>JARGYO010005626.1:15538919-20586419 GCA_029206835.1 Rana muscosa
ATAATAATAATGACCTGTGTTTATCAGTTGTGCGGAAGAACGCAGATCACTGCACATAGTGTGAATGAGCCCTAACTCTATAACTGTTACATAAAAAAATAAAATAATAATGAAAAAGTCATATAAACGTAATAAGCTAAAATGTATAAAAGCAAAAAAGCTACTTTATGATTATTCCTCCATTATGGAACTACAGGTTTCAGTACGTGTTTTCAGTTTACCCTATGCTGTGGGACTACATGTCCCAGCAAGCTGCAGCATTATATATTAAGATATCAGCTTCCTGTCATTCCAAAAAAGTTTTCCTGTTATTATTATTGTTACACTCTTATGCTTTGCTTTCTTTCTTTCTTACTGCCTTTTTTTTTTTTTTGCCCAGTATTATTTGTTCAGCTGATGGTAAAATAAACAATTGTCCGTAGACACCAAAAGAATAGCGCCATCTAGGGGCATTTGCGTGTGCCTGTGCATGTGTTTAATGTGACGTCTATGTAACTTTGTAAACCCTATTAATAAAGGGTTTCTAAAATGTGGTCTAATGTTCAGTTTGCATGCAAACAAACCAATCTGATTAAATTATTAACAACATTTTTCACAATGAGGTTTATTTACTGTAGGAGTAGAGAACGTGGACTTTAGAAAAGTGAATGTTTACCTAGAAGAGCGAATAAAGAGAAATTGTGTTCACTTTAAAGGGTTTGTAAATAAAAAAAATAAAAAAAAATAACAAACATGTTATACTTACCTCCACTGTGCAGCTCGTTTTGCACAGAGTGGCCCCGATCCACGTCTTCTGGGGTTCCTCTGCGGCTGTCTCGGCTCCTCCCCGCAATCACTCACCACCTATATGCGAGCTCGTATGGTGGTGAGTGATACAGCCAGCGGCTATTGCCGCTCACTGTATCACTTGGCCCCACCCCCCGGTGTGCCGTGTCATTGGATGTGATTGACAGCAGCGCCAGCCAATGGCTGCGCTGCTTTCAATCCACCCACTGTAGCCAATCAACGGCCAGGCTGAAGGGCGAGGAGGATGTCGGGCAGAGTGTGGGATTTTCGAGGGGTCAGGTAAGTAAAACGGGGGCTCGGGGGGGGGGGGAGCGGTATTGTCGGATGTTTTTTCACCTTAATGCATAGGATACATTAAGGTAAAAAAACATTTACCTTTACAACCCCTTTAAATTCTCAGTTATGTGCAGGGGGGGATAAAACAAAACAGATTTTTACTTTGCACATGATCAGATGATTGAAATGAACGCTGCTTCATTTTAGTCAATTATTCTAAGTAAACATTCACTTTGCTAAGTGAATATACTATATTCCGTTTAAAAAAAAAAACGACCCAATAATTTAAACATTCACATTCCAAGCAATAAAAATTGAACCCTTGTAGTAAGAGGTATAACCTCCTTAGCCCCTTCATGATGGAGGGTAAAACAAATCTTAACGCCTGACTACTTTTGCAACTTTAAAGTGGTTGTAAAAGCACAAGGTTTTTTACCTTCATGCATTCTATGCATGAAGGTAAAAAACCTTTTGTGTGCAGCAGCCCACCCAGCCCCCTCTAATACTTACTTGAGCCTCCTCTCAACCCAGTGATGTCCATGAAAGCCTTATCTCTCCGGGGACTCACACTCCTGATTGGCTTTTAGTAGCAGCGGTAGTCATTGGCAATTACAGCCAGTAAGCCAATCAGGAGACAGAGGGGGTGGGGCTGAGTCGTGGCTCCAGATGTGAATGGACACACAGAGCCGCGGTTCAGGAGTGCACCTGCTTCGGTACCCCAACGGCAAGCTGCTTGCTGTGGGGGCACCCGGCAGAAGGAAGGGACCAGGTGCGCCAGCGGGGGACCTTAAAAGAGGAGGATCTGGGCTGCTCTGTGCAAAACTATTGCACAGAGCAGGTAAGCATAACATGTTTGTTTATTTAAAGAAAAAAAACAAGACTTTACTATTCCTTTAACATGTTTATTAAAACTGTGCATATCATCGCAATACTTACTGTATTCAGATAAATAATACCTTGGTTTTTTTTCAGGACAAATTGGGCTTTAGTTTGGTGGTAAACGGCAATGGCTATAGCCTGATTTTTTTTCAATTATCAAAGGAAAACTGGCACAACCTTTTTATTTCTTTATTTTTTCTTTATTTAAACTTCTTTATTGACACTCTTTTCCTCTAGCAAGGAGAAAAGGATACAATGGATCTTTTTCTCCATTAAAAAGTAGAAAAAACACAGGGGGAGGCTTAACAGTGACTGATTACTATAGAGGCTATCGCAGTGATCAGGTGATAGGAAACATGACCTTCTGGTTCTCGGTCATTAGTACGGGACCTAGGGCTTTCGGGGAGAGCACAACCTCTGTGCTGGGAGCAAGGTGTGCTGGGCGCTCTCAGCACAAACAGAGGTAAGCATATACAGTATGCAGCCTCACAGGATAAGGACCATATGCTTGTTAGGAAGGGGTTAACCACTTGAAGAGATGCATGCTAAAGGGTAACTTCACTTTCATGAAAAAAATATAGCAAAGAAAAGCATATACAATTTCTACACAAAGTTTACACAAACATTATATTTCCTTTTCAATCTGCAGCTGCTGTAATTTTCTGTAAAATCCAATGCAATATATCAACCTAGGGGCCTTCTGTACACAGTTGGTGTACAGAACTTTCCCAGAAATGTAATTTCCTGCTTGTGTGATTGGCTCACTGATTTTCCCAGAAGTCTGCACTAAGATTCAAGTAAACCTTTATACATTCTCTGCAATAGAGATCGTATTTTTGTTGAGATGCTCTCTAAGGGTTAATTACTTCTAAAGGGATACAGACACTGCAACTTTCCTCATTAGAAGACTGCACATGCATCAGCTGATTATTTTGAAAACAGAAACTCCCATTCAGATATCAGTAATCCAAGGCCATATATGAACATGCAGCTTTTTCTTAAAGGGGCAGATTGTCCAAAGCTTTTTTGGCCATACTTCTCCTATGGATCACAGGAGGGCAGTATTAAAGCCCGCTGTCGGTTGACGTCTCTCAGCCAGTTCAGGCTCAGGAAAGATCTGCTGAGAGTCTGAGCCCGCCACTCATGCCCCCTCCACAGCCCAACACTAGAGGGGAGAGCAGAGAGCCATTGACTGACAGACATGACTCTCTGCTCAGAGCGAAGGGGGAGAACTGATTGATCAGCTGTGTTTGATTTTTTTTTAAATCCCAAACTTCTCTTTTAACCACTTCCCGCCCCGTCAATAGCACATTGACGTCCG
This sequence comes from Rana muscosa, assembly GCA_029206835.1. Taxonomy (NCBI): domain Eukaryota; kingdom Metazoa; phylum Chordata; class Amphibia; order Anura; family Ranidae; genus Rana; species Rana muscosa. Next base: position 15,542,182 of record JARGYO010005626.1, read on the forward strand.
GGAAGTGGTTGTGTTATCCACACTGGACGTCATATGACGTCCTGCGGGATAACAGCCACTGCGCGCCCGGGGGGGCGCGGATAGAGGCGATCGGTGGAGCGGTGTGTCAGTCTGACACACCGCTACACTGATCTAGGTAAAGAGCCTCTGGCGGAGGCTTTTTACCACGTGATCAGCCGTGTCCAATCACGGCTGATCACAATGTAAACAGGAAGAGCCGTTGATCGGCTCTTCCTCACTCGCGTCTGACAGACGCGAGTAGAGGAGAGCCGATCGGCGGCTCTCCTGACAGGGGGGGTTCACGCTGATTGTTTATCAGCGCAGCCCCCCCTCGGATACCCACACTGGACCACCAGGGAAGCCCCCCAGGACCACCAGGGAACCCCAAGCATGTGGATGGCCAGGTAAGTCCCCCATGGCCATCCACATGCACAAAGAGATAAAAAATATATGCCAATCAGTGCCCACAAATGGGCACTGATTGGCACCATCATGGCACAAAAAAAATGCATGATGCCCAGCAATGCCAGCCACCAGTCATCAGTGCCACCTACCAATGTCCATTAGTGCCACCTATCAGTGCCCATCCGTGCCCATAAGTGCCCGCCTATCAGTGCCCGTCCGTGCCACCTATCAGTGCCACCCATAAGTATCCATCAGTGCCGCCTATGAGTACCCATCAGTGCCGCCTATGAGTGCCCATCAGTGCCGCCTATGAGTGCCCATCAGTGCCGCATACCAGTGCCACATATCAGCGGCCATCAGTGCCGCCTATCAGTGCCGCCTATCAGTGCCCATCAGTGCCCATCATCAGTGCCACCTCATCGGTGCCACCTCATCGGTGCCCATCAGTGTCGCCTTATCAGTGCCCGTTAGTGCCGCCTTATCAGTGCCCATCATTGAAGTAGAAAAGGTACTTATTTACAAAAATAAATAAACAGAAACAAAGAAAAACTTAGTTTTTTTCAAAATTTTCACACTTTTTTATTTGTTGTGTAAAAAAAAAAAATCGCAGAGGCGATCAAATACCACCGAAAGAGAGCTCTATTTGTGGGAACAAAATGATAAAAAAATTGTTTGGGTACAGTGTTGCATGACCGCGCAATTGTCATTCAAATTGCGACAGCGCTGAAAGCTCAAAATTGGCTTGGGCAGGAAGCTGTATAAGTGCATGGTATTGAAGTGGTTAAGAACATAAATAGGTAGGACTCTGCTACAAAGTTTGTTAAAACCCTTGCAATGCATATACAGTGGGGCAAAAAAGTATTTAGTCAGCCACCAATTGTGCAAGTTCTCCCACTTAAAAAGATGAGAGAGGCCTGTAATTGTCATCATAGGTATACCTCAACTATGAGAGACAAAATGTGGAAACAAATCCAGACAATCACATTGTCTGATTTGGAAAGAATTTATTTGCAAATTATGGTGGAAATAAGTATTTGGTCAATATCAAAAGTTAATCTCAATACTTTGTTATATATCCTTTGTTGGCAATGACTGAGGTCAAACATTTTCTGTAATTCTTCACAAGGTTGTCACACACTGTTGCTGGTATGTTGGCCCATTCCTCCATGCAGATCTCCTCTAGAGCAGTGATGTTTTGGGGCTGTCGCTGGGCAACATGGACTTTCAACTCCCTCCAAAGGTTTTCTATGGGGTTGAGATCTGGAGACTGGCTAGGCCACTCCAGGACCTTGAAATGTTTCTAACAAAGCCACTCCTTTGTTGCCCCGGGCGGTGTGTTTGGGATCATTGTCACGCTGAAAGACCCAGCCACGTTTCATCTTCAATGCCCTTGCTGATGGGAGGAGGTTTGCACTCAAAATCTCACAATACATGGCCCCATTCATTCTTTTATGTGCACGGATCAGTCGTCCAGTTCCCTTTGCAGAGAAACAGCCCCAAAGCATGATGTTGCCACCCCCATGCTTCACAGTAGGTATGGTGTTCTTTGATTGCAACTCAGCATTCTCTCTCCTCCAAACACGACGAGTTGTGTTTCTACCACACAGTTCTACTTTGGTTTCATCTGAACATATGACATTCTCCCAATCCTTTTCTGGATCATCCAAATGCTCTCTAGCAAACCTCAGACGGGCCCGACATGTACTGGCTTAAGCAGGGGGACACATCTGGCACTGCAGGATCTGAGTCCCTGGCGGCGTAGTGTGTTACTGATGGTAGCCTTTGTTACGTTGGTCCCAGCTCTCTGCAGGTCATTCACGAGGTACCCCCGTGTGGTTCTGGGATTTTTGCTCACTGTTCTTGTGATCATTTTGACCCCACGGGGTGAGATCTTGCGTGGAGCCCCAGATCGAGGGAGATTATCAGTAGTCTTGTATGTCTTCCATTTTCTAATTATTGCTCCCACAGTTGATTTCTTCACATCAAGCTACTTGCCTATTGCAGATTCAGTCTTCCAAGCCTAGTGCAGGTCTACAATTTTGTTTCTTTTTTTTAAAGATATTTTTATTGAAGTTTTTCAACAAACTAACAAACAGAAAAAAAAAAACAATACACACACAGAAAAAAAAACACAATTATCGTACCAGATAGACTGGTCCAAAACGGTAGGCAATATGTTCAGACATAGACAAATAAAGAGATATCAATACAAAGGATATACAGTAGGCACACCGGGAAAAGGTGCATGTAGACCAATACGGGCACAGCAAAGGTGGGAGTCTAGATGTTAGAGATCCTTAGGGCACGGTCTACCACTGGTCAAACAAGTGTACTTCAGTTAGTGCTGAGAGAGAGTAAGTGGGCTAGCCAGCCACCTACCCCAAATTTTATGAAGGTTTTGGTCCGTTTCCAGATTTCAAAAGTAAGCTTATATAGTGCGATGGAGTCATTAATAAGTTTCAACCAAAGGGCTTTCAAAGAGGTCTGTTAACCCTTCCAGGACAGTAGAATTCTTTTTTTAGCATAAAAATATAGTATACGGAGCAGTCTCTTGGCATGCGTTGATAGGTGTAAGTCACCAAAAATGCCTAGTAGGCAGTTATTGGGGTGAATTATATTTGAGAGGCCCAACGCCAACGAGACAAAGGCACCCACCTCCCCCCAGAAGTCCTGAATCATTGGGCATGACCAAAAACGGTGTAAGAAATCGGCCTCCTGGCCACAGCCGCGGAACCAAGCGGCCGAGGACAGGAGACTCATCCTATGCAACCGCGCAGGAGTAAGGTGGGTCTGGTGGAAAATCTTAACTTGTATGACTCGGACTCGGGACGTAATGACAGACATTTTGTAGGTATCACTGAATTCCGAACAGTCCTCAGCCACTAAGGAGATGTCCATAGAGGTCCATTTGTCCTGAGCTCTATGGAATCTGGGGTTAGAATCGGTCAGCAGGGTTGCGTAATAAGTGGAAATAAGTTTAGTGAGATCTGGTTGTCGGAGCAATTTTTCTAATGGTGGCAGGTCAGTGGGGTCTTTCAGGGAACCAAACTGGGCCTGTATAGCATGACGAAGCTGGTAGTAGTAAAATAAGAATGAGTTTGGTAGGTCAAAGTCTAAGCGTAGTTGAGAGAGCGTTTTAAAGTCCTGAGCATTGTATAAGTGACATAGGTATTTGACCCCCTTAGAGTACCAGCGATTGGGATCAGGAAGAGAGTACAGTTCCTGCAGGTTTGGGTTGAACCACAGAGGGTTGTTAGGGGACTACAACCAGGTATGCATGGATACCTTCTTGACAATGTAACAGAAAGATGAAAGGGAGGTGGCCAATAGAGAGGTTCCGGGGCGGTCAGGGACCCGTCCTCTGTAGATGATATCATGCAGAGTCTCCAGAGAGGATGCTATAGTCCCCTACGTGGAGGTACAAGCATTTGCTGGGACTAGACACAGCCAATCATGGATGTGCACCAACTGGGATGCTAAGTAATAGAGGAAGAAATTTGGAAATGCCAGGCCTTCCAAGTGTGCTGGTAATCTCAATGTTTCAAGTGCCACCCTGGGGGAGCCGCCCTTCCACAGGAAAGTCATGCATATTGTGTCTATGCATTTAGGCACCTTGCAAGGGGAGTTAGCAAGGATATAAAGTAATCGTGATAAGTAAATCATTTTTAAAACATTGGCCCTTCCCATGAGGTCCAATGGCAAGTCCATCCACTGCTTGGTCTGCTCCTGAAAGCGGACCAATAGGGGATCTAGGTTATTGGTGATTAATGAAGATAAAGGGGTTTGCACCACAACCCCAAGGTACCTAAACGAGGACACCACCTGAAGTTTGGAATCCGGGTGAATTAGGGGGGGCACAGCCACGTTCAGAGGAAAAAGACTGGACTTATCCCAATTCACCCTGAAGTCCTGAATAATCACCAAAGGCGGTAATCTCCATCAATAAAGCCTGCAGGTGACCCATCTGTATCAGCCAGATACACCAATGTGTCATCCGCATATAGTGAAATGCATTTTTCTATAGTGGCAATTGGGAGACCCCTGATGGAAGGGGAGGACCGGATACATACTGCCAGTGGCTCCATGGCCAGGGCAAACAAGAGGGGTGACAACGGGCACCCCTGTTGCGTGCCCCTAGTTATCGGAAAAGGTTCAGTGATAGAGGAGTTGACCCGCACCCGAGCTACCGGGGAAGTGTAAAGAAGTTTTACCCATGCTATCACCCGTGGGCCAAAGCCATACGCTTGTAGTACCCAAAAAAGATATGGCCATTCCACACAATCGAACGCCTTGCATGTGTCCAAGGACACAATGGCACGGGTGGGAGGACAGTCATGTGGATACTGTAGGTTGTGGAACAGCCTGCAAATATTCATTCTGGTGGACCTGCCGGGAATAAAGCCCCCTTGATCACTGTGAACTAGGGACGTTACTACACTACAATTTTGTTTCTGGTGTCCTTCGACAGGTCTTTGGTCTTCACCATAGTGGAGTTTGGAGTGTGACTGTTTGAGGTTGTGGACAGGTGTCTTTTATACTGATAACAAGTTCAAACAGGTGCCATTAATACAGGTAATGAGTAGAGGACAGAGGAGCCTCTTAAAGAAGAAGATACAGGTCTGTGAGAGACAGAAATCTTGCTTGTTTGAAGATGACCAAATACTTATTTTCCACCATAATTTGCAAATAAATTCTTTCCAAATCAGACAATGTGATTGTCTGGATTGGTTTACACATTTTGTCTCTCATAGGTGAGGTATACCTATGATGACAATTACAGGCCTCTCATCTTTTTAAGTGGGAGAACTTGTAGTAGTATTCATTCGTACATTTAGGCCAACACATACTACTACATTTATTTGGCAAAAACAAAGAAGTGATATTATTTTGATTTTGTAAAAGTTAGAGTCCACAGGCCATATTTGAAATATGGGGCCCTAAAATGCCAGGACAGTAAAGCCCACCCCCCCCCCAAAAAAAATTACCAATTTTAGGAAAGTAGACACTCTACAGTATTTAGTAAGAAGCATGGTGAGTTTTTTGAAGAAAGGGTAAAGTAAAAAATGACAGGAGACAGATTAGGACGATTCCCTCATTTAAAAAAAAAGTGTCCCGTGATGTAAATCCATCTTCAATCACGGTATTCGAGGTGACATCAGAAGGGGGCAGGACGCCTCCCATCGAGGCAGAGTTTTTTTTTCAGACCATCAGCGCTGTGATTCTAGATGGATTTACACTGCGGAACACTTTTTTTTTAAATATAGGAATTGTCAAAAACGGTCTCCTGTAATTTTTACTTTCTTGACACTTTTTTGGTGAATGGGTAGGGGTACAATGTACCCGATACCCATTCACATAGGGGGGCGGGATCTGGGGGCCCCTTTGTTAAAGTGGGATTCCAGATTCCAATAAGCCCCCCGCCCAAAGACCCCCACAACCACCGAGCAAGGGTTGTGGGGGATGAGGCCCTTGTCCCCATCAACATGGAGACAAGGTGTTTTGGGGGGACTCCAAAGCACCCTCCCCATGTTGAGGGCATGTGGCCTGGTACGGTTAAGGGGGTGCACACTCGTTCGCAAGCAATTTTAAATTTACTTTAGAAATTTATATTTGCTGTGGTACTGTTATGAACATGTGAAAGATTCACTACTTTACAGGCAGACTAAGGAGACCCCCCAGGCACGATATTTAAAGGAATATTTAATTTTTATTGTTTCACTTTAAGCATTATTAAAATCACTGCTCCTAAAAAAATGTCTGTTTTAAAACTTTTTTTTGCATTGATACAGTCCCCAAACCCTTTTTTGGTAATAACTTGCATATAAGCCTTTAAAATGAGCACTTTTGATTTTTCACGTTTGTTTCCTTTAGACATTAATGGTGTTTGCGTGTTCGCACAAATTGTTTGCCTGTTCGCATGTTCTGCTGTGAACCGAACCGGGGGGGGGGGGTGTTTGGCTCATTCCCTAATCAGGAAAACTGCTGCTAGCTGCATTTATCTGGTAACACTGGGACTGGTGCATCCTGATCTGGTGGATATTGAATCTGCTACCTGCTTAAAGGGAAGAGTGTCTTATTATCATAAGAGGTGGAAGAGAGGTAAAGGAGGACTACGAGAGGAAACCATGGGTGTTGAGACCCCCTAACCACTTTCTGTCCACAGTAGCTTTACTACCCTGGATGCTACAGGCCAGACGACATACCTGTGACTTGAGGATCCAGGTGTTTCACATGATTACAATGTATACACAACTGTTATAAATGGGTTTCATTCATAACAGCTGTGCTTAGTATTGTGATACTGTGACTAGCCCACAGCTATCACATGGTATCTGGGCCAATCACAGCACCCTGTACCATGTGATAGTTGTGGGCCAATCCCAGCATCACAATAGTAATCACAGCTGTTATGAATGAAACCAATTCATGACAGTTCAAAACATTACTGTTAAGCCCTGTACACACGATCGGATAACCTATGGATTTTCGTCCGATGGATTTGACCATCGGAAATCCGATGAAACTGTTTTTCATCAGTCTTGGCCACACACCATCAGTTAAAAAACCGACGGCAAGAAAACGACGGCACGTACAAAACGTACGATGCGCTATAAAAGGGCAGAACAAATCTAATGGCGTCACCCCTTGGGCTGCTTTTGCTGATTTCGTGTTACCGCGTGTTAGTAAAAGTTTGGTGAGAGCCGATTCGCGCTTTTCAGTCTCCGTGCTTTGCAGATCGTTTCCTGGTGTTCAGTTTGTGCCTGTGGGTTTGTATTTGTGATTCAGTGCGTGCAGTCAGGTCATTACTGCCTTGCAGTGCCTTCTTGGCCGTTCGTTTACTATTTTTCAGGTCGTTCTTCTCAGGCCTTGCTGTTCCACGGTGCGTTCTGTTTGAGTGCGTTCTGACCAGCCGACCAGTTTAAAACCATGTTTGAAGTCTGTTCTCGTTCTCGAGCTCGTGCTGGCTTTGGGCTTGGTGTTGCAGTTAACACTGTAACCCGAGTTCAGTCTGTGAACAGGGTGAGGAGGAGTTCATGGACTAAGAATTGGTTGCTCCAGCGGGACCAATTCTCTCATATGCCTCTGCTGCGGGAAATCCATGAGAATAATCCTGATGATTTCAGGAATTATCTCAGGATGACGGACCCCGTATTTCACCGTCTGTTGGATTTGCTGTCCCCCTATATCACGAGGCAGGCACTGTGATGCGCCAGGCCATCACTGCCGAGCAGAGGCTTATTGCCACGTTGAGATACCTGGCGACTGGGAGAAGCTTGCAGGACCTCAAGTTCTCAACAGGCATCTCCCCCCAGGCTCTCGGGATCATTATCCCTGAGACGTGTTCGACCATCATTCAGGTCCTGCAGAAGGACTATATGAAGGTAATTTTGCTCCTTTAACCTCACATTATATGTTTTGATTGTTTTAGAATCTTCTTATTTTTTTCCTCCTAACCCAAATTTGCCTGTTTGTAATATCCTGGTAATGTCCCCATTTTCCCCATGCATTTTTTTACCTGTAAAGGCCTTTTTGGGCCCTACATGCCTATTTCCCTTCACTAACCTCTCCAGCATGCTATCGTGGGCGCAAACCCAGCTAGCCTTCTATTTTCCTTTTCCTTTTTTTGGGGTCATTGCCCGCGTAGTTTGACAACCCTCCCTCCCCCCCCCCTAAAGATGTTAAAAAAAATTAAGTTCTCAATCAAGCTCAGCAGAGTGGTAGAGCCTTTTTTTGGATCCCCCACAATCACCTTAGCCCCCCCCCTTAGATTATTTTAGAATGTCCACTCAGCGGGGGTGAGGCATCTGCTAAGTGGGCCTTTGTTTATTGGTAGGAAATACTCCCCTAAATAATAATGTTAGAATGATGTTGGTCAACAATGTTTTTGCGTGTAATCTGCTTGCACTGTAAACATAAACCGTACTAATGTCTTCTTTTTGTTTGACTCCACAGTTCCCTAGCACACCACAGGAATGGCTGACTGTGGCCTCCCAATTTGCCCAGCGGTGGGATTTCCCCAACTGCGGAGGGGCAATTGATGGGAAGCACGTCCACATAGTGCCGCCACCCCGTTCGGGGTCATACTATTTTAACTATAAAGGTTTTAATAGCATAGTGTTAATGGCGGTGGTGTCGGCACGGTACGAGTTCCTGTATGTGGACGTGGGGAAGAACGGACGGATGTCCGATAGCGGAGTATTCGCAGAGACGGAGTTCGCTCACTGTCTGCAGGCTGGGGGTCTTGCACTGCCTCCAGATGCAGAGAACGTGGAAGGGCTACCGTTCGTTTTCATTGCGGATGAAGCTTTTGGACTAGGACCACACCTCATGCGGCCGTTTCCCCAACACACCCTCACCCCGCAGAGGAGGGTTTTTAATTACCGGCTGGCCAGAGCCCGGAGAGTTGTGGAGAATGCCTTCGGGATAATGGCCAGTCGGTTCCGCCTGTTCCAGACAGCTATAAATTTGGCGGATTATAAACTCAACAACATTGTGTACTGCTGCTGTTGTTGCACAATTTTTTACGGAAATTCTCCACAAATGATGTGTCATCAGTTGGGCCTGAGGCCGGTCCCTCTGAACTGATAAATCTGACCGGCCTCAGCACTGCCCGTACTGGCTTGGCCCCCCAAAGTGCCCGTGAAGTACGTCAGAAATACGTAGAGTACTTCACGGGTAGGGGGGCCATCGCAATGCCAGACCACATCTGACCTTTGATTTTACCTTTTTTTTTTTTTTAAAAATATTTGCTTTACTACAAACTTGTGTTGTCATTCTTTTATTTGTGGTTTATGTGTCTCCCAGGTTCTAGTAGTGCCAAGTGTATTTCTCCTTAGTAAATAGCCTCCAATCTCAGAGGTAAAAACACTCATTTTGCATCTTCAGAACTGCTATTGAGCATAGAAAGAACAAGGCACACCTTTTTTAGACTTCCCAAATGCTTTTATTGATTGCAACACAGTTTTTTCTTTTTTTGCGAAATATTTTTTTTTGGTTTTTGTGTGGCTTTTTTTAGCAGAAACATGCATGGGTCAAAAGCCACATTTTTTTTTCAGAAAAAGTAATAAAATAACACAGTGAAAAATACAAACAGGAGATGGGGTGATGTTACCCCTGATCCATCCCAAATCTGAAGAACCACACTTTATTTTTGGGGCTCAAATTCTTCAACATGATCCCATGGCTATGGTAAACATGTGCTATCTGCCATCATGGGGGATCAATGGACGTGCTTTGGGGGTGAAAACCCTTCCTCTCCCTACTTGAGGAGGGAGGAAGAGGTTGCACCCCCAAAACAGGGACATAGATATCCTGTGACGGCAGATAGCACATGTTGAGTCTTCAGTGTGTGCATCCTTCAGTGTGTGCATCCTCACATTTGGGCTGGTGGAAATCCCATAGAAAAATTCCGACACATAGCAAAACACACAAAAAGGGGGGGTTCACACTATTCTTCCCAAAATATCTATCATGTTTTTATATTTTTGCTCGATCACAATCATTCTCTTTCTCATAATGTCCATTTCGCTACTGCATTCCATGATTTCCTGAATGATTATTTTGGTGCTGGCACTCGAGAATGGAGGATTTGGACTTCCTGACACCCCCCCACGTTCAGTCCCTAAAAAGAAACAAATATTTTAAAACTATGCAGGCCTACATCTGTATTTACCTTGAAGTTGTGGTGACAGACACTGACCTGTTGTGCTGATAAGCTCCCCCTCTCCTTCCTCCACCTCCCCTTCCTCCACCTCCACTTTCTCCCCCTCCGCTTCCTGAACCTGCTGAACTTGGTCTGCTTTGGGATCTTCGGGGAGTTTCTGTGGTGTTGGGTTCCTCGTCTCATGAGCATGGTGTCCTCCCACTCTCCTCTCCCCTATGGGAATAGCAAAAATAATGTATCCTTTAGCACACAGACTTTTTAGGCCTGAAAATGGATTCTCAATGTTTTAAAGTGGGGTCCAATTGATATTTGGCCCTGAGTTCCAAGATGAACATATGAGATCTTGCAAACTCAACAAAGCAACATGTTATTTTGGAGGACACTCACAAATACACTTGGATAACCACCAAGGTATCCACTGGACCACCTGTGTGTGACACCGTTAAGAAATTTGGTCATGTGGCCCAGAGTATAGTATCTTGATGAAGAACAAAAAAGAGTACACAACTGCTGGAGTGTCATCTCCTTTACCCAGAATACAGTTTATCCTTTCATTCACATTCTACATTTCCTTACAACACATCATCTAGCCAACAATGTGTAGATAAACATTGTTGAAGTAAAATGAGGCATGCCCACATGTAGTTTACGTGGATATGTGCCAAACATGTTTGGGGGAAGAGCAGCAATTATTTTTACAACACATTTAGCAAATAAGTGGACTCTCCACTTAACATAAAAGTTGAGATTTTAAAATGTGAAACCAGTCAAGCCAAGCACATGTTGCAAAACATGGAAGAATACATATTACAATGTGAAAGAACACAGTAAAATAAACTTACTTTTTTCAATGCTTTTTATAAGCTTCCTATACTGCTCCGGCTCCCTGAGCTTCAGGTCTGACCACCTTTTACGGAGTTGTTCCTTGGATCTCCTGACCCCATATTTTTTATAGAGAGTCTTTGCTACTTTGTCCATAATTTGTGACTTCCGGAGATTAGGGGTGTCGTATGGGCCATGCTTGCCGTCGTAATCCTTCCTCCGCAGAATGTCCACCATCTCCGCCATCTCAGAAAAAGACATATTAGTCGCCTTGTATCTTTTTTTACTGGATCGGGACGTTTCCGCCTCCGGGCTTTCCTCGTCTGTAATTTCTAATAAAGAAGCCACCTGTGTCTGCGACATGTCGCCGTCTCACACTGTGCGCTGATCGTTAAGGGGCGGGGAAATGCAGAAAAAGTCCGTCATGGGCGGGCGACGATGGCGGAGTTACACGCATGCGCAGGATATAAAAAGGGGAAAGAAGTTATTAGGGATTCGCGGAGTAAGGATGACCGGAAGTGAACCAACGAAGTGAACTAAGGTAAGAAGGGAACTCGGGCCTGCAGTGGCCTATAATGGTTCATGATTGTAAATGGCAATATTGTGATAAGTTGAGGAGAATCAATTCTGATCCTTTTCTTTTTTTTACTTTTTTTTTACTTGATGATCCAAAAAGATGCATAAACTACGAGAGCCGGAGGTGATGCTGACTTTTATTGAAAAATATAAGGAACAGCGCAACCTGTGAGAACTGAAACACCCTGCGTACCACAAAAGTGATGTACGTCGGGTAACTATTACCAAATTAGCAGAGGATATGAAGCCATGGATCCCAGATGCAGACTACACTATGATCAACAATAAAATCAACAACCTGCGTAATTCGTATAAAAAAAATACAAGGAAGTGCGCCAGTCAAAGAGATCAGGAGCAGCAGCCGACGATGTAGTAAAGCCCAAGCTGTGGTACTACAGACATCTTCAATTTCTGGATGACCAGATCGAGGCCAGGGAATCTATTTCCAGCCTTCCCTCAACCCTTCCTTCCACCCTTCCCTCCAGCGTTCCTTCCACCCTTCCCTCCACCCCTGCAGAGGCGAAGGAGGAGCCTCCCGAGCTAGAAGAGCCAGATCTTCGCATCTTCAGCCAGGTATAGTATTTTTGATCATAATTATTGTCCACTAAGTAATATTTTGTGGAACTGTTTGGATTAGCCATAAATGATATCATCCCCCCCCCCAAAAAAAAAAAAACAGTAATGAGATCAAAATTGTGTGTGATAGATTCCCAAAATAATCCAATTTTTCATTTTATTTTAAAAACAGGATGAGGCAAGCCAGGAGGAAGAGGGTCAGGAGTGTGGCAGGCAGGAGGAGGCAGGGCCAAGTGGGACTCAGCAGGTCCCCAGGCCTAGTGGCAGCACCGTCTCCCAAGTGGCTCCCCTCCACGTCAGACCGCCAAAAGAACAGCGGATGACACAAGTGGAGGAGGAGTCACTAAAGATGATTCAGGAGGCTGCTGCCATTATGAGGGCCCCCCTCAACCCTACGGAGGGCTTTAGCACCTATCTGGCGGATAAGTTGCTCAGAATGGAGGCGGGACAACGGGCCCTTTGTGAGCACCTCATATATATGGCCGTACACATGGGGGCGAGGGGGCTGCTGACTGAGGCCACCCATATCTCGCAGCAGGCCAATCCCTCTCCTCCTTCTCCTCCTCCTCCTGCCACATCGCCACCCACAGTGGCCCAGCCTGCAAGGGTGCGTGGACGGGGCCGTGGAGAGAACGCTGCAGAGAGGCGTGGAAGGAAGGCTACAGGGAAGAGCAGGAGGTGATTCCCTGGCCTCGAGCTGCTCATCCAGAAATCGAAGGTTGATGGAGTACCACAGCTTGGGATGATGTATGTCTTTGGCTGCTGCTCCTGATTTCATGCTGTTGTTGATTTTATTATTGATCATAGTCAGGTCTGCATTTGGGATCTAATGACTTCATATTCTCTGCTAATTTCTGAATAGTTGCCCTTCGGTTTTTTTTTTTTTTTTTTCCGAAATAAAGGGAAATTTGATTTCAGCCAACATACATGCCTGATGTGTTTTTTTTTCAAGTAGCAATAAGATTTCATAAATACAATGTGTAATTAATAACAAGGGACACCAACCTCCATGAGTAAAAAATAAAAAAAATATGTTGTTCGGAGAAATTGACACACCAAAAAATGCACCACAAATTTTAAGACAAAAAACAAAAAAAAGGTGTAATTTGTGAGGTCGGCCTTGAAGAATTAAACTAATTATTCCTAAGATCACAAGAAAGAAGAAAGACATACGTTTCTCCGAACTCATGAGAAAGATCTGCTGCCAAAATGACATTTTAAAGACCGTTCTAAAGCAAAAAAACATGCGCTGCATTAAACGAAGCAATAACTTGCAGAATGACGAATGTGCTCTCTCCATTAGGAACACTAGTTTTACCAGAACGAGCGCTCCCGTCTCCTAATTCAGTCTGAGCATGCGTGGGTATTTTAACCGATGGACTTGCCCATAGACGATCGGAAATTCCCATCGGTTTTTTATCCATCGGAAAATTTTAAAACAAGTTCTATTTTTTCCAACCGATGGAAAAAAGACCGATCATCAGTCAAACCGATCATGTGTACGGGGCTTTACAGTGAGCATCATTGTACAGCAATCAAAATGTAAAAACAATTACACTATGGTGACACTGAACTACTCTGTTGACAGAATGTAAAAACAAAAATGTAAAAAAAAAAAAAAAAATGTTAAGGACATGTTTAAACAAATTAATTTTTTTTTAATAAAAAAGTATATATTTTTTTAACATACTATCACCAGTAAGTATCTCTGATCACTGCCACACCAGGCATATAATGAAGCTGTACTGCACTGGTAACAGTGGGTAAAAAATGTATTTCTTAATTTTCCAAAAATGTGTGCCAAAAAATTACAACTTAAAAAAACTTGTCATGCCTCTTACTAAATACCTTAGAATGTCTACTTTCCAAAAGGGGTAATTTGGGGAATATTTGTACTGTTCTGGAATTTTAGGGCCTCAAGAAATGAGATAGGCCATTAGTACATCAAGATTGATCAGTTTTCAAATATACTGTATATACCATAATTTGTAAACACAAACCTTTGACACAAACCAGTTCATATACAGTTATTGGGATTTTTTTTCAAAGACATGTAGCAGAATAAATTTTGGCCTAAATTTATGAAGATATGTCTTACTGTATAACAGAAAGTAGAAAGTATTGATTTTTTTTTGTTTGTTTTTATAGCAAAAGAAAAAAAACCCAGGGGTGATAAAATACCACCAAACAAAAGCTTTATTTGTGTGGAAACAATAATATAAATGTCATTTGTGAACAGTGCTGCATGACCTAGCAATTGCCAGTCTAATTAGCACATTATTGAATAGCAAAGAATGGTATTGTTATGAAGGGGTAAAACCTTTCGGAGGTCAAGTGATTAACGAGGAAAGTGCACATTAAGACCTACTTATACTTCCGGTTGAGGCACCACATGGAGAGGAGGTAGACAGACATAGCTCCCGCCACACTGCTCTAGAATTGGCTATTAAAGCCTGCTATGCTCTGGGGAATTGAACCCCTACAGTTTTGACCTCATGGATCGGTTCCTGGAGCGTTCGCTCCCCTGCCCAGCCTTGGCTTCTCGACTATCTCCTGGGGATGTGGCGGCCTCTGCAGCCAAAATGGCACGCGCTCTGCACACTGACACCAGCAACCCTGCAGATGGCTTGCAGCTCCAGCCACCACCAACACCAGCTGCTGTGGATCCCACTTCTCCAGCAAGCATAGCTCAAGCAGTGGTCGCCCTCCTTTCACCCATGCTGACTAAAGCAATGGATAATGCGGTGCTAAAGGTCTGGAACAACTCCATAATGACTACAGACCCAAGCTCAGCATCTCACACAGGCAGAGGAACACATTTCCTCCATGGAAGATGAGGTGACTACTGTGTCAGCTGCTGTGGCCCAGCTCACACACACTCCCAGAGGGAGCTTCAGAACAAGCTAGACGACCTTGAGAATCACTTAAGATGAAACAACCTGTGCATAATTGGCTTGCCCGAGTACTATTGTGCCACTATGCTGGTCACTCTCTGTGCAAACACCATCCCAGAAAAGCTGGGGCTCTGCTCAACCTGTATAGTGGAACGTGCACACTGCATCGGCCCATTCTCTGACTCACGTACTAAACCCAGGCCTGTTATTCTTTGTTACCTCAACTATGCTGACAAACAGGCTATCCTACAAAGATTTAGGTGGGCCCACAACCTTTCCATTGATGACCACCTGCGACTGCTCTTCTATGATTATTCCATCAAGGTGATGCGCCAGCGCAAGGTATATTTGTCTATTCGATCTACTCTACCATAAGTACATCAATCATTTACTTTGGCATACCCTGCCATCCTGCACATTCAATATTCTACTGTACACCCTTCACTTCTCCCTCAAAAGCTGAGCACTACATCACCACCTCAGCTGACATGGCCATGGATCAAGGCGAACCTCCCCCTCACCTTCTTTCTCCCCCCCAAGGGTACCGTCTTCTTCCTCTCGGAACCAGCACAGCCCCCAAAAGACGCCCTACAAATGGGTACGCTTCGCTCATCATGATGGATGATTTAAAAAATGTTGACTCGTTTCTCTTACATGACTGCTCTGCCTGTTGCTGAATGCTCAGAAGTATCCTTCAAATATTGTCTCTTTTTTTATTTTTGTTTTCTGCTGTTACAGGGTTTGTAATTTTTTCTCATTTGAACACTGACTTTTCCCTCTGACGGATCTTTGCTTCTGGTTGCTCTACTTTTGATGTGCCCAGACTACTGCTCCAACCACTAAGGTAGCCCCCCTACTACTAATGTGCTGCAAACATGGTCATGGGGGTCCCTTCTCCTCTCCTTCCTTCCCCTCCCCTTTTTCCTTCCTCATTTTTCTTTCCTATCCCTCTTCTCCCTTATTCCTCCTTACTCTGTTCCCCCCGGTCCCCAGTGTTCTACCATGGCATACCTTAGTAGAGGAGTTATCTTTTGGCAGGTGCTTGATGGAGATGAGCTCCATGTGGAAAAAAGTGAAGTCCACGAGGCCTGCTTGGAGGTTTCCCCTTCCAGTTATCTATGTTTGTTATATTTGTGTCAGAAACCATGAATCAGACCAAAACAGAAGTACAGTTAAATCACACTTGTTTAATAATAAAAATAAAAAGGTAAACAGAGTAAGCGTAGTAAAAACATAGCCAGAGTTCAGAAACCGGATCGGGTAGTCAGCCAAGCCAATGTCCAAGAGCCAGCGATAAAGGTACGTCAGTCAAGCAGGTCTTCAGCAGGAACGCAGGAGAAAGTCTCTTGTGATGTTAACACAGGCGAAGGCAAAGAGCAAATGAACTGGAAGGCTTTAAGAACTGCCAAGCAGGATCATCAACAGGTGGATCACTGTGGAGAGATGGGAACTGGCAATAAGCTGACAGCTGAGCAGCAAGAATTTTGTCTCCCAAAGGAGAAGTGAGACTGGTGCTAACCGTAGCCAGAATACGATCAGGAGGAATCACAGGAACTGGAACCGACTCCATCTTGGAAGTGGAGGAAAATTGTTGTGACAAGGCGTCAGCCCTTACATTCTTAGTACCGGGTAAGAATGAGACAATGTAATTGAAACTCGACAAGAAAAGAGCCCATCGTGCCCTTCTGGGAGAGAGGCGCTTAGCCTCAGACAAGAATGTGAGATTTTTATTGTCAGTAAGAATGAGAACTGGCACAGTGGTACCTTCGAGGAGATGTCTCCATTCTTTCAGGGCTAAAATGATCGCCAATAGCTCTCTCTGTCACCAATATCGTAATTGCACTGCGCAGGGGACAATTTCTTGGAAAAGTAGCCACACGGATGCATAGCGCTGTTCGAGCTAGGACTTTGAGACAGAAGGGCGGCAACTCAAGTCTCAGAAGCATCAACTTCAAGGGTAAAAGGCAACGTAGGATCAGAATGTGCCAACACAGGAGCAGAAACAAAGGTAGTCTTAAGACTCTCAAAAGCCTTAATGGACTCTGGAGACCAACTCTCTGGGTTACCGTGCTTTCTGGTCATATCAGTCAGGGGCTTGACCAGAGACGAGAAGTTACGAATAAACTTCCAATAGTAGTTGGCAAAGCCAAGAAAACGCTGCAGAGGACGTAAACCCAGGGGTCAAGGCCACTGTAGGACAGCAGAAAGTTTCTCTGGGTCCTTTGAAAAACCAGCCGTGGAAATTACATAACCCAGGAATTTGACCTGTTCCCGATAGAATTCACATTTCTCCAGTTTACAATGGAGATTGTTCTCTCTTAGTTTTTGTAGCACTCGACAGACATCTGTGTGGTGGCTCTCCAGGGATTTGGAAAATATGAGGATATCATCGAGATAGACCACCACACATAACTGCAACAAATCTCGGAGGACATCGTTAATAAACTCTTGGAAAATTGCCGGAGCGTTACAGAGGCCAAAAGGCATTACGAGATACTCATAATGACCTGTTCTGGTATTAAAGGCAGTTTTCCACTCATCGCCCTCCTTAATCCTCACGAGATTGTATGCCCCTCTCAAATCAAGCTTTGTGAAAACCGTTGCTCCCTTGAGGCGGTCAAATAACTCCGTAATCAATGGAAATCGGATAGGCATTCTTAATGGTGAGACGATTGAGACCCCTATAATCAATGCAAGGTCTCAGTTCACCACTCTTCTTCTTCACAAAAAAGAAACCAGCACCAGCAGGAGACGAGGATTTGCGGATGAAACCTCGAGAGAGTGCGTCTGCAACATAGTCCTCCATGGCCTTATCCTCCAAGACCGACAAAGGGTAAACCCGGCCACGAAGGGGTATGGCACCAGGTTGAAGGTCAATTGCGCAATCATACGACCGGTGTGGAGGCAAAGTACCGGCTTGACCCTTATCAAAGACATCGCTAAAATCGCAATACTCCACCGGCAGGGAGGAGAGTGAAGAGGTGCACAGGACCTTGGCTACCTTTTGAAAGCATCTCTTACTGCATTGTGGTGACCAGGACAGAACCTCAGCACGGAGCCAATCAAAAGAGGGGTTGTGCCTCTGTAACCAATAACCAGCGGAAACTTAGGTGAGGAAATAACTTGGAATTGGATTATCTCTTGGTGAAGAGCCCCTACGGCCATGGACAACAGAACAGTCTCATGAGTCACATGGGCAGGTTGTAGAGGTCTCCCGTCAAGAGCATCAATGGCAAGCGGAGTGTCACGCAGCTGCAGCGGAATCTAGTGCTTTGATACAAAGGCAGCATCAATGAACAGGCCTGCAGCCCCAGAGTCGATTAGAGCCTGTATCTTGACGGACGACTCAGCCCACGACAGGGTAAACGAAACCAGGGGCTTGTCCTTCTGGGAAACTGGAGACGAAAGAACGCCACCTAAGGTCTGTCCGTGACAGGACCTCAAGGTTTGGGCGTTCCCTGGGCGGGTAGGACCAGACTTCAAAAAGTGACCAGCCTGGCCACAATAAAGGCACAATCTCTCCCTCCTCCTAAGGGCTCTCTCATCCACAGAGAGACGCGTGGAGCCCAAGTGCATGGGTTCATCTTCACAGACCGACTCGGTACCAGGAGGCATGGGAGGTGAGGGAGGCAAGGGTGGGACTGCAAAGCTCGGAGACAACTGTACAGGATGCTTCAGCAAGCGCTCCTTAAGAGAGAATCTCTCTCTGAGTCTGGAGTCAATGAGGATGGCAAATGTGATCAACTTCTCCAGCTCAGTGGGTATATCTCGGGCTGCTATCTCATCCTTTATGTTATCCGAGAGACCATGAAAAAAAGCAGCCACGAGGGCCTCATTGTTCCAAGCAACCTCTGCTGCCAGAGTACGGAATTCAATGGGGTAATCGGCAACCTTCCTCGTACTCTGTTTGATGGACATGAGGCACTTGGCAGCAGAAGCGGAGTGTGCTGGAACGTCAAATGCCCTTTTGAAGGAAGCCACAAATTCTGGGTAACTCAGGGCAATGGGTTTTTGCGTCTCCCATAGAGGGTTTTCCCAGGCCAAGGCTCTGTCAGAAAGCAAAGATATCACAAAACCCACTTTGCTTCTGTCCGTGAGAAACGCCTGGGGCAGCATCTCAAAGTATATCTCAACCTGGTTAAGAAAAACTCTGCACTGAACTGGATCGCCCCCAAATAGCTGGGGAAGCGGAGCGGAATCAGACATACCTCTTATAAAGGTAATACTCAAGGCGGGTGCCTGCACAGAGACTACAAGAGCAGCCACAGTGGAAGATTCTAGACGAGCTGTGCGACTCAGGAGCGTCTGTATCACTGTGGCAAACTCATCCATGCGGTGATCCAGGTCATCCAATCTGGAAAAAATATTCTACTGTCAGAAACCATGAATCAGACCGAGACAGAAGTACAGGTAAATCACACTTGTTTAATAATAAAAATAAAAAGGTAAACAGAGTAAGCGTAGTCAAAACATAGCCAGAGTTCAGTAACCGGATCGGGTAGTCAGCCAAGCCAATGTCCAAGAGCCAGCGATAAAGGTAGTAGTACAGCAAGCGATCTGTAGCCAGAGGGAACGTCAGTCAAGCAGGTCTTCAGCAGGAATGCAGGAGAAAGTCTCTTGTGATGTTAACACAGGCGAAGGCAGAGAGAAAATGAACTGGAAGGCTTGAAGTAGGCAGAACTAACGAGCAGGATCATCAACAGGTGGATCACTGTTGAGAGATGGGAGCTGCTCTGTCTTTATTTCACTGCCGCCGCAACACACTACACAAGGCCGCCATGCAGGCAGCCTTATATAGTGTGGGGCGTGTACTAAACCCCCTGAGACATAATTGGCCAAAGCCACCCTGGCTTTGGCCAATTATGGCTCTCCGTTCTTACCGCGCTGTGATTGGCCAAAGCATGCGGGTCATAGTGCATGCTTGTCCAATCATCAGCCAGCAATGCACTGCGATGCCGCAGTGAATTGTGGGCCGTGACATGCCACTCGAATTTGGCGCGAACGGCCCACAATGTTTCAAAATTCGTTGAACGGTCGAACAGCCGATGTTCGAGTTGAACATGAGTTCGACTCGAACTCAAAGCTCATCCCTAGAGGAGAGCAAGAGGAATCACAAAAAGTTAATAAAATATATAAATGGTAAAAAGCCAAAGTCAGAGCATATTGGCCCCATAACGAATGGCCAGGGTAAGTTGGTTACAAGTGACAGGAACAAAGCAAATGTATTGAATAAATCCTCGGTATTGACTGAGGAAAAGGAGGGGTGTAATGGAAAAGATGATAGTGTTAGCAACACAGCAAGGATTGTACACTTCTGGCTAACAGAATCTAGTGTTCTTAAAAGACTTTAAAAACTTAAAATGAACAAATCACCAGGGCCAGATGGATTACACTAGAGAGTCCTCAAAGTACTTAGCCAGGTCATTGGTAGATCATTATTCTTAATCTTTAACAGCAGCTTACTGACTTATATGGTACCAGCAGACTGGAAGAAAGCTAACATGGTGCCAATATTCCAGAATGGGCTAAGATACATACCAGGAAACTACAGGCCAGTCAGTTTTACATCAATAGTTCGTAAACTATTATAAGGACCATATCCAAGAATTTGCTGATGAAAATAGTATCATTAGTGGTAACCAGCATGGGTTTATGAAAGATTATTCTTGCCAAACCAGTCTGTTAACATTCTATGAGGAAGTGCGCTGTAAGCTGGGTAAAGGAAGACCTGTAGATGTAGTGTATCTATAGCGGTTCCCCCATAAACGCTTAATTTACAAATTGAGGTCTGTTGGCATCAATGATAGTGAATGTATCTGGATAGAAAATTTGTTACAGGGGTGAGTCCAAAGGGTGGTGATAAATCGAGTAGCTTCTGAATGGTCTGGAGTTGTGAGTGGCGTGCCCCAGGGCTCTGACTTGGGACCAATTCTGTTTAACTTGTTCAAAATTGATATAGAGGTTGGTATAAATACTGTAGTTCAATCTCACGATTTGCTGATGATACATAGCTAAGCAATAACGTCACAACTGGATATTGAAACTTTACAAAAAGACCTCAATAAAATAAAGGGGTGGGTAACTACATGGCAAATGAGGTTCAATGTAGGGAAATGTAAAGCGATGCACTTTAGGGATAAAAGTATGAATCCCATCTACACGCTAGGGGTAATCAAGGATGGAAAAGGATTTGGGGGTACTACAGTAGTTGATGATAAGCTCAGCAATAGCCGAGCAAAATCTCTTTTGCTCCTTTCTGTTGGTGGGTTATCGTGGACTTTTTTTTAGAATATGGGACCCATATACCAGTGAGATTACAAAGAGATTGTAGACGACAACGTCAAGAGATCTATCTGCCTGACATGAAAGCTCCTTGCTCTGACCTGCTCTTGGGTTCATCCCTTTGGCTGAGAATTTTGCCCGTCGGAATGTCACAAAGTTTATGATGTTCAATTTAACTTTGCTGCAACCAAGTATAGCTGTGCCCGCCTGGTTGATCCCTTACTCTTCTTACAAGGAAGCCTAGAGTCTAGGCCTTATTCCATCACTTAGACCCTATTATCAGGCGTGATTAGTTAATTAAAGGTTCTTTAACCCTTATCATTTGGTTTTGTAACAAACCTCAGTTTATGCGTAAGAGTTTTGGACTTATTAGTCCTTTTTGAAAGTTATTTCTTCTAGTCGGAGGGTGGTCTATCCCCCCTGACTCCATTTGACTCTGGACTCATGTCCTTATTTTTTGTATTCTGATGCCGCGTACACACGATCATTATTCACGGCGGTTTAAAAACCGCCGTGAATAATGACATTTTAAACGAGGGAACAGCTTGTTCCCCACACACGGTCATTTTTCTCGTCATTTTTTAAAATGACGAGAAAAACGTTCGTCTATGGGCTCCGCGACAGTGTTTCCCTATGGGAAATGCCGCGGAAGAAATGTCAGGAAAAACGACGAGAAAAATTAGAACATGTTCTTATGCCGCGTACACACGATCATTTTTCACGTCGTGAAAAATGACAGTTTTTGTTTTCAACAAGAAAAACGACCGTGTGTGGTCTTTTTGTCATTTTTCACGACGTGAAAAACGGCATTAAAAACGACGAGAAAAATTAGAACATGTTCTAATTTTTCTCGTTGTTTTTCCTGACATTTCTTCCGCGGCAGTGTTTCCCATAGGGAAACACTGCCGCGGAGCCCATAGACGATCGTTTTTCTCGTCATTTTAAAAAATGACGAGAAAAATGACCGTGTGTGGGGAACAAGCTGTTCCCTCGTTTAAAATGTCATTATTCACGGCGTTTTGTTTTTTTTTGAAAATAGTTTTTATTAGTTTATAAAAATACAAGTACAGAGCTTTAGAGTACATAGTCAGGGATACAATTCGCATTTATATAAATCACAAGCTGCTGAGTTCTTCCATGACAATCATCCATACGAGTGTATAAAGCAACCATCTGATCACGCACTCAAAGTTGGCCCGTAACCGTTTAAACCGTTTAAAACATAAGAAATAATGAGAGAATGAAAAATTGCGGTCATCTATTAAACATTTAGTAACTATTGACCAATTTTTGTTCCTTACTCTTTTACCTAAACAAAAGTACCTGTATAATATTGACTTGCCTAAAGTACATATTTTGTGCAACAAATTATCTAGTAGGCCTGTAGGTTCCCCATAAGTGCCAGTTATTTGTGAATTCCTTTAATTTCCCCTCCTTAACAGCAATGGATTTTTCGTATGAATAAGAGTCATCAACTTAATTTAATACTTCCCCAACCCGCGGGGGTTCTGTCGATTTCCATTTACGGGTTAATACCAGTCTGGCTGCATATAGGATGTGCATTACAAGTAAGCGGTATTGCTTCAGGTAGATATCCATGTCTACACTTAATAAAGCTTGTTCCACCCTCAGTCTATTAAGTATCCCTGTTAGATTAGCTATTACCCGAGCTATTGCAGCCCAGAAGCTACGTAGAGATACACAGAACCAAAGCACATGGGCCAAAGTGCCCACATGTCCACACTCCCTCCAGCACAGGTTGGATGTATGGCCTTGAAATTTAGCCAATACATATGGGGTTCTGTACCATCTCAGTTGTATCTTCTGTGCTATTTCTCTGTAGTTAGAGCATTTGGTATGAGAGTGGTTCGCTTTTATCGCTCGCATCCACTGTTCTTTAGATATGGTTATATTCAAGTCCGACTCCCATTTCATGAATTATTTCGGGGTTACAAAATGGAGTTTACTTTGCAGTAGGTTATAGAATAGTGTTATTCCTTTTTTGGGCGTGGGAAAAGAGTGCCATAGGTCATAGATGGTTTCCGGGATGTCTATATGTTGTGTTTTAATGGCATTTATGATACCAGTAATCCTGGCATATTCCATAAATTCTTTCTCAGGGACAAACTTTGTAGTTTGTAGTTCAGAGAAAGGAATGAGACGTTCCTGGACAAACATATCAGAAATATGAACTATACCATACTTCTCCCAGTGTCTTATCTTTAGATTCGGAGATAGAAATGATAGTGCTGTCACTGGGATCGGTATTTTTTTATGAGCAATATTGGGATTTTTATTTGCCAAGAAATATTCCCATGCCGATACTGTGGCTGCTACTGTTGGGATTTTCTTACAGGGTGAGTGTTTATCTGAGAGTGTGATCAACAACAGGTTTTGAATCTCCCCATGTCCTATCTGAGCCTGCTCTGCCCTACACCAATGGATTGGGTCTGAGGAATGAAACCACGCTTTAGCCTGGTCCAATATTGCTGCCATATGGTAGTCCTCGATATTGGGCACCCCCATTCCTCTTGCCGTTCTGTGTTTCATAAGTAAATTATGAGAGCACCTGGCTTTATTCCCTTCCCATATAAATTGAGATAAGGTCCTTTGCATAGCTACGTAGAATGAGCTAGGTATTTGGAGTGGCAGGGCTCTAAAGTAGTATAATAATTTGGGAAGTAAAAGCATTTTATACGCTGCTAGCCTACCAGACCAGGTGAGATAAAACTTCTTCATTCTAACCATTTCCTGTGCAAATTTGTTTATTAAGGGCTCAAAGTTGCAGTTGTAGAGTTGGGAGACTGAATGGGTCAGTGTAATACCTAGGTATTGTATCGTCTTCTCTGCCCAGGGAAATGGTAGCTTCTCTTGAATGAGAGATTTTGTTTTACTGTCCACCCCTAGTCCAAGTATACTGGATTTGGTCGCATTCACTTTGTAATAAGACACCGCATTGAACAACTCTAGTATCTCATGCACCACAGGTAGGGAACGAGCCGGATCGGAGAGTGACAGAATCACGTCATCTGCGAATAATGTAATTGTATGCTCCTCTTTGCCCAATCGGATACCCTGAATTTGGGGGTTTGTTCTTATTTTCTCAGCTAAAGGCTCCATCACGAGAGCAAAGATCAGGGGTGACAAAGGGCACCCCTGTCTTGTGCCATTCGCGATAGAGAATTGCTCCGAGAATATACCCTCTGTAAAAACCATAGCTGAGGGATTTGAATATAAAGCAGAGATGGCAGAACATATGTGCCCTGAGAATCCAAACTTCCCAAGAACTCTGGACAGATATCCCCAGTGGATCCTGTCAAAGGCCTTCTCCGCGTCCAATGACAGGAGAACTGAGGGCCTCTTAGAAGTGGAAGAGGAGTGTATTAAATTTATAATTCGTCTTGTGGCATCTGTGGCTTGCCTACCCGCCACAAACCCCACCTGATCTGGTTTAATCAAAGTGGGGAGCAGTTTCGCAATTCTATTGGCCAAAATCTTTGCATATACCTTTAAGTCAACATTAAAAGCGAAATAGGCCTGAAATTCTGTGCTCTGTCCGGCTCCTTCCCTGGTTTAGGCAATGTAACCACTGTAGCTTGTAGCATTTCTGCAGGAAATGAGGCAGAGGAGGCAGCAGCATGGAACACTCGCAGCAGTATAGGTGATAATATATTAGTAAATTTTTTGTAGTATTCCGAAGAATACCCATCAGGGCCAGGTGATTTATTGTTTGGGAGGTTTAAAATGGTACTAGTAATTTCAGAAGTAGAAATCGGAGAGTTTAAGTATCGCAAATCCTCTTGGGATAACTGGGGGAGTGATATGTCCTCTAGAAAGCTTTCTATCAATTGTGGGGTGGGTTGGGGCATTTCAGAATCGCTCTGTAGGTTATACAAACTGCCATAATAGCTACTAAATGCATCTGCTATCTCCTTAGGGTTGGTCAGTTTGGAACCGCTCTTGGGGTGGTATAAGTGTGGGATTTTTTGTTTCAGCACTTTCTCTTTAATTTGATTCGCTAGTAATTTGCCAGCTTTGTTGCCATGCGTGTAGAAATTGGACCTAAATCTATGGGTGATACGAACATGCTGTGAGATAAGTAACGTCCTAAGGTCATTTCTAGCTGCTGCTAATTTATTGCTAGTATCCATGGTAGGGTAGGCTTTGTTTTGAATATCCAACTTTGTAATATTTTCTAGAATAGAGTTCATGTGCTGCCCCCTCTTTTTTCTCAGAGATGCACTATGTTTCATTAGCAACCCTCTTATAAACGCTTTATGGCTGTTCCACAAAATAAACGGGTTTACACCCATGGTGTCGTTTTTGGCAAAAAATTCTAGCAGAGATGTCTCAATGTCTTTGGCAATATTTGGATCTGAAAATAAATGGATATCATTTTTCCACCTATTTTGCCCGGGTAGTGAATCCCCGGCTTCCCACTGTAATGGATACAGGAGCGTGGTCAGACCACGTAATGTGACCAATGTCCGTATGTGAGATTTTTTGTAGCAAAAATTTGTCCGTTAGGAACATATCAATCCTCGAATAGGACATGTGTACTGGGGAAAAATAAGTAAAATCCTTTTCAGTGGAATGTTGGCACCGCCAAATATCATAAAGATTATTTGCTCTGATATAGTTCGATAAAGTGTGCCTGATGCTTTTCCTTGCATTGGTGCTGGATACATCTAGGTGAATGTCAGATATGGAGTTCATATCGCCGCAGAGTATGACATGTCCAGAACTGTGCTTTTTAATTTTTTTCCACATTTTGTTCAGAAAATGTAGCTGCCTATTATTCGGGGCATAAACATTGACTATGGTGTACTTAACGCCATTAATTTCGCAAGAAAGTATAATATATCTCCCTCCTTCGTCACAGTGATTAGATATCAGTTTAAATCCCACTGTATTCTTCACCAATATAGCCACTCCTCTCTTTTTTGAAGGGGCACATGCTACAAAAGTGTGGGGGTACAATCTGTGTGATAAATTAGGGTGATTTTGCGCTTTGAAATGGGTCTCCTGGATACAGAACACATCACAGTTTTGAGACCGAGCTTCCTTCCATAGCATGTGTCTCTTCTGTGGGCTATTTAAGCCATTCACATTCAGTGAGGTGATTTTAAACGCCATCGTGTGAAGATTAGGTTTGTTGGCTAAGGGAAGAGTATGTCAGAGCTTGCGGGGCTGCTGGTAAAGGTGTGTTGTAACACATGAGAGAGGATGTAGACTTATACCTGTAGTAGGAGAAGTTGTTGATGCAGTATATTCGTGGGTCTCTATTTTAGATGTCGCTGAACATCTGAGATCCGGCTCTGTAGTACCGTTTGTTTTGCTGGGTGTTGCAGAGTAGAAGTCTGGTTGGAGATGCAAGTTTGCTGCTTGACAGGAGAAAAATAAAACTAAACAGAAGACAAAAACTGGTCAAACTTTTTGTCAAAAGAAACAATTTGCGCAAAGCGAGGCACGCTTTAAAAACGTACGATTTCTATTGAAATCTGGGCAGGGATAAACCTGCTAACTTGGGGGTGCAAAGTGATTTAGAGTTTATGCCGGTAGAACATCCGAAGCATGTTGAGGTGAACTATTATGATAGAGCAACGTATGTTGTGTTGACTAACAGTCATTTAGTGCGGGTGTGAAAGGAGGCATGCGTTTGCCGATCATCCTCTGTCTCATCAGGGAGAATTTTCCATCTTTCCAACAATTTGATGCCCTCCTCCAAGGATCTCACCAAAAATTCCTTTTCTCCCTTAGTGATCAGTAGGTTAGCGGGGTAATTCCAGCGATATGGGATCTGGTGGTTCCTGAGAGGTTTGGTTATGGTCATGAGGTTTCTTCTCCTCTGCATCGTATGTGCAGAAAGGTCCGCAAAGAATAATAATCCTTGCATGCATTCAGGTAGATTGCCAGCTCGTCTTGTCACAGACATCAGTTTTTCTTTAACTGTATAGTAATGCATTCTGGCTATAGTGTCCCTGGGCAGCTTCTCAGGGATGTGTTTAGGTTTGGGCAGTCTATGTATCCTATCAATGACAATTTCCTCCAGAGGGAGGTCAGGGAGGGCTTCTTTTAGTATATTAGTGAGGAAGGCATTCAATTCTGGGTTTTTTACTGACTCTGGGATTCCTCTAATTTTAACGTTGTTCCTTCTGGAACGATCTTCGAGATCCGCGACCTTTGACTTGAGCCAGACAATGTCCTCCTCGTGGTCATTATGTGCGTCCACCATTGCGTTAAAAGTCTCAGAGAAATCTCCCATCTTGTCTTCTATGTGAGCCACCCTGTCTCTGACTTCAGTGACTTCTGCTTTGCATTGGTTCACAAGCTGCAGCATGTCAGTATGTATAGCACCTCTAAGGGACATCAACATGTCCTTCAGTGTGGAATCCAGTACAGGCTGGTTGTTTGTAGGGAAAGTTGCTATGGCATCTTGAAATTCTATAGTGTCATCTATCCGCACTCCTCTCTCCCCTTCAGTCATTGACCCAGAAGCATGCCCAGATATTCGTTGCTTAGCTTTAACAGGGCTGTTAGTTGTGGAGGAGGACTGTGAGCTTGGTAGTGTCTGGTCAGGGAGATGTAGGGGAGAAGTACCTGCCATCTGGTTTCTGGGATGTTTCAGGCTGTATGTGTGTGCAGAACCCTGCACGCTGCCGGCGCCATTTTGGCTGCTGCGGCGGTCTGATAATGCAAAGAAATCCATCATCTTACCCGGCGCAGATCTTTCTCTTCTCCTTCTCCCCATGCTCCAGAGGTGTCCCCGCTCTGATACGGCCCAAAACCGCCGTTCCTGTGTGCTCTATGTGGCTGTGAGAAGCTCCGGTGTGTTCAGGTGGCCGGGAGCTGTGATCTCATGCGGCCATACTCCTTGCTTGCCGGCTCCGCCCCCCCATTCACGGCGGTTTTTTAACCGCCGTGAATAATGATCGTGTGTACGCGGCATAATTTTTCTCATCGTGATTAATGCCGTTTTTCCCGTCGGGAAAAACGGCAAAAAGCCCACAGACGATCGTTTTTCTCGTCCAAAGGAAAAAATGAAATTTTTCCCGACGGGAAAAATGATCGTGTGTACGCGGCATTATTGTTTGATTTTTCCTTAATGCTTTTTTACAAGAATATTGACGTATGATTCTTAATCCAGTCTAGTATGTTGTCTAATTGCACTATATGCTTATATTAACACTATCCCTGGATGGTGGTCATCCACAATTGAACGCTCTCCGAGATCTTGCCTTATCAAGGTGCCTGATAGTCTTTCAAGCCTTACCATCGGTATTAAGGTATTATCTCACAATATCAGGGGCTTTAATTCACCCCACAAGCAAAAGAAGGCCTTTAGAACTTATGAACATATGGAGGCTGATATTCTTCTCCTTCAGGAGAATAATTTTTCTAAAACTAACCACCCTAAATACTTTGATCATTCATTTAAACAGGGCTATTTCACCACTTTTGGGTCCAGATCTCTTGGAGTAGCGATATTTATCAGGAATGCAGTATTATTAGATGTACTACATGTGTATAAAGACCTGGCTAGTGGGTTTTTGATTATGCAAGGCTCTCTGCAGGGTAGACGTGGTATATCTGGATTTTGCAAAAGCATTTGACACAGTTCCCCATAAAAGTTTACTGTACAAAATAAGGTCCGTTGGCATGGACCATAGGGTGAGTACATGGATTGAAACCTGGCTACAAGGGCGAGTTCAGAGGGTGGTTATAAATGTGGAATACTTGGAATGGTCAGGAGTGGGTAGTGGGGTCCCACAGGGTTCTGTGCTGGGACCAATCCTATTTAATTTGTTCATCAATGACCTGGAATATGGGGTAAACAGTTGAAGCTCTGTATTTGTGGATGATACTAAGCTAAGCAGGGCAATAACTTCTCCCCAGGATGTGGAAACCTTGCAAGAAGATCTGAACAAATTAATGGGGTGGGCAACTACATGGCAAATTATGTTTAATGTATAAAAATTTAAAATCATGCATTTGGGTGGCAAAAATATGAGTTGGAAGGCTGACCGAAGGTCTGCCTGAATTTGTAGGAGGAGTCGGCAGGTATTTAAACCCGCCCGAGATCCTCCTTTCCTGTCGACGGTTGGCTTGTGTTGACGTGCGTCATTTCCGTGGCGACCTTCGTGACGTCACTTCCACATTTTTGTTTCTACTAGGTGAACGTGCGGCTGCAGAAGGCTCCGCTTCTCCCCGCTCTCACGGGCGGGGTTCAGGTTTTTTTTTCTTCAGAGGGGCGATGGCGGCTTATCTGGTTGCCTTGTGTTGGACGCTGGGGGGGCGGGGGGCAGGGCCAGGCAGTGACATTGGGCATCAGTGGCATCCGCTCTACATGACCCCCCGAATTTGACCGCTCCTCGGTTTCCCCAATTTGACCGATCCTCTGTATTCCCTGTAGTACCGCTCCTCTGTATCTCAGGAGTGCCGCTCCTGAGACTCGGAGGGGAGGGGGGTGGTTGGGGGTGTTACTGCATGGTGGGGAGGTGGTAGCAGGGTGTGTGTGTCATTCACAGTGCTGGCCATGTGTGTTGGCATTGGCGGGCTGGGGGCCGGCTCCATCCCCCCCTCAGGTCAGTAGCAGGTATAGATGGTGGAGTGCATCTTTCCTTCCCCAGATTTGGGTGCTGGCAGTGTTCTTCCTACCGCCCATCTCCCTGCTGTATGCAGGTTCAAATGCTTATCACACCGCACTCACTTCGCTTCCTTCAGTTGTGCAGTTTGGCTGAAGCAGCAGTTTCCTCAGTTCGGCCTGTCTCCTGTCTCCTCCCCTATGGTAGGATGTGTCTCTCAGTGATAGCCAGTGTATGCTGAGGTGGTGTGGGGGGGTGGGGGGGTTAGAGGGGCTCTTGGGGTTCCTCTCAGGCTGGGGGCAGTGTTTAAGTCAGCGGCCATATTTATTTTGGTGTTGGATGGGGGGGGGGGAGTCACGCGTTTGGCCTCTACGTTCGATACGTTAGATACGGTATGCTATTCAATTTACGTTTCTCTTGTTTACGTTTCTCTTGTTTACGTTTCTCATGTTTTTTACGTTTCTCATATTTTTTACGTTTCTCATGCGATTGTTCTCATGCTAATTATGTTTAGTTGCGGTTACGTGTTTCTCATGCGATTACGTCTCTCATGCTGGTTATGTTCCCATGTGTTGCGTTTCTCATGCTAAGAGTTCTCATGCGATTACGTTTCTCATGTGATGTCATTTCATGCATTTACGTTTCTCATGCTAGTTATGTTCTCATGTGTTACATTTCTCATGCTGGGTGCGTTTCTCATGCGTTACGTTTCTCATGCGTTACGTTTCTCATGCGATTACGTTTCTCATGCGATTACGTTTCTCATGTGTGACGTTTCTCATGTGTTTCGTTTCTCATGTGTTTCGTTTCTCATGCGTTTACGTTTCTCATGCGATTACGGTACGTTTCTCTTGCTAGTTATGTTCTTATGCGGTTTCGTTTCTCATGCGGTTACGTTTCTCATGCGGTTACGTTTCTCATGCGATTACGTTTCTCATGCTAGTCATGTTCTCATGCGGTTACGTTTCTCATGCGGTTATGTTTCTCATGCGGTTACGTTTCTCATGCGGTAACGTTTCTCATGCGATTACGTTTCTCATGCTAGTCATGTTCTCATGTGTTACGTTTCTCATGCGATTACGTTTCTCATGTGATTACGTTTCTCATGCGTTTACGTTTCTCATGCTAGGTATGTTCTCATGCGATAACGTTTCTCATGCGATTACGTTTCTCATGCTAGTCATGTTCTCATGTGTTACGTTTCTCATGCGTTACGTTTCTCATGCGTTTACGTTTCTCATGCAATTACGTTTCTCATACTAGTCATGTTCTCATGTGTTACGTTTGTCATGCAATTACGTTTCTCATGCAATTACGTTTCTCATGCGTTTACGTTTCTCATGCTAGTCACGTTCTAATGCTAGTTATGTTCTCATGTGTTACGTTTCTCACGCTAGTTGTGTTTCTCGTGCGATCATGTTTCTCATGCGATCACGTTTCTCTTGCTAGTTATGTTCTCGTGCGATTACGTTTCTCGTGCGATTACGTTTCTCGTGCGTTACGTTTCTCATGCGTTACGTTTCTCATGCGTTACGTTTCTCATGTGTTGCGTTTCTCTTGCTAGCTATGTTCTCATGCAATAACGTTTCTCATGCTAGTCATGTTCTCATGTGTTACGTTTCTCATGCGATTACGTTTCTCATGTGATTACGTTTCTCATGCGTTTACGTTTCTCATGCTAGGTATGTTCTCATGCGATAACGTTTCTCATGCGATTACGTTTCTCATGCTAGTCATGTTCTCATGTGTTACGTTTCTCATGCGTTACGTTTCTCATGCGTTTACGTTTCTCATGCAATTACGTTTCTCATACTAGTCATGTTCTCATGTGTTACGTTTGTCATGCAATTACGTTTCTCATGCAATTACGTTTCTCATGCGTTTACGTTTCTCATGCTAGTCACGTTCTCATGCTAGTTATGTTCTCATGTGTTACGTTTCTCACGCTAGTTGTGTTTCTCGTGCGATCATGTTTCTCATGCGATCACGTTTCTCTTGCTAGTTATGTTCTCGTGCGATTACGTTTCTCGTGCGATTACGTTTCTCGTGCGTTACGTTTCTCATGCGTTACGTTTCTCATGCGTTACGTTTCTCATGTGTTGCGTTTCTCTTGCTAGCTATGTTCTCATGCGATAACGTTTCTCATGCGATTACGTTTCTCATGCTAGTTATGTTCTCATGTGTTACGTTTCTCATGTGTTACATTTCTCATGCTAGGTATGTTCTCATGAGATTACGTTTCTCATGCGATTACGTTCTCATGCGGTTACGTTTTCTCATGCTGATCATGTTCTCATGCAATTACGTTTCTCATGCGATTATGTTTATCATGCGATTACGTTTTCTCATGCTAATTATGTTCTCATGTGTTTTCATTTCTCATGCAGTTACATTTTCTCATGCTAGTTGTTTTCTCATGCGATTTACGTTTTCTCGTGCAGGTTTTTACGTTTCTCATGCAGGTTCAGTCATGTTTTTTCCTAGTTGGCAGCATTAGTATGTTCATGTTAGATTCATGGCGTTTCACTGCTGGGGGGTCACCCATCACGTTTATGGGTGCTTACGGATTGAGATGAGCGTTTCTAATTGGCTTGTACGGTGGCAAGTCTCCTCATCCGTTTCTCATACATTTCATGCATCTTGACAATTCTTTTCTCATATAAAGGCCTGACACGTCTTCAGGTTCATCAGGCCTGAGTGTACGTTTTAATTTGTCTGCTATGCCTCAGGTTGCTCGGCCTTTGCAAATTCGTGGGGTTGTCACATTTTCAGTCTTGCTCATACTTTGTATTGTCAGTACGTTTGGTTCATTCTTCACATTGTAGGTTTTACAACGTCACACCACGGCTGTGGTCCTATCACGTTATTCCCGAGACTGTCACGGTTAGTCCTGCACTTGCCTACATTTCATTTTTTTGATTGTCTTTATATACATGTCAGGGTCATATCTTCACGTTTAAATCTCATGTCTACACTCCACTGCTGGTTACCCATCACGTTATGGCAAGTCTCCTCATCCGTTTCTCACGGCTTTCATTGCATTTTCATTCATCATGCAATCTCACTACTTCCATCACTTACCTGACACGTTTTCAGCTTCATAGGCTTGAGCGTTACGTTAAATTGATTTGCCTCAGGTTGCTCAGCCTTGCTAGTTTTTCCTGGTTCTTAGGGTTCGTTGGTTATTTCTTGTTTATAACGGTGTTGTTCTTGTTTGCAGAGCTCATGTCATAGGCAGCAGATATCGAGCCATCCATCCTTCTCCGGTTAGGGTTCTGTACATAGTAGCTCGCCCTCCTTGTAACCTCCTGATTCGGCTGTCTCTCTGGCAGTGGCATAGGGTCAGGTGGAAGGGTCTTGGTCCCTTAGCAGCCATTGGATACCTACACACTGGCACTCGGCTGGATGCTCTCCCATGTAGTAGGCTGTTAGGTAGTCGTCCACTGTCGGGACGGTTTCTTCCTCGTTGTAGTGTCCAAACAGGGTCCTGCTGATCTACGGAAACGGGCGTCGCTGAAGCTTGATCAACAGGTCATTTTCAATTTTAGCCTAGGAAGCTCATGACACCGTCTGGGATACGAGCTGGTCGGTAAGTAGGCTTGGTTTTTCCCTGGGCATTCCCCAGGCCATGTTGTTATCTGCTTTAGCCTTCCAATGCTACTTACCGTGATAGCCAGCTATAGATGGGGGCGGTGGACATGTTTTTGTTTTCACCTATGGTGCTTGTATTGGTCCAGCAGTGCACCAACACCTTTGCTGCCATTGTGCTACGCTGGGTGTTTGGTGTGCTCCTGTACCTTTAAGGAGGGGTGGCTCCCCTTCAGTCCACCTGCCCTCATCTAACCATCAGAATGCATGTGCCTCCATTGTGGGGACACTCAATGTTAGTGTAGGACCACAGACTCCAGGGGACCTTGGCGTGGCTCTGTGGCTCACGCATGCGTTTGCAAATGCGTGCGGACAAACCCCTGTTTTTAACGCATACTGTTAGACAGGTTAATTGGTTGTCAGCGAGCTGGTCGGTAAGTAGGCTTGGTTTTTCCCTGGGCATTCCCCAGGCCATGTTGTTATCTGCTTTAGCCTTCCAATGCTACTTACCGTGATAGCCAGCTATAGATGGGGGCGGTGGACATGTTTTTGTTTTCACCTATGGTGCTTGTATTGGTCCAGCAGTGCACCAACACCTTTGCTGCCATTGTGCTACGCTGGGTGTTTGGTGTGCTCCTGTACCTTTAAGGAGGGGTGGCTCCCCTTCAGTCCACCTGCCCTCATCTAACCATCAGAATGCATGTGCCTCCATTGTGGGGACACTCAATGTTAGTGTAGGACCACAGACTCCAGGGGGCCTTGGCGTGGCTCTGTGGCTCACGCATGCGTTTGCAAATGCGTGCGGACAAACCCCTGTTTTTAACGCATACTGTTAGACAGGTTAATTGGTTGTCAGCGAGCTGGTCGGTAAGTAGGCTTGGTTTTTCCCTGGGCATTCCCCAGGCCATGTTGTTATCTGCTTTAGCCTTCCAATGCTACTTACCGTGATAGCCAGCTATAGATGGGGGCGGTGGACATGTTTTTGTTTTCACCTATGGTGCTTGTATTGGTCCAGCAGTGCACCAACACCTTTGCTGCCATTGTGCTACGCTGGGTGTTTGGTGTGCTCCTGTACCTTTAAGGAGGGGTGGCTCCCCTTCAGTCCACCTGCCCTCATCTAACCATCAGAATGCATGTGCCTCCATTGTGGGGACACTCAATGTTAGTGTAGGACCACAGACTCCAGGGGGCCTTGGCGTGGCTCTGTGGCTCACGCATGCGTTTGCAAATGCGTGCGGACAAACCCCTGTTTTTAACGCATACTGTTAGACAGGTTAATTGGTTGTCAGCGAGCTGGTCGGTAAGTAGGCTTGGTTTTTCCCTGGGCATTCCCCAGGCCATGTTGTCATTTTCAATTTTAGCCTAGGAAGCTCATGACACCGTCTGGGATACCTTCCAGGCTTTTCATCTTAGTATCCTGGTTTCTTTTGTCACGAACATTCAATGTCTACTTGCTTTCGTTGTCTTTTAGTTTTATTTTTGGCACTTCAGCTCAAGCGATCCTACAAGCTGGTGCTCGGTCACAGTCTTAGTTCGACTCATGATGGCGTCTGCGGATGTGCCCAGGGATAGGCCACTTACCTTTCCCTGGTGTGCCCTTCTTCGCTTGAGCTCGGTGCTTGTCATGTTGCTGTTCCCTGCTGCCTAAATTAGGGTTGTTCCTTATGCTCACACCGGCCGTGCTTTCAGTATAGGTGCAGTGTCTGCTGCTTCTCGCCGGGGGGTCCGTATTCACGTCGTTGAGGAGTTAGGTTGGTGGGGTTCAGCATTCATTTCCAGACATGTTCCGGATCCACATGTCGAGTTATCACAGGCTTTCTTGCATTGGCTGCTCGAGGTTGCATTTGGTTACTTTCATTTCAGTCTCTTTGCTAGCTCATCCTACTGTCTTGTTTTTGCCCCCTTTTAGGCATACCGACCATGTGCCCCCGGCACACCCCAGGTCACTTTCCCTGTTTTCCCCTCAGACATTTCCAGCACGAATACCTGAGACTCTGAGTACAAGTTGGAAGGCTGACCGCAGGTCTGCCTGAATTTGTAGGAGTCGTCGGCAGGTATTTAAACCCCGCCCGAGCTCCTCCTTTCCTGTCGACGGTTCGCTCATGTCCCACCCACCCTTCCCCTTTTTTCTTGTTATTTCTTCTCTTTTACTTCTACTTGGGTATGCCCCCTTTTAGGCATACCGACCATGTGACCCCGGCACACCCCAGGTCACTTTCCCTGTTTTCCCCTCAGACATTTCCAGCACGAATACCTGAGACTCTGAGTACAAATGCAATCTATACACATGGGGGAAAACCTCTGGGGGAATCTAGGATGGAAAAAGACCTGGGGGTCCTAGTAGATGATAAGCTCAGCAATGGCATGCAATGCCAAGCTGCTGCTAACAAAGCAAACAGAATATTTTCATGCATTAAAAAAGGGATTAACTCCAGGGATAAAGCGATAATTCTCCCACTCTACAAGACTCTGGTTCGGCCGCACCTAGAGTATGCTGTCCAGTTCTGGGCACAAGTCCTCAGGAAGGATGTACTGGAAATGGAGCGACTACAAAGACGGGCAACAAAGCTAATAAAGGGTCTGGAGGATATTAGTTATGAAGAAAGGTTGCGAGCACTGAACTTATTTTCTCTGGAGAAGAGGCGCTTGAGAGGGGATATGATTTAAATTTACAAATACTGTACTGGTGACCCCACAATAGGGATAAAACTTTTTTGCGGAAGGGAGTTTAACAAGACACGTGGCCACTCATTAAAATTAGAAGAAAAGAGGTTTAACCTTAAACTACGTAGATGGTTCTTTACTGTAAGAGCGGCAAGTAAAGTTTCAAAAAACTATTAGATAAGCACCTGTATGACCACAGCATACAGGAATATACAAGGTAATACTGACATATAATCACACACATAGGTTGGACTTTATGGACTTGTGTCTTTTTTCAACCTCACCTACTATGTAACTTTGTAACTACCGTATATACTCGAGTATAAGCCCAGGTTTTCAGCCCTTTTTTTTGGGCTGAAAGTGACCCCCTCGGCTTATACTCGAGTCAGCGTACCTGAGTCCATTGCCGCCTGACCTCACCGTGCCCTGAGTCCATTGCCGCCTGACCTCACCGTGCCCATTGCAGAATCCGATCTGTGTACCCGAGTCCATAACATATTCGGATTGCGGCCGTGCAGTGTTAAAAACTCGCGCTCCTCCTTGTGCTGTTCCGTGATAGGCGGAACACTCGGCTTCCCAGTGTTCCGCGTATCAGGGATGCCCTCTCGTCCATGATAGACGAGAGGACGAGAGGGCGTCCCTGATAGGCGGAACACTGGACACAGTGTTTGCTGGGAAGCCGAGTGTTCCGCCTATCACGGAACAGCATAAGGAGGAGCGCGAGCTTTTAACACTGCACGGCTGCCATCCGAATATGTTATGGACTCGGGTACACAGATCGGGTATTCTTCATTTTCACCTCTCCTCTGATGCTGGATTGTCCTCAATTGAATCAGCACTTGTCTCTGCATCATTGTGCTGTGAGTACAGTGCTCTGCGGTGACACTTCCCAGGGGTCAGACCCAGAACAAATTTTCACTTAAAGAAATTGGACATCATTCAGCACAGACAAAGACTGGCAGTCGATCTTGGAGTGGTAAGTCTGTAAGGGACAGTGGCAGAGAATACATTTTTACATTGGCCAAAGTTACTTTTTATTTGTATGAATTTTAGGAAAACTTGCACTAGTTAATTTTCAAGTTATGATGGTATTGGAATTTAAAGTATAGCTAAATCCAAAACGTTTTTGTTTGTTCTCGAAGAGCTGCAATGGGCACAGTGAGGTCAGGCTGTAAATGGGCACAGTGAATATGCAAATGGACACAGTGAGGCGTGCAAATGGGCATTGTTGACCCTCTTTTCGGCTTACAGTAGCTGCTGCATTTCCCACCCTCGGCTTATACTCGAGTCATTAAGTTTTCTGAGTTTTTTGTGGTAAAATTAGGTCCTCGGCTTATACTCGGGTCGGCTTATACTCGAGTATATACGGTATATGTAAGGCCATTACAATAGCCAATGTATATGCTCCAAATGATTCACAGGCCATTTTTCCAGGTCCTGGATAAATATCTCTCCCCACATCTATTAGTTAGAGGAGACTTTAATCTGGTGGCGCACTCTGTACTGGACAGAAGCTGAGTTGTAAGTACCGCTAATGCTTTCCCCAAGACCTTAAATAGCTTTCTCAGTTCCCATCAGCTCCTAGGTTCTTGGTGGGCACACAATGTGTGTGCCAGAGAGTATTCTTACTATTCTCACCCCCACGATAGCTATTCCAGACTTGATTATCTATATTGCATCCCATTTCTCCTTGCTAACTCCACTATGGCTGGTATACATCCTTGTCCTTGGTCTGATCATCACATAGTATCCTTTACAATCTCCCATATAGACTTCTCACCTGCTACTGCAGGATGGCGCCTTAATGGCTTACTTCTTACTGACCCAGGTCCAGTGGCTAAAATGTCTGACCACAAAGACAAATATTTCCATAATACCAATACAGGAGATATCCCCCCTTTGAGGGGCCCATAAGGTGGTGATATGGGGACAATTAATAGCACTAGCTACCAAAAAGAAGAGACATAGAATGGCGCAAGTTACCAGACTCACTTAGGAATTGGATAGGCTTTATCACCTCCATAATCAAAACCACTCCCTAGACCTTTTAAGACAGATAAACCAGAAGATAATGCCACTAGACACACTTCTCTCTGAGTATATTGAGAAGTCTTTGAGATGGTCGAAGGCTCAGTTTTTATAACATAGCAACTCGGCTTCTGCCATGTTTGCGAGGAAGCTTAATCAGTCTATTCAGCCTCCGCACTCCTACAAACTTGGAAATGCTGAGGGGAATTACATTTCTCATCCTACGGAAGTGCTCCAGGTCTTTTCTAAATTTTACCAGGACGTCCTATCCCCACCCTCTTCCCTGTCTTGTTCCACATCTAAGTCTTGGCTAGATGCCCTCTCTCTCCCGACATTGTCAGAAGATCAAATAAATAAATAGATGCGGCGCCGTAAACAAAGTGAATGTCAAAAATTTATATATAAACCAATTCTTGAAATATGTGTGCCTCACGTGTGCAATGTGGGTAATAATGAACTATAACACTCGTGTAAGGCCAATGGGCCGTGACTACAATGGATAGAATAAATATGAACAAACAACCAAAAAAATGTATATATACTAATCAGTAAGCATATAATTAATAATGGTGATAGAGTGAAACATAGATGTATTGAAACATATTGACGGGTGTGTAAAGTCCAACTATAAGGAGCATATATGATATATAATGGAGTCAGTATAACTCCAAGCCAAAAGATAAAAGTCCACGGTAGCCCGCACAGGACGACTATGCTTCCGATGGATGATTTGAGATGTACAACACCCAGGAATGTGACTTCCAACACCGAGGGGGGGGGGGAAATAAATACTCTTACCCCTGCGTGTGGACTCACACGCCAGCAGCGGTGGGTCAATAAGGCATACGGATGATCCACCCAGATACACGTGTGGACTGGAACTTCCTGTAAGGAATGGTATCTTCCACCGATGACCGATACGACATCTACAGGAGGTTGGAATTCCTCTATCCTAGTATCCTCAAGATCCAGACAATCAGAAAGCAATGTCGACCATGAAAAGGAATAAAAGATGTCTCCCCATAGTATAGATCAGTCAGGTGGTGTGTAATAAAAAAGGTTAGTTTATTCCAAAAACAAACACATCAAACAAAAAAAGAACAATAAAAGAATACAGGCATCCTGAAGCTGCTAGTAAAAATGGTGATCACAAAAAATTTCATTCATGTATGGCGTAGTAAAACTTAAAGCAGGTTCATGTACCCGACATGTTTCGCAGCAGTGTGCTTCAACTGGGGCATGTCAGAAGATCAGATACAGACCCTGAATGCCCCCTGCACTGAAGACGAAATTCAAACGATAATAGCCTCTCTGAAACCCTCTAAGGCCCCTGGCCCAGATGGTTTTTCGGCCTCCAATTAAAAAAATTCTCTAGCCACTTGGTTCCCAGTATGAAAAATCTATTTAATTTCATCCTCAAAGGTCACTCTTTCCCTGCTGATATGCTTATGGCTAATATGTCCCTGATCCCTATACCAAACAAGGATCATACCCTCCCACAAAACTATCATCCTATCTTGGTAATCAACTATGACCTAAACATATTATTACCTCATTGATTTCCCCAGATCAAACCAGATTTATTCCTCCCAGATTATGGATAATATCCCTTTGGCCTCTAACATTATACAAGATGCAGACCTCTTTTCTCAGAAGGTAATATAATTGAGTCTTGATATCCACAAGGCTTTTGATAGTGTATTATGGCCCTACTTAGGAAATTTGGATTTCAGGGAGAATTTGTGAATGGCTTCAGGGCTCTATATAACAGTCCACACACACAAAAAAAAATCCTGGTTGTAATTTGGATTACTTCACTCTTGGTTGTGGAACAAGGCAGGGGTGTCCCCTCTCCTATTTGCATTGGTTATTGAACCCCTGGCTCGATCTATCTTTATAGACCCTAACACTAGAGATTATGTAAAGGGAGACCAAGAGTTCAAGCTGAGCATGTACACAGATGATGTCCTTTTATTCTTATGAGATCCAGTGGTCTCTTTACCTAACTTGGTTTTCTATGTTACATACCTTTCATGATTTGTCGGGTCTAGGGGTCAGTCTTTCCAAATGTTCTGCACTCCCGATTCATTTTTTCCAGACCTTGATTTTGGGCATTCAAGCTACATTTGGTTTTGCCTGGAGTGAGGAAACACTCTCATACTTGGGTATTAACCACTTCAATACAGAGCATTTTCACCCCCTTCCTGCCTAGACCAATTTTCAGCTTTCAGCGCTGTTACACTTTGAATGACAATTGCGTGGTCATGCAACACTGTACCCATATCAAATTTTGATAATTTTTTCCCCACAAATAGAGCTTTATTTTGGTGGTATTTTACCACCTCTGCGGTTTTTATTTTTTGCACTATAAACAAAAAAAAGCGACAATTTTGAAAAAAAACACTATTTTTTACTTTTTGATCGGTATGTGCAAAAGTTATAGCGTCTACAAAATAGGGGATAAATTTATGGCATTTTTATTGTTATTTTGTTTTCTTTTACTAGTAATGGTGGCGATCTGCGATTTTTATCATGACTGCAATATTGCGGCGGACACTTCGGACACTTTTGACACCATTTTGGGACCATTCACATTTATGCAGCGATCAGAGCTATAAAAATGCATTGATTACTGTGTAAATGTGACTGGCATGGAAGGGGTCAACACTAGGGGGCGAGGAAGGGGTTAAATGTGTATCCTAGGGAGTGATTCTAACTATAGGGGGAGGGGACTCACAAGGGGAGGAGACTGATCGATGTCCCTCTGTACAAGCAACACACCATCGGTCTTCTCTCCTCTGACAGGACGTGGATCTGTGTGTTTACACACACAGATCCATGGTCCTGCTGTGTTCACGGGCAATCGCAGGTGCCCGGCGGACATCGCAGCCCTGCCGGGCACGTGCATTGGGTGCCGAGTGACACGGCACGCACGCGCGCGCCCCCAACAGAATCGAAAAGTAAAAGACGTCATATGACGGCTAGGGACAAAGGGTTCCTGCCGCTGTCATATGACCATACACGGTAGGGAAGTGGTTAAACTAGCCCCATCCCTCCGTACGATATACTACTCTAATTAACCACAGGTGTTCTCCCGCATCAGGAAACTGCTGCATACATGGACTCCCTACCACACCTCCTTCTTGGGCAGGGACCAAGCAGTGAATATGTCTATACTCCCAAAACTACTTTTTTTATTTTAGGGCCCTCCCACTATACATCTCACGCCAGACCATAGAGGTGACTCAAAGAGAGGTGAATAAGTTCATATGGTCATCTAAGTAACCTCGCCTGGGTAAGCAGTTGGTGTACAGACCACAGGCCCTGGGTGAGCTAGGGTTACCAAATTTATGGATGAATTACCTTTCCGCCAGATTGGTCCAACTGGTGCAGTGGCATGTCTCACCAACTAATATCCTGTGGCATCACTTTGAACGAACCTCAACTGATCCATACTACCTTCCGACCTGCTATGGTCAGGCTTTGCTTGCCCTAAAGACCTATCCTCTCTTAACACAGTGGTTGGTCAATCGCTCCATATATGGTTTTTGTACAAATCTAAATTCTCACTGCTACCAGCCAAACCTAGAATAGCCTCCTTTTTAGGGGACCCTAAGTTTCCCCCAGCATTTTGTTTCCCCCGAGACTTCTCCAAATGGGTTGAGAATGTCATAGTCATCTCTGACAAAAGAGCTTCCATTTTGCTCTTTCTCCTCCCTCCAACAGAAATATGCTCTTCCTAGAACAGAGTTCTATAAATATCTGCAGATTAGACACTTTTTCTCTACCCACTTTTCAATGGAGATGGCGGGCACGGGCTCTACCTTTGAGAGTATGTGCGTGTCCTCCTCCAGGGATAAGGGTACAATCTCTATTATCTACAAATACCTTAATGAGAGGAATTTTCCCCCTAAATCCTCAGCAATGCTAGGCTGGGAGGAAGAAACAGGCTAAGAAATTTCTCCTGAGGATTGGTGGGATACGCTCTCTAATATGTATATAATGCATAAGATGCATTAAGGAGACGGTTGTTAAGCTTCATATTAGATGGCGCACCCCTAAGATTCCTTGGGAACAAGTTCTGAGATGTATGGAGGCTATTCAGATCATGGAGAGGGTGCACCATACTATTATGCATACTATGCCAGAATTTATCGGAAATGGGAGTCTTGGCCGGCTTATGGATTTGCTATTCACAAGTACTAGATATCCTTGTATTATTCCTTTTCTGTCTTAGTTTTGAGTATTTTAATTTTGTTTTTTGTTTCGCTATTTTACTGTATACAGTCGGTTACCATGGCCAATGGTATAGATGCAGAAAAGTCTATAGCAATTAAGGAGACAGTTGTTAAGCGTCATACTAGATGGTACTATGCGCCATCTAAACTACATAGGTTTTTTCCCCTCAGTCTCAGAAACATGTTTCAGAGGTTGCTCGGATAGGGGCAAACATCTACACATTTTCTGGAGCAGTAGGGAAATTAGGTCGGTATGACAGAGGGTGTCTGCTAATATTGCAATAATCACTGGGCTGCAACTGACCCTGACAAATCAGATGTGTTTATTTTTTGCTGAACTTCTAGAGGTCCCCCCTCCCAACCAAAAATTGTCCCACACCCTATTCAGCGCAGTACACTGGGCAATTGCACTAAACTGGCACACCCCTAAGATTCCTTGGGAACAAGTTCTGAGACGTATAGAAGTATAGTTGGATTTGTTGGTGCTTAAAAGCATGGACAGCAACATTTTACTGTTTACGATCCGTTACCATGGCCAATATGTTAAGAAGACTCTGGATTGACTTAGTTCGCTAAATCCCAAAGGGGCGATGGCCAAAAATATTTGTATGTGTTTTCAACACTTAAGAAATATATATGTGAGACTGTTACATGATCTATGCAACATCTGTATGTATGTTTTTCTTGTTTTCATATACAATAATACAATAAAAACTTTGGGAAACAAAAAATAATAAGAGGCATGGTGAGTTCTTGTAAGTTGTAATTTTTGTCAGTTTCTTTGGAAATGAGAAAAAAAAGAAATTAGCTTTTCACAAAGTTGTCATTTAACAAGTTAGTCCCCACACACAGCATGGGCATACTTACAATTACACTCCAAAACACATTCTGCTATGCCTCCTGAGTATGGGGCTACCACATGTGTGAGACTTTCACAGCCTAGATGCATAGAGGGGTCCAAAGTCCAAGGCGCACCTTCAGTCGTTATGCATAATTTTTTTGGAGGTCCTAGAGCACAGGGACAGTAGAAACACCCACAAAACCCATTTGGAAAAACAAACACTTCGAGGTACTTACTGAAAGTCATAATGAGTCTTTTGAAAATGTAATTTTTTTGCCACAAGTTTTTGGAAATAGTAATCTAACAAACAGCATAGACATAAAAAGAAATACAGTACACCCCAAACATATTCTGCTACTCCTCCGGGGTGTGGCAATGCGATATGTGTGAGTCTTTTTCACAGCCTAGCCATACAGAGGGGCCCAAACCTAGGAACACCTTCAGGATTTGTAGGGGCATAAATTACACATAATTTCACTAATTTCATTACTACCTATCACATTTTTGGAGCACCAGGATAGAAGAAACACCCACAAAATTATCCCATCTTGGAGAGTAAACATGCCAAGGTAATTTTTAAGAGACTTTTTTTGCCACAAGTTTTTGGAAAAATGCGGAAAGAAAATAACGCTGAGCGGACCTGATGGGGAACTTTAGAAGGGGCGGGTCTATACATTTAAAACACAGCGGAGAAAGTTCCCCATCAGGTCCGCACAGGCACAACCAATGACGGACAGCGCTGGACATCGGGATCGCCGCGGGACACTGGATTTCATCGCTGGAATGTTTTTTGTTTTTTTTATTATTTTTTCTTTTTTTTAATAAAGGACTTTTCCAAGGTGTGTGTGTTTTTATTTAAATTTTTTGACACTTTCTTTGTGAAATGGTAGGGGTACAATGTACCCCTTACCAATTCACATAGGAGAGGGCCGGGATCTGGGGGTCCCCTTTGTTAAAGGGGTCTTCCAGATTCCGATAAGCCCCCCGCCCGCAGACCCCCACAACCACCGGGCAAGGGTTGTGGGGATGAGGCCCTTGTCCCCATCAACATGGGGACATCCTCCCCATGTTGAGGGCATGTGGCCTGGTACGGTTCAGGAGGGAGGTGGGGCGCTCTCTCGTCCCCCCCTCTTCCCCTGCGGCCGGCCAGGTTGCGTGCTCGGATAAGGGTCTGGTATGGATTTTTGGGGGGACTCCACGCCATTTTTTTTTTAATTTGGGGTGGAGTTCCCCTTAAAATCCATGCCAGATTTCAAGGGCCTGGTATGGATATTTAGGGGGAACCCCATGCCATTTTTTTTTAATTTGCGGCGGGGTTCCCCTTAATATCCATTCCAGACCTAAAGGGCCTGGTAATTGAATTTGGGGGAACCCCCACGCTTTTTTATTTTTTTTATCAATGACTTTTCTCTGTATTGCCGGGAGCCGACAATTCATTAATAGCCGCGAGTGAGTTTTAAATGACTTTTTTTCCTTCAAAAATGACACTTTGTGCAGGGACAGTTCTAAGCACGGGAAACATGCGCGACTTTACATGCATATTATACACACCCCCCAGGTACGAAATTTAAAGGAATATTTCACTTTTATTTTTTAATTTTAAGCATTATTAAAATCACTGCTCCTAAAAAAACTGCAGTTTTTAAAACTTTTTTTTGCATTGATACATGTCCCCTGGGGCAGGACCCAGGTCTCCAAACACTTTTTAGGACAATAACTTGCATATAAGCCTTTATAATTAGCACTTTAAATTTCTCCCATAGACTTTTCGAATTTGCCTCGAACACCCCAAATTGTTCGTTGTTCGGCGAACGGGCGAACAGGCAATGTT
Organism: Rana muscosa; assembly: GCA_029206835.1. NCBI lineage: Eukaryota > Metazoa > Chordata > Amphibia > Anura > Ranidae > Rana > Rana muscosa. Next base: position 15,587,176 of record JARGYO010005626.1, read on the forward strand.
CGAGTCGAACATGAGTTTGACTCGAACTCGAAGCTCATCCCTGTTGGTGATCAGGATACTGGTATGGCATATGGCAGTGATCAGGACACTAGTATGGTGTATGGCAGTGATCAGGACACTGGTATAGAGTATGGCGGTGAGCAGGACACTGGTATGGTGTATGGCGGTAATCAAGACACTAGTATGAGGTATGTCTGTGATCAGGATGCTGGTATGGAGTATGGCGGTGATCAGGACACTGGCATGGTGTATGACAGTGATCAGGACACTGGCATGGTGTATGACAGTGATCAGGACACTGATATGGTGTATGGTGGTGATCAGGACACTGGTATGGGGTATGGTGGTGATCAGGATGCTGGTATGAGGTATTGCAGTGATTAAGATCCTGGTATGCCATAAGTTGGTAATCAGGACACTGGTGTGGTGTATGGCAGTGATCAGGACACTAGTATGAGTGGGTATGGGAAGTGGGTATGGGGTATGGTGGTGATCAGGATGCTGGTATGGGGTATGGCAGTGATCAGGACTTTGGTATGGCATACACACACTCACCTGCACAAGATGTACTGGATGGACTGTTGTCTTTATTTAACCTTACCAACTATGTAACTATATGTAACTATGTATGGCATATGGCAGTGATCAAGACGCTGGTATGGCTTATGGCGGTGATCAGGAAGCTGGTATGAGGTATGGAGCTGATCAGTATGCTACTATGGCATATGGTGGTGATCAAGACGCTGATATGGCATTTAGCATGGATCAGGATACTGGTAAGGCATATGGAGGTGATGACAATGCTTGTATGAGGTATGGAGGTGATCAGGATGCTGGTATGGCATATGGCGGTGATCAGGATGCTTGTATGAGGTATGGTGGTGATCAGGACGCTGGTATGAGGTATGGCAGTGATCAGGACACTTGTAAGAGGTATGGCGGGGATCAGGACACTCGTATGAGGTATAGTAGTGATCAGGAAACTGGTATGAGGTATGGTGGTGATCAGGACACTGGTATGACCTTTGGTGGTAATCAGGGTGCTGGTATGAGGTATGGTGGTGATCAGGATGTGGGTATGGGGTATGGCAGTAATCAGGACACTGTTATGAGGTATGGTGGTGATTAGGGCACTGGTATGGGGTATGGCAGTCTTATTGTGACCACTGGTGATCCTTAGACAGGTGGCCGGGGGCTGGCTGCACTAATTACCCGCATTACACTGAGGACAGGGACACAGGTTTGGAATAAGTGCGGTAAAAAGTGCAGTATGAGTGCGGTATGGGTGAACTTCTTTCAGTGGCTCAGACCCTGCTAGCAGTATCAGCAATAAGCGAATAGCCCTCTCACTATTCCCTGGGATGCTGCTGTGATCTCTTGCTGTAGAAGGGGGGGCCCCCCTCGGTCTCTCCCCAAATCAGTGATCAGTGGTCAGAAGCAAAAGATGAGTGGGGACTTTAGTCTCCCTGCTTCAGCAGTGCAGGTGCTACCAGGTGGGCGATGCTGCGCTGCCCCCCGGTGTCTTCACTTCCAGTCTCAGGCTCAGATCACTGCAGGCATGGTCTCCTGCTGGCAGTTGAATGTTCAGACAGAGATTCTCACTCTCTAACTCATTTGATGCCAAGAGGAAGAGATTTCCTGGGCAGTTTAAAAAAATCATCTCTTCACTTCTCCTACTCCACAATGCCTATTGGGATTTGTATTGTAAGGAGTCTATTTGGCCCATTATATGGCTGCCATCTCAAACTACTAGAGTTGGGCGAACGGTTTGGGCTGAGCAAAAGTTTGGCACAAACATCACCTGTTCGCCCGTTCGGCGAACACTCATATTTGCGGGGCTCTCGACGGACGAACATCCCGCTTCACGGTGCATTCTAGGGCCTTAATTGGATTAAGCAATTCACCTGACCGCTGGTCAGGTGCAAGGCTTTGCCAATTAGGGCACAGAGCACTGTTAGAGCCCTGATTGGAACAAAGTGATGATGACTTTGTCCAATCACAGCTCAGTGCTCATAGTCGCATCCTACACTATAAAAGGTTCTTTCCCACAGGAAGCTTTTGCAGTATGTTGTTGGAGTGGAGATAGATAGAGTAAGGCTCAGTTTGCTACTAGGGATATAGTGTGTTCACTTATTGTGACTCTGAGTGTAGAGTGTTAGTGTAGTGTTAGTATAGTTTGAGTATAGTGTGAGTATAGTGTGCCAGTATAGTGTAGTGTGAGTAAAGTGTGTCAGTATAGTGTGAGTGTAGTGTGAGTATGTTGGGAGTATAGTGTAGTGTGTGAGTATAGTATAGTATGTAAATATAGTATGAGTATAGTGTGAGTTCTGTATAGTGTGTGAGTATAGTGTGAGCATAGTGTAGTGTCATTGTTGTGTCAGCGTAGTGTGTTAGTGTAGTGCAGTGTAGTGATGAGCCGAACACCCCCGGGTTCGGTTCGCACCAGAACCCGCGAACGGACCGAAAGTTTGCACGAACATTAGAACCCTATTAAATACAATGGATGCGAACGTTCGGAATCTAAAGTGCTAATTATAACGACTATTATCCATGTTATTGTCCGAAACAGAGTTTGGGAACCCGGGTTCTGCACCAGGGGACATGTATCAATGCAAAAAAGGGATTTTTATAACAGCTTACCTGTAAAATCCTTTTCTTGGAGTACATCACGGGACACAGAGCGACTTAGTCATTACTAATGGGTTATATAGTTTACCTTCAGGTGTTGGCACTGGCCAATTCCAAACCGGAAGTACCCTCCCCTATATAAGCCCCTCCCACCCGGGAGCACCTCAGTTTTGTAGCCAAGCAATAAGTGTCCCAAAAAGAGGGGTGGGAGCTCTGTGTCCCGTGATGTACTCCAAGAAAAGGATTTTACAGGTAAGCTGTTATAAAAATCCCTTTTTCTTTTTCGTACATCACGGGACACAGAGCGACTTAGTCATTACTAATGGGACGTCCCAAAGCAATGCCAAATGAGGGGGGGGGTACATAAGCTGGGCGCCATCAGGCATGAGGATCTTTTGCGGCCTGCAACACACTGCGCCCAAAGGCGACATCCTCCTGACTTCTAACGTCTACCTGATAGAATCTAGTAAACGTGTGTACCGAAGACCATGTTGCGGCCTTACATACTTGAGCCAGGGAGGCCTGGTGATGCACTGCCCATGAAGTTCCAACCGCTCTTGTGGAGTGCGCCCTAACTTTGAACGGAGGCGGTCTCTTTCTCAAGCCATAGGCTTGTATTATGACCTGTCGAATCCACTTGGCTAAAGTAGATTTTGATGCTGCCTGACCCCTTCTGGGGCCTTCCGGCAGAACAAACAAAGAATCCGTTCTGCGAATCTGAGCAGTGGCTTTTAGATAAGCTTTAACTGCTCTTACCACATCCAAAGAATGTAATAACTTTTCCTCTACTGAGCTAGGTTTGGGGAAAAAAGAAGGAAGAACCACATCTTGGTTCAAATGAAACCTCGATACCACCTTAGGAAGAAAGGCTGGATGAGGACGTAATACTACTCTGTCCTTATGGACAACCAGATATGGCTCCTTACAGGACATAGCTGCTAATTCCGACACTCTTTTAGCCGAACAAATGGCTACTAAGAAAACCAATTTCCTGGTGAGAAGAACCAAGGAAATGTGTTGTAATGGTTCAAACGGTTGTTTCTGTAGAACCGACAGAACCAGGTTTAAGTCCCAAGGACATATGGGAATACTAACCGGAGGGCTAATACGCATCACTCCTTGTATAAAGGCTTTGACTAGTGAATGCGAAGCCAAGGGCCTTTGAAAAAATATTGACAAGGCCGAAATCTGACCCTTGATAGTACTCAAGGCCAGCTTCCTATCTACAGCCCACTGTAGGAAGTCCAGAATCCTCCCTATCATGTACTTACGTGGATGCCATTTCTTGGTCTCACACCACGTAATGTACGCTTTCCAGATCCTATAATAGATCTGCCTGGATACCGGTTTCCTGGCATTGATCATGGTAGATACCACAGAATTAGAGAGCCCTCTCTTTTTCAGAATGTGGGCTTCAATAGCCAGGCCGTCAAACCTAGGGCTGGTAAGGAAGGGTGGTATATCGGTCCTTGCGACAGCAGGTCCGGACGAAGTGGGAGGGTCCAAGGACTCCTCACTGACATTTTTACAATCTCCGCGTACCATGCCCTTCGGGGCCACGCTGGAGCCACCAGAATCACTGGTTTCTTTTCTACCCTGATTCTGCGGAGTAATCGCGGTAACAATTGTGGCGGTGGGAATGCATATATCAGCTTGAACCGATCCCAAGGGAACACTAGGGCATCCGAGCCGCAAGCTAGGGGATCCCTTGTGCGAGACACAAACCTGTCCACCTTTGCGTTGAATCTGGATGCTAGCAGATCTACATCCGGTGTTCCCCACCGCTGGCATATTGCCTGGAAAACCTCGGGGTGAAGAGACCATTCCCCCGGGCATAATTGTTGGCGACTTAGAAAGTCCGCTCTCCAATTTTCCACTCCTGGGATGAAAACCGCGGATATGGCTGGGACATATCTTTCTGCCCACTCCAGGATGCAATTTGCTTCCTTCTGGGCTGCACGACTTTTTGTGCCACCCTGATGATTGATATATGCCACTGCCGTGGCATTGTCTGATTGAATTCTGACAGGGGACCCCTGGAGTTTGGATGTCCATGCTACTAGGGCATACCGGGCTGCTCGTATCTCTAAGAGATTGATGGGCAGGGCCTTTTCTGCTTCTGACCACCTGCCCTGGAGAGACCATTGCTCCAGCACTGCCCCCCAGCCGATGAGGCTGGCATCTGTAGTGACCACCTTCCAAGAAACCGGACTGAAGGGTTTCCCTCTTTCCAGATTCTGGGGCACCAACCACCAATGGAGGCTCTTGCGAACGGAAGGGGACAGGGACATTGGTAAGTCTAAAGCCTGAACTTTTTTGTTCCAGGCTGACAGTATGGCCCTTTGCAAATTCCTTGAATGGAATTGACCGTAGGGTACCGCTTCGAATGAAGCCACCATCTTTCCCAGCAGCCTCATGCAGAGACGTATGGATGGTTTTCTTTTTGTACCCACTAATTGGGTCAAATTTCTTAAAGACGACACCTTCTCTGGAGGTAAGAAAATCTTTCTCTGATTTGAATCCAGCCTTAGCCCTAAGTATTCCAGACTTTTGACTGGTCTTAGAGCTGACTTGTCCCGGTTGATAATCCAACCGTGATATTCCAGATACTCGATTGTCTTGTGAATAGCTACTTCCAGCTTTTCCACTGAGTGGTCTATTAGTAGCAGGTCGTCTAGATATGCCATTATCGTTACACCCTGTGTTCTTAGATTGGCCAATAATGGGGCCAGAATTTTTGTGAACACTCGTGGTGCTGTGGCCAGACCGAAAGGTAAGGCTCTGAACTGAAAATGGCGCCCTTCTACTGCAAAGCGTAGAAATTTCTGATGGGCCGGAAAGATGGGAATATGCAGATAAGCATCCCTTATGTCGATCGAGGCTAGCCATTCCTGCCCTTGTAGGGCGGTGGCCACTGATCGGATCGACTCCATCCGAAAAGTCCTGATATTTAGGAACTTGTTTAGCCCTTTTAGATTTAATATGGGCCTCACGTCCCCATTTGGTTTTATGACTGTGAAAAGGTTCGAGTAAAACCCGAATCCGCTTTCTTCCAGGGGAACCTTCATGATTACCCCTTGGAGCAATAGTTGTTCTAGTGCCAGAAGGAGGGATCCTCTCTTTTGGGGATCTCTTGGCACATTTGACCTCATAAATTGGGCAGGAGGAGTGCCTTTTAACTCCAGCTTGTATCCCAGACTTACTGCGGAGAGCACCCATCTGTCTCTGATGGTGTCCCGCCAGGTCTCTGTGAACAACTGAAGTCTTCCCCCCACCCGATTGAGCGGGGGCAATACTTCATGCCTTAGGGGGAGGTTTTGTACCTCTCTTGATCCAGGGCTTCTTGTTACCCTGTGATTGTCCCTGATTTCTGCCCCCTGAATTTGACCGCGGAGGCCATCGGAACTGCTTCACAGCCGATGTGCCCGGGACTGGAGAGGTAGGCCTCTTAAAAGAAGGACTTCTACCCTTGTTCTTAACCGGTAAGAGTGAACTTTTACCGGCAGAAATTTTCTGGATATATTTGTCCAGATCTTCTCCAAATAAGCGTTCTCCATGAAATGGGAAGCTAACCAGCAGTTTTTTACAGGGAGCTTCAGCAGACCAGTTTTTGAGCCACAGAAGCCTACGCATATGTACTATAGACAGCGTAAAGCGGGAGGCCTGTTGGATTGTATCCTTTATGGCGTCCACCGCAAAACACAAGGCTCTAGGCAGGTCAGCTAGGGCATGAGCCTGCTGATCTGGTAAGTCCCTTAAGACTTGTTTCAACTGATCTTTCACTGCTTGGCAGACTCCAATCGCTGCTACCGCAGGTTGTGTCACCATACTTGCTGTAGAGAAAGCAGATTTTAGTAAAGACTCCAATTTTTTATCTATTGGGTCTTTGAACATTGGAACATTATCTACTGGACATGTCAGTGATTTGTTAACAGAAGAGATGGCTGCGTCCACTATAGGGACCCTCCATTTTCTTATGAACTTATCCTCCATGGGATAGATCACCGGAAATCTCTTGGGGGGAGCAAATATTTTATCAGGATGCTCCCAATCCTGGTAAATAAGCCCTTCTAATAAAGGGTGGATTGGGAAGGAACAGACCGCCTGGGGAGCTTTTAGCGACCCCAGCGAGGAAACCGTAGTGGATGGTGGTTCCGCCAGAGGCATTTTAAATGCTGATCGGACCATGTTAGTCAGAGACTGAACCCATAATCTTTCAGCCTGAGAAGCTGAGAAAGGTTCTTCCACTGTTGATTCCTCTATAAGTGAATCAACCTCATCCTGATCCCCTTCAGGTAGGTCGATCTCTGTGTGGGGCTGTTCCTCCACTAACAGGCACTCTGAAGGAGGAGACGGAGATCGGACGCGCTTTCCCTGAGATAGGGAAGCAGCGATCAATGCTGTTAATCTCTCTTCTAATCCTCCCAGAGTTGAGGATAAAACCTCCTCTGTTATATATACAGGAGCAGGTGGACTGGGGACAGCCGCAGCACCAGGCATTCCTGCGGGGTTTCTACGGCTACTGACCTCTGCATTCTCAGGGGAGATTGGTGCAGTGCAAGCATGCCCAATATCCTCAGAGCCCGATGGAGACCCCTTTGACTTCCTGGAAGATCTATTTCCGGAGCGTCTGGACGACATATCCTTTAAGCACAAAGCTGAGGTATTCCCGTCGTCATACACCAATTTTTGCTGGTAATAGTCTAACACAGGTGCTGCTATATACCAGCTGGTGTCCACTAAAGTGCCTTTCTATGGGGATGCCTGCATCAACCGCCTCTGTGTGCCACTGTTTGTTGCTAGCTCTGTTTGCATGCAGCTGACACTTGTACTGTGTCTTTTAACCATGCTGGGACGCCCGCACATGCGCAGAAGCGCCGCGGCGCGCATCGAGCGTCATCCACCCGCCCCGCCCCTTTTTTTTCATAGGAGGCGCGTGCACGCGCCCGCGCGCGCGCCCGTGCGCCAATGGCGCCCTTTTCGAAAACCAACAGAGGACTAGGAGCCAGGGCCCTTTTTGCCGGAGGGCCTGTGCGGTGGATGAACGCAGCAACAGGGCAGAGGAAGTGGATTCCCTCAGAGAAACTTACCAGCTGCCTGGATCTTTTGAGTTGAGAAAACCAAAGATCCACATTTACAAGAAAAATGGACTACAGCGGCCTCTAGTGGTTTAACACAGGTACCGCGGTCCCTGTTTTTTTTTTTTCTTGACTACTATTAAAATTTTACATTTTCAGTAGTTATAGGCAAACACAGATATTTAGCGGGAATACCGTTAGGTAACAGACAGAAAGACAAATTAGGCTTGGGGGTCCCCCAATAGAACCAAGTTCCTGAGGGCCCCCACTTACCTGATCCCCGCCGCAGGACTTTGTTTGGTCCACAAAAGTCCAAACTTCACCTATCACGGCAGGCATTGTAATTAAACCTTCAGGGACCGGGTTCCCAAGGATTCCACTCCCCTGGACCTGTATAGCACCCTGCACAGACAGCGTCTTGGTCGTGGGTATGACCAGAGCTCTGGATCCCAGGGTCCAGCCCTCCTAAGAGAAGCATTACAGGCAAAACCTTGCTCTTCTGCTGCAAGGCCCGGGTACCGACCGTTTAGCTATGAAGCTTTTTTGGTGGGATCCGGAACAGCTTACTAAGGCCCAAAAGAACCTGTACGCAAGCTCAGTGAAAAACACATGTTACTCTTTGGCCAACACCTTAGACACTGGCAAAAAACTGAGGTGCTCCCGGGTGGGAGGGGCTTATATAGGGGAGGGTACTTCCGGTTTGGAATTGGCCAGTGCCAACACCTGAAGGTAAACTATATAACCCATTAGTAATGACTAAGTCGCTCTGTGTCCCGTGATGTACGAAAAAGAAAATAAGTTTTAAAAACGGACTTTTTCCGGGAGCAGTCATTTTAATGATGCATAAAGTGAAAAATAAAAAAGTCAAATATTCCTTTAAATATTGTACCTGGGGGGTGTCTAAAGTATGCCTGTGAAGTGCCACGTGTTTCCCGTGTTTAGAACTGTCCCTGCACAAAATAACATTTCTAAAGGAAAAAAAGCCATTTAAAACTGCTTGCGGCTTTAATGCAATGTCTGGTCCCGGTAATATGGATGAAAATCTTTAGGAAAAATGGCATAGCTACCCCATCAACCCCCCCCCCCCCTACCCCAGCCCATTACCAGCCCCTTTGGGTCTTGTATGGATATTAAGGGGAACCCCGCACACAAAATAAAAAAGGACCTATATACTCTGAACAGCCGTATACAGGCGGTGCATACAAGACAGGGACTGTAGGTTTGTTCTTATGTAGAATCTGTTTGTAATTTTGAACAGCTGCATTGTTTAAGTGGAGCTCCATGCCAAATTCCTTTTTTTTAGCTTTTTGTAAAACATAGGGAACGGTTATCACCCCTGTCACATTTTTTTTGCTGTCTGTGCCCCTGTTCAGAACATTTCACCTCACTTTGCGTCCCAATGACAACTGTTTTTGAAATGTGCTGTTTTTATTGAAACAAGGATTGGTGATAAAGCATCAGTAGAGAGGAGACACATTTCTCCCATATTAATTCTTACAGGAGAGAATTTTCCTTCCAAGGGGTAGATTTCCTCTCACTTCCTGTTGTCTTCTTCCGTTTGCAAGTAGTAGTAGTTTGTAAGTTGGATGTTTGAAAGTAGGGACCTGCCGTATATACTCTGCAGAAATTGGCCCCTTAGGTGTTGGTGTTGGCACAACACTGAAAGCACTCACAGTTATTCTTGGTGGGTGCTGGAACGCCCTGCTGTCAACTATTATATCAGGAATTGTAATAACATATAATTGTTGATCAGTGGTAGTAAAAATTGGGCCTTTGATGGTGGTGCTGGTGCCACAACACTGTAAGGCCTGACAGTTACTCTTGGTGGGCGCAGCAATGGTCCCTGTTGTGAATTATTAGATCAATAATTATAATTGCATGCCCCTGTTGAACAGGGGCTGAAAAATTGGGCCTTTGGTGGTGGTGGTGGTGGTGATGGTGGTGCTGGTGCCACAACACTGTAAGGCCTGACAGTTACTCTTGGTGGGCGCAGCAATGCTCCCTGCTGTGAATTATTAGATCGATAATTATAATTGCATGCCCCTGTTGAACAGGGGCTGAAAAATTGGACCTTTGGTGGTGATGGTGGTGCTGGTGCCACAACACTGTAAGGCCTGACAGTTACTCTTGGTGGGCGCAGCAATGGGCCCTGCTGTGAATTATTAGATCAATAATTATAATTGCATGCCCCTGTTGAACAGGGGCAGAAAAATTGGGCCTTTGGTGGTGGTGGTGGTGGTGATGGTGGTGCTGGTGCCACAACACTGTAAGGCCTGACAGTTACTCTTGGTGGGCGCAGCAATGGGCCCTGCTGTGAATTATTAGATCAATAATTATAATTGCATGCCCCTGTTGAACAGGGGCTTAAAAATTGGGCCTTTGGTGGTGGTGGTGGTGGTGATGGTGGTGCTGGTGCCACAACACAGTAAGGCCTGACAGTTACTCTTGGTGGGCGCAGCAATGGGCCCTGCTGTGAATTATTAGATCAATAATTATAATTGCATGCCCCTGTTGAACAGGGGCTGAAAAATTGGGCCTTAGGCACTGGTGGCACAACACTGCAACCCCTCACAGATACTGTACTTGGAGCACAGCAATGAGGCCTGTTGCAAAGTATTGCATCAAAATTTTTAATTACACGCCCCTGTTAAACAGGGGCTGAAAAATTGGGCCTTAGCCACTGGTGGCGTCACCCATAAACCAAAATGATCTTCCAAGCTATCATCGTTAATCGTATCATTGAGGAGGAGGAGGAGGATAGCCAGTCAACTAACAGCACAGGCACTCAGCATCAGCATCAGTCTTGAAGGGATGTGACATTTTAAAATCAATTAGTCTGTTATATCAGCATCTGGTGTGTGGTAGCTGGTGGTGATCCAAGACTGGTTCATCTTGATGAAAGTCAGTCGATCAACCGAGTCGGTGGACAGGCGCACCCTGTGATCCGTGACAAATCCTCCAGCAGCACTGAATGTGCGTTCTGAAAGAACGCTGGATGCAGGACAGGCCAGTAGCTCAATTGCATACTGTGCAAGCTCTGGCCAGTGATCCATCCTCAAGACCCAGTAAGCCAGAGGATTTTCGGTGGGGAAGGTGTCCAAGTCTGACCTTGCCCCTAGGTATTCCTGGACCATGTATATCAGACGCTGGCGATGGTTGCTGGAACCGATAATACTTTGGGGCTGCGGACTAAAGAATTGTCTGAACGCATCGGTCAGACGGCCACCTTCCCCACCGCTCCTTCTTTGACTGTCCGAAGCCTCAGCAACTCGTTGTCCAGGACCAGGAGTTTGTAACCTCCCAGTCTCTGGGAACGCGTTGCACAGACCTTTCTGCAAGGCCTCCCGGAGTTGTCTCATCCTCTGCTCCCTCTGCGACGGTACGATAAGGTCCGCAACCTTACCCTTGTACCGTGGATCAAGGAGAGTGGCCAGCCAGTAATGGTCCCTCTCCTTGATCCAAAGAATACAAGGATCCTTCCGCAGACTTTGCAGGATCAGGGAGGCCATGCAGCGTAGGTTAGCTGAGGCATTCAGGCCGGAGTCCTCTGGGTCACTAAGGACGACATGATCCGCAGCCACCTCCTCCCAGCCACGTACAAGTCCACTGGTTTCTTGGGACTGTAAATCATCCCTAAAAGACTGCTGCTGATGATGCTGAGTGCCAGCCTCCACCTCCATGCTGACACAATCCTCCTCCTCCTCCTGTGCGATGGGTGGGACAGAAGGAACACTGTCTGGGTAAAGGGGGCCTTGAGAGGCAAGGAAGTCCTCCTCTTCCTGCCTCTGTTCTGCCTCAAGTGCCCTGTCCATTATTCCACGCAGCGTGTGCTCCAACAGGTGGACAAGAGGTACAGTGTCACTGATGCATGCACTGTCACTGCTCACCATCCTCGTGGCCTCCTCAAATGGTGCCAGGACAGTGCATGCATCCCTGATCATGCCCCACTGGCGTGGTGAAAAAAACCCGAGCTCCCCTGACCCTGTCCTGGTGCCGTAGTCGCACAGGTACTCATTGATGGCCCTCTGCTGCGTGTGCAGCCGCTGCAGCATGGCCAACGTTGAGTTCCACCTGGTGGGCATGTCACATACAAGGCGGTTCTTGGGCAGGTTCAACTCCTTTTGAAGCTCAGCCAGGCGAGCACTGGCATTATAAGATCTGCGGAAATGCACACAGACTTTCCTGGCCTGCCTCAGGACATCCTGTAAGCCCGGGTACCTGCCCAAGAACCGCTGCACCACCAGGTTAAGGACGTGAGCCATACAGGGCACATGGGTCAGTTGTCCCTGTCGGAGGGCGGAGAGGAGGTTGGTGCCATTGTCGCAAACCACCATTCCTGGCTTAAGCTGGCGTGGCGTCAACCACCTCTCGGCCTGCCCCTGCAGAGCAGACAGGACCTCTGCCCCAGTGTGGCTCCTGTCCCCCAAACACACCAGCGCAAGCACGGCATGGCATCTTTTTGCCTGCGTACTTGCGTAGCCCCTTGAATGCCTACGGAGCACCGCTGGTTCTGAGGACAAACCACAGGAAGAGGCCATGGAGGAAGAAGAAGAGGAGGGGTGGAGGAGAGAGGTGTGTCACAACCAGTAGTAGCATTTTAGAGGCGTGGCGGTGGAACAACCTCCAACACTACTGCACCTTGTCCTGCATCCTTCCCAGCTGCCAAAAGAGTGACCCAATGGGCCGTGAAAGAAAGGTAACGTCCCTGTCCATGCCTGCTGGACCATGAGTCAGCGGTAATATGCACCTTACCGCTGACCGCCCTGTCCAGCGAGGCCAAGACATTGCCTTCCACATGCCTGTAGAGAGCCGGAATCGCCTTCCATGCGAAAAAGTGGCGTTTGGGAACCTGCCACTGAGGAACCGCACATTGCACAAACTCACGGAAGGGGGCCGAGTCTACCAACTGAAAAGGCAGCAGTTGAAGCGCTAGCAATTTAGCCAAGCTAGCATTCAACCACTGGGCATGTGGATGGCTGGGAGTGAACTTCTTTCGACGGTCCAGCAGCTGGGGCAGGGAAATTTGCCTGCTAGAATCGGACGTTGGTGTACTGCTAGCAGAGTGCCCGCAAGTACTTGCCTGTGACACACCTAATTCTACACCTTCATTCCTCTCAGAGCAGGTTTCAGAGAGGAGTGAAGGTATAGTGGGGTTGGAGATCCCAGCTGATGCGGTGCAAGAAGAGGTCAGCTTTGTTCTTTGGTGTGGGTCTTTAAGGTAGGCTTGCCAACGAGCTGCATGGCAGGTCAACATATGTCTGATCAAGCATGTGGTGCCCAATCGGCTGATGTTTTGGCCACGCGATATACGCTTGAGACATATGTTGCAAACAGCAGCTGTGCGATCTGATGCACTCGCCTCAAAAAAGGCCCACACCAAAGAACTTTTTGAATGACGGGCAGAGGCAGCGCCCTGCACAGGCGGAGCTCTGCGGTGTGATTCCGTCGGTGTGCTGCCCATTAGGCTTGTGCACAACGGAAAAATTTGTTCCGTTTCAGTTCGTTTCTTTCCGGTCCTGTTGATTCGTAATCATTCGTAATTTTGCTAGACGGGATTTTTCGTGTTCGGACTCATTCGTATTTTTGCAAGCGACATTTTTCGTTGAATTTTTTGTTGCTTTATAATTCGTACTTTCGGTAGAGTACGTTGTTTTTCGTTGATTCTGGACACAACTCCTACTTTCGTAACTTTTTTTGGGTTCGTTGATTCGTAATTTTCCGTGTCTCTCTCACAATGACGCTGCCTATTATGCCTAATGTGCTTCGAATGGATTTGTACTTTTCTAAATACATAGCGGTTATTTGTAACGATTCGAAATCTCGTATTTTACTTTCGTTTTTTACATGCGGCTATAGGCTCCGCCCCTGTACACCATTTTGAGAGGGTTCAGCACGGTGAGGGAGAAGCAGAGAGCAGAGCAGAGTGAGTGTTATTGTGCTTCGAATGGATTCGAAATCTCGTATTTTACTTTTGTTTTTTCATGCGGCTATAACCTCCGCCCCCTGTACACCATTTTGAGAGGGAGTTCAGCATGGTGAGGGAGAAGCAGAGAGCAGAGTGAGTGTTATTGTGCTTCGAATGGATTCATACATTCGTAACTTTTTTCATAACAAATTATGCCGAAGACCTTCGGGCATTCGCTATTTTGCGGTATAATTTATTTCGGATTCGGTCTTATTCGTAATTGCTCTGTTCGGAAATTCGAATGCTTCCGAATGTCCGAAAGTTGCTAAATTCGGACGAATTTCGATTCGTTACGAAACGAATTGCACAAGCCTACTGCCCATACGCTGGCCACTCAAGGGCATCCTGCCTCGTTGGAGATGTGCCTCCTCCTCATCCTCCTCCTCCTCTCTCCTATTAGGCACCCACGTGGAGTCAGTGACCTCATCATCCCCTCCCTCCTCATCACTGGAGCCAATCTGGCAGTATGCTGCAGCTGCTGGAGCATGACTGCCAGATTGGTGTCCTTCTTGAGCATCCCCTCTCTCTGCTCTCACGCTGCTGCCTTCCTCTAGCTGGGTATCATCATCAGATCCTTCCAAACGCTGGGCATCCTCCTGGAGCATGTACCCAACACTGTGCTCAAACAGTTCGGGGGACTCCTCAGGAGGAGGACATGGTGGGTCTAGGGAAGGATTGACTAATGAAGATAATGATACCAGAGAATAGGACGCTTTGGCAGCTGCTTTGCCAGTACCCTGAGCCTGGGTGAGAGAGGATGAGGAGGATGAGGTGGGCTTGGTCATCCACTCTACCAAGTCTCCGGCATGATGTGGCTCAACATGTCCAGCTGCCGAAAAGAAGGACAAGTGTGTCCCATGGCCATGTGCTGATGACAATGCACCGCGTCCACGACCAGCACTGTTGCCCCCAGACACAGAGCCTGCTTGCCCTCTTTTTTTGCCTCCTGACTGTCTGCCTCTCCTTGTTTGCCTTCCAGACATTTTAATGGATGGCCTGCAGGGAGATGGGAAAAAGAGCAATAAGGGCTACCTTCAGGTGTATACTGTGCAGGAGGCTTAGCAACAATGACACTAACACTGTCCCCTGCCTATCCTTCTCTGTCCCTAAACACAAGGATTGAAAATATGGAACAGCAAAATTGGTTTAGAACAGAATAGCACACTGACACTTTCCCTCACTGTCCTACTCTGTCCCTCCCTACAAACAAGATTTAGCACAGAATAGCACACTGATAATTTCTACGAGTGTCCTTCTCTGTCCCTAAACTCAAGGATTGAAAATATGGAACAGCAAAATTGGTTTAGAACAGAATAGCACACTGTCAGTTTCACTCACTGTACCTCTCTGTCCCTAAACTCAAGGATTGAAAATATGGTTCAGCAAAATAGTTTTAGAACAGAATAGCACACTGACACTTTCCCTCACTGTCCTACTCTGTCCCTCCCTACAAACAAGATTTAGCACAGAATAGCACACTGATAATTTCTACGAGTGTCCTTCTCTGTCCCTAAACTCAAGGATTGAAAATATGGAACAGCAAAATTGGTTTAGAACAGAATAGCACACTGTCAGTTTCACTCACTGTACCTCTCTGTCCCTAAACTCAAGGATTGTAAATATGGTTCAGCAAAATAGTTTTAGAACAGAATAGCACACTGACACTTTCCCTCACTGTCCTACTCTGTCCCTCCCTACAAACAAGATTTAGCACAGAATAGCACACTGATAATTTCTACGAGTGTCCTTCTCTGTCCCTAAACTCAAGGATTGAAAATATGGAACAGCAAAATTGGTTTAGAACAGAATAGCACACTGTCAGTTTCACTCACTGTACCTCTCTGTCCCTAAACTCAAGGATTGAAAATATGGTTAAGCAAAATAGTTTTAGAACAGAATAGCACACTGACACTTTCCCTCACTGTCCTACTCTGTCCCTCCCTACAAACAAGATTTAGCACAGAATAGCACACTGATAATTTCTATGAGTGTCCTTCTCTGTCCCTAAACTCAAGGATTAAAAATATGGAACAGCAAAATTGGTTTAGAACAGAATAGCACACTGTCAGTTTCACTCACTGTACCTCTCTGTCCCTAAACTCAAGGATTGAAAATATGGTTCAGCAAAATAGTTTTAGAACAGAATAGCACACTGACACTTTCCCTCACTGTCCTACTCTGTCCCTCCCTACAAACAAGATTTAGCACAGAATAGCACACTGATAATTTCTACGAGTGTCCTTCTCTGTCCCTAAACTCAAGGATTGAAAATATGGAACAGCAAAATTGGTTTAGAACAGAATAGCACACTGTCAGTTTCACTCACTGTACCTCTCTGTCCCTAAACTCAAGGATTGAAAATATGGTTCAGCAAAATAGTTTTAGAACAGAATAGCACACTGACACTTTCCCTCACTGTACCTCTCTGTCCCTAAACTCAAGGATTGAAAATATGGTTCAGCAAGATTGGTTTAGAACAGAATAGCACACTGACACTTTCCCTCACTGTACCTCTCTGTCCCTACAAACAAGGATTAGCACAGAATAGCACACTGTCACTGACACTCTCCCTACCTATCCTTATTTGTCCCTAAACACAAGGAATCCAGGATTAGTAATGGAAAAATAATGACACTGTCCCTGCCTATGCTTCTCTTTCCCTGCTCCGGAACACACTACACAAGGCCGCCGCGCTGGCGGCCTTTTATAGTGTGGGGCGTGTACTAAACCCCCTCAGCAATAATTGGCCACAGGCATCCTGCCTGTGGCCAATCATTGCTCTCCTCGCTGCCGGCACTGTGATTGGCCAAGCATGCGGGGTCACAGTGCATGCTTGGCCAATCACAGCGCCTGGCTTGACACTGCGATGGCGTAGTGCATTGTGGGCCGTTCGCGTCACTCGAATTTGGCGCGAACGGCCCAAATCGTTCGATCTTCGTCGAACGATCAAACAGCCGATGTTCAAGTCGAACGTATGTTCGACTCGAACACGAAGCTCATCCCTAGTGCAGTGCGCCCTTTTTTGTTTGTCAGATGCAGTTTTTCTGACTGCAACGCTGGTATTCCACCTTTTTTATAGTTTTATTTTTTATAGTTTTTACATTTCTGTCAGCGTCAGTCCTCAATTTAAAGTGCACCAAACAGCACTTTTCACTCAATGAAGTGCATCCAATCACACATTTCACAGTTTCTATTAAACATGGGTAATAAGCCCCCTCCCCATCATGTCTGGGAGGCCAACAAAAAGAGGCAGATGTTTTCTTGCCACTTTGAGGGGGCCAGCAACGTCTGTGTCCACAGGCAAAATTGGATGTGGTCTGTCCTCAGGCAGGGCATGTTTGTCTCTGTTTAGTGATGTTGCCCGAGCTGTCCAGCCACAGCATGCAGAGGAGGTGGTGGACTGGATTACTAAACTATCCTCATCTTCCTCAACCTCTATGATCCAAGCTGACACTAGTTCACAGTCAACTGCAGCTGCCAGAGCTGCCTCCTTGTCCACAGCTAATCCTGCCATAGCCCCAGCATCATGTATGGAGGAGTCAGCTGAATTATTTGAACACAGCGTCAGCCTCTTGCTTCTTGAGGATACACAGACATTACTTGATTCTGATGTTGGTTCTGAGGTAGAGTAAGGTGAGAACACTGATAAACAAAAAATTGACAGTCATGTTCCCACAACGTATTGCCAAGATGGCTCCAGTGGTGATGAGGATGCAGGGGATGATGAGGTCAATGATGCAAATTGGGTGTCAGATGGAGCAGAGGAGGGAAGTGAGGGGGAGAAAAAACCCCAATGAGGCAGGATGTCCATCAGAGACAGCCATCAAGGAAGAGTAGAGAGCAGCCACCCTATTCCATCAGATTGTGGAACTGTTATCTCCTGGCTCGCTTCCCACAGCTTAGCTGTGTAGGCTTTTTTTAGCACATGTGCAGCCGATTGCACTGTTGCAATTTGCAATCTCTGCCCTAAGGATGGAAAAAACACCAGCCATTTGGGTACCACATGCTTGACAAGGCATTTAACTTCCCACCACTCAGTCCGTTGACAAGAGCACCTGAAAGCCACACACAAGGCACCCAATTCTTTTCCACCTTATGCCTCACCTTTCATGTCTACCCCTGCTATATCTCATGAGCTCTCAGCAGCCTTCCCTGACAGGGATGATGGTATAGCAAAGGGTGTCACAGGTCCTTGCAACATGTCTGCCAGCAGCACACCACCAGCTGTAGAGTATAGTAGGTAAATTTCTCTGCCCCAGCTGCTGCATCGAAAAAAAATACACTCCTTGCCACCCACATACCCAGCGTCTAAATTCCAGCTTGTCCAAATTGTTGGCTTTACAACTCCTGCCTTTCCGTCTGGTGGATTCTGCCCCCTTCCGTGAATTTGCAGTATGTGCTGTACCACAGTGGCAGATTCTCAGTGGTTATTTCTTTTCTTGTAAGGCCATCACCTGGAAGGCAATGTTTTGGCATAAAGTCCAAAGTGCAGCGCTTAATGAAAAATCAAAATGAAAAAAACAGTCCAAGTGCAGAATCAGCAAACAAGATGAATGTGGAAACTGATATGGAACCACCACCAGAACTTTCAGTGTGCAAGCGTAAAAGCACACCACCCCAATGTGCTCACAAAATGCTTACCGGAAGGCAAACATACACAAGCGATGTAAATATATTTGCAGGAGGTCAATGTATAGACACAAATTTCCAAGCCTGATGGATCACACCCACATCATTATACGACAACCAGAGCTCAGTTGGAAATGGAGATGATATGTAATCCTCAGCAGGGAGTAGTTTACCAAATGAGAGAAAAAACTAACATAGTGAAGCCCATAAGGTAAAAGGACAAAGGTATTTATTGTATTCTACTTACAAAAAGGACCATCATCAAGGCATAAAAACATATATATCTGCGGCTCTCAGCGTGCTTGTATCGGCCAGCCTGACATGTTTCATCCGAATGGATATCATCAGAGGCGTGGCCTCCAATACAAGCACGCCCATATAAATACAAAAGGTCAATAACCACACTAACCTGTGATAGGGTAATGCGGCGAGATGTTCAGCTGTTCCGTGTTGGTAGCATATAGAGCGCCAAGGCTCCGCATGTGTAACGCTGCCATATTACAAAAAACGGAAGTAAACAAAAAACAAAGCAGACGCGGCCGCGCATGCGCAAACGGCCGTGCGGTTCACGTAAACAGGAAGGTGAACCAGGAGTATGTCTGTCCTTCCTGAAGGCGGAACGAAAGGCACGATAGACGCAGCCTCACTTGCATGATTGGTCACGCTGTATGATGTAACTGGTGGGCGGAGCAAAAGGCGAGATGAACGCGGCTTAAAAAAAGGGGAAGTAAAAAGGCTGATAATATATCCAAAATATGATACAAAACAAAGAACAGCTCAACATAGTTACATGTCAAAGTTTGTTCAATACAATAATTCCTAGAATCAACTAAAACTATATAAAAATACAGGTAATTAAACATGTATATAATTAAGAAACACAAAATACAAATGCACCATGGGGGAGGCTAAGGAAAGAAGGGAGGCTCACCCTGATGCATAGCATTAAATGAAACAAATATTAAATGTTAAATCCCTATCATCCAATCAGAATGACAGAAACCAATATGCATATACAATATAAAAAACAATAAAGTATAACAAACAGCAGAGAATGGAGAAGGCAAACAAACTGAACTCGGCTGGATGTAAATACATATACACATAAAAAAAGGGAAAAAAAAGGAAGAAAAAAGAAAAAAAAACACTAGAGAAAAAAAATGGGAATGTCACCTACACATCCTCCAAAAAAATCTCTCAGCTGTTATTAATAAAACAGTTCACGTCCCAATCAACGTTCATGCCAAAAGGGGTGTAACATTTAAGGTCATAGATCCAGCGAGTCTCAAGTTTTGAAATTTCACGCTTGGATAAACTCCCCCGCCAATGAGGAGTAAAACGATCTATGGCCAGAAATGTAGTGCCCTTTTTTTTGTGATACTCCAAATAATGGCGGGACACAGTGTGCTTAGGGAAACCTTTCCTAATATTGGTTATGTGTTCGTTTACTCGAACGTGCATTGCACGTGTCGTGCGGCCTACATATTGGAGACCGCAGGGGCAAATTAGAAGGTAAACGACATTTAAATAAGTACACGTGATAAAGGTATTAATGTTGTAAACTCTACCTGTGGCATGGGAACTGAACTGACAGATTTTCCTGCTTTTTTCTTTATTAATGGCACACATGTTACAATTATGACAAGGGTGATAGCCCTTAGTTCTTTGAAAAAATGACACTCTGTTGGGAGCATCCAGAACGTTGGGAGCCAGTTGGAGCCTCAGAGGGGGAACACCTCTGAAGACCACCTGTGGTCTGTCAGGTAAAACTGGCCCCAAGATTTTATCATTTTTCAAGACGCCCCAGTGTTTATTTAAGATCTTTTTAATATCAAAGTGTTGATGTGAGAAAGTGGTTACCAAGGCAAAATTATAATTCATCTCGCCAGTGGACACCTTCTCTCTCTTCTGAAGAACAGAGGCACGATCCAAGCTGCCCACCTCTCTGATAATAGTATTGAGGTCATTTACAGCGTACCCCTTCTCCATAAACCTCTCTTTGAGTACAATAGCCTGTGAGAAGAAGTCATCTTTCAAAGTGCAATTCCGTCTTAAACGAAGAAATTGACTTTTTGGCACTGATTTTAACCAAGAGGGGTGATGGCAGCTCCCCTGTCCAATATAGCCATTACGGTCAGTATTTTTTTAAAACGTTGATAAATTAAAAACACAATTTTTAACCCGTATGTTGAGATCCAAGAAATGAACTACCTCAGAGCTCATTTCAAACTCCAATACAATTCCCAGTAAATTATTATTGAGGTATTGCATAAACGTGGTAAGTGACGTCATGTCGCCATTCCACAGGAGGAGGATGTCGTCTATATACCTGCCCCAGAAGACCAACTCGGGTCTCTTATTGGCATAGACGACATCCTCCTCCCATTTGGCCATGAATAAATTGGCCATGCTGGGCGCAAATTTAGCGCCCATTGCAACCCCTCTGTTTTGGAGGTAATGAGTTCCCCCAAACCAGAAATAATTATGGGTCATGGCATATTTCAACAGATCCAACACAAAGTCCTGCTGAGATGGAATTAATTCAGAATCTCTAGTGAGGAAACTTTCCACCGCTTTTAATCCATCATCATGAGAGATGATGGTGTAGAGCGAGGCCACATCAGCGGTAGCAAGAATGTAACCCTCCCTCCACTCCAGTGCCTCAAAACTACAAATGACCTGTGCTGAGTCCTTGATGTATGATGGAGTGCCAGACACCAGAGGTTGTAGGAATCCATCAATGTATTTGCCAATTCTAGAAGTGATGGAATCCAACCCACTAATAATTGGTCTCCCAGGAGGGTTGGTCAAACTTTTATGTACTTTAGGCAAAAAATACATAACTGGCTTCCTGGGGGCCGACGGGATCAAAAAGTCCCTCTCTTTCTTATTCAAAAGATTACACTGATACCCCCTATCAATAAGTGTAGTGAGTTCCCTTTTATACTTAAAAATAGGGTCATGGTTAAGCGCCACATAAGTGTCAACATCTGATAGAATTCTTTCCATTTCTAGAATATAGAAACTCTTATCCATCACCACTATACCTCCCCCTTGTCGGCAGGGCGACTAATGATATCAGTTCTCTCTTTCAGGGATTTTAATCCCTCCTTAAATCTAGAGTCCTGATAATTCCTCTTAATCACCAGTTTATCTATATCTTTTAAGACTAGTTCTTTGAAAACCGAGATAGACGGTGGTATAAAACCAGGTGGGTTGAAGAGAGAGGCGTTAGACAGGCCAGAATGTCTAACACCATCAAACTCTTCAAGAGAGGTGGTAACAGTTTGTGACAGAAAATATCTTTTAATGTTGACTTTTCGGATATAGCGTTGAATATCCATGAAAGCTCCAAATTTGCTCAGAGGTTTGTCTGGAGCAAACTTGAGACCATGGTCTAGTACAAATTTTTCATTATCGGTAAGAGTATTTTGGCTAAGATTAAAAATACCAGCATCTCTTACACTCTTTGCCTTTTTCGATCGGCTCCTCCTCCCCCCTCTGGTCCCTCTCCTGGTTCTCCCCCTCTTTTCCCTCTCTGCGGGACCCTGGGAAAAAAAGGGGCAGAAGTCTGGACAGACGGACCAGGGTAATAGGAAGGGCCTTTATTAGGTAAATGAGGTCTCCTAGGTGAATAGAAGTTCGGGCTGTCCCAGCCAGAACGTCCATAATCCTGACGGTTATTTCTTGGAGTACGTGCAGTTGGATGTTGAACTATGTAGCGATCATCAAAAACCTGTTCACCATAGTCATCATAGCCACTCTGGTAGTCCTCTAACGGTGTATAGCGATTATGTACAGGAGTTGCATCGCCACGATCATGCTGGACATAATCGCTAGGACCATAGTTTCTCAAATGGGCTCCCTTTTTGTGGGGATGTTTATAAGGGGCAGGTTTCTGGTTATTAGTAGCAACTCTCCACCAACTTCCTTTAGTGGAAGTCCCATTATGATTAACATATGGTGCAGGGGGGGCAGGGGGTTTCGGGTGAATAACAGGCACAGAGGGGCGTACCTCTCCTCCCTCAATGAGGGCCAACCACTTAATTTGCCACTTAAAAACCCGACTACTAGTATAATCCTCCAAATCCCTTGTGAACTTTGTTTTCTTTTTAATTTTTTGATCTAAATCCTCTTTTTCCAAGATTTTTTTAAGGGTATCAGATTTGGTTTTATACTCCTCTGATTCCATATAGGAAGATAACTTCTCCTTGACATCTGATATGTCAACATCAAGTTGGTTTAATTTACGCCTTTTTCTGGCGATTAAAAATCGCAGCAGATCTAAACCTACATCGTTAAAATATTTAAACCAACCTAAGAGGTCTATTTCATCCTCTTGCGGGGTGATCTCAAATCTCCGTCTCCTGGGCACCATTTTGTCATCCAGATATTTTTCTAGAAACGCAATGTCCCAGTACCCATGAACCTCTGAAATCATCAGATTTTTAAGGCGAACAAAAAGACCTCCTATGTCTAAATTCTGTTGAACCTCTACATTATTAAAGCAATCTTTAAGTTTCATAGAACGTGAATTACGAAAATCAAATACATCCATAATAGTGAAAAAATGAAGAGCGGCAAATATTAAAAAATCAAAAGACAATGGTGATAAGGTGAACAAATATCTGCGCTAACCAAAAATAAAAATAAATAAATAAATAAATAAAGCAGCTAGCACAGTCTGTTGATAAGGCAAACGTAATAGTATAAAGTCCAAAGTGCAGCGCTTAATGAAAAATCAAAATGAAAAAAACAGTCCAAGTGCAGAATCAGCAAACAAGATGAATGTGGAAACTGATATGGAACCACCACCAGAACTTTCAGTGTGCAAGCGTAAAAGCACACCACCCCAATGTGCTCACAAAATGCTTACCGGAAGGCAAACATACACAAGCGATGTAAATATATTTGCAGGAGGTCAATGTATAGACACAAATTTCCAAGCCTGATGGATCACACCCACATCATTATACGACATCCAGAGCTCAGTTGGAAATGGAGATGATATGTAATCCTCAGCAGGGAGTAGTTTACCAAATGAGAGAAAAAACTAACATAGTGAAGCCCATAAGGTAAAAGGACAAAGGTATTTATTGTATTCTACTTACAAAAAGGACCATCATCAAGGCATAAAAACATATATATCCGCGGCTCTCAGCGTGCTTGTATCGGCCAGCCTGACATGTTTCATCCGAATGGATATCATCAGAGGCGTGGCCTCCAATACAAGCACGCCCATATAAATACAAAAGGTCAATAGCCACACTAACCTGTTTTGGCATAGTTGGGCATAGTTGGGCAAGGCAGTCAGCAGCAAGGTCCACATTACTGCTGACATGTGGTCCAGCAAGCATGGTCAGGGACAATATATTTAGTTCACAGCACACTGAATAACTTTGCTTGCAATCAGGAAGGATGCAGGACAGGGCTTGTTTTGCCGCCACGACTCACTACAGCTGGTGGTGATGATGCAAGATCTGTCGGCTCTACTCCCTCCTCCTCCTCCATGCCCTCCTCTGCTGAATTGTCCTATGAACCACTAGTAGACCCTAAGCATTCAAAGGGCTATTTAACGAGTCCGGCTAAAATATGCCATGCAGTGCTTCAGCTGGTCTATCTAAGGGACAGGAAACACACTGGAGCAGAGATTCTTTCAGCTCTGCAGGGGCAGACCCAGAGGTGGTTCACGCAATGGTAGCTTGAGCCAGGAATGGTGGTGTGCGATAATGGCACTAACTTTCTGTCCGCCCTTTGACAGGGAAAGTTCACACATGTACCATGCCTGGCACATGTCCCCAGTTACCCAGGGTTGCAAGATCTGAAGAGGCCGGAAGAGTCTGTAGCCATTCCAGGCGGTCATACACAGCCATTGTTTGGTTGGCTGAAATTCAGCGGGAATTCCACCTGCCCGTAAACCACCTGATTTGTGACATGCCCACCAGGTGGAACTCAACTTTGGCAATGCTACAGTGGCTGCACATGCAGCAGAGGGCCTTCAATGAGTACCTGTGCAAGTATCACAAAAGGGCAGGCTCAGGGCAGCTCAACTTTTTTTCCCCACGCCAATGGCTGCTGATAAAGGATGCATGCACTGTACTTTCACCATTTGAGGAGGCAACAAAGAGGGTGAGCCGTGAAAATCCATGCATCAGTGACACAATACCTCTTGTATTCCTGCTGGAGCATACTCTGCGTGGCATTATGGACAGAGCACTCGAGGCAGAGCAGCGGGAGGAAGAGGAGGACATCCTTTCCTCCCAAGACCCACTTTATGCAGATACCATTCTTGCCACGCCACAGAACACACTCTTTTTATGACCAATAACACGCATATAAGCCTTCAAAATTGGGACTTTTCAAATTGGGTCCTATAGACTTCAATCAGGTTCGCGGTTTGGAAGAAGAGGGGTACCCACGTTTTGCTGAGCAATTGTTCAAAAACGCATATTTGGTAAAATAAGGTTGTTGTACCAGAGGATAAAGCAGTAGAAACTGGACAACCACCTGGGAGGACCAATATTCCTTCTGACACAGATACACTAATAACTACAGAATCAACAAGAACTAAGCAGTCAATAAAGGCAATATCAGAACTTAAAGAAGACTTTGTGTGTGGATAAGAGTTTAAAGCTTGACAGTTTGATATGCTTTGGGTGAGGACTCTGCACTTGCATTCCCAGATCAATCTGCATACTTGCATTCTAGATGTTAGGTTTTCCTTTTTGTTTTTATATTACAGAAAATGCAAACTATTCTGGGATAAGATCTTCTGCAATCACAGACAAGATGCCAATGTGCGTCTGCCCCCTTCCACCACCACCATCACCACCACAACTTAGCTAAGATGAATTATGCTTGCATGTATACATGTGGTTGCCACGATAGGCCAAATGGAATGAGAGGAGGTCTAACTAATGTGATTTAGTCATAGTGAGCAAAGTTACATGGAGCCAGGTTTTCATTAACCACTTGCCCAGTGGGCACTTATACCCCCTTCCTAACCAGGCCAATTTTTACACTTTGAATGACAATTACTCAGTCATGCAACACTGTACCCATATTACATTTTTGTCCTTTTTTCACACAAATAGAGCTTTCTTTCAGTGGTATTTAATCACCACTGGGTTTTTTTTTGCACTATATATAAAATAAAGTAAAAAAAAAGCATTTTCTTTGTTTCTGCTATTACATTTTGCAAATCAGTAATTTTTCTTCATACATTTTGATCAAAATGTATACTGCTACATTTCTTTGGTAAAAATATCCCAAATCAGTGTATATTATTTGGTCTTTGTGAAGGGTATTTATTCTACAAGCTTTTGTGCCAATCATTGAAAATTGATCACACCTGATCACACCTGATGTACTGATGGCCTATTTCATTTCTTCAGACTCTAACAAGCCAGGACAGTACAAATACCCTCCAAGGTACCCCTTTTTGGAAAGTATACATTCCAAGGTATTTGGTAAGAGACATGGGGAGTTTTTTGAAGTTGTATTTTTTCCCCACAATATTGTCATTTTAACAGGTTATTTCTCTCACATACTTGCAACTACACCCCAAAACACATTCTGCTACTCCTGAGTATGGCGATACCACAAGTGTGAGACTTTTTTACAGCCTAAACACATAGAGAGGCCCAATATTCAAGTAGCAACATCTGCTGTTCTAGGTGCATAAATTACACATCTAATTTCTTGATAATCTATCACACTTTTGAAGGCCCTGGAGCACCAGGACAATTGAAACGCCCACAAAATGACCCCATTTTGAAAAGCAAACACCCCAATGTATATTCTTTGAGACATGGTGAGTCTTTTGAACATGTTATTTTTTCCACAAGTTTTTGGAGAATGTGGAAAGAAAATGAAAACGTTTTTTACGCATTTTGTACCCATTTTTATGGCACAGACGGCCGCTGATGAGGATCCACTGATATGGCGGCACTGATTATTACTCACTGATGGGCACTGATGTGCACTATTGGGCACTGATGAGCACTATTAGGGCACTGTAGTGGCACTGATGAGCACTGTAGGGGCACTAATGGCACGGTGATGGCACTGTAGAGATACTAATGGCACTGTGATGTAGGGGCGCTGATGGCCCTGTGATGGCACTGTGGGGACACTGATGGCAATGTAGGGATATTGATGGCACTGTAATGGCACTGTAGGGGTGCTGATGGCCCTGTGATGGCACTGTAGGGACACTGATGGCACTGTGATGGCACTGATGGCACTGTAGGGGCACTGATGGCACTGTGATTGAACTGTAGGGACACTGATGGCACTGTTATGACACAACAGGGACAATGATGGCACTGCAGAGACACTGATGGCACAGTGAGGGCACTGCAAGGACACTGATGGCACTGTGATGGCACTGCAGGTACACTGATGGCACTGTGATGGCATTGCAAGGACACTGATTGCCCTGTGATGACACTGTGGGGACACTGAAAGCACTGTAATGACACTGCAGGGACACTGATGGCACTGTGGGGACACTGATGGCTTTGTGATGGCACTGCAGGGACACTGATGGCACTATAGGGACACTGATAGCACTGTGGGGACACTGATGGCACTGTGATGGCATTGCAAGGACACTGATTGCCCTGTGATGACACTGTGGGGACACTGAAAGCACTGTAATGACACTGCAGGGACACTGATGGCACTGTGGGGACACTGATGGCTTTGTGATGGCACTGCAGGGACACTGATGGCACTATAGGGACACTGATACCACTGTGGGGACACTGATGGCACTGTGGTGGCACTGCAGGGACACTGTTGGCACTGTGGGAAAACTGATGGCACTGTGATGGCACTGCATGGACACTGATGGGACTTTGGGGACACTGATGACACTGTGATGGCACTGAAGGGACACTGATGGCACTATGATTTTCACTGCAGGGACACTGATGGCACTGTGATGGCACTGCAGGGACACTGATGGCATTGTGATGGCACTGCAGGCACACTGATGGCACTGCGGTGACACTGATGGCACTGCGGGGACACTGCAAGGACACTGATTGCACTGTGATGGCACTGCAGGGATACTAATGGCACTGTGATGGCACCGCCCTCCTCTTCTCAATGTACCAGCATAGGTAGCCACTTCCTTTGGTGGCACATGTGCAGGCTTGATCCCAAGCCACATTTTGTGTGTCCATTGGCACACACAGTGCTGCTTGGCCCCGCCCCAGCTCCCTCATTACTCAATTTGATTGATAGCAGCAGGACCCAATGGCTCCTGCTGCTCTCACAAAGTCCAGTGAGGAGGGAGAGAGAAACATAGTGTATGTGTGATTTGTATAAAAATCAAATGTACACTATTCAAACTAAGAATAAAATTTTTGACTTGACATAAACGTTAAGAAATTTTAGAGGCAGCATCAGATCAATGCTATAGTCATCTAGGTGACTTTGTATGTTTATTTTTTCCAGTCCCACTTCCTTTTAACAAAGACTTTTGTTTACATTCAGAGTACTGTATATGTGGCAATGCAATACAAATTACATAGTCTGGCTGAAAAAGAACACAAGTCAATTCAGTCCAACCCACAGAAACAATCCTATACCCAGAGTTGATCCAGAGGAGGGCACCCCCCCCCCCAAAAAAAAAAAGCATGCTCCAATTTGCTGCAATGGGGTAAACTGTTCTTTCTTGATCCCCTACAAGGCAATCACATGTTCCATGGATCAACTTTACCTATAATTATTATTATCCAGTTCTATTTTGTAGATTTTGGAAAGAATCCAGTCCTTTAAAAAAAAAAACAATCTACAGAGCTGGCCAAAACCAGCTTTTGAGGGAATCTATTCCAAATGTTCCCAGCTCTGACTGGGAAGAAACCTTTCTGTATTTATAGGTTAAATCTCTTTTCCCCAAGATGTAAAGAATGCCCAGTGTCCTCTGTGATAACCTTAAAGGGAATAACTCTACACCAAGTTCACTATATGAACCACTTGTGTATTTATACATGTTGTGAATATCCCCCCTTAATGTCCTCTTCTCAAGAGAAAATAAACTCAGTTCAGCTAATCTTTCCCCATAGCCGACCTCCTCAATGTTTCTAATCGTGGCCTCCTCAAATGGTGCCAGGACAGTGCATGCATCCCTGATCATGCCCCACTGGCGTGGTGAAAAAAACCCGAGCTCCCCTGACCCTGTCCTGGTGCCGTAGTCGCACAGGTACTCATTGATGGCCCTCTGCTGCGTGTGCAGCCGCTGCAGCATGGCCAACGTTGAGTTCCACCTGGTGGGCATGTCACATACAAGGCGGTTCTTGGGCAGGTTCAACTCCTTTTGAAGCTCAGCCAGGCGAGCACTGGCATTATAAGATCTGCGGAAATGCACACAGACTTTCCTGGCCTGCCTCAGGACATCCTGTAAGCCCGGGTACCTGCCCAAGAACCGCTGCACCACCAGGTTAAGGACGTGAGCCATACAGGGCACATGGGTCAGTTGTCCCTGTCGGAGGGCGGAGAGGAGGTTGGTGCCATTGTCGCAAACCACCATTCCTGGCTTAAGCTGGCGTGGCGTCAACCACCTCTCGGCCTGCCCCTGCAGAGCAGACAGGACCTCTGCCCCAGTGTGGCTCCTGTCCCCCAAACACACCAGCGCAAGCACGGCATGGCATCTTTTTGCCTGCGTACTTGCGTAGCCCCTTGAACGCCTACGGAGCACCGCTGGTTCCGAGGAAAAACCACAGGAAGAGGCCATGGAGGAAGAAGAAGAGGAGGGGGTGGAGGAGAGAGGTGTGTCACAACCAGTAGTAGCATTTTGGAGGCGTGGCGGTGGAACAACCTCCAACACTACTGCACCTTGTCCTGCATCCTTCCCAGCTGCCAAAAGAGTGACCCAATGGGCCGTGAAAGAAAGGTAACGTCCCTGTCCATGCCTGCTGGACCATGAGTCAGCGGTAATATGCACCTTACCGCTGACCGCCCTGTCCAGCGAGGCCAAGACATTGCCTTCCACATGCCTGTAGAGAGCCGGAATCGCCTTCCGTGCGAAAAAGTGGCGTTTGGGAACCTGCCACTGAGGAACCGCACATTGCACAAACTCACGGAAGGGGGCCGAGTCTACCAACTGAAAAGGCAGCAGTTGAAGCGCTAGCAATTTAGCCAAGCTAGCATTCAACCGCTGGGCATGTGGATGGCTGGGAGTGAAATTCTTTCGACGGTCCAGCAGCTGGGGCAGGGAAATTTGCCTGCTAGAATCGGACGTTGGTGTACTGCTAGCAGAGTGCCCGCAATTACTTGCCTGTGACACACCTAATTCTACACCTTCATTCCTCTCAGAGCAGGTTTCAGAGAGGAGTGAAGGTATAGTGGGGTTGGAGATCCCAGCTGATGCGGTGCAAGAAGAGGTCAGCTTTGTTCTTTGGTGTGGGTCTTTAAGGTAGGCTTGCCAACGAGCTGCATGGCAGGTCAACATATGTCTGATCAAGCATGTGGTGCCCAATCGGCTGATGTTTTGGCCACGCGATATACGCTTGAGACATATGTTGCAAACAGCAGCTGTGTGATCTGATGCACTCGCCTCAAAAAAGGCCCACACCAAAGAACTTTTTGAATGACGGGCAGAGGCAGCGCCCTGCACAGGCAGAGCTCTGCGGTGTGATTCCGTCGGTGTGCTGCCCATACGCTGGCCACTCAAGGGCATCCTGCCTCGTTGGAGATGTGCCTCCTCCTCATCCTCCTCCTCCTCTCTCCTATTAGGCACCCACGTGGAGTCAGTGACCTCATCATCCCCTCCCTCCTCATCACTGGAGCCAATCTGGCAGTATGCTGCAGCTGCTGGAGCATGACTGCCAGATTGGTGTCCTTCTTGAGCATCCCCTCTCTCTGCTCTCACGCTGCTGCCTTCCTCTAGCTGGGTATCATCATCAGATCCTTCCAAACGCTGGGCATCCTCCTGGAGCATGTACCCAACACTGTGCTCAAACAGTTCGGGGGACTCCTCAGGAGGAGGACATGGTGGGTCTAGGGAAGGATTGACTAATGAAGATAATGATACCAGAGAAGAGGACGCTTTGGCAGCTGCTTTGCCAGTACCCTGAGCCTGGGTGAGAGAGGATGAGGAGGATGAGGTGGGCTTGGTCATCCACTCTACCAAGTCTTCGGCATGATGTGGCTCAACATGTCCAGCTGCCGAAAAGAAGGACAAGCGTGTCCCATGGCCATGTGCTGATGACAATGCACCACGTCCACGACCAGCACTGTTGCCCCCAGACACAGAGCCTGCTTGCCCTCTTTTTTTGCCTCCTGACTGTCTGCCTCTCCTTGTTTGCCTTCCAGACATTTTAATGGATGGCCTGCAGGGAGATGGGAAAAAGAGCAATAAGGGCTACCTTCAGGTGTATACTGTGCAGGAGGCTTAGCAACAATGACACTAACACTGTCCCCTGCCTATCCTTCTCTGTCCCTAAACACAAGGATTGAAAATATGGAACAGCAAAATTGGTTTAGAACAGAATAGCACACTGACACTTTCCCTCACTGTCCTACTCTGTCCCTCCCTACAAACAAGATTTAGCACAGAATTGCACACTGATAATTTCTACGAGTGTCCTTCTCTGTCCCTAAACTCAAGGATTGAAAATATGGAACAGCAAAATTGGTTTAGAACAGAATAGCACACTGTCAGTTTCACTCACTGTACCTCTCTGTCCCTAAACTCAAGGATTGAAAATATGGTTCAGCAAAATAGTTTTAGAACAGAATAGCACACTGACACTTTCCCTCACTGTCCTACTCTGTCCCTCCCTACAAACAAGATTTAGCACAGAATAGCACACTGATAATTTCTACGAGTGTCCTTCTCTGTCCCTAAACTCAAGGATTGAAAATATGGAACAGCAAAATTGGTTTAGAACAGAATAGCACACTGTCAGTTTCACTCACTGTACCTCTCTGTCCCTAAACTCAAGGATTGAAAATATGGTTCAGCAAAATAGTTTTAGAACAGAATAGCACACTGACACTTTCCCTCACTGTCCTACTCTGTCCCTCCCTACAAACAAGATTTAGCACAGAATAGCACACTGATAATTTCTACGAGTGTCCTTCTCTGTCCCTAAACTCAAGGATTGAAAATATGGAACAGCAAAATTGGTTTAGAACAGAATAGCACACTGTCAGTTTCACTCACTGTACCTCTCTGTCCCTAAACTCAAGGATTGAAAATATGGTTCAGCAAAATAGTTTTAGAACAGAATAGCACACTGACACTTTCCCTCACTGTCCTACTCTGTCCCTCCCTACAAACAAGATTTAGCACAGAATAGCACACTGATAATTTCTACGAGTGTCCTTCTCTGTCCCTAAACTCAAGGATTGAAAATATGGAACAGCAAAATTGGTTTAGAACAGAATAGCACACTGTCAGTTTCACTCACTGTACCTCTCTGTCCCTAAACTCAAGGATTGAAAATATGGTTAAGCAAAATAGTTTTAGAACAGAATAGCACACTGACACTTTCCCTCACTGTCCTACTCTGTCCCTCCCTACAAACAAGATTTAGCACAGAATAGCACACTGATAATTTCTATGAGTGTCCTTCTCTGTCCCTAAACTCAAGGATTGAAAATATGGAACAGCAAAATTGGTTTAGAACAGAATAGCACACTGTCAGTTTCACTCACTGTACCTCTCTGTCCCTAAACTCAAGGATTGAAAATATGGTTCAGCAAAATAGTTTTAGAACAGAATAGCACACTGACACTTTCCCTCACTGTCCTACTCTGTCCCTCCCTACAAACAAGATTTAGCACAGAATAGCACACTGATAATTTCTACGAGTGTCCTTCTCTGTCCCTAAACTCAAGGATTGAAAATATGGAACAGCAAAATTGGTTTAGAACAGAATAGCACACTGTCAGTTTCACTCACTGTACCTCTCTGTCCCTAAACTCAAGGATTGAAAATATGGTTCAGCAAAATAGTTTTAGAACAGAATAGCACACTGACACTTTCCCTCACTGTCCTACTCTGTCCCTCCCTACAAACAAGATTTAGCACAGAATAGCACACTGATAATTTCTACGAGTGTCCTTCTCTGTCCCTAAACTCAAGGATTGAAAATATGGAACAGCAAAATTGGTTTAGAACAGAATAGCACACTGTCAGTTTCACTCACTGTACCGCTCTGTCCCTAAACTCAAGGATTGAAAATATGGTTCAGCAAAATAGTTTTAGAACAGAATAGCACACTGACACTTTCCCTCACTGTCCTACTCTGTCCCTCCCTACAAACAAGATTTAGCACAGAATAGCACACTGATAATTTCTACGAGTGTCCTTCTCTGTCCCTAAACTCAAGGATTGAAAATATGGAACAGCAAAATTGGTTTAGAACAGAATAGCACACTGTCAGTTTCACTCACTGTACCGCTCTGTCCCTAAACTCAAGGATTGAAAATATGGTTCAGCAAAATAGTTTTAGAACAGAATAGCACACTGACACTTTCCCTCACTGTCCTACTCTGTCCCTCCCTACAAACAAGATTTAGCACAGAACAGCACACTGATAATTTCTACGAGTGTCCTTCTCTGTCCCTAAACTCAAGGATTGAAAATATGGAACAGCAAAATTGGTTTAGAACAGAATAGCACACTGTCAGTTTCACTCACTGTACCTCTCTGTCCCTAAACTCAAGGATTGAAAATATGGTTCAGCAAAAATAGTTTTAGAACAGAATAGCACACTGACACTTTCCCTCACTGTCCTACTCTGTCCCTCCCTACAAACAAGATTTAGCACAGAATAGCACACTGATAATTTCTACGAGTGTCCTTCTCTGTCCCTAAACTCAAGGATTGAAAATATGGAACAGCAAAATTGGTTTAGAACAGAATAGCACACTGTCAGTTTCACTCACTGTACCTCTCTGTCCCTAAACTCAAGGATTGAAAATATGGTTAAGCAAAATAGTTTTAGAACAGAATAGCACACTGACACTTTCCCTCACTGTCCTACTCTGTCCCTCCCTACAAACAAGATTTAGCACAGAATAGCACACTGATAATTTCTATGAGTGTCCTTCTCTGTCCCTAAACTCAAGGATTGAAAATATGGAACAGCAAAATTGGTTTAGAACAGAATAGCACACTGTCAGTTTCACTCACTGTACCTCTCTGTCCCTAAACTCAAGGATTGAAAATATGGTTCAGCAAAAATAGTTTTAGAACAGAATAGCACACTGACACTTTCCCTCACTGTCCTACTCTGTCCCTCCCTACAAACAAGATTTAGCACAGAATAGCACACTGATAATTTCTACGAGTGTCCTTCTCTGTCCCTAAACTCAAGGATTGAAAATATGGAACAGCAAAATTGGTTTAGAACAGAATAGCACACTGTCAGTTTCACTCACTGTACCTCTCTGTCCCTAAACTCAAGGATTGAAAATATGGTTAAGCAAAATAGTTTTAGAACAGAATAGCACACTGACACTTTCCCTCACTGTCCTACTCTGTCCCTCCCTACAAACAAGATTTAGCACAGAATAGCACACTGATAATTTCTATGAGTGTCCTTCTCTGTCCCTAAACTCAAGGATTGAAAATATGGAACAGCAAAATTGGTTTAGAACAGAATAGCACACTGTCAGTTTCACTCACTGTACCTCTCTGTCCCTAAACTCAAGGATTGAAAATATGGTTCAGCAAAATAGTTTTAGAACAGAATAGCACACTGACACTTTCCCTCACTGTCCTACTCTGTCCCTCCCTTCAAACAAGATTTTGCACAGAATAGCACACTGATAATTTCTACGAGTGTCCTTCTCTGTCCCTAAACTCAAGGATTGAAAATATGGAACAGCAAAATTGGTTTAGAACAGAATAGCACACTGTCAGTTTCACTCACTGTACCTCTCTGTCCCTAAACTCAAGGATTGAAAATATGGTTCAGCAAAATAGTTTTAGAACAGAATAGCACACTGACACTTTCCCTCACTGTCCTACTCTGTCCCTCCCTACAAACAAGATTTAGCACAGAATAGCACACTGATAATTTCTACGAGTGTCCTTCTCTGTCCCTAAACTCAAGGATTGAAAATATGGAACAGCAAAATTGGTTTAGAACAGAATAGCACACTGTCAGTTTCACTCACTGTACCGCTCTGTCCCTAAACTCAAGGATTGAAAATATGGTTCAGCAAAATAGTTTTAGAACAGAATAGCACACTGACACTTTCCCTCACTGTCCTACTCTGTCCCTCCCTACAAACAAGATTTAGCACAGAATAGCACACTGATAATTTCTACGAGTGTCCTTCTCTGTCCCTAAACTCAAGGATTGAAAATAAGGAACAGCAAAATTCGTTTAGAACAGAATAGCACACTGTCAGTTTCACTCACTGTACCGCTCTGTCCCTAAACTCAAGAATTGAAAATATGGTTCAGCAAAATAGTTTTAGAACAGAATAGCACACTGACACTTTCCCTCACTGTCCTACTCTGTCCCTCCCTACAAACAAGATTTAGCACAGAATAGCACACTGATAATTTCTACGAGTGTCCTTCTCTGTCCCTAAACTCAAGGATTGAAAATATGGAACAGCAAAATTGGTTTAGAACAGAATAGCACACTGTCAGTTTCACTCACTGTACCGCTCTGTCCCTAAACTCAAGGATTGAAAATATGGTTCAGCAAAATAGTTTTAGAACAGAATAGCACACTGACACTTTCCCTCACTGTCCTACTCTGTCCCTCCCTACAAACAAGATTTAGCACAGAATAGCACACTGATAATTTCTACGAGTGTCCTTCTCTGTCCCTAAACTCAAGGATTGAAAATAAGGAACAGCAAAATTCGTTTAGAACAGAATAGCACACTGTCAGTTTCACTCACTGTACCGCTCTGTCCCTAAACTCAAGAATTGAAAATATGGTTCAGCAAAATAGTTTTAGAACAGAATAGCACACTGACACTTTCCCTCACTGTCCTACTCTGTCCCTCCCTACAAACAAGATTTAGCACAGAATAGCACACTGATAATTTCTA
Organism: Rana muscosa; assembly: GCA_029206835.1. NCBI lineage: Eukaryota > Metazoa > Chordata > Amphibia > Anura > Ranidae > Rana > Rana muscosa. The sequence goes on from JARGYO010005626.1 coordinate 15,622,513, forward strand.
CGAGTGTCCTTCTCTGTCCCTAAACTCAAGGATTGAAAATATGGAACAGCAAAATTGGTTTAGAACAGAATAGCACACTGTCAGTTTCACTCACTGTACCTCTCTGTCCCTAAACTCAAGGATTGAAAATATGGTTCAGCAAAATAGTTTTAGAACAGAATAGCACACTGACACTTTCCCTCACTGTACCTCTCTGTCCCTAAACTCAAGGATTGAAAATATGGTTCAGCAAGATTGGTTTAGAACAGAATAGCACACTGACACTTTCCCTCACTGTACCTCTCTGTCCCTACAAACAAGGATTAGCACAGAATAGCACACTGTCACTGACACTCTCCCTACCTATCCTTATTTGTCCCTAAACACAAGGAATCCAGGATTAGTAAAGGAAAAATAATGACACTGTCCCTGCCTATGCTTCTCTTTCCCTGCTCCGGAACACACTACACAAGGCCGCCGCGCTGGCGGCCTTTTATAGTGTGGGGCGTGTACTAAACCCCCTCAGCAATAATTGGCCACAGGCATCCTGCCTGTGGCCAATCATTGCTCTCCTCGCTGCCGGCGCTGTGATTGGCCAAGCATGCGGGGTCACAGTGCATGCTTGGCCAATCACAGCGCCTGGCTTGACACTGCGATGGCGTAGTGCATTGTGGGCCGTTCGCGTCACTCGAATTTGGCGCGAACAGCCCAAATCGTTCGATCTTCGTCGAACGATCGAACAGCCGATGTTCGAGTCGAACGTATGTTCGACTCGAACACGAAGCTCATCCCTAGTGCAGTGCGCCCTTTTTTGTTTGTCAGATGCAGTTTTTCTGACTGCAACGCTGGTATTCCACCTTTTTTATAGTTTTATTTTTTATAGTTTTTAAATTTCTGTCAGCGTCAGTCCTCAATTTAAAGTGCACCAAACAGCACTTTTCACTCAATAAAGTGCATCCAATCACACATTTCACAGTTTCTATTAAACATGGGTAATAAGCCCCCTCCCCATCATGTCTGGGAGGCCAACAAAAAGAGGCAGATGTTTTCTTGCCACTTTGAGGGGGCCAGCAACGTCTGTGTCCACAGGCAAAATTGGATGTGGTCTGTCCTCAGGCAGGGCATGTTTGTCTCTGTTTAGTGATGTTGCCCGAGCTGTCCAGCCACAGCATGCAGAGGAGATGGTGGACTGGATTACTAAACTATCCTCATCTTCCTCAACCTCTATGATCCAAGCTGACACTAGTTCACAGTCAACTGCAGCTGCCAGAGCTGCCTCCTTGTCCACAGCTAATCCTGCCATAGCCCCAGCATCATGTATGGAGGAGTCAGCTGAATTATTTGAACACAGCGTCAGCCACTTGCTTCTTGAGGATACACAGACATTACTTGATTCTGATGTTGGTTCTGAGGTAGAGTAAGGTGAGAACACTGATAAACAAAAAATTGACAGTCATGTTCCCACAACGTATTGCCAAGATGGCTCCAGTGGTGATGAGGATGCAGGGGATGATGAGGTCAATGATGCAAATTGGGTGTCAGATGGAGCAGAGGAGGGAAGTGAGGGGGAGAAAAAACCCCAATGAGGCAGGATGTCCATCAGAGACAGCCATCAAGGAAGAGTAGAGAGCAGCCACCCTATTCCATCAGATTGTGGAACTGTTATCTCCTGGCTCGCTTCCCACAGCTTAGCTGTGTAGGCTTTTTTTAGCACATGTGCAGCCGATTGCACTGTTGCAATTTGCAATCCCTGCCCTAAGGATGGAAAAAACACCAGCCATTTGGGTACCACATGCTTGACAAGGCATTTAACTTCCCACCACTCAGTCCGTTGACAAGAGCACCTGAAAGCCACACACAAGGCACCCAATTCTTTTCCACCTTACGCCTCACCTTTCATGTCTACCCCTGCTATATCTCATGAGCTCTCAGCAGCCTTCCCTGACAGGGATGATGGTATAGCAAAGGGTGTCACAGGTCCTTGGAACATGTCTGCCAGCAGCACACCACCAGCTGTAGAGTATAGTAGGTAAATTTCTCTGCCCCAGCTGCTGCATCGAAAAAAAATACACTCCTTGCCACCCACATACCCAGCGTCTAAATTCCAGCTTGTCCAAATTGTTGGCTTTACAACTCCTGCCTTTCCGTCTGGTGGATTCTGCCCCCTTCCGTGAATTTGCAGTATGTGCTGTACCACAGTGGCAGATTCTCAGTGGTTATTTCTTTTCTTGTAAGGCCATCACCTGGAAGGCAATGTTTTGGCATAAAGTCCAAAGTGCAGCGCTTAATGAAAAATCAAAATGAAAAAAACAGTCCAAGTGCAGAATCAGCAAACAAGATGAATGTGGAAACTGATATGGAACCACCACCAGAACTTTCAGTGTGCAAGCGTAAAAGCACACCACCCCAATGTGCTCACAAAATGCTTACCGGAAGGCAAACATACACAAGCGATGTAAATATATTTGCAGGAGGTCAATGTATAGACACAAATTTCCAAGCCTGATGGATCACACCCACATCATTATACGACAACCAGAGCTCAGTTGGAAATGGAGATGATATGTAATCCTCAGCAGGGAGTAGTTTACCAAATGAGAGAAAAAACTAACATAGTGAAGCCCATAAGGTAAAAGGACAAAGGTATTTATTGTATTCTACTTACAAAAAGGACCATCATCAAGGCATAAAAACATATATATCCGCGGCTCTCAGCGTGCTTGTATCGGCCAGCCTGACATGTTTCATCCGAATGGATATCATCAGAGGCGTGGCCTCCAATACAAGCACGCCCATATAAATACAAAAGGTCAATAGCCACACTAACCTGTGATAGGGTATTGCGGCGAGATGTTCAGCTGTTCCGTGTTGGTAGCATATAGAGCGCCAAGGCTCCGCATGTGTAACGCTGCCATATTACAAAAAACGGAAGTAAACAAAAAACAAAGCAGACGCGGCCGCGCATGCGCAAACGGCCGTGCGGTTCACGTAAACAGGAAGGTGAACCAGGAGTATGTCTGTCCTTCCTGAAGGCGGAACAGAAGGCGCGATAGACGCAGCCTCACTTGCGTGATTGGTCACGCTGTATGATGTAACTGGTGGGCGGAGCAAAAGGCGAGATGAACGCGGCTTAAAAAAAGGGGAAGTAAAAAGGCTGATAATATATCCAAAATATGATACAAAACAAAGAACAGCTCAACATAGTTACATGTTAAAGTTTGTTCAATACAATAATTCCTAGAATCAACTAAAACTATATAAAAATACAGGTAATTAAACATGTATATAATTAAGAAACACAAAATACAAATGCACCATGGGGGAGGCTAAGGAAAGAAGGGAGGCTCACCCTGATGCATAGCATTAAATGAAACAAATATTAAATGTTAAATCCCTATCATCCAATCAGAATGACAGAAACCAATATGCATATACAATATAAAAAACAATAAAGTATAACAAACAGCAGAGAATGGAGAAGGCAAAAAAACTGAACGCGGCTGGATGTAAATATATATACACATAAAAAAAGGGAAAAAAAAGGAAGAAAAAAGAAAAAAAAACACTAGAGAAAAAAAAATGGGAATGTCACCTACACATCCTCCAAAAAAATCTCTCAGCTGTTATTAATAAAACAGTTCACGTCCCAATCAACGTTCATGCCAAAAGGGGTGTAACATTTAAGGTCATAGATCCAGCGAGTCTCAAGTTTTGAAATTTCACGCTTGGATATACTCCCCCGCCAATGAGGAGTAAAACGATCTATGGCCAGAAATGTAGTGCCCTTTTTTTTGTGATACTCCAAATAATGGCGGGACACAGTGTGCTTAGGGAAACCTTTCCTAATATTGGTTATGTGTTCGTTTACTCGAACGTGCATTGCACGTGTCGTGCGGCCTACATATTGGAGACCGCAGGGGCAAATTAGAAGGTAAACGACATTTAAAGAAGTACACGTGATAAAGGTATTAATGTTGTAAACTCTACCCGTGGCATGGGAACTGAACTGACAGATTTTCCTGCTTTTTTCTTTATTAATGGCACACATGTTACAATTATGACAAGGGTGATAGCCCTTAGTTCTTTGAAAAAATGACACTCTGTTGGGAGCATCCAGAACGTTGGGAGCCAGTTGGAGCCTCAGAGGGGGAACACCTCTGAAGACCACCTGTGGTCTGTCAGGTAAAACTGGCCCCAAGATTTTATCATTTTTCAAGACGCCCCAGTGTTTATTTAAGATCTTTTTAATATCAAAGTGTTGATGTGAGAAAGTGGTTACCAAGGCAAAATTATAATTCATCTCGCCAGTGGACACCTTCTCTCTCTTCTGAAGAACAGAGGCACGATCCAAGCTGCCCACCTCTCTGATAATAGTATCGAGGTCATTTACAGCGTACCCCTTCTCCATAAACCTCTCTTTGAGTACAATAGCCTGTGAGAAGAAGTCATCTTTCAAAGTGCAATTCCGTCTTAAACGAAGAAATTGACTTTTTGGCACTGATTTTAACCAAGAGGGGTGATGGCAGCTCCCCTGTCCAATATAGCCATTACGGTCAGTATTTTTTTAAAACGTTGATAAATTAAAAACACAATTTTTAACCCGTATGTTGAGATCCAAGAAATGAACTACCTCAGAGCTCATTTCAAACTCCAATACAATTCCCAGTAAATTATTATTGAGGTATTGCATAAACGTGGTAAGTGACGTCATGTCGCCATTCCACAGGAGGAGGATGTCGTCTATATACCTGCCCCAGAAGACCAACTCGGGTCTCTTATTGGCATAGACGACATCCTCCTCCCATTTGGCCATGAATAAATTGGCCATGCTGGGCGCAAATTTAGCGCCCATTGCAACCCCTCTGTTTTGGAGGTAATGATTTCCCCCAAACCAGAAATAATTATGGGTCATGGCATATTTCAACAGATCCAACACAAAGTCCTGCTGAGATGGAATTAATTCAGAATCTCTAGTGAGGAAACTTTCCACCGCTTTTAATCCATCATCATGAGAGATGATGGTGTAGAGCGAGGCCACATCAGCGGTAGTAAGAATGTAACCCTCCCTCCATTCCAGTGCCTCAAAACTACGAATGACCTGTGCTGAGTCCTTGATGTATGATGGAGTGCCAGACACCAGAGGTTGTAGGAATCCATCAATGTATTTGCCAATTCTAGAAGTGATGGAATCCAACCACTAATAATTGGTCTCCCAGGAGGGTTGGTCAAACTTTTATGTACTTTAGGCAAAAAATACATGACTGGCTTCCTGGGGGCCGACGGGATCAAAAAGTCCCTCTCTTTCTTATTCAAAAGATTACACTGATACCCCCTATCAATAAGTGTAGTGAGTTCCCTTTTATACTTAAAAATAGGGTCATGGTTAAGCGCCACATAAGTGTCAACATCTGATAGAATTCTTTCCATTTCTAGAATATAGAAACTCTTATCCATCACCACTATACCTCCCCCTTGTCGGCAGGGCGAATAATGATATCAGTTCTCTCTTTCAGGGATTTTAATCCCTCCTTAAATCTAGAGTCCTGATAATTCCTCTTAATCACCAGTTTATCTATATCTTTTAAGACTAGTTCTTTGAAAACCGAGATAGACGGTGGTATAAAACCAGGTGGGTTGAAGAGAGAGGCGTTAGACAGGCCAGAATGTCTAACACCATCAAACTCTTCAAGAGAGGTGGTAACAGTTTGTGACAGAAAATATCTTTTAATGTTGACCTTTCGGATATAGCGTTGAATATCCATGAAAGCTCCAAATTTGCTCAGAGGTTTGTCTGGAGCAAACTTGAGACCATGGTCTAGTACAAATTTTTCATTATCGGTAAGAGTATTTTGGCTAAGATTAAAAATACCAGCATCTCTTACACTCTTTGCCTTTTTCGATCGGCTCCTCCTCCCCCCTCTGGTCCCTCTCCTGGTTCTCCCCCTCTTTTCCCTCTCTGCGGGACCCTGGGAAAAAAAGGGGCAGAAGTCTGGACAGACGGACCAGGGTAATAGGAAGGGCCTTGATTAGGTAAATGAGGTCTCCTAGGTGAATAGAAGATCGGGCTGTCCCAGCCAGAACGTCCATAATCCTGACGGTTATTTCTTGGAGTACGTGCAGTTGGATGTTGAACTATGTAGCGATCATCAAAAACCTGTTCACCATAGTCATCATAGCCACTCTGGTAGTCCTCTAACGGTGTATAGCGATTATGTACAGGAGTTGCATCGCCACGATCATGCTGGACATAATCGCTAGGACCATAGTTTCTCAAATGGGCTCCCTTTTTGTGGGGATGTTTATAAGGCGCAGGTTTCTGGTTATTAGTAGCAACTCTCCACCAACTTCCTTTAGTGGAAGTCCCATTATGATTAACATATGGTGCAGGGGGGGCAGGGGGTTTCGGGTGAATAACAGGCACAGAGGGGCGTACCTCTCCTCCCTCAATGAGGGCCAACCACTTAATTTGCCACTTAAAAACCTGACTACTAGTATAATCCTCCAAATCCCTTGTGAACTTTGTTTTCTTTTTAATTTTTTGATCTAAATCCTCTTTTTCCAAGATTTTTTTAAGGGTATCAGATTTGGTTTTATACTCCTCTGATTCCATATAGGAAGATAACTTCTCCTTGACATCTGATATGTCAACATCAAGTTGGTTTAATTTACGCCTTTTTCTGGCGATTAAAAATCGCAGCAGATCTAAACCTACATCGTTAAAATATTTAAACCAACCTAAGAGGTCTATTTCATCCTCTTGCGGGGTGATCTCAAATCTCCGTCTCCTGGGCACCATTTTGTCATCCAGATATTTTTCTAGAAACGCAATGTCCCAGTACCCATGAACCTCTGAAATCATCAGATTTTTAAGGCGAACAAAAAGACCTCCTATGTCTAAATTCTGTTGAACCTCTACATTATTAAAGCAATCTTTAAGATTCATAGAACGTGAATTACGAAAATCAAATACATCCATAATAGTGAAAAAATGAAGAGCGGCAAATATTAAAAAATCAAAAGACAATGGTGATAAGGTGAACAAATATCTGCGCTAACCAAAAATAAAAATAAATAAATAAATAAATAAAGCAGCTAGCACAGTCTGTTGATAAGGCAAACGTAATAGTATAAAGTCCAAAGTGCAGCGCTTAATGAAAAATCAAAATGAAAAAAACAGTCCAAGTGCAGAATCAGCAAACAAGATGAATGTGGAAACTGATATGGAACCACCACCAGAACTTTCAGTGTGCAAGCGTAAAAGCACACCACCCCAATGTGCTCACAAAATGCTTACCGGAAGGCAAACATACACAAGCGATGTAAATATATTTGCAGGAGGTCAATGTATAGACACAAATTTCCAAGCCTGATGGATCACACCCACATCATTATACGACATCCAGAGCTCAGTTGGAAATGGAGATGATATGTAATCCTCAGCAGGGAGTAGTTTACCAAATGAGAGAAAAAACTAACATAGTGAAGCCCATAAGGTAAAAGGACAAAGGTATTTATTGTATTCTACTTACAAAAAGGACCATCATCAAGGCATAAAAACATATATATCCGCGGCTCTCAGCGTGCTTGTATCGGCCAGCCTGACATGTTTCATCCGAATGGATATCATCAGAGGTGTGGCCTCCAATACAAGCACGCCCATATAAATACAAAAGGTCAATAGCCACACTAACCTGTTTTGGCATAGTTGGGCATAGTTGGGCAAGGCAGTCAGCAGCAAGGTCCACATTACTGCTGACATGTGGTCCAGCAAGCATGGTCAGGGACAATATATTTAGTTCACAGCACACTGAATAACTTTGCTTGCAATCAGGAAGGATGCAGGACAGGGCTTGTTTTGCCGCCACGACTCACTACAGCTGGTGGTGATGATGCAAGATCTGTCGGCTCTACTCCCTCCTCCTCCTCCATGCCCTCCTCTGCTGAATTGTCCTATGAACCACTAGTAGACCCTAAGCATTCAAAGGGCTATTTAACGAGTCCGGCTAAAATATGCCATGCAGTGCTTCAGCTGGTCTATCTAAGGGACAGGAAACACACTGGAGCAGAGATTCTTTCAGCTCTGCAGGGGCAGACCCAGAGGTGGTTCACGCAATGGTAGCTTGAGCCAGGAATGGTGGTGTGCGATAATGGCACTAACTTTCTGTCCGCCCTTTGACAGGGAAAGTTCACACATGTACCATGCCTGGCACATGTCCCCAGTTACCCAGGGTTGCAAGATCTGAAGAGGCCGGAAGAGTCTGTAGCCATTCCAGGCGGTCATACACAGCCATTGTTTGGTTGGCTGAAATTCAGCGGGAATTCCACCTGCCCGTAAACCACCTGATTTGTGACATGCCCACCAGGTGGAACTCAACTTTGGCAATGCTACAGTGGCTGCACATGCAGCAGAGGGCCTTCAATGAGTACCTGTGCAAGTATCACAAAAGGGCAGGCTCAGGGCAGCTCAACTTTTTTTCCCCACGCCAATGGCTGCTGATAAAGGATGCATGCACTGTACTTTCACCATTTGAGGAGGCAACAAAGAGGGTGAGCCGTGAAAATCCATGCATCAGTGACACAATACCTCTTGTATTCCTGCTGGAGCATACTCTGCGTGGCATTATGGACAGGGCACTCGAGGCAGAGCAGCGGGAGGAAGAGGAGGACATCCTTTCCTCCCAAGACCCACTTTATGCAGATACCATTCTTGCCACGCCACAGAACACACTCTTTTTATGACCAATAACACGCATATAAGCCTTCAAAATTGGGACTTTTCAAATTGGGTCCTATAGACTTCAATCAGGTTCGCGGTTTGGAACTTTTGCGATGTTTGAGAGTTCTGGCGGGAACCGAACCAGGGGCTTTTCGGCCCATCTCTAGAAATTACCACTCCCAGGATTCTCAGCATAGACGTCTAATAGCTTACTTGGCTTTAGTTCTTCCCCTGCTGGCTGCTGAGAAGGATGATGCAGCATAGCATCAGAATATCAGTAGGAGAGAAGAATAAAGGGCAATGTCTTTATCTCCATTTTGCTGTAGACCAGCACCTGGCTACATATGTATATGAGTTACTGTTGAACAGAATGCATTTAACTAAAGAGATAACTTGAGCAAACATTCTGGCTTACTTTGACCCACTTTTACCATCCCAAAATATTGTTGATGCAAGTCTTGTACTACAAGCCTACTCACTGATGCTGACAGGCAGTATTCACAATCACAATCCATATACAGTATTCTTTTATTAACCTTCTGCTGAAAATGAAAAGGTGGTCACTTTGTCTTCTCTATATTAATTTAAAGTTAAATAGTGCCTAGGTCCTACTAATGCAACAGATATACTTTCAAGATGTGCCCTATGTTCAGACCCAAATCACACCATGCATACTTTTATTGCTGTTTTTATAGGTATAGGCCTTGACACCACAGAAGGGGGTGAATGAAGCTTTAAAAAAATATGCTCAGCACTAAATAAGCTTGCCATTGTAGGGCAAGTGATTTTGTGTGGAATCTGCATTCTCTCTTGCACAAAAGTTCCTTCAGCTGGCCCATGACTAGTATCAATGTTTCGTCATGCACCAAGCATTGCTTGTGTAAAAAGGTCCAGTGGTTTAGAACTAAATCCAGGACCAGTTGCTTGAATTTTTTTGTCAAGAGGGCCATTGAAGGAATTGACTATTGGTCTGTGTCTCCCATACAATTATTAATGGTGTCAGGAGGTAGTGATCCTCACAACAGCAACTTCGTATACTGTAATTTCTGCTTTGGAGCACAATCACAGTATCTCTAAATTCACTGCAACTGATAATAGATTAGCCTACTTCAAGCAAACTTCAGAACTACTAGGGCTGCTCCAAATTGGCCACAAGCTAATGGAGAATTGTAACATCAGAAAAGGACTTTCTTCCGACATACTCATACTACAAAAAGGGTAAGTCCTGCAGAACTCCATTATGATCACAAATTCAGTACCACCTTCCTGGGCATCTTTGTTCACCCTTAAGAGCAACATGACATATCTAAAGGGTTAATGATGATGGGATGTTTCATGACCTGCAATATGTAGACCAAAAACACCACTGCCATATTAGTGTCCCACACCAAAGAGGCAATATAAAAGGCCTTTTTAACTCATTATGTCCTTCTTATGAACTGAAACCATATACTGATCAAGAGAAGAGGGGTACCCACGTTTTGCTGAGCAATTGTTCAAAAACGCATATTTGGTAAAATAAGGTTGTTGTACCAGAGGATAAAGCAGTAGAAACTGGACAACCACCTGGGAGGACCAATATTCCTTCTGACACAGATACACTAATAACTACAGAATCAACAAGAACTAAGCAGTCAATAAAGGCAATATCAGAACTTAAAGAAGACTTTGTGTGTGGATAAGAGTTTAAAGCTTGACAGTTTGATATGCTTTGGGTGAGGACTCTGCACTTGCATTCCCAGATCAATCTGCATACTTGCATTCTAGATGTTAGGTTTTCCTTTTTGTTTTTATATTACAGAAAATGCAAACTATTCTGGGATAAGATCTTCTGCAATCACAGACAAGATGCCAATGTGCGTCTGCCCCCTTCCACCACCACCATCACCACCACAACTTAGCTAAGATGAATTATGCTTGCATGTATACATGTGGTTGCCACGATAGGCCAAATGGAATGAGAGGAGGTCTAACTAATGTGATTTAGTCATAGTGAGCAAAGTTACATGGAGCCAGGTTTTCATTAACCACTTGCCCAGTGGGCACTTATACCCCCTTCCTAACCAGGCCAATTTTTACACTTTGAATGACAATTACTCAGTCATGCAACACTGTACCCATATTACATTTTTGTCCTTTTTTCACACAAATAGAGCTTTCTTTCAGTGGTATTTAATCACCACTGGGTTTTTTTTTGCACTATATATAAAATAAAGTAAAAAAAAAAGCATGTTCTTTGTTTCTGCTATTACATTTTGCAAATCAGTAATTTTTCTTCATACATTTTGATCAAAATGTATACTGCTACATTTCTTTGGTAAAAATATCCCAAATCAGTGTATATTATTTGGTCTTTGTGAAGGGTATTTATTCTACAAGCTTTTGTGCCAATCATTGAAAATTGATCACACCTGATCACACCTGATGTACTGATGGCCTATTTCATTTCTTCAGACTCTAACAAGCCAGGACAGTACAAATACCCTCCAAGGTACCCCTTTTTGGAAAGTATACATTCCAAGGTATTTGGTAAGAGACATGGGGAGTTTTTTGAAGTTGTATTTTTTCCCCACAATATTGTCATTTTAACAGGTTATTTCTCTCACATACTTGCAACTACACCCCAAAACACATTCTGCTACTCCTGAGTATGGCGATACCACAAGTGTGAGACTTTTTTACAGCCTAAACACATAGAGAGGCCCAAAATTCAAGTAGCAACATCTGCTGTTCTAGGTGCATAAATTACACATCTAATTTCTTGATAATCTATCACACTTTTGAAGGCCCTGGAGCACCAGGACAATTGAAACGCCCACAAAATGACCCCATTTTGAAAAGCAAACACCCCAATGTATATTCTTTGAGACATGGTGAGTCTTTTGAACATGTTATTTTTTCCACAAGTTTTTGGAGAATGTGGAAAGAAAATGAAAACGTTTTTTACGCATTTTGTACCCATTTTTATGGCACAGACGGCCGCTGATGAGGATCCACTGATATGGTGGCACTGATTATTACTCACTGATGGGCACTGATGTGCACTATTGGGCACTGATGAGCACTATTAGGGCACTGTAGTGGCACTGATGAGCACTGTAGGGGCACTAATGGCACGGTGATGGCACTGTAGAGATACTAATGGCACTGTGATGTAGGGGCGCTGATGGCCCTGTGATGGCACTGTGGGGACACTGATGGCAATGTAGGGATATTGATGGCACTGTAATGGCACTGTAGGGGTGCTGATGGCCCTGTGATGGCACTGTAGGGACACTGATGGCACTGTGATGGCACTGATGGCACTGTAGGGGCACTGATGGCACTGTGATTGAACTGTAGGGACACTGATGGCACTGTTATGACACAACAGGGACAATGATGGCACTGCAGAGACACTGATGGCACAGTGAGGGCACTGCAAGGACACTGATGGCACTGTGATGGCACTGCAGGTACACTGATGGCACTGTGATGGCATTGCAAGGACACTGATTGCCCTGTGATGACACTGTGGGGACACTGAAAGCACTGTAATGACACTGCAGGGACACTGATGGCACTGTGGGGACACTGATGGCTTTGTGATGGCACTGCAGGGACACTGATGGCACTATAGGGACACTGATAGCACTGTGGGGACACTGATGGCACTGTGATGGCATTGCAAGGACACTGATTGCCCTGTGATGACACTGTGGGGACACTGAAAGAACTGTAATGACACTGCAGGGACACTGATGGCACTGTGGGGACACTGATGGCTTTGTGATGGCACTGCAGGGACACTGATGGCACTATAGGGACACTGATACCACTGTGGGGACACTGATGGCACTGTGGTGGCACTGCAGGGACACTGTTGGCACTGTGGGAAAACTGATGGCACTGTGATGGCACTGCATGGACACTGATGGGACTTTGGGGACACTGATGACACTGTGATGGCACTGAAGGGACACTGATGGCACTATGATTTTCACTGCAGGGACACTGATGGCACTGTGATGGCACTGCAGGGACACTGATGGCATTGTGATGGCACTGCAGGCACACTGATGGCACTGCGGTGACACTGATGGCACTGCGGGGACACTGCAAGGACACTGATTGCACTGTGATGGCACTGCAGGGATACTAATGGCACTGTGATGGCACCGCCCTCCTCTTCTCAATGTACCAGCATAGGTAGCCACTTCCTTTGGTGGCACATGTGCAGGCTTGATCCCAAGCCACATTTTGTGTGTCCATTGGCACACACAGTGCTGCTTGGCCCCGCCCCAGCTCCCTCATTACTCAATTTGATTGATAGCAGCAGGACCCAATGGCTCCTGCTGCTCTCACAAAGTCCAGTGAGGAGGGAGAGAGAAACATAGTGTATGTGTGATTTGTATAAAAATCAAATGTACACTATTCAAACTAAGAATAAAATTTTTGACTTGACATAAACGTTAAGAAATTTTAGAGGCAGCATCAGATCAATGCTATAGTCATCTAGGTGACTTTGTATGTTTATTTTTTCCAGTCCCACTTCCTTTTAACAAAGACTTTTGTTTACATTCAGAGTACTGTATATGTGGCAATGCAATACAAATTACATAGTCTGGCTGAAAAAGAACACAAGTCAATTCAGTCCAACCCACAGAAACAATCCTATACCCAGAGTTGATCCAGAGGAGGGCACCCCCCCCCCCCCAAAAAAAAAAAGCATGCTCCAATTTGCTGCAATGGGGTAAACTGTTCTTTCTTGATCCCCTACAAGGCAATCACATGTTCCATGGATCAACTTTACCTATAATTATTATTATCCAGTTCTATTTTGTAGATTTTGGAAAGAATCCAGTCCTTTAAAAAAAAAAAAAAAAAACAATCTACAGAGCTGGCCAAAACCAGCTTTTGAGGGAATCTATTCCAAATGTTCCCAGCTCTGACTGGGAAGAAACCTTTCTGTATTTATAGGTTAAATCTCTTTTCCCCAAGATGTAAAGAATGCCCAGTGTCCTCTGTGATAACCTTAAAGGGAATAACTCTACACCAAGTTCACTATATGAACCACTTGTGTATGTATACATGTTGTGAATATCCCCCCTTAATGTCCTCTTCTCAAGAGAAAATAAACTCAGTTCAGCTAATCTTTCCCCATAGCTGACCTCCTCAATGTTTCTAATCGTGGCCTCCTCAAATGGTGCCAGGACAGTGCATGCATCCCTGATCATGCCCCACTGGCGTGGTGAAAAAAACCAGAGCTCCCCTGACCCTGTCCTGATGCCGTAGTCGCACAGGTACTCATTGATGGCCCTCTGCTGCGTGTGCAGCCGCTGCAGCATGGCCAACGTTGAGTTCCACCTGGTGGGCATGTCACATACAAGGCGGTTCTTGGGCAGGTTCAACTCCTTTTGAAGCTCAGCCAGGCGAGCACTGGCATTATAAGATCTGCGGAAATGCACACAGACTTTCCTGGCCTGCCTCAGGACATCCTGTAAGCCCGGGTACCTGCCCAAGAACCGCTGCACCACCAGGTTAAGGACGTGAGCCATACAGGGCACATGGGTCAGTTGTCCCTGTCGGAGGGCGGAGAGGAGGTTGGTGCCATTGTCGCAAACCACCATTCCTGGCTTAAGCTGGCGTGGCGTCAACCACCTCTCGGCCTGCCCCTGCAGAGCAGACAGGACCTCTGCCCCAGTGTGGCTCCTGTCCCCCAAACACACCAGCGCAAGCACGGCATGGCATCTTTTTGCCTGCGTACTTGCGTAGCCCCTTGAACGCCTACGGAGCACCGCTGGTTCCGAGGACAAACCACAGGAAGAGGCCATGGAGGAAGAAGAAGAGGAGGGGGTGGAGGAGAGAGGTGTGTCACAACCAGTAGTAGCATTTTGGAGGCGTGGCGGTGGAACAACCTCCAACACTACTGCACCTTGTCCTGCATCCTTCCCAGCTGCCAAAAGAGTGACCCAATGGGCCGTGAAAGAAAGGTAACGTCCCTGTCCATGCCTGCTGGACCATGAGTCAGCGGTAATATGCACCTTACCGCTGACCGCCCTGTCCAGCGAGGCCAAGACATTGCCTTCCACATGCCTGTAGAGAGCCGGAATCGCCTTCCGTGCGAAAAAGTGGTGTTTGGGAACCTGCCACTGAGGAACCGCACATTGCACAAACTCACGGAAGGGGGCCGAGTCTACCAACTGAAAAGGCAGCAGTTGAAGCGCTAGCAATTTAGCCAAGCTAGCATTCAACCGCTGGGCATGTGGATGGCTGGGAGTGAACTTCTTTCGACGGTCCAGCAGCTGGGGCAGGGAAATTTGCCTGCTAGAATCGGACGTTGGTGTACTGCTAGCAGAGTGCCCGCAAGTACTTGCCTGTGACACACCTAATTCTACACCTTCATTCCTCTCAGAGCAGGTTTCAGAGAGGAGTGAAGGTATAGTGGGGTTGGAGATCCCAGCTGATGCGGTGCAAGAAGAGGTCAGCTTTGTTCTTTGGTGTGGGTCTTTAAGGTAGGCTTGCCAACGAGCTGCATGGCAGGTCAACATATGTCTGATCAAGCATGTGGTGCCCAATCGGCTGATGTTTTGGCCACGCGATATACGCTTGAGACATATGTTGCAAACAGCAGCTGTGTGATCTGATGCACTCGCCTCAAAAAAGGCCCACACCAAAGAACTTTTTGAATGACGGGCAGAGGCAGCGCCCTGCACAGGCGGAGCTCTGCGGTGTGATTCCGTCGGTGTGCTGCCCATACGCTGGCCACTCAAGGGCATCCTGCCTCGTTGGAGATGTGCCTCCTCCTCATCCTCCTCCTCCTCTCTCCTATTAGGCACCCACGTGGAGTCAGTGACCTCATCATCCCCTCCCTCCTCATCACTGGAGCCAATCTGGCAGTATGCTGCAGCTGCTGGAGCATGACTGCCAGATTGGTGTCCTTCTTGAGCATCCCCTCTCTCTGCTCTCACGCTGCTGCCTTCCTCTAGCTGGGTATCATCATCAGATCCTTCCAAACGCTGGGCATCCTCCTGGAGCATGTACCCAACACTGTGCTCAAACAGTTCGGGGGACTCCTCAGGAGGAGGACATGGTGGGTCTAGGGAAGGATTGACTAATGAAGATAATGATACCAGAGAAGAGGACGCTTTGGCAGCTGCTTTGCCAGTACCCTGAGCCTGGGTGAGAGAGGATGAGGAGGATGAGGTGGGCTTGGTCATCCACTCTACCAAGTCTTCGGCATGATGTGGCTCAACATGTCCAGCTGCCGAAAAGAAGGACAAGCGTGTCCCATGGCCATGTGCTGATGACAATGCACCGCGTCCACGACCAGCACTGTTGCCCCCAGACACAGAGCCTGCTTGCCCTCTTTTTTTGCCTCCTGACTGTCTGCCTCTCCTTGTTTGCCTTCCAGACATTTTAATGGATGGCCTGCAGGGAGATGGGAAAAAGAGCAATAAGGGCTACCTTCAGGTGTATACTGTGCAGGAGGCTTAGCAACAATGACACTAACACTGTCCCCTGCCTATCCTTCTCTGTCCCTAAACACAAGGATTGAAAATATGGAACAGCAAAATTGGTTTAGAACAGAATAGCACACTGACACTTTCCCTCACTGTCCTACTCTGTCCCTCCCTACAAACAAGATTTAGCACAGAATTGCACACTGATAATTTCTACGAGTGTCCTTCTCTGTCCCTAAACTCAAGGATTGAAAATATGGAACAGCAAAATTGGTTTAGAACAGAATAGCACACTGTCAGTTTCACTCACTGTACCTCTCTGTCCCTAAACTCAAGGATTGAAAATATGGTTCAGCAAAATAGTTTTAGAACAGAATAGCACACTGACACTTTCCCTCACTGTCCTACTCTGTCCCTCCCTACAAACAAGATTTAGCACAGAATAGCACACTGATAATTTCTACGAGTGTCCTTCTCTGTCCCTAAACTCAAGGATTGAAAATATGGAACAGCAAAATTGGTTTAGAACAGAATAGCACACTGTCAGTTTCACTCACTGTACCTCTCTGTCCCTAAACTCAAGGATTGAAAATATGGTTCAGCAAAATAGTTTTAGAACAGAATAGCACACTGACACTTTCCCTCACTGTCCTACTCTGTCCCTCCCTACAAACAAGATTTAGCACAGAATAGCACACTGATAATTTCTACGAGTGTCCTTCTCTGTCCCTAAACTCAAGGATTGAAAATATGGAACAGCAAAATTGGTTTAGAACAGAATAGCACACTGTCAGTTTCACTCACTGTACCTCTCTGTCCCTAAACTCAAGGATTGGAAATATGGTTCAGCAAAATAGTTTTAGAACAGAATAGCACACTGACACTTTCCCTCACTGTCCTACTCTGTCCCTCCCTACAAACAAGATTTAGCACAGAATAGCACACTGATAATTTCTACGAGTGTCCTTCTCTGTCCCTAAACTCAAGGATTGAAAATATGGAACAGCAAAATTGGTTTAGAACAGAATAGCACACTGTCAGTTTCACTCACTGTACCTCTCTGTCCCTAAACTCAAGGATTGAAAATATGGTTAAGCAAAATAGTTTTAGAACAGAATAGCACACTGACACTTTCCCTCACTGTCCTACTCTGTCCCTCCCTACAAACAAGATTTAGCACAGAATAGCACACTGATAATTTCTATGAGTGTCCTTCTCTGTCCCTAAACTCAAGGATTGAAAATATGGAACAGCAAAATTGGTTTAGAACAGAATAGCACACTGTCAGTTTCACTCACTGTACCGCTCTGTCCCTAAACTCAAGGATTGAAAATATGGTTCAGCAAAATAGTTTTAGAACAGAATAGCACACTGACACTTTCCCTCACTGTCCTACTCTGTCCCTCCCTACAAACAAGATTTAGCACAGAATAGCACACTGATAATTTCTACGAGTGTCCTTCTCTGTCCCTAAACTCAAGGATTGAAAATATGGAACAGCAAAATTGGTTTAGAACAGAATAGCACACTGTCAGTTTCACTCACTGTACCGCTCTGTCCCTAAACTCAAGGATTGAAAATATGGTTCAGCAAAATAGTTTTAGAACAGAATAGCACACTGACACTTTCCCTCACTGTCCTACTCTGTCCCTCCCTACAAACAAGATTTAGCACAGAATAGCACACTGATAATTTCTACGAGTGTCCTTCTCTGTCCCTAAACTCAAGGATTGAAAATATGGAACAGCAAAATTGGTTTAGAACAGAATAGCACACTGTCAGTTTCACTCACTGTACCTCTCTGTCCCTAAACTCAAGGATTGAAAATATGGTTCAGCAAAATAGTTTTAGAACAGAATAGCACACTGACACTTTCCCTCACTGCCCTACTCTGTCCCTCCCTACAAACAAGATTTAGCACAGAATAGCACACTGATAATTTCTACGAGTGTCCTTCTCTGTCCCTAAACTCAAGGATTGAAAATATGGAACAGCAAAATTGGTTTAGAACAGAATAGCACACTGTCAGTTTCACTCACTGTACCTCTCTGTCCCTAAACTCAAGGATTGAAAATATGGTTAAGCAAAATAGTTTTAGAACAGAATAGCACACTGACACTTTCCCTCACTGTCCTACTCTGTCCCTCCCTACAAACAAGATTTAGCACAGAATAGCACACTGATAATTTCTATGAGTGTCCTTCTCTGTCCCTAAACTCAAGGATTGAAAATATGGAACAGCAAAATTGGTTTAGAACAGAATAGCACACTGTCAGTTTCACTCACTGTACCTCTCTGTCCCTAAACTCAAGGATTGAAAATATGGTTCAGCAAAATAGTTTTAGAACAGAATAGCACACTGACACTTTCCCTCACTGTCCTACTCTGTCCCTCCCTACAAACAAGATTTAGCACAGAATAGCACACTGATAATTTCTACGAGTGTCCTTCTCTGTCCCTAAACTCAAGGATTGAAAATATGGAACAGCAAAATTGGTTTAGAACAGAATAGCACACTGTCAGTTTCACTCACTGTACCTCTCTGTCCCTAAACTCAAGGATTGAAAATATGGTTCAGCAAAATAGTTTTAGAACAGAATAGCACACTGACACTTTCCCTCACTGTCCTACTCTGTCCCTCCCTACAAACAAGATTTAGCACAGAATAGCACACTGATAATTTCTACGAGTGTCCTTCTCTGTCCCTAAACTCAAGGATTGAAAATATGGAACAGCAAAATTGGTTTAGAACAGAATAGCACACTGTCAGTTTCACTCACTGTACCTCTCTGTCCCTAAACTCAAGGATTGAAAATATGGTTCAGCAAAATAGTTTTAGAACAGAATAGCACACTGACACTTTCCCTCACTGTCCTACTCTGTCCCTCCCTACAAACAAGATTTAGCACAGAATAGCACACTGATAATTTCTACGAGTGTCCTTCTCTGTCCCTAAACTCAAGGATTGAAAATATGGAACAGCAAAATTGGTTTAGAACAGAATAGCACACTGTCAGTTTCACTCACTGTACCTCTCTGTCCCTAAACTCAAGGATTGAAAATATGGTTCAGCAAAATAGTTTTAGAACAGAATAGCACACTGACACTTTCCCTCACTGTCCTACTCTGTCCCTCCCTACAAACAAGATTTAGCACAGAATAGCACACTGATAATTTCTACGAGTGTCCTTCTCTGTCCCTAAACTCAAGGATTGAAAATATGGAACAGCAAAATTGGTTTAGAACAGAATAGCACACTGTCAGTTTCACTCACTGTACCTCTCTGTCCCTAAACTCAAGGATTGAAAATATGGTTCAGCAAAATAGTTTTAGAACAGAATAGCACACTGACACTTTCCCTCACTGTACCTCTCTGTCCCTAAACTCAAGGATTGAAAATATGGTTCAGCAAGATTGGTTTAGAACAGAATAGCACACTGACACTTTCCCTCACTGTACCTCTCTGTCCCTACAAACAAGGATTAGCACAGAATAGCACACTGTCACTGACACTCTCCCTACCTATCCTTATTTGTCCCTAAACACAAGGAATCCAGGATTAGTAAAGGAAAAATAATGACACTGTCCCTGCCTATGCTTCTCTTTCCCTGCTCCGGAACACACTACACAAGGCCGCCGCGCTGGCGGCCTTTTATAGTGTGGGGCGTGTACTAAACCCCCTCAGCAATAATTGGCCACAGGCATCCTGCCTGTGGCCAATCATTGCTCTCCTCGCTGCCGGCGCTGTGATTGGCCAAGCATGCGGGGTCACAGTGCATGCTTGGCCAATCACAGCGCCTGGCTTGACACTGCGATGGCGTAGTGCATTGTGGGCCGTTCGCGTCACTCGAATTTGGCGCGAACGGCCCAAATCGTTCGATCTTCGTCGAACGATCGAACAGCCGATGTTCGAGTCGAACGTATGTTCGACTCGAACACGAAGCTCATCCCTAGTGCAGTGCGCCCTTTTTTGTTTGTCAGATGCAGTTTTTCTGACTGCAACGCTGGTATTCCACCTTTTTTATAGTTTTATTTTTTATAGTTTTTAAATTTCTGTCAGCGTCAGTCCTCAATTTAAAGTGCACCAAACAGCACTTTTCACTCAATAAAGTGCATCCAATCACACATTTCACAGTTTCTATTAAACATGGGTAATAAGCCCCCTCCCCATCATGTCTGGGAGGCCAACAAAAAGAGGCAGATGTTTTCTTGCCACTTTGAGGGGGCCAGCAACGTCTGTGTCCACAGGCAAAATTGGATGTGGTCTGTCCTCAGGCAGGGCATGTTTGTCTCTGTTTAGTGATGTTGCCCGAGCTCTCCAGCTACAGCATGCAGAGGAGGTGGTGGACTGGATTACTAAACTATCCTCATCTTCCTCAACCTCTATGATCCAAGCTGACACTAGTTCACAGTCAACTGCAGCTGCCAGAGCTGCCTCCTTGTCCACAGCTAATCCTGCCATAGCCCCAGCTTAATTATTTGAACACAGCGTCAGCCTCTTGCTTCTTAAGGATACACAGACATTACTTGATTCTGATGTTGGTTCTGAGGTAGAGTAAGGTGAGAACACTGATAAACAAAAAATTGACAGTCATGTTCCCACAACGTATTGCCAAGATGGCTCCAGTGGTGATGAGGATGCAGGGGATGATGAGGTCAATGATGCAAATTGGGTGTCAGATGGAGCAGAGGAGGGAAGTGAGGGGGAGAAAAAACCCCAATGAGGCAGGATGTCCATCAGAGACAGCCATCAAGGAAGAGTAGAGAGCAGCCACCCTATTCCATCAGATTGTGGAACTGTTATCTCCTGGCTCGCTTCCCACAGCTTAGCTGTGTAGGCTTTTTTTAGCACATGTGCAGCCGATTGCACTGTTGCAATTTGCAATCTCTGCCCTAAGGATGGAAAAAACACCAGCCATTTGGGTACCACATGCTTGACAAGGCATTTAACTTCCCACCACTCAGTCCATTGACAAGAGCACCTGAAAGCCACACACAAGGCACCCAATTCTTTTCCACCTTACGCCTCACCTTTCATGTCTACCCCTGCTATATCTCATGAGCTCTCAGCAGCCTTCCCTGACAGGGATGATGGTATAGCAAAGGGTGTCACAGGTCCTTGCAACATGTCTGCCAGCAGCACACCACCAGCTGTAGAGTATAGTAGGTAAATTTCTCTGCCCCAGCTGCTGCATCGAAAAAAAATACACTCCTTGCCACCCACATACCCAGCGTCTAAATTCCAGCTTGTCCAAATTGTTGGCTTTACAACTCCTGCCTTTCCGTCTGGTGGATTCTGCCCCCTTCCGTGAATTTGCAGTATGTGCTGTACCACAGTGGCAGATTCTCAGTGGTTATTTCTTTTCTTGTAAGGCCATCACTTGGAAGGCAATGTTTTGGCATAAAGTCCAAAGTGCAGCGCTTAATGAAAAATCAAAATGAAAAAAACAGTCCAAGTGCAGAATCAGCAAACAAGATGAATGTGGAAACTGATATGGAACCACCACCAGAACTTTCAGTGTGCAAGCGTAAAAGCACACCACCCCAATGTGCTCACAAAATGCTTACCGGAAGGCAAACATACACAAGCGATGTAAATATATTTGCAGGAGGTCAATGTATAGACACAAATTTCCAAGCCTGATGGATCACACCCACATCATTATACGACAACCAGAGCTCAGTTGGAAATGGAGATGATATGTAATCCTCAGCAGGGAGTAGTTTACCAAATGAGAGAAAAAACTAACATAGTGAAGCCCATAAGGTAAAAGGACAAAGGTATTTATTGTATTCTACTTACAAAAAGGACCATCATCAAGGCATAAAAACATATATATCCGCGGCTCTCAGCGTGCTTGTATCGGCCAGCCTGACATGTTTCATCCGAATGGATATCATCAGAGGCGTGGCCTCCAATACAAGCACGCCCATATAAATACAAAAGGTCAATAGCCACACTAACCTGTGATAGGGTATTGCGGCGAGATGTTCAGCTGTTCCGTGTTGGTAGCATATAGAGCGCCAAGGCTCCGCATGTGTAACGCTGCCATATTACAAAAAACGGAAGTAAACAAAAAACAAAGCAGACGCGGCCGCGCATGCGCAAACGGCCGTGCGGTTCACGTAAACAGGAAGGTGAACCAGGAGTATGTCTGTCCTTCCTGAAGGCGGAACGGAAGGCGCGATAGACGCAGCCTCACTTGCGTGATTGGTCACGCTGTATGATGTAACTGGTGGGCGGAGCAAAAGGCGAGATGAACGCGGCTTAAAAAAAGGGGAAGTAAAAAGGCTGATAATATATCCAAAATATGATACAAAACAAAGAACAGCTCAACATAGTTACATGTTAAAGTTTGTTCAATACAATAATTCCTAGAATCAACTAAAACTATATAAAAATACAGGTAATTAAACATGTATATAATTAAGAAACACAAAATACAAATGCACCATGGGGGAGGCTAAGGAAAGAAGGGAGGCTCACCCTGATGCATAGCAATAAATGAAACAAATATTAAATGTTAAATCCCTATCATCCAATCAGAATGACAGAAACCAATATGCATATACAATATAAAAAACAATAAAGTATAACAAACAGCAGAGAATGGAGAAGGCAAAAAAACTGAACTCGGCTGGATGTAAATATATATACACATAAAAAAAGGGAAAAAAAAGGAAGAAAAAAGAAAAAAAAAACACTAGAGAAAAAAAATGGGAATGTCACCTACACATCCTCCAAAAAAATCTCTCAGCTGTTATTAATAAAACAGTTCACGTCCCAATCAACGTTCATGCCAAAAGGGGTGTAACATTTAAGGTCATAGATCCAGCGAGTCTCAAGTTTTGAAATTTCACGCTTGGATAAACTCCCCCGCCAATGAGGAGTAAAATGATCTATGGCCAGAAATGTAGTGCCCTTTTTTTTGTGATACTCCAAATAATGGCGGGACACAGTGTGCTTAGGGAAACCTTTCCTAATATTGGTTATGTGTTTGTTTACTCGAACGTGCATTGCACGTGTCGTGCGGCCTACATATTGGAGACCGCAGGGGCAAATTAGAAGGTAAACGACATTTAAAGAAGTACACGTGATAAAGGTATTAATGTTGTAAACTCTACCCGTGGCATGGGAACTGAACTGACAGATTTTCCTGCTTTTTTCTTTATTAATGGCACACATGTTACAATTATGACAAGGGTGATAGCCCTTAGTTCTTTGAAAAAATGACACTCTGTTGGGAGCATCCAGAACGTTGGGAGCCAGTTGGAGCCTCAGAGGGGGAACACCTCTGAAGACCACCTGTGGTCTGTCAGGTAAAACTGGCCCCAAGATTTTATCATTTTTCAAGACGCCCCAGTGTTTATTTAAGATCTTTTTAATATCAAAGTGTTGATGTGAGAAAGTGGTTACCAAGGCAAAATTATAATTCATCTCGCCAGTGGACACCTTCTCTCTCTTCTGAAGAACAGAGGCACGATCCAAGCTGCCCACCTCTCTGATAATAGTATCGAGGTCATTTACAGCGTACCCCTTCTCCATAAACCTCTCTTTGAGTACAATAGCCTGTGAGAAGAAGTCATCTTTCAAAGTGCAATTCCGTCTTAAACGAAGAAATTGACTTTTTGGCACTGATTTTAACCAAGAGGGGTGATGGCAGCTCCCCTGTCCAATATAGCCATTACGGTCAGTATTTTTTTAAAACGTTGATAAATTAAAAACACAATTTTTAACCCGTATGTTGAGATCCAAGAAATGAACTACCTCAGAGCTCATTTCAAACTCCAATACAATTCCCAGTAAATTATTATTGAGGTATTGCATAAACGTGGTAAGTGACGTCATGTCGCCATTCCACAGGAGGAGGATGTCGTCTATATACCTGCCCCAGAAGACCAACTCGGGTCTCTTATTGGCATAGACGACATCCTCCTCCCATTTGGCCATGAATAAATTGGCCATGCTGGGCGCAAATTTAGCGCCCATTGCAACCCCTCTGTTTTGGAGGTAATGAGTTCCCCCAAACCAGAAATAATTATGGGTCATGGCATATTTCAACAGATCCAACACAAAGTCCTGCTGAGATGGAATTAATTCAGAATCTCTAGTGAGGAAACTTTCCACCGCTTTTAATCCATCATCATGAGAGATGATGGTGTAGAGCGAGGCCACATCAGCGGTAGCAAGAATGTAACCCTCCCTCCACTCCAGTGCCTCAAAACTACGAATGACCTGTGCTGAGTCCTTGATGTATGATGGAGTGCCAGACACCAGAGGTTGTAGGAATCCATCAATGTATTTGCCAATTCTAGAAGTGATGGAATCCAACCCACTAATAATTGGTCTCCCAGGAGGGTTGGTCAAACTTTTATGTACTTTAGGCAAAAAATACATGACTGGCTTCCTGGGGGCCGACGGGATCAAAAAGTCCCTCTCTTTCTTATTCAAAAGATTACACTGATACCCCCTATCAATAAGTGTAGTGAGTTCCCTTTTATACTTAAAAATAGGGTCATGGTTAAGCGCCACATAAGTGTCAACATCTGATAGAATTCTTTCCATTTCTAGAATATAGAAACTCTTATCCATCACCACTATACCTCCCCCTTGTCGGCAGGGCGAATAATGATATCAGTTCTCTCTTTCAGGGATTTTAATCCCTCCTTAAATCTAGAGTCCTGATAATTCCTCTTAATCACCAGTTTATCTATATCTTTTAAGACTAGTTCTTTGAAAACCGAGATAGACGGTGGTATAAAACCAGGTGGGTTGAAGAGAGAGGCGTTAGACAGGCCAGAATGTCTAACACCATCAAACTCTTCAAGAGAGGTGGTAACAGTTTGTGACAGAAAATATCTTTTAATGTTGACCTTTCGGATATAGCGTTGAATATCCATGAAAGCTCCAAATTTGCTCAGAGGTTTGTCTGGAGCAAACTTGAGACCATGGTCTAGTACAAATTTTTCATTATCGGTAAGAGTATTTTGGCTAAGATTAAAAATACCAGCATCTCTTACACTCTTTGCCTTTTTCGATCGGCTCCTTCTCCCCCCTCTGGTCCCTCTCCTGGTTCTCCCCCTCTTTTCCCTCTCTGCGGGACCCTGGGAAAAAAAGGGGCAGAAGTCTGGACAGACGGACCAGGGTAATAGGAAGGGCCTTGATTAGGTAAATGAGGTCTCCTAGGTGAATAGAAGTTCGGGCTGTCCCAGCCAGAACGTCCATAATCCTGACGGTTATTTCTTGGAGTACGTGCAGTTGGATGTTGAACTATGTAGCGATCATCAAAAACCTGTTCACCATAGTCATCATAGCCACTCTGGTAGTCCTCTAACGGTGTATAGCGATTATGTACAGGAGTTGCATCGCCACGATCATGCTGGACATAATCGCTAGGACCATAGTTTCTCAAATGGGCTCCCTTTTTGTGGGGATGTTTATAAGGCGCAGGTTTCTGGTTATTAGTAGCAACTCTCCACCAACTTCCTTTAGTGGAAGTCCCATTATGATTAACATATGGTGCAGGGGGGGCAGGGGGTTTCGGGTGAATAACAGGCACAGAGGGGCGTACCTCTCCTCCCTCAATGAGGACCAACCACTTAATTTGCCACTTAAAAACCCGACTACTAGTATAATCCTCCAAATCCCTTGTGAACTTTGTTTTCTTTTTAATTTTTTGATCTAAATCCTCTTTTTCCAAGATTTTTTTAAGGGTATCAGATTTGGTTTTATACTCCTCTGATTCCATATAGGAAGATAACTTCTCCTTGACATCTGATATGTCAACATCAAGTTGGTTTAATTTACGCCTTTTTCTGGCGATTAAAAATCGCAGCAGATCTAAACCTACATCGTTAAAATATTTAAACCAACCTAAGAGGTCTATTTCATCCTCTTGCGGGGTGATCTCAAATCTCCGTCTCCTGGGCACCATTTTGTCATCCAGATATTTTTCTAGAAACGCAATGTCCCA
The DNA here is from genome assembly GCA_029206835.1 of Rana muscosa. Lineage (NCBI taxonomy): Eukaryota > Metazoa > Chordata > Amphibia > Anura > Ranidae > Rana > Rana muscosa. The sequence continues at coordinate 15,648,624 of JARGYO010005626.1, forward strand.
GTACCCATGAACCTCTGAAATCATCAGATTTTTAAGGCGAACAAAAAGACCTCCTATGTCTAAATTCTGTTGAACCTCTACATTATTAAAGCAATCTTTAAGATTCATAGAACGTGAATTACGAAAATCAAATACATCCATAATAGTGAAAAAATGAAGAGCGGCAAATATTAAAAAATCAAAAGACAATGGTGATAAGGTGAACAAATATCTGCGCTAACCAAAAATAAAAATAAATAAATAAATAAATAAAGCAGCTAGCACAGTCTGTTGATAAGGCAAACGTAATAGTATAAAGTCCAAAGTGCAGCGCTTAATGAAAAATCAAAATGAAAAAAACAGTCCAAGTGCAGAATCAGCAAACAAGATGAATGTGGAAACTGATATGGAACCACCACCAGAACTTTCAGTGTGCAAGCGTAAAAGCACACCACCCCAATGTGCTCACAAAATGCTTACCGGAAGGCAAACATACACAAGCGATGTAAATATATTTGCAGGAGGTCAATGTATAGACACAAATTTCCAAGCCTGATGGATCACACCCACATCATTATACGACATCCAGAGCTCAGTTGGAAATGGAGATGATATGTAATCCTCAGCAGGGAGTAGTTTACCAAATGAGAGAAAAAACTAACATAGTGAAGCCCATAAGGTAAAAGGACAAAGGTATTTATTGTATTCTACTTACAAAAAGGACCATCATCAAGGCATAAAAACATATATATCCGCGGCTCTCAGCGTGCTTGTATCGGCCAGCCTGACATGTTTCATCCGAATGGATATCATCAGAGGTGTGGCCTCCAATACAAGCACGCCCATATAAATACAAAAGGTCAATAGCCACACTAACCTGTTTTGGCATAGTTGGGCATAGTTGGGCAAGGCAGTCAGCAGCAAGGTCCACATTACTGCTGACATGTGGTCCAGCAAGCATGGTCAGGGACAATATATTTAGTTCACAGCACACTGAATAACTTTGCTTGCAATCAGGAAGGATGCAGGACAGGGCTTGTTTTGCCGCCACGACTCACTACAGCTGGTGGTGATGATGCAAGATCTGTCGGCTCTACTCCCTCCTCCTCCTCCATGCCCTCCTCTGCTGAATTGTCCTATGAACCACTAGTAGACCCTAAGCATTCAAAGGGCTATTTAACGAGTCCGGCTAAAATATGCCATGCAGTGCTTCAGCTGGTCTATCTAAGGGACAGGAAACACACTGGAGCAGAGATTCTTTCAGCTCTGCAGGGGCAGACCCAGAGGTGGTTCACGCAATGGTAGCTTGAGCCAGGAATGGTGGTGTGCGATAATGGCACTAACTTTCTGTCCGCCCTTTGACAGGGAAAGTTCACACATGTACCATGCCTGGCACATGTCCCCAGTTACCCAGGGTTGCAAGATCTGAAGAGGCCGGAAGAGTCTGTAGCCATTCCAGGCGGTCATACACAGCCATTGTTTGGTTGGCTGAAATTCAGCGGGAATTCCACCTGCCCGTAAACCACCTGATTTGTGACATGCCCACCAGGTGGAACTCAACTTTGGCAATGCTACAGTGGCTGCACATGCAGCAGAGGGCCTTCAATGAGTACCTGTGCAAGTATCACAAAAGGGCAGGCTCAGGGCAGCTCAACTTTTTTTCCCCACGCCAATGGCTGCTGATAAAGGATGCATGCACTGTACTTTCACCATTTGAGGAGGCAACAAAGAGGGTGAGCCGTGAAAATCCATGCATCAGTGACACAATACCTCTTGTATTCCTGCTGGAGCATACTCTGCGTGGCATTATGGACAGGGCACTCGAGGCAGAGCAGCGGGAGGAAGAGGAGGACATCCTTTCCTCCCAAGACCCACTTTATGCAGATACCATTCTTGCCACGCCACAGAACACACTCTTTTTATGACCAATAACACGCATATAAGCCTTCAAAATTGGGACTTTTCAAATTGGGTCCTATAGACTTCAATCAGGTTCGCGGTTTGGAACTTTTGCGATGTTTGAGAGTTCTGGCGGGAACCGAACCAGGGGCTTTTCGGCCCATCTCTAGAAATTACCACTCCCAGGATTCTCAGCATAGACGTCTAATAGCTTACTTGGCTTTAGTTCTTCCCCTGCTGGCTGCTGAGAAGGATGATGCAGCATAACATCAGAATATCAGTAGGAGAGAAGAATAAAGGGCAATGTCTTTATCTCCATTTTGCTGTAGACCAGCACCTGGCTACATATGTATATGAGTTACTGTTGAACAGAATGCATTTAACTAAAGAGATAACTTGAGCAAACATTCTGGCTTACTTTGACCCACTTTTACCATCCCAAAATATTGTTGATGCAAGTCTTGTACTACAAGCCTACTCACTGATGCTGACAGGCAGTATTCACAATCACAATCCATATACAGTATTCTTTTATTAACCTTCTGCTGAAAATGAAAAGGTGGTCACTTTGTCTTCTCTATATTAATTTAAAGTTAAATAGTGCCTAGGTCCTACTAATGCAACAGATATACTTTCAAGATGTGCCCTATGTTCAGACCCAAATCACACCATGCATACTTTTATTGCTGTTTTTATAGGTATAGGCCTTGACACCACAGAAGGGGGTGAATGAAGCTTTAAAAAAATATGCTCAGCAGATAAAAAATAAGCTTGCCATTGTAGGGCAAGTGATTTTGTGTGGAATCTGCATTCTCTCTTGCACAAAAGTTCCTTCAGCTGGCCCATGACTAGTATCAGTGTTTCGTCATGCACCAAGCATTGCTTGTGTAAAAAGGTCCAGTGGTTTAGAACTAAATCCAGGACCAGTTGCTTGAATTTTTTTGTCAAGAGGGCCATTGAAGGAATTGACTATTGGTCTGTGTCTCCCATACAATTATTAATGGTGTCAGGAGGTAGTGATCCTCACAACAGCAACTTCGTATACTGTAATTTCTGCTTTGGAGCACAATCACAGTATCTCTAAATTCACTGCAACTGATAATAGATTAGCCTACTTCAAGCAAACTTCAGAACTACTAGGGCTGCTCCAAATTGGCCACAAGCTAATGGAGAATTGTAACATCAGAAAAGGACTTTCTTCCGACATACTCATACTACAAAAAGGGTAAGTCCTGCAGAACTCCATTATGATCACAAATTCAGTACCACCTTCCTGGGCATCTTTGTTCACCCTTAAGAGCAACATGACATATCTAAAGGGTTAATGATGATGGGATGTTTCATGACCTGCAATATGTAGACCAAAAACACCACTGCCATATTAGTGTCCCACACCAAAGAGGCAATATAAAAGGCCTTTTTAACTCATTATGTCCTTCTTATGAACTGAAACCATATACTGATCAAGAGAAGAGGGGTACCCACGTTTTGCTGAGCAATTGTTCAAAAACGCATATTTGGTAAAATAAGGTTGTTGTACCAGAGGATAAAGCAGTAGAAACTGGACAACCACCTGGGAGGACCAATATTCCTTCTGACACAGATACATTAATAACTACAGAATCAACAAGAACTAAGCAGTCAATAAAGGCAATATCAGAACTTAAAGAAGACTTTGTGTGTGGATAAGAGTTTAAAGCTTGACAGTTTGATATGCTTTGGGTGAGGACTCTGCACTTGCATTCCCAGATCAATCTGCATACTTGCATTCTAGATGTTAGGTTTTCCTTTTTGTTTTTATATTACAGAAAATGCAAACTATTCTGGGATAAGATCTTCTGCAATCACAGACAAGATGCCAATGTGCGTCTGCCCCCTTCCACCACCACCATCACCACCACAACTTAGCTAAGATGAATTATGCTTGCATGTATACATGTGGTTGCCACGATAGGCCAAATGGAATGAGAGGAGGTCTAACTAATGTGATTTAGTCATAGTGAGCAAAGTTACATGGAGCCAGGTTTTCATTAACCACTTGCCCAGTGGGCACTTATACCCCCTTCCTAACCAGGCCAATTTTTACACTTTGAATGACAATTACTCAGTCATGCAACACTGTACCCATATTACATTTTTGTCCTTTTTTCACACAAATAGAGCTTTCTTTCAGTGGTATTTAATCACTACTGGGTTTTTTTTTTGCACTATATATAAAATAAAGTAAAAAAAAAGCATTTTCTTTGTTTCTGCTATTACATTTTGCAAATCAGTAATTTTTCTTCATACATTTTGATCAAAATGTATACTGTGTGAGGGGGTTAGCTCGGCAGCGGGTGTGTGTGACCCCCGGGATGGGCTCCCCATACAAAAACAGGCCCAGCAAACGGAGGTTGTGGTTTTCAAAATCAAAAAAAAGGTGCGGTTTATTTTCTATTTACAGTGACAAAACACAGCAAAGCCAAAAGAAACATATAAACAAAATAAATCCTGGTCAACTTGACCTCTGACTAAACATACAGGTTTCCTAACTAACAACTGGGATCAGCCTAGTGCTGTCCTAGTCCCTAAGTCCCTGGTTTTAAATGTCCAAGCAAATAGCCACACAGGCTTTTTCTCACCGCACAGGGGTTCACTCTCCCTAGACAGTCCACACAGGTCTGGTTCCAGGCATGAGCTAACATCTAATGAAGCTGGGAGTTCTTATAGAGGCCTTAAACGAACTGACAGGCTTCAGCTGGCCTCATCAACTCCCTGCCTGCACGACGCCCAGCCCTCTCCCTAGAGGTATGAGTCATCCATGAGCCCACTAGCCTTAGCTGGGCTTATACAACTCTCCACCTAGTTGTATAAGTCGGCGTAAAGCCTGAATCTGGGCGAAATATATCTACCCCCCTGGATGCAACCAGGTGACTTTACCTTCCTGCTGTCACATACCCCCCCCTCTTGTTTTAACCTCGGGGTTGGAACACCAGCAATCAGGCATTCATGTACTCGAGACAAAGCATCCACATTCCCCATTTGAACGCCAGGGCGATGCTTTACTGTGAAGTTGAATTCCTGGAGGGCCAGGAACCACCTATTCACTCTTCTATTTGTTTCCTTGTTTTGAGCCATCCACTTTAACGGAGCGTGATCCGTAACCATGTCAAAGTGCCTACCTAGCAGGTAGTACCGAAGGGAATCTAGAGCCCACTTCACCGCTAAACACTCCTTTTCAACGGTGGCGTAATTTACCTCATGGGACTTCAACTTCCTGCTGAGGTAAATGACTGGGTGCTCTTCCCCGTTCCAGACCTGGGACAATACTGCTCCTAACCCCACATCTGACGCATCACTTTGTACGACAAAGTCTTTAGAGAAGTCGGGTGAGTACAACACTGGCTGGCTACATAAGGCTTGTTTCAAGAATTGGAATGCTGCCTCAGCCTCGGGGGTCCATTTAATCATGACCGACCCTTTCCCCTTCGTCAGGTTGGTTAGGGGCACAGCCTTAGAAGCAAAGTGGGGAATGAATCGCCGATAATACCCAGCGATTCCCAGAAAGGCTCGTACCTGCTTCTTGCTGTTGGGACGTGGCCAACTCTGGATGGCCTCGACTTTGTTTTGTTGGGGTTTTATTACTCCCCTCCCAATGGTGTACCCAAGATATTTGGCCTCCTCCTGCCCAATGGTACACTTCTTGGGGTTAGCCGTAAACCCCGCTTCCCGAACAGAGTCCAGGACTGCTTGCACTTTTGGCAGATGTGAGGCCCAATCTGTGCTATGGACAATTACGTCATCCAGGTAAGCCGCAGCATACTTCCGATGGGGCCTCAGCATCTGGTCCATTTTCCGCTGGAATGTGGCCGGCGCATTCTGTAACCCGAACGGCATTCTTTTATATTGGAACGCCCCGTCTGGGGTTACAAATGCGGTTTTCTCTTTGGCCGACTTGGCCAGGGGGATTTGCCAATACCCTTTTGTGAGGTCAAGAGTCGTCATGTATCGGGCTGTTCCCAGCCGGTCGATCAACTCATCTATACGTGGCATGGGGTAGGTGTCAAATTTTGTAACTTTGTTCAACTGACGAAAATCGTTACAAAATCGCCAGCTCCCATCCGGTTTAGGCACCAACACGATGGGACTAGACCAATCACTTTGGGACTCCTCTATCACCCCTAAGTTCAGCATTTTCTGTACTTCCTCCCGTATTGCCTCCCGTCGGGCCTCTGGGATCCGATAGGGTTTTAACTTCACCCTTTCACCGGGCGGGGTAATGATGTCATGCTCTACCCCAAATGTTTGTCCCGGCAGCTCAGAGAATACCTCCTTGTTGCGAAGCACAAACTCCTTAACCTCCTGTTGTTGGGGTTGTGACAAGGTGGCTGCTATTCCAACCTCAGGAATCACGCAACCAGTTTGAGCTGGTGACCAAGTGTCTGCGACTAGGGACTCTCTATCCCTCCAGGCTTTCAACAGATTAACGTGATAGATCTGTTCGGGCTTTCGCCTTCCTGGTTGTCTGACCTTGTAATTCACTTCGCTCACTTTTTCCATTATCTCGTAGGGGCCTTGCCATTTGGCAAGGAATTTACTTTCAACCGTAGGGACAAGTACCAGTATCCTATCCCCCGGGGAAAAGGTACGGGTCTTGGCTCCACGGTTGTACACTCTCTGCTGTGCTAACTGCGCTTGGGCCAAATGTTCCTTCACGATGGGCATTACCTGTGCAATTCGGTCTTGCATCAGGGCGACATGCTCAATCACACTCCTGTGGGGAGAACTCTCACTTTCCCAAGTTTCCTTGGCAATATCCAACAGCCCTCTTGGGTGTCTCCCATACAGTAACTCAAAGGGGGAGAATCCCGTAGAGGATTGGGGCACCTCCCTAATAGCAAACATCAGATAAGGAAGTAGACAGTCCCAATCCTTTCCATCTCTATCCACCACTTTCTTCAACATTTGTTTTAGGGTTTTGTTGAATCTTTCAACCAGCCCATCGGTTTGGGGGTGATACACAGATGTACGTAATTGCGTCACTTTGAACAATTTACACAGCTCCTTCATAACCCGGGACATAAAGGGTGTACCTTGGTCCGTAAGCAGTTCTTTACAAATACCCACCCGGCTAAACACAAGAGATAGCTCTTTGGCTATGGTTTTGGCCGAGGTATTTCGGAGAGGGATCGCTTCTGGATAACGGGTGGCATAGTCCATTATAACTAATATGTACTGGTGCCCCCTAGCGGACTTGATTATAGGACCTACCAAATCCATGGCGATCCTCTCAAACGGGACCTCAATGATGGGTAGAGGGACCAGCGGGCTACGGAAATGTGGCATCGGGGCCGACCTCTGACACACAGGGCAGGAGGAACAATAATTTTCTATGTCCTTCATCACCCCCGGCCAATAGAATCTCTGTAATACCCTCTCTCGGGTTTTCTCTGTCCCCAGATGACCTCCAAGAATGTGCCCATGGGCCAACTCCAACACCAACTTCCTGTAAGGTTTGGGCACCACAAGCTGCTCAACGGTTTCTTCTGCCCTTTTTGCCACCCGATACAGTAGGTCCTTCTCTACGCTGAAGTATGGGTAAGTGCAGGTATTATCTGGGTTCACTAACTCGCCATCTATTTTCACTACGTTTTCGCGTGCCTTTATTAGGGCGGGGTCTTTCAACTGTTCTGTGGCAAAGTTTTCCCTGTGAACCTCAAGATCAGAAAACTCCACAGACGGTAGGTTTTCGTCTGAGGAGGTGGGCTCCTCTCCAGGTTCTTGAGTCTCCCCTGCCAATACTGATAAGGGAAATTCCGGAGAGTCCTCACCACTCTCAGGGGAGTTCTGGCTATCACATTCCTGGTACATAGGGGCACCAGTGGGGGGCTCAGGATCATCCCACAGTTCCCAGAACTTCGGAAAATCCCTTCCCACAATGGCGTCATACGGTAACTGAGATACTAAGCCCACTGGATGAGAGAGGGTACCTTTGGGGGTCTCGAAACACACTGTAGTCACTGGATACTCTCGGGTGTCCCCATGCACACAAATAACAGCTACCTTGCTATTCCCAGAGACCTATGTTTTAACTAACTCAGCCTTTATCAGGGTCACAAGGCTACCTGAATCCAGCAATACCACAACATTTCTACCATTAACACACATTTTGCATAAATGTTTCTCAATTCCTCGAATGGCAGTGCATGCGACTGTCGCACACAGCGACTGACGTCTGCCCGTCAGAAAGTCACACTGCATGGGTTCCTCCACAACCGGGCAATTGGCTGCAATATGTCCCGCTTGCCGGCAGCGGTAGCAAACAATCCTTTTGGCTGCCTCTTGAGCCCCTGACTTCCCAGGCTGTTCTCGCCAAACTTTGGGTAGAGCTCCCACCCTCTCACTCTCTCCACCCTCACCCCTTGGAATCCTCTTATCCGCCCCTGGGGATGGTCTGGTCTTAGGGTGGAAAGTCCGAGAGTCTCTGGAAGAGGCCGTCAGGTTCTCTGTAGCCAAGTATTTCTCGACACGATCCACAAGACCACTGGCCGTCTCTGGGTCTCCATGGCTTACCCACTTTTGGATGGCAGTAGGAAGAGCTCTCAAAAACCGATCCATTACAACACGTTCCACAATCTTTGGTGCGGACAAAGTCTCTGGCTGTAGCCACTTCCTGCTCAGGTGAATGAGATCATACATTTGAGACCTGGGGGGTTTTCCAAGCTGGAAAGTCCAGTTATGCACACGCTGAGCCCGGACAGCCAGGGTGACACCCAGCCTTGCCAATATTTCAGCTTTTAGCATCACATAGTCTTTTGCTTGGTCAGGCTCTAGGTCATAGTAAGCCTTCTGCGATTCACCAGTTAACAGAGGAGCCACCAGTCCAGCCCACTGCTCCTCAGGCCACTTTTCTCTTTCAGCAGTCCTTTCAAATGTGGTCAAAAATACCTCTGGATCATCCTCTCCAGTCATTTTTGTCAATAAACGACTCACCCCAAAGGACGCGGTATTAGTGGGACGGCTTTCCTCACTGGTCTGCGGACGTTGCTGCATTACTGCTTCCATTTGTTGTAGTCTCTGCTCTTGCTTCTGTAACAGGTCTATGAAGCGGGCCTCAGATTGCTGCTGGGCTTGTTGCTGAGCTTCCAGACTCTGTTGGTGAGCTTGCTGCTGGGCTGCGAAGTTCTGTTGTTGAGCTGCAAGGCTCTTTTGCAAACCTGCATTTGTCTGCTGTTGATTGGCATTTGCTAGAGCCAGCTGCTTCAGTATCTCCTCCATGCTGGCTTAAAAAAAACTGCCACTGGTTCTCCACCAACTGTGAGGGGGTTAGCTCGGCAGCGGGTGTGTGTGACCCCCGGGATGGGCTCCCCATACAAAAACAGGCCCAGCAAACGGAGGTTGTGGTTTTCAAAATCAAAAAAAAGGTGCGGTTTATTTTCTATTTACAGTGACAAAACACAGCAAAGCCAAAATAAACATATAAACAAAATAAATCCTGGTCAACTTGACCTCTGACTAAACATACAGGTTTCCTAACTAACAACTGGGATCAGCCTAGTGCTGTCCTAGTCCCTAAGTCCCTGGTTTTAAATGTCCAAGCAAATAGCCACACAGGCTTTTTCTCACCGCACAGGGGTTCACTCTCCCTAGACAGTCCACACAGGTCTGGTTCCAGGCATGAGCTAACATCTAATGAAGCTGGGAGTTCTTATAGAGGCCTTAAACGAACTGACAGGCTTCAGCTGGCCTCATCAACTCCCTGCCTGCACGACGCCCAGCCCTCTCCCTAGAGGTATGAGTCATCCATGAGCCCACTAGCCTTAGCTGGGCTTATACAACTCTCCACCTAGTTGTATAAGTCGGCGTAAAGCCTGAATCTGGGCGAAATATATCTACCCCCCTGGATGCAACCAGGTGACTTTACCTTCCTGCTGTCACAACTGCTACATTTCTTTGGTAAAAATATCCCAAATCAGTGTATATTATTTGGTCTTTGTGAAGGGTATTTATTCTACAAGCTTTTGTGCCAATCATTGAAAATTGATCACACCTGATCACACCTGATGTACTGATGGCCTATTTCATTTCTTCAGACTCTAACAAGCCAGGACAGTACAAATACCCTCCAAGGTACCCCTTTTTGGAAAGTATACATTCCAAGGTATTTGGTAAGAGACATGGGGAGTTTTTTGAAGTTGTATTTTTTCCCCACAATATTGTCATTTTAACAGGTTATTTCTCTCACATACTTGCAACTACACCCCAAAACACATTCTGCTACTCCTGAGTATGGCGATACCACAAGTGTGAGACTTTTTTACAGCCTAAACACATAGAGAGGCCCAAAATTCAAGTAGCAACATCTGCTGTTCTAGGTGCATAAATTACACATCTAATTTCTTGATAATCTATCACACTTTTGAAGGCCCTGGAGCACCAGGACAATTGAAACGCCCACAAAATGACCCCATTTTGAAAAGCAAACACCCCAATGTATATTCTTTGAGACATGGTGAGTCTTTTGAACATGTTATTTTTTCCACAAGTTTTTGGAGAATGTGGAAAGAAAATGAAAACGTTTTTTACGCATTTTGTACCCATTTTTATGGCACAGACGGCCGCTGATGAGGATCCACTGATATGGTGGCACTGATTATTACTCACTGATGGGCACTGATGTGCACTATTGGGCACTGATGAGCACTATTAGGGCACTGTAGTGGCACTGATGAGCACTGTAGGGGCACTAATGGCACGGTGATGGCACTGTAGAGATACTAATGGCACTGTGATGTAGGGGCGCTGATGGCCCTGTGATGGCACTGTGGGGACACTGATGGCAATGTAGGGATATTGATGGCACTGTAATGGCACTGTAGGGGTGCTGATGGCCCTGTGATGGCACTGTAGGGACACTGATGGCACTGTGATGGCACTGATGGCACTGTAGGGGCACTGATGGCACTGTGATTGAACTGTAGGGACACTGATGGCACTGTTATGACACAACAGGGACAATGATGGCACTGCAGAGACACTGATGGCACAGTGAGGGCACTGCAAGGACACTGATGGCACTGTGATGGCACTGCAGGTACACTGATGGCACTGTGATGGCATTGCAAGGACACTGATTGCCCTGTGATGACACTGTGGGGACACTGAAAGCACTGTAATGACACTGCAGGGACACTGATGGCACTGTGGGGACACTGATGGCTTTGTGATGGCACTGCAGGGACACTGATGGCACTATAGGGACACTGATAGCACTGTGGGGACACTGATGGCACTGTGATGGCATTGCAAGGACACTGATTGCCCTGTGATGACACTGTGGGGACACTGAAAGAACTGTAATGACACTGCAGGGACACTGATGGCACTGTGGGGACACTGATGGCTTTGTGATGGCACTGCAGGGACACTGATGGCACTATAGGGACACTGATACCACTGTGGGGACACTGATGGCACTGTGGTGGCACTGCAGGGACACTGTTGGCACTGTGGGAAAACTGATGGCACTGTGATGGCACTGCATGGACACTGATGGGACTTTGGGGACACTGATGACACTGTGATGGCACTGAAGGGACACTGATGGCACTATGATTTTCACTGCAGGGACACTGATGGCACTGTGATGGCACTGCAGGGACACTGATGGCATTGTGATGGCACTGCAGGCACACTGATGGCACTGCGGTGACACTGATGGCACTGCGGGGACACTGCAAGGACACTGATTGCACTGTGATGGCACTGCAGGGATACTAATGGCACTGTGATGGCACCGCCCTCCTCTTCTCAATGTACCAGCATAGGTAGCCACTTCCTTTGGTGGCACATGTGCAGGCTTGATCCCAAGCCACATTTTGTGTGTCCATTGGCACACACAGTGCTGCTTGGCCCCGCCCCAGCTCCCTCATTACTCAATTTGATTGATAGCAGCAGGACCCAATGGCTCCTGCTGCTCTCACAAAGTCCAGTGAGGAGGGAGAGAGAAACATAGTGTATGTGTGATTTGTATAAAAATCAAATGTACACTATTCAAACTAAGAATAAAATTTTTGACTTGACATAAACGTTAAGAAATTTTAGAGGCAGCATCAGATCAATGCTATAGTCATCTAGGTGACTTTGTATGTTTATTTTTTCCAGTCCCACTTCCTTTTAACAAAGACTTTTGTTTACATTCAGAGTACTGTATATGTGGCAATGCAATACAAATTACATAGTCTGGCTGAAAAAGAACACAAGTCAATTCAGTCCAACCCACAGAAACAATCCTATACCCAGAGTTGATCCAGAGGAGGGCACCCCCCCCCCCCCAAAAAAAAAAGCATGCTCCAATTTGCTGCAATGGGGTAAACTGTTCTTTCTTGATCCCCTACAAGGCAATCACATGTTCCATGGATCAACTTTACCTATAATTATTATTATCCAGTTCTATTTTGTAGATTTTGGAAAGAATCCAGTCCTTTAAAAAAAAAAAAAAAAAACAATCTACAGAGCTGGCCAAAACCAGCTTTTGAGGGAATCTATTCCAAATGTTCCCAGCTCTGACTGGGAAGAAACCTTTCTGTATTTATAGGTTAAATCTCTTTTCCCCAAGATGTAAAGAATGCCCAGTGTCCTCTGTGATAACCTTAAAGGGAATAACTCTACACCAAGTTCACTATATGAACCACTTGTGTATTTATACATGTTGTGAATATCCCCCCTTAATGTCCTCTTCTCAAGAGAAAATAAACTCAGTTCAGCTAATCTTTCCCCATAGCTGACCTCCTCAATGTTTCTAATCAGTTTGGTTGCCCTTCTCTGCACTTTTTCCAGTTACCCGATATCCTTTTTGGGAACTGGTGCCCTAAACTAAACTGCATATTCCAGATGAGGTCTTACTAATGATTTTTACAGGGGCAAAATGCAGTCCATACCTCTCCTTATACAAGAAAGGAATTTGCTCACTTTGGAAACCGCAGCTTGGCATTGCGTGCCATTATTAAGCTTATTATCTACCAGAACACCCAGATCAATCTCAACCACATTTCTCGGTTTTTAATGTAAATTATTTGACATCCCCAGAAAGCGTGTTGTAGAGATGGGTGAACGGTTCTGCATGAGCATGAGTTTGGGTCAAACATTGGCTGTTTGCACGTTCGACAAACACCCAAATTATCGGGGCGTTCAAACGCTTGTTCAGTCCGCCGAAAGACCACAACACACTGCGCCGCCACACGGTGCATTGAAACCCTGATTGGCTGAAGCAATGAAAGCTTTGCATGATCAGGGCACAGAGCACTGTCAGAGCCATGATTGGATGCTGTCATGATGACTCTATCCAATCATGGCTCATTACTAGAGTTGAGCGGACACCTGGATGTTCGGGTTCGACGGGTTCGGCCGAACTTCGGAAAAAAGTTCGGGTTCGGGACCGAACTTTAACCCGAACCCGGACCCGAACCTGAACCCCATTGAAGTCAATGGGGACCCGGACTTCTAAGGACTAAAAAGGCTCTAAAAAAGTAATGGAAAGGGCTAGAGGGCTGCAAATGGCAGCAAAATGTTGTTAAGAGCATGGCAAGTGCTCTGCAAACAAATGTGGATAGGGAAATAACTTAAAATAACATAAAAAATAATAAAAATAAAAAATAATAATCTTGACCTAGGAGGACGAGGTCCATATGGAGTAGGAGGTTGAGGTGGCGGTGGATGTGGCTGTGTAGGTGGAAGCGGCGGTGGAGGAGGACGAGGTAGCCAACACTGGTTCAAAAATACAACAATGGCTGGGTAAGGCCGGTGATGTGTCGAATTCTGTCCCCCGTCAAATAGTGTCCACCCTGTACTGCGCTTGCTCAGTATGTAGGACAAGGGGATTTAGAAAATCTCCCAAGACGAACGGCGCCTGCGTGGTGAGTTCAGGTGAAGGCCACACCATTCGTGGTTCAAGCCGAGCCAAGTGAGGCCGTGCCCGAAGCGTGGCGATCGAACCGAGCCCGTGAGGGGCCCTGTTACTATGTGCTACCGTATGTCCACTTGGATGGTGGGGCTTGAACCTGCACTCACAGCGCAGGCGCCGTTCATCTTCGGAGATTTTGTGAATCTCCTTGTCCTCTGTACTGCGCAAGCGCTGCGCCTTCGCAGTATGGGCCGGACACAATCCGATGGCCGGACAGTTTTTGTCACAACACCGGTATACATGTCTATTCTGCACAAGGTACGGACAAGTCCTGTGGGATCCATGCCTGGTTCATTTTAATGGACGTGAGCTTGTCCACATTGGCTCTGGACAGGCGGCTGCGCTTGTCTGTGATAACGCCCCCTGCCGTGCTAAATACACGTTCAGATAATACACTGGCTGCAGGGCAGGCCAGCACCTCCAAGGCATAAAGGGCAAGCTCAGGCCATGTGCCCAATTTGGAGACCCAGAAGTTAAAGGGGGCAGACCCGTCATCCAGTACGTGTAGGCCTGTGGACACATACTGCTCAACCATGTTGGTGAAATGCTGCCTCCTGCTAAGACGTTCCATCTCAGCTGGTGGTGCTGGTTGTTGCGGCGTGCTGACAAAGCTTTTCCACATTTCAGCCATGCTAACCCTGCCTTCTGAGGTGCTGCCGGTGCCCCGGCTGCATTGGCGACCTCTTCCTCCTCCTCTGCCTTCGCCTTGTGCTTCCACCGTACGCCCGCTGTCAGGTGGGAATGCCACCAGCAGCGCGTCTACCAGCGTGCGCTTGTACTCGTGCATCTTACGATCCCGCTCCAGTGAGGGAATTAAGGACAGTACATTGTCCTTGTAACGGGGATCCAGCAGGGTGGCCACCCAGTAATCAGCACCAGTTAAAATGTGGGCAATTCGGCGGTCATTGCGGAAACACTGCAGCATGTAATCGCTCATGTGTGCCAGGCTGCCCAGAGGCAAAGAAAAGCTGTCCTTTGTGGGAGGTGTATCGTCTGTGTCCTCTGTATCCCCCCAGCCACGCACCAGTGATGGCCACGAGCTGATCTGGGTGCCACCCTGCTGTGAAAATGGCTCCTCCTCCTCCTCCTCCTCCATCTCCTCCTCCACCTCGTCATCCTCCAGAACTGTGCCCTTTCTGCCGGACAATTGTGTACCTGGCGTTTGTTGGTGCAGGAACCCACCCTCGTAGCCACTTGTGAAAGACTGCCCTGAAAGCCTTTGAAATGATCCCGCTTCCTCCTCCTCCTCCTCATCCTCCTGTGCCACATCCTCTTCCATCATCGCCCGAAGCGTTTTTTCAAGGAGGCATAGAACTGGGATAGTAACGCTAAGAACGGCGTCATTGGCACTGGACATGTTGGTGGAGTACTCGAAACAGCGCAACAAGGCACACAGGTCTCGCATGGAGGCCCAGTTATTGGTGGTGAAGTGGTGCTGTTCCGCAGAGCGACTCACGCGTGATTGCTGCAGCTGAAACTCCACTATCGCCTGCTGCTGCTCGCACAGTCTGGCCAGCATGTGCAAGGTGGAGTTCCACCTTGTGGGCACGTCACATATGAGGCGGTGAGCGGGAAGGCCGAAGTTACGCTGCAGCGCTGACAGGCGAGCAGCAGCAGGGTGAGAACGCCGAAAGTGCGCACACACAGCCCGCACTTTCTGCAGCAGCTCTGGCATATTGGGGTAATTTTTAAGGAACCTCTGGACCACCAAGTTCAGCACATGCGCCAGGCAAGGGATATGCGTCAAACCGGCTAGGCCCAGAGCTGCTACGAGATTTCGCCCATTATCGCACACCACCAGGCCGGGCTTGAGGCTCACTGACAGCAACCACTCATTGGTCTGTTGTTCCATGTCCCTCCACAACTCCTGCGCGGTGTGGGTTTTTTCCCCTAAACAGGAAAGTTTTAAAACTGCCTGCTGTCGTTTACCCCTGGCTGTGCTGAAGTTGGTGTTACGCTGACCGGATGAGGAGGCGGTAGAGGATGAGGAAGCGGAGTAGGAGGAGTTAGCAACAGGAGGCAAACTGAAGCGCCCTGCAATCCTCGGTGGTGGAAGGACATGCGCCAAACTGCTATCTGCCTCAGGCCCAGCCGCCACTGCATTTACCCAGTGTGCTGTTAGGGAGATATAACGTCCCTGACCGTGCTTACTGGTCCACGCATCCGTAGTTAGGTGGACCTTGCCACAGATGGCGTTGCGCAGTGCACACCTGATTTTGTCCCCCACTTGGTTGTGCAGGGAAGGGATGGCTCGCCTGGAAAAATAGTGGCGGCTGGGCACGACGTCCTGTGGGACAGCCAATGCCATCAGGCTTTTAAAACTCTGCATCTCCACCAGACGGAATGACAGCATTTCAAAGGCCAGGAGTTTTGAAATGCTGGCATTCAGGGCCAGGGATCGCGGGTGGCTAGGGGGGTACTTCCTCTTCCGCTCCAATGTTTGGGAGATAGAGAGCTGAACGCTTCCATGGGACATTGTGGAGATGGTTGGTGACCCAGGTGGTAGTGTTGCTGGCAGATCCTCTGTTTGCGGGGTGGCAGGTGCCACTGTCACTACAGAGGTGGATGAAGAGGCCGAGACTGCAGCAGAAGAGGAAGCAGGAGGAGCCAGAGACCTTTCTTGGTTTTTGAGGTGTCTACTCCACTGCAGCTCGTGCTTTGCACTTAGATGCCTGGTCATGCAGGTTGTGCTCAGGTTGAGAACGTTTATGCCTCGCTTCAGCCTCTGATTGCACAGCCTGCAAACCACTCGTGTCTTGTCATCAGCACATTGTGTGAAGAACTGCCACGCTAGGGAACTCCTTGGACCTGGCTTTGGTGTGCTCGGTCCCTTGCTGCGTTGGGCAGTAGCAGACATACTGTCTAGCGGATGGACGCTCCGCTTTTGCACCCTGCTCCCTCTTCTGCTGTGCTGGTGGCTCTGTGCGACCACCGCCTCTTCCTCCAAATTCCTCCAAACTACACTGGTCACCTGCATAACGTTCATTCCATGTGGGGTCGAGGACCTCATCGTCCTCCACATCATCTTCCACCCAGTCTTCACCCCTGCCCTCCTTGTCTGTCTGCACAATTGCGAAAGCAGCAGCAGTTGGCACCTGTGTTTCTTCATCATCCGAGACGTACTGCGATGGTCCTCCCATGTACTCATCATGAAACATAAGTGGTTGGGCATCGGTGCACTCAATCTCTTCCACTTCTGGGGCAGGGCTAGGTGGATGGCCCTGGGAAACCCTGCTAACAGAGTCATCGAAAAGCAGAAGAGACTGCTGCATGATTTGGGGCTCAGACTGCTTGGCTGATTTGCAAGGGGGTGAGGTGAAAGACAGATGGACATGGGTTTCAGGTGCCAACTCTGTTCTTTCATCAGAAGAGTGGGTGGGAGACAATGTGAAGGAACCCGAGGCACTGTCAGCAACCCAATCTACTATCGCCTGTACTTGTCCTGGCCTAAACATTCGTACAGCCTCATTAGGCACGACAAAATACCGCCGCAGGCTCGGTCGCCTACTCGCACCTGAGGAAGGTGTTTCACTTGTGCGTGTATCTGGCACAGATTCACCACGTCCTCTCCCTGCAACAGGAGCTCCACCAGCAGCACCACTACCGGGGCCACCACGTCCCTTTGACCTTCTCCTCATATTTTCCAAATTTAGGATCTTGCTCTAAATGGGTGTTTTTGGAAGAGCAGAACACACCCACAGTACGTAACCGCTGAATCGCACAGCTACAGAACTGCAGAAAATGCTATTAAAAAAAAAATGTTGTTTTTTTAGTATAGCACAGTAGGAGAAAACTATATAGAAATTGTTTATTTCACACACCTCAAAATATGTATAACACACTGCAAACTTTTTTTTGTGCCCCTAAACGGCGTTTTTTGGAAGAGCAGAACACACCCACAGTACGTAACCGCTGAATCGCACAGCTACAGAACTGCAGAAAATGCTATTCAAAAAAAATGTTGTTTTTTTTAGTATAGCACAGTAGGAGAAAACTATATAGAAATTGTTTATTTCACACACCTCAAAATATGTATAACACACTGCAAACTTTTTTTTGTGCCCCTAAACGGCGTTTTTTGCAAGCGTACATTAAAGTGCAAATTATTTTTATTTTTTTTTGCCCTAAACGGGTCTTTTTTTGCACGAGCAAAATAAAATGCTTTTTTTTTTTTTTTTTTTGCCCTATGGGTCTTTTGGAAAAGAGCACAATAAAGTGCCTTTTTTTCCCCCCTAAAAGTTAGATTTTCTCTGACACTGGGCTCATGGCAGGGTAAACAGACTGCACTGCAACACAAATAGGTAAACCTATGCAGATCGCTGATTTTAATCTCTGAATCTGGACTCCTATATAATATTCTCTCTCCCTGAAAGCACCAACACAGGAACCTGGCCCTACACTACACTATCTCTCTATCTTTTCCCTCAGATTGTAGAATCAGGACTACCTCATCTATCTTTCTATCTCTCCCTAAAAGCAGCAGCAGCAGACTAGATCCTCTCCCTATCTATTCTGAAGCAGAGTGACATGTGTGCTGTGTGCCTCTAGCTTATATAGAAGCTGGGTCACATGTTGCACTGACCAATCACAGCCATGCCATTAGTAGGCATGGCTATGATGGCCTCTAAGGGCACACCAGCTAATCAAAAGGTGATTGGCTGGCCCCTGAAGCATTTCTAAATGCGTAATTAGATTGCCGAACCCGAACCCGGACTTTTGGGCAAAGTCCGGGTTCGGGTTCGGGAAAAAGCTAAAGTTCGGTACGGACCCGAACTTTACAGTTCGGGTTCGCTCAACACTACTCATTACTGTTAGTCCCGCTCTACACTATAAAAGTATTCTTTCAATTGCGGCCATTTTCAGTGTGATATCCGCATGGAGAGATATATAACAGGGCTCTGTTCAGTGCTATTAGACAGTTAGTGTTCTATAGTGTGCTATTCTGATTCTATTGTCAGTGCAGAATATCAGTTTAGTGTGAATCTAGGGATAGTTCAGTGTGAGTGTACTGCGACCATTCATCTTTACATTAGTGTGAATGTATGGATAGTTCAGTCAGTGTGAGTGTAGTGACCATTTAACACAGTATATTACATTGCGTTACTGCAAGTTTAACGCTGTATACTTCAGTGTATTTTATGCCGTTTAACGCAGTACATTTCTGTGCGTTACTGCACGCTTAACGCAGTTCATTTCAGTGTATTACTGCAAGTTTAACGCTGTACCGTTCACTGCATTACTGCAAGTTTTATGCTGCATATTTCAGTGCATTACGCGATGTTTAACGCAGTATATTTCTGTGCGTTACTGCACGCTTAACAGAGTATATTTCAGTGCATTACTGCAAGTTTAACGCTGTACAGTTCAGTGCATTACTGTAACGCTCTATATTTCAGTGCGTTATCTTACATTTAGCGCAGAACAGTTTAGTGCGTTACTGCAAGTTTAAAGCCTTATATTTTAGTGCGTTACGTGCCGTTTAACGCAGTACATTTCTGTGCGTTAGTGCACGTTTGACGCAGTATATTGCAGTTGAGCATATCAGTGGAGTGTGTCTGTGTAGTAGTGAGTACTCAAGTTAAAGTGCACCAAACACCACTTTCCATTGAGTAAAGTGCATCCACGTATTGTACACATTTTTACATCTACAGTTGCAAAAAAAAAGTATGTGAACCCTTTTGGAATGATATGGATTTCTGCACAAATTGGTCATAAAATGTGATCTGATCTTCATCTAAGTCACAACAATAGACAATCACAGTCTGCCTAAACGAATAACATACAAAGAATTAAATGTTACCATGTTTTTATTGAACACACCATGTAAACAAACATTCACAGTGCAGGTGGAAAAAGTATGTGAACCCTTGGATTTAATAACTGGTTGAACCTCCTTTGGCAGCAATAACTTCAACCAAACGTTTCCTGTAGTTGCAGATAAGACGTGCACAACGGTCAGGAGTAATTCTTGACCATTCCACTTTACAGAACTGTTTCAGTTCAGCAATATTCTTGGGATGTCTGGTGTGAATCGCTTTCTTGAGGTCATGGCACAGCATCTCAATCAGGTTGAGGTCAGGACTCTGACTGGGCCACTCCAGAAGGTGTATTTTCTTCTGTTTAAGCCATTCTGTTGTTGATTTACTTCTATGCTTTGGGTCGTTGTCCTGTTGCAATACCCATCTTCTGTTGAGCTTCAGCTGGTGGACAGATGGCCTTAAGTTCTCCTGCAAAATGTCTTGATAAACTTGGGAATTAATTTTTCCTTCGATGATAGCAATCCGTCCAGGCCCTGACGCAGCAAAGCAGCCCCAAACCATGATTCCCCCACCACCATACTTCACAGTTGGTATGAGGTTTTGATGTTGGTGTGCTGTGCCTCTTTTTCTCCACACATAGGGGCTGATTTACTAATAACAGTGCGCTGCGCTGGTTCTAACCTTAATTGGTGCGCCGGATAACTCCTTCACTGGGCGCAGGAAGCAGCGGCGCACTGTTATAGTAAATAGAAATGTCAGCGGCGCTCTATTGAAAATGAATGGTTCCCTATGGGAGCCCATTGATTTGAATAGAGGTCGCCCGGGAAGTCGGATCCGACTTGCGGGGCGACTCGTATGCCGGCTGACACAGGGACAGCGCGACTCTGCGAGGCGACCTGGACACGACCTTGAGCGTGAAGCAGCCGCTCAAGTCGTGTCCTAGAGGCGACTAGCCGGCCGAGAATGTCTCCAGCGCGATGTGATCGCGCTGGTCCTCGGCAGCCTCGCTGTCCCATGTTTGGTATGAATCATGAAGGGGAACTCCAGGCCAAATTTTAATGAAAAAACCGGCATGGGTTCCCCTTCAGGAGCATACCAGGCCCTTAGGTCTGGTCTGGATTCTAAGGTGAACCCCCTAAGCCGAAAAACAGTGTGGGGGTCCCCCCAAAATCCAAACCAGACCCTTAGGTCTGGTCTGGATTTTAAGGTGAACCCCCTTAAGCCGAAAAACGGCGTGGGGGTCCCCCCAAAATCCAAACCAGACCCTTAGGTCTGGTCTGGATTTTAAGGTGAACCCCCTTAAGCCGAAAAACGGCGTGGGGGTCCCCCCAAAATCCAAACCAGACCCTTATCCGAGCACGCAACCTGGCAGGCCGCAGGGGAAAAGGGGGGGACGAGAGCGGCCCCCCCTCCCTCCTGAACCGTACCAGGCCGCATGCCCTCAACATGGGGGGTTTGGTGCTTTGGGGCAGGGGGGCGACCTGCAGCCCCCCCACCCCAAAGCACCCTACCCCCATGTTGATGGGGACAAGGGCCTCTTCCCGACAACCCTGGCCATTGGTTGTCGGGGTCTGCGGGCGGGGGGCTTTTCGGAATCAGGGCGCCCCCTTTAAAAAGGGGGCCCCCAGATGCCGACCCCCCACCCTATGTGAATGAGTATACCCCTACCCATTCACCTGGTGGCAAAATAAGTCAATAAAAAAAAGACAACACAGGTTTGAAAAGTAATTTATTGGGCAGCTCCGGGGGTCTTTGTGCCGGGCTCTTTTGCTAGCGGGGGTCCCGGACTTCCTCTCCGTCTTCTTCCGACTTCGGGGGTCTTTCTGCTGGGCCCCCGCTATCTTCTGCTAGCTCTTTTTCTAGCGGGGGTCCCGGGCTTCCTCTGCGTCTTCTTCCGACTTCGGGGGTCTCTTGTTCTGTTCTCCGGTTGTTCTCCCGCTCTCCGACGCCTTCTCCACGATCTCCGGTTCTTTCTGCCGGGCCCCCGCTATCTTCTCGCAGCTCTTTTGCTAGCGGGGGCCGGTCTTCTTCGTCGCCTTCTTCCTTCTTCTCTTCGCCCGATGTTGCCTCGTCGCTGTCCACCGCCGCAATGATCTGTCCGAGCAGCGGTGCCACTTTTATTGGCATGGGGCGTGGTCACCGGATGATGCCACCGCTGACCCCGCCCCCGTTTCACGTCACAGTCCCATCATTCCCCGGGACTGTGACATCATACGGGGGCGGGGTCAGCGGTGGCCCGGCAGAAGGCAGAAAGAACCGGAGATCGTGGAGAAGACACCGGAGAAGAACCGGAGAACAGAACAAGAGACCCCCGAAGTCGGAAGAAGACGGCGAGGAAGCCCGGGACCCCCGCTAGCAAAAGAGCTAGCAGAAGATAGCGGGGGCCTGGCAGAAAGACCCCCGAAGTCGGAAGAAGACGGCGAGGAAGCCCAGGACCCCCGCTAGCAAAAGAGCTAGCAGAAGATAGCGGGGGCCCGGCAGAAAGACCCCCGGAGCTGCCCAATAAATTACTTTTCAAACCTGTGTTGTCTTTTTTTATTGACTTATTTTGCCACCAGGTGAATGGGTAGGGGTACGATGTACCCCATACTCATTCACATAGGGTGGGGGCAGGTATCTGGGGTCCCTCTTATTAAAGGGGGCTCCCGGATTCCGATAAGCCCCCCGCCCGCAGACCCCGACAACCAACGGCCAGGGTTGTCGGGAAGAGGCCCTTGTCCCCATCAACATGGGGGCAGGGTGCTTTGGGGTGGGGAGGGCCGCAGGTCGCCCCCCCTGCCCCGAAGCACCAAACCCCCCATGTTGAGGGCACGCGGCCTGGTATGGTTCAGGAGGGAGGGGGGCCGCTCTCTTGTCCCCCCCTTTTCCCCTGCGGCCTGCCAGGTTGAGTGCTCAGATAAAGGGTCTGGTGTGTATTCTAAGGGGACCCCACGCAATTTATTTTTTTTGGCGCGGGGTTCCCCTTAAAATACATGCCAGACCTGAAGGGCCTGGTATGGATTCTGGGGGGACCCCCATGCCATTTTTTTTTTCCATTTTTTGGGGGGGTCCCCTTTGAATCCATACTAGACCCAAGGGCCTGATATGGACCTGGGGGGGACCCCACGCTGTTTTTTTTTTGGTTTTGTTTTTTGAACCGTTTTTTTTTTTTTTACATTTCCTTTAACAACCAGCTATAAACAGGTCAAACAAAAAATCGCCGCAAAATTGCGTTTTGGATGCAGGTCCATTGAATTCTATTACATCCAAAACACTGTTTTTGTCCTGGCAAAAAAAATCTGCAGTTCCGTTTAAAATCGTTTTTCACAAACCCTCAAAATGCCTTCAGACGCCAAAGATTTCCACGTTTCAGACGCAGTACCAGCGTTTACCCGCATTTTAGCTTAGAAGCGTTTTTAAAGGTGACCTAATTTTTTACATTGATAAACTCCAAATTTATGGCAAATGAGGAAAAACCATAAATATATATATATATATATATATATATATATATATATATATATATATATATTGTGAGGGAGTTAGCTCGGCAGCGGGTGTGTGTGACCCCCGAGATGGGCTCCCCACACAAAAACAGGCCCAGCAAACGGAGGTTGTGGTTTTCAAAATCAAAAAGGTGCGGTTTATTTTCTATTTACAGTGACAAAACACAGCAAAGCAAAAGAAACATAAACAAAATAAATCCTGGTCAACTTGACCTCTGACTAAACATACAGGTTTCCTAACTAACAACTGGGATCAGCCTAGTGCTGTCCTAGTCCCTAAGTCCCTGGTTTTAAATGTCCAAGCAAATAGCCACACAGGCTTTGTCTCACCGCACAGGGGTTCACTCTCCCTAGACAGTCCACACAGGTCTGGGTCCAGGCATGAGCTAACATCTAATGAAGCTGGGAGTTCTTATAGAGGCCTAAATGAGCTGACAAGCTTCAGCTGGTCTCATCAACTCCCTGTCTGCACGACGCCCCACACTCTCCCTAGAGGTATGAGTCATCCATGAGCCCACTAGCCTCAGCTGGGCTTATACAACACTCCACCTAGTTGTATAAGTCGGCGTGAAGCCTGAATCTGTGCGAAATATATCTACCCCCCTGGATGCAACCAGGTGACTTTACCTTCCTGCTGTCACATACCCCCCCCTCTTGTTTTAACCTCGGGGTTGGAACACCAGCAATCAGGCATTCATGTACTCGAGACAAAGCATCCACATTCCCCATTTGAACGCCAGGGCGATGCTTTACTGTGAAGTTGAATTCCTGGAGGGCCAGGAACCACCTATTCACTCTTCTATTTGTTTCCTTGTTTTGAGCCATCCACTTTAACGGAGCGTGATCCGTAACCATGTCAAAGTGCCTACCTAGCAGGTAGTACCGAAGGGAATCTAGAGCCCACTTCACCGCTAAACACTCCTTTTCAATGGTGGCGTAATTTACCTCATGGGACTTCAACTTCCTGCTGAGGTAAATGACTGGGTGCTCTTCCCCGTTCCAGACCTGGGACAATACTGCTCCTAACCCCACATCTGACGCATCACTTTGTACGACAAAGTCTTTAGAGAAGTCGGGTGAGTACAACACTGGCTGGCTACATAAGGCTTGTTTCAAGAATTGGAATGCTGCCTCAGCCTCGGGGGTCCATTTAATCATGACCGACCCTTTCCCCTTCGTCAGGTTGGTTAGGGGCACAGCCTTAGAAGCAAAGTGGGGAATGAATCGCCGATAATACCCAGCGATTCCCAGAAAGGCTTGTACCTGCTTCTTGCTGTTGGGACGTGGCCAACTCTGGATGGCCTCAACTTTGTTGAGTTGGGGTTTTATTACTCCCCTCCCAATGGTGTACCCAAGATATTTGGCCTCCTCCTGCCCAATGGTACACTTCTTGGGGTTAGCCGTAAACCCCGCTTCCCGAACAGAGTCCAGGACTGCTTGCACTTTTGGCAGATGTGAGGCCCAATCTGTGCTATGGACAATTATGTCATCCAGGTAAGCCGCAGCATACTTCCGATGGGGCCTCAGCATCTGGTCCATTTTCCGCTGGAATGTGGCCGGCGCATTCTGTAACCCGAACGGCATTCTTTTATATTGGAACGCCCCGTCTGGGGTTACAAATGCGGTTCTCTCTTTGGCCGACTTGGCCAGGGGGATTTGCCAATACCCTTTTGTGAGGTCAAGAGTCGTCATGTATCGGGCTGTTCCCAGCCGGTCGATCAACTCATCTATACGTGGCATGGGGTAGGTGTCAAATTTTGTAACTTTGTTCAACTGTCGAAAATCGTTACAAAATCGCCAGCTCCCATCCGGTTTAGGCACCAACACAATGGGACTAGACCAATCACTTTGGGACTCCTCTATCACCCCTAAGTTCAGCATTTTCTGTACTTCCTCCCGTATTGCCTCCCGTCGGGCCTCTGGGATCCGATAGGGTTTTAACTTCACCCTTTCACCGGGCGGGGTAATGATGTCATGCTCTACCCCAGATGTTTGTCCCGGCAGCTCAGAGAATACCTCCTTGTTGCGAAGCACAAACTCCTTAACCTCCTGTTGTTGGGGTTGTGACAAGGTGGCTGCTATTCCAACCTCCGGAATCACGCAACCAGTTTGAGCTGGTGACCAAGTGTCTGCGAGTAGGGACTCTCTATCCCTCCAGGCTTTCAACAGATTAACGTGATAGATCTGTTCGGGCTTTCGCCTTCCTGGTTGTCTGACCTTGTAATTCACTTCGCTCACTTTTTCCATTATCTCGTAGGGGCCTTGCCATTTGGCAAGGAATTTACTTTCAACCGTAGGGACAAGTACCAGTATCCTATCCCCCGGGGAAAAGGTACGGGTCTTGGCTCCACGGTTGTACACTCTCTGCTGTGCTAACTGCGCTTGGGCCAAATGTTCCTTCACGATGGGCATTACCTGTGCAATTCGGTCTTGCATCAGGGCGACATGCTCAATCACACTCCTGTGGGGAGAACTCTCACTTTCCCAAGTTTCCTTGGCAATATCCAACAGCCCTCTTGGGTGTCTCCCATACAGTAACTCAAAGGGGGAGAATCCCGTAGAGGATTGGGGCACCTCCCTAAATAGCAAACATCAGATAAGGAAGTAGACAGTCCCAATCCTTTCCATCTCTATTCACCACTTTCTTCAACATTTGTTTTAGGGTTTTGTTGAACCTTTCAACCAGCCCATCGGTTTGGGGGTGATACACAGATGTACGTAATTGCGTCACTTTGAACAATTTACACAGCTCCTTCATAACCCGGGACATAAAGGGTGTACCTTGGTCCGTAAGCAGTTCTTTACAAATACCCACCCGGCTAAACACAAGAGATAGCTCTTTGGCTATGGTTTTGGCCGAGGTATTTCGGAGAGGGATCGCTTCTGGATAACGGGTGGCATAGTCCATTATAACTAATATGTACTGGTGCCCCCTAGCGGACTTGATTATAGGACCTACCAAATCCATGGCGATCCTCTCAAACGGGACCTCAATGATGGGTAGAGGGACCAGCGGGCTACGGAAATGTGGCATCGGGGCCGACCTCTGACACACAGGGCAGGAGGAACAATAATTTTCTATGTCCTTCATCACCCCCGGCCAATAGAATCTCTGTAATACCCTCTCTCGGGTTTTCTCTGTCCCCAGATGACCTCCAAGAATGTGCCCATGGGCCAACTCCAACACCAACTTCCTGTAAGGTTTGGGCACCACAAGCTGCTCAACGGTTTCTTCTGCCCTTTTTGCCACCCGATACAGTAGGTCCTTCTCTACGCTGAAGTATGGGTAAGTGCAGGTATTATCTGGGTTCACTAACTCGCCATCTATTTTCACTACGTTTTCCCGTGCCTTTATTAGGGCGGGGTCTTTCAACTGTTCTGTGGCAAAGTTTTCCCTGTGAACCTCAAGATCAGAAAACTCCACAGACGGTAGGTTTTCGTCTGAGGAGGTGGGCTCCTCTCCAGTTTCTTGAGTCTCCCCTGCCAATACTGATAAGGGAAATTCCGGAGAGTCCTCACCACTCTCAGGGGAGTTCTGGCTATCACATTCCTGGTACATAGGGGCACCAGTGGGGGGCTCAGGATCATCCCACAGTTCCCAGAACTTCGGAAAATCCCTTCCCACAATGGCGTCATGCGGTAACTGAGATACTAAGCCCACTGGATGAGAGAGGGTACCTTTGGGGGTCTCGAAACACACTGTAGTCACTGGATACTCTCGGGTGTCCCCATGCACACAAATAACAGCTACCTTGCTATTCCCAGAGACCTCTGTTTTAACTAACTCAGCCTTTATCAGGGTCACAAGGCTACCTGAATCCAGCAATACCACAACATTTCTACCATTAACACACATTTTGCATAAATGTTTCTCAGTTCCTCGAATGGCAGTGCATGCGACTGTCGCACACAGCGACTGACGTCTGCCCGTCAGAAAGTCACACTGCATGGGTTCCTCCACAACCGGGCAATTGGCTGCAATATGTCCCGCTTGCCGGCAGCGGTAGCAAACGATCCTTCTTGCGGCCTCTTGAGCCGCTGATTTCCCAAGCTGTTCTCGCCAAACTTGGGGTAGAGCTCCCACCCTCTCACTCTCTCCAACCTCACCCCTTGGAATCCTCTTATCCGCCCCTGGGGATGGTCTGGTCTTAGGGTGGAAAGTCCGAGTGTCTCTGGAAGAGGCCGTCAGGTTCTCTGTAGCCAAGTATTTCTCCACACGATCCACAAGACCATCGGCCGTCTCTGGGTCTCCATGGCTTACCCACTTTTGGATGGCAGTAGGAAGAGCTCTCAAAAACCGATCCATTACAACACGTTCCACAATCTTTGGTGCGGACAAAGTCTCTGGCTGTAGCCACTTTCTGCTCAGGTGAATGAGATCATACATTTGAGACCTGGGGGGTTTTCCAAGCTGGAAAGTCCAGTTATGCACACGCTGAGCCCGGACAGCCTGGGTGACACCCAGCCTTGCCAATATTTCAGCTTTTAGCATCGCATAGTCTTTTGCTTGGTTAGGCTCTAGGTCATAGTAAGCTTTCTGCGATTCACCAGTTAACAGAGGAGCCACCAGTCCAACCCACTGCTCCTCAGGCCACTTTTCTCTTTCAGCGGTCCTTTCAAATGTGGTCAAAAATACCTCTGGATCATCCTCTCCAGTCATTTTTGTCAATAAACGACTCACCCCAAAGGACGCGGTATTAGTGGGACGGCTTTCCTCACTGGTCTGCGGACGTTGCTGCATTGCTGCTTCCATCTGTTGTTGTAGTCTCTGCTCTTGCTTCTGTAACAGGTCTATGAAGCGGGCCTCAGATTGCTGCTGGGCTTGTTGCTGAGCCTCCAGACTCTGTTGCAAAGTTGCGTTTGTCTGCTGCTGGGCTGCAAGGCTCTGTTGATGAGCTTGCTGCTGGGCTGCAAGGCTCTGTTGATGAGCTTGCTGCTGGGCTGCGAAGTTCTGTTGTTGAGCTGCAAGGCTCTTTTGCAAACCTGCATTTGTCTGCTGTTGATTGGCATTTGCTAGAGCCAGCTGCTTCAGTATCTCCTCCATGCTGGCTTAAAAAAAAACTGCCCGCATTCTCCACCAACTGTGAGGGAGTTAGCTCGGCAGCGGGTGTGTGTGACCCCCGAGATGGGCTCCCCACACAAAAACAGGCCCAGCAAACGGAGGTTGTGGTTTTCAAAATCAAAAAGGTGCGGTTTATTTTCTATTTACAGTGACAAAACACAGCAAAGCAAAAGAAACATAAACAAAATAAATCCTGGTCAACTTGACCTCTGACTAAACATACAGGTTTCCTAACTAACAACTGGGATCAGCCT
The DNA here is from genome assembly GCA_029206835.1 of Rana muscosa. Taxonomy (NCBI): domain Eukaryota; kingdom Metazoa; phylum Chordata; class Amphibia; order Anura; family Ranidae; genus Rana; species Rana muscosa. The sequence continues at coordinate 15,677,003 of JARGYO010005626.1, forward strand.
AGTGCTGTCCTAGTCCCTAAGTCCCTGGTTTTAAATGTCCAAGCAAATAGCCACACAGGCTTTGTCTCACCGCACAGGGGTTCACTCTCCCTAGACAGTCCACACAGGTCTGGGTCCAGGCATGAGCTAACATCTAATGAAGCTGGGAGTTCTTATAGAGGCCTAAATGAGCTGACAAGCTTCAGCTGGTCTCATCAACTCCCTGTCTGCACGACGCCCCACACTCTCCCTAGAGGTATGAGTCATCCATGAGCCCACTAGCCTCAGCTGGGCTTATACAACACTCCACCTAGTTGTATAAGTCGGCGTAAAGCCTGAATCTGGGCGAAATATATCTACCCCCCTGGATGCAACCAGGTGACTTTACCTTCCTGCTGTCACAATATATATATATATATATATATATATATAAAAGAAATTGCTTCCATTGCATTGTGGACAATCCACAACTTGGGGCAGCTGACGCGGCAAGTGGACAATCCACAACTTGTGGCAAGTGATGTGGCAAGTGACACGCTAAATACAACTACACTGCTGCTCTCAGCTGCTCATATCACTCTGGTCTCACTAAATAGCTAAAATCGTAAATAATACTGTTTTTGGAGCTTAGGGTGGCTCCTTATCATATACATGCAAATGTGGTAAAACACGGCATGCAAACGCCACAAAGCGCGCCTTTCTAAACGCCACTTTCAACCTTAGTTCAGAAAACTTTGCACCAGCGTCCCGTCTACATTGGGCCTAAAAACGCCTATGCCATTTACAGCTCCAAAACGCCATGGTGGCCATGAGGCCATAGGCTAACATGGAGAGATGTTTTTAAGCTGCAAAAAACGCTCAAACAAGCGGCTTGAAAAACGTCCGTGTGCATGTAGCCTTATATTAACCACTTGCGCACTGCCCAGACCAAGTTTCACATTTCAGCGCTGATGCACTTTTAATGACAATTGCGCGCTCATACAACACTGTAACCCAATGAAAATGTTTTATTTGTTGGCACACAAATAGAGCTTGCTTTTGGTGCTATTTGATCACCTTTGTGTTTTATTTTTATTTTTTTTCTATAAATACAAAAGAACGAGTTTAACCCCTTCCTTACTGGGCACATATACCCCCTTCCTGCCCAGGCGAAATTTCAGCTTTCAGCACTGTCACGCTTTGAATGACAATTGCGCGGTCGTGCGACGTGGCTCCCAAACAAAATTGACGTCCTTTTTTTCGCACAAATAGAGCTTTCTTTTGGGGGTATTTGATCACCTCGGCGGTTTTTATTTTTTGCGCTATAAACAAAAATAGAGCGACAATTTTGAAAAAAAAGCAATATTTTTTGATTTTTGCTATAATAAATATCCCAATTTTTTTTATATATATATTTTTTTCCTCAGTTTAGGCCGATACGTATTCTTCTACATATTTTTGGTAAAAAAAAATCGCAATCAGCGTTTATTGATTGGTTTGTGCAAAAGTTATAGCGTTTACAAAATAGGGGGTAGTTTTATGGCATTTTTATATATATATTTTTTTTATTAGTGATGGCGGCGATCAGTGATTTTTTTCGTGACTGCGACATTATGGCGGACACATCGGACACTTTTGACACTAATTTGGGACCATTCACATTTATACAGCGAACAGTGCTATAAATATGCACTGATTACTGTATAAATGTGACTGGCAGGGAAGGGATTAACACTAGGGGGCGAGGAAGGGGTTAAATGTGTTCCCTATGTGTGATAGTTACTGTGGGGGGAGGGGACTGACTGGGGGAGGTGACCGATCTGTGTCCCTATGTACAAGGGACACAGCATCGGTCCCCTCTCCCTGACAGGACATGGATCTCTGTGTTTACACACAGAGATCCATGTCCTTGTCTCTGTAACCGCCGATCGCGGGTGCCTGGCGGACATCGCGGCCGCCAGGCACGCGCATCGGCATCTCAGTGATGCGCCGGGTGCGCGCGCGTGCCGCCGGCGGCGCTCGCGCGCCCCCCAGTGGCCAAATAGCGGAGGCCGTATATTAACAGCCTCCCGGCATTTGACAACCACCTTGCGGCCGTATATTCTCGTACGGCGGGCGCGAGGTGGTTAAAAATAAAATAAATGGATATTTTACCCAGTTCAGCACTGGGCCTATTCTGGCACTTCTCTCCTTCATGTAAAAATCATAAATTTATGGCTATAAAATTACTTCAAAACACCAAACATTATATATTTTTTTGGAGCAGACACCCTAGGGAATAAGATGGCGGTCATTGCAAATTTTTATCTCGCTCGGTATTTGCGCACTAAATTTTCAAACGCCTTTTGTTTGCTAAAAATATTACAAAACAGTAAAGTTACGGCCAATTTTTTGGTATAATGTGAAAGATGTTGTTATGCTGAGTAAATAGATACCTAACACGTCACGCTTTAAAATTGCGTACACACATGGCATGACACCAAACTTCAGTAATTAAAAATCTCCCTAGGCGATGCTTAATTTTTTTTTACACGTTACCATTTTGGCATTACAGAGGAGGTCTAGTGCTAGAATTGTTGCACTCGTTCTAACGCACGCAGCAATAACTGACATGTGTGGTTTGAACAGCGTTTACATATGTGGGCGGGACTTACGTGTGTGTTCGCTTCTGAGCGCGAGCTACCGGGGACATGGGTGTTTTTTCTTATTTATTGTTTTTTTACTTTTTTGTATTTCTTACTCTTTTTTTATTTATTTTTATTTTTTGGGATCACTTTTATTCCTATTACAAGGAATGTAAACATCCCTTGTAATAGGAATGTGTGTGACAGGTCCTCTTTATGGAGAGATGCAGGGTCAATAAGACCCCACATCTCTCCTCCAGGCTGGAAAACATGATATTGTTCCAAAAAAAATCACCAATCTCATGCTGACAGCCGAGATCACGGCTTGGTTAACATACGGGAACACAGCGTGATGTCATAACTTCGTGCCCGCGCCTCCGACGGTCATAGAGATGACTGATGACCATCTGGTCACCAGTCATCTCCAAATCGTTCTCCGAGCCCCAGATGGCACGGGAGAGCCCGGAGAAGCACCGGATGGCGGCAAGAGGGGGGGGAACGTCCCCTTCCCCCGCCTATAAGAACGATCAAGCAGCGGAACTGCCACTATGATCGTTTTTATTGTGCACAGAATCGCCGGCTGAAAAGAATGATATCTGAATGATGCCTGAAACTGCAGGCATCATTCAGATGTCACCGCCCAAAGCCAAGGATGTCATTTGACGGTGGGCGGTAGGAAACTGGTTAATATTTTTAAAAAAGGAAATTTTTCTTCTTCATTGATGTACACTGATGAGACTTCACTGATGGGCACCGATAAGGTGGCAAGGGTGGGCACTGAGAGGTGGCATTGCTATTTAGCACTGGTGGGCAGTGAAAAGTGGCACTGCTAGGTGGCAATGATAGTTGGCAGTGATGGGCACTGATAGGCAGCACTGCTAGGTGCCACTGATTGGTACCAGTGATGGGCATTGATAGGTGGCACTGGCAGGGGCTACTAATTGTCACAGATGATGCAGAATTGCCTCTTCCTCTTCGGGCCCGATGTCCCTTGCACATAAGCCGGTGATTGCCTTTTTTTTATGCTCACGCTGTCAGCACAAGGAGAAAACAGAAACCATTACCCAGCTTTTGTTTACATCACGTGATCAGCTGTCATTTGCTGACAGCTGATCACATGGTAAAGGGCAGGGATCGGCCCCTTACTCGGATCTGTCATCACCCGAGTCTCAGTGACTCTGTGACCACAGCGCGCGCAAAGGGGAGGACGTTTATTGACGGACTCCCGGCAATTGAGGACCATGCTGTGGCCGTCGATCAGTTATAGCGCTGATCTCAAGTGATTAAAGAGGGTCTAAATGGGCCATTGACATGCATCACAATTCAACTTAGGAATGAGTCTTTGAAAAGTTAAACGAAATAATTTGGCCACTTTATCCTTCCAAATAATTCACTTCCTGTCACATAGCCACACAGGAAGTGAGGGAAAATCCCTAACAATGTCTTTCCTTGTGGACACATAGGTCAGTCTAAATACTTTCCCCATTATGCACATTGCACTCCAGCATATTGCGGGGTACACCACAATTTATTAGGTAGTTTGGACTGTGGGGTTTATTTACTAAAGGCAAATCTACTTTGCACTACAAGTGCACTTGCTGTATATCTAAGGGGGACATGCAAGCCAAAAGAATACACCATCTTTGCTTTTACATGATTGTAACATCCAATCACCAGTACTTTCCCTCAGATTTTCAGCAGCTACACTTTTACTGCAGAGTGGATTTGTCTTTACTAAACCCCAAACTACCCAATGATTTGGGGTGTACACAACAAAGTGCTAGAGTGCAATTTGCTTAATGGGGACACTAGTTAGATTGATCTGTGTGTCCCCAAGAAAAGCCATTGGTAGGCTTTTACTTTCACTTCCTGTTTAGCTGTGTGACAGGAAGTGAAGCCAATGTTAAGAAAAGGAGACAAAGGCCAAACTACAAAAAAAATTAAAAATAAAAATAATATCTAAAAAAAAAAACACACGCAGGGGTTCTAACGGTTACTTTGTTTCCCTCAAAATGCCCACAATTAGAATTGTATGGCCTTGAGCTATTTTTAAGTGCAGTGCTCTAAATCAGTGCTTCTCAAGTACCCCCAACAGGCCATGTTTGCAGGTTTTTCTTCATCTTGCACATGTGCTTTAAATCACAGTCAATGGTTTTGATTTTTGGACAGCAATTCTCGATAAGCTAAATTCACAAAACATGTCCTGTTGGGGGTACTTGAGGACTGAGGCCGAGAACCACTGCAGTAAAAAAAGGAAAATTGAATACTTACCGCTCTGTATTTTTCATTTCCTGGTGACTTTCCATGGCAGCACACAATACATGTATATGCTAGCATGAAGGCACCAGATTAGACAAATCACACCTGTGTTGTTTTGACATGCCAATCAGCTGTCACATTTGTTGCAAAGAAAACACAAAACAAACATCAAAACTTTGCATCTAATTTTATTGGTCAACAAAACAAAAGGGAAGGCAAAATAAAAAACATGGTCAATTTGAAACAGTCACAGACTCAACATCTTGAGCAATTTTTGGCCAAAAAAATGCAGCAGACAATTAAATCAAAGTGAACAAACAACACACATTAACAACATCAGAATTATTTCAGGGGAACATTTTCCCCACACAAAAAAAACCCCCCACAAAAGTTAACCAATCACCTGTTTTGCAAAGACATAACAAATAAAATACATGTGTTACAAACTCGATAAGGACACCAACATGTACATTTTGCCCCCCACACACACTTGCCTCTTCTCAAGGCAAGCGACCGAATGCTCTGTGAGCCTTATATAACATATGTTTGTGTGCTAATGAGGCAATTGAAAACACATGCACAGTCCATGAAACACCCAAAATGCAAGTTCTCCCAATGTAGAGACTGAAATTCAAAGTGGGTACACCTGTTAAGGATGTCCTTCAATTTCTAACCCATAAAAACACTCTCTGAGTGAGCATGCCCAGAAATATCCAAGCGCTGATCATACACAAAAAGCATGCCCAAAAAAAATAACTGGCTGGGCATGTGCAGAACAACACCAATGCAGCTAGCAAAAAATACCCCCCCCTCCCCCCGTCCAAAATTAAGCACATCATCCAGCATGCTACAAAATTAGAGATGGGACAATCACCCCTCCCCCCCACCAACAAATTCCATTGCAGTCTATGGGAACTGACTTGTTAATTTTGCTAGTCCCCACTTGGCTGGCTTATCTTCTAGTTATTGGCCTTAAAATGGGGGCCCAGGTCCCACCCTAAGGGACATATATCAATGTCACCAATTTGGAAAACACCAAAAACAAAACAAGGAGAAGTGCCTTTAAATATGCCAAATTGCTTAAGGGCTTAAGGGCCATTTCACACCACACCATTTTTGATGCAGTCCAGTGTTTTTTTCCCCCTCTTTTCACTTAGGACAAGTGTGTTGCAGTGCGTCTTTGGTGCATTTAGGTGCGTTGCGGTGCATTCCAGTGCATTTTTGGTACGTTCCGTTGCGTTTTTGATGTGTTTTACTGGGGTCCAGTACAGTTTTGTACCTAAAAAATGCAGCATGACCAATTATTTTTTTGCTTTCTGAAATGCACTGGAACGGACTGCAGTGGTGTGAACTATGCCATTGGCATTAATCTGATCAACTTTCTTTGCGTTTTTCAGGCATCAAAAAAACGCACTGCACTGCATCCGGTGTGAACTGGCCCTAAATATCATCCCGGGGGGTGTCTATAGTATGCCTGTAAAGTAGCAAATGTTTTCTATGTTTATAACAGTTCAAGAGCAAAATTACATTTCTAAAGTAAAATAATAGTAATTTAAAAGTCCTTGCGGCTATAATGAATTGCTGGTTCCCGTCAATACAGATAAAAGTCATTGAAAGTCTTTGCTAACCAAAAAAAAAAATGCGTGGGGGTCCCCCAAATTCCATAACCAGGCCCTTCAGGTCTGGAATGGATATTAAGGGGAACCCCGCTGCAAATTTTTTAAAAAAATTACGTGGGGTTCCCCCCAAATATCCATACCAGGCCCTTCAGATCTGGCATGGATTTTAAGGGGAACTCCACCCCAAATTTAAAAAAAAAATGGCGTGGAGTCCCCCTAAAAATCCACACCAGACCCTTTATCCGAGCACATAACCTGGCCGGCCGCAGGAAAAGAGGGGGGGACGAGAGCGGCCCCCCCTCCCTCCTGAACCGTACCAGGCCACATGCCCTCAACATGGGGAGGATGTCCCCATGTAGATGGGGACAAGGGCCTCATCCCCACAACCCTTGCCCGGTGGTTGTGGGGGTCTGCGGGCGGGGGGCTTATCGGAATCTGGAAGACCCCTTTAACAAAGGGGACCCCCAGATCCCGGCCCCCCCTGTGTGAAATGGTAATGGGGTACAAATGTACCCCTACCATTTCACAAGGAAAGTGTAAAAAATGTAAAAAATGACAAGAGCCGGTTTTTGACAATTCCTTTATTAATGTCTTTTCTTTTCTTCCATCTTCTTCCTTCTTCTTCCATCTTCTTCTTTTCTCCATTCGGGTTTCTTCCTCCATCTTCATCTTTATCTTCATCTTCATCTTCCTTCTTCCTTCGGTGTTCTCGTCCACATCTTGCCCCGGCGTCTTCCCTTCTTCTTTCTTCTCCGGCCGCTCCGTTTGAATTGGAGGTTCCCGCTGTGCGACGCTTCAGTTCGCCTCTGGGTCCGCTTACACCCGGTGACCCCGCCCCCCTCTGACACACATGGATTTCATGGGGACTTTCCCGTGGTGACAGAGGGGGGCGGAGCCACCGGGTGGTAGCGGACCAAGTGGAGAACTGAAGCGTCGCACAGCGGGAACCTCCAATTCAAACGGAGCGGCCGGAGAAGAAAGAAGAAGGGAAGACGCCGGAGCAAGATGCGGACGAGAAGACCGAAGGAAGAAGGAAGATGAAGATGAAGATGAAGATGAAGAGGAAGATGAAGATGGAGGAAGAAACCCGAATGGAGAAAAGAAGAAGATGGAAGAAGATGGAAGAAAGGAGAAGACATTAGCAAAGGAATTGTCAAAAACCGGCTCTTGTCATTTTTTTAATTTTTGACACTTTCCTTGTGAAATGGTAGGGGTACATTTGTACCCCTTACCATTTCACACAGGGGGGGGCGGGATTTGGGGGTCCCCTTTGTTAAAGGGGTCTTCCAGATTCCGATAAGCCCCCCGCCCGCAGACCCCCACAACCACCGGGCAAGGGTTGTGGGGATGAGGCCCTTGTCCCCATCAACATGGGGACATCCTCCCCATGTTGAGGGCATGTGGCCTGGTACGGTTCAGGAGGGAGGGGGGGCCGCTCTCGTCCCCCCTCTTCCCCTGCGGCCGGCCAGGTTATGTGCTCAGATAAGGGTCTGGTATGGATTTTTGGGGGAACTCCACGCCATTTTTTTAGAAAATTTGGGGTGGAGTTCCCCTTAAAATCCATGCCAGATCTGAAGGGCCTGGTTTGGATATTTGGGGGGAACCCGCACGTCATTTTAAAAAAAAAATTGCAGCGGGGTTCCCCTTAATATTCATTCCAGACCTGAAGGGCCTGGTTATGGAATTCGGGGAACCCCCACGCTTTTTTTTTTTGGTTAGCAAACACTTTCAATTACTTTTCTCTATATTGCCGGAAGCCGACAATTCATTATAGCCGCGGCTGCTTTTAAATGCCTTTTTTTCCTTTAGAAATGTAATTTTGCTGGCGCACTGGGAAGTTCAGAGCTGCGCCAGTTCAACTTATGCAAATTGACTTGAGTGACTTGACATTTACTAAGATTTTGCCGGCGCAGTGTCTTGGCGCATTTAAACCATTGAAATTCCCACGCTGAGCTCAAAAAAACCTCCCGCAGCTCGAATCGTACTTGCCGGCGCAGCGGGCTGGTTTTGAAAAAGTTACTTTCCCACTCTATTTTGGGCATGTTTGTTATTTGGGCCGGTGTCACTACACTTCCTCACATCACCCCATGTCACCCCCAATATTTTCTCACTTCCAGCTTCTTTATATTTAGATTTTAACATGCCCTGCGCCAGGTCCATAGTGGCGCACTGAGCGCCTCCTCCCGTCCACCGACAACACTATAGTAAATGGGAAATAGGGCTGCGATACTGGCGCTAATGTTTTGTAAATACCAAAACAGCCATTGCGCACGCAGATGCGCCAATACTCATGGTGCAAACGTTTGGTAAATCAGCCCCATAGTGTTGTGTGTTTCTTCCAAACAACTCAACTTTGGTTTCATCTGTCCACAGAATATTTTGCCAATACTGCTGTGGAACATCCAGGTGCTCTTGTGCAAACTGTAAACATGCAGCAATGTTTTTTTGGACAGAAGTGGCTTCCTCTGTGGTATCCTCCCATGAAATCCATTCTTTTTAGTGTTTTACATATCGTAGATTCGCTAACAGGGATGTTAGCATATGCCAGAGACTTTTGTAAGTCTTTAGCTGACACTCTAGGATTCTTCTTCACCTCATTGAGCAGTCTGTGCTGTGCTCTTGCAGTCATCTTTACAGGACGCCCACTCCTAGGGAGAGTAGCAGCAGTGCTGAACTTTCTCCATTTATAGACAATTTGTCTTACCGTGGACTGATGAACAGCAAGGCTTTTGGAGATACTTTTATCACCCTTTCCAGCTTTATGCAAGTCAACAATACTTAATCGTAGGTCTTTTGAGAGCTCTTTTGTGCGAGGCATCATTCACATCAGGCAATGCTTCTTGTGAAAAGCAAACCCAGAAATGGTGGGTGTTTCTTATAGGGCAGGGCAGCTGTAACCAACACCTCCATCTCATTGATTGGACTCCAGTTGGCTGACACCTCACTCCAATTAGCTCTTGGAGATCTCATTAGTCTAGGGGTTCACATACTTTTTCCACCTGCACTGTGAATGTTTACATGGTGTGCAATAAAAACATGGTAACATTTAATTCTTTGAGTGTTATTGGTTTAAGCAGACTGTGATTGTCTATTGTTGTGACTTAGATGAAGATCAGATCACATTTTATGACCAATTTGTGCAGAAATTGCAACTATATATTACAAGGTGGTGGACTGGCTTATTAAACCATCCTCATCCTCCTCACCCTTCGTCACCCAAGCGGAGACTGGTGCATAGTCCACTGTAGCTGCCAGAGTGGGGCTAAACCTGCTCCCTTGTACACAGCTATTCCTGTCATAGCCCCAGCATCAGGCATGGAGGAGTCAGTTATTTGAACACAGCGTGAGCCACTTGCTCATTGATGATGCACAGCCATTACTTGATTCAGATGTTGGTTCTGAGGTTGAGGAAGGCAGGAACATGAGCCTATAGAGAGGGGAGAACACTGGTACACTAATTGGCAGTCATGTTCCCCCAGCCGCAGTGTATTGCCAAGATGTTTTTAGTGGTAATGAGGATGGATGAGATGATAATGGTGAGGTTAGTGATGTGACTTGGGTGCCAGATAGAGCAGAGGAGGAAAGTGAGGGTGAGGCACAACCCCAACGAGGCAGCCATCATGGAAGAGTAGAGAGCAGCCACCCTATTCCATCACATCGTGGAGCTGTTATCTCCTGGCCCACTTCCCACAGCTCAGCTGTCTGGGCCTTTTTTAGCACATGTGCAGCCGATCGCACTTTTGCAAACCAAGCGCGGCAAAAACACCAGCAATTTGGATACCACATGCTTGACAAGGCATTTAACCTCCCACCACTAAGCCCGTTGGCAAGAGCACCTTAAAGTCACACAAAAGGGGCACAAATCTGTTCCTCCTTCTTACTCACCTCAGTCTTCCCCTGCTATACCTCATGACCTCTCAGCAGCCTCCACTGACAGGGATGATGGTATAGTGCAGGGTGTCCCAGGTCCTTGCAACATGTCTGCCAGCAGCACACCACCAGCTGTAGAGTATAGTAGGGAAGTTTCTCTGCCCAAGCTGCTGCATCAAAAAAAATTACACTCACTGCAACCCACACGCCCATGCCTTTCTGTCTGGTGGATTCTGCCCCCTTCCGTGAATTTTCAGAATGTCTTGTACCAGAATGGCAGGTTCCCAGTCACTATTTCCTTTCACATAAGGCCATTCCAGCTCTGTACCATCATGTGGAAGGCAATGTTGTGGCATCATTGGGCAAGGAAGTCAGCCGCAAAGTCCATGTTACTGCTGACACATGGTCCAGCAAGCATGGTTAGGGACGTTATGTTTTGTTCACAGCACACTGGGTAACTCTGCTTGCAACTCGGAATGATGCAGAGCAGGGCTCGGTGCTGGAGCTTGTTTTTCCACCATGACTCAATACAGCTAGTGGTGATGATGCCAGATTTGTCAGCTCTACCCCCTCCTCCTCTTCCACTTCCACACCCTCCTCTGCTGAATTGTCCTATGAGCCACAAGTACCCCCAAGCGTTCAAGGGGCTATGCAATGTGTCAGGCTAAAAGGTGCCATTCAGTGCTTCAGCTGATGTGTCTAGGAGAAAGGAACCACGCCAAAGCGGAGATTCTTGCACTTCTGCAGGGGCAGGCCCAGAGGTGATGCACTCCAAGCCAACTGGAGCCAGGAATGGTGGTGTGTGATAATGGCACAAACCTCCTGTCCGCCCTTAGACAGGAAAAGTTGACACATGTGCCATGCCTGGCACATGTCCTTAATTTGGTGGTGCAGTGTTTGCTTAATAGGTACCCAGGGTTGGAAGATCTAGTAAATCAGGCCAGAAGAATTTGTAGCCATTTCAGGTGGTCATACACAGCCAGTGCTTGGTTAGCTGAAATTCAGCAGCAATTCCACCTGCCTGTAAACTGCCTGATTTGTGACATGCCCACCAGGTGGAACTGAACTTTGGCAATGCTACAGTGGCTGCACATGCAGCAGAGGGCCCTCAATGAGTATCTGTGTGAGTATAGCACAACGACAGGCTCAGGCCAGCTCAACTTTTTTTCCCCACGCCAATGGCTGCTCATAAAGGATGCATGCACTGTACTGTCACCATTTGAGGAGGCCACAAGGATGGTGAGCCATGACAATGCATGCATCAGTGACACAATCCCTGTTGTGTTCCTGCTGGAGAAGACTCTAAATGGCATTTTGGACAGGGCACGTGAGGCAGAGCAGCAGGAGGAAGAGGAGGACTTTCTTTCCCTCTCAAGGCCCACTTTATGCAGACACCATTGTTCCTATTGTGAGGGGGTTAACTCAGCAGCGGGTTTGTGTGACCCCCTGGATGGGTTCACCACACAAAAACAGGCACAGCAGTAGGGATGAGCTTCGTGTTCGAGTCGAACATACGTTCGACTCGAACATTGGCTGTTCGATCGTTCGACGAAGATCGAACGATTTGGGCCGTTCGCGCCAAATTCGAGTGACGCGAACGGCCCACAATGCACTACGCCATCGCAGTGTCATCCAGGCGCTGTGATTGGCCAAGCATGCACTGTGACCCCGCATGCTTGGCCAATCACAGCGCCGGCAGCGAGGAGAGCAATGATTGGCCACAGGCAGGATGCCTGTGGCCAATTATTGCTGAGGGTGTTTAGTACACGCCCCACACTATAAAAGGCCGCCAGCACGGCGGCCTAGTGTAGTGTGTTCCGGAGCAGGGATAGAGTAGCATAGGCAGGGACAGTGACTGTTATTTCTTTCTTGCTTAACCTGGATTCCTTTAGTTTAGGGAAAGAGAAGGATAGGTAGGGAGAGTGTCAGTGTGTTTTGTGCTTCTGCTATAGTGTGCTTAAAAAAAACATTTATTCTAGGGACAGAAAACTCTAGGTAGGGACAGTGTCAGTTTCTTTCACTCTGCAAGTCCTTGTTTCCAGGGACCTGTAAGGACAGTGAGTTAATTGTCCTTGTGCTATATTGTGCTTAAAAAAAACATTTATTCTAGGGACAGAAAACTCTAGGTAGGGACAGTGTCAGTTTCTTTCACTCTGCAAGTCCTTGTTTCCAGGGACCTGTAAGGACAGTGAGTTAATTGTCCTTGTGCTATATTGTGATTAAAAAAAACATTTATTCTAGGGACAGAAAACTCTAGGTAGGGACAGTGTCAGTTTCTTTCACTCTGCAAGTCCTTGTTTCCAGGGACCTGTAAGGACAGTGAGTTAATTTTCCTTGTGCTATATTGTGATTAAAAAAAACATTTATTCTAGGGACAGAAAACTCTAGGTAGGGACAGTGTCAGTTTCTTTCACTCTGCAAGTCCTTGTTTCCAGGGACCTGTAAGGACAGTGAGTTAATTGTCCTTGTGCTATATTGTGCTTAAAAAAAACATTTATTCTAGGGACAGAAAACTCTAGGTAGGGACAGTGTCAGTTTCTTTCACTCTGCAAGTCCTTGTTTCCAGGGACCTGTAAGGACAGTGAGTTAATTGTCCTTGTGCTATATTGTGATTAAAAAAAACATTTATTCTAGGGACAGAAAACTCTAGGTAGGGACAGTGTCAGTTTCTTTCACTCTGCAAGTCCTTGTTTCCAGGGACCTGTAAGGACAGTGAGTTAATTTTCCTTGTGCTATATTGTGATTAAAAAAAACATTTATTCTAGGGACAGAAAACTCTAGGTAGGGACAGTGTCAGTTTCTTTCACTCTGCAAGTCCTTGTTTCCAGGGACCTGTAAGGACAGTGAGTTAATTTTCCTTGTGCTATATTGTGATTAAAAAAAACATTTTTTCTAGGGACAGAAAACTGTAGGTAGGGAGAGTGTTTTTTTTCTTTCACTCTGCAAGTCCTTGTTTCCAGGGACCTGTAAGGACAGTGAGTTAATTTTCCTTGTGCTATATTGTGATTAAAAAAAACATTTTTTCTAGGGACAGAAAACTGTAGGTAGGGAGAGTGTTTTTTTTCTTTCACTCTGCAAGTCCTTGTTTCCAGGGACCTGTAAGGACAGTGAGTTAATTGTCCTTGTGCTATATTGTGCTTAAAAAAAACATTTATTCTAGGGACAGAAAACTCTAGGTAGGGACAGTGTCAGTTTCTTTCACTCTGCAAGTCCTTGTTTCCAGGGACCTGGAGAGACATTGAGTGAATTGTCCTTGTGCTATATTGTGATTAAAAAAAACATTTATTCTAGGGACAGAAAACTCTAGGTAGGGACAGTGTCAGTTTCTTTCACTCTGCAAGTCCTTGTTTCCAGGGACCTGTAAGGACAGTGAGTTAATTTTCCTTGTGCTATATTGTGATTAAAAAAAACATTTTTTCTAGGGACAGAAAACTGTAGGTAGGGAGAGTGTTTTTTTTCTTTCACTCTGCAAGTCCTTGTTTCCAGGGACCTGTAAGGACAGTGAGTTAATTTTCCTTGTGCTATATTGTGATTAAAAAAAACATTTATTCTAGGGACAGAAAACTCTAGGTAGGGACAGTGTCAGTTTCTTTCACTCTGCAAGTCCTTGTTTCCAGGGACCTGTAAGGACAGTGAGTTAATTTTCCTTGTGCTATATTGTGATTAAAAAAAACATTTTTTCTAGGGACAGAAAACTGTAGGTAGGGAGAGTGTTTTTTTTCTTTCACTCTGCAAGTCCTTGTTTCCAGGGACCTGTAAGGACAGTGAGTTAATTGTCCTTGTGCTATATTGTGATTAAAAAAAACATTTTTTCTAGGGACAGAAAACTCTAGGTAGGGAGAGTTTTTTTTTTTTTTCACTCTGCAAGTCCTTGTTTCCAGGGACCTGTAAGGACAGTGAGTTAATTGTCCTTGTGCTATATTGTGCTTAAAAAAAACATTTATTCTAGGGACAGAAAACTCTAGGTAGGGACAGTGTCAGTTTCTTTCACTCTGCAAGTCCTTGTTTCCAGGGACCTGGAGAGACATTGAGTGAATTGTCCTTGTGCTATATTGTGATTAAAAAAAACATTTATTCTAGGGACAGAAAACTCTAGGTAGGGACAGTGTCAGTTTCTTTCACTCTGCAAGTCCTTGTTTCCAGGGACCTGTAAGGACAGTGAGTTAATTTTCCTTGTGCTATATTGTGATTAAAAAAAACATTTTTTCTAGGGACAGAAAACTGTAGGTAGGGAGAGTGTTTTTTTTCTTTCACTCTGCAAGTCCTTGTTTCCAGGGACCTGTAAGGACAGTGAGTTAATTTTCCTTGTGCTATATTGTGATTAAAAAAAACATTTACTCTAGGTAGGGACAGTGTCAGTTTCTTTCACTCTGCAAGTCCTTGTTTCCAGGGACCTGTAAGGACAGTGAGTTAATTTTCCTTGTGCTATATTGTGATTAAAAAAAACATTTTTTCTAGGGACAGAAAACTGTAGGTAGGGAGAGTGTTTTTTTTCTTTCACTCTGCAAGTCCTTGTTTCCAGGGACCTGTAAGGACAGTGAGTTAATTGTCCTTGTGCTATATTGTGCTTAAAAAAAACATTTTTTCTAGGGACAGAAAACTCTAGGTAGGGAGAGTGTTTTTTTTTTTTCACTCTGCAAGTCCTTGTTTCCAGGGACCTGTAAGGACAGTGAGTTAATTGTCCTTGTGCTATATTGTGCTTAAAAAAAACATTTATTCTAGGGACAGAAAACTCTAGGTAGGGACAGTGTCAGTTTCTTTCACTCTGCAAGTCCTTGTTTCCAGGGACCTGTAAGGACAGTGAGTTAATTTTCCTTGTGCTATATTGTGATTAAAAAAAACATTTATTCTAGGGACAGAAAACTCTAGGTAGGGACAGTGTCAGTTTCTTTCACTCTGCAAGTCCTTGTTTCCAGGGACCTGTAAGGACAGTGAGTTAATTGTCCTTGTGCTATATTGTGCTTAAAAAAAACATTTATTCTAGGGACAGAAAACTCTAGGTAGGGACAGTGTCAGTTTCTTTCACTCTGCAAGTCCTTGTTTCCAGGGACCTGTAAGGACAGTGAGTTAATTGTCCTTGTGCTATATTGTGATTAAAAAAAACATTTATTCTAGGGACAGAAAACTCTAGGTAGGGACAGTGTCAGTTTCTTTCACTCTGCAAGTCCTTGTTTCCAGGGACCTGTAAGGACAGTGAGTTAATTTTCCTTGTGCTATATTGTGATTAAAAAAAACATTTATTCTAGGGACAGAAAACTCTAGGTAGGGACAGTGTCAGTTTCTTTCACTCTGCAAGTCCTTGTTTCCAGGGACCTGTAAGGACAGTGAGTTAATTTTCCTTGTGCTATATTGTGATTAAAAAAAACATTTTTTCTAGGGACAGAAAACTGTAGGTAGGGAGAGTGTTTTTTTTCTTTCACTCTGCAAGTCCTTGTTTCCAGGGACCTGTAAGGACAGTGAGTTAATTTTCCTTGTGCTATATTGTGATTAAAAAAAACATTTTTTCTAGGGACAGAAAACTGTAGGTAGGGAGAGTGTTTTTTTTCTTTCACTCTGCAAGTCCTTGTTTCCAGGGACCTGTAAGGACAGTGAGTTAATTGTCCTTGTGCTATATTGTGCTTAAAAAAAACATTTATTCTAGGGACAGAAAACTCTAGGTAGGGACAGTGTCAGTTTCTTTCACTCTGCAAGTCCTTGTTTCCAGGGACCTGGAGAGACATTGAGTGAATTGTCCTTGTGCTATATTGTGATTAAAAAAAACATTTATTCTAGGGACAGAAAACTCTAGGTAGGGACAGTGTCAGTTTCTTTCACTCTGCAAGTCCTTGTTTCCAGGGACCTGTAAGGACAGTGAGTTAATTTTCCTTGTGCTATATTGTGATTAAAAAAAACATTTTTTCTAGGGACAGAAAACTGTAGGTAGGGAGAGTGTTTTTTTTCTTTCACTCTGCAAGTCCTTGTTTCCAGGGACCTGTAAGGACAGTGAGTTAATTTTCCTTGTGCTATATTGTGATTAAAAAAAACATTTATTCTAGGGACAGAAAACTCTAGGTAGGGACAGTGTCAGTTTCTTTCACTCTGCAAGTCCTTGTTTCCAGGGACCTGTAAGGACAGTGAGTTAATTTTCCTTGTGCTATATTGTGATTAAAAAAAACATTTTTTCTAGGGACAGAAAACTGTAGGTAGGGAGAGTGTTTTTTTTCTTTCACTCTGCAAGTCCTTGTTTCCAGGGACCTGTAAGGACAGTGAGTTAATTGTCCTTGTGCTATATTGTGATTAAAAAAAACATTTTTTCTAGGGACAGAAAACTCTAGGTAGGGAGAGTTTTTTTTTTTTTTCACTCTGCAAGTCCTTGTTTCCAGGGACCTGTAAGGACAGTGAGTTAATTGTCCTTGTGCTATATTGTGCTTAAAAAAAACATTTATTCTAGGGACAGAAAACTCTAGGTAGGGACAGTGTCAGTTTCTTTCACTCTGCAAGTCCTTGTTTCCAGGGACCTGGAGAGACATTGAGTGAATTGTCCTTGTGCTATATTGTGATTAAAAAAAACATTTATTCTAGGGACAGAAAACTCTAGGTAGGGACAGTGTCAGTTTCTTTCACTCTGCAAGTCCTTGTTTCCAGGGACCTGTAAGGACAGTGAGTTAATTTTCCTTGTGCTATATTGTGATTAAAAAAAACATTTTTTCTAGGGACAGAAAACTGTAGGTAGGGAGAGTGTTTTTTTTCTTTCACTCTGCAAGTCCTTGTTTCCAGGGACCTGTAAGGACAGTGAGTTAATTTTCCTTGTGCTATATTGTGATTAAAAAAAACATTTATTCTAGGGACAGAAAACTCTAGGTAGGGACAGTGTCAGTTTCTTTCACTCTGCAAGTCCTTGTTTCCAGGGACCTGTAAGGACAGTGAGTTAATTTTCCTTGTGCTATATTGTGATTAAAAAAAACATTTTTTCTAGGGACAGAAAACTGTAGGTAGGGAGAGTGTTTTTTTTCTTTCACTCTGCAAGTCCTTGTTTCCAGGGACCTGTAAGGACAGTGAGTTAATTGTCCTTGTGCTATATTGTGCTTAAAAAAAACATTTTTTCTAGGGACAGAAAACTCTAGGTAGGGAGAGTGTTTTTTTTTTTTCACTCTGCAAGTCCTTGTTTCCAGGGACCTGTAAGGACAGTGAGTTAATTGTCCTTGTGCTATATTGTGCTTAAAAAAAACATTTATTCTAGGGACAGAAAACTCTAGGTAGGGACAGTGTCAGTTTCTTTCACTCTGCAAGTCCTTGTTTCCAGGGACCTGGAGAGACATTGAGTGAATTGTCCTTGTGCTATATTGTGATTAAAAAAAACATTTATTCTAGGGACAGAAAACTCTAGGTAGGGACAGTGTCAGTTTCTTTCACTCTGCAAGTCCTTGTTTCCAGGGACCTGTAAGGACAGTGAGTTAATTTTCCTTGTGCTATATTGTGATTAAAAAAAACATTTTTTCTAGGGACAGAAAACTGTAGGTAGGGAGAGTGTTTTTTTTCTTTCACTCTGCAAGTCCTTGTTTCCAGGGACCTGTAAGGACAGTGAGTTAATTTTCCTTGTGCTATATTGTGATTAAAAAAAACATTTATTCTAGGGACAGAAAACTCTAGGTAGGGACAGTGTCAGTTTCTTTCACTCTGCAAGTCCTTGTTTCCAGGGACCTGTAAGGACAGTGAGTTAATTTTCCTTGTGCTATATTGTGATTAAAAAAAACATTTTTTCTAGGGACAGAAAACTGTAGGTAGGGAGAGTGTTTTTTTTCTTTCACTCTGCAAGTCCTTGTTTCCAGGGACCTGTAAGGACAGTGAGTTAATTGTCCTTGTGCTATATTGTGCTTAAAAAAAACATTTTTTCTAGGGACAGAAAACTCTAGGTAGGGAGAGTGTTTTTTTTTTTTCACTCTGCAAGTCCTTGTTTCCAGGGACCTGTAAGGACAGTGAGTTAATTGTCCTTGTGCTATATTGTGCTTAAAAAAAACATTTATTCTAGGGACAGAAAACTCTAGGTAGGGACAGTGTCAGTTTCTTTCACTCTGCAAGTCCTTGTTTCCAGGGACCTGTAAGGACAGTGAGTTAATTTTCCTTGTGCTATATTGTGCTTAAAAAAAACATTTATTCTAGGGACAGAAAACTCTAGGTAGGGACAGTGTCAGTTTCTTTCACTCTGCAAGTCCTTGTTTCCAGGGACCTGGAGAGACATTGAGTGAATTGTCCTTGTGCTATATTGTGATTAAAAAAAACATTTATTCTAGGGATAGAAAACTCTAGGTAGGGACAGTGTCAGTTTCTTTCACTGTGAAAGTCCTTGTTTCAAGGGACAGAGAAGGACACCTGAAGGTAGCCCTTATTGCTTTTTTCCCATCTCCCTGCAGGCCATCTATTAGAATGTCTGGAAGGCAAACAAGGAGAGGCAGACAGTCAGGAGGCAATAAAAGAGGGCAAGCAGGCTCTGTGTCTGGGGGCAACAGTGCTGGTCGTGGACGCGGTGCAGTGTCATCAGCACATGGCCATGGGACACGCTTGTCCTTCTTTTCGGCAGCTGGACATGTTGAGCCACATCATGCCGAAGACTTGGTAGAGTGGATGACCAAGCCCTCCTCCTCCTCCTCATCCTCTCTCACCCAGGCTCAGGGTACTGGAAAAGCAGCTGCCAAAGCGTCGTCTTCCCTGGTATCAATGTCAGACAAATCATCAGTCACTCCTTCCCTAGACCCACCATGTCCTCCTCCTGAGGAGTCCCCCGAACTGTTTCAGCACAGTGTTGGGTACATGCTCCAGGAGGATGCCCAGCGTTTCGAAGGGTCTGATGATGAAACCCAGCTAGAGGAAGGCAGTAGCGTGAGAGCAGACAGAGGGGATGCTCAAGAAGGACACCAATCTGGCAGTCATGTTCCAGCAGCTGCAGCATACTGCCAGATTGGCTCCAGTGATGAGGAGGGAGGGGATGATGAGGTCAATGACTCCACGTGGGTGCCTAATAGGAGAGAGGAGGAGGAGGAGGATGAGGAGGAGGCACATCTCCAACGAGGCAGGATGCCCTTTGGTGGCCAGCGTAAGGGCAGTACACCGACGGAATCACACCGCAGAGCTCCGCCTGTGCAGGGCGCTGCCTCTGCCCGTCATTCAAAAAGTTCTTTGGTGTGGGCCTTTTTTGAGGCTAGTGCATCAGATCGCACAGCTGCTGTTTGCAACATATGTCTCAAGCGTATATCGCGTGGCCAAAACATCAGCCGCTTGGGTACCACATGCCTGACCAGACATATGTTGACCTGCCATGCAGCTCGTTGGCAAGCCTACCTCAAAGACCCACACCAAAGAACAAAGCGGACCTCTCCTTGCACCGCATCAGCTGGGATCTCCAACCCCACTATAACTTCAGTCCTCTCTGAAACATGCACTGAGAGGAATGAAGGTGTAGAATTAGGTGTGTCACAGCCAAGTACTTGCGCCCACTCTGCTAGCAGTACACCGACGTCCGATTCTAGCAGGCAAATTTCCCTGCCCCAGCTGCTGGACCGTCGAAAGAAGTTCACTCCCAGCCATCCACATGCCCAGCGGTTGAATGCTAGCTTGGCTAAATTGCTAGCGCTTCAACTGCTGCCTTTTCAGTTGGTAGACTCGGCCCCCTTCCGTGAGTTTGTGCAATGTGCGGTTCCTCAGTGGCAGGTTCCCAAACGCCACTTTTTCTCACGGAAGGCTATTCCGGCTCTCTACCGGCATGTGGAAGGCAATGTCTTGGCCTCGCTGGACAGGGCGGTCAGCGGTAAGGTGCATATTACCGCTGACTCATGGTCCAGCAGGCATGGACAGGGACGTTACCTTTCTTTCACGGCCCATTGGGTCACTCTTTTGGCAGCTGGGAAGGATTCAGGACAAGGTGCAGTAGTGTTGGAGGTTGTCCCACCGCCACGCCTCCAAAATGCTACTACTGGTTGTGACACACCTCTCTCCTCCACCCCCTCCTCTTCTTCTTCCTCCATGGCCTCTTCCTGTGGTTTGTCCTATGAACCAGCGGTGCTCCGTAGCCGTTCACGGGGCTACGCAAGTACGCAGGCAAAAAGATGCCATGCCGTGCTTGCGCTGGTGTGTTTGGGGGACAGAAGCCACACTGGGGCAGAGGTCCTGTCTGCTCTGCAGGGCCAGGCCGAGAGGTGGTTGACGCCACGCCAGCTTAAGCCAGGAATGGTGGTTTGCGACAATGGCACCAACCTCCTCTCCGCCCTCCGACAGGGACAACTGACCCATGTGCCCTGTGTGGCTCACGTCCTTAACCTGGTGGTGCAGCGGTTCTTGGGCAGGTACCCGGGCTTACAGGATGTCCTGAGGCAGGCCAGGAAAGTCTGTGTGCATTTCCGCAGATCTTATAATGCCAGTGCTCGCCTGGCTGAGCTGCAAAAGGAGTTGAACCTGCCCAAGAACCGCCTTATATGTGACATGCCCACCAGGTGGAACTCAACGTTGGCCATGCTGCAGCGGCTGCACACGCAGCAGAGGGCCATCAATGAGTACCTGTGCGACTACGGCACCAGGACAGGGTCAGGGGAGCTTGGTTTTTTTTCTCCACGCCAGTGGGGCATGATCAGGGATGCATGCACTGTCCTGGCACCATTTGAGGAGGCCACGAGGATGGTGAGCAGTGACAGTGCATGCATCAGTGACACTGTACCTCTTGTCCACCTGTTGGAGCACACGCTGCGTGGAATAATGGACAGGGCACTTGAGGCAGAACAGAGGCAGGAAGAGGAGGACTTCCTTGCCTCTCAAGGCCCCCTTTACCCAGACAGTGTTCCTTCTGTCCCACCCATCGCACAGGAAGAGGAGGAGGAGGAGGAGGAGGAGGAGGAGGAGGATTGTGTCAGCATGGAGGTGGAGGCTGGCACTCAGCATCATCAGCAGCAGTCTTTTAGGGATGATTTACAGTCCCAAGAAACCAGTGGACTTGTACGTGGCTGGGAGGAGGTGGCTGCGGATCATGTCATCCTTAGTGACCCAGAGGACTCCGGAGCGAATGCCTCAGCAAACCTACGCTGCATGGCCTCCCTGATCCTGCAAAGTCTGCGGAAGGATCCTCGTATTCTTCGGATCAAGGAGAGGGACCATTACTGGCTGGCCACTCTCCTTGATCCACGGTACAAGGGTAAGGTTGCGGACCTTATGTTACCGTCGCAGAGGGAGCAGAGGATGAGACAACTCCGGGAGGCCTTGCAGAAAGGTCTGTGCAACGCGTTCCCAGAGACTGGGAGGTTGCAAACTCCTGGTCCTGGACAACGAGTTGCTGAGGCTTCGGCCAGTCAAAGAAGGAGCGGTGGGGAAGGTGGCCGTCTGACCGATGCGTTCAGACAATTCTTTAGTCCGCAGCCCCAAAGTATGATCGGTTCCAGCAACCATCGCCAGCGTCTGATAAACATGGTGCAGGAATATCTAGGGGCAAGGTCAGACTTGGACACCTTCCCCACCGAAAATCCTCTGGCTTACTGGGTCTTGAGGATGGATCACTGGCCAGAGCTTGCACAGTATGCAATTGAGCTACTGGCCTGTCCTGCATCCAGCGTTCTTTCGGAACGCACATTCAGTGCTGCTGGAGGATTTGTCACGGATCACAGGGTGCGCCTGTCCACCGACTCGGTTGATCGACTGACTTTCATCAAGATGAACCAGTCTTGGATCACCACCAGCTACCACACACCTGATGCTGATATAACAGACTAATTGATTTTAAAATGTCACATCCCTTCAAGACTGATGCTGATGCTGAGTGCCTGTGCTGTTATGTTGACTGCCTATCCTCCTCCTCCGAGTCCTCAATGATACGATTGATGATGATAGCTTGGAAGATCATTTTTGTTTATGGGTGCCGCCACCAGTGCCTAACGCCCAATTTTTCAGCCCCTGTTTAACAGTGGCGTGTAATTACAATTTTTGAAGCAATACTTTGCAACAGGGCTCATTGCTGTGCTCCAAGTACAGTATCTGTGAGGAGTTGCAGTGTTGTGCCACCAGTGCCTAAGGCCCAATTTTTCAGCCCCTGTTTAACAGGGGCGTGTCATTACAATTTTTGAAGCAATACTTTGCAACAGGGCTCATTGCTGTGCTCCAAGTACAGTATCTGTGAAGGGTTGCAGTGTTGTGCCACCAGTGCCTAAGGCCCAATTTTTCAGCCCCTGTTCAACAGGGGCATGTAATTACAATTCTTGATCTAATAATTCACAGCAGGGCCCATTGCTGCACCCACCAAGAGTAACTGTCAGGGCTTACAGTGTTGTGGCACCAGCACCACCATCAAAGGCCCAATTTTTACTACCACTGTTCAACAATTATATGTAATTAAAATTCCTGATATAATAGTTGACAGCAGGGCGTTCCAGCACCAACCAAGAGTAACTGTGAGTGCTTACAGTGTTGTGCCAACACCAACAACTAAGGGGCCTATTTCTGCAGAGTATATACGGCAGGTCCCTACTTTCAAACATCCAACTTACAAACGACTCCTACTTGCAAACGCAAGAAGACAACAGGAAGTGAGAGGAAATCTACCACTAGGAAGGAAAATTCTCTCCTGTAAGAATAAATATGGGAGAAAGGTGTCTCCTCTGTACTGATGCTTTATCAGCAATCCTTGTTTCAAGAAAAACACCACATTTCAAAAACAGTTGTCATTAGGACGGAAAGTGAGGTGAAATGTTCTGAACAGGGGCACAGACAGCAAAACAAATGTTACAGGGGTGATAACCCTTACCTATGTTTTCCAAAAAGTTTAAAAATAGATTTTTGGTCTGGAGCTACACTTCAACAATGTACCTGTTCAAAATTACAAACAGATTCTACATAAGAACAAACCTACAGTCCCTGTCTTGTATGCACCGCCTGTATACGGCTGTTCAGAGTATATAGGGCCTTTTTTATTTTATGTGCGGGGTTCCCCTTAATATCCATACAAGACCCAAAGGGGCTGGTAATGGGCTGGGGTAGGGGGGGGGGGTCATGGGGTAGCTATGCCATTTTTCTTAAAGATTTTCATCCATATTACCGGGACCAGACATTACATTAAAGCCGCAAGCAGTTTTAAATGGCTTTTTTTTCCTTTAGAAGTGTCATTTTGTGCAGGGACAGTTCTAAACACGGGAAACACGTGGCACTTCACAGGCATACTTTAGACACCCCCCAGGTACGATATTTAAAGGAATATTTGACTTTTTTTTTTTCACTTTATGCATCATTAAAATGACTGCTCCCGGAAAACGACCGTTTTTAAAACTTATTTTTGCATTGATACATGTCCCCTGGTGCAGAACCCGGGTTCCCAAACCCTTTTTAGGACAATAACATGCATAATAGTTGTTATAATTGGCACTTTAGAATTCGAACGTTCGCATCCATTGTATTTAATAGGGTTCTAATGTTCGTTCGAACTTTCGGTCCGTTCGCGGGTTCTGGTGCGAACCGAACCCGGGGGTGTTCGGCTCATCACTACACAGCAGACAGTGGTAGGAGAAAACAAAAGGGTGTGGTTTTATTTGAACTACAGTATATACAGACAAAAAATACAGCAAAAACAAAAGAAACAGGAAAATAAATCCTGGTTAACTTGACCACTCACTACACACGTTGGTGTCCCTAACTAACAACTGGGTACAGCCTTGTGCTGTCCCAGTCCCTAGCTCCCTGCTTTTAGAAGTTCTTAGCAATAACCACACAGGCTTAGGCTCACCGCACAGAGATCACACTCCCCAGACTATCCACACAGATCTGGTTCCAGGTTGGAGCATCTCCCTTAGCATGCTGGGAGTTCTTGTAGAGGCCCTAATGAGCCCACTTACTTCAGCTGGGCTCATTAACTCTTCCCCTGCAAGACTCCCAGCACTCTCCCTAGTGGTATAAATCGGCATAAAGCCTGAATCTAGGACATATATACCTTCCATCCTGGATGCAACCTGGTGATTTTACCTGCCTTCTGTCACATACCCCCCCCTCTTGTTTTAACCTTGGGGTTGGAACACAAGCAATCAAGCATGCATGTACTCGAGACAAAGCATCCACATTTGAACGCCAGGGCGATGCTTTACCGTAAAGTTGAATTTCTGTAGGGCCAGGAACCACCTATTTACTCTTCTATTTGTCTCTTTGTTTTGAGCCATCCACTTTAACCACTTGTCCCCCGCCCACTGTCAATTGACGGCGGACGGAGGATACTCTCGTTCTGGGAGGACGTCATATGACGTCCTCCCTTTAAAACGAGCTAGGAGGCGCGCGCTCGCCGCCAGCGGCCCGTGCGCACGCCCACCGCGTTCACAAGGCCCCGGTGCGCGTGCCCGGTGGCCGCGATTGCCGCCGGGCACCCGCGATTGCCCGGGAAACGAGCAGGAAAGTGGATCTCTGTGTGTAAACACAGAGATCCACGTCCTGTGAGGGAGAGGGGACCGATGGTGTGTCCCTTGTACATAGGGACAACCATCGGTCACCTCCCCCAGTCAGTCACCTCCCCCCACAGTAAGAACACATTGAGGGAACATATTTAACCCCTTCCCGCCCCCTAGTGGTTAACCCCTTCCCTGCCATCACATTTATACAGTAATCAATGCATTTTTATAGCAGGGATCGCTGTATAAACGTGAATGGTCCCAAAAATGTGTCAAAAGTGTCCGATGTGTCCGCCGCAATATCGCAGTCACAATAAAAAATCGCAGATCGCCGCCATTACTAATAAAAAAATAAAAAAGCTATAAATCTATCCCCTATTTTGTACACGCTATAACTTTTGCGCAAACCAATCAATACGCGCTTATTGCGATTTTTTTTTTTCACCAAAAATATGTAGAAGAATACGTATCGGCCTAAACTGAGGAAAATTTTATAAAAAAAAAAATGGGTATTTATTATAGCAAAAAGTAAAAAATAGTGTTTTTTTCCAAACTGGACGCTCTTCTTTTGTTTATAGCGCAAAAAATAAAAACCGCAGAGGTGATCAAATACCACCAAAAGAAAGCTCTATTTGTGGGAAAAAAAGGACACAAATTTTGTTTGGGAGCCACGTCGCACGACCGCGCAATTGTCATTCAAATTGTGACAGCGCTGAAAGCTGAAAAATGGCTTGGGCAGGAAGGGGGTTTTCGTGCACAGTAGAGAAGTGGTTAAAGGAGCGTGATCAGTAATCATGTCAACGTGCCTACCTAGCAGATAGTACCGAATGGAATATAGAGCCCACTTCACCGCTAAACACTCCTTCTCAATCGTGGCGTAATTTACCTCATGGGACTTCAATTTCCTACTGAGGTAAATGACTGGGTGCTCTACCCCGTTCCAGACCTGGGACAATACTGCTCCTAACCCAACGTCTGATGCATCACTTTGTACGACAAAGTCCCTGGAGAAGTCTGGTGAGTACAACACTGGCTGGCTACATAAGGCTTTTTTTAAGAATTGGAATGCTGCCTCAGCCTCTGGGGTCCATTTAACCATGACAGACTCTTTCCCTTTTGTCAGGTTGGTTAGGGGCACAGCCTGAGAGGCAAAGTGGGGAATGAATCGCCGATAATAACCAGCGATTCCCAGAAAGGCTCGTACCTGCTTCTTGTTGTTGGGACGTGGCCAATTCTGTATGGCCTTGACTTTATTGACTTGGGGTTTTATTACTCCTCTCCCAATGGTGTACCCAAGATATTTGGCCTCCTCCTGTCCAATGGTACACTTCTTGGCGTTGGCCGTAAACCCAGCTTCCCGGATAGAGTCTAAGACTGCTTGTACTTTTGGCAGATGTGAGGCCCAATCTGTGCTATAGATAATTACATCATCTAGGTAAGCCGCAGCATACTTCTGATGGGGCCTCAGTATCTGGTCCATTGTCCGCTGGAATGTTGCCGGCGAATTCTGTAAACCAAACGGCATTCTTTTATATTGGAACGCCCCGTCTGGGGTTACAAATGTGTTTTTCTCCTTGGCCGATTTGGCCAGGGGAATTTGCCAATACCCTTTGGTGAGATCAAGAGTTGTCATGTATCGGGCTGTTCCCAACCGGTCGACCAACTCATCTATACGTGGCATGGGGTAGGTGTCAAATTTTGTAACTTTGTTCAGTTGTCGGAAATCGTTACAAAATCGCCAGCTCCCATCCGGTTTAGGCACTAACACTATGGGACTTGACCAATCACTTTGGGATTCCTCTATCACCCCTAACTTAAGCATTTTCTGTACTTCCTCACGTATTGCCTCCCGTCGGGCCTCCGGGATCCGATAGGGTTTTAGCTTCACCCTTTCACCGGGCGGGGTAATAATATCATGCTCTACCCCAGACGTTTGTCCCGGCAGCTCAGAGAAAACCTCCTTGTTGCGAAGCACAAATTCCTTAACCTCCTGTTGTTGGGGGTTTGACAAGGTGACTGCTATTCCAACCTCAGAAATCACGCAATCGCGACTAGGGATTCCCTATCCCTCCAGGCTTTCAACAGATTAATGTGATAGAGCTGTTCGGGCTTTCACCTTCCTGGTTGTCTGACCTTGTAATTCACTTTGCTCACTTTTTCCATTATCTCGTAGAGGCCTTGCCATTTAGCAAGGAATTTGCTTTCAACCGTAGGGACAAGTACCAATACCTTATCCCCCGGGGAAAAGGTACGGGTCTTGGCCCCACGGTTGTACACTCTCTGCTGTGCCAACTGCGCTTGGGCCAAATGTTCCTTTACGATTGGCATTACCTGTGCAATTCTATCTTGCATCAGTGAGACATGCTCAATCACACTCCTGTGGGGAGAACTCTCACTTTCCCAAGTTTCCTTGGCGATATCCAACAACCCTCTTGGGTGTCTCCCATAGAGTAACTCAAAGGGTGAGAAACCCGTAGAGGATTGGGGTACCTCCCGAATGGCAAACATTAAATAGGGAATTAGACAGTTCCAATCCTTTCCATCTTTATCCACCACCTTCTTTAACATTTGTTTTAGAATTTTATTGAATCTTTCAACCAACCCATCTGTTTGGGGGTGATACACAGATGTACGCAATTGTGTCACTTTGAACAACTTGCACAGATCTTTCATAACCCGGGACATAAAGGGTGTACCTTGGTCCATAAGCACTTCCTTACAAATACCCACACGGCTAAAAACCAGAGATAGCTCTTTGGCTATGGTTTTGGCCGAGGTATTTCGGAGAGGAATCGCTTCCGGATAACGTGTGGCATAGTCCAATATAACCAAAATGTACTAATGCCCCCTAGCGGACTTCATTATCGGACCTACCAAATCCATTGCAATCCTCTCAAAGGGAACCTCAATGATGGGAAGAGGTACCAGCGGGTTACGGAAGTGTGGCATCGGTGCCGACCTCTGACACACAGGGCAGGAGGAACAATAATTTTCTGTTTCCTTCATGACCCCAGTCCAATAGAATCTCTGCAATACTCTCTCTCTGGTTTTCTCTGTTCCCAGATGACCTCCAAGAATGTGCCCATGGGCCAAATCTAACACCAACTTCCTGTAAGGTTTGGGCACCACAAGCTGCTCAATGGTTTCTTCTGCCCTTTTAGCCACCCGAAAACAGTAGGTCCTTTTCCACGATGAAGTATGGGTAAGTGTAGGTCTCATCTGGATTCACTAACTCGCCATCTATTTCCACTACGTTTTCCCGTGCCTTTATTAGGGTGGGGTCTTTTAACTGTTCTGTGGCAAAATTTTCCTTGTGAACCTCGAGATCAGAAAACTCCACAGACGGCATGTTTTCGTCTGAGGATGTTGGCTCCTCCTAAGTTTCTCGAGTCTCCCCGGCCAATACTGACAAGGGGAATTCTGGAGAGTCCTCACCACTCTCAGAGGAATTCTGGCTATCACATTCCTGGTATATAGGGGCACCAGTGGGGGGCTCAGGATAATCCCATAGTTCCCAGAACTTTGGAAAATCCCTTCCCACAATGGCATCATGAGGCAAGTGAGACACTAACCCCACCTAATGAGAGAGGATACCTTTGGGGGTCTCAAAACACACTGTAGTCACCGAATATTCTCGGGTGTCCCCATGCACACAAATAACAGCTACCTTGTTATTTCCAGAGACCTCTGTAGTAACTAATTCAACCTTTATCAGTGTCACCAGGCTACCTGAATCCAGCAACACAACAACATTTCTACCATTAATACACATTTTGCATAAATGTTTCCCAGTTCCCCAAATGGCAGTGCATGCGACTGTCGCAAACAGCGACTGACGTCTGTCCCTTAGAAAGTCACATTGCATGGGTTCATCCACAACCGGGCAATTTGCTGCAATATGTCCCTCTTGTCGGCAGCGGTAGCAAACAATCCTTTTTGCTGCCTCTTGAGCCCCTGACTTCCCAGGATGTTCTCGCCAGACCTTAGGTAGAACTCCCACCCTCTCACTCTCTCCACCCTCACCCCTTGGAATCATCTTACCCGCCACTGGGGATGGTCTGGTCTTAGGGTGGAAAGTCTGTGAGTCTCTGGAAGAGGCAGTCAGGTTCTCTGTAGCCAAGTACTTCTCTACACGATCCACAAGATTATCGGCCGTTTCTGGGTCTCCATGGCTTACCCATTTTTGGATGGCAGTAGGAAGAGCTCTCAAGAAACGATCCATCACAACACGTTCCACAATCTTTGGGGCGGACAAAGTCTCTGGCTGTAGCCACTTCCTGCTCAGGTGAATGAGATCATACATTTGAGACCTGGGGGGTTTCCCAAGCCGGAAAGTCCAGTTATGCACACGCTGAGCCCGGACAGCCAGGGTGACACCCAGCCGTGCCAATATTTCAGTTTTTAGCATCACATAGTCTTTTGCTTGGTCAGGCTCTAGGTCATAGTAAGCTTTCTGCGATTCACCAGTTAACAGAGGAGCCACCAGTCCAGCCCACTGCTCCTTAGGCCACTTTTCTCTTTCAGCAGTCCTTTCAAATGTGGTCAAAAACACCTCTGGATCATCCTCTCCAGTCATTTTTGTCAATAAACGTAAACGACTCACCCCAAAGGACGCGGTATTAGTGGAACGACTTGCCTCACTGGTCTGCGGATGTTGCTGCATTAACGTTTCCATTTGTTGTTGTAGTCTCTGCTCTTGCTTCTGTAACAGGTCTATGAAGCGAGCCTCAGATTGCTGCTGTGCTTGTTGCTGAGCTTCCAGACTCTGTTGATGAGCTTGCTGCTGGGCTGCCAGACTCTGTTGATGAGCTTGCTGTTGGGCTGCGAGGCTCTGTTGCAAAGTTGCATTTGTCTGCTGCTGGGCTGCAAGGCTCTGTTGATGAGGGCAGCACAGTGGTGTAGTGGTTAGCACTTTCACCTAGCAGCAAAAGGGTCGCTGGTTCGAATCCCGACCACGACACCATCTGCCTGGAGTTTGCATGTTCTCCCTGTGTCTGCATGGGTTTCCTCCGGGTACTCCGGTTTCCTCCCACACTCCAAAGACATGCTGGTAGGTTAATTGGATCTTGTCCAAATTGGCCCAGTATATATGTATATATGTGTGTACGACTGTGTGTCCCAAGCGTGTCGAGATCCTACGGGGTAAAATGACCGCACCAGCCAAGCAGACACTGGCTGCAAAAAGCGCCTAGAGGCAATTCAGTTCGCATGTGAGCGCTATACAAGTCACTCATTCATTCATTGATTCATGAGCTGCAAGGCTCTTTTACAAACCTGCATTTGTCTGCTGCTGATTGGCATTTGCTAGAGCCAGCTGTTTCAGTATCTTCCCCATGCTGGCCTTTAAAAAAACTGCCCGCATTCTCCACCAACTGTGAGGGGGTTAACTCAGCAGCGGATGTGTGTGACCCCCTGGATGGGTTCACCACACAAAAACAGGCACAGCAGACAGTGGTAGGAGAAAACAAAAGGGTGTGGTTTTATTTGAACTATATACAGACAAAAAATACAGCAAAAACAAAAGAAACAGGAAAATAAATCCTGGTCAACTTGGCCGCTCACTACACACGTTGGTGTCCCTAACTAACAACTGGGTACAGCCTTGTGCTGTCCCAGTCCCTAGCTCCCTGCTTTTAGAAGTTCTTAGCAATAACCACACAGGCTTTGGCTCACCGCACAGAGATCACACTACCCAGACTATCCACACAGATCTGGTTCCAGGTTGGAGCATCTCCCTTAGCATGCTGGGAGTTCTTGTAGAGGCCCTAATGAGCCCACTTACTTCAGCTGGGCTCATTAACTCTTCCCCTGCAAGACTTCCAGCACTCCCCCTAGTGGTATAAATCGGCATAAAGCCTGAATCTAGGACATATATACCTTCCATCTTGGATGCAACCTGGTGATTTTACCTGCCTGCTGTCACACTATGTATAAGAAATTACGTGCTTAGGATAGTGGAACTGCTGCCTCCCTATATGAAGATTTCACCTAGGTGAAATCCAGTAAATGAATCAAGAAAGGAAGAGAATGTGGCACTATTCTACGGAGAAAACACATATGTCAAACAGGGGGAGGAGCCCTGTGTATGCAATAAAATAAAATAATAAGGTGCTATTTCAACCCAACTCCTAATGTAGAAAGTGACACAGTAAAGTGACAAATTACTATCAGATAAGTGTAAATGGGTAACTTCAACCATATAACATAAATGGTACTGTTATGTCAAAAAAAGTGACTGGTGCTAGCAAGGTGCTAGAAAAGACATCAAAAAAATTATTTACAGTGGGGCAAAAAAGTATTTAGTCAGTCACCAATTGTGCAAGTTCTCCCACTTGAAAAGATGAGAGAGGCCTGTAATTGTCATCATAGGTATACCTCAACTATGAGAGACAAAATGTGGAAACAAATCCAGACAATCACATTGTCTGATTTGGAAAGAATTTATTTGCGAATTATGGTGGAAAATAAGTATTTGGTCAATATCAAACAAGCAAGATTTCTGGCTCTCGCAGACCTGTATCTTCTTCTTTAACCCCTTCCTTACTGGGCACATATACCCCCTTCCTGCCCAGGCGAAATTTCAGCTTTCGGCACTGTCACGCTTTGAATGACAATTGCGCGGTCGTGCGACGTGGCTCGCAAACAAAATTTACGTCCTTTTTTTCTCACAAATAGAGCTTTCTTTTGGTGGCATTTGATCATCTCTGCAGTTTTTATTTTTTGCGCTATAAACAAAAAAGAGCGACAATTTTCAAAAAAACACAATATTTTTTGATTTTTGCTATAATAAATATCCCAATTTTTTTTTTTTAATATTTTTTTTTTCCTCAGTTTAGGCCGATACGTATTCTTCTACATATTTTTGATTAAAAAAAAATTGCAATCGTCGTTTATTGATTGGTTTGCGGAAAAGTTATAGCGTTTACAAAATAGGAGGTAGTTTTGTGGCATTTTTATAATTTTTTATTTATTACTAGCAATTGCGGCGATCAGCGATTTTTTTCGTGACTGCGACATTATGGCAGACACAGCGGACACTTTTGACACTATTTTGGGACCATTCACATTTATACAGCGAACAGTGCTATAAATATGCACTGATTATTGTATAAATGTGACTGGCAGGAAAGGGGTTAACACTAGGGGGCGAGGAAGGGGTTAAATGTATGCCCTGGGAGTGATTACTACTGTGGGGGGAGGGGGACTGACTGGGGGAAGTGACTGATCTGTGCCCCTATGTACAAGGGACACAGCATCGGTCTCCTCTCTCCCTGACAGGACATGGATCTGTGTGTTTACACACACACACAGCTCCATGTCCTTGTCTCTGTACCGGCCGATCGCGGGTACCTGGCGGACATCGCGGCCACCAAGCACCCGCATCGGCATTACAGTGACGCACCGGACACGTGCGCTCGCGCGCCCCCCAGTGGCCGGAGGAGCGGAGGCCGTAAAAAGATGGCCTCCCAGCATTTAAGAACCACCTTGTGGCCGTACATAGTCGTACGGCGGGCGCGAGGTGGTTAAAATACTCCTCTGTCCTCCACTCATTACCTGTATTATGACACCTGTTTGAACTTTTTTTTTTTTGATAAGTTTTTATTGAGATCGTATACAGGAGTACATAAAAATAATAAATGCGGTGCAGCTGCTACAATAAACACAAATGTATACTCGTACAATCTTAAAGTTAAGTTCATATAACAAACATTAGTAGATAAGGCAAAATGAGTCAATAACTGGGAATGTGAAACCTTGTGAACAGGTACATAAATGAGATTTTTGATATCACGCCTGTGAGAAGGGTACCTGGCATTGTAGAACTGTTCTAATCATTAAAAATCTTAAAGTAGGTAATGATTGAAGTGGGCCATCAGGGGAGAAAGGTGGTGAAATGGAGAATGAATAGCCTTCTAAATAGGAAGGGAGTATAAGGGAAGTATATATAGCTAGAGGTGCTATTTGGGATTTTCATGAGTTTTTAGTTTTTGTAGTCTCAACAAAGAAGGAGGTGGAGTATAGAGAAATGCAAGGGGGGTAGATGGGGAGGGATGGGGATTACCAGAGTCTCAAATATCCTAATACCATTTCATGAAACGACCTGTTTGTAATCATCTGTAGTAGTGAAATGTAGCCAGCAAGACCAAATCTTGGTGAATTTGGAAGGTGTGTCTTTTGCCTGGTGAATTAGATCGTCCATTTCCGCAGTTTGACCAATACGATGGAAACAGTCTGCAATGGACGGAGGGTTAGGGGAGCGCCATTTAGTAGGGATACAAATCTTTGCAGCGTTCAACTTGTTATCAGTATAAAAGACACCTGTCCACAACCTCAAACAGTCACACTCCAAACTCCACTATGGTGAAGACCAAAGAGCTGTCGAAGGACACCAGAAACAAAATTTTAGACCTGCACCAGGCTGGGAAGACTGAATCTGCAATAGGCAAGCAGCTTGGTGTGAAGAAATCAACTGTGGGAGAAATAATTAGAAAATGGAAGACATACAAGACCACTGATAATCTCCCTCGATCTGGGGTTCCACGCAAGATCTCACCCTGTGGGGTCAAAATGATCACAAGAACGGTGAGCAAAAATCCCAGATCCACACGGGGGGACCTAGTGAATGACCTGCAGAGAGCTGGGACCAACATAACAAAGGCTACCATCAGTAACACACTACGCCTGCAGGGACTCAGATCCTGCAGTGCCAGACGTGTCCGTCTGCTTAAGCCAGTACATGTCCGGGCCCGTCTTAGGTTTGCTAGAGAGTATTTGGATGATCCAGAAGAGGATTGGGAGAATGTCATATGGTCATATGAAACCAAAGTAGAACTGTTTGGTAGAAACACAACTCGTCGTGTTTGGAGGAGAGAGAATGCTGAGTTGCAGCCAAAGAACACCATACCTACTGAGAAGCATGGGGGTGGCAACATCATGCTTTGAGGCTGTTTCTCTGCAAAGGGAACAAGACGACTGATCCGTGTACATGAAAGAATGAATGGGGCCATGTATCGTGAGATTTTGAGTGCAAACCTCCTCCCATCAGCAAGGGCATTGAAGATGAAACATGGCTGGTTCTTTCAGCATGACAATGATCCCAAACACACCACCTGGGAAACGAAGGAGTGGCTTCGCAAGAAGCATTTCAAGGTCCTGGAATGGCCTAGCCAGTCTCCAGATCTCAACCCCATAGAAAACCTTTGGGAGGGAGTTGAAAGTCTGTGTTGCCCAGCGACAGCCCCAAAACATCACTGCTCTAGAGGAGATCTGCATGGAGGAATGGGCCAACATACCAGCAACAGTGTGTGACAACCTTGTGAAGACTTACAGAAAACGTTTGACCTCTGTCATTGCCAACAAAGGATATACAGTATAACAAAGTATTGAGATGAACTTTTGATATTGACCAAATATTTATTTTCCACCATAATTTGCAAATAAATTCTTTCCAAATCAGACAACGTGATTGTCTGGATTTGAACAGGAGAAAAGCTGCGCCAATATATATATATATGAGGTTAGCATCCAGGGGCTGGTATGCAGAAAACGGTACACAATTGACAACAGCACAAAAACATTAAGTGGCCAAATTTTCACAAAAATGTCAGTTTTGAGTTGATGAAAGTCCAAATGTGTGCATATAATATATAGAGGTAAGTATGGATACCAAACCTCAAAAAATGGCAAATATAAACTAAAAGTTAGTTCTATCAAAATGGCATTGAACTTGATAGATAAATTCAAATATGTAGATATTCCAGATGCACATCACCCGGTAAATCAAACAAACAGGAGGTGCCCACCACTGTAATAGGTATCTGCTTACCAGAGGCAATCCCACGAAAGCAGTCGGCTGTAATCTAGCCGCGGCCTTTGGCTTGTGTATGAAAGCACCGGAAATCAGATAGACGTTTAAAATTCATAAAAATAAAGCAGGCCGGCAATAAACAGAAGCCCTTCTCCTCTGCTAAGCGTGGTGACGTCAGCACGTCGCTCCCATACGCGTTTCGTTACAGCAGATGTTCTCAATGGGGATAGGGTGACGTTCTGACACACCACTATTTAAAGCCAAACCTCGTTGTGAAATGTGAGGATCGGATCACAAGCGTCATATTGAAAATGGGCATAACTGCCAGTACAGCCGTATGAAAGCCAATACTGACATAATGGAATTTAGAAATTCCCTAAATAATTTAAAAAGCAACTAACGACCATTAAAACTAACTAAATAAAAAAGGTGATTGAACACAAACAGCCCAGGTGGATAACGCAATTGGACCATAAGCAAGTAGTGAAAAGGACATGTACATATCATTAAAATTGTTGACAGCAAGGCCAATTCTTGCTTTCATCAAGAGAACCTCTATAGGGTTATGGTGTGAAGGCGCCAATGACACCCAAAGACCAATTTTTCCGCACCTGTTTGACAAGTGCATATCATTGCAATTTTTTGACAGCAAGGCCAATTCTTGCTTTCACCAAAAGCACATCTATAGGGTTATGGTGTGAAGGTGCAACGACACCCAAAGACTAATTTTTCCACACCTCTTTGACAGGTGCATATCATTTAAATTTTTGACAGCAAGGCCAATTCTTGCTTTCATCAAAAGTACCCCAATAGGGTTATGGTGTGAAGGCGCCACCGAAAACCCAAAGACCAATTTTTCCGCACCTGTTTGACAAGTGCATATCATTGCAATTTTTGACAACAAGGCCAATTCTTGCTTTCATCAAGAGTACCTCTTATAGGGTTACAGTGTAGAGGCACCATCGACACCCAAATACCAATTTGTCCGCAAATGTTACTTCTATCCAAAGTCTGTGGAAGAGACACCAGAATTTATCCAAAAAATCTCGAATCTTGTTCCCAGTGCACTACATTGTGGCCTCATCATACAGACTGGCTCCCCAAGCCGTTGCTTACAAAATAAAGAAAGCTTGCAGTAAACATTTTAGTTTTTTGGCTTTATAAATGCAATTATTTCTACAGCAGCTTCTATACACATTATACAGCAGGGATATGCAATTAGCGGACCTCCAGCTGTTGCAAAACTACAAGTCCCATCATGCCTCTGCCTCTGGGTGTTATGCTTGTGGCTGTCAGAGTCCTGCTATGCCTCATGGGAATTGTAGTTCTGCAACAGCTGGAGGTCCGCTAATTGCATATCCCTGGTATACAGTATATGTGCCACTTTACAGGTAGACAAAGGGGACCCCCCAGGCACTATATTGAAAGGAATTTTTCATTTTTATGCTTTCACTTTAAGCATCATTAAATCACTGCTCATTTAAAAATTATATTTTTTACAGACTTTGTTTTCATTGATACATGTCCCCCACGGCAGTACCCAGATCCCCATAACCATTGCATGCCCAATTACTTGCATATAAGCCTTCAAAATGGGCGCTTTTGATTTTTACAGTTCAGATTCCAAAGACTTCAATCGGTTCTGAACTTTGCGATGGTCGAAAGTTCTGGTGTGAACCAAACAGGGGGATCATTCGGCCCATCCCTAGTGTGTTGCATTCTAAAGATTTTTGACCCATGTAGCTCTGCAAAACAGCAAAGGTCACTGACCACTAGACTGGTAAGTACCTTGTATTTCTATTTTTTCTGGTGGCAGAGTAAATTTTACCATATTTAAATTTAAAATATGTACACTATTTGACTTTTTGTGACCAGTTAACAGTTTGAGAGAATGAATTAGATAACATTTTCAATAATCTACAAGTCTCATATTGGAAAACAAAAAGCAAGATGCATTAGTAAAATGCTTATCATGTTTGCACTGTTTGGAGGAATATTGCTGCAAATTCACTAACATAAAGTATTTAAATAATACATTTATAAACACTTACATTAGTTGAACTGTAGACATTACAAATAACCATAAATGTCAGGCTACATTTAAAGATTTGTGTTAAATGATCTGCTATTATAAATGACTTGTTTTTATTAAACAGCGATAACCCTTATGAAACAAGAAGGGAAAAATATGAATGGAATGAAATTATTTTTAAATACTGTGTATGGTTATATTTAACAGTATATAAGCATCTGTCAACAGAAGCCTTTTATTTTTCATAACAAGAGATCTCTGTTTATAATGTGACACCAGCTGCTCAAGCAAAATGGATTCTATTAGAATTAATTCAATTTTACATAA
This sequence comes from Rana muscosa, assembly GCA_029206835.1. Classification (NCBI taxonomy): domain Eukaryota; kingdom Metazoa; phylum Chordata; class Amphibia; order Anura; family Ranidae; genus Rana; species Rana muscosa. Next base: position 15,713,875 of record JARGYO010005626.1, read on the forward strand.
GTTGCTCTATTTGCATTTTGTGTCCCTAGTTAAATGACTAGGTGCTACTTTATCTACAGATCCTGTTTTCAAGCCTCAGTGTGTGGACAATGCTTAATCAGTGTGTACATCAGGAAATAAACATAATCAGCAAGTAGTAATTAAGCCTGCAAAATTTCACAACATGCATACAGTGTATGCATTAACAAGGCCATTCATTAGAAATCCTAATTATGAATATTATATTTTTTGTACATTATATTCTTTGATGCTACAGATGTGTCTTTTTGGCGTTATGTCCAAACCACATACAACAGAAACAGGTTATTTTCTAGCAATGCTAAGGCTATGTCTGTCTCATTTTCAAACATTTTAACTTGCTTGACATAGAAGCTTTTAAATTCATGAAGCACGCATCTATGACATCATTTGAGACATTTGGAACTGTATAGAGGAAGCTGTTAGTTCTGAAAAAAATTAACATTTGTGACTATATCGTATAGGAAATGATGCAAATATATAGAAGGCAAACACAAAAGAGGCTGCTTGTTTAAAAGAGAAGTATGGGGTATTAAGACAAAACAAAACCCTTTTACTGAAAACAGCAAAAAGGTTGGGACTTTATATGAGGCAATACTGAAGATAACCCTCCATCCCTAGCGTATGGAATAAAAAGGATGGTGGGACTTTGTATGAAGCGCATTGCTAGGTAAAATAAACCAACCAGAATATCCATAGTTGTTTGTATTGTAGAAGGCATACATGCACATTATACAACAGTAATAATAATAAAATATTTAAATAAAATAGGTCACAATAGTAATCATCTAAACAATAAAGTACATAATTGTCTCAGCATGATATACATACTAAAGGACCTAGGGCATGTAACCCAATGATACAGTAATGACCTCAAAACAACAGAACTATGGTGGATAGGTTCATTAGAATATAATGTAGTATAAAAGGGGGGTAGTAGATAGATACTGTGACACGGCATAAAGTAAGGCTCAACACGTTTCGTGGTCATTATACCACTCATCAGGAGCAATTTGCAGAGTAGGGAGTATCTATAATAGAGTAGAAAATGCCAAATAAGATATAATAAAAATAGGTATTAAGCAAGATAGAAAGAGGGGGAGCCAAGAGGGTCCCAATCACTCTTACCCATCTGTAGTAGTAGAGTAGTCTTGTAGATATTATCCAATTAAAGAGGCATAGGAGACGTTTAATTTAATTTATTAAAATATTTTATTATTATTACTGTTGTATAATGTGCATGTATGCCTTCTACAATACAAACAACTATGGATATTCTGGTTGGTTTATTTTACCTAGCAATGCGCTTCATATAAAGTCCCACCATCCTTTTTATTCAAAACCCTTTTACTGACCTAGGTGGATGCAGCATCGATCCACCTCTGCACTGAGAACTGAGCGACCAAACACTGCTTATCGTTCAGTTCTCTTTTCTGCTCTGAGCAGAGAGTAGTGACTGTCAGTCACCAGCTCTCTGCTCTGCTCTTTCAGTGTTCATTGGAGTGCTGGGGAGGTAGCAGCTTGCTCAGTCTCCCAGTGGTGCAGCTGAGAGGCTGAGCCAGGCATCTGGGTGGATCCAGACTGTAAAGTGACATCAGCCAACAGTGGACTTTAGCACTCCAGTGATCCATAGATCCAAAAAAGCTTTGGCCCTACTACTCTTTTCTTTTCAATAGTTTTTATTGAATTTTACAATAGACAAAAGTAGACAAAGGTATACATACATAACATAACAAAACAATGCTTGTGGTTACAATCAACCTGATATAAAGTTAGAGGGTACATGTCATTGAGTGCAACACTCCAGAAGGGAAAATATATCATACCCTATAAGACATCTGAGTATTTGGCCCACTCCAAATCTGTTTAGCGGTTAGAGGGGCAATGTTTCTTATGTAATGTTAATGACTTGTTGCAAAATTAAACAGTAGAAAGTGTAAGGAGGGAGTGTATCCAGTACCTTTAGAGTGCTACAATTACTAGTATAACATAACGAACATATTCCAGACCTATATCTCTCTGTAGGGAAAAAAAAAGGGGGGGGAACCCATGGACAGACTCTTTAGACAAACCTTAGGTAAGAAGTGGAGATTCCCTCTATAGTGGTATCTCTTAATGTCTAGTTTATAGACCGTGATCCATGCCATCCATTTTTTTTCAAAAGCGTGCAGGGATTGGTTGAGGCCTGCTTTGCTTTTTTTACATTTGCATTGGATATTAACTCTTTGTACAACTTCTGATATGTTTGGGGCTGATGTCTGCTTCCATTTGCTTGCTATTGTCATTCGAGCTGCTATTAGTATGTGTGATACTATGGTTGAGTACTGTTTTGGGAAGCGGTCCATGTAAATCCCACAGAGTGCTAGGGAATGACATGGATTAGTAAGGATCCAGGTTATCTGTGAAATAAGTGTGAACACAGAGTTCCAAAAGCTCTTGCAAGTCCAGAATGTGTGGTACATGTCGCCAACCTGCCCACCTTCACGCCAGCATAGGAGGGCAGGTGTCAGAGAACATCTGTTTAAACTTGGATGGCGTTGTATACCACCTATAATCTTTATAGCATTTTCCCAACATGTTGTACAGTGGGAAGGACTCAGGGTCATAGATAGTGCTTTGTTCCAGACTTTAAGTAGGTAGTCTGTCTGAAGTTCCTTTTCCCAGCTGGTGATCTGGGGAGGTTTAATCTCAGAATAGTAGTTGTTTAGGTATTTGTAGAACTACATTAGAGGGTGACTTGGTGTTGTAGAACAGCCAACTGGCATTGTTAACCTTAACGTGTGAGGTAGGGTAGCTTCTATGGAAGTGTTTTATCTGTACCGCTCTATATAGAGTTTTAGTGTCTTTTGATGTTAGAAAATCTTCTAAAGCTGGGTGTTCTATTTGGGACTTTGGTTCTATGGAGAATGCGGGTATTAAATATTCATATGCCTCTGAAGGTATGCTTATAGCCCTGAGGGAATCATTGTGATTCCAAAGTGTTGAGATCCAAGCCTCCAGAGATACCTGGATTGTTATGGCTTGGGGTATATACATTTTTTGTTGGGTTGCTGTTGCAATTAACAAGGAGGGCAGATCTCTGTTCAATAGGACAGATTTTTGATACTAACCCAGTGCTTAGTAGGAATGGGAGCAAACCAAGCTTTAATTTGGTCCAATGATGTTGCCTTGTGGTACAATTGGACATTGGCATATTTACTCCTCCCTGGAGCCTGTGTCTGTAGAGGGTGCTCTGGGCTAATCTAGGTTTTCCTTATTTCCATATATACATATTCATATATTTAAAAGAATGTAAAATATGCGCTTGGTGTAAATAAGGAAAAATAGCAGCCACTTAGCAAACCGTGATGCCAGTTAGTAAATTATAAAGGGAAAAAAAAAGCAGCGCTCCAAATAGTGCAACAATATGTAATATTCAGTTGTACATAAAAAGTGAAAAGGTGTCCATGTGGAAAATAGGACTCAATCTTAATAATGCACCATAAAAAAAAATCATATATTTATTTAACGTGGAGAAAAAGATGTTTGGGAAGGGGGATGGGAATAGTGCGGAACTGGTAAAGAACCTTAGTAAGGGATAGCATTTTGAAGGCCGCGATGCGTCGTACCCATGAGGTTTCAAATTTTTTATTGTTGAGGATGTCCTGCTTAATATTTTGCCGTAACTTAGGGAAGTTAGCTTCGTATAGCTGGGTATTACTGGAGAGGTCAGTTTGATACCCAGGTATTCAATTGATTTATTGTCCTAGACATAAGAGAATTCTTGCTTTAGAAGTTTGGTAGCTGATTTACTAATACCAATGGGGAGAACAGATGACTTGGATATATTTACTTTGTAATATGATATTTCCCCAGAATTTTCAATTTCGTCCTGAACTGTTCTCAGGGAAGGAGCAACATCCGTTAGGGTTAGGAGGATGTCATCTGCAAAAAGTCCAATTTGTGAGGATAGTCTGCTATGTTGATACCATGTATCAGGGGGTTTTGTCTGATGAATTCTGCAAATGGTTCCATTATTAGGGTGAAAATTATTGGAGATAGGGGACACCCCGTTCAAGTCCCATTTGTGATCAAGAACGAATCAGACAGGGTGTTTTTGATGTGTATACTTGGGCAGAGATATAGGAGTATAGTGCTGAGATGGCTGTAAAAATAGGGCCTTGTATGCCGAAGATACCCCCAATGAATCCGGTCGAAAGCCTTCTTAACGTTTATTGTTAAGAAGGCTGCTGGCTTTCTCTGAGTTTCCATTGTTGTGAGGAGGTTAATCATTCTAGTGCCATCTGAGGCTTGTCAGCCTTTTACAAAGCCAACTTGCTCCATATTGATTAATGAGGGAGTGATTCCAGCTAGTCGGTTCGCTATTACTTTTGCAAAGATTTTTAGATCTGTGTTTAGGAGTAAAATGGGGCGGAAGTTTTGGGGTGATGTTGGCTCCTCCCCTGGTTTTTGCAGGGTAACGATAATAGCTTTAAGAATTTCATCAGGGAGAGATCCAGAGGTTGCAGCCTCTCCAAATATATGTTGTAAGTGTGGGATCAGTACGTCTTGGAAGGTAATATTCTGATGATAGTCCATCTGCCCTTGGTGACTTGTTGTTGGAAAGAGAGTTGATGACATTGGAGATTTCAGTCATAGTTATGGGGGAGTTTAGGGCTCTTAGTGCATCTTCATCTAAAGTTGGAAGTCTGAGGGAAGTCAGGTATTTGTGTATTTCATAATTTTTTGGTTGTGTGGTGCTGGGGTCATTCTGTGTATTATATTATATATCAGGGCACTGTAATAGTCTCAAAATTAGTTGGCAATGTCTTTTGGGTGTAGAATCTTAGTAGTAGTACCTGGTTTTAGTAGGTATGCCATCGATTTTTTCATTAGGCAAGATTTTAATTGGTTACCCAGCAGTTTTCCTGCCTTGTTTCCTTAGGTGTAATGGGTAGCTTTAACCCTATGCCTTAATCCCTCGTGGTCAGAGAGCATTTGAAGCTTAGGTTCTTGCCTATGCTTCGTCAGCATTGAGAATGAAGTTATCAATTGTTTGCTTGTGCTGTACATTTAGGGTTTGAATTTAAGTTTAAGGGTCGTTTCGATAGATTGCAACCTATGTTTCCTCTCCCTTGCCGCTAACTGTATTAACAACCCCCTCGAGTATGCCTTATGTGCGCACCAGACATTTAGGCTCCATGTACACTGAAGCTGATAAACTGCAGTTTATTGGCGTTTTGGCGTTTTTTAAAAAGCCCATTAACTGCACTCTATGTTAGCCTATGTGTTCATGTACACATGGATGTTTTTTAGCGTTAATGAGCAGTGGAGTTAATGGGCTTTTTTCTGAACACAAGAAATTTGCGTTCAAAGTGCCGTTTTTCGGTGGGAAAAACCGCTAAAAACGCAAAACGCTGAAAAACCCTAATAAACGCTAGTAAAAAATGCGGATAAAAGCTTTATTTTAAAGCAACTTTTTCTGCCAGAAATCTGGTGTTCAAAACGACCGTTTTTGAGCTTCTGTGTACATGGAGCCCAAGTATGTTGGAGTCTGGAATTATGTTAAGAAAATCAGTATGATGGGTATGTGAGGGGGTTAGCTCGGCAGCGGGTGTGTGTGACCCCCGGGATGGGCTCCCCACACAAAAACAGGCCCAGCAAACGGAGGTTGTGGTTTTCAAAATCAAAAAGGTGCGGTTTATTTTCTATTTACAGTGACAAAACACAGCAAAGCAAAAGAAACATAACCAAAATAAATCCTGGTCAAGTTGACCTCTGACTAAACATACAGGTTTCCTAACTAACAACTGGGATCAGCCTAGTGCTGTCCTAGTCCCTAAGTCCCTGGTTTAGTAAAAGTCCAAACAAATAGCCACACAGGCTTTGCCTCACCGCACAGGGGTTCACTCTCCCTAGACAGTCCACACAGGTCTGGTTCCAGGCATGAGCTAACACCTAATGAATCTGGGAGTTCTTATAGAGGCCTAAATGAGCTGACAAGGTTCAGCTGGTCTCCTCATCTCTGTCTGCACGACGCCCCACACTCTCCCTAGAGGTATGAGTCATCCATGAGCCCACTAGCCTTAGCTGGGCTTATACAACTCTCCACCTAGTTGTACAAGTCGGCGTAAAGCCTGAATCTGGGCGAAATATATCTACCCCCCTGGATGCAACCAGGTGACTTTACCTTCCTGCTGTCACATACCCCCCCCTCTTGTTTTAACCTCGGGGTTGGAACACCAGCAATCAGGCATTCATGTACTCGAGACAAAGCATCCACATTCCCCATTTGAACGCCAGGGCGATGCTTTACTGTGAAGTTGAATTCCTGGAGGGCCAGGAACCACCTATTCACTCTTCTATTTGTTTCCTTGTTTTGAGCCATCCACTTTAACGGAGCGTGATCCGTAACCATGTCAAAGTGCCTACCTAGCAGGTAGTACCGAAGGGAATCTAGAGCCCACTTCACCGCTAAACACTCCTTTTCAACGGTGGCGTAATTTACCTCATGGGACTTCAACTTCCTGCTGAGGTAAATGACTGGGTGCTCTTCCCCGTTCCAGACCTGGGACAATACTGCTCCTAACCCCACATCTGACGCATCACTTTGTACGACAAAGTCTTTAGAGAAGTCGGGTGAGTACAACACTGGCTGGCTACATAAGGCTTGTTTCAAGAATTGGAATGCTGCCTCAGCCTCGGGGGTCCATTTAATCATGACCGACCCTTTCCCCTTCGTCAGGTTGGTTAGGGGCACAGCCTTAGAAGCAAAGTGGGGAATGAATCGCCGATAATACCCAGCGATTCCCAGAAAGGCTCGTACCTGCTTCTTGCTGTTGGGACGTGGCCAACTCTGGATGGCCTCGACTTTGTTGAGTTGGGGTTTTATTACTCCCCTCCCAATGGTGTACCCAAGATATTTGGCCTCCTCCTGCCCAATGGTACACTTCTTGGGGTTAGCCGTAAACCCCGCTTCCCGAACAGAGTCCAGGACTGCTTGCACTTTTGGCAGATGTGAGGCCCAATCTGTGCTATGGACAATTACGTCATCCAGGTAAGCCGCAGCATACTTCCGATGGGGCCTCAGCATCTGGTCCATTTTCCGCTGGAATGTGGCCGGCGCATTCTGTAACCCGAACGGCATTCTTTTATATTGGAACGCCCCGTCTGGGGTTACAAATGTGGTTTTCTCTTTGGCCGACTTGGCCAGGGGGATTTGCCAATACCCTTTTGTGAGGTCAAGAGTCGTCATGTATCGGGCTGTTCCCAGCCGGTCGATCAACTCATCTATACGTGGCATGGGGTAGGTGTCAAATTTTGTAACTTTGTTCAACTGACGAAAATCGTTACAAAATCGCCAGCTCCCATCCGGTTTAGGCACCAACACAATGGGACTAGACCAATCACTTTGGGACTCCTCTATCACCCCTAAGTTCAGCATTTTCTGTACTTCCTCCCGTATTGCCTCCCGTCGGGCCTCTGGGATCCGATAGGGTTTTAACTTCACCCTTTCACCGGGCGGGGTAATGATGTCATGCTCTACCCCAGATGTTTGTCCCGGCAGCTCAGAGAATACCTCCTTGTTGCGAAGCACAAACTCCTTAACCTCCTGTTGTTGGGGTTGTGACAAGGTGGCTGCTATTCCAACCTCAGGAATCACGCAACCAGTTTGAGCTGGTGACCAAGTGTCTGCGACTAGGGACTCTCTATCCCTCCAGGCTTTCAACAGATTAACGTGATAGATCTGTTCGGGCTTTCGCCTTCCTGGTTGTCTGACCTTGTAATTCACTTCGCTCACTTTTTCCATTATCTCATAGGGGCCTTGCCATTTGGCAAGGAATTTACTTTCAACCGTAGGGACAAGTACCAGTATCCTATCCCCCGGGGAAAAGGTACGGGTCTTGGCTCAACGGTTGTACACTCTCTGCTGTGCTAACTGCGCTTGGGCCAAATGTTCCTTCACGATGGGCATTACCTGTGCAATTCGGTCTTGCATCAGGGCGACATGCTCAATCACACTCCTGTGGGGAGAACTCTCACTTTCCCAAGTTTCCTTGGCAATATCCAACAGCCCTCTTGGGTGTCTCCCATACAGTAACTCAAAGGGGGAGAATCCCGTAGAGGATTGGGGCACCTCCCTAATAGCAAACATCAAATAAGGAAGTAGACAGTCCCAATCCTTTCCATCTCTATCCACCACTTTCTTCAACATTTGTTTTAGGGTTTTGTTGAATCTTTCAACCAGCCCATCGGTTTGGGGGTGATACACAGATGTACGCAATTGCGTCACTTTGAACAATTTACACAGCTCTTTCATAACCCGGGACATAAAGGGTGTACCTTGGTCCGTAAGCAGTTCTTTACAAATACCCACCCGGCTAAAAACAAGAGATAGCTCTTTGGCTATGGTTTTGGCCGAGGTATTTCTGAGAGGGATCGCTTCTGGATAACGGGTGGCATAGTCCATTATAACCAATATGTACTGGTGCCCCCTAGCGGACTTGATTATAGGACCTACCAAATCCATTGCGATTCTCTCAAACGGGACCTCAATGATGGGTAGAGGGACCAGCGGGCTACGGAAATGTGGCATCGGGGCCGACCTCTGACACACAGGGCAGGAGGAACAATAGTTTTCTATGTCCTTCATCACCCCAGGCCAATAGAATCTCTGTAATACCCTCTCTCGGGTTTTCTCTGTCCCCAGATGACCTCCAAGAATGTGCCCATGGGCCAACTCCAACACCAACTTCCTGTAAGGTTTGGGCACCACAAGCTGCTCAACGGTTTCTTCTGCCCTTTTTGCCACCCGATACAGTAGGTCCTTCTCTACGCTGAAGTATGGGTAAGTGCAGGTATTATCTGGGTTCACTAACTCGCCATCTATTTCCACTACGTTTTCCCGTGCCTTTATTAGGGCGGGGTCTTTTAACTGTTCTGTGGCAAAATTTTCCCTGTGAACCTCCAGATCAGAAAACTCCACAGACGGTAGGTTTTCGTCTGAGGAGGTGGGCTCCTCTCCAGTTTCTTGAGTCTCCCCTGCCAATACTGACAAGGGAAATTCTGGAGAGTCCTCACCACTCTCAGAGGAGTTCTGGCTATCACATTCCTGGTACATAGGGGCACCAGTGGGGGGCTCAGGATCATCCCACAGTTCCCAGAACTTCGGAAAATCCCTTCCCACAATGGCATCATGCGGTAATTGAGATACTAACCCCACTGGATGAGAGAGGGTACCTTTGGGGGTCTCGAAACACACTGTAGTCACTGGATACTCTCGGGTGTCCCCATGCACACAAATAACAGCTACCTTGCTATTCCCAGAGACCTCTGTTTTAACTAATTCAGCCTTTATCAGGGTCACAAGGCTACCTGAATCCAGCAATACCACAACATTTCTACCATTAACACACATTTTGCATAAATGTTTCTCAGTTCCTCGAATGGCAGTGCATGCGACTGTCGCACACAGCGACTGACGTCTGCCCGTCAGAAAGTCACACTGCATGGGTTCCTCCACAACCGGGCAATTGGCTGCAATATGTCCCGCTTGCCGGCAGCGGTAGCAAACGATCCTTCTTGCCGCCTCTTGAGCCGCTGATTTCCCAGGCTGTTCTCGCCAAACTTGGGGTAGAGCTCCCACCCTCTCACTCTCTCCACCCTCACCCCTTGGAATCCTCTTATCCGCCCCTGGGGATGGTCTGGTCTTAGGGTGGAAAGTCCGAGTATCTCTGGAAGAGGCCGTCAGGTTCTCTGTAGCCAAGTATTTCTCCACACGATCCACAAGACCATCGGCCGTCTCTGGGTCTCCATGGCTTACCCACTTTTGGATGGCAGTAGGAAGAGCTCTCAAAAACCGATCCATTACAACACGTTCCACAATCTTTGGTGCGGACAAAGTCTCTGGCTGTAGCCACTTTCTGCTCAGGTGAATGAGATCATACATTTGAGACCTGGGGGGTTTTCCAAGCTGGAAAGTCCAGTTATGCACACGCTGAGCCCGGACAGCCTGGGTGACACCCAGCCTTGCCAATATTTCAGCTTTTAGCATCACATAGTCTTTTGCTTGGTTAGGCTCTAGGTCATAGTAAGCTTTCTGCGATTCACCAGTTAACAGAGGAGCCACCAGTCCAGCCCACTGCTCCTCAGGCCACTTTTCTCTTTCAGCGGTCCTTTCAAATGTGGTCAAAAATACCTCTGGATCATCCTCTCCAGTCATTTTTGTCAATAAACGACTCACCCCAAAGGACGCGGTATTAGTGGGACGGCTTTCCTCACTGGTCTGCGGACGTTGCTGCATTACTGCTTCCATTTGTTGTAGTCTCTGCTCTAGCTTCTGTAACAGGTCTATGAAGCGGGCCTCAGATTGCTGCTGGGCTTGTTGCTGAGCTTCCAGACTCTGTTGGTGAGCTTGCTGCTGGGCTGCAAGGCTCCTTTGCAAACCTGCATTTGTCTGCTGTTGATTGGCATTTGCTAGAGCCAGCTGTTTCAGTATCTCCTCCATGCTGGCTTAAAAAAAAACTGCCACTGGTTCTCCACCAACTGTGAGGGGGTTAGCTCGGCAGCGGGTGTGTGTGACCCCCGGGATGGGCTCCCCACACAAAAACAGGCCCAGCAAACGGAGGTTGTGGTTTTCAAAATCAAAAAGGTGCGGTTTATTTTCTATTTACAGTGACCAAACACAGCAAAGCAAAAGAAACATAACCAAAATAAATCCTGGTCAAGTTGACCTCTGACTAAACATACAGGTTTCCTAACTAACAACTGGGATCAGCCTAGTGCTGTCCTAGTCCCTAAGTCCCTGGTTTAGTAAAAGTCCAAACAAATAGCCACACAGGCTTTGCCTCACCGCACAGGGGTTCACTCTCCCTAGACAGTCCACACAGGTCTGGTTCCAGGCATGAGCTAACACCTAATGAATCTGGGAGTTCTTATAGAGGCCTAAATGAGCTGACAAGGTTCAGCTGGTCTCCTCATCTCTGTCTGCACGACGCCCCACACTCTCCCTAGAGGTATGAGTCATCCATGAGCCCACTAGCCTTAGCTGGGCTTATACAACTCTCCACCTAGTTGTACAAGTCGGCGTAAAGCCTGAATCTGGGCGAAATATATCTACCCCCCTGGATGCAACCAGGTGACTTTACCTTCCTGCTGTCACAGGTACTAAATTTTTCTCTATGGGATTAGTTGGTAAACAGAGACAGAAAAGACAAACAGAGCAGCGGCAATCTGAGTGTAGTATTAAAAGTAACAGACTTTAATCACAAAATATATACACTCACTAGAAAGTGGTTGTAAATGGGCACATCATGGATAAGCATCATGGATAAGCAGCGCTGTCCGATTGTATAGGAGTCCAGGGTGACTCAGTTGCAACGCAATCCTGTCAGGCTCGGCGGCGCCAGTGAGTTCCGGTGTCCCGGGCTTGATGTGGAGGGCGCAGGGGAGACTCGTCGGCTGGACGTCACTGGATCAGGTGGTAGCTGCTGTTGGGCGGTTGGTGAGCATGCGTGCTCCTTCATCAGGCATACCGTCGGCCATCTTTGATGTGGTTAAATAGGACTAGCACAGCGGGGCAGGGCAGTGACATCACTGAGCCCGCCCCATGGCCATAGAAACCACAACAAAGGTGTCGAGGGACAAGCACAGATAGTCCATAGATAAAAAAAAGCCTTAGAAAGCATCAATTTGAGAAAAACAGATGTCCACATACTGTAGTACAGTGAAATGCTAACTTTAGAAGGAAAAAAACATTGCTGGAGGTGGAGAGGGAAAGAAGGAAATAAAAGAAAATAAAAATGGAAAAATAAATAAAAATGAAAATTAGATAGAAAAAAATAAATAAAATAAAAATAAATGAAAATAAATAGAAATGGATAAATAAGAATGAATGAAAGAAATTAAAATTACAATTCAAATAAAAATAAAAATAAAGTAAAAATAAAAATAAAGACAAACAAAAAAATAAAAATAAAAATATAAAAAATTCAAATAAATATAAAAATAGAAATCAGATAGAGATAAGTATAAAGAAGAGAGTAGTAAGTCGTCTAATAGGAAAAAAAAAATATGAATGACTTAGACAATAAATTTGAAAGCTGGATGAGGGTCTGTTTAAGTGATTTTGGATTAAAAACATATTGTTTTAAATAAAATAGATAATTTATGAGTAATCATATAGAAAGAGATAAATAATGTAGAGGAATATATAAACACACACACATATATATATATATATATATACATTCACATATAAAACATACATGTGTGTATATATATATATATATATATATAAAGAAGGGAAATGTACATACACATACACGTGCATGTCTGTGTATTGGTATTACTAAAGAAGCACACGCACATGCACACACGTAGAGCATGTGGGCACGCGTGCGCACAATATACCAGCACACATGTGAATACACACACATGCATGGTACAGAGCAATCATAGTAGTGTTTTATATTTTATATGTACACTTTATATATTTGTAAACTATGAGCGCATATTTGGGGGAACATGTTGACAAAAAATCTATAAAAATCTGTAGAAATCTAGACTATGATAATCAAAGCAAGAAGAGGACCATCTTATATGTGTAATACTTACTTATGGATGAGTCTATGTGTAGATTGTATAAATTTTCTTTAAGACTATAGGGATACCATGAAGAAATATATAATGAGAAGGTTATTAAGAACCAAATGAAAAGGAAGCATTAGTACATAAGAAGAAAAAAACAACCTGCACTTAAGTACATGTGTGTGCCTACATAAGCACCCATGTACCATTGGACCACATGCACAATGCTCATGCAAGCACATCAGAAACATGAACAAGTGTGTAATGGCCTAGAAGCTTATGGTAGCTATAATATAGACAAATATTAATTCATAATTTTTGATTGGAAGAAGGATAACTATAAAAGGGAGCTGATTTCGATGCCCTCGTTTGAGAGGGTATCTAAAGTGTAGATCCAAAAAGTCTCCCTTTCGCAGAGTTGCTTGAAACACTCTGTCAAAGGGAGGCTCCCGGGTATTTGTTCAACAACCCAGACCCAGAGCCCTGCAGTGGAACTTTGATGGAAGGTTCTAAAATGCTTGGGGATAGTCAATTCAGAGTCCCCCTCAATAGACCTTCTATGTTCCCCGAACCTTTTTCGCAAGGTCAGGATGGTTCGGCCTACGTATAGCAAGCCGCATGGGCAGGTTACACAAAAAACTACAAATTCCAAAGAGCAGTTGTAGAACTCATTAAGAACGCAAGTTTTCCCTTTTGTGGTGAAAGATTTTTGACGATGTGTCACAAAACTGCAAGTCAGACACTGTAGCTTTTTGCATTGATACATGCCTTTGATGGACAGGAAAGGGAGTGATTTTGTAGGTTTTGTTTTTGTAGTTTTGAGTTTACTTGGTGCAATACAGCTTTTTTATATTTTTAGCTTTTCGGTATGTGATTTTGGGTACACTAGGAAGAGATGACTTTAGTAAAGGGTCTTCCAGTAGTCCATTCCAGTGTCTCTTGAAAATACCTTTCATTTTTTTATGTTGAACATGGTATTGTGTGATAAACCTGGTAGTTTGGTTTTTGGTGGAAAAATTTACTTTAGAATGAGCGGGATCTTTAAGGTTGGTATTGGGTGTTTGGTCTAAGAAGTTTTCAAAAGCTTTGTCTACTAGGGTTGACGGGTATCCCTTATCTTCAAATTTGGTTTTGAAGAGATTGCCTTGTGAGGTATAATCTGCATTTCGTGTACTTTTTGGGATATTAGAGATCCATCTGTGGTGAAAGGCAACTGTTAAAATGGAGATATGAGTTTCCTGCTGTGGGTTTAGTGTAGTTTTTTGCGTAGATGGTATTAGTGGTATGATGGAGTTCTAAGTCTAGGAAGGCCAAACTATCCGGAATACAAAAAGAAGTGAAGGAGAGTCCTAAGTTATTAGAATTACAGTGGATTACAAAATCTGTTATGGATGAAACAGATCCGTCCCAGATGATGATTATGTCATCAATATAACGTCCCATGAAAACAATGTTTTTGGAGAAGGGGTTGCTTTTCCAGATGTATAGATCTTCTCATAGCCCCATGGCTAGGTTGGCATAGCTGGGTGCAAAATTTGCACCCATAGCCGTGCCCTGGATTTGAAGGTAAAATTTAGAGTCAAAAGAGAAATAGTTATGCGTCAAGCAAAAATGTGTTGAATCAATGATGAAGTTGGGCTGTTTGGAATTAATGAGGGGGTCCAATGTTAAATATTGTCGTACTGCCCTGAGTCCGACATTGTGGGGGATAGATGTGTAAAGTGAATTTACGTCCAAGGAAACCCACTGGTAGGTGGGTTCCCAGTTGTAGGCTTGCAAAGCTTCTATGAGATGGGTTCCGTCTCGTATATAAGTGGGCAATTTTTGTGTTATAGGTTGTAGAAAGTGATCGGTATTTGATCGATAATTTTGTTTTTCTTTTTAAGTATGAGTAACCATTGTATGGGAAGTTGCGATGTTTGGGCAGTGAGTATATAGACAAGATTATGGAGTTTTTCTGTCAAAGTCTGGGTTTTTGCATCTCTTTGTTGAATGGTGATATTTATCAATTTTTGAGAACAAAATTCTGATACGTACTTCCATTCTTTTTGGAGTTCAGGAGAGAGGAATGAACATCTAGTTTTAAAAAATAGAGACTCTTACCTTGAGGAAGCCTATAGACTGTTATCTGACAAAACGACCTACATACGTCTTCCTATAGACCCACTCTCCCCAATTCTGTAAAGAAGCTCAAACTCTGGTAAAATAAGCCCTTAATGATGAGATTATCAATAAAGCAGAGGCATCCTTTTTATCTAGAGAATATTACAACACCCCATATTTCTATCATCTCCCTAAAGTACACAAAGATTAAAAAAAAAAAAAACCCCGGACGCCCCATTGTTGCCGCAATGAAAAGTGTCAGTAGTTTCTTTTCCATTTATATTGATCACTTTCTACAACCTATAGCGCAAAAATTGCCCACTTATATACGAGACGGAACCCACCTCATAGAAACTTTGCAAGCCTACAACTGGGAACCCACCTACCAGTGGGTTTCGAATTTGGCGCAAATGGCCCATAATGTTCGAAATTCAACGAACAGCCGAACAGGCGATGTTCGAGTCGAACATGGGTTCCACTCGAACCCGAAGCTCATCCCTAGTGAAGAGTACAATGTTGATGTGGTTGTGCACCTTGGCACAAATTATATGTCCCACAATGAGTGCATTCTGTACAAAAGGCTTTGCATGATTTGGGCCAGGATCTTTAACAGTTAGGATGTACTGTTACATTTTCAGGGGTCTTATCTGTGCAAAATGGACAACAAGAGAAAGTACATCTTATATCAGAGTTCAATGTTTGGTTAAAAGATTGGTGCACAGCTGAAGGCTTTGGTTACGATAGTCATGATGCTATCCAGTGGTCTGACATTGAGCTATACAAGAGAGATGGTCTGCATCCCTCACACAAGGGCACTAAGCTTCTTAGTATGGAATTTAGGAATTATTTGGACATGCATTTTAACTGAGAAATGGGGGCAGAGATGTAATTGATGAGGAGCATTTCTGTCTCCAGCATGCTGGGGGTCTGCGGGCAGGGGGCTTATCGGAATCTGGAAGCCCCCTTTAACAAAGGGGACCCCAGATCCCACCCCCCATGTGAATTTGTAACGGGGTATATTGTACCCCTACCATTTCACCCAAAAAAAGTAACACAAATGCTTGACAGCTCTTAAATAGCCGAGGGTGGGGCCACCCGTGACGTACGCGGGTGACCCTGCCCCCCTCTGATGCAACGAGAGTTTCCGGCGGTTTCCCCACTGACGCGTCACGGAAAACAACTGGCTTGCTGAACTTTCTTTTTTTACTGCACATGCCAATTTATTTAATATCCTATTGAGCTTTTTCACAATAGAAATGTTAGCTTTTTAACAGCCTCTTTCCTTTTTTAGTTTAGTAGCAAATCATTATTTTATTTCTTATACTTGCTTTAGAATAGGCAAACAAAAATAGAAGGTGCGCACACCTGGTGCATTACCAAAAATATTTATTCGAAAAGTAAAAATCGATAAAAAATGGATACTCACAAGATGTCAAATAGACATGAGCCATAAAAACGCAGTGCTGAACAGGAGGGACATAGATGTGCCATATAACAACACGGGGTATATAGCTGATGCGTTTCAGGGGCGCACCCTCTTCTTTAGTGCTAGGCTGCCAAGGCAACATTCATCTAGTTTTTGGGGATTACCGCTGTCCTTGTGTTTTTACACTGAGGAAGACCTCTTAGCACTGTAATTGACTGTTTGCTGTTATGCTTTAGAATAGCTCATGTCAAGGGATGGACATGGATGGTCCAAGGGTTCAGTTTGTAACAACACATGGGCCATTGGAACAAGAATGAAGCTAGTAAAGTCAGAGCGAAATCATAACTTGCTTTATATACTTCTGGGTTATTTCAAGGTCACTGACTTTGATTCACTGAACCATTTTTAGAAGAATATTATCGATTGCAGTTAGCATAGATTTGCTGTTTTGTAGTAGTGATGCGGGTGGCCGTATAGCCAACTGAACACATCTACCTTATGCAAAAATACTACTCCCTTTTCTGGTACCGCTCCCACTACTCTTGATCTTGATGCACAGCGAGTTCTTCTGTGAGCTCAGGACCACTACAGTAGAATTTAAGATAGTAGGACTACTTTTGAGCTTGGAGCTTCAGTACCCTGTCCAGGGCTCTCTATTCCCAGTCTGTGTGGGCTCAAGGCATAAAGGGTCTAACAATCTGTCACTGTCTCTATGCTAGAACACAGGAGACATGTTAGCCCTCTTTTAAAAAAATCAACTTTGTTTACTCTTTTGAAATCATAATGACAACAGAAATGACCCAAATGACCCTGATCAAACGTTTACATACCCCAGTTCTTAATACCGTGTATTGCCCCCTTTAACATCAATGACAGCTTGAAGTCTTTTGTGGTATTTTTGGATGAGGCTCTTTATCTTCTCAGATGGTAAAACTGCCCATTCCTCTTGGCAAAAAGCCTCCAGATCCTGTAAATTCTATGGCTGTCTTATGAACTGCACGTTTGAAATCTCCCCAGAGTGACTCAATGATATTGAGGCCAGGAGACTGAGATGGCCACTTCAGAATCTTCACTTTATTCTGCTCTAGCCAATGACAGGTCGACTGGGCCTTGTGTTTTGGATCATTGTCATGTTGGAATGTCCAAGTACGTCCCATGCGCAGCTTCCTGGCTGATGAATGCAAATGATCATCCAGTATTTTTTGATAACATACTGCATTCATCTTGCCATCAATTTTGACCACATTTCCTGTGCCTTTGTAGCTCACACATCCCAAAAACATCAGTGATCCACCTCCGTGTTTCACAGTAGGAATGGTGTACCTTTCATCATGGGCCTTGTTGACTCCTCTCCAAATGTAGCGTTTATGGTTGTGGCCAAAAAGCAAATTTTTGGTCTTATCACTCCAAATGACTTTGTGCCAGAAGGTTTGAGGCTTGTCTCTGTGCTGTTTGGCATATTGTAAGCGGGATACTTTGTGACATTTGCGTAGTAATGGCTTTCTTCTGGCGACTCGACCATGCAGCCCATCTTATTGTGCATCTTGAAACAGCCATACCACATGTTTACAGAGAGTCCTGTATTTCACATGAAGTTATTTGTGGGTTTTTCTTTGCATCCTGAACAATTTTCCTGGCAGTTGTGGCTGAAATTTTAGTTGGTCCACCTGACCATGGTTTGGTTTCAACAGAACCCCTCATTTTCCACTTCTTGATTAGAGTTAGAACACTGCTGATTGGTATTCTCAATTCCTTGGATATCTTTTTATATCCCTTTTCTGTTTTATACAGTTCAACTACCTTTTCCCGTAGATCATTTGACAATTCTTTTGCTTTACCCATGATTCAGAATCCAGAAACATCAGTGCAGCACTGGATGAAAGATGTAAGGGTCTGTCAGGAGTCCAGAAACTCATTGACCTTTTATATACACACACACATTAATTACAAGCATATTCTCTGAAAAATGGCCAAGAAATCATAAATTCTGCCAGGGAATGTAAACTTATGAGCACAACTGTATATAGAAAGGCAAATATGTACCATGTTACAAGCAGCTGGGTCTCTTTTAAGAAGGCCAGGATTAAAGCACAGTAATATCGGTTCAGCTTTCACACACAGGTTTATGCGAGTTTCACAAGCATCATCATTGTAGTTGTTGTACTAAATATAGAGATTTGTACATTAACCACTCGACTTGGGCATCTGATCCCAGCTTTGTAAGTCCCCAATCCCAGTATGTTTACATTGCTGAATGCCAAACCATACTGTTGTCTATTTGAAAACTGGACTTTGGAGCCAAACAAAACTGATCAATAATAAAGTGTTGTCAGTGTCAAACTTTAATTGGAGTTAAAACGTGTAAATTGATGGCAGAAATCAGCATCTATCTATCTAGTAAAAATTATCAATTATAGAATGCAATCATATATCAGAAAATTACATTTTGAAAGGACAGGACACATACCCACTGATACTTATCTTCCCCTACCACTCAGTAGGCCAGTGGGAGAATCAAGTTAAATTCCTGTGTAAGCTAATTTTCTCTCTCCGTTTTGGAATTTACGCAGGATTAATAACCTTCTCCCCTTGTAGCCCAGTGATTGTCTACACATGCCCTAGCACTGTATCCCAGTAGGAAGGGAAGAAGGTCAGAATTTTGCCATACACTGAATTATATTTTTTTGTGAATGCCTAAACATTTAACTGTCTGTTGGGAGTTGAATGTCCATATACAAGAGGGGTATTACTACTGCTGTTATACATGACAGTTTCCCACTGTCGATGGTTGTTAAGGACGCCATGGTTGCATGCACCACCAAATCCTTAAAGTGACTTTAAGCAATATCCTCATTCTCCAAAAATAATCCATACACATCCACTACTTAATGACCCTGTAATCTATATTTTATTAAATCATCCCCTACTTAGTACTTCTGCCTCCTTCTAACATCCACCATGAGCTCACAAACCTTTTATTTTCCCTTCACTTCCCTTTGTTTGGAATGAGCAGTGCATAATAGTTGCATTAATGTGCTCTATGGACCCTATAAATCTCATAGACCACAGTCCTTAGTCCATCACAGGAGTGACCAAAAGTGGCTACATTACTACATACAGTGGGGCCATGGAGAATGAACATCCTCTAACTGGCAGTCAGGTCACAGCAGAAAAAAATGGAGGTTTGGAAGAGGAGAGCAGATTTTTTTAAATAAGAAGTTAGTGTCACTTTAACAACCAGTGATATCATTGGCCCCATTCACTTCCTTGATTGGGAGTCCCCATCTATGTAAGCAAAGGAGTCAGGGATGGTAACAGGAAAAAATGATGCATGAAGTGAACCATTTATCTACTTGCGTGCTCCCCCATTCCAGAGCTACGGTATACCAGGCAATGGGCTCTTAACATGGTGGGGTACCTTACCCAGGGGGCAAGTACCTTGTCCCTATGTGATGAGGACAAGGGCCTCTTCCCCATGGCCCAGTGGTTGTGGAGGTTTGTGGAGGTTAGTGGGCAGTGGGCTAATGGGAATCTGGGCATGCCATTTAACAATAGGGACCACTTCGCACATAAATTAGTAAGTGTAAATAAAGACAGAGACAATTTTTGATAAGTCCTTTAATTAAAAATGTTCCACGATGTACATCAACTGTCAATCACATCATCAAGCAATATAGTTCCACATCAATATTGATGCCTGATACCCACGACCTGCCAAATAAAAAAAACTATTGGCAAATGTCTGGTCCTGTTGCTTTACTCCTGACGATTTACAGGTCCGGCAGATGACAGCTGATATTACCAAGCGGATGGGTCTCCTGAATGACATCATTGACCATATATGGACATTACCATATATAGTCAAAAACATCACAGGAATCCCCATGACATCATTCACTATATAGAGTATTATTAAAATTGCTGCTCCCCACCAAGCCGAATGTTTAAAAATTGTTTTTGTTTTAGTCTATGACCCCCTGGGTAGTGCCCAGTGCCACTTGTTTGACAATCCCTTTCAGATTAGCTTAGAAAATGGCAATTAAAATGTTTAACATTTGTCCCCCAGATATGTTCGGCTCATCACTTATAAGTATGAAATTAAGCATAAATTGCAAATAAAGAACATCATTAAAGTAATTCCTAAATGACTAGGGAGTCATATTAAGAAACAGAAGAAAGAAACAATACAATATCTGTAAAGTAAACAAATGCTGCACCTCAAATTAAAAGAAAACATGGAATAAAAACACCACATTTCATGGTCAAACATTGCTTTGCATGGAGAAGAAAATATAAACATCAAACATTCGCTCATGATCTCACTTTTTCAAATACTCCCATTCTGCACAGGTAATGGGAACATCTAAGTTTATTGCTGAAATGCTACGTTTGGTGGTTTTTAATGCCTGACAAACAATCTTGCAATTACAAAAAACATGATTGCACTCAGTGACATATATTGACACAATATGCATATCTCACCACCAGGTGCAGCCTGCATTAGTCCAGGCTTTAGAATAACGTGGTAAGTGGGACAAGCCAGGGCACTATTTTGCATGATGGAATGTGCTTACTAGGCCAGAGTGTGTTCTACATCTGTAATTTTATTCATTTAGGGAAAATAGCAGAAGGCATAGCACACCGTAGTCATTTGAACTACAATTTACTTCTCTGCACAATCCTTTAAATTGTATTTTATTCTTATTTCAGAGAAGTCTGATTGAATCAACTTTAATATTGTATTTATGTTTTTCCCCATTTTTACACTTAAAATTAAGCATGAATAAAAGAACAATGGGCATCTGCTATTCATTTTACTTTGCTTTTATGTAGAATAATGTTCACTAGATGAGAGGCACCCTACCAGTAGATTATACTTTGCAAAAGAATTGCATAGAAATCTAAATTGCTTCTAAATCTCACATCTTAGAGCAACCATGAGTTTAAAAATATCCTCATTGCTTTATATCAAGACTTTAATTTTAGGCAATAATATAATAATATACGCCACTTAATGCGTAAAAATATGCTGATTTGAGCATCCGTGTTTTAAAAAGCCAGATGGTACAACGTGATGTAACAAAGCCAAAACAGACAGAACCTCTCAATACTGTAGAAAAAAATGTGCGTAATGTGTGAGCATGTGTGTGCTTACAGAGAAAACAGAATTCTGTAAATATTCCAACCAACTTGTTTATAGTCATGCATCTCATCTCGCTTGTACCTTTACATTGCATTTTGGCTTATTTTTGTCTTAAAACAGTCCTTATTTAAGATGAAACATTTTCTGTTAATATGTTAATAAAAAAGAAAAAGAAAAATATTGCTATTATTGTAAATATATATACATATATATATATATATATATATATACACACACACATACACACACACATACTACAATAATAGAATTTTTTTTCAATCAGAAATTAACCATTAGGTTCTTTTTCAGGCACAACATGAGCGTATTCTAACAGTCTAAAGTGCTCTCGCAAGAATCCCAATATCTATGGATACATTCAATGACTTTATATATAGTCATATCTTATAGTATGGCTGCATCTGTCCAAATACTATAAAAAGCTGCTTATATCACTTTGCTGACAAGTTAATAGATTTTTAACAGGTTTTTTTTTCTGATCCTCCTACAAATTGTTTCTCCAATTCTTTATAATAGTTTTTTAGTCATTTCAGTTCTGTAGGTTTACATAGTTCTGCCAGTCACAGCCAAGATCTGACCTGACTTTCTTCTATTGCACTACTACTACTTCTACCACTACTTGCCTAACACAGCCAGGTCATGTCTCTGCCTCGATCTGTGATTGGACAGTGAAGAGGTCATCTCTCCACATTGTTTTTGTTAGCATGTTCTTTGTCAGTAAATGTGCAAACAAAACATTGGACTGGCCCCTAGTGCTGCACTTTCCTTCTCCCTCTCCCTGTTGCACATGGTCAAATTCAGGTTTTTATACAAGTTTTATATTTTTTTAAATATTATTTTTAATAAATGTGTAACTGCATTCATCGGTGTATGTTTTATATCTGCTGGAGTTCAGATTTAACCTTTTTGGGGTATGAGCCTTATGCCCCGTACACACGGTCGGACTTTTGACCGGCCAAAATCACATCGGAATTCCATCGGAGTAAAAGAGAACATGTTCTCTATCTAAACTCCGATGGAATTCCTCGAAAAAGTCAGATGGAGCATACACACCGTCGGAATATCCAATGAAAAAACTCTGTTGGACTTTTTCCATCGGAAATTCCAATCGTGTGTACAAGGCATTAGACTGACAACCACACAGATATTTATTTTTTGTTTAAACCTAATGTATATTATTGTTTTACTTGCCAGTATTGGCAGGCTATTATTACAAGTAATGCAAATATAATTTATATGCGACCAAACTTACACACTGGTAATGAATAAAATGTCTTTCCAATGAATATATTTACTAACCAGTCACAAAAGGGAAATGGATTATGGGAACCTACCATAATTTAATAGCAATAGTCAATGGAGAATCATTCAGATGTGGCCTGATAAGCATGCAAAGTGTGAGAATTAGAAGAGCATTATGCCCCCAGAATTAACTCTCAGCTGTTTTTTTTTTTTTTTTTTAAGAGACGGGTGTGTTTTTTTCAATGTATTCAATTTTATGTGTCTTAGTGAACAGGTAAAGGATGCAAAAAATGCTTTTACAAGTTCATTATGTGAAGTAGGTTAATTGCACAGAAACCCCTTCCTCTATATTACCTGCATCTTTTTGTGAGAAAGAACCTGGTACTCAGCATTTAGTTAGATCAGTCACATTTTTTCAGGACATCCCTCTTGTAGTGCCTGACGCTGAAGGGCATATGGGCTGGTATCTGCATGATGGGTGCCCACACAATTGTTGATCAACCTCCTACTAGTGGGTACCAGATTGTATTATGGCCAGGCTAGTATTTTTATAGAACACATTAAGAAACATTTTAGTTATTTATTTACATCAGTAGATTATAAAATCTCAGCTGACTTTAAAATGGCTTTATCCAGGTCAAACATCAAACTTTGAAGGTCAACCTGCTTAATGCTACAGATAAAACAAAATCAAAATACAATTATATTTTACTCAACTATTATCTGGTACAAATTGATGCAATTAGTCCAATTGATGGCCTTTAGAAAATGTATGCATTGTGCTCAGACTTGATGAAACATACTCTTTTTGTGCTGCCATGACGAAGGCTTGACGGCCGAACCGCCTGGCTGTTTTTACAGCTCTAGAAGGTCCACAAAAAAGCTGCGGCAATTGGCAACTGGAGCTCTTAGTTTTTCATGAAGACTACACACCAACATTAGGAGTCATCTCTGAGTGCCAGTGACTCCGATACATCAGATCAGACTTATGCTGCATTAAACTGGACTGCATTGAACTGGAGAAGAAAAAATCAAACACGTCTTTTTTAGGATCAACAAATCTTTATTAGGAACTTTTTGCCTTTATTCACATTTATTTTACTGTTGCTATTTTTGGTCCATTTTTGTAATATTATTTTCTATAAACATTTTTATTTTATGTTCATAAAAAATGTTTTAAAACCATTAATATTTTTCTCTCTTAAAAGAAAAGGTCATCTCGTAACCTCTGTCATATCCCTGTCTAGCATGACAGCGTATATCTAAGGTGTTTCCTAAGAGTGAGAATTTCTGCTGCAGATATTGTGATTTGTGTGTATTCCCAGGAAAACACATGGAGGGAGCTATTGTTTGTGTGTAAAAGGTTAACTGAGAAGTTAACCAACCCAAGTGATGATCAGTCTCAGTCGGCTGGTGCATAAGATTCACGTGCTTCGACCTGGAAGGTCCCTATGCAGGGTAAGACTTATGCCGCGTACACACGACCGTTTTTAATGTCGTTGAATAAAACTGCATTTTTCTCGACGTGATTCTTCTCAAGCCTGCCTTGCCTACACTCTATCGTGGAAAAAAATGCTTGAGTAAAGCGTGGTGACGTACAACACATACGACGGCACTATAAAGGGGAAATTCCATTCGGATGGCGCCACCCTTCATGTTAGTAAAGTTTGTTGAGAGACGATTCGCGCTTTTCAGCCTCCTGCTTTTGAGTCCGAATGTGCTTTCTCCATTAGGAACGCTAGTTTTACCAGAACGAGCGCTCCCGTCTCATACTTGATTCTGAGGATGCGCATTTTTTCTCACGTCGTTAAAGCCTACACACGCCCGTTTTTCATGACGAGAAAAAGACGATGTGAAAAACGACGAGAAAAATTCGAGCATGTTCCAATTTTTTTATCGCCATTTTTCACGTCGTGAAAAATGCTCTAAAGCCCACTCACGATCATTTTTAATGACCATTTTAAAAAATGGCATTTTTCTCGTCATTAAAAACGGTCGTGTGTACGCGCCACCAGAGTAACAATATTACAACCATGACTAAGATACAGCACAGCAGTGATGTACCAGCCTCATGGAACACATATAACCAACAACAATATGGTCTGCTACTGATTTTTATACTTTATACTACCTGTTAAAGGAATAAGTTAAACTGCATTATGTCATTTTTAAACCTAAAACTTACGAGTTTTAGTTTTTAATGCCAGATTTCCTCCCACAATCTTCAGCTACTCCGTTAGTTATACAGCGTAACTAATTTTAAAATCAGTTAGGAATGTTCTGTTTTGTATTTCTATGCTTTCTTCATAGATTAAACAATTATCTGCATTCTTCCAAGAATTTATTTTCTACCTTCTTGTATGCTGGACATAGCATGTAGGGATACTAGGTATACTGGGTTCTAGGTCTGCTGTATTTACCTGTGTACAACAGGGCATACAGAATCATTATTAGATTGAAGGTAAAGGTTCATTCTTTGCTTTGGGACATATTTCACTTAGGATTGGCTGATATTCACACAAGTCTGGGGAACACTGAGTTGTCAGTGGGAGTTTAAATAGAGAAAGCTCAGATTATGTGAGTGGAATTACAGTGGAGTCTGGAACAAACTAAGAACTGTCATCTTTTTTGGAGGATTTTAAAGCATTAGTGGATATGTGAGCAGGATTTCTATCTTCCCTATCTTGGTGAAACATGGTGAAAGATGTTGTGTTCCCCCAAAGAGTCATTTGCATTCTTCTAGCTGGAGACAGAAAGCATAGTCAAAGACGTACCATAACTACATTATTAGAAGCAGAGAGAAGCCAGTGTGTGCACCTTGTAATTTGTTACTGGAGAGAACTCGTATGAAAGCATGTTGATATGCTGTACCTGAATAAATGAGCTGAAAACAAGTTGCTTAATTTTTCTATGATGTGTAAGCTAAGTACAAGTTGTTTTTATTTGCATCTTATTTGGCTGGACCTATTATTTTTTGTCAGCAACGTATCCATAGTTGCCAACATTGGAAAAAAACAATCCGGGACACTTTTTTTGAATGGAGGCGGAGCCTTTATATAATTAGGGGGCGGGGTATTAGTTTGTAGGCGTGTCACCGCCTAATAGGAAAATGCGGCGCACGAAAAAATGGCCGTGGTTTACGCGCATTAGTGGGCATGGTTTAAATGGGCGTGGCTCAGAAGGGGTGTGGTTGAAGTCCGAGATAAAGAAAGAAAGAAAGAAAGAAGCCAGATCCTACACCACAATAGAAATATGTGTATTCCAGAAAGTTTAACAAAATCGGCAGATAAAGATACTCCAAAACACCTGTTGTTGGCGCTTCAATCATCCCGGCACCATGTTTGTTATGGTGTCAGGGTGATTGAAGCGCATTATTTCTATTATTACATTGTAATATAAAATGAAATCATTCAACTCACCATAATGCCGAATCAGTGGAAGTGTGTCACCTGCCACCGGATGCCTCCCCAGCAGTCCGTCCTTGCATCAGGTGCCCCCAGAAGCAGAGCCCCTCTTTACAGAACTGTGTCCCTGGCAGCGGAGCCCTCCTTTACATCTGGTGTTCCCGGCAGTGGAGCCCTCCTTACAGATCTGTGTCCCCCAGCAACAGAGCCCTCCTTACTTCAGTGTCCCCAGCAGCTGGCAGCAGCGGAGCCCTCCTTTACATCTGGTGTCCCCGGCAGCAGAGCTCTCCTTTACATCTGGTGTCCCCCAGCAGCGGAGCCCTCCTTTACATCTGGTGTCCCCCAGCAGCGGGAGCCCTCCTTTACATCTGGTGTCCCCCAGCAGTGGAGCCCTCCTTTACATCTGGTGTTCCCCAGCAGCGGAGCCCTCCTTTACATCTGGTGTCCCCGGCAGCAGAGCTCTCCTTTACATCTGGTGTCCCCCAGCAGCGGAGCCCTCCTTTACATCTGGTGTTCCCCAGCAGCGGAGCCCTCCTTACAGGTCTGTGTCCCCTAGCAGCAGCAGCCAGCCCCGGGGAACAGATGCTCTCACCTCCCGGCGTCTCCGTGTGTGTGCTGGAGGCAGAGACAGCTCCACGGTCCATGATCATTTCCCGGCGGTTTCGTGCCGAGAATGGTTTCCCTGACGGATTCTGTTCCCCCTGGCTCTCCCGGCTCCTATCGGAACTCCGCCTCCCCAGCCCTGTACATTGCTGCTCCCTCACGAATGCTCATAATACCGCCCCGCCTTCTCATGTGTGAACACAGAGAGGGGAGAAGCCGATTGGCTTCTATGCATTAAGGTGAAAAAACATCCTACAATTACTGGCCCCCCAACCCCCCGTTTTACTTACCTGAGCCCTGGAAAGTCCCACGTCGCGAACACGCTCGATCATTGCCTGGGCTTCTCAGCTCTTGATTGGATAGATTAATAGCAGTGCAGCCATTGGCTCGCGCTGCTGTCAGTCAAATCCAATGACGCGGGCTCCGGGGGGTGGGGCCGAGTCCTGCAATTGGCGGCTATGGACGCCACACAAGCCCCTTGGGAAAGCGCTTCCCAGGTGGGTTATCTGAAGTGAGGAGGAGCCGAGAGAGCCGCCGAGGGACCCCAGAACAGGAGGATCGGGGTCACTCTGTGCAAAACGAACTGCACAATGGAGGTAAGTATGACATGTTTGTTATTTAAGAAAAATAATAATCAAACCTTTACAACCCCTTTAACGCTGTACTCCTGGCAAGTGATTCTTTCTTCCCGAAGTCAGCTCAGGTATAGTATCAGCATGTTTTAGTATCTTAATAAATTCGCTTTTATCATCTGCATTATTTATCTTCTCTGTTTGGGCATTTATCACTGCACTGAACTGATAATGAAAGTAACTTGTTCAGGGACTGGAGGAAAGGATTGGGATGCCAAAAAAATAATAATAATAAACTGAATTCTGGGTATTTGCTTTACAAATTAATGCATTTCTGACCTCTTATACCTGTGAGTTTCTCCAGTATTGGTAGGATGCTTTCTTATTTTAATGCGGTGGTGGTCACCTGGATGATTCTTATACCTTTCCTGAGAGCGCACATGCCCCTGAACAAGACTGTTTAAATGTGAGCAACATTTTTCTGCCTGCTGCTAAGTTATTAAAGACATTCTAGTGTGGAAAGACTGACTTTCTAATTCCACATTTATATTACTTCACAACTGTAACTGTCCAAAAAATTTTTTTCTACTACAGCCTGGAAGTATAAAGAAATACATGCAGATGAAAAATGTGTGTGTGTGTTAGAGTGAAATTCAGTAACATAGAACAATAATTAAAAGACTTAGAGCACGGTTCATTTATCTGTGACTGATGATGACCACTAAGCTCTTAACAAAAAAACATGCATAGGTAAGAAAGAATAGAAGGGTATGTAAAACAGTATTGGGGAACCCATCATATCTAAGATGACATTGACCTTTTGGTACAAATTTTCGGTATATTCACAGATTACAGATTCACTGAGGCTGATTTACCAGTTGAGAATCTTTCCACATTAAATTGTGTGAATATTTGTTTCAATTATCCAATCATGTGAAAAACAAATTCCTGTTTACCTATTCCATCTGCACATGATTGGATAATTAAAGTGAATATTTACATAATTTACTGTGTGAAGAGTTTCTATTCCTTTAGGAAATTTGACCAAATATCCACTCTGAATAAACTGGAGTTAATCTGGGTTGGGTTTTTATTGATGCAAACCAGTCCACTCATCTCTGCATATGACCAAATCAGATAAAATAAATTGTTACTATACAGTATGATAAACCTAATTCAAACATACCACTGTTCTGTAATACAAATAACTAAATAACGTTACATACTTTACATTTAGAAGACAATCAAAATGTTCCAGGTAAGGTTATTCCTCATTGAAGTTGTGTTTTTTCCATAACTTAGCAAATATGATACCCAGTTTCCTTCACCTGATTTGGAAACATCGCTTAGAATCTATTCACCTTCAGCTAGTTTGCTGCTTACATTTATATGCTAATCAAAGCTAAAGCGAGTTTTCAATTGGAAACCTAAGATTGCCTATATGTGTTGACTACCCAGAGAGCTTGAAAGCTTTATGAAGAGATTCAAAGTTGTTGTGCCAGATTTTAAAATTAAATTAAGGCTATCTTTTCTACCTGACACATTTTAAATTAAGTTCCGTCCTTAATTTATGTTTTTAGTGTTTCTTAGCTTATTTAAAATAGATATGTTGCATTTGACAGGCTAGATTTTAATGACCTTCCAGTGCCTGAGGAGCTTAAATAATAAAGTTGACTGACAATTGACAAAGAACAATGATCTTTCTTCGATGATAAGCATTTAATAATATATTGAGCACATTGTCTTTAGGTCAAATATATTATACGGAACAATCAAAGTCATTTTTAAAAGAATAAGTATTTTATAGTTAACAGAACTAAAAATAAAATATGAATTTTTGTTTTTCCCTTTATATCCCAGCTACTAGCAATAACAGAATATGAAGGCTTAAAGAGCTGATCAAAATGATGGATACAGGGACTTGATATAAAATATTTTACAAATTGTTTTGTTTCATATGTTAGTAGCTGATGAAGGAAGCCTTGTGACATCTCCCTAAGCTGAAGTCAAGGGAGATATAAAATACACAAACTAATGCAGTTCTGCATCCATACATTTTTAAATATATTTTAAATACAACTGATGTACGTATCTGAATTTGGCACCCTTCTCATGCAATTCCCTATAGGGCAGAACTCAGTCTGGAACCCCTGGGAGGCCATACTACATAGGCCAGTCTCCATCCTCTGTAGGTGCAAAAGACCTGCAACTCTGTGAAGGTGAAACAGAGCACTATGGTACAAATAAAACTTACGGCAATTTTTATTGATAGCCACCCTAGGTTTCTAAGAACGTGTCCCCCATGACTATAATCAAAACATGAACTTGAAACATTTTCCTCTCTTGCTCTGAAATTGACTTCCACAGAACCAATGTAGCCATCTACCTAGTTAGGCCCCATGGCTCTCCCTACCACTGCTTTACTATACCTTCTTATCCACTCCTTATTCTTTCCTGCCCTCCATCCCTTTCCACTCTCCTCCTTTTTCTTTTCTTCTTTTCCTTAGCTCTCTCTCCCATTCCTCTTATGTTACTTTTCTTTGCTTTCTTCTTCTCTACTACTTTTTTTTTTTCCACTTCATCCACCTGGATTCCCTTTGCTTTATCACAAATCCTTTTATTTTACTTTCATCTGCTATTAGAAAAAGGGACAAATGCCATATGCTATGCAATCCCACAACATGATGACCACCACCAATACATGACCTCCAGCACATAATATCCTAGCATTTTGTATGACGTTGTATGACGTTTTAAACCAAAGTTGTCAGTTGCCCTCCCAAACCCCCATGCTATACTTATCATGCCATACACCAACATTTTCTGTGGCATTTGATTTACCCCCCCCCTCCCCCGACTCCGTTTTTCTTTTCTGTCAATTATTATACCGTCTGTATGACTTTTTCAAAACTAACAAACCTAATCAACTCTTTGTAAAAAAAACAGCACTCAAACTGGGAGAGAGACAGGACTGGGGATCATGTAGGTGTGCTGCATGCAAACATGTTAACAAGTATAGGGAAAGAAAACAGTAAGCAGAAGGAAGACCTCATCATGTACCTCATCCATCATCCATCATCATGTACTGTAAGTGGTGTTACCACCTGGTTTGTTGTGTGAAAGGACTGTATAAATCTTAGGAATGGATGAAAAAAATTGCAAATGCTTTAGCAGGTAACTCCCTATATACCGTATATTTAATCTGTACATGTAGCCGTTTGCTTGGAGTTCAGCTTTAAAGAAAAACAGACACGCAATTTAATTGTAGTCACAAATATAATGCAATACAGGTGAAAGAAGCAGAAAAAAATAAGCTTGTAAATTGATTGCATGCCCACTCACACTCTAATGACTGTCTTATCTTTCCAATTCACCCTTCTCCATGGATAGCACCCTTTTCCTGACAGACTCCATGGCAGCCTACGTGTGGGTTAACCCCGCCTCCTCTCCAATGCTACAGGACCCCATACCCATAAAAGTAAGCTCCCCTCTTTTAGCGGTGCAGCTCGGAACCCAGCCACGGGCGGGTGGAGAGCTTGTAGCAACCTTGAGTTTCTGGATTGGAGTTGCTGCAGTGTGCCCAAGATCAGGACATCCTCGGCTGGCAAGGTCTGCAACTCTATTTTTATGCTCCATGGCGCCGCGGTTGCATCTGTGTTTTATTTATTTGTTTGTCTTCCTCATGCCCCTGCTCTTCTTTAATGGCGGCTGGAACGCTCTGCAGCGGTGACCCGAATCTCGGGCGCCGCCGCCGTTCGTGCATGCGCAGTGTCCGCTCTCAGAGCGAGGCTTGGTTCGCGCATGCGCGGTTCAGCGGGTGCGTCGGCGGCCGCGCAGGCGCTGATGATGGCTTCTCTATCGCGCAGGTGCGCTGTGTAGATGGCCGGTGACGTCACAGGCTGGGAATTTAAAAGCTGCTGCTAGCCTGTGTCATTCGGGATTTCCCTGACAGGAGAGCAGAAGCAACCTGAATCACCCTATGGTTCCCAGGTCAGTGTGCTTAATTAAGAAATTAAGGAAATATTCTTGTTCTGGTATTAATAGAGGCTTGCTTAGGTATGTGTATGTATATATGTTTGCGTATATAATGTATACATATATGTTTTTATGCATTGTACGCTATAAAATGTTATGCTTCTTGTTGTATGGTAGAGTCCCTTTTAAAGGGCAAGTTACTTATTTATTTATTTGTATGATACTGTAGGTTTCTTTACCAGACCTGTTTATATTGTGACGCTCCAGTCCAGAAGTTATGGACCACTCATCGCTTACATGTGGCCAGCCCTCACGCACTAGGTATGTGTGGGAGGGGGGAGAGCTTGGGGTACAGTCGCAAGTATTGTTGCTTGATGGCTTATTTGTTCCCCCAATCCCTTTTTTTCCTTTAGCCCTTCCGCGGATCTTCAAATCGACACAGATCTTGCCAGGCTGCATCTAAAACATTCATCTAAATCCAGACACGATTCTCCATCTGCATCTCACCACCAGAGGAGACGCTCCCATTCCTCCTCCAGACACCGCTCCCAGACACTGGCTCCCTGCTGATGGTGGCTTGCATGTGGATTTTGTGAACATCAGTGGAATTTTGAACTACAGTGGAGAGTTAAAAACCAGGAGTTTTGCTTTTAACTGCTTCTGCTTGCAAGTGTTGATTTATTATTATTTTTTGTCCTTTATTTGATACGTTTATCAGTTTTAAAAATACTTCCCCCCCCACTCCTTTCTCTGACACTTTTTAAACAGCTTTTTTTCTTTCTGCTAATTAGGGGAGTGCTTTAGGCCCCATGCACACGAGACGCAGGTGCAAACTCTGCTGAACACACGTTTTTAAACGCTGAAACCGGCGTTTATAAACGCGCGTTTTGCCGCGTTTGCGGCCGCGTTTAGCGGCGTTTAACCGCGTTTGCGTTTATAAGCGTTTCATCATAGACCCTCCCTAAGCTCAAAAAACAGTACATTTTAACCATTTCAGCCAGTTTGTGAGACCAGAGTGAGTAGCAGCAGCTGAGAGAGCAGCAGTGTACTTGTATTTAGCGTATCACTTGCCACATCATCTGCCACAAGTTGTGGATTGTCCACTTGCCACGTCACCTGCCACGTCACCTGGCCACGTCACCTGGCCACGTCACCTGCCACGTCACCTGCCACAAGTTGCGGATTGTTCACTTGCCACGTCACCTGGCCACATCACGTGCCACGTCACCTGCCACAAGTTGTGGATTGTCCACTTGCCACGTTACCTGGCCACGTCACCTGGCCATGTTACCTGCCACGTCACCTGGCCATGTTACCTGCCACGTCAGCTGGCCACGTCACCTGCCACAAGTTGTGGATTGTCCACTTGCCACGTCACCTGCCACGTCACCTGGCCACGTCACCTGCCACAAGTTGTGGATTGTCCACTTGCCACGTCACCTGCCACGTCACCTGGCCACGTCACCTGCCACAAGTTGTGGATTGTCCACTTGCCATGTCACCTGGCCACATCACGTGCCACGTCACCTGGCCACGTCACCTGCCACAAGTTGTGAATTGTCCACTTGCCACGTCACCTGCCACGTCACCTAGCCATGTTACCTGCCCACATTACCTGCCACGTCATCTAGCCACGTCACCTGCCATGTCACCTGCCACAAGTTGTGGATTGTCCACTTTCCACGTCACCTGGCCAAATCACGTGCCACGTCACCTGCCACAAGTTGTGAATTGTCCACTTGCCACATCACCTGCCACGTCACCTGGCCACGTTACCTGCCACGTCACCTGGCCACGTCACCTGCCACGTCACCTGGCCACGTCACCTGCCACAAGCTGTGGATTGTCCACTTGCCACGTCACCTGGCCACATCACCTGGCCACATCACCTGACACAAGTTGTTGATTGTCCACTTGCCACGTTACCTGCCACAAGTTGTGGATTGTCCACAATGCAATGCAAGCAATTACAGTTTTCTTTTATATTTTTTAATAGTTTTTCATCATTTGCCATCATTTTTGAGATTTCTAATGTTAAAAAATAGGTCACCTTTAAAAACGCTTATAAACGCAAACGCGGCGAAACGCCGGTACCGCGTTTAGCCGCGTTTAGCAGCGTTTAGCGTCTGAAACGTGGAAAACTTTTGCGTCTGAACCCATTTTTTTGCTTCTGGAAAAACGAGGTTAAACGCAACTGCTTGTAAACGCCAAAAAACGAGAGTGTGTGCATGGACACATAGGATAACATTGAATGGGTTCAGGAGCAGTTGAAAAAAGCGTCCAACTGCCTCTGAATGTGCGTTCAACAGCAAATAACAGTGTCTCGTGTGCATGGGGCCTAATTGTTCACAGGTGAGTATATAAGTGTCTGTACAAACTCCCTTAGGAGCTGGCTCCCTGCTGATGGTGGCTTGCATGTGGATTTTGTGAACATCAGTGGAATTTTGAACTACAGTGGAGAGTTAAAAACCAGGAGTTTAAAACAGGAGTTAAGACAGGAGTCTTCTAAACTGTGAGTAACATTATAAACTTCCTACAAGTAATTATATTGCAACTGGGAAATGAGTGCTAGCAGGGTTGAAGGTTTTGCTCAGTGCACAGTGTGCCACATGTATGCAAAATTGGTGCAACAGCTCCAGGATGGATACCGCTGTGACAGATGTGAGCAGGTTGCCCTTCTGGAAGCTCACATTAGAGATCTGGAAGAGCAAGTTGCAACACTGGGCGGAAAGGACAACCTTGAAAGGGGTCCTCTGCTCGCTGAGCAGGTGGTCAGTAGGGCTGATGTGGAGGGTGGAGTGGCAAGTCAGGATTATCAGATAGGAAGATGGGTTAATGTAGTTAGAGGGAGTGGAAGGGGCTTGCAGAAAAGGAAGGCCAGTCCTGTGTTTGTGCATCAAAACAAATTTTCCACGTTGGGTGAAGATGTGGAGGTGGCAAACACAGAGGTGGCAGCCCTAGATGTCACTGCTACCCCTAACAGCCGGGAGAGCAACCCATCTAGTAGAGGTGGTGAGGGGAGTGCAGGTAGGCCAAGACAGTTGGTGGTTATAGGGGATTCTATAATCAGAAGGACTGATAGAATAATTTGTCGCCAGGATCGCCTCAACTGAATGGTTTGCTGTCTCCCTGGTGCCAGGGTTCGGCATGTGGTGGACCGGGTGGATAAATTACTGGGAGGGGCTGGGCATGACCCAGCTGTCTTGGTCCACGTTGGAACCAATGACAGTATACATGGAAGGTGGAGGCTCCTTAAGAATCAATTTAAAGAACTAGGCTGCAAGATGAAGGCAAGGACCTCCAAGGTGATATTCTCTGAAATATTGCCTGTGCCATGCGCAACACAGGAAAGGCAGGGGGAGATTAGAGAGCTGAATGCATGGCTAAAGACCTGGTGTAGGGAGGAGGGATTTGGGTTTCTAGAGCACTGGACTGACTTTTCATTGGGGTGCAACCTATATGCTAAAGACGGTTTGCACTTGAATGGAAGGGGGTCTGCTGTGCTGGGGGAGAGGTTTATGGGAAGGCTGGAGGAGTATTTAAACTAGGTTTGAGGGGGGAGGGTGAACTAGAATTACATCGGGCACACAGGTCAGTTAGTGGTCAGACATTAATGGAGAGTGGAATGGGGATAGATGGGGGGAGGGTTATGGCAGGTGACAAGAAAGTTCCCATGTTGCAAACAGCCATTGGAAACTATAGTGCCATTTGTACTACTAAAAATTATATGAAAAACACCAGAGAAAAATGTAATACATTAAAGTGTTTGTTCACCAATGCCAGAAGTCTGCCAAGCAAAATAGGTGAGTTGGAAGCTCTGGTGCATGAGGAGAGCTATGACGTAATCGGTATTGCTGAAACGTGGCTTCAATCCTCACATGACTGGATTATTAATATTCCTGGCTATGCACTCTTTCGGAGAGACAGGGCAAAAAGGAAAGGTGGCGGGGTCTGTCTCTATGTGAGAAGTGATCTCAAAGCGAGTGTGAAAGAGGACCTGGTTGATGGAGAGTGTGATGAGGCTGAAGCATTATGGGTGGAACTGCATACAGATGTGCGTAGTTCAAAGTTAATCATTGGAGTTTGTTGTAGACCACCCAATGTTAATGAGGAGGTGGAGACTCAGCTCCTTGCACAGATGGAAAGGGCTGCAAGGGCTGGGACGGTGATAATAATGGGGGATTTTAACTACCCAGAAATTGACTGGAGTAATGGCACTGCTGGGACAGTTAAAGGGCAAAAATTTATAAGCCTATTGCAGGACAATTTTATGGTCCAGTTTATTGAGGCCCCAACTAGGAATGATGCTCTGTTGGACCTGGTAATCTCAAACCATGCAGAGCATATTACTAATGTTCAGATAAAGGAACACCTGGGTAGCAGTGACCATAACATGATTTCATTTGATGTTAGCTGTAAGCAAGAAATACATGCAGGAAGGATAAAAACACTTAATTTCAATAAAGCAAATTTTCCAAGGATGAGGGCTGCTCTCCAGGACTGAGACTGGGAGAGAATATTGGCATCAATGGGCACAGAACAGAAATGGGAATTCTTCAAAAAGACTGTTTGTGAACTCACTGCAAAGTATATTCCCATGGGCAATAAGTTTAAAAGGCTAAAAATAAAACCTATGTGGCTCACAGTTAAAGTTAAAAAAGCTATAAACAATAAGAAAAGCGCTTTTAAAAAATATAAAAATGAAGGAACACTAGTGTCATTTAAATGTTACAAAGAATATAACAGGATATGTAAAAAGGAAATCAAGGATGCAAAAATTCAAAACGAACGACAGATTGCAAAAGATAGTAGGACAAACCCCCAAAAATTCTTCAAATATATTAATAGTAAAAAGGTCAAGTCTGAGCATGTAGGCCCTTTACAAAATAATCTAGAGTGGGTGACTGGGGACAAAGAGAAGGCTAATTTATTAAATACTTTCTTCAGCTCTGTGTATACAATGGAGCATGGGGGAGTTCATGTCCATAATGGGGGTGGTAGTGACACAGCCCCAAATCCACAATGGCTCAAAAGTGATATGGTCCAGAAATATTTAGACAGAATAAAGGTGGATAAAGCACCTGGACCAGATGGCATACACCCACGGATCCTAAAAGAATTGAGCTCTGTAATTTCAAAGCCATTGTATCTAACTTTTAGGGACTCATTAATGACAGGAATAGTACCACTGGATTGGTGCAGGGCCAATGTGGTGCCTATATTTAAAAAGGGAACAAAGTCTTTACCAAGTAACTATAGACCTGTTAGTTTAACTTCCATAGTTGGGAAGATACTGGAGAGATTATTAAAAGACCACATAGATGCGTTCTTGCTGGAAAAAAACTATTTAAGCAACAGACAGCATGGATTCATGAAAGACAGAAGTTGTCAGACAAACCTGATTTCTTTTTATGAAGAGGTAAGTAAAACCTTGGACAGAGGCGTGGCTGTGGACGTGGTATACTTGGATTTTGCAAAAGCGTTTGATACAGTTCCCCACACACGACTCATGTGTAAGGTAAAGTCTACAGGATTGGAAATATCAGTTTGTAAATGGATAGAAAACTGGCTAAAAGACAGAATTCAGAGAGTAGTAGTTAATGATTCTTACTCTGAATGGTCTAAGGTTATCAGTGGTGTACCCCAAGGTTCAGTGCTGGGACCCTTACTTTTTAATATCTTTATAAATGATATTGGGTCTGAGATCAAAAGTAACATTTCTGTCTTTGCAGATGACACCAAGCTATGCAGTGGAATAACGTCCTTACAAGATGTCTCCAATTTACAAGCCGACCTCGATGCCCTGTCTAATTGTGCGACTATGTGGCAGATGAGGTTTAATGTTGATAAATGTAAAGTTATGCACTTGGGGGCTAAGAATATGAATGCATCATACATACTAGGGGGAATACAACTGGGGGGATCCGTAGTGGAGAAGGATCTGGGGGTTTTGGTAGATCATAAGCTCAATAATGGCATGCAATGCCAAGCTGTGGTTTCCAAAGCGAGCAAAGTCCTTTCTTGTATTAAGAGAGGTATGGACTCCAGAGAGAGAGACATCATTTTGCCCCTGTACAAATCATTAGTAAGGCCTCATCTGGAATACGCAGTTCAGTTTTGGGCACCAGTTCTCAAAAAGCATATCGGGGAACTGGAGAAAGTGCAGAGAAGGGCAACCAAACTGATAAGAGGCATGGAGGAGCTCAGCTATGAAGAAAGATTAGAGGAACTGAATTTATTCACTCTTGAGAAGAGGAGAATAAGGGGGGATATGATTAACATGTACAAATATATAAGGGGTCCATATAGTGAACTTGGTGATGAGTTATTCACTTTACGGTCAACACAGAGAACAAGGGGGCACTCTTTACGTCTAGAAGAAAAAAGATTTCATCTCCAAATGCGGAAAGGTTTCTTCACAGTAAGAGCTGTGAAAATGTGGAACAGACTGCCTGCAGAGGTGGTTCTGGCCAGCTCAGTAGATTGCTTTAAGAAAGGCCTGGATACTTTCCTAAATGTACATAATATAACTGAGTACTAACAGTTCTAGGTAAAGTTGATCCAGGGTAAATCCGATTGCCTCTCAGGGATCAGGAAGGAATTTTTTCCCCTGCTGTAGCAAATTGGATCATGCTCTGCTGGGGTTTTTTGCCTTCCTCTGGATCAACTATGGGTATAGAATTGGGTATATGGGATTGCACGATATTTTTTTATTTTATTTTAGTTATTTTTTTATGGTTGAACTGGATGGACTTTGTCTTTTTTCAACCTGACTAACTATGTAACTATTGTGAGGGGGTTAGCTCGGCAGCGGGTGTGTGTGACCCCCGGGATGGGCTCCCCACACAAAAACAGGCCCAGCAAACGGAGGTTGTGGTTTTCAAAATCAAAAAGGTGCGGTTTATTTTCTATTTACAGTGACAAAACACAGCAAAGCAAAAGAAACATAAACAAAATAAATCCTGGTCAACTTGACCTCTGACTAAACATACAGGTTTCCTAACTAACAACTGGGATCAGCCTAGTGCTGTCCTAGTCCCTAAGTCCCTGGTTTTAAATGTCCAAGCAAATAGCCACACAGGCTTTGTCTCACCGCACAGGGGTTCACTCTCCCTAGACAGTCCACACAGGTCTGGTTCCAGGCATGAGCAAACACCTAATGAAGCTGGGAGTTCTTATAGAGGCCTAAATGAGCTGACGAGCTTCAGCTGGTCTCATCAACTCCCTGTCTGCACGACGCCCCACACTCTCCCTAGAGGTATGAGTCATTCATGAGCCCATTTGCCTCAGCTGGGCTTATACAACTCTCCACCTAGTTGTATAAGTCGGCGTAAAGCCTGAATCTGGGCGAAATATATCTACCCCCCTGGATGCAACCAGGTGACTTTACCTTCCTGCTGTCACATACCCCCCCCTCTTGTTTTAACCTCGGGGTTGGAACACCAGCAATCAGGCATTCATGTACTCGAGACAAAGCATCCACATTCCCCATTTGAACGCCAGGGCGATGCTTTACTGTGAAGTTGAATTCCTGGAGGGCCAGGAACCACCTATTCACTCTTCTATTTGTTTCCTTGTTTTGAGCCATCCACTTTAACGGAGCGTGATCCGTAACCATGTCAAAGTGCCAACCTAGCAGGTAGTACCGAAGGGAATCTAGAGCCCACTTCACCGCTAAACACTCCTTTTCAACGGTGGCGTAATTTACCTCATGGGACTTCAACTTCCTGCTGAGGTAAATGACTGGGTGCTCTTCCCCGTTCCAGACCTGGGACAATACTGCTCCTAACCCCACATCTGACGCATCACTTTGTACGACAAAGTCTTTAGAGAAGTCGGGTGAGTACAACACTGGCTGGCTACATAAGGCTTGTTTCAAGAATTGGAATGCTGCCTCAGCCTCGGGGGTCCATTTAATCATGACCGACCCTTTCCCCTTCGTCAGGTTGGTTAGGGGCACAGCCTTAGAAGCAAAGTGGGGAATGAATCGCCGATAATACCCAGCGATTCCCAGAAAGGCTCGTACCTGCTTCTTGCTGTTGGGACGTGGCCAACTCTGGATGGCCTCGACTTTGTTGAGTTGGGGTTTTATTACTCCCCTCCCAATGGTGTACCCAAGATATTTGGCCTCCTCCTGCCCAATGGTACACTTCTTGGGGTTAGCCGTAAACCCCGCTTCCCGAACAGAGTCCAGGACTGCTTGCACTTTTGGCAGATGTGAGGCCCAATCTGTGCTATGGACAATTACGTCATCCAGGTAAGCCGCAGCATACTTCCGATGGGGCCTCAGCATCTGGTCCATTTTCCGCTGGAATGTGGCCGGCGCATTCTGTAACCCGAACGGCATTCTTTTATATTGGAACGCCCCGTCTGGGGTTACAAATGCGGTTTTCTCTTTGGCCGACTTGGCCAGGGGGATTTGCCAATACCCTTTTGTGAGGTCAAGAGTCGTCATGTATTGGGCTGTTCCCAGCCGGTCGATCAACTCATCTATACGTGGCATGGGGTAGGTGTCAAATTTTGTAACTTTGTTCAACTGACGAAAATCGTTACAAAATCGCCAGCTCCCATCCGGTTTAGGCACCAACACAATGGGACTAGACCAATCACTTTGGGACTCCTCTATCACCCCTAAGTTCAGCATTTTCTGTACTTCCTCCCGTATTGCCTCCCGTCGGGCCTCTGGGATCCGATAGGGTTTTAACTTCACCCTTTCACCGGGCGGGTTAATGATGTCATGCTCTACCCCAGATGTTTGTCCCGGCAGCTCAGAGAATACCTCCTTGTTGCGAAGCACAAACTCCTTAACCTCCTGTTGTTGGGGTTGTGACAAGGTGGCTGCTATTCCAACCTCAGGAATCACGCAACCAGTTTGAGCTGGTGACCAAGTGTCTGCGACTAGGGACTCTCTATCCCTCCAGGCTTTCAACAGATTAACGTGATAGATCTGTTCGGGCTTTCGCCTTCCTGGTTGTCTGACCTTGTAATTCACTTCGCTCACTTTTTCCATTATCTCGTAGGGGCCTTGCCATTTGGCAAGGAATTTACTTTCAACCGTAGGGACAAGTACCAGTATCCTATCCCCCGGGGAAAAGGTACGGGTCTTGGCTCCACGGTTGTACACTCTCTGCTGTGCTAACTGCGCTTGGGCCAAATGTTCCTTCACGATGGGCATTACCTGTGCAATTCGGTCTTGCATCAGGGCGACATGCTCAATCACACTCCTGTGGGGAGAACTCTCACTTTCCCAAGTTTCCTTGGCAATATCCAACAGCCCTCTTGGGTGTCTCCCATACAGTAACTCAAAGGGGGAGAATCCCGTAGAGGATTGGGGCACCTCCCTAATAGCAAACATCAGATAAGGAAGTAGACAGTCCCAATCCTTTCCATCTCTATCCACCACTTTCTTCAACATTTGTTTTAGGGTTTTGTTGAATCTTTCAACCAGCCCATCGGTTTGGGGGTGATACACAGATGTACGTAATTGCGTCACTTTGAACAATTTACACAGCTCCTTCATAACCCGGGACATAAAGGGTGTACCTTGGTCCGTAAGCAGTTCTTTACAAATACCCACCCGGCTAAACACAAGAGATAGCTCTTTGGCTATGGTTTTGGCCGAGGTATTTCGGAGAGGGATCGCTTCTGGATAACGGGTGGCATAGTCCATTATAACTAATATGTACTGGTGCCCCCTAGCGGACTTGATTATAGGACCTACCAAATCCATGGCGATCCTCTCAAACGGGACCTCAATGATGGGTAGAGGGACCAGCGGGCTACGGAAATGTGGCATCGGGGCCGACCTCTGACACACAGGGCAGGAGGAACAATAACTTTCTATGTCCTTCATCACCCCCGGCCAATAGAATCTCTGTAATACCCTCTCTCGGGTTTTCTCTGTCCCCAGATGACCTCCAAGAATGTGCCCATGGGCCAACTCCAACACCAACTTCCTGTAAGGTTTGGGCACCACAAGCTGCTCAACGGTTTCTTCTGCCCTTTTTGCCACCCGATACAGTAGGTCCTTCTCTACGCTGAAGTATGGGTAAGTGCAGGTATTATCTGGGTTCACTAACTCGCCATCTATTTTCACTACGTTTTCCCGTGCCTTTATTAGGGCGGGGTCTTTCAACTGTTCTGTGGCAAAGTTTTCCCTGTGAACCTCAAGATCAGAAAACTCCACAGACGGTAGGTTTTCGTCTGAGGAGGTGGGCTCCTCTCCAGTTTCTTGAGTCTCCCCTGCCAATACTAATAAGGGAAATTCCGGAGAGTCCTCACCACTCTCAGGGGAGTTCTGGCTATCACATTCCTGGTACATAGGGGCACCAGTGGGGGGCTCAGGATCATCCCACAGTTCCCAGAACTTCGGAAAATCCCTTCCCACAATGGCGTCATGCGGTAACTGAGATACTAAGCCCACTGGATGAGAGAGGGTACCTTTGGGGGTCTCGAAACACACTGTAGTCACTGGATACTCTCGGGTGTCCCCATGCACACAAATAACAGCTACCTTGCTATTCTCAGAGACCTCTGTTTTAACTAACTCAGCCTTTATCAGGGTCACAAGGCTACCTGAATCCAGCAATACCACAACATTTCTACCATTAACACACATTTTGCATAAATGTTTCTCAGTTCCTCGAATGGCAGTGCATGCGACTGTCGCACACAGCGACTGACGTCTGCCCGTCAGAAAGTCACACTGCATGGGTTCCTCCACAACCGGGCAATTGGCTGCAATATGTCCCGCTTGCCGGCAGCGGTAGCAAATGATCCTTCTTGCCGCCTCTTGAGCCGCTGATTTCCCAGGCTGTTCTCGCCAAACTTGGGGTAGAGCTCCCACCCTCTCACTCTCTCCACCCTCACCCCTTGGAATCCTCTTATCCGCCCCTGGGGATGGTCTGGTCTTAGGGTGGAAAGTCCGAGTGTCTCTGGAAGAGGCCGTCAGGTTCTCTGTAGCCAAGTATTTCTCCACACGATCCACAAGACCATCGGCCGTCTCTGGGTCTCCATGGCTTACCCACTTTTGGATGGCAGTAGGAAGAGCTCTCAAAAACCGATCCATTACAACACGTTCCACAATCTTTGGTGCGGACAAAGTCTCTGGCTGTAGCCACTTTCTGCTCAGGTGAATGAGATCATACATTTGAGACCTGAGGGGTTTTCCAAGCTGGAAAGTCCAGTTATGCACACGCTGAGCCCGGACAGCCTGGGTGACACCCAGCCTTGCCAATATTTCAGCTTTTAGCATCACATAGTCTTTTGCTTGGTTAGGCTCTAGGTCATAGTAAGCTTTCTGCGATTCACCAGTTAACAGAGGAGCCACCAGTCCAGCCCACTGCTCCTCAGGCCACTTTTCTCTTTCAGCGGTCCTTTCAAATGTGGTCAAAAATACCTCTGGATCATCCTCTCCAGTCATTTTTGTCAATAAACGACTCACCCCAAAGGACGCGGTATTAGTGGGACGGCTTTCCTCACTGGTCTGCGGACGTTGCTGCATTACTGCTTCCATCTGTTGTTGTAGTCTCTGCTCTTGCTTCTGCAACAGGTCTATGAAGCGGGCCTCAGATTGCTGCTGGGCTTGTTGCTGAGCCTCCAGACTCTGTTGCAAAGTTGCGTTTGTCTGCTGCTGGGCTGCAAGGCTCTGTTGATGAGCTTGCTGCTGGGCTGCGAAGTTCTGTTGTTGAGCTGCAAGGCTCTTTTGCAAACCTGCATTTGTCTGCTGTTGATTGGCATTTGCTAGAGCCAGCTGCTTCAGTATCTCCTCCATGCTGGCTTAAAAAAAAACTGCCCGCATTCTCCACCAACTGTGAGGGGGTTAGCTCGGCAGCGGGTGTGTGTGACCCCGGGATGGGCTCCCCACACAAAAACAGGCCCAGCAAACGGAGGTTGTGGTTTTCAAAATCAAAAAGGTGCGGTTTATTTTCTATTTACAGTGACAAAACACAGCAAAGCAAAAGAAACATAAACAAAATAAATCCTGGTCAACTTGACCTCTGACTAAACATACAGGTTTCCTAACTAACAACTGGGATCAGCCTAGTGCTGTCCTAGTCCCTAAGTCCCTGGTTTTAAATGTCCAAGCAAATAGCCACACAGGCTTTGTCTCACCGCACAGGGGTTCACTCTCCCTAGACAGTCCACACAGGTCTGGTTCCAGGCATGAGCAAACACCTAATGAAGCTGGGAGTTCTTATAGAGGCCTAAATGAGCTGACGAGCTTCAGCTGGTCTCATCAACTCCCTGTCTGCACGACGCCCCACACTCTCCCTAGAGGTATGAGTCATTCATGAGCCCATTTGCCTCAGCTGGGCTTATACAACTCTCCACCTAGTTGTATAAGTCGGCGTAAAGCCTGAATCTGGGCGAAATATATCTACCCCCCTGGATGCAACCAGGTGACTTTACCTTCCTGCTGTCACACTATGTAACTATGTAACTATGATAGTCGCTCTGATCGGAGAGCCTGTTGGGGATGCAGCACACGAGTCCCAGAGGGAAAATCATTATGCAGTCATTGCTATGCCCATGCGGTTGGGGAAAAAGACAGAGGATCAACATATCGAGTCTCTAGTAAACCGGGTGGTGCAACGTTCTCTGAAGGAGATGGATACTTCCCACGCACAAAACCAGCCCAGCACTACTCGGTCTGGTTCCCCAGATGATGGGGTCCATGAAGTCCCAGGACCTTCCCAGCCCTTTGCTTCCTCCCCTGTTCTCTCGGAAGGAGAATTGGAGAATGATGAGGAGAGCGTGGAATTTGACTTTTCTCTAGTGACTCCGCTTATTAAAGCAGTCAAAGAGGCCCTTATGTGGGATGACCCATCTACTCCCCCAGCCAAGCAGGATTTTT
Source organism: Rana muscosa (assembly GCA_029206835.1). Classification (NCBI taxonomy): domain Eukaryota; kingdom Metazoa; phylum Chordata; class Amphibia; order Anura; family Ranidae; genus Rana; species Rana muscosa. The sequence goes on from JARGYO010005626.1 coordinate 15,757,802, forward strand.
TTTTCAAACGCCTGGGGAAGGAGAGCCCAAGTTTTCCGCTCTTAGCCGAACTAAAGTGAATTTTTGATGAGGAATGGAGTAAAGTGGACAGAAAGTCTTCTTTGACAAATAAAGTCTCTAGAATGTATCCCTTCAAAGTGGATGAGGTAAAATACCTGGAGAACATTCCTTCTGTAGACGCGGCTGTAATGCGTCTGGCTAAACACGTCACGCTCCCGCTAGATGACAGAAGAATGGATCAGGACCTCAAAAGAATTTACGGTCTTGCTGGTACCGCTTGTAAACCCGCCCTGGCTTTGGCAGTCGTGTCCAAGGCTATGGAGGCATGGACTGAGAATGAAGATTCCTTTCTTAAAGGTGTTTCAGAAGAACTGGCCCAGAAATCAGCAGCAGCAAAGCTAAAACTAGAGGTGGCCTTCCTGGGGGAAGCATCGGTCGACCTGATTCGTCTACTGTCCAGAATTATGCTATCCTCAGTTACGGCTAAATGAGCCCTATGGCTGTGCCCTTGGCAGGCCGACCCGTCTTCTAAGCAAACTTGGTGCAAGATTCCTTTTGAAGGATCATCGCTGTTTGGTAATAAATTAGATGATGCCATAGCTAAGGCCACAGGCGGAAAATCTGGCTTTCTTCCACAGGACAAGCGTCCACAGGGTCGAAGGAAACCCCAGTTCAGAAGACGCAGCCCAGAGCGTTGGAGGGAAGCACGCTCCTATAGACCTGGCCGGGACTTCAGAAGAAACTGGAGTAGAGGCCAAGCATCCTTTCGCAAGGCAGCGAAAAGCCAGGCGTCCAATGGTCGCGATCAGGCCAAATCCTTTTGAGATTTTGCCCGCCCAGGCGGGTCGGGTAGGAGCACGTCTACTCCTCTTCTGGCATGTCTGGGCGGCCTCAATCTCAGACTTCTGGGTCGTCAGGTCACGCATGGTCCTTCTCCAGCATTCCTCCCCCCAGATTCGTATCCACCCTACTCCCGTGTACGGGAGAACAGAGACGGGCCTTACTGTCCTACATAGATCTGCTGAAAACCCAGGGAGCAGTAGTCTGTGTCCCAGAGGACGAACAGTTCCAAGGGCTATACTCCCCCCTTTTCTTAGTCCAAAAGGTAATAGACTTGACGTACCTGAACAAATATATAAAAGGCATGGAAAATTCAAAGTGGAGACTGTCAACAATTCAACAAGCCATACAGTAAGGCGACTGGATGATTTCAATAGACCTGAAAGACGCCTATTTCCATGTGCCAGTGGCAAAAGAATTTCTAAAGTACCTCCGGTTCCATGTCGGGCAGGAACATCTGCAATTCATCTGCCTGCCCTTCGGGTTGACAACTTCCCCTCGAGTTTTCACAAAGGTCCTCTTGGCCGTAGTGGCCCTCATCAGGCTGAAAGGTGTGCGTCTTTATCATTATTTAGACGATCTCCTAGTTCTGTCCCAAAACAAAGAACAACTGCTAATGCACAGAGAACAAGTGATCTCAACCCTTTCCAGCTTCGGATGGCTCCTAAACCTGGAAAAAAGCCACCTGGATCCAGCCCAAAGCCTAATATATCTAGGGGCTCAGTTCAACACAGTGGAGAACACCATCTCCCTCCCAGTAGAGAAGATTGCGGTGATTCGGGAGAGGATTTCTTGGGCTCTGAATGCCCCTCGTCTGAAAGCGTCACAATGCCTAAGAATCATCGGCATGATGGTCTCCACAACCCCCATGGTCAAATGGGCTCTTTGGAGGCTACGCCCTTTCCAGTCAGGGTTCTTCCGGCAGTGGAAGTCGGGGGACAAGAATCAACTTATCCACATATCAGCAACAATGAGGAACAGCCTCTTTTGGTGGCTCCAGCTCAAGAATTTGCAAAACTGTCACTCCATTGGCCCTATCTCCTGGATCACAGTCACAACTGACGCCAGCGGTTCAGGCTAAGGGGCTCTATGTGGTCAGAACCTTGCTCAGGGCAGATGGGACGCTCGTCTCCGCAACCCAGGATATAAGAAATGAACCACATGGAGGAAAAACCAAAGGAGGTTTCTCCTCATATGTTGCCACCGTTCCAAATTAGTGGGAATAAACCCAAAAGGGCACAAGTACCCCCCGGTACAACGGGACTTTTAAGGGCAAACAGGGAAAAAAAAGCAAAAAGATTTGTAAAAAAATATATATAATTTATTTAGAAAAGGTTTTTTTTGAAAAAAGATAAAAGATATGCATGTATCAAGAGATGTGTAGGACAGAATGATAGCTTTACATATCAAGCATGGATTTACAAGAATACGGAACATTCAGACATGAACTATACATATTCCAATAGAAAAAAACAAACAATCAACTCCTTTAGCCTGACATGTTTCAGGAATATCAATCCTTTCTTCGGAGGCTCTTGATAGGAGAGAATACAGTTATGTTTCTATAAATGAGACAAAAGCACAAACTCAAAAAATTTCTCCGGGTTCCCATCAAACAGACACACACACATCCAATGTACATACCACGCATGAAACCAGTATCTGTGCATGTAGGAATGCTCCACATTTAGTTTGAAATCAAGGACATAAAGATGTCCTAACAATAAAAGAAAAAGAAAAAGTTAAAAGAAAACACAGACAAGGCCGTTGTTGCCACTCATTGGGGAAAAATAAACCCATATCAAAGCCCGGGTCGGCTCACGCAAGGGTCCCAAATCGGCACCTTCATGGAACCAGAGCCATACGAGGGGTCTGAGGATAAAGTTCCCAGTGCCTATATAAACAGAAAAGAGAAAAATAAAATGTGTGCACCACAAAATCCATATCAATAGGAGGTATAACGAAAAAAACATATAAATGGCTACTGATAATTGCACAAGGGTATTCGTTAAGGGAAACCGTTTGTATAGTAGAGATGGTATTGATCTATTGCAGGTCATTTGCAAAAAAAACAAGTGCATAGCTGTGCAAGGTTATATTGCAGTGACACTGTGCCAAAGGACACTGATGGCACTATGCTTATAAAGAAAAATGCCAAAATATTTACAAACCAGGGTAAAAGGACTTGACCCCGGTGTGTAGATGTTGAAGACTTATAGTAACCAATATCCAAAGTCCAGTATAAATGGCTATGTATGATTGCATGGTGATATCACCATGCATACCAATGCAAACAGCATATAGTAATGCAAATAATACAAGAGATACAAAAGATAACAGCATGTATATTAAAGCATGGCCTATGAGTGAAATGCCAAAAGATGTTTAGAATATAAGTACCTGCTGATCAGAAAAGCCAAATTTGGACAGAACTTAGCCCAGATGGAATACTGAATCAAAAAATAAATGAAACAAAGGGAGAGAGAGAGAGAGAAGAAAAAAGGCATAAATTAGATCTCTACTAGGGATGAGCCGAACACCCCTGGGTTCGGTTCGCACCAGAACCTTCGAACGGACCGAAAGTTCGCGCGAATTTTCGAACCCTATTCGTTATAATGGACGCGAACGTTCGAAATCAAAATTGCTAATTACAACGGCCAATATGCATGTTAATGTCATAAAACAGGTTTGGGGACCCGGGTCCTGCCCCAGGGGACATATATCAATGCAAAAAGAAATTTTAAAAACTAAAGTTTTTTCGGGAGCAGTCATTTTAATGATGCATAAAGTGAAAAAAAAAAAAGTGAAATTTTCCTTTAAATATGGTACCTGGGGGGTGTCTAAAGTATGCCTGTGAAGTGGCATGTGTTTCCCGTGTTTAGAACTGTCCTTGCACAAAATGACATTTGTAAAGGAAAAAAAGAAGCCATTTAAAACCACTTGCGGCTTTAATGTCATGTCTTGTCCTGGCCGCCATATGGCTGAAAATCCTTGAGAAAAATGGCATGGCTACCCCATCACCCCCCCCCCCCACCCCAGCCCCTTTGGGTCTTGTATGGATACTAAGGGGGACCCCGCACCCAAAATAAAACCCTATACCTACAACCCTATATACTCTGAACAGCAGTATATAGGTGGTGCAAACAAGACATGGACTGTAGGTTTGTTCTTAAGTAGAATCTGAACAGGTACATTATGAAGTGTAGCTACATCCCAAAAAAATCAATTTTTAAGCTTTTTGGAGAACATAGGGAGGGGTTATCACCCCTGTAACATTTGCTGTCTTTGCACATCTGTTCAGAACATGTCACCTCACTTTCCGTCCCAATGACAAATGTTTTTGGAAAAGTGGGGTTTTAATTGAAACAAGGATTGGTGATAAAGCATCAGTAGAGAGGAGATACCTTTTTCCCAAATTAAATCTAACAGGATAGAATTTTCCTTCCTAGGGGTAGATTTCCTCTCACTTCCTGTTTTCTCTTGCCGTTTGCAAGTAGGAGTCGTTTGTAAGTTGGATGTTTGAAAGTAGGGGCCTGCCGTATATACTCTGCAGAAATTTGCCCTATTAGATGTTGGTGTAGCCACAAGACTGGTGGGCACAGGAATGGGCCCTGCTGTGAGTTAATAGATCAAGATTTGTACTTGCATGCACCTGTTGAACCGGGCAGAAAAATTGGGCCTTTGGTGGTGGTGGTGGTGGTGGTGGACGGTGTTGCCACAAGACTGTAAGCCCTCACAGTTACTCTTGGTGGGTGCAGGAATGGGCCCTGCTGTGAGTTATTAGATCAAGATTTGTAATTGCATGCACCTGTTGAACAGGGCAGAAAAATTGGGCCTTTGGTGGTGGTGGTGGTGGTGGACGGTGTTGCCACAAGACTGTAGGCCCTCATAGTTACTCTTGGTGGGCGCAGGAATGGGCCCTGCTGTGAACTATTAGATCAAGATTTGTAATTACACGCCCCTGTTAAACAGGGGCTGAAAAATTGTGCCTTAGGCATTGGTGCTGGTGCCACAACACTGCAACCCCTCACAGATACTGTACTTGGAGCACAGCAGTCACACCTGTTGCGAAGCATCTTTTTAAAAAATTGTAATTACACGCCCCTGTTATACAGGGGCTGAAAAATTGTGCCTTAGGCACTGGTGCTGGTGCCACAACACTGCAACCCCTCACAGATACTGTACTCTGAGCACAGCAATGAGACCTGTTGCAAAGCATTGCCTAAAAATTGTAATTACACGCCCCAACAGGGGCTGAAAAATTGTGCCTTAGGCACTGGTGCTGGTGCCACAACACTGCAACCCCTCACAGATACTGTACTCTGAGCACAGCAGTCACACCTGTTGCGAAGCATCTTTTTAAAAAATTGTAATTACACGCCCCTGTTATACAGGGGCTGAAAAATTGTGCCTTAGGCACTGGTGTGGTGGCATGGATCATTGAGGAGGAGGAAGAGGATAGTCAGTGAACATAACAGGACAGTCACTCAGCATCAGCATAGGCAGTCTTGAAGGGATGTGACATTATAAATTATTCCGTTATATCCGCTTCAGGTGTCTGGTAGCTGGTGGTGATCCAAGACTGATTCATTTTTATGAAGGTCAGTCGATCAACCGAGTCGGTGGACAGGCGCACCCTATGATCGGTGACAAATCCTCCAGCAGCACTGAATGTGCGTTCGGAAAGAACGCTGGATGCAGGACAGGCCAGTAGCTCAATTGCATACTGTGCAAGCTCTGGCCAGTGATCCATCCTCAGGACCCAGTAAGCCAGAGGATTTTCGGTGGGAAAGGTGTCCAAGTCTGACCTTGCCCCTAGGTATTCCTGCACCATGTATATCAGACGCTGGCGATGGTTGCTGGAACCGATCATACCTTGGGGCTGCGGACTAAAAAATTGTCTGAACGCATCGGTCAGACGTCCACCTTCCCCACCGCTCCTTCTGCTACTGACCGAAGCCTCAGCAACTCGTCGTCCAGGACCAGGAGTTTGTAACCTCCCAGTTTCTGGGAACGCGTTGCACAGACCTTTCTGCAAGGCCTCCCTGAGATGTCTCATCCTCTGCTCCCTCTGCGACGGCAAGATAAGGTCCGCAACCTTACCCTTGTACCGTGGATCAAGGAGAGTGGCCAGCCAGTAATGGTCACTCTCCTTGATCCGAAGAACACGAGGATCCTTCCGCAGGCTTTGCAGGATCAGGGAGGCCATGCAGCGTAGGTTAGCTGAGGCATTCGGTGCGGAGTCTTCTGGGTCACTGAGGATGACATGATCGCCAGCCACCTCCTCCCAGCCACGTACAAGTCCACTGGTTTGTTGGGACTGTACATCATCCCTAAAAGACTGCTGCTGCTGATGCTGAGTGCCAGGCTCCACCTCCATGCTCACACAATCCTCCTCCTCCTCCTCCTCCTCCTCCTCTTCCTGTGTGATGGGTGGGACAGAAGGAACATTGTCTGGATAAAGGGGGCCTTGAGAGACAAGGAAGTCCTCCTCTTCCTGCCTCTGTTCTGCCTCAAGTGCCCTGTCCATTATCCCACGCAGCGTATGCTCCAACAGGTGGACAAGAGGTACAGTGTCACTGATGCATGCACTGTCACTGCTCACCATCCTCGTGTCCTCCTCAAATGGTGAGAGGACAGTGCATGCATCCCTGATCATGCTCCACTGGCGTGGGGAAAAAAAGCCAAGCTCCCCTGACCCTGTCCTGGTGCCGTAGTCGCAAAGGTACTCATTGATGGCCCTCTGCTGCGTGTGCAGTCGCTGCAGCATGGCCAACGTTGAGTTCCACCTGGTGGGCATGTCACATATTAGGCGGTTCTTGGGCAGGTTCAGCTCCTTTTGCAGCTCAGTCAGCCGAGCACTGGCATTATAAGATCGGCGGAAATGCACACAGACTTTCCTGGCCTGCCTCAGGACATCCTGTAAGCCTGGGAACCTGCCCAAGAACCGCTGCACCACCAGGTTGAGGACGTGAGCCATACAGGGCACATGGGTGAGCTGCCCCTGTCGCAGGGCGGAGAGGAGGTTGGTGCCATTATCAGAAACGACCATTCCTGGCTTAAGCTGGCGTGGCGTCAACCACCTCTCGGCCTGCCCCTGCAGAGCTGCCAGAACCTCTGGCCCAGTGTGGCTCCTGTCCCCCAAACACACCAGCGCAAGCACGGCATGGCATCTTTTTGCCTGCGTACTCGCGTAGCCCCTTGTACGCCTACGGAGCACCGCTGGTTCCGAGGACAGAGCACTCGAAGAGGACATGGAGGAAGAAGAAGAGGAGGGGGTGGAGGAGAGAGGTGTGTCACAACCAGTAGTAGCATTTTGGAGGCGTGGTGGCAGAACAACCTCCAACACTACTGCACCTTGTCCTGCATCCCTCCCAGCTGCCAATAGAGTGACCCAATGGGCCGTGAAAGAAAGATAACGTCCCTGTCCATGCCTGCTGGACCATGAGTCAGCGGTAATATGCACCTTACCGCTGACCGCCCTGTCCAGCGAGGCATGGACATTGCCTTCCACATGCCAGTAGAGAGACGGAATCGCCTTCCGTGAGAAAAAGTGGCGTTTGGGAACCTGCCACTGAGGAACCGCACATTGAACAAACTCACGGAAGGGGGCCGAGTCTATCAACTGAAAAGGCAGCAGTTGAAGTGCTAGCAATTTAGCCAAGCTAGCATTCAACCGCTGGGCATGTGGATGGCTGGGAGTATACTTCTTTCGACGGTCCAGCAGCTGGGGCAGGGAAATTTGCCTGCTACAATCGGACGTCGGTGTACTGCAAGTACTTGGTTGTGACACACCTAATTCTACACCTTCAGTCCTCTCAGAGCAGCTTTCAGAGAGGACTGAAGATATAGTGGGGATGGAGATCCCAGCTGATGAGGAGCAAGGAGAGGTCCGCTTTGTTCTTTGGTGTGGGTCTTTTATGTGTGCTTGCCAACGAGCTGCATGGCAGGTCGACATATGTCTGCTCATGCTTGTGGTGCCCAAGCGGCTGATGTTTTGGCCACGCGAGATACGCTTGAGACAAATATTGCAAATAGCAGTGGTGCGATCTGATGCACTCGTCTCAAAAAAGGCCCACACCAAAGAACTTTTGTGATAACGTGCAGAGGCAGCGCCCTGCACAGGCGGAGCTCTGCGGTGTGGTACAGTTGCTGTGCTGGCCTCTAGCTGGCCTCCAGGGGGCATCCTGCCTCGTTGGACATGTGACGCTGCATCCTCCTCCTCCTCCTCCTCTCTCCCTTCAGGCACCCACGTGGAGTCAGTGACCTCATCATCCCCTCCCTCTTCACCACTAGAGCAAACCTGGCAGTAAGCTGCAGCTGGTGGAACACTACTGCCAGATTGCTGTCCTTCAGCATCCCCTCTCTCTGCGCGCACACTACTGACTTCCTCAAGCTGGGTATCATCATCCGAGCCTTCGAATCGTTGGGCATCCTCCTGGAGCATGTACCCAACACTGTGCTCAAACAGTTCGGGGGACTCCTCAGGAGGACATGGTGGGTCTAGGGAAGGGGTGTCTGATGATGCCATTGAGTACGCGTTGGCAGCTGCTCTGCCAGTACCCTGAGCCTGGGTGAGAGAGGATGAGGAGGATGAGGAGGGCTTGGTCATCCATTCTACCAAGCCTTCGGCATGATGCGGCTCCACATGTCCAGCTGCCGAAAACAAAGACAAGCGTGTCCCATGGCCACGTGCTGATGACGATGCACGACCACGTCCACGGCCAGCACTGTTGTCTCTAGAAACAGAGCCTGCCTGCCCTGTGTTCTTGCCTCGGCACGCTCTGCCTCTCCTTGGCGGTCTTCCAGCCATTGTAGTCGGTAGTGTATATAGTATAAAAAATAGAACTCCTATGTGTGCTCACAACACACTGTAGGTCCTATGGGTGCTGACACTAACACACTATAGGTACTATGTGTGCTGCTGACAAGAAAATATAGGAGCTCTGTTTGCTGCCACTAACACACTAGAAGTCCTATTGGTGCTTCTGAGATGAAAATATAGGAGCTCTGTGTGATGCCACTAACACACTAGAAGTCCTATGGGTGCTGCTGAGAAGAAAATATAGGAGCTCTGTGTGATGCCACTAACACACTAGAAGTCCTATGGGTGCTTCTGAGATGAAAATATAGGAACTCTGTGTGATACCACTAACACACTAGAAGTCCTATGGGTGCTTCTGAGAAGAAAATATAGGAGCTCTGTTTGCTGCCACTAACACACTAGAAGTCCTATGGGTGCTGCTGAGAAGAAAATATAGGAGCTCTGTGTGATGCCACTAACACACTAGAAGTCCTATGGGTGCTTCTGAGATGAAAATATAGGAGCTCTGTGTGATGCCACTAACACACTAGAAGTCCTATGGGTGCTGCTGAGAAGAAAATATAGGAGCTATGTGTGATGCCACTAACACACTAGAAGTCCTATGGGTGCTTCTGAGATGAAAATATAGGAGCTCTGTGTGATGCCACTAACACACTAGAAGTCCTATGGGTGCTTCTGAGATGAAAATATAGGAGCTCTGTGTGATGCCACTAACACACTAGAAGTCCTATGGGTGCTTCTGAGATGAAAATATAGGAGCTCTGTGTGATGCCACTAACACACTAGAAGTCCTATGGGTGCTGCTGAGAAGAAAATATAGGAGCTCTGTGTGATGCCACTAACACACTAGAAGTCCTATGGGTGCTTCTGAGATGAAAATATAGGAGCTCTGTGTGATGCCACTAACACACTAGAAGTCCTATGGGTGCTGCTGAGAAGAAAATATAGGAGCTCTGTGTGATGCCACTAACACACTAGAAGTCCTATGGGTGCTTCTGAGATGAAAATATAGGAACTCTGTGTGATGCCACTAACACACTAGAAGTCCTATGGGTGCTGCTGAGAAGAAAATATAGGAGCTCTGTTTGCTGCCACTAACACACTAGAAGTCCTATGGGTGCTTCTGAGAAGAAAATATAGGAGCTCTGTGTGATGCCACTAACACACTAGAAGTCCTATGGGTGCTTCTGAGATGAAAATATAGGAGCTCTGTTTGCTGCCACTAACACACTAGAAGTCCTATGGGTGCTGCTGAGAAGAAAATATAGGAGCTCTGTTTGCTGCCACTAACACACTAGAAGTCCTATGGGTGCTTCTGAGAAGAAAATATAGGAGCTCTGTGTGATGCCACTAACACACTAGAAGTCCTATGGGTGCTTCTGAGATGGAAATATAGGAGCTCTGTGTGATGCCACTAACACACTAGAAGTCCTATGGGTGCTTCTGAGATGAAAATATAGGAGCTCTGTTTGCTGCCACTAACACACTAGAAGTCCTATGGGTGCTGCTGAGAAGAAAATATAGGAGCTCTGTGTGATGCCACTAACACACTAGAAGTCCTATGGGTGCTTCTGAGATGAAAATATAGGAACTCTGTGTGATGCCACTAACACACTAGAAGTCCTATGGGTGCTGCTGAGAAGAAAATATAGGAGCTCTGTTTGCTGCCACTAACACACTAGAAGTCCTATGGGTGCTTCTGAGAAGAAAATATAGGAGCTCTGTGTGATGCCACTAACACACTAGAAGTCCTATGGGTGCTTCTGAGATGAAAATATAGGAGCTCTGTGTGATGCCACTAACACACTAGAAGTCCTATGGGTGCTTCTGAGATGAAAATATAGGAGCTCTGTGTGATGCCACTAACACACTAGAAGTCCTATGGGTGCTGCTGAGAAGAAAATATAGGAGCTCTGTGTGATGCCACTAACACACTAGAAGTCCTATGGGTGCTTCTGAGATGAAAATATAGGAGCTCTGTGTGATGCCACTAACACACTAGAAGTCCTATGGGTGCTGCTGAGAAGAAAATATAGGAGCTCTGTGTGATGCCACTAACACACTAGAAGTCCTATGGGTGCTGCTGAGAAGAAAATATAGGAGTTCTGTTTGCTGCCACTAACACACTAGAAGTCCTATGGGTGCTTCTGAGAAGAAAATATAGGAGCTCTGTGTGATGCCACTAACACACTAGAAGTCCTATGGGTGCTTCTGAGATGAAAATATAGGAGCTCTGTGTGATGCCACTAACACACTAGAAGTCCTATGGGTGCTTCTGAGATGAAAATATAGGAGCTCTGTTTGCTGCCACTAACACACTAGAAGTCCTATGGGTGCTGCTGAGAAGAAAATATAGGAGCTCTGTTTGCTGCCACTAACACACTAGAAGTCCTATGGGTGCTTCTGAGAAGAAAATATAGGAGCTCTGTGTGATGCCACTAACACACTAGAAGTCCTATGGGTGCTTCTGAGATGAAAATATAGGAGCTCTGTGTGATGCCACTAACACACTAGAAGTCCTATGGGTGCTTCTGAGATGAAAATATAGGAGCTCTGTTTGCTGCCACTAACACACTAGAAGTCCTATGGGTGCTGCTGAGAAGAAAATATAGGAGCTCTGTGTGATGCCACTAACACACTAGAAGTCCTATGGGTGCTTCTGAGATGAAAATATAGGAGCTCTGTGTGATGCCACTAACACACTAGAAGTCCTATGGGTGCTGCTGAGAAGAAAATATAGGAGCTCTGTTTGCTGCCACTAACACACTAGAAGTCCTATGGGTGCTGCTGAGAAGAAAATATAGGAGCTCTGTGTGATGCCACTAACACACTAGAAGTCCTATGGGTGCTGCTGAGAAGAAAATATAGGAGCTCTGTTTGCTGCCACTAACACACTAGAAGTCCTATGGGTGCTGCTGAGAAGAAAATATAGGAGCTCTGTGTGATGCCACTAACACACTAGAAGTCCTATGGGTGCTTCTGAGATGAAAATATAGGAGCTCTGTGTGATGCCACTAACACACTAGAAGTCCTATGGGTGCTGCTGAGAAGAAAATATAGGAGCTCTGTGTGATGCCACTAACACACTAGAAGTCCTATGGGTGCTTCTGAGATGAAAATATAGGAACTCTGTGTGATGCCACTAACACACTAGAAGTCCTATGGGTGCTGCTGAGAAGAAAATATAGGAGCTCTGTTTGCTGCCACTAACACACTAGAAGTCATATGGGTGCTTCTGAGAAGAAAATATAGGAGCTCTGTGTGATGCCACTAACACACTAGAAGTCCTATGGGTGCTTCTGAGATGAAAATATAGGAGCTCTGTGTGATGCCACTAACACACTAGAAGTCCTATGGGTGCTTCTGAGATGAAAATATAGGAGCTCTGTTTGCTGCCACTAACACACTAGAAGTCCTATGGGTGCTGCTGAGAAGAAAATATAGGAGCTCTGTGTGATGCCACTAACACACTAGAAGTCCTATGGGTGCTTCTGAGATGAAAATATAGGAGCTCTGTGTGATGCCACTAACACACTAGAAGTCCTATGGGTGCTGCTGAGAAGAAAATATAGGAGCTCTGTTTGCTGCCACTAACACACTAGAAGTCCTATGGGTGCTGCTGAGAAGAAAATATAGGAGCTCTGTGTGATGCCACTAACACACTAGAAGTCCTATGGGTGCTGCTGAGAAGAAAATATAGGAGCTCTGTTTGCTGCCACTAACACACTAGAAGTCCTATGGGTGCTGCTGAGAAGAAAATATAGGAGCTCTGTGTGATGCCACTAACACACTAGAAGTCCTATGGGTGCTTCTGAGATGAAAATATAGGAGCTCTGTGTGATGCCACTAACACACTAGAAGTCCTATGGGTGCTGCTGAGAAGAAAATATAGGAGCTCTGTGTGATGCCACTAACACACTAGAAGTCCTATGGGTGCTTCTGAGATGAAAATATAGGAACTCTGTGTGATGCCACTAACACACTAGAAGTCCTATGGGTGCTGCTGAGAAGAAAATATAGGAGCTCTGTTTGCTGCCACTAACACACTAGAAGTCCTATGGGTGCTTCTGAGAAGAAAATATAGGAGCTCTGTGTGATGCCACTAACACACTAGAAGTCCTATGGGTGCTTCTGAGATGAAAATATAGGAACTCTGTGTGATGCCACTAACACATTAGAAGTCCTATGGGTGCTGCTAAGAAGAAAATATAGGAGCTCTGTTTGCTGCCACTAACACACTAGAAGTCCTATGGGTGCTTCTGAGAAGAAAATATAGGAGCTCTGTGTGATGCCACTAACACACTAGAAGTCCTATGGGTGCTGCTGAGAAGAAAATATAGGAGCTCTGTTTGCTGCCACTAACACACTAGAAGTCCTATGGGTGCTGCTGAGAAGAAAATATAGGAGCTCTGTTTGCTGCCACTAACACACTAGAAGTCCTATGGGTGCTGTTGGGGTGCAATGCTGTGCTAACAGCACTGCGGTTGGTACTACTGCAATACTGTACTAACAGTAGGCACGCACCAGACTAATCCCCAGCAGCAGCTAATAACACGCTAACTGTGCAATCAGCAGCAATGAACGATCAATGACTTAGGTAGCAATGGTTTAGCAAAGAAATAGCCAATGGTTTAGCAAAGAAGAGCAAATCTTTCAGTATCAAGCAAAGACAGAATCAGCAGACTGATCTCTCCTAAAGCCGGAACTCATGTGACCGGGGCCGATGGCGTGGCGGCCTTTTAAATGGTGGGGCATGTACTAAAGCCACTGAGCTGTAATTGGCTACAGGCGTCCTGCCTGTAGCCAATTATTGCTCTCCGAGTTTCGGGCGCTGTGATTGGCCAAGCATGCGGGGTCACAGTGCATGCTTGGCCAATCATCAGCCAGCAATGCACTGCGCCGGCCGCGCCGGCCGCAATGCATTGCGGGGCCGCTCGCATCACACGAATGTGATGTGAACGGCCCAAATAGTTCTGGGCTCGACGAGCGAGCGAACGCCCGGTGCTCGATTCGAACATGGGTTCGAATCGAGCACCGGGCCCATCCCTAATCTCTACTATACAAACGGTTTCACTTAACGAATACCCTTGTGCAATTATCAGTAGCCATATGTTTTTTTCGTTATACCTCCTATTGATATAGATTTTGTGGTGCACACATTTTATTTTTCTCTTTTCTGTTTATATAGGCACTGGGAACTTTATCCTCAGACCCCTCGTATGGCTCTGGTTCCATGAAGGTGCCGATTTGGGACCCTTGCGTGAGCCGACCCGGCTTTGATATGGGTTTCTTTTTCCCCAATGAGTGGCAACAACGGCCTTGTCTGTGTTTTCTTTTTACTTTTTCTTTTTCTTTTATTGTTAGGACATCTTTATGTCCTTGATTTCAAACTAAATGTGGAGCATTCCTACATGCACTGATACCGGTTTCATGCGTGGTATGTACATTGGATGTGTGTGTGTGTGTCTGTTTGATGGGAACCCGGAGACATTTTTTGAGTTTGTGCTTTTGTCTCATTTTTAGAAACACAACTGTATTCTCTCCTATCAAGAGCCTCCAAAGAAAGGATTGATATTCCTGAAACATGTCAGGCTAAAGGAGTTGATTGTTTGTTTTTTTCTATTGGAATATGTATAGTTCATGTCTGAATGTTCCGTATTCTTGTAAATCCATGTTTGATATGTAAAGCTATCATTGTGTCCTACACATCTCTTGATATATGCATATCTTTTATCTTTTTTAAAAAAAAACTTTTTCTAAATAAATGAGATATTTTTTTACAAATCTTTTTGCTTTTTTTTCCCTGTTTGCCCTTAAAAGTCCCGTTGTACCGGGGGGTACTTGTGCCCTTTTGGGTTTATTCCCGTCTCCGCAACCCAGGCTCCAATGTCCTGGACCTTCGGGCGGCTTGGTGTGCCCTCCAATCCTTCTCTTGGTTCCTGAAAGGAGAATCGGTGTTGATAAGGATGGACAACACTATGGCAGTGTCATACGTGAAGAGGCAAGGGGGGACACGGAGTTCCACGCTTCTTCTAGAAGTCGAGCCTATTATGACTTGGGCCCAGAAAAATCTGGCCAACATATCAGCAGTTTTCATTCTTGGAGTTCAGAACTCCCAGGCAGATTTCCTCTCATGGACTCAACTAGACAACAACGAATGGTCCCTCAATGTGCAGTCATTCAAATGGATTCTGTCCCTGGGAGTCAATCCAGAGGTGGACCTATTCGCTTCCCCCTGCAATTCCAAAGTAGCGAAGTTCTACACTCGGGGCCGTTGCAGCAAGACATTCGGAACGGATGCCCTGGCGGATCGATGGAGGTTCAAGAGGACATATGCCTTTCCCCCTATCCCAATTATTCTCAAGTTCCTGTGGAGACTCCAAGCGGAATCAGTAGAAGTAACAGTGGTGGCTCCCTACTGGCCGAACAGGCCTTGGTTTCCTCTCTTGATCCAACTGAGCTACCGGGACCAAGTACCTCTTCCTCTCAGGCCGGACCTTCTCTCTCAAGGGTCACTCCTACACCCTTGTCCGGCATTGATGAGACTGACGGTCTGGTTCTTGAGAGGGAGAGGCTGGAATCCCTTGGTTGCGCCTCTAGAGTGATTTCTACACTGTTGAACTAAAGAAGGGCAAGTACCAACAAGATTTATGGAAGAATCTGGACAAGATTCCTTGAATTCTCCTCTCCTGGATTTCTGAAGGACCTCCCTGAAGCAGTTCAAGATGTTCTCAGTTTTCTTCAAACCGGACTAGACTTACCGTTATCTGTCAGTTCTTTGAGAGTCCAAGTTTCAGCCTTATCAGCTTTCTCTGGGATCTCATGGGCAGTATATCCCTTAGTCCGGCAATTTTTCCCCGGGGGGCGTCAAGAATTAAACCCCAAAGGAAACCAAGATTTTCCAAGTGGGATCTTCCTCTCGTTCTAGATTCTCTGACTGGACTCAGTATGACGGGGCCCTCCCCGTCCTCCATTAAGGACTTTTCAGCAAAAGTAGCCTTCTTAGTCGCCATCACCTCGGCTAAGAGGGTCTCCGAGATCGGGTCACTGGGTCACGAAGAACCTTTTCTTACAGTTTTTCCGGATCGGGTAGTCCTTATACCCATGTTGGGTTCAAACCCGAAAGTGTCTTCAGTATTCCACGAGAATCAGGAAATTGTTCTTCCTACATTTAAGTCTCCGGAATCTAATGAAACTCATCCGTTGGATATAGGCAAAATCCTGAAAGAATATTTGGAAATTACTTCTCCCTTCAGACGATCAGATCATCTATTCATACTGCATTCAGGCAGCAATAAAGGGAAGAAAGCTTCATCCAGGACAATTGCATCCTGGATCGTCCAAACATTCCAACAAGCATATAGGGCTAAGGGCTTGGCTCCTCCACAGGTGGTGAAGGCACACTCCACCAGAGGAATGGCAGCTTCTTGGGCGGCGGCCCGTCATGTGGCTCCAGATGTCATCTGTAAAGCGGCCTCGTGGGCCTCTATCAATACATTTATGGCCCACTACTGCATTGAGCCTGCATCACTGTCTTCTGTTAATTTTGGGTTAAGAATCATGTCAGTTGATGGGACAAATTAAAGCTATTTTCTGTTCAGCATACCCACCCGTGTGGTCTGGCTAGTTATTTCCCACACGTAGGCTGCCATGGAGTCTGTCAGGAAATAGGAAAATGTATTACAAAATACTTACCGTAATTTTCCTTTCCTGATGGACTCCATGGCAGATGGAGTTCCCACCCTGAAGGAAAATAATAACAATGGAGAAAGTAAGTGTCCAAGAGTTCGACTAGTTACAGAACACAGTACTGAGAGGTGAGCTTACTTTTATGGGTATGGGGTCCTATAGCATTGGAGAGGAGGCGGGGTTAATCCACACGTAGGCTGCCATGGAGTCCATCAGGAAAGGAAAATTACGGTAAGTATTTGGTAATAAATTTTCCTATTTTTTTACCTGGCCCACGTTGTTGTTTTTTTTTTTTTGTGTTAGTGTATCATTTTCAAAGTTGGATATACGCCCTTTGACTGACCGGTATTAAGAGCTTTTGGGCAAAGAGTCTCATCTGGGCCCTGATCTAGTGGAAGGTAGAAGTCAGCCTGGCCAATGGCAGTTAGTTTTTTTTTGTTCAGCCAAGCTGTCCTTTTTGTTTTTCATTTTCCAACCTGTTCATTTGACAGAAGTTGATCAAATGATCTACTTTTGCTGAACAGGGACAACCACACACTGGTCTTCCCAACTGAACCAGCCACATTTCAGTGTATGGTTGGCTTAAGGACTGCCCGTTTAAATGGACAATCTAGAAGGCACCAACAAGCCATTCTAATCATCAGAGGCTTCTTGTAATCTTTCGCAAAGGTTTTCCAGCTATATGCAAGAATTAAAAAAAAAAATAGGATTCAAGTGTGGCTATTGCTTCAGTAAGTCATATTCCCTATTTACTATTAATTCAGCAGTTTACATATAAGGAGTTCACAAATGTAAACCTAGTTCTATAATTCATGTTTTTTCTTATAATAATGCTAGTCAAAATTGTCTATTCAATAAACAAGAAAAAAGAGAAATTCTAAATTCCTAAAAAAAAATCCTAGTGGTATGAATGTACAATACAGTGTACAAAGTTATCAGTCTGAAAAATATGATGTATAGCACACATTTCATACAAGTTTGACACACATTGTGCCATTGCATTGATGACAATCAGTGATGCAGTGGCAGTCAGTGATAACCAAAGGCTTTTGAAATCTCTTACTGTAGGTCTCCAGACCATGTCCCTTGAGCTGCAATGATCAGCATTAATCAAAGCAGGCTCAATGCAAGGAAAAATGAAAAACAATTGTTCTCTGTGTGACATGTTCACATTAAACAGGTGCATTGCATAAATGCATTTTGCATAAAATTGCATTTTTATGCAATGTACAACTGCACTCTACAATGCATGAGTGCATTATAATGCACTGTTGTGCATAATGTTGGATTAAAAGTTTGTTCATTTTTAAAAGAGATTAAAAGAAAAAGTATAAAAACTGTGATGCTTTGTTACAAGCAGGTGCATGTTATGCACAAAATAACACACAACTGCTGGTATAAACAACCCTTCCAGAGATTTTCCAACTATGTGAAGAAGAAAAAAAAACTAAGACTTAGTTCACACCTGGGACCAGCAGAAATGTGGGTAGAAACAAGCGCTTCTGCAAATGCATGGAAAATGTGCTAAAACTCTTGTTTTGCTTGCGGTGCCATTATTTCTTAAAAGGACCTCAAGTGCAGATGGCAGTTACACATTTTGCAACCTGTTTTCCACTCAACAAAACATGCATAAAATGTGCAAAAATGCACAACACAAAACGTGCTTGGCTCAGTGCCAATATTTGGTATATGAGCTTCTTTAGCCTATTTTTGGAGTAGAAGGAGGTCCATTTAAATGAATGCTGCTGATTAGGGATGAGCCGAAAACCCCCCAATTCGGTTCGCACCAGAACCTGCGAACGGACCGAAAGTTCGCACGAAATATCGAACCCCGTTAAAGTCTATGGGACTCGAACATTTGGAATCAAAAGTGCTAATTTTAAAGGCTAATATGCAAGTTATTGTCCTAAAAAGAGTTTGGGGACCCGGGTCCTGCCCCAGGGGACATGTATCAATGCAAAAAGAAGTTTTAAAAACGTCCGGTTTTTTCGGGAGCAGTGATTTTAATGATATGCATAAAGTGAAAAAAATAAAAACCTGGGGGGTGTCTATAGTATGCCTGTGAAGTGGCACGTGTTTCCCGTGTTTAGAACTGTCCCTGCACAAAATTACATTTCTAAAAGGAAAACAAGTCATTTAAAACTGCTTGTGGCTGTAATGTAATGTCTGGTCCCAGCAATATGGATGAAAATCATTGAGAAAAATGGCATGGGTACCCCCCCCCCAGCCCATTACCAGCCCCTTTGGGTCTTGTGTGGATATTAAGGGGAATCCCGCACCCAAATTAAAAAAAGGAAAGGCGTGGGGCCCCCAGGCCCTATATACTCTGAACAGCAGTATACAGGTGGTGCAAACAAGACAGGGACTGTAGGCTTGTTGTTACATAGAATCTGTTTGTAATTTTGAACTGGTACATTTTTAAAGTGTAGCTCCAGCCAAAAAATCTATTTTTAAGCTTTTTGGAAAACATAGGGAAGGGTTATCACCCCTGTAACATTTGTTTTGCTGTCTGTGCACCTGTTCAGAACATTTCACCTCACTTTCCGTCCCAATGACAAATGTTTTTTGAAAATTTGGGTTTTTTAGTGAAACAAGGATTAGTGATAAAGCATCAGTGGAGAGGAGACACCTTTTTCCCCATATTAACTCTTACAGTAGAGAATTTCCCTTCCTAGGGTGTTGTAATATTAATATATGTGTATGTAGTTTATATATTGTGTTATATGTATAGCACAGTGTACATGTGTCACATACATTCAAGGTTAAACATCAAAGGGTGTTTGTTGACCAAAGGGGTTAGTGGCCAAACAAGATTTACTACACATATCAAAGGGGACAGATAATGATTCTGATGTGCTAATCTTATGCAAGCCTACCTAGGTGTGTGAGGTGGCCTGTTAACTAAATTGAACATTTCAAAGGGTACATTGTTTAGGACCAAAGAAGACGTATTTATTGATGGTAATTAGGACTTGAGGGGGTATTCATGGGACCTCCCCTCCCCCCCAGTGTCAGGCCAGTATTTGTATTTGAGCTGGCATTCAGTCTACTCTAGTTTTATATTCTCTATGGATAGGAAGGCACAGATCTAGAGAACATGGGACTCTAAAAACGACTATTCTGGGATATATATATATATATATATATATATATATATATATATCTATATATCTATATCTATATCTATATCTATCTATCTATCTATCTATATACATACATACACACACACATACATATACACTCTGCTGGATTTGTTGTCATCTGTGCAAGTATTGAACTTTGTTCTGTGTTGGAAGTCAAATAAAATTGCACTCTCTGGAGAACTTGGGTGTTGCTACGGAAACATAACTTATATCATCATTATAATAACTAAATATCAAGTATCTACCGGACTATATATTATTTCACTACATAGGGGTAGATTTCCTCTCACTTCCTGTTGTCTCCTTCCATTTGCAAGTAGGAGTCGTTTGTAAGTTGGATGTTTGAAAGTAGGGGTCTGCCATATATACTCTGCAGAAATTTGGCCCTTAGATGTTGGTGTTGCAACAACACTGTAAGCCCTCACAGTGAAGCATCGTACATACGGCCGAAAATCTCGTCAGGAAAAAACTTGTCGTTTTTCTTGACGAGATTCTTGGACAAGAAACTTGTCCCGGCCGAGTGTACACACGCTCAATTCAAAGAACCCGCGGTTCTTTGAATGGAGCGAGCGCGGTGATGTTATAGACTACGACGAGCGTGCACTCGTCACATTCGATGCCGTCGCCGGCATCTTGCTACACCCTACCTATGCCTAGAAAGCTACCGCGCATGCGTTAAAGTCATTTTGAGCATGCGCGGGTTTCCACGGCGACAGGTAAGTGTACACACACACACACTTTTCTCGTCGAGAAACATGCCAACGAGAATCTCGACGAGAAAATAGAGAGCAGGTTCTCTATTTTTCTCATCGAGATTCTTGCCAGTTTTCTTGACGAGAAAACTGAAAGCCGCGTACACACGACCGATTTACTTGGCAAGAAAGCTCTGCCAGCAAGTTTCTTGCTGGTTCTTGCCGAGAAACTCGGTCGTGTGTACGAGGCTTCACTCTTGGTGGGCGCTGGAACGCCCTGTTGTGAACTATTATATCAAGAATTGTAATTACATGCCATTGTTGAACAATGGTAGGAAAAATTGGGCCTTTGGTGGTGGTGCTGGTGCCACAACACTGAAAGTCCTCACAGTTACTCTTGGTGGGTGCAGAAATGGGCCCAGCTGTGAAATATTAGATCAAGAATTATAATTACATGCCCCTGTTGAACAGGGACAGAAAAATTGGGCCTTTGGTGGTGGTGGTGGTGGTGTTGCCACAACACTGTAAGCCCTCACAGTTACTCTTGGTGGGTGCAGGAATGGGCCCTGCTGTGAAATATTAGATCAAGAATTGTAATTACATGCCCCTGTTGAACATGGGCAGAAAAATTGGGCCTTAGACACTGGTGCTGGTGCCACAACACTGCAACCACACACAGATACTCTAGTTAGAGTGCAGGAATGAGCCCTGCTGCAAAGAATTGCATTAAAAATTGTAATTACACGTCCCTGTTAAACAAGGGCTGAAAAATTGGGCCTTAGCCACTAGTGGCGGTGCCCAGAACCAAAAATGTTCTTACAAGCTATCAGCATGTTCATTGAGGAGGAAGAGGATAGTCACTCAGCATAACAGGATAGTCACTCAGCATCAGCATAGGCAGTCTTGAAGGGATCTGACATTTAAAAAAAAAATATTTGGTTACATCAGCATCAGGTGCTTAGTAGCTGGTGGTGATCCAAGACTGATTCACTTTTATGAAGGTCAGTCGATCGACCGAGTCGGTGGACAGGCACACCCTGTGATCGGTTACAAAGCCTCCAGCAGCACTGAATGTGTGTTCCGAAAGAACGCTGGATGCAGGACAGGCCAGTAGCTTAATTGCATACTGTGCAAGCTCTGGCCAGTGATCCATCCTCAAAACCCAGTAACCCAGAGGGTTTTCAGTGGGAAAGGTGTCCAAGTCTGATCTTGCCCCTAGGTATTCCTGCGCCATGTAAACCAGACGCTGGCGATGGTTGCTGGAACCGATCATACCTTAGGGCTGCGGACTAAAAAATTGTCTGAACGCATCGGTCAGACGGCCACCTTCTCCACCCCTCCTTCTTTGACTGACAGAAGCCTCAGCAACACGTTGTCCAGGACCAGGAATTTGTAACCTGCCAGTCTCTGGGAACGCGTTGCACAGACCTTTCTGCAAGGCCTCCCGAAGATGTTTCATCCTCTGCTCCCTCTGCGATGGCAAGATAAGGTCCGCAACCTTACCCTTGTAACGTGGATCAAGGAGGGTTGCCAGCCAGTAATGATCCCTCTCCTTGATAGCACGCATACAAGGATCCTTCCGCAGGCTTTGCAGGATCAGGGAGGCCATGCCGCGTAGGTTTGCTGAGGCATTCGGCCTGGAGTTTTCTGGGTCACTCAGGACGACGTTATCCGCAGCCACCTCCTCCCAGCCATGTACACGTCCATGGGTGTCTTGGGACTGTAATTGATCCCTTGAAGACTGCTGCTGATGCTGAGTGCTAGGCTCCACCTCCATGCTGACACAATCCTCCTCCTCCTCCTCATCCTCTTCCTGTGTAATAGACGGGCCAGCAGGAACACTGTCTGGATAAAGGGGCCTTGAGAGGTAAGGAAGTCCTCCTCTTCCTCCCTCTGTTCTGCCTCAAGTGCCCTGTCCATTATTCCATGCAGCGTCTGCTCCAACAGGTGGACAAGAGGGACAGTGTCACTGATACATGCACTGTCACTGCTCACCATCCTCGTGGTCTTCTCAAATGGTGCTAGGACAGTGCATGCATCCCTGATCATGACCCACTGGCGTGGCAAAAAAAAAACAAGTTCCCCTGACCCTGTCCTAGTGACATATTGGCACAGATACTCATTGATGGCCCTCTGCTGCGTGTGCAGCCGCTGCAGCATGGTCAACATTGAGTTCCACCTGGTGGGCATGTCACAGATTAGGCGGTTCTTGGGCAGGTTAAATTCCTTTTGCAGGTCAGCCAGCCGAGCACTGGCATTATATGACCGGCGGAAATGCACACAGACTTTACTGGCCTGCCTCAGGACATCCTGTAAGCCCGGATACCTGCCCAAGAACCGCTGCACCACCAAGTTAAGGATGTGAGCCAAACAGGGCACATGGGTCAGGTGTCCCTGTCGGAGGGCGGATAGGAGGCTGGTGCCATTGTCGGAAACCACCATTCCTGGCTTAAGCTGGTGTGGTGTAAACCACCTCTGAGCCTGCCCCTGCAGAGCTGACAGAATCTCTGCCCCAGTGTGGCTCCTGTCCCCCAAGCACATCAGCTCAAGCACCGCATGGCATCTCTTTGCCTGCATACTTGCATAGCCCCTTGAATGCCTACAGAGCACCGCTGGTTCCGAGGACAAAGCACAGGAAGAGGCCATGGAGGATGAAGTAGAGGAGGGGGTGGAGGAGAGAGGTGTGTCAGAATCCCCAGTAGTACCATTTTGGAGGCGTGGTGGCGGAACAACCTCCAACGCTACTGCACCTTGTCCTGCATCCTTCCCAGCTGCCAGCAGAGTCACCCAATGTGCCGTGAAAGATAGGCAATGTCCCTGTCCATGCCTGCTGGACCCTGAGTCAGCGGTAATATGCACCTTACCGCTGACCGCCCTGTCCAGCGAGGCCAAGACATTGCCTTCCACATGCCGGTAGAGAGCCAGAAACGCCTTCTGTCAGAAAGAGTGGCGTTTGGGAACCTGCCACTGAGGAACCGCGCATTCCACAAACTCACGGAAGGGGGCAGAGTCTACCAACTGAAAAGGCAGCAGTTGAAGTGCTAGCAATTTAGCCAAGCTAGCATTCAACCGCTGGGCATGTGGATGGCTGGGAGCGAACTTCTTTTGGCGGTGCAGCAGCTGGGGCAGGGAAATTTGCCTGGTACAATCTGACGTTGGTGTACCGATAGCAGATTGCCCGCAAGTACTTGGCTGTGACACACCTAATTCTACACCTTTATTCCTCTCAGTGCAGGTTTCAGAGAGGACTGAAGGTATACTGGGGTTGGAGATCCCAGCTGATAAGCAGCAAGGAGAGGTCCACTTTGTTCTTTGGTGTTGGTCTTTTAGGTGTGCTTGCCAACGAACTGCATGGCAGGTCGACATATGTCTGATCAAGCAAGTGGTGACCAAGCGGCTGATGTCTTGGCCACGCGAGATACGCCTGAGACATATTTTGCAAATAGCAGTGCTGCGATCTGATGCACTCGTCTCAAAAAAGGCCCACACCAAAGAACTTTTGGAATAAAGCGTAGAGACAGCAGCGGCCTGCACATGCGGAGCTCTGCGGTGTGATGCTGTCGGTGTGCTGCCCTTAAGCTGGCCCCTGGAGGGCATCCTGCCTCATTGGAGATGTGCCTCCTATTCCTCCTCCTCCTCTCTCCTATCAGGCATCCATGTAGAGTCTGTGACCTCATCATCCCCTCCCTCCTCATCACTGTAGCAAACCTGGCAGTATGCTGCAGCTGGGGGAACATGACTGCCAGATTGCTGTTCTTCTTGGGCACCCCCTCTCTCGGGGCTCACGTTACTGCCTTCCTCTAGCTGGGTACCATCATCTGAGCCTTTAAAACGCTAGGCATCCTCCTGGAGCATGTACCCAACACTGTGGTCAAACAGTTCGGGGGACTCCTCAGGAGGACATGGCGGAGCTAGGGAAGGAGTGACTGATACCATTGAGCCGAGGGAAGAGGCCGCTTTGGCAGCTGCTTTGCCAGACAAAGTACCCGGAGCCTGGGTGAGAGAGGATGAGGAGGATGAGGAGGATGAGGACGGCTTGGTCATCCACTCTAACAAGTCTCCGGCATGTTGCGGCTCAACGCGGCCAGTTGCCGGAAAAAACGACAAGCGTGTCCCACGGCCACATGCTGAGGAGGATGCACCGTTTCCACGACCAGCACTGTTGCCTCTAGACACAGAGCCTGCTTGCCCTCTTTTATTGGCTCGTGACTGTCTGCCTCTCCTTGTTGTCCTTCCAGACATGCTAATGGCCTGCAGGGAGATGTAGCTGCACAAAGCTGGGATGTATATTATTATACATATACATACACACACATACATATATACATATATACATATATACACACACTGATTATACTGCAGCTAGCAGAATCAACTGCCTGCCTGTAGTATTATTAGTATGAGAACACCAGCAATTGTCTTCAGTTAGCTTTAGTTGCACACTGTGCAGAGGACACAGTACACTAACTGAAAATACTGCAGCACTGTATTTGTATGAGAACACCAGCAATTGTATTGAGGCAAGCTTTAGGTGCACACTGTGCAACGGACACTAAAGAAAAATACTGCAGCTCCCTGCCTGTATTTGTATGAGAACACCAGCAACTGTATTGAGGTAAGCTTTAGGTGCACACTGTGCAAAGGACACAGTACACTAAGTGAAAATAGTGCAGCTAGCACAATCACCTGCCTGCCTGTCAGTATATTATGAAGAGAATAACAGGAACGGATCTAGCTAAACTGAATACAGTGTATAAATATATATATATATATATATATATATATACACACACACACACACACACACACACACACACACACCTAGGATGCATATATATCCTCTCCACACTGTAACTGAAGCTAACTGACTAGCCTGCCTGCTCTATCTTACTCAAATTAAATGACACTATCTCTCTCTCTCTCTCTGTCTGTCTTTAACCACCACCGCAACATACTACACAAGGCCGCCACGCAGGCGGCCTTATATAGTGTGGGGCGTGTACTAAACCCCCTGAGACATAATTGGCCAAAGCCACCCTGGCTTTGGCCAATTATGGCTCTCCGTTTTTTCCGCGCTGTGATTGGCCAAAGCATGCAGGTCATAGTGCATGCTTGGCCAATCATCAGCCAGCAATGCACTGCAATGCTGCAGTGAATTATGGGCCGTGACGCGCCACTCGAATTTGGCCCATAATGTTCGAAATTCGGCGAACGGTCGAACAGACAATGTTCGAGTCGAACATGGGTTCGACTCAAACTCGAAGCTCATCCCTACTGCTGATCTATTAATACACTAAAAAAGAGCAAAACAAGGTGCCAAAACATGTTGTTCAATTGTGAACAAGGCCTTATGTGTGACAATTACTTGACTGTGTCAGAGGAATCTTCAATTCAGCCGCGCCAGCCGGGGCCCTGCGCGGCGGAACGGCGCTTCGGTGCGTGGGCGGTCCGGTGGAACAGCGCACGCGCATGCGCGTTAGTGCGCCAATCGGAGCTCTGGCGGGCCTAGATAAAGAGGCATAATTGCTCTGACAGGTTGCTGGTTTGTTGTCAGCTTCCTGTTGTACCTGGTTTCCTGTACCTGCATTTGAACTCCTGTTGTGACCCGGATCGGCTTGACTACTCTGCTCCTCTCTCCTGGACCTGACCCTCGGCTTGTTTCACAGGTCTCTCCTTTTGCCTGTGTTTGACCCCTGGCCTGTGACTCGGACCTGCTACTTGTCTCCAGCCCCTGACCTTCTGCCTGCATCCCGGACTTGCTACGTATCTTCAGCCCTGACCTGCTGCTTGTACCTCTCTGGACTTGTTGCTTGTCTACTGTGTTAGACCCTCGGCCTGCACTTCCAGCACCAGCAGCCCGCACCCGGACACAGTCTACTGTCTACTTGCTCTGACCCCTGTTTGCTCTGGACTGGTGTCTTCAGCTAGATCCTGCAAAGAGCCCGCACCCGCCTGGTGTTTGACCCTCAGCCTGTTCCCGTTCAACCCAGCTTTACCAGATCGTCTAGCAAGACTCCCCCACCTGCTGGTAGCCAGTGCCTCTTCGCGGCATCCTGTCCCTGTCTCACCTCCAGGGGGTGGAGTGCGTCAAGTCGTAAGGGTGAACCGCTCTTGGAATCTTGGCCTCGGTAAGTACACACTTGACACTGTGCTTAATGTTTATGTAGCGCCGGTCCCAAATTGGTCCACGCTATGTTAAATTTAGGGGGTGTTCTGAGCTAATAGTTGGGCTCAGACTTACCGATTTCTATTCTGCTTCTGCTCTGGTTGTGATACTGCCTGGCAGTTATATTCCCTGTTTGCCTGTCGGTGTCACTGTCACCGCTGGCCCATGTTGGAATACAGGGATATCACAGCAGTATTGGGTGTCCTTCCTCGGCAGCCGTGCAGTGGGCGTGGTTAGCCTGCTGTGCATGCTGGAAGGGCTACATAAGGGGCAGGCGCCATTGGTTCTGGGTCCTTCTGGTGCGCCTCGTGGCCCTCATGGCACGGGGTGCATGTGTGTATTCTAGCCCCGGGCACCTTCAGCACAAGGATACATCTCTGCTCCCCAGGCCCAACTCTGCTGGTTTGGGCCTACATTTGTGAGGGGTATCCCAAGCTTTCCATCCATGGGAAGGAGGCTCTTGAAGAGGGAGCCAGGTGAGAACATGCCCAGAGGAGACTGGTGAGGCGCCGATGTCTCGGGAGAGGCCTGGAAACTCATTCAAAGAGGGATACACTCAAAGTTCTATTATTGCTTGTCGGGAGGTTTGGGACATTTAAAATCCTGTGGCAGAGGATTCCCGGACGCATCCTTAAGCTCATCAGGTCTGTGGCAGAGACCCAAGTTCATCAGGTCTGTGGCAGAGACCTTTATTCATCCATAGCAGTTTGTGGCAGAAACTGTCTAAATCTGATCACTGCATCATCCCGGCTGCTAGGACCGAAAGAAACAGAACTATCCGGGTGAGCAATACCCACTCAGGCTTGAGTGGCGACGTTTGCGCCTTTGGTGCTGCATGCCTGAACCTTCCCCTATACTTCTCTTGTTTCCTGCTTTCTGCTCAAGTTCCTACAGCAAAGAAAATAAAGCCTGAAGCCTCGTACACACGACCGAGTTTCTCGTCGTAACAATCTCGTCGTTTTTTTAGACGAGATTCTTGTTAACCTTGACGAGTTTCTTGTCAAGCTTTCCATGCGTACACACTGACAATTCCAAATTTCCTCATTGTTCTCCGCGGTCTTGTCCAGCACGTACGACGGCAATATAAAGGGGAAGATCGATTTCCTTGGCGCCACCCCTTGGGCTGCTTTTGCTGATCTCGTGTTACCGCGTGTGAAGTAAAAGTTTGGGAAGAGACGATTCGCGCTTTTCAGTCTTCGTGCTTTTCAGTTCGTTTTCTGAGGTTCAGTTTGTGCTTGTGGGTTCGTATCTTGACTTTCAGGGCGTCTAGGCAGGTCGTATCTGTTTTACAGTGCGTTCTTGCCCGTTCGTTTCTGATTTTCAGTTCGTTATTCATAGGCCTTGCTGTTCTAAAGTGCGTTCTGTTCTGTACGTTCTGATAAGACGACCGTTTCCTAGCCATGTTGCCTGGACGTTCTCGTCGTCGAGTTTGTGCTGTGCGTGCACTTGGTGTTGGTCTGCTTGTTTTGGACCAAGACCAGTCCATGAACGGTGTGAGGAGGAGTTCATGGACCAAGAATTGGTTGCTCCAGCGGGACCATATCTGCCATATGCCTCTGCTGCGGGAGATCGTCGAGAATAATCCTGAGGACTACAGGAATTTTCTGCGGATGTCTGACCCCGTTTTTCAGGAACTGTTGGCTTTGGTGTCCCCCTATATTACCAGGAAGGACACCGTTATGCGGGAAGCCATCAGTGCTGAGCAGAGGCTCATCGCCACGTTACGTTATCTGGCGACAGGGAGAAGTCTTCAGGACTTGAAGTTCACGACAGGCATCTCCCCCCAGGCTCTGGGCCTCATAATCCCAGACACCTGTTCTGCCATTATACAAGTCCTGCAGGAGGACTATATTAGGGTAGGTTTTCTCCTTTAACATCACATTTTATGTATTTCATGTATGCTAATGTATGGTATTTCTTTCATCCTTCCCTAATTACCATGATTGTAATATGCTGAGAATGTCCCCTTTGTCCCCATGCATGCTGGAAGCTTTAGATTGCCCCTTTTTTCTCCTCCATGCATATTTCCCTTCACTAACCTTTCCAGCAGGGGCGCCTGTTGCTCCAAATGATTGGGGGTCCAACCCCAATTTAGGAAATAAACTTCCTCCTTTTTTGCGACTGTGCCTATTAAACGCCCCCAGTTGCCCCCTCCAATGCAGCCATTTTGTCCCCTCCAATGCAGCCATTTTGTTCCCTCCAATGCAGCCATTTTGTCCCCTCTAATGCAGCCATTTTGTCCCCTCCAATGCAGCCATTTTGTCTCCTTCAATGCAGCCATTTTGTCCCCTCCAATGCAGCCATTTTCCCCCCAGCCCTGCACTTACCTTCTTCTGGTTAGCGCCATCCTTCTTCTGTCCTTGATGTCTTTTCCTGCCCTTGATATTGCATCAGCCAATCATGTTACCATTAAACAGACTTGGTGAACATGATTGGCAGAGCAGCCTGTCAGTGTTTACCCAAGGAATGTCCCCCCCCCCCCTGCATCACCTATTTAACTTTTATGAAGCCAATTACATCCCTCAGGCTGTAATGTGCAAGCCTATTTGCCTCCCTGTTTCTGATATGCAATTTTCACCCCATAAATACTGCAGTTATTCATATGTTGGTCGCTTAACAGGGGGCCATCCACCTGAATAGTGGGCGGCATTGACAATACATAGGTTTATGCAAGGCATGAACCGATGTATTGTTCGGAGTGACGGGCACAGGAGAGAGGGGGCAGTGCTCCAGCGCCCACTCTGGACGCACCGCCACTGCAATGCTATCCTGTGGCCAAACACATCTACCCCCCTGCCCCCCCAAAATATTTTTTTAATGGACCATCAGAGGGGGTGATGAATATGAAACATGAGCCTTCCATTATACTTCTTAAAAACAGATTAATAAACGGAGAATTTGATTTATGTTGGCCTCTAATGTTTTTTATTATAATCTCCTTTTATGTAATATTTTAAAATTCTAATTTTCTTTCATCTTGTTTGACTCCCCATCTTCCTTCCATGCCACAGGAATAGCAGACTGTGGCATCAGAGTTTGCCACGCGGTGGGACTTCCCCAACTGCGGTGGTGCCATAGACGGGAAGCACGTCCGCATCGTGCCGCCACCCCGTTCTGGGTCCTACTACTTCAACTACAAGGGGTTTCATAGCATTGTGCTGATGGCAGTGGTGTCAGCACGGTATGAATTCCTCTATGTTGATGTAGGGAAGAATGGCCGGATGTCCGATGGGGGATCCTTCATCCAGACGGTGTTTGCCCTCCGTCTCCAGAGTGACAACCTTGCATTGCCACCGGATGCAGGGAATGTTGAAGGACTCCCCTTTGTTTTTTTGGCTGATGAAGCCTTCGGGCTCGGACCGCATCTTATGAGGCCATTTCCTCAGAGGATCCTGACCCCAGAGAAGAGGGTGTTCAATTACCGGCTAGCCAGGGGCCGAAGAGTAGTTGAAAATGCCTTCGGCATAATGGCCAGCCGGTTCCGCATTTTTATGACTTCTATCCACTTGGCGGACTACAAAATAAACTATGTAGTTTTATGCTGCTGTGTGCTACACAACTTTCTCAGCAGAAAATCCACTTCTTATATGGCCACAGTATTGCCTGAGGCTGGACTTTCATCTGCAGATCCCCTGCCGGGCCTTGAATCTGCCCGTCCTGGCTTGCCCCCCCAAAATGCCCGTGAGGTTCGGGAGAAATATATTCAATATTTCACGGGTAGGGGGGCAATTTCTATGCCAGGCTATGCCTAAAGATTCATGGAGAATGAGCTAAATAAAAATCTGATTTCAACTTTTAACTTTTGTTTGTTTCCTGTCTCCTAGTTTGTCTTAGTGCATATGTAGTGCCAAGTGTATTTTCCTTTAGTAAATAACAACCATTTCACTATGTAACCTTAAAAAAAAACACAAATAAGGTTAGAGCGTATTGAAAAAAGAAGCTACACGTTGTTTATGTTCAAACATTTTACTCTGTGCACATTCACACACGTTTACTTTTTAATTATTTTTTTTTGTCCTGGCCACAAACCGCCAATTCTTTTCTTAGGAAAATACAAAAACAACAGTTGCATTCCAAAAAGTACAACATTGGATATCTCTGAGCAATCTGAGACATTCACTTACACAAACTATGTCTCTATATGCCCGTCCTAATATGGGGTCTTGCCACCCCTTGCCCAGCCAAAAATTGAATATGCACACATTTTGTAGTAATTTCCAATAGGGATTTTAGACTCCTGATCCCTATTGTCAACATGTGCTATCTGCCATCAGGGGTGATCAATGGACGTGTTTTGGGGGTGCAACCCCTTCCTCAGTTCACCTACTTTAGATACGAGGAAGGAGTTGCACCCCCAAAAGACGTACATGGATATCCCCTGATGGCAGATAGCACATGTTGACACACTGTGTGCATATTCAATTTTTGGCTGGTTTGATTGTCAAAAAGAGTTTAAAAGGTTGAAGAACAGTCATTCCTGAAACAAAAATGGGGGTTTGGTTGACTTATTCGATTCTCCCCAATACATCTAGAATGTCTTTAAATGTTTGATCCATCACATGAATTATTTGTTTTATTCTGTCCAGTTCCGTGCTACATTCCATCACTTGCTGTATTATTCGGAGGGCACTGTCAGCAGAGAAACGTGTACTATCCTTCACCACAACATTTACATCCCCTAAAAACAAAATAAAAAGGTATTATAACTCTGCAGGCCTACATCTCTTACCTGAAGCTGTGGTGACAGATACTGACGTGTTATGGTGACCAGTTCCACAACGTCATCCACCTCTCCCTCCTGCACTTCTCCTTCCTCCACCTCAACATCCTTCGGTTGTGGGTCTTTGGGAGTTTGGGGTTGTTGTGAAGCTGTGGGGTTCCTGTGCTCCCTGGAGTGTTCTCCTCCCAGTCTTCTCTCCCCTATGAGAATCAAACAAAAGGTCTATTTATCACACTGAAATTCTCTATGAAAAATAAAAACAGGCTAAATTGTTTGGAAGTGGGGTACAAGTGTGTGTTTGTGCGGATTTTAAAGATGAATGCATTATTTGTAAACAAAAATATGTTTAGTATTCACCTTTTGGATGTAAATTTTTAGACATGGAGGCACCACAAAAATTCACTGATGCACCTGTGTGGGACACCCAAAAAAGGCGGGTATGGTGGCCCACACTATAGTGCTCCAAAGTACAGATGTGGTACCAGCTGCTGAGTGCCCTCTCCTTTACACTGATTAAAGTTTGCATTTCATTCTCTTTACAAACACATCATCTAGACGAAAATTTAGGAACAACAATTTGTAAAAAACAGGCAGATGTCTATTTTCTTTTGTGGCTGTAAAATAAGCCAAAACAGCGGATAGTGGCCGAACGAAGTGTCTGTAATTTAACGAACGATTACTGTGCCAAACCAAGTTCAAATTAGGAAATTTTGGAAGGGAGTCCAATATGAAAATAAAAAAAAAGGAGCAACATGTAATTTGAGAAAAACATTAATAGCAGAAAAGTGTACATTTTACTTACTTTTTGCTAGCATTCTCTTAATGCTCCTTAACTGCTCTGGCTCCCTCAGTTTGAGGTCTGACCACCTCTTTCTGAGCTGCTCATTTGAGCGTTTCACCCCAAAATTATTCTTCAGACTCTTCACGACTTTCTTCAGGATTTTGGCCTTCCTTCTATTAGGTTTGCTATACGGCCCATGCTTTGCGTCATAATCCGACTTGAGCAATATGTCCACCATCTCCGCCATCTCCGCAAAAGACATA
Organism: Rana muscosa; assembly: GCA_029206835.1. Classification (NCBI taxonomy): domain Eukaryota; kingdom Metazoa; phylum Chordata; class Amphibia; order Anura; family Ranidae; genus Rana; species Rana muscosa. The sequence goes on from JARGYO010005626.1 coordinate 15,789,921, forward strand.
TTTGATGCCTTGAATCTCCTCCTTGATCGTGACATTTCCTCAGTCTCCGGGCTTGTCTCCTCCTCGTTATTTGAGGAATTATCAGACACCTGCTGTAAATCCGCCATATCTGTCTGCGCACCGAAAGAGAAGGGGCGGGGAAAAGATGTTATTTCGAACGTCATGGGCGGGCGACGTGTGCGGAGCGACGTGTGCGTAGTTTGACGCATGCATGGTGTATATATAGCAAACACACATGTGACTATAGTACGTTCGTTGTGCGGAGAGAGGAGTTCAAGTGACGGACGTGCGAACGAAGGTATGTGATTTTGTGACTTTGACAAATTGTTGGCCTATACTGTCTGGAGAATGTTGTAGGATATATATGGTGACTACGATTTTAAGGAGGTTAGACTGTGTACCTCACATTAGTTATATATTATTTATTTTACTTGCAGATACAATATGAATGTCTTTATTAGCTACAAAGAATTCCTGGCGGAATTTATAGACCGGGTAAGGGAGCTGCCCGCTCTGTGGGAGACCAAAAACCCCATACACAAAAAAAAAGGGGTGAGAAAAGCAGCGCTGGAGACCCTGCTCCCATTTGTGCATACCAAGATGCCCACAGCCACAGCAAAACAGGTGGACACTAAAATTGGGAGCTTGAGAGGCACATACAGGAATGAACGCTCTAAGGTCCTGGCTTCTCAGAGGTCAGGAGCAGCAGCAGATGATGTGTATGTCCCCAATTTGTGGTACTACAGCAGGATGTCCTTTCTGGATGACCACATTGAGACAAGGCCATCACTCTCCACTCTTCCCCCCAGACTTCCCTGCAGCCAACCTGAGCCTTCTCTGGAGTAGTGATGAGCCGAACACCCCCGGGTTCGGTTCGCACCAGAACCCGCGAACGGACCGAAAGTTCGTACGAACATTAGAACCCTATTAAATACAATGGATGCGAACGTTCGAATTCTAAAGTGCTAATTATAACAACTATTATGCATGTTATTGTCCTAAAAAGGGTTTGGGAACCCGGGTTCTGCACCAGGGGACATGTATCAATGCAAAAAGAAGTTTTAAAAACGGTCGTTTTTCGGGAGCAGTCATTTTAATGATGCATAAAGTGAAAAAAAAAAAGTCAAATATTCCTTTAAATATCGTACCTGGGGGGTGTCTAAAGTATGCCTGTGAAGTGCCACGTGTTTCCCGTGTTTAGAACTGTCCCTGCACAAAATGACACTTCTAAAGGAAAAAAAAGCCATTTAAAACTGCTTGCGGCTTTAATGTAATGTCTGGTCCCGGTAATATGGATGAAAATCTTTAAGAAAAATGGCATAGCTACCCCATGACCCCCCCCCCCCCTACCCCAGCCCATTACCAGCCCCTTTGGGTCTTGTATGGATATTAAGGGGAACCCCGCACATAAAATAAAAAAGGCCCTATATACTCTGAACAGCCGTATACAGGCGGTGCATACAAGACAGGGACTGTAGGTTTGTTCTTATGTAGAATCTGTTTGTAATTTTGAACAGGTACATTGTTTAAGTGTAGCTCCAGCCCAAAAATCTATTTTTAAACTTTTTGGAAAACATAGGTAAGGGTTATCACCCCTGTAACATTTGTTTTGCTGTCTGTGCCCCTGTTCAGAACATTTCACCTCACTTTCCGTCCCAATGACAACTGTTTTTTGAAATGTGGTGTTTTTCTTGAAACAAGGATTGCTGATAAAGCATCAGTACAGAGGAGACACCTTTCTCCCATATTAATTCTTACAGGAGAGAATTTTCCTTCCTAGGGGTAGATTTCCTCTCACTTCCTGTTGTCTTCTTGCGTTTGCAAGTAGGAGTCGTTTGTAAGTTGGATGTTTGAAAGTAGGGACCTGCCGTAGATACTCTGCAAAAATAGGCCCCTTAGTTGTTGGTGTTGGCACAACACTGTAAGCACTCACAGTTACTCTTGGTTGGTGCTGGAACGCCCTGCTGTCAACTATTATATCAGGAATTGTAATTACATATAATTGTTGAACAGTGGTAGTAAAAATTGGGCCTTTGATGGTGGTGCTGGTGCCATAACACTGTAAGCCCTGACAGTTACTCTTGGTGGGTGCAGCAATGGGCCCTGCTGTGAATTATTAGATCAAGAATTGTAATTGCATGCCCCTGTTGAACAGGGGCTGAAAAATTGGGCCTTTGGTGGTGGTGGTCGTGTTGACACAACACTGTAAGCCCTCAGAGTTACTCTTGGTGGGTGCAGGAATGGGCCCTGCTGTGAATTATTAGATCAAGAATTGTAATTACATGCCCCTGTTGAACAGGGGCTGAAAAATTGGGCCTTAGGCACTGGTGGCACAACACTACAACCCCTCACAGATACTGTACTTGGAGCACAGCAATGAGCCCTGTTGCAAAGTATTGCTTCAAAAATTGTAATGACACGCCCCTGTTAAACAGGGGCTGAAAAATTGGGCCTTAGGCACTGGTGCCACAACACTCCAACCCCTCACAGATACTGTACTTGGAGCACAGCAATGAGCCCTATGGCAAATTATTGCTAAAAAAATTGTAATTACACGCCCCTGTAAAACAGGGGCTGAAAAATTGGGCCTTAGCCACTGGTGGCGGCACCCATAAACAAAAATGATCTTCCAAGCTATCATCATCAATCGTATCATTGAGGACTCGGAGGAGGAGGATAGCCAGTCAACATAACAGCACAGACACTCAGCATCAGCATCAGTCTTGAAGGGATGTGACATGTTAAAATCAATTAGTCTGTTATATCAGCATCAGGTGTGTGGTAGCTGGTGGTGATCCAAGACTGGTTCATCTTGATGAAAGTCAGTCGATCAACCGAGTCGGTGGACAGGCGCACCCTGTGATCCGTGACAAATCCTCCAGCAGCACTGAATGTGCGTTCCGAAAGAACGCTGGATGCAGGACAGGCCAGTAGCTCAATTGCATACTGTGCAAGCTCTGGCCAGTGATCCATCCTCAAGACCCAGTAAGCCAGAGGATTTTCGGTGGGGAAGGTGTCCAAGTCTGACCTTGCCCCTACATCCTGCACCATGTTTATCAGACGCTGGCGATGGTTGCTGGAACCAATCATACTTTGGGGCTGCGGACTAAAGAATTGTCTGAACGCATCGGTCAGACGGCCACCTTCCCCACCGCTCCTTCTTTGACTGGCCGAAGCCTCAGCAACTCGTTGTCCTGGACCAGGAGTTTGTAACCTCCCAGTCTCTGGGAACGCGTTGCACAGACCTTTCTGCAAGGCCTCCCGGAGTTGTCTCATCCTCTGCTCCCTCTGCGACGGTAACATAAGGTCCGCAACCTTACCCTTGTACCGTGGATCAAGGAGAGTGGCCAGCCAGTAATGGTCCCTCTCCTTGATCCGAAGAATACGAGGATCCTTCCGCAGACTTTGCAGGATCAGGGAGGCCATGCAGCGTAGGTTTGCTGAGGCATTCGCTCCGGAGTCCTCTGGGTCACTAAGGACGACATGATCCGCAGTCACCTCCTCCCAGCCACGTACAAGTCCACTGGTTTCTTGGGACTGTAAATCATCCCTAAAAGACTGCTGCTGATGATGCTGAGTGCCAGCCTCCACCTCCATGCTGACACAATCCTCCTCCTCCTCCTCCTCCTCCTCCTCCTCTTCCTCTTCCTGTGCGATGGGTGGGACAGAAGGAACACTGTCTGGGTAAAGGGGGCCTTGAGAGGCAAGGAAGTCCTCCTCTTCCTGCCTCTGTTCTGCCTCAAGTGCCCTGTCCATTATTCCACGCAGCGTGTGCTCCAACAGGTGGACAAGAGGTACAGTGTCACTGATGCATGCACTGTCACTGCTCACCATCCTCGTGGCCTCCTCAAATGGTGCCAGGACAGTGCATGCATCCCTGATCATGCCCCACTGGCGTGGAGAAAAAAAACCAAGCTCCCCTGACCCTGTCCTGGTGCCGTAGTCGCACAGGTACTCATTGATGGCCCTCTGCTGCGTGTGCAGCCGCTGCAGCATGGCCAACGTTGAGTTCCACCTGGTGGGCATGTCACATATAAGGCGGTTCTTGGGCAGGTTCAACTCCTTTTGCAGCTCAGCCAGGCGAGCACTGGCATTATAAGATCTGCGGAAATGCACACAGACTTTCCTGGCCTGCCTCAGGACATCCTGTAAGCCCGGGTACCTGCCCAAGAACCGCTGCACCACCAGGTTAAGGACGTGAGCCACACAGGGCACATGGGTCAGTTGTCCCTGTCGGAGGGCGGAGAGGAGGTTGGTGCCATTGTCGCAAACCACCATTCCTGGCTTAAGCTGGCGTGGCGTCAACCACCTCTCGGCCTGGCCCTGCAGAGCAGACAGGACCTCTGCCCCAGTGTGGCTTCTGTCCCCCAAACACACCAGCGCAAGCACGGCATGGCATCTTTTTGCCTGCGTACTTGCGTAGCCCCGTGAACGGCTACGGAGCACCGCTGGTTCATAGGACAAACCACAGGAAGAGGCCATGGAGGAAGAAGAAGAGGAGGGGGTGGAGGAGAGAGGTGTGTCACAACCAGTAGTAGCATTTTGGAGGCGTGGCGGTGGGACAACCTCCAACACTACTGCACCTTGTCCTGCATCCTTCCCAGCTGCCAAAAGAGTGACCCAATGGGCCGTGAAAGAAAGGTAACGTCCCTGTCCATGCCTGCTGGACCATGAGTCAGCGGTAATATGCACCTTACCGCTGACCGCCCTGTCCAGCGAGGCCAAGACATTGCCTTCCACATGCCGGTAGAGAGCCGGAATAGCCTTCCGTGAGAAAAAGTGGCGTTTGGGAACCTGCCACTGAGGAACCGCACATTGCACAAACTCACGGAAGGGGGCCGAGTCTACCAACTGAAAAGGCAGCAGTTGAAGCGCTAGCAATTTAGCCAAGCTAGCATTCAACCGCTGGGCATGTGGATGGCTGGGAGTGAACTTCTTTCGACGGTCCAGCAGCTGGGGCAGGGAAATTTGCCTGCTAGAATCGGACGTCGGTGTACTGCTAGCAGAGTGGCCGCAAGTACTTGGCTGTGACACACCTAATTCTACACCTTCATTCCTCTCAGTGCATGTTTCAGAGAGGACTGAAGTTATAGTGGGGTTGGAAATCCCAGCTGATGCGGTGCAAGGAGAGGTCCGCTTTGTTCTTTGGTGTGGGTCTTTGAGGTAGGCTTGCCAACGAGCTGCATGGCAGGTCAACATATGTCTGGTCAGGCATGTGGTACCCAAGCGGCTGATGTTTTGGCCACGCGATATACGCTTGAGACATATGTTGCAAACAGCAGCTGTGCGATCTGATGCACTAGCCTCAAAAAAGGCCCACACCAAGGAACTTTTTGAATGACGGGCAGAGGCAGCGCCCTGCACAGGCGGAGCTCTGCGGTGTGATTCCGTCGGTGTACTGCCCTTACGCTGGCCACCAAAGGGCATCCTGTCTCGTTGGAGATGTGCCTCCTCCTCATCCTCCTCCTCCTCTCTCCTATTAGGCACCCACGTGGAGTCAGTGACCTCATCATCCCCTCCCTCCTCATCACTGGAGCCAATCTGGCTGTATGCTGCAGCTGCTGGAACATGACTGCCAGATTGGTGTCCTTCTTGAGCATCCCCTCTGTCTGCTCTCACCCTACTGCCTTCCTGTAGCTGGGTTTCATCATCAGACCCTTCGAAACGCTGGGCATCCTCCTGGAGCATGTACCCAACACTGTGCTCAAACAGTTCGGGGGACTCCTCAGGAGGAGGACATGGTGGGTCTAGGGAAGGAGTGACTGATGATGAGTCTGACATTGATACCAGGGAAGAGGACGCTTTGGCAGCTGCTTTGCCAGTACCCTGAGCCTGGGTGAGAGAGGATGAGGAGGAGGAGGAGGGCTTGGTCATCCACTCTACCAAGTCTTCGGCATGATGTGGCTCAACATGTCCAGCTGCGGAAAAGAAGGACAAGCGTGTCCCATGGCCATGTGCTGATGACAATGCACCGCGTCCACGACCAGCACTGTTGCCCCCAGACACAGAGCCTGCTTGCCCTCTTTTATTGCCTCCTGACTGTCTGCCTCTCCTTGTTTGCCTTCCAGACATTCTAATAGATGGCCTGCAGGGAGATGGGAAAAAAGCAATAAGGGCTACCTTCAGGTGTCCTTCTCTGTCCCTTGAAACAAGGACTTGCACAGTGAAAGAAACTGACACTCTCCCTACCTACAGTTTTCTGTCCCTAGAAAAAATGTTTTTTTTAAGCACAATATAGCACAAGGAGAATTCACTCACTGTCCTTCCAGGTCCCTAGAAACAAGGACTTGCACAGTGAAAGAAACTGACACTCTCCCTACCTACAGTTTTCTGTCCCTAGAAAAAATGTTTTTTTTAAGCACAATATAGCACAAGGAGAATTCACTCACTGTCCTTCCAGGTCCCTGGAAACAAGGACTTGCACAGTGAAAGAAACTGACACTCTCCCTACCTACAGTTTTCTGTCCCTAGAAAAAATGTTTTTTTTAAGCACAATATAGCACAAGGAGAATTCACTCACTGTCCTTCCAGGTCCCTAGAAACAAGGACTTACACAGTGAAAGAAACTGACACTCTCCCTACCTACAGTTTTCTGTCCCTAGAAAAAATGTTTTTTTTAAGCACAATATAGCACAAGGAGAATTCACTCACTGTCCTTCCAGGTCCCTAGAAACAAGGACTTACACAGTGAAAGAAACTGACACTCTCCCTACCTACAGTTTTCTGTCCCTAGAAAAAATGTTTTTTTTTAAGCACAATATAGCACAAGGAGAATTCACTCACTGTCCTTCCAGGTCCCTAGAAACAAGGACTTGCACAGTGAAAGAAACTGACACTCTCCCTACCTACAGTTTTCTGTCCCTAGAAAAAATGTTTTTTTTAAGCACAATATAGCACAAGGAGAATTCACTCACTGTCCTTCCAGGTCCCTAGAAACAAGGACTTGCACAGTGAAAGAAACTGACACTCTCCCTACCTACAGTTTTCTGTCCCTAGAAAAAATGTTTTTTTTAAGCACAATATAGCACAAGGAGAATTCACTCACTGTCCTTCCAGGTCCCTGGAAACAAGGACTTGCACAGTGAAAGAAACTGACACTCTCCCTACCTACAGTTTTCTGTCCCTAGAAAAAATGTTTTTTTTAAGCACAATATAGCACAAGGAGAATTCACTCACTGTCCTTCCAGGTCCCTAGAAACAAGGACTTACACAGTGAAAGAAACTGACACTCTCCCTACCTACAGTTTTCTGTCCCTAGAAAAAATGTTTTTTTTAAGCACACTATAGCACAAGCACAAAACACACTGACACTCTCCCTACCTATCCTTCTCTTTCCCTAAACTAAAGGAATCCAGGTTAAGCAAGAAAGAAATAAAAGTCACTGTCCCTGCCTATGCTGCTCTATCCCTGCTCCGGAACACACTACACTAGGCCGCCGTGCTGGCGGCCTTTTATAGTGTGGGGCGTGTACTAAACACCCTCAGCAATAATTGGCCACAGGCATCCTGCCTGTGGCCAATCATTGCTCTCCTCGCTGCCGGCGCTGTGATTGGCCAAGCATGCGGGGTCACAGTGCATGCTTGGCCAATCACAGCGCCTGGATGACACTGCGATGGCGTAGTGCATTGTGGGCCGTTCGCGTCACTCGAATTTGGCGCGAACGGCCCAAATCGTTCGATCTTCGTCGAACGATCGAACAGCCGATGTTCGAGTCGAACGTATGTTCGATTCGAACACGAAGCTCATCCCTACTCTGGAGCAAGAGGAGGCAGCCATCCTGGATGAACCTGATTTGGCCATCTGGAGCCAGGTATAGTATTTATAGAAAATGTATTGGGATAAAATTAATGTTTGACAAATATGTCAAGATGACAAACATAAACTATTTTGGGTTCCACAAGTGAAATCAAGATCTCGAGACATTAGTCTGGCCTAAATTGGGTGCTAAATAGTCAATCTGATGTAGTTGTAAATTGGTCAAAATGATTTCTGGATTTACATTCGAATTGCTTCAATCATGATCTGAATTTTGGATGCAAAGATTAAACCAACATATTAAACTATGTCCCTTTTTCATACACAGGATGAAATCAGCCAGGAGGAGGGTCTGGAAACTGTCAGGCAGGAGGAGGCAGGGTCCAGTGGCAGGCAGGAGGTGGCAGGGCCCAGTGGCAGCCAGGAGGTGGCAGGGCAAAGGAGAAGCACCAGATCACAGGTGCCTCCCATCCGACTTCCCAAATGAAGCAGGAGGGACAGGACCACCAGTGAGGCAGCAATGGCCCTTATTCGAGAGGCCCATGCCAACCTCAAGGAGCCCACATCCACTGAAGAGGCCATTGCCGGCCTAGTGGAGGCAAAGTTCAAGGTGATGAGCATGGAGCAACGCCTCCTATGCGAGCCCCTGCTCATCACCTTGCTGAACAAGGGGGTGATGGAAAAAATTACCCCCAATACCGCAATTTGTGAGGTGGCACAACTGTCCCAACCTCAACCTCCTCCTCCACCTCCACCTTCTTCTTCTGCCCCACCCCCTTCTCCTCAACCTCCTCCTCCACCTCCACCTTGTTCTTCTGCCCCACCCCCTTCTCCTCCACCTCCACCTTGTTCTTCTGCCCCACCCCCTTCTCCTCCACCTCCACCTTGTTCTTCTGCCCCACCCCCTTCTCCTCCACCTCCACCTTGTTCTTCTGCCCCACCCCCTTCTCCTCCACCTCCTCCTCCTCCTGACAGGAGTACCCCTCCAGTGGCCCAGCCTCCAGCCAAACGAAGAAGGAAGGCTGCAGGGAAGGCTTCAGGGAAGGTTGCAGGGAAGGTTGCCAGGAAGACGAGGAAGTGATGGCCTTGCTTCATTGTGGTCGGACAGAAGGCAGCCTGTTGTAGTACCACACACTTGGGACATAGATCTCACCTGCTGCTGTTCCTGACCTCTGGGAGGCCAGCATCAGATTGTGCTCAGAAATGTTGGCCTTCTCTCAAGCTCCCAATTTTAGTGTCCACACAGGGTTGATGTGTGCTCTGGGGTCCCTGGGATGCACAAATGGCAGCAGGTTCTCCAGCGCTGCCTTCTCTTTATTTTATTTCAAACATGAATAAATGTTATTTTTGTTTAAGTTCATACTTGACTATGTGTATTTTTTAAATATTTTAAATTTAGCTTTGGAGTAAGCAGAGACATTTGACAGCCAAAAAAAGGGACAGATAACAACCCCAAAAAAAGAATAACAATCTTATTTTAAAAAAATAGGGTGTAAAATTTAACAAATATATATTAAAATATTCAATGGGAGATCACTATCAAAACATTGCCAAATTACAATTAACATCAGTTTGAAAAATTTAAAAATTTAAAATATTCAGAAGATCTTGCACGATATAATACACCTAAATCTTCTTAAGAGCAGCATGAAAAAGGTTAAAAAAAGATAGTCATAACTCTGTGTGAATATCAGCAGCAAAAGAAGTTCATTCGTTTGGATTAATGTAACATTCTAAAGAAGATTTCAATGCACAACATTTAAACGATGCAATAATTTTGAGCGTGACAAATGTGCTATCTCCATTACGAAGGCTTGTTTTACCAGAAGATGCGCTCCCGTCTCATACTTGCTTCTGAGCATGCGCGCTTTTTGAAGAGTCGTAAAAGCATACACACGAACCATTTTCTCGTCACAAAACAGGCCGACGAGAAACACGACAAGGAAATCTGGAATCCTGATGAGAAAATAGAGAGCAGGTTCTCTATTTTCTCGTCAAGATTCACGGCAATTTTCTCGTCGTAAAACCATACACACGAAAGGTTTTCTCGAGGAAAAAGCTCTCGCGGCACTTTTCTTGCCGGTTTTGGACGAGAAACTCGGTCGTGTGTACGAGGCTTTACTGTTTAGGTTTTACATCTGTGTGGTCAATGGCTTTTCTAAAGACTCTCTACCCTGACAACAGAAGCCTTGGAGGTAGTTTGCATGACCCAAAACAAAACCAGCAGCTCCTTCGGGGGTTAGTGCTACATTTACATAATATTATTATTACTATTATTATTTCAGCACCTCTCTATATAAGGAATTCACAAATATAAATGTTATTTCTCCAATTAGTGCTTTCTTTTATAATTAATATTTGTATATTAATATTTAAAAGTATTAGGGAAAGGTAATGTTTAATGCTGATTCATCTCTTGTGACCTTTTAAACACGTACTGTAGTGAACAACCTACAAATAGAGGCAACAGACTGTTCAGACTGAATATAATGTGCCCTGAATACAACCAAGCTTGTTAGAGAACCTGAAGCACAAGTGCAATATTCATTAACTTTGAGATTTTGGAAATTAACAACAAACTGATTTCATATCCACTATACAGTTTTATCATAAAGTTTATTAAAAGCAAACAATTAGCCTGATGTATCATTCATCATTTTTCAAAGAATTATCTGGCAACACTAATATGGCAATACTTAGAGCAGTCTACATTCCATGATATGCACTATGGCACAGGTGTCAAACACAAGGCCTGCGGGCCGAATCCGGCCCTCCAGGCCATTTCATGTAGCCCTCGCCCTCCTCTGGTCCTCCTCAAGACCCTTATTTTCTGCTTTTAAGCAATGCATCCAGCTTCTTTCCAGCAGCAGCTTAAGGAAAGGGGGAGCACTGTGATGTAAGGGAGAGTGGGGGACTCAACTTCTGATGGTGGGTTGGCTCTTAACATCTAATGTAAGGGGCCCTTTTGAGGGCAATCATAATGCTGATGCGGCCCTCGATTAAATTGAGTTTGACACCCCTGGGGTTAATTCACTAAGCGTTGCAAAACGCCAGAAAAAAATTCAGGAAAATAGCTCTTGCATTAAATCAGTTTTGAAAGTGCAATACACTAAAAATTGTGTGCCAAGTAACAACTGCGGTAGTTTCAATAATGCGGTAATTACCGCATATTTTCATGGGGTAATTTATTGCATTAAGCTGGTTGCTAAGTGGGCCAGGAAGCCGGCCGCCGCGTCCTTAACAACAGATGACTCGTCAGCTGTCAGCAGGCTTTCCTGCTGACAGATGACTGTAAAGAAAATAGGCAGGCAATTAAAAATTATGAAAAAAAAAACAGTGTGCCCCCCCCCCAGGACCTTTGGGTCTGGTATGTATTTTAAGGGAAACCCCATGACAAAATTAAACCCTTACCTGAGCATGCAGCCTAGCGGGTCAGGAAAGGGAGGGGACAAACGAGCACCCCCCACCCAAAAGAACCTTTTCCCCATGTTGATGGGGACAAGGACCTCTTTCCCACAACCCTGGGCTGTGGTTGTGGGGGTCTGCGGGTAGGGGCTTATCAGAATCTGGAAGCCCCCTTTAACCACTTCAGCCCCGGACCATTTCGCTGGTCAAAGACCAGGCCACTTTTTGCGATTCGGCACTGCGTCACTTTAACCGACAATTGCGTGGTCGTGCAACGTGGCTCCCAAACAAAATTGACGTCCTTTTTTTCCCACAAATAGAGCTTTCTTTTGGTGGTATTTGATCACCTCTGCGGTTTTTATTTTTTGCGCTATAAACAAAAATAGAGCGTAAATTTTGAAAAAATATCAATATTTTTTACTTTTTGCTAAATAAATATCCCCCAAAAATATATAAAAAAAACATATTTTTTCCTCAGTTTAGACCGATACGTATTCTTCTATATATTTTTGGTAAAATCGCAATAAGCGTTTATTGATTGTTTGCGCAAAAGTTATAGCGTCTACAAAATAGGGGATAGTTTTATGGCATTTTTATTAAAAAGATTTTTTTACTAGTAATGGCGGCGATCAGCGATTTTTATCGTGACTGCGACATTATGGCGGACACATCGGACACTTTTGACACCATTTTGGGACCATTGTCATTTTTACAGTAATCAGTGCTATAAAAATGCACTGATTACTGTAAAACTGACACTGTCAGTGAAGGGGTTAACCACTAGGTGGCGCTGTAGGGGTGAAGTGTGCCCTGGTGAGCGATTCTTACTGTAGGGGAGATGGGCTGTGTGTGACATGACACTGATCTCCGCTCCGATTACACTGAGCGGAGATCAGTGTCATTGTTACTAGGCAGAGCGGGGAGATGCTTGTTTACATTAGCATCTCCCCGCTCTCTCTCCGTGAGACGATCGCGGGACTTCCTGTGGCGATCGAGTCCACGGGACCCACGGTCGGGCTCACGGAGCTTGCGGCAGGCATCTTAAAGGGGACGTACCTGTACGCTATTATGCCTGTCCGTGCCATTCTGCCAATGTAAATAGTCATGCGGCGGTCCTTAAGCGGTTAACAAGGGGGGCCCTCAGATCCCACCCCCCATGTGAATGACTATGGGGTACATTTTACCCCTATGAATTCACCAAAAAAGTTTAAAAAATAAATAAAAAAACACACACAGTTTTTGACAATTCCTTTATTAAATAATAAAAAAAAAAACGTCCCCCGAAATACTGTAGATACAGCATCAATCACAACACCCGTGCACCACCAGACCCAAAAAATAAGAAAAAACCTCTGGCCTCAAAGAAGGCTTCTGACGGCTGCTAGCTATTTAAGAACTGTCAGACGGAGGAGCAGGCAGTCGGCGGGAGCCTTTGTGTGGGCCAGAGGGTTTTTTATTCTCCTTCCTCTTCAGGTCCAGCGGTGTGGCGGGCGGCATGATTGACATTGAATTTACTTCGGGGATTACACCCCAAAGCACCCCTCTCATTATTATCAACACAGCCCCCATCAAAAGGTGCCCATCAGCTCCCAATCAGTGCCCAACACCTGCCAGCCTGTCCCTATAATAAAAACGCATGTCAGTGCCCACACAGTGCCGATCAGTGCCCAAAAAAGTGCCAGTGCCACTCAGTAATGCCTGTCAGTAGCTCCTCATCAGTGCTGCCTAGCCAGTACCACCTATCAGTGCTCATCAGTGCCGCCTATCAGTGCCATCAGTGTCACCTATCAGTGCCCATTCGTGTTTTTTTTTTTCGTTTTTTCGTTTATAGCGCAAAAATTTAAAAAACACAGAGGTGATCAAATACCACCAAAAGAAATCTCTATTTTTGGGAAGAAAATTATAAAAAAATGTGTTTGGGTACAGTGTTGCATGCAATTGTCATTCAAAGTGTGACAGCGATGAAAGCTAAACATTGTTCTGGGCAAGAAGGGGGTAAAGTGTCTGGTATAGAAGTGGTTAAACAAGCCATGTCACAACCACTTCCAGCCCAAAACTTTTCTGGCACTTTTTGTTGACATGAAACAATCTGTATTTTTTGCTTGAAAATTAGTAAGAACTCCCAAACATTTTTACATACATATATTAGGGCTGGGGAAATTAACTATTAATTCCTCGATTAATCGATTAATTTTTTTGATCGATCAAAAATCTTTTGATCGGTACTCACCTCTCCGCCGGCTTCCGGTTCTTCAGGGAGTTCCGTCGGAGATCTGGTGACATCACGGACACCGGTGGGGCTTGCCGTGTTAATCTGAAGGGCTCCTTTGCTGTGCCTTCATATCTGCATGCCGGCGGGACCTTACTATCTGCCACACGCAAGGGCTGTTACACTTCCTTCTATCACTTCCCTCTATCAACCTGGGATTCTACAGCCATCCACTGGGAGTTATGATAGTTCCCTTCACGGGACATCTACATGCCGAAGGACTGATGTTAACCCCTCCTCATCTGGATTCAGCAGTGGTATCGTTGTACACATTTTTATACCAGTATCATACTTAGCTACATGTTTTTATGAATGCTTTTGCTACCGTTTGGTATTACTCGCACCATTTTTACAGTTTATGGAGCTACATCGATTTTATCTCCAGTGCAATATTTATTTTGTTACCTACTTGAAGACTATAAAAGTTTTAATGCTATTCCCATCGAGCGCTGCCTTTGTGTGTTTTTTGTATCCTGCTATCCATTTTTCCAGTGGTTGATAGCTGCACTGGGAATCAGCCTGCAAGGAGATCAGCTAAAAGTAATTGGATCTGTATGTGCGTTATAATTAATTGAAATTAGTATAAAATGTTTGGGTAGCGGGGGTTTCCTTTAAAGGCCTCAGAGACCACTGTACCCATAACCCCACTGGGCACTCAGGGTGCATTGTGCCGCGCAAGGACTGCTGGGGTGGACTTTATAAGAGGAAGGTGGAGCTAGGTTCGGTCTCTTTGGATACCGCCAGCCCAGCAAGAGGAACTCCTTTCCGTGCCTGTGGTGATACAAGGCCTGAAGCCTGGGCCTTTCTCCAAAGAGCCTTCCGCTCTCACCGAGGAACATCTCTCCATACTGTTGCTGCATCATTACCTGGAGGACCGAAGAGTTGGATGTCGTGAGACCTGTGTACCAAGACACAGCAGCGGAAGATACGGACACGAACTGGTCCGATTGGGTGAGAGAGCACCTGCTCAGAGAACTATATAGGATCTCTAGGCCCAATAACTGTTGTCCGGAGTTATCACTAGTGTTGCGCTGCGCACCGGAGAGACAGCACATCGGAGCAGCTTTAGAGATTGCCTTAATTCACCAAGTTATCAAAACCCCTTTTACCCTGTGGATTACAGTTCGTTTCTTCAGAAAGTACACCACCGTTTTTGCTAACGAAGATTTTCCCCTACAGAACTTCTACACAGTACAGTCAGGCCTGACTTAGCGTAGACATTGCTGGGCGCCATTTTTTGCCCACGAGGGAGAATAGCTGCAGCGGGGACCGTTAGATTTATGCGCCATACTGTATACCTGTCTATTTGCTGAGATACTTTTTATTGCAGGGCTCTGCACATGATATGCATACTGTGTGATTATATGCTTACCCAACAATCTGAGTAAAAGTGCAACGGTTAAGTATACTGGTGTTGTGTCATTTACTTTGCAGAAGAGACGGGTAAAGATAGCTATACTCTATTGCTGTGTGTGTGTTCTATTATAGAATTGTGTCTCTGTGAGTTGCAGGCTACACCATCCTATCATTCCCTGCTAACTGTGCCAAGGGAGGTTAGAGCCAATTGCCGGGGGTTGACAGGGTGCATTACAGGGGCCCAAAAATTATACCAGCAGCCCTCTTAACTGGGGGTACTGCTAGATATATATAGCACTTAACCCCATTTAAGGGGCCGTCTGGTTTTGATTTGGGTCATGCAAACTACCTCCAAGGCTTCCGTTGTCAGGGTATAGAAAGTCTCTAGAAAAAGTCACTGTCCACACAAATGTAAAACCTAAACAGGAAGGCTTTATTTTCCTTTTCTTGCTGTGGGAACTTGTAGAGAAAGTAGGAAATAAGAGAAGAATAGGGGAAGGTTCAGGCATGCAGCACTAAAAGCACAACGTCGCCACTCAAGCCTGAGTGGGTATTGCTCACCCGGATAGTCCCGTTCACTGGTCCTAGCAGCCGGGAGGATGCACAGATTAACTTTATCTGAGAATTTAGGGATGCGATCAGGAATCCTCTGCCACAGGATTATCAAAGTCCCGAACCTCCCAGCCAAGCAATAGAGAGAACCTTTATGCCAGATCGGCGTATTGCAGGGCTTGTAGTAATGAATCGCCCCTTAGGTGATTTTGCAGGCCACCTCCCAAGACAGCAGTTACGTCGCCAGTCTCCTCTGGAGCAGATCCGCCCCTGGCCTCCTTCCCTAAGAGTGGGCTTCCCGCAGGTGGGTAGCTTGGGATCCCTTCCAAAGGCATAGGCCCCAGCCAGCAGAGCTGGACCTACCAGGCAGCGATG
Source organism: Rana muscosa (assembly GCA_029206835.1). Taxonomy (NCBI): domain Eukaryota; kingdom Metazoa; phylum Chordata; class Amphibia; order Anura; family Ranidae; genus Rana; species Rana muscosa. The sequence continues at coordinate 15,805,633 of JARGYO010005626.1, forward strand.
CAGCCTTGGGCTGAAGGTACCCGGGGCTGGAACACAAGCACGCACCCCGTGCCATGCGGACAACGAGGCACGCACACAGGACGAACCCTCAACTAATGGCGTCTGCCCCTTATGTACCCTCTCCCAGCAGGCACAGTGAGCCAACCACGCCCACTGCACGGCTGCTGAGAGAGGACACCCAAGGGGTTGTGATACCCCTGTATTCCAGCCTGGGCCATTGGTGGCAGTGTCACCTATAGGCGAACAGGGGATATAACTGCCAGGCAGTATCACACCCAGAGCAGAAGCCAATTTCAACACAATTATCCAGATCTGAGCCTAACTACTGGCTCAGACTACCCCTAAATTCACACATAGCGTCCCAACCATTTGGGGAGGGTGCCACATATACATATATATATATATATACTATATATATATATATATATATATATATATATATATATATATTAAAGCAGAGGCCCCAGAAAAAACATTGGTGGGTTTTGCAAGGCCACAAGGTATTTGCGCAGCTGTTTTTAAAACGTATGTGGTAGGTACCTCTTTATGGAGCGATCTGGGGTATATAGGACCCCAAATCCCTCCTCTGCACTTAGAAGCATTCAAAAACACCAATATCAGTGTTTTTGAATGCTTTACATTTTTTAAACATGGCGCCGATTGGTTGCAAGTAAACCGGAAGTGGCGTCATGTCATCGCTTCTGGGTTACTATCATGAACAGCCGATCAACGCCGATCCCGTTTCTGCTTGGCTGTCCAGCCAGCCGGCGCCAGGTGGGATGGGAGAGCCTGAGCAAGCCATGGAAGGCCGCTTGTAATAGCAATTGAGTGGCTAGTTAGTCGAACATCGACTTTAAAAAATCTATACCAGGGGGCAGCTGCAGGCATCATACCGGTATAACCACCAAAAGTCCACTGATGTACGAGAACGTCACTAGACGGGAAGTGTTTAAACATGGTTCACTGGTTGTTACGTGTTTCTTCTACTCAATGTATGCATTTTTCAATACAGTACTGTGTGGACTGTTGTGTTAAATAGTGGAGGCACTGGTCCTGTTTTCAGAGATATATTGAAGATTCTGCTATAGTCAGAGTATATCTTTGCAATGGGGACAAAGACATCATAAAAAATCTGACAAAGTTTCTAATCCCTCCTATGCTGTAGTGCTCTGTTCATAGGAGAGCGTGCATGAGCAAGTGAGCATAATTGTGCTGGTGAAAGAGAGTGTACACTGCTCACACTCGCTAACTTTAGTATATTAGGCCTTTGGTATACAATAAGGATTCAATGGCTGTTCATGCACAGCATATACCCACTCTAAAACACTTGTATTTATGTATTTCATATTTGGCAAGAGAAAAAGAACAATGCCCACACAGAGATAATCACTAATCATCATTAATATTTTTAGAAACAACAGCTCTCATTATAAGCAGCAGATTAACTGCTAAGGTGTTCAAATGAATATTTCACAAAAAATAATTAACCACTTCCATACAGGGCACTTAAACACCTTCACGCCCAGACCAATTTTCAGCTTTCAGTGCTCTCACGCTTTGATTGACAATTACTCGGTCATGCTACACTGTATCCAAACAAAATGTTTATCATTTTTTCCCTCACAAATAGAGCTTTCTTTTGGTGGTGTTTAATCACCGCTGGGTTTTTTATTTTTTGCGATATAAGCGAAAAAAGCGAAAATTTTGATTAAAAAAAAACACTTTTTTTAGTTTCTATTGTAAAATTTTGCAAAGAAGTAATTTTTCTTCATAAATTTGGCCCAAAATTTATACTGCTACATATCTTTGGTAAAAATAACCCAAATTTGTGGATATTATTTAGTCTGTGTGAAAGTTATAGAGTCTACAAGTTAGGGTGCAAATCGCTGAAAATTGTCACATCTGATCACACCTGATCACACCTGATGTACTGAAGGCCTATCTCATTTCTTGATACAATAACAATCTAGGAAAGTACAAATACCCCCAAAATTACCCCTTTTTGGAAAGTAGACAGTCCAAGGTATTTAGTAAGATGCATGGTGAGTTTTTTGAAGTTGTAATTTTTTCCCACAATTCTTGGGAAAATTAAGATTTTTTTTTTTTTTTTTTACACAAACTTATTGAATTAATAGGTTATTTCTTGAACACAGCATATGCATACTTGCAACTACACCCAAAAATACATTCTGCTACTCCTCCTGAGTATGGCAATACCACATGTGTGAGACTTTTACACAGCCTGGCCACATACAGAGGTCCAACATCCAAGTAGCACCAACAGGCATTTTAAGAGCAAAATTACACATATAATTTCATGATGACCCATCTCAATTTTGAAGGCCCTGGAGCACCAGGACAATAAAAATGCCCACAAAATGACCCCATTTTGGAAAGAAAACACCCCAACGTATAATATATGAGGCATAATGAGTCTTTTGAATAGTTCATTTTTTTCCAGAAGTTTTCGGAAAACGTGGGAAAAAAATGAAAACGCATTTTTTTTTTTACACAAAGTTGTCCATTTATAAAATATTTCAAACACATAGCATGTACATAGCAAAAATGACACCCCAAAATACATTCTGCTACTCCTCCTGAGTATAACAATACCACATGTGTTAGACTTTTACACAGCCTGGCCATATACAGAGGCCCAACATCCAAATAGTACCTCCAGGCATTCTAGCAGCATAAAATGACACATATAATTTTATGACTACCGATCACATTTTTGAAGGCCCTTCATATTTCTAACACATAGCAGGTACATACCAAATAACAAAAGATTACCTGTGGTTTTAATAGTGCAGTGGTCCACAGAGGAGAGCATCGATCCAGGCAGCAGGCAGGGATGTGGTCAGTGACAGCAAAAGCAATCGTCCAGGCAGCAGGCAGGAATAGACAGGCAGAGACAGGCAGAGACACCGCACAGCCAAAGCACAGGTCCAGGCAGCAGGAAGAGATGTCCAGGCAGAAATACTGTCCATAGACAGTAGAGGCAGCAGGCAGAGAAATGGTCAACACAGCCAAAGTATTGGTCCAGGCAGCAGAAAGCAACATAGTCCATAAAGTCCTGGGTCATTACAGGCAGCGATATGGTCAGCACAGCCAAAGTTTTGGTCCAGGCAGCAGGAAGGACCGTCAAGCTAAGGACCAGGGGGACAGGGGTAGTGGCTTTTCCCTCCCAAATCTCTTTGAAGCCTCAGGGAAACCAGACCCTGTTCTGGGAACACAGAAAACCAAAAACTGATTTTATGTACTCAGAACGCTATTCTGGAGACCCTCACATATGTGAGACCCCTGTGTGCTAAAGTAGAAGAGCAAAAGATCAGTCCAAATGGCAGGCAAAAACATGGTCGATTAACAGGCCGAGGTCGGTACACGTGGAAGTCAGAAACGTGGTTAAAACGGCAGGCAAAGACATTGTCGGTAAACAGGCCAGGGTCAGTTAACATGGAAGGTAGAAACATGGTAGCATGCAGGCACAGGTATTAGAAAGGGGGAAATGGCAGTCTGTTACTAATAAGGGGAACTAGTATCTGATAGATCTGTGATAATTTTTGAAGCATCGGGACAATAATAACTTGTATTTCTTCTAACTCCTCCACTTGAGCATACACGACATCTCCTTTGGCGTCTTCTTCCGGATTCTGAGGGGGGGAATGTTATATGGAAAATGTGGCTCATGAAGTCAACTCACACTATCAGAGAGAATGCTTCCTGGGGCTGGTCCTTGCTGGTAAATCAGGGCAGTGACAATGTCTTCAAAATATTTAAGGTAGGTGGTGGGTTGGTTTTCGGGTGATTTTTGATAGCAGACAAATGAATTGAACAGGGCCATGTGAAACAGATGAAATGCTACTTTCTTATACCAATAATTTGACTTTCGGGTTGATAAATAGGGTTGTAGCATCTGATCGTTTAAATCCATCCCCCCCCCCAATTAACATATTGTAGTCATGAACACATTCAGGCTTTGCTACGGGGCCACGTCTTCTCTGAACCTCCACCAAGTTGTCATTGTGGATTGTAGTCATGTGAACATCCTTCTTGTCCCGCCACTTCATGGCCAACACCTCCTCATTCCTCATGAATGCGGCTTCCCCCTTTTGTAGCTGTTTTGATAGCAAACTCTGTGGGAACCCCTTCCTATTTTTTCGGAAGGTACCGCAGGCCAGGTTTTTTTCACGATGCAGGTGATGGAAAAGGGGCAAGCTGCTGTAGTAATTATCTACATATAAGTGGTATCCTTTTTTGAACAAGGGGTATGCAAGGTCCCAGACAATTTTACCACTGATTCCTATATATGTGGGGCAATCACGGGGCTGGAACTGGGAATCTTTGCCTTCGTAAATACGAAATGTGTGCACGTATCCAGTGGCTCGATCGCACAATTTATTCAATTTTACCCCGTACCTGGCTCTCTTACTTCGGATATACTGCTTGAACTGCAGCCGACCAGTAGAGTAGATAAGGGATTTGTCTACACAAATATTTTGGTCGGGGATAAACACTTCAGAAAATCGTTTGGTAAAAGAATTTATTAGGGGGCGAAGTTTATATAATATTTGTCATGGTTGGGGTGATCTCGGGGAGGGCACTGCGAATTGTCATTGAAATGTAGAAAACGCATTATCATATCGTACCGTGTCCTGGACATGACAGCAGAAACTATGGGCATGTGGTGGATGGGGCGGGTGGACCAGTAGGCATGCAGTTCACTTTTCTTTGTAAGCCCCATATTAAAAGTAAGGCCCAAAAACTAATTTGAATTCCTCTAGTGTGAGACGTCACCAATTAAACATACGGGCATAGGACGAATTGGGGTTGGCAGCAACAAATTGCTCTGCATAGAGATTTGTTTGGTCCACCATGTACTGCAACAAATCTTTGGGGAAAAACAAATAAAAATAGTCCAATTGGGAAAAATTTGACGTGTTGGGCTGCACACCTGGCTGTGCCATGAAAGGGGGGTCTGTAGCAGATCCTGAGTTGGCAGGCAACCATAAGGGGTTTGCCAGGGCATCAGGAAGGTAGGACTGGGCCCGGATTCTTTGGGCTGGATGAGTAATTCCAGTACTGGTATTGGGCTCCTCTTCCTGGGGTCTGGCGCTGCTGGTGGTAGGCAGGTCTTCTGATCTAGGTCCTGATCTCCTTACTCTTTTAGGAGGGGCGGTTTGCTCCACTTACCTGGACTCTGATCCACTACCCTCCACTGGCTCGTATTCCGAACCAGAATCGGATAATGGGAGCTCCCCGCTACTCTCATCATCCGACATGGCGAGGATGTTATATGCCTCCTCATGTGTGTACATTCTTTAAGACATGACGGTACTGGTGGTGCTACTGACAGCTCACTACATGCAGGGAAGAGGTGAGCTGAGAGTTTTTGTCTGAGGAGTCTCCTAGGGTGGAAAGCTGACAGGATTTGTTTGGCAGGAGTTGCTGTGAAGGGTTAAGGTTACAGGAGGATCGGGAGTGGGTCTGACGATATCTTCCAAGCCTCCTCTGTCTGTACAAACATCCCCCCTCCTCGGTCCAGATAATGTGCAGTAATTTATGACCATTCATTAACCCTGTGTGTGTGTGTGGAGAGTGTAAACTTCTGATTGTACAGAGCTTGGATAACAGGGATATATGAATGGTCATCCATTACCTTCACATCATCTGTACATACAGAGTGCTGGGAGTTTTCATTGTAAATATTAGTGGATGAGTACAATAGCTTTTGTTTTTATATACATCACTATTTCTCAGCCCCCAACTCCCCCCAGGTGCATCACCCCCCCCCCAGACTACTTCATACATCCAGCTGGCATCATCCCCTCCACACTCCTCTCCTACCTATACTACCCCCACCATCCCCTCCACACTCCTCTCCTTCACATATGTAGCGGGGTGTTCCCCTTTAATCAGAGACAGGAAATTCCAGAGAGAGGGAAGTCGGGGGAAGGAATATAAGGAGGGGGCGAGGCCTAGCTCTTTCTCTTTGGACACGGGGAGGCAGAGAGAGATACACCTGTGCGGATCTGTGCTGTTCCAGGCCTGAAGCCTGGGGCCTGTGGAGCGAACCAAAGAGCCTTCCACCCCCCCTTTGCGAGCCTGGGTGGCATCCAGACTCATCTCTTCTAAAGTTATCTGGATCGGGGATCCGATCGTAGAAGCTGCTGTGGACGAGGACCGACACAGCCGGTGGAAGTTCCGGACTGAGGGAAGTGTTCCGGAGTGGTGAGCGAGCGAAAGCTCATCTTTAAACTGTTACTTTTATACTTTGTGCCTACTAGACTTCCGAGGCCTAACACCTCCGGTGTGGGAGAATTACCCCCCCCTATTGGATTACAAATACATGGTTTTAAATACTTCAAGTGCACCACCTTTACAGATCCTGTGCCGGTGAAGATTCGTGTTTCTTCTAAGACTGAGTTTCATGGTTAGGGATCAGGCCTGATCCGTTAGATATTTATAAGTTAGTTATCACACCACAGGGTGTTTAGGTAACGGTCGCCCCACGTGGCGTTCCGTCCCCTTTCCATTGCTGGTACACACACACACAGTATTGTGATTCATAACTGCAGGGACCTGCTTATGTGTTGTGAACCAAATGTTACATGCATGTTATCCCCTTTTATCTTACCACTAACAGTAAAGTCAGTTATTATTTACAACATTGTCTATGAGTCTGAGTTATCAATCCACACACCCACATTTAAAGCATAAGTGATTGTTTATGTGAAATTGCTGTGGGTTAACTGTGCCAGAGCAGGTAGAGCAGATTGCCGGGGGGTTGGGGAAGCTGTACTCAGGGCCCAAATCAAAACTTGCGGCTCTCTTAAGTTGAGGGTATCGCTACACGTGGGGGCTCGTACGTCCGGGATTACTGAGACAGCGGTGAAACCGCCAGAAGCTACCGGCATGGACCCGATAGAGGTGGGACAGTGGTACAAGAGATGGGGCGTAGACCCAGCCAGGACGGCAGTTATAGAACTCCCGGGGATATGGCAGACACAAGCAATGATACAACTCATAATGTCCCTATCACCGATTCACAAACCATGGGTGATAGACGTGAAAACTAGTGGTGGACTTTCACATGTCTTACTGGAATGGCAGGCAGAAATTCCTGAACAGTTTAGAGGCAACAGCATACAAGATGAGGATGATCAGGTCTATCATTTGCTGCATGCGCTGCCGCGCACAAGAGACAACCCTCAGACAACAATAACACCATCACCGCAGCCATCTTCCCCGTCATCCCCACAGAAGGACACAAAGAGCCCCAGGACAAGCCCAGGCACCCTTAGTGCAGAATTATGCGCTGTTCTGGGGGAGATTGTAGCTCAGTGCAAGAAAGAGCCCACAGATTACCCGATGTCGGGGTACAGGAAACTCCGGATGTTTTCAGGGAGGAAACCAGTACCCTTGGAAGAAGAGGGATTTGAGGAGTGGCTAGATAGCGCAACTCAGGCACTAGAGGAATGGGAAGTCCCGGACCGTAGAAAGAAACAGAGGGTTGTGGAAAGTTTGAAAGGGCCTGCTCTAGAGGCCGTACGCAACCTGAAGATGAGCAAGGCAGATTGTACTGCACAAGAGTGCCTCGATGTGTTACAGAATGTGTTTGGTGGGACAGAGAAAGTCACGGAGCTTGCTTATCAGCTGGAGCATTGCTACCAGAAGGAAGGTGAAAAACTATCAGACTATATGGGACGCCTGGACAAAATACTGCATAGGATGATCCTAAAGAAGGGGATCAGCCCAGGGAAAGTAGATGAGGCCCGTGCTCAACAGGTAGTGAGGGGAGCTCAACCCATGGATCCAATTGCATGGACACTGCGTGCCCGGCAGGATGGGAAGAATCTGGAGTACCCTGACCTCATCCGAATGATTAGAGAGGAAGAGGCTATATTGGAAGAAAAAAAAAAAGAAGAACGCCTGATAGAGCCCGTCAAACAGCCGGTAGCAATAGTTACACCGGTCATGACTCCCGATAGGGGAGCGGAGGTGGACACTTTGAAGTTGCAGATGTCCCAGATGATGGAGATGATGACTGCTATAGTGGCGAAAGTTCAAGGTGGAGCAGAGAAACCAAGCCCCAGAAAGGAGTTGTTCCCAGATACGTCAATACCGAGTCCCACTCGGGACCGAGAAGAGATGTTATGCTACAACTGCGGAGGCAGTGGCCACTTTGCCAGTAGGTGTTCCAGTCCTAAGAAGAAGAAAATGGATAATCGCCAGCCGGCGGGAAACGCCAGAGGGCCCCGGTGAGGGAGTCAACCGGGTGCCCATCTCTTTCAGTGAGCTCCAAACTGAATGGAAGGAAGCAAAAGAGAGAGAACAAAACTCCTCAAAAGGAATCTAGGGTCTCTCAACCAAGATACACACCAGAGAGAGGGGACAAGACCCCTCAGAAGAAATTTAGCACTCCCAAGAAGGAATGCCTACAAGCAAGAGACAATAACATCCCTCAGTGGGTTTGTACTCCCATTAGGGTGGGGAAGGTCAATGCATACCGGGCTCAAGAGAGAATAAAGTCAAAAATAAACTGGATGAAGACAAGTCCTCAGAAGAAAGTGACCTCAACCCGGCCGTACCCAGAAGAATTGGTCGGCCCGTCCCCCACTGTATCTATCCAGGTGGAAGAAGTATATACAAAGGCCCTCCTGGACACTGGAGCTCAAGTGACTTTGTTGTACAGAGACTTCTACGATAGGCACTTAAGCCATTTGCCTATACAGAAGATAGAAGAACTGGAGATATGGGGCCTGGGAACGCAGAGGTTCCCCTATGATGGTTATCTGCCCATAAAGCTGACATTCGACCCCTCTGTGGCTGGGAAGACAGAAGTGTTCGACACCCTGGCAGTTGTGTGTCCTAGACCACCCGGGGCCAGCAAGATGTCCCTCATCATAGGCACCAATACGGATCTAGTGAGAAGACTTCTGACCCCCCTGGTGAAGATGAGGAGCCATCAAGATCCAAACATCCATCCCATGCTGAAGACAGCCTACCAACGGTTAATGTTGGAGCAGAAGACCCCAGGAGAGGGGATAGGGAAGGTGTGGAGACTGGGGAGAGAAGGAGTGGTGCTGCAGCCCGGACAGGTGGCTTGCCTCAGGGCCACTGTGAAGCTCACCTGGAAGCAGCCTGGTCCCTTTGTCATGCTGGAATCCGACCCAAGGGAAGATCACTCAGGCCTGGAAGTGATACCGGAAGTGATTCCAATCAAGGCCCTGAAGAAAGCCATGGGAAGAGTCCCGGCGAGTGTGAGGAACTCTACAGAAAGGGCCATAGAGATCCCTGCCCGGATGCTGTTGGGACAGGTGAGTCCTGCTGTCCCAGTCAGCTGGTCAGAAGTAAAGGGGACGGGTGAAGAAGGAGATGTTTGGGAAAAACTTTCCATGGAGAACCCGAATTTACCTGGAGCCTGGAAAGAGAGAGCCAAGGCCCAGCTGACTAGATGGGAGAAGATTTTCTCCAAAGATGAGTTCGATGTGGGGTGTGCGAGGAGTGCTACCCACCGCATCCGCCTGCAAGAAGACAAACCGTTCAGGGAGAGAGTCAGGCGGGTTCCGCTGGCAGATCTGGAGGATCTGAGGGAGCAGCTTGCAGAACTGAAAAAGACTGGGGTGATTCGAGAATCCAGAAGCCCCTATGCCTCTCCAATAGTGGTGGTCAGGAAGAAGAATGGGTCGTTGAGGCTCTGCATTGACTACAGAACTCTTAACAGGAGGACCACCCCTGATCAGTACACCACGCCAAGGATAGAGGACGCCTTACAGAGTTTGTCTGGAGCCAAGTGGTTCAGCGTGATGGACCTCAAGAGCGGGTACTATCAAATCCCCATGCACCCAGAGGATAGAGAAAAGACCGCTTTCATAACTCCTGTGGGATTCTTTGAGTTTAACAGAATGCCTCAGGGCCTATCTGGGGCCCCAGCTACTTTTCAATGTCTCATGGAAAAGACTGTCGGAGATATGAACCTCATAGAAGTCCTCGTGTACCTGGACGATGTCATTGTCTTCGGGAGAACTTTGGAGGAACATGAGGCCCGATTGGAGAAAGTGTTGAGGAGACTTAGTGAAGAGGGGTTGAAGCTTTCCCCAGAGAAGTGTCGGTTCTACCAGTCTTCGGTGAACTATCTGGGACACATAGTGTCTGAAAAGGGGGTGGCTACTGATCCTGAGAAGTTGGAGGCAGTTACCTCCTGGCCAAGACCCACAACAGTCACTGAACTTAGATCTTTCCTGGGCTTCTGCTCCTACTATAGGAGGTTTGTGGATGGGTTTGCCCGTATTGCCAAGCCCCTAAATGAACTACTCAAGACTGAAGGGGAAGAGGATGGCCAGGGACCCAGAAGACCCGGGGAGTCGGTTCAAGATCAGTGGACCCCCAGGTGTGAAGAGGCCTTCAGAACCCTGAAGAGGAGCCTCACCACAGCCCCAGTATTGGCCTATGCTGATCCCACCAGACCATACGAGTTACATGTTGATGCTAGTCATGAAGGCCTAGGTGGAGTGCTCTACCAAGAGTATGAAGAGCTACTGCGACCAGTGGCCTATGTGAGTCGGAGTCTGACCCCCTCGGAGAAGAACTACCCCACTCATAAGTTGGAGTTCTTGGCCCTCAAATGGGCAGTTGTGGACAAACTAAGAGACTACCTTTATGGAGCAGAGTTTACAGTGAAAACAGATAACAACCCCCTGACCTACCTGTTCACCACTGCCAAGTTGGATGCCACAGGACACAGGTGGCTAGCTGCATTATCTGGGTTCAATTTCAGTCTGAAGTACAGACCAGGGGCTGGAAATAGGGATGCAGATGCCCTGTCCCGAAGATCTCATGCCATGGCTGATGACTGGGAGGACTGGACTCAGATAGCACCGGACGGGGTGCGGGCCCTTTGTCAAGGAGCTGAATTCCAAGCCTGAGGAGGCTCCAGAGCCGAGGAGATAGGAGTTACCACAGTGGGAGTCCCAAAACACTACTGCGGGGTGACTCAACTTGAAGAGGAATGCTTACCGAAGCTGTCTAAAAAGGAACTGAGGTGCGACCAATTGGAAGACCCCATGGGGAGATTGGTCTTTGAAGCATTGGAAAACAAGAGTCCAGAGAAACTTCGACATCACCCCTCCAAGGAGGCTCGTCTGCTAAGGAGAGAGCTAGACAAGCTACAGGTCAATCAGGGAGTGGTCTACCGAAGGGGCCCCTCTGATGACTCCGAGGATAAATGGCAGTTGTTTCTCCCAGAGAAGCACCGAGAGACTGTGCTGGTTGCATTACATGACCAGCATGGTCACCTGGGAGCTGAAAGAACTTTCCAACTTGTCAGAAGCCGGTTCTATTGGCCCTGTATGAGGGCTGAAGTGGAGGAGTATTGCCACTCCTGTGCACGATGCATCCAGAGGAAGACTCTACCCCATCAAGCTGCCCCAATGGGCCACCTACAGAGTCAAGGCCCAATGGATCTGGTATGCATTGACTTTCTCTGCCTCGAACCCGATTTGAGTGGATTGGGAAATGTTCTGGTGGTAACCGATCATTTCACCCGTTATGCACAGGCGTTCCCCACCAGAGACCAGAAGGCTTCCACTGTAGCTAAGGTGCTTGTAGAAAAATACTTCGTCCACTATGGATTACCACAGAGAATCCACTCCGACCAAGGAAGGGACTTTGAGAGTCGCCTGATCCGGAACCTACTGGACTCCCTGGGAGTGGAAAAGACCAGGACTACCCCTTATCATCCACAAGGAGATGCCCAGCCTGAGAGATTTAACCGGACTTTGCTAAACATGCTTGGGACTCTGGAGACAGAGAAGAAGCAGCATTGGAGTCAACACATATCCACTTTGGTGCATGCCTACAATTGCACCACCAGTGATGTGACGGGTTACTCTCCCTATCGCCTCATGTTTGGGAGAGAAGCAAGATTGCCAGTGGATCTGGCCTTTGGCATTTCTCTAGACTATACCTCTGCTACCTCCCACAAAGGATATGTAGACAGACTTAGGTATAATTTGAAAGCGGCCTATGAACAAGCCCAAGCGGCCTCAGACCAGAGAGGGGCCCGAAATAAAAGGAACTATGATTTGAAGGTTCGAGTGCAAGACCTGCAGCCTGGAGACCATGTTCTGCTACGCAACTTAGGGATCCCAGGGAAGCACAAACTTGCTGATAGGTGGAGGTCTGAGCCTTACGTTATTTGTAGGAAACTCCCTGGACTACCGGTGTACAAGTTAAAGCCAGAGGGGAGAGTGGGACCCTTGAAGACCTGGCACAGAAACCACTTACTCCCGCTTAAAGAAGCAGTCAGGATACCTCCAGTGAGGAACCTACCGGAATCTGTTTCCATCTTGGATACTCCCAGACCCAACACTCGGTCTCAGACCTCTCGATCTAGAGGTGGACAGGCTTCTCAACCAAGTGAAGATGGGAGAGGAGAACTGGAGTGGCTATGGCCCTCCCCAACCCCGGAAAATCCCACCATAGACCTTCCACCCACTGAGGATATGCAGGATGGGACCCTGAACCCAGAAGCTACAGAGTTCATTCCATCCAGTGGCGTGCCTGAATGCTGGGAAGATATTCCGGGCCTGTACTCAGATGAAGAAGAGACAGAGGCCCCAGAACCAGTGACGATGTCAGAGAGTGTTGCTGAAACAGAGCCTGTGGCACCAGAGCCTGAAGTCCCAAGGGAGCAGAGAGCTCGCAGAGTCGTGAGGCCTCCCATGAAGTTAACCTACCCTCAATTGGGAAAGAGCTCAGAGGACTCTGTTACCACCGCTAGAAGAAGTACCGAGTGCTCCAATCCTTCCACTGTTCATTTGGTGGAGGGCAACCCCAGCTCACTCTCTGGCACAGTTAGGCAGGCCACTCATGCCAGTGTGACCTGTGGGACAGGGAATCCCACCTCTGAGTTTTGGTGGCAATTCCCTGTACCAACATCATACTCCGCACTCTCTAAAACGGTTCAGAAATTTTGTTGAAATGTTTATCTTTGGGGACCAAAGAGTTTTAGTGGGGGGAGTGTGTAGCGGGGTGTTCCCCTTTAATCAGAGACAGGAAATTCCAGAGAGAGGGAAGTCGGGGGGAAGGAATATAAGGAGGGGGCGAGGCCTAGCTCTTTCTCTTTGGACACGGGGAGGCAGAGAGAGATACACCTGTGCGGATCTGTGCTGTTCCAGGCCTGAAGCCTGGGGCCTGTGGAGCGAACCAAAGAGCCTTCCACCCCCCCTTTGCGAGCCTGGGTGGCATCCAGACTCATCTCTTCTAAAGTTATCTGGATCGGGGATCCGATCGTAGAAGCTGCTGTGGACGAGGACCGACACAGCCGGTGGAAGTTCCGGACTGAGGGAAGTGTTCCGGAGTGGTGAGCGAGCGAAAGCTCATCTTTAAACTGTTACTTTTATACTTTGTGCCTACTAGACTTCCGAGGCCTAACACCTCCGGTGTGGGAGAATTACCCCCCCCCCTATTGGATTACAAATACATGGTTTTAAATACTTCAAGTTCACCACCTTTACAGATCCTGTGCCGGTGAAGATTCGTGTTTCTTCTAAGACTGAGTTTCATGGTTAGGGATCAGGCCTGATCCGTTAGATAGTTATAAGTTAGTTATCACACCACAGGGTGTTTAGGTAACGGTCGCCCCACGTGGCGTTCCGTCCCCTTTCCATTGCTGGTACACACACACACAGTATTGTGATTCATAACTGCAGGGACCTGCTTATGTGTTGTGAACCAAATGTTACATGCATGTTATCCCCTTTTATCTTACCACTAACAGTAAAGTCAGTTATTATTTACAACATTGTCTATGAGTCTGAGTTATCAATCCACACACCCACATTTAAAGCATAAGTGATTGTTTATGTGAAATTGCTGTGGGTTAACTGTGCCAGAGCAGGTAGAGCAGATTGCCGGGGGGTTGGGGAAGCTGTACTCAGGGCCCAAATCAAAACTTGCGGCTCTCTTAAGTTGAGGGTATCGCTACACATACTACCCCCACCATCCCCTCCGCACTCCTCTCCTTCACATACTACCCCCACCATCCCCTCCGCACTCCTCTCCTACACATACTACCCCCACCATCCCCTCCGCACTCCTCTCCTACACATACTACCCCCACCATCCCCTCCGCACTCCTCTCCTACACATACTACCCCCACCATCCCCTCCGCACTCCTCTCCTACACATACTACCCCCACCATCCCCTCCACACTCCTCTCCTACACTTACTCCCCCCACCATCCCCTCCGCACTCCTCTCCTACACATACTACCCCCACCATCCCCTTCACACTCCTCTCCTACACATACTACCCCCACCATCCCCTCCGCACTCCTCTCCTACACATACTACCCCATCATACCCCCATCATACCCACCACACTCCTTCTGCCACTCTGCATGTCGCAGAGTTCGTGCCTCTAAGCTTCGGCCTGCCACATTAATGTTGGCTCCCATGAGACAGCCATCTTTAAACCTGGGGGACCCATGATCTTCAGTTGCCCGGAGGCCCCATGAGTTATCAGTCCACCCCTGGCTGGCCCAGACTGTGGCTACCGAGCACGGTTGCTCACTGCAATTGTAAGCCAAGAGTGTCAACTTTTTTGACTCTGATGTAAAGGGGGACTCTTGTGATTAACTCCATATGATTAGAAATGTTATTTAATCACAAAATATATGTATAGTGTACTACATAAATACATAAAAATTGCCTTGCATTGTACAGAGCTAATGAATTTAATGTACTACTGAAAGAAAAAAAAAAATTGCTGTGCGCTACTAATGTGTTCGGGTTTGGCTTGAAGAAAAGGTGGCAACCCTACTTAGCCCCCATGTACACGGGACGCTGGTGCAAACTCTGCTGAACAAAAGCTGAAACCAGCATCTAGAAATGCCCGTTTTGCCGCGTTTGCATGCCTCGTTTAGCGGCGTTTTACCGTGTTTGCGTCTATAAGCGTTTAGTTAATAAACATCGTAACGACCCTCCCTACAGTATATTTAACCATTTTGTGAGACCAGAGTGAGTAGCAGCAGCTGGGAGAGTAGCAGTGTACTTGTATTTAGCGTGTCACTTGCCACGTCACCTGCCACAAGTTGTGGATTGTCCACTTGCCACGTCCCCTGCCACGTCACCTGGCCACGTCACCTGCCACTAGTTGTGGATTGTCTACTTGCCACGTCACCTGGCCACATCACCTGCCACAAGTTGTGGATTGTTCACTTGCCACTTCACCTGGCCACGTCACCTGCCACATCACCTGGCCGCGTCACCTGCCACAAGTTGTGGATTGTCCTCAATGCAATGCAAGCAATTACAGTTTTTTTTTTTTTTTTTATGGTTTTTCATCATTTGCCATAATTTTTGAGATTTCTAATGTAATAAAATAGGTCACCTTTAAAAACGCTTATAAAACGAAAACGCGCCTAAATGCCGTTACCTCGTTTAGACGCGTTTAGCGTCTGAAACGTGAAAATTTTTGCGTCTGAACTACTTTTTTTGCTTTCAGAAAAACGAGGTTAAACGCAACTGCATATAAACGGCAATAAATGAGACTGTGTACATGGTCACATAGGATAACATTGAATGAGTTCAGGGGCAGTTGGAAAAAGTGTCCAACTGCCTCTGAACGCGAGTTTAACAGCGTCCCGTGTGCATGGGGCCTTAAAGACTGTATTCGGAGAGTAGTGAGTAATGATTCATACTCTGAGAGGTTAGTGTACCCCAAGGTTCAGTGCTGGTACCCTTTTAATTTTTAACCTATTAAAAAAAAAAGATATAGAATTTAGGATTACGAGTTCTCGACGAATAAGGTACTTTATTGCATAGGAAACTTTGACCATAGAGGGGTGGGTCCACTTCGTATTTTGTGCAGAACTTGGAGATGCCCCCGGTTGAGAGCTTCCGCTTACAACAAATACATAATTTTCTTCACACCTTAATATTTTATGTGTGTTCATGTGCCTTGAGAGTTTCTTCTCACTTCTTTTTATGATAAAGGGGACTATAAGTTGTAAATTTGAGATATGTAGTCTCCCTCATAGCGCTGCACAATATTATTTAAGGTAGTAAAGTTTAGCACTTTTTTATGGTTCTCTGCAGTGTTGACATGAACGAGAGGAAGGAGCGGAAAGGGGGAGAGAGAATGAAAATGAAAAAGGGGAATGCTGTGGGTACACTGAATATGTTGCCAAGCACATGTAGCGGGTATTTGAATTTAGGGGAGGCATCTGGGTGGTAGTGTAACCCAGATGCATTGATTGTTTGGGAATCTGAGACCCTTTTGTGGTTCTTGGAGGACTCTGGTGGTGTGAGGTTCCCTGCGGCCTGCAGGTGGCACTGTCGCCCTGGGCCGGAGCTGAACACTCACCGCAAGACTGCATCCCTTTTTGTCCTTTCCTGGCGCTGGTACAGTGGGGCGGGGAACCTGCTGTGACGCAAAAGGGAGAGGAGATAAAAAGGGGCGGTTGCCCTGACCTTGGGGTTCAGAGTTTGGAGTCGGAGGTGCTGGCGTTCCGGACCCAGGTGCCCTCGACCTGGCCGGAGCGGGAGATGGAGTTCATCTCAGGCACCTTTAGCCTGGGGTGAGGTACTATGGCGGAAGCCTGGAGCTCAGTACCTTCGACTGAGTTCCACGAGGGTGGAGGAATCCGAGGGGGCCCCAACTCCTTGGGTGCCCGTGTCTGAGACGAGGAGGCCGGTGAGCGGAACTTCTCTGGAGAGTCCAGCGCAGCATTGCTGGTGACGGAGAGGCCTCCGGTAACTGTCTTGGACGGATGTCTTCCCCCTGATAGGGTCTACGTTAGCAAAAGGTAATCCATGTTCTGTTCAATATAGTCAGTGGCAGTGACTATTCGCCATTGGTGACACCACAGTGGTTAGCTCTATCTAAAAGAATCGTGCCTTGGCCTACTCCCCACAAAACTGAAGTGTTATATGGGTCTCAACCTGTCTGTGCTGTATGACTGTTTATTACTGGAAAAGAATAAATACGAGTTGGACCTTTTCAGTGTGTGGAACTCTGGTTACTAGGAGCAAAAGGGAGTCAATTCTCAATTCGAGGAGAGGATTTGACTCTGGGACACACACACACACACACACACAAAATGATTAAGCACTGACCTTAAGTGTGAAACATGTAAGCAGTTTCCTTGGCTATGCTGTGATGAATTTTGGTGTAATATTCCATCTTTTTACAATAAAGGCGACCGTCAAAGGTTTTTGGAGTGCGGCTGTCCATATTTTTTATTTTTTCCTCTTCATACACACACACACACACACACACACAAAACCCGATAGTTCTGGCTTTCACCTCCAGTCTCTCTGGAGGACATGGGCCGTGGTGTATCTCATCCCTCCCCCCAGTACTAACCCCTAGACGAGACAAACAAGCCGAGAATGAGAAGGGGTGAGAGGGGTGAGGTCGCTACACGTGGGGGCTCGTCCGGGATGTGTATTGTGTCTGAATTTGAACTTTGCTGCCCGGAGGAGTTCCGAGTAGGTCGGCCATATTGGCCAACGCGCTACGAGGCACACCATAGCTGCGCAGTTCGTGGGCGGGGAGAAGAAAAAGCCTGCGAACAAATGCAGAGTGTGGGAGGAGTCTGGCCATGTGGAAGGACACACGTGGAGATTCCGGCGCAAAGGGGTCAGTGCGCATTGGAGCAGCAAACAGTCAGGATGACTTCAAAATACCCTGTGCATTTCTGCTTCCTCCATCATGGAGATGACTTCTTTTGCTGCCCCGATCACGGACACAGGAATGAGACTAAGGCCCCGGGGGCGGTTGGCTCTGTATACCTGCAGAGACATAGAGGCCCTCGGTGTGATCTGTCCCGGCTGTTCGGGACTGGTGGTGCAGTTGAAGCCGTTCGGGCGATGTGAGGTCTGCAAAGAGTTCCTCTTCAAGGTGGGGCCATCCACAGAAAGGCCTCGCGCCTTCCACCTCAACTACCTCACAGGTACTGCCACTCCGGAGGGAGAGATCGATGCCTATGCATTTCCTGCGTGCACTGACCAGGGCGAAGTGACAGCCCAAGCGGAGACAAAGAGAGAAATTTGAGGATGCTGCCTCGGTCACCACAAGCTCCCTGCTCCCACCGCCGAAGAGGAAAGTTGGCCTGGTGATGGCATCCTGTGATCATGGAAGAGCTTTGCCCTGTCGCTTGCCTGGCCTGGATGGATCCGGAGGGAAGAGCCCTGGACATCCCTGTTCTTCAAAAGGCCCAGGTGAGCCAGGGGTTGGGACTGTGTGTGTGGTTGGAGGTGTCGGGAGCCCACGGTCGGGGGAACCCATCGAGGGGGGTGATTCCGTGTCTACGGGGAATTACCTGCCCGCAGAGTGTTATGACACCTCCGACCTAGAGTCACTATCTGATGCCGGTGATGATGGGGAGATAGATGAAATCTTCCACAAGAAGGGATGGGACAAGTTGCCGTTACCCTCGTCCCATGTCTTAAGGGACCCACCTATGTCCATTGGGGATAGTACACCCCGGGTGGAGGCCTCGGAGCCTAGGGAGGAATCTGGTTCCCTGTCTGTGATCCCACTACTTGAGCCAGCGGCTGTTTCACCTGCTCCTGTTGTGGGAGTGCAACATGCATCACTGCGGGCTCCTTAGGCCCAAATCTACAGGAGGTGGTGAATGTACCTCGCCATCCGGAGTCCATTGTTCTACCTGGAGTAGGGGACCGTGCCACAATGCCATCTCTGGCTAGGCTGCAGCGTCTCTTTTGTCAGAAAGTTGCCCGAGAATATGGGTGGGAATACCCATATCTACCCCGAGAATTGCTCTACGAGGTGGAAGTTTTTTGGCAGCGGTGGTACAATGATTTCGTCTGGACAAAGCTGAAAGTACCTCATGCACGCCGATACCTCTCATGCTCACCTACAGTCACCAGAAAGTCCAAGGACTGTAAGGCAGAGTGGATGGTGGGAAGGCACATCCATGCGGACAAGGTGGTAATTTGTCGGAAGGATGGAGGGAACATTAAGTACAATGTGGAGGCTTTTGACCAGCACTTAAAGCCTTTGTTCTTGCTGGATCCAAAGTTCTATTTATAGGAGAAAGAGACTCCTTTCCATTTCTTTTATTGCTAAATTACAGGGACTGTGCTCTAACTTTTTTTTTGGGATGTTTTACTCTTTGGAGAAATGGGAGCTGTTGTTTTGTTCTCCCTCCTTCTCCTCCCATCAAAGAAAAGAAATCAGTGACTTTGGGGCTTAGCCAGTATAGGGTCACAGCACAGAGAAGCAGAAGTTCATCTGGATCTGACAAGTGCCTTTACCGTGGCATTGCCACCAGGTGGCGGTGTTGCACAACGATTGTTTGCTTCCCACTCTGCACTATACTTATTGGAGCGAATGGGTTTCTTTACGGATAGACTCATTCCTTCCAAGAAAACACATACATTATGCCAGGATGTGTGTTTCTTTTGTTTTTTCCCTCTGCAGGAGATTTCGTCTATCAAGGCTGCTGAGAAAGGGGTGGTCCTTAGATAGCGAGGGGGGGGAATTTCAATGTGTAAAGTCATTTAAAGTTTTTTTTTATACCAAGTTCATTGTTTTATATTCCTGTTTCCCTTTCCCATTTTAGGTCCTGGCACAATTCATGACTAAATTGTTGAGTTTGGTTCTGTGTAGTTTGGTCTCTGGGTCGAACTTATATTACCACTCCTTGGGAGACATGGGTTTGCACCAGACACTGGGGACCAGTGTCAAATCACCAGGGGGAGAGTGTAGCGGGTATTTGAATTTAGGGGTGGCATCTGGGTGGTAGTGTAACCCAGATGCACTGATTGTTAGGGAATCTGAGACCCTTTTGTGGTTCTTGGAGGACTCTGGTGGTGTGAGGTTCCCTGCGGCCTGCAGATGGCACTGTCGCCCTGGGCCGGAGCTGAACACACACCGCAAGACTGCATCCCCTTTTGTCCTTTCCTGGCACTGGTACAGCGGGCAGGGAACCTGCTGTGACGCAAAAGGGAAAGGAGATAAAAGGGGCGGACGCCCTGACCTTGGGGTTCAGAGTTCGGAGTCGGAGGACGCGGCCGCACCCAGGCACCTTCAGCCTGGGTGCTGGCGTTCCGGAATACCAGACCCAGGTGCCCTCGACCTGGCCGGAGCGGGAGATGGAGTTCATCTCAGGCACCTTTAGCCTGGGGTGAGGTACTATGGCAGAAGCCTGGAGCTCAGTACCTTCGACTGAGTTCCGCGAGGGTGGAGGAATCCGAGGGGGCCCTAACTCCTTGGGTGCCGTGTCTGAGACGAGGAGGCCGGTGAGCGGAACTTCTCCGGAGAGTCCAGCGCAGCATTGCTGGTGACGGAGAGGCCTCTGGTAACTGTCTTGGATGGATGTCTTCCCCCTGATTAGGGGCTACGTTAGCGAAGGTAATGCATGTTCTGTTCAATATAGTCAGTGGCAGTGACTATTCGCCATTGGTGACACCACATTGGTTAGCTCTATCTAAAAGAATTGTGCCTTGGCCTACTCCCCACAAAGACTGAAGTGTTATATGGGTCTCAACCTGTCTGTGCTGTATGACTGTTTATTACTGGAAGAGAATAAATACGAGTTGGACCTTTTCAGTGTGTGGAACTCTGGTTACTAGGAGCAAAGGGAGTCAATTCGAGGAGAGGATTTGACTCTGGGGGACACACACACACACACCACCTGATAGCTCTGTCTTTCACCTCCAGTCTCTCTGGGGGACATGGGCCGTGGTGTATCTCATCCCTCCCCCCAGTACTAACCCCTAGACGAGACAAACAAGCCGAGAATGAGAAGGGGTGAGAGGGGTGAGGTCGCTACACACATATGTTTTAAAAGGCAGTATTTTTTTTCTTTGTTTTGAGAGTTTATTTGTGTACTTTTACTTTAATATTTTTTGGTTTACTGTTTTCACTGTATTTTGTTTTCTGCGACAACAACATAAAATAATGAGGCTAGGATGGCGAAAATAAGCTTTTACAACACAATGGGGTTGACTTACTAAAACTGGAGAGTGCAAAACCTGGTGCAGCTGTGCATAGTAACCATTCAGCTTCCAGGTTTTGTTTTTTTTCAAAACTTATTTGAAAAAGTTGTAGTTAGAAGCTGATTGGCAACCATGCACAGCTGCACCAGATTTTGGCAGTTTTATTAATAAATGCCCTTAGAAACCTTAAAAAAACACCATAAACCACCTTCATTTGATGTTTTCTGTTGACACCAGCACATTTTGCCGAAAATGGCAAACTTTCATCAAGATTTTCTGTTTTTTACCATATGCCTGAGGAATACAAACTAAATGTCACAAATTTCCAGTGGCCATAATCGAAGTTAAATTCAAGTACTAGCTGTAGTTAAAATGCATTTATTTAATTTTAATAACGCATAAATGGATAAATGTATTTGTTTATATCTGCTAGGATTTATGTGTTGAAGTCGGATTCCAGAGAATTTTTTTTAAATGGTTTTGGATAGAACAATCAAGGATTAAAGTTAGAAAAAATAAATATAGTCGCGCTAACTTATGAACTTGAACATAAGCCCATCACTGGGTGACTGAAAAAATCCAAATATCAACAGTGATAACATATAAAAAAAGCTAAGTGAAAAGCAATATATAATCTATGTGAACAAATAATTGACAATAAATTAAAAATTAGCTGTGAATAAAAAATCAATTGTTATCCAAAAATACTGTAAAACAAAAAAAAAACCCTCAAAGTTCATATTCCAAAGTCCATAATGGAAAAAACACCCGTGAAGCGATATCCAAAATTAATAAAGGAAAAAGAAGAGGATTCAAATCTTCTTGGACTTAAATTCGTGACTTTCACCACCACCAGTAGAAATTTCTGCTTACCAAACAGCGATGGTCCCCTATGACGGAGGACCTCAAACAGCCTTAAGTAATGCTCAATTGAGCCTCCAGATTGTAGCAAGTGATGAACCTCAGTTGTTTAATAGCCCGACAGCTCATATAGCATCATACAGGTGTTCAACGTGGACCATGAAAAGAAGGGGGGACACTAGATAGTGTAAAATCCTTAATGAACATTTATTAAAATAATGAAAACATACTCACAAGAGCAGTTGAAAAGACAGCTTTAAAGTATAACAGCGCCGACCGGTCAAATGGCGCTGGCACGCACACGTCCGTGGAAGCCGAGCAATGGAGGGTGACGTCAGCACAAAGCTCGTATCCTGCCCTACGCGTTTCGTGAAAAATCACGTCGTCTCGGGGTACGGGCGATGAGCTGCGTCACCCCCTCTATGTAGGGGACACACCGGAAAGAGGATCCGACCCGGAAGAAGGCGCGCGCGCGCGCGCACACGTCACGCCGCGAGTCAACAATGCCTCGCTATTGGGGCCGCTGAACCAGCATAGCCAATCAAGCGGCAGATGCGCGCGCACATCTCCCCACGAGGAAACCAAGCCTCGTTTGTGAAGCCGCTCAGTGCGCGTCATCACGCAAAACGGAATGACGGAAGCACTCGGGGAGAGCGTACCATACGTCTGCGTGACCATGACAACAAGAATCACGGCAGCGATACGTACGTCCTCTAAGGGGAAGGACTCTCCAGGTGTGTCACAGGAAACAGTAGAACCCGCAACTTCCACTGCAACCAATGGGTGCAGAGGGCGCATTGGGACACTAAACTGCTCCAATTGTTAAATACTAATAACACAAATAAACAATAAAAATAAATTGATACTGGAGATTGGGAACATCTTAATTCATGCCAATGTCCAGAACCGTACATAAAATAAATTAACAAAAAAACCAGAGTAGCCTCATAATATTTAAAGATTAAGTGGCGGTGAGGCCACATGAAATTAAACTGCAACACAATAGTGGTCGACAGAATACATGTTTCGATAGGTGTCAATGATCAGGCCTCAGTGAACTCCCATCAGAACATCATTACCAGTTGATACAAAAAACACTAGGAATTGTTAATAAAGGCATTGACATCGGTGTCAACGTTGAGTCCAAATGGAACATAAGTTCTCAACCTGTACACCCATGCCATTTCTTGCTTGGAGATTTCTCTCACAAGCAAGCTGCCTCTCCAGTGAGGTCTATATTTGTCAATTGCAATGAATAGCGTGCCAGACGGGTCTCTCTTATGGACCTGATCATAGTGCTTAGATACAGAGTGCTTATCAAAACCTTTACGGATATTTGCTATGTGTTCGTTGAGTCTCACCCTCATTGCCCTTTTGGTCCTCCCCACATATTGAAGACCGCAAGGGCACTGAATAAGGTAGACGACCCCCAAAGATGAACATGTTATAAAAGGTTCGATTTCATAGGATCGGCCGGTACTTGTTGACAAAAATTGGCTAATCTTCCTGTCTCTGCAACGATTCAGGCTACACACTAGGCATTTCTTACATCGATAGTATCCTGTCAGGTTCTCCAAGAATGTCCTATTAGCCCGTGGGGGGTCCTGGACACTTGGGGCCACTCTATTAGAAAGTGTCGAAGCCCCTCTAAATACAATGGATGGTCTTTCTGGAAGGGAAGAAGCCAGCACTTGGTCACTGGTTAACACGTGCCAGTGCTTACGTATCAGGCGTTTGATGGTCTGGTGCTGCATAGAGAAGGTGGTAATAAATGGGAGAGAAAAAACTTACCATCCCTTGCCACCTTCTCTTTATTAGCCAAAAGTGATCCTCGGTCAATCTCACTCACAGATTGTATCAATTGAGACATATCACTCTGTTGGTAACCTTTATCTACAAATCTTTTGGAAAGAATCTCAGCTTGGCCTTTAAAGGCCACTAGATCTGTACAGTTACGTCTTAATCTAGTGAGTTGACCATGAGGAACAGCCTTGAGCCAGGGGGCATAATGGCAACTATCGAGCGGGATGTATGAGTTCCTATCAGTTGGTTTAAAATAAGTGGTGGTAACAAATTTGTTATCGACAACTGAGATTTCCAAATCCAAATAGTGTACTGATTCCTGGCTTGCCTCAAAAGAGAATCTGATACCTCTGTCATTATCATTCAAGGACAGCATGTAATCACGCAAAGCGGGTTCACTACCTTCCCACAGGAGGAGGACGTCGTCGATGTACCTTGCCCAGAGTACAACCTCTGGTCTCCGGCAAACATCGACGACGTCCTCCTCCCACTTGGCCATAAAAAGGTTGGCCAGGCTGGGGGCATACTTCGCCCCCCATCGCCACACCTTGGTCTTGGCGGAAAAATTGATTATCACACCAAAAGTAATTATGACTTGCTGCATATTTCAGCAGGGTCATAATGAAATCAATTTGCCGGGGTGGCAAATCTGATCCTCTCACCAAATACAACTCTACAGCCTCAAAACCACACTCATGTGGGATAATGGTATAAAGTGAGGTCCCGTCTGCCGTGACCATCCATATACCGTTTGTGGGAACGAGGTCTTTGAGTAAATTGATAACGTATTTGGTGTCTCTTACATATGAGGGGATCTGCTGAACCAGAGGTTGCAGAAAAAAATCAATAAATCAAAAAAAGACAGCTTTAAAGTATAACAGCGCCGACCGGTCAAATGGCGCTGGCACACACACGTCCGTGGAAGCCGATCAATGGAGGGTGACGTCAGCACAAAGCTCGTATCCTGCCCTACGCGTTTCGTGAAAAATCACGTCGTCTCGGGGCACGGGCGATGAGCTGCGTCACCCCCTCTATGTAGGGGACACACCGGAAAGAGGATCCGACCCGGAAGAAGGCACGCGCGCGCACACGTCACGCCGCGAGTCAATCACTGATGATTGTTTTCAGACTAGTTGCTGCTTTCCTCTCTTTGTTTCCTTTTTTCAGGCAATTTACTTGCCTGGTTCTTACACTGTAAGCGCAGTTTCTTTTTATTTTTTCCAATTTTTACACAAACTACTATTAATTGCTGCTTAGTGATTGGTCGATTTTTTGACCGAGATGGATATTTTTGACTTCCGAGCCAAATGGATAGTCAATACGACTGGGGTGTTTGATTCTACCCCGGCCTCGGCAGGCTCTGATGTCAGTGGTCTTTTCTTGAGACTTAAAAACATTATGACAACTGAGATACACACCCAGTGGGACATAGCGTTTCTGGAGAATTATATTAGAAATGCTATGGTCCCAAGAAGCCTTCGCTGGGAGGTGAACCCACAAAAGGGCGAGCCTGATTTGGAGGCTTGGGCCAAATACTTTAATGATGCCGGAGTCTCCTTTTTGCATTTTTTGGCTCAAGGGAAGAGCCAGAAATTGCAAAGACTAGACACCGAAATCAAAACGGTTAGGGACCTGTTAGCCTCTTTCAAAAATGGAGAGGAATACAGGGAGTGTTCCAACTCTCTTCAAAAAACCTTAGAGAGGGAAGAAAAGGATCAAAAAGCGAAAAAGAAGAAAAAGTATCTTAGAGATTTTGAGGATTACCAGTCCGGTCTTGTTTTTCTGTGGCAGAGAAAAATGACCGCAGAGGAGACAAACGAGGCTGCAATGGACACTGCACCTCAGGGTGTAGTGCCATCCGGCTCGGCTGTTAATCCCCCTAGGACTAGTAGGGTTTTAAACCCTCCCACACCGGTTATAGCTCAACGTAATAATAAGGCTAAGACCAAGAATGGGCCTAATCAAGGTAATCTTTCATCTAAAACGCCCAAAAAAACTAAAGCTCATAGATCTGATGCACAGGTTCAACATTTTTGGGATGAATCCTTGGGAGATTGGGAGCATCCTTCATTTAGATCTACCCAATATGATATGGGATACAACCAGGGATATACGAGACCCAGTTTTGAGACCAGTGGTATGCGGGAATATAACATCCCCACCCAAAACTGTTTTTTCCCTTTATCAGATTCACTGGGGCCGCAAGGCCGTGGATCTATGGAAAGACGATTCGGATTTGATAATCAGGATAGGAATAGCCAGTTTCCTCAGTCTAATCAATATGACAGGGGCTATGATTATTCTAGACCTCCCTAACCCCCAGGACAATATGACTTTAGACCTAACTCAAGTTGGGGTTTTCCCATGGGCCAACAAGGTCAATTCGGCCCATCGGAACGAAGAGAGGGGTCAGAGGGGGGAGGAGGGCCCAGTTGCTCAAAAAGAAAAAGAATATAGGTGCGGGTATCTTCAATTTGAGCCAACAGCCTTTGTCAGAATCCGAACAATGCCTTTTAGATAAGGGTTTGAAATTTGCTCCGCCTAGGAGCTTGAGCAAGTTCCAAACCTTTATGGATATTCACAAGTTCGCGAGAAAGCTTAACATCAAAAGGCATTTTTTGTCTAATCCCATTACGGATGGACTGAACCCTTCACCTGAGTACAAACATACTGGTTTAGCCAATGCATCACTGTTCAATCCCCCTGGCTCATTGGCTCCGAGTATTAAAGTATTTAGGGATGTGGTACTCAAGGATCTTGAAATGATTAAGGTGAAAAAGGTTAAGATGCAGAGGAATCTGGAGAGTGGTCTTGAGTCTCTGTGTTCCAACAAATCCCTAGTTATTAGACCCGCCGATAAAGGGGGAGGGATAGTTATTCTTGATAGGGGTGACTACCTAAAAGAGTTACACAGGATCGTTGACGACACCGAAACCTATACCCCCCTTAATAGGGATCCTGTCATTAGGTACAAGAGGGAGCTGGAAGGTATTGTGGATGAGGGACATCGGGTAGGTATCCTTAGTGATAGGGAGAGACTATTTTTGATATCCTGTGCTCCCCGAACTCCCGTTATCTATTATCTCCCGAAGATCCACAAAAGCCTCACTTCCCCCCCGGGACGACCCATTGTAAGTGGGATAGATTCAATCACGTCCCGGGTGGGGAAGTATATTGATTTTTTTCTGCAACCTCTGGTTCAGCAGATCCCCTCATACGTAAGAGACACCAAATACGTTATCAATTTACTCAAAGACCTCGTTCCCACAAACGGTATATGGATGGTCACGGCAGACGTGACCTCACTTTATACCATTATCCCACATGAGTGTGGTTTTGAGGCTGTAGAGTTGTATTTGGTGAGAGGATCAGATCTGCCACCCCGGCAAATTGATTTCATTATGACCCTGCTGAAATATGCAGCAAGTCATAATTACTTTTGGTGTGATAATCAATTTTTCCGCCAAGACCAAGGTGTGGCGATGGGGGCGAAGTATGCCCCCAGCCTGGCCAACCTTTTTATGGCCAAGTGGGAGGAGGACGTCGTCGATGTTTGCCGGAGACCAGAGGTTGTACTCTGGGCAAGGTACATCGACGACGTCCTCCTCCTGTGGGACGGTAGTGAACCCGCTTTGCGTGATTACATGCTGTCCCTGAATGATAATGACAGAGGTATCAGATTCTCTTTTGAGGCAAGCCAGGAATCAGTACACTATTTGGATTTGGAAATCTCAGTTGTCGATAACAAATTTGTTACCACCACTTATTTTAAACCAACTGATAGGAACTCATACATCCCGCTCGATAGTTGCCATTATGCCCCCTGGCTCAAGGCTGTTCCTCATGGTCAACTCACTAGATTAAGACGTAACTGTACAGATCTAGTGGCCTTTAAAGGCCAAGCTGAGATTCTTTCCAAAAGATTTGTAGATAAAGGTTACCAACAGAGTGATATGTCTCAATTGATACAATCTGTGAGTGAGATTGACCGAGGATCACTTTTGGCTAATAAAGAGAAGGTGGCAAGGGATGGTAAGTTTTCTCTCCCATTTATTACCACCTTCTCTATGCAGCACCAGACCATCAAACGCCTGATACGTAAGCACTGGCACGTGTTAACCAGTGACCAAGTGCTGGCTTCTTCCCTTCCAGAAAGACCATCCATTGTATTTAGAGGGGCTTCGACACTTTCTAATAGAGTGGCCCCAAGTGTCCAGGACCCCCCACAGGCTAATAGGACATTCTTGGAGAACCTAACAGGATACTATTGATGTAAGAAATGCCAAGTGTGTAGCCTGAATAGTTGCAGAGACAGGAAGATTAGCCAATTTTTGTCAACAAGTACCGGCCGATCCTATGAAATCGAACCTTTTATAACATGTTCATCTTTGGGGGTCGTCTACCTTATTCAGTGCCCTTGCGGTCTTCAATATGTGGGGAGGACCAAAAGGGCAATGAGGGTGAGACTCAACGAACACATAGCAAATATCCGTAAAGGTTTCGATAAGCACTCTGTATCTAAGCACTATGATCAGGTCCATAAGAGAGACCCGTCTGGCACGCTATTCATTGCAATTGACAAATATAGACCTCACTGGAGCTTGCTTGTGAGAGAAATCTCCAAGCAAGAAATGGCATGGGTGTACAGGTTGAGAACTTATGTTCCATTTGGACTCAACGTTGACACCGATGTCAATGCCTTTATTAACAATTCCTAGTGTTTTTTGTATCAACTGGTAATGATGTTCTGATGGGAGTTCACTGAGGCCTGATCATTGACACCTATCGAAACATGTATTCTGTCGACCACTATTGTGTTGCAGTTTAATTTCATGTGGCCTCACCGCCACTTAATCTTTAAATATTATGAGGCTACTCTGGTTTTTTTGTTAATTTATTTTATGTACGGTTCTGGACATTGGCATGAATTAAGATGTTCCCAATCTCCAGTATCAATTTATTTTTATTGTTTATTTGTGTTATTAGTATTTAACAATTGGAGCAGTTTAGTGTCCCAATGCGCCCTCTGCACCCATTGGTTGCAGTGGAAGTTGCGGGTTCTACTGTTTCCTGTGACACACCTGGAGAGTCCTTCCCCTTAGAGGACGTACGTATCGCTGCCGTGATTCTTGTTGTCATGGTCACGCAGACGTATGGTACGCTCTCCCCGAGTGCTTCCGTCATTCCGTTTTGCGTGATGACGCGCACTGAGCGGCTTCACAAATGAGGCTTGGTTTCCTCGTGGGGAGATGTGCGCGCGCATCTGCCGCTTGATTGGCTATGCTGGTTCAGCGGCCCCAATAGCGAGGCATTGTTGACTCGCGGCGTGACGTGTGCGCGCGCGTGCCTTCTTCCGGGTCGGATCCTCTTTCCGGTGTGTCCCCTACATAGAGGGGGTGACGCAGCTCATCGCCCGTGCCCCGAGACGACGTGATTTTTCAAGAAACGCGTAGGGCAGGATACAAGCTTTGTGCTGACGTCACCCTCCATTGCTCGGCTTCCACGGACGTGTGTGTGCCAGCGCCATTTGACCGGTCGGCGCTGTTATACTTTAAAGCTGTCTTTTCAACTGCTCTTGTGAGTATGTTTTCATTATTTTAATAAATGTTCATTAAGGATTTTACACTATCTAGTGTCCCCCCTTCTTTTCATGGTCCACGTTGAACACCTGTATGATGCTATATGAGCTGTCGGGCTATTAAACAACTGAGGTTCATCACTTGCTACAATCTGGAGGCTCAATTGAGCATTACTTAAGGCTGTTTGAGGTCCTCCATCATAGGGGACCATCGCTGTTTGGTAAGCAGAAATTTCTACTGGTGGTGGTGAAAGTCACGAATTTAAGTCCAAGAAGATTTGAATCCTCTTCTTTTTCCTTTATTAATTTTGGATATCGCTTCACGGGTGTTTTTTCCATTATGGACTTTGGAATATGAACTTTGTTTTTTTTTTTTTGTTTTACAGTATTTTTGGATAACAATTGATTTTTTATTCACAACTAATTTTTAATTTATTGTCAATTATTTGTTCACATAGATTATATATTGCTTTTCACTTAGCTTTTTTTTATATGTTATCACTGTTGATATTTGGATTTTTTCAGTCACCCAGTGATGGGCTTATGTTCAAGTTCATAAGTTAGCGCGACTATATTTATTTTTTCTAACTTGTATTCACTGATGATTGTTTTCAGACTAGTTGCTGCTTTCCTCTCTTTGTTTCCTTTTTTTCAGGCAATTTACTTGCCTGGTTCTTACACTTTAAGCGCAGTTTCTTTTTATTTTTTCCAATCAAGGATTAAAACCTCTGTCAAGTTTTTATTTCTGTCTGTGTTTCTAATGGGGACATTTACATTTACTTCCAAACTCTGCCAGAAATTGTGAAAGGGTTTGAACTTCTGAGAATGTTGTATATTTGTCCATGCCTTGCCTTCTTGATCTGGTGACAATAGCTCCCCCCTATATTTTTGTACTGGTGTCACAGGGACAGTAAATGAGGGAAAATCATCCCAATGTGGTCAAAGACAGAAACTCATCAATACAAAAAAACAAAAAAAAAAAACAATTGCGTGATGTTCACATGCAAAGCAAGTAAGATATTTTTATACGTTTAGCACTGACATTGATTATGGTGCATTGTTCTGACCTCTGCTGGCAAACTGAAGAATAACTGCATATTTACATTTAAAGTCCAAATACAAAAAATAAGTTACATTAACTACTGAACATTACAGTAAGACCCCTTTCACACGGGCGTTCCGTATGTCTGTTTTTCATCCACCCATTGATGGATGAAAAACGGACATACATGTATCTCTATGGGATAGCGGACGTTAGCGGAAGATCATCCGCTAACATGCGTCTCCACTAAGCTCCGTTTTTTATGACGAAACAAAACCCTATTTTTCTTCTGTAAAAAAAAACGGACGGATGAAAAATTGATGTTAGCGGAAGACCCGCTTACATCCGATTAGCTGATATCCGTTCTTAAACCCCTTTTTTTTCTCCTCATTAAACACAGTGTATATAGCTGGTTGCTAAGGAGGGGGCCAGGAAGCCAGGCCGCCGTGTCCTTAACAACTAATGAGTCATCAGCTGTCAGCAGGGTTCCCTGCTGACAGATGAATGTAAAAAATAAAAGGAAAAATTGCCCTGCAAAAAAAAAAAAAATTAAACAGCGTAGGACCTCCCCCAAAGTCCATACCAGGCCCTTTGGGTCTAGCATAGATGTGCGCAGGGGGTGTGCCAGGTGTGCCTGGGCACACCCTAATCACTATGTACAGTGCTGATTCCCCCTAATGCCTGGGTCTCCCCTCACCTGCTTGGCCCCCTGCCCCACAGTGTTGCTGGCTTCCCCCCCTCTCCTCTCCCCAGCAGGGGAAGGGGCTCGCTCACTGTGTCCATTCATATCAGCAGCATAGTAAACTGTGTTTACTATGCTTCAGTTTGTAATTGAACAAGAAGCCACTCAGCACAGAGCACATCCCATTCTGCCCCATGCAGCTGAGTCTGCAGAAAAAGACATGTGTTTGGGTTTGGGGTGCACACACGTTCAGAGAGCCCACCCACGGAAATTTAAAAAAAAAATAGTATGGGGTCCCCCCAAATCCATACCAGACCCTTATCCGAGCATGCAGCCCACCAGGTCAGGAAAGGGAGGGGGAGCGAGCGCCCCCCCGAACCATAACAGTTCGCATGCCCTCAACATGGGGGGGGGTAGGTGCTTTCGGGCAGGGGGGCTCTGCACCCCGCACCACAAAGCACCTTGCCCCCATGTTGATCTGGACTAGGGCCTCTTCCCAACAACCCTGGCCAATGGTTGTTGGGGTCTGCGGGTGGGGGCTTACCAGAATCTGGAAGCCCCCTTTAACAAGGGGACCCCCAGATCACACCCCCTATGTGAATGGGTATCGGGTACATCGGAGCCGGTTTTTGACAAGTCCTTTATTAATTGCATTGAGCTGTCTTCTCCCGCCACCATCTCTCCTAGTGCTGTCTTCTCCAGCTGCCGTCTCTCCTGGTGCCGTCTCTCCTGGTGCCGTCTCTCCCGCCGCCGTCTTCTCCCGCCGCTTTCTCTCTCTGTGCCATCTTCTCCCTCCGCCGTCTCTCCCGTCAGGCTATGAAGGGGGTGCAGAAGATGATCCTGCTATTGGAAAAGTTGCCATAATTTGTTTTTATTTTTGTATAAGTTATATAAATAGTTTATACAGTTATAACGTGTATTTTGTTTTTTGTAATATTGCTCGGTTTTAGTGTAATAGCTCGGCCTAAGCAGCCGGTAAATACATGTCAAATACATATAGGGTCCATTCACACGTCTGTAAAATGGGTCCGCATCCGTTCCACAATTTAGCGGAATTTTTAGAGACCCATTGATTTTCAATTCCAGTCTGAAAAATTAGGCATTCACAGCCTGGATAAAGTAGTAAGTGTCGGCCAGTACAGGCCCCAAAAATTAGCCAACAGGCGTTCACCTGACAGCAAAGAACTTTGTATTCTGTAGCTGGAGGTACATTAGGCATTCACAGGATAAATACGTTTCGGCCATTACAGGCCCAAAAATTAGGCATTCAACGGACATAAAAGGCCTTTTATGCCGCTGTATTTACCTAAGACAGGGACCATGAATTGTTATGGGTGGTGGCGGATATTTGTGGCCTGTCATGAGGAATTTGAATCAAACATGGTCTACTGGTCACATGTGTTGAATTCCTCCGAGATCCATGCCTCATTCATTTTTAGAAATGTGAGGTACTCAACACTGTCGTGAGCTAGGCGAGTGCGCTTATCGGTCACGATCCCCCTGCTGCGCTGAACGTCCTTTCGGACAGGACACTGGACGAGGGGCAAGCCAACAGTTTCATTGCAAATTGTGCAAGCTCTGGCCAGAGGTCAAGCCTGCCCACCCAGTAGTCCAGGGGTTCATCACTTCTCAGAGCGTCCACATCGGCCGTTAACCCGATGTAGTCGGACACCTGTCGGTCTAGGCGTTCCCTGATGCTGGATCTGGATGACAGCTATCAATGGGTCGGCTGAAAGAATGATCTCATATCAGAAGTGACCAACACATCTTGAAACCGCCCTCTTCTTGCAGGCGCTGTTGGATTGGTACCCACAACTGTTTCGCTGGGAGTGCAAATTCCTCTGCCAGCGCACGCAAAAGCAGAATGCAAGGCCTGGAAGTGCTCAATTCTGACAGCCCTCTGTGATGGTGGTGACATTTCCGGTATTTTTTGTTTGTACCGGGGGTCTAAGTACGTTGCCACCCAGTACTGGTCCTTGTCCTTTATGCTTTTTATACGGGGGTCCCTCTTAAAAACACTGGAGCATGAAGGCCCCCATTTGCACTAAACTGGAAGCGGTGTGGTGACCTGGCTCCTGCTCATCATCCAGGATAATGTCATCCTCGTTCTCCTCACTCCATCCACAGACAACAGGGATCCCAGAAAGGTTTAAAGCATGCTCTTCTTGCTCCTCCTAATCCGTCCAGGCACCATCCTCCTCTGACTCCTCTTCAGACTCCTGTTGTTGACTTGTCTCAGATGGAGTAGCCCCCGCTGGGAATTCATCCAGCATTGCGACTTCCTCATCTTCCGACGGCTTGATCAATGACACAACGCAATGCAAGCTCCATAAAGAAGGCGTAAGGTATGATGTCACTGATGGCACCATGGCTGCGACTGACCAGTTTGGTGATCTCATCAAATGGCCACAGAAGTCTGCATGTGTCGCGCATGAGCAGTAACTGGCGCTGTGAAAAAAAAAAAAACAAGCTCCCCAGAACCTGTCCTGCTGCAGAGTTCGTACAGGTAGTCGTTAAATTAACGTTTCTGCTGGAGCAGCCTATCAAGCATATACAAAGGTTGAGTTTCATCGCGTAGGGCAGTCACAAATAAGACGTCTGACGGGCAGATTGTGTCGCCCCTGAATGTCAGCAAGGCGAGCCATGGCTGTGTAAGATCTTCGGAAATGGGCCGAGATTTTCCTTGCCTGCCGCAAGACGTCCTGGACCCCAGGGTATTTGACAACGAATCGCTGCACGACCAAGTTCAAGATGTGTGCCATGCATGGCACGTGTGTAATTTTGCCCTGTTTCAACGCGCTCAGCAGATTGGCACCGTTGTCGCACACCACTTTACCAACTGTCAAATTGAGCGGTGTTAGCCACTGATCTGCCTGTGATCGCAAAGCTGAAAGGAGTGCAGGGCCAGTGTGGCTCTTGGCTTCCAGGCACAACAGACGCAGCACAGCATGGCAACGTCTCACCTGGCATGTCGAATAGGTTCTGGGGGATCTTGGGCGGCGCAGCGGAAGAGACGGTAGCAGCGGAAAATGAGGAGTCAGCCGAGGAGGAGAGGGAGGATGGAGTAGGAGGAGAAGAAGAGGCAGGCTTGCATGCAATCCGTGGCAGTAAAACCAAATCTACACGGATGCCACGGGTTACATGCTTGACAGCCGTCAGAAGGTTCACCCAGTGGGCAGTAAAAGTTATATACCTTCCCTGCCCGTGTTTGCTAGACCACGTGTCTGTGGTCAGATGTATCGTCAGATGTATCTTGGCACTGACACTGTGTGCCAGAGATACATTCACTTGCCGCTGAACATGGCCATATAGCTCTGGGATGCCCTTGTGCGAGAAATATTTCCTTCCTGGGACCTTCCATTATGGTGTTCCAATGGCCACAAATTTCGAAAGGCCTCCGAGTCCACCAGTTTATATGGCAGTAGTTGGCGGGCTATCAGTTCCGACAAGCCAGCGGTCAACCGTTGGGCAAGAGGGTTATCCGGTGTCATCATTTTTTTACGCTCGAACATTTGGCCCACGGAAGCCTGACTTTTTCCAGAAAAACGTGAGGACAGCATGATGGAAGGTGGAGGACAATTGTGAGACATTTTTAAAAGCCTTTAAAAGCCTTTACAGGTTACGCCGTTAGATTTACAGAGGAGGTCTACTGCTAAAATTACTGCCCTCGATCTGACCTTCGCGGTGATACCTCACATGCATGGTGCAATTGCTGTTTACATATGACGCCAGACCAACGCTTGCGTTCGCCATTGGGCAAGAGCAGGTCAGGACAGGGGTGCTTTTTTTTTTTTTTTTTTTATTATTAATTTTGCTTTTTTATTTTATTTTTAAACTGTTGCTTCCATATTTTTTTTTCTTTTATCATTTTTATTGTTATCTCAGGGAATGTAAATATCCCCTATGATAGCAATAGGTAGTGACAGGTACTCTTTTTTAAAAAAAACTGGGGTCTATTGGACCCTAGATCTTTCCTCTGCCCTCAAAGCATCTGACCACACCAAGATCGGTGTGATAAAATGCTTTCCCAATTTCCCAATGGCGCTTTTTATATCCGGGGGGGGGGACATTCCCTCCCACTGCTTGTAAAAGCAGTCCAGAGGCTAATTAGCCACTAGGATTGCTTTTACATGAAAGCCGGCCGCTGGCTGAAAAGAATGATACCAAGATGATACCTAAACCCACAGGCATCATTCTGGTATAAACATTCAAAGTCCAGCAACATACCAGTACGTTGCTGGTCCTTGTTGGACATGTATTGTAATCTTTTTTTTCATGCAGCCTGTTGGCTGAACGAAAAAAAAAGATTGATCGGTGGGTATGCCCACCATTAGAATACCGCCCTTCATCCACCCACTTCTAATGATGGGCATACATGCACCATTTATATATGCCGAAGCATGGGGGCATCTTCCCGCAAAAGTTATGCCGCGTACACATGGTCAGACTTTTCCACGGGCAAGCCTCCGTCGGAATTTCGACCGTATGTACGCGGCATTAGGAGCAAAATCACTCCTACGCCCCTGCTGCCCCAATGCTTCGGCATATATGCTTTTTTTTTTTTTAACTGTGGTGGTGAAATCACCTCCTACAGCACTGGAGTCGCAGGGATCAGGCCTGTCTCTGCGAACGCTGCAGTTATGTGTATTGTGTTTTGCAAGTGACAGTGATCGATCGATACTGCACTTGGGTGGCCTGGGCTGGACGGAGGGGCAAAACGCAGGTGCTAGCAGGTATCTGGGCTGATCCCGCTAACACTGCGTTTTTGGGAACCCTAAACTGCTGGGGACGCTAGTATAGATCTGATCAGATATTGATCTGTTCAGATACTATACCACTAAGGGAGGTGTATGCTTCACGCATGGGTGTTAGCGCTACTGGCACTAACCTGACGCTGCCTGGGGTGTGACACAGACCCTCTCTGACGCTAAAACCTAATTGATATCACCCGCCGGGCGATCAGGGGGTTAAACCTTTATTGGGTTATATACGGCAGGTGCCCTGACACTATAAAAAGCAAACTAACTAACCAGCG
Organism: Rana muscosa; assembly: GCA_029206835.1. Taxonomy (NCBI): domain Eukaryota; kingdom Metazoa; phylum Chordata; class Amphibia; order Anura; family Ranidae; genus Rana; species Rana muscosa. Next base: position 15,841,611 of record JARGYO010005626.1, read on the forward strand.
TCACCCGTAACACTTATATGGTGATCACTGGTGAAAGGGTTAACTAGGGGCAATTAGGGGGTTAAAACCTTTATTAGGTAATATATGAGGGTACCTGACGCTATATAAAAACCTGACGGCGAACCTAAAAAAAAATTACTGGCTACCTATCAGCATCACCGACACTAAGACAGCGATCAGAAAAACTATTGCTTAGCGACAGTGGTGATAGGGGGTGAAAGGGTTACCTGGGGAGCGATCAAGGGGTTAAACCTTTATTAGGGGGGGGTTAGGGGGCTATACTGGACCTAAAACTAACTTTAGTGACACTCTTACAGTCACAAATGTCACTGATTGCAGTGATCAGTAAATAAATGGTCACTGCAATCAGTGACACTGTGACTGGGGGCTGGGGGGTGATCTGGGGTGTCTGGGGGGGGGGGGCGATTTATGTGCCTATGTGTCCTGGTGTCAGTGTAGTGTTTTGTGCACTGACCTGGCATCTTCTCTTGTGCGGCGCTCGCTATATGTGAGCGCCGCAGGAGAGATGACATCACTTCCTCTGCCTGTGTAAACATTACACAGACAGGGAAGCTTTCTCATTCGCCGGGAGCGATCGCAAGGGGGTGGCCGGAATAGAACGGCCGTCCCCTCATCCCGGATCGCTCCCGAACACTTAACCACCGCTCACTGTAAAGAAGGGGGGTCCGATCGGACCCCCCAACTATACAAAGGCGATCACGTAGATATACGTGATTGTGCCTGTCGGTGCCATTCTGCCGATGTATATTTACAGTGGGCGGTCGTTAAGTGGTTAAAGGACGTACAGGGTCTCACCATCACAATATATATATCTACTTTACATTTGTTCTAACCACTGAAGATTAAATAAATTAAGTGGAACTATTTCCTTTTATTTCTTTGTTTACAAAAATTTTTATAGGTACAAAATAGTGGTACAAAGTGTGATATCATATATCAAGAGAAATACAGTGTAAAGGTTTCATCATTACAGAAAATTATGTTGACATATACATTGGGTGATAGAATTACTTAGACAAAAGTTACCTAGCATACTGTCAGGACGTTATGAGGATACAGTACATATACTTCTTTTATTCCTGAGGGAGTTTTTAGTTAGGAAAATTATTTATTCAGGGTTTAAAAAGGTGTTCCGCGTGTGTAAACCATGGGTCCCATTTCATGTCAAATAGACGTTTTGTATTGTTTAGGGTATGAAATATTTTTTCCATTAGGTTGATATTGTTAATTCTTGTTTTCAGTTGGGTTAAAAAGGTAGTGAGGTAGATTTCCAATGGTATGCAATAAGCCAGTGTATAGAAACACAAATTGTATGAATCAGTCTCAATGTGATATCTCCCTATCCACAGAAAATTGGGCCGATTGTATCAACAATTTTCTCAAATGCACAAGATCTCTCGTAATTAGAGAGACGGCAATAAAGTTGTTCATCAGATGGTATTATACACCGGCAAAACTCCATTCCATTTTCCCCTCAGACATGTTTCAGAGATTGCATATCTACAGGTTAATTTTCACACATTTTTGGGGAATGTAAGAACATTTCTCAGATATGGAGTCAACTAGAAAAATTAGCATCTAAAATCTCAGAAAATAACATATGGCTTGCCCTCTCCAACCATCTATCATTCACCCTTATCATAAGACTAACTATCTATCACATGAGACTGTTTTTTTATAGGTAACTTTATTGTACACAAAATGCTGTACATGAGTACAAAAATAATAGAGAACACAAAAACATAGCAAACAGTGCTCAGATATCACTATATAGACTACATTGTATGTCCATCCAGTACATGTATATCAAGCATTGCAGTAACAAATGCGTAACCCAAACACAGCTGCAAACCTGAATTAAAGAATATCAATATATCAGTGCATACAATTACATTAGTCAAGAAAAAGTGAAAAAGGATCCACAATGGGTCCCTAGCTCTAAACTGTGCCTTGAGTGTTAGGTGGTATAGTGCAGTCTGAACTCACCCACAAGTCCCAGATTTTATGAAACTTACAAGGGCAACCTCTGGCTTCATATGTCAACTTATACAGTGGGAGTGCCTGATTAACTAGAGTAAGCCAAAAAGCTATGGTAGGGGGATTCAGGGACTTCCAATGCATAGTGATAGATTTTTTAGCATAGAACAGAACTAAAACGTAGGAAAAGGTGGGAGTTTTTAAAAAGGGATTCATTGTCAATGTATCCAAAAAGGCATCTTAATGGGTTACAGATATTCGGTATTTGGGTAATTGAACTGATAAAAGTGGTGACCTGTGACCAAAACACTCTAACCTGTGGACATTCCCATACCATATGATAAAATGTGCCCTCAGCTGAGGAGCACCTAGAGCAGGTGGCAGAGGGCAATCTATCTAGTTGGAGGAGGAGACATGGAGTATAATAGGACCTATATAAAACTGTAGTCTCGATAACTTTATCCTTAGAGGAGATATGCGTGGGGAGTGCGACCTGTAAGGGGAAAATCTCCTGCCAAACCTCCTCTGTAAGTTCTGGTATATCCAAGTGCCATCTAGTTTCCGTGTTATCAAGCCGATCAGTTTTAGAGTGCAGTAGAGAGGAGTAATATGTAGAAATAGGTTTAGAATGAAAAGGGTCGTTCAGCAGGCGTTCCAATATAGAATATAAGGGTTGTATAGAAATATTGCGTAGGAATTATTTTCTATTCACCGGTAATTGGATTATATTAAATCCTTGTTTTCAAACAGTAATTAAGTAATACATTTATAAATAATTTAGATCATGCATGTTCTCTTCCTGAAGAAATGAAGTTGTAGCCATAAACATCAGCCATGATGCACACAAGTTTTAGCCGTGGGTCTGTACCTTCATCTATACTTTCAAATACCAATACTTGATATACTTTGAGTATAATGCCTATTACTGTGCATATCTGAAAACTTTTTTTAATAATATACCGTAAGTTATTTTTGTAAATAACCCAATTTTGTTTTAAAACTACAAGTAAAACAATTGTTGCCAACACAATATCACCATGAATATTTTAGAGCTTGGGTAATATCTCTTTTTCAGGTACAGTGACCAAGCTACAGAAAAAGAAAAGGTTTATAAACAGGAATTGATACTGTACTATATACACAATTTAATGGCTGTAACATTTATAAAACAAGCTAAATTCATACATTTCCGCAAATGCATTTGCTATGTATACCATAAAGAAAACAGCTGTCATAATTTACAATGTTGTGAATTCTATCTTTATTATAAAACATTATTATTATGGATCATAAGTCAGATTTTACTTAAGTATAAAGCTCTAAATGCCATTCTTACCTTTAGTCTTCAAGTGCAGTTATGTTGGGATACCTATCCACAGAAGTTATTTCAGTAGGGTAGCTCCAGTTTTTAATTTTTTCCTATATATTTGTAGATTAAAATTAGATTAGATTTGGTGTCATCATTTTATTAAACAGTATACAAACATGAACAAATGATATGCAGAGTTTTGTCTTTACTTACAGTACATTCAGCGTGCCCATGAGTTTAATTACTGTTGAAAACATCCTATCAGACATAACACAAAAGAACTCCAAAGAATCAGAATGCAGAAACTATTCAACTTGCTGACTAACTTTGCTCTCTGTGTTATTTATCAAACTACACAAAGAGAATGCTGGCCATTCAAAATACATTTCAAAACTCTTTTCACAGAAAGTGACTGAACAAATAGTCTGTTGGTCCTAAAGCTGCAGCTACATCCCCTGTGAATCCTGCTAATAGCTGCGGGGAATGGAACCGAGTGACACCATTGCAAGTCACAATTGTACACTTCTGTAAACAACTTGGAAATGGAAAGTGACTTGCTTTTCTGAATATTTAGTTTTCTCTGCCATCCTAGGTATGAAATATGTATCATTTGACTGTATCTGAAATGTTTCCTTCTTCTCCTTGTGGCTTTTAATCCATGCATGGTATTACATTATAACATAGGGGAATATTTATAAACTAGTGAATATTACATTTACCAAATATTCAGGTAATTAAGCATTCCTTGTAATTTAAAACAATAGCATCAGGAAGATTCACCTGCAGTCAATATTTGGTGAAATATGTCCCTCAGGCCCCATTCAACTTATTGCATTGTGAAAGTGTATATATAGGTTTTCATGTATAGTACCACAACGAGAGACACCATATGCTACCTGCTATGGTGTTATGAAGTGCTATTCAATGGCACCACAGCGCCCCTTGTCAACAGAAGTGAGCCGCACAGCAGTGCAATGCTTCTTCCATGCACACCACATCTAGCAAACTCTGCATGCACCATTGCTGCAATACTGCCCCTGCCATGCACACCACAGCTAGCAAACTCTGCATGCACCATTGCTGCAATACTGCCCCTGCCATGCACACCACAGCTAGCAAACTCTGCATGCACCATTGCTGCAATACTGCCCCCTCCATGCACGCTACAGCTTGCAAACTCTGCATGCACCATTGCTGCAATGCCTCTTATATGCACACCACAGCTAGCAAGCTCTGCATGCACCATTGCTGCAATACTGTCTCCTCCATGCACACCACAGCTAGCAAACTCTTCATGCCCCATTGCTGCAAAACTGTCCCCTCCATGCACACCACAGCTAGCAATCTCTGCATGCACCATGTGCTGCAATGCCTCTTCCATGCACACCACAGCTAGCAAACTCTGCATGCACCATTGCTGCAATACTGTCTCCTATATGCATACCACCGCTAGTAAACTCTGCATGCACCATGTACAGCAATGTCTCTTCCATGCACACCACAGCTAGCAATCTCTGCATGCACCATGTGCTGCAATGCCTCTTCCATGCACACTACAGCTAGCAAACTCTGCATGCACCATTGCTGCAATACTGCCTCCTCCATGCACACCACAGTTAGCAATCACTGCATGCACCATGTGCAGCAAGGTCTCTTCCATGCACACTACAGCTAGCAAACTCTGCATGCACCATTGCTGCAATGCCTCTTATATGCACACCACAGCTAGCAAGCTCTGCATGCACCATTGCTGAAATACTGTCTCCTCCATGCATACCACAGCTAGCAAACTCTTCATGCCCCATTGCTGCAAAACTGCCCCCTCCATGCACACCACAGCTAGCAATCTCTGCATGCACCATGTGCTGCAATGCCTCTTCAATGCACACCACAGATAGCAAACTCTGCATGCACCATTGCTGCAATACTGTCTCCTCCATGCATACCACCACTAGCAAACTCTGCATGCACCGTGTACAGCAATGTCTCTTCCATGCACACCACAGCTAGCAATCTCTGCATGCACCATGTGCTGCAATGCCTCTTCCATGCACACTACAGCTAGCAAACTCTGCATGCACCATTGCTGCAAAACTGCCCCCTCCATGCACACCACAGCTAGCAATTTCTGCATGCACCATGTGCTGCAATGCCTCTTCCATGCACACTACAACTAGCAAACTCTGCATGCACCATTGATGCAATACTGCCCCCGCCATAGCTAAGAAACTCTGGATGCACTATTGCTGCAATACTGCCCCCTCCATGCATGCCACAGCTAGCAAACTCTGCATGCCCCATTGCTGCAATGCCTCTTATATGCACACCACAGCTAGCAAGTACCAATGCCGCAATACTGCCTTCTCTGTGCACGCCAAACCTAGCAAACTCTGCATGCACCATTGCTGCAATACTGCCTCCTCCATGAAAACCACACCTAGCAATCGCTGTATGCACCATGTGCAGCAATTACTCTTACATGCACACCACAAACAGCAAACTCTGCATGCACCATTGCTGCAATACTGTCTCCTCCATGCATACCACTGCTAGCAAACTCTGCATGCACCATGTACAGCAATGTCTCTTCCATGCACACCACAGCTAGCAAACTCTGCATGCACCATGTGCAGCAATGCCTCTTACATGCACACCACAGCTAGCAAACTCTGCAAGTACCAATGCTGCAATACTAAATTCTCCACACATGCAGCTGCTGGCAAGCTCTGCATGCATCATGTGCAGCAATGCCTCTTCCATACACACCACAGCTAGCAAACTCTGCATGCACAATTGCTGAAATACTGCCTCCTCCATGCACACCATAGTTAGCAAATAGGGATGAGCTACGGCGTGTTCGCATTGAACGCGTGCAGAGCCCGCCAGGAAGTCGGCACCGTGCTGCGCTAATCACAGCCAGGGAGACATTTCCCGATCTCTGCAGCCGAGCATCGGGAAATGTCTCCCTGCCTGTCAGCGCAGCGTGGTGCCGACATCCTGGCGGGCTCTGCGCGTGTTCAATGCGAACACGCCGGAGCTCATCCCTATTAGCAAACTCTGCATTCACTTCCATAATTTTGGCAAATGTATACATGCATAATAAAATGCTGCACCCTCCATGCACTGCATACTCTACAATACATTAACCCATTCTATTATTCATGATCTGTACATGTAACCCACTGTGCTTTTTGTTTATATTACAGATGCAGCAGTCTGCAAATATGGAATTGAAAAAGCCATGCAGTACTGTAAAGGCACAGAATTTACGTTGTTAAAATTAAACATTTGACAAAATACCCTCTCTCCCTCTCCATCTGAATCTGGTATTTAGAAACCAGCTCAGTTGGGTAAACAGAAAAAAAACCAAATGGAAGTATAACAATTGTAACATTACTTTAATAATTTTTTAAAATTTTAAAAAGTAAAAGGTATTCTTCATTATTTTTGCAATAGACATATTTGAGGCACCAAACATCCTACAGAACGGACGAGGGGAGTGTGCGGTCCCAACAGAATTATCTGGGAAAAAAATATAGATCGGTTAGTGGACATCACTGTATTCATTACACCAAGAAAAAGTGTTTTACCAAAAATAAACCATGTCTCCATTCTTAAGCCCCGTACACACGGTCGGACTTTTTGCCAACAAACTTAATTTTGAGCAAGTTTGCCAAAAAATCCGACCGTGTGTACGCTCCATCGGACAAACTTTTTTGGTTTTCATCGGACAAAAGTTCGGTCTGCAAACGGACAAACTTTTGGCCAACAAAAGTCAGATGGAGCAAAGTCCGACCGTGTGTACAGAAAACCATCGGTTGTACAGAAGTTGACCAAAGGGTGGCGGTAAAGAGCATAAAACCACGTGATGTTGGAAAAAGTTTTGGGAAAGTTTGCAGAAAAGTCCTGTGGTGTGTATGCTATGGGTGTGCCCGGCCAACTCCGTTCGGACAAAAATCCATGTAAAAGTCCGATGGAAGTCCGACCGTGTGTACGAGGCTTAAGACTCCATTCACACAGGGGCAACACGACTTCCAGCCCGACTTTGGGAGGCAACTTGGACACGACTTGAGTATGAATCACAGCGCGACATGAAGCTACTTACAAGGCAACTTCAAGTTGCCTCCAGGACAGGAGACATTCCAGTGGCCAATCAAACAAGAATCAGCTCTGTGGGAGGGAGAGGTTTGCCTGAGAAATGTATGTTCTCTTCCTGGAAAGTTGCTTCTGTTAAGACAGGGGATCCGACTTCTGAGGCGACTTCCATTGAAATCAATGGGTACAGGTCACCTAGCAGTCGCCTAGAAGTCAGATTGAAGTAGTACAGGAACCTTTTTTGAAGTCGGAGCGTCTGCAGTAGTGTGCATTAAGACGGCTCCATTCACTTACATTCATTTTCTCATGCAGCGCGACTTGAGGCAACTTGGGGCGACTTGAAGTCGGATCCAAAGTTGCCCCTGTGTGAATGGGCTCTTAGGGTTATGGAAGAATAACTATGAACAGTAGAAGTGAATAGGAGATGGAAAAGGAAAGACCCCCGGTCAAAGAGAAGACTGCATACAAAGTGTCTGCAGTAGAAGACCTTGGCAGCAGCACAGAAATGAAGTCGAAGACAAAACCTACAAACCACTGGAGGAAGAGTGCAGTGACAGCAGTGAAGATAAGGGTGCAAGAAAAGTACACCAAGAAATTAACAAAAAGGAGACGGGTAAGTAACAGCAGTGAAAGTTTAGAAGAAAGTAGCTTACTCTCGCAGAAAACAGCACAGAAGAAAACTGAGGGACATGTCTGAAAATTTCAAATTTACGCATGCCGAAAACCTGGCATTTTCAGCATGCGTAATCTTGTGCAAGTTTTTGAAAAATTGATGGGCCCCAAAATGTCAAAGACAGAATCAGCATGGAAAAGAAAACAGTGGCAGAAGATTACCAACACTGTCAACGCAATTGGAATAGCCCCAAGGACAGAGGAAAAGTTAGAAAATGTTATCAAGATATAAAGGGGACAATAAGACCCCTTTCACGCTGAAGCAGTTTTCAGGCGTCTTAGCACTAAAAATAGCACCTGTAAGGCGCCTGAAAACTGCCTCCCATGCCGCCTGAGTGTGAAAGCCCGATTTCTTTCACAATGTAAGCATGTGTTTTTTATTCGTTTTTTTTTTTCTTTATTTTACATTCTTTGCAGAAAATCAACTGGTTCGGGGTTAGCCAAATTGGTTCAATTCACAGACTATCACTATGATGCCATACATTGATCAGGATACAGTTTCGGGAATTAGGAAATTATTTCATAATCCAGTCAAAATAAATGTGTGTAATGCTGGATTTAAAAAAAAAATGTTAAATGTTTTTTATTAATCTTATAGTTGTGACTCCCACCGATAGAATATACATTTTTCTTAGGTAAATACATTACTTATGCCGCGTACACACGGCCGTTTTTAATGTCATTTAAAAAAACAATGTTTTTCTCGACGTGATTTTTTGTGTTTCCTCTCAAGCCTCAAGGGAAGTTATATTCGGATGGCGCCACCCTTTGGGCTGCTTTTGCTGATCCTCGTATTAGTAACGTTTGGTGAGAGACGATTCGCGCTTTTCAGCCTCATGCTCTTCAGTCCGTTACAGCGTGACGAATGTGCTATCTCCATTACGAACGTTAGTTTTACCAGAAGAAGCGCTCCCGTCTCATACTTGATTCTGAGCATGCACATTTTTTTTCCCCTCTTAAAAGCATACACACTACCGTTTTTCACGACGTTAAAAAAAACTAAGTGAAAAACAACGTGAAAAAATAGAGCAGGTTCTAATTTTTTTTAGCCCATTTTTCACATCGTTAAAAATTCTCTGGAGCATACACACGATCGTTTTTAATGACCAATTTGAAAAATTGCATTTTTCACGCCATGAAAAACGGTTGTGTGTACGCGGCATAAGAATCACACAAACAGACAACGTGGGACAGCTGCTTTTTTTTTGGGGGGGGGGATTGCATACAAATGTCTTGAGCCAAAATAATTAATATCATTTACAAATGACTAACGCCTGCTTATGCTTGTTAGTTAAAGGGGGCTTCCAGATTCTGATAAGCCCCCCCCGCATGCAGACCCCCACAACCACTGCCCAGGGTTGTGGGGAAGAGGCCCTTGTCACCATCAACATGGGGACAAGGTGCTTTGGGGTGGGCATATGGCCTGGTATGGTTCAGGAGTTTTTTTTTTAATTGTGGCATGGGGTTCCCCTTAAAATTTATACCAGACCCAAAGGGATTGTATGGATTGGGGGGACCCCACACTGGTTGTTTTCTGACTTATCTATTGCCAGCATTCTTTTGTTTACATTTCAGCTCTCAGTGAGGAAGTCCACTGACAACTGATGACTGTTTGGTTGTAAAGGACGCGGCGGCCAGCTTCCCGGCTGGCTGCTTAACAACCAGCTATTCTTCACACAGAGTTCGATCTTATGTTAACCGATTCAAATCATTCTGAAAATTTGGAATTCGTTAGAAAACAAATAAACTAAACAAATTCACCTCCCCTAGTGCTTTCTATTGGCTAAACAAAAACGCTGTAAATCGCTTGTAAAAAGCTGCAAAACCGCATTAAAAAAGCTGAAAAAACACTTTAAAAAGCTGCAAAAACGCTTAAACAAATGTCAGTAAATTGCGATGCTCAGGTGCGAATTTAGCCTTAACATTTTAATACTCTGCATCAGTGAACTGATTTGTTATGTGGTAGGCTCCATTCACACCTGAGCATTCTGAATCGTGGAATCGCTATGATTCGGCACACGATTCAGAATTGCGGCAAAATGAGCATCGCCTTTGCATTGCAATTATTTCTCAATGGCACCCTAAACGTGGTGCAATTTAAATTGCACTGCATTTGGGGTGCCATTGAGAAAAAATTGGCATCGCAAACGCATCAGGTGTGAATGGAGCCTGAGGCTGGGTTCACACTATACGACACGACTTTCATCCTACTTTGCTCTGCGACATCTGTCCTACATTGGTCCGACATCTGTCCTACATTGGTCCGACATTGGTCCGACATCGGTCCGACATTGGTCTGACATTGGTCCGACATCCATCCGACTTTCATGAACAGGATACTACTTTGATCCTACTTCAATGATAGTCAATGGGCTGAAGTGGGATCAAAGTCGGACAGAAGTAGTACAGGGAGCATTTTTAATGTCGGACCGACTTGTGTCGGACCAGTTAAGACGGCTCTCATAGGGATTCATTGATTTTCACACGTCATGCGACATGAGCTCCTAATGTCGGAGCGTTTGTCGCCCCAGTGTGAACCAGGCCTTATTGCACATCACACGTTATCAATGCTCATTATTGTATTTCTTGGTTTTACTGCGATTTCAGTAACAAAGTTTTCCAACTAGAGACAAATTGATAGCAGAAGGGCCATTGTTGATCTGAATTTTATTGTGTGTAATAGTTTGTCTCCAGAATCTCAATAGAAGGACATAATATGAGGCAGACTTAACTTCCTGCAAAATACCCTAAACGTAATAAAACAATATGTTTTATTCTACACAAAACAAGCAAATACACATTTAACCACTTGACCTCCAAAAGATTTACATCCCTTCATGACCAGGCCATTTTTTTCTATACGGCACTGTGTTACTTTAACTGTACATAATATTTATGTAATTTTTTTACCCACAAATAGAGCTTTCTTTTGGTGGTATTTGATCACCACTGGGGTTTTTTTTTATTATTTTTTTGCGCTATAAACAAAAAAAGACCAACAATTAAAAAAACAAAATGTTTTACTTTCTGCTATAAAACATATCCAATAAAAATAAATAATAAAATCAAATTTCTTCATACATTTAGGCCAATATACATTCTGCTACATATTTTTTTTTTTTAAATCCCTATAAATGTATATTGATTGGTTTGCACAAAAGTCTTAGTGTCTGCAAATATTGGTATACAGTATATACTGGAATTTCTATTTATTTATTTTTATACTAGTAATGGCAGTGATCAGTAACTTTTATAGCAGGACTGCAATATTGCGGTGGACAATCTGACACTAACTGACACTTTTGACACTTTGTGGGAACCAGTGACACTAATACAATGATCAGTGCTAAAAATATGCATTGTCACTGTACTAATGGCACTGCCTGGGGAGGGGTTAAATATCTAGGGTGATCAAAGGGTTACATGTGTGCCTAACCAGTGTTTGTGTGTGTACTATATACTGCTTTCACTAAGAGATGTGATGGATTTTATTCCCTGCTTTGCAGTGAAACCAAATCCAGCACATCCCCGCTGACAGGACAGAGCTCTGCCTTGTTTACATAGGCAAAGCTCAGTCCAGACTGTTTCTTCGCTGATCAGCGGGTGCCAGCGGACCTCCATTGGCCAGCATTTGCTGATCAGCTTCTGCTGTGACTAATCACAGCAGAAGCAGTGCGCCCCCTACTCGGGAGAGCAGAGCGGCTACCCTGTAGCAGTAAAGCTATTATGGGGCAGTCACTAAGTGGATATAGTTGTTCATTTAATGGACATTTTTATCTTGTTTTTTCCCCTTGCATCCAACTAATAAAGCCCAACTCCAGGCAAAAATAAAATGTAAATAGCGCATTGTAAATCAATTACCTGACACCTAATGCCTTGTACACACAACCGGATTTTCCGATGGATAAAGTCAGACGGGCTCTTTTCATCGGATATTCTGTCCGTGTGTATGCCCCATCGGACTTTTTTCGTCTGAAATTCCGACAAACTTAGATAGAGAACTTGTTCTCTTTTTTTCCGACGGACAAAAATTTCTATCGGAAAGTCCGTTCGTCTGTATGCAATTACGACGGACTAAAAACCACGCATGCTTAGAATCAAGCAGAAGAGCCGAACTCCCTATTGAACTTCCTAATCTCGGCTCGTCGTACGCGTTGTATTGCGTTTTTGACGATCAGACTTTTGTGTGACCGTGTGTATGCAAGACAGCTTGAGCGAAATTACGTCGAAACTCCATCGGACAATCCGTCTAACTTTATTCCGACGGACAGTCCGGTCGTGTGTACAAGGCATTAGTCTTGATTCCAAACATCTCTTCCTGCTGTGTATGGGAGTCATTGTTTATATGAGCCAGGCTAATTTCCTGCCCGGAGGACCTGAAATGTGTCTCTGCTCATTATTTTCTTGAGCACTGGTCTACCCCTGTGAGTTCTCCTGCCTCTGGAGCCTATGAGAGAGGACTGGGTCACTAAAAGTGTTGCCTCCACCAATAAGAGATGTCCACATTGTGAAGGCCATTGTGCAGGCAATGATGTGCACCCGCAAAGAAGGACCCTATTTATTTATATTGACTGGTGCTGGTGTAGGGAGAGGCCAAAAATAAAAGCCTGGCTAGGAGTCTACTCCTCAATCCCACTATGTTTTCAAATTTCCATTCACTAAATTCTGGAAACAATCCAGCACTGTATAGATCTTAGAAAAAATACAAAACACATGAAACATTGACACAAACATACAAAATTGGCCTATATTAAATTGATGGTTAGTGGACTTGTAAGGCTTTTTAGTTTGATGGTATGGAGAGAGACTAAGGGCTGGTTCACACCACAAAAACGCGCTCCAGATAAGTTACAAATTAATTTCTGCATGCTTGTTTTTGACGCATTTCCAGATGCATTCAATATGCTTTTTTTTCTCCTTTTCCTGTTTTTTTTCACTGTGCTGGGGTCTGATGTGTTTTTTTTTTAACCACTAGAGGACCAGCCGCCACAGTTATACTGCGGCAAGTTGGCTCTCCTGGGCAAATCGTCGCAGCTATACGTCCAGCCGCTTTAAGACCATTAGGGGGCGCGCGCGCGACGTTGGAGACGATGCGTGTGCCCAGTGGCTGTGATGTCCCTCGGGCACCCGCGATCTCTCCTGAGAGAGACAGAACAGAGATCTGTCAATGTAAACAGACAGATCAACGTTCTGTCAGGGGAGAGGAGACAGATCTGTTGTTCATACTAAGTATAAACAGCGATCAGTCTCCTTCTCCAGTCAGTCCTCTCCCCCCACAGTTAGAATCACTCCCTAGGACACACATTTAACCCATTGATCGCCCCCATAGTGTTAACCCCTTCCCTGCAAGTGACATTTATACAGTAATCAGTGGCTTCGGCGCTCGCGGGTGCGCGCCTGCGCAATAGCTGCGCTTCGGCGCTCCCGGTTGCGCGCATGCGATGGTAGCGGTGCGCTGGGGCGCGGTGACGGCTCTTGGCGCCAAACGGGCTATTTAAAGGGACTAATGTCTGGGCTTCTTGCTGTTCGGTTTACAGCGTTCCTGAGACCCACCTGCTACCTGCTGTTATACTCTTCTGAGATCTGTTCCTGTGACCCAGCTTGTTCCTGACTACTCCTGCCTTCTGCCTGCCTTTTGACCCTGGTTCGTCTGACCACGCTCCTGCCTATCCCATTGGACTACCCGCTGCCCGCCTGTTGCTGATCCGGCCTGAACCACGACTCTGCCTCTGCCTCTGGACCTGTACCTGATTTGCCAGCCTGTGTATGACCCGGCCTGCCTGGACTTGCTTGTGTCCTGAACTATAGGACAGCTCTCCCGCTGTCTTCAGTCACCTTCCACCAGTACCTGTGTGCTCAGCCTGCCTTCTGCTCCTAACTTCCTGCTTACCGCTGACATCCGCACAGAGTCTCCTGAAGTCCAGCTCCGTTCCAGCGCCAGTGTTCCTGACAGGCACTTGTGCGACTCTGCACTCCCGAGCTCCCTGTTCCCACTATCAGGGGTTCCGGAGTAGGAGGTGCAAAAGAAGCCGCTCCCTGCATATCGGGCTCCACCATCAGGTACGTGACAGTACCAAACAGCCATGTCCGAGCCTGCGTAGGGAGCGAACCCAATGGAGGAGTTATGTCTGCACCTGGACGGGCTAACCCAGGCCATCAGAAGTCTGCAAGAAGGCTATACCCGACTGGAGGGCTGAGTCCAGGCCTTATCCACTTCAGCTTCCACCTCTACTGGGACTTCTGCTTCACCCTCAGTGGTCATGTTGCCTCCACAACCTAAGTTACCCACACCCGAGAGATTCTCAGGGGAACGGAGCAAATACAGGGCCTTTCGGAAGGCCTGCAAGCTCTTCTTTGCCCTACAACCACAGACTTTTTCACTTGAATCCACTAAGGTGGGGTTCGTCATTTCCCTTCTGTCAGATGAACCACAAGCCTGGGCCCACCGCCTCTTGGAGCATAAGGATGTTTCTCTTAACACTCTGGACACCTTCTTCCAGGCCATGTCTCAGCTTTACGAGGATCCTCACCAAGCTGCCACCGCAGAAGCAGCCCTGCATGCCCTTCAGCAAGGCCGCAGACCAGCAGAGGATTACGTGTCGGAATTCAGAAGATGGAGTTCAGACACAAACTGGAATGATGCTGCACTATGCTATCAATTCCGGTTGGGCCTCTCGGAGTCGCTCAAAGACAAACTGGCATGTGTAGGCGTCCCCGGAACCCTGGACGCTCTTATCAATCTGACCATCCAAACTGACAGACGTCTAAGGGAACGCAGATCAGAACGGGCCACCGGTCCGCCTCGCCCAGTTTGGATGTTGCCTCGGGTACCCAGCTCTGCTAACCCGGCCCCTCCGTTTCCAGTAACTGCCCCCACTGACAGTTTGGAACCCACACCAGAGGAACGTCAACGTCGGCGAACCCTTAATCTATGCCTGTACTGCAGAGAACCCGGACACTATGTAAGAACTTGCCCCGCAAAACTCCGTAAGTGCCTTTCCATGTCATCTGTTCATTCGCCTATTATGCCTAGTAACTCTGCTCACCTGGTAATTCCCATTCTTTTGCAGCTTCCAGGAGGGAATATTCAGGTCAATGCTATCATTGACTACGGAGCCTGCAGTTGTTTTTTGGACTTTGCCTTTGCCACCAAACACCACATCCCTCTGCGCCCTAGGGCTAAGGGACTTTCCGTACATCTTGCCGATGGGTCAGTCTTAAAATCCGGACCAGTCACACAGGAGACCTTGCCTTTGGCCATGACCATTGCCAGCACCCATCAGGAACTACTTTGCCTGGACGTCATCAAGTCTCCTATCATTCTGGGCATGCCCTGGTTACAAGCCCATAACCCGCAAATTAATTGGATATCAGGAGAAGTCAGTTTCTGCTCTCCCTACTGCCACCAACATTGTCTGCAGGAAGTTTTGGGTGCTCCTTCTCCTTTGCTCTGCATGGACTCTGATGCCGAGACCCGCCAATCTGTTCCCGAAGTGTACCATAACTTCCTGGACGTCTTCAGCAAAAAGGGGGCTGAGACTCTTCCCCCACACAGGCCTTACGACTGCCCGATTGAGCTCCTCCCCGGGGCCGAAATCCCCTTTGGCAGGATTTTCCCCCTGACGGAACTTGAACTTGAAACCCTAAAGACTTATATTGATGATAATCTTAAGAAGGGGTTCATCCGTCCTTCCACTTCACCGGCAGGGGCAGGGATTTTCTTCATTAAGAAGAAGGATCATTCTCTCCGTCCCTGTGTGGACTATCGGGAGCTCAATAAGGTGACAATAAAGAATCGGTACACTCTCCCTTTGGTATCTGAACTGTTTCAAAGACTGGGATCTGCAGTCATCTTCACAAAACTGGATCTCCGTGGGGCCTACAACCTGGTGCGGATCCGAAACGGTGACAAGTGGAAGACTACCTTTCGCACTCGCTTTGGGCACTTCAAATACTTAGTAATGCACTTTGGACTTTGCAACGCCCCAGCTACGTTCCAGCATTTTGTGAACGACATCTTTAGAGACTACCTTGACCTTTTTGTTATAATATATCTTGATGACATCCTCATCTTCTCCCCCTCTTTGGAGAAACATTGGGCACAAGTCCAAAATGTGCTCAGTCGGCTTCGAACGCTCGGCTTATATGCAAAGCCCGAAAAGTGCGAATTCGAACGCCAAAGTATCCAATTTCTTGGACTTATCTCAGTGGAGGGTATCAAGATGGATCCTCAGAAAGTTGCTGCAATTCTCGTCTGGCCGGTGCCCGTGGACAAGAAGGGCATCCAGCACTTTGTTGGGTTCGCAAACTTCTATAGGATGTTCATCAGAGGATTTTCTACCATCATTGCCCCCATAACCAACCTAACCAAACAGACTGTCCGGTTTCAGTGGTCTTCAGAAGCCCAAACGGCCTTCGAGACCCTTAAGAAGTTGTTCACCTCCGCATCTGTTCTGAGACACCCTGACGCGGCTCTACCATACATCCTAGAGGTGGACGCCTCAGAAACAGCAGTCGGGGCAGTTCTCTCTCATAGACAGGGGCCCAAGGCCGGTTGCCTTTTTTTCCTGTAAGCTGTCAGAATCAGAAAGGAACTACGATGTGGGGGACCGGGAGTTGTTGGCAATCAAGGCTGCTCTGGAGGAATGGCGGTATCTCCTGGAGGGCGCAGCACACCCGATCCTGGTCTATACGGACCACACGAACTTGGAGTATCTAAAAGTTGCCAAGAGGTTGAAACCGTGGCAGGCCAGGTGGGCACTTTTCTTCACGTGATTCTCTTTCCACATAACGTATAGACCGGGGGTCAAAGAATACCAAACCTAATGCCCTCTCACGAATGTTCTGTGACTCTGAAGTACCTGCTCCTCTGGATACTATCTTGTCATTGGGAAACTTTCTCTTGCTTCAAGAGGACCTGCTGTCTCGAATCGGGCAAGCCTCTACAGGAATCGCTCCCTTTCCTGGGATAGATCTGCAACTCAAGGATTGATTTCTGTGGTACAAGGACAAAATCTTCGTACCATAGGACTTGCGAGTCGCGGTCCTTAGTTCCTGCCACCATCACAAGCTGGCTGGACACTTTGGGGTACTCAAGACCTCCGAACTCTTGCAACGCACGTTCTGGTGGCCGCAGCTGTTAAAGGACTGCAGGAGTTATGTGGAGTCGTGCACCACATGTATCCCGAACAAGGGGAGTAAGTCCAGAGCCTGGGGTCTGTTAAAACCATTGCCCGTACCGGACAGGACATAGAGGATGATTTCCATGGTCTTCATCGTGAAGCTTCCCCCTTCTGAGTTTTTCACCACTATCTTCGTGGTTGTGGATAGACTTTCAAAAATGGCACACTTCCTGCCCATGAGGGGTACGCCCTCCGCTCCTGAAACAGCTAAAATTTTTGTCAAGGAAATCGTGAGGCTCCATGGCGTCCCTGCGAATATCGTATCAGATCGAGGGGTATAATTCACTTACAGATTCTGGAAAGCCCTTTCTGAATCCCTTGGGATTGACTTGTCCTTCTCGTCCGCCTACCACTCACAATCAAATGGCCAGACTGAACAGACATACCAGAAGCTAGAGCAATACTTATGTTGTTTCTCCGTTCTATGCAAATTATGGCTTTCATCCCTCATACTTGTCCAACTGTGTCCCGGAGTCTGCTGTACCTGCTGTCCAGGAGACATTGGATTTCTTCAGAACGAACAATGAATTGTTACGAGAGACAATGACTAAAACACATGAGTACAATAAAGAGGTGTTTGACAAAAAGAGAAGAGGAGAACTCAACCTGGAACCTGGAGATCAGGTGTGGTTGTCTATGTTGAACTTAAGACTTGCCTGTCCCTCAAAGAAATTGGGCCCTAAGTTTGTGGGTCCCTTTCCCGTCAGAAGGAGGATTAACAGCGTGGCCTATGAACTAGAGATATCGGAGCCGTTCCGGATCCATCCGGTCTTTTATGTTGCTCTACTTAAACCCACTGTTCCTGATCCCTTCTCTGGGCGAAACACCGGTCCTCCTGAACCAATCCTAGTTAACAGCGAAGAGGAGTTTGAGGTGGAATCCATCTTGGACTGTAGAAAAAGGCGTAACCAAGTCCAGTTCCTAGTAAAGTGGAAAGGATATGGCCCTGAGGAGAACTCGTGGGAACCCGAGTGCAACATCCACGCCGAAAGATTGGTTCAGTCCTTTAAGGATTCTCATCCAGATAAGGTGGCCCAGTTGGGCATCCAGAGGCTGCCCATTGAAGGGGGGAAATGTCAAGAAGGGCAAACCAGTTCCCAAGATGGCAGTGCTTCAGCAATAGCGGGTGCACGCCTGCGCAATAGCGGCGCTTCGGCGTTCGTGGGTGCGCGTCTGCGGAATAGCGTTGCTTCGGTGCTCGCGGGTGCGCGCATGCGCGGTAGCGGTGTGCGGGAGCACGCAGTGGCGGCTCTTGGCAGCAAACAAGGTCTATTTAAAGGGACTAATGCCTGGGCTGTTCGGTCTACAGCGTTCCTGAGACCCACCTGCTACCTGCTGTTATACTCTGCTGATCCGTTTCTGTGACCCGGCTTGTTCCTGACTACTCCTGCCTTCAGCCTGCCTTTTGACCCCGGCTCGTCTGACCACGCTCCTGCCTATCCCATTGGACTACCCGCTGCCCGCCTGTTGCTGATCCGACCTGAACCACGACTCTGCCTCTGCCTCTGGACCTGCACCTGATTTGCCAGCCTGTGTATGACCCGGCCTGCCTGGACTTGCTTGTGTCCTGAACTATAGGACACCTCTCCTGCTGTCTTCAGTCACCTTCCACCAGTACCTGTGTGCTCAGCCTGCCTGCTGCTCCTATCTTCCTGCTTACCGCTGACATCCGCACAGAGTCTCCTGAAGTCCAGCTCCGTTCCAGCGCCAGTGTTCCTGACAGGCACATGTGCGACTCTGCACTCCAGAGCTCCCTGTTCCCACTATCAAGGGTTCCGGAGTAGGAGGTGCAAAAGAAGCCGCTCCCTGCATATCAGGCTCCACCATCAGGTATGTGACAACGCTATAACTTTTGGGAAAACCAATCAATATACGCTTTTTTTTGTTTTGTTTTGTTTTACCAAAAATATGTAGAAGAATACATATCGGCCTAAGCTGAGAAGGAAATTCATTTTTTTTTTTTTTAATTGGGGATATTTATTATAGCAAAAAGTAAAAAATATAATATTTTTTTTCAAAATTGGCAGTTTTTTGTTTTTAGTGCAAAAAAATTTAAATCGCAGAGGTGATCAAATACCACCAAAAGAAAGCTCTATTTGTGGGAAAAAAGAACGTCAATTGTGTTTTTGTACAACGTTGCACGACCGCGCAATTGTCAGTTAAAACGACGCAGTGCCGTATCGCAAAAAATTGCCTGGTCATTTAGGGGGCAAATCCTTTCTGAAGTGTTTAATGCATTCTAGTGCATTCTGGTGCGGTTTTGATGCATTTTACCACATTCCAGTACAGTCCAAGAATGCAACATGTTCTACTTTTTTTTTCTGGAGCTGGAATGCCCTGGAACTAACCACACTGGTGTGAACTATGCCAATGGAGACCATATAACTTACTTTCCATGCGTTTTTGATGCAGAAACAAAGTGCACTGGACTGCATGTGGTGTGAACTGGCCCTTAGCCCATGTTGACACTGGTACGACTTGTCATGCGAATTGGCAGGTCAAATTGCATGACAATTCACACCCTATTGTCGGCAATGGAACTGTTCAAACCAGTGCAATGCCGACTTATGCCGCGTACACACGATCGTTTTTCACGTCGTTAAAAATGGCATTTTTTAACTTGGGCATTAAAAACGATCGTGTGTATACTCTAGAGCATTTTTAACGACATGAAAAACGGGCTAAAAAAATTTAGAACCTGCTCTATTTTTTCACGTCGTTTTTCATGTCGTTTTTTTTCCCGTCGTGAAAAACGGTAGTGTGTATGCTTTTACGAGGGGAAAAAAAACGCCCATGCTCAGAATCAAGTATGAGACGGGAGCGCTCGTTCTGGTAAAACTAGCGTTCGTAATGGTGATAGCACATTCGTCACGCTGTAACGGACTGAAAAGCATAAGGCTGAAAAGCACAAATCAACGCTCAACAAACTTTACTAACTTGAAGGGTGGCACCATTCAAACTGAACTTCCCCTTTATAGTGCCGTTGTACGTGTTCTACGTCACTGCACTTTGCTCGAGCATTTTTTTTAATGAACGTGTGTATGCAAGGCAGGCTTGAGAGGAAACAAGAAAAATCACGTCGAGAAAAACGTTGTTTTGGAAAATGACATTAAAAACGATCGTGTGTATGCGGCATTAGTTCCTGCACTACATTTGGAAATTTCAGGTGTGACTTGCATAGACATCTGTGCATGAAGTCGCACAGATGTCAGCCAAGTCACACCTGAAGTCGCACCAGCATGCGGCTTTGAAGTTAAACTCACTTGTTTTTTTTTACCACTATTATTCCTTTATATTGGCTTTTGAGATTTAAAAATGCAACAATTTAGAAATTGGATGAAAGGTTTAGCTCTGGGAAACACTTTTTGAGAGATAAATAGTCCATTTTATATACAACTATATAGATCAGACCAAAATGAGGGACACATGAGGAGGAAAGAGGGAGAAAGGGACTTTGTGGTCCAAATCAGGGACAGTCCCTCGAAATCAGGGAAATTGGGAGCTATGCAAATCCCACTCTCAGATAACACAACCTCTAATAACAATTGCAAGTTGACTAACCAGGAACATCATTAACTTGCAGGCAAGCTTAATTTGGCAAAATCCTATGAAATGTTACTTTTATCAGGATATCTGCAACGCTACCGTACTTCTCATGTTTCAATTTATTTCCATAAAAAGAAGTTGTCAGTGTAATATTTAGATCTACCTGTAGGTGGAGACAAACATGCATTACTTAAAATGCATACTGTAGTTCTTTTAAACTGCATTACTAAATTAAATGAACCTGAAAAAATTGCTATTAGGTAGTGTTTTTTTTTTTAGAATAGACTTTGTTTGTCCCAACAAAACTAACTTACCTGTATGTTAGCAATTGTTTATTACATACACTGTCTGAGCATGCAAATTAAATGGTCCTTAAGGCATCTATAAGATGCTAAAGAGTTGAGTCAAGTGCCTAAAAAAAATAAAAATATATAAAAATATAATAAAAAATAAAATAATATAATAAAAAAAAAAAAAAAGTGTATTATACATATATTTTTTTTCATCTTTAATTTTTTTTCATTGGAGACTAGTTCTTGTCCATTGTAACATATTGGTTTTCAGACAAGGGGATATGTGTTAAGGGTTAACATTTTATCCTCACCCCTTTTATGAACTTGGTTGCAATTATTTATTGAGCTGTTCTCTTTGTACAATTTTTTATGGCTAAAGCTCACCAGGGCTAAAATTTTGTTTGTGTTTGTGTTTGTGTTTGTGCATTGTGTTTGTGCATTGGAAATTGTGTTTGTGCATTGAATTTTCCCCTACCTTGATGGATCTGAAAAAAAAGTAGATTTTATGCATATGACATACCAGGGTTGTATTAGTTAAACTGGAGAGTGCGAAATCTTGTTGCACTCCCCAGTCTTAGTAAATCAACCTACACCGTGTTTTTGACCTTTTGTTTGAAGATTATTTGGCAGTATGTAAAGCTGTGGTCTGAGCACAGGCATGGTCAATTCAGCAAAAACATAAGGTGGAAGGGTTGTAGTTTAACATAAGCACCATAGGCGTGCGCAGGGGGTGTGTCAGGTGTACCTGGGCACACCCTAATCCTGAGGTTGGCAACCCGTCAATCGTGATCTACCTGCCGATCGTAGGTAGGTGACAGGTAAACCACGATCCTTCCTTGCCGAGCCTCAGAATCTGGACAGGAAGGGCAGTGGGGCTGGGATAAAGTAGAACTATATTTTTCTTCTGCAGCAGCTGAAAGTAGGCTTCTCCTCCTCTCCCTGAGATTCAGCTGCTACAGGAACAAAATACAGGGGGATCGGTACCAATATATGCCACCGCCGCCACCCCTTCTGTCCCTGTTCGTCTCTTTTCTGCTGCCCGAACCTCCTTGCTCCCTCCCATTGTTTCAGGATGGATAGTGGGGAAGAGGCCAGTACATATGTCACACATATGTGTTGGAGCTTTGAGGTGCCCACCCAAATGCAATAGGCTGCGCACGCCTATGATAAGCACATACCAAAGCATAACTTGTATAAAGTACATACAATAAAATAAAAAAATATATGAAACAGTTAAAACGTTAAGACCGACCCAAAACTGTTACTGAATGGCGTGACGTGTGGAGTTTGTTGAGGTATCTGCAGAGGAAAGCAGGAATAGGAACAATTTGAAATGGAGACATTATAACCCAGATGGAGGCACCCTCTTGTGTTTTTTTTTTTTGTTTTTGTTTTTTTATGTTTGATAATATAAGAATTCATGAAATAAAAGATCAGTTTGTGAGAAACAAGGGCTTTCAATAGTTTAATATCCATTTCCATGTTAAAAAATACCAGTTTTATGAGATGTTTGTGAATAGAGCATTTTTGTGGGAAAATAACCTTAAGCATAAATAAAGAATGCAGTTAAAATAACTGGTGATGTATCTTTGTGAACTGACCCTGAATATAAAAGATACCTGAGAAGGCTCACAGCTAACCTAATATGGCGAAGAAACACAAGAGGGCACTAGTTCACCAGTCCAATGCATATGCAATACATTATTTGGTTGAAAGTTATTTTCGGTATATTGTTTTAATAAATAGCCTTATGTTTTATTATAGCCTGACAAGTAGAAAATGTGGACTTTTTTTTTTTTTAATTGTAGTTAAAGAGTGACCTACAGAAAATGTACCCCCCTTCATGACCAGGCCATCTTTTGCAAAACGGCACTGCGTTAATTTAACTGACAATTGCGTGGTCGTGCGACAGTGGACCCAAATACAATTTTTTGTAATTTTTTCCCACAAATAGAGCTTTCTTTTGGTGGTAGTTGATCACCTCTGCGGTTTTTATTTTTTGCACTATAAATAAAAAAATGACTGACAATTTTGGAAAAAAATAACTTTATTTTTTACTTTCTGCTATAAAACATTCCCAATAAAAAATTTAAAAAAATCTGATTTCTTCATCAATTTAGGCCAATATATATTCTCCTACATATTTTTGTTAAAAAATAAAATAAAAATCCCAATAAGCGTTTGATTGGTTTGCACAAAAGTTATAGTGTCTACAAACTATGGCATATTTTTTTTGTTTACTAGTAATGGTGGCGATCAGCGACTTATAGCAGGACTTCAATATTGCGGCAGACAAATAAGACACCTAACTGACACTTTTGAAATTTTTTGGGGACCAGTGACACTAATACAGTGATTAGTGCTAAAAAATATGCACTGTCACTGTACTAATGACACTGGCCGGGAAAGGGCAATCAAAAGGTTAACTGTGTGCCTAGGTTGTGTTTACTCACTGTGTGGCAGGTGCTTTGACTAGGGGGAAGGCAAAGATCTGTGTTCCTGCTTTGCAGAAGCAAAGGATCAATACCTTCCCTTTGGACAGAACGACAATCTGCCTTGTTTACATAAGCAGATTGTTGTTCTGCCTTTGCCCTGTGTATTCGATGGGTGCCGGCGGACATGGAGTCTGCGGTATCTGCTGCTGGGCTCCCGTTGTGTGTGATCACAGAGGAAGCAAGTTGCCGGAGGCGCATGGGTGCTCCAGACCCAGAAGTGTCAGATCACGTATTAGGTACGTGATCTGGCACAGAGCGGCTGCCCTAATGCAGTAAATGTACCAAGGGCGGTCCACAAGTGGTAATATTTATTTGGATACTATATTTCAGCCCACAGTGAGTGCACAGAGAAAGAGTTACCTTGACAGTTGAAGCTGTGTATTTCTACCAGCAAACCAAGATTTGATCACTATATATTATTATATTATATACTATATATTTTTTTTTTTTATAAAGTGCAGTTTTCATCCTTTTTGCATATTGGTGCTTTTGAACACCACTTTCAGCCTATTGCTATCTGCACCGATGCACTCCAGCGATGGCTGCAAGCCATTACTCAGCTTGGGCTCTCTTATGGTGATAACAATGGATTATGTCTGTGCAATTTACATTCACAAGCACTTACGAGCACAGAGCAGCTTAAAGTGGTTGTAAACCCACTTTTTAAACAAAGACCTACAGGTAAGCCTAGATTAAGGCTTACCTGTAGGTGCATGAAATATCTCCTTAACCTACACGGTTAAGGAGATATTTGTATGTAAATGCGGCGACGCTGACGTCACCCCATTCACAAATTCGGCTAGGTCGCAACATTCGACGACGTAGCCGAATTCGACAGCTCACGCGCGCATGCGCGGAGTCACGTCTTCGCCACTCCGGCCAATCACAGCGCCGGAGCGGCGCTGTGATTGGCTGCAGCAGCGATACCCGGAAGTAACATTCCGGCTATCGCTGCAGCGATGGATGCGGCTAGAGGAGGGACACGGACGACTTCGGGGGCCCTGATCGAAGGTAAGTGGTACATAATGAGCTTGTATGCTAGTCATACTAGCTCATTATAGCTTTGTCTTGCAGGTTAGTAAAAAAAAAGTTAAAAGGGTTTACAACCACTTTAACTAGGAGAATACTGTAATATAAAATGAAAACCATGAAATTGTGAAAAAACATTATTATTAAATTTAATATAGTATGGTGTTGATTTACTAAGGGCAAATAGACTCTGCACTTTGCTTAGTAAATGAGTAGAAGCTCTGCTGACTTCCATCGTCCAATCATGTGCAAGCAAAAAGTGAAGCTTTACCTCATTTACTAAGCTCTGGAGCAACTGCACTTTGCAAAGCGCACAGTCTATTTGCCTTTAGTAGATCAACCCCATTTATATGGCCTACTGTGCAAAAGTTTTAAGTGGGTGTGAAAATTTTTAGTAAATTAAGAATGCTTTCAGAAATAGAAGTGTTAATAGTTTCTTTTTTTTATCAATTAACAAAATGGAAAGTAAATGAACAGAAGAGAACTCCAAATCAATATTTGGTGTGACCGTCCTTTGCCTTTAAATTAGCATCAATTCTTCTAGGTACACTTGGTACAGTTTTTGAAGGAACTCAGCAAGTGTATGCGGGCATCTGCCTGTATTTCTCCACATTGAGGTCCCATTGATCTTTGCACCAAACTTGCAAGGAACCCCCACCATACTTCAGCCCTTTGGAGTAAAAGCTGCCTCCTCCTACAGCCAAATATTTCAGTCCAAAGCATCTGCTGCATGATGTGTCTTTCCACGTTTCTTTGGCTGACCACTGCTTCTATGGTCCTCAGTGTTGGCAGTTTCTTTGTGAATCTTGAAAAGAGCTTGAACAGCACATCTTGAAATCCCAGTCTGCTTTGAAATCTTTGCCAGAGAGAGACCTTTCTGATGCAGAATACTTACACTGGGGGTTATTTACTAAAGGCAAATCCACTTTGCACTACAAGTGCAAACTACAAGTGCACTTGAAGTTGCAGTCGCTGTAGATCCGAGGGGGACATGCAAGGAAAATAAAAAAACAGCATTTTAGCTTGCACATGATTGGATGATAAAATCAGCAGAGCTTCCCCTCATTTCAGCTCTACCTCTCAGATTTACAGCGACTGCACTTCCAAGCAGTGTTAATTTTGGCAGCAAATTTCGATTTAATTTTAGTCTTATGCCTTGTACACACCATCGGTTTTCCCGTCGGGAAAACTGCCATGTTTTCTTTTGGCCGGGAAAACCGGCCGTGTGTATGCTTCATAGCAGTTTTCCCGACAGGAAAACTGCGGGGAAAAAAATTAGAACTTGTCTTTTGGTTTTTTGCAGTTTTCCTATGGGGAAACACTGCGAGGGAGCATACACACGGCCGGTTTTCCCGACCAAAGCTCTCCTAGCAGTTATCCTGTCGGGAAAACCGGCCGTGTGTACAGGGGAAAAGTGACCGAGCCGGTTCTCGGTTTTACCCTCGGTTTTCCCAACGGTTTTTTGACCGCCGGGAAAACCGATGGTGTGTACGAGGCATAAGTCTTAGGACTAAAATGGCATTTTAGTAATAGTCTCAATTGTTTTAGTTTTAGTCATATTTAGTTGACTAAATCTCCAGTAGATTTTAGTCATCTAAAATCTAATGGGTGTAATTAAATTGTAATGCATTAGTTAACATTTCTCTACAATTTCCAAACTCATTATATACGGCTGGAGTGAAGAATCTAATATGTTATTATTTATGGTATTGAGGTATGAACGTTTTGAACTCAAATTTAAATTTAGTTTTAAGCCTAGTACACACGGCCGGGATTCTCGTCAGGAAAAAACCCGTCAGTTTTCCTGACGAGATTCCTGGCAAGCTTTCTTGCCGGCCGAGTGTACACAACATACGATTCAAAATAACCGCCGTTCTTTTGAATGACACGAACGCTGTGACGTCATCGACTACGATGAGCATGTGCTCGTCACATTCAATGCCGTCCCTGCCATCTTTCTTCACCCTACCTATGCCTTGGAAGCTACTATGCATGCGGTAGTGACGTCTCTTCCGCCAGTCAATGCTATGGAGCCGAGTGGGGGCCATCCTCCCCTCACTCGGCAGCCAGCCAAGCAGGACCCGATCGTCCCCTCCGCTAAAGACGTAGAGTTGCCACCTCATCCCTTTAAAACCAAACACATATTAATTACACAGGTTCTGTGGCTGATTAAGGTGGTAATTAAACTCACTTGGTGCCTTATCTGCATTAAAGTAGCCTCAGAACCTGTGTAATTCATATGTGTTTGGGTTTAAAGGGATGAGGTGGCAACGCTATACCGACGGCCCCGGTAAGCAGCGGAGACCACCGGAGTGGAGGGGGAGCCCCTCTCCCGCCCCCAATTAAAGTGATCTCGCGGCGAATCCACCACAGAGACCACTTTTTTCTAAAAGTGGAACCGCCGGATAAAGAAGAGGATACCGGGGTTATGGCAGCTGTAGCTGCTGCCATAACAACGATATTCCTCTTCAAAATGCCAACGTATATCATCGTGAGCCAGTCCGGAAGTGGTTAAAAAAAATCTGATCACTTTTATTGCTGCTAATGATTATTAGCACCTACTTGCTATAATTGTTAATCATACACCTGACCAGGCCCAGATTAAGAACATCATGGGCCTGGTGCTGAGGACGTTGGTGGGCCTTTTATAAAAAATAAAAATTCTAGTTTTTTTGGGGTTATAACAAATTAAATTAAATAGAGAGCGGGAGGATGGGAGAGAGAGAAAGGGGATGAGAGAGGGGTGAGGGGTAAGGGAGGGATGATGAGAGAGAGGAAACTCATGAGCATGCGTGGGAGTGACAGCAATGCAGCCCGGCCAAGGCAAGTGAACAAAGGCACAGAACCCGGAAGGAAGACTGGGGGAAGATGGAAGCACCCAGGACCCGCCGGATTGATCACAGTGCTGGAGGGCTCAGTCTGACAGGTAAGTGTACTCTAATGTGCTAATATGCTGTGCATACTAGTACATTATGGCATAACCTACCTCAGGGCCTCTAAAAAGTAGTAATGTTAGTGAAGTTTACTACCACTTTAATATCACAGGATCCCAGGAGCCTCTCATGGGGTCCCCTACTGACCCAGTGGCCATTGGGAAGTGCCCAAGTGCATTGTTGTCAACATTTCAAAAATATTTTCAGGAACACTTTTTTTCACAAGTGCTATATTTAGAGTAGCTGACATGCCCTATGTTCCTCTATACATCAAAGTAGTAATCACAAAATTAAATGAGTACTAATAATGGGCAGAACAAATATGAGGACTGAGAAGATTTCCTTTAGTTGAAGAGGCATAGGGGAGGAGTATGGATGATATAAAAGTGGGAAGTATGTGCAGCTGAGGGAGAGGAATGTGGAAGGTATAACAGTGGGCACTATGTACAGGAAAGGAGTGTGGAGGGTATGGCAGTGAGCAGTATGTATGGGGTAAGACAGTGGGCAGTATGTACAGGAGAGAAGTGTGCAGGGTAATACAGTGGGCAGTATGTACAGGAGGAGTGTAGAGGGTATGACAGTGGGCAGTATGTACAGGAGAGGAGTGGGGAGGGTAAGACAGTGGGCAGTGTGTACAGGAGAGGAGTGTGGAGGGTAAGACAGTGGGCAGTATGTACAGGAGGAGTGTGGAGGGTATGACAGTGGGCAGTATGTACAGGAGAGGAGTGTGGAGGTTATGACAGCGGGCACTATGTACAGGTGAGGAGGATGAAGGAATCTGGGAAGAGGTTTGTGGAAGGATGTTTAGGGTTTAGTGGTTAAGCAGGCCATACATGAATTGAAATTAAGCCAATTAAGCATAGACCAGCCATAGTCGATCTATGTATGGGCTAGCTGGTTGTACACGAGTCAATCTATTAATCGACTTGAGTACCTACAGCCTTCCAGGTTTTTCCCAAAACAATCAGTACTGCCAGCTATAGTTAGCAAAACTGTTCATTGTATCGTGTGGGTAGGGAAGGCTCCCCACTGGAAGAACACATAACACTGCGGGAGTGATTCCCCCATTCACAGGTCAGCAGGTGAGAGGGTGTTTGGGGACAGGCTGGGGAGAGAGGTCTGTCAGCACACGGGTGTGAGGTGGTCATGGAGGGATATCAATCAGCGGACGGGGGAGTAACTGGGAGTGATATCTTTTGGAGTCGGGTCTGTCATCTGCAGGTTGGGAAATGGTGACCTGTGATCAGGGGTCAAGTCCTGGGGAAAAAAGTGTGGGAACTCCCCGCCAGGCGGGCGAGACTAGGAGGAAGCTCGATCCAACATACAGGGAAGTGACTGCATACCCGCACCGCTCTGACTCTTCTGCAGATATAAGAGTGTACCCCCACATTAGTGCAAACCCCCAGGACAAACCCCCCATTAGTGCAAATCCCCCATTAGTGCAACCCCCCATTAGTGCAAACCCCCCATTAGTACAGACCCCCAGGACAAACCCTCCCATTAGTACAGACTCCCCCCATTAGTACAGATTCCCCCCCATTAGTACAGACCCCCTAGGACAAATCCCCCATTAGTGCAGATCCCCCAAGGACAAACCCCCCATTAGTACAAACCCCCCCATTAGTACAGACTCCCCCATTAGTACAGACTCCCTCCCATTAGTACAAACCCCCCATTAGTGCAGACCCCCCAGGACAAACCCCCCCATTAGTACAGACCCCCAGGACAAACCCCCCCCATTACTACAGACCCCCCCCAGGACAAACACCTCCCCTCCCCTCCATTACGGTACATAAAAACACCCGGGCAGCAGCTGGAGAGTAGACAGTCAGTGTGCAGCAGCGCCGCCAGAGTGGAGCACAGATCGCAGCAGGCAGGAGATTTTTAGACACAGAGAGGAGGAGAAGAAGGAGAACACTTGTCAGGCACGGACCGCCCCCCTCAGTGACGTCACTGAGCGGCTAGTCTCTCTCCACACAGAGACAGCCGCTCCCATCTCCGGCTGCTTCAATCTCCTCCTTTGACAGGAGGAGGGAGGGGGGACGGGCTTAGGCTAGGAAAACACAGCGGTGGCAGCAACTACCGGGGAGAGCCGCCTCTCGACACAGACAAGGAGAAGAGGAGGAGGAGGATGGATGGGAGCACTCTGGCGATTCAGTGCCCCCACCTCTGTGGTGCCTGGGTGAACTGCACCCGCGTAGGATCGGCCCTGCCTGCAAAGGGAACGGCGTTCCTGCTGTGAAAAAAGTGCAGGGACGCCATTCCCACCCGTTCCCGCAGGACTCGAGCCCTGCCTGTGATATAAGTTGAAGGGAGGTGGCAAACATGGGAAGTGGCTGGGGAGTTACCTGGTTGCTGGTGAGTGTAAAATAGATGACGTGTTTCAAGTTTCTTTCGCATTTACGGAAATGCTTACTGCCCTCTGAAAAGTGATCTATGGTGGATTGCTTTTCAACGAGTGGTATAGCAGCAGCTGACAGGCGTTCATGAGGTGCTAGTGCCCCCTCCTTAGTTTTTTTTTTTTTTACATTGCTGAATGGTAGTTTTACATTGTTGGACTATGCTGCTACTGCGAGCGAGTTTGGCTTGCAGTTGCAGAGTGGCCCCATTGAAATCAATAGGTGTGTTTGACAGGCGGTGCTGCCTGTCATACTCTGCAGGCTCCAAGCTGTCCATTGAGCTCAGTGCCTGTGACAAGAAGTGAGGAGAGTCCTCTCAGTCTGCTACAGATTGTGCCAGCTTGTACAGTATTTAAACTGACCACTCTGTATGTAGCTTCTGACATTCTGCGCAAGGATCCCTGCATCTCCAGAACCATAAGTCGCTGAGCATCAACCCTCGAAATCGGTCGTTTTTTTTTTGTTTTGTTTTTTGTTTTGTTTTTGGGCAATGGGCTTATCTTAAGGTAAGGGGCCTGGAGCTGCAGCTCCAATAGCCCCTATGTTAATCCGGCCCTGCACCTGACTCTAATCCAACAAAATCCCTGATTTTGTGCAAGTGTACAAAGTATGCAAATGTAGGAATTGATGCTGGTTTGAAGCCAAAGGGACCTCACACCAAATATTGGTTTGATTTAGATTCTGTTTGCTTGCTTTGCATTTTGTAAATTGATAAAAAAAATAAAAAAAAATAAAAAAGATTTAAATACATATTTTTGAAAGCATTCTTGCTTTACAGCCTTTGTTCATACTTGCCTAAACCGTTTGCACCATAGTGTGTGTTTGTGTGTTGCTGCGCTAAATTAGAAATAGAGGGGAATTGTAAGGACAAACAGCCACTAGAGGGAGGCAAGCCCCACAAGACTAAAGTTTAGTGGATAAACGATTTTTAGGATATGATGTAGAAAATTAATTTTTCATTTGTAACCAACATCAATTCTATGTGTGGATACAAAATAGGTCAATAGGCATGAAGTGCAAGTTTCAGCTGTTTTCTTTTTTATTGCTTGTAGTCTGGGAACTAAGGAGATTAACATTCAAAGGATTTAAAACAACTTTTGAAATGATATTAACATGTGAAGGCTTATATAAATGTTTTTTTAATTGGGTTTAGAAGAACTTTAGTACTTTAAAATATAGAAAGCCATATGTAGAGAGACAATTTTTTTCATCTTTGAGAGGGTAGGAAATAGTTTAAAACCCTGTAAGTTTTTTTTTTTTTTTTTTATCTATTTACCATTAAGAAGATTTAATTCAGGTCTGGTTCATACTAGTGCCACTTCTTTACTTGAGTTGCACAGAACCTAATGACAATGGAAATCTCATTGTTTTCAATGGTACCCATTCTAACCAATGCGACTCAGAACAGTGCGATTTTGGAAAAGGTTCCTGCACTACTTTGGTACAAATTATAGTGCGTCTTGGCCCCATAGAATATGCAAAGTTGCATTAAATTTGCATCAGATAATCGCACTGTATATCACATCAAAGTCACATTGCAGTAGTGTGAACTAAGCCCTAAAGTGCATGTAACCGTAAAAAAATTACTTTATTGTAATCTATTCCTCAATCCCAGTAAACACTAATGCCCTTTACACACAATCGTTTTTTCCGATGAAAAAAGTCAGATGGATTTTATCCATCGTAAAAATCGATCGTGTATGGGCCCCATCTGACTTTTTTCCTTCGATTTAAAAAAATAGAACATGTTTTAAATTTTACCGATGGAAAAAAAAACGATAGGAAATTCCAATCGTCTGAGTGGAATTCCATTGGAGAAAAAACCCACGTATGCTCAGAATCAAGTCGACGCATGATCAGAAGCATTGAACTTCATTTTTCTCGGCACGTCAGAGTGTTTTACGTCACCGCGTTTTGGGCGGTTGGAATTTTGTCTGATGGTGTGTAGACAAGACTGATTCAGCTTCATCGGAATTCCGATGGAAAAATCCATCGGATTTTATTCCATCGGAAATCCGATCGTGTGTGTACAGGGCATTACAGTACATTGCAGCCTTTATATTGACTGTAACCGATAGTATAAACTAAATACATGGGGATCCTGCCACGTTTTTTCTCATTGCCCTGTTTCTTGTGCTGTTCTGATCAAACTAATTATGACTGCAAACACATGGTAGCATAGTCAGATTGTATGCCTTGTTTACTTTATAAGGAACAACAGGACACCATACCTACACACAATGTGCCTAAAGTCCCATTGTTCCTCTGTGATATCACACGCCCACTGCTCAGTCCTGTTGGAAGTTATACGGTCAATACATGCAAGGACTATTTCTTATGCAGAGAGCAAACCTCTGCTGAGCTTGGGTGATATTACCTGTAGAACTCTACCTTTAGCATCTGGAAAACGTGAGTCACTCTCTGCATATCGTCTTTTCAGTTTTGGCGACAACTCACAATTTAATATTTTCTCTCACATTCTGTCCTTGTGACAGTGGTCGCCAGAACAAATAGAATAAATCTTACTAAGAAAAAAAAAATAGAAGGGGTTCTAACTTCTCACTACTCTATTAAAAAGTAAAATAACATTTTGGCTTCAGCTACACTTTACGTTTGTAAGTAAAAAAAAAAAATAGTACAATTGATCCACTAAAGTACTGTATTTTCTGGCGTATAAGACTACCTTTTACACTTAAAAAAACTGGCCAAAAAGCAGGGGTCGTCTTATACGCCGGGTTAGCTGCTCGGATGCCTACTAGATGTGTGGTAATACTGTATGTAGCTTCGGCTACATACAGTCGTGGGCTGATGATGTTACAGCCTCTGCCAATCTAAGCAGGCTTCGGATCCATTAATAGAATACATTGCTCGCTGTAATTGGCTCCAGCTCCAGCAAGAATGAAGAAGAATATGGCTCCAGCTCCAGCAAGAATGAAGGAGAATATGGCTCCAGCTCCAGCAAGAATGAAGAAGAATATGGCTCCAGAAGAAAGAAAGAAATATGAAGCGTCGGAAGCCTCAGAAGGGGTGTCATCTTATACGGTGAGTACAGGCAAAAAATCGTAAAAAAATGTAAAATTAGGGGGTCGTCTTATATGCCCTGTCGCCTTATACACCGGCAAATACGGGTATTTTGTGCATGATTTTTTTTATATTTGACGGATTCCTGCTCATGCGGAACAGTGCTTAACAGTGAAAAACAGTGCCTTGATCATCAGTACAGCCTCATCAGTGCCCATCACTGCATCCTCATCAGTGTATCCTCATCAGTGCCGCCTCATCAGTGCCCATCAGTGCCGCCTCATCAGTACAGCCTCATCAGTGCCGCTTATGAGTGCACATCCGTGCCATCTCTTCAGTGTCCATCAGTGCAGCCACATTAGTGTAGCTTATCAGTGCACATCAGTGCAGCTTCATCAGTGAACATCAGTGCATGCAGCTTCATCAGCACACATCAGTGCAGCCTCATCAGCGCAAATCACTGCAGCCTCATCAGTGCCCTCAGTGCTGCCTCACAACTATTACATCAGCTTGTCTCTTTTCCACAGTCTTTACCAGAAGCAAACACTAGCATGTGGCACAGTGAGAACTAATAGAAAGGGCTTCCCACAATGGCTGGTGAATACAAAACTACAAAAACGGTAGACAGTGAGTTTGCAGAGCGAAGAAGTGTTGGCTATGAAGTGGAGGGACAAACGAGACGTATATATGCTTACCTTAAGCCACAAGGACACCTCTATGGAAATCAATGAAAGGAATGGCCCAGTCCAGAAACCTGAATATGTATATCACTACAATCTGTTCACGGAGGGAATCGATTATAACGATCAGATGGTACCATCTAGCAGCAAGAAGAACCCACCACAAGTCTCCATTTACTTCTTTAATTTGGCAATGTTATGTTATCTATGGTAAATTCACTGAAGGGCTTGAAACCTTTCTCAGATAGCAGGAGCAAATTGTCACTGCCTTCCATCAAAAAACTCCATGAAAGACATTTTTCAGATAAAGTCCCTCCCAGAGAAACGGGTCGAAAACACCAAAAAAAATTTGGGGTATGCTCCAGAGGGGGAGTTAGATGCAACACCATTTATTATTATCCCATGTTCTTCCCAACCGGGCCTATGCATAGGAGACTGCTTCCGCCATTGCCATACTTCACTACAATATTAGTGAAGTAAGGTGAACGTAATTGTGACTTCCTGCCATTTCCCTGTATCTAATGTCCATCTAACCTGCTCACCATTTGCCTTCACACTGATCAGGCCTCTACCTGCCACCTGAATTGACCATGCCTCTGCCTGCTCCTGAATTGATTCTGGACTGTTACTTGACTAAACCTCTGCCTGCCACCTAAACTGACCATGCCTCTGTGTGCAACCTAACCTGACCCTGGTCTGTTTATCAGCAATGCTTCTGACTGCCCCCTAGATTGTTTATCAACCATGTTTATAATCAGTATCGTGCAAATTCATACTTCAACATATAGAAAAATATATATTACAATTAATAAGTGCATATAAAACAAAATAGTGCAGTGCAATTTAAATAAATTAATAGTCCATATATATTAATCCAGTGATGGCAGTTGATGCATGTGAAAACAGCCTCATAGGGTGCAATGATGAACCAGACGATACAGCAGTGATTGTGATCCCTCCACCACAGATACTCAAGCCTCTCACCTCATATATTCAGCCTGAGACAGGTCACTCCGCTTGTTAACCCACACCTGGGGTATCGACCACAAATCGGTACTGCCGTTAATTTCCCAAAGCATGTGAATAAAAAGAAGGGGATAATCTAGTGCTCTCAGTTTTAAAAGTTTTAATCCAAGTAAAAATTAAAAGATCTACTTACAAAGCTTGCACTCGAACAGTATGTTTCTAACCAAGAAGATGGCCGTGGGTGACGTCAGACGTGACTCCCCCCCATACGCGTTACGTCCGTAGGCGGGACTTCTTCAGAGTGGGGTTGGATCACAATCACCGCTGTATCGTCTCGTTCATCACTGCACCCTATGAGGCTGTTTTCACATGCATCAACTGCCATCACTGGATTAATATATATGGACTATTCATTTATTTAAACTGCGCTGCACTATTTTGTTTTATATGTTCTGTTGAGGTATTATTTGAGTTAACCTTAAGTGTCAGCTTGTATTTTTGTCTTGTTTGATTTTTATTTGTCAGCGCTGAATACTCTTTATTTAAATTAATAAGTGCATACATATACAAAAATAATGCATATATGACAGTCCACCTCTGTGCACTCTATTTAACACACATAGGTTTTCTCTATGAAGAAGTCAATGCATCATGTGACAAAACGTGTCAGCACGCCCGACAGGAGGCAAGTGGCTATTCTATATTCTCTGTGAGAGTAAAGAGTTTGATGCAACCTAATCCTGAAGTTTGTTAATTATCTCCTGGAGAGCTTCTGCAGTGATTACACCCAGTGATCTGGGAAGGCTTGTGCTGACCTTTAATTTATGGGGGTCTCCAGATGAGGTAAGAGGCAGCTTGAATAGGTGGTGGAGCACAGAGGTGATCACTATTGGGCACGTCATTCTAAGAGAGCATGTGTGTGTGGATATAGAACAGAGATATTTTTGTATGTGTTGAAGTATAGATTTTCACTATACTGATTATAGGTACGTTAATAATTGTTTGTTTGCGCTGCACATTTTTTTGGTCTTAATACTTTTTATGTGGGAACACATAACAGTGGTAAGCGCCAACTACACTAAAGCCCCGTACACGCGATCGGTTTTCCTGCCAGGAAAACTGCCATGAGAGCTTTTGGCCGGGAAAATCGGACGTGTGTATGCTCCCTAGCAGTTTTCCCTACAGGAAAACTGCCGGAAAAAAATGAGGAACCTGTTTTCTATTTTCCCGTCGGGATTTCCGGCTTTTTTTTTCCCGCCAGATTTACTACTACTTTCCTATGGGAAAAACTGTGAGGCAGTGCCGATGGAGCATACACACGGCCGGGATTCCCGGCCAAAGCTCTCATGGCAGTTTTCCTGCCGGGAAACCCGGGTGTGTGTAGGTGGAAAAAGTTACCAAGCAGGTTCTCGGTTTTCCCCTCGGTTTTCCCGGCGGACTTTTTACCGCCGGGAAAACCGTATGTGTGTACAGGGCTTTAGACACTGCAGTCATTTTTAATATAATTTCAACAAATGTTTTGGTTAGGCACAGGTGTTTCATGGTTTTTGTACTATGCTATATTCACTGACCACTCTTACCAGTTCCACTTTAAAGGCTTTTTACACACACACACACACAAACATATATACTATATATAAATAAATGTATAAATGTATATATATATATGCTAACAGAGGATTGGCATGCATTAAAATGGGGATTAACTCCAGAGATAAAATTATAATTCTTCCACTCTACAAGACTCTGGTCTGGTCGCACCGGGAGTATGCTGTCCAGTTCTGGGCAGCAGTCCTCAGGAAGGATGTGCTGGAACTGGAGAGAGTCCAGAGAAGGGCAACAAAACTGGGGACTTGATGGACTAGTGTCTTTTTTCAACACCGCCTACTATGTAACTATATATATATTTATTTATTTTAATTCATTTTTTTCTATATTTATTCTTACCTTAGAAATTAGAAAGTGCAGCGCTCTTCGAGCATGTGCAGTAGGAAACGGGGTTCCCTTTCCAGGAATGGTGGAAATTTAAAGTTTAAAAATAATGCAGTTTTTAAACAAGAACCTGGCATCCATGTAGGATAGAAATCCTTTAACTTTTTCCATTCTGTAATAATTTGCTTTTATATAGGGTTTCTTATGTGTGTTTTTTTTTTTTTAACAGTTTTTCTCTCGCTATGCATAATTAGACCAAATAAGTTGCAATTCTTTGTAAGTCTTTATTACAGAACACATAAAAGAACACTTGCTGTGCAGTAGCTGTTTTTATTACAAAAACATCCACCAATGTGAGAATACACCAACCAAATGTGTTTAATTGTAAGTAAATATATTCATTCTACACTGCTTAACAGTTTTACATATATATATACAGTATACTGTATACACTATATATATATATATATATATATATATATATATATATATATATATATATATACTGTATGTATATAAATATATACACCCATGTACAGTATCTCACAAAAGTGAGTACACCCCTCACATTTTTGTAAATATTTTATTATATCTTTTCATGTGACCACGCTGAAGAAATCACACTTTGCTACAATGTAAAGCAGTGAGTGTACAGCTTGTATAACAGTGTAAATTTGCTGTCCCCTCAAAATAACTCAACACACAGCCATTCATGCCTAAACCGCTGGCAACAAAAGTGAGTACACCCCTAAGTGAAAATGTCCAAATTGGGTAAAATTAGTAATTTTCCCTTCCCGGTGTCATGTGACTCGTTAATGTTACAAGGTCTCAGGTGTGAATAGGGAGCAGGTGTATATGTGGTGTTATCGCTCTCACTCTCTTATATTGATAACCGGAAGTTCAACATGGCACCTCATGGCAAAGAACTCTCTGAGGATCTGAAAAAAATAATTGTTGCTATACATAAAGATGGCATAGACTATAAGAAGATTGCCAAGGCCCTGAAACTGAGCTACTGCACAGTGGCCAAGACCATACAGTGGTTTAACAGGACAGGTTTCATTCAGAACAAGCCTTGCCATGCTCGATCAAAGAAGTTGAGTGTACATGCTCAGTGTCATATCCAGAGGTTGTCTTTGGGAAATAGACACATTAGTGCTGCCAGCATTTCTGCAGAGGTTAAAGGGGTGGGGGGTCAGCCTGTCAGTGCTCAGACCATACGCCGCACACTGCATCAAATTGGTCTTCATTAGGGATGAGCCGAACACCCCCGGGTTCGGTTCGCACCAGAACCCGCAAATGGACCGAAAGTTCGCACGAATGTTAGAACCCTATTAAATACAATGGATGCGAACGTTCAAAATCTAAAGTGCTAATTATAACGACTAATATGCATGTTATTGTCCTAAAAAGGGTTTGGGAACCCGGGTTCTGCACCAGGGGACATGTATCAATGCAAAACAAAGTTTTAAAAACGGCCGTTTTTCGGGAGCAGTCATTTTAATGATGCATAAAGTGAAAAAAAAAAGTCAAATATTCCTTTAAATATCGGACCTGGGGGGTGTCTAAAGTATGCCTGTGAAGTGCCACGTGTTTCCCGTGTTTAGAACTGTCCCTGCACAAAATTACATTTCTAAAGGAAAAAAAGCCATTTAAAACTGCTTGCGGCTTTAATGTAATGTCTGGTCCCGGTAATATGGATGAAAATCTTTGAGAAAAATGGCATAGCTACCCCATCACCCCCCCCCCCTACCCAAGCCCATTACCAGCCCCTTTGGGTCTTGTATGGATATTAAGGGGAACCCCGCACACAAAATAAAAAAGGCCCTATATACTCTGAACAGCCGTATACAGGCGGTGCATACAAGACAGGGACTGTAGGTTTTTTCTTAAGTAGAATCTGTTTGTAATTTGGAACAGGTACATTGTTTAAGTGTAGCTCCAGCCAAAAAATATATTTTTAAGCTTTTTGGAAAACATAGGGAAGGGTTATCACCCCTGTAACATTTGTTTTGCTGTCTGTGCCCCTGTTCAGAACATTTCACCTCACTTTCCGTCCCAATGACAACTGTTTTTGAAAAGTGGGGTTTTTATTGAAACAAGGATTGGTGATAAAGCATCAGTAGAGAGGAGACACCTTTTTCCCATATTAACTCTTACAGGAGAGAATTTGCCTTCCTAGGGGTAGATTTCCTCACTTCCTGTTGTCTCCTTCCGTTTGCAAGTAGGAGTCGTTTGTAAGTTGGATGTTTGAAAGTAGGGGCCTGCTGTATATACTCTGCAGAAATTAGCCCCTTACATGTTGGTGTTGCCACAACACTGTGAGCCCTCACAGTTACTCTTGGTGGGAGCTGGAACGCCCTGCTGGGAACTATTATATCAGGAATTATATTTACATGCCATTGTTGAACAGTGGTAGGAAAAATTGGGCCTTTGGTGGTGGTGCTGGTGCCACAACACTGTAAGCCCTCACAGTTACTCTTGGTGGGCGCATGAATGGGCCCTGCTGTGAATTATTAGATCAAGAATTGTAATTGCATGCCCCTGTTGAACAGGGGCTGAAAAATTAGGACTTTGGTGGTGGTGGTGGTGTTGCCACAACACTTTAAGCCCTCGCAGTTACGCTTGGTGAGCGCAGGAATGGGCCCTGCTGTGAATTATTAGATCAATAATTGTAATTACATGCCCCTGCAGATGCCTGTTAGTGTAACACAAAATAAAAAAACCACGAGCAATAAGGGGTAGCTTCAGGTGTATATTTTTCAGGAATCACACTACGCCTGCTTTAAGTGCTGCAGATGCCTGTTAGTGTAACACAAAAGGAAAAAAAAACAGGAGCAATAAGGGCTGACTGCTCCCACCAAGTCCCTACCCATGTCACCTGACTGCTCCCACCAAGTCCCTACACGTGTCACCTGACTGCTTCCACCAAGTCCCTACCAGTGTCACCTGACTGCTTCCACCAAGTCCCTACCAGTGTCACCTGACTGCTCCCACCAAGTCCCTACCCGTGTCACCTGACTGCTTCCATCAAGTCCCTACCCGTGTCACCTGACTGCTCCCAACAAGTCCCTACATGTGTCACCAGACTTCTCCCACCAAGTCCCTACCTGTGTCACCTGACTGCTCCCACCAAGTCCCTACACAGGTCATCTGACTGCTCCCACCATGTCCCTACCCAGGTCATCTGACTTCTCACACCTTGTCTATATTTTCTTGTACAAACATCAAGCTGAATTTAGATGTTCTCCTCTCCAGCCTGCACCACAATGTCTCTTCCCATCCCCACCTTTTACCCAAAGCATAGCTGTCTAATCGTGACCCAAACATCTCCATCCTGTCATATCCATCCATCTTGTCATATCCCATATCCATCCATCCACATGATAAAGGAGTTGGTCAGAGAGTGTGCGGCCATGATGCAGGATTTGGTCAGAGAGTGTGCAGCCATGATACAGGAGTTGGTCAGAGACTGTGCTTATGTGATACAGGAGTTGGTCAGAGACTGTGCTTATATGATACAGGAGTTGGTCAGAGACTGTGCTTATATGATACAGCTGTTGGTCAGAGAGTGTGCGGCCATGATGCAGGAGTTGATCAGAGACTGAGCCCACATGATACAGGAGTTGGTCAGAGACTGTGCTTATATGATATAGGAGTTGGTCAGAGAGTGTGTGGACATGATGCAGGAGTTGATCAGAAAGTGTGCGGACATGATACAGGAGTTAATCAGAGACTGTGCTTATATATTACAGGAGTTGATCAGAGAGTGTGCAGACATGATACAGCCGCTGCAAAATGTGGGCATGGCTTAAATTGTGTACCGCTACCCCGTAGAGGCTGCTAAGTGTAACGGTCCGTCTGTCACCCAGCCCAGACAGGCACAATTTTTCATTCTTCAGAGACAATAATGCAGTCCTTGCATTTTGTTTTTGATTGTTTTATTGAGGGGATATTAAACTTGGATAGGGGTGTGGACTCATGAGATGCCCAGGTGATCAAACATTGGAACTTGGGACGCTATATACATTCTGTATATGCATCACTCCATTTCTCCTCCTGTACATTGCTTGGTAGTATGTGCAGGAGAGGAGTGCGGAGTGTATGGAGGTGGGTAGTATGTGCAGGAGAGGAGTGCAGAGTGTACGTAGGTGGGTATAATGTGCAGGTAAGGAATGTGGAATGTACAGTGGTGGGTAGTATGTGCAGGATGGTGTCAGTAGGACAGTGGACTGTGTCAGTAGTTCTTTATTTATTTATTTTTTCAAAATGCTTTTTTGGGACCAGTGGATGGTGTCAGTGGAGCAATGGACAGTGTCCGAATTTTTGTATTTTTTGTATTTTTTACAATTTTATTTCTTAATTATTTTTTACAATTTATTTTTGTATGATGGGGGGTGGGTTTATTTTTGAAATATATTTTTTCACAGTGTTTTTGGGGAAGGGAAGGGAAGGGAGTCAGTGGACGGTGTCAGTGGGGGAGTGGACGGTGTCAGTATTTTTTTAAATTTATGTATTTATTTTTTTCTTTTTCATAATTTAATTTGATCTTAATTTTTTTTCACAATCCTTTTTTTTTTTTGGGGGGGGGGGCTTGGGCTCTGGATCATATCGGTGGGAAGGGGGGGGGGGGTTGTGGTGTCAGTATTTTTTTTTTTTTTTTTACAATTTTAATTTTGTAATATATTTTTTTTTTATCAGCCCTGTTTGGGGGCTTTGGTGACATGTCAGGGGTCTATATAAAGACCCCTGACATCTCCCCTTTAAGACAGAGAAAGGGACCGAGGACACAGATTCCTCAGTCTTTTTCTCGGCATTGAAGATGAATGGAGAGGAGACAGAGGCACCTCTCCATTCATAATCTGAAGCAGAGTAACACACAGTTTACTCAGTTTTGCTCAGTTATCACAGGACATAGAGAGCGATCGGTAGCAAAGGCTCTCTATGTCCCATTCAGAAAAGGAAGGTTCCTTCCTCCGCTCTCCATCCTGAGAGATGGAGAGATCCTGAGAGGTCCCCAAGTCCCCCCCCCCACAGCCAGCGGGAGAGGAGGGAAGCCGGTTGCGGGGGGCAGAGGAGGGGAAGACAGAGACACAGCGGGCGGGTGAGGAGGACACGGAGAGGGGCCAGAGATGAAGGGGGGGTGCAGGAGAATACGGGGTCTGGAGAAGGAGGAAGACATGCACGGCTTTTCATCAGCAGCAATCTCCTTCTCTCCCTCCTGCGGCTTTCAGCTGAAAAGTCATGCAGGGGGATCTGTGCTCACAGCTGTCCCTCCACCACACCATCATTCCTGACTGTCACTGGACATGTATGCAGGAGTGACAGGAGGCCGTGAGATTGCTCTTCTTTTACCCAGAACGCGCTCTGCCTCTCCTGTGCTTGCTCTGGTCAAGGGTAGTGTAGAGGTGGACAGGGAGTCTGCTGATGTCACGACTTCACCCCACCGAGCGACGGACATCAGACCCACCAACTGAATCTGGAGTTTTGGGGGGCTCCACATAGAGAAAGGGGAGATATATGAAAGGTAAGGATACATGCAGGAGGCATGTATATCCTTATAGTTCAGCACTATGGCAGTACTTTATAATTGATGAGAGTGGGTTTACATCCACTTTAAATTAAACAAAAGTCAAAAAACCTATATATATATAGGGATCAGTCAGACGGCTCCAGGTTGATGGCTCTGGTTTTATCCTATAGTCTCTTCTCCACAGTCTACACATGTCTGACTCCTCTTGTGATCCACAATCTGCTGGCGCTCTCACTTTTGACTCCTCTCCAGGCTCCCCCTCAGAGACTGCAGACATGATAAACAACAGGAGATTGTCAGAGGATACGAACATGGCACAGGAGATGGTTAGAGGATACGGACATGGCACAGGAGATGGTCAAAGGATATGGACATGGCACAAGAGATGGTTAGAGGATACGGACATGGTACAGGAGATGGTTAGGGGACATGGACATGGTCACAAACCCACAAATGTGCACTCTTTGCAGACGATATTCTGCTCTTTAGCACCTCAC
The DNA here is from genome assembly GCA_029206835.1 of Rana muscosa. NCBI lineage: Eukaryota > Metazoa > Chordata > Amphibia > Anura > Ranidae > Rana > Rana muscosa. The sequence continues at coordinate 15,884,191 of JARGYO010005626.1, forward strand.
TATTAATCTTGCTTCCCAACATTTAAAAATTATTAAATGGCTTTGGCAAAATCTCTGGCCTCAAAGTGAACTTCAAAAAATCTATGGCGCTAAATAAAAACCTTCCAGAACATCTAGTAACACGACTGAAGGAAAAATTCCAATTTGTATGGAGCGATACGGTCATTCCCTATTTGTGGGTCAATCTGGCAGCCTCAGTGGATTGGTTATATGTGGCCAACTTTCCTAAATTGGAGGAAGACCTCACACATTGGGACAAAATGAATCTCTCTTGGTTAGGTAGAGTCAATTCAGCCATTATGACCCACATTATCCCACTCCCTGGTGATTTGGGATTCCCTTAACAACCACCCACACCTGATCTCTAATTGGTGCCCACTTTCTCATCTTTTCCCCAATCCTCTCTTTCCCCCGAGTATGTACATAAAATCGTTTAACTGGTGGCTAAACAAGGGGTTGTATAAAATCTGACATTTCATCAACGCCACTGGCCCTCTCACCCTCGCTCACTGTGTAAGCAAATTCGATATGCCCATTTCCGAAAGATACCGACTTCATCAAATCTCCCAATTTATCCATACATTATGGACCTCAAAATCTGACGCACTTACTATTACAGATTATGAGCAATGGTGTGGACATGCCACGGAGCAGGGGGGGGATTTCAGTGATCTAAGTCCCTCTTCATGCTGGAATGACAGAGGGATCTGGGTCAAACCTGGAGATTAGCAGAATGGAGCAGGGCCTCGACCTCCTCATTAAAAGAGATTTTAAATACATCACTAGTGGAGGCAAACCTGAAAGTTTTAATGCGATGGTATCTCGTCCCCTTAAGACTAGCTAAAATCTATTCGACATCCTCCCCTCTGTGTTTCCGAAATTGCGGACAGGTTGGATCGGTGATAGCATAGGGAAGGGTTATCCCCCTGTAAACATTTGTTTTGCTGTCTGTGCCTTTGTTCAGAAGATTTCACCTCACTTTCTGTCCCAATGACAATTGGATTTTGAAAATTTTGGGTTATTAGGGAAACAAGGATTGGTGATAAAGCATCAGTGGAGACACCTTTTTCCCATATTAAGTCTTACTGTCAGGGTTGTATGTACCTGATCAGCGAGTCCGTTAGAGCAGAGGAAGGTCCCTCGTACGGATCCGACTCGCGGGCCCCTGGTAGTGCAGACAGGAGGCACGGGAGTGCGGAAGGGTAAGAGAGCCTGAGAGTGGTTACTGGAAGGTAGCTCCGGATCCTGGGTTCAGGAGAGTGGCTGAGCCAGGCTGGCTGCAGGCAGGCAGGTAGGCAGGCAGGTGTGTAGAGCAGCGCAGCTGGGCAGGTGCAGAGAGAGTGGTCAAGACAAGCAGGGTTCGGCAACGTTCAGGCAGTATGGTACAGCGGGGTAGGCAAGTTCAGGGTCAAAGACAGGCTGAGGTCGGGTGCAGGCGGATAGCAGGAAAAGTCCAGTAACAAGCCGGGTGGTCAGAAGATCAGGTTTCAGGCAATTAACAGGAGCAGGATACACAGGGGACTGTAGATCAGACAGCACCGGTCTGAAGTGTTCCAGGAGTTTAAATGGGCAAACCGGCGTGCATCGGCGCGCGCAATGGCGCATCGGCGCATCGGGGCATCAGCGTGCGCAATGGCGCACGCACGCGCACGCAATGCGCGCACATGCACCCGCGCGCACAGGCACACCATCGCGCACAGGCGCGCGCGCGCAGTCTGGGAAAGGCACCAGCGCGGACAGGAACATTCCCAACATCAGCGCGCATCGGCGCGCGAACGCACACCAAAGCGACCACCAACACGCCCGGCAAGGTACGTTCTCTGACACTTACAGGAGAGAATTTTCCTTCCTAGGAGTAGATTTCCTCTCACTTCCTGTTGTCTCCCTCCGTTTGTAAGTAGGATTCGTTTGAAAGTCAGATGTTTGTAAGTAGGGGACCGCCTGTATATACTATATGGCCTGCCCTATATACTCTGCAGAAAATTGAGCCTTAGGTGTTGGTGGTACCAAAACACTGTAACCCCTCACAGATACTCTTGTTGAGCGCAGGAACGGGCCCTGCTGTGAAATATTGGATCAAAAATTGTAATTACATGCCCCTGTTAAACAGGGGCAGAAAAATTGGGCCTTTGGTGGTGGTGGTGGCACAACACTGTAAACCCTCACAGTTACTCTTGGTGGGCGCAGGAAAGGGCCACGCTGTGAAATATTAGATCAAAAATTGTAATTACATGCCCCTGTTAAACAGGGGCAGAAAAATTGGGTCTTAGGCAGTGGTGGTGGTGCCACAACACTGTAACCCCTCACAGATACTCTTGTTGAGCACAGGAACGGGCCCTGCTGTGCAATATTAGATCAAAATTGTAATTACATGCCCCTGTTAAAGAGGGGCAGAAAAATTGGGCCTTTGGTGGCAGTGGTGGTGGTGATACAACAATGTAACCCCTTGCAGATACTCTTGTTGAGCGCAGGAACAGGCCCTGCTGTGCAATATTAGATAAAAAATTGCAATTACATGCAGGGCAGAAAAATTGGGCCTTGGGCAGTGGTGGTGGTGCCCTAAACCAAAAATATTCTTAGAAGCTAGCATCATCAAGATTGAGGAGGAATAGTATAGTCACTCAGCATAAAAGGATAGTCACTCAGCATAGGCAGTCTTCAAGGGATCCCACATCCATAGAAAAATCAAGCAGTTACATCAGCATCAGGTGCTTGGTAGCTGGTGATCCAAGACTGATTCATTTTTATGAATGCGAGCCTATCAACGGAGTCAGTGGACAGGCACACTCTGTGATCCATTACAAACCCTCCAGCAGCACTGAATGTGTGTTCAAAAAGAACGCTGGACGCAGGACAGGCCAGTAGCTCAATTGCATATTGAGCAAGCTCTGGCCAGTGGACCATCCTCAAGACCCAGTAACCCAGTGGATGCTCTGTTGGAAAGGTCTCCAAGTCTGATCTTGCCCCTAGATATTCCTGCACCATGTAATGCAGACGCTGGCGATGGTTGCTTGAACCGATCAGACCTTGGCGCTTAGGACTGAAGAATTGTCTGAAGGCATCGGTCAGCCGGCCACCTTCTCCACCGCTCTTTCTGTGACTGAACGAAGCCTCAGCAACACGTTGTCCAGCACCAGAAAATTGTAACCTCCCAGGGTCCGGAAACCCATTGCACAAACCTTTCTTCAAGGCCTCCTGAAGATGTTTCATCCTCTGCTCCCTCTATGAAGGTAGGATGAATTCTGCAACCTTACCCTTGTAACGTGGATCAAGAAGGATTGCCAGCCAGTAATGACCTCTCGCCTTGATACCACGAATCCTAGTGTCCTTTTGCAGGCTTTACAGAATCAGGGAGGCCATGCAGCGTACGTTTTCAGAGGCATTCGATCTTGAGTCCTTTGGGTCACTAAGGATCACATGATCCGCAACTACCTCTTCCCAGCCACGTACAACTCCATGGGTTTCTGGGAACTGAAAACGATCCCTTGAAGACTGCTGCTGAGTGTTATCCTCCACGTCCATGCTGACACAATCCTCCTCTTCTTCCTGTGTGTTTGGCGGGCCCGCAGGAATACTATCTGGATAAAGGGGGCCTTGAGAGGTAAGGAAGTCCTCCTCTTCCTCCCGCTGTTCTGCCTCAAGTGCCCTGTCCATTATTCCACGAAGCGTGTGCTCCAACAGGAAAACAAGAGGGACAGTATCACTGATGCATGCATTGTCACTGCTCACCGTCCTCATGGCCTCCTCAAATGGTGACAGGACAGTGCATGCATCCTTGATCAGTAGCCACTGCCGTGGCAAAAAAAGGCCAAGCTCCTCTGACCCTGTCCTGGTGCCATACTCACACAGGTACTCATTGATGGCCCACTGCTGCATTTGCAGCTGCTGCAGCATTGCCAACGTTGAGTTCCACCTGGTGGGCATGTCCAAAATGAGGCGGTTGTTAGGCAGGTTGCATTCCATTTGAATGTCAGCCAGCCGAGCACTGGCATTATATGACCAGCGGAAATTACCACAGACTTTCCTGGCCTGCCTCAGGAGATCCTGTAAGCCTGGGTACCTGCTCAAGAACCGCTGCACCACCAAATTCAGGACATGAGCCAAACAGGGAACATGGGTCAAGTGTACCTGTCGGAGGACGGAGAGGAGGTTTGTGCCATTGACGCATACAACCATTCCTGGCTGAAGCTGGCGTGGCGTCAACCACCTCTGAGTCTGCCCCTGCAGAGCTGACAGAATCTCTGCTCCAGTGTGGCTCCTGTCCCCTAAGTAGACTAACTCAAGCACCACATGGCATCTTTTTGCCTGAGTGCTTGCGTAGCCCCTTGAACGTCTATGGAGCACCGCTGGTTCAGAGGAAAAATCTGCAGAGGAAGAGACCATACAGGAAGAAAAAGAGGAGGGGTGAAGAAGAGAGCTGTGGCAGAATCACCACTAGCATTTTTGAGGCGTGGTGGCGGAACAAGCTCCAACAATACTGAACCCTGTCCTGCATCCTTCCCAGCTGCCAGTAGAGTTACCCAGTGCGCCGTGAAAGAAAGGTAAAGTCCCTGTCCATGCCTGCTGGACCATGAGTCAGTGGTAATATGCACCTTATTCCTGACCGCCCTGTCCACCGAGGCCAAGACATTGCGTTCCACATGCCGGTAGAGAGCCGGAATGGCCTTCCGTGAAAATAAATGGTGTTTGGGAACCTGCCACTGAGGTACCGCACATTCCACAAATTCACGAAAGGGGGCAGAGTCTACCAGCTGAAAAGGCAGAAGTTGCAGTGCTAGCAATTTGGCCAAGCTAGCATTCAGAAGCTGAGCATGTGGATGGCTGGATCCGAATTTCTTTCTACAGTTTAGCAACTTGGGTAGGGAACTTTGCCTGCTAAAATCAGATGGCGGTGTACCGCTAACAGATTGGCCGCAAGTACTTGGGACACCTATTGCTATACCTTCATTCCTCTCAGTGCAGGTTTCTGAGAGGACTGGAGGTATAGTGGGGTTGGAGATCCCAGATGAAGAGCAAGGAGAAGTCTGCCTTGTTCTTTGATGTGGATCTTTCAAGTGCTGTTGCCAACGGACTGCATGGGAGGTCGTCATATGTCTGGTCAAGCATGTGGTGCCCAAGCGGCTGCTGTTTTGGCCACGCTTGATCCGCTTCAGACATAGGTTGCAAACAGCAACGGTGCGATCTGCTGCACACATGTCAAAAAAGGCCAAAACCAAAGAACTTTTCAAAATAAGTGGGGAGTCAGCAGTAGGGTGGCTGCCCTTAAACTGCCACCTGGAGGGCATCCTGCCTGGTTGGAGATGTGCCTCCTCCTCTCTTCTATCAGGCACCCAAGTAGAGTCAGTCACCTCATCATCCCCTCCCTGCTCGTCACTGGAGCAAACTTGGCAGTATGCTGCAGCTGGGGGAACATGACTACCAGTTTCTTGCCCTTCTTGGGCACCTCCTCTCTCTAGGCTCACGTCACTCCCTTCCTCAACCTGGGTACCATCATCAGAGCCTTCAAATTGCTGCGCATCCTCCAGCAGCATGTACCCGACACTGTGGTCGAATAGTTCTGGGGCCCCTCCATGCATGATGGTGGGGCTAGGGAAGGAGTGACTGTTGACAAGGAGCCAATGGAAGAGGCCACTTTGGCAGCTGCATTGGCGGGCAAACTACTTTGAGCCTGGGTGACAGAGGATGAGGAGGATGAGGACGGCTTTGTTATCCACTCCACCAACTCTTCTGCATGTTGTGGCTCAATACCACAGCCAGCAGCAGAAAAATAGGACAAGCGTGCCCCACGGCCACGTGCAGAGAATGCACTGTGTCCGCGACCAGCACTGTTGACTGTAGACACAGAGCCTGCTTGCCCTATTTTAGTGGCCTGTGAGCGTCTGCCTCTCCTTGGTGGCCTTCCGGACATGATGTAAATTTTGTTTTGCAACACTACACTACACTTTATTGTGTACTGTGTACACCACCAGAAAAGTAGTACTACGGCTGCACTGTATTGTGTACACCACCAGAAGTTTAATAGCACCTATGGCTGCACTGTATTGTGTACTGTGACACCACCAGAAAAGTAGTAGCAACTGCACTATGAGTGCACTAAATTGTGTACATCACCAGAAGTGTAATAGCAACTACGGCTGCACTGTATTGTGTACTATGTACACCACCAGAAAAGTAGTAGCAACTGCACTACGGGTTCACTGTATTGTGTACACCACCAGAAATGTATTGTTTACTGTGTACACCACCAAAAGTATATTAGAAAAAGTACACCAGGAATAGCCTGCAGTTAGATATAGGCTACACTGGATGCAGAATATATATATATATATATATATATATATATATTAGACTTGTGCACAACGGAAAAATTCGTTCCGTTTCGGTTCGTTTCTTTCCGGTCCTGTTGATTCGTAATCATTCGTAATTTTGCTAGACGGGATTTTTCGTGTTCGGACTCATTCGTATTTTTGCAAGCGACATTTTTCGTTGAATTTTTTGTTGCTTTATAATTCGTACTTTCGGTAGAGTACGTTGTTTTTCGTTGATTCTGGACACAACTCCTACTTTCGTAACTTTTTTTGGGTTCGTTGATTCGTAATTTTCCGTGTCTCTCTCACAACGACGCTGCCTATTATGCCTAATGTGCTTCGAATGGATTTGTACTTTTCTAAATACATAGCGGTTATTTGTAACGATTCGAAATCTCGTATTTTACTTTCGTTTTTGACATGCGGCTATAGCATTAGCCTCCGCCCCCCCCTGTACACCATTTTGAGAGGGAGTTCAGCACGGCGAGGGAGAAGCAGAGAGCAGAGCAGAGTGTTATTGTGCTTCGAATGGATTCGTACATTCGTAACTTTTTTTGGTCGTTGATTCGAAAATTTACATGTCTGACAGTGGCGCTGCGTGCTTCGAATGGATTCGTACTTTTCTAATACATCGCAGTTATTCGTAACTATTCTAAATCTCGATTTTTTACTTTCGTTTTTGACATGTGCCTAATGCCTATAGTCTCCGCCCCTGTATGTCATTTTGAGAGGTTGTATAGTGGTGAAGTGAGGGAGGAGCAGAGAGCAGAGCAGAGAGTGTTATTGTGTTAGATGTGTGATTGTTTTTGTTTGTTTTGGTGAATTAGAATGTCTGGGAGTGAGAATGGACGTGTGAGTCTTGTGAGTGAGAATGTTGGTGTTGGTATGAGAGTTGTTGGTGAGAGTGGAGGGGAGCAGAGAAGTGGAGGGGAGCAGAGAAGTGGAGGGGAGCAGAGTAGTGGAGGGGAGCAGAGAAGTGGAGGAGGGGACTCAGGGGAGAGGAGGAGTGTAGTTGAGGAGAGGCATGGAGGGGAGAGGAGAAGTGTAGGGGAGGGGAGGTGTGGAGGGGACTCAGGGAAGAGGAGGAGTGTAGTGGAGGAGAGGCACGGAGGGGAGAGGAGTGTAGTGGAGGAGAGGCATGGAGGGGAGAGGAGGAGTGTAGGGGAGGAGGGGCGTGGAGGGAAGGGGAGGAGTGGAGGGGACTCAGGGAAAAGGAGGAGTGTAGTGGAGGAGAGGCATGGAGGGGAGAGGAGTGTAGTGGAGGAGAGGCATGGAGGGGAGAGGAGGAGTGTAGGGGAGGAGGGGCGTAGAGGGAAGGGGAGGAGTGGAGGGGACTCAGGGAAGAGGAGGAGTGTAGTGGAGGAGAGGCATGGAGGGGAGAGGAGTGTAGTGGAGGAGAGGCATGGAGGGGAGAGGAGGAGTGGAGGGGAGGAGGGGTGTGGAGGGGAGCGGAGGCGTGGAGGTGAGAGGAGGATCAGTGGGGGGTTGAGGAGAGAAGAGGAGGCATGGAGGGGAGAGGAGGGAAGAGGAGGTGTAGAGGGGAGAGTAGAGAAGAGTAAGCGTGGAGGGAAGAGGAGGCGTGGAGGAGAGGAGAGGCGTGAAGGGGAGAGGAAGAGTGGAGGTGAACGGAGGCATGGAGTGGAGCCAAGGCATGGAAGAGGGCATGCCCATGGAGGTGGAGTGGAGCGGGAGCATGGCAAAAAAAAGAGGCAAGTGTCCACCCCTACATCAGAAGAGAATTCTGACACCGACCTGCAGCAGCACCAGCGAACCAAGAGACAGAAAACATCAAGGGGGCCCATATTTACCCCAGAGGAGAATTCTGCATTGGTTGCTGCAGTGAACATAGAAAAAGTGAGACTCTTCAGCCTAAATGTCTCAACCTCTGCGAAGAGAGCAGCCTGGGAACGAGTCCGGGACTCAGTGAATGCAGTCTCCAAGGTTCGCAGGGCCACCGATGGTGTCAGGCAGAGGTAAGTATTCAAATATTATATCACTCTTAGAACACACCACATATATGTGAAAAATACACAGTATAGTAGTTAGTCAATAGTCAATAAACTGATTTGAACGTAACACAAATATTTATTTGGCACAGAAAAGTAACATGTAAAATAAAAATAATATTGTTGTAACGTGTATCTGTAATCATTTGCAGGTTTTATGATTGTCGGGCGTCAGTTAATAAAAAGATAGAGAAGCATCTTCTGGTCCAGTCTACTGGAGGAAAGGCTGTGGTCTTCAGACAGTGGGAGGCAGAGCTGAGAGATGGCCTGCTTGCAGATGAGGAGGATGTCCCTGGAGTCAGCAGAAAGGGTCCAGCCGAGCATCAGAGAGCTGGTGAGTAAAATAAAATATATCATTATATATTGCAGTTATATGGTTGTTTCCAGCTCACTATTTTTTTTATGACTACGCATGTGAGACTTACGTTTTGCTTTACATTCATGTTTTCCAGATCGAGCAACGTCATCTGTGGAGGGAACAGCTCCAAGTTCGTGCCCTCAAGATTCTGGCAGTGGTGGTGGTGAGTAGTACCTACCTACCTAACATAAACACAAAGCAAACATAATAATAAACAACATAGTAACAAACATCTATTTAACATTTAAAGCAGACATCACTAAATGGCGGACTGTGGGCTAAATGCATACGAGACACTGTGCCATCCAGACCGCCACAGTCCAGCCATTTATGTGCCGTTCTGCACACAGAGCCGGAGACACATCAGATCTGAATATTGGGCAAGAACGGAGCTTCTGAAGATAACTTTCCAAGTTAACCAGCAGGTGATTGGTTGCTAGGCAGCCCTAGCAACCAATCACCTGCTGGTTAACTTCAGCACCTCCCGCTCCTGCCCAGTATTCAGTGCTGCTGTGTCTCCCATTGTGTCTCCAGCTCTGTGAGCCCAAATAATGCAAGGGGCAGAGCTGTGGAGGCTGTATTCTGATGGGGGCAGAGCTGGGAGGTTAAGATGGGAAACTGGCAGAGATGCAGGGTGCTGTGTAATGTGAAGGGGCCCAGAGATGCAGGGTGCTGTGTAATGTGAAGGGGGCCAGAGATGCAGGGTGCTGTGTAATGTGAAGGGGGCCAGAGATGCAGGGTGCTGTGTAATGTGAAGGGGGCCAGAGATGCAGGGTGCTGTGTAATGTGAAGGGGGCCAGAGTTGCAGGGGGCTGTGATGTGAAGGAGGGCAGTGGACAAAGCTGTGGGGCGGTGCTGTGAAGGTGGCAGAGAAGATTAAGATACCATTGTGAACGGAGGTTCAGAACACTACTGTAAACTGTGATGTGAAGGGGGATTGTGATATGCCAGGGGACTGAGGAAACTGATATAAGAATGGGATGGAGAAATAAGAGAGGAGGGGCTGTCAAAGCACAAACCATTTAGCAATGATTTGTCCTCTTACCTTGCTAGGATCCTTTTTTGTTATGAAGTCAGATTTACGACATCTGGCTTCTGCTGTGCTGCCGAAGCCGGGTGACAATCCTCTGCCGTCCATTCTCTGGCTGAGAGATTAGCTGATTGTACTCGGCCAATAAATGGCACACTGTGCAAGGAAATAAAAAAAAATGAAAGCTCAAATAGGTCCTGTAGCATTCCACTTCCCGCAAAACAATGTATATCTGTCCAGTTCTTTGAGGAAGTGGTTGTACCGGGGTGATAAGCAGCTGCAGCCGTCACCCCGGTACCGCTTTTTAGATTTGGTGGTCGGCTTTGTTATGATAACAACTGATGCGGCTCAGAAGCTGCTCAGCTGTCATCATAAGGAGTGGGAGAGGACACGACAAGCCCTCCGCCCGCCGCCTTACACCGCTTCGCCCGGGTCTCCAGTCCGGAGCGACCAGAGTTGCAAACAAAGCCGGAATCGGCTTCAATCGAGTCTCCAATGTAGTAACTCAGAAGTTACGTACTCATTTACTTGGCTGCCAATGGCGCCGATATGAAAAAATCCACAGTATTCAAATATGCAGATTTTTGCTTTTTGAATACTTGTACATGCAAAGGAGGGATTTGGGGATTGGAATTTTTTTTTAAGTAAAACTTGAAAAAATAAACAAAAAATAACAAAAAAAAATATTTGAAAAGTGCCCCGCATGCTCGCTTACCAAAGAAAACACATATGTGGCGCCCGCAAATGTAAATGGTGTTCAAATCACACGTGAGGTATCGCCGCAATCCTCACATCGAGAGAAATAATTATAGCAAAAGATCTCCTCTGTAACTCTAAACTTGTAATCGTAAAACAAAAATTACATGCTCATCTATAGTGATTTTTAAGTACCGTAGTTTCTCGCCATTCCAACAGCGTTTGCAATTTTAAACCATAACATGTTCGATATCTATTTACTTGGAGTAACATCGTCTATCGCAATATCCCCAAAAATTGGGATAAATAAATTTAATGTAAATTTATTTTTTTAATTCAGTAAATTTTTCCCCAAAAATTGCTTTTGAAAGGCCGCTGTGCAAATACATATATTATATATATATATATATATATATATATATATATGTATATATATATATATAATGTTTGTGGTTCTCAGTAATTTTCTAGCAAAAAATAATGATTTTAAATTGGCAAGAATAACTGTCAGAAATAGGCTTGGTCCAGAAGTGGTTACCTTAACTCTTTTATTCTATCTTTAACAGAAAGCCTGAGCCATATCCCGGACCCTCCAGCGTCAGCTTCTGTCAGGAAGCAGCGGCCCATTACTCCTCAACGTAAGTAGAATACGCAAGCTGCCAATATAAAGAAACAGGACACAAGGCACCATCATCATCCACACTTTACAAACAGGCATTATAAAACACAAAAAAAGCTATTTAACAACCATCCATTTTTAAGTTCATACACACACACACACCTCAAACTAGGGGTCGACCGATTATTGGTGGCCACTTTTTTGTAATAATCGTTATCGTTGACAAACTTACCAATTGAATATAGTGCTTCGAGGTGTTGTACTGGGGTGATGCTTGCAGCGGCAGACATCACCTGGTACCGTTTTTTAACAACCGATGTGGAGAAGCAGCCGCTTGTCTGTTATTACAAACAGCCGGAGGGGATGTCCTCCCCAGAAGTGCAGTCGCTGTAAATCTGAGGAGAAACTCTGAAATGAGGGGAAGCTCTGCTGATTTTATCATCCAATCATGTACAAGCAAACATTCTGTTTTTTTATTTTCCTTGCATGTCCCCCTCAGATCTACAGTGACTGCACTTCCAAGTGCACTTGTAGTGGAAAGTGTATTTTCCTTTAGTAAATAGACCCCACTGTTTGTATTGTAACCTATGATTGTTTATTCTATTACATTCTTTTTTTCTATTACAAGGGATGTTTACATTCCTTGTAATAGGAATATATGTGACACAAAATGTATTTATTTTTTAAAGGACAGTGTCCTATAAAAAATTTAAAGTTAAATAAATATTTTTATTCTAATCTCTAGAAATCAATTTCTTTGAATGCTATCATCAACATTGGCTATCTCGTCTATTTCAGATCAACAAGACCAGTCAGAGGGGAGAGCGCAGTGCAGCTCGCCTCGCTCACCTGTCCTTATTTGCGAGGGCATTGAGCTCCAGAATGAGCCAGAGCTGACCCCTGTGATTACCGATACTCCGGACTTCTCCCCATGGCCAGAGGAGGAGGTCATGGGCCATGTTTCCCGCATCCTGCCACCATCTGATGCTGCCCCTGGTGTGCCTCTACAGGAGCAGCCACAGCTGTTGCCCCCTCCTACCCAGATGGCACTGGCACCTACTGCTGTACCGCCTGGACCAGCAACTGTCCATGATGCAGAGCATCAGAGGGTCGTCACAGGACTTCAGAGGCAGGCAAGTGACAATAGAAGATTGTCATGGCGGGACATCAGGAGATTAACCCGGATCATTGAACTTGTAGCCAGGCAACAGACTGACAATATGGAGCGTATGTTGGCCCGGGTAAACCAACAGCATAACCAGGCAATGGAGCATTTAAGACTGTCTTTGATGGAAGCAATTTCCAGGCACAATGCTCCATTGCCTGGGAGCTCGTCTGGTAGTAGTACTCAGAGCAGCAGAGAACCCTCTCCTTAGGAAATCTGAGGGCTAGTTCTTCCTCTGCTCCAGGACCCAAGGCAGCTCAGCTCACCTTTTTGTTATTAATAGTTGTATATATGTATACGTGTTAACATACATTTTTTTTCTACGTTTGTTTGTGCAAATAAATAAATGCAAATAATTTTTGCCTAATAAAAGCATACTTTAGTGCTTATATATTGATGATTATTATGTGACATTGTACACTTTATTACATATCTGGTTGCTTAATATAAAAAATCACATGCTATCACACATGGTAATCAACTTAAACAGTTAAAAGAACATCCTTGCCAGTTGTCACCAACAACTTCATTTAGGTTTAGCTAGGTATTATACTGCCTCGCTGACCTTAGTATTCTCTTTCTTTTTTCGCATCATTATATGTTGTAGTTCAAAGTTGCAGTAACAGAAATGGAAATAGTATTAGTCGAGTCGTGATGATGATGGCTAATACTATTTCCAGTTCTGTTACTGCAACTTTGAACTACAACATATAATGATCTGGAAAAGTGTATAAGTGTTCTATACAGCTGTCCTGATTTTATGTTTGAAAGGAACATGCATCATTTGAGATTCCCTCTACGTATGGATACGTCTGATACCGGTATTGAATGGATACGAGTAATCTTTTATCTGTACTCGTCAATACCAAATACCATTACCTGCGTCCAGGTGCCGCGAGGGAGCTTGGCGCCAGCTTCCCTGCCAACCAAGAATCCGGGAGGCCTGGCTTCCTGATAAGCTGTGAAGCCGGCGTCACGCTCTCTAACAGCACCTGGATGCACCTGAAAGGTCTTTGGTATTGACGACAAGTACAGATAAAAAATTACTCGTATCCAATACTGCTATCGTGCATCCCTACATACAAGTTTGCCGTTATTCATACATCCTAAAAGATGTGTATGGTTAATACATACCTGTGAAATCTTCGACTTGTATGTGTCTGTCATGAAGAAGCCTCATCCACTCATTCCAGTGGTACTTTCACTAAATTGGCAAATAAAACAAGAGTTACATAAATGAATGGAAATCAATGATGGATATGGGAGTAAGTGGCCAGGAGAGCAGGTACTCACCTTCTGACTCACGGCAACACAATTACAGTCTTTCCTTCCTTGTCGTGGGTGATGACTTTCCGTAGTGCCAACTTAAATGTGCCATGTTGCCAACACTGTGGCCTGGAGATTACATGAATATCTTGGTGGACTGGATATATTAGCATTAGCAGCAAAATCTCCTTGCCACGATGTAGGTGCCATCAGAGGGTGGAAAGAAAAAACATTTTGGTGGTGGGAGTATAGGAGAATCGTAGTACCATTTTTGGCCTTCATTTTCCTGTGTCTGTATGTATATTAGCAGCAGACTTAGTATCACCACTATTTCCACCACCAGTACTACAAGTATAAGCAAGCAAGCAGCCTGGTTGGCAAGCTGCATAACTAAAGGAAAACAACAACAGATTTAACTTATAAAATACAAATAATGGTTTAACTAAGTAACTACTAACTAGGAGAAAATCCAATGGTATTATATTATGTTTAAAGTGCACTGTTTAAATTCTGAAAATGACTGGAATAATTTTATAACATTAATTCTTATAAGTACATAAATACAGCGGCTTGAGACAGTTTTGACACCTGTCCAGGTAGTGAAACCCTGACAGGAGGCAATCCTCCAAGGTGCTGTTTGCACTCATGCGTGGTCTGTGCTTTCCTGATATATTGCATGACCATGTGCGCAGTCGCACTGACAAACGGTTTGCCTTTCACCTTCATGGCGCTGCTTGCTTATACCGAACTTAAAGGGACTGCGTTTGTATTCCAGTGTCCTAGGTATTCGAGATTTGAGAAGAAGGCAGGTGGAATGGAAATAGCAGAACTATTGCAGCAGGAACGTTTCACAAACTGAATGGTTTAAAGTTTTAATTGAAATGTACAAATGATACAGCTGTCCCGTTTATTTATTATGCTAGTACTAAATGACACAGTTGTCTCAAAAGGACAACAATATAAGTTATAATACCAGATCAGTAGCTAAAACCTTGGGCAGTAAAATAGCAGGGCAGGAGGTATGAGGTGGGACTTAGTAGAGGAACATTCCATGCCAAATCATCACAAACTAAATGGAACTTTGTTTTCAACCTGACCATCTCAGATGTTCATTAAATTTGATAGGATGGTATAGGGTCAGACATGGAGTAACTACCATATCTGACATTTAAGCCCTCACGGAAATGGTCAGGATGGGACATGTGATGATTTCTGGCATGGAATGAGGGCCTTAGGGGAGACGTGGAACTGGGTCAGGTGGAGATTTGGAGATTATGTTATCATCATGGATGAGTATTATTTTTTTATGCAGCATCAAAGTCAAGAGCAGGGTAACCAAGCTTTGGCATGTTGATTTTTAAAAAAGCCATTTGCTCTAAGAGCTGGGGGAGCAATTGTGAGCGCTGAGGGCATAATATATTTCCTGTTACAGAAAACACCCGCTCACTCTGGACCGTGGTTGAGGGACAGGAAAGAAGCTCCTGGGCTACCGAGGACAAAGCAGGCCACACATCCTTCTTCTCATCCCAAAAACTCAAGGGATCTGTACTGGGGGGCAAAGGAGGTTCTGCTAGGTAAGCCCTAACTATGTCACCAGCATTTTTTGCTTTTCTAAGGGGCTGTTCAGTGGGTCCCACCAAACTGTGAAGTGCCTCAGCCCAAAAAGCTGATGCTCTGGTGGAGTGAGCACCGGCAGCAGTGCTGCTAGTACCAGCTAACAGAGTATCATCACGCTCCTCTTCTTCTCCCTCCTCTAAATGTACTCCCATTTGCCTTTCCCTCTCACGTACCCTCTCTATTAATCTATCCCTCCAGGTGGTGAGAGTATTTTTGCGGAGTGCTATCCTGCCTTTGAATCTGGGGTCACAAATTGTGGCTAACATGAACTCGGTGCGAGAGTCGATGAGCTCTTTTATGCGCGAACTGAGTTGCTCCTTCAGCCTCCTCAGAAGGGCATCAACTTCAGCAAGTATATTGCCACCAGGCAATCATTCCCTATTGGAAAGGAACAAATCTATTTTATTTGTAAGGTGTGCAAAGAGGGGAACCACTTGTGCCAGGCTAGCACTCTCTTGGCTTAAATTGTCAGTGACATCCTCAAAAGGCCTGAGCACTGTGACAACTTGGTCAATCATTACCCAGTCCTCCCTGCCTAGTGGTCTGGCAATACCAATAAAATGTTCACATGCCATTGCGTGAATTGCCCTCTGTTGCTCAAGGATACGCTCTAGCATATGTAAAGTTGAGTTCCACCTTGTTCCCACATCCTGTTTAAGGCAGTGGTCCACGAGGCCTGCCTTTCTCTGTTCCTGCCTGAGAAGGTGGCTATCCTTCACACTCCGGTGGAAGTGACCAGCAATTTTGCGGCACGACTCTAAAAGTGCTGCTAACCTTCCACTGTTAGTGTTATCATCGAGAGCAGACCTAACAACTAGATGAAGGATGTGTGCACAGCAGCGCACACCAACAAATCTTCCATCACGGATAGCCTTTGTCATGTTCGCTCCACCATCACTGACAACAAATCCCATTTTGACATTAGTGCCTGCCTGTTCCCCTAGCCACCTCCCTATCATTTTCTGAAGTGCATTTAAAATATTCTGTGATGTGTGCTGCTGATCCATCACCTCAGCATGGAGGAGGAAGGAGTGCAATCCTGTCTTGTGCACTGTGGCAGCGGCCACAGCACTTGAGGTTTTTCTTGACCGTGCAATTGTTTGTGGTGGTGGTTGTATATCTTGCGACTCATTGGGCTGCCACCAATGGGCAGTCAAGGACAGGAAGGCATGCTGGCCACTAGTAGCACTCCATAAATCAGTTGTAAAGTGAACTGATTGGCCAGCAGCCTTCCCCAGCAAATCCTTCAAAACCCCAACACATGACCGGTACAGCGAGGGCACTACAGTTCTACTGAATGTGGTGCGTGAAGGGACCTGGTATTGTGGTGCCACAGCCTGCATCAGCTGCTTGAAGGGCTCCCCTTCCACAAAACTGAAAGAAGCCCCCCCAACAGCTATAAGTTGTCCAATGAGGCGCGTAAGTTTGCGGGACTGCTGTTTTGACATACCCCGGTAATGTACCCCTCCAAAATGTTCAATAGTGGGCTGTATGGATTTATTTAGCATTTTACGACCTGCAGCTCCAGAAGTGGCTGTGACTTTGACACTGCTGCTGGTAATAGTGGTGGTAGATGGGGGAGCCACACCCATTTCTTCCCTCAGCACCACTGGCCTATGGTGGCTAAGCATGTGTTGCTTCATCCCAGCGTTCGTGAGATGACCCAACATTCTCCCACGGCTGACTTCTCTGCTGCATATTTTACATGTAGCTGTGCGGCCATCACCAACTGTCACGAAATGTTGCCAAATTTTAGAACGACGGGTGCTGCCACTGTGTGGTGAAGATTTTTTAGAGAGAGTTTCCTCTTCAGCCGCAGATGCTAGAGCAAGTTGCTTAATTTTGGTTGTAGCCTGGCCTATGCACTCTGCTATGCTGCAGTGTTTTTGTGATAAAATGGGAGGTGGCCTCATGTCAGGGATAGTGAAGGAGGTTACTTGATTAACAGTTGTGCTGGCGGCTCTAATGTTTATGGGAGACTCAACCGGAACAGGAGAGGCAGGTGCCACTGGTGCCGTTCTTTCAGGGGAATACAACAGTGGGGAATCAAATTTAATATTGGAAGGAGAATATTCTGTCTCATAAACATTTGGTTCCTGATCGAGATTAAAAGGTAAGGTATAATCTGAATCTTCCATGTTTGCGAAGGAGGATTTAGCACCATCAGATGTTGGGGGGTCCTGCTGAATTACCTTTTCTCTCGGATGGCTAAAGGGAAATGTGACTAAAAAATCTCCGTCATTACTTCTATGACCTGCAGATGTAATTTTTTCAGTGGTGATGGTGGTGCCAATGGGAGTAGCAATAGTGGTGGTGGTGGAACTATGAGCGCACAAAATGTCTTGCTCATATTCTAATATTTCACTTTTAGGCTGCTTAAATGGATGCGCAGAATCAAAAGCCTGTGTAGGTGGTAGTGTCAGGCCTTTCCTGTAAAAAATACTTGGTGTCACCACATTTCTCAAAGCGCCCATAGCAGAGGTGGTGGTGACACAACTGGCACTAGTAGTTATTGTGCAGGTAGTTCTTGGGGGAAGATCCTGAAAAAGGCGACGACATGCAATAGATGCCGACTGCTTCCTGGTCTCAGAGCAGGACCTCTCAGCCCTGCTAGTAGGGGATTTTGAACCAACAGTTTCCCTCTCTGACCTTTTCTGTTTGGAAGGTGGCCTTAGCATAGCACTACTACTGATAGTCAAAGTATCAGAGCTAGGCCTTTTGCAGCTAGATCTGCCTGAACGCTTTGGCTGAGGCACTGAAACAGGACAGGCAAGCTGCTTCTGCTGCTTCATTTGCCTCCCCTTTGAAAAGTCACTCCTTTTAGACTTAACACGACTACTGGAACGTGTAGTACTGGTGGTGGAAGTATGACTGTCTGGGCCTGGCAATACAGATGCTGACATACATGACACAGACAATGGTGGTACAAACTCACAGGTGCTGGTAGTGGTTGTTGTTGCTGTGTCACTGCTGCTGCTGGTACCAGGAGGAGGAACCTCATGTTGAGAGCTTGAATCCATCTTTACAAAAAAATTTACTAGGCTGGACTCTCTTCTGCTACTTCTCAAATATTGTCTCCCCTCCTCTGCTCAAACTCCCTTTCTCACTCAGTTACCACTGGTGGAATGCACAATGCAGTGACCTTTTGCCCTTAATCCAACCTCCAGCACAAAATAAATCAACTGATTGGCCTGTAAATTACTCCATGCCAGTAATCCAGCCCCCAAGGGATCAACTGATTGGCTAAAAAAAATGTAATTCTGTAATATCCGGAATAACGAATGCATTTGCATTGAAATTCGTCTGAATTTTGCAACTTTCGGACATTCGGATGCATTTGAATTTCGGTTCAAAGCAATTACGAATAACACCGAATCCGACAAAAATTATCTCAAATAACGAATGGCTTTGGTGTAATTTGTTGATGCTTTAACACGGCCTAATGCAACACCAATTCGACTCGTGGTTTTGCATGACGAATGATTTCATTTCACTATTCGTTAAATTTAGCGGACAATCATTCTGATGAATCAATTTCTTTCCAATTGTTAGTAGCTCACTAGGGAGTAAAACGAATCGATTCGAATATAATTAAATTATTTGTTATGTGATTACGATCACAAGTCGACTTGCATTAGGCCGCGTTAACGCATTAACGAATTATGCCGAAAGCATTCGCTATTTATGATAATTTTAGTTCGGATTCGGTTTTATTCGTAATTACTTTGTTCGGAAATTCGAATGCTTCCGAATGTCAGAAAGTTGCTAAATTCGGACGAATTTCGATTCGTTACGAAACGAATTGCACAAGCCTAATATATATATATGTATATATATATATATATATATATATATATATATATATATATACACAAACACAAGACTGTATGTGTGTTTGTGTGTATATATATATATATATATATATTTATTTTTTATTTTTTTACAGAAAAGGACTGTATACATATATATTAATACACCGCCTTAAGTATATTAGAAAAAGTACACCAGGAATGGCCTGCAGTCAGATATAGGCTACACTGGATGCAGAGTATATATATATATATATATATATATATATATATATATATACACCGCCTGAAGTATATTAGAAAAAGTACAACAGGAATGCACTGCAGTCAGATATAGGATACACTGGATGGAGAGTATATGTGTGTATATGTATGTATATATATATATTGTGAAGGACTAGCATCAAAGGTAGAGCTTGAAGGACACCGCCACTCGCTGGTTCTTCTTTTTAAGGGCTTTGTTTGCCCATTTTTATTAAAAGAAGTTCACAACAAAATCAAAGGTTTCCCTCGCAGGGGTTTCAGCACTCCTTTTCATCAACAAAATGACATTCAGCCTCCTGGCTTATACATACTGCAGTGCTGCTCAGGCCTTCCACTTCAGGCTCTTGTCTGTCTCCTACAATTCCATTGGCAACACCGTCCATTTAGATAGCAGCCCCTCACTGCTCTGACCCTCAGACCTGGGTCTCTGGCTGCCACTGTGCACACAAGCACTCTCTGGCTTCTCCAGTGCACACCTGCACTTGTCGGGAGGGTGGAGCCCAGAATGCTGGTCCTGACTCTACTATCAGGCCCACACACACCTGAACAATCAGTGTGCAGTTGAGTCTCAAAACCCGGATCCAGGACTGGGGATTTCATCCCACCCGGATCTCTAAGAAATCCCCAAGCTCCAGGTCCCAAAGTGGACTTTAGTAAATCATGAGGAAACTGAAAAGCTAGTTTCCTCCCAAACAAGAAAATACCCTGGAGCCCCTCAACCTGCCTGGTTGAGAATCCTGTATTCATACACTGGTGGGGTACCACACTACCACTATATATATATATATATATATATATATATATATATATATATATACTAGACTGGCTGTGTGTGTATATGTATATGTGTATATATATATATATATATATATGAAATACACTGCAGCTAACTGAATACCCTGCCTGCTCAATCTAAATCACGCTATCTCTCCGTCCACACCAATAACACACTACACAGGGCCGCCATGCAGGCAGCCTTATATAGTGTGGGGCGTGGACTTAGTCCCCCTAAGCCATGATTGGCCATGATTGCCTTTGGCCAATTATGGCTCTCTTAGCAGAGGGCGCTGGGATTGGCCAAAGCATGCAGGTCATAGTGCATGCTTTGGCTAATCATCATACAGTAATGCACTGCGATCTCGCAGTGCATTATGGGGCGTTCCGCGGCACTCGAATTTGCTGCATATGCCCCATAATGTTCGTTTTTCGACGAGATGTTCGAGTCGAACTTATGTTCGGCCCGAACATCTAGCTCATCCCTAGTGGGCACAGGCTGCATTGGTGGGCAGAGGCTGCATTGGTGGACACAGGCAGCCTGCATTGGTGGGCACATATAAAGTTGTTGTTAATATTTCTTTTTATAACTTAATTCTGCATAAAACATTTAAGTGTCACTTCATGAGATAATTTATGAGGATGTGTTTAGGGGCGGAATTAGGAGCGGACGGGATTGGGTTGGGCAACTGGTGGCGAGTAACCCTTGAGGCCTGACTAGTAGCCCAGGACTTGAAATTTTGAGTCCTGCCTTATAATACAGCACTATGGCAGTACTTTATAATTGATGAGAGTGGGTTTACATCTACTTTAAGTTAAACAAATGTAAAAAAAAAAAAATCCAATAGGATTTTTTCTCCTTCTGTCTGAATAATACAATAAAAATCTATGGAAAATAAAAATGAAGACAAACCAGTGGCGCAGGGTGTTCACTGCATATGGGCCTTCGAGGGGAGGGGGCCCCACTGTGACCCACTCTGCACAAATGAATGCTTGTCCCTTGGTTCACAGCCGGGGATGATCGGTGCAGCGGGAGGGACAGCTGTAAGCACCAATCTCCCTGCATGACAGACGCTTCTCCTCCTTTCCCTCCCGCGGCTATCAGTGCTTACAGCTGTCCCTCCCGTAGCACCAATACTCCCGGGCTGTTTTCCGTGTCCTCCTCCCCCTCCCATTCTCCTCCCCTGCTCCTCATGTTCTCTCCCAGCCCGCTGTGTCCTCCTTCTCCACTCCCCCGTTCTCCTTCTCCTCCGGCCCACTGTGTCCTCCTCCTCTGCCCCCCTCGTCCCCCGCAGCCAGCTTCCCTCCTCCCCTCTCCCGCAGGCTGCGGGGGATGTGTCAAGATGAAGAGCAGAGGAAGGGGCAGGAAAATATGTCATTTACTGGCCCCTTCCCTTTTCTTTCCTTTTCTGAATTGGACACAGAGAGCGATCGTTACCGAACGCTCTCTATAACCTGTAATAACTGAGCAGAGTAAACTGTGTGTTACTCTGCTTCAGTTTATGAATGGACAGGAGCTTCTGTCTTCTGTCCATTCATCTTCAATGCTGAGAAAGGGACTGGGAAATCTGTGTCCTCTGTCCCTTTGCCTATCTCACCAAAGACCACCGACAAGGCTGATTAAAAAAAATAAAAATAAAAAATATATATACGGTATATTGCAAAAAGTATTAAAAAATAAAATTGCAAAAAAAGATAAAAAATATAATTGTAAAAAAATAAAATTAAAAAACGACTGACACCACTCCCGCCTCCCCCGCCTTGCTTATACTGTCCACTGCCCCAACCCCCACCAAAAAAAAAAAAAAAAATTAAATTGTAAAAAAATAAATACATAGAAATAAAAAACTGACACCAACCTCTGCCCTTTTGACACCATCCACTGCCTCATACTCCCACCCCCACCCCCTTTCCCAGAAGCACTGTGAAAAAAAAATATTAAGAGAAATATTGAATAAAAAATTAATAAACAGAAAATTTAAAAAAATAAAGGATAACAAGATAATAATAAAAAAAAAATACTGACACCATCCACTGCACTACTTACACTGTCAAACCCCCTCCCAAATCATTGTGAAAAAATTATAATACGAAAACAAATTGTAAGACATAATTAAAAAAATAAAATTGTAAAAAATAATAAAAATAAAAAAACTAATTCTGACCATGATCTGTCCATTGCTCTACTGACACAGTCAACTGCCCTAGTGACACCACCCACTGGCTGTCAAAAAGCATTTTGAAAAAATGGAAAAAAAATAATAAACAATTTAATTGTAAAAAATAATAAAAAATAAATAAAAATACTGACAACGTCCACTGTCCTGACACAATCCTGAGCATAATACCCACCACTGTACATTCCGTACTCCTCACCTGCATATACTACCCACCTCCATACACTCATACAGTATTTGGTATGCTTAAATAGGATATTGTGTAGCGCGGACAATCCGCGCTACCCCCACAGTTACAAAGTGCAAAGGTGCAAATTATTTGGTATAAATATACCCACGGAAATATTTTTAAAATTAGGTGAAGGTGCTGCAGCTAACTTCATTACTATATTAGCATATAATCTATCTCGCAGTTCCCCCTAAACTTTATTTTTCACCCTTTTTGAAATTTTATTTCACTCTTCGAATACTTCATATAAAATGGATATTTTTGATTTTCACAAAAACAGAAAAATTAATCCTGATGAAGTGTTTGATCAAACCAGTCCTGAAACCGATGGGATATGAGGAATATTTATGAGATTAAAAAATATACTCGTATCTGAGCTACATGCCACCTGGGACATCGTTTTCCTGGAGAGAAATTTAAAGGAAAAGATGATTCCCAGGAGCCTCAGATGGCATGTATACCCTGACAGAGGAGATGCAGAACTTAATGAATGGTTCTTGTATTTTAATGGTGTAGGCTTGGCCTTTCTTGAGTTCTTGGTTACCAGAAAAAAATCCAAAGTAGCAAAGCTACAACAGGAGATTAAAGATATAAAGGAGAAATTAGCAACCATGAGCAAAGAGGGCCTATATCAGGTATATACCAAGGAATTGCGAGAAATCATGATTGAGGAGGAAGAAGAGCAGAGAATAAAAAAATGGAAGAAGTACCTTAGAGATGTGGAGGACTACAAATCCCACAATGTCTTTAACTGGCAGGAGAGTTATCGTGATAACTTTATTAAACAAACTGAAGTCACCAATATGGAGGTGGGAGAGGCAGGGGTTAGTGCTACCACACTGCCCTCTTTTGAGCACCTGAGACGCCAAGCAGGTCCCACCTCCACACCTGGACACAGAGATTATGGACCTGTAAGAACAGGGGGTAACAGGACACCCCAACATCTGAAAAAGAAGGGTAATCAGAGTACGGGCAGACCACCGGCGGGTGGACCGAATAACTATTACCCACCACCTAACCAGCACCCTAGGAACCAGGGCAGGTTTCCTAACCCTGGAGCCAATAGGGGGAACAGACACCCCCAAGGGTCTAATCAGTACTACTCTAACCCATATCCATACTCACAAAACAGACCAACATATATGGACCATAATGGACAATATGAGGACCCATCATATAGAAACCATCCGGGTAAAGAACATAGAGAGGATGCCCCAATTTCCCCACGTGGCCCCTGGAGGTACGATATCCCGGTGAGAAATCAGTATGGACCATTACAGGGATACGGTGATAACAAAGAAGAATTTGAATATCATAACACTGGACAAAGAACATTGGGAAACCCCCAAAGCTGTACCTATGTCGGCCCTCCCGGGGCGGCCTCCCTACGAAATAAGACAGACAGTTTTTTAGGAAGGGGCCAAAACAAAAAAGTAAGACTAAGAGAAGAGTCAGAGGAGGCAAACGGAGCAACTCCCAATAAGAGAAGGAGCTAACATGCAAAGGAGTTTTTAACCTGAGTGGAGAGGAATTAACTAGATTGGAAAAATTAACTTTACACCAAGGACTGAAATATGCTCCAAGGAAGCCCTTGGATAAATTCCAAATGTTTATAGACGTACAAAAATACGCCAGGAAACTGAACATTAAATGCCATTTCTTGTCTAATCCGATTAATAGGAATAGCAATTCAGTTGGTGAGAGAACAAAAGAGGGACAGGACACAGGAATGCATCTTTGTTCAACCCTCCAGGAAAACCAGCCCCGAGCATCACAGTATTCAAGGAACTTGTTTTACAGGATTTATCCCAAGTTAATTTTAAAAAGGAAAGACAGAGAAGCACAGAGGAAGGAATTGCATCCCTTTGTGAGAGGAAGGACCTCATTATAAGACCTTTGGACAAAAGGGGGGGGGATGGTGTTTGAAAAAAGGCTGACTATCTAAAGGAGATGGATGTTTTACTATCAGATAGGGACACTTACACTGTCCTCAAAAAGGATCCAATTGACAAGTACAAAAAATCCCTTAATGGTATCGTAGAAGAAGGATACAGGAAAGGGGTCATCAATGATAAGGAGTTGGATTTCCTCATACCTTTGGCCCCATGTACCCCTATTATTTACTATATCCCCAAAGTCCATAAAAATCCTGTCCACCCCCCAGGCCGCCCCATAGTAAGACTCTCTCACATCAAGGGTGGGCAAGTTTGTGGACTGCTTTCTTCAGCCGGTAGTGACAAAAACACCAGCTTTTCTGAAGGACTCCATGCAGATTATTAAGGAAATGTCGGAGTATAAAGTGGAGGAGGACGTCTTGCTGGTTGCCTCTTTATATACCATAATACCCCATGATTTGGGATATAAGGCAGGCAAATTCTTTCTCAAAAATGAGCTTTCAATCAAATCTTCCACGCTGGAATTCATTATGAAACTACTTTGTTTTGCCATGGAGCATAATTATTTTTACTATGGTGGCCAGTTTTATTTGCAAAGCACTGGTGTGGCTAAGGGGGCAAAATTTGCCCCACAGTCTCGCGGGCCTGTTCATGGCCCTTTGGGAAAACGACAAATAATTTTCCCTGGAAGAGCCCCGCCTTCTCCTATGGCGTTGATACATTGACGACACCTTCTTTCTGTGGAAGGGGGATGTGGAGTCTTTGGGTGTCTTCATAACAAACCTCAATACCAAGAACTGGGGGATCAAATTTACATATGAATACAGTGCTTCATCTGTCAACTTTCTAGACTTAGTAATCTTTAAAGAACAAGGTGCTCTTCTGACTAAAACTTTTTTTTAAAGTACTGACAGAAACGGGTACATTCCTATGGATAGGGGTCATCACCCCAACTTGCTCAAAGCCATACCGAGAGGACAGTTTCAACGTATTAGGCAAAACAGTTCTCGCTTAGAAGATTTTGAATCACAGGCCGCAGTGCTGAAAAAATGCTTTGTGGAGAAAGGGTATAAGCCGCTTACCCTGGACAACGATGTAAGAGATGTCGCACTTTTGGACAGGCAAAATCTGCTGGTTCCAAGAAGTAAAAACAAAAAGGGCACAAATAAAGACTTGGAATGGTCCTTTTTGACCACTTTTTCATCTCATTTTTGGTGGGTCAACAAAATCATACAAAAACACTGGCAGGTCTTGAAATGTGATAAGGTTATGGGACCTATACTCCCTGACAAACCGAAGGTTCTATTCAGAAGAAACAAAAACCTTAAGGATCTGGTGGCACCAAGAGTTGTTGACCCCCCTCCCAAAACTTATATGTTTGGTAACTTGGAGGTCTTTTTTTTCCTTGCAAGAGATGCAAGGTATGCGCATCATCCAAAACTGTTAAAACCTCCACGTTCTCATCGCATGTTACATCTAGAGTATACTCCATATCAGATTTCATTACCTGTGACACCATAGGGGTGATTTACATGTTACGGTACACTTGTGGCTTCCAATACAGTGGGAGGACCACCCGTGCGCTCAAAGTCAGAATAGAAGAACACCTCTCCAATATACGCAGGGGGCTTATTGGACACAGTGTTTCTTTACATTTTCTGCAATATCACAACCGAGATCCATTAGTACTCGAAGTCATAGGCATTGAGAGATATACCCCAAACTGGAGAGGGAATGATTTGAAACGTCATATATTGCGCAGGGAAACTCAATGGATTTTCGATATGCAGTGCCACATCCCCCTGGGCCTCAACATTGAGTATAATGACAGAGGGATTTAGACCTCCAATCCATTAGGGTGTTGGTTCTTGAGATTAGGCCCCTTTGTTAGTAATATTTTTATTCCAAGGGTTTTTAAACTGCAAATGTCATATGTTATTTGTAGTGATGAGCCGAACACCCCCGGGTTCGGTTCGCACCAGAACCCACGAACGGACCGAAAGTTTGCACAAACGTTAGAACCCTATTAAATACAATGGATGCGAACGTTCGAAATCTAAAGTGCTAATTATAACGACTATTATGCATGTTATTGTTCTAAAAAGGGTTTGGGAACCCGGGTTCTGCACCAGGGGACATGTATCAATGCAAAAATAAGTTTTAAAAACGGCCGTTTTTCAGGAGCAGTCATTTTAACCACTTCCCTACCCAGCCATAGACAAATGACGTCCACAGATGGGATCTCCCATCCTGGGTGGACGTCATATGACGTCCTCGGCTTTGTAGGGGGATATCTGAATGATGCCTGCAGCTAGAGGCATCATTCAGATATCCTTTTGAAGTGCCAGCGATTCTGTGCACCATAAGAACGATCATAGCAGCGGTTCCGCCGCTTGATCGTTCTTATAGGCGGCGGGAGGGGACACCCCCCCCCCTCCCGCCGCCATCCGGTGCTTCTCCGGGCTCCCCCGTGCGATCGGGGACCCGGAGCGAATCTTCCGGCATCGTTGGTGGAGTCACGTGATGAGCATAGAGATGACTGGTGACCAGATGGTCACCAGTCATCTCTATGATCGTCGGAGGCCCGGGCGCGATGTGATGACGTCACGCCCGGGTCTCAAAAATGTAAACAAAGCCGCCGTTGCGGCTGTAAGTATGAAATCAGTGAAAAATTTTTCACTGATCTCATACTTTCCAGCCTGGAGGAGAGATGTGGAGTCTTATTGACCCCGCATCTCTCAATAAAGAGAACCTGTCACACACATTCCTATTACAAGGGATGTTTACATTCCTTGTAATAGGAATAAAAGTGATCAAAAAAAAAAAAGTAAAATCATTGTAAAAAAATAAATAAATAAGTAAGTTAAATAAATAAATAATAAAAAAAAATATTAAAACGCCCCTGTCCCCGGTAGCTCGCGATCAGAAGCGAATGCACACGTAAGTCGCCCACATATGTAAACGCCGTTCAAACCACGCATGTGAGGTATCGCCGCATGCGTTAGAGCGCGTGCAACAATTCTAGCACTAGACCTCCTCTGTAATTCTAACCTGGTAACCTGTAAAAAAAATTTAAGCGTCGCCTATGGAGATTTTTAAGTACCGAAGTTTGGCGCCATTCCATGAGTGTGCGCAATTTTAAAGCATGACATCTTAGGTATCTATTTACTCGGCGTAACATTATCTTTCATATGTTCCCAAAAAATTGGGCTAACTTTACTGTTTTGTTATTTTTTAATTCATGAAACCATTTTTTTTTTTTAAAAAAGGCGTTTGAAAAATTATTGCGCAAATATTGTGCAAGAAAAAATGTTGCAATGACCGTCATTTTATTCCCTAGGGTGTCTGCTAAAAAAACATATATAATGTTTGGGGGTTCTGAGTAATTTTCTAGCAAAAGAATGATGATTTGTACATGTAGGAGAGAAGTGCCAAAATAGGCCCGGTATTGAATAGGTACAAAAAGCCCTGTATTGAAGTGGTTAATAATGCATGAAGTAAAAAAAAAAAAAGTCAAATATTCCTTTAAATATCGTACCTGGGGGGTGTCTAAAGTATGCCTGTGAAGTGCCACGTGTTTCCCGTGTTTAGAACTGTCCCTGCACAAAATTACATTTCTTAAGGAAAAAAAGCCATTTAAAACTGCTTGCGGCTTTAATGTAATGTCTGGTCCAGGTAATATGGATGAAAATCTTTAAGAAAAATGGCATAGCTACCCCATCACACCCCCCCCCCCCCCCTACCCCAGCCCATTACCAGCCCCTTTGGGTCTTGTATGGATATTAAGGGGAACCCCGCACACAAAAGAAAAAAGGCCCTATATACTCTGAACAGCCGTATACAGGCGGTGCATACAAGACAGGGACTGTAGGTTTGTTCTTATGTAGAATCTGTTTGTAATTTTGAACAGGTACTTTGTTTAAGTGTAGCTCCAGCCAAAAAATCTATTTTTAAGCTTTTTGGAAAACATAGGGAAGGGTTATCACCCCTGTAACATTTGTTTTGCTGTCTGTGCAGTGTGCACCTGTTCAGAACAGTTCACCTCACTTTACATCCTAATGACAAATGTTTTTTTGAAAATTTGGGGTTTTTATTGAAACAAGAATTGGTGATAAAGCATCAGTGGAGAGGAGACACTTTTTTTCCCATATTAACTCTTACAGGAGAGAATTTGCCTTCCTAGGGGTAGATTTCCTCTCACTTCCTGTTGTATCCTTCCGTTTGCAAGGAGGAGTCGTTTGTAAGTTGGATGTTTGAAAGTAGGGGCCTGCCGTATATACTCTGCTGAAATTTGCCCCTTACATGTTGGTGTTGCCACAACACTGTGAGCCCTCACAGTTACTCTTGGTGGGCGCATGAATGGGCCCTGCTGTGAATTATTAGATCAAGAATTGTAATTGCATGCCCCTGTTGAACAGGGGCTGAAAAATTGGGCCTTTGGTGGTGGTGGTGGTGTTGACACAACACTGTAAGGCCTCACAGTTACTCTTGGTGGGCGCAGGAATGGGCCCTGCTGTGAATTATTAGATCAAGAATTGTAATTACATGCCCCTGTTAAACAGGGGCAAAAAAATTGGGCATTAGGCACTGGTGCCACAACACTGCAACCCCTCACAGATACTGTACTTGGAGCACAGCAATGAGCCCTGTTGCAAAGTATTGCATCAAAAATTGTAATTACACGCCCCTGTTAAACAGGGGTTGAAAAATTGGGCATTAGGCACTGGTGCTGGTGCCACGACACTGCAACCTCTCCCAGATACTCTAGTTGGAGTGCAGGAATGAGCCCTGCTGCAAAGCATTGCATAAAAAATTGTAATTACATGCCCCTGTTAAACAGGGGCTGAAAAATTGGGCCTTAGCCTCTGGTGGCGGCACCCAGAAACAAAAATGTTCTTCCAAGCTATCATCATCAATCGGATCATTGAGAAGGAGGAGGATAGTCAGTCAACATAACAGGACAGTCACTCAGCATCAGCATCAGTCTTGAAGGGATGTGACATTTGAAAATAAATTAGTCTGTTATATCAGCTTCAGGTGTTTGGTAGCTAGTGGTGATCCAAGACTGGTTCATCTTTATGAAGGTCAGTCGATCAACTGAGTCGGTGGACAGGCACACCCTGTGATCCGTGACAAATCCTCCAGCAGCACTGAATGTGCGTTCTGAAAGAACGCTGGATGCAGGACAGGCCAGTAGCTCAATTGCATACTGTGCAAGCTCTGGCCAGTGATCCATCCTCAAGACCCAGTAAGCCAGAGGATTTTCGGTGGGGAAGGTGTCCAAGTCTGACCTTGCCCCTAGGGATTCCTGCACCATGTATATCAGACGCTGGCGATGGTTGCTGGAACCGATCATACCTTGGGGCTGCGGACTAAAGAATTGTCTGAACGCATCGGTCAGACGGCCACCTTCCCCACCGCTCCTTCTTTGACTGACCGAAGCCTCAGCAACTCGTTGTCCAGGACCAGGAGTTTGTAACCTCCCAGTCTCTGGGAACGCGTTGCACAGACCTTTCTGCAAGGCCTCCCGGAGTTGACTCATCCTCTGCTCCCTCTGCGACGGTAAGATAAGGTCCGCAACCTTACCCTTGTACCGTGGATCAAGGAGAGTGGCCAGCCAGTAATGGTCCCTCTCCTTGATCCGAAGAATACGAGGATCCTTCCACAGACTTTGCAGGATCAGGGAGGCCATGCAGCGTAGGTTAGCTGAGGCATTTGGTCCGGAGTCCTCTGGGTCACTAAGGACGACATGATCCACAGCCACCTCCTCCCAGCCACGTACAAGTCCACGGGTTTCTTGGGACTGTAAATCATCCCTAAAAGACTGCTGCTGATGATGCTGAGTGCCAGGCTCCACCTCCATGCTGACACAATCCTCCTCCTCCTCCTCCTCCTCCTCCTCCTGTGCGATGGGTGGGACAGAAGGAACACTGTCTGGGTAAAGGGGGCCTTGAGAGGCAAGGAAGTCCTCCTCTTCCTGCCTCTGTTCTGCCTCAAGTGCCTTGTCCATTATTCCACGCAGCGCATGTTCCAACAGGTGGACAAGAGGTACAGTGTCACTGATGCATGCACTGTCACTGCTCACCATCCTCATGGCCTCCTCAAATGGTGCCAGGACAGTGCATGCATCCCTGATCATGCCCCACTGGCGTGGTGAAAAAAAACTGAGCTCCCCTGACCCTGTCCTGGTGCCGTAGTCGCACAGGTACTCATTGATGGCCCTCTGCTGCGTGTGCAGCCGCTGCAGCATGGCCAACGTTGAGTTCCACCTGGTGGGCATGTCACATATAAGGCGGTTCTTGGGCAGGTTCAACTCCTTTTGCAGCTCAGCCAGGCGAGCACTGGCATTATAAGATCTGCGGAAATGCACACAGACTTTCCTGGCCTGCCTCAGGACATCCTGTAAGCCCAGGTACCTGCCCAAGAACCGCTGCACCACCAGGTTAAGGACGTGAGCCACACAGGGCGCATGGGTCAGTTGTCCCTGTCGGAGGGCGGAGAGGAGGTTGGTGCCATTGTCGCAAACCACCATTCCTGGCTTAAGCTTGCGTGGCGTCAACCACCTCTCGGCCTGCCCCTGCAGAGCAGACAGAACCTCTGCCCCAGTGTGGCTCCTGTCCCCCAAACACACCAGCGCAATCACGGCATGGCATCTTTTTGCTTGCGTACTTGCGTAGCCCCTTGAACGCCTACGGAGCACCGCTGGTTCCGAGGACAAAGCACAGGAAGAGGCCATGGAGGAAGAAGAAGAGGAGGGGGTGGAGGAGAGAGGTGTGTCACAACCAGTAGTAGCATTTTGGAGGCATGGCGGCTGAACAACCTCCCCAGCTGCCAAAAGAGTGACCCAATGGGCCGTGAAAGAAAGGTAACGTCCCTGTCCATGCCTGCTGGACCATGAGTCAGCGGTAATATGCATCTTACCGCTGACCGCCCTGTCCAGCGAGGCCAAGTGTCATGGATATGCAGTAATGTTTGTCTGTCAGCTTACCTTCCTTCCCATGTGTTCATCTTAGAGGCCTGAACCCTTTCACCTGGCTTCCTTTACAATCTCCTCCCAGCCTGACTCCACCCCAGGCCCTATCACAGAACACTATATTAACCTGTGCACTGCAAGCCTGCTTTGCTGATCAACGTGTTTGTTAGGCATTGTGTGTTTGGGTTCCTGCCTGCCGTGTGCTACGTCTGTCTCTCTGTTACGTTATTGGCTTGTCCCCGACTATCCCTGTCTGCTCGTGACCCTTGACCTTCGGCTTGTCTTTCGTTATCCTTGTCTGCTTGTGGCCCTTGACTTTCAGCTTGTTATTCGTTACTCTTATATCTCGTGCTGCTGCTTCCCC
Organism: Rana muscosa; assembly: GCA_029206835.1. NCBI lineage: Eukaryota > Metazoa > Chordata > Amphibia > Anura > Ranidae > Rana > Rana muscosa. The sequence goes on from JARGYO010005626.1 coordinate 15,915,741, forward strand.
TCTTGTCCCCTTATCCTACGGGGCGTGAGCTAGGAGACTCCAGGGGCCGCGACCTGGACCCAGCCTGCAGCATAACATCCTCACCACTAGAGGCTCTGCAGAAGACCTGCTGGGTCTTAGACTCCGCGCCCTGGGGAATCTTGGCTCTAGCTTCCCATAGGATCCCGGTTGTGCTCCTCTGGTCCCGCTTTCCACAACCACCCAGTTTCCTATCCGCAGCAGTCAGCCATAGGGTTCACTACCTTGCGGTGCACTCCTGTCCCCCTACGGTGTGCATCTGTCACCTGGCCACAGGTGACCTGACAGTTTGATCAGCCATGAACCCGGCTGACATCCCGCTCCCCGCGGATGATCCATTGCAGGGCATAGTTTGCAGACTTGAAACCCAGGAATCGAATCAGACTCAGGTGATGCGATTCCTCCAGGATCTGGCTTCTCGCTTCGAGCAGCTTCAGGCCTCCTTGGGAACCCTGAATCCGCAACCTCAAATACAACCAGCGGCTGCACCTATTGCAGCAGTCAAAGCCACACACTCACTACAACTGCCAGCTCCGTACCGTTTCTCTGGGGACTCCAAGGCTTGCAGGGGGTTCCTTAGCCAATGCACGTTTCATTTTGAGCTCCAGCCCCAAAACTTCCTGTCTGATCGGGCAAAGGTAGCCTATATCATCTCCCTCCTCTCTGGTGAAGCTTTAGCCTGGGCAGCCCCTCTGTGGGAACTGAATGATCCAGTGGTTTCTAGCCTGTCTGGCTTCTTGAAACTTTTTCGGAATATCTTCGAAGAACCAGCTCGTGTCTCTTCAGCGGCCAGCGCCCTTTTACGTCTCCGCCAAGAGTCTGCTTCTGTGGGACAGTATGCCCTTCATCAGGGATGAGCCGAACACCCCCCTGTTCGGTTCGCACCAGAACCTGCGAACAGACAAAATGTTCGTGTAAACTTTAGAACCCTATTAAATACAATGGACTCGAACGTTCGAAATCTAAAGTGTTAATTATAAAGGCTAATATGCAAGTTATTGTCCTAAAAAGTGTTTGGGGACCTGGGTCCTGCCCCAGGGGACATGTATCAATGCAAAAAGAAGTTTTAAAAACGGCCGTTTTTTCGGGAGCAGTGATTTTAATAATGCTTAAAATGAAAAAATAAAAGTGAAATATTCCTTTAAATTTCGTACCTGGGGGGTGTGTATGATATGCATGTGAAGTGGCGCATGTTTCCCGTGCTTAGAACTGTCCCTGCAAAAAATGTCATTTTTGAAAGAAAAAAAATGCATTTAAAACTGACTCGCGGCTATTAATGAATTGTTGGCTCCCGGCAATACATACAAAAGTCATTGAGAAAAAAAAAAAAAAAAAAAGCGTGGGGGTTCCCCAGAATTCAATTACCAGGCCCTTCAGATCTGGCATGGATTTTAAGGGGAACTCCACCCCAAGTTTAAAAAAAAAATGGCGTGGAGTCCCCCTAAAAATCCATACCAGACCCCTTATCCGAGCACGCAACCTGGCCGGCCGCAGGGGAAAAGGGGGGGACGAGAGAGTGGCCCCCCCTCCCTCCTGAACCGTACCAAGCCACATGCCCTCAACATGGGGAGGATGTCCCCATGTTGATGGGGACAAGGGCCTCATCCCCACAACCCTTGCCCGGTGGTTGTGGGGGTCTGCGGGCGGGGGGCTTATCGGAATCTGGAAGACCCCTTTAACAAAGGGGACCCCCAGATCCCGCCCCCCCCCTATGTGAATTGGTAACGGGTACATTGTACCCCTACCATTTCACGAAGAAAGCGTAAAAAAAATGTTTAAAAAAACACACAAACACCTTGAAAAAGTCCTTTATTTAAAAAAATAAATAAATAAACATTCCAGCGGTGAAATCCAGTGTCCCGCGGCGATCCCGATGTCCAGCGCTGTCCTTCATTGGTTGTGCCTGAGCGGACCTGATGGGGAACTCCCTCTCAGTATTTTAAATGTATAGACCCGCCCCTTCTAAAGTTCCCCATCAGGTCCGCTCAGCGGACGAGATGCGGAACATGAGAAGGGGCGGGTCTATACATGTATTACCAAAGTGAGAGCAGTTCCCCATCAGGTCCGCCCCCTCGGTATGTCGGACCCGCCTACGTCATTGGCTTGAGCGGGGAACTTCCTTCACTATGTAAATTTAAATTTAAATTTACATAGTGAAGGAAGTTCCCCGCTCAAGCCAATGACGTAGGCGGGTCTGACATACCGAGGAGGCGGACCTGATGGGGAACTGCTCTCACTTTGGTAATACATGTATAGACCCGCCCCTTCTCATGTTCCGCATCTCGTCCGCTGAGCGGACCTGATGGGGAACTTTAGAAGGGGCGGGTCTATACATTTAAAATACTGAGAGGGAGTTCCCCATCAGGTCCGCTCAGGCACAACCAATGACGGACAGCGCTGGACATCGGGATCGCCGCGGGACACTGGATTTCACCGCTGGAATGTTTTTTTTTTTTTTTTTTTTAAATAAAGGACTTTTTCAAGGTGTTTGTGTGTTTTTTTAAACATTTTTTTACGCTTTCTTCGTGAAATGGTAGGGGTACAATGTACCCCTTACCAATTCACATAGGGGGGGGGGCCGGGATCTGGGGGTCCTCTTTGTTAAAGGGGTCTTCCAGATTCCGATAAGCCCCCCCGCCCGCAGACCCCCACAACCACCGGGCAAGGGTTGTGGGGATGAGGCCCTTGTCCCCATCAACATGGGGACATCCTCCCCATGTTGAGGGCATGTGGCTTGGTACGGTTCAGGAGGGAGGGGGGGCCGCTCTCTCGTCCCCCCCTTTTCCCCTGCGGCCGGCCAGGTTGCATGCTCGGATAAGGGGTCTGGTATGGATTTTTAGGGGGACTCCACGCCATTTTTTTTTAAATTTGGGGTGGAGTTCCCCTTAAAATCCATGCCAGATCTGAAGGGCCTGGAATGGATATTTGGGGGAACCCCACGTCAATTTTTTTTTTATTTGCGGCGGGGTTCCCCTTAATATCCATTCCAGACCTGAAGGGCCTGGTAATTGAATTCTGGGGAACCCCCACGCTTTTTTTTTTTTTTTATCAATGACTTTTGTATGTATTGCCGGGAGCCGACAATTCATTAATAGCCGCGAGTCAGTTTTAAATGCATTTTTTTCTTTCAAAAATGACACTTTTTGCAGGGACAGTTCTAAGCACGGGAAACATGCGCCACTTCACATGCATATCATACACACCCCCCAGGTACGAAATTTAAAGGAATATTTCACTTTTATTTTTTCATCTTAAGCATTATTAAAATCACTGCTCCCGAAAAAACGGCCGTTTTTAAAACTTCTTTTTGCATTGATACATGTCCCCTGGGGCAGGACCCGGGTCCCCAAACACTTTTTAGGACAATAACTTGCATATAAGCCTTTATAATTAGCACTTTAGATTTCTCCCATAGATTTTTCGAATTTGCCGCGAACACCCCAATTTGTTCGCTGTTCGGCGAACGGGCGAACAGGCAATGTTCGAGTCGAACATGAGTTCGACTCGAACTCGAAGCTCATCCCTACCCTTCATTTCCGCATACTGTCGGCTGAGTTGAGCTGGAACAATGAGGCCTTAGTCGCAACGTTTTTGCATGGCCTGTCTGATAGGGTGAAGGATGAATTAGCAGGAAGAACCATCCCCACTGATCTGGCCGGCGTTATCTCCTTGTGTAACCAGATCGATATTCGCTTTCAGGAGAGGACCTTAGAAAAGCAACGCCAGCACTCCTTGGTTCTTAGTCAGCCTGAGCTCCCCTCTCTTCGACCCGTAGAGCATCTCCTACCAGCTGAGGAACCCATGCAGCTGGGTCGGACCAGGCTATCCCCCGAGGAACGTGCTAGGTGCAGAACTCTTGGTCTGTGTCTTTACTTTGGGGGCAAAGGTCATTTTCGTGACACTTGCTCTCTTTGTCCAGAAAAACGTTCGGGTCCACTTCATCTGGAAAGTGGAGTATTGGACCCAGAAATATCACCTTCCCCTTCTCGTCTTCTGCTTTCTGTGTTCCTTCATGTTGGTACTTCTTCTCATTCGGTCTCAGCATATCTGGATTCCGGAGCCGCTGGTAATTTCATGGACTGGGAAATCGCATCGTCCATGAGACTTACTCTTTTGCCCCTCACCACGCCATTGGTGGTCTTGGCGATTGATGGTACTGTTCTCCCAGGGGGACCTATCCGCTTCCAGACCCTCCCTGTTAAGATGTCGGTAGGGACACTCCACCAGGAGTGGATATCCTTCCTTATCTTACCCAAGGCCTCAACGCCTATAATTTTGGGTCTCCCATGGTTACAGCTCCATTCTCCTCATGTGGACTGGACTACTGGACAGATCCTGGCTTGGGGTCCCTCCTGTTCCTCGTCCTGCCTACCCAAGGTTGCCCCCTGTGAACCTGAGCCGGTCATTCATTCCAGGTTGCATAACCATTTACATTTCTCTGTCCCTAACCACCCTTGGACGCACAGCCAGGCTAGCTTGTCTACAAGTCCTGCAGTTGCTACGTCTTGCGATGCGATTCAGGTAGTCGCTACACCTGACTCAGCAATTCACTCTGCCTCTGTACTAGTTATGCCAGTCCAGCCCATGCCCAGTGAGCCTCCTACTTTTTCTTGTTCAGGACATTCTGCTTGTCCTTCAGCTATTCAGCTTGACTCCGGCGACATGTCACCTTCTAACCAACCTGACTTCAGGGTTCCACTGACACCTGCCCAGTCTGATGGTCCTGTGCAAGATGACCAGTCCCCCTTTAAGGGTCTAGGGGACCCTCCTCAGATTCCTGTTGATCCTCTCATGCCCTTGCTTATTCCTAGAGAGCCTTTGGTCCTCAATAGATCTTCTTGTCATCTCCCTACCTCGTTTTCGGTCTCTGAGGATAATCTTAAGTACGAGGTTAGACAAGTTCTGGATTCTCGGCTCTGCAGAGGCATTCTTCAGTACCTTGTGCATTGGAGAGGTTTTGGTCCTGAGGAGGTGTCTTGGATCGCTGCATCTGATGTCGCTGCACCTCATCTGTTGAGGAGGTTTCATCAGAGATTTCCCTTTAAGCCTGGGCCCAGGCGGGGGAGGGCCCATAAGAGGGAGGGTACTGTCATGGATATGCAGTAGTGTTTGTCTGTCAGCTTACCTTCCTTCCCATGTGTTCATCTTAGAGGCCTGAACCCTTTCACCTGGCTTCCTTTATAATCTCCTCCCAGCCTGACTCCACCCCAGGCCCTATCACAGAACACTATATTAACCTGTGCACTGCAAGCCTGCTTTGCTGATCAACGTGTTTGTTAGGCATTGTGTGTTTGGGTTCCTGCCTGCCGTGTGCTACGTCTGTCTCTCTGTTACGTTATTGGCTTGTCCCCGACTATCCCTGTCTGCTCGTGACCCTTGACCTTCGGCTTGTCTTTCGTTATCCTTGTCTGCTTGTGGCCCTTGACTTTCAGCTTGTTATTCGTTACTCTTATATCTCGTGCTGCTGCTTCCCCTCTTGTCCCCTTATCCTACGGGGCGTGAGCTAGGAGACTCTAGGGGCCGCGACCTGGACCCAGCCTGCAGCATAACATCCTCACCACTAGAGGCTCTGGAGAAGACCTGCTGGGTCTTAGACTCCGCGCCCTGGGGAATCTTGGCTCTAGCTTCCCATAGGATCCCGGTTGTGCTCCTCTGGTCCCGCTTTCCACAACCACCCAGTTTCCTATCCGCAGCAGTCAGCCATAGGGTTCACTACCTTGCGGTGCACTCCTGTCCCCCTACGGTGTGCATCTGTCACCTGGCCACAGGTGACCTGACACCAAGACATTGCCTTCCACATGCCGGTAGAGAGCCGGAATCGCCTTCCGTGAGAAAAAGTGGCGTTTGGGAACCTGCCACTGAGGAAACGCACATTGCACAAACTCACGGAAGGGGGCCGAGTCTACCAACTGAAAAGGCAGCAGTTGAAGCGCTAGCAATTTAGCCAAGCTAGCATTCAACCGCTGGACATGTGGATGGCTGGGAGTGAACTTCTTTCGACGGTCCAGCAGCTGGGGCAGGGAAATTTGCCTGATAGAATCGGACGTCGGTGTACTGCTAGCAGAGTGCCTGCAAGTACTTGGCTGTGACACACCTAATTCTACACCTTCATTCCTCTCAGTGCAGGTTTCAGAGAGGACTGAAGGTATAGTGGGGTTGGAGATCCCAGCTGATGCGGTGCAAGGAGAGGTCCGCTTTGTTCTTTGGTGTGGGTCTTTAAGGTAGGCTTGCCAACGAGCTGCATGGCAGGTCAACATATGTCTGGTCAAGCATGTGGTGCCCAATCGGCTGATGTTTTGGCCACGCGATATACGCTTGAGACATATGTTGCAAACAGCAGCTGTGTGATCTGATGCACTCGACTCAAAAAAGGCCCACACCAAAGAACTTTTTGAATAACGGGCAGAGGCAGCGCCCTGCACAGGCGGAGCTCTGCGGTGTGAGTCCGTCGGTGTGCTGCCCTTACGCTGGCCCCCCGAGGGCATCCTGTCTCGTTGGAGATGTGCCTCCTCCTCCTCCTCCTCTCTCCTATTAGGCACCCACGTGGAGTCGGTGACCTCATCATCCCCTCCTTCCTCATCACTGGAGCCAATCTGGCAGTATGCTGCAGCTGCTGGAACATGACTGCCAGATTGGTGTCATTCTTGAGCATCCCCTCTCTCTGCTCTCACGCTACTGCCTTCCTCTAGCTGGGTATCATCATCAGACCCTTCAAAACGCTGGGCATCCTCCTGGAGCATGTAGCCAACACTGTGCTCAAACAGTTCGGGGGACTCCTCAGGAGGACATGGTGGGTCTAGGGAAGGAGTGACTGATGATGACATTGATACCAGGGAAGAGGACGCTTTGGCAGCTGCTTTGCCAGTACCCTGAGCCTGGGTGAGAGAGGATGAGGAGGATGAGGAGGGCTTGGTCATCCACTCTACCAAGTCTTCGGCATGATGCGGCTCAACACGTCCAGCTGCCGAAAAGAAGGACAAGCGTGTCCCATGGCCACGTGCTGATGGCGATGCACCGCGTCCAGGACCAGCACTGTTGTCTCTAGACACAGAGCCTGCTTTCCCTCTTTTATTGGCTCCTGACTGTCTGCCTCTCCTTGTTTGCCTTCCAGACATTCTAATGGCCTGCAGGGAGATGGGAAAACCAGCAATAAGGCCTAGCTTCAGGACTATATTTTGCAGGAAGCACACTATGCCCGCTGTAAGTGCTGCAAATGCCTGTTGGTGTAACACACCAGGAAAACACAGCAATACGGGCTAGCTTCAGGTGTATAATGTGCAGGAGGCACACTCCGCCCGCTGTAAGTGCTGCAAATGCCTGTTAGTGTAACACACCAGGAAAACACAGCAATACGGGCTAGCTTCAGAAGTATATTTTGCAGGAATCACACTACGCCTGCTGTAAGTGCTGCAAATGCCTGTTGGTGTAACACACTGGGAAAACACAGCAATAAGGCCTAGCTTCAGGAGTATATTTTGCAGGAATCACACTACGCCTGCTGTAAGTGCTGCAAATGTCTGTTGGTGTAACACACCAGGAAAACACAGCAATACGGACTAGCTTCAGAAGTATATTTTGCAGGAATCACACTACGCCTGCTGTAAGTGCTGAAAAATGCCTGTTGGTGTAACACACTAGGAAAACACAGCAATAAGGCCTAGCTTCAGGAGTATATTTTGCTGGAATCACACTACGCCTGCTGTAAGTGCTGCAAATGCCTGTTGGTGTAACACACCAGGAAAACAAAGCAATACGGGCTAGCTTCAGGTGTATAATGCGCAGGAGGCACACTCCGCCCGCTGTAAGTGCTGCAAATGCCTGTTAGTGTAACACATCAGGAAAACACAGCAATACGGGCTAGCTTCAGAAGTATATTTTGCAGGAATCACACTACGCCTGCTGTAAGTGCTGCAAATGCCTGTTGGTGTAACACTGTAGGAAAACACAGCAATACGGGCTAGCTTCAGAAGTATATTTTGCAGGAATCACACTATGCCTGCTGTAAGTGCTGCAAATGCCTGTTGGTGTAACACACTAGGAAAACACAGCAATAAGGCCTAGCTTCAGGAGTATATTTTGCAGGAATCACACTACGCCTGCTGTAAGTGCTGCAAATGCCTGTTGGTGTAACACACCAGGAAAACACAGCAATACAGGCTAGCTTCAGGTGTATAATGTGCAGGAGGCACACTCTGTCTGCTGTAAGTGCTGCAAATGCCTGTTAGTGTAACACACCAGGAAAACACAGCAATACGGGCTAGCTTCAGAAGTATATTTTTCAGGAATCACACTACGCCTGCTGTAAGTGCTGCAAATGCCTGTTGGTGTAACACACCAGGAAAACACAGCAATACGGGCTAGCTTCAGGTGTATAATGTGCAGGAGGCACACTCCGCCCGCTGTAAGTGCTGCAAATGCCTGTTAGTGTAACACACCAGGAAAACACAGCAATAAGGGCTAGCTTCAGGTGTATACTGTGCAGGAGGCTTAGCAACAATGACACTGACACTGTCCCCTGCCTATCCTTCTCTCTCCCTGCACACAAGGTTTATCAAAGAATATGACACTGACACTCTCCCTGCCTATCCTTCTCTCTCCCTGCACACAAGGTTTAGTAAAGAATATGACACTGACACTGTCCCCTGCCTATCCTTCTCTCTCCCTGCACACAAGGTTTATCAAAGAATATGACACTGACACTCTCCCTGCCTATCCTTCTCTCTCCCTGCACACAAGGTTTAGCAAAGAATATGACACTGCCACTGTCCCCTGCCTATCCTTCTCTCTCCCTGCACACAAGGTTTAGCAAAGAATATGACACTGACACTCTCCCTGCCTATCCTTCTCTCTCCCTGCACACAAGAATAGCACAAAGAATATCAACACTGTCCCTGCCTATCCTTCTCTTTCCCTGCGCCGGAACACACTACACAAGGCCGCCGCGCTGGCGGCCTTTTATAGTGTGGGGCATGTGCTAAACCCCCATAGCTATAATTGGCCACAGGCAACGTGCCTGTGGCCAATTATGGCTCTCCTAGCTGTCGGCGCTGTGATTGGCCAAGCATGCGGGGTCACAGTGCATGCTTGGCCAATCACAGCGCCGGGATTGCACTGCGATGGCGCAGTGTATTGTGGGCCGTTCGCGTCATTCGAATTTGGCGCAAACGGCCCAAATCATTCGATGTTCGCCGAACGATCGAACACCGAGCTCATCCCTAGTTATTTGTATGCTTTACATGAAAAAGAAGTGTTACAGTTATGTATGTATTTCGCTCATATGCATGCCCCTGTAGTGCCTGTTTGAATCAATGGACACTTGGGGGACAGACAGGAGTGTTCCATCTTGCTATTGTGAGGCTGTGAGTTGGAGTACACATTAGTTGTCTGAATGCATACCAGTTATTGAGTCTTTTGTCTGTATATTTATGCTCCATTCTTAATTTTTATTTTCCCTTTTTTTTTAATATATTTTTTGATATATATTTTTAATATATATATTTGTCATATTTTTATTTTATTTTCTATACGCTAATGATGTGTTTTGTATTAACATAAATTATTTTATCAGTAAGGATCCTGTTAGATGAATATACTTTGCTGGCATATTTGTTTTTGCATTGTTTGCTGAGAAGGTATTATCCCCATACACTTGGTGATCTATTGACAGATGAGCTCAATTAGATTTCAGGTGTCACTCTCCTGCACATGCCTATTTATAAGCGTGGTGTGTGATGTCCACTTCTATGTCTCCTTTCCCAGTCGATGCCCCATAGGGAGAAACGCAGCGTCGGGTGGAGCGATAGGATCTGACGTCACCACTCCCCCAGCTGGCTGGCTCGAGCTGCGGCTGGTTTGTGTTGCTTCTTTTTTGAAACTTTGAAACTGCTGAAGCTTTGAGATGTCAGTTTGTCCAGCAATTGGAATTAAAGGACTTTTTTAAGTAACCTACTGCACTATGAAGCACTTTTTTCTCCTCTTCCAAATTTGCTTCCACACCATGCTCTGAGAACGATCCCATTCATATAAGGACCTAGCAGGAGATCTTTTGCCGTCTCCAGACTGTCAGCGGAGGAGAGGATCGGGAGAAAGGTCTGACCAGCTGATGTTATCTGTGCTGAGCTGATTTGATCTCTTTATAAGGGATCCTACGGATCTGGTAAGTGGCCCTTTCGTATACCTGCTTTGTGGAAGTATTTTAAGGAAGATGTCTATATACCTATCTCGTCTGTCAGAGGATTAAGATCACAGTGAAGTATCCGCAGCTGACTTGATATGAACACTGCTTTAGTTTTCTGTTGCTATATATATATATATATATATATATATATATATATATATATATATATTTTTTTCACAGTTGATAAGAGGACTTTTTATACACATTGCACTTTTGTTTGCTAGTATTTGGTTGCGCATCTGATTTCCACTTTCCCCATCAATAGGATATTGACAATATACTATTTTCATAAAAACTAGTATCCTTATTTATAATGACAGGCTTAATTTAAAGTCCCAAATTTCCTGTATAAACAGACCATCAATTGTGAAGCTTTTCCTCATGACTACTTCAATATCTTAGAAGTGGTAAGGGTATGCCCCCAACTATGCTCACATGAAGATAATGTATATGCATATTGCCTTTCAAGAAAATTTTTTTAATCTTTGGTTGGGAACAGCAAAAGCTCATGCCTCTCAGCAAATAGCTTGGGGTGTCTACTTTCCAAAATGGGGTCATTTGCGGGGGGTTTGTGCTATTTTGGCATTTTATGGCCTTCGAAACTGTGATAGGTAGTGAGGAGTGAAATCAAAAATTTGTGCCCTTAGAAATCCTGAAGGCGGTGCTTGGTTTTCGGGGTCCCGTACGCGGCTAGGCTCCTAAAAAGTCCCACACATGTGGTATCCCCGTACACAGAAGAAGCAGAAAAATGTATTTTGGGGTGCAATTCCACATATAACCATGGAATGTGTGAGCAATATATCATTTAGTGACAACTTTTTGTAATTTTTTTTTTTTTTTTGTCATTATTCAATCACTTGGGACAAAAAAAAAAGAATATTCAATAGGCTCAACATGCCTCTCAGCAATTTCCTTGGGGTGTCTACTTTCTAAAATGGGGTCATTTAGGGGGGGGGGGGTTTGTGCTATTTTGGCATTTTATGGCCTTCGAAACTGAGATAGGTAGTGAGGAGTGAAATCAAAAATTTGCGCCCTTAGAAATCCTGAAGGCGGTGCTTGGTTTTCGGGGGCCCGTACGCGGCTAGGCTCCTAAAAAGTCCCACACATGTGGTATCCCCGTACACAGAAGAAGCAGAAAAATGTATTTTGGGGTGCAATTCCACATATAACCATGGCATGTGTGAGCAATATATCATTTAGTGACAACTTTTTGTATTTTTTATTTTTTTATGTCATTATTCAACCACTTGGGACAAAAAAAAATATTCAATGGGCTCAACATGCCTCCCAGCAATTTCCTTGGGGTGTCTACTTTCCAAAATGGGGTCATTTTGGGGGGGGTTTGTACTGCCCTGGCATTTTAGCACCTCAAGAAATTAGATAGGCAGTCATAAATTAAAAGCTGTGTAAATTCCCGAAAATGTACCCTAGTTTGTAGACGCTATAACTTTTGCGCAAACCAATAAATATACGCTTATTGACATTTTTTTTTACTAAAGACATGTGGCTGAATACATTTTGGCCTAAATGTATGACTAAAATTGAGTTTATTCGATTTTTTCTTATAACAAAATGTAGAAAATATAATTTTTTCAAAATTTTCAGTCTTTTTCCGTTTATATCGCAAAAAAAAAAATCGCAGAGGCAATCAAATACCATTAAAAGAAAGCTCTATTTGTGGGAAGAAAAGGACGCAAATTTTGTTTGGGTACAACATTGCATGTCCGCACAATTTCCAGTTAAAGCAGCGCAGTGCCAAATTGTGAAAACACCTCTGGTCATTAAGCTGCGTAATGGTCCGGTCCTTAAGTGGTTAAAGGAACCTGAATACAATTTGTGGTGTTCTCATAATAAAACCACAGGCAGAGAGCTGCTAGTATTTTCAGTTAGTGTACTATGTCCTCTGTACAGTGTTCACCTAAAACTAACTGAAGACTAGGGATGAGCTTCGTGTTCGCGTCGAACATACGTTCGACTCGAACATCGGCTGTTCGATCGTTCGACGAAGATCGAACGATTTGGGCCGTTCGCGCCAAATTCGAGTGACGCGAACGGCCCACAATGCACTACGCCATCGCAGTGTCATCCAGGCGCTGTGATTGGCCAAGCATGCACTGTGACCCCGCATGCTTGGCCAATCACAGCGCCGGCAGCGAGGAGAGCAATGATTGGCCACAGGCAGGATGCCTGTGGCCAATTATTGCTGAGGGTGTTTAGTACACGCCCCACACTATAAAAGGCCGCCAGCATGGCGGCCTAGTGTAGTGTGTTCCGGAGCAGGGATAGAGCAGCATAGGCAGGGACAGTGACTTTTATTTCTTTCTTGCTTAACCTGGATTCCTTTAGTTTAGGGAAAGAGAAGGATAGGTAGGGAGAGTGTCAGTGTGTTTTGTGCTTGTGCTATAGTGTGCTTAAAAAAAACATTTTTTCTAGGGACAGAAAACTGTAGGTAGGGAGAGTGTCAGTTTCTTTCACTGTGCAAGTCCTTGTTTCTAGGGACTGGGAAGGACAGTGAGTGAATTCTCCTTGTGCTATAGTGTGCTTAAAAAAAACATTTTTTCTAGGGACAGAAAACTGTAGGTAGGGAGAGTGTCAGTTTCTTTCACTGTGCAAGTCCTTGTTTCCAGGGACCTGGAAGGACAGTGAGTGAATTCTCCTTGTGCTATAGTGTGCTTAAAAAAAACATTTTTTCTAGGGACAGAAAACTGTAGGTAGGGAGAGTGTCAGTTTCTTTCACTGTGCAAGTCCTTGTTTCCAGGGACCTGGAAGGACATTGAGTGAATTCTCCTTGTGCTATAGTGTGCTTAAAAAACATTTTTTCTAGGGACAGAAAACTGTAGGTAGGGAGAGTGTCAGTTTCTTTCACTGTGCAAGTCCTTGTTTCTAGGGACTGGGAAGGACAGTGAGTGAATTCTCCTTGTGCTATAGTGTGCTTAAAAAATACATTTTTTCTGGTGACAGAAAACTGTAGGTAGGGAGAGTGTCAGTTTCTTTCACTGTGCAAGTCCTTGTTTCCAGGGACCTGGAAGGACAGTGAGTGAATTCTCCTTGTGCTATAGTGTGCTTAAAAAAAACATTTTTTCTAGGGACAGAAAACTGTAGGTAGGGAGAGTGTCAGTTTCTTTCACTGTGCAAGTCCTTGTTTCTAGGGACTGGGAAGGACAGTGAGTGAATTCTCCTTGTGCTATAGTGTGCTTAAAAAAAACATTTTTTCTAGGGACAGAAAACTGTAGGTAGGGAGAGTGTCAGTTTCTTTCACTGTGCAAGTCCTTGTTTCCAGGGACCTGGAAGGACATTGAGTGAATTCTCCTTGTGCTATAGTGTGCTTAAAAAAAACATTTTTTCTAGGGACAGAAAACTGTAGGTAGGGAGAGTGTCAGTTTCTTTCACTGTGCAAGTCCTTGTTTCTAGGGACTGGGAAGGACAGTGAGTGAATTCTCCTTGTGCTATAGTGTGCTTAAAAAATACATTTTTTCTGGTGACAGAAAACTGTAGGTAGGGAGAGTGTCAGTTTCTTTCACTGTGCAAGTCCTTGTTTCCAGGGACTGGGAAGGACAGTGAGTGAATTCTCCTTGTGCTATAGTGTGCTTAAAAAAAACATTTTTTCTAGGGACAGAAAACTGTAGGTAGGGAGAGTGTCAGTTTCTTTCACTGTGCAAGTCCTTTTTTCTAGGGACTGGGAAGGACAGTGAGTGAATTCTCCTTGTGCTATAGTGTGCTTAAAAAAACATTTTTTCTAGGGACAGAAAACTGTAGGTAGGGAGAGTGTCAGTTTCTTTCACTGTGCAAGTCCTTGTTTCAAGGGACAGAGAAGGACACCTGAAGGTAGCCCTTATTGCTTTTTTACCATCTCCCTGCAGGCCATCTATTAGAATGTCTGGAAGGCAAACAAGGAGAGGCAGACAGTCAGGAGGCAATAAAAGAGGGCAAGCGGGCTCTGTGTCTGGGGGCAACAGTGCTGGTCGTGGACGCGGTGCATTGTCATCAGCACATGGCCATGGGACACGCTTGTCCTTCTTTTCGGCAGCTGGACATGTTGAGCCACATCATGCCGAAGACTTGGTAGAGTGGATGACCAAGCCCTCCTCCTCCTCCTCATCCTCTCTCACCCAGGCTCAGGGTACTGGCAAAGCAGCTGCCAAAGCGTCCTCTTCCCTGGTATCAATGTCAGACTCATCATCAGTCACTCCTTCCCTAGACCCACCATGTCCTCCTCCTGAGGAGTCCCCCGAACTGTTTGAGCACAGTGTTGGGTACATGCTCCAGGAGGATGCCCAGCGTTTCGAAGGGTCTGATGATGAAACCCAGCTACAGGAAGGCAGTAGGGTGAGAGCAGACAGAGGGGATGCTCAAGAAGGACACCAATCTGGCAGTCATGTTCCAGCAGCTGCAGCATACTGCCAGATTGGCTCCAGTGATGAGGAGGGAGGGGATGATGAGGTCACTGACTCCACGTGGGTGCCTAATAGGAGAGAGGAGGAGGAGGATGAGGAGGAGGCACATCTCCAACGAGACAGGATGCCCTTTGGTGGCCAGCGTAAGGGCAGTACACTGACGGAATCACACCGCAGAGCTCCGCCTGTGCAGGGCGCTGCCTCTGCCCGTCATTCAAAAAGTTCCTTGGTGTGGGCCTTTTTTGAGGCTAGTGCATCAGATCGCACAGCTGCTGTTTGCAACATATGTCTCAAGCGTATATCGCGTGGCCAAAACATCAGCCGCTTGGGTACCACATGCCTGACCAGACATATGTTGACCTGCCATGCAGCTCGTTGGCAAGCCTACCTCAAAGACCCACACCAAAGAACAAAGCGGACCTCTCCTTGCACCGCATCAGCTGGGATCTCCAACCCCACTATAACTTCAGTCCTCTCTGAAACATGCACTGAGAGGAATGAAGGTGTAGAATTAGGTGTGTCACAGCCAAGTACTTGCGGCCACTCTGCTAGCAGTACACCGACGTCCGATTCTAGCAGGCAAATTTCCCTGCCCCAGCTGCTGGACCGTCGAAAGAAGTTCACTCCCAGCCATCCACATGCCCAGCGGTTGAATGCTAGCTTGGCTAAATTGCTAGCGCTTCAACTGCTGCCTTTTCAGTTGGTAGACTCGGCCCCCTTCCGTGAGTTTGTGCAATGTGCGGTTCCTCAGTGGCAGGTTCCCAAACGCCACTTTTTCTCACGGAAGGCTATTCCGGCTCTCTACCGGCATGTGGAAGGCAATGTCTTGGCCTCGCTGGACAGGGCGGTCAGCGGTAAGGTGCATATTACCGCTGACTCATGGTCCAGCAGGCATGGACAGGGACGTTACCTTTCTTTCACGGCCCATTGGGTCACTCTTTTGGCAGCTGGGAAGGATGCAGGACAAGGTGCAGTAGTGTTGGAGGTTGTCCCACCGCCACGCCTCCAAAATGCTACTACTGGTTGTGACACACCTCTCTCCTCCACCCCCTCCTCTTCTTCTTCCTCCATGGCCTCTTCCTGTGGTTTGTCCTATGAACCAGCGGTGCTCCGTAGCCGTTCACGGGGCTACGCAAGTACGCAGGCAAAAAGATGCCATGCCGTGCTTGCGCTGGTGTGTTTGGGGGACAGAAGCCACACTGGGGCAGAGGTCCTGTCTGCTCTGCAGGGCCAGGCCGAGAGGTGGTTGACGCCACGCCAGCTTAAGCCAGGAATGGTGGTTTGCGACAATGGCACCAACCTCCTCTCCGCCCTCCGACAGGGACAACTGACCCATGTGCCCTGTGTGGCTCACGTCCTTAACCTGGTGGTGCAGCGGTTCTTGGGCAGGTACCCGGGCTTACAGGATGTCCTGAGGCAGGCCAGGAAAGTCTGTGTGCATTTCCGCAGATCTTATAATGCCAGTGCTCGCCTGGCTGAGCTGCAAAAGGAGTTGAACCTGCCCAAGAACCGCCTTATATGTGACATGCCCACCAGGTGGAACTCAACGTTGGCCATGCTGCAGCGGCTGCACACGCAGCAGAGGGCCATCAATGAGTACCTGTGCGACTACGGCACCAGGACAGGGTCAGGGGAGCTTGGTTTTTTTTCTCCACGCCAGTGGGGCATGATCAGGGATGCATGCACTGTCCTGGCACCATTTGAGGAGGCCACGAGGATGGTGAGCAGTGACAGTGCATGCATCAGTGACACTGTACCTCTTGTCCACCTGTTGGAGCACACGCTGCGTGGAATAATGGACAGGGCACTTGAGGCAGAACAGAGGCAGGAAGAGGAGGACTTCCTTGCCTCTCAAGGCCCCCTTTACCCAGACAGTGTTCCTTCTGTCGCACAGGAAGAGGAAGAGGAGGAGGAGGAGGATTGTGTCAGCATGGAGGTGGAGGCTGGCACTCAGCATCATCAGCAGCAGTCTTTTAGGGATGATTTACAGTCCCAAGAAACCAGTGGACTTGTACGTGGCTGGGAGGAGGTGACTGCGGATCATGTCGTCCTTAGTGACCCAGAGGACTCCGGAGCGAATGCCTCAGCAAACCTACGCTGCATGGCCTCCCTGATCCTGCAAAGTCTGCGGAAGGATCCTCGTATTCTTCGGATCAAGGAGAGGGACCATTACTGGCTGGCCACTCTCCTTGATCCACGGTACAAGGGTAAGGTTGCGGACCTTATGTTACCGTCGCAGAGGGAGCAGAGGATGAGACAACTCCGGGAGGCCTTGCAGAAAGGTCTGTGCAACGCGTTCCCAGAGACTGGGAGGTTACAAACTCCTGGTCCAGGACAACGAGTTGCTGAGGCTTCGGCCAGTCAAAGAAGGAGCGGTGGGGAAGGTGGCCGTCTGACCGATGCGTTCAGACAATTCTTTAGTCCGCAGCCCCAAAGTATGATTGGTTCCAGCAACCATCGCCAGCGTCTGATAAACATGGTGCAGGAATATCTAGGGGCAAGGTCAGACTTGGACACCTTCCCCACCGAAAATCCTCTGGCTTACTGGGTCTTGAGGATGGATCACTGGCCAGAGCTTGCACAGTATGCAATTGAGCTACTGGCCTGTCCTGCATCCAGCGTTCTTTCGGAACGCACATTCAGTGCTGCTGGAGGATTTGTCACGGATCACAGGGTGCGCCTGTCCACCGACTCGGTTGATCGACTGACTTTCATCAAGATGAACCAGTCTTGGATCACCACCAGCTACCACACACCTGATGCTGATATAACAGACTAATTGATTTTAACATGTCACGTCCCTTCAAGACTGATGCTGATGCTGAGTGCCTGTGCTGTTATGTTGACTGGCTATCCTCCTCCTCCGAGTCCTCAATGATACGATTGATGATGATAGCTTGGAAGATCATTTTTGTTTATGGGTGCCGCCACCAGTGGCTAAGGCCCAATTTTTCAGCCCCTGTTTTACAGGGGCGTGTACTTACAATTTTTTTAGCAATAATTTGCCATAGGGCTCATTGCTGTGCTCCAAGTACAGTATCTCTGAGGGGTTGTAGTGTTGTGCCACCAGTGCCTAAGGCCCAATTTTTCAGCCCCTGTTTAACAGGGGCGTGTCATTACAATTTTTGAAGCAATACTTTGCAACAGGGCTCATTGCTGTGCTCCAAGTACAGTATCTGTGAGGGGTTGTAGTGTTGTGCCACCAGTGCCTAAGGCCCAATTTTTCAGCCCCTGTTTAACAGGGGCGTGTCATTACAATTTTTGAAGCAATACTTTGCAACAGGGCTCATTGCTGTGCTCCAAGTACAGTATCTGTGAGGGGTTGTAGTGTTGTGCCACCAGTGCCTAAGGCCCAATTTTTCAGCCCCTGTTCAACAGGGGCATGCAATTACAATTCCTGATGTAATAATTCACAGCAGGGCCCATTCCTGCACCCACCAAGAGTAAGTCTGAGGGCTTACAGTGTTGTGGCAACGCCACCACCACCACCACCACGAAAGGCCCAATTTTTCAGCCCCTGTTCAAAAGGGGCATGTAATTACAATTCTTGATCTAATAATTCACAGCAGGGCCCATTGCTGCACCCACCAAGAGTAACTGTCAGGGCTTACAGTGTTGTGGCACCAGCACCACCATCAAAGCCCCAATTTTTACTACCACTGTTCAACAATTATATGTAATTAAAATTCCTGATATAATAGTTGACAGCAGGGCGTTCCAGCACCAACCAAGAGTAACTGTGAGTGCTTACAGTGTTGTGCCAACACCAACAACTAAGGGGCCTATTTCTGCAGAGTATATACGGCAGGTCCCTACTTTCAAACATCCAACTTACAAACGACTCCTACTTGCAAACAAAAGAAGACAACAGGAAGTGAGAGGAAATCTACCCCTAGGAAGGAAAATTCTCTCCTGTAAGAATAAATATGGGAGAAAGGTGTCTCCTCTGTACTGATGCTTTATCAGCAATCCTTGTTTCAAGAAAAACACCACATTTCAAAAACAGTTGTCATTGGGACGGAAAGTGAGGTGAAATGTTCTGAACAGGGGCACAGACAGCAAAACAAATGTTACAGGGGTGATAACCCTTACCTATGTTTTCCAAAAAGTTTAAAAATAGATTTTTGGGCTGGAGCTACACTTCAACAATGTACCTGTTCAAAATTACAAACACATTCTACATAAGAACAAACCTACAGTCCCTGTCTTGTATGCACCGCCTGTATACGGCTGTTCAGAGTATATAGGGCCTTTTTTATTTTATGTGCGGGGTTCCCCTTAATATCCATACAAGACCCAAAGGGGCTGGTAATGGGCTGGGGTAGGGGGGGGGGGGGTCATGGGGTAGCTATGCCATTTTTCTTAAAGATTTTCATCCATATTACCGGGACCAGACATTACATTAAAGCCGCAAGAAGTTTTAAATGGCTTTTTTTTCCTTTAGAAGTGTCATTTTGTGCAGGGACAGTTCTAAACACGGGAAACACGTGGCACTTCACAGGCATACTTTAGACACCCCCCAGGTACGATATTTAAAGGAATATTTGACTTTTTTTTTCACTTTATGCATCATTAAAATGACTGCTCCCGAAAAACGACCGTTTTTAAAACTTCTTTTTGCATTGATACATGTCCCCTGGTGCAGAACCCGGGTTCCCAAACCCTTTTTAGGACAATAACATGCATAATAGTTGTTATAATTAGCACTTTAGAATTCGAACGTTCGCATCCATTGTATTTAATAGGGTTCTAATGTTCGTACGAACTTTCGGTCCGTTCGCGGGTTCTGGTGCGAACCGAACCCGGGGGTGTTCGGCTCATCACTACTGAAGACAATTGCTGCTTTTCTTTCTTTTTCAAATATTTTATTAAAGATTACACAATACAGTTCATATACGTTATACAAGATTTTGAAATTAAGTAGATAAGTGTAGATGGAATTTTTATCTTCTCTACAATTTTTGTATATAAATATGGAATAAAGAAAGTGCATTATTAAACATAAATGCATAAGTAATAATAATCATTAAATGAAACAGTATAATAAAAGAGGGAAGAGAGAGAAAAAAAGAAAAAGGGAGTAAGGGGGGGGGGAGAAAGGAAAAGAGTAATAATGTAATAAGAAAGCTTATCTTATACCATTTGTAATCAGATTTATCAATATCTAATCGTAAGGAATACATAAAAGAAGATGAATAGTTTAATTGGGTATACTAATAGAAGACAGTCGTGGTCAACTTAAATCGTATCAGGGGCCAAGGTCCGGCTAGGTGGCTTGGCATGTCCTGATGGTAAAAAGGGTCGTCACTGTCTAAAATGGACAACTATGTGTCAGACTAAAGCCGCTAATGATAGGTCAGTGAACTAAATCATCCGTGGTATAAATATACATTGTTTTATTGAGTAGAAATACATTTTGTGAGTCTCTAATTCTTCAAGGTCAGGGTAACAGGGGGGGAAGGGATAGGATGTGGGAAATTTCTCCAGAGGGAGTCAGGAGTGGAGGAATATGTGTCTAGATAGGATTGGGTTGTGATTAAGGCATTGTAATTAAGTCAGTACCAGTGCAAGGTCAAAGCCTTGTGGTAGATGGTGATTTATCCATGGGCTCCAAAGTGCTTCAAATTTAGTAATTTTATCTAGATAGATCGCTTCTGTTTTAGCATGAATCAATGCCTGATTAATTCTATGTTTGACCGGTACAATGCTTAAAGTGGAAGTTTTCCATGCGAAAGCAATTGATTGTTTTGCAGCTGTAGTTACATATAACATCAGTTTAAATTGTTGGTTAGTAATATTTGGGGGCTTACTATTTAAAAGAGCTACTGTGGGGTCTGGTTGCAAAGTGGTGCTAAACATGGTGGATAATAGATCAAATATTTTTTTCCAAAAGGTGAGAACAATGGGACAGGTCCACCAAATATGTAATTGTGTGCCTTTGTCAGTGCAACCTCTAAAGCATTGTGCAGGATATTGTGTGTGGAATTTAGAGATTCTAGCAGGAACTAAGTACCATCGTGTGAGAACCTTGTAGTTCGTTTCTAGGGCAGCAATATTTGGTGTTGCTGAGTTTGTTGCTTTCCATATTTGTGGCCAGTTTAAATTTCCAGGTTGGAGATTCAAATCGGATTCCCATTTAGATGTGTATGGTGGAGAGTTTTCAGAGATAGGAAGCAGTAGTTGTCTGTATAGTTCTGAGATCAAGCCTCGTTTATGTGGGTCAGTAATGCAGGTATGCTCAAAAGTCGTGCGTTCATCAGTGAACATATTCTGAGGGTTGTTTAGCTGTATAAAATTCTTAATTTGTAAGTATCTGAAGGTTTCTGTTGGAGGTAGGTCGTAGGTTTCACTAAGTGTGGGGAAGGGGATGATTTTATTTGAATCAATAAATTGGTGTGTTCGTATTAGTCCTTTTTTAGACCAAGTTGAAAAAGAGGATGGGAAGGTCCAGGCCGGATAGAAATCAGGGTTATGTAAAAAGGAAAGAAGAGGGTTATGCAAGGATTGTAGTCCAAATCGTGATTTGAACCTGTCCCAGATAGTCAGACTATGTTTGGTGATTGGGTTAGAAATTTTCCGTCGGAGTGAAGGGGGGAGCCATAGTATATTTGCCAGTGAAAGGGGGTCGCAATCGGCCGATTTGATCGAAACCCATAGTGGAATCTCCTTAGTGGCATGATATTTAGGGAGTTGGGCAAGTTGGGCAGCATATTAGTATTTGCTAAAGTTGGGTACGCTCAGACCTCCCTGTGTTCGAGGAGTAAAAAGGGTATTTTGTGATAAGCGTGGTTTAATTTTGCCCCATATAAATTGCAATACTTTGCGTTGGATGATTCGTAAAAAGTAGGCTGGGACCCGGATTGGAAGGTTTCTAAAAAGATATAAAAGTTTTGGTAATATGGACATTTTAGCTACAGTTATTCTACCCAACCATGCCAGTGGTAATGTGGACCAATTCTTCATCAATGAGGTAAGTTGTTTTAGCAAAGGAGGGTAATTTGCTTGATATAAATTACATGGGTCAGCTGTAAATGAGATACCTAGGTAGGTAATATGTGTGTTAGACCAGGTAAAGGGAAGAGAGTCTTGTAGTTCCGTAAGTAATTCTAGAGGAAGTGAGATATTCAGGGGTTTGGATTTTTGGTTGTTTATTTTCAGGCCGGAGATCATACTAAATTTAGTAAGTGTGTCTATAAGGTTAGGTGCTGATGTTAGGGGAGACGTAGGAAAAATCAAAATGTCGTCAGCAAACATACATAGCTTATGTTGGTGTCCACCCAATTTGAGACCTTTAGTATTGATATTCGTACAAATCAGTTGTGCAAGGGGTTCGATCGCTAAAGCGAAAAGGAGTGGGGATAAAGGGCAGCCCTGCCTGGTTCCTCTTTCTATTTTTATGGGTTCAGATCGAAATCCTGAGTATAAAACATATGCTTTTGGATTATCATACAGTGATAATAGCCATTGTAGAAAATTTGTTCCGAAACCCCATTTTTGGAGAATAGATTTTAGATAATCCCAAGATAAAGTGTCAAATGCTTTCTGGATATCTATTGAGAGGAAGCAGGCAGGGATGCGCCGGGTACGTGCCATATGTGCAAGAAGGGTTGCCCTCCGTATATTGTCTCCCGTGTGTCTGGATGGTATGAAGCCGGTTTGGTTTTTATTTATACGTTTCCCTATTATGGAGTTAAGTCTATTTGAAAGGATCTTAGCTAGTAATTTGATGTCTGAATTTAGTACTGAGATAGGTCTATAATTGGACCAGGTAGTGTCGTCAGAGTTCGGCTTAGGTATCATTGATATAGAGGCTAGTAGGGTTTCAGGACGAAAAGAATGTCCTGAGAGGAGAGAATTAAAAGCTTCTGTTAGAAGAGGGGAGAGTAGTGTGGAGAATCGTTTGTAATACGTGGCTAAAAAGCCATCTGGGCCAGGTCGCTTATGCAGTTTCAACGTTTTTATAGCTAATCGTATTTCCTCTGTTTTAATAGGTCTTTCAAGGGATTCAAGTTGGTCAGTGATGAGTGAGGGTAATTGAATAGTAGATAGTAAAGAGGATAGTTTTGTATGGTCTATTTTATAGGTATCTTTGTATAAATCCGTCAGTTTCCTTTGGAATTCATTTACTATCTTTAATGGATTGCTAGAAAAAAAATTTTTTGTAATTTGCAGTCGTATTGGTTTTCTAATGTGGTCTGCTTTACGTAAAGCTAGAGCTAAAAAGGTAGTGGGTTTATTTGCTTTCATATACAATGTATGTCTAGATTTTCGAAGGATTTTTTCTGCCGAGTCCGTTAAGAAAATGTCTAGTTCCAGCTTTGCTTTATCATAGGTTAGTTTGTTACTGGGGGAAGGAGTTGTTTGAAAATCCTCTGAAGCTTTGTAAAAAATTTCTTCCAATTTTGTTTGGATCATTTTATTTAGTTTTTTGAGATGAGCAGCTTGACTGAGGCATACTCCTCTTATTGTTGGTTTGTGGGCTTCCCAAAGCATCAAAGGATTAATCTCTGGCGACTTATTATTCGTGTTATATTCTTGAATAGCTTTTTCAATTGTTTGTCTATAGGTCGGGATGGCTAAAAGATTGTCATTTATAGTCCAAGAGAGATAGTTGGGTTTTGGGACAAGGGAAGAGAAAGTAGTGATGGTAGCATTGTGGTCTGACCATGTACATGGAATAATTTGGGAGTGAAGAATAAGGTGTGCAGAATTGATATTAGTAAATAAATGATCAATTTGAGAGAATTGTTTGTGTGGGTGGGAATAGTGGGTATATTGTCGTTTTTTAGGATGTTGTTCACGCCAAGTGTCTAGTAGTGTATGTTGGTTGAGCAGGTTTTGGTAAGTGGGGTGGAGGTTTGAGGAAGGTGTAGGGGATTTATCCAGAATTGGGTAAATTGCTTGGTTTGAGTCTCCGCACATTATAAGCATCCCTTTTTTATGTGTATCTACAACAGTAAATAGTTGTGAAAGGAAGGCAAGAGGGTTTTTGTTCGGGGCATACTATGTGACTGGTTACTTCGGCATCTAATAATAAACCTGTGAGTATTAGGTATCGACCTTCAGGGTCTGCAATCTCAGCCTGGAGAGTAAATGGTGTAGTGTTATGGAAAGCTATCATTACTCCCCTTTGTTTAGTTGAGGCTGAGGCTTTGAAATTTTGGGGGTATCGACGATGGCAAAATTTGGGAGAGGAAAGAGTAGAAAAATGTGTCTCTTGTAAGCACACCATATGTGCTGAAAGAGAAGTGAAAAATTGAAAGGCTTTCGTTCTTTTAGGAGGGGAATTGAGACCCTGTACATTTAGTGTAAGCACATTTAGAGAAGTCATGGTAACAAATTAGTAAGCCTAATGAGAATATATATAGTGTGTAAGTAGTAGTTTGAGAATACAGGAGAAATGTACGTTAAATTGTTCAAAGTTGAGAAAATGGATATGAAAGGTAAGTATCAGTTATGTATTAGGAAATTTTATTTTATTTTATTTTATTTCTTGGGGGGGGGGGGATAAATGAAATAATAAATCTGGTATTAATGTGTGGAGAGAAGTTTATTAATGTGTTAAGTTTTTAAGTTGAGCTCCGAATTGGAGCTAGTATCCAATGTGTGGTAACAGTTACCACACAGTGGGTACTATTTCGTCCAAAGGATGTCTGGTATATTATACCAGGCACGTAAGGAACGTTTGTGAGGTGCAGTGGACTGTCCACGAGAACCGAACAACCTATATAACTTTATAACATATAACTTATTGTACTGAACAAGTTTTAAAAGCATATTTAAATAAAACAATAACCATTTAAGTTTCCTTTAGGATCTGCGTAGGATAAGAAGTGTAGTGTCCTGCGCATGAGGCAGAGAAATAATGTAAAAATTATGCAATTCATTTAGAATAACTGGGATGTATATAATGACAGTGGAGAATTACTGAAGGGTTTCTCTGACTTATGCACGGGAGGTAACACTTTAGCAGGTAAACTATTAGAGGTGTAATCACAGAATCCATGCAGTTCCTTTATCACATATATTTGTGACTCAACTATATATATATATAGTGTGGTTGTAGTTAATTCTTCCATAGCTATTAGTCTATGAATATTATCACATGCAAAGTGAATTATATTAGGAGAACCCAATAAAGTGGTAAACCAGCTGAGACAGAGGATGAAGCCCTGTACACACGATCGGATAACCTATGGATTTTCGTCCGATGGATTTGACCATCGGAAATCCGATGAAACTGTTTTTCATCAGTCTTGGCCACACACCATCAGTCAAAAAACCGACCGTTCCAAACGTGGTGACGTAAAACACTCCGATGAGCCGAGAAAATGAAGTTTAATGCTTCTGAGCATGCGTCGACTTGATTCTGAGCATGCGTGGGTTTTTTAACCGATGGACTTGCCCATAGACGATTGGAAATTCCCATTGTTTTTTTATCCATCGGAAAAATTTAAAACAAGTTCTATTTTTTCCATCCGATGGAAAAAAGACCGATGGGTACCATACACGATCGGTTTGTCTGATGAAAACCATCCATCGGACGGTTTTCATCAGTTAAACCGATCGTGTGTACGGGGCTTTAGTCTGCCTCAGGGATCACCATAACTGATTATTAACCGAGTATCTAGATAATAATAATATATTTTTTATATCACCAATTGGAATAGACTCAGTCCATTTGATCTTCGACAGTTTGTTGTGGAGCAGCTAAGCGGCTTCTTTTGTTAGTGTTGGAGAGGACTTGAAGAGCTGACAGGTCTTGTTGTGCTGTGGGAGAACCTGAGGTAGCCCTTCTCTTAGATCCTTCTGAGGTATTTTCAGGAATGGATAGACGAAGTTCTTTAATTATGGAGATAAGATCTTCAGTTGTTTTGCAGGTGTAGGAGTTGCCTTTATATGAGAAACGGAGGGCAAATGGGAAGCCCCAATGATAGGTTATGCGATTGTGTTGAAGAATTAAGAGTTGTGGCTTCATCATCTTTCTTTTGGTTAGGGTTTGCTGTGAGAGGTCCTGGAATACCTGGTATTTGTGTCCTTGGAAAATCAGAGCATCTTTATTGCGGGCTGCTTCCAGAAGTAGTTCCTTAGTATTGAAGTAGTGCAGCTTAATAACAATGTCTCTTGGGGGACCTTCTTCTTTTCGGGGGGCTAGTGTTCTATGGAACCTGTCCATCTCCAAGCGTTCAATAGGAACTGTAGGAATTAGTTCATGAAGGAGTGTGGTAATTGTAGGTTGGAGGTCTAATATAGATTCTGGTATACAATGTATTCTTAGATTAGATCTTCTGGCTCTGTTCTCGTATTCTTCTAAACGGTTGTTGAGGGAGATATTGTCTTCCCTCAGTAATTCCAATTCGTCCGTGTTATTTGCAGTTATTTCATCCATCCTTTGCTCCAATACAGATGTTCGTCTGCCTACCTCACGGATTTCCCGCGTCAGTTTCTCTGTGATGAAATATAAGGTGTTTTGTAGTGCCCTCTGTAAAACTCTTTCAAATTGGGCAATAAGGTCTGAATTTGGTGCTGTACTTTGTAGGATATTCAGACTCAAGTTAAAGTCAAATTCAGGTTCAGGCTCTATGTTATAAGCTGACTGAGCTTTACTCAGTTTTTGTGAGTGAGGTAATGAGGAGCGGGAAGAAGATGCTGCTGCCATTTTAGTCACAGCTTTCGTCAGCGCTTCAGGGACCTTTGGTGTTTTAAGCCTTGATCTTCTCCCACTATACATCATATATCTATGAGCCTGAGAGTATTAGCTATCTATCGGTTACCGTTCCGGTGCAGTTAGCGTCTTCAACTCGTTTTATATCGGTTGTCAAGTCCCGGTAGATGCGGAGCGCTAGGTAGACATTACCTGCCTAGTCAGCCTCGCGCATGCGCCCACCAATTGCTGCTTTTCTCATACTAATACCACAGCAAGCAGTTGATTCTGATATACAAACAATAGTAAGCCCAGGTTCACACTGGGCTGCGGGAGTGAAACCGTGCGAGTTCAGCTGAACTCGCACAATTTCACTCTCGCTGGCAGTCCCGATTTCAGCCGCGATTACAAAGACATCTGACACAGATGTCAATGTAAATCGCGGCCGAAATCGCAAAAAGTAGTACAGAAATGACTTTTTGAAATCGGTGCAGCGCCGCAGATGCGGCTCGCACCGATTAGGACAGTGCCATTGCCGGAAATTTGCGGCAAATATCAGTGTTTTGACATGCGATTTGACATGCCAAATCGCATGTCAAAACGCACCAGTGTGAACCAGGGCTGAAGTTCAAGGCCTTCTTCCACTATCTCAGCGTAATGGTCTTAATGAATTATCTTTAGCAGATATCACCAAATGTTCAAATGTTACCATATGACATTTATATTGAAAGTTCAGCAGCCACTTTATAAAGTGCACAGTGCACACACATCCACAAACAAAAAATACTAAACTATAACAAGTGAACTTGTCAATTACTGAAGCAGCGCTTAGTGGTCATAATAAATATGACAACTCTATCATATGGAAGTCCATAAGAGTGAATAAAGAAATCAATAAATAAAACTCTATATAAATATAAAGCAGCTCTCTAGAGTTCTGGTGGCAAGTATAATGATGTCCCAACACTAAAGGAGTGGTCTGTGAAGCCTGATAAGCTTCTTATCTCGCTGCAGCTTCCACTGTATTCACAGCCCCAACATGGTGATATCTTCTAAAAACACTTGCTTGTAATACTTCCAGGAACACTAATTTGAAATAATAGCAAATGTTGTCCAAAGGTTGAAAGCAGGAATACCCATGGAAATCC
Source organism: Rana muscosa (assembly GCA_029206835.1). Classification (NCBI taxonomy): domain Eukaryota; kingdom Metazoa; phylum Chordata; class Amphibia; order Anura; family Ranidae; genus Rana; species Rana muscosa. The sequence goes on from JARGYO010005626.1 coordinate 15,943,122, forward strand.
AGTAGCAAAAAGTCCTGTAGAGGAGCTTGCAATTCACTAGCAGATTAGCAATGACTGACAGTCACACATCTTCCCATCCCCAGTGTTCACAAGTGCGATCTCCTAAATTTGAGGGAAACCAGGGGGACTACCCAGCGTTTTGAACCAGCGTGAGTAGCGGGAGATCTACCTGCCCAGCTGTAAGGAGAAGCGTTGGAGGGTCGAGAGTGATAGAAAGGAGGAGGTCGATCGGATGATTGATTTACAGCGCCTGTTTTTTTCAGCCATCTGGTGAGTAGGAACCCCTAAGGGGCAACGCTTATAAGGAAGGAGGATTGTGGGGCTGTGAATACAGTGGAAGCTGCAGCGAGATAAGAAGCTTATCAGACTTCACAGACCACCCCTTTAGCGTTGGGACATCATTATACTTGCCACCAGAACTCTAGAGAGCTGCTTTATATTTATATAGAGTTTTATTTATTGATTTCTTTATTCACTCTTATGGACTTCCATATGATAGATTTGTCATATTTATTATGACCACTAAGCGCTGCTTCAGTAATTGACAAGTTCACTTGTTACAGTTTACTATTTTTTATTAGTTGATTCTGATAGCTGGATTATAATCAGTACAGATATATATATATATATATATATATATATATATATATATATATATATATATACACATCTCGCCTTGTGCAGCTACATCTCAATGCAGGCCATTAGTATGTCTGGAAGGCAAACAAGGAGAGACAGACAGACACGAGGCAATAAAAGAGGGCAAGCAGGCTCTGTGTCTAGAGGCAACAGTGCTAGTCGTGGACACGATGCATCCTCATCAGCACGTGGCCGTGGGACATGCTTGTCCTTCTTTTTGGCAGCTGCCCATGTTGAGCCGCAACATGCCCAAGACTTGGTAGAGTGGATGATCAAGCCGTCTTCATCCTCCTCATCCTCTCTCACCCAGACTCAGCGTACTTTGCCTGGCAAAGCAGCTGCCAAAGCGGCCTCTTCCCTCGGCTCAATGGTATCAGTCACTCCTTCCCTAGCCCCACCATGTCCTTCTGAGGAGTCCCCCAAACTGTTTGGCCACAGTGTTGGGTACATGCTCCAAGAGGATGCCCAGCGTTTTGAAGGCTCCAATGATGGAACCCAGCTAGAGCAAGGCAGTAACGTGAGCCCAGAGAGAGGGGGTAGTAACGTGAGCCCAGAGAGAGAGGGGGTGCTCAACAAAGACAGCTATCTGGCAGTCATGTTTCCCCAGCTGCAGCATACTGCCAGATTTGCTCCAGTGATGAGGAGGGAGGGGATGATGAGGTCACTGACTCCACGTGGGTGCCTGATAGGAGAGAGGAGGAGGAGGAGGCACATCTCCAATGAGGCAGGATGCCCTCCAGAGGCCAGCTTAAGGGCAGCACACCAACTGCAACACACCGCAGAGCGCCGCATGTGCAGGGAGCTGCTGTCTATGCGCGTTATTCCAAAAGTTCTTTGGTGTGGGCCTTTTCTCAGATGTGTGCAGCAGATCGCACCATTGCCATTTACAACATGTCTGAAGCGTATCTCGCGTGGCCAAAACATCAGCCGCTTGGGCACCACGTGCTTGACCAGACATATGTCTACCTGCCATGCAGTTCGTTGGCAAGCGTACCTAAAAGACCCACACTAAAGAACAAAGCGGACCTCTCCTTGCTCCTCATCAGCTGGGATCTCCAACCCCACTATACATTCAGTCCTCTCTGAAAGCTGCACTGAGAGGAATGAAGGTATAGAATTAGGTGTGTCACAGCCAAGTACTTGCGGGCAATCTGCTATTGGTACACTGACGTCAGATTGTACCAGGCAAATTTCCCTGCCCCAGCTGCTGCACCGCCGAAAGAAGTTCGCTCCCAGCCATCCACATGCCCAGCGTTTGAATGCTAGCTTGGCTAAATTGCTAGCACTTCAACTGCTGCCTTTTCAGTTGGTAGACTCTGCCCCCTTCCGTGAGTTTGTGAAATGTGCGGTTCCTCAGTGGCAAGTTCCCAAACGACACTTTTCCTCACGGAAGGCAATTCCGGCTCTCTACCGGCATGTGGAAGGCAATGTCTTGGCCTCGCTGGACAGGGCAGTCAGCGGTAAGGTGCATATTACCACTGACTCTTGGCTTAGCAGGCATGGACAGGGATGTTACCTATCTTTCACGGTGCATTGGGTGACTCTGCTGGCAGCTGGGAAGGATGCAGGACAAGGTGCAGTAGTGTTGTAGGTTGTTCTGTCACCACGCCTCCAAAATGTTACTACTGGTGATTCTGACACACTTCTCTCCTCCACCCCCTCCTCTTCTTCTTCCTCCATGGCCTCTTCCTGTGCTTTGTCCTCGGAACCAGCGGTGCTCCGTAGGAGTTCAAGGGGCTATGCAAGTACGCAGGCCAAAAGATGCCATGCGGTGCTTGAGCTGATGTGCTTGGGGGACAGGAGCCACACTGGCAGAGATTCTGTCAGCTCTGCAGGGGCAGGCTCAGAGGTGGTTGACGCCACGCCAGCTTAAGCAAGGAAAGGTGGTTTGCGACAATGGCACCAACCTCCTCTCTGCCCTCTGACAGGGACAACTGACCCATGTGCCCTGTTTGGCTCACGACCAAACAGGGTCAGGGGAGCTTGGATTTTTTTCCCCACACAAGTGGGCCATGATCAGGGATGCATTCACTGTCCTGGCACCATTTGAGGAAGCCATTAGGATGGTGAGCAGTGACAGTGCATGCATCAGTGACACTGTCCCTCTTGTCCACCTGTTGGAGCAGACGCTGCGTGGAATAATGGACAGGGCACTTGAGGCAGAACAGAGGCAGGAAGAGGAGGACTTCCTTACCTCTCAAGGCCCCCTTTATCCAGACAGTGTTCCTGCTGGCCCGCCTATCACACAGGAAGAGGACGAGGAGGAGGAGGAGGAAGAGGAGGAGGAGGAGGATTGTGTCAGCATGGAGATGGAGCCTAGCACTCAGCATAAGCAGCAGTCTTCAAGGGATCAATTACAGTCCCAAGACACCCATGGAATTGTACGTGGCTGGGAGGAAGTGGCTGCGGATCATGTCGTCCTGAGTGACCCAGAGGACTCCGGACCAAATGCCTCAGCAAACCTACGCTGCATGGCCTCCCCGATCCTGCAAAGCCTGCGGAATGATCCTCGTATTCGTGTGATCAAGGAGAGGGATCATTACTAGTGGCTGGCAACCCTCCTTGATCCACGTTACAAGGGTAAGGTTGCGGACCTTATCTTGCCATCGCAGAGGAAGCAGAGGATGAAGCATCTTCGGGAGGCCTTGCAGAAAGGTCTGTGCAACGCGTTCCCAGAGACTGGGAGGTTACAAATTCCTGGTCTTGGACAACGTGTTGCTGAGGCTTCGGTCAGTCAAAGAAGGAGCGGTGGAGAAGGTGGCCGTCTGACCGATGCGTTCAGACAATTTTTTAGTACGCAGCCCAAAGGTATGATCGGTTCCAGCAACCATCGCCAGCATCTGGTTTACATGGTGCAGGAATACCTAGGGGCAAGATCAGACTTAGACACCTTTCCCACTGAAAATCCTCTGGGTTACTGGGTCTTGAGGATGGATCACTGGCCAGAGCTTGCACAGTATGCAATTGAGTGTCAGGGTCACCTGTGGCCAGGTGACAGATGCACACCGTAGGGGGACAGGAGTGCACCGCGAGGTAGTGAACCCTATGGCTGGCTTCAGCGGATAGGAAACTGGGTGGTTGTGGAAAGCGGGACCAGAGGAGCACAACCGGGATCCAAACGGAAGCTAGAGCCAAGATTCCCCAGGGCGCGGAGTCTAAGACCCAGCTGGTCTTCTCCAGGGCCTCTAGTGGTGAGGATGTTAGCTGCAGGCTGGGACCAGGTCGCGGCCCCTGGAGTTTCCTAGCTCACGCCCCGTAGGATAAGGGGAAAAGAGGGGAAGCAGCAGCACACGATAAGAGAGAACTGAATAACAAGCTGAAGGTCAGGGGCCACAAGCAGACAAGGATAACGAAGAACGAGCCGAAGGTCAAGGGTCATGAGCAGACAGGGATAGTCGGGGACAAGCCAATAACGTAACAGAGAGACAGACGTAGCACACGGCAGGCAGGAACCCAAACACACAATGCCTAACAAACACGTTGATCAGCAAAGCAGGCTTGCAGTGCACAGGTTAATATAGTGTTCTGTGATAGGGCCTGGGGTGGAGTCTGGCTGGGAGGAGATTATAAAGGAAGCCAGGTGAAAGGGCTCAGGCCTCTAAGATGAACACATGGGAAGGAAGGTAAGCTGACAGACAAACACTACTGCATATCCATGACAGTACCCTCCCTCTTATGGGCCCTCCCCCGCCTGGGCCCAGGCTTAAAGGGAAATCTCTGATGAAACCTTCTCAACAGATGAGGTGCAGCGACATCAGATGCAGCGATCCAAGACGCCTCCTCAGGACCAAAACCTCTCCAATGCACAAGGTACTGAAGAATGCCTCTGCAGAGCCGAGAATCCAGAACTTGTCTAACCTCGTACTTAAGATTATCCTCAGAGACTGAAAACGAGGTAGGGAGATGACAAGAAGATCTATTGAGGACCAAAGGCACTCTAGGAATAAGCAAGGGCATGAGAGGATCAACAGGAATCTGAGGAGGGTCCCCTAGACCCTTAAAGGGGAACTGGTCATCTTGCACAGGACCATCAAACTGGGCAGATGTCAGTGGAACCCTGAAGTCAGGTTGGTTAGAGGGTGACATGTCACAGGAGTCAAGCTGAATAGCTGAAAGACAAGCAGAATGTCCTGAACAAGAAAAAGTAGGAGGCTCACTGGGCATGGGCTGGACTGGCATAACTAGTACAGAGGCAGAGTGAATAGCTGAGTCAGGTGTAGCGACTACCTGAATCGCATCGCAAGACGTAGCGACTGCAGGACTTGTAGACAAGCTAGCCTGGCTGTGCGTCCAAGGGTGGTTAGGGACAGAGAAATGTAAATGGTTATGCAACCTGGAATGAATGACCGGCTCAGATTCACAGGGGGCAACCTTGGGTAGGCAGGACGAGGAACAGGAGGGACCCCAAGCCAGGATCTGTCCAGTAGTCCAGTCCACATGAGGAGAATGGAGCTGTAACCATGGGAGACCCAAAATTATAGGCGTTGAGGCCTTGGGTAAGATAAGGAAGGATATCCACTCCTGGTGGAGTGTCCCTACCGACATCTTAACAGGGAGGGTCTGGAAGCGGATAGGTCCCCCTGGGAGAACAGTACCATCAATCACCAAGACCACCAATGGTGTGGTGAGTGGCAAAAGAGTAAGTCTCATGGACGATGCGATTTCCCAGTCCATAAAATTACCAGCGGCTCCGGAATCCAGATATGCTGAGACCGAATGAAAAGAAGCACCAACATGAAGGAACACAGAAAGCAGAAGACGAGAAGGGGAAGGTGATATTTCTGGGTCCAATACTCCACTTTCCAGATGAAGTGGACCCGAACGTTTTTCTGGACAAAGAGAGCAAGTGTCACGAAAATGACCTTTGCCCCCACAGTAAAGACACAGACCAAGAGTTCTGCGCCTAGCACGTTCCTCGGGGGATAGCCTGGTCCGACCCAGCTGCATGGGTTCCTCAGCTGGTAGGAGATGCTCTACGGGTCGAAGAGAGGGGAGCTCAGGCTGACTAAGAACCAAGGAGTGCTGGCGTTGCTTTTCTAAGGTCCTCTCCTGAAAGCGAATATCGATCTGGTTACACAAGGAGATAACGCCGGCCAGATCAGTGGGGATGGTTCTTCCTGCTAATTCATCCTTCACTCTATCAGACAGGCCATGCAAAAAGGTTGCGACTAAGGCCTCATTGTTCCAGCTCAACTCAGCCGACAGTATGCGGAAATGAAGGGCATACTGTCCCACAGAAGCAGACTCTTGGCGGAGACGTAAAAGGGCGCTGGCCGCTGAAGAGACACGAGCCGGTTCTTCGAAGATATTCCGAAAAAGTTTCAAGAAGCCAGACAGGCTAGAAACCACTGGATCATTCAGTTCCCACAGAGGGGCTGCCCAGGCTAAAGCTTCACCAGAGAGGAGGGAAATGATATAGGCTACCTTAGCCCGATCAGACAGGAAGTTTTGGGGCTGGAGCTCAAAATGAATTGTGCATTGGCTAAGGAACCCCCTGCAAGCCTTGGAGTCCCCAGAGAAACGGGACGGAGCTGGCAGTTGTAGTGAGTGTGTGGCTGCGACTGGTGCAATAGGTGCAGCCGCTGGTTGTATTTGAGGTTGCGGATTCAGGGTTCCCAAGGAGGCCTGAAGCTGCTCAAAGCGAGAAGCCAGATCCTGGAGGAATCGCATCACCTGAGTCTGATTCGATTCCTGGGTTTCAAGTCTGCAAACTATGCCCTGCAACGGATCATCCACGGGTAACGGGATGTCAGCCGGGTTCATGGCTGATCAAACTGTCAGGGTCACCTGTGGCCAGGTGACAGATGCACACCGTAGGGGGACAGGAGTGCACCGCGAGGTAGTGAACCCTATGGCTGGCTTCAGCGGATAGGAAACTGGGTGGTTGTGGAAAGCGGGACCAGAGGAGCACAACCGGGATCCAAACGGAAGCTAGAGCCAAGATTCCCCAGGGCGCGGAGTCTAAGACCCAGCTGGTCTTCTCCAGGGCCTCTAGTGGTGAGGATGTTAGCTGCAGGCTGGGACCAGGTCGCGGCCCCTGGAGTTTCCTAGCTCACGCCCCGTAGGATAAGGGGAAAAGAGGGGAAGCAGCAGCACACGATAAGAGAGAACCGAATAACAAGCTGAAGGTCAGGGGCCACAAGCAGACAAGGATAACGAAGAACGAGCCGAAGGTCAAGGGTCACGAGCAGACAGGGATAGTCGGGGACAAGCCAATAACGTAACAGAGAGACAGACGTAGCACACGGCAGGCAGGAACCCAAACACACAATGCCTAACAAACACGTTGATCAGCAAAGCAGGCTTGCAGTGCACAGGTTAATATAGTGTTCTGTGATAGGGCCTGGGGTGGAGTCTGGCTGGGAGGAGATTATAAAGGAAGCCAGGTGAAAGGGCTCAGGCCTCTAAGATGAACACATGGGAAGGAAGGTAAGCTGACAGACAAACACTACTGCATATCCATGACATTGAGCTACTGGCCTGTCCTGCATCCAGCGTTCTTTCAGAATGCACATTCAGTGCTGCTGGGGGCTTTGTAACCGATCACAGGGTGCGCCTGTCCACCGACTCGGTGGATCGACTTACCTTAATAAAAATGAATCAGTCTTGGATCACCACCAGCTACCAAGCACCTGATGCTGATGTAACCGAATATTTTTTTTGGAAATGTCAGATCCCTTCAAGACTGCCTATGCTGATGCTGAGTGGCTATCCTGTTATGCTGAGTGACTATCCTCTTCCTCCTCAATAATCATGCTGATAGCTTGTAAGAAAATTTTTGGTTCTGGGCACCGCCACCAGTGGCTAAGGCCCAATTTTTCAGCCCCTGTTTAACGGGCGTGTATTTACAATTTTTGATGCAATACTTTGCAGCAGGGCTCATTGCTGCACTCCAACTACAGTATCTGTGAGGGGTTGCAGTGTTGTGGCACCAGCACCAGTGCCTAAGGCCCAATTTTTCAGCTCCTGTTTGACAGGGGCGTGTATTTACAATTTTTGATGCAATACTTTGCAGCAGGGCTCATTGCTGCGCTCCAAGTACAGTATCGGTGAGGGGTTGCAGTGTTGTGGCACCAGTGCCTAAGGCCCAATTTTTATGCCCCTGTTTAACAGGGGCATGTAATTACAATTCTTGATCTAATAATTCACAGCAGGGACCATTCCTGCGCCCACCAAGAGTAACTGTGAGGGCTTACAGTGTTGTGGCAACACCACCACCACCACCACCAAAGGCCCAATTTTTCTGCCCCTGTTCAACAGGGGCATGTAATTACAATTCTTGATCTAATATTTCACAGCTGTGCCCATTCCTGCGCCCACCAAGAGTAACTGTGAGGAGTTACAGTGTTGTGGCACCAGCACCACCACCAAAGGCCCAATTTTTCCTACCACTGTTCAACAATGGCATGTAATTACAATTCTTGATATAATAGTTCACAGCAGGGCATTCCAGCGCCCACCAAGAGTAACTGTGAGGGCTTACAGTGTTGTGGCAACATCAACACCTAAGGGCCAAATTTCTGCAGAGTATATACAGCAGGCCCCTACTTTCAAACATCCAACTTACAAACGACTCCTACTTGCAAATGGAAGGAGACAACAGGAAGTGAGTGGAAATCTACCCCTAGGAAGAGAAATTCTCTCCTGTAAGAGTTAATATAGGAAAAAAGTGGCTCCTCTCCACTCAAGCTTTATCACCAATCCTTGTTTCAATAAAAATCCCAAATTTTCAAAAAACATTTGTCATTGGGACGGAAAGTGAGGTGAAATGTTCTGAACAGGTGCACACTGCACAGACAGCAAAACAAATGTTACAGGGGTGATAACCATTCCCTATGTTTTCCAAAAAGCATGAAAATAGATTTTTGGGCTGGAGCTAGACTTAAAAAATGTACCTGTTCCAAATTACAAACAGATTCTACTTAAGAACAAACCTACAGTCCCTGTCTTGTTTGCACCGCCTGTATACTGCTGTTCAGTAGGGATGAGCCGAACACCCCCCGGTTCGGTTCGCACCAGAACCTGCGAACAGACCTAAAGTTTGCGCGAACTTTAGAACCCTATTAAATACAATGGACTTGAACGTTCAAAATCAAAAATGCTAATTATCAAGGCTAATATGCAAGTTATTGTCCTAAAAAGGGTTTGGGGACCCGAGTCCTGCCCCAGGGGACATGTATCAATGCAATATTTTTTTTAAAAACAACCATTTTTTTCGGGAGCAGTGATTTTAATAATGCTTAAAGTGAAACAATAAGAGTGAAATATTCCTTTACATTTTGTACTTGGGGTGTGTATAGTATGCCTGTAAGGCAGCGCTTGTTTCCCGTGCTTAGAACTGTCTCTGCACAAAGTGTCATTTCTGAAGGAAAAAAAGTCATTTAAAAGCACTTGCGGCTATAATGAATTGTCGGATCCCGGCAATACAGAGAAAAGTCATTGATAAAAAAAAAAAAAAATTCAATTACCAGGCCCTTCAGGTCTGGTATGGATATTAAGGGGAACCCTGCGTCAAATTTTAAAAAATAAATGACGTGGGGTTCTCCCTAAATATCCATACCAGACCCTTCAGGTCTGGTATGGATTTTAAGGGGAATTCCACGCCAAATAAAAAAAAAATGGCGTGGAGTTCCCCCCAAAAATCCATACCAGACCCTTTATCCGAGCACGCAACCTGGCAGGCCGCAGGAAAAGAGGGGGGACGAGAGAGTGCCCCCCCTCCTGAACCGTACCAGGCCACATGCCCTAAACATGGGGAGGATGCTTTGGGGTTCTGTGACCCCTCAAAGCACCATGTCCCCATTTTTATGGGGACAAGGGCCTCATCCCCACAACCCTTGCCCGGTGGTTGTGGGGGTCTGCGGGCGGGGGGCTTATCAGAATATGGAAGACCCCTTTAACAAAGGGGACCCCCAGATCCCGCCCCCTTTGTGAATTGGTAAGGGGTAAATTTCACAAAGAAAGTGTAAAAAATTGTAAAAAAACACACAGACACAGTTGGGAAAGTCCTTTATTAAAAATAAAAAAATTTAAAATAAAAAACCCATTCCAGCGATGTAATCCAGTCTGTCCAGCGTTGTTCTCTATGTCCCACGGTGATCAGATGTCTAGCGCTGCAGTCTCCTCCAGTCTCCACTCCACATGAAACCCCCATGACGTACGAGGGGGGGAGTCACCCGTCACATCATAGGGAGCCCGCCTACATCATTGGCTATTCCCCGAAAGTGGGGAAAGCCAGGGCTTACCCTATGATCTGACGGGTGACCCCACCCCCTCATACGTCAGACCCCGCCTACGTCATTGGCTGAGCGGACCTGATGGGGAACGTGATTTGATTCCTCTGCAGTGTAATAAATGAATAGACTCTGCCCCTTCTCACGTTCCCCATCAGGTCCGCTCAGCCAATGACATAGGGGGGCGGGGTCACCTTCACTGGGTGTTCGGCTCATCCCTACTCTTTATTAAGAAGTGCAGGGAAGTGAGTTATGAAGAATTATGAAGAATTCATTACATACCTCAACAATACACTACATAACCCACCCAAAGTCTTATACTCACCTGCTTAAACTTCTGCAGGATTCCCATTGTGTTCATTCAAACATCACATTTCTTCCTATAGAGAGGCCATCTATTATGTGTCCCAACTATGGATGATTTTAAATCTATTGTATTCAAATGATTTTTTCGCACATGCACAGAAAAAGTGGGGGAGTGGCTGAGTATTAAACTTTGGGGAGAGGGGATATAAATTAAAGGATAACTATATAAAAGTACAGTTATCCTGTCACTAATTTTAGTGTTTACTTTATGCTCAAGCCACCCAAAGTATGCAGCATTTAATGTGAACTTTTGTCATTTTCGGGCTGTGGGAATTTTATTTTGTTAGAAAATCTGTACAGATACATAAAAACTGATATCTATGACCAGTTTCAAGAAGCGTCACCTCTAGGGTTGAGCGAACCCGAACTGTAAAGTTCGGGTCCGTACCGAACTTTAGCTTTTTCCCGAACCCGGACTTTGCGAGAAAGTCCGGGTTCCGGTTCGGGTTCGGCAATCTAATGGCGCAGTTAGAAATGCTTCAGGGGCCAGCCAATCACCTTTTGATTAGCTGGTGTGCCCTTAGAAGCCATCATAGCCATGCCTACTAATGGCATGGCTGTGATTGGTCAGTGCAACATGTGAACCAGCTTCTATATAAGCTAGAGGCACACAGCACACACGTCACTCTGTTTCAGAATAGATAGGGAGAGGATCTTGTCTGCTGCTGTTGCTTTTAGGGAGAGATTGAAAAATACATGAGTTAGTCCTGATTCTGGAATCTGAGGGAAAAGATAGAGAGACAGTGTAGTGTAGGGCCAGGTTCCTGTTGGTGCTTTCAGGGAGAGAGATTTATTATATAGGAATAGGAGTCCAGATTCAGAGATATAACTCAGCGATCTGCATAGGTTTACCTGTTTGTGTTGCAGTGCAGTCTTTTTACACTGCCATGAGCCCAGTGTCAGAGAAAATCTACCTTTTATCTGCAAGCTCAGTGCACCAGCACTGCATATATTACATTGAGAGATACACCGTTTCCATACTGTGGGTGTATTCTGCTCTTGGAAAAAGATCCATTTAGGGCAAAAAAAAGGCACTTTATTGTGCTCTTTTACAAAAGACCCAGTAAGGGCAAAAAAAAAAAATAAATTGCATTTTATTTTGCTTGTGCAAAAAAAGACCAGTTTAGGGCAAAAAAAAAAATTAAAAAAAATTGCACTTTAACCACTTCCCGCCCAATCAATAGTGAATTGACGTCCGGGAAGTGGTTGCAATATCGATACTGGACGTCATATGACGTCCTGCAGGATAATGCCTTGCGCGCGCCCGCGGGGGCGCGCAGCGCGGTGATCGGGGACGGCATGTGTCCCTCGGACACAGCGCTTCCCCGATCACGGTAAACAGCCAATTTCATTGGCTGTTTACCATGTGATCGGCTGTGGCAAAGTCACAGCCGATCACCTGTCAAAACAAACTCGGCGGCGCGCTCCGTGCGCGCCGCCACAGGCTTGCAGAGCGGGGATCGGGGAAGGCGAGTGTCCCTTGGACACAGCGCGTCCCCGATCAGAGTAAACAGCCAATGAATTGGCTGTTTACCACGTGACCGGCTGTGTCCAATCACAGCCGGTCACAAATGTAAACAAACTCCACAGGAGTTACTACCTGATCCCTGCTCTCTCCTCACACACCGATCTGTGAGGAGAGAGAAGAGATCAGTAAGTTAGCTCAGTGTAGTTTGTCTACATAAGTTTACAGTGCACAACACGCCCCCCCCATAAAGAGGACCTGTCACACAGCCCAGCACATCAATCAGCCCAGCCAATCAGCCCATCTGTCAATCAGCCCATCTGTCAATCAGCCCATCTGTCAATCAATCAGCCCATCTGTCAATCAATCAGCCGATCTGTCAATCAATCAGCCGATCTGTCAATCAATCACCCCACCTGTCAATCAATCACCCCATCTGTCAATCAATCAACCCATCTGTCAATCAATCAATCAGCCCATCTGTCAATCAATCAGCCCATCTGTCAATCATCTGTCACAGGCCCACCTCCATCGGTACCGCCATTGGCACCGCCACACAGGCTACCAGTACCGCCATCGGTACCAGTACCACCACCAGTACCGCCACCAGGCCCAGCATCTATACTGCCACACAGGCCCGCTACCAGTATCACCACTAGTGCCGCCATCGGTATCACCACCAGTACCACCACCCGTACCACCGTCGGTAGTGCCACCACCACCTGTACCGCCATCGGTACCATCACCACCCGTACCGTCATTGGTACCACCACCACCTGTACCGCCATCGGTACCACCACCACCTGTACCGCCATCGGTACCACCACCACCCATACCGCCATCGCTACCACCACCACTCGTACCGCCACCTGTACCGCCATCGGTACCGCCGCCACCACCACCACCCGTACCGCCATCGGTACCACCACCACCTGTACCGCCATTGGTACCACCACCACCCATACCGCCATCGGTACCACCACACAGGCCCACCACTAATACCTCCATCGGTACTACCACACAGACCGCCACCACTACCACCAGCAGTACCATTACACAGGCCCACCAATAAGCACTGCCATAATGTCCCAAAGGGTTTACACACCTGAGAAGGCATATGCCATTCTTGCCATGTCGGATGATGAGAGCAGCGGGGAGCTCCCATTATCCGATTCTGGTTCGGAATACGAGCCAGTGGAGGATAGTGGCTCAGAGTCCGAGTCCCCGGAGGAAACCGTCCCTCCCAAAAGAATGCAATCGGCACCAAGATCAGCACCAAGATCAGCACCAAGATTAGGAGAACTGCCCACCACCAGCAGCGCCATACCCCAGGAAGAGGAGCCCAGTACAAGCAATGGAAATGTACGCCCAACCCGAAGAATCCAGCCCCAATCCTACCTTCCTGATGCCCTGGCAAACCCCTTATGGTTGCCTGCCAACTCAGGATCCGCTATCATCCCCCCTTTCACCGCACAGCCAGGTGTGCAGCCCGACACTACAAATTTTTCTAAATTTGATTATTTTTGTTTATTTTTCCCACAAGATTTGCTGCAGAATATAGTGGATCAAACGAATCTGTATGCATCCCAATTTATTGCTGCCAACCCCGATTCTTCCTACGCCCGCATGTTCCAGTGGCGGCGTCTAACATTGGAGGAATTTAAATTATTTTTGGGCCTTATGTTCAATATGGGGCTTACAAAAAAGAACGAAGTCCATTCATATTGGTCCAAACGCCCCATCCAACACATGCCCATATATTCCGCTGTCATGTCCAGGAAAAGATACGACATGATTATGCGCTTTCTCCACTTCAATGACAATTCACAGTGCCCTCCCCGAGATCATCCCAACTACGACAAATTGTACAAGATACGCCCCCTAATCAATGCCTTTTCCCAGCGATTTGAAGAAGTTTTCATCCCAGACCAAAAAATTTGTGTGGACGAGTCCCTCGTACATTTCACCGGCCGACTGCAGTTCAAGCAGTACATACCAAGCAAGAGAGCCAGGTATGGATTAAAATTAAATAAATTATGTGATCGAGCCACTGGATACGTCTGCAAATTCAGGATCTACGAAGGCAAAGACTCCCAGCTCCAGCCCCGTGATTGCCCCACATATATTGGAACCAGTGGGAAAATTGTCTGGGAGTTGGCATACCCCCTGTTCGGAAAAGGTTACCATTTATATGTTGATAATTATTATACCAGCCTGCCCCTTTTTCGCCACCTTTACAGTAAACAAACCCCGGCCTGCGGTACCTTAAAAAAAAAACGGAAGGGATTCCCACAAAATTTATTGACAAAAAAATTGCGACCTGGAGAATCGGCATCCATGAGGAACGAGGAGGTGTTGGCCATGAAGTGGAGGGGCAAGAAAGATGTCCACATCCTCTCTACGATCCACAATGACATCATGGTGGAGATCCCAAGAAGACGCGGCTCCATTGTAAAGCCTGAATGTGTCCACGACTACAATTTGTACATGGGGGGTGGATTTAAACGACCAGATGCTACAGCCCTACTTATCAACCAGAAAGTCCCATTATTGGCACAAAAAAGTTGTGTTTCACATGGCCCTTTTTAATTCGTTTGTCTGCTACCAAAAAGCAACTCAAAATCACCGACTCCACTACCTCCAATATATCGAAGATATCATCGATGCCCTCATTTACCAACAAGATCCCACCCCAGGAAGCATTCGCTCTGATAGTGTGAGTCGGCTTCACGAGCGACACTATCCCTTTAGCATCCCCCCACAGAATCTGGAAGAAGACGCCAAAAGAAATGCCGTGTATGCAGTGTTGCCAACCCCCTGAAGTGAAATTTACTGGCAAGGATGCCAAAATTTCTGTACGGCACCAATTTCTTACTGGCAAAAATCATGACAATTACTGACAGAGTCGCATTTTTTACTGGCGCTGCAAAAAAAGTACCTAAAATTACTGTTTTTACTGCTAAACAGTGCAAATATCAATATTTCAACTATAAACACACAACTAATGCTAATATCAATGTGTTTCAGTTAAACAAAAGTAAAAAAACATATTTCTCAATTCACAAGACTGCGGACATGACACAGGAGGGGTGACAGAGGCTGCGGACATGACACAGGAGGGGTGACAGAGACTGCGGACATGACACAGGAGGGGTGACAGAGGCTGCGGACATGACACAGGAGGGGTGACAGAGGCTGCGGACATGACACAAGAGGGGTGACAGAGGCTGCGGACATGACACAGGAGGGGTGACAGAGGCTGCGGACATGACACAGGAGGGGGACAGAGGCTGTGGACATGACATAGGAGGGGGACAGAGGCTGCGGACATGACACAGGAGGGGTGACAGAGGCTGCGGACATGACACAGGAGGGGGACAGAGGCTGCGGACATGACACAGGAGGGGGACAGAGGCTGCGGACATGACATAGGAGGGGGACAGAGGCTGCGGACATGACACAGGAGGGGTGACAGAGGCTGCGGACATGACACAGGAGGGGTGACAGAGGCTGCGGACATGACACAGGAGGGGGACAGAGGCTGCGGACATGACACAGGAGGGGGACAGAGGCTGCGGACATGACATAGGAGGGGGACAGAGGCTGCGGACATGACACAGGAGGGGTGACAGAGGCTGCGGACATGACACAGGAGGGGGACAGAGGCTGCGAACATGATAGGGTCCTCCTTACCCCCTCACAGTGGCCTCCTCCTCTGTCCACCATCATATAACTTCTCCTCCACATCATCAGTATGCTATGCTGTGTCCTCCTTCTGTGCCCCTTTCACCTCTCCACAGGTCAGGGCAGCTCTGACATGTGGAGAGGTGAAAAGGGCACGGAAGGAGGACACAGCATACTGATGATGTAGAGGAGAAGTTATATGATGGTGGACAGAGAGAGCACATCAGTCTCTGTCCCTCCCCTGCATGCCATGGCCGCTTCACCCTCCGGGCTCCCACTCCCAGCGCATTCCATTTCCTCCTCTTACTTTATATCCCCCCCTCCTCCTCACCCCTGCTCGGCCGAGTCCTCTCCTCCTACAGCGTCGGCGACTGTGAGACACTGTAGCCCCGCGAGCACTCCTGAGTCCCGTCCTGGCTGAAACTCTATTCAAAAATGGCGCCGGGCGGCGCCATTACGTTACTGCGCATGCGCCGCTCGGCCGAGCGCATACGAGCTTTCCCGAGTCCGGCCGGCTTCGGAACGGCGCATGCGCCGTTGCATGGTCGGCTCACGGCCATCTTTTTTATGGGCAGCCGATGCCCACAACGGACTTTACGTACACCCGAAAAAGGGGGTTAAATTTACGTGCTGTACGTAAATTAACGTACGGTTGGCAACACTGCGTGTATGCAGCAGAGGAGGAGTAAGAAGAGACACCAGCTATTATTGTCCCGATTGTCCCTCCCAACCTGGCCTGTGCATCGGAAATTGCTTCAAAAATTATCATACATCCATTAGTTCCCCTTATTATTAACAGACTGCCATTTCCCTATTTGCCTGCTACCATGTTACTAACTACCTTCCATGTTAATTAACTGACCCTGGCCTGTTTACCGACGATGCCTCTGCCTGCCGATTTAAACCACGTTTCTGACTTCCACGTGTACCGACCTTGGCCTGTTAATCGACCATGTTTTTGCCTGCCACTTGGACTGATCTTTTGGCCATCTACTTTTAGTACACAGGGGTCTCACATATGTGAGGGGCTTCAGAATAGCGTTCTGAGTAGAGAAAAACAGTTTTTCGTTTTCTGTGCTCCAAGAACAGGGTCTGGTTGTCCGGAGGCTTCAAAGCGATTTGGGTGGGAGAAGCCTCTACCCCTGTCCCCCTGGCCCTAAGCTTGATGGTCCTTCCTGCTGCCTGGACCAATAATTTGGCTGTGCTGACCATATTACTGCCTGTAATGACCCATGACATTATGGACCATGTTTCTTCCTGCTGCTTGGACCAATACTTTGGCTGTGTTGACCATATATCTGCCTGCTGCCTCTACTGACTTTGGACAGCATTTCTGCCGGGACACCTCTGCCTGCTACCTGGACCTGTGCTTTGGCTGTGCTCTGGCTGTGCTGACAGTATCTCTGCCTGTGCGAACTATGGACAGTATTCCTGCCTGCTGCCTGGATGATTGCTTTTGCTGTCGCTGACCTCATCCCTGCCTGCTGCCTGGACCGATGCTCTCCTCTGTGGACCACTGCACTTCTAAAACCACAGGTAATCTTTTGTTATTTGGTATGTACCTGCTATGTGTTAGATATATGAAGGGCCTTCAAAAATGTGATCGGTAGTCAGAAAATGATATGTGCAATTAATGCTGCTAGAATGTCTGGAGGTGCTACTTGGATGTTGGGCCTCTGTATGTGGCCAGGCTGTGTAAAAGTCTCAAACATGTGGTATCACCATACTCAAGAGGAGTAGCAGAATGCATTTTGGGGTGTAATTTTTGCTATGTACATATTATGTGTTAGAAATATCTTATAAATTGACAACTTTGTGTAAAAAAAATGCATTTTAATTTTTTCTTCACATTTTCCAAAACCTTCTGGAAAAAAATGAACCGTTCAAAAGACTCATAATGCTTCATAGATTATACGTTGGGGTGTGTGCTTTCCAAAATGGGGTCATTTTGTGGAAAATTCTATTGTCCTGGTGCTCCAGGGCCTTCAAAATTGTAATAGGTGGTTGAGAAAGGATATGTGCGATTTATGCTTGTAGAACGCCTGAAAGTGCTACTTCAATGTTGGGCCTCTGTATATGGCCAGGCTGTGTAAAAGTCTCACACATGTGGTATCGCTATACTCAGGAGGAGTAGCAGAATGCATTTTGGGGTGTTATTTTTGCTATGTATATGCTATGCGTTAGAAATATCTTATAAATGGACAACTTTGTGTAAAAAAAATGCATTTTCATTTTTTCTCCACATTTTCCAAAACCTTCTGGAAAAAAATGAACCGTTCAAAAGACTCATAATGCCTCATAGATTATACGTTGGGGTGTGTGCTTTCAAAAATGGGGTCATTTTGTGGAAAATTCTATTGTCCTGGTGCTCCAGGGCCTTCAAAATTGTAATAGGTGGTTGAGAAAGGATATGTGCGATTTATGCTTGTAGAACGCCTGAAAGTGCTACTTCAATGTTGGGCCTCTGTATATGGCCAGGCTGTGTAAAAGTCTCACACATGTGGTATCGCTATACTCAGGAGGAGTAGCAGAATGCATTTTGGGGTGTTATTTTTGCTATGTATATGCTATGCGTTAGAAATATCTTATAAATGGACAACTTTGTGTAAAAAAAATGCATTTTCATTTTTTCTCCACATTTTCCAAAAGCTTCTGGAAAAAAATGAACCGTTCAAAAGACTCATAATGCCTCATAGATTATACGTTGGGGTGTGTGCTTTCAAAAATGGGGTCATTTTGTGGAAAATTCTATTGTCCTGGTGCTCCAGGGCCTTCAAAATTGTAATAGGTGGTTGAGAAAGGATATGTGCGATTTATGCTTGTAGAACGCCTGAAAGTACTACTTCAATGTTGGGCCTCTGTATATGGCCAGGCTGTGTAAAAGTCTCACACATGTGGTATCGCTATACTCAGGAGGAGTAGAAGAATGCATTTTGGGGTGTTATTTTTGCTATGTATATGCTATGCGTTAGAAATATCTTATAAATGGGCAACTTTGTGTAAAAAAAATGCATTTTCATTTTTTCTCCACATTTTCCAAAACCTTCTGGAAAAAAATGAACCGTTCAAAAGACTCATAATGCTTCATAGATTATACGTTGGGGTGTGTGCTTTCCAAAATGGGGTCATTTTGTGGAAAATTCTATTGTCCTGGTGCTCCAGGGCCTTCAAAATTGTAATAGGTGGTTGAGAAAGGATATGTGCGATTTATGCTTGTAGAACGCCTGAAAGTGCTACTTCAATGTTGGGCCTCTGTATATGGCCAGGCTGTGTAAAAGTCTCACACATGTGGTATCGCTATACTCAGGAGGAGTAGCAGAATGCATTTTGGGGTGTCATTTTTGCTATGTATATGCTATGCGTTAGAAATATCTTATAAATGGACAACTTTGTGTAAAAAAAATGCATTTTCATTTTTTCTCCACATTTTCCAAAACCTTCTGGAAAAAAATGAACTGTTCAAAAGACTCATAATGCTTCATAGATTATACGTTGGGGTGTGTGCTTTCCAAAATGGGATCATTTTGTGGAAAATTCCATTGTCCTGGTGCTCCAGGGCCTTCAAAAGTGTAATAGGTGGTTGAGAAAGGATATGTGCGATTTATGCTTGTAGAACGCCTGAAAGTGCTACTTCAATGTTGGGCCTCTGTATGTGGCCAGGCTGTGTAAAAGTCTCACACATGTGGTATCGCTACACTCAGGAGGAGTAGCAGAATGTATTTTGGGGTGTAGTTGCAATTATGCATATGCTGTGTGAGAGAAAAAAACTGTTAATATGACCAGTTTGTGTAAAAAAATAATAAAAAAAAATTAAATTTTCCCAAGAATTGTGGGAAAAAAAATACAACTTCAAAAAACTCACCACGCCTCTTAGTAAATACCTTGGACTGTCTACTTTCCAAAAAGGGGTAATTTTGGGGTATTTGTACTTTCCTCGCTTGTTAGTGTCTCAAGAAATGAGATATCCCTTCAGTACATCAGGCGTGATCAGATGTGATACATTTTCAGTGATTGCCACCATAGTTTGTAGACTCTATAACTTTCACAAAGACCAAATAATATACACTAATTTGGGTTCATTTTACCAAAGATATGTAGCAGTATACATTTTGGCACAAATTTATGAAGAAAAATTACTTATTTGCAAAATTTTACAATATAAACTAAAAAAAAGTGTTTTTTTTTTTTTTAAAAACGCTGTTTTTTTGCTTATATCGCAAAAAATAAAAAACCCAGTGGCGATTAAATACCACCAAAAGAAAGCTCTATTTGTGAGAAGAAAATGATAAAAATTTTGTTTGGATACAGTGTAGCATGACTAAGTAATTGTCATTCAAAGTGTGAGAGTACTGAAAGCTGAAAATTGGTCTGGGCGGGAAGGTGCATAAGTGCATGGTATTGAAGTGGTTAATGTACGCTAGCAAAAAGACCCATTTAGGGCCACAAAAAATATTTTGCAGTGTGTTATACATATGTGGAGGCGTGTGAAATAAACCCTTTCTATATATTTGTCTTCTACTGTGCTATACTAAAAAAACAACATTTTTTTTGAATAGCATTTTCTGCAGTTCTGTAGCTGTGCGATTCAGCGGTTACGTACTGTGGGTGTGTTGTGGTCTTCCAAAAAACGCCATTTAGGGCCACAAAAAATATTTTGCAGTGTGTTATACATATGTGGAGGTGTGTGAAATAAACAATTTCTATATAGTTTTCTTCTACTGTGCTATACTAAAAAAACAACATTTTTTTTGAATAGCATTTTCTGCAGTTCTGTAGCTGTGCGATTCAGCGGTTACGTACTGTGGGTGTGTTGTGGTCTTCCAAAAAATGCCATTTAGGGCCACAAAAAATATTTTGCAGTGTGTTATACATATGTGGAGGTCTGTGAAATAAACAATTTCTATATAGTTTTCTTCTACTGTGCTATACTAAAAAAACTAATTTTTTTTTTAATAGCATTTTCTGCAGTTCTGTAGCTGTGCGATTCAGCGGTTACGTACTGTGGGTGTGTTGTGGTCTTCCAAAAAACGCCATTTAGAGCCACAAAAAATATTTTGCAATGTGTTATACATATGTGGAGGTGTGTGAAATAAACAATTTCTATATAGTTTTCTTCTACTGTGCTATACTAAAAAAACAACATTTTTTTGGAATAGCATTTTCTGCAGTTCTGTAGCTGTGCGATTCAGCGGTTACGTACTGTGGGTGTGTTGTGGTCTTCCAAAAAATGCCATTTAGGGCCACAAAAAATATTTTGCAGTGTGTTATACATATGTGGAGGTCTGTGAAATAAACAATTTCTATATAGTTTTCTTCTACTGTGCTATACTAAAAAAACTAATTTTTTTTTTAATAGCATTTTCTGCAGTTCTGTAGCTGTGCGATTCAGCGGTTACGTACTGTGGGTGTGTTGTGGTCTTCCAAAAAACGCCATTTAGAGCCACAAAAAATATTTTGCAATGTGTTATACATATGTGGAGGTGTGTGAAATAAACAATTTCTATATAGTTTTCTTCTACTGTGCTATACTAAAAAAACAAAACATTTTTTGAATAGCATTTTCTGCAGTTCTGTAGCTGTGCGATTCAGCGGTTACGTACTGTGGGTGTGTTGTGGTCTTCCAAAAAACGCCATTTAGGGCCACAAAAAATATTTTGCAGTGTGTTATACATATGTGGAGGTGTGTGAAATAAACTATTTCTATATTGTTTTCTTCTACTGTGCTATACTAAAAAAACAAAATTTTTTTGAATAGCATTTTCTGCAGTTCTGTAGCTGTGCGATTCAGCGGTTACGTACTGTGGGTGTGTTGTGGTCTTCCAAAAAACGCCATTTAGGGCCACAAAAAATATTTTGCAGTGTGTTATACATATGTGGAGGTGTGTGAAATAAACTATTTCTATATTGTTTTCTTCTACTGTGCTATACTAAAAAAACAAAATTTTTTTGAATAGCATTTTCTGCAGTTCTGTAGCTGTGCGATTCAGCGGTTACGTACTGTGGGTGTGTTGTGGTCTTCCAAAAAACGACATTTAGGGCCACAAAAAATATTTTGCAGTGTGTTATACATATGTGGAGCTCTGTGAAATAAACAATTTCTATATAATTTTCTTCTACTGTGCTATACTAAAAAAACAAATTATTTTTTTAATAGCATTTTCTGCAGTTCTGTAGCTGTGCGATTCAGCGGTTACGTACTGTGGGTGTGTTGTGGTCTTCCAAAAAACGCCATTTAGGGCCACAAAAAATATTTTGCAGTGTGTTATACATATGTGGAGGTGTGTGAAATAAACAATTTCTATATAGTTTTCTTCTACTGTGCTATACTAAAAAAAAACATTTTTTTGAATAGCATTTTCTACAGTTCTGTAGCTGTGCGATTCAGCGGTTACGTACTGTGGGTGTGTTGTGGTCTTCCAAAAAACGCCATTTAGGGCCACAAAAAATATTTTGCAGTGTGTTATACATATGTGGAGGTCTGTGAAATAAACAATTTCTATATAGTTTTCTTATACTGTGCTATACTAAAAAAACAAAACATTTTTTGAATAGCATTTTCTGCAGTTCTGTAGCTGTGCGATTCAGCGGTTACGTACTGTGGGTGTGTTGTGGTCTTCCAAAAAACGCCATTTAGGGCCACAAAAAATATTTTGCAGTGTGTTATACATATGTGGAGGTGTGTGAAATAAACTATTTCTATATTGTTTTCTTCTACTGTGCTATACTAAAAAAACAAAATTTTTTTGAATAGCATTTTCTGCAGTTCTGTAGCTGTGCGATTCAGCGGTTACGTACTGTGGGTGTGTTGTGGTCTTCCAAAAAACGCCATTTAGGGCCACAAAAAATATTTTGCAGTGTGTTATACATATGTGGAGGTGTGTGAAATAAACTATTTCTATATTGTTTTCTTCTACTGTGCTATACTAAAAAAACAAAATTTTTTTGAATAGCATTTTCTGCAGTTCTGTAGCTGTGCGATTCAGCGGTTACGTACTGTGGGTGTGTTGTGGTCTTCCAAAAAACGCCATTTAGGGCCACAAAAATATTTTGCAGTGTGTTATACATATGTGGAGGTGTGTGAAATAAACAATTTCTATATAGTTTTCTTCTACTGTGCTATACTAAAAAAAAAAAAAATTTTAATAGCATTTTCTGCAGTTCTGTAGCTGTGCGATTCAGCGGTTACGTACTGTGGGTGTGTTGTGGTCTTCCAAAAACACCCATTTAGGGCAAGATCCTAAATTTGGAAAATATGAGGAGAAGGTCAAAGGGACGTGGTGGCCCCGGTCGTGGTGCTGCTGGTGGAGCTCCTGTTGCAGGGAGAGGACGTGGTGGATCTGTGCCAGATACACGCACAAGTGAAACACCTTCCTCAGGTGCGAGTAGGCGACCGAGCCTGCGGCGGTATTTTTTTGCGCCTAATGAGGCTGTACGAATGTTTAGGCCAGGACAAGTACAGGCGATAGTAGATTGGGTTACTGACAGTGCCTCGGGTTCCTTCACATTGTCTCCCACCCACTCTTCTGATGAAAGATCAGAGTTTGCACCTGAAAGCCATGTCCATCAGTCTTTCACCTCACCCCCTTGCAAATTAGCCAAGCAGTCTGAGCCCCAAATCATGCAGCAGTCTCTTCTGCTTTTCGATGACTCTGTTAGCAGGGTTTCCCAGGGTCATCCACCTAGCCCTGCCCCAGAAGTGGAAGAGATTGAGTGCACCGATGCCCAACCACTTATGTTTCATGATGAGTACATGGGAGGACCATCGCAGCACGTCTCGGATGATGACGAAACACAGGTGCCAACTGCTGCTGCTTTCGCAATTGTGCAGACAGACAAGGAGGGCAGGGGTGAAGACTGGGTGGAAGATGATGTGGAGGACGATGAGGTCCTCGACCCCACATGGAATCAACAATATGCAGGTGACCAGTGTAGTTTGGAGGAAGAGGCGGTGGTCGCACAGAGCCACCAGCACAGCAGAAGAGGGAGCAGGGTGCAAAAGCGGAGCGTCCGTCCCCTAGACAGTATGTCTGCTACTGCCCAACGCAGCAAGGGACCGAGCACACCAAAGCCAGGTCCAAGGAGTTCCCTAGCGTGGCAGTTCTTCACACAATGTGCTGATGACAAGACACGAGTGGTTCGCACGCTGTGCAATCAGAGCCTGAAGCGAGGCATAAACGTTCTCAACCTGAGCACAACCTGCATGACCAGGCATCTAAGTGCAAAGCACGAGCTTCAGTGGAGTAGACACCTCAAAAACCAAGAAAGGTCTCTGGCTCCTCCTGCTTCCTCTTCTGCTGCAGTCTCGGCCTCTTCATCCACCTCTGTAGTGACAGTGGCACCTGCCACCCCTCAAACAGAGGATCTGCCAGCAACACTACCACCTGGGTCACCAACCATCTCCACAATGTCCCATGGAAGCGTTCAGTTCTCTATCTCCCAAACATTGGAGCGTAAGAGGAAGTACCCCCCTAGCCAGCCGCGATCCCTGGCCCTGAATGCCAGCATTTCAAAATTCCTGGCCTTTGAAATGCTGTCATTCCGTCTGGTGGAGACGCAGAGTTTTAAAAGCCTGATGGCATTGGCTGTCCCACAGTACGTCGTGCCCAGCCGCCACTACTTTTCCAGGCGAGCCATCCCTTCCCTGCACAACCAAGTGGGGGACAAAATCAGGTGTGCACTGCGCAATGCCATCTGTGGCAAGGTCCACCTAACTACGGATGCGTGGACCAGTAAGCACGGTCAGGGACGTTATATCTCCCTAACAGCACACTGGGTAAATGCAGTGGCGGCTGGGCCTGAGACAGATAGCAGTTTGGCGCATGTCCTTCCACCACCGAGGATTGCAGGGCTCTTCAGTTTGCCTCCTGTTGCTAACTCCTCCTACTCCGCTTCCTCATCCTCTACCGCCTCCTCATCCGGTCAGCGTAACACCTTCACCACCAACTTCAGCACAGCCAGGGGTAAACGACAGCAGGCAGTTTTAAAACGTTCCTGTTTGGGGGAAAAACCCCACACCGCGCAGGAGTTGTGGAGGGACATGGAACAACAGACCAATAAGTGGTTGCTGTCAGTGAGCCTCAAGCCCGGCCTGGTGGTGTGCGATAATGGGCATAATCTCGTAACAGCTCTGGGCCTAGCCGGTTTGACGCACATCCCTTGCCTGGCGCATGTGCTGAACTTGGTGGTCCAGAGGTTCCTTAAAAATTACCCCAATATGCCAGAGCTGCTGCAGAAAGTGCGGGCTGTGTGTGCGCACTTTCGGCGTTCTCACCCTGCTGCTGCTTGCCTGTCAGCGCTGCAGCGTAACTTCGGCCTTCCCGCTCACCGCCTCATATGTGACGTGCCCACAAGGTGGAACTCCACCTTGCACATGCTGGCCAGACTGTGCGAGCAGCAGCAGGCGATAGTGGAGTTTCAGCTGCAGAAATCACGCTTGAGTCGCTCTGCGGAACAGCACCACTTCACCACCAATAACTGGGCCTCCATGCGAGACCTGTGTGCCTTGTTGCGCTGTTTCGAGTACTCCACCAACATGTCCAGTGCCAATGACGCCGTTCTCAGCGTTACTATCCCAGTTCTATGCCTCCTTGAAAAAAACGCTTCGGGCGATGATGGAAGAGGATGTGGCACAGGAGGATGAGGAGGAGGAGGAGGAAGCGGGATCATTTCAAAGGCTTTCAGGGCAGTCTTTCACAAGTGGCTACAAGGGTGGGTTCCTGCACCAACAAACGCCAGGTACACAATTGTCTGGCAGAAAGGGCACAGTTCTGGAGGATGACGAGGTGGAGGAGGAGATGGAGGAGGAGGAGCCATTTTCACAGCAGGGTGGCACCCAGACCAGCTCGTGGCCATCACTGGTGCATGGCTGGGGGGATACAGAGGACACAGACGATACACCTCCCACAGAGGACAGCTTTTCTTTGCCTCTGGGCAGCCTGGCACACATGAGCGATTACATGCTGCAGTGTTTCCGCAATGACCGCCGAGTTGCCCACATTTTAACTGGTGCTGATTACTGGGTGGCCACCCTGCTGGATCCCCGTTACAAGGACAACGTACCGTCCTTAATTCCCTCACTGGAGCGGGATCGTAAGATGCGTGAGTACAAGCGCACACTGGTAGACGCACTGCTGGTGGCATTCCCACCTGACAGCGGGCGTACGGTGGAAGCACAAGGCGAAGGCAGAGGAGGAGGAAGAGGTCGCCAATGCAGCCGGGGCACCGGCAGCACCTCAGAAGGCAGGGTTAGCATGGCTGAAATGTGGAAAAGCTTTGTCAGCACGCCACAACAACCAGCACCACCAGCTGAGATGGAACGTCTTAGCAGGAGGCAGCATTTCACCAACATGGTTGAGCAGTATGTGTCCACAGGCCTACACGTACTGGATGACGGGTCTGCCCCCTTTAACTTCTGGGTCTCCAAATTTGGCACATGGCCTGAGCTTGCCCTTTATGCCTTGGAGGTGCTGGCCTGCCCTGCAGCCAGTGTATTATCTGAACGTGTATTTAGCACGGCAGGGGGCGTTATCACAGACAAGCGCAGCCGCCTGTCCAGAGCCAATGTGGACAAGCTCACGTTTATTAAAATGAACCAGGCATGGATCCCACAGGACTTGTCCGTACCTTGTGCAGAATAGGCATGTATACCGGTGTTGTGACAAAAACTGTCCGGCCATCGGATTGTGTCCGGCCCATACTGCGAAGGCGCAGCGCGTGCGCAGTACAGAGGACAAGGAGATTCACAAAATCTCTGTAGATGAACGGTGCCTGCCCAGTGAGTGCAGGTTCAAGCGCCACCATCCAAGTGGACATACGGTAGCACATAGTAACAGGGCCCCTCATGGGCTCGGTTCGATCGCCACGCTTCGGGCACAGCCTCACTTGGCTCGGCTTGAACCACGGATGGTGTGGCCTTCACCTGAACTCACCACGCAGGCGCCGTTCGTCTTGAGAGATTTTCGAAATCCCCTTGTCCTACATACTGAGCAAGCGCAGTACAGGGTGGACACTATTTGACGGGGGACAGAATTCGACACATCACCGGCCTGTCAGGTCACCTATGGCCAGGTGACAGATGCACACCGTAGGGGGACAGGAGTGCACCGCAAGGTAGTGAACCCTATGGCTGACTGCTGCGGATAGGAAACTGGGTGGTTGTGGAAAGCGGGACCAGAGGAGCACAACCGGGATCCTATAGGAAGCTAGAGCCAAGATTCCCCAGAGACCGGGTGTACAAGGCCCCTGCCACGGACCTGGAGAACTTTGGTCTCTGCCACAGACCAGGGTGTATAAGGCCCCTGCCATGGGCCGGGTGAATAAGGCCTCTGATACAGTCAAGATGACCTTGAGCTTCTCCTTCTACGAACCTAGCCCATATCAAGGGGAAGACATCTCTCCAGGGAGTCAACAGACCCTTCCTTCACCGCGACTCCTGCATCGGTCCATCAGAATGATCCTCCCTTCCCTGGAACATGGTCCCCTACACGAGGCGGCACCCTAAGACTCCTCGACCCTTAGCAGACTCCAGACGAAGGCTCTGGACTCCAGGCTTTACTCCCGCACCTAGGCCTCCATACCCAGGGCAGCAGGAACTCCAGGATAGTACCTCACCCCGGGCTAAAGGTACCCGAGATGGAACAGGAACACATGCACCCAGGCCGAAGGCACCTGGGCGTGGACCCCACTGGACATCAGCCCCCAGGCCAAAGGTCTGCCCCTTTTATATGCTCTCCCGGCATGCACAGCAGGTTCCCCGCCCCGCTGTACTACTGCCAAGAGGGGACACAAAAGGCACAGCACTGTATCGGCGGTTCAACCCTAGCCTACCATGGCAGCGCCACCTGTAGGCCGCAGGGAACTGCACACCAATACTGTCCCCCGAGGACAAAATGGTCCATGAATCCTACAGAATTAGGGTGTTTGAGCCTATTTACCACTCAAACACTTCCCTTAAATTTAGCACCCCGCTACATTTTTATTTCAAAGTATTTTATTTTCCCACTAGCTTATCCATTAAATTGAATAATTTATTCCAGAAAGGGCGTATTCTGGGGCATTCCCACCATATGTGTGGCATCGTGCCGTTGAGTTTCTGAGGTTCTTAATGACTTCCCGTACCTCTTCTGCTGAAAAGGGGGCCTCCAGCATATTTTTTTATTTTTTTCATGTTATTTTAAGTTATTTCCCTATCCACATTTGTTTGCAGAGCACTTGCCATGCTCTTAACAACATTTTGCTGCCATTTGCAGCCCTCTAGCCCTTTCCATTACTTTTTTAGAGCCTTTTTAGTCCTTAGAAGTCCGGGTCCCCATTGACTTCAATGGCGTTCGGGTTCGGGTTCGGGTTCGGGTTAAAGTTCGGTCCCGAACCCAAACTTTTTTCCGAAGTTCGGCCGAACCCGTCAAACCCGAACATCCAGGTGTCCGCTGTTGTTTACCCTCTCATTGATGCTACTGCTGGTCCTGCATTGTATATGATGACGTTGAAAGCCTGCTTACATTCTAAACAGGAGTGCATAAACAAAATTACAAATTCTTTTGACAGATAAAACTGCTTTCAGATTCTGTATGTATTTCATCTGTGTGCTTAGTTGTTTTCATAAAATTCAGGATTGAGAAGTTCGGAATTAAGCTTGGCGTTAACAATTAAGAACTCTTAACTGAAGAAGACCCAAAGTGATCTATGTAATTGCCATTTTCAATATTCCTCAACATAACCTTTAATTAAACCTGTTTCTTACTAAAAGTGAATTTCTAAACTAGTATCTAGTAATTGGACTTTATAGGCACACAAGGTAAGTAGGAGTAAAAAGCTAAAGATTTATTGATATAAAGAAAATTTGACATATAAGACAATCATAAAATATCAAACGAGTTGATCAGTCATTATGACCGGTCCACGTGGGTTATCATTATATTAAAACAGTACAATGTATTCTCCTTATAACAACTCAGCCGAGTACAAAGGAAATAATCTATTAGCGTGATTATAAATTAGATAACCGACAAGTGGATCCAGAGGAGATGGAGAGCTTGCTCTACATGTTGCGCGTTGTTATAAACGCTTCCTCAGGAGCATATGTATGTAACTCTATAATATCATACAGAGAAACAAATAAATGAGAAAAATAATAAAATTATATAAAAAACTAATTTTTAATACATAAAAAACATCTAAATGTGTATTACATCGATTATGTGGGGGGGGGGGACACCGACCCCTCCCATCCTATCCCACATCCTGTTTCTTACTAAGAAGAAGAAGAAAAAAAAAAAAAGTTTAGCATCTTAGTTGTAGTGTTTTTGCTTCACACGTCATGAACCATATTTTTAGGCAGCAGATCTACGTCAGTCCTATCCATTTGGTACATTTATCCATAACAGTATATCATATTCTGCATAGAGATGACAAAAATCAATAGAGGCCAGTGCAAATTGTCCCCTTGGTATTTATACTGACGCAAAAGGTGTCTTCCCTTAAAACCAATTTATCTCTAATTTAAACCATGAAACATGATATTGATATGCCTAATCCAATAAGACATTGAAAACTCATATTGTCTTGGGATAATATTAAGGTGATTTGTTGTTGCTCTGTAATAATTGAAGACAAATGCCTCAATTTTAAGGTATATCATTTGCTAAGGATAAAAATCACTAACTTAATAAAGACTTACAAAAGGAACTAGAGGATAAGGTAATCCCTGTCAAAAGAACAGGTTATGTATCAAGATGCTGTTTGTTATCTCACTTCAGCCTTTTTATTGTGAAGAAAAATAATAAAAACATTTTTTTCTTTCTATTGTCTTAAATTTGTAAGATACAGTAGTTTGTGATATTAATGGAATAAAATAAATATGTACTCGGGCTTATGGTATACAAAGGAATCTATCTCCCTACAATTCCCAGCAGTTGCTAGTGGGTGTATTGCCTATAACACCACTACAAAGTGAAAAAAAAAACAATAGCAGCGCTAATGGTCAAAGTTCTCAATATGTGCAGAAACTACAAGCATCAACATTCTTTCATATAATTGTGCAAAAATAATAAATTAATAATATATAGGAAGGTCTGATGATTTGCACTTTATTTCTTAATTTAATATACTTGCTATATGAAGAAGTGTTGATGCTTGTAGTTTTAGCGCATTGTCACTTGCATTGATATTGAGCATTTTAACCATTAGCGCTGCTATTGTTTTTTTTTATCTTTTTACTTAGTTTGTGATATTATCCCAAAAGTATGTTTTATGGATAGAAATGAAAAGATTAATACTTTAATAATCTTAATATCAACAACAGCTTGTAGCTGTTAATACCTGGAATTTAGGAATATATGTTGCTTTGGTGCTTGTGTTATTTTCTTCTGGCAGCCCCATTTTTTCACCATAATCCTAAAACGATGTTGGGATTGATTTACTAAAAGAATAATGACTGTTCGTTGGACTGAATGTCTACTTTCAAGCGAGAGTTCACTGAATTTAAGAAATAAGAAACATACCAGATTTTTACACCTGTGCACAAACGTCATCGGGCACTAAACTGAAAACCTGCCAGAAGTTAGAAAATGTGTGCGCATGTGCAGAAATCCCAGCACGAGTGTGCATGTGCGCCACTGGTCTCTACCAGGTCCTAGAGACCAGTGGTTCATATATGCATGCACTGGAGTTTTTAAGATGATTATCTAAAGCCAGAACTTTTTTTCAGCTTTAGAATAAGTAGAGAACGCATTTCTAGGCAGGTTTTTTTATTGCCATCTGTGTTCCATTAGGGAATTTTTCCTTCACCTCTTGTTCTGTAAACACATCAAGAAATGAGTGGAAATCACTCAAAACTGGGGCAGAGTCTTCTTAGACAGTTGAGTCCCCTCAAATGTCCCTATTGGAAAATGTCCCTCCTTTCCTGTTTTTGCGACAACTCAAAATTTTGTATTTTCCCTCACTTTCAGTTCCTGTAATAGTAGTCATCAGGTCAGATATAGAAAAAAGGAAAACAATGATGGGGAGACATGGCCTACATCCAAGAAAGTTAGGCTCATCTCACTGAGCTCTTATACAGTGACACAAGTTTGAGACTTAACTGCAACCTGCTACTAGGCACAGGATGAGGACACCATCATGACAAGGAGAGAATGGACAGAGAAAAGCCATGTAAACCGATGGATGTCTTTGTATTATCAGATGTGGCCAGAGGACAAGATGGTGCCTGTTGATGTATTCCTCAACCACCACGCACTTAGACATGTGCAATTCGTTTAGTTACAAATTCGTTATTCCTCAAAAATCTTTATATTCGTTGATTCGTAAACATACGAATAAAGAAACAGTTTGATATAATTACAAACGAACAACGAATTATCGAAAAGAACGAATATGGAAAACAACTAAAATACGAATTTAGTAAATTTGAAACAGACAAGATACGAAAAAGTAAAAAACGAAAACATAAAAACAACGAAAATACCGAACAAAGATCAAAAAATAACGATAATCAAAATGAACGAAAACACAAAATTACGAATATTCGGAAAACGTAAAACAAAACAACGAAAATAACGAACAAAGATCCATATTAACGAAAATCAAAATGAACGAAAAAAAAGACGAATCTTCGGAAAACGGAAATCAAAACTACGAAAAAAAAAAAAAAACGGAAATTCTATTTCGTTAGTTCTGAATTCGTTCTGGACGTTGGCCAATGGCCGATAAGCTTGTCCCTTCCCCTGAAGAGGTTGTCTCTTCCCCCAATGAGCTTGTTTCTTATTCCCTTGTGTGTTTTTCTGTGTTAGACTGCAGTGCATTCCATCCACAGTCTAGGTAGGTTGTGGTTGGGTAGGTTGCACTGTTCTGTTGGATTTGTGAGTAAAGCTGTAACTTGTGCTTTGTTTCTTAACCACCTAACGACCGCTCACTGTATATGTACGTCGGCAGAATGGCACCGACAGGCACAATCACGTACAGTGTACGTGATTGCCTTTGTACAGTTGGGGGGTCCGATCGGGCCCACCTCCTATACAGTGAGCGGTCGGTATTCATTGGGGAGCGATCCGACATGAGGGGGCGGCCATTCGATTCCGGCCACCCCCCCGCGATCGCTCCCGGCGAATGGAAATGCTCCCTCTGCTGTGTAATGTTTACACAGGCAGAGGAAGCAGGAGGAAGTGATGTCATCTCTCATGCGGCGCTCACATATACCGAGCGCCATACAAGAGAAGACACACAGGTCAGTACACTAACACTACACTGACACCAGGACACATAGGCACACAAATCGCCCGCCCAGGCCCCCCCAGATCACCTCCCAGCCCCCAGTCACAGTGTCACTGATTGCAGTGACCATTTATTTACTGATCACTGCAATCAGTGACATTTGTGACTGTAAAAGTGTCACTACATTTAGTTTTAGGTCCAGTGTAGCCCCCTAACCCCCCCTAATAAAGGTTTAACCCCCTGATCACCCCCCAGATAACCCTTTCACCCCCTAGCACCGCCGTCGCTAAGCGATCATTTTTCGGATCGCTGTCTTAGCGTCGGTGATGCAGATCGGTAGCCAGTAATTTTTTTTAGGTTCGCCGCAGGTTTTTATAGCGTCGGGTACCCCCATAAATTATCTAATAAAGGTTTAACCCCCTTGATCGCCCCCAGGTAACCCTTTCACCCCCTATCACCACTGTCGCTAAGCGATCATTTTTCTGATCGCTGTCTTAGTGTCGGTGATGCAGATCGGTAGCCAGTTATTGTTTTTAGGTTTGCCGCAGGTTTTTATAGCGTCGGGTACCCCCATAAATTATCTAATAAAGGTTTAACCCCCTTATCGCCCCCCAGATAACCCTTTCACCCCCTATCACGACTGTCGCTAAGCGATCATTTTTCTGATCGCTGTCTTAGCGTCGGTGAGGCAGATCGGTAGCCAGTAATTTTTTTTAGGTTCGCCGCAGGTTTTGATAGCGTCAGGTACCCCCATAAATTATCGAATAAAGGTTTAACCCCTTGATCGCCCCCCAGGTAACCCTTTCACCCCCTATCACCACTGTCGCTAAGCGATCATTTTTCTGATCGCTTTCTTAGTGTCGGTGATGCAGATCGGTAGCCAGTAATTTTTTTTAGGTTCGCCGCAGGTTTTTATAGCGTCAGGTACCCCCATAAATTATCGAATAAAGGTTTAACCCCTTGATCGCCCCCAGGTAACCCTTTCACCCCCTATCACCACTGTCGCTAAGCGATCATTTTTCTGATCGCTTTCTTAGCGTCGGTGATGCAGATCGGTAGCCAGTAATTATTTTTAGGTTCGCCGCAGGTTTTTATAGCGTCAGGTACCCCCATATATTATCTAATAAAGGTTTTAACCCCCTAATTGCCCCTAGTTAACCCTTTCACCAGTGATCACCATATAAGTGTTACAGGTGACGCTGGTTAGTTAGTTTGCTTTTTATAGTGTCAGGGCACCCGCCGTATATATAACCCAATAAAGGTTTAACCCCCTGATGGCCCGGTGGGTGATATCAATTAGGTTTTAGCGTCAGAGAGGGTCTGCGTCACACCCCAGGCAGCGTCAGGTTAGTGCCAGTAACGCTAACACCCACGCGTGAAGCATACACCCCCCTTAGTGGTATAGTATCTGATCAGGTCAATATCTGATCTGATCAGATCTATACTAGCGTCCCCAGCAGTTTAGTGTTCCCAAAAACGCAGTGTTAGCTGGATCAGCCCAGATACCTGCTAGCACCTGCGTTTTGCCCCTCCGTCCAGCCCAGGCCACCCAAGTGCAGTATCGATCGATCACTGTCACTTAAAAAACACAACACACATAACTGCAGCGTTCGCAGAGACAGGCCTGATCCCTGCGACTCCAGTGCTGTAGGAGGTGATTTCACCACCACAGTTAAAAAAAAAAAAAAAGCATTATGCCGAAGCATTGGGGCAGCAGGGGCGGAGGAGCGATTTTGCTCCTAATGCCGCGTACATACGGTCGAAATTCCGACGGAGGCTTGCCCGTGGAAAAGTCCGACCATGTGTGTGCGGCATAACTTTTTTGCGGGAGGATGCCCCCATGCTTCGGCATATATAAATGGTGCATGTATGCCCATCATTAGAAGTGGGTGGATGAAGGGCGGTATTCTAATGGTGGGCATACCCACCTATCTATCTCTTTTTTTGTTCAGCCAACTGGCTGCATGAAAAAAAAAAGATTACAATACATGTCCAACAAGGACCAGCAACGTACTGGTATGTTGCTGGACTTTCAATGTTTATACCAGAATGATGCCTGTGGGTTTAGGTATCATCTTGGTATCATTCTTTTCAGCCAGCGGCTGGCTTTCATGTAAAAGAAATCCTAGTGGCTAATTAGCCTCTGGACTGCTTTTACAAGCAGTGGGAGGGAATGCCCCCCCCGGATATAAAAAGCACCATTGGGAAAATGGGAAAGCATTTTATCACACCGATCTTGGTGTGGTCAGATGCTTTGAGGGCAGAGGAAAGATCTAGGGTCTAGAAGACCCCATTTTTTTCAAAAAAGAGTACCTGTCACTACCGATTGCTATCATAGGGGATATTTACATTCCCTGAGATAACAATAAAAATGATAATAAATAAATAAATATGGAAGGAACAATTTAAAAATAAAACAAAAAAGCAAAATTAATAATAAAAAAAAAAGCACCCCTGTCCTGCCCTGCTCTTGCCCAATGGCGAACGCAAGCATCGGTCTGGCGTCATATGTAAACAGCAATTGCACCATGCATGTGAGGTATCACCGCAAAGGTCAGATCGAGGGCAGTAATTTTAGCAGTAGACCTCCTCTGTAAATCTAACGGGGTAACCTGTAAAGGCTTTTAAAGGCTTTTAAAAATGTATGTAGTTTGTCACCAATGCGCGTTTCTGCAAAATTTTAAAGCATGTCGTGTTTGGTATCTATGTACTCGGCCTAAGATCATCTTTTTAATTTCATCAAACATTTGGGCAATATAGTGTGTTTTAGTTCATTAAAATTAAAAAAAGTGTATTTTTTCCCAAAAAAATGCGTTTGAAAAATCGCTCCGCGAATACTGTGTAGAAAAAAAAAATGCAACACCCACCATTTTAATCTGTAGGGCCTTTGCTTTAAAAATATATATAATGTTTGGGGGTTCAACATAATTTTCTTGCAAAAAAAAAAATGTTTTCATTTAAACAAAAAGTGTCAAAAAGGGCTTAGTCTTCAAGTGGTTAGAAGAGTGGATGTAAGCTTCCTAATGTTGTGTATAAAATGCCAGAACAGTTCAAAACCCCCCTAAATGACCCCATTTTGGAAAGTAGACACCCCAAGCTATATACTGAGAGGCATGTCGAGTCCATGGAATATTTTATATGTTGACACAAGTTGCAGAAAAAATACAATTTTTTTTTTATTTTTTTTTTGCACAAAGTTGTCACTAAATGATATATTGCTCAAACATGCCATAGGCATATGTGGAATTACACCCCAAAATACATTTTGCTGCTTCTCCTGAGTACGGGGATACCACATGTGTGAGACTTTTTGGGAGCCTAGCCGCGTACGGGACCCCAAAAACCAAGCACCGCCTTCAGGCTTTCTAAGGGTGTAAATTTTTGATTTCACTTCTCACTGCCTATCACAGTTTCGGAGGCCATGGAATGCCCAGATGGCACAAAACCCCCCCAAATTACCCCATTTTGGGAAGTAGACACCCCAAGCTATTTGCTGAGAGGTATTGTGAGTATTTTGCAGATCTCGCTTTTTGTCACAAAGTTTTGAAAATTGAAAAAAAATATATATATATTTTCTTTCTTCATTTTCAAAAACAAATGAGAGCTGTAAAATACTCACCATGCCTCTCAGCAAATAGCTTGGGGTGTCTACTTTCCAAAAGGGGGTCATTTAGGGGGGTTTTGTGCTATTTTGGCCTTTTCATGGCCTTCGAAACTGTGATAGGTAGTGAGGAGTGAAATCAAAAATTTGTGCCTAGAAATCCTGAAGGCGGTGCTTGGTTTTCGGGGTCCCGTACGCGGCTAGGCTCCTAAAAAGTCCCACACATGTGGTATTCCCGTACTCAGGAGAAGCAGCAAAATGTATTTTGGGGTGTAATTCCACATATAACCATGGCATGTGTGAGCAATATATCATTTAGTGACAACTTTTTGTAATTTTTTTTTTGTCATTATTCAATCACTTGGGACAAAAAAATAATATTCAATGGGCTCAACAGGCCTCTCAGCAATTTCCTTGGGGTGTCTACTTTCTAAAATGTGGTCATTTGGGGGGGTTTTGTGCTATTTTGGCATTTTATGGCCTTCAAAACTGTGATAGGTAGTGAGGAGTGAAATCAAAAATTTGCGCCCTTAGAAATCCTGAAGGCGGTGCTTGGTTTCTGGGGGCCCGTACGCGGCTAGGCTCCCAAAAAGTCCCACACATGTGGTATCCCCGTACTCAGGAGAAGCAGCAAAATGTATTTTGGGGTGCAATTCCACATATAACCATGGCATGTGTGAGCAATATATCATTTAGTGACAACTTTTTGTAATTTATTTATTTATTTATTTTTTTTGTCATTATTCAATCACTTGAGACAAAAAAAAAAAATATTCAATGGGCTCAACATGCCTCTCAGCAATTTCCTTGGGATGTCTACTTTCCAAAATGGGGTCATTTGGGGGGGTTTTGTACTGCCCTGCCATTTTAGCACCTCAAGAAATGAGATAGGCAGTCATAAACTAAAAGCTGTGTAAATTCCAGAAAATGTACCCTAGTTTGTAGACGCTATAACTTTTGCGCAAACCAATAAATATACGCTTATTGACGTTTTTTTTACTAAAGACATGTGGCTGAATACATTTTGGCCTAAATGTATGACTAAAATTGAGTTTATTCGATTTTTCTTATAACAAAAAGTAGAAAATATCATTTTTTTTCAAAATTTTCGGTCTATTTCCGTTTATATCGCAAAAAATAAAAATCGCAGAGGCAATCAAATACCATTAAAAGAAAGCTCTATTTGTGGAAAGAAAAGGACGCAAATTTTGTTTGGGTACAACATTGCATGTCCGCACAATTTACAGTTAAAGCAGCGCAGTGCAAAATTCTGAAATCACCTCTGGTCCTCTAGCTACCAAATGGTCCGGGGCTTAAATGGTTAAGCATACACTGTCTAGATTCTAATTTCTATATTTGTATTTTGTAATATCTCTGACATATTTTTTTCTCCTATCCTGACATTATGTAAAATTACGAATTATGCCCCAATTACTAATCTATGAAAACAATGTTACGAAAGTACGAATAAATGAGCCAGTCAATCTCACGAAAGTACGAATTACAAAATTACGACGAGTAGTGTTTTGAATAAACGGAAAATGTATTCGAAAGTACGAATGTAATTAAAATCTACAAAAGTAAGATTTTCCAATCAACATAAATTAGACACAAAAATACGAATCATTGCAAATCAACGAAAATATAGTTCTTACGAAAATACAAACGCGCCCGAATATAAAATAGAACGTAAATACGAATTTCGAATCAACAAAAATGAGACTAACGGAAAAACGAATCAACAGAAAAATAACCCTTACGGAAATACGAAAGAGTCCGAATACGATAACCCACATCTTACGATATTACGAATCGTTACGAATCAACGGAAACGCACAGAAACTC
Source organism: Rana muscosa (assembly GCA_029206835.1). Lineage (NCBI taxonomy): Eukaryota > Metazoa > Chordata > Amphibia > Anura > Ranidae > Rana > Rana muscosa. The sequence continues at coordinate 15,980,161 of JARGYO010005626.1, forward strand.
AACCAAACTAAATGAATTTTTATGTTGTGCACATGTCTACACGCACTCCTTATTTAACTTTTTGAACATCTAAGACACAAGCAGGAAAGAGGACATAGATATAGATGCAGATTAGTGTTGAGCGGACCCGAACTGTAAAGTTCGGGTCCGTACCGAATTTTGGCGTTTTCCCGACCCCGGACCCGGACCCGGATTTTGCGCTAAAGTCCGGGTTCGGGTCCGGATTCGGGAATTTAATGGCGCAGTTAGAAATGCTTCAGGGGCCAGCCAATCACCATTTGATTAGCTGGTGTGCCCTTAGAAGCCATCATAGCCATGCCTACTAATGGCATGGCTGTGATTGGTCAGTGCAACATGTGACCCAGCATGTGACCAGCTTCTATATAAGCAAGAGGCACACAGCACAGATCGTCACTCTGCTTTTAGACAGTGTAGGGAAAGGATCCTGGCTGCTGTTGCTGTGAGGGAGAGAATTATATGATAGGAGTTAGTCCTGATTCTGCAATCTACTGATAGAAAAGATAGAGAGACAGTGTAGTGTAGTGTAGTGTAGGGGCAGGATCCTGTTTGTGCTTTCAGGGAGAGAGATTTAGATAGCAGTCCAGATTGAGAGATATAATAGCTCAGCGATCTGCATAGGTTTATCTGTTTGTGTTGCAAGCTCAGTGCACCAGCACTGCATTACGTTGAGTGATACACCTATTCCATACTGTGGCTGTATTGTGCTCTTGCTAAAAGACCCATTTCGGGCAGAAAAAAAAAAAAAGGCACTTTATTGTGCTTTTGCTAAAAAGACCCATTTTTGGGCCCCCAAAAAAAAAAGGGCACTTTATTGTGCTGTTGCAAAAAAAAAAAAAGGTACTTTGTTGTGCGCAAAAAAGACCTATTTTTGGGCAAAAAAAATATTTTGCCGTGTATATCTCTAGTTGTGTGAAATAACCAATTTCTATATATTTTTCTTGTACTATGCTATACTAAAAAAAAAAAAAAAAAAAACTTTTTTTTGAATAGCATTCTCTGCAGCTGTGCGATTCAGCGGTTATATACTGTGGGTGTGTTGTGCTCTTCCAAAAAACGCCATTTAGGGCCACAGAAAATATTTTGCAGTGTGAAATACACATCTGGAGGTGTGTGAAAAAACAACATTATTTTTGAATAGCATTCTCTGGCCTCTGCAGCTGTGCGATTCAGCGGTTATATACTGTTGGGGTTGTTGTGCTCTTCAAAAAAACGCCATTTAGGGCCACAGAAAATAAATTGCAGTGTGAAATACACATGTGGAGGTGTGTAAAATAAACAATTTCTATATATTGTACAGTGCTATACTAAAAAAAAAAACATTTTTTTTGAATAGCATTCTCTGCACTTCTATAGCTGTGCGATTCAGTGGTTAAATACTGTGGTTGTGTTGTGCTCTTCCAAAAAACGCCATTTAGGGCCACAGAAAATATTTTGCAGTGTGAAATACACATCTGGAGGTTTAGTGAAAAAACAACATTATTTTTGAATAGCATTCTCTGGCCTCTGCAGCTGTGCGATTCAGTGGTTATATACTGTTGGGGTTGTTGTGCTCTTCCAAAAAACGCCATTTAGGGCCACAGAAAATATTTTGCAGTGTGAAATACACATCTGGAGGTGTGTGAAAAAACAACATTATTTTTGAATAGCATTCTATGGCCTCTGCAGCTGTGCGATTCAGCGGTTATATACTGTTGGGGTTGTTGTGCTCTTGCAAAAAATGCCATTTAGGGCCACAGAAAATATTTTGCAGTGTGAAATACACATCTGGAGGTGTGTGAAAAAACAACATTATTTTTGAATAGCATTCTCTGGCCTCTGCAGCTGTGCGATTCAGCGGTTATATACTGTTGGGGTTGTTGTGCTCTTCCAAAAAACGCCATTTAGGGCCACAGAAAATAAATTGCAGTGTGAAATACACATGTGGAGGTGTGTAAAATAAACAATTTCTATATATTGTACAGTGCTATACTAAAAAAAAAAAACATTTTTTTTGAATAGCATTCTCTGCACTTCTATAGCTGTGCGATTCAGTGGTTAAATACTGTGGGTGTGTTGTGCTCTTCCAAAAAACGCCATTTAGGGCCACAGAAAATATTTTGCAGTGTGAAATACACATCTGGAGGTGTGTAAAATAAACAATTTCTATATATTGTACAGTGCTATACTAAAAAAAACAACACTTTTTTTGAATAGCATTCTCTGCACTTCTATAGCTGTGCGATTCAGTGGTTAAATACTGTGGTTGTGTTGTGCTCTTCCAAAAAACGCCATTTAGGGCCACAGAAAATATTTTGCAGTGTGAAATACACATCTTGGAGGTGTGTAAAATAAACAATTTCTATATAATCTTCTTGTACAGTGCTATACTAAAAAAAACAACCTTTTTTTTGAATAGCATTTTCTGTAGCTGTGCGATTCAGCGGTTACGTGCTGTGGGTGTGTTGTGGTCTGGCAAAAAACGCCATTTAGGGCCACAGAAAATATTTTGCAGTGTGAAATACACATGTGGAGGTGTGTAAAATAAACAATTTCTATATATTGTACAGTGCTATACTAAAAAAAACAACATTTTTTTTGAATAGCATTCTCTGCACTTCTATAGCTGTGCGATTCAGTGGTTAAATACTGTGGTTGTGTTGTGCTCTTCCAAAAAACGCCATTTAGGGCCACAGAAAATATTTTGCAGTGTGAAATACACATCTTGGAGGTGTGTAAAATAAACAATTTCTATATGTTCTTCTTGTACAGTGCTATACTAAAAAAAACAACCTTTTTTTTTTAATAGCATTTTCTGTAGCTGTGCGATTCAGCGGTTACGTGCTGTGGGTGTGTTGTGGTCTGGCAAAAAACGCCATTTAGGGCCACAGAAAATATTTTGCAGTGTGAAATACACATGTGGAGGTGTGTAAAATAAACAATTTCTATATATTGTACAGTGCTATACTAAAAAAAACAACATTTTTTTTGAATAGCATTCTCTGCACTTCTATTGCTGTGCGATTCAGTGGTTAAATACTGTGGTTGTGTTGTGCTCTTCCAAAAAACGCCATTTAGGGCCACAGAAAATATTTTGCAGTGTGAAATACACATCTGGAGGTGTGTGAAATAAACAATTTCTATATATTGTACAGTGCTATACTAAAAAAAACAACATTTTTTTTGAATAGCATTCTCTGCACTTCTATAGCTGTGCGATTCAGTGGTTAAATACTGTGGTTGTGTTGTGCTCTTCCAAAAAACGCCATTTAGGGCCACAGAAAATATTTTGCAGTGTGAAATACACATGTGGAGGTGTGTAAAATAAACAATTTCTATATATTGTACAGTGCTATACTAAAAAAAAAAACATTTTTTTTGAATAGCATTCTCTGCACTTCTATAGCTGTGCGATTCAGTGGTTAAATACTGTGGTTGTGTTGTGCTCTTCCAAAAAACGCCATTTAGGGCCACAGAAAATATTTTGCAGTGTGAAATACACATCTTGGAGGTGTGTAAAATAAACAATTTCTATATATTCTTCTTGTACAGTCCTATACTAAAAAAACCAACTTTTTTTTTGAATAGCATTTTCTGTAGCTGTGCGATTCAGCGGTTACGTGCTGTGGGTGTGTTGTGGTCTGGCAAAAAACGCCATTTAGGGCCACAGAAAATATTTTGCAGTGTGAAATACACATCTGGAGGTGTGTGAAATAAACAATTTCTATATATTGTACAGTGCTATACTAAAAAAACAACATTTTTTTTGAATAGCATTCTCTGCACTTCTATAGCTGTGCGATTCAGTGGTTAAATACTGTGGTTGTGTTGTGCTCTTCCAAAAAACGCCATTTAGGGCCACAGAAAATATTTTGCAGTGCGAAATACACATCTGGAGGTGTGTAAAATAAACAATTTCTATATATTGTACAGTGCTATACTAAAAAAAACAACATTTTTTTTGAATAGCATTCTCTGCACTTCTATAGCTGTGCGATTCAGTGGTTAAATACTGTGGTTGTGTTGTGCTCTTCCAAAAAACGCCATTTAGGGCCACAGAAAATATTTTGCAGTGTGAAATACACGTCTTGGAGGTGTGTAAAATAAACAATTTCTATATATTCTTCTTGTACAATGCTATACTAAAAAAACAACCTTTTTTTTTTAATAGCATTTTCTGTAGCTGTGCGATTCAGCGGTTACGTGCTGTGGGTGTGTTGTGGTCTGGCAAAAAACGCCATTTAGGGCCACAGAAAATATTTTGCAGTGTGAAATACACATGTGGAGGTGTGTAAAATAAACAATTTCTATATATTGTACAGTGCTATACTAAAAAAAACAACATTTTTTTGGAATAGCATTCTCTGCACTTCTATAGCTGTGCGATTCAGTGGTTAAATACTGTGGTTGTGTTGTGCTCTTCCAAAAAACGCCATTTAGGGCCACAGAAAATATTTTGCAGTGTGAAATACACATCTGGAGGTGTGTGAAATAAACAATTTCTATATATTGTACAGTGCTATACTAAAAAAAACAACATTGTTTTTGAATAGCATTCTCTGCACTTCTATAGCTGTGCGATTCAGTGGTTAAATACTGTGGTTGTGTTGTGCTCTTCCAAAAAACGCCATTTAGGGCCACAGAAAATATTTTGCAGTGTGAAATACACATCTGGAGGTGTGTAAAATAAACAATTTCTATATATTGTACAGTGCTATACTAAAAAAAACAACATTTTTTTTTAATAGCATTCTCTGCACTTCTATAGCTGTGTGATTCAGTGGTTAAATACTGTGGTTCTGTTGTGCTCTTCCAAAAAACGCCATTTAGGGCCACAGAAAATATTTTGCAGTGTGAAATACACATCTTGGAGGTGTGTAAAATAAACAATTTCTATATATTCTTCTTGTACAGTGCTATACTAAAAAAAACAACCTTTTTTTTGAATAGCATTTTCTGTAGCTGTGCGATTCAGCGGTTACGTGCTGTGGGTGTGTTGTGGTCTGGCAAAAAACGCCATTTAGGGCCACAGAAAATATTTTGCAGTGTGAAATACACATCTGGAGGTGTGTGAAATAAACAATTTCTATATATTTTCCTTGTACTGTGCTATACTAAAAAAAACAACCTTTTTTTTTTTAATAGCATTTTCTGCAGTTCTGTAGCTGTGCGTTTCAGCGGTTAAATACTGTGGGTGTGTTGTGGTCTTCCAAAAAACGCCATTTAGGGCAAGATCCTAAATTTGGAAAATATGAGGGGAAGGTCAAAGGGACGTGGTGGCCCCGGTCGTGGTGCTGCTGGTGGAGCTCCTGTTGCAGGGAGAGGACGTGGTGGATCTGTGCCAGCTACACGCACAAGTGAAACACCTTCCTCAGGTGCGAGTAGGCGACCGAGCCTGCGGCGGTATTTTGTCGCGCCTAATGAGGCTGTACCAATGTTTAGGCCAGGACAAGTACAGGCGATAGTAGATTGGGTTGCTGACAGTGCCTCGGGTTCCTTCACATTGTCTCCCACCCACTCTTCTGATGAAAGATCAGAGTTGGCACCTGAAGCCCATGTCCATCAGTCTTTCACCTCACCCCCTTGCAAATCAGCCAAGCAGTCTGAGCCCCAAATCATGCAGCAGTCTCTTCTGCTTTTCGATGACTCTGTTAGCAGGGTTTCCCAGGGCCATCCACCTAGCCCTGCCCCAGAAGTGGAAGAGATTGAGTGCACCGATGCCCAACCACTTATGTTTCATGATGGGTACATGGGAGGACCATCGCAGCACGTCTCGGATGATGACGAAACACAGGTGCCAACTGCTGCTGCTTTCGCAATTGTGCAGACAGACATGGAGGGCAGGGGTGAAGACTGGGTGGAAGATGATGTGGAGGACGATGAGGTCCTCGACCCCACATGGAATCAACGTTATGCAGGTGACCAGTGTAGTTCGGAGGAAGAGGTGGTGGTCGCACAGAGCCACCAGCACAGCAGAAGAGGGAGCAGGGTGCAAAAACGGAGCATTCGTCCCCTAGACAGTACATCTGCTACTGCCCAACGCAGCAAGGGACCGAGCACACCAAAGCCAGGTCCAAGGACTTCCCTAGCGTGGCAGTTCTTCACACAGTGTGTTGATGACAAGACACGAGTGGTTTGCACGCTGTGCAATCAGAGCCTGAAGCGAGGCATAAACGTTCTCAACCTGAGCACAAGCTGCATGACCAGGCATCTAAGTGCAAAGCAGGAGCTGCAGTGGAGTAGACACCTCAAAAACCAAGAAAGGTCTCTGGCTCCTCCTGCTTCCTCCTCTGCTGCAGTCTCGGCCTCTTCATCCACCTCTGTAGTGACAGTGGCACCTGTCACCCCTCAAACAGAGGATCTGCCAGCAACACTACCACCTGGGTCACCAACCATCTCCACAATGTCCCATGGAAGCGTTCAGCTCTCTATCTCCCAAACATTGGAGCGGAAGAGGAAGTACCCCCCTAGCCACCCGCGATCCCTGGCCCTGAATGCCAGCATTTCAAAATTCCTGGCCTTTGAAATGCTGTCATTCCGTCTGGTGGAGACGCAGAGTTTTAAAAGCCTGATGGCATTGGCTGTCCCGCAGTACGTCGTGCCCAGCCGCCACTACTTTTCCAGGCGAGCCATCCCTTCCCTGCACGACCAGGTGGGGGACAAAATCAGGTGTGCACTGCGCAACGCCATCTGTGGCAAGGTCCACCTAACTACGGATGCGTGGACCAGTAAGCACGGTCAGGGACGTTATATCTCCCTAACAGCACACTGGGTAAATGCAGTGGCGGCTGGGCCTGAGGCAGATAGCGGTTTGGCGCATGTCCTTCCACCACCGAGGATTGCAGGGCGCTTCAGTTTGCCTCCTGTTGCTAACTCCTCCTCCTCCGCTTCCTCATCCTCTACCGCCTCCTCATCCATTCAGCGTAACACCTTCACCACCAACTTCAGCACAGCCAGGGGTAAACGACAGCAGGCAGTTTTAAAACTTTCCTGTTTGGGGGAAAATCCCCACACCGCGCAGGAGTTGTGGAGGGACATGGAACAACAGACCGATGAGTGGTTGCTGTCAGTGAGCCTCAAGCCCGGCCTGGTGGTGTGCGATAATGGGCGAAATCTCGTTGCAGCTCTGGGTCTAGCCGGTTTGACGCACATCCCTTGCCTGGCGCATGTGCTGAACTTGGTGGTCCAGAGGTTCCTTAAAAATTACCCCAATATGCCAGAGCTGCTGCAGAAAGTGCGGGCTGTCTGTGCGCACTTTCGGCGTTCTCACCCTGCTGCTGCTCGCCTGTCAGCGCTGCAGCGTAACTTCGGCCTTCCCGCTCACCGCCTCATATGTGACGTGCCCACAAGGTGGAACTCCACCTTGCACATGCTGGCCAGACTGTGCGAGCAGCAGCAGGCAATAGTGGAGTTTCAGCTGCAGCAATCACGCGTGAGTCGCTCTGCGGAACAGCACCACTTCACCACCAATAACTGGGCCTCCATGCGAGACCTGTGTGCCTTGTTGCGCTGTTTCGAGTACTCCACCAACATGGCCAGTGCCAATGACGCCGTTCTCAGCGTTACTATCCCAGTTCTATGCCTCCTTGAAAAAACGCTTCGTGCGATGATGGAAGAGGATGTGGCACAGGAGGATGAGGAGGAGGAGGAGGAAGCGGGATCATTTCAAAGGCTTTCAGGGCAGTCTTTCACAAGTGGCTACGAGGGTGGGTTCCTGCACCAACAAACGCCAGGTACACAATTGTCCGGCAGAAAGGGCACAGTTCTGGAGGATGACGAGGTGGAGGAGGAGATGGAGGAGGAGGAGGAGGAGGAGGAGCCATGTTCACAGCAGGGTGGCACTCACACCAGCTCGTGGCCATTACTGGTGCGTGGCTGGGGGGATACAGAGGACACAGACGATACACCTCCCACAGAGGACAGCTTTTCTTTGCCTCTGGGCAGCCTGGCACACATGAGCGATTACATGCTGCAGTGTTTCCGCAACGACAGCCGAGTTGCCCACATTTTAACTGGTGCTGATTACTGGGTGGCCACCCTGCTGGATCCCCGTTACAAGGACAACGTACCGTCCTTAATTCCCTCACTGGAGCGGGATCGTAAGATGCGCGAGTACAAGTGCACGCCGGTAGACGCGCTGCTGGTGGCATTCCCACCTGACAGCGGGCGTACGGTGGAAGCACAAGGCGAAGGCAGAGGAGGAGGAAGAGGTCGCCAACGCAGCCGGGGCACCGGCAGCACCTCAGAAGGCAGGGTTAGCATGGCCGAAATGTGGAAAAGCTTTGTCAGCACGCCACAACAACCAGCACCACCAGCTGAGATGGAACGTCTTAGCAGGAGGCAGCATTTCACCAACATGGTTGAGCAGTATGTGTCCACAGGCCTACACGTACTGGATGACGGGTCTGCCCCCTTTAACTTCTGGGTCTCCAAATTGGGCACATGGCCTGAGCTTGCCCTTTATGCCTTGGAGGTGCTGGCCTGCCCTGCAGCCAGTGTATTATCTGAACGTGTATTTAGCATGGCAGGGGGCGTTATCACAGACAAGCGCAGCCGCCTGTCCAGAGCCAATGTGGACAAGCTCACGTTCATTAAAATGAACCAGGCATGGATCCCACAGGACTTGTCCGTACCTTGTGCAGAATAGACATGTATACCGGTGTTGTGACAAAAACTGTCCGGCCATCGGATTGTGCCCGGCCCGTACTGCTCAGGCGCAGCGCTTGCGCAGTACAGAGGACAAGGAGATTCACAAAATCTCCGAAGATGAACGGCGCCTGCGCTGTGAGTGCAGGTTCAAGCCCCACCATCCAAGAGGACATACGGTAGCACATAGTAACAGGGCCCCTCACGGGCTCGCTTCGATCGCGGCCTTGCTTGGCTCGGCTTGAACCACGGATGGTGTGGCCTTCACCTGTACTCAACACGCTGGCGCCGTTAGTCTTGGGAGATTTTTGAAATCCCCTTGTCCTACATACTCAGCAAGCGCAGTACAGGGCGGACACTATTCGACAGGGGACAGAATTCGACACATCACCGGCCTTACCCAGCCATTGTTGTATTTTTGAACCAGTGTTGGCTACCTCGTCCTCCTCCACCGCCGCTTCCACCTACACAGCCACATCCACCGCCACCTCAACCTCCTACTCCATATGGACCTCGTCCTGCTAGGCCAAGATTAAAATTTTTATTTTATTTTTTTGTAGCGCACAGATCCTTTCCCCCTTACCTGCCTTTATGTTGTTGGCTCTTCGCAGGAGGGAGAAAGGCACACCGCACTACCAGCCCGTATCCTCCTATATAAAGAGGTTGAGCGGTGTACTTGACGGGCCGTGTCCACAGCCGGAGTCAAAACTCCTCCAGAGGATGATTCTCACCTCTACTGTAGGTAGAGGCAAGTCCTTTAATTGCCAGTAAAGTCAATGTCCACACCAGCTGAAACTCCAACTCTTATTCTCTCATGGCAAAATAAACTGTACTCAGATAGAAAAGGTTAGAGCAAAGAAACAGGACAGCTTAAGGTGTGGAGGAGGTCCAGGCACAAACGTAGCACATTCACTTCACTGCTTAGGTTTCTCAAACAGTTTTTGGCGCACGGTCTCTGCCACAGACATTGAGGTTGGTCTCTGCCACAGACCGGGTGTACAAGGCCCCTGCCACGGGCCTGGAGAACTTTGGTCTCAGCCACAGACCAGGGTGTATAAGGCCCCTGCCACGGGCCGGTTGAATAAGGCCTCTGATACAGTCAAGGTGACCTTGAGCTTCTCCTTCTACGAACCTAGCCCATATCAAGGGGAAGACATCTCTCCAGGGAGTCAACAGACCATTCCTTCACTGTGACTCCCACATCGGTCCATCAGAATGATCCTCCCTTCCCTGGAACAGGGTCCCCTACACGAGGCGGCTCTGGACTCCAGGCTTTACTCCCGCCCCTAGGCCTCCATACCCAGGGCAGCAAGAACTCCAGGATAGTACCTCACCCCGGGCTAAAGGTGCCCGAGATGGAACAGGAACACATGCACCCAGGCCGAAGGCACCTGGGCGCGGACCCCACTGGACATCAGCCCCCAGGCCAAAGGTCTGCCCCTTTTATATGCTCTCCCGGCATGCACAGCAGGTTCCCCGCCCCGCTGTACTACTGCCAAGAGGGGACACAAAAGGCGCCACCTGTAGGCCGCAGGGAACTGCACACCAATACTGTCCCCCGAGGACAAAATGGTCCATGAATCCTACAGAATTAGGGTATTTGAGCCTATTTACCACTCAAACACTTTCCTTAAATTTAGCACCCCGCTACATTTTTATTTCAAAGTATTTTATTTTCCCACTAGCTTATCCATTAAATTTAATAATTTATTCCAGAAAGGGCATATTCTGGGGCATTCCCACCATATGTGTCGCATCGTGCCGTTGAGTTTCTGAGGTTCTTAATGACTTCCTGTACCTCTTCTGCTGAAAAGGGGGCCTCCAGCATATTTTTTTATTTTTTATTTTTTTTTATGTTCTTTTAAGTTATTTCCTATCCACATTTGTTTGCAGAGCACTTGCCATGTTCTTAACAACATTTTGCTGCCATTTGCAGCCCTCTAGCCCTTTCCATTACTTTTTTAGAGCCTTTTTAGTCGTCAGAAGTCCGGGTCCCCATTGACTTCAATGGGGTCCGGGTCCGGGTCCGGGTTCGGGTTAAAGTTCGGTCCCGAATCCGAACTTTTTTCCGAAGTTCGGCCGAACCCGCCGGACCCGAATATCCAGCTACCCGCTCAACTCTAATGCAGATCATTCTATGGACCGCTCCTTCCCAGATTATCAGCAACTAGCAGCACTGTTAAATCAAAGCCAAGAACAGCAGCAGTACTTCCAAGAAAAAACATACAAGGTAAGAAATTCCCCGCCGGCACTCTCCACTCCTCCTCTTCTCTGAGTGCCCCAAAGGAAGCCAGCTGTGGGTACGCTTGTGAGCTGGGCTGTGTGCGCCTATAGACACACACAGCATGGCTTGGCCCCATCTCCCTCCTCACTGGATTTGATTGACATCTGCAGAAGCCAATGGCTCCCACTGCTGCCAAGTCTCCTGTAAGAAGAGAGAGGGTAAAAGACCTGCTGCAGATGGCATAATGCTGGATCGAGATCTGTCTCAGATAAGTGTTTAGGGGGGGGGGGGGGGCACTAGGGGAAGCAGCTACTAAAGGCTTTTTTAGCTTAATGCAAAGAATGCCTTTTCTAACCACTTTAAATTGTTCGAATAGTTCTAATGGCTTATCTCTTTCCACCATTACTATTATGCTACATGTTCATACACACTGCCAGCATTACATGTTCAAATCTTAAGGCTTGGTTCACACTGGAACTGGCTGCGGATCGCACAGGAACGCTGTGCGTCCCCATTCAGGGACGAATTAGGGCCGAATCTTTGCCTGAATTTGGCCCTGAAAAAGAGCCAAAGACGCGCAGCGTTTCTGTGCAGTGCGCTCCGCAGCCGCAATGGAGATATGTGAACCGGTTCCACAGAGAGCCTGTCACATTCTCCTGCTATGCGAATTGGATGCGGAGAAACTCGACCCCCAAACTCGAGCCTGCTATGCGAATTAGATGCAGGGAAACTCAAAACCCCATGCTTGCTCACAACTTATACTCCAAATCTCTTATCTATGGGGTAATAGGGAAGCCCCATATTTAAGAATGAATTTAACATCAATTTAACATCCTCTTTCTCCCTCCTTTTATACACATGACTATGAACCATTGCTTTAAAAATTAGAATGAAAAGTCCGAAATAATCCATATCCGAAACAATATGCATTGGGAGAATCGCAGTGTCACGTACATAGTGGAGAAGCCAGTAGTGATAAGGACGGCCTCACTTACAACTCAGGGCTCCTTGTAAAGTGAACAGGTGGCGAAAGGGCATTGAGTGGCAGGATTGTCTCAAAGTTCATGCCAGCAGCTGGTACCAGTCAGCACTCAGTAGCTTTCCCACAGTAGATGATGGGCCAGTGAGACCACGCCATGTTCTGTGTCAGCAAGTGACAGTCACAGGAACAGCAGACAGGTGGTAGATTGTCATGTAGGCTGAGACCTGAAGCAGGTGTGCAGACAGGAGAGTCGACTGGGAAACTGCAGGTTGGAGATGACCAAAGCACAGAGACTTAGACATGGTGTAACAGACAAGTAGGTCAGAAACACAAGTAGCAGAGGAAACTGTTTTTTTTTTTTTTTTTTAAGTAGCAGAGAGATCTGCATTCCAGGTGCAAGCCAGGGTCCATACATGCAGGTATCAGATGTATATCAAGGTAAGCCGAGTCAGTAATGGGTAGTCAGATGCATAGCCACAGATTGCAGTTATCACAGGAATGCTGTAGACAAGACCGCATTGGTCATGTGCAGCTTATCAGTTTAAATAGGACATTTGTTGCAGGACTGGTGACAGTTAGTGATGAGCCGAACACCCCCGGGTTCGGTTCGCACCAGAACCCGCGAACGGACCGAAAGTTCGCACGAACATTAGAACCCTATTAAATACAATGGATGCAAACGTTCGGATTCTAAAGTGCTAATTATAACGACTATTATCCATGTTATTGTCCTAAACAGAGTTTGGGAACCCGGGTTCTGCACCAGGGGACATGTATCAATGCAAAAAGAAGTTTTAAAAACGGACGTTTTCCGGGAGCAGTCATTTTAATGATGCATAAAGTGAAAAAAAAAAGTCAAATATTCCTTTAAATATTGTACCTGGGGGGTGTCTAAAGTATGCCTGTGAAGTGCCACGTGTTTCCCGTGTTTAGAACTGTCCCTGCACAAAATTACATTTCTAAAGGAGAAAAAAGGCATTTAAAACTGCTTGCGGCTTTAATGTAATGTCTGGTCCCGGTAATATGGATGAAAATCTTTAAGAAAAATGGCATAGCTACCCCATCACCCCCCCCCCCACCCCAGCCCATTACCAGCCCCTTTGGGTCTTGTATGGATATTAAGGGGAACCCCGCACACAAAATAAAAAAGGCCCTATATACTCTGAACAGCCGTATACAGGCGGTGCATACAAGACAGGGACTGTAGGTTTGTTCTTATGTAGAATCTGTTTGTAATTTTGAACAGCTACATTGTTTAAGTGTAGCTCCAGCCCAAATACCTATTTTTAAGCTTTTTGGAAAACATAGGGAAGGGTTATCACCCCTGTAACATTTGTTTTGCTGTCTGTGCCCCTGTTCAGAACATTTCACCTCACTTTGCGTCCCAATGACAACTGATTTTGAAATGTGGTGTTTTTATTGAAACAAGGATTGGTGATAAAGCATCAGTAGAGAGGAGACACCTTTCTCCCATATTAATTCTTACAGGAGAGAATTTTCCTTCCAAGGGGTAGATTTCCTCTCACTTCCTGTTGTCTTCTTCCGTTTGCAAGTAGTAGTCATTTGTAAGTTGGATGTTTGAAAGTAGGGACCTGCCGTATATACTCTGCAGAAATTGGCCCCTTAGGTGTTGGTGTTGGCACAACACTGTAAGCACTCACAGTTACTCTTGGTGGGTGCTGGAACGCCCTGCTGTCAACTATTATATCAGGAATTGTAATAACATATAATTGTTGAACAGTGGTAGTAAAAATTGGGCCTTTGATGGTGGTGCTGGTGCCACAACACTGTAAGGCCTGACAGTTACTCTTGGTGGGCGCAGCAATGGGCCCTGCTGTGAATTATTAGATCAATAATTATAATTGCATGACCCTGTTGAACAGGGGCTGAAAAATTGGGCCTTTGGTGGTGGTGGTGGTGGTGGTGGTGGTGGTGTTGACACAACACTGTAAGGCCTGACAGTTACTCTTGGTGGGCGCAGCAATGGGCCCTGCTGTGAATTATTAGATCAATAATTATAATTGCATGCCCCTGTTGAACAGGGGCTGAAAAATTGGGCCTTAGGCACTGGTGGCACAACACTGCAACCCCTCACAGATACTGTACTTGGAGCACAGCAATGAGGCCTGTTGCAAAGTATTGCATCAAAAATTGTAATTACACGCCCCTGTTAAACAGGGGCTGAAAAATTGGGCCTTAGCCACTGGTGGCGGCACCCATAAACCAAAATGATCTTCCAAGCTATCATCATTAATCGGATCATTGAGGAGGAGGAGGAGGATAGCTAGTCAACATAACAGCACAGGAACTCAGCATCAGCATCAGTCTTGAAGGGATGTGACATTTTAAAATCAATTAGTCTGTTATATCAGCATCAGGTGTGTGGTAGCTGGTGGTGATCCAAGACTGGTTCATCTTGATGAAAGTCAGTTGATCAACCGAGTCGGTGGACAGGCGCACCCTATGATCCGTGACAAATCCTCCAGCAGCACTGAATGTGCGTTCTGAAAGAACGCTGGATGCAGGACAGGCCAGTAGCTCAATTGCATACTGTGCAAGCTCTGGCCAGTGATCCATCCTCAAGACCCAGTAAGCCAGAGGATTTTCGGTGGGGAAGGTGTCCAAGTCTGACCTTGCCCCTAGGTATTCCTGCACCATGTATATCAGACGCTGGCGATGGTTGCTGGAAACGATCATACTTTGGGGCTCCGGACTAAAGAATTGTCTGAACGCATCGGTCAGACGGCCACCTTCCCCACCGCTCCTTCTTTGACTGCCCGAAGCCTCAGCAACTCGTTGTCCAGGACCAGGAGTTTGTAACCTCCCAGTCTCTGGGAACGCGTTGCACAGACCTTTCTGCAAGGCCTCCCGGAGTTGTCTCATCCTCTGCTCCCTCTGCGACGGTAACATAAGGTCCGCAACCTTACCCTTGTACCGTGGATCAAGGAGAGTGGCCAGCCAGTAATGGTCCCTCTCCTTGATCCGAAGAATACGAGGATCCTTCCGCAGACTTTGCAGGATCAGGGAGGCCATGCAGCGTAGGTTAGCTGAGGCATTCAGTCCGGAGTCCTCTGGGTCACTAAGGACGACATGATCCGCAGCCACCTCCTCCCAGCCACGTACAAGTCCACTGGTTTCTTGGGACTGTAAATCATCCCTAAAAGACTGCTGCTGATGATGCTGAGTGCCAGCCTCCACCTCCATGCTGACACAATCCTCCTCCTCCTCCTCCTCCTCCTCTTCCTGTGCGATGGGTGGGACAGAAGGAATACTGTCAGGGTAAAGGGGGCCTTGAGAGGCAAGGAAGTCCTCCTCTTCCTGCCTCTGTTCTGCCTCAAGTGCCCTGTCCATTATTCCACGCAGCGTGTGCTCCAACAGGTGGACAAGAGGTACAGTGTCACTGATGCATGCACTGTCACTGCTCACCATCCTCGTGGCCTCCTCAAATGGTGCCAGGACAGTGCATGCGTCCCTGATCATGCCCCACTGGCGTGGTGAAAAAAACCCGAGCTCCCCTGACCCTGTCCTGGTGCCGTAGTCGCACAGGTACTCATTGATGGCCCTCTGCTGCGTGTGCAGCCGCTGCAGCATGGCCAACGTTGAGTTCCACCTGGTGGGCATGTCACATATAAGGCGGTTCTTGGGCAGGTTCAACTCCTTTTGCAGCTCAGCCAGGCGAGCACTGGCATTATAAGATCTGCGGAAATGAACACAGACTTTCCTGGCCTGCCTCAGGACATCCTGTAAGCCTGGGTACCTGCCCAAGAACCGCTGCACCACCAGGTTAAGGACGTGAGCCATACAGGGCACATGGGTCAGTTGTCCCTGTCGGAGGGCGGAGAGGAGGTTGGTGCCATTGTCGCAAACCACCATTCCTGGCTTAAGCTGGCGTGGCGTCAACCACCTCTCGGCCTGCCCCTGCAGAGCAGACAGGACCTCTGCCCCAGTGTGGCTCATGTCCCCCAAACACACCAGCGCAAGCACGGCATGGCATCTTTTTGCCTGCGTACTTGCGTAGCCCCTTGAACGGCTACGGAGCACCGCTGGTTCCGAGGACAAACCACAGGAAGAGGCCATGGAGGAAGAAGAAGAGGAGGGGGTGGAGGACAGAGGTGTGTCACAACCAGTAGTAGCATTTTGGAGGCGTGGCGGTGGAACAACCTCCAACACTACTGCACCTTGTCCTGCATCCTTCCCAGCTGCCAAAAGAGTGACCCAATGGGCCGTGAAAGAAAGGTAACGTCCCTGTCCATGCCTGCTGGACCATGAGTCAGCGGTAATATGCACCTTACCGCTGACCGCCCTGTCCAGCGAGGCCAAGACATTGCCTTCCACATGCCTGTAGAGAGCCGGAATCGCCTTCCGTGAGAAAAAGTGGCATTTGGGAACCTGCCACTGAGGAACCGCACATTGCACAAACTCACGGAAGGGGGCCGAGTCTACCAACTGAAAAGGCAGCAGTTGAAGTGCTAGCAATTTAGCCAAGCTAGCATTCAACCGCTGGGCATGTGGATGGCTGGGAGTGAACTTCTTTCGACGGTCCAGCAGCTGGGGCAGGGAAATTTGCCTGCTAGAATCGGACGTCGGTGTACTGCTAGCAGAGTGGCTGCAAGTACTGGGCTGTGACACACCTAATTCTACACCTTCATACCTCTCAGTGCAGGTTTCAGAGAGGACTGAAGGTATAGTGGGTTTTGAGATCCCAGCTGATGCGGTGCAAGGAGAGGTCCGCTTTGTTCTTTGGTGTGGGTCTTTAAGGTAGGCTTGCCAACGAGCTGCATGGCAGGTCAACATATGTCTGATCAAGCATGTGGTGCCCAAGCGGCTGATGTTTTGGCCACGCGATATACGCTTGAGACATATGTTGCAAACAGCAGCTGTGCGATCTGATGCACTCGCCTCAAAAAAGGCCCACACCAAAGAACTTTTTGAATGACGGGCAGAGGCAGCGCCCTGCACAGGCGGAGCTCTGCGGTGTGATTCCGTCGGTGTGCTGCCCATACGCTGGCCACTCAAGGGCATCCTGCCTCGTTGGAGATGTGTCTCCTCCTCATCCTCCTCCTCCTCCTCTCTCCTATTAGGCACCCACGTGGAGTCAGTGACCTCATCATCCCCTCCCTCCTCATCACTGGAGACAATCTGGCAGTATGCTGCAGCTGCTGGAGCATGACTGCCAGATTGGTGTCCTTCTTGAGCATCCTCTCTCTCTGCTCTTACGCTACTGCCTTCCTCTAGCTGGGTATCATCATCAGATCCTTCGAAACGCTGGGCATCCTCCTGGAGCATGTACCCAACACTGTGCTCAAACAGTTCGAGGGACTCCTCAGGAGGAGGACATGGTGGGTCTAGGGAAGGATTGACTAATGAAGATAATGATACCAGAGAAGAGGACGCTTTGGCAGCTGCTTTGCCAGTACCCTGAGCCTGGGTGAGAGAGGATGAGGAGGATGAGGTGGGCTTGGTCATCCACTCTACCAAGTCTTTGGCATGATGTGGCTCAACATGTCCAGCTGCCGAAAAGAAGGACAAGCATGTCCCTTGGCCATGTGCTGATGACAATGCACCGCGTCCACGACCAGCACTGTTGCCCCCAGACACAGAGCCTGCTTGCCCTCTTTTTTTGCCTCCTGACTGTCTGCCTCTCCTTGTTTGCCTTCCAGACATTTTAATGGATGGCCTGCAGGGAGATGGGAAAAACAGCAATAAGGGCTACCTTCAGGTGTATACTGTGCAGGAGGCTTAGCAACAATGACACTGACACTGTCCCCTGCCTATCCTTCTCTGTCCCTAAACACAAGGATTTGCAATATGCTTCAGCAAGATTGGTTTAGCACAGAATAGCACACTGACAGTTTCCCTCACTGTCCTTCTCTGTCCCTACAAACAAGATTTAGCACAGAATAGCACACTGATAGTTTCCACGAGTGTCCTTCTCTGTCCCTAAACTCAAGGATTTTAAATATGGCTCAGCAAGATTGGTTTAGAACAGAATAGCACACTGACACTTTCCCTCACTGTACCTCTCTGTCCCTAAACTCAAGGATTTCAAATATGGTTCAGCAAGATTGGTTTAGAACAGAATAGCACACTGTCAGTTTCACTCACTGTCCTACTCTGTCCCTACAAACAAGATTTAGCACAGAATAGCACACTGACACTTTCCCTCACTGTACCTCTCTGTCCCTAAACTCAAGGATTTCAAATATGGTTCAGCAAGATTGGTTTAGAACAGAATAGCACACTGTCAGTTTCACTCACTGTCCTACTCTGTCTCTACAAACAAGATTTAGCACAGAATAGCACACTGATAGTTTCCACGAGTGTCCTTCTCTGTCCCTAAACTCAAGGATTTCAAATATGGTTCAGCAAGATTGGTTTAGAACAGAATAGCACACTGTCAGTTTCACTCACTGTCCTACTCTGTCCCTACAAACAAGATTTAGCACAGAATAGCACACTGATAGTTTCCACGAGTGTCCTTCTCTGTCCCTAAACTCAAGGATTTCAAATATGGTTCAGCAAGATTGGTTTAGAACAGAATAGCACACTGTCAGTTTCACTCACTGTACCTCTCTGTCCCTACAAACAAAATTTAGCACAGAATAGCACACTGATAGTTTCCACGAGTGTCCTTCTCTGTCCCTAAACTCAAGGATTTCAAATATGGTTCAGCAAGATTGGTTTAGAACAGAATAGCACACTGACACTTTCCCTCACTGTACCTCTCTGTCCCTAAACTCAAGGATTTCAAATATGGTTCAGCAAGATTGGTTTAGAACAGAATAGCACACTGTCAGTTTCACTCACTGTCCTACTCTGTCCCTACAAACAAGATTTAGCACAGAATAGCACACTGACACTTTCCCCCACTGTACCTCTCTGTCCCTAAACTCAAGGATTTCAAATATGGTTCAGCAAGATTGGTTTAGAACAGAATAGCACACTGTCAGTTTCACTCACTGTCCTACTCTGTCCCTACAAACAAGATTTAGCACAGAATAGCACACTGACACTTCCCTCACTGTACCTCTCTGTCCCTAAACTCAAGGATTTCAAATATGGTTCAGCAGGATTGGTTTAGAACAGAATAGCACACTGTCAGTTTCACTCACTGTCCTACTCTGTCCCTACAAACAAGATTTAGCACAGAATAGCACACTGACACTTTCCCTCACTGTACCTCTCTGTCCCTAAACTCAAGGATTTCAAATATGGTTCAGCAAGATTGGTTTAGAACAGAATAGCACACTGTCAGTTTCACTCACTGTCCTACTCTGTCCCTACAAACAAGATTTAGCACAGAATAGCACACTGACACTTTCCCTCACTGTACCTCTCTGTCCCTAAACTCAAGGATTTCAAATATGGTTCAGCAAGATTGGTTTAGAACAGAATAGCACACTGACACTTTCCCTCACTGTACCTCTCTGTCCCTACAAACAAGGTTTAGCACAGAATAACACACTGACACTCTCCCTACCTATCCTTATTTGTCCCTAAACACAAGGAATCCAGGATTAGTAAAGGAAAAAAAATGACACTGTCCCTGCCTATGCTTCTCTTTCCCTGCTCCGGAACACACTACACAAGGCCGCCACGCTGGCGGCCTTTTATAGTGTGGGGCGTGTACTAAACCCCCTCAAGAATAATTGGCCACAGGCATCCTGCCTGTGGCCAATCATTGCTCTCCTCGCTGCCGGCGCTGTGATTGGCCAAGCATGCGGGGTCACAGTGCATGCTTGGCCAATCACAGCGCCTGGATGACACTGCGGTGGCGTAGTGCATTGTGGGCCGTTCGCGTCACTCGGATTTGGCGCAAACGGCCCAAATCGTTCGATCTTCGTCGAACGATCGAACAGCCGATGTTCGAGTCGAACGTATGTTCGACTCGAACACGAAGCTCATCCCTAGTGACAGTCACACACCTCCACTCAAATATGTGCCACTATGTACCAGCCTGCTCCTGCGTGCAGATACAGTGTCTTAAAAAATAATTCATACCCCTTGACATTTTCAACATTTTGTCATGTTACAACCAAAAACATAAATTTATTTTATTGGGATTTTATAGGATAGACACAAAGTGGCACATAATTGTGAATTCGAAGGAAAATGATAAGTGTTTTTCAATTTTTTTTACAAATACATATCTAAAAAGTGTGGCGTGCATTGGTATTCAGCCCCCTTTACTTTGATACCCCTAACTAAAATCTAGTGGAACCAATTGCCTTCAAAAGTCACCTAATTAGTTAATCGAGTCCACCTGTGTGTAATTTAATCTCACTATAAATACAGCTGTTCTATGAAGCCCTCTGAGGTTTGTTAGAGAACCATAGTGAACAAACAGCATCATGAAGGCCAAGGAACACACCAGACAGGTCAGGGATAAAGTTGTGGAGAAGTTTAAAGCAGGGTTGGGTTATAAAAAAAAATCCCAAGCTTTGAACATCTCACGAAGCACTGTTCAATCCATCATCAAAAAATGGAAAGAGTATGGCACAACTGCAAACCTACCAATACATGGCCGTCCACCTAAACTGACAGGCCAGACAAGGAGAGCATTAATTAGAGAAGACGTCAAGAGGCCCATGGTAACTCTGGAGGAGCTGCAGAGATCCACAACTCAGATGGTAGAATCTGTCCACAGGACAACTTATTAGTCATGCACTCCACAAATCTGGCCTTTATGGAAGAGTGGCAAGAAGAAAGCCATTGTTGAAAGCCATAAGAAGTCCTGTTTTCAGTTTGCGAGAAGCCATATGCTGGAAACAGCAAACAGAAGAAGGTACTCTGGTCAGATGAGACCAAAATTTTACTTTTTTGGCCTAAAATCAAAACACTATGTATGGCGGAAAACTAACATAGCACATCACCCTGCACACACCATCCCCACCGTGAAACATGGCGGTGGCAGCATCATGTTGTGGGGATGCCTTCAGCAGGGACAGGGAAGCTGGTCAGAGTTAATGAGACGATGGATGGAGTCAAATACAGGGCAATCTTAGAAGAAAACCTGTTAGAGTTTGCAAAAGACTTAAAACTGGCGCAAACAATGACCCTAAACATACAACCAGAGCTACAATGGAATGGCTTAGATCAAAGCATATTCATGTGTTAGAATGGCCCTGTCAATGTCCAGACCTAAATTCAATTGAGAATCTATGGCAAGGCTTGAAAATTGATGTTCACAGATGCTCTCCATCCAATCTGACAGAGCTTGAACTATTTTGCAAAGCCGAATGGGCAATAATGTTACTCTCTAGATGTGCAAAGCTGGTAGAGACATTTCCAAAAAGACATGCGGCTGTAATTGCAGCGAAAGATGGTTCTACAAAGTATTGACTCGGGGGGCTGGATACTAATTCATGCCACACTTTTCACATATTTATTTGTAATTTTATGTCACAGTATATAAAGCGTATACAGAAAAAATAAATGAATCACATAGCCAGATGAATGATTAGGCATTACATGGGGCGTATATATGCTGTATAAATATTATAGGAAAGGGATAGGGAGAGGTAGGGATTAGGGTAGGGGGGTAAGTTGAAGGGGGGAGGGGTAGAAGCATAACGAATGGAGCCCAGAGGTTTAGGTAAAAGTGATATAACAGTCTATCTCATAGGTTGCGTTTACATGAGATGGCTTTAACCCAATATAAGTGTAATTTTAAAGTGAGATAGGGAGATAGGGAAACAATTTGACTTCCTTGATACTTGTTCAGTGAAACATCCTTATTTAGCAGGTAATGTATTATACATTGAGTAGTTGGAATTCAGAAGAGTAGGAGAACAACAACCATGGTTGCCAGGTTTCGTTAAAATTCGTGCTATTCTCCTTTTTCATGGCAGCATTTTCCTCCATTTTGTAAATATAGTTTACTCTATCCAACCAATCCCTGATTTTGGGTACATACGTGGTCTTCCAGTGAAGGGGAATAAGTGTTTTAGCTGCTAATAAAAGATGTCTGGTAAGGGACTTCTTATATTTGCTTATTTTGAGGGAATTCACGTTAATCAAACAGGCAGCTGCGGTAAGTTCTAATTTGGTTTCCGTGATGAATTTGATCCATTTTCTAACCTCATCCCAGTACTCCTGAATTAGTGGGGAGTCCCACCATATATGAAGAAAGGTGACAGTTTTGTTACCACAACGCCAGCACGAATCTGAAGCTGTGGGGAACCACCTCCTTGCTCTCTGAGGTGTATTGTACCACTGGGTAAGAATTTTGGAAGAAATCTCTTGATATTTACAGCACTTATGAGTCATAATACATACCTTGTTCCCATTGTTTCACCAATATCTTAGTTTTTAAATCACTTTCCCATTTTTCTTTACGTTTTAAATCATCCATATGTTGAACCTGGTTTAACCAGGAATAGGCTAGGGAAGTGGTATTAGCTACTGGAGATCTTTTGAAGCAGAGATTCTCAAGGGGAGACATTGGTAGGCAGTATGATGCTCTGTATTTGCTATTTATCAAGAAATCCTTCAATTGTAAATAAAACCAGAAGCCAGGAAGTGGTTCGTCCCATTCTGCCTGCAAAGCATCCAGAGTTTTGACCTTTGAATCTGTTAGACAATGAAAGGCAGTGCGAGTCTGTATTTTCTTCAGGTGCAGGCCTGGAATAAAGTCAGGGTTATTAGTGATTGGAGTTAGTGGTCCCGGTATGGAGGCGAGATTGTGTTTACTTGCTATTTTGTGCCATATGTTAAGAGTGTTCGCCACTAAAGGATGGGCCAATTTATCTGTTTTGGAGTGGATTGACCAGGGATAGAAAAGTAAGTTGTTTGGGGTTAAATTTTGTTCAAATTGAATCCAGTCTTTGTTCGGGCCATGGCAGTGCCAGTCAATTATTCTTGTAATATGAGATGCTTGGTAATATTTTTTGAAATTTGGTAGACCTATTCCTCTGTTTTTGGGGAGTGTTAGTAAGCTGAACTTAATTCTTGGTTTCCTATCTGCCCATAAAAAGCGTCTCTGTGCTCTGAGAAGATAATTAAAAAAGGCCTCAGGGATTTTAATGGGAAGAGATAGAGTAGTCTCGGAAGAACTGTCATTTTCAAAATTGAGGCTCTGCCGAACCATGAAATGGTTTTGGAGGACCATTTTTGAAGATCTCTAATCAACGTGGTTAGTAGTGGTTTGTAATTGTGATGGTAGAGTGAGTCTAAATTGTCGGTCAAGTTTATTCCTAGATATTTCAGTGTATTTTGCTCCCACTTATAATTATAGTTGTCCTTCATTAACTTTAGTTGGCTTGGTGGGAGGTTGATATTTAGGGCTTCAGACTTAGATTGGTTAATTTTGAAGTTGGAGATGAAACCAAAACTTTCAAAGATTTTTTTAAGGTTAGGAATAGAGATATGATATGTGATAAGAAGAATAAAAGATCATCTGCGTAAGAGGCTATTTTATACTCTCTCTTCCCAACCTTGAATCCCTGTATGTCCTCAGTTAGATTTATGTTTCTTATTAGGGGTTCCAGAGAGATAATGAAGAGGAGAGGGGAGAGGGGGCATCCCTGGCGTGTACCATTCTGGATTTTAATGGGATCAGAAAAAAATTTGTTGACTTCAATTTTAGCTTGGGGGTTTTGATAGAGAGCTGAGATCCACGTTAACATATTCTCATTTAATCCAATATGGGAGCATGTAGTCATCATGTAGTCCCAGGAGACCCTATCAAAAGCCTTCTCGGCATCAGAAGAAAGCAGAAGGCCTTTCATCTTAGAATTTCGGGTGAAATTAATTACGTTTTTAGTGCTTTAGTAATGTTATCTCGGGCTTCCCGTCCTGGCATGAATCCTACTTGTTCAGGTCCTATAATCCTTGAAAAACATTTATAATTTCCCTCCCATTTCACAATTAGGTGCCACTTTGTGTTGGTCTATCACATAAAATCCCAATAAAATACATTTACGTTTTTGGTTGTAACACGACAAAATGTGGAAAATTTCAAAGGGTATGAATACTTTAAGGCATTGTATTTGTCCTGATGCACCATTCCACATACTGGCATGACATATTCATGACACAGAAAATGTTATAATACTTTTTGAACTTTGCCTATTCACTACCAACCAATTTTTTTGCTAGACTTGATGCCCTACTAAAACAAGCAACATGGAAAGGTAAGAGAACTAGAATTCACAAAAATGAATGTCTGAACATAACTGTAGCAAAATACTGAAACTGAGAAATGGTTTGGATCACTTCAAAGGTGACAGCAAAGATTCATTCCAGGAAATGTAGAGACAGAATGTCTACTGATGTCTGAATAAGTAAATTGGGTTAATTGGGGGTCTGAGGTATCTTTCCATTCATCAATTGTCAGTGTGTTAATAAACCTATTATCTGCTACGGGATGTAATTACACTCCTAGTAAGGTGTCTGGCACGGTTTCATTGTTATAGGTAAATATGCAGAGACAAACGTCTCACGCAAACCAAATTGTTAGATATAGTTCCAGGTAATTAAATCACTGTCATCTGTTAGTTGTTGAAAGGAATGCTCCTGGAAAATGAGTTAAGAAACCCCTTGCATGGGGAATGATATAAAAAGCCAGCTGTGGCAAAATAAAGTGTTGATTTACTCCCAGAACTGTGTGTCGTCCAGTTACTGGGGGGTAACAGGTTGCCTTGGATAAGTTAGTACTTCCTCAGCTTCAAGGATTTCCCAGCGGACTTTGGAGTTCCGCAACACTGGTTGGCAGCGGTGGGATTAAAGCCTTGCAGCAAGAGGAAGCAGCGTTCATGCAAATTCGGCTACACGAATGGAAGTGTGAATGGAGACAAACTATGCTGGATTAAAACGAGCGACGTTAAAGGATTTGCTGGAAGCAAGAGGGAAGAGCGCCAGCAATAAAACCAAAGCCGAGCTGATTGCAGAACTGACCGAGGGAGATCGGGCACACAGTATGGCTACAGAAGCCATGGAGACCGAGTTTGACCAAGAAGTGAAACACAGGCTAGCGTTTTATGGAGAAAACCCCTCCACCGAGCTGGTACAGGCAACGTTAGCCCAAGTGGATGCCTTTATCACGGCGAGAGAAGAACGTGAGACCCAACTCCGGCTGGCGGAACAGCGTGCCTCTGAGAGACTGCTAACGACTACACCGGCACCAGAGACAAAACTAAAAGTACCCCATGATGCCTTTAAAAAGTTTGTGGAAGCAGAGGAAGAGATCGATAGCTTCCTGCAAGATTTTGAACGGCAATGCAAGCTGTA
The DNA here is from genome assembly GCA_029206835.1 of Rana muscosa. Classification (NCBI taxonomy): domain Eukaryota; kingdom Metazoa; phylum Chordata; class Amphibia; order Anura; family Ranidae; genus Rana; species Rana muscosa. The sequence continues at coordinate 16,005,240 of JARGYO010005626.1, forward strand.
CCAAGTACCCCAGACAGCCTGGGTACGGATCTTAGCTGGTAAGCTGTCATGCCGCGCAGCAGAAGCCTACAGAGCCGTGCCAGAGGAGGAAATCGCAAGCTATAGCCGGGTAAAGGAAGTTATTTTGGCAAGATATGCCATCACCCCAGAAGCATACAGGAGACACTTCCGGGACACAAAGAAACAGGAGAAGGACTCCCACACCGAATGGGCTTGCCGAATGCAGAGGGCAGCCCTAGCTTGGCTGCAAGCCCGTCAGGCAACCACAGCAGATGCGATCACCCAGCTGATTTTACTGGAGCAATTCTTTAATGGACTAAACCCAGAGGTACAGGAGTGGGTAAGGGACCGCAAACCTACCACTCTCTCGGAAGCGGCCAGGCAAGCTGATGAATATCAAGATGCCCGCAGGCCATCACAGACTAGCTTCAGACCAAACACCAGACCACTGAACAATAACTCAGGGCCACCAGCTACACAATGACCCGGGCTAATCCCTACCCCCCCTGAAAATCGATACTTCGGGCGCAAGGGAGTGCAGTGCCATTCGTGCAAGCAATTTGGGCACTATCAGAGAGACTGCACTCAGAACCAGGACCAAGCGGCATAGATTCAACCAGGGCCACCCCCTCCAGCACGGGCTGCCGCTCATTGCTATCACACGGAAGCGGCCCCAGACAACCGCAGAGCTGAAGAATTGGAGGAACAATGGGGCGTCCTGCACGAGGCTGATCCAATACAAGCAGCTAACCGGGACAACCGGCAGCAACACAGGCAGACTGTCTGGGTCAATGGAAAGGTAGCCAATGGCCTACGTGATACTGGCACCACCATGACCCTACTACAGAAGAACCTCATCCCAAAGAGCCAACACACCGGAGACACTGTAGCCGTAAGAGTAGCGGGAGGCACTGTCTTCCGGCTACCCGTTGCCCGTGTTCACCTGGATTGGGGGGTTGGTTCGGGACACGTGAATGTGGGGGTGATGAAGGATTTGCCAGCGGATGTACTACTGGGGAATGATTTGGCCCCCCTCGTTTCTGCTTACGCCCCGATGGGCCCCGCTGAAGCCAACCCCGTGACTACCTGTGCACAGACCCATGCTGCTGGAACCGACCCGCGTGCTGCTGAGACCCGGATAAGACTAACTTCCCCGACAGGTACCGTAGATCAGGCACAATATCACAGTCTAAAATTGGAATGTGACAAGTTGGCCAGTGAGAAATCGGAGATGCAACGACACTACGTCATGTATTATGAGATGTCCCATGGCTTGAACATTGAAATGCACAAACAGGCTGAAATTTGCAAAAGGTTAAATGGGATTTGCGCCCAGGTTTTGCCGTACCTCTCCCAAGAGCATCAGCAGCAAGTTTTGGGAGCCATTGAGAGAGCAAAGCAAGTGACTGTTCCAGAACTGAATTCCATTATTCGCCCTGCAACCTTACAACCTCACCATCAGCTACTGACCCGGGAAACAGAACGGCAATGCTGACGGATTATCGCTGCAAACTGGACTGGAAAAGTGATCCGTAAGTACTCTCCGGACATCCCCAAGCTGATCCGTTAAGGATCAGACTGTGTATGCCGGCTTGTGGGTAAGGGGGAGCAGTGTAGCAAAATACTGAAACTGAGAAATGGTTTGGATCACTTCAAAGGTGACAGCAAAGATTCATTCCAGGAAATGTAGAGACAGAATGTCTACTGATGTCTGAATAAGTAAATTGGGTTAATTGGGGGTCTGAGGTAGCTTTCCATTCATCAATTGTCAGTGTGTTAATAAACCTATTATCTGCTACGGGATGTAATTACACTCCTAGTAAGGTGTCTGGCACGATTTCATTGTTATGGGTAAATATGCAGAGACAAACGTCTCACGCAAACCAAATTGTTAGAAATAGTTCCAGGTAATTAAATCACTGTCATCTGTTTCGTTGTTGAAAGGAATGCTCCTGGAAAATGAGTTAAGAAACCCCTTGCATGGGGAATGATATAAAAAGCCAGCTGTGGCAAAATAAAGTGTTGATTTACTCCCAGAACTGTGTGTCGTCCAGTTACTGGGGGGTAACAGGTTGCCTTGGATAAGTTAGTACTTCCTCAGCTTCAAGGATTTCCCAGCGGACTTTGGAGTTCCGCAACAATAACAATGCTTGGTTAGAATGTAAAATATTAAATGTAAATGTAAAGTACGCTTTCTAGCATTTTTTACTACATTGTAGGAATGTATCTATTATATATTTGATGAAAAACAATCAATAAATATTAAAAATAAAATAAAAACCTTAAATGGATTACTCTATCCAACAATAAATAAAAAAATAAAACAATTTTCATTTTAATTTGTCTTTTCTATCGCATGTTTCTCCCTAGGGACTCAAAGTGCTCAGCGAGTAAGGTAGCCATCTTGGGTGCATACTGATTGGGCAAATTAACCTATTATACCTTTGGAGTGTGGGAACTCCATGCAGATAACACTCAGATCTGCAAATGATTTGGCTTTGTTAGTCTTTCTTGGTACCACCTCCAGTTGTTGCACCCAAGATTTCTATTGCGTTAACAATTAACCCTTCTGTTTGCTTCTTATTTTTTTTGCTGAACATCATGTAGACATTTTAATAGGCTCCATCTGAAGAGGAATTGTGTATCCAAAAAAAAATTACAATTGATTGTTAGTGACACAAAGCAGAAATATTGCAGAGACACACTGCACATAATGTAAGCCTTTTAGTATGTTTAATTTAAAGAGGGAGAGACAAGGCATTTTTCATTCATAATAAAAATTATAGTGGATTATGTAAGAGACACAAAGCAGAAATATTACAGAGACACGCTGTACATTATGGAAGCCTTTGTAGTATATTGCATTTAAATAGGAAGCAAAAAGGCACTTTTTTCCATAAATTACGTTTGATTTACCACTGTCTGCAGCGAAACAGAAACCAAAAATCAATAGAATCTAAACTGAAGAGGGTTACTACATTCCTATTGGATATATATTGCATATTACAATTAAATGAGCAAAAACAATTAAACTATTAATTTAGTTTTGGTAGATACTAGAGAAAAACGTATAACAGCATCTAGGTATATCATTGAGCTCTTTGCACTTATTAATCAACCTATTTATAAATGTATATTGTCTTTAAAAATACAGAGAATACAGCAGCAAAAGTGAGAACATCCAAGAAAATTCATTTTGCTCCTTCAGTACTTCACATTGGGTGGAAAGAATATGCTGAAGTCCACTATACCCCAGCTTTAGCTGAAACATTACTTATAGGTTTACTGTTCTTTTAGGTAACGGCACATAGTAAAATTTTCACAGTTTATAGTGCCAAAAATTTGATCCAACTCGCTGCTTTCAATGTTTTATTGAGGAAGGACAAATCAGGTTTCAAAAAGTTATGACATATAGGCAAGCAGTCACTTCCAAGTCTAAAGCCTCGTACACACGACCGGTTTTCTCGGCAAGAAACAACAAGAAGACTGCTGGGAGAGCTTTCTTGCCGAGAAAACCATTCATGTGTATGGTTTCTTATCGAGAAAACTGCCGGGAATCTCGACGAGAAAAATAGAGAACCTGCTCTCTATTTTCTCATCAGGATTCTCGTTTTTCTCGTCGGCCTGTTTCCCGCCAAGAAAACCGGTCGTGTGTATGCTTTTCCTAATCTTAAAAAAACACGCATGCTCAGAATCAAGTATGAGACGGGAGCGCTCCTTCTGGTAAAACTAGCGTTCGTAATGGAGATAGCACATTCGTCACACTGTAATGAACTGAAAGCACGAAGACTGAAAAGCGCGAATCGTCTCCCCCCAAACTTTTACTAACACGCGGTAACATGAGATCAGCAAAAGCAGCCCAAGGGGTGGCGCCATTAAAATCGAACTTCCCCTTTATACTGCTGTCGTACGTGTTGTACGTGACCGCGCTTTACAATGACGAGATTTGGAATTGACAGTGTGTATGCAAGGAAAGCTTGACAAGAATCTCGTCAAGCTTGACAAGAATCTCGTCGAGAAAAACAACGGGTTTTTTTACAACGAGATTCTCGGTCGTGTGTACTAGGCTTAAGAGGTCTTCTGTGGTAAAAAGTAGCAAGGACAATGGTATTCTGGGAATAGGCAGATGCTGCCCTCCTCAGATGGGTAATCCGATAGATACTACAAAAACAAAACAAAATGGAAGGCGCAAGCACCTAGTGCATTACCAAAAAACATTTCTTGAATAATAAAATCAGTAAAAAGTGGGTACTCACAAAGTAGCAACTATCAATGAGCCATAAAACCACACAACGGGGGGATTTACTAAAACTGTTGCACACAAAATTTGGCTCAACTCTGCATAGCAACCAATCAGCTTCCAAGTTTTATTTCAAAGTTTATTTAAACAAGCTGAGGTTAAACGCTGATTGGTCACAATGCACAGCTGTACCAGATTCTAAGTGCGTTCGTTTTAGTAAATCCCCCCCCAATGTTGAGTTTATGAAGTTACGACACATGATCAACCTTACCTCAGGTTACCTACATACATTTAGTAAAGTAGGTATAACAGTGATACTCAGACCATGTTATAAACAATAGGAAAATGCATTTCAGACAATATACGCCTTTAGTGTTGCAGCATACTAGAATAATGAGCTCAGGATTTTTTTCATTGTATTTCAATTTTTTTTAGATTATGGTGAAGGTTCGCACAGAGACATTAAAGTGTGAAACAACAATGGTTAAAATACAAATAGTTTCATGACTACAACTTAATTGGTGCACTGCTGTTATTACTCAGAAAATATGTTTTATGTTACTGAATTGGGTTACACGGCAATTAGGAAAATAATTCCTTTCATTTTATTGTTGTTTGATTCATGAAAGTGGTTTTGTATGAAGTGTATAAAAAGACACTTTTAACCGCTTAAGGACCGCCGCCTGTACATATACGTCGGCAGAACGGCACGGACAGGCATAACCACGTACCTGTACGTCCCCTTTAAAATGCTACCGTGTGGTTGCGCGCGCGCCGCCGGCGGAGCACTCGCGACCCTGCCGCCTTCTCCGTGAGCCCGACCGTGAGTACCGCGGACTCGATCGCCGCGGGGACACTCGCGATCGTCTCACGGAGAGATACAGCAGGGAGCTGCTTATGTAAACAAGCATCTCCCCGCTCTGTCTAGTCACAATGACACCGATCTCCGCTCCGTGTAGTCGGAGCGGATATCAGTGTCATGTCACATACAGCTCATCCCCCCTACAGTTAGAAACACTCATCAGAGCACACTTAACCCCTACCGCACCATCTACTGGTTAACCCCATTCACTGCCAGTGTCATTTTCACAGTAATCATTGCATTTTTATAGCACTGTTTGCTGTAAAAATTACAATGGTCCCAAAAATGTGTCAATAGTGTCCGATGTGTCTGCCATAATGTCACAGTCATGATAAAAATCGCTGATCACCGCCATAACTAGTAGACTTGTGCACGACGGAAACATTTGTTTAGTTTCGGTTCATTTCTTGTGCACAACGGAAAAATTCATTTTGTTTTGGTTTGTTTCTTTTCGGTCCTGTTGATTCGTAATCGTTCATAATTTTGCTAGACGGGATTTTTCGTGTTTGGACTAATTCGTGTTTTCGTAAGCGCCATTTTCCGTTGAATCGGAATGATTCGTATTAATGTAAGCCTTATTTTTAGTTGATTTATATTTCGTACTTTCGGTAGAGTACATTGTTTTTTGTTTCGTTTTTTTCACGATAGTGTGTAGGCAAGGCAGGCTTGAGAAGAATCACGTCGAGAAAAACGCAGTTTTTTTCAATGACCTTAAAAGCGGTCGTGTGTACGCGGCATTATTGTGCTTCAAATGGATTCGTACATTCGTAACTTTTTTCATAACGAATTATGCCGAAGACATTCGGGGCATTCGCTATTTGCAATATAATATATTTCGGTTTTATTCGTAATTGCTTTGTTCGGATATTCGAATGCTTCCGAATGTCCGAAAGTTGCTAAATTCGGACGAATTTCGTTTCGTCGCGAAACGAACTGCACAAGTCTAATAACTAGTAAAAAAAAAAAATATTAATAAAAATGACATAAAACAGTCCCCTATTTTGTAGAAGCTATAACTTTTGCGCAAACCAATCAATAAACGCTTATTGCGATTTTTTTTACCAAAAATATGTAGAAGAATACGTATCGGCCTAAACTGTGGAAATTTTTTTTTTTATATATATATATTTTTGGGGATATTAATTATAGCAAAAAGTAAAAAATATTGCATTTTGCTAAAAATTGTCGCTCTATTTTTTTATAGCGCAAAAAATAAAAATCGCAGAGGTGATAAAATACCACCAAAAGAAAGCTCTATTTGTGGGAAAAAAAGGACGCAAATATTGTTTAGGTACAACATTGCATGACTGCGCAATTACCAATTAAAGCAGCGCAGTGCAAAATTGTAAAAAGACCTCTGGTCCTTAAGCCTCGTACACACGGCCGAGAATCTCGTCATAAAAAACACGTTGTTTTTTTCGACAAGATCCTTGGACAAGAAACTTGTCCCGGCTGAGTGTACACACGCTCATTTCAAAGAACCCGTGGTTCTTTGAATGGAGCGTACGCGGTGACGTCATCGAATACGACGAGCATGCGCTCGTCACATTCGATGCCGTCGCTGCCATCTTGGTTCACCCTACCTATGCCTAGGAAGCTACCGCGCATGCGTCAAAGTCATTTCGAGCATGCGCGGGCTTCTCGGCGAACAGGTAAGTGTACGCACACACAATTTTCTCGTCGAGAAACAGGCTGACGAGAATCTCGACGAGAAAATAGAGAGCAGGTTCTCTATTTTCTCGTCGAGATTCTTGTCACTTTTCTTGACGAGAAACCATACACACGAACAAATTTCTCTGCAAAAAATCTCTGCCAACAAGTTTCTTGCTGGTTTTTGAGAAACTCGGTCGTGTGTACGAGGCTTGAGGCTGACAAATGGTCTGGGGCTAAAGTGGTTAAACAATGAACTGAATATAGAAAAACACACTGATAACGGAAGACAGAGAGAAAGTAGATAAGCTTAAACACACTATATGTTTTTTTCAATCAACTCAGCGGGCTGAAGGAAAAAAAAACGTTCAGATTGCCGTACTAACACAAACAATGTTAGTGCAGCAATATCCCCAACTGAGCTATTGTGTTCTGACAGGGGAATGACCCCTAACCAAAAACAATGATCTACGCTCGCAGCCATTGGCTGCAATAGCTGATCAGATGCTGGTTTTCCAGCATGCTCGTTCGACAGTGAGCTGTACACACGGGCTGAAAGTCGTCCGGGTTCATGCCAAACCGACAGTTTACAGACAATTTTCGGCCCTTCTGTACCCAGTCTTAGTATCAGATCTGGTATCATAGGTACATACATAGTAAGTTATTTGTAAGCATCTCATACATTCCCCTTGACAATGCCTTAATCCCATTTTCTTATTATCTTTGTTCGGGCATTAATCAGGGCCTGCATGTTTCTTAAGCTGGGATGCTGGTTTGGAGTTAACGCACTCATGTAAATCCTAATGCCTGCGTATTTCTAGGCTGTGTTTCTAAATATAAAGTATTGCTCCTGCGCCATCACTATAGGCATGTAAAGAACTAACTGTTGCAGACACCGATAAGCTTAATCTGTAGCCAATGGAATGTGAAATGAATTACAATGTGTGGTGCTGCATTGTCATAGGTAAAAATATATGTAAAAAAGTGAAATAAATCACCTGACGAAATCACATGGCCGCAACGATACGCACCAGAATTGATTGACAGGCACTCCGGAAGTGATGCAGGAATATGAGTTCGCTGCTCATGGACTGGTATGCTGTATGTTGCGTGTGTCAATGTGTGTAAAAACAGACTGTTTTTTATCAAATAAATTCACAAAACTTTACTACACTATTTGGGAATCTTTTTGTTCTATATATCATACGGGCAAGTCTGGGTAGGACCCCCAGACCACAAGATTATCTTTAGAAGAGCCAACATCCACTTTAGGGAGCTACCGGGTTAATGGACCTATGGAGGTAGCTGGAATTTTCTGCTTGAGAGAGCCACCAGCTGGGCTAACCATAGGAAGGTCAATGAAAGCCATTGGAATTTTACCAAGATCATTTACATATGCTGCTACCTTACAGCAGTAAGGTGAGAGGCCAATCAGCACAGAGGTGTCACTGCACTGAAAGAAATGACACTTGCCACATTTTGCTTTATTTATTTTTTTGCACGTTTTTAAGTATTTATCACTTTTGGCATTACCCATATTGGACTGATTCCAGGACTTTTATATCACGTCTAGTTTTTCATTCAGTCACGCAATTTAAATGTTCACTATTAGCGCATAGTGTTTTTCCTTAGTTTTTTCCCTTATTTAGGACGGTTTCTTATCTTCTTATTTAGGACGGTTTCTTACCTTATTTGTGCATTCATAAATTTTGTGAGATTTTTCTACTATGTACCGTATATACTCGAGTATAAGCAGAGTTTTTCAGCCCTTTTTTTTAGGCTGAAAATGCCCCCCTCGGCTTATACTCGAGTCATGTTCCTACTTACTTGTCTCCGGGGTGTGCGGCAGTCACTCCTCTAGAGCAGGGGTCTCCGTATCCCGGCCCACAGCTGACATCCATCCCGCTTGTGTATTTCTCCAGCTCGCTGTAGCTGACAAAGCCGCTGCAGTTACTCCTGCCCATGCCGTGCGCTAGGATTGGCTGCTGGGACTGCCATGTCCTAGCAGCCAGTGATCATTGGCGTGGCTCCTCCCGGGTAGTCGCCCGCTGTTTGCATTAAAGATCCTCCTGCAGTGGGCGGGATTCGGGAGATGAAACAGAGTGAAGCTCTAATCAGGGGTCGCTCTGCACTTATCAACTGGAATGGAAGCAACTGTGTCGGCGCTCAGCAGTAGCACGTCACCCCCCCCTGCTTATCGATTTGAATTGATGCAACCCTCACCCCCCCCCCCCCCGCTTCTCCCCCCCAAGATTCCTGATGGTCGGCCCTGGCTCTAATACAAGGCAGTACGATACAGAGCGGAAGTGAGCTGTAATACAACGCAATACAGTGCGGAAGTGAGCTGTAATACAAGGCAAGCAAAATACAGTACATGTAATGGGGACACTCTGATAAAACACTGATGGGGACACTCTTATCAGAGTGTCCCCATCAGTGTTTTATCAGAGTGTCCCCATCAGTGTTTTATTAGTGTGTCCCCATCACTGTTTTATCAGTGTGTCCCCGTCAGTGTTTTATTAGTGTGTCCCCATCACTGTTTTATCAGTGTGTCCCCGTCAGTGTTTTATCAGAGTGTTCCCGTCAGTGTTTTATCAGTGTGTCCCCGTCAGTTTTTTATCAGTGTGTCCCCGTCAGTTTTTTATCAGTGTGTCCCCGTCAGTGTTTTATCAGTGTGTCCCCGTCAGTGTTTTATCAGAGTGTTCCCGTCAGTGTTTTATCAGTGTGTCCCCATCAGTGTTTTATCAGTGTGTCCCCATCGGTGTTTTATCAGTGTGTCCCCGTCAGTGTTTTATCAGAATGTTCCCGTCAGTGTTTTATCAGTGTCCCCGTCAGTGTTTTATCAGTGTGTCCCCATCAGTGTTTTATCAGTGTATCCCCGTCAGTGTTTTATCAGTGTGTCCCCATCAGGGTTTTATCAGTGTGCCCCCTTCAGTGTCTTAGAGTGTCCCCATCAGTGTTTTATCAGTGTGTCCCCGTCAGTATCTTATCAGAATGTCCCCATCAGTGTTTTATCAAAGTGTCCCCGTCAGTGTTTTATCAGTGTGTCCCCATCAGTGTTTTATCAGTGCTGCATTCTCACCCTAGGCTTATACTGGAGTCAACAAGTTTTCCCATTTTTTTGTGGTAAAATTAGGTGCCTCTGCTTATATTCGGGTCGGCTTATACTCGAGTATATACGGTATTTGTACACCGTAGGTACTTATGTACTGACCAGGACATTGGTTTATATGTTTATTCACCTTTAGTATTGTTATTTATTTCACTTTTTTACATTCTTTTTACCTTTGACATAGCAGCACCACACATTGTAATTTATAATGTGTTTCTAAATAGTTTCAACATATCAGCCCCCTAAAATAGATTAAAGGGGTTGTAACCTTCATGTTTTTTCACCTTAATGCATCCTAGGCAGGTTTTTTTTTTTATTATTATTTAAAAAAAAAAAAAAATAGGAGCCTCATTGGGTAGCTTTGGTGAAATATCAGGGTCTAAACAGACCTCTGATGTTTCACCTTTGAGGCAGAGAAAGGAGATTGAGGACAATCTCCTTCTCTGCAGCCTCAGCTGCACAGAATGAATGGACAGGAATATGGTACAAATCACTGACTCTATTCATTAGGACAAGAAGGGGACCAGTAAATAATGCATTTACTGGCCCCTTCTCCGCTCTCTATACTGTTGAGGGTGGGCCTGGATATCACACAGGTGGGCAGTAGAAATAAGCTGGCTAGGAGGAGCGGCAGAGCGAATACAGAGAAATACAGATAAACCAATCTTTTTATTTTCCTCCTTCAGCTGCTGAATGCCTGCTTCTCCTTCAGTCCCTTACGCAGGCATTCAGCAGGTGCAGGAGGAAAATGGAGAGATTGGTAACTTTGTATGCAGCAGCCCCGCTGCTCCTCCTATCCAGGTGTACAGGGGGGCCACATGGGCCCCCTGGAGCATGGGGCTGGTTCCTGATTGCGACCCCTCTAGGTACACCCTTGCTCTCAATTAAACTTTCCAAAAGGTGTTAAAGACCTCCATCGAAACACAAACAATATCTAAACATGCCCCAGTGACCCTCAGCATCGCCCTAAGTCAACAGACACTAAAAGCTTGGCACTGGAAGATCAATGGCTCTCTCATAAAGGAGGGGCTGCTTCAAAAACAGATTGAGGGTAAGCTTGGAAGCTACTTCAGAGAAAACGAGAACCAACACACCCCACAGGCTGTGACATGGGAAGCTAAAAAACATGTGCTAAAAGGTTTATTCACAAAGGCACCAACTTGAAAAACGTGAGGCTCTGGGAAGAATCTAAAACTCTTGAATTCATTATTTATTGTCCCTACACAAGAACATTTATTTTGACTGCATTAGCAACCGATCTAAAATTACAAAGATAGAAAGTTTCTTCCCCACTGTTATACAGTATATAAAACTAAAGCTTATAACGGAACTTCACATAAAATTGGAAGTTATGCTCATTTATCCCCCCACACCCGCCGTTAATGGAAAAAGTTCCCTCTCTGGCCTCAACCCTAACCTCCTAGAACATGTTAGAAGACCATGGGTATATTCAGAAAGCGCAGCGCTACTCGTATATGAGCAGTGGTGCAGCACTTTCTGACCCTGGCAATTACAATGCTGGATCCCTAGGCTGGTAAGTACTTGTTTATGACCAGACCAACTCTGACACTTTTTTTTGTAAAAATATGTATGTTTTGCTAGAAAATTACTTAGATCCCCCAAACATTATATATATTTTTTTAGCAGAGGAACTAGAAAACAAGATGGCCGTCATTGCAAGTTCTTATCGCACAGTATTTGCCGAATAGAGCGTGGGATTCCAGTGCCGGGAAGTGATCGGCTGATAACAGAACAGGGCAAAGGGCCAATCACAGCGGGCTCTTTACCACGTGATCAAAATTAGAACAGAAGCTAATTTAACTCATAAAATCAATCTGAACTATTTATAATTCAGACAAACTCAAAATTTACAAAATAGCCTCTATTCTTTATGAACAGGGCGCTACATAATATAAATATATTACCAACTATCCACTTGTAAATGCACAGAGCAGAACAACGCCTAAAATAAGACAAAAGTGTACACTGAGCCATGTGACTTAGCATAACCTTTCCATTATGAGGTTTGGTGGGGGTGATGGAGTTGGGGAAATGAGTAAGCCTTTTGTTTGCCATCCAAAAGAATTGGAAAGATTGCCTTTTTTAATCTTATTTTTTATTGTGTGTAAAAAAAATTCAGCAATTTAAAAATATTTTTCTTCTACTGTAAAACATTGCAACATTTATGTAAAAAAGCCAGAAGACTAATTCTGACCACACTTTCAGAGATACAAACTGAAAAGAATATTCCAATTAATACAAATCTATGGGCAGTAAATTTCTATAACATTTAAACACGTAACCTTTGTATTTCAAAGTTATTAATAAACACTTCATTAGTATCTGTCTTGAGGTTTAAAGCCGTTAGTCCACCTTATGAGAAAAACAGCCCATGAACAAAACGGGACCAAGTAAATTAAAATGCACTGTATTTTTTTGCAAAATACAATGTAATGTGATTGGCATATCTGTAGGCCTTTGCTGGCACCCCCAAAGCCTACTCGATATACACCCATATTGTTTACCTTTGCTTGTTGCTAATAGTTTTTGGAAAACATCAGAACTTTGGTGCTTGTTCTCAGCATTATGTAAGCTTGGATGCTCACTCTTAAGCCGGCCATACATGGATCAAAATTCACCAGGCAGGGTCCTGACAATTTTCGATCCACGTACGGGCAGGCTGGTGGTACGGCAGTCGATTGACTTCCGTACCACCATGCTGTTGGGTTTTTCCCGATGCTGTGCTGCCAGATATAGTGATATGTTCTTATGGCGGGGAATTTACCCCTCTGTCAGGAAACTATAATGCCTTGTACACACGATTGGAATTTCCGATGGAAAAAGTCAAAATTTAGAAAAAAAACATGTTCTCTTTTTTTCCGATTGAAAAAATTTATATCGGAAATTCCGTTCGTCTGTGTGGAACTCCGACGGAGAAAAAACATGCATGCTCAGAATCAAGTCGACGCATGCTCGGAAGCATTGAACTTAATTTTTATTGGCTCGTCGTAGTGTTGTACATCACCGCGTTCTTGACGGTCGGAATTTGGTGTAACAGTGTGTATGCAAGACAGCTTGAATGGAATTCAGTCTGAAAAATCCGTCTGAGTTTATCCCGACGGAAAATCCGATCGTGTGTACAAGTATTAACAGAGTGGCAAGAATTCCCCCATCTACTTCAAATGTGTGGATTGGGGAATCGGGTAATTTATTTCAACCAGCCAATATGCTGGTTGATGGAAAAAATGTATTATGTACAGTATGGGCCACCTTAGTGTCACGGTAGCATGCATCTCTTCTTCGAAAGGGGCTCATATGCAGAGCTTGATCTCTTCCTTTATTCCAGCAATGCTGAGCTAATGGAGAGTACACTGTGCACGTGCCAGGGGAAAAAGCACGCTTTGTGCATGTGCCATTTTTGAAGAAGAGATGCATGCTATGTAATGCATGTAAATGGCTTCAAATGTTTGGGGCAAACATAGATCTATACTCTAGACAAAAAGTTAACAATAAAAACAAAACAAAAAAACAAAACATGTATAAGAAAAAAAGCCAGAACTACCTGATGATAGCCCGCTGATTGGCTGAAACGCGTCAAAGTAATACTGCGATTCACTTCCGCCCAAACTAACACAGAGAATCGAGCAGCACCGCAATAGTGGTAATTACCACCATTGTGGGCCAGTTTTTCCCCCAAAAAATCACCTGTTATACACGCCAGGTGCCAGGATGTTCAGGCACCCTAACATGTGAGTGAGTGAGTGTTTAATTTTTAAATGTTCTTAATAAACGTTTTGGAACAATATTTTGCGCAATGAGGATTCTTTTAGTTTGTCTATCTGTATGAGACGCCAGCAACGGATCTCTACAGGGGTCTCCCCACATGCTTAAAGGACCATACTAGCGATAGTTGGTCAACTCCAGGGGGAGAGTTTATCTATGTGGGGCACCCAAGTCTGAGCACATTGAAACTAGGATGTATCATCTTTGAGCACGAGCACTTTATGTCAGTATATTATTGGGGAGGAAGTGTGTTGCCCGCACTAGGCTTCCTATATACATTAAAATTATTACATTATGTTCACCTGTCAGTTTCACATCCAAGAACTCCATAGACTTCACATCAAGTTGCCCTGTGAATTTTAAATTCAACATATTGTCATTCATGCATGCCAACCATTCTTCTAAGCTGGTGTGTTGACCTGAGGCTATGAATAGGAGGTCATCTATAAATCTACAGTAGAATATGGTATCTTTTCAATGTGGACTACCCGGTCCAAAAATGCGGAACCTCTCCCACCATCAACCTTTCCTCTTATACACACGCTTGGGTCCTGTTCATTTAGCTATGACTAAGCATCGATGATCCCTTTTGCAAGTAGGGAGCTGTTATAATGCCAGCGAAGAGCCTTAAGCCCTGTACACACGATCGGATATCCTATGGATTCTAATCCGATGGATTTTTCCATCGGAAATCCGATGAAACTGTTTTCCATCAGTCTTGCCCACACACCATCAGTCAAAAAACCGACCGCACCAAAATGACGTGACGTACACCACGTACAACGGCACTATAAAGGGGAAGTTCAAATCTAATGGCGCCACCCTTTGGGCTGCTTTTGCTGATTTCGTGTTACCGCGTGTTAGTAAAAGTTTGGTGAGAGACGATTCGCGCTTTTCAGTCTCCGTGCTTTTCAGTCCGTTACAGCGTGACGAATGTGCTATCTCCATTACGAACGCTAGTTTTACCAGAACGAGCGCTCCCGTCTCATAATTCAGTCTGATCGGAATTTGCCATCGTTTTTTTATCCATCGGAAAATTTTAAAACATGTTCTATTTTTTCACGCCGATGGAAAAAAGACCGATGGGGCCCATACACGATCGGTTTGTCCGATGAAAACAGTCCATCGGACTGTTTTCATCGGTAAAACCGATCGTGTGTACAGGGCTTTAGGTATTTTTGCTTAGAAGTAGAGTTGAGCGGACACCTGGATGTTCAAGTTCGACGGGTTCGGCCGAACTTCGGAAAAAAGTTCCGGTTCGGGACCGAACTTTAACCCGAACCCGGACCCGAACCCGAACCCCATTGAAGTCAATGGGGACCCGGACTTCTAAGGACTAAAAAGGCTCTAAAAAGGTAATGGAAAGGGCTAGAGGGCTGCAAATGGCAGCAAAATGTTGTTAAGAGCATGGCAAGTGCTCTGCAAACAAATGTGGATAGGGAAATAACTTAAAATAACATAAAAAAAATAAAAATAAAAAATAATAATCTTGACCTAGGAGGACGAGGTCCATATGGAGTAGGAGGTTGAGGTGGCGGTGGATGTGGCTGTGTAGGTGGAAGCGGCGGTGGAGGAGGACGAGGTAGCCAACACTGATTCAAAAATACAACAATGGCTGGGTAAGGCCGGTGATGTGTCGAATTCTGTCCCCCGTCAAATAGTGTCCACCCTGTACTGCGCTTGCTCAGTATGTAGGACAAGGGGATTTCGAAAATCTCCCAAGACGAACGGCGCCTGCGTGGTGAGTTCAGGTGAAGGCCACACCATCCGTGGTTCAAGCTGAGCCAAGTGAGGCCGTGCCCGAAGCGTGGCGATCAAACCGAGCCCGTGAGGGGCCCTGTTACTATGTGCAACCGTATGTCCACTTGGATGGTGGGGCATGAACCTGCACTCACAGCGCAGGCGCCGTTCATCTTCGGAGATTTTGTGAATCTCCTTGTCCTCTGTACTGCGCAAGCGCTGCGCTTTCGCAGTATGGGCCGGACACAATCCGATGGCCGGACAGTTTTTGTCACAACACCGGTATACATGTCTATTCTGCACAAGGTACGGACAAGTCCTGTGGGATCCATGCCTGGTTCATTTTAATGAACGTGAGCTTGTCCACATTGGCTCTGGACAGGCGGCTGCGCTTGTCTGTGATAACGCCCCCTGCCGTGCTAAATACACGTTCAGATAATACACTGGCTGCAGGGCAGGCCAGCACCTCCAAGGCATAAAGGGCAAGCTCAGGCCATGTGCCCAATTTGGAGACCCAGAAGTTAAAGGGGGCAGACCCGTCATCCAGTACGTGTAGGCCTGTGGACACATACTGCTCAACCATGTTGGTGAAATGCTGCCTCCTGCTAAGACGTTCCATCTCAGCTGGTGGTGCTGGTTGTTGTGGCGTGCTGACAAAGCTTTTCCACATTTCAGCCATGCTAACCCTGCCTTCTGAGGTGCTGCCGGTGCCCCGGCTGCGTTGGCGACCTCTTCCTCCTCCTCTGCCTTCGCCTTGTGCTTCCACCGTACGCCCGCTGTCAGGTGGGAATGCCACCAGCAGCGCGTCTACCAGCGTGCGCTTGTACTCGCGCATCTTACGATCCCACTCCAGTGAGGGAATTAAGGACGGTACGTTGTCCTTGTAACGGGGATCCAGCAGGGTGGCCACCCAGTAATCAGCACCAGTTAAAATGTGGGTAACTCGGCGGTCATTGCGGAAACACTGCAGCATGTAATCGCTCATGTGTGCCAGGCTGCCCAGAGGCAAAGAAAAGCTGTCCTCTGTGGGAGGTGTATCGTCTGTGTCCTCTGTATCCCCCCAGCCACGCACCAGTGATGGCCACGAGCTGGTCTGGGTGCCACCCTGCTGTGAAAATGCCTCCTCCTCCTCCTCCTCCACCTCGTCATCCTCCAGAACTGTGCCCTTTCTGCCGGACAATTGTGTACCTGGCGTTTGTTGGTGCAGGAACCCACCCTCGTAGCCACTTGTGAAAGACTGCCCTGAAAGCCTTTGAAATGATCCCGCTTCCTCCTCCTCCTCCTCATCCTCCTGTGCCACATCCTCTTCCATCATCGCCCGAAGCGTTTTTTCAAGGAGGCATAGAACTGGGATAGTAACGCTAAGAATGGCGTCATTGGCACTGGACATGTTGGTGGAGTACTCGAAACAGCGCAACAAGACACACAGGTCTCGCATGGAGGCCCAGTTATTGGTGGTGAAGTGGTGCTGTTCCGCAGAGCGACTTACGCGTGATTGCTGCAGCTGAAACTCCACTATCGCCTGCTGCTGCTCGCACAGTCTGGCCAGCATGTGCAAGGTGGAGTTCCACCTTGTGGGCACGTCACATATGAGGCGGTGAGCGGGAAGGCCGAAGTTACGCTGCAGCGCTGACAGGCGAGCAGCAGCAGGGTGAGAACGCCGAAAGTGCGCACACACAGCCCGCACTTTCTGCAGCAGCTCTGGCATATTGGGGTAATTTTTAAGGAACCTCTGGACCACCAAGTTCAGCACATGCGCCAGGCAAGGGATGTGCGTCAAACCGGCTAGGCCCAGAGCTGCTACGAGATTTCACCCATTATCGCACACCACTAGGCCGGGCTTGAGGCTCACTGACAGCAACCACTCATTGGTCTGTTGTTCCATGTCCCTCCACAACTCCTGCGCGGTGTGGGGTTTTTCCCCCAAACAGGAAAGTTTTAAAACTGCCTGCTGTCGTTTACCCCTGGCTGTGCTGAAGTTGGTGGTGAAGGTGTTACGCTGACCGGATGAGGAGGCGGTAGAGGATGAGGAAGCGGAGTAGGAGGAGTTAGCAACAGGAGGCAAACTGAAGCGCCCTGCAATCCTCGGTGGTGGAAGGACATGCGCCAAACTGCTATCTGCCTCAGGCCCAGCCGCCACTGCATTTACCCAGTGTGCTGTTAGGGAGATATAACGTCCCTGACCGTGCTTACTGGTCCACGCATCCGTAGTTAGGTGGACCTTGCCACAGATGGCGTTGCGCAGTGCACACCTGATTTTGTCCCCCACCTGGTCGTGCAGGGAAGGGATGGCTCGCCTGGAAAAATAGTGGCGGCTGGGCACGACGTACTGTGGGACAGCCAATGCCATCAGGCTTTTAAAACTCTGCGTCTCCACCAGACGGAATGACAGCATTTCAAAGGCCAGGAGTTTTGAAATGCTGGCATTCAGGGCCAGGGATCGCGGGTGGCTAGGGGGGTACTTCCTCTTCCGCTCCAATGTTTGGGAGATAGAGAGCTGAACGCTTCCATGGGACATTGTGGAGATGGTTGGTGACCCAGGTGGTAGTGTTGCTGGCAGATCCTCTGTTTGCGGGGTGGCAGGTGCCACTGTCACTACAGAGGTGGATGAAGAGGCCGAGACTGCAGCAGAAGAGGAAGCAGGAGGAGCCAGAGACCTTTCTTGGTTTTTGAGGTGTCTACTCCACTGCAGCTCGTGCTTTGCACTTAGATGCCTGGTCATGCAGGTTGTGCTCAGGTTGAGAACGTTTATGCCTCGCTTCAGGCTCTGATTGCACAGCGTGCAAACCACTCGTGTCTTGTCATCAGCACATTGTGTGAAGAACTGCCACGCTGGGAAACTCCTTGGACCTGGCTTTGGTGTGCTCGGTCCCTTGCTGCGTTGGGCAGTAGCAGACATACTGTCTAGGGGACGGACGCTCCGCTTTTGCACCCTGCTCCCTCTTCTGCTGTGCTGGTGGCTCTGTGCGACCACCGCCTCTTCCTCCAAACTACACTGGTCACCTGCATAACGTTGATTTCATGTGGGGTCGAGGACCTCATCGTCCTCCACATCATCTTCCACCCAGTCTTCACCCCTGCCCTCCTTGTCTGTCTGCACAATTGCGAAAGCAGCAGCAGTTGGCACCAGTGTTTCGTCATCATCCGAGACATACTGCGATGGTCCTCCCATGTACTCATCATGAAACATACGTGGTTGGGCATCAGTGCACTCAATCTCTTCCACTTCTGGGGCAGGGCTAGGTGGATGGCCCTGGGAAACCCTGCTAACAGAGTCATCGAAAAGCAGAAGAGACTGCTGCATGATTTGGGGCTCAGACTGCTTGGCTGATTTGCAAGGGGGTGAGGTGAAAGACTGATGGACATGGGTTTCAGGTGCCAACTCTGTTCTTTCATCAGAAGAGTGGGTGGGAGACAATGTGAAGGAACCCGAGGCACTGTCAGCAACCCAATCTACTATCGCCTGTACTTGTCCTGGCCTAAACATTCGTACAGCCTCATTAGGCGCAACAAAATACTGCCGCAGGCTCGGTCGCCTACTCGCACCTGAGGAAGGTGTTTCACTTGTGCGTGTATCTGGCACAGATCCACCACGTCCTCTCCCTGCAACAGGAGCTCCACCAGCAGCACCACGACCGGGGCCACCACGTCCCTTTGACCTTCTCCTCATATTTTCAAAATGTAGGATCTTGCCCTAAATGGGTGTTTTTGGAAGCGCAGAACACAACCAAAGTACGTAACCGCTGAATCGCACAGCTACAGAACTGCAGAAAATGCTATTCAAAAAAAATTTAGTTTTTTTTAGTATAGCACAGTAGGAGAAAACTATATAGAAATTGTTTATTTCACACACCTCAAAATCTGTATAACACACTGCAAACTTTTTTTTGTGCCCCTAAACGGCGTTTTTTGGAGGAGCAGAACACACCCACAGTACGTAACCGCTGAATCGCACAGCTACAGAACTGCAGAAAATGCTATTCAAAACATTTTTTGTTTTTTTAGTATAGCACAGTAGGAGAAAACTATATAGAAATTGTTTATTTCACACACCTCAAAATATTTATAACACACTGCAAACTTTTTTTTGTGCCCCTGAATGGCTCTTTTTGCAAGCATACATTAAAGTGCAATTTTTTATTTATTTTTTTTAGCCCTAAACGGGTCTTTTTTTGCACTAGCAAAATAAAATGCTTTTTTTTTTTTTTTTGCCCTATGGGTCTTTTGGAAAAGAGCACAATAAAGTGCCTTTTTTCCCCCCTAAAAGTTAGATTTTCTCTGACACTGGGCTCATGGCAGTGTAAAAAGACTGCACTGCAACACAAACAGGTAAACCTATGCAGATCGCTGATTTTAATCTCTGAATCTGGACTCCTATATAATATTCTCTCTCCCTGAAAGCACCAACACAGGAACCTGGCCCTACATTACACTATCTCTCTATCTTTTCCCTCAGATTGTAGAATCAGGACTACCTCATCTATTTTTCTATCTCTCCCTAAAAGCAGCAGCAGCAGACTAGATCCTCTCCCTATCTATTCTGAAGCAGAGTGACATGTGTGCTGTGTGCCTCTAGCTTATATAGAAGCTGGGTCACATGTTGCACTGACCAATCACAGCCATGCCATTAGTAGGCATGGCTATGATGGCCTCTAAGGGCACACCAGCTAATCAAAAGGTGATTGGCTGGCCCCTGAAGCATTTCTAAATGCGTTATTAGATTGCCGAACCCGAACCCGAACCCGGACTTTTGGGCAAAGTCCGGGTTCGGGTTCGGGAAAAAGCTAAAGTTCGGTATGGACCCGAACTTTACAGTTCGGGTTCGCTCAACACTACTTAGAAGCTTAAGTTTAGATTGTGAGGTTTGATGGGAGAGGGTTCTCTCTCTGCCTAATATTTGTGGTGTATGTGGGCAGCGTTTGTTCATGCTTATAAGGTGGTTAATTATTCCAACTATAATATTTTTTATTTATTTTTGTCCAGGCTTTTTGGAAAGTTGAAGTGAACTCTGTGGTGACTGTTGCCTTTCTATCATCTCAAACTAGTTTGCCTATTCTCCTCTGACATCAGCAAGACATTTTCGTCCACACAACTGCCACTCACTGGATATTTTCTTTTTTTCAGACCATTCTCTGTAAACCCTAGAGATGGTTGTACGTGAACATCTCAGCAGTTTTTGAAATACTCAGACCAGCCTGTCTGTCACCAACAACCATGCCAAGTCCAAAGTCACTTAAATCCCCTTTCTTCCCATTCTGATGCTCGGTTTGAACTTCAGCAAGTCGTCTTCACCACATCCAGATACCTAAATGCATTGAGTTGCTGCCATGTGATTGGCTTAATAGCAATGTTCAAAAGCAATTGAACAGGTGTACCTAATAAACTGCTAGTGAGTGTATTTACAACAGGCTCATCAGTGCAGCAGTGTTTTTTGTACTATTTATCCCTGTATCAACTTTCACTGGTGTAATTAAAAGGTTGTTTAACTCTGACCTTGTACAATATCATTAGCTGCAGGTATTTGGAGAAGTCTGGATCAAACTTTATTTAAGCTAACAGTGGAAAAATCTGAACTGATGAGTAGCTACTGAATGCTCCACTATTAGTATTATGACTTATCTACTGTGGTACTATAATTTGTTAGTAGTTGTGATGACATGAATTATTTTACTGCATGTGTCATTACACTTCTCAGCTCTGTTTTAAGAATATTGTAATCCAGAACCCTAATGCTTTGTTATGGTTAGAAGATTGCAAATGTTAAGAGATACTCTAGATGGAGATACTTGGATCATTTGACTGGTATGCAGCAGTCCTAGACTATACAGTGACATCACTGAGGATTGTAACTTGCATAATACAGTAGTTCAAAACAGCATTCCAGAGCATGTACCGCAGAGATTGAAAAAGCAAAAGGCATTACGTTGATCTAGTCCTAAGAAAGCAGCACTAATGGCAGAAAAAGAAAATATGTGTATATATTACGGTTGGAAAATATTTTCTCCATGTCTGTATTACTAGTGCCTGGAAGGGAATATTTTAATAAATTAAACACAGGAATATGCTCTTTAATTACATATATTAGATTTTCGACAGAACTAGTCACCAGATAACTGCATTCATTTCCACCTATGATAAACATGTATTGTGAAGTCATCATGGTGGGAGTGCATATTCTGTTTCCTGCAACTATAACATAAGGAAATAGCTTAATCGTTCACTGCACATTGATGTCTACGAAGGTCTTCTTCCATTGATGAAAAATAGTGGAAGGGTGTCAGGTTAGAACTGTATGGTGGATGTGGTAGGGTGGTAAAATATCTCAACTGCTTACGAAGAGGCACTCGTCAGACGCTATAATAGGTCAGCCACGCTCTGTCATACAATTTAGATACTTCCTCCTTGCCACCTTTTGCACAGCAAAGAACGGTGGTCACATCAGCACAGATATCATCATAAACAGCTGGCAGATGGTGGCAATTTTTAATTGGAGCAATACCAGCCATTGTCAGAAACTCAATCACAGCACATTACTTAAAACGGAGTTCCACCCAAAAGTGGAAGCTCCGCTTATCTGACTCCTCCCCCTCCTCCCCCTCCGGTGCCACATTTGGCACCTTTTAGGGGGGGAGCGGGTACCTGTTGTTTTTTTACAGGTACCTGTCCCCACTTCCGGGAAATGGTGGCACAATCACTCGGAAGTTCAGCCCCCCTCCTCCTTACCCCGTCGCCGGGCCATTCAGAAAGCACAACGCGCTTCGCGCATGCGCAGTGGGGAACCGGCTATGAAGCCGCAAGGCTTCTCTTCCAGGTTCCCTTACTACGAATGGCAGCGGCAGCACCCGAAAGCTGATGGAAACATCGGCTGGGGTGCCAAATTTGCTGGATTCCAGTACAGGTAAGTATCCTAATATTAAAAGTCAGCAGATACAGTATGTGTAGCTGCTGACTTTTTATTTTTTTGCTGGGATAGTGGAACTCCTCATTAACTACTTCCTGACTGCCTACCACAGATGTACTGCGGTGGGTCGGCTCTATTGCGTGAAACAATGTACCTGTACGTCATTTCGTGCAATAGAGACTAGGGATGCGTGCGCTGATTGGACAGAGGGGTAGCCAAACAAATCACCATTCTGACGTGAGAAGACAGAGATCTTGTGTTCCTGCTAAAAGGGAACACATCTCTGTCCTTACCCAGTCAGACCATCCCCCACATGGTTAGCAAGCACCTCCTAGGGACACACTTAACCCTTTGATCACCCCTGATATTAATTTCTACCCTGCCAGTCTCATTAGTATAGTAACAGTGCATATTTTTAGCACTGATCACTGTAATAATGTCGCTGGTTCCCAAAAAAGTGTCAGTTAGGTGTCCGACTTGTCCGCTGCAATGTCGCAGTCTCGCTAAAAATCGCTGATCGCCGCCATTACTAATTACATAGTTACATAGTAGGTGAGGTTGAAAAAAGACACAAGTCCAACCTATGTGTGTGATTATGTGTCAGTATTACATTGTATATCCCTTTTTTTTTCCATCGTTCAGGTGCTTAGCTAATAGTTTTTTGAAACTATTGATGCTCCCCGCTGAAACCACCACCTGTGGAAGGGAATTCCACATCCTTTCCGCTCTTACAGTATAGAACCCTCTACGCAGTTTAGGGTTAAACCTCTTTTCTTCTAATTTTAGTGAGTGGCCTCGTGTCTTATTAAACTCCCTTCTGCAAAAAAGGTTTGTCCCTATTGTGGGTCACCAGTAGGGTATTTGTAAATTGAAATCATATCCCCTCACAAGCGTCTCTTCTCTAGAGAGAATAAGTTCAGTGCTCGCAACCTTTCCTCATAACTAATATCCTCCAGACCCTTTATTAGCTTTGTTGCCCTTCTTTGTACTCGCTCCATTTCCAGTACATCCTTCCTGAGGACTGGTGCCCAGAACTGGACAGCATACTCCAGGTGCGGCCGGACCAAAGTCTTGTAGAGTGGGAGAATTATCGCTTTATCTCTGGAGTTAATCCCCTTCTTAATGCATGCCAATATTCTGTTTGCTTTGTTAGTAGCAGCTTGTCATTGCATGCCATTGCTGAGCCTATCATCTACTATGACCCCCAGGTCTTTTTCCATCCTAGATTCCCCCAGAGGTTCACCCCCTAGTGAGTAGATTGCATTCATATTTTTGCCACCCAAATACATTATTTTAAAATGTTCTACATTAAACCTCATTTGCCATGTAGTTGCCCACCCCATTCATTTGTTCAGATCTTCTTGCAAGGTTCACACATCCTGCAGAGAAGTTATTGCCCTGCTTCGCTTAGTGTCGTCCGCAAATTCAGAGATTGAGCTGTTTACCCCATCCTCTTGGTCATTTATAAACAAATTAAACAGGATTGGTCACAGCACAGAACCCTGGGGGACCCCACTTTCCACCCCTGACCATTCCAAGTATTCCCCATTTATCAAAACCCTCTGAACTTGCCCTTGCAGACAGTTTTCAATCCATGTACTGGTCCATGCCCAACGGCCCTTACTTTGTACAGTAAATGTTTATGGGGAACTGTGTCAAATGCTTTTGCAAAATCCAGATACACCACATCTACAGGCCTTCCTTTATCTTAATGGCAGCTCACCTCCTCATAGAAGGTTAATAGATTGGTTCACCAAGAACGGTTCTTTATGAATCCATGCTGATTACTGCTAATGATACCGTTTTCATTACTAAAATCTTGTATATAGTCCCTTATTATCCCCTCCAAGAGCTTGCATACTATTGATGTTAGGCTAACTGGTCTGTAATTCACAGGGATGTATTTGGCCCTTTTTTAACCCCTTCAGCCCCAGACTATTTTGGTGGTCAAGGACCAGGCCACTTTTTGCGATTCGGCACTGCGTCGCTTTAACTGTCGTGCGACGTGGCTCCAAAACAAAATTGCCATCCTTTTTTTTCCACAAATAGAGATTTCTTTTGGTGGTATTTGATCACCTCTGTGATTTTTATTTTTTGCGCTATAAACAAAAATAGAGCGACAATTTTGAAAAAAATTCAATATTTTTTACTTTTTGCTATAATAAATATCTCCCAAAAATATATAAAAAAACATTTTCCTTCCACAGTTTAGGCCGATACGTATTCTTCTACATATTTTTGGTTAAAAAAATCACAATAAGCGTTTATTGATTGGTTTGCACAAAAGTTATAGCTTCTACAAAATAGGGGACTGTTTTATGTCATTTTTATTAATATATTTTTTTTACTAATTATGGGAGCGATCAGCGATTTTTATCGTGGCTGCGACATTATGGCGAACACATCGGACACTTTTGACACCATTTTGGGACCATTGTCATTTTTACAGCGATCAGTGCTATAAAAATGCACTGATTACTGTAAAAATGCACTGAATACTGTAAAAATGACACTGGCAGTGAAGGGGTTAACCACTGGGTGGCTCTGCAGGGGTTAAGTGTTTCCTAGGGAGTGATTCTTACTGTGAAGGGGCGTGGCTACACGTGACACATCACTGATGACCGTTCCGGATCACGGATAACGGTCATCAGTGACAGTGTCACTAGGCAGAATAGGGGAATGCCTTGTTTACAAAGGCATTCCCCTGTTCTGCTCTTGCCGACCGCAATTGCGGGACTCCCAGGAACATTGAGTTCCTGGGACCCGCGGCCGCACTCGCGAGGCACGCGGCGGGCATGCGCGCGTCCATTGGGCGGCAAATTTAAAGGGACGTACCTGTACGCCAATCTGCCTGCCCGTGCCATTCTGCCGACGTACATCGGCGGTCGGCAAGTGGTTAAATATTGGTGCTACATTGTCTTTTCTCCAATCAGCTGGTACCATTCCAGTCAGTAGACTGTCAGTAAAAATTAGGAACAATGGTCTGGCAATTACTTGACTGAGTTCCCTAAGTACCCTCGGGTGCAAGTCATCTGGTCCCGGTGATTTATTAATGTTACGTTTCCGAAGTCTATTTCTACTTCTGTCCTCTGTTAGCCATGAGGGTGCTTCCTAGTAAACTAGTAAAAAATAAAAATAAATAAAAATGGCATATAAATATCCCATATTTTGTAGACGCGATAACTTTTGGGCAAACCAATCTAAATACACTTATTGTGATTTTTGTTTCCAAAAATATGTGGCAGAATACATATTGGCTTAAATTGATGAAGAAATTTGATTTTTTTTTTTTTATTATTATTGGATGTGTTTTATAGCAGAAAGTAAAAAATATTGTTTGCATTTTATTTGGATACAGCGTTGCACGACTTCGTAATTGTCAGTTAAAGTAACGCAGTGCCGTATCGCAAAAAATGGCCTGGTCATTAAGGGGGTAAAACCTTCCGGGGCAGAAGTGGATAAAGTGTTTGTTAACCCAATACTTAATATTCCTGATATGTACCATGTACTTGCATGAGAAAGTATCTTGTTCTTTTTGTATTGCTTTCTTTATGTGAAATCCCTGGTGTTCCTGTAAGTCCCTTTGCTTGCCTATTAAAAATGGACCACACTAAGCAGGAGAACACACCATGGTCAGTTCTCTAGCTATGCTGGGAACTCAGTGAACTCTCCTCCAATGATCAGACTTGTCCTTTAAACAGTTGGAGCATCATTTTTTTTTTTTTTCCATTTTGAATAAGGATTTTACATAGATTAATAAAAGCTGGCCATTGCAAGCACTCCTATCTGGACAGATTGGTGTGGTAAAGGTATTGAAAAATACTGACTGGATTACCAGGTGAAAATAAAGGAAAAAAGGAAAGCCACCAGTCACCACATCTAAAAATTGGTAAGTTGCAATATAATGTTTTTTTTGTGGATATCACACCACTTTAAATATCCTGCCCAATGCGGAACCACACCCCCAATTAGTGACATCATCAGCAACATTAGCTCATAAAAAAACATTTACTCAAGGAACTCAGAAAAGTCAAACCTCTAGTTGTATTCATACAAGAAACACACTTTAAAGGCCAGAATATCCCCAAAATCACTGACAATCTCTACACTGTGGCTTACCATGCGACAAACCCCCTAGCTAAGACAAAGGGTGTCTCAATACTGATCAACAAAAACGCCCCATTTGAAATCAAACACCAATTGATAGATCCAGAGGGCAGATACGTCATATTAAAAGGCTCCTGGGAAGGGTCACCAATCACATTGGCTAATGTGTACTTCCCAAACAAATCTCATATTACCTTCTGTAGCAAAATAATAAATGAACTAAAGTGGTTTGCAGAGGGCTGTATGATATTAGGCGGAGACTTTAAAGTACCTCTTTCTCCGCTTCAAGACACATCCACAGGTCACTCACATGTCTCCTACAAAATACTGAAACGAATTAAGGCATTATTGCAATCATTGACATTAGTGGACACTTGGAGATCGACCCACCCTACTGACAGGGATTATTCCTTTTTTTCAGTACCCCACAAGAGATACTCCAGGATAGATTTAATATTTATCACACAAAGAGACCTTCCCAACCTTGTCAGGGCGGAGATAGGTATCATCTCCCTATCTGACCATGCCCCTACTGCAATCACATTGCAATTTTACCCGCCCAAAAGCTCGACATTCAACTGGAGACTCAATGCAGCCCTATTGACGGACCAATCAATCCATGACAGCATTCATGACTCCATTCAGACTTTTTTACAAAATAATGTTGACTCAGACACCAACCCCTTAAATAACTGGGAAGCACATAAATCTGTGATAAGGGGAGAACTGATAAAATGGGGAGCTAGAAAAAAAAGAGACAGAGAAAAAGAGATATCCCAATTATCCAACACGAAAGCTAGACTAGAGCTACAGCAAAAAAAATCGCTGTCCGCCAAAGTCGAAACAGAACTCAATCATAATAGACAATCCCTGAAACGCATACTAGAACTACAAACCCAAAAAGCTTTATTGTTAAAAAAAAAAAAAAATTACGAACACGGGGACAAGAGTGGAAAATACCTGGCCAGAGCCCTGAAAGACGTTAAGACGGCGACCCATGTACATGCCATCCGCAACAAACAAGGTACACTAGAACACGAACCAGAAAAAATTGCAAAGATATTTTATAACTTCTATGACAAACTCTATAACTTACCCCCCCCCCCCCAACACAAACCACCCCATATAACAACTTCTAGAGAGGAGATGATCAGGGACTTTTTGATAAATAGCAAAATGCCTTCCCTCCATAGCTAAGACATCTCCTTCCTGTAAGACCCCATCACAATAGTTGAGATACAAAGCGCAATCAAAGAATTAAAAACAGGGAAAAGCCCAGGTCCAGATGGATTTACCTCCCAGTATTATAAAACTTTTACCCAACTACTAACAAAACCCATACTTAAGATGTTCAATTACCTATCTAATAATAAACATAATTCCAACACATTACTTAATGCGCACATAGCTGTAGTCCCCAAACCTGACAAAGACCACTCTGAGTGTACTAACTTTAGGCCAATCTCCTTGCTGAACGTCTACATCAAATTGCTTGCAAAAATCCTAGCTAATAGGATGAAACCTTTACTTTCTCAGGTCATTGGCCCGGAGCAAGTAGGCTTTATGCCAGGTAGGGAAGCCAGAGACAATATCACCAAGTCCCTCAACCTTATCCATCAGGCGAAGCATGGGAGGATCGAGGGCATTCTCCTGTCTACTGATGCGGAGAAGGCCTTCGACAGGGTTTCATGGGACTATATGATGGCGACCTGTTCTCATGTGGGTCTTGGTGATAATATGCTAAACTGGATTCAGGTACTTTATGTCAATCCTCAGGCTAAAATCAAAATCAATAATGTTCTTTCTGACCCCATCAAAATACAAAATGGTACACGTCAGGGATGTCCCCTCTCCCCCTTGCTCTTTATACTATCGTTGGAACCCCTTATCAGGACCATAAATAACTAGACATGTGCACACTGAAATATTTCGTTTCGGAATTTCGTTTTCGTTAGAAAAATAAATTTATTTAGTTACTCCCGAAATTCGTTTTTATTTATTTCGTTTTTCGTTAGAAATTGCATTAGTCCGAAAATCTGAATTAATTAAGGTCGAATCTGTCATTGAAGGCTTATGGTGTCTGTCGAATGTTCAAAGAAGATTCGACGGAGCATCGAAACTGTACGACGCTGCAATCATAAATTTCCGGTCGAATGTTCCGCCTACAAGCTATAGATGAATTCTATTGTATGACTAGTAATAATTATATTTTTTAATTACTATTACTAGTCAACAGGGATGAGCCGAACACCCCCCTGTTCGGTTCGCACCAGAACCTGCGAACAGACAAAATGTTAGTGTGAACTTTAGAACCCTATTAAATACAATGGACTCGAACGTTCGAAATCTAAAGTGTTAATTATAAAGGCTAATATGCAAGTTATTGTCCTAAAAAGCATTTGGGGACCTGGGTCCTGCCCCAGGGGACATGTATCAATGCAAAAAAAACGTTTTAAAAACGGCCGTTTTTTCGGGAGCAGTGATTTTAATAATGCTTAAAATGAAAAAATAAAAGTGAAATATTCCTTTAAATTTCTTACCTGGGGGGTGTGTATGATATGCATGGAAAGTGGCGCATGTTTCCCGTGCTTAGAACTGTCCCTGCAAAAAATGTCATTTTTGAAAGAAAAAAAGTCATTTAAAACTGACACGCGGCTATTAATGAATTGTCGGCTCCCGGCAATACATACAAAAGTCATTGATAAAAAAAAAAAAAAAGCGTGGGGGTTCCCCAGAATTCAGGTCTGGAATGGATATTAAGGGGAACCCCGCCGCAAATTAAAAAAAAATTGACGTGGGGTTCCCCCAAATATCCATTCCAGGCCCTTCAGATCTGCCATGGATTTTAAGGGGAACTCCACCCCAAATTTAAAAAAAAATGGCGTGGAGTCCCCCTAAAAATCCATACTAGACCCCTTATCCGAGCACACAACCTGGCCGGCCGCAGGGGAAGAGGGGGGGACGAGAGAGCGGCCCCCCCTCCCTCCTGAACCGTACCAGGCCACATGCCCTCAACATGGGGAGGATGTCCCCATGTTGATGGGGACAAGGGCCTCATCCCCACAACCCTTGCCCGGTGGTTGTGGGGGTCTGCGGGCGGGGGGCTTATCGGAATCTGGAAGACCCCTTTAACAAAGGGGACCCCCAGATCCCGGCCCCCCCCTATGTGAATTGGTAAGGGGTACATTGTACCCCTACCATTTCACGAAGAAAGCGTAAAAAAATGTTTAAAAAAACACACATACACCTTGAAAAGGTCCTTTATTTAAAAAAAAAAAAAATCATTCCAGCAGTGAAATCCAGTGTCCCGCGGCGATCCCGATGTCCAGCGCTGTCCTTCATTGGTTGTGCCTGAGCGGACCTGATGGGGAACTCCCTCTCAGTGTTTTAAATGTATAGACCCGCCCCTTCTAAAGTTCCCCATCAGGTCCGCTCAGCGGACCAGATGCGGAACATGAGAAGGGGCGCGTCTATACATGTATTACCAAAGTGAGAGCAGTTCCCCATCAGGTCCGCCTACTCGGTATGTCGGACCCGCCTACGTCATTGGCTTGAGCGGGGAACTTCCTTCACTGTGTAAATTTAAATTACACAGTGAAGGAAGTTCCCCGCTCAAGCCAATGACGTAGGCGGGTCCGACATACCGAGGGAGCGGACCTGATGGGGAACTGCTCTCACTTTGGTAATACATGTATAGACCCGCCCCTTCTCATGTTCCGCATCTGGTCCGCTGAGCGGACCTGATGGGGAACTTTAGAAGGGGCGGGTCTATACATTTAAAATACTGAGAGGGAGTTCCCCATCAGGTCCGCTCAGGCACAACCAATGAAGGACAGCGCTGGACATCGGATCGCCGCGGGACACTGGATTTCACCGCTGGAATGTTTTTTTTTTTTAAATAAAGGACTTTTTCAAGGTGTTTGTGTGTTTTTTTAGACATTTTTTTACGCTTTCTTCATGAAATGGTAGGGGTACAATGTACCCCTTACCAATTCACATAGGGGGGGGCCGGGATCTGGGGGTCCCCTTTGTTAAAGGGGTCTTCCAGATTCCGATAAGCCCCCCGCCCGCAGACCCCCACAACCACCGGGCAAGGGTTGTGGGGATGAGGCCCTTGTCCCCATCAACATGGGGACATCCTCCCCATGTTGAGGGCATGTGGCCTGGTACAGTTCAGGAGGGAGGGGGGGGCGCTCTCTCGTCCCCCCCTTTTCCCCTGCGGCCGGCCAGGTTGCGTGCTCGGATAAGGGGTCTGGTATGGATTTTTAGGGGGACTCCACGCCATTTTTTTTTATTTGGGGTGGAGTTCCCCTTAAAATCCATGCCAGATCTGAAAGGCCTGGAATGGATATTTGGGGGAACCCCACGTCAATTTTTTTTTTTAATTTGCGGCGGGGTTCCCCTTAATATCCATTCCAGACCTGAAGGGCCTGGTAATTGAATTCTGGGGAACCCCCACGCTTTTTTTTTTTTATCAATGACTTTTGTATGTATTGCCGGGAGCCGACAATTCATTAATAGCCGCGAATGAGTTTTAAATGACTTTTTTTCTTTCAAAAGACACGGACAGTTCTAAGCACGGGAAACATGCGCCACTTCACATGCATATCATACACACCCCCCAGGTACAAAATTTAAAGGAATATTTCACTTTTATTTTTTCATTTTAAGCATTATTAAAATCACTGCTCCCGAAAAAACGGCCGTTTTTAAAACTTCTTTTTGCATTGATACATGTCCCCTGGGGCAGGACCCGGGTCCCCAAACACTTTTTAGGACAATAACTTGCATATAAGCCTTTATAATTAGCACTTTAGATTTCTCCCATAGATTTTTCGAATTTGCCGAGTTAGTTCTAGCTATTTTACTGCTCCTCCTCTTTGGTTACAATCAGCCAATAACATTCATCATCATCATTTTTTTATTTTACTTCCCCCACCCAATTCCAGCAGTGATCTTTTCTCTCTATGTCGAATCTTTTCTCTCTATAATGTCGAATCTTTTCTCTCTATAATGTCAAATCTTTTCTCTCTATGTCGAATCTTTTCTCTCTATAATGTCGAATCTTTTCTCTCTATGTAGAATAATCTTGGACTAATAGAGTTAAGGTTAGGCACATTCTACCACAGGTTCGATGGACACAGATTGTTATTGTCAGCCTCATGTCGAATCTCCTATCTATATCGAACTGTTGTTGCAACGAAAACGAAAATTAAGCATTTTTTTATGTCGGATCTTTCGGTTTTCGGATTCTGCATTTTCGTTTTCGTTTGTTAAAACGATAACGAAAATACCTGAAATTCGGACGAAAATGCATTCGGACGAAAACGAATGCACATGTCTATGAATAACTCACGTGACATCAGAGGCTTTACAGTACTAGAGAAGGAATACAAAATTGCTGCATATGCAGATGATCTTTATCAAGCAACCACACATATCTATTCCTAACCTCACTGAGATATTTAAAACTTTTGGTTTTATTTCCAACTTCAAAGTCAACCAAACAAAATCTGAGGCTCTTAATTTGAATTTAGACTCCAAAAGTTACGAGCTACTCAAGAGCAATCACAATTTTAAATGGGAATTGAACACCCTTAAATACTTACAGTAGGTGCCGCCGATATTGTAGATCTATCACGCTCCCATTCCCAAGATTCTCGGCGACAGGAGTGCCGAGATCTCGGCAACAGGATGCCGACATCTCGCGCTCGCTGCAATAGCGAGAGGGAGACGCCGCACTGTATTGAACGGGATCCGACGTGGATTCCCGCCAATACCAGGCACTGCGTTTGGTATGAATCCTGAGCGGGAACTCCGCGACGGTTTTTAAAGAAAAAACCGGCATGGGTTCCCCCTCCTGAAGCATACCAGGCCCTCGGGTCTGGTCTGGATTTGAGGGGGAGCCCTACGCCGAAAAAACGGCGTGGGGGCCCCCCTCAAGGTCCAAACCAAACCCTTATCCGAGCATGCAACCTGGCAGGCCGCAGGGAAAGAGGGGGGGGACGAGAGCGCCCCCCCCTCCCTCCTGAACCGTACCAGGCCACATGCCCTCAACATGGGGGGTTTGGTGCTCTGGGGCAGGGGGGCGACCTGCGGCCCCCCACCCCAGAGCACCCTGCCCCCATGTTGATGAGGACAGGGCCTCTTCCCGACAACCCTGGCCGTTGGTTTCGGGGTCTGCGGGCGGGGGGCTTATTGGAATCCGGGAGCCCCCTTTAATAAAGGGGCCCCCGGATCCCGGCCCCCCCACCCTATGTGAATGAGTATGGGGTACATCGTACCCCTACCCATTCACCTGGTGGAAAAAAATTGCAATTAAAAAAAACAACACAGCTTTTTAAAGTATTTTATTGCACAGCTCCGGGGGTCTTTTTCCGCCGCACTCTCCGGTTCTTTCTTTCTTCTGCCAGGCCTCCGCTAACTTCTTTAGCTCTCTTGCTAGCGGAGGCCTGGTCTTCTCCGTCACCAGGCCCAGTCTTCTCCGTCGCCTTCTCCCCTCTTCTCCTCTCCGGTTCGTTCTTTCTTTCTTCCGCCGGGCCTCCGCTAACTTCATTAGCTCTCTTGCTAGTGGAGGAGCCGGTCTTCCCGCCGTGGCCGTCGGCGTCTTCTTCCCTCTTCTCCTTCTCGATGTTGACTCGTCGCGTCCTCTTGCAGAAATGCTAAATCTTCGGCCCGCAGATATTAATATAGGCTTCTCATGACGTCACAGTCACATGTTCCCCTGACGTCACAGTCACATGCTCCGGGGCCACCCAGAGCATGTGACTGTGACGTCATGAGAAGCCTATATTAATATCTGCGGGCCGAAGATTTAGCATTTCTGCAAGAGGACGCAACGAGTCAACATCGAGAAGGAGAAGAGGGAAGAAGACGCCGACGGCCACGGCGGGAAGACTGGCTCCTCCGCTAGCAAGAGAGCTAATGAAGTTAGCGGAGGCCCGGCGGAAGAAAGAAAGAATGAACCGGAGAGGAGAAGAGGGGAGAAGGCGACGGAGAAGACTGGGCCTGGCGACGGAGAAGACCAGGCCTCCGCTAGCAAGAGAGCTAAAGAAGTTAGCGGAGGCCTGGCAGAAGAAAGAAAGAACCGGAGAGCGCGGCGGAAGAAGACCCCCGGAGCTGTGCAATAAAATACTTTAAAAAGCTGTGTTGTTTTTTTTAATTGCAATTTTTTTCCACCAGGTGAATGGGTAGGGGTACGATGTACCCCATACTCATTCACATAGGGTGGGGGGCCGGGATCCGGGGGCCCCTTTATTAAAGGGGGCTCCCGGATTCTGATAAGCCCCCCGCCCGCAGACCCCGAAACCAACGGCCAGGGTTGTCGGGAAGAGGCCCTGTCCTCATCAACATGGGGGCAGGGTGCTCTGGGGTGGGGGGGCCGCAGGTCGCCCCCCTGCCCCAGAGCACCAAATCCCCCATGTTGAGGGCATGTGGCCTGGTACGGTTCAGGAGGGAGGGGGGCCGCTCTCGTCCCCCCCCTCTTCCCCTGCGGCCTGCCAGGTTGCGTGCTCGGATAAGGGTTTGGTTTGGACCTTGAGGGGGACCCCCACGCCGTTTTTTCGGCGTAGGGCTCCCCCTCAAATCCAGACCAGACCCGAGGGCCTGGTATGCTCCAGGAGGGGGAACCCATGCCGGTTTTTTCTTTAAAAACCGGCGCAGAGTTCCCGCTCAGGATTCATACCAAATGCAGTGCCTGGTATTGGCGGGAATCCACGTCGGATCTCCGTCTACCGGCAATGCGTGTCGCGCATTGTGAAAGGAACATTTTTCCTTTCCCGATGACGAGACAGCTCGGCGCTGGCTCTCGCGACGGAGCTCATAGGGTGTCAATATCGCCGCTAGAAGTGGCGAGATTGACACAATATCGGCGGCACCTACTGTAGGAATCAAACTGACCCCATCTATTGATAGTCTCTTTTCAGCCAACTTTATCCCCCTCCTACAATCCATCACTACAGACCTACAAAAATGGACCCCAAAGCTCTTTTCCTGGTTTGGAAGAGCGTCCATCCTTAAAATGACTATCCTCCCAAGGCTGCTCTACTTTTTTAATGCTTTACCAATCAAGATGCCCTCCTCCTTCTTTTTAAAGTTGCAGACCATCCAGAGGCGTTTCCTATGGGCCGGGAAAAAACCGAGAATCAGTTTGAATCTCCTTACATTACCAAAGAGCAGGGGGGGCATTGGCCTACCTGACTATAAGAAATACCACATAGCATCTCACATATCTAGATTGATAGACTGGCATTGCCATGGCAACCACAAAGATTGGGTACAGCTAGAACGAGATCACAACTCGAAACCCATTCTATATTTTCCTTGGTCGGCTTCTTCCAAATACACCAGAAAAATAACTAACCCATTTGTAGCATCCACACTTGATATTTGGCACAAAATAGCTACTCCATATAAACTGGCCACAATCCCGGGTCCATTGACTCCGATTGCAGACAACCCTGATTTCTCCCCGGGAGAAAACCAAACGAGACTCCCAATCCCTTCTACCACTGGTAAACTATTAGCCACTCACTGTGTGGCTGATAACAAAGTCAAAGCTTTGGATGACCTTAGAAAGGAATTTGGTGAGCCATCACTCAAACCCTGGTCCTATTTACAGCTGAAAGACTTCCTGATCAATAGCAAACATAAAAATGCATACTGCAAGAACTTGACCCAGCTAGAGCATATTTGCCTTTCCAGATCACTAAGACAACATCCTTAGCTTATTCATGGCTGGGTCATACACAAGCAGGCATGTGCAACAAACATAAAAATAAATGGGAAACTGATCTAGGTCTTACCTTCAGCGATAAGCAATGGGAAAAGGCATGCATCTTCGCTCACAAATGCTCTTTGAGTACGAGATACAAGAAATCTCTTACAAGCTGTTAACCCAATGGTATATGACCCCAGTGAAAACCAAACAGTGGTCAAACCTCTCATCAGACATATGTTGGAGGTGCAATAAGGAACCGGGCTCCTTTTTGCACATTTGGTGGAGCTGTCCTCCTATCCTTGGCTATTGGTCTCAAGTGAATTCATGGATAAAACACATCACAGACACTACGATCAATCTAAATGCAGCTGCATGCCTTCTACATATCAACCACTTTAAGATTAGCAAATATAAAAATGCGTTAACAAGGCATCTATTAACAGCTGCTAAAACACTTATACCTTTGCATTGGAGAACCACTAAAACGCCAACGGTCAAGGATTGGTTGGACAGGGTAATGTTCATATACAAAATGGACGAGATTGTGGCAATGAAGAGAGAAACAGCTGAAAGTTTTCACGCCCTTTGGCAACCTTGGGTTTTATTCCTGTATTCTGCTGAATTCAAAACTCTGATGAACTACTGTAAGATGCTTAATAGCCCTACATTACTGACAACCTACTCAGTTATAAAATGACAGTTCTTTCTCTTTTCATGTCTGATGGCATAACCACATTGTATTCTGTAATAGATTACATACTAGATTGATGTTTTACTATTAATATAATTAGAGGGGACCCAGATATTGAAATTATACTGTAACCACACGCTCCTCTGAAACCCTCTAATCTAAAAGCTCTCTCCCTCCCCCTCTTCCCTCACCCCCCCCCCCCTCTTCTCCCTCTTTATTTTTCCCTCACTCCCCTAAACAGGTATTGGTTACTGTAGGAAAAATGTATACCAAAAATGAAAAAAATATATATAATATAATAAAGCAATACATAAATAGACAAGTTATTATACTGTACCATCACTGCAGTATTAGATGGGTAACAGGGAGTTAAGTCAAAGTTTGAACATCACTCCCAAACCTACACCCAAAAAGGGGGAGTAATACACAGATAAATAACTAGGTATTAGAAGGACAAAAAAGATTAAGAAAAAAAGGAAATACTGTTAAGGATTATCATAAGGGCATTGGTAGTACTGTGTATAAAGAATTGTTTGGATCCAGCCTGTACCTGTGACCACGCGACTCGCCTGTCAATCATAGCCAACACCATTCCGGGACTCATCGCGGCAGGCGGTTCCTTCGAACTCCAGGCGGTAGTGAGCTAGACGCAGAGCTGTATTCTGACACGCTGTTTTATCATACATATTCTTGTAAGCATAACTTGTATACAGGGGTTTTGGATCTTTTAAATAAAAACAATAGTTTTACACTATGGAGAGCATCGCCTTGTATTTTTACATGTCATACCGGCCATACTAAACCGTTCCAGCCAAAGATTGCTGTCCGGAGAAAGGCTCCAGGCTTCACTCTGAGAGGATTTTACAGGCTCTATGTACCTTTGGTGAGTAGGTTCACAAAGGGGTGCCCACGAGATGGATCAGTGGCAGTTTTTTTGAGGCTGTGAATGCTCATGACTTAAGAACTGTCTGGATATAAACACGACACACCGTTCTAAGATTGATTGCATGAACTTTTTATCATTTCACTGGAAGGGTGTTTTATGTACACAATTTCTTTGCATGCTACTTCTTGCATCTGGATTGAGGATATAAGGTTGATATAACAACAGATCACTATAAGTCTATCGAGACATGCAGCCCCAGCCAAATAGTTGCTGGGCAACAGCCAGCAATGATAGAACATGCTGGGCCGGGGGAGCATGTGTAAGTACACAGTACTAAAAAATTGAATTGGTTACTGTAAGAAAAATGAATACCAAAAATGACAAAATATATACTGTATAATATAATAGAGCAATACATAAATAGGTTATCATACTGTACCACCACTACAGTGTTAGGTGTGTAACAGGGAGTTTAGGCAAAGTTTAAACATCACTCCCAACCCTACACCCAAAAAAGGGGGAACAATACACAAATAATTACCTAGGTATTAAAAGGGCAAAACAAGAAATACTGTTAAGGATTATTATAAGGGCAGTATTGTGTATAAAGAATGGTTCAGATCCAGCCTGTAGCTGTATGTTCCAGTAGTGTGGAAAAGCTCTAATGAAGCATGACCAACTATGGAGTACATTTAAACCTTATGGTGCAACCATTTATAACTCAAAAAGCCATTTGCACTCAAATTGAAAGAGAAATCAATGGTGGTCTCCACCCCTTGATAATGGTGGAATTGTAAAAGTTGTCTTGCAACAAGTTGGTCAGATGATACTACATCACACATCCTCCAGGGATCCAGAAGTAAAGAGCATCCAGATGGTATCACCATACAAGGGAAGGAATGCTCACATGATGCTGCCCTCCTTAGATAGGTGAATTGCAACAGATCTAAAACAGTGAAAAACACACATAGGAGAGCCCAAAATCCTAGTGCATTGCCATAAAACTTTATTGACCAGAAAATGCACAGAAATACACTCACACCAATTTGCTGAAAAATAGGCATCAAATCTCACTATAGTCTGCTCCAGCACTGAGACAGCATCATACTGTACATTTCAAATGGTCCCTCAGAACGATAGGCTTACACCTTCCTCAGACACACTCTTCCTCAGAGCTAAGACATTCTATACTGTCATGCCCCTCTTTTATATGAAAAAAAAAACACACAGAGAAACTCTCTGCCCACTCTCTCACTCTAGATGGGTAGAGCCAGTGCAGCAGATACAATCATTAAATTACCACATGTTCCAATATAAAAATAATATAACCTCCTCATGTGCTCAGTATACAATGATACAATCACTGATATAATCGAATAGCTCAGATTTACATCATTAATATTATAAACCAAATATTTTCCCAAATGGTGAGTGTATACCAATAATTAAAACTCAGGGTCACCCATGGTAATAGTAGTACATTTACCCCAATGTCACCTGATTTGAAAAATGGATCAAAGTTTTTTCATCCTCCAAGTTCTATCTCACATGTTTGATGCCCTGTACTGGGCCGTCTTGGTCACAGTTAGGTGGTGGTTCTCTCAGCCTAAGCAAAACCCGGCCGTTACATTGGAGGCTGCTGTTCTGGGTTCATATGCGGCACTCTCAAACCTGTTTTTTAGGGGATGTAGGGCACACCTCTCAGTTACTGGACCCACAAAGACTGTTATACGGTTGTGGCACTCCTCCATGGCGATGGGCATGAAACATGGGACTATCTCCCCCCATACTCCTCTGTGGGCTAATCCCCTTCTCCCCCACTTATATACAGTGCCCGACCCTGTAATATGGGCCTGAAGGGGCATCCTTACTCTCCGGCATGTGATACCGAATGGTAGGATCATGACGTTTCAGGAACTAAAATGGACTTATCACCTCCCCGGCTCCTTCCAATTCTGATACTGGCAGGTGCGCCATGCCCTCAACTCGCAGTTTCCGGACCCGGTAACTCTCGAGTCGGATTCGATTGAGTGTCTCCTGATGTCGGGAGTGATGGGGAAGCCCCTCTCTTCCCTTTACCTACACCTCACAGTGGCTCATGATACATGTGTCTCCTGCTATATCCCCTCCACGATCGCCTCTCGGGACTGCTTTATTCAGCTGAAGTTCCTACATAGGGACTACTACACCCCACAGAGGCTGGCTGGGATATACCCCTCTAGGAGCCCACTGTGTACACGTGTTCACTTGAGACAGGATCATTCTTCCACATGGTGTGGTCCTGTCCCAAATTGCGCACATACTGGCAGGAGGTGGCTGACACTCTGACTGAACTGTGTGGAGTGGAGATAACAATGGACCCTCGTTTATTCCTACTTAGCTGCCTGGGAGACATTGAGGGCGATAGATATGTCAAACTTTGTATCACTTTTGCCTTATTTTATGCTAGGAGGGAGGTCTTGCTACGTTGGAGGGGACCAGAGCTTCCTACTGGATCCTCTTGACGGACTGCGATTGGCAGAGTGTTGCTGCTGAATAGGATCACGTATGAGAGCAGAAACTGCCCGACAAAGTTCTACAAAATCTGGACGAACTGGGTCGATGCCTTTGGCTAAGCCCCCTGACCCTTGGCTCCCCTTGGTGTGGTGGCTGTTGGATGATTGTGTAAGGATGGCCCTGGGTGTTTCCCCCTCCCTCCCTCTCCTCTTCTTCTCCCTTCCCTGCCTTCCCCTCTTTCCCCCCTGCCCCCTCCCCCTTTCCCTTCCCCTGATCCCTTCTCCCCCCTCCGTCATTTTGCTTCCCTCCTGCCCCCCCCTATTTTCTTTTGGGGGGAGGGGGTCTATATGGTTGTGGGGTTGATGCTCGCACTGACTTGACACGCTGATCCCCTTGTTCAGTCCTGCTATCTTAATGGTTTTGGTTCCGCTTATTTGTCTATTTTACTTTATGTTCTCTCGTTTTATGTCTCTAAGCTCATGAATGACCTGCTGATGTAACCTGTGATGGAGTACAAAGATTTTGCCTGTTGACTGTCATTGTATTGTAACTTGAAATTGTGTCAATAAAAACTTTACTGATAAAAATGTAATAGTTGATGTGAATAAAATATTCAATAAAAATCAGATCAATAATTAATATAGCAAAAACATTTTAAAAATGTTTTAGAAGAGCAAAGGTTGGTCAGAGTTGCTTTCATAAGCTTTCTGAGTGGAACCTGTCCTGTTAAACTGCTGTATGGTCTTGGCCATCGTGCTGCAGCTCAGTTTTAAGGTCTTGGATCTTGGCATTCTTCTTATAGCCTAGGCCAGTGATTGCAAACCTTGGCACCCCAGATGTTTTGGAACTACATTTCCCATAATGATCATGCCCTCAGTGTAGTAGAGCATCATGGGAAATGTAGTTCCAAAACGTCTGGGGTGCCAAGGTTCGCCATCACTGGCCTAGGCCATCTTTATGTAGAGCAAAAATTATTTTTTTTCAGATCCTCAGAGAGTTCTTTGCCATGAGGTGTCATGTTGAACTGATAACACCAAATTTAACACACCTGCTCCCCATTCACATCTGAGAACTTTTAACACTAACGAATCGCATGACACCGGGGAGGAAAAATGGCTAATTGGACTCAATTTGGACATTTTCACTTAGGGGTGTACTCACTTTTGTTTAGACTTGAATGGCTGTGCATTGAGTTATTTTAAGGGGACAGCTAATTTACACTGTTATACAAGCTGGACACTCACTACTTTACATTGTAGCAAAGTGTCATGTCACATGAAAATATATAATAAAATATTTACAAAAATGTGAGGGGTGTACTGACTTTTGTGAGATACTGTATCTTAGTTCTCTATGTGCCTTTATACAACTTTTTGTGATAAAGTCTGTATGTGTTTTTAATGTCTATGTCCCATGCTTTGTGCCAGTAAAGTCCAATACTTTCTTTTGGCATTTAGCTAGTAGGTCTAATCTTATAAAGATGATCTGGATGCCTCAGTTACTATATGTACTGCATAACTCACAGATGTGGATTGCAAAAAATACTGTAGTTTGTTCTGTACTATGATTTTTTATGGTATATGTGTTTGCTAGATTTAAAAAAAAAAAAACATTTCCAATAAGTAAAATACGGTTAAATAAGGACATCCCTTGTTACATGGATCAGTAGACATACATTTCTGCTACCACATTATACACTGTCAACGGCAGGACTGTCTTTGAGGTGGAATTTAATATCAACCTAATACTAGATACTCAATGAGAAAAACCCACCTCCCCTGCTCTGTACAGCAAAAAAATCAAAAAAGAAAACATGTGGGGACTTATGTAACCCACGGAAAAAGATTCCTCTCACCTCTCCACAAAGTATTCAGTAGGATACACTCTTGCTAATATTGCAACATTTACTATTGGAAGTATCAAAATTTCACATTGATACTTTTTTACACTATAATTATTTTATTGTAATGAATGGGCTGCTGTAAGCATGACATGTGTGGGCAAATGTGCTGCACATATGTGAACCTAGCCCAATTTATAAAAATATCTGATGAGAAATACAAATTTTTTAACAGGTAAAACGGTAAATATATTTGTAGTTCACTGTTTGCTCTATTGTGTCACTTTTGTGTCTACAGAGGTTGCAATTGCGGAGCAATGAAAGTTTTTCATTATATAACATACGTAATCAAGTAAAGCGGTAAAGAAGAAGTCTGTTAAGTTCCTGCTGAGGACAGAGAAGAAACCAATCTAAAGGCAAAACAAGTACTAATAGCATCCCTAGAGTGTAGAGCATACATATAACTTGATGAAAGTGCAAGTGTATAGGTTATATATAGCTGACTGCTGAATATAGGCCCGCAGATAATATATGGCCCATATCCTCTTTTAATATGCTATTGAAGGTACTTGCTTGATAGGCCAAATGGTTCATATCGTCAGTCAGCTTCTGGGCTCTTGTGAACTTTCAAATACATCTGTAATGTAGACTCACGCGATGCTTTGCAATTTTTCCCAGATTTTTTTCAAACTCTTTGCCAGTAAAATCAATAAAAAGGTATTTGTCATAACCATTATTTTAAAGCAGTTGTCTACCCTCAAATACTACATGCACCTACAGGTAAGCCTACATGAAGGCTTACCTGTAGGTGCTTGTAATATTTCCGAGACCTACACGGTCTCGGAGATATTTGCAAAAAAGACTGTACCGATATCTACGGCGCATGCGTGCCGTAGATAACAGCACAGGTGCACTGAGCACGGCGGCTCTTAAATGGAAGCCAGCCAGACACTGCCGGAACTCGCGCATTGCGCGGGGATCGTGGAGTTCCTCACGCATGCGTGGGAGTGACGTCATCGCCGCTCCAGCCAGTCACAGCGGGTATCATGGCGGTGATGGAGGACGTGTCCGAGGACTGCTGCGGGGGCTTCGATCTAAGGTAAGTAATTGATAATGAGCTAGTATGCTAGTCATACTAGCTCATTATGCCTTTGCCTTGCAGGTTTAAAAAAAAAAAAAAGTTTTGCGGTATACAACCGCTTTATGTTGCTACTCATGTTTAATCATGCAAAAATGTCTATAAGTTAGTTTTGTGTATTTATTTGCTCTGGAGTTCAGTGATTTTACTCTCTGGATTTAGCCTTTCGTTTAATTTACTAATATGTCAACATGGGGTTCATTGCGTTTCATACTACAGAAATACTTTCTTCTTTTCTGCAGATAGAAAAAAAAAAGCCTTAAGATCAACA
Organism: Rana muscosa; assembly: GCA_029206835.1. Classification (NCBI taxonomy): domain Eukaryota; kingdom Metazoa; phylum Chordata; class Amphibia; order Anura; family Ranidae; genus Rana; species Rana muscosa. The sequence goes on from JARGYO010005626.1 coordinate 16,047,676, forward strand.
GTGCTAGAACAGACAGAGAAACACACAGTTTGATCTCAGTATGAAATTCGAATTGACATATGGTTTTATTTGTTATTTGTCATTCACAAGCAAAAACAAAATGAATCAAGCTCTGTGGTTTTGACTTGAAGTTCTCTCCATGTGAAACCACAGAATGTCATGCCATTCCATAATGCTTAACATAGCATTCAAAACCTTTTTGCAGCTTGTAAACCAATCTTGACGATTTAGTAAAATCCATATTTTAATTAGATGTATTTTTCTTCCATGTTAACTCATAATGCCCTGTACACACGATCGGAATTCCGTTGGGCTAAAATCCGATGGAATTTTTTGTCGGAATTCAGTTCAAAGCTGTCTTGCATACACACCATCAGACACAATTCCGACCATCCAAAATGTGGTGACGTACAACACATATGACGTCACTATAAAGGGGAAGTTCAAATCCAACTGCGCCACCCTTTGGGCTGCTTTTGCTGATTTCGTGTTACCGCGTGTTAGTAAAAGTTTGGTGTTAGCCGATTCGCGCTTTTCAGTCTCCGTGATTTTCAGTCCGTTACAGCATGACGAATCTCCATTACGAACGCTAGTTTTACCAGAACGAGCGCTCCCGTCTCCTAATTTAGTCTGAGCATGCTTGGATTTTTCTCCGATGGAGTTCCACACAGACAATCGGAATTTCCTATAGTTTTTTTTTTCCATCGGAAAAAAATTAAAACATGTTTTATTTTTTTACACCGATAGAAAAAAGTTGTTTCATCGGAAATTCTGATCGTGTGTACAGGGCATTAAAGTCAAATATTAATGTTATTAGTCTTATTTTGACAGTACAACGAGCAATGCTGACATGTAGAACACTGACCCATAGCAATGATCAAACTTCAGATTGCTGTAGTCAGGTCAAATAAGAGAGGGTTCTGGATAGGGATGGGCCCGGTGCTCGATTCGAACCCATGTTCGAATCGAGCACCGGGCGTTCGCTCGCTCGTCGAGCCCAGAACTATTTGGGCCGTTCGCATCACATTCGTGTGATGCGAGCGGCCCCGCAATGCATTGCGGCCGGCGCGGCCGGCGCAGTGCATTGCTGGCTGATGATTGGCCAAGCATGCACTGTGACCCCGCATGCTTGGCCAATCACAGCGCCCGAAACTCGGAGAGCAATAATTGGCTACAGGCAGGACGCCTGTAGCCAATTACAGCTCAGGGGCTTTAGTACATGCCCCACCATTTAAAAGGCCGCCACGCCATCGGCCCCGGTCACATGAGTTCCGGCTTTAGGAGAGATCAGTCTGCTGATTCTGTCTTTGCTTGATACTGAAAGATTTGCTCTTCTTTGCTAAACCATTGGCTATTTCTTTGCTAAACCATTGCTACCTAAGTCATTGATCGTTCATTGCTGCTGATTGCACAGTTAGCGTGTTATTAGCTGCTGCTGGGGATTAGTCTGGTGCGTGCTTACTGTTAGTACAGTATTGCAGTAGTACCAACCGCAGTGCTGTTAGCACAGCATTGCACCCCAACAGCACCCATAGGACTTCTAGTGTGTTAGTGGCAGCAAACAGAGCTCCTATATTTTCTTCTCAGCAGCACCCATAGGACTTCTAGTGTGTTAGTGGCTTCACACAGAGCTCCTATATTTTTATCTCAGAAGCACCCATAGGACTTCTAGTGTGTTAGTGGCATCACACAGAGCTCCTATATTTTCTTCTCAGAAGCACCCATAGGACTTCTAGTGTGTTAGTGGCATTACACAGAGCTCCTATATTTTCTTCTCAGCAGCACCCATAGGACTTCTAGTGTGTTAGTGGCAGCAAACAGAGCTCCTATATTTTCTTCTCAGCAGCACCCATAGGACTTCTAGTGTGTTAGTGGCATCACACAGAGCTCCTATATTTTCTTCTCAGCAGCACCCATAGGACTTCTAGTGTGTTAGTGGCAGCAAACAGAGCTCCTATATTTTCTTCTCAGCAGCACCCATAGGACTTCTAGTGTGTTAGTGGCAGCAAACAGAGCTCCTATATTTTCTTCTCAGCAGCACCCATAGGACTTCTAGTGTGTTAGTGGCATCACACAGAGCTCCTATATTTTCTTCTCAGCAGCACCCATAGGACTTCTAGTGTGTTAGTGGCAGCAAACAGAGCTCCTATATTTTCTTCTTAGCAGCACCCATAGGACTTCTAATGTGTTAGTGGCATCACACAGAGTTCCTATATTTTCATCTCAGAAGCACCCATAGGACTTCTAGTGTGTTAGTGGCATCACACAGAGCTCCTATATTTTCTTCTCAGAAGCACCCATAGGACTTCTAGTGTGTTAGTGGCAGCAAACAGAGCTCCTATATTTTCTTCTCAGCAGCACCCATAGGACTTCTAGTGTGTTAGTGGCATCACACAGAGTTCCTATATTTTCATCTCAGAAGCACCCATAGGACTTCTAGTGTGTTAGTGGCATCACACAGAGCTCCTATATTTTCTTCTCAGCAGCACCCATAGGACTTCTAGTGTGTTAGTGGCATCACACAGAGCTCCTATATTTTCATCTCAGAAGCACCCATAGGACTTCTAGTGTGTTAGTGGCATCACACAGAGCTCCTATATTTTCTTCTCAGCAGCACCCATAGGACTTCTAGTGTGTTAGTGGCAGCAAACAGAGCTCCTATATTTTCTTCTTAGCAGCACCCATAGGACTTCTAATGTGTTAGTGGCATCACACAGAGTTCCTATATTTTCATCTCAGAAGCACCCATAGGACTTCTAGTGTGTTAGTGGCATCACACAGAGCTCCTATATTTTCTTCTCAGAAGCACCCATAGGACTTCTAGTGTGTTAGTGGCAGCAAACAGAGCTCCTATATTTTCTTCTCAGCAGCACCCATAGGACTTCTAGTGTGTTAGTGGCATCACAGAGAGCTCCTATATTTTCATCTCAGAAGCACCCATAGGACTTCTAGTGTGTTAGTGGCATCACACAGAGCTCCTATATTTTCTTCTCAGCAGCACCCATAGGACTTCTAGTGTGTTAGTGGCAGCAAACAGAGCTCCTATATTTTCTTCTCAGCAGCACCCATAGGACTTCTAGTGTGTTAGTGGCATCACACAGAGCTCCTATATTTTCTTCTCAGCAGCACCCATAGGACTTCTAGTGTGTTAGTGGCAGCAAACAGAGCTCCTATATTTTCTTCTCAGCAGCACCCATAGGACTTCTAGTGTGTTAGTGGCATCACACAGAGCTCCTATATTTTCATCTCAGAAGCACCCATAGGACTTCTAGTGTGTTAGTGGCATCACACAGAGCTCCTATATTTTCTTCTCAGCAGCACCCATAGGACTTCTAGTGTGTTAGTGGCAGCAAACAGAGCTCCTATATTTTCATCTCAGAAGCACCCATAGGACTTCTAGTGTGTTAGTGGCATCACACAGAGCTCCTATATTTTCATCTCAGAAGCACCCATAGGACTTCTAGTGTGTTAGTGGCATCACACATAGCTCCTATATTTTCTTCTCAGCAGCACCCATAGGACTTCTAGTGTGTTAGTGGCATCACACAGAGCTCCTATATTTTCATCTCAGAAGCACCCATAGGACTTCTAGTGTGTTAGTGGCATCACACAGAGCTCCTATATTTTCTTCTCAGCAGCACCCATAGGACTTCTAGTGTGTTAGTGGCAGCAAACAGAGCTCCTATATTTTCTTCTCAGAAGCACCCATAGGACTTCTAGTGTGTTAGTGGTATCACACAGAGTTCCTATATTTTCATCTCAGAAGCACCCATAGGACTTCTAGTGTGTTAGTGGCATCACACAGAGCTCCTATATTTTCTTCTCAGCAGCACCCATAGGACTTCTAGTGTGTTAGTGGCATCACACAGAGCTCCTATATTTTCATCTCAGAAGCACCAATAGGACTTCTAGTGTGTTAGTGGCAGCAAACAGAGCTCCTATATTTTCTTGTCAGCAGCACACATAGTACCTATAGTGTGTTAGTGTCAGCACCCATAGGACCTACAGTGTGTTGTGAGCACACATAGGAGTTCTATTTTTCATACTATATACACTACCGACTACAATGGCTGGAAGACCGCCAAGGAGAGGCAGAGCGTGCCGAGGCAAGAACACAGGGCAGGCAGGCTCTGTTTCTAGAGACAACAGTGCTGGCCGTGGACGTGGTCGTGCATCGTCATCAGCACGTGGCCATGGGACACGCTTGTCTTTGTTTTCGGCAGCTGGACATGTGGAGCCGCATTATGTCGAAGGCTTGGTAGAATGGATGACCAAGCCCTCCTCATCCTCCTCATCCTCTCTCACCCAGGCTCAGGGTACTGGCAGAGCAGCTGCCAACGCGTACTCAATGGCATCATCAGACACCCCTTCCCTAGACCCACCATGTCCTCCTGAGGAGTCCCCCGAACTGTTTGAGCACAGTGTTGGGTACATGCTCCAGGAGGATGCCCAACGATTCGAAGGCTCGGATGATGATACCCAGCTTGAGGAAGTCAGTAGTGTGCGCGCAGAGAGAGGGGATGCTGAAGGACAGCAATCTGGCAGTAGTGTTCCACCAGCTGCAGCTTACTGCCAGGTTTGCTCTAGTGGTGAAGAGGGAGGGGATGATGAGGTCACTGACTCCACGTGGGTGCCTGAAGGGAGAGAGGAGGAGGAGGAGGAGGATGCAGCGTCACATGTCCAACGAGGCAGGATGCCCCCTGGAGGCCAGCTAGAGGCCAGCACAGCAACTGTACCACACCGCAGAGCTCCGCCTGTGCAGGGCGCTGCCTCTGCACGTTATCACAAAAGTTCTTTGGTGTGGGCCTTTTTTGAGACGAGTGCATCAGATCGCACCACTGCTATTTGCAATATTTGTCTCAAGCGTATCTCGCGTGGCCAAAACATCAGCCGCTTGGGCACCACAAGCATGAGCAGACATATGTCGACCTGCCATGCAGCTCGTTGGCAAGCACACATAAAAGACCCACACCAAAGAACAAAGCGGACCTCTCCTTGCTCCTCATCAGCTGGGATCTCCATCCCCACTATATCTTCAGTCCTCTCTGAAAGCTGCTCTGAGAGGACTGAAGGTGTAGAATTAGGTGTGTCACAACCAAGTACTTGCAGTACACCGACGTCCGATTGTAGCAGGCAAATTTCCCTGCCCCAGCTGCTGGACCGTCGAAAGAAGTATACTCCCAGCCATCCACATGCCCAGCGGTTGAATGCTAGCTTGGCTAAATTGCTAGCACTTCAACTGCTGCCTTTTCAGTTGATAGACTCGGCCCCCTTCCGTGAGTTTGTTCAATGTGCGGTTCCTCAGTGGCAGGTTCCCAAACGCCACTTTTTCTCACGGAAGGCGATTCCGTCTCTCTACTGGCATGTGGAAGGCAATGTCCATGCCTCGCTGGACAGGGCGGTCAGCGGTAAGGTGCATATTACCGCTGACTCATGGTCCAGCAGGCATGGACAGGGACGTTATCTTTCTTTCACGGCCCATTGGGTCACTCTATTGGCAGCTGGGAGGGATGCAGGACAAGGTGCAGTAGTGTTGGAGGTTGTTCCGCCACCACGCCTCCAAAATGCTACTACTGGTTGTGACACACCTCTCTCCTCCACCCCCTCCTCTTCTTCTTCCTCCATGTCCTCTTCGAGTGCTCTGTCCTCGGAACCAGCGGTGCTCCGTAGGCGTACAAGGGGCTACGCGAGTACGCAGGCAAAAAGATGCCATGCCGTGCTTGCGCTGGTGTGTTTGGGGGACAGGAGCCACACTGGGCCAGAGGTTCTGGCAGCTCTGCAGGGGCAGGCCGAGAGGTGGTTGACGCCACGCCAGCTTAAGCCAGGAATGGTCGTTTCTGATAATGGCACCAACCTCCTCTCCGCCCTGCGACAGGGGCAGCTCACCCATGTGCCCTGTATGGCTCACGTCCTCAACCTGGTGGTGCAGCGGTTCTTGGGCAGGTTCCCAGGCTTACAGGATGTCCTGAGGCAGGCCAGGAAAGTCTGTGTTCATTTCCGCCGATCTTATAATGCCAGTGCTCGGCTGACTGAGCTGCAAAAGGAGCTGAACCTGCCCAAGAACCGCCTAATATGTGACATGCCCACCAGGTGGAACTCAACGTTGGCCATGCTGCAGCGACTGCACACGCAGCAGAGGGCCATCAATGAGTACCTTTGCGACTACGGCACCAGGACAGGGTCAGGGGAGCTTGGCTTTTTTTCCCCACGCCAGAGGAGCATGATCAGGGATGCATGCACTGTCCTCTCACCATTTGAGGAGGCCACGAGGATGGTGAGCAGTGACAGTGCATGCATCAGTGACACTGTACCTCTTGTCCACCTGTTGGAGCATACGCTGCGTGGGATAATGGACAGGGCACTTGAGGCAGAACAGAGGCAGGAAGAGGAGGACTTCCTTGTCTCTCAAGGCCCCCTTTATCCAGACAATGTTCCTTCTGTCCCACCCATCACACAGGAAGAGGAGGAGGAGGAGGAGGAGGAGGATTGTGTGAGCATGGAGGTGGAGCCTGGCACTCAGCATCAGCAGCAGCAGTCTTTTAGGGATGATGTACAGTCCCAACAAACCAGTGGACTTGTACGTGGCTGGGAGGAGGTGGCTGGCGATCATGTCATCCTCAGTGACCCAGAAGACTCCGCACCGAATGCCTCAGCTAACCTACGCTGCATGGCCTCCCTGATCCTGCAAAGCCTGCGGAAGGATCCTCGTGTTCTTCGGATCAAGGAGAGTGACCATTACTGGCTGGCCACTCTCCTTGATCCACGGTACAAGGGTAAGGTTGCGGACCTTATCTTGCCGTCGCAGAGGGAGCAGAGGATGAGACATCTCAGGGAGGCCTTGCAGAAAGGTCTGTGCAACGCGTTCCCAGAAACTGGGAGGTTACAAACTCCTGGTCCTGGACGACGAGTTGCTGAGGCTTCGGTCAGTAGCAGAAGGAGCGGTGGGGAAGGTGGACGTCTGACCGATGCGTTCAGACAATTTTTTAGTCCGCAGCCCCAAGGTATGATCGGTTCCAGCAACCATCGCCAGCGTCTGATATACATGGTGCAGGAATACCTAGGGGCAAGGTCAGACTTGGACACCTTTCCCACCGAAAATCCTCTGGCTTACTGGGTCCTGAGGATGGATCACTGGCCAGAGCTTGCACAGTATGCAATTGAGCTACTGGCCTGTCCTGCATCCAGCGTTCTTTCCGAACGCACATTCAGTGCTGCTGGAGGATTTGTCACCGATCATAGGGTGCGCCTGTCCACCGACTCGGTTGATCGACTGACCTTCATAAAAATGAATCAGTCTTGGATCACCACCAGCTACCAGACACCTGAAGCGGATATAACGGAATAATTTATAATGTCACATCCCTTCAAGACTGCCTATGCTGATGCTGAGTGACTGTCCTGTTATGTTCACTGACTATCCTCTTCCTCCTCCTCAATGATCCATGCCACCACACCAGTGCCTAAGGCACAATTTTTCAGCCCCTGTATAACAGGGGCGTGTAATTACAATTTTTTAAAAAGATGCTTCGCAACAGGTGTGACTGCTGTGCTCAGAGTACAGTATCTGTGAGGGGTTGCAGTGTTGTGGCACCAGCACCAGTGCCTAAGGCACAATTTTTCAGCCCCTGTTGGGGCGTGTAATTACAATTTTTAGGCAATGCTTTGCAACAGGTCTCATTGCTGTGCTCAGAGTACAGTATCTGTGAGGGGTTGCAGTGTTGTGGCACCAGCACCAGTGCCTAAGGCACAATTTTTCAGCCCCTGTATAACAGGGGCGTGTAATTACAATTTTTTAAAAAGATGCTTCGCAACAGGTGTGACTGCTGTGCTCCAAGTACAGTATCTGTGAGGGGTTGCAGTGTTGTGGCACCAGCACCAATGCCTAAGGCACAATTTTTCAGCCCCTGTTTAACAGGGGCGTGTAATTACAAATCTTGATCTAATAGTTCACAGCAGGGCCCATTCCTGCGCCCACCAAGAGTAACTATGAGGGCCTACAGTCTTGTGGCAACACCGTCCACCACCACCACCACCACCAAAGGCCCAATTTTTCTGCCCTGTTCAACAGGTGCATGCAATTACAAATCTTGATCTAATAACTCACAGCAGGGCCCATTCCTGCACCCACCAAGAGTAACTGTGAGGGCTTACAGTCTTGTGGCAACACCGTCCACCACCACCACCACCACCACCAAAGGCCCAATTTTTCTGCCCGGTTCAACAGGTGCATGCAAGTACAAATCTTGATCTATTAACTCACAGCAGGGCCCATTCCTGTGCCCACCAGTCTTGTGGCTACACCAACATCTAATAGGGCAAATTTCTGCAGAGTATATACGGCAGGCCCCTACTTTCAAACATCCAACTTACAAACGACTCCTACTTGCAAACGGCAAGAGAAAACAGGAAGTGAGAGGAAATCTACCCCTAGGAAGGAAAATTCTATCCTGTTAGATTTAATTTGGGAAAAAGGTATCTCCTCTCTACTGATGCTTTATCACCAATCCTTGTTTCAATTAAAACCCCACTTTTCCAAAAACATTTGTCATTGGGACGGAAAGTGAGGTGACATGTTCTGAACAGATGTGCAAATGTTACAGGGGTGATAACCCCTCCCTATGTTCTCCAAAAAGCTTAAAAATTGATTTTTTTGGGATGTAGCTACACTTCATAATGTACCTGTTCAGATTCTACTTAAGAACAAACCTACAGTCCATGTCTTGTTTGCACCACCTATATACTGCTGTTCAGAGTATATAGGGTTGTAGGTATAGGGTTTTATTTTGGGTGCGGGGTCCCCCTTAGTATCCATACAAGACCCAAAGGGGCTGGGGTGGGGGGGGGTGATGGGGTAGCCATGCCATTTTTCTCAAGGATTTTCAGCCATATGGCGGCCAGGACAAGACATGACATTAAAGCCGCAAGTGGTTTTAAATGGCTTCTTTTTTTCCTTTACAAATGTCATTTTGTGCAAGGACAGTTCTAAACACGGGAAACACATGCCACTTCACAGGCATACTTTAGACACCCCCCAGGTACCATATTTAAAGGAAAATTTCACTTTTTTTTTTTTCACTTTATGCATCATTAAAATGACTGCTCCCGAAAAAACTTTAGTTTTTAAAATTTCTTTTTGCATTGATATATGTCCCCTGGGGCAGGACCCGGGTCCCCAAACCTGTTTTATGACATTAACATGCATATTGGCCGTTGTAATTAGCAATTTTGATTTCGAACGTTCGTGTCCATTATAACGAATAGGGTTCGAAAATTCGCGCGAACTTTCGGTCCGTTCGAAGGTTCTGGTGCGAACCGAACCCGGGGGTGTTCGGCTCATCCCTAGTTCTGGATTATTTAATATGTTTTGGACATCATCATGACTCTGTTTATGCTGTCTAATTGAATAAATGGTTTTGTCTTTGTAAACATGAAGACAAGAGATGAGCTTACCGTATCTGGCTTTGGTTCGATGCTAGTTCAACAAACTTTACTGAAGTTTGGGTACTGAATCCCAACCCCACTGAAGTTAATGGGAGCCCAATAAATAAAAAGTAGGCTTATAGGCAAGGAATTGTCAAGCGAATGATATGATGGGCTGGGCACTGCCTTGGGAAACATGTAATAAAGCACTCAAAAAATATTACATTTGTTTGGCAGGGACCAGCAATTTAAATGCTTTAAGTGAAACATTAAAAAAGCAAAATCCATTTAAATAACATGGTTAGAGGATGCCTTAAATCTAAATTAGATATAAAAGCCAAATTACAGCAGGAAATTAATGACATAAAAGAAAAACTAATCCCTATGAGCAAAGAGGGTTTATATCAGGTATACACCAAGGAATTGAGGGAAATTTTAATAGAAGAAGAAGAACAACAACAACGAATAAAAAAAGCAGAAAAAATACCTTAGGGACGTAGAGGACTACAAATCCCATAACATCTTTAAGTGGCAGGAGAGTCACTGTGATAGTTATTCAAAACAGCCTGAAGTTACTAGTATGGAGGAGGGAGAGGCTGGTGAGAGTGTATCTACACTACCTCTTGGATTTTTCCAGACTAGGGTTGAGCGAACATGAACTGTAAAGTTTGGTTCCGTACCGAACATTTGAGTTTTTGGGTACCGAACCCGAACAATTGCGTGTATGTTCGAGTTCGGGTCCGGTGTTCGGCGATGTAATGGCGCATTTAGAAAAGCTTCAGGGGGCAGCCAATCACCTTTTGTTTAAATGGTGTTCCCTTAGAAGCCATCATAGCCATGCCTACTAATGGCAGAGCTGTGATTGGCCAGTGCAACATGTGACCCAGCTTCTATATAAGCTAGAGGCACACAGCACAGCACGTCACTCTGCTTTAGACATGATAGGGAGAGGATCCTGGCTGCTGTTGCTTATTAGGGGGAGATTGAAATACATGAGTTAGTCCTGATTCTGCAATCTGAGAGAAAAGATAGAGAGACAGTTTAGGGGAAGGTTCCTGTTGGTGCTTTCAGGGAGAGAGATTTATATAGGAGTCCAGACTCAGAGATCTAATAACTCAGCGATTTGCATAGGTTTACCTGTTTGTGTTGCAGTGCACAGTCTTCTTACACTGCCATGAGCCCAGTGTCAGAGAAATTTTAACTTTTATCTGCAAGCTCAGTGCACCAGCACTGCATATGTTACGTTGAGAGATACACCCTGTACATACTGTGGGTGTATTGTGCTCTTGCAAAAAGACCCATTTAGGGCAAAAAAATAAAAATAAATTGCAGTGCTTTCTGCATATATGCAAGTGTGAGATTTACAATTTATATATTTTTCTTGTATTGTGCTATTCCCCCCAAAAAAAATTAGGGCAATTTTTTTTTTTAAATAGCATTTTCTGTATTGCTGTAGGTGTGAGATACACCGTTTCCATACTGTGGGTGTATTGCGCTCTTGCAAAAAGACCCATTTAGGGCAAAAAAATCAAAAAAAAATTGCAGTGTTTTCTGCATATATGCAAGTGTGAGATTTACAATTTATATATTTTTCTTGTATTGTGCTATTCCAAAAAAATTTTTTAGGGCAAAAAATATTTTTTTTAATACCATTTTCTGTATTGCTGTAGGTGTGAGATACAGCGTTTACATACTGTGGGTGTGTGGTGCTCTTCCAAAAACACCAATTTAGGGCCACAAAAAATATTTTGCAGTGTTTTCTGCATATCTGGAGGTGTGTGAAATAAACAATTTATATATTTTTCTTCTACTGTGCTATCCTAAAAAAATAATTGTAGGACAAAAACATATTTTTTTTAATAGCATTTTCTGCAGTTCTGTAGCTGTGAGATACAGCGTTTACGTGCTGTGGGTGTGTGGTGCTCTTCCAAAAACACCCATTTAGGGCCACAAAAAATATTTTGCAATGTTTTCTGCATATCTGGAGGTGTGTGAAATAAACAATTTATATATTTTTCTTCTACTGTGCTATCCTAAAAAAAATAAAAAATAAAAAAATTGAATAGCATTTTCTGCAGTTCTGTAGCTGTGAGATACAGCGTTTACATACTGTGGGTGTGTTGTGCTCTTCCAAAAACACCCATTTAGGACCACAAAAAATATTTTGCAGTGTTTTCTGCATATCTGGAGGTGTGTGAAATAAACAATTTATATATTTTTCTTCTACTGTGCTATACTAAAAAAATAATTGTAGGACAAAAACATTTTTAGAAAAGGTTAGAGCAAAGAAACAGGACAGCTTAAGGTGTGGAGGAGGTCCAGTCACAAACGTAGCACATTCACTTCACTGCTTAGGTTTCTCAAACAGTTTTAGGCGCACGGTCTCTGCCACAGACCGTGAGGTTGGTCTATGCCACAGACCGGGTGTACAAGGCCCCTGCCACGGACCTGGAGAACTTTGGTCTCTGCCACAGACCAGGGTGTATAAGGCCCCTGCCACGGGCCAGGTGAATAAGGCCTCCGATACAGTCAGGATGACCTTGAGCTTCTCCTTCTAAGAACTAGCCCATATCAAGGGGAAGACATCTCTCCAGGGAGTCAACAGACCCTTCCTTCACCGTGCCTCCAGCATCGGGCCATCAGAAGGTTCCTCCCTTCCCTGGAACAGGGTCCCCTAAACGAGGCAGCACCCAAAGACTCCTCGACCCTTAGCGGACTCCAGACGAAGACTCTGGACCCCAGGCTTTACTCCCGCCCCTAGGCCTCCATACCCAGGGCAGCAGGAACTCCAGGATAGTACCTCACCCCGGGCTAAAGGTCCCTGAGATGGAACAGGAACACGTGCACCCAGGCCGAAGGCACCTGGGCGCGGACCCCACTGGACATCAGCCCCCAGGCCAAATATGCCTGGGGCTCAGACCCCAAACAGGAGGCGTCTGCCCCTTTTATATCCTCTCCTGGCATGCACAGCAGGTTCCCCGCCCCCCTATACTACTGCCTAGAGGGGACACAAAAGGCACAGCACTGTATCGGCGGTTCAACCCTAGCCTACCATGGCAGCGCCACCTGTAGGCCGCAGGGAACTGCACACCAATACTGTCCCCCGAGGACAAAATGGTCCATGAATCCTACAGAATTAGGGTGTTTGAGCCTATTTACCACTCAAACACTTCCCTTAAATTTAGCACCCCGCTACATTTTTATTTCAAAGTATTTTATTTTCCCACTAGCTTATCCATTAAATTTAATAATTTATTACAGAAAGGGCGTATTCTGGGGCATTCCCACCATATGTGTGGCATCGTGCCGTAAAGTTTCTGAGGTTCTTAATGACTTCCTGTACCTCTTCTGCTGAAAAGGGGGCCTCCAGCATATTCTTTTATTTTTATTTTTTTTTAATGTTATTTTAAGTTATTTCCCTATCCACATTTGTTTGCAGAGCACTTCCCATGCTCTTAACAACATTTTTCTGCCATTTTCAGCCCTCTAGCCCTTTCCATTACTTTTTTAGAGCCTTTTTAGTCCTCAGAAGTTCGGGTCCCCATTGACTTCAATGGGGTTCGGGTTCGGGGTCAAGTTCGGTCCCGAACTCAAACTTTTTTCCGAAGTTCGGCCGAACCCGTCAAACCCGAACATCTAGGTGTCCGCTCAACTCTATTCCAGACCATCATTGGGTCCCCCCATCTCCTAGTACCCCAGGATATAAAGAACAAGGACCGAGAAGGACAGGGGGAAATAGGACACCTCAACAAGTTAAGAAAAAGGGTAACCATAATACTGGTAGACTGCCAGAAAATGGACCCAATAACTACTATCCCCCACCTTACCAACATCCCAGAAATCAAGGTAGGGTCCCCAACCCTGGGGGAAATAGGGGCAATAGACAACCCCAAGGGTCCTATCAATACCAATCTAATTCATACATGTACCCCCCGTACAGATCCCCCTATAGAGACCATTATGGTCCATATGAGCTATCCGAATGATGGATATAGGGAGGGCCCATCTACTTCACCACAAGTGCCGTGGAGACATGATATACCCACCAGAAACCAATATGGACCATTACAAGGATATGGTGAAAGCAAAGGAGAAGGAGACTCTTCCAATACTGGATCCAGAATAGCTGTTCCACTCCAAACTCGTGGATTTGAAGGTCCACCTGGAGCAGCACCTCTAAAAAACAAAACGGACAATTTTTTAGGGAAGGGTCAAGGAAAAAAGGGAAGTCTAAGAGAGGATGCAGAGGAGGGAAGCGGCACAACTCCCAAAAAATCCAGAAGGAGGTAATCTGTGAAGGTGTTTTCAATCTTAGTGGAGAGGAACTGACAAGATCTGAAAAATTAACCTTAAATCAAGGACTCAACTATGCACCCAGGAAACGGCTAAACAAATTTCAAATGTTTCTAGACATTCAAAAATCTACTAGAAAATTGAGTATTAAACGCCACTTTTTATCAAATCCGATTATTAGGAATAGTACTTCGGAGGGCAACATCATAAAAGGAGGGACAGGACTCAGAAATGCTTCCCTGTTCAACCCTCCTGGTAAACCATCCCCTAGCATTATGGTGTTCAAAGATCTTGTTTTACAAGATTTATTACAAGTTAGGTTCAAGAAAGAAAAACAGAAGGACTCAGAAGAGAGAATAGTTTCTCTTTGTGAAAGGAAAAACTTAGTGATAAGGCCAGCGGACAAAGGGGGGGGGGGGGATTGTCGTTTTGAGTAAAGCGGATTACCTAGAGGAAATGGATGTATTACTATCAGATAGGGATACATATACAGTCCTGAACAAGGACCCAATTGAGAAATATAAAAAATCTCTTAATAGCATTGTCCTGGATGGACATCGCAAAGGGGTCATTAATGATAAAGAATTGGAGTTCTTGGTACCATTGGCTCCTCGTACCCCTATCATATACTACATACCTAAGATTCACAAGAACCCCACCAAACCCCCTGGCCATCCAATAGTAAGTGGTATTGATTCCCTTACTTCAGGAATCGGCAGGTTTGTGGAGGTTTTTCTTCAGCCGGTAGTAACCAAAACACCAGCCTATCTTAAGGACTCTATGCAAATAATAAGGGAGATTTCTGAGTATACAGTGGATGAAGACGTCTTGCTAGTTACAGCAGATGTCGCTTCCCTGTATACAATCATACCCCATCACTTGGGATACAATGCGGCTGAATTCTTCCTCCGAAGGGAATTGTCAATCAAATCTTCCACCTCAAGCCCTGTACACACGATCGGATTTCCTATGGTTTTTAAATCGATGGATTTTTCAATCGGAAAACCGATGAAGCTGACTTCCATCAGTCTTGCCTACACACCATCAGTCAAAAAACCGACCGTTCCAAACGCGGTGACATAAAACACTCCAATGAGCCGAGAAAAATGAAGTTCAATGCTTCTGAGCATGTGTCGACTTGATTCTGAGCATGCGTGGGTTTTTTAACTGATGGACTTGCCCATAGACGATCGGAATTTGCTATCGGTTTTTTATCCATCGGAAAAATGTAAAACATGTTCTATTTTTTGACACCGATGGAAAAAAGACCGATGGGGCCCATACATGATCGGTTTGTCCGATGAAAAAAATCCATCGGACTGTTTTCATCGGTAAAACCGATCGTGTGTACGCGGCTTTAGAGTTTTTGTTTTGAAGTTACTTTGTTTTGCCATGGAACACAATTATTTTTATTATAATGGACAGTTCTTCCTTCAAAGTAAAGGCGTGGCTATGGGAGCCAAATTTGCTCCCAGCCTGGCTGGCCTTTTCATGGCTTTATGGGAAAATTTTAGACTTTTTTCTTTGGCTGAGCCCCTTTTGTGGCGTTGATATATTGACGACGCCTTCTTTTTGTGGAAGGGGGATGAAAAGTCCTTATGTGATTTCATGACCAACTTGAATACCAATGAGTGGGGTATTAGACTCACCTATGAGTTCAGTACTACCTCAGTTAATTTTTTGGACCTAACTATTTTTAGGGAAGAAGGTGCTCTCCGGACCAAAACATATTTTAAGAATACGGACAGGAATGGGTACATCCCTATGGATAGTGGACATCATCCAAATTGGCTTAAGGCCATACCTAAAGGACAATTTCAAAGGATGAAACGTAATTGTTCACACTTGGAAGATTTTGAGTCCCAATCAGCAGTTCTGAAGAAACGTTTTGTGGAGAAGGGGTATCAACCATATATTCTGGATAAGGAACTACAAGAAGTTGCCGCTTTAGACAGACAGACTTTATTGGTTCCAAAGGTCAAAGAAAAAGATAGAGTAGCAACAGACTTACAATGGTCATTTTTGACCACTTTTTCATCACACTTCTGGTGGGCTAATAAAACAATCCGCAAACATTGGCCGGTACTTAAGTGTGATAAGATCTTGGGACCCACACTTCCTGAACGTCCAAAAATCTTGTATAGAAGAAATCAAAACCTCAAAGATCTTGTGGCACCCAGTGTTGTTGACCCCCCCCCCCTAAAACAGTTATTTTTGGACAAATAAAAGGCTATTACCCCTGCAAAAGATGTAAAGTCTGCAGATCGTCTCAAACAATCAAAACTTCCTCTTTCACTTCACATGCTACCTCCAAGGAACATCTTATATCAGATTTCATTACCTGCGGTACCGTAGGGGTAATTTTTCTTTTATGTTGCCCCTGCGGGCTTAAATATATAGGGAGGACCACCCGTGGTTTGAAAGTCAGAATAGGTGAACATTTGTCCAATATACGCAGGGGATTTACCAAACACAGTGTGTCATGGCATTTTTGTCAATATCATAACCGAGACCCATCGGTATTGCAAGTCATAGGGATTGAGAAGTATACCCCCCACTGGAGAGGGAGCGACCTTAAACGTCATATATCACGTAGGGAAACTAGACTTATCTATGACGTTAAATGCTATAGTCCGTGGGGTCTTAATATTGAGTGGGATATTAACTGTTATATCAACAACAGGTAGACCAATTGGTCTAGTGTTACCACTATCCTTTTTTATCCCTGTGTATCCCCATGCTTATTTCCCTATTGTCCTCCTCCCTCTTTTTGTCCCTCCTTCTTGCATTTCCTCTTTGCTATTCGGGAATTTTGATATTTTTGGGGCCTACTACCCATAAGATTAGAGGATACTCCAATAAAATAAGAGGAGTCCCCCTTTAAGTAGAACAATCAATCATGTTTTTTAAATCACTTTTATCCCTATTTTTATTTTCAATTTTCATATATACCCTCCAACTTTCAAACCATAGTTATGGACTGTTTGGACTAAGGGTTATTTTACATATATGTTTAATCTAATATGTGATCCCATGTGCATCCGTAATAACACTCTGGGGCGTCCGTTTCTCTAACTGACACCCGAGTGATTTACAGGACTTGTAAGGGGAATGGAAGGAGACTCCTACCCCCAATACAGTCTATAGTAATTTGCTAGTAATGAATTAAAGATTGGTATCGCTATTAATGCTAATAATGTTGTGTCAATCTCGCCTCTTCTAGCGGCGACACCCTATGAGCTCCGTTGCGAGAGCCAGCGCCGAGCTGTCTCGTTATCGGGAAAGGAAAAATGTTGTTTTTCCTTTCACAATGAGCGACACGCATTGCCGGAGATCCGACGTGGATTCCCGCCAATACCAGGCACTGTGTTTGGTATGAATCCTGAGCGGGAACTCCACGCCAATTTTTAAATTAAAAACCGGCATGGGTTCCCCCTCCAGGAGCATACCAGGCCCTTGGGTCTGGTATGGATTTGAAGGTGACTCCCCCAAGCCGAAAAATCGGCGTGGGGGTCCCCCTCAAAGTCCAAACAGACCCTTATCTGAGCTCGCAACCTGGCAGGCCGCAGGGGAAGAGGGGGGACTAGAGAGCAGCCCCCCTCCCTCCTGAACCGTACCAGCCCGCATGCCCTCAACATGGGGGGTTTGGTGCTCTGGGGGAGGGGGGCGACCTGCGGCCCCCCCCACCCCAAAGCACCCTGTCCCCATGTTGATGAGGACAGGGCCTCTTCCCGACAACCCTGGCCGTTGGTTGTCGGGGTCTGCGGGCGGGGGCTGATCGGAATCCGGGAGCCCCCTTTAATAAGGGGCCCCCCAGATGCCGGCCCACCACCCTATGTGAATGAGTACCCCCCATGTTGAGGGCATGCGGCATGGTACGGTTCAGGAGGGAGGGGGGGCCGCTCTCTAGTCCCCCCCTCTTCCCCTGCGGTCTGCCAGGTTGTGTGCTCGGATAAGTGTCGGATGTGTCGCCACCCTGTCGCCGAGATGTCGGCACCCCTGTCGCCGCGAATCTCCGTGATAGGATCGCGATGAATATACAATGTCGGCAGCACCTACTGTATGTCACACAGACATCTGTTTTATAATTAGGATTTTAATCCTGATTTTTTTTGCACGTTTGCACTTTTGATCCAACTTTATATATTTTTGGGGCAGCGAGGATTGTTTTATATTACACATGCCTTAAATCTGCCTGTACGATGCACACAGCCTACATAATTAGAAGACATGAGTCATAATTAGATGACATGAGTCATTTAATCTCACATTTACATTGTGAGACTATTTTTTTTATTAAAAGGCATGACAAAAAGCATCAGTGAATTTATTTACAGTTTACTTTATTGTGAATGAGTAGGGGTAACCCTTACTTATTTACATAGTGGGCTCATATCCGGGTCCTCATTTTTGTTAAAGGGGGCTACAAGGTACCAATCAATAAGCCCCCCCAAAAAAAACACAACCGGATAAGGTTTGTGGGGAAGAGGTCATTGTCCTCATCATCAAAGGTAAAATGTGCTTTGCTAGGTGATTCCCCTGGCAAGCTACCCCCCAAGTTTAGAGTATATGGCCTTGTATGGTTCAGGAGGAGGGGATGCACACTTGCACGCCTTCCCTGTGAGGAGATGCCGCTGATCCGCTCTCCTCACCTCACACAGTGTGAGGCGAGGAGAGACAATAAACGGCACTTCCTTGTTTACATGTTATTGGCTGTGATCGGACACAGCCGATCACAAGGGCACATGATTTGCCGAGATCAGGGTCACGCCCGGTCTCAGGAACATGGTGCGCCCACGTTTGCTGTGCGCCCCCACGGGCGAGCAATTATGGCTAATCTGGGCGCCGTCATATGACGTTGTCCCAGAACGAGAGCCGCACCGCTCCACCGTCATTTGATTGTGGGCGGGCAGCAAGTGGTTAAAATCCATATTAGAGTTAAAGTGTCAACGCAACATTTTTTTTTCCAAACCCTTCCCCTAGATCCCATTCATTATATCCTGGGCCTGGCTATCCCTGGCATTTCCAAGCATGTCCAAAAATTGGTTGCCTTTGTTCTGTTGGCAGCTAAATGAGTAATCCCCATGGGATGGCTATCTACTTCTCTGCCCACATTATCCCAGATTTTGCAGGTACTGGCTCACATATGTAGAATGGAACACCTTACTGCTGTGGTACATGATGGGAAAAATGTGTAAGATTACTCAGGAGGAGTAACCAATGGTCAGACTTTAAAGGCAACACAGCAACAATGGAAATGTCAAAAAAATATATTTATTACAAAAAATAGACACATTAATGCAATGCTCAAAGAATTAAAATCCATACAAGATAAAAAAGTATGAGTAGAGTCCCTTATGCGTCGTCTGCGCGTTTCACCTTGAGGCTTCGTCAGGACTGACAGCAAGAGAATACAAAAACAAGGAACAAATCTCACTATCTTAGGAGAACAGAACCTGGCGCAGGTAAAAGCCCATCCGAATAAAGGAGAAAGTATAAGGGCAGAAAAGGTTCCAGGAGGGTAGTATTGAGATCTATTTAGATATGCAGAGAGTCTGAAAAAAGATCATATTGGGGAATAGACAGATCCCTATATATGGAGGGTCCAGTAAAGGGAACATCACAAAATACAAACGAGAAAGATCTCCAATTGATAGATGGAACCTGTTTGACGGAGGCAAGTATCACGAGAGGGCTTATATACTCTAAATGCTGTCCAATTACAGCATCCAAAGGAACTGACCGAATGGGTGATGGACAGTGGAGCCCGTCTGGTGAAAGGACTCAGTCAGCAAGGTATTGTCTCAGGCTGTCTCCCGGGGGTCTGACTACATACACTCATTGGCAATACCTTGTTGGCTGAGTCCTTTCACCAGATGGGCTCCACTGTCCATCACCCATTCGGTCTGTTCCTTTGGATGCTGTAATTGGACAGCATTTGGAGTATATAAGCCCTCTCTACTTGCCCCCGTCAAACAGGTTCCATCTATCAATTGGAGATCTTTCTCATTTGTATTTTGTGGTGTTCCCTTGACTGGACCCTCCATATATAGGGATCTGTCTATTCACCAATATGATCTTTTTGCAGACTCTCTGCATATCTAAATAGATCTCAATACTACCCTCCTGGAACCTTTTCTGTCCTTATACTTTCTCTGTTATTCGGATGGGCTTTTACCTGTGCCAGGTTCTGTTCTCCTAAGATAGTGAGATTTGTTCCTTGTTTTTGTACTCTCTTGCTGTCCGTCCTGACGAAGCCTCACGGTGAAACGCGTAGATGACGCATAAGGGACTCTACCCATACTTTTTTTATCTTGTATGGTTTTTAATTCTTTGAGCATTGTATTAATGTGTCTATTTTTTGTAATAAATATATTTTTTTGACATTTCCATTGTTGCTGTGTTGCCTTTAAAGTCCGACCTTTGGTTACTCCTCCTGAGTAATCTTACACATTTTTCCCCTCATTAACCCAGATGTGGCAGTGTGAG
Source organism: Rana muscosa (assembly GCA_029206835.1). Taxonomy (NCBI): domain Eukaryota; kingdom Metazoa; phylum Chordata; class Amphibia; order Anura; family Ranidae; genus Rana; species Rana muscosa. The sequence continues at coordinate 16,067,878 of JARGYO010005626.1, forward strand.
TGCTTCCCTTTTTTCTTTCAATATCTGTGGTACATGATATCCTCCCCCAGTTTTCCAAAGTTTGGGACTTATGAGATAATTCTGCACTTAGCCCCGATGCATTGTCTCCTATGTCTGATTAAATATCCCTCTTTTTTTCTTTTCATATATTTCATTCAACTGAATCTGATCCCTTGATCTCCTTATACCATGGTGTATTCCCCCACCCTCCCTCTCTCTTTTTTTTTTTTTTTTTTTTATTCTTATTTTTTGGCTAGTATACACTTTAAGACAATTGTCTCCTTAGTATACTTGGAAGCTTTCTAAGGCCCATTTGGACCTCAACTCGCATCAAAGTCGGACCAAAGTAGTACAGGGACTACTTTGAAGTCGTGCAACTTGAAGTCGCACACAAATGAATGGTACTCATTGGAAATCAAGGGGTACGACTTGTCAAGTCATGTCTTTGCAGCCCCAAGTCGCAGGACAAGTTGCACAAGTGTGAAAGGGGCCTGCCTAAGAGGTTACCCTTTGGAGCTATACTCAGGCTCGGTTCACACCTAATACCGATGCGGCTCCCTGCAGGGGTCCTGTGCGTCCTAGTTCACCATTTCAGGTCCGATTTTAGCCCAAATTTTGGGCTAAATTCAGACCTGAAACGACCCAAAAGGCGCACAGGGCTCCTGTGCAAAATCGCACTGGAGCCGTATCAGAGATATGTGAACCGGCTCCATAGAGAGCCATTCACAATCTCCTGCTATTGCGAATTGAATAAGGCGATCCCGCATCCAATTCGCAATAGTGTGAACTGAGCCTCAATGTTATATGTTGGTTTTTCCCCTGCTCCCCCAGCCTGTTCCACTAGATGCCTACTTATATATAAGTTCAAGGTTCTACCTTGTTCCTTTACTTTAGTTTTTTTGCGATTTTGCTGCGATTTTGCCGTAATTTTGCGGGTGCAATTTTGCCGCGATTTCAGGGAATGCATGTGTACTATGTACTTTAACTCGCATCAAAGTCGGATCAAAGTAGTGCAGGGACTACTTTGAAGTCGGTGCGACTTAAAGTCGCACAGATATGAATGGTTATCTTGGAAATCATGGGGTACGACTTGTCATGCGATTTTGCATTTCCAAGTCGCAGGACAAGTCGCACAAATGTGAAAGGGGCCTTAAAGTGGTTCTAAAGGCAAAATGATTTTTATCTTAATGCATTCTATGCATTAAGATAAAAAATCTTCTGTGTGTGGCAGCCCCCTCAGCCCCCCTAAAAATTATCTGAGCTGGGTCCCGCTGCTGTCAATCAAAGTCAGTGAGCCAATGAGGAAACAGAGGGGGCGAGCCACGGCTCCATGTCTGAATGGACACACAGAAGAGCAGCAGCTCGGCTTGGGTCCCTACATAGCAAGTTGCTTGCTGTGAGGACATTCGGCAGGTGGCAGGGGCCAGGAGCACCTGCAGGGGACCAGAGAAGAGGAGGATCTGGACTGCTCTGTGTAAAATCATTGCGCAGAGCAGGTAAGTATGACATGTTTGTTATTTTTAAACAAAAAAAACAAGACTTTAATACCACTTTAAGCGCAATATTAAGCAGTGTGAGATTTAATAGATAGGTGTAGGGATAACATTCAGTTTGCATGGGTATATTCACACTTTCATGTGAGTCTGTAAGCATACCATAGCAACTTATTCCTTCTCTTGTTTATTCAAAATGTTCCTTATGCCAATACAAGGTGTAATATATTGTAGCTTACCATGTGGTGGCTGCTTTAGATTTATTTTTCCCTTTTATTTTTTCACCTGTTGATCCTGCCAACAACAAACGTACCGTCTTAGAGTGGCAATGCTCCCTTCTTGTACTGTACCTATGGAGGATCAATATTGTTATCCTAGGACAGTAACTGTATTAGGACCACAGGACTGTAGTGCTACCCCCTTAGGAACCACTGAGTATTTTGGGTACCCTGTTCACTACTGAGGGCTGAGCAGAGTATTGCCCCTGCTGACAGAACTGAAATACCTTATCCAGGTGACACCGTGGCTGTCACTCAAAGGATAAACACATACACACTGATTGGATAAATAATTAACTTGTATTGGTGTACCCCAAATGGCAAAACGGGTAAAAGAAACATTTTAAAAACCATTTTTCCGCTTCACAATTATTTGTCAGTGCCACTTTGTGTTGGTCTATCACATAAAATCTTAATAAAATACATTTATGTTTTTGGATATAACATGACAAAATGTGGAAACTTTCAAGGGGTATGAATACTTTTTCAAGGCACTGCAAGTAACACTAACTAAGCTTCCTTTGTAGGAGACAAATGCCCTGTACACACCATCAGTTTTTCCGACAGGAAAACAGTGTTTTTTTTTTCAGCAGGAAAACGGCTCAATCTTGTGTTGCATACACACGGTCACTCAAATCTTGGCTGAAATTCCGAATGTCAAGAACGCGGTGATGTACAACACGTACCACGAGCCGAGATCAATGACGTTCATTAGGCAGTTCGGCTCTTCTGCTTGATTCTAAGCATGCACGTTTTTTTTGCACGTCGTAAATGCATACAGACGAACGCGATTCGCGATAGGAATTTTTCCTGTCACGAAAATTGAGATCCTGCTCTCAATCTTTTCTTGGCAGGAAAACTGACAGAAAAATCTGGATCATACACTGAAGCCTCGTACACACAACCGAGTTTCTCGGCAAAAACCAGCAAGAAACTTGCTGGCAGAGATTTCTTGCCGAGAAATTAGTTTGTGTGTATGGTTTCTCGTCAAGAAAAGCGACAAGAATCTCAACAAGAAAATAGAGAACCTGCTCTCTATTTTCTCGTCGAGATTCTCGTCAGCCTGTTTCTCGACGAGAAAATTGTGTTTGTGTACACTTACCTGTTTGCCGGGAAGCCCGCGCATGCTCGAAATGACTTTGACGCATGCGCGGTAGCTTCCTAGGCATAGGTAGGGTGAACCAAGATGGCGGCGACGGCATCGAATGTGACGAGCGCATGCTCGTCGTATTCAATGACGTCACCGCGTACGCTCCATTCAAAGAACCACGGGTTCTTTGAAATGAGCGTGTGTACACTCGGCCGGGACAAGTTTCTTGTCCAAGGATCTTGTCGAAAAAAACGACAGTCTGAATTCCTGACAAAAAGCTCACATCGCACTTTTCTTGTCAGGAAAACTGATCGTGTGTACGAGGCACAGTTTGTCTCTACCTTTAGCATTCCACTTTTGCTGCACAGCTTGATCTGTTAGGCCCTGTTCACACCTATGCGAATTGGTTGCGGCTTACACCGCATCCAATTCGCATAACATTAAAAAATACATTCTTTTCAATGAGGCTGGTTCACATATGTGCGATGCATTCGCACTGCGAATTACCAAAAAAAACGTGTGCGTTTTCTAGACATTGTGGTACGGCTCAGGTGCGAATTCAGGTCCATTATCTTCTATGGCCACTCATCTGAATCGCAGATGTGTTGCGGTGTGAACGGAATTTTTCTCCCCACCTCCTCCACCTCCCCCTTTTCCAAGTTCCTCCCCTGTCTGTTTCATGCTGCTGAGGTGAGGAGCCATGTCTAAAAAACGGAGCCAAAAAGTGACTGCCAAGGTGAAGGAGTCTGTGGATTGTGAGGAGCTGATCCGCCTTGTCAGGGAGAATCCACTGCTCTATGACACCCGGCATCCTAAATATAAGGACAACTTGCTTAAAAAGCGAACATGGGTTGAAATTGCCAGAAACCTATTGCCAGAGTGGAGCATGTGCTCATCCCAAGTTCAGGCTGACAAAGGTACATTTATTTTTATTATTCTCTATCTTATCCAAGCATGCAGCCTGTCAGGGCATGTTTAAGTGTGCTAGCGAGCCCTCCCCCCTGACCTATACCATGCCACATGCTTTCAACATAGGCATGGTGTTTGTGGCTCACTACCAATGCATCTTGTCCCCATGTTGATGATGACAAGGGCCTCATTCCCACATCCTTGCTCATTGTTTGTAGGTGTCTGCGTGCATGTGTTTTTTAAAAATCTGCAAACTCACTTTAACAAGGTTGTTCCCAGATCCTTGGAGGAGTGGCTATCTTTTTTAGTCAGCCCCTTTTAACGCTATGACCCATGATGTCCGTACAAAGACGTCATAATGACAAGTGACTATTTAACTTGGCCTAACCCCTTGATTTTGGGTAAAAAGACCCCCAACAGAGCACATATAACGGTGTCACACAGCGACGGATGAGGACATCAATTAAGCTCAATAACCAAGTTAAACTTAGTTTAGGATTCACAAATATTACAATACACAAATGTCATCAAATAATTTTTATTTTTTCATCATAAAAATTACACATAGTGACATTTTTTACAGTATGTCATTTTTACATTTTTAAAGGGCCAGATATTGTTTTTGCTACGCCAAAAAAGGTAAGCTTAAAATTAACTAGAATGTATCTGCCAAGGTACCTCACCAGCTGGCGACATAAAGTAATTTAGAAATTGTTCTCTAATTAAGTTGCCACTGGTAGTGCCCCTATTCACATTCCACTGTGCCGCCTCCATATTATGCATCAGGGAATCATCAAAAACGTACACATCGCGTTCACGCACATAGTTGTGCAGTGCACAGGCAGTTTTGACTGCAGATACAGCATGCTCCAGACTGATGCTGATGGGAGTAGGCAAAAATCTCCATTTATTTAAAAGTATACCAAATGCACACTCTACCACTCGGCGTGCCCTAGTGAGCCGATAATTAAATATTCAGTCTCATAAGATTTTTACTAAGGGCAAATGCTTCATCCCCTACAAAAACATGTGGGAGGGCAGGCTCATTTGTTCCGGGCAAGGCACAATCGTTCGGTAAATCCAGTGTATTTTCCCTCAGCATTCTCCCAAATGAGGAATTAGAAAATACGCCAGAATCTGAGCTGCTGCCATAAGCCCCGACATCAATATAAATGAAATTATAATTGGCATCTGCCACTGCCATTAATACAAAAAAAAAAAAAAATATTATAATTAAAAAACTGACTCCCACTCTCAAAAGGCTTCAGGATGCGTATGTGCTTCCCATCGATTGCTCCCAGACAGTTCGGGAAATTACACCGCTCCCAGAATTCATCGGATATCTTTAACCAATCTTCTTTGGTTGGCTTTTTGAAAACCAATTGCTTGAGTTCTTCCCAAATAATAAGGCAGGTCTCATGTACAATGACACTTATTGTAGATTTGCCTACTTTGAACTCATAGTGTAGACTGGAAAATTAATTGCCTGTAGCTAGGTACCTTAAACCAAAAATAAATAATACATTAGTATTAATTTCGCTTTGTTTCAGTGCTATACATAAAGAGAAGGTGGCGAAGCATGCGGGATGCCTACAAAAAATATAATAGACACGTCAGAGAAGTGAAGAGTGGCTCGGGGGCAACAGCTAGGGTACCCTATATGTATGCCGGGGACCTTGAATTTCTCAAACCAATTATAGACATGAGAGAGTAAGTTATCATCTACATCATCAATGTATCGGCCATACATATGTTTTTTTGTTGGCATTACTAACTCAAACTCTTTCTTTTACTACAGGACCGAAGCTAGTTGGGATGAACAAGACGTGTTAGAGGATCAACCTGAGAGCCATTCTGAGGCACAATCGGAGGCACCAGTAAATATAATTTTTATGGAACCTACTGATGATCTTGGACAAATCCAAATAGCCTCTTATCTGTGGTTAGAAAATACAGAAGAGCAATCTGTAGTGACAGAGGCAATCCCTGGACCCTCCTCTGCTCCAGCAAACATTGGGCGGCCAGCCAAAGTGGCGCGTAAGCGAGCACATGTATCGCAGCCGGACATAAGTGAGCATCTACTAGAGATGTTACAAATAATTACTCAAAAGGTGGATGCTTTCTTATGTCCGGATACAATACTGGCACTCAATTTTGTACCTCTAATCAAAAAAGTTAAACCAGAGCGATATTTGGAAATGCGAACCAATATAGAACAAGTTCTGCAATCCTTCGCACTGCCACGTGAGGAAGCAACATTTGAAAGGCCATATGTGCCACCAGAAAAAAGTCACATTCATTTCCCAATGTCCGGCACGTACCCTGAACCACTACACAAACCTTGCCCCTATGTTCCTCCACCCTATCCTTCTAGTTTTCAAGAGGCAACTTCGATATATGATGTACCACACAGTAGAATTCCCTATCCTATTCCATCCCCAATTACTTCAATAAGGCCATCCCCACAAAATCAGGGGTTGTATGGGCCTCAGCCACATGGGCCTCAGCAACATGGGCCTCAGCCACAAGGGCCTCAGCAATATGGGCCTCAGCAATATGGGCCTCAGCAATATGGGCCTCAGCCACATGGGCCTCAGCCACATGGGCCTCAGCACCATGGGCCTCAGCCACATGGGCCTCAGCAACATGGGCCTCAGCCACATGGGCCTCAGCAACATGGCGAGTCTAGCCATGATCCAAGCACTGCCAGTGATGAAACTCCTTATGCAAGTCACTACTCCACTGAGGCAGCTTTACAAAGAACATATCAGAATCTTAGAATTTTGAGTTCTGCACAAAGTTGAGTAGCATGTGTGCATTTTTTGTTAGAAATTTTGTCAAGAGGTATACTTGAGAGCACAGTTTATATTTTGGATATTGAAAATAAGAATTTTATGTTGGCTATTTGAGCTATTATTTTTTATAAGAAAAAAAATAAAAAATCTGGAATAAAGATTTTTGTGGTCAACTTCGGTCTCGTTATCCATTTCTAATTACACATGTTTGACTGTTCAACACAGTTAATATTCCATGCTCACAATTAACAATGCCAATGGACATAGGGGGTTAAAAGTACCTTGATGTGATTATTAATCGTTCTGCAGGCTGGATGCTTGCTCTGTAGCACGTATTCTGATGCTCCAAACGAGGGTAGATTTTACCAAGCAATTCATCAAAACTTAAAGAACAAATAAAATAAAAATGAATTGGGTATTTAAAACAAAAAAAAAAAAATGTAACTATGGAACAATGGAGGAACTAAATGTATAGCAAGGCAAAAAAAAAATACCTATTGATTGACATCCGTGTATAATTGAAAAACTTCTCTTCATGCCCACGGAGATCTTCATTAGAGTTGAGCGGGTAGCTGGATATTCGGGTCCGGCGGGTTCGGCCGAACTTCGGAAAAAAGTTCGGATTCGGGACCGAACTTTAACCCGAACCCGGACCCGGACCCGGACCCCATTGAAGTCAATGGGGACCCGGACTTCTGACGACTAAAAAGGCTCTAAAAAAGTAATGGAAAGGGCTAGAGGGCTGCAAATGGCAGCAAAATGTTGTTAAGAACATGGCAAGTGCTCTGCAAACAAATGTGGATAGGAAATAACTTAAAAGAACATAAAAAAAATAAAAAAATAAAAAAATATGCTGGAGGCCCCCTTTTCAGCAGAAGAGGTACAGGAAGTCATTAAGAACCTCAGAAACTCAACGGCACGATGCCACACATATGGTGGGAATGCCCCAGAATACGCCCTTTCTGGAATAAATTATTTAATTTAATGGATAAGCTAGTGGGAAAATAAAATACTTTGAAATAAAAATGTAGCGGGGTGCTAAATTTAAGGAAAGTGTTTGAGTGGTAAATAGGCTCAAATACCCTAATTCTGTAGGATTCATGGACCATTTTGTCCTCGGGGGACAGTATTGGTGTGCAGTTCCCTGCGGCCTACAGGTGGCGCCTTTTGTGTCCCCTCTTGGCAGTAGTACAGCGGGGCGGGGAACCTGCTGTGCATGCCGGGAGAGCATATAAAAGGGGCAGACCTTTGGCCTGGGGGCTGATGTCCAGTGGGGTCCGCGCCCAGGTGCCTTCGGCCTGGGTGCATGTGTTCCTGTTCCATCTCGGGCACCTTTAGCCCGGGGTGAGGTACTATCCTGGAGTTCTTGCTGCCCTGGGTATGGAGGCCTAGGGGCGGGAGTAAAGCCTGGAGTCCAGAGCCGCCTCGTGTAGGGGACCCTGTTCCAGGGAAGGGAGGATCATTCTGATGGACCGATGCGGGAGTCACGGTGAAGGAATGGTCTGTTGACTCCCTGGAGGGATGTCTTCCCCTTGATATGGGCTAGGTTCGTAGAAGGAGAAGCTCAAGGTCACCTTGACTGTATCAGAGGCCTTATTCAACCGGCCCGTGGCAGGGGCCTTATACACCCTGGTCTGTGGCTGAGACCAAAGTTCTCCAGGCCCGTGGCAGGGGCCTTGTACACCCGGTCTGTGGCAGAGACCAACCTCAATGTCTGTGGCAGAGACCGTGCGCCAAAAACTGTTTGAGAAACCTAAGCAGTGAAGTGAATGTGCTACGTTTGTGCCTGGACCTCCTCCACACCTTAAGCTGTCCTGTTTCTTTGCTCTAACCTTTTCTATCTGAGTACAGTTTATTTTGCCATGAGATAATAAGAGTTGGAGTTTCAGCTGGTGTGGACATTGACTTTACTGGCAATTAAAGGACTTGCCTCTACCTACAGTAGAGGTGAGAATCATCCTCTGGAGGAGTTTTGACTCCGGCTGTGGACACGGCCCGTCAAGTACACCGCTCAACCTCTTTATATAGGAGGATACGGGCTGGTAGTGCGGTGTGCCTTTCTCCCTCCTGCGAAGAGCCAACAACATAAAGGCAGGTAAGGGGGAAAGGATCTGTGCGCTACAAAAAAATAAAATAAAAATTTTAATCTTGGCCTAGCAGGACGAGGTCCATATGGAGTAGGAGGTTGAGGTGGCGGTGGATGTGGCTGTGTAGGTGGAAGCGGCGGTGGAGGAGGACGAGGTAGCCAACACTGGTTCAAAAATACAACAATGGCTGGGTAAGGCCGGTGATGTGTCGAATTCTGTCCCCTGTCGAATAGTGTCCGCCCTGTACTGCGCTTGCTGAGTATGTAGGACAAGGGGATTTCAAAAATCTCCCAAGACTAACGGCGCCTGCGTGTTGAGTTCAGGTGAAGGCCACACCATCCGTGGTTCAAGCCAAGCCAAGCAAGGCCGCGATCGAAGCGAGCCCGTGAGGGGCCCTGTTACTATGTGCTACCGTATGTCCTCTTGGATGGTGGGGCTTGAACCTGCACTCACAGCGCAGGCGCCGTTCATCTTCGGAGATTTTGTGAATCTCCTTGTCCTCTGTACTGCGCAAGCGCTGCGCCTGCGCAGTACGGGCCGGGCACAATCCGATGGCCGGACAGTTTTTGTCACAACACCGGTATACATGTCTATTCTGCACAAGGTACGGACAAGTCCTGTGGGATCCATGCCTGGTTCATTTTAATGAACGTGAGCTTGTCCACATTGGCTCTGGACAGGCGGCTGCGCTTGTCTGTGATAACGCCCCCTGCCGTGCTAAATACACGTTCAGATAATACACTGGCTGCAGGGCAGGCCAGCACCTCCAAGGCATAAACGGCAAGCTCAGGCCATGTGCCCAATTTGGAGACCCAGAAGTTAAAGGGGGCAGACCCGTCATCCAGTACGTGTAGGCCTGTGGACACATACTGCTCAACCATGTTGGTGAAATGCTGCCTCCTGCTAAGACGTTCCATCTCAGCTGGTGGTGCTGGTTGTTGTGGCGTGCTGACAAAGCTTTTCCACATTTCGGCCATGCTAACCCTGCCTTCTGAGGTGCTGCCGGTGCCCCGGCTGCGTTGGCGACCTCTTCCTCCTCCTCTGCCTTCGCCTTGTGCTTCCACCGTACGCCCGCTGTCAGGTGGGAATGCCACCAGCAGCGCGTCTACCAGCGTGCGCTTGTACTCGCGCATCTTACGATCCCACTCCAGTGAGGGAATTAAGGACGGTACGTTGTCCTTGTAACGGGGATCCAGCAGGGTGGCCACCCAGTAATCAGCACCAGTTAAAATGTGGGCAACTCGGCTGTCGTTGCGGAAACACTGCAGCATGTAATCGCTCATGTGTGCCAGGCTGCCCAGAGGCAAAGAAAAGCTGTCCTCTGTGGGAGGTGTATCGTCTGTGTCCTCTGTATCCCCCCAGCCACGCACCAGTAATGGCTACGAGCTGGTCTGAGTGCCACCCTGCTGTGAACATGGCTCCTCCTCCTCCTCCTCCTCCTCCTCCTCCTCCATCTCCTCCTCCACCTCGTCATCCTCCAGAACTGTGCCCTTTCTGCCGGACAATTGTGTACCTGGCGTTTGTTGGTGCAGGAACCCACCCTCGTAGCCACTTGTGAAAGACTGCCCTGAAAGCCTTTGAAATGATCCCGCTTCCTCCTCCTCCTCCTCATCCTCCTGTGCCACATCCTCTTCCATCATCGCCCGAAGCGTTTTTTCAAGGAGGCATAGAACTGGGATAGTAACGCTAAGAATGGCGTCATTGGCACTGGACATGTTGGTGGAGTACTCGAAACAGCGCAACAAGGCACACAGGTCTCGCATGGAGGCCCAGTTATTGGTGGTGAAGTGGTGCTGTTCCGCAGAGCGACTCACGCGTGATTGCTGCAGCTGAAACTCCACTATTGCCTGCTGCTGCTCGCACAGTCTGGCCAGCATGTGCAAGGTGGAGTTCCACCTTGTGGGCACGTCACATATGAGGCGGTGAGCGGGAAGGCCGAAGTTACGCTGCAGCGCTGACAGGCGAGCAGCAGCAGGGTGAGAACGCCGAAAGTGCGCACAGACAGCCCGCACTTTCTGCAGCAGCTCTGGCATATTGGGGTAATTTTTAAGGAACCTCTGGACCACCAAGTTCAGCACATGCGCCAGGCAAGGGATGTGCGTCAAACCGGCTAGACCCAGAGCTGCTACGAGATTTCGCCCATTATCGCACACCACCAGGCCGGGCTTGAGGCTCACTGACAGCAACCACTCATCGGTCTGTTGTTCCATGTCCCTCCACAACTCCTGCGCGGTGTGGGGATTTTCCCCCAAACAGGAAAGTTTTAAAACTGCCTGCTGTCGTTTACCCCTGGCTGTGCTGAAGTTGGTGGTGAAGGTGTTACGCTGAATGGATGAGGAGGCGGTAGAGGATGAGGAAGCGGAGAAGGAGGAGTTAGCAACAGGAGGCAAACTGAAGCGCCCTGCAATCCTCGGTGGTGGAAGGACATGCGCCAAACCGCTATCTGCCTCAGGCCCAGCCGCCACTGCATTTACCCAGTGTGCTGTTAGGGAGATATAACGTCCCTGACCGTGCTTACTGGTCCACGCATCCGTAGTTAGGTGGACCTTGCCACAGATGGCGTTGCGCAGTGCACACCTGATTTTGTCCCCCACCTGGTTGTGCAGGGAAGGGATGGCTCGCCTGGAAAAGTAGTGGCGGCTGGGCACAACGTACTGCGGGACAGCCAATGCCATCAGGCTTTTAAAACTCTGCGTCTCCACCAGACGGAATGACAGCATTTCAAAGGCCAGGAATTTTGAAATGCTGGCATTCAGGGCCAGGGATCGTGGGTGGCTAGGGGGGTACTTCCTCTTCCGCTCCAATGTTTGGGAGATAGAGAGCTGAACGCTTCCATGGGACATTGTGGAGATGGTTGGTGACCCAGGTGGTAGTGTTGCTGGCAGATCCTCTGTTTGCGGGGTGACAGGTGCCACTGTCACTACAGAGGTAGATGAAGAGGCCGAGACTGCAGCAGAAGAGGAAGCAGGAGGAGCCAGAGACCTTTCTTGGTTTTTGAGGTGTCTACTCCACTGCAGCTCGTGCTTTGCACTTAGATGCCTGGTCATGCAGCTTGTGCTCAGGTTGAGAACGTTTATGCCTCGCTTCAGGCTCTGATTGCACAGCGTGCAAACCACTCGTGTCTTGTCATCAACACACTGTGTGAAGAACTGCCACGCTAGGGAAGTCCTTGGACCTGGCTTTGGTGTGCTCGGTCCCTTGCTGCGTTGCGCAGTAGCAGATGTACTGTCTAGGGGACGAATGCTCCGTTTTTGCACCCTGCTCCCTCTTCTGCTGTGCTGGTGGCTCTGTGCGACCACCGCCTCTTCCTCCGAACTACACTGGTCACCTGCATAACGTTGATTCCATGTGGGGTCGAGGACCTCATCGTCCTCCACATCATCTTCCACCCAGTCTTCACCCCTGCCCTCCATGTCTGTCTGCACAATTGCGAAAGCAGCAGCAGTTGGCACCTGTGTTTCGTCATCATCCGAGACGTGCTGCGATGGTCCTCCCATGTACCCATCATGAAACATAAGTGGTTGGGCATCGGTGCACTCAATCTCTTCCACTTCTGGGGCAGGGCTAGGTGGATGGCCCTGGGAAACCCTGCTAACAGAGTCATCGAAAAGCAGAAGAGACTGCTGCATGATTTGGGGCTCAGACTGCTTGGCTGATTTGCAAGGGGGTGAGGTGAAAGACTGATGGACATGGGCTTCAGGTGCCAACTCTGATCTTTCATCAGAAGAGTGGGTGGGAGACAATGTGAAGGAACCCGAGGCACTGTCAGCAACCCAATCTACTATCGCCTGTACTTGTCCTGGCCTAAACATTGGTACAGCCTCATTAGGCGCGACAAAATACCGCCGCAGGCTCGGTCGCCTACTCGCACCTGAGGAAGGTGTTTCACTTGTGCGTGTAGCTGGCACAGATCCACCACGTCCTCTCCCTGCAACAGGAGCTCCACCAGCAGCACCACGACCGGGGCCACCACGTCCCTTTGACCTTCCCCTCATATTTTCCAAATTTAGGATCTTGCCCATAATGGCGTTTTTTGGAAGACCACAACACACCCACAGTACGTAATGGCTGAAACGCACAGCTACAGAACTGCAGAAAATGCTATTCAAAAAAAAAAAGGTTTTTTTTTTTTAGTATAGCACAGAACAAGGAAAATATATAGAAATTGTTTATTTCACACACCTCCAGATGTGTATTTCACACTGCAAAATATTTTCTGTGGCCCTAAATGGCGTTTTTTGGAAGAGCACAACACAACCACAGTATTTAACCACTGAATCGCACAGCTATAGAAGTGCAGAGAATGCTATTCAAAAAAAAATGTTTTTTTTTTTAGTATAGCACTGTACAATATATAGAAATTGTTTATTTTACACACCTCCACATGTGTATTTCACATTGCAATTTATTTTCTGTGGCCCTAAATGGCGTTTTTTGGAAGAGCACAACAACCCCAACAGTATATAACCGCTGAATCGCACAGCTGCAGAGGCCAGAGAATGCTATTCAAAAATAATGTTGTTTTTTCACACACCTCCAGATGTGTATTTCACACTGCAAAATATTTTCTGTAGCCCTAAATGGCATTTTTTGCAAGAGCACAACAACCCCAACAGTATATAACTGCTGAATCGCACAGCTGCAGAGGCCAGAGAATGCTTTTTAAAAATAATGTTGTTTTTTCACACACCTCCAGATGTGTATTTCACACTGCAAAATATTTTCTGTGGCCCTAAATGGCGTTTTTTGGAAGAGCACAACACAACCACAGTATTTAACCACTGAATCGCACAGCTATAGAAGTGCAGAGAATGCTATTCAAAAAAAATTTTGTTTTTTTTAGTATAGCACTGTACAATATATAGAAATTGTTTATTTTACACACCTCCACATGTGTATTTCACACTGCAATTTATTTTCTGTGGCCATAAATGGCGTTTTTTGGAAGAGCACAACAACTCCAACAGTATATAACCGCTGAATCGCACAGCTGCAGAGGCCAGAGAATGCTATTCAAAAATAATGTTGTTTTTTCACACACCTCCAGATGTGTATTTCACACTGCAAAATATTTTCTGTGGCCCTAAATGGCGTTTTTTGCAAGAGCACAACAACCCCAACAGTTTATAACCGCTGAATCGCACAGCTGCAGAGGCCAGAGAATGCTTTTTAAAAATAATGTTGTTTTTTCACACACCTCCAGATGTGTATTTCACACTGCAAAATATTTTCTGTGGCCCTAAATGGCGTTTTTTGGAAGAGCACAACACAACCACAGTATTTAACCACTGAATCGCACAGCTATAGAAGTGCAGAGAATGCTATTCAAAAAAAATGTTGTTTTTTTTAGTATAGCACTGTACAATATATAGAAATTGTTTATTTTACACACCTCCACATGTGTATTTCACACTGCAATTTATTTTCTGTGGCCCTAAATGGCGTTTTTTTGAAGAGCACAACAACCCCAACAGTATATAACCGCTGAATCGCACAGCTGCAGAGGCCAGAGAATGCTATTCAAAAATGATGTTGTTTTTTCACACACCTCCAGATGTGTATTTCACACTGCAAAATATTTTCTGTGGCCCTAAATGGCGTTTTTTGGAAGAGCGCAACACACCCACAGTATATAACCGCTGAATCGCACAGCTGCAGAGAATGCTATTCAAAAAAAAGTTTTTTTTTTTTTTTTAGTATAGCATAGTACAAGAAAAATATATAGAAATTGGTTATTTCACACAACTAGAGATATACACTGCAAAATATTTTTTTTTTTGCCCAAAAATAGGTCTTTTTTGCGCACAACAAAGTGCCTTTTTTTTTTTTGCAACAGCACAATAAAGTGCCTTTTTTTTTTTTTTGGGGCCCAAAAATGGGTCTTTTTAGCAAAAGCACAATAAAGTCCCTTTTTTTTTTTTCTGCCCGAAATGGGTCTTTTAGCAAGAGCACAATACAGCCACAGTATGGAATAGGTGTATCACTCAACGTAATGCAGTGCTGGTGCACTGAGCTTGCAACACAAACAGATAAACCTATGCAGATCGCTGAGCTATTATATCTCTCAATCTGGACTCCTATCTAAATCTCTCTCCCTGAAAGCACAAACAGGATCCTGCCCCTACACTACACTACACTGTCTCTCTATCTTTTCTATCAGTAGATTGCAGAATCAGGACTAACTCCTATCATATAATTCTCTCCCTCACAGCAACAGCAGCCAGGATCCTTTCCCTACACTGTCTAAAAGCAGAGTGACGATCTGTGCTGTGTGCCTCTTGCTTATATAGAAGCTGGTCACATGCTGGGTCACATGTTGCACTGACCAATCACAGCCATGCCATTAGTAGGCATGGCTATGATGGCTTCTAAGGGCACACCAGCTAATCAAATGGTGATTGGCTGGCCCCTGAAGCATTTCTAACTGCGCCATTAAATTCCCGAATCCGGACCCGAACCCGGACTTTAGCGCAAAATCCGGGTCCGGGTCCGGGGTCGGGAAAACGCCAAAATTCGGTACGGACCCGAACTTTACAGTTCGGGTCCGCTCAACACTAATCTTCATATAATACCATGAACTGCCCTTTTTCCTCCCTATTTGCAATTATGGGATGAACCCAGTATCTTCTTCTTCTCCTCCTTCTCCTCCTCTCAACTTCCAGCAAGATTTCTGCTGTTGCAGCAACAACTGTGGGCATAATCATGGGCAGAGCAGCACACATTTTTTTTCAGAAATCACAATCCAATTCCACAAAATACTTACTACTGGACAACCAGGAAGAGTCCAAGAAAGGTCACTCCCTTTTATTAGCAGCATCAGCACACGGCTAACAATGATTGGCCTTCACAAAAAAAGGAGCTCTGAAGCTAATAACTTCAAATTCGCAGCAGATCCGCAGCTAAAAACGCAAAGGAACCGCTGAACGACTGATTGTGAACTTGGCAAAGACTCCAAGCTCAAAAACGCAATGCATAGGTGTGAACCCAGCCTCAAAGATTTTTTTTAAATAGCTGGGGGGACTCTTATGCCTTGTACACACGATCGGTTTTCGTTGGAATAAAATCCGATGGACTTGTTTCTTCGGAAATTCCGATCGTGTGTGGGCCCCATCTGACTTTTTTCCATTGGAGTAAAAAAATAGAACATGTTTTAAATTTTTCCGATGGCAAATTCAGATCGTCTGTGTGGAATTCCATCGGAGAAAAATCGACGCATGCTCAGAATCAAGTCGACGCATGCTTGGAAGCATTGAACTTAATTTTTCTCGGCTCGCCATAGTGTTTTATGTCACCGCATTTTGGACGGTCGGAGTTTAGTCTGACAGTGTGTATGCAAGACTGATGGAAGTCAGCTTCATCGGAATTCCGACGGAAAATTCCATCGGATTTTATTCCATCGTAAATCCGATTGTGTGTACAAGGCATTAAAAGCAAAGAATGCTTTATTAATGCTAGAGACAGACTGCATCATATATGTCATTTTTAATTTTGCCTTTAGTACCACTTTAAGTAATTTTTCTGACATAACATACTACAGTATATTCTAGTAAACCAGGTGGCATAATTTTCCAATGTGGATAGAAAAGGGGGTAATTTATACGTGTCCAAGATTCACTTGTGGTACATGTATTGGCTTTGCATTCATTTTAAATTGTATGGAGGATTTTACTTGATTTTTCCTTCCAAAAAATGGGATAACATAGGATAAAATAGGATAAAATCGGGTACACACTTATCCAGGTCAGTGACTCAAAAACCTTTGAAGAATTTGGATCAGTACAACAGTCAGGCAATTAGCATTTTACCTTTGATTTTATGAGTTCACTGCTATACTGGAAAACTCATTAAACTTTTAAAATAGAAAATAAGTAGTCACTGATATAAAATACATTGAAGATGTTAATCTTTTTGGATGAAGAGCTTCCAAGTAAATGAAAGGTTTAAAAAAAGAAATATGGTAAATGTCTTCTGCTCTGATTATCAATATGTATGAGCAATATGTTTGAGAAGCTCCAATAAACTGCCAGTAACTCACGAAAAAAGTCAAGGCTATATGTATACTTTTATAATTATCAGTCTCCTGTGCCTCCTCTTGCCCTCCTTAGTAAATGTCCTTAAATATTGCCAAACTATAGTTGCAGAGTTTATAAGGTTTATGATAATCCTATCAACTCTGTGGTTGGCAGATTCTATAGAGGCTAGTAGAGTGACTATCCACCAGCAGTGTAAACCTGGTAGACCATTATGCCCTGTACACACGATCGGACTTCTTGCATACACACCATCAGACCAAATTCCGACCATCCAAAACGTGGTGACATACAACACGTACGACGTCGCTATAAAGGGGAAGTTCAAATCCAACGGCGCCCCCCTTTGGGCTGCTTTTGCTGATTTTGTGTTACCGCGTGTTAGTAAAAGTTTGGTGTTAGCCGGTTCGCGCTTAAAATAAATATTAAGATAATTTGGAGGCCTGGCTTTAAAATAAAATAAGATTCATGAGATCACAAGAAACAAATAAATACATTTGTCAGAACTCAGTGTGAATATCCGCAGCGAAAAATATTAATTTGTTCTAGCATTAGAAAGAAGAAAAGAATGCGCTACATTTAACGATGCAATAATTTGCAGCATGACGAATGTGCTATCTCCATTACGAACGCTAGTTTTACCAGAACGAGCGCTCCTAATTTAGTCTGAGCATGCGTGGATTTTTCTCCGATGGAGTTCCACACAGACGATTGGAATTTCCTATTGTTTTTTTTTTCCATCGGAAAAATGTAAAACATGTTCTATTTTTTTACACCAATGGAAAAAAGTCAGATGGGGCCCACACACAATCGGAATTTCCGATGAAAAAAGTCCATCAGACTTTTTTCATCGGAAATTACGATCGTGTGTACAGGGCATATGTCTAAGGTACAGCTTAATTTGAAGCTAGCAGTTAAGATTTGGGACTACTTGTGGTTTAGCTCAAAATACTGTATATTTATGGCCATCAACCTCTCGGAAGTGATCAAACTAGTTAACAGAAACCACACATTTGAGCGCCTACTGGCTATTAACTCCCTGAAGTGTAACAATTTTGACTCTAAATGGAGATTGTGGACTGATAAATACAAAACCTATTAATTGTTTCTTGCTATATTCAGCTCATAGCATCTAACAGTTTCTTGCTATATACAGCTTATAGTGGACAACTTAGCTTAATTAAACATATTGTATCTGTACTTGATATACCCGAACAACAAATGCGCACCGTGTGTAATGAATGTATGTTTGTTATATTCTTACTATACTTAATAAATAATATTGAATCATAAAATACTGTATATTTAGTCATATCAAAAATACAATCTTAGAAACTATTTGAAAACTACAACCTTAACCCTTCACTAAGGTATTAAGTTTGCATTTAGTTTTCATATACTCTGTAAGATATGTATTTTTGATATGACTATATGTATTTTGAGCTAACCCACAGTAGTCACATATTTTAACCGCTGACTTTAACCACTTCCTGTCTGGGCCTATAGCAAAAATGATAGCCGGCGGTAGTTTAGTTATCATGACTCATATGACGTCCTGTCGGGATGCACATAGCCCCAGGACACAGCCGATGACCGATCTGAGTACCGGCTCGCTGCCGGTACCATGTAACCGCCGTGCCCAATCACAGCAGGTCACATGACAGTTGTACACAATGGATGGCTTCCTTTCATGCCATCCATTGTGTACAAATGTGTTGCTAGCTGTGAATGGTCAATTTGAACACATGGTACAGGCAGGGCCAATCACAGCACATCTGTACCATGTGATTAGCTTTGACCAATCACAGATAATCACAACAAAACAGACAAATGAATCAGTTTCATTCAGTAAAATGCTTGCTTATAGCAATGTAATAAATACATTGCTATAGGCAAACATAATGTGTAAAAAAAAAAGAAAAAAAAATCCTGATCGCTTCCCCAGAGCAGTACAATGTTATTATGGTAACATTATATTGCTCTGGTTACAGTATGTTAAATAAAAAAACGTAATAAAAAAGAAAAAATATAAAAAAAAAAAATTCCGTACTGTTATCAGTCAGTGTCCCTGATCACCGCCACACCAATTATATGAGGACACTGTACTGAACTGTCCTGACATTTTCGGGCCTCAACAAATGAGATAGGCCATCAGTACATCAGGATTGATCAATTTTCAGATACTGTATATACCAAAGTTTGTGGACTGTAAAACTTCCCTACAGAATAAATAATATAGGCTGATTTGGGTTATTTTCACCAAAGAAATGTTGCAGAATACATTTTGGGCAAAATTTATGAAGAACAATTACCGTATTTATCGGCGTATAACACGCACTTTTTTCCCCTTCAAATCAGGGGGAAATCGTGGGTGCGTGTTATACGCCGATCCCCACCGATCCCTGCTGATTGTGAGCAGAGCGGAGCGATCACCGTCGAGATACACATAGCCGAGTGTACTCGGCTCTTCTCGGCTTTGCTCACAGTCACGCCTAGTCCCGCCATTGGACCTGTGTTATGTCCATCATAGGGCGGGACTGGGCATGACTGTGAGCGGAGCCGAGAAGAGCCTAGTACACTCGGCTATGTGTATCTCGGCTCCGCCCAGTCCCTGCGATCTCGGCGGCGTTTGCTCCGCTCCGACCAGTCTCGGCGGCGATCTCGGCAGCGCCTATTTTAAATTCGAGCAAGGCTGCAATGGACACTGGGGGCAAGGCTGCAATGGACACTGGGGGAAAGGCTGCACTGACAAGGCTGCAAATGACACTGATAAGGCTGCATTGATGGGCATTTAAACGTACGTTTTTTTTTCCTTAACCACTTAATGACCGCCCACCGCCGATTTACGTCGGCAGAATGGCACGGACAGGCAGAATCACGTAGATCTACGTGATCGCCTTTGTGCAGTTGGGGGGTCCATCCGGACCCCCCTTCACTGCAGTGAGCGGCCGTTAAGTGTTCGGGAGCGATCAGGCATGAGGGGGCGGCCGCTCGATTCCGCCCCCCCCCTCGCGATCGCTCCCGGCCAATGAAAATGCTTCCTCCGCCATGTGATGTAAACACAGGCTGGAGGAAGTGATGTCATCTCCCTCGCCGCGGTCTTTTCGTTCCCGGCGCCGAGGAGAGAAGACAGAGGTTAGTGCACCAACAGTCCACTGACACGTAGGTACACATAGGCACACAAATCACCCCCCAGTCACCCCCAGATCACCCCCCAGGTCACCCCAAAGCCCCCAATCACAGTGTCACTGATTGCAGTGATCATTTATTTTACTGATCACTGCATTTAGTGTCATCTGTGATTGTAAAAAGTTGCAGGGCAGTTAGGATTAGGCCCCTTTAGGTCCAGGGTAGCCCCCTAACCCCCCCTAATAAAGGTTTAACCCCTTGATCACCCCCCAGGTAACCCTTTCACCCCCTAACTTCAGCGTCACTAAGCGATTGTTTTTCCGATCGCTGTATTCGTGTCGCTGGTGTTTTAGATAGGCAGTTATTTTTTTTTAGGTTCGCCGCAGGTTTTTATTAGTGTCAGGTACCCCCATATATTATTTTAACCCCCTGATTGCCCCTAGAGTTAACCCTTTCACCAGTGATCGCCGTATAAGCGTCACTGGTGTCACTGGTTAGCCAGTAAGTTATCTAGTTATTTAGGTAACCTGTCAGGTTTTTATATAGCGTTGGGTACCCCCATATTTAACCTAATAAAGGTTTTAACCCCCTGATTGCCCCTAGTTAACCCTTTCACCAGTGATCACCATATAAAGGTTACAGGTGACGCTGGTTGATTAGTTTGCTTTTTATAGCATCAGGGCACCCGCCGTATATAACCCAATAAAGGTTTAACCCCCCTGATCGCCCGGCGGGTGAGATCAATTAGGTTTTAGCGCCAGAGAGGGTCTGCGTCGCCCCAGGCAGTGTTAGGTTAGTGCCAGTAACGCTAACACCCACGCGCAAAGCATACACCCCCTTAGTGGTATAGTATCTGATCAGATCTATAGTAGCATCCCCAGCGGTTTAGGGTTCCCAAAAACGCAGTGTTAGCGGGATCAGCCCAGATACCTGCTAGCGCCTGCGTTTAGCCCCTCCGCCCAGCCCAGCCCAGCCCAGCCCACCCAAGTGCAGTATCGATCGATCACTGTCACTTACCAAACACAACACACATAACTGCAGCGTTCGCAGAGACAGGCCTGATCCCTGCGATCGCTAACAGTTTTTTTGTAGCGTTTGATATATTTGCTGACGACAGTCAGGTGCTTTTTTTCCTGTGAATCTTACTAGTGTACCCCTAAATTTAGAGCCCAAAATGGCAAGACGAAGGTACACTAGTAAAGAGGCCTACGAGATTCTGAGCATGACAGATAGTGAAGAGGAGGTCACGTATCTGTCAGATTCAGGCTCAGAATATCTTCCCGTAGAAGACAGTGACGTCAGCGGCCCCACGTCAGATAGCTCTGACGACGAAGTTGAGGTCCCTGCTAAGGTCAGGTGTACCCGATCCCGATCTTCTGAGGTTGTTGAGGAGCAAGAACCGCAGGTCTCTCGTATCATGGAGCAGAGTAGTACTAGCGCCGCTATTCCTTCTGGTGAACTGGCAAGCACCAGCGGCCTAGTACAGCCTGGACGTACATCCAGCACTGCAGTAACACTTGGTGACGTGGCCAGTCCCATAAGTGCAGTTCAAGCTGGCGAGGTGGCAAGCACAAGTAGTGTCCCGCTGCCACCAAGAAGACAAAGGCAGGCCCGTCGTGCCCATACTGCCCTTCCTGCAGAATTTGCCTATCCTGATTGGGTCCCCACCACTTCTGCAGAACCCGTACTTCCTCCATTCACTGCCCAACCCGGTATTCAGGTGGAAACAGCTGATTTTATTCCAATTGATTTTTATTCGCTGTTTTTCACGGAAGATCTCTATAGATCTATTGTGGACCAGAGTAATTTATATGCTGGTCAATTTATCGCCGCTAACCCCCAGTTGCCTAAAATTGCCAGAAATTGGAAACCAATTACGGTTTCCGAATTCAAGACCTTTCTGGGCCTTTCCCTCAACATGGGCACACATAAATTTCCGTCATTGCGTGCTTATTGGTCCACGCACCCAATTGACCACATGCCCGTGTTCTCTGCCTCCATGTCCAGGGCACGATACGAGCAGATTTTGCGGTTCATGCACTTCAACGACAATGAACTTTGTCGTCCACGTGGGGACCCTGAATACGACCGGCTCTATAAAATTCGGCCCCTCATAAACCACTTCAACGAACGTTTTGCAGCCTTGTTTACTCCCGATCAAGTTGTCTGCGTTGATGAGTCCCTGATTAAATTTTCTGGCCGCTTGTCTTTCAAGCAGTACCTTCCCAGCAAGCGTGCCAGATACGGGGTCAAGCTCTACAAGTTCTGTGACAGGGCAACAGGCTATGTAGTGAACTTTACGGTTTATGAGGGAAAAGACAGTCAGATTGAGTCGGTCAACTGCCCGGATTACATAGGGAGCGCTGGCAAGATAGTGTGGAACTTGGTGTCACCCTTATTCGGAAAGGGGTACCACTTGTATGTGGACAATTATTACACGAGCGTGCCACTGTTTAGTCACTTGTTTGATCATCAGATTGGAGCATGTGGCACCGTGCGACCTAATCGCCGGGGCTTTCCCCAGCGGCTTGTAGATGCCCGTCTTAGGCTGGGGGAGAGAGCCTGCTTGAAGTGTAATAACTTGCTCGCTATGAAGTGGAGGGACAATAGGAATGTTTTCCTTCTTACCTCCCTTCATGCAGACACGACAGTCCAAATTCGTACGGCGACTGGTGTTGTGGAGAAACCCCTCTGTGTCCACGAATATAACCAAAATATGGGAGGGGTGGACCTCAACGACCAGTTGATGGCGCCGTATCTAATTGACCATAAGGCGAGACGCTGGTACAAAAAAGTGTCTCTATCATTATTCCAATTGGCTTTGCTGAACGCTCATGTGCTATACAGAGCTTCAGGCGGGACGTTATCTCTTCTAAAATTCCAGAATGAGATAGTCACAGAACTCCTGTATCCAGGCGGTTCTGCACCTCACCATCCCCAACCAAATGCAGTAAGCCGGCTGCATGAGAGGCATTATTCGTATGTCCTCCCGAGTACCCCTACCCAAAGCCACCCCCAAAAAAGATGTCGTGTCTGTAGCAAGCGCGGATTTAGGCGTGACACCCGTAGTTTTTGTCCACTCTGTCCTGACAAGCCTGGTCTTTGCCAAGGTGAATGTTTTGAACGCTACCACTCAAAAGTGAAGTTTTAGCGTAGGGTACAGCATTTCACAGACAAGGACACACTTACACAGGGTCTCCCAAGATGCCATTACATTTTGAGAGACCCGAACCATTACAGTTGTAAAGTTACAAAAAAAAGTGTAAAAAAGAAAAAAAAAACGTAAAAAACAAAACACAAAAAAAATATAAAATAAAAAAACCAAAAATAGTTGTCGTTTTATTGTTCTCTCTCTCTCTATTTTCTCTCTATTGTTCTGCTCTTTTTTACTGTATTCTATTCTGCAATGTTTTATCATGCTTGCTTTTCAGGTATGTAATTTTTTGTTTTCAGGTGCGCCATTCAACTGCAGCACGGAATTATTTATCTTGACAGCAACAGCGTTTGCTCCCACGATACATAAAGCCATGACTCCAGTGCTGTAGGAGGTGATTTCACCACCACAGTTAAAAAAAAGAGCATATATGCCGAAGCATGGGGGCAGCAGGGGCGGAGGAGCGATTTTGCTCCTAATGCCGCGTACATACGGTCGAAATTCCGACGGAGGCCTGCCCGTGGAAAATTCCGACTGTGTGTACGCGGCATAACTTTTTTGCGGGAGGATGCCCCCATGCTTCGGCATATATATATTTTAGGCACAGGTTGCGTTAAAACATTTTTTTATTTTTTACTAGGTTTTGTTTTGGTATTTGCTTTGCAGGTATGGCATGGTAAGGTCTTACTGTTGTACTGTAATGTTACTTTGTTTTAATGTTAACCACCATTTGCTTAGCAGGTACGCCATTCAGTTGCAGCGCGGATCTATTTATCTTGACAGCAACAGCGTTTGCTCCCACGATACATAAAGCCGTGACTCCAACGCTGTAGGAGGTGATTTCACCACCACAGTTAAAAAAAAGAGCATATATGCCGAAGCATGGGGGCAGCGGGGGTGGCGGAGGAGCGATTTTGCTCCTAATGCCGCGTACATACGGTCGAAATTCCGACGGAGGCCTGCCCGTGGAAAATTCCGACCGTGTGTACGCGGCATAACTTTTTTGCGGGAGGATGCCCCCATGCTTCGGCATATATATATTTTAGGCACAGGTTGCGTTAAAACATTTTTTTATTTTTTACTAGGTTTTGTTTTGGTATTTGCTTTGCAGGTATGACATGGTAAGGTCTTACTGTTGTACTGTAATGTTACTTTGTTTTAATGTTAACCACCATTTGCTTAGCAGGTACGCCATTCAGTTGCAGCGCGGATCTATTTATCTTGACAGCAACAGCGTTTGCTCCCACGATACATAAAGCCATGACTCCAATGCTGTAGGAGGTGATTTCACCACCACAGTTAAAAAAAAGAGCATATATGCCGAAGCATGGGGGCAGCAGGGGCGGAGGAGCGATTTTGCTCCTAATGCCGCGTACATACGGTCGAAATTCCGACGGAGGCCTGCCCGTGGAAAATTCCGACCGTGTGTACGCGGCATAACTTTTTTGCGGGAGGATGCCCCCATGCTTCGGCATATATATATTTTAGGCACAGGTTGCGTTAAAACATTTTTTTATTTTTTACTAGGTTTTGTTTTGGTATTTGCTTTGCAGGTATGGCATGGTAAGGTCTTACTGTTGTACTGTAATGTTACTTTGTTTTAATGTTAACCACCATTTGCTTAGCAGGTACGCCATTCAGTTGCAGCGCGGATCTATTTATCTTGACAGCAACAGCGTTTGCTCCCACGATACATAAAGCCGTGACTCCAACGCTGTAGGAGGTGATTTCACCACCACAGTTAAAAAAAAGAGCATATATGCCGAAGCATGGGGGCAGCAGGGGCGGAGGAGCGATTTTGCTCCTAATGCCGCGTATATACGGTCGAAATTCCAACGGAGGCTTGCCCGTGGAAAAGTCCGACCGTGTGTACGCGGCATAACCTTTTATGCCGCGTACATACGGTCGAAATTCCGACGAAGGCTTGACCGTGTGTACGCGGCATAACTTTTTTGCGGGAGGATGCCCCCATGCTTCGGCATATATGCCCATCATTAGAAGTGGGTGGATGAAGGGAGGTATTCTAATGGTGGGCATACCCACTAATCAATCTCATTTTTTCGTTCAGCCAATAGGCTGTATGAAAAAAAAGATTACAATACATGTCCAACAAGGACCAGCAACGTACTGGTATGTTGCTGGACTTTGAATGTTTATACCAGAATGATGCCTGCGGGTTTAGGTATCATCTTGGTATCATTCTTTTCAGCCAGTGGCCGGCTTTCATGTAAAAGCAATTCTAGCAGATAATTAGCCTCTAGACTGCTTTTACAAGCAGTGGGAGGGAATGTCCCCCCCGGATATAAAAAGCGCCATTGGGAAATTGGGAAAGCATTTTATCACACCGATCTTGGTGTGGTCAGATGCTTTGAGGGCAGAGGAAAGATCTAGGGTCTAACCCCCCAATTTTTTTCAAAAAAAGAGTACCTGTCACTACCTATTGCTATCATAGGGGATATTAACATTCCCTGAGATAACGATAAAAATGGTAAAAAAATAAAATATGGAAGGCACAGTTTAAAAATAAAATAAAAAAGCCAAATAAATAATAAAAAAAAAAAAAAAAGAAAAGCACCGCTGTCCCCCCCTGCTCTTGCGCAAAGGCGAACGCAAGCGTCGGTCTAGCGTCATATGTAAACAGCAATTGCATCATGCATGTGAGGTATCACCGCGAAGGTCAGATCGAGGGCAGTCATTTTAGCAGTATACCTCCTCTGTAAATCTAACGTGGTAACCTGTAAAGGCTTTTAAATGCTTTTAAAAATGAATGTAGTTTGTCGCCGCTGCGCGTTTGTGCGCAATTTTAAAGCATGTCGTGTTTGGTATCCATGTACTCGGCCTATGATCATCTTTTTTATTTCATCAAACATTTGGGCAATATAGTGTTTTTTAGTGCATTAAAAATAAAAAAAGTGTGTTTTTCCCCCAAAAAATGCGTTTGAAAAATCGCTGCGCAAATACTGTGTGGAAAAAAAAATGCAACACCCACTATTTTAATCTGTAGGGCCTTTGCTTTAAAAAAATATATAATGTTTGGGGGTTCAACATAATTTTCTTGCAAAAATTTTTTTTTTTTCATGTAAACAAAAAGTGTCAGAAAGGGCTTTGTCTTCAAGTGGTTAGAAGAGTGGATGATGTGTGACATAAGCTTCCTAATGTTGTGCATAAAATGCCAGGACAGTTCAAAACCCCCCCAAATGACCCCATTTTGTAAAGTAGACACCTCAAGCTATTTGCTGAGAGGCATGTTGAGCCCATTGAATATTTTTTTTTTTTGTCCCAAGTGATTGAATAATGACCAAAAAAAAAAAAATGTACAAAAAGTTGGCACTAAATTATATATTGCTCAAACATGCCATGGGCATATGTGGAATTACACCCCAAAATACATTCTGTTGCTTCTCCTGAGTACGGGGATACCACATGTGTGGGACTTTTTGGGAGCCTAGTCGCGTACGGGACCCCAAAAACCAAGCACCGCCTTCAGGATTTCTATGGGTGTAAATTTTTGATTTCACTCCTCACTGCCTATCACAGTTTCGGAGGCCATGGAATGCCCAGATGGCACAAACCCCCCCAAATGACCCCATTTTGGAAAGTAGACACCCCAAGCTATTTGCTGAGAGGTATGTTGAGTATTTTGCAGATCTCGCTTTTTGTCACAAAGTTTTGAAAATGTAAAAAAAGAAAAAAAAAAGAAAAAAAAAATGTCTTTCTTAATTTTCAAAAACAAATGAGAGCTGTAAAATACTCACCATGCCTCTCAGCAAATAGCTTGGGGTGTCTACTTTCCAAAATGGGGTCATTTGTGGGGGTTTTGGGCTATTTTGACATTTTATGGCCTTCAAAACTGTGATAGGTAGTGAGGAGTGAAATCAAAAATTTATGCCCTTAGAAACCTTGAAGGCGGTGCTTGGTTTTTGGGGTCCCGTACGCGGCTAGGCTCCCAAAAAGTCCCACACATGTGGTATCCCCGTACTCAGGAGAAGCAGCAGAATGTATTTTGGGGTGTAATTTCACATATAACCATGGCATGTGTGAGCAATATATCATTTAGTGACAACTTTTTGTACATTTTTTTTTCTTTTTGTCATTATTCAATCATTTGGGACAAAAAAAAAATATTCAATGGGCTCAACATGCCTCTCAGCAAATAGCTTGGGGTGTCTACTTTCCAAAATGGGGTCATTTGGGGGGGTTTTGTGCCATCTTGGCATTTTATGGCCTTCAAAACTGTGATAGGTAGTGAGGAGCGAAATCAAAAATGTATGCCCTTAGAAACCTTGAAGGCGGTGCTTGGTTTTTGGGGTCCCGTACGCGGCTAGGCTCCCAAAAAGTCCCACACATGTGGTATCCCCGTACTCAGGAGAAGCAGCAGAATGTATTTTGGGGTGTAATTTCACATATGCCCATGGCATGTGTGAGCAATATATCATTTAGTGACAAAAGTTTGTCATATTCCCGCAACCTGTGGCAAAATATAAAATATTCCATGGACTCAACATGCCTCTCAGCAAATAGCTTGGGGTGTCTACTTTCCAAAATGGGGTAATTTGGGGGGGTTTTGTGCTATTTTGGCATTTTATGGCCTTCGAAACTGTGATAGGTAGTGAGGAGTGAAATCAAAAATTTACGCCCTTAGAAATCCTGAAGGCGGTGCTTGGTTTTGGGGCCCTGTACGCGGCTAGGCTCCCAAAAAGTCCCACACATGTGGTATCCCCGTACTCAGGAAAAGCAGCAGAATGTATTTTGGGGTGCAATTCCACATATAACCATGGCATGTGTGAGCAATATATCATTTAGTGACAACTTTTTGTACATTTTTTTTTCTTTTTGTCATTATTCAATCATTTGGGACAAAAAAAAATATTCAATGGGGTCAACATGCCTCTCAGCAAATAGCTTGGGGTGTATACTTTCCAAAATGGGGTCATTTGGGGGGGTTTTGTGCCATCTTGGCATTTTATGGCCTTCAAAACTGTGATAGGTAGTGAGGAGTGAAATCAAAAATTTATGCCCTTAGAAACCTTGAAGGCGGTGCTTGGTTTTTGGGGTCCCGTACGCGGCTAGGCTCCCAAAAAGTCCCACACATGTGGTATCCCCGTACTCAGGAGAAGCAGCAGAATGTATTTTGGGGTGTAATTTCACATATGCCCATGGCATGTGTGAGCAATATATCATTTAGTGACAACTTTGTGCAAAAAAAAAAAAGTTTGTCATATTCCCGCAACCTGTGGCAAAATATAAAATATTCCATGGACTCAACATGCCTCTCAGCAAATAGCTTGGGGTGTCTACTTTCCAAAATGGGGTAATTTGGGGGGGTTTTGTGCTATTTTGGCATTTTATGGCCTTCGAAACTGTGATAGGTAGTGAGGAGTGAAATCAAAAATTGACGCCCTTAGAAATCCTGAAGGCGGTGCTTGGTTTTTGGGGCCCTGTACGCGGCTAGGCTCCCAAAAAGTCCCACACATGTGGTATCCCCGTACTCAGGAAAAGCAGCAGAATGTATTTTGGGGTGCAATTCCACATATAACCATGGCATGTGTGAGCAATATATCATTTAGTGACAACTTTTTGTACATTTTTTTTTTCTTTTTGTCATTATTCAATCATTTGGGACAAAAAAAAAATATTCAATGGGGTCAACATGCCTCTCAGCAAATAGCTTGGGGTGTCTACTTTCCAAAATGGGGTCATTTGGGGGGTTTTGTGCCATCTTGGCATTTTATGGCCTTCAAAACTGTGATAGGTAGTGAGGAGTGAAATCAAAAATTTATGCCCTTAGAAACCTTGAAGGCGGTGCTTGGTTTTTGGGGTCCCGTACGCGGCTAGGCTCCCAAAAAGTCCCACACATGTGGTATCCCCGTACTCAGGAGAAGCAGCAGAATGTATTTTGGGGTGTAATTTCACATATGCCCATGGCATGTGTGAGCAATATATCATTTAGTGACAACTTTGTGCAAAAAAAAAAAAGTTTGTCATATTCCCGCAACTTGTGGCAAAATATAAAATATTCCATGGACTGAACATGCCTCTCAGTAAATAGCTTGGGGTGTCTACTTTCCAAAATGGGGTCATTTGGGGGGGTTTTGTGCTATTTTGGCATTTTATGGCCTTCGAAACTGTGATAGGTAGTGAGGAGTGAAATCAAAAATTTGCGCCCTTAGAAATCCTGAAGGCGGTGCTTGGTTTCCGGGGTCCCGTACGTGGCTAGGCTCCTAAAAAGTCCCACACATGTGGTATCCCTGTACTCAGGAGAAGCAGCAGAATGTATTTTGGGGTGCAATTCCACATATAACCATGGCATGTGTGAGCAATATATCATTTAGTGACAACTTTTTGTAATTTTTTTTTTTTTTTTGTCATTATTCAATCACTTGGGACAAAAAAAAAAAATATTCAATGGGCTCAACATGCCTCTCAGCAATTTCCTTGGGGTGTCTACTTTCCAAAATGGGGTTATTTGGGGGGGTTTTGTACTGCCCTGCCATTTTAGCACCTCAAGAAATGAGATAGGCAGTCATAAATTTAAAGCTGTGTAAATTTCAGAAAATGTACCCTAGTTTGTAAACGCTATAACTTTTGCGCAAACCAATAAATATACGCTTATTGACATTTTTTTTACTAAAGACATGTGGCTGAATACATTTTGGCCTAAATGTATGACTAAAATTGAGTTTATTCGATTTTTCTTATAACAAAAAGTAGAAAATATAATTTTTTTTCAAAATTTTCGGTCTTTTTCTGTTTATATCGCAAAAAATAAAAATCGCAGAGGCAATCAAATACCATTAAAAGAAAGCTCTATTTGTGGGAAGAAAAGGACGCAAATTTCATTTGGGTACAACATTGCATGTCCGCACAATTTACAGTTAAAGCAGCGCAGTGCCGAATCCCAAAAACAGGCCTGGTCCTAATGGCCCGAAATGGTCCGGGGCTTAAGTGGTTAAACTTCCCTCCTAAAAGTTTTTTTCCTTAAAATTCCCTCCTAAACTTGGGGTGCGTGTTATACGCCGATAAATACGGTATTTATTTGCAAAATGTTATAACAGAAACAAAGAAAAACGTCTTTAGCAAAAAATAAAAAACAAAATGCTAAAAATTGTAGTTTGGGAACAGTGCTGCATGATTGCGCAATTGTCATTCAAAGTGTGAGAGCGCTGAAAGCTGAAAATTGGCCTGGGCAGGAAGGGGGTAAAGAAAACCAATATAAACAGCGCTTGCAAATAGGTGAATAAGTACAACTAATTAACCAAAATGATTAGCATAAATGACTCTTTAAATAAGGTGCTAGGTGCTCAAAGGTGCTTAAGAAGTGCATTAGTGATCCAATATTATTGCTGGTGCTCCACAATTGAGGACGGGGCCATATGCCACACTCCCCTGTTGTGACCCCACAAGAAGGGAGTAAAAGTGCCCAGTATTGAAGTGGTTAAAATATTAACTGCTAGCTTAAAATCACTCTTTGAGGTGACATACAGAACCCACTTCTCCCTGACAGCTTCTCTAAACCAGCTGAATGATCACACAATGGAATAACAGGTGTCTACAACAAGGTTCAGCCCTCAGTTAGCCAGGGCAGGGGGAGCTGACAAGCTAGTAGAATTTGACACTCCCAGAAGTATCAGATTCCTGGCACTGGTGGTAACTAGAATAAACATGAGCAGATAAGAAAGAGAATAATTGCAGGCACAAGTACGGTATATGTTCATTTTGCTCAACCTAAACAAGAGTTAAATTTAAAAAGTAAGATCTGTAGATATGGTCTCTTTAGATACTGAGAAGAACATCTTTGAGTAATCATTAAATTTTGCTTTAAAACAGTACTGAACATTTTTTGCTTCATTAGCTTAGTGTACAGTATCTTTGTGACATTTTAAATATCTCCAGGCTTTACATATAAGTTGTTTCAGGGACATAATTGCTGCATTTCCTGTGACCATGTGACGGAATGACTCAGTTTATTTCATGCACATTTCAACCTCATTTATTTCTGTGGTCTCAAATATTTAAAAATAAATAAATAAATTAACATTTTCATAAATCAAACAATAGGCAAACCAATGAAATCGTTAAAATAATAATAAAAATACATGAAGCTATTAAAGTAGGACCAGAGTTTTAATGATGCAAATGCTGACTGCCTCACCAAAACAGTCTGTACCTCTCATTAACTATAAAAACATGTGAATAAAGCCTAAAACAAAAATGTAATACATATATATATATATATATATATATGTAGCGGGTACTTACTTTCCCGGGTGCATTTTTTTAATCTGGCTGTGACATCAGTGCTATGTTCCCTGTGGTCCACGAGGTGGCGCTGTCACTGTGACCGGAGGGACGAATATCACTGTGTGCCGAGGCCCTTTTTGTCCTCTCTCGGCAGCGGTATGGTGGGGCGCGGAACCCGCCGTGCTTGCTGGGGGAGGGTATAAAGGGGGCCGGCCATCTTGGTCACGGGGTTTTCGTCCCAAGCACCTTCAGCTTGCGGACGTGGGTTCGTGCTCGTCCCCTAGGAGGCCTCGGCCTAGGGGACCAACGGAGATCGTGTTCCACCTCAGGCACCTTCAGTCCTGGGGTGAGGTACTTACAAGAAGGTCCGGAGCTCAGTGCCCAACACTGAGTTCCGCGAGGGAAGGGTCCTAAGGCACTTCGGGGATGGAGGCCTGAATCTGAGTAAGACGCAATGGACCGGGGAGAGCTCCTCACTCGAAGACCCGGTGCAACAGACTGCCGGTGACGGGTGAGTCTCTTGTCGGAGACCGTCCAGAAGGATCCCCTTCACCTCGTGCGGAGACCATAGCCCACTCTCCAGGAGGAGAGTGGAGGACCGAATTTGTGTCTGGGCCTATTCACACTCACACCTCCTTTTCTGTTCTATCTATCAAGGAAGTCCCTGTATGGTGTGTTCTAATAAAGGAGTGTTGGACTTTAATGGTGTGAGGCTCACTTCCTGGTGGACGAAGTTCACGGTGACTCTTGGAGGGAGGATCCGGGTGCACAGCACAGACCCGAAGGTAAACAAGACATTGCTGATACCACAGGTATTCCCACGTGGTGGAAGCTAGGCGTAGCCCACCCGCTCTCTCTCTCTCCCCCATCAGATACCCCTAGACAAGAGACAGTGCGAGTTGCACGGAGAGAGAAGAGGGGAAGGCACTATATATATATATATATATATATATATATATATATACTGTATAT
Organism: Rana muscosa; assembly: GCA_029206835.1. Classification (NCBI taxonomy): domain Eukaryota; kingdom Metazoa; phylum Chordata; class Amphibia; order Anura; family Ranidae; genus Rana; species Rana muscosa. Next base: position 16,100,056 of record JARGYO010005626.1, read on the forward strand.
GTGTATATATATATACAGTGGGTACGGAAAGTGTTCAGACCCCCTTCAATTTTTAACTCTTTGTTATTTTGCAGCCATTTGCTAAAATCATTGAAGTTCATTTTTTTCCTCATTAATGTACAATGGCACCCCATATTGACAGAAAAACACAGAATTGTTGACAATTTTGCAGTTTTATTAAAAAAGAAAAATTGAAATATCACATGGTCCTAAGTATTCAGACCCTTTGCTGTGACACTCATATATATAACTCAGGTGCTGTTCATTTCTTCTGATCATCCTTGAGATCAGGGGAGGGCTGGGCCAGGGGGCAGGGTGACAATTGCCTTCCAAGCCGCCCTAACTTATGTTCAAAATGGCCGGCAGCCGCTGCCCGCTACCATTTTCTTTTTTATTCTGGTCTAGGAAGTCAGGCCAGGGGCATGGACATGGCGGCTGACCACTAGCTGTTGCATTCCGGGAGTTGTAGTCCGCACTCAAGCTTCTGATGGGTGGAAAACACAGCAGCGCAGAGGAAACTACAACTCCCTGGGACCGGATTCTTGGAAGCAGGCAGAGGCAGGGCGTGCCAGGGAGTCGGGCTGCAGGGCTGGGCGCTGGCTGCAACTTGACCCCAGGATCAGGAGCGTTACCCCCCCCCAGGAAACCGTGGCGTGAAAGAACTTGCTGAGCTGAGATCGCTGAGGTGAGAGACCCTGACACCCCTAGCTGATCCCCCAGCTCCCCCCCATACACCCCATGTAACCTGCCCCAGTGATCAGGCTGCATTGATGGGCACTGGAGTTGGCTGCACTGATGGGCACTGGTGAGGCTGCATTGAAAAACCAGGTGGGCCATGGATGGTAAGCTTATTTGGCGGTTCAATGGGCCACTTGACTGGACTTGCCCCCCAGGCCTAAGGCCGCCAGCCCTCCCCTGCTTGAGATGGTTCTACACCTTCATTTGAGTCCAGCTGTGTTTGATTGTACTGATTGGACTTGATTAGGAAAGCCACACACCTGTCTATATAAGACCTTACAGCTCACAGTGCATGTCAGAGCAAATGAGAATCATGAGGTCAAAGGAACTGCCTGAGGAGCTCAGAGACAAAATTGTGGCAAGGCACAGATCTGGCCAAGATTACGAAAAAATTTCTGCTGCACTTAAGGTTCCTAAGAGCACAGTGGCCTCCATAATCCTTAAATGGAAGACGTTTGGGACGACCAGAACCCGCTGGCCGTCCGGCCAAACTGAGGTATCGGGGGAGAAGAGCCTTGGTGAGAGAGGTAAAGAAGAACCCAAAGATCACTGTGGCTGAGCTCCAGAGATGCAGTTGGGAGATGGGAGAAAGTTGTAGAAAGTCAACCATCACTGCAGACCTCCACCAGTCGGGGCTTTATGGCAGAGTGGCCCGACGAAAGGCTTTCCTCAGTGCAAGACACATGAAAGCCCACATGGAGTTTGCTAAAAACACCTGAAGGACTCCAAGATGGTGAGAAATAAGATTCTCTAAGATTAAGACCAAGATAGAACTTTTTGGCCTTAATTCTAAGCGGTATGTGTGGAGAAAACCAGGCACTGCTCATCTCCTGTCCAATGCAGTCCCAACAGTGAAGCATGGTGGTGGTGGAATCATGCTGTGGGGGTGTTTTTAAGCTGCAGGGACAGGACGACTGGTTGCAATCGAGGGAAAGATGAATGCAGCCAAGTACAGGGATATCCTGGACGAAAACCTTCTCCAGAGTGCTCAGGACCTCAGACTGGGCCGAAGGTTTACCTTCCAACAAGACAATGACCCTAAGCACACAGCTAAAATAACGAAGGAGTGGCTTCACAACAACTCAGTGACTGTTCTTGAATGGCCCAGCCAGAGCCCTGACTTAAACCCAATTGGGCATCTCTGGAGAGACCTAAAAATGGCTGTCCACCAACGTTTACCATCCAACCTGACAGAACTGGAGAGGATCTGCAAGGAGGAATGGCAGAGGATTCCCAAATCCAGGTGTGAAAAACTTGTTGCATCTTTCCCAAAAAGACTCATGGCTGTATTAGATCAAAAGGGTGCAAATACTAAATACTGAGCAAATGGTCTGAATACTTAGGACCATGTGATATTTCAGTTTTTCTTTTTTATTAAATCTGCAAAAATGTCAACAATTCTGTGTTTTTCTGTCAATATGGGGTGCTGTGTGTACATTAATGAGGAAAAAATGAACTTAAATGATTTTAGCAAATGGCTGCAATATAACAAAGAGTGAAAAAAAAATGAAAGGGGGTCTGAATACTTTTCGTACCCACTGTATATATATATATATATATATATATAAATATATATATATGTAGCTTATGATCATATAGCTAGTAAAATTCAAAACCTTAGCAGTGCTTTTTCAATTTTTAGAAGAATATTTTCAGCAGATACAAAAAATAACTGTTGATATTGCCAGAAATGCAATGTGTCCTTGTTGTGGATTTAACTGAAATCACAAACAATGTTTCTTTCCCTTCCAGGTGTAACCTGGATTGTAGCTGATAACTACTCTGGAACTTCTTTTATTGTTGCTTCTGTATTTCCTTTTGCAGTGTGGACAGGGTTAAACTGAAGATTCATTAATGCAAAAGTGTAGCAGAAATATTTAAGTAAACAACTTTCCAATGCTCATCCAAGGACAGTGTAAGCATCAAATGTGAGACAGCTGCTGCTCCAGCCAGGAGAAAAACAGTTATGCCGTGTACACACGATCGATTTTCTCGACGGTGAAAACACCGCTGAGAAATTCGACATGAAAAACGAGGACCGGCTTGGTCCCCTACACACGGCCGGTTTTCATGACATTTTTTCTCTTGGTTGAGAAAACCGACCGTGTGTAGGCTCCCTGGTAGTGATGAGCCGAACACCCCCGGGTTCGGTTCGCACCAGAACCCGCGAACGGACCGAAAGTTCGCACAAACTTTAGAACCCTATTAAATACAATGGATGCGAACGTTCGAAATCGAAAGTGCTAATTATAACGACTATTATGCATGTTATTGTCCTAAAAAGGGTTTGGGAACCCGGGTTCTTCACCAGGGGACATGTATCAATGCAAAAATAAGTTTTAAAAATGGCAGTTTTTCTGGAGCAGTCATTTTAATGATGCATAAAGTGAAAAAAAAAAAGTCAAATATTCCTTTAACCACTTGACCACTGGGCACTTAAACCCCCTTAATAACCAGACCAATTTTCAGCTTTCGGTGCTCTCACATTTTGAATGACAATTACTCAGTCATACAACACTGTACCCATATGAAATTTTTGTCCTTTTTTTCACACAAATAGAGCTTTCTTTTGGTGGTATTTAATCACTGTTGGGTTTTTTATTTTTTGCGCTATAAGAGAAAAAAGACTGAAAATTTTGTAAAAAAATGATTTTTTTTTCGTTTCTGTTATAAAATTTTGCAAATTACTATTTTTTCTTCATAAATTTTGGCCAAAATTTATACTGCTACATATCTTTGGTAAAAATAAGTACAAATTGGTGTATATTATTTGGTCTTTGTGAAAGTTATAGAGTCCACAAGCTATGGTGCCAATATCTGAAAATTGATCACACCTGAAGTACTGACGGCCTATCTCAATTCTTGAGACCCTAACATGCCAGAAAAGTACAAATACCCCCCAAATGACCCCTTTTTGGAAATAAGACATTCCAAGGTATTCAGAAAGAGGCATTGTGAGTTTTTTGAAGTTGTCATTTTTTCCCACAATTCTTTGCAAAGTCAAGATTTTTTTTTTCTCTTTTTTTTCTTTCACAAAATTGTCATATTAGCAGGTTATTTCTCACACACAGCATATGCATTCCACAAATTACACCCCAAAACACATTCTGCTATTACTCCCGAGTATGGCGATACCACATGTGTGAGACTTTTACACAGCGTGGCCACATAGAGAGGCCCAACATGCAGGGAGCACCTTCAGGCGTTCTGGAGCACCCAGGCCAATTCTGACATTTCTCTCCTACATGTAAAAATCATCATTTGTTTGCTAGAAAATTACATAGAACCCCAAAACATTATATATGTTTTTTTAGCAAAGACCTTAGAGAATATAATGGTGGTTGTTGCAACTTTTTATCTCGCACGATATTTGCGCAGCAATTTTTTTAACGCGTTTTTTACGGAAAAAAATGTTTTGTGCTTAAAAAAAAAAAAAACAGTAAAGTTAGCCCAATGTTTTTGCATAATGTGAAAGATGAAGTTACGCCGAGTAAATAGATACCTAACATGTCGCCCTTAAAAATTGCACACACTCGTGGAATGGCGCCAAACTTCGCTACTTAAAAAATCCCCATAGGCGACGCTTTAAATATTTTTACTGGTTACATGTTTTGAGTTACAGAGGAGGTCTAGGGCCAAAATGATTGCTCTCGCTCTAACGTTCGCAGAGATACCTCACATGTGTGGTTTGAAAACCGTTTTCATATGTGGGCGGGACTTACGTATGCGTTCGCTTCTGTATGCTAGCTCACGGGGACAGGGGCGCTTTAAAAAAAAAAAAAATGTTATTCTTCATTTTACTTTATTTATTTTAGTTTGACATGTTTTTCCGCCCTAAACATTTTTTTGATCACTTTTATACCTATTACAAGGAACGTAAACATCCCTTGTAATAGGAATATGGCATGACAGGTCCTCTTTACAGTGAGATATGGGGGGGGGGGTGTCAATAAGACCCCACATCTCACCTCTAGGCTGGGAAGCCTGAAAAAAATACAAAAAAAAAACAACAATCCTGGCTTTGATCGTAGCGGTGAGTCGGTAGAAGCACCGGAGGGCGGCGGGGGGGGGGACATCCCCTCTCGCCTCCCGTAAGAATGATCAAGCGGCGGAACAGACGCTATGATTGTTCTTATGGTGTAGGGAATCGCCGGCTGAAAAAGCTAATATCTGAATGATGCCTGTAGCTGCTCCCATCATTCAGATATCCCCGCACAAAGTCAAGGACGTCATATGACGGCCGGAGGGCGGGAAGTGGTTATTGCAGAGTATTGCCGGGCATTGCGGAGTATTGCCGGGCATTGCGGAGTATTACTGGGCATTGCGGAGTATTGCAGGGCATTGCGGAGTATTGCGGACTATGGCAGGGTATTGCGGTGTATGGCAGGGTATTGCACGGGTATTGCACAGGGTATTGTGGAGGGTATTGCAGAGTATTGTGGAGGGTATTGCAGAGTATTGTGGAGGGTATTGCAGAGTATTGTGGAGGGTATTGCAGAGTATTGTGCAGGGTATTGCAGAGTATTGTGCAGGGTATTGCAGAGTATTGTGCAGGGTATTGCAGAGTATTTTGCAGAATATTGCGCAGGGTATTGCAGAGTATTGCACAGGGTATTGCAGAGTATTGCGCAGGGTATTGCAGAGTATTGCACCAGAGTATTGCAGAGTATTGCACCAGAGTATTGCAGAGTATTGCACCAGGGTATTGCAGAGTATTTTGCAGGGTATTGCGCAGGGTATTGCAGAGTATTTTGCAGGGTATTGCAGAGTATTTTGCAGGGTATTGCAGAGTATTGCGCAGGGTATTGCAGAGTATTTTGCAGGGTATTGCAGAGTATTGCACCAGGGTATTGCAGAGTATTGCACCAGGGTATTGCAGAGTATTGCACCAGGGTATTGGCAGGGTATTTTGCAGAGTATTGGCAGGGTATTTTGCAGAGTATTGGCAGGGTGTATTGCAGAGTATTGGCAGGGTATTGCACCAAGGATGGCTGAGCAGGGATGGATGGATGGCTGGATCTGTGACTGCAATTGTCACAGATCCAGCCCACAGTGCTGCTGCTGCCATCCGCTCCCTCCCCCTCCCCTCTCACACTGTACCGATCTGTACAGAGAGGGGAGGGAGGAACCGGCGTCATCAAATGACGCCGGTCTGTTTACAAGTGATTGCTCCGTCATTTGACGGAGCGATCACGTGGTAAACGGCCGCTATCAGCGGCGATTTACCGCGATTCGTGATCCGCCGGGTCCAGAGGAGTTTCCCGTGTGCGCGCCCCAGGGGGCGCGCGGGAGCGCGATTCTGGGAGGACGTTATATAACGTCCTCCCAGAGTTAAGCAACCACCTTGTCGACGTTATTTGTCGGCAGGTGGTTGTTAAGTGATTAAATATCGTACCTGGGGGGTGTCTAAAGTATGCCTGTGAAGTGCCACGTGTTTCCCGTGTTTAGAACTGTCCCTGCACAAAATTACACTTCTAAAGGAAAAAAAGCCATTTAAAACTGCTTGCGGCTTTAATGTAATGTCTGGTCCTGGTAATATGGATGAAAATCTTTAAGAAAAATGGCATAGCTATCCCATCACACACCCCCCCCCCTACCCCAGCCCATTACCAGCCCCTTTGGGTCTTGTATGGATATTAAGGGGAACCCCGCACACAAAATAAAAAAGGCCCTATATACTCTGAACAGCCATATACAGGCGGTGCATACAAGACAGGGACTGTAGGTTTGTTCTTATGTAGAATCTGTTTGTAATTTTGAACAGGTACATTGTTTAAGTGTAGCTCCAGGCAAAAAATCAATTTTTAAGCTTTTTGGAAAACATAGGGAAGGGTTATCACCCCTGTAACATTTGTTCTGCTGTCTGTGCAGTGTGCACCTGTTCAGAACAGTTCACCTCACTTTCCGTCCTAATGACAAATGTTTTTTGAAAATTTGGGGTTTTCATTGAAACAAGAATTGGTGATAAAGCATCAGTGGAGAGGAGACACTTTTTTTTCCCATATTAACTCTTACAGGAGAGAATTTGCCTTCCTAGGGGTAGATTTCCTCTCACTTCCTGTTGTATCCTTCCGTTTGCAAGGAGTCGTTTGTAAGTTGGATGTTTGAAAGTAGGGGCCTGCTGTATATACTCAGCTGAAATTTGCCCCTTACATGTTGGTGTTGCCACAACACTGTGATCCCTCACAGTTACTCTTGGTGGGCGCATGAATGAGCCCTGCTGTGAAATATTAGATCAAGAATTGTAATTGCATGCCCCTGTTGAACAGGGGCTGAAAAATTGGGCCTTTGGTGGTGGTGGTGGTGGTGGTGGTGTTGACACAACACTGTAAGGCCTCACAGTTAGTCTTGGTGGGCGCAGGAATGGGCCCTGCTGTGAATTATTAGATCAAGAATTGTAATTACATGCCCCTGTTAAACAGGGGCATAAAAATTGGGCCTTAGGCACTGGTGCCACAACACTGCAACCCCTCACAGATACTGTACTTGGAGCACAGCAATGAGCCCTGTTGCAAAGTATTGCATCAAAAATTGTAATTACACGCCCCTGTTAAACAGGGGCTGAAAAATTGGGCCTTAGCCACTGGTGCTGGTGCCACGACACTGAAACCTCTCCCAGATACTCTAGTTGGAGTGCAGGAATGAGCCCTGCTGCAAAGCATTGCATAAAAAATTGTAATAACACGCCCCTGTTAAACAGGGGCTGAAAAATTGGGCCTTAGCCACTGGTGGCGGCACCCAGAAAAAAAAATGTTCTTCCAAGCTATCATCATCAATCGGATCATTGAGGAGGAGGAGGAGGATAGTCAGTCAACATAACAGGACAGTCTCTCAGCATCAGCATCAGTCTTGAAGGGATGTGACATTTGAAAATAAATTAGTCTGTTATATCAGCTTCAGGTGTTTGGTAGCTGGTGGTGATCCAAGACTGGTTCATCTTTATGAAGGTCAGTCGATCAACAGAGTCGGTGGACAGGCGCACCCTGTGATCCGTGACAAATCCTCCAGCAGCACTGAATGTGCGTTCTGAAAGAACGCTGGATGCAGGACAGGCCAGTAGCTCAATTGCATACTGTGCAAGCTCTGGCCAGTGATCCATCCTCAAGACCCAGTAAGCCAGAGGATTTTCGGTGGGGAAGGTGTCCAAGTCTGACCTTGCCCCTAGGTATTCCTGCACCATGTATATCAGACGCTGGCGATGGTTGCTGGAACCGATCATACCTTGGGGCTGCGGACTAAAGAATTGTCTGAACGCATCGGTCAGACGGCCACCTTCCCCACCGCTCCTTCTTTGACTGACCGAAGCCTCAGCAACTCGTTGTCCAGGACCATGAGTTTGTAACCTCCCAGTCTCTGGGAACGTGTTGCACAGACCTTTCTGCAAGGCCTCCCGGAGTTGTCTCATACTCTGTTCCCTCTGCGACGGTAAGATAAGGTCCGCAACCTTACCCTTGTACCGTGGATCAAGGAGAGTGGCCAGCCAGTAATGGTCCCTCTCCTTGATCCGAAGAATACGAGGATCCTTCCGCAGACTTTGCAGGATCAGGGAGGCCATGCAGCGTAGGTTAGCTGAGGCAATCGGCCCGGAGTCCTCTGGGTCACTAAGGACGACATGATCCACAGCCACCTCCTCCCAGCCACGTACAAGTCCACTGTTTTCTTGGAACTGTAAATCATCCCTAAAAGACTGCTGCTGATGATGCTGAGTGCCAGGCTCCACCTCCATGCTGACACAATCCTCCTCCTCCTCCTCCTCCTCCTCTTCTTCCTGTGCGATGGGTGGGACAGAAGGAACACTGTCTGGGTAAAGGGGGCCTTGAGAGGCAAGGAAGTCCTCCTCTTCCTGCCTCTGTTCTGCCTCAAGTGCCCTGTTCATTATTTCACACAGCGTATGTTCCAACAGGTGGACAAGAGGTACAGTGTCACTGATGCATGCACTGTCACTGCTCACCATCCTCGTGGCCTCCTCAAATGGTGCCAGGACAGTGCATGCATCCCTGATCATGCCCCACTGGCATGGTGAAAAAAAACCGAGCTCCCCTGACCCTGTCCTGGTGCCGTAGTCGCACAGGTACTCATTGATGGCCCTCTGCTGTGTGTGCAGCCGCTGCAGCATTTCCAACGTTGAGTTCCACCTGGTGGGCATGTCACATATAAGGCGGTTCTTGGGCAGGTTCAACTCCTTTTGCAGCTCAGCCAGGCGAGCACTGGCATTATAAGATCTGCGGAAATGCACACAGACTTTCCTGGCCTGCCTCAGGACATCCTGTAAGCCCGGGTACCTGCCCAAGAACCGCTGCACCACCAGGTTAAGGACGTGAGCCACACAGGGCACATGGGTCAGTTGTCCCTGTCGGAGAGCGGAGAGGAGGTTGGTGCCATTGTCGCAAACTACCATTCCTGGCTTAAGCTGGTGTGGCGTCAACCACCTCTCGGCCTGCCCCTGCAGAGCAGACAGAACCTCTGCCCCAGTGTGGCTCCTGTCCCCCAAACACACCAGCGCAAGCACGGCATGGCATGTTTTTGCCTGCGTACTTGCGTAGCCCCTTGAACGCCTACGGAGCACCGCTGGTTCCGAGGACAAAGCACAGGAAGAGGCCACGGAGGAAGAAGAAGAGGAGGGGGTGGAGGACAGAGGTGTGTCACTACCAGTAGTAGCATTTTGGAGGCGTGGCGGTGGAACAACCTCCAACACTACTGCACCTTGTCCTGCATCCTTCCCAGCTGCCAAAAGAGTGACCCAATGGGCCGTGAAAGAAAGGTAACGTCCCTGTCCATGCCTGCTGGACATGAGTCAGCGGTAATATGCACCTTACCGCTGACCACCCTGTCCAGCGAGGCCAAGACATTGCCTTCCACATGCAGGTAGAGAGCGGGAATCGCCTTCCATGAGAAAAAGTGGCATTTGGGAACCTGCCACTGAGGAACCGCACATTGCACAAACTCACGGAATGGGGCCGAGTCTACCAACTGAAAAGGCAGCAGTTGAAGCGCTAGCAATTTAGCCAAGCTAGCATTCAACCGCTGGGCATGTGGATGGCTGGGAGTGAACTTCTATCGACGGTCCAGCGGCTGGGGCAGGGAAATTTGCCTGCTAGAATCGGACGTCGGTGTACTGCTAGCAGAGTGCCCGCAAGTACTTGGCTGTGACACACCTAATTCTCCATCTTCATTCCTCTCAGAGCAGGTTTCAGAGAGGACTGAAGGTATAGTGGGGTTGGAGATCCCAGCTGATGCGGTGCAAGAAGAGGTCAGCTTTGTTCTTTGGTGTGGGTCTTTAAGGTAGGCTTGCCAACGAGCTGCATGGCAAGTCAACATATGTCTGGTCAAGCATGTGGTGCCCAAGCGGGTGATGTTTTGGCCACGCGATATACGCTTGAGACATATGTTGCAAACAGCAGCTGTGCGATCTGATGCACTCGACTCAAAAAAGGCCCACACCAAAGAACTTTTTGAATAACGGGCAGAGGCAGCGCCCTGCACAGGCGGAGCTCTGCGGTGTGATTCCGTCGGTGTGCTGCCCTTACGCTGGCCCCCCGAGGGCATCCTGCCTCGTTGGAGATGTGCCTCCTCCTCATCCTCCTCCTCCTCCTCCTCCTCTCTCCTATTAGGCACCCACGTGGAGTCAGTGACCTCATCATCCCCTCCCTCCTCATCACTGGAGCCAATCTGGCAGTATGCTGCAGCTGCTGGAACATGACTGCCAGGTTGGTGTCCTTCTTGAGCATCCCCTCTCTCTGCTCTCACGCTACTGCCTTCCTCTAGCTGGGTATCATCATCAGACCCTTCGAAACGCTGGGCATTCTCCTGGAGCATGTACCCAACACTGTGCTCAAACAGTTCGGGGGACTCCTCAGGAGGACATGGTTGGTCTAGGGAAGGAGTGACTGATGATGACATTGATACCAGGGAAGAGGACGCTTTGGCAGCTGCTTTGCCAGTACCCTGAGCCTGGGTGAGAGAGGATGAGGACGATAAGGAGGGCTTGGTCATCCACTCTATCAAGTCTTCGGCATGATGCGGCTCAACACGTCCAGCTGCCGAAAAGGACAAGCGTGTCCCATGGCCACGTGCTGATGGTGATGCACCGCGTCCATGACCAGCACTGTTGTCTCTAGACACAGAGCCTGCTTGCCCTCTTTTATTGGCTCCTGACTGTCTGCCTCTCCTTGTTTGCCTTCCAGACATTCTAATGGCCTGCAGGGAAATGGGAAAAGCAGCAATACAGGCTAAGTTCAGGTGTAATATCGTCAGGAGGTACACTCCGCCCGCTGTAAGTGCCGCAAAATCCTGTTGGTGTAACACACCAGGAAAAAGTAGCAATACAGGCTAAGTTAAGGTGTAATATGGTCAGGAGGTACACTCCGCCCGCTGTAAGTGCCGCAAAATCCTGTTGGTGTAACACACCAGGAAAAAGCAGCAATACAGGCTAAGTTAAGGTGTAATATGGTCAGGAGGCACACTCCGCCCGCTGTAAGTGCCGCAAAATCCTGTTGGTGTAACACACCAGGAAAAAGCAGCAATACAGGCTAACTTCAGGTGTAATATGGTCAGGAGGCACACTCCTCCCGCTGTAAGTGCCGCAAAATCCTGTTGGTGTAACACACCAGGAAAAAGCAGCAATACAGGCTAAGTTAAGGTGTAATATGGTCAGGAGGCACACTCCGCCCACTGTAAGTGCCGCAAAATCCTGTTGGTGTAACACACCAGGAAAAAGCAGCAATACGGGCTAACTTCAGGTGTATAATGTGCAGGAGGCTTAGCAACAATGACACTGACACTGTCCCCTGCCTATCCTTCTCTCTCCCTGCACACAAGGTTTATCAAAGTATATGACACTGACACTCTCCCTGCCTATCCTTCTCTCTCCCTGCACACAAGGTTTAGCAAAGAATATGACACTGACACTGTCCCCTGCCTATCCTTCTCTCTTCCTGCACACAAGGTTTATCAAAGTATATGACACTGACACTCTCCCTGCCTATCCTTCTCTCTCCCTACACACAAGGTTTAGCAAAGAATATGACACTGACACTCTCCCTGCCTATCCTTCTCTGTCCCTACACACAAGGTTTAGCAAAGAATAGATTTGACAAGATTTGACACTGTCCCTGCCTATCCTTCACTTTCCCTGCTCCGGAACACACTACACGAGGCCGCTGCGCTGGCGGCCTTTTATAGTGTGGGGCATGTACTAAACCCCCTCAACTATAATTGGCCACAGGCATCCTGCCTGTGGCCAATCATTGCTCTCCTCGCTGCCGGCGCTGTGATTGGCCAAGCATGCAGGGTCACAGTGCATGCTTGGCCAATCACAGCGCCGGGATTACACTGCGATGGCGCAGTGTATTGTGGGCCGTTCGCGTCACTCGAATTTGGCGCGAACGGGCCAAATCGTTCGTTGTTCGCCGAACGCGCGAACAGCCGATGTTCGAGTCGAACCTATGTTCGACTCGAACACCGAGCTCATCCCTACTCCCTGGCAGTGTTTCCCTATGAGAAAACTGCCGCGGAAAAAAATGCAGTGAATAACGACGAGAAAAATTAGAGCATGTTTTAATTTTTCTCGTCGTGATTCTTGCCGTTTTTCTTGTCGGGAAAAATGCTGGAAAGCCCACGCACGGGCGTTTTTCTCATCAAAGAGAAAAAATGAAATTTTTCCCGACGAGAAAAAATGGTCGTGTGTACACGGCATAAGCCTGTTTCCCACACTTTCTTCTGAGCTTTTCTTCCCTCCTCGTGCTGATAATAAAAGGGAGAGGGTTTTGCCCAGATGGACAGTCTGCATGGGAGAGAAGATGCAGACAGCACACATGATGTAATCTCCAGCCACATCACAGACCTGCAGCTGCAGCTACCAGAGAGAGCCTCACTTGCCTCTAGGAAACTTCCACATGTAGGGGGATTGCTGGGACCTGCAGTCCTCCCTGAAGAACACCAGCTGTGGAGATCTGCCACTGTGGACTCTGTTGTGTATAGACTCTTGCCATAGGGATAGTTTAGGAAAAAAGACTGCACAATTTGTTTTGGAACCTTTATCCTGAGAGTTTTTAGTAAAGCTTTTGAAACTTTGTCATGCCTGGTCTTAAGTTTTTAGAGGGGGTGCTTGATGGTAATGGCGTATGGAAGGATAATGCCTGTAATGCACATACATGGGGTGAAGTGGTGACATGTTGTTGCTAGGAGCAACAAGCACAAGAGAAGGATGATATGACAGCCAGACAGAGGGAAAGCGGTGCTGGCAGGGATGATGGGTCTCATGTATTGTGAGGAGAGTGGTTTATAGCCTACCTCCCAAGCAGTCAGTACCCCAGCACCTGGGACTGAACCCATATGGTGGAGACCCTAGGGACCTAGACGTTTGGTACAAAAGAGAAAAGAGTTAATTATTTGCATGCATGGGGTCTGCGCTGGTGCCCGGTAGGTCTCCATTCTTTTACTGCATCTTGAGCATGTGTATGTATTGTTGGACTGGAAGGCACCCTTATGACAGTGTCAGGTTATGATACAGAGACATCGGGGTGTACGGCTTGCTTCTAAGTCGGGGGAACTGCCATAATGTTGATGCCACATAAACACGGCCCGCCTTGTCCCGGGCATTAGCAATTGTGTACACCAGGGAGTCCGTAGGAAGCAGGCCCGGACTGGGACAAAAAATAGGCCCGGGCATTTTAGACTGAGCAGCCCGGGGGGGGGGGGGGAGGGGCGCGGTGGCGGTTAATGATGGGATGTGCGGTTCCAGCACCTTGTACCTCTGGACCCCTTTACATTACACAGCACCCTGCACCTCTGGACCCCTTTACATTACATAGCACCGTACCTCTGGACCCTTTTACATTACACAGTACCCTGCATCTCTGGGCCCCTTTACATTACACAGCACCCTGCACCTCTGGGCCCCTTTACATTACACAGCACCCTGCACCTCTGGACCCCTTTACATTACACAGCACCCTGCACCTCTGGACCCCTTTACATTACACAACACCCTGCACCTCTGGACCCTTTTACATTACAAAGCACCCTGTTCCTCTGGACCCCTTCACATTACATAGCACCGCACCTCTGGACCCCATTACATTACACAGCCCCCCACAGTTTGTTACACAGACACCCCCTAACAGTTCTGGACCCCCTGCATGTTACACAGACCTCCCTACAGTACAGCCCCCCTACCTATAGTACAGACCCCCTCCCTACAGTGCAGACCCCTTTCCTACAGTACAGACCCCCCTACAGTACAGACCCCCTCTACAATACAGACCCCCCTACATTACAGCCCCCCTCTACAATACAGCCCCCCCCCTACATTACAGCCCCCCCTACATTACAGACCCCCTCCCTACAGTACAGACCCCCTCCCTACAGTACAGACCCCCCTACATTACAGACCCCCCTACAATACAGAACTCCCCTACATTACAGACCCCCTACAATACAGACCCCCTACAATACAGACCCCCCTACATTACAGACCCCCTACAATACAGAACCCACCTACATTTCAGACCCCGCTACAATACAGAACCCCCCACATTTCAGACCCCCCCTACAATACAGAACCCCCCTACATTACAGACCCCCCTACATTACAGAACCCCCTACATTACAGACTCCCCTACATTTCAGACCCCCCTACAATACAGAACTCCCCTACATTTCAGACCCCCCCTACAATACAGAACCCCCCTACATTACAGACCCCCCTACAATACAGAACCCCTCTACAATACAGAACCCCCACTACAATACAGAACCCCCCCTCCATTTCAGACCCCCCCTACAATACAGAACCCCCCTACATTACAGACCCCCCTACAATACAGAACCCCCCTACATTTCAGACCACCCCTACAATACAGAAACCCCCACTACAATACAAACCCCCCCCCTCAGACCCATAATGTACCTCAGATCAGCACGGGACTGCATGTTGGGTCCCCTCCCCCTGTGTGGACATAAAGGAGGAGGGGGAGGCGGCTTCACTCTGCTCGGCTGTGTGAGACAGCCAGGCCGAAACTGATCAGATCATCAGTGCCACGGCCATCTTGCCAGAGAGAAGGGGATCGTTGCGGGTCCCGGCCCCCTGATGTGCCGACGGGTGTCACTGTCATTTGAGTGCGGCTCCGACTCGCAGCTGAGAGTGCACTGGGTGAGCAGTGGCGTCACTAGGGTTGGTGTCACCTGGTGCGGCAAAACATGGTGTCACCCCCCTCCTGTCTATCCTGCCCAGCGCCCTGCAGGCAGCGCACGGTCACGAGGCGCACCCCCAAATGACCCTTGTAAATTAAAGTATAGGGCGGTATTGGGCTGGCTGGGGCTTTATAGGGCAGGTTGGGGTAATATAGGGCAAGTTGCGGTTGTATAGGGAAGGCTGGGGTGGTATAGAGCAGGTTTGGGTGGTATAGGGCAGTTTGCAGTGGTATATGGCAGGCTGGGTGGCATAGGGCAGGTTGGGGTGATATAGGGCAGGGTGTGGTGGCATAGAGCAGGTTGCAGTGGCATAGGGCAGGTTGGGGGGTATAGAGCAGTTTGCGGTGGAATAGGGCAGGTTGCGGTGGCATAGGGCAGGTTACGGTGGCATAGGGCAGGTTGCGGTGGCATAAGGCAGGTTGCGGTGGCATAGCTCAGGGTGCAGTGGCATAAGGCAGGTCGGGGTGGCATGCATAGGGCAGGGTGTGGTGGCATAGGGCAGGCTGGGGTGGTATGGTGCCAGGTTAGGACTCTATATAGTGACATGTGCAGCAGTGCAGTAACTTACAGCATGCCTGGAGATGAAGACACTCTGGCGGCTGAGTCCTTGTTTCTTTCTCCTTCAGCTGTGGGATCAGCCAGAGTGAACGAGTCTGTGGGAGGAGTGGAGGGGGCAGCCACACCCCCAGCTCCGCCCACCAACTCCGGCTGCCTCCGGAGACATTGTAAATGATGGGGAAGACATGACCAGGGCCGGTGCTAGACTATTTTGCGCCCTAGGCGAGATCAGCTACTTGCGCCCCCCCCCATAAAAAATAAAACTTCTGTACCGATAAAATATAATTTCTATAACCCTATACGGTATAGAAAGAGCGCAAAACAGTCTAACACCATCCCTATCTATACCCCCCTGTGATGTTTGTTTCCCCCTCATTGAGCTGCTGTGCACAGCAAGCATAGTTGCCAACATTTTTTATTTTTTATTTTTAGAGAACTGGGCGACAGCAGAGGACTGGGTGACAGCAGGGGACTGGGCGACAGGAGAGGGCTGGGTGACAGCAGGGGACTGGGCGACAGCAGAGGACTGGGTGACAGCAGAGGACTGGGCGACAGCAGAGGGCTGGGTGACAGCAGGGGACTGGGCGACAGCAGATAGCTGGGTGACAGCAGGACAGAGCACTGGGTGACAGCAGGGGACTGGGCGACAGCAGAGGGCTGGATAATAGCAGAGGGCTGGGTGACAGCAGGGGGCTGAGTGACAACAAAGGGCTGGGTGACAACAGAGGGCTGGGTGACAACAGAGGGCTGGGTGACAGCAGAGGGCTGGGCGACAGCAGAGGGCTGGGCGACAGCAGAGGGCTGGGTGACAACAGAGGGCTGGGTGAAATTGGGTTGAAAACTGCTCTGCCCAGTAACTCACAATCAGGACAGTGCTACAGGAGATACCAGATACCATCTTGATCTTTGTCAGCTAACAGCACTTTCTACTTCTATGTAAAAGTCTAAAGATAGAAGTAATAAAGATGACAAAGATCAAGATGGTATCTCCTGTAGCACTGTCCTGAGTGTGAGTTACTGGGCAAGTTTTCAACCCAATTTCTCCCAGTCCAGTGGCTGCATAAAAGACAAAACAACATTTATTTATTTTACCTCCATGTTGCTCTGCCCAGAAGGACCACACGATCTTCCCTGTGACATACGGGATTAGCCCTTGCCTGGCCACACCTCCTCACGAGTCCCGACCAGTGACCATGAAGGAGGCGGCCAGCTCTTCTGCATCAGAGCCCTGAGCTGCCGAACATCTCTGCAGCTGGGGGAGGGATCTGTCAGTGTACTGCATGTGATAGTTCCCTCCCCGCGCCCCAGGCACGATCCCTGGCAGCGGACATTCCTTTTCCTCCTTCAGACCTCCAGTACACACTCCTGCAGACCCGCCGCACAGGGACATCGGCTCCAGAGATTACATCCAGCGGGGATGAGGAGGTGACAGGCCATGGCTGCGCCCTAGGTGGCTGCCTTATCCGCCTAGTGGACGTGACATGGACATGGACGTGACATGCTTTTCGGGCGGCCCGCGGGCCTTCACGGGCCGTCACGGGCTGCCGCGGCCCACCGGGCATTTGTCCGGTATGCCCTATGGCCAGTCCAGGCCTGGTAGGAAGGAGAAGAATGAGAGAAAGCAAAAAGGCCTCATGTGCACTGGGCAAGTTGGCACTGCTCAAAAGTGTCTCCAGTGCAGGGGGCTGATGCTACAAAGTAAGGGGACAGTTAACTGGGCTACTGAAAAAGGGAGCTGAGTTGTACCACCAGTATGAAAATTCAGGAAAGAAGCCACTGTAGGGAACATGTACTGCTGCTGGATGAAAGTATCCCTGCCATAGCTGACCACTATTGGGTGTGAAGCAAAGAGACTGGAAACCTTCTCATTAGGAGGGTGTGATTTGGATGTCTGGTGAGATCAGACTGTACTAGAGAGCACTCCCACCACTTGTAAGAAAGGAAAAGAGGAATTGTTTCAGCAAGATTGGAAAGAGGTAGAGCATCAGCAACTTCTATCTTGTCTAATTTGAACTGGACTTTTACTGATTCAGAGCACACTTCCAGAGACCCAGAAAAGGGTACCCTGGGGCTAGTAGGATAATAACATCACACAAGTAAATCTGTTGTCTGCTTGGCCCTATTGTGCTTTCTTCAAGGGCCCAGACTTTGCCGAACTATGTTTTTTTTCCCCCATCAATCACTGGCCATTGGGATAAAACTGGAACTCTTATGCCGCGTACACACGATCGATTTTCTCGACGGTGAAAACACCGTAGAGAAAATCGACGGGAAAAACGAGGGAACGGCTTGGTTCCCTACACACGGCCGTTTTTCCCGACATTTTTTTTCTTGGTCGAGAAAAACGACCGTGTGTGGGCTCCGTGGCAGTGTTTCCCCATGGGAAAACTGCCACGGAAAAAAACGACGGGAATCATGACGAGAAAAATTAGAGCATGTTCTAATTTTTCTCGTCGTGATTAATGCAGTTTTTCCCGTCGGGAAAAATGACAAAAAGACCACACACTGTTGTTTTTCTTGTTAAAAAAATAAATGTAATTTTTCCCGACGGGAAAAATGATCGTGTATACGCGGCATTATAGCAAGTCCTTATATACTGTTGCAAGTTAAATGCAGTTCAGATCAGTTAATTACTGCTAGTCAGAATACTGCAGGTGTTTAAGCATATCTCTAACAATAACATTATTGTCTTATTGATTTTTTGTATAAATTTACTTGCTAAACATTTCCAATAATAAATACACTTGCTAAATCAGCCATTGTGGTGAGGCTATTGGTCAGTAATTATATAAAGAGGGTCTATATGGTTATCTCCTATCCAGACACATGGATGCGTATGCCCATAGACCTTCTGTGTCCATCCTCTTTACATGGGGAATCCCTTTAGTGTGTATATTTTCTATTAGTGTTTAGATATTAACAGTACCTACAGGGAAGCCTTATTATAGGCTTACCTGTAGGTACAAGTGGTGTACCAGGGTTTACAACTATTTTAAGCAAGATTTTCTCTCACCTATTGATATGAAACATGAAATGAGTCCCAGAATAAAAAGCTTTTCATTATTCAGCAGCATGTTCACATGGCCACACTGACCAATGACAGTCCCCTTGCAAAGTCCCACATTTAATATGTATGCCTGCTAGTGAAGTCCACCTAATACGTCTTCCTGAGATGGTGCGGTAAAAATGCTGTAGTGCTCCTGAATTCTGAGCAGAGTCACCACTCTCATGTAAGTTATGCCTACTTGCATTTTACTGGGATGAAAAAATGTGCAGGGGTATCAGCTTTTTTACTTTAACTAAAAATAAAAGCTGCTGATAGGTATGAAGTGCATGCACCTAGAGATATCTGCACATATGTGTAACAGCTTTCTGTCCCCCAAGTCTATCCAAATGCTGGGCCCTTCTGACCACATATAACTCCCTGGCAGTGTTTAAAGCGGAGTTCCACCCAAAAGTGGAACTTCCACTTTAAGCACTCCTCGCCGCCTTACATGCCACATTTGGCATGTAATTTGTTTGGGGGGGGAGTGGGGGCTTCGTTAGGAGTGGGACTTCCTGTCCCTCTTCCTTCTTCCGCCTACGGGCCACCTAGGCGACTCCTCCTCTCCATCTAGGCAGCCCCTCCCTCTAGGCGATCTCCTGGGACATGTGACAGGTCCCAGAAGATCGCCAGTCCACTCTGAGCGCGCAGCGCATGCACAGTGTGTGCCCGACCGTGAAGCCGAAAGCTGTCACGGCCGGGTGCCCAGAGTGGCAATGGAGGCGCCGGCGGAGAGGAGGGGGAGAGGAGTGACGCTCCGGATGGCAGCATCGCTGGACCGTGGAACAGGTAAGTGTCTGTTTATTAAAAGTCAGCAGCTACACTTTTTGTGGCTGCTGACTTTTGATAAACATAAAAAGCCTGGAACTCTGCTTTAAGCTTTACCACTCACTCCTACCACCCATTTATTATTATTGGCCTATCGCTATGGGCTGCATTACTTGGCCAAATAGAGATATGTGAGAGATTGGGCAAGATTCAACTCTACCAAAATATGTTGAAGATTTTCCCAAATTTCTTGAAATTTGAACAGAACATGGGCGCAAAAAGATTCCACAGCTATGACATGCCAGCACTTTATACCCATCAGCAGTTTTTCCTTTGAACCTTAACACTAAATAAATCCCCTCTAATCTATTCCTAATTGTCCTTGCCAAAAGAGGTCTTCCTGAGCCAGGTTTGCCATGAAAACGAACTAGCCTCTGTGCCAAATCAAAGCAGTATGCAGATAGTGTGCCATAGGTAGAAAAAAAAAAAAAAAAACTTTCCACTACCCGTAGAAAATAATCAGCTTCTAGTTGTCATTTCTATAGTCTAGACTTGAAAAAGTAATACAAGGAGATTCTGATTGTCACAATTATTTTCCATGCCATTGGGGTTATTTACTAAAGGCAAATCCACTTTGCACTACAAGTGCACTGAATGTGCACTTGGAAGTGCAGTTGCTGTAGATCTGAGGGGGACATGCAAGGAAAATAAAAAACAGCATTTTAGCTTGCACACGATTGGATGATAAAATCAGCAGAGGTCCCCCTAATATAAGAGCTTCCCCTCAGATCTACGGCGATCTACAGCGACTGCACCAACAAGTGCACTTTGAAGTGCACTTGCAGTGCACTTGTAGTAAATAGAAAATATATTTTATGGGAGTAAGAAGGAAGCTTTGAACATGAATGTAGATTGATACAAAGTTGTAAACTATGTATAATCTGTATCACTTAGTAATGTATTCTTGTTGACATGTGTTGCAAAATTGAAATGTGAACTTGTATTTAATTTTTATTGACCCAATAAAGTTTTAAAAAAAGCTAAAAGCAAAGTGGATATGCCTTTCGTAAATAACCCCCCATGTGTCATTTTATCTGTTTTGTTGTGGCACAGAGGTTTTCATGCCTAGTCTGGTGCAGGAATTTGACCTGATAACATATTTTTCATACAACGGCTGTTATTTATTTTATTTTTTTCAATTTTTGGTAAAAGGTTAAAGCTAACAAACCATCGTCTTTTTTTCAGCTTGGCTAACATGTGTATCCAGACTTTTTCTGGCCGTACTGCTAAATGTAATCCAAAGTCACATGACATCTATATATTTTTAACACCTATCATGAAATCACATGAATAACTCAATATGACAAACATATGAGCATGAAAGTGTGTTCTACCAAAACAATTACCATGGTGAAAAACATTCTAGGACAACAATAGGAAAGAGATAAACATTCTTAAAAATGAAATAGATGTGACCAGTGCCGATCCTGACCTCCCTGGGGCCCTAAGCAAAATTCTGCAAAGGGGCCCTCTACCTGACCCATGAATAATGGGCGTTGTTTAAGCGTAATATTGAATGTGGCTTAAAGGGGCGTGACTCAAAGGGGTGTGGTTAGAGTCTGGAGAGAGAGAGAGAGAGAGAGAGAGACAGCAGGCCCAGATCCTACACCGCAATAGAAATATGAGTATTCCAGAAAGTTTAACAATCAGCAGATCAAGATTCTCCAAACACCTGGTGTTAGCAATTCAATCATCCCGGCACCATGGTTGTTATGGTGTCAGGGTGATTAAAGCGCATTATTTCTATGATTACATTGTAATATAAAATGAAATCATTCAACTCACCATAATGCCGAATCATTGGAAGCCCTGATGTCACTGTCCCTAGCCAGCGGAGTGCCTCCTTACATTTCAGGTGTCCCCAGCCAGTGGAGTGCCTCCTTACATCTCAGCAGTCCCCAGCGGAGTGCCTCCTTACATCTAAGCAGTCCCCAGCGGAGTGCCTCCTTACATCTCAGGTGTCCCCAGTGGAGTGCCTCCTTACATCTCAGGTGTCCCCAGCGGAGTGCCTCCTCACATCTCAGGTGTCCCCAGCGGAGTGCCTCCTTACATCTCAGGTGTCCCCAGCGGAGTGCCTCCTTACATCTCAGGTGTCCCCAGCAAAGTGCCTCCTTACATCTCAGGTGTCCCCAGCGGAGTGCCTCCTTACATCTCAGGTGTCCCCAGCGGAGTGCCTCTATACATCTCAGGTGTCCCCAGCCAGCGGAGTGCCTCCTTACATTTCAGGTGTCCCCAGCGGAGTGCCTCCTTACATCTCAGGTGTCCCCAGCGGAGTGCCTCCTTACATCTCCGGTGTCCCCAGCGGAGTGCCTCTATACATCTCAGGTATCCCCAGCCAGCGGAGTGCCTCCTTACATCTCAGGTGTCCCCAGCGGAGTGCCTCCTTACATCTCAGGTGTCCCCAGCCAGCGGAGTGCTTCCTTACATCTCAGGTGTCCCCAGCCAGCGGAGTGCTTCCTTACATCTCAGGTGTCCCCAGCCAGCGGAGTGCCTCCTTACATCTCAGGTGTCCCCAGCCAGCGGAGTGCCTCCTTACATCTCAGGTGTCCCCAGCCAGCGGAGTGCCTCCTTACATCTCAGGTGTCCCCAGCCAGCGGAGTGCTTCCTTACATTTCAGGTGTCCCCCCCCAGTAGCCGGCCTAAGACATTGTGCTGCCTGGTACCAAGAATTAAATGCTGCCCCCCCCCCCCTAAAAAAAATTACGTCCACCAAAAGGATATAATTTTATATCATGATAACTTAAGAGGATCTGTCATGGCTCTAGACATGCATGTAGCTGAATAAGGAGGACCTGTCATGGCTCTATTCATGTATAGGAGTATAAAGAGGACCTGTCATGGCTCTATACATGTATGTAGGAAAATAAAGAGGACCTGTCATGGCTTTATTCATGTATAGGAGTATAACTGTCATGGCACTATACGTGTATATATATATATATATATATAAGTATAAAGAGGACTTGTCCTGGCTCTATACATGTATATACGAAAATAAAGAGGACCTGTCATGGCTCTATACATGTATGTAGAAGTATAAAGAGGACCTGTCATGGCTCCATACATGTATATAGGAGTATAAAAGGACCTGTGTGTGGCCGCGATGTCAGCCGGCCACCCGCGATCGCTCCACAGAGAGCCAGAACGGGGATCTGTCAATGTAAACAGACAGATCCCCATTCTGACAGGGGAAGAGAGACAGATCTGCTGTTCCTAGTGATTAGGAACAGAGATCTCTCTCCTCCTTCAGTCAGTCCCATCCCCCCAGTTAGAAACACCTCCCAGGGAACACATTTAACCCCTTTCCTGCCAGTGACATTTACACAGTAATCAGTGCATTTGTATAGCACAAATCACTGTATAAATGTCACTGGTCCCAAAAATGTGTCAAAAGTGTTCGATCTGTTCACCGCAATGTCACAGTCTCACTGAAAATCGCAGATCGCCGCCATTACTAGTAAAAAAAAAATATTAATAGAAATCCCATAAGTCTATCCCCTATTTTGTATTCGCTATAACCTTTGTGCAAACTAAACAATATACACTTATTGCGTTTTTTTTTTTTTTTTTACCAAACATATGTAGAAGAATACATATTGGCCTAAACTGATATAGAAATACCACCAACAGAAAGCTCTATTTGTGGGAAAAAAAAGGACGTAAATTTTGTTTGGGTACACCGTCGCACGACCGCACAATTGTCAGTTAAGTCGACGCAGTGCCGTATCGCAAAACAAAATTAGTGAAGTGCATCATTTCTATTATTACATTGTTATATAATATATAAAATAGTTCAACTCACCATAATGCAGAATCAGTGGGAGCCTGAGCGTGATACTTGCCACCAGATGCGGATTGTCACTTGCCACATGTTGCGGATTGTCACTTGCCACGACGCCACCTGCCACACATTGCGGGTTGTCACTTGCCACACGTTGCGGATTGTCACTTGCCACAACATCACACATTGCGTTTTGTGACTTGCCACAACGTCACTTGCCACACATTGAGGATTGTCACTTGCCACAACGCTACCTGCCACACATTGCAGATTGTCACTTGCCACTTCACCTGCCACATGTAGCGGATTGTCACTTGCCACGACGCCACCTGCCACACATTGCGGGTTGTCACTTGCCACACGTTGCGGATTGTCACTTGCCATGACGTCACACATTGCGTTTTGTCACTTGCCACACATTAAGGATTGTCACTTGCCACAACGCTACCTGCCACACATTGCAGATTGTCACTTGCCACTTCACCTGCCACATGTAGCAGATTGCCATTTGCTGTGTCCCAGAGTGAAGGCAGGCAGGAGAGAGATGACAGAGAAGAGGGGGGGTCTGCTGACAGAGAGGAGGGGGGGCGGCTTACATTGAGGAGGGGAGCGGCTGACATTGAGGAGGGGTGGGGCAGCTGACATTGAGGAGGGGGGAGGCTGACATTGAGGAGGGGGGGGGCGGCTGACATTGAGGAGGGGGGGGCGGCTGACATTGAGGAGGGGGGGCGGCTGACATTAAGGAGGGGGCGGCTGACATTGAGGAGGGGGGGGCGGCTGACATTGAGGGGGGGGGCGGCTGACATTGAGGGGGAGGGGGGCAGCTGACATTGAGGAGGGGGGGGCGGCTGACATTGAGGAGGGGGGGCGGCTGACATTGAGGAGGGGGGCGGCTGACATTGAGGAGGGGGGGTGGCTGATATTGAGGAGGGGGGGCGGCTGACATTGAGGAGGGGGGGCGGCTGACATTGAGGAGGGGGGCGGCTGACATTGAAATGGGAGGGGGAAGCTGACATTGAGGAGGGGGGGCGGCTGACATTGAGGAGGGGGGCGGCTGACATTGAGGGGGGGGGCGGCTGACATTGAGAGGGGGGGCGGCTGACATTGAGGAGGGGGGGGGCGGCTGACATTGAGGAGGGGGGGGGTGGCTGACATTGAGGAGGGGGGGGCAGCTGACATTGAGGAGGGGGGACTGACAGAGACAGAGAGGATGAGAGAGACGGACCTCAGGAGATAGTGACACTCAGCGAGTTAGGAGCACGCCAGCCCCCCGAGCCCTTCTATAGCTCAGCAGCGGCGAGGGGGAACAAATTAGAGGCGGAGCCGGCCGGCTACAGTGAGCTGCGGCACCGCCCACCCCTTTCCCCCACAGGTCACAGTCTCAGATGACAGACAGACCGGGGGCGGGGGTGGGTGGCGCCGCAGCGCTATTTCGGAAGGATCCCTCCCTTCTCATCCAGGTCTTCAGCAAAATGGCGGCCAGCGGAGACATTATCTCCGCCGGCCGCGGACCTCTAGCGGCGGCGGGGACCCGAGTATTACTCGGGGCCCTACGCAGCTTGCGTAGTCCGCGTATAGGGCGGATCGGCCCTGGATGTGACTCCCCTGCAACGGGTACCTTGTTTATGGAGCCTTGGAGTATTCAGTGCATAAAACAAATGTGAATTGCATTCTAAGCACCCATCTTCCCCTAGATATCATAATTCTCAATATTTACTCTCACCCTGACACCTAACCTTTCTCTCCACATAACCCTACAACTTAAAGCTGAATTACAGGCACAAAAACTTAATGTAAATATATTCTTCATCAGTCACAAAGGATATAAATCTGCTTTTTGTGCACCAAATGCTCAGAACAGCAGTGAACAGTCTTTATTACAGGAAGCACAGAGGCAAAGTTTCACACTGGGTTACTGAACACAAATGGAAGAAATACACATACATGTAGGGGTTTATTTACTAAAGGCAAATCCACTTTGCACTACAAGTGCACTGTAAGTGCACTTGGAAGTGCACGGAAAGTGCACTTGGAAGTGCAGTCACTGTAGATCTGAGGGGGACATGCAAGGAAAATAAAAAACAGCATTTTAGCTTGCACATGATTTGGATGATAAAATCAGCTCATTTCAGTTCTTCCCCTCAGATCTACAGTGACTGTACTTCCAAGTGCACTTTCAGTGCACATTCAAGTGCACTTGCAGTGCAAAGTGGATTTTCCTTTAGTAAATAACCCCTAATATTTTCTTATCCCAGAGTTCAGCTTTAACTGAGCCCCATAATCAATCCATAAAGTATAACTAAAAGCAAAACTTTTTTTGGTTTTGGATAAAGTGGAGAGGGATTAGGGCACTTGTCAGTTTTTAATGCTGTCTTTGTACCTGTTGGGGAGATTCACCCTCTCTATTTGTCCTGTTTGCCATTATCATTGAGAATGAAAGTAAAAGAAAATCCCAAATTTTTGGTTGTCCCCAGAAAAGTATTAGATGGGAAATCTTCCAATGGGGACACTACTTCTGGTAACCTGGGGGTCCCCAAGGATTTCCCTAATTTGCAGGGATTTCCTACCACTTCCTGTTAGGCTATGGGACAGAGAGTGAAGGGAAATCTCCACAATGGGACAAAGATGGCAGAAAAAAAATTAAGAGGTATAACCCTCCCTTGCTCTATCCACATTTAAAAAAAAAAAAAGTTTTGCCTATAGTTCTACTTTAACAATGAACCTACCCTCTAAACTAAACTTTAACCTTAACCTCTAAGTTTAACAACATACTGTAAATATCTAATGTATACCTAAACACTAGGGATGAGCCGAACACCCCCCAGTTCGGTTCGCACCAGAACTTGCAAACAGGCAAAAAAATTGTGCGAACACCATTAAAGTCTTTGGGACACGAACATGAAAAATAAAAAGTGATAATTTTAAAGGCTTATATGCAAGTTATTGCCATAAAAAGTGTTTGGGAACCTGCCCCAGGGGACATGTATTAATGCAAAAAAAGTTTTAGGAGCAGTGAGTTTAAAAAATTAGCTTAAAGTGAAGCAAAAAATTTGCTTAAATTTAAGCAATAAAAATGAAATATTCCTTTAAATATTGTGCCTGTGGGGTCTCCTTAGTCTGCCTGTAAAGTAGAGCATCTTTCCCATGTTTTTAACAGTACCACAGCAAAATTACATTTCTAAAGGAAAAAATCCATACCAGACCCTTATCTGGGCCTGCAACCAGGCAGTCTCTGGACCATTGGATGCTGTGATTGAAGATGAATGGATATCCCGGGACATTTCAATTTTTTTTTTAAATAAAGGACTTGCCCCAAACTATCTCCTGTCATTTTTACTTTTTTGACACTTTTTTTGGGTGAATGTGTAGGAGTAAAATGTACCCGATACCCATTCGCATGGGGGGCCGGGATCTGGGGGTTCCCTTGTTAAAAGCCCCCATTCGCAGACCCCCACAACCATCAGGCAGACCCCCACAACTACCGGAAAGGGTTGTGGGGATAAGGCCCTTGTCCCCATCAACACAGGGGCAAGGTGCATTGGGGGGACCCCAAAGCACCCTCCCCATGTTGAGGGCATGTGGCCTGGTACAGTTCGTACAGTTCAGGAGGGAGGTGGCGCTCTCTCGTCCCCCCCTTTTCCTGCTGCCTGACAGGTTGCATGCTCAGATAAGGGTCTGGTATGGATTTTGGGGGGACCCCTACGCCTTTTTTTTATTTTGGCACAGGGTTCCCCTTAAATTCCAATACCCGACCCGAAGGGCCTGTTATGGATTTTGGGGGTCCCTACGCCATTTTTTTTTACATTTTATCGCGGGTTCCCCTAAATATCCATACCAGACCTGAAGGCCTGGTATGGATTTAGGTGGGACCCCCTCACCATTTTTTTTTTATTTTGCAGCAGGGTTCCCCTTAATATTAATACCAGACCCAAAGGGCCTGGTAATGGACTAGGGAGGGAATTCACGCCATTTTTTTCAATGATTTTTATGTATATTGCCGGGACCTGGCAATACATTACAGCCGCGAGCAGTTTTAAATGCCATTTTTTCCTTTACAAATGTCATTTTGCTGCTCTCATTCATAACACTATGTACGATCACCATGTAAGCAGCCTTACATAGTATAGGGCGTGGACTCAGCCCCCTGAGCCATGATTGGCCAAAGGCACCCCCGTTGTTCGAGTCGAACATCGGGCTCATCCCTACTAAACACATATATTTTTTACGTTTGGGATAGAGTTAGGTCAGGTCTTTACTGCTGTCTGGGCCCCCATGAGGGAGATTCACCCTGTCTATTTGTTCTGTTTACCATCATCACCAAAAGTGAAAGTAAAAGAAAATCCCAAATTTTGGGTTATCCCCAGAACATTAATAGAGGGGAAATCTTTCAACTGCGTCACTAGTTCTAGTGACCCTGGTGACAACCAGGGATTTCTTTATTTTTGCTATAGGACAGGAAGTGAATAGAAATCCTCCTAGTCAGTCCCAGAAGGCAAAACATAACCCTGACATAGGGTTAAACAACCCTTTGTTTCTTCCTTACTCTTTCAAAAATGAAAAAAAATAAGTTTGACTATAGTTCCACTTTAATCTAACCCCTACAAGTTAGGCTCCAAATTAATTTCTTTATTGTTTGAGTATAAGAATATGTTTTTTTCCAGGCTAATATTTTTTTTAGGCTTTTTATTTATTTATAGGGGAGTGTATGCTCATATGTGCGTGTGATGTTGTTTTTTACATTTATATATGTGAGGAGTTTTTATAGAATTTCATTGTAATTTGTGTTGCAATGACAATAAAGTATTTATCTTATCTAATCTTATCTTAATATGCCCGTGCGGACAATTTATGCCAGTTTTTGCTACATGGAAATTTTGGCGTCTAAAGCTGGCCATACACCAATAGAATTGTGTTCAAATTGTTTAATTTTAAGAACGTTAGAAAATCAAACTAATTTTGCCATTTATTTTCGACCAAAGTAAATTTATAAGGAGAAGAATTGAAAATTTGAATAAAAAAAAAAAAAGCCTATTCATTCCAAAATCAAATGTTAAAAGCAAAGAAATGTTAAAAAGTACATTCGTCATGTTAGCAAATGTATTGAGAATTTTCATACAAATGATCATACAAACTAAAACTAACAATTTCACCTACTTAATAATTTTTTAACAAAACACTATTGTTGTGTACTTACTCAGTTACACATGTGTAAAGTGAAGAGATTAATACCATGGGCTGACCATACCAACCAGTTGAAATTAATGTGTTGACTTTCTGACTGGTTATTATATTTTAATGTTCACCACTGAGTTTTGTAGTTATTACAAACAAAAAAAATAGTATTTATTTTTAGGTTTTTAGTCAACTCTGGTGTGTCTAAGTTGCTTACATATATTGACAGAACAAATTTGTGCTAATTACACTTTAAAAAAAATGATCACAATAAATTTGTGTTTTAAGTGTTCAGAATTAAAGCCACCTGACTTTCTAAAATTAAAACATAAGAGTAATATTGACATCATTTGTTGTTCGTTGTATTAATAATTTGCAGGTTTCTTTCAGTCATATTCTTTCTGATCCACAAGATGGCATCCTGTTAAAGCTGTAAATGATTAAAAAACCGCTTTTGGCAGATTAACTTTTTTTGAGCTATAAAGTAAAGAAGTCCTATTTGTATTTTTTAAATATATTAACATCAGAAAGAGAATATAGTTAGTAAATATATGACAATATTAACGACACGAAAGGCCTATTAAATGCACATCTCTATGTAAGGAAAATCATATGACACAACACAGAAAGTACCAGGGCAAACACTACTGAAGAAGTACCTCAATTATAGCATAACCAAAAAGTGCACATTAAAAGCTGAACTCTAGTTAGATATAAAGGAAGCAAGTTAATGCTGTACTGCAATTCATTATAATTTCATTTTTTATTTATTTTTTATTTATTCTTTATTCATTTTTCTTTCAAGTATTACAAATTCAGTAGCAAAAATAGCCATTAACTTCATCATAAAATCAATAAGTGAAGCAAAGAAAAAGAACACAGCAAAAAGAGAACTAGGAAAAGAGAAGGAAAAAAAAAAGGACGACAAAAAACACATTTATCCCAATTACCTTACCTAGTTCCAAGATTGTCTACCTAGCAATGCTCCTTATTCCCATTCCCTCTCTTCTTCCCCCCCTCCTATTAATATTCAATTAGTCTCAATGTATGTAGATTCATAGATCATTTCTCTCGACCGGTTCTTTCATTTCACATTGCTTCGCTTATTAATACCCAAGCAACATATTGCAGCTAAATTGTCTAATATACAGATTTCCTATAGAATACACTATTTTAATGGTTCTGCAGTCCTGCTGAATACTTTCCACTCTAAAGAAGGGAGCCCATTTTTTCCAACTAGGGCCTCCACAACCTCTCAAATTCCTTGAGGTTACCTCTTTTTGTATAAACTGCTCTTTCTTTACAAATGGTCTCATTCACAACACTAATCCAATCCCTCGCTGCCGGGGGTGTCATCGACTGCCATCTCATTGCTATAATTTTTTGGCTTATAATGTCATTAAATGTTTTTTTCAATGCAAGCAGTATGAGTATCTGATTTGGATTTGGAACCAGCCTCCTGCAGTCTCTGTACATCAGAACTCACACTGGGAGAGAGAGAAGTATCTTGGGAGAAGAGCCAATTAGTTGTGCTGCAGTCCTAATGTGCTAACAAGGCCCATGCTGATAGGAAAAGAGTGTAGAATGACAGAGAGTTAAGCTCATCAGCCTGCTGTTTTCTTTTCACTGTTCAGTGACAGGATGGGGAAGGGCAAAACCTGTTCTACTTAAAGTGATACTATGGGTTTGTTTTACAAAAACAAAAAAAACAAACTTGTCTGTCAAAATTACTTTCACTGTGCAGTTTGTTTTGCACAGAGTGGCTCAGATCGTCCTCTTCTGGGGTCCCACGGCGGCTCTCGTAGCTCCTCCCCGCAAGAGCTAACCCCCTCTGGGAAGCTCTCTCCCGAGGGGGTTACCTTTCGGGCACGCTCCCGTGCCATACAATCGGCGTCCATAGCCGCCGATTGTATTACATGGCCCCGCCCCCGGCGGGAGCGTCATTGGATTTAATTGACAGCAGCGGAAGCCAATGGCTGCGCTGCTATCAATCTATCCAATGAAGAGCTGGTCAGACATGGGGAGAACGATGTGGGATCGCGCCCACGGAAGTTCGGGGCTCAGGTAAGCAAAATGGGGGCTCAGGGGGCCGGAGAGTGCAAGGTGTTTTTTCACCTTAATGCATGGTATGCATTAAGGTGAAAAAACACGAAGGTTTACAACCCCTTTAACTTCAGCAGAAAAACAGGTCTCCTGCCTTGTGAGACAGGACTATTCTTTATGACAGAACTGTGTAGCCAGGTTCTGGACTACCGTAGTATAGATATAGAGATATTCCTTATATTCTGTCCAACTTTTGTTTAGATACTGAAATTATGCTGCAACATTCTTCTCCAGCCAGTAGGGAGAGAACTAAAGCCAAGCAAACTCATAGACGTTCATGCAGGACACTGGGTAACTTTGAAGGAGTAGTCCAAAGCAACAGCCATGTAAAGGAACAACTGGGTTTCTGAACTTCAGTTCCCAATATTCTTTGGGGTGCAGGAGGAGATGAGGGGTTTTAAGTAGAATCAACCTGGGAAGAGCTGCTCTCTTGGTGCCGTGGGAGTTCTGGCAGATGTAGACAAGGGGCCTTGTCTTCAGGGAGTCTGAGCCATTTGGACTCAGAGCTTTCCATGAGCAGAAGCACGAGCCATCCAGCAGCCTTGGGGGGTGTCTATAGTATGCCTGTAAAGTGGCGCAGTTTTCCTGTGTTTAGAACAATACCACAGCAAAATTACATTTCTAAAGGAAAAAAAGTAATTTAAAACTGATCGCAGCTGTAATGAATTGTCGGGTCTCGGCAATATAGATAAAACTCATTGAAAAAAGCGGTATGGGCTCCCCCTCAGTCCATTACAAGGCCCTTTGGATCTGGTATGAATATAAAGGGGAACCCCGAACCAAAATTTAAAAATAACATTTCTGGGGGTCCCCCAAAATCCAGACCAAGCCCTTTAGGTCTGGTATGGATTTTAAAGGAGAAACCTGCGGCAAAAAAAAATGGCGTAGGGGTCCCCCCCAAAATCCATACCAGACCCTTATCCCAACACGTAACCTGGCAGGCCGCAAGAAAAGAGGGGGGACGAGAACCGTACCAGGCCACTGTCTCTCAACATGGGAAGGGTGCTTTGGACCTCATCACCACAACCCTTGCCCGGTAGTTGTGGAGGTCTGCGGGCGGGGGTTATCGGAATCTGGACGCCACGTGACGTCAAAGGAAGGCGGGGACACCCGCTTACGTCACTGAGTGGCCCGCCCTCAGCTATATAACAGCTGTCAAAGCGAGAAGAAGCATCATTTGGTGGGAACCTCCCATGTTGTTTTTGTTTTGTTTTTGTTTTCAGCTCATCAGGCTTTTTTTTGCATTGATGTCCCCTGGGGCAGGACCCGGGTCCCCAAACACTTTTTATGGCAATAACTTGCATATAAGCCTTTAAAATGAGCACTTTTGATTTTTTTGCTATGTGAATTGGGTCATGTAACAGGTAAAAAGTAGGGGTAATCCTAATTTGGCTGCAAAAGTGAAAAAACACTTTAAAACATTTCCAATATTACACACTTACCTTGCACCACTATTCTAGTATTGGGAAGGGCCTCCCTTTGCTCTCAAAATAGCCTGAGCTGTTTATGGCATTCCTTTGTGATTTTGGTTTATGCTGACATGGTTCCATCATGCATTATTTGCAGATTTGTTGGCTGCATATCAATACTTTGAGTCTCTCTCATTTTACCACATTCCAAAGGCATTCTGTTAATCTGTGTGCCTCAGCTGAAATAGAGATGTAGTAGACCCTGCTACATTTCTCCAACTAACTGCCAAGTTTTGGTGAGCCCAATACAGCTATGGATTTTGCAGAGCAGTTTTGGCAGCTCTGCACATGCTCAGTTTTCAGTGAGTTTATATGCTGAGCATTTTCTCCCTATCACATCTGAGCAGCCCATGTGACAATAGAGTCACATATGTGGGTGTATACACAGTGGTAAATGACAGTCCACTCCCTACCTCCTCCTCCATGTCCACTAACCCAATAAACACAATGGGGGTGGGATATTACATGTAGATTAGTGGAGGCTTCATCTCCCTGTTAGTCTAAAACATAGGCTGGAGGGGCTTGGCACAGTCTGTGACTGGCAGAAATCCACCCACACCATGTTATTACCAAAAACAGATTCATACAGATTTGATTTCAAGTATATATTTGTATGACAATTTAAAACAGTTTATTGACATTATTTACTTATTTTTACTATGTATTCCAAAAGCAGTTTTTTTTAATCTACAGAAAGAGACAGAAAGAGACAAAAACTTTTAAAAGCCACATACCATATTGTATACCCAAAGCCACTCTGCTCAAGACACAAAGCAGGCCATCATCAATCCCATTAAAACATCCCATGATCAAGCAATGAGCCCTATTGTAAATATCTATGATTAACCACTCCCGGACCGCCCCACGTTGGTACTTTTAAGTTAAATACTGGGGTTATGGCAGCAGATCACTTCCTCACCCCCCCTCCCGCCGCATTCCAGTCGTCTCCGCTGCTTACCAGAGCCGTCGGTTGTGACAGAGATGATCCGGTCCTTTCCCCTGAGAGGTACTGTGTCGAGTGAGGGAATGATGGCCCCCACTCGACTCAATCGAGTTGGATGACGGAAGCGACGTCAAACGTCACTTCCGCCCAATGGCCTAAAAGGGACTTTTTTTTTATTGCATTTAAGTGCAAATGTGATATCTGAGGTCTTTTTGACCCCAGATCTCACATTAAAAAGGTCCTGTCATGCTTTTTTTTCTATTACAAGGGATGTTTACATTCCTTGTAAAAGGAATAAAAGTGATCCAACATTTTTTTTTTTTAAGGGACAGTGTAAAAATAAAAAATAAAAAGGAAAATAAATAAGAAAAAAAATGATTAAAGCACCCCGTCCCTCCATGCTCGTGCGCAGAAGCGAACGCATACGTAAGTCGTGTCCGATCGTTAGAGAGAGAGCAATAATTATAGCAAAATACCCTCTCAGTAACTCATAACTGATAACCTGTAGACATTTTTAAACGTCGCCTATGGAGATTTTTAATGGTCAAAGTTTGTCGCTATTCCACGAGCAGGCGCAATTTTAAAGCAAGAATATTGGGTTTCAATTTACTCAGCTTAACATTATCTTTCACAATATAAAAAAGAATTGTGCTAACTTTTCTTATTTTCTAATTCAAATAATTGTATTTTTCCCCATAAAATTGCGTTTTTAAGACCACTGCGCAAATACGGTGTGACATAAAGTATTGCAATGACCGCCATTTTATTCTCTAGGATGTCTGAAAAAAATATATAATGTTTGGGGGT
This sequence comes from Rana muscosa, assembly GCA_029206835.1. NCBI lineage: Eukaryota > Metazoa > Chordata > Amphibia > Anura > Ranidae > Rana > Rana muscosa. The sequence goes on from JARGYO010005626.1 coordinate 16,133,691, forward strand.
TCTAAGTAATTTTCTAGCAAAAAAAAAAATATTTTAACTTGTCCACAACAAGTTTGAAAAATAGGCCTGGTCCTTAAGTGGTTAACAATACTAAGGCTCCATGCACACTGGAGCTCATAAACGGCCGTTTTTTGGAGTTTGGGAGTTTGTTTTAAAAGCCCATAAACTCCACTTTATGTTATCCTATGTGTCCATGTACACGTGGACGTTTTTGGACATTTATCAGCAGTGGAGTTTATGGACTGATTTCTGAACGCCCTAAAATCGTGTTCAGGAGTCGGTTTTCTGACCTAAAAAAACGGCAAACGCTCATAAACGTTGATAATCGCGCAACCAGCGTTTCTTATCATTTTTGATCCATTGAAATTTTTTTTTTTTTTAAAACGCTTAAAAACACTAACGCGGAAAAACGCTAATAAACGCTATTGCAAAAACATTAAAAAACATTGAAAGACTCACTGCAAAGCTACTGGCGTTTTTATACCATTATTTTAGTGTCCAGTGTGCATGGAGCCTTAGTAAAGGATGAAGGGCCAGAGTCTCTTAATAGCATCCTAAATAGTCAGGAGCAACGCTGTATCCTGGCCTAGGCCAACAAGGCCCAGGCCTAGGGCAGCACTTTGCAGGGGGGCAGCACAGAAAGAGTCCCCGCTGGCTTGCGCTACACTGTAAGGCCACTTTTACACTGAGGTGCTTCTAAACTGCCAGTAAAAACACTGAGCGCATTTGAAGCGCTTTTCAGGCACTTTTGAAGAGCTTTCCATTAATTTCAATGGAGAGGGGGAGTTTTTCACAGCCCTGCCAGCACACTGCCCCAGTGTGAAAGCATTCATTGATTTTAATGGAAATAAGTTTTCGTGAGCTTTTTAGGTGCTGTTTTTAGCGTGAAAGCGCCTGAAAAGCGACTCAGTGTGAAAGTGGTCTTAGTGTAGCACCAGTCTGATGGGGCGGACTGGGCTGAGAGGCAAATTAGTCTAGCGCCCCCATAAAGCGGCCGCACTGCTTCCAGTATGAGGGAGGCCAGCATTTCGCAACTGTGGGGGGGGAGGCGGTGCTTCTAATTTTGACTGTCCTATCATCCTGGACCACAAACCTTCCTCACTGTGCTATATGTTTTCTGCTGCACCATTGGCATGGTTATATCTTCTTAGTCCTCTCCATAAAATTATCAGAAATTTGTGCTTAAAGTAGAACTATAGGCAACACTTTTTTTAAGGGAGGGTTATAGCCCCTGTCAGTTTATTTTTTACCATCCCTGTCCCATTGCAGAGATTTCCCTTCACTTCCTGCTCCATAGCCAAACAGGAAGTGAGAGGAATTATATGCAAATTAAAGGAATCCATTGCCTCAGGCTCTCAGAACTAGTGTCCCCGCTCGAAAATTTCAGGGCAGGTCTTAAACACAATGGGGCGTGGCCTTGACAGGAAGGGGTGGGTCATATTTAAATTAGGGGGTGCACGAGTTTAGTCAGGCCTAGGGCAGCACAAAACCCTAAATACACTACTGGTCAGGAGGATTACACAACTACCAAACTGGAGTTTGTGAATGATACTGACGTACAGATGAGCTGCCCATAGTCAAGTTTCATACAATCTCCAAAAATAATACTATGAAATTATACATTAATATCAAGTTTTTACACAAATGTATAGGAAAATAACAATCAGTTTGATACCAAACATGCCTATGTAATGCTAATTCATATCTTGTTTCGTTTTTTTTTTCAAATCCTAATGTCATTTAATTAAATATTATGTTGGTAGGCAAATTTTAAAATGTGGCCATCTGAAAATATTTATTTATATCAAATAGTTGGCAATAAGGGAGTGTCACCTGATTTTTCATAAAACACTTCAGCACTTCATTAGACATGTACACACTGAAATATTTTGTTTTGGAATTTAGTTTTCGACCGAAAAATTTATTTATTTAGTTACTCCCGAAATTTGTTTTTATTTATTTTGTTTTGTTAAAAAATGCATTCGTCCGCAAATTCGAATTAATTAAGGTTGAATCTGTCATTGAAGGCTTTTGGTGTCTGTCGAATGTTCTAAGAAGATTCGACGGAGCAGCTAAACTGTACGATGCTGCAATCATACATTTCCGGTCGAATGGTCCGCCTACAAGCTATAGAAGAATTCTAATGTTGTGTAGCACACGGACCTTTTACCTGCCTTTGGCTCACTCGCAGGTCAAGTCGCACCGCGCTATATGCCCGTACCCTCCTGTTTGAGGAGGTTGAGCGGTGTTAACAATTTTGGGTCCTGCAGCAAGGTATCCTAGAGTATAGGGACAAGTCTCTATTTTTCCCCAGGAAGGCCAATGTCCACACCACTTTAACTCCAACGCTGAGTTTATTTTTTAAGCAAGTTCAAGTTCAGCAGACAGGAAATGTGGATGAGAGAAAGGACAGTAAGGTTTGGGAGGTCCAGGCACAAACTGGTATGATAGTCACTACTCGATCCCGAGTAGGTTTAGCTCACCCGGATAGTCCCCTGTAAGAGCGGATCCTAGCAGCCGGAGTGATGCTCGAACGTTCACTTTAGGTTTCCTAGAGATACGATCGGGAGATCCTCTGCCACAGAATCTTTAAGTCCCAATCTCCTCAGTTATTGCAACACAAGGATAGGTGCCGGCGATAGTATGTTGCAAAGCCTGTGATGGATCTTTGAATCCCTCCAGAAGGTAACCAGGCCTCTCTTTCACCGTGAACTCTCACCGGTCCATCAGAAAGGTCCTCCCCCAGTCTCCTCTTCTTAGAGCGGGTCCACCCTTTCCCGGGCACCCTGGGATTCTTCTTTTGGAGGTAGGCCCCAGCTAAAGGTGCTGGGCCTACTAGTGAAGTTACAGCCCCAGGCTAAAGGTGCCTGAGACTGATACACGCGCGCACCCCTGACCTGGAGGGCCGGGTGGCGCGAACCGCTCACACTCCAGACTCCCGACTTCCACCCCAAAAGAATGGCGACCGCCCCTTATGTATCCTCTCCTGGCATGCACAGCAGGCCAACCACGCCCACAATACTGCTGCCGAGAGAGGACACCCTAAGGCATAACAATGTCACCCACCATTCAACCCTGACCTGATATGGCAGTGCCACCTACAGGCCACAGGGAACTGTGCATCAGGCTACATCACATAGGCAGAAGTGAGTACCAACAAATCAAAGTGGTCTGAGCCTTGATACTAGCTCAAACCATCCCCCTAAATTTAAGTACATAGCACCCCTGAAAAGTAAAGGGGCGATACACCCCCCTATGAAATAGACACTGTCCCCAGTGTCTGAAATAAATTCACGCTCCTCAAGCCTGAGCAAGCGCAGATTTATTTCCGAACTATGTACAAAATTTTTAATTTTTGGAGCCGGATCCAATATTATGGGAAAGGGCAGGAATAAAAGAGAGGAAGGGATAGATAACATAGAGTACAATCATAGACATCCCATTCTCAATGTCACATTCTACATGGCATAATATACACGTTCCACCCCCCTCTAAGCTACCACTCCGCCCATCCTCCGGCAGAATTGCTAGTAGTTCACCTGCGGAGGGAGAAAAAAAAACAGCACACAAACAAATATCCTATCTAACCACTATACAAAAGAAGTGAGCTGTCTCCCCGAAGAAAGTAAACTCCCTTCACTAAGTGCTCAAATCTTTGCTAATCCTAGCATATGTTATTCTTTATGAAAATTCTGCAAATCACTGCCACCTGGTGGTAGTGCAACCGTCATTACATCTCGCACTGACTCGCATGGAGATGCATCATTATTCTAAAACATTCACCATCTTGAACACGGTGACTTTCAACCTTGACCCTAGCTAAATCTACCCCAAAGTTCAGTTCCTTTTCTTTTTTTTTAAAATAACTTTCTTTCCGTTGGCTGAGGAGGAGAGAAAAAAAAACACAGAACAGCTCTCCGATCCTCAACAGAATAGATTCCCTGGCAGGGACAAAGTTACACGTTCAGGCAGCTTGGTTTTCTCGAGTGAGTAATAGTAAAAAAAAATAGTTCTCACTAGAGGTAATAGTGTGGGTCTGGGAGGACAAGAGTTTTCCATTCTTTATCAAGTGTCTCGATGGAATACACAGCATCATCTCTGTCCTTATTACAGATCACCACCCTGTCCACATGAATGTGCCGACCCAGAGTCCAGTCCTCCCGGCATCCTTTGAAACGATCTGTCATGACAGCAGAACATCTGAAGTACCGGTGGCCTCTCTGTACTTTCAGGAAGTCCCAAACGAAGTCAGAGTACCACAGGTCCCTGTAGGCCTCAATCTCAAAGAGCAGTTCCTTGGGAATGTATGGGTATTCCCACCCGTACTCAATGGCAATCTTTTTGTTGAGGAGGCGCTGTAACCAAAGGCGGCATGGTGGCCTGATCCCCCGCTCCAGCAAGAACGATGGCATCCAGAGACCTCTTTAATGGCATGGGCTCTAGCTAAGGCATAGGTGGCCGTAAAGGTGAACGAGCCTCCGCAATAGGAGACTTAGAGGGCTCCGGAGCATGCAAAGCGGAGAGGGAGACAAGGCCTTCTGCTGGAGTAGGGGCTTCCAGCCGGGGTGTCGTTTCCCCAGAGTCCATGGGTGATTCCTCCCGAAAGCTACGGGGAGAAGTCACCTTTCCCGGGCACCCTGGGATTCTTCTTTTGGAGATAGGCTCCAGCTAAAGGTGCTGGGCCTACTAGTGGTGTTGCGGCCCCAGGCTAAAGGTGCCTGAGACTGATACACGAGCGCACCCCTGGCCTGGAGGGCCGGGTGGCGCGAACCGCTCACACTCCAGACTCCTGGCTTCCACCCCAAAAGAATGGAGTCCGCCCCTTATGTATCCTCTCCCGGCATGCACAGCAGGCCAACCACGCCCACCATACCGCTGCCGAGAGAGGACACCCTAAGGCATAACAATGTCACCCACCGTTCAACCCTGACCTGATGTGGCAGTGCCACCTACAGGCCACAGGGAACTGTGCGTCAGGCTACATCACATAGGCAGAAACGAGTACTAACAAATCAAAATGGTCTGAGCCTTGATACTAGCTCAGACCAACCCCCTAAATTTAAGTACATAGCACCCCTGAAAAGTAAAGGGGCGCTACAGTTGTATGACACTAGTAATAATTATATTTATAAATTATTATTACTAGTCGACCAACATTCAAATTCTTCTATAGCCCATGGGCCGAGCATTTGACCGGAAATGTACCATTGCGGCATCATACAGTTTAGCTGCTTGTCGAATCTTCTTAGGACTTTCAACAGACAACATAAGACTTCAATGACAGATTTGACGTTTGTATGTTTTTCGTCGAATCTTCGTCATTCATGTCGAATGGTCTACCCCAACACTGTCTCTATAATGTCGAATCTTTTCTCACTATGTCGAATCTTTCCTCTCTATGTAGAATGATCTTCGACTAATAGAGTTAAGGTTAGGCATATCCGACCACAGGTTCGATAGACAGAATGCTATTGTCAGCGTCATGTCGAATCTCCTATCTATATCGAACTGTTGTAGCAACGGAAACGAAAATAAAGCATTTTTTTATGTCGAATCTTTCGGATTTTGGATTCTGCGTGTTCGTTTTTACTTGTTAAAACGATAACGAAAATACCCGAAATTCAGACGAAAATGCATTCGGACGAAAACGAATGCACATGTCTACACTTCATCACACTCCAGAATGCCTGACTATTTAAAATAAAAAAGAATCATATTTTAGCACTGCTATCTCTCTGTCTAACATGGCAGTGAGTGTCACAAATATTTACTAAGGGTCAGAATTAATATAGTAGATACTGTGGACAGTGCATGTTTTCTTTAAAACGTGGTGGCTACCTTTTGGCACGTAAAGAGCTACCTGTGGAGTAAACTAACTCCAGTGCCAATCCATCCTAGTATGCTGGCACCTTGATTGCTGTTCTACGAGCTGGAAAAATCTCTCCATAGGGTGAGGCTGGGAGCACAAATGTCCCATTTTGGTAGCGTCAGTGAGAGTTGACATTGTCTTTATCACAATGGGTCCCAAAGGGAAGAGAAGAGAATTTGCTAAATGGCAGAGGCAAGTGCAGTACCTTGTAATGCCCACTGCTAGGGTAAAAATTGGATTCTGATTGGGAGGGAAACGCTGTACTCTACCTAGAGCCCTGCTTAGTGTTAATCTGGCACTGTGTATGCTGTCTAGTTCACATTTAGAAAGAAATGAACACCGCATTAATTTGCTCAAACAATCAATTTCCTGGATAGCAGCCTTATAACACAAACTATGAGCTCTGCAGAAGGGTCTGGGAGCAAATGAGTTCAATATCCACATTCTTACTTGATGTTTAAAGAAAGTAGCTCAGTTAAAATTATGCTAAACATACAAACTAAAAATGTAAGCCATGATCATCAAGGAGGTTGTGGCAGGCACAGTGAATTTATGTGTCAAGGTGTGTGGGCATAAAGCAGCAAGTGACTGGGGGGTCTGCAGGGGCCCTGGCAGAAGTAGGAAATTAATTCTACTGGCCTTTTTAAACAGTAAAAGTAAATCTTGCTTAAGTGAGCTTTAAGAAAATCAGGCACATAATAACTTGTATACATGAAATAGGATCTGATTCCAGCTCAGTGTTGCTGCACAGTGCACACCATGTGTATCATTTTTCTTAACAGATAAGAATTTGGGTCATGTTGTTCCTCCTTCATGTGTACATAAGTCCAGGGCTGGATTAACATAGGTGCTATTGGAGCTGCAGCTCAAGGCCCCTTCCACAAGATAGGCCCATTTTGCCCCAAAAAAAAAAAAAAAAAAGATTGACTTTGAGGATTGTAGCTCGGCGACCAGGGGTCACATAGACCTCACATTTGGGGGTTATGTAGATGAAGACCCACCTCACCACTGGTCAAAATGTGGGGCTGCTATTTATGGTTCCGGAGATACGTGGCTGCTTGCACAGCCTGTCAGAAGCTACATACAGAGCGGCCAGTTTAAATACAAGCTGACACACACTGCAGCAGACTGAGAGGATGAGCTCACAGAGCTCATAATAATTATTTGTATATTACCGGTACTTATGGTAAATAACCCCTTACCACCCAGCCAAGGCCAATTCTGACACTTCTCTCCTACATGTAAAAATCATCATTTGTTTTTTGCTAGAAAATTACTCAGAACCCTCAAACATTATATATATTGTTTTAGCAGACACCCTATGGAATAAAATGGTGATCTTAGCAACTTTTTATGTTACACGGTATTTGCCCGGCAATTTTTCAAACATGCTTTTTTGGAAAGAAACTCTTTCATTCATAAAAAAAAAAAAAAAACACTAAAGTTAGCACGATTTTTTTTTGTATACTAAGCGATGCTTTCATTTATTTTACAGGTTACATGTTTAGAGTTACAGAGGAGGTCTAGTGCTAGAATTATTGTTCTCGTTCTAACGATCGTGGCGTATGTAACCTGTGTGTATCTGGCTCTGATACTAGCCAGGGCCTACCCAGCCACTGACTCTCCCCAGCCTGTTCCCACACACCCTCTCACCTGCTGACCTGTGGATGGGGGAATCACTCCTGCAGTGTTATTGTGTTCTACCTGTGAATATAATGATCACTGTTGCTAATTATAGCTGGCAGCACTGATTGTTTTAAGAAAAACCTGACAGTCTGGTTGTACTCAAGTCAGATAATAGATTGACTTGTGTAAAACCAGCTAGCCCATACATAGATCGACTATGGCTGGTCTCTGCTTAATTGGCGTAATTTTAATCCATGTATGGCCCGCTTAACCACTACGCAGTCCCTAAACATCCTTCCACAAACCTTTACATTTTTCCTTCCCAGATTCCTTCATCCTGCTCACCTATACATACTCTCCACACTTCTCTCCTGTACATATTGCTCACTGTCATACCCTCCACACTTCTCTCCTATACATAGTGCCCGCTGTCATACACTTCTCTCCTGTACATAGTGCCCTGTACACTCCACACTCCTCTCCTGTACATACTGCTCACTGTCAAAACTTCTACATGCCTCTCCTATACATAGTGCCCACTGTAATACCCTCCACACTTCTCTCCTGTGCATACTGCTCACTGTCATACCCTCCACACTCCTCTCCTATACATAGTGCCCACTGTCATACCCTCCACACTTCTCTCCTATATATAGTGCCCACCATCATACCCTCCACACCCCTCTCTTGTACATACTGCTCACTGTCATACCCTCCACACTTCTCTCCTATACATAGTGCCCACTGTCATACCCTCCACATTTCTGATCTATACATAGTGCCCACTGTCATACCCTCCACACCCCTCTCCTGTACATACTGCTCACTGTCATACCCTCCACACTTCTCTCCTATACATAGTGCCCACTGTCATACCCTCCACACTCCTGCTCTATACATAGTGCCCACTGTCATACCCTCCACACGTCTCTCCTGTACATACTGCCCACTGTCATATCCTCCCCACTCTTCTTCTGTACATACTGCCCACTGTCTTACCCTCCACACTCATCTCATGTACATACTGCTCAGTATCATACCCTCCACACTCCTATACTGTACACACTGCTCGATCTCATACCCTCCACATTCCTCTCCTGTACATACTGCCTATTGTCATACCCTCCACACTCCTCTCCTGTACATACTGCCCACTGTCATACCCTCCACACACATTTACTGTACATACTGCTCAATATCATACCATCTACACTCCTTTCCTGTACATGCTGCTCACTGTCATACCCTCCACACTCCTCTCCTGTACATACTGCCTACATTCATAAACTCCTCTATTGTACATAGTGTCGGCTGTCATACCCTCCACACTCCTCTCCTGTGCATACTGCCCACTATCAGACCCTCCACACTCCTCTCCTGTGCATACTGCTCACTATCATACCCTCCACACTCCTCTCCTGTACATACTGTCCCATCATACCCTCCACTCTCCTCTCCTGTACATACTGCCCACTATCATACCATCCACACTCCTTTCCTGTACATACCGCCCACTGTGATACCATCCACACTCCTCCTGTACATTCTGCTCACTGTCATACCCTGCACACTCCTTTCCGGTACATACTGTAACCCAACCTTACCCTCCACACTCCTCTCCTGTGCATACTGCCCACTATCATACCCTCCACAGTCCTCTAATGTACATACTGCCCCCATCATACCCTCCACTCTCCTCTCCTGTACATACTGCCCACTATCATCCCATCCACACTCCTCTCCTGTACATACCGCCCACTGTGATACCCTCCACACTCCTCTCCTGTACATACCGCCCACTGTGATACCCTCCACACTCCTCTCCTGTACATACTGCTCACTGTCATACCCTGCACACTCCTCTCCGGTACATACTGTAACCCAAACTTACCCTTCACACTCCTCTCCTGCACATATTGCCAACTATCTTGCTCTCCACATTCCTCTCCTATACATACCGCCCCCATCATACCCCCCACACTCCTCTCCTGTACATACTGCCCACTTTCATACCCTCCACACTTCTCTCCGGTACATACCACCCTCTGTCATACCCTCCACACTCCTCTGCTGTGCATACTGCCCACTGTCATACCCTCCACACTCCTCTCCTGTACATAGTGCCGACTGTTAGACCCTCCACATTCCTCTCCATCACCTGCACATACTTCCCAGTTTTATACCACCCATACTCCTCCCCTATGCCTCTTACCCACAAAAACAGTTCTTTAAAATTATACTGAATATCCTCAATGTTTCCAGCTCTAGAATGGGCACACTTTTGTTAGTCCAACTAAAGGAAATCTTCTTAGTCCTCATATTTGTTCTGCCCCATTGTTTGTACTCATTTCATTTTGTGATTACTACTATTATGTATAGAGGAACATAGGGGATCTCTGCTTCTCTAAATATACCACTTGTAAAAAAAGTGTCCCTTAAAAATATTTTTGAAATGTTGGCAACTATGCACTTAGGCACTGACCAAGGGCCACCAGGTCAGTAGGGGGCCCGATGAGAGGCTCCTGGAATCCTGTGATAATAAAGCGGTAGTAAACTTTGCTAACATTACTACTTTTTATAGGTCCTGAGGTAGGTTATGCCATAATGTACAAGTATGCAAAGCATATTAGAACATTAGGGTACACTTAAATTGTCAGACTGAGCCCTCCAGTGCTGCGCTGTGATCAATCCGGCGGGTCCCGGGCGCTTCCATCTTCACCCGGTCTTCCTTCTGGGCTATGTGCCTTCGGTCACTTGCCTTGGCTGGGCTGCGTTGATGTCATTCCCACGCATGCTCATGCGCATCCTCTCTCTCTCATCCCCCCTTTCTCTCTCATCCTCCCTCCCTTACCCCTCACCACTCTCTTATTCTCTCTCTCTCTCTCTTTCTCATCCTCCCTCTCGCTCTTTAATTTAATTTGTTATAACAAAAAATTGTTTGCATATTTATTTATTTTTTATAAAAGGCCCACCAAAATCCTCAGCACCAGGCCCATGATGTTCTTAATCTGGCCCTGCATAAGTCATTAGCAAAAGTATGTAGGAATAAGACGCACCTACTGCCCACCCCCCCCCCCCTTCTTAAAACAGAATTGTACAAAAACAAATGATTGGTTAAACCCACAAGGGCTTTTTTATAACTACTATTCATTGGCTTTTGAAATTTACAAATGCAGCAACTTAGAAATTGGATGAAAGGTTTAGCACTGGAAAACACTTTCTGATAGATAGGTAGTGCATTTTATATACAAATACATAGATAAAAATGAGGGACAAATGAGGAGGAACGAGGGACAGAGGAACTTTGTTCCCAATGAGGGACAGTGCCTCGGAATCAGGGACAGTTGGGTGCTATGACGTACAGTGCTTTGAAAAAGTATTCATACCCCTTAGAATTTTGTGTTACAACCAAAAAGGTAAATGTATTTTATTGGGATTTTATGTGATAGGCCAACACAAAGTGGCACATAATTGTGAAGTGGAAGGAAAATGATAAATGGTTTTCAACATTTTTTTTAAATAAATATGTGAAAAGTGTGGCATACATTTGTATTCAGCCCCTTGAGTCAATACTTTGTAGAACCACCTTTCACTGCAATTACAGCTGCAAGTCTTTTTGGGGATGTCTCTACCAGCTGTGCACATCTAGAGAGTGATATTTTTGCCCATTTTTCTTTGCAAAATAGCTCAAGCTCTGTCGGATTGCATGGAGAGCATCTGTGAACAGCAATTTTCAAGTTTTTAGAGGTAGACTTTGACTGGGCCATTCTAACACATGAATATGCTTTGATCTAAACTATTCCATTGTAGCTCTGGCTGTATGTTTAGGGTCATTGTCCTGCTGAAATGTGAACCTCCGCCCCAGTCTCAAGTCTTTTGCAGACTCTAACAGGTTTCATTCTAAAATTGCCTGGTATTTAGCTCCATCCATCTTCCCATCAACTCTGACCAGCTTCCCTGTCCCTGCTGAAGAAGAGCATCCCCACAACATGATGCTGCCACCACCATGTTTCACGGTGGGGATGGTGTGTTCAGGGTGATGTGCAGTGTTAGTTTTCTGCCACACATAGCCTTTTGCTTTTAGGCCAAAAAGTTCAATTTTGATCTCATCTGACCAGAGCATCTTCTTCCGCATGTTTGCTGTGTCCCCCACATGGTTTTTCGCAAACGGGACTTCTAATGGCTTTCTTTCAATAATTCTTTTCTCTTGCCACTCTTCCATAAAGGCCAGTTTTGTGAAGTGCACAACTAATAGTTGTCATGTGGACAGATTCTCCAACTTGAGTTGTGAATCTCTGAAGCTCCTCAGAGTTACCATGGGCCTCTTGGCTGCTTCTCTGATTAATGCTCTCCTTGCCCGGCCTGTCAGTTTAGGTGGATGGCCATGTCTTGGTAGGTCTGAAGTTGTGCCATACTCGTTCCATTTTCGAATGATGGATTGAACAGTGCTCTGTGAGATGTTCAAAACTTGAGATTTTTTTTTTAACCTAACCCTGCTTTAAACTTCTCCACAACTTTAACCCTGACCTGTCTTTTGTGTTCCTTAGCCTTCATGATGCTGTTTGTTCTCTAAGGTTCTCTAACAAACCTCTGAAGGGTTCACAGAACAGCTGTATTTATACTGAGATTAAATTACACACAGGTGGACCCTATTCACTAATTAGGTGACTTCTGAAGGCAATTGGTTCCACTAGATGTTAGTTAGGGGTATCAGAGTAAAAGGGGGCTAAATACAAATGCACGCCAAACTTTTAACATATTTATTTGTAAAAAAATATGAAAACCATTTATTATTTTCCTTCCACTTCACAATTATGTGCCACATTGTGTTGGTCTGTCACATAAAATCCCAATAAAATACATTTACGTTTTTGGTTGTAACTAGTGTTGTCCCGATACCGATACTAGTATCGGTATCGGTACTGATACCGAGCATTTGCCTGAGTACTTGTACTCGGGCAAATGCTCCCGATGCTTCACCCGATACTTGTGATCAGCGGTGATCAGTGCGGTGGGGGAAGTTACCAGCATCGATCACCGCTGTATATATTTAAAAGTAGTTTCTCCGCTTCTCTCTCTCCCCCCCTCGCGCGGCTTTCAACTGCTTTAAAATCAGCTGTGATCGGTGCTTGTAGCTCCCCCACACACGATCACCGCTGATTGTCCCCGTATACTCCTCCAGCCCCCTCCGTTTTGCTGCTGTCACCATGTTGCTCTCTCCCTCCGTGTCCCCCTCCATGCCGCTGTCCCCCTCCGTGTCTCCCTCCATGCTGCCATCCCCCTCCGTTCTTCTCCTCCACCCCCTCGATCTGTCAGGATGGAGAGCGGAGGTAGGAGCCGGTAAATCCGGTTCCTTACTTGTCGGAATGTACAGAGTCAGTGATCACTGACTCTGTCCATTCACATAACTGAAACATCGTAAACTGTGTTTACAATGTTTCAGTTTATGAATGAAGAGAAGCCGCTGTCTTCTCTTCATTCATTTTCAGCGCAGCCGAGGCTGCTGAGAAAGGGACTGGGGAATCTGTGTCCTTAGTCCCTTTCGCTGTCTCAAAGGGGATATGTCAGAGGTCTGTTAAGACCCCTGATATCTCACCAAAGCCCCCCAATAGTGATGAGCCGAACACCCCCGGGTTCGGTTCGCACCAGAACCCGCGAACGGACCGAAAGTTCGCACGAACATTAGAACCCTATTAAATACAATGGATGCGAACGTTCGAATTCTAAAGTGCTAATTATAACGACTATTATCCATGTTATTGTCCTAAACAGAGTTTGGGAACCCGGGTTCTGCACCAGGGGACATGTATCAATGCAAAAAGAAGTTTTAAAAACGGCCGTTTTTCGGGAGCAGTCATTTTAATGATGCATAAAGTGAAAAAAAAAAGAGTCAAATATTCCTTTAAATATTGTACCTGGGGGGTGTCTAAAGTATGCCTGTGAAGTGCCACGTGTTTCCCGTGTTTAGAACTGTCCCTGCACAAAATTACATTTCTAAAGGAAAAAAAAGCCATTTAAAACTGCTTGCGGCTTTAATGTAATGTCTGGTCCCGGTAATATGGATGAAAATCTTTAAGAAAAATGGCATAGCTACCCCATCACCCCCCCCCCTACCCCAGCCCATTACCAGCCCTTTTGGGTCTTGTATGGATATTAAGGGGAACCCCGCACACAAAATAAAAAAGGCCCTATATACTCTGAACAGCCGTATACAGGCGGTACATACAAGACAGGGACTGTAGGTTTGTTCTTATGTAGAATCTGTTTGTAATTTTGAACAGGTACGTTGTTTAAGTGTAGCTCCAGCCAAAAAATCTATTTTTAAGCTTTTTGGAAAACATAGGGAAGGGTTATCACCCCTGTAACATTTGTTTTGCTGTCTGTGCCCCTGTTCAGAACATTTCACCTCACTTTGCGTCCCAATGACAACTGTTTTTGAAATGTGGTGTTTTTATTGAAACAAGGATTGGTGATAAAGCATCAGTAGAGAGGAGACACCTTTCTCCCATATTAATTCTTACAGGAGAGAATTTTCCTTCCAAGGGTTAGATTTCCTCTCACTTCCTGTTGTCTTCTTTCGTTTGCAAGTAGTAGTCGTTTGTAAGTTGGATGTTTGAAAGTAGGGACCTGCCGTATATACTCTGCAGAAATTGGCCCCTTAGGTGTTGGTGTTGGCACAACACTGTAAGCACTCACAGTTACTCTTGGTGGGTGCTGGAACGCCCTGCTGTCAACTATTATATCAGGAATTGTAATAACATATAATTGTTGAACAGTGGTAGTAAAAATTGGGCCTTTGATGGTGGTGCTGGTGCCACAACACTGTAAGGGAAGACAGTTACTCTTGGTGGGCGCAGCAATGGGCCCTGCTGTGAATTATTAGATTAATAATTATAATTGCATGCCCCTGTTGAACAGGGGCTGAAAAATTGGGCCTTTGGTGGTGGTGGTGGTGGCGGTGGTGTTGACACAACACTGTAAGGCCTGACAGTTACTCTTGGTGGGCGCAGCAATGGGCCCTGCTGTGAATTATTAGATCAATAATTATAATTGCATGCCCCTGTTGAACAGGGGCTGAAAAATTGGGCCTTTGGTGGTGGTGGTGGTGGTGGTGGTGTTGACACAACACTGTAAGGCCTGACAGTTACTCTTGGTGGGCGCAGCAATGGGCCCTGCTGTGAATTATTAGATCAATAATTATAATTGCATGCCCCTGTTGAACAGGGGCTGAAAAATTGGGCCTTAGGCACTGGTGGCACAACACTGCAACCCCTCACAGATACTGTACTTGGAGCACAGCAATGAGGCCTGTTGCAAAGTATTGCATCAAAAATTGTAATTACACGCCCCTGTTAAACAGGGGCTGAAAAATTGGGCCTTAGCCACTGGTGGCGGCACCCATAAACCAAAATGATCTTCCAAGCTATCATCATTAATCGGATCATTGAGGAGGAGGAGGAGGATAGCCAGTCAACATAACAGCACAGGCACTCAGCATCAGCATCAGTCTTGAAGGGATGTGACATTTTAAAATCAATTAGTCTGTTATATCAGCATCAGGTGTGTGGTAGCTGGTGGTGATCCAAGACTGGTTCATCTTGATGAAAGTCAGTCGATCAACCGAGTCGGTGGACAGGCGCACCCTGTGATCCGTGACAAATCCTCCAGCAGCACTGAATGTGCGTTCTGAAAGAACGCTGGATGCAGGACAGGCCAGTAGCTCAATTGCATACTGTGCAAGCTCTGGCCAGTGATCCATCCTCAAGACCCAGTAAGCCAGAGGATTTTCGGTGGGGAAGGTGTCCAAGTCTGACCTTGCCCCTAGGTATTCCTGCACCATGTATATCAGACGCTGGCAATGGTTGCTGGAACCGATCATACTTTGGGGCTGCGGACTAAAGAATTGTCTGAACGCATCGGTCAGACGGCCACCTTCCCCACCGCTCCTTCTTTGACTGCCCGAAGCCTCAGCAACTCGTTGTCCAGGACCAGGAGTTTGTAACCTCCCAGTCTCTGGGAACGCATTGCACAGACCTTTCTGCAAGGCCTCCCGGAGTTGTCTCATCCTCTGCTCCCTCTGCGACGGTAACATAAGGTCCGCAACCTTACCCTTGTACCGTGGATCAAGGAGAGTGGCCAGCCAGTAATGGTCCCTCTCCTTGATCCAAAGAATACGAGGATCCTTCCGCAGACTTTGCAGGATCAGGGAGGCCATGCAGCGTAGGTTAGCTGAGGCATTCAGTCCGGAGTCCTCTGGGTCACTAAGGACGACATGATCCGCAGCCACCTCCTCCCAGCCACGTACAAGTCCACTGGTTTCTTGGGACTGTAAATCATCCCTAAAAGACTGCTGCTGATGATGCTGAGTGCCAGCCTCCACCTCCATGCTGACACAATCCTCCTCCTCCTCCTCCTCCTCCTCCTCTTCCTGTGCGATGGGTGGGACAGAAGGAACACTGTCTGGGTAAAGGGGGCCTTGAGAGGCAAGGAAGTCCTCCTCTTCCTGCCTCTGTTCTGCCTCAAGTGCCCTGTCCATTATTCCACGCAGCGTGTGCTCCAACAGGTGGACAAGAGGTACAGTGTCACTGATGCATGCACTCTCACTGCTCACCATCCTCGTGGCCTCCTCAAATGGTGCCAGGACAGTGCATGCATCCCTGATCATGCCCCACTGGCGTGGTGAAAAAAACCCGAGCTCCCCTGACCCTGTCCTGGTGCCGTAGTCGCACAGGTACTCATTGATGGCCCTCTGCTGCGTGTGCAGCCGCTGCAGCATGGCCAACGTTGAGTTCCACCTGGTGGGCATGTCACATATAAGGCGGTTCTTGGGCAGGTTCAACTCCTTTTGCAGCTCAGCCAGGCGAGCACTGGCATTATAAGATCTGCGGAAATGCACACAGACTTTCCTGGCCTGCCTCAGGACATCCTGTAAGCCCGGGTACCTGCCAAAGAACCGCTGCACCACCAGGTTAAGGACGTGAGCCATACAGGGCACATGGGTCAGTTGTCCCTGTCGGAGGGCGGAGAGGAGGTTGGTGCCATTGTCGCAAACCACCATTCCTGGCTTAAGCTGGCGTGGCGTCAACCACCTCTCGGCCTGCCCCTGCAGAGCAGACAGGACCTCTGCCCCAGTGTGGCTCCTGTCCCCCAAACACACCAGCGCAAGCACGGCATGGCATCTTTTTGCCTGCGTACTTGCGTAGCCCCTTGAACGCCTACGGAGCACCGCTGGTTCCGAGGACAAACCACAGGAAGAGGCCATGGAGGAAGAATAAGAGGAGGGGGTGGAGGAGAGAGGTGTGTCACAACCAGTAGTAGCATTTTGGAGGCGTGGCGGCGGAACAACCTCCAACACTACTGCACCTTGTCCTGCATCCTTCCCAGCTGCCAAAAGAGTGACCCAATGGGCCGTGAAAGAAAGGTAACGTCCCTGTCCATGCCTGCTGGACCATGAGTCAGCGGTAATATGCACCTTACCGCTGACCGCCCTGTCCAGCGAGGCCAAGACATTGCCTTCCACATGCCTGTAGAGAGCCGGAATCGCCTTCCGTGAGAAAAAGTGGCGTTTGGGAACCTGCCACTGAGGAACCGCACATTGCACAAACTCACGGAAGGGGGCCGAGTCTACCAACTGAAAAGGCAGCAGTTGAAGCGCTAGCAATTTAGCCAAGCTAGCATTCAACCGCTGGGCATGTGGATGGCTGGGAGTGAACTTCTTTCGACGGTCCAGCAGCTGGGGCAGGGAAATTTGCCTGCTAGAATCGGACGTCGGTGTACTGCTAGCAGAGTGGCCGCAAGTACTTGGCTGTGACACACCTAATTCTACACCTTCATTCCTCTCAGTGCAGGTTTCAGAGAGGACTGAAGGTATACTGGGGTTGGAGATCCCAGCTGATGCGGTGCAAGGAGAGGTCCGCTTTGTTCTTTGGTGTGGGTCTTTAAGGTAGGCTTGCCAACGAGCTGCATGGCAGGTCAACATATGTCTGATCAAGCATGTGGTGCCCAAGCGGCTGATGTTTTGGCCACGCGATATACGCTTGAGACATATGTTGCAAACAGCAGCTGTGCGATCTGATGCACTCGCCTCAAAAAAGGCCCACACCAAAGAACTTTTTGAGGGGGGCGTGGCTTGCGCGTGCACAGAGATGGCCGCTTAAGCAGTGAGCTCCGCCATCCAGACCGGACAATCAGCGACTATCGAGCACTGACTACCCGCTACTCTGCCCCACAGCACAGCGATCGTACCTGCCAGGCTGCGCCGTCATGTCGTCCCGCAAACGCATCCAGGATAGAGGCTTAAAACGCCTGCAATCCTTCTCCTTCCAGCCCCGCCGGCGAAACTAAGATGGCGGCGCCGGACCCTCAGCGCACCACTCTCTGCAGTTCTCGGAACCCCCGGGGGGCCATCCACAGAACATACCAGCTGGAAATCATTCCTCCCTTCCTTTGGATACCTCTCCTGCAACCCCGGTGTCCCAGAGCCCGGCGAAATCGAGGATGCGGATGGATCTCTCGGACCAGGCCTCAATCACAGTGAGTACAGGCCTGCATAATAACTCTGCTGTTTCATCATTACAATCCTCCATAGCACAATTCCCAACATCAGGACAACCGGTGCTAGACACCACTATGAAAGACATGCTCCTATCGCTGCAGTCTTCTCTCATGTCCAACTTCTCATCCCTGATTAATACTTTCTCACTAGAAATGAAATACATGGACAATAGGGTGCAATGTGTGGAAAACAAAATGGAGGAATGTACTGACACTGTTAATGAATTAGTGGATGCATACAATGATCAGAAAGAAGAATCTCTCTGGATCAAAGCGAAATTAGCGGACCTCGAGGACCGTTCCAGACGCAATAACCTTAAAATACGCGGAATCCCTGAGTCCGTTCAACATGCAGAATTGCGCAATTACGCCACCGCTATGTTTTCCAGCATGCTCCCGGAACTCTCCCCGATTGAGCTTACGTTTGATCGTATACACAGGCTGCCTAAACCACGCCACCTGGAAGCAGAGGTACCCCGTGATGTACTTCTGCGAGTACATTTTTTCCAAACGAAAGAACAGATACTTAGGAAAGCTAGAGAACTGTCACCACTCCCTGCACCATACTCTGATATACAATTGTTTGCAGACCTATCTCAACATACACTCCAAATGCGTCGGCAACTTAAAACTATCACTAAGGCGATGAACAATCACAAAATTATATACAAATGGCGCCACCCAGCGACCATCTTGGTCACTTACAACGGCATTCCTCACACCATCTCCACCCTGGAAGGGGGCTTGAAACTACTTAAAGCATGGGGAATCCTACCAGATCCTCCCCTCAACCAAACTGACGATGACGGTACACCAAACCCGTTCACCTTTGGAAGTAACAGGGAGAACCGCAGAAACAACCAACGTTGATCTACTAGCTCAAATTGTATCATTATGCGACTACCTTAGTCCGGTCTGGTCGCGTGCTTAACACCAGCTTACTGAACTTTCCCCCATTAGTTGTCAGGTGCTCTGAGGAGCTGGTTCATGCTGACACACCTGTGAGCTTAGTTTGTTCACTTAGTCTTTACTAAAAAGCGGGGTCTATTTTTTTTTCTTCTTGACCCTGTTGTTTTTTTGTTTTTTTTTGTGTTTTTGTGTTGTTTTTCTTTCTTTTTGATTGCGCTTCTGCAAGTGCCTTCACCTGCTTCAGACATCTACAGTTCGTTCACGCATGAAGTTTGTTGATCTTCAAATCTAACTTGTTTTATACCGCTATAGATCCAAGGACTGAATTTACTACTTCCTTCTCAAATCTCCAACAGAAGTACTCTCGCCCACATCGACCGGTGGATTGATTATTCCTCCTTCATTCTTCCACAACTGTAAGTAGTTGCTTCACGGACTCACCACACCTCCTTTCAGCATGGGGATCACTATCCTATCACTCAATGCGAATGGACTAAACCACCCAGCAAAAAGGTCCTCCCTATGGAAATCAGCCATTACCCAGAACTGTGACATTCTTTGCGTACAGGAGACGCACTTTGTTGCGACTTCCTCTCCTGCCTGCCAACACAAACAATTCCCCCATGTGTTTCGCTCCTCCTTTGATAAAAAACAACGCGGAGTAATGATAGCGATCAGAAACACTGTTGCTTTCACCCTGCAGAACTGTGTCATTGACCCGGGAGGGCGATATATTATCCTAATTTGCACAATCAACAATATCTCCTTTACCCTGGTCTCCATTTATGCCCCAAACCATGGCCAAATGACTTTTCTCAGGAAGACACTTCGGGCTGCCCGTAAGATCCAACAAGGTCATTTGCTCATTTGTGGGGACTTTAATATGGTCCCGAACAACTCAATAGACTCCACTGCGGGGACTTACAGAAATACCTCTCCTTTAGATCCGTTTATTAGTTCCAATGATCTATTTGACGTGTGGAGGTGTTGTCATGCGAGCGAGAGGGATTTCACGTTCCTTTCGCCGTGTCACAATACCTACTCACGGATTGATTTATTCCTAACTGACAGTCGGTTACTGCATAAAATTTCAAACTCTACCATTCATACCACCACCTGGTCAGACCATGCCCCCATTAGCATTACCATATCTGACGGCTCTTGTCAACCCAATAACTTTATTTGGAGAGTCAATAACTATCTCCTAACTACACCACTCTATTCTACCCATATTGAACGCCAATTGGAAGAGTACTTTTCAATCAATCAGGCATCGGTATCTGACCCGCTGGTGATATGGAATGCACACAAGGCAGTCATGCGAGGAGTGTTCATCCAAATGGGAGCTAGAGCCAAAAAAAAAGGACCCAACGGTTAGATGAACTCACAGCTGAGATAGCCAGATCCGAATCACTGAATAAATCCAACCCATCACCACTTCTCCAATCTAAAATATTCACCCTTCGCCACGAGCTAAGGGCCCTTCTACTTGAAAAATGTGCTAAATCATACAGAATTCTCAAAGCCACTTCATACACTACAGGGAACAAGGCAGGAAAGGCAATGTCCCTTCGAGTTAAGGGTCATAGAACCAAAACAAAAATCCCGTACATACATCACCCTCACACGAACGAAAAACTTCTTAAACCCCAAGACATAGCAAACTCCTTTAGTACCTACTATGAAGATCTATACAACCTCAAGGATGATGCCTCCACTACCCAACCCTCCCAGGCGGGGATTGGATCCTTCCTGGGAGGTTTGAATCTCCCGAATGTGTCCCCCCAACAACTTGAGAAATTAAATACTCCCTTCACAGCTGAGGAAATACTTGCAATAATAAATAATCTACCTAACTCCAAATCCCCTGGCCCTGACGGCTTCACTGGGGAATATTATAAGAAGTTCAAGCATGTATTAGCTCCCACTCTGTGCCAACTGTTCAACCTAACAGCAACTTCAGCCTCTTTCCCTACTGATATGCTCAATGCCATGATTATAACCCTCCCTAAACCTGGCAAAGATCCCACATCTCCAAAAAACTTCCGACCCATTTCACTGCTCAACCTTGATTTAAAAATTTACGCCAAATTGATAGCCAACAGACTAGAGGACATACTTCCTTTCCTTATATCAATAGACCAATCAGGATTCACTAAAGGACGCCAAGCGTCGGACGCCACTAGAAGGATAATCAATATCATACATCATGTAGAAACGCAAAAAATCCCGGCCCTTCTATTATCACTAGATGCCGAAAAGGCCTTCGATAGGGTCCACTGGGGATATATATCGGAGGTTCTATACAAGTTCGGTATTACGGGTACGATACACAATGCCATAATGGCCCTATACTCCAATCCTTCGGCCAAAGTATTTTCTGCAGACACCCTTTCCTCTCCATTCAAAATAACCAATGGTACAAGACAAGGTTGCCCACTCTCACCCATTATATTCAACCTAGTCATGGAACCCCTTGCCGAACATATCAGAAATAACAGCGAAATCTCAGGTATACCCATTGCTGGTTTAGACCATAAGATAAGTTTGTTTGCAGACGACGTGATCCTCATGATCATGGACCCTGACAGATCCCTTCCTGAGGTCCAGAGGACGCTAGCCTGGTTTAGTGAAGTATCATACTACAAAGTCAATGAAACTAAATCATACGTGCTCAACTTAGGTCTGGACACGCCCACAGAAAACCAACTCAAAATGAAATTTCCATACACTTGGGCTAAAAATAGCATAACTTACTTGGGCATCCAGCTGACTACTACAACAAAAGCACTATTTGCTTCTAACTATTTACCAATCAGATCCACTCTTTAAACGCATCTCACCAGGCTGGCGTCCTTTGAATTCTCGTGGATGGGTCGATTGGCAGCATTTAAAATGTTCCATCTTCCCCAAATCTTGTACCTATTTAGAACTATACCAATTCCTATACCTCTTTACTACTTCAAATCATTGCAATCGATCCTGACCAAATTTCTTTGGAAAGGCAAAAAAGCTAGATGCAGCCATGCTCAACTAATCAAACATCGCTTAGCAGGAGGGACTGGTTCTGTTGACTTTCAGGATTACTACATGGCATCTATACTCACACAAGCTAAGGAATGGTTTCTAGAATCCCCCCCAACCACGTTGTGGGGGAAGATAGAGGCATCTATGGTACCAGGAGGCAATTTAGCTTCTTGGCTATTCATCTCACCACTAAGGACAAGGCCCCACATCCACGTCTCACCGACCATGAAGGCGACTTGCAAGGTTTGGTCCAGATTCTCACAGCTCTCAGCACTCTACCCCAATCAAGCGACCATTCCCGTCACCATAGACTCCCTGACCCACATACTAGAAACAGCCTCCTACACACATTGGAAACACAAGGGCATTATATATATCTCAGATCTACTTTATAATAATCGCATCAAATCCTTTACCAAACTTCAGAAAGAATACCAACTCTCGCACTCTGATTGGTTCTTATACGCACGCACCCATCATTGCCTCACTTCACTTAAAGCATGGGCATGGAAAATACCCCAAATAGCGTGGATTTTTTTTAGATCCCCTGCACATCATCGGAGGGGAATTTCTCGGTTCTTTTCTTTACTAAGACAAAAATCCACCTTTACTACTTCAACAGCACTATTGCGCTGGGAAAATGATTTAGGACAACAATTCACAATTCTACAATGGGAAACAGCGTGTAAATCCACATACAAAGCTACTTGCTGCTCAACATTGTGGGAACTTGAGTTTAAACTGACGTACCGGTGGTACTTGACTCCTGACAGATTATCCAAATTTAACTCATCACTCCCTAGCACATGTTGGAGGAACTGCGGACAAAAAGGTGATCTATTGCATACATTTTGGAAATGTTCCAAACTTAAACATTATTGGTACTCCGTTTTCCAATTCATTTTTGAGGTCACTCGTCTGCCAATCATAGCCTCACCATCCTTAGCCCTACTATCCCTGGAAATAGAAAAAATCCCAAATCCATCAAAACACATTATAATTCACATACTACTAGCAGCTCGCCTTAGTATAACCCGTAAGTGGAGAGACCCAATTTCCCCTACGATTAAAGATGTAGTTCAATCCACTCATGAACACTTTACACACGAAACTTCCCTAGCACTAAAGCAGAATAGTAGAATGAAGATTGCCCAACTATGGGAAATGTGGAAAGAATGGATTAAATCTCCCGGTCTCACAACAGCGTTCACTCTTTAACTTGGTTTGTTAACTTGTCTGTTATTCTGTGGGTACAGAGGGCACTTAACGAGGGGGGGGAGGGGGGTCAACACGCGGGCACAGTTTTGCTCCCTATAAGGGGTGCTTAAGTGGGGTCTCCCCTCTCCACCCTAACTTACATGAATAGCTTTACCTGTCCTCTGTACCAACCTCCACCTTGGTACTAGAATTTGACCAATGCACTGTTTGCGGATGAACCCGTAATACTTATGTAACGACAGACAGAATATTATTGATTGTTTTCTTTTTGTACAATCCAAATCTTATGTGGACGGTCATGTTACATTTGTAGGCACTTTCTTATATTATATTCTTATATTTTTTGTTTATGACTCTGTAACATTTGAAATATGCCAATAAAAATCCATTGAGGAAAAAAAAAAAAAAAAAAAAGAAGTTTTTGAATGACGGGCAGAGGCAGCGCCCTGCACAGGCGGAGCTCTGCGGTGTGGTTCCGTCGGTGTGCTGCCCATACGCTGGCCACCCAAGGGCATCCTGCCTCGTTGGAGATGTGCCTCCTCCTCATCCTCCTCCTCCTCCTCTCTCCTATTAGGCACCCACATGGAGTCAGTGACCTCATCATCCCCTCCCTCCTCATCACTGGAGCCAATCTGGCAGTATGCTGCAGCTGCTGGAGCATGACTGCCAGATTGGTGTCCTTCTTGAGCATCCCCTCTCTCAGCTCTCATGCTACTGCCTTCCTCTAGCTGGGTATCATCATCAGATCCTTCGAAACGCTGGGCATCCTCCTGGAGCATGTACCCAACACTGTGCTCAAATAGTTCGGGGGACTCCTCAGGAGGAGGACATGGTGGGTCTAGGGAAGGAGTGACTAATGATGACATTGATACCAGAGAAGAGGACGCTTTGGCAGCTGCTTTGCCAGTACCCTGAGCCTGGGTGAGAGAGGATGAGGAGGATGAGGTGGTCTTGGTCATCCACTCTACCAAGTCTTCGGCATGATGTGGCTCAACATGTCCAGCTGCCGAAAAGAAGGACAAGCGTGTCCCATGGCCATGTGCTGATGACAATGCACCGCGTCCACGACCAGCACTGTTGTCCCCAGACACAGAGCCTGCTTGCCCTCTTTTTTTGCCTCCTGACTGTCTGCCTCTCCTTGTTTGCCTTCCAGACATTTTAATGGATGGCCTGCAGGGAGATGGGAAAAACAGCAATAAGGGCTACCTTCAGGTGTATACTGTGCAGGAGGCTTAGCAACAAAGACACTGACACTGTCCCCTGCCTATCCTTCTCTGTCCCTAAACACAAGGATTTGCAATATGGTTCAGCAAGATTGGTTTAGCACAGAATAGCACACTGATAGTTTCCCTCACTGTCCTTCTCTGTCCCTACAAACAAGATTTAGCACAGAATAGCACACTAATAGTTTCCACGAGTGTCCTTCTCTGTCCCTAAACTCAAGGATTTCAAATATGGTTCAGCAAGATTGGTTTAGGACAGAATAGCACACTGACACTTTCCCTCACTGTCCTTCTCTGTCCCTACAAACAAGATTTAGCACAGAATAGCACACTGATAGTTTCCACGAGTGTCCTTCTCTGTCCCTAAACTCAAGGATTTCAAATATGGTTCAGCAAGATTGGTTTAGGACAGAATAGCACACTGACACTTTCCCTCACTGTCCTTCTCTGTCCCTACAAACAAGATTTAGCACAGAATAGCACACTGATAGTTTCCACGAGTGTCCTTCTCTGTCCCTAAACTCAAGGATTTCAAATATGGTTCAGCAAGATTGGTTTAGGACAGAATAGCACACTGACACTTTCCCTCACTGTCCTTCTCTGTCCCTACAAACAAGATTTAGCACAGAATAGCACACTGATAGTTTCCACGAGTGTCCTTCTCTGTCCCTAAACTCAAGGATTTCAAATATGGTTCAGCAAGATTGGTTTAGGACAGAATAGCACACTGACAGTTTCCCCGAGTGTCCTTCTCTGTCCCTAAACTCAAGGATTTCAAATATGGTTCAGCAAGATTGGTTTAGGACAGAATAGCACACTGACACTTTCCCTCACTGTCCGTCTCTGTCCCTACAAACAAGATTTAGCACAGAATAGCACACTGATAGTTTCCACGAGTGTCCTTCTCTGTCCCTAAACTCAAGGATTTCAAATATGGTTCAGCAAGATTGGTTTAGAACAGAATAGCACACTGACACTTTCCCTCACTGTCCTTCTCTGTCCCTACAAACAAGATTTAGCACAGAATAGCACACTGATAGTTTCCACGAGTGTCCTTCTCTGTCCCTAAACTCAAGGATTTCAAATATGGTTCAGCAAGATTGGTTTAGGACAGAATAGCACACTGACACTTTCCCTCACTGTCCTTCTCTGTCCCTACAAACAAGATTTAGCACAGAATAGCACACTGATAGTTTCCACGAGTGTCCTTCTCTGTCCCTAAACTCAAGGATTTCAAATATGGTTCAGCAAGATTGGTTTAGGACAGAATAGCACACTGACACTTTCCCTCACTGTCCTTCTCTGTCCCTACAAACAAGATTTAGCACAGAATAGCACACTGATAGTTTCCACGAGTGTCCTTCTCTGTCCCTAAACTCAAGGATTTCAAATATGTTTCAGCAAGATTGGTTTAGGACAGAATAGCACACTGACACTTTCCCTCACTGTCCTTCTCTGTCCCTACAAACAAGATTTAGCACAGAATAGCACACTGATAGTTTCCACGAGTGTCCTTCTCTGTCCCTAAACTCAAGGATTTCAAATATGGTTCAGCAAGATTGGTTTAGGACAGAATAGGACACTGACACTTTCCCTCACTGTCCTTCTCTGTCCCTACAAACAAGATTTAGCACAGAATAGCACACTGATAGTTTCCACGAGTGTCCTTCTCTGTCCCTAAACTCAAGGATTTCAAATATGGTTCAGCAAGATTGGTTTAGAACAGAATAGCACACTGATAGTTTCCCTCACTGTCCTTCTCTGTCCCTACAAACAAGATTTAGCACAGAATAGCACACTGATAGTTTCCACGAGTGTCCTTCTCTGTCCCTAAACTCAAGGATTTCAAATATGGTTCAGCAAGATTGGTTTAGGACAGAATAGCACACTGACACTTTCCCTCACTGTCCTTCTCTGTCCCTACAAACAAGATTTAGCACAGAATAGCACACTGATAGTTTCCACGAGTGTCCTTCTCTGTCCCTAAACTCAGGGATTTCAAATATGGTTCAGCAAGATTGGTTTAGGACAGAATAGCACACTGACACTTTCCCTAACTGTCCTTCTCTGTCCCTACAAACAAGATTTAGCACAGAATAGCACACTGATAGTTTCCACGAGTGTCCTTCTCTGTCCCTAAACTCAAGGATTTCAAATATGGTTCAGCAAGATTGGTTTAGGACAGAATAGCACACTGACACTTTCCCTCACTGTCCTTCTCTGTCTCTACAAACAAGATTTAGCACAGAATAGCACACTGATAGTTTCCACGAGTGTCCTTCTCTGTCCCTAAACTCAAGGATTTCAAATATGGTTCAGCAAGATTGGTTCAGGACAGAATAGCACACTGACAGTTTCCCCGAGTGTCCTTCTCTGTCCCTAAACTCAAGGATTTCAAATATGGTTCAGCAAGATTGGTTTAGGACAGAATAGCACACTGACACTTTCCCTCACTTTCCTTCTCTGTCCCTACAAACAAGATTTAGCACAGAATAGCACACTGATAGTTTCCACGAGTGTCCTTCTCTGTCCCTAAACTCAAGGATTTCAAATATGGTTCAGCAAGATTGGTTTAGAACAGAATAGCACACTGATAGTTTCCCTCACTGTCCTTCTCTGTCCCTACAAACAAGATTTAGCACAGAATAGCACACTGATAGTTTCCACAAGTGTCCTTCTCTGTCCCTAAACTCAAGGATTTCAAATATGGTTCAGCAAGATAGGCTTAGGACAGAATAGCACACTGACACTTTCCCTCACTGTCCTTCTCTGTCCCTACAAACAAGATTTAGCACAGAATAGCACACTGATAGTTTCCACGAGTGTCCTTCTCTGTCCCTAAACTCAAGGATTTCAAATATGGTTCAGCAAGATTGGTTTAGGACAGAATAGCACACTGACACTTTCCCTCACTGTCCTTCTCTGTCCCTACAAACAAGATTTAGCACAGAATAGCACACTGATAGTTTCCACGAGTGTCCTTCTCTGTCCCTAAACTCAAGGATTTCAAATACGGTTCAGCAAGATTGGTTTAGGACAGAATAGCACACTGACACTTTCCCTCACTGTCCTTCTCTGTCCCTACAAACAAGATTTAGCACAGAATAGCACACTGATAGTTTCCACGAGTGTCCTTCTCTGTCCCTAAACTCAAGGATTTCAAATATGGTTCAGCAAGATTGGTTTAGAACAGAATAGCACACTGATAGTTTCCCTCACTGTCCTTCTCTGTCCCTACAAACAAGATTTAGCACAGAATAGCACACTGATAGTTTCCACGAGTGTCCTTCTCTGTCCCTAAACTCAAGGATTTCAAATATGGTTCAGCAAGATTGGTTTAGAACAGAATAGCACACTGACACTTTCCCTCACTGTCCTTCTCTGTCCCTACAAACAAGATTTAGCACAGAATAGCACACTGATAGTTTCCACGAGTGTCCTTCTCTGTCCCTAAACTCAAGGATTTCAAATATGGTTCAGCAAGATTGGTTTAGCACAGAATAGCACACTGATAGTTTCCCTCACTGTCCTTCTCTGTCCCTACAAACAAGATTTAGCACAGAATAGCACACTGATAGTTTCCACGAGTGTCCTTCTCTGTCCCTAAACTCAAGGATTTCAAATACGGTTCAGCAAGATTGGTTTAGAACAGAATAGCACACTGACAGTTTCCCTCACTGTCCTTCTCTGTCCCTACAAACAAGGATTAGCACAGAATAGCACACTGACACTTTCCCTCACTGTCCTTCTCTGTCCCTACAAACAAGATTTAGCACAGAATAGCACACTGACACTTTCCCTCACTGTCCTTCTCTGTCCCTACAAACAAGGTTTAGCACAGAATGACACACTGACACTCTCCCTACCTATCCTTCTCTGTCCCTAAACACAAGGAATCCAGAATTAGTAAAGGAAAAAAATGACACTGTCCCTGCCTATGCTTCTCTTTCCCTGCTCTGGAACACACTACACAAGGCCGCCGCGCTGGCGGCCTTTTATAGTGTGGGGCGTGTACTAAACCCCCTCAGCAATAATTGGCCACAGGCATCCTGCCTGTGGCCAATCATTGCTCTCCTCGCTGCCGGCGCTATGATTGGCCAAGCATGCTGGGTCACAGTGCATGCTTGGCCAATCACAGCGCCTGGATGACACTGCGATGGCGTAGTGCATTGTGGGCCGTTCGCGTCACTTGAATTTGGCGTGAACGGCCCAAATCGTTCGATCTTCGTCGAACGATCGAACAGCCGATGTTCGAGTCGAACCTATTTTCGACTCGAACACGAAGCTCATCCCTACCCCCCAACAGGGCTGATAAAAAAAATAATAAAATAAAAATAAAATAACAATTAATTGTAAAAAATAATAAAAAAATAAAATAAAACACACAGTAACACTGTCCACCCCCCCCCCCCCCCCCATTAAAAAAAGAAAGCATTGAAAATAAATAAATAAATAAATAAACAAATTGTAAAGAAAAAAAAAACTACTGACACATTTGCCACTGTCACATGAGATTAAAAAAAAGTATCGGTAATCGGTATCGGCGAGTACTTGAAAAAAATATCGGTACTTGTACTCGGTCTTAAAAAAGTGGTATCGGGACAACCCTAGTTGTAACATGACAAAATGTGTCCAAGGGGTATGAATACTTTTTCAAGGCACTGTATGTGTTTCCTGTGAAGTATCATCCCAGCTGCTTGCATCAATATTTACAAGAGGGAAAACCTTAGTAAATAGAGGGGAGTATGTAACTATCCTGGCTTCAGCACATATAAAATGTCTGGAGACATTTTATATGTGCTTTGTAATCTGGCTTCAGTCAGGGACTGCTGTAATAAGGGTTTGTTCACATCAGATGCATTGAGCTGCATTGATCTACGCAGATCAACGCAGGCTCAATACTAGGGTACATAGAAAGCCATTGTTGTGGTGAGGTGTGGGTTGGTGCACTACATAAAAATGCAGACAGGCCTTTTACACAGCCCAACTCATCATAGCACGTGTCACTGCAACACACTACATAAAGTTGAATGAAGTTTGTTTTTTGAGACTTTAATAAAGTAAAGAAAATATAAACAGTGAGAGGCATTGTAAGAATTTTATTACATGATGCATTAACATAGGCTGCCTAAAGCACCATAACACACCAAAATGGTGCATGATCCACTTCTGCAGTTCAGAGCAGAAAATGGCAACCTAGTGCATGTCAGTGCATTTCCACGCATTGTACTGCAAAGCAGATGTGTTGGCAAGGCACATTGGAGTACTATTCAGAAGGAATGTGTAGCATGAGCTATAGCAACGCAACAGTGTTAATTGTTTTTAGTATTGTTTCTAGTGGTAGGAAATGGGAATCTGAGTGCTATGACTGACAAATGTGGTAATATAAACAGTTTAAAAAATATTCTAATAGTTCCATCCCTGGCAATTATATGAATCCTTAGTTAACTGAATGTTTTAATATTTTGCCTGTACAACCCTCTAAAGGAGGTTTCCTCATATTCAAAACTGCGCTGGAAAATAGCTAATATCTGTCCCCCATTTAAGGGAATGCCTCTCCCATAGATGGCTGATGTATGAGGATGAAGTTCAAGTTTGCAGCTACCATGGGTTCAAGACAGTGGCATATCCAGGGTATGGTAGCTATGGAACATGCTCTTGGTGTCACTTGAAGGATGGCACAGCTGCTGCTTGGCTCAGCAGCCTGGGTGTCTCCCGCTTTTTCCCCATCTTCCTCCCCACCCTGACATGCTGTAATCTCCAGTGCAGCCAGATTCTTCTCCCAGCTCTTCTCCCTGAATGAATGAATGACTTATATAGCGCTAGAAATGCGAACTGAATCGCCTCAAGGCGCTTTCTTTGCAGCCAGTGTCATTTACCCCGTAGCGACACAAATTCGTACACATAGATACTGAGCCAATTTGGACAAAATCCAGTTAATCTACCAGCATGTCTTTGGAGTGTGGGAGGAAACCCTTGCAGACACAGGGAGAACATGCAAACTCCAGGCAGATGGTGTCGTGGTCAGGATTGGAACCAGCGACTCTTTTGCTGCTAGGTGAAAGTGCTAACCACTACACCACTGTGCTGCTTCTATTGCTGTCTCTGGTTACTAGGAACATCCCATGTCCAAGCAACCAATCACACTCTTGTTAAACATCTTCCACTCCCCATCTTGACCTGCATGAAATGATCACTGTTTCATATGTAAAAACAAAATTTCTATTGGTACAGGTCCCCCATCGCAGTGCCCAGTTTAGTTTTCCATTTTTTTTTTCTACAGCAGTTTGCCTATTACCCCTAAGAATGGGGTTTAGCAATAAAATGTGCCACTGCCTCCTTTACACTACAGCAGGAATCACCTTCAAGTTCAGGTTCACAGAATTTAAAACAAGATTTGGCAAACCCTTGGTGAATTAGACCCAAGCAGATTCATCCAACACGCATATGAGTGCATTTGTTATTTTAAAGCGGAGCTCCGCCGGAAAAAAAAAATATTAAAAGCCAGCAGCTACAGCTACAGCAGCTGCTGGCTTTTAATATTAGGACACTTACCTGTCCTGGAGTCCAGCGACGTCCACAGCAGAGGACGAGCGACCGCTCGTCGCTCTGCTGCTCCCTCCGCCATCCTCGCTGAGGGAACCAGGAAGTGAAGCCCTGCGGCTTCATGCCCGGTTCCCTACGGCGCATGCGCGAGTCGCGCTGCGCCGTTCTGATTGGTGCTCCTGTGTTCTGGGAGCTGAGTGTCTCCCAGAACACCAAGGGAAGTCTGCGGGAAGTGACGTAACTCCCGCAGATTCCCGGAGAGAGGACTCCCGGGTGTGGGTGAAAATACCTGTCTTAGACAGGTATCTTCACCCCCCTCCCCCCTGAAAGGTGTCAATTGTGACACCGGAGGGGGGGAGGGTTCCAAATAGCAAAAGTTGCTATTTAGGGTGGAGCTCCACTTTAACCACTTCAGCCCCAGAAGGATTTTCCCCCTTCCTGACCAAGCCCTTTTTTGCGATTCGGCACTGCGTCGCTTTAACTGACAATTGCGCGGTCATACGACGTTGTACCCAAACAAAATTGACTTATTTTTTTTCCCACAAATAGAGATTTATTTTGGTGGTATTTTATCACCTCTGCGGTTTCTATTTTTAGCGCTATAAACAAAAAAAGCGTAAATTTAGAAAAAAAATTCAATATTTTTTACTTTTTGAAATAATAAATATCCCCCAAAAATATATACATAAAAAAACACATTTCTTCCCCAGTTTAGGCCAATATGTATTCTTCTACATATTTTTGGTAACAAAATTCACAATAAGTGTCTATTGATTGGCTTGCGCAAACGTTATCGCGTCTACAAAATAGGGAATAGATTTATGGCATTTTTAATATAATTTTTTTTATTAATAATGGCAAAGATCTGCGATTTTTATCATGACTGTGACATCGCGGCGGACACATCGGACACTTTTGACACATTTTTGGGACATTTATAGAGCGAT
The DNA here is from genome assembly GCA_029206835.1 of Rana muscosa. Lineage (NCBI taxonomy): Eukaryota > Metazoa > Chordata > Amphibia > Anura > Ranidae > Rana > Rana muscosa. Next base: position 16,165,610 of record JARGYO010005626.1, read on the forward strand.
CAGTGCTATAAAAATGCACTGATTACTGCATAAATGTCACTGGCAGGGAAGGGGTTAACACTAGGGGGCGATCAAGGGGTTAACTGCGTGTTACTTCACTGTGTTCTAACTATGTGGGGATGGGACTAACTAGGAGAGATGACATATTGTTGTTTCTACTTTGTAGAAGCACACGATCTGTCTTCTCTCCTCTGACAGCACAGGAATTTATATTTATATTTATTTTTATATTTTTATATATTTAAATTTTAAATTAAAAAAAATTCTTTGCACAAACATATTTTTTATAGTTCATGTTATATATTTTTACATTTTTACATTTTATTAACCAGTAGTCTAACAGCCGCCATTATTATGCTGCTCTCCTGGGCAAATCGCCGTAGGTATATGTCGGGGGGGGGCGCGCGTGCACACCCGGCGCACACCTGGCGCACCCGCGGCGATCGGATTTGCTTTAGAACCGATCAGTCTCCAGGCCCAGGCCAATGGTTTCTGGCCTGGACCTGGTGATTGGTTCTGGCAAATGGGAGACTGTCCTCTGCCTGTAAGTGTAAACACAGGCAGAGGAAATTATGTCACCCCCCCCTTGGAACTCTTTTCCGTTCCAGAGAGAGGAGAGAGAACATCTTACCGTGAGTTGCACAACACTACACTAACACCAGTACACCTGTCAATTACCAATTGCCCACCCCCCAGTTAACCTCTTCACTCCCTTTCACAGTGTCACCAAGTGCAATTTTCACTGATCACTGCATTGGTGTTATTTGTAACTAATAAGTGTTAAGGCAGCTAGTAGTAGTACCCCCTAAACCCCCCTAATAAAGGTTTAACTCCTTGATCGCCCCCCAGTTAACCCCTTCACCCCCTGTCACCGGTGTCACTAATACAGTGTATAGATCTATATTCTGATTGCCGTATTAGTGTCACGGGTTAGCCAGTTAGTTGGTTAGTTTCACCGTCAGTCTTTTATAACGTCAGGGTACCCCCATATATTACCAAATAAAGGTTTTAACCCCTTGGTCACCCCCAGCTAACCCTTTCGACCCCTGTCACCAGTGATCACCATATTAGTGTCACGGGTAATGCTGGTTAGTTCGTTAGTTTTTTATAGCGTCAGGACACCCGCCAACAAATAAAGGTTTAGTGTCAGTAGCGCTAACACCTACGCACACACCATACACCTCCCTTAGGAGTATAGTGTCTGAACGAATCAATATCTTTGAACTATATTAGTGTCCCTAGTAGTTTAGGGTTCCCAAAAATGCAGTGTTAGCGGGATCAGCCCAGATACCTGCTAGCACCTGCATTTAGCCCCTCCGCCAGCCCAGCCCACCCAAGTGCAGTATCAATCGATCACTGTCACTTACAAAACACTAAACACATAACTGCAGAGTCAGGCCTGATCCCTATGAACGCTAACAGTTTTTTTGGTAGCGTTTGAAGCAGTCGTTGACAATCAGGTGCTCTTTTTTCCTGTGAGTTTCACTAGTTGTACCAGTAAACTTAGAGGCCACCATGTCCAATCGAAGGTACACTAGTGAAGAGGCCTACACATTTCTGAGCATGACAGATGAGAGTGAAGAGGAAGTCACCCATCTGTCAAATTCAAGCTCAGAATACGATCCTGTAGACAGCAGCGGCACCCTGACAGATAGCTCTGACGATGGAATAGTGGTCCCTGCCAAGGTCAGGCACACCCGACCCCATTCTTCTTCTGTTTTTGGGGTGCAAGAACCGCAGGGCTCTCGTATGGAGCAGAGTACTAGTGCCGCTCATCATTCTGGTGAACTGGCAAGCACCAGCGGCCTAGTACACCCTGGTCGTAGTCAAACCAGCACTGCAGTATCACGTGTTGACGTGGCGAATTAGATAAGTGCAGTTCAAGCTGGTGCGGTGGCTAGCACATTTAGTGTCCCGCAGCCACCAAGAAGACAAACACAGGCCCGTCAAGCCCATAGTGCCCTTCCTGCTGCATTTGCCAATCCTAATTGGGAGCCCATCACTTCTGCAGCACCCGTACTTCCCCCATTCACTAGCCAACCCGTAATTCTGGTGGAAACAGTTGATTTTACGTCACTTAATTTTTATTCACTGTTTTTCATGGAAGATCTCTATAGATCTATTGTGGATTAAAGCAATTTGTACAGTATGCTGGTCAATTTATCGTCGCTACTCTCCAATTGACCCTTTCCAGAGATTGGAAACCTATTACAGTTTCTGAATTTAAAACCTTCCTGGGCCTATCGCTCCTCATGGGCATAACTAAAAAGAGTGAGTTGCGGTCATATACTGTAGGTCCACTGACCCAATTCACCATATGCCGTGTTCTCTGCATCCATGACCAGGGCTAGATACGAGCAGATCTTGCGATTTATGCACTTCAACGACAATGAACTCTGTCGTCCTCGGGCTGACCCTGGATTTATTTGACTCTACAAAATTCGGCCCCTCGTAAACCACTTCAACCAACAGTTTGCAGCCTTGTTTACTCCCGATCAAGTTGTCTGCATTGATGAGTCCCTGATTAAACTTTCTGGCTACTTGTCTTTCAAACAGTATCTTCCCAGCAAGTGTGCCAGATATGGGGTCAAGTTGTATAAGCTCTGTGACAGGGAAACAGGCTATACATATAGTTTTATGGTTTACGAGGGAAAAGATAGTCATGTGGAGCCAGAGGAATTGACCTAGGGAGCGCTTGTAAGATTGTGTGGTACTTGGTGTCACCCGTATTCGGAAAGTAGTACCACTTGTACGTGGACAATTATTACTTTTTAGTCACCTTTTTGATTGTGGAATTGGCGCATGTGGCACAGTGCGATCTAATCGCCGGGGCTTACCCCAGGAGCTTGTAGATTCCTGTCTTAGGCTGGGGGAGAGAGCCTGCTTGAGGTGTAATAATTAGCTTCCAGTGAAGTGGAGGGGTTCATAGAATGTTTTCGTTCTGTCCTCCCTTCATGCAGATACGGCAGTCCAAATTCCAACGACGACTGGTGTTGTGGAGAAACCCCTCTGTGTCCATGAATACAACCTTAATATGGGAGGGGAGGAGCTAAACAACCAGTTGATGGCGTCGTACTTAATTGCCCATAAAGCCAGACGCTGGTACAAAAAAGTATCTGTATACCTATTTTAATTGGCACTGCTGAACGCTTATGTGCTATACAAGGCGTCAGGAAGAACTGGATTCTTCCTTAAATTTCAGGAAGAGGTCATCACAGCCCTTCTGTTTCCAGACGGTGCTGTGCCCCAACTTCCCAATGCAAATGCAGTGAGCCGGCTGCATGAGAGGCATTTTCTGTATGTCCTTTGCGTTACCCCTACCCAACGAAGAAGATGTTGTGTCTGTAGGAAACGTGGATACAGGCATGATACCCGCTTTTATTGTCCCTCCTGTCCTGACCAACCTGGTCTCTGCACCGGTGAATGTTTCCAACGCTACCACACACTAGTGGAGTATTAGCGTAGGGTACAGCACTGCACAGTCATAGGACACACTTTCACAGGATCTCCAAAGATGCCATCGCATTTTGAGAGACCCAAACCTGGAACCGTTACAGTTATAAAAAAAGTAAAAAAAATAAAAAATAATAATAATAATAAAGTAAAAAAATAATACTATATATATATATAAAATAAAAAAGCCAAAAATAGTTGCGTTTTTCTTGTTCTTCTCTCTCTCTATTCTCTCTCTATTGTTCTGCTTTGTTTTACTGTATTTTATGCTTAACTGCAATGTTTTATTGTTACTGTTTTATCATGTTTGCTTTGCAGGTATGTAATTATTTTATACTTTACTGTTTACTGTGTTTTATTGTTAATTATTATTTCCTTTGTAGGTACGTCATTCAGCTGCAGCACTGATTTATCTATCTTGACAGCAACAGCGTTTGCTCTCACGATATGTAAATCAGCGACTCCAGCGCTGTAGGAGGTGATTTCACCACCACAGTTGAAAAAAAAGAGCATATATACCGAAGCATGGGGGCAGGGGTGGGAGGCGATTTGCCTCTAACATTAGGGGCGGATTGCCCCCATGCTTCGGCATATATTTTTTAGTCCTTTTTTGGCACAGCTTGCAATAAAAACAAAGTTGTTTTTTTGAGTTAATGTTTTATTGTTACCATTGTTTGCTTTTCAGGTATGCCATTCAGCTGCAGCACTGATTTATTTATCTTGATAGCAACAGCGTTTTCTCTCACAATACGTAAATCAGTGACTCCAGTGCTGTAGGAGGTGATTTCACCACCACAGTTAAAAAAACACAGTGCATGTATGTCCATCATTAGAAGTGGGTGGATGCAGGGCGGTATTCTAATGGTGAGCATACCCACCGATGAATCTCTTTTGTCATTCAGCTGCAGGCTGCAAAAACAAAAAGACCATTACAATATATGCCCAACAAGGACCAGAAATGTACTGGTATGTTGCTAGACTTTGAGTGGTTATACCAGAATGATGCCTGCAGGTTTAGGTATCATCTTGGTATCATTCTTTTCATCCAGTGGGCAATATGGTGTTTTAGTGCATAAAAATTCAAAAAAGTAATTTTTTCCAAAAAAATTGCGTTTGAAAAATTGCTGTGCAAATACTATGTGAAAAAAATTGCAACACCCACCATTTTATTTTGTAGGGCCTTTGCTTTAAAAAAATATATACTGTTTGGGGGTTCAAAATAATTTTCTAGCAAAAAAAAATATATTTTTTCATGTAAACAAAAAGTGTCAGAAAGGGCTTTGTCTTCAAGTGGTTAGAAGAGTGGGTGATGTGTGGCATAAGCTTCTAATGTTGTGCATAAAATATCAGGACAGTTCAAAACCTCCCCAAATGACCCCATTTTGGAAAGTAGACACCCTAAGCTATTTGCTGAGGGGCATGTTGAGTCCATGGAATATTTTATATTTTGCCACAAGTTTAGGGAAAATTAAAAAAATAATATTTTTTTTTACACAAAGTTGTCACTAAATGATATATTGCTCATACATGACATGGGTATATGTGGAATTGCACCACAAAATACATTCGGCTGCTTTTCTTGAGTACAAGGATACCACATGTGTGAGACTTTTTGGGAGCCTAGCCGCGTACAGGACCCCGAAATCCAATCACCGCCTTCAGAATTTCTAAGGGCGTAAAATGGTGATTTTTAACTCCTTACTACCTAACACAGTTTCAGTTTTCAGTTTTACCCCCCAAATTACCCCATTTTAGAAAGTAGACACCCCAAGGTATTTTCTAAGAGGCATGGTGAGTATTTTGCAATTCTCATTTGTTTTTGAAAATTAAGAAAGAAAAGGATTTTTTTTCTTTTTTTTTCTTTTTTCAATTTTCAAAACTTTGTTACAAATAGCAAGATTGCAAAATACTCAACATGCCTCTCACAGTGATTGGTTTCGGGGCCCCGTACGGGGCTAGGCTCCCAAAAAATCCCACACATGTGGTATCCATGTACTCAGGAGAAGCAGTAGAATGTATTTTGGGGTGTATTTTCACATATGTCCATGGTATGTTTGAGCAATATATCATTTAGTGACAACTTTGTGAAAAAATAAATAAAAAAATGTTGTCAATTTCCTGAAAATTGTGGCAAAATATAAAATATTCCATAGACTCAACATGCCTCTCAGCAAATAGCTTAGGGTGTCTACTTTCCAAAATGGGGTCATTTAGGGGGGTTTTGTGCTATCTTGGCATATCATGGCCTCTGAAACTGGGATAGATAGTGAGGAGTGAAATCACCATTTTACACCCTTAGAAAGCCTGAAGGTGGTGATTGGCTTCCGGGGTCCTATACACGGCTATGCTCCCAAAAAGTCTCACACATGTGGTATCCCTGTACTCAGGAGAAGCAGCAGAATGTATTTTGGGGTGTAATTTCATATATGCCCATGGCATGTTTGAGCAATATATAATTTCAGTGACAACTTTGTGTAAAATTATTTTATTTTTTTTCAATCGCTTGTGACAAAAAAATTTAATATTCAATGTGCTCAACATGCCTCTCAGCAAATTCCTTGGGGTGTCTACTTTCCAAAATGGGGTAGTCTCCAAATAAATGGCACTCAAGAGTCAAGATTTACTAGAAGATTACAGTTCTTTGTCCTGGCAATTACATAAATAAAGTCCACTTACAACACAAACTGTCTCACAAAGGTGATCACTTACTTTTTGTCTGTAAAATATCTCAGCAGTACAATTTTCATGTGGGGTAAAAAGAAATGGGCTAAAGTATGGGTCACTGACGAACATTGGTGAAGAGCACTGTCATAAAGCAATGCAACAATTCCAAGCAATCAGATTTCTGTTAAATGTGGAGTTAGTGAACTCTGCACCATGTTCATCACCCTAATGCGTAAGCCTAAATATATGAGAAGCAGCTGAGACTGATTATGCGGGGGTACATGCGGCCAAGCAGAGTGGCTATATGGAAAGATGAGAAATGGTACTGAACACAAAATAAAACCTGATTTAACCCAGACTACAACTAGATGGTATTATCTTCGACCTTTCACCAGAGTTGTTTGATCTATGGCAATTAGAACTGGAATTCCTTTGACTTTCAGACTTTTTGGATTTAATCTCTAAGTACAATGTAAAAAGTAATATAAGTGTAGGATTGTCAGTGTACTTAAGACGAGCTGGTTGTTTTTTTCCTTGACATTTCAATGAAACTATTTTCTTAATTTAATTGTTTTAGCTAAACAGAATCTTCTATCCAATTAAATGCTTAAATATATCTTAGAACCTTTTGATGGAAGCAGCCATTGTCCAACTCCCAGGTTGAGTATGGTTTTCAGGGTCACTGCTCAGGCAATCAGGATAAAAAAGCTAAACAAGTGAGCAATACTAGCATGAAACTTGATCTGATTCAGAAAGTGGCAGCTTCTATTAAAGTATTCTCAGACAGTTTTATTTTTTATCTTAGTGACAGTGTTGCAGGGGTACATTAACTGGTGTGCTCAAAGTGAAATCAGGTGGTGGATCATGGCAATACACATGAGGTGGGGATAATCGTTGGTTATTCTGATATCCTCTTCTGTGACTCATGCTACTTTTCTGCAATGTATATATTTGTTGTGACATTAGCAGGTCTCCCCCTTGTCCCTATCCTCCCTCCTGTACCTGGAAACAGTGGGTTTTGTTAGTGATTTTCTATGACTCAGCATTCAGTGAAGTAACGATTCACAGCTTGATGTCATGTGTTGTAATGAATGTGTATTGCATTTTCGAACGACGGCTGTACTGCTTAAACGAAAATCGGACGATCTGGCATCGTACGAAAAAAATTTCCGTGCATGTCCGATAGAATAATATCGGATGAACTGTCCTGATCGGCTCTCGAAAGCTCTGTACTAACGATCCGATTATCGTACGATCGATTCAAATGCGGTATTTTTCGTACGATTTTCGGATCGTGTGTACGGGGCTTAACTCTCTCTAGGAGTTTGTTACAGACTATGCCATGTAGTCGGATGTTACTCTGAGACACAGAGACCTCGCTGTGAAGAGTCTAGGTTTGTGTGCTTTCATGTGTTTGTGCTATTTCTGTATTATGCAGTGTATGCATTTGTCTGCTATTTTGAACCTGTTTGCAATGTTGTTGGGGAGGGTATAGCGTGTTAGTTTACCTTTTCATTTTTTTTAAAAGGTGAACTAACACTTAAAGAATATTTGACCAGTAGAGAAAATAGCTAAGGCTAAGAACATTCAGCCAGAAAGAAGGGGAAATTATATGAGATCTCTTCACTGTGTACAATGTTTAACCACTTCAGCTCCGAAAGATTTACCCCCGCCATTTTTTGCGATATGCCACTGCGTTACTTTAACTGAAAATTGCGTGGTCATGCGACCCAACAAACAAAAAACTATTTTTAACTTGACTGATTGAAATAGTTTTGTTAGAATGTTTGCTAGCTAACTGGAGAGTGTGCTGGAGAACTTTTATAATCCACACTAATATCTATTGGACAGCCATTAATGATGTGACCCCTGCACATGCACTTAGGACAGGGGTAGGCAACCTTGGCACTACAGCTGTGGTGAAACTACAAATCCCATTTCAAAACAGCTGGAGGGCAGAGGTTGCCTACCCCTGACTTAGGAGTTACATTGTCCCCAGCAATAGCCTCTATTCAGGACATGCCAAGAATGGTGGAAGCCCTGGGCAGTGCTCATGCAAAAAGAAAAATTACTAACAGCATGGGGGAAAGTATTTTGGCAACAGACTTTAAATGTATCAAAAATAACTTAAATATTTTCTGCTTTTAAAGATAATAGAAGGCTGGTGAGCCAGTTTTGGTAACACCAAATTAAAAATAGAATGCACCCAACCAGGCAATTTTCACCCATTTCCTTTCTAGATATTTTGTAGGATACACTATTAAATCATTTATATACAGTAGACATCCTGGATCAAACCCTGCCAACCACTCCTTTTAACATCTGTGCTTCTATTTTTATTTTAAGAACTATAAAACCAGATAAAAATGAAAACTTACAAAAGAAGTGGCTAATTTCTCAAAGAAAAGTAAATGTTATCTAATAATAGAAGCATATCATCAGCAAATAATAACAGGTGACATTCATGATAATAATAACTTTGAAAGTATTCAGACATTTTTGCCAGGCAGTACAACATCATATAAAACAGAGTTGATGAGCTAATCTGCAGAAATCTGCTATATTGCACAATTTAGCAGAGAAAAAAACAAGTAGGCTACACTAATATTTATTAAAGAACAAATATTGGTGTAAGTTCCTCAGAGTTATTTTCTCTGCAACATTGTGCATCAAAAACTGTTTTACTTTGTAAGCCTAGGAATATGGTAACATGGACATCTAAAGCAGTGCTCCAGTCTGTAGCAGCTAATAATTTTGTACTTCTACCCCACAGAGCTTTCTTACTTTATTTTAACAATTATCTGAACTTTTCTACCTTAACCCTTTCGCTGCCAGGCCCTGTGCTCCATTTTTACACCTCAGGTGGCCAGGCCATTTTTGCAATTTTTCCATTGCTTTTTTATTTTTCCCTTACAGCTTTTAGAGTTTGTTAAAGACCCCCCAAACCATATATTTTCTGATAGCACATGACCAGTAGAATATAAATAAGGTGCTACAGATTTTTAGGGCACAATGATATTTGCGCAAATGTTTATCAAAACAATATTTCCGCTAAAAATACACTTAAATCACTATTAGCAACTAAAAACACAGTACATTTTACAAAATTCCTACTAAATAACCTGTAATGAGTTAATAAATAACAAATATTTGTAATTTTTAAATAATGCCTTTTGGCAAAATCGTGAAATCGTGAACGTAAGCAAAAATGTAAATAACCACATTTCTCAAAAAATCTGAAGGTTTTCATTGTTCCCTTACAGCTTTCAGAGCTTGTCAAAGACCCCCCAAACCATATATTTTCTGACAGCATAGGACCAGTAGAATAAAAATAATCTACTACTGATTTATAAGGCCCCACGGTATTTGCGCAAATGTTTATTAAACAATATATTCCTGAAAAACTTTCTAAAATCATTTTTAGCAGATATAAACAGAGCAAATTTTACAAAAATTACTGCTAAATTGCCACTAAATATAAAAGCTTAATTTGTATTGAGTTAATAAATAACAAATATTTGTAACTTTTAAATGACGCCTTTTTGCAAAATGGTGAAAACTAAAAGTACGCAAAAATGTAAAAAAAAAAAAAAATTCTCCAAAAATCTGAAGGTTTTAATTTTTTCCCTTACAGCTTTCAGTGTTTGTTAAAGACCCCCCAAACCATATATTTTCCGAAACCATAGGACTGGTAGATTAAAAAAGAAGGTGCTGCTGATTTTTAAGACCCCACAATATTTGTGCAAATGTTTATCAAAACAATATATTCGCAAAAAATTCTCTAAAATCATTTTTAGCAGATATAAACACAGCAAAATTTACAAAATACCTGCTAAATTCGTACTAAATATAAAAGCTCAACCTGTATTGAGTTAATAAATACCAAATATTTGTCAAAGGTCTGCTCAGCGGGGATCAGCAGACAGATCCTCCAGTGAGCAGGCGGATCTGCTTGGCAGAGTTCACTCCATGTGAAAGGGGTCTTACCAGGAGAGGCCGGTCCATTAGGGGCGCTGGGGCGCCGCCCCCCTGCAGGGTGCTGGACACAGGCTTTTTTTTTCAAGCCATATGATCAGAGCCTGAGGCTCTAATTGGCTTGAAAAAGGTTGGGCTCAGGGCGCAGAGAATTGCACCCTGAGCCCAACCCAAGCCCCATGCAGCAGCTGAAGCCGGCATGATCGACAGAGGAGGGATACCGGCTAATGAGGATAGCTGCGAGGGATCTGGTTTGCAGGGGGTTGGATCGGATGGAGGGGGGTAATCAGTGCTAGGGGGAAGAAGGGGAGTGAAGGGGATAGGAGAGGAGAGCGGCAGTTTTAGATGGAAGGGAGTGGTGGGAGGTGGAGAAGCAGGGGGCAAGGAAGGGGGTGGTCACATTTTAGGGTAATAACTCTGATCAGCGGGTTGTAATTTGCCGATCGGTTATAGAATTGTTCAGCAGAGTCTGCTGAACAATTCTGCTATAAGTTTATGGTCATTGAAGTGACCATGAGCTTATAGGAGAGGGAGAAATGAGGTCCGTACACCGCACTTTTGTAGGTCTGTACTTATGACAGGTTAATTTTTTCTGCTGAGAGACAGTCTGGGGATCTGAGAAGAGAGAAAGGCACACAAGTAGCTATGCCCGCCCCTCCCCGCCGCTGCCCATTCACAGAAGCCTTGGTATTTTGTGAATGTGTTCACATAATACCAAGGCTTCTGTGACTGGGCAGGAGAATGGGAGGGATGGACAAAGCAGCTGCAGCGACTCTCCTGTTCAAGATGCAGAGCTCAGAAGAATCAGTGTCACTTTGATGAAACTACAACAATAGCTGTCTTGCGGGAGTACTATAAAGCTGTCAGATATAAATAATAGAGCTAACTCAGGAGGTGTCATGAACCTCGCTGGACTTAACTCATAGTGTGCCTTTATTTTTTACAAATGAGCTGAATTCCTGAAATTCAGCTTTAAAATGGGAAGAAAAACATAAGGTCACATAACCATCAATTGTCTTTTCCACTTGTTCTACACTGTCTATGGGAGGAGCAAGGTGGAGCCAGCACATCACCGCAGTAATACCTACTTAACAGTGATTGACATTTAACACACATCAAGACTAATACACAAAGCTTTTGCCTTTGTGAACAGTATAAGACAGTAAATCAAATGCTATGTGTTTGCAGTTTAGGTCACACTGCACTGTGTAAGCTCCTCTTATGTATTCCTTACTGTTCCTGTATAAGTGGATAATGCAGAACATATTATCACCTAATACAATAAGGAACACAGCAAGTCAGTTCTGGTCACTGAGGAACAGCATTGCAATTACATATAAAGAGCAACACAATAACTTGCTGTTAGCTGCAGTTCCTGGGTCCTGGGTAGGAGTTAGTGTGCAGATAGGGTGGGCTTGTTCTGGCTCTCATTCTAGATCAAACTAGCCCTATGGAAATTTGTCCTCCATACACGACACATTAGCCATGGCTGACAACTCCCAAAGCCTAGGTGGTGTGCCAAAGACAGGCATTTGTGGGGAGAGGAAGGGGAGAATATTATAGAGCAGAATGGTTCATGGTTTTCCCCCAAGCACCAGAGTCAGATGGAACAGAAGCAGGTGAGGCTGGAGTTCTTCTTTAAATCTTTTAGCTATTAAGAGATTTAACTGCTTGTTGACAATAATTATTAATTTGTGCTGAAATACAAATGACTATCAAGTGTAACGCTTTACATTAAAATGCTTAATTTTCTGGCCGTGCTCGAAGCTGCTGCATTTCTGGAGAGAGGTACGTCAGATAGCACAGAAATTCACTGATTATAACCTCCCAGAAGATCCGGCTCTATTCTTGCTGCACGTATCCGAAATACTGGGGAAAACATACAGTAAATCAATTTTACGCCATCTTATTAATGGGGCTAGAGCGTGCATTGCTCGGCAGTGGAGAGACACGAAACCTCCAACAATCTTCTCATGGTTCTTACGAATCGAAGAAGTAAATAGGATGGAGGATTTGACACTATCATGTCAAAACCGACATGAGATCTACTCTGAAACCTGGGCACAATGGAACATATTTAAATACTTGGAAGAAGGGAAGTCCCTTTTTGAAATTTGAGATGAGGAAAAAGTGGGGGGTGAGGGGAGAGCTCTGGTTCCTCTACCTCCCCTGCCGACTGGAGATAAATAGTTTCCGGATGGGGTGTTTTTTTGTTTTTTGTTTTTGAGTTAATTTGGTTTAATTGGAGTTTTTTTTTAAAAAATGGGAGGGGGGAAGTCCGGGTATTTAGGAGGGGAAGAACCAAAGGAGAGGGAATATTTCAATATAACTAGGTATATGTTGTATTTAAGATAAGAGGAAGGTTGTACCGGTATATTGAATAGACCCGGTGGGTACTCATTGGTTTGAACTGAATCAGTAAATTTGTTATTTGTCATTTCTCTTGTATGCTGGATAAAGCAGATAAATAAATAAAGAAATTGACAAAATAAAATGCTTAAAGTGTTTCTAAAGGCTCAATGTTTTTTACCCAAATGCATTCAATGCATTAGGGTATAAAACCTTCTGGGTGCGTGCAGCCCTCCCCCCCCCCTTAATATATTACCTGACCTATCCCAATCCAGCAATGTGTATGAAAGCAGTGACTCTCTGAGGTCTCTCTCCCCTCACAGCCAGTGAGCCAATGAGGAAATAGCAGGGGGCAGGGCCAGAAGAGTGTGGCTCGGAAGACAGAGGCTTGCTATAAGGAATCAGGACCAACGGCAGAACTAAAGTGCATTGGGTCCCCATAGCATTTGCCCTAATGTGCAAGCGCCCACAGTATGGTTGCATATTATGGCACAATTAACTCTTAATGTGGCCTTCACTCGCAATACAAGGTCCTTGCTCCATCTAATGGCATCTTCTCCTGGTCTTCTTGGCATGCATTTCATACAGTTGACAGAAAGAAAAAAATTCTCAGTATTTACAAAACAGAAGATAGTAGGAATCTGCAATGGTGTCTGCTTAAATGCTTGCAAATTATATAAGTAACTTGATGAGAACTTCACTTTTGACAAACAAAATAGGAGTTTCTCTTTTATTTGGCTATTTGAAAATTAACATGACAAGTTGACAACTTATTGTTGTGACAGACTCACCCAGGACATGGGCTTTTGGAGAGAACTGCAGGCTGGCCACTTGCCTACTGACTATGGGCCCTGGCATTTAAGGGAACACTACTCTTTGTGAGGTGCATGCTCGGGGGACCCTTGGAGTAATTTTTCTTTGGATTCAAGTCCATGTCTCCCCAAGACACACAGTCTCTGGGACTCTAGGCCCGGGGTCCCTGTATAGGGCCTAGCTATCCATTACCAATAAGGACTGCTCCACACAGTCAGACTCATAGCAGATGTTAATATCATCAGCTCAACCACCTGTCTTCCACACATTGCCCATAGTTAATTGTTAACTGTGTCACCTATTGTTTGCCTGCTAGCATTGTGTGCACTCCACCTAGACTGGTTTAAGTGCTGCGTTAATTAGCATGTTAATTATATTTATGTATACAGTTGTGTTTGCATATGAAAGTGTGATTAGCCTCATCTGAGTGTGTAGTATAAATTCTCTGTGAGTTTTCAAATAAACAGTTCCAGTTTTGCAGCCAAACGTGTCACGTCTAGTTTTTGGTTGCAATAGGTGGTTATCAGTGTTGTTCATCTTACGTTAAAAAAGTAATTAGTTATAGTTACAAATTACTTCTCCCAAAAAGTATTGGAGTTACTCACTCAGTTACTACATTGAAAAAGTAATTAGTTACTCAGCAAAGTAACTATATTCGTTATATTATATATACACGGGGCGGGGGCGGGGTGGTAGAAGGATGATATATGTGTAATTTTTTCAGTGTATAAAAATAATAGGAGGGATAACAATAATATTGGTACTGTGCCCATGCCTCACTGTGCCCAATGCCTCACTGTGCCCCATGCCTCACTGTGCCCCATGCCTCACTGTGCCCCATGCCTCACTGTGCCCCATGCCTCACTAAGCCCAATGCCTCACTGTGCCCCATGCCTCACTGTGCCCCATGCCTCACTGTGCCCCACTGTGCCCCATGCCTCACTGTGCCTTACTGTGCCCCATGCCTCACCGTGCCTCACTGTGCCCCATGCTTCACTGTGCCCCATGCCTCACTGTGCCCCATGCTTCACTGTGCCCATGCTTCAATGTGCCACATGCCTCACTGTGCCCCATGCCTCACTGTGCCCCATGCCTCACTGTGCCTCACTGTGCCCCATGCCTCACTGTGCCCCATGCTTCACTGTGCCTCACTGTGCCCCATGCCTCACTGTGCCCAAAGCCTCACTGTGCCCGTGTCTCACAGTCACTGTGCCCGCCGTGTACAGTACCTCAGATCGGTGGCGTCCCGACTCTCGGCGGCCATTCCATTATTCAAAAGCCGCGCCTCCTCCAGTCCTCCTCGTCTGTGATAAGCGGAACACTCAATTTCCCAGCATTCAGTGTTCCGCCTATCACGGACATCCGCTCATCCTCATAACACAGACGAGGATGAGAGGATGTCCGTGATAGGCGGAACACTGCCTGCTGGGAAATTGAGTGTTCCGCCTATCACAGGCGACGAGGACTCGGGAGGCGCGGCTTTTGAAAACTGCAATGGCCGCCGTCTGTCTGCATGACACGCTGATCAGGTAGGCAGACGGCGGCTTGCAGTTAGTTAAATGTTAAATTACATCTACTCGCGGCGGCTGCGGTGAGTAGATGTAATTAGGGTAACGCCGCCAAGTAATGGGAACGGCGGTGCCACAAGGGTAAGAGTAATCAATTAGATTACTCATTACCCCAAAAAGTGGCTACGTTACCTAACGCCGTTTATTTAGACGGCGTTAGTTACAACACTGGTGGTTATAATATCTGATATCTATGTTCAGACTGGAGGAAGCAGTATACTGACAGGTAGGGATGAGCTTCGAGTTCGAGTCGAACTCATGTTCGACTCGAACATTGCCTGTTCGCCCGTTCGCCGAACAGCGAACAAATTGGGGTGTTCGCGGCAAATTCGAAAAATCTATGGGAGAAATCTAAAGTGCTAATTATAAAGGCTAATATGCAAGTTATTGTCCTAAAAAGTGTTTGGGGACCTGGGTCCTGCCCCAGGGGACATGTATCAATGCAAAAAGAAGTTTTAAAAACGGCCGTTTTTTCGGGAGCAGTGATTTTAATAATGCTTAAAATGAAAAAATAAAAGTGAAATATTCCTTTAAATTTCGTACCTGGGGGGTGTGTATGATATGCATGTGAAGTGGCGCATGTTTCCCGTGCTTAGAACTGTCCCTGCAAAAAATGTCATTTTTGAAAGAAAAAAATGCATTTAAAACTGACTCGCGGCTATTAATGAATTGTCGGCTCCCGGCAATACATACAAAAGTCATTGATAAAAAAAAAAAAAAGCGTGGGGGTTCCCCAGAATTCAATTACCAGGCCCTTCAGGTCTGGAATGGATATTAAGGGGAACCCCGCCGCAAATAAAAAAAAAATTGACGTGGGGTTCCCCCAAATATCCATTCCAGGCCCTTCAGATCTGGCATGGATTTTAAGGGGAACTCCACCCCAAATTAAAAAAAAAATGGCCTGGAGTCCCCCTAAAAATCCATACCAGACCCCTTATCCGAGCATGCAACCTGGCCGGCCGCAGGGGAAAAGGGGGGGACGAGAGAGCGGCCCCCCCTCCCTCCTGAACCGTACCAAGCCACATGCCCTCAACATGGGGAGGATGTCCCCATGTTGATGGGGACAAGGGCCTCATCCCCACAACCCTTGCCCGGTGGTTGTGGGGGTCTGCGGGCGGGGGGCTTATCGGAATCTGGAAGACCCCTTTAACAAAGAGGACCCCCAGATCCCGGCCCCCCCCTATGTGAATTGGTAAGGGGTACATTGTACCCCTACCATTTCACGAAGAAAGCGTAAAAAAATGTTTAAAAAAACACACAAACACGTTGAAAAAGTCCTTTATTAAAAAAAAAAAAAAAAAAAAAACCATTCCAGCGGTGAAATCCAGTGTCCCGCGGCGATCCCGATGTCCAGCGCTGTCCGTCATTGGTTGTGCCTGAGCGGACCTGATGGGGAACTCCCTCTCAGTATTTTAAATGTATAGACCCGCCCCTTCTAAAGTTCCCCATCAGGTCCGCTCAGCGGACCAGATGCGGAACATGAGAAGGGGCGGGTCTATACATGTATTACCAAAGTGAGAGCAGTTCCCCATCAGGTCCGCCTCCTCGGTATGTCGGACCCGCCTACGTCATTGGCTTGAGCGGGGAACTTCCTTCACTATGTAAATTTAAATTTACATAGTGAAGGAAGTTCCCCGCTCAAGCCAATGACGTAGGCGGGTCTGACATACCGAGGGGGCGGACCTGATGGGGAACTGCTCTCACTTTGGTAATACATGTATAGACCCGCCCCTTCTCATGTTCTGCATCTCGTCCGCTGAGCGGACCTGATGGGGAACATTAGAAGGGGCGGGTCTATACATTTAAAATACTGAGAGGGAGTTCCCCATCAGGTCCGCTCAGGCACAACCAATGAAGGACAGCGCTGGACATCGGGATCGCCGCGGGACACTGGATTTCACCGCTGGAATGTTTATTTATTTATTTTTTTAAATAAAGGACTTTTTGAAGGTGTTTGTGTGTTTTTTTAAACATTTTTTTTACGCTTTCTTCGTGAAATGGTAGGGGTACAATGTACCCGTTACCAATTCACATAGGGGGGGCCGGGATCTGGGGGTCCCCTTTGTTAAAGGGGTCTTCCAGATTCCGATAAGCCCCCCGCCCGCAGACCCCCACAACCACCGGGCAAGGGTTGTGGGGATGAGGCCCTTGTCCCCATCAACATGGGGACATCCTCCCCATGTTGAGGGCATGTGGCTTGGTACGGTTCAGGAGGGAGGGGGGGGCGCTCTCTCGTCCCCCCCTTTTCCCCTGCGGCCGGCCAGGTTGCGTGCTCGGATAAGGGGTCTGGTATGGATTTTTAGGGGGACTCCACGCCATTTTTTTTTTAAACTTGGGGTGGAGTTCCCCTTAAAATCCATGCCAGATCTGAAGGGCCTGGTAATTGAATTCTGGGGAACCCCCACGCTTTTTTTTTTCTCAATGACTTTTGTATGTATTGCCGGGAGCCGACAATTCATTAATAGCCGCGAGTCAGTTTTAAATGCATTTTTTTTCTTTCAAAAATGACATTTTTTGCAGGGACAGTTCTAAGCACGGGAAACATGCGCCACTTTACATGCATATCATACACACCCCCTAGGTACGAAATTTAAAGGAATATTTCACTTTTATTTTTTCATTTTAAGCATTATTAAAATCACTGCTCCCGAAAAAACGGCCGTTTTTAAAACTTCTTTTTGCATTGATACATGTCCCCTGGGGCAGGACCCAGGTCCCCAAACACTTTTTAGGACAATAACTTGCATATTAGCCTTTATAATTAACACTTTAGATTTCGAACGTTCGAGTCCATTGTATTTAATAGGGTTCTAAAGTTTACACGAACATTTTGTCTGTTCGCAGGTTCTGGTGCGAACCGAACAGGGGGGTGTTCGGCTCATCCCTGCTGACAGGCGCACTTAAGCAGATTGTGGGACGGTTCAGTCACAATTGTATTCTTTATGTTGGTTCCTACTAGAGGTATGTAATAACTGAATATAAAAAGAAAATAGATTAATAGAGAGTAAAAAGCTAAACTATGTTGCTAGCATTCTTTCACACAAGTACAGACTCAAAAAGTCACACTTTATATAGGCTGTCATAGCTGATTTTTATCTTTTCAGATGTTGCAATGACATAAGATTCACTGACCCAGAACAAGTACAGTATAAAGATGAGAAATGCTTGTTCTAGGTCAATGACTGACAAAAATATATACTATACAAGCCACACAGAGCCAGGCAATTGGTATTTTCAGGAGGCAACCAATGACAACCTCATATTTTCTCATGGCATTTATACATTCCAGTCTGATACTGCTAATCACTGGATATTAGAGTTAGGGTTCATGTTCGTGGCCACCCAGGATTCACTTGAACTTTGGGTGTTCACTGTTTAGTAGTGATGAGCCGAACACCCCCGGGTTCGGTTCGCACCAGAACCCGCGAACGGACCGAAAGTTCGTACGAACATTAGAACCCTATTAAATACAATGGATGCGAACGTTCGAATTCTAAAGTGCTAATTATAACAACTATTATGCATGTTATTGTCCTAAAAAGGGTTTGGGAACCCGGGTTCTGCACCAGGGGACATGTATCAATGCAAAAAGAAGTTTTAAAAACGGTCGTTTTTCGGGAGCAGTCATTTTAAAGATGCATAAAGTGAAAAAAAAAAAGTCAAATATTCCTTTAAATATCGTACCTGGGGGGTGTCTAAAGTATGCCTGTGAAGTGCCACGTGTTTCCCGTGTTTAGAACTGTCCCTGCACAAAATGACACTTCTAAAGGAAAAAAAAGCCATTTAAAACTGCTTGCGGCTTTAATGTAATGTCTGGTCCCGGTAATATGGATGAAAATCTTTAAGAAAAATGGCATAGCTACCCCATGACCCCCCCCCCCTACCCCAGCCCATTACCAGCCCCTTTGGGTCTTGTATGGATATTAAGGGGAACCCCGCACATAAAATAAAAAAGGCCCTATATACTCTGAACAGCCGTATACAGGCGGTGCATACAAGACAGGGACTGTAGGTTTGTTCTTATGTAGAATCTGTTTGTAATTTTGAACAGGTACATTGTTGAAGTGTAGCTCCAGCCCAAAAATCTATTTTTAAACTTTTTGGAAAACATAGGTAAGGGTTATCACCCCTGTAACATTTGTTTTGCTGTCTGTGCCCCTGTTCAGAACATTTCACCTCACTTTCCGTCCCAATGACAACTGTTTTTGAAATGTGGTGTTTTTCTTGAAACAAGGATTGCTGATAAAGCATCAGTACAGAGGAGACACCTTTCTCCCATATTTATTCTTACAGGAGAGAATTTTCCTTCCTAGTGGTAGATTTCCTCTCACTTCCTGTTGTCTTCTTGCGTTTGCAAGTAGGAGTCGTTTGTAAGTTGGATGTTTGAAAGTAGGGACCTGCCGTATATACTCTGCAGAAATAGGCCCCTTAGTTGTTGGTGTTGGCACAACACTGTAAGCACTCACAGTTACTCTTGGTTGGTGCTGGAACGCCCTGCTGTCAACTATTATATCAGGAATTTTAATTACATATAATTGTTGAACAGTGGTAGTAAAAATTGGGCCTTTGATGGTGGTGCTGGTGCCACAACACTGTAAGCCCTGACAGTTACTCTTGGTGGGTGCAGCAATGGGCCCTGCTGTGAATTATTAGATCAAGAATTGTAATTGCATGCCCCTGTTGAACAGGGGCTGAAAAATTGGGCCTTCCGTGGTGGTGGTGGTGGTGGTGGTGTTGCCACAACACTGTAAGCCCTCAGAGTTACTCTTGGTGGGTGCAGGAATGGGCCCTGCTGTGAATTATTAGATCAAGAATTGTAATTACATGCCCCTTTTGAACAGGGGCTGAAAAATTGGGCCTTTCGTGGTGGTGGTGGTGGTGGTGGCGTTGCCACAACACTGTAAGCCCTCAGAGTTACTCTTGGTGGGTGCAGCAATGGGCCCTGCTGTGAATTATTAGATCAAGAATTGTAATTGCATGCCCCTGTTGAACAGGGGCTGAAAAATTGGGCCTTAGGCACTGGTGGCACAACACTACAACCCCTCACAGATACGTTACTTGGAGCACAGCAATGAGCCCTGTTGCAAAGTATTGCTTCAAAAATTGTAATGACACGCCCCTGTTAAACAGGGGCTGAAAAATTGGGCCTTAGGCACTGGTGCCACAACACTCCAACCCCTCACAGATACTGTACTTGGAGCACAGCAATGAGCCCTATGGCAAATTATTGCTAAAAAAATTGTAATTACACGCCCCTGTAAAACAGGGGCTGAAAAATTGGGCCTTAGCCACTGGTGGCGGCACCCATAAACAAAAATGATCTTCCAAGCTATCATCATCAATCGTATCATTGAGGACTCGGAGGAGGAGGATAGCCAGTCAACATAACAGCACAGGCACTCAGCATCAGCATCAGTCTTGAAGGGATGTGACATGTTAAAATCAATTAGTCTGTTATATCAGCATCAGGTGTGTGGTAGCTGGTGGTGATCCAAGACTGGTTCATCTTGATGAAAGTCAGTCGATCAACCGAGTCGGTGGACAGGCGCACCCTGTGATCCGTGACAAATCCTCCAGCAGCACTGAATGTGCGTTCCGAAAGAACGCTGGATGCAGGACAGGCCAGTAGCTCAATTGCATACTGTGCAAGCTCTGGCCAGTGATCCATCCTCAAGACCCAGTAAGCCAGAGGATTTTCGGTGGGGAAGGTGTCCAAGTCTGACCTTGCCCCTAGATATTCCTGCACCATGTTTATCAGACGCTGGCGATGGTTGCTGGAACCGAGCATACTTTGGGGCTGCGGACTAAAGAATTGTCTGAACGCATCGGTCAGACGGCCACCTTCCCCACCGCTCCTTCTTTGACTGGCCGAAGCCTCAGCAACTCGTTGTCCAGGACCAGGAGTTTGTAACCTCCCAGTCTCTGGGAACGCGTTGCACAGACCTTTCTGCAAGGCCTCCCGGAGTTGTCTCATCCTCTGCTCCCTCTGCGAAGGTAACATAAGGTCCGCAACCTTACCCTTGTACCGTGGATCAAGGAGAGTGGCCAGCCAGTAATGGTCCCTCTCCTTGATCCGAAGAATATGAGGATCCTTCCGCAGACTTTGCAGGATCAGGGAGGCCATGCAGCGTAGGTTTGCTGAGGCATTCGCTCCGGAGTCCTCTGGGTCACTAAGGAGGACATGATCCGCAGCCACCTCCTCCCAGCCACGTACAAGTCCACTGGTTTCTTGGGACTGTAAATCATCCCTAAAAGACTGCTGCTGATGATGCTGAGTGCCAGCCTCCACCTCCATGCTGACACAATCCTCCTCCTCCTCCTCCTCCTCTTCCTCTTCCTGTGCGATGGGTGGGACAGAAGGAACACTGTCTGGGTAAAGGGGGCCTTGAGAGGCAAGGAAGTCCTCCTCTTCCTGCCTCTGTTCTGCCTCAAGTGCCCTGTCCATTATTCCACGCAGCGTGTGCTCCAACAGGTGGACAAGAGGTACAGTGTCACTGATGCATGCACTGTCACTGCTCACCATCCTCGTGGCCTCCTCAAATGGTGCCAGGACAGTGCATGCATCCCTGATCATGCCCCACTGGCGTGGAGAAAAAAAACCAAGCTCCCCTGACCCTGTCCTGGTGCCGTAGTCACACAGGTACTCATTGATGGCCCTCTGCTGCGTGTGCAGCCGCTGCAGCATGGCCAACGTTGAGTTCCACCTGGTGGGCATGTCACATATAAGGCGGTTCTTGGGCAGGTTCAACTCCTTTTGCAGCTCAGCCAGGCGACCACTGGCATTATAAGATCTGCGGAAATGCACACAGACTTTCCTGGCCTGCCTCAGGACATCCTGTAAGCCCGGGTACCTGCCCAAGAACCGCTGCACCACCAGGTTAAGGACGTGAGCCACACAGGGCACATGGGTCAGTTGTCCCTGTCGGAGGGCGGGGAGGAGGATGGTGCCATTGTCACAAACCACCATTCCTGGCTTAAGCTGGCGTGGCGTCAACCACCTCTCGGCCTGGCCCTGCAGAGCAGACAGGACCTCTGCCCCAGTGTGGCTTCTGTCCCCCAAACACACCAGCGCAAGCACGGCATGGCATCTTTTTGCCTGCGTACTTGCGTAGCCCCGTGAACGGCTACGGAGCACCGCTGGTTCATAGGACAAACCACAGGAAGAGGCCATGGAGGAAGAAGAAGAGGAGGGGGTGGAGGAGAGAGGTGTGTCACAACCAGTAGTAGCATTTTGGAGGCGTGGCGGTGGGACAACCTCCAACACTACTGCACCTTGTCCTGCATCCTTCCCAGCTGCCAAAAGAGTGACCCAATGGGCCGTGAAAGAAAGGTAACGTCCCTGTCCATGCCTGCTGGACCATGAGTCAGCGGTAATATGCACCTTACCGCTGACCGCCCTGTCCAGCGAGGCCAAGACATTGCCTTCCACATGCCGGTAGAGAGCCGGAATAGCCTTCCGTGAGAAAAAGTGGCGTTTGGGAACCTGCCACTGAGGAACCGCACATTGCACAAACTCACGGAAGGGGGCCGAGTCTACCAACTGAAAAGGCAGCAGTTGAAGCGCTAGCAATTTAGCCAAGCTAGCATTCAACCGCTGGGCATGTGGATGGCTGGGAGTGAACTTCTTTTGACGGTCCAGCAGCTGGGGCAGGGAAATTTGCCTGCTAGAATCGGACATCGGTGTACTGCTAGCAGAGTGGCCGCAAGTACTTGGCTGTGACACACCTAATTCTACACCTTCATTCCTCTCAGTGCATGTTTCAGAGAGGACTGAAGTTATAGTGGGGTTGGAGATCCCAGCTGATGCGGTGCAAGGAGAGGTCCGCTTTGTTCTTTGGTGTGGGTCTTTGAGGTAGGCTTGCCAACGAGCTGCATGGCAGGTCAACATATGTCTGGTCAGGCATGTGGTACCCAAGCGGCTGATGTTTTGGCCACGCGATATACGCTTGAGACATATGTTGCAAACAGCAGCTGTGCGATCTGATGCACTAGCCTCAAAAAAGGCCCACACCAAGGAACTTTTTGAATGACGGGCAGAGGCAGCGCCCTGCACAGGCGGAGCTCTGCGGTGTGATTCCGTCGGTGTACTGCCCTTACGCTGGCCACCAAAGGGCATCCTGCCTCGTTGGAGATGTGCCTCCTCCTCATCCTCCTCCTCCTCCTCTCTCCTATTAGGCACCCACGTGGAGTCAGTGACCTCATCATCCCCTCCCTCCTCATCACTGGAGCCAATCTGGCAGTATGCTGCAGCTGCTGGAACATGACTGCCAGATTGGTGTCCTTCTTGAGCATCCCCTCTGTCTGCTCTCACGCTACTGCCTTCCTGTAGCTGGGTTTCATCATCAGACCCTTCGAAACGCTGGGCATCCTCCTGGAGCATGTACCCAACACTGTGCTCAAACAGTTCGGGGGACTCCTCAGGAGGAGGACATGGTGGGTCTAGGGAAGGAGTGACTGATGATGAGTCTGACATTGATACCAGGGAAGAGGACGCTTTGGCAGCTGCTTTGCCAGTACCCTGAGTTTGGGGGAGAGAGGATGAGGAGGAGGAGGAGGGCTTGGTCATCCACTCTACCAAGTCTTCGGCATGATGTGGCTCAACATGTCCAGCTGCCGAAAAGAAGGACAAGCGTGTCCCATGGCCATGTGCTGATGACAATGCACCGCGTCCACGACCAGCACTGTTGCCCCCAGACACAGAGCCTGCTTGCCCTCTTTTATTGCCTCCTGACTGTCTGCCTCTCCTTGTTTGCCTTCCAGACATTCTAATAGATGGCCTGCAGGGAGATGGGAAAAAAGCAATAAGGGCTACCTTCAGGTGTCCTTCTCTGTCCCTTTACTTAAGGATTTTTAAATATGGTTGAGGATTATTGCTTTTGCACAGAATAGCACAACGACAATTTCCCTGACTGTCCAAAAAACAAGGATTTCAAAGATGGTTGATGAGGAATGCTTTGGCACACTATAGCACAAGGAGAATTCCCCTCACTTTCCTTCTTTGTCCCTAGAAACAAGGACTGGCACAGTGAAAGAAACTGACACTCTCCCTACCTACAGTTTTCTGTCCCTAGAAAAAATGTTTTTTTAAAGCACACTATAGCACAAGGAGAAATCCCCTCACTTTCCTTCTTTGTCCCTAGAAACAAGGACTGGCACAGTGAAAGAAACTGACACTCTCCCTACCTACAGTTTTCTGTCCCTAGAAAAAATGTTTTTTTAAAGCACACTATAGCACAAGGAGAAATCCCCTCACTTTCCTTCTTTGTCCCTAGAAACAAGGACTGGCACAGTGAAAGAAACTGACACTCTCCCTACCTACAGTTTTCTGTCCCTAGAAAAAATGTTTTTTTAAAGCACACTATAGCACAAGGAGAAATCCCCTTACTTTCCTTCTTTGTCCCTAGAAACAAGGACTGGCACAGTGAAAGAAACTGACACTCTCCCTACCTACAGTTTTCTGTCCCTAGAAAAAATGTTTTTTTAAAGCACACTATAGCACAAGGAGAAATCCCCTCACTTTCCTTCTTTGTCCCTAGAAACAAGGACTGGCACAGTGAAAGAAACTGACACTCTCCCTACCTACAGTTTTCTGTCCCTAGAAAAAATGTTTTTTTAAAGCACACTATAGCACAAGGAGAAATCCCCTCACTTTCCTTCTTTGTCCCTAGAAACAAGGACTGGCACAGTGAAAGAAACTGACACTCTCCCTACCTACAGTTTTCTGTCCCTAGAAAAAATGTTTTTTTAAAGCACACTATAGCACAAGGAGAAATCCCCTCACTTTCCTTCTTTGTCCCTAGAAACAAGGACTGGCACAGTGAAAGAAACTGACACTCTCCCTACCTACAGTTTTCTGTCCCTAGAAAAAATGTTTTTTTAAAGCACACTATAGCACAAGGAGAAATCCCCTCACTTTCCTTCTTTGTCCCTAGAAACAAGGACTGGCACAGTGAAAGAAACTGACACTCTCCCTACCTACAGTTTTCTGTCCCTAGAAAAAATGTTTTTTTAAAGCACACTATAGCACAAGGAGAAATCCCCTCACTTTCCTTCTTTGTCCCTAGAAACAAGGACTGGCACAGTGAAAGAAACTGACACTCTCCCTACCTACAGTTTTCTGTCCCTAGAAAAAATGTTTTTTTAAAGCACACTATAGCACAAGGAGAAATCCCCTTACTTTCCTTCTTTGTCCCGAGAAACAAGGACTGGCACAGTGAAAGAAACTGACACTCTCCCTACCTACAGTTTTCTGTCCCTAGAAAAAATGTTTTTTTAAAGCACACTATAGCACAAGGAGAAATCCCCTCACTTTCCTTCTTTGTCCCTAGAAACAAGGACTGGCACAGTGAAAGAAACTGACACTCTCCCTACCTACAGTTTTCTGTCCCTAGAAAAAATGTTTTTTTAAAGCACACTATAGCACAAGGAGAAATCCCCTCACTTTCCTTCTTTGTCCCTAGAAACAAGGACTGGCACAGTGAAAGAAACTGACACTCTCCCTACCTACAGTTTTCTGTCCCTAGAAAAAATGTTTTTTTAAAGCACACTATAGCACAAGGAGAAATCCCCTCACTTTCCTTCTTTGTCCCTAGAAACAAGGACTGGCACAGTGAAAGAAACTGACACTCTCCCTACCTACAGTTTTCTGTCCCTAGAAAAAATGTTTTTTTAAAGCACACTATAGCACAAGGAGAAATCCCCTCACTTTCCTTCTTTGTCCCTAGAAACAAGGACTGGCACAGTGAAAGAAACTGACACTCTCCCTACCTACAGTTTTCTGTCCCTAGAAAAAATGTTTTTTTAAAGCACACTATAGCACAAGGAGAAATCCCCTCACTTTCCTTCTTTGTCCCTAGAAACAAGGACTGGCACAGTGAAAGAAACTGACACTCTCCCTACCTACAGTTTTCTGTCCCTAGAAAAAATGTTTTTTTTAAAGCACACTATAGCACAAGGAGAAATCCCCTCACTTTCCTTCTTTGTCCCTAGAAACAAGGACTGGCACAGTGAAAGAAACTGACACTCTCCCTACCTACAGTTTTCTGTCCCTAGAAAAAATGTTTTTTTAAAGCACACTATAGCACAAGGAGAAATCCCCTCACTTTCCTTCTTTGTCCCTAGAAACAAGGACTGGCACAGTGAAAGAAACTGACACTCTCCCTACCTACAGTTTTCTGTCCCTAGAAAAAATGTTTTTTTAAAGCACACTATAGCACAAGGAGAAATCCCCTCACTTTCCTTCTTTGTCCCTAGAAACAAGGACTGGCACAGTGAAAGAAACTGACACTCTCCCTACCTACAGTTTTCTGTCGCTAGAAAAAATGTTTTTTTAAAGCACACTATAGCACAAGGAGAAATCCCCTCACTTTCCTTCTTTGTCCCTAGAAACAAGGACTGGCACAGTGAAAGAAACTGACACTCTCCCTACCTACAGTTTTCTGTCCCTAGAAAAAATGTTTTTTCAAAGCACACTATAGCACAAGGAGAAATCCCCTCACTTTCCTTCTTTGTCCCTAGAAACAAGGACTGGCACAGTGAAAGAAACTGACACTCTCCCTACCTACAGTTTTCTGTCCCTAGAAAAAATGTTTTTTTAAAGCACACTATAGCACAAGGAGAAATCCCCTCACTTTCCTTCTTTGTCCCTAGAAACAAGGACTGGCACAGTGAAAGAAACTGACACTCTCCCTACCTACAGTTTTCTGTCCCTAGAAAAAATGTTTTTTTAAAGCACACTATAGCACAAGGAGAAATCCCCTCACTTTCCTTCTTTGTCCCTAGAAACAAGGACTGGCACAGTGAAAGAAACTGACACTCTCCCTACCTACAGTTTTCTGTCCCTAGAAAAAATGTTTTTTTAAAGCACACTATAGCACAAGGAGAATTCCCCTCACTTTCCTTCTTTGTCCCTAGAAACAAGGACTGGCACAGTGAAAGAAACTGACACTCTCCCTACCTACAGTTTTCTGTCCCTAGAAAAAATGTTTTTTTAAAGCACACTATAGCACAAGGAGAAATCCCCTCACTTTCCTTCTTTGTCCCTAGAAACAAGGACTGGCACAGTGAAAGAAACTGACACTCTCCCTACCTACAGTTTTCTGTCCCTAGAAAAAATGTTTTTTTAAAGCACACTATAGCACAAGGAGAAATCCCCTCACTTTCCTTCTTTGTCCCTAGAAACAAGGACTGGCACAGTGAAAGAAACTGACACTCTCCCTACCTACAGTTTTCTGTCGCTAGAAAAAATGTTTTTTTAAAGCACACTATAGCACAAGGAGAAATCCCCTCACTTTCCTTCTTTGTCCCTAGAAACAAGGACTGGCACAGTGAAAGAAACTGACACTCTCCCTACCTACAGTTTTCTGTCCCTAGAAAAAATGTTTTTTCAAAGCACACTATAGCACAAGGAGAAATCCCCTCACTTTCCTTCTTTGTCCCTAGAAACAAGGACTGGCACAGTGAAAGAAACTGACACTCTCCCTACCTACAGTTTTCTGTCCCTAGAAAAAATGTTTTTTTAAAGCACACTATAGCACAAGGAGAAATCCCCTCACTTTCCTTCTTTGTCCCTAGAAACAAGGACTGGCACAGTGAAAGAAACTGACACTCTCCCTACCTACAGTTTTCTGTCCCTAGAAAAAATGTTTTTTTAAAGCACACTATAGCACAAGGAGAAATCCCCTCACTTTCCTTCTTTGTCCCTAGAAACAAGGACTGGCACAGTGAAAGAAACTGACACTCTCCCTACCTACAGTTTTCTGTCCCTAGAAAAAATGTTTTTTTAAAGCACACTATAGCACAAGGAGAAATCCCCTCACTTTCCTTCTTTGTCCCTAGAAACAAGGACTGGCACAGTGAAAGAAACTGACACTCTCCCTACCTACAGTTTTCTGTCCCTAGAAAAAATGTTTTTTCAAAGCACACTATAGCACAAGGAGAAATCCCCTCACTTTCCTTCTTTGTCCCTAGAAACAAGGACTGGCACAGTGAAAGAAACTGACACTCTCCCTACCTACAGTTTTCTGTCCCTAGAAAAAATGTTTTTTTAAAGCACACTATAGCACAAGGAGAAATCCCCTCACTTTCCTTCTTTGTCCCTAGAAACAAGGACTGGCACAGTGAAAGAAACTGACACTCTCCCTACCTACAGTTTTCTGTCCCTAGAAAAAATGTTTTTTTAAAGCACACTATAGCACAAGGAGAAATCCCCTCACTTTCCTTCTTTGTCCCTAGAAACAAGGACTGGCACAGTGAAAGAAACTGACACTCTCCCTACCTACAGTTTTCTGTCCCTAGAAAAAATGTTTTTTTAAAGCACACTATAGCACAAGGAGAAATCCCCTCACTTTCCTTCTTTGTCCCTAGAAACAAGGACTGGCACAGTGAAAGAAACTGACACTCTCCCTACCTACAGTTTTCTGTCCCTAGAAAAAATGTTTTTTTAAAGCACACTATAGCACAAGGAGAAATCCCCTCACTTTCCTTCTTTGTCCCTAGAAACAAGGACTGGCACAGTGAAAGAAACTGACACTCTCCCTACCTACAGTTTTCTGTCCCTAGAAAAAATGTTTTTTTAAAGCACACTATAGCACAAGGAGAATTCCCCTCACTTTCCTTCTTTGTCCCTAGAAACAAGGACTGGCACAGTGAAAGAAACTGACACTCTCCCTACCTACAGTTTTCTGTCCCTAGAAAAAATGTTTTTTTAAAGCACACTATAGCACAAGGAGAAATCCCCTCACTTTCCTTCTTTGTCCCTAGAAACAAGGACTGGCACAGTGAAAGAAACTGACACTCTCCCTACCTACAGTTTTCTGTCCCTAGAAAAAATGTTTTTTTAAAGCACACTATAGCACAAGGAGAAATCCCCTCACTTTCCTTCTTTGTCCCTAGAAACAAGGACTGGCACAGTGAAAGAAACTGACACTCTCCCTACCTACAGTTTTCTGTCCCTAGAAAAAATGTTTTTTTAAAGCACACTATAGCACAAGGAGAAATCCCCTCACTTTCCTTCTTTGTCCCTAGAAACAAGGACTGGCACAGTGAAAGAAACTGACACTCTCCCTACCTACAGTTTTCTGTCCCTAGAAAAAATGTTTTTTTAAAGCACACTATAGCACAAGGAGAAATCCCCTCACTTTCCTTCTTTGTCCCTAGAAACAAGGACTCGCACAGTAAAACACACTGACACTCTCCCTACCTATCCTTCTCTTTCCCTAAACTAAAGGAATCCAGGTTAAGCAAGAAAGAAATAAATGTCACTGTCCCTGCCTATGCTTGTCTTTCCCTGCTCCGGAACACACTACACTAGGCCGCCATGCTGGCGGCCTTTTATAGTGTGGGGCGTGTACTAAACACCCTCAGCAATAATTGGCCACAGGCATCCTGCCAGTGGCCAATCATTGCTCTCCTCGCTGCCGGCGCTGTGATTGGCCAAGCATGCGGGGTCACAGTGCATGCTTGGCCAATCACAGCGCCTGGATGACACTGCGATGGCGTAGTGCATTGTGGGCCGTTCGCGTCACTCGAATTTGGCGCGAACGGCCCAAATCGTTCGATCTTCGTCGAACGATCGAACAGCCGATGTTCGAGTCGAACGTATGTTCGACTCGAACACGAAGCTCATCCCTACTGTTTAGTGAATAAGCAAACTAAATAGGATGCTCGCTGACCCATCGAAGCGCACCTCTGGCTTCAGCCAAAAGTCATTAATTTAGTGATTGTAAAACTACAGACTCTAAATCACAACTTTGCACTGTGTAGGCAACAAGGGTCTTTAGTTGCTAGAATGCAAGCAACCAACTGAATCCTAGAAACTAAGCATGCCGTGTAGGCTCTCTACCTGTGTCCCTGCAATAAATTATATCATTAACAGCCAATGATGCTGTGCAAGAAAAACAAATGATGTGGAGATTCCTTTTAAAATCCATACCAGACCCTTATCTTAGATGTGTTGAGGACATATGTTTTGATATGTTTCAGAAGGGGGGATTGCATGCTTGCTGACCCCTTACCTGGCCAGCCAGGCTGAATGCTTTAAAAAGGGTCTGAAATTTTGTTTTTTCTTTTTCTTATTACATCCTACAGATGTGCCACTTCCTTGGCATATAATTTAAAGGGATTGTGCATTTTGTATGTTTTACTTTACACCTTATTAAATGCTGCTCCCCACTTAATGATGCATTTTATTTTTTATTTTTTGCATTTGTACATGTTCATGCTGGCAGTGCCCACCCAGGCATGACCATTGTTTGACAATCCCTTGCCTATTAACCTCCTTCTGACTTCATTGAGGTTTGCATTAAACTTCACAATTTACATATTTTTTTAAATGTTCGTTGATTCACCCATAACTAGTTCTCAGTTAACTTTGGGCCAATTGGGTGTTAAGCTAAAGAATATGTGGATTTTGAAACGCTTAGGCATTTCTCGTTATCAGAATCCTCATATTTTTTTAAGAAGTTCAAGTATTTTTAAGTACCCAAAATATTTTTGAAATAATGATATCCAAAGTTTGTAAATCTAATCAAAGTAGTAGGGTTAGAGCAGGGCAGACTAAATATTTAAGTTGTATAATGTAGAACACACATCTTTCTGTCATTCTTTCCAAGACATGATTGGGAAGGAGGAAGGGAGGATAAGACTCTGATTAAGAGACAAGGACTTGGATCTATGTTAAGGGAGAATTTATTGTAGAAAGAAAGTGAACATGATCAACAGAAATAATTGATAAATACAATACTTTTCACAATAAACAAGAGTGATGATCTAAATGAGAGAGGTGAAGAAGCTAGACATAAAACGCTAATAATGGCAAAGTAAGCAATTTAGACAAAACAAAGCAAAAGTATGATTAATAGAATAAATGCTAAAATACAGTACAAGGCTAGTTAAAGGATAATTGGATTCAAGGTGGAGGATGGAAATACAGTATTTAGTAAATGTGATTGAAGCTACAGGTTAGAGGGGTGTAGGGATGAGCCGAACACCCCCCGGTTCGGTTCGCACCAGAACCTGCGAACGGACCGAAAGTTCGCGCGAACGTTAGAACCCTATTAAATACAATGGACGCGAACGTTCGAAATCTAAAGTGCTCATTAGAACGGCTAATATGCATGTTATTGTCCTAAAAAGGGTTTGGGGACCCGGGTTCTACCCCAGGGGACATGTATCAATGCAAAAAGAGGTTTTAAAAACGGCCGTTTTTTGGGAGCAGTCATTTTAATGATGCATAAAGTGGAAAAAAAAGTGAAATATTCCTTTAAATATCGTACCTGGGGGGTGTCTAAAATATGCCTGTGAAGTGGCATGTGTTTCCCGTGTTTAGAACTGTCCCTGCACAAAATGACATTTCTAAAGGAAAAAAAGCCATTTAAAACTGCTTGCGGCTTTAATGGCATGTCTTGTCCTGGCAATATGGATGCAAATCTTTGAGAAAAATGGCATGGCTACCCCATCACCCCCCCCTTACCCCAGCCCATTACCAGCCCCTTTGGGTCTTGTATGGGTATTAAGGGGAACCCCGCACCCAAAATAAAAAAGGCCCTATGAACTCTGAACAGCAGTATACAGGCGGTGCAAACAAGACAGGGACTGTAGGTTTGTTCTTAAGTAGAATCTGTTTGTAATTTTGAACAGGTACATTGTTTAAGTGTAGCTCCAGCCAAAAAACACTGGGGCAGAGCTGACAGAACCTCTGCCCCAGTGTGGCTCCTGTCCCCCAAACACACCAGCGCAGGCACGGCATGGCATCTTTTTGCCTGCGTAATTGCGTAGCCCCTTGAACGCCTACGGAGCACCGCTGGTTCCCAGGACAAAGCACAGGAAGAGGCCATGGAGGAAGAAGAAGAGGAGGGGGTGGAGGAGAGAGGTGTGTTACAACCAGTAGTAGCATTTTGGAGGCGTGGCGGCGGAACAACCTCCAACACTACTGCACCTTGTCCTGCATCCTTCCCAGGTGCCAAAAGAGTGACCCAATGGGCCGTGAAAGAAAGGTAACGTCCCTGTCCATGCCTGCTGGACCATGAGTCAGCGGTAATATGCACCTTACCGCTGACCGCCCTGTCCAGCGAGGCATGGACATTGCCTTCCACATGCCAGTAGAGAGCCGGAATCGCCTTCCGTGAGAAAAAGTGGCGTTTGGGAACCTGCCACTGAGGAACCGCACATTGCACAAACTCACGAAAGGGGGCTGAGTCTACCAACTGAAAAGGCAGCAGTTGAAGTGCTAACAATTTAACCAAGCTAGCATTCAACCGCTGGGCATGTGGATGGCTGGGAGTGAACTTCTTTCGACGGTCCAGCAGCTGGGGCAGGGAAATTTGCCTGCTAGAATCGGACGTCGGTGTACTGCTAGCAGAGTGCCCGCAAGTACTTGGCTGTGACACACCTAATTCTACACCTTCATTCCTCTCAGTGCAGGTTTCAGAGAGGACTGAAGGTATAGTGGGGTTGGAGATCCCAGCTGATGAGGAGCAAGGGGAGGTCCGCTTTGTTCTTTTGTGTGGGTCTTTAAGGTACGCTTGCCAACGAGCTGCATGGCAGGTCAACATATGTCTGGTCAAGCATGTGGTGCCCAACCGGCTGATGTTTTGGCCACGCGAGATACGCTTGAGACATATGTTGCAAATAGCAGTGGTGCAATCTGATGCACTCGACTCAAAAAAGGCCCACAGCAAAGAACTTTTGTAATAACGGGCAGAGGCAGCGCCCTGCACAGGCGGAGCTCTGCGGTGTGATTTAGTCGGTGTGCTGCCCTTACGCTGGCCCCCGGAGGGCATCCTGCCTCATTGAAGATGTGCCTCCTCCTCATCCTCCTCCTCCTCCTCTCTCCTATCAGGCACCAACGTGAAGTCAGTGACCTCATCATCCCCTCCCTCCTCATCACTGGAGCCAATCTGGCAGTATGCTGCAGCTGCTGGAACATGAATGCCAGATTGCTGTCCTTCTTGAGCATCCCCTCTCTCTGCGCTCACGCTACTGCCTTCCTCTAGCTGGGTATCATCATCAGACCCTTCAAAACGCTGGGCATCCTCCTGGAGCATGTACCCAACACTGTGCTCAAACAGTTCGGGGGACTCCTTAGGAGGACATGGTGGGTCTAGGGAAGGAGTGACTGATGATGACATTGATACGAGGGAAGAGGACGCATTGGCAGCTGCTTTGCCAGTACCCTGAGCCTGGATGAGAGAGGATGAGGAGGATGAGGAGGGCTTGGTCATCCACTCTACCAAGTCTTCGGCATGATGCGCCTTAACACGTCCAGCTGCCGAAAATAAGGACAAGCGTGTCCCATGGCCACGTGCTAATGACAATTCACCGCGTCCACGACCAGCACTGTTGCCCCCAGACACAGAGCCTGCTTGCCCTCTTTTATTGGCTCGTGACTGTGTGCCTCTCTTTGTTGGCCTTCCAGACATTCTAATGGCCTGCAGGGAGATGGTAAAACCAGCAATACGGGGTAGCTTCAGGTGTATACGGCGCAGGAGGCACCAACACCCACTGTAACTGCTTGAAGATGCCTGTCTGTGTTACACAACAGAACAACAACACCACGAGCAATAAGGGGTAGTGTATACTGTGCAGGAGGCACCTACACCCACTGTAACTGCTTGCAGATGCCTGTCTATGTTACACAACAGAACAACACCACGACGAGCAATAAGAGGTAGCGTATACTCTGCAGGAGGCACCTACACCCACTGTAACTGCTTGCAGATGCCTGTCTATTTTACACAACAGAACAACACCACGACGAGCAATAAGGGGTAGCGTATACTCTGCAGGAGGCACCTACACCCACTGTAACTGCTTGCAGATGCCTGTCTGTGTTACACAACAGAACAACACCACAAGCAATAAGGGGTAGCTTTAGGTGTATACTGTGCAGGAGGTTTAGCGAAGAATATCACTGTCACTGTCCCTGCCTATCCTTCTCTGTCCCTGCACGCCAACACACTGTAAATGCACAACACCACGACGAGCAATAAGGGGTAGCGTATACTGTGCAGGAGGCACCTACACCCACTGTAACTGCTTGCAGATGCCTGTCTGTGTTACACAACAGAACAACACCACGATGAGCAATAAGGGGTAGCGTATACTGTGCATGAGGCACCTACACCCACTGTAACTGATTGCAGATGCCTGTCTGTGTTACACAATAGAACAACACCACGATGAGCAATAAGGGGTAGCGTATACTGTGCAGGAGGCACCTACACCCACTGTAACTGCTTGCAGATGCCTGTCTGTTAGTGATGAGCCGAACACCCCCGGGTTCGGTTCGCACCAGAACCCGCGAACGGACCGAAAGTTCGTACGAACATTAGAACCCTATTAAATACAATGGATGCGAACGTTCGAATTCTAAAGTGCTAATTATAACAACTATTATGCATGTTATTGTCCTAAAAAGGGTTTGGGAACCCGGGTTCTGCACCAGGGGACATGTATCAATGCAAAAAGAAGTTTTAAAAACGGTCGTTTTTCGGGAGCAGTCATTTTAATGATGCATAAAGTGAAAAAAAAAAGTCAAATATTCCTTTAAATATCGTACCTGGGGGGTGTCTAAAGTATGCCTGTGAAGTGCCACGTGTTTCCCGTGTTTAGAACTGTCCCTGCACAAAATGACACTTCTAAAGGAAAAAAAAGCCATTTAAAACTTCTTGCGGCTTTAATGTAATGTCTGGTCCCGGTAATATGGATGAAAATCTTTAAGAAAAATGGCATAGCTACCCCATGACCCCCCCCCCTACCCCAGCCCATTACCAGCCCCTTTGGGTCTTGTATGGATATTAAGGGGAACCCCGCACATAAAATAAAAAAGGCCCTATATACTCTGAACAGCCGTATACAGGCGGTGCATACAAGACAGGGACTGTAGGTTTGTTCTTATGTAGAATCTGTTTGTAATTTTGAACAGGTACATTGTTGAAGTGTAGCTCCAGCCCAAAAATCTATTTTTAAACTTTTTGGGAAACATAGGTAAGGGTTATCACCCCTGTAACATTTGTTTTGCTGTCTGTGCCCCTGTTCAGAACATTTCACCTCACTTTCCGTCCCAATGACAACTGTTTTTGAAATGTGGTGTTTTTCTTGAAACAAGGATTGCTGATAAAGCATCAGTACAGAGGAGACACCTTTCTCCCATATTTATTCTTACAGGAGAGAATTTTCCTTCCTAGGGGTAGATTTCCTCTCACTTCCTGTTGTCTTCTTTCGTTTGCAAGTAGGAGTCGTTTGTAAGTTGGATGTTTGAAAGTAGGGACCTGCCGTATATACTCTGCAGAAATAGGCCCCTTAGTTGTTGGTGTTGGCACAACACTGTAAGCACTCACAGTTACTCTTGGTTGGTGCTGGAACGCCCTGCTGTCAATTATTATATCAGGAATTTTAATTACATATAATTGTTGAACAGTGGTAGTAAAAATTGGGGCTTTGATGGTGGTGCTGGTGCCACAACACTGTAAGCCCTGACAGTTACTCTTGGTGGGTGCAGCAATGGGCCCTGCTGTGAATTATTAGATCAAGAATTGTAATTGCATGCCCCTGTTGAACAGGGGCTGAAAAATTGGGCTTTTCGTGGTGGTGGTTAGGGATGAGCTTCGTGTTCGAGTCGAACATACGTTCGACTCGAACATCGGCTGTTCGATCGTTCGACGAAGATCGAACGATTTGGGCCGTTCGCGCCAAATTCGAGTGACGCGAACGGCCCACAATGCACTACGCCATCGCAGTGTCATCCAGGCGCTGTGATTGGCCAAGCATGCACTGTGACCCCGCATGCTTGGCCAATCACAGCGCCGGCAGCGAGGAGAGCAATGATTGGCCACAGGGAGGATGCCTGTGGCCAATTATTGCTGAGGGTGTTTAGTACATGCCCCACACTATAAAAGGCCGCCAGCACGGCGGCCTAGTGTAGTGTGTTCCGGAGCAGGGATAGAGCAGCATAGGCAGGGACAGTGAATGTTATTTCTTTCTTGCTTAACCTGGATTCCTTTAGTTTAGGGAAAGAGAAGGATAGGTAGGGAGAGTGTCAGTGTGTTTTGTGCTTGTGCTATAGTGTGCTTAAAAAAAACATTTATTCTAGGGACAGAAAACTGTAGGTAGGGACAGTGTCAGTTTCTTTCACTCTGCAAGTCCTTGTTTCCAGGGACCTGGAAGGACAGTGAGTGAATTGTCCTTGTGCTATATTGTGCTTAAAAAAACATTTATTCTAGGGACAGAAAACTGTAGGTAGGGAGAGTGTCAGTTTCTTTCACTCTGCAAGTCCTTGTTTCCAGGGACCTGTAAGGACAGTGAGTGAATTGTCCTTGTGCTATATTGTGATTAAAAAAAACATTTTTTCTAGGGACAGAAAACTGTAGGTAGGGAGAGTGTTTTTTTTCTTTCACTCTGCAAGTCCTTGTTTCCAGGGACCTGTAAGGACAGTGAGTGAATTGTCCTTGTGCTATATTGTGCTTAAAAAAAACATTTATTCTAGGGACAGAAAACTGTAGGTAGGGAGAGTGTCAGTTTATTTCACTCTGCAAGTCCTTGTTTCCAGGGACCTGTAAGGACAGTGAGTGAATTGTCCTTGTGCTATATTGTGATTAAAAAAAACATTTTTTCTAGGGACAGAAAACTGTAGGTAGGGAGAGTGTTTTTTTTCTTTCACTCTGCAAGTCCTTGTTTCCAGGGACCTGTAAGGACAGTGAGTGAATTGTCCTTGTGCTATATTGTGCTTAAAAAAAACATTTATTCTAGGGACAGAAAACTGTAGGTAGGGAGAGTGTCAGTTTATTTCACTCTGCAAGTCCTTGTTTCCAGGGACCTGTAAGGACAGTGAGTGAATTGTCCTTGTGCTATATTGTGCTTAAAAAAAACATTTATTCTAGGGACAGAAAACTGTAGGTAGGGAGAGTGTCAGTTTATTTCACTCTGCAAGTCCTTGTTTCCAGGGACCTGTAAGGACAGTGAGTGAATTGTCCTTGTGCTATATTGTGATTAAAAAAAACATTTTTTCTAGGGACAGAAAACTGTAGGTAGGGAGAGTGTTTTTTTTCTTTCACTCTGCAAGTCCTTGTTTCCAGGGACCTGTAAGGACAGTGAGTGAATTGTCCTTGTGCTATATTGTGCTTAAAAAAAACATTTATTCTAGGGACAGAAAACTGTAGGTAGGGAGAGTGTCAGTTTATTTCACTCTGCAAGTCCTTGTTTCCAGGGACCTGTAAGGACAGTGAGTGAATTGTCCTTGTGCTATATTGTGATTAAAAAAAACATTTTTTCTAGGGACAGAAAACTGTAGGTAGGGAGAGTGTTTTTTTTCTTTCACTCTGCAAGTCCTTGTTTCCAGGGACCTGGAAGGACAGTGAGTGAATTCTCCTTGTGCTATATTGTGCTTAAAAAAAACATTTATTCTAGGGACAGAAAACTGTAGGTAGGGAGAGTGTCAGTTTATTTCACTCTGCAAGTCCTTGTTTCCAGGGACCTGTAAGGACAGTGAGTGAATTGTTCTTGTGCTATATTGTGATTAAAAAAAACATTTTTTCTAGGGACAGAAAACTGTAGGTAGGGAGAGTGTTTTTTTTCTTTCACTCTGCAAGTCCTTGTTTCCAGGGACCTGTAAGGACAGTGAGTGAATTGTCCTTGTGCTATATTGTGCTTAAAAAAAACATTTATTCTAGGGACAGAAAACTGTAGGTAGGGAGAGTGTCAGTTTATTTCACTCTGCAAGTCCTTGTTTCCAGGGACCTGTAAGGACAGTGAGTGAATTGTCCTTGTGCTATATTGTGATTAAAAAAAACATTTTTTCTAGGGACAGAAAACTGTAGGTAGGGAGAGTGTTTTTTTTCTTTCACTCTGCAAGTCCTTGTTTCCAGGGACCTGGAAGGACAGTGAGTGAATTCTCCTTGTGCTATATTGTGCTTAAAAAAAACATTTATTCTAGGGACAGAAAACTGTAGGTAGGGAGAGTGTCAGTTTATTTCACTCTGCAAGTCCTTGTTTCCAGGGACCTGTAAGGACAGTGAGTGAATTGTCCTTGTGCTATATTGTGATTAAAAAAAACATTTTTTCTAGGGACAGAAAACTGTAGGTAGGGAGAGTGTTTTTTTTCTTTCACTCTGCAAGTCCTTGTTTCCAGGGACCTGGAAGGACAGTGAGTGAATTCTCCTTGTGCTATATTGTGCTTAAAAAAAACATTTATTCTAGGGACAGAAAACTGTAGGTAGGGAGAGTGTCAGTTTCTTTCACTGTGAAAGTCCTTGTTTCAAGGGACAGAGAAGGACACCTGAAGGTAGCCCTTATTGCTTTTTTCCCATCTCCCTGCAGGCCATCTATTAGAATGTCTGGAAGGCAAACAAGGAGAGGCAGACAGTCAGGAGGCAATAAAAGAGGGCAAGCAGGCTCTGTGTCTGGGGGCAACAGTGCTGGTCGTGGACGCGGTGCATTGTCATCAGCACATGGCCATGGGACACGCTTGTCCTTCTTTTCGGCAGCTGGACATGTTGAGCCACATCATGCCGAAGACTTGGTAGAGTGGATGACCAAGCCCTCCTCCTCCTCCTCATCCTCTCTCACCCAGGCTCAGGGTACTGGAAATGCAGCTGCCAAAGCGTCCTCTTCCCTGGTATCAATGTCAGACTCATCATCAGTCACTCCTTCCCTAGACCCACCATGTCCTCCTCCTGAGGAGTCCCCCGAACTGTTTCAGCACAGTGTTGGGTACATGCTCCAGGAGGATGCCCAGCGTTTCGAAGGGTCTGATGATGAAACCCAGCTAGAGGAAGGCAGTAGCGTGAGAGCAGACAGAGGGGATGCTCAAGAAGGACACCAATCTGGCAGTCATGTTCCAGCAGCTGCAGCATACTGCCAGATTGCCTCCAGTGATGAGGAGGGAGGTGATGATGAGGTCACTGACTCCACGTGGGTGCCTAATAGGAGAGAGGAGGAGGAGGAGGATGAGGAGGAGGCACATCTCCAACGAGGCAGGATGCCCTTTGGTGGACAGCGTAAGGGCAGTACACCGACGGAATCACACCGCAGAGCTCCGCCTGTGCAGGGCGCTGCCTCTGCCCGTCATTCAAAAAGTTCTTTGGTGTGGGCCTTTTTTGAGGCTAGTGCATCAGATCGCACAGCTGCTGTTTGCAACATATGTCTCAAGCGTATATCGCGTGGCCAAAACATCAGCCGCTTGGGTACCACATGCCTGACCAGACATATGTTGACCTGCCATGCAGCTCGTTGGCAAGCCTACCTCAAAGACCCACACCAAAGAACAAAGCGGACCTCTCCTTGCACCGCATCAGCTGGGATCTCCAACCCCACTATAACTTCAGTCCTCTCTGAAACATGCTCTGAGAGGAATGAAGGTGTAGAATTAGGTGTGTCACAGCCAAGTACTTGCGCCCACTCTGCTAGCAGTACACCGACGTCCGATTCTAGCAGGCAAATTTCCCTGCCCCAGATGCTGGACCGTCAAAAGAAGTTCACTCCCAGCCATCCACATGCCCAGCGGTTGAATGCTAGCTTGGCTAAATTGCTAGCGCTTCAACTGCTGCCTTTTCAGTTGGTAGACTCGGCCCCCTTCCGTGAGTTTGTGCAATGTGCGGTTCCTCAGTGGCAGGTTCCCAAACGCCACTTTTTCTCACGGAAGGCTATTCCGGCTCTCTACCGGCATGTGGAAGGCAATGTCTTGGCCTCGCTGGACAGGGCGGTCAGCGGTAAGGTGCATATTACCGCTGACTCATGGTCCAGCAGGCATGGACAGGGACGTTACCTTTCTTTCACGGCCCATTGGGTCACTCTTTTGGCAGCTGGGAAGGATGCAGGACAAGGTGCAGTAGTGTTGGAGGTTGTCCCACCGCCACGCCTCCAAAATGCTACTACTGGTTGTGACACACCTCTCTCCTCCACCCCCTCCTCTTCTTCTTCCTCCATGGCCTCTTCCTGTGGTTTGTCCTATGAACCAGCGGTGCTCCGTAGCCGTTCACGGGGCTACGCAAGTACGCAGGCAAAAAGATGCCATGCCGTGCTTGCGCTGGTGTGTTTGGGGGACAGAAGCCACACTGGGGCAGAGGTCCTGTCTGCTCTGCAGGGCCAGGCCGAGAGGTGGTTGACGCCACGCCAGCTTAAGCCAGGAATGGTGGTTTGCGACAATGGCACCAACCTCCTCTCCGCCCTCCGACAGGGACAACTGACCCATGTGCCCTGTGTGGCTCACGTCCTTAACCTGGTGGTGCAGCGGTTCTTGGGCAGGTACCCGGGCTTACAGGATGTCCTGAGGCAGGCCAGGAAAGTCTGTGTGCATTTCCGCAGATCTTATAATGCCAGTGCTCGCCTGGCTGAGCTGCAAAAGGAGTTGAACCTGCCCAAGAACCGCCTTATATGTGACATGCCCACCAGGTGGAACTCAACGTTGGCCATGCTGCAGCGGCTGCACACGCAGCAGAGGGCCATCAATGAGTACCTGTGCGACTACGGCACCAGGACAGGGTCAGGGGAGCTTGGTTTTTTTTCTCCACGCCAGTGGGGCATGATCAGGGATGCATGCACTGTCCTGGCACCATTTGAGGAGGCCACGAGGATGGTGAGCAGTGACAGTGCATGCATCAGTGACACTGTACCTCTTGTCCACCTGTTGGAGCACACGCTGCGTGGAATAATGGACAGGGCACTTGAGGCAGAACAGAGGCAGGAAGAGGAGGACTTCCTTGCCTCTCAAGGCCCCCTTTACCCAGACAGTGTTCCTTCTGTCCCACCCATCGCACAGGAAGAGGAGGAGGAGGAGGAGGAGGAGGAGGATTGTGTCAGCATGGAGGTGGAGGCTGGCACTCAGCATCATCAGCAGCAGTCTTTTAGGGATGATTTACAGTCCCAAGAAACCAGTGGACTTGTACGTGGCTGGGAGGAGGTGGCTGCGGATCATGTCGTCCTTAGTGACCCAGAGGACTCCGGAGCGAATGCCTCAGCAAACCTACGCTGCATGGCCTCCCTGATCCTGCAAAGTCTGCGGAAGGATCCTCGTATTCTTCGGATCAAGGAGAGGGACCATTACTGGCTGGCCACTCTCCTTGATCCACGGTACAAGGGTAAGGTTGCGGACCTTATGTTACCGTCGCAGAGGGAGCAGAGGATGAGACAACTCCGGGAGGCCTTGCAGAAAGGTCTGTGCAACGCGTTCCCAGAGACTGGGAGGTTACAAACTCCTGGTCCTGGACAACGAGTTGCTGAGGCTTCGGCCAGTCAAAGAAGGAGCGGTGGGGAAGGTGGCCGTCTGACCGATGCGTTCAGACAATTCTTTAGTCCGCAGCCCCAAAGTATGATCGGTTCCAGCAACCATCGCCAGCGTCTGATAAACATGGTGCAGGAATATCTAGGGGCAAGGTCAGACTTGGACACCTTCCCCACCGAAAATCCTCTGGCTTACTGGGTCTTGAGGATGGATCACTGGCCAGAGCTTGCACAGTATGCAATTGAGCTACTGGCCTGTCCTGCATCCAGCGTTCTTTCGGAACGCACATTCAGTGCTGCTGGAGGATTTGTCACGGATCACAGGGTGCGCCTGTCCACCGACTCGGTTGATCGACTGACTTTCATCAAGATGAACCAGTCTTGGATCACCACCAGCTACCACACACCTGATGCTGATATAACAGACTAATTGATTTTAACATGTCACATCCCTTCAAGACTGATGCTGATGCTGAGTGCCTGTGCTGTTATGTTGACTGGCTATCCTCCTCCTCCGAGTCCTCAATGATACGATTGATGATGATAGCTTGGAAGATCATTTTTGTTTATGGGTGCCGCCACCAGTGGCTAAGGCCCAATTTTTCAGCCCCTGTTTTACAGGGGCGTGTAATTACAATTTTTTTAGCAATAATTTGCCATAGGGCTCATTGCTGTGCTCCAAGTACAGTATCTGTGAGGGGTTGGAGTGTTGTGGCACCAGTGCCTAAGGCCCAATTTTTCAGCCCCTGTTTAACAGGGGCGTGTCATTACAATTTTTGAAGCAATACTTTGCAACAGGGCTCATTGCTGTGCTCCAAGTACAGTATCTGTGAGGGGTTGTAGTGTTGTGCCACCAGTGCCTAAGGCCCAATTTTTCAGCCCCTGTTCAACAGGGGCATGCAATTACAATTCTTGATCTAATAATTCACAGCAGGGTCCATTGCTGCACCCACCAAGAGTAACTCTGAGGGCTTACAGTCTTGTGGCAACGCCACCACCACCACCACCACGAAAGGCCCAATTTTTCAGCCCCTGTTCAAAAGGGGCATGTAATTACAATTCTTGATCTAATAATTCACAGCAGGGCCCA
The DNA here is from genome assembly GCA_029206835.1 of Rana muscosa. Classification (NCBI taxonomy): domain Eukaryota; kingdom Metazoa; phylum Chordata; class Amphibia; order Anura; family Ranidae; genus Rana; species Rana muscosa. The sequence goes on from JARGYO010005626.1 coordinate 16,207,736, forward strand.
TTGCTGCACCCACCAAGAGTAACTGTCAGGGCTTACAGTGTTGTGGCACCAGCACCACCATCAAAGCCCCAATTTTTACTACCACTGTTCAACAATTATATGTAATTAAAATTCCTGATATAATAGTTGACAGCAGGGCGTTCCAGCACCAACCAAGAGTAACTGAGTGCTTACAGTGTTGTGCCAACACCAACAACTAAGGGGCCTATTTCTGCAGAGTATATACGGCAGGTCCCTACTTTCAAACATCCAACTTACAAACGACTCCTACTTGCAAACGAAAGAAGACAACAGGAAGTGAGAGGAAATCTACCCCTAGAAAGGAAAATTCTCTCCTGTAAGAATAAATATGGGAGAAAGGGGTCTCATCTGTACTGATGCTTTATCAGCAATCCTTGTTTCAAGAAAAACACCACATTTCAAAAACAGTTGTCATTGGGACGGAAAGTGAGGTGAAATGTTCTGAACAGGGGCACAGACAGCAAAACAAATGTTACAGGGGTGATAACCCTTACCTATGTTTCCCAAAAAGTTTAAAAATAGATTTTTGGGCTGGAGCTACACTTCAACAATGTACCTGTTCAAAATTACAAACAGATTCTACATAAGAACAAACCTACAGTCCCTGTCTTGTATGCACCGCCTGTATACGGCTGTTCAGAGTATATAGGGCCTTTTTTATTTTATGTGCGGGGTTCCCCTTAATATCCATACAAGACCCAAAGGGGCTGGTAATGGGCTGGGGTAGGGGGGGGGTCATGGGGTAGCTATGCCATTTTTCTTAAAGAATTTCATCCATATTACCGGGACCAGACATTACATTAAAGCCGCAAGCAGTTTTAAATGGCTTTTTTTTCCTTTAGAAGTGTCATTTTGTGCAGGGACAGTTCTAAACACGGGAAACACGTGGCACTTCACAGGCATACTTTAGACACCCCCCAGGTACGATATTTAAAGGAATATTTGACTTTTTTTTTTTCACTTTATGCATCATTAAAATGACTGCTCCCGAAAAACGACCGTTTTTAAAACTTCTTTTTGCATTGATACATGTCCCCTGGTGCAGAACCCGGGTTCCCAAACCTTTTTTAGGACAATAACATGCATAATAGTTGTTATAATTAGCACTTTAGAATTCGAACGTTCGCATCCATTGTATTTAATAGGGTTCTAATGTTCGTTCGAACTTTCGGTCCGTTCGCGGGTTCTGGTGCGAACCGAACCCGGGGGTGTTCGGCTCATCACTAGTGGTGGTGGTGGTGGTGGTGTTGCCACAACACTGTAAGCCCTCAGAGTTACTCTTGGTGGGTGCAGGAATGGGCCCTGCTGTGAATTATTAGATCAAGAATTGTAATTACATGCACCTTTTGAACAGGGGCTGAAAAATTGGGCCTTTCGTGGTGGTGGTGGTGGTGGCGTTGCCACAACACTGTAAGCCCTCAGACTTACTCTTGGTGGGTGCAGGAATGGGCCCTGCTGTGAATTATTACATCAAGAATTGTAATTGCATGCCCCTGTTGAACAGGGGCTGAAAAATTGGGCCTTAGGCACTGGTGGCACAACACTACAACCCCTCACAGATACTGTACTTGGAGCACAGCAATGAGCCCTATGGCAAATTATTGCTAAAAAAATTGTAAGTACACGCCCCTGTAAAACAGGGGCTGAAAAATTGGGCCTTAGCCACTGGTGGCGGCACCCATAAACAAAAATGATCTTCCAAGCTATCATCATCAATCGTATCATTGAGGACTCGGAGGAGGAGGATAGCCAGTCAACATAACAGCACAGGCACTCAGCATCAGTCTTGAAGGGACGTGACATGTTAAAATCAATTAGTCTGTTATATCAGCATCAGGTGTGTGGTAGCTGGTGGTGATCCAAGACTGGTTCATCTTGATGAAAGTCAGTCGATCAACCGAGTCGGTGGACAGGCGCACCCTGTGATCCGTGACAAATCCTCCAGCAGCACTGAATGTGCGTTCCGAAAGAACGCTGGATGCAGGACAGGCCAGTAGCTCAATTGCATACTGTGCAAGCTCTGGCCAGTGATCCATCCTCAAGACCCAGTAAGCCAGAGGATTTTCGGTGGGGAAGGTGTCCAAGTCTGACCTTGCCCCTAGATATTCCTGCACCATGTTTATCAGATGCTGGCGATGGTTGCTGGAACCAATCATACTTTGGGGCTGCGGACTAAAGAATTGTCTGAACGCATCGGTCAGACGGCCACCTTCCCCACCGCTCCTTCTTTGACTGGCCGAAGCCTCAGCAACTCGTTGTCCTGGACCAGGAGTTTGTAACCTCCCAGTCTCTGGGAACGCGTTGCACAGACCTTTCTGCAAGGCCTCCCGGAGTTGTCTCATCCTCTGCTCCCTCTGCGACGATAACATAAGGTCCGCAACCTTACCCTTGTACCGTGGATCAAGGAGAGTGGCCAGCCAGTAATGGTCCCTCTCCTTGATCCGAAGAATACGAGGATCCTTCCGCAGACTTTGCAGGATCAGGGAGGCCATGCAGCGTAGGTTTGCTGAGGCATTCGCTCCGGAGTCCTCTGGGTCACTAAGGACGACATGATCCGCAGTCACCTCCTCCCAGCCACGTACAAGTCCACTGGTTTCTTGGGACTGTAAATCATCCCTAAAAGACTGCTGCTGATGATGCTGAGTGCCAGCCTCCACCTCCATGCTGACACAATCCTCCTCCTCCTCCTCCTCCTCCTCCTCTTCCTCTTCCTGTGCGATGGGTGGGACAGAAGGAACACTGTCTGGGTAAAGGGGGCCTTGAGAGGCAAGGAAGTCCTCCTCTTCCTGCCTCTGTTCTGCCTCAAGTGCCCTGTCCATTATTCCACGCAGCGTGTGCTCCAACAGGTGGACAAGAGGTACAGTGTCACTGATGCATGCACTGTCACTGCTCACCATCCTCGTGGCCTCCTCAAATGGTGCCAGGACAGTGCATGCATCCCTGATCATGCCCCACTGGCGTGGAGAAAAAAACCAAGCTCCCCTGACCCTGTCCTGGTGCCGTAGTCGCACAGGTACTCATTGATGGCCCTCTGCTGCGTGTGCAGCCACTGCAGCATGGCCAACGTTGAGTTCCACCTGGTGGGCATGTCACATATAAGGCGGTTCTTGGGCAGGTTCAACTCCTTTTGCAGCTCAGCCAGGCGAGCACTGGCATTATAAGATCTGCGGAAATGCACACAGACTTTCCTGGCCTGCCTCAGGACATCCTGTAAGCCCGGGTACCTGCCCAAGAACCGCTGCACCACCAGGTTAAGGACGTGAGCCACACAGGGCACATGGGTCAGTTGTCCCTGTCGGAGGGCGGAGAGGAGGTTGGTGCCATTGTCACAAACCACCATTCCTGGCTTAAGCTGGCGTGGCGTCAACCACCTCTCGGCCTGGCCCTGCAGAGCAGACAGGACCTCTGCCCCAGTGTGGCTTCTGTCCCCCAAACACACCAGCGCAAGCACGGCATGGCATCTTTTTGCCTGCGTACTTGCGTAGCCCCGTGAACGGCTACGGAGCACCGCTGGTTCATAGGACAAACCACAGGAAGAGGCCATGGAGGAAGAAGAAGAGGAGGGGGTGGAGGAGAGAGGTGTGTCACAACCAGTAGTAGCATTTTGGAGGCGTGGCGGTGGGACAACCTCCAACACTACTGCACCTTGTCCTGCATCCTTCCCAGCTGCCAAAAGAGTGACCCAATGGGCCGTGAAAGAAAGGTAACGTCCCTGTCCATGCCTGCTGGACCATGAGTCAGCGGTAATATGCACCTTACCGCTGACCGCCCTGTCCAGCGAGGCCAAGACATTGCCTTCCACATGCCGGTAGAGAGCCGGAATAGCCTTCCGTGAGAAAAAGTGGCGTTTGGGAACCTGCCACTGAGGAACCGCACATTGCACAAACTCACGGAAGGGGGCCGAGTCTACCAACTGAAAAGGCAGCAGTTGAAGCGCTAGCAATTTAGCCAAGCTAGCATTCAACCGCTGGGCATGTGGATGGCTGGGAGTGAACTTCTTTCGATGGTCCAGCAGCTGGGGCAGGGAAATTTGCCTGCTAGAATCGGACGTCGGTGTACTGCTAGCAGAGTGGCCGCAAGTACTTGGCTGTGACACACCTAATTCTACACCTTCATTCCTCTCAGTGCATGTTTCTGAGAGGACTGAAGTTATAGTGGGGTTGGAGATCCCAGCTGATGCGGTGCAAGGAGAGGTCCGCTTTGTTCTTTGGTGTGGGTCTTTGAGGTAGGCTTGCCAACGAGCTGCATGGCAGGTCAACATCTGTCTGGTCAGGCATGTGGTACCCAAGCGGCTGATGTTTTGGCCACGCGATATACGCTTGAGACATATGTTGCAAACAGCAGCTGTGCGATCTGATGCACTAGCCTCAAAAAAGGCCCACACCAAGGAACTTTTTGAATGACGGGCAGAGGCAGCGCCCTGCACAGGCGGAGCTCTGCGGTGTGATTCCGTCGGTGTACTGCCCTTACGCTGGCCACCAAAGGGCATCCTGTCTCGTTGGAGATGTGCCTCCTCCTCATCCTCCTCCTCCTCTCTCCTATTAGGCACCCACGTGGAGTCAGTGACCTCATCATCCCCTCCCTCCTCATCACTGGAGCCAATCTGGCAGTATGCTGCAGCTGCTGGAACATGACTGCCAGATTGGTGTCCTTCTTGAGCATCCCCTCTGTCTGCTCTCACCCTACTGCCTTCCTGTAGCTGGGTTTCATCATCAGACCCTTCGAAACGCTGGGCATCCTCCTGGAGCATGTACCCAACACTGTGCTCAAACAGTTCGGGGGACTCCTCAGGAGGAGGACATGGTGGGTCTAGGGAAGGAGTGACTGATGATGAGTCTGACATTGATACCAGGGAAGAGGACGCTTTGGCAGCTGCTTTGCCAGTACCCTGAGCCTGGGTGAGAGAGGATGAGGAGGAGGAGGAGGGCTTGGTCATCCACTCTACCAAGTCTTCGGCATGATGTGGCTCAACATGTCCAGCTGCCGAAAAGAAGGACAAGCGTGTCCCATGGCCATGTGCTGATGACAATGCACCGCGTCCACGACCAGCACTGTTGCCCCCAGACACAGAGCCTGCTTGCCCTCTTTTATTGCCTCCTGACTGTCTGCCTCTCCTTGTTTGCCTTCCAGACATTCTAATAGATGGCATGCAGGGAGATGGGAAAAAAGCAATAAGGGCTACCTTCAGGTGTCCTTCTCTGTCCCTTGAAACAAGGACTTGCACAGTGAAAGAAACTGACACTCTCCCTACCTACAGTTTTCTGTCCCTAGAAAAAATGTTTTTTTTAAGCACAATATAGCACAAGGAGAATTCACTCACTGTCCTTCCAGGTCCCTGGAAACAAGGACTTGCACAGTGAAAGAAACTGAAACTCTCCCTACCTACAGTTTTCTGTCCCTAGAAAAAATGTTTTTTTTAAGCACAATATAGCACAAGGAGAATTCACTCACTGTCCTTCCAGGTCCCTGGAAACAAGGACTTGCACAGTGAAAGAAACTGACACTCTCCCTACCTACAGTTTTCTGTCCCTAGAAAAAATGTTTTTTTTAAGCACAATATAGCACAAGGAGAATTCACTCACTGTCCTTCCAGGTCCCTAGAAACAAGGACTTGCACAGTGAAAGAAACTGACACTCTCCCTACCTACAGTTTTCTGTCCCTAGAAAAAATGTTTTTTTTTAAGCACAATATAGCACAAGGAGAATTCACTCACTGTCCTTCCAGGTCCCTGGAAACAAGGACTTGCACAGTGAAAGAAACTGACACTCTCCCTACCTACAGTTTTCTGTCCCTAGAAAAAATGTTTTTTTTAAGCACAATATAGCACAAGGAGAATTCACTCACTGTCCTTCCAGGTCCCTAGAAACAAGGACTTGCACAGTGAAAGAAACTGACACTCTCCCTACCTACAGTTTTCTGTCCCTAGAAAAAATTTTTTTTTTAAGCACACTATAGCACAAGGAGAATTCACTCACTGTCCTTCCAGGTCCCTGGAAACAAGGACTTGCACAGTGAAAGAAACTGACACTCTCCCTACCTACAGTTTTCTGTCCCTAGAAAAAATGTTTTTTTTAAGCACAATATAGCACAAGGAGAATTCACTCACTGTCCTTCCAGGTCCCTAGAAACAAGGACTTGCACAGTGAAAGAAACTGACACTCTCCCTACCTACAGTTTTCTGTCCCTAGAAAAAATGTTTTTTTTAAGCACACTATAGCACAAGGAGAATTCACTCACTGTCCTTCCAGGTCCCTGGAAACAAGGACTTGCACAGTGAAAGAAACTGACACTCTCCCTACCTACAGTTTTCTGTCCCTAGAAAAAAAAATTTTTTAAGCACAATATAGCACAAGGAGAATTCACTCACTGTCCTTCCAGGTCCCTAGAAACAAGGACTTGCACAGTGAAAGAAACTGACACTCTCCCTACCTACAGTTTTCTGTCCCTAGAAAAAATGTTTTTTTTAAGCACAATATAGCACAAGGAGAATTCACTCACTGTCCTTCCAGGTCCCTGGAAACAAGGACTTGCACAGTGAAAGAAACTGACACTCTCCCTACCTACAGTTTTCTGTCCCTAGAAAAAATGTTTTTTTTAAGCACAATATAGCACAAGGAGAATTCACTCACTGTCCTTCCAGGTCCCTAGAAACAAGGACTTGCACAGTGAAAGAAACTGACACTCTCCCTACCTACAGTTTTCTGTCCCTAGAAAAAATGTTTTTTTTAAGCACAATATAGCACAAGGAGAATTCACTCACTGTCCTTCCAGGTCCCTGGAAACAAGGACTTGCACAGTGAAAGAAACTGACACTCTCCCTACCTACAGTTTTCTGTCCCTAGAAAAAATGTTTTTTTTAAGCACAATATAGCACAAGGAGAATTCACTCACTGTCCTTCCAGGTCCCTAGAAACAAGGACTTGCACAGTGAAAGAAACTGACACTCTCCCTACCTACAGTTTTCTGTCCCTAGAAATTTTTTTTTTTTTAAGCACAATATAGCACAAGAATTCACTCACTGTCCTTCCAGGTCCCTGGAAACAAGGACTTGCACAGTGAAAGAAACTGACACTCTCCCTACCTACAGTTTTCTGTCCCTAGAAAAAATGTTTTTTTTAAGCACAATATAGCACAAGGAGAATTCACTCACTGTCCTTCCAGGTCCCTGGAAACAAGGACTTGCACAGTGAAAGAAACTGACACTCTCCCTACCTACAGTTTTCTGTCCCTAGAAAAAATGTTTTTTTTAAGCACAATATAGCACAAGGAGAATTCACTCACTGTCCTTCCAGGTCCCTAGAAACAAGGACTTGCACAGTGAAAGAAACTGACACTCTCCCTACCTACAGTTTTCTGTCCCTAGAAAAAATGTTTTTTTTAAGCACAATATAGCACAAGAATTCACTCACTGTCCTTCCAGGTCCCTGGAAACAAGGACTTGCACAGTGAAAGAAACTGACACTCTCCCTACCTACAGTTTTCTGTCCCTAGAAAAAATGTTTTTTTTAAGCACAATATAGCACAAGGAGAATTCACTCACTGTCCTTCCAGGTCCCTAGAAACAAGGACTTGCACAGTGAAAGAAACTGACACTCTCCCTACCTACAGTTTTCTGTCCCTAGAAAAAATGTTTTTTTTAAGCACACTATAGCACAAGCACAAAACACACTGACACTCTCCCTACCTATCCTTCTCTTTCCCTAAACTAAAGGAATCCAGGTTAAGCAAGAAAGAAATAAAAGTCACTGTCCCTGCCTATGCTGCTCTATCCCTGCTCCGGAACACACTACACTAGGCCGCCGTGCTGGCGGCCTTTTATAGTGTGGGGCGTGTACTAAACACCCTCAGCAATAATTGGCCACAGGCATCCTGCCTGTGGCCAATCATTGCTCTCCTCGCTGCCGGCGCTGTGATTGGCCAAGCATGCGGGGTCACAGTGCATGCTTGGCCAATCACAGCGCCTGGATGACACTGCGATGGCGTAGTGCATTGTGGGCCGTTCGCGTCACTCGAATTTGACGCGAACGGCCCAAATCGTTCGATCTTCGTCGAACGATCGAACAGCCGATGTTCGAGTCGAACGTATGTTCGACTCGAACACGAAGCTCATCCCTACTGTCTGTGTTACACAACAGAACAATACCACGATGAGCAATAAGGGGTAGCGTATACTGTGCAGGAGGCACCTACACCCACTGTAACTGATTGCAGATGCCTGTCTGTGTTACACAACAGAACAACACCACGACGAGCAATAAGGGGTAGAGTATACTGTGCAGGAGGCACCTACACCCACTGTAACTGCTTGCAGATGCCTGTCTATGTTACACAACAGAACAACACCACGATGAGCAATAAGGGGTAGCGTATGCTCTGCATGAGGCACCTACACCCACTGTAACTGCTTGCAGATGCCTGTCTATGTTACACAACAGAACAACACCACGACGAGCAATAAGGGGTAGCGTATACTCTGCAGGAGGCACCTACACCCACTGTAACTGCTTGCAGATGCCTGTCTGTGTTACACAACAGAACAACACCACAAGCAATAAGGGGTAGCTTTAGGTGTATACTGTGCAGGAGGTTTAGCGAAGAATATCACTGTCACTGTCCCTGCCTATCCTTCTCTGTCCCTGCACGCCAACACACTGTAAATGCACAACACCACGACGAGCAATAAGGGGTAGCGTATACTGTGCAGGAGGCACCTACACCCACTGTAACTGCTTGCAGATGCCTGTCTGTGTTACACAACAGAACAACACCACGATGAGCAATAAGGGGTAGCGTATACTGTGCAGGAGGCACCTACACCCACTGTAACTGATTGCAGATGCCTGTCTGTCTTACACAACAGAACAACACCACGATGAGCAATAAGGGGTAGCGTATACTGTGCAGGAGGCACCTACACCCACTGTAACTGCTTGCAGATGCCTGTCTGTGTTACACAACAGAACAACACCACGATGAGCAATAAGGGGTAGCGTATACTGTGCAGGAGGCACCTACACCCACTGTAACTGATTGCAGATGCCTGTCTGTGTTACACAACAGAACAACACCACGACGAGCAATAAGGGGTAGAGTATACTGTGCAGGAGGCACCTACACCCACTGTAACTGCTTGCAGATGCCTGTCTGTGTTACACAACAGAACAACACCACGACGAGCAATAAGGGGTAGCGTATACTGTGCAGGAGGCACCTACACCCACTGTAACTGCTTGCAGATGCCTGTCTGTGTTATACAACAGAACAACACCACGACGAGCAATAAGGGGTAGCATATACTGTGCAGGAGGCACCTACACCCACTGTAACTGCTTGCAGATGCCTGTCTGTGTTACACAACAGAACAACACCACGAGCAATAAGGGGTAGCTTCAGGTGTATACTGTGCAGGAGGTTTAGCGAAGAATATCACTGTCACTGTCCCTGCCTATCCTTCTCTGTCCCTGCACGCCAACACACTGTAAATGCACAAGGTTTCAAAGGATGTCACTGACACTGTCCCTGCCTATCCTTCTCTGTCCCTGCACGCCAACACACTGTAAATGCACAAGGTTTCAAAGGATGTCACTGACACTGTCCCTGCCTATCCTTCTCTGTCCCTGCACGCCAACACACTGTAAATACACAAGGTTTCAAAGGATGTCACTGACACTGTCCCTGCCTATCCTTCTCTGTGCCTGCATGCCAACACACTACACAAGGCCGCCGCGCTGTAACTGATTGCAGATGCCTGTCTGTGTTACACAACAGAACAACACCACGACGAGCAATAAGGGGTAGCGTATACTGTGCAGGAGGCACCTACACCCACTGTAACTGCTTGCAGATGCCTGTCTGTGTTACACAACAGAACAACACCACAAAGAGCAATAAGGGGTAGCATATACTGTGCAGGAGGCACCTACACCCACTGTAACTGCTTGCAGATGCCTGTCTGTGTTACACAACAGAACAACACCACGAGCAATAAGGGGTAGCTTCAGGTGTATACAGTGCAGGAGGTTTAGCGAAGAATATCACTGTCACTGTCCCTGCCTATCCTTCTCTGTCCCTGCACGCCAACACACTGTAAATGCACAAGGTTTCAAAGGATGTCACTGACACTGTCCCTGCCTATCCTTCTCTGTCCCTGCATGCCAACACACTGTAAATGCACAAGGTTTCAAAGGATGTCACTGACATTGTCCCTGCCTATCCTTCTCTGTCCCTGCACGCCAACACACTGTAAATGCACAAGGTTTCAAAGGATGTCACTCACACTGTCCCTGCCTATCCTTCTCTGTCCCTGCACGCCAACACACTACACAAAGCCGCCGCGCTGGCAGCCTTTTATAGTGTGGGGCGTGTACTAAACCCCCCTGCCTGTGGCCAATTATGGCTCTCCTCGCTGCCGGCGCTGTGATTGGCCAAGCATGCGGGGTCACAGTGCATGCTTGGCCAATCACAGCGCCGGCAATGCACTGCAATGGCGCAGTGTATTGTGGGCTGTTCGCCTCACACGAATTTGGCGCGAACGGCCCACAAAGTTCTGGTTTCGCCGAACAGGCGAACAGCCGATGTTCGAGTTGAACATGCGTTCGACTCGAACACGAGCTCATCCCTAGAGGGGAGGACTAACATGGTGGTAAATAAAGTCAACTGGCTAAATCCGGGTACACAGGTTAGGTTTTATTTTGTTCAACCCAGCGGGCTGAACTAAAAAAAAAAACTGAGAGGTCACTGTACTAACTATGCAATGTGTTCTGACAGGGTCCCCCATCAGAACACACCAGTCAATGCTCACAGCCATTGGCTGCAATCACTGATTGGATGCCGATCAGCTGCTGGTTTTCAATCATGCTTGTTCGACAAAAGCTGGTCGTGAGATAGGCTTCTGTTGGATGAGCAGCTGTACAAATGGGCCAAAAGTCGGCTGGTTTCTACTGTAATGGCTGATTTAATGCTGATATTCAGCTTGTGTATACGGGGCTTAGGAGGGACACAGTAATAAAAAGCCATCCCATAGCAAGATGCAGGTGGTGGCTAATGTAAACATATTTTATTTTTATTTTCTTTAAGACACCTTTAAGACACCTACAGGTGAGCTTTGAAAGACAATTGTAGAAGCAAAGAGTCACAAGGTGAAATTCAATTAACTGTAGCAGGCAAAACGTCAACTGCTTGAAGAGGCATTAGTCTGAAACTAGAGAACATATTAAACTGGAAACCACTGCCAGTGCTGATAACAGAGATCTATTCCATTCCACACTCACTCCCCAGTTAATACACAAAAAATGATTGGTAAACCCACAAGTGCCCTTTTCACCACTACTATTCCTTTATACTGGCATTTCAAACTTGCAAATACAACCATTTATAAATTGGATCCAGCCTGTCTGAGTTGGGGATGCAGTAAAACATTTCAAGGGGGCAGAGGATGGAAGTAAAAAAAAAAAAAATAGATCTGTTGGAGAAGAGGGAGCTTTGGTGAACTGAAATTTGAGGGAGGGGATACAGCCCACCCCAGCAGCCCCTTAGATCTGACCATGCTGTAAAACACTTTTTCATAGATAAATATTTTTAATACAGGTATATACATCAGACCAAGATGACAGACAAATGAGGAGGAAATAGGGACAGAAAGGCATTGTTCCAAAATAGGCCGGGGCAGTCCCTCCAAATCATGTATCGTGGACAGTTTGGAGCTATGTCTATGCTCAGCCTTCTGTGCACAGGAAATCTAACCTGGCATGCTTCAATAAGTCTGGGGGAGGAGTTTAATACATGTTTGTGGGCTAAGTCAAGTGAAGAAGGGAGCAAAGGCAGCAGAATAAATCAATTACTGATAGATATACAAAGTTTATGGTGAAAATATTTGTTTAATAACTTATGGTTACATTTCATTTTAGCTGCTTTCAAGCATGCACCAGTGCTTATTTGAATAAATACCTTAAGAAACATTTTTTTTTACTCTGACATAAAAGTTGAAGACTATAATTTTACAGAAGGATGCTATGCTTATGTTTTAAAAAACACACAGTAGAGATTTATTAGTGTAGCGGGGTCTCTAAATTCAGGTAGGACACTCAGGTGTATAAGTATGGGAATAATGGACCATTTGTGTTCGTGGAGGATTGGACGGTGTAATAATCTCCTTGGCCTCTGGGTGGCGGGGTACTTGGAGGCTCAAGGTAGATTGGTCGTCACAGTACTACCCTTTTTGTCCCTTTCCGGAGATGGTACGGCGAGGGCGGGGAACCTGCCGTGGTGTCGATGGGAGGAGATAAAAGGGGGAGACGCCCTAACCACGAGGTCTTCAGGAGGAAGTTCTTTACGCGCCCAGGCACCTTAGGCCTGGGTGCGGGCGGTTCCGGATTCCGGCCCAGGCGCCCTAGGCCTGACCGGAATGGAGTTGGAGTCCATCTCAGGCACCTTCAGCCTGGGGTGAGGTACTAAACCAGGAGGCCTGGGGCCCAGTGACTTCGACTGGGTCCCGCGAGGGTGGAAAAGTCCGAGGGTCCCTGAAGTGGATGGGGCCCATGTCTGAGGTGAGGAGGCTGGGGAGGTTACCCATTCGGAGAGTTTGGAGCAGCATCAACCCAGTGACGGATGGGCCTCTGGTAACTCTCTTGGAGGGACATCTTCCCCTGACAGGGGCCACAACGCAACGAAGGTACTCCTATCTACGTTTTCTTGAGTCGCTGGTAGAGACTCTCAAATTCTAAGTCCTTTCTAGTTAATGCTATAGTAACCGCTGGCGAGATCGCAGTGGTTTAGCTGATTACCAGGATAGTGCCTCGACCTGCTCATTCCCCGTATCAAAATGTTATCAAGTCGCAACCAGTTGGCTACTGAAGCACTTTTTATTGTGAGATATGCAATAAAACAAGAGTTGGACTGTGATCGGTGTGTGGAACTCTGGTTAATGGGAGCAGAGGGAAGTGTTGGCACAGTGGGACTTGATTCTAGACAAAAGCACATAGGCCCGAGGAAATATCTGGTACTGGCCTTCACCTCACCCACAGCTATGGGGAGGACATGGGCCGTAGGGCATCTCACCCTGTCGTATGACATACCCCTAGACAAAAGAGATGGGGAGAGGCCGCTACATTAGTCAACAGGAACGGTGAATGTTTTAGACTTTTGGGGTCTGGTATGAATTTTAAGGGTGATTCCAAGCAAAAAATAAAAAGTGTGAGCCCCTTAATCTGAGCATGCAGCCTGGCTGGCCAGGAAAGAGGGGAGCGTGTGTCCCCATCCTCCTGAACCATACCAGGCAACATGCCCACAACATGTTACAGTATGCAGTATGGCTAGATAATCCTTACGCAACTAGACAAAATCCTTCTCAGTCCTGTCTCCCTGGCGCGTATTGTCCCGTGGACTTTCTAAATAAAAAAACTACCAGGGAAAATACATCCTCCCATTGGCACGCCTCCCGTGGACTCACTGGGGTATGCTGTGGCTCGATCCTGTGACCATGGATCACAGTGCTCTGTACCGAGCCACTGTGATTGGCCCATGTACCATGTGATCGCTGTGACCAATCACAGTGATCACATGATCAGAAGTAAACAACTGTCATGAATGACTTTGATTCATGACAGCATTTCTTACTATTGTGATTGCTGTGATTGGATCACAGCGGCCCTGTACCATGTGATAGCTGTGTCAGGAACCATGAAACAGACTGAGACAGAAAATGCAGTAAAAATCACACCTTTTAATAAAATGGTATAAATGGTACAACTGGTAAACATAGTCAAAACATAGCCAGGGTTTGGTAGCCAAATCGGGTAGTCAGAACAAGCCAGGAAATCGGGGAGCCAGAGATCAGCGTAGTCAGAAGCAGCAGGCAGGATCAGGGACCAGAAGGTCGAGGCCACTGTAGAACTGCAGATAATTTCTCTGGGTCCATCGAAAAACCGGCAGTAGAAATGTCGTAACCCAGAACTTTAACCTGTTCACGATGGAACTCGCACTTCTCCAACTTACACCACAGGTTATTATCTCTCAGCCTCTGTAGCACATGGAAGACATCTGTGTGGGGGCTCTCTAGGGATTTAGAATATATGAGAATATCATCGAGATAAACCAGCACACATTGCTGCAACATATTTCCATACCTCAGTCACGGATTCTGCGGGACATACCCGCATTCGGACTTACAGTATGTCCTGCAGTCCCGCTCAGCTGAGCTGTTTCCCGCATTCCGTCCACTGCCACTCACTTTTGTAGAGTGCAGGCAGTTTTCAAAGCTTGTGAGCAGCTTATAGATTGACCAATCATTTAATTTACATTTGCTGGGGCCCCATCCTTCCATCAGTGGGGCCCCAGGAGGCAGTAGCAGAGTGGGACTCTTTTTTTTTACTGTAGGGGCAGAGGCAGCTAAGCCGCATTTGCCGACAGTTAGTTTAAAGTTCCAGCCCCCAGCCTGTCTGTCTCTGGCGGAGTGATATGGAAGGGATGCCTGTCTGCCTCACTCCCACAGTAAGTGTTGAGGGCAAAAGGCGGGACTGCAGCCAGCGGTGACTGTGAGGAACCATAGTAGCCATCCACCAGAAAGGTACATGGAGGGCTTCTCTGACATCTGACAGGTAGGTGATCTTTCTGCTCCCCCTGCACGGCTGCACCTACACACTTTCCCCTGCCTGCAAACTCTCCTCTCAGTCCGGCTCATCTGCTTTTCTCCACTCCTTCCCCACCACTGACAGCTCCACTACTCCTCTCCCTGCAATCAGTGATTTAAGTCCCCCAGCTCTGATTACTGCTTTCCTCCCCCCACGGCATCTCCAATCCTAATGCCCCATACACACGATCATTTTTAATGTCATTTTTAAAACTGACGTTTTTCTAGTAATTTTTTTTATTGTTTCCTCTCAAGCCTATCTTGCGTACACACCATCATTTTAAAAAATGTTCAAGAAAAGCGCAGTGACGTACACCACGTACGACGGCACTATAAAGGGGAAGTTCTGTTCGAATGGCGCCACCCTTCATGTTAGTAAAGTTTGTTGAGAGACGATTCGCTCTTTTCAGTCTAGTGCTTTTCAGTCCGTTACAGCATGACGAATGTGCTATCTCCATTACGAATGCTAGTTTTACCAGAACGAGCGCTCCCGTCTCATACTTGATTCTGAGCATGCGCATTTTTTTTCACGTCGTTAAAGCATACACACTATCGTTTTTCACGTCGTTAAAAAAACGACATGAAAAACGACGTGAAAAAAGAGAGCATGTTCGAAATTTTTAATGCCCGTTTTTCACGTCGTTAAAAATGCTCTGGAGCATACACACGATCATTTTTAATGGCCATTTTTTTTAATGGCATTTTTAACGGCATGAAAAATGATCGTGTGTATGGGGCATAATGCATATCTCCTCTTCCCATTATCAGTCCCTCCTGTCCCGACACAGCAAACCTCAGTTCTTTCTTCACTAAATGCCAGCACCCTTTCCCTGACAGAAGTTCCTGATAGACTCCTGAGCTCCTCCATTCCGGATACTTCTCCCATCCACAGCCCAACTCCCTCCAATTCACACTGTAATCCAGCCTGCACTATCCCCCTCTTAGCTGTCTGTATCCTAGGCTTAGGATCCCCGTCTATTTCATTCATATCCCTGGATCACCCCTCCTAACACTCCCCCCAGTGCCTGATGTAAAGGGGAACTCTTGATGTGAAAATGGAAGATTGCTGATGTAATGGGGTCTCCAGATGTAAAGAGAGAATACTAATGTTAAAGGAGGAATACCAATGTTAAAGGGGGACTCTGATGGGAAGGCAGCCCCACATTTAAGGGCCATTGCAGATGTAAAGGAGGACTCCTGCTGTAAAATGGGACTCTTGTCAGATGTTAAGTATAGGGAGCTCCTGATTTAAAGGGCCACTGTTGATGTGAGGACTCCTGCTGTAAAAGGGGACTCTAATGTGAAAGGGTGGCTCTTAATGTTCGGGGTCTTCTGATGTAAAGGGGAACTACTGATGTAAAGGAGGGGACTTTAATGTGAAGGGGAGATTCTGATATAAAGGGTGACTAAGTATACCTCAGCCCTTGACTGTATCTAAGTGTATACATGACAGGTTTATGTCAGTGAGCCTCTCACTCATAGCACAGAAATTAGGGAGTATTTTGTGGGTACAAGGACTGCGAACTGTGTACAGTATATACCACTGTAAAGCCGTATTAAACCCAAAATCAAAAATGTATTATATTGCAGCTCAGTAATCATTAGATGTGGTGGCTGCATTCATTTTTGTTTCTTTCTAGGCTTTTTCACCTGGTGATCTGTTCAGTAGCATACCTCCTGTATTAGTGAGACACAACTCTGTATGAAGGAGTAATTGGGCCCCTTTGAACAGCAGAATTTGCAATCTGGATGGACGGGAGTGTTAGATGGACTAGCAGATTTAGATGCACTAACACTTTATAAGCAGTTGCAGCAAACAGATTTTTTTCTTTCAGGATAAAGGTCTTGCATAAATAAATAAAAACTGATCATTGTAAGCGCCCCTGTCAGTGGTAAATGGGTTGTCTCAACTCTCTAACTGTTACATCTGCAGGACAGCTTATTCTTTTGAAAAACAAAAAACATACTGGCTGGATCACCAGGTGAAAATAGAAGTAAGCCTAAAAAAGAAAGCAAATGCAGCCATCACATCTATGAATTGGTAAGCTGAAATATAATAAATGTTTGTAGGTTTAATACCGCTTTAGACTCTATTTAACCATGTTCCTTTAAGCCACCTCGATATTCAACTTATTTAAGCCACGCCCATTATTGTTGCGGTGCGTTCCGCATGTCTTTTCCATCCCAAGGTGCCCCTCATTCTCAAGTTCCAAAGTTGGGAGGTATGTATTTCAGGGGACATCATTGACGAACTCCTGAAAAACTGCAGGAGCGTTGCAAAGGCCAAAAAGCATTACGAGGCATTCATACTCATGTCCTGTCCTGGTGTTAAATGCAGATTTGCTAAGGGAACTGGCAGCTTCCATTAGTCTCTGCAGTTAAACCAACTCTAGGAGCACATTGCTTGGCTTTCACAGAAATATGAGATGGTTGTTGGGAATTACTGCCAAGGAATACGTGTTGTGACTGCTGATCTGCGGAGAGAGCTGGTTTACTTTATGCACTCACTGATCCTCTGTCATGGGGGATCGTGACTAGTCGGTAAGGAGGAACTTTTTCTGATTGGTGGTGGATCAATACGTTTATTTTTGGATGCAATATCTCACCATATGAGCGTGAAACTTTATGTTATCATCATGTCTATTGTTACACCATGGTTACTATGTACCAAAATACTATTATTGTTTGTATGTGCTATATGATCTTTTAAATAAAATTCTTTTGGTTCACCTAATTATCTTTCTTGCAACCCAGTGCTTCATTTAAAGTCCCACCCTCCTTGCTCTCTCCCATTAGTATCATTGTACAAGTGAATATAAAAAAAAAAAATCCTGTGTAAAAAAAAAAAGAACAATTCCTGATTACCTTTCCAGAATATAAATATGTATGAATCACTGCCACTCACTCAGTGTCCCTACTCACTGGTGCACCAGTCGCAGTGTCCCTAATCACAGCCAAACCAGTTACAGTGTCCCTAATCACCGCCAAACCAGTTACAGTGTCCATGATCACTGCCACTCCAGTCATATTGTCCCTAATCCACACCAGTTACAGTGTCCCTGATCGCCTCCACACCAGTTACAGTGTCCCTGATCACCAGAACACCAGTCCCAGGGTCCCTGATCACCACCACACCAGTCATATCGTCCCTAATCCCTGGTACCCCAGTTACTGTGTATCTAATCACTGCCACCCCAGTTACAGGGCCCTCGATCACCGCTACACTAATTACAGTGTCACTGTGTCCCAGACCACAGCCACAACAATTATTGTGTTACCATAAGGGCTTTTTCACGGAACAACCATTGACCCCTCCACACATTCCAGGGTAATAGGTGTAATCCTAGACTCTGACCTCTCCTTCAATACCCACATCCAATCACTGGCTAAATCTTGCCGCCTCAACCTCTGCAACATTTCCAGAATTCACTCCTTCCTGACTAACGACACCACAAAACAATCTATTCACTTCTTGGTTATTTCCTGCGTTGACTACTACACCTCCCTCCTCACTGCCTACTTTTACACAGGCTATCCCCCCCTTCAGTCTATCATGAATGCTGCTGCTAGACTGCTAATACAGATTACTAACCAATCCATGACTGCTGCCCCTCTCTGCCAATCTCTTCACTGGCTTCCCCTATCCCATCGTATAAAATTCAAAATACTAACCACAACATACAGGGTAGTGAGTGTCCCCCCCCCTCCTGAACCATACCAGAACACATGCCCTCAACATTGGGAGGGTACCTTGCGAGGAGTATTAAGCCTACCCCCTTGCAAGGCAGTTTGTCTCCATTTTGAGGGAAACAAGAGCCTTAGCCCCACATTCTGTCTCCCCAAATGGATTTTGGGGGTTTGCATTAAGGCTTTTTCAGATATCTGGTGGCCCCAGATATCCATTCTTCCCCTCTGTGTAAATAAGTAAGGGGTACATAATACCCCTTGTTACTCATTTACCAAAGTTTTAATAGTAAATACATTATAAAAATACACTGTGCAAAAAGTCCATTAACCACTTCCCATCCGGGCCAATTCTGTAAAGAAAATCATCATTTTTTTCTAGAAAATTACTCAGAACCCCCAAACATTATATATGTTTTTTTTTTAGCAGAAACCCTAGGGAATAAAATGGTGGTCATTGCAACTTTTTATGTCACGCGGTATTTGTGTAGCGATTTTTCAAAATTTCATGAATTGAAAAAAAAAAAAACAGTAAAGTTAGCCCAATTTTTTTCTATAATGTGAAAGATAATCTTATGCCGAGTAAATAGATACCTAACATCTAAAAGTTAGATACCTAACTTTTATAACCGAGGCCCCGCCCTCGGTTATAAAAGAAATGTCACACGGCTCATGCGTCATTTGCCCGGGAGCCTTCTATAGAGGTGGCTGTATCGTTCGTAGCGGCGGGTAGCGGTGGGTAGCAGTGGGTAGCCGTGGGTAGCAGCGGGTAGCAGCGGTCCGGGTCGTGGAAGGATGTACATCGCTGGAATTAATTTTTTTATTTTTTATTAAAGGACTTGTCCCAAGTTGTCTATGTGTTTTTTTTACCTTTTTTGACACTTTTTTTGTGAAATGGTAGGGGTACAATGTACCCCGTTACCAATTTACATAGGGGGCCGGGATCACCGGGTCCCCTTTGTTAAAGGAGGCTTCCAGATTCCGATAAGCCCCCCGCCTGCATACCCCCACAACCACCGGGCAAGGGTTGTGGTGATGAGGCCCTTGTCCCCATCAACATGGGGACATGGTGCTTTGGACCCCAAAGCATCCTCCCATGTTGAGGGCATGTGGCCTGGTACGGTTCAGGATGGGGGGCCCTCTCTCGTCCCCCCCTATTTTCTTGCGGCCTATCAGGTTGAATGCTCGGGTAAGGGTCTGGTATGGATTTTTGGGGGGAACCACACACTATTTTTTTTTATTTTGGCGCGGGTTCCCCTTAAAATCCATACCAGACCTGAAGGGTCTGGTATGGATTTTGAGGGGGACCCCTACGCCATTTCATAAAAATGTATTTTTTAAATTTTGGTTCAGGGTTCCCCTTAATATTCATACCAGACCCAAAAGGCCTGGTAATGGACTGGAATGGAATGCCGTTTTTTTTCAATGACTTTTATCTTTATTGCCGGGACCCGACAATTCATTATAGCCGCGAGTAGTTTTAAATGACTTTTTTTCCTTTAGAAATGTCATTTTGTGCAGGGACTGTTCTAAACACGGGAATGTGCCACTTTACAGGCATACTATAGACACCCCCCAGGTACGAAATTTAAAGGAATATTTCACTTTTATTGTTTCACGTTAAGCATTATTAAAATCACTGCTCCCGAAAAAAATGGCGGTTTTAAAACTTTTTTTGCATTGATACATGTCCCCTGGGGCAGGACCCAGGTCCCCAAACACTTTTTATGACAATACCATGCATATAAGCCTTGAAAATTAGCACTTTTGATCTCTCCCATAGACTTTTAATGGGTGTTCCGCAGCTTTCGAATTTGCCACAAACACCCCAAATTGTTTGCTATTCGGCGAACAGGCGAACACCTGATGTTCGAGTCGAACTTACATTTGACTCGAACATCGGGCTCATCCCTACTCCCCACAGATAGCTGTGGTAATCAGTGTTTGAGAGGGTGTTTGCTGGCTCCCTGGGACTTGCCTCTTCCTGATCATATAAATGCTGGTGGGCAGCCCATTTTTAGACCGGCTGAAGAAGAAGCAAGGTTGCTTTGAAACGACGTTCCTGTTCCATCTCCAACATTTTCCAACAACATAAGGTGGCTTCAAATCATGGGCCCTGTGTTGGATTGACTGCTTTGGCTCTCCAGTGACAGCGGTTCCCTGCTTCCATTCCATCTCTGCTCCCTTGCCGGTGACCAAGGCAAGGCATCTTGGTTGTCTGTCCGATCTCTGTCCCAGAGGCTACCTGACTGTCACGTTGAGCTCCATTTTAACTTTGTAAGTACTTTTTTACATTTTCTATTAGAATTCCACTTTACACGGTACACTATGGTTGTTGTGCTTCTCTCTCCCTCCCCTCTTTTTGTCGCCTACAGTCACACAGCACACCTATCCTGGAACAAAGCAGAACTTCCAGAGTTAGATTAATGCCGCGTACACACGATCATTATTCACGGCGGTTAAAAAACCGCCGTGAATAATGTCATTTAAAACGGGGGAACAGCTTGTTCCCCACACACGGTCGTTTTTCATGTCGTTTTTTCTCTTGTCGAGAAAAACGACCGTCTGTGGGCTCCGCAGCAGTGTTTCCCTATGGGAAACACTGCCGCGGAAAACATGTCGAAAAAAAAAAACGACGAGAAAAATTAGAACATGTTCTAATTTTTCTCGTCGTTTTTAATGCCGTTTTTCTCGTCGAAAAAAACGACAGAAAGCCCACAGACGATCGTTTTTCTCAACGAATGGGAAAAATGTTGTTTTTCTCAACGTGTGTACGCGGCATAATAGTGTGTTGAATTGCATTCTAGGCTACCCGCATTATCTACCTTACATAGACGTCATCTGTCCAATTGTTTCATATTGTATCATGCAGTTTTATATTGTTTCACATTGCTTCACACTGTGAACTTACATCTAGTTCATCAGGGCACTGATTTCTAACCAGCACATTAAAAAAAATATATTGTGAGATTGGGGTGATTAAACTCAAGCAGCAGGTGCATTTACAATGTGTTGCGCCAGTCCAGACTGTAATTTTAGGGCATGGCAACCCACTTTTATTGAATAAATGAAAAGTACATCAATTGCCTATGCAGGGGTTTCTTCCACATAACATGCATGAACGAAAATACCAAGCCACCTGGCTCACAAGTTGGCAGCACTGCCAAGAACTTACCAGTCCTTTTGACTGTGTCACCCAGCTCTCTTGAAACACTTGGCTCTCTAGCTCTCATGCCCTTGTACACACGATCGGATTTCCAGTGGAATAAAATCTGATGGAATTTTATGTCGGAATTCCGAGGAAGCTGACTTCCATCAGTCTTGCATACACACTGTCAGACTAAATTCCGACCGTCCAAAACGCGGTGACGTAAAACACTCCGACAAGGGACAAGAAAAATTAAACAAGAAAGTCCTGTAGGCGCTACAACCTTCCGATCTGAGCGTGAAATTGTCCAACTTGTGAGGGTTAAAGAGGGCCAGTACCAGTGCAGCTGCAAACCACTGGAGAGGTGGATAAAAGGGTACAAAAAAAAACACAAGAGCAGTGCTCAATGGATACAGCATAAAACTTTATAGTCTTGTATAGGGTAAAAATGCATAGATATAGCACATAATAGAATCACTAAAATGCACACAATTGGCAATGTGGTATATTAAAAGCAGCGATAATAACACTGAAGAGTCAAGGCTTGTTAACATCAATCCATGATTAGTATGGGTCCCCAGGGAGCACCTATCAATCCAGCAAAATTACCACCAATGACAGGTGGAGTGAGGGATAGTGATATAATGGCTGATGGACCTGTTCTCAAGGGATGTGACAGCTGATGGAATAGGGTGTGGAGCGTGATACAGAGAACCCAGGATGAGCAGGGATCACTTTAGATGGCAAACGAGCAACTACTCCAGAACACCAACCTGTAGTGTGAAGGATATCACAGCTGGTAACTGGGGTGCGGAGCGTGATGCTGGAAACACAGGGCTTGCGGAGATCACTTGTGAGCAGGTAACTCCTCCAGAACCCAGCCTATGTGGGAATCAATAAATGAAGCCACACAGAGAACTCCGTGGCTGTAGGTGGATAGATGGCTCTGCGGGAACGCAGAGAGCGGTGACCGACCAATCAGAAGCCGGGCGCGCTCCGATGACGTCAGCACCAACCAATGCAGACGCAGAGTGGTAAGCAGCCAGTGGGAACCCAGGCGCACCAGGAGGTGTCAGCGATGTTATGGATGTAATAAAGCGGAGATAGAATGAGGATTAGAAGACTCAGAATGCAGTGGCAATAATGCAGCTATACAGCTGTACGGGGAGCCGTGACTGATATGTTTCGTGTTCCTACGCTTTTTCAACATGTCCGCAGAGCCATCTATCCACCTACAGCCACGGAGTTCCCCGTGCAGCTTCATCCATTGATTCCCACATAGGCTGGGTTCTGGAGGAGTTACCTGCTCACAAGTGATCTCCGCTAGAGTTGAGCGGACACCTGGATGTTCGGGTTCGACGGGTTCGGCCGAACTTCAGAAAAAAGTTTGAGTTCGGGACCGAACTTCACCCGAACTCGACCCCGAACCCGAACCCCATTGAAGTCAATGGAGACCCGAACTTCTGAGGACTAAAATGGCTCTAAAAAAGTAATGGAAAGGGCTAGAGCGCTGCAAATGGCAGCCAAATATTGTTAAGAACATGGCAAGTGCTCTGCAAACAAATGTGGATAGGGAAATAACTTAAAATAACTTAGAAAAAAAATAATAATAATATGCTGGAGGCCCCCTTCTCAGCAGAAGAGGTACAGGAAGTCATTAAGAACCTCAGAAACTCAACGGCACAATGCCACACATATGGTGAGAATGCCCCAGAATACGCCCTTTCTGGGAAAAAAAATTTCAATTTAATGGATAAGCTAGTGGAAAAATAAAATACTTTGAAATTAAAAAAAATAAGGTCCATATGGAGTAGGAGGTTGAGGCGGCAGTGGATGTGGCTGTGTAGGTGGAAGCGGCGGTGGAGGAGGACGAGGTAGCCAACACTGGTTCAAAAATACAACAATGGCTCAGTAAGAGCAGAACACACCCAAAGTATGTAAACGGTGTATCCCACACCTACAGAACTGCAGAAAATGCTATTAAAAAAAAAGTTTTTGTCCTAAAATTCTTTTTTTAGGATAGCACAATAGAAGAAAAATATATAAATTGTTTATCTCACACACCTCCAGATATGCAGAAAACACTGCAAAATATTTTCTGTGGCCCTAAATGGGTGTTTTTGGAAGAGCAGAATACACCCACAGTATGTAAACGCTGTATCTCACACCTACAGAACTGCAGAAAATGCTATTCCAAAAAAATGTTTTTGTCCTAAAAAATTTTTTTTAGGATAGCACAATAGAAGAAAAATATATAAATTGTTTATCTCACACACCTCCAGATATGCAGAAAACACTGCAAAATATTTTTTGTGGCCCTAAATGGGTGTTTTTGGAAGAGCACAAGACACCCACAGTACGTAAACGCTGTATCTCACAGCTACAGAACTGCAGAAAATGCTATTCCAAAAAAATGTTTTTGTCCTAAAAAATTTTTTTTAGAATATCACAATAGAAGAAAAATATATAAATTGTTTATCTCACAAAAACACTGCAAATTTGATTTATTTTTTTCGCCCTAAATGGGTGTTTTTGGAAGAGCACAATACACCCACAGTATGTACAGGGTGTATCTCAACGTAACATATGCAGTGCTGGTGCACTGAGCTTGCAGATAAAAGTTAGATTTTCTCTGGCACTGGGCTCATGGCAGTGTAAAAAGACTGTGCACTGCAACCCAACCAGGTAAATCTATGCAGATCGCTGAGTTATTAGATCTCTGAATCTGGACTCCTAGATAAATCTCTCTCCCTGAAAGCAGCAACAGGAACCTTGCCCTACACTGTCTCTATCTTTTCTCTCAGTAGATTGCAGAATCAGGACTAACTCCTATCATTTCATTCTCTCCCTCACAGCAACAGCAGCCAGGATCCTTTCCCTATACTGTCCAAAGCAGAGTGACGTGCTGTGCTGTGTGCCTCTAGCTTATATAGAGGCTGGGTCACATGCTGCACTGGGCAATCACAGCCATGCCATTAGTAGGCATGGCTGTGATGGCTTCTATGGGCACACCAGTTAAACAAAAGTTTATTGGCTGCCCTGTAGGTTTTAGAAATGCGCCATTACATCGCCGAACACCGGACCCGAACCAGAAAATACAGTCAATTGTTCGAGTTCGGGTCCGGGACCCAAAAATCCAAAAGTCTGGTACGAACCCAAACTTTACAGTTCGGGTTCGCTCAACCCTAATCTCCGCAAGCCCTGTGTTTCCAGCATCACGCTCCGCACCCCAGTTACCAGCTGTGATATCCTTCACACTACAGGTTGGTGTTCTGGAGTAGTTGCTTGTTTGCCATCTAAAGTGATCCCTGCTCATCCTGGGTTCTCTGTATCACGCTCCACACCCTATTCCATCAGCTGTCACATCCCTTGAGAACAGGTCCATCAGCCATTATATCGCTATCCCTCACTCCACCTGTCATTGGTGGTCATTTTGCTGGATTGATAGGTGCTCCCTGGGGACCCATACTAATCATGGATTGATGTTAACAAGCCTTAACTCTTCAGTGTTATTATCGCTGCTTTTAATATACCACATTGCCAATTGTGTGCATTTTAGTGATTCTATTATGTGCTATATCTATGCATTTTTACCCTATACAAGACTATAAAGTTTTATGCTGTATCCATTCAGCGCTGCTCTTGAGAAAAATTAAGTTCAATGCTTCCGAGCATGCGTCGACTTGATTCTGAGAATGGGTGGATTTTTCTCCGATGGAATTCCACACAGACGATTAGAATTTCCCATCGGATTTTATTCCATCTGAAAAATTTAAAACATGTTCTATTTTTTTACTCCGATGGAAAAAAGTCCGATGGGGCCCACAACATGATCGGAATTTCCGATGAAACAAGTCCATTGGATTTTATTCCATCGGAAATCTGATTGTGTGTACAAGGCATTATTCGCAGCACCCTGCTGCATGGCCCACCTCTGGCCTAAGGATTGGGGTTCTCCTGACACCCCTGATAGGAGCTGACCTGACTTCTGGAACTGAAACCTACTGTCTCCTGGCTTGGTCTGACCCTTCGATGAGACCTCTGTCTTGTGACTTCTGGCTGGGCATCCCCTAACATTGGGTGAAACCTTCCGTCTCCTACACTGGGAGTGGTCTCCAAAATGGGAGTTCTGAGAAATTCTCAGACTTGAGTATATAATGACCCTGCACACCTGTGTAGTCAGCCAGGTCGCAGGCATCTAGCAAAACCCAGACACAGGATTGAATGTTCTGATTAATAACTACAGAATCTGGAGAAAGATAAAACCACAGCTTCCTCCACTCAGTGTGTTGAGTTATTTTGAGGGGACAGCAAATTTTCATTGTTATACAAGCTGTACACTCACTACTTTACATTGTAGTAAAGTGTCATTTCTTCAGTGTTGTCACATGAAAAGATAGAAGAAAATATTTACAAAAATGTGAGGGGTGTACTCACTTTTGTGAGATACTATATATATATATATATATATATATATATATATATATATATACAGATATATATATATATATATATATATATATATATATTGTGAGGGGGTTAGCTCGGTAGCGGGTGTGTGTGACCCCCTGGATGGGCTCCCCACACAAAAACAGGCCCAGCAGACGGAGGTTGTGGTTTTCAAGATCAAAAGGTGCGGTTTATTTCTCTATTTACAGTGACAAAAACACAGCAAAGCAAAAAGAAACATAAACAAAATAAATCCTGGTCAGCTTGACCTCTGACTAAACATGCAGGTTTCCCTAACTAACAACTGGGATCAGCCTGGTGCTGTCCTAGTCCCTAAGTCCCTGGTTTAGTAAATGTCCAAACAAATAGCCACACAGGCTTTGTCTCACCGCACAGGGGTTCACTCTCCCTAGACAGTCCACACAGGTCTGGTTCCAGGCATGAGCAAACACCTAATGAAGCTGGGAGTTTTTATAGAGGCCTTAAACGAGCTGACAAGCTTCAGCTGGTCTCATCAACTCCCTGCCTGCACGACGCCCAGCACTCTCCCTAGAGGTATGAATCATCCATGAGCCCACTAGCCTCAGCTGGGCTTCATCAACTCTCTCCCTAGTTGTATAAGTCGGCATAAAGCCTGAATCTGGGAGAAATATACCTACCCCCCTGGATGCAACCAGGTGACTTTACCTTCCTGCTGTCACATACCCCCCCCCTCTTGTTTTAACCTTGGGGTTGGAACACCAGCAATCAGGCATTCATGTACTCGAGACAAAGCATCCACATTCCCCATTTGAACGCCAGGGCGATGCTTTACTGTGAAGTTGAATTCCTGTAGGGCCAGGAACCACCTATTTACTCTTCTATTTGTCTCCTTGTTTTGAGCCATCCACTTTAACGGAGCGTGATCCGTAACCATGTCAAAGTGCCTACCTAGCAGATAGTACCGAAGGGAATCTAGAGCCCACTTCACCGCTAAACACTCCTTTTCAACCGTGGCGTAATTTACCTCATGGGACTTCAACTTCCTGCTGAGGTAAATGACTGGGTGCTCTTCCCCGTTCCAGACCTGGGACAATACTGCTCCTAACCCCACATCTGACGCATCACTTTGTACGACAAAGTCTTTAGAGAAGTCGGGTGAGTACAACACTGGCTGGCTACATAAGGCTTGTTTCAAGAATTGGAACGCTGCCTCAGCCTCGGGGGTCCATTTAATCATGACCGACCCTTTCTCTTTCGTCAGGTTGGTTAGGGGCACAGCCTTAGAAGCAAAGTGGGGAATGAAGCGCCGATAATAACCCGCGATTCCCAGAAAGGCTCGTACCTGCTTCTTGCTGTTGGGACGTGGCCAACTCTGGATGGCCTCGACTTTGTTGAGTTGGGGTTTTATTACTCCCCTGCCAATGGTGTACCCAAGATATTTGGCCTCCTCCTGCCCAATGGTACACTTCTTGGGGTTAGCCGTAAACCCCGCTTCCCGGATAGAGTCTAGGACTGCTTGCACTTTTGGCAGATGTGAGGCCCAATCTGTGCTATGGACAATTACGTCATCCAGGTAAGCCGCAGCATACTTCCGATGGGGCCTCAGTATCTGGTCCATTTTCCGCTGGAATGTGGCCGGCGCATTCTGTAACCCGAACGGCTTTCTCTTATATTGGAACGCCCCGTCTGGGGTTACAAATGCGGTTTTCTCTTTGGCCGACTTGGCCAGGGGAATTTGCCAATACCCTTTTGTGAGGTCAAGAGTCGTCATGTATCGGGCTGTTCCCAGCCGGTCGATCAACTCATCTATACGTGGCATGGGGTAGGTGTCAAATTTTGTAACTTTGTTCAACTGACGAAAATCGTTACAAAATCGCCAGCTCCCATCCGGTTTAGGCACCAACACAATGGGACTAGACCAATCACTTTAGGACTCCTCTATCACCCCTAAGTTCAGCATTTTCTGTACTTCCTCCCGTATTGCCTCCCGTCGGGCCTCTGGGATCCGATAGGGTTTTAACTTCACCCTTTCACCGGGCGGGGTAATAATATCATGCTCTACCCCAGATGTTTGTCCCGGCAGCTCAGAGAACACCTCCTTGTTGCGAAGCACAAACTCCTTAACCTCCTGTTGTTGGGGTTGTGACAAGGTGGCTGCTATTCCAACCTCCGGAATCACGCAACCAGTTTGAGCTGGTGACCAAGTTTCTGCGACTAGGGACTCTCTATCCCTCCAGGCTTTCAACAGATTAACGTGATAGATCTGTTCGGGCTTTCGCCTTCCTGGTTGTCTGACCTTGTAATTCACTTCGCTCACTTTTTCAATTATCTCGTAGGGGCCTTGCCATTTGGCAAGGAATTTACTTTCAACCGTAGGGACAAGTACCAATATCCTATCCCCCGGGGAAAAGGTACGGGTCTTGGCTCCACGGTTGTACACTCTCTGCTGTGCCAACTGCGCTTGGGCCAAATGTTCCTTCACGATGGGCATTACCTGTGCAATTCGATCTTGCATCAGGGCGACATGCTCAATCACACTCCTGTGGGGAGAACTCTCACTTTCCCAAGTTTCCTTGGCAATATCCAACAGCCCTCTTGGGTGTCTCCCATACAGTAACTCAAAGGGGGAGAATCCCGTAGAGGATTGGGGCACCTCCCTAATAGCAAACATCAAATAAGGAAGTAGACAGTCCCAATCCTTTCCATCTCTATCCACCACTTTCTTCAACATTTGTTTTAGGGTTTTGTTGAATCTTTCAACCAGCCCATCGGTTTGGGGGTGATACACAGACGTACGCAATTGCGTCACTTTGAACAATTTACACAGCTCTTTCATAACCCGGGACATAAAGGGTGTACCTTGGTCCGTAAGCAGTTCTTTACAAATACCCACCCGGCTAAAAACAAGAGATAGCTCTTTGGCTATGGTTTTGGCCGAGGTATTTCGGAGAAGGATCGCTTCTGGATAACGGGTGGCATAGTCCATTATAACTAATATGTACTGGTGCCCCCTAGCGGACTTGATTATAGGACCTACCAAATCCATTGCGATCCTCTCAAACGGGACCTCAATGATGGGTAGAGGGACCAGCGGGCTACGGAAATGTGGCATCGGGGCCGACCTCTGACACACAGGGCAGGAGGAACAATAATTTTCTATGTCCTTCATCACCCCAGGCCAATAGAATCTCTGTAATACCCTCTCTCGGGTTTTCTCTGTCCCCAGATGACCTCCAAGAATGTGCCCATGGGCCAACTCCAACACCAACTTCCTGTAAGGTTTGGGCACCACAAGCTGCTCAACGGTTTCTTCTGCCCTTTTTGCCACCCGATACAGTAGGTCCTTCTCTACGCTGAAGTATGGGTAAGTGCAGGTATTATCTGGGTTCACTAACTCGCCATCTATTTCCACTACGTTTTCCCGTGCCTTTATTAGGGCGGGGTCCTTTAACTGTTCTGTGGCAAAATTTTCCCTGTGAACCTCAAGATCAGAAAACTCCACAGACGGTAGGTTTTCGTCTGAGGAGGTGGGCTCCTCTCCAGTTTCTTGAGTCTCGCCTGCCAATACTGACAAGGGAAATTCTGGAGAGTCCTCACCACTCTCAGAGGAGTTCTGGCTATCACCTTCCTGGTACATAGGGGCACCAGTGGGGGGCTCAGGATCATCCCACAGTTCCCAGAACTTCGGAAAATCCCTTCCCACAATGGCATCATGCGGTAATTGAGATACTAACCCCACTGGATGAGAGAGGGTACCTTTGGGGGTCTTGAAACACACTGTAGTCACTGGATACTCTCGGGTGTCCCCATGCACACAAATAACAGCTACCTTGCTATTCCCAGAGACCTCTGTTTTAACTAATTCAGCCTTTATCAGGGTCACAAGGCTACCTGAATCCAGTAATACCACAACATTTCTACCATTAATACACATTTTGCATAAATGTTTCTCAGTTCCCCGAATGGCAGTGCATGCGACTGTCGCACACAGCGACTGACGTCTGTCCGTCAGAAAGTCACATTGCATGGGTTCCTCCACAACCGGGCAATTTGCTGCAATATGTCCCATTTGCCGGCAGCGGTAGCAAACAATCCTTTTGGCTGTCTCTTGAGCCCCCGACTTCCCAGGCTGTTCTCGCCAAACCCTGGGCAGAGCTCCCACCCTCTCACTCTCTCCACCCTCACCCCTTGGAATCATCTTATCCGCCCCTGGGGATGGTCTGGTCTTAGGGTGGAAAGTCCGAGAGTCTCTGGAAGAGGCCGTCAGGTTCTCTGCAGCCAAGTATCTCTCTACACGATCCACAAGTTTACCGGCCGTTTCTGGGTCTCCATGGCTTACCCACTTTTGAATGGCGGTAGGAAGAGCTCTCAAGAAACGATCCATCACAACACGTTCCACAATCTCCGGTGCGGACAAAGTCTCTGGCTGTAGCCACTTCCTGCTCAGGTGAATGAGATCATACATTTGAGACCTGGGGGGTTTTCCAAGCTGGAAAGTCCAGTTATGCACACGCTGAGCCCGGACAGCCAGGGTGACACCCAGCCTTGCCAATATTTCAGCTTTTAGCATCACATAGTCTTTTGCTTGGTCAGGCTCTAGGTCATAGTAAGCTTTCTGCGATTCACCAGTTAACAGAGGAGCCACCAGTCCAGCCCACTGCTCCTCAGGCCACTTTTCTCTTTCAGCAGTCCTTTCAAATGTGGTCAAAAATACCTCTGGATCATCCTCTCCAGTCATTTTTGTCAATAAACGACTCACCCCAAAGGACGCGGTATTAGTGGGATGGCTTTCCTCACTGGTCTGCGGACGTTGCTGCATTACTGCTTCCATCTGTTGTTGTAGTCTCTGCTCTTGCTTCTGCAACAGGTCTATGAAGCGGGCCTCAGATTGCTGCTGGGCTTGTTGCTGGGCTGCGAAGCTCTTTTGCAAACCTGCATTTGTCTGCTGTTGATTGGCATTTGCTAGAGCCAGCTGTTTCAGTATCTCCTCCATGCTGGCTTAAAAAAAAACTGCCACTGGTTCTCCACCAACTGTGAGGGGGTTAGCTCGGTAGCGGGTGTGTGTGACCCCCTGGATGGGCTCCCCACACAAAAACAGGCCCAGCAGACGGAGGTTGTGGTTTTCAAGAACAAAAGGTGCGGTTTATTTCTCTATTTACAGTGACAAAAACACAGCAAAGCAAAAAGAAACATAAACAAAATAAATCCTGGTTAGCTTGACCTCTGACTAAACATGCAGGTTTCCCTAACTAACAACTGGGATCAGCCTGGTGCTGTCCTAGTCCCTAAGTCCCTGGTTTAGTAAATGTCCAAACAAATAGCCACACAGGCTTTGTCTCACCGCACAGGGGTTCACTCTCCCTAGACAGTCCACACAGGTCTGGTTCCAGGCATGAGCAAACACCTAATGAAGCTGGGACTTTTTATAGAGGCCTTAAACGAGCTGACAAGCTTCAGCTGGTCTCATCAACTCCCTGCCTGCACGACGCCCAGCACTCTCCCTAGAGGTATGAATCATCCATGAGCCCACTAGCCTCAGCTGGGCTTCATCAACTCTCTCCCTAGTTGTATAAGTCGGCATAAAGCCTGAATCTGGGAGAAATATACCTACCCCCCTGGATGCAACCAGGTGACTTTACCTTCCTGCTGTCACAATATATATATATATATATATATATATATATCTGTATATATATATATATATATATATATATATCTATATATATAAATATATATATATATATATATATATATATATATGTTTATTTTCTGGTCATTCTTTGCATTAGACCACTAGGGGACCACTAGGGGAAGTTTCAGTCACAAGGGGTTGGTGTGCTGTGATTATTCTGGGTCTTCTGGGTCTTCACGCCTTTGATCTTTTTTCACTTGATACCAAAAAAAAGATGCTTACAAAAAAAAAGAAAGAAAATAGTAATGCAAAGTAAGCAGTAATAATTAGTATCACCTAAGAAACAGATTAAATGTGTCTAAGCAAAAAAGTAGTGACAGGTAAAGCATGCAATATATACATTAATCCCTTAGGAACTTGGCAGCACGCCGGAAACCATGATGCTGATGCAAAACTTTTTTCACCACTGTACCAACCCACACCAGCGGGGACCAAAAGGATCCCAAACCTCTGCCACCCAGGGCACAACAATAAACAAAGACACACAAACATCCAAAACAACCAAACACAAAGAAAACAAGGACTACAAGCGGCAAAGAACTGATCAACAAGAAAACATGAAAAAATTTGAACAAAAAGAAATGAGGGAAAAAAAAAAAACACAAATAAAAAAGTGTGAACAACCAACAAGAACACCCAAACCACACAACTACAAGGCACAAAGACACCGAAAAAAAAAAATTATACAACGAAAAGCGGTAAAAAAGAAAGAAAAAAAAAAGGTGGAGGAAAAAAAAGAGGGAAAAGAAGAAAAACATCAAAACAGAAAAAAGAAAAGGGGGGAGAAACTATAATAAAAATATATGTCATAACAGAAACAATGTAAATGTCATATTGCTTTTTCAGTAGCCCTGCTTGTTGCTGTTCCCATGTATTTATTTATTCAGGATACCTGGATACAGTGTCTAATAAATATTTTAATCACAGTGGCCACCAGGGCCACGTAAGGGACATAAGCGGGAGCTCTATAACAATGTTAAGCTGGTGTAAAAATCTAAACATTTATTAGGCTGCATTAAAATTGTGTTCATGGGCCTGGTGACTTCTGGTTACAGTGGGGATCGAAAGTTTGGGCACCCCAGGTAAAAATGTGTATTATTGTGCATAACGAAGCCAAGGAAAGATGGAAAAATCTCCAAATGGCATCAAATTACAGATTAGACATTCTTATAATATGTCAAAAAAAAGTTAGATTTTATTTCTTTCATTTACATCATTTACACTTTCAAAATCACAGAAAACAAAAAAATGGCGTCTGCAAAAGTTTGGGCACCCTGCAGAATTTATAGCATGCACTGCACCCTTTGCAAAGCTGAGACCTGCCAGTGTCATGGATTGTTCTCAATCATCGTCTGGGAAGACCAGGTGATGTCAATCTCAAAGGTTTTAAATGGCCAGACTCATCTGACCTTGCCCCAACAATCAGCACAATGGGTTCTTCTAAGCAGTTGTCTAGAAAACTGAAACTGAAAATAGTTGACGCTCACAAAGCTGGAGAAGGCTATAAGAAGATAGCAAAGCGTTTTCAGATGTCAATATCCTCTGTTCGGAATGTAATTAAGAAATGGCAGTCATCAGGAACAGTGGAAGTTAAATTAGGATCTGGAAGACCAAGAAAAATATCAGACAAGAACAGCTCGCAGGATGGTGAGAAAAGCAATTCAAAACCCACGTTTGACTGCACGATCCCTCCAGAAAGATCTGGCAGACACTGGAGTTGTGGTACACTATTCCACTATAAAGAGATACTTGTACAAATATGGTCTTCATGGAAGAGTCATCAGAAGAAAACCTCTTCTACGTCCTCACCACAAATATCAGCGTTTGAACTTTGCAAATGAACATATAGACAAGCCTGAGGCATTTTGGAAACAAGTTCTGTGGACCGATGAGGTTAAAATAGAACTTTTTGGCCGGAATGAGCAAAGGTACGTTTGGAGAAGAAAGGGCACAGAATTTAATGAAAATAACCTCTGTCCAACTGTTAAGCATGGGGGTGGATCAATCATGCTTTGGGGTTGTATTGCAGCCAGTGGCACAGGGAACATTTCACGAGTAGAAGGAAAAATGGATTCAATAAAATTTCAGCAAATTTTGGATGGTAACTTGATGCCATCTGTGAAAAAGCTGAAGTTAAAGAGAGGATGGCTTCTACAAATGGATAATGATCCTAAACACACCTCAAAATCCACGGGGGATTAAATCAAGAGGCGTAAACTGAAGGTTTTGCCATGGCCTTCACAATCTCCTGACCTCAACATGATTGAAAACCTATGGATAGACCTTAAAAGAGCAGTGCGTGACAGACAGCCCAGAAATCTCAAAGAACTGGAAGACTTTTGTAAGGAAGAATGGGCAAAGATACCTCAAACAAGAATTGAAAGACTCTTGGCTGGCTACAAAAAGTGTTTACAAGCTGTGATACTTGCCAAAGGGGGCAGTACAAGATATTAACTCTGCAGGGTGCCCAAGCTTTTGAAGACGCCATTTTTTTGTTTTCTGTAATTTTGAAAGTGTAAATGATGGAGATAAAATCTAACTTTTTTTGACATATTATAAGAATGTCTAATCTGTAATTTGATGCCATTTGGAGATTTTTTCATCTTTCCTTGGCTTCGTTATGCACATTAATACACATTTTTACCTGGGGTGCCCAAACTTTCGATCCCCACTGTATATCCCTGTTTTCATTATGTATATAATCTAAAACCTTCAAAGTTCTACACTAATCACTGATTAAATGACTGTTATTTTACAAAAACAACTAGAATCAGAAAGTGCTTACAAAATTAAGTGCAAAAAATGAACATAAATAATTGCACAATTTGTAACAAAATTGCAAAAACTGTGAACAATGGCACACACACTATAAATGGTGAAATTACCCTGTTTGATAAAAAGTAAGCAATTGACCTTACTGTGTGACACAAAACTAAAAAAATTACACAGAAATTCCTAAAATCATGAACAATTGCTTACACGATATAAGCAGTGATATAATCATATGTGCCCAGGCACACCCTAATCACCCTGTGCAGCACAGATTTCGCCTACTGCACTGGTTCCCCCCTCCTTCCCCCAGCAGCGCTTCCGGCTTCCCTACTCTCCTCTCCCTTTAGCTGTTGCTGTGGATGAGTGGGGGAAGGGGCCGGTAAATATGTAACTTACTGGCCCCTTCCCTTTCATTGTGAGTGATCGGTACTATGTGTTTGATCTTTGGGGTGCACACCCTAATGCAATAGGCTGCGCACACCTATGCATATGTGACAATTAGGGATGAGCCGAACACTCCCCGGTTCGGTTCACATCCAGAACATGCGAACAGACCAAAAGTTCACGCGAACATTCGAACACCGTTAAAGTCTATGGGACTCGAATTTGAGAAATCAAAAGTGCGAATTTTAAAGGCTAATATGCAAGTTATTGCCCTAAAAAGTGTTTGGGGACTCGGGTCCTGCCCCAGGGGACATGTATCAATGCAAAAAAAAAGTTTTCAAAACGGAGGTTTTTCGGGAGCAGTGATTTTAATAATGCTTAAAGCGGAGCTCCGACAGAAAAAAAAATATTAAAAGCCAGCAGCTACAGCTACAGCTACAGCAGCTGCTGACTTTTAATATTAGGACACTTACCTGTCCTGGAGTCCAGCGACGTCCCGCAGCAGAGGACGAGCAATCGCTCGTCACTCTGCTGCCCCCACCGCCATCCTCGGTGAGGGAACCAGGAAGTGAAGCCTTGCGGCTTCATGCCCGGTTCCCTACGGCCCATGTGCGAGTCACGCTGCGCCGTTCTCACTGGTCCCCCTGTGTTCTGGGAGCCGAGTGTCTCCCAGAACACAACAGGTAGTCTGCGGGAAGTGACGTGCTTCCCGCAGATTTCCCGCAGAGAGGACTCCCGGAAGTGGGTGAAAATACCTGTCTTAGACAGGTATCTTCACCCCCCTCCCCCCTGAAAGGTGTCAATTGTGACACCGGAGGGGGGGAGGGTTCGATGAGCGGAAGTTCCACTTTAGGGTGGAGCTCCGCTTTAAAGTGAAACAATAAAAGTGAAATATTCCTTTAAATTTCGTACCTGGGGGTGTCTAAAGTATGCCTGTAAAGTAGCGCATGTTTTCCATGTTTAGAACTGTCCCTGCACAAAATTTCATTTCTGAAGAAAAAAAAGTAATTTAAAACTACTCGGGGCTTTAATGAATTGTCGGGTCCCGGCAAAACAAAAAAGTCATTGAAAAAAACGGCAGGGCCCCCCCCCCCAGTCCATGAATATAAAGGGGAACCCCTGCCATTTTTTTCAATGACTTTTATCTGTATTGCCGGGACACGACAATTCATTAATAGCCGCAAGTTATTTTAAATGACTTTTTTTCCTTCAAAAAATAGTAATGCAAAGTATGGATATTAAGGGGAACCCCGGTAATAAAAAAAACAAAAAAACTGTGATGCGCCAGAGGGGGCGGGGTCACCCGTGACACCACGGGAAAGCTGCCGGAAACCCCTGTTACGTCAGAACGGGGCGGGTCACTCGTCCACGTGACGGGTGGCCCCGCCCTTGGTTATAAAAGAAATGTCAGACGGCTCATGCGTCATTTGCCCGGGAGCCTTCTATAGAGGTGGCTGTATCGTTCGTAGCGGCGGGTAGCGGTGAGTAGCAGCGGGTAGCGGCGGTCCGGGTCGTGGAAGGATGTACATCGCTGGAATTCATTTTTTTATTTTTTATTAAAGGACTTGTCCCAAGCTGTCTATGTGTTTTTTTACCTTTTTTGACACTTTTTTTGTGAAATGGTAGGGGTACGAAGTACCCCGTTACCAATTCACATAGGGGGGCGGAATCTGGGGCTCCCCTTTGTTAAAGAGGCTTCCAGATTACGATAAGCCCCCCCCGCCCGCAGACCCCCACAACCACCGGGCAAGGGTTGTGGGGATGAGGCCCTTGTCCCCATCAACATGGGGACAAGGTGCTTTGGGGGTCACAGACCCCCAAAGCATCCTCCCCATGTTGAGGGCATGTGGCCTGGTACCGTTCAGGAGGGGGGGCACTCTCTCGCCCCCCCACTTTTCCTGCGGCCTGCCAGGTTGCGTGCTCGGATAAGGGTCTGGTATGGATTTTTGGGGGGAACCCCATGCCATTATTTTTAAATTTTGGCGTGGAGTTAACCTTAAAATCCATACCAGATCTGAAGGGCCTCGCAATGGAATTTTGGGGGGACCCCCACGCATTGTATTTTTTTAAAATTTTGGTTCCCTGTGCAAAATGTCATTTGTGAAGGAAAAAAGTAATTTAAAATTACTTGCGGCTATTAATGAATTGTCAGGTCCCGGCAATACAGATAAAAGTCATTAAAAAAAATGGCAGGAGTTCCCCTTAATATTCATACCAGACCCAAAGGGCCTGGTGATGGACTGGGGGGGACCCCTGCCGTTTTCTTTCAATGACTTTTCTCTGTATTCCCGGGACCTGACAATTCATTACAGCCGCGAGTAGTTTTAAATTACTTTTTTTCCTTCAGAAATGACATTTTGTGCAGGGACAGTTCTAAATGCGGGAAACATGCGCTACTTTACAGGCATACTTTAGACACCCCTCAGGTATGAAATTTAAAGGAATATTTCACTTTTATTGTTTCACTTTAAGCATTATTAAAATCACTCCTCCCGAAAAAACTGCAGTTTTTAAAACTTTTCTTTGCAGTGGAACATAAAGCTCATCCCTAGTGACAAAAAAAAAATACTATTCTGTGTGACACTCACAGTGCAAAAATCCAAATAAATCAATTCTCCAGTGGGATGATAAATGCTCGAAAAATAGTCCAGTGTAACACTCTAATGCAGGGGTCTCAAACTAGTGGCCCTCCAGCTGTTGCGAAACTACAAGTCCTATCATGCCCCTGCCTGTGGGAGTCATGCTTGTAACTGTCAGCCTTGCAATGCCTCATGGGACTTGTAGTTTAACAACAGCTGGAGGGCCACCAGTTTGAGACCCCTGCTCTAATGCAATAAATCAGTGTATTCAGTTTATCCAAAGCAGTTTCCACCTGTGGTGTGATCCCACTCCACACATTCAGCATTAATGAGTGGTCAAACAAGTTGAGATACGCATATGGATCTTGCACACAAATAGATAAAACAAGAAAGGAAGCAACCTCCATACAGGGCCGGATTAACATAGGGGCTATTGAAGCTGCAGCTCCAGGCCTCTTCCTCAAGAAAGGCCCATTTTCCCCCAAAAAAAAAAAAAGATTGACTTCAAGGGTTGTTGCTCTGGGACCAGGGGTCACAGAAACCCCACATTTGGGAGGTAGGTAGCTGAAGGCCTGCCCTACCCTACCACTGGTCAAAATATGGGGGTCCTATCATTTATGGTTTCGGAGATACGGGGCTGCTTGCACAGCCTGTCAGAAGCCACATACAGAGCGGCCAGTATAAATACAAACTGACACACTCTGCAGCAGACTGAGAAGATAAACTCACAGTGCTTATAATAATTATTTGTATATTACTTATGGTAATTAAAGTGGAGTTCCACCCTGAAAAAAAAACTACACGAAAATGCTGCAAATAAAAAAAAAATAAAAAATAAAAAATGTTTACTCACCCGAAATACCTGTTGCTATGCGGATGTTCCTAATCTGCCTCTTCCTAATCCGCGGCTGGTCTTCTTCCGCATCCTCCTTCTGGTGAATGGGGCACGCTGCCTTCTGGGAACTGTGTGTATCCCAGAGAGCAGCCGCCCATTCACAGCTTCACTGCCTGTTTCCCTTACTGAGGATGGCGGCACCGGGATCTGCAATGATCCGGATCGGCATTGGGTTGGGCCCATCATCGCGGGTGCCTAGGACAGGTAAATGTCCTTAATAAAAGTCAGCAGCTACAGTGTTTGTAGCTGCTGACTTTTAAAAAAAAAAATCACGGGTGGAATCCCGCTTTAACCCCTTGCCACCCACGCCAATTCTGACAATTCAATCATCATTTTTTGTTGCTAGAAAATTACTCAGAACTCTCAAACATTATACTGTATATATTGTTTTAGCAGGCACCCTATGAAATAAAATGGTGGTCTTTGCAACTATTTATGTTACACGATATTTGCGCAGCTTCATTCATAAAACAAAACAAAAAAAACACTAAGGTTAGCACAATTTTTTTGTATACTAAGCGATGCTTTAAATTTATTTACATGTTACATGTTTAGATTTACAGAGAAGGTCTAGTGCTAGAATTATTGCTCTCGCTCTAACGATCATGGCGTATGTAACCTGTGTGTATCTGGCTCTGATACTAAACAGTGCCTACCCAGCCACTGACTAGTATCTCTCCCCAGCCTGTCCCTACACACCCTCTCACCTGCTGACCTGTGGATGGGGGAATCACTCCTGCAGTGTTATTGTGTTCTGCCAGTGAATACAATGATCAGTGTTGCTAACTATATCTGGCAGCACTGATTGTTTTGGGAAAAACCTGACATATTCCTCTCCTGTACATACTGCCTATTGTCATACCCTCCACACTTCTCTCCTGTACATATTGCCCACTGTAATACCCTCCACACTCATCTTATGTACATACTGCTCAGGATCATACCGTTCACAATCCTCTCCTGTACATACTGCCCACTGCCATACCCTCCACACTCCTCTCCTGTGCATACTGCCCACATTCATAAACTCCTCTATCGTACATAGTGCCAGCTGTTACACCCTCCACACTCCTCTCCTGTGCATACTGCCCACTATCATACCCTCCACACTCCTCTCCTGTACATACTGCCCCTATGATACCCTCCACACTCCTCTCCTGTGCATACTGCCCACTATAATACCCTCCACACTCCTCTCCTGTACATACTGTAACCCAACTTTACCCTCCACACTCCTCTCCTGTATATACTGCCAACTATCTTTCTCTCCACATTCCTCTCCTGTACATACTGTCCCCATCATACCCTCCACACTCTTCTCCTGTACATACTGCCCACTGTCATACCCTCCACACTCCTCTCCTGTACATACTGCCCACTGTCATACCCTCCATACTCCTCTCCTGTACATAGTGCCCACTGTCATACCCTTCACACTCCTCTCCTGTACATAGTGCCTTCTGCCATACCCCCTGCACTCCTCTCCTGTACATACCACCCACTGTCATATCCTCCACACTCCTCTCCTGTACATAGTGCCCACTGTTAGACCCTCCACATTCCTCTCCCTCACCTGCACATACTTCCCACTTTTATACCATCCATACTCCTCCCCTATGCCTCTTACCCACAAAAACAGTTCTTTATAATTATACTGAATATCCTCAATGTTACCAGCTCTAGAATGGGCACACTTTTGTTAGTTCAACTAAAGGAAATCTTCTCAGTCCTCATATTTGTTCTGCCCATTATTAGTACTTATTTAATTTTGTGATTACTATTGTGATGTATAGAGGAACATAGGGGATCTCAGCTACTTTAAATATAGCACTTGTAAAAAAACGTAGGCACTGCCCAAGGGCCACCGGTTCAGTAGGGGCCCCATGAGAGGCTCCTGGGATCCTGTTATATTAAAGCGGTAGTAAACTTTGCTAGCATTACTACTTTTTAGAGGTTCTGAGGTAGGTTATGCCACAATGTACAAGTATGCACAGCATATTAGCACATTAGGGTACACTTAAATTGTCAGACTGAGCCATCCAGTGCTGTGCTGTGATCAATCCGGCGGGGCCCGGGCATTTCCATCTTCTCCAGTCTTCCTTCTGGGTTCTATACCTTCGGTCACTTGCCTTGCCGAGCTGCATTGATGTCATTCCCACGCATGCTCATGCGCATCCTCTCTCTCTCTCATCCCCCCTTTCTCTCTCATCCTCCCTCCCTTACCCCTCAACCCTCTCTAATCCCCACTCTCTCTCTCTCTCTCTCTCTCTCATCCTCCCTCTCTCTCTTTAATTTAATTTGTTATAACAAAAAATGTCTGCATTTTTATTTATTAATTATTTATAAAAGGCCCCACCAAAATTCTCAGCACCAAGCCCATGATGTTCTTAATCTGGCCCTGCCTCCATAGTGCTGTATTTGAATTAAAACTGTTGGTTAAAAATAAAGATAACAAGTGAATACTCACAATTGTAAATGAATAGGTACATCGTATCTCAATATGTATCATAAAACTTAAAGGCTCCATTCTGCCAGCCACTGTGCATGATGATTTCAGTACATTTGGCTGTGCCCTACATGTTACCTCAATACTCATCCACCTTACAAACCACTCAGTGTCTGCTACCCCTCTGTGCCATCGGCTGCCACTCATCCAACAAATGAAATTCAAAATATTAACAATAACTTACAAAGCCATCCACAGCTCTCTCCCCAGCTACATCACCAGCCTAGTCTCAAAATACTAACCAAATTGTTATCTTTGTTCCTCCCAAGACCACCTGCTCTCTAGTTCTTTTGTCATCTCATCCCATGCTCACCTCCAGGACATTTCCAGAGTCTCTCCCATCCTTTGGAACACCCTACCCCAATCTGTCTGTCTATCTTCTACCCTTTTAACTTTTAGGCGATTCCTAAAAACTTTTCTCTTCAGAGAAGCCTATCCTGCCTCCACCTAACAACTGTACTTTTATTTTCTGCACCAGCTCATCTCCCACAGTTATTACCTTTTGTATCACTTGACCCTCCCTTTTAGATTGTAAGCTCTAATGAGCAGGGCAGATAAGCCCCTGAGGATGTCAAGCATGTAGGGCAGAGCCAAATGAACTGATGTCTTCATGCACAGCGGCTGGCAGATTGGAACCTTCTGATTTTGTGTTACATACTGTGATAAATGGTACCTATTCTTTTACAATTGTGAGTGTGCACTTTTCATCTTTATGCCAGGATGCCTTGACCCTGCCAATGAAGGGGAGCATGTGTTTAATCCATACAACCTACTACAGAAATACTGACATTTATAAAGAAAATGTGTGTTCAAATTGCTGACAAAATGATAGGTACCAGCTGCTTTATACTGTTTGTAAACAGGGTGACTTTGGATTCCAGCAAACCTTTACAGATCCTTATCCTAGATGAGGGTCTGATATAGATATTAATGTTGAACCCCCCAAAAAATGGTATCAAATTGCCCCCTAATTCATACCAGGGCTTGCCGATCCCCCCCCCCCCCCCCAAATTTTATACTGGACCCTTTGGTTCTGATATGGATTTTAAAGGGGAACTGCCCACACAAATAAGAAAAAAAGCAGAACGTCACCTTCAAAAATCCCTAAAAAAATCTGTATTATTTAACATTCTTGATGATTAGGTAAAAATCATTGCTCAATACTACATAAATTGGTTCATACATACAGCTTTCCCAGCAGACATTTTAAATTGAATTATTTTTCCTACCTGACCATTTATTAGGCATTCTTTGCACAGCTTTGACTTTGTATATTATGTTTTCCATTCCTTTTTAAGGAATATCCTTTAATCCTCCACCACAACGTGACCTCTTCACTTCAAAGGCATCAAGTCATGTGATAAAAATGAAATGAAAATATTTAAAAAATATAATCTGCACATTTCTTTGTTACAAATCCTATTAAATCATTACCTAGCTACTCATACACTTCTGAGCATATATTCCTATCTTGAAAAAATAAAACCTCATATTATTTCTGGTAGTTTAAATTGACTTTTTCTGCAACAGTGTTATGGATTTTGAAGGAATACATGTAATCATTTAATGATGTGTAATGGCACTGTTGTCTATATATCATTCTGTGGTATTATGTTACTATCTTCTTGCTTATTCCCACAATACTGCTTCTGTTCTGTTCAATAAATAATTAATCATTGCTTAAAAACAGGTATTGTTATACAGTGGAAAAAATTATTATTTAGTTCCCTGCAGATTTTGTAAGTTTGCCCACTTACAAAGAAATGAAGGGCCTACAATTTTAATCTTAGGTAAACACAATACAAATGTTATAAATTGAGTTGCAGGTCAGTGAGTAAAATAAGTATTTGATCCCCAAGCAAAACATGACTTAGTACTTGGTGGAGAAACCCTTGTTTGCAAGCACAGAGGTAATACATTTCTTATAGTTAGTGACCAGGTTTGCACACATCTCAGGAGGGATTTAGGTCCACTCTTCTTTATAGATCTTCTCTAAATCCTTAAGGTTTCTTGGCTGTCGCTTCGCAACTCTAAGTTTTATCTCTCTCCATAAATTTTCAATAGTTTTGAGGTCTGGAGACTGGCTAGGTCACTCCATGGCCTTAATGTGCTTCTTCTTGAGCCACTCTTTTGTTGCCTTGGCGGTATGTTTTGGGTCATTGTCATGTTGAAAGACCCATCCATGACCCATCTTCAGTGTTCTGGCTGTTGGAATAAGGTTCTCAGCCAAGATTTTATAATACATGGCCCCAGCCATTGGCCCCTCAATGCGGCAAAGTCGGTCTGTACCTTTAGCAGAGAAACAGCCCCAAAGCATAATGTTTCCACCTCCATGTTTGACTGTAGGGATGGTGTTCTTAGGGTCATAGTCAGCATTTTTCTTCCTCCACCCACCCAGCCATCTTTCGGCTTTAACGTGGGCACCATATTGTTAAAACGATTCACATTTCATTCAATTTCAAATAGGGGAATTGATTTTAGGGTGTGTATCAAGTTTCTAATCTAGAAATCTAACATGGCTACCTCGCCAATTAGGTTTCAATTTGTTAATGGCCATAAAAGTGCCTTCAGGGTTCTTCCCATGGTGGGTTTGATAGTGTTTGAACACACTGGGGTTGATTTACTAAAACTGGAGAGTCCAAAATGTGGTGCAGCTGAGCATGGTAGCCAATCGGCCTCTAATTTCAGCTTGTTCAATTAAGCTTTGACAAAAAAAGAACTTGGAACCTGATTGGTTGCTATGCAGAGCTGCACCAGATTTTGCACTCCCCAGTTTCAGTAAAGCAACCTCGCTTTGACCTGGAAAACCATGTTGTATATTTAAATCACATTGTATCCATAG
This sequence comes from Rana muscosa, assembly GCA_029206835.1. Taxonomy (NCBI): domain Eukaryota; kingdom Metazoa; phylum Chordata; class Amphibia; order Anura; family Ranidae; genus Rana; species Rana muscosa. The sequence goes on from JARGYO010005626.1 coordinate 16,251,317, forward strand.
TTTTTCAAGGGGTACCCCCTTTGATGCTGCAAATTGCCCCTAATGTCATACAGTAGATCCCCCTTGAAGGCCTAAGTTTTTCAATATTTTATTTTTTCTGTGTCATAAATGTGGAATTTGCAAGATAAATAAATTGAAGGGGAGAAAATTTACTAGCTTTCAGCCTAGGAGTAATTTAAAAGCATTTAATATTGGCTCCTTTATTACATGCGCGTCTAAAAATGTAGTCTATTTATTGCAGGGCTCATACAGCCTGCAATATGTGTGCTGCACTGTGTGCATGCTGCAAACACGTTTAAATGAGCATGTAGCCAATATACGACATGGTTTCCCAGGTCATAGTGTGTCTAAACACTATGCAATCCACTGTAGGAAGAACCCTGAAGGCACTAATTGGTGAGCTAGCCATGTTAGATGTGAGATTCCTAGGTTAGAAACTCAGTGAATTTACACCCTAAAAACATTCACCCCATTCGGTTTGAATGTCAAATGTTTTGTGAATTGTTTTATTAATAATGGTTAGTTTATATCCCCGACCACTATTACTTAAATTACTCTTTAGTGTCTGTGTAATCTTGTTAAATATTTTTTTAAGGAGGTGATAATTGCTGAAAATATGATTCTGATAATTTTTATATTGTTTTAAACACTATAGGGGTTACTGTATATTGCATAAAATGTTATTACTCTGGAGTTTTTAATGATTCAATCTTGTATTATATATATTGTTTTCAAGATGGTGATAGGTAATTTGTGATGCTTAGTATATTGGCCACCAGGTGGTGTTTTCATGTATTCTATCATTATGGAATCCTAAATAATTGTTTTATCTTTATTAGTCATATTGTTTCGTATTTTTAGAATATTTATAGCCAGGGTGTCTTCCAATTTGGGTTAGCTCTTATAATGTGGGGTTCAACACATTGCCGGACAAACTGTAAGCTGTTTCATTTGATTTTGATAGCACATCTAGCCCTTGGAATGCATATGGTTTGTGGCGACTTCTGGTTCTGGCGAGTTATGTTTGTTCAGGTTTTTGGAGTGCATATGGCAGAGTTGGGAGCTGAACTTTCAGGAGGATGTTATTTATAGCATGATAATGCTTACCAGCCATGCCCCTGATGGCATCACCATATGTTGAAACACGTAGGGTGTATACATAATGTGTGTCATCATCACGCTGAGGACCGCGGCTATCTTGTTGTGGATTTTTGGCTATAAATGTGTCCTAAAAAACTTTTAAAAATAAGCCCTATTAATCACCGGGTAGAGGGTCAGAACATTCTGGTAAGAGGCTTTGCATAGTCACTGGTAGTGGAATATTGGAGTATCAACACAGAAGTTTATTATAAGAGAGGTGTTCTCAAATTTTGGACTTTCTATTAGGACTTTTGGCAATTTTGCCTATCTGTACTTTGATCGCTGCACTTTATTTATTTTATGATGTTTTTATTTGTTGTCAACAAATTGTGTAAGCTGTTAGGGTCCAAGCCCGGGTGTGATTATAATTTTAACGGAGTCCCTACTGAATTGTCCATAAAAAAACATTAACAAAAGACACCATCTTATTACCAATGGCTGGTGACCTGAGAATTCAGAGACCTTGCCACTGTAATCCTTTGGTTAAAAACAATAGCAGGTATGTTCAATCATCACCACCTGATTTTATCTAAGAAAACAATTTGTAACTTGGAAATCCAGTCATAATACAGAATATAAAAAGAACCTGCAATATAAACAAAAAAAATTATATTTTATTTTTGTCTGAGAATGGCAAGGTAAGCATGAGATATTACAGAAAAATAAATGAAAATGTTCTCACTCCTATTGCCTGGATTGGTATGTTGTTGTAGGGATTTTCATCACTCTAGTAGACAGTCAAAGCAGTAGAATACTTTTATATTGGGGCTTAGTATAAAGACTTAGATGTATATTGAACATCCACATCAAAAGGATAGAGGGTGGTATGCATGTTGAAAAACCATTTGCCAGTAATTTGCCTAGAGATAAGGTTCTCTTACATGCAGAGATTTATCATAACAAAATTTTATCCTGTGGTAAGTCAGGTTTATTTTGTTAAAACATGGCTAGTAAAACATGGCTAGTTATATACAGTATAAAACAACTAGAAGAAAATTTAATGAAAATTAAAATAAATCTTGGTGGGAGCTGCAGAATCTGAAGTTTTTGTCTGTACCCCATAAAGTCTATTAACACAGCCTGCCTTAGAATTATTCTAGGCAGAGGTAAGCGAGAAAAGTACATATGATATCCAGGAATTTGTAATTTTCTGCAACATTCGTTAATAAGCAATGCCTATTGATGGGAAAATCTTGTAACAAAAATTTATTTGTGTACAATTATACTGTTTGACACAGCTAAATTGTAATGCTTTGATGAGATGACTGTCTGTATTTACATCATTAATGAACATCTGTACTGAGAGAAATATGTAAACTACAACTGTTCAGCTCTCCTAGAATTGCCAGTTTATCAGCAGTTACCTTGTTTCAATTCTTTATGCATCACCGATTCAGGTCAGGTATGCAGAATAGAAATGAATTTACTTCACTTGTTGCATATCCTGTCATGATACTCAGCCGTCAGAGAAGAATCATGAGAGGAAGGCTACTAGCATTTCAGCTTTCAAGTAGAACACAGGAAGGTGAGTATTGCAGCAAAATCTTGTGTAGGTATGGTTAAAACCCTTGCCAATGTATTTTTTGTAGTGTGTTTCCTTTTAATGATATCTCCCTTCCTTTTTCTGTTTTGGAAATACAGCAGAAAGCAAGAGGAAATCATTTATACAGTTGTTACCAGAACAAGTTTTACCCTTGAGGCTATGTTCACACATAGACCGGAAGTGATGTCACCACAGCTCTGTACCCTGACGCGTTGCGTGACTGCTCAACGTCACTTTCTCAAAGAAAGAAAGTGACGTTGAGCAGTCACGCAACGCGTCAGAGTACAGAGCTGTGGTGACATCACTTCCGGTCGCGGCCGAGTCCGGAAGCTGGAATACACACTGTGTCATTCTGTTTTTAATCATCTGGATTGTAAGTTTTTTAACCTTTATTAATAAACGTATATCTGAAATACTACACTATGGAGTCCCTCCTTCCCTCTCTTTGTTATCTGAGTACCTAAAATGGGAAACCTGATCGTGGGCGATTGAACAAGAAAAGAGAGCACTCAGCTATTGGAGACCAGCAGAAAGGCTTAATTTTAAGCCAGATGAGGTGAGAGGCTGGGGGAAACGAGGGCACCTGCACAGGATTGAAGCACTTTGCATGTTTTCTTGGCAGTTGGAGAATACTTCCTTTCAAAAGTTGATTTGTTGCAATTTTGAACTTGGAACTTTATGCACATTGTTTGGACTGTTTCATAAATTTTCCAGCACGGAGGAGTTTTTTTTTTTTTTGGCACTTTTTTATTGAAAATTGCTTGTTTGCACTTAAGACTGTTTTGACACTGAACGTTTTTTGCACAGAAATAATAAATTTCTTATTTTCTGATTTTCAATTTTTATTTACTTTCACTTTGCACATTATTGCTGCACTTTTTGTGCCTGATTTTGCACTTTATTTTGCATTTTGCACTGAAAAAATACCTATTAGTACTTTTATTACTTTGCACTCTTCCGCATTTGCTTTTATGCACCAAGGAAATGTTATATTTATTTATTTAAGATTTATCAGATTTTTTGCACAGGAATTTGATTGCACAGGAACATTATTTATTTGCACAGGAATCTTTGCCATATATTATTTATAAATAGATCATTTTGAGTAAGCGCCATTTCACCCCCTCTTTAACAAACTGTTTTTAGTGTGTGAACACTTCCTTTGCTATGGCTGCTGTTTGTGTACTGTATATATATTTTAGTCGTTGTGTATTTATACCCGGTGTGGTTAGCGCATTAGTAACTCCCATTACAAAATTAGTACACAAATAACTTCTTTGCTATCTGTGTCTTTTTCAAGACTTGCAAAAAGTAGTAATTGTTGTGCTTTTTACTGCTGTATTCATCTTCTATGTGGTATCTTCCAAAATATAAACGCCAAAATATTTAAAGGCACTGTACACTTTTACTGTTTTTTGTTTGTTTGGTTTTTTAGCTGGGTATAAATCTTGTTGTCATTTGTTTTACCCTGTGAATGGCTGAAGTTAGTAGTGTCATGGCTGAATGATTCCCGTATGTCCATGCATCTATTCACCTAGCTTGTCTCTGTTTCTCTAAAGGGACAGGCAACTTCTTGTTGTGGATCATACAGAGTCCAATCCATGCCTTGTCATTTCCTCACAGTTGCATCACAAATGTGGGAGTGCTAATGTGATGAAAACATATGCTTGCAAAACTCTTTTAAACTTAGAGAATGGAGGAGGAGTTAGACCGAAAGAGCAAATGCACATTTGTGCTAAAGTGTTCTGAACCAATGGAACATATATAGGACAGTCCTAAAACAGAAGGACTTGTTGACGCTTCACTTTAGTATGATGCCCGGTTATGCTTGCTGCTTGCACAACTCCTCTAAACTTAGACTATGGAGCAGGAGCTAGACTGAAAGAGTGAATGAACTGCACATCAGCGCTAAAGTATTCTGAACTGAAGGAACATATGTAAGACAGTCAAAAGCAGGAGGACCTGTTGACTTCACACTTCAGTATGATGCCCAGGTATGCTTCAAGCCTTGCTGCTTTCTTCAGATAGGGGTGATCCTTAGCACTAAAATGGGAATTGTGAAGAAGGGCACACTGGCCTAAAATTTTACCTTAAAGTGGAGTTCCGACTTAAAAAATAAAATAAAAGTCAGCAGCTACAAATACTGCAGCTGCTGACTTTTAATAATCGGACACTTACCTGTCCCAGGGTCCGGCGATGCAGGGGAATGAAGCCCCGCTCCTTTCCCCCTCCTCTCCGCGGCGCCGGCATCACTACTGTGGGCGCCCGGCTGTGGCTTCACAACTGGGCAAGCACTGCGACTGGCCGGGCAATCATCTGGGACCTGTGACCTGTCCCAGATGATTGCCGAGAGTGGGGGGGGGGAGGTGAACTTCCTTCCGGCGCCACGGTGCCCTGGGAGGAAGTGGGGGCTGAAACACTCTAAAAAGAGGGTTTCCGCTCCCACCCCAAATAAATGACATGCCAAATGGCATGTCAGGGGATCACCTTCCCTTAAAGCGGAAGTTCCATTTTTGGGTGTAACTCCACTTTAAGCACCATTTATTAGTAAAGAAATAAAATCATACTCGCAAAAAAGTTGCATTCACAAGCATGTAACATGACTGACAAACCTGCCTGGTAAAAGCTTTAAGTCAAAAATGTTTGATAACAGGACATGGACGACCCTATTCAGCAAGACAATAGCTTACTCATTTTAAGTGGTATACCCTCTTCTTCAAAGCTCTTGTCTTGCTGAAAAGTGTCATCTGGGTCCTGTTATTGAACAATTATGTCTTATAGCTGTTCCCAGGCTGGTGTTTCAGTGAAGTTATATACTTGTAAATGTAACTATTAATCAATTATTAAATTAGAGTTTGCTGCATGCACCATGAAGTGGTTTCACTCCATCTCTCAGCAAAAGATGCTGCGTAACATACAAACCTTCACTATAAGATAATAAAAAAGTCCAAAACAAAGTCCAAAGTAGAAAGATTTTCCACCAAATTATCCACAACATAATTTAAAACCATAGATTAATGCTCAAAATTTAAAATATCAAAAAATCATCATAATCGTCAGTTACTTTCTATTTTGTCAATCATAATAAATACAATATTCTCTTAATTTCATGGAATCTATAATCATTTTTAACTTTAGTAAAGAGGTACGGGGGACAAGTGTGAGACAATTATGACCTTACTAAGGTACCATCCCAAAATAGACATATACTGTATCATATTAGAACAAAATAGGGTGGGACTTTACATGTACCTTGCAAGGTCTAATAAAAGCACAAATCATAGAAATGTATATAAAAATAAACATATCTTTATTCTATAAATACATGTAATTGATTGTAAAAAAAAGTCCTAAAAGAACCAGTTAAAAACAGTTACAGTAAGGTTGTCCAGGATGTTGTTATCCCAACTGGAAAATCCGGGTATATGGCGTACGCGTTTAACCCGCTTCATCAGGGCCTCAAATTATTACACAGATTATCTATATACTGTAATGATATATAAGCATATTATTAACACAAAAATTCATATAGAAAACATATACCACGAAAAATATATACGTATATTGTATATTTCAACAATATTAATAAATGATATCACATCTAATTTACATCACTTTTAACCACTTCCTATTCGCGCTATAGCCGAATGACGGCTACAGCATGGACTCCAAATGCCGGGAGCCCATCAATAGACGTCCTCCCCTTTTTACGTGCAACACGCGCCCCCTGCGGTGCGTGCTGTGATCACTGAGTCACTGAGACTCGGGCAATCACAGATCCGTGTAAGGGGCCGGTCCCAGGCCCCTTACCACGTGATCAGCTGTCAGCCAATGACAGCTGATCATGTGATGTAAACAAAGGATCGGCAATCGGCTTGTGCACAAGGCACATCGGTCCCGAAGAGGAAGGAGGCACATCAGCCTCATCAGTGCCCATATATACCGCCTGCCAGTGCCACCTGTATTGCTACCTGCCAGTGCTCAGAGTGCCCACAGTGCCACCTATCAATGCCCACAGTGCCACCTATTAATGCCCACAAGTGCCACCTATCAATGCCCACCAGTGATGCCAATCAGTGTCTCATCAGTGCCACCTAGCAATGCTGCCTATCAGTGTAACCAACCAGTGCCCATTATTGCCACCCATCAGTGCCCATCACTGCCACCCACCAGTGCCCATCACTGCCACCTATCAGTGCCCATCACTGCCAGCTATCAGTGCCACCTATCAATGCCACCTATTAGTGCCACTTCTCAGTGCCCACCAGTACCACCTATCAATGCCCTTCAGTTCCACCCATCAGTGCCACCTCTCAGTGCTGCCTATCAGTGCCCACCAGTGCCGCCTTATCGGTGCCCATCAGTGCAACCCATCGGTGCCCATAATTTCCGCCTATCAGTGCCCATCATTGCAGCCCATCGGTGCCCATCAGTGCAGCCCATCAGTGCCCATCAGTGCAGTCCATCAGTGCCCATCAGTGCAACCTCATCAGAGTACAGCAATGAAGGAGAAAAAATACCTGTTTGCAAAATTTTATAACAAAATATAAAAATATATAATTTTTATTTTTAAAAAAATCGGTCTTTTTAAAAAAAAATTAACAAAAAATAAAAACTGCAGAGGTGATCAAATACCACCAAAAGAAAGCTCTTTTTGTGGGGAAAATTCATTTGGGTACAGCGTTGTATGATCGCACAATTGTCATTCAAAGTGCATCAGCGCGGAAAGCTGAAAATTGGTCTAGGCAGGAGGGGGGTTTAAGTGCCCAGTAAGCAAGTGGTTAATGATCAGTTGATAAATCTACAAAATATATTCCAATAAAGCTTGTTACATGCACTATGGCACATTGTGGGAGAGAGAGAGAGAGGAACAGCCGGAGCACCTATAACAGGGATATGCAATTAGCGGACCTCCAGCTGTTGCCAAACTACAAGACCCACGAGGCATAGCAAGACTCTGACAGCATCAAGCATGACACCCAGAGGCAGAGGCATGATGGGACTTGTAGTTTGGCAACAGCTGGAGGTCCGCTAATTGCATATCCCTGACCTATAACAAAGTGCCCATATATTCTACAATGTAGCTAGTTCCTAAATTTGTAATATATACTAAAAAAATAAAATAATAAGAAAAATAAATATATATTTTGTAGATTTATCAACTGATCATTAAACGTCATGTAAATTAGATGTGATATAATTTATTTATATTGTTGAAATATACCATAAACATATATATTTTTGTTGGCATATGTTTTTATATGGATTTTTGTGTTAATAATATGTTTGTATACCATTATAGTACATAGATAATTTGTGTTATAATCCGAGGCCCTGATAAAGCGGGTTATCCCACGAAACGTGTAGGCCATATACCCGATATTTCCAGTTGGGATAACAACATCCTGGACAACCTTACTGTAACTGTTTTTAACTAGTTCAAAGGTTCGCTCACACAGAAGGCTCTGCCAGTGACTCCGCCCCATTGTGACATCATAGGGCAGGGGCATGCTGAGTCTAATACGTCACAAGGGGACGGGATCAAGAACTGTCAGACGGCGGGAGCCTTCAGTGCAAGTGGACTTTTTTTTTTTTCAGGTCGGCTGTGGCAGTGCGCGGCGTGATTGACGATGGATCTACATTTTTTTTTTACATTTTTACATTTATTTTATTTTTTTAAATAAAGGACTTGTCAAAAACTGCCTAATGTCTTTTTTTACACTACACATTTTTTGGAATGAAGGAGTACGGGTACTATGTACCCCATATTCATTCACATGGGGGGATTCTGGAGGCCCCCTTGTTAAAGGGATTTCCAGATTCCGTTAAGCTCCCCGCCTGCAGACCCTTACAACCACCGGCCAAGGTTGTGGGGAGAGACCCTTGCCTCCATCAACATGAGGGCATGTGGCCTGGTATGGTTCAGGAGAGGAGGTTATCGCTTGACCCCTCCATTTCCTGACCTGTCCGGCTACATGCTGGGTCTGATATGGATGTTGAGGGGGACCCCAGGCCATTTTTATTTTGGTGTGGGGTTTCCCTCAAAATCCATACCACACCTGAAGGGACTGGTATGCAATGGGGGGACCCCATGCCTTTTTTTTTATTTATTAACGCCAATTTTTTTTAGCTGTCATGTGGGAAATCCATCTGACAGCTGATGACACATCGGTTGTTAAGGACGCGGTGGCCGACAGCTCCTTAACAACCATGCTGTTTATTGGTTGTTAAGGTCACGGGCGGCTGCCGCTCCTTAGCAACGCCTATTTATTAATGTTAATAAATATGCCGGCTAGTTTAGTAACATTTTTTGTGAACGCCAAAACACTTTTTAAAAAACATTGAGCGGTATTTTACCGCATTTTTTAAGGGCATAGCACTGTGTGAATGGAGCCTAGTATGTAAAAAACAAATGTAGAAATGTATTTAATTCCTTAATTTTCAAATAAATTGTGGCAAAAAAATACACCAGTTTTTTTTTGCCATGCCTCTTACTAAATACCTCAGACTATCTACTTTCCAAAAAGGGGTATTTTGGAAGGCATTTATACTGTGCTCGCATTTTATGGGCCTCTCAAAAAATGAGATAGGTCGTCAGTACATCAGGATTAGTCAATTTTCAAATATGTATACCATAGTTTTTAGATGCTATAACTTTCACACAAACCAATTAATATACACTTATTAGGATTTTTATTGGGATGTAGCTGAATACTTTTTGGCCTAAATTAATGAAGAAATGTGATTTTGTTATATAACAGAAAGTAGAAAATATTTAGTTTTTTTCAAAATTACCATGCTTTTTTCATTTATATAGCACAAATAGAAAACCCAGTGGTGATCAAATACCAAAAAAGAAAAAGAAAAGGTTGTCTGGTGCTCATCACACAAGGAAAATGAAAATACAAACCTTAGACAAATTGAAATAAAATAAAATAACCAGAACCCTCGGGTAACCATACTCTCCATGTTGCCAGGCTCCCATAAACAAATAATAAAAAAAACGAATTCGCCATTTTCTCATAGCTGCACGATCTATTGTCGCTAGATTTTGGCGCCAACAGGCGATTCCCTCTTTAACTGACTGGGCTTGTGAAATGGACAAGATTAAACACATAGAACGGATGACAGCCTGGGATGTTGATAAGACTGAATTACATACCATTATGTGGATTGTGTGGTTACATTTCCGGTCTTCCTCTGATTTTTACATCTTTGTAACGGATAAATCTGACAATACTTCCCCTGGGGCCTCCCATACATAGATGACCTTCCCCTCCCCTTCATTTACTCATATTTTCCTCTCTCCCCCCCCCCCCCCACACTTTTTTTTTCTCTCTTCCTCTCTACTTTGCTTTCTGCAATTCTTTATTTATTTCCTGGACTTCTATTATTTGTGGCGCTTTGAAAGACATACATATATTACTGTTATTTTATTACATATACTGTAGCACCACTATATATTCATGATAAATTCATTGTGTTCTTTCAAATCACATTACCAACTGTCTACAGAGATAATTTTTTTATATGGAATGTGTGCTCACATTATTGTGTCTTAAGCCTCGTACACACGAACGGTTTTCTCGACAAGAACCAGCAACAAAACTGCTGGCAGAGCTTTTTGCCGAGAAAACCGTTCGTGTGTATGGTTTTCTATTGAGAAAACTACCGGGAATCTCGATGCGAAAAATAGAGAACCTGCTCTCTATTTTCTCATTAGGATTCTTGTTTTTCTCATCGGGATTCTTGTCGGCCTGTTTCCCGGCGAAAAAAACGTGTGTGTACGATGCTACAAGCTTACCTGTCCTCCGGTAAGCCCGCGCATGCTCGATGAGACTTTGACGCATGCGCGGTAGCTTACAAGGGTAGTGTAGGATGAAGCAAGATGGCGGCGACGACATCGAATGTGACGAGCGCATGCTCATTGTAGTCGATGACGTCACTGCGTTCTTGCCAATCAAAAGAACGGCGGTTCTTTTGAATGCCCATCTGTATGCACGGCTTTGCAAGAAAAGCTTGCCAAGAATCTCGTCAGGAAAAACAAAATTTTTTTCCTGACGGGATTCTCGGCCGTGTGTACAGGGCTTAAGAGTTCTTTCTGTTATCATAACCCTGTGAAAGTTTTTGGGTTCTTATTAATACGGTATTGATGTATACCTATTGTGATGGTGAGACCCTGTACGCCCTTAAAGAGTGTTGGTTTACACCAGATTTGGTAAAGAAAGACATGCTGATTGAACAGCTGTGTCTTGGGCTATTTAGTTCTGACAGGACTATGGATCAGGGCTCCACCCAACAGACAGGAAGTCTGTGTATGGGAGTCAGGTGGACTCACATCCCTTGGAGAGGAGTCAGGCGCTGCATGGGTGCAGCCAGAGTATGCATGTCTGCAGGAGGCAGATGTCATTGGAGAAGTAAGCAACCAGCGAGGAGTGAGCTTATCTCTTGGAAACTGTTTGTTCTGAGGAGCAGACCTAAGGCCTAGGCTAAAGTCCTGAACAACCAGATCGCAAGAGGGGAAGCCAGGAGGTAAACTGTTGAGTATGCAAGACACAGTAATGGTGAAACCCCCCTGCGAGGGCAACTGATGTATTTGTGAACTTTTTGTGCTTTTAAATAAAAGTGGGCTACCATGCCCCTAAATAGAGTTCCTGACTGGCTTGAATCACTGGAAAAACGCATCTACTATGAGAGCTGATAACCCCTAATCTTACATATGGTGGAGAATGTGGGCAGTTTTTGGAAGAGTTCCAGATCCTCGCATACCAAAACAGTGAGTAAAAAGTAACTGTGTGTTTTGCAGCAATACTGTGATGAACAGCCAATCTGAATAAAAAGTTAAAGTTTTCTGCAGTGAACTGCTGTTAAATGTGTGGGACAGCCAGGCGAACTGCATTGCACAGGAGTTCAATTAATGGACTGTGTTGTATACAGGTGATATGCCTGTGGAAGTGAGCTCAAGCAGAGAGTGAAGTCTGCATGTGAAAGTGTGCTGTTTGCAAGTCTTGGAGACAGTACTTAAAAATTTTCCTGTGTTAGAAGGAACTGTGTTAAAAAAAACGTTGTTGGCCTGATTGCAGACATGGGGCTGTCAAAACGCAAAAAGGAAGCAATGTTTGCTGAGATGAGAGACAGAACTTTGTGGCTGGAGGGGTTGTTACTAGGGATGAGCTTCGTGTTCGAGTCGAACATACGTTCGACTCGAACATCGGCTGTTCGATCGTTCGACGAAGATCGAACGATTTGGGCCGTTCGCGCCAAATTCGAGTGACGCGAACGGCCCACAATGCACTACGCCATCGCAGTGTCATCCAGGCGCTGTGATTGGCCAAGCATGCACTGTGACCCCGCATGCTTGGCCAATCACAGCGCCGGCAGCGAGGAGAGCAATGATTGGCCACAGGCAGGATGCCTGTGGCCAATTATTGCTGAGGGTGTTTAGTACACGCCCCACACTATAAAAGGCCGCCAGCACGGCGGCCTAGTGTAGTGTGTTCCGGAGCAGGGATAGAGCAGCATAGGCAGGGACAGTGACTTTTATTTCTTTCTTGCTTAACCTGGATTCCTTTAGTTTAGGGAAAGAGAAGGATAGGTAGGGAGAGTGTCAGTGTGTTTTGTGCTTGTGCTATAGTGTGCTTAAAAAAAACATTTTTTCTAGGGACAGAAAACTGTAGGTAGGGAGAGTGTCAGTTTCTTTCACTGTGCAAGTCCTTGTTTCTAGGGACTGGGAAGGACAGTGAGTGAATTCTCCTTGTGCTATAGTGTGCTTAAAAAAAACATTTTTTCTAGGGACAGAAAACTGTAGGTAGGGAGAGTGTCAGTTTCTTTCACTGTGCAAGTCCTTGTTTCTAGGGACTGGGAAGGACAGTGAGTGAATTCTCCTTGTGCTATAGTGTGCTTAAAAAAAAACATTTTTTCTAGGGACAGAAAACTGTAGGTAGGGAGAGTGTCAGTTTATTTCACTGTGCAAGTCCTTGTTTCCAGGGACCTGGAAGGACAGTGAGTGAATTCTCCTTGTGCTATAGTGTGCTTAAAAAAAACATTTTTTCTAGGGACAGAAAACTGTAGGTAGGGAGAGTGTCAGTTTCTTTCACTGTGCAAGTCCTTGTTTCTAGGGACTGGGAAGGACAGTGAGTGAATTCTCCTTGTGCTATAGTGTGCTTAAAAAAAACATTTTTTCTAGGGACAGAAAACTGTAGGTAGGGAGAGTGTCAGTTTCTTTCACTGTGCAAGTCCTTGTTTCTAGGGACTGGGAAGGACAGTGAGTGAATTCTCCTTGTGCTATAGTGTGCTTAAAAAAAACTTTTTTTCTAGGGACAGAAAACTGTAGGTAGGGAGAGTGTCAGTTTATTTCACTGTGCAAGTCCTTGTTTCCAGGGACCTGGAAGGACAGTGAGTGAATTCTCCTTGTGCTATAGTGTGCTTAAAAAAAACATTTTTTCTAGGGACAGAAAACTGTAGGTAGGGAGAGTGTCAGTTTCTTTCACTGTGCAAGTCCTTGTTTCTAGGGACTGGGAAGGACAGTGAGTGAATTCTCCTTGTGCTATAGTGTGCTTAAAAAAAAACATTTTTTCTAGGGACAGAAAACTGTAGGTAGGGAGAGTGTCAGTTTCTTTCACTGTGCAAGTCCTTGTTTCCAGGGACCTGGAAGGACAGTGAGTGAATTCTCCTTGTGCTATAGTGTGCTTAAAAAAAAAAAATTTCTAGGGACAGAAAACTCTAGGTAGGGAGAGTGTCAGTTTCTTTCACTGTGCAAGTCCTTGTTTCCAGGGACCTGGAAGGACATTGAGTGAATTCACCTTGTGCTATAGTGTGCTTAAAAAAAACATTTTTTCTAGGGACAGAAAACTGTAGGTAGGGAGAGTGTCAGTTTCTTTCACTGTGCAAGTCCTTGTTTCTAGGGACTGGGAAGGACAGTGAGTGAATTCTCCTTGTGCTATAGTGTGCTTAAAAAATACATTTTTTCTGGTGACAGAAAACTGTAGGTAGGGAGAGTGTCAGTTTCTTTCACTGTGCAAGTCCTTGTTTCCAGGGACCTGGAAGGACAGTGAGTGAATTCTCCTTGTGCTATAGTGTGCTTAAAAAAAACATTTTTTCTAGGGACAGAAAACTCTAGGTAGGGAGAGTGTCAGTTTCTTTCACTGTGCAAGTCCTTGTTTCCAGGGACCTGGAAGGACATTGAGTGAATTCTCCTTGTGCTATAGTGTGCTTAAAAAAAAACATTTTTTCTAGGGACAAAAAACTGTAGGTAGGGAGAGTGTCAGTTTCTTTCACTGTGCAAGTCCTTGTTTCCAGGGACCTGGAAGGACAGTGAGTGAATTCTCCTTGTGCTATAGTGTGCTTAAAAAAAACATTTTTTCTAGGGACAGAAAACTCTAGGTAGGGAGAGTGTCAGTTTCTTTCACTGTGCAAGTCCTTGTTTCCAGGGACCTGGAAGGACATTGAGTGAATTCTCCTTGTGCTATAGTGTGCTTAAAAAAAAACATTTTTTCTAGGGACAAAAAACTGTAGGTAGGGAGAGTGTCAGTTTCTTTCACTGTGCAAGTCCTTGTTTCCAGGGACCTGGAAGGACAGTGAGTGAATTCTCCTTGTGCTATAGTGTGCTTAAAAAAAAATTTTTTCTAGGGACAGAAAACTCTAGGTAGGGAGAGTGTCAGTTTCTTTCACTGTGCAAGTCCTTGTTTCCAGGGACCTGGAAGGACATTGAGTGAATTCACCTTGTGCTATAGTGTGCATAAAAAAAACATTTTTTCTAGAGACAGAAAACTGTAGGTAGGGAGAGTGTCAGTTTCTTTCACTGTGCAAGTCCTTGTTTCTAGGGACTGGGAAGGACAGTGAGTGAATTCTCCTTGTGCTATAGTGTGCTTAAAAAATACATTTTTTCTGGTGACAGAAAACTGTAGGTAGGGAGAGTGTCAGTTTCTTTCACTGTGCAAGTCCTTGTTTCCAGGGACCTGGAAGGACAGTGAGTGAATTCTCCTTGTGCTATAGTGTGCTTAAAAAAAACATTTTTTCTAGGGACAGAAAACTCTAGGTAGGGAGAGTGTCAGTTTCTTTCACTGTGCAAGTCCTTGTTTCCAGGGACCTGGAAGGACATTGAGTGAATTCTCCTTGTGCTATAGTGTGCTTAAAAAAAACATTTTTTCTAGGGACAGAAAACTGTAGGTAGGGAGAGTGTCAGTTTCTTTCACTGTGCAAGTCCTTGTTTCTAGGGACTGGGAAGGACAGTGAGTGAATTCTCCTTGTGCTATAGTGTGCTTAAAAAATACATTTTTTCTGGTGACAGAAAACTGTAGGTAGGGAGAGTGTCAGTTTCTTTCACTGTGAAAGTCCTTGTTTCCAGGGACCTGGAAGGACAGTGAGTGAATTCTCCTTGTGCTATAGTGTGCTTAAAAAAAAACATTTTTTCTAGGGACAGAAAACTCTAGGTAGGGAGAGTGTCAGTTTCTTTCACTGTGCAAGTCCTTGTTTCTAGGGACTGGGAAGGACAGTGAGTGAATTCTCCTTGTGCTATAGTGTGCTTAAAAAATACATTTTTTCTGGTGACAGAAAACTGTAGGTAGGGAGAGTGTCAGTTTCTTTCACTGTGCAAGTCCTTGTTTCCAGGGACCTGGAAGGACAGTGAGTGAATTCTCCTTGTGCTATAGTGTGCTTAAAAAAAACATTTTTTCTAGGGACAGAAAACTCTAGGTAGGGAGAGTGTCAGTTTCTTTCACTGTGCAAGTCCTTGTTTCCAGGGACCTGGAAGGACAGTGAGTGAATTCTCCTTGTGCTATAGTGTGCTTAAAAAAAACATTTTTTCTAGGGACAGAAAACTGTAGGTAGGGAGAGTGTCAGTTTCTTTCACTGTGCAAGTCCTTGTTTCAAGGGACAGAGAAGGACACCTGAAGGTAGCCCTTATTGCTTTTTTACCATCTCCCTGCAGGCCATCTATTAGAATGTCTGGAAGGCAAACAAGGAGAGGCAGACAGTCAGGAGGCAATAAAAGAGGGCAAGCAGGCTCTGTGTCTGGGGGCAACAGTGCTGGTCGTGGACGCGGTGCATTGTCATCAGCACATGGCCATGGGACACGCTTGTCCTTCTTTTCGGCAGCTGGACATGTTGAGCCACATCATGCCGAAGACTTGGTAGAGTGGATGACCAAGCCCTCCTCCTCCTCCTCATCCTCTCTCACCCAGGCTCAGGGTACTGGCAAAGCAGCTGCCAAAGCGTCCTCTTCCCTGGTATCAATGTCAGACTCATCATCAGTCACTCCTTCCCTAGACCCACCATGTCCTCCTCCTGAGGAGTCCCCCGAACTGTTTGAGCACAGTGTTGGGTACATGCTCCAGGAGGATGCCCAGCGTTTCGAAGGGTCTGATGATGAAACCCAGCTACAGGAAGGCAGTAGGGTGAGAGCAGACAGAGGGGATGCTCAAGAAGGACACCAATCTGGCAGTCATGTTCCAGCAGCTGCAGCATACTGCCAGATTGGCTCCAGTGATGAGGAGGGAGGGGATGATGAGGTCACTGACTCCACGTGGGTGCCTAATAGGAGAGAGGAGGAGGAGGATGAGGAGGAGGCACATCTCCAACGAGACAGGATGCCCTTTGGTGGCCAGCGTAAGGGCAGTACACCGACGGAATCACACCGCAGAGCTCCGCCTGTGCAGGGCGCTGCCTCTGCCCGTCATTCAAAAAGTTCCTTGGTGTGGGCCTTTTTTGAGGCTAGTGCATCAGATCGCACAGCTGCTGTTTGCAACATATGTCTCAAGCGTATATCGCGTGGCCAAAACATCAGCCGCTTGGGTACCACATGCCTGACCAGACATATGTTGACCTGCCATGCAGCTCGTTGGCAAGCCTACCTCAAAGACCCACACCAAAGAACAAAGCGGACCTCTCCTTGCACCGCATCAGCTGGGATCTCCAACCCCACTATAACTTCAGTCCTCTCTGAAACATGCACTGAGAGGAATGAAGGTGTAGAATTAGGTGTGTCACAGCCAAGTACTTGCGGCCACTCTGCTAGCAGTACACCGACGTCCGATTCTAGCAGGCAAATTTCCCTGCCCCAGCTGCTGGACCGTCAAAAGAAGTTCACTCGCAGCCATCCACATGCCCAGCGGTTGAATGCTAGCTTGGCTAAATTGCTAGCGCTTCAACTGCTGCCTTTTCAGTTGGTAGACTCGGCCCCCTTCCGTGAGTTTGTGCAATGTGCGGTTCCTCAGTGGCAGGTTCCCAAACGCCACTTTTTCTCACGGAAGGCTATTCCGGCTCTCTACCGGCATGTGGAAGGCAATGTCTTGGCCTCGCTGGACAGGGCGGTCAGCGGTAAGGTGCATATTACCGCTGACTCATGGTCCAGCAGGCATGGACAGGGACGTTACCTTTCTTTCACGGCCCATTGGGTCACTCTTTTGGCAGCTGGGAAGGATGCAGGACAAGGTGCAGTAGTGTTGGAGGTTGTCCCACCGCCACGCCTCCAAAATGCTACTACTGGTTGTGACACACCTCTCTCCTCCACCCCCTCCTCTTCTTCTTCCTCCATGGCCTCTTCCTGTGGTTTGTCCTATGAACCAGCGGTGCTCCGTAGCCGTTCACGGGGCTACGCAAGTACGCAGGCAAAAAGATGCCATGCCGTGCTTGCGCTGGTGTGTTTGGGGGACAGAAGCCACACTGGGGCAGAGGTCCTGTCTGCTCTGCAGGGCCAGGCCGAGAGGTGGTTGACGCCACGCCAGCTTAAGCCAGGAATGGTGGTTTGCGACAATGGCACCAACCTCCTCTCCGCCCTCCGACAGGGACAACTGACCCATGTGCCCTGTGTGGCTCACGTCCTTAACCTGGTGGTGCAGCGGTTCTTGGGCAGGTACCCAGGCTTACAGGATGTCCTGAGGCAGGCCAGGAAAGTCTGTGTGCATTTCCGCAGATCTTATAATGCCAGTGCTCGCCTGGCTGAGCTGCAAAAGGAGTTGAACCTGCCCAAGAACCGCCTTATATGTGACATGCCCACCAGGTGGAACTCAACGTTGGCCATGCTGCAGCGGCTGCACACGCAGCAGAGGGCCATCAATGAGTACCTGTGCGACTACGGCACCAGGACAGGGTCAGGGGAGCTTGGTTTTTTTTTTTCCACGCCAGTGGGGCATGATCAGGGATGCATGCACTGTCCTGGCACCATTTGAGGAGGCCACGAGGATGGTGAGCAGTGACAGTGCATGCATCAGTGACACTGTACCTCTTGTCCACCTGTTGGAGCACACGCTGCGTGGAATAATGGACAGGGCACTTGAGGCAGAACAGAGGCAGGAAGAGGAGGACTTCCTTGCCTCTCAAGGCCCCCTTTACCCAGACAGTGTTCCTTCTGTCCCACCCATCGCACAGGAAGAGGAAGAGGAGGAGGAGGAGGAGGAGGATTGTGTCAGCATGGAGGTGGAGGCTGGCACTCAGCATCATCAGCAGCAGTCTTTTAGGGATGATTTACAGTCCCAAGAAACCAGTGGACTTGTACGTGGCTGGGAGGAGGTGACTGCGGATCATGTCGTCCTTAGTGACCCAGAGGACTCCGGAGCGAATGCCTCAGCAAACCTACGCTGCATGGCCTCCCTGATCCTGCAAAGTCTGCGGAAGGATCCTCGTATTCTTCGGATCAAGGAGAGGGACCATTACTGGCTGGCCACTCTCCTTGATCCACGGTACAAGGGTAAGGTTGCGGACCTTATGTTACCGTCGCAGAGGGAGCAGAGGATGAGACAACTCCGGGAGGCCTTGCAGAAAGGTCTGTGCAACGCGTTCCCAGAGACTGGGAGGTTACAAACTCCTGGTCCAGGACAACGAGTTGCTGAGGCTTCGGCCAGTCAAAGAAGGAGCGGTGGGGAAGGTGGCCGTCTGACCGATGCGTTCAGACAATTCTTTAGTCCGCAGCCCCAAAGTATGATTGGTTCCAGCAACCATCGCCAGCGTCTGATAAACATGGTGCAGGAATATCTAGGGGCAAGGTCAGACTTGGACACCTTCCCCACCGAAAATCCTCTGGCTTACTGGGTCTTGAGGATGGATCACTGGCCAGAGCTTGCACAGTATGCAATTGAGCTACTGGCCTGTCCTGCATCCAGCGTTCTTTCGGAACGCACATTCAGTGCTGCTGGAGGATTTGTCACAGATCACAGGGTGCGCCTGTCCACCGACTCGGTTGATCGACTGACTTTCATCAAGATGAACCAGTCTTGGATCACCACCAGCTACCACACACCTGATGCTGATATAACAGACTAATTGATTTTAACATGTCACGTCCCTTCAAGACTGATGCTGATGCTGAGTGCCTGTGCTGTTATGTTGACTGGCTATCCTCCTCCTCCGAGTCCTCAATGATACGATTGATGATGATAGCTTGGAAGATCATTTTTGTTTATGGGTGCCGCCACCAGTGGCTAAGGCCCAATTTTTCAGCCCCTGTTTTACAGGGGCGTGTACTTACAATTTTTTTAGCAATAATTTGCCATAGGGCTCATTGCTGTGCTCCAAGTACAGTATCTGTGAGGGGTTGTAGTGTTGTGCCACCAGTGCCTAAGGCCCAATTTTTCAGCCCCTGTTTAACAGGGGCGTGTCATTACAATTTTTGAAGCAATACTTTGCAACAGGGCTCATTGCTGTGCTCCAAGTACAGTATCTGTGAGGGGTTGTAGTGTTGTGCCACCAGTGCCTAAGGCCCAATTTTTCAGCCCCTGTTTAACAGGGGCGTGTCATTACAATTTTTGAAGCAATACTTTGCAACAGGGCTCATTGCTGTGCTCCAAGTACAGTATCTGTGAGGGGTTGTAGTGTTGTGCCACCAGTGCCTAAGGCCCAATTTTTCAGCCCCTGTTCAACAGGGGCATGCAATTACAATTCTTGATGTAATAATTCACAGCAGGGCCCATTCCTGCACCCACCAAGAGTAAGTCTGAGGGCTTACAGTGTTGTGGCAACGCCACCACCACCACCACCACGAAAGGCCCAATTTTTCAGCCCCTGTTCAAAAGGGGCATGTAATTACAATTCTTGATCTAATAATTCACAGCAGGGCCCATTGCTGCACCCACCAAGAGTAACTGTCAGGGCTTACAGTGTTGTGGCACCAGCACCACCATCAAAGCCCCAATTTTTACTACCACTGTTCAACAATTATATGTAATTAAAATTCCTGATATAATA
Source organism: Rana muscosa (assembly GCA_029206835.1). Classification (NCBI taxonomy): domain Eukaryota; kingdom Metazoa; phylum Chordata; class Amphibia; order Anura; family Ranidae; genus Rana; species Rana muscosa. The sequence goes on from JARGYO010005626.1 coordinate 16,271,178, forward strand.
GTTGACAGCAGGGCGTTCCAGCACCAACCAAGAGTAACTGTGAGTGCTTATAGTGTTGTGCCAACACCAACAACTAAGGGGCCTATTTCTGCAGAGTATATACGGCAGGTCCCTACTTTCAAACATCCAACTTACAAACGACTCCTACTTGCAAACGAAAGAAGACAACAGGAAGTGAGAGTAAATCTACCCCTAGGAAGGAAAATTCTCTCCTGTAAGAATAAATATGGGAGAAAGGTGTCTCCTCTGTACTGATGCTTTATCAGCAATCCTTGTTTCAAGAAAAACACCACATTTCAAAAACAGTTGTCATTGGGACGGAAAGTGAGGTGAAATGTTCTGAACAGGGGCACAGACAGCAAAACAAATGTTACAGGGGTGATAACCCTTACCTATGTTTTCCAAAAAGTTTAAAAATAGATTTTTGGGCTGGAGCTACACTTCAACAATGTACCTGTTCAAAATTACAAACACATTCTACATAAGAACAAACCTACAGTCCCTGTCTTGTATGCACCGCCTGTATACGGCTGTTCAGAGTATATAGGGCCTTTTTTATTTTATGTGCGGGGTTCCCCTTAATATCCATACAAGACCCAAAGGGGCTGGTAATGGGCTGGGGTAGGGGGGGGGGTCATGGGGTAGCTATGCCATTTTTCTTAAAGATTTTCATCCATATTACCGGGACCAGACATTACATTAAAGCCGCAAGAAGTTTTAAATGGCTTTTTTTTCCTTTAGAAGTGTCATTTTGTGCAGGGACAGTTCTAAACACGGGAAACACGTGGCACTTCACAGGCATACTTTAGACACCCCCCAGGTACGATATTTAAAGGAATATTTGACTTTTTTTTTCACTTTATGCATCATTAAAATGACTGCTCCCGAAAGACGACTGTTTTTAAAACTTCTTTTTGCATTGATACATGTCCCCTGGTGCAGAACCCGGGTTCCCAAACCCTTTTTAGGACAATAACATGCATAATAGTTGTTATAATTAGCACTTTAGAATTCGAACGTTCGCATCCATTGTATTTAATAGGGTTCTAATGTTCGTACGAACTTTCGGTCCGTTCGCGGGTTCTGGTGCGAACCGAACCCGGGGGTGTTCAGCTCATCACTAGTTGTTACCGACAGAACAAGCCCCAGACTGGTGTAAGATGCACTTGGCTGCACTGAACCAAGTTAAAGGGGAAGTGCATGCTGTTACCCCTAGCAACGCTGGTGCAAGCTGGCCAGCTAATAATGTGCAAAGGGTTAAGAACCAAGTGCGCTGTTTGCGGTGCAGTGAGTGGGGGCATGAAGTTTCTAAATGCCCTTTGTACCAGGCTTCACCAAAGCAAAGGTATGAGAAGTCTGCTCTGAGTGTAAAGAGTGAGCAGATGGGTGCGGTTGCCCATGGCAACAAAGCAGGAATCCGTACAGCTGGCTTTGTACGGCCTATGTTGCCTTTGAAAAGTGTTGAAGATTTTTTGGATGACTTTGCGTTGATTGCTTCCTACAGAGGATGGCCCAGAAATCGCTGGGTTGAGTTGGTGCAACCTTTTCTGATGGAGGAGTACCAGGAGGTGTACCGTGGGATGTATAGTAACCGAGATGACTACGACAATTTCCTAGGAGCAATCCAATCTAGAGAGCGCTGGAAAAGATCAGCAGGGAGAATGTGGTCTCCCATAGCAACCGGAGAAAGTATGTTTTCAGAAAGGAGGCGCTACAGAGAGGGGGTATACCACCATCCTCATAGAGATACCAGTAAAAGTCTGAATGTTGGGAGAGTGCCGTCTCCCTTAGCAACAGGAGAAAGTCGCCAAGTGCCATGCTTGGAATGTGGTCAGCTGGGCCACGGGATCTTTTCTTGTCCAAGCTTGTGGAATACAGCTGCTGATTGTGTTGTTGGGCTTAATGCTTTGCCTGCAGGAGATGTTGGAAAATCTAAGAGGGATGTAATGTTACCCTGTGTCCAGGAGAGGGCGTCATCTTGTGAGAGCACGGCAAAGAAGGGACAACGCCCTCAATTGAAGCCTTCAACCCCTGCTAAAGAGAATGGTAAGACTGTTCCTGTTAAAATCATGGGAAAGACTGACTGTGTGGTTGCTCACACTGAAGTGGAAGTAATCCCAGAGCGGAGATCCACTGAAAGTGTAAAAATGTACTTGCTGCAGTGTGCTACCCAGATCAGTGGGGAGACACAGGTTAAAACCCTGCTTGCAGCGAGGTCAAAAATTGAAAAGGACATATGGACTCTGGGTACACCTAAGGTAATCCAGCAGAGTGCTGGGAGAGATGTGCTAGGGGTGACCAAAGCAGTTGGTATGCCATGTTCCCTAGTGACAGTGACAGGTGCTGTGCAGTTGCCAAGGCAAACCACCAAGGAGCCTGCAGTGGTGAGGCAAGTGGTTTCCCAGGACAACTGTGAAGACACCCTAGTGAGTAAAATAATTCCTTTGAAGAGAAAGGGTGGTGTGCTGAGTGGCACGCAGGGTGCCATGCGTTTTGGCAAAGGACAATTTGATAGAGTTTATAAAACTGCTATGTTTATGAATGCTGATGATACATGTGCTTATGGTAATGTGATGCTTAATGAGGTAGGGGTGATTGCTAAGCAGGATATGCGATTCCCCTTGGCAACAGTATCTAAGGCTGCAGAGGTGTCCTTGGAAACCTCCAGGGAGCTCTGTGTGTTGGAGCCAGAGGTTGCCTGGGACAACTGTGGTGCCGCTCTGATAGATAAGAGGGTACTTGACCTTGGTGATGAGAAAAATGGTAAAACTCAAATGTTTGAAATTGCTTGTAGTGATAATTAGTTGCTATGGTCTGTCACTGCTGACAGTCCTCATGGGTTTAGTAAAGCGCCACACGAGCAAAGTGGTGAAGTTATGTTATTGCAGCCTGTTGTGTTTAAAAATGTTTTGCCACAAGGGCATTTAAACAAGGAAGGCTCAGTGGGTAACAGTGAAGTGGACACAATTTCTGCTTTGCTAAACAAAGAGGCTGCAGGGCCGGTAGACACGGGTGCATTGGCTTTTGCAGAAATTAACCCTCTCCAGTTGGAAGGATCTGAAAAGGGCGCATACATGGCAGAGGTTTTGTCTATAGTAAAAGAGATGAGTAATGTTGAACGTCAGGTTGATGAGGTAATGGATAGCGATTTGGAAGGGCTCAGTGTTGCTGAAAGTGAGAGGATGAGTGTGACACATGCGATTGGCAGTGCTCAGCGGGAGCCGCAAATTTTGTTAGTTGCCTCTGAGGTAGAGGTCTCTTTAAGTGTCTCGGCCTCTCATGCCTTAGCAAATGAGCCCCTCCACATCGTTGGTAAAGGAAAAGTTCCTACAGTACTGTGTTTAGATGCGGCATGTCTAGAAATAACTGAGATATAGTGGGAATTGGTGAAAATCTTTCCAATGTACACCTGCATGTATCCACAGCAGAAGGGTGACATGGTACTGCATAGTACCAATCGGTGGACGCAGGTGATACATGCGTTGTTAGGCAATGTTGATAAAAATTGGTTGCTGCACTGTTGGTTACTTTTGTGGAAAGTTGTTTCGCAGTTCTCTTCGAGAGTGCTTCCAGCGGCGGTTATGTGCGGAAGGCGCTCAGGGGAATTGTTGGAGAAATTAGAGATAATAGACATAGAGGAAGTCTCTCCGTATGCTGGTGGGATGGGGTGCATTCCTGCTGGTGCGGTCTGAGGTGCGGCTGAGCAGTGGTTGGTACGTGGCGCGCGTACTGTCTCACCCGTTACACCTCATGTAAAGGAAGGGCCCGGAATGGACATGGCAGTAGTGGGAATTCAGTCTATCACTTGCAGAGAGGTGCAGTTTGAGGTACCCGGAGACACTTTGACAGGAAATAACAGTGATGGTACTGTAATGGAAAAGTGTACGAGAGGCACTGTAGAGCACTGTCAGACAACTCTGAGCTATTGGTTGAGGTACCAATGGACACAGAAATGGTTAAAGAGATTGATGTGGAAAAATGTGGTGAAAAATGTACGTTGGTAGGACAATTGCTATTGGAGTGTTGGAAAACAGGGGGCGATGTGAAACTGCGGGACTGTCCCATAGGGAGTAACTGCTTGCCTGTAGGTGGTCCCTCCATAGATACTGTCCAAGCAAACAAGGGGACAAGAGGTCCCAATGATAATATTGAGGTTAAACGGAAGGATATGGTGTTGATCCTAGATGGTTTGGTTGCCAAGGGTAACCACACAGGGGTTAGTAAACCTGAGAAACAAATGTTGTTGATTAATGTTGCGTCAGGTAGTGAGAGTGGCCAGTCCCTGACAGATTTTATAGAAGTGGGTCCCCAACAGTCCCGGGAGAGTAGGTCTGTGGGAGAAAAAAGGAGGATCCTGAGGCCAGAAGGTAGAAGGGATAGAGAGATTAGTGGGAGCCCACGGTTCAGGAAGAAGTGCTGGTGAAAGCACACCCGGAAGAAGATGTGGGTGGAGTGCCCCTTTAGAGAAAAGGTTGGGCAAATTAGGACTCCTGCTACTGATAGGTGGTACAGAGGCGTCAAAGTGAAGTGCTGGTGGACACATACCCGGAAAAATAAATGGGCCTACGCAGCCAATGGCTGACACAGAAGTGTCCCATTTATGGTGACGGGTTTGTGTGTTCCTCCCTCCTGCTCGAAACAGGGGGGGGAGGATATGTGATGGTGAGACCCTGTACGTCCTCAAAGAGTTTTGGTTTACGCCAGATTTGGTAAAGAAAGACATGCTGATTGAACAGCTGTGTCTTGGGCTATTTAGTTCTGACAGGACTATGGATCAGGGCTCCACCCAACAGACAGGAAGTCTGTGTATGGGAGTCAGGTTGACTCCCATCCCTTGGAGAGTAGTTAGGGCTGCATGGGTGCAGCCAGAATATGCATGTCTGCAGAAGGCAGATGTCATTGGTGAAGTAAGCAACCAGGTGCTGACCGGGAGTAAGCGAGGAGTGAGCTTATCTCTTGGAAACTGTTTGTTCTGAGGAGCAGACCTAAGGCCTAGGCTAAAGGCCTGAACAGCCAGATCGCAAGAGGGGAAGCCAGGAGGTAAACTGTTGAGTATGCAAGACACATTAATGGTGGAACCCCCCTGTGAGGGCAACTGATGTATTTTTATCCTTAAACATGTGTCCAAGAGTTGATATTCCTCCCTTGTGCCATTTGTGGAGAGACAAATGAGGGATAATTAGTTCCTGGACCTTCAGGTATAGATATAGAAGTTTTCTGCGGTTGTGGAGGGCTTACAGGATAGAAGGTTCTCCATGTCAACAGTGAGGCATGGGTAGAGAGAGGTATGTTTTTAAGTGGCCAGAGCTTCCATATGTCGGCTAATAGTAGGTTGCTGAGTGAGAACGTGGGGCAGTTGGAATGTTCAATATCAATCCATAGTTTATCTCCTGAAGGGACAAACCAGCTTTTTAACTGAGATAAATTTGTCACAACCCAGTAGTCATAGAGGTCAATCATACCCATGCCTCCGACACTTTTATGCTTGAGGAGTTGGGAATGAGAGCTGCAGGGTTTCATGCTTTTCCACACAAAGTTTTTGAGTATTGTGTTGAGAGCCATTAAGTGTGTTTTTTTTATGGGGATAGGGAGGGTTCTGAAGAGATATAAAATTTGGGGCAGAATTATCATTTTAAAAGAGGCAAGTCGACCTGTCCATGTAAGCTCACATCTAGACATGCGTTTGGTATCTTTTGTTAGTTTGTCGATAAGAGAAAGATAGTTAACTTCTGCTATTCGTGAGACATCAGATATTAGATGGATGCCTAGGTAGGGGATACCGTCGGCACTCCAGGTGTAGGGGTAGGAGCTTTGAAGTTTATTTCGTAAGGTAGGGGCAATATCAAGATCCAGAAGTAGAGATTTGGTAAAATTTACTTTGTAGTAAGATATTTCACTAAATTATGTAATTATTTAATGGGCTGCTGCAAGGGAGGTTTTGGGGTTTTCCAGAAAGATGATTATGTCATCAGCAAACAGATTAATGGTATGGCAGTTTTGTTGAAATCTGGAACCAGTAATTTGTGGTGATGTTCTAATAGTTTCTGCGAGGGGTTCGATTAAGATGTTAAAAAATGGACTGGGATAAAGGACAGTCCTGTCTAGTTCCATTTGAAATCTGGAAGGGATGTGATAGCATATTGGAAGTGTACACTCTGGCAGAAGGTGTGGAGCACAATGCTAGGATGGCAGATAATATAGGCCCAGTAAATCTGTGTTTTTTGAGAGCTTTGTGCATATATTGCCAGTGGATACGGTCGAATGCCTTCTCCGCATCTAAAGACAACAGCAGAGAAGGCACCCGACCGCTGAATTATGTCCAAGACCCGTCTAGTTGCATCTGATGCTTGGCGTCCAGAGATAAACCCTGTTTGGTCTGGGTTAAAGTTTTTAAGATAGGGGTCAATCTATGTGCTAAGATTTTTGCACATAGCTTGACATCTGTGTTTAGTAGAGATTTGCCTGTAGTTGGCTGGGGAGGTAGGTTCTTTCCCAGGTTTTGGTATCGTCACTATGTACGCTTGCAACATCTCAGAAGGAAAGGAGGCAGAGGTCACTGCAGCCGTGAACACAGAGGAGAGGTTAGGGGTGAGGATTTCAGGGAATTGTTTGTAATAGTCATTCAATAGACCATCTGGCTCTGGGGATTTTCCTAGTGGAAGGGATTTTATAGCTCTATCAATTTTCTGAGGAGTTATGGGGCGCGTTGAGTGCTTGTAATTGAGCTTCCGTAAGAGTAGGAAGTTGAAGGGAGGTTAGAAGAGCTTCAATTCCAGATTTTTATGGTTGAGATGTATCAGGGTCTTTTTTTAGATTATACAGGGAACAGTAGTAAGAGGCAAAGGCATCTGCAATCTTCTGTGGGTTAGTATGTTTTTGCTTAGTTTTTTGATCTATTAGATATGCGATTTTAGATTGTATTTTCTTAGTTTTGAAGCGGTTTGCTAAGAATTTACCTGCCTTGTTGCCCGCAGAATAGTGCAGTAATTTGAGAGCTTTCAGATGTTTGTCATCATGTTGTCCCACTAAAAGGAGTCTAAGAGCGGTACGTAATTTGGAAAGTGTTGTGTTTGAAGATTGAGTTGGGTTTGTTTTGTTAATGGATTCTAAAGTTCAGATATCCCCCAATAGTTTGTCACGCTGCAGTGACCTTTGTCTTTTAATACGGGAGAACATTTGTATAAAGATACCTCATAATAAAGGCTTTATGAGCACACCAAAGCTTAAAGGGGATGGATACTGAATTAGAATTCTGTTGAAAGTACTCTTTGAGGTGTTCGCTAATATCGTCAACATTTTGGGGTGAGTTAAATATTTGGGAGATGACTCTCCAAATGTAAGCAGGGTTGGGTATGTTTTTCAATTATTGTTATGGAAACAGGAGCATGGTCAGACCATGTAATATCATGTACAATGGAAGAAGACACAGCTTGTAGTAGCATTTTATCCACTAATATCATATCTATTCTGGAGTACGAGTTATAGAGTAACGAGTGGAGGGTGTAGTCCCACTCTTCGGCATGCTGACACCTCCATGTGTCATAGATATCTTTATTGTGAAACACCGGTTGGAGTGCTAGTGGGAGTCTTTTAGGTTTGGAAGATAGATCCAGATGGGGGTCTGTAGTCAGATTAAAGTCTCCACATATCACTAGAGAGCACCGTCCAACTTTTGAGATTTTCCAGAAAAGTTTGTGTGTGAAGCTGAGCTGATGTGAATTAGGGGCATAAGCGTTCACTATAGTGTATGCTTTGTTGTTAATGTTGCACAGAAGGATCATGTATCTCCCCTCTGGGTCACAGATCAATTTTTGTAGAGAGAAAGCTACTGAATTTTTGACCGCAATCAGTACTCCTTTCCATTTTTGTTGTGCTGATGCGGTGAAGATTTGGGGGAACTGCTTATGGCAAATGATAGGAGGGACTGACGCTTTATCGTGCGTTTCTTGCACACATTATAGGTTGCTTCCTATTTTAAGAGACACTTTCCAGAGAGATGCTCTCTTAGCAGGGTGGTTGAGTCCTCGTACGTTAAACGAAGTAACTTTAAGTTCCATGGGAATAGGTCAAGTGAAAAACTTTTGTTACCTTCAGATGGTAGTGGAGAGATGATGCGTATCGGAAGCAGCAGGACCAGATATAGGTGTGGATAGGTGATGTAGAGTAGTATATCCGTTAAGGCCTGAAGAGGTGGACATTTTGGTTGTCAGACCTGTAATCAACAAGAAGTGGAGAAAAAAGGAACAAAAATAGAAAAAGAAAAATACAAAAAAATAGTAGAAAATTGTCAGTAAAAAATAAGAGTGATTCCAGACGGAATCTGAATGCAGCGATACTGCACAATGGTTCTGGAGAGAGTATTGTGAATAGTGAGTTCCATATGACCAGGGAGGTCGGGTAGTATGATTCTTCTGGTTTTGAAGGTTAGAGGCATGAGGGTATATTATTTGTTTTGCTTGCGTTTGTGTGAGACAACCTGCCAAGCGTTATGGTCGTCGACCTTAGTGGGAGATAATCGGGATGTGGGTCCCTGTTCTGGGATAATGTCCCAAGAGCGGAGCAATGCTAGGCCTTCAGTGAGCGAGGTAATCACAGAGAAGTGTCATTATGAGTGATGGTAAGCTTCATAGGGTATCCCCAGCGATAAATGCTGTTATGGTTGCGCAATGCTTTTGTGGTTGGCAGAAGCGATTTCCTTTTCTGCAGTGCATGTTGGGAGAGGTCTTGCATACATTTGAAGGTGGGAGAATTGATCAGGTAATTGGGCTGTTTTTGCAGAAATATACCATAAGCTGGTCTTTTACATAATAGAAGTGGATCCTCATAATAATATCTCTGGGAATGTTGTCAGGAAGGTATCAGGGTTTAGGCAGGCGATGAATTCAATCAATAATTATTTTCAGAGGCTGGAATAGATGGTAGAACTGTGCGGATTAAGTCGCAGGCATATTGGTTTAGTTGGGCATTTTGGACAAACTTAGGCACACCCCTGAGTTTCACGTTATTCCACGGTCCTCAATGTCTGCAACTTCAACCTTTAATTTTTCCATTTCATTATCTTGATCATTATGTGCATCTATGAGGTCGTTATGAGACAATGCAAATTCTTAGAGTTTCTGCTCTATATGGTCCACTCTACCTCTCAGCTCCTGCACATCTGCTTTGAAGTTATTTACACATTCCAGCATATCTGCATGAAGAGATACACGCAGAGATACCAACATGTCCTTCAGGGTTGATTAAGAGACAGGTTGGCTGCTAGCAGGTAAGGAGCTGCTCCCTAGTTGTATTGGCAGAATTGCAGCTGTGGCTTACCTCTACAGGTGAGGAGGCTGCCGACAGCCTTGGTTTGCTCTTTGTAGGGCTCTGTGACATCAGAGTTGAGGCCGCTGGCGATGGTGAATAAGAGGCCTTTAGAAGTGCTGGACTGCGCAGGGCTCTGTGGAGAGCGAGAAGAGCCGCTGGATGAGGCCGGCGAGCCGCCGGTGGTGCCATCTTGGAAATGTGGCTGCTCCGTGGGGAGAAAGAAGTGTGCTAGCTCCTTGGAGCCTGCAGCATCCTTTTTCTTCCTTGCCATCTCCGCAGGTGCAGAGGTACTATGACAGGTAGCTGAGTGGTTTTAAGCTACGTTTGTAGCCTCTATGTGCTGGATTCCCCGAGATCTTGGAGGAGCTGCTCAGTCAGGCTTCCATCCAGCAACACGGTAGCCACACCCCCCTGCGTAGTATTTTTTAAGTGATGATGAGTTAAGATTTTGATAACCTGTGTGTTAATATACACAAAATGTAAAGCATGTGACAGAAAAGCTCAGAAGAAAACTGGTCAGGGAGGCTGCCAAGAGGCCTACAGCAACATTAACCACTTCAGCCCTGAAAGATTTTACCCCCTTAATGACCAGGCCATTTTTTTGCGATACAGCACTACATTACTTTAACTGACAATTGCGCGGTCGTGTGATGCTGTACCCATAAAAAATTGTCATTTTTTCCCACAAATAGAGATTTATTTTGGTGGTATTTGATCACCGGTTTTTATTTTTTGCGCTATAAACCATAAAAAAGCGACAATTTTAAATATATATATATATATATATATATATATATATATATATTTTACTTTCTGCTATAAAAAACACCCAATAAAAAATCTAAAAAAATATATTTTATCATCAATTTATGTATGTATTCTGCTACATATTTTTGGTAAAAAAAAAAAAAATCCCAATAAGCGTATATTGATTGGTTTGCGCAAAAGTTGTAGCTTCTACAAACTATGGGATATTTTTATGCCATTTTTATTTATTTTATTTTTTTACTAGTAATGGCAGTGATCAGAGATTTTTTGCGGGACTGCAACATTGCGGTGAACAAATTGAACACTTTTGACACTTTTTTGGGAACCAGTGACATTATTACAGTGATCAGTGCTAAAAATATGCACTGTTACTGTACTAATGACACTGGCAGGGAAGCGGTTAAAGGATATCTAAAGGTTTGTTTTAAAAAAAAACACAAACATGTCATACTTACCTCCTCTGTGCAGTTGGTTTTGCAGTTGGTTTTGCACAGAGTGGCCCCGATCCTCCTCTTCTGGGGAATCAGCTGTGCTCCTGGCTCCTCCTCTTCTTGAGTACCCCGTTGGAGAGCCACTCTCCCTTGGGGCATTCGTGTGGGCGCGCTCCCGTGTCCTGCTGCATCTATTGACACAGACAGCAGGACTTGGCCCCACCCCCAGCTCCCGCATCATTGGATTTGATTGACAGCAGCGGGAGCCAATGGCTGCCCTGCTATTAATCTATCCAATCAGGACCCGAGACACCGGCTGGAGCTGGTGTGCTCGTCCCCGTCGCTGGAAAGACCGAATTCAGGTAAGTAAAAGGGGGCTCTGGAGGGCAGGAGGTTTTTCACCTTAATGCATATAACTCTTTAACATCAGGGGCAATCAAAGAGTTAAGTGTGTCCTTAGGGGGTGCTTGCTAACTGTGTGAGGGATGGTCTGACTGGATGAAGACAGAGTTTGATGTTCCTGCTTAGCAGGAGCACATGAACTCTTCATCCCTGTCAGAATGGGGATCTGCCTTGTTTACATAGGCAGATCAGCGTTCTGCCTCTCTGGGGAGCGATTGCGGATGGCCATCGCGACACCACTGTCTATTTCACAAAATTATGTACAGGTGCGTTGTTTTGCGCAATAGAGCCGCCCTGCCGCAGGATATCTGCAGGAAACGGTCTTTAAGTGGTTAAACGAGCTGCAGGAATATCTGGCAAGTAGGGATGAGCTTCGAGTTCGAGTCGAACTCATGTTCGACTTGAACACTGCCTGTTCGCCCGTTCGCCGAACAGCGAACAAATTAGGGTGTTCGCGGCAAATTCGAAAAATCTATGGGAGAAATCTAAAGTGCTAATTATAAAGGCTTATATGCAAGTTATTGTCCTAAAAAGTGTTTGGGGACTGGGGTCCTGCCCCAGGGGACATGTATCAATGCAAAAAGAAGTTTTAAAAACGGCCGTTTTTTCGGGAGCAGTGATTTTAATAATGCTTAAAATGAAAAAATAGAAGTGAAATATTCCTTTAAATTTCGTACCTGGGGGGTGTGTATGATATGCGAAGCGGCGCATGTTTCCCGTGCTTAGAACTGTCCCTGCAAAAAATGTCATTTTTTAAAGAAAAAAATGCATTTAAAACTCACTCGCGGCTATTAATGAATTGTCGGCTCCCGGCAATACATACAAAAGTCATTGATAAAAAAAAAAAAAAAGCGTGGGGGTTCCCCAGAATTCAATTACCAGGCCCTTCAGGTCTGGAATGGATATTAAGGGGAACCCCGCCGCAAATTTAAAAAAAAATTGACGTGGGGTTCCCCCAAATATCCATTCCAGGCCCTTCAGATCTGGCATGGATTTTAAGGGGAACTCCACCCCAAATTTAAAAAAAAATGCCGTGGAGTCCCCCTAAAAATCCATACCAGACCCCTATCCGAGCACGCAACCTGGCCGGCCGCAGGGGAAAAGGGGGGGACGAGAGAGCGGCCCCCCCTCCCTCCTGAACCGTACCAGGCCACATGCCCTCAACATGGGGAGGATGTCCCCATGTTGATGGGGACAAGGGCCTCATCCCCACAACCCTTGCCCGGTGGTTGTGGGGGTCTGCGGGCGGGGGGCTTATCGGAATCTGGAAGACCCCTTTAACAAAGGGGACCCCCAGATCCCGCCCCCCCCCCATGTGAATTGGTAAGGGGTACATTGTACCCCTACCATTTCACGAAGAAAGTGTAAAAAATTTTTTAAAAAAAACACACAAACACCTTGAAAAAGTCCTTTATTTAAAAAAAAAACATTCCAGCGGTGAAATCCAGTGTCCCGCGGCTATCCCGATGTCCAGCGCTGACCCGCCCCTTCTAAAGTTCCCCATCAGGTCCGCTCAGCGGACCAGATGCGGAACATGAGAAGGGGCGGGTCTATACATGTATTACCAAAGTGAGAGCAGTTCCCCATCAGGTCCGCCCCCTCGGTATGTCGGACCCGCCTACGTCATTGGCTTGAGCGGGGAACTTCCTTCACTGTGTAATTTAAATTTACATAGTGAAGGAAGTTCCCCGCTCAAGCCAATGACGTAGGCGGGTCCGACATACCGAGGGGGCAGACCTGATGGGGAACTGCTCTCACTTTGGTAATACATGTATAGACCCGCCCCTTCTCATGTTCCGCATCTGGTCCGCTGAGCGGACCTGATGGGAAACTTTAGAAGGGGCGGGTCTATACATTTAAAATACTGAGAGGGAGTTCCCCATCAGGTCCGCTCAGGCACAACCAATAAAGGACAGCGCTGGACATCGGGATCGCCGCGGGACACTGGATTTCACCGCTGGAATGTTGTTGTTTTTTTTAAATAAAGGACTTTTTCAAGGTGTTTGTGTGTTTTTTTTTTCTTCGTGAAATGGTAGAGGTACAATGTACCCCTTACCAATTCACATAGGGGGGGGCGGGATCTGGGGTCCCCTTTGTTAAAGGGGTCTTCCAGATTCCGATAAGCCCCCCGCCCGCAGACCCCCACAACCACCGGGCAAGGGTTGTGGGGATGAGGCCCTTGTCCCCATCAACATGGGGACATCCTCCCCATGTTGAGGGCATGTGGCCTGGTACGGTTCAGGAGGGAGGGGGGGCCGCTCTCTCGTCCCCCCCTTTTCCCCTGCGGCCGGCCAGGTTGCGTGCTCGGATAAGGGGTCTGGTATGGATTTTTAGGGGGACTCCACGCCATTTTTAAAAAAAATTTGGGGTGGAGTTCCCCTTAAAATCCATGCCAGATCTGAAGGGCATGGAATGGATATTTGGGGGAACCCCACGTCAATTTTTTTTTTTAATTTGCGGCGGGGTTCCCCTTAATATCCATTCCAGACCTGAAGGGCCTGGTAATTGAATTCTGGGGAACCCCCACGCTTTTTTTTTATCAATGACTTTTGTATGTATTGCCGGGAGCCGACAATTCATTAATAGCCGCGAGTCAGTTTTAAATGCATTTTTTTCTTTAAAAAATGACATTTTTTGCAGGGACAGTTCTAAGCACGGGAAACATGCGCCACTTTACATGCATATCATACACACCCCCTAGGTACGAAATTTAAAGGAATATTTCACTTTTATTTTTTCATTTTAAGCATTATTAAAATCACTGCTCCCGAAAAAACGGCCGTTTTTAAAACTTCTTTTTGCATTGATACATGTCCCCTGGGGCAGGACCCGGGTCCCCAAACACTTTTTAGGACAATAACTTGCATATTAGCCTTTATAATTAACACTTTAGATTTCGAACGTTCGAGTCCATTGTATTTAATAGGGTTCTAAAGTTTACACGAACATTTTGTCTGTTCGCAGGTTCTGGTGCGAACCGAACAGGGGGGTGTTCGGCTCATCCCTGCTGGCAAGTACTGGCTGTGTGGTACATGTGATAACATTCTCCCGTATTCTTCATATGTCAGGGCTATGGGGTAGACGGGCAAGATGGAAGCCTTTTCTTATAAAGAAAAACATCCAAGCAGTATGGAAACGGTGTATCTCACACCTACAGCAATACAGAAAATGCTATTAAAAAAAAAGTGATTGGCTGCCCCCTGAAGCTTTTCTAAATGTGCCATTACATCGCCGAACACCGGACCCGAACCCGAACATACACGCAATTGTTCGGGTTTGGGTCTGGTGCCCAAAAACTCTAATGTTCGGTACAGACCCGAACTTTACAGTACGGGTTCGCTCAACCCTAATTGGTACCCTTCTTGAGTATTCTGAACAGCTATTCCGTGTTTGGTGTTCTTGGAAGGAAATATATTGGTTTTATTAAGGAACAATTACCTCATTGCTTTTTTCTTTTGCTTAACTTTGTTCCATGTAGGGGACCCCGGTGACAATTCACAGTGGGAAATGATATTGATTACTAAGAAATTATAGCCACATTGGGGATATCCATGTAGGGAGTATAATGGGGCTAGGCTTGGCTGCTGATGGGCTCCCAATTGGTTCCAGTCTGTAGTCTTTCCCCCACTCATCACATACTCATAGGTGTCACCCTAATAGAACTATACCCTAGCACAGCAAATGATGAACCTTTTTTAGCAATTTTGATTGTTTCTTTTTAGATTACTCTGTAAATAAGCATTTTGATGGCTCCTTGAGAAGTGGATTATGTCCATGACACGCGCCAGTCCATAAGGAAGAAATCAGTTTTTCATGACATAATGTATTGCTTTAGCACAACTATATTTTAATATTTGTACTATATTTGGATGCTTTATGATATTTTGTGGAATAATATGGAAAATGTTTTTATGAATATTGATATCAAATAAATAAATTGTATTTTTATATGTTGTGCCTCAAAAGTCTCATTTTTAGTACACCTCCTTTCTTGCTTGAAATCCTTATGGGGATGTGGCACTATCCTTTTAAACAATTCCAATATAGTGGCCATAATGTATTTTTTACTGATGCACTGTATTCAGTATGAATGAATAACATTTGACCTGGAGAGTAAATAGCCTAATAACATTCAATTTTTCCAATATTCACACAGTTTCACAGGATGAATATCTCTGTAATTTATTTTTCCTTTTTTTGCAAACACACACCTTTGGGGCTGTCAGTCAAATTTAAAATGCTCTGGTGAAATGCAACAAATGAGGGAAAATGTGAGTTTAATTTGCTGCTCTGTGGCAAAGTCTACAACGCTTCCATTGTGATCAGACACCTTATTCACAAACTAAGAACTGTTTAGGTTTTAAAATTGCTGTCGATTTTGTTTACATTAAGCTGATTCAAAGCTTCATTTTCTCATGCTATAGGGGGGATTTTTTCATATTACACAAGATTTGCTTTTCTTTTTTTAATAAAAAGAAGAATATTTTTAACAACTTCAATATCAGGCACTTAAACCCCCTTCCTGCCCAAGCCAATTTTCAGCTTTCAGTGCTGTCCCAATTTGAATGACAATTGCGCGGTCATGCAACACTGTACCCAAACAAATTTTTTATCATTTTGTTGCCACAAATAGAGCTTTCTTTTGGTGGTATTTGATCACCTCTGCAATTTTAATTTTTTGCGCAACAAATAAAAAAAGACAGAAAATTTAGAAAAAAATAAAGTTTTTCTTTGTTTCTGTAATTTTTTTTTGTAAATAAGTACATTTTCTTCTTCAATGATGGGCACTGATATGGCTTCACTGATGGGCACTGATAAGGCGGCACCGATGAGGTGGCACCAATGAGGTGACACTGATGAGGTGGAACTGATGGGCACTGATGATGGGCACTGGTAGCCGGCACTGATGGGCACTGATAGGCGGCACTGATGGGCACTGATAGGTGACACTGGTAAGCGGCACTGATGGACACTCATAGGCGGCACTGATGGGTACTTATGGGTGGCACTGATGGGTACTTATGGGTGGCACTGATAGGTGGCACGGATAGGCACTGATAGGTGGGCACTGATGGGCATGGATGGGCACTGATAGGTGGCACTGATGGACACTGATGGGTGGCACTGATGACACGATGGGTTCCATAATGGTGCCAGTCAGTGCCCATTTGTGGGCACTGATTGGCATATATTGGGCATGTATTGGCATATGTGGATGGTCATGGGGGGCGTACCTGGCCATACACATGTTAGGGGCTTCCCTGGTGGTCCTGGCGGCTTCCCTGGTGGTCCAGTGTGGGCATCCGCAGGGGGGCTGCGCTGATAAACAATCAGCGCAGACCCCCCTGTCAGGAGAGCCGCCGATCAGCTCTCATCTACTCGCGTCTGTCAGACTTGTCTTGGCCTCGCTGGACAGGGCGGTCAGCAGTAAGGTGCATATTACCACTGACTCATGGTCCAGCAGGCATGGACAGGGACGTTACCTATCTTTCACGGCGCATTGGGTGACTCTGCTGGCAGCTGGGAAGGATGCAGAACATGGTGCAGTAGTGTTGGAGGTTGTTCTGCCACCACGCCTCCAAAATGTTACTACTGGTGATTCTGACACACCTCTCTCCTCCACCCCCTCCTCTTCTTCTTCCTCAATGGCCTCTACCTGTGCTTTGTCCTAGGAACCAGCGGTGCTCCGTAGGCGTTCAATGGGCTACGCAAGTACGCAGGCAAAAATATGCCATGCGGTGCTTGAGCTGGTGTGCTTGGGGGACAGGAGCCACACTGGGGCAGAGATTCTGTCAGCTCTGCAGGGGCAGGCTCAGAGGTGGTTGACACCACGCCAGCTTAAGCCAGGAAAGGTGGTTTGCGACAATGGCACCAACCTCCTCTCCGCCCTCCGACAGGGACAACTGACCCATGTGCCCTGTTTGGCTCACGTCCTTAACTTGGTGGTGCAGCGGTTCTTGGGCAGGTACCCGGGCTTACAGGAGGTCCTGAAGCAGGCCAGGAAACTCTGTGGGTATTTCATTTAATGCCAGTGCTCGGCTGGCTGAGCTGCAAAAGGAATCCAACCTGCCCAAGAACCGCCTAATCTGTGACATGCCCACCAGGTGGAACTCTACGTTGGCCATGCTGCAGCGGCTGCACGCACAGCAGAGGGCCATCAATGAGTATTGTTGGAATATGGCACCAGGACAGGGTCAGGGGAGCTTGGATTTTTTCCCCCACGCCAGTGGGCCATGATCAGGGATGCATGCACTGTCCTGGCACCATTTGAGGAGGCCACGAGGATGGTGAGAAGTGATAGTGCATGCATCAGTGACACTGTCCCTCTTTTCCACCTGTTGGAGCACACGCTGCGTGAAATAATGGACAGGGCACTTGAGGCAGAACAGAGGCAGAAAGAGGAGGACTTCCTTACCTCTCAAGGCCCCCTTTATCCAGACAGTGTTCCTGCTGGCCCAGCTATCACACAGGAAGAGGACGAGGAGGAGGAGGAGGATTGTGTCAGCATGGAGGTGGAGCCTAGCACTCAGCATCAGCAGCAGTCTTCAAGGGATCAATTACAGTCCCAAGACACCCGTGGATTTGTACGTGGCTGGGAGGAGGTGGCTGCAGATCATGTCGTCCTGAGTGACCCAGAGGACTCCGGACCAAATGCCTCAGCAAACCTACGCTGCATGGCCTCCCTGATCCTGCAAAGCCTGCGGAGGGATCCTCGTAATCGTGCGATCAAGGAGAGGGATCACTACTGGCTGGCAACCCTCCTTGATCCAAGTTACAGATCAAGCCAGAGCTTGCACAGTATACAATTGAGCTACTGGCCTGTCCTGCATCCAGCGTTCTTTTGGACATTCAGTGCTGCTGGAGGCTTTGTAACTGATCACAGGGTGCGCCTGTCCACCGACTCGGTCGATCGACTGACCTTCATAAAAATGAATCAGTCTTGGATCACCACCAGCTACCAAGCACCTGATGCTGATGTAACCGAATATTTTTTTGGGAAATGTCAGATCCCTTTAAGACTGCCTATGCTGATGCTGAGTGACTATCCTGTTATGTGGAGTGACTTTCCTCTTCCTCCTCAATGATCATGCTGATAGCTTGTAAGAACATTTTTGGTTCTGGGCCCCGCCACCAGTGGCTAAGGCCCAATTTTTCTGCCCCTTTTTAACAGGGGCGTGTAATTACAATTTTTGATGCAATACTTTGCAGCAGGGCTCATTGCTGCACTCCAACTACAGTATCTGTGAGGGGTTGCAGTGTTGTGGCACCAGTGCCTAAGGCCCAATTTTTATGCCCCTGTTTAACAGGGGCATGTAATTACAATTCTTGATCTAATAATTGACAGCAGGGCCCATTCCTGCGCCCATCAAGAGTAACTGTGAGGTCTTACAGTGTTGTGACAACACCACCACCACCAAAGACCCAATTTTTCTGCCCCTGTTCAACAGGGGCATGTAATTACAATTCTTGATCTAATATTTCACAGCTGGGCCCATTTCTGCATCCAACAAGAGTAACTGTGAGGACTTACAGTGTTGTGGCACCAACACCACCACCAAACGCTCAATTTTTCTTACCATTGTTCAATAATGGCATGTAATTACAATTCTTGATATAATAGTTCACAGCAGGGCGTTCCAGCACCCACCAAGAGTAACTGTGAGGGCTTTCAGTGTTGTGGCAACACCAACACCTAGGGGCCAAATTTCTGCAGAGTATATACGGCAGACCCCTACTTTCAAACATCCAACTTACAAACGACTCCTACTTGCAAACGGAAGGAGACAACAGGAAGTGAGAGGAAATCTACCCCTAGGAAGGGAAATTCTCTCCTGTAAGAGTTAATATGGGAGTAAATTGTCTCCTCTCCACTGATGCTTTATCACCAATCCTTGTTTCAATAAAAAACTCAAATTTTTAAAAAACATTTGTCATTGGGACGGAAAGTGAGGTGAAATTTTCTGAACAGGTGCACACTGCACAGACAGCAAAACAAATGTTACAGGGGTGATAACCCCTCCCTATGTTTTCCAAAAGCTTAAAAATAGACTTTTGGGTTGGAGCTACACTTAAAAAATGTACCTGTTCCAAATTACAAACTTAATTCTACTTAAGAACAAACCTACAGTCCCTGTCTTGTTTGCACCGCCTGTATACTGCTGTTCAGAGTATATAGGGCCTTTTTTAATTTTCCCCTTAATATCCATACAACACCCAAAGGGGCTCGTAGTGGGCTGGGGGGTACCCATGCCATTTTTCTCAAAGATTTTCATCCATATTGCCGGACCAGACATTACATTAAAGCCGCAAGCAGTTTTAAATGACTTTTTTTCCTTTAGAAATGTCATTTTGTGCAGGGACAGTTCTAAACACGGGAAACACGTGCCAATTCACAGGCATACTATAGACACCCCCCAGGTACGATATTTAACCACTTGACCACTGGGCACTTAAACCCCCTTAATAACCAGACCAATTTTCAGCTTTCGGTGCTCTCACATTTTGAATGACAATTACTCAGTCATACAACACTGTACCCATATGAATTTTTTGTCCTTTTTTTCACACAAATAGAGCTTTCTTTTGGTGGTATTTAATCACTGTTGGGTTTTTTATTTTTTGCGCTATAATAGAAAAAAGACTGAAAATTTTGTAAAAAAATGATTTTTTTTTCGTTTCTGTTATAAAATTTTGCAAATTACTATTTTTTCTTCATAAATTTTGGCCAAAATTTATACTGCTACATATCTTTGGTAAAAATAAGTACAAATTGGTGGATATTATTTGGTCTTTGTGAAAGTTAGAGTCCACAAGCTATGGTGCCAATATCTGAAAATTGATCACACCTGAAGTACTGACGGCCGATCTCATTTCTTGAGACCCTAACATGCCAGAAAAGTACAGATACCCCCCAAATGACCCCTTTTTGGAAAGAAGACATTCCAAGGTATTCAGAAAGAGGCATTGTGAGTTTTTTGAAGTTGTCATTTTTTCCCACAATTCTTTGCAAAATCAAGATTTTTTTTTTATCTTTTTTTTTTTTTCACAAAATTGTCATATTAGCAGGTTATTTCTCACACACAGCATATGCATTCCACAAATTACACCCCAAAACACATTCTGCTATTCCTCCCGAGTATGGCGATACCACATGTGTGAGACTTTTACACAGCGTGGCCACATAGAGAGGCCCAACATGCAGGGAGCACCTTCAGGCGTTCTGGAGCACCCAGGCCAATTCTGACATTTCTCTCCTACATGTAAAAATCATCATTTATTTGCTAGAAAATTACATAGAACCCCAAAACATTATATATGTTTTTTTAGCAAAGACCTTAGAGAATATAATGGTGGTTGTTGCAACTTTTTATCTCGCACGATATTTGCGCAGCAATTTTTTTAACGCGTTTTTTACGGAAAAAAAATGTTTTGTGCTTTAAAAAAAAAAAAACAGTAAAGTTAGCCCAAAGTGTTTGCATAATGTGAAAGATGAAGTTACGCCGAGTAAATAGATACCTAACATGTCACCCTTAAAAATTGCACACACTCGTGGAATGGCGCCAAACTTCGCTACTTAAAAAAATCCCCATAGGCGACGCTTTAAATATTTTTACTGGTTACATGATTTTAGTTAGAGGAGGTGTAGGGCCAAAATGATTGCTCTCACTCTAACGTTCGCAGAGATACCTCACATGTGTGGTTTGAAAACCGTTTTCATATGTGGGCGGGACTTACGTATGCGTTCGCTTCTGTATGTGAGCTCACGGGGACAGGGGCGCTTTAAAAAAAATATATTTTTTTTATTGTTCATTTTACTTTATTTATTTTAGTTTGACATGTTTTTCCGCCCCAAATTTTTTTTTGATCACTTTTATACCTATTACAAGGAACGTAAAAATCCCTTGTAATAGGAATATGGCATGACAGGTCCTCTTTACAGTGAGATATGGGGTCAATAAGACCCCACATCTCACCTCTAGGCTGGGAAGCCTGAAAAAAAAACAAAAAAAAAAAACAATCCTGGCTTTGATCGTAGCGGTGAGTCGGTAGAAGCACCGGAGGGCAGCGGGAGGGGGGGACATCCCCTCTCGCCTCCCGTAAGAATGATCAAGCAGCGGAACAGCCGCTATGATTGTTCTTATGGTGTAGGGAATCGCCGGCTGAAAAAGCTGATATCTGAATGATGCCTGTAGCTGCACCCATCATTCAGATATCCCCGTACAAAGTCAAGGACGTCATATGACGGCCGGCGGGCGGGAAGTGGACATTGCGGAGTATTGCCGGGCATTGCAGGGCATTGCGGAGTATTGCGGACTATGGCAGGGTATTGCGGAGTATGGCAGGGTATTGCAGGGTATTGCAGAGTATTGTGCAGGGTATTGCAGAGTATTGCGCAGGGTATTGCAGAGTATTGCACAGGGTATTGCAGAGTATTGCGCAGGGTATTGCAGAGTATTGCGCAGGGTATTGCAGAGTATTGTGCAGGGTATTGCAGAGTATTTTGCAGAGTATTGCGCAGGGTATTGCAGAGTATTGCGCAGGGTATTGCAGAGTATTGCGCAGGGTATTGCAGGGTATTGCGCAGGGTATTGCAGAGTATTGCGCAGGGTATTGCAGAGTATTGTGCAGGGTATTGCAGAGTATTGTGCAGGGTATTGCAGAGTATTGTGCAGGGTATTGCAGAGTATTGCGCAGGGTATTGCAGAGTATTTTGCAGGGTATTGCAGAGTATTGCGCAGGGTATTGCAGAGTATTGCGCAGGGTATTGCAGAGTATTGCGCAGGGTATTGCAGAGTATTTTGCAGGGTATTGCGCAGGGTATTGCAGAGTATTTTGCAGGGTATTGCAGAGTATTGCGCAGGGTATTGCAGAGTATTGCGCAGGGTATTGCAGAGTATTGCGCAGGGTATTGCAGAGTATTGCGCCAGGGTATTGCAGAGTATTGCACCAGGGTATTGCAGAGTATTTTGCAGAGTATTGGCAAGGTATTTTGCAGAGTATTGGCAGGGTGTATTGCAGAGTATTGGCAGGGTATTGCACCAGGGATGGCTGAGCAGGGATGGATGGATGGCTGGATCTGTGACTGCAATTGTCACAGATCCAGCCCACAGAGCTGCTGCTGCCATCCGCTCCCTCCCCTCTCCTCTCACACTGTACCGATCGGTACAGAGAGGGGAGGGAGGAACCGGCGTCATCAAATGACGCCGGTCTGTTTACAAGTGATTGCTCCGTCATTTGACGGAGCGATCATGTGGTAAATGGCCGCTATCTGCGGCGATTTACCGCGATTCGTGATCCGCCGGGTCCAGAGGAGTTTCCCGTGTGCGCGCCCCAGGGGGCGCGCGGGAGCGCGATTCTGGGAGGACGTTATATAACGTCCTCCCAGAGTTAAGCAACCACCTTGTCGACGTTATTTGTCGGCAGGTGGTTGTTAAGTGGTTAAAGGAATATTTCACTTTAACCACTTCAATACAGGGCTTTTTATACCACCTCAATACCGGGCCTATTCTGTCACTTCTCTCCTACATGTACAAATCATCATTTTTTGCTAGAAAATTACTCAGAACCCCCAAACATTATATATATATATATATATATATATATATATATATTTTAGCAGACACCCTAGGAAATAAAATGACAGACATTGCAACTTTTTTTCTTGCACGGTATTTGCGCAATAATTTTTCAAACGCCTTTTTTTGGACAAAAAATGGTTTCATTAATTAAAAAATAACAAATCAGTAAAGTTAGGCCAATTTTTTTGTAAAATATGAAAGATGATGTTACGCCGAGTAAATAGATACCTAACATGTCACGCTTTAAAATTGCACACACTTATGGAATGGAGCCAAACTTCGGTACTTAAAAATCTCCATAGGCAACGCTTTAATTTTTTTTACAGGTTACCAGTTTAGAGTTACAGAGGAGGTCTAGTGCTAGAATTGTTGCACACGCTCTAACGCACGCGGCGATACCTCACATATGTGGTTTGAACGGCGTTTATATATGTGGGCGGGGACAGGGGTGTTTTAAAAAATATATATATTATTTTATTTTTATTTTATTTAATTTCTTTTATTTTTACACTTTTTTAAATTTTTTATTTTTTTTTGATCACTTTTATTCCTATTACAAGGAATGTAAATATCCCTTGTAATAGGAATGGTGTGTGACAGGTCCGCTTTATGGAGAGATGCGGGGTTAATAAGACCCCACATCTCTCCTCCAGGCTGGAAAGCATGAGATTGTAAAAAAAAATTCACCGATCTCATGCTTACTAGCCGCAATCTCGGCTTTGTTTACTTCTGAGAACCCGGGCGTGACGTCATCACATCGCGCCCGGGCCTCCGATCGTCATAGAGATGACTGGTGACCATCTGGTCACCAGTCATCTCTATGCTTTCCATCCGGCACCGGACGATTCATTCTCCGGGCCCCCGATGGCACGGGAGAGCCCGGAGAAGCACCGGATGGCGGCGGGAGGGTTGGGAGTCCCCTTCCGCCGCCTATAAGAACTATCAAGCGGTGGAACTGCCGCTATGATCATTCTTATTGTGCACAGAATCGCCGGCAGAAGAGAAGGATATCTGAATGATGCCTCTAGCTGCAGGCATCATTCAGATATCCCCCCACAAAGCCCAGGACATCATATGACGCCCACCCAGGATGGGAGATCCCATCTGTGGACGTCATATGACTATGGGCGGTATTGAAGTGGTTAAGCATCATTAAAATCACTGCTTCTGAAAAAACGGCCGCTTTTAAAACTTTTTTTGCCATTGATACATGTCCCCTGGGGCAGGACCCAGTTCCCCAAACCCTTTTTAGGACAATAACTTGCATATTAGCCTTGATAATTAGCACTTTTGATTTCGAACGTTCGAGTCCATTGTATTTAATAGGGTTCTAAATTTCGCGCAAACTTTCGGTCCGTTCACAGGTTCTGGTGCGAACCGAACCGGGGGGTGTTCGGCTCATCCCTATTTACAGGTAACTAACTGCATGCAGGAGGGAAGTGAGACCAACTAAGGGTAAGAGCACATACTATTACACACTATAGCAGTATTATTTATTTTTGCTTACATTCACATGCAAACAATGTACATGTGGCTGATAAAGATACACATTTCTTGCACAGAATGCTCCACTTTTCACTTTTATCGACTTAAGTGCATTTTGTTCTTATTTGTTGATAACTTATATCCACTATTAAAAATCGACCTAAATAATTCAATGTTTATTTGCACTGATTAGGAAGCCACTTGCACATCTAGCTAGCATTGTACATTGTGATTTGCTTGCTACCTAATCTATAATGTGATCCACATGTCAGTTCCCCAGCAATGGGCAATACAAGTGAAAGCCCTGGTCACAGAATTCCAGTTTTGTCTCATCAGTAGCACCCGGGGCAGGTTTGGTACACTGATGATGTGGATAAAGAAGTAAGTAAATTCCAGGGTAATGCATAGATTCACCTGTAGTTTGCTTGACAATGCCATGCTTTTCTTCTTGTCATCTCTTCAAAGTCTGATAGTTACTTAAACTGGAAACATCTATTCAATGGATATCCATGGTAAACTGTTAATTTCTGTCTTCTTTGGATTCCTCTGCATGGAATCATGTATTTTTACAGCCCAAGTTCACCCAAATGTGGTTTTACAAGCTTATAAAATGAAACAAAATTGACAACTTTTTTTTTAAGTGGGGGAATTGCTCTAAAATGAATCAACCAGTCTCTATGTTATTCAATGGCTAACAAAAACAAAAACAAAACAAAAAAAACATCTGTTTATAGCTTTGCAAAATATGACTTGTTGTGCAGATAAATAATAGTAGAAATGGTAGAGGTGAAAAAATGTATAAATTCCAGTTAAATTGGCTGTAAACCCTAATGCCGCGTACATACGATCACTTTTCTCATCGGGAAAAATAAAAAAAATTCTCTTGGACGAGAAAAACAGCCGTGTGTAGGGTTTCCAGCATTTTTCCCGACGAGAAAAACGACAAGAATCACGACGAGAAAACATTTTCTCGTCGCGAATCGCTGCATTTTTTTCCGCGGCAAGTTTCCCATAGGGAAATACTGCTAGGGAGCCTACACGCGGCCAGTTTTCTCGATCAAGAAAAAACCTGTCATGAAAACCGGCCGTGTGTAGGGGACCAAGCCAGTCCTCGTTTTTCCCATCGGGTTTCACCGCCGTGAAACTCCATCGTGTGTACACGGCATTACATATACCCAGTGAAGTGAACAGCCTCAGATGATATACAGAGATTAAACAAATCATTCTACATAGAATTTACTTGTTTATCTGCAGTCTTCTCTTCCTTACACCTCTTTAAAAGAGCAAAAAAGTGTTAAAATCCTCACAGAGGAGGGGGCGGAGAGCTGCAGTTAGAGTGTGTGAGAGCTGATTGGAGGAAAGAAACACACGCCCCTCTAAAGTGCAGAGTTGTGTTGTGAATAGACAAGCTGCGTGCTGAGCTCCATCCCCAACACAAATTTTATCTCATGTCAGAAAACTTCTCACAAGTGACTCATGCTGATAGCAGAGGAACAAAGCACCAGAGAGAAAAGACACTTAGAGCTTTGAAGAGAGATAAGTAAACACTACAGATATATTGTATGTGCTTTGCTCAGATTTCATGATTGAGGGTTACAACCATTTTAAGGGGACTAAATATAGGTTCCAAAAAACTATACCAGCAAAGAAAATTGTAAAAGCTCTTTTCTCTCACTGATCTCTGTTGTATTGAAGAGAAACTACCACAAGAGCCTTCAGAACCCTATTCGCCACAAAATGACAGATGCCTGGTCCCCCACTGCTTGCTGTGGTTTTTCTATCAAATTCTACTACACTACAAGACACAGCAGTGATGTAGAAAGTAAACATAAAAATGAAAAAAAATCTCCAGTGCAAAATACTAATAGATAATTCACAATAGCACAAAACATAGATCAGTGCACCTTTACATCAAAAAGCAAAATAACAAATATATAATAAAAAAAGTAAGTCTGTAAAGTGAAAAAAGTCCAAATGAAAAGTGATAAACATCTGTGTGAAGGTCCCCCTGTGACAAAGTCAGAAGTGACGAAACACGTTGGGGCGTGGCTATGCGGTGACCAAGAGACGAGTTATGCTGTGCTTCACGAGTGGCGAGACATTAACAAAAGTTGATTTACCAGTGTGGAGGTGGTGAGATAACTACAATGTGCCACTATACAGCTCTTATATGTTTTAATGCAAGATACAAGAATTGTAAATGTGAGTTTAATGGAAGTTTTTTAATTCAATTAATTGTTTTTGTAAGTAATACACGCTCAGAGCTCCGTGACCGCGCCCGCGGGAACCGCGGACACGATTGCCGCCGGTGTCCCTCGATCGAGTCACAGAGCTGAAGAACGGGGAGATATTGTGTGTAAACACTGTCACTGATCGTGTTCCCTGTCATCGGGAACAACGATCAGTGACATGTCACGTGTAGCCACGCCCCCTACAGTAAGAATCACTCCCTAGGGCACACTTAACCCCTACAGTGCCACCTAGTAGTTAACCCCTTCACTGTCATTGTCATTTTTATAGTAATCAGTGCATTTTTATAGCATATATATTGTAAAAATGTCAATGGTCCCAAAATGGTGTCAAAAGTGTCCGATGTGTCCATAATGTCGCAGTCATGATAAAAATCGCTGATCGCCGCCATTACTAGTAAAAAAAATATATATTTATAAAAATGCCATAAAACTATCCCCTATTTTGTAGACGCTATAACTTTTGTGCAAACCAATCAATAAACGCTTATTGCGATTTTTTTTTTTACCAAAAATATGTAGAAGAATACGTATCGGCCTAAATTGAAGAAAAAAATCATTTTTTTATATATTTTTGGGGGATATTTATTATAGCAAAAAGTAAAAAATATTGCATTTTTTTCAAAATTGTCGCTGTATTTTTGTTTATACCGCAAAAAATAAAAACCGCAGAGGTGATCAAATACCACCAAAAGAAAGCTCCATTTGTGGGAAAAAAAGGACGTCAATTTTGTTTGGGAGCCACGTCGCATGACTGCGCAATTGTCAGTTAAAGCAACGCAGTGGCGAATCGCAAAAAGTGGCCTGGTGGTCATTAAGCAGCAATATGGTCCGGGGCTTAAGTGGTTAATAGGATTTCACACAGATGTTTATCACATTTTATTTTGACTTTTTTTCACTTTACAGACTCACTATATTAGTATATATTTGTTAATTTTGCTTTTTGATGTAATTTTACACTGATTTATGTTTTGCGCTATTGCTAATTATCTATTAGTGTTTTGCACTGCAGATTTTTTTTATTTTTATTTTGTTTGTGTTAAATAGCAGCATCACTTATTATTTGGAGGTGATTAGCCTATTAGTGCAGAGGAACACATTTATTTAGTTGATAGTACCATTTTATTTTTGTGTACTTTTAAGGCTTCTTTCACACGGGACGGATCAGTCATGATCCGCCCCGTGAACCTCCGCTTGCTCAGCGGGGATCGCTCCGTTGATCCCCGCTGAGCCGGCTGATGACTGGGCGGTCCCCGCACACTGTGCAGGGACCGCCCTGTCAGATCTCCGCTCTCCCCTATGGGGGATCGGATGAACACGGACCGTCTGTCCGTGTTCATCCGATCCGCTCTGCAGACGGATAGAAAAATAGAAATTTTTCTATCCTGAAAAACGGAGCGTAGCGGACACGGGTGAGATCGGGTGTCAGCGGATGTTCATCCGCTGACATCCGCTGTCCCATAGGGATACATGTATGTCCGTTTTTCATCCGAAAACGGATGGGTGAAAAACGGACATACGGTCCGCCCGTGTGAAAGGGGCCAAAGTGATATAGCAAGGCCTGCAGATCAAATCACTGAGCACAGCGGGAACCAGAAAGTCAACACACCCATGAATATCAATATTTTCAGGTGTTTTTTTCTCTTTAATCCATCATAGATTATGGTGCAGGCTTTGCAGAAGATCCTTTTTTTGGAACTTTTTTTCGGATTGACTTTAAGCTGCAAGATACTTTTATATCTACTTATACAGTATATAAAAGTTCAATGCTGAGAAACTTTAAAATTATCCCTTGCATTGGGGCTACACTTGCATTGAAATGGCTAGTTGCTTGTTTAGGTCTAGGGGACACAGAAAGGAAGATTTACTTACCTGATCCTACGCTCTTCTGCACTGCTAGACCAGTCCCTGCTCAAAGCCCTGCACTGAACATGATGATGCCAAGGGACAATCTACTGCCAGGGTACAGAAGAGTGACATCTGCAAGAGTAGTGAAGTTCAGATACTGTAAGTAAAAGTGCTTCTCCTCTCCCCCTAGGCAAAAGGGGCACATGACAGCCTGTGACTACATAGTAATAGTAAAGCAGCTGACTGATAAGCTTATCTCTCTGCTCTTTTTTTTTTGATCAGTATGCTCCTTGTTAGTTCATGACCGCTGTAGTAGAACTGGGATGTGTTGCATCTCCCTCTCCCAGTCTGTGGTCTGCTGTACCATGGACTGAAAGCGGTTAATATCAAGGTAAATGTAGGTATTTACAATGCTTAAATTCTAAAATACCTTTAGTTAAGGTTGTGTGAATATTCACTTCAATTATTCAATCATTATCTGTTGAAATGTGCTTTAAAAGGGTTGTAAAGGTTTGATTTTTATTTTTTTTAAATAACAAACATATCATACTTGCCTCCACTGTGCAGTTAGTTTTCCACAGAGTGGCCCCGATCCTCCTATTCTGGGGTCTTTCTGTGGCTCTCTCGGATGCATTAACCTCCCTGGCGGTATGATTATTTCAGACTTTAGGTGCTGAAAGCGGTACAATTATTTAGCATGGAAATTTGGCGTTTTATATTGTAGGCCTGTAATTCTTAGGAATAACTCACTTAAATCTGTCCAAACCAGAGTCTAGTAGACATCCCGGGTATGATAAAAGTTTGAAACACAAAATCATAAATTATAATATAATAAATAACTATAAATAATTATAACAAATAATAATATAATAATAATAAAAAATATTCAATAATGTACCGTATATATTCGAGTATAAGCCAAGTTTTTCAGCACATTTTTTTGTGCTGAAAATGCCCCCCTCGGCTTATACTCGAGTCACCTTTTTGCGCCTGATCTCCCGGACTTTGGGGACCTGGTACCAACCTTGGCACACATGTAGCCTCACTCCTCCTCTACAAGTGTGCAAAGTTTGTTGTCCGGGGGACCTACGGCCGGGGAGCAACAATTTTTCAAAGCCGGGCACCCCTTCCATAGACTCCCATGTTAAACTGTAATTTCTCCGGTGACTTTGGGGACCCGGTACTGGACGGTCGTAGGTCCTCTGGACCCAAAACTTGGCACACCTGTAGCCAAATTTCTTCTCTATAAGTGTGCAAAGTTTTTTGTCTGGGGGACCTGTGGCCGGGGAGCACCGATTTTTCAAACCAGGCACCCCTTCCAAAGACTCCCATGTCAAACATCAGTCTAGTCATGGACACAGTGAGGCATGGGCACAGTGAGGCATGGGCACAGTGAGGCATGGACACAGTGAAGCAAAGTGAGGCATGCAGATGGACACCCTAGGCTTATACTCGAGTCAATATGTTTTCCCAGTTTTTGGTGGTAAAATTAGGTGTCTCGGCTTATATTTGGGTCGGCTTATACTCGAGTATATACGGTAATCAAATCAAAAACACTGAAATTTGCTTAGTTGCAGAATTGTCGCTGTCATTACTTTTAGTGTTTGATGACGAATTTCCCCACAAATCGCTATCGCTCAATTCTGCAAGTGATTATAATTTATTATCGCTGTTTTCTAGCTGGTCAAAAAACACTTTTGATGTAAAGGGACACTTTTTGGTTGCTATGGACAATCTCAAGTTTCCAGGCAGAAAAAACTGTATTTATAATATAAAAGTGCATGCAGGACACTGGACAAACCACTAGGGACAAAGGGGATGTGTAATTATTTTATACAGTACTGTAATCTGTAAGATTACAGTATACTGTATGTATATTGTGTTTTTCAGTTTTTTAATTTGGCGCCGTGCTCCGTCCCCGTGCGTCGCAACGCTCGCAGGGAACGGAGCTCGGCACTCTGCACAGTGAATCGAGTAAGGAGACCACTCGCAGACACAGAGGGGAGACATCGCAGGATCCAGAGGACAAGGTAAGTACTGTATTTATTGGCGTATAAAACTCACTTTTTTACCCTGAAAATAGAGGGTAAACTGTGCCTGCGTGTTATACGCAGGGGGCTGTGGAAAGTTTTTTTACTGAAACTTCCCTCTTAAAGTTAGGGTGTGTGTTATACGCCGATAAATACGGTAACTTTCCCTGGATACTGCGATGTGATCCCGAGTCTGGCTCGGGGTTACCGCTTTTGGTAGTAAAAACTCACCCCCGACTCAGGAATACCACCAAGGAGGTTAAGGTGAAAAAACATGAACCTTTACAACCCCTTTAACAATGTGAATAATTTGCTTTTCACATGATTGGATAAATAAAGTGAATCTTTATTTTGTGAACATACTTAATTCTGTAAATAAATCAGCCTCTTCGACTTAGAATAATTTACCTAAACAATGTAATTGTTCAAACAAACACAATATTGTGCATTTGGGTTTTATTACCAGCATCTGCTTTTTATTTAATGGTTAGTTATGGCTAAGATGTAAGTGTGAAAACTTATAGAATGCAGTCTTTCACTGAAACAGAATCTTATAAGCAAAACAATTAGACACGCATGGATCATTTCTTCTATGTAAACTGCATTGCAGTTTTCCAGTCATGTATCTTATGTTTATTTTTTAGATGTTCCACACTTGCTGATACATTGTACAATTGTTCTCATGTGCAATATTTTGCAAAAAAAAAAAAAAAAGCTTTATTATACAATATCAGATCACTTCATCTGACAATAAAACATCTCCCTTAAAGCTTAATTTGAAATAGTAATTTTTCATTATATAGATTTGTTTTCTCTTCAAATTAGTGCAAATAAAAACTTTTGAGCCTGAGCAACTTATGTAATTACAATGGAAAAAAGTTAAACTGAAACAAAAAAAACTCTGCTGAGTGATTATAATTATAATATATATTAAGTATGTCATTAGTAAATATTATATACAATGTATTTAAATAAATAGAATTGTTTTCGGCCCTGTTCAATGTGTTAAAAAATGTTTTATTCACATGACTATGGAATGTTCAATGTAAAGAGAAAGATGCTTTAATAAGAAAACAGTAACTCAGATCATCGTGGTATAGATGTTCCGATTTCAAGGCACATTCTTGGCAAATCAGAGTTCTGTTTTAGTAGATCAGACCTGGAATCAAAGGAAAAAAATGATGTTAGGTACAAGTGCTATGAACAGCATTTTAAAAGATCAAGATAGCCTAATTCCCTATTACAAATGCTTGTACGGTTTGTGAATTTTTCATTTGCTCAAAATGTTCTCTTGGTAACGGGTTATTACTACAGGGGTTATTTACTAAAATAGTAGTCACAAAGTCATTGTTTACTTTGGGTAGCGCTCAGAGCGAAGATTGCTTTAACCCTTGATAACTTTATTACCGGGACATAGGTGAAAGACGGCCACAACGTGGCTCTCTTGTTCTGGGAGGGCGTCCATGGAAGTTCCTTCCAGAACGTGCCTCCCACACGCCCCCTGGGGAGCGCATAGGGTGCACCCTGTAATCGCTGTGTCCTTTGGACACAGCTGATTACAGATCCACGTAAAGTGCCAATTACAGCAGCCCTTTATCATGTGATCAGCTGTGTTGAATCTTGAAAAAACTTGCCGGTTATCAACATTCCTTTCCTCACACTCTGTCACTGTGTGAGGAAAGGAGAGCTGATTAGTGGCAAGGCTAACAGGGCAATGCTAACATTTACAGTGATAATCAGTGCCCTGATCATCAGTACAGCCCCATCAGTGCCAATCAGTGCCCATCAGTGCAGCTTATCAGTGATGCCTATCAGTGCTCATCAGTGCTGCCTTTTTAGTGCTCATTAGTGCCACCTCAACAATGCAGCCTCATTAGTGCCCATCAGTGCAGCCTCATCGGTGCTCATCAGTGCAGCCACATCAGAGCACATCAGTGAAGAAAAATTACTTATTTGCAACATTTTAAAACAGAAACATGAAAAAAAAATCTTCAAAATGCTCTTGGTCTTTTTTAAATTTGTATTGCAAAAAATGTAAAACCCAGTGGTGATTAAATACCATCAAAAGAAATCTCTATCTCAAAAAAATTATATAAAAATGTAAAGTGCGACAGCATTGAAAGCTAAAAATTAGCCTGGGCAGGAAGGAGGTGAAAGGGCCTGATAGTGAGGTGGTTAGATGCCCAACCATGTGAAGTGGAATGAAATAAGTCAGAATTGAACTTTGTATGTGATAGAATGATTGAAGTTAACACAACTTTAGTTTATTCGCTAAGCTTACTGAAAATTTACTTTGCAGAAGGGGCATTATCTTTTTCTTTAGTAAATCAACTCATATGAACTTAATGAAAACACAAAAGATGTAGGGCAACAGTGATTGTTTGGAATAAAAAAAAACACAGTGATAATTCAAAATTAGTTAAATTAAATTAATAATTTTTAAATATACACCTATATATAGTGAGAGAGAGAGAGAGAATCTATATATATATATATATATTTATATATACTAAATATATATATATATATATATATATATATATATATATTTACATACACTGAGCAAAATTATAAACGCAACACTTTTGTGTTTGCCCCTATGTATCATGAGCTGAACTCAAAAATCTACGACTTTTTCTATGTACACAAAAGGCCTATTTCTCTCAAATATGGTTCACAAATCTGTCTAAATCTGTGTTGGTGAGCACTTCTCCTTTGCCGAGATAATCCATCCACCTCACAGGTGTGGCATATCAAGACGCTGATTAGACAGCATGATTATTGCACAGGTGTGCCTTTGGCTGGTCACGATAAAAGCCCACTCTAAAACGTTCAGTTTTATCACACAGCACAATGCCACAGATGTTGCAAGTTTTGAGGGAGCGTGCGTCTCCAAAGGCATTTCAGAGAATTTGGCAGTACAACCAACCAGCCTCACAACCGCAGACCACGTGTAACCACACCAGCCCAGGACCCCCGCATCCAGCATCTTCACCTCCAAGATCGTCTGAAACCAGCCACCGGACAGTTGCTGCAACAATCGGTTTGCATAACCAAAGAATTTCTGCACAAACTGTCAGAAACCATCTCAGGGAAGCTCATCTGCATGCTCTATGTCCTCATCGGGGTCTCGCCTGACTGCAGTTCGTCATCGTAACCGACTTAAGTGAGCAAATGGTCACATTCAATGGCATCTGGCACTTTGGAGAGGTGTTCTCTTCATGGATGAATCCCCGTTTTCACTGTACAGAGCAGATGACAGACAGCGTGTATGATGTTGTGTGGGTGAGCGGTTTGCTGATGTCAATGTTGTGGATCGAGTGACCCATAGTGGCTGTGGGGTTATGGTATGGGCAGGCATATGCTATGGACAACAAACACAGGTGCATTTTATTGATGGCATTTTGAATGCACAGAGATACTGTGACAAGATCCTGAGGCCCATTGTTGTGCCATTCATCCACGACCATCACCTCATGTTGCAGCATGATAATGCACGGCCCCATGTTGCAAGGATCTGTACAAAATTCCTGGAAGCTGAAAACATCCCAGTTCTTGCATGGCCAGCATACTCACCGGACATGTGACTCATTAAGCATGTTTGGGATGCTCTGGATCGGCGTATACGACAGCGTGTTCCAATTCCTACCAATATCCAACAACTTTACACAGCCATTGAAGAGGAATGAACCAACATTCCACAGGCCACAATCAACAACCTGATCAACTCTACGCAAAGGAGATATGCTGCACTGTGTGAGGCAAATGGTGGTCGCACCAGAAGATACTGACTGGTTTTCGGACCCGACCCCCCCAATACAGTAAAACTGCACATTTTAGAGTGGCCTTTTATTGTGGCCAGCCTAAGGCACACCTGTGCAATAATCATGCTGTCTAATCAGCTACTGGATATGCCACACCTGTGAGGTGGATGGATTATCTCGGCAAAGGAGAAGAGCTCACTAAAACAATATTTGAGAGAAATAGACTATTTGTGTACTTAGAAAAAGTCGTAGATCTTTGAGTTCAGCTCATGATAAATAGGGGCAAACACAAAAGTGTTGCGTTTATAATTTTGCTCAGTGTATATATATATTTCTAGTGTGGTTGTAATCACACTTCACAGTGGTAGGAGAGGATAGGTGGGAGAGGTAACCATATTGGCCAGTTGATTATCATTATTTTTTTGGCTGCCATGTCTCTACTTTTTCTCCACATTTGCACACATACCAAGTTGTCCAGCCTTTTATCCACCTTTCTCATTCAATGTTATCAATCTCTTCTAGCCTCTCCTTGTCTGCATGCACTGTATCGGCTGCCAAAAAGATACAAAATGGTCCATGCCAGCAATGTCAGCAAGGCCATTTGTAATCTCTATTAGGGTCCTGGTTTACAATGCAGGGGCACTATTGGGAGACAGTTGTCAACCGATAACAGGAAGGGTCTTAACAAGGACCTTCATAGCAGGATCGCCAGGTATTATTTTAATGAAATCTGCATATGTTCAAATATTAAAAAAGTATTTTGAAAATATATTGACATGTCAACGTTTCTGTGAGATTCAAGTGACTCGTTTTACATATCTATCTATCACATATTTACAAACCTTCTATCCATTTTAGCCTTCTATGATCATCTACATTAAAAATATTTCTCCCACCTTATTACAATTTAGAATAAGGCCATTGTCGTGAGACTGAAAACAATTTGTGGAATTACATTAACAAGATATACTTTTATAAGATTTAAAGACTATGGTTGTGTTTACTTTAAAACCAGATCATCTCGTGCAGCCAAGCAACTGACATTATCAAAAGAAGAGAATAACTGAGCAAAATGTGGAACTTCTGACATTAGCAAATAACCACAAAGGAATTCAAGTTTTTGCTATTGCGATTGCTATGTACAACAAGTTTATTTCACTCATGGAACATGTCTCTATTCTTCACTCAATAAATATAGATTTGAAGACAATGTTTTAGGTATACAGTCATTTTACTTACACCAGTAATTTAGGGTTGTGAACACAACTGACTCTTGGCCAATCTTTTTAGCAGCCTTGAACATCTTAAGTAAGCTGTAAAGAGAAAGTATATATTGATAAAATAATACATTTTAAATATGTGTTTAAGTGCTGTAAGGCAAAACATACACAGTTTATGCTACCAAAGTATTTGTCAGCTCAGTGGTTCTCAACATTTGTAAACCAGGGCTTGGTAAGTTATTTCAAACAGCTTGCCCCAACAGTAAAAATGTTAAAAAGCGTTCATGTCTCAACAGTAAAAAAAGAAAAAAGATATGGTGATACAAATTATGTATTTGTTTTCATTTTTATGGATCCATATGGCTTCATTTGTCTCCTGAACTAGCTTAGCGATCTTGGCACTGGTCATTTGCCGCCAGCGACATGATTGCAAGCGTGACTTGGGCATAAGATCACACCACAACTGCAATTTATGTATTTTTTACCATATTTTTTTTTTTTATAAACTAGGTAATCAGACTATCCCCCCAATAGCATTTACCACCTTTAAAACCTTTCTCCAGTAATCCTCAATCCACCCAACAGCATAATGTGATCCCTAGCAACTCAGCAACTTGTAATTCACATCAGAAACACCACCCTTTCTTTTCAATGATTCACCCCTGAGCACTACTTTGCATTACGTTTCTCAGTAATCCCCAACCTCCATACCCACATCATGAATTTAATTCCTAGCAAATTATAATAAATTATAAATAACAGCAGCCTCCCCGCACACCCCCCCCCCCCCCCCAGCATCCTTCAGTGCCAGCTTCCTGCTGCTGTGCAAGTTGTTGCTGTGAGATGTAGTGGCATTCTACTCACACAGCGCTTAATCTCCTCTCAAGCAGTGTCCTTCATCCTGACCTGTAGCCTATAAGGTAGGTGCCTCCTACCTCTACAGAGACTGTTTGCATACATATATACTATATATGTATGCAATATACATATATAGGTATACATGTATATGCATGTATATGTATACCTTTACACACATATTAACTTTAATGGCATCCAAGTCTTAGTTTGTAGGGTTCAATACTGTGTTGGCCCACCCTTTGCAGCTTTAACAGCTTCAACTCTCCAATTAAATTGTGACCCCACGAATGCGCTTCTAGAAAAATGATCAGACATTCCCATAGACACACTCCTAAACCTTGTGGACAGCCTTCCAGGAAGAGTTGACGCTGTTATAGCTGCAATAGGTGGGCCAACTCAATATTGAACCCTACGGACTAAGATTGGGATGCCAATAAAGTTTATGTGCGTGTAAAGGAAGGTGTCCCAATTCTTTTGGTAATATAGTGTATATACACTCACTCACAGAAGTTAGTTTTAAGCTTTTCCCATGTACATTTAAATAAAAAGGCCACAGTTTTCATTTAATTTATACTTACAAGTTGGTTTTGAACAGACTATGGTGTTGTGGTAGAGTTGATAGAACTGTTTACTGCACTCTGGTGAGAATATTACTGGACCTGTTAAAATAAAAGTGAAGGCAATCTGTTTACTTGAACCTTTCTACAGACATAGGGGGTTATTTACTAAAGGCAAATCCACTTTGCACTACAAGTGCAAAGTGCACTTGAAATTGCACTAAAGTGCACTTGGAAGTGCAGTCGCTGTAGATCCAAGGGAGACATGCAAGGAAATAAAAAAACAGCATTTTAGTTTGCACATGATTGGATTATAAAATCAGCAGAACTTCCCCTAATTTCAGATCTACCCCTCAGATTTATAGCGACTGAACTTCCAAGAGCACTTTCAGTGCAATTTCAAGTGCACTTTGCACTTGTAGTGCAAAGTAGATTTGCCTTTCGTAAATAACCCCCCATAGTCTGATTCAATAAGGCAGTGCAGAGAGTTAGGGTGTACAATAACCCATACCTCCTTACTTTTATTTTATAAATCTTGGACAATGAAACAGACATCTGTATGGACAAACCATAATGCTCCACCTACTGGCTGCACATGGTAAAAATGAAATATGCAATATGTCATATTTTCCTTACCAATATCAAACATGAAACATATTTTACCTTTTAATTCTGAACATAATATATTAATAAAGTAAGTAAGAAAACAGAATAGATGCACCTTCAAGTATATGTAAACCCAATCTGTAAAATCTTATATAAGCTTTAAGATATCAATCAATTTAATTTCCAAACGTTATTTGTTTAATTATAATACTACCTGGTGATCCTTAGAATATATGAAAAACTGGATAGAAGAGTAGTTGGGGGTACTAATAGATGGAGATATATTTTATCTGTATTGTATAACAATAAGGGGGTCCTGCTAAAGTATATTTTAATTAATACATTAAAAAATATGCATGAATTTTTGTCGGAGTGACACCTTTAGTCCCATGCTGTAGTGTATCTGTAATACATTCTTTATAAGTGTAGCGGGTTTTTGATTTTAGGGGAGGCATCTGGGTGGTAGTGTAACCCAGATGCATTGATTGTTAGGGAATCTGAGACCCTTTTATGGTTCTTGGAGGACTCTGGTGGTGTGAGGTTCCCTGCGGCCTGCAGGTGGCACTGTCACCCTGGATGGAGTTGAACACTCACTGCAAGACTGCTTCCCTTTTTGTCCTTTCCTGGCGCTGGTACAGCGGGGCGGGGAACCCGCTGTGACGCAAAGGGAGAGGAGATAAAAGGGGCGGACGCCCTGACCTTGGGGTTCAGAGTCGGAGGACGCAGCCGCACCCAGGCACCTTCAGCTTGGGTGCTGGCGTTCCAGAGTTCCGGGCCCAGGTGCCCTTGACCTGGCCGGAGCGGGAGATGGAGTCCATCTCAGGCACCTTTAGCCTGGGGTGAGGTACTATGGCGGAAGCCTGGAGCTCAGTACCTTCGACTGAGTTCCGCGAGGGTGGAGGAATCCAAGGGGGCCCTAACTCCTTGGGTGCCTGTGTCTGAGACGAGGAGGCCGGTGAGCGGAACTTCTCCGGAGAGTCCAGCGCAGCATTGCTGGTGACGGAGAGGCCTCCGGTAACTGTCTTGGATGGATGTCCTTTCCCCTGATAGGGGCTACGATAGCGAAGGTAATTCTAGTTCTGTTCAATATAGTCAGTGGCAATGACTATTCGCCACTGGTGACACTACAGTGGTTAGCTCTATCTAGAAGAATTGTGCCTTGACCTACTCCTCACAAATACTGAAGTGGTATATGGGTCTCAACCTGTCTGTGCTGTATGACTATTTATTGAGAAGAATAAATACGAGTTGGACCCTTTCAGTGTGTGGAACTCTGGTTACTAGGAGCAAAGGGGAGTCAATCCGAGGAGAGGATTTGACTCTGGGACACATACACAAAACCTGATAGTTCTGGCCTTCACCTCTACACCTTGGAGGACATGGGCCGTGGTGTAACTCATCCCTCCCCCCCAGTGTTAACCCCTAGACGAGACAGACAAGCCGTGAATGAGAAGGGGTGAGAGGGGTGAGGTCGCTACATAGGAATATTAAAAAAACACCTAACAGTTCAAAGTGATAGCACATCTACTTTATTAATGCCCAGCCAATTGAAGGTGTTGAAAGGAAAGGGAGGAAATCGCAGTCTACATAGCCCCATTAATACATATTCATGTTCATGGATGCTCCTTTAAGGGGCTCAAAACATTCCAGGGCAGTAGTCTAGAAGTGAAGTGAAGTTTTACATCATACTTCCCACACATTTTATGTTAAACTTAAAGTGGTTGTAAACCCCTCCTTACAACATGCACCTACATGTAAGCCTAGATTAAGGCTTACCTGTAGGTGCAAGAAATATCTCCTTAACCTACACGGTTAAGGAGATATTTGCTTTTAAAAACCGCGCCAATGACGTCACGTGCAGGCGCACTGCGTGTTGCCGGTTTTCTCAATGGAGACTGCCGGCCCCGTGCGCATGCGTGTGACGTCATCGCCGCTCCGGCCAATCACAGTGCCGGAGGGGCGATAACAGGAAGACGGTCGGAGCTGACATGGCGGCAGCGGCGGAGGGGGATGAGGAGTGCTTCGGAGGCTTCGATCTGAGGTAAGTGCCACATAATGAGCTAGTATGCTATGCCTTTCTCTTGCAGGGCGTATGTTTATCTAAAAATGTTGAGGAGGGTTTACTTCCTCTTTAAGTTTGCTATACTGTGTACCTCAAATACAAAACTATTCACTGAGAGGTTGAACAGGCGTGACCATGCACAAAATGTAATTAATAGCAGCCACTATGTAACCTAAACACACGGTTGTAATATAAAGGACAAAACCACAGACATAAAAGCATGATATAAAATATATGTCAATGAAAGCTAGGTTTCCTTTTAAAGATAGCATCTACACTATAGAAAACCATTATATATCACATGCCATGAAGTTTCAATATAGGAAAAATAGCACATATTTAAAATATTTATTGAATAAACATGGACCAGAGCAAAAAACAGATGTTTAACTAGTATGGTGCAATTACACAACAAAATCATGCTATTTTTCATATATAAATGTAAACTGTAATACATTATGCTAGTATATACCAGATGAACTATTGTCCTACAATTCATTTCACCAAAATTGTAAGATTTTGACTTTTTCTTTGATTCAGCTTCTGCTATAACGTACAGTGAATGATACTTTAGATACCTGCAGAAAAGCCAACAGCAGCTTTCGTAAACAGATAGAAATGAGTCCCGACTAGAGCAGCTGGTATAAATGCTTAGTCTACCCTCCAAGACCCCAGTCTTTTTAAAAAAAAAGTAAAATGCAAGTCCAGAATCACAATCCTAAAAACATTAAAGTGCAGAAGTCCTTACAATGTCTCTTGAAGGAGAAACAGTAGAGCCCCACAGCAGAAAACATAGTCCTAAAAAATGTCTGCAGTTAGGATAGAGGCCAAAAGAATCGGCTCTATGCAGTCCACCTACAATTTAGTGCCTGTTCTTCACAGTATGCAGGGTCAGTCATCCGTGGAGGGAAAGGCACTTTATAAGAGTTTGAGGGCAGAACTAAGTCAGGTATCTGCAGGGACTCTCTATCCGCTCCAGTATGACATAATGCTCTCTGTTCATCACAGAGAACATTCATATTCACAATTGTTCTACATTTGATTCAAAATGGTGGACCACTCAAGCACATGTTAGGGGTTGAACTGTGCCCCAATTGCTGATTTCTCTATATGCTGAACAGGGCATCACATCCTGCCTGTAAAACAGACACAGACTCTACTTCTGACAGATGTTGACAAAAACCTGCATGTACTTCAACTTACAGTGCAAAATTCACACACCCTTAGGGAAGAAACCTCTAATCTGACATTCAGGTAACCCTATAAAAGGGAACCTCCAAACTCTTCATATTGATGTAGCGGGTATTTGAATTTAGGGGAAGCATCTGAGTGGTAGTGTAACCCAGATGCACTGATTGTTAGGGAATCTGGGACCATTTTATGGTTCTTGGAGGACTCTGGTGGTGTGAGGTTCCCTGCGGCCTGCAGGAGGCGCTGTTGCCCTGGGCCAGAGTTGAACCCTCACCACAGGACTGCATCTCTTTTGTCCTTTCCTGGCGCTTGTACGACAGGGCGGGGAACCTGCTGTGACGCAAAGGGAGAGGAGATAAAAGGGGCGGACGCCCTGAACACGGGGTTCAGAGTCGGAGGACGCGGCCGTGCCCAGGCACCTTCAGCCTGGGTGCTGGCGTTCCGGAGTTCCGGCCCAGGTGCCCTTGACCTGGCCGGAGCGGGTGATGGAGTCCATCCCAGGCACCTTTAGCCCTGGGGTGAGGTACTACTGAGGAGGCCTGGGACCAGTACCTTTGACTGGGTTCCGCGAGGGTGGAGGAGTCCGAGGGGCCCTAAGGTGTTGGGCACCCGAATCTGAGATGAGGGAGTGTAACCCTTCCGAACAGCCCGGTGCAGCATTGCCGGTGATG
This sequence comes from Rana muscosa, assembly GCA_029206835.1. Lineage (NCBI taxonomy): Eukaryota > Metazoa > Chordata > Amphibia > Anura > Ranidae > Rana > Rana muscosa. The sequence continues at coordinate 16,312,205 of JARGYO010005626.1, forward strand.
GCGGGGCCTCCGGTAACTCTCTCGGAAGGATGTCTTCCCTCTGACAGGGGCCGCATCCACAAGAAGGTAACTCCTGTTTCAAATTCATTAGAGTTGCTGGTAGAGACTCAGAAAAGGAAAGAAGTACATTCACAGCCACTGTGCGTTATAACCATTGGTGATATCTCAATGGTTTAGCTTGATTAAGGATTGTGCCTTGACCTACTCCCCACCAATACTGAACTGTTCTTTGGTCACAACCTGTCTGTGCTGAGTGACGATTTATTTGCTGCTAAGGAATAAATAAGAGTTGGACCTTTTCAGGGGTGTGGAACTCCGGTTACTGGGAGCAAAGGGGGGGTCATATCAAGGAAAGACTTGACCCTGGGTTATACACACGACCCGATGGTAAAAATACATTTGGGCCTTCACCTCTATCTAGAAGAGGACATGGGCCGTGGTGGTTCTCATCAGTCCTCCCAGGTTCCCCTAGACAAGACAGCAAGCCGAAAAGAAGAAGGGGTGAGAGGGGTGGGCCCCCGCTACATTGATAACAAGAAATTATACATTCACAGACTTCAAGCAGTATCACATTGGTTGTAGAAGCTAGTGGCAATCACTCTTGTAACGGTACCTACTACAGGCATACCCCACTTTTAAGTACACAATGGGACCAGAGCATGTATGTAAAACGAAAATGTACTTAAAGTGAAACAATACGTTTTGTTCACTTCTAGGGTGTAGTGGGGGGTCAGGGGCTGTACTGGGGGTGTCAGGGGCTGTAGTTGGGGTCTCAGGGGCTATAGTGGGGGTGTCAGGGGCACACAGGAACAGGGTGGGCTATGCTCTCAGAGCTTCAGCTCCTTCTACTGCGGCTGCAAAATGTCTGTACAGTACTTGTGAGGCACTTTACATACACTCGCCGGTATGTCCTTACTCGCGAGTGTATGTAAAGTGAGTGTACTTAAAGCGGGGTATGCCTGTACATTGGTTTCCAGGTTCCACTAGGATCAGACAACTACATTCTCACTACATTCATACTTAAATCGGCTCAAGCTGGACCAACTGAACCATGTAGAAATGACCATACCTAAGCTTCAGCTTTAATATATGCATGCAAGTTGGTATGCAAAAATCATATCATTTATGGTTGTCTGAATTTTTGAATTATGTGGTTCACCTCAGATAACTTTGACTTATGTACAGATATTGAAGTGAATCAACAATTTGTCAACAGCTGATTCTCATAAATTGATCATCATTAGAGGTCCATTTCACACCATCACTGATTAAAAAAATATATATATATTATGTGAAAACATCCATGTACTGTACAGAAATGTTCACATCTGTACAGAAACTGCTAGTTGTATGTAACTTTAAAGCGGAGTTCCACTCGTTTTTGAGTTTATTAAAAGTCAGCAACTACAAAAAGCATAGCTGCTGACTTAAAAAAAAAAAAAGAAACATACCTGTCCCACGGTCCAGCAATGTGACTGCCCGGAGCCTCTCTCCTCTCCCCCTTCTCTCCTCAGCGCTGTCATAGCAACTGTGGGTACCTGGCCGTGACAGCTTACGGCTTCATGGCCGGGCGCGCACTGCGCATGCGCGAGTCGCGCTACGCTCTGCTATTGGCCAGCAAATCTTCTGCCAGGGAGAGGCTGCCTAGGGCGAGAGGAGGAGTCACCTAGGCGGCCAAGAAGAGGAAAGAGGAAGTGGGACAGGAAGTCCCTCTGAAAACAAGGTATCCACCCCCCCCCCAAAAAAAAATGACATGCCAAATGTGACATGTCAGGGGGCGAGGAGTGCTTAAAGCGGAAGTTCCCCTTTTGGGTGGAACTCCACTTTAATTTAAAGGAGAAGTCCAGCCTGAGCTTGTTTAGCTGGGCTTCTCATATGGGTCACAGGAGTTCAATTCATTTTACACTCCTGTGACCCGTTTTCAGCAGAGAGCGGTCTGATGTCCACTCTCTGCTGACGTTACCAATATCAGTCCAGGCACCGTGTCATTCTGACTCTGGGAGTCTGGATACACCAGGTGCCTGGACTGATAGCCGCCTCAGCCTCTCAGTGAGCCGCTGAGATGGCCGCTCCCCGGCCCTCCACAGCTCAGTGCTCCAGTGAATCTGGAGAAGCAGAGCAGGAGAGCTGCTGATTGACAGGTAGCAGCTCTCCACTCGGGGAGCTGAGAGAACTGAGCCATCGGCAATGTTCGATCACTCGGTTCTCAGTGAAGAGGTGTCGGGGGACAGATGCAGCATCGGATCGATGCTGCATCCACCTAGGTAAGTATGAATCTGCAGTAACCCTGATTCCCATACTTAGAAGGCATTTACATGCATTTAGCTCTGTCTATATTAATACTATTATTATATATAAATTTCTGTGTCGTAACTGAATAATATGTGTAGCGACCTCACCCCTCTCACCCCTTCTTCTCGGCTTGTTGTCTTGTCTAGGGGGGAGTATGGGAGGAGGGATGCGATACAGGCCAGAACCTTTTTACCATTGGGTTGTGTGCATAACCCAGAGCCAAGTCTTTTCTGTAAATGACCCCCTCTGCTCCCAGTAACTGGAGTTCCACACCGCTGAAAAGGTCCAACTCGTATTTATTCTCCAATAGCAATAAATCGTCATTTAGCACAGACAGGTTGTGACCCAAAGAACAGTTCAGTATAGGTGTAGGTGGGGAGTAGGTCGAGGCACAATCTCTAGTTAGAACTAACCATTGTGGTGTCACCAACGGTTATGGCGCACAGCCGCTGCCACCGACTGTGTAGAACAGAAAGTGAATTACCTTTGCTAAGCACAGCCCCTGTCAGAGGGAAGACATCCGTCCAAGAGAGTTACCAGAGGTCCCTCCATCACCGGCGAATCCTGCACCGGACTATCCGGAGAAGTTGTGCTCACTGGCCTCCTCGTCTCAGACTCGGGCACCCAAGGCTTTAGGGCCCCCTCAGATTCCTCCACCCTTGCGGGACCCAGTCGAAGGTACTGGGCCCCAGGCCTCCTCAGTAGTACCTCACCCCAGGCTAAAGGTGCCTGAAATGGACTCCATCTCCCGCTCCGGCCAGGTCAAGGGCACCTGTGCCCGGGAACTCCGGAACGCCGGCACCCAGGCTGAAGGTGCCTGGGCGCGACTCTGACCTCCGACTCTGAACCCCGTGTTCCAGACGTCCGCCCCCTTTTATCTCCTCTCCCCAGCGTCACAGCAGGTTCCCCACCCCGCTGTACAACCGCCGGAAGAGGACAAAAGGAAAACAGTACTGCAGTGAGGGCTCAACCCTGGCCCAGTGCGACAGCGCCACCCACAGGCCGAAGGGAACCTCACAACACTAGAGTCCTCCATGAACAACAAATGGTCCCAAATTCCCTAACAATCAGTGCATCGGGGTTACACTACCACCCAGATGCCTCCCCTAAATTCAAATACCCGCTACACTTGTAAAGTGGAACTAAACCCTGCCAAACTGACAAACCATCAAATGACTAGCATCATAACTTATCACATGTGTATCACCATGGAAACTGCAGATCAATCAGAGCCTAAGGGATTGAACTAAACCCTACTTTTTCAGCCAAGGAAGCTGCCATTGATTTACTACGACTAGAGACTGCAAAATCTGGTGCAGATGTGCATGGTAGCAGCTTATAGCTTCAGCTTGTTGAATAAGCTTTGACAAAAAAAAAAAGACTGGAAGGTGCTGCACCAGATTTTGCATTCCCCAGTTTTAGTAAATCAACCCCTAAGACGGTAGCTTCCTTGCTGTGAAGAAGGGTTTAGTTCAACCCCTTCGTTTCTGAACTGATCTGCCTTTACATGGTGCTGCACATATGATCAGTTATGATGCTAGTCATTTAATGGTCTGTCAATTTGATTAAGCGCACAAGCCAATGTTACAATTTATCATTCACGGCATGGCTAGAATGTCACTGCTTTGGAAACTAATAAAGTGGAACTTTAGTCAGAAAATGTAATACTGCCAGGTGACTTCAGGCTGGCAAGATTGAAAGAAGGGTTGGGCCCTATGCTCACTAATTATAAAGACGCTGTGCAGGGTGGGGATCCTCGCACACCATCCCATTTATTGTGGACTCACCACTGAGGGTGCGGTCTCCGTGGCATATAGCAGTCCAAAAAAGAAAAGCCCACCGGGGGGGAAAATGTTGAGAGACCCCCCCCCCCAGATAAAGAAACCACGGGCGGACCACGCCGCGTATGAATACATGGATTTTAATGGTAGAAAATATGCAAAAAACACACAATTTACTGACACTCAGAAACCCTTCACCACCACCCAATGAAATTAATAAGACAACATTGTCAATATTAAAAAATCAAACTACGTCAAGGTGCATGCAGCAATACTCTGGCAGAGTGACCAGTTGGAAATAGATCCAGTCGGTTACACCGCAGTGAACGAGGTCAGCCAGTGGGACTGACCAATCCCCTAAAGGGCATGGAGAGTATAATAAAGTGGCTGTGCGCAGGGGCTCATGTAGATAATGACATCAGGCATTGGAGGATAACAGTTGGCACATCCAGTGGAGAGGACTAAATAGAGGAAGGAGGAGATTACAGATGATGCCTTCTTTATCTTTATAGAGGTGAGAGTTATGTGAGACAGTTTTGGGATACCCTATTGTCACCAAGATTCCTTATTGTCACCGTCATTCCTATTGGAACAAGACTTTACACAGTTTTACACCATTTCTCACCTTGCCTTTTTAATGACTCTATTTTTTAAGAGACTTTTATTTAGAGCCATCATTTGCTTATGGGGACTCATATCCATTTCTTTGGTATTTTTTCAGCACTTATTTAGCACTTTATTGTACAGGTTGTCACGCTGTTGCAATACTGTACTTTCACTTGTATTATCTTTTTGGACTTATTGCTTATTTTGCACATATTGATTTATATTGTTTTTGTGTTGCACTGTATGTGTATCGATCCCCATTTCATGCCTATATCGATATATATATTCTAGTATTTAGGACACTGTTGCATTTTAGAGATTGGATTTTGTTTGTTTTGCTTTTAGCGCGAGAACACTATTTATTTATTGATTATTTTTGTCAAGTTGTTATGGGTAAAGTTCCGCTTTAAATTGATGGGTTAAGTTTAGCTTGATAAAAGCGAAGGTGAAAAAATAGATAGCATTGTTTCTTTTTTCATAATCAATGTATAGGTGCTTTGTGACCAGCCTGTAAGCGGGGAAACATCAGTGGCAGGGGCTTCTAGTCTTTTACTGCCGGTCACATGTTAAAAAAAAAAAAAAAAACAGCCATCACAATACAATGGAAAAATGCATAATTAAAATCAAATAAATGTTTTAAATCATCATGCAAATATGCAATTGAACTCAAATTTTTATATTTTTGTGCAAAAACATAGTGTGGGCTATGGGATTGCCAATTACAGCCTCTTTCACGTCCCTCCAACCTGTGTCTATTGTCGGTATGTTTTTAGGGAAGGAGAGGGCTGTCATTTATCCAAACTGTATACACCCACATGTGTGACTCTATAGTCATGTGGGCTGCGCAGAAAAAGGAGGAAATTAAAAGATTAGAAGGAAACTGAAACTGAAGCATGCTCAGTAGATATGGCAATAGCTGGTCTACACAATAGCAGGCTGCAGTGGGGACTCAGACAAGGAGGGAGGGACAGAGAACAGCAAGATCAACCAGGTTTTTTTGCAGAATACAGAAAACAAATCATATAGTGACTGAGTGAGTATGAACAATAAAAAACATGTAATATAGCATGTACTGAAAGTTTTTAGTAATGTGAGTTTAATGACACTTTAAGAAAAGTGTAATAATAGTGCTGGACTCATAAGGTTACTTTATTGGTATTGCTATCCTAACTTAAAGGGGTTGTAAACCCTCCTGTTTTTTCACCTTAATGCATCCTATGCATTAAGGTAAAAAAACTTCTGTCAGTCACCGGCCACGCAGCCCCCCTCCCCCGTTTTACTTACCTAACGCCCTGGAATGTCCCACGGCGAGGACACGCTGTCTCTCTGCCTGGGGTTCACGGCTCTTGATTGGGTAGATTGAGAGCAGCACAGCCATTGGCTCCCGCTGATGTCAATAAAATCCAATGACGTGGGTGCCGGGGGTGGGGCCAAGTCCTGCATTCGGTGGCTATGGACGCCAAATGCTGGACACCAGAGCACGCCCACAAGGTAACCCCCCGGGAGAGCGCTTCTCCTAGGGGGTTATCTGATGCGGGGGGACCCCAGAGGATGGCGTTCAGGGCCCCTCTGTGCAAAATTAACTGCACAGTGGAGGTAAGTATGACATGTTTGTTATTTATTTTTATTTTCTTATACCTTTAGTATCACTTTAAAGTATTGATGTTGATGTATGTAATTTGGTTCCCAGGCAGGCAGCTTCTACATCCCAGAGGATCTCCACAGTCTCCTTGGCTTGTAGCGTAGCGCAACAAAAATGTAAATTAATGTGCCACACCACTGCTAAAAAGTCCAGATATGACTTTAGTCCAGGAAAAGTCAGGGGGACTTTCAAAAGACTATCCAATGCTTTTGGAGGGTTCAAAAGGTTGGGCACATAGGTTGGACTTGATGGACTTTTTTCAACCTCACCTACTATGTAACTATGTAAAAATGTTAATGGACTCACATACATATAGTGTGGTGCTAAATCGATATCAACAACATAATAGCAGAAAACAATATATCTAATATGTGACAGAAATTATATCTCCAAAAATCATATAACGTTTGATAAAATCATTATTAAATTAATTTAAAAAAGTCCCATCTGATAAAGTGTAAAGAAGTGAGAAAATATTCGCTTGTTCATGAAAATCTTCAATACTGTGCAAATAACCTTCCAGTAGTACAAGTATAAAGTTCTGTGCCAACATAAAAGTGAAGGTAATAGTCTCTTACCCTACAGTAACTCGTATATACATTGGTCAACAAAGCATATAATAAGTGCTTCACCAATAAAGTATTCCAAGTGTTTATGACCACCGTGTTGTCACTCCATGCCAAGTGAGAAATACCAGCCTCTTCTCTTACCATACAATGTGAACCATTATATGAAATGGTCAAAAGCATGTGTTATGCCGCGTACACACGACCCTTAATCATGTCATGGAAAAAACAACGTTTTTCTCTACGTGATTTTTCGTGTTTCCTCTCAATCCTGCCTTGCATACACACGTTCATGAAAAAAATGCTCGAGCAAAGCGCGGTGACGTACAACATGTACGATGGCACTATAAAGGGGAAGTTCCATTCAAATGGCGCAACCATTCGGGACGCTTTTGCTGATCCTCATGTTAATAAAGTTTGGTGAGAGACGATTCGCGCTTTTCAGTCTTGGTGCTTTTCAGGCCGTTACAGCGTGACGAATGTGTTATCTCCATTACGACCGCTAGTTTTACCAGAACGAGCGCTCCCGTCTCATACTTGATTCTGAGCATGCGCGTTTTTTTTTCCCCTCGTAAAAGCATACACACGTCCGGTTTTCACAACGTTAAAAAGAACGACGTAAAAAACGAGGAGAAAAAATAGAGCAGGTTCTAATTTTTTTTTGGGCATTTTTTAAAAATGGCATTTTTCTCATCATGAAAAACGGTTGTGTGTACGCGGCATTAGAGTCAGGGTCTCCCTGTGTTGCTTGTCATCCGATCATTCAGCCAGAAACCAATTGCCGGATAAAAAGCAACAAACGCACTTTATAGCGTAATATGTTTTTAAAAGCAATGCCTCTTTAATGTCCAAAATGATCCATATTGCTGGAAACTTTACCAGTTTGTGGTGAGCAGTATTGTTGTAATAACACTGCACTCAAAAGCAGAGGTGTCCATGTAACTTTAACCACTTTGCGCCCGCCATACGACAAATGACGGCCGCAAAGTGATTCTAAAATGCCGGGAGGCCATCATTTTACGGCCTCCGCTCCTCCGGCCACTGGAGGGCGCACGAGCGCGTGCCCGGCGCATCACTGAGATGCATCACTGAGATGCCGATGCGCGTGCCTGGCGGCCGCGATGTCCACCAGGTACCCGCGATCGGCCGGTACACAGACAAGGACGTGGATCTGTGTGTGTAAACACACAGATCCACGTCCTGTCGGGGAGAGGAGACCGATGCTGTGTCCCTTGTACATAGGGACACAGATCGGTCACCTCCCCCAGTCAGTCCCCTCCCCCCACAGTAAGAATCACTCATAGGGCACACATTTAACCCCTTCCTCGCCCCCTAGTATTAATTCCTTCCCTGCCACTCACATTTATACAGTAATCAGTGCATATTTATAGCACTAATCGCTGTATAAATGTGAATGGTCCCAAAAATGTGTCAAAAGTGTCCGATAACCGCCATTACTATTAAAAAAAATAATAAAAAAAATGTCAGAATTCTATCCCCTATTTTGTAGACGCTATAACTTTTGCGCAAACCAATCACTATACGCTTATTGGGATTTTTTTAACCAAAAATATGTAGAAGAAAACGTATCGGCCTAAACTGAGAAAAAAATTGTATTTATTTTTTTAAATTGGGATATTTATTATACAAAAATCAAAAAATTTAGTTTTTTTTTCAAAATTGTCACTCTTTTTTGGTTTATAGCGCAAAAAATAAAAACCGCAGAGGTGATCAAATACCACCAAAAGAAAGCTCTATTTGTGGGAAAAAAAGGACGTCAATTTTGTTTGGGAGCCACATCGCACGACCGGGCAATTGTCATTCAAAGCGTGACAGTGCCGAAAGCTGAAATTTCGCCGGGGCAGGAAGGGGGTTTATGTGCCCAGTAAGCAAGTGGTTAAACATTTAAAACATTTTGCATTGATGAATATATCACGTTTGTTATATTATCTGATTTGCAGGTGTGCAAATGTATCTAAAAAGTTATTTGTGCAATAACACATCTTGTGGGGCTTCAAAATGTATGCACACAGTGCTTTGTCCGAGCAGACATAAATCACTACTTTAGAGGTTATGCTGGAAGTATTCCTGAATCAAATACATCTGTGCTTTCCAGCAATGGTAATTTAAGCCTGCTGAGTTCACATGTTTTCCCATTGGTTACCTCTCAATGGTAAAGTGAATCTATCACAAACAATTATGTTTGCTGTTAATATGCACTATATATAAGAAGGCCAGGGCACAGAGTGATTTTCAACTGCTCATTGAGACATTACATAGAAGTGTTGAAATTTGCCATTTTATTTTAATATATGATATGTGTACTTTTTGGGATAATTTATTCCTGCAAAGTGTGTAACATATAGTGCTTTTGTCAAGACAATATGGCGAATTCTGACAAACTAATGTAAACACCATAATGCTTTACTAATATTAGATGCTGAAGATCTGGGTATAAGTCCTCAGAAAAAAAATCTGTCAGGAGAAATATATGTTGGCTGCTTATGTCAACCTTTTTCAGAAAATTTGAGTTGCCTGGCTGTCTTTCTATACACAGAACAGCAATACTGCACACAGTCAGTAAACATTAGCCATGAATCAACAAGAACAGGTGAAATCTGACTGGATGGCTGCTTCGGGCTACAGCATTTTTCAAAATGTTACTCCTCTTTGTACTTCCTTACTAAAAGGGTCAATGAATGGTTTGCATTGCAGTTACCATGTGATGCCATACTGTGATAGATCATAGATCTTTATTGCATGTCTGTACATAATGAACACATTAAATGCATGTGTCCCACTAAAAGTACATTCCAGTGAAAATTAAAACGTATGTCTTGAAATGCATACACAAACACAGTGCGCTTGTTCAGAGACTACTTTTCAAGCTAGTCCTTGCTGAAGTGTACCATTTAAAGGGGTTGTAAAGGTTTGTTTTTTATTTTCTAAATAGGTTCCTTTAAGCTAGTGCATTGTTGGTTCACTTACCTTTTCCTTTGATTTCCCTTCTAAATATTTTTTTTCTTTGTTTTCTTTGTCTGAATTTCTTACTTCCTGTTCCTCCCCAGTAAGCTGTTTAGCTGTTCTGGCTGACTAAACACCACTCGGATGATGGTGTGAAGTTTACTGAGGAGAAACAGGAAGTGAGAAATTCAGACAAAGAAAAAAAAAAAATTAGAAGGTAAATCAAAGGAAAAGGTAAGTGAACCAACAATGCACTTGCTTAAAGGAACCTATTTAGAAAATAAAAAACAAACCTTTACAACCCCTTTAATCTCAATCACTTTTGTATGTGTAGCAATACCCTCTTCAGGGCCGCTGATTAGTTTTGGGTTTTGCACGTTACCTCTTCAGCTGCGTTGTCCAGGTAGGAAGGTCTGCAGTAATGCAATGTCCACACAGATATAAAACCTCAAACAGTTAGGCTTTATTTTTTTCTTATGCGGTAAACTTTGAGAAGTAGAAGGTATAGAAGAGTAGGGGAAGGTTCAGGCACTCACCACAAAAGTTTACAAAGGTACAAGTTTAAAGTCACTCAGCACTCTCAATGTTAGAGTGGGTATTGGTCACCCGGATAGTCCCCTCTCACATGGCCTAGCAGCCGGGATGACACATGAATCAGCAAGAGGGCAGTCTCTGCCACAGACTGCCCAAGGTGAAGAAGGTCTCTGCCACAGACCTGTTCAAATGTACAAAGTCTCTGCCACAGATCTGTTTGAAGTTGAGCAATGGATAGTCCAGGAATCCTCTGCCACAGGATTTCAAAGTCCCAAACTTCCAGCCGCACAGTTTAAAGAGCCTTTAAGCCAATCCGGCGAACTGCAGGGCTTGTAGTGTAATGGATCCCTCCTTAATAAAGTTGCCAGGCCTCACCCGAGACAGCAGTACTTTGCCGGTCTCCTCCGGGGCAAGTCCTCCCCTGGTCTCCTTCATTAAGATGATTCCTCTCCATTTTGAATGGACAGCTTGGGATCCCTTCTCTGGATATAGGCCCCAGCCAGACTAGCTGGGCCTACTAAGTAGCGATGCAGCCTCGGGGCAATGTGGCCCCGAGACCAAGACCACACACATACACCTCGCGCTTGGAGGGCTGCGGGGCGAGAACGAACCCCAATCAATGGCGTCTGCCCCTTAAGTATCCCCTCCCAGCAGGCACAGCGAGTTGACCACTCCCACTATACCACTGCCGAGAGGGGCCACTCAATGTACCATGATCTGCCCGTGTTCCAATAAGTGCCTGAGGTGGTAACGCCACCTACAGGCAAAAAGGGAAATCACTACCAGGCAAACCATAACTGAGACAGAGGCGAATTTTAGTGTAATTATCAACCATCTGAGCCCATCTACTGGCTCAGACATCCCTCTAAATTTAACTAGAGTTACAACCTTTTGGGATGGGCGCTACATATGTAATATGATAGTTTGACATCCCCTTTTGTTTATCTGTTTCTAACATAGTAGAAAACCTCCACGCAAACTCGTGACATCTCTCAGATACAAAAAGGCATGCCTTGAAAGTTTAAATATTTTTTGAGATGCATTAAACACAGTTAGATGAAGGTACACAACAAAGGTGGAAATTCCGCCAGCAAAAGTCCGGTGTGAGCTTTTGGTTGGAAATTCTGACCGTGTGTATAATCCATCGGACTTTTGCTGTCTGAATTTCCGCCAGCAAAAGATTGAGAGCAGGTTCTCTATTTTTCCAACGGAAAAAGTTCCTATAGGAAATTCTGTTCGTCTGTACGCAATTCCGACGCGAAAAATTCCTACGCATGCTCGGAAACAATTTGACGCATGCTTGGAAGCATTGAACTTCATTTTCTCGCCTCGCCGTAGTGTTGTACGTCACCGCGTTCTTGACGGTCGAAAGTTCAGAGAACTTTTGTGTGACCGTGTGTGTGCAAGCCAAGCTTGAGCGGAAACCTTGGATGGTTTTTCCGACGGAAATTCCGATCGTGTGTACGCAGCATAAGAGTGCAGAACCACCACATGGTTGGAGTTACTTGGAATCAGGCAACCAGGACCCTTCTAATACATTTAAATCTACTAATATGAATGTCTTTTCTTTCTCGTTCTTTCTTATTCTGAGGACTGGTCTCTACGGCAAGCTTTATAAGCACCAGGAGACTGGCCACCTACCTATAGCCTGGAAGCTTTGAAGGCTTACTAAATTAAAAGATTAAGTGGCTGCACTACCCAAACTTTAACAAGCATCATTCGGATTGAGATGGAGTGAAGAAAGAGCACAGGGGTACAGCCAAAGTAGGATTCAAAGCCACTGACAACACCGACATAGGATCACAGCAAGTTTACAGCAAGCTCTAGATGCATCAAAATCATTCTTGAACGGTCGCCCCTCAGTTGCTACTGTAATAAAATACAAACAAAAAGCTACAGTGCATCCTTTTTTATCAACCCACTTTTAGTTTTTTGTAGTGATGTTGTGAGATGGCTTCAAACTGGTTGTTACAGTTTCTGCACTTTCCACAATATCATTACTCTTTGCGCTGCCTTTTTGAAAACACAGAATATTATGTTATATTTTCCATAAATTAAAGTGCTGGTAAATGAAATGTAGTCATGAATAATCTGTACCCAAAATGCTAAATTATTGACTTCGTGATTTATTTATTTTTTTTAAACATTTAACTGTCTCTCATCTCATAAACATACTACATAACAGTATTCGCTATAGATAGAAAGTTCTCTTTCTTTAAACTTACATTCTAACATTTTGTATGAATTACAGGAAATCACTTGAAGCACTAATGGAATTTGAAAAATAAAACTCAATGTATCATAAATGTCCTTACCTGTAAAGTGATTTATGAATTTGTCTCTAAGGGCGTCTCTGGAAAGTATTTCTGAAAAATATTTATAAAAACTCATGTTAATAGTTTTTATTGTGTCGAGTATATAATCCAATCTAATGCCGCGTACACACGATCAGAATTTCCGACAACAAATGTTCGATGTGAGCTTTTGGTCGGAAATTTCCAACCGTGTGTAGGCTCCATCGGACACTTGCTGCCGGAATTTCCGACAACAAATGTTCGATGTGAGCTTTTGGTCGGAAATTTCCAACCGTGTGTAGGCTCCATCGGACACTTGCTGCCGGAATTTCCGACAACAAACGATTGAGAGCTGATTCTCTATTTTTACGACAACAAAAGTTCTTGTCGGAAATTCCGACCGTGTGTAGCCATTTCCAACGCACAAAAGTGCTGCGCATGCTCGGAATCAATTCAACACATTCTCGGAATCATTGCACTTAATTTTTCTCGGCTCGTCGTACTGTTGTACGTCTCCGCGTTCTTGACCATCGGAATTTCCGAGCAACATTTGTGCGACCGTGTGTATGCAAGACAAGTTTGAGCCAACATCCGTCGTAAAAAAAATCCACGGTTTTGTTGTCGGAAATTCCGATCGTGTGTACGCGGCATTAGTTTTTATCTGTAATAAAACATCTATAATTGTCAGCCAACACCTAAATATACATTTTTTGTAGGTACGACATGAAGATAAAGAAAATGAGGGTTTTCAGAATAATTTAGGATGTGAGAAATAGAAGCTCTCTGAAAAAAACAGTTAATGAAATGCAAAATAATAAGACTTGTATCTGCAGGAAAGTCTACCCATAGGTAATATGGAAGTGACTAGGAAGTAGTAGAATTATTTTTGCTTCCCGCACTTGTAGGTAGAAGTGAGCAAATATCATGAAAATTACTGTTTTCTAATAACTGTATGTATTTAATATACCGTATGTATTTTGTGTGTGTATTGTAGCAAAATTACCTCTCATGGGTGCTCTGCAGTCTTTTAATCTCAGCCCTTGCTGCATGGAGCTCCTAATCCAAGATGGGGCCCATGCAGCAACAGAAGTATACAGCAGATGTAGTTCTAAAAGTCAGAAGAGGCTATGAACCCAGAGAGGAGGAATCCACAAGCTTTAGACTTTTAAGCCCCGTACACACGACCGGTTTTCCTACCAGGAAAACTGCCAAGAGAGCTTTTGCCTGGGAAAACCGGACGTGTGTATGCTTCCTCGCAGTTTTCCTGTCAGGAAAACAGTTGGGAATCCCAGCGGGAAAATAGAGAACCTGCTCTCTATTTTCCGTCGGGATTTCAAGCGTTTTTTTTTTCCGCCAGATTTACTACTTTCCTATGGGAAACACTGCGAGGCAGTGCCGATGGAGCACGGCACGGCACGATTCCCGGCCAAAGCTCCATGGCAGTTTTCCTGCCGGGTTCTCGGCTTTCCCCTCGGTTTTCTCTGCGGACTTTTTACCGCCGAGAAAACCGAGCGTGTGTACAGGGCTTTAGACTATAAAGCCTTTCAGCAGATGAGAGCATGTAATTTAAAATATATATTTGAAAAAGCTCTATATTTTTCTACATATCTACAGTACATACAGAAAAGACTTTTCAGAAAAGGTGACAGTGAAAGGACTTGAGGAAAATTATAGTATTACATATAGTATTACAAGACATATTTTACAATGTTCACCTTTTGCTCACATGGCTTTGATAAAGAAAAAAAAGTAGCTTCAGCTATTTATGCTATTCTGGCCTGCGATTTGTTGTTCCCACGCTCATGTTTGTCAGTTTTCTGCCTTGTTCTACTTTTTATTTTTTTTTATTTAGTAAAAGTACCATTTACCAATGTAATAGCTTTATGTGCCCTGTTTTTTGTTCTTCCATCTCTAAGCCCTGGTTCACACTGGTGTGTTTTGACATGCAATTTGGCATGTAAAATCACATGTCAAAACTGCGGTATTTTCCGCATATTGCCGGCAATGGCACTGTCTTAATCGGTGCGACGCCGCATCTGCGGCACCGATTTCAAAAAGTAGTTTCTGTACTACTTTTTGCGATTTTGGCCCACAGTTTTCATTGACATCTGTGCAGAAACCTCTGTAATCGCGTCCGAAATCGGGACTGACCAGCGGGAGTGAAATCGTGCGAGTTCAGCTGAACTCGCACAGCATTACTCTCCCATCCCAGTGTGAACCTGGGCTTATACTGAGACATTTTCTCTGAAATGATGGTGCTTTCTCAAATCACGTACAGTAGATGTCTTTCTGAAAACAATACAGTCACTCTGATAATATGGCAGCGCTCAGCTTGTAATCTGAAACACTTGGGAGTTGATTTACTAAAGGCAAATAGCCTGTGCACTTTGCAAGTGCAGTTGCACCAGAGCTAAGTAAATGAGGTAAAGCTTCACTTTGCAAAGAATACCCAATCACATGCAAAGATAATAAAAAAAAACAGAATTTTTGTATTTATTAAGCTCTGGAGCAACTGCACTTGTAAAGTGCACAGTCTATTTGCCTTTAGTAATACCACCCCTCGGTTAATTTGTATCCGTGATTTGTTTCAGCCAACTGTTTTCTATTAATTTTATATTTCCATTCAAGCAGTGAGCAAGCATTGATTTTACAGAGCTGTTTTCCTTTGTAGACAATGTAGACACAGATAAGTGTGTGTGTGTGTGTATCTCCAGTTTCCAGGCAGAAAAAATTGTATTTATAATATAAAAGTGCATGCAGGGCACTGGACAGACCACTAGGGACAAAGGGGATGTGTAATTTTTTTTATACAGTACTGTAATCTGTAAGATTTTTTATACAGTACTGTAATCTGTAAGATTACAGTATACTGTATGTGTATTGTGTTTTTACTTTTTTGAATTTGGCGCCGATCTCCGCCCCCATGCGCCGCAACGTTGCAGGGAACGGAGCTCGGCACTCCGCACTGTGAATCGAGCGAGACACGGCTGGCACACACTGGGGGAGAAATTGCAGGATCCAGGGAACAAGGTAAGTAACTCTACCTGTATCCTGCGATGCAGCCCGAGTCTGGCTCGGGGTTACAGCTAATGGTACTGAAATCTCACCCCTGAGCCTGACTCGGGAATACCGCCAGAGAGGTTAAAAAAGGTTATGCAGATTATAGGACAATTTAGCATAAAAAAAAACAAAATAAAGAAAAGGCTGTTGTTTTTCTGGCACAAAATCAATAATTTTTGGCTTACTCAATAAACAAGTGCGTTTGATGTGCAAAGAGCATCAGAAATGATCTTTTTAACAGTCTGGCTACAGTAGACTGAATTCTGACTACCTGCTCTATTAGATACTATGCATTCTTCTTGCTATTCATATTTACATACTGAATAGGTGTTATATCTCTGGTACCCTTTTTACTATAAGATTTTAAATCTCTTGTGTTTACCCAATCAGAACTGTTCTGCCATTGACGGTAACTGCACCTAACCACCAGTGCTGGGCCATCTGTCTAATGCCGCGTACACACAATCGGAATTTCCGACAACAAATGTTCAATGTGAGCTTTTGGTCGGATATTCCAACCGTGTGTAGGCTTCATCGGACATTTGCTGTCGGAATTTCCAACAACAAATGTTTGAGAGCAGGTTCTCAATTTTTCCAGAAATTCCGACCGTGTGTAGCCATTTCCGATGCACAAAAGTGCTGCGCATGCTCGGAATCAATTTGACGCATGCTCAGAATCATTGTACTTCATTTTTCTCGGCTCGTCGTAGTGTTGTGCGTCTCCGCGTTCTTGAGCATCGGAATTTCCGAGCAACATTTGTGCAACCGTGTGTGTGCAAGACAAGTTTGAGCCAACATCCGTCGGAAAAAAAACCACGGTTTTGTTGTCGGAAATTCCGATCGTGTGTATGCGGCATTAGTCTCTACTGACTCTTGCACCTTAGCATCTTATTTGCTTCTGTATTTTTGCTAGACCCCCCCCCCGCCCCTGTCTTGTATATCCTTCTTACCTTTATTGGCTTTGATTTCTGATTCTAATCTAACCTTTATTTCCTTTGATTTCTGATTCTTTTTGTCAATATTAGTTTTGGAACCTATGCGTGTTTGCCTGTCTGTGCTAGCTTTGAATTCTGTTGCTGTCTGTTAGGATGTTTATTGTGTTACTCTTGGTTACATCTCTCTGTCCGCAGTGAACTGGGACACTGCATGCTCCTGTCTATATGTGGTTGCCCTGCTAGCTATATCATGAGTGGGGTACTGTGAGTTTTTGTGACACCCATACCTTTAAAATCTAAACCTCTAATGGCTAGGAGAAGGACTGTACACCCCTGGTCCCTACATTCTATGAGAGCCATTCACCATCAACTGACAATCAGTGATTATTTTGACTCAAATTTTGATTCAGTCTTAGTTATAGTCTTTTGATTAAAATGACATTTTAGTGTTAGTCGTATTTTACAGTAGTCTTTTGACTAAAATGCCACTTTAGTTTTACTCGTTATTTAGTCATCTGCATTGTTTCTTAATTTTAGTCGACTAAGATCTCCAGTACATTTTAGTCTACTAAAATCTATTGGGTATAGTTCAATTTCAATGCATTATTTCTTTAGAATTGCCAAACATTATATACTCCTGGAGTAAAAATCTAGCAACATGTTATTATTGATGGTGTTAAGGTTTGACCATGCACTACAGACACAGATTTATGTTTTATTTATATTTTTTCCACATTACATTACATATATAACAATCAGGGATGAGCCGAACACCCCCCTGTTCGGTTCGCACCAGAACCTGCGAACAGACAAAATGTTCGTGTAAACTTTAGAACCCTATTAAATACAATGGACTCGAACGTTCGAAATCTAAAGTGTTAATTATAAAGGCTAATATGCAAGTTATTGTCCTAAAAAGTGTTTGGGGACCTGGGTCCTGCCCCAGGGGACATGTATCAATGCAAAAAGACGTTTTAAAAACGGCCGTTTTTTCGGGAGCAGTGATTTTAATAATGCTTAAAATGAAAAAATAAAAGTGAAATATTCCTTTAAATTTCGTACCTGGGGGGTGTGTATGATATGCATGTGAAGTGGCGCATGTTTCCCGTGCTTAGAACTGTCCCTGCAAAAAATGTCATTTTTGAAAGAAAAAAAATGCATTTAAAACTGACTCGCGGCTATTAATGAATTGTCGGCTCCCGGCAATACATACAAAAGTCATTGAGAAAAAAAAAAAAAAAAAGCGTGGGGGTTCCCCAGAATTCAATTACCAGGCCCTTCAGATCTGGCATGGATTTTAAGGGGAACTCCACCCCAAGTTTAAAAAAAAAATGGCGTGGAGTCCCCCTAAAAATCCATACCAGACCCCTTATCCGAGCACGCAACCTGGCCGGCCGCAGGGGAAAAGGGGGGGACGAGAGAGCGGCCCCCCCTCCCTCCTGAACCGTACCAAGCCACATGCCCTCAACATGGGGAGGATGTCCCCATGTTGATGGGGACAAGGGCCTCATCCCCACAACCCTTGCCCGGTGGTTGTGGGGGTCTGCGGGCGGGGGGCTTATCGGAATCTGGAAGACCCCTTTAACAAAGGGGACCCCCAGATCCCGCCCCCCCCCCTATGTGAATTGGTAACGGGTACATTGTACCCCTACCATTTCACGAAGAAAGCGTAAAAAAAATGTTTAAAAAAACACACAAACACCTTGAAAAAGTCCTTTATTTAAAAAAATAAATAAATAAACATTCCAGCGGTGAAATCCAGTGTCCCGCGGCGATCCCGATGTCCAGCGCTGTCCTTCATTGGTTGTGCCTGAGCGGACCTGATGGGGAACTCCCTCTCAGTATTTTAAATGTATAGACCCGCCCCTTCTAAAGTTCCCCATCAGGTCCGCTCAGCGGACGAGATGCGGAACATGAGAAGGGGCGGGTCTATACATGTATTACCAAAGTGAGAGCAGTTCCCCATCAGGTCCGCCCCCTCGGTATGTCAGACCCGCCTACGTCATTGGCTTGAGCGGGGAACTTCCTTCACTATGTAAATTTAAATTTTTTTACGCTTTCTTCGTGAAATGGTAGGGGTACAATGTACCCCTTACCAATTCACATAGGGGGGGGGCCGGGATCTGGGGGTCCTCTTTGTTAAAGGGGTCTTCCAGATTCCGATAAGCCCCCCGCCCGCAGACCCCCACAACCACCGGGCAAGGGTTGTGGGGATGAGGCCCTTGTCCCCATCAACATGGGGACATCCTCCCCATGTTGAGGGCATGTGGCTTGGTACGGTTCAGGAGGGAGGGGGGGCCGCTCTCTCGTCCCCCCCTTTTCCCCTGCGGCCGGCCAGGTTGCATGCTCGGATAAGGGGTCTGGTATGGATTTTTAGGGGGACTCCACGCCATTTTTTTTTTAATTTGGGGTGGAGTTCCCCTTAAAATCCATGCCAGATCTGAAGGGCCTGGAATGGATATTTGGGGGAACCCCACATCAATTTTTTTTTTATTTGCGGCGGGGTTCCCCTTAATATCCATTCCAGACCTGAAGGGCCTGGTAATTGAATTCTGGGGAACCCCCACGCTTTTTTTTTTTTTTTTTATCAATGACTTTTGTATGTATTGCCGGGAGCCGACAATTCATTAATAGCCGCGAGTCAGTTTTAAATGCATTTTTTTTCTTTCAAAAATGACATTTTTTGCAGGGACAGTTCTAAGCACGGGAAACATGCGCCACTTTACATGCATATCATACACACCCCCCAGGTACGAAATTTAAAGGAATATTTCACTTTTATTTTTTCATTTTAAGCATTATTAAACAGATTAAAATCACTGCTCCCGAAAAAACGGCCGTTTTTAAAACTTCTTTTTGCATTGATACATGTCCCCTGGGGCAGGACCCGGGTCCCCAAACACTTTTTAGGACAATAACTTGCATATTAGCCTTTATAATTAGCACTTTAGATTTCTCCCATAGATTTTTCGAATTTGCCGCGAACACCCCAATTTGTTCGCTGTTCGGCGAACGGGCGAACAGGCAATGTTCGAGTCGAACATGAGTTCGACTCGAACTCGAAGCTCATCCCTAATAACAATACAAAAATATTTAAAAAACACATACACATAACACACATATACGGTCTCAATGAATACCCCTACACTAAAATAGACTAAAAGCCTGAATAGTAGTTTATGCTGAGAGATCTGCTTATCTTGGAGGAGATGTATCCAACTATATGGCCTTCATATTCTAAAACCGCTAGTTAGTGGAGTCAATGCAAGTAGGAAAGAAGGGTTAGAGAGACCAAAGCAGAGACAGGTCAAACCAAAAAAAAGAAACCTAGAAGGGAGGGAGAGAGGCCAGACAGATCAAGTAATAGACACACAAAAAAAAAAAAAGAGGGGGGAGAAGAGGGAGCCTATCCCCCACATTCTCCCCCCCCCCTTAAATCAAATGATTCGTCTCTAGGTTCTAGAGCCAATACCCTCTAAAGTGCAAGTGCATCGTGCCGAGGGAAAAAAAAAAAAGAAGAAAAGTACAGAATTTCTAATGCAAGTGGTTATAGAAAACCACTACATCTAGTAATTAATAATATGTGTAGTTATGTAAAGAAGCTCCCATCCCAAGCCTACTAGACCCCCCAAAAAAGAAAAAAGATTAGTGTTGACTGTGTAATATTTTAAGAGGGTGCTCGCCCTAATCATACTAATGTAGGGAGGGAGAACAAGAGTGGATAATTTCTAGTGAAGGTGGATTAAATACAAAAAAAAAAAAAGACTAAATCAAGTGATCAATAATATTTGTAATGTAAAGTAGTTTAAAGGGGTGCCCACCCCATACCTATGTAGCGGCCTCACCCCGACCTCTTTAGCTAGGGGTATGTCGAGTGACAGAGTGAGGTGCGCCACGGCCCATGTCCTCCCCATGGCTGTGGGTGAGGTGAAGGCCAGTATTAATCTTTTTCCTCGGGCCAAATGTGCGCTGGTTATGAGGGTCAGTCCTTCCGTGCCGGAATCTCCCTTTGTTCCCATCAACAGAGTCCATACACCCATCAAAGTCCAAACTCAGGTTTATTGCGTATCTCCACATACAGTCAAATGCAACGGCATGATACGATGGGGAAGCAGGTCGAGGCACTGTACAGGTTCCTAGTCCCTACACTCCCTGTGCTATGACCAGGGATTGCAGGAGTCTTGATGAAAGCTCCTCCGCTGCGCTGTAGCCCATATCAGGGGAAGATGTCCTCCGAGGGAGTTACCGAAGGCCGATCCGTCACCGGGTTGACACTGCACCGGGTCTTCGGATGGGTGACCTCCCCAGCCTCCTCACCTCAGATGCGGGTCCCCTCGCAAGGGGCGCCCTGGAGCAACTCCACCCTCGCGGGACCCAGCCGGAGTCACCGGGTCCCAGGCCTCCTTAATAGTACCTCACCCCAGGCTGAAGGTGCCCGGGATGGACTCCATCTTCGTTCCGGCCAGGCCTTGGGCGCCTAGGCCGGAACCTTGAACCGCCCGCACCCAGGCCTAAGGTGCCTGGGTGCGTGAAGACACGACCTCCTCCCTCCGGACAGCCCCGTGGCGAGGGCGTCTCCCCCTTTTATATCCCCCCCATCGACACCACGGCGGGTTCCCCGCCCCGGCCGCACCATCTCCAGGAAGGGACAAAAAAGGGTAGCCCTCTGGCAGTGAATCTACCTCGAGCCAGTAGGTATACTGACACCCACTGGTCAAAGAGAATATTACACCACCCAATCCTCCACGAATAAAAATAAAAGGGGTCTGAACCCTGACATAATTACACACCTGGGTCTCTCTACCCCCAGGTGTATCCCACTAACTTTGAAGACCCCGCTACACACTCCCCCTGGTGATTTGACGCTGGTCCCCAGCGTCAGGTGCACACCCATGTCTCCCAAGGAGTGGTGACATGAAGTGGGCCCCAGAGGCTATCCCTCAAATTTTGGATACTGTATGTGCCAAGACCTGCTCAACAGACAGGGAAACCTTAGAACATTAAAACTTTTGTATAAAACATCTGTCATGTACACATAAACAATCCCTCCCGTCACTGTCTAAGAACCACCCCATACTCAGTAGTCTTGACCGACGAATCTCCTGCAGAAGGGAAACAAACAAAAAAAACACATCCTAACACTCTGTGTTAACTTGGCATGAGTGGGTCCGTCAGCCGAGAGATCCACTCACTCCAATAAGTACGTAATGCATGTGTAACATTTTCAAACATTCGTTGCACAACACTGCCACCTGGTGACAGCGCTGCGGTAATGACACTTGGTGAGATCTTCATTCTTCCTGCTCTCCTACTCTAACTCTACCCCAAAAGTCTCTGCCTTTGGCACATGAAGAAAAGGGAGAAAAAAAAACAACAGCTCCCAAATCTCCAGTGAGTAAAAGAAAAGCCCAAATCAAAACAAAAGTAGGGCACAGTTCTAGGCGTCTGGGAATGTCTCTTCCAGAAAGTTTCAACAACAACAAGATAGGAGCTCACTTCTCCTATAAATAGAACCTTGGATCCGGCAGAAACAGGGGCTTCAGGTGCCCGTCAAACACTTCCACCGAATACTCGACATCCTCTCCTTCTTTCCGACAGATGAGCACCTTATCGGCATGAATATGGCGCCCAAGTCTCCATTCAGCTCTGCAGTCCTTGAACTTTTTAGACACAGGAGGCGAACATGACAGGTATCGCCTGGCATGGGGTACTTTAAGTTTTTCCCATACAAACTCATCATACCACCTTGGTCGCAGGACCTCGACTTCATACAATAAGTCCCGAGGCAAGTAGGGGTACTCCCACCCATATTCACGGGCGACTCTCTGGGAGAAAAGTCTCTGCAACCTGGCTAGAGGTGGCATCACATCTCGCTCACCTTCTCCTGGCTGTACGATGGCCTCCGGGTGCCGAGGTACCTTCACCATCTCGGGTTTCTTTGTCTTTGGTGCCCGCAACGAAGCACGCTGCATCCCCAACATCAGAGCGGGTGATGTAGTTGAATGCGGGAAGTTGGTTGGAGGACTAGATTTCCTCGAGAACTCCGGGGCCTTCACCCGGAGCGTACTGTCTTCTATGGACATGGGGGAATCTTGCGGTTTACTCAGCACAGGTAGTGGGCGTCTGTCCCAGCCCTTCCGGTGAAACAGTTTGTCTATCTCTCCGTCATCCCCACAGTCTGACAATGACTCTAAGTCGGAGGTGTCATACATCTCCGCGGGAAGGTAGTCTCTAGTAGACGGAAGGCTACCCTCCCTTGCGGGCTCCACCGACTGTGGACCCCCGACACCTCCAACCAACACCACAGTCCCAGCCCCTGGCTCACCTGGACCTTCTGAAGAACTGGGATGTCCGGGACTTTCTTCTCTACCGGCGCCATCCAGGCCAGGCAAGCGGCGGGGTGAAGCTCGACCACGACCATAGGATGCCTGCACCAGGCCTATCTTCCTCTTCGGGGGTGGCAGCAGGGAGTCTGTAGTGACCGAAGCAGTGTCCTCGGATTTTTCTCTCTCAGTCTCTGGTTGGGCAGTCACTTCGCCCTGGTCAGCGCGCACGGGAAACTCCGCAAAGGCTTTGATCTCTCCCTCCGGAGTGGCGGTTCCTGTGATGCAGTTGAGGCATAGGGCCCGGGGCCTTTCCGTGTGTGGTTCAACCTCAAAAAGAAACTCCTTGCATGCTTCGCATCGCCCGAATGGCTTTAGTTGGACCACCAGTCCCGAGCATCCGGGACAGATCACACCGAGGGCCTCCGTGTCTCTGCATGAATACAGAGCCAACTGTCCTCGGGGCCTGAGCCTTATCCCCGTGTCTGTAATGGGTGCAGCAAATGCAGTCATCTTGAAAGGATAAGGTACCGGCATCCACGGGGAGCCTGAGTTCGCTCCGACCACTTGCTGCTCCATCACGCGCTGACCTCGTGCCGGAGTCTCCACGTGTCTCTCCACACGTGGCCAGACTCCTCCCACGACTTGCACGTTTTCGCGGGCTTCCTTCAGTCTCCTCCCACGAATTGCGCAGTCATGGGGTGCCTCGTGGCGCAGTGCAGCAAAAGTCCCCACATGTAGTTCGTCACACGGCTGGACTCCTCCCTCTTCCCGCTCTTTCTGCATGGGCCTCTCCCGGTTTTTCAGGGAAATTTCCACGACTTCGAGCACAGGGATACACTTTGGCCAATCACATGGCCGACCTGCTCGGACCTCCTCCGGGCAGCAAAGTCCAAACACAGCCGTTCCAAACCTCAGGGTCAACACACATTTCATCCCGGACTGACGAGCCCCCACGTGTAGCGGCCTCACCCCGACCTCTTTAGCTAGGGGTATGTCGAGTGACAGAGTGAGGTGCGCCACGGCCCATGTCCTCCCCATGGCTGTGGGTGAGGTGAAGGCCAGTATTAATCTTTTTCCTCGGGCCAAATGTGCGCTGGTTATGAGGGTCAGTCCTTCCGTGCCGGAATCTCCCTTTGTTCCCATCAACAGAGTCCATACACCCATCAAAGTCCAAACTCAGGTTTATTGCGTATCTCCACATACAGTCAAATGCAACGGCATGATACGATGGGGAAGCAGGTCGAGGCACTGTACAGGTTCCTAGTCCCTACACTCCCTGTGCTATGACCAGGGATTGCAGGAGTCTTGATGAAAGCTCCTCCGCTGCGCTGTAGCCCATATCAGGGGAAGATGTCCTCCGAGGGAGTTACCGAAGGCCCATCCGTCACCGGGTTGACACTGCACCGGGTCTTCGGATGGGTGACCTCCCCAGCCTCCTCACCTCAGATGCGGGTCCCCTCGCAAGGGGCGCCCTGGAGCAACTCCACCCTCGCGGGACCCAGCCGGAGTCACCGGGTCCCAGGCCTCCTTAATAGTACCTCACCCCAGGCTGAAGGTGCCCGGGATGGACTCCATCTTCGTTCCGGCCAGGCCTTGGGCGCCTAGGCCGGAACCTTGAACCGCCCGCACCCAGGCCTAAGGTGCCTGGGTGCGTGAAGACACGACCTCCTCCCTCCGGACAGCCCCATGGCGAGGGCGTCTCCCCCTTTTATATCCCCCCCCCATCGACACCACGGCGGGTTCCCCGCCCCGGCCGCACCATCTCCAGGAAGGGACAAAAAAGGGTAGCCCTCTGGCAGTGAATCTACCTCGAGCCAGTAGGTATACTGACACCCACTGGTCAAAGAGAATATTACACCACCCAATCCTCCACGAATAAAAATAAAAGGGGTCTGAACCCTGACATAATTACACACCTGGGTCTCTCTACCCCCAGGTGTATCCCACTAACTTTGAAGACCCCGCTACACCTATATATATATATATATATATATATATATATATATATATATATATATATAAATAGAAAGAAATTGTGTTAACTAATGTGTGTAATATTTTAAGAGGGTGCTCACCCCAAACATACTAATGTAGGGAGGGAGAACAAGAGTGAGTAATTTCTAGTAAAGGTGGTTATATACAAAAAAAAAGAACAAAAACAACTAAGTCATGTGATTAATATGTGTAAAATTTTAAAAGGAGCACACCCCAAACATAAAAAGGGGGAAAAAGAGAGAAGAAAAAAAAAAAAGGGGGGAGGAGGGCAAGAGGGGGAAACACTAAAAGGGCTACCCCCTCCCACCCAGATCCCCAGTTCCCTCCATATAAACCTCTGAGTCCCTAAACTCTCTCCATCCTCTCCATATCTTATCATACCTTGGCCGACACTCGTTATGGATTGACAGTAACTCCTCCATCAATCCAATTCTGTCTATCTCTCTTAACCATTCACCTATTGATGGAGCTTTTTTTTCTTTCCAGTTCTTTGGTATT
The DNA here is from genome assembly GCA_029206835.1 of Rana muscosa. Classification (NCBI taxonomy): domain Eukaryota; kingdom Metazoa; phylum Chordata; class Amphibia; order Anura; family Ranidae; genus Rana; species Rana muscosa. The sequence continues at coordinate 16,337,698 of JARGYO010005626.1, forward strand.
AATGCTTTAGCTCCATTCAATAGTTATGGCACCAGAGTCATTCTATATTTTTTCCTTGTCATCCCTGTATTATGAAACAGGCAGAGCCAGGGATCTTGTTCCACCTCAAATCCACTAATCTTCTTTATCATACTTAATATCTCTCTCCAGTATACCTGTATCAGGGGGCAGTGCCACCATATATGGTATGGGCATGTGTTCCCTCCATCCCGCACTCTCTCCAACATAAGGGTGACATCTCCTTGTTTATTCTATGGTACAGACACAGATTTAGCCGTTGTGATATAGAATGTCTTTATAAATAAAACCAAGCTTCATAAACAAACAATATTGCTTTTTGACAAACAAAACTTGAAAATACAAAAAAAAAAAAAAAAAAAAATGTAAACTCTATTGGCTGTAATGCCATTGCACATATTACCTAAATATATTACCAATATTAAATATTAAGAAAAATAATAAGAAACGCCTTCTTTCTTATTTTTTTCTCTTTCAGCAGCTTAGCAGATGCCCTGCAGTGTTAAATTTTGACGTCTAATTTCAATTTAGTTTTAGTCATCGTCTTTTGAATAAAATTGCATTTTAGGTTTAGTTGTATTTTAGTCTTTTGACTAAAATGGCATTTTAGTTTTTGTCGTATTTTAGTCATCTGAATTGTTTTAGTTTTAGTCGTATTTTAGTTGACTAAAATAGTATTAATTTAGTCTACGAAAATATTTTAGTAGTGGAAATTAACACTGCTGACAATGTGGTATATTCATGTTTGCCTGTTCTAACCCTGTGCCTGCTCCCCTGTGTGTTTGACTGTTCTCAGATTCCTATTCCTGCTCTGTTCTGGGTTTCTATTATCATTCTTTTATCTGGTCTTTTTTCTAGAATTCCCCCAAACCCCTCTATACAGCCAGGAGTTCCTGCTATCCATTATATTAAGTAAATGCATGTAAAACAAAGCATCTGTGAGTCCACGTGTCATATCAGCCTACATTTCTGCAGGATAAAAACAGATATTTCAAATCTGTAATCTGGCTGAAACCAAACCACGTGTTGTATTCATGAATCAATAAAAAAGTCATCATCCCACTGAGATGCTGACATCCATCATAAATCCAAAATATGGCTTCCTTCAACTGGGATGCCAATTTCTACTATGAATCAATTAATAATTCTCTTACCTTCAGAAAAGACAGATACTTTGCAATACTCAGTATATAATCTGATGTGTTTCTATTATCAACAAAATTTGTGGTCTGTTTCCCAGTGAAACATCAACATGTTAAGGCTTCCTAACAGTTGCTCTCATTAATCTGTGTCACATGATGCCATAGGACAAATCTTATTTACAAATCATGAGATGGTAAAGGGATCTAAGGATCTATTACCTGGAATTATGGAAAATTCTTATTAGAATTAAAGTTAATGCAGCTCTGTAATAATGAATACATCATCAAATGTATTTTTTAAGCAAGCAGTGACTCCCTGAATTGTACTAGTTTTTTGTAGTCCAGTGCAAAGTCTGTAAAGCAGACCTCAAAATGTGAGAGGGTGAAGCAGCACAAGAGCCAATAGGTTGTTCTGCAGTGCAGGTATTATGCTGATTAGGGATGAGCTCGGTGTTCGAGACGAACACGGCTGTTCGCGCGTTCGGCGAACAACGAACGATTTGGGCCGTTCGCGCCAAATTCGTGTAATCCCGGCGCTGTGATTGGCCAAGCATGCACTGTGACCCTGCATGCTTGGCCAATCACAGCGCCGGCAGCGAGGAGAGCAATGATTGGCCACAGGCAGGATGCCTGTGGCCAATTATTGCTGAGGGGGTTTAGTACACGCCCCACACTATAAAAGGCCGCCAGCGCGGCGGCCTCGTGTAGTGTGTTCCGGCGCAGGGAAAGAGTTACATAGGCAGGGACAGTGTCAGTGCTATTTGTACCTCAAACTTGTGTGTAGGGACAGAGAAGGATAGGTAGGGAGAGTGTCAGTGTCATATTCTTTGCTAAACCTTGTGTGTAGGGACAGACAAGGATCGGCAGGGAGAGTGTCAGTGTCATATTCTTTGCTAAACCTTGTGTGCTGAACCATATTGCTAAACCTTGTGTGTAGGGACAGACAAGGATAGGTAGGCAGAGTGTCAGTGTCATATTCTTTGCTAAACCTTGTTTGTAGGGACAGAGAAGGATAGGCAGGGAGAGTCTCAGTGTCATATTCTTTGCTAAACCTTGTGTGCTGAACCATATTGCTAAACCTTGTGTGTAGGGACAGACAAGGATCGGCAGGGAGAGTGTCAGTGTCATATTCGTTGCTAAACCTTGTGTGCTGAACCATATTGCTAAACCTTGTGTGTAGGGACAGACAAGGATAGGTAGGCAGAGTGTCAGTGTCATATTCTTTGCTAAACCTTGTTTGTAGGGACAGAGAAGGATAGGCAGGGAGAGTGTCAGTGTCATATTCTTTGCTAAACCTTGTGTGCTGAACCATATTGCTAAACCTTGTGTGTAGGGACAGACAAGGATCGGCAGGGAGAGTGTCAGTGTCATATTCTTTGCTAAACCTTGTGTGCTGAACCATATTGCTAAACCTTGTGTGTAGGGACAGACAAGGATAGGTAGGCAGAGTGTCAGTGTCATATTCTTTGCTAAACCTTGTTTGTAGGGACAGAGAAGGATAGGCAGGGAGAGTGTCAGTGTCATATTCTTTGCTAAACCTTGTGTGCTGAACCATATTGCTAAACCTTGTGTGTAGGGACAGACAAGGATCGGCAGGGAGAGTGTCAGTGTCATATTCTTTGCTAAACCTTGTGTGCTGAACCATATTGCTAAACCTTGTGTGTAGGGACAGACAAGGATAGGTAGGCAGAGTGTCAGTGTCATATTCTTTGCTAAACCTTGTTTGTAGGGACAGAGAAGGATAGGCAGGGAGAGTGTCAGTGTCATATTCTTTGCTAAACCTTGTGTGCTGAACCATATTGCTAAACCTTGTGTGTAGGGACAGACAAGGATTGGCAGGGAGAGTGTCAGTGTCATATTCTTTGCTAAACCTTGTGTGCTGAACCATATTGCTAAACCTTGTGTGTAGGGACAGACAAGGATAGGTAGGCAGAGTGTCAGTGTCATATTCTTTGCTAAACCTTGTTTGTAGGGACAGAGAAGGATAGGCAGGGAGAGTGTCAGTGTCATATTCTTTGCTAAACCTTGTGTGCTGAACCATATTGCTAAACCTTGTGTGTAGGGACAGACAAGGATCGGCAGGGAGAGTGTCAGTGCCATATTCTTTGCTAAACCTTGTGTGCTGAACCATATTGCTAAACCTTGTGTGTAGGGACAGACAAGGATAGGTAGGCAGAGTGTCAGTGTCATATTCTTTGCTAAACCTTGTTTGTAGGGACAGAGAAGGATAGGCAGGGAGAGTGTCAGTGTCATATTCTTTGCTAAACCTTGTGTGCTGAACCATATTGCTAAACCTTGTGTGTAGGGACAGACAAGGATCGGCAGGGAGAGTGTCAGTGTCATATTCTTTGCTAAACCTTGTGTGCTGAACCATATTGCTAAACCTTGTGTGTAGGGACAGACAAGGATAGGTAGGCAGAGTGTCAGTGTCATATTCTTTGCTAAACCTTGTTTGTAGGGACAGAGAAGGATAGGCAGGGAGAGTGTCAGTGTCATATTCTTTGCTAAACCTTGTGTGCTGAACCATATTGCTAAACCTTGTGTGTAGGGACAGACAAGGATCGGCAGGGAGAGTGTCAGTGTCATATTCTTTGCTAAACCTTGTGTGCTGAACCATATTGCTAAACCTTGTGTGTAGGGACAGACAAGGATAGGTAGGCAGAGTGTCAGTGTCATATTCTTTGCTAAACCTTGTTTGTAGGGACAGACCAGGATAGGCAGTCGAGAGTGTCAGTGTCATAATCTTTGCTAAACCTAGTGCGCTGAACCATATTGCTAAACCTTGTGTGTAGGGACAGACAAGGATAGGCAGTCAAGAGTGTCAGTGTCATAATCTTTGCTAAACCTAGTGTGCTGAACCATATTGCTAAACCTTGTGTGTAGGGACAGACAAGGATAGGCAGTCGAGAGTGTCAGTGTCATAATCTTTGCTAATCCTAGTGTGCTGAACCATATTGCTAAACCTTGTGTGTAGGGACAGACAAGGATAGGCAGTCGACAGTGTCAGTGTCATATTCTTTGCTAAACCTTGTGTGCTGAACCATATTGCTAAACCTTGTGTGTAGGGACAGACAAGGATAGGTAGGCAGAGTGTCAGTGTCATATTCTTTGCTAAACCTTGTTTGTAGGGACAGACAAGGATAGGCAGGGAGAGTGTCAGTGTCATATTCTTTGCTAAACCTAGTGTGCTGAACCATATTGCTAAACCTTGTGTGTAGGGACAGACAAGGATAGGCAGTCGACAGTGTCAGTGTCCTATTCTTTGCTAAACCTTGTGTGCAGGGAGAGAGAAGGATAGGCAGGGGACAGTGTCAGTGTCATTGTTGCTAAGCCTACTGCACAGTATACACCTGAAGCTACCCCTTATTGATGGTTTTCCCATCTCCCTGCAGGCCATTAGAATGTCTGGAAGGCAAACAAGGAGAGGCAGACAGTCAGGAGCCAATAAAAGAGGGCAAGCAGGCTCTGTGTCTGGGGGCAACAGTGCTGGTCGTGGACACGGTGCATTGTCATCAGCACATGGCCATGGGACACGCTTGTCCTTTTCGGCAGCTGGACATGTTGAGCCACATCATGCCGAAGACTTGGTAGAGTGGATGACCAAGCCCTCCTCATCCTCTCTCACCCAGGCTCAGGGTACTGGCAAAGCAGCTGCCAAAGCGTCCTATTCCCTGGTATCAATGTCATCATCAGTCACTCCTTCCCTAGACCCACCATGTCCTCCTCCTGAGGAGTCCCCCGAACTGTTTGAGCACAGTGTTGGGTACATGCTCCAGGAGGATGCCCAGCGTTTCGAAGGGTCTGATGATGATACCCAGCTAGAGGAAGGCAGTAGCGTGAGAGCAGAGAGAGGGGATGCTCAAGAAGGACACCAATCTGGCAGTCATGTTCCAGCAGCTTCAGCATACTGCCAGATTGGCTCCAGTGATGAGGGAGGGGATGATGAGGTCACTGACTCCACGTGGGTGCCTAATAGGAGAGAGGAGGAGGAGGAGGATGAGGAGGAGGCACATCTCCAATGAGGCAGGATGCCCTTGGGTGGCCAGCGTAAGGGCAGCACACCGACGGAATCACACCGCAGAGCTCCGCCTGTGCAGGGCGCTGCCTCTGCCCGTTATTCAAAAAGTTCTTTGGTGTGGGCCTTTTTTGAGGCGAGTGCATCAGATCGCACAGCTGCTGTTTGCAACATATGTCTCAAGCGTATATCGCGTGGCCAAAACATCAGCCGCTTGGGCACCACATGCTTGACCAGACATATGTTGACCTGCCATGCAGCTCGTTGGCAAGCCTACCTTAAAGACCCACACCAAAGAACAAAGCGGACCTCTCCTTGCACCGCATCAGCTGGGATCTCCAACCCTACTATACCTTCAGTCCTCTCTGAAACCTGCACTGAGAGGAATGAAGGTGTAGAATTAGGTGTGTCACAGCCAAGTACTTGCGGCCACTCTGCTAGCAGTACACCGACGTCCAATTCTAGCAGGCAAATTTCCCTGCCCCAGCTGCTGGACCGTCGAAAGAAGTTCACTCCCAGCCATCCACATGCCCAGCGGTTGAATGCTAGCTTGGCTAAATTGCTAGCGCTTCAACTGCTGCCTTTTCAGTTGGTAGACTCGGCCCCCTTCCGTGAGTTTGTGCAATGTGCGGTTCCTCAGTGGCAGGTTCCCAAACGCCACTTTTTCTCACGGAAGGCGATTCCGGCTCTCTACCGGCATGTGGAAGGCAATGTCTTGGCCTCGCTGGACAGGGCGGTCAGCGGTAAGGTGCATATTACCGCTGACTCATGGTCCAGCAGGCATGGACAGGGACGTTACCTTTCTTTCACGGCCCATTGGGTCACTCTTTTGGCAGCTGGGAAGGATGCAGGACAAGGTGCAGTAGTGTTGGAGGTTGTTCCACCGCCACGCCTCCAAAATGCTACTACTGGTTGTGACACACCTCTGTCCTCCACCCCCTTCTCTTCTTCTTCCTCTGTGGCCTCTTCCTGTGCTTTGTCCTCCGAACCAGCGGTGCTCCGTAGGCGTTCAAGGGGCTACGCAAGTACGCAGGCAAAAAGATGCCATGCCGTGCTTGCGCTGGTGTGTTTGGGGGACAGGAGCCACACTGGGGCAGAGGTTCTGTCTGCTCTGCAGGGGCAGGCCGAGAGGTGGTTGACGCCACGCCAGCTTAAGCCAGGAATGGTAGTTTGCGACAATGGCACCAACCTCCTCTCCGCTCTCCGACAGGGACAACTGACCCATGTGCCCTGTGTGGCTCACATCCTTAACCTGGTGGTGCAGCGGTTCTTGGGCAGGTACCCGGGCTTACAGGATGTCCTGAGGCAGGCCAGGAAAGTCTGTGTGCATTTCCGCAGATCTTATAATGCCAGTGCTCGCCTGGCTGAGCTGCAAAAGGAGTTGAACCTGCCCAAGAACCGCCTTATATGTGACATGCCCACCAGGTGGAACTCAACGTTGGCCATGCTGCAGCGGCTGCACACGCAGCAGAGGGCCATCAATGAGTACCTGTGCGACTACGGCACCAGGACAGGGTCAGGGGAGCTTGGTTTTTTTTCACCACGCCAGTGGGGAATGATCAGGGATGCATGCACTGTCCTGGCACCATTTGAGGAGGCCACGAGGATGGTGAGCAGTGACAGTGCATGCATCAGTGACACTGTACCTCTTGTCCACCTGTTGGAACATACACTGCGTGGAATAATGGACAGGGCACTTGAGGCAGAACAGAGGCAGGAAGAGGAGGACTTCCTTGCCTCTCAAGGCCCCCTTTACCCAGACAGTGTTCCTTCTGTCCCACCCATCGCACAGGAAGAAGAGGAGGAGGAGGAGGAGGAGGATTGTGTCAGCATGGAGGTGGAGCCTGGCACTCAGCATCATCAGCAGCAGTCTTTTAGGAATGATTTACAGTCCCAAGAAACCAGTGGACTTGTACGTGGCTGGGAGGAGGTGGCTGCGGATCATGTCGTCCTTAGTGACCCAGAGGACTCCGGACTGAATGCCTCAGCTAACCTACGCTGCATGGCCTCCCTGATCCTGCAAAGTCTGCGGAAGGATCCTCGTATTCTTCGGATCAAGGAGAGGGACCATTACTGGCTTGCCACTCTCCTTGATCCACGGTACAAGGGTAAGGTTGCGGACCTTATCTTACCGTCGCAGAGGGAGCAGAGGATGAGACAACTCCGGGAGGCCTTGCAGAAAGGTCTGTGCAACGCGTTCCCAGAGACTGGGAGGTTACAAACTCCTGGTCTTGGACAACGAGTTGCTGAGGCTTCGGTCAGTCAAAGAAGGAGCGGTGGGGAAGGTGGCCGTCTGACCGATGCGTTCAGACAATTCTTTAGTCCGCAGCCCCAAGGTATGATCGGTTCCAGCAACCATCGCCAGCGTCTGATATACATGGTGCAGGAATACCTAGGGGCAAGGTCAGACTTGGACACCTTCCCCACCGAAAATCCTCTGGCTTACTGGGTCTTGAGGATGGATCACTGGCCAGAGCTTGAACAGTATGCAATTGAGCTACTGGCCTGTCTTGCATCCAGCGTTCTTTCAGAACGCACATTCAGTGCTGCTGGAGGATTTGTCACGGATCACAGGGTGCGCCTGCCCACCGACTCTGTTGATCGACTGACCTTCATAAAGATGAACCAGTCTTGGATCACCACCAGCTACCAAACACCTGAAGCTGATATAACAGACTAATTTATTTTCAAATGTCACATCCCTTCAAGACTGATGCTGATGCTGAGAGTTTGTCCTGTTATGTTGACTGACTATCCTCCTCCTCCTCAATGATCCGATTGACGATGATAGCTTGGAAGATCATTTTTGTTTCTGGGTGCCGCCACCAGTGGCTAAGGCCCAATTTTTCAGCCCCTGTTTAACAGGGGTGTGTTATTAAATTTTTTTATGCAATGCTTTGCAGCAGGGCTCATTCCTGCACTCCAACTAGAGTATCTGGGAGTGGTTGCAGTGTTGTGGCACCAGCACCAGTAGCTAAGGCCCAATTTTTCAGCCCCTGTTTAACAGGGGCGTGTAATTACAATTTTTGATGCAATACTTTGCAACAGGGCTCATTGCTGTGCTACAAGTACAGTATCTGTGAGGGGTTGCAGTGTTGTGGCACCAGTGCCTAAGGCTCAATTTTTCTGCCCCTGTTTAACAGGGGCATGTAATTACAATTCTTGATCTAATAATTCACAGCAGGGCCCATTCCTGCGCCCACCAAGACTAACTGTGAGGCCTTACAGTGTTGTGTCAACACCACCACCACCACCACCACCAAAAGCCCAATTTTTCAGCCCCTGTTCAACAGGGGCATGCAATTACAATTCTTGATCTAATAATTCACAGCAGGGCCCATTCATGCTCCCACCAAGAGTAACTGTGAGCGCTCACAGTGTTGTGGCAACACCAACATGTAAGGGGCAAATTTCAGCTGAGTATATACGGCAGGCCCGTACTTTCAAACATCCAACTTACAAACGACTCCTCCTTGCAAACGGAAGGATACAACAGGAAGTGAGAGGAAATCTACCCCTAGGAAGGCAAATTCTCTCCTGTAAGAGATAATATGGGAAAAAAAGTGTCTCCTCTACACTGATTCTTTATCACCAATTCTTGTTTCAATAAAAACCCCAAATTTTCTAAAAACATTTGTCATTAGGACGGAAAGTGAGGTGAACTGTTCTGAACAGGTGCACACTGCACAGACAGCAAAACAAATGTTACAGGGGTGATAACCCTTCCCTATGTTTTCCAAAAAGCTTAAAAATATATTTTTTGGCTGGAGCTACACTTAAACAATGTACCTGTTCAAAATTACAAACAGATTCTACATAAGAACAAACCTACAGTCCCTGTCTTGTATGCACCGCCTGTATACGGCTGTTCAGAGTATATAGGGCCTTTTTTATTTTGTGTGCGGGGTTCCCCTTAATATCCATACAAGACCCAAAGGGATTGGTAATGGGCTGGGGTAAGGGGGGGGGGGGTGTGATGGGGTAGCTATGTCATTTTTCTTAAAGATTTTCATCCATATTACCGGGACCAGACATTACATTAAAGCCGCAAGCAGTTTTAAATGGCTTTTTTTCCTTTAGAAATGTAATTTTGTGCAGGGACAGTTCTAAACACGGGAAACACGTGGCACTTCACAGGCATACTTTAGACACCCCCCAGGTACGATATTTAAAGTAATATTTGACTTTTTTTTTTTCACTTTATGCATCATTAAAATGACTGCTCCAGAAAAACGGCCGTTTTTAAAACTTCTTTTTGCATTGATACATGTCCCCTGGTGCAGAACCCGGGTTCCCAAACCCTTTTTAGGACAATAACATGCATAATAGTTGTTATAATTAGCACTTTAGATTTCGAACGTTCGCATCCATTGTATTTAATAGGGTTCTAAAGTTCGTGCGAACTTTCGGTCCGTTCGCGGGTTCTGGTGCGAACCGAACCCGGGGGTGTTCGGCTCATCACTAATGCTGATAATAGAGACGAGCATAATGACAGAGAGATAAGCTAATTAGTGTGCTGTTTCACCTTTCACTGTCCTGTCAGAACCTCAGTGTGGGAAGAGAAACTATTGATAAGGACAAGGTATTCTCCCCAATAACTCTGGCCTGACGTTTTTTATACCAGGTAACGGGACACGATTAGGAAAACTAATGGGAACTGCACAATTAAAAGATATAACCGCATTAGATAAAATAAAAACAAAACAAGATTTAATCACGAGTCAGGGATGGAGTCAGCTGAGTGATTGGGAATACATTCAATTAACACACCTAGTAAGCACTATCCCACAACCAACTAGAAATGAAAAAACACTAACTCCACTGGAAAAGATATGTAGCAAAAAGCCCCTGAGACATGGCATTTCACAGGTGTACAAAATCCTAACCGAACTAGAAACTAAAGGACCATTACCCTTTATAGAAAAATGGGGGCAAGACCTGGGTAGAGAAATAGATGAGAAGCAAATTATTGAGGCAGTGTATAGTTATGCATCGGACATAACCACAATAGAAGCAAATTATAAGAGCATGGTACGCTGGCACCTGACGCCAGAGAGAATGAATAAAATACATCCTAATAACTCCCCACTTTGCATGAGGGGTTGTAAGCAGGTGGGAACAACGATGCATATGTGGTGGGAATGCCCAATAATAGAGGAGTACTGGACAGAGATTCTGGACTATATAGAAGTAGTTACAGGGGAAAAAATAATACAAAACGCCTGGACATGCCTATTTCATGGTACAAATAAAACAAAAAAAGCAATATCAGAAAACATTAGTCCCACCACTACTTAACGCGGCAAAGGGGTTAATTCCAAGAAATTGGATATCCACAAAAAAACTGACTATTAAGGAATGGATACAAAGGGTAGAGTATATCTCGGAAATTGAATATCTGAGCCAGGGAGAGCAGGGAAAAGGGGAAAATTACAGAACAACATGGGAAAAATGGAGAATTTTTAAACTGTCAGATAAATATGTACAGGGAATGATAGGATAAGATGAGGAATAAAATAAAGTAAGATAGGAAGGGGACAGATCGGGGTGGGGGGAGGGGGGTAGAAGATAGGGAGGGAAAAAGGTAAAAGGGAAAGTAAGGAAATATGTAAAGTCATTTTTGTATGGAGAATTTTTTATAACCACATCAATGTGGGTGTATGTAATTACATGTTGAATCATTTTCCAATAAAGAATAAATAAAAAAATAAAAAAACTGAGGCAAAGGAAAATCAACTCTTTGTTGGAGTTGAAAAAAAAAAAAAAACTCTGGCCTGGAGTTTGTGGGGGTCTGTGGGTGAGGGGCTTGTTGGAATCTGGAAGCCCTCTTTAACAATAAGGGGGCTTCAGATGCCAGCCCCCCCCCCCCCCCCATATAAATGAATAAGGAGCACCTAGTACTCCTACTCATTCACAAAAAAGAAATAACCACACTGACACTTTTTGACAATAAAAAAATGCCCCACAATGTAAATCCATCATAAATCACGTCATCTAACGATGCAGTCCCATATCAATCGGGATGAAAGACACAAGATAGTTACATAGTTAGTTAGGTTAAAAAAGGACACAAGTTTAACCTATAAAAGGGAAAAAGAAAAAAAAAGAAAAAAATATATCATACAATTCCATATACACAATTCTATACCCACAGTTGATCCAGAGGAATGCAAAAAATCCAGCAGGGAAAAAATTCCTTCCTCATCCCCTGAGAGGCAATTGAATATTCCCTGGAATTACCTTGCCTATAAATGTTAGTATCCGGGGGCGCATGTGCGGCTCTTGGACATGGCGGATGTGTAGAGGCTGAGCTCCGGATCCCGCCCACACTCCTGACCCCTATAACGCTTCCACACAGCAACGATCGACACGGGGGTAAGCACATCTTAATCCGGTAAGCTTACAGCACCCCATGGGTAAAATCGGTCAGCAAACACAGTTTTACAAGTCGCAAACAGACCCACACACGCTGACCGCGATGGACAGATTCGTCACTAGGCCGCAATCCCCGGCCTTGCCTACACTTGCGGAACCGCTCGCGGCCATGGATCCCTCGCTGGGGATGGTGGATATGGGGAGTCAAGCTACACAAAGCACACAGCCTTGGGGCACTCGGACACCCTCCGTAGTGTCTTCCCATGCTGTACAGAACATTTTAACCCCAGAGCTCATGGATGAAAAGCTCCAGGCTCTCCTCATGCAAATGACACGCAACATGGCTGCTGAAATGGGAAAACTCTTAAGGAGTGAAATAGCTCAAATCGGAGACAGAACAGATGCTCTTGAGTCTAAATTCGACGACTTGGTCAATTATGTGCAGGAATTGGAGGAGGAAACGTCCGCATTGAAAAACTCTCTCACAACTCCAACTACAACAGGAGGACCAGGAGAACAGGGAGAGGAGACAGAACCTGAGATTCCGAGGAATTCCGGAGTCAGTGGGAGACAACAATCTCCACCAGTACCTGCTGGGGTTGTTTAACGCCTTAGCCCCCAGAATCGCAGATATTGATTGGCGTCTGGATCGTGCGCATCGTTCCCTGGGCCCCAAACGGCCCGCTGGCACCAGGCCAAGGGATGTCATAGTACGTTTTCATTATTATGATAGCAAGGAGGCATTGACCCTTGCTACACGTAACAAATCAGCTACTGAATATAATGGGGCTAAAATACAGATCTACAACGACCTTTCTCCAGTTACTCTGGCGAAACGTAGGAACCTGCGCCCGATCACATCCCACCTGCAAAACCTGCGCATCCCATACTTCTGGGGTTTCCCTTTTCGTTTGATTGTACCTCGAGATGGACATCAACATTGTCTCCGTGATATGCATGAAGGTGAAGCATTCATTAAAAGTTTGGGCCTACCTCCCTTGCCTGAAGATCTGTTGCCGATTCCTGCAACCCAGAAAAATCGCATTGCACCAACTACACCTTCCAGAGAATGGACCCCAGTCCGCAGAAAGCAGATGAAATCTTTCTCCACTCCACATCGTGGCTCCAGACGCCCTCCTTGAAAGGTCAAGAAGTCAAGGCTGGCTTTAATCTTTTCTTTTTGGCTGAAATAGCCTGTACCCTGGTGTCAGATAATTGACCTGTGTTCTACTTGCTGTTTTCTTTCGTTTATTTTTGCAGTCGCCAATCTGAACAACCAGTGGACAAGATACCCGACATTTGGAGTTCAAACCCCATGGGGTAAAGTTTTTGAAAGTTTTGACAGTTTCTTTCTATCTTATTGAGATGACACTAGTGTTTTTGACAGCCCTATTAGTCGTACTTTCATGAGAGTTTCTTTTTTATTTTTTCTGGAGAGCGGGGGGATCCCCCTCTTCACGTCTCCATGTGATGGGAGTTGCCAAGTGGCCCCAAACGGTCCCAGGCTTCGGTATGGGATTCCTGAGTGTTTTTCACTACTCAGGTTTAACAACTTTGATTCTTATGGTTTTTTTTTGTTTAGAACGCCCCCTGGGTTCATTCGTTAATATTTTTCTTTTGCTTTCTTCCAATACATCTCAATTACAACATACCAGAGCTGATTGTTTGTTAAGGTATAGGGCAACTTTGTGGTCAAGAGTCATACAGGTGATGTGTTTTCAGGGTCCCCAATGCAGTAGTTCTATTGATTTAATATGGCTTTGAAAATAGTATCTCACAACGTCAAGGGCTTAAACTCGATTTCAAAACGTTGGATTGCTCTTAAAGACTTTAGACGATCTGGGGCGGACATAATATTAGTACAGGAGACTCACTTCCGTACTGGGGGCTCGATGAAATTTGCATCTAAATTCTATCCCACTTCCTATGTGGCATCTGCTCCTTCTGGAAAAGCTGGAGTGGCTATTTTAATTAAAAAATTATGCCCGGTAAAGGTCAGAGAAAAATACATCGACCCCCAGGGGAGGTTTGTCATCCTGATTTGTGATTACATGTCGTCTACATTTACGTTGGTGAATGTCTATGCACCCAATTCAGGCCAATTGGTATTTCTGGACGATTTTTTTGATAGGCTTCAACGGTACTCAAAGCCATTTATGATACTAGGGGGAGATTTCAATCTGATTATGTCTCACAGGCGTGATCGTCACACACTCTTTGGGGACACCCCTTCCCAACGGGTGATGTCTCAATCCGCCTCCTTTAGGAAACTGGTCAGAGCACATAGACTGCTTGATTCATGGAGAATCAGACATCCGACCCAAAGACAGTACACCTTTTATTCCATGGCACATAAGATGTACTCAAGATTAGATCATTTCTTTATTACATCCCCATTACTCCCCCTCCTAGTAGACTCCAACATTTCTCCTATTACGTGGTCAGACCATGCTCCTATTTCACTAGAACTACTATTGCATAACTCGCCCTCTAGGACTTGCCATTTGCCATTGGAGACTTAATGAACACTTACTTAGTTCACCCCCTATTAGGGATAGACTGACCAAAAGCCTGAATGAATATTTTGAACTAAATGTGGGTTCCGTGCATAAGGTCTCTACCCTTTGGGAGGCTCACAAGGCCTGTTTCCGTGGTACATGTATTGCTGAGGGCTCTCGTCTGAAGAGGGATGGCGAGCGGAGCGGGGTCTTCTGGGCTCCCCAACGGTTGAGGCTCTCCGTAGGGTTGTAGCTCTACGCAATCAACTGAAAACTTTAGCGTATAGTAAGGCAACAAAATCTCTTATGTGGGTGAAACAAAAATTCTATGAGTTTTCTAACAAGCCACATAGGATGCTAGTGAACAAACTTAGACCGCGTCCATTCCACTCCTTCCCTGAATTGTTGATCCAAAAAGATGGCACCCCCACTCATTGTCCCCAAACTATGACCAAAGTTTTTGGTAACTTTTACAAAGAATTATATAATTGTCTTACCCCCGATAAATAATTTCCATTTTACTCAGGATAGGTTTGACCAATTCGTCCAGAATCTCCCCCTGCCGAAGTTGAACTCCTCAGATCTGGAAAAGCTTAATGCCCCCATCACCCCTGAGGAGCTTACGAAATTTATCAAAGACCTACCCACGCATAAATCTCCGGGACCCGACGGCCTCACCTACTTATATTACAAGACCTTTCTGCCCACCCTACTGCCACATATGACAAACTTGTATACATCACTTTTACGGGGGGAGATTCCACATAGCCAGTTTACACATTCATATATTTCAGTGATTCCAAAGCCAGGGAAAGACCATTCCTTGCCGGATAACTATAGGCCTATAGCCCTATTAAACTCGGACTATAAAATTTTCACGAAACTTCTCTCATCTAGACTGTCCCAGCTCATTCCCAAATTAATTAACAAAGATCAAGTAGGATTTGTTCCTTCCCGACACGCTGGAGACAACACAAGACGTACTGTGGACTTGATCGATCTGATAAACAAATTCCCGCGCCCAACACTTATTTTGAGCTTGGATGCACAAAAGGCATTTGACCGCTTAAGCTGGCCTTATATGTTTTCTGTACTGCGGAGATTCGGGTTTGACGGTCCTTTCTTTAAAGCTATACAGGCCTTGTACACAGGCACGTCTGCTCAGGTACAAATGGCCTCTTTTTTGTCCCCATATATACCTATGTCCAATGGTACTTTTATTCTTTGTTTGGAACCATTAGCAGAGGCTATTAGATGTCACCCAGATATTAAGGGGGTACTGATGAGCCATAGAGAATATAAATTATCCCTTTTTGCGGACGACATCCTCCTGACAATAACGAGTCCCTTTACGTCACTCCTTCAGACTTTCGGCTCTATATCAGGCTATAAAATAAATACGACTAAAACAGAAGTACTCCCCATACATGTCCCGCCAGATCTGCTGTTGCAATTACAAAACGCATACCCTTATAGGTGGTGTTCACATGCTCTGACATATTTGGGCGTGAAGATTACCTCCTCATACAATACTATGTACGCTGCAAATTTTCCCCCTCTGTTCCAGGACATTTATAAAAACCTGCGCCAGTGGGCTACCTATCCTATTACTATGTTGGGCAGAATTAATGTACTAAACATGTCTGTGTTGCCTAGACTTCTTTATCTTTTTGATACGCTCCCTGTAGCCATTCCTACCAGTCAGCTTAAAGCTCTTCAGAGAGGGTTTTTGAAGTTCATATGGAATAATAGCACACATCGGATAGCCAGCTCGGTGGTATTTTCCTTGAGGTCACAGGGGGGTATGGGAGCACCTGATATCATTAGATATTACTTCGCCGCTCATTTAAGGGCGGTTGTTTCCTGGTCATGTCAGAGCAGCCCTAATAGGTGGTCGGAGATAGAGAAGGGGGCCATTTATCCGTTACATCCATGCTCTTTAGTGTGGTCTAGACCCGTACACGGCGACCCCATACTGAAGAGAATGTGTCTTGCATCTATGCTATTCACCAAATCCATTTGGAATAAATGCAGATCGAGATTTCCGCTTGCATCATTATGTCCTCCGCTTACTAACGTACTACTGAATCCAGTATTGCCGGATAGTTTGGTCTATGGCCGTCTGTTACAATGGATGCAGTCTCCACTGTTTCAATTGCGAAACATGGTCAATCCGGTCACTCGCAAATTTCTTGATTTTGCAGCCCTCCAAAACAAATATTCTATTCCCCACAAGTTATTTTATTTTTACCTTCAGGTCAGGCACTTTTTTCAATCCCTGTCCCCTACTCTTACCCTAGAAAGGCCGACTCCTTTTGAACTTGTATGTGCGGAAGGCCCCCATTAATTACATCTTATATCATCCATATATCACATTCTACATAATTCAAAAGACTTAACGGCTGACACACACCTATACATGCGCAAGTGGAGTCTGCTACTGGGGCGCCCTATTCCTTTGCAAATGTGGACTGCAATATGGTCTTCAATTTTTAAGTCCTCTAAATGTGTAGCTCAGAGGGAAACGGCAGTGAAGATTCTGATGTTTTGGTATAAAACCCCTGATAGACTTCATCGAGTAAACCCTGCCCTCCCTCCTACATGCTGGAGATGCAAAACTGAGATAGGCTCACATTTTCATATATTTTGGACCTGTCCACTTATACGGCCATTTTGGGGGGAGGTTATGCAAACCCTTCAGGCTATAACAAGTCTACCTCTCCCTCTAGATCCTATCCACTATTTGCTTGGACTTCCCTTTCCAGGGGTCCCAAAATCTGTTAAACGTTTAATCTCATATATACTTTTGGCTGCTAAAAGGGCCATACCGTTGTGTTGGTTGTCCACCACCCCCCCCCCCCCCTCTCATCTGCAGTTCCTGCAACTAATTGCGGAGGTTCGGAGAATGGAATCTCTTACGGCCAAAGTTCACAACACAGTGATTCAATTTGACAGGGTTTGGGAACTTTGGGACTCCTCGAGTTATGGAGAACAGGAGATTAAAGATTAGTCTTTCTGTACGGATCCCTTCGTTGTGAGCTGACTTGCACTGTTTCTGTAACCTGTATTGGTCCATATTGCCCTCTGCAAATTTTATTTGTTGATGACCTGTATGCAATTCGTACTGATATGGTTTTGATAATATCTTGAGTGTATTCTTTTATATGTACCAACTGCCTTTCAAATGTGTTAATATCTCTCAGATAATTGCCTTGAGATGTTTATGTTGAATACGTTCTGTAACATTCTTTTCTTTTGAACTAATAAAAATTACAATTATAAAAAAATTTTTTTTTAGTATCCGGTTATAATATGTACATTTAGGAAAGAATCCAGTCCTTTTTTTAAAGCAATCTACTGTACTGGCCAGAACCAGCTCTTGAGGGAGTCTATTCCACATTTACACAGCTCTTACTGTGAAGAAACCTTTCTGTATTTCGAGATTAAATCTCTTTTCCTCCAGACATAAAGTGTACCCCCTCGTCTTAAAGTGAATAAGTCAACACCAGGTTCACTATAGGGACCACTTATGTATTTGTACATGTTGATCATATCCCCCCTTAATCTCCTCTTCTCAAGAGAGAATAAATTCAGTTCCTCTAATCCTTCCTCATAGCTGAGCTCCTCCATGTCTCTTATCAGTTTGATTGCCCTTCTCTGTACTTTCTTCAGTTGCCCAATATCCTTTTTGTGAATTGGTGCCGAAAACTGAACTGCATATTCCAGATGAGGTCTTACTAATGATTTGTACAGGGCAAAAATTATATATCTCTCTCTCTGGATTCTACTCCTCTCTTAATACAAGAAAGGATTTTGCTCACTTTGGAAACCACAGCTTGGCATTGCATGCTATCATTGAGCTTATGATCCACCAAAACACCCAGATCCTTCTCCACCAATGATTCCCCCAGTTGTACTCCCCCTAGTATGTATGATGCACGCATATTCTTAGCCCCCAAGTGCATAACTTTACATTTATCAACATTAAACCTCATTTGCCACATAGTTGTCAAATTTAACAGTGCATTGAGGTCGGCTTGTAAGTTGGAGATATCTTGTAAGGATGTTATTCCACTGCATAGCTTACTGTCATCCGCAAACACTGAAAGTGTACTTTTAATTCCAGACACTATATTATTTATAAATACTGTATTTATTGGCGTATAACACTCACTTTTTTACCCTGAAAATAGAGGGTAAACTGTGCCTGCGTGTTATACACAGGGGGCTGTGGAAAGTTTTTTTCCTGAAATTTCCCTCTTAACCACTTAAGTCCCGGACCATTTGGTAGCTAAAGGACCAGAGGTGAATTCAGAATTTTGCACTGCGCTGCTTTAACTGTAAATTGTGCGGA
The DNA here is from genome assembly GCA_029206835.1 of Rana muscosa. Lineage (NCBI taxonomy): Eukaryota > Metazoa > Chordata > Amphibia > Anura > Ranidae > Rana > Rana muscosa. Next base: position 16,356,100 of record JARGYO010005626.1, read on the forward strand.
CATGCAATGTTGTACCCAAACGAAATTTGCGTCCTTTTCTTCCCACAAATAGAGCTTTCTTTTAATGGTATTTGATTGCCTCTGCGATTTTTATTTTTTGCGATATAAACGGAAAAAGACCGAAAATTTTGAAAAAAAATGATATTTTCTACTTTTTGTTATAAGAAAAATCGAATAAACTCAATTGTAGTCATACATTTAGGCCAAAATGTATTCAGCCACATGTTTTTAGTAAAAAAAATGTCAATAAGCGTATATTTATTGGTTTGCGCAAAAGTTATAGAGTTTACAAACTAGGGTACATTTTCTGAAATTTACACAGCTTTAAATTTATGACTGCCTATCTCATTTCTTGAGGTGCTAAAATGACAGGGCAGTACAAAACCCCCCCAAATGACCCCATTTTGGAAAGTAGACACCCCAAGGAAATTGCTGAGAGGCATGTTGAGCCCATTGAATTTTTTATTTTTTTGTCCCAAGTGATTGAATAATGACTAAAAAAAAAAAAAATTACAAAAAGTTGTCACTAAATGATATATTGCTCACACATGCCATGGTTATATGTGGAATTTCACCCCAAAATGCATTTTGCTGCTTCTCCTGAGTACGGGGATACCACATGTGTGGGACTTTTTGGGAGCCTAGCCGCGTACGGGACCCCGGAAACCAAGCACCGCCTTCAGGATTTCTAAGGGCGCAAATTTTTGATTTCACTCCTCACTACCTATCACAGTTTCGAAGGCCATAAAATGCCAAAATAGCACAACCCCCCCCCCAAATGACCCCATTTTAGAAAGTAGACACCCCAAGGAAATTGCTGAGAGGCCTGTTGAGCCCATTGAATATATTTGTTTTTGTCCCAAGTGATTGAATAATGACAAAAAAATAAAAAATTACAAAAAGTTGTCACTAAATGATATATTGCTCACACATGCCATGGTTATATGTGGAATTACACCCCAAAATACATTTTTCTGCTTCTCCTGAGTACGGGGATACCACATGTGTGGGACTTTTTAGGAGCCTAGCCGCGTACGGGACCCCGAAAACCAAGCACCGCCTTCAGGATTTCTAGGCACAAATTTTTGATTTCACTCCTCACTACCTATCACAGTTTCGAAGGCCATAAAATGCCAAAATCGCACAAAACCCCCCCAAATGACCCCATTTTGGAATATAGATACCCCAAGCTATTTGCTGAGAGGAATAGCGAGTATTTTACAGCTCTCATTTGTTTTTGAAAATGAAGAAAGAAAATATATATATATATTTATTTTTTTTTTACATTTTCAAAACTTTGTGACAAAAAGTGAGATCTGCAAAATACTCACAATACCTCTCAGCAAATAGCTTGGGGTGTCTACTTTCCAAAATGGGGTCATTTGGGGGGGTTTTGTGCTATCTGGGCATTCCATGGCCTCCGAAACTGTGATAGGCAGTGAGAAGTGAAATCAAAAATTTACACCCTTAGAAAGCCTGAAGGCGGTGCTTGGTTTTTGGGGTCCCGTACGTGGCTAGGCTCCCAAAAAGTCTCACACATGTGGTATCCCCGTACTCAGGAGAAGCAACAGAATGGATTTTGGGGTGTAATTCCACATATGCCCATGGCATGTTTGAGCAATATATCATTTAGTGACAACTTTGTGCAAAAGAAAAAAAAAATTGTCGTTTTTCCGCAACTTGTGTCAACATATAAAATATTCCATGGACTCGACATGCCTCTCAGTATATAGCTTGGGGTGTCTACTTTCCAAAATGGGGTCATTTGGGGGGGTTTTGAACTGTTCTGGCATTTTATACACAACATTAGGAAGCTTACATCCACTCTTCTAACCACTTGAAGACAAAGCCCTTTTTGACACTTTTTGTTTACATGAAAACATTTTTTTTTTGCAAGAAAATTATGTTGAACTCCCAAACATTATATATATTTTTAAAGCAAAGGCCCTACAGATTAAAATGGTGGGTGTTGCATTTTTTTTTCTACACAGTATTTGCGCAGCGATTTTTCAAACGCATTTTTTGGGTTAAAAAATACACTTTTTTTAATTTTAATGCACTAAAACACACTATATTGCCCAAATGTTTGATGAAATAAAAAAGATGATCTTAGGCCGAGTACATAGATACCAAACACGACATGCTTTAAAATTTCGCACAAACGCGCATTGGCGACAAACTACATACATTTTTAAAAGCCTTTAAAAGCCTTTACAGGTTACCCCAGTAGATTTACAGAGGAGGTCTACTGCTAAAATGATTCCCCTCGATCTGACCTTCGCGGTGATACCTCACATGCATGGTGCAATTGCTGTTTACATATGACGCCAGACCGACGCTTGCGTTCGCCATTGGGCAAGAGCAGGGCAGGACAGGGGTGCTTTTTTTTTTTTTTTTTTTTTTTTATTATTAATTTTGCTTTTTTATTTTATTTTTAAATTGTTCCTTCCAAGTATTTTTTTTTTTTATCATTTTTATTGTTATCTCAGGGAATGTAAATATCCCCTATGATAGCAATAGGTAGTGACAGGTACTCTTTTTTTAAAAAAAACTGGGGTCTTCTAGACCCTAGATTTTTCCTCTGCCCTCAAAGCATCTGACCACACCAAGATCGGTGTGATAAAATGCTTTCCCAATTTCCCAATGGCGCTTTTTATATCCGGGGGGGCATTCCCTCCCACTGCTTGTAAAAGCAGTCCAGAGGCTAATTAGCCGCTAGGATTGCTTTTACATGAAAGCCGGCCGCAGGCTGAAAAGAATGATACCAAGATGATACCTAAACCCGCAGGCATCATTCTGGTATAAACATTCAAAGTCCAGCAACATACCAGTACGTTGCTGGTCCTTGTTGGACATGTATTGTAATCTTTTTATTTCATGCAGCCAGTTGGCTGAACGAAAAAAGAGATTGATCGGTGGGTATGCCCACCATTAGAATACCGCCCTTCATCCACCCACTTCCAATGATGGGCATACACGCACCATTTATATATGCCGAAGCATGGGGGCATCCTCCCGCAAAAAAGTTATGCCGCACACACATGGTCGGACTTTTCCACGGGCAAGCCTCCGTCGGAATTTCGACCGTATGTACGCGGCATTAGGAGCAAAATCGCTCCTCCGCCCCTGCTGCCCCAATGCTTCGGCATATTTGCTTTTTTTTTTTTAACTGTGGTGGTGAAATCACCTCCTACAGCACTGGAGTCGCAGGGATCAGGCCTGTCTCTGCGAACGCTGCAGTTATGTGTGTTTTTGTTTTGTAAGTGACAGTGATCGATCGATACTGCACTTGGGTGGCCTGGGCTGGACGGAGGGGCAAAACGCAGGTGCCAGCAGGTATCTGGGCTGATCCCGCTAACACTGCGTTTTTGGGAACCCTAAACTGCTGGGGACGCTAGTATAGATCTGATCAGATCAGATATTGATCTGTTCAGATACTATACCACTAAGGGGGGTGTATGCTTCACGCGTGGGTGTTAGCGTTACTGGCACTAACCTGACGCTGCCTGGGGTGTGACTCAGACCCTCTCTGACGCTAAAACCTAATTGATATCACCCGCCGGGCGATCAGGGGGTTAAACCTTTATTGGGTTATATACACGGCGGGTGCCCTGACACTATAAAAAGCAAACTAACTAACCAGCGTCACCCGTAACACTTATATGGTGATCACTGGTGAAAGGGTTAACTAGGGGCAATCAGGGGGTTAAAACCTTTATTAGATAATATATGGGGGTACCTGACGCTATAAAAACTTGCGGCGAACCTAAAAAAATTACCAGCTACCGATCTGCATCACCGACACTAAGATAGCGTTTAGAAAAACGATCGCTTAGCGACAGTGGTGATGGGGGTGAAAGGGTTACCTAGGGGGGCGATCAAGGGGGTTAAACCTTTATTAGATAATATATTGGGGTACCTGACGCTATAAAAACATGCGGCAAACCTAAAAAAAATTACTGGCTACGATCTGCATCACCGACACTAAGACAGCGTTTAGAAAAACAATTGCTTAGCGACAGTGGTGATAGGGGGTGAAAGGGTTACCTGGGGGCGATCAAGGGGGTTAAACCTTTATTAGATAATATATTGGGGTACCTGACGCTATAAAAACCTGCGGCAAACCTAAAAAAAATTACCGGCTACCGATCTGCATCACAGACACTAAGACAGCGTTTAGAAAAACGATCGCTTAGTGACAGTGGTGATAGGGGGTGAAAGGGTTACCTGGGGGGCGATCAAGGGGGTTAAACCTTTATTAGATAATATATTGGGGTACCTGACGCTATAAAAACATGCGGTGAACCTAAAAAAAATTACTGGCTACGATCTGCATCACCGACACTAAGACAGCGTTTAGAAAAACAATTGCTTAGCGACAGTGGTGATAGGGGGTGAAAGGGTTACCTGGGGGGAGATCAAGGGGGTTAAACCTTTATTAGATAATATATTGGGGTACCTGACGCTATAAAAACCTGCGGCGAACCTAAAAAAAAATACCGGCTACCGATCTGCATCACAGACACTAAGACAGCGTTTAGAAAAACGATCGCTTAGTGACAGTGGTGATAGGGGTGAAAGGGTTACCTGGGGGGCGATCAAGGGGGTTAAACCTTTATTAGATAATATATTGGGGTACCTGACGCTATAAAAACCTGCGGCGAACCTAAAAAAAATTACTGGCTGCCGATCGGCATCACTGACGCTAAGACAGCGATCAGAAAAATGATCGCTAAGCGACAGTGGTGATAGGCGGTGAAAGGGTTATCTGGGGGGTGATCAGGGGGTTAAACCTTTATTGGGGGGGTTAGGGGGCTACACTGGACCTAAGACTAAACTTTGGTGACACTTTTACAGTCACAAATGTCACTGATTGCAGTGATCACTAAATAAATGGTCACTGCAATCAGTGACACTGTGACTGGGGGCTGGGGGGGTGATCTAGGGGGTGATCTGGGGTGTCTGGGGGGGCCTGGGGGGGCGATTTATGTCCCTATGTGTCCTGGTGTCAGTGTAGTGTTGTGTGCACTGACCTGATGTCTTCTCTTGTACGGCGCTCGGTATATGTGAGCGCCGCACCAGTGATGACATCATTTCCTCCTGCTCCCTCTGTCTGACACAGACAGAGGGGGCATTTCCATTCGCCGGGAGCGATCGCGAGGGGGTGGCCAGAAACGAATGGCTGCCCCCTCATCCCGGAATGCTCCCGGACACTTAGCCACCGCTCACTGTACAGAAGGGGGGTCCGATTGGACCCCCCAACTATACAAAGGCAATCACGTACACTCTACGTGATTGTGCCTGTCGGTGCCATTCTGCCGACGTATATATACAGTGAGCGGTCGTTAAGTGGTTAAAGTTAGGGTGCGTGTTATATGCCTGTGTGTGTTATACGCTGATAAATACGATATATTAAAAAGGGTAAAATCAATAAAAGATACTAAAATGACCTGGCCCTCCCTATTAATATCACTCTGCGCTTATAGATTAAACTGCGAAGATAAAAAACCTAGAATAAAATGTATATGCTGAAAGCAGCTGCTTAAAATCAAACGTAGAATGCAATGTATACACAGTATTAAAAAACGTATATCAAAAGTTCAGAATAAAACTGTAGCAGCGCTACGGACAAATGTTCATATGTGCGTCTTCTATATAGTCATTTATATAGGTAGTCTAGATAGTGAATGGTGAGTCTAGTTGTGATTGGTCCAAATCCTAGTTTCAGTGCTCCTTTCACCAGAGGCGGCTCTAGGCTTGGTGAGGCCTTAGGCAAACCTTAGACATGAGGCCCCACTCACTCCCATAATGGGAAAAATAATTCAAGCAATAGAAATTAACGGTATAAATTGCATATATAAAGAGCCTTAAATCCTATGAACTATGAATTTACAGTTTCTAGAACTTTCTCTAACCAATTCTTCTTTAATCAAATATACAGTATATACTACATATATATTATATTACAAATATAAATATTACACACACACAAATATAGATAACATTTGTGCAGCTGTTACTAGCAATATTTTTAAGGTTTAACAAGAGTCAAAACCATATTTCTCCATTTACATGAAGGTCAGGTTAATATAACCCAACACAGAGTTCCCCCTTACAGTGCAAGGGGAAATTTGATGTAAGGGGGAATGTTGCAGACATTGGTGTAAGGGGGAACTCTGATGTAAGGGGAGGGGGGGCTATGGTGAAGAGATCACCTTATATCAGAATTCCCCTTTTTGGCATTATCAACAGAGTTCCAACTTGCATTTAAAATGGAAACTTTAATGTGGGGAGGACTCTGGTCACCATAGAGCACCTTTCGCAAAGTGAATGCACTAAGGTAAGGGGGGGGGGGGTTATTGATATAAGGGGGAACCTTTATATCAGTGCCTCCTTACCTTACTGTATTCAATGCCCCCTAAATCAGTGACCCCCCCCTTCAGACAGGCCTTGCTACGCTGTTACTGACCACTACTCAGGTGCACCGTGCAGGGCTCAGTCAGATGGTCCTCTCTGGGTTCCAGCTTGATGGCTCTCATTTCATCCTATATTACACTACGAGACTGTGAGGACTTGATAAAAGAGATGGTCAGACCCTGCAGAAATACTACAGGAGATAGTCACAGAGTATGTGGACATGATACGGGAGACGGTCAGAGACTGCATACGTGATACAAGAGATGGTCAGAGACTGCATACATGATACAAGAGATGGTTAGAGACGGCAGACATACTACAGGAGACAGTCAGAGACTGCATACGTGATACAAGAGATGGTCAGAGAGTGTGCATACATGATACAAGAGATGGTCAGAGAGTGTGCATACATGATACAAGAGATAGTCAGAGACTGTGGACATACTACAGAAGACGGTCAGAGACTGCATACATGATACAAGAGATGGTCATAGACTGCATATATGATACAAGAGATGGTCATAGACTGCATACATGATACAAGAGATGGTCAGAGACTGCAGACATACTACAGAAGATGGTCAGAGACTGCATACATGATACAAGAGATGGTCAGAGACTGCAGACATACTACAGAAAATGGTCAGAGACAGCGTACAGGATACAAGAGATGGTCAGAGAGAGTGCGGACATGATACAGGAGATGGTCAGAGACTGCAGAAATACTACAGGAGATGGTCAGAGACTGCATACATGATACAAGAGATGGTCAGAGAGTGTGCATACATGATACAAGAGATGGTCATAGACTGCAGACATACTACAGGAGACGGTCAGAGACTGCAGACATACTACAGGAGACGGTCAGAGACTGCAGACATACTACAAGAGACAGACAGAGACTGCAGACATACTACAGGAGTTGGTCAGAGACTGCAGACATACTACAGGAGATGGTCAGAGACTGCAGACATACCACAGGAGATGGTCAGAGACTGCAGACATACTACAGGAGATGGTCAGAGACTGCATGCATACTACAGGAGATGGTCAGAGACTGCATGCATACTACAGGAGATGGTCAGAGACTGCATACATGATACAAGAGATGGTCAGAGACTGCAGACATACTACAGAAGATGATCAGAGACTGCATACATGATACAGGAGATGGTCAGAGACTGCATACATGATACAAGAGATGGTCATAGACTGCATACATGATACAAGAGATGGTCATAGACTGCATGCATGATAGAAGAGATGGTTAGAGACTGCAGACATACTAAAGAAGATGATCAGAGACTGCATACATGATACAAGAGATGGTCAGAGAGTGTGCGGACATGATACAGGAGATGGTCAGAGACTGCAGAAATACTACAGGAGATGGTCAGAGACTGCATACATGATACAGGAGATGGTCAGAGACTGCATACATGATACAAGAGATGGTCATAGACTGCATACATGATACAAGAGATGGTCATAGACTGCATGCATGATACAAGAGATGGTTAGAGACTGCAGACATACTAAAGAAGATGGTCAGAGACTGCATGCATGATACAAGAGATGGTCAGAGAGTGTGCGGACATGATACAGGAGATGGTCAGAGACTGCAGAAATACTACAGGAGATGGTCAGAGACTGCATGCATACTACAGGAGATGGTCAGAGACTGCATGCATACTACAGGAGATGGTCAGAGACTGCATACATGATACAAGAGATGGTCAGAGACTGCAGACATACTACAGAAGATGATCAGAGACTGCATACATGATACAGGAGATGGTCAGAGACTGCATACATGATACAAGAGATGGTCATAGACTGCATACATGATACAAGAGATGGTCATAGACTGCATGCATGATACAAGAGATGGTTAGAGACTGCAGACATACTAAAGAAGATGATCAGAGACTGCATACATGATACAAGAGATGGTCAGAGACTGCAGACATACTACAGAAAATGGTCAGAGACAGCATACATGATACAAGAGATGGTCAGAGAGAGTGCGGACATGATACAGGAGATGGTCAGAGACTGCAGAAATACTACAGGAGATGGTCAGAGACTGCATACATGATACAAGAGATGGTCAGAGAGTGTGCATACATGATACAAGAGATGGTCATAGACTGCAGACATACTACAGGAGACGGTCAGAGACTGCAGACATACTACAGGAGATGGTCAGAGACTGCAGACATACTACAGGAGACAGACAGAGACTGCAGACATACTACAGGAGTTGGTCAGAGACTGCAGACATACTACAGGAGACGGTCAGAGACTGCAGACATACCACAGGAGATGGTCAGAGACTGCAGACATACCACAGGAGATGGTCAGAGACTGCAGACATACTACAGGAGATGGTCAGAGACTGCATGCATACTACAGGAGATGGTCAGAGACTGCATACATGATACAAGAGATGGTCAGAGACTGCAGACATACTACAGAAGATGATCAGAGACTGCATACATGATACAGGAGATGGTCAGAGACTGCATACATGATACAAGAGATGGTCAGAGACTGCATACATGATACAAGAGATGGTTAGAGACTGCAGACATACTAAAGAAGATGATCAGAGACTGCATACATGATACAAGAGATGGTCAGAGAGTGTGCGGACATGATACAGGAGATGGTCAGAGACTGCAGAAATACTACAGGAGATGGTCAGAGACTGCATACATGATACAGGAGATGGTCAGAGACTGCATACATGATACAAGAGATGGTCATAGACTGCATACATGATACAAGAGATGGTCATAGACTGCATGCATGATACAAGAGATGGTTAGAGACTGCAGACATACTAAAGAAGATGGTCAGAGACTGCATGCATGATACAAGAGATGGTCAGAGAGTGTGCGGACATGATACAGGAGATGGTCAGAGACTGCAGAAATACTACAGGCGATGGCCAGAGACTGCATACATGATACAGGAGTTGGTCAGAGACTGCATACATGATACAAGAGATGGTCAGAGACTGCATACATGATACAAGAGATGGTCAGAGACTGCAGACATACTATAGGAGATGGTCAGAGAGTGTGCGGACATGATACAGGAGATGGTCAGAGACTGCACAAATACTACAGGAGATGGTCAGAGACTGCATACATGATACAGGAGATGGTCAGAGACTGCATACATGATACAAGAAATGGTCATAGACTGCATGCATGATACAAGAGATGGTCATAGACTGCATGCATGATACAAGAGATGTCATAGACTGCATGGATGATACAAGAGATGGTTAGAGACTGCAGACATACTAAAGAAGATGATCAGAGACTGCATACATGATACAAGAGATGGTCAGAGAGTGTGCGGACATGATACAGGAGATGGTCAGAGACTGCAGAAATACTACAGGAGATGGTCAGAGACTGCATACATGATACAGGAGATGGTCAGAGACTGCATACATGATACAAGAGATGGTCAGAGACTGCATACATGATACAAGAGATGGTCAGAGACTGCATACATGATACAAGAGATGGTCAGAGACTGCATACATGATACAAGAGATGGTCATAGACTGCATGCATTATACAAGAGATGGTTAGAGACTGCAGACATACTACAGAATATGGTCAGAGACTGCATACATGATACAGGAGATGGTCAGATACTGCATACATGATACAAGAGATGGTCATAGACTGCATACATGATACAAGAGATGGTCATAGACTGCATGCATTATACAAGAGATGGTTAGAGACTGCAGACATACTACAGAAGATGGTCAGAGACTGCATACATGATACAAGAGATGGTCAGAGAGTGTGCGGACATGATACAGGAGATGGTCAGAGACTGCAGAATTACTACAGGAGATGGTCAGAGACTGCATACATGATACAGGAGATGGTCAGAGACTGCATACATGATACAAGAGATGGTCAGAGACTGCATACATGATACAAGAGATGGTCAGAGACTGCAGACATACTACAGGAGATGGTCAGAGAGTGTGCGGACATGATACAGGAGATGGTCAGAGACTGCACAAATACTACAGGAGATGGTCATAGGCTGCATACATGATACAAGAGATGGTCAGAGACTGCAGACATACTACAGAAGATGATCAGAGACTGCAGACATGATACAGCAGATGGCCAGAGACTGCATACATGATACAAGAGATGGTCATAGACTGCATACATGATACAAGAGATAGTTAGAGACTGCAGACATACTACAGAAGATGATCAGAGACTGCATACATGATAAAGGAGATGGTCAGAGAGTGTGCGGACATAATTGGGCTGAAATTGCACCCGGGTCACATGTGCATTGCACAGATTACACAGCATGTTCCTGTGTTTTTCACTTTGCTGCACTAACTTGCCTGCAGGGGGGGGGGCACTGGTTTTGGCACCTGGAGCAATTTTGCACATCACTTGTGGGGTGCCAAGGGCCACCCCCTCTTTGGCAGACAGCATCTCTTAAATTTGGGGGGGATATTTGCTAAGGGGGTGGATTTCATATCCAAGCCCCCTTGTAGCACAAGTCCTAAAGTGCCCAGCAGAACATATCCACTCCCCCCAAATCACTAAAAAGTGAACTGTAGGCTTGTTCCCCCCTCCTCTCCTCTGGAAGACTTACTTTGCATTAGTTCAGGCAGTAAATGTCAGAAGAGCAGAGTTGTCTCGGCAGCATGGAGAGCCTCCTCCTCCCTCTCTGTGTACACAGGAAACATCACACAGAGCAGGAGGAGGGGGCGGGTTCAGTTCTCCACGGCTCTCTGCAGTCTGCAATGATTTGTGTGTGTGTCAGGCAGCCGGGGACTGCGGGGAGAGATGTCGGCTGACTCGGCTCTCTCCGCAATAAAAAGTGGAGCTTGCGGGCGGCGTGCGAGAACGAAAATAGCCCGCACAAGATGACTAGTGATTAATTAGGCGGCCGCGCGGGGCCCCTGGAATTTGCGACTCTTGCGAGACCTAAGGCCATCGCCTAATCTGCCTAATTAGAGAGCCGCCTCTGCCTTTCACCAAGGTATGTTCACCACGTGGGGGGGTAGAAGTCCCCTTATGGGGATGCACTCACCAGATGTTAGATCAATATAGGCATAGATTTACCATCCTCATATAGTATTTCTGTCTTCTTACCACAATGTTTAATTCATGGTGCCGCTGACATATGTGAGGAAAAAGAACAGATCCATATAGGGCAGTACTGTATGGAAAATTTATTGTGAAACAATACCCCAAGTACCCCCTTTACAAATGCGCGTACCATATATACATAATAAACAGGCGAATAATAAAAAGTGGGCGCTTCAGCGCTTGTAACTTGCCCCTGATGATCGCCAGTATTCAGTTCCTTTTGGCGTCTTCCTGGTTAGCAAGCCCTGGAGTGCAAGCGTCACTTCCGGATTGCTTGGAGTGTTTGGTCACGCCCTGACGTTTCATCACTTCCTGACTTCTTCTGAGGGCGTGACCTACCACCGTAGCAACCAGTGTTTTATACACACAGACATCCCGCCCACTATATGACGCCAGATCGCTCTTCCTGCACTTACGTCGTCTATGCCAAGCTGTGGGCGGAAGTGCTCCATTGAACCGACCTGTGCTGCGCTGCCCTGATTGGTGCGCAGACACAATGTGCAGCCCAATGAAATTGTGTGTTTACCATGTCCCAGAACTTTGCAAGACATGGATGATATTTTTAACTCATTGCAGTACGGATAATACATTATGGACTATTGGACTAGAAAGAACTCTTTTTAACTGACATATAATCATATAATCCAGCAGCCATTACAAAGCATTATCTGAAAGGAGAAAACAAAAAACATTATCTAAAGGCCATATGAGAAACATCTGTGCGATGTTCTATGAAAGCCATATCTGAAAATGTTAAGTAAAACCTTCCATAAAACATATCAAACTACATTTCGTAAAATGCTTTTAAAATATTTTAAACACTTTGAAACATATTTAAAACCCTAAAAGACACATGTAAAGTTCTTGGACATGGTAAACACATGATTTCATTGGGCTGCACATCGTGTCTGTGCACCAATCAGGGCAGCGCAGCACGGGTCGGTTCAATGGAGCACTTCCGCCCACAGCTTGGCATAGACGCGGATCCTCTAGTGCGCATGCGTGACGACGTACGTGCAGGAAGAGCGATCCTGGCGTCATATAGTGGGCGGGATGTCTGTGTGTATAAAACACCGGTTGCTATGGTGGTAGGTCACGCCCTCAGAAGAAGTCAGGAAGTGACGAAACGTCAGGGCGTGACCAAACACACCAAGCAAACCGGAAGTGACGCTTGCGATCCAGGGCTTGCTAACCAGGAAGACACCAAAAGGAACTGAATACTGGCGATCATCAGGGGCAAGTTACAAGCGCTGAAGCGCCCACTTTTTATTATTCGCCTGTTTATCATGTATATATGGTACACGCATTTGTAAAGGGGGTACTTGGGGTATTGTTTCACAATAAATTTTCCATACAGTACTGTCCTATGTGGATCTGTTCCTTTTCCTCACATATGTCAGCGGCACCATAAATTAAACATTGTGGTAAGAAGACAGAAATACTAGATGAGGATGGTAAATCTATGCCTATATTGATCTAACATCTGGTGAGTGCATCCCCATAAGGGGACTTTTACCCCCCCCCCCCACGTGGTGAACATACCTTGGTGAAAGGAGCACTGAAACTAGGATTTGGACCAATCACAACCAGACTCACCATTCACTATCTAGACTACCTATATAAATGACTATATAGAAGACGCACATATGAACATTTGTCCGTAGCGCTGCTACAGTTTTATTCTGAACTTTTGATATAAGTTTTTTAATACTGTGTATACATTATATTAAAAAGGGTCCCAACATTAAACCTTGGGGTACAACACTGATAATCCTAGACCAGGGATATGCAATTAGCGGACCTCCAGCTGTTGCCAAACTACAAGTCCCATGAGGCATAGCGAGACTCTGACAGCAGCAAGCATGACACCCAGAGACAGAGGCATGATGGCACTTGTAGTTTTGCAACAGCTGGAGGTCCGCTAATTGCATATCCATGTCCTAGACCATTCAGAGTATGAATCATTAACCACTACTCTCTGAATACAGTCTTTTAGCCAGTTTTCTATCCACTTACAAATGGATTTATCCAGACCTGTAGACTTTACTGTACCTTATACATTAGCCCCGTGTTGCCAACCCCCTGAAGTGAAATTTACTGGCAGGATGCCAAATTTTACGAACAGCACCAAAAAAAGAAAATATTATTTTTACTGCCAAAAAACATGAAAATTACTGGCAGAGTCACATTTTTTACTAACACTACAAAAAAGTACCTAACATTGCTATTTTCAGTGCTAAACAGTGCAAGTATAAACATTTCAACTGTAAACACATAGCTAGTGCTATTAGCAATGTGTTTAAGTTAAACAAAAGTCAAAAAACATATTTCTCCATTGATATGAAGGTCAGGTTACTATAACCCAGCCAGCACTGGGTCCCCCCCTTACATCAGAGTCTGCAGGGATCCCCATTACAGTGAAAGGGAACTCTTATGTAAAGGGGAACGCTGCAGATCATGATCTAAGGGGGAACTCTGATGTAAGGGGAGGATCTGGTGACCAGAGACCACCTTATATCAGAGTCCACTGCATTCCCTTTACATCAGAGTTCCCACTTACATCAGGGTCTGCAGCATTACCCTTTCACTGTAAGGGGCAATCCTGCAGACTCTGATGTAAAGGGGAATGCCAGGAACTCTGATGTGGGGAGCACTCTGGTGACTAGAGATCACCTTCCGCGGAGTGAATACTCTAAGGTAAGGGGAGTTACTAATATAGGGGGGGACCTTTATATCAGTGCCCCCTTACATTATTGTATTCACTCCTCTTACATCAGCAACCCCCCCCAGACTGGCCTGGCGGCGCTATAACTGACCTCCTCTCAGGTGCACCGTGCAGGGCTCAGTCAGATGGCTCCAGCTTGGCGGCTCTGGTTTTTCTATGGTCTCCTCTCCACAGTCCATACACGTCTGACTTCTCCCGTGACCCCCATGATCCCGGCGGCGCTCCCACTCATGACTCCTCTCCTGACTCCTCCTCATAGACTGCAGACATGATGTAGGAAATGGTCAGAGGCTGAGGGCAGGAGACGGTCAGAGGCTGAGGGCAGGAGATGGTCAGAGGCTGAGGGCAGGAGATGGTCACAGAGGCTGAGGGCAGGAGATTGTCACAGAGGCTGAGGGCAGGAGATGGTTAAAGGCTGAGGACATGGTAGTTTCCTCCACTGTCCCCCTTCATATTACTATACCTGTCTCCACATCAGTCAGTGACAGTGTCCGCCTTCTGTCACTCACTGTGACTGTGTCCCTTATCTCTCCAGTCAGTCAGGTACAGTGTCCTCCTCTACCCTGACAGCTTCACCTCCCAGTAATATCCTCCTGTGGCCCGTCACTCCTCTCTGAGTCTGCACCGTTGCGCTCTCCCCCCACGGAACCGCTGAGAAGAACGAGTGGTGGCCGCGGCTTTCGTTTAAAAATGGCGCCAGGCAGTGACATTACATTACTGCGCATGCGCCGCCCAGCCGAGCTTGTACGGTCCGCAGCCATCTTTTTTACTGGCACCGACTGCCCGTAACGGACATTCACGGACACCCCAAAAATGGGGTGCAATTTACGAACTGTCCGTAAATGAACGGACGGTTGGCAACACTGCATTAGCCGCGTGTGAGGAACTGTGTCAAACGCTTTTGCTAAATCCAAGTATACCACATCCACAGCCACCCCTCTGTCCAAGGTTTTACTTTCCTCCTCATAAAAAAAAAAATCTGATTTGTCTGACAACTTTTGTCTTTCATGAATCTGTTGCTTAAAATATTTTTTTCCAGCAAGAACTTATCTATGTGATCTTTTGTTAAACGCTCCAGTATCTTCCCAACTGTAGAAGTTAAACTAACAAACAAAAAAAGTGTACCTCAGAATGATGTGATTTTAAGGGCAATGAAAAGCATATATAGAAAAAATAGAAAAAATAGAAATTATATATAGAAAAATAGAATTTTTTTTATTGTATATGAACAACATAGATCACCAAGAGGTGATGATATTAAAAACAATACATTACTATACATGTGAACAGGGATGAGCCGAACACCCCCCTGTTCGGTTCGCACCAGAACCTGCGAACAGACAAAATGTTCGTGTAAACTTTAGAACCCTATTAAATACAATGGACTCGAACGTTCGAAATCTAAAGTGTTAATTATAAAGGCTAATATGCAAGTTATTGTCCTAAAAAGTGTTTGGGGACCTGGGTCCTGCCCCAGGGGACATGTATCAATGCAAAAAGAAGTTTTAAAAACGGCCGTTTTTTCGGGAGCAGTGATTTTAATAATGCTTAAAATGAAAAAATAAAAGTGAAATATTCCTTTAAATTTCGTACCTGGGGGGTGTGTATGATATGCATGTGAAGTGGCGCATGTTTCCCGTGCTTAGAACTGTCCCTGCAAAAAATGTCATTTTTGAAAGAAAAAAAATGCATTTAAAACTGACTCGCGGCTATTAATGAATTGTCGGCTCCCGGCAATACATACAAAAGTCATTGAGAAAAAAAAAAAGCGTGGGGGTTCCCCAGAATTCAATTACCAGGCCCTTCAGATCTGGCATGGATTTTAAGGGGAACTCCACCCCAAGTTTAAAAAAAAAATGGCGTGGAGTCCCCCTAAAAATCCATACCAGACCCCTTATCGGAGCACGCAACCTGGCCGGCCACAGGGGAAAAGGGGGGGACGAGAGAGCGGCCCCCCCTCCCTCCTGAACCGTACCAAGCCACATGCCCTCAACATGGGGAGGATGTCCCCATGTTGATGGGGACAAGGGCCTCATCCCCACAACCCTTGCCCGGTGGTTGTGGGGGTCTGCGGGCGGGGGGCTTATCGGAATCTGGAAGACCCCTTTAACAAAGGGGACCCCCAGATCCCGCCCCCCCCTATGTGAATTGGTAACGGGTACATTGTACCCCTACCATTTCACGAAGAAAGCGTAAAAAAAATGTTTAAAAAAACACACAAACACCTTGAAAAAGTCCTTTATTTAAAAAAATAAATAAATAAACATTCCAGCGGTGAAATCCAGTGTCCCGCGGCGATCCCGATGTCCAGCGCTGTCCTTCATTGGTTGTGCCTGAGCGGACCTGATGGGGAACTCCCTCTCAGTATTTTAAATGTATAGACCCGCCCCTTCTAATGTTCCCCATCAGGTCCGCTCAGCGGACGAGATGCAGAACATGAGAAGGGGCGGGTCTATACATGTATTACCAAAGTGAGAGCAGTTCCCCATCAGGTCCGCCCCCTCGGTATGTCAGACCCGCCTACGTCATTGGCTTGAGCGGGGAACTTCCTTCACTATGTAAATTTAAATTACACAGTGAAGGAAGTTCCCCGCTCAAGCCAATGACGTAGGCGGGTCCGACATACCGAGGGGGCGGACCTGATGGGGAACTGCTCTCACTTTGGTAATACATGTATAGACCCGCCCCTTCTCATGTTCCGCATCTGGTCCGCTGAGCGGACCTGATGGGGAACTTTAGAAGGGGCGGGTCTATACATTTAAAATACTGAGAGGGAGTTCCCCATCAGGTCCGCTCAGGCACAACCAATGACGGACAGCGCTGGACATCGGGATCGCCGCGGGACACTGGATTTCACCGCTGGAATGGGTTTTTTTTTTTTTTTTTTAATAAAGGACTTTTTCAACGTGTTTGTGTGTTTTTTTAAACATTTTTTTACGCTTTCTTCGTGAAATGGTAGGGGTACAATGTACCCCTTACCAATTCACATGGGGGGGGGCGGGATCTGGGGGTCCTCTTTGTTAAAGGGGTCTTCCAGATTCCGATAAGCCCCCCGCCCGCAGACCCCCACAACCACCGGGCAAGGGTTGTGGGGATGAGGCCCTTGTCCCCATCAACATGGGGACATCCTCCCCATGTTGAGGGCATGTGGCTTGGTACGGTTCAGGAGGGAGGGGGGGCCGCTCTCTCGTCCCCCCCTTTTCCCCTGCGGCCGGCCAGGTTGCATGCTCGGATAAGGGGTCTGGTATGGATTTTTAGGGGGACTCCACGCCATTTTTTTTTTAATTTGGGGTGGAGTTCCCCTTAAAATCCATGCCAGATCTGAAGGGCCTGGAATGGATATTTGGGGGAACCCCACGTCAATTTTTTTTTATTTGCGGCGGGGTTCCCCTTAATATCCATTCCAGACCTGAAGGGCCTGATAATTGAATTCTGGGGAACCCCCACGCTTTTTTTTTTTTTTTTTTATCAATGACTTTTGTATGTATTGCCGGGAGCCGACAATTCATTAATAGCCGCGAGTCAGTTTTAAATGCATTTTTTTCTTTCAAAAATGACACTTTTTGCAGGGACAGTTCTAAGCACGGGAAACATGCGCCACTTTACATGCATATCATACACACCCCCCAGGTACGAAATTTAAAGGAATATTTCACTTTTATTTTTTCATTTTAAGCATTATTAAAATCACTGCTCCCGAAAAAACGGCCGTTTTTAAAACTTCTTTTTGCATTGATACATGTCACCTGGGGCAGGACCCGGGTCCCCAAACACTTTTTAGGACAATAACTTGCATATAAGCCTTTATAATTAGCACTTTAGATTTCTCCCATAGATTTTTCGAATTTGCCGCGAACACCCCAATTTGTTCGCTGTTCGGCGAACGGGCGAACAGGCAATGTTCGAGTCGAACATGAGTTCGACTCGAACTCGAAGCTCATCCCTACATGTGAATAGCCATATAAAGTACAAAATGATGACTGTATAGAAAGGATTGGAGTCCTGGTGGGAATAGAACGGCTGGCCCTGACGCGTTTTCGAAATATATGAGCATATAAATTCTTCTTCAAGGATAGCAGTATCTCTACAATTGTAAAATACATCATGAGTACAGTACATGGCAGACAAGATCATAATACTACATTGTATATAGTAAATGATAAACAAAACCAAAAAAACAGAAATAGAAATAAAACTTACACATGTGTGCATCCCAATAAAGGACAGAACAGTCACCAAAAAAAAAACACCAAAATCCCAGACAGTTGTCCACAGAGCCTACTACAGCATGAATGAATCCATGAACCAAAAGGTTAACATGCACTGCCAAACATAAAGAATCCAAAAACAACCTCCTTACCCAAGGGGAGGAGGAGAGGGACAAAACCTATGGATGAAGGAAAAAACGGACCGTAAATACCGAGGCTCTGAATCACCAGGGTAAGTATTCTGGAATATTTTTCTTTCAAATCCCTGGTTTTGTTCCTCCTTTTGAACTATGTAGGATTGGGTTTATTATTTTTTCCCGTCCCCTATATATTTTTAATATTTTTATAGACTTTTTTCTAACATGCAGGTATTTACAGTCTGTTTTTTTCCTTCCTCAATGGGTTTTGTCCCTCTCCTCCTCCCCCCTCCCCTTGGGTAAGGAGGTTGTTTTTGGATTCTTTATGTTTGGCAGTGCATGGTAACCTTTTGGTTCATGGATTCCTTCGTGCTGTAGTAGGCTCTGTGGACAACTGTCTGGGATTTTGGATTTTTTTTGGTGACTGTTCTGTCCTTTATTGGGATGCACACATATGTAAGTTTTATTTCTAATTCATTTTTTTTGGTTTTGTTTATCATTTACTATATACAATGTAGTATTATGATCTTGTCTGCCATGTACTGTACTCATGATGTATTTTACAATTGTAGAGATACTGCTATCCTTGAAGAAGAATTCATATGCTCATATATTTCGAAACGCGTCGGGGCCAGCAGTTCTATTCCCACCAGGACTCCAATCCTTTGGGTTCTATACAGTTATCATTTTGTACTTTATATGGCTATTCACATGTATATTGATGTATTGTTTTTAATATCATCACCTCTTGGTGATCTATGTTGTTCATATACAATAATACATTTTCTATTTTTCTATATATAATTTCTATTTTTTCTATATATGCTTTTCATTGCCCTTAAAATCCCATCATTATGAGGTACACTTTTTTGTTCATTCGTTGGGGATGGTGGCAATGCTACATGACATTCAATGGTAGTCTCATTTTTATGAAGTTAAACTAACAGGTCTATAGTTACTTAGTAAAGACTTTGCCCAGTGAAAAAAAAAATACTTTCTTGAGCCAAATGACATTTCTTGGGGCTCTGTTGATAAAAGTAGGCAAAAGGGCACATTTGGTCAGTAATGTAACAGAGAATCCAACTGTCTTTTTTTAAATTATTTTAATTAAAAGAACAGATAAAAAGGGTCAATGTGTTTAATAACTGTTTACTTTTGTGAATAGAGTTACTATATACCCCTTACTCATTCACAAATGGGAATGCTGGTTTCTGGGGCCCCACTTATTGTTAAAGGGGACATACAGATTCCCATAACCCCAACCATTGGGCCAGGGCATTAGAGAAGAGGCCCTTGTTCTCATAGGAATAAGCTGCTTTGCAAGAAAGGTCTCCTCTGGGAAGGTAATCACCAATGTTGAAGGAATGTGGCTTGGTATGGTTCAGGGAGTAGTAAGTCAGATGCTCCACCCCCCCCCCCCTTTCCTAGCCTGCCAGGCAGCATGGTCAGATAAGGGTCTGATAAGGACTTACAAACTTTTTTTCTTCTATCTTGCCCGGGTTTCCTCCTAAATATTCATACCATGCTTGTGGTCCCCCCTGCATGGGTTTTCCCCCCTTCATCTTGGATAAGGATAACGTTCTGGTATAGATGAAGGGAATCTTTTTTAATTTGTAAACATCAGTTTCAGCTGTGGTAGGTTATATACAGTGTACAGATGAGTCACTTCACAGGCAGATTCAGGGAATCTATTTATCTATCTATCTATCTATCTATCTATCTATCTATCTATCTATCTATCTATCTATCTATCTATCTATCTATCTATCTATCTATCTATTTATCTATCTATTTATCTATCTATCTATCTATCTATCTATCTATCTATCTATCTATCTATCTATCTATTTACAGTGTCCATCTATCTTCTAATATTGAGCTGGCACAATATTTTTTTTAATAGAAACATTTAAATACTTTATTTAAAAAAATAAAATGCGTGTGCTCCCAAAACTGCATAGCAGGAACACAAGATCTCCATCTTCCCCTCTCACAGAATGGCGGTCTGCTTTGTTTTCATAGGCAGATTGCCGTTCTGCCTCTCCTGAGAACGATCGGTGTGTCCCAGCGTATATCGCGTCCCCGCGCATGCCCCAGACCTGCTTAAGCATCAGCACTTTTCTTAATAGTAATCCCGGCCCCACCTAAGCTGCATCATTTTTGATTTAAAAAATAGATAATTTTTCCCTCCATGCTTAATTTTTCATGTTTGCAGATTATTATCAAAATAATTCATATGACTTTATAATTTTCCACCAGAATTATTGCATATCTTTGATCAAACACTGTATAATCAAAACGACATTTTAAAATGAGCACGTCACAAGTAGTTCCAGCACTTAACATGTATATTTTGTTTTATGTTTCTGATGTATCACAAGTTGATGGAGTCTACAAGCATGAATACTTAAGCTTATTATTCAAGTAATTTCTCAAAAAATAGTGTGATTTTAAAATCTCAGAAATGTATTTCATGCAAAAGAAACTAATAACTAATTTGTGATATTGGTGACATTTGTGATAAGCTGAATCTCTACTCTTGAATTAATATAATTCTGCAGCCTTATGACTCAGGGATTACTTTTCTAATTACCGTATTTATTGGCGTATAACACGCACAGGCATATAACACGCACCTTCATTATAAGAGGGAAGTTTCAGGAAAAAAACATATTTTTTAAATAAACAACTTTGAAGCAAATTAAGGGTCAGTGCCCATCAATGCAGCCTTATCAGTGCCCATCTGCAGCCTCACCATCTCCCATCAATGCAGCCTGATCAATGCTCATCTGCAACCTCAATGCAGCCTGATAAATGCCCATCTGCAACCTTAATGCAGCCTGATAAATGCCAATCTGAAGCCTTAATGCAGCCTGATAAATGCCCATCTGCAGCCTCAATGCAGCATGATAAATGCCCATCTGCAGCCTCAATGACCATCTGCAGCCTCACCATCTCCCATCTATGCAGCCTTATCAGTGCTGGAAATCACTGAACTGTCATCTCATGTTTACTCAGCTCTCACTCGGCTCTCGCAGTCACACAGAGCTCTGCCTCCACCACCGGCATTGGATCAGCTTCTATGATAGACAGAATACTGGTCCAATGCCGGTGGCGGAGACGGGACTGTGTGTGGCTGCTAAATGAGAGCCAAGTGAGAGCCGAGTAAACAGGAGATGATGGCTCAGGTAAATACCGGCGGCGCTGGACCTCCCCTCCGAGGTAACATATCGGCGTATAACACGCACCCGTGATTTTACCCCCAGGGGGGAAAAATTGCAGATAAATACGGTAATTATCTGTATTTACACCCTGTTAGCGAAAATGTTCCAGGCTACAAGTTCCAATAGAGGCCATTGAAATACCTGGCTGAACTCAAATCTGACAACAGACACTAATAACATTTTTACGATGCTAAATGTCTTCTGTCAAGATTATATGAACTAAAACGAAAGGCTTCGTAAATTGTTCAGTTTTCTCTTTTTCTGCATCCTAGGGGGAGCAACTCTACTCAGGCAGGAGGTACGACAGCATATGTGGGGTCTTAGACCCCATACACACTATTCGATTTTCGCCAGATTTTTGTCTTCAGATTTACCAAAACCATGTAGTGCAAGGGCCTGCCTGATTGCATACAAATTGAAACTCTTAAGGTTTGACCTCATATTATATGGTTTTGGTAAATCTGAAAACGAAAATCTGAAGACAAAAATCTGCAGAAAATCTAATAGTGTGCATGGGGCCTAAGAGGCTGACATTGAGCCAAAATTTCTGCCTATGCAGGAAGAGAATTCAAGTGAATAATAAAATTCCCAGAACTACCGGAAAGTCACAATCTAAAAAATGTCCATTCCAACGAAAAACGGACAATGCAATGAAAAACGTTGCCATTTCTGACAATGCATCAAAATCTAAACCAATTTACGTAGCACTCATTGTTAGTGTAGGACCACAGACTCCAGGGGGCCTTGGCGTGGCTCTGTGGCTCACGCATGCGTTTGCAAATGCGTGCGGACAAACCCCTGTTTTTAACGCTTACTGTTAGGCAGGTTAATTGGTTGTCAGCGAGCTGGTCGGTAAGTAGGCTTGGTTTTTCCCTAGGCATTCCCCAGGCCATGTTGTTATCTGCTTTAGCCTTCCAATGCTACTTACCGTGATAGCCAGCTATAGATGGGGGCGGTGGACATGGTTTTTGTTTTAACCTATGGTGCTTGTATTGGTCCAGCAACGCACCAGCACCTTTGCAGCCATTGTGCTACATGCTGGGTGTTTGGTGTGCTCCTGTACCTTTAAGGAGGGGTGGCTCCCCTTCAGTCCACCTGCCCTCATCTAACCATCAGAATGCATGTGCCTCCATTGTGGGGACACTCATTGTTAGTGTAGGACCACAGACTCCAGGGGGCCTTGGCGTGGCTCTGTGGCTCACGCATGCGTTTGCAAATGTGTGGGGACAAACCCCTGTTTTTAACGCATACTGTTAGACAGGTTAATTGGTTGTCAGCGAGCTGGTCGGTAAGTAGGCTTGGTTTTTCCCTGGGCATTCCCCATGCCATGTTGTTATACACATTTTAAGATACATTATATAAGAAGCATAAAAGACTGGACCACATGTATACAGTATCATAATGTATCCTAGGAGTACATGGCTGTTTGTGCCAAACAGGTACAGTAAAACCTTGGATTCCGAGCATAATTCGTTGCAGAAACATGCTTGATGGAGAGTGTAATGAGTCTGAAGCATTATGGGTGAAACTGTACATGGGTGTGCGTACTACAAAGGTTATCATTGGAGTTTTGTATAGAGTGAGGATTTGGAGACTCATCTCCTTGCACAGATGGAAAGGGCTGCAAGGGCTGGGACAGTGATAATAATGGGGGATTTTAGCTACCCGGAAATTGACTAGAGTTATGGCACTACTGGGACAGTTAAAGGGCAAAAATGTATAAACCTATTACAGGACATTTTTATGGTCCAGTTTATGGAGGCCCCGACTAGGAATGATGGACCTGGTAATCTCAAACCATGCAGAGCTTATTACCAATATTCAAATAAAAGAACATCTGGGGAGCTGTGACCATAACATGATTTCATTTAATGTTAGCTGTAAGCAACAAATGCATACAGGTAAGATAAAAACACTTAAAGAGAGCATTTTTTTTTTTTTTTTGGGCAGACCTCCACTTTAAGCAACAGACAGCATGAATTCATGAAAGACAGAAGTTGTCAAACAAACCTGATTTATTTTTATGAAGAGATAAGTAAAACCTTGGACAGAGGGGTGGCGGTGGACGTGGTATACTTGGATTTTGAAAAAGCGTTTGACACAGTTCCCCACACACAGCTCATGGGTAAGGTAAAGTCTACAGTCTTGGAAATACCAAATTTTAAATGGATAGAAAACTGGCTAAAAGACAGAATTCAGAGAGTAGTGGTTAATGACTCTTACTCTGAATGGTCTAAGGTATTCAGTGGTGTACCCCAAGGTCCAGTGTTGGGACCCTTACTTTTTATTATCTTTATAAATGATATTGGGTCTGAGATCAAAAGTAAAATTTCTGTCTTTGCAGATGACACTAAGCTATGCAGTGGATTAACAGGATGTCGCCAATTTACAAGCCGACCTCAATGCACCATCTAATTGGGCAACTATGTGGCAAATGAGGTTTAATGTTGAGGAATGTAAAGTTATGCATGGGGGCTAAGAATTTGCATGCATCATACATACTAGGGGGAGTATAACTGGGGGGAATAAATGGTGGAGAAGGATCTGGGGGTTTTGGTAATTAATAAGCTCAATAATAGCATGCAATGCCAAGCTGCGGTTTCCAAAGCGAGCAAAGTCCAGAGAGAGACAAATCATTAGTAAGACCTCATCTGGAATATGCAGTTCAGTTTTTGGGCACCAGTTCTCAAAAAGGATATCGGGGAACTGGAGAAAGTGCAGAGAAGGGCAACCAAACTAATACGAGGCATGGAGGAACTCAGCTATGAGGAAAGATTGGAGGAACTGAATCTATTCCTTCTTGAGAAGAGGAGATTAAGAGGGGATATGATCAACATGTACAAATACATAAGTGGTCCATATAGTGAACTTGGTGATGAGTTATTCACTTTAAGGTCATCACAGAGGACAAGAGGGCACTCTTTACGTCTAGAGGAAAAAAGATTTCATCTACAAATACGGAAAGGTTTCTTCACAGTAAGAGCTGTGATAATATGTGGAATAGACTCCCTCCAGAGGTGGTTCTGGCAAGCTCAGTAGATTGCTTTAAAAAGATTATTTCCTAAATATACATAATACAGGTCCTTCTCAAAAAATTAGCATATTGTGATAAAATTCATTATTTTCTGTAATGTACTGATAAATATTAGACTTTCATATATTTTAGATTCATTACACACAACTGAAGTAGTTCAAGCCTTTTCTTGTTTTAATATTGATGATTTTGGCATACAGCTCATGAAAACCCAAAAATCCTATCTCAAAAAATTAGCATATTTCATCTGATCAATAAAAGAAAAGTGTTTTTAATACAAAAAAAGTCAACCTTCAAATAATTATGTTCAGTTATGCACTCAATACTTGGTCGGGAATCCTTTTGCAGAAATGACTGCTTCAATGCGGCGTGGCATGGAGGCAACCAGCCTGTGGCACTGCTGAGGTGTTATGGAGGCCCAGGATGCTTCGATAGCGGCCTTAAGCTCATCCAGAGTGTTGGGTCTTGCGTCTCTCAACTTTCTCTTCCCAATATCCCACAGATTCTCTATGGGGTTCAGGTCAGGAGAGTTGGCAGGCCAATTGAGCACAGTAATACCATGGTCAGTAAACCATTTACCAGTGGTTTTGGCACTGTGAGCAGGTGCCAGGTCGTGCTGAAAAATTAAATCTTCATCTCCATAAAGCTTTTCAGCAGATGGAAGCATGAAGTGCTCCAAAATCTCCTGATAGCTAGCTGCATTGACCCTGCCCTTGATAAAACACAGTGGACCAACACCAGCAGCTGACATGGCACCCCAGACCATCACTGACTGTGGGTACTTGACACTGGACTTCAGGCATTTTGGCATTTCCCTCTCCCCAGTCTTCCTCCAGACTCTGGCACCTTGATTTCCGAATGTACTTTGGACCACTGAGCAACAGTCCAGTGCTGCTTCTCTGTAGCCCAGGTCAGGCGCTTCTGCCGCTGTTTCTGGTTCAAAAGTGGCTTGACCTGGGGAATGCGGCACCTGTAGCCCATTTCCTGCACACGCCTGTTCACGGTGGCTCTGGATGTTTCTACTCCAGACTCAGTCCACTGCTTCCGCAGGTCCTCCAAGGTCTGGAATCGGTCCTTCTCCACAATCTTCTTCAGGGTCCGGTCACCTCTTCTCGTTGTGCAGCGTTTTCTGCCACACTTTTTCCTTCCCACAGACTTCCCACTGAGGTGCCTTGATACAGCACTCTGGGAACAGCCTATTCGTTCAGAAATTTCTTTCTGTGTCTTACCCTCTTGCTTGAGGGTGTCAATGATGGCCTTCTGGACAGCAGTCAGGTCGGCAGTCTTACCCATGATTGCGGTTTTGAGTAATGAACCAGGCTGGGAGTTTTTAAAAGCCTCAGGAATCTTTTGCAGGTGTTTAGAGTTAATTAGTTGATTCAGATGATTAGGTTAATAGCTCGTTTAGAGAACCTTTTCATGATATGCTAATTTTTTGAGATAGGATTTTTGGGTTTTCATGAGCTGTATGCCAAAATCATCAATATTAAAACAAGAAAGGGCTTGAACTACTTCAGTTGTGTGTAATGAATCTAAAATATATGAAAGTCTAATGTTTATCAGTACATTACAGAAAATAATGAACTTTATCGCAATATGCTAATTTTTTGAGAAGGACCTGTATAACTGGGTACTAACATTTACAGGTAAAATTGATCCAGGGAAAATCTGATTGCCTCTCGGGGGATCAGGAAGGAATTTTTTCCCCTGCTGTAGCAAATTGGGGCATGCTTTGCTGGTTTTTTTTGCCTTCCTCTGGATCAACTGTGGGTGAAGGATTGTGTATATGGGATTGTATTATTATTATTATTATTATATATTTTTTTTTTTTTTGGTTAAACTGGATGGTCTTTTTTCAACCTGGCTAACTATGAAACTATGCTTGTAGTCCAAAGCACTTGTATATCAAAGCAAATTTCACCCATAAGAAATAATGGAAACTCAGATGATTCATTCCACATGTGATAGGTTGTGTAACCATAAAATGTCCATCCACAAAGGGGATTAGAAGCAATCCTCCTTGCACGTTCACACAGGAGAACGAACCTGCTGCAGTAAATGTACGTGAGCTGCTCAGCAAGTGGTTAATGAAGGTACAACATTTAGCAACTCACATGGTTGATGGTTAAAAGAGGCACATCTAAGTATGCAAGCATCCGGGGTAAAGCTGTCCACATAGACCATCCTCTGCACCACCGGTTCTCACCGCTGTAAGTCTGCAATCATGATTGGTAAGACTACCCTGCAGTAGAGCAATCTGAACGTGAGGCTTGAAGCGCTAGTGGAGCACAGCGTGGAAGGAATGAGGACAGTCTATGTGGACATGTTTACCCCAGACGCCTGTATACTTAGATGTGCCTGTTTAAATCATCAACCATGTGAGTTGCTAAATGTTGTACCTTCATTAAATGTAACCATATTGCTACACTTAGAGGCGCCTCTCTTCTCTTTTATACTCTGTTGTAACATGACGCTACTTGTATATCAAGACATCACTTGTTTATCAAGTCAAAATTAATTAAAAAATGTTGCTTGTCTTGCAAAATGTTCTCAAACCAAGTTTTATGTGCTGTACACAAGCAAAATAGAGAACTTTTCGTCCTTTGAAGGGGTTAGCAGGGGGTTAGGTTTCTGGAACTGTCTCTATTACTGGTTTAGAGAAGTATTTTAGATGCTTTGTATTTTACATATAGCTATTAACTATCACAGGAGCTATTAAAGAAATGTAATAACTTTATACCACCATTATTTTACATTTTAGGGAGCTTACCATATCTTAGAAATATATTAGACAGATAAAATAATAAGGCAGGTTTTAGTAGCACACAATTCATATATCTTTATGTATTTATTTGCATTTTCTTGTTAGATTTTTAGCTTGTGGGAAAA
Source organism: Rana muscosa (assembly GCA_029206835.1). Taxonomy (NCBI): domain Eukaryota; kingdom Metazoa; phylum Chordata; class Amphibia; order Anura; family Ranidae; genus Rana; species Rana muscosa. Next base: position 16,383,893 of record JARGYO010005626.1, read on the forward strand.
GACCTAAGCAAAAATAAAGAACATATAAACTCCACACACGAACCTGCTTGTAATTGAGTACAGAAAACCTACTTCTGACAGGCAACCCATTTTAGCACCATGCTGCGCTATATCCAATGAAACAAGTCTAATAAGCCCAAAAGAAGAACTAGAAGACAGAAACAATAGAAATAAAATTGCTTGTCATGTACTGTACTGTTTTTTCATTTCATCATGCTAATCCTGATTTGACCTACTTTTAATCCTGAAATCAAGCACAGACAGCAAAGGAGGATCTATTTTTATCTCAACTAGAAACTTTAGTAAATATTAAAATGCTGTGCGTTTTTAATATGTTGTCTTTTGGAAAATAATTACTAGTCGGTACAATGCAGTTAAAGAGTATAGTCATCTAAGTGCAATCTTTTAAAGTTTTGTTTCAACCTAAGACAATGTTCAGATGGGCACCAGATGCAGAATAGCATCTAACATCCAACCGTTAGGACATAATTCTGCTAAAGTCTTAAACATTCCCGTTTGAGGAAGCAATAGAGCTCAGTAGCAGTCATAGCCTAATGATGCGTCAAACAATCAGTCTGCCACCTCGTGTTGCCACACTTGCTAACCTAGGAGGTTATTTACCAAAATTGGAGAATGCAAAATCTGGTGCAGCTCTGGATAAACCAAGCAGCTTCCAGGTTAAATTTGCCAAAGCTTAATTGAACAAGCTGAAGTTAGAAGCTGATTGGCTACCATGCATAGCTGTACCAGATTCTGAGTGCACTAGATTTAGTAAACCCTCCCCCCCCCCCAATGTACTGAACCAGCGTGACCAGAACATCTGATGTCTGTGGGTGTTAATCTCTGGGATGACTAACCAAATACATAGAATCCAAGCAATGCCAGGAATGATCTTGGACTTCCACTGTGTAAGCCTGCAGTGAGAAGGCAGTGGAGCCAATGTATTATCTAGCAGGAAATTTCAGTTTACAATGGAGCAGAGAACATCTTATGGGTAAAAGACAACATCTTGACCTGCGTAAAAAGGATTCTCTGCTTATCACAGCCTGGGGTTGATTTACTAAAACTGGAGATGGCAAAATCTGGTGTAGCTCTGCAAAGAAACCAATCAGCTTCAAGGTTTTTTTTTTGTTAAAGCTTAATTGAACAAGCTGATGTTAGAAGCTGATTCTATGCACAGCTGCACCAGATTTTGCACTCTCAAGTTTAAAAAAAAAAAAAAAACCTCTGTGACTAAATTCTGCATTGCTGCAGACCTTAGGCCTCGTACACACGGCCGATTTTCTCGGCAAGAACCAGCAAGAAACTTGCTGACAGAGAGGTCTTGCCGAGTAAATCGGTCGTGTGTACGCGGCTATCGGGTTTCTCGTCGAGAAAACCGACAAGAAACCTCGACGAGAAAATAGAGAACCTGCTCTCTATTTTCTCGTCGAGATTCTCCTCGGCATGTTTCTCGACGAGAAAAGTGAATGTGTGTACACTTACCTGTCCTCCCGGAAGCCCGCGCATGTTCGAAATGAATTCGACGCATGCGCGGTAGCTTCCTAGGCATACGTAGGGTATACCAAGATGGCGGCGACGGCATTGAATGTGACGAGCGCATGCTCGTCGTAGTCGATGACGTCACCGCGTACACTCCATTCAAAGAACCGCGGGTTCTTTGAAACGAGCGTGTGTACACTCGGCCGGGACAAGTTTCTTGTCCAAGAATCTCGTCGAAAAAAACGACATGTTTTTTTCAACGAGAATCTCGGCCATGTGTACGAGGGCTCACAGTCCATATCTCCCATTTGCTACAACTAGATACTTTAAAGAGTAACTTCATTTTTGTGGGAAAAAAATTGCAAAAAAAAAAAGATATCATACATAGTAGGTTACATAGTTACATAGTAGGTGAGGTTGAAAAAAAGACACAAGTCCATCAAGTCCAACCTATGTGTGTGATTTTTATGTCAGTATTACACAGTGTTGCCAACCGTACGTTAATTTACGTACAGCACGTAAATTTAACCCCCTTTTTCGGGTGTACGTAAAGTCCGTTGTGGGCATCGGCTGCCCATAAAAAAGATGGCCGCGAGCCGACCATGCAACTGCGCATGCGCCGCTGCGAAGCCGGCCGGACTCGGGAAAGCTCGTATGCGTTCGGCCAAGCGGCGCATGCGCAGTAACGTAATGGCGCCGACCGGCGCCATTTTTGAATAGTCTTTCAGCCAGGACGGGACTCGGGAGTGCTCGCGGGGCGGGCTACAGTGTCTCGCAGTCGTCATAGGAGGAGAGGACTCGGCCGAGCAGGGGTGAGGAGGAGGAGGAGGGGGGGATATAAAGTAAGAGGAGGACTGCGCTGGGAGTGGAAGCCCGGAGGGTGAAGCGGCCATGGCATGCAGGGGAGGGACAGAGACTGATGTGCTCTCTCTGTCCACCATCATATAACTTCTCCTCCACATCATCAGTATGCTGTGTCCTCCTCCTGTGCCCTTTTCACCTCTCCACATGTCAGAGCTGCCCTGACCTGTGGAGAGGTGAAAGGGGTACAGAAGGAGGACACAGCATACTGATGATGTGGAGGAGAAGTTATATGATGGTGGACAGAGGAGGAGGCCACTGTGAGGGGGTAAGGAGGACCCTATCATGTCCGCAGCCTCTGTCCCCCTCCTGTGTCATGTCCGCAGCCTCTGTCCCCCTCCTGTGTCATGTCCGCAGCCTCTGACCCCCTCCTGTGTCATGTCCGCAGCCTCTGTCCCCCTCCTGTGTCATGTCCGCAGCCTCTGACCCCCTCCTGTGTCATGTCCGCAGCCTCTGACCCCCTCCTGTGTCATGTCCGCAGCCTCTGACCCCCTCCTGTGTCATGTCCGCAGCCTCTGACCCCCTCCTGTGTCATGTCTGCAGCCTCTGTCCCCCTCCTGTGTCATGTCCGCAGCCTCTGTCCCCCTCCTGTGTCATGTCCGCAGCCTCTGTCCCCCTCTTGTGTCATGTCCGCAGCCTCTGTCCCCCTCCTGCGTCATGCCCGCAGCCTCTGTCCCCCTCCTGTGTCATGTCCGCAACCTCTGTCCCCCTCCTGCGTCATGTCCGCAGCCTCTGTCCCCCTCCTGCGTCATGACTCTGCAGCCTTTGTCCCCCTCCTGTGTCATGACTCTGCAGCCTTTGTCCCCCTCCTGTGTCATGTCCGCAGCCTCTGTCCACCTCCTGTGTCATGTCCGCAGCCTCTGTCCACCTCCTGTGTCATGTCCCCAGCCTCTGTCCCCCTCCTGTGTCATGTCCCCAGCCTCTGTCCCCCTCCTGTGTCATGTCCCCAGCCTCTGTCCCCCTCCTGTGTCATGCCCTCAGCCTCTGTCCCCCTCCTGTGTCATGTCCCCAGCCTCTGTCCCCCTCCTGTGTCATGTCCCCAGCCTCTGTCCCCCTCCTGTGTCATGTCCGCAGCCTCTATCCCCCTCCTGTGTCATGACTCTGCAGCCTCTGTCCACCTCCTGTATCGTGTCCGCAGCCTCTGACCATCTCCTGTCTTTTATGTCTGCAGTCTCTGAGGGGATCCTAGAAAGATGTCAAGAGTGGGAGCGCCGTGATGGGGGTTACAGAAGAAACGGACGTGTGGACTGTGGAGAGGAGGTCAGAGCCGCCAAGCTGGAGCCGTCTGACTGAGCCCCGCACTGTGGACCTGAGAGCAGGTCAGTGACAGCGCCGCCAGGCCAGTCTGAGGGGGGGGGGCACTGATCTAAGGAGGGGAGTAAATACAATAATGTAAGGGGGCACTGATATAAAAGGTCCCCCCCCTATATTAGTACCCCCCCCTTACCTTAGTGTATTCACTCTGTGGAAGGTGGTCTCTATTCACCAGAGCCCCCCTCCACATCAGAGTTCCCCTTTACATCATGATCTGCAGCGTTCCCCTTTACATAAGAGTTCCCTTGCACTGTAGGGGCATCCTGCAGACTCTGATGTAAGTGGGAACTCTGTGCTGGCTGGGTTATAGTAACCTAACCTTCATGTGAATTGAGAAATATGTTTTTTTACTTTTGTTTAACTGAAACACATTGATATTAGCATTAGCTGTGTGTTTATGGTTGAAATATTGATATTTGCACTGTTTAGCACTAAAAACAGTAATTTTAGGTACTTTTTTGCAGCGTCAGTAAAAAATGCGGCTCTGCCAGTAATCTTCATTTTTTTTGCCAGTAAGAAATTGGTGCCGTACAGAAATTTTGGCATCCTTGCCAGTAAATTTCACTTCAGGGGGTTGGCAACACTGGTATTACATTGTATATCCCTGTATGTTGCGGTCTTTCAGGTGCTTATCTAATAGTTTTTTGAAACTATCGATGCCCCCCCCCCGCTGAGACCACCGCCTGTGGAAGGGAATTCCACATCCTTGCCGCTCTTACAGTAAAGAACCTTCTTCTAATTTTAATGAGTAGCCACGTGTCTTTTTAAACTTCCTTCTGCAAAAAAGTTTTATCCCTATTGTGGGGTCACCATCACCAGTATGGTATTTGTAAATTGAAATCATATCCCCTCTCACACGTCTCTTCTACAGAGAGAATAAGTTCAGTGCTCGCAACCTTTCTTCATATCTAATGTCCTCCAGACCCTTTATTAGCTTTGTTGCCCTTGTTTTTACTCGCTCCATTTCCAGTACATCCTTCCTGAGGACTGGTACCCAGAACTAAACAGGATACTCCAGGTGCGGCCGGACCAGAGTCTTGTAGAGTGGGAGAATTATCGCTCTATCCCTGGAGTTAATCCCTTTTTTAATGCATGCCAATATCCTGTATGCTTTGTTAGCAGCAGCTTGACATTGCATGCCATTGCTCAGCCTATCATCTACTAGGACCCCCAGGTCCTTTTCCATCCTAGATTTCCCCAGAGGTTCTCCCCCTAGTGTATAGATTGCATTCATATTTTTGCCACCCAAATTCATTATTTTAAATTTTTATACAATAAACCTCATTTGCCATGTAGTTTCCATATCTATATTATATATACCGTATATATATATATATATATATATATATATATATATATATATATATATGTAGTGGGTGTCAAATTTAGTGAGGTGTATCTGGGCTATAGATGGCCCAGATACATTGATTTTTAGGGATTCATGGACACTTTGGAGTGTGGGAGGTATAAATGGTGTCATGTTCTCTGCAGTACCTGGGTGGTGCTGTCACCTGGGACCGGGGTTGAACTGCCATACTAGAGCCGTGCCCTTTTTGTCCTCTCGCAGCAGTAGTACGGCAGGGCGGGGAACCCGCTGTGCCTGCTGGGAGAGCATATAAAGGGGGCAGACATCTTGCACACGAGGTCCATTCCCCAGGCACCTTCGGCCTGGGGGCTGCTGCGGTTCGTCTGTGCCCAGGCGCCCTTGGCCTGGGCGCGTGGATTCGAGTTCCATCGCAGGCACCTTCAGCCTGGGGTGAGGTGCTTTACCAGGAGGCCTGGGGCCCAGTACCTTTGACTGGGTCCCGCGAGGGCGAAGCATTCCTAAGGTGCCCCCTGAATCCTGGGCATAAGGGACCGGAGACGTGACCTCCCCGAAGAGCCAGCGCAGCATTTGCTGGTGCCGGTGGAGGCCTCTGGTGACCGTCCGGATGGATGTCTTCCTCTGACAGGGGTCGTTTGTTCTAAAGAAGGTACTTCATGTTCTCATGGTCTGTGGCAGAGACCCATCTTTCTTGTTCATACATCACGGGACACAGAGCAGCATAGTCATTACTATGTGGGTTATATAGAATTACCTTCAGGTGCTGGCACTGGCAACTTCCAAAACAGGAAGTACCCTCCCCTATATAAGCCCCTCCCATCCGGGAGTACCTCAGTTTTTTGCCAGTGTCTAAGGTGTTGGCCAAGGTTAACATGTATTCATCTGGGCTTGTGTACAGGTTCTCTGGGCCTTAGCAAGCTATTCCGGATCCGACCAAAAAAAGCTTCATAGCTAAACGGTCGGTACCCGGGCCTTGCAGAGAAGAGCAGGGTTTTGCCTGTAATGCCTCTCTTAGGAGGGCTGGACCCTGGGATCCAGAGCTCTGGTCATACCCAAAACCAAGAGGCTATCTGTGCAGGGTGCTATACAGGTCCAGGGGAGTGGAATCCTTGGGAACCCGGTCCCTGAAGGTCTAGTACAATGCCTGCCGTGAGAGGTGAAGTTTGGGCTTCTGTGGACCAAACAAAGTCCTGCGGCGGGGAAAAGGTAAGTGGGGGCCCCTCAGGAACTTGGTTCTATTGAGGGGACCCCCAAGCCTAATATGTCTTTCTGCCTGTTACCTAAAGGGTATTCCCGCTAATAGCTGTATATGCCTAAGAAATCCTAGAAATGTTTTTTCATAAGGGAAATTTTAAAAAAACTGTAAACCTGGAAATGTTTTTTCATAAAGGAGGTTTTAAAAAAAAAAAAAAAAAAAGACAAAGGTGCGGTACCTGTGTTTGTCCACTAGAGGCCGCTGTGGAACGTCTTTTTTCTTGGGACTATTCCTTCCATGGTGAAAGTCCAGGCAGATGAGTGAGCTCTCTATCAGGGAAGCTGCATTCCTCTGTCATGCTGCCAAGTAGTTTCCTTCCATCCCTGAGTCCTGGTGAAACAGGGACCCTGGCTCCTCTCCCTACATGGCGCCAAGAGCGCACACGTGCACGCGCGCACGCGCGCACACATGCTTTCCTTTTATAAGGTTTAGCTTCAAAAAAGGGGGCGGAGCCTGGCGGATGACGCGCTCTGTGCGCCTAGCGCTTCTGCGCATGTGCGGGCGTCCCAGCAAGATAAAAGGACTCAGTCCACGCTGCTTGCTATGGACACAGAGCATGAAAAGGAGCTGGTAGCATGGTATAGGGGCTTACAGCGGGCGGTTGATACAGGCATCCCCAGAAAGACGCATTAGTAGACACCCACTGATGTACATAGCAGCAAATTGCATTAGACTATTTCAGTAAGGGGTGTATTGCGGCTGGAATACCTCAGCTTTGAACTAAGGAATATGCCGCCTAAAAAACTCCGAGATATACCTCTCAGGAAGTGTAGGGGGTCTCCATCGGGCTCTGAGGATCTGGAGCAGTCATCTGCACCCTCCTCCCCTGAGAAATCAGAGGTTGATACCCATAAGGAACCCCCGGGAGTGCCAGGTACTGCGGCTGTCCTCAGTCCACCTGCTCCTGCATATATAACAGAGGAGGTTTTTTCCTCAACTCTGGAGGGATTGGAGCAGAGATTGGCTGCATTGATCGCTTCTTCTCTACAGGAAAGAAAGCGCGCCAGATCTCCATCACCTCCATTAGAGTGCCTGTTGGCAGAGCAACAGTCCCAGGAAGGGACCGACCTACCTGAAGGGGATCAGGAGGAGGTTAGCTCTGTTTTTGAGGAATCGACAGTAGATGAACCATTTTCAGCATCACAGACTGAAAGATTATGGGTCCAGACCCTAACTGACATGGTTCGATCTGCATTTAAAATGCCTCTTGTTGAACCATCAACTACTGCTGTCTCCTCATTGGGGTCGCTAAAAGCTCCCCAGGTTAATTGCTCCTTTCCAATACATCCAATATTGGAAGGACTTATATACCAGGACTGGGAACATCCTGATAAACTATTTGTTCCGCCTAAAAGGTTTCCGGTGATCTATCCCATGGAGGGAAAGTTCACCCAGAGATGGAATGTTCCTACGGTGGATGCAGCCATCTCTTCTGTGAACAAATCACTGACATGTCCAGTAGATAATGTTCAAATGTTCAAAGATCCAGTGGATAAAAAATTGGAATCTTTATTAAAATCTGCTTTTTCCACAGCAGGGGCTGTTACACAGCCAGCAGTGGCAGCTATTGGGGTCTGCCAAGCTTTAAAGGATCAAATGAAAATGGTCCTGAGGGATTTGCCAGACCAGCAGGCCCAGGCTCTGGCTGATCTGCCTAGAGCATTATGCTTTGCGGTTGACGCCATCAAGGATTCTATCCATCAGGCCTCCCGCCTCACGCTGTCTTTGGTACATATGCGTAGGCTTCTGTGGCTCAAAAACTGGTCTGCTGAAGCTCCCTGTAAGAAGCTCTTAGTTAGCTTCCCATTTCATGGGGAACGCCTTTTTGGCGAAGACCTGGATAAGTATATCCAGAAGATTTCCAGTGGTAAAAGTACTCTCTTACCGAGTAAAAAGAGGTCTAGGGGTCCATCTTTTAAGAGGACTACCTCTCCTATCCCTGCGACGTCTGCTACTAAGCAGTTCCGACGGCCTCCTCGGTCAAACTCAGGAGGTAAAAATCAGGGACAGCCACAGGGTAATAAAAAGCCCTGGATCCGAAGAGGTACTAAACCAGCCTCCAAGTCAAGCCTATGAAGGGCTGCCCCCACTCAAACGGGTGGGGGGAAGACTTCAGTTGTTCGCAGAGACCTGGCGGGAGACGATCAAAGACAGATGGGTGCTCTCCGCAGTAACTCTGGGATACAAGTTGGAGTTAAAAGAGTCTCCTCCGTCCCATTTTATGTGGTCAGGCATGCCAAGAGACCCTCTGAAAAGAGGGTCTCTCCTATTGGCGTTAGAACAACTATTGCTCCAAGGAGTAATTATGGAGGTTCCTATGGAAGAGTGGGGGTTGGGTTTCTACTCAAACCTTTTCACAGTCCCGAAGCCAAACGGGGACATAAGACCCATATTGGACCTAAAGAGTCTAAACAAATTTCTAAACGTCCGGTCTTTCCGGATGGAGTCGATCCGATCGGTCACCGCTGCCCTACAAGGGGAGGAATGGTTAGCCTCGATCGACATCAAAGATGCTTACTTGCATGTTCCCATCTTTCCAGGTCATCAAAAATTCCTACGCTTTGCAGTAGAAGGGCGCCATTTTCAGTTCAGAGCCTTACCATTCGGTCTGGCCACAGCACCACGAGTGTTCACAAAAATTCTGGCCCCACTGTTGGCCGATCTAAGAACACGGGGTGTAACGATAATGGCATACCTAGACGACCTGTTGTTGATGGACCACTCAGTTGCCAAGCTAGAAGTGGTAATTGTCGATACAATCAAGTATCTAGAATCTCACGGTTGGGTCATCAACCTGGACAAGTCAGCCCTACAGCCAGTGAAAAACCTGGTATATCTAGGGCTACGGCTGGATTCAGACCAGAGGAAGATTTTCTTACCTCTAGACAAGGTATCCTCTTTGAGGGCCTTGGTCCGTCTGCTTTGTGCAAAAAGACAGCCGTCCATACGCCTGTGCATGAGGCTGCTAGGAAAGATGGTAGCATCATTCGAAGCTGTGCCATACGCCCAATTCCACTCAAGGAATTTACAAAGGGCCATATTGTCAGCCTGGAACGGAAAAGTTCAGGCTCTAGACTTCCCGATGGCTTTGTCCCCTTCCGTTCGGAAGAGTCTCTGCTGGTGGTTGATCCCCCAGAATCTCCAGAAGGGAAAACCCTTCAGCCCGATATCTTGGAAGGTGGTCACTACAGATGCCAGCCTTATAGGCTGGGGGGCAGTACTGGAGCAATGGTCTCTCCAGGGCAGATGGTCAAATGTAGTAAAAACCCTGCCCATCAATCTCTTAGAGATACGAGCAGCCCGGTACGCTCTAGTAGCCTGGACATCCAGACTCCAAGGGTCCCCTGTCAGAATTCAATCAGACAATGCCACAGCAGTGGCATATATCAATCATCAGGGAGGCACCAGGAGTCGTGCAGCTCAGAGGGAAGTAAGTCACATCCTGGAATGGGCAGAAAAGCATGTCCCATGTATATCAGCTGTCTTCATTCCAGGGGTGGAGAATTGGAAGGCGGACTTTCTGAGTCGCCAACAGTTATGCCCAGGGGAATGGTCCCTTCATCCCGAGGTCTTCCGAGCAATATGTCAGCGGTGGGGAACACCGGATGTAGATCTGCTAGCATCCAGATTCAACGCAAAGGTGGACAGATTTGTCTCCCGGACAAGGGATCCCCTCGCTTGCGGCTCGGATGCTCTGGTGTTCCCTTGGGATCAGTTCAGACTGATATATGCATTCCCTCCGCTACAATTGTTGCCTCGACTCCTTCGCAGAGTCAGGTTGGAGAAGAAGCCGGTGATCCTGGTGGCTCCAGCGTGGCCCCGAAGGGCCTGGTACGCGGAGATCATCAAAATGTCTGTGGGGAGTCCTTGGACCCTTCCACGTCGTCCGGACCTGCTTTCGCAAGGACCGATATACCACCCTTCCTTACTAACTCTAAGTTTAACGGCCTGGCTATTGAATCCCACATCCTAAAGAAGAGAGGTCTCTCTAACTCTGTGGTATCAACTATAATCAATGCCAGGAAGCCTGTATCCAGGCAGATCTACTATAGAGTTTGGAAGGCGTACATCACTTGGTGCGAGGCCAGAAAATGGCATCCACGTAAGTACGTTATAGGCAGAATTCTGGACTTCCTGCAGTGGGCTGTAGACAGGAAGTTTGCCTTAAGTACTATCAAGGGCCAGGTTTCGGCCTTGTCAATACTATTTCAAAGGCCCCTGGCTATGCATTCACTTGTCAAATCCTTTATGCAAGGTGTGACTCGTATTATTCCACCGATTAAGGCTCCCATATGCCCATGGGATCTAAATTTGGTTCTGTCGGTTCTGCAGAAGCAGCCATTTGAACCTTTGCGGCACATTTCCTTGGTTCTACTCACCAGGAAATTGATATTTTTAGTAGCCATATGCTCGGCTAGAAGAGTGTCGGAATTAGCCGCCATGTCCTGTAAAGAGCCATATCTGGTTATCCATAAGGACAGAGTAGTATTACGTCCTCACCCAGCCTTTCTTCCTAAGGTGGTATCGAGGTTTCACTTGAACCAGGATGTGGTTCTTCCTTCTTTTTTCCCCAAACCAAGCTCGGTAGAGGAAAAGTTATTGCATTCTTTGGATGTAGTAAGAGCAGTTAAAGCTTATCTAAAAGCCACTGCTCAGATTCGTAGAACGGATTCTTTGTTTGTTCTGCCGGAAGGCCCCAGAAAGGGTCAGGCAGCATCAAAATCTACTTTAGCCAAGTGGATTCGACAGGTCATAATACAAGCCTATGGCTTGAGAAGTAGACCGCCTCCGTTCAAAGTTAGGGCGCACTCCACGAGAGCAGTTGGAACTTCATGGGCAGTGCATCACCAGGCCTCCCTGGCGCAAATTTGTAAGGCCGCAACATGGTCTTCAGTACACACGTTTACTAGGTTCTACCAGGTGGACGTTAGAAGTCAGGAGGATGTCGCCTTTGGGCGCAGTGTGTTGCAGGCCGCAAAAGATCCTCATGCCTGATGGCGCCCAGCTTATGTATGGTGTATCCCCCCCCTCATGTGGCATTGCTTTGGGACGTCCCACATAGTAATGACTATGCTGCTCTGTGTCCCGTGATGTATGAACAAGAAAGTAGGATTTTTAAAACAGCTTACCTGTAAAATCCTTTTCTTGGAGTACATCACGGGACACAGAGCTCCCACCCCTCTTTTGGGGACACGTATTGCTTTGCTACAAAACTGAGGTACTCCCGGATGGGAGGGGCTTATATAGGGGAGGGTACTTCCTGTTTTGGAAGTTGCCAGTGCCAGCACCTGAAGGTAATTCTATATAACCCACATAGTAATGACTATGCTGCTCTGTGTCCCGTGATGTACTCCAAGAAAAGGATTTTACAGGTAAGCTGTTTTAAAAATCCTACTTTCTCAGGTCAGTGGCAGGCCTCATCCAAGGCCTGTGGCAGGGGCCTCAACGTTCACGCAGGTCAGTGGCAGTGACAAAATTCACAGTTGGTGGCAGCGACTGTGCGCCAAGCCTGTTTGCACTAAACGGAACAGGAGAAAATGTAATTCATTCGTTGTGCCTGGACCTACTCTTCCCTACACCTTGTCTGTTCTTTTAAAAGTCAACCAGTCTCAAAGCAATAAAACAGTGTTGGACTTTTCATGGTGTGGAACTCGTGTTACTGGAAGCTAAGTGTCCCTGTCAGTGACAGTGGCAATCATTCTCCACAGGAGAGGCTGAGGCTCCGGCCTAAAACGCAGACCCGAAAGTGAACGGTTTAGCTCATATCTCTGCATACTACATCAGAGAGCCGAGCTGGTGGTGTGCATCTTTCCCCCTTCTCCCAGATACCCCTAGACGAGTAAAACCAGCCACAGAGAGAGGGGAGAAGGTGGGGGAAGACCGCTACATATATATATATATATATATATATATATATATATATATATATATACACAGAGTATACATACAGTATAAATAAGTAAGTATATAAAATTATTCAACCGTATTGGGGTTGATTTACTAATGCAACAGACCTGTTCACCTGGCAAACTGGATGTTTAATTTGCGCACCTGTTGTCCCTGAAAATTACTCACAGGAGGAGGATTTAGGGCCGGTTCACACTGGTGCGCTGTGCGAGATCGCATGTGATTCGCACCGCACTGCAGTGCAAATCACATGCGATGTCTGCGCGATGCCATTCCAGCCATACAGATAGTATGGCTGATATCGGATCGCATTCGGCCAAACACGCACAGGACCCTTTTTTTAGTCCGCACCAGAATCGGATCGCATGGGTGTTCACACCTATGCAATCCGATTCATGCCCGAACTGACAGTTCGCAGTGCGATATGCAAGCTGAAATGGGGGTGTCATTAACAATGTATTGACACTCCCCAGCAGTGTCAATAAACCTCTACACCAGGGGTGCCCAATCCGTGATCGCGGCCAGGCTGGCCTATCCGCGATCGCGCTTGCTCCTGGAGTCCCGCCTCCACCTTTGTGAACACCGTCGTGAACACCGCTGTGAACACCGCTGCCTTCACCTCCTCCAGGCTCCCCCTCTCTTCCGGACTGATGGAAGATACAAGTTGCAGGTGAGGGGGTGGATACGGTCTAGGGAGAGAGGGGCCAGCCAGAATTAGAGTCAGTATAAATAAAAAAAACATCTGGTGTCAGTATAAGTGTAGTAGTCAGTGTTGTGGTCAGTGCAGTGGTCAGTGCAGTGGTCAGTGCAGTGGTCAGTGTTGTGGTCAGTGCAATGGTCAGTGCAATGGTCAGTGTAGTGGTCAGTGTAGTGTAGTGGTCAGAGCAGTGAAGTGGACAGTGTAGTGGTCAGTGCAGTGAAGTGGACAGTGTAGTGGTCAGCGCTGTGTAGTGTAGTAATCTGTGTAGTGGTCTGTGTAGTGTAGTGGTCAGTGTAGTGTAGTGGTCAGTGTAGAGGTCAGTGCAGTAAAGTGGACAATATAGTGGTCAGTGTAGTGTAGTGTAGTGGTCAGTGTAGTACAGTGGTCAGTGTAGGTGAAAGTGTAGTGTAGTGGTCAGTGTAGTGTAGTGGTCAGTGTAGTGTAGTGGGTAGTGTAGTGGTCAGTGCAGTGTAGTGGTCAGTGTAGTGGACAGTGCAGTGGACAGTGCAGTGTAGGTGACAGTGTAGTGGTCAGTGTAGTGTAGTGTAGTGGTCAGTGTAGTGTATTGGGTAGTGTAGTGGTCAGTGTAGTGGACAGTGCAGTGGTCAGTGCAGTGTAGGTGACAGTGTAGTGGTCAGTGTAGTGTAGTGGGTAGTGTAGTGGACAGTGTAGGAATCAGGTAGTGTAGTGGTTAGGATAGTGGACAGGTAGGTCAGTGTAGTGGCAAGTATAGGAAGCAGGTAGGCTAGTGTAGTGGTCAGTGTAGGTAACATGTAGGTCAGTGTAGGGGTCAGGTAGGTCAGTGTAGGAATTGGGTAGGTTAGTGCAGTGGTCAGGTAGGTCAGTGTAGGAATCAGGTAGGTAGGTTAGTGTAGTGGTCAGGTAGGTTAGTGTGGTGGTCAGTGTAGAAATCAGGCTGGTCAGTACTATTGTAGAAAGGGAAGGGACTCAGGGAGTGCTAAAAACCCACAGGTTAGGGGGCGCAAATTACATGCCTTGCCCTGGGCGCTGACAACCCACGCTACGCCACTGATGCTCATTGTGGCCCGCGACCGGTTACCAAGTCGATAAAGTGGCCCTCGCTCCTCAAAAGGTTGGGCACCCCTGCTCTACACAATCCAATCTAGCCTTAGTAGTGTCTTTACTTCTCATGAAGAGGCTTATTAAATTGTTACTACTCTGGCAGTTTGGGAAGATCTGGGTTTTATTTACCGTAGTTTTTTTTTATTGTAAGTAACACTTGGGATAGTGTGTTTTCTGGCTGCATCCCAGAGGAGAGCGCAAGTTACCATAAATTTTATATTTTTATGAAGTTTGCATTGTAATCCTTGCCTGTGTTTGCCTGACCAGGGCAGAGACAGTCTTACAGAAAAAAAAAAAATGAAAATATTTTAAAATGCTGTAAATATGTAAATGTTAAAATGTGTAAAAAAGTTGTATAGGTGCTTGGACATTGTTCTTGTGTTTCTGAGTTACCAAGCAAGACAATACTTTTAAGTCCTTGGATGCTGACAAATGATCAACTTTAGAGGGCAAACGTGCGCCTGCAATATATTTATCTTAGGAGAATTGTGCTGTAATTGTGCTGATCACCAATATAACAGAAAATGAAAGTAAGGGTAAATCCAAAGTTTTAAGTATCCACCAGAACAAAAAAGAATCTTTATGAGCTTCACTTCATTCACTAGGCTAAAGGAAAATTCCCTTTAAAGCAGGGGTTCTCAACCTTGCAAGTGCTGTGACCCCTTGATAAAATTTCCCAAGTTGTGGGGACCCCTAACAGTAAAATTATTTTCGTAGCGTGGGTTGTCAGCACCCAAGGCAAGACAAGTAATTTGCACCCCTAACCCACGGACATTTAGCTCTCCCCGAGTCCCTTCCACTCATACAGTATTAAAACCCCTTATGGAACATTTTAGGATGTACCACTCTTCCTCTCTGTCCTCCTTTCTTTCCCTTTTATCTCTCTCTATCCTAATTTCTTGTTTTTTCCCCCCATCCCTCTGCGTGGCAGCGCTGGTGGGGAGTTGGGATCAGTGGCAATGTGGGGGGGGGGGGAGTTCTGATCAGCCAACTTAGGTGCTCTTGATCAAGGTCCTCTGCTGATCTGAGAACTGTAGTGGGGACTTTTAATGGCAACTATAATCACAGGTAGTGTTACTCGCTGTGTCTCCAGATTCACTGTGTCTCTGACCTTGTGGTGACTTGTAGCAGTGATACCTATGCCAAAATCAGGAGATAGGGTCTCCTCCAGCCCCTCGCACTTCACATTCCTCACCAGTCAGCTGACCTCTTGTCTCTGCCCCCCAGCCATGCCATGAATTGAATGAGCGGCTGCGAAGAGGCTAAGTGGGCGGCCGCGAGCTCCAGAAACAGCCCTGCTGGGTGGTCGCAAAAAGGCTGGGAGAGAGGTGCAGGCTTCAGGAACAGCCCAGGATTCGGTGACCCCTGGCAAATTGTAATTTGACCCCCAGGTTGAGAACCACTGCTTTAAAGTGAGCAGCCCTGAAGTGTTGTATAACAGATGCATGGTGAAAGAATTATATAATATGCCTAACTTTTTTAATGTACCGTAATCTATCAATAACCATATTCATAACAATGTTAATTACCTTGATGTGACAGCTATTTATATATCCTATTTGAAAATCATCTATGCAGTATAAAACAATGCAATTCCTTTGGCCTTAGGTTGACACTCATTCATGCTTGTATTTGGACATTTTGGTGTATGTGACAGTTCTATGATTTGACATTGCCTATCATCAAAAACTGATTTGTTTATGTCTGCAGTTAACTATCATAAGATTAATAAAAAATAAAAAAATAAGATTGATTTTTGTTTGGCATTTCAAAAAGCAAAGTATAACAGAGAAGGAAAAACATTGTAATTACTATTCCACTGGCAAATCGCCCAGTCTGCTCCCAAGATCTGCTTTGCTTGGTTTCAATTTGCTAATCCACTGATATCTCTTAGTTGTGCTTTTCTTCAAAAGAGAAGTATGGGATTTTTTTTTTTAATCATACTTACCTAGGTGGATGCAGCATTGATCCGAAGCTGCATCTGTCCGGCTCTAAGCCTGAGAACCGAGCGATCAAACGCCACAGATCATCAGTTCTCAGAGCTCCCTGAGCAGAGAGCTGGTGACTTTCAGTCACCGCTCTCTGCTATGCCCCCCCCCCCCCCTGCTCACCCACACTCACTGGTATGCTGGGCTGTGGAGAGGGCGGGAGCCGTTGGTTGTACTTCTCCTTTAACTTTTATTTTACCTGAAATAGGAAAAATTGTATATTCCTGTCTAATATAACCTACCCAAAACACATAAATTATAGGCTGCTACCACCATAGTAAGAGGGTCACTAGAATGTGAACCCATGTAATGCTGAATACAACTCATAAGCATTTGATAAGCAGCACTCTGTTTCAAAAGGTACCTACTTCTTACTGGTAAAGCAATCAATTGTATATCTTCTATGTGTATGAAAAATTAATTAGTGCAGACATGTATGAAAGTGTACATCATACACATTTCCCCACGTGTTACCATTTAAAGATCCTGCAAGTATGCAAAAATACCTGTTAATCTGCAGGAAATAAACTTAGCTCTTAAAGTGGTTGTAAACTTTAATCTCTGCCTTGTACCTATAGGTAATAGGCTTGTGCACAACGGAAAAATTCGTTCCGTTTCGGTTCGTTTCTTTCCGGTCCTGTTGATTCGTAATCATTCGTAATTTTGCTAGACGGGATTTTTCGTGTTCGGACTCATTCGTATTTTTGCAAGCGACATTTTTCGTTGAATTTTTTGTTGCTTTATAATTCGTACTTTCGGTAGAGTACGTTGTTTTTCGTTGATTCTGGGCACAACTCCTACTTTCGTAACTTTTTTTGGGTTCGTTGATTCGTAATTTTCTGTGTCTCTCTCACGACGACGCTGCCTATTATGCCTAATGTGCTTCGAATGGATTTGTACTTTTCGAAATACATAGCGGTTATTTGTAACGATTCGAAATCTCGTATTTTACTTTCGTTTTTTACATGCGGCTATAGCCTCCGCCCCTGTACACCATTTTGAGAGGGTTCAGCACGGTGAGGGAGAAGCAGAGAGCAGAGCAGAGTGTTATTGTGCTTCGAATGGATTAGAAATCTCGTATTTTACTTTCGTTTTTTACATGCGGCTATAGCCTCCGCCCCTGTACACCATTTTGAGAGGGAGTTCAGCACGGTGAAGGAGAAGCAGAGAGCAGAGCAGAGTGAGTGTTATTGTGTTTCCAATGGATTTGTACATTCATAAGTTTTTTCATAACGAATTATGCCGAAGACATTCGGGCATTCGCTATTTTGCGGTATAATTTATTTCGGATTCGGTTTTATTCGTAATTGCTTTGTTCGGAAATTCGAATGCTTCCGAATGTCCGAAAGTTGCTAAATTCGGACGAATTTCGATTCGTTACGAAACGAATTGCACAAGCCTAATAGGTAAACCTATAATATAGCTTACCTATAGGTACTGTAAATATCTCCTAATTGTGCTCCGCTTAGGAGATATTTACTATATATGCAGCCGATGACGTCACCGGCACATGCGCTCTTAAGGAACAGCCACTCGAGCCGTTCCTTCAGAATCGCGTGCCATTATCCACGACTCCCCCATGCATCGGTGAAAGTGACGTCATTTCTGCTCCGACCAGTCACACAGCCGGAGTCCACAGACCCGTAAGGAAGACAATGAAGATGGAAGCGGCCTTCAGCCATAATAGTGCATCACTGGAATGCTTTGTTTTCAGGTAAGTTTAACATAATGTGCTAGTATGCACTGCTGTGCTGTGTTTGCACTGCAATTTGAAAAGTCCTGCATACAGCATCATTGGTACACTTTTCAAAATCTCACCAAAGATGCACCTTCTATTTAAATCAATGGGAAACGCACCAAAAATGCACACAGAATGTGCTTTGGGGTCCCGTAGCACAAAGATGCTGGTTGTTAAGGACGCAGGCAGGTGCCCACTCCCTAACAACCAGTAAATAGCTAACTGTTAAGAGGCCAGCTGGCTTCCTTAACAATTAGGGGATATGTAAACAATGCCCCATGCACTCCCCCATCCTCCAGGCTGACCGGCCGCTGTCTTTCCAGCTCCCCCCCCCCCTCTAGTGGTAGCATCGCTCCTGCACATGAGGAGCTTGGACATTCTGACCACCAAAGAGGTACTGGGGGAGGCGTTACTATAGTGGTTGTAAACCCTGTTACACCACTTTTACCTATAGGTAGGCCTATAATAAGGCTTACCAGTAGGTAACGTGACTATCTCCTAAACTTGCACAGTTTAGGAGATATTCACTGTATCAGCATGTGCCGATGTCATCGGCACATGCGCACTGAAGAAACAGCTCGCTCGTGCCGTTTCCTCAGGAGTCGTGCCGTAAAAGGCGGCTCCCGCGCACATGCTCGGGAGTGACGTCATCGTGGCTCCAGCCAATCACAGCGCCGGAGCCCGCAAACCCGGAAATAACTCAGAGAGACATGTTGTCAGTCACCGCGGTGTGAGGGGACCGCTGCAACAGCTTCTATCTAAGGTAAGTATTTCATAATTGAGCTAGTATGCGATGCATACTAGCTCATTATGCCTTTGTCTTGCAGGTTTTTTTTTTTTTTTTCTGAGTTTACAACAACTTTAAGCACACAGGTAAGTTCCAGCTCCTGACGGTGTCCTTAATAACCAGCTAATTACGCATATGCGCTGTAATGCAATGCAATATTTTTTTTTTTTAAACGCATAGTGCATTTTAGAAGTGCTTCTATGTGAAAGCAGCTGCTCTGTAGTTAACAAAGGCCCTAACATTAGAACTCGGGGGGTCTTTGAGATAATTCTGCACAAGGATCGACAACAACTATCTGTCTTCTAAGAAAAAACTGCATCCAAATACCATCAAATAACTAATAAAACAGGATCTTTTCCACTTACAATACTTACACTAAGTGGAAGAAGGAGTTAAGGCATATGATACTGTTGATACTAAAAAATATCATATACCATATAAGAGCATATCGTTGATATTTTGTTATCTCATTCTGTTATCATATTTAAAAACACATATAGTTGTAAATTAAATAAATACATAAATAACAATTACACTCTCCAAAATTAAAGCTAAAAATATCAGCAGGGCCCCAATAAAAAGTTAATTTTGTCATGCCTGTATTAGTAGACTATTAATTGTCTCGGTGGTTATCACCTATAAAAAGGAGGAGCTAATCCAAAAGAAGTATTCAGGATACTCGTATTAAGCATTGCCAAGTGGGAATGTGATTCACACCACCTTGCTGAATTTGGGGGGAATCCAATAACACTGCTACGCCACTTTTCTGCCATTAATTGCTCTTGTTAATGTGTTGTACCTAATGAAATAAACACCTGTGACAGTTCTGGTTCTGACAGCGACTCATGCAACAAATTCAGGTAGTTTTCATTTGCTCCACTTCTACACTGTGGCGCATCACCTGGAGCAAATAAAAAAAAAATACAGACAGTTCGCATCTTATGAAAGTGGAGCTAATTAAGACCAACTCTTTTTGGGCTTACAGAGAAAGATTCTGCGAAAGTGTCTCACATGTGTTCTAAAGAGTGGTGCAACATGCATCAAATTTAAGTACAAGTTGTAGACAGGTACATGAATTTGGCTCTTGCTTTGCTATTTTTAAAACGCATGTGAGATACTTTCACAAGATCTGTCTGTGCCAGTTTTTTTTGAATTCCAGGAATTAATGCGTTGAAAGTTGGCTGATCAACATTTGCCTTTTTGAAATACACATCATATGCATTTTGATTGGAACTAAACTTAAAGGATGGCCATTTCTACAATAACCATACATTACATGGATCTTTATATCGTCTGCTAAACCATATGTATGAACTGAATCTTAAAAGGTATTTGCCTTTGAAACTGGTTTTAATATACAGATTCTACAGGAGACAACATATGTAAATAAAGACTGGAATGCAAGTTTTACTGTGATCCATTATTTGTGCTCAATATTTTTATTGGTGCCAACATATGCCATCATCTTTGTTTATGCTGAATCAACGCTTCCTCTAGGTGCACTATTTCCGTGCTCTTTAGTCAAAAGTGAGCATATGACAAGAATATTCAAATAAATGTCCAATGGTCACATAGTGTAAAAGGGATGAGGTTCCAGAGTGTTTGCTTCTACTCTCTATAACCTTCATGATTTATAACAATAGCACACTGGCTCCTAGTTTACTAAACCCACATCATAAAAAACTATCAATAATGGTGTATTACGTGCTGTTCCTACTCACTCGGTCATTTTCTGTATTCTGCAAAACAATCTGGTTGATCCTGCTACTCTCTATCTCCACCTTCAGTTCATGTCCCCAATTCAGCTACTGATTTTACAATACAGTGTTGGCAGCTCTGCACATGCTCTGTGTTCAGTGAGTTTCTATGATGAGCAGTGCCTCCCTATCACATCTGTGTAGCCCATGTGACTATAGAGTCACACATGTGGGCATGTACACATATGGTAGATGACAGTCCACTACCTCCCTCCTCCTCCATGCCCACTAACCAGATAAACACAATGGGGGTGGGATATTACAGTACATGTAGATTGATGGAGGCTTCTTCTCCCTGGTATTCTAAGACACACGCTGGAGGCGCACAGCACAGACTGTGACTGGTAGAAATCCACCCACACCATGGTATTACCAAAAATAAATAAAGATTTTATTTCATATATATATATTTGTATGACAATTTAAACTGTTTATTGATATTAATTTGTTATTTTTACTCTTTACTACAAAGGCTGCTTTTTTATTTTATTTTGAACATGTGACCAGCAGCAGAGGACAAGAAGCTCCCCCTACTTATATTTCCCTGCAGACAGGCTGGGAAAGAACTGGGTCATGTGACAGCTGTATAGCGATTAGAGAAAAGGTACTTGGATATATATATATTTTTAATTAAAAAAATCACAGTGCCATCACCCGTATACATAATTAGAAGGGACTATGTAAATGAAACAGTGTGTGTGTTTAGTATCACTTTAATTTAGAAGGAAAGAGACCCCTCCTCACAAACAAGGAATCTCCACAACATCAAGCCCCATGACTCCAATTCTGAAAAACCCTGACTTCCCTCCGGGAATGTCAGATCAATTCCTCACTGGATTCCATCCTAACACTGACCTACGAATACACCATATGTTACTCCATGGCAAAATGTTTCCACTTGACAGCTTTAAACACCTCTGGCCTGACTCATCGATTAACCTATGGAAAAACTTTCAAATAAGACACTTTATTAAATTAATTGATAGAACAACTGATCTCTCTCAACCCCTTTCTCCATTTCAAAAACTATGCTCTAAAAAGACCCCCCTGCACCACACAATTTCTGCCATTTATACAAGGTGGGGCTTTTTTACAATGGACGGGAACAGACTGGATTATACAGCGGCAGACACACGCTGTTTTACTCATGAAAAGGTACGGTTGCATATGGATCACACAGCGACAGACACGCTGTTTTTCTGCTGACTGTGGGCACAATTAGACTGCATATCTGGGCACAATTAGACTGCATATCTGGGCACAATTAGACTATATATCTGGGCACATTAAAACTGCATATCTGGGCACAATTAGACTGCATATCTGGGGCACAATTGGTCTGCATATCTGGGGCACAATTAGACTATATATCTGGGCACAATTAGACTGCATATCTGGGCACAATTAGACTGCATATCTGGGCACAATCAGACTGCATATCTGGGGCACAATTAGACTGCATATCTGGGGCACAATTAGACTATATATCTGGGCACAATTAGACTGCATATCTGGGCACAATTAGACTGCATATCTGGGCAGAATTAGACTGCATATCTGGGCACAATTAGACTACATATCTGGGCACAATTAGACTGCATATCTGGGGCACAATTAGACTACATATCTGGGCACAATTAGACTTCATATCTGGGCACAATTAGACTGCATATCTGGACACAATTAGACTGCAAATGGGCATTGTTTACCCAGTAGCTGCTGCATTTTCCCACCCTAGGCTTATACTCGAGTCAATGTGTTTTCACAGTTTTTTGTGGTAAAATTAGGTGCCTCAGTTTGTACTCGGGTCGGCTTATACTCGAGTATATACAGTACTAATAATGCCTGCAAACACTGTTTGCACACTTTATTTCCACAAGAGCCATTGGGGTTAATTTACTAAAACTGGAAGCTGATTGGTTTCTATGCACAGCTGCGCCAGATTTTGCACTTTCCACTTTTAGTAAATCAACCCTATTGACTGTGTTAGGCTGGGTTCACACTAGTGCGACACGACATCCGTCCTACTTTGGATCCGACTTTGCCCTGCGACATGAAGCCGACATATGTCCGACTTTCAATGAACGGGGATGCGACTTGGACCCCCGCCAATATCAGGCACTGTGTTTGGTATGAATCTTGAGGGGGAACTCCAGGCCAAATTTTAAATAAAAAACCGGCATGGGTTCCCCCTCCAGAGGCATACCAGGCCCTTGGGCCTGGTCTGGATTTGACCGGGCGCCCCTACGCCAAAAAACCGGCTTGGGGTCCCCCCAAAATCCAAACCAGACCCTTATCCGAGCACAACCTGGCAGGCCGCAGGGGAAGAGGGGGGGACGGGAGAGCGGCCCCCCCTCCCTCCTGAACCATACCAGGCCGCATGCCCTCAACATGGGGGGGTTGGGTGCTCTGGGGCAGGGGGGCGACCTGTGGCCCCCCCACCCCAGAGCACCCTTCCCCCATGTTGATGAGGACAGGGCCTCTTCCCGACAACCCTGGCCGTTGGTTGTCGGGGTCTGCGGGCGGGGGGCTTATCGGAATCCGGGAGCCCCCTTTAATAAAGGGGCCCCCAGATCCCGGCCCCCCCACCCTATGTGAATGAGTATGGGGTACATCGTACCCCTACCCATTCACCTGGTGGAAAAAAATTGCAATAAAAAAACACTACACAGGTTTTTAAAGTAATTTATTACACAGCTCCGGGGGTCCCTCCCGACTCCGGCGCTCTTCTTCCGACTTCCGGGGGTCTTTTCCGACTTCGGGGGTCTCCGGTGTCGTCTCCGCGCTCTCCGGTTCTTTCTTCCGCCGGGCCTCCGCCATCTTCTTTTTAGCTCTTTTGCTAACAGAGGCCCGGTCTTCCCGTTGTCTCGTCCGGCTCTCCGTTGTCCTTCTGCCGGCCCCTCCACTAACTTCTTGGTAGCTCTTTTGCTAGTGGAGGGGCCGGGCTTCCCGTCGTCGCCGTCGGCTTCTTCTTCCCTCTTCTCCTCCTCGATGTTGACGCGTCGCTTCCTCTCGCTGTAATACTGGCTCTCCGCTCCGCATTAATATAGGCTTCTCATGACGTCACAGTCACATGTTCCGGGGCACATGGCCCCGGAGCATGTGACTGTGACGTCATGGGAACATGTGACTGTGACGTCATGAGAAGCTTATATTAATGCGGAGCGGAGCGGAGAGCCAGAATTACAGCGAGAGGAAGCGACGCGTCAACATCGAGGAGGAGAAGAGGGAAGAAGAAGCCGACGGCGACGGGAAGACCGGCCCCTCCACTAGCGAAAGAGCTAAAGAAGTTAGTGGAGGGGCCGGCAGAAGGACAACGGAGAGCCGGACGAGACAACGGGAAGACCGGGCCTCTGTTAGCAAAAGAGCTAAAAAGAAGATGGCGGAGGCCCGGCGGAAGAAAGAACCGGAGAGCGCAGAGACGACACCGGAGACCCCCGAAGTCGGAAAAGACCCCCGGAAGTCGGAAGAAGACCCCCGGAGCTGTGTAATAAATTACTTTAAAAACCTGTGTGTGTTTTTTATTGCAATTTTTTTCCACCAGGTGAATGGGTAGGGGTACGATGTACCCCATACTCATTCACATAGGGTGGGGGGCCGGGATCTGGGGGCTCCCTTATTGAAGGGGGCTCCCGGATTCCGATAAGCCCCCACCCGCAGACCCCGACAACCAACGGCCAGGGTTGTCGGGAAGAGGCCCTGTCCTCATCAACATGGGGGCAGGGTGCTCTGGGGTGGGGCGGCCACAGGTCGCCCCCCTGCCCTAGAGCACCAAACCCCCCATGTTGAGGGCATGCGGCCTGGTACGGTTCAGGAGGGAGGGGGGGGCCGCTCTCCCGTCCCCTTCCCCTGCGGCCGGCCAGGTTGGTGCTCGGATAAGGGTTTGGTTTGGATTTTGGGGGGATCCCCCACGCCGTTTTTCGGCGTAGGGGTGCCCCTGCAAATCCAGACCCAAGGGCCTGGTATGCTCCTGGAGGGGGAACCCACGCTGGTTTTTTATTTAAAATTTGGCCTGGAGTTCCCCCTCAAGAGCAGTACAGCCAAAGTCGGACCATGCAAGACTGCAGTCCGACATTGATCCGACTTCAATGATAGTCAATGGGCTGAAGTCGGACCAAAGTAGTACAGGGAGCATTTTCAATGTCGGACCGACTTGTGTCGGACCAGTTAGGACGGCTCCCATAGGGAAACATTGATTTTCATACGTCATGCGACATGAGCTCCCAATGTCGGAGCGTTTGTCGCCCCAGTGTGAACCAGGCCTTACTGCAACACAGAGCAGATTGACAGCTGGGTTTCACTAATTAGATGAGGTCCACAGGTGGTTAATATAGAATCAATGATTTGTTAAACCTCTATTATGGATTTATTTAATTAAGCAGAAGTACCCCCTACACCCCTGAGAAGTATATCTTGGGGTACACATGCAGCTGGTATCAGACCTTCAAATCTCTTCTATCCTGTGTAAAGCTTTTTCAAACAAGATGAGTTTCAGTGGAGAATACCAGAAGCAAGGCTAAAAATATAATTTCAGAGAAATTACTAGAACAAACTTGGGCAGGTCTTTTGGAATTCCTAAAAAGACAACACATGGCATTACAGTAGGAAATCATGCATTAGGTTTTTCTCTATTGCTTTTGTAATTGGTAACAATTCCAGGCATGATAGCAGATGAGAAACAACTGGTCTGTTGAAAAACAATATTGTTGCATGCAGCAGGATTTTAAAACTAGCCAACATAAGACTAAATACGTGTACTTTATGTGTTCTTAAATCACATAAACTCTAGAATGTCAATTTCTATTTTTTGTCATGGAGAGAGAGGAGAGGTAGAAGGGAAGGACATAAAGTAAAGCCTTGGTTTGAGAGTAACTTGGTTTGAGAGTGTTTTGCAAGACAAGCAAAAAATTTTAATACATTTTGACTTGATATACAAGTGATGTCTTGATATACAAGTTATGTCACAACTGAGTATAAAACAGAAGAGAGGCGCCTCTAAGTGTAGCAATATGGTTACATTTAACCACTTAAGGACCGGACCAATATGGACCATAATGACCAGAGGTGATTTCACAATTTGGCACTGCGTTGCTTTAACTGGAAATTGTGCGGACATGCAATGTTGAACACTATTTTGGCATTTTTCGGCCTTCGAAACTGTAATAGGTAGTGAGGAGTGAAATCAAAAATTTGCGCCCTTAGAAATCTTGAAGGCGGTGCTTGGTTTTCGGGGTCCGGTACGCGGCTAGGCTCCGAAAAAGTCCCACACATGTGGTATCCCCGTACTCAGGAGAATCAACAGAATGTATTTTGCGGTGCAATTCCACATATAACCATGGCATGTTTGAGAAATATATCATTTAGTGACAACTTTTTGTAAATTTTTTTTTTTTTGTCGTTATTCAATCACTTGGGACAAAAAAATAAATATTCAATGGGCTCAAGATGCCTCTCAGCAAATAGCTTGGGGTGTCTACTTTCCAAAATGGGGTCATTTGGGGGGGTTTTGAACTTTCCTTGCATTTTATGCACAACATTAGGAAGCTTATGTCACACATCATCCACTCTTCTAACCACTTGAAGACAAAGCCCTTTCTGACACTTTTTGTTTACATGAAAACATTTATTTTTTTTGCAAAAAAATTACGTTGAACCCCCAAACATTATATATTTTTTTAAAGAAAAGGCCCTACAGATTAAAATAGTGGGTGTTGCATTTTTTTTTCCACACAGTATTTGCGCAGCGATTTTTCAAACGCATTTTTGGGGGAAAAAATACACTTTTTTTATTTTAATGCACTAAAACACACTATATTGCCCAAATGTTTGATGAAATAAAAAAGAGGATCTTAGGCCGAGTACATGGATACCAAACACGACATGCTTTAAAATTGTGCACAAACGCGCAGCGACGTCAAACTACATACATTTTTAAAAGCCTTTAAAAGCATTTACAGGTTACCACATTAGATTAACAGAGGAGGTCTACTGATAAAATGACTGCCCTCGATCTGACTTTTGCGGTGATACCTCACATGCATGGTGCAATTGCTGTTTACATATGACGCTAGACCGACGCGGGGTGCTATTTTTTTTTTTTTTTTTATTATCTATTTTGCTTTTTTTATTTTATTTTTAAACTGTTCCTTCCATTTTTTTTTTTACCATTTTTATTGTTATCTCAGGGAATGTAAATATCCCCTATGATAGCAATAGGTAGTGACAGGTACTCTTTTTTTGGAAAAAATTGGGGGGTTAGACTCTAGATTTTTCCTCTGCCCTCAAAGCATCTGACCACACCAAGATCGGTGTGATAAAATGCTTTCCCAATTTCCCAATGGCGCTGTTTATATCGGGGGGGAGACATTACCTCCCACTGCTTGTAAATGCAGTCTAGAGGCTAATTAGCCGCTATAATTGCTTTTACATGAAAGCCGACCGCTGGCTGAAAAGAATGATACCAAGATGATACCTAAACCCGCAGGCATCATTCTGGTATAACCATTCAAAGTCCAGCAACATACCAGTACGTTGCTGGTCCTTGTTGGACATTTATTGTAATCTTTTTTTTTCATGCAGCCTGTTGGCTGAATGAAAAAAAGAGATTGATCGGTGGGTATGCCCACCATTAGAATACCTCCCTTCATCCACCCACTTCTAATGATGGGCATACATGCACCATTTATATATGCCGAAGCATGGGGGCATCCTCCCGCAAAAAAGTTATGCCGCGTACACACGGTCTGACTTTTCCACGGGCAAGCCTCCGTCAGAATTTCAACCGTATGTACGCGGCATAAAAGGTTATGCCGCGTACACACGGTCAGACTTTTCCACGGGCAAGCCTCCGTCGGAATTTCGACCGTATGTATGCGGCATTAGGAGCAAAACCCCACCTCCGCCCCTGCTGCCACCATGCTTCGGCATATATGCTCTTTTTTTTACTGTGGTGGTGAAATCACCTCCTACAGCGTTGGAGTCACGGCTTTATGTATCGTGGGAGCAAACGCTGTTGCTGTCAAGATAAATAAATCCGCGCTGCAACTGAATGGCGTACCTGCTAAGCAAATGATGGTTAACATTAAAACAAAGTAACATTACAGTATAACAGTAAGACCTTACCATACCATACCTGCAAAGCAAATACCAAAAAAAAAAATAGTAAAAAATAAAAAATAAATTTAACGCAACCTGTGCCTAAAATATATATATGCCGAAGCATGCTGGCATCCTCCCGCAAAAAAGTTATGCCGCATACACACGGTCTGACTTTTCCACGGGCAAGCCTCCGTTGGAATTTTGACCGTATGTACGCGGCATTAGGAGCAAAATCGCTCCTCCGCCCCTGCTGCCCCCATGCTTCAGCATATATGCTCTTTTTTTTTACTGTGGTGGTGAAATCACCTCCTACAGCGTTGGAGTCACGGCTTTATGTATCGTGGGAGCAAACGCTGTTGCTGTCAAGATAAATAAATCCGCGCTGCAACTGAATGGCGTACCTGAAAACAAAAAGTTACATACCTGAAAAGCAAGCATGATAAAACATTGCAGAATAGAATACAGTAAAAAAGAGCAGAACAATAGAGAGAAAATAGAGAGAGAGAGAGAACAATAAAACTACATCTATTTTTGTTATTTTTATTTCATATTTTTTTTGTGTTTTGTTTTTTACGTTTTTTTTTTTGTTTTTTTTACACTTTTTTTTTACTCAACTGTAACGGTTCGGGTCTCTCAAAATGTGATGGCATCTTGGGAGACCCTGTGTAAGTGTGTCCTGTTCTGTGCAATGCTGTACCCTACGCTAAAACTTCACTTTTGTGTGGTAGCGTTCAAAACATTTACCAATGCACAGACCAGGATTGTCAGGACAGAGTGGACAAAAATAACGGGTGTCACGCCTAAATCCGCGCTTGCTACAGACACGACATCTTTTTTGGGGGGCTTGTTGGGTAGGGGTACTCTTTAGGACATACGGATAATGCCTCTCATGCAGCCGACTTACTGCATTTGGTAGGGGATGGTGAGATGCAGAACCGCCTGGATACAGGAGTTCTGTGACTATCTCATCCTGGAATTTTAGGAGAGATAAAGTCCCGCCTGAAGCTCTGTATAGCACATGAGCGTTCAGCAAAGCCAATTGGAATAAGGATAGAGACACTTTTTTGTACCAGCGTCTCGCTTTACAGGCAATGTGATACGGCGCCAACTTCTGGTCGTTGAGTTCCACTCCTCCCATATTTTGGTTATATTCGTGGACACAGAGGGGTTTCTCCACAACACCAGTCGCCATACGAATTTGGACTGTCGCGTCTGCATGAAGGGAGGTAAGAAGGAAAACATTCTTATTATCCCTCCACTTCACAGCGAGCAAGTTATTACACTTCAAGCAGGCTCTCTCCCCCAACCTAAGACGGGAATCTACAAGCCCCTGGGGAAAGCCCCGGCGATTAGGTCGCACGGTGCCACATGCTCCAATCTGATGATCAAACAAGTGACTAAAAAGTGGCACGCTCGTGTAATAATTGTCCACATACAAGTGGTACCCCTTTCCGAATAAGGGTGACACCAAGTTCCACACTATCTTGCCAGCGCTCCCTATGTAATCCGGGCAGTTGGCCGGCTCAATCTGACTATCTTTTCCCTCATAAACCGTAAAGCTCCATACATAGCCTGTTGCCCTGTCACAGAACTTATAGAGCTTGACCCCGTATCTGGCACGCTTGCTGGAAAGGTACTGCTTGAAAGACAAGCGGCCAGAAAATTTAATCAGGGACTCATCAACGCAGACAACTTGATCGGGAATAAACAAGGCTGCAAAACGTTCGTTGAAGTGGTTTATGAGAGGCCGAATTTTGTAGAGCCGGTCGTATTCAGGGTCTCCACATGGACGACAAAGTTAATTGTCGTGGAAGTGCATGAACCGCAAAATCTGCTCGTATCTTTTCCTGGGCATGGAGGCAGAAAACACGGGCATGTGGTCAATTGGGTGCGTGGACCAATAAGCACGTATTGACGAAAATTTATGTGTGCCCATGTTGAGGGAAAGGCCCAGAAAGGTCTTAAATTCGGAAACCGTAATTGGTTTCCGATCTCTGGCAATGGAAGGCAACTGGGGATTAGCGGCGATTAATTGACCAGCATATAAATTACTCTGGTCCACAATAGATCTATAGAGATCTTCTGTGAAAAACAGCCAATAAAAATCAAGTGGCATAAAATCAGCTGTTTCCACCTGAATACCGGGTTGGGCAGTGAATGGGGGAAGTACGGGTGCTGCAGAAGTGGTGGGGACCCAATCAGGATAGGCAAATTCTGCAGGAAGGGCACGACGGGCCTGCCTTTGTCTTCTTCTACTTCTTGGTGGCAGCGGGACACTACTTGTGCTTGCCACCTCGCCAGCTTGAACTGCACTTATGGGACTCGCCGCGTCACCACGTGATACTGCAGTGCTGGATGTAGGCCCAGGCTGTACTAGGCCGCTGGTGCTTGCCAGTTCACCAGAAGGAATAGCGGCGCTTGTACTACTCTGCTCCATGATACGAGAGACCTGCAGTTCTTGCTCCTCAACAACCTCAGAAGATCGGGATTGGGTGCGCCTGACCTTAGCAGGGACCTCATCTTCGTCGCCAGGGCTATCTGACATGGCGCCGCTGTCTTCTACGGGAAGGTATTCTGAGCATGAATCTGACAGATCCGTGGCCTCCTCTTCACTATCTGTCATGCTCAGAATCTCGTAGGCCTCTTTACTAGTGTACCTTCGATTTGCCATTTTGGGCTCTAATTTTAGGGGTACACTAGTAAGATTCACAGGAAAAAAAGCACCTGACTGTCGTCAGCAAATATATCAAACGCTACAAAAAAAACTGTTAGCGATTGCAGGGATCAGGTCTGACTCTGCGAACGCTGCAGTTATGTGTGTTGTGTTTGGTAACAACCAACCGTGATCGATACTGCACTTGGGTGGGCTGGGCTGGGCTGGGCGGAGGGGCTAAACGCAGGTGCTAGCAGGTATCTGGGCTGATTTCGCTAACACTGCGTTTTTGGGAACCCTAAACCGCTGGGGACGCTAGTATAGATCTGATCAGATCAAATATTGATCTGTTCAGATACTATACCACTAAGGGAGGTGTATGCTTTGCGCGTGGGTGTTAGCGTTACTGGCACTAACCTAACGCTGCCTGGGGCGACGCAGACCCTCTCTGGCGCTAAAACCTAATTGATATCACCCGCCGGGCGATCAGGGGGTTAAATCTTTATTGGGTTATATATGGCGGGTGCCCTGATTCTATAAAAAGCAAAAGCAAACTAACCAACCAGCGTCACCCGTAACACTTTTTTCAATTAGTTGAAGTGCATTTTTTCCCAAAAATTTGCGTTTGAAAGCCTGCTGCGCAAAAACAGTGTGACATAAAATATTGCAACGATGGCCATTTTATTCTATAGGGTCTCTGCTAAAAAATCTATATATAATATTTGGGGCTTCTAAGTAATTTTCTAGCAAAAAATATTAATTGAAACAACAAATGTCAAAAATAGGTCTGGTCTTGAAGTGGTTAAACTGAATTGATTATTTTACAAGGTGATCGTTTACAATCACTTTAACTCCCAAAAGGCTTTTCATTAAAATAGTTCTAAAGTGACACCATATTAAAGGAGTTTTAAAGCCACACTTTCAATTTATAACATCGCCATCAGGGGCGGATCCAGAGTCTTTTCTCGGGAGGGGCACTGCCAAAAAATATGTTTTTTTTTTGTGGGAAATTTACCGGGGAAATGGCTGGTGTCGGCGCTTCAATCATCCCGGCACCATGGTTGTTGTGGTATCAGGATGATTGAAGCGCATTATTTCTATTATTACATTGTAATATAAAATTAAATAGTTCAATGCAGAATCAGTGGGAACCCCGAGTGTGTCACTTGGCACCGTCGCCTGCAATTAGTGGGAGCCCTGAGCATGTCACTTGCCACACGTTGCGGATTGTCACTTGCCACGTCACCTGCCACATCTTGTGGATTGTCACTTGCCACACCTTGTGGATTGTCACTTGCCACATCACCTGCCACACCTTGCGGATTGTCACTAGCCACACCTTGCGCATTGTCACTTGCCACTCACCTGCCACACTTTGCTGATTGTCACTTGCCTGCCACCAGATGCAGATTGTCATTTGCCACGTCACCTGACACAATTTGCGGATTGTCACTAACTTGCCTGCTAAGGTGTAGTTTTGGTTGTCTCTTGCTGTGTCTCAGACTCCCAGAGTCAGGCAGCAGAGAGATAATGTAATCTCTCTGCTGCCTGCACAGTGAGGGCGGAAGTCACTGCAGGAATGCAGGGCAGGCACGGGCGGTGAGAGATAAGTCTGCCCACGAACCGCACCGCCCGCCCACGAACCGGAGCCGCCCGCTTTCTTACCCGTCTGTGGAGCCGCACGCTATCGCACCTGCCTGCAGAGCGGCCCGACGTGACTCACTGACGTCACTTGTTGCTAGACGCCAAGCGGCCCGGGCGTTAGCAACGAGTGCAGGGAAGAGGCTCCACCCACCTCCTCCTCCGCTCCTGGTATCGTGTCAGTGCGCCGCGTAACTACATTAGACGAGTCTCTCTCTCAACGCCGCTGATCGGCTGATGTGAGAAACTGAGAGAGAGACTCAGAGAGGCAGCGGCAGCCGCAGAACAAGTACTGTATATATTTGAGTATAAGCTGAACCGAATATAAGCCGAGGCACCTAATTTTACCCCAAAAAACTGGGAAAACGTATTGACTCGAGTATAAGCCTAGGGTGTCCATCTGCATGCCTCACTGTGCCTCACTGTGCCCATGACTAGACTGATGTTTAACATGGGAGTCTATGGAAGGAGTGCCCGGGTTTGAAAAATTGGTTCTCCCCGGCCGTAGATCTCCCAGACACCAAACTTTGCACACTTGTAGAGGAGACATGGGGCTACATGTGTGCCAAGTTTGGCATCCAGGGGACCTACAAGAGGCCGGTACCGGGTCCGCAAAACCACCGGAGAAATTACCATTTAACATTGGAGTCTATGGAAGGAGTGCCCGGTCTTGAAAAATCGGTTCTCCCCGGCCGTAGGTCTCCCAGACACCAAACTTTTCACACTTGTAGAGGAGACATTGGGCTAGATGTGTGCCAAGTTTGGGGTCTATGGTCAGCCGGTACTGGGTCCCCAAATTCCGGGAGATCAGGCGCAAAAAAAAAACTGAGGAAGCAAGTGAGTGTGACAGATGGTCTCGGGGGGGGGGGCAATTGCCCTGTTGCCCCTCCCCCTGGATCCGCCCCTGATCGCCATTCTAATAACAGTACAAACAATAGATATGTTTGACGATCCAATATAAGCTTAGCTGAAAAAACTTCTTTCATATTGTAAGTGCTGCCAGTCTGCTGGTCATCTCTTTCCACAACTTCCTGAATGCCCTGCATTTTTTGCAGCTTCTCCTCTGTTCTTTACCTTGGTTTACTTTCCGTTTCTAAGGACTACATATCCCATGGTACCTTGCTGCCTCTAAGCAGTGATTCCTATGCTAACTCCGCCTCCTAAAACTCCTCTTATAAGCAGCTCTGTAGTTCAGAAGGCAGGCTCTGTGAATTCTGTGACACAGCAGTGCCAACACAAGACAAGGAATATGAAAAATGGTTTACAGAATTTAAGAAAGTAAATGTGTGGGAATCTTCACAATGTAAGTTTCAGAACTACTCTGTTCTGAAAAAAAGAACTGCGTGTGATTGGCTGAGGTGGTGAGGTGGACAGATGATGTCTCAATCTCCCCCTCAGCCAATCAGAGGGAGAAATTTATTCATTCATAAAATACAAAGATTTCTGTGAGTGGCTGGGAATGGGACGAGAAGTCCCCGTACTACTGTCGGAACAGCAGGCACATTTCTTGCCAATGGAAATCATTTGGAAATCATTTATTTTGGCCCAAACAAGCTATTTAAAGTAAAATGAAATCTGGAATTAGGTTTAAAATGTAGATCCCTCTCCTGGTAAAACAATGGGGAGCATGTGACAATGAAATTATGACAAATTTGGTATATTTGAAATAATGACTATTATGGAAACCCTTGTCTTGCAGTCATGTAGTCATGCATTCTGTATTTTTTTAATCTCTACCATATAGGCTTCCAAATAGCAGAATTTGCTATAAGACATATGTAGTTAAAGTCCAATTGAACCTTCAGTTGAAATCAAATACATTCCAAATACATTAAAGTGATTGTAAAGGCAGAAGGTTTTTTCTCTTAATGCATTCTATGCATTAAGAGAAAAAACCTTGTGTGGGCAGCAGCCTCCCTTAGCCCCTCTAATACTTACATGAGCCCCATTGCGATCCAGCGATGTTGCATGAGAGCCTTGGCTGTCCGGGATTCTCCCCCATTGGCTCCCCCTACTGTCAATCAAAGTCAGTATGCAAATGAGGAGAGAGAAGGGGCATGGCCAAGCTGCGGCTCCGTGTCTGAATGGATACACAGAGCAGCTTGCTGTGGGGGCACTCGGCAGGGGGGAGGGGCCAGAAGAACTAAAGAGGGACCCGAGAATAGGATGATCAGAGCTGCTCTGTGCAAAACCAATTGCACAGAGCAGGTAAGTGTAACATGTTTTTTATTTTTAAACAAAAAAAACAAGACTTTAATATCAATTTAAGCAAAAGGTGTTCAGCGTCGTACAGTCTGTTCTCTTTATAAATTAGCTACAGCCTGAGTGGAAAAGCCTGTCCCCATGCCAGCATACTGCAGAGAACAACCTTTGCTCTCTGTGTGAAAGCAATGTTTTGCAATTGGAATGTATTTCACTTACTACTGAAAGCTTAATTGGACTCTTTGTCAAGACCAGACAGAAAAATTGTTTATTATCAGTGTGTTTGAGAATATTGTTTTTTGGGATAGCAGAAATATAGACTAAAATTGAATAGAAATACATAGCTGGCAAGTCCGCTTAGTTTGTTATTTTTAAGTAACTGAAACATATCCCTAGATAAACCCATCTTAAAAATGCACCTACTTTGAACCTGATGAAATGTGAGGAAGCAAGAAGAGTAAAGCCCTGTACACACGATCGGATAACCTATGGATTTTCGTCCGATGGATTTAACCATCGGAAATCCGATGAAACTGTTTTTCATCAGTCTTGGCCACACACCATCAGTCAAAAAACCGACCAATCCAAACGTGGTGACGTAAAACACTCCGATGAGCCGAGAAAAATGAAGTTTAATGCTTCTGAGCATGCGTCGACTTGATTCTGAGCATGCGTGGGTTTTTTAACAGATGGACTTGCCCATAGACGATCGGAAATTCCCATCGGTTTTTTATCCATCGGAAAAATTTAAAACAAGTTCTATTTTTTCCATCCGATGGAAAAAAGACTGATGGGTACCATACACGATCGGTTTGTCTGATGAAAACCATCCATCGGACGGTTTTCATCAGTTAAACCGATCGTGTGTACGGGGCTTAACATTCTATTCTTCTATCACATTCAAACACATATTTCACTTTTTGTAATTTCCTTGGAAATGGGTTAAAAAACATAAAATTTATAATAGGTAAAACATTGTGAAATCATCTGAA
This sequence comes from Rana muscosa, assembly GCA_029206835.1. Lineage (NCBI taxonomy): Eukaryota > Metazoa > Chordata > Amphibia > Anura > Ranidae > Rana > Rana muscosa. Next base: position 16,418,675 of record JARGYO010005626.1, read on the forward strand.
TTGCCGATATGTGCTTGTAAACTTTGAACAATATTTTAGATTTTCAACACGTGGCAAATGTCAAATTTCATTGATTGCAAAATCAAGGAAAGGCAAACATTTTATGTGCTTGGATATTTTGTGGTTTAGGTGTTCTTCTATTATTTAGACACACTGGGGTTTAATCGTATTGGAGTGGGGACTTTTAAAGTGGTATTAATGTATTGTTTCCCCTAAATTAGGTAAAAATAACTCAAATTAATATATATTTTTTCCTTTTTCGATTGTTCCCTGGCCGCACTTCTATATTCCCATTTCCTCTGCGCTTCCGGGACCTATGGAGTCCTGTAGTAGCCCTCTCTAGATGCACAACCCAGCTCTGTAACACAACTCTACATGCAGTCGTTCAGGGTGCTGCACAAATAGCCAGCATAAGACAGACACAGAGAAAAATTCCTGAACAGCTTGCTCACTGTTGTGATCTGTGATTGGCCCACAGAAATCACATGGTACCTGACCACCTGTACCATGTGATTAGCCAATCACAGATCACAACCATAAGCAAGCTGTTCATGAATGAGGTACCCATTTATCAAAGCTAAAAAATATTGTTTCTACAGAGATCATCACTGAATAAGCAACAACAGGGTAACAAAAAAAATCCTGATCACCCCCTCCCAGAGTAGTACAGTGTTACTATGGTGACACTGAGCTAGTCTGATAAAAGGATGGAAAAAAAAAAAAGGAAAAAAAAAAAAAAGATTTTGTTTTTTAAAAAGTTGAATAAAAAATTATCCCTGATCACCTCCACACCAGTCAAATGATGACGCTGTACTGCCCTGATAAAAGTATGTAAAAATTTGTGAACAATTACCTGCTACTAAATACCTTGGACTGTCTAGTTTCCAAAAAGGGGTCATTTGGGAGATATTTGTACTGTCATGACATTTTAAGGGCCTCAAGAAATGAGATAGGCCGTCAGCACATCAGGATTGATCAATTTTCAAATATATATACTCTAGTTTGTAGATGATATAACCTTCACACAAGCCGATTAATATACACTTAATGGGATTTTTTTTTTACAGCAGAATCCATTTTGGCCTAAATTTATGAAGACATTTTATTTTATTAGATATACTTTATAACAGAAAGTAGAAAGTATTGGTTTTTTAAATGTTCAGTCTTTTTTTTTTGTTTATATAATAAAAACTAAAAAAAGTGGTGATCAAATACCGTTAACTCAATACAATTTTATCTTTTAGATTTACTAGGAATTTTTGAATCTGCAATGTGTTTGATAATAATGATTATGGCGTATTTTAAATAAATATAAAGATTTGATAAATAATTGCGCAACTATTATTGGATGTACAAAATCAACTTAATTCTACCGATTATGTGTTTTAATTTTTTTTTTATGGTTGGGGGGAAGTCTTTTACAAGTGTAAACCGGTAAAAAGTTGCAAAAACATAAAAAATAGCAAAAAATGGTATGACCACCTGAGACACAAAAATGAAAGAGAGGCAGGGCCAGGCAATGAAAGAGTTAGGGCATACTGCATCTCAAAGAAGCTCAAAAAAGGTGCTCCTACAGGCTTTTAAGCTTTCATTTTTTTCTGTCTGGAAACTCCCCTCCATGTTAGCCAGTGTGTCCATGCGTTTTCAGGAGTTTACAGGCATATGAGCTTACAGACAGAAGAAAAAAAAAAACCCCACCGAACAAATTTTTGAGAGGAGCTTTTGAGCAGAGATTATACCTAAGCATCCAAAAAATGCTCACAAAAGCTTAAAAAAAGCTCAAAAAAGCTTAAAAAAAAGCTCAAAAACATGCAATAAAAACATACGAAAAAGCACAAAAAAGCAAAAGCATCTTCATGTTTTTAGGCAGGAAAATAAAAGCTCAAATGCCTGTAAAAGCAGCTTTTTCTTAGCTGCAGCGTGCATGAGCCCATTTTGTTTTACAGCATGGGTGCTCAACCTGTGGCCCTCCAGCTGTTGCAGAACTACAAGTCACATCATGCCTCTGCCTTTGGGAGTCATGCTTGTAACTGTCAGCAACTTGCAGTGTCTCACGGGACTTGTAGTTCTGCATCAGCTGGAGGGCCACAGGTTGAGCACCCATGTTCTACAGTATATGTTTGATAAGTGCACAAAGCAAGTGAGCTTCTAAGTGCAATCTGCAGTAATATGGCAAGCATTGTAAATAGCTCTACACAGCTCACCTCTGTGAAGTACAGACATCTCCCTTTCTTTGTTATGGAGATGGGTTAAGGGCAGGGTGTTTAGTATTCCTAATACATTAACTAGCCTAGGTTGACAGTGCTGCTCCTCCATAGATACAGTGAGTGAGCATTGTCACGCATTGTCACACAAGGACAGAAAGTGTGTTATTGACACGATCACCAGCAGTGGCGTCTGGTGTTTTTTTCTTTTTTGGGGGGTGGCAAACAAACACCCCCCCGGGAGGTCAGCCGGGACATCAAAACCCCACACTTACCCCATCTAGGAAGCAGGTGGGCAGCGTGTCTGGCAGCTTTCTTCCTTCTCGTGTGGTGTGAATCACGGCACCTTCTGAGTTTCAATATATTGAATGTTTTTACAGTATATTCATATAAACTATGCAGGGCAGGGTTTATGGATTAATCCTTAACCACTTAACGACCGCTCACTGTATATATACGTCGGCACAATGGCACCGACAGGCACAATCACGTAGAGTGTACGTGATTGCCTTTGTACAGTTGGGGGGTCCAATCGGACCCCCCTTCTGTACAGTGAGCGGTCGGAATTCGTTGGGGAGCGATCCAACATGAGGGGACGGGCGTTCGATTCTGGCCACCCCCCCGCGATCGCTCCCGGCGAATGGAAATGCCCCCTCTGTCTGTTGAATGTACACACAGACAGAGAAAGCAGGAGGAAGTGATGTCATCTCTTGTGCGGCGCTCACATATACCGAGCGCCGTACAAGAGAAGACATCAAGGTTAGTGCACAAACACTACACTAACACCAGCACACATAGGCACATAAATCGCCCCCCCAGGCCCCCCCAGATCACCCCCCAGCCCCCAGTCACAGTGTCACTGATTGCAGTGACCATTTATTTACTGATCACTGCAATCAGTGACATTTGTGACTGTAAAAGTGTCACTACATTTAGTTTTAGGTCCAGTGTAGCCCCCTAACCCCCCCAATAAAGGTTTAACCCCTTGATCACCCCCCAGATAACCCTATCACCCCCTAGCACCGCCGTCGCTAAGCGATCATTTTTCTGATCGCTGTCTTAGCGTCGGTGATGCAGATCGGTACCCAGTAATTTTTTTTAGGTTCGCCGCAGGTTTTTATAGCGTCGGGTACCCCCATAAATGATCTAATAAAGGTTTAACCCCCTTGACCGCCCCCCAGGTAACCCTTTCACCCCCTATCACCACTGTCGCTAAGCGATCATTTTTCTGATCAATGTCTTAGCGTCGGTGATGCAGATCGGTAGCCAGTATTTTTTTTTTAGGTTCGCAGCAGGTTTTTATAGCGTCGGGTACCCCCATAAATTATCTAATAAAGGTTTAACCCCCTTGATCGCCCCCCAGGTAACCCTTTCACCCCCTATCACCACTGTCGCTAAGCGATCATTTTTCTGATCGCTGTCTTAGCGTTGGTGATGCAGATCGGTAGCCAGTAATTTTTTTTAGGTTCGCCGCAGGTTTTTATAGCGTCAGGTACCCCCAAAAATTATCTAATAAAGGTTTAACCCCCTTGATCGCCCCCCAGGTAACCCTTTCACCCCCTATCACCACTGTCGCTAAGCGATAATTTTTCCGATCGCTGTCTTAGCGTCGGTGATGCAGATCAGTAGCCAGTATTTTTTTTTTAGGTTCGCCGCAGGTTTTTATAGCGTCAGGTACCCCCATAAATTATCTAATAAAGGTTTAACCCCCTTGATCGCCCCCCAGGTAACCCTTTCACCCCCTATCACCACTGTCGCTAAGCGATCATTTTTCTGATCGCTGTCTTAGCGTCGGTGATGCAGATCGGTAGCCAGTAATTTTTTTTAGGTTCGCCGCAGGTTTTTATAGCTTCAGGTACCCCCATAAATTATCTAATAAAGGTTTAACCCCCTTGATCGCCCCCAGGTAACCCTTTCACCCCCTATAACCACTGTCGCTAAGCGATCATTTTTCTGATCGCTGTCTTAGCGTCGGTGATGCAGATCGGTAGCCAGTAATTTTTTTTAGGTTCGCCGCAGGTTTTTATAGCGTCAGGTACCCCCATATATTATCTAATAAAGGTTTTAACCCCCTAATTGCCCCTAGTTAACCCTTTCAGCAGTGATCATCATATAAGTGTTACGGGTGACGCTGGTTAGTTAGTTTGCTTTTTATAGTGTCAGGGCACCCGCCGTATATAACCCAATAAAGCTTTAACCCCCTGATCTCCCGGCGGGTGATATCAATTAGGTTTTAGCGTCAGAGAGGGTCTGCGTCACACCACAGGCAGCGTCAGGTTAGTGCCAGTAATGCTAACACCCACGCGTGAAGCATACACCTCCCTTAGTGGTATAGTATCTGAACAGATCAATATCTGATCTGATCAGATCTATACTAGCGTCCCCAGCAGTTTAGGGTTCCCAAAAACGCAGTGTTAGCGGGATCAGCCCAGATACCTGCTAGCACCTGCGTTTTGCCCCTCCGTCCAGCCCAGGCCACCCAAGTGCAGTATCGATCGATCACTGTCACTTACAAAACACAACACACATAACTGCAGCGTTCGCAGAGACAGGCCTGATCCCTGCGAATCCAGTGCTGTAGGAGGTGATTTCACCACCACAGTTAAAAAAAAAAGCAAATATGCCGAAGAATTGGGGCAGCAGGGGCAGAGGAGCGGAGGAGTGATTTTGCTCCTAATGCCGCGTACATACGGTCGAAATTCCGACGGAGGCTTGCCCGTGGAAAAGTCCGACCATGTGTGTGCGGCATAACTTTTTTGCGGGAGGATGCCCCCATGCTTCGGCATATATAAATGGTGCATGTATGCCCATCATTAGAAGTGGATGGATGAAGGGCGGTATTCTAATGGTGGGCATACCCACCGATCAATCTCTTTTTTCATTCAGCCAACTGGCTGCATGAAAAAAAAAGATTACAATACATGTCCAACAAGGACCAGCAACGTACTGGTATGTTGCTGGACTTTGAATGGTTATACCAGATTGATGCCTGCGGGTTTAGGTATCATCTTGGTATCATTCTTTTCAGCCAGCGGCCGGCTTTCATGTAAAAGCAATCCTAGTGGCTAATTAGCCTCTAGACTGCTTTTACAGCAGTGGGAGGGAATGTCCCCCCCGGATATAAAAAGCGCCATTGGGAAATTGGGAAAGCATTTTATCACACCGATCTTGGTGTGGTCAGATGCTTTGAGGGCAGAGGAAAGATCTAGGGTCTAGACTCCAGTTTTTTCAAAAAAAGAGTACCTGTCACTACCTATTTCTATCATAGGGGATATTTACATTCCCTGAGATAACAATAAAAATGATTAAAAAAAAATATGGAAGGAACAATTTAAAAATAAAATAAAAAAGCAAAATTAATAATAAAAAAAAAAAAAAAAAGAAAACCCCTGTCCTGCCCTGCTCTTGCCCAATGGCGAACGCAAGCGTCGGTCTGGCGTCATATGTAAACAGCAATTGCACCATGCATGTGAGGTATCAACGCGAAGGTCAGATCGAAGGCAGTAATTTTAGCAGTAGACCTCCTCTGTAAATCTAACGGGGTAACCTGTAAAGGCTTTTAAAGGCTTTTAAAAATGTATGTAGTTTGTCGCCAATGCGCGTTTGTGCGAAATTTTAAAGCATGTCGTGTTTGGTATCTATGTACTCGGCCTAAGATCATCTTTCTTATTTCATCAAACATTTGGGCAATATAGTGTGTTTTAGTGCATTAAAATTAAAAAAAGTGTATTTTTCCCCCAAAAAATGCGTTTGAAAAATCGCTGCGCAAATACTGTGTAGAAAAAAAAAATGCAACACCCACCATTTTATTCTGTAGGGCCTTTGCTTTAAAAATATATATAATGTTTGGGGTTCAACATAATTTTCCTGCAAAAAAAAATATGTTTTCATGTAAACAAAAAGTGTCAAAAAGGGCTTTGTCTTCAAGTGGTTAGAAGAGTGGATGTAAGCTTCCTAATGTTGTGTATAAAATGCCAGAACAGTTCAAAACCCCCCCAAATGACCCCATTTTGGAAAGTAGACACCCCAAGCTATATACTGAAAGGCATGTCGAGTCCATGGAATATTTTATATGTTGACACAAGTTGCGGAAAAAAGACAATTTTTTTTTTTTTTTTTGCACAAAGTTGTCACTAAATGATATATTGCTCAAACATGCCATGGGCATATGTGGAATTACACCCCAAAATACATTCTGTTGCTTCTCCTGAGTACGGGGATACCACATGTGTGAGACATTTTGGGAGCCTAGCCGCGTACGGGACCCCAAAAACCAATCACCGCCTTCAGGCTTTCTAAGGGTGTAAATTTTTGATTTCACTTCTCACTGCCTATCACAGTTTCAGAGGCCATGGAATGCCCAGATGGCACAACCCCCCCCCCCAAATGACCCCATTTTGGAAAGTAGACACCCCAAGCTATTTGCTGAGAGGTATTGTGAGTATTTTGCAGATCTCGCTTTTTGTCACAAAGTTTTGAAAATTAAAAAAAAAAAGAAAAAAAAAATGTCTTTCTTCATTTTCAAAAACAAATGAGAGCTGTAAAATGCTCACTATGCCTCTCAGCAAACAGCTTGGGGTGTCCACTTTCCAAAATGGGGTCATTTGGGGGGGTTTTGTGCTATTTTGGCATTTTATGGCCTTCGAAACTGTGATAGGTAGTGAGGAGTCAAATCAAAAATTTGTGCCTAGAAATCCTGAAGGCGGTGATTGGTTTTCGGGGTCCCGTACGCGGCTAGGCTCCTAAAAAGTCCCACACATGTGGTATCCCCGTACTCAGGAGAAGCAGCAAAATGTATTTTGGGGTGCAATTCCACATATAACCATGGCATGTGTGAGCAATATATCATTTAGTGACAACTTTTTGTAATTTTTTATATTTTTTTTGTCATTATTTAATCACTTGGGACAAAAAAAAATATTCAATGGGCTCAACAGGCCTCTCAGCAATTTCCTTGGGGTGTCTACTTTCTAAAATGGGGTCATTTGGGGGGGTTTTGTGCTATTTTGGCATTTTATGGCCTTCAAAACTGTGATAGGTAGTGAGGAGTGAAATCAAAAATTTGCGCCCTTAGAAATCCTGAAGGCGGTGCTTGGTTTCCGGGGTCCCGTACGTGGCTAGGCTCCTAAAAAGTCCCACACATGTGGTATCCCCGTACTCAGGAGAAGCAGCAGAATGTATTTTGGGGTGCAATTCCACATATAACCATGGCATGTGTGAGCAATATATCATTTAGTGACAACTTTTTGTATTTTTTTTTTTTTTTTGTCATTATTCAATCACTTGGGACAAAAAAAAAATATTCAATGGGCTCAACATGCCTCTCAGCAATTTCCTTGGGGTGTCTACTTTCCAAAATGGGGTCATTTGGGGGGGTTTTGTACTGCCCTGCCATTTTAGCACCTCAAGAAATGAGATAGGCAGTCATAAATTTAAAGCTGTGTAAATTCCAGAAAATGTACCCTAGTTTGTAAACGCTATAACTTTTGCGCAAACCAATAAATATACACTTATTGACATTTTTTTTACTAAAGACATGTGGCTGAATACATTTTGGCCTAAATGTATGACTAAAATTGAGTTTATTCGATTTTTCTTATAACAAAAAGTAGAAAATATCCTTTTTTTTCAAAATTTTCTGTCTTTTTCCGTTTATATCGCAAAAAATAAAAATCGCAGAGGCAATCAAATACCATTAAAAGAAAGCTCTATTTGTGGGAAGAAAATTTACAGTTAAAGTAGCGCAGTGCAAAATTCTGAATTCACCTCTGGTCCTTTACCTACCAAATGGTCCGGGGCTTAAGTGGTTATTAGGAGCAATATTAGGGATGAGCTTCGTGTTCGAGTCGAACATACGTTCGACTCGAACATCGGCTGTTCGATCGTTCGACGAAGATCGAACGATTTGGGCCGTTCGCGCCAAATTCGAGTGACGCGAACGGCCCACAATGCACTACGCCATCGCAGTGTCATCCAGGCGCTGTGATTGGCCAAGCATGCACTGTGACCCCGCATGCTTGGCCAATCACAGCGCCGGCAGCGAGGAGAGCAATGATTGGCCACAGGCAGGATGCCTGTGGCCAATTATTGCTGAGGGGGTTTAGTACACGCCCCACACTATAAAAGGCCGCCAGCGCGGCGGCCTTGTGTAGTGTTCCGGAGCAGGGAAAGAGAAGCATAGGCAGGGACAGTGTCATTTTTTTTCCTTTACTAATCCTGGATTCCTTGTGTTTAGGGACAAATAAGGATAGGTAGGGAGAGTGTCAGTGTGTTAGTCTGTGCTAAACCTTGTTTGTAGGGACAGAGAGGTACAGTGAGGGAAAGTGTCAGTGTGCTATTCTGTGCTAATCCTTGTTTCTAGGGACAGAGAGGTACAGTGAGGGAAAGTGTCAGTGTGCTATTCTGTTCTAAACCAATCTTGCTGAACCATATTTTCAATCCTTGAGTTTAGGGACAGAGAGGTACAGTGAGGGAAAGTGTCAGTGTGCTATTCTGTGCTAAATCTTGTTTGTAGGGAGGGACAGAGTAGGACAGTGAGGGAAAGTGTCAGTGTGCTATTCTGTTCTAAACCAATTTTGCTGAACCATATTTTCAATGCTTGAGTTTAGGGACAGAGAGGTACAGTGAGTGAAACTGACAGTGTGCTATTCTGTTCTAAACCAATTTTGCTGTTCCATATTTGAAATCCTTGAGTTTAGGGACAGAGAAGGACACTCGTGGAAATTAGCAGTGTGCTATTCTGTGTTAAATCTTGTTTGTAGGGACAGAGTAGGACAGTGAGGGAAAGTGTCAGTGTGCTATTCTGTTCTAAACCAATTTTGCTGAACCATATTTTCAATCCTTGTGTTTAGGGACAGAGAAGGATAGGCAGGGGACAGTGTCAGTGTCATTGTTGCTAAGCCTCCTGCACAGTATACACCTGAAGGTAGCCCTTTTTGCTCTTTTTCCCATCTCCCTGCAGGCCATCCATTAAAATGTCTGGAAGGCAAACAAGGAGAGGCAGACAGTCAGGAGGCAAAAAAAGAGGGCAAGCAGGCTCTGTGTCTGGGGGCAACAGTGCTGGTCGTGGACGCGGTGCATTGTCATCAGCACATGGCCATGGGACACGCTTGTCCTTCTTTTCGGCAGCTGGACATGTTGAGCAACATCATGCCGAAGACTTGGTAGAGTGGATGACCAAGCCCACCTCATCCTCCTCATCCTCTCTCACCCAGGCTCAGGGTACTGGCAAAGCAGCTGCCAAAGCGTCCTCTTCTCTGGTATCATTATCTTCATTAGTCAATCCTTCCCTAGACCCACCATGTCCTCCTCCTGAGGAGTCCCCCGAACTGTTTGAGCACAGTGTTGGGTACATGCTCCAGGAGGATGCCCAGCGTTTGGATGGATCTGATGATGATACCCAGCTAGAGGAAGGCAGCAGCGTGAGAGCAGAGAGAGGGGATGCTCAAGAAGGACACCAATCTGGCAGTCATGCTCCAGCAGCTGCAGCATACTGCCAGATTGGCTCCAGTGATGAGGAGGGAGGGGATGATGAGGTCACTGACTCCACGTGGGTGCCTAATAGGAGAGAGGAGGAGGAGGAGGAGGATGAGGAGGAGGCACATCTCCAACAAGGCAGGATGCCCTTGAGTGGCCAGCGTATGGGCAGCACACCGACGGAATCACACCGCAGAGCTCCGCCTGTGCAGGGCGCTGCCTCTGCCCGTCATTCAAAAAGTTCTTTGGTGTGGGCCTTTTTTGAGGCGAGTGCATCAGATCGCACAGCTGCTGTTTGCAACATATGTCTCAAGCGTATATCGCGTGGCCAAAACATCAGCCGCTTGGGCACCACATGCTTGATCAGACATATGTTGACCTGCCATGCAGCTCGTTGGCAAGCCTACCTTAAAGACCCACACCAAAGAACAAAGCTGACCTCTTCTTGCACCGCATCAGCTGGGATCTCCAACCCCACTATACCTTCACTCCTCTCTGAAACCTGCTCTGAGAGGAATGAAGGTGTAGAATTAGGTGTGTCACAGGCAAGTACTTGCGGGCACTCTGCTAGCAGTACACCAACGTCCGATTCTAGCAGGCAAATTTCCCTGCCCCAACTGCTGGACCGTCGAAAGAAGTTCACTCCCAGCCATCCACATGCCCAGCGGTTGAATGCTAGCTTGGCTAAATTGCTAGCGCTTCAACTGCTGCCTTTTCAGTTGGTAGACTCGGCCCCCTTCCGTGAGTTTGTGCAATGTGCGGTTCCTCAGTGCAGGTTCCCAAATGCCACTTTTTCGCACGGAAGGCGATTCCGGCTCTCTACAGGCATGTGGAAGGCAATGTCTTGGCCTCGCTGGACAGGGCGGTCAGCGGTAAGGTGCATATTACCGCTGACTCATGGTCCAGCAGGCATGGACAGGGACGTTACCTTTCTTTCACGGCCCATTGGGTCACTCTTTTGGCAGCTCGGAAGGATGCAGGACAAGGTGCAGTAGCGTTGGAGGTTGTTCCACCGCCACGCCTCCAAAATGCTACTACTGGTTGTGACACACCTCTCTCCTCCACCCCCTCCTCTTCTTCTTCCTCCATGGCCTCTTCCTGTGGTTTGTCCTCGGAACCAGCGGTGCTCCGTAGGCGTTCAAGGGGCTACGCAAGTACGCAGGCAAAAAGATGCCATGCCGTGCTTGCGCTGGTGTGTTTGGGGGACAGGAGCCACACTGGGGCAGAGGTCCTGTCTGCTCTGCAGGGGCAGGCCGAGAGGTGGTTGACGCCACGCCAGCTTAAGCCAGGAATGGTGGTTTGCGACAATGGCACCAACCTCCTCTCCGCCCTCCGACAGGGACAACTGACCCATGTGCCCTGTATGGCTCACGTCCTTAACCTGGTGGTGCAGCGGTTCTTGGGCAGGTACCCGGGCTTACAGGATGTCCTGAGGCAGGCCAGGAAAGTCTGTGTGCATTTCCGCAGATCTTATAATGCCAGTGCTCGCCTGGCTGAGCTGCAAAAGGAGTTGAACCTGCCCAAGAACCGCCTTATATGTGACATGCCCACCAGGTGGAACTCAACGTTGGCCATGCTGCAGCGGCTGCACACGCAGCAGAGGGTCATCAATGAGTACCTGTGCGACTACGGCACCAGGACAGGGTCAGGGGAGCTCGGTTTTTTTTCACCACGCCAGTGGGGCATGATCAGGGATGCATGCACTGTCCTGGCACCATTTGAGGAGGCCACGAGGATGGTGAGCAGTGACAGTGCATGCATCAGTGACACTGTACCTCTTGTCCACCTGTTGGAGCACACGCTGCGTGGAATAATGGACAGGGCACTTGAGGCAGAACAGAGGCAGGAAGAGGAGGACTTCCTTGCCTCTCAAGGCCCCCTTTACCCAGACAGTGTTCCTTCTGTCCCACCCATCGCACAGGAGGAGGAGGAGGAGGAGGAGGATTGTGTCAGCATGGAGGTGGAGGCTGGCACTCAGCATCATCAGCAGCAGTCTTTTAGGGATGATTTACAGTCCCAAGAAACCAGTGGACTTGTACGTGGCTGGGAGGAGGTGGCTGCGGATCATGTCGTCCTTAGTGACCCAGAGGACTCCGGACTGAATGCCTCAGCTAACCTATGCTGCATGGCCTCCCTGATCCTGCAAAGTCTGCGGAAGGATCCTCGTATTCTTCGGATCAAGGAGAGGGACCATTACTGGCTGGCCACTCTCCTTGATCCACGGTACAAGGGTAAGGTTGCGGACCTTATCGTACCGTCGCAGAGGGAGCAGAGGATGAGACAACTCCGGGAGGCCTTGCAGAAAGGTCTGTGCAACGCGTTCCCAGAGACTGGGAGGTTACAAACTCCTGGTCCTGGACAACGAGTTGCTGAGGCTTCGGGCAGTCAAAGAAGGAGCGGTGGGGAAGGTGGCCGTCTGACCGATGCGTTCAGACAATTCTTTAGTCCGCAGCCCCAAAGTATGATCGGTTCCAGCAACCATCGCCAGCGTCTGATATACATGGTCCAGGAATACCTAGGGGCAAGGTCAGACTTGGACACCTTCCCCACCGAAAATCCTCTGGCTTACTGGGTCTTGAGGATGGATCACTGGCCAGAGCTTGCACAATATGCAATTGAGCTACTGGCCTGTCCTGCATCCAGCGTTCTTTCAGAACGCACATTCAGTGCTGCTGGAGGATTTGTCACGGATCACAGGGTGCGCCTGTCCACCGACTCGGTTGATCGACTGACTTTCATTAAGATGAACCAGTCTTGGATCACCACCAGCTACCACACACCAGATGCTGATATAACAGACTAATTGATTTTAAAATGTCACATCCCTTCAAGACTGATGCTGATGCTGAGTGCCTGTGCTGTTATGTTGACTGGCTATCCTCCTCCTCCTCCTCAATGATACGATTAATGATGATAGCTTGGAAGATCATTTTGGTTTATGGGTGACGCCACCAGTGGCTAAGGCCCAATTTTTCAGCCCCTGTTTAACAGGGGCGTGTAATTAAAATTTTTGATGCTATACTTTGCAACAGGCCTCATTGCTGTGCTCCAAGTACAGTATCTGTGAGGGGTTGCAGTGTTGTGCCAACAGTGCCTAAGGCCCAATTTTTCAGCCCCTGTTCAACAGGGGCATGCAATTATAATTATTGATCTAATAATTCACAGCAGGGCCCATTGCTGCGCCCACCAAGAGTAACTGTCAGGCCTTACAGTGTTGTGGCACCAGCACCACCATCACCACCACCACCAAAGGCCCAATTTTTCAGCCCCTGTTCAACAGGGGCATGCAATTATAATTATTGATCGAATAATTCACAGCAGGACCCATTGCTGCGCCCACCAAGAGTAACTGTCAGGCCTTACAGTGTTGTGGCACCAGCACCACCATCACCACCACCACCACCACCAAAGGCCCAATTTTTCAGCCCCTGTTCAACAGGGGCATGCAATTATAATTATTGTTCGAATAATTCACAGCAGGGCCCATTGCTGCGCCCACCAAGAGTAACTGTCAGGCCTTACAGTGTTGTGGCACCAGCACCACCATCACCACCACCACCACCACCAAAGGCCCAATTTTTCAGCCCCTATTCAACAGGGGCATGCAATTATAATTATTGATCTAATAATTCACAGCAGGGCCCATTGCTGCGCCCACCAAGAGTAACTGTCAGGCCTTACAGTGTTGTGGCACCAGCACCACCATCAAAGGCCCAATTTTTACTACCACTGATCAACAATTATATGTTATTACAATTCCTGATATAATAGTTGACAGCAGGGCGTTCCAGCACCCACCAAGAATAACTGTGAGTGCTTTCAGTGTTGTGCCAACACCAACACCTAAGGGGCCAATTTCTGCTGAGTATATACGGCAGGTCCCTACTTTCAAACATCCAACTTACAAACTACTACTACTTGCAAACGGAAGAAGACAACAGGAAGTGAGAGGAAATCTACCCCTTGGAAGGAAAATTCTCTCCTGTAAGAATTAATATGGGAGAAAGGTGTGTCCTCTCTACTGATGCTTTATCACCAATCCTTGTTTCAATAAAAACACCACATTTCAAAAACAGTTGTCATTGGGACGCAAAGTGAGGTGAAATGTTCTGAACAGGGGCACAGACAGCAAAAAAAATGTGACAGGGGTGATAACCGTTCCCTATGTTTTACAAAAAGCTAAAAAAAAGGAATTTGGCATGGAGCTACACTTAAACAATGCAGCTGTTCAAAATTACAAACAGATTCTACATAAGAACAAACCTACAGTCCCTGTCTTGTATGCACCGCCTGTATACGGCTGTTCAGAGTATATAGGTCCTTTTTTATTTTGTGTGCGGGGTTCCCCTTAATATCCATACAAGACCCAAAGGGGCTGGTAATGGGCTGGGGTAGGGGGGGGGGGGGGGGTTGATGGGGTAGCTATGCCATTTTTCCTAAAGATTTTCATCCATATTACCGGGACCAGACATTGCATTAAAGCCGCAAGCAGTTTTAAATGGCTTTTTTTTCCTTTAGAAATGTTATTTTGTGCAAGGACAGTTCTAAACATGGGAAACACGTGGCACTTCACAGGCATACTTTAGACACCCCCCAGGTACAATATTTAAAGGAATATTTGACTTATTTTTTTCACTTTATGCATCATTAAAATGACTGCTCCCGGAAAACGTCCGTTTTTAAAACTTCTTTTTGCATTGATACATGTCCCCTGGTGCAGAACCCGGGTTCCCAATAACATGGATAATAGTCGTTATAATTAGCACTTTAGAATCCGAACGTTCGCATCCATTGTATTTAATAGGGTTCTAATGTTCGTGTGAACTTTCGGTCCGTTCGCGGGTTCTGGTGCGAACCGAACCCGGGGGTGTTCGGCTCATCACTAAGCAATATATTATGCTGTAACTCTGTGATGTACCCACCTTGTATTTTATTTATCTTGGTGGTTTGTTGTAGACATATGTCCGACAACTAAGTTTAGCTCTTGATGCTGTCTACCCTATAAAACTTTATATAGATAGAGGGAGAGCAGGAAGTAGTATTTTTCCTCCATACTTTCTAAACTTTAGTAACATTTTTGAAACAGATTGTGGCCCTGATTTATGCAAATATGGCTGATTCTACATTTTTTATCATTGTTACTATTACCTAACAAAATTATGGATCCTGTTTTAATGAAAATACAGTGGCAAATTTAATAACGTGTATCTAATGTTCTTGGAATTAGATACACGTTATTACATTTTCCACTGTATTTTCATAATGTAGACATCTACATATGCTCCAATCATGATCTTATTGTTCGTAGGCTCATTTAGTCCCTTTATTGTCATTGAAAACAGGATCCATAATTTTGTTAGGTAATAGTAAAAATGATAAATAATGTAGAATCAGCCATATATGCAAAAATCAGGGCCACAATCTGTTTCAAAAATGTTACTAAAGTTTAGAAAGTATGGAGGAAAAATAATACATCCTGCTCTCCCTCTATCTATATAAAGTTTTATAGGGTAGACAGTAGGGATGAGCTTCGTGTTCGAGTCGAACATACGTTCGACTCGAACATTGGCTGTTCGATCGTTCGACGAAGATCGAACGATTTGGGCCGTTCGCGCCAAATTCGAGTGACGCGAACGGCCCACAATGCACTACGCCATCGCAGTGTCATCCAGGCGCTGTGATTGGCCAAGCATGCACTGTGACCCCGCATGCTTGGCCAATCACAGCGCCGGCAGCGAGGAGAGCAATGATTGGCCACAGGCAGGATGCCTGTGGCCAATTATTGCTGAGGGTGTTTAGTACACGCCCCACACTATAAAAGGCCGCCAGCACGGCGGCCTAGTGTAGTGTGTTCCGGAGCAGGGATAGAGTAGCATAGGCAGGGACAGTGACTGTTATTTCTTTCTTGCTTAACCTGGATTCCTTTAGTTTAGGGAAAGAGAAGGATAGGTAGGGAGAGTGTCAGTGTGTTTTGTGCTTCTGCTATAGTGTGCTTAAAAAAAACATTTATTCTAGGGACAGAAAACTCTAGGTAGGGACAGTGTCAGTTTCTTTCACTCTGCAAGTCCTTGTTTCCAGGGACCTGTAAGGACAGTGAGTTAATTGTCCTTGTGCTATATTGTGCTTAAAAAAAACATTTATTCTAGGGACAGAAAACTCTAGGTAGGGACAGTGTCAGTTTCTTTCACTCTGCAAGTCCTTGTTTCCAGGGACCTGTAAGGACAGTGAGTTAATTGTCCTTGTGCTATATTGTGATTAAAAAAAACATTTATTCTAGGGACAGAAAACTCTAGGTAGGGACAGTGTCAGTTTCTTTCACTCTGCAAGTCCTTGTTTCCAGGGACCTGTAAGGACAGTGAGTTAATTTTCCTTGTGCTATATTGTGATTAAAAAAAACATTTTTTCTAGGGACAGAAAACTGTAGGTAGGGAGAGTGTTTTTTTTCTTTCACTCTGCAAGTCCTTGTTTCCAGGGACCTGTAAGGACAGTGAGTTAATTGTCCTTGTGCTATATTGTGCTTAAAAAAAACATTTATTCTAGGGACAGAAAACTCTAGGTAGGGACAGTGTCAGTTTCTTTCACTCTGCAAGTCCTTGTTTCCAGGGACCTGTAAGGACAGTGAGTTAATTGTCCTTGTGCTATATTGTGATTAAAAAAAACATTTATTCTAGGGACAGAAAACTCTAGGTAGGGACAGTGTCAGTTTCTTTCACTCTGCAAGTCCTTGTTTCCAGGGACCTGTAAGGACAGTGAGTTAATTTTCCTTGTGCTATATTGTGATTAAAAAAAAAAAAATTTCTAGGGACAGAAAACTGTAGGTAGGGAGAGTGTTTTTTTTCTTTCACTCTGCAAGTCCTTGTTTCCAGGGACCTGTAAGGACAGTGAGTTAATTGTCCTTGTGCTATATTGTGCTTAAAAAAAACATTTATTCTAGGGACAGAAAACTCTAGGTAGGGACAGTGTCAGTTTCTTTCACTCTGCAAGTCCTTGTTTCCAGGGACCTGTAAGGACAGTGAGTTAATTTTCCTTGTGCTATATTGTGATTAAAAAAAACATTTATTCTAGGGACAGAAAACTCTAGGTAGGGACAGTGTCAGTTTCTTTCACTCTGCAAGTCCTTGTTTCCAGGGACCTGTAAGGACAGTGAGTTAATTTTCCTTGTGCTATATTGTGATTAAAAAAAACATTTATTCTAGGGACAGAAAACTCTAGGTAGGGACAGTGTCAGTTTCTTTCACTCTGCAAGTCCTTGTTTCCAGGGACCTGTAAGGACAGTGAGTTAATTTTCCTTGTGCTATATTGTGATTAAAAAAAACATTTATTCTAGGGACAGAAAACTCTAGGTAGGGACAGTGTCAGTTTCTTTCACTCTGCAAGTCCTTGTTTCCAGGGACCTGTAAGGACAGTGAGTTAATTTTCCTTGTGCTATATTGTGATTAAAAAAAACATTTTTTCTAGGGACAGAAAACTGTAGGTAGGGAGAGTGTTTTTTTTCTTTCACTCTGCAAGTCCTTGTTTCCAGGGACCTGTAAGGACAGTGAGTTAATTTTCCTTGTGCTATATTGTGATTAAAAAAAACATTTTTTCTAGGGACAGAAAACTGTAGGTAGGGAGAGTGTTTTTTTTCTTTCACTCTGCAAGTCCTTGTTTCCAGGGACCTGTAAGGACAGTGAGTTAATTGTCCTTGTGCTATATTGTGCTTAAAAAAAACATTTATTCTAGGGACAGAAAACTCTAGGTAGGGACAGTGTCAGTTTCTTTCACTCTGCAAGTCCTTGTTTCCAGGGACCTGTAAGGACAGTGAGTTAATTGTCCTTGTGCTATATTGTGATTAAAAAAAACATTTATTCTAGGGACAGAAAACTCTAGGTAGGGACAGTGTCAGTTTCTTTCACTCTGCAAGTCCTTGTTTCCAGGGACCTGTAAGGACAGTGAGTTAATTTTCCTTGTGCTATATTGTGATTAAAAAAAAAAATTTTTCTAGGGACAGAAAACTGTAGGTAGGGAGAGTGTTTTTTTTCTTTCACTCTGCAAGTCCTTGTTTCCAGGGACCTGTAAGGACAGTGAGTTAATTGTCCTTGTGCTATATTGTGCTTAAAAAAAACATTTATTCTAGGGACAGAAAACTCTAGGTAGGGACAGTGTCAGTTTCTTTCACTCTGCAAGTCCTTGTTTCCAGGGACCTGTAAGGACAGTGAGTTAATTTTCCTTGTGCTATATTGTGATTAAAAAAAACATTTATTCTAGGGACAGAAAACTCTAGGTAGGGACAGTGTCAGTTTCTTTCACTCTGCAAGTCCTTGTTTCCAGGGACCTGTAAGGACAGTGAGTTAATTTTCCTTGTGCTATATTGTGATTAAAAAAAACATTTATTCTAGGGACAGAAAACTCTAGGTAGGGACAGTGTCAGTTTCTTTCACTCTGCAAGTCCTTGTTTCCAGGGACCTGTAAGGACAGTGAGTTAATTTTCCTTGTGCTATATTGTGATTAAAAAAAACATTTATTCTAGGGACAGAAAACTCTAGGTAGGGACAGTGTCAGTTTCTTTCACTCTGCAAGTCCTTGTTTCCAGGGACCTGTAAGGACAGTGAGTTAATTTTCCTTGTGCTATATTGTGATTAAAAAAAACATTTTTTCTAGGGACAGAAAACTGTAGGTAGGGAGAGTGTTTTTTTTCTTTCACTCTGCAAGTCCTTGTTTCCAGGGACCTGTAAGGACAGTGAGTTAATTTTCCTTGTGCTATATTGTGATTAAAAAAAACATTTTTTCTAGGGACAGAAAACTCTAGGTAGGGAGAGTGTTTTTTTTTTTTCACTCTGCAAGTCCTTGTTTCCAGGGACCTGTAAGGACAGTGAGTTAATTGTCCTTGTGCTATATTGTGCTTAAAAAAAACATTTATTCTAGGGACAGAAAACTCTAGGTAGGGACAGTGTCAGTTTCTTTCACTCTGCAAGTCCTTGTTTCCAGGGACCTGTAAGGACAGTGAGTTAATTTTCCTTGTGCTATATTGTGATTAAAAAAAACATTTATTCTAGGGACAGAAAACTCTAGGTAGGGACAGTGTCAGTTTCTTTCACTCTGCAAGTCCTTGTTTCCAGGGACCTGTAAGGACAGTGAGTTAATTTTCCTTGTGCTATATTGTGATTAAAAAAAACATTTTTTCTAGGGACAGAAAACTGTAGGTAGGGAGAGTGTTTTTTTTCTTTCACTCTGCAAGTCCTTGTTTCCAGGGACCTGTAAGGACAGTGAGTTAATTGTCCTTGTGCTATATTGTGCTTAAAAAAAACATTTTTTCTAGGGACAGAAAACTGTAGGTAGGGAGAGTGTTTTTTTTTTTTCACTCTGCAAGTCCTTGTTTCCAGGGACCTGTAAGGACAGTGAGTTAATTGTCCTTGTGCTATATTGTGCTTAAAAAAAACATTTATTCTAGGGACAGAAAACTCTAGGTAGGGAGAGTGTTTTTTTTTTTTCACTCTGCAAGTCCTTGTTTCCAGGGACCTGTAAGGACAGTGAGTTAATTGTCCTTGTGCTATATTGTGCTTAAAAAAAACATTTATTCTAGGGACAGAAAACTCTAGGTAGGGACAGTGTCAGTTTCTTTCACTCTGCAAGTCCTTGTTTCCAGGGACCTGTAAGGACAGTGAGTTAATTTTCCTTGTGCTATATTGTGATTAAAAAAAACATTTATTCTAGGGACAGAAAACTCTAGGTAGGGACAGTGTCAGTTTCTTTCACTCTGCAAGTCCTTGTTTCCAGGGACCTGTAAGGACAGTGAGTTAATTTTCCTTGTGCTATATTGTGATTAAAAAAAACATTTTTTCTAGGGACAGAAAACTGTAGGTAGGGAGAGTGTTTTTTTTCTTTCACTCTGCAAGTCCTTGTTTCCAGGGACCTGTAAGGACAGTGAGTTAATTGTCCTTGTGCTATATTGTGCTTAAAAAAAACATTTATTCTAGGGACAGAAAACTCTAGGTAGGGAGAGTGTTTTTTTTTTTTCACTCTGCAAGTCCTTGTTTCCAGGGACCTGTAAGGACAGTGAGTTAATTGTCCTTGTGCTATATTGTGCTTAAAAAAAACATTTATTCTAGGGACAGAAAACTCTAGGTAGGGACAGTGTCAGTTTCTTTCACTCTGCAAGTCCTTGTTTCCAGGGACCTGTAAGGACAGTGAGTTAATTTTCCTTGTGCTATATTGTGATTAAAAAAAACATTTATTCTAGGGACAGAAAACTCTAGGTAGGGACAGTGTCAGTTTCTTTCACTCTGCAAGTCCTTGTTTCCAGGGACCTGTAAGGACAGTGAGTTAATTTTCCTTGTGCTATATTGTGATTAAAAAAAACATTTTTTCTAGGAACAGAAAACTGTAGGTAGGGAGAGTGTTTTTTTTCTTTCACTCTGCAAGTCCTTGTTTCCAGGGACCTGTAAGGACAGTGAGTTAATTGTCCTTGTGCTATATTGTGCTTAAAAAAAACATTTTTTCTAGGGACAGAAAACTGTAGGTAGGGAGAGTGTTTTTTTTTTTCACTCTGCAAGTCCTTGTTTCCAGGGACCTGTAAGGACAGTGAGTTAATTGTCCTTGTGCTATATTGTGCTTAAAAAAAACATTTATTCTAGGGACAGAAAACTCTAGGTAGGGACAGTGTCAGTTTCTTTCACTCTGCAAGTCCTTGTTTCCAGGGACCTGGAGAGACATTGAGTGAATTGTCCTTGTGCTATATTGTGATTAAAAAAAACATTTATTCTAGGGACAGAAAACTCTAGGTAGGGACAGTATCAGTTTCTTTCACTGTGAAAGTCCTTGTTTCAAGGGACAGAGAAGGACACCTGAAGGTAGCCCTTATTGCTTTTTTCCCATCTCCCTGCAGGCCATCTATTAGAATGTCTGGAAGGCAAACAAGGAGAGGCAGACAGTCAGGAGGCAATAAAAGAGGGCAAGCAGGCTCTGTGTCTGGGGGCAACAGTGCTGGTCGTGGACGCGGTGCATTGTCATCAGCACATGGCCATGGGACACGCTTGTCCTTCTTTTCGGCAGCTGGACATGTTGAGCCACATCATGCCGAAGACTTGGTAGAGTGGATGACCAAGCCCTCCTCCTCCTCCTCATCCTCTCTCACCCAGGCTCAGGGTACTGGAAAAGCAGCTGCCAAAGCGTCGTCTTCCCTGGTATCAATGTCAGACAAATCATCAGTCACTCCTTCCCTAGACCCACCATGTCCTCCTCCTGAGGAGTCCCCCGAACTGTTTCAGCACAGTGTTGGGTACATGCTCCAGGAGGATGCCCAGCGTTTCGAAGGGTCTGATGATGAAACCCAGCTAGAGGAAGGCAGTAGCGTGAGAGCAGACAGAGGGGATGCTCAAGAAGGACACCAATCTGGCAGTCATGTTCCAGCAGCTGCAGCATACTGCCAGATTGGCTCCAGTGATGAGGAGGGAGGGGATGATGAGGTCAATGACTCCACGTGGGTGCCTAATAGGAGAGAGGAGGAGGAGGAGGATGAGGAGGAGGCACATCTCCAACGAGGCAGGATGCCCTTTGGTGGCCAGCGTAAGGGCAGTACACCGACGGAATCACACCGCAGAGCTCCGCCTGTGCAGGGCGCTGCCTCTGCCCGTCATTCAAAAAGTTCTTTGGTGTGGGCCTTTTTTGAGGCTAGTGCATCAGATCGCACAGCTGCTGTTTGCAACCTATGTCTCAAGCGTATATCGCGTGGCCAAAACATCAGCCGCTTGGGTACCACATGCCTGACCAGACATATGTTGACCTGCCATGCAGCTCGTTGGCAAGCCTACCTCAAAGACCCACACCAAAGAACAAAGCGGACCTCTCCTTGCACCGCATCAGCTGGGATCTCCAACCCCACTATAACTTCAGTCCTCTCTGAAACATGCACTGAGAGGAATGAAGGTGTAGAATTAGGTGTGTCACAGCCAAGTACTTGCGCCCACTCTGCTAGCAGTACACCGACGTCCGATTCTAGCAGGCAAATTTCCCTGCCCCAGCTGCTGGACCGTCGAAAGAAGTTCACTCCCAGCCATCCACATGCCCAGCGGTTGAATGCTAGCTTGGCTAAATTGCTAGCGCTTCAACTGCTGCCTTTTCAGTTGGTAGACTCGGCCCCCTTCCGTGAGTTTGTGCAATGTGCGGTTCCTCAGTGGCAGGTTCCCAAACGCCACTTTTTCTCACGGAAGGCTATTCCGGCTCTCTACCGGCATGTGGAAGGCAATGTCTTGGCCTCGCTGGACAGGGCGGTCAGCGGTAAGGTGCATATTACCGCTGACTCATGGTCCAGCAGGCATGGACAGGGACGTTACCTTTCTTTCACGGCCCATTGGGTCACTCTTTTGGCAGCTGGGAAGGATTCAGGACAAGGTGCAGTAGTGTTGGAGGTTGTCCCACCGCCACGCCTCCAAAATGCTACTACTGGTTGTGACACACCTCTCTCCTCCACCCCCTCCTCTTCTTCTTCCTCCATGGCCTCTTCCTGTGGTTTGTCCTATGAACCAGCGGTGCTCCGTAGCCGTTCACGGGGCTACGCAAGTACGCAGGCAAAAAGATGCCATGCCGTGCTTGCGCTGGTGTGTTTGGGGGACAGAAGCCACACTGGGGCAGAGGTCCTGTCTGCTCTGCAGGGCCAGGCCGAGAGGTGGTTGACGCCACGCCAGCTTAAGCCAGGAATGGTGGTTTGCGACAATGGCACCAACCTCCTCTCCGCCCTCCGACAGGGACAACTGACCCATGTGCCCTGTGTGGCTCACGTCCTTAACCTGGTGGTGCAGCGCTTCTTGGGCAGGTACCCGGGCTTACAGGATGTCCTGAGGCAGGCCAGGAAAGTCTGTGTGCATTTCCGCAGATCTTATAATGCCAGTGCTCGCCTGGCTGAGCTGCAAAAGGAGTTGAACCTGCCCAAGAACCGCCTTATATGTGACATGCCCACCAGGTGGAACTCAACGTTGGCCATGCTGCAGCGGCTGCACACGCAGCAGAGGGCCATCAATGAGTACCTGTGCGACTACGGCACCAGGACAGGGTCAGGGGAGCTTGGTTTTTTTTCTCCACGCCAGTGGGGCATGATCAGGGATGCATGCACTGTCCTGGCACCATTTGAGGAGGCCACGAGGATGGTGAGCAGTGACAGTGCATGCATCAGTGACACTGTACCTCTTGTCCACCTGTTGGAGCACACGCTGCGTGGAATAATGGACAGGGCACTTGAGGCAGAACAGAGGCAGGAAGAGGAGGACTTCCTTGCCTCTCAAGGCCCCCTTTACCCAGACAGTGTTCCTTCTGTCCCACCCATCGCACAGGAAGAGGAGGAGGAGGAGGAGGAGGAGGAGGAGGAGGAGGAGGAGGAGGATTGTGTCAGCATGGAGGTGGAGGCTGGCACTCAGCATCATCAGCAGCAGTCTTTTAGGGATGATTTACAGTCCCAAGAAACCAGTGGACTTGTACGTGGCTGGGAGGAGGTGGCTGCGGATCATGTCGTCCTTAGTGACCCAGAGGACTCCGGAGCGAATGCCTCAGCAAACCTACGCTGCATGGCCTCCCTGATCCTGCAAAGTCTGCGGAAGGATCCTCGTATTCTTCGGATCAAGGAGAGGGACCATTACTGGCTGGCCACTCTCCTTGATCCACGGTACAAGGGTAAGGTTGCGGACCTTATGTTACCGTCGCAGAGGGAGCAGAGGATGAGACAACTCCGGGAGGCCTTGCAGAAAGGTCTGTGCAACGCGTTCCCAGAGACTGGGAGGTTGCAAACTCCTGGTCCTGGACAACGAGTTGCTGAGGCTTCGGCCAGTCAAAGAAGGAGCGGTGGGGAAGGTGGCCGTCTGACCGATGCGTTCAGACAATTCTTTAGTCCGCAGCCCCAAAGTATGATCGGTTCCAGCAACCATCGCCAGCGTCTGATAAACATGGTGCAGGAATATCTAGGGGCAAGGTCAGACTTGGACACCTTCCCCACCGAAAATCCTCTGGCTTACTGGGTCTTGAGGATGGATCACTGGCCAGAGCTTGCACAGTATGCAATTGAGCTACTGGCCTGTCCTGCATCCAGCGTTCTTTCGGAACGCACATTCAGTGCTGCTGGAGGATTTGTCACGGATCACAGGGTGCGCCTGTCCACCGACTCGGTTGATCGACTGACTTTCATCAAGATGAACCAGTCTTGGATCACCACCAGCTACCACACACCTGATGCTGATATAACAGACTAATTGATTTTAAAATGTCACATCCCTTCAAGACTGATGCTGATGCTGAGTGCCTGTGCTGTTATGTTGACTGGCTATCCTCCTCCTCCGAGTCCTCAATGATACGATTGATGATGATAGCTTGGAAGATCATTTTTGTTTATGGGTGCCGCCACCAGTGCCTAACGCCCAATTTTTCAGCCCCTGTTTAACAGGGGCGTGTAATTACAATTTTTGAAGCAATACTTTGCAACAGGGCTCATTGCTGTGCTCCAAGTACAGTATCTGTGAGGAGTTGCAGTGTTGTGCCACCAGTGCCTAAGGCCCAATTTTTCAGCCCCTGTTTAACAGGGGCGTGTCATTACAATTTTTGAAGCAATACTTTGCAACAGGGCTCATTGCTGTGCTCCAAGTACAGTATCTGTGAAGGGTTGCAGTGTTGTGCCACCAGTGCCTAAGGCCCAATTTTTCAGCCCCTGTTCAACAGGGGCATGTAATTACAATTCTTGATCTAATAATTCACAGCAGGGCCCATTGCTGCACCCACCAAGAGTAACTGTCAGGGCTTACAGTGTTGTGGCACCAGCACCACCATCAAAGGCCCAATTTTTACTACCACTGTTCAACAATTATATGTAATTAAAATTCCTGATATAATAGTTGACAGCAGGGCGTTCCAGCACCAACCAAGAGTAACTGTGAGTGCTTACAGTGTTGTGCCAACACCAACAACTAAGGGGCCTATTTCTGCAGAGTATATACGGCAGGTCCCTACTTTCAAACATCCAACTTACAAACGACTCCTACTTGCAAACGCAAGAAGACAACAGGAAGTGAGAGGAAATCTACCACTAGGAAGGAAAATTCTCTCCTGTAAGAATAAATATGGGAGAAAGGTGTCTCCTCTGTACTGATGCTTTATCAGCAATCCTTGTTTCAAGAAAAACACCACATTTCAAAAACAGTTGTCATTAGGACGGAAAGTGAGGTGAAATGTTCTGAACAGGGGCACAGACAGCAAAACAAATGTTACAGGGGTGATAACCCTTACCTATGTTTTCCAAAAAGTTTAAAAATAGATTTTTGGTCTGGAGCTACACTTCAACAATGTACCTGTTCAAAATTACAAACAGATTCTACATAAGAACAAACCTACAGTCCCTGTCTTGTATGCACCGCCTGTATACGGCTGTTCAGAGTATATAGGGCCTTTTTTATTTTATGTGCGGGGTTCCCCTTAATATCCATACAAGACCCAAAGGGGCTGGTAATGGGCTGGGGTAGGGGGGGGGTCATGGGGTAGCTATGCCATTTTTCTTAAAGATTTTCATCCATATTACCGGGACCAGACATTACATTAAAGCCGCAAGCAGTTTTAAATGGCTTTTTTTTCCTTTAGAAGTGTCATTTTGTGCAGGGACAGTTCTAAACACGGGAAACACGTGGCACTTCACAGGCATACTTTAGACACCCCCCAGGTACGATATTTAAAGGAATATTTGACTTTTTTTTTTTCACTTTATGCATCATTAAAATGACTGCTCCCGGAAAACGACCGTTTTTAAAACTTATTTTTGCATTGATACATGTCCCCTGGTGCAGAACCCGGGTTCCCAAACCCTTTTTAGGACAATAACATGCATAATAGTTTTTATAATTAGCACTTTAGAATTCGAACGTTCGCATCCATTGTATTTAATAGGGTTCTAATGTTCGTTCGAACTTTCGGTCCGTTCGCGGGTTCTGGTGCGAACCGAACCCGGGGGTGTTCGGCTCATCACTAGTAGACAGCATCAAGAGGTAAACTTAATTGTCGGAGATATGTCTACACCAAACCACCAAGATAAATAAAATACAAGGTGGGTACATCACAGAGTTACAGCATAATATATTGCTCCTATTAAGGATTAATCCATAAACCCTGCCGCCCTGCATAGTTTATATGAATATACTGTAAATCAGTCCAACAAAGAATTTTGAACCTGGACTTTGCATTAAAAAAGCACAGCGGCTTGCAACAGCTTTCGGGCTATGTTGTACTACTGAACATATTAGAACACAAGCCTTTTTTAATAGAGACAAATTATGTGGCTTTTAAAACAGCAAAAATGCCACTGTTAGGGTATGTTTTACAATGGCTTGTGTTGTAACACTAATAGCTGTATAAAATAATAATTGCAGACAAGTCTGGAAACAAAAAATTGCTTGTACACAGAAACACTTTTAAAGCTAAATTCAGCCTGATAGACATGTTGGCTATGTTGCCCAAAAACAAAGCCCCTTCAGTAACTGTTTAAAAACAAATGTCCATTGATTTTTTTTTTTCTTTAAAGGATGCTGCAACCAATCAATTCAACTTGTAATAATGCATTAAATGGGTTTACAATGGGTTGCTCTATGGTCTGGTTATTCTTAGTAAGACAACACTTATTTTTACATCCATGTAAAATATGTTTATTACAGTGTTATAAAGATAGTTGCTGCCCTCTTACTTACAGTCACCTACTTTCTCCCTTAGCTTTTATTTCCCTTCTGTCCCTACCCACACCAGTGAATATCCTGTCAGCCGCTAATCATATACTAGTATGTTGTCCTGCAAGCCTAGTATTATTATTATAACAATACGCAGAAAAATTACAAGAGCCAGAAAAAATAGTGCAGAGTCTTCTGGTGGTCTGGTTGTATAGGTGTGGTCCAAAGGCACATTATAATTATAATAAGGGCAGAAAGGGCAGCTTCTTAGGGCCTCAGTAATGGCATGACTTGTATTGCAGCCTTATATTGCAGCCTTGTATTGCGATAAGCTCAACAAGTTTGTCATACATGCCTTAAATTTTGGCTAATTCTTGAAGAATTGGCCAACATTCAAACTGTGGGTTGCCCTCTCAGCACCACCTGGTTTGACAAACGTTGACAGAAAAAATGTAGTAGAGCAGAATGAAAAACTGTCAGACGCAGTCACTGTTCGGGTACAGTACTCGGACAACCACTGGGGATGCAGCTGTCTGAATACAATATACAATACAATGGGGGTGATTTACTAACAACAGTGCGCTTCGCCGGTTCATACCTTAATTGGTGCGCCGGATAAATCCTTAATTGGGCACGTGAACCGGCGGCGCACTGTTATAGTAAATAAAAATCTCAGCGGCACTTGTGTCTCTATTCAAACTGAATGGCTCCCTATGGGAGCCCATTGATTTGAATAGAGGTCGCACCAGAAGTCGGATCAAGACAATCCGACTTGCGGGGCGTCTTGTATGCTGGTTGACACAGGGAGGCAACTTGGACACGACTTGAGCGTATAGCACACGCGCAAGTCGTGTCCTGGAGGCGACTCGAATTCGCCTCCAGGACAGGCTTCTTTGCCAGTACCTGCTCGAGAATGTTTCCAGCGTGATCTCATCGCGCTGGTTCTCGGTGACAGGGTATTGCAAGCCTCGCGCTCGCTGCCCCTGTGTTTGGTATGAATCATGAAGGGGAACTTCACGCCAAATTTTTAAGAAAAAAATGGCATGGGTTCCCCTCCAGGAGCATACCAGGCCCTTAGGAAACCCCCCTATGCCAAAAAAAACGGCGTGGGGGTCCCCCCAAAATCCATACCAGACCCTTATCCGAGCACGCAGCCCGGCAGGTCAGGAACGGGGGCGAGCGCCCCCCCCCCTCCTGAACCGTACCAGGCCACATGCCCTCAACATGGGGGGTGGGTGCTTTGGGGCAGGGGGCACCCTGTGCCCCCCACCCCAAAGCACCCTGCCCCATGTTGATGGGGACAATGGCCTTTTCTCGACAACCCTGGCCGTTGGTTGTCGGAGTCTGCAGGCGGGGGGTTTATCGGAATCCAGGAGCCCCCTTTAATAAGGGGGCCCCCAGATCCCGCCCCCCCACCCTATGTGAATGAGTATGGGGTACATCGTACCTCTACCCATTCAACTGGTGGAAAAAAATGTCAATAAAAAAACACAACACAGGTTTTTAAAGTAATTTATTAGGCAGCTCCGGGGGTCTTCTTCCAACTTCGGAGGTCTTCTTCCAACTTCGGGGGTCTTCTTCCGACTTCAGGGGTCTTCTTCCACCTTCGGGGGTCTCTTCTTCTGCTCTCTGGTGTCGTCTCCGCGCTCTCTGGTTCTAATCCCTCTCTCTGGTGCCTTCTCCACGATCTCCGGTTCTTTCTGCCTTCTGCCGGGCGCCCCGCTATCTTCTTCCAGCTCTTTTGCTAGCGGGGTCCCAGTCTTCATCGTCGTCTTCTTCCCTCTTCTCTCCGCCCGATGTTGCCTCATCGCTGTCTGCTGCTACAATGCCGTGTGCGCGGAGCGCAACGCCTTATATTGGCATGGGGCAAATTTTTTTTCCACCAGGTGAATGGGTAGGGGTACGATGTACCCCATATTCATTCACATAGGGTGGGGGGAAGGATCTGGGGGCCCCCTTATTAAAGGGGGCTCCCGGTTTCCGATAAGCCCCCCGCCCGCAGACCCCGACAACCAACGGCCAGGGTTGTCGGGAAGAGGCCCTTGTCCCCATCAACATGGGGGCAGGGTGCTTTGGTGCATGTTGAGAGCATGCGGCCTGGTACAGTTCAGATGGGGGGGGCGCTTGCTCGCCCCGCTTTCCTTACCTGCAGGGCTGCATGCTCGTATAAGGGTCTGGTATGGATTTTGGCAGTTTTTTCAGCGTAGGGGGGTTTCCCTTAAAATACATACCAAACCTAAGGGCTTGGTATGCTCCTGGAGGGGAACCCATGCCGTTTTTTTATTTCAAATTTGGCGTGGAGTTCCCCTTTATGATTCATACCAAACACAGGGGACAGCGAGCGAGAGGCTTGCAGTACCCTGTCGCCGAGAACCAGCGCGATGGCATTGCGCTGGAAACATTCTCGCGGGCAGGTACTGGCAAAGGAGCCTGTACTGGAGGCGACTTCAAGTCGCCTCCAGGACACGACTTGAGCGTCTGCTTCACGCTCAAGTCGTGTCCAAGTTGCCTCAAAAAGTCGCGCTGTCCCTGTGTCAACCAGCACACGAGTCGCCCCGCAAGTCGGATCGTCTTGAACCGACTTCTGGTGCGACCTCTATTCAAATCAATGGGCTTCCATAGGGAACCATTCATTTTGAATAGAGACACAAGCGCCGCTGGCATTTTTATTTACTATCACAGTGCGCAGCGCACTGTTGTTAGTGAATCACCCCCAATGATACATTAAAGAATAAACAACAATATAATTCAAATGTCCAAAATGAAAAGCTAATCCTAATGAGGTGACATCTAGGCAAGAGCAAAACATATTACATGGTATGTAGTACAGCAACATTATAACCCTGTATTGCAAAGGGCTTATCCAAAAAGAAAAAATAATCAACCATAATAAAGACCCAAATAGAGGTCTAATGCCTGAACTTCCTGAGCCCATAACAGACCGAGAAGTATGGAGCCTGAGCAAGAAGAAAAATAAGAGAGAGAAGTATCATGAAATAGGATGTGCATATCACAACTCACATCTAAAAGAAGTCTTACACCATCAACTGCTTATATTTGTCAGAGGTAGTAAAGTTAATTCATGCCCAGGTCTCATAATACTGAGAGTATTTGTCATCACATTGATACCGCCACTCCTCTGCTGACTGGATTTCCTGTACCCTAAAGAGCCACTCTCTCACTGTGGAGGCTCCAGAGGATTTCCAATGCAGGGGTAGCAGACTCTTGCCACCATTAAAGAGGTGGGGTATCACTGATCGTTTGTATTTACCAACTGGCAGATGAATAGCATGGAATAATACTGGAAGAGGGTCATCACCTAACTAACTGATGTTGTATGGCCTTTGCTATAATGTTCCTGGACTTCAACCCAGAAAGGCTTATTGCAGGGGCATTCTCACCAAATATGCAGGTATGTTCCCCTTTGTCCGCATCGCCTCCAACAATGTGAAGATACCGAGGGATAGCTGCAGGACAACTTGTCCGGGACTCTATACCACGACAATGTTTTCCTTTAACAATAGGTCTGCCTTGTGTATCAGATAATTAAAAAAAAAGTGGGGCCATAACTATGTTTGATGGGGCTACTTAGCAAAACCAGCCCCTAGTCTCTCTAATCTCCTTCTCAAATGCAATTCCTCTAGTAATACTGAATGATAAATTGCTTTCATAGATATTGCATACAGGTTCCTACACTAAATATATGGGCTGTTGCTATCTGCATAAATCACTTGTTGTAGGCAGACAGCTCAGGGCCCTATTATGCTTCGGGATCACATAGTAGTTGCATGATCTTCTATAAATACAGTTTCACCCTTGTTTGGAAGGTACTCTGCAACTGACTTCAATTGAATTCATTTGACTTGAACTATAAAATGTAGGTCAATGGAGCACAAACTATTTTTCCAACTCTACTTATCAGACTACATACATTGGCACCCATAGCCTTCTGTAGGATTGCCCAGCTCTGGGAGTGAAGGTCATCACATCACTCGTGATTACTTCATGCATGCTCTTTGAAATGAGCTTTTCATGATATTTAGTGACAGTTTTCTAAAGGGCCATCTATTAAAACCTGAAGTTCAAAGAATCTTCTCTTTAAGCTGAGCTATTTGCATCCTTGTAAGAAAAAATACTTCATTAGCATGTTAATATCTGCAAATAATAATGGACTAAAATATGTTTCTCTAATCACTACAAAGATTTTTTATCATTTAAAACTGGAAATCATAGTTTTTTTCCCAATGTTGCCTTATAGTATATTCTTTCTTTCACTTTGTTATTTTAATATAGCTTTTATTTTCTGACTAAGTAAGCAAAAATAGGATGCTTAACTCTGGGCAGATATAAAAGACACAAAATAATACAACTCTGTATTAATTAATACATTATTATGTTTATTTCTTTAATGCATGCTGAGTAAATACTAGAACTTGATATCTGCTACTTGCAGGACTAGAGTTTGAGTGGAGGAGGAGGCAGAAGAATAAGCATATAAGCTTATGTGCTGTCAAGGAGGAGCATACTGACAGGAGGTGAAAACAATGTGACAGAGATATAAGCTCAGCACTGTGCTGCTTCTCCTTCCACTGTATAGTCATAGGCTTTGGTGGGTCAATTACACTGTTGCCTTAGCCAAAGTGGATTGAATTGTGCCGACTGACTGGCAATCAGAGGAAATCTAATGATGTAAAAGAAGTACCACTGTTCTGGATTAAAGGGGAATATTGCAGCAAAAACTGCCTATTTAGCATTCAATGGGCTATTTATCATTTTCTTGATTCAATTTAACCACATCAATACTGGCCACTTTCGCCCCCTTCCTTCCCAGACCAATTTTCAGCTTTCAGCGCTCTCGCACTTTCAATGACAATTGCGCGGTCATGCTACGCTGTACCCAAATGAAATTATTATAATTTTGTTTGCACAAATAGAGACATTTGAAAAAAAAACAATATTTTCTTCTTTCGATTTTAAAAGAAATCCCAAAAAATCTAATTTTGTCATAAATTTAAGCCAAAATGTATTCTGCTACATGTCTTTGGTAAAAAAATCCCGCTGTGTATAATAATTGGTTTGTGCGATCACAGACAGATGTACGCAGATGATCATGTACAGATGTGCGCAGGTGATCACGAACATATGTGTGCAGATAATCACTGGGACAAATTATTTTACTGTTACATGTGTGGGGACATGTGTGTGGGGACATGTGTTTTGGGGACATTGTGTGGGGACTTTGTGTGTTTTACATTGTGTGTTTACACTAGGCTGGTCATCAGTCTGTAAAAAGCTGTAAAAAAACAGCTCATACTCACTGATCACCAGCCGGCTGCAGAGATCCGCTCTCCTCTCCTCACTGACAACTTCTGTGTGAGGAAAGGAGAGCTGATCGCCTAGCAACCAGCTCTGTATTTACATAACATGATGGCTGTGATTGGACATGGCCGTCATGTGATCAGGAGGGCCAATCACAGAGCCCTCCTGCCGATCTGAGATGCGCCGTGTCCGGGTGACACGAGCGCACGCGCGCGATCCCCCTCCTTCTGAGGGACATTCCTGAACATCCACTCAGAAGGAGAGAGCGCCCCCCCCCCGGCCGTATATATACAGTGGCCGGGTAGGAAGTGGTTAATTAGGTCACTAATTTGTTGTAAAAGTCCACACAATGTGACGCATTTGAATGAAATCAACGTACATATTTGCCAGCACAGCGTAACATCCAAAAACCTTTATACAGAGAGATCACATCACACCAGAAAAGTGCAATGTTACGGGGCCACACAGGACCCCTTTGTCAGCCATATGACAAAGGGGCTCCCGTGTGGCCATGAAACATTGCACTTTTCTGCTGTGTTGTGATCTCTAAATAAAAGCATTTGCACATTACTTGATGATCCATGGTGTGCAGGCAAATACTGTATGTACGTTGATCTATGATGTTACCAGTCTCCAGCTGGTTGTTTCTGTAGCACCCATTTAGTTCTTAGTCTACCCCAAAAAAGTGTGCAATAGGAAAATTAATGGGCAATTGAATGAGACATATCAAGTCCTTTGTACTATTGGTGCTTCGCCCAGTGTTCTTAGAGCCTTATAAGCAGTTTTATCATATTTGAAATGCAACTTTTCACTCGCCCGCCAAAAGTCCAACACACACAAATTCAGGAGGTATTAGTTTGTATTTTGGACAAAATATGTTTCACCTTCCATGCCAAAATTTTCTATGGGTGACCTAAGCGTGGTCCCAGAGCACACCTAAGTAGCCCTTAGGTTACTGACAGCAACATACTACATACATACGTATCTAAGGGTTACTTAGGCGTGGTATGGGACCGTGCTCAGGTAACCCCTAAAAATCATTCTTTGTTGTACTCTGTGAAAGGCTAGGCTAGATTCACACCTATGCATTTCCCCCCCCCAATTCAATTTCAATTGAAATCAATGAAAGTACATTAAAATGCATGCTATGCATTATTTGGATGTCAAATCATATCATAATGCACATCAATATGCGCTAACACAAGTCATACACAAGTCATAGTGTGTTTACATGCGTTATGACGCGCCGACTTGTGTCATGATGCGTGTTCATGGACATCTTAGCTCATGCACTAAAATGCATTTTGATGTAATTCGCATTGATTTCGTTAGCTGGATTAGTCAATGAAAATCTTAGATCATAGGGTTGTCAATTAACATATAACCTAAAAAATGTGTCCTATGTTAAACATTCTTGAAAAGGTTAATATTCGATATACAGGCTCATTTCTCTTTATAAATGAAATACATTTAATCTAATCCAGGAAGGCTACACACATACAGTAATATTGTAAAAATCTGAAATATTGTCACAAGAGATTATTTGATTTTGTTCTGTTTAGAAAATTAGAGTTGTTCATACAGATGTCAATAGCCAGACTTGCTGTCTGCAGTATTGCAGAGGGCTAAATTAGGTTTAGGTACTATATACATGATGTAAACATACTCTTTGAACATACCACATTTAAAGTATTTTTTCTGCCATAGAGTGTTGGCAAGCCTAAAACGGTTATACAGTACCACGGTAGTCTGCCTTGCGATACATGAGAGCAGAATTTTCAACAATAACAGCAAAATATCTAGTACTGTTCATGGTCTAAAATGATGTCAATCACATCTAACAGTCACATGTTCTTTTCCTGCCTTAGTATATTTAAATGCTAACATACTGAACATTTCTACTACTAGTGCCATTTTATTCCTGTCTATTCCCCCATTAGTGAGAGTCGTCCTTTCTATTTGTCCTGTTTACCATTATCATTGAAATTGAAAGGGATGTAAAAGAAAATTCCACATTTTGGGTTCTCTCCAGAACAGTAATAGAGGGAACATCTTCCATCAAGGAATTTCCTCCCACTTCCTGTTTTGTCTATGAGACAGGAAGTGAAGTAAATTCTATCCAAAATGGGAAAAAAATTGCCTTTAGTTTTTCTTAGAGATGAAGTGCATCTATACAATTTTTTTGTTTTGTTTTGGGTATAATAGGAAATAATTAGAACCTGTGTGAGGTTTGCTGCTATCTGGGGCTCTATTGGAGAAGTTCCTCCCTCACCTCTTTTTCTGATCTAGGGACACTGTTTTACAAGTTAAAAATGGAGGGAAATTCTGAAACAGGGAAACAAACATTATTCAAAAAACATTAGGGATTAGAATGCTGCTCAGGGTGTTATTGCAGTCTGTGACCCCATTAGGGAGATTCACCCTATCCATTAGTCCTGTTTACTATTACCAAGAAAGTGAAAGAAAAAGAAAATCCAAAATTTTGGGTTGACAGAACAGGAATAGTGGGGAAATTTTCCAATGGGGACGTTAGTTCTGGTGACCCTGGTGACAACCAGCCATTCCATCACTTTGGAGGGATTTTCTCTCACTTCATTTTTTGGTTATAGGATAGGAAGGGAAGGAAAATCTGCCCAATAGAACATGGCAAATGAGATGGCAAAGATGGCAAAAATAAACCTAAAAGGGGTTATAACCCTCCAAACTCTATCCAAAATGAAAAAAAAAATGCCTTTAGTTCTACTTTAAAGGATAGGTTTACTGTTTGTAAAATGTTACATGTTATACCTGTATTTAGGGTCTTACCAATGAGCACCTGCCTGTGCCCCTCCGACCCCCCCCTGAAAAAGCGGATGCAAGACCCCCGTTTTCAAAATGTAGTGATCTGTGATTGAACGAACTACAACTACTGTCTGCCACTGCAGCAGATGACTTGTAGTTCTCAATGAACTGGGAGGGCGCTGGTGAGCACTCTCATAGTTCATTGATCCTTGTCTGCCAATATGAGAGCTATGGGCAGACAGCTATACCGAGATTCTGCAGGAGCCTAACATTGCACTTGCGATCTGCATTTTCTGATTTATTCTAGGGGATAGTAAAAGCAATTTTACTTATCAGATCCTTAGCTCCCCTCGCAGAAGTTGCTCCCCCATGCTCCTGCAATGGACTGTCCCTCTGCATTCTCACATCCAATGAAAGGTTAGGGTCCATCTAGTGTGCATCTTGATGACACTACAGGGACTGGGATTGTAGTGCAGAGGAACCTGCAGGAGGGAAAGATCAGGTAAGTGTAAGCTTACTTTTCCATGCCTCCTAGACCTAAGCAAGCAGTTAACTCTTGCAATGCAGGCGCAGCTCCACTGCAAGGGAGAATTTTCACTTTTCCTAGAGTTTATCTTTAAATTTTGACCATAGATACGCTTTAAGATAACTGTTAACAGAGAGGCACTTAATGCTGCAATAATTAACTTGTAGCCTAAGAACATGTCCTGTGATGCTTAAATGGTTCCCAGGCAAAGAATATAAAAGTGGTTTAACCATAAACAATTTTAATTGATCTTGTACTTGTTTGCTGACCATGTTAGAGTCTGAAGTTTCTCATGAATCACTAAGCAGCTGACACACAACAGTAGGAAAACCACATTGAATCATATTTTTTTTCTATTGTATTATATAATGTAAAAAGAAAGTTAAAAATACTTGATGATAACATCATTATTTGCAACCCTGTGAAATCCAGACATCTATTTCTTGATAGAGTTTAAGAGTATAGCCCCGTACACACGATCAGATAACCTATCGATTTTCGTCCGATGGATTTAACCATCGGAAATCCGATGAAACTGTTTTTCATCAGTCTTGGCCACACACCATCAGTCAAAAAACTGACCGTTCCAAACGCGGTGACGTAAAACACTCCGATGAGCCGAGAAAAATGAAGTTTAATGCTTCTGAGCATGCGCCGACTTGATTCTGAGCATGCGTGGGTTTTTGATCCGATGGACTTGCCCATAGACGATCGGAAATTACCATCGGTTTTTGATCCATCGGAAAATTTTAAAACAAGTTCTATTTTTTAAAACCGATGGAAAAAAGACCGATGGGTACCATACACGATCGGTTTGTCTGATAAAAACAATCCATCGGACGGTTTTCATCAGTCAAACCGATCGTGTGTACGGGGCTTAACTCTACTTTTGTTCAGCAAAAAAATAATCCTCTCTGGGTGATCAATGTACATGTGCAAGGATTTTAACACATTTTGTTGCAGATCTGCTTTGAAATAAAAAGCTATTTGTTCTACTTTGTGTCTTTGGATACTAATTCTGAGTGGGAGTAGCTAAAACAATTTAATCAGCTTGTGCAGAAAAGTTGCAGTGTCTGCTTTCCCCTAGAAAAGTGGTGGAGATTCTGAAATATTATATTTATAACAAGGAGCTTTAAAGGACTCTCTATTTAAATTACCATGCCCCATTGGATATGTGTATGTATATATATATATATATATATATATATATATATATATATATATCTATATGTGTATATATAGATAGATATATATATATATATATATATATATATATATATATATATATATATATATATATGTGTGTTTTTACAGGACTTTATATATATTTTGTGATATCCTGATGAGATCAGCATTACAGGACCTATATTTTTTTTCCTGTTTCTTGGCAACTGTTAAATGTCTTCAGGTGTTAATTGAATTACCGGTATCCTTTTATTTTGTAAAGAGCCTAAGCAGACGGTGAGGCTCCACATCATCAGGGGCCGTTGACATGCTAATGTTGGAACTGGTTGGGCTGGGTATCAAAGGGGGTTGCTTATTAAATCATAAACGTGTAGTAGACAGAGGGGCACCGGAAGTTTTTTTTAGACCTGAGCATGGTAGACAAAGAGGCTTGAGGTGCAGCCAATCGGAATGTGATGCAACTCTGAACCAATGAACGTGTTTCATTTGTTGATTGGTGGAGAATGAATATAAAATAGATGGGGAGCTGTAGGAAGGCCTGTTTGACTCCAGACCATCAAGGGCACAGCATTTCTGTGTAATGTATTCTCTTATCTCTATTTCCCTAACTTTCTTCTATCTCCAGATTTTGCCTAAGATTCTATTGATAGCCTGTGTATGTACATTGTAACCATATCTGAATTATCTTTGTAGCCTGGCAACATTGTTCCTGTAACATCACCAAAAGATATTTGGTAATTTCTAATTATTCTAACGTTTCCTTTCTGTATAAATAAATGTAATTGTTTATCTTTTCGCACCGTTATCATTTGTTTTTAATTCTTATATAGACAAAAGGTTTTAATCACTTATTTTATGTATCATTAATCATTTAAGTGAGGTATAAACATTGCCAACACAGAAGTGATTAACACTTAGGCCCCTTTCACACGGGACGGATCAGTAATGATCCGCCCCGTGAACCTCCGCTTGCTCAGCGGGGATCGCTCCGTTGATCCCCGCTGAGCCAGCGGATGACAGGGCGGTCCCCGCACACTGTGCAGGGACCGCCCTATCAGATCTCTGCTCTCCCCTATGGGGTGATCGGATGAACATGGACCGTCTGTCCGTGTTCATCCGATCCGCTCTGCAGGCGGATAGAAAAATAGGAATTTTTCTATCCAGAAAAACGGAGCATTGCGGGCACGGAAAAGATCGGATGTCAGTGGATGTTCATCCGCTGACATTCGCTATCCCATAGGGATACATGTATGTCCGTTTTTCATCCGAAAACGGATGGATGAAAAATGGACATACAGTCCGCCCGTGTGAAAGGGGCCTTAGGAAGTATTTTAAAATTACATTTCTGTTGCAGAAACTGCCTTATATCTTAGTGCTGAGTTCTTCACCCAAGCAGGAAATGAAACTTTTAAAGGCATTTTGTACACCTTTCCAGAAAAACGGAGCATTGCGGGCACGGATAAGATCGGATGTCAGTGGATGTTCATCCGCTGACATCCGCTATCCCATAGGTATAAAGAGTGCCTCCAAGTTGCCATATTGCGTTGAATTTTACAAAAAAATATAGGCAATTTTAAATAGCATTAAATTACACTATGGCTTGTGTAGCAATTTAATTTGCTATATTAATTATTTTTTATTTGCTATATTTTAAGCGCAGTATTGTTTTTCTAAACTGGACAGTATCTACCTCATTACTCCACTTCCATAACAAAACCAAACAATAAAGGCTTTATTCCTCAAATAAATATAATGGGATGAGTTCTATAAATTGCTCTTTTACGCCCCTTCACCTAAGTGCCAATTCAGAAACACTGCTTTAAAGCACGGGTACTGACTTAAATGCACAGACATTTATATGGCTTTCATACATCCATCCGTTTAAAGGGGATGTATTTTTCATTTTTTAAAACAACTTTTAAAGAACATAAACTTGATGTAAATACTCCTATGAATAAACGTTAATGTTTAAAGTGTTATGGACACAAGTAGGCAGAGCAATGAAGAGAAGAGATGTGTTTCATCACATTAGCACACCACATTTGGTGGTAATGGATTAGTAAATAGGGACAAGCTAGGTAAATGAATACTTGGACATTAGCAAACTGCAGCGACAACATGAAAGCCACAACTAAGGAATATAATTTCAGTAGATTCTGGTTAAAACAACAAAAACATAGGAAACTGTACAATACCTTTAAGTGTGCATTTAACTAAGGCACATTGACATTGTGGAAAACCCTTAAGATTTGGAGGGCAATATTGTGGTTAGGGCCACCACCCAATATAAACACGTGTTTGGATATATTTGAAAATAGAAAATGGTATTGTTCCATAACAGAATGCACTATGATCGATCATGAAGCCTTTAGTAGGGCTGTAGCTGATAAAGACACAATAGAATACCCTATAGTTTATCATTCAAAAACTTCCACTTTTTACTTGCTCTTTAAAATGCATGAGAACATCAGGAGTCCACCAGAAAAACCCACAAGGCATTGGATGCCACTTGAAACCAGCTAGCAGGCTAATCAATGGCTACCTTAGGCCATGTGTGGTCTCAATACTATCTTATGTAATAGATACAATGAATTTAAAAAAAAAATAAGAAGGAGTGACCATCCCCCTCAGGTGCCTTGTTAGTCGCTATCGATGTTAAGGCTTTGTAAAAGAACATCCTTACCCATCTTGAAATGTTAAAAAGGTTTATGAGAGAAAGAAAAACCTCTTGTCAGGCATACAGCACATTTGTACTGACACTATCAAGACATACTAACATTTAAGGCCTCTTGTACACTGCAGCTTGAAAAACAGCTTTTTTCTTACTGAGCTAAAATACAGCCCATTAAGTGTAATGTGCCTATGCAGACAGACGCGTAAACAAAAGTTGTGCATTCTTCAGTAAAAAATAATAATTTAACAATCTGCATTTTTGGGTCAATAATTTATGCCTCATGCGTGAAAATGCGCGGAAATACATAAAAGAAAGACTGAAAAAAGTAGATGCTCAAATGGGAGTATCGTGTGCAAGAGGCCTAACACCTTCACTTTTAGGAGCTCCCATTACCTCCAGGTGCCCAATTACCTGTACTTGGGGGGATGGGAGTGTACGCTGCTTTCAGATCTGTCGGTCTTAGTGTTCATGTGCCAACTGGGCACTTTAATATTAGGATGAGAATGCAAGTGGATCTATTCATATGTATTTTTTTTAATTTTAACATATAAATATCTTTATATTTTTTTAACATTTTCAGGTATAAATAAACATCTTATTAATGCTGCTTATCTGGTGGCATTAGGGCGTGCACACCTCAAGGTTTCCCTCACAGTGGGAAAATAAATGTGTGCACACAAGGAGCCTACACAAGTACACCCAAGATATGTGCTCAAACAGTATAACTTCTATCCCTGGGTCTTGACTGTATCACATGGTCTCTGATGTATGGGCAAGCTTGCCCTTAGGCAATATGGCCACTGTGCCCATTCTAGGCATGTCCTCTGGGCTGGGACCTCACCTTTGAGTTGGGGGCATTGGCCTGAGGCAAACCAATTCCATACCACAGGAGGTATTCAGAGAACTACAGTCTACCCCATACAGCTACTAGCATGCGCTTTGCAGTCTGTTGGAACTATCCAGTGCTCATTAGAGAGTAAATAGTTCATGAGACCCGAGTCTTAGAATAAATAGATTCCATAGTGATTAAAACGTATATGTCTGGATTGGGCTAATCAATGTAGGATGAACTGTTAAACTTAAGCCCTAGGGCCATTAGGCCAAGATTAATGGGGTCCATCGTTACATAGATTTTTGTTTGACGGCAGATAATATATATACACTTCATTTGGCTTAATATGTTTGGGAAATCCCTTAATAGAGGCATGTCTATAATGTATGTAGTGTGAACACATACTAAAATGTTTGTTTGCAGACTTTTGCCTCATCTTTGGCACACTTTTTCCCTGGGTTGGTCATGAGCCCCAGGGTGGCATCTCAAAGTTGAAAGCTAAAAATCCTTCCTTGACGTCGGGCTGCACTTACTTTGGAAGTGTCATTTGCCCATTTATGTAAGGGGACTTGGTAAAGCACTTTTATTACCCAGTCCCCCGCTCTGCTAGACTGGTCCCTGCAGCCTCTTCGCTCCTATGCACCAGCGGTCTAAGGTCCTCTAATGCCATCAAAACCAATGCAGAGAAGAGAGAATGCTGAGGCATAGCCCCA
This sequence comes from Rana muscosa, assembly GCA_029206835.1. NCBI lineage: Eukaryota > Metazoa > Chordata > Amphibia > Anura > Ranidae > Rana > Rana muscosa. Next base: position 16,459,046 of record JARGYO010005626.1, read on the forward strand.
CAGCAAGGAAGGGTTTATAGGTTCCCTCAGCTTTAAGGTGGTCATCATAGTACTGGCAGGTACATGCTTGTATTGGAAGATCACTATGTATATAATATTTGTCAACACAATTTAGTATATACGGTTCTAGTTATTAAGGACATCAGTTTATGGACCTGGTGAAGGAGAGTAAAGGTTATGATCTTTAGATATACTACCATCGTACATGCAACCAGATTTGAACTAGTTGACAAACAATGAATAGGTATGGGCCAAATCCCCCCCCCCCCCGGGTTCAGTTCGCACCAGAACACCTCGAACAGGCAAAAAGTTCTAGTGAACATGCAAACCCTATTAACAACTTAAGCCCCAGACCATTTTGCAGCTTAAGTACCAGGCCACTTTTTGCGGTTCGGCACTGCGTCGCTTTAACTCACAATTGCGTGGTCATGCGACGTGGCTCCCAAACAAAATTGACGTCCTTTTTTTTCCACAAATAGAGCTTTCTTTTGGTGGTATTTGATCACCTCTGCGGTTTTTATTTTTTGCGCTATAAACAAAAATAGAGCAAAAATTTTGAAAAAAATTCAATATTTTTTACTTTTTACTATAATAAATATCCCCAAAAAATATATAAAAAAAAAATAATTTTTCCTCAGATTAGGCCGATACGTATTCTGCTACATATTTTTGGTAAAAAAAATCGCAATAAGCGTTTATTGATTGGTTTGCGCAAAAGTTATAGCGTTTACAAAATAAGGGATAGTTTTATGGCATTTTTATTAATTATTTTTTTTTTTACTAGTAATGGCGGCGATCAGTGATCTTTTTCGTGACTGCATCATTGGCGGACACATCAGACACTTTTGACACATTTTTGGGACCATTGTCATTTTCACAGCGATCAGTGCTATAAAAATGCATAGATTACTGTGAAAATGACACTGGCAGTGAAGGGGTTAACAACTAGGTGGCGCTGTAGGGGTTATGTGTTCCCTGCATAGTGTTTCTTACTGTAGGGGGATGTCATCGGAACAGACAATCAGTAACGTGTAACGTGTAGCCACGCCCCCCTACAGTAAGAATCACTTCCTAGGGAACACTTAACCCCTACAGCGCCACCTAGAGGTTAAACCCTTCACTGCTAGTGTCATTTTCACAGTAACCAGTGCATTTTTATAGCACTGATCGCTGTAAAAATTACAATAGCCCCAAAATGGTGTCAAAAGTGTCCAATGTGTCCGCCATAATGTCGCAGTCACGATAAAAATCGCTGATCGCCGCCATAACTAGTAAAGAAAAAAATATTATTAAAAATGCCATAAAACAGTCACCTATTTTGTAGAAGCTATAACTTTTGCGCAAACCAATCAATAAACGCCTATTGCGATATTTTTTACCAAAAATATGTAGAAGAATATGTATCGGACTAAAATGTGGAAAAAATGTTTTTTTATATATTTTTGGGGGATATTTATTATAGCAAAAAGAAAAAATATTGAATTTTTTTCAAAATTGTCGCTCTATTTTTGTTTATAGCGCAAAAAGTAAAAACCGCAGAGGTGATCAAATACCACCAAAAGTAAGCTCTATTTGTGGGGGGAAAGGGACATCAATTTTGTTTGGGACCCACGTCGCACGACCGCGCAATTGTCAGTTAAAGTGACGCAGTGCCGAATCGCAAAAAGGGGCCTGGTCTTTAACCAGCCAAAATGGTCTGGGGCTTAAGTGGTTAAAGTGTTACCAAACCCACAACAGTAAAATCAGTCTGTATATGCAGCATAGCTTGTTATACTTACTGTGGAACTTTATGGGTTAATCCTCTGCATTGGGTAAAAAGACTTTTATCCTGTATGCACAAATCCTCCTCCTCCTGTACTGTCTATCTGGGGAAGGTCAGCTAACACAGGCAGGGTAGCCGACCTGCACATGCTCAGTTGTGTCTTTTATGCTAGAGAGAATATTTACTTGTTCTCAGAGCTAGCCAGGTCACATGATATTGACATCACACATGTGGGCATGTATACAGGCTGTAGTGGAAATCTCCTCCTACCTGAACTCTCAGCACTGGAGAAACTGTGCAGTTTATCGTGTAACCGTGGTATACAGATCATCCAAACAGGTATAAAGTGGCAGTATTTTAATGTAAAAATAAGATTTATAAGCTGTGGGCACTGTGGAAAGGGGAGGCGGAGGAACTATTTTCATATTATTGGGTTTAGTAACACTTTAATAAAGCTTAAAGTGAAACAATAAAAAATAAATATTCCTTTAAATATTGTGCCTGGGGAGTCCCCTTAGTCTGCCTGTAAAGTGGCACATCTGTGCTATGTGTAGAACAGTCCCACAGCAATAATGACATTTCTAAAGGAAAAAATGTAATTTAAACTTGCTTGCGGCTGTAATGTATTGCTGGCTCCCGGTAATATAGATGAAAAAAAATGAAAAAAAAAAAAAACGCCATGGGGTCCCCCTCCCCCAGTCCATACCAGGCCCTTCGGGTCTTAGTCTTATGTGTGAATCTTATTATGTTGGCACCTAAAAAGTCTTAATACATATAACTACAGAATCTACTCAACATTTTTGTACTCCCACACCTCTCAGCACATTTCCTCTTAGTCAGAAATATCTAAAACCTATACACAGGGAGCCAATAGATCATTAAAAGCACTGTCCTTAAAGTAGATTACCTTGTAAAACAAGTTTAAAATATAAATAAAAGGCAAAACATTTACACGTTTCACTTTTTTTTATAAGTGATCACATAACCTCTGTTCTCAGCGGCATAAGAGCTGGGGGAGTGGGGATAAGAAACAGCAGCACGCTGATCTTCCCAGTGAAAGGCTGTGCAGGGGGTCTGGGGGTCATAATACACAAATAATCTGCCTAGTTTTCCAATCAAAAACTCAAAACAACATGACAACATGTGAGCCTGAATAGGATTAAGAAAAACTTGTCGCTGTATACACAGCAAGCCTATGCCACAGCCCTTGTACCCACAAAATACTCCTAAAATACTCCTAATTAGGGATGAGCCGAACACCCCCGGGTTCGGTTCGCACCAGAACCTTCGAACGGACCGAAAGTTCGCGCGAATTTTCGAACCCTATTCGTTATAATGGACGCGAACGTTCGAAATCAAAATTGCTAATTACAACGGCCAATATGCATGTTAATGTTATAAAACAGGTTTGGGGACCCGGGTCCTGCCCCAGGGGACATATATCAATGCAAAAAGAAATTTTAAAAACTAAAGTTTTTTCGGGAGCAGTCATTTTAATGATGCATAAAGTGAAAAAAAAAAAAGTGAAATTTTCCTTTAAATACGGTACCTGGGGGGTGTCTAAAGTATGCCTGTGAAGTGGCATGTGTTTCCCGTGTTTAGAACTGTCCTTGCACAAAATGACATTTGTAAAGGAAAAAAAGAAGCCATTTAAAACCACTTGCGGCTTTAATGTCATGTCTTGTCCTGGCCGCCATATGGCTGAAAATCCTTGAGAAAAATGGCATGGCTACCCCATCACCCCCCCCCCACCCCAGCCCCTTTGGGTCTTGTATGGATACTAAGGGGGACCCCGCACCCAAAATAAAACCCTATACCTACAACCCTATATACTCTGAACAGCAGTATATAGGTGGTGCAAACAAGACATGGACTGTAGGTTTGTTCTTAAGTAGAATCTGAACAGGTACATTATGAAGTGTAGCTACATCCCAAAAAAATCAATTTTTAAGCTTTTTGGAGAACATAGGGAGGGGTTATCACCCCTGTAACATTTGCTGTCTTTGCACATCTGTTCAGAACATGTCACCTCACTTTCCGTCCCAATGACAAATGTTTTTGGAAAAGTGGGGTTTTAATTGAAACAAGGATTGGTGATAAAGCATCAGTAGAGAGGAGATACCTTTTTCCCAAATTAAATCTAACAGGATAGAATTTTCCTTCCTAGGGGTAGATTTCCTCTCACTTCCTGTTTTCTCTTGCCGTTTGCAAGTAGGAGTCGTTTGTAAGTTGGATGTTTGAAAGTAGGGGCCTGCCGTATATACTCTGCAGAAATTTGCCCTATTAGATGTTGGTGTAGCCACAAGACTGGTGGGCACAGGAATGGGCCCTGCTGTGAGTTAATAGATCAAGATTTGTACTTGCATGCACCTGTTGAACCGGGCAGAAAAATTGGGCCTTTGGTGGTGGTGGTGGTGGTGGTGGACGGTGTTGCCACAAGACTGTAAGCCCTCACAGTTACTCTTGGTGGGTGCAGGAATGGGCCCTGCTGTGAGTTATTAGATCAAGATTTGTAATTGCATGCACCTGTTGAACAGGGCAGAAAAATTGGACCTTTGGTGGTGGTGGTGGTGGTGGACGGTGTTGCCACAAGACTGTAGGCCCTCATAGTTACTCTTGGTGGGCGCAGGAATGGGCCCTGCTGTGAACTATTAGATCAAGATTTGTAATTACACGCCCCTGTTAAACAGGGGCTGAAAAATTGTGCCTTAGGCATTGGTGCTGGTGCCACAACACTGCAACCCCTCACAGATACTGTACTTGGAGCACAGCAGTCACACCTGTTGCGAAGCATCTTTTTAAAAAATTGTAATTACACGCCCCTGTTATACAGGGGCTGAAAAATTGTGCCTTAGGCACTGGTGCTGGTGCCACAACACTGCAACCCCTCACAGATACTGTACTCTGAGCACAGCAATGAGACCTGTTGCAAAGCATTGCCTAAAAATTGTAATTACACGCCCCAACAGGGGCTGAAAAATTGTGCCTTAGGCACTGGTGCTGGTGCCACAACACTGCAACCCCTCACAGATACTGTACTCTGAGCACAGCAGTCACACCTGTTGCGAAGCATCTTTTTAAAAAATTGTAATTACACGCCCCTGTTATACAGGGGCTGAAAAATTGTGCCTTAGGCACTGGTGCTGGTGCCACAACACTGCAACCCCTCACAGATACTGTACTCTGAGCACAGCAATGAGACCTGTTGCAAAGCATTGCCTAAAAATTGTAATTACACGCCCCAACAGGGGCTGAAAAATTGTGCCTTAGGCACTGGTGCTGGTGCCACAACACTGCAACCCCTCACAGATACTGTACTCTGAGCACAGCAGTCACACCTGTTGCGAAGCATCTTTTTAAAAAATTGTAATTACACGCCCCTGTTATACAGGGGCTGAAAAATTGTGCCTTAGGCACTGGTGTGGTGGCATGGATCATTGAGGAGGAGGAAGAGGATAGTCAGTGAACATAACAGGACAGTCACTCAGCATCAGCATAGGCAGTCTTGAAGGGATGTGACATTATAAATTATTCCGTTATATCCGCTTCAGGTGTCTGGTAGCTGGTGGTGATCCAAGACTGATTCATTTTTATGAAGGTCAGTCGATCAACCGAGTCGGTGGACAGGCGCACCCTATGATCGGTGACAAATCCTCCAGCAGCACTGAATGTGCGTTCGGAAAGAACGCTGGATGCAGGACAGGCCAGTAGCTCAATTGCATACTGTGCAAGCTCTGGCCAGTGATCCATCCTCAGGAACCAGTAAGCCAGAGGATTTTCGGTGGGAAAGGTGTCCAAGTCTGACCTTGCCCCTAGGTATTCCTGCACCATGTATATCAGACGCTGGCGATGGTTGCTGGAACCGATCATACCTTGGGGCTGCGGACTAAAAAATTGTCTGAACGCATCGGTCAGACGTCCACCTTTCCCACCGCTCCTTCTGCTACTGACCGAAGCCTCAGCAACTCGTCGTCCAGGACCAGGAGTTTGTAACCTCCCAGTTTCTGGGAACGCGTTGCACAGACCTTTCTGCAAGGCCTCCCTGAGATGTCTCATCCTCTGCTCCCTCTGCGACGGCAAGATAAGGTCCGCAACCTTACCCTTGTACCGTGGATCAAGGAGAGTGGCCAGCCAGTAATGGTCACTCTCCTTGATCCGAAGAACACGAGGATCCTTCCGCAGGCTTTTGCAGGATCAGGGAGGCCATGCAGCGTAGGTTAGCTGAGGCATTCGGTCCGGAGTCTTCTGGGTCACTGAGGATGACATGATCGCCAGCCACCTCCTCCCAGCCACGTACAAGTCCACTGGTTTGTTGGGACTGTACATCATCCCTAAAAGACTGCTGCTGCTGATGCTGAGTGCCAGGCTCCACCTCCATGCTCACACAATCCTCCTCCTCCTCCTCCTCCTCCTCCTCTTCCTGTGTGATGGGTGGGACAGAAGGAACATTGTCTGGATAAAGGGGGCCTTGAGAGACAAGGAAGTCCTCCTCTTCCTGCCTCTGTTCTGCCTCAAGTGCCCTGTCCATTATCCCACGCAGCGTATGCTCCAACAGGTGGACAAGAGGTACAGTGTCACTGATGCATGCACTGTCACTGCTCACCATCCTCGTGGCCTCCTCAAATGGTGAGAGGACAGTGCATGCATCCCTGATCATGCTCCACTGGCGTGGGGAAAAAAAGCCAAGCTCCCCTGACCCTGTCCTGGTGCCGTAGTCGCAAAGGTACTCATTGATGGCCCTCTGCTGCGTGTGCAGTCGCTGCAGCATGGCCAACGTTGAGTTCCACCTGGTGGGCATGTCACATATTAGGCGGTTCTTGGGCAGGTTCAGCTCCTTTTGCAGCTCAGTCAGCCGAGCACTGGCATTATAAGATCGGCGGAAATGCACACAGACTTTCCTGGCCTGCCTCAGGACATCCTGTAAGCCTGGGAACCTGCCCAAGAACCGCTGCACCACCAGGTTGAGGACGTGAGCCATACAGGGCACATGGGTGAGCTGCCCCTGTCGCAGGGCGGAGAGGAGGTTGGTGCCATTATCAGAAACGACCATTCCTGGCTTAAGCTGGCATGGCGTCAACCACCTCTCGGCCTGCCCCTGCAGAGCTGCCAGAACCTCTGGCCCAGTGTGGCTCCTGTCCCCCAAACACACCAGCGCAAGCACGGCATGGCATCTTTTTGCCTGCGTACTCGCGTAGCCCCTTGTACGCCTACGGAGCACCGCTGGTTCCGAGGACAGAGCACTCGAAGAGGACATGGAGGAAGAAGAAGAGGAGGGGGTGGAGGAGAGAGGTGTGTCACAACCAGTAGTAGCATTTTGGAGGCGTGGTGGCGGAACAACCTCCAACACTACTGCACCTTGTCCTGCATCCCTCCCAGCTACCAATAGAGTGACCCAATGGGCCGTGAAAGAAAGATAACGTCCCTGTCCATGCCTGCTGGACCATGAGTCAGCGGTAATATGCACCTTACCGCTGACCGCCCTGTCCAGCGAGGCATGGACATTGCCTTCCACATGCCAGTAGAGAGACGGAATTGCCTTCCGTGAGAAAAAGTGGCGTTTGGGAACCTGCCACTGAGGAACCGCACATTGAACAAACTCACGGAAGGGGGCCGAGTCTATCAACTGAAAAGGCAGCAGTTGAAGTGCTAGCAATTTAGCCAAGCTAGCATTCAACCGCTGGGCATGTGGATGGCTGGGAGTATACTTCTTTTGACGGTCCAGCAGCTGGGGCAGGGAAATTTGCCTGCTACAATCGGACGTCGGTGTACTGCAAGTACTTGGTTGTGACACACCTAATTCTACACCTTCAGTCCTCTCAGAGCAGCTTTCAGAGAGGACTGAAGATATAGTGGGGATGGAGATCCCAGCTGATGAGGAGCAAGGAGAGGTCCGCTTTGTTCTTTGGTGTGGGTCTTTTATGTGTGCTTGCCAACGAGCTGCATGGCAGGTCGACATATGTCTGCTCATGCTTGTGGTGCCCAAGCGGCTGATGTTTTGGCCACGCGAGATACGCTTGAGACAAATATTGCAAATAGCAGTGGTGCGATCTGATGCACTCGTCTCAAAAAAGGCCCACACCAAAGAACTTTTGTGATAACGTGCAGAGGCAGCGCCCTGCACAGGCGGAGCTCTGCGGTGTGGTACAGTTGCTGTGCTGGCCTCTAGCTGGCCTCCAGGGGGCATCCTGCCTCGTTGGACATGTGACGCTGCATCCTCCTCCTCCTCCTCCTCTCTCCCTTCAGGCACCCACGTGGAGTCAGTGACCTCATCATCCCCTCCCTCTTCACCACTAGAGCAAACCTGGCAGTAAGCTGCAGCTGGTGGAACACTACTGCCAGATTGCTGTCCTTCAGCATCCCCTTTCTCTGCGCGCACACTACTGACTTCCTCAAGCTGGGTATCATCATCCGAGCCTTCGAATCGTTGGGCATCCTCCTGGAGCATGTACCCAACACTGTGCTCAAACAGTTCGGGGGACTCCTCAGGAGGACATGGTGGGTCTAGGGAAGGGGTGGCTGATGATGCCATTGAGTACGCGTTGGCAGCTGCTCTGCCAGTACCCTGAGCCTGGGTGAGAGAGGATGAGGAGGATGAGGAGGGCTTGGTCATCCATTCTACCAAGCCTTCGGCATGATGCGGCTCCACATGTCCAGCTGCCGAAAACAAAGACAAGCGTGTCCCATGGCCACGTGCTGATGACGATGCACGACCACGTCCACGGCCAGCACTGTTGTCTCTAGAAACAGAGCCTGCCTGCCCTGTGTTCTTGCCTCGGCACGCTCTGCCTCTCCTTGGCGGTCTTCCAGCCATTGTAGTCGGTAGTGTATATAGTATAAAAAATAGAACTCCTATGTGTGCTCACAACACACTGTAGGTCCTATGGGTGCTGACACTAACACACTATAGGTACTATGTGTGCTGCTGACAAGAAAATATAGGAGCTCTGTTTGCTGCCACTAACACACTAGAAGTCCTATGGGTGCTGCTGAGAAGAAAATATAGGAGCTCTGTTTGCTGCCACTAACACACTAGAAGTCCTATGGGTGCTGCTGAGAAGAAAATATAGGAGCTCTGTTTGCTGCCACTAACACACTAGAAGTCCTATGGGTGCTGCTGAGAAGAAAATATAGGAGCTCTGTGTGATGCCACTAACACACTAGAAGTCCTATGGGTGCTGCTGAGAAGAAAATATAGGAGCTCTGTTTGCTGCCACTAACACACTAGAAGTCCTATGGGTGCTGCTGAGAAGAAAATATAGGAGCTCTGTGTGATGCCACTAACACACTAGAAGTCCTATGGGTGCTGCTGAGAAGAAAATATAGGAGCTCTGTTTGCTGCCACTAACACACTAGAAGTCCTATGGGTGCTGCTGAGAAGAAAATATAGGAGCTCTGTTTGCTGCCACTAACACACTAGAAGTCCTATGGGTGCTGCTGAGAAGAAAATATAGGAGCTCTGTTTGCTGCCACTAACACACTAGAAGTCCTATGGGTGCTGCTGAGAAGAAAATATAGGAGCTCTGTGTGATGCCACTAACACACTAGAAGTCCTATGGGTGCTGCTGAGAAGAAAATATAGGAGCTCTGTTTGCTGCCACTAACACACTAGAAGTCCTATGGGTGCTGCTGAGAAGAAAATATAGGAGCTCTGTTTGCTGCCACTAACACACTAGAAGTCCTATGGGTGCTGCTGAGAAGAAAATATAGGAGCTCTGTTTGCTGCCACTAACACACTAGAAGTCCTATGGGTGCTGCTGAGAAGAAAATATAGGAGCTCTGTTTGCTGCCACTAACACACTAGAAGTCCTATGGGTGCTGCTGAGAAGAAAATATAGGAGCTCTATGTGATGCCACTAACACACTAGAAGTCCTATGGGTGCTGCTGAGAAGAAAATATAGGAGCTCTGTTTGCTGCCACTAACACACTAGAAGTCCTATGGGTGCTGCTGAGAAGAAAATATAGGAGCTCTGTTTGCTGCCACTAACACACTAGAAGTCCTATGGGTGCTGCTGAGAAGAAAATATAGGAGCTCTGTTTGCTGCCACTAACACACTAGAAGTCCTATGGGTGCTGCTGAGAAGAAAATATAGGAGCTCTGTGTGATGCCACTAACACACTAGAAGTCCTATGGGTGCTGCTGAGAAGAAAATATAGGAGCTCTGTTTGCTGCCACTAACACACTAGAAGTCCTATGGGTGCTGCTGAGAAGAAAATATAGGAGCTCTGTTTGCTGCCACTAACACACTAGAAGTCCTATGGGTGCTGCTGAGAAGAAAATATAGGAGCTCTGTTTGCTGCCACTAACACACTAGAAGTCCTATGGGTGCTGCTGAGAAGAAAATATAGGAGCTCTGTGTGATGCCACTAACACACTAGAAGTCCTATGGGTGCTGCTGAGAAGAAAATATAGGAGCTCTGTTTGCTGCCACTAACACACTAGAAGTCCTATGGGTGCTGCTGAGAAGAAAATATAGGAGCTCTGTGTGATGCCACTAACACACTAGAAGTCCTATGGGTGCTGCTGAGAAGAAAATATAGGAGCTCTGTTTGCTGCCACTAACACACTAGAAGTCCTATGGGTGCTGCTGAGAAGAAAATATAGGAGCTCTGTTTGCTGCCACTAACACACTAGAAGTCCTATGGGTGCTGCTGAGAAGAAAATATAGGAGCTCTGTTTGCTGCCACTAACACACTAGAAGTCCTATGGGTGCTGCTGAGAAGAAAATATAGGAGCTCTGTGTGATGCCACTAACACACTAGAAGTCCTATGGGTGCTGCTGAGAAGAAAATATAGGAGCTCTGTTTGCTGCCACTAACACACTAGAAGTCCTATGGGTGCTGCTGAGAAGAAAATATAGGAGCTCTGTTTGCTGCCACTAACACACTAGAAGTCCTATGGGTGCTGCTGAGAAGAAAATATAGGAGCTCTGTTTGCTGCCACTAACACACTAGAAGTCCTATGGGTGCTGCTGAGAAGAAAATATAGGAGCTCTGTTTGCTGCCACTAACACACTAGAAGTCCTATGGGTGCTGCTGAGAAGAAAATATAGGAGCTCTGTGTGATGCCACTAACACACTAGAAGTTCTATGGGTGCTGCTGAGAAGAAAATATAGGAGCTCTGTGTGATGCCACTAACACACTAGAAGTCCTATGGGTGCTGCTGAGAAGAAAATATAGGAGCTCTGTTTGCTGCCACTAACACACTAGAAGTCCTATGGGTGCTGCTGAGAAGAAAATATAGGAGCTCTGTGTGATGCCACTAACACACTAGAAGTCCTATGGGTGCTGCTGAGAAGAAAATATAGGAGCTCTGTTTGCTGCCACTAACACACTAGAAGTCCTATGGGTGCTGCTGAGAAGAAAATATAGGAGCTCTGTTTGCTGCCACTAACACACTAGAAGTCCTATGGGTGCTGCTGAGAAGAAAATATAGGAGCTCTGTTTGCTGCCACTAACACACTAGAAGTCCTATGGGTGCTGCTGAGAAGAAAATATAGGAGCTCTGTTTGCTGCCACTAACACACTAGAAGTCCTATGGGTGCTGCTGAGAAGAAAATATAGGAGCTCTGTGTGATGCCACTAACACACTAGAAGTCCTATGGGTGCTGCTGAGAAGAAAATATAGGAGCTCTGTTTGATGCCACTAACACACTAGAAGTCCTATGGGTGCTGCTGAGAAGAAAATATAGGAGCTCTGTGTGATGCCACTAACACACTAGAAGTCCTATGGGTGCTGCTGAGAAGAAAATATAGGAGCTCTGTTTGCTGCCACTAACACACTAGAAGTCCTATGGGTGCTGCTGAGAAGAAAATATAGGAGCTCTGTTTGCTGCCACTAACACATTAGAAGTCCTATGGGTGCTGCTGAGAAGAAAATATAGGAGCTCTGTGTGATGCCACTAACACACTAGAAGTCCTATGGGTGCTGCTGAGAAGAAAATATAGGAGCTCTGTTTGCTGCCACTAACACACTAGAAGTCCTATGGGTGCTGTTGAGAAGAAAATATAGGAGCTCTGTTTGCTGCCACTAACACACTAGAAGTCCTATGGGTGCTGCTGAGAAGAAAATATAGGAGCTCTGTGTGATGCCACTAACACACTAGAAGTCCTATGGGTGCTGCTGAGAAGAAAATATAGGAGCTCTGTTTGCTGCCACTAACAGACTAGAAGTCCTATGGGTGCTGTTGGGGTGCAATGCTGTGCTAACAGCACTGCGGTTGGTACTACTGCAATACTGTACTAACAGTAAGCACGCACCAGACTAATCCCCAGCAGCAGCTAATAACACACTAACTGTGCAATCAGCAGCAATGAACGATCAATGACTTAGGTAGCAATGGTTTAGCAAAGAAATAGCCAATGGTTTAGCAAAGAAGAGCAAATCTTTCAGTATCAAGCAAAGACAGAATCAGCAGACTAATCTCTCCTAAAGCCGGAACTCATGTGACCGGGGCCGATGGCGTGGCGGCCTTTTAAATGGTGGGGCGTGTACTAAAGCCCCTGAGCTGTAATTGGCTACAGGCGTCCTGCCTGTAGCCAATTATTGCTCTCCGAGTTTCGGGCGCTGTGATTGGCCAAGCATGCGGGGTCACAGTGCATGCTTGGCCAATCATCAGCCAGCAATGCACTGCGCCGGCCGCGCCGGCCGCAATGCATTGCGGGGCCGCTCGCATCACACGAATGTGATGCGAACGGCCCAAATAGTTCTGGGCTCGACGAGCGAGCGAACGCCCGATGCTCGATTCGAACATGGGTTCGAATCGAGCACCGGGCCCATCCCTACTCCTAATTACTAATTACCAAAATTGGCAGTCTCACAGACACACACAAACAACAACAAAATCCTTGAGCGCTAGAAGCTGTAAGTCGTGTGTTGGGGTGTCATAAACCAAAAGGGTTTGATGGAACTGGAACCCAGTGCAACCGCCAATAAAAAACACTGGAACAATCGATATGCAGGAAAGGACAACTTCAGAGTGGCGCTCGATGGGTAAATCCAGAAAGTACATACGGAAAACATTGGTTGAATAAAGGAACTTGTTTATTGCACTGGCCAAGCAAACAAAGACTATAAAAAACGTGAAAATGCTGCAATAGTTAATCATGAAACTATATGACAAAAAATGATTTTAAGAAAGCAAACGGTACCACTGATGACATCCAAGTGGAAAAGGATTAACACCATCCAAAAGGCTTGCTGGTCAGACATGGAAAAAAGGTGCCATGGGCCATGTTGGGATAGATGGAAGCCTGCAAGCTGGTGGTCAGGCTAGTCCTGTGTCCAGAGATGGTAAAATCGCAGGGTGCAGGGGAACACTGTGCCAACTGCTGTAAAGTCCAGAGCTGGTGGCAGGAGGGGACCAAGCTGGGCTGTGGGCGGTGAGGTGTGACAACCACCGTGGGATGGTATCAGACCGGGAGAGCGGAGCAGAGCCAGAGGGACCAGGCACGCTGATGACGTTAGCACCGCGCTGGAGACAAAGGGAACAGAAGACCCGTGTACACTGTGGGTCGCAAGCGGCTGGGTTGTCGTGACTACATGTTTTGCGCGCCTGAGCTTTGTCAGAGGGCTTGTCTGACCAGCAAGCCTTTTGCATGGTGTTAACCCTTTTCCACCTGGATGTCATCAGTGGTACCGTTTGCTTTTTTTAAAATAATTTTTGCTATTTTTTGTCATTTTTTGATGATTAACTATTGCAGCATTTTGTAGCATTTTCAAGTTTTTTATAGTCTTTGTTTGTTTGGCCAACAGTGCAATAAACAAGTTCCTTTACTCAACCAATGTTTTCCATATATATTTTCTGGATTTAACCCATCGAATGCCGCTCTGAAGTTGTCCTTTCACAGACACACACAAACCTCAGGATGAAAGAGAATTGTTACAAAAATTTTAATTTTCAAATGCATATGCTATTTTGCACACAAAAGGATATTACTTTGTCTGACTGAGCAACTGCTGAGATAATGAACACTTTGGTTAGGGCTATGTAACATAGAACAAAGTGTAGAAAATGCAGACATAAAAAGGGAAAGAGGTGGGGGAAAAGGGGGGAGGGGGAGAGAAAGTGATAGAAGGAGGGAGAGAGAGGGGGGGGGGAGGGAGGGGGAAAGAAACAAAGAGAAATGAAGGGAGAGAGAGAAGGTGAGAGAGGGGAGAGGGAGGGGGAGGGAGTAAGTGAAAGAGAGAGGGAGATAGAGAGATGGATATAGAAATAGAGAGACAGGGGGTGGGAAAGAGAAGGAGTAAGCAAAAGAAAGAGAGGGGGAGAAAGAAAGAGGGGAGGAGGGATAGCGATAAGGGGAGGAGTGAGATAGTTGGGGGGAGGGGAGAAGGAGGAAAGAGGGGGAAGAGGGAAGGGAGGATGGAGGGAAGCAGGAGAGAAGGGTGGGTGGAGAGGAAGAGAGAAGGAGGAGTGAGCGGAAGTGGAGGGTGAGAGAGAAGTGGGGGAGGGGTGATGAGAAAAAGAAGAAGGGAAAGAGGGAGGGGGAGAGAAAAGGGGGGAAAGAGAGAGGGTAAGGAAGGTGGTATGGAGGGAGGGGGAGACAAAGAAAGGAGGGGAGGAAGGCGGAGAGAGGGGACAGTGGGGGGATGAGAGGCATAGAGAGGACAGATGGGCGAGAGGGAAGAGGGAAGAATATGAGCACAGAAGGATGGTCAGAGGTCACTTCCAGTGATTGCCCCTTCCATGGGTCTCCACAGCTCTGCTACGGATTCTAGTGAAATCTTTAGCAGCCTTCTGTAATTCCATGCACAGCAGCATTCAGCCTAAGAATGGGAGTGGTGGTCAATGAACATGCTTACAGAAGAGGGCAATGTATCCAATGTTAGTCTGTGGTGGGCCCTTGACCAGGGTGCATTGCTTATTTAAAGTGTAGTCTGTAGAAAGGTTAAAGACCTGGGTGTTCCCTCCGGTATGGTTATGTAAAGCACAAGATTAACTTTACAGAATGTATCCCTTTGGCATGTAAATTTGTTTACATGTACTGTATATATTTCAGCTCTGCATTTAGCTATTTGCTGAGGATTGGCTTTAATGTATTCTTGTCATTTCCTCTTAGTTACTGTAAAACAAGGTTTAACTAAATGACAAGGTTTAACTAAAAACACATTCATGATCATGCAGTAATATTTGGTGGACACACTGTACCAACATGGGAACAACGCTGGGAATTTATAGCCTGGCCTGGAAGCAATTCACTGTGGCAAACCTGTCAGCCAAATGCTTTACACAGCTTCTTATTTCAAACCATGACCAAGTTTACAAGCCACCATACCGTGTTAACTGCTGGAAACAACTGTCACATAATGATAATTAAATGCATACTATTTAAAGCAGAAATGATCTTAATGTTGTATTGACCAATTCTTACAGTTCAGATACAATCAACCTGATCAAAAGTAATGTCAACTCCCACTGGTGCAAGAAGTGTAGGGTTCTAAAGCCTGGTATACACTATTATTTTTTTTCTTTTCCATTCAGTAAGCACAGAGATTCCCCCCCCCCCCCCCGCTGAGCTGTTGTGTTTTAAAAGAAGGACGCCCCCCCCCCCCCCGCACGCGAGCTAGAACACTCCAATCAGTGCTCTCCGCCATTGGCTGAGAGCGCTGATCGGGAGTCGGTCAGCTGCTGGTTTTACACACACACACAGGCCGAATGTCAGACTTTTTTTTGACCGACAAATTAACCGGCAAAAAAACAAGCAAAGTCATTTCTTGTATTAAGAGAGGTATAGACTCCAGAGAGATAGATATAATTTTGCCCCTGTACAAATCATTTGGAAGACCTCATCTGGAATATGCAGTTCAGTTTTGGTTCACAAAAAGGATATCGGGGAACTGGAGAAAGTGCAGAGAAGGGCAACCAGACTTATAAGAGCCATGGAGGAGCTCATTAGAGGAACTGAATTTATTCTTTCTTGAGAAGAGGAGATTACGGGGGGATATGATCAACTTGTAAAAAAACATAAATGGTCCATATAGTGAACTTGGTCATCACCAAGTGATGGTCATTAGGGATGAGCTCGGTGTTTGAGTCGAACATACGTTCGACTCGAACATCGGCTGTTCGATCGTTCGACGAAGATCGAACGATTTGGGCCGTTTGCGCCTAATTCGAGTGACGCGAACGGCCCACAATGCACTACGCCATCGCAGTGTCATCCAGGCGCTGTGATTGGCCAAGCATGCACTGTGACCCCGCATGCTTGGCCAATCACAGCGCCGGCAGCGAGGAGAGCAATTATTGCTGAGGGTGTTTAGTACACGCCCCACACTATAAAAGGCCGCCAGCACGGCGGCCTAGTGTAGTGTGTTCCGGAGCAGGGAAAGAGAAGCATAGGCAGGGACAGTGACATTTTTTTTTCTTGCTTAACCTGGATTCCTTTAGTTTAGGGAAAGAGAAGGATAGGTAGGGAGAGTGTCAGTGTGTTTTACTGTGCTAATCCTTGTTTCTAGGGACAGGGAAGGACAGTGAGGGAAATTCTCCTTGTGCTATACTGTGCTAAAGCATTGATCATCAACCATCTTTAAAAAAACATTTTTTCTAGGGACAGAAAACTATAGGTAGGGAGAGTGTCAGTGTGTTTTACTGTGCTAATCCTTGTTTCTAGGGACAGGGAAGGACAGTGAGGGAAATTCTCCTTGTGCTATACTGTGCTAAAACATTGATCATCAACCATCTTTAAAAAAACATTTTTTCTAGGGACAGAAAACTATAGGTAGCGAGAGTGTCACTGTGGTTTACTGTGCTAATCCTTGTTTCTAGGGACAGGGAAGGACAGTGAGGGAAATTCTCCTTGTGATATACTGTGCTAAAACATTGATCATCAACCATCTTTAAAAAAACATTTTTTCTAGGGACAGAAAACTATAGGTAGCGAGAGTGTCACTGTGTTTTACTGTGCTAATCCTTGTTTCTAGGGACAGGGAAGGACAGTGAGGGAAATTCTCCTTGTGCTATACTGTGCTAAAACATTGATCATCAACCATCTTTAAAAAAACATTTTTTCTAGGGACAGAAAACTATAGGTAGCGAGAGTGTCACTGTGGTTTACTGTGCTAATCCTTGTTTCTAGGGACAGGGAAGGACAGTGAGGGAAATTCTCCTTGTGCTATACTGTGCTAAAACATTGATCATCAACCATCTTTAAAAAAACATTTTTTCTAGGGACAGAAAACTATAGGTAGCGAGAGTGTCACTGTGTTTCACTGTGCTAATCCTTGTTTCTAGGGACAGGGAAGGACAGTGAGGGAAATTCTCCTTGTGCTATACTGTGCTAAAGCATTGATCATCAACCATCTTTAAAAAAACATTTTTTCTAGGAACAGAAAACTATAGGTAGCGAGAGTGTCGCTGTGTTTTACTGTGCTAATCCTTGTTTCTAGGGACAGGGAAGGACAGTGAGGGAAATTCTCCTTGTGCTATACTGTGCTAAAACATTGATCATCAACCATCTTTAAAAAAACATTTTTTCTAGGGACAGAAAACTATAGGTAGCGAGAGTGTCACTGTGGTTTACTGTGCTAATCCTTGTTTCTAGGGACAGGGAAGGACAGTGAGGGAAATTCTCCTTGTGCTATACTGTGCTAAAGCATTGATCATCAACCATCTTTAAAAAAACATTTTTTCTAGGGACAGAAAACTATAGGTAGCGAGAGTGTCACTGTGTTTTACTGTGCTAATCCTTGTTTCTAGGGACAGGGAAGGACAGTGAGGGAAATTCTCCTTGTGCTATACTGTGCTAAAACATTGATCATCAACCATCTTTAAAAAAAAAAAATTCTAGGGACAGAAAACTATAGGTAGCGAGAGTGTCACTGTGGTTTACTGTGCTAATCCTTGTTTCTAGGGACAGGGAAGGACAGTGAGGGAAATTCTCCTTGTGCTATACTGTGCTAAAACATTGATCATCAACCATCTTTAAAAAAACATTTTTTCTAGGGACAGAAAACTATAGGTAGCGAGAGTGTCACTGTGTTTTACTGTGCTAATCCTTGTTTCTAGGGACAGGGAAGGACAGTGAGGGAAATTCTCCTTGTGCTATACTGTGCTAAAGCATTGATCATCAACCATCTTTAAAAAAACATTTTTTCTAGGGACAGAAAACTATAGGTAGCGAGAGTGTCACTGTGTTTTACTGTGCTAATCCTTGTTTCTAGGGACAGGGAAGGACAGTGAGGGAAATTCTCCTTGTGCTATACTGTGCTAAAACATTGATCATCAACCATCTTTAAAAAAACATTTTTTCTAGGGACAGAAAACTATAGGTAGCGAGAGTGTCACTGTGGTTTACTGTGCTAATCCTTGTTTCTAGGGACAGGGAAGGACAGTGAGGGAAATTCTCCTTGTGCTATACTGTGCTAAAACATTGATCATCAACCATCTTTAAAAAAACATTTTTTCTAGGGACAGAAAACTATAGGTAGCGAGAGTGTCACTGTGGTTTACTGTGCTAATCCTTGTTTCTAGGGACAGGGAAGGACAGTGAGGGAAATTCTCCTTGTGCTATACTGTGCTAAAACATTGATCATCAACCATCTTTAAAAAAACATTTTTTCTAGGGACAGAAAACTATAGGTAGCGAGAGTGTCACTGTGGTTTACTGTGCTAATCCTTGTTTCTAGGGACAGGGAAGGACAGTGAGGGAAATTCTCCTTGTGCTATACTGTGCTAAAACATTGATCATCAACCATCTTTAAAAAAACATTTTTTCTAGGGACAGAAAACTATAGGTAGCGAGAGTGTCACTGTGGTTTACTGTGCTAATCCTTGTTTCTAGGGACAGGGAAGGACAGTGAGGGAAATTCTCCTTGTGCTATACTGTGCTAAAACATTGATCATCAACCATCTTTAGAAAAACATTTTTTATAGGGACAGAAAACTATAGGTAGCGAGAGTGTCACTGTGGTTTACTGTGCTAATCCTTGTTTCTAGGGACAGGGAAGGACAGTGAGGGAAATTCTCCTTGTGCTATACTGTGCTAAAGCATTCCTCATCAACCATCTTTGAAATCCTTGTTTTTTGGACAGTCAGGGAAATTGTCATTGTGCTATTCTGTGCGAAAGCAATCATCCTCAACCATATTTAGAAATCCTTAAGTAAAGGGACAGAGAAGGACACCTGAAGGTAGCCCTTATTGCTTTTTTCCCATCTCCCTGCAGGCCATCTATTAGAATGTCTGGAAGGCAAACAAGGAGAGGCAGACAGTCAGGAGGCAATAAAAGAGGGCAAGCAGGCTCTGTGTCTGGGGGCAACAGTGCTGGTCGTGGACGCGGTGCATTGTCTTCAGCACATGGCCATGGGACACGCTTGTCCTTCTTTTCGGCAGCTGGACATGTTGAGCCACATCATGCCGAAGACTTGGTAGAGTGGATGACCAAGCCCTCCTCCTCCTCCTCATCCTCTCTCACCCAGGCTCAGGGTACTGGCAAAGCAGCTGCCAAAGCGTCCTCTTCCCTGGTATCAATGTCAGACTCATCATCAGTCACTCCTTCCCTAGACCCACCATGTCCTCCTCCTGAGGAGTCCCCCGAACTGTTTGAGCACAGTGTTGGGTACATGCTCCAGGAGGATGCCCAGCGTTTCGAAGGGTCTGATGATGAAACCCAGCTACAGGAAGGCAGTAGCGTGAGAGCAGACAGAGGGGATGCTCAAGAAGGACACCAATCTGGCAGTCATGTTCCAGCAGCTGCAGCATACTGCCAGATTGGCTCCAGTGATGAGGAGGGAGGGGATGATGAGGTCACTGACTCCACGTGGGTGCCTAATAGGAGAGAGGAGGAGGAGGAGGATGAGGAGGAGGCACATCTCCAACGAGGCAGGATGCCCTTTGGTGGCCAGCGTAAGGGCAGTACACCGACGGAATCACACCGCAGAGCTCCGCCTGTGCAGGGCGCTGCCTCTGCCCGTCATTCAAAAAGTTCTTTGGTGTGGGCCTTTTTTGAGGCTAGTGCATCAGATGGCACAGCTGCTGTTTGCAACATATGTCTCAAGCGTATATCGCGTGGCCAAAACATCAGCCGCTTGGGTACCACATGCCTGACCAGACATATGTTGACCTGCCATGCAGCTCGTTGGCAAGCCTACCTCAAAGACCCACACCAAAGAACAAAGCGGACCTCTCCTTGCACCGCATCAGCTGGGATCTCCAACCCCACTATAACTTCAGTCCTCTCTGAAACATGCACTGAGAGGAATGAAGGTGTAGAATTAGGTGTGTCACAGCCAAGTACTTGCGGCCACTCTGCTAGCAGTACACCGACGTCCGATTCTAGCAGGCAAATTTCCCTGCCCCAGCTGCTGGACCGTCGAAAGAAGTTCACTCCCAGCCATCCACATGCCCAGCGGTTGAATGCTAGCTTGGCTAAATTGCTAGCGCTTCAACTGCTGCCTTTTCAGTTGGTAGACTCGGCCCCCTTCCGTGAGTTTGTGCAATGTGCGGTTCCTCAGTGGCAGGTTCCCAAACGCCACTTTTTCTCACGGAAGGCTATTCCGGCTCTCTACCGGCATGTGGAAGGCAATGTCTTGGCCTCGCTGGACAGGGCGGTCAGCGGTAAGGTGCATATTACCGCTGACTCATGGTCCAGCAGGCATGGACAGGGACGTTACCTTTCTTTCACAGCCCATTGGGTCACTCTTTTGGCAGCTGGGAAGGATGCAGGACAAGGTGCAGTAGTGTTGGAGGTTGTTCCACCGCCACGCCTACAAAATGCTACTAGTGGTTGTGACACACCTCTCTCCTCCACCCCCTCCTCTTCTTCTTCCTCCATGGCCTCTTCCTGTGCTTTGTCCTCTGAACCAGCGGTGCTCCGTAGCCGTTCAAGGGGCTACGCAAGTACGCAGGCAAAAAGATGCCATGCCGTGCTTGCGCTGGTGTGTTTGGGGGACAGAAGCCACACTGGGGCAGAGGTCCTGTCTGCTCTGCAGGGCCAGGCCGAGAGGTGGTTGACGCCACGCCAGCTTAAGCCAGGAATGGTGGTTTGCGACAATGGCACCAACCTCCTCTCTGCCCTCCGACAGGGACAACTGACCCATGTGCCCTGTGTGGCTCACGTCCTTAACCTGGTGGTGCAGCGGTTCTTGGGCAGGTACCCGGGCTTACAGGATGTCCTGAGGCAGGCCAGGAAAGTCTGTGTGCATTTCCGCAGATCTTATAATGCCAGTGCTCGCCTGGCTGAGCTGCAAAAGGAGTTGAACCTGCCCAAGAACCGCCTTATATGTGACATGCCCACCAGGTGGAACTCAACGTTGGCCATGCTGCAGCGGCTGCACACGCAGCAGAGGGCCATCAATGAGTACCTGTGCGACTACGGCACCAGGACAGGGTCAGGGGAGCTTGGTTTTTTTTCTCCACGCCAGTGGGGCATGATCAGGGATGCATGCACTGTCCTGGCACCATTTGAGGAGGCCACGAGGATGGTGAGCTGTGACAGTGCATGCATCAGTGACACTGTACCTCTTGTCCACCTGTTGGAGCACACGCTGCGTGGAATAATGGACAGGGCACTTGAGGCAGAACAGAGGCAGGAAGAGGAGGACTTCCTTGCCTCTCAAGGCCCCCTTTACCCAGACAGTGTTCCTTCTGTCCCACCCATCGCACAGGAAGAGGAGGAGGAGGAGGAGGATTGTGTCAGCATGGAGGTGGAGGCTGGCACTCAGCATCATCAGCAGCAGTCTTTTAGGGATGATTTACAGTCCCAAGAAACCAGTGGACTTGTACGTGGCTGGGAGGAGGTGGCTGCGGATCATGTCGTCCTTAGTGACCCAGAGGACTCCGGACCGAATGCCTCAGCTAACCTACGCTGCATGGCCTCCCTGATCCTGCAAAGTCTGCGGAAGGATCCTCGTATTCTTCGGATCAAGGAGAGGGACCATTACTGGCTGGCCACTCTCCTTGATCCACGGTACAAGGGTAAGGTTGCGGACCTTATGTTACCGTCGCAGAGGGAGCAGAGGATGAGACAACTCCGGGAGGCCTTGCAGAAAGGTCTGTGCAACGCGTTCCCAGAGACTGGGAGGTTACAAACTCCTGGTCCTGGACAACGAGTTGCTGAGGCTTCGGCCAGTCAAAGAAGGAGCGGTGGGGAAGGTGGCCGTCTGACCGATGCGTTCAGACAATTCTTTAGTCCGCAGCCCCAAAGTATGATCGGTTCCAGCAACCATCGCCAGCGTCTGATAAACATGGTGCAGGAATATCTAGGGGCAAGGTCAGACTTGGACACCTTCCCCACCGAAAATCCTCTGGCTTACTGGGTCTTGAGGATGGATCACTGGCCAGAGCTTGCACAGTATGCAATTGAGCTACTGGCCTGTCCTGCATCCAGCGTTCTTTCGGAACGCACATTCAGTGCTGCTGGAGGATTTGTCACGGATCACAGGGTGCGCCTGTCCACCGACTCGGTTGATCGGCTGACTTTCATCAAGATGAACCAGTCTTGGATCACCACCAGCTACCACACACCTGATGCTGATATAACAGACTAATTGATTTTAACGTGTCACATCCCTTCAAGACTGATGCTGATGCTGAGTGCCTGTGCTGTTATGTTGACTGGCTATCCTCCTCCTCCGAGTCCTCAATGATACGATTGATGATGATAGCTTGGAAGATCATTTTTGTTTATGGGTGCTGCCACCAGTGGCTAAGGCCCAACTTTTCAGCCCCTGTTTAACAGGGGCGTGTAATTACAATTTTTGAAGCAATACTTTGCAACAGGGCTCATTGCTGTGCTCCAAGTACAGTATCTGTGAGGGGTTGCAGTGTTGTGCCACCAGTGCCTAAGGCCCAATTTTTCAGCCCCTGTTCAACAGGGGCATGTAATTACAATTCTTGATCTAATAATTCACAGCAGGGCCCATTGCTGCACCCACCAAGAGTAACTCTGAGGGCTTACAGTGTTGTGGCAACGCCACCACCACCACCACCACGAAAGGCCCAATTTTGCAGCCCCTGTTCAACAGGGGCATGCAATTACAATTCTTGATCTAATAATTCACAGCAGGGCCCATTGCTGCACCCACCAAGAGTAACTGTCAGGGCTTACAGTGTTGTGGCACCAGCACCACCATCAAAGGCCCAATTTTTACTACCACTGTTCAACAATTATATGTAATTACAATTCCTGATATAATAGTTGACAGCAGGGCGTTCCAGCACCAACCAAGAGTAACTGTGAGTGCTTACAGTGTTGTACCAACAACTAAGGGGCCTATTTCTGCAGAGTATATACGGCAGGTCCCTACTTTCAAACATCCAACTTACAAACGACTCCTACTTGCAAACGCAAGAAGACAACAGGAAGTGAGAGGAAATCTACCCCTAGGAAGGAAAATTCTCTCCTGTAAGAATTAATATGGGAGAAAGGTGTCTCCTCTGTACTGATGCTTTATCACCAATCCTTGTTTCAAGAAAAACACCACATTTCAAAAACAGTTGTCATTGGGACGGAAAGTGAGGTGAAATGTTCTGAACAGGGGCACAGACAGCAAAACAAATGTTACAGGGGTGATAACCCTTACCTATGTTTTCCAAAAAGTTTAAAAATAGATTTTTGGGCTGGAGCTACACTTAAACAATGTACCTGTTCAAAATTACAAACACATTCTACATAAGAACAAACCTACAGTCCCTGTCTTGTATGCACCGCCTGTATACGGCTGTTCAGAGTATATAGGGCCTTTTTTATTTTGTGTGCGGTGTTCCCCTTAATATCCATACAAGACCCAAAGGGGCTGGTAATGGGCTGGGGTAGGGGGGGGGTCATGGGGTAGCTATGCCATTTTTCTTAAAGATTTTCATCCATATTACCGGGACCAGACATTACATTAAAGCCGCAAGCAGTTTTAAATGGCTTTTTTTTCCTTTAGAAGTGTCATTTTGTGCAGGGACAGTTCTACACACGGGAAACACGTGGCACTTCACAGGCATACTTTAGACACCCCCCAGGTACGATATTTAAAGGAATATTTGACTTTTTTTTTCACTTTATGCATCATTAAAATGACTGCTCCCGAAAAACGACCGTTTTTAAAACTTCTTTTTGCATTGATACATGTCCCCTGGTGCAGAACCCGGGTTCCCAAACCCTTTTTAGGACAATAACATGCATAATAGTCGTCATAATTAGAACTTTAGAATTCGAACGTTCGCATCCATTGTATTTAATAGGGTTCTAATGTTCGTACGAACGTTCGGTCCGTTCGCGGGTTCTGGTGCGAATCGAACCCGGGGGTGTTCGGCTCATCACTAATGGTCATCACAGAGGACAAGGGGGCACTCTTTACGTCTAGAGGAAAAAAGATTTAAAGCGGAGGTTCACCCAAATCATAATACTGTCTTCTCTGCTTCATTGCACAACAAGGATTCACAATTGACATAAAAAAAAAAAAATATATGACATATACATACCTTAATAATAAGAGTTCCTTCGTTTCCCTCCCGCGGGAGTAGGCATGTCCCCGGCGCCGCAGTGATGTGTGGGAGTTCGCCGCATTGCTCTCTGGGAGCTAACCCCACAGTGTGTGCTTTCCAACATACTACGCTTCCTTCATAATCCCACAAGGAGCGACGCGTGATGTCGGTCACGTGACAGGGGCGTAGCAGAAATCGCCATTTTAGAAAAGGGCATTCAGGTGAATATCGCCATAACTCACCTGTACACACAAGGTAAAGAACGTTTAAAAAATGGAGTGCAACAAATCTTTGCAATCCAATATGTCCCCGTTCTATGTCCTCATGCTTGAGAAGGAGCGGTGAATTCCGGGAGCCGTGCATTCACCGCTTCCAGGAAGTCAGTGCAGGAAGTCAGTGCTTCTGGGCTTCACAACGCCCACAAGCAAAATGGGAAATACATACAGCGATTTTTAAAAGTTTATTTCTTAAACAAAAACGGACGGGGGATGGTTCTAGTTGGCAAACACGTGAGTACCAACTGTTGATGTTAAACCACATTGAATGCAGCAAAAAAAAAAAAAAACAATCGGCCGCAGAACCTCCGCTTTAATCTCCAAATACACAAAGGTTTCTTCAGAGAAAGAGCTGTGAAAATGTGGAAACGACTCCCTCCAGAGGTGGTTCTGGACAGCTCAGTAGATTGCTTTAAAAAAGGCCTGGATACTTTCCTAAATGTACATAATATAACTGGGTACTGACATTTATAGGTAAGGTTGATCCAGGAAAAATCCAATTGCCTCTCAGGGGATCAGGAAGGAATTTTTTCCCCTGCTGTAGCAAATTGGATCATGCTCTGCTGGGGTTTTTCGTCCTTTCTCTGGATCAACTGTGTATATAGGATTGTATTTATTTATTTATTTATTTATTTTCGTTGGACTTGTGCCTTTTTTCAACCTGACTATGTAACTATGTAACTATGTCTCCCGACATTCGACTCTTGTGTACTCAGCTTTAGGTTGGCCATTCTAACTGTCCAATCTCTATGAAATCTTTTTTTTTTATTTACCAAAACTACAGTATGTAACATAAGAAAAGTCGAAAGAATCTATTCAAACTGTACTGAATTAGGTAGGCCCTTTGCACTACGTATTTAATGTTAGATTGTTTTTTTGTTTTTTGTTTTATTTAATTTTTGTTTAGAAAAAAAATATTTCCAAGAAAAATATAGTGCATGGTCAGTTTTAGATTAAACAAAACAATACATTATGAAGATAAATCAAAACAATCCATTTAGTTTGTATCCAATCAGGCAAGCTCTTTCACTATATAGTAGTTGGTAGATCCAAACAAGATTATACAGTACCATCAGATTGCATAGTGTATGGCTAACTTAAGAGAGACAGAAATAGAGCTAGGAACCCTTGTGCAGATCTAAACTAGAGTTTGCAAGAAACCAAAGGTGATTCTAGCTTACCAGCCTCCACTTAAAGTGGTTGTAAACCCACTTTTTAAACAAAGACCTACAGGTAAGCCTAGATTAAGGCTTACCTGTAGGTGCAAGAAATATCTCCTTAACCTACACGGTTAAGGAGATATTTGTATGTAAATGCGGCGACGCTGACGTCACCCCATTCACAAATTCGGCTAGGTCGCAACATTCGACGACATAGCCGAATTCGACAGCTCACGCGCGCATGCGCGGAGTCACGTCTTCTCCACTCCGGCCAATCACAGCGCCGGAGCGGCGCTGTGATTGGCTGCAGCAGCGATACCCGGAAGTAACATTCCGGCTATCGCCGCAGCGATGGATGCGGCTAGAGGAGGGACACGGACGACTTCGGGGGCCCCGATCGAAGGTAAGTGGTACATAATGAGCTAGTATGCTAGTCATACTAGCTCATTATAGCTTTGTCTTGCAGGTTAGTCAAAAAAAAAAAAAGATAAAAGGGTTTACAACCACTTTAATACATCAGTTTTATCTGGACTCATAATTAAAGCCCAACTGAACAACTCAACTGGTATCCAGACATTTTCCCTGCTTATTTTTATCTTCTTGGTCACTGGTCATCTCACGACCCCTGTGAGTTCTTCTGCTTCTGGGGCCTATGAGAGAGGGCCTGGCCACCAATAGGAAATGTCCAAGTCATGCGGGCAATGATGTGCACGCCTGAAGAAGGACCCCAGGAAGTAAACAGAAGAAGAGAAGATTGACCATGGCTTCAGGTAAAATGTACTTATGGATAGTTTTTTTCATATCAACTGTTAGAAGGGGGCGGTGGGAGCGAGTGGTGGAGGAGGATGGCAGATGTGCTGATATCTTGGGATTGGGCTTTAAATGAAATCATAGCTGAATTGATAATGAATACTTAATGCTAATTCTGCAAAATAACACTATCAGACTGTACAATGGCATAAAGCAGCAATGGTAAAGCCTAGTAACACACCACTAGACAGCTCAGGTTGTAGCCGCTGTACTAACAATCTGATTTTAGTACAGCACTCTCCCCTGCTGTGCTATTGTGTTCTGACAGGGGGACGGCCCCCCCGCCAGAACACTTAGGTCACTGCTTTCAGCCATTGGCTGAGAGTGCTGATCGGGAGCCGGTCGATAGACCTTTTTCAGTCATGGACCTTCTACACCTGTCATGCCAGCTGCCATACGTGTCAGCAAAAACTTTCATTTAGAATTTAAAATGTATTTCCACCTTTGTGGTCAAATTTGAGAAACCCCCACTATATATTTGTTTGTGTTCCCAATCGCATAACATATTTTAGTTATTTCTTTTGAGCAGGTTTAGGCCTCATGCCCACGGACATTTTTACAGCCGCTTTTTTGAGCGTTTTTTACAGCTTCAAAACGCCTGTCCATGTTAGTCTATGGCTTCATGCCCACCTAGGCATTTTTGAGCTGCAAATGGCATAGGCGTTTTTAAGCTGTAAAAAGAAAACCATGACCAGGGCGTACCGTGGCGCCGGCGTTAGAGCTGAAAAACGCTTAAAAACTTGTTTTTTATCTGCAATTCTTGTCTGGACATTAGATTTTCCAAGAGTCCTTTGCAAAAGCTACCTAACGCTAACGCACAAAAAAATGCGCAAAAAACACGCAAAAACGCTAATGAAAAACGCGTTTTTAATGCCGCTTTTTCCAGGCGTCCAACCTAGCTTTACAGCTCGTTTTTAAAAACGTTTGTGGGCATGAGGCCTTATACATAGGACTCCGTAGGCAGCTTATTTTTGCTTTTTTACACACGTGGCAATGTGGAGCTAGGGGACAAACTCAGGGATAACTTTTTAAAAAAAAATTAAGTACATTAATAAACATTAACCCCTTGCTTACTGGGCACATAAACCCCCTTCCTGCCCAGGCGAAATTTCAGCTTTCGCACTGCGTCGCTTTGAATGACAATTGCGCGGTCATGCGACGTGGCTCGCAAACAAAATTAACGTCCTTTTTCCCCACAAATAGAGATTTCTTTTGGTGGTATTTGATCACCTCTGCGGTTTTTATTTTTTGCGCTATAAACCAAAAAAGAGCGACAATTTTTTTAAAAAACACAATATTTTTGGATTTTTGCTATAATAAATATCCCAATTTTTTTTTAAAAAAACGATTTTTTCCTCAGTTGAGGGCGATACGTATTCTTCTACATATTTTTGGTTAAAAAAATCCCAATAAGTGTATAGTGATTGGTTTGCGCAAAAGTTATAGCGTCTACCAAATAGGGGATAGAATTCTGACATTTTTTTTTTTTTTTTACTAGTAATGGCGGCGATCTGCGATTTTTGTCAGGACTGCGATATTGCGGCGGACACATCGGACACTTTTGACACATTTTTGGGACCATTCACATTTATACAGCGATTTGTTCTATAAAACTGCACTGATTACTGTATAAATGTGACTGGCAGGGAAGGGGTTAACACTAGGGGGTGAGGAAGGGGTTAATATGTTCCCTAATGTGTGATTGCTACTGTGGGGGGAGGGGACTGACTGGGGGAGGAGACCGATCTGTGTCCCTATGTACAAGGGACACAGCATCGGTCTCCTCTCTCCTTGACAGGACATGGATCTGTGTGTTTACACACACAGATCCATGTCCTTGTCTGTGTACTGGCCGATCGCGGGTACCTGGCGGACATCGCGGCCGCCAGGCACGCGCATCGGCATCTCAGTGATGCGCCGGGCACCCGCGCGCGCCCCCCAGTGGCCGGAGGAGCGGAGGCCGTATAAAGACGGCCTCCCGGCATTGTAGAACCACTTTGCGGCCGTCATTAGTCGTATGACGGGCACAAAGTGGTTAATAAACATTGCACCACTTATGTCTTATGCGGTGTACACACGATCGTTTTTCATGCCGTTAAAAATGCAATTTTTAAAAATGGCCATTAAAACCGATCGTGTGTATGCTCCAGAGCATTTTTAACGGCGTGAAAAACGGGCATTAAAAATTTCGAACATGCTCTATTTTTTCACGTCGTTTTTCATGTCGTTTTTTTTTAACGACGTGAAAAACGATAGTGTGTATGCTTTTACGAGGGGAAAAAAACCGTGCATGCTCAGAATCAAGTATGAGACGGGAGCGCTCGTTCTGGTAAAACTAGCGTTCGTAATGGAGATAGCACATTCGTCACGCTGTAACGGACTGAAAAGCACGAGGCTGAAAAGCGCGAATCGCCGCTCAACAAAGTTTACTAACATGAAGGGTGGGGCCATTGGAACGGAACTTCCCCTTTATAGTGCCGTAGTACGTGTTGTACGTCACTGCGCTTTGCTCGAGTGTTTTTTTTAATGATCGTGTGGATGCAAGATAGGCTTGAGAGGAAACATGAAAAAAAAAAAACGACGAGAAAAACGTTGGTTAAAAAAATGGCATGAAAAACGATCGTGTGTACGCCGCATTAGATTTTTAAAACTTGATTAGGACCTGCACATAATACACAGTGATATTGAAATCTACCAGGACAGTACAGACGGGCTTAAAGTGTTAGTTCACCTTTAAAGAAAAAAAATGTAAAGAAGAACTAATACCGTATACCCTAAATCAGCCTGTCCCTGGTCCCCAACTCTTCTCCTCTTCTCTGTGCAGCACTTCCAGCAATGATCAGAACAATTATGATTGGTCAGCTCCATCACAGAGCATCGATCTGGTCTGTTCTAGAAATGCTGCACAGAGAATGGAGGGAAAAGAGCAGGGATTTCAAATCCCCAGACAGCTGGACTGGCTGCTTTGGCAGTTTGAAGCCTCGTACACACGACCGAGTTTCTCGTCGCAAAAAACACGTCGTTTTTTTCGACGAGATTCTTGTTAACCTTGTCGATTTTCTCATCAAGCTTTCCATGCGTACACACTGACATTTCCCAATTTCCTCGTTGTTCACCGCGGTCACGTCCAGCACGTACGACGGCACTATAAAGGGGAAGATCTTTTTTCTTGGCGCCACCCCTTGGGCTGCTTTTGCTGATCTCGTGTTACCGCGTGTGAAGTAAAAGTTTGGGAAGAGACGATTCGCGCTTTTCAGTCTTCGTACTTTTCAGTTCGTTTTCTGCGGTTCAGTTTGTGCTTGTGGGTTCGTATCTTGACTTTCAGGGCGTCTAGGCAGGTCGTATCTGTTTTACAGTGCGTTCTTGCCTGTTCGTTTCTGTTTTTCAGTTCGTTATTCATAGGCCTTGCTGTTCTAAAGTGCGTTCTGTTCTGTACGTTCTGATAAGACGACCGTTTCCTAGCCATGTCGCCTGGACGTTCTCGTCGTCGAGTTCGTGCTGTGCGTGCGCTTGGTGTTGGTCTGCTTGTTTTGGACCAAGACCAGTCCATGAATGGTGTGAGGAGGAGTTCATGGACCAAGAATTGGTTGCTCCAGCGGGACCAATTCTGCCATATGCCTCTGCTGCGGGAGATCGTCGAGAATAATCCTGAGGACTACAGGAATTTTCTGCGGATGTCTGACCCCGTTTTTCAGGAACTGTTGGCTTTGGTGTCCCCCTATATTTCCAGGAAGGACACCGTTATGCGGGAAGCCATCAGTGCTGAGCAGAGGCTACGTTATCTGGCGACAGGGAGAAGTCTTCAGGACTTGAAGTTCACGACAGGCATCTCCCCCCAGGCTCTGGGCCTCATAATCCCAGACACCTGTTCTGCCATTATACAAGTCCTGCAGGAGGACTATATTAGGGTAAGTTTTTCCATTAACATCACATTTTATGTATTTCATGTATTCTAATGTATTGTATTTCTTTCATCCTTCCCTAATTACCATGATTGTAATATGCTGAGAATGTCCCCTTTGTCCTCATGCATGCTGGAAGCTTTAGATTGCCCCTTTTTTCTCCTCCATGCATATTTCCCTTCACTAACCTTTCCAGCAGGGGCGCCTGTTGCTCCAAATGTTTGGGGGTTCAAACCCCAATTTAGGAAATAAACTTCCTCCTTTTTTGCTCTGGTGCCTATTAAACGCCCCCATTTGTTCACTCCAATGCAGCCATTTTGTTCCCTCTAATGCAGCCATTTTGTCCCCTCCAATGCAGCCATTTTGTTCCCTCTAATGCAGCCATTTTGTCCCCTCCAATGCAGCCAGTTCCCCCCCAGCCCTGCACTTACCTTCTTGTGGTCAGCGTCATCCTTCTTCTGTCCTTGATGTCTTCTCCTTCCCTTGATGTTGCATCAGCCAATCATGTTACCATTAAACAGACTTGGTGAACATGATTGGCAGAGCAGCCTGTCAGTGTTTACCCAAGGAATGCCCCCCCCCCCTGCGTCCCCTATTTAACTTTTCTGAAGCCAATTGCATCCCTCAGGCTGTAATGTGCAAGACAATTTTCCTTCCTGTTTCTGATATGCAATTTTAAGCCCATAAATGCCGCAGTTCTTCATATGTCGGTCGCTTAACAGGGGGCCATCCACCTGAATAGTGGGCGGCATAGACAATACATAGGTTAATGCAAGGCATGAACCTATGTATTGTTCTGAGTGACGGGCACAGGAGAGAGGGGGCAGTGCTCCAGCGCCCACTTTGGACGCACCGCCACTGCAATGCTATCCTGTGGCCAAACACATCTACCCCCCCTCCCCATTATAATTTATTCATGGACCATCATAGGGGGTGATGAATATGATACATGAGCCTTCCATTATACTTATTTAAAACACCTTAATAAACGTAGACTTTGCTTGATGTTGGCCTCTAATGTATTTTCTTAGAATCTCCTTGTAATGTTTGATTTGTGTATTCTAATATTTTTCATCTTGTTTGACTCCACAGCTTCCTTCCACGCCACAGGAATGGCAGACTGTGGCATCGGAGTTTGCCACGCGGTGGGACTTCCCCAACTGCGGTGGTGCTATAGACGGGAAGCACGTCCGCATCGTGCCGCCACCCCGTTCTGGGTCCTACTACTACAACTACAAGGGGTTTCATAGCATTGTGCTGATGGCGGTGGTGTCAGCACGGTATGAATTCCTCTATGTTGATGTAGGGAAGAATGGCCGGATGTCCGATGGGGGATCCTTCATCCAGACGGAGTTTGCCCTCCGTCTCCAGAGTGACAACCTTGCAT
The DNA here is from genome assembly GCA_029206835.1 of Rana muscosa. NCBI lineage: Eukaryota > Metazoa > Chordata > Amphibia > Anura > Ranidae > Rana > Rana muscosa. The sequence goes on from JARGYO010005626.1 coordinate 16,490,754, forward strand.
TGCCACCGGATGCAGGGAATGTTGAAGGACTCCCCTTTGTTTTTTTGGCTGATGAAGCCTTCGGGCTCGGACCGCATCTTATGAGGCCATTTCCTCAGAGGACCCTGACCCCAGAGAAGAGGGTGTTCAATTACCGGCTGGCCAGGGGCCGAAGAGTCGTTGAAAATGCCTTTGGCATAATGGCCAGCCGGTTCCGCCTTTTTATGACTTCAATACACTTGGCGGACTACAAAATAAACTATGTAGTATTATGCTGCTGTGTGCTACACAATTTTCTTTGCCGCAAATCAAATTCCTATATGGCCTCAGTTTTGCCTGAGGCTGGACTTTCCCCTGATAATCCCCTGCCGGGCCTGGAATCTGCCTGTGCTGGCTTGCCCCCCCAAAATGCCCGTGAGGTTCGGGACAAATACATGGACTATTTCACGGGTAGGGGGGCAATTCCTATGCCAGGCTATGGCTAAAGATTCCTGTCTAACAATCAAAATAAAAATCTGGTTTAAACTTCTAACTTTTGTGGGTTTCCTGTCTCCTAGTTTGTCTTAGTGCATTTGTAGTACCAAGTTATTTTCCTTTAGTAAATACCAACCATTTCACTATGTAACCTTTAAAAAATAACCAAATAAGGTTAGAGCGTATTAGAAAAAGAAGCTACACGTTGTTTGTGTTCAAATATTTTACTATGTGCAAATTCACACACCTTTTTTTTTTATTTTACATTTTTTGTTTGCCTGGCCACAAACCGGCAATTGTTTTCTTAGGAAAATACAAAAACAACAGTTGCATTCCAAAAATTACAAAATTGGATACCTCGGAGCAATCTGAGACATTCACTTACACAAACTATATGTCTCTATGTGCCCGTCCTAATATGGGGTCCTGCCACCCCTTGCCCAGCCAAAAATTGAATATGCACACAATTGGGATTATTTTCCTATAGGGATTTTAGACTCCTGATCCCTATTGTCAACATGTGCTATCTGCCATCAGGGGTGATCAATGGACGTGTTTTGGGGGTGCAACCCCTTCCTCAGTTCACCTACTTTAGATACGAGGAAGGGGTTGCACCCCCAAAAGACGTACATGGATATCCCCTGATGGCAGATAGCACATGTTGACACACTGTGTGCAGATTCAATTTTTGGCTGGTTTGATTGTCAAAAAGTTTTTAAAAAGTGGAAGAACAAACATGAAAAAAAAGGGGGTTTGGATGCCTTATTGAATTCTCCCCAAAACATCGAGAATGTCTTTAAATGTTTGATCCATCACATGAATTCTTTCTTTAATTTTGTCCAGTTCCGTGCTACATTCCATCACTTGCTGGATGAGGCGGAGGGCACTGTCAGCAGAGAAACCTGTACTATCCTTCACCCCAACATTCGTATCCCCTAAAAAAAAAAAAAAAGGTATTATAACTCTGCAGGCCTACCTCTCTTACCTGAAGCTGTGGTGTCAGATACTGACCTGTTGTGGTGACCAGTTCCACAGCGTCATCCACCTCTCCTTCCTGCACTTCTCCTTCCTCCACCTCAACTTCCTCCACATTATTAGGTTGTTGGTCTTTTGGAGTTTGGGGTTGTTGTGAAGCTGTGGGGTTCCTGTGCTCCCTGGAGTGTCCTCCTCCCAGTCTTCTCTCCCCTATGAGAATCAAACAAAAGGTAGAGTTATCACACAGAAATTCTCTATGTAAAAAAAAAAACTGGCTAAATTGCTTGGAAGTGGGGTACAAGTGTGTGTTTGGGCGGAAGTTAAAGATGAATGCATTATTTCTGACCAAGAATATGTTTAGTATTCACCTTTGTCTGTCATTTTTTAGACATGTAGGCAACACAAAAATTCTCTGATGCACCTGTGTGGGACACCCAAAAAAGGCGGGTCTGGTGGCCCACACTATAGTGCTCCAAAATACAGATGTAGAAGCTGAGTGTCCTCTCCTTTACACAGTTTACAGTTTGCATTTCATTCTCTTTACAAACACATCATCTAGCCTAAAACTTTGTGCCCCAAATTTCCCCAAAAATGGCAGATGTCTAATTACTTTTGTGGCTGTAAAATAAGCCAAAACAGCGGATAGTGGCCGAACGAAGTGTCTGTAACGTAACGAACGATTACTGTGCCCAACCAAGTTCAAAATATTACATTTTGGAAGGGAGTCCAATAAGAAAAAAAAAACAAAACCAGCAACATGTCAGTTTAGAAAAGGATTAATAGCAGAAAAGTGTACATTTTACTTACTTTTTGCGAGCATTCTCTTAATGCTCCTTAACTGCTCTGGCTCCCTCAGTTTGAGGTCTGACCACCTCTTTCTGAGCTGCTCATTTGAGCGTTTCACCCCGAAATTCGTCTTCAGACTCTTCACGACTTTAGTGAGGATTTTGGCCTTCCTTCCATTTGGTTTGCTATACGGCCCATGCTTTGCGTCATAATCAGACTTGAGCAAGATGTCCACCATCTCCGCCATCTCCGCAAAAGACATATTAGATGCCTTGAATCTCCTCCTTGATCGTGACGTTTCCTCGGTCTCCGGGCTTGTCTCCTCCTCGTTAGTTGCGGAATTATCAGACACCTGCTGTAACTCCGCCATATCTGTCTGCGCGCCGAAAGAGAAGGGGCGGGGAAAAGATGTTAGTTAGAACGTCATGGGCGGAAGACGTGTGCGGAGCGACGTGTTCGTATTTTGACGCATGCGTGGTGTGTATATAGCAAACACACAAGTGACTATAGTACGTTCGGTGTGCGGAGAGAGGAGTTCAAGTGACGGACGTGCGAACGAAGGTATGTGATTTTGAGACTGTGCCAAATTGTTGGCCTATACTGTCTTGAGAATGTTGTAGGATATATATGGTGACTACGATGTTAAGGAGGTTAGACTGTTTGCCTCACATTAGTTATGTATTATTTATTTAACTTGCAGATACAATATGAATGTCTTTATTAGCGACAAAGAGTTCCTGGCGGAATTTATTGACCGGGTAAGGGAGCTGCCGGCTCTGTGGGAGACGAAAAACCCCATCCACAAAAAAAGAGGGGTGAGAAAAGCAGCGCTGGAGAAGCTGCTCCCATTTGTGCAGACCAAGGTGCCCACAGCCACAGCAAAACAAGTGGACACTAAAATTGGGAGCTTGAGAGGCACCTACAGGACTGAACGCTCTAAGGTGCTGGCTTCTAAGAGGTCAGGAGCAGCAGCAGATGATGTTTATGTCCCGATTTTGTGGTACTATAGCAGGATGTCCTTCCTGGATGACCACATTGAGGAAAGGCCATCACTCTCCACTCTTCCCCCCAGACTTCCCTGCAGCCAACCTGAGCCTTCTCTGGAGCAAGAGGAGGCAGCCATCCTGGATGATCCTGATTTGGCCATCTGGAGCCAGGTATAGTATTAAATGAAATTGCATTGTGATAAAATTAATGTTTGACAAATATGTCAAGATGAGAAACATACAATATTTTGGGTTCCACAAGTGAAATCAAGATCTCTAGACATTAGTCTGCACTTAATTGGGTGCTAAATAGTCAATCTGATGTAGGTGTAAATTAGAAAAAATGATTTCTGGATTTACATTCTAATTGCTTCAATCATGTTTATAAAGTTTGATGCAAAGATTAAACCAACATATTAAACTATGTCCCTTTTTCATACACAGGATGAAATCAGCCAGGAGGAGGGTCTGGAAACTGTCAGGCAGGAGGAGGAAGGGCCCAGTGGCAGCCAGGAGGAGGCAGGGCCCAGTGGCAGCCAGGAGGTGGCAGGGCCCAGTGGCAGCCAGGAGGTGGCAGGGCCCAGTGGCAGCCAGGAGGTGGCAGGGCAAAGGAGAAGCACCAGATCCCAGGTGCCTCCCATCCGGCTTCCCAAAAGAGGCAGGAGGGACAGGACCACCAGTGAGGCAGCAATGGCCCTTATTAAAGAGGCCCATGCCACCCTCAAAGAGCCCACATCCCCTGAAGAGGCCATTGCCGGCCTAGTGGAGGCAAAGTTCAAGGTGATGAGCATGGAGCAACGCCTCCTATTCGAGCCCCTGCTCATCACCTTGCTCAACAAGGGGGTGATGGGAAAAATTACCCCCAATACAGCTATTTGTGAGGTGGCACAACTGTCCCAACCTCAACCTCCTCCTCCACCTCCACATTCTTCTTCTGCCCCACCCCCTTCTCCTTCACCTCCACCTTGTTCTTCCGCCCCACCCCCTTCTCCTCCACCTCCTCCTCCTCCTGACAGGAGTACCCCTCCAGTGGCCCAGCCTCCAGCCAAACGAAGAAGGAAGGTTGCAGGGAAGGTTGCCAGGAAGACGAGGAAGTGATGGCATTGCTTCATTGTGGTCGGACAGAAGGCAGCCTGTTGTAGTACCACACACTTGGGACATATATCTCACCTGCTGCTGTTCCTGACCTCTGGGAGGCCAGCATTAGATTGTGTTCAGAAATGTTGGCCTTCTCAAGCTCCCAATTTTAGTGTCCACACAGGGTTTCTGTGTGCTCTGGGGTCCCTGGGATGCACAAATGGCAGCAGCTTCTCCAGCGCTGCCTTCTCTTTATTTTAGTTCAAACATGAATAAATGTTATTTTTCTTTAAGTTCATACTTGACTATGTGTATTTGTAAAAATCTAGCTTTGGAGTAAGCAGATACATTTGACTGACAAAAAAAGGGACAGATAACAACCCCCCAAAAAAATAACTAAATCGTATTTCCCAAAAAAGGGTGTAAAATTTAAATAATATATATTAAAAGATTCAATGGGAGATCACTATCAAAACATTGCGAAATTACAATTAACATCAGTTAGAAAAATATCTAATTTTTTAATATTCCTAAAAACTTGCACGATATAATACACATAAATCTTCTTAAGAGCAGCATGAAAAAGGTTAAAAAAAGATAGTCATAACTCTGTGTGAATATCAGCAGCAAAATAAGTTCATTCGTTTGGATTAATGTAACATTCTAACGAAGATTTCAATGCACAACATTTAAACGATGCAAAAATTTGGAGCGTGACGAATGTGCTATCTCCATTACGAAGGCTTGTTTTACCAGAAGATGCGCTCCCGTCTCATAGTTGCTTCTGAGCATGCGCGCTTTTGGAAGAGTCGTAAAAGCATACACACAAACCATTTTCTCGTCACAAAACAGGCCGACGAGAAACACGACGAGGAAATCTGGAATCCTGACGAGAAAATAGAGAGCAGGTTCTCTATTTTCTCGTCGAGATTCACGGCAATTTTCTCGTCATAAAACCATACACACGAACGGTTTTCTCGACAAAAAAGCTCACGCGGCTCTTTTCTTGCCGGTTTTGGACGAGAAACTCGGTCGTGTGTACGAGGCTTGACACTTCAGCATCCCTGAAGGTAAGTACAGCGGTGACCAGGGTAGGTGGGGAGAGTGTACAGTGTTAGTTCATCCTTACATTTTATCTGTAACGGCTAACACTTTAATTATGGCAAACAACCCCATCACAAATTTTATTTTGAGACAGAGAGCTAAGTAAGAGTTTTTAGTCCTGGAGTTTTTAGAATGAATTGTAAAAAAGTGAGCAGCAATTGTTGAAATATTTTTTTAAAGCTATGCTTTGTGAATGGGATCTTGTAACAAATATAAAGTAGGTGTTATCTCAATGTGGCTGAAAAAGGCTTTAATACATTTTCCATGTATGTGCTAACCACATGAAATACGTGTATCTTACCTTTATTCATTAAACCACAACTAATGATGAGCTTGAGTTCAAACCCAAAAACCCAGAAGGCCACATGACCATATTAGGTCAATGATGTTCAAGCACCACTGCTTGCAGTTTATTGGCCCAGCACTAACAGCTTCTTTTCAGGTTTGGACCACACCCAAGCCTGAATTCAAGCACACCCCTAACCACAACACAGTCTCATCTGTTTGTGCTCTGTTACTAAAGAACTAAAAAACGTAATTCTCAGTTTGGAAAGTTTATATGCAATTTGCAAAGTGAATATTAGTGAATAAGACAAAGCTGTGTTCACACTTAATACCCAATCATGCAAAGGGAAATGAAGGGAGAAATGGACATTTTCTAGTGTGAGTGAAGTTTCACTAAGTGAACAGTTTTGCTAAGTAAACAACATTAACCCTATTGTATGATTTTTTTATAGGTGTCTAGATAATGTAGTTCTCCAGGGTAATGGTTTTCCCAGGCCAATTTGTAGTTTTTCTTACTCATTCTCCAATATGTTTGGGATTGGTACAGTTCCCTACTGCCACCACTGGCTTCACTGGTATTTAGAAAAATAGTTATGGCGGGTGGCAACAATCTTGTGCAATAGAACATTTTTGTCCTCTCTGGCAACCACTGGGGGGTTCATGCCAGTGGTGCATGCTGGGGAAGGATATAAAAGTTTGGGGAATAACTTGGTGAACTCTTTTCCCCCAGGACGCGGCCTGCGGAGGAGCGTGCAAGTGTTTGTGCGGTGTAGGCTTAGGACCTGTATGAGGCATAGCACAGAATTCCTTAAGATGCCCTGCCTGATCATGGAGAACATACAGTAGCTTCCAAGGTGGCAGAGCCAAAGGATGGAGGTCCCTCAGGAGAAGATTCTGACACTTCCTTGGATGGAGGAGACCTCTACCCTATCCCTCTCTACCTGAGAGTATTCAGAAAAAGGACTAAAGTGGCTGGTGCACTTCGTTGTTGTGATAATCTCTACTGCAGCGATAGATCTACCCCGGGATAATGTCAGCCCTCTCCTTGCACTAGAGGTAAACTACTTTCTACTCTGGCTAGGATGGGTACTACACTTTCATTTTTGAAATTTACAATTCATCTGAGGTGCACGTATTAATGCACAGATTTTGTGGTATATATGTGGAATCTAATAAAAGTATAGTTTGCATTGAAATATGTACCGCATGTTTCAGCATGTGGATGTACACTATGTTCATACCAGATGCAATGTTTTTTTTTTTTAGGTGGCTCTTAAAGTGCAGTCTCACCGCATGGACAAGGCAAAATGCCCTGTCTCCTATGTGCCTGGTTCATACTACTGCATTGTGGTGGTGTGCGGGCACGGTGCACTGAAAAAAGTACTCCATGCGGTACTTATTTCAGCGCAGTGCTAGGCAAATCACTGCCTCGGACCGCGTGGTCGGCAGTTGAACTTTTTGAGATGTCTCTGTGGCATCTCAATAAAGTTATTTAAAAAGAAAAAGGAAACAGTGCGATCCGCTGAGCTCAGTACTTCATCGCTGTGCTGAGCCAAGTCAAATCGCACTACACACCAGCTGCTGTACTGCAATGCAGAGGCTAGTGTGAACAAACCCTTAGACCCCATTCACACAGGGGCGACTCGTCAGGCGACTCAGCCGCCTGACAAGTCGCGTCCCTTTCTGTACAATGGAACCGTTCGAATAGGAGCGACTCAAGTCGCTCCGACTTTGAAAAAGGTTCCTGTACTACTTCAAGACGACTTCAGGGCGACTTCCATTGACTTCAATACAGAAGTTATTTTGGAAGTCACCTTTGAAGTCGTGTGAAGAGCGCCCGGCAGAGTCGCGGGACAAGTCGTGCCGCCCCTGTGTGAATGGGCTTTTACAGCTGTTACCCTTTGTACTATGTAGGAACAAAACAGAATTAAGTGGGCACAGCTATAATTAAAATAGACTGTAAGGAACCAGGAATTGTAAAAAGTATCATTAAACCATGTGCTGGATGTCCAACATGTATAGCAAACTAGGACTATTCTGTAGAAAATAAACACCAGTGTACAAGCAGCCAGATAGGATGAGGGATCATGTATGTGAACGAACATCTGTGAGCACTAGCATACCATAATGATAAATCCCTGTTCATGTTTATACAAAATACAGCATTATACCCTTGATCTGCTTTAATCCATATAATCCACATTATTTATAATAAATGATATTTATAGTCACCTTACGGAAGGAAATATACATTATTGAAACTTGCTTGGCATCTAGAAAGCATTAAGCCTGTAGGATAAACAGTATTTGGTATTCATGATGAATGGCTTCAGCCCTCAGGCACGTGATCTTCACATGTTTAAATGAGCACATCCAGATGACAAGTCATATGAAAGGCACATACTGACACTGTAGACCTGACTCCATAGCCCACTCAAATAAAAGAAGTGACTAGACTAATGTTCAGTGTGCATGAGACCTTAAACTTACAGTGGGGTTTCTTTCCCCAGTTCTGGAGGTTGAAATTTACTCCGCTAGAGGTAAATAATGTGAGTATGTTCTGTTGGGAAGGGAGGTGGCTAAATTACCCTTTTAATTTTCCTTGTACAGGTGAAGGCAATTTAACAAAAAAAGAATGAGAGTGAAACCAGCCTAACTAACCTTAGAAAGTATTATTTTACAAATGCTTGGAGCAGACTTCTAGCTGAGGTAGTAAGTCAGTCAACAGTAAGTGACTTGATAGACCTTTTGGTCTTTTTCTGTCATCACTCTGTGTCATCACTTTTCTATGAAAAATTTGTAACAAGATATTACAATAATGACTTAAAGAATGGAAACTGGAGGGCATGGTTATCCACAGCAGTCAGTCTGTTTATAGCAAGTTCAGAAATTAACGTTGATATCTCACATTTATTATGTGCAATACTTCTTTTTTTAAACCACTTCACTTCTGTGGCATTTTTTTTTCTTTTTTCTTTTAGATACATGGACTTTATTTGATGTAGACCAGGATCCAGATTTCTTGAATTGAGCAATTTTTTTAATTTTTCACACACATATATTAAAATTAGCATTTTTGGGGGCAGTCCTTCTCACTACCGTAAAAGCGATTTGACGGCTGTAGAGCCACCAGGCTTTCTTTTAGTGAAGAGCTGATCACTGGCCAAGAACAATACTACCAAGCTTATGGCTGCAGCTGCAACCATGAGCTTATTTTATCCACTTGAAGTCCAGGCCAATAATAAATATATAGTTTTGTCATAATGTTTGGTGATAACTTTCACACTTCTCTAGAAATAAAGATCACCATCCTCTTATTAATTACCTCAGCGCCGGAAGACATTACCCCCTTCAACAGTATTTTTTGCTTTTCAGGACTGTGCTATTTTAACTGGCAATTGTCCAGTCATGCAATACTGTACACAAATTAAATTTTTCTGAATTGGTTCACACAAATAGAGCTTTCTTTTGGTGTATTTGATCACGACTGGGTTTCTTTATTTTTGCGATATAATTGAAAAAAGACTGAAACTTTAAAAGAAAAAAATATATATTCTACTTTCCGTTATAAAACATATCCAATAAAATCGAATTTCTTCATAAATTTAGGCCAAAATGTATTCAGCTTCATGTCATCAAAAAAAATCCCATTATGTGTATATTAAGTAGTTTGTGTGAAAGGTATAGCATCTACAAACGATGGTATATATATATATATATATATATATATATATATATATATATTTGAAAATTGATCAATTCTGATCAATGGTCTATCTCATTTCTTGAGGCCCTTAAAATGGTAGGATGCTAGGACAGTACGAATACCCCCCCCCCCCCCCAATTTACCCTTTTTTGGAAAGTAAGAGGCATGGTCTTTTGAAGTTGGAATTTTTTTGTCACAACTTTTTTTTTTTAAATTAAGACATTTAATAAAATTTGACTTTTTCACATTTTAATTTTTAATACTGTCACCAGTGCAGCTATTTACATGGTGCAGGGTATTGTGACTGGCCCTAGCTTTCATGGCATCTATCCCCATCTGCTGGTTCATATATCTGGACTACCTGTCATACCACTGTCTCTATCTGATTAGACAGCCAGGATTTTTACCCCCTTGTTTGGTGCTTGCTTGTGCTTTATAGCTTGATTGCTCTGCTTACAACAGAAGTTTCACATGTTGAGGTCCCTCCTCGGATTAAATGTATGCCCAGCAGTGGCGGTGCGTCCATAGAGGGCGCCGGAGCGCCGCCCCCTCTCGCTCCCGCACCGCCACTGAAAGACAATACACAGATTCATGCATTGCATGAATCTGTGTATTGTCACCGCTGCCGCGCTGCCCACTATTCATATGGCCGGCCTCCTGGTGAGCGCCGGCCATATGAATTAGAGCGGTGGCCGGCGGTGGGTGTAACTTGGTAGTGCCTATCAGAGCCAGCGGCTCTGATAGGCTTTCCGAATACAGCTCTCAGGCTGTATTCGGCTTCCAAAAACTCCTCCCAGGTACGCACGGGGGTGCGTTCCTTGGAGAAGACTGTGTGGAGGTTTCAGCCAATCAGGTTCACCAGATCTGGTTACCGGTAACCTGATTGGCTGAAGCGACATCGAGGGCGGGAGAACACATCGAGGATGGCGCGGACCGAGGAAGGTAAGTGCAGGGCTGGGGGGGGGACAGGCTGCATTTGGGGGACAAACTGGCTGCATTTGGGGGGAACTGGCTGTATATGGGGGACACGCTGGCTGAATATGGGGGACAAACTGGCTGTATATGGGGGACACGCTGGCTGAATATGGGGGGAACTGGCTGTATATGGGGGACAAACTGGCTGCATTTGGGGGGAACTGGCTGTATATGGGGGACAAACTGGCTGAATATGGGGGGAACTGGCTGTATATGGGGGCACACTGGCTATATATATGGGGACAAACTGGCTGTATATGGGGGCAGACTGGCTGTATATGGGGGCACACTGGCTATATATATATATATATGGGGACACACTGGCTGTATATGGGGGACACACTGGCTGTATATGGGGGACATACTGGCTGTATATGGGGGCACACTGGCTGTATATATGGGGGCACACTGGTTATATATATATGGGGGCACACTGCCTGTATATGGGGGCACACTGGCTGTATATATGGGGGCACACTGGTTATATATATATGGGGGCACACTGGCTGTATATGGGGGCACACTGGCTGTATATATGGGGGCACACTGGTTATATATATATGGGGGCACACTGGCTGTATATGGGGACAAACTGGCTGTATATGGAAACAAACTGGCTGTATATGGAAACAAACTGGCTGTATTTGAGGGGGCAAACTGGTGGCGTTTGGGCACAGTGGCTGCGTTTAATGGGCACAGTGGCGGCAATTGATTTTTTTTTTTCAGTTTGTTTGCGCCCCCCCCAAAAATTTTGAGCACCAGCCGCCACTGATGCCCAGTCTAATTAATACTGGCCGCTATTCATTCCATTCAGGGCCACTTATTAGATGGTAATTACTTACCGTTAAGCACCTTCTAAGCCGCATCTGAAGGTTCCAGGATTATACTACATTCAAAATATTTTGTAGCTCCTATGCAATTAACGCTCCTTTTAAGAAAAATACACAAGCTCCTGAAGAAGTGATCTTCGTGAAACATGTAGAGCTTAAGTTATTGCTACATTACAGTCTAGTCATACATGTTCTTCTGACATGTTGTGACACATATGACCAAGTTTGGAGAGTTTTAGTCATTTCTGTAGTAACACTACAGTTCTTTAATATGTTCTGTCTTTTTTCTTTTAGAATATATCATGTATTAGATTGTTAATAAAATTATTGTTTATTTTCTTACAATTGTGCCTGAAAAGTCAATTTTTTTTCACTCCCAACATTTGAACAATGTGATAGCTGTGGGCCAATCGCAGCATGGAAAACACAGCTGTTCTGAATGAATTAATTCATAACAGCTCTGTTGACATTGTGATCATGTGATCGCATAGCTTTCACATGATCCCCAGGCGGCAGGTACCAGGATCTGCAATCCTCTGTGTCCAGTGGGCACAGCAGTCGCGGGAGGAGCGCGTTGCGTGCCCCTAACCTGGAGTAGGCTGGATGACATACATAGGTGATCCAGGCTGGCTCTGCCACCCACCCAAAGTAAATGTACTGTGGGCAGTCTGCAAGTGGTTAATGTGCTCCTCTGAATAAGTGGATACTTATTTCCCAAAAAAAAACACATCAGAAGATGTACATAAGTGGTAAACTAAATAAGTGTAAACCTCAATAACAATTGATGGTTGAATCTTCTTCAAAAAAGGCCATCTACAAGTGATGTGTGTTACTAAGAATAATGTGTTTGCAAGACTTGCAAAGCTTTTTCAAAATAATGTTATGTCCTTTTATATTATGTATTTGTGCATGTTATATTGCAAATACAGTATCATGTCTCACAATAAAACCATAAACATTTGTAGCAGGTATTTGAATTTTGTAAGGACTCTGGTGGTGTGAAGTTCCTTGGGGTCCCTGGGTGACAAAGTTGCCTTGGGCCGAGCTGAACATACACCGCGAACCGTGCCTTTTTGTCCTCCCCTGGAGCTGGTACAGCGGGGCGGGGAACCTGCTGTGATGCAAAGGGAGAGGTCATAAAAGGGGCGGAGGCCCTGATTTTGAGGTAGAGAGTCGGAGGACGTGGCCGCACCCAGGCACCTTCAGCTTGGGTGCCGGCATTCCGGTGTTCGAGGCCTAGGCGCTCTTGGCCTAGTTGGAGTAGAGATGGAGTCCATCCCAGGCACCTTTAGCCTGGGGTGAGGTACTATGGCGGATGCCTGGGGCTCAGTACCTTCGACTGAGTTCCGGGAGGGTGAGGAATCCGAGGGGGCCCTAACGCCTTGGGTGCCCGTGTCTGAGTTTGTGAGGACGTAACGTCTCCGGAGAGTCCGGCGCAGCATCGCTGGTGACGGAGAGGCCTCCATTTCTCCCTTGGACAGATTTTTTCCCCTGACAGGGGCAAAGTGAGCGAAGGTAAATTCACGTTCTATATTACCTAGTCAGTGGCAGTGACTATTCACCACTGGTGACAGCACAGTGGGCAGCAGCAAGAAGGGAAAGGATTGTGCCTCGATCTGTCCCCCCCCCCATTATTCAAAAGGAGAAAGACTGTTTTATTGCTTGGCAAGAAGAATAAAATTGAGTTGTACCTATTCACTGTGTGGAACTTGGGTTACTAAGCGAAGGAGTCAGGGACGAAGGACTGGACTTGACTCTAGGACACCTACACGAAAGCCCAATCTTCTGGTCTTCATCTCCTAGTAAAAGGAGGACACGGGCCGTGGTGTGTATCATCTCTCTCTCCCAGGTACCCCTAGACAACAGCCATATAACCGATAAAGCAAGGGAGAGAGGTGAGGCTGCTTCACGTGGGGGCATCGTGTCCGGGATACGTGTATGGTGTCTGAATTTGAACTTTGCTGCCCAGAGGAGTTCCGAGTAGGTTGGCCATATTGGCCAACGCGCCACGAGGCAACTCACAACTGCGTAGTTCGTGGGCGGGGCAAGGGAAAAGCCCGCAAACAAGTGCAGAACGTGGGAGGAGTCTGGCCACGTGGATGTACGCACGTGGAGATTCCGGCGCAGGTGGGTCAGTGCGCAATGGAGCAGCAAAGAGAGATGATGGCTTCAAGTGCTCCGTGGATTTTCGTTCCTTCCTTCGCGGATATGTCTTCTCTGGCTGCTCCGATCATAGATGCGGGGATAAGACTAAGGCCTCGGGGGCGATTGGCTCTGTACACCTGCAGAGACATGGAGGCCCCGTGGTGTGATCTGTCCCGGCTGTTCGGGACTGGTGGTCCAGCTGAAGCCGTTTGGGCGCTGTGAGGTCTGCAAAGAATTCCTCTTCGAGGTGGAACCATCCACAGAAAAGCCTCGGGCTTTCCACCTCAACTACCTCACAGGGACTGCCACTCTGGAGGGAGAGATCGACACTGATCCAGGCGAAGTGACTGCCCAAACAGAGGTGAAAAGAGAAAAATCAGAGGATGCTGCCTCGGTCACCAGCAGCTCCCTGCTCCGGCCAGCAAAGAGAAAAGTCGGCCTAGTGATGGCCTCGTGTGGTCGTGGAAGAGCTTCGCCCCACTGCTTGCCTGGCCTGGATGGCCCCGGTAGGCAAATTCCTAGACATCCCTATTCTTCGAAAGGCCCAGGTTAGCCAGGGGTTGGGACTGTCTGCGTGGCAGAAAGTGGCGGTAGCCCACAGTCGGTAGAGGCCGTCAAGGGGGATAGTTCCGTGACTGGGAATTATCTGCCCGTTGAGTGCTACGACACCTCTGACCTGGATTCATTGTCTGACAATGGCGATGATGAGGAGATAGACGAAATCTTCCAACAGAAGGGATGGGACAAGATGAAGCTACCCTTGGCCCATGTTACGAGGGACCTGCCCATGTCTACTGGAGATAGTACACCTCGGGTGGAGGCCCCGGCGCTGAGGGAGGAAGCTAGTCCAGAGTTCCCCTTCTGGATTCAACCTCCATTTTGCCCGCTCCTGTTGCGGGAGTGCAACGTCAATCACTGCGGGCTCCTAGGCCCAGGTCTACCGAGGTGGTGAACGCACCTCACCACCCAGAAGCGATTGTTGCACCCGGAGAATGAGATCCGAGCTACTATGCCACCTTTGTCAAGGCTGCAGCGTCTTTTTGGTCAGAAGGTTGCTCAGGAATATGGGTGGGAATACCCGTATCTGCCTCGGGAACTGCTTTATGAGGTGGAGGTCTTTCGGCAGAGATGGTATGATGCCTTTGTGTGGGACAAACTGAAGGTACAGCAAGCACTGCGGTACCTTTCCTGTTCACCAACGGTCACCAAGAAGTTTCAGGACTGTAAAGCTAAGTGGATGCTGGGAAGACACATTCATGCGGACAGGGTGGTGATCTGTCGCAAAGAAGGAAAGAGTGTTGAGTACCATGTGGAGGCTTTTGATGACCGTCTGAAGCCTATATCATTGCCTCATCCAAGGTTTTATCTGTAAGAGAGGAGAAGACTCTCGGTTGCTTTCTTTTCTATTCATGGTCGAACTTTCCAGAGTGCCTTTTCCAGAACACAGAGACTGTGCCCTAGTTTTTTTTTTGTATTTAGGCAATCCTACTCTTTGGAGATATGGGAGCTGTTTTTGTTTGTTCTCCCTTTTCTTCTTCTGACACTCACAAGAATCAGTGACTTTTGGTTTCAGATAGTGTAGGGTCACAGAGAAAAATGTTCAAGCGGAAAGTTCATCTGGAAGTAATGAGTGTCTTGACCGCGGCACTGTCACCATTGTTTTTTTTTTTACATTATGCAGTACTTATTGGAGTGAATGGGTTTCTTCTAGGATAGACCCATTCATCCCAAGCAAACACACATGTTGGTAGGATGTATGTTTCTTTTCTTTCCCTCTGCAGGAGATTTGTCTGTCAAGACTATTGAGAATGGGTGGTCTTCAGATAGCCAGAGGGAGGAATGTAAATGTGTGAAATATTTAAAATGTTTTATTGAAAAGTTTTATAGTTGTATTCCTTTTCCATTCAGGTCGTGGCACAATTCAGGGTTAAATTGTGTAGTTTGGTTTCTGGGCTGAACTTATGACACCACCTTTCGTGGAGTGTGAGTTTGTACCAGACACTGGGGACCAGTGTCAAATCACCAGGGGGAGAGTGTAGCGGGTATTTGAATTTTGTAAAGACTCTGGTGGTGTGAAGTTCCTTGGGGTCCCTGGGTGGCGCTGTTGCCTTGGGCCCGAGCTGAACATACACCGCAAACCGTGCCTTTTTGTCCTCCCCTGGAGCTGGTACAGCGGGGCGGGGAACCCGCTGTGATGCAAAGGTAGAGGTCATAAAAGGGGCGGAGGCCCCGATTTTGGGGGAGAGAGTCGGAGGACGTGGCCGCACCCAGGCACCTTCAGCATGGGTGCCGGCGTTCCGGTGTTCGAGGCCTAGGCGCTCTTGGCCTAGTTGGAGTAGAGATGGAGTCCATCCCAGGCACCTTTAGCCTGGGGTGAGGTACTATGGCAGATGCCTGGGGCTCAGCACCTTCGACTGAGTTCCGCGAGGGTGAGGAATCCGAGGGGGCCCTAATGCCTTGGGTGCCCGTGTCTGAGTTCGTGAGGACTGGTGCGCAGTAACTTCTCCGGAGAGTCCGGCGCAGCATCGCTGGTGACGGAGAGGCCTCCATTTCTCCCTTGGACGGATTTTTTCCCCTGACAGGGGCAAGGTGAGCGAAGGTAAATTCACGTTCTATATTACCTAGTCAGTGGCAGTGACTATTCACCACTGGTGACAGCACAGTGGGCAGCAGCAAGAAGGGAAAGGATTGTGCCTCGATCTGTCCCCCCCCCCATTATTCAAAAGGAGAAAGACTGTTTTATTGCTTGGCAAGAAGAATAAAACTGAGTTGTACCTATTCACTGTGTGGAACTTGGGTTACTATGCGAAGGAGTCAGGGACGAATGACTGGACTTGACTCTAAGACACCTACACGAAAGCCCAATCTTCTGGCCTTCATCTCCTAGTAAAAGGAGGACACGGGCCGTGGTGTGTATCATCTCTCTCTCCCAGGTACCCCTAGACAACAGCCATATAACCGATAAAGCAAGGGAGAGAGGTGAGGCCACTACACGTTATTGCATTTTTAGGGTATCACTTTAGCTACTACAGAGTGCATTAAAATAGGTTGAAATCCAATCAATTCAGGCTAGCTGATTTTTAAATTATTGTTTTAAATTATTGTTTTTTATAAAGAACTGCATATATTGGTGTTTTTAATATCTCATTGGATTTCAGCTATAATCATGTTTACAAATGTGTTAATTTTAGGTCTTGGGATAGGAATAAAAAAATTATCAGATTTTCGCCGGTGATTTTGTACAGGTTGTATATGTTGCTGTTGAGTCATGATAAAAGACTACTACGGTGGTGGTGGAAATCCTTCCCCAATTAGATTAACCAAGGCAATATGAAGCTGGATAATTAATAGTTTGACATAGATCATGTGCCCATATTCAAATACCATATAAAGCATTTTTTTAACCAGTACTTAAAGTGTCTATTCAGCCTAAGAGAAGTGTTCACATTTTTCTCTCAGTCATGTGGCTGTCTACAAAATGAGGTCTACAGTTATCTTCAGCTGACAATGTAATGCTCACATACAGACTATATTATATTCCTAGGACCTGCAAACACACAACAGAAAAACACAGGTAAGCCCAATATTTCTAATGCTACTAATTCAGTCACTACCCCTACATGTATCCTTACCTGTCAAATGTCTCCCCTCTGTCTGTTATGAGACCTGAAAAACTCCAGATACTGTGGGTGGATCTGTTGTCTGGAGCACGGTGGGTGGAATCGTGATGTCAGTAGACTCCCCGCCCACCTCTACACTCCCCTTGTCAACATGCATTTTCTCATGTGTATTCCTTCTGCTATGATCACTAACATCCAGTAAAAATCCAGAAAAGTAACCACATGACTTCAGAAAAGGAGTGGGGGTGGGAATTAAAAAATAATGCCTGTCTAAAGCTAGTGCACGAGATATGTAAATAGCCTGTCACTCAAAGCAAGGGGGCGGAACGGACAAAGGTAACTCTGTTTGTCTGTTTTATCTTACTGAACAATAAAAGAGGATTGCTCAGAGCTGGATTAACTCTTTGTGGCAAGACCTGGCACAAATGATAGGAAATCTTATACACTACATTGTGACAGCAAAAAAAAATAAAAAAATAAAAATAAAAATTTGGGTTTACATCCACTTTAATTCAGGCCTTCAGTCCCAAAGGGTAGTTTTCCTCCCTAATCACCCATCCTCTGCAATATGAAACAACCATTTTCTAGGGTTGTTTTTTGGCTAGTTTACAAGTTTTTTTTTATTTTGTTTTTTACTGTGGCCCCCACCCCTCATCATGAGGCTCATCTAAACGAGAATGATATACATGATCCCATGGCTTCCTGTGATATGCAGTTAACATATACTAGGAGGCTGCATGAGCAGGTACTCATAGAGGCTGGTGGACAATGGCATCAGAGGAAAAGATGGCAGCATGGGACCTTGGCAGCAAAGTTCAGCAAGACAGTGTTGGATTCTCTGGGCAGGTGGGTATCTGAATTGAGGACAATCTTAGATAACATTTCATCAAGACAATGTTGGGTTCTCTGGGCAGGTGGGTATCTGAATTGAGGACAATCTTAAACAACAACATTTCAGCAAGACAATGTTGGATTCTCTGGGCAGGTGGGTCTCTGAACTGAGGACAATCTTAGATAACAGCAAGGAGTGAAGAAAAAGGTGTGGTGAGGAGGAGGCACTGAAATGCCCCATTTAAGGAAGAATCAAAGCCACTGCCTATAGAGAGTTATAGAGAAAAAAATCTGTAAAAGACATCCGTTCAAGACTGTCTCACATGGAAGATAATCACATTGATTATTATTTTTTTTCAACAGGTTCTGTGTTGTAGGAGGCCACACAAGACCCTTTATAAAATGTGGAAATGTGAATCTACTGTATTGAATGTGAATATTCTCCTTTCATACACAACTATGAAAGGATTTTTGTTCAAGCATTTTTTTTTTTTTCAGATGTCGTAATGAGGAAGTTAAAAGGAAATAAATTCTTATCTGCTCATGTTTTTGGGGGAGATCTACTCAAAGAACTTCATCTTTAGAGCAGAAGGAGCTGATGTAGCCTGATTATGGTAAGTCTCCTAAAATTTCAATACATTTGCAAATATATTGTCACTGAAAAGAGAGAAATGAAGTAAGGTCTATGAATGTTCAGCCTTGTCTACACATTTAAATAGGACAGCATTGTATGCAGCATGTTTGTACATCTCTTTGTGTTAGCAAAGCCAAGTTAGAATGACTTAATGGAGTGCTCTAAGATGCCAGTTCAACCTAACGGCTTATACATTTATGCCCACAAAGAGCACTACTGCAAAAGGCATTGTCTAAAGTGACCAAATGGTAATAGTAACAGTCTAACAAGAGAAAAAAATATTAGTGCTGATAACCGGGGAAAACGAGAGGGATCAGTCAAAATGATTTTCCATATTGATTCACTGAATAGTTGTCTAATGTATGATCAGCCTAGAGCTAGACACAAATCAGCAGATGTTTCATCAGTTGTGTTATTGTATTGATAAATCAAAGAAGAGCCCTGCCTCGTAGGAATCTCCAAGGCCCCCCATGGTCTGCCATGGAGCTTGGGGGTGGAAGAGGGTCCCATTAGGGGGCTTTAGCAAAAATTTAAATATAGAAAATCCGTATGAATATGAAGATTATTATTATTACTAATATTATACAGGATTTATATAGTACCAACAGTTTGTGCAGCGCTTTACAACATGAGGGCAGACAGTACCGTTACAATTCAATTCAATACAGGAGGGCCCTGCTCCTTAGAGCAAACTAAGAGGGAGGGTCAAGTGATACAAAAGGTAATAGCTGTGGGGGATAAGCTGATGGGGAAAAGAAAAGTACAGTTGTTAGGCAAGGGCAGAATAGGCTTTTCTGAAGAGGAGGGTTTTCAGGGATTGTGTAAAAGCAAACAGAGTAGGAGATAGTCTGACAGATTGGGGTAGGAAGTTCCTTAGGATAGGAGATGCTCGGGAAAAGTCCTGGAGGTGAGCATGGTAGGAGATGACAAGGGAGCTAAAGAGCAGAAGGTCTTGGGAGGAACGAAAGATCAAAGAAATCCAGTGCTGTATCAACAAAGCAGTATTAAACAGCTCTGTGTTTTATTTGTTAGGCTTTTTTCCTTTATTTCCACCTGTTGATCTCCCCAAAACGTATGTTACTTTTTAGCTTCCTTTATCAGACCAAGCTATCCAGAAAAAGCGTCAGTCAGAGTTTTGAGGCAAACCATTGACATTGACAGGGGTGCTTACAGTGGTCAGTCTTAACCACTTCAATACCAGGCACTTTCCCCCCTTCCTGCCCAAGCCAATTTTCAGCTTTCAGCGCTGTCACACTTTGAATGACAATTGCGCGGTCATGCTACATTGTACCCAAACTAAATTTTTATAATTTTGTTCCCACAAATAGAGCTTACTTTTGGTGGTATATGATCACCTCTGGGATTTTCATTTTCTGCTAAACATAAAAACAGACCGAAAATTTTGAAATGTTCTCCTTTACTGACGGGCACTGACGAGGCTGCACTTATGGGCACTGATAAGGTGGCAATTATGGGCACCAATGAGGTGGCACTCATAGGCACTGGTGATGGGAACTAATATGCGGCACTGATGGGCACTGATAGGTGGCACTGATATGCAGCACTGATGGGCATTGATAGGCGGCACTGATGGGCACGCATAGGTGGCACTGATGGGCGCGGATAGGTGACATTTCTGGGCACTGAAAGGCAGAACTGATGGGCACTGATAGGCGGCACTGATGGGCACTGATAGGCAGCACTGATGGGCACTGATAGGTGGCACTGATGTACACTGATAGATGACACTGATGGGCATCACTGATTGGCAGGCACTGGCGGGCATTAGTGATGGACACTGATCTGCATCAATTGTGGGCACTGATTGGCATCCCTGGTGGCCATGGGTGGCATACCTGGTGGTCACAAGTGCTGGGCATCCCTGGTGGTCCTGGTGGCGTCCCTGGTGGTCCTGGATGGGCATCCTCGGGGGGGCGGCACTGATAATCAATCAGCACAGAACCCCCCGTCAGAGGAGCAGCCGATCGGCTCTCCTCTACTTGCATCTGACAGACATGAGTGAGGAAAAGCCGATACAAGACTTTTCCTGTTTACACCGTGATCAGCTGTGATTGGACACAGCTGATCACGTGGTAAAGAGTCTCCATCAGAGACTATTTCCCTAGATCGGAGTTGCAGTGTGTCAGACTGACACGCCGCACCACCCATCGCTGCGCTGCGCACCCCCAGCCAGTAGAATGTGTTCTTTGTGTTGATTCCTCTGCTGTTAGTAATAATTCTCTTCCTTCCTTCTTAAATTGTCAGTCGGAACATCCAAAGGAGAAGTATAGCCAAAGTTTTTTTGGCTATACTTTTCCTATAGATTACAAGAGTGCAGTTCGTTCTGCACTCCTGTGACACATTTTCAGCTGAAGCCCGCTGTAGCCTGATGTCACAGAGCCAGTCCAGGCTCTGGAATGGTCTGGACCATAGGGTCAAGAACCACCCAGAAGCCTGGATCAGCACCTGGCTCAGCCTCTCAGCAATCTTCCGAGAGCCTGTGCCAGCTCCTTGCACCCCCTCCACAGCCAAGCTCCAGTAAGAGCTGGAGGAGAGAGCAGAGAGCCACTGACTGACAGTTGCAGTTCTCACTTCAGAGCCGGCAGGGGACAGATGCAGCATCGGATCAATGCTGCTTCCACCTAGGTGAGTATACTTATTATTTTTTTTTGGAAAGCCATACTTCTCTTTTAGGCAAAAAAGGAAATCCTAGTGCAGCATTATTTTATTTGATTAAAATACAAATTGCTGACAATATAAAGTTTACTTACATAGTGCTAGTGAGGGTAGGTACTTTCCACATCCAGCATCACAGAAGAGCGGCAGGGGTGTCCCTGTAGAAGAACTCACTTCTCTTTTAGACCCCTTTCACACTGAAGGCGCTTTTCAGGCATTTTAGTGATAAAAATAGCACATGAAAAGTGCCTGAAAAGCGCCTCTCAAGCCTCCCCAGTGTGAAAGCACTCAGGCTGGGGCTATGTGCTTGCAAGCAGAATCTTTGGGGCGGTGCAGGAGCAGTGTATACACCGTTCCTCAACCGCTCATGTCATTGAAATCAATGGGCAGCGCTGCCAAAGTGCCTGCAAATCGATTCAGCAGCGTCGCTTTTCGGGCACTTTTAACTTCTTGTTAACCCCTTCTTTGGGGTTAAAAGCGCATCGCTCCCTACCGCCTGCCCAGCGCCGGTAAAGCACGGCTAAAACTAGTGGCGCTTTACCGTTAACATTCGGGCGGTCTGAGTGTGAAAGTAGCCTTAAGTTTGCTGGTGCATCTAACACCACCCTCTCCACAGGTTGACAATGCTGCTGTCCAAAGGTGGCTCCATTGCTTCTTCATATGCCGCGTACACACGGTCAGAATTTCGGACAACAAATGTTCGATGGAAGCTTGTTGTCGGAAATTCCGACCGTGTAGGCTTCATCGGACATTTGCTGCCGGAATTTTCGACAACAAAAATTTGAGAGCTGGTTCTCAAATTTTCCGACAACAAAACTTGTCGGAAATTCCAAGCATGTGTAAAATTCCGACGCACAAAATTCCATGCATGCTCGGAATCAAGCAGAAGAGCTATTGAACTACTGGCTATTGAACTTAATTTTTCTCAGCTCATCGTACGTGTTTTACGTCACCGCGTTCTTGACGTTCGGAATTTCCGACAACATTTGTGTGACCGTGTGTATGCAAGACAAGTTTGAGCCAACATCCGTCAGAAAAAAAAATCCACGGTTTTGTTTGTCGGAATGTCCGATCGTGTGTACGCGGCATTAGGGTGGAGCCATCCTAAGACAGAAATTGTGTTACTGGCTGGATTACCAGGTAAAACTAAAATAAAAAAAAAGCCTAAAAAAGGAAAAACTAATACAGTCACCATATTTAAAGACTGAAATTCTGCAATATTTTTGTTTCTCAGTTTAACACTTCTTTAAGGATTGCTGAGGTTTCTGTTGACGCTGACCTTATACCCCCTGTGACATTTATAATCAGCTGACATCAGATGCACAGGGGTAGACTTCAAAATTGTTGTTACCAGTCACAGATATCCCTTTGTAGGCTGTGCAGTAAAGGGAATTTGTTTATCTGTGTAGATTTATTGCCCTCAGAGCTTCTGACCATCCTAGCGAGCACCAGGATAAAATTAACCCAGCATGAAATTAATTTTTTATGCCCAATGTAGTCCTCCTCAGGCTGTAAAAAAACCCAGTCTCCTCTGTTAAAACTGACAGTTCTCTGTAGTACTGGGAAAAAACACTCTGCAGTTTAGATAAGTCTGTATTAAAGATATAGAGCAATTGTGTGCAGGAGTATTAATAAAATAATCGTGCTATATCATAAAATATTGTAATCGTCATTCTTATTACTTCTACAGCTCTTTGTTTTGTTTTTTTGTAAAGTGCCTGAACTGCCTCCCATTCTCTGCAATGGGTGCTTTCACACTGGGTCGGTGCGCTTGAGGGGCGTTAGAAAAAGTCCTGCAAGCAGCATCTTTGGGGCAGTTTCGGTGTGCTGTATAAAGGGTTCCCAAAATGCCCCTGCCCATTGCAATGAATGGGCAGCGCTTCCGAAGCACCTGAAAAGCGCTTTGGAAGCACCGCAACATGGGAGTTTTTAACCCCTTCTTTGGGGTTAAAAGAGCCCCACTAGCGGACGTAAAGCGGCGCCGCTTAAACAGTAGTAAAGCGTCGCTAAAACAAGTTGCTCTTTACGGCTAATGGCTGGCGCTTTCAGTGTGAAAGCAGCCTTAATACGAAAATGTAAGTGGTATTAAAGCCAACACCAAAAATGTAATACAGTGGAACCTTGGATTACGAGCATAATCCGTTCCAGGAGAATGCTTGTAATCCAATGCACTCGCATATAAAAGCGAGTTTCCCCATAGAAGTCAATGGAAACTAAGATAATTTGTTCTGCATTGACTTCTATGGCATGAAATTCCGCATGTGGCCATAGGTGGCGGGGCGCCGGAGTGCCTCGAAAATACTCGGGGACAGCTCGGCTGATCTCGGAAACCCTCGGAAATGCTCGGAAACACCCGGCAACTGAGTATTTCCGAGTGTTTCCGTGTATTTCCGAGTGATTCCGAGTATTTCCGAACAGCTCCGAACTGTTCCGAGTGTCACCGGCGCCCCCGCACCTCTGACCAAATGCGGTACTGCACACCCCATTATTAGCTTGAATTCTGGAATTCAGGATTTCAAAAAAAAAAGTTGCTCGTCTTTCAAAACGCTCATTAACCGCGTTACTCGTAAACCAAGGTTCCACTGTATACAGTTTTGCAACTTACCAATCCTTAGATGTGGTGCTTGCATTCATTTTCTTTTTTTAAGCTTTTTTCCCCCTCTGTTTTTACCTGCGGATCTGGCAAGTAGAACACTGGGGGGTTTATTTACTAAGGGCAAATCCACTTTGCACTATAAGCGGCAGCGCACTGCATGTACACTTCCAAATGCACTTGGAAGTGCAGTCGCTGTAGATCCGAGGGGGACATGCAAGGAAAATAAAAAACAACACATGATTGGATGATAAAATCAGCAGAGCTTCCCCTCATTTCAGATCTTCCCCTCAGATCTAAAGCGACTGCACTTCCAAGTGTACTTGCAGTGCACTTGTAGTGCAAAGTGGATTTTCCTTTAGTAAATCAACCCCATAGAAATATAGAAAAGTGAAGGCAGAAAAAAATGCGGTCCATCAAGTCTGCCCTTTTTTTTTCTATTATTTATACATTTATTTATTTTTTGGTCAACTTTTTTGTCTGAGTATAGACCTCCTGTATTAGAGCACCCCCTCTCTGAATGACGGAGGAAAGGGGGCACCATTGGACAGCAGCATTGTCAGTTTGCGGGGAGGGGAGCGTTAAATTAGGGTGACCAGACGTCCCCGGTTTCCGGGGACAGTCCCCGGATTGAGGATACTGTCCCCGAACCAAGTCTGTCCCCTGATTGGATTTGAACAGGGGTTGGGGCAAATTCAAAGACAGTCAGTGCAGAATAAAAAAAAAAAAACAGAATTACACCCCCCTGCTCCGCCGCTCCTACTAGCTTAGGGGGATGTATTTTTTCCATTATCTTTGCCCCTTTCTGATGATCATGTGCTGGTCGGAGCGGAGGGAATATTTCTTCAGTTTCGGGTGCATGCCCATTCAGCTCCGCTCGCATGTTCTTCTGCCTTGGCTTTAGTCCTGGGCAGCTGCCTGCCTGCTTATCTTCTTGCCTTCTTCCTCTACTCCCCACCCAGTAGTAGCCAGGGCCCAGAGAGTAAGACTTGACAGTAGGGATGAGCTTCGAGTTCGAGTCGAACTCATGTTCGACTCGAACATTGCCTGTTCGCCCGTTCGCCGAACAGCGAACAAATTGGGGTGTTCGCGGCAAATTCGAAAAATCTATGGGAGAAATCTAAAGTGCTAATTATAAAGGCTTATATGCAAGTTATTGTCCTAAAAAGTGTTTGGGGACCTGGGTCCTGCCCCTGGGGACATGTATCAATGCAAAAAGAAGTTTTAAAAACGGCCGTTTTTTCGGGAGCAGTGATTTTAATAATGCTTAAAATGAAAAAATAAAAGTGAAATATTCCTTTAAATTTCGTACCTGGGGGGTGTGTATGATATGCATGTGAAGTGGCGCATGTTTCCCGTGCTTAGAACTGTCCCTGCAAAAAATGTCATTTTTGAAAGAAAAAAAGTCATTTAAAACTGACTCGCGGCTATTAATGAATTGTCGGCTCCCGGCAATACATACAAAAGTCATTGATAAAAGAAAAAAAAAGCGTGGGGGTTCCCCAGAATTCAATTACCAGGCCCTTCAGGTCTGGAATAGATATTAAGGGGAACCCCGCCGCAAATTTAAAAAAAAATTGACGTGGGGTTTCCCCAAATATCCATTCCAGGCCCTTCAGATCTGGCATGGATTTTAAGGGGAACTCCATCCCAAATTTAAAAAAAAATGGCGTGGAGTCCCCCTAAATATCCATACCAGACCCCTTATCCGAGCACGCAACCTGGCCGGCCGCAGGGGAAAAGGGGGGGACGAGAGAGCGGCCCCCCCTCCCTCTTGAACCGTACCAGACCACATGCCCTCAACATGGGGAGGATGTCCCCATGTTGATGGGGACAAGGGCCTAATCCCCACAACCCTTGCCCGGTGGTTGTGGGGGTCTGCGGGCGGGGGGCTTATCGGAATCTGGAAGACCCCTTTAACAAAGGGGAACCCCCAGATCCCGGCCCCCCCCCTATGTGAATTGGTAAGGGGTACATTGTACCCCTACCATTTCACGAAGAAAGCGTAATTTTTTAAAAAAAAAAACACACAAACACCTTGAAAAAGTCCTTTATTTAAAAAAAAAAAAAACATTCCAGCGGTGAAATCCAGTGTCCCGCGGCGATCCCGATGTCCAGCGCTGTCCTTCATTGGTTGTGCCTGAGCGGACCTGATGGGGAACTCCCTCTCAGTATTTTAAATGTATAGACCCGCCCCTTCTAAAGTTCCCCATCAGGTCCGCTCAGCGGACCAGATGCGGAACATGAGAAGGGGCGGGTCTATACATGTATTACCAAAGTGAGAGCAGTTCCCCATCAGGTCCGCCCCCTCGGTATGTCGGACCCGCCTACGTCATTGGCTTGAGCGGGGAACTTCCTTCACTATGTAAATTTAAATTACACAGTGAAGGAAGTTCCCCGCTCAAGCCAATGACGTAGGCGGGTCCGACATACCGAGGGGGCGGACCTGATGGGGAACTGCTCTCACTTTGGTAATACATGTATAGACCCGCCCCTTCTCATGTTCCGCATCTGGTCCGCTGAGCGGACCTGATGGGGAACTTTAGAAGGGGCGGGTCTATACATTTAAAACACTGAGAGGGAGTTCCCCATCAGGTCCGCTCAGGCACAACCAATGAAGGACAGCGCTGGACATCGGGATCGCCGCGGGACAGTGGATTTCACCGCTGGAATGTTTTTTTTGTTTTTTGTTTTTAAATAAAGGACTTTTTCAAGGTGTTTGTGTGTTTTTTAAACATTTTTTTACGCTTTCTTCGTGAAATGGTAGGGGTACAATGTACCCCTTACCAATTCACATAGGGGGGGCCGGGATCTGGGGGTCCCCTTTGTTAAAGGGGTCTTCCAGATTCCGATAAGCCCCCCGCCCGCAGACCCCCACAACCACCGGGCAAGGGTTGTGGGGATGAGGCCCTTGTCCCCATCAACATGGGGACATCCTCCCCATGTTGAGGGCATCTGGCTTGGTACGGTTCAGGAGGGAGGGGGGCCGCTCTCTCGTCCCCCCCTTTTCCCCTGCGGCCGGCCAGGTTGCGTGCTCAGATAAGGGGTCTGGTATGGATTTTTAGGGGGACTCCACGCCATTTTTTTTTAATTTGGGGTGGAGTTCCCCTTAAAATCCATGCCAGATCTGAAGGGCCTGGAATGGATATTTGGGGGAACCCCACGTCATTTTTTTTTTACATTTGCGGCAGGGTTCCCCTTAATATCCATTCCAGACCTGAAGGGCCTGGTAATTGAATTCTGGGGAACCCCCACGCTTTTTTTTTTTTTTTTTAATCAATGACTTTTGAATGTATTGCCGGGAGCCGACAATTCATTAATAGCCGCGAGTGAGTTTTAAATGACTTTTTTTCTTTCAAAAATGACATTTTTTGCGGGGACAGTTCTAAGCACGGGAAACATGCGCCACTTCACATGCATATCATACACACCCCCCAGGTACGAAATTTAAAGGAATATTTCACTTTCATTTTTTCATTTTAAGCATTATTAAAATCACTGCTCCCGAAAAAACGGCCGTTTTTAAAACTTCTTTTTGCATTGATACATGTCCCCTGGGGCAGGACCCAGGTCCCCAAACACTTTTTAGGACAATAACTTGCATATTAGCCTTTATAATTAACACTTTAGATTTCGAACGTTCGAGTCCATTGTATTTAATAGGGTTCTAAAGTTCACACGAACATTTTGTCTGTTCGCAGGTTCTGGTGCGAACCGAACAGGGGGGTGTTCGGCTCATCCCTGCTTGACAGATTGTAAGGCGGCGGCGGTGATGGACAGAGAGTCGCTGATTGCCGCCATTACTAGTAAAAAAAAAAATGTCCCCGGATTTCAATTTAAAAATATGGTCACCTTACGTTAGATGTTCTACCAGATGCACTAACAAACTGTAGCCAAACTCCAGCTAACACTGCAATTACACAAGCAATTACAGCAACAGTTTTTTTTTCTCTTTTGGGATAGAGGTTTTACATAAATAAATGAAAGCTGAACATTGTAAGCACCCCTGGCAGTAGTAAATGGTTTGCCTCATCAATTTAACTGGCTGGATCTCATGATTAAAATAAAGAAAAGAGCCAAAAAAAAAAAAACAATGCAGCCATCACATCGAAGAAATGGTGCAATATACTAAATTTTTGCTCATTACCGCTTTAATGTTAAAAATGTATTCCATGTAGACATGCCCCTGCTTCTCTGGCAACATCTATTGACAGCCATGGCTCCCTGTAATGCACGGACTATGCTGCCAGCTCTCCTGTTAGTTGTTCTTGATTGGACACACTTTATGTTAAGATCAATGACAGTAGGGACGTTGCCCGGGGCCCCATCAAAATGTTGTTATGGCACTTCATGATCAGTACTAACACCCCTGGCCACAAAGCTTAGATTCCAGCACAAAAATGACCTTCCTGAGTTTTTTGCTAAGGGGAAGGAATAGAAAGCTCCCAGTCCCAACATACTAAAAATTCCTGTAACCAGCCCTGATCATTATATTGCTTTTCAGTGCTATTGCTCAGCGTTGCTTATTTCTGATGTCAATCTAATTTACAGAATACTACTTAATATATCTGGCACTGCTTATTTAACTTATTTTTTATTATTTTATTGTTCTTATTATTTTATTAATATTTCTGTTTGTAGCATTGGTAGCAGTAGTATATTATTTAATAAAACGTTCCATATTCCAAGTGTTAAGCAATACCATTAGCTCTTATTTAAATTATCGTCTAAATTCTAAAAATATATGTGATTTTTAATGTGATATTAAAGTATTTTTTTGGGGTTTAAAAATAAATAAACATGTTATACTTACCTGCTCTGTGCAGTGGTTTTGCACAGAGAAGCCCAGATCCTCCTCTTCTTGGACACTCCTGGCCCCTCCCTCCTGCCAAGTGTCCCCACAGCAGAAAGCTTGCTTTGGGGGCACCCGAGCCACTGCTCTGTGTGTCCATTTAGACACAGAGCCATGGCTCAGCCCCACCCCTTCTCTCTCCTCATTGGCTCACTGACTTTGATAGACAGCAGCAGGAGCCAATAGCGCCTGCTGCTGTCTCAGCCAATGAGGAGGGAGAGTCCCTGACAGCCGAGGCTCTTGTGCAACATTGCTGGATCGAGATGAATCACTATTTTATTTTTGTGTTTTTTATTTCATTTTTTTTTTATAGCACCAACAAATTGGGCAGAGGTGTATAGCATACATACCGCACGTATTTATATCAGTCCCCTTCCCTTTCAAAGAACTTGCAGTCTAATGTTCCTGTTACAGCCATTTAAAAAGGGTATTTATTGCTGTGTCCCTGCCAGGGTATTTTTTGTCACTTTCTCTGTGGTCATTGGGACAGAAATGAAGGCAAATCTCTTCAACAGACAATAGGCAGCAATACATTTATATACTGTATTTGTTTTTTAAGAAAAGGGAAGAATTTTAACCTTTTTTTATGTTTTTACTGCTATGTTCCTTTTGCATACCTCCCAATAGTCCTGGATTTTGCAGGACTGTCCCCCCATTTTCACCCTACTACCTCTGTCCCATATATATTAGCTGTGTCCCACAGAGGCTCTGCCTCTGTACACTGCACTTACACCTCATTTATAAGCAAACCTTTATGGGATTTGCATATACAGTAATTAAACCATACAATCTGTAAAAAGAGAATATGAATTTGGTTTCTGTGTAATATGCATTAGAATTTCTCATCATTCATATGCTGCTTTCTGTACTTGGGGCGGTTATGGGCTTGGGGGGTAGGATTTTTGGTTATAGTCTGTGCACTGGCGTTTAAACCTTGCACTCATTGGGGATGATTTATTAAAACTGGAGAGTGTAAAATCTGGTGCAGCTGTGCATGTTAACCAATCAGCTTCTAACTTCAGCTTGCTCAATTAAGCTTTCACAATAAAACCTGGAAGCTGATTGGTTTCTATGCAGAGCTGCACCCGATTTTGCACTCTCTAGGTTTACCAAATCAACCCCATTGTGTTACATACTTCTGATCCCTGTACTCTGTGCGTTATGCAATCCTGACCCCCTGAATTCTGTATGATAACCACCCCTGACCCCTATAGTCTGTAAGGTAACCTGTACTCTATACCAGAGGTCGTCAACCCCCGGTCCGCGGGCCAAAGCCGGGCCGTACTGCCTCTCTAGCCGGGCCGCAACGCAAATGACACTGTCCGTGCCATACCGCCGCTATAGCCGGGCCATGGAGGAGACCGTCAGCGATGCAGCTGCCCGAGCAGAGAGATGACACCATCTCTCTGCGCTACACAGAGGCGCGCCGCTGACCCGCCCTAACATACGGCGCTGCAAGGCTACGCTACGCTACACAGAGGCACGGCCGGCCAATGAGTGAGAGAGAGAGAGAATTACCTCATCTCTCCGCCCACCCTCGCTATGTACCGGCTCAAAGCATTCCCGCAATCTCTAACGGCTCCCCCTCACTTTCCTGTGCTGAGACTGTAAGTACAGTGGGCACTGCAGAGGGACTTGTATATTTTTTTTACTGGGACATTTAATGATTTTTTTATACTGGGACATTTAATGATGATTTTTTTTTATACTGGGACATTTAATGATGATTTTTTTTATACTGGGACATTAAATGTCCCAGTATAAAAAAAATTATTAAATGTCCCAGTATAAAAAAATTATTAAATGTCCCAGTATAAAAAAATCATTAAATATTTTTTTTATACTGGGACATTTAATAATATTTTTACACTGGGACATTTAGGGCCGGTTCACACTGCAGCAATGTCAGAGTTCGGATGTGATTCGCACCGCACTGCAGTGCACATCACATGCGATCTCTGTGCGATTTCAGCCATACAAATCGTATGGCTGAATTCGCATCAAACTCGCACAGGACCATTTTTTTTGTCCGCAGCAGAATCGGATCGCATGGGTGTTCACACCCATGCGATCCGATTCCTGTCAGAGTTTGCAGATCGCACTGCGATATACGAACTGATTTGGGGGTGTCGTTAACTTTTAACTGACACTCCCAGCAGTTCACATAGGGCAATGTGAACTGCCACCGGAAAACCTGCGATGCGCAGTGGATTCGCAGGGTTCCCACACCGCAACAGTGTGAACCGACCCACACATCGTGATTCGTCCCCCCCTACTACCGGGCCTTGGAAAAATATTCTTCCACAAAACCGGTCCTTGGTGCCAAAAAGGTTGGGGACCACTGCTCTATACAATAACTTCTTGACCCCACTTCATACTATTGACTACTGCACTCTGTATGCTGACATATTCTTGATCACTGCACTCTAAATGCATTATTCCTGAAGTTCTTCTTTAAGGTAGGCTGTGTATGGGAAAAGAAAATTTAATGGAACATTTTAATTTTTTGTAAAATGAGTGTCTCATGTAGTTTGCTCTGTGTTGCAACGTAGGTCAACTGCATGGTGTTTTAAAATCTTTTCATGTTTTTGGTGTCCATTCACACCACAGCAATGACTTTCAGTTTGTTCTTTAAAAATCCCACGTGTCATGCTGCCCTTCAACTATTCACAGACCTTCAAAAGCATTTCAATGCATCTGAAGACACATGGCAACATGTGTTAAAGCGCACATGATATTGCAGGCGTTTTCACTTGCCTCTGGCATGAATGAACTCTTATTAAAAAAATAGGGGTGATGATGATGAGCAAAGAGAAGCAATCCACAGCAAGCAATGAGAAGTCATGTGATAGAGATATAATCAATAAAGATATACAAATATTGATTAAAGTGGTTGTAAACCCACTTTGACAAACATGCACCTACAGGTAAGCCTAGATAGGGGCTTACCTGTAGGTGCATGAAATATTTCCTTAACCTACACGGTTAAGGAGATATTTGCTTTTAAAAATAGCGCCAATGATGTCACGCGCATGCGCACTAGCGGGCCGGGGTCATTTCCGGTTTTATGAATGGGACCTTGCCGGCCTGCGTGTGACGTCATCGCGGCTCCGGCCAATCAGAGCGGCGGAGCGGCGATACCCATAACTAGCGACGAGGGGACATGGCAGCGGCGGTAGACGGACCGAGGCGGACACAGTTATGTAGTCATTAAATAAATCTGTTATCTATTTTTAATATAAGTTGTGTATGTGCCTAAATTTATACCGATATTAGCCTTCTACAATCCACTGCATAGTTGCAACACTCTAGGACTGGGAGAGGGAAAGCCAGCACTAAAAGCCAGTCTACAGGAAGCAAGTGAATATGGATGTTGATAACAAGAGACAACAGAATGAGCATGGAGAAGACTCACTAATGTTCTGCTCCTTAATTGTCCAGTCAGTAGGCAAGCAGGATTACAAAACTGTCTGCACAGATGTAGCCAAATTCCCACCGGCTCTATATATGTGTAGCGGACCCCCCAAATTTGGGGGTCGCTATGTTCTAAATTTAGGGGTAGTATGAGCCATAGTTGGCTCGGGTTCTCTAATTTTGCTAGGCATGGACTCTGTTCTGCTATGGTGTGGCCTGGTGTATAGTTCCCCTTGTCCTGTGGTGGCGCTGTTGCCCAGGTCTCGGGTTGAACCACGGGTGGCATTGTGGTGTGATTGGGTGTCCTCTCTCGGCTTCTGCCTGCTGTGCATGCCGGGAGAGGGTACATAAAGGGCATATGCCATGATCTGTGGTGGTGTGCTGGGGGGATTCCAAGGGGGACCCCTGGTGGCGAAGTCGTGCCCTTTGGCCCTGCTGGCCGGGGGGTGCTTCAACTGGCCGAGGAGTCTCGGGCACCTTTAGCCCGAGGCTACAACGTTCCAGGTAGGCCCAGTACCTTCAACTGGGTCTACAGCCAACACACTGGAGTCCCAGGGAGCCCATGTGAGGGTGGCCCGCTCTGAAAGAGAGGAAACCGGGGGAGGACCTGTCCGATGGATCAGTGACGGAGTTCACGATGAAGGAGAGGCCTGGTTACCTATCAGAGGAAGGATTCGTGAGTTGCAGTATAGTCCCTGTGGTGTGTCCTACTGACACCTATGGTCTCTACTAATCTACAGGGTTTTGTTCAGAAGTCATAATTCAATCATTAAGGATTCTGTGGCAGAGGATCTCTAGGACTTGTCTGTGAAGGGGACTAAATTCAAGTAGCAACTGTTCGTGCTTCACTCCGGCTGCTAGAGCTGTGAGAGGGATCTATCCGGGTGAGCAAAATTCATACTCAGGCTTGAGTGAAGAATAGGGTAACTGGGTGCCGCGTGCCTGAACCTATCTCCCTACCTACTTTGTCGCTATGTTCAACCTGTTCCCAAATCTGTTTGAGCAAGATAAAAATAAACTCGGCTGTTTGGAGTTTAAATACTGTTTGGACATTGAGTTTCTTTGGGGAAAGAACACAGACTTTTCCATACATTCTAGGGACGAGAACCAGTGAACGGGAGGTAACTCGCTGCAGGACCCAAAAATAAAGAACACTGCTCAACCTTCTAAACCAGGAGGATCCGGGCAAGTGGCACAGTGTGCCTTTATCCCTGCAAGGAGAAGGTAGGCAGGAGAAAAGGGTCCATGTGCTACATATGTATCCTTCTCCCTTTCACTCAGTTCCGGTCTGTGTGTAAGCAGTGCCTAATAAGGTATTCCTGTGTTACCTGTGTTAATTATCTTTTTGGTTGAGTTGCGCTTTCTTTTAAAATGCTGGGTTAATTGCACTATTTAGTTCATGTTGCCATGCAGAAGTGGTGCTACCTGAGAGGCAAGGGTTAACACTAGCCAGGTTTTCCCAGACTTTTCTGATAAGTACTGCCCTCTGCTGACAAAACATATGAAAAGGGAAACTATGTCTAGGTGAGATGTCCCCTGGTATAGTCTTGGTATGGAAAGAGAAGGAGGGTGCTGCTGAGAATGTGGGAGCCACTTTACCACCTCTTGTGGGAGCCCAGTCGGGGTTCCAAGGGTATGGCCTTATGCTGCCGAATAGTCTAAAAAATGTTTTCACCTAATTATGGTATGACTACCTCATGGGGCGAAAAAGGAGCACTTAGAAGACTGTGGCCTCGTACACACGACCGAGTTTCTCGGCAAGTACCAGCAAGAAACTTGCTGGCAGAGATGTCTTGCCGAGAAATTCGTTTGTGTGTATGGTTTCTCGTCAAGAAAACCGACAAGTAATCTCGACGAGAAAATAGAGAACCTGCTCTCTATTTTCTCGTTGAGATTCTCGTGGGCATGTTTCTCGACGAGAAAAGTGAGTGTGTGTACACTTACCTGTCCTCAGGGAAGCCTGCGCATGTTTGAAATGAATTCGACGTATGCGCGGTAGCTTCCTAGGCATAGGTAGGGTATACCAAGATGGCGGCGACGGCATCGAATGTGACGAGCGCATGCTCGTCGTAGTCGATGACGTCACCGCGTACGCTCCATTCAAAGAACCGCGGGTTCTTTGAATCGAACGTCTGTACACTCGGCTGGGATAAGTTTCTTGTCCAAGAATCTCGTCGAAAAAAACGACATGTTTTTTTCAACGAGAATCTCGGCCGTGTGTACGAGGCTTTAGTCCTGGAATGTGTATGGAAGATGTCTTTGATAACTTTGTCGAAACTTAAATTTCCTGGTCTGAAGTCACTAAAAGGGTGCATGCCTGGGCCTTCCTTTCTCAGTCATTACCAAAAAAGACAATCAGCTGATTTCATATATCCTTCTAGCTGCCAAAAGGCTCATTCCATTGTCCTGGTTATCCAATACGCCTCCTCCGTGGTCCAGATTTCTACAATTGGTAGCTGAGATTCGAAGGATGGAATTCCTCATGGCTTCTGCGCATGATACCATTCACCAATTTATTAAAATCTGGGAACCTTGGGATCAATCGGAATATGGAACCCATTTGCCAACCATTACATCATAAACTGTATTATCTGTAGATCCCCCCCTCCCCCCTCTGATACATACTAATTGGTACCCTTTTGAGCTTCCTGCTCCTTCTTGTATACCCTAAAAATGCTCTTATCTTCATAAATGACCTCTGTTCTGTTTCTTGTTATTTACCTACGAGTTGTTCATATTTTCTGATATGCTGTGCAGATCACACCTGTGATATGGACATTTTTATTTGTACCTTTATACCTTTTGTTACGTTTCAGATATGTGTACGCTCTGTAACAATTTCTTTTTTGATAGCCCAATAAAAATACAATAAAAAATAAAAAAAGGTTGCATGCATGACGCATTCAGGGCTTGACAAGGGACACAGAAGAGTTAGCGAAGATATTGTACAAATGTCTAACGAGCAGAGAAGCGATCCTAAGTAGGCTATAGTGTCATTGCCAATGACTACAGTACTAGTGTCGTGCTCATAAGCAAACAGCCATTAGGAAAAAGGGTGACATGGCAAGGGTGACGGGGATACTGGCTGTGAATGGGCTTGGTGTTTAGGCTCCTTCCCTAGCAACCAGTTTCCCACTTACTGGGCCCAGCTTTGTGGTATGAGGCACTCTAGGGACCTAGCCAGGGACTCACAGGAAAGGGAGTGAGGCCTCGGGAGAAGAATAAGCATGGGAAATGTACAAGTGAGCTTCCCAGTATCCAAGTGAAAAATAGGGATTGATGTCAGTGGGAGGGAGGTGACAGGTTGCTGGGTTGGTGGAGTCTGGTACAATCTCTGCGCTACTGGCTCAGAAATGCTGCACAACTTAAGCAAGAGAAGTATTCTAAAGCGTGATGAGGAACTGTGTCTGTAATGATGTGAAGTTACAGAAGTTGGCCTTGGATTACCAAGCGTTAACTGCGTTTAGCAGAGAAGTCTTGCTTTTAAGATAAAGTGCTTCCCTAACTGTATCAGCCTGAAAGCTGGCCTCAGCCTGTCTCTGGAGGCACTAGCAAGAGCTCACTCAAACTATGGCCCAGTAGCCCCATCCACAACTTCAGCTGGCCTCTCTCCTCTCACTTCACAGAGGAGTGGGTTGTGTATTCGATCTTCTGCTCACTCCTGCTGAGGACTCTGGGACGTACTCCTCAAGCAGCACTGCAAAATACAAGTGAATGGAAGTTGATGGATCTGTGGACTTTTTTTGCATCACAGAGGAGAAGGACAAAGTTTTCCTGAGCAAATTACCAGAGAGCGGGGCAGACAGTGTGGGGAAACCAGTGTGTGTGGGCCAAACGGCTCCGCTGGAGCTAACGCTACACAGAATGAAAAGGCATTTGTCATATAACAGTGGCTGTTATAAGATTCTGCAATTTACGATACCAACGATGGGGCACTCACTATTCCTCTCCCTAATAGCAAACATGGAGATGTTTATTCCCACTGCTGCCAGGAAAATGTCCACTTCCACTGGCCACAGTCCACCCCCTAAAGTCTTAAGGATAATAAACTGGCCCTTTGCTTAGAGAAATTGGAGACCCCCAATTTAGAGGATCTTCCAATAAAGTGTATCTAAGCCCAAAAACAAGAATTTAATTTATTGCAGGTTATCAATTCCCAAATGTGGTGGCTGTATTGGATTTAGTTTTCTTCTTTTTTTTGGGGGGGGGGGGGGGTTAGATATGCTTTAAATCTGAAGTATTGGTATGATATTTATTGCACAGTTACATTAGTTCAGCTTGACCCAATGCACGTATGAAGTGTACAGTGTAGTGAGGTAAATGTATGCTGACTCAGTAGTTTTTGTGAGTCTGAATTTGCTGTGGGTTCAGCTAAGGTCAGGCTAGAAGGCTCTGCAGATCAGCTCTCTATCACCTCCCCCTGGTTCTCAAGGTCCATGGAAACTTCAAGAAGCTAGTGGGTGGAGGTAAGGAGGCAGGGTCTGAATATTGATGGGAGTTTTGACCAATCCCCAGGCAGGAGACCTGGTAGGATGGTCAGACTGGCCCATAAATACTAGTGAGCCTGGCCAGTTGTTGTTGGTTGGAAGATGGAGTGCTGAGGTTGTATTGTGAAGCCTGGGAGGGGACCTTGGGGCTGAGGGGGCTCTGCCCCAAGGCTGGAGCTGAAGAAGAAGAGAAGCTGAAGAGAGGAATCTCCACTACCCTTCAGTCTCATCCAGGAGACATCCTGGCTAGCATGGGAAGACCTGGACAGCGGGATGCCTGAACAGAAGTCTTGTCCAAAGCAGCAGAATTCAAGGGACAGTGTGAGTACCTCTACACCCCCAGGGCCTACAAGAGAGAAGGCTGCCAGATGCAATATCCAGCATGCTTTCACAGGGACAATGTCACAGCTAACCCTAAATCCCTTGCTCTGGGACACTTTTCAAGGCAGCCAGGTGGGCTGGTATTTTCTGCAAGTGTTGGGAGTTGGTGAGGTTTTACTAAGGGGACACAGTGCTCCTGCATACAATCTGGAACTTTGCTATTTCTACCAAGGGGGCACAGTGCTCCTGCCTTTAGCTGATACTCTGCTAGCTAGGCAAACTAATCATGAGTGTTTACAAGAGCTAACACTGGATTTTGCTAGAAGGCTATGCTGCAGATAAAATCTGTTATGGCAGATATCAGTCTGAAGAAAAGCGGAAGCAGATGGAGAGTGAGGACCTTTCTGGGATTCTTATTTCCCTATAATCCCCTGTAATGGTTATTTGTATTGTACCTTGAAATTGTCATGCTCCTACGAGACCCAGTATCCCTATGTTTAATAAAGTCCTGATGTACAATACATTGTGCTTCCAAAACCATACAATAGACATAGGGTAGAGAGTAGAAAGAAGAATCAGCCAAAAATTTCCAATCCTGAATCTCTTCTTTTAGGGGTTACAGTTTAATAAGGTCTCGCCTTTCTTGCTTGTAGCTCAGGTCACACAGTTATATAAATACTGTCTTTAGTTTACACCATTATCATATAACGTATATTCTATACCTTAAAGTGATAATAAATTTTAGTTTATTTATTTTTTTAAATAAAAAACATGTTATACTTACCTGCTCTGTGCAGTGGTTTTGCACAGAGCAGCTAAGATCCTCTTCTTTTTGGGTCCCCGCCAGTGCTCTTGGCCCCTCCCCCTCAAATAGTGCCACCAGAGAAAGCTGCTTTCCCTGGCGGCACCGCTGCTTGCTCGCTCCCGAGCCACTGCTCTATGCATTCATGAGACATATAGAGCAGCGGCTCACTAACCCCCTGCTCTCTCCTTATTGGCTCACTGGCTGTGATTGACAGCAGTGGGAGCAATGAGCCCCCCACTGCTGTCTCAGCCAATGAGGTGGGAGAGTCCCCATACAGCCAAGGCTATCATGAACATTGCTGGATTGGAGGGGGCTCAAGTAAGGATTGGGGGGAGGGGGCGTGGTCTGCCAGCGCTGGTGATGGCTGCTTAGACTCTGTGCTCGTCAGCTAAGGGAGAGAAACGGAGCGTCTCAGGCCCAAATCCGCAGACAATCCACGGCCATCCTGCCTCCTAACACGTCAGGCAACACAGCCAGCCATGTCTAGGAAGAGGATGACGGAGCATCAGCTGAGAAAACTGACTGCCTTCTTCTCCAAGCCTGCTAGCAAGGTTAGTCAGAACGGCCGCGATCCCGGAGGCCTACACAGATCTCCCAGACGAGATTCCGGGGGACAGGAAGCCCCCCTTGCCCTCCTCTGTCATCTACCCTCAGAGCAGGAGATAACCCTGTCACAGGCAGCCCAGCGAAAGCTCGTATGCGGATGGATCCACCGCCGCTACCACGGCCCTCACAAATCAAGGCCCAGGCTTTTAATCACTTCCAGGCCAACCAGGCCCTACAATCCTCCATGGCTTCATTCCCCACAACAGGCCAGCCAGTGATTGACACCACATTAAAGGACATGCTGCTATCGCTCCAGACCTCACTGATGACTGACCTGTCATCCCTATTCACTAAAATGACCACGGACATGTATGTTATGGATGACAGGGTAACACATCTAGAGAGCAGCATGGAGGAATGCACTGCAACGGTGAATGACCTGGTTGATTCCTATGCTGACATAAGAGATGAACAATCCTGGGCACGGGCCAAGCTGGCCGATTTAGAAGACAGGTCCAGGAGGAATAATGTAAAAATCAGAGGGATCCCTGAAAGCATCCTGCGATTAGACCTCCCTAAATATGCTAAAGAACTAATGCATTTGATCTTGCCTGACGCATCACCCAGAGACTTGATTGTTGATCGAATACATAGGATTGCTAAACCCTCTCACTTAGCAGCATCAGTCCCTAGAGATGTCTTAATGAGAGTGCATTTCTTCCCTGTCAAAGAACGGCTGCTCATGACACTGAGAAACAACCCTTCGCTGCCTGAACCGTACGTTGGAGTGCTACTATTTCCAGATCTCTCAAAGTACACGCTTCAATTGAGGAGACAGCTCAACCCGATCACCAAGAGCCTCCACAACCACAAGATCCAATTCAAATGGAGATACCCTGCAACCTTGCTCATTACAAGGAATGGCGAAACGCATGTGATCCACACCCTCCAAAAGGGAATGCAGCTCCTTCACTCCTGGGGAATCATCCCTGATCCCCCGCAGGATTCTAATCCACCGATGGAGCAACAAAGCAATCGCACATCACGCCGCTCCTTAAATGGTCGTGGCACTTGACCAAGTCAGCTTTTTAATTTTTCTTTTGGGCCTATGTATATCTACATGATTGATGCTCTCCCTGGCTTCCAGCCTTCTGATTTGTTATACAGTTGAACATTGACGTTTTTAGTGGTTTAGTTGAAAACCTTCATTCTCTACTCCACCTAACGTTCTGTCTGGTGGTCATACCACCGAATGCGACTGCTCTACAAGTTCCAATTTTTATCTTGTTTAGTTCTTTTGGCTGACTTTCTTGTTTTACAGCCGCCTCTCTGCACGTACCGCAAGACCATCTACTATCACCGGTTCTATCAAAACATATCCTTACAGAACGTTCTGGCCTCTGAATCCAGGGAACCAGTAAGTCTTCAACGAACTGTAAGTGTTTACGTCCTATTTTTTATTTATTTTTTGTGTGCCCCTACATAACACCTACAATGGCGATCACGGTATTATCCATCAATGCGAATGGACTCAACCATCCAGCAAAGAGACACTCACTATGGAAGACAGCCCTGGACCTTAAGTGTGACGTCCTGTGTGTTCAGGAAACACATTTTCTTTCCACAGCGGCGCCCATTTGTGTAAACAGACAATTTCCCCAGATTTTTACCGCCCCCTTCACATCCAAAAAAAGAGGGGTGATGATAGAGGTGCGTAACTCGGTTACATTTCAATTGAAAAATGTTACCCTCGATCCAAAAGGCTGTTACATTATTCTTGTATGTACCATAAATAATACTACGTATACTTTGGTGAATGTTTACACTCAAACAAATTAATTTCCTCTGCAAACTCATGCGTATTGTACACCCCCTGAAACAAGGGCATTTAATCCTTTGTGGAGATTTCAACTTAGTCCCTGAAATCAACCTTGACTCTACATCTGCATCAAAACGCAGAGAATCTCCCCTGAAAAACTTTGTGGTTTCCCATGACTTGTTTGACGTTTGGAGATGCTTGCATGGAGAGGAGAGGGATTATACATATTTCTCTCCTCTCCATAAAACTTACTCGCGCATTGATAACTTTTTCACTGATAAATGGCTACTGCAAAACGTCAGCGCAGCTGTAATCCACACCACGTCTTGGTCGGACCATGCCCCTGTCACCATTACTGTATCTGACTCCTCGCAACGAACCAATACTTTCTTATGGAGAGCGAATAACTATATCTTGCAACATCCAACTTACTCTCCAGAGATAATAGACCAATTAACTGAATATTTTGACCTAAATTCAGGCTCTGTGTCCAACCCGGGCGTGTTGTGGAATGCACACAAAGCGTTTATCAGAGGTATACTAATCAAACTTAGCTCTCGCCACAAAAAGAATAGATCACTGAGGATAGACACCCTTCTGTCCCAAATAGCAAGTCTAGAACAACAAAATAAATCCAAACCCAATCCAACATGCTCAGCACAAATCTTAACACTTAGACAAGAACTAAGACTCCACCTTCTTCAATCGTACGAACAGATCCAGAGAAAACTAAAAGCCACCTCATATTCCACGTCCAATAAAGCAGGTAAAGCCCTTGCCCAGCGTATTAAAGGAAGGCATATAAAAAATAAAATAGATCACTTATTCCAACCCCACACAAATGAAACACTCAGGAACCCACAAGCAATAGCGGATGCCTTCAGCGCTTACTACAGTGATTTATACAATCTACAGCAAGACCCCGACACACACCAGCCTACCCCAGACGACATCACTGACTTTCTCTCGCGTATTAGACTCCCATCGTTAACGACAGAACAAACTTCCCGTCTCAATGACCCTTTCGCAGTGCAAGAAATAATAGAGAATATCAACAATCTCCCCTCAGGGAAATCACCGGGCCCCGACGGTCTCACGGGGGAATACTTTAAGCAGTTTGCGCATAAACTAGCTCCACATCTTGCGACCCTGTACAACGACGCGGCCTCCTCCGCTAAATTTCCACGTGAGTCCCTACAAGCGTTAATAATCACTCTACCTAAACCAGGGAAAGAACCCGTAGCGCCTCAAAACTTCCGTCCAATCTCACTCCTAAATTTAGACTTGAAAATATATGCCAAAATGATTGCCACACGATTGATTCACATCATGCCCAATCTGATCCACAGGGATCAATCATGATTCACATCCAGTAGACAAGCGTCTGACGTCACGAGGAGATTAATAAATGTTATCCATTATGCCAAGACTAGTGGAACGCCTTCTCTGCTCCTTTCATTGGATGCGGAGAAGGCGTTCGACAGAGTCCACTGGAATTATCCGCACCAGGTTCTCCAGAAGTTTGGTTTCAGAGGTCAAATACTAAACGCCATACTAGCACTCTAAACTTCCCCCTCGGCCAGAGTATTTTCTGCAGATATGCTCTCCCAACCATTTGCCATTACCAATGGCACTAGGCAAGGTTGCCCGATGTCACCACTGATCTTCAACCTACTCATGGGACCCCTAGCTGAGCACATTAGACAGAACTCTAAAATTTCCGGATTTGAGATAGGATGCCAAACGCACAAGATCAGTCTGTTCACAGATGATGTCATCCTTATGATTACGAACCCGACATCCTCCCTAGTAGAAGTACAAAATACCCTTCAGTGGTTCAGTAAAATTTCCTATTATAAAGTAAGCGCTACAAAATCATACATACTAGATTTAGGACTGGACGCAACTTCCAGGAACCTACTCCAAACCCAATATCCCTTCACGTGGGCGAAGCATGACATAACGTACCTGGGGATTCAATTGCTGAGATCGTCAAAAAATCTATTTAGTTGCAACTTTATACCATTCCTCACCAAGCTTCAGAATGAGGCTCACAAACTGGCTAGTAATCAAGAATTATTATGGTCGGGTAGACTCGCCGCATTCAAAATGTTACTTCTTCCACAATTGCTTTACCTGTACAGAACTATTCCCATCCCTATCCCGTCATCTTATTTTAAATCTCTCCAAACAATTCTTAACAAATTATTATGACAAGGAAAAAAACCTAGATGCGCTAAGCATACACTTATCAAACATAAATTTGCAGGGGGTGCAGGATCAATTGAGTTTGAGGACTATTACTGGGCATCTATACTGACGCAACTACAAGACTGGTTCCGCAACCCTCCTCATACTCTTTGGGGACATCTAGAAGCATCACTGATTAAACACCATACATTACAAAGCTGGTTGCTAGGAACCCCCCCA
Organism: Rana muscosa; assembly: GCA_029206835.1. Lineage (NCBI taxonomy): Eukaryota > Metazoa > Chordata > Amphibia > Anura > Ranidae > Rana > Rana muscosa. The sequence continues at coordinate 16,533,104 of JARGYO010005626.1, forward strand.
TGGCATTCCCATCTCCAAAGCTCTTTCCTCTACGATAAGAGCCTCTGCTCAGGCTTGGAAAAAATTAGCGAACCTAGGCCCAACAAGGGCATACTCATTCTCTCCTCCGCTACCGTTAAACATACTTTGTCAATGCACTACAGACCTTTCTCTGACACACTGGGTATCTAAAGGTATTAAACACATACAAGATATATTCCAGGGGAACACCATACTGACGTCCCAAACATTGCAGCAGAAGTTCGACCTTCCTTATACGGATCTCTTTACCTACATACGGGTTAAACATTGCTTATCTCACTTAGCTCATCCATTCTACACACTCCCTCCTAGGGTGTGGTAATTTTTGACAAATCCCTCCTCATAGCTGAAAGGAATTTCCCTCTTCTATAATATTTTGCATCAGAAACAGGAACTTACCAAAACTAAACCTCACTTTCACTGGGACATAGATCTTGGACAAACCTTCACTGAAACACAATGGCAAATAGCACTGCGCTCAATATACAAAGCAACCCTAAATTCCACATTCTGGGAACTCACACAAAAAATCTCCCTACGGTGGTATCTCACACCCACAAAACTCGCATCATTTGACAACACCACTTTGAACGTTTGCTGGAGATGCAACTCAGAGAGAGGTGACTTGCTTCACATCCTCTGGGCGTGCTCTTCAATACAACCGTATTGGAAAAACATCTTTCTCATCCTGTCGGATATTTCACAGGAGCACATACCACCCTCTCCGGCACTGGCATTACTCAATCTGATGATCGAGTCGATCCCAGGGCCACTGAGAATGATTATAACCAATATCCTTCTTGCAGCTTGGCTGAGCTTGACCAGGCTTTGGAAAAACACCCAACCACCTACGACAGAAAATACTCTTGATCTTGTTAACTTACATTATAACTATGAGATTACACTGGCCTCCAGTAAGGGCCAACTCAAGAAAGCACAAGCTGATTGGTATGCCTGGACTAGGTGGGCTAGAGCAGAACTGCTCATATGATCTGGGTTCTCTGTTAGTACACTCTGATCTTGGTACTTTTGTCCTTTGACATGATGCGTAAGATGGTTACGCTGCTATGATACTATGTATGTATACTATACACTAAAGAAATGTGATTATGCTTCTTTCGTGCTGTATTGTAGGCTTGTGCAATTCGTTTCGTAACGTATCAAAATTCGTCCGAATTTAGCAACTTTCGGACATTCGGAAGCATTCGAATTTCCGAACAGAGCAATTACGAATAAAACCGAATCCGAAATAAATTATACCGCAAAATAGCGAATGCCCGAAGGTCTTCGGCATAATTTGTTATGAAAAAAGTTACGAATGTACGAATCCATTCGAAGCACAATAACACTCACTCTGCTCTCTGCTTCTCCCTCACCATGCTGAACTCCCTCTCAAAATGGTGTACAGGGGCGGAGGCTATAGCCGCATGAAAAAATGAAAGTAAAATACGAGATTTCAAATCCATTCGAAGCACAATAACACTCACTCTGCTCTGCTCTCTGCTTCTCCCTCACCGTGCTGAACCCTCTCAAAATGGTGTACAGGGGCGGAGCCTATAGCCGCATGTAAAAAACGAAAGTAAAATACGAGATTTCGAATCGTTACAAATAACCGCTATGTATTTAGAAAAGTACAAATCCATTCGAAGCACATTAGGCATAATAGGCAGCGTCGTTGTGAGAGAGACACGGAAAATTACGAATCAACGAACCCAAAAAAAGTTACGACAGTAGGAGTTGTGTCCAGAATCAACGAAAAACAACGTACTCTACCGAAAGTACGAATTATAAAGCAACAAAAAATTCAACGAAAAATGTCGCTTGCAAAAATACGAATGAGTCCGAACACGAAAAATCCCGTCTAGCAAAATTACGAATGATTACGAATCAACAGGACCGGAAAGAAACGAACCGAAACGGAACGAATTTTTCCGTTGTGCACAAGTCTACTGTATTGTATGTTTTATCCTGAAACAAAGATTGGAACACAACTTGTATACACTTTTATGTAATTCATTTGAAAATTAATAAAAACTATTGTTTAAAAAAAAGTAAGGATTGGGGGGGGGGGGGGGAGGGGGCGCTGCACACAGAAGTTTTTTTTTACTTTAAAGCATATGCATTAAGGTAAAAACCTTTGGCCTTTAGAACCACTTTCATTTTCTTATGCTTTTAAAGTAATCACAGCTTTTCTCATTTGCCATTTAAATTCACCATATCATCCCCTGCTAAAATTCTAACATTAAAAAAATGATTATATTTTTTACCTTGGTGCAGATTTATAACAATTTTTGCATGAATAAAAGGAAGGTACCTAGAGGTGCCTTTAGACATCCTTATGAGTTTTAAGATTATAGAGTTATCTGAATATGAGCTTGGAAAGTCAATCCTCTCCCCCATTCTGCACTGGGGATAACAGGCGTATGCAAATAACTGTGGACACTCAGGCTTTATCAAGTAATGACAGGCTGACAGCAGCCATTGCTGTTTGCATGTATTTGCACACCAAGTGTATTCCAAAAGAACCTGGGTCTGTGAGGCACTATGAGGTATGAAGTAATATTGCTACAAAAGGTTAACTTGGCAAGGCTCAGGAAGAGGAGTGTAGTTGCTCTGAGTAACCAAGTCAAGGAACAAGCTATAAGCAACCGGTTGTTACGCGAGGTACCTGGTAAGGTGACAGGTTCTCTGGTAGAGAGCGGGTTGATGTTCTGGCTCCCTCTCTAGCGGGTTATCTCCCATGGGAACTGTGAGCAAACTAGCGTTATGGAGATCTATGGCCTGGTGACGTGGTACGCGGAAGAAAGAGTTGTGTCAGAGCACGCATGAGGTCCGTGTTAGGTGCACGGCTGGACCCCATTCTGTTACTGGGAGTGAGGTAAGAGAGGTACGCTGGACTGGTGAAGTGGGCGCAGGCTCCGCACATCCCTCCTAATGCAAACATACAAGTTACAGTGTGTAGTGATATAGGACAAGTTGCTTTTCAGAGGAACTCTGCATTTTATTACTGCACACAGTGAAGGATCATCTCTAAGTCAGGGAACAGCCTTAATGTTTTATGTTTCACATGATCGCAGTTTCTGCCTGGTTCCAGTCATTGGTGAGCATGCTCAGCGCAAAAGGTACCACTGCGTGCAGGGCGAGTAGACCCCGCCCACACACTTGGCGTAGTCGAAGAAGGAGCTCTTCCCTCCTCACACCAACATGCAGATAAATAGGAACATCAACAGCTGCTGTCAGCCTGTCATTGCTTTGTACAGACTGAGCAGCTGCCACTATTTTTATACATCTGTCAGTTCAGCCCCAAGAATCTGCTGATTCTTCCCACTGGAATCCAGAGTATGCAGGCAATTGCCATGTGAAGGAGGCCTAAGTGTGGCAAAATGCAAATTATCTCCAGAAGAGCCATTTTAAATATATTCTGCTAAAATTCAACATGGATACAGCTTCCCCCATGACTTTTCTAAATCATATTAATTTGCTATGGTTTTTCTTTGGTGGAACGGAGTGTGATCATATGAGGCCCATGGCATTAAAAAAATGAAACTGAACTCTGGAAGCTGTATTTAAAAAAGGCAGAGGCCAGTGTTGCTTAAGGGCTCACTGAAGCTGATAATTTCCCCATTACTGACTTACCATGCTTTAATCTGCAATGCATCTCTGTGTGGAGGCAGCCATCATGGTAGAAGTAGGTTTTTGTTTCCCTATGTCAGACCTTCCAGCAAAAACAGTGAGCAGCATTGTAGAGACATCATAAAAATCTTCTGAGTCAAAAGAAGCATTCCCTTAGATCTCACAGTGCAAATATACAACTAAAAGAGTGTAGACACAGGGTGTGTCAGGGAAAGTATCAGAAAGACCTGGCAAATATGCGCATTCGTGCGCACCGGCATGCAGCACTCATTGGATCATATGTGTGTATGACGGAGCACGCAAGGCCCAATGGCCTTTATAAGGACTGCAGTTCTGTTCATCAGCTGCTGAATTATCGTCAGCCTTTGTATCCTGTGTTCCTGTGTTTGCTACTCTGCTTGGATTACATATTACTAATTTGGCTTTCACCTGACCCGTTCTGGCTTCTCTCCTGGTTCTAACCCCAGCTTGCTTCTATGGACTTGCTGCTGCCTCCTTTCCTGTGTTTGACCCTGGCTTGATCTTCACCACACCCCTTCCTTCGTTCCTGATTGACCTCCTGTGTTTGAGCCTGGCTTTTTTTTCTGACTTTGCTTCCTGCTCAGCCTTGCTGTCAAGATCTGCTAGCTCTTCCAGAGATTCCTATGCCTTGTCTGACTTCCCTGCTCTCGGGCGTCCTTTTATCTGGAACCACCAGGCAACTACATCGCTGGCAACCTGTGCTTCTTTGGGCGCAGCACCCTCTGTTATTACCCTCGGGGGTACTCTGCACTCAGCTGCAATGGGAGCCCTCTCGTCGCTTCAGCCTCCGGTCAGGTACGTGACAGGGTGTCTAGGCATATTCACATGCCAGGAAGAACACCGCTATTTTTCAGAAGGAGTTCAAACAGGGGTAGATTTTTCAGGGTACTACATAGGCACAAAACCATATCTAAATGTCACCTATAACACAATAAATCTTAAATTTTTGAGGTCAAGTTCACTTTATATAAATTGTCCCAAATGAGCCACATATGACATGAGTAGTTGTGATAAGCGCAGAACTTTTTCTTTTTGAATTTTAGAGCTCCAAATAGGGATGGGCTTGGGTTCGGTTTGAACCCAGAAGTTAGCTGTTGTTGCTTGGGTAATGAGCTGCGGATGCAAGATTCACCACCCCGCAGCTACACATACTCAAAGGGTAGGGGATTCTTCTGACATCATTTGATCCAAAATGACCACATGGCCATAATATTTATTAAATACAATGTTATATAAACACTGCTTCATATGTCATTCATGTATACAAAAAGCCAAATTTGATCCAATATTATAAACTAAATGATTTCACAAACCAAAATAAGAGCTCCTTAGAGCCCATTCACACAGGGGCAACACGACTTCCAGCATGATTTTATGAGGCAACTCAGACACGACTTTAGAATGAATCACAGTGCGACCTGGAGCTACTTACAAGGCAACTCCAAGTTGCCTGCAGGACAGGAGACATTCCAGTAGCCAATCAAACAAGAATCAGCTCTGTGGGAGGGAGGGGGGAGGGAGAGGTTTGCCTGATAAATGTATGTTTTCTTCCTGGAGAGTTGCTCCTATTAAGGCAGTGAGAGGCGACTCCCATTGAAATGAATGGTTACAGGTCGCCTAGGAGTCGGATTGAAGTAGTACAGGGACCTTTTTTGAAGTCGAAGCGACTGCAGTAGTGTGCATAAGGACGGCTCCATTAACTTACATTGATTTCTTCAGCCAGCGCTACCTGAGGCGACTAGGGGCAACCTGGGGCGATTTGGAGTCGGATCCAAAGACGCCCCTGTGTGAATGGGCTCTTAAATTGGTAGCTAAGTTGTATCTAAAAAAAAAGCTAACTATTCACAGATGAATTCATCCCTTGAAACAACATTCCATTTTCTCAATCGGTCTTTTCTTACAAGTATTTTAGAAAACAAAGCCTATGGCTGTAGAGTAGACTCAATGTACAGAAACACAAACCCTTTGGCAACCAAAAAGGTCCCACATGTGCATTTTGAGTCTTTATTTGTTTACTGTAGTTGTTTGTTTGAAGTTAATCACCTTATGCCTAACAAACACATATGTGCAGTGGCAAATTAATGAGCTTTAACGCCCACATGCCACACATGTGCATTGCTGGGTGGATGATTTTTCTGTGATGAGAGCGCGCTCATGCCGTGTACACACGACCGTTTTTAATGACGAGAAAAATGTCATTTTTTTAAATGGTCTTTAAAAATGATGGTGTGTGGGCTTCAGAGCATTTTTCACGACGTGAAAAACGGCCATGAAAAAATTGGAACATGCTCTAATTTTTCACGGCCGTGTGTGGGCTTTAACGACGTGAAAAAAATGTGCATGCTCAGAATCAAGTATGAGACGGGAGCCCTCGTTCTGGTAAAACTAGCGTTCGTAATGGAGATAGCACATTCGTCACGCTGTAACGGACTGAAAAGCACAAGGCTGAAAAGCGCGAATCGTCTCTCAACAAACTTTACTAACATGAAGGGTGGCGCCATCCGAATGGAACTTCCCCTTTATAGTGCCGTCGTACGTGTTGTACGTCACCACGCTTTACTCAAACATTTTTTTCCACGATAGTGTGTAGGCAAGGCAGGCTTGAGAAGAATCACGTCGAGAAAAATGCATTTTTTTTTAATGACATTAAAAACGGTCGTGTGTACACAGCAATACTGTACTCCCAGCACAGAGGCTAAGCTGTGAAAGACAGCTCCTGGTCCCCGCTAATGATCAGTAGCCAGCGGTATTGGCCCCCAATTATGTGATTACAGTGACAGCCAATCACAGTGGTCACGTGATCTGCTAATCTTTCCTGTCTCCCAGCATTGGACACCGGGGCAGGCAGGAAGGGGCTAAACTTTAAAGCAAAGACCTCTTCATGGAAAATCACGTGACTTCTCATGCCGCATACACACGACCATTTTTCTCGTCTGGAAAAATTAAATTTTTTCTCTTTGATGAGAAAAACGCCCGTGTGTGGGCTTTCCAGCATTTTTCCAGACGAGAAAAACGGCAAGAATCACGACGAGAAAAATTAGAACATGCTCATTCACTGCATTTTTTTCCGTGGCAGTTTTCCCATAGGGAAACACTGCCAGGGGGCCTACACACGGTCGGTTTTTTCGACCAAGAGAAAAAATGTAATGAAAACCGGCCGTGTGTAGGGGACCAAACCGGTCCTCGTTTTTCATGACAAATTTCTCGGCAGTGTTTTCACCGTCGAGAAAATCGATCGTGTGTACACGGCATCAAAGTTAGATGCATTTATTTTACAGACATATAAAATTTTAGTACATGGCATAGACAATTTCATGCAACTATTGTGAACTATATAAAAACGTCCTTGCAAAAAAATGTAAGGTCCACTTACACTAAGGTGACCAGATTTTTAAAATGAAATCTGGGGACATATTTTTTTTTTATTAGTAATGGCGGCAATCAGCGACTGTCTGCCCGTCGAGGCCCGCTTCACAGCCTGTCAAGTCTCACTCTCCGGGCCACGGCTACTACTGGGTGGGGTGCGGAGGAAGATCACTCCGCCAGGGAAGGCAAGGAGATAAGCAGGCAGGCGGCTGGCCGGGACTTGATCCAAGGCAGAAGAACATGCGAGCGGAGCTGAATGGGCATGCACTCGAAACTGAAGAAATATTCCCTCCGCTCCGACCAGCACATGATCATCAGAAAGGGGCACAGATAATGGAAAAAATACACCCCCCCCCCCCCCCTAAGCTAGTAGGAGCGGGGGGTGTGTAATTCAGAATTTTTATTTTTTTTATCCTGCACTGACTGTCTATGAAATTGCCCCAGCCCCTGTTCAAATCCAATCCGGGGACAAAACCAGGGACAGACTTGGTCTGGGGACAGTGTCCTCAATCCGGGGACTGTCCCCTGAAACCGGGGATGTCTGGTCACCCTAACTTACACTGTCCAGGCCCCCTCCCACTTAAATCACTGAATATTAGTAGGTGTGAAATGTACTTTAAGATTTCAGTTATACTTAAAGTGGATGTAAACCCACTCTTATCCTTTTTAAACTACTGCCATAGTGCTGATCTATAAAGATATACATGCCTCCTGCATGTATCCTTATCTGTCAAATGTCTCCCCTCTGTCTGTTATAAAAATTGAAAAACTGCAGTATCTGTGGGTGGATCTGTTGTCTGGAGCTCATGGGTGGAGTTGTGATGTCAGTAGACTCCCCGCCCACCTCTACACTCCCCTTGTTAACATGCATTTTCTCATGTGTATTCCTTACACTGAACTTCTGCTATGATCACTAACATCCAGTCAAAATCCAGAAAAGTAACCACATGACTTCAGAAAAGGAGTGGGGGTGGGAATTAAAATATAATGCCTGTCTAGAGCTCTGATTGAGCATTGCTGCCATGGTGTGGTTATCTGCATTGGTGTGTTGAAAGGAGTTTGGGGTGAGGACTTCTGAACACCACAAAGACACGCTTACATGACCGTTGTGTCCTGTGAACTCGTTGGATCATGAGTCTCAGTACCTGGCCAGTCATAGCAATCACATAATATCATTTACATCCTATCACTGGATGTGCACCCATCCCAACCCGGAAAGAGTCTGCGGATCACTTCCGGATTAATAACCTGGAAAGCGCAGATGAGACGTCTATGGTGAATCCCCCAGCGTTCCAGTGAGGACCACTATTCTGCTGAGCCTGTTTTGACCCCCCCCTGAGAAGGGCGGTCGCTGGCTACTCGGTAAGCCTTAATTTCTCCTGCTGGTGGCGGGTCTCTCCATGCACTGGATGTCACTTATATGTTTATCACTGGATATCTGCACAATTTGGTTGAACTTTTCACCTCATCCCCGGATAGGGGATCATCTACATTGAGTTATATGAACTATATGAACTCTCTTAGCACTTATTAGCATTTTGTACTTTTTTTGCTGTTTATTACTTTTGAACTATATGGCATATATAGTTCCTTATCCAGCGCTACACTTTTTCTATTGTATTCTTTGTTGTACCTCATATCAAGGTTGTGGTGTTTAGCGGCAGGATTTCCGTTCAGGATATTGATTTATTTATTATTGTCACATTTATTTTGCACCTAGCGCAAATTTTTCTTTTTATAACTATCAATTTATTACTGTCTGTATCCCCATTGATTACCATTGTCACTGAGAAAGAAAGTTACTGGGAATCCAAAATGTTATGCCGCTTACACATGGTCGGAATTTTTGATGAAAAAAGTCAGACGGAATTTTTTCATCGGATATTCCGACCGTGTGTGTGCCGCATCTGACTTTTTTCGTCGGAAATTCCGACGGAGTTAGAAAGAGAACATTCCGTTCGTCTGTATGGAACTCCGACGGAGAAAAAAAACAGTGTTGTACGTCACCGCGTTCTTGACGGTCGGAATTTGGTGTGACAGTGTGTGTGCAAGACAGCTTGAACGGAATTCCGTTGGAAAAATCCGTCGGAGTTTATCCCAACTGAAAATCCGATAGTGTGTACAAGGCATTAGAGTTGGCCCCAGAACAAGAGGTAAGAGAAAGTCTTCTAATGGAGACACCTATTCCAGGAACAACTGTCTGAGAGATGAATTTCCCAATTTCTGGTGATTTTCTATAACTTTCTGATTCATCTCTGGAACAGGAAGAGAGGGAAAATATCCTCAATTGTACACAAAAAGTCAAAAAACAACCTGGTAGATGTTTTTCACTCTAGTCAAAACTAAAAAGGTTTTTGCTATTCATACACTTTACTAAGCACATAACGGCATTAAATGGTGTTTTCCTTACATCTGCTTGGAAATTAGCATTAATAATTGCAAAAAAAAAGACATAACATATTAACCTAACTGCAACCCCCACATTCCTCATGTCATATATGCTATATATATATATTATATATATATATATATATATATATATATATATATATATATATATATATATATATACAGTGCCTTGAAAAAGTATTCATACCCTTAATTTTCCAAATTTTGTCATGTTACAACCAAAAACGTAAGTGTATTTTATTGGGATTTTATGTGATAGCCCAACACAAAGTGGCACATAATTGTGAAGTGGAAGGAAAATGATAAATGGTTTTCCAAATTTTTTACAAATAAATATCGGAAAAGTGTGGCATGCATTTGTACACTGATATCCCTGACTAAAATCTAGTGGAACCAATGGCCTTCAAAAGTCACCTAATTAGTAAACAGAGTCCATCTGTGTGTAATTTAATCTCAGTATAAATAGCCCTCAGATGTTTGTTAGAGAACCTTAGTGAACAAACAGCATCAGGAAGGCCAAGGAACACACCAGACAGGTCAGGGATAAAGTTGTGGAGAAGTTTAAAGTAGGGCTAGGTTATAAAAAAATATCCCAAACTTTGAACATCTCACGGAGCACTGTTCAATCCATCACCTGAAAAGGCACAACTGTAAACCTATCAAGACATGGCCGTCCACCTAAACTGACAGACTGGGCAAGGAGAGCATTAATCAGAGAAGCAGCCAAGAGGCTCATGGTAACTCTGGAGGAGCTGCAGAGATCCACAGCTCAGGTGGGAGAATCTGTCCACAGGACAACTATTAGTCGTACACTCCACAAATCTGGCCTTTATGGAAGAGTGGCAAGAAGAAAGCCATTGTTGAAGGAAAGCCATAATGTATAGTGGAAAACTAACACTGCACATTACCCTGAACACACCATCCCCACCGTGAAACATGGTGGTGGTAGCATCATGTTGTAGGGATGATTTTCTTCAGCAGGGACAGGGAAGTTGATTAGAGTTGATGGGGAGAAGGATTGAGACCAAATACAGGGAAATCTTAGAAGAAAACCTGTTAGCGTCTGCAAAAGACTTGAGACTTGGGCAGGACAATGACCCTATACATACAGCCAGAGATACAATGGAATGTTTTTTTCTCAAAGCATATTCATGTGTTAGAATGGCCCAGTCAAATTCCAGACCTAAATCCAATTGATAATCTGTGGCAAGACTTGAAAATTGCTGTTCACAGAGGCACTCCATCCAATCTGATAGAGCTTGAGCTATTTTGCAAAGAAGAATGGGCACAAATTTCACTCTCTAGATGTGCAAAGCTTGTATACAGCTGCAAGTCTTTTTGGGTAATTGCAGCAAAAGGTGGTTCTACAAAGTATTGAATACAAATGTACTCCACATTTTTCAAATATTTATTTGTAAAAATGTTAAAAAAACATTTATCATTTTCTTTCCACCCCACAATTATGTGCCACTTTGTGTTGGTCCATCACATAAAATGTGGGAAAAATATAGAATCGCCCTACCTTGGAGCATACATAAATCAAAAAGATCTCTAGTAAACACCAAATAGTGAAACACATAAATAATGTGAAAGATAACCAATTGAATCATAAATGGTTAAATACTAAATTCTGAAAAAACCTGTAAACAATGAGTGAATACCGTATATACTTGAGTATAAGCCGAGTTTTTCAGCACATTTTTTTGTGCAGAAAATGCCCCCCTCGGCTTATACTCGAGTCACCTTTTTGCGCCTGATCTCCCGAACTTTGAGGACTTGGTACCGGCCTTGGCACACATGTAGCTTTACTCTTTCTCTACAAGTGTGCAAAGTTTGTTGTCCGGGGGACCTACGGCCGGGGAGCACCGATTTTTCAAAGCCGGACACCCCTTCTATAGACTCCCATGTTAAACGGTCATTTCTCTGGTAAATTTGGGGACCCGATACCGGCCGGTAGTAGGTTCTTTGGACCGGAAACTTGGCACAAATGTAGCCCCCTTTCTCCTCTATAAGTGTGCAAAGCCTTTTGACTGGGGGACCTACGGCCGGGGAGCAACGATTTTTCAAATCCGGTCACCCCTTCCATAGACTCCCATGTTAAACGTCAGTCTAGTCATGGACACAGTGAGGCATGGGCACAGTGAGGCATGGGCACAGTGAGGCATGGACACAGTGAGGCATGGAAACAGTGAGGCATGCACATGGACACAGTGAGGCAAAGTGAGGCACAGTGAGGCATGTAGATGGACACCCTAGGCTTATACTCGTAGTCAATACGTTTTCCCAGTTTTCTGTGGTAAAATTAGGTGCCTCGGCTTATATTTGGGTCGGTTTATACTCAAATATATACGGTAAGTTCATATAGTGTCCAAACAAAAGTGAAGTCCATATACAGTATATGAGATAAAATTAATAACTGTCCACCCGTGCAAACTTCTTAAAGTCCATCCATAGATGAAGGCTCTTCAAATGCTGGTGAACAAAAACTAATGTGAGATCCACCACCAATGGAAAGAATCACTGCTTACCAGAGGTCCGTGATCCCCGTGACAGAGGATCAGGGAAAGCGTATAATTGACACAGCCTGTGTTTAAAGCGCCTTAAGCCTGCTTCACCGCTGATCAGATCACTCCATGGATATTCAGACCCGTAAGCAAATAGCGTGGCCTTAGCAGCTCTCCCACGGTCCTGGGGGATCACGGGGCCCTAGTATGTAAAGTATATGTATATGTATGCATGTGGGGTAGGGACCTTGGATTGTAAGCTACTTGAGGACAGGGGCTGATGTGAATGTACAATATGTAAAGCACAGCATGAACTGTCAGTGCTATATAAATACTTGTAATACATAAAATGGTTACTGCTCTTCTTTAAAACACCCATGCATATCAAATACCAAATAAACAACATCTATTTTTTTAAACATGGAGAGCAAAGGGTTTCAAATAGGTCAATGTATTATAAAGTATTGTTATCCTTTACGATGCCTATAGACCAACTAGATTGCATGTATGATCTGAGCTCAGGCAATAGGATCAGGAAACGGGTGAAAAAAAACATAACAGTTGCACGTGACCCAATCAGCAGGAATAAAGGTCTCCTTTACAATTTCCAAGACAATGCTAGTGTCAAGCAAGTACAGGCTGTGTCCCAGTGTTTTTTCAGAACCCAGCTCCAGCCCTATTGCAGCTGGGGCAGAGTGATCCCCTACCCAACAGAGTCTGCATAGCACCTGCAAGAGGAGGAGGAAGAGAGCAGCAGTGTGAGATACAGAAAAACGTATTTTTCACTGACACCAATGTTTACCCGCATCAACCCGCTAGTCACCATTGTACCTCCCACTGGGCACTCCTATTTTCTGATACCACCCCCCCATTGGGCACTAGTGTTCTCCCCCACCCCTCATAGGCACTATTGCTGTCGCCCCTGCCCACTGACATCATTAATATTCCCCACACCCTGCAGGGTACTATTGTTCCCCTTTACCTTCGCTGGGTACTGTTTTCTCATCACTCCCCCTGAGCAATATTGTTCCACCTCACCCTTTGCTGAGCACTATTGTTCTCTCCACCCCACACTAGGTATTATTGTTCTTAACTATAGAAAAAAAGGTGCTTGTGCGCTTACCACTCAGTAAAAATAGAAACACTAAAGTGCAAATATTGCTGAACAAATTAAATATTAAGAGACAACTAGCAGCTAACTTCTATAATGTGACCAACATACAATAAAATAGTTTATATAGTGAAGCAGCGCTAAATGTCAAGCGGAGGAAACATGAGGAGTGGACTGCACAGCCGCTGCTGCTAAAGATTCGTTTTAAGGAAGAACATTGGTAAGCTGTGGAGATTCTTACAGTGGTTCCGGGTCACTCAAAAGGACTGGAAGTTCTCATTGTGAGCAGTGGAGATCTTTGTGGCCATTATTGACCTTGTGGGGTCCATCAGGAAGATTCGCTTTAAGGAAGAACACTGGTAAGCTGTGGAGATCCCTACAGTGGTTTCGGGTCACGCAAAAGGACTGGAAGTTCTCATTGTGAGCAGTGGAGATCTTTGTGGCCATTATTGACCTTGTGGGGTCCATCAGGAAGATTCGCTTTAAGGAAGAACACTGGTAAGCTGTGGAGATCCCTACAGTGGTTTCGGGTCACGCAAAAGGACTGGAAGTTCTCATTGTGAGCAGTGGAGATCTTTGTGGTTATTACTGACCCTGTGGGGTCCACCAGAGAGGTGAGAGGCTGGTGTCTATGGGGGAGGATTATTTATGCATCATTTGTTCATCTGACCCAGTGTGTTTCTGATGAGACAAGGTGTATTCCCACACCCATCCTTGCTTCTCTCCCTGCAATTAGCTGTTGCTATTTGGACTGCCATTTTGGCTATTTAGCACTTTATTTACATAGTCACTGTTTGGACGTTTTAATTTTATTTTATTATTGTTGATTTTGTCACCCCATTTATTTAATTTATGAGAAGTTAGACTTTATTAAAAGCACTTTTAATATTAGCACTTTCTATTGACATTTAGCGCTGCTTCACTATATAAACTATTTTATTGTTCTTAACTACTCCGCACTGGGAACTACTGTTTTCCTCTACCATCCATTGGACACTATTGTTTCCCCACCCCTAACTGGTCATTGTTGGTCCTTCCCACTCCATGCTCAACACTATTATACACCCAATCCATCTCTGAGCACTATTGTTCCCTCCAACCCCCTGCTGGGTACTATTGTTCTTCCCAACTCCCTGGTGGGTACTGTTTTCCTCACCTTCTGCTGGACAATAATGTTTCCCCCATGCCCCGCTTGAAACTCTTGCCACACCCCCCCACTTGGACACTTTAATCCCTCCTAGCTCTTACTGGAAACAATTGTTTCCCCTGCTAAGCCCTATAATTTACCCCACCACCTACTTAGTACAATTTTCCTCCCAGTGGCACCTTACTCTGGAACGTTCAAAACCAAACTGACCCTAGGCCTTTTTTCCCCTCAACTTTCTCACCTTAATTTATTTTTGGGGGGTGTACAAGGACTACAGATTGTGTACAGTGTATACAATATGTTGGCAGATACTCTATTTAACCATTGTTCTTTAAGCAATACCCAATATTTAGCCATGTCCATTTTTGGACACAAGTTCCAAAGTTGAGAGAAATGTAATGATTTCTCATGCCTTTGCCTACCCTGCACATGTAGCACTGAAAGCTCTAATTTGATTGGTTTTCATATTTCATATTTACTCTTAAATAAAGTCCTGGTTTAGGACAGATATTAATGTGTAACTTCACCCTAAATGGAAAGTTCCACTTTTTTTAATCCCCCCTCTCCAAATCTCTCTCCCAAAATCATCTTTCCCCCAAACATCCCCCCCCCCCCCAAGCACAAAATTGTGTCCTCCTCCCCCCCACAATGCCAACTTCCAGTACAAAATCTTTACCTCAGCGCAAATCTTTGTTTATCCCCCCTTTTCCGAACCCTACTCAAGTACGGCAAACTCTGTGTTCACCTTGAATACACAGTTGTGCACAACTGGATTTTAGTTAACATGTCTGGGTATTCAAAGTGAACACAATACCAACATATTCACTCACTAGCATTCATTCCTTGTGAAAAAATGACACTACACTTTTCAGAGGTAACATTCACATTCCTTGATCACCACCCAGCCTCTACTTCTAAATAAAGCCTGTCTTTTGGGTGTTTTCACTTGAGTTTGCCGTTTATGTCAATTCAAATTGACACTTGCATTTATGCTTGTGTTCTGAAGTGAAAAAGCTCCCATACATAAGGGAAATAATCAAATAATTCATGAATCTTAATTGGAAAAATTCCCAAATTGTGAGATTTTCTGCAGTTTTCTTGATTTGATCACCCTTTTTAACATGTGCCAATGAACTTTCCACCCATGACAGCCTTCAGCAACCTACAGTAGGTGCCGCTGACATTGTATATTCATCGCGATCGCGGAGATTCTCGGCGACAGGGGTGCCGACATCTCGGCGACAGGGTGGCAACACATCTCGCGCTCGCTGCAATAGCGAGGAGACGCAGCACTGTATTGAACGGGGATCCGACGTGGATTCCCGCCAATACCAGGCACTGTGTTTGGTATGAATCCTGAGCGGGAACTCCACGCCAATTTTTAAAGAAAAAAACGGCATGGGTTCCCCCTCCACGAGCATACCAGGCCCTTGGGTCTGGCCTGGATTTGAAGGGGAAACCCTACGCCGAAAAAACGGCGTGGGGGTCCCCCTCAAAATCCAAACCAGACCCTTATCCGAGCACGCAACCTGGCAGGCCGCAGGGGAAGAGGGGGGGACGAGAGAGCGCCCCCCCCTCCCTCCTGAACCGTACCAGGCCACATGCCCTCAACATGGGGGGTTTGGTGCTCTGGGGCAGGGGGGCGACCTGCCACCCCCCAACCCCAAAGCACCCTGCCTCCATGTTGATGAGGACAGGGCCTCTTCCCGACAACCCTGGCCGTTGGTTGTCGGGGTCTGCGGGCGGGGGGCTTATCGGAATCCAGGAGCCCCCTTTAATAAGGGGGCCCCCAGATCCCGGCCCCCCCACCCTATGTGAATGAGCATGGGGTACATCGTACCCCTACCCATTCACCTGGTGGAAAAAAAATGGCAATAAAAAAACACACAGCTTTTTAAAATAATTTATTGCACAGCTCAGGGGGTCTTCTTCCGACTTCGGGGGTCTCCGGTGTCGTTGCCGCGCTCTCCGGTTCTTTCTTCTGCCGGGCCACCGCTATCTTCTTCCAGCTCTTTTGCTAGCGGGGCGCGGTCTTCTCCGTCGCCTTCTTCCCTCTTCTTCTCTCCAGTTCTTTCTTTCTTCTGCCGGGCCTCCGCTATCTTCTTCCAGCTCTTTTGCTAGCGGAGGCCCGGTCTTCCCCATCGTCTCGTCCGGCTCTCCGTTGTCCTTCTGCCGGCCCCTCCACTATCTTCTTGCAGCTCTTTTGCTAGTGGAGGGGCCGGTCTTCCCGTCGTCGCCGTCGGCGTCTTCTTCCCTCTTCTCCTCCTCGATGTTGACTCGTCGCTTCCTCTCGCTGTAATGCTAAATCTTCAGTCCGCAGAGATTTATATAGGCTTCTCATGACGTCACAGTCACATGTTCCCATGACGTCACAGTCACATGCTCCGGGGCCACCCGGAGCATGTGACTGTGACGTCATGAGAAGCCTATATAAATCGCTGCGGACTGAAGATTTAGCATTACTGCGAGAGGAAGCGACGAGTCAACATCGAGGAGGAGAAGGGGGAAGAAGACGCCAACGGTGACGACGGGAAGACCGGCCCCTCCACTAGCAAAAGAGCTGCAAGAAGATAGTGGAGGGGCCGGCAGAAGGACAACGGAGAGCCGGACGAGACGACGGGGAAGACCGGGCCTCTGCTAGCAAAAGAGCTGGAAGAAGATAGCGGAGGCCGGCAGAAGAAAGAAAGAACCGGAGAGAAGAAGAGGGAAGAAGGCGACAGAGAAGACTGGGCCCCGCTAGCAAAAGAGCTGGAAGAAGATAGCGGCTGCCTGGCAGAAGAAAGAACCGGAGAGCGCGGCGACGACACCGGAGACCCCCGAAGTCGGAAGAAGACCCCCGGAGCTGTGCAATAAATTACTTTAAAAAGCTGTGTGTGTTTTTTTTATTGCCATTTTTTTTCCACCAGGTGAATGGGTAGGGGTACGATGTACCCCTTACTCATTCACATAGGGTGGGGGGGCCAGGATCTGGGGGCCCCCTTATTAAAGGGGGCTCCCGGATTCCGATAAGCCCCCCGCCCGCAGACCCTGACAACCAACGGCCAGGGTTGTTGGGAAGAGGCCCTGTCCTCATCAACATGGGGGCAGGGTGCTTTGGGGATGGGGGGCCACAGGTCGCCCCCCTGCCCCAGAGCACCAAACCCCCCATGTTGAGGGCATGCGGCCTGGTACGGTTCAGGAGGGAGGGGGGCGCTCTCTCATCCCCCCCCTCTTCCCCTGCGGCCTGCCAGGTTGCGTGCTCGGATAAGGGTCTGGTTTGGATTTTGAGGGGGACCTCCACGCCGTTTTTTTGGCGTAGGGTTTCCCCTTCAAATCCAGACCAGACCCAAGGGCCTGGTATGCTCCTGGAGGGGAAACCCATGCCGGTTTTTTCTTTAAAAATTGGCGTACAGTTCCCGCTCAGGATTCATACCAAACACAGTGCCTGGTATTGGCGGGAATCCACGTCGGATCTCCGTCTACCGGCAATGCGTGTCGCTCATCGTGAAAGGAACATTTTTCCTTTCCCGGGGACGAGACAGCTCGGCGCTGGCTCTCGCGACGGAGCTCATAGAAGCGGCGAGATTGACACAATATCGGCGGCACCTACTGTATATACACTATATTACCAAAAGTATTGGGACACCTGCCTTTACACGCAGATGAACTTTAATGGCATCCCAGTCTTAGTCTGTAGGGTTCAATATTGGCCCACCCTTTGTAGCTATAACAGCTTCAACTCTTCTGGGAAGGCTGTCCACAAGGTTTAGGAGTGTGTCTATGGGAGTGTTTGACCATTCTTCCAGAAGCGTATTTGTGAAATATTTTATTATTTTAAGCAACAGACAGCATGGATTCATGGAAGACAGAAGTTGTCGAACAAATCTATATTTATTTTATGAGGAGGTAAGTAAAACCTTGGACAGAGGGATGACTGTGGACGTGGTATACTTGGATTTTGCAAAAGTATTTGACACAGTTCCCCACACACAACTAATGTGTAAGGTAAAGTCTACAGGTTTGGAAAGATCAGTTTGGAAATGGATAGAAAACTGGCTAAAAGACAGAATTCAGAGAGTAGTGGTTAATGATTCTTACTCTGAATGGTCTAAAGTTATTAGTGGTGTTCCCCAAGGTTTAGTGTTGGGACCCTTACTTTGTAATACCTTTATAAATGATATTGGGTCTGGGATTAAAAGTATAATTTCAGTCTTTGTAGATGACACCAAGCTTTGGAGTGGAATAACGTCCTTACAGGATGTCTCCAACTTACAAGCCAACCTCAATGCTCTGTTTAATTGGGCGACTGTGTTGCAGATGAGGTTTAATGTTGATAAATGTAAAGTTATGCACTTGGGGGCTAAGAATATGAATGCATCATACATACTAGGGGGAGTACAACTGGGGGGATCCGTAGTGGAGAAGGATCTGTGGGCTTTGGTAGATCATACGCTTAGTAATAGCATGCAATGCCAAGCTGCAGTTTCCAAAGTGAGCAAAATCCTTTCTTGTATTAGGGGGGTATGGACTCCAAAGAGAGAGAGAGATCATTTTGCCCCTGTAAAAATCATTAGTAAGACCTCTGCTGGAATATACAGTTCAGTGTTGGGAACCAATTCACAAAAAGGATATCGGGGAACTGGAGAAAGTGAGGAAAAGGGCAACAAAACTGATAAGAGGCATGGAGGAGCTCAGCTATGAGGAAAGATTAGAGGAACTGAATTTATTCACTCTTGAGAAGAGGAGATTAAGGGGGGATATGATCAACATGTAAAAATACATAAGTGGTCCATATAGTGAACTTGGTGTTGAGTTATTCACTTTTAGGTCATCACAGAGGACAAGAGGGAACTCTTTATGACTGGAGGAAACGAGATTTCATCTCCAAATACGGAAAGGTTTCTTCACAGTAAGAGCTGTGAAAATGTGGAATATACTCCCTCCAGAGGTGGTTCTGTCCAGCTCAGTAGATTGCTTTAAGAAAGGCCTGCATTCTTTCCTAAATGTACATAATATAACTGGGTACTGACATTCATAGGTAAAGTTGATCCAGGGAATATCCGATTGCCTCTCAGCGAATCAGGAAGGAATTTTTCCCCTGCTGTAGCAAATTGGAGCATGCTTTTCTGGGGTTTTTCTCCTTCCTCTGGATCAACTGTGGGTATAGGATTGTGTATATGGGATTGTATATTTTTTTATTTATTTTTTATAGGTTGAACTAGATGGACTTGTGTGTTTTTTCAACCTGAATAACTATGTAACAATGTAACTATGTGAGGTCAGGCACTGATGTGGGCGAGAAGGCCTGGCGCACAGTCGCTGCTCTTATTCATCCCAAAGGTGTTCTATCAGGTTGAGCTTAGCAAGGTCCATAAAGACATGGATGAGCGAGTTTGGGGTGGAGGAACTTGACTGGCCTGCAGAGAGTCCTGACCTCAACCCAATAGAACACCTTTGGGATGAATTAGAGCGGAGACTGCAAGCCAGGCTTTCTCGTCCACATCAGTGCCTGACCTCACAAATGCGCTTCTGGAAGAATGGTCAAACATTCCCATAAACACTCTCCTAAACCTTGTGGACAGCCTTCCCAGAAGAGTTGAAGATGTTATAGCTACAAAGGGTGGGCCAACCCAATATTGAACCCTACGGACTAAGACTGGGGTGCCATTAAAGTTCATGTGCGTGTAAAGGCAGGTGTCCCAATATATTGGATCTCAGTGATGGTCAAATGGCATGCTGGAATATATTGTTACAGCTCTGGAGCAGCAAGTTTTATTGCTGTGACGCCTGACTACACTTATCTGTTTTGGATTACACAGGAGGAGACACTTCTACCTCATTTCAGCTAGTAGTTGGCTGTTGCAGAGTCATGTACTAGGTGTGCCTTCTACCGAGCTATGGGCTGGGGGAAGGGCTGTAATCATTGACTTGTCCTCTTCTAGCCCTACCATGGGCTCTGACCAACTGAGGCAGAAACTAGTCCAGCATTATTGGCTTTTGCTTCAAACTAAATCACAAAAAGAGGACATCAACTCAGCACAAAGGCTTTTCCACAGAGCTTCATTCCTTTATATGAGAAACATCATTCCCTGCGCAGTCAGCTCCCAATAAGTCATCCTGCCTTTCGACAAAACATTGTCATTTGTTGAACAGCCCTTTACTTAAAAAGCACAAAGCTGAAACTAATTTTAGTTTTTTTTCCCTTTGATGCCAGTGCAAACATCTTGAACAGGGAATGACTTACAGTAGCCTTTTAAGTGTGCTTTTTAGTTTCTTATTTACAAACTGTTTTAGGCTCTCTAAGCACTCTTACACACACGATCGGAATTTCCGACAACAAAACCGTGTTTTTTTTTGTCTGATTTTCGCTCAAACTTGTCTTGGATACACACGGTCGCACAAATGTTGCTCGGAAATTCTGATGGTCAAGAACGCGGAGACATGCAACACTATGACAAGCCGAGAAAAATGAAGTACAATGATTCCGAGCATGCGTCAAATTAGTTCCGAACATGCGCAGCACTTTTGTGCGCCGGAAATGGCTACACACAATCGGAATTTCCGACAAGAACTTTTGCCGTCGGAAAAATTGAGAACCAGCTCTCAATCATTTGCTGTCGGAAATTCCGACAGCAAATGTCCGATGGAGCCTACACACGGTCGGAATATCTGACCAAAAGCTCACATCGAACATTTGTTGTCGGAAATTCCGATCGTGTGTAGGCGGCATTAGGCCCACTGTGGATGGGAAGATTCAATGAAGTTGAAATGAAAGCTGACGAATCAAACAACAGTTACAATATTCCATGTATATAAATTGCTGATGGACAATAAAAATGAAAGATGTCGGTCAAAGTGATTTAACAACTTTGACAAATAATTCTCAGCAGATTTTTTTTTTTTGGGGGGGGGGGGGGAATCTATTCAAATTATTGTCTAAATTACAGAAAAAAATACTTTTTTGGGGAGGAATATCTATTCAAATAATTATCTAAATAACAGAAAAATTCACTTTTTGGGGGGGGGGGGGAATATCCATTCAAATTATTGTCTAAATTACAGAAAAATTTACTTTTTTTTTTTTGGGGGGGGGGGGAATCCATTCAAATTATTGTCTTAATTACAGCAGTTTTAACCTTTTTTGGAAATATCCATTCAAATTATTTTCTAAATTACTGACAAATTATAATCTAATAGACCTACTACTGTGGACAGCACAAACAGTGGTTAAAACACTCAAAAAATCTTGGGAGTCACATAAATCATAAAATATATTATTATTATTTGCTCATTTACAACCTTTACCAGAATGTGATAAAAATAATCTTTCAAACTTTAGAGGTTAAAAAAGTAAGGCTATCTTTCATCTGATGTGTTGGAGTTAGAGGACTCTTATACATGGGCGGAAAAAAAACACTCGTAGCCGTGTAGGAGAAAATGCAGCATGCTCTACTTTTTTTTTCTGCAACGTAAACTGACCG
This sequence comes from Rana muscosa, assembly GCA_029206835.1. Classification (NCBI taxonomy): domain Eukaryota; kingdom Metazoa; phylum Chordata; class Amphibia; order Anura; family Ranidae; genus Rana; species Rana muscosa. The sequence goes on from JARGYO010005626.1 coordinate 16,554,776, forward strand.
GAACTGACTGCACTGGTGTGAACTAGAGCCATTGGAATACACGAAAAACACTGTGCATGCATTGTTAGTGCAGAAAAAAGCACACGGAACTGCGTCTGAACTAGCACTCAATGCGTTTTTGATGCAGAATAAATACGCACTGGACTGCATGTGGTGTGAACTGGTCCTTAGAGATCTGAACACAGGTGCATTGCTGTCTATGGTATAATGGACACATAAAAAAAAAAAAATAGAAAAATGTCTCTTTGAGTACAGTAATGTATGTATAATGTAATGTATACACAAGTATAAATGAGTTTATATGGGTAAATTACAACACTGGCAGCTAGAAGAGAATGTAGAGGAACTTCATGCATGCATATGCATGTCTACGCAAGGCCATACCATTGTGATTTTTACTCAGGACCTTTCTGTTAGCAAGATCATTCATACGAACCTCAGTAACTGATTATGTCCATGTGCAAGAGGCCATATAGAGCGTAGGGCTACATGCACATGGCCATAAGAATTTTACTGATTATATAGTCATGGTTTTTCTGGCATAAACGCTCTTGCGCAAATAATCAATATAAGGTTTCATTTAGATACTTTTTAACTCGCAAAGATGCAAATGCATTTTGCGTAAAATCTACTTCAGCTCTGTTTTCAATCCCAGGATGCACTGTTTGCTTCTATGTATATGTGATGCGTAGACGCATAACTCCCATGTCCTCGGACGCAGATTTTTCTTATTTATGGTTATAAATCTAAAAGCAGAGTATGAATTGCATTTTGCACTTTGAATTGCATTTTTTTATGGTTGCGTGCATATAGTCGAACGTCTTTTTTTACTTCTCGTGTGTGTGTGTGATGGTCTGAAGTTATATAGAGAGAAAGCCTATCTTTTCACCTGATGTCATAGAGTTATATGAACTATATAAGATATATATGAATAGATATATAGGAAATGGGTGATATTCCCTGTGAGCTGATGAAATTGGTTATTTTGATTGTGGAATGATTGTCATTTGTACCAAAGATCTTTATTAGTTGAACATCATTAGTAAAGTTGGAATTTCTTGTCTGTTTGCGAACAGGTGAGCAAATTTTTTATAAAAGTGTTTTTTTCCATCATTGGAAAAATAAATAATAAATAGACATGCACTTTTCCACTATCTAAACTACCGTTAAGATATTAGCTGACAGTGACTTTTTTGTGATGAAATGATCTTTTTGGTCAGAATATTACAGATAGTGGAAAGATCTTTCAGATGAAGGTGGACACGCTTGCTGAGCATTGCGTGATGTAATCACATTAGCAAAATGTCAAATCAATAGACATCCTGATTTGCCTAGTTTAGATCCCCGATAGGCAGTGCTGACTTGATTATTTCCAAACCATACATAATCAGACAGCTTGGGTATCTACCGTAAATACCTGTACTTCAGAGTAGGTCATCTTCTTAAATTTTGAATTAATGTTATTGGCACACACATATATACACAAGAGATCCTTGATAATGTGGGAACCCAAAAAACTGAGGCTGAGATCAAACGTCTACACTCCCCTACTCACCTGAAACACTGTATAACAACTTTATGGGGTCTAATTTAGAGTTTATTTCCATCCTAAAGTTTTTGGATAGAGTTGGGGAAGGATTAGAATCCCTGGGGCTCCATTAGAGAGATTTTTCCTAACATTTACAGTGACAACTATTTTTCCGACATAAAGTGAGTGAAAATATGCGACACAGACGGCAATCAAAAGTTAGGCAGGCCGTACACGGTGCAAACTTCTTTCCAGGAAAGAAATTTGCACGATTCCCCCATCAACACAGACAGTGCTGACAGGGGAATCCCTCCTGCTGAGTTATTGTCTTCTCCTTGCAGGGGGGGGGGGCGGGGGAAGCCACCCCCTCCGGGAGAAGACAGTGATTATCGCTACCGGCTACAGTAGTCGCTAGTGATAGTCGTAAGAGAATCCAGCAGGCTGGTTGTACCCAAGTTGATTGATCGATCAACTTGGTACATTCAGCCTGCCAATTAACAGTTTGAATCTTGCCTAGATTCAAACTATGTATGGCCTGCTTTAAAGCCAGCCATAGATCACTCTGGTAAGCCAGCGGACTGATTGAAAAAAGCTGAATGGATTCCCCCACAAGTGGGTTGGATGGAGGAATTCTTCTCGCTGTACTATTGTATTCTGACAGTGGGACTCGTCTGCTTTCAGAATTCACTGATCAGCGCTACAACCAACTGGCTGCAAGTGCTGATCGAACAAAAATTAACCAGCAGCTACATTCGAAAGGAGTCAATCATTATACCGACTCCTCTCAAATGGCCATAGATGGATTCAAATTGACTGATTGATATATATATATATTTATATATATATATGTATATGTGTGTATATATATGTATATGTGTGTATATATATATATATATATATATATATATATATATAAATATATATAAATATAAATATATATATTTATATATATTTATATATATATATATATATATATATATATATAATTATATATATCTATATATATATATGTGTATATATATATATATATATATTATATATAGGCAACACACAGCAGTTTAGTGGTTAGCACTTTGCCTTGCAACACTGGGGTCCTCAGTTCAAATTCCTAACCACTACACTACCTGCATAGAGTTTGATTAGCACCTATTAAAATTGCCCCTAGTATGTGTGAAAAACACACACGAGAGGGTGCAACTCCTTGTGCATTACCACCACACAATTTAACAAATGGATACTCACAAACAAATAAAATCAACAGGCTTTTTACTCAAATGCTTTGGCCTTAAGCTGTGAGTCCATCACAAAAACATCTGATAGGAAATCTAACGGGTTTCTGTTAGCTCTGAGAAAGGGGGCTTGACTCCCAAAATGCGTTAGCTTACCAATCAGATGTTTTCGTGATGGGATTCACTGCCCAAGGCTGAAACATATGAGTTGAAAGCCTGATGATTTTATTTGTGAGTATCTATTTGTTATTTGGGATTCAATAAATTGAGTGGTGGTAATACATGAGGAGTTATGCCCTCTTGTGTGTGTTTTTTTATAGTTGACTGGAGATTTCCCGATCTGTGGAGGACTGCACCTGAAGAAGCAATGAGCACCTAAATACTCTCTGGAGCACCTTGGTGTAGATGGTTCATGCACCAGACCTACTGACTGTTGGATTGAGCGCTGGAGTGTTTTTTGATGGTTGAGAGACCTAGTATTAGTATGCATGTGAGGTAGAGACCTCTAGAAACATAGAAAAGGGACGGGAGAAAAAGACTGAGTAGTCCATCGAGTTTCTCCTTGTTTTTTTGTCAGACTATAGAGCTATGTTTATCCCAAGCATGTTTGAAGCCATTTACTGTTCACTATCTCACTACCTCTGCTGGTAGTTTATTCCAAGCATCAACTACCCTTTCAGTAAAATAATACTTTCTAAGATTCGTTTTAAACTTCCCTCCAGTTAGTTTGAGGTCATGTCCCAGAGTTCTTGATTTTGGTTTCATATTGAAAAAACTGCCTTCCTGAACCTTATTCACCCACTTGATATATTTAAAGGTTTTAATTATGTCTCCTCTTTCCCTTCTTACCTTTAGACTGTACATATTAAGTTCCTGAAGTCGCTCTCGATATGTTTTATCCCCCACACCTTTCACCACTTTTGTTACCCGTCTCTGGACTCGTTCTATCTTATCAATATCATTGTGTAAGTGAGGGCTCCAGAACTGGACATAGTATTCTAAATGAGGTCTCACTAAAGATCTATATAGGTGTATCAGAACCTCCTTCCTCCTGCTGGGGATCCCTCTAGTGATAACTAAAGATCTATATAGGGGAATCAGAACCTCCTTCCTCCTGCCGGGGATCCCTCTAGTGATAACTAAAGATCTATATATGGGGATCAGAACTTCCTTCCTCCTGCTGGTGATCCTTCTAGTGATTACTAAAAATCTATATAGGGGAATCAGAACCTCCTTCCTCCTGCTGGTGAACTCGTGATAACTAAAGCTCTATATAGGGGAATCAGGACCTCCTTCCTCCCACTGGTGATCCATCTAGTGATAACTAAAGCTCTATATAGGGGAATCAGGACCTCCTTCCTCCCACTGGTGATCCCTCAAGTGATAACTAAAGCTCTATATAGGGGAATCAGGACCTCTTTCCACCCACTTGTGATCCCTCTAGTGATCCTCCTTCCTCCTGCTGGTGACCCCTCTAGTGATCCTCCTTCCTCCTGCTGGTGACCCCTCTAGTGATAACTAAAGATCTATATAGGGGAATCAGAACCTCGTTCCTCCTGCTGGTGATCCCTCTAGTGATCCTCCTTCCTCTAGTGATTCTTCTTCCTCCTGCTGGTGATCCCTCTAGTGATGGTGATTCCTCTAGTGATTCTTCTTCCTCCTGCTGGTGATCCCTCTAGTGATACATCCTATATGGACTGATGTGAATGACATGGACTTATATGAAATATGCTGTATAAATGTGTATGTATATATATATATATATATATATATATATATATATATATATATATATATTTATATATCTATATCTATATATATCTATATATATATATCTATATATAGATATATATATATAGATATATATATAGATATATATATATACATATATAAATATATACATTTGTATTAGTGTTGGAGATTTGTCCTTGCTTCCTAAGTGAAAACACTAACTAGCAGTAAAAAACCCACAAGGGTTCAAATCATGGTCTATCCAAAATCAGGAAAAACATTTTGGCTTGACTTACATTTTATCCCCCAGTATGTTTGATTACCTAGTGACTTAGTGACAAAAAAACAAAAGTTCTGCTTTGATAAAGTACAATGTAGCAATGTTAGTTCGTTTAGCTGTGCTGGCTGAGAGCTGTGCTGGCTGAGAGCTGTGCTGGTTGAGAGCTGTGCTGGCTGAGAGCTGTGCTGGCTGAGAGCTGTGCCTGTACATATCAATGAGCCCCCTCCAGGGACTGGCTGACAATCAGTGTAACCAGGGCAGTATAATGGAAGTAGACAGACATGATCCCAGCATGAAATCTGCTCATCCTCTCCCTGTAAAGCGATTAGTGACTGTCTAAGGAGTGCGGAGGGCTTTCTCAGGGGAGATAAAACTCTGGTTTAGGGATTGGATTATACCGTCCAAACTTCATGGTGTAATGACAAAAAAAATAAAAGAAGAAGGTGATGATGACAGAGCAAAGGCATCAGAGGATTCCAGTGAGCAGAGGACTTACCTGAGGGTCTCTTACTGCTGCTCTTTGGAGATGAAGCTGATCTCTCCCTGGATGACAGTCTATGATTTCCATGTTCAGCAGAATAAGCAGGACCATCGTTGTACCGCCTGGTAATGACTTTTCCACTTTCTCTGCTGCTGCTGCTGCTGCTGCTACTGTCCCCAATGACCTGCACAATGAGATCTAGAAGAGTTCTCCTGTCGCTTGCTGTCACTTCACTGATGGTCTGGACTGAAGATGTGACCAGTAATAAGGAGATGGCCAGTACTGCCTGCCATTTCCTCGCCCTCTGCATCTCTCCCTTTGTGATCCTGGGGAAGAGAGAGGGAGGAAGACAATTGTAACACATGCTAGCTTCTGCCCCCCATCACCTCCGGGCTGCTCATGGTGGAAAACACAGGACCCCCCTCTCTGTCCCTGGGACAACGATCACAACCGGATTCTCAACAAACAAAAGTGCCCAAAAAAGTCCGCAGGATGACAAGATAGGCTCCGCTAACGCCGCCAATGTACTAACTTAGCACTCATCAGTTATTCCTCCAACTGTTATAATCCATCCAACTAGCCCACACTCCTCCCAGGGCACGATTATTCACAGCAACTAATAGCATGGCAATGACTATCCTCCCTAATTGACTGGCCAGACTCTCTCCTCCCATTCCACATCTTCCACATCCCTTCCAGGGCACATGGATAGCCAGGATTAGAAGAAGGTATTAACGGGGCAGCGCACATAATGCCATCCCATAATGCCATCCTATAATGCCATCCCATAATGCCATCCTATAATGCCATCCCATAATGCCATTCTATAATGCCATCCCATAATGCGATCCTGCCTTTCTTTGGGATTCATTTAGTTTTCTTCTCTATGGGGATCGCTACACTGAAAGCTGGATGGTCAGGACCGTATAGGAGAGTATAGAGAGAGGAGAGCCCATCGTGCATGTGTCACAGCTAAACCTTGTATCGATTATATGTTATGTATAGTGCAACTCTACAAGCTAGAACCTCGATTACTGCCATACATTCTCTTTGATCAGCACAGCAAAGAGGACATTTTAGGGTTAAAAGACAGATGCACTTTGCTGTTGTACCTTTCTTGCATGCAGGAGTGGATTTGTACCAACATATACATTGAATTATGTATATATCTATCTATCCACATAAAACATGTGTATGCATAGGAGTTCAATTCTCTTTGATCAGCAGAGCAAAGGTGACATTTTAGGGTTAAAAGACAGATGCACTTTGTAGTTGTACCTTGCTTAAGAGTGGATTTGTACCCATACATCATTTGAAATATATATATATATATATATATATATATATATATATATATATATAAAATAAATCCAGATAAAACGTGTATGCATATAAGCCATATATATATATATATATATATATCCAAATAAAATCTGTATGCATATAAGCCAAATTATAGATATAATTTAGGAAATTAAATATGTAATTCAACTTATATACATACACATGCCCTATCTCAATTCTATATATACTGTATATGTATATATATATATATATATATATGTCTATATATATATATATATATATATATATATATCCAGATAAAATGTGTGTGCATATAAGCCAAAAATATATATCCATTTAAACTGTGTATGCATACAAGACAAATATATATATATCCAGATATCACACATGTATGTACATGATTTGAATTATATCTATATAATATAGATATAGGGAGAGAGAGAGATAGATACAGTAGATAGATAGAGATCCAGCTAGAACACATGTATTCATATAAGTTGAGCTATACATATCAAGACCAGATAGACCAGACATATGTATGCATACAAGTTGAATATATATATATATATATATATATATATATATATATATATATATATATATATATATATATATATATATATATATAGATATAGATATAGATATAGATATAGATATATAGATAGGACATGTGTAAAAATCCAGATAAAACATGTATACATATAAGCCAAATTATAGATATAATATATGAAATGAAATATGCAATTCAACGTATATGCACACACGTCCTATCTGAATTATATATATATATATATATATATATATATATATATATTTATAATTTCAGATAAAAATGTGTATATAAGCCAAATATATATATATATATATATATCCAGATATAACACATGTATGTACATAAGTTGAATTATCTATCTATCTATCTATCTATCTATCTATCTATCTATCTATCTATCTATCTATCTATCTATCTATATCATATGTATCCATACAAGTTGAATATATAGATAGATAGGACATGTGTATGCATATAAGTTTATAAGTTCAATGATATATTTCCAGATATGACATATATTGTATGCACATACATTGGATTCAAATATATATCCAGCTAGAACAGGTGTTCATATGCAGCTAATGTTATATATCCAGTCCAGATAGAACACATGTATGCATATGAGCTGAAAAGTTTTATATATATGTATAATCTGCAAACATGTATGAACATCTATGCATATACATTGTGTTCTATACATCTATTACTAAGTATGCACATGCCAGGAATGCTGACCTATGTGATGCTGTACAGATGTTGCAGGAACTTACCTCTTGTGAGTTGGATATATTCCCAATACTGATGCTGTGCAGAGCCTTGCCAAGTGCAGACAAGTTAAAAGAACTACAATCTTTTGATACCCAAACACCTGTCTCATATATATATGTCCTCTAGGTGGTTGTTCAGGCTAATAATATTGACATTAGGTGGGTGGCAGGTAATGAAGACATCTTTGGTAATTCATTCTTTGAGTCACCCTGGCTCTTCCTGGCATACTGTATTACCATCCCCCCATCCCAGTGGATAGCAATTGAGAGTCATTTATTATACTGAGTCAGATATATTTGTGAATTAGATTCTCCCTCTAGATCAGGAAATGCCTTTTAATAAAACTGCCAACTTCAGACACAATTTAAGATTTGTGGGGATTCTCTGAAATTGGCAACAAAATGGTAAAAATGTATTTTTCCCCCGGGACTGACAGAACAATGCAAACAAATTTCTGATAATATGAATACACTTTTGTGCTAAATATCTGATATGGGGGAGATAGTAACAATAACAAAAGGGAAATAAAGGTGATAGATAGATAGATAGATAGATAGATAGATAGATAGATAGATAGATAGATAGATAGATAGAGGGGTAGAGATGTAGATATGATATAGTAAGGATAGATAGATAGATAGATAGATAGATAGATAGATAGATAGATAGATAGATAGATAGATAGATAGATAGATAGATAGATAGATAGATAATAGATAGAGGGGTAGAGATGTAGATATGATATAGTAAGGATAGATAGATAGATAGATAGATAGATAGATAGATAGATAGATAGAGCAATAGAGAGAGAGAGATAGATAGATAGATAGATAGATAGATAGATAGATAGATAGATAGATAGATAGATAGATAGATAGATAGATAGAGAAGACAGATTGATAGATGGCTAGAGAGGAATGAGAAAAGAAAGAAAGAAAGATAAATACATACAAGGGAAAAGGAAAGATCAGATATAAGATAACTAGAAATAGATATACAGCTGTATGTGATTTTCTGTATTGCATTCAGTGTTTTATTCAGCTTTCTATTCATTCAGCTTGCACCAAAAATAAATGTGGTCAATCGATTTTGTTACATCAATTAAATCTCTAAATTGTAATCATAATGCAGGTCTTATAACTTGACATATTTAAAAAAAATAAAATAAAATTCCATTATAGGATGCCAACGCATCCCAGATACACTTTCTTCTGGTTCATAATATTTTTTTTACTGGGATATATTTCTGCCCCCTCTCTATGCCATCATTTGGATGTCCAGTCTCCTTTATCATTGCTCCATCCCACACGTCTCTCATACTCTCACAGTAGTTATTCAATATAAACTTTCTTTCCCATGTTAGAAGGTTCTTTGGAGAGTCTGATCATTACAGAGAAAATCTTTAAAACTCTCTTTATGCCAATCTCCATCTTCTAACCCTACAGGGTATATTTATTGCACTTCCACCTACACATACTGAAACAATAGACACAACAAGTTCTCAAAGCAACCTTCAGAGAGCTCCCACGCACTATCACTTCTATGGATTGAGTGGTCAGTGTGTTATTAGCACATTAGAACACCTTAAACAGAGCTAGACCCTTCCCAACCAAGAAGAAGTATTCTGGGCATGATACCTCTCTGCAGGAAACAGGACTGGTACTTTTATAAGCCTCTTTGACATCTCAGCATCAGTCCTTTCAGGCACCACTTTCTATATATCATCCTTCAATTGCCCCAAGATATATCTCAGCAGTAATTGCAGCACTTCATTGTGAGTCCCTAGCTGTCAGTCTGATTTAGTTCACCTATTGTGTAGAATATAAGAAAGTCTGTTGATATCTTTTTCTAAGCCCTATGACGAAGAAAGTCCCACAGATCTTCCATGGCTTACTGTTTTATGAATATATCTCTAAATAAGCCCAGTAGTGACTAATGCTATATTTCACTCTTGACATGTGCTATTGATTAATTAGAAATACATAACTTATTGAGGACATTACTTATATTTCTTAGTTGAAAACTTTTTTTTATTTCTTATAATACAACCATTTTTGCAGGTTATTTTGAAGCTGATGTGTCATGAGCATTGTCCAAAATGAGCACATAATGATGCAGTCTTTCAGATTGGGATGAAACTTTGCCAGTGTTCCAACAGGTAACTAAAGTGGTTAGGGGGAAACTGTTAGGCAGTTTGCCATTGTTCTAAATATCAGTGTAGCTATAAGGAAATTCAAATCATAAAAAATGATGATATGCACATTTACACAAGCATGCATCAAAGAGGAACGATTCTTTTTTATTGTTTGTTTTGTTTTTGCTGTCATATTGGAGTAGATTTACTAGGAGTAAAGAATTTTCAGATGAACCCCTTAGTATATTTTATGCCATATGGCCTGCCAGGCCATTTCGTGTGGCCCTTGCACCTCTCCTGCAGCTGCATCAAATTCCTCATCTCCGCCCAGGGGTGTATTTTGGTTTTGTGCTGCCCCAGGCAAGACTAAAAATGGGTGCCCCCCTCCTATCTAAATTTGTCCTACCGTTCTTGTCTCAGGGTGTAATGAGGAAGCTGCAGCCATTCACAGTGAACAGCTGGGGCTTCCTCATCAGACCTTGAGACTTGATTTGTTCAAGTGCCACATATGTGATTAATGGGGCAGAGGATGGGGTCAGTGGGACATAGGAGGGGGTAAGCGGGACATAGGACGGGGTCAGCGGGGTATAGGACAGGGGTCAGTAGGGAAGAGCATGGGTTCAGTGGGGCAGAGGATGGGGTCAGCAGGGCACAGGATAAGATCAGCGAGGCAGAGGGCAGGGTCAGTAGGGCAGAGCATGTGGTTAGCAGGACATAGGACGGGTTTAGCATGGTGTAGGACAGGGGTCAGTAGGGCAGAGCATGGGGTCAGTGGGGCAGGGGATGGGGCCAGCAGGGCACAGGATGGGGTCAGTGGCGCAGAAGACAGGGTCAGTAGGGCAGAGCATGTGGTCAATGGGGCAGAGGATGGTGTCAGTGGGCCATAGGACAGGGTCAGGTGGGCTCTCTCTCCCTTCTGTACACTATACAGACTCCTCTCTCTTTCTTTCCTGTACCCACTCCTCTTTCTTTCCCTCCCTCCTACACACACCGCTCATCAGCCCCATCGTCCAGCGCTACACCACCAGTCTCGCTATGCACACCGATTCTTTATCATGTGTGTGTACTGTATATACAGCATGGGCTGCAGCAAATCATCATCTGAAGGCAGTAAGAAGGCATGGCTGCTTGTCCGCTGGGACTGGTGTGTGCATGTTGGGCTCTGGCAGCCTGTGGTCAGGGGCTGAGTGGGAGCAGCTAGACTGTATATACATGCAGGCAAGTGGGGAGTAGGGGGTAGCTGGGAAGGGAGATAAGACTGGCCGAGTCACTTGAGGCAGGTGCACGGTGTCCCCAGTGTCCGGGCTGTTTAGAAGAGTTGCCCACTGGCTAGTGGGGGCAGGCGAATGTTGAGATGATTAATTAGAGTGAGGGGCCATTTTGGCCTGGGGGCAGTGTCCCACTCTGAAAAAATGCCGCCCAAGGCGAACCCCTTGTTGGCATCGCTGTAGATACAACCCCTGTCTCCGCACCCCATCTTGTCTCAACAGTGGGCAGCAGAGAGGAGGATAGAAGTCCTCCACCAGATCCTGCATCTCTGCAGCTGCAGAGCCCCCTTGTCTCCACCTCCCCTGGTCTCCGGCAGCGGACTCCAGCCTTTCTCTGGTCCTCCTCAAGACCCTGCAGTTTTGGCTTTCCAGCTCCACACCCAGCTTCTTTCCAGCAGCAGCACAAGGTAAGGGGGTGCACTGTGATGTAAGGGAGAGTGGGGGCTCTTGATTTCTGAATGTGGGGGGCTCTTGACATCTGTTGTAAAGGGGGGTGGGCTGCTCTGGACATCTGATTACAATTATTATATGAATAATACAATTCTATGCCAATTGGAGGGTCATCCACAAGAAACTTTATTGAAGAGTGCTCAGATAGAACATCTGGTTCTCCCATGCTCTGTCAAAGCAGCCTCCAATAAAGTTTCTTGTGGATAATACCAGCGGTGTGTGACCCTCCTTTTCCGACTTGCAACATCTGCTAGTGGAGTGGGAGTGGGCTTCGCGCCTGTCTGCACCTGCCCTTCTCAGTCTATGTCTTAAGATATTACTAAAATAATAGTAATAATTGAATGCAGAAGAAAATTATTTACTATGATAAAGGGTAGATACATTTGTATAGTCGTACAGATAAATCCGGCCCTTTGAGGGCAACCATAATGTTGATGCGGCCCGCAATGAAATTGAGTTTGACACCTCTTGTCTAGATATACATTTTCAGTTGTCACAATAAAGGGGTCTATGAAGACATCCAATGCCTTTTACCACTTTAACTCCAAACGATTTTACCCCCTTCATGACCAGGCCTGGCGCTGCACTATTTTAACTAACAATTGTGTGGCCATGCAATGCTGTAGCCAAATAAATTTATATAATTTTTTTCTCACAAATAGAGATTTATTCTGGTGGTATTTGATCATCACTGGGGTTTTGTTTTTTTGTGCTATAAACAAACAAAGACTGTGAATTTTGAAAAAAATAACAATAAGTTTTACTTTCTGCCATAAAAGATATCCAATATTTTTCTTTATTTTTTTAAATCCAATTTCTTTATAAACTTAGGCCAAAATGTATTCTGCTACATATTTTCTGTAAAAAATAAAAATGCAATAAGTGTATATTGGTTTGTGTGAAAGTTCCCAGTCGATGCTTGTTACAGGAAAACGCGTTGGTTGGAGAGAATCTTGTGACGTCACTACACACCAGCTGGCAGCCTGATAGCTTGTAAGCTGTGTGTTGTTTGTATTTCTTCGCTGTGCTTAAGGAAGATTTTGGAATAAACTACCATTATTTACTGCACTATGGAGTTCCTCTTTTTCTTCTAAATCTTTTAAAAACTCATTGGAGGAGTATCGAGCAGAGTGACTGGAAAGCTGGAAAATTATTAATCCATCTTGCTGTCCTTGACGGGGGAGAGCAGCTATTCCTCTTTGGAGCGGACTGGGTGGAACATCACAGCTGATTATTGCTGATACCAGGCGAGTTTGACCCCTATATTTTGGGGTCCATCAAGTTCGGTAAGAGGCTATCTGGCTTTTTTAGCTCACTTCTCCGTGCAGATTTTAAGCATTTGACCAGCCACCATTGCAGACTGTGAGGGGCGGCATCAGAAGTTGCTTTCACTATCACCTTATTTCAAACTCATCTTGTTCCTGTTGGGACTTTTTAAACATATCAATTATAAGTATTCCTTATGGATTTTTTATCCTAAAATGTATCTCTTTTTTTTATGTTTTTTTAGGACTTTTCTAACACGATAATAATTAATTGATTTTTGTTGATTTACTTACTCACCTGATATATTGATTTATCCACTCACATGTTATATATTGTGTTTGCATGATTATTTATTGATGTGTTTGGGTTTTGCGCAATCTCTTTTTTTGTATATAAACAGTGTTTCCTGCCCTCCAAACCATTGCAGCAGACCAAGAGATAATACCAGACCTTTACCCCAAGCATCATACATAGACAAGATGTTGGAGGTAGAACCAAAAGAATGACTGTTTATTGAACAGAAATACAGGTTTTTATACACTTCAAAGGTAGGTCAGTCACCACGTGAACAATAAAACCAAATATTACCCAAAACATCACACAATGATTTAGATAACAAGGTAGAGTTGACACAAGATTAATCCAATTATAGAAACCTCCAAGAGTTAGCCAAATTAGCCAACAGACAGAAACAATAGGTGACAATTAACAATGTGAATTCACATCTAGGAGGCACACAATGGGAGAGACCTACTTACCGTAACAATAAACACATAACAAACAGTGATCCCACCCCACCTCAGACTATTCAGCAACAGTCTACTACAGTCTAGGAGACAAACTAATACAATGTTGCAGTCTGAAAAGGTGGAATTAATTTATCTTCATAGATTTCTTGAGGGATATTGTTGATAAATATTTCTGTCCCAAGTTAAAGAACCTCTCCAACCCAGTCTGCAGGAGTATATAGACAAGTGGTGGCGCACAATATCCACAGAAACATGTATTATCCAAAGTAATCAATATGAAGCAAGAAAAAATAATAAAAAATAATAAATAAATAAATAAATAAATAAAAAATAAAATAAAAAAATATATAAAATATAAAAATAAGATGAAAAAATACCATACAACATATGTATATATATAGACAGTCTTAAAGGAAGTCCTTAGGAGTCTGTTTACACACTGCGGTGTATATGGGTGGAGCAGGGATAAATGGGATCCACTGTGCACAGGGCGGCCATCATAGATGAACAGAAACCATGTTCAGGGGTAACTGGAAGACAAGGAGAGAGGCGCCTCTAAGTGCAATAGTGTAACAAGTTTTTAATAGTAGATACAAATACACTCACATTTAGGTGAATTAACATAGGCGTTTAAAATGTCAGGATGACGATCATCAGCAGCAGGTCACAGGGGGTTCTCAGCTCTGCGTAGAATGACAGGAGTGTCTCTGAAGATGGAGCGGCCGGCTTCCGGGGACAACGATCCTGTAGTATGTTAAGAGCGAGGCTAGGAGCGCACATGTGGTTAAGCTGCAGAGGGTGACGTCATCAAAAATGGACGCGTTTCGTGAGCGTGCGGACTTGCGGTGTCCTGGCAAGTCGCGCTCCTTTATCAACATGACCTTGTTGGTCACCCTCTGCAGCTTAACCACATGTGCGCTCCTAGCCTCGCTCTTAACATACTACAGGATCGTTGTCCCTGGAAGCCGGCCGCTCCATCTTCAGAGACACTCCTGTCATTCTACGCAGAGCTGAGAACCCCCTGTGACCTGCTGCTGATGATCGTCATCCTGACATTTTAAACGCCTATGTTAATTCACCTAAATGTGAGTGTATTTGTATCTACTATTAAAAACTTGTTACACTATTGCACTTAGAGGCGCCTCTCTCCTTGTCTTCCAGTCTGCAGGAGGGCCACCATATTTCCTCTAACCATTACCTGTACAAGATTAATATCATACTTTTCCATCGACTACAGAAGGGAAGCTTTATTGTCCGTATTCAAAGAATTAATCCAGGTCTCACTCTCAGCGTTCATCACATTGTTGTCCATCATTGGAGAATGATCTGCTCTTTCCATTGGCTATAATCAGTGGGTAGGAAGTTTACCCCTAAGTCCTCTCCAAAAACCTTTCTCCTGGTTGGATCTATCACAGCCCCCTAGATGTGACTTCCCATTGTTAATTGAGTCACCTATTGTTTCTGTCTGTTGGCTAATTTGGCTACCTCTTGGGGGTTCCTATAATAGGATTAGCCTTGTGACAACTCTACCTTTGGATTTTACCTCAGCATCTTATCTATGTACGATGCTTGGGGTAAAGGGCTGGTATTAGCTCTCAGTCTGCTGGAATGGTTTGGAAGGTAGGAGGCACTGTTTGGCGGAAGCACCAAGGCTGGATGCCAGGCATTCCTTCATAGCGCCTGAAGCTGCGGCTTCGCCACAGTAAAATTACTGTGGCAGGTTGGTAATAGTTAAAGGGCCAGACAAAAAAATGTCCCTTCATCAAGAGTACAATATAGTGAAACAGGAGGGGGTGGGGGCAAGGGAGTAGTTGCTGAAGCTAGCCCTGTAGCGTTCCCACCCAAGGAATTAATGGACTATCTCGGTACAGAGATACCGAGATAGTCCATTAATTCCTTGGGTGGGAACGCTACAGGGCTAGCTTCAGCAACTACTCCCTTGCCCCCACCCCCTCCTGTTTCACTTTAGTAATCCGGATGATGGAACGTTGTTATGAACTATTATGTTTTTTATATGAGGCTATACTCCAAACTTCTTCAAGAGTACAATATAATAATGTCACATGTTATAAAGCAGTTGTCTTGGTAACAAATAATCAAATTGATTCCTTTATTGATGCTATACGGCGTGCAGTGAAATCAGAGTAAGCAGCTTCAGTAAAGTAGATAAATCTTCACAAATGAGCAAGACTGAGGGTAGGCCTAGAGTTCAGCTTTAGGGCTTTACTGAACCTTGCTGCTGATGTCAGATCAGCCCAATTGGTTTAAACCATCATTATAGCCATACCCAGCCCAATATGTGAAAGCAACGTATTAGGTTCAAGCATTAATTGTAATATTTAAGTTGTGAGCAAGTTCATTTTAGAGCAATAGCAAACACTGGTGGTCCTTGGAAATGCTTTTTATCACACAGACTTTTCATCATGTTGGACAGTGGCTGCAATTGTTTATTGGTCACCTGATGTTTTTTCATAGTCTGCGCTGATGGGCCTAAAAAGCTATTGCTTAGAGAGACAAATGTAGCAACTCTCATGGTTGTAAATGTTCAGAACTTTAAAAGTCTGTTTGCTATTGTTTTTACATCTAGGCAGACTACTTAGTAACATTACCATTGTTTACTTAAAAGTAATTCAACTTTATATCTTAAAAATATCTTCCTTGAGTTTTATTATTATAAAGAAACTGACAAGAAATCAGTCAGAGGTGGAAAAAAACAAAGACTGCTATATTTGGTTTAGGAAGAACTCTTTCTAGTTTTAAAAATAGACACATAAGGCATGGTATGTTTAGTAAAATACAGAACATCCAGTGAAAGGCATTTCTCTTCTTTGGTGTCTCAATTGCCCTAGCTGCAGAGTTTTAATTTTGTATGTGGCCGATTCTAAAGCCAGAGGTGAACAGCACTCAGGACCTTTAGTGAAAATGAGGCTAATTGCGGCAGATGACCATATCATATGGGATCCATGATTGATAAGTATAACCATGGTCATAAAGGGACTGTCATGTGAACTTCAATGCACATTACTTTATTCCAAACATAAAATACCTGATAAGTCATAAAGGCGATCAATAATATCAAGCAGAGCCAGTTACTGAGCACTCTGGCTATGATGGAAGATCAAACATATGTGAAGAAACCGGTGTAGGGATGACTAGATGACAGCCTCTAGCCAGTAATCAAATCCTTTGTTCCTAATAGGCACGCCAATGATTACACACACTAGTCGCCAAAAGGAAGCTGGAAGGGAGCCGCAGAGAGTCAGCATGGATCGCAAGCATCAGGAGTTGCTGTGACGACACGTTTCATGCACATGGGCTTTGTCAAGGACAACCCTCGATGCTTGCGGTCTGCTCCGGCTTTCTGCGGCTCCTTTCCGACTTTCTTTCAGTGACTGGTGTGTGTCATCTAGACATCCCTACATCGGCTCCTTCACAGAGGAATGTTTGATCTTCCATCACATCCCAAGTGCTAGGTAACTGGCTCTGCTTGATATTATGATTGCATTTATGAGTTGTTGGCTATTTCATGTTTGGAATAAAATAAAGTGCATTGAAGTTCCCATGGCAGTCCATTTATAACTATGGTTATACTTATTAATCATGGATCCTGTATGATATGGTGATTTGCCACGATTAGCTTCATCTTTACTAAAGGTCCTAAACGCTGTTCACCTCTGGCTTTTTGTTTGACCACTACTCCAAGTGAATCATCTACAGCAGCCCGGAGCAGTCTTTAGCGATTCGACCCACACTTCCATATGGTATTATGGATTTAGCTCTTGGTTTTGAAGTGTTTTTGGCCGATTCTAAAGGCAGCTTTAAAGCCTAACTTTGTAAAACTTGAAAATACCCATATAAAGTGGGGCTGTGTTTGCACTACAAAAGTTAACTGCTCATTTATTCTAGGGGAAGCAAAAACTGTTTTACTAACCTGATTTTCACCTTACCCGGCAGACGACGCTCTTCATTCTACAGTGGTAGACTGTCCCTTGGCATCCTCAGGTCTAATGCAGGTTTATGAACCTTGCATCAGCCTTGATAACAGCAGGACCTTTGACAGCTGGAGCATACAGGAGAAGATGCTATGGGGAACGGCGGCTGCATAGAGGAGCAGAGGGCTAAGTAAGTAAATTCACTTTTTAGTGCTCCTTAGACCTAATTGAGGAGTTAATCTTTACAGTTTGGGCACAGCCCCAGTGCAAGGACAAAAAACACAGTGCAATGGAAAATATGAGAGTATGACACATAATAGAATGCATATCAGCTACTTTTTCATTACAAACAGAACGGGTAAAAGGTTTCACTCAGTTATATGCTGTGATTCAACACATTTTCCGTTCTTTAACCACTTAAGGACCAGCATGTTTTACCCCCTTCTTGTCTAAAAAGTGGGAAAATCCTGTGCTTATCCTCCCACCTAGGTGGGGGCAAAATAAATAGACTACTTAACAATTAAAACAATATGGAAAAGCTGCAACCAAAAAAAGTGAATGTCCAACTGGACGACCCTTTAAGAAAGGGATTGAGATACACCTGGTGACTTAATTATTCAGTGTCCTTCAAATTTCCAAGACCATGAACCGTGAATATCCCATCACCACATATATGCGCCTCTTACCGGAGTGAATGGATCTCAGATTATAGAGATCTCAAACGCTTGAAGACAATCCCGAAAGGCTCTGGCAGGCTGGGTGGCAAAAGCAAATCTAATTTTCAGCAATCACCGAGACCTCCCTATCGATGGATATGCAGACATCCAATGGAAGGGCTCAAAGGTAGGCTCAAAACATGTGTGGGAAAAAGAGGAAAGCATCATAGTGCAGTGAATTTTAACAAGGGATTTTTATTAAAAAAAACACCACACACTTACATCAACGCAACTGGTAATCAGCACAAAAACTACAAACAAAGCAGTGGTCTGCACAAGCCTGCTTAAACGGATTGATATCTCACAATGGGCTCCACCCGATGCATTTCCCTGTAATAGGCTTCGTCTGGGAAAGGAGACTCATCTGAGATATCAGCTAACAGCGTTAAAATACATGTGGATATGAATGGCACCAGAAGTCCAATTCATCTATGCATCCTTTTTGGTGTCACCTTGGATAAACAAAATATGTATGTTTAGCCATATTAATCTCCTGAATGAATAATGTGGAACCAAACCACCAGGGGGACCATTAGTATTTGGCACCAATCAAAAAGCTAAAGTTGAAAAAATAAAAATAAATTATTTATATTCAAAGGTTATCAGGACACATAAATAAAGTTAACCGGTCTTATCCACCACTAATCACATACAATAGAATATTTGCAAATCATTACAAACATAATACACAAGCATAACACTGGTGGATTAAATGTATCATTACTGCATACAATCTAATATATAACAGTCCTGCGAATCAATAAGCGTGATATACAGTCAGGTCCATATATATTGGGACATCAACACAATTCTAATATTTTTGTCTCTATACACCACCACAATGGATTTGAACTGAAAGGAACAAGATGTGCTTTAACTGCAGACTTTCAGCTTTAATTTGAGGGTATTTACATCCAAATTAGGTGAACGATGTCGGAATTACAACAGTTTGTATATGTGCCTCCCACTTTTTAAGGGACCAAAAGTAATGGGACAGATAAAAATCATAAATCCATCCATCATACAGGGGTTATTGACAGCACCACCACTGGATCACATGTTAGAAGAAAGACTGACGTATAATCAGTTTAGTTGGAGACCCAACTTACTCAGAGATTACTCAGCCCACAATACTGTACCACATCCCTAAATACTGGACCCGTTGTCAAAGATGAAACCCAAAGGGGCAGGGAACACTACAAATGGCTCCAGCCCCTTATTTCCTGCAAACTAGGATATTCCATTGTCTCTCCCAATTCCTCCCCACCAAGAATGGTCTGCCAAAGGCACTTCAGCAGTGTGACATCCTCACGTCCGCACATCAAGAGCCTCATGAGGCAAATAAACACCACAGCGCATAAAAACGTCATGAGGCATATGTGTGCAAGGGGCAATGATGAACAAACACGTCAGCACACTAATTACTCCCCCAGCTGGCTAAAAGGGGCATTACCAGTCCGCTTGGCAGTCCCAACCCAAGGTTCCCTGGGGGGGGTGAGTGGAATAAAGGAGCAAGCATGCACCAGGTACCAGCATTCAGGACTTGCAAAAACACAGCATAATCCCAACATCAATTAATTGCAATGGTAACAAAGAGTTTCCTAACATAAAATGTTAATTGCAAAAGTTTATTACTAAAAAAAATAAAAACAAGAAAAAAATAAAAACATTATATAATTCAAGTCCACAGTATGTACATGTGTTGATACACACGCCAATACAAATGTCCAGACAATGGAGTTACATATTGGGGTTTATTTACTAAAGGAAAATCCACTTTGCACTTTGCACTTGGAAGTGCAGTCACTGTAAATTCGAGGGGGACATGCAAGGAAAATAAAAAACAGCAGTTTCCCATAATTTCAGATCTTCCCCTCAGATTTACAGTGACTGCCCTTCCAAGTGCACTTATAGTGCAAAGTGGATTTGCCTTTAGTAAATAAACCCCATTGCATCTTACAGGAATGGACTAAAACTAAAACTTTCATTTAAACCTAAGGGTATGTTGCATACAACTCCTACTTCCACTTAGATTCACGTTGTAACTTTTTTAAATCATATTCTCTATTGCACATGGCATCGGGACCCTCTCTACCACCCAGATCTTCAATTTATCAATATTATCATCATGTTTCAGGACAAATTATCTAGCAAATTATTTGTTTGTGTATCATAGATGTGGTCATGAAATATTTTCCTGACCATGCAACGGGTCTTCCCAACACAGAAAGACCTGCATACACAGGTCAGGCTATAAACTACACCTGTGGTGTCACAAGTAGCATTCCCAAATCACTTAATTTTCCATCCCGTGGAGAGAGTCAAAACACTGCCCTCTATTACAAAATCGCAGTTCCCACCTTTGGATACGCCAAACTGTGACTTGTCCCATTTTTCATTCATCCTCATAGAACCATGTACAGGTAGGCTCTTTAAGGACTGGGTCCTGCAAAAAATTACTGCAGGTTTTTCAGGAAAAAAATTCCTTTAATTGTACATCATTAGTCAACAAATGCCAGTGACTTTGGCATATGTTTAAAATATCCTGGGAAGGGCTAGTATACTGTATACAAAGACGTGTCTGATTGTCCTGGACACATTGCTGACCATAAATCAGGTCATACGGATTGCTTTTCTTGGCCCTCATTAGGGATGAGCTTCGTGTTCGAGTCGAACATACGTTCGACTCGAACATTGGCTGTTCGATCGTTCGACGAAGATCGAACGATTTGGGCCGTTCGCGCCAAATTCGAGTGACGCGAACGGCCCACAATGCACTACGCCATCGCAGTGTCATCCAGGCGCTGTGATTGGCCAAGCATGCACTGTGACCCCGCATGCTTGGCCAATCACAGCGCCGGCAGCGAGGAGAGCAATGATTGGCCACAGGCAGGATGCCTGTGGCCAATTATTGCTGAGGGTGTTTAGTACACGCCCCACACTATAAAAGGCCGCCAGCACGGCGGCCTAGTGTAGTGTGTTCCGGAGCAGGGATAGAGTAGCATAGGCAGGGACAGTGACTGTTATTTCTTTCTTGCTTAACCTGGATTCCTTTAGTTTAGGGAAAGAGAAGGATAGGTAGGGAGAGTGTCAGTGTGTTTTGTGCTTCTGCTATAGTGTGCTTAAAAAAAACATTTATTCTAGGGACAGAAAACTCTAGGTAGGGACAGTGTCAGTTTCTTTCACTCTGCAAGTCCTTGTTTCCAGGGACCTGTAAGGACAGTGAGTTAATTGTCCTTGTGCTATATTGTGCTTAAAAAAAACATTTATTCTAGGGACAGAAAACTCTAGGTAGGGACAGTGTCAGTTTCTTTCACTCTGCAAGTCCTTGTTTCCAGGGACCTGTAAGGACAGTGAGTTAATTGTCCTTGTGCTATATTGTGATTAAAAAAAACATTTATTCTAGGGACAGAAAACTCTAGGTAGGGACAGTGTCAGTTTCTTTCACTCTGCAAGTCCTTGTTTCCAGGGACCTGTAAGGACAGTGAGTTAATTTTCCTTGTGCTATATTGTGATTAAAAAAAACATTTTTTCTAGGGACAGAAAACTGTAGGTAGGGAGAGTGTTTTTTTTCTTTCACTCTGCAAGTCCTTGTTTCCAGGGACCTGTAAGGACAGTGAGTTAATTGTCCTTGTGCTATATTGTGCTTAAAAAAAACATTTATTCTAGGGACAGAAAACTCTAGGTAGGGACAGTGTCAGTTTCTTTCACTCTGCAAGTCCTTGTTTCCAGGGACCTGTAAGGACAGTGAGTTAATTGTCCTTGTGCTATATTGTGATTAAAAAAAACATTTATTCTAGGGACAGAAAACTCTAGGTAGGGACAGTGTCAGTTTCTTTCACTCTGCAAGTCCTTGTTTCCAGGGACCTGTAAGGACAGTGAGTTAATTTTCCTTGTGCTATATTGTGATTAAAAAAAACATTTTTTCTAGGGACAGAAAACTGTAGGTAGGGAGAGTGTTTTTTTTCTTTCACTCTGCAAGTCCTTGTTTCCAGGGACCTGTAAGGACAGTGAGTTAATTGTCCTTGTGCTATATTGTGCTTAAAAAAAACATTTATTCTAGGGACAGAAAACTCTAGGTAGGGACAGTGTCAGTTTCTTTCACTCTGCAAGTCCTTGTTTCCAGGGACCTGTAAGGACAGTGAGTTAATTGTCCTTGTGCTATATTGTGATTAAAAAAAACATTTATTCTAGGGACAGAAAACTCTAGGTAGGGACAGTGTCAGTTTCTTTCACTCTGCAAGTCCTTGTTTCCAGGGACCTGTAAGGACAGTGAGTTAATTTTCCTTGTGCTATATTGTGATTAAAAAAAACATTTTTTCTAGGGACAGAAAACTGTAGGTAGGGAGAGTGTTTTTTTTCTTTCACTCTGCAAGTCCTTGTTTCCAGGGACCTGTAAGGACAGTGAGTTAATTGTCCTTGTGCTATATTGTGCTTAAAAAAAAACATTTATTCTAGGGACAGAAAACTCTAGGTAGGGACAGTGTCAGTTTCTTTCACTCTGCAAGTCCTTGTTTCCAGGGACCTGTAAGGACAGTGAGTTAATTTTCCTTGTGCTATATTGTGATTAAAAAAAACATTTATTCTAGGGACAGAAAACTCTAGGTAGGGACAGTGTCAGTTTCTTTCACTCTGCAAGTCCTTGTTTCCAGGGACCTGTAAGGACAGTGAGTTAATTTTCCTTGTGCTATATTGTGATTAAAAAAAACATTTATTCTAGGGACAGAAAACTCTAGGTAGGGACAGTGTCAGTTTCTTTCACTCTGCAAGTCCTTGTTTCCAGGGACCTGTAAGGACAGTGAGTTAATTGTCCTTGTGCTATATTGTGCTTAAAAAAAACATTTTTTCTAGGGACAGAAAACTCTAGGTAGGGAGAGTGTTTTTTTTTTTTCACTCTGCAAGTCCTTGTTTCCAGGGACCTGTAAGGACAGTGAGTTAATTGTCCTTGTGCTATATTGTGCTTAAAAAAAACATTTATTCTAGGGACAGAAAACTCTAGGTAGGGACAGTGTCAGTTTCTTTCACTCTGCAAGTCCTTGTTTCCAGGGACCTGTAAGGACAGTGAGTTAATTTTCCTTGTGCTATATTGTGATTAAAAAAAACATTTTTTCTAGGGACAGAAAACTGTAGGTAGGGAGAGTGTTTTTTTTCTTTCACTCTGCAAGTCCTTGTTTCCAGGGACCTGTAAGGACAGTGAGTTAATTGTCCTTGTGCTATATTGTGCTTAAAAAAAACATTTATTCTAGGGACAGAAAACTCTAGGTAGGGACAGTGTCAGTTTCTTTCACTCTGCAAGTCCTTGTTTCCAGGGACCTGTAAGGACAGTGAGTTAATTTTCCTTGTGCTATATTGTGATTAAAAAAAACATTTATTCTAGGGACAGAAAACTCTAGGTAGGGACAGTGTCAGTTTCTTTCACTCTGCAAGTCCTTGTTTCCAGGGACCTGTAAGGACAGTGAGTTAATTTTCCTTGTGCTATATTGTGATTAAAAAAAACATTTATTCTAGGGACAGAAAACTCTAGGTAGGGACAGTGTCAGTTTCTTTCACTCTGCAAGTCCTTGTTTCCAGGGACCTGTAAGGACAGTGAGTTAATTGTCCTTGTGCTATATTGTGCTTAAAAAAAACATTTTTTCTAGGGACAGAAAACTCTAGGTAGGGAGAGTGTTTTTTTTTTTTCACTCTGCAAGTCCTTGTTTCCAGGGACCTGTAAGGACAGTGAGTTAATTGTCCTTGTGCTATATTGTGCTTAAAAAAAACATTTATTCTAGGGACAGAAAACTCTAGGTAGGGACAGTGTCAGTTTCTTTCACTCTGCAAGTCCTTGTTTCCAGGGACCTGTAAGGACAGTGAGTTAATTTTCCTTGTGCTATATTGTGATTAAAAAAAACATTTTTTCTAGGGACAGAAAACTGTAGGTAGGGAGAGTGTTTTTTTTCTTTCACTCTGCAAGTCCTTGTTTCCAGGGACCTGTAAGGACAGTGAGTTAATTGTCCTTGTGCTATATTGTGCTTAAAAAAAACATTTATTCTAGGGACAGAAAACTCTAGGTAGGGACAGTGTCAGTTTCTTTCACTCTGCAAGTCCTTGTTTCCAGGGACCTGTAAGGACAGTGAGTTAATTTTCCTTGTGCTATATTGTGATTAAAAAAAACATTTTTTCTAGGGACAGAAAACTGTAGGTAGGGAGAGTGTTTTTTTTCTTTCACTCTGCAAGTCCTTGTTTCCAGGGACCTGTAAGGACAGTGAGTTAATTTTCCTTGTGCTATATTGTGATTAAAAAAAAACATTTTTTCTAGGGACAGAAAACTGTAGGTAGGGAGAGTGTTTTTTTTCTTTCACTCTGCAAGTCCTTGTTTCCAGGGACCTGTAAGGACAGTGAGTTAATTGTCCTTGTGCTATATTGTGCTTAAAAAAAACATTTATTCTAGGGACAGAAAACTCTAGGTAGGGACAGTGTCAGTTTCTTTCACTCTGCAAGTCCTTGTTTCCAGGGACCTGTAAGGACAGTGAGTTAATTTTCCTTGTGCTATATTGTGATTAAA
Source organism: Rana muscosa (assembly GCA_029206835.1). Lineage (NCBI taxonomy): Eukaryota > Metazoa > Chordata > Amphibia > Anura > Ranidae > Rana > Rana muscosa. The sequence goes on from JARGYO010005626.1 coordinate 16,579,710, forward strand.
AAAAACATTTTTTCTAGGGACAGAAAACTGTAGGTAGGGAGAGTGTTTTTTTTCTTTCACTCTGCAAGTCCTTGTTTCCAGGGACCTGTAAGGACAGTGAGTTAATTTTCCTTGTGCTATATTGTGATTAAAAAAAACATTTTTTCTAGGGACAGAAAACTGTAGGTAGGGAGAGTGTTTTTTTTCTTTCACTCTGCAAGTCCTTGTTTCCAGGGACCTGTAAGGACAGTGAGTTAATTGTCCTTGTGCTATATTGTGCTTAAAAAAAACATTTTTTCTAGGGACAGAAAACTGTAGGTAGGGAGAGTGTTTTTTTTTTTTCACTCTGCAAGTCCTTGTTTCCAGGGACCTGTAAGGACAGTGAGTTAATTGTCCTTGTGCTATATTGTGCTTAAAAAAAACATTTATTCTAGGGACAGAAAACTCTAGGTAGGGACAGTGTCAGTTTCTTTCACTCTGCAAGTCCTTGTTTCCAGGGACCTGTAAGGACAGTGAGTTAATTTTCCTTGTGCTATATTGTGATTAAAAAAAACATTTTTTCTAGGGACAGAAAACTGTAGGTAGGGAGAGTGTTTTTTTTCTTTCACTCTGCAAGTCCTTGTTTCCAGGGACCTGTAAGGACAGTGAGTTAATTGTCCTTGTGCTATATTGTGCTTAAAAAAAACATTTATTCTAGGGACAGAAAACTCTAGGTAGGGACAGTGTCAGTTTCTTTCACTCTGCAAGTCCTTGTTTCCAGGGACCTGTAAGGACAGTGAGTTAATTTTCCTTGTGCTATATTGTGATTAAAAAAAACATTTATTCTAGGGACAGAAAACTCTAGGTAGGGACAGTGTCAGTTTCTTTCACTCTGCAAGTCCTTGTTTCCAGGGACCTGTAAGGACAGTGAGTTAATTTTCCTTGTGCTATATTGTGATTAAAAAAAACATTTTTTCTAGGGACAGAAAACTGTAGGTAGGGAGAGTGTTTTTTTTCTTTCACTCTGCAAGTCCTTGTTTCCAGGGACCTGTAAGGACAGTGAGTTAATTTTACTTGTGCTATATTGTGCTTAAAAAAAACATTTTTTCTAGGGACAGAAAACTGTAGGTAGGGAGAGTGTTTTTTTTCTTTCACTCTGCAAGTCCTTGTTTCCAGGGACCTGTAAGGACAGTGAGTTAATTGTCCTTGTGCTATATTGTGCTTAAAAAAAACATTTATTCTAGGGACAGAAAACTCTAGGTAGGGACAGTGTCAGTTTCTTTCACTCTGCAAGTCCTTGTTTCCAGGGACCTGTAAGGACAGTGAGTTAATTTTCCTTGTGCTATATTGTGATTAAAAAAAACATTTATTCTAGGGACAGAAAACTCTAGGTAGGGACAGTGTCAGTTTCTTTCACTCTGCAAGTCCTTGTTTCCAGGGACCTGTAAGGACAGTGAGTTAATTTTCCTTGTGCTATATTGTGATTAAAAAAAACATTTTTTCTAGGGACAGAAAACTGTAGGTAGGGAGAGTGTTTTTTTTCTTTCACTCTGCAAGTCCTTGTTTCCAGGGACCTGTAAGGACAGTGAGTTAATTTTACTTGTGCTATATTGTGCTTAAAAAAAACATTTTTTCTAGGGACAGAAAACTGTAGGTAGGGAGAGTGTTTTTTTTCTTTCACTCTGCAAGTCCTTGTTTCCAGGGACCTGTAAGGACAGTGAGTTAATTGTCCTTGTGCTATATTGTGCTTAAAAAAAACATTTATTCTAGGGACAGAAAACTCTAGGTAGGGACAGTGTCAGTTTCTTTCACTCTGCAAGTCCTTGTTTCCAGGGACCTGTAAGGACAGTGAGTTAATTTTCCTTGTGCTATATTGTGATTAAAAAAAACATTTATTCTAGGGACAGAAAACTCTAGGTAGGGACAGTGTCAGTTTCTTTCACTCTGCAAGTCCTTGTTTCCAGGGACCTGTAAGGACAGTGAGTTAATTTTCCTTGTGCTATATTGTGATTAAAAAAAACATTTTTTCTAGGGACAGAAAACTGTAGGTAGGGAGAGTGTTTTTTTTCTTTCACTCTGCAAGTCCTTGTTTCCAGGGACCTGTAAGGACAGTGAGTTAATTTTACTTGTGCTATATTGTGCTTAAAAAAAACATTTTTTCTAGGGACAGAAAACTGTAGGTAGGGAGAGTGTTTTTTTTCTTTCACTCTGCAAGTCCTTGTTTCCAGGGACCTGTAAGGACAGTGAGTTAATTGTCCTTGTGCTATATTGTGCTTAAAAAAAACATTTATTCTAGGGACAGAAAACTCTAGGTAGGGACAGTGTCAGTTTCTTTCACTCTGCAAGTCCTTGTTTCCAGGGACCTGTAAGGACAGTGAGTTAATTTTCCTTGTGCTATATTGTGATTAAAAAAAACATTTATTCTAGGGACAGAAAACTCTAGGTAGGGACAGTGTCAGTTTCTTTCACTCTGCAAGTCCTTGTTTCCAGGGACCTGTAAGGACAGTGAGTTAATTTTCCTTGTGCTATATTGTGATTAAAAAAAACATTTTTTCTAGGGACAGAAAACTGTAGGTAGGGAGAGTGTTTTTTTTCTTTCACTCTGCAAGTCCTTGTTTCCAGGGACCTGTAAGGACAGTGAGTTAATTTTACTTGTGCTATATTGTGCTTAAAAAAAACATTTTTTCTAGGGACAGAAAACTGTAGGTAGGGAGAGTGTTTTTTTTCTTTCACTCTGCAAGTCCTTGTTTCCAGGGACCTGTAAGGACAGTGAGTTAATTGTCCTTGTGCTATATTGTGCTTAAAAAAACATTTATTCTAGGGACAGAAAACTCTAGGTAGGGACAGTGTCAGTTTCTTTCACTCTGCAAGTCCTTGTTTCCAGGGACCTGTAAGGACAGTGAGTTAATTTTCCTTGTGCTATATTGTGATTAAAAAAAACATTTTTTCTAGGGACAGAAAACTGTAGGTAGGGAGAGTGTTTTTTTTCTTTCACTCTGCAAGTCCTTGTTTCCAGGGACCTGTAAGGACAGTGAGTTAATTTTCCTTGTGCTATATTGTGATTAAAAAAAACATTTTTTCTAGGGACAGAAAACTGTAGGTAGGGAGAGTGTTTTTTTTCTTTCACTCTGCAAGTCCTTGTTTCCAGGGACCTGTAAGGACAGTGAGTTAATTGTCCTTGTGCTATATTGTGCTTAAAAAAAACATTTTTTCTAGGGACAGAAAACTGTAGGTAGGGAGAGTGTTTTTTTTTTTTCACTCTGCAAGTCCTTGTTTCCAGGGACCTGTAAGGACAGTGAGTTAATTGTCCTTGTGCTATATTGTGCTTAAAAAAAACATTTATTCTAGGGACAGAAAACTCTAGGTAGGGACAGTGTCAGTTTCTTTCACTCTGCAAGTCCTTGTTTCCAGGGACCTGGAGAGACATTGAGTGAATTGTCCTTGTGCTATATTGTGATTAAAAAAAACATTTATTCTAGGGACAGAAAACTCTAGGTAGGGACAGTGTCAGTTTCTTTCACTGTGAAAGTCCTTGTTTCAAGGGACAGAGAAGGACACCTGAAGGTAGCCCTTATTGCTTTTTTCCCATCTCCCTGCAGGCCATCTATTAGAATGTCTGGAAGGCAAACAAGGAGAGGCAGACAGTCAGGAGGCAATAAAAGAGGGCAAGCAGGCTCTGTGTCTGGGGGCAACAGTGCTGGTCGTGGACGCGGTGCATTGTCATCAGCACATGGCCATGGGACACGCTTGTCCTTCTTTTCGGCAGCTGGACATGTTGAGCCACATCATGCCGAAGACTTGGTAGAGTGGATGACCAAGCCCTCCTCCTCCTCCTCATCCTCTCTCACCCAGGCTCAGGGTACTGGAAAAGCAGCTGCCAAAGCGTCGTCTTCCCTGGTATCAATGTCAGACAAATCATCAGTCACTCCTTTCCTAGACCCACCATGTCCTCCTCCTGAGGAGTCCCCCGAACTGTTTCAGCACAGTGTTGGGTACATGCTCCAGGAGGATGCCCAGCGTTTCGAAGGGTCTGATGATGAAACCCAGCTAGAGGAAGGCAGTAGCGTGAGAGCAGACAGAGGGGATGCTCAAGAAGGACACCAATCTGGCAGTCATGTTCCAGCAGCTGCAGCATACTGCCAGATTGGCTCCAGTGATGAGGAGGGAGGGGATGATGAGGTCAATGACTCCACGTGGGTGCCTAATAGGAGAGAGGAGGAGGAGGAGGATGAGGAGGAGGCACATCTCCAACGAGGCAGGATGCCCTTTGGTGGCCAGCGTAAGGGCAGTACACCGACGGAATCACACCGCAGAGCTCCGCCTGTGCAGGGCGCTGCCTCTGCCCGTCATTCAAAAAGTTCTTTGGTGTGGGCCTTTTTTGAGGCTAGTGCATCAGATCGCACAGCTGCTGTTTGCAACATATGTCTCAAGCGTATATCGCGTGGCCAAAACATCAGCCGCTTGGGTACCACATGCCTGACCAGACATATGTTGACCTGCCATGCAGCTCGTTGGCAAGCCTACCTCAAAGACCCACACCAAAGAACAAAGCGGACCTCTCCTTGCACCGCATCAGCTGGGATCTCCAACCCCACTATAACTTCAGTCCTCTCTGAAACATGCACTGAGAGGAATGAAGGTGTAGAATTAGGTGTGTCACAGCCAAGTACTTGCGCCCACTCTGCTAGCAGTACACCGACGTCCGATTCTAGCAGGCAAATTTCCCTGCCCCAGCTGCTGGACCGTCGAAAGAAGTTCACTCCCAGCCATCCACATGCCCAGCGGTTGAATGCTAGCTTGGCTAAATTGCTAGCGCTTCAACTGCTGCCTTTTCAGTTGGTAGACTCGGCCCCCTTCCGTGAGTTTGTGCAATGTGCGGTTCCTCAGTGGCAGGTTCCCAAACGCCACTTTTTCTCACGGAAGGCTATTCCGGCTCTCTACCGGCATGTGGAAGGCAATGTCTTGGCCTCGCTGGACAGGGCGGTCAGCGGTAAGGTGCATATTACCGCTGACTCATGGTCCAGCAGGCATGGACAGGGACGTTACCTTTCTTTCACGGCCCATTGGGTCACTCTTTTGGCAGCTGGGAAGGATTCAGGACAAGGTGCAGTAGTGTTGGAGGTTGTCCCACCGCCACGCCTCCAAAATGCTACTACTGGTTGTGACACACCTCTCTCCTCCACCCCCTCCTCTTCTTCTTCCTCCATGGCCTCTTCCTGTGGTTTGTCCTATGAACCAGCGGTGCTCCGTAGCCGTTCACGGGGCTACGCAAGTACGCAGGCAAAAAGATGCCATGCCGTGCTTGCGCTGGTGTGTTTGGGGGACAGAAGCCACACTGGGGCAGAGGTCCTGTCTGCTCTGCAGGGCCAGGCCGAGAGGTGGTTGACGCCACGCCAGCTTAAGCCAGGAATGGTGGTTTGCGACAATGGCACCAACCTCCTCTCCGCCCTCCGACAGGGACAACTGACCCATGTGCCCTGTGTGGCTCACGTCCTTAACCTGGTGGTGCAGCGCTTCTTGGGCAGGTACCCGGGCTTACAGGATGTCCTGAGGCAGGCCAGGAAAGTCTGTGTGCATTTCCGCAGATCTTATAATGCCAGTGCTCGCCTGGCTGAGCTGCAAAAGGAGTTGAACCTGCCCAAGAACCGCCTTATATGTGACATGCCCACCAGGTGGAACTCAACGTTGGCCATGCTGCAGCGGCTGCACACGCAGCAGAGGGCCATCAATGAGTACCTGTGCGACTACGGCACCAGGACAGGGTCAGGGGAGCTTGGTTTTTTTTCTCCACGCCAGTGGGGCATGATCAGGGATGCATGCACTGTCCTGGCACCATTTGAGGAGGCCACGAGGATGGTGAGCAGTGACAGTGCATGCATCAGTGACACTGTACCTCTTGTCCACCTGTTGGAGCACACGCTGCGTGGAATAATGGACAGGGCACTTGAGGCAGAACAGAGGCAGGAAGAGGAGGACTTCCTTGCCTCTCAAGGCCCCCTTTACCCAGACAGTGTTCCTTCTGTCCCACCCATCGCACAGGAAGAGGAGGAGGAGGAGGAGGAGGAGGAGGAGGATTGTGTCAGCATGGAGGTGGAGGCTGGCACTCAGCATCATCAGCAGCAGTCTTTTAGGGATGATTTACAGTCCCAAGAAACCAGTGGACTTGTACGTGGCTGGGAGGAGGTGGCTGCGGATCATGTCGTCCTTAGTGACCCAGAGGACTCCGGAGCGAATGCCTCAGCAAACCTACGCTGCATGGCCTCCCTGATCCTGCAAAGTCTGCGGAAGGATCCTCGTATTCTTCGGATCAAGGAGAGGGACCATTACTGGCTGGCCACTCTCCTTGATCCACGGTACAAGGGTAAGGTTGCGGACCTTATGTTACCGTCGCAGAGGGAGCAGAGGATGAGACAACTCCGGGAGGCCTTGCAGAAAGGTCTGTGCAACGCGTTCCCAGAGACTGGGAGGTTGCAAACTCCTGGTCCTGGACAACGAGTTGCTGAGGCTTCGGCCAGTCAAAGAAGGAGCGGTGGGGAAGGTGGCCGTCTGACCGATGCGTTCAGACAATTCTTTAGTCCGCAGCCCCAAAGTATGATCGGTTCCAGCAACCATCGCCAGCGTCTGATAAACATGGTGCAGGAATATCTAGGGGCAAGGTCAGACTTGGACACCTTCCCCACCGAAAATCCTCTGGCTTACTGGGTCTTGAGGATGGATCACTGGCCAGAGCTTGCACAGTATGCAATTGAGCTACTGGCCTGTCCTGCATCCAGCGTTCTTTCGGAACGCACATTCAGTGCTGCTGGAGGATTTGTCACGGATCACAGGGTGCGCCTGTCCACCGACTCGGTTGATCGACTGACTTTCATCAAGATGAACCAGTCTTGGATCACCACCAGCTACCACACACCTGATGCTGATATAACAGACTAATTGATTTTAAAATGTCACATCCCTTCAAGACTGATGCTGATGCTGAGTGCCTGTGCTGTTATGTTGACTGGCTATCCTCCTCCTCCGAGTCCTCAATGATACGATTGATGATGATAGCTTGGAAGATCATTTTTGTTTATGGGTGCCGCCACCAGTGCCTAACGCCCAATTTTTCAGCCCCTGTTTAACAGGGGCGTGTAATTACAATTTTTGAAGCAATACTTTGCAACAGGGCTCATTGCTGTGCTCCAAGTACAGTATCTGTGAGGAGTTGCAGTGTTGTGCCACCAGTGCCTAAGGCCCAATTTTTCAGCCCCTGTTTAACAGGGGCGTGTCATTACAATTTTTGAAGCAATACTTTGCAACAGGGCTCATTGCTGTGCTCCAAGTACAGTATCTGTGAAGGGTTGCAGTGTTGTGCCACCAGTGCCTAAGGCCCAATTTTTCAGCCCCTGTTCAACAGGGGCATGTAATTACAATTCTTGATCTAATAATTCACAGCAGGGCCCATTGCTGCACCCACCAAGAGTAACTGTCAGGGCTTACAGTGTTGTGGCACCAGCACCACCATCAAAGGCCCAATTTTTACTACCACTGTTCAACAATTATATGTAATTAAAATTCCTGATATAATAGTTGACAGCAGGGCGTTCCAGCACCAACCAAGAGTAACTGTGAGTGCTTACAGTGTTGTGCCAACACCAACAACTAAGGGGCCTATTTCTGCAGAGTATATACGGCAGGTCCCTACTTTCAAACATCCAACTTACAAACGACTCCTACTTGCAAACGCAAGAAGACAACAGGAAGTGAGAGGAAATCTACCACTAGGAAGGAAAATTCTCTCCTGTAAGAATAAATATGGGAGAAAGGTGTCTCCTCTGTACTGATGCTTTATCAGCAATCCTTGTTTCAAGAAAAACACCACATTTCAAAAACAGTTGTCATTAGGACGGAAAGTGAGGTGAAATGTTCTGAACAGGGGCACAGACAGCAAAACAAATGTTACAGGGGTGATAACCCTTACCTATGTTTTCCAAAAAGTTTAAAAATAGATTTTTGGTCTGGAGCTACACTTCAACAATGTACCTGTTCAAAATTACAAACAGATTCTACATAAGAACAAACCTACAGTCCCTGTCTTGTATGCACCGCCTGTATACGGCTGTTCAGAGTATATAGGGCCTTTTTTATTTTATGTGCGGGGTTCCCCTTAATATCCATACAAGACCCAAAGGGGCTGGTAATGGGCTGGGGTAGGGGGGGGGGTCATGGGGTAGCTATGCCATTTTTCTTAAAGATTTTCATCCATATTACCGGGACCAGACATTACATTAAAGCCGCAAGCAGTTTTAAATGGCTTTTTTTTCCTTTAGAAGTGTCATTTTGTGCAGGGACAGTTCTAAACACGGGAAACACGTGGCACTTCACAGGCATACTTTAGACACCCCCCAGGTACGATATTTAAAGGAATATTTGACTTTTTTTTTTCACTTTATGCATCATTAAAATGACTGCTCCCGGAAAACGACCGTTTTTAAAACTTATTTTTGCATTGATACATGTCCCCTGGTGCAGAACCCGGGTTCCCAAACCCTTTTTAGGACAATAACATGCATAATAGTTTTTATAATTAGCACTTTAGAATTCGAACGTTCGCATCCATTGTATTTAATAGGGTTCTAATGTTCGTTCGAACTTTCGGTCCGTTCGCGGGTTCTGGTGCGAACCGAACCCGGGGGTGTTCGGCTCATCACTAGCCCTCATTAAAGATTTTGAAAGCCACTTACGTTTATATCCCCTCCTCAAACATCTCTCCTTCATGGTGGAGGCCTCCTATTCAAAATCATCAGGTAGAGTGGAATTAATTTTAGCTCTTAGATACTGAACCACTGAGATCCCTTTGATTAAAGGCATTGGATGAATACTGTCAGCCTTCAGGAGATGGTTAGGGGATGTAGGTTTACTAAACATTTTAGCAATGAGGGAACCATTACCAGTATTTTAAGTCAAAAGGTCCAAAAATGTAACAGACCTAGCATCACAAGTATATGTAAACTTCAAACTAAACAAATTTTGTTTTAAATGGGGATGGCCCCTTCCTATTACAACATGACTGTGCAGCAGTGCAAGGTCCATAAAGACATGGATGAGCGAGTTTGGGGTGGAGAAACTTGACTGGCCTGCACAGAGTCCTGAACTCATTCTGATAGAACACCTTTGGGATGAATTAGAGCAGAGACTGCGAGCCAGGCTTTCTCGTCCACATCAGTGCCTGACCTCACAAATGCACTTCTGGAAGAATAGTCAAACATTCCCATAGACACGTTCCTAAACCTCGTGGACAGACTTCTCAGAAAAGTTGAAGCTGTTAAAGCTGCAAAGGGTGGGTCAACTCAATATTAAACCCTACAGACTAAGACTGGGATGCCATTAAAGTTCATGTGCGTGTAAAGTCAGACCTCCCAATACTTTTGACATTATAGTGTTATAGTGTGTGTATATATACACATATACATACATATATATATATATATATATATATATATATATATATATATATATATATATATTTATATATATATATATATATATACACAGTATCTCACAAAATTTAGTACACCCCTCACATTTTTGTAAATATTTTATTATATCTTTTCATGTGACAACACTGAAGAAATTACACTTTGCTACAATGTAAAGTAGTGAGTGTACAGCTTGTATAACAGTGCAAATTTTCCATCCCATCAAAATAACTTAACATGCTGGCAACAAAAGTGAGTACACCCCTAAGTGAAAATGTCCAAATTGGGCTTAATTGGCCATTTTCCCTCCCCGGTGTCATGTGACTTGTTAGTGTTACAAGGACTCTTGCCTCCAATGTGGAGCAGGTGTGTTAAATTTGGTGGTATCGCTCTCACTCTCTCATACTGGTCACTGGAAGTTCTACATGGCACCTCATGGCAAAGAACTCTCTGAGGATCTGAAAAAAGGAATCATTGCTCTACATAAAGATGGCCTAGGCTATAAGATGATTGCCAAGACCCTGAAGCTGAGCTGCAGCATGGTGGCCAAGACCATACAGCGGTTTAACAGGACAGGTTCCACTCAGAACAGGCCTCGCCATGGTTGACCAAAGAAGTTGAGTGCACGTGCTCAACGTCATATCCAGAGGTTGTCTTTGGGAAATAGATGTATGAGTGCTGCCAGCATTGCTGCAGAGGTTGAAGGGGTGGGGGGTCAGCCTGTCAGTGCTCAGACCATACGCCCCACACTGCATCAAATTGGTCTGCGTGGCTGTCATCCCAGAAGGAATCCTCTTCTAAAGATGATGCACAAGAAAGCCTACAAACAGCTTGCAGAAGACAAGTAGACTAAGGACATGAATTGCTGTCCTGTGGTCTGATGAGAACAAGATAAACTTATTTGGATCAGATGGTGTCAAGAGTGTGTAGCGGCAACCAGGTGAGGAGTACAAAGACAAGTGTGTCTTGCCTACAGTCAAGCATGGTGGTGGGAGTGTCATGGTCTGGGGCTGCATGAGTGCTGCCGGCACTGGGGAGCTACAGTTCATTGAGGGACCCATGAATGCCAACATGTACTGTGACATACTGAAGCCGAGCATGATCCCCCTCCCTTCAGACACTGGGCCACAGGGCAGTATTCCAACATGGTGGAGGATCACAAGTTCTCTAACATCCACCAGCTCTGTGATGTCATCATGGAGGAGTGGAAGAGGACTCCAGTGGCAACCTATGAAGCTCTGGTGAACTCCATGCCCAAGAGGGTAAATTTAGTGCTGGAAAATAATAGTGGCCACACAAAATATTGACACTTTGGGCCCAATTTGAACATTTTTCCTTAGGGGTGTACTTATTTTTGTTGCCAGCGGTTTAGACATTAAAGTGGAGTTCCACTCCTCACACCCTGACATGCTACAATTGGCATGTCATTTTTTTTTTTTGGGGGGGGGGGAGTGGGTACCTGGTTTTTAATGGGATTTCCTGTCCCACTTCCTCCTTCCGACTTCTGGCCGCCTAGACGACTCCTCCTCTCACCCTAGGCGGCCCCTCCCTCCCTGCAATCTTCTGGGACACGTCACAGGTCCCCTAAGATTGCCTGGCCACTGACAGAGAGCAGCGCAAATCAGGCATGCTTTTGGTTTGAATGAATGTGTGGTCTATGTCTGTGGTTGATAATGTTATCATCTCTTACTATGTATGGTGGAGGTATCGTATTTGAACTTTTATATGGTGGAATTATTTATAATTAAGTAATTAATAAACATTTTTGTTATAACCAGTTTTGTTCCTCTCTAACAAATCCTGTCTGGGCTGACTGCCCTCTCCTCCCCCCATTTTTTCATATGCAAATCAGGCATGCGCAGTGCATGCCCGCCTGTGAAGCCGCAAGCTGTCACAGCCGGACGCCCACACTTACAATGCCAGTGCCGCGGAGAGGAGGGGGAGAGGAGCGAGGCATCAGGCGGCCGCATCACTGGACCGTGAGACAAGTGAGTGGCTATTTATTAAAAGTCAACAGCTATACTTTTTGTAGCTGCTGACATTTAATAAACTCAACTGGTGGAACTCCACTTTAATGGCTGTTTGTTGAAGTATTTTGAGGGGACAGCTAATTTACACGGTTCTACAAGCTGTACACTCACTACTTTTCATTGTAGCAAAGTGTATTTTCTTCAGTGTTGTCACATGAAAAGATATAATAAATTATTTACAGAAATGTGAGGGGTGTACTTACTTTTGTGAGATACCCTATGTGATCCTGCGCACAGCTGCTCCCCTGTAGCAGCAAAACTGCTATAGAGCAGTCAGCAAGTGGTTAATGTACAACATTCTATTTACAAGAAGATAATGGGCCACCCATGTCTACATGTCTTTTACATTTTTTTTTTTATTATTAACTTTTCCCTGTCCTAATTTTGTATTGAGAAAACCAGTTAAACCTGAAGTTTAATTTGTTTTTATTTTGCCTTCCCTTTTTTTTAATCTACTTATTAACATGCTAATACAATTTTTATTTTATCCTTTTTAAGTTCCAATTAGATCATCACAGAGCCTTTGTGCTTCCCTATGCAAGGCAAGCAGATCATGACTGGTAGGAGGGGCCAGCCTGGTACTGTATGTACAGTAGCTTCCTGAAGACATCATAGGATTCTGCCTTAGTGCTCCTTTCAAGAGCCATTGGCACTGATGCAAGCAGTGATATCATGTTTGGGAAAAGTTTTGAAAATGTCAAAATGCCTTGAGGGGTGGAAGTTAGTATGAAAAAGAGGGTGTTTCTAGGTAGACTTAAGCTGTATGCAAACCATTCTAGGTAACACCGCTCTGTGTGATTCTGAGCATCCATGATTCAAATAACTGAAAGCAAATGAATGGGCTAAATGATGCAGAGTGTCCTTCTGCTCAGAAATGACGTGAGATTTATCTGACTTGCTGTAGCTTCTAATGCACACCGTGATAAACTTACAGTGTGTAATGACTTTAGAATAAGCAAAGACTAAATGTAAGACTGGGGTTCATGTAAATAGTAAATGTGTGATAGCGCTGCCCAATAAATTGAATTCTATATGTAGCGGGCATGTAAATTTGGGGGGGGGGGGACATCTGGGTTATTCAACCCAGATGTACTAATTGTTAGGGAGTCTGAGAATCCCTTTTGTGGTTCTTGGAGGTCTCTGGTGGTGCAAGGTTCCCTGTGGCCTGCAGGTGGCGTTGTCGCCCTGGACCGGAGTTGAACCCGCACCGCAAGACTGTTCCTTTTTGTCCTTTCCTGGAGCTGGTACAGCGGGGCGGGGAACCCGCTGTGACGCAAAGGGAGAGGAGATAAAAGGGGCGGACGCCCTGACCTTGGGGTTCAGAGTTGGAGGACGCAGCCGCGCCCAGGCACCTTCAGCCTGGGTGCTGGCGTTCCGGAGTTCCGGCCCAGGTGCCCTTGACCTGGCCAGAGCGAGGGATGGAGTCCCTCCCAGGCACCTTAAGCCTGGGGTGAGGTACTATGACCGAGGCCTGGGGCCCAGTAACTTCGACTGGGTTCCACAAGGGTGGAGGAGTCCGAGGGGCCCTAAGGTGTTGGGACCAGTATCTGAGGTGAGGAGGCCGGGGAGTGTAACCCTTCCGAATAGCCCGGTACAGCATTAATCCGGTGACGGCGGGGCCTCTGGTAACTCCCTTGGAGGGATGTCTTCCCCCTGACAGGGGCTGCAACGTAGCAAAGGTAACTCCAGTTCCTGTTCATTAGAGTCGCTGGAAGAGACTTTGAAGCCAAAAAGTAAGTTTTACAGCCACTGTGCTTAGCAAATGTTGGTGAAACCTCAACGGTTTAGTTTTCTTTGAGGATTGTGCCTTGACCTACTCCCCACCAATACTGAACTGTTCTATGGGTCTCAAACTGTCTGCTCGCAAAGGACTATTTGTTTGCCGTTATGGAATAAATAAGTGTTGGACCTTTTCAGTGTGTGGCATTCCAATTACTGGGAGCAAAGGGGGTTATCAGCAGAACAGACTTGGCTCCGAGCGTATACACAGCCCGAAGGTAATCTGGTGCTGGCCTTCACCTCTTCATGCAGTAATCTAGAGCAGTGTTTCTCAACTCCAGTCCTCAAGGCGCACCAACAGGTCATGTTTTTGGGATTTCCTGCAGATAAAACAGCTGTGATAATTACTAAGGCAGTGAAACTGCTCAAATCACCTGTGGAAATCAATGGAAATCCCAAAAACATGACCTGTTGGTGCGCCTTGAGGACTGGAGTTGAGAAACACTGATCTAGAGGACATGGGCCGTGGCGCAACTCTCTCTCTCCTTCAAGGTATCCCTAGACCAGAGCCAAAGTAACCGCTAAAGAAGAGAGAGAGGGTGAGGCCGCTACACGTGGGGACTCGTAAGTCCGGGATGTGTGTTTCGTGTATGGAGCTGGGAACGTCTGTGTTTGGACTTTGCTGCCCGGTGGAGTTCCGAGTAGGTCGGCCATGTTGGCAAGCGCGCCATGAGGCACACCATAGCTGCGCAGTTCGTGGGCGGGGAGAAGGGAAAGCCCGAGAACAAGTGCAGAGTATGGGAGGAGTCTGGCCATGTGGAAGTAGTCACGTGGGGATTCTGGCGCGAATTGGTCAGTGCGCAATGGAGTAGCAGACAGTCGGGATGACCTCAAGTACCCCGTGGATTCCGGTTCCTTACCCCACGAAGATGACTTCCTTTGCTGCTTCCATAACGGAAACAGGAATAAGACTTAGGCCCCGAGGACGTTTGGCTCTGTATGTATGCAGAGACATAGAGGCCCTCGGTGTGATCTGTCCCGGCTGCTCAGGACTGGTGGTCAACTTGAAGCCATTCGGGCGATGTGAGGCTTGCAAGGAGTTTCTTTTTGAGGTGGAGCCATTCACAGAAAGGCCTCAAGCCTTCCACCTCAACTGCCTCACAGGTACCGCCACTCCGGAAGGGGAGATCCAGGCCTTTGCGGAGATTTCTGTGCGCACTGACCAGGGCAAAGAGAGTGCCCAACCAGAGACTGAGAGAGAAAAATCAGAGGATGCTGCTTCGGTCACCACAAACTCCCTGCTCCCACCTCTGAAGAGGAAAGTCGGCCTGGTACAGGCATCCTATGGTCGTGGAAGAGCTTCGACCCGCCGCTTGCCTGGCCTGGATGGATCCGGAGGGAAGAGCCCTGGACATCCCTGTTCTACTGAAGGCCCAGGTGAGCCAGGGGTTGGGACTGTGTGTGTGGTTGGAGGTGTCGGGAGTCCACTGTCGGTGGAGCCCGTAAGGGAGGGTGATTCCGTATCTACTGGGAATTACCTGCCCGCAGAAATGTACGACACCTCCGACCTAGAGTCGCTGTCAGATGCTGGCGATGATGGCAAGATCGATGAGGTCTTTCACCGCAAGGGTTGGGACAGGATGCCATTACTCGCGCTCCGTGCGCCAAGGGATCTGCCTATGTCTACAGGGGATAGTACACCCCGGGTGGAGGTCCCGGAGCCCGGGGAGAAATCTGGTCTCCTGCCTACCCTTCCATCCTCCGGATCACCTACTGCTTAATTCGTTCCGGTGACGGGAACGCAACGTTCATCACTGTGGGCTCCTAGGCCCTAGCCAACGGAGGTAGTTAAAGTACCATGGCATCCTGAGTCCATTGTCCAGCCTGGAGAAGGAGACCGTGCCACAATGCCACCTCTGGCCCGGCTACAGCGGCTCTTCTGTCAAAGAGTTGCCCGTGAGTATGGGTAGGAGTACCCATACCTACCTCGGGACTTGCTTTTTGAAGTGGAGGTCCTACGGCAGCGATGGTATGATGAGTTTGTCTGGGAAAAGCTCAAAGTGCCCCAGGCTCGCCAATATCTTTCGTGTTTATCCCCCGTGTCTAGGAAGTTCAAAGACTGTAAAGCGGAGTGGATGTTGGGTTGGCACATACATGCGGACAGGGTGCTTATTTGTCGCAAAGATGGAGAGAACATTGAATATAATGTGGAGACTTTCGATAAGCACTTGAAGCCCCTGTTCCTGCCGCACCCAAAGTTCTACCTTTAGGAGGAAAAGACTCCTGTATGCTCTGTTTATTGTTCATTGCTGAACTTGCCGAAACACAAGGACTGTGACCTAGTTTTTTATTTTATTTGGGCGTTTTATTCTTTGGAGAAATGGGAGCTGTTACTGTTCGTTCTCCCTCTTTCTCCCTGCACTGCAAAGAAGATAATGACTTTGGGGTGTAGTTAGTGTGAACACAGTGAAAGAAGAAGGAAAGTTGTCTGGAGGATTTGGCCAAGTGTCATTACCGTGGCACTGTCACCAGGTGGCAGTGCTGCGCAACGACAGTTTTTTTTTTTTACACTTGCATCACCATACTCATTGGAGCGAATGGGCCTTTTCAAGGACAGGCCCGTTCATTCCAAGAAAACACACATTGTGATAGGATGTTTTTTTTTTTTTTCCCTTCTGCAGGAGATTCATCTGTCAAGGCTGCTGGGAATGGGTGGTCCTTAGATAGTCAGAGGGAGGATGGTGCATGTGTAAATGTCAGAAGTGTCTTATTGAAAGTTTTATAGTTTTACTGTTTTATGTTTTCCCTTTCCCATTTTAGGTCTTGGCACAATTCAGGACTAAATTGTATGGTTTAGTTTCTGGGCGGAGCTTATGTCACCACCTTTGTGGGATGTGAGTTCGGACCAGACACTGGGGACCAGTGTCAAATCACCGGGGGGAGAGTGTAGCGGGCATGTAAATTTGGGGGGGACATCTGGGTTATTCAACCCAGATGTATTAATTGTTAGAGAGTCTGAGAATCCCTTTTGTGGTTCTTGGAGGACTCTGGTGGTGCAAGGTTCCCTGCGGCCTGCAGGTGGCGTTGTCGCCCTGGGCCGGAGTTGAACCTGCACCGCAAGACTGTTCCTTTTTGTCCTTTCCTGGCGCTGGTACAGCGGGGCGGGGAACCCGCTGTGATGCAAAGGGAGAGGAGATAAAAGGGGCGGACGCCCTGACCTTGGGGCTCAGAGTTGGAGGACGCAGCTGCGCCCAGGCACCTTCAGCCTGGGTGCTGGCGTTCCGGAGTTCCAGGCCCAGGTGCCCTTGACCTGGCCGGAGCGAGGGATGGAGTCCATCCCAGGCACCTTAAGCCTGGGGTGAGGTACTATGACTGAGGCCTGGGGCCCAGTAACTTTGACTGGGTTCCGCGAGGGTGGAGGAGTCCGAGGGGCCCTAAGGTGTTGGGACCTGTATCTGAGGTGAGGAGGCCGGGGAGTGTAACCCTTCCGAATAGCCCAGTACAGCATTAATCCGGTGACGGCGGGGCCTCTAGTAACTCCCTTGGAGGGATGTCTTCCCCCTGACAGGGGCTGCAACATAGCGAAGGTAACTCCAGTTCCTGTTCATTAGAGTCGCTGGAAGAGACTTTGAAGCCAAAAAGTATGTTTTACAGCCACTGTGCTTAGCAACCGTTGGTGAAACCTCAACGTTTTAGTTTTCTTTAAGAATTGTGCCTTGACCTACTCCCCACCAATACTGAACTGTTCTATGGGTCTCAAACTGTCTGCTCGCAAAGGACTATTTGTTTGCCGTTATGGAATAAATAAGTGTTGGACCTTTTCAGTGTGTGGTACTCCAATTACTGGGAGCAAAGGGGGTTATCAGCAGAACAGACTTGGCTCCGAGCGTATACACAGCCCGAAGGTAATCTGGTGCTGGCCTTCACCTCTACATGCAGTAATCTAGAGGACATGGGCCGTGGCGCACCTCGCTCTCCCCTTCAAGGTACCCCTAGACCAGAGCCAAAGTAACCACTAAAGAAGAGAGAGAGGGTGAGGCCGCTACATATATATGCACAAATACCAATATAATAACAAGAAAAAAACAATTCATAAAATATTAAAGTGCAAGTGCTAATATAATAAATAGGGTGCTAATAGTGCAATAAATGTGCAAAAAAAAAACAATATTAATCCAGTAATAATTCGTCTTAAAAATAGTGCACATAGAAAAGTCTCTTTCTGTGAACTGTGTTCCACAAATTTGTGGAACACATTGTATTTCTCCACTTCATATCTTGTGTCCCATTCACCATGTGCAGTGCATGCTCACCCCCATCTTAGAGCCAACCAGGGGTCATTAACGCATATAAGAGATAATATCTGATGTGCATGTTTAAGAGCAGTACGATTCCCCTTCTAAAGTGGCTCCACACTGTTCACAAGCAACTCCAAGGCAACATTTGAAGAGAAAAATGCTTCCAATAGTGCAGTACCTGGGTTATTAAGCTGAATAAACTGCACAACCATAGTTACATTTATTAAAATAAAGCATAGCATATACTTAAAATCCAACAGGTCTCACATGTTCCAAATAAGTACTCCCATCGCCAGGCTCCACCTCTACGCGTTACGCCACCATCTCACGTGGCTTCATCTGGAGTTTTTTTTTAAGACTGGGGTTCAGCTTTAATAATCTATATTTAAAGGGTCTGTGTACCTTCACAGAAAAAATGTAAAGGTGAACTAACACCTGACAACATTCCCCACCCCACTGATCCGATCAGCTAGTCACAGTGATGCCGCTGTCCAAGCAGAACCAATCTGATCTGTCTAAGAAGCGCTGATGAAGAAGAGTGGGCATTTCAAATCCCCAGATGGCTGTAGACATGCTGACAGCTCGGCAACCCTGGTGGTAGGTACAACAGGATCAAAACAGCTAAACTATCAGAACCTATAGAAACGTTTTGTTCAGAGTTGTGTTTTAAGTATTAAAATGGTTAATTTGCGTTTAACTTTACAATGTATGAAAGAGAATAACTACCGTATTTATTGGCGTATAACATGCACAGGCATATAACACGCACCCTAACTTTAAGAGGGAAGTTTCAGGAAAAAACTTTCCACAGCCCCCTGCGTATAACACGCAGGCACAGTTTACCCTCTATTTTCAGGGTAAAAAAGTGAGTGTTATACGCCAATAAATACAGTATATCCTAGTTTCAACAAGAAAACATTAGTAGTTGACTCTGTGTGCATTGTGAGGAGATGATTTGATAGGAAAAGAAAATGTAATTTTGCCAAAATAAAAATTCAAGGTCCCCTCAAAGTTACAAACAACTTGACCCTAGTTTTCTTAGTTTAAGATGTCATCATGGCTAAAATATTTAATTTTCTTTCCATTGTGGACAGTTGAACCTTTTCTGGTGCATATCTTATGAGAACACTCATTTGTGCTGTAGGAATTTGATATTCTTCCTTTGATGTAAACTCTGCAAACAAAGAGAAAGTTCTACTCCACTAAAACCAATGATGACAACAGTAATGGAAATAATGAGGATTAACCCGATGATGACGATAATAATATTGAGCAATGAAGATGATAGTGAATATAACAACAATAACGAATGACTAATAATGATGCAGGAATGGACAATGAAGCAGATTATAATGGTGATGCAACATTTCTGTCTTTATTGAAAAGCTTGAAATTCTGTGCATACCTAAATGGTCACTGTGATGTGTGAAAAGTGAGTCATTCAAGTCACTAGTTTTAAAATGATAGTGGTCCTCCAGAGATTATTGAACATGATGAGGCCTTGCTGAGGTTCCAACACCAAGCACTTTGGCCAAATTATAACTATAGAATTCTAACTTCAATATGTACCTAGTAAGCATTATTGCATTTCTTCCAATCAGAAGTCATGAATCAATATAAAAGCCTTGGCCTTTTAGTGATGTAAATACATTTTCCATCAAGAAATAAAATTCTGTTCCTTAAAAGGAGCCTGTTTCCAGAGTAAACAAGCAGTAAAACACTTTACAACAAGACCTCACTCACCTCTGTAGTTATAGGCATTGTGAAGAAGTTTAGAAACAGAGACAATGAATATACAGTTACTTTCTACACTTTCTATGATAAGGGACTATATACAAGATTTTAGTAATGAGAACGGTATCATTAGCAGTAATCATCATGGATTCATGAAGAATCGTTCTTGCTAACCTTCTATGAGGAGGTGAGTTGCCATCTAGATAAAGGAAGGCCCGTAGACGTAGTTTATCTGGATTTTGCAAAACCATTTGACACATTTCCCCATAAACGTTTACTGTACAAAATAAGGTCCATTTGCATGGACCATAGGGTGAGTAAATGAATTGAAAACTGGCTACAAGGGCGAGTTCAGAGGGTGGTGATAAATGGGGGGTACTCGGAATGGTCAGGGGTGGGTAGTGGGGTCCCCCAGGGTTCTGTGCTGGGACCAATCCTATTTAATTTGTTCATAAACGACCCAGAGGATGGGGTAAACAGTTCAATGTCTGTATTTGCAGACAATACTAAGCTAAGCTGTCATATATAGAAACAGAAATACTGCATACTTCTTCTATATATGATGTACGACATCTGCTGAACAGGGAGCTGAATGGGCTAAAATTCAGGCATTCGTCCAAACCTAAACAGCCATTTCGGTCTGAACCTAGGTAACACTAGCCCAGGTTTGGACCGAACTGTCGGCTCATCCCTTCCTCTAAGAGGGCAGGATTAGCTACTGATTATTTTTAGCGCCGCTATACCGTTTTTTTGGCCACGAATTGCGGGCGCTAGCGGGGGTATTTTAACCCCCGCTAGCGGCCGAAAAAGGGTTAAAAACACCCGCAATAACGCCTCTTTGAGGCGTTTTGCGGGCGTAGTAGAGGCGCTACCCCATTGATTTCAACGGGCAGGGGCGCTATAGGAGCGCTATTTTTAGCGCTCCTATTGCGCCTCAAAGATGCGGCTTGCAGGAGTTTTTTGAGCCTCCTGCAAGCGCAACGCTCCAGTGTGAAAGCCCTCGGGCCTTCACATTGGATAGTATTGAGAGGCTTTTTTGGGGCGCATTGCAGACGCTATTTAGAGCGCAATAGCGCCTGCAAAGCGCCTCAGTGTGAAAGGGGCCTTAAAATTGTAGGAACTGGAAACAGGACCCTTTCCTGCCAACAGCTAGCATTGAAATACTGCTGTCATTGAGCTGCACGCTGAGAAGTTATGTGTCTCTTCATACACATGGTACCCAAATGACTGATGATGTTGCCTTACTTCATACGCTTTAGACAGAGCCTGCAAATGACTATGGTGCCGTCTACAGCACATGAGTTTAAAGGGGCCCACACAGCTGAGCTCTAGGAAAAGCTGCCCCTGGATGACATCCTGCCTCACTTTCCTCCTCTACTGTATCTGGCACCCAGAACAGTCATAGAACTCATCATCACCCCCCCCCCCTTTACTGGAGCCAACTTGGCAATAGGCTGCACCTGCTCAGACAAACATTGCATTATGGCCACTAGATGGAGCCAACGGTCATAGGAAATTTAATGTATAAGCCAAAATACACTTATACTACCTCCCATTATAATCAATAATCATGACAGAGTTTCTAACCTATCCTCAGTCTACTGCAAAAATATTTTGAGGTGTTCCTGTCGGCTGCCCAGCCTGAGATGTTCCTGCCTGCTGCCCAGCCTGAGATGTTCCTGCCTGCTGCCCAGCCTGAGATGTTCCTGTCCGCTGCCCAGCCTGAGGTGTTTCTGTCCGCTGCCCAGCTTGAGGTCGCTCCTTCAAGGGGGGGTACTGTAAGGAAAGGTTCCATCCGCTGGTAGTATCTATCATCTGGCGTGCAGTACTGAGGTCCACCAGCAAGTGTCTCCTGGCAGTTCTGAACTGTCAGGGAAACTTCTCTCTGCTGGTGTTATATCATCCTTGGGCCGCAGTACTGGCGTCCACCAGCAGATGGAACCTGGCAGTGTGGTGCAGATGTTACTTCCTGCAATCAGAGGTCACCTCAGCCTGTTAGCAGGTATAAATACCCGGCAAGTGCACACACACACTGCCCTGGTATCGTCCTTGTGCTCTGACCTGCAGCCCGTCTACCTGAACCCTCATTCCTGTCACCTGAACCTGAACCTGAACCTGTTGTGTCTGTCCTTATCCCTGGATCCCTGGAGCCTTGCTCTGCAGCCTGATTGCCCCCTGCTTGTCCCTGTCTGCCCACTCCTGGCCCCCCATCTGCTGATCCCCCGTTAATGATTCTGGCCTGGTCTGACTACGATTCTGGTTTCCCCTTTTACTACTTAGGCCTCATGCCCACTGGCGTTTTTACAGCTGCGTTTTTTGCAGCTTAAAAACGCCTGTCCATGTTATTGTAAATATTTTTTTTTTTTTGAAAAAAAAAACAAAAAAACAAAAACGTCGGAGCTAAAAACGCGACCGCGCGTTAGTGCACGTTTTTGTGCGTTTTTTGACGCTCGCGTTTTTTTCTGCCTAATTCTGACGCTGAGGAACGCACTGGTCCTGGGTTTTTTTTACAGCTTAAAAACGTCTGTGCTATTTGCAGCTCAAAAACGTCTAGGTGGGCATGAAGCTATAGACTAACATGGACAGGCGTTTTTAACCACTTCCCGCCTAGTCAATAGTGAATTGACATCCGGGAAGTGGTTGCATTATCGATACTGGACGTCATATGACGTCCTGCAGGATAATGCCTTGCGCGGGCCCGCGGGGGCGCGCAGCGCGGTGATCGGGGACGGCATGTGTCCCTCGGACACAGCGCTTCCCCGATCACGGTAAACAGCCAATTTCATTGACTGTTTACCATGTGATCGGCTGTGTCAAAGTCACGGCCGATCACCTGTCAAAACAAACTCGGCGGCGCGCTCCGTGCGCGCCGCCACAGGCTTGCAGAGCGGGGATCGGGGAAGGCGAGTGTCCCTTGGACACAGCGCATCCCCGATCAGAGTAAACAGCCAATGAATTGGCTGTTTACCACGTGACCGGCTGTGTCCAATCACAGCCGGTCACAAATGTAAACAAACTCCACAGGAGTTACTACCTGATCCCTGCTCTCTCCTCACACACCGATCTGTGAGGAGAGAGAAGAGATCAGTAAGTTAGCTCAGTGTAGTTTGTCTACATAAGTTTACAGTGCACAACACGCCCCCCCCATAAAGAGGACCTGTCACACAGCCCAGCACATCAATCAGCCCAGCCAATCAGCCCATCTGTCAATCAGCCCATCTGTCAATCAGCCCATCTGTCAATCAATCAGCCCATCTGTCAATCAATCAGCCGATCTGTCAATCAATCAGCCGATCTGTCAGTCAATTAGCCGATCTGTCAATCAATCAGCCGATCTGTCAATCAATCACCCCACCTGTCAATCAATCACCCCATCTGTCAATCAATCAGCCCATCTGTCAATCAATCAATCAGCCCATCTGTCAATCAATCAGCCCATCTGTCAATCATCTGTCACAGGCCCACCTCCATCGGTACCGCCATTGGCACCGCCACACAGGCTACCAGTACCGCCATCGGTACCAGTACCACCACCAGTACCGCCACCAGGCCCAGCATCTATACTGCCACACAGGCCCGCTACCAGTATCACCACTAGTGCCGCCATCGGTACCACCACCAGTACCACCACCCGTACCACCGTCGGTAGTGCCACCACCACCTGTACCACCACCTGTACCGCCATCGGTACCATCACCACCCGTACCACCATTGGTACCACCACCACCTGTACCGCCATCGGTACCACCACCACCTGTACCGCCATCGGTACCACCACCACCTGTACCGCCATCGCTACCACCACCACCCGTACTGCCACCTGTACCGCCATCGGTACCGCCGCCACCACCACCACCCGTACCGCCATCGGTACCACCACCACCTGTACCGCCATTGGTACCACCACCACCCATACCGCCATCGGTACCACCACACAGGCCCACCACTAATACCTCCATCGGTACTACCACACAGACCGCCACCACTACCACCAGCAGTACCATTACACAGGCCCACCAATAAGCACTGCCATAATGTCCCAAAGGGTTTACACACCTGAGGAGGCATATGCCATTCTTGCCATGTCAGATGATGAGAGCAGCGGGGAGCTCCCATTATCCGATTCTGGTTCGGAATACGAGCCAGTGGAGGATAGTGGCTCAGAGTCCGAGTCCCCGGAGGAAACCGTCCCTCCCAAAATAATGCGATCGGCACCAAGATCAGCACCAAGATCAGCACCAAGATCAGGAGAACTGCCCACCACCAGCAGCTCCATACCCCAGGAAGAGGAGCCCAGTACAAGCAATGGAAATGCACGCCCAACCCGAAGAATCCAGCCCCAATCCTACCTTCCCGATGCCCTGGCAAACCCCTTATGGTTGCCTGCCAACACAGGATCCGCTATCATCCCCCCTTTCACCGCACAGCCAGGTGTGCAGCCCGACACTACAAATTTTTCTAAATTTGATTATTTTTGTTTATTTTTCCCACAAGATTTGCTGCAGAATATAGTGGATCAAACGAATCTGTATGCATCCCAATTTATTGCTGCCAACCCCGATTCTTCCTACGCCCGCATGTTCCAGTGGCGGCGTCTAACATTGGAGGAATTTAAATTATTTTTGGGCCTTATGTTCAATATGGGGCTTAGAAAAAAGAACGAAGTCCATTCATATTGGTCCAAACGCCCCATCCAACACATGCCCATATATTCCGCTGTCATGTCCAGGAAAAGATACGACATGATTATGCGCTTTCTCCACTTCAATGACAATTCACAGTGCCCTCCCCGAGATCATCCCAACTACGACAAATTGTACAAGATACGCCCCCTAATCAATGCCTTTTCCCAGCGATTTGAAGAAGTTTTCATCCCAGACCAAAAAATTTGTGTGGACGAGTCCCTCGTACATTTCACCGGTCGACTGCAGTTCAAGCAGTACATACCAAGCAAGAGAGCCAGGTATGGGTTAAAATTAAATAAATTATGTGATCGAGCCACTGGATACGTCTGCAAATTCAGGATCTACGAAGGCAAAGACTCCCAGCTCCAGCCCCGTGATTGCCCCACATATATTGGAACCAGTGGGAAAATTGTCTGGGAGTTGGCATACCCCCTGTTCGGAAAAGGTTACCATTTATATGTTGATAATTATTATACCAGCCTGCCCCTTTTTCGCCACCTTTACAGTAAACAAACCCCGGCCTGCGGTACCTTCAAAAAAAAACGGAAGGGATTCCCACAAAATTTATTGACAAAAAAATTGCGACCTGGAGAATCGGCATCCATGAGGAACGAGGAGGTGTTGGCCATGAAGTGGAGGGACAAGAAAGATGTCCACATCCTCTCTACGATCCACAATGACACCATGGTGGAGATCCCAAGAAGACGCGGCTCCATTGTAAAGCCCGAATGTGTCCACGACTACAATTTGTACATGGGGGGGTGGATTTAAACGACCAGATGCTACAGCCCTACTTATCAACCAGAAAGTCCCGTTATTGGCACAAAAAAGTTGCGTTTCACCTGTTTCACATGGCCCTTTTTAATTTGTTTGTTTGCTACCAAAAAGCAACTCAAAATCACCGACCCACTACCTCCAATATATCGAAGATATCATCGATGCCCTCATTTACCAACAAGATCCCGCCCCAGGAAGCATTCGCTCTGATAGTGTGAGTCGGCTTCACGAGCGACACTATCCCTTTAGCATCCCCCCCACAGAATCTGGAAGAAGACGCCAAAAGAAATGCCGTGTATGCAGCAGAGGAGGAGTAAGAAGAGACACCAGCTATTATTGTCCCGATTGTCCCTCCCAACCTGGCCTGTGCATCGGAAATTGCTTCAAAAATTATCATACATCCATTAGTTCCCCTTATTATTAACAGACTGCCATTTCCCTATTTGCCTGCTACCATGTTACTAACTACCTTCCATGTAATTAACTGACCCTGGCCTGTTTACCGACGATGTCTTTGCTTGCCGATTTAAACCACGTTTCTGACCTCCACGTGCACCAACCTCAGCCTGTTTACCGACGATGCCTCTGCCTGCCGATTTAAACCACGTTTCTGACTTCCACGTGTACCGACCTTGGCCTGTTAATCGACCATGTTTTTGCCTGCCACTTGGACTGATCTTTTGGCCATCTACTTTTAGTACACAGGGGTCTCACATATGTGAGGGGCTTCAGAATAGCGTTCTAAGTAGAGAAAACCAGTTTTTCGTTTTCTGTGCTCCAAGAACAGGGTCTGGTTGCCCGGAGGCTTCAAAGCGATTTGGGTGGGAGAAGCCTCTACCCCTGTCCCCCTGGCCCTAAGCTTGATGGTCCTTCCTGCTGCCTGGACCAATAATTTGGCTGTGCTGACCATATTACTGCCTGTAATGACCCATGACCTTATGGACCATGTTTCTTCCTGCGGCTTGGACCAATACTTTGGCTGTGTTGACCATATATCTGCCTGCTGCCTCTACTGACTTTGGACAGCATTTCTGCCGGGACACCTCTGCCTGCTACCTGGACCTGTGCTTTGGCTGTGCTCTGGCTGTGCTGACAGTATCTCTGCCTGTGCGAACTATGGACAGTATTCCTGCCTGCTGCCTGGATGATTGCTTTTGCTGTCGCTGACCTCATCCCTGCCTGCTGCCTGGACCGATGCTCTCCTCTGTGGACCACTGCACTTCTAAAACCACAGGTAATCTTTTGTTATTTGGTATGTACCTGCTATGTGTTAGATATATGAAGGGCCTTCAAAAATGTGATCGGTAGTCAGAAAATGATATGTGCAATTAATGCTGCTAGAATGCCTGGAGGTGCTACTTGGATGTTGGGCCTCTGTATGTGGCCAGGCTGTGTAAAAGTCTCAAACATGTGGTATCGCCATACTCAGGAGGAGTAGCAGAATGCATTTTGGGGTGTAATTTTTGCTATGTACATATTATGTGTTAGAAATATCTTATAAATTGACAACTTTGTGTAAAAAAAATGCATTTTAATTTTTTCTCCACATTTTCCAAAACCTTCTGGAAAAAAATGAACCGTTCAAAAGACTCATAATGCCTCATAGATTATACGTTGGGGTGTGTGCTTTCCAAAATGGGGTCATTTTGTGGAAAATTCTATTGTCCTGGTGCTCCAGGGCCTTCAAAATTGTAATAGGTGGTTGAGAAATGATATGTGCGATTTATGCTTGTAGAACGCCTGAAAGTGCTACTTCAATGTTGGGCCTCTGTATATGGCCAGGCTGTGCAAAAGTCTCACACATGTGGTATCGCTATACTCAGGAGGAGTAGCAGAATGCATTTTGGGGTGTTATTTTTGCTATGTATATGCTATGCGTTAGAAATATCTTATAAATGGACAACTTTGTGTAAAAAAAATGCATTTTCATTTTTTCTCCACATTTTCCAAAACCTTCTGGAAAAAATGAACCGTTCAAAAGACTCATAATGCTTCATAGATTATACGTTGGGGTGTGTGCTTTCCAAAATGGGGTCATTTTGTGGAAAATTCTATTGTCCTGGTGCTCCAGGGCCTTCAAAATTGTAATAGGTGATTGAGAAAGGATATGTGCGATTTATGCTTGTAGAACGCCTGAAAGTGCTACTTCAATGTTGGGCCTCTGTATATGGCCAGGCTGTGTAAAAGTCTCACACATGTGGTATCGCTATACTCAGGAGGAGTAGCAGAATGCATTTTGGGGAGTCATTTTTGCTATGTATATGCTATGCGTTAGAAATATCTTATAAATGGACAACTTTGTGTAAAAAAAATGCATTTTCATTTTTTCTCCACATTTTCCAAAACCTTCTGGAAAAAAATGAACCGTTCAAAAGACTCATAATGCTTCATAGATTATACGTTGGGGTGTGTGCTTTCCAAAATGGGGTCATTTTGTGGAAAATTCCATTGTCCTGGTGCTCCAGGGCCTTCAAAAGTGTAATAGGTGGTTGAGAAAGGATATGTGCGATTTATGCTTGTAGAACGCCTGAAAGTGCTACTTCAATGTTGGGCCTCTGTATATGGCCAGGCTGTGTAAAAGTCTCACACATGTGGTATCGCTACACTCAGGAGGAGTAGCAGAATGTATTTTGGGGTGTAGTTGCAATTATGCATATGCTGTGTGAGAGAAAAAAACTGTTAATATGACCAGTTTGTGTAAAAAAAAAAAAAAAATTAAAATTTTCCCAAGAATTGTGGGAAAAAAATACAACTTCAAAAAACTCACCACGCCTCTTAGTAAATACCTTGGACTGTCTACTTTCCAAAAAGGGGTAATTTTGGGGTATTTGTACTTTCCTCGCTTGTTAGTGTCTCAAGAAATGAGATATCCCTTCAGTACATCAGGCGTGATCAGATGTGATAAATTTTCAGTGATTGCCACCATAGTTTGTAGACTCTATAACTTTCACAAAGACCAAATAATATACACTAATTTGGGTTCATTTTACCAAAGATATGTAGCAGTATACATTTTGGCACAAATTTATGAAGAAAAATTACTTATTTGCAAAATTTTACAATAGAAAATAAAAAAAAGTGTTTTTTTTAAAAAAAAATTGCTGTTTTTTTGCTTATATCGCAAAAAATAAAAAACCCAGTGGCGATTAAATACCACCAAAAGAAAGCTCTATTTGTGAGAAGAAAATGATAAAAATGTTGTTTGGATACAGTGTAGCATGACTAAGTAATTGTCATTCAAAGTGTGAGAGTACTGAAAGCTGAAAATTGGTCTGGGCGGGAAGGTGCATAAGTGCATGGTATTGAAGTGGTTAAGCTGTAAAAAACGCTCAAAAACGCGGCTGTAAAAACGTCCGTGGGCATGAGGCCTTATGCTGGTTATTGTGACTGTTTGTTTGTTTGTTTGGTTGTTCACTTTTGTGCTGGTGGTGTATTCACATTTATATTTATTTATCTTTAATAAATTACTTACTTCACTTATCTCTGTTTGTTTGCGGTTTCCTCTGTTGCAGTCCACACAGTTCTGATCGTATCTGATTCCTGACAAGATTTCTCAAACTTCATGTTCTGTCTGACACTTGTCAAGTAAAAATGAAGTGAACGAAAAGCTCCCAAACAGGAAAACAGACAAGAATGCAAAGTTAACAGAGCTTAAACTTGTGCTTTAATATTTAGGTCATCCAGCGAAAGCTCGGGTCCAGTTCCAGGAAAAAGCTTTCTAACATGTCTTATTGCAACTTCTCCTGAGACTCTTCTTCCAACAGTGTGGCAGTTGCTGTAGACTTGAGATCATCACTTCATCCAGGCAGATCATGTGATGATGATCTCACGTCTATGAGCAAATTATGTCTCCAGCTATCACGTTAGGAACTCTGTGATTAATATATTTATGTAGGCATGAGAGTGCAGTTACAATTGCATATTTAATGATGGTTTCTGAGTTTTAGATGTCTCATACAATCAAGTTTGTTTTATTTTCTTGTTCCTTACGGAAAAAGAAAATATAAAATGACCTCACATTTACTCTAGCAGGTGTATTAAAAAAATATGCTGCAAATAGCAATGATGATATAAATAGTGTAGCAACCCATGCCGCTGTTTACATTTTATTTTTTATAAGTGTATCAGAGAACAATGAAATTAAGTGCCTGACCTTTCCAGTAAGTGTTCGTGATATATAAGAAGTTTGTGATATATAAAAGTTACTTGCTTTTACAAAGCAAAGAGTGTAAAAATGTATTTTGGATGTTAAAGATAAATTCAGTGGGATCTTTTCTTTGATGAAGCTGCAGAGTGTCCAGGAACAGAGCAATGCTGAGACAGCATGGTGAAAAAATGGATTCTACATTACCTACCAGCACCATAATCTGTTTTCATGTGTGCATTTTACAATATATAACATTTACTATAAAATCATGAGCCACATGAATAATATTTTTTACCTATTAACTGTTATTAATATTACCTATTTTTATATTATGCACTTGTAAAATTTAGGAGCTCCACTGTATACATTTTTTTATTCAACTTTTATTTATCCAAAATAAAATAATTCACTTTTCCATGTGTTGCCATAAAAGAACTGTACATTAAAAAAAAAAAAAAACATTAATTATGGTTGGCAAATAATACAGAAAGCTGCTAGACTGGTCAATCGTAATTTTCCCTTACATACCTAAATATCAAGGTCATTGTTAGGAATCTGGTACGTTGTATTGTCTGTACCACAACATTTTACCAGTAGGTGGCGCTCTGGACAACATATATTTTACACTACAAACAAAGCTGGGTTTATTCCATAACCAAATGAAGTGTGTCAGACACTGTTTTAGTAAATGTGATTTTCTTGCTAATTCAGTACAATTCCCATGACTATATTTGAAAGATAGTAACATGAATATGGACGTGACATATAAGGATCAAGTTGTTTTTTCTAAATGGTCATCTGCTTTAAGAACACACAATATTTTTTCTTCCTTTAATTTTAATTTTTTTAATCCCTGTCCATTTTTGCATTATATTTTTCTAGTCTACTTTGAAAGATCGGGCTGTGTTGAGTCTGTGATGCTGTAAAGACTGTAAATGATAAATTAGTAGCTAAATTATTAAAGCAGTAGTAAACCGCACCTTTAGAAAAAAAAAAAACCTGCAAGACAATGTCATATGTGCTAGTATGCAGCGCAATACTTACCCTAGAATGAAGACCTGAAGCGGCGCGCTATCACCGCTGACAGGGCTTCCATCTTCCCCCGGTCTTCCTTCCATGTTCGCATGCTCCAGCCGTCTGATTGGCCAAGCCGCGATTATGTCATTCCCACGCATGCGGACTGCGAGTCCCACACATGCGGACTGCGAGGGACATCACCGGCTGCATACAGTGTGAATATCTCCTAAACGGTGCAAGTTTAGGAGATATTCACTGTACCTACAGGTAAGCCTCATTATAGGCTTACCTGTAGGCACAAGTTAAAAAAAAAAAAAAAAAGATTTTACTACCACGTTAAAGCTTAGTTAAAGTAATATAGAGATAGATAGCTATTTGTTCTTATAGTATCTTAGTTTTTATAGTTCTACCACTATTATCATCTTAAAGCAGTGCAGGCAGTGTAAATATGAGTGTGCAGTCCAATGGACATTTGAGTTATATCTAGCGCACTAAATGATCAGCTCTCAGAAACAGGACTGGTATGATGAACTTTACCTCTTCAGCCCTGTACACACGATCAGTTTGACTGATGAAAACCGTCTGATGGATTGTTTTCATCAGACAAACCGATCGTGTATGGGACCCATCAGTCTTTTTTCCATCGGTTTTAAAAAATAGAACATGTTTTAAAATTATCTGATGGATAAAAAACCGATGGCAATTTCCGATCGTCTGTGGGGAAATCCATCAGATAAAAAACCCAAGCATGCTCAGAATCAAGTCGACACATGCTCAGTAGCATTGAATTTCATTTTTCTCAGCTCATCGGAGTGTTTTACGTCACCACGTTTGGAACGGTCGGTTTTTTGACTGATGGTGTGTGGGCAAGACTGATGGAAAACAGTTTCATCAGATTTCTGATGGACAAACCCATCAGACGAAAATCCATAGGATATCTGATCGTGTGTACAGGGCTTTCCTCTGCAATACAATATTGTGTGCGGATGCATGTACTGAGGGGTGTGACTGGAGCTGAAGTGGAGGAATCAGCATTTTCTCTGAGAGTTTTTTAAAGCATTTCCAAATTAATATCAGCCACACATAATCAAATGCAGGGTTTCAAGACTATAAAAAGATAAAAAGCCCAGAAGCATATTTATGTCCACCATTTATTTGCTTTTTTTTCTTCCTGATTATTGGCCAAAAATCTTTAATTTGTCTCGCAAGACATTTAAGAAGTATTGAGCCTTAGAAGAGTGAGCAGTTCCATCTGCCCAGTCAATATCTGGATAATTAAAGTCCCCTACATGTTTTTGTTTAAAAAATAATAATAATAATAAGAAGAAGAAGCGTATATTGATTGGTTTGTGCAAAAGTTATAGCGTCTATAAACTATGGGATAGATTTATGGACTTTTTTTTACTAGTAACAGCGATTTTTAGCGGGACTTCAACATTGCGGTGGACAAATCTGACACTAAGTGGCACTTTTTGGGGACCAGTGACATCAATACAATGATCAGTGGTAAAAAAATGCACTGTCACTGTCGGTCTGACGGGCTGATGTTTTTTCAACATAGGAAACTTAGATCATTGTACTGGAGCTTTTTTTTACGTCTTCATGGATGCATGTTTAAATACCTTGCAGAGCACCACAGAGGCCCTATGCACACAGGATGTTTGCCCAGCTCTCCAAAACCTCTTTATTCCTGGCAGCTGCATTTTAGGTTAAAAAAATGCTTGATTTGTGTAAAAGCGTGTAAATGTGTTTAGGCACATAAAATGCTTTGGCGTTAGTTCATGTCATTGACCAGAATAATAATTTATTCTGGCTATCTAAATGAATTAACACTCAAATGTGTTAACGCACGTGTATAAAAAACTTCAACAGAACAGTGATTTGGAAAGATGCTGAGTGTATCTTTTGTGTCTGTTCCCTACTGCAGTAGTTATTAATTTGGAACCACTAATCAATATGAGGATAGGAGTTTGCCTATCTACAACATTTCCAGAACAGTTGGTGTGCTTGCAGCCGGGAGGGATGTACTGGAGACCCTGAGGATCCAAAAACCAGGAGCTTGAGACGATACGGGAATTTCTGATAATCAGCTGGCTGAGGTAAGCCCTTTGCTTACATTTGAGTTATCAGACTTCTTGATCAGTAAGGCATTTTCGGGAAAAAGGGTACCTATTTTACTCCCCTTAATCAAATCGAACTGTATTGATTGGTGGGTATAGAGAAAGTTATGTTGTTGGTGTCTACTGCCCATTTCTTGTTATAGATAAGAAAAGGAAGAGTAGTGCTGTTAACAGGTTATATGAATCTCTATTTGCTGTAATATTTGTTTAGAGGCAAGCGGATATTGCCACATGTAGAGAAGAGAGAAGATTGGCCAGTCATTATGGGCATTAAGTTAGGTAAGGGAATGAAAGTTAAGAGACTCTCAAAAAATGCCCAGTGCAAGATGAGCTCTAGAGAATATATGAACCAGAGGTACGAATCCGCCTATACTGAGCCCCTAGATGAATGGTTAAGGTGGATAGGGACCCAAATGGGTAAAAGGGTTACCAAGTCCACAGGGACTGTGACAGACTCCCCCGGGAGAGAGGCTTTTGGAGGGGACTATGGGCCCTGGCATTTTAGGGAGCTACAAGCATTTAGGAACATTTTCTTTTATATAATGCAAAAGGACATTATTATGTAGCGGCCTCACTCTCTCTCCATCTTTAATCGGTTACACACCAACTCATGTCTAGGGGTTCCTGGGTTGTGAGAGTGAGATGCGCCACGGCCCATGTTCTCCCCATTGTAGTAGGGAGGTGAAGGCCACTTACTGATGTTTCCTCGGGCCGGTGTGTTCTGTGAATGCACTGAGTCTGTAATTGCAAGCTCACCAGCCTCCCCTTTGCTTCCAGTAACTGGAGTTCACACACCGGAGAAAGGTCCAACACTTGTTTATTTGACACTCCAATAAGCAAAGCACAATAAACAGTTCTTTTGCAGGAAACTGGTTGGGACCTATAACCTTGCCAACGGTGGGGCGAGCAGATCGAGGCACTTCCTAAAGTTTAAGTTCTATACCACTGTACTATGACCAGCGGCGCCTAAGCCAATCCGGCTGTTACAGAACAGGAAAGATGGGGTCTCTTCCAGCAACCCCTATGAACAGCAATGGAGCCCTCTTCGATACGCTGTGGCCCCTATCAGGGGGATGTGTCCTCCCAAGAGAGAGTTCCCAGAGGCCCACTGTCACCGGGTTGGTGCTGCTCCGGGTCTCCAGTGGGTAACCTCTCTGGCCTCCTCACCTCAGATACGAGTCCCTCCGCTCAGGGACCCTCGGACAGTCCACCCTAGCGGGACCCAGTCGAAGGTACTGGGCCCCAGGCCTCCTCGATAGTACCTCACCCCAGGCTAAAGGTGCCTGGGATGGACGCCAACATGACTCCGGACCAGGCCATGGGCACCTGGACCAGACTCCTGGATCTCCCGCACCCAGGCCTAAGGTGCCTGGGTGCGGACCGCAACCCTCCTCCTCCGAGGACCTCCTTCTCCGCAAGAAGACCTCGTGGTAAGGGCGTCTCCCCCTTTTATCTCCTCCCATCAACGGCCCGGCGGGTTCCCCGCCCCAGCCATACCATCTCCGGGAAGGGACAAAACAGGGAGCACTGCAGGAGATGATTCTACCTGAAGCCTGTGGGTACCCCGCCACCCACAGGCAAAGGAGAATACTACATCCTCCAATCCTCCACGAAACAAAAAGGGGTCTGAACCCTAACACAATTATACACCTGGGTCACACTATTCCCCAGGTGTATCCCATCAATTTGAGGACCCCGCTACAATTACATTTAACAATCAACCTGAAACTCAGTAAACAGATGTACAGTATGTGAAAAGGAAGCTGATTAATGAGATCTGGATAGCCCTGGGTCTTCTGTTGCCTACTAGTCTGAGGGGTGAGATCACTGTTTGTATTGTTAATTGTGCTAATTAACTCACCTATTGTCTCTGTCTGCTAGCACACTAATGTGTAGTGTACTTTGTGAGCTCGGTGTCTGCAGCCTGACCTGGAATGAGTTCTCTGATTAATCACAACATTGTCCATGTGGCTAATTGTTTAATTAACTTAATGTTTATAGTATATATTGGCTGTTGTTTAGCTATGGTAATTATATTCCTGTGTACAGTTTGCAGTGTTAGGGTAATATGATCAGCAGGGGGATGTCCTCCTGTGGGGTATAAACTATGTGTCTGAGTTTCAATAAACAGTCTTTCTTTTGGATTTTACCTCACGTCTTGACTGTGTACGATGTTTGATGTAAAAAGGGCTGGTATTAGCTCTCAATCTGCTCGGAACGGCTTGGAGGGCAGGAGGCGCTGGTTGACGGATGGAAGCATCCAGTCAGGATGCCCAAGCAGTTCCGTCATAGGGACTAAATGCTGGAAAATCAGCAGCCGACCG
This sequence comes from Rana muscosa, assembly GCA_029206835.1. Classification (NCBI taxonomy): domain Eukaryota; kingdom Metazoa; phylum Chordata; class Amphibia; order Anura; family Ranidae; genus Rana; species Rana muscosa. The sequence continues at coordinate 16,613,977 of JARGYO010005626.1, forward strand.
ACTCCCAATCAGTGCTCTCAGTCAATGGTGGAGAGGGTTGATTGGAGTGTTCTGGCGGGGGCTGTCCCCCTGTCAGAACAGAACTGCTCAGTAAGTGAGATCGCTATACTAACTTCGCATAGTGAGTACAGTGGCCCTGACAGGTTTTTTTTTCATTTACCACGCTGTGTTGAACGAAAATAAAAACTTATAGTGTGTACCAGGCTTTAGGATAATGCAGATTAAACAGCTAGAGAAACAGCTATCTATTTGAGCAGGATCGATAAAGGGTGAAAGACAATGTAACATGAGGTATAAAGAGTAATTTGATGTTAAATTGTGGGATGAATGTCAGGTACCACAATTAGTAAATTCTATAATATGGGGGAAAAAAACACACAGAGAAACTAAAGATAAATTGTATTGGAATAACAAAAATGTATGCCCATGACCCTAATAGAATATGTTATATGTGGTCAGATAAGGAAGACAGATTGGGCACTATGGCTGCCTGTCTGACTGTAGGAAGTAGAGTAAGTTAAGTACAGGATTACAGTACATAGGTTGCAAGGGATATCAAAGAACAAAATAAGGAAAGCAGAATTTAGAAAGTTAAAACTTATTGTAGGAGCGAAATGTTGATGATATTTAAAAGAAAGCGAGAGAATGTTATATGTGTGTCGTATAAAAATGGTTAAAATCAGGAGCGCCCGGGCGCCGCCCCCTCTCTTCAGGTCACCCCCTATATGTAATGGATAGATTCATGCAAAGCATTAATCTATCCATGGCCGCTGCGGCCACCCCATATTCATGCGTCCGGCCCCTTTCAGAGCACTGGGCGCATTAACTTAAGCAGCCACATTTTTTGAAGGTTTGAGTTGCCGCAGGGGGGGGTTTGGTTGTTTGCCGCCCCCCCCCCCCCAAACAAAAAAAAACAACTCTTTGCAGACGTGCCCTCTCCCTTTCCCTTTCCCAAGAAAGGAATGTGATGGATGAGACATGAGAGTGATAACAGCAAGGTTACTTGTGACTGCAAGTAATAATCTATGCATTCCTGTTCCTTAGAAAAGAACACTATATGCCAACTTAATGAATATGATGCTAAACAATATGATCACAGTTAAGTTGAATCTGTTTACCAATAATGGTAAAATTAGTGTTACATTTAAGTTAAAAGGCCATGTGTTACTAAATGACCACACATTTAACATCATGCGATAGTGAAAACCATGCATTTAAAAAAAGGGAAATATTTTTTATAAGGCAAAGCATCCTTCTTTAACCTCCCTGGTGGTATGATTCTGTCTGGAATTTTGTACCAAAAGCGGTACAATTATTTTGCATGGAAATTTGGTGTTATGTATTGTAGGCCTGCAGGGTGTGATAAAGTTTGAAACACAAACCCATAAATTATAATATAATAAATAACTATAAATAATTATAACAAATAGTGATGTAATTATAATAAAAATTATTCACTAATGTAATCAAATCAAAAACACTGAAATTTGCTCAGTTGCAGAATTGTCGCTGTCATTAGGTTTAGTGTTTGATGACAAATTTCCCCACAAATCGCTATCGCTCAATTCTGCAAGTGATTCTAATTTATTATCACTGTTTTCTAGCTGGTCTAAAACCACTTTTGACATAAAGGGACACTTTTTGGTTGCTATGGACAATCTCCAGTTTCCAGACAGAAAGAACAGTTTTTTTAATATAAAAGTGCATGCAGGACACTGGACTAACCACTAGGGACAAAGGGGATGTGTAATTATTTGATACAGTACTGTAATCTGTAAGATTACAGTATACTGTATGTATACTGTGTGTTTAACTTTTTGAATTTGGCGCCGAACTCCGTGCCCGTGCGCTGCAATGTCGCAGGGAACGGAGCTCGGCAATCGGCAGTGTGAATGGAGCGAGGAGACAGCTCGCACACACTGCGGGGAGACATCGCAGGATCCAGGGAACAAGGTAAGTAACTTGCCTGTATTCTGCAATGCAATCCAGAGTCTGGCTCGGGGTTACCGCTCTTAGTATGAAAAACTCACCCCAAGCCAGACTCGGGATTACCGCTAAGGAGGTTAAGGAGATGTATCCGTGTAATTTAAATTAGGGTGTGATATTGAGAACTCACAGATTCCACCCCCAAATCTGGCCCAGTAGAGCTGAGATTAATAATTAAACTTTGACTACTCTAGAACAAGAAGAACAAGTAGTCCACAGTGGGGCCAGTTTCTTTTAAAACAGCACCATGAAAAAACGATGATCCTTTATGTCTGCCAGACATTCTTTTCTGCACGATGGCCAGCTTGACACATGGACCATGTCATCAATGAAAAGCAGTTGTGGCTGTCTTAGTAAACACACATGGGATAGGACCAGGGTTCACAACAATTGTTTTAAAATATGCTGCTTCTTGCTTTACCTGTTACTAAAGATATTACTAAAAGTTGAACATTTCTTTCAGAGATTACATATTGATATAACCAGATGCACAAGTCAGGGTTTTATGAGCATGCACTTGTCTGTGTGGACACATTTTTTGGATGGCCCAAAGTTTGGCCAGTGGCAAATGCTACTGCAAAGGCCACAGCAGGGGAAACTAAGGGGATGTCTGACAGTTAGAATAGCCCCTAAGGGGAATACAGGACTCTGTAAGAGTGAGATTGTGTTTAGGAGTGTGCAAAGCACTTGCTTATATTTTTCTCAGCAGCTGAAGGGCTATACTTGGATTTTACAGGGAATGTTGCTGATCTCCAATGTTTTTTTGCAAACTTATTTATGTGTTTTCTCCCCAATTCCAGATCCTAACAGTTTGGAAGCATCTTGTAAACTAAAGCCAGATGATCAAGTGGATTGTTAAGAGACATTTATATATAAGGAAATGTTTGGAGGCACAATACAGCATCTATTTCATGTACAGTTGGAAAAAATGTAAGGAGAAATCACCAGGATCGAAACCAGACACTGCTAAAAAATGACTAAATGAAAGTGTCCCTTTGAGTTTGATTTGTTTTCCTCTAGAAGGTGCAGCCTGAGATACTAATCTATTTATTTGATTCCTTTCATTGTAGGGGATTACAATATATATTGAATGTGAGTTGTCTTTTTATGACTTCCATTTTTATGCATAGTTACATAGTTGTGTATCGGGGTTCTACTGTTATGGACTATTGTTATGTGTGTACACCCAAAACTTCCTCCAATGCTCCAGCTACAACTTTATAGACTGTTTATTTATGTTCAGTTATGCGTGTGGAACTTATGATACAGGGAGAGAGGGACTCCGTTGCCATGGATACCTAATAGACTATGGTACCCACAGTGCAGCTGTACTCCCAGAATGCATTACAACCACCGCACAGCCTGCTGGGGGAGGTTATTTAAAGGAGGGGAGGGGCCACGCTCTGTCTCTCTGGACTTCACCCTCAACCAAGCAGGAAGTCTGTGTGAGGCCTGCTGCCGGAGCGACTAGGCCCAAAGCCTGGGCCTGTAGTTTCGCAGAGGATCATCAAGCCAGAGAGGGATCTCTTTCCGTGTGACCAGCTCGCGCTTCCCAGAGACCGGGGTCATCCACCAACCGACATCTACGGCGACTGTGAGAGGGACCGGAGACTGTACGTTGCTGAGAGGTCGCAGATCGGGGTACCGACAACGGATCGTGTCAGGCGGACTAGGCCTGTTTGGGTGAGCGGGCACCTGCCCAGAATCTACAACTGGTTGTTAGGCCTACGACTTTTTAAAGCCCACCATCATCCGAATAGTGGGCCGCACCTACACTAGGACATAGCGCAGCGCGTGGTAGCTGCATAGTTAAATTTGGCATTATACTGACTGATAGTTTAACTCCCAAAAGCATTGCGGGAGTTTAGCTTACATCTTTAATCTCCTTTGGATTACAATTATAAAGTGCACCAATGTTTTGCTAGCTAAGTCTCCCACCATTGAGGAACTCGTACAGAAATCTTAGTCAGGCCTGACTGGAACTAACATTGACGGGACACAGGGTGATTTTGCCCACTAGGGGGAGCTTGCGAGCATGAGATTGTTTATCCATAGGAAGTAAACATTAGTATATTATTGAACCTTTATATGGTAGACATTATTGACTCTTGCAGGGCCCTGCAGAGTCACTTAGAGCTATAAGAAAATAGATATTTATATAAACTATAAACCTGTTTTATTATCTTTGATAAAGTAAACTTTATCTTTGTTTAAGTATATACCTGTGTGAAGTACTTTTATTAGCCTGAAGGACCCCCAACGGAGAAAGGTAATACTGTATATATGTAGCGGGGTCCCCAAATTTAACCCCGCTATACCTAAATTTAGGGGTGACCAGAGCAATAGTTGGCTCGGGTCTCTTAATTATTTGGACTCTGCCTTAATGCTGTTTCACATGGCATGCAGTTCCCCTTTTGGCGTATAGGTGGTGCTGTCACCAATACCCGGGGTTGAACCACAGGTGATGGAGTAGGTATTGGATGTCCTCTCTCGGCTGCCGTTGGTGGGCGGTTCTGGCCTACTGTGCATGCCAGGAGAGGATATATAAGGGGCAGACGCCATTACATGGGATTCCGATTCCCAGGGCCCACTGCCCAGAGGGAGCTACCCCTCAGAGGGGGGAGCGCCCCATCTTGATCGAGGAGTCTCGGGCACCTTCAGCCCGAGGCTACAGAGTTCCAGGTAGGCCCAGTACCTTTAGCTGGGTCTACAACCGAAGAGGAGTCCCAGGGAAACCGCATGAGGGTAACCGCTCTGACAATGAGGAAACCAGGGGAGGATCGATCCCATAACAAGAGGGCGAGTAATAAAGTATTGCTGATTCGGGAAAGGCCTGGTGACCTGTCGGAGGGAAGGATTCCTCACTTCGCAGACTGCCTCTGTGGAGTGTGGAAAGTTCAGGAGGGATCTCCTTAACTTGGTCCTTGGAGGGGACTGAGTCATAGTTCCAGCATCACACCAGCTGCAAGTTCTATTGAGTGACTATCCGGGTGAGCTGTACCCACTCGGGACTGAGTGGCGACAAAGCCAAGAGTGTGCCTGAATTCACTTCTATCTGCTAACCTTTTCTCACTTCAACTCTCTGGTTCCTGAAAGCAAGATAAAATAAACTCACGTTGGAGTTGATATGTTGTGTGGACATTGACTTCATTTGGGAAAGATAAAGACTCGCCTCTATAAACATAGAGGGGAGAACCAGAAGAAGGAAGCAACTCACTGTGGGACCCAAGTATGTAACACTGCCTGACCTTTATAATCTAGAGGACACGGGCATGTGGCATGGTGTGTTTTATCAAACAAATACAAAAAATTCCACGCTGCTAGTGAAAGTGAGCAGCTACAAAACCAATAGACAAAAAGGGTGCAAACGAAATAACAAATAAATTGTAGTGCTAGTGAATGTGAATGAAAAACAAAAAAGGAATAAATTACACCCTGTAAAAAGAGATAACAATCCAGAATCAAATGTCAATAGTCCATCATGATGAGAACCAAATCAAAAGTCTCTGGTAAATATTATCAAAACAAGTTTGTGATAGTTGAATAATATTCCAATAGTACTCCAAACAAGTTTGTGATAATTAAACAATACTCCAAACAATCTTGAGTGAATGTGAAGATAACCACCACCAGTACAAAGGAGGCTCACTGGACTCTGTGGACCCTACAAGACATACGTCTAGAGGGTCGGCTCAAGCTTTGGATATATATCCCTGAAGGATCCTCAGCTGGTGATTCCCCAAAGAACGTCACTCACGGCAACCAACGGTGGGAGGATGAATGAGAACTTGGAAGATGGGGGCCCAATAGTGGTGTACCCAAATGAAAGCCAGTGGCAATACAGAGGAAAAGAGAAGGGCACATAGCAAAAGCGCTTGTTTGATCATCTGAATGTAAGTGTATCTACCTACATTAAAATATATTCTCAAACAGTATTATGCTATGTGCCCTTCTCTTTTCCTCTGTATTGCCATTGGCTTTCCTTTGGGTACACCACTTTTGGGTGTTATCTCTTTTTACAGGGTGTTATTTATTCCTTTTTTTTTTTATTCACATTCACTAGTGCTACAATTTATTTGTTATGGTGTGTCTTATCCCCCTGCTTGAGAAGGTAAGAGGGGGAAAAAGATCCGTGTGCTACATATACATGTGTACCTAATGTGGTATATATATATATATATATATATATATATATATATGCAGAATTGTGTTCCCCTATAGCCAGTAGGTTTACAATTCTTTTCACCACCAGTTGTGCCAAGGGAGGGTTCGAGCCAGTTAAGGGGTTGAGAATCAGAGGGCAGGCCCAAACAAAACCAGCAGCTCCTATGGGGGTAGTGCTACACGTGGGGGCTCGAGCCCGGGATCCTGTTACTCTGAAATCAACTTTCCCCAGGCAGGACCCTTGTCCCTATCAAGATGGACCCCTTTGTTGTAGTCCAATGGTGTGAAAGAGAGGGCGCCCGCTCAAACGCAAGTGTAGCCATTGAGCTCCCTGGAGGACATTGGGATAGGAAGAAGGTGGCGAACATCATGAAGGTATTGTCCCCACATAGGAGAGCACGGGTAGTCGCTCTCAGGCTGGATCAAGAAGCTTATAGCACTCATGCCCTGCTAGAGTGGAAAGAGGGAGTACCGGAGAGTTTCAAGAGGAAGAGTTTCCCCTTAGGAGGCAAGTCAAAACTCCAGATAGTGCACCCAAAAGTTCCAGGGGGAGACCTGGACCTTCTCAGGGGGAGCAGGCCCGGGGACCAATAGCCTCCCCTACACCCTTGACCATGATTGGGCCAGAACTTCTTAATGTCCTGGGAGACTTTGTGTCAAAGTGCCAGAAAAGCAACACAGTGTGTGTGGAAGCTGGGTACTAGAGATATCCCGAACTATTTGTGAATAGTTCCCGGCGAACATAGCTTGTTCGCGTTCGCCACGGCGGGCGAACATATGCGATGTTCGGTCCGCCCCCTATTCGTCATCATTGAGCAAACTTTGACCCTGTACCTCACAGTCAGCAGACACATTCCAGCCAATCAGCAACATACCCTCCCTCCCAGACCCTCCCACCTCCTGGACAGCATCCATTTTAGATTCATTCGGAAGCTGCAGTCTTAGTGAGAGGAGGGACAGTGTAGCTGCTGCTGATTTAATAGGGAAATCTATAGCTAGGCCAGTGTACCCAGTGTCCACTCCAGTCCTGAAAGACTCATCTGATCTCTGCTGTAAGGACAGCGTCCTGACAGCACCCCAAAAAGCCCTTTTTAGGGCTAGTACATAAGTCTGCTTTTTTTTTTTTCTCTCTGTAATCTTATTGCAGTTACCTGCCAGCATGTGTGTGTCAGGCTCACAGCGTATACTGTGCCCACTTGCCCAGTGCCACCACCACTCATATATCTGGTGGCACAGTAGATTACATTTAAAAAAAAAAACAACAGTTTTGACTGCAATAGAATAGCAGTCAGTTCCCTGCCAGCGTGTGTGTCAGACCTACAGTGTCTACTCTGCCAACTTCTGCCAGTGCACAGTGCCACTCATATCTGGTGTCACAGTAGAATAGATTACATTTAAAAAAAAAACAACAGTTTTGACTGCAATAGAATAGCAGTCAGTTCCCTGCCAGCGTGTGTGTCAGGCCTACAGCGTCTACTCTGCCAACTTCTGACAGTGCACAGTGCCACTCATATCTGGTGTCACAGTAGAATAGATTACATTTAAAAAAAAAAAAACTGTTTTGACTGCAATAGAATAGCAGTCAGTTCCCTGCCAGCATGTGTGTCAGGCCTACAGCGTCTACTCTGCCAACTTCTGCCAGTGCACAGTGCCACTCATATCTGGTGTCACAGTAGAATAGATTACATTAAAAAAACAACAACAGTTTTGACTGCATTAGAATAGCAGTCAGTTCCCTGCCAGCGTGTGTGTCAGGCCTACAGCGTCTACTCTGTCAACTTCTGCCAGTGCCCAGTGCCACTCATATCTGGTGTCACAGTAGAATAGATTACATTAAAAAAAACAACAGTTTTGACTGCAATAGAATAGCAGTCAGTTCCCTGCCAGCGTGTGTGTCAGGCCTACAGCGTCTACTCTGCCAACTTCTGACAGTGCACAGTGCCACTCATATATGGTGTCACAGTAGAATAGATTACATTTAAAAAAACCAACAGTTTTGACTGCAATAGAATAGCAGTCAGTTCCCTGCCAGCATGTGTGTCAGGCCTACAGCGTCTACTCTGCCAACTTCTGCCAGTGCACAGTGCCACTCATAGCTGGTGTCACAGTAGAATAGATTACATAAAATAAAAAAAACAACAGTTTTGACTGCATTAGAATAGCAGTCAGTTCCCTGCCAGCGTGTGTGTCAGGCCTACAGCGTCTATTCTGCCAACTTCTGCCAGTGCACAGTGCCACTCATATCTGGTGTCACAGTAGAGTAGATTACATTTTAAAAAAACAACAGTTTTGACTGCAATAGAATAGCACTCAGTTCCCTGCCAGCGTGTGTGTCAGGCCTACAGCGTCTACTCTGCCAACTTCTGCCAGTGCACAGTGCCACTCATATCTGGTGTCACAGTAGAATAGATTACATTTAAAACAAAACAACAGTTTTGACTGCAATAGAATAGCAGTCAGTTCCCTGCCAGCGTGTGTATCAGGCCTACAGCGTCTACTCTGCCAACTTCTGCCAGTGCACAGTGCCACTCATATCTGGTGTCACAGTAGAATAGATTACATTAAAAAAAACAACAGTTTTGACTGCAATAGAATAGCAGTCAGTTCCCTGCCAGCGTGTGTGTCAGGCCTACAGCGTCTACTCTGCCAACTTCTGCCAGTGCCCAGTGCCACTCATATCTGGTGTCACAGTAGAATAGATTACATTAAAAAAAACAACAGTTTTGACTGCAATAAAATAGCAGTCAGTTCCCTGCCAGCGTGTGTGTCAGGCCTACAGCATCTACTCTGCCAACTTCTGACAGTGCACAGTGCCACTCATATCTGGTGTCACAGTAGAATAGATTACATTTTTAAAAAAACAACAGTTTTGACTGCAATAGAATAGCAGTCAGTTCCCTGCCAGCGTGTGTGTCAGGCCTACAGCGTCTACTCTGCCAACTTCTGCCAGTGCACAGTACCACTCATATCTGGTGTCACAGTAGAATAGATTACATTAAAAAAAAAAAACAACAGTTTTGACTGCAATAGAATAGCAGTCAGTTCCCTGCCAGCATGTGTGTCAGGCCTACAGCGTCTACTCTGCCAACTTCTGCCAGTGCCCAGTGCCACTCATATCTGGTGTCACAGTAGAATAGATTACATAAAAAAAACCAACAGTTTTGACTGCAATAGAATAGCAGTCAGTTCCCTGCCAGCGTGTGTGTCAGGCCTACAGCGTCTACTCTGCCAACTTCTGACAGTGCACAGTGCCACTCATATCTGGTGTCACAGTAGAATAGATTACATTTTAAAAAAAACAACAGTTTTGACTGCAATAGAATAGCAGTCAGTTCCCTGCCAGCGTGTGTGTCAGGCCTACAGCGTCTACTCTGCCAACTTCTGCCAGTGCACAGTACCACTCATATCTGGTGTCACAGTAGAATAGATTACATTAAAAAAAAAACAACAGTTTTGACTGCAATAGAATAGCAGTCAGTTCCCTGCCAACATGTGTGTCAGGCCTACAGCGTCTACTCTGCCAACTTCTGCCAGTGCCCAGTGCCACTCATATCTGGTGTCACAGTAGAATAGATTACATAAAAAAACACAACAGTTTTAACTGCAATAGAATAGCAGTCAGTTCCCTGCCAGCGTGTGTGTCAGGCCTACAGCGTCTACTCTGCCAACTTCTGCCAGTGCACAGTGCCACTCATATCTGGTGTCACAGTAGCTTGAACGCATAGTACAACTAAACGAATCTAAAAAAAATGACAGGCAGAGGCAGGCCACCCCACAGGGGCTGTTGTGGTCGTGGTGCTGTGATTCCCTTTGGCCCTAGAATAATGCCCAGTGTTCAGAGGCCACGTACCCTGAACTCTAAAAGTTCTGAGGACATAGTTGACTGGCTAACACAGGACACCCAATCTTCTACAGCTTCCGCTCGGAACCTTAGCGCACCATCCTCCTCCAGCTCAGCTTCGGGCACCTCTCAAGTTACCACTCGCCTGCCTGCCGCCACCACCAACACTAGCACCACAGCTGCTTCACTTGATCTGTCAGAGGAGTTATTTACACATGAGTTGGAAGAAATGAGTGATGCGCAACCATTATTGCCAGAGGATGTAGATAAAAGGGATATGTCTCAGTCAGGCAGCATTACACACATGGACGTACGGTGTGATGATGATGATGTTGTACCCGCTGCTGCTTCCTTTTCTGAGTTGTCAGATACAAGTGAAGCGTTTGATGATGACGATGTGTCCGTGGATGTCACGTGGGTGCCCGCTCGAAGAGAAGAAGAACAGGGGGAAAGTTCAGATGGGGAGACAGAGAGGAGGAGGAGACGAGTTGGAAGCAGGGGGAGGTCATCGCAAGGAGCTAGTGGCACAGTCAGACATCATGTATCGGCACCCGGGGTCAGCCAGACAGCACGCCAATCAACACATGCTGTTGCCACCACCAGAATGCCGTCATTGCAAAGCTCAGCAGTGTGGCATTTTTTTTGTGTGTCTGCCTCTGATAACAGCGATGCCATTTGCAACCTGTGCCAAAAGAAACTGAGTCGTGGGAAATCCAACACCCACCTAGGTACAACTGCTTTGCGAAGGCACATGATCGCACATCACAAACGCCTATGGGATCAACACATGATGACAAGTACAAGCAGCACACAAGCTCAAAGCCACCATCCTCCTCCTGGTCCAGCATCTTAAGCCACGTCAACCACTGCTGTCCTCCTTGCCCCCTCTCAACCATCCGCCACTCCGTCTATCACCTTGAGCAGTTCCTGCTCATCTGCCCACAGTCAGGTGTCTGTCAAGGACATGTTTGAGCGTAAGAACCCAATGTCACAGAGTCACCCCCTTGCCCGGCATCTGACAGCTGGCTTGTCGGAACTCTTAGCCCGCCAGCTTTTACCATACAAGCTGGTGGAGTCTGAGGCCTTCAAAAAATTTGTAGCTATTGGGACACCGCAGTGGAAGGTACCCGGCTGAAGTTTCTTTTCACAAAAGGCAATCCCCAACCTGTACTCTATTGTGCAAAAGGAAGTCATGGCATGTCTGGCACACAGTGTTGGGGCAAGGGTCCATCTGACCACAGATACCTGGTCTGCAAAGCACGGTCAGGGCAGGTATATCACCTACACTGCACATTGGGTAAACCTGCTGACGGCTGCCAAGCATGTAATGCGTGGCTCTGCAGAGGAGTTGGTGGTGACACCGCCACGACTTGCAGGCAGGCCTGCTGCCACCTCCTCTACTCCTCCTACTCCATCCTCTTCGATAACCTCCTCGGCTGAGTCCTCTTCTGCTGCTGCATCTTGGTCCACATCAACTGCACCCCCCCAGCTCCCCAGGGGCTATTCCACATCCCGGATACGACAGTGTCACGCCGTCTTGGGGTTGACTTGCCTGAAAGCAGAGAGTCACACCGGACCAGCACTCCTGTCCGCTCTGAACGCACAGGTGGATTAGTGGCTGACTCTGCACCAACTGGAGATCGGCAAAGTGGTGTGTGACAACGGAAGCAATTTGTTGGCGGCATTGAATTTGGGCAAGTTGACACATGTGCCGTGCATGGCACATGTGTTGAATCTGATTGTACAACGCTTTGTGCATAAGTACCCAGACTTACAGGATGTCCTCAAGCAGGCCAGGAAGGTGTGTGGCCATTTCAGGCGTTCCTACACGGCCATGGCGCACTTTTCAGATATCCAGTGGCGAAACAACATGCCAGTGAGGCGCTTGATTTGCGACAGCCCGACACGTTGGAATTCAACACTCCTAATGTTCGACCGCTTGCTCCAACAAGAAAAAGCCGTCAACGAGTATTTGTATGACCGGGGTGCTAGGACAGCCTCTGCGCAGCTGGGAATTTTTTTGCCACGTTACTGGACGCTCATGCGCAATGCCTTTTGAGGAGGTGACAAACATAGTCAGTCGCACTGAAGGCACCATCAGCGACATCATCCCATTTGTTTTCTTCCTGGAGCATGCCCTGCGAAGAGTGCTGGATCAGGCCGTAGATGAGCGTGAAGAGGAAGAGGAAGAGTTGTGGTCACCATCACCACCAAAAACAGCCTTATCAGCAATGCTTGCTGTACTTGCGGCAACGCTGGAAGAGGAGTCTGAGGAAGAGGAGTCAGAAGAGGAATGTGGCTTTGAGGAGGAGGAAGACCAACCACAGCAGGCATCCCAGGGTGCTCGTTGTCACCTATCTGGTACCCGTGGTGTTGTACGTGGCTGGGGGGAAGAACAGACCTTCAGTGAGATCAGTGAGGACGAGAAACGGGACATGAGTAGCTCGGCATCCAACCTTGTGCAAATGGGGTCTTTCATGCTGTCGTGCCTGTTGAGGGACCCTTGTATAAAAAAGCTGAAGGAGAACAACCTGTACTGGATGGCCACGCTACTAGACGCCCGGTATAAGCAGACAGTGCCTGAAATGTTTCCGAATTACCGAAAGTTGGAAAGGATGCAGCAGTTCCAAAATAAATTAAAAAGTATGCTTTACACAGCTTATAAGGGTGATGTCACAGCACAACGGGAATCTAACAGGGGAAGAGGTGAAAGTAATCCTCCTCCTACCACGACCACGCCGGCAAGGACAGGACGCTTTACAGACGTGTTGTTGATGGAGGACATGCAGAGCTTTTTAAGTCCTACGCATCGCCACAGCCCTTCGGGGTCCACCCTCAGAGAACGACTCGACCGACAGGTAGCAGACTACCTCGCCTTAACTGCAGATATCGACACTCTGAGGAGCGATGAACCCCTTGACTACTGGGTGTGCAGGCTTGACCTGTGGCCTGAGCTATCCCAATTTGCGATAGAACTTCTGGCCTGCCCCGCTTCATGTGTCCTTTCAGAAAGGACCTTCAGTGCAGTAGGAGGTATTGTCACTGAGAAGAGAAGTCGCCTAGGTCAAAAAAATCTAGATTACCTCACCTTTATTAAGATGAATGAGGCATGGATCCCGAAGGGACTGACAGTGGGCGATACATTTGACTAAAAAAGGCCTGATGAGATGAGCTGCCTTGGGCTAAAAATGGTCCACACGCTGCTGTATTTTATCTCTGCATGCAGGATGACTTGCGTGACTTATCCGCCACCAACTAGGGTTCAAGCCGCAATGTTTTAGGGCACTTTCTGCCTGGAAAACATCAATTTTTCTGGCCGCTGCTACAGCAGCGGCTGCAACAATACCTGATTTTTCAGGCATGTGTACATGCCTAATTTTTCTGGCCTCTGGTGCTGCACTGTGGCTGCAAAAACAAAAAAACAAAAAAAGCACATACATGTGTCAATTCCCCTTCGTGATTGTTACCTTGTTGTGGTGAAGGGGCTTGCGTATCACAATGAAGCGACCACCTCTATGAGTGTGTTGGCAATGGCAATGTTGGCACACCCCAGATGATAAGGTTGTTGCTTCATTGTGAACAGACCAAAATCGATCGGCTGGATAATTTTGCATAGAAAAAACATTAATTTTCTTTGTGATCATCTAAGGTGATCATTAAAGCCTTGCGGTTGTGCAAATGGACTGTTTGCGGTTGTTTGCGTTGTGTTAAACAGGGAGTTTGGTCTGTCAGAGTTTGGTCTGTCACTGTGAAGCGGGCGTAACCCTTACACTACCTGATGTTTTAAAGCACGTTATTCCAAACAATTTAGGAATGTTAGGTGATTTATGCCCTTTATGGATTAAAACCCGACTCTGCATCAACTACGTAATTTTCCATGGGAGTTTTGCAATGGATCCCCCTCCGGCATGCCACAGTCCAGGTGTTAGTCCCCTTGAAACAACTTTTCCATCACTATTGTGGCCAGAAAGAGTCCCTGTGGGTTTTAAAATTCGCCTGCCTATTGAAGTCTATGGCGGTTCGCCCGGTTCGCCCTTTCGCAAACATTTGCGGAAATTCGCGTTCGCCGTTCGCGAACGGAAAATTTCATGTTCGCGACATCACTACTGGGTACAGGAAGCTGAGGATCTTCTCAGGGACACAGCCTGTGCCAGTCGGTGAGGAAGAGTTTGATGTCTGGATAGAGCAAGCCATGCAAGCTCTAGAAGGATGGGAACTTCCGGAGACTCAAAAGAAACAACGTATAAGAGAGAGTCTGCGAGGAGCCGCTGCAGAAGCTTTCAAGAATCTGAGGTTCAGTAATGCTGTATGTACAGCCTATGATTACTTGGTTATGCTGCAAGAGGAGTTTGGGCGACTGGAGAAAGCAGCTGAGCTGATATATTAATATGAACACACCCTCCAACAGCCAGGGGAATGCCTTTCTGAGTACATCCGGAGGTTGAACAAAATGTTCTGTCAAATTGTACTTAAGAAGGGAATGGAACCCTCTGCCATAGATCAAGCCAGGATGCAACAAATTTTAAGAGGAGCCCTGCGCTCTGATCCAGTCTGGCTCCATTTGAAGACCTCTGGGGGTGTTATGTCACTGAGCTACCCTGATCTCTTTCGGGTGGTAAGAGATGAAGAAGCACTGCTGAATGATCAACAGTCAACTACTCCACCGAACTCTATCCCCTTTGCTGAAGTTAGGTCGGCAATGACTTCTGAACAGGACTCTGAGGTAGCTACTCTAAAGTCCCAAATGGCACAAGTTATGGAGATGTTAACTTCACTTATGGCGAAGGTCTCAGAGACCGGGAAGGGAGAAGGCACTGCAATCAAGGTGACTCAAAGTGTATCTACTCCCCCACCTAGGAACACAAGGGATGAAGATGTCTGCTTCAATTGTTGAGGAACTGGGCACTATCGACAGATGTGTACCAGCCCGAGGAAAGCTGCCACACCATCCCGCAAGCTGGCAGAAAACTTTAGAGGGCCCCGGGTGAAGGAGTCAACCGGGTGCCCATCAGTGACAGCCAACTCCAAAAGCAACAAGAAGAAGAGACAGTATCAGGGGTCTAAACCTCAACTAAACACCCCTGTTGCCGCCTCTGGACAGCTTGGTACTTCCCACTCCAAATTACAAAATACTCAAAGGCGGGAGATCAATGCACACCAGGCTCCACAAGGGTTGAAGCCCCGGAAAAGCCGGAGAAAGAAAGAAGTAAAGATACAAATTAAAGAACCTGCCAAGAAGACCCCTCCACGGAAACTTCCAGACAAACTAGTAGGGCCCTCTCCAATGATCTCAACCCAGGTAGAAGGAATCTACACAAAGGCCCTTCTCAATACAGGAGCCCAGGTGACTCTCCTGTATTGTGATTTCTACAATAGGCACCTCCAGCATTTACCACTACAGAAGCTGGAAGACCTGGAGATATGGGGCATTGGAACGCAGAGCTTCCCCTATGATGGATACATCCCGATCAGACTCACCTTTGATCCCTCAGTGGCGGGAGGAACAGAGATGTTTGACACTCTGGCTGTGGTCTGTCCTCGGCCACCTGGGGCCAACAAGAGCTCCCTGATTATAGGGACCAACACTGACTTAGTAAGGAGACTGTTGACCCCTATAGTTGGAGAGCAGGATACCTTGACAACAAGGGTCCACCCCTTGTTGCAGCAAGTTTACCAGCGCTTAGTGATGGAGAAGAAGGCCCCAGGAGAGGGGGTTGGGAAAGTATGGAAGCTGGATAAAACAGAGAAGGTATTGCAGCCAGGAGAGGTGACCTGTTTGAGGGCGTCTGTAAAACTCACCTGGAAGCTACCAGGCCCTTTCATCATCCTTGAATCTGGTCCTCGAGAGAAGGAAAGGGGAATAGAGGTAATTCCCGAAGTGGTCCCACTGAAGGCCCTGGAAAGGAGTCATGGGAAAGTTTCAGTGAGTGTCAGAAACACTTCCGCCACCCCAGTGTGGGTACCGGCCAGAATGCTGTTGGGTCAGGTGAACCAAGCCACCCCAGTGGGTCCATCTGACTTGAAGAAGCCACAGGGGGAAGAAGACATAATAGGGAGGCTCTGTTCTGAGGACGAAAACCTCCCACCAGCCTGGAAAAAAAGGGCCAGTACCCAACTTTCTCAATGGCAGAAGATCTTCTCAAGGGATGAATTCGATCTGGGGTGTGCAAAGAGTGCCACCCACAAGATTCGCTTGCAGGAGGATAAGCCATTCAGGGAGAGAGTCCGACAGGTTCCTCTAGGAGATCTGCGCGAGCAACTGTCCGAATTAAAGAGGACAGGCATAATCCAGGAGTTTCAAAGCCCCTATGCCTCTCCAATAGTGGTGGTCCGAAAGAAGAATGGTTCTCTGAGATTGTGTATAGACTACCGGACACTGAACGGAAGAACTATACCAGATCAGTACACCACTCCCCGGATAGAGGATGCGCTATAAAGCCTGTCTGGAGCCAAGTGGTTCAGTGTGATGGATCTGAAGAGTGGCTACTACCAGATCCCCATGCACCCTGAAGATCAGGAGAAGACAGCCTTCATCACCCCTGTGGGGTTCTTCAAGTTCAACCGGATGCCTCAAGGGTTGTCAGGAGCCCCTGCTACTTTTCAAAGGTTGATGGAAAGAACGGTGGGGGACATGAATCTAATAGAGGTGCTGGTATACTTGGAAAACATTATCGTGTTCGGGAAAACCCTAGAGGAACATGAAGAGAGGCTGGAGAAAGTCTTGAAGAGGCTCCATGAAGAAGGCCTGAAACTTTCCCCAGAGAAATGTCAGTTCTACCAGTCCTCAGTTCATTACTTGGGCCACATTGTATCTGCAGAAGGGGGTAGCCACAGACCCGGAGAAGCTGGATGCTGTCACTTCCTGGCTGAGGCCTACAAATGTGACTGAGCTCCGGTCATTCCTGGGATTCTGCTCCTATTACCGGAGGTTCGTGGAGGGGTTTGCCAAGATAGCCAGGCCCCTCAATGAGTTACTGAAGAATGAAGGAGAGGATGATGGAGAGAATTCAGACCAGCCAGTGAAGTCTACTATTGGGCTCAGGAAATCTAAAGAGTCCATCCATGGTCAGTGGACCCCCAAGTGTGAAGAGGCCTTCGACCAGCTGAAAGAGAGTCTGACCACTGCCCCTGTACTGGCCTATGAAGATACCACCAAACCTTACGAGCTGCATGTGGACACCAGCAGAGATGGGTACTATACCAGGAGCAAGATGGTCACCTATGGCCCGTTGCTTATGTGAGCAGAAGCCTGACACTTGCTGAGAAGAATTACCCCACCCACAAGCTTGAATTCCTGGCCTTGAAGTGGGCTGTGGTAGATAAATTGAAAGACTACTTATACGGGGCTGAATTTGTGGTAAAGACGGATAATAATCCACTTACTTACCTTCTGACCACCGCCAAACTGGATGCCACAGGACATAGATGGCTGGCTGCCCTCTCAAGTTTCACATTCAGCCTTAAGTACCGACCAGGAGTTGGAAATAGGGATGCGGATGCCATATCCAGGAGATCCCATACTCTCACTGATCTTACCGAAGAATGGGCCCAGTTTACCCCGGAGGGAGTGCGAGCCCTATATAGGAGGATGGAACTTCAAGCCAAACGAGGATCAAGGGCCGAAGAAATTGGGGTCTCAGCTGCTGGAGTAAACAAAAAAGTGTAGCGCTAAAAATGAGTAAGAACTGCCCACAATTAAGGAGCAGTGTATAACAGTGATATATAATTAGATAAACAATATAACATCTCTGCTAAACAAACTGAATAAATGAAATATTCAAAAAGTCCTCAGTAATGTGACATCTTAGCCAAACAAACTGAATAAATAAAGTGTTCAAAGAGTCCAAGAGTCCTCAGTGATGCAAATTAAATGCCACAATGGACACCAAAAATGCTGAGTTCATAATAAAAACAAATGGAACATATATTGATGAAAGGTGAGTGACAATCAAATTATGGTGCTCATAAGTAAACTTGACGTGAAGAGAGTGCACTCAAAGTGACCACCACCAATCGGTTGTAAGAAAGGCTTACCAGAAAGAGTGGACCCCAAAAACCTACGTTCAGAGGGTCAACCAAGCATAGGTAAGCCGCTGTGGACAGCAAATCTCCAACTGCGATTCAAATGGGGGACATCAAACTTCAATCCAGTCCAAAGGATAGAAAAAAATATCTCTCATATCCAGATGACAATGGGGCTTGTATGCAGTGCCCGATTAGAATCAGGTAGCGATGCCGGGTAGATTGCAGAATTTAGAAGGAAAGAAAAAAGGGATTTTTATAACAGCTTACCTGTAAAATCATCCTTTTCTTGGAGTACATCACGGGACACAGAGCGACTTAGTCATTACTAATGGGTTATATAGATTACCTTCAGGTGTTGGCACTGGCCAATTCCAAACCGGAAGTACCCTCCCCTATATAAGCCCCTCCCATCCGGGAGCACCTCAGTTTTGTAGCCAAGCAATAAGTGTCCCAAAAAGAGGGGTGGGAGCTCTGTGTCCCGTGATGTACTCCAAGAAAAGGATTTTACAGGTAAGCTGTTATAAAAATCCCTTTTTCTTTTTCGTACATCACGGGACACAGAGCGACTTAGTCATTACTAATGGAACGTCCCAAAGCAATGCCAAATGAGGGGAGGGATACATAAGCTGGGCGCCATCAGGCATGAGGATCTTTTGCGGCCTGCAACACACTGCGCCCAAAGGCGACATCCTCCTGACTTCTAACGTCTACCTGGTAGAATCTAGTAAACATGTGTACCGAAGACCATGTTGCGGCCTTACATACTTGAGCCAGGGAGGCCTGGTGATGCACTGCCCATGAAGTTCCAACTGCTCTTGTGGAGTGCGCCCTAACTTTGAACGGAGGCGGTCTCTTTCTCAAGCCATAGGCTTGTATTATGACCTGTCGAATCCACTTGGCTAAAGTGGATTTTGATGCTGCCTGACCCTTTTTAGGGCCTTCCGGCAGAATAAACAAAGTATCCGTTCTGCGAATCTGAGCAGTGGCTTTTAGATAAGCTTTAACTGCTCTTACTACATCCAAGGAATGTAATAACTTTTCCTCTACCGAGCTAGGTTTGGGGAAAAAAGAAGGAAGAACCACATCTTGGTTCAAATGAAACCTCGATACCACCTTAGGAAGAAAGGCTGGATGAGGACGTAATACTACTCTGTCCTTATGGACAACCAGATATGGCTCCTTACAGGACAAGGCGGCTAATTCCGATACTCTTTTAGCCGAACAAACGGCTACTAAGAAAATCAATTTCCTGGTGAGAAGAACCAAGGAAATGTGTTGCAATGGTTCAAACGGTTGTTTCTGTAGAACTGACAGAACCAGGTTTAAGTCCCAAGGACATATGGGAATACTAACCGGAGGGCTAATACGCATCACTCCTTGTATGAAAGCTTTGACTAGTGAATGCGAAGCCAAGGGCCTTTGAAAAAATATTGACAAGGCCGAAATCTGACCCTTGATAGTACTCAAGGCCAGCTTCCTATCTACAGCCCACTGTAGGAAGTCCAAAATCCTCCCTATCACGTACTTACGTGGATGCCATTTCTTGGCCTCACACCACTTAATGTACGCTTTCCAGATCCTATAATAGATCTGCCTGGATACCGGCTTCCTGGCATTCATCATGGTAGATACCACAGAATTAGAGAGCCCTCTCTTTTTCAGAATGTGGGCTTCAATAGCCAGGCCGTCAAACCTAGGGCTGGTAAGGAAGGGTGGTATATCGGTCCCTGCGACAGCAGGTCCGGACGATGTGGGAGGGTCCAAGGACTCCTCACTGACATTTTTACAATCTCTGCGTACCATGCCCTTCGGGGCCACGCTGGAGCCACCAGAATCACTGGTTTCTTTTCTACCCTGATTCTGCGGAGTAATCGCGGTAACAATTGTGGCGATGGGAATGCATATATCAGCTTGAACTGATTCCAAGGGAACACTAGGGCATCCGAGCCGCAAGCTAGAGGATCCCTTGTGCGAGACACAAATCTGTCCACCTTTGCGTTGAATCTGGATGCTAGCAGATCTACATCCGGTGTTCCCCACCGCTGGCATATTGCCTGGAAAACCTCGGGGTGAAGAGACCATTCCCCCGGGCATAATTGTTGGCGACTTAAAAAGTCCGCTCTCCAATTTTCCACTCCTGGGATAAAAACCGCGGATATGGCTGGGACATATTTTTCTGCCCACTCCAGGATGCAATTTGCTTCCCTCTGGGCTGCACGACTCCTGGTGCCACCCTGGTGATTGATATATGCCACTGCTGTGGCATTGTCTGATTGAATTCTGACAGGGGACCCTTGGAGTTTGGATGTCCATGCTACTAGGGCATACCGGGCTGCTCGTATCTCTAAGAGATTGATGGGCAGGGCCTTTTCTGCTTCTGACCACTTGCCCTGGAGAGACCATTGCTCCAGTACTGCCCCCCAGCCTATGAGGCTGGCATCTGTAGTGACTACCTTCCAAGAAACCGGACTGAAGGGTTTCCCTTTTTCCAGATTCTGGGGCACCAACCACCAATGGAGGCTCTTGCGAACGGAAGGGGACAGGGACATTGGTAAGTCTAAAGCCTGAACTTTTTTGTTCCAGGCTGACAGTATGGCCCTTTGCAAATTCCTTGAATGGAATTGACCGTAGGGTACCGCTTCGAATGAAGCCACCATTTTTCCCAGCAGCCTCATGCAGAGGCGTATGGATGGTTTTCTTTTTGTACCCACTAAGTGGGTCAAATCTTTTAAAGACGACACCTTCTCTGGAGGTAAGAAAATCTTTCTCTGATTTGAATCCAGCCTTAGCCCTAAGTATTCCAGACTTTTGACTGGTCTTAGAGCTGACTTGTCCCGGTTGATAATCCAACCGTGATATTCCAGATACTTGATTGTCTTGTGAATAGCTACTTCCAGCTTTTCCACTGAGTGGTCTATTAGTAGCAGGTCGTCTAGATATGCCATTATCGTTACACCCTGTGTTCTTAGATTGGCCAATAATGGGGCCAGAATTTTTGTGAACACTCGTGGTGCTGTGGCCAGACCGAAAGGTAAGGCTCTGAACTGAAAATGGCGCCCTTCTACTGCAAAGCGTAGAAATTTCTGGTGGGCCGGAAAGATGGGAATATGCAGATAAGCATCCTTTATGTCGATCGAGGCTAACCATTCCTGCCCTTGTAGGGCGGTGGCCACCGATCGGATCGACTCCATCCGAAAAGTCCTGATATTTAGGAACTTGTTTAGCCCTTTTAGATTTAATATGGGCCTCACGTCCCCATTTGGTTTGGGGACTGTGAAAAGGTTCGAGTAAAACCCGAATCCGCTTTCTTCCAGGGGAACCTTCATGATTACACCTTGGAGCAATAGTTGTTCTAGTGCCAGAAGGAGGGATCCTCTCTTTTGGGGATCTCTTGGCACGTTTGACCTCATAAAATGGGCAGGAGGAGTGCCTTTTAACTCCAGCTTGTATCCCAGACTTACTGCGGAGAGCACCCATCTGTCTCTGATGGTGTCCCGCCAGGTCTCTGTGAACAACTGAAGTCTTCCCCCCACCCGATTGAGTGGGGGCAACGCTTCATGCCTTGGGGGGAGGTTTTGTACCTCTCGTGATCCAGGGCTTCTTGTTACCCTGTGATTGTCCCTGATTTCTGCCCCCTGAATTTGACCGCGGAGGCCGTCGGAACTGCTTCACAGCCGATGTGCCCGGGACTGGAGAAGTAGGCCTCTTAAAAGAAGGACTTCTACCCTTGTTCTTAACCGGTAAGAGTGAACTTTTACCGGCAGAAATTTTCTGGATATATTTGTCCAGATCTTTTCCAAATAAGCGTTCTCCATGAAATGGGAAGCTAACCAGCAGTTTTTTACAGGGAGCTTCAGCAGACCAGTTTTTGAGCCACAGAAGCCTACGCATATGTACTATAGACAGCGTAAAGCGGGAGGCCTGTTGGATTGTATCCTTTATGGCGTCCACCGCAAAACACAAGGCTCTAGGCAGGTCAGCTAGGGCAAGAGCCTGCTGATCTGGTAAGTCCCTTAAGACTTGTTTCAACTGATCTTTCACTGCTTGGCAGACTCCAATCGCTGCTACCGCAGGTTGTGTCACCATGCTTGCTGTAGAGAAAGCAGATTTTAGTAAAGACTCCAATTTTTTATCTATTGGGTCTTTGAACATTGGAACATTATCTACTGGACATGTCAGTGATTTGTTAACAGAAGAGATGGCTGCGTCCACTGTAGGGACCCTCCATTTTTTTATGAACTTATCCTCCATGGGATAGATCACCGGAAATCTCTTGGGGGGAGCAAATATTTTATCAGGATGCTCCCAATCCTGGTAAATAAGCCCTTCTAATAAAGGGTGGATTGGGAAGGAACAGACAGCCTGGGGAGCTTTTAGCGACCCCAGCGAGGAAACCGTAGTGGATGGTGGTTCCGCCAGAGGCATTTTAAATGCTGATCGGACCATATTAGTCAGAGACTGAACCCATAATCTTTCAGCCTGAGATGCTGAGAAAGGTTCTTCCACTGTTGATTCCTCCATAACTGAATCAACCTCATCCTGATCCCCTTCAGGTAGGTCGATCTCTGTGTGGGGCTGTTCCTCCACTAACAGGCACTCTGAAGGAGGAGACGGAGATCGGACGCGCTTTTCCTGTGACAGGGAAGCAGCGATCAATGCTGTTAATCTCTCTTCCAATCCTCCCAGAGTTGAGGATAAAACCTCCTCTGTTATATATACAGGAGCAGGTGGACTGGGGACAGCCGCAGCACCAGGCATTCCTGCGGGGTTTCTACGGCTACTGACCTCTGAATTCTCAGGGGAGATTGGTGCAGTACAAGCATGCCCAATATCCTCAGAGCCCGATGGAGACCCCTTTGGCTTCCTGGATGATCTATTTCCGGAGCGTCAGGACGACATATCCTTTAAGCACAAAGCTGAGGTATTCCCGTCGTCATACACCAATTTTGCTGGTAATAGTCTAACAAAGTTGCTGCTATATACCAGCTGGTGTCCACTAAAGTGCCTTTCTATGGGGATGCCTGCATCAACCGCCTCTGTGTGCCACTGTTTGTTGCTAGCTCTGTTTGCATCCAGCTGACACTTGTACTGTGTCTTTTAACCATGCTGGGACGCCCGCACATGCGCAGAAGCGCCGCGGCGCGCATCGAGCGTCATCCACCCGCCCCGCCCCTTTTTTTCATAGGAGGCGCGTGCACGCGCCCGTGCGCCATTGGCGCCCTTTTCGAAATCAAACAGGGGACTAGGAGCCAGGGCCCTTTTTGCCGGAGGGCCTGTGCGGTGGATGAGCGCAGCAACAGGGCAGAGGAAGTGGATTCCCACAGAGAAACTTACCAGCTGCCTGGATCTTTTGACTTGAGAAAACCAAAGATCCACATGACAAGAAAAATGGACTACAGCGGCCTCTAGTGGTTTAACACAGGTACCGCGGTCCCCTTTTTTTTTTTTTTTTTTCTTGACTACTATTAAAATTTTACATTTTCAGTAGTTAGGGCAAACACAGATATTTAGCGGGAATACCGTTAGGTAACAGACAGAAAGACAAATTAGGCTTGGGGGTCCCCCAATAGAACCAAGTTCCTGGGGCCCCCACTTACCTGATCCCCGCCGCAGGACTTTGTTTGGTCCACAGAAGTCCAAACTTCACCTATCACGGCAGGCATTGTAATTAAACCTTCAGGGACCGGGTTCCCAAGGATTCCACTCCCCTGGACCTGTATAGCACCCTGCACAGACAACATCTTGGTCGTGGGTATGACCAGAGCTCTGGATCCCAGGGTCCAGCCCTCCTAAGAGAAGCATTACAGGCAAAACCTTGCTCTTCTGCTGCAAGGCCCGGGTACCGACCGTTTAGCTATGAAGCTTTTTTGGTGGGATCCGGAACAGCTTACTAAGGCCCAAAAGAACCTGTACGCAAGCCCAGTGAAAACACATGTTACTCTTTGGCCAACACCTTAGACACTGGCAAAAAACTGAGGTGCTCCCGGATGGGAGGGGCTTATATAGGGGAGGGTACTTCCGGTTTGGAATTGGCCAGTGCCAACACCTGAAGGTAATCTATATAACCCATTAGTAATGACTAAGTCGCTCTGTGTCCCGTGATGTACGAAAAAGAAAGGCACATAGTGTGATACTGTATAAAAGGGGTATTTAATGTAGGTAGGTACACTTACATTTAGATGAATATAACAGCGCTTAGTCAAAATGATCAATGGCAACAGTAGGGTCTCCCGACGCGTTTCGCATTCAAATGCAACCCCAGATAATGCATTTGGATGCGAAACGCGTCGGGAGACCCTACTGTTGCCATTGATCATTTTGACTAAGCGCTGTTATATTCATCTAAATGTAAGTGTACCTACCTACATTAAATACCCCTTTTATACAGTATCACACTATGTGCCTTTTCTTTCCTTCTAAATTCTGCAATCTACCCGGCATCGCTACCTGATTCTAATCGGGCACTGCATACAAGCCCCATTGTCATCTGGATATGAGAGATATTTTTTTCTATCCTTTGGACTGGATTGAAGTTTGATGTCCCCCATTTGAATCGTCACTTTGAGTGCACTCTCTTCACGTCAAGTTTACTTATGAGCACCATAATTTGATTGTCACTCACCTTTTATCAATATATGTTCCATTTGTTTTTATTATGAACTCAGCATTTTTGGTGTCCATTGTGGCATTTAATTTGCATCACTGAGGACTCTTGGACTCTTTGAACACTTTATTTATTCAGTTTGTTTGGCTAAGATGTCACATTACTGAGGACTTTTTGAATATTTCATTTATTCAGTTTGTTTAGCAGAGATGTTATATTGTTTATCTAATTATATATCACTGTTATACACTGCTCCTTAATTGTGGGCAGTTCTTACTCATTTTTAGCGCTACACTTTTTTGTTTAGTTTGTTTTTCACCATTTTTCAATTGGTTGTGTGAGCGGCTATTTATCAGGCAGCGCGGAATTCCTTTTGTATTTATTTCAGCTGCTGGAGTACCCAGATGTTATTGCAATGTGACCCAAGTCGGAGAAGAGGGTTTGCCTAAGTTATCCAAGAAGGACTTAAGGAGGGACCAATTGGAAGACCCGTTAGGGAAGCTAATACTAAAGGCCTTGGAGAACCAACGCCCTGAGTTGCTCCTAACCAACTCTTCCAGAGAGGCCCGCTTATTGCACAGGGAATGGAACTGGCTACAGATACGTCAAGGGGTGGTCTACCGAAGGGGCCCCTCTGATGATTTGGAAGAGAAATGGCAGTTATTCCTACCCACCAAGCACAGGAAGGCGGTCCTAACTGCTCTACACAACCATCATGGTCACCTGGGACCGGAGAGAACCTTTCACCTTGTAACAGACAGGTTCTACTGGCCCTGTATGCGGGCCGAAGTAGAGGGATACTGCCATTCTTGTGTCCGGTGCATACAAAGGAAAACTTTGCCACGTTAGGCAGCCCCAATGGGCAATCTGCAGATTCAAGGACCCATGGAACTGGTGTGCATTGATTTCCTTTGACAAGAGCCTGATCTGAATGGAAAAGGGAATGTCCTGGTAGTGACAGACCACTTCACCAGATACGCTCAAGCATTCCCTACCAAGGATCAGAAGGCATCAACAGTAGCCAAAGTGTTAGTGGAAAGGTTCTTTGTGCACTATGGTCTACCCCAGCGCCTGTATTCAGATCAAGGAAGAGACTTCGAAAGCAGACTGATAAAGAAGCTGTTAGATCTGTTGGGCATCCAAAAGACCAGAACAACCCCATACCACCCACAAGGGGATGCTCAGCCTGAACGATTTAACCGGACCCTTTTGGATATGTTGGGGACATTGAACTCAAAGAAGAAACAACACTGGAGCAAGCATGTGGCTGCCATAGTACATGCTTACAACAGTACTACCAACGATGCTACTGGATACTCCCCATATCGGCTGATGTTTGGGAGAGAAGCTCGGTTACCAGTGGACTTAGCCTTTGGCACATCCCTGGATCATACCTCTGCAACTTCCCACAAGGGGTATGTGGATCGCTTAAGGAAGAGTCTGAAGATGGCATATGAACAGGCCCAAGCCTCATCTGACCAAAGGGGACTGAGGAATAAAAGGAACTTCGACCTCAAGGTTAGGATACAAGACTTACAGCCAGGGGATAGGGTACTACTAAGGAAGTTAGGTATTCCCGGGAAGCACAAGTTAGCCGACCGGTGGAAATCCCAACCATATGTCATCTGCAAACAGTTACCAGGTCTCCAGGTATATCAGATAAAGCCAGAGGGGAGTGTGGGCCCACTGAAAAAATGGCATAGAAACCACCTGTTGCCCCTTTCTGAAGCCGTTCGCCTACCCCCCGCATCAGATCCACAAGAATCCTCTTCAACCTCCCGAGAATCCAGGCCAGTTACCAGGTCTCAATCGACTCTTACAGATGTAGAGGACAAAGACTCTGAAGAAGAAGACTCTAAGGATGAGGAGATGGAATCTGACTGGTTATGGCCCTCTCAAGTGTTAGAACCCATGACCACTTCGCTGTCACTTCCTGAGGTAGCAGATAGTAGGAGTCTTCGCCCAGAGGCTCCTGAATTTGTGCCCTTTAACATGCTCACCAAGGAAATAGAGGATAACCTGGACTCTTTGCTAACAAGAGACCCTGAAGAGGTTCCATCTTTATCTGAAGGAGAGCCAGATTCTTCTAAAGTTACAGAGCCCAGCATGCATGGATCAGAGGAGAAAGCCCCTGAAGAGTCTACAGAGACAGCAGGTCCTAGTGCTCCTGAGATTGGGACACCCAAAGAACAGAGAAAAAGAAGAGTCATTCACCCTCCTAAAAGACTGACATATGATCAAATGGGTGCATGCTCTGAAGAAGCAGTTCTTACTTCCAGGAGAACAGTTGAGACGCCTGGTCCTTCCACTGGGAATTTGGTGGAAGGAAACCCTAGCTCACCCCCTGGCACAGCTGGTGAGGCCGTACCAACTGAGGTGGCCTGTAGACAGGTTCCTCTGTCAGTATTGTGTAGTCGCCTAGAGGCAAAAATGCAAAAGAGAGCAAAGGATCCTTGATATCTTTGGGGACCAAAGACTTTAAGTGGGGGGAGTGTGTAGCGGGGTTATACTGTTATGGACTATTGTTATGTGTGTACACCTCAAACTTCCTCCAATGCTCCAGCTACAACTTTATAGACTATTGTTTATTTATGTTCAGTTATGCGTGTGGAACTTATGGTATAGGGAGAGAGGGACTCCGTTGCCATGGATACCTAATAGACTATGGTACCCACAGTGCAGCTGTACTCCCAGAATGCATTACAACCACTGCACAGCCTGCCCGGGGAGGTTATTTAAAGGAGGGGAGGGGCCACGCTCGGTCTCTCTGGACTTCGCCCTCAACCAAGCAGGAAGTCTGTGTGAGGCCTGCTGCTGGAGCGACTAGGCCCCAAAGCCTGGGCCTGTAGTTTCGCGGAGGATCATCAAGCCAGAGAGGGATCCCTTTCCGTGTGACCAGCTCGCGCTTCTCAGAGACCGGGGTCATCCACCAACCGACATTTACGGCGGCTGTGAGAGGGACCGGAGACTGTACGTTGCGGAGAGGTCGCAGATCGGGGTACCGACAACGGATCGTGTCAGGCAGACTAGGCCTGTTTGGGTGAGCGGGCACCTGCCCAGAATCTACAACTGGTTGTTAGGCCTTTGACTTTTTAAGGCCCACCATCATCCGAATAGTGAGCCGCACCTACACTAGGACATAGCGCAGCGCGTGGTAGCTGCGTAGTTAAATTTGGCATTATACTGACTGAGAGTTTAACTCCCAAAAGCATTGCGGGAGTTTAGCTTACATCTTTAATCTCCTTTGGATTACAATTATAAAGTGCACCAACGTTTTGCTAGTGAAGACTCCCACCATTGAGGAACTCGTACAGAAATCTTAGTCAGGCCATTGACGGGACACAGGGTGATTTTGCCCACTAGGGGGAGCTCGCGAGCTTGAGATTGTTTATCCATAGGAAGTAAACATTAGTATATTATAGAACCTTTATATGGTACACATTATTGACTCTTGCAGGGCCCTGCAGAGTCACTTAGAGCTATAAGAAAATAGATATTTATATAAACATTAAACCTGTTGTATTATCTTTGATAAAGTAAACTTTATCTTTGTTTAAGTATATACCTGTGTGAAGTACTTTTATTAGCCTGAAGAACCCCAATGGAGAAAGGTAATATATACTGTACATGTGTACTTAATGTGGTATATATATATATATATAGCAGCGTATTACCCTTTAATCCCCCAGAGACTACATTACCCAGTACACTTTAAGGAACCCAGGGTGCATTGCCCCGTGCAAGGACTGCTGGGGTGGACTTTATAAAGGGAGAGGTGGAGCCCGGTTCTTTCTCTTTGGGCACCGCCCGCCCAGCAAGTGGAACTGCTGTTGAGTTGCCGAGACTTTGGGCTTAAAGCCTGTTTTTTTTTTTTCCAAAGAGCCTTCCACTCTCATCCGAGGAACCAGAGGGACGTCTCTCCATTGTTGCTGCATCGTTGCCAGGAGGACCGAAGACCCGGATGTCGAGAGACCTGTGTACATAGACACAGCAGCGGAGGAAACTGACATGGACTGGTCCAGTTGGGTGAGAGAGCACCTGCTCAGAGACAGACACAGTATCCCGGTTACATTGTGGATTACAATTTCTATTCTTCAAGTGCACCACCGTTGCTAGCGAAGATTTCCCCTATAAGACTTCCACTTAGTTCAGTCAGGCCTGACTGTGTAGCGTAGACATTCCTGGGCGCCATCTTGTCCACGAGGGGAAATAGCTGCAAGGGGAACTGTTTGGGTTGCGTAGCACTATATATTTGTTTGCCATTTAAACACTGTTTATTGCAGGGCTCTGCACATGACATGTACATTCCTGTTTTGTTGCTAACCAACTAGTCTAAGTAAATATACCAGGGTTAAGTATATTGGTGTCTGTGTCCTTTACTTTACAGAAGAGACAGCTAAAGGAAGTTTTAATATATTGCTGTGTGTTCTTGTCATAGGACTGTGCCGCTGTGAGTTACAGGCCTCACAGTCCTATCAACCCCCACTAACTGTGCCAAGGGAGGTTAGAGCCGATTGCCAGGGGTTGACAGCGGTGCATTACAGGGCCCAAAAATCATACAGGCAGCCGTCTTAACTGGGGGTATCGCTGCACGTGGGGGCTCGGGTCCGGGATCCCTGTATACTGCACGCCGCAATCAAGCCGGTCAGAAGTACCAGCATGGACCCGCTAGCAATGACACAGTGGTGCGCAGCGGCTGGCGCCAATTCAACCGAGGCGGTAGTTATTGAACTCCCGGGGGGATCTGGCAAGAAGAAGAGATCAAGCAGCTAATAATGTCGCTGTCTCCGAGCCAGAAAGCATGGGTGATGGATATAAAGCCAGACATCTCGTGTACATACGCACTAGTGGAATGGAGAGGAGAAGTTCCGGAAGATTTTAGAGGTCAGAACATAAAAGCCATAGATGACCAGACATATCGCTTAGTGCATACGAGGGCCGTGAAGAAGGAATCTCCAAAGACCACTCCGCCATCATCCCCACTACTCGTCCCCAAAATAGAAAGCAGTCGGGAAACGATAGCCCCGGAGACACCCCTGGCCGCCATAGGGCCGGAACTATTGAATGCTCTGGGAGATTTTGTCACTAAGTGCCAGAAGAGCAATACGGTGCAAGTAGAAGCCGGGTACCGGAAGCTCCGGATCTTTTCAGGGAAGCTACCCATACCTTCCGGGGAAGAAGACTTTGACACCTGGATTGAGCAGGCAATGCAGGCTGTAGAAGGATGGGAAGTACCAGAAGCGCAGAAGAAGCAGCGCATCAGTGAAAGTTTGAAGGGCGCTGCTGCTGAGGCTGTGAAGAATCTTAGGTTCAGCAATGCTGCCTGCACTGCATATGATTATCTGTCTATGTTGCAGGAGGAATTTGGCCAGCTGGAGAAGGTGACTGAACTAATGTACCAGTTCGAGCATACCCTCCAACAGCCTGGAGAGAAATTATCCGAATATGTCCAGAGGTTAAACAGAATGCTCTGCCAAATTGTACTCAAGAAGGGAATGCTGCCCCAAGTCATAGATGCAACTAGGATGAAGCAGATCCTGAGGGGAGCTTTACGTTCGGATCCAGTTTGGCTCCACTTGAAGACCTCTGAAGGAGTCATGACTTTGAATAACTCAGACCTTGTACGGATCATAAGGGACGAAGAAGCCCTGTTGAAGGACCAACAGGCAGTTGAGAAGATCACTCCTCTCCCCTCAGTGGGAGTCAGAGCAGCAGTAACCACTGAACGGGACCTAGAAGTAGAGACCTTAAAGTCCCAGATGACTCAAGTACTGGATCTATTGACCTCTCTACTGGATAAGAATTCAGGAGCCAAAGAGCAAGCGGAGATCAGGAATGAACCACGCCAGAGTGTTTCCACTCCAACATCCCTGCAGCAAAGAAGAGAAACTGTCTGTTTCAACTGTGGAGGAGTCGACCATTTCGGAAGAGTGTGCCCCAGTCCAAGGAAGAACTGAGGCACTTACCACCAGCCGACGGAAAACTTCAGAGGGCCCCGGTGAAGGAGTCAGCCGGGCGCCCACTATTTACAGAAAGCTCCAAAAAGATCCAAAAGCCAGAAGAGGCAA
Source organism: Rana muscosa (assembly GCA_029206835.1). NCBI lineage: Eukaryota > Metazoa > Chordata > Amphibia > Anura > Ranidae > Rana > Rana muscosa. The sequence continues at coordinate 16,644,665 of JARGYO010005626.1, forward strand.
AGGAAAAGAGAAACAATGCCCCTCCTAAAATACCCGATGCCACTTGTCAGGGGTGGAAATCTAACAATCTGTGGGAAATCAATGCATACCAGGCCCAACAAGGGTTGAGATCCAGAAAGAAATGAAAAAAAAAGAAAACCTCAAAAGGAAAGTCCAAGAGTCCAAAGAAGGAGTCCCCCAGAAAAGTTTTCCAGCCAAGTTAATAGGGCCCTCCCCCCTAGTCTCCATTCAAGTGGAGGGAGTCTACACCAAGGCCATCCTAGACACAGGAGCCCAAGTGAGCCTTTTGTATAAAGACTTTTACCAGAAACACCTGAGTCACGTGCCCCTACAAAAGCTGGAAGACCTAGAGATATGGGGAATTGGTACTCATAGGTTTCCCTATGACGGTTATGTCTCAATCAGGCTGGCCTTCGACCCCTCTGTGACAGGAAAGGAAGAAGTCTGGTGGGCCTTCGCCCACCAGGAGCCAACACGAGTTCCTTGATTATAGGGACCAACACTAATCTGGTCAGAAGACTGCTGACACCCCTAGCACAGGAGCAGGGTACCTCAGGAGACAGGATCCACCCCATGCTGCAGCAGGTCTACCGGAAGTTGGTCCTGGAACAGAAGGCCCCGGAAGAGGGAGTGGGGAAAGTCTGGAGACTGTAAAGGAAGGAGAATATGTTGCAGCCTGGTGAGATGATCTGTCTGCAGGCTACTGTGAAACTCTCATGGGAGCAGCCTGGCCCCTTTGTGGTCCTGGAACCAGACCCCCTAGACACCCACCCAGGGTTGGAAGTGATCCCCGAAGTGGTCCCGTTGAGGGCATTGAAGAAGGCGCAGGGCCAGGTCCCAGTGAGCATCAGGAATGTCACTAGTTCTCCCATGAAGATTCCGGCCCGGATGTTGCTGGGAAAAGTAAACCCTGCTACCCCAGTGGCCCTGTCCGACTTGGAGAAGGCTGAAAGAGGAGAACACACCCTAGAGAAACTCTGCCTAGAGAACACCACTCTACCACCGGTGTGGAAGGAAAGAGCCAAGGCCCAGCTGACCAGATGGAGAAAAATATTCTCAAGGGACGAGTTCGACGTAGGGTGTGCAAGGAGTGCCACCCATAAGATCCGTCTGCAGGAAGACAAACCTTTCCGGGAGAGGGTCCGGCAAGTTCCCCTGGCTAACTTAGAAGACTTACGTGAACAGTTGACGGAACTTAAGAGAACTGGGGTTAATCGGGAGTCCAGAAGCCCATATTCCTCCCCTATCGTGGTAGTCAGGAAAAAGAATGGGTCGCTGAGACTTTGCATAGACTACAGGACTCTCAATAGAAGGACCATACCCGACCAGTATACCACCCCCAGGATAGAAGATGCCTTACAGAGTCTGTCTGGAGCCAAGTGGTTCAGCGTCATGGACCTGAAGAGTGGGTTATACCAAATCCCCATGCACCCTGATGACAGAGAGAAGACAGCATTCATCACCCCAGTGGGATTCTATGAGTTCAACAGGATGCCTCAGGGCCTGTCAGGGGCCCCTGCCACTTTCCAGAGGTTGATGGAGAAGACAGTGACATGAATCTTATTGAAGTCTTGGTGTACCTAGACGTCATCATTGTCTTCGGGAAGACTCTGGAGGAGCACGAAGAAAGGCTGGAGAAAGTCCTGAAGAGACTCAGTGAAGAGGGACTTAAACTCTCCAGGGAGAAGTGTCAGTTTTACCGGTCCTCAGTCCACTATATGGGACACATAGTGTCTGAAGAGGGAGTGTCTACAGACCCTGACAAACTGGAAGCAGTCACCTCCTGGCCCTGATCAACTACAGTGACTGAGCTCAGGTCCTTCCTGGGGTTCTGCTCCTACTACCGAAGATTTGTAGAAGGGTTTGCAAAAATTGCCAAACCTCTGAATGACTTACTGAAGACAGAAGGAGAGGAGGAGGATACTGGCCCCAGGAAGCCCGGAGAGTCCGTGGAAGACCAGTGGACAGAGAAGTGTGAAGAGGCCTTCGAAATGCTGAAGAAAAGTCCGACCACTGCCCCGGTCTTGGCCTATGCTGACACCAAAAGACCATATGAACTACATGTGGATGCCAGCCATGATGGTCTGGGAGGTGTACTGTACCAGGAGTATGAAGGACAGCTAAGGCCAGTCGCCTATGTAAGTAGGAGTCTAACACCAGCGGAAAAGAATTACCCCACCCACAAATTGGAGTTCCTGGCCTTAAAGTGGGCAGTTGTGGATAAACTCAAAGACTACCTGTATGGAGCTGACTTTATAGTAAAGACAGACAATAACCCACTCACCTACCTTTTCACCACAGCCAAGCTGGATGCCACCGGCCACCGTTGGTTGGCGGCCCTCTCTGGATTCAACTTTAGCCTCAAGTATAGGCCGGGAACTGGAAACAGAGATGCTGATGCATTGTCCAGAAGGTCTCATGCTCCCACTTACCATACAGAAGACTGGATCCAGGTAACCCCAGATGGGGTGCAGGCTTTGTGTCAAGGAGCACAACTTCAAGCTAGTGGCGGATCCAGGGCGGAAGAAATTTGAGTTTCGGTAGTGGGGGTGCCCAAATGCTATTGTGACGTAACCCAGATTGGCGATGACGACTTGCCAAAACTATCCAAGAAGGACATAAGAAGAGATCAGTTGGAAGACCCCCGGGAAAGATTGGCTTTGGAAGCTCTGGAAGACCAGGATCCAGACAGGCTCTTACAAGATCTCTCAAAGGAGGCTTGATTAATCCACAAAGAATGGGACAAGTTGCAGGTGCATCAAGGGGTGGTCTACCGAAGGGGCCCCTCCGATGACCTAGTGTCATGGATATGCAGTAGTGTTTGTCTGTCAGCTTACCTTCCTTCCCATGTGTTCATCTTAGAGGCCTGAGCCCTTTCACCTGGCTTCCTTTATAATCTCCTCCCAGCCAGACTCCACCCCAGGCCCTATCACAGAACACTATATTAACCTGTGCACTGCAAGCCTGCTTTGCTGATCAACGTGTTTGTTAGGCATTGTGTGTTTGGGTTCCTGCCTGCCGTGTGCTACGTCTGTCTCTCTGTTACATATTTGGCTTGTCCCCGACTATCCCTGTCTGCTCGTGACCCTTGACCTTCGGCTCGTTCTTTCGTTATCCTTGTCTGCTTGTGGCCCCTGACCTTCAGCTTGTTATTCGGTTCTCTCATATCTTGTGCTGCTGCTTCCCCTCTTTTCCCCTTATCCTACGGGGCGTGAGCTAGGAAACTCCAGGGGCCGCGACCTGGTCCCAGCCTGCAGCATAACATCCTCACCACTAGAGGCCCTGGAGAAGACCTGCTGGGTCTTAGACTCCGCGCCCTGGGGAATCTTGGCTCTAGCTTCCGTTAGGATCCCGGTTGTGCTCCTCTGGTCCTGCTTTCCACAACCACCCAGTTTCCTATCCGCAGCAGTCAGCCATAGGGTTCACTACCTTGCGGTGCACTCCTGTCCCCCTACGGTGTGCATCTGTCACCTGGCCGCAGGTGACCTTGACACCTAGAAGAGAAGTGGCAACTGTTTCTGCCAGAAAAACACAGGAAGACTGTCTTAGCTACCCTACATGTCAACCATGGCCACTTAGGAGCCAAACGAACCTTCCAGCTTGTAAGGAATAGATTCTACTGGTCTTGTATGCAAGCTGAAGTGGAAGAGTACTGTCACTCATGTGCTCGCTGCCTACAGAGGAAGACATTGCCACATCAAGCTGCCCCAATGGGCCATCTACAGAGTCAAGGGCCCTTGGACTTGGTATGCATTGACTTTCTCTGTCTGGAACCTGACTTGAGTGGACACGGAAATGTTCTGGTGATAACCGATCATTTCACCCGTTATGCCCAGGCCTTTCCAACTAAAGACCAGAAGGCCTCCACTGTAGCCAAAATTTTGGTGGAGAAGTACTTTGTGCACTACGGGTTACCTCAGCGCCTTCACTCGGACCAAGGGAGAGACTTTGAGAACCGACTGATTCGGAAGTTGCTGGACTCTTTAGGCATAAAAAAAACTCGTACTACCCCTTATCACCCCCAAGGTGACACTCAACCAGAAAGATTCAACAGGACTCTGTTAAATATGCTGGGGACTCTGAACAGTGAGGAGAAGCAACATTTGGGCAAGCACATAGCTGCCATAGTGCACGCCTATAATAGCACAACCAGTGATGTCACAGGGTATTCCCCTTACAGACTTATGTTTGGAAGAGAGGCCAGACTACCAGTGGACTTGGCATTTGGCACCTCCATGGACCATACATCTGTCGCCTCACACAAAGGACACATGGACAGACTGTGGAAGAGCTTAAGGCTGGCCTATGAGAAGGCCCAATCAACTTCTGATCAGAGAGGAGCCCGGAACAAACGGAACTTTGACCTTAGGGTCCGTATTCAAGATTTGCAGCCTGGAGACAGAGTGTTGCTGAGGAATTAAGGAGTCCCAGGGAAGCACCAGCTGGCAGACAGATGGAAGTCAGAACCTTATGTAATTTGTAAGAAGCTGCCTGGGTTGCCCGTGTACCAGTTAAAGCCTAAAGGAAGAGCGGGGCCACTGAAGACCTGGCACAGAAACCATCTGCTGCCCCTTTCTGAAGCAGTCAGGATGACCCCTACTCTGGATTCCTCTGAGTTACCTTCCGCTCCTCATACTCCTAGACCCAACACCAGGTCTCAGACAACTCTAATGCCGCGTACACACGATCATTTTTCCCGTCGGGAAAAATTACATTTTTTCCTTTGGACGAGAAAAACGATCGTCTGTGGGCTTTTTGCCGTTTTTCCCGACGGGAAAAACTGCATTAATCACGATGAGTAAAATTAGAACATGTTCTAATTTTTCTCATCGTTTTTTCCATCATTTTTTTCCGCGGCAGTTTTCCCATAGGGAGACACTGCCGCGGAGCCCACAGACGGTCGTTTTTCTTGACAAAGAAAAAAATGACGGGAAAAACGGTCGTGTGTGGGGGAAAATGCCGTTCCCTCGTTTTTCATTTTATTTCATGTCGTGATTCATGGCGGTGTTTTCACCGCCGTGAATCACGATCGTGTGTACGCGGCATAAGGCCTCGTACACACGGCCGAGATTCTCGTCGAAAAAAACATGTCGTTTTTTTCAACGAGATTCTTGGACAAGAAACTTGTCCCGGCCGAGTGTACAGACGCTCGATTCAAAGAACCAGCGGTTCTTTGAATGGAGCGTACGCGGTGACGTCATCGACTACGATGAGCATGCGCTCGTCACATTCGATGCCGTCGCCGCCATCTTGGTATACCCTACGTATGCCTAGGAAGCTACCGCGCATGCGTCAAATTCATTTCGAACATGCGCGGGCTTCCGGGAGGACAGGTAAGTGTACACACACTCACTTTTCTCATCGAGAAACATGCCGACGAGAATCTCGACGAGAAAATAGAGAGCAGGATCTTTATTTTCTCATCAAGATACTTGTCGCTTTTCTTGACGAGAAACCATACACACGAACAAGCTTCTCGGCAAAAAATCTCTGCCAGCAAGTTTCTTGCTGGTTTTTGCCGAGAAACTCGTTCGTGTGTACGAGGCTTTAGAAGGGAGGAAGAAACTTCAGACCAAAGTGAAGAAGAGGAAGCAGAGCTCAGTTGGCTGTGACCGTCCCAGGCGCCTGAATCTCTGATAGTGGATCCTTTGTTACCTGACTCCCCCATAAATGACATTTTGAATGCAGAAGCTGCAGAGTTTATTCCTTCTAATGCCCAGAGTGATGAAAGGGAAGATGCACTAGAATCAGTCCCAGGTGAAGATGCAAGGAACTCTCTATACCTCCCTGCACCTGAATCGGATGTCCTTGAAGAAAAAGGTCCCATTGTACCTGTCTTAGTGGCCCTTAGAGCCAGAACCCATAACACCCAGGGAGCAAAGGTTGAAAAGAATTATCCGCCCTCCTCGGAAGTTGACATACACTCAGATGGGAGAAAGCTCTGAGGACACAGTAACTACCGCAAGAAGGACATTTCAAAAGCCTGGCCCCTCCACTGTGCATTTGGTGGAGGGCAACCCCAGCTCACTTTCTGGCACAGTTAGGCAGGTCACTTCTGCTAATGTGGCCTGTGGTCAGAGCAACCTCCCATACCAAGTTTGGTGGGAGGTTCCCCTGCCAAGTTCTTTTGCCATGGTCAATTGCATTACTGTTAAATAATGCTTACGTTATCTTTGGGGACCAAAGATTTTAAGTGGGGGGAGTGTGTAGCGGGGTATTGCCCTTTAATCCCCCAGAGACTACATTACCCAGTACACTTTAAGGCACCCAGGGTGCATTGCCCCGTGCAAGGACTGCTGGGGTGGACTTTATAAGGGAGAGGCGGAGCCCGGTTCTTTCTCTGTTGACACCGCCCGCCCAGCAAGTGGAACTGCTGTTGAGTTGCCGTGACTTTGGGCCTAAAGCCTGATTTTTTTTCCAAAGAGCTTCCGCTCTCATCCGAGGAACCAGAGGGACGTCTCTCCATTGTTGCTGCATCGTTGCCAGGAGGACTGAAGATCCGGATGTCGAGAGACCTGTGTACCTAGACACAACAGCGGAGGAAACGGACACTGACTGGTCCGGTTGGGTGAGAGAGCACCTGCTCAGAGACAGACACAGTATCCCTGTTACATTGTGGATTACAATTTCTATTCTTCAAGTGCACCACCATTGCTAGCGAAGATTTCCCCTATAAGACTTCCACTTATTTCAGTCAGGCCTGACTGTGTAGCGTAAACATTCCTGGGCGCCATCTTGTCCATGAGGGGAACTAGCTGCAAGGGGAACTGTTCGGGTTGTGTAGCACTATATATTTGTTTGCCATTTAAACACTGTTTATTGCAGGGCTCTGCACATGACATGTACATTCCTGTTTTGTTGCTTACCCACTAGTCTAAGTAAATATACCAGGGTTAAGTGTATTGGTGTCTGTGTCCTTTACTTTACAGAAGAGACAGCTAAAGGAAGTTTTAATATATTGCTGTGTGTTCTTGTCATAGGACTGTGCTGCCGTGAGTTACAGGCCTCACAGTCCTATCAACCCCCACTAACTGTGCCAAGGGAGGTTAGAGCCTATTGCCAGGGGTTGACAGTGGTGCATTACAGGGCCCAAAAATCATACAGGCAGCCCTCTTAACTGGGGGTATCGCTACATATATATATATATATATATATATATGCAGAATTGTGTTCCCCTATAGCCAGTAGGTTTACAATTCTTTTCACTACCAGTTGTGCCAAGGGAGGGTTCGAGCCAGTTAAGGGGTTGAGAATCGGAGGGCAGGCCCAAACAAAACCAGCAGCTCCTACGGGAGCAGTGCTACAGTTACATAGTTAGTCTGGTTGAAAAAAGACACAAGTCCATCCAGTTCAGCTTCGTGTTCACGTTGAACACACATTCGATTTGAACATCGGCTGTTCGATCGTTCGACGAAGAACGAACATTATGGACCGTTCGCGCCAAATTCGAGTGGCGCGTCACTGCCCATAATTCACTGCGGCATCGCAGTGCATTGCTGGCTGATGATTAGCCAAGCATGCACTATGACCCGCATGCTTTAGCCAATCACAGCGCAGAAAAAACGGAGAGCCGTAATTGGCCAAAGCCAGGGTGGCTTTGGCCAATTATGGCTCAGGGGGTTTAGTACACGCCCCACACTTTATAAGGCCGCCTGGAAGTCGGCCTTGTGTAGTGTGTTGGCGTTTGTGAAAGAGACAGTTTCAGAGAGAGAGACAGTGTCATTTATATTGAGTTAGATAGAGCAGGCAGGCGAGTCTGTTAGCTGCTGTTACAGTGTGTAGAGGATATATATGCATCCTAGGTGTTGTATATATATTTATACACTGTATTGAGTTTAGCTAGATCAGTTCCTGTTAGTCTCTATACTGTGACAGGCAGGCCGGTGATTGTGCTTGCTGTAGACAGTCAGTGTTTCACTTAGTGTACTACTGTGTGCTTTGCATAGCCATCACCTAAAGCTCACCTGGATACAGTTATTCTCTATACTGTGACAGGCAGGCCGGTGATTGTGCTAGCTGCAGACAGTCAGTGTTTCACTTAGTGTACTACTGTTTGCTTTGCATAGCGATCACCTAAAGCTCACCTGGATACAGTTATTCTCTATACTGTGACAGGCAGGCCGGTGATTGTGCTAGCTGCAGACAGTCAGTGTTTCACTTAGTGTACTACTGTGTGCTTTGCATAGCGATCACCTAAAGCTCACCTGGATACAGTTATTCTCTATACTGTGACAGGCAGGCCGGTGATTGTGCTAGCTGCAGACAGTCAGTGTTTCACTTAGTGTACTACTGTGTGCTTTGCATAGCATTCACCTAAAGCCTAAATTTTTGATGCAATACTTTGCAACAGGGCTCATTGCTGCGCTCTAAGTACAGTATCTGTGAGGGGTTGCAGTGTTGTGGCACCAGCACCAGTGCCTAAGGCCCAATTTTTCTGCCCCTGTTCAACAGGGGCATGTAATTACAATTCTTGATCTAATATTTCACAGCTGGGCCCATTCCTGCGCCCACCAAGAGTAACTGTGAGGACTTTCAGTGTTGTGGCACCAGCACCAACGCCACCACCAAAGGCCCAATTTTTCAGCCCCTGTTCAACAGGGGCATGCAATTACAATTCTTGATCTAATAATTCACAGCAAGGCCCATTCCTGCACCCACCAAGAGTAACTGTGAGGGCTTACAGTGTTGTGGCACCAGCACCACCACCAAATGCCCAATTTTTCCTACCACTGTTCAACAGTGGCAAGTAAATAAAATTCCTGATATAATAGTTGACAGCAGGGCGTTCCAGCGCCCACCAAGGGTAACTGTGAGGGCTTACAATGTTGTGGCAACACCAACACCTAAGGGGCAAATTTCTGCAGAGTATATATGGCAGGCCCCTACTTTCAAACATCCAACTTACAAACGACTCCTACTTGCAAACGGGGTTTTAGTCACATAGTTAGTCAGGTTGAAAAAAGAAACAAGTCCATCTAGTTCAACCAAATAAAAATAGTCACAATAAAAGGTCATTTTGTAATGATATAGCTGCTCTCAGCTGTTATATTCTTCCCAATGGAGTTTGCCTCCTAGGCCAAAACTAGCATCACTTAAATGTAAGACGGTTGCAGGTTAAAGGTAATAGCAGGTATGGTTAGTGATCAAAGTGTAAAATATTGATCAAAAGTGGGAGATTGTAAAAGAAATTATGTATATAACTGTATTCTATTTTGTATGCTTTGCTTATGTTATGTATAGAAATTAGCCTGCTTATTTTTTGGTCCCTTGTTACCTTAAAAGTACAATTGTAAAATAATGTGATACCTTATAGGCAGAAATTTTATACTCTGTTCCTCCTACTGTCAGACCCCCAATGTCCGGGTTCGATCGGATCTTACACAATAACTGCTCTACCGACAGGGCAAAGGGGATTGGGGATAGTGGGCATCCCTGTCTAGTCCCATTAGATACCGTAAAAAGTGGGGATAAAATTCCATTTACCTTAACTTGAGCAGTCGGTTGAGTATAAATACTCGCGATCCATTGGATCATATTGTTTTCCAACCCTATGTGTCGTAGGACCGCAAACATAAACTGCCAGTTAATACGATCAAAAGCCTTCTCTGCATCTGTCCCCAAGAATACGCAGGGAGTTTGATATGTGTTAGCTACATGAATCAAATTCAAAGTCTTAATTGTGTTATCCCATGCTTCCCGCGTCTGCACAAACCCTACCTGGTCCTTATGGACCAGAGAGGGTATCTGCTGCTGAAGTCGCGTCACTATAATATTGGAAAAAAGCTTCAGGTCCGCATTTAAAAGGGATATCGGTCTATAACTCCCGCACTGGGATGGATCCTTCCCCTCTTTAGGTAAAATTTAAATTAAAGCTTTCAAAGATTCTGTATAGAAGGAGCTTGTATCTCCCAGTCCATTAAACATTTTTACAAGGTAGGGTCCTAGGATTGGAAAAATAAGTTTATAGTATTGAATGGAAAAACCATCTGGACCAGGGGCCTTCCCCCTTTTTGCCTCTTTCACTGCCTCTTGAATTTCTACTAATGTAATCGGTCTCTCCAATTCCTGTCTTATAGGTGACGTCAAACTAGGCATTCCCGGAGGTTACTAAATACTCTTCTATCGCAGTCTGATTCTGGGGGTTTGACTGTAGGTTATACAGGGATGAAAAAAAATCTCCCTGGGTAGCACAAGTTTTCCGCCTTCAGCTCCCATAATCATTGAGACATACGGTGGGGCAAAAAAGTATTTAGTCAGCCACCAATTGTGCAAGTTCTCCCACTTAAAAAGATGAGAGAGGCCTGTAATTGTCCTCATAGGTATACCTCAACTATGAGAGACAAAATGTGGAAACAAATCCAGACAATCACATTGTCTGTATTTGGAAATAATTTTTTTTTGCAAATTATGGTGGAAAATAAGTATTTGGTCACCTACAAACAAGCAAGATTTCTGGCTCTCACAGACCTGCATCTTCTTCTTTAAGAGGCTCCTCTGTCCTCCACTCATTACCTGTATTAATGGCCCCTGTTTGAACTTATTATCAGTATAAAAGACACCTGTCCACAACCTCAAACAGTCACACTCCAAACTCCACTATGGTGAAAACCAAAGAGCTGTCGAAGGACACCAGAAACAAAATTGTAGACCTGCACCAGGCTGGTAAGACTGAATCTGCAATAGGCAAGCAGCTTGGTGTGAAGAAATCAACTGTGGGAGAAATAATTAGAAAATGGAAGACATACAAGACCACTGATAATCTCCCTCGATCTGGGGCTCCACACAAGATTTCACCCGTGGGGTCAAAATGATCACAAGAACGGTGAGAAAAAATCCCAGAACCACACGGGGGGACCTAGTGAATGACCTGCAGAGAGCTGGGACCAACGTAACAAAGGCTACCATCAGTAACACACTACGCCGCCAGGGACTCAGATCCTGCAGTGCCAGACGTGTCCCCCTGCTTAAGCCAGTACATGTCCGGGCCCGTCTGAGGTTTGCTAGAGAGCATTTGGATGATCCAGAAGAGGATTGGGAGAATGTCATATGGTCAGATGAAACCAAAGTAGAACTGTTTGGTAGAAACACAACTCGTCGTGTTTGGGGGAGAGAGAATGCTGAGTTGCAACCAATGCACACCATACCTACTGTGAAACATGGGGGTGGCAACATCATGCTTTGGGGCTGTTTCTCTGCAAAGGGAACAGGATGACTGATCCGTGTACACGAAAGAATGAATGGGGCCATGTATCGTGAGATTTTGAGTGCAAACCTCCTCCCATCAGCAAGGTCATTGAAGATGAAATGTGGCTGGGTCTTTCAGCATGACAATGATCCCAAAAACACCGCTCGGGCAATGAAGGAGTGGCTTTGTAAGAAGTATTTCAAGGTCCTGGAGTGGCCTAGCCAGTCTCCAGATCTCAACCCATAGAAAACCTTTGGAGGGAGTTGAAAGTCCATGTTGCCCAGCTACAGCCCCAAAACATCACTGCTCTAGAGGAGATCTGCATGGAGGAATGGGCCAACATATCAGCAACAGTGTGTGACAACCTTGTGAAGACTTACAGAAAACGTTTGACCTCTGTCATTGCCAACAAAGGATATATAACAAAGTATTGAGATGAACTTTTGATATTGACCAAATACTTATTTTCCACCATAATTTGCAAAAAACATTCTTTCCAAATCAGACAATGTGATTGTCTGGATTTGTTTCCACATTTTGTCTCTCATAGTTGAGGTATACCTATGATGACAATTGCAAGCCTCTCTCATCTTTTTAAGTGGGAGAACTTGCACAATTGGTGGCTGACTAAATACTTTTTTGCCCCACTGTACGTCTTCACTTGTTGCCCCCTCAGAGAGTAAGCACTTATTGCCATATTCATAGTTCTGTTTCCTTCATGCCTGAATTGCACTCTTAGCTTTATAGAAGAGTAAGTCTGTGACCTGCCTACACGCAGTCAGTAGATCCCTTTCCAAGGCTGGATTAGGGCTCTGCTGGTGTAGGATTTCTAAACGGGAAATATCTGTCAGTAAGGATGTTATTTTTGCTTCTCTTTCCCTTTTAATCCTTGCCCCATGTTTTATCAATACTCCCCGTATCACCGCTTTATGGGCCTCCCAAATCCCGCCAGGGTCGCAATCCGGGGTGTCATTAGTCTGAAAGTACCATGTTACTTCTCTGCGAACGTCTTCCAAGACCGAGGCATCTTGTAGAAGGCTTTCATTAAGCTTCCAAGTCGCCGCACCGGGGAGTTGAATATCCAAAAGGGTGTATTTCAGGGAAACTGGTGCATGATCTGACCAAGTAATCTTTCCAATTCCCACTTCCTTTACCGCATTCAATTGATTATGTGGAATGAAAAAATAATCAATGCGCGAGTATGTCTTATGTGGGATGGAGTAAAAAGAATAATCCCTTTCTCCTGGGTGAATCAATCGCCATACATCTACTAACCTCGCTCCCTGTAGTAACCGCAAGGTCCGCCTCTGGGTGCCTGGCGGTGCCGCCGAGGCTCCGGACGAAGTATCCTCGCTGGGAACGAGAGGGATATTCAGATCCCCCCATGATCAGTTTGCCTTCCTGGAATCCCGACAGTTTATCCAAAAATCTCTTAAAAAATACATCTTGTTGTATATTAGGGGCATAAAAAGTAGCTAGGGTCACTCCTGACCCCCCGATCTTACCCTTCAAAAGTAGGTATTGTCCCCCGGCATCCACCAGGGATTCTGTACATGTCCATGGAATCTTGTTACCCCCCCTTTTGGCCACCGGATTAGTAGCATGATATCCATTCGGGAAAAATCTATTTCTAAGGAAGGGGATGCCTCCTTCCCTAAAGTGTGTTTCTTGAATAACCGCTATATCCCTCTCCCCTCGTTTCAGATCCTGGAGGAGTATATGTCGCTTTTCCGGAGTGTTTAACCCTTTAGCATTAATCAATACTATTGAAAAAGTATCCATTTCTGATTAACACTGACAATGCTATGCCCGGGGGTCCGGAGTGAGGACCACGGTCAAAGTTACAAGTGGGGAAGAGGAGAGACTAGCAGAAATAGAGGAGAAGAGGAAGAGAGAAAAAAAAAACCCTAATACCTCTCAGGGAGGGTGCACTTCTGTCCTTTCCCTCAAGGTATTCTAAGCTAATTAGCTTTAAGCACTCTATCCCCCCCCCCCCCATGTGAGTGCTAACCTAATGGGGGGAAGTGGTTGCGCACGCTCCAGACAGGTGAATCCCTGACCCTACCCCCAGCTCAACATAATACATCTTGGTGCATACATATATCCATAAAAAAAATCATATCTATTTCTTAGCCCAACGGTAATTATCTATTACTCATTCGTGACTACAACATATCTTCCTTACTTATGTAGCGCACCAACCCCAGACTTTACCTGCTTTTCTTCTGCTCTGCCAGGAAAGAATGAGGCACACCGCACCACAAGCCTGTACCCTCCTGAATAGGGAGGTTGAGCAGTGTTAGTTTCTTGGGCCTGCTTGCAGCCAGCGTTTAAAAACCTTCAGTGCTGACCTCGTTTCTGTGGTAGTCAGAAACAAGCCTTTAGTTCTCCCCAGTAAGCAACTGTCCACACCAACTGAAAGGGTCCAACTCTTGTTTATTTTTCTCAGCACAATAAACAGTCTCTTTGAGAGCAGACAGGTTGGGACAAGACACAGGTCAGATAAGGTGGGAGGAGGTCCAGGCACAAACTTGAATTGGGTTTTCTCCTGTTCTGATTAGCACAAACAGGCTTGGCGCACGGTCTCTGCCACCGACCATGAAGTTGGTCACTGCCACTGGCCGGGTGAAAAAAAGATGAAAGCCACTGCCACTGACCTTGTGTGCGTAGTGTCACTGCCACTGTGACTTAAAGAACACGCACTTCCTTCCGTTAGTAAACTGGCCTCTTTTTCAGGACAAGTACATCCCTCTGGAGAGTTACCAGAGGCCCCATCTGTCACCACGACTCTGTGCTGGGTCTTCAGAAAGGGTCACCTCCCTGGCCTCCTAGTCCTGGATACGGGTCCCCTCGCAAGGCAGATCACTGGGAGTCTCGGTCCCTGGCGGATCCCAGCCGAAGGCCGCTGGGCTCCAGGCCGTTCTCCAAAGTACCTCACCCCAGACTAAAGGTGTCTGGGATGGAACATCAGCTCCGTATCCGGGCCCAAGGCATTTGAAGACAACCCGACCAGGCCTCCGGGCCTAGGGCACCCGGAGGCGACACACACGCACTCAGGCCTAAGGTGCCTGAGCGCGGAACCGACCCCACTGGAAGATGGCCGCCCCCTTTTATATCCTCTCCCGAAAGGCACAGCAGGTTTCCCCGCCTCCGCCGTACTGCTGCCAAGAGGGGACAAAAAAGGCACAACCTTGTACTGTAGTTCAACCCGGGCCCATGGCAACAGCGCCACCCATAGGCCCCAGGGAACTACACACCAGTACCATCTCCCAGGGACAGAAATGGTCCATGAAACCTGACAATTAGTGCATCTGAGCCCAGTTACCACTCAGATGCTTCCCCCTAAATGTAACCACCCGCTACACATCCCCCTCACTTGTGAACACTGGTCCCCAGTGTCTGAAACCAATTTATGCCTCCTCAATCAGAGTCAACATAAGCCAGATCCAGAAACAAACTAAAAAAAATGACAATTTAAAATTTGGTTTGTTTGTGCCGGAACCTAACATGGGAAAGGAAAGAAAACACAGATGGGAATGGGGGTGTACATGTGTATAAACATTTTAAAGTCACTCAAACATTACAGTAAAAATGTACAGTTTCCTCCCGCAGAACTAGCTAAAACCCACCCCATACTCAGCAGTCTTGCTTGTCGTTCACCTGCAGAGGAAAGAAAAAAACATAATCTAACAATGTGTAATTTAGAATGAACAGGTTCCTCCCTAAAGAAAAACCTCCTCGCTCTAAAAGTAAGTGCAGTGTGAAATTTAACAGTATCACAGTTGCACAACACCGCCACCTGGTGGTGGTGCTGCGATGAATCCGCTTGGGTTTTCTTTTTTTTTTCTTCTTGGACTGTGGTCCTAAGCTGACTACAACCCCAAAGTCCTTGTTATATTTACGGTGGGAAGAGAAAGGAGAACAACAAACAGCAACAACTCCCCCTCCTCCAAAGAGTAAAGTACCCTCTAACATAAGGCAAAGTTCCTGGAGAGGAAAAGGAAAAAAAAATAAGTTCAAACTCAAAACACAAGAGTCTGGTCTCTCACAAATAGTAGTGTGGGTCAGGCAACACCGGCGGCCTTTAATGTTTGTCAAAGGTATCTATGTGATACTCCACATTGTCCTTGTCCTTCCGGCAGATAAGCACTTTGTCCACATGAATGTGCAGACCCAACATCCAAGCAGCTTTGCAGTCTTTAAACCGCAAAGTGGCGGCGGGTGAACATGAAAAATACCTTCTGGCCTGAGGTACCTTAATGTGTGTCCACACAAACTCTGAGTACCACCGATCTCTACAGGCCTCAACCTCGAACAAAAGTTCTTTGGGTAGATACGGATACTCCCAACCATATTCACTGGCAACCTTCTGGTTGAAGAGTCTCTGTAAGCCGGACAGCGGTGGCATAGTGGTGCGGTCTCCTGAGCCAGGCAAAACAACAGCATCCGGGTGTTGAGGCACTTTAACTGCCTCCGGGCCAGTTGCAGGGGTCCACAGTGACACCTGTCTCGAAGTAGCAATAGTGGCGGAAGCAGGTGATCCCAACGGTGGAAGGGCAGACAAGGGGACAGATCCCTCCTCAGGCTCGGAAGCCACCACTCGGGGTGTACTTTCCCCAGTAGTCATGGGTGGGTCTAATCTAAATCTAAAGTGCTAATTTTAAAGGCTAATATGCAAGTTATTGTCATAAAAAGGGTTTGGGGACCCGGATCCTGCCCCAGGGGACATGTATCAATGCAAAAAAAAGTTTTAAAAAGTGCCATTTTTTCGGGAGCAGTGATATTAATAATGCTTTAAGTGAAACAATAAAAGTGAAATATTCCTTTAAATTTCGTACCTAGGGGGTGTCTAGAGTATGCCTGTAAAGCAGCGCTTGTTTTTCGTGCTTAGAACTGTCCCTGCACAAAGTGTAATTTCTGAGGGAAAAAAAGTCATTTAAAAGCACTCGCGGCTATAATGACTTGTCGGCTCCCAGCAATACAGAGAAAAGTCATTGATAAAAAAATTTAAAAAATGCGTGGGGGTCCCCCCAAATTCAATTACCAGGCCCTTCAGGTCTGGTATGGATATTAAGGGGAACCTTGCGTCAAATAAAAAAAAATGACGTGGGGTTCCCCCCAAAAATCCATACCAGACCCTTCAGGTCTGGTATGGATTTTAAGTGAACTCCACGCCAAATAAAAAAAAAAATGATGTGGAGTTCCCCCCAAAAATCCATATCAGACCCTTTATCCGAGCACGCAACCTTGCAGGCCGCAGGAAAAGAGGGGGGACGAGAGAGCGCCCCCCCTCCTGAACTGTACCAGGCCACATGCCCTCAACATGGGGAGGATGCTTTGGGGGTCTGTGGCCCCTCAAAGCACCATGTCCCCATGTTGATGGGGAGAAGGACCTCATCCCCACAACTCTTGCCCGGTGGTTGTGGGGGTCTGCGGGCCGGGGGCTTATCGGAATCTGGAAGACCCCTTTAACAAAGGGGACCCCCAGATCCCGCCCCCCTATGTGAATTGGTAAGGGGTACATTGTACCCCTACCATTTCACAAAGAAAGTGTAAAAAATTGTAAAAAAACACACAGACACTGTTGGGAAAAGTCCTTTATTAAAAAAAAAAAAAAAAAAGATTCCAGCGGCGGCAATCCACTCTCGGTATCCTGCGATGGGTGATCTCCTCCCTGGAGTCCAGCTATGGATGATCTCTCCTCTCCGGGGTCCAGGCTCCAACGATGATGTCCAGCGCAGCAAGGAACAGCACTCTTCAATGGAAACCTGTGTTACATCAGAGGGGGGTGGGGTCACCCGCACGTCACTGGGGAAGCCCGGGTTTCCCCTTGCATCAGAGGGGTCGGGTCACGTGACGGGTGGCCCCGCCCTCAGCTACTTAAGAGCTGTCACTGGCTGAAGCCGCGTCATTCCCGGGGTGTCTCCGCTCCGGTGAAGTGTGCTGTCCCTCGCTGCGCTGGACATCATCGTTGGAGCCTGGACCCCGGAGAGGAGAGATCATAAATCGCTGGGCCCTGGAGAGGAGATCACCCATCGCAGGATACCGAGAGTGGATTACCGCCGCTGGAATCTTTTTTTTTTTTCTTAATAAAGGACTTTTCCCAACGGTGTCTGTGTGTTTTTTTTAATTTTTTTTACACTTTCTTTGTGAAATGGTAGGGATACAATGTACCCCTTACCAATTCACATAGGGGGGCTGGGATCTGGGGGTCCCCTTTTTTGAAGGGGTCTTCCAGATTCCGATAAGCCCCCCGCCCGCAGACCCCCACAACCACCGAGCAAGGGTTGTGGGGATTAGGCCCTTGTTCCCATCAACATGGGGACATGGTGCTTTGAGGGGTCACAGACCCCCAAAGCATCCTCCCTATGTTGAGGGCATGTGGCCTGGTTCGGTTCAGGAGGGGGGCGCTCTCTCGTCCCCCCCTCTTTTCCTGCGGGCTGCCAGGTTGCGTGCTCGGATAAAGGGTCTGGTATGGATTTTTGGGGGGATCTCCACGCAATTTTTTTTTTCAATTTGGTGTGGAGTTCCCCTTAAAATCCACACCAGACCTGAAGGGTCTGGTATTGATATCTGGGGGGAACCCCACATAATTTTTTTTTTTAATTTGATGCAGGGTTCCCCTTAGTATCCATACCAGACGCATTTTTTTTTATTTTTATTAATGACTTTTCTCTGTATTGCCGGGAGCCGACAATTCATTATAGCCGCGAGTGCTTTTAACCACTTAACGACCGCTCACTGTATATATACGTCGGCACAATGGCACCGACAGGCACAATCACGTAGAGTGTACGTGATTGCCTTTGTACAGTTGGGGGGTCCAATCGGACCCCCCTTCTGTACAGTGAGCGGTCGGAATTCGTCTGGGAGCGTTCCGAGATGGGGGGGCGGCTGTTCGATTCCGGCCACCCCCCGCGATCGCTCCCGGCGAATAGAAATGCCCCCTCTGTCTGTGTAAAATTGAACGAGGGGCGCCCCTGGGATAGTGTGGATTGGAATAAATTATGGATTGCCACCAAGTATATATAGAAAAATATAAAGAATTTTATTTGTACATATTTGACATATAGATCAAAATTGTTTTAAAACAACGAGAGAGAAGACATACACAATCATTGAAACCAATTTGCATGAGGGCACCTACAAGTCATATAACTAGTGGTGACAAAACCGACATGTTTCGGATACTAAAGCTATATCTGTGATAGCTTCCATTATTTCCTTCTTCAAGGTTCATACAATGGTTAAAAAGCAGATTGGTCTCTATAGAAGAGAGAAAAACAACATCATGTATAATGGCTATATAGTACAATATCGAGCATTAACATAATTCCAATATTTTGAATTTCTCGCATATGTGGGCAGCTAGAGGATAAATAGTGCTGCAGAGAGAAAAAAAAAAAAAAAAAGGGGGAGAACAAAGAAAAGATAAGAGAAAAATGTATATGAGGGTTCATTAGAGATGCATAGATGCACATATACAGTGCATGATTATATATTTATAGGATACATTACATTTATATCAAATTTATCCATAGTATTGCATACATACATCTCAAATGGTAACGCAAACATCAGCCGCTTGGAGGGATTGTCCCGATGATGTAGAGCCCAAGTGGATATAGTGCAAGTTTAGTGGTCGCATAGAAGAAATGCAGCGACCATAATAACACAGCAACCGTGGTAACAGAGCCAGGGATATATAGCAGGGCCAGCCCAAGAAAAGCCCCTCAAAGCTCACAAGGAAGCCCCAAATTGTAGCGGGGACTCGCCACAGGCCTCTCTGCAAAGACATACATATGTGAGTTATAATTTCAGGATCCCATACTAACCCAGTAGACAGTTATACCACAACTATAATCTAGTATCTGAGCGGGCTTCATACCTGTAAGAGTGACGCGAGAGCATCCACACTCTGGCTGTGCAGAAACTGACAAAGCCCGGTGGGATTTTATATAGGGCTGTGGCTTGTGTTACAGCCATTCAGCTCGAGTGGCGCCAACAGGAGGGACGGAAGGAGCTCAGCCAATGAGATAGGGGGTGGGAGGCCACAACAGGGCTAAAAAGTACGTCCAAATAAAAGAAACAAATTAATCATGTATTGCAGAGAAGCTCTTACATGACGAGACGCCGCGCGCAAGGGCTGCCCTCGGTCCAGGCGGCGTCCGGCGTCACCACGCACCCACGTCAGCGTACAGAAAACGTCAGAACGTCGGCGCTGTGACGTCAGACGTCGACCCGACCGCCAGTACAATAGAAAGGGCGGAAGTGACTCAGAATAGATTACTCCGGTGTCCGCATCAGGCCAAAAAGGAGGCCAGCGCAGAGGCAACCCCATATGCGCCACGCCAAGTGGCGCCACCGGGAGGACAGGAAACACAATTGATCGGTCCAAAGCCCCATAAGTAGTAACAATGTAACAACAATGCCCTCCATCCCATAAGTCCATAATTGTTAGGACAGGGAGAGGGAACATATGCACATAACCGTCCATTTGCTCAAACGCGAGCAAGGCAGCCCCCAATAATCAAAATAACTGAGGGCTGTTTTTGTGCTGGGGAGCGTCAGTGGGCCAGATGAGCGGCCCCAAATATTGCCACAGACTCTGATGTATCGGAGTACAAGGTGCCAGTGTTATTTAATTGATTTCTAGATAATAAACAGGGAATAAACAATATAATGAATAAACACTGATCTCCAGTGGGCAAATCATCGGGCAAATTCCATCGATTAAATCAAATTTGCTCTATCTGTATACAGTGTGTAGAGATTTATTTTAATTTTTAACATCACTGCATGACGGGCATGCATCAAAAATATTAATACATATTTTGTACAGCTGGCATAGTTCATACATATTTTACCTCAAAAAAAAAAAAAATTGAAGAAAAAGAAAGAAAGAAACATATAAGTAGGTATACCCAGCTTGTTTGACTCAGTTTAACAGATCCCTGTCAAACCTTCCAGACGTAAATCCAGGTAAAAAGGGTTTGAAGTTTATAGCCTGGTTCAAGCCAGGCGGTGAAGTGGCGTTGAGGGTCGAGATCCACCTCAGCTCCCTTTGAAGTAGGTGCTTATTAAAGTCGCCCAAAACATTATGCGAATTGTCAAACTACGGATGTAGTATATCTCATTATTTGCAGTTGTAATTGTTTTTATGTGGGAAAAACCATACAAAAACTATGGCAGAGAGTCTACCGACATCTGAAAGGGATGAGGGATAAAGATCCTGATCTCCCTCTCGGCAGACACGCTGCCCAAGTTCATGGAGATAGTGTACCAAGTTTTGAGGTGCTAGTTTTGGACAGGGTCCACCGCAGCCCCCGTGGTGGCGACTTTAATAAGCACCTACTTCAAAGGGAGCTGAGGTGGATCTCGACCCTCAACGCCACTTCACCGCCTGGCTTGAACCAGGCTATAAACTTCAAACCCTTTTTACCTGGATTTACGTCTGGAAGGTTTGACAGGGATCTGTTAAACTGAGTCAAACAAGCTGGGTATACCTACTTATATGTTTCTTTCTTTCTTTTTCTTCAAATTTTTTTTTTTTTTTGGAGGTAAAATATGTATGAACTATGCCAGCTGTACAAAATATGTATTAATATTTTTGATGCATGCCCGTCATGCAGTGATGTTAAAAATTAAAATAAATCTCTACACACTGTATACAGATAGAGCAAATTTGATTTAATCGATGGAATTTGCCCGATGATTTGCCCACTGGAGATCAGTGTTTATTCATTATATTGTTTATTCCCTGTTTATTATCTAGAAATCAATTAAATAACACTGGCACCTTGTACTCCGATACATCAGAGTCTGTGGCAATATTTGGGGCCGCTCATCTGGCCCACTGACGCTCCCCAGCACAAAAACAGCCCTCAGTTATTTTGATTATTGGGGGCTGCCTTGCTCGCGTTTGAGCAAATGGACGGTTATGTGCATATGTTCCCTCTCCCTGTCCTAACAATTATGGACTTATGGGATGGAGGGCATTGTTGTTACATTGTTACTACTTATGGGGCTTTGGACCGATCAATTGTGTTTCCTGTCCTCCCGGTGGCGCCACTTGGCGTGGCGCATATGGTGTTGCCTCCGCGCTGGCCTCCTTTTTGGCCTGATGCGGACACCGGAGTAATCTATTCTGAGTCACTTCCGCCCTTTCTATTGTGCTGGCGGTCGGGTCGACGTCTGACGTCACCGCGCCGACGTTCTGGCGTTTTCTGTACGCTGACGTGGGTGCGTGGTGACGCCGGACGCTGCCTGGACCGAGGGCGGCCCTTGCGCGCGGCGTCTCGTCATGTAAGAGCTTCTCTGCAATACATGATTAATTTGTTTCTTTTATTTGGACGTACTTTTTAGCCCTGTTGTGGCCTCCCACCCCCTATCTCATTGGCTGAGCTCCTTCCGTCCCTCCTGTTGGCGCCACTCGAGCTGATTGGCTGTAACACAAGCCACAGCCCTATATAAAATCCCACCGGGCTTTGACAGTTTCTGCACAGCCAGAGTGTGGATGCTCTCGCGTCACTCTTACAGGTATGAAGCCCGCTCAGATACTAGAATATAGTTGTGGGATAACTGTCTACAGGGTTAGTATGGGATCCTCAAATTATAACTCACATATGTATGTCTTTGCAGAGAGGCCTGTGGCGAGTCCCCGCTACAATTTGGGGCTTCCTTGTGAGCTTTGAGGGGCTTTTCTTGGGCTGGCCCTGCTATATATCCCTGGCTCTGTTACCACGGTTGCTGTGTTATTATGGTCGCTGCATTTCTTCTATGCGACCACTAAACTTGCACTATATCCACTTGGGCTCTACATCATCGGGACAATCCCTCCAAGCGGCTGATGTTTGCGTTACCATTTGAGATGTATGTATGCAATACTATGGATAAATTTGATATAAATGTAATGTATCCTATAAATATATAATCATGCACTGTATATGTGCATCTATGCATCTCTAATGAACCCTCATATACATTTTTCTCTTATCTTTTCTTTGTTCTCCCCTTTTTTTTTTTTTTTTTCTCTCTGCAGCACTATTTATCCTCTAGCTGCCCACATATGGGAGAAATTCAAAATATTGGAATTATGTTAATGCTCGATATTGTACTATATAGCCATTATACATGATGTTGTTTTTCTCTCTTCTATAGAGACCAATCTGCTTTTTAACCATTGTATGAACCTTGAAGAAGGAAATAATGGAAGCTATCACAGATATAGCTTTAGTATCCGAAACATGTCGGTTTTGTCACCACTAGTTATATGACTTGTAGGTGCCCTCATGCAAATTGGTTTCAATGATTGTGTATGTCTTCTCTCTCGTTGTTTTTAAACAATTTTGATCTATATGTCAAATATGTACAAATAAAATTCTTTATATTTTTCTATATATACTTGGTGGCAATCCATAATTTATTCCAATCCACACTATCCCAGGGGCAACCCTCGTTCAATTTTTCAAAATTTACCGGGATGTGATTGGAAAGAATGGTAACTTGCCCTATGCTTGCTGGTTAATAGCTTCATCTTTCCAAATTAATATATCCTCTGTCTGTGTAATGTTTACACAGACAGAGAAAGCAGGAGGAAGTGATGTCATCTCCTGTGCGGCGCTCACATATACCGAGCGTCGTACAAGAGAAGACACACAGGTCAGTGCACTAACACTACACTAACACCAGCACACATAGGCACATAAATCGCCCCCCCAGGCCCCCCCAGATCACCCCCCAGCCCCCAGTCACAGTGTCACTGATTGCAGTGACCATTTATTTACTGATCACTGCAATCAGTGACATTTGTGACTGTAAAAGTGTCACTACATTTAGTTTTAGGTCCAGTGTAGCCCCCTAACCCCCCCTAATAAAGGTTTAACCCCTTGATCACCCCCCAGATAACCCTTTCACCCCCTAGCACCGCCGTCGCTAAGCGATCATTTTTCTGATCGCTGTCTTGGCGTCGGTGATGCAGATCGGTACCCAGTAATTTTTTTTAGGTTCGCGGCAGTTTTTATAGCGTCCGGTACCCCCATAAATTATCTAATAAAGGTTTAACCCCCTTGATCGCCCCCCAGGTAACCCTTTCACCCCCTATCACCACTGTCGCTAAGCGATCATTTTTCTGATCGATGTCTTAGAGTCGGTGATGCAGATCAGTAGCCAGTATTTTTTTTTAGGTTCGCCGCAGGTTTTTATAGCGTCTGGTACCCCCATAAATTATCTAATAAAGGTTTAACCCCCTTGATCACCCCCCAGGTAACCCTTTCACCCCCTATCACCACTGTCACTAAGCGATCATTTTTCTGATCGATGTCTTAGCGTCGGTGATGCAGATCGGTAGCCAGTATTTTTTTTTAGGTTCGCCGCAGGTTTTTATAGCGTCGGGTACCCCCATAAATTATCTAATAAAGGTTTAACCCCCTTGATCGCCCCCCAGGTAACCCTTTCACCCCCTAGCACCGGCGTCGCTAAGCGATCATTTTTCTGATCGCTGTCTTAGCGTCGGTGATGCAGATCGGTACCCAGTAATTTTTTTTAGGTTTGCCGCAGGTTTTTATAGCTTCAGGTACCCCCATAAATTATCTAATAAAGGTTGAACCCCCTTGATCGCCCCCCAGGTAACCCTTTCACCCCCTATCACCACTGTCGCTAAGCGATCATTTTTCTGATCGCTGTCTTAGCGTCGGTGATGCAGATCGGTAGCCAGTAATTTTTTTTAGGTTCGTCGCAGGTTTTTATAGCGTCAGGTACCCCCATATATTATCTAATAAAGGTTTTAACCCCCTAATTGCGCCTAGTTAACCCTTTCACCAGTAATCATCATATAAGTGTTACGGGTGACGCTGGTTAGTTAGTTTGCTTTTTATAGTGTCAGGGCACCCGCCGTATATAACCCAATAAAGGTTTAACCCCCTGATCGCCCAGCGGGTGATATCAATTAGGTTTTAGCGTCAGAAAGGGTCTGCGTCACACCCCAGGCAGCGTCAGGTTAGTTCCAGTAACGCTAACACCCACGCGTGAAGCATACACCTCCCTTATTGGTATAGTATCTGAACAGATCAATATCTGATCTGATCAGATCTATACTAGCGTCCCCAGCAGTTTAGGGTTCCCAAAAACGCAGTGTTAGCGGGATCAGCCCAGATACCTGCTAGCACCTGCGTTTTGCCCCTCCGTCCAGCCCAGGCCACCCAAGTGCAGTATCGATCGATCACTGTCACTTGCAAAACACAACACACATAACTGCAGCGTTCGCAGAGACAGGCCTGATCCCTGCGACTCCAGTGCTGTAGGAGGTGATTTCACCACCACAGTTAAAAAAAAAAGCAAATATGCCGAAGCATTGGGGCAGCAGGGGCGGAGGAGTGATTTTGCTCCTAATGCCGCGTACATACGGTCGAAATTCCGACGGAGGCTTGCCCGTGGAAAAGTCCGACCATGTGTGTGCGGCATAACTTTTTTGCGGGAGGATGCCCCCATGCTTCGGCATATATAAATGGTGCATGTATGCCCATCATTAGAAGTGGGTGGATGAAGGGCGGTATTCTAATGGTGGGCATACCCACCGATCAATCTCTTTTTTCGTTCAGCCACCTGGCTGCATGAAAAAAAAAGATTACAATACATGTCCAACAAGGACCAGCAACGTACTGGTATGTTGCTGGACTTTGAATGGTTATACCAGATTGATGCCTGCGGGTTTAGGTATCATCTTGGTATCATTCTTTTCAGCCAGCGGCCGGCTTTCATGTAAAAGCAATCCTAGTGGCTAATTAGCCTCTGGACTGCTTTTACAAGCAGTGGGAGGGAATGTCCCCCCCCCCCGGATATAAAAAGCGCCATTGGGAAATTGGGAAAGCATTTTATCACACCGATCTTGGTGTGGTCAGATGCTTTGAGGGCAGAGGAAAGCTCTAGGGTCTAGACCCCAGTTTTTTTCAAAAAAAGAGTACCTGTCACTACCTATTACTATCATAGGGGATATTTACATTCCCTGAGATAACAATAAAAATGATTAAAAAAAAATAAATATGGAAGGAACAATTTAAAAATAAAATAAAAAAGCAAAATTGATTAAAAAAAAAAAAAAGCACCCCTGTCCTGCCCTGCTCTTGCCCAATGGCGAACGCAAGCGTCGGTCTGGCGTCATATGTAAACAGCAATTGCACCATGCATGTGAGGTATCACCGCGAAGGTCAGATCGAGGGCAGTAATTTTAGCAGTAGACCTCTCCTGTAAATCTAACGGGGTAACCTGTAAAGGCTTTTAAAGGCTTTTAAAAATGTATGTAGTTTGTCGCCAATGCGCGTTTGTGCGAAATTTTAAAGCATGTCGTGTTTGGTATCTATGTACTCGGCCTAAGATCATCTTTTTTATTTCATCAAACATTTGGGCAATATAGTGTGTTTTAGTGCATTAAAATTAAAAAAAGTGTATTTTTTCCCCAAAAAATGCGTTTGAAAAATCGCTGCGCAAATACTGTGTAGAAAAAAAAAATGCAACACCCACCATTTTATTCTGTAGGGCCTTTGCTTTAAAAATATATATAATGTTTGGGGGTTCAACATAATTTTCTTGCAAAAAGAAATATGTTTTCATGTAAACAAAAAGTGTCAAAAAGGGCTTTGTCTTCAAGTGGTTAGAAGAGTGGATGTAAGCTTCCTAATGTTGTGTATAAAATGCCAGAACAGTTCAAAACCCCCCAAAATGACCCCATTTTGGAAAGTAGACACCCCAAGCTATATACTGAGAGGCATGTCGAGTCCATGGAATATTTTATATGTTGACACAAGTTGCGGAAAAAAGAAAATTTTTATTTTTTATTTTTATTTTTTGCACAAAGTTGTCACTAAATGATATATTGCTCAAACATGCCATGGGCATATGTGGAATTACACCCCAAAATACATTCTGTTGCTTCTCCTGAGTACGGGGATACCACATGTGTGAGACTTTTTGGGAGCCTAGCCGCGTACGGGACCCCAAAAACCAATCACCGCCTTCAGGCTTTCTAAGGGTGTAAATTTTTGATTTCACTTCTCACTGCCTATCACAGTTTCGGAGGCCATGGAATGCCCAGATGGCACAAAACCCCCCCAAATGACCGTATTTTGGAAAGTAGACA
The DNA here is from genome assembly GCA_029206835.1 of Rana muscosa. NCBI lineage: Eukaryota > Metazoa > Chordata > Amphibia > Anura > Ranidae > Rana > Rana muscosa. The sequence continues at coordinate 16,670,983 of JARGYO010005626.1, forward strand.
CCCCAAGCTATTTGCTGAGAGGTATTGTGAGTATTTTGCAGATCTCGCTTTTTGTCACAAAGTTTTGAAAATTGAAAAAAAAAAAGAAAAAAAAAATTTCTTTCTTCATTTTCAAAAACAAATGAGAGCTGTAAAATACTCACCATGCCTCTCATCAAACAGCTTGGGGTGTCTACTTTCCAAAATGGGGTCATTTGGGGGGGTTTTGTGCTATTTTGGCATTTTATGGCCTTCGAAACTGTGATAGGTAGTGAGGAGTCAAATCAAAAATTTGTGCCTAGAAATCCTGAAGGCGGTGATTGGTTTTCGGGGTCCCGTACGCGGCTAGGCTCCTAAAAAGTCCCACACATGTGGTATCCCCGTACTCAGGAGAAGCAGCAAAATGTATTTTGGGTGCAATTCCACATATAACCATGGCATGTGTGAGCAATATATTATTTAGTGACAACTTTTTGTAATTTTTTATTTTTTTTTGTCATTATTCAATCACTTGGGACAAAAAAAAAATATTCAATGGGCTCAACAGGCCTCTCAGCAATTTCCTTGGGGTGTCTACTTTCTAAAATGGGGTCATTTGGGGGGGTTTTGTGCTATTTTGGCATTTTATGGCCTTCAAAACTGTGATTGGTAGTGAGGAGTGAAATCAAAAATTTGCGCCCTTAGAAATCCTGAAGGCGGTGCTTGGTTTCCGGGGTCCCGTACGTGGCTAGGCTCCTAAAAAGTCCCACACATGTGGTATCCCCATACTCAGGAGAAGCAGCAGAATGTATTTTGGGGTGCAATTCCACATATAACCATGGCATGTGTGAGCAATATATCATTTAGTGACAACTTTTTGTAATTTTATTTTATTTTATTTTTTTTTGTCATTATTCAATCACTTGGGACAAAAAAAAAAATATTCAATGGGCTCAACATGCCTCTCAGCAATTTCCTTGGGGTGTCTACTTTCCAAAATGGGGTAATTTTGGGGGGTTCTGTACTGCCCTGCCATTTTAGCACCTCAAGAAATGAGATAGGCAGTCATAAATTTAAAGCTGTGTAAATTCCAGAAAATGTACCCTAGTTTGTAAACGCTATAACTTTTGCGCAAACCAATAAATATACACTTATTGAATTTTTTTTTACTAAAGACATGTGGCTGAATACATTTTGGCCTAAATGTATGACTAAAATTGAGTTTATTCGATTTTTCTTATAACAAAAAGTAGAAAATATCATTTTTTTTCAAAATTTTCGGTCTTTTTCCGTTTATATCGCAAAAAATAAAAATCGCAGAGGCAATCAAATACCATTAAAAGAAAACTCTATTTGTGGGAAGAAAAGGACGCAAATTTCGTTTGGGTACAACATTGCATGTCCGCACAATTTACAGTTAAAGCAGCGCAGTGCAAAATTCTGAATTCACCTCTGGTCCTTTAGCTACCAAATGGTCCGGGGCTTAAGTGGTTAAATTCCTTTTTTTCTTTCAGAAATGACATTTTGTGCAGGGACAGTTCTAAGCACGGGAAACAAGTGCTGCTTTACAGGCATACTATACACACCCCCTAGGTACGAAATTTAAAAGGAATATTTCACTTTTATTGTTTCACGTTAAGCATTATTAAAATCACTGCTCCCGAAAAAACAGCCGTTTTTAAAACTTTTTTTTGCATTGATACATGTCCCCTGGGGCAGGACACGGGTCCCCAAACACTTTTTATGATTAGTGTTGAGCGAACCCGAACTGTAAAGTTCGGGTCCGTACCGAACTTTAGCTTTTTCCCGAACCCGAACCCGGACTTTGCCCAAAAGTCTGGGTTCGGGTTCGGGTTCGGCAATCTAATAACGCATTTAGAAATGCTTCAGGGGCCAGCCAATCACCTTTTGATTAGCTGGTGTGCCCTTAGAAGCCATCATAGCCATGCCTACTAATGGCATGGCTGTGATTGGTCAGTGCAACATGTGACCCAGCTTCTATATAAGCTAGAGGCACACAGCACACATGACACTCTGCTTCAGAATAGATAGGGAGAGGATCTAGTCTGCTGCTGCTCCTTTTAGGGAGAGATAGAAAGATAGAAGAGGTAGTCCTGATTCTACAATCTGAGGGAAAAGATAGAGAGATAGTGTAGTGTAGGGCCAGGTTCCTGTGTTGGTGCTTTCAGGGAGAGAGAATATTATATAGGAGTCCAGATTCAGAGATTAAAATCAGCGATCTGCATAGGTCTACCTATTTGTGTTGCAGTGCAGTCTTTTTACACTGCCATGAGCCCAGTGTCAGAGAAAATCTAACTTTTAGGGGGGGAAAAAAAGGCACTTTATTGTTCTCTTTTCCAAAAGACCGATGGGGCAAAAAAAAAAAAAAAAAAGCATTTTATTTTGCTCGTGCAAAAAAAGACCCGTTTAGGGCAAAAAAAATTATAAAATTTGCACTTTAATGTACGCTTGCAAAAAACGCCGTTTAGGGGCACAAAAAAAAGTTTGCAGTGTGTTATACATATTTTGAGGTGTGTGAAATAAACAATTTCTATATAGTTTTCTCCTACTGTGCTATACTAAAAAAACAATTTTTTTTTTAATAGCATTTTCTGCAGTTCTGTAGCTGTGCGATTCAGCGGTTACGTACTGTGGGTGTGTTCTGCTCTTCCAAAAAACGCAATTTAGTGGCACCAAAAAAAGTTTGCAGTGTGTTATACATATTTTGAGGTGTTTGAAATAAACAATTTCTTTATAGTTTTCTCCTACGTTGCTATACTAAAAAAACAACATTTTTTTTGAATAGCATTTTCTGCAGTTCTGTAGCTGTGCGATTCAGCGGTTACGTACTGTGGGTGTGTTCTGCTCTTCCAAAAAACGCCGTTTAGTGGCACCAAAAAAAGTTTGCAGTGTGTTATACATATTTTGAGGTGTTTGAAATAAACAATTTCTTTATAGTTTTCTCCTACGTTGCTATACTAAAAAAACAATATTTTTTTTGAATAGCATTTTCTGCAGTTCTGTAGCTGTGCGATTCAGCGGTTACCTACTGTGGGTGTGTTCTGCTGTTCCAAAAAACGCCGTTTAGTGGCAAAAAAAAAGTTTGCAGTGTGTTATACATATTTTGAGGTGTGTGAAATAAACAATTTCTATATAGTTTTCTCCTACGTTGCTATACTAAAAAAACAACATTTCTTGTTCATACATCACGGGACACAGAGCAGCATAGTCATTACTATGTGGCTTTGTCCCCTTCCGTTCGGAAGAGTCTCTGCTGGTGGTTGATCCCCCAGAATCTCCAGAAGGGAAAACCCTTCAGCCCGATATCTTGGAAGGTGGTCACTACAGATGCCAGCCTTACAGGCTGGGGGGCAGTACTGGAGCAATGGTCTCTCCAGGGCAGATGGTCAAATGTAGTAAAAACCCTGCCCATCAATCTCTTAGAGATACGAGCAGCCCGGTACGCCCTAGTAGCCTGGACATCCAGACTCCAAGGGTCCCCTGTCAGAATTCAATCAGACAATGCCACAGCAGTGGCATATATCAATCATCAGGGAGGCACCAGGAGTCGTGCAGCCCAGAGGGAAGTAAGTCACATCCTGGAATGGGCAGAAAAGCATGTCCCATGTATATCAGCTGTCTTCATTCCAGGGGTGGAGAATTGGAAGGCGGACTTTCTGAGTCGCCAACAGTTATGCCCAGGGGAATGGTCCCTTCATCCCGAGGTCTTCCGAGCAATATGTCAGCGGTGGGGAACACCGGATGTAGATCTGCTAGCATCCAGATTCAACGCAAAGGTGGACAGATTTGTCTCCCGGACAAGGGATCCCCTCGCTTGCGGCTCGGATGCTCTGGTGTTCCCTTGGGATCAGTTCAGACTGATATATGCATTCCCTCCGCTACAATTGTTGCCTCGACTCCTTCGCAGAGTCAGGTTGGAGAAGAAGCCGGTGATCCTGGTGGCTCCAGCGTGGCCCCGAAGGGCCTGGTACGCAGAGATCATCAAAATGTCTGTGGGGAGTCCTTGGACCCTTCCACGTCGTCCGGACCTGCTTTCGCAAGGACCGATATACCACCCTTCCTTACTAACTCTAAGTTTAACGGCCTGGCTATTGAGTCCCACATCCTAAAGAAGAGAGGTCTCTCTAACTCTGTGGTATCAACTATAATCAATGCCAGGAAGCCTGTATCCAGGCAGATCTACTATAGAGTTTGGAAGGCGTACATCACTTGGTGCGAGGCCAGAAAATGGCATCCACGTAAGTACGTTATAGGCAGAATTCTGGACTTCCTGCAGTGGGCTGTAGACAGGAAGTTTGCCTTAAGTACTATCAAGGGCCAGGTTTCGGCCTTGTCAATACTATTTCAAAGGCCCCTGGCTATGCATTCACTTGTCAAATCCTTTATGCAAGGTGTGACTCGTATTATTCCACCGATTAAGGCTCCCATATGCCCATGGGATCTAAATTTGGTTCTGTCGGTTCTGCAGAAGCAGCCATTTGAACCTTTGCGGCACATTTCCTTGGTTCTACTCACCAGGAAATTGATATTTTTAGTAGCCATATGCTCGGCTAGAAGAGTGTCGGAATTAGCCGCCATGTCCTGTAAGGAGCCATATCTGGTTATCCATAAGGACAGAGTAGTATTACGTCCTCACCCAGCCTTTCTTCCTAAGGTGGTATCGAGGTTTCACTTGAACCAGGATGTGGTTCTTCCTTCTTTTTTCCCCAAACCAAGCTCGGTAGAGGAAAAGTTATTGCATTCTTTGGATGTAGTAAGAGCAGTTAAAGCTTATCTAAAAGCCACTGCTCAGATTCGTAGAACGGATTCTCTGTTTGTTCTGCCGGAAGGCCCCAGAAAGGGTCAGGCAGCATCAAAATCTACTTTAGCCAAGTGGATTTGACAGGTCATAATACAAGCCTATGGCTTGAAAAGTAGACCGCCTCCGTTCAAAGTTAGGGGAGGATGTCGCCTTTGGGCGCAGTGTGTTGCAGGCCGCAAAAGATCCTCATGCCTGATGGCGCCCAGCTTATGTATGGTGTATCCCCCCCTCATGTGGCATTGCTTTGGGACGTCCCACATAGTAATGACTATGCTGCTCTGTGTCCCGTGATGTATGAACAAGAAAGTAGGATTTTTAAAACAGCTTACCTGTAAAATCCTTTTCTTGGAGTACATCACGGGACACAGAGCTCCCACCCCTCTTTTGGGGACACGTATTGCTTTGCTACAAAACTGAGGTACTCCCGGATGGGAGGGGCTTATATAGGGGAGGGTACTTCCTGTTTTGGAAGTTGCCAGTGCCAGCACCTGAAGGTAATTCTATATAACCCACATAGTAATGACTATGCTGCTCTGTGTCCCGTGATGTACTCCAAGAAAAGGATTTTACAGGTAAGCTGTTTTAAAAATCCTACTTTTTTTTGAATAGCATTTTCTGCAGTTCTGTAGCTGTGCGATTCAGCGGTTACGTACTGTGGGTGTGTTCTGCTCTTCCAAAAAACGCCATTTAGTGGCACCAAAAAAAGGTTACAGTGTGTTATACATATTTTGAGGTGTGTGAAATAAACAATTTCTTTATAGTTTTCTCCTACTGTGCTATACTAAAAAAAAACATTTTTTTTAATAGCATTTTCTGCAGTTCTGTAGCTGTGCGAGTCAGCGGTTACGTACTGTGGGTGTGTTCTGCGCTTCCAAAAACACCCATTTAGGGCAAGATCCTAAATTTTGAAAATATGAGGAGAAGGTCAAAGGGACGTGGTGGCCCCGGTCGTGGTGCTGCTGGTGGAGCTCCTGTTGCAGGGAGAGGACGTGGTGGATCTGTGCCAGATACACGCACAAGTGAAACACCTTCCTCAGGTGCGAGTAGGCGACCGAGCCTGCGGCGGTATTTTGTCGCGCCTAATGAGGCTGTACAAATGTTTAGGCCAGGACAAGTACAGGCGATAGTAGATTGGGTTGCTGACAGTGCCTCGGGTTCCTTCACATTGTCTCCCACCCACTCTTCTGATGAAAGAACAGAGTTGGCACCTGAAACCCATGTCCATCAGTCTTTCACCTCACCCCCTTGCAAATCAGCCAAGCAGTCTGAGCCCCAAATCATGCAGCAGTCTCTTCTGCTTTTCGATGACTCTGTTAGCAGGGTTTCCCAGGGCCATCCACCTAGCCCTGCCCCAGAAGTGGAAGAGATTGAGTGCACCGATGCCCAACCACTTATGTTTCATGATGAGTACATGGGAGGACCATCGCAGTACGTCTCGGATGATGACGAAACACAGGTGCCAACTGCTGCTGCTTTCGCCATTGTGCAGACAGACAAGGAGGGCAGGGGTGAAGACTGGGTGGAAGATGATGTGGAGGACGATGAGGTCCTCGACCCCACATGGAATCAACGTTATGCAGGTGACCAGTGTAGTTTGGAGGAAGAGGCGGTGGTCGCACAGAGCCACCAGCACAGCAGAAGAGGGAGCAAGGTGCAAAAGCGGAGCGTCTGTCAGCTAGACAGTATGTCTGATACTGCCCAACGCAGCAAGGGACCGAGCACACCAAAGCCAGGTCCAAAGAGTTCCCCAGCGTGGCAGTTCTTCACACAATGTGCTGATGACAAGACACGAGTGGTTTGCACGCTGTGCAATCAGAGCCTGAAGCGAGGCATAAACGTTCTCAACCTGAGCACAACCTGCATGACCAGGCATCTAAGTTCAAAGCACGAGCTGCAGTGGAGTAGACACCTCAAAAACCAAGAAAGGTCTCTGGCTCCTCCTGCTTCCTCTTCTGGTGCAGTCTCGGCCTCTTCATCCACCTCTGTAGTGACAGTGGCACCTGCCACCCCGCAAACAGAGCATCTGCCAGCAACACTACCACCTGGGTCACCAACCATCTCCACAATGTCCCATGGAAGCGTTCAGCTCTCTATCTCCCAAAAATTGGAGCGGAAGAGGAAGTACCCCCCTAGCCACCCGCGATCCCTGGCCCTGAATGCCAGCATTTCAAAACTCCTGGCCTTTGAAATGCTGTCATTCCATCTGGTGGAGACGCAGAGTTTTAAAAGCCTGATGGCATTGGCTGTCCCACAGTACGTCGTGCCCAGCCGCCACTATTTTTCCAGGCGAGCCATCCCCTCCCTGCACAACCAAGTGGGGGACAAAATCAGGTGTGCACTGCACAACGCCATCTGTGGCAAGGTCCACCTAACTACGGATGCGTGGACCAGTAAGCACGGTCAGGAACATTATATCTCCCTAACAGCACACTGGGTAAATGCAGTGGCGGCTGGGCCTGAGACAGATAGCAGTTTGGCGCATGTCCTTCCACCACCGAGGATTGCAGGGCGCTTCAGTTTGCCTCCTGTTGCTAACTCCTCCTACTCCGCTTCCTCATCCTCTACCGCCTCCTCATCCGGTCAGCGTAACACCTTCACCACCAACTTCAGCACAGCCAGGGGTAAACGACAGCAGGCAGTTTTAAAACTTTCCTGTTTGGGGGAAAAACCCCACACCGCGCAGGAGTTGTGGAGGGACATGGAACAACAGACCAATGAGTGGTTGCTGTCAGTGAGCCTCAAGCCCGGCCTGGTGGTGTGCGATAATGGGCGAAATCTCGTAGCAGCTCTGGGCCTAGCCGGTTTGACGCACATCCCTTGCCTGGCGCATGTGCTGAACTTGGTGGTCCAGAGGTTCCTTAAAAATTACCCCAATATGCCAGAGCTGCTGCAGAAAGTGCGGGCTGTGTGTGCGCACTTTCGGCATTCTCACCCTGCTGCTGTTCGCCTGTCAGCGCTGCAGCGTAACTTCGGCCTTCCCGCTCACCGCCTCATATGTGACGTGCCCATAAGGTGGAACTCCACCTTGCACATGCTGGCCAGACTGTGCGAGCAGCAGCAGGCGATAGTGGAGTTTCAGCTGCAGCAATCACGCGTGAGTCGCTCTGCGGAACAGCACCACTTCACCACCAATAACTGGGCCTCCATGCGAGACCTGTGTGCCTTGTTGCGCTGTTTCGAGTACTCCACCAACATGTCCAGTGCCAATGACGCCGTTCTTAGCGTTACTATCCCAGTTCTATGCCTCCTTGAAAAAACGCTTCGGGCGATGATGGAAGAGGATGTGGCACAGGAGGATGAGGAGGAGAAGTAGGAAGTGGGATCATTTCAAAGGCTTTCAGGGCAGTCTTTCACAAGTGGCTACGAGGGTGGGTTCCTGCACCAACAAACGCCAGGTACACAATTGTCCGGCGGAAAGGGAACAGTTCTGGAGGATGACGAGGTGGAGGAGGAGATGGAGGAGGAGGAGGAGGAGGAGGCATTTTCACAGCAGGGTGGCACCCAGACCAGCTCGTGGCCATCACTGGTGCGTGGCTGGGGGGATACAGAGGACACAGACGATACACCTCCCACAGAGGACAGCTTTTCTTTGCCTCTGGGCAGCCTGGCACACATGAGCGATTACATGCTGCAGTGTTTCCGCAATGACCGCCGAGTTGCCCACATTTTAACTGGTGCTGATTACTGGGTGGCCACCCTGCTGGATCCCCGTTACAAGGACAACGTACCGTCCTTAATTCCCTCACTGGAGCGGGATCGTAAGATGCGCGAGTACAAGCGCACGCTGGTAGACGCGCTGCTGGTGGCATTCCCACCTGACAGCGGGCGTACGGTGGAAGCACAAGGCGAAGGCAGAGGAGGAGGAAGAGGTCGCCAACGCAGCCGGGGCACCGGCAGCACCTCAGAAGGCAGGGTTAGCATGGCTGAAATGTGGAAAAGCTTTGTCAGCACGCCACAACAACCAGCACCACCAGCTGAGATGGAACGTCTTAGCAGGAGGCAGCATTTCACCAACATGGTTGAGCAGTATGTGTCCACAGGCCTACACGTACTGGATGACGGGTCTGCCCCCTTTAACTTCTGGGTCTCCAAATTGGGCACATGGCCTGAGCTTGCCCTTTATGCCTTGGAGGTGCTGGCCTGCCCTGCAGCCAGTGTATTATCTGAACGTGTATTTAGCACGGCAGGGGGCGTTATCACAGACAAGCGCAGCCGCCTGTCCAGAGCCAATGTGGACAAGCTCACGTTCATTAAAATGAACCAGGCATGGATCCCACAGGACTTGTCCGTACCTTGTGCAGAATAGACATGTATACCGGTGTTGTGACAAAAACTGTCCGGCCATCGGATTGTGTCCGGCCCATACTGCGAAGGCGCAGCGCTTGCGCAGTACAGAGGACAAGGAGATTCACAAAATCTCCGAAGATGAACGGCACCTGCGCTGTGAGTGCAGGTTCAAGCCCCACCATCCAAGTGGACATACGGTAGCACATAATAACAGGGCCCCTCACGGGCTTGGTTCGATCGCCACGCTTTGGGCACGGCCTCACTTGGCTCGTCTTGAACCACGGATGGTGTGGCCTTCACCTGAACTCACCACGCAGGCGCCGTTCGTCTTGGGAGATTTTCGAAATCCCCTTGTCCTACATACTGAGCAAGCGCAGTAGAGGGTGGACACTATTTGACGGGGGACAGAATTCGACACATCACCGGCATTACACAGCCATTGTTGTATTTTTGAATCAGTGTTGGCTACCTCGTCCTCCTCCACCGCCGCTTCCACCTACACAGCCACATCCACCGCCACTTCAACCTCCTACTCCATATGGACCTCGTCCTCCTAGGTCAAGATTATTATTTTTAATTTTTATTTTTTTTATGTTATTTTAAGTTATTTCCCTATCCACATTTGTTTGCAGCACACTTGCCATGCTCTTAACAACATTTTGCTGCCATTTGCAGCCCTCTAGCCCTTTCCATTACCTTTTTAGAGCCTTTTTAGTCCTTAGAAGTCCGGGTCCCCATTGACTTCAATGGGGTTTGGGTTCGGGTCCGGGTGCGGGTTAAAGTTCGGTCCCGAACCCGAACTTTTTTCCGAAGTTCGGCCGAACCCGTCGAACCCGAACATCCAGGTGTCCGCTCAACTCTATTTATGATAATAACTTGCATATAAGCCTTTAAAATTAGCACTTTAGATTTCTCCTATAGACTTTTACAGGGTGTTCCGCGGCTTTTCGAATTTGCCGCGAACACCCCAAATTGTACGCTGTTCGGTGAACGGGCGAAGAGGCAATGTTCGAGTCGAACATGAGTTTGACTCAAACTCGAAGCTCATCCCTAATCCCTATCTCAGTACAATATATCCCCTAACGCATATGAGAAGAGAACGAAAGATTACCCTCATACCCCCCCCCCCAACCCCACACATTAGCAAAAACAAAACAAAAAAACACACACTCCCACCCACCCCCTCTCAGTGTGTATACAAGCATATCACTAATTATATCTACTGTATCTAATAACAATTCCTAACCCCCTCTTTGACTCTTGCTATCGCCACTATTCATTCTCTTGACCCCCCTCCCCCCCACACAGGATCTCTGTCCATACCACCTTATGTAATATGTATAGTGTATCGTGTATAGTGTATAAATGTGTGAATGTAGATATCATTTATTATATAATTATATTATTGTCCAAAAAATAAATAAAAAAGGGAAAAGAAAAAAAATATGCAAATGTGTAATTGTTACCCTTATTGTGTTCTTCTAAAGTGAGGGGGGAGGAAATCCCAATCCCAATCCCCTCCTCCTGTGTGTCCCCAATACCTACTAATCCAGTGTTTATAAAAGAAGAAGAAGAAACAAAATAAAACTCAAATTGTGTTATCATACTTGTGTATAGGTCCTGCATGAAAATGGGGAGGTAGGAGAGGTAATTGAAATTTTACAACTTAGCATTTTAGGGCGCTCCCCTTGTATCAACTCTTCCCTCCCCCTGCAAAAAACAAACAACACAAACAACACAAAAAAACAAAAAACAAAAAAAACAAAAAAGGAATGGGGGGAGAAGGCCGGGGGTAACCCAGGCATCCGCGACCCTCGCTCCAGTCCCCCACCTCCCCAACATACCCACCCTATTCCCCCCCTCCCAACCTTCTACCACACACTAGGTCCCTATTACGAGTTTCTCAGAAAAAAAAAACAACTCCACAAAACTCACAACAAAACCATACGGGGGACCCTCATAAACATTCGAGTTCAGTCCACGTCCATAAAGGAATTTATGTAAAAAAAGGAACAGGGAAACTCCCTCGTGGAGAAAGGGGGGGAGAGGACAGGGGAACCCCCCCCAAAAAAAAAATACCCCCAGTTCTTCTATCTACCGCTCCCCTCATTTCCTTCAGTCTCTCTTCCAAATTTTTCTTCAGCACTGCTAAAGGCTCCAATTAACTGGTTGTGGTAACCTAGTGTCTCTTATCTTCTGGACATTCGTGGAAACAACTGTAGCCAACCCGGGACCTCAAATGGTTCAACACCCAAAAAAGAAAAGAGGTCTGGTAACTCTGATCTAGATCTTAACCAAAATGATGAAGTCTCCTTTTTTATTAAAACTGAAATTGGGTATCTCCATCGGTATGTTCCTCCCCCGTCTCGTACCCTTTCTAGCACTGGACGCAACAAGGCTCTACACTAAAGGGTAGCTCAGGACAAGTCAGGCAGAATCTTTAATTGCACCCCATTAAAGTCTATTGTACCTGCCTCCCAGGCTTTCCGCAAGATAGCCTCTCTATGCGCAAAGTAGTGTAAGTGACAAATCACATCGCGGGGGCGTTTAATGTCCTTGGACTTAGGACCCAGTGCTCTGTGAACTCTATCTAGCTCAAGGTTTGAGGGCATAGCACCTTGTATTGTTTTTTGAAAAATAAACTTTACCATGTCCTGGTGATTCTCCTGGTCCTGCGCCTCTGGGATACCTCGTAGTCGCTAGTTGTTGCGGCAGCTTCGGTCCTCAAAATCCTCTAATTGTAGCTGTAACACTACCGAGATCTCTATCTGGGCACGTTTGTCCCTCTCCAGCCCGCTCACCCGCTGCTCCAGGTTTTGGGACGCAGCCTCACCATCTGTTATGCGGTCTGATAGTGTTTGCAGCTGCCCCCGGACCACCTCCAACTCCTTATGATGTGCATCTTCTACCCTAGCAATAGGGGCTTCTATGTCCATACGTGTAGGAAGGGCTTCTATATTTGCCCATGTAGGAAGGGCTTGTATAAGTGTCCTTAAATTATCAACTTTCAGACCCCCTTCCTCCATCTCCCCCCGTTGAGGGAAAAAGGGAGGTCCCAGCAACCGCAGCTGACATTCGCGGGCTCTGCGGGGTAGTCTGTAGGGCTTCTACACAAGATATCACCGCCATCTGTGTCACCTGAGGGGGAGCACTCCTGTTAGGCTGTTGCAGCGTTTCTGCCTTCCTACCTCCACTTCCGGGTTCACGTCCTGGCTCCTGTATCGCTGGAAAGTAGTGGTGGATCTCCGGCTGCAGATCTCCCTCTCTAGCCGCCTTAGCTGACTGGGCTGCCTTGCGGGACGTGTTAGTCTCCCGCTGTCTCCCCACGTTCATCCCTCTCGGGTGCCGCTGGACTGTCACTGAAGCACCGCTATTGTCTCACTCTTGCTCGGAGCTGGAGAGAGACACTGGGAACTCGTGTGTCTCACACCCTCACTCGATCATGCGCAGACCACGCCCCCCCAGCCCAAAAAAGATTTTTGAAAATTTCTGCCTATGCGAATGACATGATGTACACACTGACCAACCCGATAGTATCCCTCGCCAATCTCATTCAGGAAATGGAGATATATGGTTCCTTATCGAACTTTAAGATCAATATTTCTCAATCCGAAGCAATGGGGGTAGTGGTGTCCAAAGAAGTGTTGAGAATATTGAGTCCAACTATAATTTTAAATGGACAGACCAAGCCCTGAAATACCTGGGAACTTTAATCCCAGCAGACTTGTCACAGATATACAGGCTGAATTTTCCCCCATTACTATCCAGAGTGCAAGCCCTTTTGGAGGGATGGCAGAGGGGGCTTTATTCTTGGTTTGGAAGGTGCAATGTTATTAAAATGAATATTTTACCAAAATTCCTATACCTCTTCCAAACTTTGCCAATTGCCATTCCTAGAGATTTTTTAAAACAAATACACTCGCTTTTTATTAGGTTTATATGGGCAAACAAACACCCAAGAATTAGAAGATCGTTGTTGTCCCTACCTAAACGATATGGAGGACTGGGGGTACCAGACTTATATAAATATTATCAGGCAGCTTTGTTGAGCCGCTTGGTTGACTGGAGCTGTCATAAGGAATGGAAAATCTGTCCCGACTTAGAACAAGCTCAATGCAGTGTGTTACTACAACGAGCCGCTTGGTGTTTTAGGGCCCTCCCGGACAGCATGAAGAGGCATCCGTTGATAGGCCCCACCCTTTGGATGGGATATGTTTTTTTTTTCTAAAGGTATATTATCAACAATGGACTCACCTTTATTCCCTATCTTAGGGAACCCCCAGTTTAGTTCAGGCCTGAGGAAAGGACCTTTTGGAAGACTGATAGAACAGGGGCTTTTTCAAGCCTCTCACTTTGTAAGATCAGCAACATGGCCTACAATACAGGAAATTATAACAGGTCCTACATCTTACCAACTGGATTTCTGGAGGGCAGTGCAGTTGAGACATTTTTTTGATACCTTGATTCTACCAAGTAGATATGAGCGAACGTTAACAAAGTTTGAGCAATACTGTACTGGGAGTGGGATTATGTATCAAACCCTTTCTAAAATGAGTGCATTGTTGGTCGCACCCCCAAGGATTTCCGGTTGCCATTTTTTAGGAGGTGGGAGATGGAGGTAGACCGGGGGTTCTCGGAGGAGCAACAGAACAATATCATATTTAATACGTTTGAATCTTCAATGTGCAAAAAGATGCAAGAGACAAATTTTAAGATCCTTTCGCAGTGGTACCGCACCCCGGCTATTTTACATACCGTATATACTCGAGTATAAGCCGAGATTTTTAGCCCTTTTTTGGCTGAAAGTCCCCCCCTCGGCTTATACTCGAGTCAGCGAAATTTAACATTGTAAATTGTACCTGAAAAAAAGTTGAGAGGCTGCGGCGTCCATCGTTTAAATCTCGCGGTCTCTTCCTGGTCCCTTCCGTGATAGGCGATTCTCAGCAGACACTCTCCGCCTATCACGAACGTTCTCTCATCCTCACCCATCCCAGCACACACTGTGTTCAGTGTTCCGCCAATCACAGACGTCTGCTGGAAAACTGAGGATGAGAGAACGTTCGTGATAGGCGGAACTGTGTGCTTAGAAAACGCCTATCACAGAAGGGAAGAGGAAGAGACCACAGGTTTTAAACGATGGACGCCGCAGCCTCTCAATTTTTTTTCATGTACAATTTACAATGTTCAATTTAAACAGTGACCTAGGGAACAGTGAGCTAGGGAACAGTGAGGATAGGAACAGTGAGGATAGGAACAGTGAGGTGAGGAACAGTGAGGTGAGGAACAGTGAGGTGAGGAACAGTGAGGAACAGTGAGGATGGGAACAGTGAGGATGGGCACAGTAAGGATGGGAACAGTGAGGATGGGCACAGTAAGGTGGCAATGGGCAGTGACAATGGGCTTAGTGAAGTTGCAATGGGCACAGTGAGGCGTGTAAATGGGCATTGTTGACCCTCGGCTTATACTCGAGTCAGTAAGTTTTCCCAGTTTTTTGTGGTAACATTAGGTACCTCGGCTTATACTCGGGTCGGCTTATACTGGAGTATATACGGTAGATACTACCCAGATATACCAGACAACTTTTGGCGCTGTGGGGGAAAAGGAGGGACACTAGTTCATATTTTCTGGTCCTGTCCCGGAATAAAAGGTTCCTGGAGAGAGGTTCGGAAGATTGCACAAAAATTTAGCGATCAGGAGATTCCAGAGGATCCGACTTTCTTTCTATTACATAATATCGATATCTTGGTTAAAGAATATAAGAAATTGGTTCTTTTCCATCTCCTGAATGCAGCAAGAACATGCATCCCAGGTTAATGGAAACAGACACAACCACCATCAGTAGGTATGTGGCTTAAACGGGTAGAACAAATTAATATAATGGAAGAACTGGTTTGGACATCCCGGCAAAAACAATGGATTTATCTGGAAACTTGGTTGCGTGGAATCTTTTTAGATATACAGAGGAGGGTAGATCCCTTATAGAGGTGGATTGAGTAAATGCTATCTTGGGATTTCTTTCAGAGTGTGGTTAGAGGGACGGTGGGGGGGGGGGGGTAGGAGAGAGAGGAGAAGGAGTAGAGGAAGGGGGGTTTCCCCCCTTTTTTTGGGGGGGGATGGGGAGGGAGGGTAAATTTTGAAAAGAAGGGAGGTTTCTTTCAGGAGTACCATAAAAGCTTTATGAGTAAGGCTGTAGGGAGTAAACACAACATAGAGAATATATTGATATTATGGTATAGTAATTATTTAAATAGAGATGGATACTATGTTGTGTATGATGACCATGAAATGTATTCCTTTGTTTTCTGTTTTAAATAAAATAAAAAGATACATTTGGAAATAATGTGATACCTATGTAAGCATGTGTATAAAAAGACTTCAATAAGCAGAACAGTAATTTGGAAAGATGCTAAGTGTATCTTTTTGTGTCTGTTCCCAATGGCAGTAGTTATTAATTTGGAACCACTGATCAATATGAGGATAGGAGTTATCTATCTATAACATTTCCAGAAAAATATTATTATCCACAAAATTTCATTTAATTTAACCTAACAAATGAAAATAGCTAAAAAAAAAAAAAGCGCAATTAGCGTAAGACTACAAGAAACCTCAGTCAAACGTTTAAAAAATTGGTACATCACACCAAGTAAATTACATAAATGGTTTGCTACGGTTCCTGACCATTGTTGGCGCTGCAACCAAGAAAAAGGCACACTATACCACATTTGGTGGGAATGCGACTTGATCCAATCTTTTTGGAGACGGATAATTCAGACCATAAAACATATAACAGAAACGAAGATCCAATTAAATGCAGCATGTTGCCTTTTAAACATTACCAACTGCTCATTGAGAAAATATAAGAAATCGGTGACAAGATTTCTACTCACAGTCGCGAAAACAGTGATACCCAAGCACTGGAGAAATACCATCACCACCACCACGATTATAGAATGGCTAGAAGAGATACATCTTCTATATAAAATGGAAGAGATAAGGGCAATAGCACAAGGAAAGATAGAAAATGTTAACAAAATCTGGCAGCCGTGGGTCATCTTCAAACACTGGGAATCCTTTGATACTTTTATACAACGATAGACTTCTGATGCACAAGAAATCCTGACTCTCTAATGTCTCTCTCTGATCTCTCTCACTCTTTCTTTTTCTCAAGTGCACCTTTTTCAGGGCCAACATTTTCATACTTTTTCTCCTACTTAATTATATAGATTACTTATATGAACTCAGAGTATTTTTCAACTATAGTTCTTGGGTGGGTGATCGGCTGATCGCTAGAACATATTTCATTTTGTTGGGGTATCGACTACGACCCTCATGCTGAAACTGGAAAGTCCAGTGTCAGGCTGTGGTTCGAGTGAATATATAAAAAAAAAAAAAAATACTCTATTACTGAATTCAGTTATACTAAATGTTGCATTTTCCATGCTAAATATATGTATAAATGTTAGTATGATTGTACAACTGTTTAATTTTGATTACAAAATAAAAACCTTTTGAATATAAGAAACAAAAACAAAACAAAAAAAAAAAAAAATGTAAAAAAAATAAATAATAATAATTATTAAAATATTATGAATTATATAGTGTGTTTATCATATCGATAAAAGTGCCTGATTCATTAGAAAGGTAGCCCGTGAAGTACAAAACAATAATTTTTTGGAACTCAAAATTCTACTTACACAGCATCACACAAATGAATGAATGAATAAACAGCTGAGCCAGATCAGCCCATTAATAGTGTCTGTAACTGACATTATAAGCCAGGGGCATCAGGTGACCATGCCCCTTTGTTTACTTAGCAGTAAAGGGGAAGCAGAGCTGCCATTTGGTGAGTGTCAAGCGACAGGAGCTGTCACTGGTTGGTGGCCAGCGTTCATCACAATGGATTTACATCGGGGGACATTTTTATTCGTTTTTTTTTTTTTTTAAATGAAGGACTTGTCAAATACTGTATTCTGTTTTATTTACTTTTTACATTTTTCAGGTAAATGAGTAGGGGTACTTTGTACTCACTCACATGGGGGCGGAATCTGGGGGCCCCACATCCACTGAGTCAGGGTTGTAGATAAGAGAGGCTTGTCCTGCTGCCAGCAGGGATGAGTCGCACTAGTAAAACACACATAAAAGAGGTATCAAAAATGCACCAAATCATACTATACATAGCTGCACTACAAAATCACATTGAAAATCGGATCAAGATCTAACTGCATTAGTGTGAACCTAGTCTAACACATACTTTAAATGAACAAACTTTCTATAAAGGTTTGTGATGTCCTTTTCTAACAGCCATTTCAATTTGATTAGGAGATTACTACATTTGTTTGGCACAAATGATGTGAAAAGTCTATGCATAGCAAAGCCAATTTGTCATAGCATGTCAAAATCATCTTACACTCTCATTTTCAAATGAGAAACCTCTTGGCACTTTTTACAGTTTTTATTATACATTTTTTTTTCACAGGATGGCCGACTGATCAAGCTTTTAGTAAACACAGCAGCAAAGTTGTAGGTGTTGCTCACAAAACCATTGATTACAGCTGTCAGGCTTAGTATTACATTTTAAAATTGCATTTAAAAGAATTCTGTAAGAACAACATTATAGGATGCTGCCAGCTGTCTTTGAAGGAAAAAGGGTCAGTATTGTCTGAATCCAGGTTCGAATTATTATGTTATGTTTCACTATGGAGGGGGTCATCTTGGTGGTGGCAGGGCATTGCTTTTTCATGCACAACCCCCCCAATGACTGGTGTTTGATTACTTGTTTTTGAAATATTCAAGAAGCAGAGATACAGATTTACAGAATGAATAAAGCAGGTGCAGGAAGGTGATTCCACTGCAGCTCCTCCAGTACAGCTCTTCTCCAGCCCTCAGAAGAACAAGGAGGAACACAGAAGGGTCAACTCATCAGTCATCGGAGGCAGAAATAAGTGAGATATACTGTATCTTATGTAGCGGGGTCTCTTTTAAGGCCCCAGGACTACGTTACCCAGAACCCCATTCGGCCCCAGGGCGGAGGTTCCACCGCAAAGACTCATGGGAGGGGTTACTTAAGTGAGAGGTGAGGCGGAGCTCGCTCTCTTAGGGCACGGCGCTTCAAGCAACAAGTCATCCTGTGCGGATCGGCTGTGGGGCAAGGTCTGAAGCCTGAGGCCTTGCTTGAAGTCCGAAGAGCCTTCCACCATACTGCGGATCCTGGGTGAATCCTGACCCGTCGTGATAGGACGTGAGTTGGATCGGGGACTCGATCGGAGCAGACGCTGTGTGCGACACACATGAGGTGGAAGTCCCAGGCTGGGATCGCGCCTGGAGTGGTAAGCGGGCACCTGCCCATATCAATAAAATGAGTTGTATTCAGGCCTGTAGACTGCCTAGGCCTGTTGTTCGCTCACCAGTGTTTCTTGGGGGGTCGGGTAGCCGGGACAGAGTTGAAGTACCTACCCCCCCCGGTTTGCCCTGTTATTTCAAGTTAACACCCAATGTGGATTACAAATGGTTATTTCTTCAAGTGCACCAACGAAAGCTGGCCGGTGAAGAAACCCTCCTTCCTTAGGGAAAAGAGACTCAGTTCCATCCCATGTCAGGCCTGACTTAGGCGGGGAGTTTAGAAAGTTTGTGTTACTACGCCATAGGCGAGCGCACGCCATAATAGCTCCGCGTGGTGGACACTGCGTGGCGCCATATTATTGTGCTGCACCTAGTACATTGATTGATGCAGGGCTCTGCAGGCCCATGTATATGTTGCATGTTATACCTTGAATCCTTCGTTACCAGTAAAGCTGATATATATTTTATATTCTTGCCTCAGCGTGGTGTTGTCTGACTGTTTAGAGATTATTAAGTATAATACACCTGAGAGTGATAGGAGTTTAACCCTAGACTGACTGTGCCAGAGTGGGTCGAGTAAAAATTGCGGGGGGTTGGCGGTACTGTGTGCAGGGCCCGAAATCAAATCAGCGGCTCTCTTAACTGGGGGTAGCGCTACACGTGGGGGCTCGTCAGTCCGGGATCCTGTTGCAGCAAATAGCAGCCAAAAAGTACCAGCATAGACCCACTAGAAGTAGTGAAGTGGTGCGCAGCAGTCAACACAGATCCAAATGGGGCAGTGATCATAGAACTCCCAGGGATCTGGCAAGAAGATGCAGTGAAACAGTTAGTGATGTCACTGTCCCCACAACAGAAGGCATGGATAGTGGATGTCAGATTAGAACCTCCTTTGACATATGTACTGATAAAATGGAAGGATGGAGTCCCAGAAGACTTCAAGAAGCTAAGCATAGAAACGGCGGATAAACAAACTTATAAGTTAATACGCGCCCCACCCAACCTAAAAGATGTAAAGAAAGAAGAGAGTCCCGGGCCGCCGCAGGGCACCCTCAGCACAGAATTATGCGTGGTTTTAGGGGAAATCATAGCGCAATGCAAGAAAGAGCCCGGCAGATTATCAAATATCAGGATACCGGAAACTCAGAATGTTTTCAGGAAGGAAACCTGTACCTTCAGGCGAAGAAGGATTTGAGGAGTGGTTAGACGGTGCAACTCAGGCTCTAGAGGAGTGGAAAGTCCCAGACCACAGGAAGAAGCAGAGAATTGCTGAGAGCTTGAAGGGGCCTGCTTTAGAGGCCGTACGCAACCTAAAGATGAGTAAGACAGACAGTACTGTGCAGGACTATCTAGACATTCTGCAGAATGTGTTCGGCGGAACAGAGAAGATCACTGAACTTACCTACCAACTGGAGCATTGCTATCAAAAGGCAGGGGAGAAGCTATCAGAGTTCATGATGCGCCTAGATAAAATACTGCACAAGATGATCCTAAAGAAGGGGATTGACCCGAAGAAGGTGGATGAGGCCCGGGTCCAACAGGTGATGAGAGGATCTCAAACCCTGGATCCCATCGCACTGGCACTACGTACAAGACAGGACGGGAAGAGCCTGGAGTACCCTGACTTGATCCGAGTAGTCAGAGAGGAAGAAGCTATGCTGGAGGAGAAAAAGAGGAGCCAACCAGTTGAGACGGTGAACCCTCCACCAGTGATGGTCAGGATGGCCATGACCTTAGAAAAAGATGCAGAGGTGGATACCTTGAAGTCGCAGATGTCCCAAGTGCTGGGAATGTTGACCTCCTTGATGGAAAAGGAGTCAAGGGTACCAGAAAGGGAAAGTCCGAGGAAGGAATTGTTCCCGAATACCTCAGCACCCGCATCCCTGGAAAATTGGGGAAATGTGAACTGTTTCAATTGTGGGGGAGCTGGCCATCTTGCCAAAGTATGTGCCAGTCCCAAGAAGAAGAGACTGAATAACCGCAAGCCGCTGGAAAACTTCAACGGGCCCCGGTGAAGGAGTCAACCGGGTGCCCATCATCATCAAGGAACTCCATACTGAATGCAGAAGCTACGGAGTTCATTCCGTCTAGTCATGGGTTAGATGCTTGGGAGAGTGTCGGTGAACTATCCCCCGAGGAGGACCCAAGGGAAGCCATGTATCTTCCTGCTCCGGAGCCAGATGCTCCCGAATTAGAAGGAACTCCCGAGTTGGTTACAGAAGAAGAATCTGTTCCCACAGAAAGTCCAAGAGGACAGAGGAAGCGGAGGGCAATAAAACCTCCCAGGAGATTAACCTACCCACAAATGGGGGAGAGTGCGGAAGACACTGTATTCACTGCCAGAAGGAGTATGGAAGACCCTGACCCTCCCACTGTTCATTTGGTGGGAGGCAACCCCAGCTCACTCTCTGGCACAGTTAGACAGGATGCTGTTGTTAATGTGTCCTGTGGGCAGGGGAATTCACTGCCTCGTTTCTGGTGGGAATTTCCTCTGCCGACATCATATGGAGAATTGATGGATGTTGTTAAATGTGTAGCTTGAAGTTATGTTATCTTTGGGGACCAAAGAGTTCAAGTGGGGGGAGTGTGTAGCGGGGTCTCTTTTAAGGCCCCAGGACTACGTTACCCAGAACCCCATTCGGCCCCAGGGCGGAGGTTCCACCGCAGAGACTCATGAGAGGGGTTACTTAAGTGAGAGGCGAGGCGGAGCTCGCTCTCTTGGGACACCGCGCTTCAAGCAACAAGTCATCCTGTGCGGATCGGCTGTGGGGCAAGGTCTGAAGCCTGAGGCCTTGCTTGAAGTCCGAAGAGCCTTCCACCATACTGCGGATCCTGGGTGAATCCTGACCCGTCAAGATAGGACGTGAGTTGGATCAGGGACTCGATCGGAGCAGACGCTGTGTGTGACACACATGAGGTGGAAGTCCCAGGCTGGGATCGCGCCTGGAGTGGTGAGCGGGCACCTGCCCATATCAATAGACTGGTGTTTGATTACTTGTTTTTGAAATATTCAAGAAGCAGAGATACAGATTTACAGAATGAATAAAGCAGGTGCAGGAAGGTGATTCCACTGCAGCTCCTCCAGTACAGCTCTTCTCCAGCCCTCAGAAGAACAAGGAGGAACACAGAAGGGTCAACTCATCAGTCATCAGAGGCAGAAATAAGTGAGTTATACTGTATCTTATGTAGCGGGGTCTCTTTTAAGGCCCCAGGACTACGTTACCCAGAACCCCATTCGGCCCCAGGGCGGAGGTTCCACCGCAAAGACTCATGGGAGGGGTTACTTAAGTGAGAGGCGAGGCGGAGCTCGCTCTCTTGGGGCACGGCGCTTCAAGCAACAAGTCATCCTGTGCGGATCGGCTGTGGGGCAAGGTCTGAAGCCTGAGGCCTTGCTTGAAGTCCGAAGAGCCTTCCACCATACTGCGGATCCTGGGTGAATCCTGACCCGTCGTGATAGGACGTGAGTTGGATCGGGGACTCGATCGGAGCAGACGCTGTGTGCGACACACATGAGGTGGAAGTCCCAGGCTGGGATCGCGCCTGGAGTGGTGAGCGGGCACCTGCCCATATCAATAAAATGAGTTGTATTCAGGCCTGTAGACTGCCTAGGCCCGCTGTTCGCTCACCAGTGTTTCTTGGGGGGTCCGGTAGCCGGGACAGAGTTGAAGTACCTACCCCCCCCCCCCCCGGTTTGCCCTGTTATTTCAAGTTAACACCCAATGTGGATTACAAATGGTTATTTCTTCAAGTGCACCAACGAAAGCTGGCCGGTGAAGAAACAATCCTTCCTTAGGGAAAAGAGACTCAGTTACATCCCATGTCAGGCCTGACTTAGGCGGGGAGTTTAGAAAGTTTGTGTTACTACGCCATAGGCGAGCGCACGCCATAATAGCTCCGCGTGGTGGACACTGCGCGGCGCCATATTATTGTGCTGCACCTAGTACATTGATTGATGCAGGGCTCTGCAGGCCCATGTATATGTTGCATGTTATACCTTGAATCCTTCGTTACCAGTAAAGCTGATATATATTTTATATTCTTGCCTCAGCGTGTTGTCTGACTGTTTAGAGATTATTAAGTATAATACACCTGAGAGTGATAGGAGTTTAACCCTAGACTGACTGTGCCAGAGTGGGTTGAGTAAGATTGCCGGGGGTTGGCGGTACTGTGTGCAGGGCCCGAAATCAAATCTTAACTGGGGGTAGCGCTACACTTAGATGATCCCACACTGATGTGAAGCTATAAGGGTTAAGGAACAGGAGTGTCAATGCACAATCACATGCCATGCTATATTTCAGGAGGAATTCAAGGCAAAAGGTAGACTGTTAAGGTTTACCACAATTAATGTGATTGTAAAGTTTCATCTTTTTTAGTAAAAAATAACAAACGTCATACTTATCTGCCCTGTGTAATGGTTTTGAGCAGAGCAGCCTGGATCCTCCTCCCTCCTGTCGAGTGCCCCTACAGCAAGCAACTTGCTATGGGGGTACCCGAGCCGAGCCACAGCTCCCTGTGCCCATTTAGACAAGGAGCCAGGGCCCAGCCCCACCCCCTTTCTCTCCTTATTGGCTGACTGACTTTGATTGACAGCAGTGGGAGCCAATGGCACCACGCTGCAGTCTCAGTCAATGACGAGGGGAGTCCGGGGCAGCCCAGACATTCCTACAACATCGCTGGATCTAGAGGGGCCTCAGGTAAGTATTAGGGGAGGCTGAGGGGGGCTGCTGTACACAGAAGGTTTTTATCTTAATGCATAGAATTTGTTAAGATTAAAAAAAACTTCTGCTTTTACACTCACTTTAAGCTTTATAGATGTCACATAAGATAGCAAATCTTTGTTTTTTTGTGTGTAGGCCCACATCAATTAGTGATTGGGAAAAGCATTTAAATATCAGATGCCCAGACATGTTTTTATTCCTGGCCAGGAACTTGCCAAATAATAATTGGATCATATTAATTGCAGCTATGGAGCTGCATTAAAAAAAAATATACAAAGATGGGAGAGTGTATACATTCCATAAGTTCTGGGACATATGGTTGTTGTTGATCAAAAAAGCCTTAGTGTTGTTGCATGAGAGTTACTAATATTACACCTAGTTGATAAGTGAAAAACCCACCTAATGCCGTGTACACACGGTCGGAAAATCCGACAGGAAAACCGTGGATTCTTTGGCTCAAACTTGTGTTGCATACACACGGTCACACAAATCTTGACGGAAATTCCAACCGTCAAGAACGCGGTGACGTACAACACGTACAACGTACAAGCTCTTCTGCTTGATTCTGAGCATGCATGTTTTTTTGCGCGTCGGAATTGCATACAGACAAACAAAATTTCCGATAGGACTTTTTTCCGTCGGAATAATAGAGAACCTGCTCTCAATCTTTTGTTGGCGGAAATTCCGGCAGCAAAAGTCCGATGGAGCCTACACACGGTCAGAATTTCCGACCAAAAGCTCACATCGGACTTTTCTTGTCGGATTTTCCGACCGTGTGTACGCGGCATTAGGGTGTCACAGGGAATCTATTGTAGCATAAACTGAATTAACAAAGATGAACTGAAAACTCGAAAGCCCTGTACACACGATCGGATTTCCTATGGATTCTAATCCGATAGATTTTTCCATCGGAAATCCGATGAAGCTGACTTCCATCAGTCTTGCCTACACACCATCAGTCAAAAATCCGACCGTCCCAAACGTCGTGATGTAAAAGCCGAGAAAAATGAAGTTCAATGCTTCTGAGCATGCGTCGACTTGATTCTGAGCATGCGTGGGTTTTTTGTCTGATAGAGTTCCACACAGACGATCGGAATTTGCTATCGTTTTTTTTTTCCCCCATCGGATAAATTTAAAACATGTTCTATTTTTTCTCACCGATGGAAAAAAGACCGATGGGGCCCATACACGATCGGTTTGTCCGATGGACTTTTCTCATTGGAAAAAACGATCGTGTGTACACGGCATAAGTATCTATCTTAGTTCTCTATAGACAGTATCTCATTTTCGTTATATTCTTTGGTTGCATTATTGTTTTATTATTCTGTTTGATAGATAATGCTATCTACTCTAAGCGACCATTATATGGGTCGCTATAGATGTTCCTGAACTCACATAAGACTAGCCTGCACACAGTATGCTCCCAATAGGGGTGACAGGCTTCCCCTCTGGTTGAGGCTATGCCAACCTATTTTATTAGGAACCCTGGAGTAGTATAGAAAGAGTATAGAAACAGTCTGTGTATATTATGTTTACTTTACATGTCTTGCTCCTGAACTGTACAATGTATTGGTTTACAAATATCTACATTTTTATTGTACTTGTGCATCTTGACATTTAATTAAAAAAATACATTTAATTTAAAAAAAATATTGTTAAAAAAAAAAAACAGCTCTTGAGGGCATGGCAAAAATGGCGGACTAGGTGGACGTGCAACCTAGAACACTACTGGCAATTCCTTCAGCTTTTATCCTGTACTTGTGCTTTTGATTATTTACTGGGTGATAACCTGCTCCTAACACCTCACTAATCCTGTGGCCTGCCTAAAGGTTGAAAGAAGCTGCAATTCCTCCTGTGTATTGAGGAATTTCCCAGCCCGAAGGTGAAGGTGGACAGAACTCCCAAGACATTAACCAACATGGCCTCCAAGACTGATTAGCTCGCTACTTGAAGACCCGCTGTCAAATATTTCAGATGTGATGATGACTATAGCTACCTGCCAAGTGACCTTGACCTGTAAGACTGAATTTGTACAGCTGACAATTTGGTAAAATTAGATCCCAACTAACTATGGCATCTAAAAGTGATCCCGCAGTAACTCCACCGCTGTAAACACTTTTAACCGACGCCGAATCGCCCACAGAACAAAATGATACCAGGGTTATGGCAGTCAACTGCTGCCATAACAATGGTATTTATCATCAATTTATCGTAAATATATTGCTGGCGGTTGGCAAGTGGTTAAGGCTTGATAAAGACTGTCCATCCTTATCGGCATTACAAACTGGTTTCCATGCCATTAAGATTTTGACATGGGTGACATGTACCAATGGAAAAATTAAAAAAAAATATGTACAACAGGAAGAGGAACATTTCATATGGCTTCAATGAATTAAATGAAGATAAACAAATCCTTTAAATTACAGGTTTGAGGTATTTGTTAAAACTGTATGTGGTACTAGAGAACCTAACAATGTTCACAGACTGAGGGCAGGAATCCCATGGGGAGGTCTCTGTACCTGTTGGGGAGGCTGGAGTTATCAACACTTCATTTAGACCAAAGTCCAGCTTCTACGCACATTGGAATAAAGGGAATTTTATCCCAACGTTCTATGAAATTGTTTTAGATGAGTTCAGAAATCTTTGTGGAAAGAAAAAAACAGCTCGGGGTCACCAACTAGATCTAGCAGGCCCTTTAAGCAGTCTAAAGAAAAACTCTGGTGTGGTGATAAGAAAAGCCAATAAAGGTGGTGGGCTGGTTATCCAAGACAGAGAGCACTATTTAGAAGAAGCTTATAGATTGATTGAGGATACAAATACCTATGAAAGACTCATGTGGGACCCTACGACTATATATAACGCTGAGTTCAAGAAGCTTCTAGACAAAGCTCTAGTGGATCAGATTTTGACTAAACACGAACATCAATTTCTGTACTTCAAACACCCTGGGGTTCCTCATTTTTACCATATACCGAAGGTCCACAAAGATTTGGAAAAGCCGCCCGGCAGGCCGATTATAGCAGGTATAGACAGCCTCACTAGCAATCTAGGCAGCTATATAGACCATTTTATCCAGGACTCGGTAATGAGTTTGCCCTCTTACATTAAGGACTCGAGCCATGCCCTAGAAATTCTAGCTCCATATGTATGGTAAAAAGGCTATAGGTGGCTTTCGTTGGATGTGGCGTCATTATATACGTCAATCCAACATGAGTTTGGCCTCAGGGCAATTGAGTATTATATTGCAGAAGCTCACCAGTTTAACCCCATGCAGGCACGGTTCCTCTACGACTGTATCGAGTTTACACTCACCCACAACTATTTTACATTCCTTGGCAATTTTTATAGACAAATGAGAAGCACAGCAATGGGGGCACGATTTGCCCCCAGCTATGCAAATCTTTTCATGGGGTACTGGGAGCACAAGTATATATGGGCCAACAATCCATATGGAGGCAACCTTATCTTATACTCGCGTTATATCGATGACATTCTTATCATTTGGAATGGGACATATGAGGATTTAGATGGTTTCCTGACACACTGCTCAAAGAACCCCTTTGGAATTTCCTTTACCCATGTAATAGACAAAAAATCTCTAGTGTTTCTAGATTTGGAATTACAGGCAGATGATGAAGGTATGATATATTCAAAGACGCATTTTAAGCCAAGCGCAGGTAATTCTTACCTTCATGCTCGTAGTCATCACCATCCTAGGTGGATCAAAAATGTCCCCTTTGGACAGTTTTGTAGGCTGCGGGGGACATGCACCTTTAAAAAGGATTACGAGGAACAGGTACAGATCCTCAAGAATAAATTTATCGAAAAAGGATATGAAGATAAAAATATTGAGGAAGCATTCCAGAAGTACCTAAAATTATATGATAACAATCTGGTAAATGGCTTGGACAATGTGGCTAAGTTGGAGGATCATAATGAAAAACCGCAGGTGAGATTTTGTACAAGATACAATAACAAAGTCCCAATGATTCAGAAGATTTTTAGGAGAAACTGGAAAGTTCTAAGATCTGACCCTATCCTGCAAACTAGCCTGCCTTTATATCCAAATTTAGTCTTTAGAAGACCAAGAGACCTGAGAAGTATGGTGGCCCCAAGTAGAGTCAAGAAGATCAAAAACATAGGCCTAAACAAACCTTGGACCACACTGTTTGACCAAAAAGGTAGCTACAAGTGTGAGGTTGGAAACTGTGGCAATTGCTCACATATGAGCCATCGTAAGAAGGAAGTCCAGGGAACAGATGGAAAGAACCACAAGGTCAAGCAGTTTATTAACTGCAGAACCTCTTTCGTGATCTATGGTCTTCTCTGTCCACGTGGCCTCTTGTATGTCGGTTGAACGTCACGACCAATGAGAACGAGAATGGGAGAGCATAGGAGTAGTATCCTGATGGAAAAGGAGAACTATTCGGTACCCAGACATTTTAAAGAGGCTCACAATAGTTCAGTTAGTGGCCTGAAAGTGTTTGGGATTGAGGCCATCTTGAATGATCTTGACAGTGGTAAAAAACACCAGATCCTGTGCACTAGAGAGGCATATTGGATATTCACCTTGGGCTCTCTAGTCCCTCATGGTTTGAATGAAGGGATCTAATTACATAATGTAGTGTAGATCCCCCTTTGCCCCCTTTTGGACTAGGTGGCGCTAGGCCTTCGCATCGCCTAGATAGGTAGATTTACTTCCCAAAGTTAGCAGGCCAGCTGTTCCATTATTTAGTGACAATTTAAACCTTGGTCAGGTTCACTGGCCTTTTAGTTAATAAGATTCCTATAATGTTTTAAGAGAGAATTTTTAATTTTTTTTAAGTTTTAAGGATTGCATTACATTATATGCATACTTTTTTATCTATTCTAATATGTAATTAGGTCAACATTTAAGAGTTTTTACATAGCTTTTAATAAGAATATTGTGAGAGTATAGTGGAGCTAGTGCTAGATTAGACCCGTAGTTCCCAAAGTATTCGTCAGATTATCTGTATTTGGAATTTATCCCCACCAACAAATAGGTCCTGAGAGTCCTCTATGCATTAGGACTGTGGGTGGGTTGTGTAAGAGGTTTTCACAATGTTGCACAGTGTTTTTTATATGTGATTGAGTATATTGTTTGTAAGTTTGTGCATGTGTGTGTGCCGCTGGACCACTAATTGTGGACGTGTGGTAGGCGGGTGCGTGCCCCGAAAGGGCGGTGTGTGAGCACATACATGCATATGTATAATGCTTTGGTTTATGCAATTGGGTTCCATATTATGACTATTTATATGGACCGAAGTATAGTACTGGACCCCTCTTGGAGCAATTCAGGAACTATTCATTCTCTCTATCCAGTGCATTTGACATTGAGATTCCATGTCTAATTGGGTAAGACCAATTATTTAACTACGGGTGATTCTTCTATACCGTGGTGGTGTATTTGTCCCGTTGGTCTGTAGGTGTAGAGTTAGATGGCTAACAGTCCTCACAGGTCACCTAGAGTAGCAATGCCCTTGATTAGTTTAGGTAACCTCTTATGGTTTGAGCTGCTACTTGTCACTAGATATGGCAATCTATTATTTGTACCAATTACCAATTTTTCCCCTTTCAGTTGCCTTCTCTTCAGATCACATATCAGTCTCCTTATATACACCTTGTTATAACATAGAGGGTGTGTGGTCCACGGACATTAGAGCAGCTACGGGAACCCCTTGGTAAGAAAAGGCTGTGCAAATAGTTGCGTTATGCCACCCACTGATTTATGATTTGGGGACACTGTCCCTGGCTCGCACCGGTGTACATTTGGCGAAGGTTTGTTGACATCGGATGTGGAGTGGTATTCTATCCGCTTCCGGGTCATCTTCTGATGCCTGCATAACCTATTGAGGGCGGAAGTGACACCTTGGCTTACCGGAAGTGGCGGGTGGAACGCATATCCACCGCCACTTCCGGATTTTCCCGGCCAGCACGCTCCCTATCTGTTGACGGGACGATGGTCCATTTTAAATGGGGGGATATTCTATTGGTGGGCGGGTTGGCGGTGGTGGAGACTCGGGGATGCTGTTCCCGTCCTGCGCTGGCGCTCGTGTCTGAGTTAGATGCCTCGTAGCCCACCTGAGGGCGGAAGTGACGTCTTTCGATTTCCGGAAGTGGCGGGTGGAACGCACATCCACCGCGACTTCCAGTTTTTCGGGCAGAGTGCGTTCCAGCCACTGATGGAGCGGTGGCCCAGCGTCATAGGAGGATCTTTCAGCTATACACAGGCAGGCGGCAGCAGCAACTGGCCGATTTTGGTGGCTTGCGTAGTACAGGTAAGCCCCAGATCTCTACAGTCTGCAAATCATCAATTTGGCGTACAGTGCATGCAAAATGTAGATGGTTTAGCAGCTGCTGTCAGTGTGGTCAGTAAGGGACTAAGCCATACTGGCGTGCTCTTTGGGTGAGGTGAGAGGAGGAGTGACCTGTGGTGGGTGGGGCTATAGACAGGTGACCACTCACGCCCATTCTACACATGGTTAAAAGAGAGTCTAGAGAGAGAGGGGGGTCCAGTTACTATCATCATTTTTTGGCTCTGAAGAAGGGGGCTCGCCCTCACAACGCGTCAGCCGTAGCTGTAAATATCTGTCATCGTGACTCTTTGGTCATCTGCTCACTTGGCTCCAGGAAGAGGCTATCTCCTTGGATGGAATGTTATGTGCCTATTATTTGACTTGCTTTGTGAGTATCCATGATCTTTTAACTTACTTTTAATAAAACTAGCCATTGGTAATGCACTAGGTCGGTGCGCCCTCTTTTTTCTTTTACCTTCCAGTCCTAAGAATACCAATTATTCTGAGGAGGGCAGCAAGATCCCTGGTTATTCCCTTTTTAACGGAACACTCTGGTTGTGCCACCAAGAGACCAAACTTTTTTGTTCACAGACTGTGCCAGTGAGGAGGAGGGAGATGAGGGCGCATTAACAATGCTGGCAGAAAACTGGCTGCTCTGTTCCTGGGAGGATGTAGGTGTAGAAGGTTTTGTCAGTCAGCCAACTTTCTTCTGGATGTGCAGTTCCTGGCACATTGGTTAGCCACTTTGGGAACAAAAGGCACACATGTTCCACCTCCAGTTTGTGCAACCTTACCACCGCTATGTCCTGCAGGGCCTGCCCCCTACTACTGCTACAAACAGCCCCTCTGCCTCTCATTTTAGACCTACCTCTAATTGTAGTATTTTTTGCAGTAGTGAATAAAATGCCTATCTTTTACTGAAACTAGAGCAATGTGTGGATCTTGTGGATCTTTTGTGTATCGTCCAAGCTAATAAGCCTCACCGCTTACCAGTTAAGTGACCCTTTTTACTTACCTGAGCCCAGGAATTTTGCACGCTGGGGACGCGCTGTCCCTCTGCCTGGGGTTCTCGGCTCTTGATTGGATAGATTGATAGCAGCGCAGCCATTGTCAATCAAATCCAATGACGTGGGCGCCGGGGGCGGGGCCGAGTACGGCATTTGTGTCTATGGACACAAATGCTGGACTCGGGAGCGTGCCCGCAAGGTAATCCCCCGGTAGAGCGCGTCTCCTAGGGGGTTATCTGATGCTGGGAGGAGCTACGAGAGCCGCCGAGGGACCCCAGAAGATGGTGTTCGGGGCCACTCTGTGCAAAACGAACTGCACAGTTTAGGTAAGTATGATATGTTTGTTATTTAAAAAAAATAATACTCGAACCTTTTCAAACTTTAAAAGTATTCAGTATATCAGCCGGTTTGTGCGATGATGCTTATTCGGATTAATATGGTAGTTTTTTATTATTGGTTGTCAACTTTTATATTTTTTGGATACTTTTTAATATAACTTTAATGTATTCTATTTACCCTCTCACCCTATTTGTGGCGTTATACATGTGAAATGCTTGTGATCCTTGTCTTTTTGCTCAGTCTTTCATTAGATGGCATTTTTATAAAAAATGTCTTTATATCCCAAACAATTCTTCTAGTAGTTGTACCTGTAATGTTTCTTGATCTACCTGACCTTGGCTTGGTATCAAGAGATCCCTGAATTTCCCACTTCCTAATAAGTGATTGAACAGTACTAACTGGCATATTCAAGGCTTATATCCTTTTCCATCTTTATAAAGTTCCATTACCTTGTTATGCAGGTCTTTTGACAGTTCTTTTCTACTCCTCATGGCTCCATATCTAGCCTGCTCAGTGCATCCACATGACAGCTAACAAACTCATTGACTATTTATACACAGACAGTAATTGCAATTTTTTTTTTAAAATGTGGGAAATTAACCTTTAGTTGCCATTCTAACCTGTGTGTGTCACCTTGTGTGCCTGTACCCAGGCCAAACATTCCAGGGTATGTAAACTTTTGATCAGAGCCATTTGGGTAATTTCTGTTATTATTTAAAAAGGAGCTAAGCAACTATGTGATAATAAATGGCCTCATATGATCACTATCTTTAAATAAAAGACAGTTTTTTGGCATGATCAGTCATATTTCTGATATCAATGCCAAAATGTCATGATTTCTGCCAGGGTATGCAAACTCTTGAGCACAGCTGTATAACCTTATGGTCATATGTGCTCTGGTAAGGTTATCTGCTTATTGCTGGCTGATTCTCCACTTTTGAAAATCTTACTGGCACTGTACATCCACATTGTTTGGATTTGCATGTTTATTGCTGTGGCATTTTTTGAAGTGTTAT
This sequence comes from Rana muscosa, assembly GCA_029206835.1. Classification (NCBI taxonomy): domain Eukaryota; kingdom Metazoa; phylum Chordata; class Amphibia; order Anura; family Ranidae; genus Rana; species Rana muscosa. Next base: position 16,702,783 of record JARGYO010005626.1, read on the forward strand.
GTATGCTGTGATTACATTTTTCCACAGGTGAGTGGGCAATTTTCACAATTTACCCTCATATTACTCTTTGGACATACTTCACTATGAGCTTTATTTACTAAAACCAAATCCACTTTGCACTGCAAGTGCACTTGAATGTGCACTTGAAAGTACAGTCGCTGTAAATCTGAGGGGAAGATCTAAAATGAGGGGAAGCTCTGCTCATTTTATCATCCAATCATGTACAAGCAAAAATGCTGTTTTTTATTTTCCTTGCATGTCTCCCATTAGATCTACAACGACTGTCCTTCCAAGTGCACTTGCAGTGCACTTGTAGTGCAAAGTGGATTTGCCTTTATTAAATAAACCCCTATGTTTGTTTTTTTTTACACTAAACACTAGGGGGAGATTTACTGTGGTGCCCACATAATCTGGTGTATCTGTGCATAGTAACCAAACAGCTTCTAACTTCAGCTTGTTCAATTAAGCTTTGACAGTCAGGATCGGTTCACACTGCCGCGACTTGGGATCCCATGTTAGTCAATGATGGCTGTCTTAATTAGCACTACTGAAGTTGCTCCGACTTTAGAAAAGGTTTCTGTACTACTTCAAGGAGACTTCTATCTGACTTGTGCCCAAAGATTTTAACGTAAGTCGCCTCCAAGTCGGATCCTCATCTACTGTATATTGATGTGATTTGGATCTGACATTACCAGAAGATTACCCAGGCATTTCCTTAAAGTTGCTTCAAAGTCGCTTTTAAAGTCTCTTCAAAGTTGCTTCAAAAGTATCTTCAAAGTCGCATCAAGTAGTACTCAGGTCATCAGCAAATCGCCTGGAAGTTGCCTAGCAAAGTCGCACCGTAAGTCGCACAACTTTCAGGTTGCGGCAGTCTGAAGTTTTTGAAGAAAAAATATTATTATTATTTATTTTTTTCAAAAACTTTAAAAAACGCTGGTGAGCGAAGTTTTTAAGCGTTTATCAACGTTTATCAGCGTTTATCAGCGCTAGAGCGTTTTTAAGGCTGAAAAACGTCTCTCAGAACCCACTAGTTTTGGGTTTTTTTTACTGCTCAAAAACGCCACTGCCCAAAACTTCTGATAACAGCCTATGTGTGCATGGACACATAGGATAACATGATGGAGAGTTTAATGACTGTAGAAAAAAACGTCTACTGCCAAAAACAGCTGCTGTAAAAACGTCCAAAAACATCCAGTGTGCATAAGGCCTAAGGCCTCATGCCCACGGACGTTTTTACAGCCGCTTTTTTGAGCGTTTTTTGCAGCTTAAAAACGCCTCTCCATGTTAGCCTATGGCCTCATGCCCACCATGGCGTTTTTGAGCTGTAAATGGCATAGCCGTTTTTAAGCTGCAAAAAGAACCCAGGACCAGTGCGTTCTGAGGCTCCAGCGCTAGAGCTGTAAAAATGTCAGACGCCGGCAAGAGGTGTTAAACGCGATGTAACGAGGCTTAACGCTGTGTTAAGCCTCGTCCGGCGTTTCTGTCTCTATTCAAAATCAATGGTTCCCTATGGGAGCCCATTGATTTGAATAGAGGTCGCACCAGAAGTCGGATCAAGAGGATCCGACTTGCGGTGCAACTTGTGTGCTGAGAATCTTGAGGGGGGGGACCCAGCGATTCTTTTTTTTTTATTGCGTGAGGTTCCCCCCTAAGACCATTCGGTCTGGTATGGATCGTAAGGGGAACCCACACCCCGAAAAAAATTTACGTGGGGGTCCCCCAAGATCCATTTCAGACCCTTATCCGAGCACGCAGGCCGGCAGGTCAGGAAAGGGGGGCGGGCGAGTGTGCTCGGATAAGGGTCTGGTATGGATCTTGGGGGGACCCCCACTCCATTTTTTTTGGTGTGGGGGTTTCCCTTAAGATCCATACCAGACCGAAGGATCTGATATCGTCTTGGGGGGAACCTCACGCATTTTTTTTTAAAATTGTTGCGGGGTTCCCCCTCAAGATTCTCAGCACACAAGTTGCACTGCAAGTCGGATCCTCTTGATCCAACTTCTGGTGCGACCTCTATTTAAATCAATGGGCTCCCATAGGGAACCATTAATTTTGAATAGAGACAGAGAAACGCGGCTGAAAGCCAGTGCAGAGTAACGTGCATTGAATTCAATGCAAAACGCGGAGAAAATCACGTTTTAAACCCCACTTTTTTCCTGGAGACTGTACTGGCTTTACAGCCCGTTTTTTAAAACGTCCGTGGGCATGAGGCCTTATTTGAGCATTGATTGACTTCTCATTAACTGAGGGTCACTTAAAATGGTTGTTAAGCCACTATAATCTATTCATGCCATCCCCCCTGTTATATAACAATATGTGTCCCAGTGTCTGATCTATATAAAAAAAAGTGCAGATTATACCTTATATCAAAGCATCTCCTGGCACTCACGTGACTCCTCGGCTCTCTCCTCTCCCCAGCTGACAGCTATAGTAGGCTGGGCCGAGCACTCCCGCTGACATCAGTCAGGTAGGAGGGAAAGATAGAGCTGAGGAGTCCCGTGAGCCCTGGGAGACGATCTGATATAAGGTATAATCTGCATTTTTATAATCTGCATTTTTTTTATATAGATCAGACACTGGGACACATATTGTTATGTAACAGAGGGGATGGCAAGAATAGATTATAGTTTTTTAAAGCAGCAGGAGGGGAAGGGACAGGCACTGTCACAGGCAGGCAGACAGACAGGGAGGGAGGGGGGAGAGAAGGACAGAGCAGGGCTGTGGATGATGGAGGCACGCAAACTGACCACGGTGTCAGAGCTCAGCAGCCATGATATACCATGGTCAGTTTACAGGGGGAGGGCAAAACCAGGCAGAATCAGCCAGGTTTTTTAGGTGATACAGGGGGCTAAATTACACAGCACAAGCACTGTGTCGTTATTTATGCTTTAGGGGAACAGGATCTTTATCTTTTTTTTTTTTTTTTTAGGGTAACAAACACTTTAACTTTGATAAGCGGTGAGGCTTATTTGCTTGGATGATATGCAGAAGATCCACAAGATCCACATATATTGGACTATATATATATATATATAATTTTTTTTTTTTTACACACTGAATTCATATATTATAAATCATTTTATCTACATTGGACGTGGATTCATCCATTTGCTTTTCATATTTTTTGTGTTAATTCTTTAGGAGCGCTGCACCTTCGGGTTTTATTTTTGTTTGGTATTGCGTATTTACAATATTTGTGCTAGCTGCTTTCTTTTTTACCTAAGTGTGGTATTTGTGTATAATTTATTGGCACTGTTTTTTGGATACAAATTATCTGCAGCTGGCTGTATATATCACGTCATGGATATCTTTGAGTACAGGGCTAATTGTAACCTCAATACAGATGCATTTTTTGATGGTAACACTCAAGAGGGAAAGGATTTAAGTGGTTTATTTGTGAGGCTAAAGAATCCAATGATTTCTCAAGTACACACAAGGTGGCAAATTGCCTTTTTGAAGAAAAATATTACAGAGCAGATGGTCCCCCGCAGTTTAAGATGGGATGTAAACCCCCAGAAGGCAGAGATTGAGATAAGTGAATCGTTCCAGTACTTCAATGAAGCTAGAATACAATTTCTACAATTTTTGGTAGGTAAGAAAAAAGTAGATTGACCTTATTAGATGAGGAAATTGTTTCCATAAAGGAAAAAATTATTCCTCAAGTCCAGTGATGAATATCATAAAAGGTCAAAGTCCTTGAGAAAAATTTGTAAAAAAAAGGACCAAAATTCAAAGAAAGTTGGGACGCTGTGGTTGGGACGCTATGTAGAATCTATATAAAAACAGAATGCAAGGATTTGCAAATATACTAAACCCATATTTTATTCACAATAGAAAATAGAAAACATATCAAATGTTTAAATTGAGAAAATGTACCATTTACCATAACAAAAAAATAGGGCAATTTTTAAATTGATGGGAGCAACACCTCTCAAAAAAGTCGGCATGGGGCAATAAAAAGTTGGCAAAATAAGTTGTACTAACAAGGAAGAGCTGGACGAACATTTTGCAACTAATTAAGGCAGATGGCAACAGGTCAGTAACATGATTGGGTAAAAAAAGAGCATCTTAGCTCCCCAAGAGGCGCAATGCGCGAAAATGACGGCGACGGACATGTCCCGCTGAAGCTCCGCAATTCCCAGGACCCCGCGGCCGTTACATACACCCACACGGCAGGGTAAACTGTAAGAAAACTTACCTACCCTCTATTAGTACCTGAAGAACATTTTAGTATGGTTAATGTGGGGAAGTCCGGCTTATTGGTTGAGACACCCAAAAGGAGTGCACCTCATCCCATAAAGTATGTAAACATAGTAGCAAAGGGGAAGAAAGGGATTTTCACGGTGCTGTAGTAAGAAATTCAATAGCAATTAGGATAAAAAGTATTGAATATTTTAATAAAGTTCATTAAAAACAAATGACATATACAGCCACATGCAAGTGGTTGCTAGTGGAGCACAATATACAAACAGCTAGATGGTCAGAAACAAAAGGAGGAAGAAAAATTAAGGCTGATTTTGAAAAGTACAAGATTACTCGTGACGACCCGACATGTTTCGCAATTCTAGCTTCATCGGGGGACATACGGGTATAAAGAAGGGCTTGTACAGTACTAAACATAAATAGAAAAAAATAAATAAATTAGAAATGTTATTTAGTACATTAAACAAAAATGTGACTAATATTGGAAAACATATTGTGCCATTCTCCAACACAAAATACGTCCCCTCCCCCCCACATATATATGGACAAGCACATACCCAGCCGGGAACACCTCCAGGGATAGACCACAATCCAGCGTAGGGCACCTGAGAACCCCCTGGGGGGGAGCTAATGTGCAGCCACAAGGAACATACACAGGCCCGGCTAAAATCAAGATGTACAAAAAGGGGATATGAGTATGGAAAAGTTTATGGGGGAGGGCTGAAAAACAGCTCGGTCAATAGAGAACACAGGAGTATGGGGGTAACAGTGTATGATGTGACAATGGAAGGGTAAATTTGTTGCAGGTAAGTGTAAGTGAAATTATACCTACTTAAAAACAAGATGAAAAACGCATAAAACAGGCGATGGCCAAGTTGCAGTCATGCGGCAGGACTGGCTGGTAGCAAAGCAGAAAAGAAAAAATAGATGAATAAAAGAAAAAATGAAAAAAGGGAATAAGAAAGACAATTTAAAATGCACTAGGGTGCCTCATTATATCTGTAGTAAGCAATGAAGCAATGAAGCAAAAGGAAAAACAGCTGCAGACTCAGAGTAGAGTCTGATGTGGACAATGTCTCTAATTAAACTAGATTACATAATATACATTAGGTAATAGTATTAATCTTAGTGAGATGGAAGGAAATAGACCAGACACTAGTCTGAGATTTTGTGTTGGAGAATGGCACGATATGTTTTCCATACAGTGAAGGAAGTTTCCCGCTCAGGCCAATGACGTAGGCGGGGTCTGACATACCGAGGGGGCGGACCTGATGGGGAACTTCCTTCACTGCGTAATACATGTATAGAGTCTATACATGTATTACACAGTGAAGGAAGTTCCCCATCAGGTCCGCCCCCTCGGTATGTCAGACCCCGCCTACGTCAATTACACAGTGAAGGAAGTTCCCCGCTCAGGCCAATGACGTAGGCGGGGTCCGACATACCGAGGGGGCGGACCTGATGGGGAACTTCTCTCACTTTGTAATACATGTATAGACCCGCCCCTTCTCATGTTCCTCAGCCTTACACCGAGTCATTGGCTGGGCGGACCTGATGGGGAACTTTAGAAGGGGCGGGTCTATACATGTAATAGACTGCGGAGGAAGTTCCCCATCAGGTCCGCTCAGGCTCAGCCAATGACGGACAGCGCTGGACATCGGATCGCCGCGGGACACTGGATTTCTCCGCTGGAATGTTTTTTTTTTTTTTTTTTAATAAAGGACTTTTTCAGGGTGTTTGTGTGTTTTTTTTGTTTTTTTTTTACACTTTCTTTGTGAAATGGTAGGGGTACAATGTACCCCTTACCAATTCACATAGGGGGGGGCGGGATTTGGGGGTCCCCTTTGTTAAAGGGGTCTTTCAGATTCCGATAAGCCCCACGCCCGCAGACCCCGACAACCACAAGGCAAGGGTTGTGGGGATGAGGCCCTTGTCCCCATCAACATGGGGACATCCTCCCCATGTTGAGGGCATGTGGCCTGGTACGGTTCAGGAGGGAGGGGGGGCCGCTCTCTCGTCCCCCCCTTTTCCCCTGCGGCCAGCCAGGTTGCGTGCTCGGATAAGGGTCTGGTATGGATTTTTGGGGGGATTCCACGCCATTTTTTTTTAATTTGGGGTGGAGTTCCCCTTAAAATCCATGCGAGATCTGAAGGGCCTGGTATGGATATTTGGGGGAACTCCACGCATTTTTTTTTTATTTGCGGCGGGGTTCCCCTTAATATCCATTCCAGACCTGAAGGGCCTGGTAATTGAATTCTGGGGGACCCCCACGCTTTTTTTTTTTTTTTATCAATGACTTTTCTATGTATTGCCGGGAGCCGACAATTCATTAATAGCCGCGAGTGAGTTTTAAATGACTTTTTTTCCTTCAAAAATGACACTTTGTGCAGGGACAGTTCTAAGCATGGGAAACATGCGCCACTTTACATGCATATCATACACACCCCCTAGGTACGAAATTTAAAGGAATATTTCACTTTTATTGTTTCACTTTAAGCATTATTAAAATCACTGCTCCCAAAAAAACGGCTGTTTTAAAAAAAAAAAATTGCATTGATACATGTCCCCTGGGGCAGGACCCGGGTCCCCAAACACTTTTTATGACAATAACTTGCATATAAGCCTTTATAATTAGCACTTTAGATTTCTCCCATAGACTTTTCGAATTTGCCGCGAACACCCCAATTTGTTCACTGTTCGGCGAACGGGCGAACAGACAATGTTCGAGTCGAACATGAGTTCGACTCGAACTCGAAGCTCATCCCTACTTACTAGACATCTCCTAAACGCAGCCAAGGCCCTCATCCCAATATACTGGAAATCCACTTTTCCATTTTTCAACATTTAAAGCGGTTGTAAAGTCTTTTTTTTTTACTTTTACCTACAGGTAAGCCTATACTGAGGCTTACCTGTAGGTAAAATAAATATCTCCTAAACCTTTACGGTTTAGGAGATATTCCTCTCGCAATGCGCCGCTGACAGCAGCGGCGCATGCACACAGGGGATTCTCGGGCTGAAGGCTCGGCAGAAGCCGAGCCTCGCCGGAACGAAGTCTCCCGCGCGCATGCGCGGGAGTGAGACATCGCGGCTCCAGCCACTCACAGTGCTGGAGCCGCGATACCCGGAAGACACGCCGAGGCAACATGTTATCTCCCTCGGCGTGGACCAGGTGAGTTAACGATGCCTCGTTCTAAGGTAAGTATTTCATAATGAGCTTGTATGCTGTGCATACAAGCTCATTATGCCTTTTCCTTTACAGGTGCAAAAAAAAAAGTCAGCGGGTATACAACCGCTTTAAGGATTGGTTTGAAAAGGTCAATACCATTTAAAAAATGGAGGAAACCTTAGCAATGCAGAAAGAAGTGACTACCAATTTTCACAAGATGTGGAAACACTGGTGGCTCTTCACCAGTTCTGATGACCAAAGCTAATGTATAAATCTTATTCATATATCCATAACAAAGAAACAAGCTAACGTTCTTATAACATTAAATCCAATAATCGACACTACTACTAGGCCATAACTTTAATGTTCAATTATTTTGAATTGTAATTTATCTATTAGTATTATAATTCCATTGTTCACAAAAACGACTACCTTCCCTACTACCCCGCTCAACCTGATTTATAATATCCTTTTATATCCTTTTTATATAGAGCAAGATGCACAATGTTTTTTCCCAATTTATTATTTTTACTGTTTACATCTCCTTTTGTTTTCATATTTCTGTAAAACTGACATAAATACTCAACCTGTATTTGTTGTATGCTGTGATGTCACTTTGTCATTTTCATAAACTTTCAATAAATTTTGATTGTGATAAAAAAAAAAAAAAGAACAATGAAAGGGTAGAACCCTGTTAGGTTTTATTAATATACAGGGCTCCATCAGAAAGAAAAACAACAACAATAAAAGGCTGACAGGGGTTCTAGCATCCCCCTATGTAACCTTAACCACTTCAGACCCGGACCATTTCGCTGGTCAAAGACCAGGCCACTTTTTGCGATTCGGCACTGCATCACTTTAACTGACAATTGTGCGGCCGTGCGACGTGGCTCCTAAACAAAATTGACGTCCTTTTTTCCCACAAATAGAGCTTTCTTTTGGTGGTATTTGATCACCTCTGCGGTTTTTATTTTTTGCGCTATAAACAAAAATAGAGCGACAATTTTGACAAAAAATGCTATATTATATAACATTGTGCTATAATAAATAACCCCAAAAAATATATAAAAAATGTTTTTTTTCATCAGTTTAGGTCGATACGTATTCTTCTACATTAATATCGTGATGGTGGCTGCGCTGTGGTGAATTCTTCTACATATTTTTGGTAAAAAAAAAAAACGCAATAAGCGTTTATTGATTGGTTTGCGCAAAAGTTATAGCGTCTACAAAATAGGGGATAGTTTTATGGCATTTTTATTATTATTATTTTTTTACTAGTAATGTCACCGATCAGTGATTTTTATCGTGACTGCGGTGGACACATCGGACACTTTTGACACATTTTTGGAACCATTGTAATTTTTACAGCGATCAGTGCTATACAAATGCACAGATTACTGTGAAAATGACACTAGCAGTGAAGGGGTTAACCACTAGGTGGTGCTGAAGGGGTTAAGTCAGTACTAGGGAGTGATTCTTACTGTTAGGGGGCGTTGCTACACGTGACACGGGAACGGTCATCAGTGACAAGTGTCACTAGGCAGAATAGGGGAATGCCTTGTTTACAAAAGCATCCCCCTGTTCTGCTGTTGCCGACCGCAATCGCAGGCCGCCCGGGAACATTGAGTTCCTGGAACCCGCAAGCACACTCGCGAGGCACGCGGCGGGCGCGGGCGCGCGCCCACTGGGCCCCAAGTTTAAAGGGACGTACACGTACACCCATTTGACTGCCCGTACCATGTTATCGACGTACATCGTCGTGCGGCGGTCCATAAGCGGTTAAAAAAAATTAAAAATTCACTTGCTTCCTGTCCTGGGGACAACCTTTTTACCAGGTGAAAGTATCTCTCCAATGCAACCTCTGAGGGCAGTAAAACCTAAAAGCAGTTCTAATTCTTCCCCACTCTACTCATCTAAGTAAAAAAGTATGTTTGGCTCTAGAAACACTTCAAATGAGCATGTGTAGGAAAAGGAACCAAATGTAACCAAGCCAAGTTTAGAGAGACTTTCAGTCTTCTGTGTAGATGTGTTGTAGTTTGGTATGACTAGGTATAAAATGTGCTCTATGTCCTACACCCAGTAACTATCCTCCTACGGCCTCTATGCTGAAGGGGTCTAGGCCAATAACATTATGATATACTGACATTTCTGACTGGATAATATGTTTCATGGATTAATATGCTCCTAACTTCGAAACATTATTACTTACTTGTAACCACAATTTACATCACATCATCTGAAATCAACTCAGTCATTAATGGCCTTTTACAGAGCTTGTAATATTTCTTGTGGAAACTAGTGATCCCCCATCATGAAACTATGTATCTGTTTAATGGCTTGAAATTTAAACTGCTTCTCTAGTTCTCATATGTTTCTCATCATCATAAAAATGTGTAACTACTGGGGACTATAGTCCTCAAGATTTAAACAAGCATTTTACTGCATACAATACATAAAGAAGTGTAGCGCTCAACATTTTTAAATGAAAACAATTGCTAATAAAAGTAAAAAAATATTGTAAAGAAGAGAAGTCCATCTAAGAGGAGAAAAACTCCACAGAAGTGAAAACCCAAGTGAAAAAACATACATAAAGATTATATACATAAAGTCCAAATATGTGAAAAATCCATTCAGGAAAAAGTTCTATTTAAGAAATTCCAGCCGTTATCAAAGATAAATCTTCAAATAGAACTTCTCTGCCAGCAAGCAAAGTGAGATAACACTTCACCACACAAAATGTGCTCTAATTAATGCACCTGACCAGAATGTGTGACCACCTATGGTGGCCACCATATGGTGGCCAGCATACAAAGCTTGTTTGACCAAACAAGCTTTGTATATACTTCAAGTGGTAGGGATCATCAGACCTCTGGACAACACCTCTCAATATACACACTCTAAAAATAATCCATCCAGGTTAAAAGAAAAACGAGAAGGCTTTCCTGTTGTAGTATTTGGTAAAAATCAATTTAATACAAAGATTAAAACATACTGTATATACTCGAGTATAAGCCGAGTTTTTAAGCACAATTTTTGTGCTGAAAATGCCCCCTCGGCTTATACTCGAGTCACCTTTTTGCGCCTGATCTCCCGGACTTTGGGGAGCCGGTACCGGCCGGCCGTAGGTCCCCTGGACCCCAAACTTGGCACACATATAGCCCCACTCTTCCTCTACAAGTGTGCAAGGTTTCTTGTCCGGAGGACCTACGGCTGGGGAGCACCGATTTTTCAAAACCGGGCACCCCTTCCATAGACTCCCATGTTAAACGGTAATTTCTCTGGTGATTTTGGGGACCCGGTACCGGCCGGTCGTAGGTTCTCTTGACCCCAAACTTGGCACACATATAGCCCCACTCTTCCTCTACAGGTTTGCAAAGTTTCTTGTCCGGGGGACCTACGGCCGGGGAGCACCGATTTTTCAAAGCCAGGCACCCCTTCCATAGACTCCTATGTTAAACGTCAGTCTAGTCATGGACACAGTGAGGCATGGACACAGTGAGGCATGGGCACAGTGAGGCAAAGTGAGGCACACCCTAGGCTTATACTCGAGTCAATAAGTTTTCCCAGTTTTTGTGGTAAAATTAGGTGCCTCGGCTTATATTCGGGTCGGCTTATACTCGAGTATATACGGTACTCACAACATACTCACAAGGCCTTCATAATAAATGAGCAATGTATAGTAAGAGAATACATGCATTTTAACTCCTTCCTCGTGTTGCGCATCTAACTTCCGGGTCCCGACTGCCGTGATCGCCTCACTCTCATTCGCCTTAACCAATGCGTTTCGTCACCATGGTCGTCATCAGGAGAAGTGGCCATTTTCTTGCTTTTAAAGTAATTTTACTGCATATACCTGCATAAAGTTTTGGAGCATAACGTTCTTATACAAGGTGTCAGGTGTCAAAAATTGCTGGGATCCTTGTGGAGCATTGAGACTGGTCAGCCTGTTTGAAAAAACAAATACATTGGATGAATTTTGAGTGGTTGAAACATGTTCTGTATATGGTGGTAGATATTGTATTTAATTGAGCAACACTGGTCATCTACTAGTAAACAGATTTAATTGTAGCAGTGTACGATACATAAATATATGTCACTATGACCTGTAGTTTTTTCTAGTCAATTTTTTTGGCCAGTAACACAGATTTTTGGTACTTATTTAATCAAAAAGTATTTTTCTTTGTTTAAAAAGAAAAGTCACTTCCCTTTTGTATATGTCTAACCTTTTTAGCAATTTAATGCAAGTAATGACATTTTATTATGCAACACACTGGAAATATAATTTTACCAGAAATGCCTAATTTCTATTCTACCTGTTTCCATAAAAAGTACCTGATTTTTAGATGGGTGTCTGGTCTGTGATGGATTTTTAATCCCTTTGAAAAATAAGTCATTACTTTGATGTTAAATACTGGGGTTATGGCAGCAGCTAGCTGTCATAACCCCAGCATTGTTTTTTACTATGACCGTGTCACGATCAGGGGTCAGGCTCTAAGACCAATTGCTATAGCAGTTGCAGGACTACCACTGACCAGCAGGATAGGTACACAGGCAGTCACCCTGGCAGATGACACAGGCTCACCTGAGGTGCGGAGTCTAAGTACTAACTGTTCACCAGAGCTCCTGATGGTGGAGATGGATTTTGCTGCATGTTAGTACCAGGTCGCAGTCCTCAGGATCGCCTCACCAGGAGGTGAGCAAGCCGGGGTTCAGTAGCGGATGAGCAGGTAAGGATCAAACAGAAGTGTGGTTAGGGTTGCCACCTCATCCCTTTAAACCTGAACGCATATGAATTACACAGGTTCTGAGGGTAATTTAATGCAGATAAGGCACCAAGTGAGTTTAATTACCACCTTGATCAGCCACAGAACCTGTGTAATTAATATGTGTTCGGGTTTAAAGGGATGAGGTGGCAACCCTAAGCGCGGTCAGTAAACAAGCCAAAAGGTTGGTAACGAGTAGTTGCAGGTTGGGATAAGGCAGAAGCGTAGTCGAGGAACAAGCCAAGGGTCGATAACGAGCAGTAGCAAATATGGATGGCAGCAGGGAAGACAGGAGCGAGATACAGGCTGGAGATAGCACAATATTCTGGCAAGAAGGAAGTGCAGAGACATGGCTTATATCAGGAAGTTCGTGGGAGGAGCAAAGAGTTCAAGGTTCAGGTGAAATCAAGGTACAAGGCAGGGTTGTCTAAAGAATCTGAAAAGGCACTGTCCAGCATCTCAGATAGCTCAGTGAGAAGGTTCATTGCCAAACCCAGCTGAGGTCCCAGGTTCAAGTCCAGGTCCTGACAGACCGATTCTCTTTCAGATAAAAGTGGCCCCTTCCACCGCTTCCTGGACTTATTTAACGGATTAGTGAAGCCCCGTAGCAAACCGATGTGGCCGTTAGCTGGGCATGGAGAAAAGTGAGGCCAAGATGGCCCCCACTCATCTCTATGCCCTTGAAGGTCTGACATCACTTCCGGTTCCCGGGCCATAGTATTTTTTAATGAAAGTTAAAAAAATAAATTCCTTTTGCTTTTAAGGTAAATGAGAGATTTAAGGTCTTTTTGACAATTTTTTTAACTTTTTGCTATAATAAATTTCCCCAAAAAATATATAAAAAAAATATTTTTCCTCAGTTTAGGCCGATACATATTCTTCTACATATTTTTGGTAAAAAAAATTGCAATAAGCGTATATTGATTGGTTTGCGCATCTACAAAATAGGGGGTAGTTTTATGGCATTTTTATTAATATTTTTTTTTTACCAGTAATGGCGGCGATCGGCGATTTTTATCATGACTGCGACATTATGGCGGACACAACGAACACCTTTGACACATTTTTGGGACCATTGTCATTTTTACTGCGACAGTGCTATAAAAAATGCACTGATTACTGTGAAAATGACACTGGCAGTGAAGGGGTTAACCACTAGGTGGCGCTGTAGGGGTTAAGTGTGACCTAGGGAGTGATTCTTACTGTTAGGGGGCGTGGCTTGCCGTGACATGTCACTGATCGTTGTTCCCGATGACAGGGAACACGATCAGTGACAGTGTCACTAGGCAGAATGGGGAGATGTTGTGTTTACACTAACATCTGCCCGTTCCTTCAGCTCTGTGACCCGATCGCGGGACACCGGCGGCAATTGGGTCCCGCGGGTGCGGTTACAGAGCTTGCGACAGGGTCGCGAGCACGCGAGAATGTCCGTGCCATTCTGTCAACGTAAATGTTCGTGCGGCGGTCGGCAATCGGTTAATATAAACACCACAACTATTGGTCCCTCCACACATGCCAAGGTCCTGGGTGTAATCCTTGACTCTGATCTCTCCTTCAGCCCCATATTTAATCACTGGCTAAATCCTGCCGCCTTAACCTCCTCAACATCTCCAGAATTTGACCCTTCCTGACTAATGACACCACAAAGCAACTTAATCACTCCTTGTTTATTTCCCGCCTTGACTACTGCAACTCTCTCCTTAATGGCCTACCCTTACGCAGGCTATCCCCCCTTCAGTCTATTATGAATTCTGCTCCTAGACTAATACACCTCACTAACCGATCCGTGACTGCTGCTCCTCTCTGCCATTCCCTTCACTGGCTTCCCCTACTCCACCGTGTAAAATTTAAAATGCTAACCATAACATACAAGGCCATTCACAACATCGCCCCCATCTACATCACCAACCTCATCTGCAGATATTGCCCAAATTGTCCCCTCTGCTTCTCCCAGGACCTCCTGCTCTCTAGCTCCCTTGTTATCTCCTCCCATGCTTGCCTTCAGGACTTCTCCAGAGCCTCTCCCATCCTCTGGAACTCCCTGCCCCAGTATGTCCGATCAGCCCCTACCCTGTCCAACTATAGGAGATCCCTGAAAACTCATTTATTCAGGGAAGCCTATCCCACACCCACCTAACAACTGTCCCCGAGCCACCCCCATCAAATCATTCTCTGCAGCTATTACCTTTTGTACCACCACCGCTCCCTTTAGAATGTAAGCTTTGTGAGCAGGGCCCTCCTGTACCTTTTGTATTGAACTTTACTGTAATTGTGTTGTCACCCCTATACATTGTAAAGCGCTGCATAAACTGTTGGCGCTATATATATATTGTGTATAATAATAATAATAGTTACCATTTCTCTTTATTTACATCTTTTTTTAATGCTGTTATTGTTATCCAGTGTTGCAAGAGATCCTATAGTACTTTCCTGAGTACCCAAAATTACTTACAGCTCTCATATTTTTTGAATGATTAGGTCAGCCAAGACCTCTTGGAAAAATTTACTTGGTGTGTGTTGGAATTTAAGCTTTGTATTATACTGTAAATTCTCAATATTTGTTTGAATAAAGGGATTGAGTTAAAAAACAATTTTAATGACAGAAGCTTGACATTGGTAGTTTTTGACCAGAGGCCCCAGCTCTGAGAACGATGGACCTACTATGCCTCTCTCACACTAACCTTTCTAACAACAATGCTCACACTAATCCTTCCTATAAACTCAACCCTCAAGTTAAGCATCCATAATGTAAGCCTAACCTTTGTTTGCATACTCACCTCTTTTGTCACCTCTTTTGTCTCTGGATTCACTGCACCAAAGATCAACTTCTCTGTGCCCAAAAGATACAAGCCCCAGGATTCTACGATTCAAGGAATGTACAGTATGTCACTGGGCACAGGTTTCAGTAAAAGTAAATATATATTCTGTCTAGTTAATGTTAAACAATTATCTTATCCACCGTTTGGTCTTGAAACCATATTAAAAATTACTTTTTGTGACCCTGGCTATTTCAAAAGCTCACAAAGACGTATTACTTTTTTTTTCAGAGTTATGCAGCCACCTGTCATATATTGAAAACAAATGTTTGACCCTCTCCATGAAATACATTTCTAACAGTGTTAACAAAATCTCAGATGTCCTTTAAAGGCCCAAATAAACATATATATGAAAGAATTACTAATAAGAAAAATATTTGTCAAAATTTTTATTTTCGATACTATTATTTTACATAGTGTTCCTACTCATAACTCCAATCCACCATCAGGTCATCCAAGATTGTGTGTAACTTCCTAAGTAGGGCATAACTTATACTCCCCCAACTTACACATGACAGCACTTAGATCTTGGAGTTAGCGATTCAGACATACAGCGCTACATTATGGGAACCAGGAGTTTGTCACATGAGTTTTAAAACCTGACAAAACTGTAGTCCAGGAAAGGTAGGAAAAGATTTAAAGTCCTTTATGTAATGAATATGAACACATGATTTTATATAGTAAGGGCAAAGTGCGGATTTGTTTTTAGCTGTGCATTCTTTTGTGATAGGTGAGATTTGGATTACAGGAATCATAAAATTACAATTGTCAGTATTTTCCATTGGGATATGTAGAGAGAAATTCTTTTGTGAAAATTATATATTTTTCCATCCTTTATTTTAACTAATTGAGAATCTTGAGAGTATGATGGAGTATAAAACTCCATCTTAGTTTTTTAGATATACAGTACCTTGCAATCCCCAATTCTCCTGTAGCCATGAAATTGGTGAGATCTGGCCACCATTTTTACAGATGCTGAAATATAAAAGAAAGGAGCAAGAAAAACTGTAATGCCGCGTACATACGATCGATTTTCTCGACGGTGAAAACACTGTCGAGAAAATTGACGGGAAAAACGAGGAACGGCTTGTTTCCCTACACATGGCCGTTTTTCCCATCATTTTTTCTCTTGGTCGAGAAAAACGACCATGTGCAGGCTCCCCAGCAGTGTTTCCCTATGGGAAAACTGCCGCGGAAAAAAATGCCGTGACTCACGACGAGAAAAATTCAGAGCATGTTCTAATTTTTCTCGTCGTGATTAATGCCATTTTTCTCGTCGGAAAAAATGACCAAAAGCCAACACACGGTCGTTTTTCTCGTCAAAGAGAATTTTTTTTATTTTTCCAGACGAGAAAAATGGTCGTGTGTACGCGGCATTAGTTTGAGGAAGCAGCAACATGCTTTGAAATGCTTTCCTATCTCCCAGCGCACTCCCAGCTGTGTCAGGTATCCTCTCCATCCAGGCTCCAGCTTCCATCCCTGGTGCGGTTGTCTCCCTGCAGCAGCGGCTCCCTCCTGCCTGTGCTCTTCTCCCCCTGCTCATGGCTGAAGCATGGGAATTCCACAGCGGCTCAGGGCTCCAAGGGCAACAGCTTTGACTTGTTCTGCCTTGCACAAGCTCCTCTTTTGTAAATGTGTTTTTAATCATTAATAAATATTATTCACAATATTTACTACAAAATGGAGGTTGCGTTTTACTTTTCCCTTTTATTTTTACAGATGAGTTGCACTGTATGCCTCAGGCGCCACTGCGGCGTTATAATACAAATACATTTGTTTTATTGTTAATGTAGCGCTACCCCCATTTAAGAGAGCCGCTGGATTTGTTTTGGGCCCTGTGTACAGCACCGCTAACCCCCGGCAATCTACTTGACCCACTCTGGCACAGCTAGTCTAGGGATTGTTCTCGTATCACAATCTAACAGTATATGCACACAATCTATCTGTATTGCAAGGGTAACCTCTTTGCATGAAGATAACACACTGATAGCAAGTGATAAAATATAACGTTTCTTTACTTTGGATAAAAGGCACAAGGTTAACACATAACACATATATGTCGGCAGAGCCCTGCAGACAGAAAGTATAATACAGGCGATTACCCGCCAAGTGCAGCTATCTCTATCTATGCGCCCTTATGGCGCAGCAACAAAAGTTCTACCTACGGATCAGGCCTGACCCAGCTTTAGACTCAGTCTCTGGAAGATCAATTTCTTTGCATGCAACTTGACTGGTGGTGCACAACAGGAACAGTAATTTGTAATCCAACGGGTAGGAAAATTAAAAGGTAGAATGAACCACTCACAGGAGACTACTCAACTCAGTTCCGCCACTAGTCTCCTGTGGGACAGTAAATAGAACCAGGAGGGCCAAGGCCATCTCTAGGCCTAGTTAAAGTACAGTTTATATGAATGAGCAGGTGCTCGCTCACCACTCCGGATGCGATCCCAGTCCGGGACCTCCACCTACTGTGTCTCCGCACACAGTGTCCGCAACAGCCGAGTCCCCGGTCCAACTAATGTCCAAACTCGACAAGTCAGGTGCCACCCAGGCTCCACAGTGGGGTGGAAGGCTCTTTGGAAGTTTGTGCAAGGCCCCTGGCTTCAGGCCCTGCACTGCAGCAGATCCGCACAGGAAGACCTGTTGATTGCAGCGCGGTGTCCCAAAGAGGCCGAGCTCCACTTCGCCCTCTTCTTATATAGCCCCTCCCATGAGTCTCTGCGGTGGCTAAATGCACCCTGGGTGCCGAACGGGGTTCTGGGTAACGTAGTCCCGGGGCCTTAAAGGAGACCCCGCTACACACTCCCCCACTTAAACTCTTTGGTCCCCAAAGATAACATTAAATTACAGTACGCACAACATCAACCTGTCACGTACCTGATGGTAGCGAGCCCGAATTGCAGGGGACGGCCTCCCTTACGGCCCCACTCCCGGCCCCCTGGTAAGGTGACAGTTGGCACAGGAGTAAGGGGTGGCACGGGTGCCTGGCAGGATCAACTGTGGTGAGGTGGTGATTCAGACAACCGGAAGCTTCCTTGCAGAATACCGGAACTGGAACGGCTAGCAGGCCGAATCATAAGTAGCACAGCAGACAGGATCAGCTAGCAGGCAGGTTCAGCTTAGCAGGCTGGATCGGTCTTGCAGACTGGATCGGAAGCAGCACAGCAGACTGGATCGGTCTCGCAGACTGGATCGGAAGAAGCACAGCAGACAGGATCAGCTAGCAGGCAGGTTCAGCTTAGCAGGCTGGATCTGAGACAGCTCAGCAGACTGGATCGGTTAAGCGAACTGGATCGGAACCAGGAACAGGGTAATAAACAGGCCGGGTCAGATATCAGGCGGGCAGCAGAAGTACAGGGTGCAGGCAAAAGGGTAGTCACAACAAGCCGGGGTCGGGTGCAGGCAGATAACAGGTTGGTCAAGGTAAGCCGGGTCTTTAGCATGGGTATGGTCTCAGATCAGGGTTAAGCACACAACGCTGTAGAGCAGACAGCAGGGACTGTCTGTAATTGACAGGTTTAAATAGTCTCTGGCGCCACCCGCTGAACGCACGCGCAAACGGAGACCAGGAAGTCCGGGGCGCCTGTTTCTGGCAGGATCTCCATGACATTGCCCCCCCCCAAGGGGCAGCCTCCGGATGCCCATCCGGGCGAACTTTTCAGGGTGAGACCTTTTAAAGGACTGTACCAGACTCTTAGCGTGGATGTTCCCCTCGGGCTCCCAAGAATTCTCCCCTTCCACTTTATCAAAAACTGGTTCTGGTTCCTTCTCCTCCTGTAATCCAGGATAGCCTCTACTTCAAACTCCTCTTCCCTGTCTATAATAACAGGGTCAGGAGTAACAGAGCTTCGGCCAGGAAAGGGATTGGAAATAGATGGTTTCAACAATGACACATGGAATACTGGGTGGATCTTCAGTGAATCCGGGAGTTCCAGTTCAAAAGCCACTTCATTGATTTTCCTTTTAACTGGAAAAGGTCCTAGGAACTTGGGGCCCAATTTCTTTGAAGGGCATGCCATCCTCAAGTTCACTGTAGACAGCCACACCAGGTCACCGGGTACCAGTACCAACTCCCCCCGTCGCTTCTTGTCAAAAGTTAATTTGTTATGTTCCTGGGTCCTGGTCATAGTTTCCTGCAAAAGTTGGTTATCGGTGGAAAATAAATTTATTTTCTCCTGTACTGCTGGAACCGCACATTCGGGAAGAGAATTGGGTAGGAATGAAGGGTGAAAACCAAAGTTGGCAAAGAACGGGGTCTGCTTGGTGGCGGAGTGGATGGAGTTGTTGTAGGCGAATTCGGCCAAAGGGAGCAGGGAAATCCAGTTATCTTGTGTAAAAAGGAGAAGCAGCGCAGGTACTGCTCCAGAGTTTGGTTAGTCCTCCCAGTCTGTACATTGGTCTGGGGGTGATAGGCGGAAGAGAATGACAGTTCTATATCCAAGGCCTTACAGAGGGACCTCCAGAAGCAGGAGGTGAACTGTACCCCTCGATCTGAAACAATGTTGCCTGGAACCTGTGGAGTCTGACGATTTTCTTGATAAATGCCTGTGCTGTTTCAGGGGCAGAGGGAGTGCCTTTCATAGGAATAAAGTGTGCCATTTTGGACAGACGATCGACTATCACAAAGATAGGGGTATGATCTTCTGCTGGAGGTAACTCAACAATGAAGTCTATGGATAACATCCTCCATGGTCTGTCTGGAACAGGCAAAGGGATTAATAACCCCCAGGCCTTGGTTCTATGAGTCTTGTTTCTGATGCAGGTAGTGCAGGACTCCACAAATTCTTTACAATCTTCCCGTAATCGAGACCACCAAAAGGTACGCTGTACCAAGTCGGTGGTTTTGGCTATGCCAAAGTGCCCGGCTAATGCATGGTCGTGGCAGAGTTCCAGGACAGATACTCGTAGATCCTCGGGGATATAGATCTTGTCCTTATGCCAGAGAAACCCGTCCTTAACCTGCAGTTCCAATTCAGGAGAGGGCAACTGCCCTGCGGAGGCTTGTTTAAGTCTGGATAGCAGGTTTTCCTGAAGCAAGAGGAAATTCCCAGGGGCAAGGATGGTATCCGGAAGAGAAACTTCTTTGGGTTTGTGAAACATCCGAGACAAGGCGTCAGGCTTAGTGTTCTTGGAACCTGGACGATACGTGACATGGAAAAAAAGCGCCCATCTGGCTTGTCGTGGTTTCAGTCTCTTTGCAGATCTCAGATATTCCAGGTTCTTATGGTCAGTAAATATCAGAATTGGATGGGCAGCTCCCTCCAGCAGATAGCGCCATTCTTCTAGCGCAGACTTAATCGCCAGCAACTCCCGATCCCCCACGTCGTAGTTCCTCTCTGCTGTTGACAACTTGCGTGAGAAGAAGGCCACTGGGTGAAGCAGGGCCTTGGTTCCTTGTCTCTGGGACAATATTGACCCTATAGCGATTTCGGACGCGTCTACCTCGAGGACGAATGGCAAAGAGGAATTCGGATGCTTCAAGATGGAGGCAGAGGTAAAAAGTCCCTTAAGGGCCTCAAAGGCCTTTTGGGCCTCGGAGGACCAATGTAAGCAGATCCCCTGTTGGGTTAATTGAGTGATTGGTGCAATGATGGCCGAGAATCCTCTGATGAACTTGCGGTAAAAATTGGCAAAACCGACGAAACGTTGGATTCCCTTCTTGTCTGTAGGGACTGGCCAGTCTAAGATTGCAGCAATCTTCTGGGGGTCCATCTCGATGCCCTCACTGGAGATGATTAATCCCAAGAATGGTATACTTCCCTGCTCGAACACACATTTTTCGGCTTTCGCATATAGGCCATGTTGTCGAAGCCGGGCCAACACACTCTTGACATGCCTGCGATGGGATTCGAGGGAGGAAGAGAAAATTAATATGTTGTCTAAATAGACGATAACAAATAAGCCCAGAAAGTCCCGAAGGGCATCATTAATGAAGTATTGAAAAGTGGCGGGGGCATCGCACAACCCGAAAGGCATCACCAAATACTCGAAGTGCCCAAATCGAGTACGGAAAGCAGTCTTCCACTCATCTCCGTCCCTGATGCGGACCAAATTATAGGCTCCACGGAGATCAAGCTTGGTGAAGACATTGGCAGCCCCCAGTCTCTGGAATAACTCTGGCATCAAAGGAAGGGGATAACGGTTCTTCACCGTGATTTTATTTAATTTGCGGTAATCCACGCAAGGTCGAAGGGTATGGTCCTTTTTCTCAACGAAAAAGATGCCCACGCCTGCTGGAGACGTGGACGGGCGAATAAACCCCTTCTTCAGGTTTTCGTCAACGTATTCCCTTAGTGCCCCCTGTTCAACCTCTGTCAACTGAAAAATCCTTCCAAATGGGATTTAAGCCCCGGGTAATAGTTCAATGGGGCAGTCATAGGCTCGATGGGGTGGTAGAACCTCCGCCCGTTGTTTACTGAATACATCCAGGTACTCGTGATAGACTTCTGGAATAGACTGACGTAATTCAGCTTCTGAGTCCAGGCAGAGCAGGTTAGATGGCCCATGAGAGGCGTGAGAGCCACAGAACTGCTGGCAGTAAGGTGACGAAAAGGTGACTTCCCCTGTGGCCCAGTTGATGGCAGGGTTGTGAGCTTGCAGCCAGGGCATACCGAGGATCACAGGGAATAATGGAGAAGAGATGATGTCCATACGTAACAGTTCGAAATGACAGCAGGAATAGGAGCAGTCTCTAGAACTACAGGGCCGGATTTAATAGCAGACCCATCAGCCAAGTGAACAGAGAGTCCATGGGTCTTGGGAAGGAGAGGAATCCGATGTTTAGCAGCGAATGAAGAGTCCATGAAACAACTGCAGGCCCCGGAATCAATATTGGCGGGGGTTGGTAGGGTCTTTCCTGAAATCTGCAATGAGACTGAAAGGGCAAGATGAGATGCAGTCTTGGCTATAGGACCCGTGTATTCAGGAATCATAGAGAGACATTTACGGAGCTTCAGAGGGCAGTTCCTAACGTAATGTCCAGGCTCTCTGCAATAGAGACACAGATTGTTCATCCGACGACGTTGTCGCTCCCCCGGGGTAAGGGAAGGACGAAGAACACCAAGCTGCATGGGCTCAGGTGCGTTGGGTGCGGAAGCTGGTGATGCAGCGGGTACTGGGTGCAGGTGACTTGGAGCCCTTGGGAGCATCCAGGTTGGGTGAGAAAACCCTGCAGCTCTCTCAGCCCTTCGTTCTCTTAGGCGTCTATCGATCTGTATGGTTAAATCGATCAACGCATTCAAAGTCTGTGGCCCCCCAACTCTAGCCAGCTCATCTTTCAGAGGATCAGAGAATCCCATGCGGAACTGGTGAGAGCGGCATCGTTCCAGTCCGTATCTGCGCTCCACCGCCTAATCTCGGCCACGTAGTCCTCTGCTGCCCTGCGTCCCTGCTGAAGGGTACGCAAAGCCGCTTCTGCAGTTGCTGAAAGCTGGGGATCCTCGTATAGCTGAGCCATAGCGTCAAAGAAGGAGGCAAGGTTGGTCAGAACTATGTCCTTTTGTTCCAGGAGACGGTGGGCCCAGGCTTGGGGGTCCCCGGTAAGCAGGGAGACCACAAAGCCCACTTTAGTGATTTCCAGAGCAAAGGTTTGTGGCTGGAGGGTGAAGTATAGTTCGCAGGAGTTGCGAAAAGCCCTAAAGCTACTTAAATTTCCGGAAAATCTTTCGGGTGCAGGGACCCTAGGTTCTGGAGGAAGCATTACTATTGTTTGGGTTGGTTCAGTCCCAGCGTAAGAGGTGGAAGCATAGGGAAATCCTTGGGTCTCGGTAGGGTTGGGAAGAACCAGTAACCGTCCTTCCAGCCGGGTGTAGCTTTGTTGAAGGTCCTTGACTGCTTCGGTTAGATCTGCCAGATGCTGACACAGATCTTCCATAGGGGAGGCTCCCTACTCAGGCTCAGGCATGGCTGTCTGCTACTGTCACGTACCTGATGGTAGCGAGCCCGAATTGCAGGGGACGGCCTCCCTTACGGCCCCCTCTGGTAAGGTGACAGTTGGCACAGGAGTAAGGGGTGTCACAGGTGCCTGGCAGGATCAACTGTGGTGAGGTGGTGATTCAGACACCCGGAACTTCCTTGCAGAATACCGGAACTGGAACGGCTAGCAGGCCGGATCGGAAGTAGCACAGCAGACAGGATCAGCTAGCAGGCAGGTTCAGCTTAGCAGGCTGGATCGGTCTCACAGACTGGATCGGAAGCAGCACAGCAGACTGGATCGGTCTCGCAGACTGGATCGGAAGAAGCACAGCAGACAGGATCAGCTAGCAGGCAGGTTCAGCTTAGCAGGCTGGATCTGAGACAGCTCAGCAGACTGGATCGGTTAAGCGAACTGGATCGGAACCAGGAACAGGGTAGTAAACAGGCCGGGCCAGATATCAGGCGGGCAGCAGAAGTACAGGGTGCAGGCAAAAGGGTAGTCACAACAAGCCGGGGTCGGGTGCAGGCAGATAACAGGTTGGTCAAGGTAAGCCGGGTCTTTAGCACGGGTATGGTCTCAGATCAGGGTTAAGCACACAACACTGTAGAGCAGACAGCAGGGACTGTCTGTAATTGACAGGTTTAAATAGTCTCTCTGGCGCCACCCGCTGTACGCACGCGCAAGCGGAGACCAGGAAGTCCGGGGCGCCTGTTTCTGGCAGGATCTCCATGACACAACCAAAGTTGCGTATGATGTTGGTAGAGGAAATTCCCACCAAAAACAAGGCGGTGAACTTCCCTGCCCACAGGTAACACTATCATTAGTGTCCTGCCTAACTGTGCCAGAGAGTGAGTTGGGGTTGCCCCCCACCAAATAAACACTGGAGGGATTAGGGTCTTCCATACTCCTCCTGGCAGTGACCACAGTGTCTTCCGAGCTCCTCCCCATCTGTGGGTAAGTTAATCTTCTGGGAGGCTTTATGGCCCTTCGCATCCTTTGTCCTCTTGGGCTTTCTGCTTCAGCTAAAATAGGTTCCCCTTCTGGAACCGACTTGGGAGTTTCCACTGGTTCTGGAACACTTGACTCCAGAGCAGGGAGGTACATGGAATCTCTTGGATCCTCTCCTGGGAGTAAGTCACAGGCACTTTCCCAAGAATCCGACAAAGGACTGGACGGGATGAACTCAGTAGCTTCTGCATTCAGTGTTCTATCTATGGTGTCTTCTTCAGGTGGAAGATCAATAGCAGAAGTTTCTGGGGCCTGGGAAGGCCAAAGCCAATCAAGTTCTTCTCCCTCATCTTCACTTAGCTCCGAGGTCTCAGTATCCCCAATCTGAGGGGTCTGGGACTGAGTGTTTGGTCTGGGAGTATCCAAGATGGAAGTTGGCTCAGGGGAATCCATCGCAGGGGGTATCCGAACTGCTTCAGCTAGTGGGAGTAGGTGGTTCCGATGTCAGGTCTTTAAGGGCCCCACCTTCCCTTCTGGCTTAAGTCTGTAAACGGGAAGGCCCGGTAGTCTCTTGCAGATAACATAGGGTTCCGGTCTCCATCTGTCTGCAAGCTTGTGTTTTCCAGGGACCCCCAAATTCCATAGCAACACTCTGTCTCCAGGTTGTAAATCTTGAATCCGAACTTTCAGATCAAAGTTTTTCTTGTTGCGGGCCCCCCTTTGTTCCGAGGCCGCCTGGGCCTGTTCATAGGCTAATTTAAAATTATGTCTGAGTCTATCAACATATCCTTTGTGGGAAGTGGCAGAACAATGGTCTATGGAAGTGCCAAAGGCCAGATCTACTGGTAGTCTTGCTTCTCTTCCGAACATAAGTCGATAGGGTGAGTACCCTGTAGCGTCACTGGTTGTGCTGTTGTATGCATGCACAACTGCCGCTATGTGGTTGCTCCAATGCTGCTTCTTTTCACTGCTTAAGGTCCCCAGCATGTTGAGCAGGGTTCGGTTGAACCTCTCCAGCTGAGCATCACCTTGTGGATGATAGGGGGTAGTTCTTGTCTTCTTGATCCCCAAGGAATCCAGAAGCTTCCGAAACAACCGACTTTCAAAATCCCTTCCCTGATCTGAATGAAGCCGTTGTGGTAGCCCATAGTGTACAAAGTATTTCTCCATAAGCACTTTGGCTACAGTGGAAGCCTTCTGGTCTTTGGTTGGGAAGGCCTGGGCATACCGGGTGAAATGGTCGGTTACTACCAGAACATTTCCTAGTCCACTCAGGTCAGGTTCGAGGCAGAGAAAATCAATGCATACCAGATCAAGTGGGCTTTGACTTTGCAGATGGCCCATTGGGGCAGCTTGATGGGGTAGAGTCTTTCTCTAGATGCATCGTGCACATAAGTGGCAGTATTCTTCAACCTCAGCCCTCATGCAGGGCCAATAGAAATGGTTCCTAACGAGTTGGAAGGTCCTTTCCGCCCCTAGGTGGCCATGGTTGTCGTGCAGAGCAACCATGACAGTCTCTCTATATTTCTCGGGCAGGAACAATTGCCATTTGTCTTCCAGGTCATCAGAGGGGCCCCTTCGGTAGACCACTCCCTGATGCACCTGCAACCTGTCCCACTCCTTCCTCAACAGGCGAGCTTCCTTTGAAGAGTGGCGTAGGAGTCTATTCGAATCCTGATTCTCCAGGGCCTCTAGGACCAATCCCCCCATGAGGTCTTCCAATTGGTCAGATCTCAACTCCTTTTTGGACAGTTTTGGCAAGTTATCTTCCCCCAGTTGGGTTACCCCACAGTACTGCTTGGGAACTCCTACTATGGTAACCCCTATTTCTTCTGCTCTTGAGCCGCCACTGGCTTGGAGTTCAGCCCCTTGACAGAGGGCCCGCACCCCGTCGGGTGCCACTTGGGTCCAATCTTCTGTGCTGCAGGTGGGGACATGAGATCTTCTAGACAAGGCATCTGCATCTCGATTTCCAGCCCCAGGCCTGTACTTTAGGCTGAAATTGAAGGCAGACAGTGCCGCCAGCCATCTATGTCCTGTGGCATGCAGCTTTGCTGTGGTGAAAAGATAGGTGAGGGGGTTGTTGTCGGTTTTCACAGTGAATTCTGCCCCATACAGATAGTCTCTGAGTTTGTCAACTACCGCCCACTTAAGGGCCAGGAACTCCAACTTATGGGTGGGGTATTTCTTTTCAGAGGGAGTCAGACTTCTGCTCACATATGCAACGGGTCTCAGTTGCCCTTCATGCTCCTGGTAGAGCACTCCTCCCAGACCATCATGACTGGCATCTACGTGAAGTTCATAAGGCTTCTTTGGGTCTGCGTAGACCAGGACAGGGGCAGTGGTCAAGTTTTTCTTCAACATCTGAAAGGCATCTTCACATTTCTCATTCCACTGGTCCTTGACTGACTCCCCTGGCTTCCTGGGGCCCGAGTCATCCTCTTCCCCCTCCGTCTTGAGCAGCTCATTCAGAGGCCTGGCTATCCGAGCAAACCCCTCCACGAACCTCCTATAATAGGAACAGAACCCCAAGAAGGATCTGAGTTCTGTCACAGTGGTGGGCCTTGGCCAGGAGGTGACTGCCTCCAACTTCTCGGGGTCTGTGGCTACCCCATCCTCGGACACTATGTGTCCCAGATAGTTGACTGATGACTGATAGAACTGGCATTTTTCAGGTGAGAGCTTGAGTCCTTCCTCACTTAGTCTTCTCAAAACTTTCTCCAGCCTCTCTTCATGTTCTTCCAGGGTTCTCCCGAAGACAATGATGTCATCTAAGTATACAAGGACTTCGATGAGGTTCATGTCTCCCACAGTCTTCTCCATGAGACGTTGGAAGGTGGCTGGGGCTCCAGACAGACCTTGGGGCATCCAGTCAAATTCAAAGAACCCTACTCTAGTTATGAAAGCCGTCTTCTCTTTGTCTTCTGGATGCATAGGGATTTGATAGTACCCGCTCTTGAGGTCCATAACACTGAACCACTTGGCTCCAGACAAGCTCTGTAGGGCATCCTCTATCCTCGGAGTGGTGTACTGGTCGGGTACGGTTCTCCTGTTGAGGGTCCTGTAGTCTATGCACAGCCTCAATGACCCATTCTTCTTTCTGACCACCACTATCGGGGAGGCATAGGGGCTTCTAGATTCTCGAATCACACTGGTTCACTTGGGCTCGGCGAGTTGTTCCCTCAAGTCCTCGAGGTCTGCTAACGGAACTCGCCTGACTCTCTCCCTGAAGGGCTTGTCTTCCTGGAGGCAGATTCGATGGATGGCACTCCTTGCACACCCCACATCGAACTCATCTTGGGAGAAGATCTTTTTCCACCTGGTCAACTGGGCCTTGGCTCTCTCTTTCCAAGCCCTGGGCAGGTTTGGGTTCTCCATGGAAAGTTTCTCCCACACAGTGCTTTCTCCGTCTGTCTTCTCCACATCCGACAAAGCAACTGGGGTAGCAGGGCTCACCTGGCCCAGCAACATCCTGGCTTGGATTTCCATGGGGCCATCCGTAGTATTCCTGACACTCACAGGTACCTTACAGTGGGCCTTCTTCAGGGCCCCCAACGGGACCACTTCTGGGACTACTTCTAAGCCCAAGTGTTCTCCCCTTGGGTCGGGTTCCAACATAACAAAGGACCCAGGCTGCTCCCAAGTGAGTTTCACAGTGGCTTTTAAACAGGCTACTTCACCGGGCTGCAGCACTATTCCTCTCCTTCCCAGCCTCCAGACCTTCCCTACCCCCTCTTCTGGGGCCTTCTGTTCTAAGATCAGTTGCTGGTAGGCTGTCTTCAACATTGGGTGGATCTCAGTGACTGTGGGGTCATTTCTTTTTGTTAGAGGGGCCAAGAGTCTTCGGACCAGATCCGTGTTGGTCCCTATTATTAGGGAACTCTTGTTAGCTCCAGGCGGTTGGGGGCATACCACAGCCAAGGTATCGAACACTTCAGCCTTCCCGGCTATGGATGGGTCAAAAGTCAGTTTTATAGGCCATCATAAGGGAAACTCTCTGTCCCAATTCCCCATATCTCCAGCTCTTCAATCTTCTGGATGGGTAGGTGACTTAGATGCTTGTCATAAAAGTCCCGGTACAACAGGGTCACTTGTTCCCCAGTATCCAATATGGCTCTTGTGTAGACTCCCTCCACTTGGACAGGTACTATCGGGGAGGGACCTACCAGCTTCTCTGGATATCGCTTCGAAGGGGTCTCTTTCCTTGGATCTTTGTGTTTCCCTTTTGGACTTTCTTTCTTCCATTTCTCTTTGGACTTAAGTCTCTCTTGGGCCTGGTATGCATTGATCTCCCTCCTTTTAATGGGTGTAACTACCCGCTGAGGGACATTACTCTCTTTCTTTGGTGTACGTTCCCACTGAGGAACCTTGTGTTTCTTCTGAGGGGTCTTGTCCACTCGTTTTATGTGCTTCTCATTCAGTTTGGAGCTCACTGGAGATGATGGGCACCCGGTTGACTCCTTCACTGGGGCCCTCTGAAGTTTTCCGCCGGCTTGCGGTTATTCCGTTTTTTTTTTCTTGGGACTGGAACACACTTTGGCCGCATGGCCAACCCCTCCGCAGTTGAAACAAGTCATGTCCCCCCAATCTTGTAGGGATGCGGGCGCTGAGGTGTTTGGGAACAGTTCCTTCCTTGGTCCTTCCCTCTCTGGTATCCCTGGATCCTTTTCCATCAGAGAGGTCAGCATCTCCAATACCTGGGACATCTGTGACTTCAAGGTATCCACCTCTGAGTCTCTTTCCAGGGTCATGACGTCCTGACCATCACCGGAGGAGGATTAACTGACTCAACCGATTGGTTCCTCTTCTTCTCCTCCAGCATAGCTTCTTCCTCTCTGACCACTCGGATCAAGTCAGGGTTGATTTTTTATTTGGTCCATATACGTTTGCCAGTGAGACCTCGGCTCCATTCAATTCTCCTTTTAAAAATAGATATCTCCCCTCTGGGTCCTCCTTCTTCTCTTCTAGAGTGAACCTGGTCCCCCTGGCAAACCCTATGGCCACACCTTTAGCCCTACTTATAGGTGAGTCCCCATAGTACCACAAGGGGTATTCCTTTGAGATAATTTGACGATTTGAACTAACACAGAAATGCGTCTCCTGTAAGAAAACTATATCCGCCTTCAATGTGATTAATTCTCTAATTATATTTGCCCTCTTAATGGGAGCATTCAATCCTCTTACGTTATATGAAATTATACTTAATTTAGGCATTTGATGTTCCTAAGGTGGGCGAACTAAACAGACGTAACCTAGTTCTCTCAAAATTCTTAGCAAGAGGTCCCCCCCTCCTTGCCCTTTTAATTTCATGACTTCCGCTGCTTGCGCGTCCATTTTTTCTTCCGTTTCCTCCACTCTCCTCAATAAGTGGTTCAGGTCCTCCTGTATTATCGATATTTCCCCTTTGATCAATTTCTCCATTAAAAATAAAAAATCAATAAAAAATCAACCCAATTCCTAACGAAAATCGTAGCTGAATTTATGGATTTCAGGAAGGGGGAGGTCATAATAGCTGGAGATTTCAATGTATGTTTCAAGCCAACAATCGACAGTACGTCTCATGATAGGGGGTTTGGAAATGCCCAGAAGATCAAATTAAAAAAAAGCTGCACCAACATCAATTGGTAGATGCGTGGAGGACACAACATCTAAAGCAACGGGAATTCACTTTCCGCTCCCCCGTTCATGGGACGTACTCAAGAATTGATTATTTCTTAGTAGAACTTCGGCTACTAGAGACAGTAGAAACTGAGATAGGTACCGCAACATTCTCAGATCATGCACCAATTACACTCCGATGGAATTTCGGGGAAGCACAAAAAAGTAACAATATCTGGAGGCTAAACGAAGAACTACTATTGGATAAAAATATAAATAAGAGAATAAAAGTAGAATTAGAACAATTTTTTAAGGAGAATAGCACTGAGGGTATGTCAGAGGCCACAGTCTGGGAAACTCACAAAGTATATATTAGAGGGATAATAATAAAGGAGGGTGCAGTTAAAAAGAGAAGGAGCCATGAAAAAAAAAACGCTACTGATGAAAGAGATCTCCGAACTAGAACAGCAACATCAACAAACCAAGGGGAAAGGGAAATTATTATGCCTCAATATTAAAAGAGAGGAACTTAGAGGGGTCTATGAACAAGAGAATCAGACACTTTATAACCAAACTAAGAAAGAGAGATATATATGGGGTAACAAACCAGGGAAGTATTTGGCGAAAATACAAAAAAAGAAAAAAACTGTCAACTATATAGAAAAAATCCAAAACAAGATAGGGGAAATTAGATATAAAACTTCGGAAATTTCCAAATCTTTTCAAGAATATTATAGCCAATTATATTCACTAAATGCCCAGGATACAAAAGCAGAGATTAAACGAAGAAGGGAGAAAATCAAAACCTATATTGAGGAGATTGCTTTAGATAAAATCCCTATGGATAAATTAGACTTCTTAGAAGCACCCATAAGAGAAGAGGAGATCAGAAAAATTATCCTAGAATTACCAAATGGGAAAAGCCCAGGGCCAGATGGTCTGACGATACTTTATTATAAAAAATACATAGATATTTTAACCCCGATAATGTGCTCTTATATGAATGGGATAGGTGTAAAGTGGGAGATGAGGAAGGA
This sequence comes from Rana muscosa, assembly GCA_029206835.1. Taxonomy (NCBI): domain Eukaryota; kingdom Metazoa; phylum Chordata; class Amphibia; order Anura; family Ranidae; genus Rana; species Rana muscosa. The sequence goes on from JARGYO010005626.1 coordinate 16,733,229, forward strand.
GGCATTAGAAGCCATAATAACTATAATTCCTAAGGAGGGCAAAGATTCTACACTATGCTTCAGCTACAGACCAATCTCACTCCTAAATATAGATACTCAGATTTTTTCTAAGATCCTAGCAAATAGGCTGAAAACCATTATGACAGACGTCATACACCCAGACCAAGTGGGATTTATCCCAGAAAGGGAGTGTAAAGACAATGGAATTCGATCGCTCCTGGCTATTAAGAAAATTAAAGAGAGTGGGGCCCCAGGACTACTCCTGTCAATTGACGCTGAGAAGGCCTTTGACAGGTTAGACTGGGGCTTCATGCACTCCACACTGGAGGCAATAGGTCTAGGACCCAGAATGAGTACGTGGATCAAATCCTTGTACAAGTATCCAGCAGCGAGGGTTAAAGTTAACGGGGAGCTTTCTGCACCGTTCCAGATGAAAAATGGAACTCGACAGGGGTGTCCTCTGTCACCGTTACTATTTGTGCTAGCATTGGAACCCTTACTGAGGAAAACCAGGCAGGATCCAGAAATAAGTGGGATAGGGGTGGGCGATGAGCATAAGCTCGCAGCTTACGCAGACGACGTCGTATTTTTCATCACTCACCCTAAAGTAACCCTACCTAAGATCCTAAAAACCCTTAATGAGTTTGGGGAGATGCCTAATTTTAAAATAAATCGGACCAAATCCGAAACACTGAGTATCAACATTAAGAAAATAGATATGAATAAATACCAAAAAGCTTATTCATTTAAATGGGGGAATAGCGCAATTTCATACCTTGGAGTTAAATTGGCCGTTGAAATTGAGACAATCTACAGAGAGAATTATATTCCACTATTGAATGAAATTAGGGTAGAACTAAATAAAATCTCACGGGGTCAACTTTCATGGATTGGGAGAATAGGGATTTTGAAGATGATTATTCTTCCAAAAATAGTCTACAAAATGCAGATGCTTCCGATCCCACTATCTCGGGACTTTTTAGATAAATTAGAATCACTGTTCTCAGTTTTCACGTGGTGTGGGAAAAAAACACGTATCAAGTGGACGACACTCACAAAAGAGAAGCGCCAGGGAGGATTAGGGGCACCCAGAATTAGAAATTACTATAATGCGATAGTAATAGCACGGATTATGGAATGGGCTAATGATAGTACGGAGAAGAGCTGGGTGAAAATGGAGAGTAGAACTAGTAACGTATCATTAGGGAGGGTAATATGGATACCGCCACTACATCGAGATTTGAGTACAAACACACACGAGATCACCAGAAATGCACTAAAAATTTGGGACCGATTGCACAAAAAAGAAAATTGGCAGTATAATTTTCCTCTTATACCACTAAAAGACACAAGTTATTTTACACCAGGTAGGGAAAACATTTCTGGGAAATGGATTTTAAAAGAAAACGCACAATTAAAAGACGTCATGGTCCAAAATAAATTAATTACCTATCAGGAATTAAAGAAGAATATGGAGTGGAGATTGATCGACGAGTGGCGGTATACTCAGCTAAGACATTTTTTTGATAGCCTTCCTAAACCTATTAGAGTTAAAGATAATTTAAGGCCATTAGAGAAAATATGTGAGGAAAAGAAGACGAAAGGAGTTATTTCTAAGATTTATAAGGTCCTAAATAACACACAAAGAAAAATAGAGAAAATGACATGTATTAAGAAGTGGGAAGAGGAACTGGGAACACAAATAAGAGAGTATGAGATTAAACAAATAATTAACAGGGTTCACTCAACCTCCGTGAATTGTAAGATAGTTGAAACTAACTATAAATGTCTAATTAGATGGTATTTGACGCCAGACAGGGTACATAGGTTCATAACAGAAAAATCACAGCTATGTTGGCATGGATGCCAGGAGATAGGGACAATGGCCCACATATGGTGGACTTGTCCAAAAATTAAAAAATACTGGACAGAAATAAGGAGAACCATCAGAGACATCACTAATACAGAAATACCGGATGATCCGTGGGGATGCTTACTACACGGAATCCGGATGTCGAACAAATTATATCTTAAAAGTCTGATTCCACACCTATTAAACGCAGCTAAGAGCCAAATTCCTAAATACTGGCAAGAACAGGATAGTCCCACCCAGAAGGGATGGTGCAACAGAGTAGACAACATTTTTAATCTGGAATAATTAAGATCTTGCGACATGGACTCATTGGATGCATTTGAAGAAAAGTGGAAGGTGTGGACGGCTTTTAAAAACACTCTGGGTTATGCAGAAATAATGGGTGAACAATCATCACATAAGATGGAGAGGGAAGAAGCAGATATGGTAGTAGAGGGAGGTCAGGGGATTGGGGGGGAGGGGACAGGGGGGGGGCAAGAGGATTATAGGAAGGGAATTGTATTGAATTACATGTTTATACGGATCGTAATAAAGAAACACATTTTTTTTTTCTTCGAAAAATTTGGAGAACCACATATGATGCGAATCCAAAGTAGAGACGACATTAAGGAATAATACCATGAGAAAGTCTCTCGTTGTGATAAAGTCTGAGTGGTCCAAAAAAAAAAAGTCAGGGTACTCCAGGCTCTTCCCGTCCTGTCTTGTGCGTAGCGCCAATGCGATGGGGTCCAGGGGCTGAGATCCTCTCATCACCTGCTGAACACGGGCCCCATCCACCTTCCGCGGGTCGATCCCCTTCTTCAGGATCATCTTATGCAGGATCTTATCCAAGCGCCTCATGAACTCTGACAGTTTCTCTCCTGTCTTTTGGTAGCAGTGCTCCAGCTGGTAAGTGAGCTCAGTAATTTTCTCTGTTCCACCGAACACATTCTGTAGAATGTCCAAATAATCCTGCGCATCACAGTCTGTCTTGTTCATCTTGAGGTTGCGTATGGCCTCTAGAGCAGGCCAGTTCAAGCTCTCAGCGATTCTCTGCTTCTTTCTGTAGTCTGGGACTTCCCATTCCTCTAAGGCCTGAGTGGCACCGTCTAACCACTCCTCAAACCCCTCTTCACCCGAAGGTACAGGTTTACTTCCAGAGAATATTCTGAGTTTCCTGTATCCTGACATTTGGTAGTCTGTAGGATCTTTCTTACACTGGGCTACAATCTCCCCAAGGACCGCGCACAGCTCTGCGCTGAGGGTGGCCAGTGGTGGCCCGGGACTCTCTTTAGCCTTCCGGTTTTCTGCTTTTGGGGACTGTGGTGGAGATATCTGTGGAGATGTTGGTTTAGGTGTCTGAACCCATCCTCCTGGTATTAGTGGCAGCGCATGTATTAAGCTATAGGTCTGATCATCCATTGCTTTTATACTTGGACCCTTAAAATGTTCTGGGATTTCCTTCATCCAAGCTATTAGTGCGTGGGTCAGTGAGGCATTCATCCTGACATTCATCACCCATACCTTCTGTTGCGGGGACAGTGAGGTTACTAACCACTTCACTGCTTCTTCTTGCCAGGTCCCTGGGAGTTCTATGACTACTGCCGTGGCTAAATCTGTGTAGGCCGCCTTGCACCACTGTTCTACTTCCAGTGGGTCCATGCTGGTACTTTTGGCGCGTTACTTGCTGTAACAGGATCCCAGACTCGAGAGCTCCCACGTGTAGCGCTACCCCCAGTTAGGAGAGCCGCTGGATTTGTTTCAGGCCCTGTATACAGCACCGCCAACCCCCGGCAATCTACTCGACCCACTCTGGCACAGCTAGTCTAGGGATTGTTCTCGTATCACAATCTAACAGTATATGCACACAATCTATCTGTATTGCAAGGGTAACCTCTTTGCATGAAGATAACACACTGATAGCAAGTGATAAAATATAACGTTTCTTTACTTTGGATAAAAGGCAAAAGGTTAACACATAACACATATATGTCGGCAGAGCCCTGCAGACAGAAAGTATAATACAGGCGATTACCCGCCAAGTGCAGCTATCTCTATCTATGAGCCCTTATGGCGCAGCAACAAAAGTTCTACCTACGGATTAGGCCTGACCCAGCTTTAGACTCAATCTCTGGAAGATCAATTTCTTCGCATGCAACTTGACTGGTGGTGCACAACAGGAACAGTAATTTGTAATCCAACGGGTAGGAAAATTAAAAGGGAGAATGAACCACTCACATGAGACTACTCAACTCAGTTCCGCCACTAGTCTCCTGTGGGACAGTAAATAGAACCAGGAGGGCCAAGGCAGTCTCTGGGCCTAGTTAAAGTACAGTTTATATGAATGAGCAGGTGCTCGCTCACCACTCCGGACGCGATCCCAGTCCGGGACCTCCACCTACTGTGTCTCCGCACACAGTGTCCGCAACGGCCGGGTCCCCGGTCCAACTGATGTCCAAACTCGACAAGTCAGGTGCCACCCAGGCTCCGCAGTGGGGTGGAAGGCTCTCTGGAAGTTTGTGCAAGGCCCCTGGCTTCAGGCCCTGCACTGCAGCAGATCCGCACAGGAAGACCTGTTGATTGCAGCGCGGTGTCCCAAAGAGGCCGAGCTCCGCCTCGCCCTCTTCTTATATAGCCCCTCCCATGAGTCTCTGCGGTGGCTAAATGCACCCTGGGTGCCGAACGGGGTTCTGGGTAACGTAGTCCCGGGGCCTTAAAGGAGACCCCGCTACATTAAAAATTATTACACTATTTCTTTTATGTGTAGACTCAACATGTGTCTGCACTACAAAAATGCAGGTCGTTTTCCTATGTTTTCTATATGCTCTGTTCACACTAGAATGGAGCCTTTGGGTATTATTATTATTATTATTATTTAGGTACTTTTATAGCGCCGTCAATTTTACGCAGCGCTTTACATTGTTCATTCACATCGGTCCCTACTCTCAAGGAGCTTACAATCTAAGGTCCCTAACTCCCATTCATATACTAGGGCCAATTTAGACAGAAGCCAACTAACCTACCAGCATGTCTTTGGAGTGTGGGAGGAAACCAGAGTACTATGGTTTGTTGTATGAATTTTTCTGCATGGACCGGAGCTGTGCTAAAGTCTTCATCTCTCCTTCTATTGCTATGCACCACAGCTCAGCTGTCACTCTAAGTTTCAAAATGTAAGGCGCCACACTTTCATGTTACTAGTCTACACAGATTTTTTTTTTCCTGTATGGTTATTGTAAATGAGCCACCTTACAAGTAAAAAAAAAGCTTCAATCATTTAACCACTTAAGCCCCGGACCATTTTGTTGCTAAAGGACCAGGCCCCTTTTTGCGATTCGGCACTACGTCGCTTTAACTGACAATTGCGCGGCCTTGCGATGTGGTTTCTAAACAAAATTGATGTCCTTTTTTTCCCACAAATAGAGCTTTCTTTTGGTGGTATTTGATCACCTTTGCGGTTTTTATTTTTTGCGCTATAAACAAAAATAGAGCGACAATTTTGAAAAAAAATCAATATTTTTTACTAAAAATTTCCCCCAAAAATATATATAAAAAAAAATGTTTTCCTCAGTTTAGGCCGATACGTATTCTTCTACATGTTTTTGGTAAAAAAAATTGCAATAAGCGTTTATTGATTGGTTTGCGCAAAAGTTATAGTTTCTACAAAATAGGGGACTGTGGCATTTTTATTAATACTTTTTTTTTTTACTAGTAATGGCGGCGATCAGCGATTTTTATCGTGACTGCGACATTATGGCGGACACATCGGACACTTTTGACACCATTTTGGGACCATTGTAATTTTTACAGCGATCAGTGCTATAAAAATGCACTGATTACTGTGAAAATTACACTGGCAGTGAAGGGGTTAACCTGTAGGGGGTGCTGAAGGGGTTAAGTGTGACCTAATGAGTGATTCTTACTGTGTGGGTGCGTGGCTTGGCGTGTGACATCACTGATCGTCGTTCCCTATGACAGGGAACAGACGATCAGTGACACACTCACTAGGAAGAACGGGGAAAGGTTTGTTTACACTTACCTCTCCCCGTTCTTCAGCTCTGTGACCCGATCGCGGGACACCGGCGGCGATCGGGTCCGCGGGTCCCACGGGCATGGTCACGGAGCTCAGGACCGGGTCGCGAACGCGCCGGCGGCGACGCACGCACGACCTATGGATGGGCATCTTAAAGGGGACGTACCTGTACGTGCTTGTGCCCAGCCGTGCCATTTTGCCGACGTATATCGGCGTTAGGCGGTCCTTAAGTGGTTAATTAATATTGTTCCTATTTAACCCATTGTCAACCCTTAGTTAACAATACTTGGCTATAAGTTGTGTAAAAATTTTTTAAAAAGCATGTATAAAAATTCATGTGAAAACATTTATTGAATTAAGGTAGTTGTTACAACACATGTGAGCAATATGAGCCAGATTAAACTGACAACATAAAAAGAGCATATGAAACAATATATTAGGTGGAATAGAAGAAAAACAAAGCAAAATAATTTTTTTATGAAGTTTCATAAACAGTACTTATCCAAACATCTTTATTTTATGGGCTGGAAATGTAGAGGAATAATAAAAAAATGATTTTTCTTATTAAAAGCATAACATACAGAGGTCTGATTATAATGTAATACTAAAAGAGAGACTCTGTAATGACTCTCCAGGATATTGGAGCAGTAGGGAATCATATGAAAACAGCCAATATTTAATCTTCAAAAGATTTATAGATTCTAGATCAAAAACATAGAGTCAAGCCAGCTTTATTTCCTAACTATTAAATAGATGCATACTTGTAAGGGTGTGGGAAACTGCTGTAACCTACTGAAGCAATATGACCTAAACCATGTTTATACACTGGAAACCTTGCCTTAAGGAAAAGAATATATAATATATACTTATTGTGTATATATATGCAGCATATCACTTAATAATGTCATGGATATTTCTTAGTAAAAGTCACTAGTCTCGATTATTTTAGGAATTTGAGTTTGCTCGGGATCAAGGTGAATCCCTGGTTGGGCAAAACTATGAGCAATAAGTTCACAAATTTGTGTCATAAATTAAGACCAACTCATCTGAAGGATTAATTAACCCATTCCCCTCACTAAAATGTAGGCTTACAGCAGCCATTTTGCCAGTGTGTTGGTACTGTTAGGGGGAGTTGACAAACAAGTTTTGCAGAGTATAGAAATATACTGTACTATACTGCCCTATGCTGAGCTTTATTGTGGATTGCAGTGGTGGGCTACATATCCTTTTGGATCTTGCCCCCAGTCCTGCGTTTATAGTGATATTGCGAGACCCAACAGTCATTTTTGGGATGACTTTTTTGTATTTATATCTGCAACTTGTGTGTGATTTACAGTACTATGAGGCTTGTTCATTTATGTAACACTTTTCTATTAAATAGTTCCCTGCTAGGGTTCAAAATATTAGTAGGCTTTTGGTTTTGGTGTTCGTTTTTGATGGTTTAAATCAGGGATATGCAATTAGCGGACCTCCAGCTGTTGCAAAACTACAAGTCCCATCATGCCTCTGCCTCTGGGTGCCATGCTTGCTGCTGTCAGAGTCTTGCTATGCCTCATGGGACTTGTAGTTTGGCAACAGCTGGAGGTCCGCTAATTGCATATCCCTGATTTAAATTGAGGGGGGGGGGGTATTTTTTAAAATGTTACTAAGAGCCTTTTTAAGTTTGGGGTATGAGAATACACGGGTTGCTGAAGAGTTGTGGGAACTGCCCTTTGTAAGCAACACCAAGCAGCCCAAACTCAGGCAATAGCCTGTAGGCAAAAAGCTTTCAACTGTCTATTTGGGATGTTTATTAAAACTAGGCCCAGCCCATTAGTGCTTGGCTAGCTAACAAACATGCAAGGCCAGCCTATGCTGCATCTCTGACTCTGGGCCCTCCTAATCACTCAACAGAGTCTGGCAAGTATAACATCATAGGAAACCCCTGAGCTTACCCTATTGAAGAAATCCCTGCACTACAGCAAATCCAAAAAACAAGTGCAGATTTAAAGTGCACCTTTGCTCTTTGAAACTATTTCCATATATGGGTTACCACACTCTTAAAGACATACTGGTAGGTAAATGTACCCTAGTATGTGTAGGTATGCATTTGAGGTAGAGACCCTAGATTGTAAGATCCTTAACAGCAGGGACTGATCGGATTGAATTATTTGTCATCACTAAATGAATACCTGTAGTAAATAAATATTCTTAACAAGCTATAAAAAATTGCTTTTATACAAGTACTTACTCACCTCTCCAGCTGTTCTAAATATGAAGATATTCATTCTCAAGGATCACAGCAATGACACTAAAGTTTCGAACTTCTTAGAAACATCTATTGGTTGTTACATTAGAAGGATGGTAGGCTGCCAAGATTCTGTTCTCATAGAAAAAAAAGGTAAGATTTCAATATCTATGTTGTGAAATTAAAAAATGTGTTTCTCCATAACGCTTATAGATACAAAAACTAATAGATAAGACATATATGCAGGTTATTAACCACTTGGAGCCCGGGCCATAGTCAAATGACGGCCACAAGGCGGCTCCTCAGGGCCGGGAGGCCGTCTATTGACGGCCTCGGCTCCTCCGGCCACTGGGGGGTGCGCGAGCGCCGTCCGGCGGTGCAAGCGTGCCCGCCGCGTCACTGTGGTGCCGATGCGCGTGCCTGACGGCCGCAATGTCCGCCAGGTACCAACGATCGGCCGGTACACAGACAAGGACGTGGATCTCTGTGTGTAAACACAGAGATCCACGTCCTGTCATAGAGAGGAGACCGATGCTGTGTCCCTTGTACATAGGGACACAGATCGGTCACCTCCCTCAGTCACTTCCCTCCCCCCACAGTAAGAATCACTAATAGGGAACACATTTAACCCCTTCCTCGCCCCCTAGTATTAACCCCTTCCCTGCCAGTCACATTTATACAGTAATCAGTGCATATTTATAGCACTGTTCGCTGTATAAATGTGAATGGTCCCAAAAATATGTCAAAAGTGTCCGATGTGTCTGCCATAATGTCGCAGTCCTGACAAAAATCACAGATAACCGCCATTACTAGTAAAAAAAATAATAATAAAAAAGTCATAATTCTATCCCCTATTTTGTAGGCGCTATAACTTTTGCGCAAACTAATCACTATACGCTTATTGCAATTTTTTTTTTACCAAAAATATGTAGAAGAATACGTATCAGCCTAAACTGAGAAAGAAAATTGTTTTGTTTTTTTAAATTGGGATATTTATTATAGCAAAAAGTAAAAAATATTGTGTTTTTTTAAAAATTGTCGCTCTTTTTTTGTTTATATCGCAAAAAATAAAAACCGCAGAGGTGATCAAATACCACCAAAAGAAAGCTCTATTTGTGGGAAAAAAAAGGACGACCGTGCAATTTTCATTCGAAGCGTGACAGTGCCGAAAGCTGAAATTTCGCTTGGGCAGGAAGGGGGTATATGTGCCCAGTAAGCAAGTGATTAAATTCCTTTCACAGTGTATTAGTATACCTGTTTTTCTTTTGTGTCCCTGAGTGCATATATGAAGGATAGAGAGCTCTGCATCAATATCAATATATCATTTTTTTCATTTTTTTTTATTAATAAGATGTTCTTTTTACTGTATAGGTGCTGTGTAAATAAGATTATATACTAACTTAGCTAATACTAAATAAGATAGTGGTAAATCTTTTCATTTACCTATTAACCACTTGCTTACTGGTCACATATACCCCCTTCCTGCCCAGGCGAAATTTCAGCTTTCAGCTCTGTCACGCTTTGAATGACAATTGCGCGGTCGTGCAAAGTGGCTCCCAAGCAAAATTGACGTCCTTTTTTTCCCACAAATAGAGCTTTCTTTTGGTGGTATTTGATCATCTCTGTGGTTTTAATTTTTTGCGCTATAAACAAAAAAAGAGCGACAATTTGGAAAAAAAAAACACAATATTTTTTACTTTTTGCTATAATAAATATCCCATTCAAAAAATAAAAAATAAAAAAAAATTCTCAGTTTAGGCCGATACGTATTCTTCTACATATTTTTGGTAAAAAAAAACGCAATAAGCGTATAGTGATTGGTTTGCGCAAAAGTTATAGCGCCTACAAAATAGGGGATAGAATTATGACATTTTTTTTTAATTTTTTTTTTTTTACTAGTAATGGCGGTTATCTGCGATTTTTGTCAGGACTACGACATTACAGCGAACACATCAGACACTTTTGACACTATTTTGGGACCATTCACATTTATACAGCGAACAGTGCTATAAATATGCACTCATTACTGTATAAATGTGACTGGCAGGGAAGGGGTTAACACTAGGGCGTGAGGAAGGGGTTAAATGTGTTCCCTGCTAGGTGATTCTTACTGTGGGGAGAGGGGACTGACTGGGGGAGGGGACCAATCAGTGTCCCTATGTACAAGGGACACACCATTGGTCTCCTCTCCCTGACAGGACGTGGATCTCTGTGTTTACACACAGAGATCCATGTCCCTGGCTCTGTAACTGCCGATCGCGGGAACCTGGCGGACATTGCGGCCGCCAGGCACGCGCATCGGCACCTGAGTGACGCGGCGGGCACGCGCCCCCCAGTGGCCGGGAGGAGCCGAGGATGTCAATAGATGGCCTCCCGGCATTGTAGAGCCACCTTGTGGCCGTCAAATTACAATGGCCCGGGTCTCAAGTAGTTAATATAAGTAGTATTTTTCTCTAATACGTTTTTATGATGCCTGCTTTTTAAAATAATGAATTCACTAAGTTGGAGGTTAATAAAGGGTTTGGCGCAGTAGATCACTTTTGGTAGTTGAATAGTACATTATTTATAGACATCTATACAACAGAATAAAAATAGGAACAACTGAGGCAGAAAGGGGATTTGGATCCAAAATGCCCAACGAGGGGAATTTGGGAACTATGCTCATGACTTAAAACACATTTAGCTTTCTTAGTTTTCTAACTTATTTATAACTAATTTATAACAGTAAGGCCTCGTACACACGACCGAGTTTCTCGTCCAAAACCGGCAAGAAATGTGCCGCAAGAGCTTTTTTGTCGAGAAAAACGTTCGTGTGTATGGTTTTACGACGAGAAAATTGCCGAGAATCTCGACGAGAAAATAGAGAACCTGCTCTCTATTTTCTCGTCAGGATTCCAGATTTCCTCGTCGTGTTTCTCGTCGGGCTGTTTTGTGACGAGAAAATGGTTTGTGTGTATGCTTTTACGACTCTTCCAAAAGCGCGCATGCTCACAAGCAACTATGAGACGGGAGCGCATCTTCTGGTAAAACAAGCCTTCGTAATGGAGAGAGCACATTCGTCACGCTCAAAAATATTGCATCGTTTAAATGTTCTGCATTGAAATCTTCGTTAGAATGTTACATTAATCAAAACGAGTGACCTTCTTTTGCTGCTGATATTCACACAGAGTTATGACTTTTTTTTTAACCTTTTTCATGCTGCTCTTAAGAAGATTTATGTGTATTATATCGTGCAAGTTTTTAGGAATAATTTAAATGGTAATATTTTTAAAAATGATGTTAATTATAATTTCGCAATGTTTTGGTAATGATCTCCCATTTAATTTTGGACTCTATATTAGTTAAATTTCCCACCATGTTTTTTTGATAATCAGATTTAGTTATTCTTTTGGGGGGTTGTTATCTGTCCCTTTTTTTGTCAGTCAAATGTATCTGCTTACTCCAAAGCTAGATTTTTAATTTTTACAAATACACATAGTCAAGTATGAACGTAAACAAAAATCACATTTATTCATGTTTAAAAATAAAATAAAGAGAAGGCAGCGCTGGAGAACCTGCTGCCATTTGTGCATCCCAGGGACCCCAGAGCACACAGCAACCCTGTGTGGACACTAAAATTGGGAGCTTGAGAAGGCCAACATTTCTGAACACAATCTGATGCTGGCCTCCCAGAGGTCAGGAACAGCAGCAGGTGAGATATATGTCCCAAGTCTGTGGTACTACAACAGGCTGCCTTCTGTCCGACCACAATGAAGCAAGGCCATCACTTCCTCTTCTTCCTGGCAACCTTCCCTGCAATCTTCCCTGAAGCCTTCCCTGCAGCCTTCCTTCTTCGTTTGGCTGGAGGCTGGCCCACTGGAGGGGTACTCCTGTCAGGAGGAGGAGGAGGAGATGTAGCAGAAGGGGGTGGGGCAGAAGAAGAAGGTGGAGGTGTAGCAGAAAGGGGTGGGGCAGAAGAAGAAGGTGGAGGTGTAGCAGAAGGGGGTGGGGCAGAAGAAGAAGGGGAGGTGTAGCAGAAGGGGGTGGGGCAGAAGAAGAAGGGGGAGGTGTAGCAGAAGGGGGTGGGGCAGAAGAAGAAGGGGGAGGTGTAGCAGAAGGGGGTGGGGCAGAAGAAGAAGGGGGAGGTGTAGCAGAAGGGGGTGGGGCAGAAGAAGAAGGGGGAGGTGTAGCAGAAGGGGGTGGGGCAGAAGAAGGTGGAGGTGTAGCAGAAGGGGGTGGGGCAGAAGAAGAAGGTGGAGGTGTAGCAGAAGGGGGTGGGGCAGAAGAAGAAGGGGGAGGTGGAGGTTGAGGTTGGGTCAGTTGTGCCACCTCACATATGGCGGTATTGGGGGTAATTTTCTCCATCACCCCCTTGTTGAGCAAGGTGATGAGCAGGGGCTCGCATAGGAGGCGTTGCTCCATGCTCATCACCTTGAACTTAGCCTCCACTAGGCCGGCAATGGCCTCTTCAGGGGATGTGGGCTCCTGGAGGGTGGCATGGGCCTCACGAATAAGGGCCATTGCTGCCTCACTCGTGCTCCTGTCCCTCCTGCCTCTTTTGTGAAGCCGGATGGGAGGCACCTGGGATCTGGTGCTTCTCCTTTGCCCTGCCACCTCCTGTCTGCCACTGGGCCCTGCCACCTCCTGTCTGCCACTGGGCCCTGCCACCTCCTGGCTGCCACTGGGCCCTGCCACCTCCTGGCTGCCACTGGGCCCTTCCTCCTCCTGCCTGACAGTTTCCAGACCCTCCTCCTGGCTGATTTCATCCTGTGTATGAAAAAGGGACATAGTTTAATATGTTTGTTTAATCTTTGCATCAAACTTTGTAATCCTGATTGAAGCAATTAGAATGTAAATCCATAAATCCTTGCTTTAAATTTACCACTACATCAGATTGACTATTTAGCACCCAATTAAGTGCAGAATAATGTCTACAGATCTTGATTTCACTTGTGCAATCCAAAATAGTTTATGTTTGTCATCTTGACATATTTGTCAAACATTAAGTTTATCCCAATACATTTTCGAAAAATACTATACCTGGCTCCAGATGGCCAAATCAGGATCATCCAGGATGGCTGCCTCCTCTTGCTCCAGAGAAGGCTCAGGTTGGCTGCAGGGAAGTCTGGGGGGAAGAGTGGAGAGTGATGGCCTTGTCTCAATGTGGTCATCCAGGAAGGACATCCTGTTGTAGTACCACAAAATCGGGACATACACATCATCTGCTGCTGCTCCTGACCTCTGAGAAGCCAGCACCTTAGAGCATTCAGTCCTGTAGGTACCTCTCAAGCTCCCAATTTTAGTGTCCACTTGTTTTGCTGTGGCTGTGGGCACTTTGGTATGCACAAATGGGAGCAGCTTCTCCAGCGCTGCTTTTCTCACCCCTCTTTTTTTGTGGATGGGGTTTTTCGTCTCCCACAGAGCCGGCAGCTCCCTTACCCGGTCAATAAATTCCGCCAGGAAATCCTTGTCGCTTATAAAGACATTCATATTGTATCTGCAAGTTAAATAAATTATATATAACTAATGTGAGGCAAACAGTCTAACCTCCTTAACATGCTAGTCACCATATATATCCTCCAACATTCTCAAGACAGTATAGGCCAACAATTTGTACAAGTCACAAAATCACATACCTTCGTTCACACGTCCGTCACTTGAACTCCTCTCTCCGCACACCGAACGTACTATAGTCACATGTGTGTTTGCTATATACACACCACGCATGCGTCAAAATACGAACACGTCGCTCCGCACACGTCGCCCGCCCCTGACGTTCTAACTAACATCTTTTCCCCGCCCCTTCTCTTTCGGCGCGCAGACAGATATGGCGGAGTTACAGCAGGTGTCTGATAATTCCGCAACTAACGAGGAGGAGACAAGCCCGGAGACCGAGGAAACGTCACGATCAAGGAGGAGATTCAAGGCATCGAATATGTCTTTTGCGGAGATGGCGGAGATGGTGGACATCTTGCTCAAGGCTGATTATGATGCCAAGCATGGGCCGTATAGCAAACCAAATAGAAGGAAGGCCAAAATCCTCACTAAAGTCGTGAAGAGTCTGAAGGCGAATTTCGGGGTGAAACGCTCAAATGAGCAGCTCAGAAAGAGGTGGTCAGACCTCAAACCGAGGGAGCCAGAGCAGTTGAGGAGCATAAAGAGAATGCTCGCTAAAAGTAAGTAAAATGTAGACTTTTCTGATATTAATCTTTTTCTAAACTGACATGTTGCTCTTTATTTTGGTTTCTCATATTGGACTCGCTTCCAAAATGTAATATTTTGACTTGGTTTGGCACAGTAATCGTTCGTTACGTTACCGACACTTCGTTCGGCCACTATCCGCGGTTTTGGCTTATTTTAGAGCCACAAAAGTAATTATACATCTGCCATTTTTGCTCCAAAATTGTGGCGTATTTTTTCGTCTAGATGATGTGTTTGTAAAGAGAATGAAATGCAAACTTTTATCAGTGTAAAGGAGAGGACACTCATCAGCTGCTTCCACATCTGTACTTTGGAGCACTATAGTGTGGGCCACCAGACCCGCCTTTTTTGGGTGTCCCACACAGGTGCATCATAGAATTTTTGTGGTGCCTCCATGTCAAATAAATTACATCCAAAGGTGAATACTAAGCATATTCTTGGTCATAAATAATGCATTCTTCTTTAAATTCCGCCCAAACACACACTTGTACCACACTTCCAATCAATTTAGCCTGTTTTTATTTTAACATTGAGATTTACAGTGTGATAAATTGACCTTTTGTTTGCTTCTCATAGGGGAGAGAAGACTGGGAGGAGGACACTCCAGGGAGCACATGCACCCCACAACTTCCAAGCAACCCCAAACTCCCAAAGACCCACAACCGAAACATGTGCAGGAAGTTGAGGTGGAGGAAGGAGAAGTGCAGGAAGGAGAGGTGGATGACGTTGTGGATCTGGTCACCACAACAGGTCAGTATCTGTCACCACAGCTTCAGGTAAGAGATGTAGGCCTGCAGAGTTATAATACCTTTTGTTTTTTGTTTTTAGGGGATATAAATGTTGTGAAGGATAGTACACGGTTCTCTGCTGACAGTGCCCTCCGCCTCATCTAGCAAGTGATGGAATGTAGCACGGAACTGGAGCTTATTAAACAAAGAATCCATGTGATGGAACAAACATTTAAAGACATTCTCGATGTTTTGGGGAGAATTCAATAAGCCATCCAAACACATTTGTTTTTACATGTTTGTTTTTGCAACTATTCGTATTTTTTTGACAATCAAACCAGCCAAAAATTGAATCTGCACACAGTGTGTCAACATGTGCTATCTGCCATCAGGGGATATCCATGTACGTCTTTTGTGGGTGCAACCCCTTCCTCGTATCTAAAGTCGGTGAACTGAGGAAGGGGTTGCACCCCCAAAACACGCCCATTGATCACCCCTGATGGCAGATAGCACATGTTGACAATAGGGATCAGGATTGTAAACTTCATAGATGTCAAAAATCCCAAATGTGTGCATATTCAATTTTTGGCTGGGCAAGGGGTGGCAGGACCCCATATTAGGACGGGCACATAGAGACATAGTTTGTGTAAGTGAATGTCTCAGATTGCTCAGAGGTATCCAATGTTGTAATTTTTGGAATGCAACTGTTATTTTTGTATTTTCATAAGCAAAAAATTGCTGGGTTGGGGCCAGGCCAACCCAAAAAACCTGAAAAAACTAAAAATGGTGAGAATGTGCACAGAGTAAAATATTTGACCACAAACAACATGTAGCTTCTTTTTATAATACCCTCTAAGCTTATTTGGTTATTTTGTAAGGTTACATAGTGAAATGGTTGTTATTTACCAAAGTAAAATACACTTGGCACTACAAATGCACAAAGACAAACTAGGAGACAGGAAAGAACAAATAATTAAAGGTTTAAACAAGATTTTTATTGGGATCCTTAGACATAGGCTGGCATAGGAATTGCCCCCCTACCCGTGAAATACTCCATGTATTTGTCCCGAACCTCACGGGCATTTTGGGAGGGCAAGCCAGGACGGGCAGATTCCAGGCCCGGCAGGGGATTTGCAGGGAAAAATCCAGCCTCTGGCAAAACTGAGGCCATATAGGAATTTGATTTCTGGCTCAGAAATTTGTGTAGCACACAGCAGCATAATACGACATAGTTTATTTTGTAGTCCGCCAAGTGTATTGAAGTCATAAAAAGGCGGAACCGGCTGGCCATTATGCCAAAGGCATTTTCGACAACTCTTCGGCCCCTGGCCAGCCGGTAATTGAACACCCTCTTCTCTGGGGTCAGGGTCCTCTGTGGAAATGGCCTCATAAGATGCCGTCCGAGTCCGAAGGCTTCATCAGCCAAGAAAACAAAGGGGAGTCCTTCAATATTCCCTGCATCCGGTGGCAATGCAAGGTCGTCACTCTGGAGACGGAGGGCAAACTCCGTCTGGATGAAGGATCCCCCATCGGAAATCCGGCCATTCTTCCCTACATCAACATAGAGGAATTCATACCGTGCTGACACCACCGCCATCAGCACAATGCTATGAAACCCCTTGTAATTGTAGTAGTAGGACCCAGAACGGGGGTGGCGGCACGATGCGGACGTGCTTCCCGTCTATGGCACCACCGCAGTTGGGGAAGTCCCACCGCGTGGCAAACTCCGATGCCACAGTCTGCCATTCCTGTGGCGTGGAAGGAAGCTGTGGAGTGAAACAAGATGAAATAATATTAGAATACCAAAGTCAGACATTACAAGGAAATTTGATTAAAAAAAAATCAAGGCCAACATCAATCAAATTCTACGTTTATTAAGGTGTTTAAAATAAGTATAAGGGAAGGCTCATTTATCAGATTCATCACCCCCTCTGATGGGCCATTACTAAATTATTTTGGGGGGGGGAAATGTGTTTGGCCACAGGATAGCATTGCAGTGGCGGTGCGTCCAGAGTGGGCGCTGGAGCACTGCCCCCTCTCTCCTGTGCCCATCACTCCGAACAATACATAGGTTCATGCGTTGCATTAACCTATGTATTGTCTATGCCGCCCACTATTCAGGTGGATGGCCTCTTGTTTAGCGACCGACATATGAATAATTGCGGCATTTAGGGGGTTCAAATTGCATAGCAGAAACAGGTAGTAAAATAGTCTTGCACATTACAACCTGAGGGATGTAATTGGCTTCCGAAAAGTAAAATAGGGGACGCAGGGGGGGGGGGCATTCCTTGGGGAAACACTGGCAGGCTGCTCTGCCAATCATGTTCACCAAGTCTGTTTAATGGTAACATGATTGGCTGATGCAACATCAAGGGAAGGAGAAGACATCAAGGACAGAAGAAGAATGGCGCTGACCACAAGAAGGTAAGTGCAGGGCTGGGGGGAAAATGGCTGCATTGGAGGGAACAAAATGGCTGCATTGGAGGGAACAAAATGGCTGCATTGGAGGGAACAAAATGGCTGCATTAGAGGGGACAACTGGGGGCGTTTAATAGGCACCTGAGCAAAAAAGGAGGAAGTTTAGTTCATAAATTGGGGTGGGACCCCCAAACATTTGGAACAACAGGCGCCCCTGCTGGAAAAGTTAGTGAAGGGAAATATTTATGGAGGAGAAAAAAGGGGCAATCTAAAGCTTCCAGCGTGCATGGGGACAAAGGGGACATTCTCAGCATATTACAATCATGGTAATTAGGGAAGGATGAAAGAAATACAATACATTAGCATACATGTAATACATAAAATGTGATGTTAATGGAGAAAACTTACCCTAATATAGTCCTCCTGCAGGACTTGTATAATGGCAGAACAGGTGTCTGGGATTATGAGGCCCAGAGCCTGGGGGGAGATGCCTGTGGTGAACTTCAAGTCCTGAAGACTTCTCCCTGTCGCCAGGTAACGTAACATGGCGATGAGCCTCTGCTCAGCACTGATGGCTTCCCGCATAACGGTGTCCTGCCTGGTAATATAGGGGGACACCAAAGCCAACAGTTCCTGAAAAACGGGGTCAGACATCCGCAGAAAATTCCTGTAGTCCTCAGGATTATTCTCGACGATCTCCCGCAGCAGAGGCATATGGCAGAATTGGTCCCGCTGGAGCAACCAATTCTTGGTCCATGAACTCCTCCTCACACCATTCATGGACTGGTCTTGGTCCAAAACAAGCAGACCAACACCAAACGCACGCACAGCACGAACTCGACGACGAGAACGTCCAGGCGACATGGCTAATAAGAAACGGTCGTCTTATCAGAACGTACAGAACAGAACGCACTTTAGAACAGCAAGGCCTATGAATAACGAACTGAAAATCTGAAACGAACAGGCAAGAACGCACTGTAAAACAGATACGACCTGCCTAGACGCCCTGAAAGTCAAGATACGAACCCACAAGCACAAACTGAACCTCAGAAAATGATCTGAAAAGTACGAAGACTGAAAGCGCGAATCGTCTCTTCCCAAACTTTTACTTCACACGCGGTAACACGAGATCAGCAAAAGCAGCCCAAGGGGTGGCGCCAAGAAAAAGATCTTCCCCTTTATAGTGCCGTCGTACGTGCTGGACGTGAGCGCGGAGAACAACGAGGAAATTGGGAAATGTCAGTGTGTACGCATAGAAAGCTTGACGAGAAAATCGACAAGCTTAACAAAAATCTCGTCGAAAAAAACGACGTGTTTTTTACGACGAGAAACTCGGTCGTGTGTACGAGGCTTAAGAATTTTAAAGAAGCTGGTCAAATTGTACTTAGGGTTGTGCTTCGTACAAATATTATCATAGTTCATAATAATAACTCTAGGTATCATTGGGTAAGGAAAGTAGCAATATACAAAGTACATAAGCCCAAAGTAGCAAACTAAAATTCAGTTTAACTGATATGATTTAAAGTGGTTGTAAACCCTAATATACTTTGTATACAAATAGCATATTTGTAATGACAAAGTAATTTAGAAGTGATTGATCGCTATTGTTGGAAGAAAAACATTATTCTTACCTTATATTCCGTGACATTTGTACAGTCTGCTTGTAGTAGTAACTCAGCGCCATCTCCGTTGTGGTCTTCCTGGTTTGAATCGATTTCCATTTCCGCCCACAGTTCCTTCTGGGCTCAGTAATCCCGCGCGTGCGCTTTGGGTTCACGATATCCAAGCCTCTTTTTCGTTTTCGGTTTCTATGGAAACTAAGATATTTCATTCACAGCCTACCCTGGTGTTCTGGCGAGAATTGTCCCACCAATCGGATAGTGTCGGGACAGTTTTAGACAGGACACCAGGAAGCAGGAACTAAACAAACATCGAGCCGAGCACGATCTGTAAGCAAGTTCCTAAAAGACTGTGTATATGCACAGTAATTACAGTAATTATATATTATATAGAGCGATATAGATATATGTATATTGAGATATATAGAGAGCGATATTTATATTATAGATAGATAGAGCCCTTTCACTCTCTCTCTCGCTGTCTCTGTATCATGTGACGTTCAGGTCATGATAACAATGATGTTTGTGATGAAAGTCGTGGGATGTTGGGGCTGACGTATACTTAAGGAAATGACGCAGCCCCGACCTAAACACAGAGATATTCCGGCACAGGCTCTGCTAGCCTAAATGAACGGGTATCGGGTGCATGCGCGGTAGTGATCTACACTGGGGAAAACACCTGCAAAGTTAAAAGTAAAAAGGTAAGGAAAAAAATAAAACGAGCAAACGATTGCAATTATTGCTGTTCATAGTTAACTGTAAAGTGTTTTTTTTTTTGACCATACAACCGCTTTAAGTAAAGAACAAAATAGATTTTTGGGTTGTGCAATTACACATCGATGCTGGCATTTGCATTATTCTACTTAATAATTCAAAATAATTGTATTTCCATTTTTTCTCTTTAGGCTAAGTAGAATTTGAAAATTTGATGTCAGTGATTTAAAATCATCATATCTAAACTGGGTTACTTGAAGCATAGTCTTTATATTAATGTTTATGTAAACCATATGTGGCGGGTGTCAAATTTAGTGGGGTGTTTCTGGGCCATAGATGGCCCAGATACATTGATTTTTAGGGATTTATGGACACTTTGGAGTGTGGGAGGTATGAATGGTGTCATGTTCCCTGCCGTTCCTGGGTGGTGCTGTCGCCTGGGACCGGGGTTGAACTGCCATTCTAGAGCCGTGCCCTTTTTGTCCTCTCGCAGCAGTAGTACGGCGGGGCGGGGAACCCGCTGTGCCTGCTGGGAGAGCATATAAAGGGGGCGGACATCTTGCACACGAGGTCCATTCCCCAGGCACCTTCGGCCTGGGGGCTGCTGCGGTTCGTCTGTGCCCAGGCGCCCTCAGCCTGGGCGCGTGGAGTCGAGTTCCATCCCAGGCACCTTCAGCCTGGGGTGAGGTACTTTACAAGGAGGCCTGAGGCTCAGTACCTTCGACTGGGACCCGCGAGGGCGAAGCATTCCTAAGGTGCCCCCGGTATTGGGTGCCTGAATCCAGGGCGTAAGGGACCGGAGAAGTGACCTCCCCGAAGAGCCAGCGCAGCATTTGCTGGTGACGGTGGAGGCCTCTGGTGACCGTCCGGATGGATGTCTTCCTCTGACAGGGGTTGTTTGTTCTCAAGGAGGTACTTCATGTTCTCATGGTCTGTGGCAGAGACCCATCTTCATCAGGTCAGTGGCAGGCCTCATCCAAGGCCTGTGGCAGAGGCCTCAACATTCACCCAGGTCAGTGGCAGGGACCAAATTCACAGTCGGTGGCATCCAAGCCTGTTTGCACTAAACGGAACAGGAGAAACTCTATTCATCGTGTTGTGCCTGGACCTACTCCTTCCCACACCCTGTCTGTTCTTTTAAAGTTCAACCAGCCTACCTATTGATCGAAGCAATAAAACAGAGTTGGACTTTTTATTGGTGTGGAACTCGTGTTACTGGAAGCTAAGTGTCCCTGTCAGTGACAGTGACAATCATCCTCCATAAGAGAAGCTGAGGCTCCGGCCTAAAAGGCAGACCCGAAGGTAAACGGTTTAGCTCATATCTCTGCATACTACATCAGACTGCCGAGCTGGTGGTGTGCATCTTTCCCCCTTCTCTCAGATACCCCTAGACAAGTAAAACCAGCCATTAAGAGAGGGGAGAAGGTGGGGGAAGACCGCTACACGTGGGGGCTCCAAGTCCGGGATTTGTGTTTATGTAATGGAGCCAAAGCTATCGGAGTTTGAACTTTGCTGCCCAGAAGAGTTCCGAGTAGGTCAGCCATATTGGCCCTCCCTGCACAGTTCGTGGGCGTGACATGGGGAAAGCCCGCGAACTGGTGTGCCAGAGGGGATGAGTCCGGCCATGTGAAGAGGTACACGTGGGGACTTTGGCGCCAGTTATGCAGTGCGCGATGGAGCAGCAATCAGTCACCATGTTCAGTAATGCCTTGTGGGTTCCAGTTTCAAATATTATGAGGATGACTTCAACTGCTGCTCCGATTACAGATACGGGGATTTAGCTCAAGCCCCGGGGACAATTCGCCTTGTACACCTGCAAGGATGTTGAGGCCCTGGGAATGATTTGTCCCGGATGTTCGGGACTGATGGTACAGTTAAAGCCATTCGGGCGCTTTGAGGCCTGCGGGGAGTTCCTGTTTGAGGTGGAGCAATCCATAGAGAGACCTTGGGTCTTCCACCTCAGCCCTACATCAGGCGCCGCCACTCAACAAGGAGAAGTCAATGCTTGGACAGCCATCCCTCCGCGCACTGTAGAGACCTCCGTGGAGGTCGCGAGCAAAGAGATGGAGAATGCAAAATCCGGAGATGCTGCTTCGGTCACCACAGTTTCCCTACTCCCAGCGCCAACAAGGAAGGTCGGTCTTGTGAGAGCTTCCAGCGGCCGAGATGGAGGACAACCCCTGCGCTTGCCTGGCCCGGATGGATCCGGTAGGAAGAGTCCTGGACATCCCTTCACAAGTTTGGGTCGAGGTAAGCCAGGGAACGGGACTTGGTGTTGGGACGGAGGTGTCGGGGATTCACGGCCCCTTGAGCCCGTGGGTGGGAGTGATTCGGTGTCCACTACCAACTACCTGCCCGCGGAGGAGTGTGACACCTCCGACCTGGAGTCGGTCTCCGATGGGGGAGACGACGTCGTCATAGGCGAATTGTTTGCCGAGAAGGGCTGGGACAAGATGCCTCTCTCCTAATCCCGTAGAGTCAGGGATCCACCTATGTCCACAGGGGATAGTACGCCCCGGGTGGAGGCACCAGCGCCTGAGGAGGGACCCCGTCCCCTGCCTGTCCTTCAGTCCCCGGTGCCTCCTGCACCTACCACTGGGGACAAGAGACTGTCGCTGCGGGCGCCTTTGCCCAAATCAGAGGTGGTCAAGGCACCTCGCCATCCGGATTCGATCGTCCTGCCGGGCGAGGGAGACCGCTCTACCATGCCTCCCTTGTCTAGGCTACAGCGTTTGTTCTGCCAGAGGGTTGCCAACGAGTATGGGTGGGAGTACCCATACTTATCTAAGGAGCTGCTTTATGAAGTAGAAGTCTGCAGGGAACTAGGTAGAATGATTTCGTGTGGACACACATCAAAGTCCCACACGCACGCAGGTACCTCGCTTGTTCCCCAAAAGCATCTCAAAAATTTAAGGACTGTAAAGCAGAGTGGATGTTGGGTCGGCACATCCATGCTGACAAAGTGTTGATTCGACGGAAAGAAGGGGAGGATGTCGATTATATTACATAGAGACTGTGGATCAACATTTTAAACCCCTTGTCTTGCCGCATCCCAGGTTCTACCTGTAGGAGAAAAGAGACTTCTTTCTTTGTGCCTTGCAAGTTTGCTGAACTTTCCGGGGTTTGTTTTTCCTTCCCGGAAACCCAGGAACTGTACCCGAGTTTAACGGGTGTTGTGCTCTTTGGAGGAATGGGGGACTGTTGCTGTTGTTTCTCCCTTCTTCCCTCCTGCAAAGTGATCATGGACTTTGGGGTGTAGTTAGGGCCAAAGTACAGAAGAAAAAAAAAAAAGTTTGTTCAAGGATTCAACAAGTGCTTTTACCGTGACACTGTCACCAGGTGGCAGTGTTGCGCAACATTATTCACTTTACACCACATACTTTTTGGAAGGAAGGGATTTCTCTTTCGGGAGATTTTTTCGTTCCAACACCCACACATGTGTCAGGGAAGTTGTGTGTTTGATTTCTTTTTTTGTCCCCTCTGCAGGAGAACGTCTGTCAAGACCGCTGAAAATGGGGCGGGTCTTAGTTAGTGATGTGGGGGGGGAGAAGAATAATGTCAATGGTGTTATTGTGATATGTTTGCTGTTGTGTGTTGTTTCCCTTTCCCTTTTCCTTTCCATGTCAGGTTCAGGCACAACTACCATTTTTTTTTCAAATGTTACCTCTTTTGTGCATTTTTGAAGCAGTCTCTGGATGAAGGTTATATTGGCTCCCTTTGGGGCATGACTTGATCCAGACACTGGGGACCAGTGTAAAATTGCTGGGGTGAGAATGTAGCAGGTGTCAAATTTAGTGGGGTGTATCTGGGCCATAGATGGCCCAGATACATTGATTTTTAGGGATTTATGGACACTTTGGAGTGTGGGAGGTATCAATGGTGTCATGTTCCCTGCGGTCTCTGGGTGGCGCTGTCGCCTGGGACCGGGGTTGAACTGCCATTCTAGAGCCGTGCCCTTTGTGTGCTCTCGCGGTAGTAGTACGGCGGGGTGGGGAACCCACTGTGCCTGCTGGGAGAGGATATAAAAGGGGGCGGACATCTTGCACACGAGGTCCATTCCCCAGGCACCTTCGGCCTGGGGGCTGCTGCGGTTCGTCTGTGCCCAGGCGCCCTCGGCCTGGGCGCGTGGAGTTGAGTTCCATCCCAGGCACCTTTAGCCTGGGGTGAGGTACTTTACAAGGAGGCCTGGGGCTCAGTACCTTCGACTGGGTCCCGCGAGGACAAAGCATTCCTAAGGTGCCCCCGGTATTGGGTGCCTGAATCCAGGGCGTAAGGGACCGGAGAAGTGACCTCCCCGAAGAGCCAGCGCAGCATTTGCTGGTGACGGTGGAGGCCTCTGGTGACCGTCCGGATGGATGTCTTCCTCTGACAGGGGTCGTTTGTTCTCAAGGAGGTACTTCATGTTCTCATGGTTTGTGGCAGAGACCCATCTTCATCAGGTCAGTGGCAGGCCTCATCCAAGGCCTGTGGCAGAGGCCTCAACGTTCACCCAGGTCAGTGGCAGGGACCAAATTCACAGTCGGTGGCAGCGACTGTGCGCCAAGCCTGTTTGCACGAAACGGAACAAGAGAAACTCTATTCATTGTGTTGTGCCTGGACCTACTCCTTCCCACACCCTGTCTGTTCTTTTAAAGTTCAACCAGCCTACCTATTGATCGAACAAATAAAACAGAGTTGGACTTTTTATTGGTGTGGAACTCGTGTTACTGGAAACTAAGTGTCCCTGTCAGTGACAGTGGCAATCATCCTCCATAAGAGAAGCTGAGGCTTCGGCCTAAAACGCAGACCCGAAGGTAAACGGTTTAGCTCATATCTCTGCATCCTACATCAGAGAGCCGAGCTGGTGGTGTGCATCTTTCCCCTTCTCCCAGATACCCCTAGACAAGTAGAACCAGCCACAGAGAGAGGGGAGAAGGTGGGGGAAGACCGCTACACATACATTAAATCCTAACAAAAAAACTTATTTTACAAACTCCCTTTTAGTCTGTTAAAATGCCCAAGGTAAAAAGAAACTGGCCGCACACCAAAATTAATCCTTTTATTGTCTTCATAGCCAGAAAAGCAAAACAGGACAGCCTGTAAAATATCTGCTGATCATATCACTCTTTTCATTCTCAGCTATCCCGGTGAAGTACAAAACACATTACCCTAAGTTTTGGAGAAAAGGGAGAGTTGTTCTGTTGTCCTGTCTTAGGTCTGGCCCACACTATTGCGACTCTGTGAGCCGCGTTTGCACGGGCATGGCAGCCCATTCATTTGAATGGGCTGCTGTGTCTGCGTTTTATGCAGGAAAAAGTACCTGCACCATTTTCAAAACACAGTGGCAGGGAAATCGCATGGTGCTTTTGCATTGTGCAATTTACCAGACAGTCCTACACCCACAAATGTGCTGCGCTTTTAGATGCATGGGGGTGCCATTAAGAATGAATGGCAGCCTCACGCTTTTTTAAATTGCAGCTGTGGGTGTTTGCAGGTGTGGGAATAGGTGCAACTCCTGCACGCCCAACCACCCGCAATAGTGTGAACCAGCCTTATGCTGTGTACACACGATCGGTTTTACCGATGAAAACAGTCCGATGGACTTTTCTCATCGGACAAACCGATCGTGTATGGGCCCCATCGGTCTTTTTTCCATCGGTGAGAAAAAATAGAACATGTTTTAAATTTATCCGATGGGAAAAAAAACGATAGCAAATTCTGATCGTCTGTGTCGAACTCCATCGGACAAAAAACCCATGCATGCTCAGAATCAAGTCGACGCATGCTCAGAAGCATTGAACTTAATTTTTCTCGGCTTGTCGGAGTGTTTTACGTCACGGCGTTTGGAACGGTCGGATTTTTGACTGATGGTGTGTAGGCAAGACTGATGGAAGTCAGCTTCATCGGATTTCCGATGGAAAAATCCATCGGATTAGAATCCATAGGAAATCCGATCATGTGTACAGGGCTTTAGAGTGACAATGCTTCTCCATTGATACAGTAGGGTGGGTGAACTTTGTCACCCTAAAACAAGATTTGTGTACCTAGCAGGATCAATAGGTAAAAAAAAAGAAAACTAATGCAGTGACCACATCATATTACCAGGATTGGTCAGTTGCTATACAGTACATGTTTGTTAAAATACACTTTAACCACTTAAGGACCGCCACACGACTATATACGTCCTTACTTTGAAGAGGGATATCTCGATAATGGCAGCAGCTGTTGCCACAACTGAGGTACCCATCTCTTCAGGCGACGGTCCTGTAAACGATAATGGTGGTCTCTGCAGCTGATTCACCGCAAGATCACCGTTATCGGCGGTGGGAGAGGGGGCCCCCCCTCCCGCCGCTCTTCCGCGCCCTCCGCCGCTTACCGGAGCCGTCTCTAGCGGCGGAGGCGATCGGGTCCTATCCGTGGCTGGGTATGGATACGAGTGAGGGCAAGATGGCCCTCACCCGTCTCCATACCATAGCAGGGCAGAAGCAATGTCAAAACGTCACTTCCGCCCATACGTCTTAAAGGGCCATTTTATTTTTGTCATTTTTTCAAATGACAATTTTTTTTTATTGCATTTTAGTCTAAATATGAGATCTGAGATCTTTTTGACCCCATATCTCATATTTAAGAGGACCTGTCATGCTTTTTTCTATTACAAGGGTGTTTGGGATGGTCGGATTTTTGACTGATGGTGTGTAGGCAACACTGATGGAAGCCAGCTTCATCGGATTTCCGATGGAAAAATCCATCGGACTAGAATCCATAGGAAATCCGATCGTGTGTACAGGGCTTGAAGGTTTGACCTCATATTATGTGGTTTTGGTAAATCAGAAGACAAAAATGTGCAGAAAATCTAATAGTGTGTATGGGGTCTAAGACATACATTTTTACATGTACTCCCCAGTGAAGTGGAAATCTTTTTGCAATAAAACATTTGAAGAATTACATTGTAAACAAAAATGATGAGGATAGCCGCACTCCAATCCAACGTAGTTTATTCAAAAGGAAACAGGCACTACAAATAACAGCATGAACCAAGAACAGCTGACGCGTTTCACACTCTAATTCAGTGTTTACTCATAGCTGATTAATACAAAAATGACCTCTAATACATATAGCACTCCTAACCCAACATGTGATCACATACAGGTGAATATTAAGCAACAATTAAGAAGCAATTAAAAGGCAATTAAGAAGCAGCTATGGACTGCTAATGCAATGTGATGTGAGACTACAAAGCAATTAATGGTTGTGCTACCATCAGGTGAATATAAAATAGAACCTTTTCTAGGGAGTTCATGAAGATTAGATCTTGTATATTGAATCTGATTGTGAATTAAAAAAGAAAAAAATATCTAAATGTGTATATGTAAGTGCAGAATACACACCCACATACACATACATTAAAACGAAGAAATAGATAATTATGATGACAAAAAAGATGAAAAAGATAATGACCAAAATCTAACATTACATGTAACCTTCATGCATGTGACATGCATGAAAAGAACATGAAGGTATTCTGTAAGTGTGAATAAAGCATGTATAAACCATGTATAAAACAACTGTAAACATGTGTAGAAACATAATTAGTTGCTCAATAAAGGTAAACATAATGCATGTACCAATGTTAGATATGTCTTGTGTTGTGAATGTTGTGTCATTTATTTCTCGGAAAAATATATAATTAGCCATATATATATGATAGCACAAAAATTGCTTACTTGGATGTTGATTCAAATAATATAAAAAATGTGAAAAAGTTTTTTATTATATGATAATAAAAAAATATAATAATATATAAAAAATATGAAAAAAGTGCCGGAAGTGTAGAGACCTGAATAGTCTGATACAAATTATATTTGTGTATAAAACGTGTGTATATGTGGAGTAGGTGGATAAAATAAAACCACCTATACATAAAAACGAGAGTGAAATAATATGGTCTAATATAATAATATTGCTTCTTAATTGTTGCTTAATATTCACCTGGATGTGATGTTGGGTTAGGATTGCTATATGTATTAGAGGTCATTTTTGTATTAATCAGCTATGAGTAAACACTGAATTAGAGTGTGAAACGCGTCAGCTGTTCTTGGTTCATGCTGTTATTTGTAGTGCCTGTTTCCTTTTGAATAAACTACGTTGGATTGGAGTGCGGCTATCCTCATCATTTTTGTTCCCATTGCTATGTGCATTGCCAGCACCCTCGGTCTCTGAGAGAAGGATCTTACCAAACTATACCTACCTAGAGCGGCAATTTCTGTCTTTCGTATATCTTGGATTAAGAATTATATTGTGTAGTTGGTTTGATTGCTACAACTTTGTAGTCCAAACCAATATTACACTGTTCATTTCAAAACTGAACACACCAATAAAAAGTGACACAGTGGCTGTGGGATTGGGTGGGACAGAGAATACTTTGAAGTTAGCCTTTAATTCAGAAAGAGAATTCACCGTAAGTTATCTACTATGGAGCATGGAAATTTTATTGACAAATGTGACCATCATTGATGCTATAGGCAGCCAACTAGATAACCAGATATGTGTCAGACAGATATTTTAAAATAAACTATTGCAGGTTTGTTTTATTTATTTATTTATTTATTTATTATACTGTCTTTTTTTACTATATTTTTTGTTTTTCTCCATGTATTCAAATTCTAATGAGTATCAGGAACATGTCGCAGAAAAATTCTATTAGAAAAGCAAAGCAGAACCAATTTTCTTTGTGAAGTTGACACTTCATGTAGCCCTGTCTGAAGAGAACAAAGAGATAGAGGGAGTGGAGCTTGGTATGTCAATTTGAGCTTGACTTATTGGGCTCCATAGACAACAGGCTTTTTTAAAAATAAAACTATTAAAGTAAAACTAAGGGCAATTTTTTTTTGGGGGATAGAGTAAGGCTAGCCATACATGATTCCCCCATCCACACATTGGAGGTGCATGGGGGAATCCCTCCTGCTATTCTAACCTGACAGCGGGAAGTCTTTCCTGCCATAATACTTCATTAATCAGCACTGATCAAACAAAAAATTCTCAACAGGCTGGTTGTACAGATGTTGCTTGAAAGATCGACTTCTGTATAGCCATAAAAAATAGGGGTATATACTGCGCTGTCTTTAAACAAAAGAAACACAAGCCTTTGTGATAAGGGTGATCCTAATCTAACTAATATAAAGTGTTGCAACTTAAATGTGAGACACACACAATGGAAACAAATACAATAAATAGAGCTGCGCAAACTGTGAAAAAAGGCACTTCTCTGGTGAAGAGAAGGATAAGGGGTATGATTTGAACTCTTTGGAAACAACAATAAAGGAAGTTGGGAAAATTGAGAGATCAGTTTTGTTGGATGGAGGTTCTAAAAGGAAATGTGATGGACCACTCATACCACTTATCACTACTTATTCCACCCAACACTACCTAGTGAAGAAAATTTTACGTAGACACTGGCATGTGCTGAGGAATGATCAAATTATCTGCACTTTTTAGCCAGCAGCACCACGGGTTATTTTTAGGGGGGTCCCTTCACTTAGGGATAAGGTAGCACCAAATGTGGTTGATCCACCACCAAAAAGAGTATCTTTCTTTCAGAACATTTCTGGGTACCACCAATGTCGTAGATGCCAAGTATGTGCACTCAATAAAATCAAATCTAAAAAAACTGTTTTGTTTAGATCAACAAGTACGTCTAGGGAACATCAAATTGAGTCCTTTGTCACCTGCAGTTCCACAGGTATTGTATACCTATTGCAATGTTCTTGCGGGATGCAATACATAGGCAGAACAAAAAGATCTATGCAAGTACGTCTGGGAGAGCATATTGCCAACATTAAAAGTGGATTTAAAGACCACTCAGTGTCAAGGCACTATGATCTATATCATCAGCGTGACCCAGCAGGTACAGTGTTTCTGGGTATTGACAGCTTTAGTCCTCATTGGAGGGGAGGCTCTTTAGTAAGGGAAATATCCAGGATGGAAATGGCATGGATACATAGGGTGCGTTGTTATACTCCCTATGGCCTCAACATAGATATAGATGTGAACGCATTTAGAGATAATGCTTAGAACATTCTTATGGTTCCATATTCTTCCTTTCATTATTATTAGCAGCACATTACATGACATGTGAACTAGATCTGATTTCCCAGTTGTTATGGGTGGTTAGTTCTGACCACCTGTTTTTGGCAATACGATTCCAGGTTTACTAAAAGGGTCAGTATTCACAACTATAGAGGGAGTAGGTGTGGTAATAAGAATTAAATTCCTTAACAACATCTTTGGGATAGGAGCTCAATATTTCCCCCCCCCATTTTTTATCAGTATTAGGGAGGGACTACCTGTCCTTCCTATATACACCCTTTTCTTCCTTTTCACATTGTTGCTTGAAACTTCCTTGGACTCCAGTATCATTTTAATATAGTGTAAGATAGGATCAACATTCAATGGTGATGCATATGTATTCTTAATGCTAATTCTGGCCCATGCTACAACATGGGATTCAGTGTTTTGGATTGTTATTACCTAAATACTTCTTATGTTGAAAATGGATGCGACGCGAGGCACCACCAGCCAGCGAGACACATTTTTTGACATATCGTGTTTGGTGTCCTTTTATTTATTTATAGTTTTATAAGATTAGATTTTCGTAAGTCTACTTAATGGCTAAGATATTAAGCCAGGATAGCAGATTACAAGTTTTCTTACTTGTGGGCAATGTTGCCCACTGCTAAAATGGTGACTTATTCGGCAGTGACGCTGGGAGATCAGATCTGGGCGTTTCTGCTGCACGTGCAGTATATATGGCGGTGGGTCAGCACGCCGCCTGTGCCCCAGGACGACGTCATTTGTGACGAAACGACGTAGGGAGGAGCGGCGTGCTGACGTCACCGACATACTAAGAGTCCCGGAAGTAACGGGCTGTTTTAGCCGGTCGGCTACGATTTTTTACCACACGCCTATTTACTTATGAAGAATTGTAAGTGTAATTTTACCTTTATTAAAATGTCATTTTAAACTGGATTACGCTATGGTGGCTTTCTTTTCCATTGGCATTGTGAAATCTGGGCTATATGGAGAGGACTGGCGTGTAATCTAGTGAAGGAGTTCAGACTGACAGATCCATCCAGAGACCCTGGCAGGGGATAACAGCCATCTGCTTTCACTGATCGCTGATGGGATCAGTTGTTCTGGTAAGCGGCAGCAAACACTAATGGTGGTGGAGCCTTTGTCTATCAGATAAACAGCACCTTTTCATTGGGTGTTTGGAAGTTTGAAGTCACCGACAGTCATCGAGGAGACTCACATCTACACTATTTTTTTGTAATTTTTCTTTAGG
The DNA here is from genome assembly GCA_029206835.1 of Rana muscosa. NCBI lineage: Eukaryota > Metazoa > Chordata > Amphibia > Anura > Ranidae > Rana > Rana muscosa. The sequence continues at coordinate 16,764,317 of JARGYO010005626.1, forward strand.
ATTCAGTTATTTTGTTTATATTAACAGGACTTTTGTACTCTATGCCATTGGTGAATCATTGGTCTGGCATCATTCCGGATATATAATTACCAGTTGTTCGCTTTCTGCTATAGAGACTGAGTTCTGGGCATTTTTTCTTCACCAGAGAAGTGCCTTTTTTCACAGTTTGCGCAGCTTTATTTATTGTAATTGTTTCTGTATAACCAGCCTGCCTATAAATGGATCAAAATGTGTCCATCCCTACTGAACTGGCCAAATTTCAATTCATCTATTCAGCTTTAGAAAGGGTAAAGCCCCGTACACACGATCCGAATATCGTACGAAAAATTTAGTCCGAGGAAGAATCGTACGATAATCGGATAGTTAGTACAGAGCTTCGAGAGCCGATCATGACAGTTCATACGATATTATTTTATCGGACATGCACGAAAATTTTCCTCGTACGATAACAAATCGTACGATTTTCGTTTAGTCAGTACAATTGTCGTCCGAAAATACAATACAAATACATTACAACACATGACATCACTTCCGATTTTTTTTTTCTGTCGTACGAGAATTTTCGTGACTTTAACCACTTAACAACCACCTGCCGACAAATAACGTCGACAAGGTGGTTGCTTAACTCTGGGAGGACGTTATATAACGTCCTCCCAGAATCGCGCTCCCGCGCGCCCCCTGGGGCGCGCACACGGGAAACTCTCTGGACCCGGCGGATCACGAATCGCGGTAAATCGCCGCTGAAAACGGCCGTTTACCACGTGATCGCTCCGTCAAATGACGGAGCAATCACTTGTAAACAGACCGGCGTCATTTGATGACGCCGGTTCCTCCCTCCCCTCTCTGTACCGATCGGTACAGTGTGAGAGGGGAGGGGGAGGGAGCGGATGGCAGCAGCAGCACTGTGGGCTGGATCTGTGACAATTGCAGTCACAGATCCAGCCATCCATCCATCCCTGCTCAGCCATCCCTGTGCTATACCCTGCCAATACTCTGCAATACACCCTGCCAATACTCTGCAAAATACCCTGCCAATACTCTGCAAAATACCCTGCCAATACCCTGGTGCAATACTCTGCAATACCCTGGTGCAATACTCTGCAATACCCTGGTGCAATACTCTGCAATACCCTGGTGCAATACTCTGCAATACCCTGCGCAATACTCTGCAATACCCTGTAAAATACTCTGCAATACCCTGCAAAATACTCTGCAATACCCTGCAAAATACCCTGCAAAATACTCTGCAATACCCTGCAAAATACTCTGCAATACCCTGCGCAATACTCTGCGCAATACTCTGCAATACCCTGCGCAATACCCTGCAAAATACTCTGCAATACCCTGCGCAATACCCTGCAAAATACTCTGCAATACCCTGGTGCAATACTCTGCAATACTCTGGTGCAATACTCTGCAATACTCTGGTGCAATACTCTGCAATACCCTGCGCAATACTCTGCAATACCCTGCGCAATACTCTGCAATACCCTGCGCAATACTCTGCAATACCCTGCGCAATATTCTGCAAAATACTCTGCAATACCCTGCACAATACTCTGCAATACCCTGCACAATACTCTGCAATACCCTCCACAATACTCTGCAATACCCTCCACAATACTCTGCAATACCCTCCACAATACTCTGCAATACCCTCCACAATACCCTGTGCAATACCCTCCACAATACCCTGTGCAATACCCGTGCAATACCCTGCCATACACCGCAATACCCTGCCATAGTCCGCAATACTCCGCAATGCCCTGCAATACTCCGCAATGCCCAGCAATACTCCGCAATGCCCGGCAATACTCCGCAATGCCCGGCAATACTCCGCAATAACCACTTCCCGCCCTCCGGCCGTCATATGACGTCCTTGACTTTGTGCGGGGATATCTGAATGATGGGAGCAGCTACAGGCATCATTCAGATATTAGCTTTTTCAGCCGGCGATTCCCTACACCATAAGAACAATCATAGCGGATGTTCCGCCGCTTGATCATTCTTACGGGAGGCGAGAGGGGATGTCCCCCCCCCCCGCCGCCCTCCGGTGCTTCTACCGACTCACCGCTACGATCAAAGCCAGGATTGTTGTTTTTTTTTTTGTATTTTTTTCAGGCTTCCCAGCCTAGAGGTGAGATGTGGGGTCTTATTGACACCCCCCCCCCCATATCTCACTGTAAAGAGGACCTGTCATGCCATATTCCTATTACAAGGGATGTTTACGTTCCTTGTAATAGGTATAAAAGTGATCAAAAAAATGTTTAGGGCGGAAAAACATGTCAAACTAAAATAAATAAAGTAAAATGAAGAATAATTTTTTTTTTTTTTTTAAAGCGCCCCTGTCCCCGTGAGCTCGCATACAGAAGCGAACGCATACGTAAGTCCCGCCCACATATGAAAACGGTTTTCAAACCACACATGTGAGGTATCTCTGCGAACGTTAGAGCGAGAGCAATCATTTTGGCCCTAGACCTCCTCTGTAACTCAAAACATGTAACCAGTAAAAATATTTAAAGCGTCGCCTATGGGGATTTTTTAAGTAGCAAAGTTTGGCGCCATTCCACGAGTGTGTGCAATTTTTAAGGGCGACATGTTAGGTATCTATTTACTCGGCGTAACTTCATCTTTCACATTATGCAAAAACATTGGGCTAACTTTACTGTTTTTTTTTTTTTAAGCACAAAACATTTTTTTCCGTAAAAAACGCGTTAAAAAAATTGCTGCGCAAATATCGTGCGAGATAAAAAGTTGCAACAACCACCATTATATTCTCTAAGGTCTTTGCTAAAAAAACATATATAATGTTTTGGGGTTCTATGTAATTTTCTAGCAAACAAATGATGACTTTTACATGTAGGAGAGAAATGTCAGAATTGGCCTGGGTGCTCCAGAACGCCTGAAGGTGCTCCCTGCATGTCGGGCCTCTGTATGTGGCCACGCTGTGTAAAAGTCTCACACATGTGGTATCGCCATACTCGGGAGTAATAGCAGAATGTGTTTTGGGGTGTAATTTGTGGAATGCATATGCTGTGTGTGAGAAATAACCTGCTAATATGACAATTTTGTGAAAAAAAAAAAAAGAGAAAAAAAAATCTTGATTTTGCAAAGAATTGTGGGAAAAAATGACAACTTCAAAAAACTCACAATGCCTCTTTCTGAATACCTTGGAATGTCTTCTTTCCAAAAAGGGGTCATTTGGGGGGTATTTGTACTTTTCTGGCATGTTAGGGTCTCAAGAATTGAGATAGGCCGTCAGTACTTCAGGTGTGATCAATTTTCAGATATTGGCACCATAGCTTGTGGACTCTATAACTTTCACAAAGACCAAATAATATACACCAATTTGTACTTATTTTTACCAAAGATATGTAGCAGTATAAATTTTGGCCAAAATTTATGAAGAAAAAATAGTAATTTGCAAAATTTTATAACAGAAACGAAAAAAAAATCATTTTTTTACAAAATTTTCAGTCTTTTTTCTCTTATAGCGCAAAAAATAAAAAACCCAACAGTGACTAAATACCACCAAAAGAAAGCTCTATTTGTGTGAAAAAAAGGACAAAAATTTCATATGGGTACAGTGTTGTATGACTGAGTAATTGTCATTCAAAATGTGAGAGCACCGAAAGCTGAAAATTGGTCTGGTTATTAAGGGGGTTTAAGTGCCCAGTGGTCAAGTGGTTAATAACCTATTTAATTTTACTTGCGACTATTAAGTCGAAAAAAGTCGTACGATCTGTCCTACGATATTCGGATCGTGTTTACTGGGCATTAGTATGCCTATCATTTTTTTTGGCCATCTGTGTCTAGCTGGGGGGATTTCTCTTTTTGTCCTGTCCCATAGCAAAAACAGGAAGTGAGAGGAAATCTCTCCAAAGTGAGGGAACACCAAACTAATGTCCCCATTGGAAGATTTCTACTCTATTCATGATCTGGGGACAACCTAAAATTTGGAATTTTCTTTTACTTTCACCTTCGATGGTAAACAGGACAAATAGAGAGGGTGAATCTCCCTAACAGGGGTACAGATTCCAATTAAAACCTGACAGGTTTTCTGATCCCTCTCTACTTTAAAACCAAAAAATCAAAAAACAAAATGTGCCTTTAGTTATGCATTAATGATGACCTACTAAATATATCAAAAGTAACAGAGAGCCAACCAAGCATCTGTCTGCTTAATGAAAAGGGGAATATGAATCCGCTTTCTATGAATCTAAAAGTTATATTTACAAGTACAGTGGAACCTCGGATTATGAGCATAATCCGTTCCAGAAAGCGAGTTTTCCCATTGAAGTCAATGGAAACGAAAATAATTTGTTCCGCATTGACTTCAATGGGATGCGGTAATACCGCATCCGGCCAGAGGTGGGGGTGCCGGAGAGCCTCGAAAACGGGCGGAAAGGCCCGAGGACACGTCGGCTGACCTCGGGAAACGTTGAAAAGGCTCGGAAATTGAGTATTTCCGTGTCTTTCCGAGCATTGCCGAACGGCAGCGATCGGCTACAATCGGCGCCCTTCAGCTCTGCTCGGCTCCGGTGCCCCGCATGTCAGGCCAAATGCAGTACTGCAGGCCCTATTAGGTTGAATTCTGCTCATCTTGCGAGAAAACTCTTGCAAACCGAGTCAGAATTTATTTATTTTTAATTACTCGCAAATCAAATTGCTCTTAAACCAAGTTACTCTTAAACCAAGGTCCCACTGTATTATTTTTAATTCCGAACATAATAATTTAAAAAAAAAAACATTTTGCATTCCCTTTAATGAAAATCTTGTCAAATCATTTATTCTAGGCCCACAACACCAAAAACAATATTAGAATCATGATCTGAAAAGGACATAGTGAATAGAGTATGGACACAATAATTAACTTTCTATTACTTTTCACAACTTTATAGAGATTCACACTAGTACAGACAATTGCCACTGATAGACACTTACATTTGTATTGACAAATGACTCTAAAGCTAAAATAAAGAAGATATAATAAAGCACAACAATCAATCCATCAGCCCACAGCCTTTATGAAAAAACAAGGGCTTGGAGCTAAAACAACAGCAAAAGGGTATTTACAACATACAAAGTAGCAGGCTTTATTATGTTTTTTTTTAGGATTATGCCCAAGCAATATATATTGAATAATCATAGTAAAAGAAGAAACATTCTTCCTGGATAAATATCCATTCTAAACTTCAATTTCGGTTTCTCATGTCAACACACACATTTTTGTGACTACACACTACATATATTATCATGGCAGGTTTCCAGTGCTTCTTGACCTAAAAATATTTTCCTTTAGATGAGATTATTGGGTTCTTTAAAAGTCTTTGATGAATGGGGTCATACACTGTAACATATCCTTCATCCTTGTAATTGCAGGAATTCTGGCTCACAGCTAAGTTTAAAATGTAGAAATTACAAAAACTGTATTGTAGTAAGGTTCATATATATAATAGCTTGCAGTATAGGGATTTGCATTTGAGTCCTGCCAAGGTTCATTCATGAGTTATTACAAATTAAACAATCATAACTTTGTTGCTGATAGTTATTAAGTTACTAAGTGATTAACAATTGCAAATATTGGACTTTTTGATGACCACACACCAACAACAAGCCTCTTCCATGTTCAAAAATTAACATAAGCACACAGTGGGATCATCTACTAAAATATGTTACATTCACTCCAATGTGAAAGCCCGGGGGCTTTCACACTGGAGCGTTGCGCTAGCAGGACGGTAAAAATAGTCCTGCTAGCCGCATCTTTTGTGCAGTGAAGGAGCGGTGTGTTTACCACTCCTCCACCGCTGCTGCACATTGAAATCATTGCGGGCGGTTTTAACCCTTTCTCGGCCGCTAGCGGGGGGTAAAACCGCCCACTAGCGGCCGAAATGCACCGCAAATCCGCCCATAGCGTCGGCGGTAAAAATAGCGGCGTTTTACCGCCGATGCCATGGGCACCTCAGTGTGAAAGGGGTCTAAGAGGGAAACTATGTATACAGTATGCAGACAGCATTTTAACACTTGAAAGGCATTCTAAGGCTCAGTTCACTCGAATCCGGTGCAGTTTTGTTTAGCAGTTCAGGTGCAATTCAGGTGCAAATTTTTTTGTGGAAATCGCACCTGAACCGGAATGAAAAACACACAGGACTATTTCTAAAAACAGACCACGGCCGGCCCGCAGATACACTATGTTAGCAATAGTATTGGGACGCCTGCCTTTACATGCACATGAACTTTAAAAGAGAAGTATGGGTTTGTTTGTTTTTTCCTATTCATACTTACCTCGTGGATACAGCATCAGACCAATGCTGCATCTGTCCCCCGGTGTCTCTGCACTGAGAACCGAGCCACCGAACACTGCCAATGGCTCGGTTCTCACTCCTCCCCGAGCAGAGCAATGCTGGCTGTCAGTCAGCATCACTTCTGCTCTACTTCTCTCATTGGAGCGCTGAGCAGTGGAGGGGCGGGGAGCAACCGTCTCAGCGTTTCAGTGGCTCACTGTGACGCTGAGACTGCCATCAATCCAGGCAGCGGGCGGATCCAGACTTGGAAGTCGGGATGACGCGCTGCCCCGACTGATGGCAGTGATGTCAGCGGAGAGCGGACTTCAGACCACTCTCCGCTGAAAACGGGTCACAGGAGTGCAAAACGAACTGCACTCCTGTGACCCAGAGGAGAAGTCCAGCCTAAAAAGCTCAGGCTGGACTTCTCCTTTAATGGCATATCAGTCTTAGTCCGTAGGGTTCAATATTGAGTTGACCCACCCTTTGTAGCTATGACAGCTTCAACTCTTCTGGGAGGGCTGTCCACAAGTTTTATAAGTGTGTCTATGGGAATGTTTGACCATTCTTCCAGAAGCGCATTTGTGAGGTCAGGCACTGATGTTTGAGAGAAGGCCCGGCTCCCAGTCTGCGCTCTAATTTATCCCAAAGATTTTCTATCGAGTTGAGGTCAGTTGAGGCCAGTCAAGTTCCTCCACCCCAAACTCGCTCATTCATGCTTTATGGACCTTGCTTTGTGCACTGGTCCAAATAATTTGGTGGAGGGGGGATTATGATGTGGGGTGGTTTTCCAGGGGTTGGGCTTGGCCCCTTATTTCCAGTGAAGGGAACTTTTAAGGTGTCAGCATACCAAGACATTTTGAACAATTTCATGCTCCCAACTTTGTGGGAACAGTTTGGAGATGGTCCCTACCTGTTCCAACATGACTGCGCCCCAGTGCACAAACAAGATCCATAAAGACATGGATGAGTGAGTTTGGCGTAGAGGAACATGACTGGCCTGCACCTCAACCTGATAGAACATCTTTGGGATGAATCAGAGTGGAGACTGTGAGCCAGGCCTTCTTGTCCACATCAGTGACTGACCTCACAAATGCGCTTCTGGAAGAATGGTCAAACATTCCCATAGACACACTCCTAAACCTTGTAGACAGCCTTTCCAGAAGAATTTAAGCTGTTATAGTTGCAAAGGGTGGGCCAACTCAGTATTGAACCCTACGGACTAAGACTGGGATGCCCTCTAAAGTTCAGGTATGTGTAAAGGCAGGCATCCCAATACTTTTGGTAATATAGTGTATGTGAACTGGCTCCATAGAAAAGGTTGCCAGTTCACATGTCATGCGAATTGAATGCGGTTCAAATGCATTCAATTTGCAGATATGTGAAATGAGCCTGATCCTTCCTTATCTGAAATACTGGCTATACACAAACACATTAAAATTAGTCTTAAGGTGTTTCCATAATTCTGATCATGTGGAAAACATATTTTGACCAAATCATTAATATGTTGGCAGATGAGCAAATAACCTGCAGTGCAAACAAATTGGCGGGCTTGAATCAAAGGCGTGCACACAGGGTATGCCAGGTGTGTCTGGGCACACCCTAATAATGTGGCACAGATTTCCCCTTTTTAGGCCCCTGATATTTCACCAAAGCCCCCCTAATGGGGCTTCTAAAAAATGTTGAGGCAAGCTGTTATATTTTAATAAAAATGTAGGTCTTAAGTTGGTTGTAAAGCAAATTTTTTCCCTAAAATAGAAATAATTTTATACTTTTGCACTCTGTGCAATAATTTTGGACAGAGAAGCCTTTTATCTAATTTTCTGGAGTCCCCCTCTAGTGCTGTCTGCTCCTCCTCTTCTTCTCCAAGTGCCCCATAGCAAGCCGCTTAATATGGGGGCACTCTTGCGAGTATGCTCCCAAGCCGGGCTCTGCTTGCCCATCATGGCTTGGCCCCGGCCCTGTTGCGATGGGCGGGGTTTGATTGACAGCAGCAGGAGCCAATGACTCCCGCTGACGTAAAGCCTCCTGTAAATACAGGAAGAGTGGAGATAAGTTGCTGCATACAGGACAGTGCTGGATGGAGAGAAGATACAGGAAAATGCTTAAGGGGCAGAGGGGGTAGGGGAGCTGGAGGGAGCTGTTATTGAAAGTTTTTTTACCCTAATGCTGAGAATGTATTAAGGTAAAAAAAAACTTTTTGCCTTTAAAACCACTTTAATATATTATTGGCTTCATTAATTTGATTCTATCCATTAACCTCTTCATGCGGGCGCCTCCTGGTCCTTTTAGAGGTTTAGGATGCCGAGAGGAGGGGCTTAAGATCACATGATGGCCATGATTGGTGATCGCTGCCGTTACGTGATCCGAAAACTTTCAGTTAGGCGCCGGTAACTATGCCAGGAGCGCGCAGGGTGCATGCTCTCGGCACAGCAGTATTAATCTCAAATCATGTAAATATGCGTCCTCTCTGAGTCAAGGACCAGGCACGAGAGGCCGCATATTTGCGTGTGTGGCTCGCGCCAAGGGGTTAAGGCTCCTTCTGCTCTTTTTTTTCTATCATTTACCAAAGTCTTGGTAAAAAGAACATCTTCATTTCCCCAAAATGTGTTACATTATGTGTTATATGATGAAATAAAAATGAGTATGCCACTCTATTTCTCCTATTTTTTATCTTTTTTTATTGTTGTTTGTCTTCTTGTCTGGGTGATTCACTGTCAAACGTATATAGCAGAAGCTTGCGTTCTTATTTCTGAAGATGTCTGTTAAAACCTTGTGTGGCAATAATACCTTATTAAGTATTCTTGGAACTGACATGTATTTAGGTGCCAATGCATAGCAATAGAAGAGTGAAGGCAGAAAGATATCAAGTAGTCCATCTAGTCTGCTCCTTTGAAGCTAATCTGCTTTTATTTTTTGCCAGGGAGAAGAGTAAGAAAAGTTCTCATGTTGGCTGTGCTGCCTCGCCAGTCCTGATTTCTTTTTCCTAACATTTCAACAGATTTTTTTTTTAATGTGATTACTGGAATAATAGCTAAGAGAAAAATACATCATCACAATGATTGTAAATCAATAATTCAGGTGCAGAAGTACTGCCCATTAGCAAACAAAGCGTTAAAAGTATGAAGTATATTTATGTATTTCAACATCAAGCATTTTAAAAGAAAAAAGTTGGTGATTGATTTTGATACAAGTAAAGCGCAGTTTTACAAAGTAATTATCACTCAACTTGGTGTTCACATTTGCTTAGCAAATCTGTTCTATACATTTTCACTATCCCTTTTTCTTTGTTTCATGATTTATAACTTTGAACATTATGACTTATGCCACTCAGAGATGTCCATGGTTACAGGCCCATTTACTGATGACTGAAACAAAGTCTACTAAATGTTCCTTTTTATTCTTTGCATTACTTGCACAAATACATTGTAACCATCCACCATGTGTCCAAAACACCCCCATGGGACAATGCACCTTACTGAATTCCCTAGCCCACTGAAATGAAGGGCTCTATATGCACACTTAATTTAATCCACTTCCACTTTCTGCTCCTCATCCAGTGTCCTCCACAAAAACTAAGGTGGTAACTATGTAAAGGAATTAAAGAGGACCATCGTGTAGCAATTTAAAGCTAAAAAAACATTTATTACTTCTCTATATGCTTAAATGCACAGGTATAGCCATAGGTGAAAACCTATTCCAAAATAGCCGCTGCAGCACTTCTGGTTTTGGCTTGCGTCTGATGTCACTCTGGTGCGTTTCATTGGGTGAATTTATTCAAAGGTTACATATTTTCAGAGGATATTGGATGAGGAGCAGAAAGTGGAGTATGGATTTAATTAAGTGCGTACAGTATAAAGAGCCCTTCCTCTCAGTGGGCTTGAGAGCTCGGTAAGATGCATTGTCTCACGGGGGTGTTTCACACACGTGTTGTATGGATATCATTGAGGTGGACGGTTAGAACTAATGCCACGTACACAGGATAGGAAATTCCTACAAGAAAACCATGTATTTTTTTCCGACGGAATGTTGGCTCAAACTTGTGTTGCATACACACGGTCACACAAAATTCCGACCGTCAAGAACGCGGTGATGTACAACACTACAAAGAGCCGAGAAAAATTAAGTTCAATGATTCCGAGCATGTGTCGAATTGATTGAGAGCATGCGTGTTTTTTTGCGCGTCGGAATTGCATACAGACGATCGGAATTTCCGACAAGAACTTTTCTTGTCGGAAAAATTGAGAACCAGCTCTCAAATTTTTGCTGTCGGAAATTCCGACAGAAAAGTCCAATGGAGCCTACACACGGTCGGAATTTCTGACCAAAAGCTCACATCGAACTTTTTTCGCGTGTAATGCGGCATTAGGCTTTTTGGAGGATTATGGTTTTGCACTATAATATGTATTTAAATTTGAGATTTTTTTTTTACAGTATAATATATTATTTAAAGAGGTGTTACATTGGTATAGTAATTTTTTTCTTTTTGGTTTGACCATTAGTGAACGAGGACATGATTGGAAAGCGTTTTGGAGGGCACTACATGATATGTGCAAGTTTCTATTGTTATTGGGTGAGAGTAGATGAACAAAGGGAGGAATGAGGTGCATGGAAGAGCACTCGGTTTGTGGAACATATTCACTTATGTAAGCACAATTTAATTTGAATGGTGGCATTGAAATACTGTATAATATTGTTTGTTTTTGTTTCACATGACGAAGTGATGATGTAAGGAAGAGATGAAGTAGATGGAAGACATGACGCATATAAGTTTATCACTTCAAGCTGGATTTGACCTAGATATGTGAAGGGACTTTTCATTTGTGAGAATTTAAAAAGAGAGAGCATCAATTATGGACTTTGATTATAAATTGGGACTGTTTCCTTAGCACAGTTTTTTTTATGGTTTATATATTAAATATTTTAGTTATGAATGGACACCCATGGTTTGAATAACTCTCTGGTCTGTTATTTTTCTTACATACCGTGTTGGTAAATTCTATGGCTTAATCTCTGCCATATCCAGTGCAAAGCCAAGTAAGAGATTCTCACCTGCACTGCATTCTAAGTTGGGAACTCATGAGCAGCAATCTTCACCCTCGAGCTATGGAAAGCCAATAAATAAAATTCCAGTTTTGGATAGACTGACCCTTATATAATTTAGCACTTAGTACAAGAGTTCAGTGAAATTATGTGGTGGGTTCACGGATTTGTGTGGTGATGGTGTAACTGCAGTGTGGTGCAAGCTGAGGGCAATGTAAGAATTGTTTTAGGACTTACATTACAGGAGTTAGAATGGGGGGGGGGTGAATATTAGACATGTGCAAAAAAAAAAAATTGTTTTGTTTTGTTTCGTTTTAATTCGTTAAGTAATTAATTTTGTTTAGTTGGATTCGTTAAATTCGTTAAATTTGTTTTCGTAATTCGTTTCGTTTTCGACCAAATTCGAAAAATCGGTCGCATTCGAAAATATTTCAACCAAATTTGAAAATATTTCTACCAGATTCGATAATATTTCATCCGCATTCGTTAATATTTCAACCAAATTCGACAATATTTCAACCGGATTCGAAATTATTTCAAATTATTTCAACCGAATAGAAAAGATTATAATAAAATAGAAAAACAGAGAATAGACTAGAAAAACAATAGAACAGAATAGAATATATTATATTTTATTCTATTCTGTTGTATTCTTTTATATTCTATTCAAATCTTTTCTATTAAAATCAAAATCATTATATATTAAATTCAAATTTCGGAAGATGGTTATATATATATATTTTTTTCCGACATTCGAATTTCGTATAGAATGAATTCGAATTTGAATAGAAAAGATTAGAATCGAAATAGAAAATAGACTAGAAAAACAATAGAACAGATTGGAATAGAGATACTATCGATTTCATTTTTTTTTTTTTTTTTTTGCAGATTACTATTTGTTTCCATAAAATCTCCTGCAGACTATTAGCATCTATTTCATTTTTTTTTGCAGATCTCCTGTAGACTATTAACAGCCATTTCACTTCTTTTTTTTGCAGATCTCCTGCAGACTATTAGCATCTTTTTCATTTTTTTTTATTTATTTTTTTGCATTAGAGCAGCCATTTCCTTTATTTCAGCAGATCTCCTGCAGACTATTAGCATCTATTTAATTTTTTTTTACAGATTACTATTTATTTCCATCAGATTTCCTGCAGACTATTAGCATGTATATATTTTTTTTTGCAGAGCTCCTGCAGACTATTAGTATCTATTTCATTTTCTCATCAGATCTGCAGACTATAAGCATCTATTGCATATATTTTTTGCAGGTCTCCTGCAAACTATTAGCAGCCATTTCCCTGTGCATAGAGATATAAGCGGTGATGATGTCTCTCTTGTTGTCTCTTCATAAATGAAATAGATGCTATAGTCTGCAGGAGATCTGCTGGAAATGTTTTTCTATGCAATTCTTTTCTATTATTTTCTATATTATTGTAATCTTTTCTATTAAAATTCTATTTTATTCTGTATGAAATTCGAATTTCGCAAAATGGTTATATATATATATATATATATATATATATATAAAACCATCTTCCGAAATTCGAATTTCGTATAGAATGAATTCAAATTTGAATCAAAAAGATTAGAATAGAATAGAAAATATTGGAAAGAATCGAATAGAAAAACAATAGAACAGAATAGAATGAAATATATATATATATTATATTTTATTCTATTCTGTTCTATTGTTTTTCTAGTCTAATTTCTATTTCTATTCTAATCTTTTCTAATTGGAATTCAAATTCATTCTATACTAAATTCAAATGTAGGAACATGGTTTGGGTTATATATATATATATATATATATATATATATATATATATATATATATATAATAGGGTTAACCCTAACCCTAATATTTATTCGAATTTCGTATAGAATGATTTTCAATTAGAATAGAAAAGAATAGAATAGAAAATAGAAAAGAATAGACTAGAAAAACAATAGAACAGAATAGAATAAAATATAATATATGTTTTTCTAGTTTATTCTTTTCTATTATTTTCTGTCCTAATCTTTTCTATTCAAATTCGATTTCATTCTATACGAAATTCGAATTTTGGAAAATGGTTAGATATATATATAATAGGGTTAGGGTTAGGGTTAGAATGATTTTGAATTAGAATAGAAAAGATCAGAATAGAATAGAAAATAGAAAAGAATAGGATAACATAGAAAAACAATAGAACAGAATAGAATAAAATATAATATATGTTTTTCTACTTTATTATTTTCTATTCTAATCTTTTGTATTCAAATTCGAATTCATTCTATACGAAATTAGAATTTCGGAAGATGGTATATACACACACACACACACACACACATATATATTATATTTTTTTCTGTTCAGCTTTATTGTTTTTTTATGCTATTCTTTTCTATTCTATTCTAATCTTTTCTATTCAAATTTGATTTCATTCTGTACGAAATTCGAATTTTGGAAGGTGATATATATATATATATATATATATATATATATATATATATATAGATATATAGATATATATATATATATATATTATATATTTTTCTATTCTGTTCTATTGTTTTCTATGCTATTATTTTCTAATATTTTTTATTCTAATCTTTTCTATTTGAACTAATGTATATGAAATTCTAATTTCGGAAGATGTTTTATATATATATATATTTTTTTCTGTTCTAGTGTTTTTGTAGTCTATTTTTTTTCTATTCAAATCTTTTCTATTCAAATTCATTCTATACAATTTGGAACTTCAGAAGCCATCTTCCGAAATTCGAATTTTGTATAGAATGAATTCGAATTTGAATAGAAAAGATTAGAATAGAATAGAAAAGAATAGAAAAGAAAAATAGAACATAATAGAATAAAATAGAATATATTATTCTATTCTGTTCTATTGTTTTTATATTCTTTTATATTTTAGTTTCCATTGTTTTGAATTATTTTCCAATCTTTTCTTGAATTCGAATTTATACTATTCGAATTTCGGAAGATGGTCATGTTCTATTTTATTACATTCTATTAAATTCTATTCTTCTCTTTTCTATTATTTTTTTATTCTATTGCTTTATTGTTTTATATTCTATTTTATAGTATTTTTTAGAAAATCTATTTCTATTTTTTCAAATTCGATTCAAATTTGTTTTCGAATTCTATTGGAATTCGATTCGAATTTGTTTCGAATTTGATTCGAATCAAATTTCGTTTGCGGTTCTTTTGAATTGAATCGTTTTTCGGATTTGTTTAAATTCATTACATTTGTAATTCGGAAATTCGGATGCATCCGAATTTCCGAATAATTAAAAATTTGTCAGAATTTCGATTCGGAACTAAACTAAATGCACATGTCTAGTGAATATGGGGGCCAACACCTCCCCCATAGCATCCATCAGTAGTGCAAGCATAGCAGTCCAGCTAGAATATGAATTTTTATTTGTGTGGATTAAATCGTTTTCGTCATTGTTATATTTGATAGGGTCAGGGCTTTTTTTCTCAGAAAAAAGGTGCAGGAACTCACCCTCTCTGTCCAACTCCCCACCCCGACCATGCCCAAACTCCGCCCCAACCACGCCCAAACCCCGCACCCAGCCACACCTTCCTTAGAGTTACAGCAGCACCAAAAGTTTGTTATGAGTTAAGGCTTAGAACTGTATCACATAAGGCAAATTCCCCAAATTTTCCCCCAGCTCTCCTATCACCACAAATCTCCCCAGCTCCCCTCTCATCACAAATCTCCCCAGCTCCACTCTCATCACAAATCCCCCACCAGCCCCCCTCTCATCACAAATCCCCCCAGCTCCCCGCTCATTACAAATCTCCCCACAGCTCACATCTAATCACAAATCACTCCACAGCTCCCCTCTAATCACAAATCTCCCCACAGCTCACATCTAATCACAAATCACTCCACAGCTCCCCTCTAATCACAAATCCCCCCAGCTCCCCTCTCATCACAAATCCCCCCACAGCTCACCTCTCATCACATATCCCCCAACAGCTCCCCTCTCATAACAAATCCCCCCATAGCTCCCCTCTCATCACAAATCTCCCCAGCTCACCTCTCACCACAAATCTTCCCAGCTCACCTCTCATCAAAAATCTCCCCAGCTCACCTCTCATTACAAATTTCCCCACAGCTCCCCTCTCATCACAAATCCCCCCACAGCTCACCTCTCATCACAAATTGCCCCCACACACACACACTTTCTCAGCTCCCCTCTCTGCACAAATTCCCCCAAGCTCTCCTCTGTGTACAATGTTCTCCCCTCTGCTAAACACACACAAACTTTACCTCTCTGCACATATCCCCCCTCCCCCACATACTTTCATAGTGCACTCCTCTCTGAACAAACGTAGTCTCTCCAAAAGTTCTCCCTCGTTTTCACAGTGACAGATCCCTCACCTCTTCCTCCATCACTGCACTCTGTGGTACATGCAGGCTTATTTTTCTGCACAGTGCAGTGGACCGGAGAGCTCCCCCTACTGTAGCACAGAGCTGAGGAGGTGTTTCAGGGCTCATCGGCTCCATGCTACAAAGGCTGAGTAGCGGCGGCAGGCAGGGATGGAAGCTTCCTCCCGAATCACTGCAGCAGCTGAAGGCTGGGATCGGAAGCACTCACCAGTGATCGAGGGCAGCAGCCTGGAGTACCCAGCACTAGCACAGAGAAGCGAGTAGAGGAAGTGCGCTGTGCAGAAAACTTCCTCTACTGGCTTCAGTATTAAATGACAGGCAGTAGAGGCGAGGGCTGCCAGAGGTTCCGGAACGCAGTTCCGCTGCGTTCCGGCAGAAAAAAAGCCCTGGACAGGGTTGTTTATATTTGGTACACTACACTCTGGTTATTAGAACAGTGTGATCACTGTTGTGGATCAAAGTTCCAGCCAATGGTAGTTGCTTTCCTTGGTTGCGAATAACTTCACATCTTCCGCTGACTGGAACACAGCCCATTTTCGCCGTTTACATGCAGTCCTGCCTATATATATATCACTCGAAAGACCATCTAACCACGCCCCTGATGACGTCATCCTATGATGAAACGCGTAGCTAGGAGCTTTTGATGTGACGCAAGTGTATGCTGGGACACAGTGGCCATCTTGATGGTGGGGAACGCTGAAAGTTTTCCACAAAGAAACTAGCATGTTTTTTACCTGGAAATTGTGAGTGTAAAATCTTTTACCTAATTAAACGTGATTGAGGATTACTGTACTAAGAGGTCTGTTCCTTTGTGTTCCATGGGAATAATGGTGGTGTGGAGCTAACGGCCCGATCACCAGGAGCAAAACACTGAGACCAGGGTGCCTGTATCTATCTCCCTTTGCCTGTTTGGTTGTGATATGATGAGGGTCCAAAGAGGAAAGTAAGCTGCAGTTTGATTGTGTCGGTGGTTGTTTTTCTCTCCTTTTCTTATTCAGTGACTACCATTTTTATCCTTAATTAATGGGTTATGTACCACCTATACTGTAAGTGAATAGACACTGTCAGAAAAAGGTCCTCCCCTATATAACCCCACCCATACAGGAAGTGCTTTAGTTTTGTAGCAAGCAATGCATTCCTCACAGAGGCATGACCTCTGATTCCTGAAATGGATTTTACAGGTAAGTACAAAAATCCAGTTTTCTTTATCTTACATCATGCCACACTGAGCAACCATGTTAATCCTTACTTAAAAGGATGTCCTAAAACATGGCTTTATGAGGGGAGGGAGAAACAACTGCCATCAACAGGGCCAAAGACTAGGGATGAGCCGAACACCCCCCGGTTCGCACCAGAACCTGCAAACGGACCGAAAGTTAGAACCCCATTAAAGTCTATGGGACTCGAACGTTCAAAATCAAAAGTGCTAATTATAAAGGCTAATATGCAAGTTATTGTCCTAAAAAGGGTTTGGGGACCCAGGTCCTGCCCCAGGGGACATGTATCAATGCAAAAATACATGTTTTAAAAATGCCAGTTTTTTCGGGAGCAGTGATTTTAATGATGCTTAAAGTGAAAAAAAAGAGTGAAATATTCCTTTAAATATCGTACCTGGGGGGTGTCCATAGTATGCTTGTGAACTGGCACGTGTTAACCATGTTTAGAACTGTCCCTGCACAAAAAAAAATTTTCTAAAGGAAAAAAAGGCATTTAAAACTGCTTGCGGCTTTAATGTAATGTCTGGTCCCGGCAATACGGATGAAAATCATGGAGAAAAATGCCCCCCCCCCCCCTGGCCATTACCAGCCCTTTTGGGTCTTGTATGGATATTAAGGGGAACCCCGCACCCGAATTAAAAAAAGGAAAGGTGTGGGACCCCCAGGCCCTATATACTCTGAACAGCAGTATACAGGCGGTGCAA
The DNA here is from genome assembly GCA_029206835.1 of Rana muscosa. Lineage (NCBI taxonomy): Eukaryota > Metazoa > Chordata > Amphibia > Anura > Ranidae > Rana > Rana muscosa. Next base: position 16,781,968 of record JARGYO010005626.1, read on the forward strand.
ACAAGACAGGGACTGTAGGTTTGTTGTTACGTAGAATCTTTTTGTAATTTTGAACTGGTACATTTTTAAAGTGAAGCTCCAGCCAAAAAATCTATTTTTAAGCTTTTTGGAAAACATAGGGAAGGGTTATCACCCCTGTAACATTTGTTTTTCTGTCTGTGCACCTGTTCAGAACATTTCACCTCACTTTCCATCCCAATGACAAATGTTTTTTGAAAATTTGGGGTTTTTAGTGAAACAAGGATTGGTGATAATGCATCAGTGGAGAGGAGACAACTTTTTCCTATATTAACTCTTACAGGAGAGAATTTCTCTTCCTAGGGGCAGATTACCTCTCACTTCCTGTTGTCTCCTTCCGTTTGCAAGTAGGAGTCGTTTGTAAGTTGGATGTTTGAAAGTAGGGGGCCTGCCGTATATATACTCTGCAGAAATTTTGCCCTCAGGTGTTGGTGTTGCCACAACACTGTAAGCCCTCACAGTTACTCTTGGTGGGCGCTGGAACGCCCTGCTGTGAACTATTATATCAAGAATTGTAATTACATGCCATTGTTGAACAGTGGTAGGAAAAATTGGGCCTTTGGTGGTGGTGGTGGTGCTGGTGGTGGTGGTGGTGTTGCCACAACACTGTAAGCCCTCACAGTTACTCTTGGTGGGTGCAGGAATGGGCCCGGCTGTGAAATATTAGATCAAGAATTGTAATTACATGCCCCTGTTGAACAGTGGCAGAAAAATTGGGCCTTTGGTGGTGGTGGTGGTGGTGGTGTTGCCACAACACTGTAAGCCCTCACAGTTACTCTTGGTGGGAGCAGGAATGGGCCCTGCTGTGAAATATTAGATCAACAATTGTAATTACATGCCCCTGTTGAACAGGGGCATAAAAATGTATTTTTATGAAGGTCAGTCGATCGACCGAGTCGGTGGACAGGCGCACCCTGTGATCGGTTACAAAGCTTCCAGCAGCACTGAATGTGCTTTCTGAAAGAACGCTGGATGCAGGACAGGCCAGTAGCTCAATTGCATACTGTGCAAGCTCTGGCCAGTGATCCATCCTCAAGACCCAGTAACCCAGAGGATTTTCGGTGGGAAAGGTGTCCAAGTCTGATCTTGCCCCTAGGTATTCCTGCACCATGTAAACCAGACGCTGGCAATGGTTGCTGGAACTGATCATACCTTGGGGCTGCGGACTAAAAAATTGTCTGAACGCATCTGTCAGACAGCCACCTTCTCCACCGCTCCTTCTTTGACTGCCCGAAGCCTCAGCAACACGTTGTCCAGGACCAGGAATTTGTAACCTCCCAGTCTCTGGGAACACATTGCACAGACCTTTCTGCAAGGCCTCCCGAAGATGTTTCATCCTCTGCTCCCTCTGCGACGGCAAGATAAGGTCCGCAACCTTACCCTTGTAACGTGGATCAAGGAGGGTTGCCAGCCAGTAATGATCCCTCTCCTTGATAGCACGAATACGAGGATCCTTCCATAGGCTTTGCAGGATCAGGGAGGCCATGCAGCGTAGGTTTGCTGAGGCATTTGGTCCGGAGTCCTCTGGGTCACTCAGGACATGATTCGCAGCCGCCTCCTCCCAGCCACGTACAAGTCCATGTGTGTCTTGGGACTGTAATTGATCCCTTGAAGACTGCTGCTGATGCTGAGTGCTAGGCTCCACCTCCATGCTGACACAATCCTCTTCCTCCTCCTCCTCGTCTTCTTCCTGTGTGATAGGTGGGCCAGCAGGAACACTGTCTGGATAAAGGGGGCCTTGAGAGGTAAGGAAGTCCTCCTCTTCCTCCCTCTGTTCTGCCTCAAGTGCCCTGTTCATTATTCCACGCAGCGTGTGCTCCAACAGGTGGACAAGAGGTACAGTGTCACTGATGCATGCACTGTCACTGCTCACCATCCTCGTGGCCTCCTCAAATGGTGCCAGGACAGTGCATACATCCCTGATCATGAACCACTGGCTTGGCAAAAAAAAACAAGCTCCCCTAACCCTGTCCTGGTGCCATATTGGCACAGATACTCATTGATGGCTCTCTGCTGCATGTGCAGCCGATGCAGCATGGCCAACGTTGAGTTCCACCTGGTGGGCATGTCACAGATTAGGCGGTCCTTGGGCAGGTTAAATTCCTTTTGCAGGTCAGCCAGCTGAGCACTGGCATTATATGACCGGCGGAAATGCACACAGACTTTCCTGGCCTGCCTCAGGACATTCTGTAAGCTCGGGGACCTGCCCAAGAACCGCTGCATCACCAAGTTAAGGACGTGAGCCAAACAGTGCACATGGGTCAGTTGTCCTTGTTGGAGGGCAGAGAGGAGGTTGGTGCCATTGTCGCAAACCACCTTTCCTGGCTTAAGCTGGCGTGGCTTCAACCACCTCTGAGCCTGCCCCTGCAGAGCTGACAGAATCTCTGCCCCAGTGTGGCTCCTGTGCCCCAAGCACACCAGCTCAAGCACCGCATGGCATCTCTTTGCCTGCGTACTTGCATAGCCCCTTGAACGCCTATGGAGCACCGCTGGTTCCCGAGGACAAAGCACAGGAAGAGGCCATGGAGGAAGAAGAAGATGGGGGTGGAGGAGAGAAGTGTGTCAGAATAAACACTAGTAGCATTTTGGAGGCGTGGTGGTGGAACAACCCTGTCCTGCATCCTTCCCAGCTGCCAGCAGAGTCACCCAATGCGCGGTGAAAGATAGATAATGTCCCAGCCCATGCCTGCTGGACCTTGAGTCAGCGGTAATATGCACCTTACCACTGACCGCCCTGTCCATTGAGGCCAAAACATTGCCTTCCACATGCCGGTAGAGAGCCGGAATCACCTTCCGTGAGAAAAAGTGGCGTTTAGGAACCTGCCACAGAGGAACCGCACATTCCACAAACTCACGGAAGGGGGCAGAGTCTACCAACTGAAAAGGCAGCAGTTGAAGTGCTAGCAATTTAGCCAAGCTAGCATTCAACCACTGGGTATGTGGATGGCTGGGAGCGAACTTCTTTCGGCGGGGCAGGGAAATTTTCCTGGTAAAATCTGACGTCGGTGTACTGATAGCAGATTGCCCGCAGGTACTTGACTGACACACCAAATACTAAACCTTCATTCCTCTCAGGGCAGGTTTCAGAGAGGACTGAAGGTATAGTGGGGTTGGAGATCCCAGCTGATAAGGAGCAAGGAGAGGTCCGCTTTGTTCTTTGGTGTGGGTCTTTTAGGTGTGCTTGCCAACGAACTGTATGGCAGGTCGACATATGTCTGATCAAGCATGTGGTGCATGTGGTGCCCAAGCGGGTGATGTTTTGGCCACGCGAGATACGCCTGAGACATATGTTAAAAATAGCAGCACTGCGATCTGATGCACTTGTCTCAAAAAAGGCCCACACCAAAGAACTTTTGGAATAACGCGCAGAGACAGCAGCGCCCTGCACATGATGCTGTCAGTGTGCTGCCCTTAGGCTGGCCCCTGGAGGGCATCCTGCCTCATTGGAGATGTGCCTCCTTCTCCTCCTCAAGTATGGGAACACCACCAATTGTATTCAGGTACCTTTAGGTGCACGCTGTGCAAAGGACACAGTACACTAAATGAAAATAATGCAGCTCCCTGCCTATGGTATTAGTATGAGAACAGCAATTGTATTCAGGTACCTTTAGGTGCACGCTGTGCAAAGGACACAGTATACTAAATTTAAAAAATGCAGCTCCCTGCCTGTGGTATTAGTATGAGAACACCACCAGATGTATTCAGGTACCTTAAGGTGCACCCTGTGCAAAGGACACAGTACACTAAGTGAAAATACTTGCAGCTCCCTGCCTGTGGTATTAGTATGAGAACACCACCAATTGTATTCAGGTACCTTTAGGTGCACCCTGTGCAAAGGACACAGTACACTAAGTGAAAATACTTGCAGCTCCCTGCCTGTGGTATTAGTATGAGAACACCACCAATTGTATTCAAGTACCTTTAGGTGCACGCTGTGCAAAGGACACAGTACACTAAGTGAAAATACTTGCAGCTTCCTGCCTGTGGTATTAGTATGAGAACACCACTAATTGTATTGAGGTACCTTAAGGTGCACCCTGTGCAAAGGACCCAGTACACTAAGTGAAAATACTGCAGCTAGCACAATCACCTGCCTGCCTGTCAGTATAGAGAATAACAGGAACGGATCTAGCTAAACTGAATACAGTGTGTAAATATTTATACAACACCTAGGATGCATATATATCCTCTACACACTGTAACTGCAGCTAACTGACTCGCCTGCCTGCTCTATCTAACTCAAATCAAATTACACTGTCTCTCTCTCTTTCTTTTAACCAACGCCGCAACACACTACACAACGCCGCAAAGCCGGCGGCCTTATATAGTGTGGGGCGTGTACTAAACCCCCTGAGACATAATTGGCCAAAGCCACCCTGGCTTTGGCCAATTATGGCTCTCCGTTTTTTCCGCTCTGTGATTGGCCAAAGCATGCGGGTCATAGTGCATGCTTGGCCAATCATCAGCCAGCAATGCATTGCGATGCCGCAGTGAATTATGGGCCGTGACGCGCCACTCGAATTTGGCGCGAACGGCCCATAATGTTTGAAATTCAGGCGATGTTCGAGTCGAACATGGGTTTGACTCCAACTCAAAGCTCATCCCTACCAAAGATGATACACAGCAGTCCACAAGACACTGCAACTAGAAGGCAGTATCCCCAGTGATACCTACATCCACCTGCTAACATCTTGTAAAGGTGTGAATCAAAGAAAATGTTGCAGCCTTGAAACCTGATCCACTAAGGCCTGATGACGTATAGCTCAGGAGGCAGCTACACTCCTGTGTATTTCTTCAGATTAAGCCATATTTATTTAGAACATTCTACAATTCTTAAAAGAAAGGGGTTTGTTCCACAAACTGCTTGTCCAGGGTGATGTAATCCTGGATTCCAGATCCGGTTTTGTACATCTTTTAGCCAACGCGTTTAGCGGGCTGACCCACTTTGTCAGGGCCTAAGATCCTGTCAAATATTGTAACAACATGTACAAGATATGACAATCAATGTTTCATATAGCAAAATCACAAATTGATTTCTGTACACACAGCATCACCCTTTCCCTATAAAAAATGATATATATGACATATATTTTCTACATTCATTGTGACATTCCACATAGCGGGGCAAATGATATTTCATGGTATAAATCATTATAGAAAGGTATCTATCATAAAATTACCTGTATAGTATTACATCAGAGAGTGGTGGCACGTGGCCTGGGGAGCCCGTGGGGCACATCTCCAAAACCCCAAAAAGGAAAAACCCACTTAGGAGCATGATGATACCATACAGGTCCTTCTCAAAAAATTAGCATATTGTGATAAAGTTCATTATTTTTAGTAATGTACTGATAAACATTAGACTTTCATATATTTTAGATTCATTACACACAACTGAAGTAGTTCAAGGCTTTTCTTGTTTTAATATTGATGATTTTGGCATACAGCTCATGACAACCCAAAAATCCTATCTCAAAAAATTAGCATATCATGAAAAGGTTCTCTAAACGAGCTATTAACCTAATCATCTGAATCAACTAATTAACTCTAAACCCCTGCAAAAGATTCCTGAGGCTTTTAAAAACTCCCAGCCTGGTTCATTACTCAAAACCGCAATCATGGGTAAGACTGCCGACCTGACTGCTGTCCAGAAGGCCATCATTGACACCCTCAAGCAAGAGGGTAAGACACAGAAAGAAATTTCTGAACGAATAGGCTGTTCCCAGAGTGCTGTATCAAGGCACCTCAGTGGGAAGTCTGTGGGAAGGAAAAAGTGTGGCAGAAAACGCTGCACAACGAGAAGAGGTGACCGGACCCTGAAGAAGATTGTGGAGAAGGACCGATTCCAGACCTTGGAGGACCTGCGGAAGCAGTGGACTGAGTCTGGAGTAGAAACATCCAGAGCCACCGTGAACAGGCGTGTGCAGGAAATGGGCTACAGGTGCCACATTCCCCAGGTCAAGCCACTTTTGAACCAGAAACAGCGGCAGAAGCTCCTGACCTGGGCTACAGAGACGCAGTACTGGACTGTTGCTCAGTGGTCCAAAGTACTTTTTTCGGATGAAAGCAAATTTTGCATGTCATTCGGAAATCAAGGTGCCAGAGTCTGGAGGAAGACTGGGGAGAGGGAAATGCCAAAATGCCTGAAGTCCAGTGTCAAGTACCCACAGTCAGTAATGGTCTGGGGTGCCATGTCAGCTGCTGGTGTTGGTCCACTGTGTTTTATCAAGGGCAGGGTCAATGCAGCTAGCTATCAGGAGATTTTGGAGCACTTCATGCTTCCATCTGCTGAAAAGCTTTATGGAGATGAAGATTTCATTTTTCAGCACGACCTGGCACCTGCTCACAGTGCCAAAACCACTGGTAAATGGTTTACTGACCATGGTATTACTGTGCTCAATTGGCCTGCCAACTCTCCTGACCTGAACCCCATAGAGAATCTGTGGGATATTGGGAAGAGAAAGTTGAGAGACGCAAGACCCAACACTCTGGATGAGCTTAAGGCCGCTATCGAAGCATCCTGGGCCTCCATAACACCTCAGCAGTGCCACAGGCTGGTTGCCTCCATGCCACGCCGCATTGAAGCAGTCATTTCTGCAAAAGGATTCCCGACCAAGTATTGAGTGCATAACTGAACATAATTATTTGAAGGTTGACTTTTTTTGTATTAAAAACACTTTTCTTTTATTGGTCGGATGAAATATGCTAATTTTTTGAGATAGGATTTTTGGGTTTTCATGAGCTGTATGCCAAAATCATCAATATTAAAACAAGAAAAGCCTTGAACTACTTCAGTTGTGTGTAATGAATCTAAAATATATGAAAGTCTAATGTTTATCAGTACATTACAGAAAATAATGAACTTTATCACAATATGCTAATTTTTTGAGAAGGACCTGTATATCTGGATGTTGGAAATATATACTGTAGTATTATAGTGCACCACAGGGGGCATATAGGGAAAAAAAAGTGAGGAAGAGGAAATTGGGGTAAGAGGTAGAGGGAAAAAAAGGGAAGAGGAGAGAGGGAGGAAATGGGATGAGGGGAAAAGTGCAGGTGAAAAAAGGATTGCTTACCTACAGAGTCTATATCATATGCTCCCTAATAGAGTGCCCAAAAAATGATGGATAAACTGGGAAGGCATAATTGTAGTATGTCTCAGGTCCGAACAGATTTTCTACAGAAAAGTTGAATGTAATTGGAGCATTGCAAAGGATTTGTAAATTCAGATCTATAAGTAAAATTTACTCTTAACCCTTCTTACATAGAAGAGGTATGTAGGGAAAAGGAATAAAGGGAATTTGCATTTAAATGGTTTTACTTCTATTGGTGTGATGTATTGTGTGTTCTCTGTGAAATCTGCTCCAATACTGCTGGCAGGCTGCAAAACTCTGCCAGGTGAGGTCAATTATATGTGAGGTTGGTTTAATTGAAGGGAGGGGGAGATTTCACTGATGCCGCGACCTCCATCTGTGCAAAAGACCTGAAGTGTCCCAATGGCTCAGGGGTGGGGGAGGGCTCCTCTCCCCAGCTTGCATGACAGATACCAGCAAGTGGGCATTGGGGCTAGGTTTACATTCGTGCAATGTCAGACATCACATACGATCTGCACCTCAACATTGCCATGCATATCACATGCGACGTCCTTGCAATGCAAATTCAGCCACGCAGATTGCATGTCCAAACCCGCATCGCATAAAAAAAGAAGGGGTGGGTCCTGCACTATTTTGGTCCGCACTTGAATCAGATCGCATGGGTGTAGTAGCCAGAAAACCTTTAGTCCTTCAGAAAGAATACAAAGCTAATCTGACTGCCTAAATACATATTTACAACCCACACCTAATCCAATGTTTGAAAGGCTCTGTCCCCTTGTGACTGAGGCCTGGGAAAGAAAACAGGGAACCAGAAAAGACAAATGAGGTCAAAGTACCACCTCATCCTGGTGGAGCAACAAATATGGCTTCCTGCAAGATAGAGCTGACAATTTAGACACCCTTGCTGCTGTAATATTAGCAACCAGAACCACTGCCTTCTGAATCAAAAAAACGAATGGAAGGTCCTGACTCCTGAATAGGTTTGAAAGATTATTCCTGCAAAACAGACAAAGTCAAATTTACTTCCCTGGAGTCACAGGTGACCTCACAGGAGTAACCATATGCACAACTCCTTGAACAATCGGCCTCTGAAAAAAAAATGGCAAGGCCGTGATCTGCCCCTAGATGTTACACAAAAGTCTACTCCACACTGAAGAAAAGACAGGATCCGACTAATGGCATACTTACAGGACTGGAACCCCCTAGCTAAACACTAAGTCAACCAAGTCCTATTGTAAATGGAAGTAGTCTTCCTGGCTCTTACAGTAGGAATGACTGTTCCAGCTAGCTCTTGCTCCCTCAGAATTCTGGCTTCAATAATCACGTCATTAGAGCCAGAAGGATGAAAGACCAGACCCTAAAAAAGGAGGTCTGGTGGAGCAGGAAGCGTTTATGGACTGTCTATCACTATATTTATGATGATGGCATACCATGTTCTCCTAAACCAAGCAGGTGCAACCAGAACCACCAGTGTTGTTTCCACCATAATCCTGCGCAACAGATGCAGAAGTTGTTTAAAAAAAAATTAATTTCTTCATAAATTTAGGGCAATATGTATAAATCTCAATAAGCGTATATTGATTGGTTTGCGCAAAAGTTATAGCGCCTACAAGCTATGGTATATTTTTATTTATTTATTTACTAGTAATGGTGGTGATTAGCGACTTATATCGGGACTTCGATATTGCGGAGAACAAATCGGACACCTGACACTTTTGACATTTTTTGGGGACCAGTGACACTAATACATTGCTCAGTGCTAACAGTATGTACTGTTACCGTACTAATGACACTGGCTGGGAAGGGATTACCATCAGGGGCGATCAAAGGTTTAAATGTGTTTCCTGGGTGTGCTTGCTAACTGTGTGGGGGGTGCTTAGACTGGGGAAATGTAAATATTTGTGTCCCTGCTTATCAGGAACACAGGATCAGCACATTCTCCTCCCACAGAACGGTGCTGTGCCTTGTTTACATAGGTAGACCAGCGTTCTGCCTTTCTCCTGAACGATTGGCGGGTCCCTGCAGACATCTCTGATTGGCTCCCACTGTGTTCAATCATAGTGGGAGTGGGTCACAAGCGGTGTGCGTGCGTGCCCTAGACCTGGAAGTGTCAGATTACAAACTAGGTATGTGATCTGGCATAGAGCGGCCGCCCGGCTACAGTAAATGTACGTGGGGTGGCCACTAAGAGGTTAACCTAAAGGTAGTGCATAACCCATTAAGTAAGAATTGATATGATCAATCTGTGTCCCGTGATGTACAATAAAGAATGGTTACTTTAACTGACCACTGTACTCTGTATGCAGGGCTGTATATGGCATACTCCTGACTACTGTACCTTTTAGGCTGGGTTCACACTGAGGAATGGAGCGGCACACAGCAGGGGGTCCAGTGTGTCTCCATTCACCCTTTTAGGTCAGATTTCAGCCCGAATTTTTGGCTGAATTCGGACCTGAAAATAACCAGAAGATGCTCAGGACTCTTGTGCAATTTGCACCGGAGCCACTCCAGAGATGTGTGAACCAGCACCATAGAGAGCCGGTCACAATATTCTGACATGCAAATTGGATGTGGGGTAACCCCGCTTGCAGCACAGTAATTAAAGCATATTTTGTGGATACAAGGACTGTGGCATATTTAATCATGTGCACAGTAAGTGAAGTTCTAGGCCCCTAACACTGTTAAAACAATATTTCTCTTTTCGTCCATGGATGGACACAGTCTTCTTAAGTCTTGACAGTTGGGTTATGTTCCTGTTCATGGGAGAGGACTAGGCAGACATGTTAGATATTTCAATACATGTTACTTTAACAGACATAACCCTCTGCCCTGCAGCATGCAGCCTCAGTTTTGTTCTGCCTAGCAGAGGAGATGGACGTAGCTCCCTTTGGGCCTGAGGAAAATTTTTATTTTATTTTATTTAAATTTATTTTATTTTGTGATTCTTCTATCAACAGTCGGCTGGGCGACAGGCTGGATATATAGATCCTTGTAGTCTTCCCAGTCCGGCCAGCGAGCGTGTACAGTCCCTTGCAAATAGGCGTCGGGTCTGTCACGACATACCCCATGGCTCTAGAGGTGGCCGGTGAGCTTGTGCTCCGTGGTCCACATATGACTGGGCTGCTTGCTGTCTCAATCACAGTGGACCGACCTGACAGCTACTCCGTACTGCTCGGTTGTAGGCCTGTCAGGAACGCACCAGCAGGTCCTTGTTAGGACGGGTAAGTACAGTTCCTCCTGCCTCGGCAGGTGGGAACAGCTGGGTGTTCCTAGGAATAGGGGGTTCTCCTGTACTCCCTTTCCCTGCTCTCTGTCATCTTTACTCCCTCTGTCCTAACGGGGCTGGCTGCGACTGGGGCGTACCTGTGGGCACCATTTTGGCGGTGCCACTGCAATTTTCGGGGTGTGTTTTCTATTGCATTGATTTGCCCATTGGCGGCCATCTTGCCGTGGCCACGCTATGGCACAGTTGTTATTGAGGGCGGCCATTTTCTTGCGGTCGTGACCTTTCCTTCTCCCTGAGGTGTCCGGTGGCCATCTTTGGTGGAGGTTTGGCCTCTAGTGCTGGCTCCTGGATGGCGTAGCACGATTCTCCTCACAGCTTCCTCACTGTTTCCTCACACACTGCCTCTAGAGCAGCATGGATAATACAGTGATACACAGTCTTAGTGTATAGAGGCGGGCAGTGGCACTGAGCAGTCTCATTCTGGGCTGGTGAGTCCCCTGGGTGACCCCCCCGGTCAGTGCAGCATGGTGGGGGGACTTTATTAATTTTGTCTAGTCCCAGAGAGCTTTCTGTGCAACATGGAGTCAGTATCTGAGAGGCAACAGCAGAGCCCCTGCACCTGTGGTTTCCCGCCATATCCTGGGGAATGTTCTGACTCTGACAGGACCACCGGTCTGAGGTGTCAGAGGTTGCCTTTTACCTGCAGTTTGGTGCTTGCTTCGGCAGCACATATACTCAGATTCGGCGCAATAGTTTAAACATACACAATATGTTTATACACAACACTGAATACATTCACAGTGTATGTATGTATCATTGCTCTCTGTGTCTGCGTTGGTTTCCTCCCATGCTCCAATGACGTGCGCGCCTTCAGCGCCATGCACAGTATAAACATACACAATATGTTTATACATGACACTAAATACATTCACAGTATATGTATGTATTATTACTCTCTGTGTCTGCGTGGGTTTCCTCTGGGTACTCCGGTTTCCTCCCACGCTCCAATGGTATGCGCGCCTTCGGCGCTATGCACAGCATAAACATGTTCAATATGTTTATTCACACATACTAAATACCTACACGGTATGTGTATGCAGTCTGCGTGGGTTTCCTCCGGGTACTTCAGTTTCCTCCCACGCCCCAGTGGTGTGCGCGCCTTTGGCGCTTTGCACAGCATAAACATGTTCAATATGTTTATTCACACATACTAAAATACATACATGGTATGTGTATGTACTATACTCTCTGTGTCTGCGTGGGTTTCCTCTGGGTACTCAGGTTTCCTCCAATTGCGTGCTTTGGTGCAATACACAGTATAAACTATGTGTTTGTACAATCAGCACTTATCAATGTAGTAGCTACTGGAACATCCACTGAGGTGTCAGTTTTTTTTTTTTGGGGTCGCGTTGACCGACCCGCTCTATATAGGTTTTAAGGACTGGGGATTGCCGCAGAGGTCCTTTTTGGTCCCTCAGCGCACAGCGGTCCGTTATTCCTTTGTAGAGCATTTTTTAAAAAGATATATGTGTTTTTTCCCATGAAGTTGACCCCCTGGTATCAGGGGTACCACTATCCTGATAAGGGGACACCTGCCTTTAGGAGGTGATCAGGAGCAGTGGCTTAGACTGTGTTCGCCACACTGAGGTCAGCGTTGCGCCCGTTAGTGGCTGCGTCCCTGGTGTCTCTGACATTCACTGGCCGACCAGCAGGTGTGCCACCTGAGGGGGCTAATATATTGGTCCGTTGACCGAGTTTGACCGAGTTTCTATGGAAGCTCTGACAGATTTGCCTTTCAAAGGCTAAGAGTAGGGGCGCCCCGTAAGCCAGGACCTTCCTTCCCCAATATATTGCAGTGTTTTTGAGGGTTGTCATACCCATACCGCCGCAGGACAGGTTTCAGGGATTCTACTTGAATCTATTCATGGTCCCAGAAGAGGACGGAGTCGTCCAATCTTAGGCCTCAAGGCCCTTAATGCCTTTGTGTAGCCTTCCGGTTTTTCCAGCCGCTGAGGTTGCGAAGTGGTCTCTTCATACAAGATCGATGTTTTCTTTCTTGTTCACCGAATGGTTTCTTTGCCCTACCGTCTCGTCGGACTGTCCTGATGGGGCAGTTCAAGACTTGTTGGGGATTCGGAAATTCAGGATGGAGTCGGTTCGCTCCATCCAGGGGACCTTCTGCTGGGTCCCCATATGCGACAGGTACCAGAGGTTCCGGCGTTTAGCGGTCAAGGGGAACCACTATTAATTTATGACTCTCCCTTTTGACCTAGTGGTAGCACCAAGAGTTTCACCAGGGTGCTCGCCCCGATTCTAACCTTGCTGAGTCAGTGCGGCATTGTCATTGTTGGTTCTTTGCATGGTCTTATTTTATAACCTGTTTCCAGGTTAGAATTAGAGGAAGACGTGTCTATAGTCAGTCAGACTCTCCAAGACTTCGGGTGGATGCTGTACCTCCAGTTGTCGGTACTAGATTAGACTCAGTGGCTAGAATACCTGGGGCTGACTCTGTGCTCAGAGACGAGAGTTTTCTCCCTCCAGAGAGGTTGCGGATGCTCCAGGCTGCAGTGAGTTGGATCTCATGATGGCCTCCTTCGAGGCAGTACCGTTTGCCCAGGTCCACATTTGGAGGGGAGATTCTGTCCTATTGGAACACATCCCCATTGTCTCTGGATCATCAGATTCAGGTGAATCGCCTAGTCTGACTTGGTGGCTGACATTCCCGGCATTTTTGTCCGGGAAGTTTTTTCCTTCTTTTCTATTGAACTGTGATTACGATCCAGCCTCACAGGCTGGGGGGGAGTCTGGGGGGTCCAGTTGGTCCGCGGTCGCTGGACTCTGGACGAATCCCGTCTGCCGGTCGATGTTCTGGAACTTTGGGCGATTAGGGTATGTCTCTCTTCGTAGTCGTGGAGACTACAAGGGCGCCCGATCAGGATCCAGTCGGACAATGCCACGGCTGTGGCTTATGTCAACCATCTGGACATCCTGCGGTAGACGGGAAGAAGCGCGCCGGCTCTGTCGGCCGTCTACATTCAGGGTGTAGAACTCTAACTGGTCGGACTATTTGAGCCGCCAGTTGCTGAACCAAGGGGAATGCTCATTCCATCCGGAGGGGTGTCTACTCCTTTTGCCGGAGGTGGACGTCGGTCGTGGACCTCTTGGCTTCTCGACTCAATCGCATGATGTCGAGATTCGTGGCCAGGTCCAGAGATCCCTGGGGAGACGCAGCAGATGCGTTGATGGCCCCGTGGGGTCAGTATCGGCTAATTTATGCCTATCCCCCACTGATGTTGCTTCCTCGTCTGCTCCTCAATGTGCAGATCGAGGGGATCCCAGTGATCCTAATCGTTCTACATGGCCCTGGCGTCTTTGGTACGCTGACTTTGTACGCCTGGTGGCGTAACACACTGGCAGGTGCCAATGTGGGAGGACCTTCTGTCTCAAGGTCCCATACTTCATCCTGCCTTACAGCCGCTGGCCTTATGGCATGGCTATTGACAGCCAGGTACTAAGGGACCGAGGTCTTTCGGATTTGGTCATCTCGACCAGGCTGAGGGCACAAAAATCTTCCTCCTGGAAGATCTACCATTGCACTTGGAAGGCCTACATCTCCTTGTGCGCAGAGTGCCATCCACGGACGTTTTTCGGTTTCCGGGGTCCTGCTGTTTTTTGCAGCATGGAGTTGATCAAAAACTTGTTTTAAGCACCACTAAGGGTCAGTTTCAGCCTTGGCTGTTTTTTTTTCACTGGCCTTTGGCGTCCCATTCCCTGGTGGGTACATTTTCGCCCTCCTTGGGATTTAAACCTGGTGCTCTCAGTTCTTCGGGAACCTCCCTTTGAGAACATCAGAGAGATTCTTTTCTTGATGTGATCTCAGAAGGTGGCCTTTCTAGTGGCCATTACTTCTGTCAAAAGGGTTTCTGAATTGGCGGCCTTGCCTTGCAAGTCCCCATATTTGATCCTCCATAAGGATAAAGCGGTACTACGCCCGCGACCTTCGTTTCTTCCAAAGATGGTTTCGGCTTTCCACCTGAATGAGGACATTGTACTTATATCCTTGTGTCCTCGGTCATTGCATCTCAGAGAGTCTGCGATTCACACTTTAGACATGGTACGTGCCTTGCGGGTGTACCTGTCTGCTACGGCTTAGTTTTGGAAGTCTGGCTCGCTGTTTTTGTTGGTGTCTGGTCCACAAGAAGGCCTGGCGGTCTCATCCGCCACCATTTTCTAGGTGGTTTTTGTGCGGGCCTATGCCCTTAAGAGGCACGCGCCCTCCTTTTCGGTCACGGTGCTCCCAACCAGGGCAATTGGTGCTTCCTGGGCTTTCCGACATCATGCATCTCTCTCTCTCTCTCACAGGTGTGCAGGGCAGCAACTTGGTCATCCGTGCACACTTTCTCCTAAAAATTTCGAGGCTGATGTGAGTGCTTCCTTCGGCCGCAAGGTTTTGCAGGCGACTCTAAGGTTGCAACTCCTCCGTTGAGGAGCTCTGCTTGCTTGGGGTGAAATTGTTTTTTTGATTACCGTTCCCACCCCTCGTTTTTGACACTGCTTTGGGACGTCCCAACTGTCAAGACTTAAGCAGGCATGGACGAAAAGAGAAAATAGGATTTTTTTTGTACTCACCGTAAAATCCTTTTCTCTGTCATCCATGGACAGACACAGCACCCACCCCTCCTTTTTAGGTTTGTACTGCTTGTTACGAACTGAGACTGCATGATGCAGGGCGGAGGGTTATGTTTGGAGGGACCGCCCCCTGGACAAGGCTGTTCAACTCTGTTAAAGTAACATGTATTGAAATATCTAACATGTCTGCCTAGTCCTCTCCTATGAACAGGAACATAACCCAACTGTCAAGACTTAAGGCTGTGTCCGTCCATGGACGACAGAGAAAAGGATTTTTACAGTGAGTACAAAAAATCCTATTTTCTAAACACACACAGTTTGCTGCAGCATATTACACACCAACTAAATATTTTGGACAGGACAATACCTAACATGGTTTGGAAGAGTGAGTGCCATTAAAATGTGTATACTACCTAGAATTACATATATATTACATACAGTCCCGATTAAACTACCAGAAACCTTTTTTAAACAGATACAGAAGACTTTTGTAGCATTCGTGTGGAATGACAAATGACCAAGGTTGGCCTACGACATCCTGCGCAGAAGTAAAGCAGAGGGAGGAATGGGGTTGCCAGACATATCAGTGTATTACAAGGCAATGTCGCTGGTTCGAATTTTGAACTGGTGCCATGACTCCTAATAAAATGCGGGTCCCACTAGAAAAAACAATAGTGGGGGGAACCTTGCAGGGGCCCCTTGGATCCCGAGTACATCAAGAGGACTCTCGAAATAGACATCTCCCCTGACTTGGAACTCTGTTAATATGGGACAAGTTGAATAAAACAGGAGAGTATTCCCCCCAGGTATCCCCCCTAGCTCCACTGGAGGGATTCCCATGGTTCCCACCGGGGGATTCCTGGGGGCATGGGGCCGGGATGGAGATACCACGTGTGGTAAATTCGCCTCGCAGGGAACCCTAGCAACCTATTCGAAGCTGGTTACAGCCCTAGGGAATATACCCACATCAGGATGGAGATACTATCAAATGACAGGCTTCTTTAGCAAGATGAAACCCCTACTGAGATCATTAAACTCAATTACGGTGTTTGAGGGCCAGTGTGTGCGCTTAAGGGACTCTAGGCATCTGTTGCCTCAGATGTACAGATTAATACTAGGAGCCCAAAAGAGTACAGTCCCATATTTTATCAGGGAATGGGAAAGAGAATTAAATAAAGAACTGTCAGAGGAGCAAATCAAAAAAAATATTAAATCAACCTATTCTACATCTATAAGTTCGTACTTTCAGGAAATGGCCTATAAATTCATGACAAGGTGGTACAGGACACCAGTAAGATTAACTTAGATGTACCCAGTGGCTGATGCCCGGTGTTGGAGAGGATGTGAGCAAAGGGGTACATTTCTCCACTTATGGTGGTAATGCCCCAGGATTAAAAAATTCTGGGTAGCAATTGCACCATGGATTGGGAGGTTGAACCCTAGACCTATGGAGTTTACGCCCATATGCTTCCTATTCCATGGAGCGCCCGGTTCCATTAAAGCCTACAGGAAGAGTATTACACCACACTTATTGAACTCAGCTAAATTATTAATCCCCAGATTTTGGAAACAGAGCGCTTGCCTAACACTAGCGGATTGGAAAAAGGAGGTTAACCGGATAATGGAAGCCGAAAGGTGGACTCAAGTAGTGAAGGACAAATAAGGGGAATTTGAGAAGACATGGGCAGGCTGGATACAGTGTGTACCTGAGATGGGCTGAGGAGAAGAGACATGGAGTGGGAAATCAGGGGGCGTAGTAGATCCATAAGGACCCCAGTATAGTTGCCTATGGTTTTAGCTATAGAAGAATAAAGATCTGAACCATGAACCTTGACCAGGATTGACCTATTTATGTTTTCTTTTTTATCGCTTTTTTTTTTTGTTTCTCTTTTCTTCCCCTTCCTCTCTCTTCAACCTCCCTTCCAATTTCTTACTGCCTTGATAGTGTGGAGGAAGATGTCTGCCCCCAATTGGGAGAAAGAGAGTGAGTTAAGCCACGTTGAAGTAGTGAGGGGAGGGATGGGAAGGGGGTGGAGGATAAGGAATAGGGTGCACATAGGAGAGGAGGGACCTAAAGTAGAATTGGGACAGAGACTGTACACGGTCATCATGAGGATATCACAATTTATTTATTTTTTATTATTTTTATTTATTTATTCATTTATTTATTTATTTTGTCGGGGAATCATGGGCTTATCACTTAAAGTGGGGGGAAGAGTAGGTTAGGAGGATTGTTTCAATGTAAATATGGTTGTAACATTCTCATCACTAGATATAATTATTTATCTTCAACACTATGGCCATTAGTGGCCTACTATATGAGGTTTCAGTAGATGGGGAATCAATAAATAACACGTGGAAGTAGAAGATGGGACTCCACCCCCCTTTTTTTTTTTGCTGTTATTTGAGTTGGGGAATTAGGCCATGGGGACCGCTACACATGATCACAGGTAATCAATATTTAACCACAAGGTTTAAAGGGGGAGGGAGAGGGGGGAAATAGGAGAAAAGGAGAGAATTTGTATTTATTTTTTTCTTTCTCTTCTTTTCCCACACAAAAGGAATAGACACCATGGCCATTAGTGGCTTCTTTGGAAGTAGGAGGGGTTTGTTCTTTTCCTTTCCCTTTGCTTAAGTGACACAGAAGGGCACAGTAGGAGAACACATGACTAAAGTAGAGGGAATGGAGTGGGTAGGGACAGAGCAGATTAGCTCCACCGCAGTTAGGGATGGCGTGGGGGGGGGGGGGGGTGGGGATGAGACGGGAATTATCTATCAACTTTTTTCCTTTCTTTTTTTTTCTCTTTCTCCTTGGGGGGGGGGGGGTGGGGGTGGTGTAGTATAATTGATGAACAGGTGATAAGATAATTTTGTACTCAGTTTTTTCTTGTAATGCTTATTTGTGTTTTTTATATAAAGTATGGAATACAAGAATGTACAATATTGAATGGATATGTTGCAGTTTATAATAAAATAAAAATTTGATTATAAAAAAAAAAAAAGTAATATTTTATTCTGCATGCCCCTGAAAAAAAAAAAAAAAAGTTACCCTGGTCATGTCACACTAAGCCATTCTAATAAGTTTTTGAGATGCACTGTTATATTCAAATAGTGTAACCGCAGCAGTGGATCTTCACATTAGTTTTGCTCTCGTTGACATAACAGGTGAACTGTTATATCTTCAAAATTCTGTTTGCCCCCAGGATGACCCTTAACAAATATTAATTCAGAAAAAAAATCTCAGATAAAGTATAGCAATAAATAAAACTTATCAAACATTCAGTAAGGTATTCTGGATCTCTTCTTGCAATTTACTGATAGGATTTGTATGGCAGCGAGTAATGAAGTGATATAAAATAGGGTATGTTGCATTTTTGTATTCAGTTTAACATCAATGATTACATGATAATTTAAAATATGTTTGTAAAAATGAAGAATTTTTTTTTTTTTTAACTGAAGGTAGAACATCAACAACCATTAAATAATGTATTCTTCTGTATCAACCTTATTTCAGTCATTTAGATTCTGCTGTAAACTGCTAGCAAGAGGCAACTTTTTTTTTGGGGGGGGGGTTATTGTAAGTTGTTTGTCAGTAATGATAGCATCAATATTTTTCTAGGTTTAACCGCTTGCCGACCGCCGCATGACGATATACATCAACAGAATGGCACGGCTGTGCAAAAGGACGTATATATATATATGTCCCCTTTAACCACCTGCCGACCGCCTCCTGTACTTATACGTCGGCAGAATGGCACGGACAGGCACATCCATGTACCTGTATGTTGCCCTTTAACTGCCTGACGTGTGGTCACGGGCGCGACCCTGCTGCCTTTCCCGTGAGTCAGACTGCGGGTCCCGCGGACTCGATCGCCGCGGGGATCCCTGCGATCGTCTCACGGAGATATAGAGCGAGGCGATGCTTGTGTAAACAAGCATCGCCTCGCTCTGACTAGTGGCAATGACACTGATCTCGGCTCCGTGTACTCGGAGCGGAGATCGGTGTCATGTGACACAGAGCGCATCCCCCCTACAGTAAGAAACACTATGCAGAGAGCACTTAACCCCTACAGCGCCACCTAGTGGTTAACCCCTTCACTGCCAGCATCATTTTCACAGTAATCAGTGCATTTTTTTAGAAATGATTGCTGTGAAAATGACAATGGTCCCAAAAATGTGTCAAAAGTGTTCTATGTGTCCGCCATAATGTCGCAGTCACGGAAAAAAATCACTGATCGCCGCCATTACTATGAAAAAAAAAGAATTAATAAAAATGCCATAAAACTATCCCTTATTTTGTAAACGCTATAACTTTTGCGCAAACCAATCAATAAACGCTTATTGCGATTTTTTTTACCAAAAATATGTAGAAGAATATGTATAGGCCTAAACAGAGGAAAAAAAATGTTTTTTTTATATTTTTGGGGGATATTTATTATAGCAAAAAGTAAAAAATATTGAATTTTTTTCAAAATTGTCTCTCTATTTTTGTTTATAGCGCAAAAAATAAAAACCGCAGAGGTGATCAAATACCACCAAAAGAAAGCTCTATTTGTGGGAAAAAATTACATCAATTTTGTTTGGGAGCCACATCGTACGACCGCGCAATTGTCAGTTAAAGCGACGCAGTGCCGAATAGCGAAAAGTGGCCTGGTCTTTGGCCAGCAAAATGGTCCGGGGCTTAAGTGGTTAATTCAAAAAATACTTTTGCGTACCTACAGCAGAGGGTAAGAGAATAACATTTTCTCTTCTAAACGTTCATTGTTTGGAGGACTACATAGATTTTTCTGCAATTTGGCATATTTTCTATGCAGTTCTTTTTGCAGCAAAAACAAGAGCTGACCTCACATATTAACACCCAATAGCTTTTAGATGGATTCCAGAAGCTTCCATGAATTTGCAGAGGGCTATACACAACTGTACAGAGGGCTCAGGTTGAGATGCAGCTCTTTAACCTTTTAAAACATGTAGCTGATAAAAATAGATTGGAGGGTACACCCCAAAGCAGCACAAGAACTATGGTGGGGCAAACCAAAAGGATTGAAACTTTCTAGCCAAAAACAATACCTTTATATATTTTTAAACCTACATGCACATTGTCTTTTAACTGTATCCTAGACAATAATTATTTGTGCCCTAAACATGGTTGGACTGTAGCACAATTATACCCTATTGACCATATCTTGCAAAAAAATCTGCCCATATGTGGCTAGCTTTACAACCAAATGTAGCAATTTTTGTAGCAAAAAAAAAAAATGTAAATGTCGAGGATTTAACTACTATATTTCTGCCACTGAAGGTGATAATAAGAATTTAGGATTCGTTCACATTTATCATGCATTTTCCTGCAACTCTTACATATGTATGGCAGTGCCAATAATTCCTAATGACACCCCCATGCAATTTGTGAACAGGTGTTTCGTAAAACCCATAGTGTTACAGTACCATGTGTTTTTGTGCAATTTCAAAAATGATGAAGGAACTTTTTTTGTCAATTTCTCGTGCACCGAAAGCCCACTGAAATTATTGGGCTGCCCTAAAGTCAACACGCTGGAATGTGCGGAAAGCATTCGTGCACGTTCAGTCGCACCTTCGTGGTGTGAGTGACGCCTTAGATATGGAATAAAATCAGCTGTAAACAACAAAGATATGAGGATTCACTGACAGATTCAATAACATATGAGGCCAAGTTAAAGAACTATGAAGGTAAATCTTAATTTCCTAATCTTCAGATTCCACCAGATGCAACAGAAACACTCTCATTTATCCTGGCATAGTCTCTTGTAATGCTAGATCAATATGTAATCTTCATACTGAAAAGTAATTTTGAATAACCAAAATAGTAGCGCTCAGTGTATAACAGCACACCTCTATATATAAATTATATACACTCTATAACCAAATGCATACATATAAATTCATAAATATACACCCTGTGAAAAAATGTGCATATAATAAACTCAGCAAGTGTCCATAACGTTCAGAACAGTGTTTTTAAATAATTGCTACAAAGTGCTTATGAAAAAATAATAAGTCCATGAATGAAATTGCATTCAAATGGTGGCTTCAAATCAAAATTGTGTAGACTGTATTTTCCTGTGTTTGCTTGAAATCTTCACCACACCAACATGCTCAGTGATTCCACTCCCTAAGGACTTGCACTCACCAATATGATATGCCTCGCACTCTCATGCTTGGCTAATCAGCTTAATTACCCCCCAGGGTTTCAAAAACGGATCCAGATGAAATTAGGTCAGTCAAGTCTCCCACATGAAAAAAACAACAAGTATCTCCGATAGTGAAGTATGTCACAACTTTAATAAAAATAGCACAGCACAAGTGACCCTCAATGGTTAAACTCACATTAGGCAGATCAAAATCAAGCACTTCAATAAAACTTCTCTAAACACCAGGCAAGTATACAGCAGGCAGCCGCGATGTATTGCGGTCTCGGCGGACCAAACTACAGGTATGTGTGTCTCACCCTCCTTCATGTAAGCTTGCCTCTCCACTGCAATCGAACCACCGCAAACTCCCGTCCAAACACCAAACTATATTCGACGAGTGGTCAAAAGATCTGAACACTGCCCACCAAGTGACTGTCGTGTAGCTCCTCCCAGACTAGTTTCGTCTTACAAGACTTCTTCCAATGGGATCAGTCACGCAAACTTACACCTCCCTCTTTATACTCCGACCGTGATTGGTCACGGGCGTGTCTCCTACTGCGCATATGCGCGCTTGCCGTCCCTATGACCTCAAAACATCGGGCATGACCTCTGTCATCACATACATGGAGGGCAAATGTGAATAGTACAACAAGATGTGATCTACATCTAATCTCTGTTCACTGCAGATACTGTTCATATTGAGCGCTATAACTGCCATACATTGAGAGAATATCGCTTGGTTACAAATATAAAATATATACACATATATAATTATATACATATGCATTTATCACTAAAACATATATTATTTCCAGAATTGCGATGAAATCACCGACAACTCTGAATAAAAAAAAGAAAAGGTATTAAAGAAAAACATGCGGGAAAACAAGTAAATTGAATTTTCAATTTCTTTATATCAGAGCATAAGGTCAAGGGACTAATATACCACCCTACAGTTATCAAACTGATGGAGATGTGAATCAATAAAATACGTAAAAAATAAAATTAACTAAAAATACATGTATATGGTAGACATCTAAATTAAATTTCCACCACAACCCCACATGTATACTAAATGAATAATCCCTTACATATACTGAAAAAGTGTGTCCATCTATCTCAATATGTATATATATTTGCATACGTGGACGCTTAGTACTACCTATTTATGACGGAGTGGGAGGACAGACATGTCTTCAATGTGCTTAGACCAGAATTAAAACTCTATCGAAGATTTATTGATGATCTCCTGTTTGTCTGGGAAGGATCCAGACAATCAGTTGAGGAATTCATAATACATCTGAATAATAACACTAATAATATAGTTTTGGACTATGTTATCAGTGAGGAGGAGGTTAATTTTTTGGATCTTACCATTATGAAATCCGACACCATTATCAGTACTAAGGCTTATTTTAAGCCGACCGATCGGAATAGTTATTTGTCCATCGGAAGTGGACATCATCCATCTTGGATCAGAAACATTCCGAAGGGACAAAATGCTAAGGATTCGGCGAAATTGCACATCAACAACTGATTTTTATACACAGGCCAATATTTTGGGTAACAAGTTCTTGGAGAAAGGTTATAAGGATGAGATCATTAAGAATACTATTAGTGAGGTAGCCCAGATTCCAAGGATGCAATGCTTGAAAAAGAAGGAGGATGGAACCACTAATAAGATCTTTCAGTTAGGTTTTATTTCTGACTTTCATTATCAATATAAAGAGATAGAGGGAATTTTTCGTAAATACTGGCACATAGTGTGCAGAGATAGACACCTATGCGAAATTCTATCAGAAAACCCTAAGTTTATTTATAGGAGGGCACCTAATTTTGGTGATAGGGTGGTACAAAAAATTCTAGATCCACCCAATCGCCTAGATTTCAATAAAAACTTTAAAGGTTTTTATTCTTGTCGTATATGCATCTGTTGCAGGACAGTGAAAACGGATAACAGAGGAACCACAAGCTTTATGAATAAGGATGGTGATGTTTTTGAGATTGAACAGTTCATCACACTCTTGCGAGTACGAAAATTGGAACACTTAGCTAACATCAAGAAAGGTTTTAGGTATCACAGTGTCTCCCTACATTTTAAGGCGACGCATAATCAGGATCCCACTCTTCTACAGTTTAGTGGAATTGATTGCACACATCCTGCTTGGAGAGGTTCGAATCGAGTCAGAGATCTCTCACAGAGAGAAACCAAGTGGATCTTCCTATTAAGGAGTCTCCACCCGAGAGGGTTAAACATTGAACTCGATTTAAACAGTTTTATTAGTAATTTTTAGAAATATTTTTTTTAAAACACACACTTGAATAGTGTTATATCCATGAGGGTATTTTTGTGTAGATGCATACTAAGCGTCCACATATGCAAATATATATACATATTGAGATAGATGGACACACTTTTTCAGTATATGTAAGGGATTACTCATTTAGTATACATGTGGGGTTGTGGTGGATATTTAATTTAGATGTCTACCATATACATGTATTTTTAGTTAATTTTATTTTTTAAGTATTTTATTGATTCACATCTCCATCAGTTTGATAACTGTAGGGTGGTATATTAGTCCCTTGACCTTATGCTCTGATATAAAGTAATTGAAAATTCAATTTACTTGTTTTCCGCATGTTTTACTTTAATACCTTTTGTTTTTTTATTCAAAGTATATTCAGAGTTGTC
Source organism: Rana muscosa (assembly GCA_029206835.1). NCBI lineage: Eukaryota > Metazoa > Chordata > Amphibia > Anura > Ranidae > Rana > Rana muscosa. Next base: position 16,805,797 of record JARGYO010005626.1, read on the forward strand.
AGTGATTTCATCGCAATTCTGGAAATAATATATGTTTTAGTGATAAATGCATATGTTTATATGTGTATATATTTTATATTTGTAACCAAGCGATATTCTCTCAATGTATGGCAGTTATGGTGCTCAATATGAACAGTATCTGCAGTGAACAGAGATTACATGTAGATCACATCTTGTTGTACTATTCACGTTTGCCCTCCATGTATGTGATGACAGGGGTCATGCCCGATGTTTTGAGGTCATAGGGACGGCAAGCGCGCATATGCACAGTAGGAGACACGCCCGTGACCAATCACGGTCGGAGTATAAAGAGGGAGGTGTAAGTTCGCGTGACTGATCCCATTGGAAGAAGTCTTGTAAGACGAAACTAGTCTGGGAGGAGCTACACGACAGTCACCTGGTGTGCAGCGTTTGGATCTTTTGACCACGCGTCAAATATAGTTTGGTGTTTGGACGGGAGTTTGCGGTGGTTCGATTGCAGTGGAGAGGCAAGCTTACATGAAGGAGGGTGAGACACACATAGTTGTTTGGTCCGCCGAGACCGCAATACATCGCGGCTGCCTGCTGTATACTTGCCTGGCGTTTGGAGAAGTTTTATTGAAGTGCTTGATTTTGATCTGCCTAATGTGAGTTTAACCATTGAGGGTCACTTGTGCTGTGCTATTTTTTTTAAAGTTGTGACATACTTCACTATCGGAGATACTTGTTGTTTTTTTCATGTGGGAGACTTGACTGACCTAATTTCATCTGGATCCGTTTTTGATACCCTGGGGGGTAATTAAGCTGATTAGTCAAGCATGAGAGTGCGAGGCATATCATATTGGTGAGTGCAAGTCCTTAGGGAGTGGAATCACTGAGCATGTTGGTGTGGTGAAGATTTTCAAGAAAACACAGGAAAATACAGTCTACACAATTTTGATTTGAAGCCACCATTTGAATGCAATTTCATTCATGGACTTATTATTTTTTCATAAGCACTTTGTAGCAATTATTTAAAAACACTGTTCTGAACATTATGGACACTTGCTGAGTTTATTATATGCACATTTTTTCACAGGGTGTATATTTATGAATTTATATGTATGCATTTGGTTATAGAGTGTATATAATTTATATATGGAGGTGTGTTATACACTGAGCGCTACTATTTTGGTTATTCAAAATTACTTTTCATTCTATTTTATTTAAAGTAGCAGCTGGTAGGGTTACTTTGTCTGGAATTTTTCGGACGTCACTTCAAGGCGCTGTGGAGTATATTGGGGAAAGAGGGCAGTTTGTTCCTTATTACACTGTTATTTTAAATCTTCATACTGAACCATTAGCTTGGATTATACTAAATAGAATTCACAGAGTAGGGTTGCCACCTGTCTGGGATTCACCCAGACAGTTCGGGTTTTGAATCATGTGTTCCGGTTTCAGTCTGCCTGAAACCCGGACACAATATTTACACAGGAATGTGGCTCGGAGCAGAGCCTGACAGGTGGGTGAAAGGGCACTCTGTATGCTGCATTACTATTCTCTTTGGAGAGCCCAAAGGTGTCCTAGGTCTGTTACAATCCTATAGTGTATGCTAAGAAATAAAATAAAAATTGCTGTGCACTGCTAAAGAGTTCGGGTTTGGCTTGAAGAAAAAGTGGCAACCCTATCACGGAGCAACAGTTGGCCTGCTACACAGAAACAAAATTATCAGCTAGTTTAGTGTTATATACAAGGCTAAGCTCAACATTTCAGGCAGAATTTCACTTTTCACTATAAATTCTCATGTCTTTTCTGTTCAAGCCATCCCAGTTTCCTTTAGATGTACCAAAACTATGGAATTGGTGGACCCACCATGTTTTCCATTCATTCGGTATATAATCTGGTAGGCCCTTGCACTACATCAGGGGTGTCCAACCCGTGGCTCGCAGGCCGCATGCAGCCCCAGATTTTAGCATGCAGCCTGGGCACATCTGGAGAGGCGCTGGGGATGCCGTGCAAACATAGCAGCTGTGGCAGCCTACAGATGATGGGTGCAGGGTGCAGGGTGTGTGTGCTAATGAGCAGAGCTGGTGAAGTGCTTCCTGTGTCTTACTTGTTTTCATGTTTAAAATCTACATACCAGGAAGTCATGAACTTTTCTATAGAACACACCAGGGGCTAAGGTAAGGCCTTGTTTCAAAAATCAAAAGAAGCTTTTATTTTTTTGCAACAGAGGCATGTACATATACATAATGGTATATTGGTACATAGGGGAGCTGGAGTTTAGAAAACAAAGTGAACCTGGCCTTTACCACTTAAGGACTGCCCCACGTACATTTACTGCGACAAGGCGACCCTTAAGCGCTAAATCACGTACCTGTACGTGATGCTTGTGCACGGCTCTGGTGCACGCGCGCGCTCCTGGAGCCGCGCTCCTGCTGTGATTGCACGAAGCCGGAGCCAATCAGCGGGTCCAGTGGCCATGTGGGGCCATCGGCCACCCACGATCGCTCACTGGAAAGATAGAACTACGGTCTGCCTATGTAAACAAGGCGGACCGTCATTCTGTCAGACAGGAAGAGAGATATCTGTGATTCCTGCTAATCAGGAACACAGATGTCTCTCTTCCTCGAGTCAGTCCATTCCCCATACAGTAAGAAAACACTCCCAGGGAACACAGTTAACCCTTTGATTGCCCATAATGTTAACGCCTTCCCTGCCAGTGTCATTTATACAGTGACCATGCATTTTCTTAGCACTGATCACTTTATTGGTGTCACTGGCTCCCAAAAAGTGTCACTTAGTTTCAGATTTGTCTGCCTCAATGTCACAGTCCCGCTAAAAATCAATGCTCGTCGCCATTACCAGTAAAAACAACAAAAAAAAGTCCATAAATCTATCCCATAGTTTGTAGACGCTCTAAATTTTGCGCAAACCAATCAACATACGCCTTTTGGGATTTTATTTACCAAAAATATGTAGCAGAATACAAAGTGGCCTAGATTATTATTATTTTTATTTAGAATGTTTTATAGCAGAAAGTAAAAAATACTGTTTTTTTTTTTCAAAATTGTCAGTCTTTTTTGGTTTATAGCACAAAAAATAAAAACCGCAGAGGTGACAAAATACCACCAAAAGAAAGATTTATTTGTGGGGAAAAAAAAGACATCAATTTTATTTGGGTACAACATCGCACGACTGCTCAATTGTCAGTTAAAGTAATGCAGTGCAGTATTGCAAAAATGGCCTGGTCAGGAAGGGGGTAAAACCTTCAGGAGCTGAAGTGGTTAAAGGGTGTTTATAAACATTTTGCACAATTTTCCAGCTTACTTCCGAGGACATACATTGGGAAATGTTAACAGTAATTCCATTTGGAAAAATAACCACAATACATATATATCCATGTTCAAATAAATGGATTATAATACAAACTTCTACCTAAAATATTATTACAGGAGGTAATTGAGAATAATGAACTCAGCATATTTATTTTTACAAATGTCTATCAGTTCATGAAGGCATAAAGTTATGTCCCTTTCACTTAACCTTCTCATATCCTCCTGGACAGATGACACCAACAGACCTTCAATGATTTGTACGGTGTCGATATAATTCCACTGTTGAACAATGCCCACGTTTTTGCAGTTCTGTGATAGGTAAACATGCTGACCATGTTCATTTGAAATCCAGGTACTGTACTTCCATTAGGAAATCATATTTTATCATTTAAAATCAGAGAAACCCTGACCCCTATAAAAAGGGAAAAAGGGGCAAACATTTTGGAAGTTTTTTTCTTTCTCGTATAAAGCATAGCAAATAAAAATGGCAGAACAGAAAAAAATCGCTTATTGCGATTTTTTTTACCAAAAATATGTAGAAGAATATGTATCGGCCTAAACTGAGGAAAAAAAATGATTTTTTTTTATATTTTTGGGGGATATTTATTATAGCAAAAAGTAAAAAATATTGAATTTTTTTCAAAATTGTCTCTCTATTTTTGTTTATAGCGCAAAAAATAAAAACCGCAGAGGTGATCAAATTCCACCAAAAGAAAGGTCTATTTGTGGGAAAAAATTACATCAATTTTGTTTGGGAGCCACGTCGTACGACCGCGCAATTGTCAGTTAAAGCGACGCAGTGCCGAATAGCAAAAAGTGGCCTGGTCTTTGGCCAGCAAAATGGTCCGGGGCTTAAGTGGTTAATTCAAAAAATACTTTTGCATACCTACAGCAGAGGGTAAGAGAATAACATTTTCTCTTCTAAACGTTCATTGTTTGGAGGACTACATAGATTTTTCTGCAATTTGGCATATTTTCTATGCAGTTCTTTTTGCAGCAAAAACAAGAGAGCTGACCTCACATATTAACACCCAATAGCTTTTAGATGGATTCCAGAAGCTTCCATGAATTTGCAGAGGGCTATACACAACTGTACAGAGGGCTCAGGTTGAGATGCAGCTCTTTAACCTTTTAAAACATGTAGCTGATAAAAATAGATTGGAGGGTACACCCCAAAGCAACACAAGAACTATGGTGGGGCAAACCAAAAGGATTGAAACTTTCTAGGCAAAAACAATACCTTTATATATTTTTAAACCTCCACGCACATTGTCTTTTAACTGTATCCTAGACAATAATTATTTGTGCCCTAAACATGGTTGGACTGTAGCACAATTATACCCTATTGACCATATCTTGCAAAAAAATCTGCCCATATGTGGCTAGATTTACAACCAAATGTAGCAATTTTTGTAGCAAAAAAAATATGTAAATGTCGAGGATTTAACTACTATAGTTCTGCCACTGAAGGTGATAATAAGAATTTAGGATTCGTTCACATTTATCATGCATTTTCCTGCAACTCTTAGGCCTCTTTCACACGGGGCGGATCTGTGAAGATCCGCCCCGTGAAGCTCCGCTTGCTCAGCGGGGATCGCTCCGTTGATCCCCACTGAGCCGACGGATGACTGGGCGGTCCCCGCGCACTGTGCAGGGACCGCCCTGTCAGAGCGCCGCTCTCCCCTATGGGGAATCAGATGACGACGGACCGTAGAGTCCGTTGTCATCCGATCCGCTCCGCAGACGGAAGGAAAAATAGGATTTTCCTCCATCACACTTTTTCGGAGCGGAGCGGATGTCAGCGGACATGTCACCGCTGACATCCGTGCTTCCATAGGGGTGCATGGAGGATCCGTTTCAGGTCCGCCTAAAAAACTGACAGGCGGACCTGAACGGACCTCCGTGTGAAAGAGCCCTTACATATGTATGGCAGTGCCAATAATTCCTAATGACACCCCCATGCAATTTGTGAACAGGTGTTTCGTAAAACCCATAGTGTTACAGTACCATGTGTTTTTGTGCAATTTCAAAAATGATGAAGGAACTTTTTTTGTCCATTTCTCATGCACCGACAGCCCACTGAAATTATTGGGCTGCCCTAAAGTCAACACGCTGGAATGTGCGGAAAGCATTCGTGCACGTTCAGTCGCACCTTTGTGGTGTGAGTGACGCCTTAGATATGGAATAAAATCAGCTGTAAACAACAAAGATATGAGGATTCACTGACAGATTCAATAACATATGAGGCCAAGTTAACCACTTAAGCCCCGGACCATTTTGTAGCTAAAGGACCAGAGGTGTTTTCAGAATTTGGCACTGCGCTGCTTTAACTGGAAATTGTGCGGACATGCAATGTTGTACTGAAACGAAATTTGCGTCCTTTTCTTCCCACAAATAGAGCTTTCTTTTAATGGTATTTGATTGCCTCTGCGATTTTTATTTTTTGCGATATAAACGGAAAAATGATATTTTCTAATTTTTGTTATAAGAAAAATCGAATACTACTCCCCCTACTATAGCAGAATGGCACGTCCGGGTGGACAAAATAGCGGAAATGGAAAGGCTCATCCACCAGGCTGGAGATGCCCACACCAAATTCAGACTCACTTGGGCCTGTTGGACGCATTATAGAGACCCCTCGAGGGCCGACAACACGCCTGCCACACCTCTGTCCCTAGTGATCTCAGACTCAGTCGTAGTTCACGAAACCACCGGAGACATCCGTCATTCCCACACTTAATCCCCCCCCCTCTCTCTCTCTTTCTCCTCCCAATATACATTATCTCCCATGTTACATTCTACCACATATCCATGTTTCCTTCATGGGAGACTACTCGGATTACATCTCTTATTGTTAATTATATATAGTGTTAGACGTTAGACAACCTACAAGGAGCCTCCGAAAGCCACGGACTCTGTTGGGATACCAAAAAGTCCAAGAGCCATTAGGTATCTATCCATTGCTGAACCACACCTGACCTAGCGTTGACTTAAATTTCTTAGGGCCCCCTCCCGCTCACAGTTTGATCCCTTTTGGGGTGAACGGGTTATGGGTAGGCCTGTACTGGTTCATTGTCTCATCTCTTGCACGGTTCTCATCCCATATGGTACGCCTCTTTATCCTTTTCAAGTTTTAGTGAATCCACCTAAATCAGCCACCAGTTATACTTAGTTACATGTGGTTTTGCAGTTACTTTGTGTATTCTGAGTACGCTCGTTTGGCTACTGTACCACGGTGCTGGCCAGCATTGACTGTTTGGACTAACTGTATTTCTTATGCACTTGTTGTAATATACTCATGTGGATGTTATCCATAATGTATTGCCTTCCATGCACTCTGTACATGTGAAAAATTAATAAAAATTGTTTAAAAAAAAAAAAAAAGAAAAATCGAATAAACGTAATTTTAGTCATACATTTAGGCCAAAATTTATTCAGTCACATGTCTTTAGTAAAAAAAATGTCAATAAGCGTATATTTATTGGTTTGCGCAAAAGTTATAGCGTCTACAAACTAGGGTACATTTTCTGGAATTTACACAGCTTTTAATTTATGACTGCCTATCTCATTTCTTGAGGTGCTAAAATGGCAGGGCAGTACAACCCCCCCCCCCAAATGACCCCATTTTGGAAAGTAGACATCCCAAGGAAATTGCTGAGAGGCATGTTGAGCACATTGAATATTTTTTTTTTGTCTCAAGTGATTGAGTAATGACTAAAAAAAAAAAAGAAAAAAAAATTACAAAAAGTTGTCACTTAATGATATATTGCTCACACATGCCATGGTTATATGTGGAATTGCACCCCAAAATACATTTTGCTGCTTCTCCTGAGTACGGGGATACCACATGTGTGGGACTTTTTGAGAGCCTAGCCGCGTACGGGCCCCCGAAATCCAAGCACCGCCTTCAGGATTTCTAAGGGCGCAAATTTTTGATTTCACTCCTCACTACCTATCCCAGTTTCGAAGGCCATAAAATGCCAAAATAGCACAAAACCCCCCCCAAATGACCCCATTTTAGAAAGTAGACACCCCAAGGAAATCGCTGAGAGGCATGTTGAGCCCATTGAATATTTTTTTTTCTTGTCCCAAGTGATTGAATAATGCAAAAAAAAATAAAAAATTACAAAAAGTTGTCACTAAATGATATATTGCTCACACATGCCATGGTTATATGTGGAATTGCACCCCAAAATACATTTTGCTGCTTCTCCTGAGTACGGGGATACCACATGTGTGGGACTTTTTAGGAGCCTAGCCGCGTACGGGGCCCCCGAAAACCAAGCACCGCCTTCAGGATTTCTAAGGGCACAAATTTTTGATTTCACTCCTCACTACCTATCACAGTTTCGAAGGCCATAAAATTCCAAAATAGCACCAAACCCCCCCAAATGACCCCATTTTAGAAAGAAGACACCCCAAGCTATTTGCTGAGAGGCATGTTGAGTATTTTACAGCTCTAATTTGTTTTTGAAAATGAAGAAAGAAAATCTTTTTTTTTTTTCCAATTTTCAAAACTTTTTGACAAAAAGCGAGATCTGCAAAATACTCACCATACCTCTCAGCAAATAGCTTGGGGTGTCTACTTTCCATAATGGGGTCATTTGGGGGGGTTTTCTGCCATCTGGGCATTCCATGGCCTCCGAAACTGTGATAGGCAGTGAGAAGTGAAATCAAAAATTTACACCCTTAGAAAGCCTGAAGGCGGTGATTGGTTTTGGGGTCCCGTACGCGGCTAGGCTCCCAAAAAGTCTCACACATGTGGTATCCCCGTACTCAGGAGAAGCAACAGAATGTATTTTGTGGTGTAATTCCGCATATGCCCATGGCATGTTTGAGCAATATATCATTTAGTAACAACTTTGTGCAAAAAAAATAAAATTAAAAAAAAAATTGTCTTTTTTCCGCAACTTGTGTCAACATATAAAATATTCAATGGACTCGACATGCCTCTCAGTATATAGCTTGGGGTGTCTACTTTCCAAAATGGGGTCATTTGGGGGGGGGTTTGAACTGTTCTGGCATTTTATACACAACATTAGGAAGCTTACATCCACTCTTCTAACCACTTGAAGACAAAGCCCTTTCTGACACTTTTTGTTTACATGAAAACATATCTTTTTTTTTGCAAGAAAACTATGTTGAACCCCCAAACATTATATATTTTTTTAAAGAAAAGGCCCTACAGATTAAAATGGTGGGTGTTGCATTTTTTTTTTCCACACAGTATTTGCGCAGCGATTTTTCAAACGCATTTTTTTGGGGAAAAATACACTTTTTTTATTTTTAATGCACTAAAACACACTATATTGCCTAAATGTTTGATGAAATAAAAAAGATTATCTTAGGCCGAGTACATAGATACCAAACACGACATGCTTTAAAATTTCTCACAAACGCGCATTGGCGACAAACTACATACATTTTTAAAAGCCTTTAAAAGCCTTTACCACGTTAGATTTACAGAGGAGGTCTACTGCTAAAATGACTGCCCTCGATCTGACCTTTGCGGTGATACCTCACATGCATGGTGCAATTGCTGTTTACATATGACGCCAGACCCACGCTTGCGTTCGCCATTGTGCAAGAGCAGGGCAGGACAGGTGTGCTTTTTTTTTTTTTCATTAATTTTGCTTTTTTATTTTATTTTTAAACTGGTCCTTCCATTTTTTTTTTTTATCATTTTTATTGTTATCTCAGGGAATGTAAATTTCCCCTATGATAGCAATAGGTAGTGACAGGTACTCTTTTTTTGAAAAAACTGGGGTCTATTCGTCTGCCCCCAAAGCATCTGACCACACCAAGATCGGTGTGATAAAATGCTTTCCCAATTTCCCAATGGCGCTTTTTATATCCGGGGGGGCATTCCCTCCCACTGCTTGTAAAAGCAGTCCAGAGGCTAATTAGCCACTAGGATTGCTTTTACATGAAAGCCGGCCGCTGGCTGAAAAGAATGATACCAAGATGATACCTAAACCTGCAGGCATCAATCTGGTATAACCATTCAAAGTCCAGTAACATACCAGTACGTTGCTGGTCCTTGTTGGACATGTATTGTAATCTTTTTTTTCATGCAGCCTGTTGGCTGAACGAAAAAAATAGAATGATCCGTGGGTATGCCCACCATTAGAATACCGCCCTTCACCCACCCACTTCTAATGATGGGCATACATGCACCAATTATATATGCCAAAGCATGGGGGCATCTTCCCGCAAAAGTTATGCCGCGTACACATGGTCAGACTTTTCCACAGGCAAGCCTCCGTCAGAATTTCGACCGTATGTACGCGGCATTAGGAGCAAAATCGCTCCTCCGCCCCTGCTGCCCCAATGCTTCGGCATATATGCTTTTTTTTTTTAAACTGTGGTGGTGAAATCACCTCCTACAGCACTGGAGTCGCAGGGATCAGGCCTGTCTCTGCGAACGCTGCAGTTATATGTGTTGTGTTTTGCAAGTGACAGCGATCGATTGATACTGCACTTGGGTGGCCTGGGCTGGACGGAGGGGCAAAATGCAGGTGCTAGCAGGTATCTGGGCTGATCCCACTAACATTGCGTTTTTGGGAACCCTAAACTGCTGGGGACGCTAGTATAGATCTGATCAGATCAGATATTGATCTGTCCAGATACTATACCACTAAGGGAGGTGTATGCTTCACGCGTGGGTGTTGGCATTACTGGCACTAATCTGACGCTGCCTGGGGTGTGACGCAGGGTTAACTAGGGGCAATTAGGGGGTTAAAACCTTTATTAGATAATATATGGGTGTACCTGACGCTATAAAAACCTGTGGCGAACCTAAAAAAAATAACTGGCTATCTATCGGCACCAGCATAACTAATACAGCGTTTAGAAAAACAATCGCTTAGTGACACTGGCAAAAGGGGGTGAAAGGGTTACCTGGGGGGGCGATAAAGGGGTTAAACCTTTATTAGGTAATATATGGGGGTACCCGACGCTATAAAAACCTGCGGCGAACCTAAAAAAAATAACTGGCTACCTATCGGCATCACCGACAATAAGACAGCGATCAGAAAAACGATCGCTTAGCGACAGTAGTGATAGGGGGTGAAAGGGTTACCTGGGGGGCGATCAAGGGGGTTAAACCTTTATTAGGTAATATATGGGGGTACCTGACGCTATAAAAACCTGCGGCGAACCTAAAAAAAATAACTGGCTACCTATTGGCATCACCGACAATAAGACAGCGATCAGAAAAACCATCGCTTAGTGACAGTGGTGATAGGGGGTTTAAGGGTTACCTGGGGGGCGATCAAGGGGGTTAAACCTTTATTAGGTAATATATGGGGGTACCTCACGCTATAAAAACCTGCGGCGAACCTAAAAAAAATAACTGGCTACCGATCGGCATCACCGACAATAAGACAGCGATCAGAAAAACGATTGCTTAGCGACAGTGGTGATAGGGGGTTTAAGGGTTACCTGGGGGGCGATCAAGGGGGTTAAACCTTTATTAGGTAATATATGGGGGTACCTGACGCTATAAAAACCTGCGGCGAACCTAAAAAAAATAACTGGCTACCGATCGGCATCACCGACAATAAGACAGCGATCAGAAAAACGATTGCTTAGCGACAGTGGTGATAGGGGGTGAAAGGGTTACCTGGGGGGCGATCAAGGGGGTTAAACCTTTATTAGGTAATATATGGGGGTACCTGACGCTATAAAAACCTGCGGCGAACCTAAAAAAAATAACTGGCTACCGATCGGCATCACCGACAATAAAACAGCGATCAGAAAAATGATCGCTTAGCGACAGTGGTGCTAGGGGGTGAAAGGGTTATCTGGGGGACGATCAAGGGGGTTAAACCTTTATTAGGTAATATATGGGGGTACCTGACGCTATAAAAACCTGCGGCGAACCTAAAAAAAATAACTGCCTACCGATCGGCATCACTGACAATAAAACAGCGATCAGAAAAACGATCGCTTAGCGACAATGGTGCTAGGGGGTGAAAGGGTTATCTGGGGGGCGATCAGGGGGTTAAACCTTTATTGGGGGGGTTAGGGGGCTACACTGGACCTAAAACTAAACTGTAGTGACACTTTTACAGTCACAAATGTCACTGATTGCAGTGATCAGTAAATAAATGGTCACTGCAATCAGTGACACTGTGACTGGGGGCTGGGGGGTGATCTGGGGGGGCCTGGGGGGCCATTTATGTTCCTATGTGTGCTGGTGTCAGTGTGCTGTTTGTGCACTAACCTGTGTGTCTTCTCTTGTACGGCGCTCGGTATATGTGAGCGCCGCATGAGAGATGACATCACTTCCTCTGCCTGTGTAAACTTTACACAGCAGAGGAAGCTTTCTCATTCGCCGGGAGCGATCGCGAGGGGGTGGCCGGAATCGAACGGCCGTCCCCTCATCCCGGATCGCTCCCGAACAATTAACGACCGCTCACTGTATAGAAGGGGGGTCCGATGGGACCCCCCAACTATACAAAGGCAATCACGTATATGTACGTGACTTTGCCTGTCGGTGCCATTCTGCCGACGTATTATTACAGTGGGCGGTCGTTAAGTGGTTAAAGAACTATGAAGGTAAATCTTAATTTCCTAATCTTCAGATTCCACCAGATGCAACTGAAACACTCTCATTTATCCTGTCATAGTCTCTTGTAATGCTAGATCAATATGTAATCTTCATACTGAAAAGTAATTTTGAATAACCAAAATAGTAGCGCTCAGTGTATAACAACACACCTCTATATATAAATTATATACACTCTATAACCAAATGCATACATATAAATTCATATGTATATGTAAGGGATTACTCATTTAGTATACATGTGGGGTTGTGGTAGATATTTAATTTAGATGTCTACCATATACATGTATTTTTAGTTAGTTTTATTTTTTACGTATTTTATTGATTCACATCTCCATCAGTTTGATAACTGTAGGGTGGTATATTAGTCCCTTGACCTTATGCTCTGATATAAAGTAATTGAAAATTCTATTTACTTGTTTTCCGCATGTTTTACTTTAATACCTTTTCTTTTTTTACTCAAAGTATATTCAGAGTTGTCGGTGATTTCATCGCAATTCGCGAAATAATATATGTTTTAGTGATAAATGCATATGTATATAATTATATATGTGTATATATTTTATATTTGTAACCAAGCGATATTCTCTCAATGTATGGCAGTTATAGTGCTCAATATGAACAGTATCTGCAGTGAACAGAGATTAGATGTAGATCACATCTTGTTGTACTATTCACATTTGCCCTCCATGTATGTGTAGCGGGGTTTCTAAATTTAGGTGGGGTACACCTGGGTGGTAATATGATCCAGGTGTGTAAATTATGGGAGTAATTGGACCATTTGTGTTCGTGGAGGATTGGGCAGTGTAATAATCTCCTTGGCCTGTGGGTGGCAGGTGCCCGCAGGCTCGAGGTAGATTTGCTGCCACAGTGCTGTCCTTTTTTTCCCTTCTCGGAGATGGTACGGCGAGGGCGGGGAACCTGCCGTGGCGTCATTGGAGGGGATAAAAGGGGGAGACGCCCTGGTCATGAGGTCTTGCTCTCTTGGAGGTCCTTCATCACGCGCCCAGGCACTTTAGGCCTGGGTGCGGGCGGTTCTGAATTCCGGCCCAGGTGCCCTAGGACCTGACCGGAATGGAGTTGGAGTACATCCCAGGCACCTTCAGCCTGAGGTGAGGTACTAAACCAGGAGGCCTGGGGCCCAGTGACTTCGACTGGGTCCCGCGAGGGTGGAGAAGTCCGAGGGTCCCTGAGGTGGATGGGGCCCATGTCTGAGGTGAGGAGGCCGGGGAGGTTACCCATTCGGAGAGTCTGGAGCAGCATCAACCCAGTGACGGATGGGCCTCTGGTAACTCTCTTGGAGGGACATATTCCCCTAATAGGGGTCACAGCGCAGCGAAGGTACTCCTATCTATGTTCTCTTGAGTCGCTGGTAGAGACTCTCAAGTTCTAAGTTCTCTCTTAGCCGATGGCTATAGTAACCACTGGTGAAACCACAGTGGTTTAGTTGACAATCAGGATAGTGCCTCGACATGCTCATTTCACTGTATCCACCTGTTGTTGGATCCCAACCAGTTGGCTACTGAAGCACTGTTTAATTGTGAGTTATGCAATAAAACAAGAGTTGGACTGTGATCGGTGTGTGGAACTCTGGTTAATGGGAGCAAAGGGAAGTGTTGGCACAGCAGGACTTAATCCATCATAGAAGCACACAGGCCCGAGGAAATATCTGGTACTGGCCTTCACCTCACCCACAGCCATGGGGAGGACATGGGCCGTAGCGCATCTCACCCTGTCGTGTGTGATACCCCTAGACAAGAGAGATGGGGTGAGACCGCTACATATGTGATGACAGGGGTCATGCCCGATGTATTGAGGTCATGGGGATGGCAAGCGCGCATATGCGCAGTAGGAGACACGTCCGTGACCAATCACGGTCGGAGTATAAAGAGGGAGGTGTAAGTTTGCGTGACTGATCCCATTGGAAGAAGTCTTGTAAGACGAAACTAGTCTGGGAGGAGCTACACGACAGTCACCTGGTGTGCAGCGTTCAGATCTTTCGACCATCCGTCGAATATAGTTTGGTGTTTGGATTTGAGTTTGCGGTGGTTCGATTGCAGAGGAGAGGCAAGCTTACATGAAGGAGGGTGAGACACACATAGTTGTTTGTTCCGCCGAGACCGCAATACATCGCGGCTGCCTGCTGTATACTTGCCTGGTGTTTGGAGAAGTTTTATTGAAGTGCTTGATTTTGATCTGCCTAATGTGAGTTTAACCATTGAGGGTCACTTGTGCTGTGCAAGTCCTTAGGGAGTGGAATCACTGAGCATGTTGGTGTGGTGAAGCTTTTCAAGCAAACACAGGAAAATACAGTCTACACAATTTTGATTTGAAGCCACCATTTGAATGCAATTTCATTCATGGACTTATTATTTTTTCATAAGCACTTTGTAGCAATTATTTAAAAACACTGTTCTGAACGTTATGGACACTTGCTGAGTTTATTATATGCACATTTTTTCGCAGGATGTATATTTATGAATTTATATGTATGCATTTGGTTATAGAGTGTGTATAATTTATATATAGAGGTGTGTTGTTATACACTGAGCGCTACTATTTTGGTTATTCAAAATTACTTTTCATTCTATTTTATTTAAAGTAGCAGCTGGTAGGGTTACTTTGTCCGGAATTTTTCGGACGTCACTTCAAGGCGCAGTGGAGTGTATTGGGGAAAGAGGGCGGTTTGTTCCTTATTACACTGTTATTTTCAATCTTCATACTGAACCATTAGCTTGGATTATACTAAATAGAATTCACAGAGTAGGGTTGCCACCTGTCCGGGATTCACCCGGACAGTTCGGGTTTTGAATCATGTGTTCCGGTTTCAGTCTGCCTGAAACCCGGACACAATATTTAGACAGGAATGTGGCTCGGAGCAGAGCCTGACAGGTGGGTGAAAGGGCACTCTGCATGCTACATTACTATTCTCTTTGGAGAGCCCAAAGGTGTCCTAGGTCTGTTACAATCCTATAGTGTATGCTAAGAAATAAAATAAAAATTGCTCTGCACTGCTAAAGAGTTCGGGTTTGGCTTGAAGAAAAAGTGGCAACCCTATCACGGAGCAACAGTTGGCCTGCTACATAGAAACAAAATTATCAGCTAGTTTAGTGTTATATACAAGGCTAAGCTCAACATTTCAGGCAGAATTTCACTTTTCACAATAAATTCTCATGTCTTTTCTGTTCAAGCCATCCCAGTTTCCTTTAGATGTACCAAAGCTATGGAATTGGTGGACCCACCATGTTTTCCATTCATTCGGTATATAATCTGGTAGGCCCTTGCACTACATCAGGGGTGTCCAACCCGTGGCTCGCAGGTCGCATGCAGCCCCAGATTTTAGCATGCAGCCTGGGCACATCTGGAGAGGCGCTGGGGATGCCGTGCAAACATAGCAGCTGTGGCAGCCTACAGATGATGGGTGCAGGGTGCAGGGTGTGTGTGCTAATGAGCAGAGCTGGTGAAGTGCTTCCTGTGTCTTACTGGTTTTCATGTTTAAAATCTACATACCAGGAAGTCATGAACTTTTCTATAGAACACACCAGGGGCTAAGGTAAGGCCTTGTTTCAAAAATCAAAAGAAGCTTTTATTTTTTTGCAACAGAGGCATGTACATATACATAATGGTATATTGGTACATAGGGGAGCTGGAGTTTAGAAAACAAAGTGAACCTGGCCTTTACCACTTAAGGACTGCCCCACGTACATTAACTGCGGCAAGGCGACCCTTAAGCGCTAAATCACGTACCTGTACGTGATGCTTGTGCACGGCTCTGGTGCACGCGCGCGCTCCTGGAGCCGCACTCCTGCTGTGATTGCACGAAGCGGGAGCCAATCAGCGGGTCCAGTGGCCATGTAGGGCCATTGGCCACCCACGATCGTTTGCTGGAAAGATAGAACTACGGTCTGCCTATGTAAACAAGGCGGACCGTCATTCTGTCAGACAGGAAGAGAGATATCTGTGATTCCTGCTAATCAGGAACACAGATGTCTCTCTTCCTCCAGTCAGTCCATTCCCCATACAGTAAGAAAACACTCCCAGGGAACACAGTTAACCCTTTGATTGCCCATAATGTTAACGCCTTCCCTGCCAGTGTCATTTATACAGTGACCATGCATTTTCTTAGCACTGATCACTTTATTGGTGTCACTGGCCCCCAAAAAGTGTCACTTAGTTTCAGATTTGTCTGCCTCAATGTCACAGTCCCGCTAAAAATCAATGCTCGTCGCCATTACCAGTAAAAACAACAAAAAAAAGTCCATAAATCTATCCCATAGTTTGTAGACGCTCTAACTTTTGCGCAAACCAATCAACATACGCCCTTTGGCATTTTATTTACCAAAAATATGTAGCAGAATACAAAGTGGCCTAGATTATTATTATTTTTTTTTAGAATGTTTTATAGCAGAAAGTAAAAAATACTGTTTTTTTTTTCAAAATTGTCAGTCTTTTTTTGTTTATAGCACAAAAAATAAAAAACGCAGAGGTGACAAAATACCACCAAAAGAAAGATTTATTTGTGGGGAAAAAAAGGACATCAATTTTATTTGAGTACAACATCGCACGACTGCGCAATTGTCAGTTAAAGTAATGCAGTGCAGTATTGCAAAAATGGCCTGGTCAGGAAGGGGGTAAAACCTTCAGGAGCTGAAGTGGTTAAAGGGTGTTTATAAACATTTTGCACAATTTTCCAGCTTACTTACGAGGACATACATTGGGAAATGTTAACAGTAATTCCATTTGGAAAAAGAACCACAATACATATATATCCATGTTCAAATAAATGGATTATAATACAAACTTCTACCTAAAATATTATTACAGGAGGTAATTGAGAATAATGAACTCAGCATATTTATTTTTACAAATGTCTATCAGTTCATGAAGGCATAAAGTTATGTCCCTTTCACTTAACCTTCTCATATCCTCCTGGACAGATGACACCAACAGACCTTCAATGATTTGTACGGTGTCGATATAATTCCACTGTTGGACAATGCCCACGTTTTTGCAGTTCTGAGATAGGTAAACATGCTGACCATGTCCATCTGAAATCCAGGTACTGTACTTCCATTAGGAAATCATATTTTATCATTTAAAATCAGAGAAACCCTGACACCTATAAAAAAGGGAAAAAGGGCCAAACATTTTGGAAGTTTTTTTCTTTCTCGTATAAAGCATAGCAAATAAAAATGCCAGAACAGAAAAAAATCCCCCAAATTAGCTTTTTTTTGGAAAGTAGACACCCAAAGCGATCTTTAGTTTTTTTTTTCCAAATGAAGAAACATGCTGTTCTTCAGGTGAATAAAACATGGAGCTTAGCAATGGTGTGCTAGAGACATTATTGTCCAGACCATACACAGAAGAAGGATGGAGACAGGGCCGTCGGAACAGGACAGGCAAAACAAGCAATTGCTTGGGGCCCCGAGCTGGCCTGGGGCCCCAGCCTAGGGTGCCTGCCTGCTGCCTGTCACTGTCCTGGATTTTCACCCTGAGCCGATCCGCGGATTGCAGCCATCTTGGTACACCCGGCGGCAGCGGCCGAGGTGAGATGTGGGGAGATGTGGACATTACAGGGGGGAGATGTGGACATTACAGGGGGGAGATGTGGATATTAAAGTGGGGGAGATGTGGATATTACAGTGGGAGAGATGTGGACATTACAGGGGGGAGATGTGTACATTACAGTGGGGGAGATGATGTGGATATTACAGTGGGGGAGATGATGTGAATATTACAGTGGGGGAGATGATGTGGATATTAAAGTGGGGGAGATGATGTGGATATTACAGTGCAGAGTCCCCCTGTCCATCCCACGGTCCCCCTGTCCATCCCATGGTCCCCCTGTCCATCCCACTGTCCCCCTGTCCATCCCACGGTCCTCCTGTATATCCCACGGTCCCCCTGTCCTTCCCACTGTCCCCCTGTCCATCCCATGGTCCCCCTGTCCATCACACAGCATCTTAATGTTAATGTGAGTGTGTATGTGTTTTAAGTATGTTGGATTATATGCAACAGCAGTATTTTCACTGTAAACCTTTTTTATTTATATAAAGTGTGGGTGAGCTTAAACTGTTTCGCTATACTGTGGTTCCTGTAGGCTTTGCATGAGTGCGGGGGGGTTTGGGGGGCCTCCATGTCTATTTTGCTTGGGGCCCACAAATTCCTTCAAATGGCCCTGGATGGAGATAAAAGGGTTATTGTGGAGACCTGCAAGATAAGGAAGGTGAGGGTTAATATACAGTTCACATAGAGTGTCAGTATTTAGGTCAGATGTGTAGGACAGGAGGGGTAGTGAAACTGTTAAAAAAAACGAACAGTTCTCTCCATCCTTGTATCCAAGCCACAGTCTCTGTCCACCTGCACTGCCTCTCCTCTCTCCTCCAACGGGATTGAGTGTTCTGGTTATTTTGGAAAGGTGTATTTGACAAAAAAAAAAATCAGTTTAGACTTTGGTGTTATTCAGTTTAGACAGGGGTGCTCGCAAAGTAATAAATAACAAGACCATAATTGTGTGCAGATGTGAGCTTCTAATGTTTTCCTTTAATGGTAGAAACAGTAGAGCATATATTTACAAAGCAATGTGACTTAAAAAATGTCATCAAACATTCTCTGCTAGTGGATCCATCACTGTCATTAAATATACTTGCATCTGAAAGGTTCACCTGCAGTGAATGTTTGCTGAATGTCAGACTTGCTGCTTTAAAAATATGCCCCTTGGGGTTTCATTGCAGAACAAATTGTTTTCTGAGGTTAATTAGAGGAATACTTGATGTTCTGAATGTTTATAGAAGCCACCGCCAAATATGAACTACTCATGTTATAAAACAAAACAAACCATTAACAACAACCATTGAACCAAAATTCTACTCCAATCTGTCTCCAGGGACCCAATTTTCTCCATTGCCTTCCACCATATTACTTTGCTATTTATTTTTTTACATTAAATTAAATATATGCATTTCAGTACCAGAGCTGTTTAGTCTGCATATGCTGCATCTTTTGGGGAAAGAAGTAGAGCTTTTGAAACAGCTAATGGAGCAAATTATGAAGGCTCGATATTTTTGCACAGAGCAGCCCAGATCCTCCTCTTCTCGGATCCCTCTTCAGTGCTCCTGGCCTCTCCCTCCTGTTAACTGCCCCCACAGCAAGCAGCTTGCTATGGGGGCACCCGAGCCAAGCCACACCTCCCTGTGTCCATTCAGACACGGGCCCCACCCCCTTTCTCTTCTCATTGGCTGACTGACTTTGACTGACAGTAGGGGGAGCCAATGGCACCGTGCTGCTGTCTCCGCCAATGAGGAGGCAAGTCCCGGGCAGCCGAGACACTCCTACAACATCGCTGGATCTAGATGGGGCTCAGGTAAGTATTAGGGGGGCTGCTGCACACAGAAGGCTTTTTATCTAAATGCATAGAATGCATTAAGATAAAAAACATTCTGCCTTTACAATCACTTTAAAATTAGAGTGGGATTATAGTTTAAACATTTTGTAATATATACTGTACCTGGAGCGGGCATGTAGGGAGACATGCGAGGTGGGAGCTCCTCCGTCACTTCACACATCCTGAATTCTTCTCCTACAGCACAACCTACTCATAGATAATAGATACAAGTTGCTTGCAACCCGTATGTTCACTGAACTGGTTGTCCAGGAGGTAACTGCAAAGTTTGCAGAAAAAGATGGCAGAACATCAGTCTATGAGGACCATGAGTGATATCCCCTTTTGCCATACCTCACCACCATAAACACCACAAAGGTAATAGAGGCAACATCTATGTGCCGATTTACCTTGTCCACTAAAATAGAAGAGGTCATATCCTGATATCTCTACTCTATCAGAAATTTGTATCAACTATGGAATATATTTGCCAAGGCTGAGGACCACTTAAACCATGTCAATCACATAATACAGCAGCAACAGCATCAAGAAGACATTGAGAATAGGTTGAGGCACAGACGTGCCTATTCTGTGGGACTCCCCAAAAAAGCCAAAGGTAATGACCACACCACCTTCTTGTAGACCTGCTGATCAAAAACTACAGCAGCAACAAATTTACTCTTACTTTTGGAGTTGAAAGGGACATGGGTTATCAACAAAGTTGGCAACGTTATTAGTAGTGATGAGCCGAACACCCCCGGGTTCGGTTCGCACCAGAACCCGCGAACGGACCGAAAGTTCGCACGAACATTAGAACCCTATTAAATACAATGGATGTGAACGTTCAAATTCTAAAGTGCTAATTATAACGACTATTATCCATGTTATTGTCCTAAACAGAGTTTGGGAACCCGGGTTCTGCACCAGGGGACATGTATCAATGCAAAAAGAAGTTTTAAAAACGGACGTTTTTCGGGAGCAGTCATTTTAATGATGCATAAAGTGAAAAAAAAAAAGTCAAATATTCCTTTAAATATCGTACCTGGGGGGTGTCTAAAGTATGCCTGCGAAGTGCCACGTGTTTCCCGTGTTTAGAACTGTCCCTGCACAAAATGACATTTCTAAAGGAAAAAAAAGCCATTTAAAACTGCTTGCGGCTTTAATGTAATGTCTGGTCCCGGTAATATGGATGAAAATCTTTAAGAAAAATGGCATAGCTACCCCATCACCCCCCCCCCCCCTACCCCAGCCCATTACCAGCCCCTTTGGGTCTTGTTTGGATATTAAGGGGAACCCCGCAACACAAAATAAAAAAGGCCCTATATACTCTGAACAGCAGTATACAGGCGGTGTAAACAAGACTGGTGTAAACAAGACAGGGACTGTAGGTTTGTTCTTAAGTAGAATCTGTTTGTAATTTTGAACACGTACATTGTTTAAGTGTAGCTCCAGCCAAAAAATCTATTTTTAAGCTTTTTGGAAAACATAGGGAAGGGTTATCACCCCTGTAACATTTGTTTTGCTGTCTGTGCCCCTGTTCAGAACATTTCACCTCACTTTGCGTCCCAATGACAACTGTTTTTGAAATGTGGTGTTTTTATTGAAACAAGGATTGGTGATAAAGCATCAGTAGAGAGGAGACACCTTTCTCCCATATTAATTCTTACAGGAGAGAATTTTCCTTCCTTGGGGTAGATTTCCTCTCACTTCCTGTTGTCTTCTTCCGTTTGCAAGTAGGAGTCGTTTGTAAGTTGGATGTTTGAAAGTAGGGACCTGCCGTATATACTCTGCAGAAATTGGCCCCTTAGGTGTTGGTGTTGGCACAACACTGTAAGCACTCACAGTTACTCTTGGTGGGTGCTGGAACGCCCTGCTGTCAACTATTATATCAGGAATTGTAATAACATATAATTGTTGAACAGTGGTAGTAAAAATTGGGCCTTTGATGGTGGTGCTGGTGCCACAACACTGTAAGGCCTGACTCTTGGTGGGCGCAGCAATGGGCCCTGCTGTGAATTATTAGATCAATAATTATAATTGCATGCCCCTGTTGAACAGGGGCTGAAAAATTGGGCCTTAGGCACTGGTGGCACAACACTGCAACCCCTCACAGATACTGTACTTGGAGCACAGCAATGAGCCCTGTTGCAAAGTATTGCATCAAAAATTGTAATTACACGCCCCTGTTAAACAGGGGCTGAAAAATTGGGCCTTAGCCACTGGTGGCGGCACCCATAAACCAAAATGATCTTCCAAGCTATCATCATTAATCGGATCATTGAGGAGGAGGAGGAGGATAGCCAGTCAACATAACAGCACAGGCACTCAGCATCAGCATCAGTCTTGAAGGGATGTGACATTTTAAAATCAATTAGTCTGTTATATCAGCATCAGGTGTGTGGTAGCTGGTGGTGATCCAAGACTGGTTCATCTTGATGAAAGTCAGTCGATCAACCAAATCGGTGGACAGGCGCACCCTGTGATCCGTGACAAATCCTCCAGCAGCACTGAATGTGCGTTCTGAAAGAACGTTGGATGCAGGACAGGCCAGTAGCTCAATTGCATACTGTGCAAGCTCTGGCCAGTGATCCATCCTCAAGACCCAGTAAGCCAGAGGATTTTCGGTGGGGAAGGTGTCCAAGTCTGACCTTGCCCCTAGGTATTCCTGCACCATGTATATCAGACGCTGGCGATGGTTGCTGGAACCGATCATACTTTGGGGCTGCGGACTAAAGAATTGTCTGAACGCATCGGTCAGACGGCCACCTTCCCCACCGCTCCTTCTTTGACTGCCCGAAGCCTCAGCAACTCGTTGTCCAGGACCAGGAGTTTGTAACCTCCCAGTCTCTAGGAACGCGTTGCACAGACCTTTCTGCAAGGCCTCCCGGAGTTGTCTCATCCTCTGCTCCCTCTGCGACGGTAACATAAGGTCCGCAACCTTACCCTTGTACCGTGGATCAAGGAGAGTGGCCAGCCAGTAATGGTCCCTCTCCTTGATCCGAAGAATACGAGGATCCTTCCGCAGACTTTGCAGGATCAGGGAGGCCATGCAGCGTAGGTTAGCTGAGGCATTCAGTCCGGAGTCCTCTGGGTCACTAAGGACGACATGATCCGCAGCCACCTCCTCCCAGCCACGTACAAGTCCACTGGTTTCTTGGGACTGTAAATCATCCCTAAAAGACTGCTGCTGATGATGCTGAGTGCCAGCCTCCACCTCCATGCTGACACAATCCTCCTCCTCCTCCTCCTCTTCCTGTTCGATGGGTGGGACAGAAGGAACACTGTCTAGGTAAAGGGGGCCTTGAGAGGCAAGGAAGTCCTCCTCTTCCTGCCTCTGTTCTGCCTCAAGTGCCCTGTCCATTATTCCACGCAGCGTGTGCTCCAACAGGTGGACAAGAGGTACAGTGTCACTGATGCATGCACTGTCACTGCTCACCATCCTCGTGGCCTCCTCAAATGGTGCCAGGACAGTGCATGCATCCCTGATCATGCCCCACTGGCGTGGTGAAAAAAACCCGAGCTCCCCTGACCCTGTCCTGGTGCCGTAGTCGCACAGGTACTCATTGATGGCCCTCTGCTGTGTGTGCAGCCGCTGCAGCATGGCCAACGTTGAGTTCCACCTGGTGGGCATGTCACATATAAGGCGGTTCTTGGGCAGGTTCAACTCCTTTTGCAGCTCAGCCAGGCGAGCACTGGCATTATAAGATCTGCGGAAATGCACACAGACTTTCCTGGCCTGCCTCAGGACATCCTGTAAGCCCGGGTACCTGCCCAAGAACCGCTGCACCACCAGGTTAAGGACGTGAGCCACACAGGGCACATGGGTCAGTTGTCCCTGTCGGAGGGCGGAGAGGAGGTTGGTGCCATTGTCGCAAACCACCATTCCTGGCTTAAGCTGGCGTGGCGTCAACCACCTCTCGGCCTGCCCCTGCAGAGCAGACAGGACCTCTGCCCCAGTGTGGCTCCTGTCCCCCAAACACACCAGCGCAAGCACGGCATGGCATCTTTTTGCCTGCGTACTTGCGTAGCCCCTTGAACGCCTACGGAGCACCGCTGGTTCCGAGGACAAAGCACAGGAAGAGGCCATGGAGGAAGAAGAAGAGGAGGGGGTGGAGGAGAGAGGTGTGTCACAACCAGTAGTAGCATTTTGGAGGCGTGGCGGTGGAACAACCTCCAACACTACTGCACCTTGTCCTGCATCCTTCCCAGCTGCCAAAAGAGTGACCCAATGGGCCGTGAAAGAAAGGTAACGTCCCTGTCCATGTCTGCTGGACCATGAGTCAGCGGTAATATGCACCTTACCGCTGACCGCCCTGTCCAGCGAGGCCAAGACATTGCCTTCCACATGCCTGTAGAGAGCCGGAATCGCCTTCCGTGAGAAAAAGTGGCGTTTGGGAACCTGCCACTGAGGAACCGCACATTGCACAAACTCACGGAAGGGGGCCGAGTCTACCAACTGAAAAGGCAGCAGTTGAAGCACTAGCAATTTAGCCAAGCTAGCATTCAACCGCTGGGCATGTGGATGGCTGGTTGTGAACTTCTTTCGACGGTCCAGCAGCTGGGGCAGGGAAATTTGCCTGCTAGAATCGGACGTCGGTGTACTGCTAGCAGAGTGCCCGCAAGTACTTGGCTGTGACACACCTAATTCTACACCTTCATTCCTCTCAGTGCAGGTTTCAGAGAGGACTGAAGGTATAGTGGGGTTGGAGATCCCAGCTGATGCGGTGCAAGGAGAGGTCCGCTTTGTTCTTTGGTGTGGGTCTTTAAGGTAGGCTTGCCAACGAGCTGCATGGCAGGTCAACATATGTCTGATCAAGCATGTGGTGCCCAAGCGGCTGATGTTTTGGCCACGCGATATACGCTTGAGACATATGTTGCAAACAGCAGCTGTGCGATCTGATGCACTCGCCTCAAAAAAGGCCCACACCAAAGAACTTTTTGAATGACGGGCAGAGGCAGCGCCCTGCACAGGCGGAGCTCTGCGGTGTGATTCCGTCTGTGTGCTGCCCATACGCTGGCCACCCAAGGGCATCCTGCCTCGTTGGAGATGTGCCTCCTCCTCATCCTCCACCTCCTCCTCTCTCCTATTAGGCACCCACGTGGAGTCAGTGACCTCATCATCCCCTCCCTCCTCATCACTGGAGCCAATCTGGCAGTATGCTGCAGCTGCTGGAGCATGACTGCCAGATTGGTGTCCTTCTTGAGCATCCCCTCTCTCTGCTCTCACGCTACTGCCTTCCTCTAGCTGGGTATCATCATCAGATCCTTCGAAACGCTGGGCATCCTCCTGGAGCATGTACCCAACACTGTGCTCAAACAGTTCGGGTGACTCCTCAGGAGGAGGACATGGTGGGTCTAGGGAAGGAGTGACTAATGATGACATTGATACCAGAGAAGAGGACGCTTTGGCAGCTGCTTTGCCAGTACCCTGAGCCTGGGTGAGAGAGGATGAGGAGGATGAGGTGGGCTTGGTCATCCACTCTACCAAGTCTTCGGCATGATGTGGCTCAACATGTCCAGCTGCCGAAAAGAAGGACAAGCGTGTCCCATGGCCATGTGCTGATCACAATGCACCGCGTCCACGACCAGCACTGTTGCCCCCAGACACAGAGCCTGCTTGCCCTCTTTTTTTGCCTCCTGACTGTCTGCCTCTCCTTGTTTGCCTTCCAGACATTTTAATGGATGGCCTGCAGGGAGATGGGAAAAACAGCAATAAGGGCTACCTTCAGGTGTATACTGTGCAGGAGGCTTAGCAACAATGACACTGACACTGTCTCCTGCCTATCCTTCTCTGTCCCTAAACACAAGGATTTGCAATATGCTTCAGCAAGATTGGTTTAGCACAGAATAGCACACTGACAGTTTCCCTCACTGTCCTTCTCTGTCCCTACAAACAAGGTTTAGCACAGAATAGCACACTGATAGTTTCCCCGAGTGTCCTTCTCTGTCCCTAAACTCAAGGATTTCAAATATGGTTCAGCAAGATTGGTTTAGCACAGAATAGCACACTGATAGTTTGGCGGCCTTTTATAGTGTGGGGCGTGTACTAAACCCCCTCAGCAATAATTGGCCACAGGCATCCTGCCTGTGGCCAATCATTGCTCTCCCCGCTGCCGGCGCTGTGATTGGCCAAGCATGCGGGGTCACAGTGCATGCTTGGCCAATCACAGTGCCTGGATGACACTGCGATGGCGTAGTGCATTGTGGGCCGTTCGCGTCACTCGAATTTGGCGCGAACGGCCCAAATCGTTCGATCTTCGTCGAACGATCGAACAGCCGATGTTCGAGTCGAACGTATGTTCGACTCGAACACGAAGCTCATCCCTAGTTATTAGTATAAAATAACATGATGAAAATCTCAAACCTTACCTGTAGACATTTTTTTACTCACTTCAGGACAAAGATCCCATCAGCCTAATTAAATATTTGCGATATGTATTATCCAGAGATCAGACTTACCGTATATACTTGAGTATAAGCCGATCCGAATATAAGCCCAGGCACCTAATTTTACCACAAAAAAATGGGAAAACGTATTGACTCGAGTATAAGCCTAGGGTGTCCATCTGCATGCCTCACTGTGCCTCACTTTGCCTCACTGTGTCCATGTGCATGCCTCACTGTGCCCATGCCTCACTGCGCCCATACCTCACTGTGTCCATGACTAGACTGACGTTTAACATGGGAGTCTATGGAAGGGGTGCCCGGCTTTGAAAAATCGGTGCTCCCCGGCAGTAGGCCCCCAGACAACAAACTTTGCACACTTGTAGAGGAGAAATGGGGCTACATGTGTGTCAAGTTCTGGGTCCAGGGAACTTACGACCGGCCGGTACCGGGTCCCCAAAATCACCAGAGAAATTACCATTTAACATGGGAGTCTATGGAAGATGTGCCGGCTTTGAAAAATGGGTGCTCCCCGGCTGTAGGTCCCCCGGACATCAAACTTTGCACACTTGTAGAGGAAGAGTGGGGCTACATGTGTGCCAGGTTTGGTACTGGGTCCCCAAAGTCCAGGAGATCAGGCGCAAAAAGGTGACTCGAGTATAAGCCGAGGGGGGCATTTTCAGCAAAAATGTGCTGAAAAACTCGGCTTATACTCGAGTATATACGGTATGTTTTAATACTTAAACCCAGGTTCGGTTAAAACTCTCACTCGGTGTGAGGGGTTATATAGGACTAATGGATTGGGATTCTTTATATTTTCTGGCATTCTCCTGTATGTTGATCATTCCCTTAAAAAATGATTCCTTATTTAGATATACTGTAGATTTCTTCGAAAACCTGGTTGATGGCGTTGAACACACAAGCAACCATCATTAGGGCTGAAATATAACAAATATTGTCTAAACACCACAACCATGTGTACTTTTTCTTTAATTTTGGTGTCCTTTGTGCATTTCTTTTAGATCTGTGCAGTAATCCAGCATAAAAACAAAATTGATGGGTAGATTGACTTTTGTACAACCACAGTGCCCATAAATGGATCAAAAATCAGCTAGTTCCTGCTGAACCAGCTAAACTTCAATCCATGTATGGCCAGCTTTACTGTTAGCATTCTGTTATATTATATTGTGATTATTAGTTCTGCTACGAGGTGGCAGTGTTATAATTAATGTTTGTTTAAAGTAAGTTCCGCCTAGTAGAACTACATGGTTATGATATATTTTCCTGTTTTCCAATAAAACAAGAACCGCTCATCGATGTATGCAGCGCCATCTTTGATTGAAAAGGTACATTTTTTCAATAGGTTTTCAAATAACTTAGTATCGAGCATGTCTTTTTATGCCGCGTACACACGATCATTATTCACGGCGGTTAAAAAAACGCTGTGAATAATGACAGGAAAAACGAGGGAACCGCTTCGGTTCCAAGGGTTCCCTACACACGGTCGTTTTTCCCGTCATTTTTTCTCTTGACGAGAAAAACGACCGTCTGTGGGCTCCGCGGCAGTGTCTCCCTATGGGAAAACTGCCGCGGAAAAAAATGATGGAAAAAACGATGAGAAAATTTAGAACATGTTCTAATTTTTCTCGTCGTTTTTTATGCCGTTTTTCTCGACGAGAAAAACGACATAAAGCCCACAGACGATCGTTTTTCTCAGCGAAAAAAAAAATGCAGTTTTTCTCGTCGAGAAAACCGGTCGTGTGTACGTGGCATTAGAAATGTCTATATTTCTTTCACAACACCCAGCCCAGTGTAAATCCATTGCCTTTATTTGTATATTTATATATGTTGTATAGTAAAATATTTTGCAGCATCAAAGTTCTATATACTGTGCTGAAATAATGAAAATTACTTAAAATGCACCTACACAAAAAAGCTAGAAAAACAAATTACATATGTGAACTATTGTTATAATTGCAAGTACAGAAAACATATTTCTTCATTAGAATGAAAGAAAATAATGAATTACACAATACAGTAATAAAGTAGAAGAGTATGACTCATTCAAAGTTATTTTCAGAACTTCAGGTAAATAAATCAAACACTGAAAAACACAGGTAATAAGATTTTTTTTTTTTTTTTTTATAATTGTAGTTTTTATTAGATCAAAGATAAAATAACATTACAGTATAAATTCAACATATACATTTCAAGGCATACATCAGATAAACAGTGGCATATTTGTAAAAGCAGTTGGTGCATATAAAAAATATACATATGGTAGTATCAAAACCTTACCAATATAATTTGCATATATATCATTAGCAGGTTTCTCAAAGTGCAATATGAACGGATACAGGTTATAAAACTGTGCATGTCAGCTCACAACGAAGGGATCTACACAAGGATGGTAAAGATAAGGCAGTCCAATCTCAGATCACTTGTTCCCCATAGCTCGAGCAATCCCAAAGTTCCCACACCTTGTCCAACTGAGTAACTGTGTCATGAACCTTAGCCGTAAGATATTACATTTTCCTAACTTCAGCAATTAATTGTAGAAATTGCATGGGGGGGGGGGGGGTAGTGGACAGCCAGCATAATGGTATAGCCCTCTTAGCGGCCAGAAGTATATATGAGGACAATCGTTTAACAGACTTTGGGACACCCGGAAACGGGAGTCCAAGTAAATAATTGACAGGATCTAGGGGGAGAGGTAGGCCTGTTATAGTCTGAAGGGTATGCGTACCCTCCAACCAGAATGTCTGTATAAGTGAACAGGACCAAAAAATATGGAAGTGTGAGCCTGTCTCAGCATTGCATCTCCAACATTTAGGAGAGAGGGCAGGATTTACTCGGTGAAGTCTATCAGGCGTCTTATACCAAAACATTAAAATCTTCAATGCCGATTCCCTCTGAGCTACACATTTAGAAGATTTGAAAGTTGATGACCATATAATAGCCCATAAACGCAAGGGAATAGGGCGCTCTAATAGCAAACTCCATTTGCGCATGTATAGGTGTGTTTCAGCCGATAAGTCTATAGATTCATGCAAAATGTGATATATAGATGATATGAGATGCAATTGATGGGGACCTTCCGCACATACACGTTCAAAGGGAGTAGGCCTTTCTAGGGTGAGAGTAGGAGACAGGGATTGAAAAAAATGTCTAACCTGAAGATAAAAGTAAAATAGATTATGAGGAATAGAAAACTTTTTTTGGAGGGTTGCAAATGTAAGAAATTTGCGAGTGACTGGATTAACCAAATTTTGCAATTGAAATAGTGGAGTCTGCATCCATGGTAACAGGCGACCATAGACCAAACTGTCAGGCAATGCCGGATTTAAAAGTACGTTAGTCAGAGGAGGACATGATAATGTGAGTGAAAATTTCAACCTACACTTATTCCATATGGATTTAGTGAATAGCATAGATGCAAGACACATGTTTTTCAATATGGGGTCACTGTGTAGGGATCTAGACCACACTAGAGAACACGGATGTACCGGGTATATGGCACCTTTCTCTATCTCCGACCACCGGTTTGGGCCACTCTGACATGACCAGGACACCACCACCCGTAAATGAGAGGCAAAGTAATACCTAATGATATCGGGTGCCCCCAAGCCCCCCTGCGACCTTAAGGAAAAAAACACCGAGCTGGCTATCCGATGTGCCTTATTATTCCATATAAACTTGAAAAACCCTCTGTGAAGAGCTTTGAGCTGACTGGTAGGAATGGCTACAGGGAGCGTATCAAAGAGATAGAGAAGCCTAGGCAGCACAGACATTTTCAACACATTAATTCTACCCAGCATAGTAATAGGATAGGCGGCCCACTGGTGAAGACTTCTATAATGTCCTGAAACAGGGGGGGGGAAGTTAGCAGAGTATAGAGTAGCATATGAGGAGGTAATCTTGACGCCCAGATATGTCAGAGCATGTGAACACCACTTATAAGGGTATGTGCTTTGCAATTGTATCAACAAGTCTGGTGGGACATGTATGGGGAGTACTTCAGTTTTAGTTGTATTAATTGTATAGCCCGATATAGATCCAAATGTCTGAAGAAGTGCGTGCAGGGAAGGGAGTGACGTGATGGGATTCGTTATTGTAAGGAGGATGTCATCCGCAAAGAGGGATAGCTTATATTCTCGTTGTCTCATCAATACCCCCTTAATGTCAGGGTAACTCCTAATAGCCTCTGCTAGAGGCTCGGTAATAAGATTTTAAGGGGATAGCTATACATTTTCTTTTTCCCCTTTGGGAGCATGCACATGCAGGTTTTTATTTGTATATTTAGTTCTTGTTTTATGAGAAATTGAAAACCTCCAGACTAGGTCACTAAGTCCCCCATGCTGCGATATAGTTCCTGAGTATGGGTTACTGATCACTAGGGAGGGGGTCAAGCTCACCAACCCCTCACTATACCGAGTTGACTGTCTCCCATGTCAGGTACCGACCTTCCACTGGCTGGCTGATATAACATTCACACCACTTCACCAGTTACCCTTAGCAAAGGGAATATAGCCGCATCTCCTGTTAACTCCTCTGCACGAATAACCCTTCAGTGGTGGCTTTATTGTACTTCCTCGTCATCCCCTTGTTATACAAGCCCTGTCCATGATACACCCTGCATGCACCCCTTTGAATAACTTCAGACCAGGTATTAAACGGTTAACAGTACCTTTACTAAATCCCTGAGGGTCTACTTAGACATTGCCCGTCGTGATGGGTGAAGGTTGGATCTTTGTCTTCCTAGACAGATCCTGCAATGAGATTGGTAAGTCCATGTAAGCCAATTTTGGTATCCATTTTATTGCTGCTTTTAAATGTATGTGTGCCTTTTTTCCTCTTTCCCCTAATAGGGGGCAATTGGCACTGGTCTGCTGTGTTCAGTGTTTTTCCTGCTAGGGCTGTATGTGTCTCCAGCTGTATGTGTGTGCCCATTCTCTTTTCCCATCTAGGGGGCATTTACAATAAGCAGACTGTGTGCGGTCTGCTATTGTGCCTCTGTCTGGCTGCGGAGGGGGGGGGACCCTTATGCTCACATTTTTGTTTATCTGTTCAAAGCTTCCTTGTGGCTGTGTGGTTGCCATCTTCCCTGGTAAAATCTGCCACTCATGCGCAGTTGTCCGATGGCATATACATAGGGAGGCGCCGCAATGGGAGACCATTTTGTTGGGGCAAACAGATCAGTGGTGGGTCCTCCTTTAGGTTGAGTGGGGCTGTCTTGTCTAGGCACAGGTCCTGTTACTCTTCTTTTCAGGCTGATGTCTCCTAAAAAATTGAATCGTGGGAGCTTACCAGGGGGTAAGCATGTGGTTGTTATATTACCAAAAAAAGACAATAATAGCAAAAGTAAAATTAAAGTGAAAGTACTGAACAGGTTTCCTCGTCTTTGGTGCCAGGAGAATCTGGTTCACTGTAGCATAAATCCAATCTGGTGTATTAAAGCCATTGACCCTCAGAATAGCTCTCTTCTTTTATGTGTTGTTTCAGTGGAGTTCATTACAGTTGCAGCAGCATTTGTGGCACAGGATAAGGGCGTCTGCAGAAATAATAGGACCAACCAAATAGTCAGATATTTTCCTATGATCACATGCTACAGTCTAATAACCCATATATAGCGCATGCCCGTACCCTCCTGGATGGGGAGGTTGAGCGGTGTTAGTTTTCTCGGGCCTGCCTGCGGCTGGTGTTTGAATCCTCCCGAGCTGATCTCATTTCTGGCTTGGCCAGAAACAAGTCCTTAATTCTTCCCAGTAAAGTCATTGTCCACACCAACTGAAAGTCCAACCTCTGTATTTATTTTGCATGGATAATAAATAGTCCCTTTAAGAGCAGACAGGTTGAGACGAGACACAGGTCAGATAAGGTGGGAGAGAGGTCCAGGCACAAACACAAATCTTGGTTCTCTTACTGCTCTGATATGCACGAACAGGTTTGGCATGCGATCTTTATCACAGACCGAATGAACATGAAAGTCACTGCCACTGACTTGGTGTGCGTAAAGTCATTGCCACTATGACCTACAGAACATGCACTGCCTTCTTGAAGAACTTTGCCCATGTTAAGAGAAAAGCATCCCTCCGGAGA
Organism: Rana muscosa; assembly: GCA_029206835.1. NCBI lineage: Eukaryota > Metazoa > Chordata > Amphibia > Anura > Ranidae > Rana > Rana muscosa. The sequence goes on from JARGYO010005626.1 coordinate 16,837,529, forward strand.
GTTACCAGAAGCCCTTACTGTCACCACGACTCTACGCTGGGTCTTCAGAAAGGGTCACCTCCCTGGCCTCCTCGATCCAAGGGTCCCCTCCCTGGTCCCCTCGCAAGGCGGTACCCTGGGAGCTCCTCAATCCCTGGCGGATCCCAGCCGAAGGTTGCTGGGCTCCGGGCCTCCTCTTTAGTACCTCACCCCAGACTAAAGGTGTCTGGGATGGAACAGCAACTTCGCCTCCAGGCCAAGGGCACCTGGAGGCAACACATAAAGGCCTCCGGGCCTAGGGCACCCGGAGATGACCCACACCCCAGGCCTAAGGTGCCTGGGGCCCGACCCCGCTGGAAGATGGCCGCCCCTTTTTATACCCTCTCCCGACAGGCACAGCAGGTTCTCCGCACCGCCGTACTGCTGCCGAGAGGGGACAAGAAAGGCACAACCTTGTACCGTGGTTCAACCTGGGCCTATGGCAACAGCGCCACCTATAGGCCCCAGGGAAATGTACAGCAGTACTATCTCCCAAGGACAGAAATGGTCTATGAACCCTAACAATTTGTGTATCTGAGCCTTATTACCACTCAGATACTTCCCTTAAATATAGCACCCCCGCTACACATATATTATTATGCAGCATTAAAATATGGAAAATATGGAATGTGTTTAATCTTCCTCCTGCCCCTCATATTATAGGAGTAGTTAGTCTTTAGTCTACAGTTGGGTGGATACTTGTTATCAATGTAATTTCATCTGTTCGGGATTTATGAGACAGACTGGATTTTGGTTATGCAGTGAGAAATAAACAGCCAATAATATAGCCTGCTTTCTAAAATATTTAGGGCATTAATGCGCCTACTTTTGGGGTTTATGGTGCTATTATTAGGCTGATGGCTTTAGACATGTCTTCCTAATATGTTTAGGTATTTAGGCCTGGATTGTTTCAGTAGTGCTGTAAACTGGAATGTTTTTTTACAAAATTTTTTACAATAATCGTTAAAGGGTATATGGTTTTCCAGGCTCTGCCTTGATATTGATATTTATGATGGCTATTTATTGATTAAGAGGTTTTGCATTAGCATTTTGCATAGCCATTATAACTAATTATTGACCCCTCAGTTCTAGCTTTAGCTGGGCTGATAACATTTATGATGGCCTCTTCACTAAATTTGATTGGTGCATATACATTTTGAGTATGATACCCCTTTCCCCAGACCTCATGATCACCACAGGTTTACAAACATTTTAAACTACTTCAGCTCCTGTATATTTATACCACTTATGAACCAGAGCAATTTCCATTATGGGCCTGTTTCTTAAGTGATAACTTTGTCATTACTTAAAGTGGCTGTAAAGGCAGAAGGTTTTTTATCTTAATGCATTTGATTGGAAGACTGCAAGGAGAGGAGGATCTGACACCAACAATGGGATTTACTTTAGTTACAGCAATGACGTTTTTTTTTTTTTTTAGTTACTGATGTAGGACATATTTTACTCTGACAACAGTCACTGGGCTCCACTATAGGTGCAAACCGACTGCAATGGGCAACAAACTGTAAGGCCCCTTTCACACGTACGGAGAGAATGGTGCTTTTAGCTGCGGATTTTCTAGTTTTCTACCGCAGCTAAAAGCACACAATGCTTTCCTATGGCCCCATTCACACACACAGCGTTTAGCTGTGATTTTGTTACATGCGGTTCAGTGCGAATAGAAAAAATAGAATTTAATGCGTCCAGGTGCGATGTAGCGCAGCTATCTGCACATAACTGCAGGTAATCGCAGTGCACTGTGTCAGCTGCGGATAGCAGCGTGAACAAAAGAAAAAAACAACAGGAAGCACATCAAAATAAAAATGGTTGCTATGGGGATGACAATAATGGCCAACCGCAGCTAAACGCAGCCGCATGTAAACGCACGTAAACGCAGCTAATCGCAGTGTACAAATGCAGCTGATCACTGTGCCTGGGGTCTTGAATTTCAAAAGAAAGAAACATGCTTTCAACTGCGGCAGAACAGCCGCCCGTGTGAAAGGGGCCTAATGAAAGTGTTTCAAGCTCACAGGTCAGGACAATGGCTACTTTCACACCGAGGTGTTGGGGGCGTCGGCGGTAAAGCGCCGCTATTGTTAGCAGCGCTTTACTTTCTTTTTTGCGGCGCTTTTCAGCCGCTAGTAGGGCGCTTTTAACCTCGCTAGCAGCTGAAAAAGGGTTAAAATCGCCCACAAATCGCCACTTTGCCAGCGGTTCGGCGGCACTGCCCATTGATTTCAATGGGCAGGGGCACTTTAGGAGCAGTGTATACACCGCTCCTACAGCCCCTCAAAGATGCGGCTTGCAGGACTTTTTTTACCATCCTGCCAGCGCACCACTCCAGTGTGAAAGCTCTCAGACTTTCAAATTGGAGTGAGAGGAGAGGCTCTTTACAAGCGCTATTGCACCTGCAAAGCGCCTCAGTGTGAAAGAGGCCTTAAGGTGACCATACACTACACAATCTTCTTGTACAATCAGCTTTTGATCTGCCAACAATTATATAGTGTAAGGGCCTGCATATTTTATTTAAAGATTGTACAATCAGATTGTGTAGTGTGTGGCCACTTTAAGCCCCTGTCGGGGAGAAGCACATTAAAAGAGTAGGAGAGGGTCTGTTCCTACATTCTGGCTTTGTGAGTTTGCACTACTTGCAAAAAAACTTGTTGAATAATAAAGCAGACTTTCAGCTTCCTCTTCCCCCCTTCTCTTACAAATGCAAATTAGCTTTTGGGTTGCAGAAAAGTATATGTTACATTGCGTTTTTTAAATAATTGTTTGTCCCAAAGTTTGTGTGTCTTAAAGTGGAACAAAAACTCTGTCATTACATGCTGCAAGCAGGCGGGCTTTTTTAATTGCAGAAGAGACATGCAATTTCTCTGCTACAATAAAATACACCTACCTGCTTGCTCACAGCAATCCATGGAATGTAAGCTGAGCTGTGCATGCGGACTCTGATGTAAGAGGGGGCCTCTGTGCGGACTCTGATGTAAGGGGGGCCTCTGTGCAGACTCTGATGTAAGGGGGGCCTCTGTGCGGACTCTGATGTAAGGGGGGCCTCTGTGCGGACTCTGATGTAAGAGGGGGCCTCTGTGCGGACTCTGATGTAAGGGGGGCCTCTGTGCAGACTCTGATGTAAGGAGGGCCTCTGTGCAGACTCTGATGTAAGGGGGGCCTCTGTACAGACTCTGATGTAAGGGGGGCCTCTGTGCGGACTCTGATGTAAGGGGGGCCTCTGTGCAGACTCTGATGTAAGGGGGGCCTCTGAGCAGACTCTGATGTAAGGGGGGCCTCTGTGCGGACTCTGATGTAAGGGTGGCCTCTGTGCGGACTCTGATGTAAGGGGGGCCTCTGTGCAGACTCTGATGCTTACATAATAATGTACGTAACATAATGTACCAAAAGATGCCAGTCAGCCCCTGCCAGGGGCTCTGGAGGGCCACATTGTCCTCCCCCAACTCTTGTGATCATGAAAAATCTTAGACTGTTTTCCTCGACCCATCACTTTCCCATTGCCACTTGACTGGACTTGCCCCCAGGCCTAAGGCAGCACCCCCCCTCTCAACCTCCGCTGCAGAGGAGGAGGGAGAGGTGAGATGTCAGGACTTTCGGCAGCACCCCCGCTTCTCAATCTGCGGCAATGGGGCGACGAAGGGAGGACCCGGCCTTGGGGCGGCAATGGGAGTAAATCCGGGCCTGGCCGGGCGCATGGAGATTAGGGAGGTGGTGCCCCTTATGCAGCGACCGCCACTGTACCAAAATAATACTTACACTGTTTTTTAACAAAAAAAATGTTTTTATTAAGTTTAATGCAAATAAAAATTATACATTTTATTTTTTTATTTTATAATTTGTCTAATGTAAAAAAAAAAAAAAAAACTAAAATAATGCTTCTGGCACAAAACATGGCAAAGGTACTTGAAAATGAACAAAAGGCCTTGTCTGCACTTTTTTAATGCAACACTGAAAAATATAACAAACAAAACAAATTATAGCAAAAATAACATTTAAATATTCATGTCAAAACCCGAGATGAAAATGATTAGCAGAAAAATATTAGCTAAGGGACATGGGGAGTTAATTAGGGATAATTAGAGTTAGGTAAGGGGTTAAATAGGAATGCATTCTTAAGCCCTGTACACATGGGTGGGAATCCCGTCTATTTGAAAACCGTCGGTTTTCCTGACGGGATTCCTGGCAAGCTGTGTACAGACAGCCATTCAAAAGAACCGCCGTTCTTTTGAATGGCAAGAACGCGGTGACGCCATCGACTATGACGAGCCGGCGCTCATCACATTCAATGCCGTTGCCGCCATCTTGCTACACCCTACACTACTCTTGTATGCTACCGCGCATGCATCATAGTCTCATCGAGCATGCGTGGACTTACCTGGGACAGGTAAGCATACTCACAAACGTTTTTTTCGTCAGGAAACACTCCGCCGAGAATCCCGAAGAGAAAAATAGAGAGCAGGCTCTCTATTTTTCTCGTCGAGATTCCTGGCAGTTTTCCTGTTGAGAAACCAAACACACAAACGGTTTTCACAGCAAAAAGCTCTCCCAGCTGTTTTCTTGCAGAGAAAACCGGTCGTGTGTACGAGGCTTAAGAATTTCCAAAACTTTTGTTTTGATGCACCTGAAACATATTTAGCTGATTTCAAGGGACAGTAGGACTTTAGGCTGGGTTCACACTGGTACGACACGACAGTCATACAACTTTCATCCTACTTTGCTCTGCGACATCAGTCCTACATTGATCCTACATTGGTCCGACATCCATCCGACATTCATGAACAGGATACTACTTTGATCCGACTTTGTGCTAGTCTGACTTGTCCTTTGACCAATCAAAACAATCCCAGGGTGAGATAAATTCCTTTTCCTGCTGCTGTAATCACCATGTCGGATGTCAAATGTCGGATGATTAGGACAAGGATCCTGCTTTGATCCGACTTCAATGATATTCAATGGGCTGAAGTAGGATCAAAGTCGGACCAAAGTAGTACAGGGAGCATTTTCAAAGTCGGACTGACATGTGTCGGACCAGTTAAGACGGCTCTCATAGGAAAACATTGATTTTCACATGTCATGCGACATGAGCTCCCAATGTCGGAGCGTTTGTCGGACCAGTGTGAACCAGGCCTTAAAAAGGTTCTTTTATGCACATGATTGTCAGGGAAGAGTACAGCAGATTAGGTTGGGCTCATGTAATACTGTCTGATTGCTAAATAAGATCCTATTTTTTGTGTCGGACCAGTTAAGACGGCTCTCATAGGGAAACATTGATTTTCACACGTCATGCGACATGAGCTCCCAATGTCGGAGCGTTTGTCGGACCAGTGTGAACCCAGCCTAAGGCTGGGTTCACACTTGTGCGACACGACAGTCATACAACTTTCATCCTACTTTGCTCTGCGACATCAGTCCTACATTGATCCTACATTGGTCCGACATCCATCCGACATTCATGAATAGGATACTACTTTGTTCCGACTTTGTGCTAGTCTGACTTGTCCTTTGACCAATCAAAACAATCCCAGGGTGAGATAAATTCCTTTTACTGCTGCTGTAATCACATGTCCGATGTCAAATGTTGGATGGTTAGGACAAGGATCCTACTTTGATCCGACTTCAATGATATTCAATGGGCTGAAGTCGGATCAAAGTCGGACCAAAGTAGTACAGGGAGCATTTTCAAAGTCGGACCGACATGTGTCGGACCAGTTAAGACGGCTCTCATAGGAAAACATTGATTTTCACATGTCATGCGACATGAGCTCCCAATGTCGGAGCGTTTGTCGGACCAGTGTGAACCAGGCCTTAAAAAGGTTCTTTTGTGCACATGATTGTCAGGGAAGAGTACAGCAGATTAGGTTGGGCTCATGTAATACTGTCTGATTGCTAAATAAGATCCTATTTTTATCAGGAAAAAGTGTTCTTTCTACCCTAATTCAACTTTTGAGGACTATACTTCTAGACGAAAATAGCACATTTTTTGAGTACTATAGAAGCAATCTCTTGGGTTCTATATTTACCGGTAGTTCTTTAGGGCCGATCTGTGTCAAATAGTGCTGCAAGCACTACCATATGACAGAAATAGAACCCTACCTTGTGGCTAATTCTTAGCGGTATACACAAAAGCACTCTTTTGTGTATTTTTGAACTAACAAATGGAACACAACCACACACCCATAAATAATTTCCTGTCAGTGTTTTTAAGAAACCTATAAACTAGGGGAGCAGTGGGAATGTGAGTTTAATTGGAGTTAAGTCTTAAAACATTATTAATCTATCTGTATGTAAATTGGAGCTCGAGCTTGGGGATAGATTAATTAAATTGATCTTCCCTGGTCTAATGGTATCACACTGATACTAAGGAAAGGAATCCAGTTATCTTCAATGAAGGAAGTGTCTAGGTAAGAGGAGCAGTTAAAATCTATTTATTTTGGAAAGACTCAATTTGCAGGAATAAAGTTCTGTGATGGTTTGTGGATTTTTCTTTAGATGGCACGGTCCTTCTGAAGTCTAATACCAGTATTTGAAGCATACTTTTAGGAATTATATATTCATCATCCCTTAAATTCCTTGACTTCTTATCATAAAAGGGTAGGTTTAAGTTGGACTATAATGTGGTCAATTAATCGGCTGAAGTGATAATAAGTGTGGTGTATTAACCCAGTCAACTATATGCCTTTGCAGGTGTCAATACAGGGCTACTATCCCCTTTATGGCACACTAATACTCTGCTGGACCACTTGGCAGGCCTTGAGGGTCCTTTGGTACATTGAACATGTTTGGGGTGAGAGTACATCCATCAGACAATCTATAAAATGTTGTATCCATGTAAATACATGAATTGTAAATATGATAGACTCTTTTGATCCTTTGTATGTACCACTGTTTCCCCTCTTCTTTCTTTCTCCTTTTTTCCCCTTTCTGATTATTCATTAAAATGTATTGTTTATTTCTTGTTTTTAGTGACATTATACATAAGGTCTTGCTCCAGAAGAAGCCATGATTATGGCGAAACATGTAGAGGCAACCAACTTTTGTATTGTGACCGCATGATTTTTCATGTTCTGGTTTTAAACTTTATCTATTTTAACCACGTTTGTTTAATAAAATTATGAAATTTGTAATATCAATTTGATTCGATTTTTTGCACCTCAAGACTCAAAATTTTGTTTCTTGGTACTTCTTTCAATATTTCTAGGGGAGGTGGTGCCTGTAGTTAAACCTCTTGTCTCTGGTATCAAACCTATTTCGAAAGTACTGAACGGTGCCAGGTCCCCATCTTTGGTGCCAGGAGAATCTCATTCACTGTAGCATAAATCCAATCTGGTGTATTAAAACCATTGACCCTCAGAATAGCTCTTCTCCTTTATGTGTTGTTTTAGTGGAGTTCAATACAGTTGCAACAGCATTTGTGGCCCCGGATAAGGGAGAGTCTGATATTTTCCTATGATCACATGCTACAGTCTAATAACCCATATGTTATTATGCAGCATTAAAATACGGAAAATATGTAATGTATCTAATCTTCCTCCTGCCTGTCAGGGCTGGGCTCAGCCCTTCCTTCTCTGTGCTGGCAGCTCAGCTGTCAGCTAATTGCCAGCTCCCATCTCTCCACAGTGATCCACCTGTTGATGGTCCTGCTCATCAGCTCTGCCTATTTAAGGACTTCCAGTTAATTTTCTCTTTGCCTTCGCCTTTGTTAACATCACTAGAGACTTTCTCCTGCGTTCCAGTTGAAGACCTGCTTGTCTGACGTTCCCTCTGGCTACAGATCCTGCTTGCTGAACTACTACTACCTTTATCGCTGGCTCTTGGACATTGGCTTGGCCGACTACCCGATCCGGTTACTGAACTCTGGCTATGTTTTGACTACGCTTACTCTGTTTACCTTTTTTATTTTTTATTATTAAACAAGTGTGATTTAACTGTACTTCTATCTCGGTCTTATTCATGGTTCCTGACAGTGGGCGAAGGTCATGAATTCAGAAGATGCAGCCAATCCACTTGTTAATAATATTTTTTCCAGATTGAATGACCTGGATCACCGCATGGATCAGTTTGCCACGGCGATACAGACGCTCCTGAGTCGCACGGCTCGTCTAGAGTCTCCCACTGTGGCCGCTCCGGTAGTCTCTGTGCAGGCACCCGCCTCGAGTATTTCCTTTTTAAGAGGTATGTCTGGTTCCGCTCCGATTCCCCAGCGATTTGGGGGCGATCCAGTTCAGTGCAGAGGGTTTCTCAACCAGGTTGAGATATACTTTGAGATGCTGCCCCAGGCATTTCCCACGGACAGAAGCAAAGTGGGTTTCGTGATATCTTTGCTTTCTGACAGAGCCTTGGCCTGGGCAAACCCTCTATGGGAGACGCAAAAACCCGTGGTCCTGAGCTACCCAGAATTTGTGGCTTCCTTCAAAAGGGTATTTGACGTTCCCGCATGCTCTGCTTCTGCTGCCAAGTGCCTCATGTCCATCAGAGTACGAGGACGGTTGCCGATTACGCCATTGAATTCCGTACTCTGGCAGCAGAGGTTGCTTGGAACAATGAGGCCCTCGTGGCTGCTTTTTCTCATGGTCTCTCAGATGAGATAGCAGCCCGAGATATACCCACTGAGCTGGAGAAGTTGATCACATTTGCCATCCTCATTGACTCCAGACTCAGAGAGGGACTCTCTCTTAAGGAGCGCTTACGGAAGCCTCCTGCACATTTGTCTCCGAGCTTTGTAGTCCCACCCTTGCCTCCCTCACCTCCCATGCCTCCTGGTACCGAGCCGATCTGTGAAGATGAACCCATGCACTTGGGCTTCACGCGTCTCTCTGCGGACAAGAGAGCCCTTAGGAGGAGGGAGAGATTGTGCCTTTATTGTGGCCAGGCTGGTCACTTTTTGAAGTCTTGTCCTACCCGTCCTGTGAACGCCCGAACCTTGAGGTCCTGTCATGGACAGAACTTAGGTGGCGTTGTTTAATCTCCAGTTTCCCAGAAGGATAAGCCCCTGGTTTCGGTTACCCTGTCGTGGGCTGAGTCATCCGTCGAGATACAGGCTCTAATCGACTCCGGGGCTGCAGGCCTGTTCATTGATGCTGCCTTTGTATCGAAGCGCTCAATTCCGCTGCAGTTGCGTGACACTCCACTTGCCATTGAGGCTCTTGACGGGAGATCTCTACAGCCTGCCCATGTGACTCATGAGACTGTTCCGTTGTCAATGGCCGTAGGGGCTCTTTACTATGAGATAATCCAAATCCAAGGGTATTTCCTCACCTAAGTTTCCGCTGGTTATTGGTTATCCTTGGTTACAGAGGCACAACCCCTCTTTCGATTGGCTCAGTGCTGAGGTTCTGTCCTGGCCTCCACAATGCAGTAAGAGATGCTTCCAGATGGTAGCCAAGGTCCTGTGCACCTCTTCACTCTCTCAGTGCCGGAGGAGTACAACGATTTTAGCGATGTCTTTGACAAAGGTCAAGCCAGTACTTTGCCTCCACACCGGACGTATGATTGCACAATTGACCTTCAACCTGGTGCCATACCCCCTCGTGGCCGGGTTTACCCTTAGTCGGTCTTGGAGGATAAGGCCATGGAGGAGTATGTTGCAGATGCACTCTCTCGAGGTTTCATCCGCAAATCCTCGTCTCCTGCTGGTGCTGGTTTCTTTTTTGTGAAGAAGAGTGGTAAACTGAGACCTTGCATTGACTATAGGGGTCTCAATCGTCTCACCATTAAGAATGCCTATCTGATTCCGTTGATTACGGAATTATTTGACCGCCTCAAGGGAGCAACGGTTTTCACGGAGCTTGATTTGAGAGGGGCATACAATCTTGTGAGGATTAAGGAGGGCGACGAGTGGAAAACTGCCTTTAATACCAGAACAGGTCATTATGAGTATCTCGTAATGCCTTTTGGCCTCTGTAATGCTCCGGCTGTTTTCTCTGAGTTTATTAATGATGTCCTCCGAGATTTGTTGCAGTTATGTGTGGTGGTCTATCTCGATGATATCCTCATATTTTCCAAGTCCCTGGAGAGCCACCACACAGATGTCTGTCGAGTGCTACTAAAACTAAGAGAGAACAATCTCTATTGTAAACTGGAGAAATGTGAATTCCATCAGGAACAGGTCAAATTCCTGGGTTATGTAATTTCCACGGCTGTTTTTTCGATGGACCCAGAGAAACTTTCTGCTGTCCTACAGTGGCCTCGACCCGGTGGGTTTACGTCCTCTGCAGCGATTTCTTGGCTTTTCCAACTATTATCAGAAGTTTATTTGTAACTTCTCCTCTCTGGTCAAGCCCCTGACTGATATGACCAGAAAGGACGGTAACCCACAGAGTTGGACTCCAGAGTCCATTAAGGCTTTTGAGAGTCTTAAGGCTGCCTTTGTCTCTGCTCCTGTGTTGGCACGTCCTGATCCTACGTTGCCTTTTATCCTTGAAGTTGATGCTTCTGAGACTGGAGTTGGCGCCCTTCTGGCTCAACGTCCTAGCTCTGACAACGCTATGCATCCATGTGGCTACTTTTCCAAGAAATTGTCACCTGCGGAGTGCAATTACGAGATTGGTGACAGAGAGCTGTTGGCTATCATTTTAGCCCTGAAAGAAGAGACATCTCCTCGAAGGTACCACTGTGCCGGTTCTCATTCTTACTGACCATAAAAATCTCACATTCTTGTCTAAGGTTAAGCGCCTCTCTCCAAGAAGGGCACGATGGGCTCTTTTCTTGTCGAGTTTTAATCACATTGTCTCATTCTTACCCGGTACTAAGAATGTAAGGGCTGATACCTTGTCACGACAATTTTCCTCCACTTCCAAGATGGAGTCGATTCCGGTTCCTGTGATTCCTCCTGATCGTATTCTGGCTACGTTTCGCACCAGTCTCACTTCTCCTTTGGGAGACAAAATTCTTGCTGCTCAGGTCGATACCCCTCCTGAGAAACCTTGTGACCGCTGCTTTGTTCCCGAGAGTCTCCGTACTGCCGTGCTCCAGACTTACCATTCTCCCAGGGCTGCTTACCACCCTGGGAAGAATCAACTCTTTTGGGCCATTTCCCAAATATTTTGGTGTCCTAGTCTACAAGCTGATGTAACCGTCTTCGTAGCTGCCTGTTCCTTGTGTGCTCAGAGTAAGACTCCACGACACCTTCCAGTGGGCCTCCTACAACCCATCCCCAATGGAGAGAGGCCCTGGACCCACCTGTTTATGGATTTCATTGTGGAGTTACCCAACTCCCAGGGCAACACAGTTATCCTTATGGTGGTAGACCGGTTCTTGAAAATGTCCCACTGTATTCCACTTAAGAAGTTGCCTACGTCTAAGGAACTGGCTTCCATTTTTGCTCGGGAGATCTTTCGCTTACATGACCTACCCAAGGTCATTGTCTCAGACAGGGGAAGTCAGTTTGTGTCCCGGTTCTGGCGAGCCTTTTGTGCACAGTTGGAAATTCAGCTTGCTTTCTCCCTCTCCGTCTAATGGAGCCGCAGAACTATGGTTTCCAACCTTCCATGTTGCCTGACTCGTTTGTTTCTCAGAGCATTCCTGCGTTAGAGGAACATCTCCTTGGTCTTCATTCCACTTGGGTACAAGTCCAGGAGGCTTTGTGACAGGCTAATGAGAGGTACAGACTCCATGCTGACCGCAGACGCCTGCCTGCGCCTTCCTACCAGGTTGGGGACAGGGTCTGGCTGTCATCTCGCAACCTCCGACTTCGTGTTCCTTCTCTAAAGTTTGCACCTCGGTTTATTGGGCCTTTCCTGTCACGTACCCGAAGGGAGACTGAAGTGATGAGGTCGGCCTCTCTTGTATCTCCAGCCCTGGTCCTGCTGGAGGTGGAACAGGGGGAACCGAGGGACAGGAGGAACATGAGTGCCTGCAGATGTAGACCCGGAAACCTGTAGCAGGGGGTAGACCCTGGACGAGCAGGAAGACCATCAGATCTCGGAAGGCAGCTGTGCACCAAGGATCAGCCAGGGTTAAAGAGGAACTCCACTGGAACAGCGGCACTGGGACATCAGATGATGTTAAGTCCCTGGAAGACTTGCACCAGGAAGTTGCAGAGAGTCGCAGGACTAAAGTCGCAGATACTCGGAGGTTGAACAGGAGTGACACAGGAAGCAGATGCAGGGTCACAAGGATAGCCAGGTCAGGTAAATGGTGGGCAGCGAGGTACAAGGCAGCAGGCAGAAGCAGGGTCAAATGGGTAGCCAGGATCAGGAACCAGTAATCAGAACAGAAGCAGAGTCCAGAAGCAGGGTCAAGGCAAGCCAGGTTCAGCAACAGGTATCAAGCAGGATCACAACAGGCTTCAGGATATTGGGTAACAGCTGAAGACCAGTCAGCAAGGGTCTGGGGTCAGGGCACTTCCTTAAATAGGCCGTACGGCTCCAATTGGTGCTAGGGATGCGCTCCTGCGCGTGCATGCAGTTCATTTCGCTCGCGCATGCGCATTGGTGTGCCTATGCATCTCAGAGCGCCCATGCGCATGTGCAAGAATGCGCATCGGACGGAAGCTAATGGTTCTCTTACATTTCAGTATCCTTCACAGGATAAACCCAGTGGCTTATGCGTTGGACCTTCTTTCCAGTATGCGTATCTCTAATGTGTTTCATGTCTCCTTATTGAAACCTTTGGTCTGCAACCGTTTTACCACCTCAGTGCCATGTCCTCACCCTATACAGGTTGAGAACCATGAGGAGCATGAAGTACAGTCCATTGTTGACTCCCGAAGGTTTCGTGGGTGCATACAGTACCTGGTGCACTGGAAGGGGTATGGTCCGGAGGGACGCTCTTGGGTCCCATCCTCGGACGTACATGCCCCTGTCCTCCTCCGTGATTTCCATAGATGTTTTCCCCTCAAGCCCGGTAGTCCTCCGAGGGGGAGGGGTCGTTGAGGAGGGGGTACTGTCAGGGCTGGGCTCAGCCCTTCCTTCTCTGTGCTGGCAGCTCAGCTGTCAGCTAATTGCCAGCTCCCATCTCTCCACAGTGATCCACCTGTTGATGGTCCTGCTCGTCAGCTCTGCCTACTTAAAGACTTCCAATTAATTTGCTCTTTGCCTTCGCCTTTGTTAACATCATTAGAGACTTTCTCCTGCATTCCAGTTGAAGACCTGCTTATCTGACATTCCCTCTGGCTACAGATCCTCCCTGCTGAACTACTACCTTTATCGCTGGCTCTTGGACATTGGCTTGGCCGATTACCCGATCCGGTTACTGAACCCGAGCTATGTTTTGACTATGCTTACTCTGTTTACCTTTTTATTTTTTATTATTAAACAAGTGTGATTTAACTGTACTTCTGTCTCAGTCTGATTTATGGTTCCTGACATTGCCCCTCATATTATAAGAGTAGTTAGTGTTTAGTCTACAGTTGGGTGGATACTTGTTATTAATGTAATTTCATCTGTTCAGGATTTATGAGACATGACTGGATTTTGGTTATGCAGTGAGAAATAAACAGCCAATAATATAGCCTGCTTTCTAAAATATTTGGGGCATGCATTAATGTGTCTACGTTTGGGGTTTATGGTGCTATTATTAGGCTGATGGTTTTAGACATGTCTTCCTAATATGTTTAATTATTTAGGCCTGGATTATTTCAGTAGTGCTGTAAACTGGAATGTTTTTTACACATTTTTTTTACAATAATCGGTAAAGGGTATATGGTTTTCCAGGCTCTGCCTTGATATTGATATTGATATTTATGATGGCTAGTTATTAATTAAGAGGTTTTGCATTAGCATTTTGCATAACCATTATAACAATAGCTTTAGCTGGGCTGATAGAATTAATTATGACCTCTTCACTAAGTTGATTGTTCAGTCTGAAAATTTGATTGGTGCATATGAGTTTTGAGTATGACACCCCTTTCCCCTTCCCGGGGCTCTCCTCCTCATTGGCTGAGATTGGCTGAGGCCATTGACTCTCGCTGCTGTCAATCAAAGTCAGTCAGCCAATGAGTAGGGAAAGGGGGCGGGGCGGGCAAGGCTATGTGTCTGAATGGACACAGGGAGCCTCAGGCTCTAATCATATGCTTCAAAGAAAAAAAAAACATTAAAATCCATGCGTCCAGCGCTCGGCATGGAGATTAGAGGTCGGTTGCATGGAGATTAGGGGGGTGGTACCCCTTATGGAGTGGCCACCACTGTACCAAAATAATACGTACAATGTTTTTTAACTAAAATATGCATTTTTTTTTTACGTTTAATGCAAATAAAAATTATACATTTCATTTTCTTATTTTAGAATTTGTCTAATGTATAAAAAAAAAAAAACTACAATAATGCTTCTGGCACAAAACGTGGCAAAGGTAATTGAAAATGAACAAAAGGCCTTGTTTGCACTTTTTTAATGAAAAATATAACAAACTAAACAAATGATAGTAATAATAAAATTTAAATACTCATGTTAAAAACCGAGATAAAAACGATTAGCAGAAAAATATTAGCTAAGGGACATGGGGAGTTAACTAGGGATAATTAGAGTTAAGTAAGGGTAGGATAGGATAGGTAGGAGGACATTATCTATTCTAAACAAAAAAAAAACATTTTAATCGTTAATATTATCAATATTATACCAGCGTACCATTATGAGGTGAGAGTGTTTGGAAGGGTTTCCCTCCCCTCTCCTTTATATACCATTGCTTATATCTATATATATATAATGTCTACCAATTCACCAATTTGACCATTCTATTTGTTTATAGATACATCCAGCATCAGCTCCTGACGAGTGGTAACAACAACCACGAAACGCGTAGAGCTTGTTATAATGCGATGTCACAGTGATCATGTTTTAACATTTTTACCTATATAGTTTACCAATATGCACCTATCTATCATGGTTTATATGTTATTATCATTACAATTTTGGTCTGCCTACCTCATGTGCAGTATTTATTATGTTGAGATAATCATTATTTTGCTACTGTTTAACCACTTCCCGCCCAGTCAATAGCAAATTGACGTCTGGGAAGTGGTTCTGTTATCCACACTGGACGTCATATGACGTCCTGCGGGATAACAGCCGCCACGCGCCCGGGGGGGGCGCGCATCGCGGCGATCGGTGGAGCGGTGGGTCAGTCTGACCCACCGCTACACTGATCTCGGTAAAAAGCCTCCGTCGGAGGCTTTTTACCATGTGATCAGCCGTGTCGAATCACGGCTGATCAGGAAGTAAACAGGAAGAGCCGTTGATCGGCTCTTTCTCACTCGCGTCTGACAGACGCGAGTAGAGGAGAGCCGATCGGCGGCTCTCCTGACAGGGGGGGTTCACGCTGATTGTTTATCAGCGCAGCCCCCCCTCGTATACCCACACTGGACCACCAGGGAAGCCCCCAAGGACCACCAGGGAAGCCCTAAGCATGTGGATGGCCCCCATGGCCATCCACATGTAGTAAAAAAAATATATATATAAAAAAATATGCCAATCAGTGCCCACACATGGGCACTGACTGGCACGATCATGCCAAGAAAATAATGTGTGGTGGCTGGCATTGCTAGGCAGCAGTGTCACCAGTGCCACCTACTAGTGTCCATCAGTGCCACCTATCAGTGCCCATCCGTGCCCATCTGTGCCCATAAGTGCCCACCTATCAGTGCCCGTCCGTGCCACCTATCAGTGCCACCCATAAGTGCCCATCAGTGCAGCCTAAAAGTGCCCATTAGTGCCGCCTATGAGTGCCCATCAGTGCCGCCTATGAGTGCCAATCAGTGCCGCCTATGAGTGACAATCAGTGCCACCTATGAGTGCCCATCAGTGCCGCATACCAGTGCCACATATCAGTGCCCATCAGTGCCGCCTATCAGTGCCCATCATCAGTGCCCATCAGTGCCACCTCATCAGTGCCACCTCATTGGTGCCACCTCATCGGTGCCCATCAGTGTCGCCTTATCAGTGCCCTTCAGTGCCGCCTTATCAGTGCCCGTCATTGAAGTAGAAAAGGTACTTATTTACAAAAAAATTAACAGAAACAAAGAAAAACATCGTTTTTTTTTAATTTTCGCTCTTTTTTTATTTGTTGAGCAAAAAATAAAAATCGCAGAGGCGATCAAATACCACCGAAAGAGAGCTCTATTTGTGGGAACAAAATAATAAAAAATTTGTTTGGGTACAGTGTAGCATGACCGCGCATTTGTCATTCAAATTGCGACAGCGCTGAAAGCTCAAAATTGGCTTGGGCAGGAAGCTGTATAAGTGCATGGTATTGAAGTGGTTAATAATTATACATTATTAACTATATGATTATGTTGCTACTATTCAGTATAATGTTTTCTGCTATCTCATGATGTACGTATTCCTTGTATCCATTAAACCATGTTTTATTGATTGATGCATTTAACTCAGCAGTGTTGCTTCATTTAAAGTCCAACCATCCTAGTTGTTGCTTTTTTCTTTGGCCTGAATGGCAAGCATCATTTCTGGAGGAAACCAGGCACCACTCATCACGGGGCCAATACCATCTCTACAGTGAAGCATCGTGGTGGCAGCATCGTGCTGTGGGATGGTTTTCAGCGGCAGGAACTGGGAGACTACTCAGGATCAAGGGAAAGATGAATGCAGCAATATACAGAGACATCCTTGAGGAAAACCTGCTCCAGAGCGCTCTGGACCTCAGACTGGGGTGCAAGTTTATCTTCCAACAGAACAATGACCCTAAGCACACAGCCAAGATAACAAAGGAGTCACTATAGGACAACTCTGTGAATGTCCTTTGAGTGGCCCAATCAGAGCCCAGACTTGAACCTGATCAAACATCTCTGGAAAGATCTGAAAATGGCTGTGCACTGACGCCATCCTACCTGATGGAGCTTGAAAGGTCCTGCAAAAAGAATGGAACAAAAGAAGGAGTGTCCCCCTAACTAGGGACTGGGACTTTAATGGCAACAGAAAATTTAACAAAAAATTAAATATAAAGTCTTTATCGACTTCTAACAATTTTTATTTAGTCCATTGTTCAGTCAACCATTGTCCTTATTAGGAAATTTTTTCAGTTTTTCATTAACTGTTTACTACCACCTGAACTAGTTCATTGGCAGCTGTATCAGGTTAGAAAGTTTACTTAGTGGTTCAAGTTTTGTTATACATTCTCTGTCACATGTCTCGCAAATGTTTACCAGTTGTTTTTTCACCTTCTGCTTCAACGATGCTCATTGTCCCTTGTTATTTGTTACCGACCATGTCTCTGTATATCTTTTTGGGTGCTATAAAAATCTCCAACAAGGACACGCCCCTGAGGAATAGGAACTCTCCCTGAAACGCATCGGGCCCAACCACAGATTGGAGAACAATTTGTATCTCATGGTTTTATGTATTTCTATTGTCTATTAATATTTTATTCTACAGTCAATTACATGTTGCCACATGGTTGGCTTCTTAAACATTCAGATTAAACCACTTTAAATTTAAATTTTTGTAATATTTTCTGTTCCTGTTAAAGTCCCAGTCCCTAGTTAGGGGGAAACCTTCTTTTGTTCCATTAACACAGGGGATGTTGGCAACATCTTAATCTAGTCCTGGTGTAAAACTTTTTGCTGAGTTATGCAAAGAAGAATGTGAGAGACTGCCAAAAAATAAGTGTGCCAAGCTTTTAGCATCATATTTAAAAAGACTTGAGGCTGTAATTGGTGCCAAATGTGCTTCAACAAAGTATTGAGCAAAGGCTATTAATACTTATGTATATGTGAATTTTTTCGTTTTCTATTTTTAATGCATTTGCAAACAAGCTTCTTTCACGTTGTCATTATGGGGTATTGTTTGTAGAATTTTGAGGAAAATAATGAATTTAATAAATTTTGGAATAAGGCTATAACATAACAAAATGTGGAAAAAGTGAAGCGCTGTGAATACTTCCGAATGCACTGTACAGGAATGCACAGGACGCCCAGCAAGGGCACAACGGGCAGCTGTATCCTGTGTGTACCTGCACAAATTCACAAACTACAAACAAATGGCAACCGCCACAACTTATAACTAAGCAAGGAGCACATGGAAGGGCAACACACATCAAAAACAAGCAAAATTTCCCAGCTCACTTACAAGCTAGCTTGCAACAAAACCAAATTGGCCCTGTCGAACAGTTAATGTAATAACAAGGGGTTTACTTGAGCTAACCACTAAGCCAATGTGCTGCCCAATCTAGCAATAGGTTTTGTAGTGCAAGTTCTGGCCTGGTTTTGATAGAGGTTGTTTAGACATTTAAGGTAGGTTCTCATATAACATACTTTTGGTAAATCTAAAGTTAGAATATTGAGATTGTACGATCAGATTGTGACATACTGATCACTAGGGATGAGCTCGGTGTTCGAGGTGAACATACGTTCGACTCGAACATCGGCTGTTCGATCGTTCGACGAAGATCGAAAGTTTTGGGCCGTTCGCGCCAAATTCGAGTGACGCGAACGGCCCACAATACACTGCGCCATCGCAGTGCAATCCCGGCGCTGTGATTGGCCAAGCATGCACTGTGACCCTGCATGCTTGGCCAATCACAGCGCCACCAGCGAGGAGAGCTATAATTGGCCACAGGCAGGATGCCTGTGGCCAATTATAGCTCAGGGGGGTTTAGTACACGCCCCACACTATAAAAGGCCGCCAGCGCGGCGGCCTTGTGTAGTGTGTTCCGGTTCAGGGAGAGAGAAGGATAGGCAGGGACAGTGTTAGTGAAATTTGTTAATTTACCTTATGTGTAGGGAGTGAGAAGGATAGGCAGGGACAGTGTCAGTGATATTCTGCTAAACCTTGTGTGCAGGGAGAGAGAAGGATAGGCAGGGACAGTGTCAGTGATATTCTGCTAAACCTTGTGTGCAGGGAGAGAGAAGGATAGGCAGGGGGCAGTGTCAGTGATATTTTTGCTAAGCCTCCTGCACAGTATACACCTGAAGCTAGCCCTTATTGCTGTGCTTTCCTGTTGTGTAAAACAGGCAGGCATCTGCAGCACTTAAAGCAGGCGTAGTGTGATTGCTGAAAAATATACACCTGAAGCTAGGCCTTATTGCTGTGTTTTCCTGTTGTGTAACACGGGCAGGCATCTGCAGCACTTAAAGCAGGCGTAGTGTGATTCCTGCAAAATATACACCTGAAGCTAGCCCTTATTGCTGTGTTTTCCTGTTGTGTAACACAGGCAGGCATCTGCAGCACTTAAAGCAGGCGTAGTGTGATTCCTGAAAAAATATACACCTGAAGCTAGGCCTTATTGCTGTGTTTTCCTGTTGTGTAACACAGGCAGGCATCTGCAGCACTTAAAGCAGGCGTAGTCTGATTCCTGAAAAATATACACCTGAAGCTAGCCCTTATTGCTGCGTTTTCCTGTTATGTAACACAGGCAGGCATCTGCAGCACTTAAAGCAGGCGTAGTGTGATTTCTGCAAAATATACACCTGAAGCTAGCCCTTATTGCTGTGTTTTCCTGTTGTGTAACACAGGCAGGCATCTGCAGCACTTAAAGCAGGCGTAGTGTGATTCCTGCAAAATATACACCTGAAGCTAGCCCTTATTGCTGTGTTTTCCTGTTGTGTAACACAGGCAGGCATCTGCAGCACTTAAAGCAGGCGTAGTGTGATTCCTGAAAAATATACACCTGAAGCTAGGCCTTATTGCTGTGTTTTCCTGTTGTGTAACACAGGCAGGCATCTGCAGCACTTAAAGCAGGCGTAGTGTGATTCCTGAAAAATATACACCTGAAGCTAGGCCTTATTGCTGTGTTTTCCTGTTGTGTAACACAGGCAGGCATCTGCAGCACTTACAGCGGGTGTAGTGTGCCTCCTGCACATTATACACCTGAAGCTACCCCTTATTGCTCATAGTTTTTTTTCTTTTGTGTTACACTAACAGGCATCTGCAGCACTTACAGTGGGCGTAGTGTGCTTCTTGCAAAATATACACCAGAAGCTAGGCCTTATTGCTGTGTTTTCCTGTTGTGTAACACAGGCAGGCATCTGCAGCACTTACAGTGGGCGTAGTGTGCTTCTTGCAAAATATACACCTGAAGCTACCCCTTATTGTTGGTTTTCCCATCTCCCTGCAGGCCTTTAGAATGTCTGGAAGGCAAACAAGGAGAGGCAGACAGTCAGGAGCCAATAAAAGAGGGCAAGCAGGCTCTGTGTCTAGAGACAACAGTGCTGGTAGTGGACGCGGTGCATCGTCATCAGCACGTGGTCATGGGACACGCTTGTCCTTATTTTCGGCAGCTGGACGTGTTGAGCCGCATCATGCCGAAGACTTGGTAGAGTGGATGACCAAGCCCTCCTCATCCTCCTCATCCTCTCTCACCCAGGCTCAGGGTACTGGCAAAGCATCTGCCAAAGCGTCCTCAATGTCATCATCAGTCACTCCTTCCCTAGACCCACCGTGTCCTCCTGAGGAGTCCCCCGAACTGTTTGAGCACAGTGTTGGGTACATGCTTCAGGAGGATGCCCAGCGTTTTGAAGGGTCTGATGATGATACCCAGCTAGAGGAAGGCAGTAGCGTGAGAGCAGAGAGAGGGGATGCTCAAGAAGGACACCAATCTGGCAGTCATGTTCCAGCAGCTGCAGCATACTGCCAGATTGGTTCCAGTGATGAGGAGGGAGGGGATGATGAGGTCACTGACTCCACGTGGGTGCCTGATAGGAGAGAGGAGGAGGAGGAGGAGGATGAGGAGGAGGCACATCTCCAACGAGGCAGGATGCCCTTCAGGGGCCAGCGTAAGGGCAGCACACCGACTGAATCACACCGCAGAGCTCCGCCTGTGCAGGGCGCTGCCTCTGCCCATTATTCCAAAAGTTCTTTGGTGTGGGCCTTTTTTGAGTCGAGTGCATCAGATCGCACCGCTGCTGTTTGCAACATATGTCTCAAGCGTATCTCGCGTGGCCAAAACATCAGCCACTTGGGCACCACATGCTTGACCAGACATATGTTGACCTGCCATGCAGCTCGTTGGCAAGTCTACCTTAAAGACCCACACCAAAGAACAAAACGGTCCCTCCTTGCTCCGCATCAGCTGGGATCTCCAACCCCACTATACCTTCAGTCCTCTCTGAAACCTGCACTGAGAGGAATGAAGGTGTAGAATTAGGTGTGTCACAGCCAAGTACTTGCGGCCACTCTGCTAGCAGTACACCGACGTCCGATTTTAGCAGGCAAATTTCCCTGCTCCAGCTGCTGGACCGTTAAAAGAAGTTCACTCCCAGCCATCCACATACCCAGCGGTTGAATGCTAGCTTGGCTAAATTGCTAGCACTTCAACTGCTGCCTTTTCAGTTGGTAGACTCTGCCCCCTTCCGTGAGTTTATGCAATGTGCGGTTCCTCAGTGGCAGGTTCCCAAACGCCACTTTTTCTCACGGAAGGCGATTCCGGCTCTCTACAGGCATGTGGAAGGCAATGTCCATGCCTCGCTGGACAGGGCGGTCAGCGGTAAGGTGCATATTACCGCTGACTCATGGTCCAGCAGACATGGACAGGGACGTTACCTTTCTTTCACGCCCCATTGGGTCACTCTTTTGGCAGCTGGGAAGGATGCAGGACAAGGTGCAGTAGTGTTGGAGGTTGTTCCGCCGCCATGCTTCCAAAATGCTACTACTGGTTGTTGTGACACACCTCTCTCCTCCACCCCCTCCTCTTCTTCTTCCTCCATGGCCTCTTCCTGTGCTTTGTCCTCGGAACCAGCGGTGCTCCGTAGGCGTTCAAGGGGCTACGCAAGTACGCAGGCAAAAAGATGCCATGCCGTGCTTGCGCTGGTGTGTTTGGGGGACAGGAGCCACACTGGGGCAGAGGTTCTGTCAGCTCTGCAGGGGCAGGCCGAGAGGTGGTTGACGCCAGGCCAGCTTAAGGCAGGAATGGTGGTTTGCGACAATGGCACCAACCTCCTCTCCGCCCTCCGACAGGGACAACTGACCCATGTGCCCTGTGTGGCTCACGTCCTTAACCTGGTGGTGCAGCGGTTCTTGGGCAGGTACCCGGGCTTAAAGGATGTCCTGAGGCAGGCCAGGAAAGTCTGTGTGCATTTCCGCAGATCATATAATGCCAGTGCTCGGCTGGCTGAGCTGCAAAAGGAGTTGAACCTGCCCAAGAGCCGCCTTATATGTGACATGCCCACCAGGTGGAACTCAACGTTGGCCATGCTGCAGCGGCTGCACACGCAGCAGAGGGCCATCAATGAGTACCTGTGCGACTACGGCACCAGGACAGGGTCAGGGGAGCTCAGGTTTTTTTCACCACACCAGTGGGGCATGATCAGGGATTGAGGAGGCCACGAGGATGGGGAGCAATGACAGTGCAATGACAGTGCATGCATCAGTGACACTGTACCTCTTGTCCGCCTGTTGGAGCATACGCTGCGTGGAATAATGGACAGGGCACTTGAGGCAGAACAGAGGCAGGAATAGGAGGACTTCCTTGCCTCTCAAGGCCCCCTTTACCCAGACAGTGTTCCTTCTGTCCCACCCATCCCACAGGAAAAGGACGAGGAGGAGGAGGAGGAGGAGGATTGTGTCAGCATGGAGGTGGAGCCTGGCACTCAGCATCAACAGCAGCAGTCTTTTAGGGATGATTTACAGTCCCAAGAAACACGAGAATTGTACGTGGCTGGGAGGAGGTGGCTGCTGGTCATGTTGTCCTTAGTGACCCAGAGGACTCTGGACCAAATGCCTCAGCTAACCTACGCTGCATGGCCTCCCTGATCCTGCAAAGTCTGCGGAAGTATCCTCGTATTCTTCGGATCAAGGAGAGGGACCATTACTGGCTGGCCACTCTCCTTGATCCACGGTACAGGGCTAAGGTTGCGGACCTTATCTTACCATCGCAGAAGGGAGCAGAGGATGAGACAACTCCGGGAGGCCTTGCAGAATGGTCTGTGCAACGCATTCCCAGAGACTGGGAGGTTAAAAACTCCTGGTCCGGGACAACGAGTTGCTGAGGCTTCGGTCAGTCAAAGAAGGAGCGGTGGGGAAGGTGGCCGTCTGACCGATGCGTTCAGACAATTCTTTAGTTCGCAGCCCCAAGGTATGATCGGTTCTAGCAACCATCGCCAGCGTCTGATATACATGGTGCAGGAATACCTAGGGGCAAGGTCAGATTTGGACACCTTTCCCACCGAAAATCCTCTGGCTTACTGGGTCTTGAGGATGGATCACTGGCCAGAGCTTGCACAGTATGCAATTGAGCTACTGGCCTGTCCTGCATCCAGCGTTCTTTCGGAACGCACATTCAGTGCTGCTGGAGGATTTGTCACTGATCACAGGGTGCGCCTGTCCACCGACTCGGTTGATCGACTGACCTTCATAAAGATGAACCAGTCTTGGATCACCACCAGCTACCAAGCACCTGAAGCTGATATATGTTTAACAGGGGCGTGTAATTACAATGTTTTATGCAATGCTTTGCAGCAGGGCCCATTCCTGCACTCCAACTAGAGTATCTGGGAGAGGTTGCAGTGTCGTGGCACCAGCACCAGTGCCTAAAGCCCAATTTTTCAGCCCCTGTTTAACAGGGGCGTGTAATTACAATTTTTGATGCAATACTTTGCAACAGGGCTCATTGCTGTGCTCCAAATACAGTATCTGTGAGGGGTTGCAGTGTTGTGGCACCAGTGGCTAAGGCCCAATTTTTCAGCCCCTGTTCTACAGGGGCATGTAATTACAATTCTTGATATAATAGTTGACAGCAGGGCGTTCCAGCGCCCACCAAGAGTAACTGTGAGTGCTTACAGTGTTGTGCCAACACCAACACCTAAGGGGCCAATTTCTGCAGAGTATATACGGCAGGCCCCTACTTTCAAACATCCAACTTACAAACGGCTCCTACTTGCAAACGGAAGGAGACAACAGGAAGTGAGAGGAAATCTACCCCTAGGAAGGGAAATTCTCTCCTGTAAGAGTTAATATGTGAAAAAGGTGTCTCCTCTCTACTGATGCTTTATCACCAATCCTTGTTTCAATAAAAGTGAGGTGAAATGTTCTGAACAGGGGCACAGACAGCAAAACAAATGTTACAGGGGTGATAACCCTTCCCTATGTTTTCCAAAAAGCTTAAAAATAGATTTTTTGGCTGGAGCTACACTTGTACGTGTTCAAAATTGCAAACAGATTCTACTTAAGAACAAACCTACAGTCCCTGTCTTGTTTGCACCGCCTGTATTCTGCTGTTCAGAGTATATAGGGCCTTTTTTTAATTTTGGGTGCGGGGTTCCCCTTAATATCCCTACAAGACCCAAAGGGGCTGGTAGTGGGGTGGGGGGTACCCATGACATTTTTCTCAAAGATTTTCATCCATATTACCGGGACCAGACATGACATTAAAGCTGCAAGCAGTTTTAAATGGCTTTTTTTCCTTTAGAAATGTCATTTTATGCAGGGGCAGTTATAAACACGGGAAACACGTGGCACTTCACAGGCATACTTTAGACACCCCCCAGGTACGATATTTAAAGGAATATTTGACTTTTTTTTTCACTTTATGCATCATTAAAATGACTGCTGCCGAAAAACGGCCGTTTTTAAAACTTCGTTTTGCATTGATACATGTCCCCTGGGGCAGAACCCGGGTTCCTAAACCCTTTTTAGGACAATAAAATGCATATTAGTCGTTATAATTAGCACTTTAGATTTCGAACGTTCGCATCCATTGTATTTAATAGGGTTCTAACGATCGTGCAAACTTTCGGTCCGTTCACAGGTTCTGGTGCGAACCGAACCCGGGGGTGTTCGGCTCATCCCTACTGATCACCACTTCCATCACAAATAAATATAAACACATAAAAACAATACATATGTAGCGGCCTCACCCCTCTCTCCCTTTCTCATACTCGGCTTGTCTTTCTTCGTCTAGGGGTTTCAGTGCTGGGGAGAGGGATGAGATACACCACGGCCCATGTCCTCCATAGCTAAGAGGTGAAGGCCAGAAAGATTGGGCCTTGTGTAGGTGTCCTAGAGTCAAGTCCAGTACTTCGTCCCTGACTCCTTTGCTCCTAGTAACCAGAGTTCCACACAGTGAATAGGTCCAACTCAGTTTTATTCTTCTTACATACAGTTTCTTTACTGAGTAATAATGGGGATAGATCGAGGCACAATCCTTTCCCTTCTGTTGCTAACCACTGTGGTATCACCAGTGGTAAATAGTCACTGCCACTGACTATGTGAGGTAGAACGTGAATTACCTTCGCTAGCACGGCCCCTGTCAGGGGAAGGAAATCTGTCCAAGGGAAACCGGAGGCCTCTCTGTCACCAGCGATGCTGCGCCGGACTCTTCAGAGAAATTCCGCACACCAGTCCTCACGAACTCAGACCCGGGCACCCAAGGAGTTAGGGCCCCCTCGGATTCCTCCACCCTTGCGGAACTCAGTCGAAGGTACTGAGCCCCAGGCGTCCGCCATAGTACCAAAACAAAAAGGGAACAGCGCCCTCTAAATGCAGCAAGATAAAAACAATTTTTAATTTAAATGTTAAAATACACTCACATTTGAGATAGAGGTAATAAGGCATGTAGAGGGTTAAAAGGGCTTCATCCGCGGATCCTCTGATGTTATGTTGATTTCCCGGACAGCTGGAGTGGGGTCCTCAATCCTGTGATTTCTTCCAGCCTGCACTAGATGTGAAGAAGCATTGGCCGGGAACTGGGGACTGGAGTCTGGATTGTGGAGGCTCCGTGGGGTCACTTCCGGGTCGGAGGTAAGCGGGAGGTGCTTCGCGTTCAGGACATGCGTGTCCCTTCTTCAGGCATGTCCGCCATAGTACCTCACCCCAAACTAAAGGTGCCTGAGATGGACTCCATCTCTGCTCCGGCTAGGTCAAGGGCACCTAGGCCCGGAACCCCGGAACGCCAGCACCCAAGCTGAAGGTGCCTGGCTGCGGCCGAGTCCTCCGGCTCCGAACTCTGAACCCCGTGGTAAGGGCGTCCGCCCCTTTTATCCCCTCTCCCTTTGCATCACAGCGGGTTCCCCGCCCCGCTGTACCAGCTCAAGGGAAGGACAAAAACGCACAGTCTTGCGGTGTTCAGCTCCGGCTCAGGGCAACAGCGCCACCTGTGGACCACAAGGAACCTCACACCACCAGAGTCCTCCAAGAACCAGAAAAAGGTCCCGGATCCCCTATCAATTAGTGCATCTGGGTTACACTACGACCCAGATGCTTCCCCTAAATTCAAATACCCGCTACACATATATTCCTTATTTAGGATTGAAATGCCTGAAAATGAGGTGGGGTTTCATGTTTCTATTCAAAGGTTTGGGAAATCTGAGCCATCAAACAAATATGTAAACCACATTTTTTGGCAAGGACTCTGTACAGAGCACGTCACAGCTCTGTTTGACAGAATTTCCATTTTAAATACACAGAGGTTGTAAAAGGGATGTGTGACAAGCTAGTTACATGTATAAAATCAAAGTAATTGTAGTATGTTTTCATTCTTAGGGGATGAGCATAATCCTAGATATTTTACATATGCTGTCAGTGCTTGTTATGGAAATGTGAAGCACTTGACTTCTTTCTTCTTAGATGACACTTAAATAAAACCACTTTTATAATGAGAGATGTCTGAACATTTCTAATAAACACTTCAGAAAAGCACATGTTTGTATCACAGTTCAGGAATACTTGGACACATTAGTCAAAGACTTACAGGAAGCATTCTTATGTCAAAGATAGTGATGAGTTTCACACTCCAGGGATGTCTTCTGGTCACATGCCAGGTTTTTAATACAACTTTTCTTTTTTTTTTTTTCAATTTCTTTATTAGGTTTTTTTTTTGTTTTAGACAAAAATTCAAACAAAACAAATTCAGGCGGGGCCGGGCTGCTACTACCGGCCCCACAAATGCAAAATAAAAACAGTCTAAAATTAATAGCACCCACCCCACCCCGGATCTCTCCAAATACCAGTCTTTTGTTCCGACCCTCTCAGACTCTCTTCTCTACCCTTCCCTCTACCATGCTTTCAGCGTATCTCAGTGATTGCCTGTACATTAACCAATCTTTCCATCTCCTTACAAAACCTTCTTCTCCTGTTTCACCGCTAAACCTTAAAAATTCCATATTGTAAGTTTTGTTGATTTTGCTTAACCAACTTCTCAGCGAAGGGCTCTCAGTATCTTTCCACTGTCTAGGGATTGCACTTTTTGCTGCATTTAGGAGATGGGGAAGCAATGTTCTCTTATACTGTTTAATGGACATATTGATATATAGGAGGGGAAATTGGGACTTTAAATGAGGTTCAAGACAGCGTGGGGGTATGTTGGAAGGAAGCATGTTTATTAACATGAAAAACAGTGTGGTACAATGTCTGAATCAATGGGGCTGTACATAACCAAAACATAGCTATAATGGACATTGGAGACACATAATGATATCAACTTGGAAACTCATGGCATATGGCAATACATATCAAACATGGACGTCAAGGACACATAATTATGTCAATCAACAATACATAACAGTATATGAGTGAATGAGCAGATCCCATGAACACACAATCGCACACAATATGATCCTTAAAAACGGCATAGTGCAAATGGAATAACGTATGATGACATAGTTGCTTGTGAATTAGTGGGTGAATCAATAAGCTGATATAAGAATGCGTTGGCATCCTAGATTGCGCGTTTTGTGTTGTACACTCATCAGGTGCGGATGCTCCCAAATCTAAGGAGATTGAAACGTATATAAGTCTAAGATAACACTAAGCATATCAGAAAGGGCATACATGTCAGTCCTAAACTTACATGCCAAAAATAATACACAATATGATCCTTAAAAACGGTATAGTGCAAATGGGATAACGTATGATGACATAATGTCTTGTGAATCAGTGTGTGAACCCATTGACCCCGTGGAACAGACAAACCCATGGCTCCTCAGGTATTTTATTGCCAGTAATTTATTTTATTGTTATTAATACTTCTTTCCAATATGCTTTTATTTTGGGGCATGTCCACCATATATGGAACATAGTTCCAGTTTCCTCGCATCCCCTCCAACATAAGTTGAAGGCATCCCCTTGGTACCGGTGTAATTTATCAGGTGTTATATACCAGCGTGCCAAACACTTATTATTCACTTATTATTAATTTCTATCGTACTACAATCCGGTGATATAGCATGTGTCAACCATAATATTTTACTGACATCTATTTCATTATCCCTTGTTCCCATCTCTTCCTCCCATTTTTTATAGTTTAATACGTTTTTATTATTTTAGGCAAGTTTAAAACAGAAAGCAAAAGGAACAGGACCAGATGCCCGGCAAAGAGCTAACTGATCCCCAAGACAGGAAACATATACATTCAATGTAAGCGGGTGTGTACAAATGATTACCTCATAACTATATCGGCTAGACAAGTATAGGTATACAAGGCTAACCTGCGTCCAAGAGATACTTCCCTCGGCCTGGGCGCCCCTATGGGATCCTGCTGTGACCAGGGTCCGGGGAAGTAGAAGGGAGGTAATTAAGACAGGAGTGCTGTTAGCATCAAAACTTCAATGAGTTTGTACATCACACAAATATCAAAACTGACACATGAGATTTGCAGGGTGTATATGAATACTTGGTGTGGCCAATCAGAGTTGGCCCTAAAAAAGAGGGAGAAAAGGCAAAAAAAAAGGCGAAGAGGGAGAGTCCAAGAAAGAAAGGGAGGGGGAGGGGAGTAGGGGAGGGTTGGGGAGACGGCAAGCTCAAATCCAATGCAGAGTGGATATTTCGCTATGCGAAGACGTTGGCCGGGACCCAGCAAGGGTTCAGTGGACCTTCGTGGGTGGGAGTCTGTTCTTAAGTTTATCTGAAGTTGAGTAATGCCTCCAAACACTCCAGATGAAGGAGAACTTTGCATAACTATCAAGGGATTTGGCATGCATCTCTTCCATAAGCATAATGTCGTTCATTTCACTTACCCATTCAACGAGGGTCGGAGGGGAGGAGGATTTCCAATGTCTAGAGATTAGTTGTCAACCTGCGCTAAAAAAGAACTTAAGAAGGGTATGTTTTTAGAATTTGATAGTACCCGGGAGAATGGAGAGGAGGGCTATAGTAGGGGAGGGGGTGAGAGGTTTATCGTAAATTTCAGAATAAATTTGGAAAATTTGGTTCCAGAATAGGCGAATTACATCACATTCCCACCAGATGTGACAGTATGTACCTGTTGCTGAGGTACATCTCCAGCAAGTGTCGGAAGCCGATGGAAACATGATCCTGAGGGTGCTCGGTACTCTGTACCATCATGATATCACTTTATAGTTTTTTTCCTGAGCGTAGCTTGAAATAGAGGATTTGTGAGTATAGAGAAAAGCTTTGCTCCAGTCAGCCTCGTGATATCTCTCCCAAGTTCCTCTGACCAAGCTGTAGCGTATTTAGGTAAGGAGCTATGAGTGTGGCCTAAGATCATTTTATAGGTCAGAGAAAGAGTATGGCGGGGCACTTCTGGAAATGAACAAAGTTGTTCAAAACTGGTCAGGGGTCTATGAATCTGTCCAGAGTCATGGAGCTTTTTGTAGTAAGATGTCAGATGTATGCGGGTGAGCCAGTTCACTCTAGGGAGCGTAGGGGCACCGCTCGTTATGAAGAAACCAGAGAAGATGTTAACAAATTGTTGTGCAGTGGGCCAGGAGGCTCTATTGTAGTCATCTATGGAGTGGGTTGAACTGCACTCAGGGAGGATTGGGTTATCAAAAAAGGAAGTAAGAGGACTTGGGTCAGTGGAAAGGGCGCATTTCTCCCTCCGTCAGTACCAAGTCGCCAAGGCGTCTCTAGTGAGGGGGGACAACACTGAGATAGACCTTTGCAACCGATCGTAACCCCAAAGGAGAGCTCTAAGGTCAACTGGGGACAAATCTTGCTCAACCAGAGTGGTGATTTTACTCAAGGGGCGAGGGAACCACTCCAGGATCCGAGAAATCACTGCTGACGTGTGGTAGAGCTCCAAGTCTGGGAGACCCGTTTCCGGCATTAGTGACGGGCGAGCAAAGGAGTTTATGTTTGAACCTTGGGCGGTTCCCCCTCCATACAAACCGTATGGCCATAGTGCGTAAGGTTCGAAAGAAAGCGGCTGGAAGAGCAATTGGGAGTGCTTGGAATAAATATAAGAGCTTGGGGAGAATACCCATTTTTAGAGTATTCATACATCTAAACCATGACAATGGTAAGTCCATGGGGTCATCAGTGAGACGTCTGAGTCTAGTTAGGAGTGGGCTAAAGTTCAGGGCATAGATCTCAGATAACTGTGCTGGGATGGCCGTTTCTAAGCATGAAATGGATTTTGATTGCCATAAAAAAGAGAAGTTAGCTTTGAGGGTGGTAAGGACAGACTGTGGCAATGATAGGTTCAATGCTACTGTTTTGGATATGTTCAATTTATAATTGATGAGCCGGCCGAATCGATTGATCTCTGCCAGTATGGACGGGATACTAATGTGGGGTTGTGTGACATAGAGTAACAGGTAATCTGCGTAAAAGGAAAGTTTACAGTGGGATGAAGGAGTTTAGATACCGTGTATGCTCGGGTTCACTCTAATCAATTGGGCTAGATGTTCTATTACCAGGGCGAAAAGGAGGGGGGAAAGAGGGCTATAAGGTGTAAAGTTTTAGTGGTGTTGTCCCGAGCCTCACGGCCCGCGACAAAACCCACCTGATCTCTATGCATGACGTCGGGCAGTAGGGGTGAAAGGCAGTCAGACAGGATTTTGGTAAACAGCTTCAAATCGATATTTAAGAGAGAGATCGGCCTATAGTTGGGGCACTTAGAGGGGTCCTTACCGGGCTTGGGGAGGACTACTATCTGGGCTAGGAGGAGGGTAGAGGATGGGGAAAGATTTTTATCAATGGCGTTAAATGCTTTTGCAAGGAGAGGGGTTAACTGGGGTGCAAATGTTTTGTAAAAGCGTGGAGTGAACCCATCCGGGCCAGGACTTTTACAGTTTTTGAGTTTTTTGATGGCCAGGTGAAAGTCAACATCAGACAGGGGGGACTCCAGTTCCTCTGTGTGGGAGGCTGGGATGGGTGGGAGAGCGGTGTCTTGGATGTAAGACGACATGTCATGTAGAGGGTCACCTGGCTGGGTTGGGGATGCAGGGGTTTGAGGGGGAAGATAATAGAGGTCAGAGTAGTATTCACGAAATTATTTGGCGATGGCATAGTTAGTTAGTAATTTCCTCCCATTTTTTAATAAATGGATGGGGCCCCGATATCTTTAGTCCAGTCAAGATTCTGTATATCTTCGAGATCCCTCTCCTTCCGTCTGAAGCTGAGCACAGCCTCTCTAATGGAAGCGGGGTGCCCTTAGACCTAATCGGTTGGGGGGGGGGACTCCACAAAAGGTTTCAACTGTACATACCTCCACCTATTTACTACCATTACCTCTTTTTTATAAGTCAATTCCTGAAAAGTGCATATTTTACCACCCGCTGTGATATCTTTTAATTGTGCGTCTTTTTGCGTGATCCAATTCCCAAACAGACTCTCTTTCCCAGGAGCAAAATAATAAGTGTCACATAATGGTATCAAAGGGGAGTTAAATCCCCATCTTTCTCTTTTGTGCACTGTGTCGCACATTGCCATTGCTATACGTGTGATCGTGTGAGTGTGCTCATCTAAATCTCTTATATGTTTTGGGATCCATATCACTTTCCCTAAAGTGACCTTACTAATCTGACTTTCCAATCTAACCCACCTTTTTTCTTTATTCTTTTTTACCCATTCAACCATCCGTGACATAAGAATAGCGGTGTAATAAATTTTTATATCTGGCAGCCCCAACCCACCTTGTGCCTTATCTCTCATTAACACCTCCAGACTTATACAGGGCTTTTTGTTCTGCCAAATGAACCTACGCAATAGCGTGTTTAGTATTTTAAAATATGTGTCTGGGATTGGGATTGGTAACATCTGCATCTTATATAATATTTTAGGAAGGGTTACCATTTTAAAACAGTTTATCCTACCTATCCATGACCTTTGTCTAGAGGCTATTTTGTTTAAGTCGGTTCTGATGTCATCCAACAGAGGAATAAAGTTCAGCTGGTAAATGGTCTCCAATGAGGATGTTATTTTAACTCCTAAGTATTTTAACTCGATGTCCCTCCATACAAATGGGAAGTCCTGTTTGAATATTCACTCCTTCTGTAACTTCACACTTATATAGAGGATTTCGGATTTTAAAAGATTTATTTTGAAATTTGCTACATCGCCATAGATTTTTAAGGCTTTCATAAGGTTGGGGAGGGTTGTCCTGGGGCTTGTAATATAAAACAAAATGTCATTGGCGTAGGCCGCTAGTTTATGTTCCTCCCCATCGATCGATATTCCCCTGATATTGGGGTTTTGTCTAATCCCAGCCAGCAAGGGTTCCAATTCTAGAACAAACAATAACGGGGACAGGGGACAACCCTGCCGCGTTCCAGTAAACATTTCAAAGGACCCAGACATTGTCCCATTGATTTTAACCCTTGTTGTGGGATGATTATATAGAGCATTTATCCATCAAATCATCGTAGGGCCTACTCCTAACGCCCCCAATGTATTCCGCATAAATCCCCAGTCTACTCTGTCAAACGCTTTTTCGGCGTCTAAAGACAGTAGCAGTCCTGGGGATTTACTATCTTTTATCTTTTGTATTAGTAAAGGGGTTCTGATCCCATTATCCTTGCTTTCCCTACCTGGGATAAAACCCACTTGGTCTGTGTGCACATTCATTCATTACAGTCTTCATTCTACATGTACCTTTGCGAACAATTTCACGTTGGCGTTTAATAAAGAATTAGGCCGATAGCTTGAACACAGTAAGGAGTCTTTACTCTCCTTTGGGATGATGGTAATCGCGGCCTCTAGTGCTTTGCGTCGTATGTCCCAGTTGGCCCCTATCCCATTCATGTATGAACACATCTTGGGGACTAAAATGTCGCTAAACTTTTTATAGTATGCAGTCGACAACCCATCAGGACCTGGGCTTTTCCCGACTGGTGATTCTTTTAAAATTCTAAATACCTCTGCTTCCGTTATGGGATCCTCTAAAGAACTACATTTGTCTGGGGGTATTTTTTTAGACCTACTTCATTTAACAGAACTCTGGTGTTATCTAGTCTCTTTTTAAGCTTTTCTGGGGGATCTTTTTGAGTTATTGAGTATAGTTTCCCGTAATAGTCTTGAAAAGCCTGCGCTATCTCAGGGGTTGAAAATACCTTTTCTCCATTACCTGTTTGTATACTTTCAATAAAATTCGCCCTGATTTTTTTTTTTAACAATTTGGATAAATATTAAACCGACGTGTCTCCCCATTGGTATCGCTCCTTCTTTAGCCGAAAAAACTGCGTTCTGTTTTCCTGTCCAATCTGGTCTTTTAATTCCTCTCTTTTTCTGATAACTTCCAATGCTATTTCATGGTCTCCTGTATTTTTGTGATTCCGCTCAAGATCATGGATTTGTTTATATAACTCCTTGCCTTTCCGTCTGCTCTCCTTTTTTTTGCTGTTTCTATTGCGATCAAGATCCCCCTTCTTATGGCAAAGATAGTGATGAGTTTCACACTCCAGGGATGTCTTCTGGTCACATGCCAGGTTTTTAATATAACTTTTCATTCAAAAATGGTATTTAGTTTTTACAGACAAATGTGAATTGATCAGTGGAACAGTGGAAATACAGGAAAGGTTTTTTTTTTTGTTTTGGATTAAATGGAAAAGGGTCATATGCTCTGTCAGGTATTGTAATTTGTAAAATAATAATCTAATTTACAGACTACTACAAAAATGCTGTATACTCCAAACTGAATCCATAAGCTCATTAGAAATGGAAGATAATCTTTGCAACTCTATAACATCTAGCAATATAACATTCTATAAAATCCATATCCATATTAGGAATGGTATATTGTAATGGCATTAAAAGCTATCAATTAAAAAGTTGCTGCAATGGAGCCAGAAGCTGTACTTTCCTGAGCTCTCAAAAAGTGTTTTTTAGGGGGCCGACACTCAAATGTCAACATAAAGCTATGTCATTGGATAAAAAAACAGTAGGCAGGGATTCTGGGTGACGTCATTGACTAGTGCTTGTATGCTCAATTTGATGTGTTAAAATATGAAAAATTCCCTATAATAAGTTTACACATGTCAAACAAACTGATGCTATCTAGATATGGGCCATATGACCCCCTGTTCAGTTTGTGGCAGAGCTTCCAAACATCGCAATCCCATTGAAGTCTATAGGGCCCAAACTGGAAAAATCAAAAGTGACCATTTTGAAGGCTTATATGCAAGTAATTAGGCATACAATGGTTATGGGGGGTCTGGATACTGCCCCGGGGGCATGTATCAATGAAAAAGTTTGTAAAAAAACATTATTTTTAAATGAGCAGTGATTTACTGATGCTTAAAGTGAAACCATCAAAATGAGAAATAACAATAAAAATGAAAAATTCCTTTAACTACTTGCTTACTGAGCACATACACCCCCTTCCTAACCCAGGCCAATTTTCAACTTTCTGCGCTGTTACTCTTTAAATGACAATTGTGCGGACATGCTACACTGTACCCATATGATTTTTTTTTCTCACACAAATAGAGCTTTCTTTTGGTGGTATTTAATTACCATTGGGGTTTTTATTTTTTGCTAAACAAACAAAAAAAGACCAAAAATTTTAGGGGGAAAAAGACAGTTTTCATAGTTTGTTATGAAATTTAGCAAACAGGTAATTTTTCCCTTTCGTTGATGTGCGCAGATGAGGCTACACTGATGGGCAATGATAGACTGCACTGATGGGAACTGATAGACTGAACTGATAGGCACTGATAAGGTGGCACTGATAGGTGGCACTGATGGGCACTGATGAGGTGGCACTGGTCAGCACTGATCAGGAGGCACTGATGAGGCTGCACTAAAAGGTGGCACTGATGGGCACTAATAGGTGGCATTGATAGGTGGCACTGATGGGTGGTACTGATGGGCATTGATAGGTGGCACTGATAAGCACTGGTAGGTGCCACTGATAGGCAGCACTGATAGGTGGCACTGAGGATGAGGCACAGATTTGTACTGATTGGCAGCACTGATAGGTGGCACCGGTGGGCACAGATAGGTGGCACTGGTGGGCACTGGTTAGCAATACTGATGGGCACTGGTAGGTGGCACTGGTGGGCACTGGTAGGTGACACTGGTGGGCACTGGTTAGAAGCACTTGTATTTACTGAGTACGGCTGTGACAGGGAGTGTGGGCTGCATAACGTCTCTCTGTGTTCCCCCGCTCGCCCCCCTCCTCCCTCCTATTCTGGTCAGCAGCACCATGCGGATTGTGTGTGTGGGGAAGGGCGCTTTTGCAGACAATCATCTGGAGGTGTACTGAAGTCAGAGCAGAGGTGCTAGCTGGGGGTGGGATTTGTGAGGAAATGAGAACAGTAAACAATAGAGGAAAATTTGTGAAAGGGAAGATTGCTGCATTTGAAAAGAGGTGAAAGCTGTAAAAAGAGGAGAGGGGGACTGAATTTGTGAAGAGATGAGAGCTCTAAAGTGTGTGTGTGTATGTGGGGGGGGGAGGGGAGGCGGTGATATTGTGAAAAGAGGTGAGAGTTGTGAAGGGAGGGGGGCACGTTGTGTAAGCTGTGGGGGGGAAGAGTTGACAAAAATAAATCACAATAATGGCGCTTCAAGTTTATCGGAAGACAATACATATGTACATTTACCTAAAAAGTCCTTTGAGCTATGCAAAGAGCTAAGGTGTGAGTAATAACAGTCCAGAAAGATAACCGGGCAGCCTTGCTGGGGGAGCCGAAGCCAGACTCCAAACATATGAAAACAGAAAAGAAAACAAAAAAAGGCGCCACTTAGTTAAAACTGTTTCACTTTAATAATACAATAATATTAAAGCACTCACTCGTAGGTTAGCTGCATAAGGCACATGGATGATCCGGTCTGTAATCGTTTTCCGCTTGCTAGCAGTCTCAGTGTAAAATGACCTCCTCGTATGCTGCATTAGAAGCCGGGATAATGTCCATAATGGATGTTGCCGGAGGTTCTTCTCAGAGAGCCAGGAGGAGGGCTGGACCGCAAACAGGAAGTTCAGCTGAGACGCAACGCAACGCTCAGCGGAATGACGTCAGGACCAGTATGCAACGCGTTTCGATGCTTAAAGCAGAGAGACGTTCTGGGTCCCTGCACGCATCTTTTTCAAGAAGAGTTGAGTTGTTCATGCGGCATACAGGGGTGATCTGTGGATACGGGTACAGGGTTGATCTGTGGATACGGGTAAAGGGGTGATCTGTGGATAAGGGTATTGGGGTGATCTGTGGATGCGGAGTACAGGGGTGAGCTGCTGACATGGGGTACAGGGGTGACCTGTGGACACAGGGTACAGGGGTAAGCTGGGGATGTGGGGTACAGGGGTGAGCTGTGGACGTGGGGTACAGGGGTGGGCTGTGGAAGCGGAGTACAGGGATAAGCTGTGGATGCTGTGTACAGGGGTGAGCTGTGGATGCGGGGTACAGGGGTGATCTGTGGATTCTGGGTACAGGGGTAAGCTATGGATGCAGGGTACAGGGGTAAGCTGTTGACAGGGGGTACAGGGTGATCTGTTGATGGGGGGTACAGGGTGATCTGTGAATGCGGGGTACAGGGGTAAGCTGTGGATGTGGCGTACAGGGGTTGATCTGTGGACGCGGGGTACAGGGGTGACCTGTGGATGCGGGGTACAGGGGTAAGCCTGTGGACGCGGGGTAAAGGTCTGAGCTGTGTACATGGATTACAGGGTGAGCTGTGGACGCACATTACAGGGTTTAGCTGTAGGCAGGGGGTACAGAGGAGTTCTGTGGATAGGGGGAGATAGAGTGGAGACCTGTGGATTGGGGTACAGAGGAGTGCTGTGGATGGGGGTACAGAGGAGTGCTGTGGATGGGGGGTACAGAGGAGAGCTGTGGATGGGGGGGATACAGAGGAGAGCTGTGGATGGGGGAGGGATACAGAGGAGAGCTGTGGATGGGGGGGTACAGAGGAGTGCTGTTGATGGGGGGTACAGAGGAGTGCTGTGGATGTGGGAGGGATACAGAGGTGAGCTGTGGATGGGGGAGGGATACAGAGGAGAGCTGTAGATGGGGGGTACAGAGGAGAGCTGTGGACTGGTAGGGGTACAGAGGAGAGCTGTGGACTGGGAGGGGTACAGGGGAGAGCTGTGGACTGGGAGGGGTACAGAGGAGAGCTGTGGATGGGGGAACAGAGGAGTGCTGTGGATAGGGGGTACAGAGGAGAGCTGTGGATTGGGGGTACAAAGGACTGCTGTGGATGGTCGAGGGATACAGAGGTGAGCTGTGGATGGGGGAGGGATACAGAGGAGAGCTGTGGATGGGGGGTACAGAGCAGTGCTGTAGATGGGGGAGGGATACAGAGTTTAGCTGTGGATGGGGGAGGGATACAGAGAGAGCTGTAGATGGGGGTACAGAGGAGAGCTGTGGACTGGGAGGGGTACAGAGGAGAGCTGTGGACTGGGAGGGGTACAGAGGAGAGCTGTGGACTGGGAGGGGTACAGAGGATAGCTGTGGATGGGGGGTACAGAGGAGTGCTGTGGATGGGGGTACAGAGGAGAGCTGTGGATTGGGGGTACAAAGGAGTGCTGTGAGTGGGGGAGGGATACAGAGGTGAGCTGTGGATGGGGGATACAGAGGAGAGCTGTGGATGGGGGAGGGATACAGAGGAGAGCTGTGGATGGGGGAAACAGAGGAGTGCTGTGGATGGGGGGTACAGAGGAGAGCTGTGGATGGGGAGTACAGAGGAGTGCTGTGGATGGAGGGTACAGAGAAGAGCTGTGGATGGGAGGTACAGAGAAGAGCTGTGGATGGGGGGTACAGAGGAGAGCTGTGGATGGGGAGTACAGAGGAGTGCTGTGGATGGGGAATACAGAAGAGTGCTGTGGATGGGGGGTACAGAGGAGAGCTGTGGATGGGGAGTACAGAGGAGTGCTGTGGATGGGGGGTACAGAGAAGAGCTGTGGATGGGGGGTACAGAGGAGTGCTGTGGATGGGGGTACAGAGGAGTGCTGTGGATGGGGGGTACAGAGAAAAGCTGTGGATGGGGGGTACAGAGGAGAGCTGTGGATGGGGAGTACAGAGGAGTGCCGTGGATGGGGGATACAGAGGAGTGCTGTGGATGGGGGGTACAGAGAAGAGCTGTGGATGGGGGGTACAGAGGAGTGCTGTGGATGGGAGATACAGGGGAGAGCTGTGGATTGGGGGTACAGAGGAGTGCTGTGGATGGGGGTACAGAGGAGAGCTGTGGATGGGGGGTACAGAGGAGAGATGTGGGTGAGCTGAACACCCCCCTGTTCGGTTCGCACCAGAACCTGCGAACAGACCTAAAGTTTGCGTGAACTTTAGAACCCTATTAAATACAATGGACTTGAACGTTCAAAATCTAAAGTGCTAATTATAAAGGCTAATATGCAAGTTATTGTCCTAAAAAGGGTTTGGGGACGCGGGTCCTGCCCCAGGGGACATGTATCATTGAACAAAAAGTTTTAAAAACGACTGTTTTTTCGGGAGCAGTGATTTTAATAATGCATAAAGTGAAACAATAAAAAATGTACCCCTTACCAATTCACATGAGGGGGGTGGGATCTGGGGGTCCCCTTTGTTAGAGGGGTCTTCCAGATTCTGATAAGCCCCCTGCCCGCAGACCCCCACAACCACTGGGCAAGGGTTGTGGGGATGAGGCCCTTGTCCCCATCAACATGGGGACATCCTCCCCATGTTGAGGGCATGTGGCCTGGTACGGTTCAGGAGGGGGGGCGCTCTCTCGTCCCCCCCTCTTTTCCTGCGGCCTGCCAGGTTGCGTGCTCAGATAAAGGGTCTGGTATGGATTTTTGGGGGGAACTCAACGCCATTTTTTTTTAAATTTGGGATGGAGTTCCCCTTAAAATCCATACCAGACCTGGAGGGCCTGATATGGATATTTGGGGGGAACCCCACTCATTTTTTTTTAAATTTGCGGCAGGGCTCCCCTTAATATCCATACCAGACCTGAAGGGCCTGGTAATTGCATTTTTTTTTTTTTAATCAATGACTTTTCTATGTATTGCCGGGAGCCGACAATTCATTATAGCCGCGAGTGAGTTTTAAATGACTTTTTTTCCTTCAGAAATTACACTTTGTGCAGGGACAGTTCTAAGCACGGGAAACAAGCGCGACTTTACAGGCATACTATACACACACTCCAGGTA
This sequence comes from Rana muscosa, assembly GCA_029206835.1. NCBI lineage: Eukaryota > Metazoa > Chordata > Amphibia > Anura > Ranidae > Rana > Rana muscosa. The sequence continues at coordinate 16,876,677 of JARGYO010005626.1, forward strand.
CGTAATTTAAAGGAATATTTCACTTTTATTGTTTCACTTTAAGCATTATTAAAATCACTGCTCCCGAAAAAACTTCAGTTTTTAAAACTTTTTATTGCATTGATACATGTCCCCTGGGGCAGGACCCGGGTCCCCAAACACTTTTTATGACAATAACTTGCATATAAGCCTTTAAAATTAGCACTTTAGATTTCTCCCATAGTCTTTTAGAGGGTGTTCCGCGGCTTTTCGAATTTGCTGCGAACACCCCAAATTGTTCGCTGTTCGGCGAACATGCGAACAGGCAATGTTCGAGTCGAACATGAGTTCGTCTCGAACTCGAAACTCATCCCTAATTGGGACATGGACGACAGCCCTCATCCAGCTTTGCGGCAGTGATCAGGAGAGAACCAGATTTTCCCAGGCAATATTTTCTCCTCGGGTTGAGTGATAAATTGGCCAAGTGTGTGAGAGGACCATGCTGAGGGATGCCATCTGAGGAAGAGAGGGAGCCTGTGCCAGTGAAAGCCCAGGGCTGTGACTACCAAAAAGTACAGGGCGTGATCTGAGTGTGGCGGGACCAAGCTGCTGCCAGGGTACGGACCTGCTGGGCTGCTTACTAGAGTCACCACAGGCAAGTCAGAGAGAGAGGACACCTGATCAGAGGAGTCACTGCTGCTGCGTCACTGGGTCTGGTGAGAGGGCCTTGTGGCCGCTATTCGTTACCTCCACTAGAGACTGAGCCCTTAGAAACTACCTTTCAGCTACCTTATAGTTCTATAGCTACTGCCTGCAGGTCTATTGACTGCCTTATAGTGTGCCAGCTGTTACCGGGCTCAGGACTAACAGTTTTTGCCCTGAGGCCTTGTACCTTTATTTAATTAAAGAGGTACCTCCTTGAGAGATTCTGTACCCCTGTCAATCCCTTAGAATGCACTCTAATTTATTGCAGTATTTTCCTCATCTATATTGCATTTACCGTTTATTAATATTGCTTATTGTTGTTTTGCTAACTCACCTTTATATTCTAGTTAGTGTTATAAAACCTAATATTTGCCAAACGTATTACTCTAGCAGATTGTGTCATAATTTACCTGCTGTGTGCTTATTTATGGTCAAGTTGCCATTCATTCCAACCCATATCAATAGATAAAGCCTAGGTTCACACTGTAGCGATGAGTGAACCGGCGCAATTCCAGCGCCGGTTCACGTATCACATCTCTCCCGCAGGCAGTTCACACTGCTCTCTGTAAACCGCTGCGGGTGTCAATTAGGGATGAGCTGAACACCCCCAGTTCGGTTCGCACCAGAACTTGCGAACAGGCAATAAATTTGTTCGAACATCCGAACACCATTAAAGTCTATGGGACTCGAACATAAAAAATCGAAAGTGCTAATTTTAAAGGTTTATATGCAAGTTATTGTCATAAAAAGTGTTTGGGGACCGGACCCGGGTCCTGCCCCAGGGGACTTGTATCAATGCAAAAAAAAGTTTTAAAACTGACGTTTTTTCGGGAGCAGTGATTTTAATAATGCTTAAAGTGCTTAAAGTGAAACAATAAAAGTGAAATATTCCTTTAAATTTCGTACCTGGGGGGTGTCTATAGTATGCCTGTAAAGTAGCGCTTGTTTCCCGTGTTTAGAACTGTCCCTGCACAAAGTGACCTGAAGGGTCTGGTATGGATATTTGGGGGGAACCCCACGCCATTTTTTTTTATTTGACGCAGGGTTTCCATTAATATCCATACCAGACCTGAAGGACCTGGTAATTGAATTTGCGGAGACCCCCACACATTTTTTTTTTTATCAATGACTTTTCTCTGTATTGCCGGGAGCCGACAATTCATTATAGCCGCGAGTGCTTTTAAATTACTTTTTTTCCTTCAGAAATGACACTTTGTGCAGGGACAGTTCTAAGCACCAGAAACAAGCGCTACTTTACAGGCATACTATACACACTCCCTAGGTACAAAATTTAAAGGAATATTTCACTTTTACTGTTTCACTTTAAGCATTATTAAAATCACTGCTCCCGAAAAAACGTGAGTTTTTAAAACTTTTTTTTGCATTGATACATGTCCACTGGGGCAAGACCCGGGTCCCCAAACACTTTTTATGACAATAACTTGCATATAAGCCTTTAAAATTAGCACTTTAGATTTCTCCCATAGACTTTTACAGGGTGTTCCGCGGCTTTTCGAATTTGCTGCAAACACCCCAAATTGTTCGCTGTTCGGCGAACGGGCGAACAGGCAATGTTCGAGTCGAACATGAATTCGACTCGAACTCGAAGCTCACCTCTATTGTCAATACAATGTAATGACACCTCCAGATCAATTCACAGATTGCAGTGTGAACTGGTAGGTTGCATTTGATGAGCACTGGTAGGCTGCATTTGATGGGCACAGATAGGCTGCATTTGGTGGGCACTGATAAGGCTGCATTCGGTGGGCACTGGTAGGCTGCAATTGGTGGGCACGGGTAGTCTGCATTTGGTGGGCATGGGTTGGCTCCATTTGGTCGGCGCTGGTAGGCTGCTTTTGATGAGCACTGATAAGCTGCATTTGGTGGGCACTGATAAGGCTTCATTTGATGGGCACTGGTAGGCTGCATTTGATAGACACTGGTAGGTTGCATTGATCTCATGTATCATGTCCGCAGTCTCTGACAATCTCTTGTATCATGTCCGTAGTCATCATGTCCGCAGTCTCTGACCATCTCCTGCATCGTGTCTGTAGTCTCTGACCATCTACTGTAGTATGTCGGCAGGGGTTCTTTCTAACAGACTCTCTAACAGAGGCCCTCTCTGTGTCCATTAGAGAGACCCCCTCCAGGTCCATTAGAGTACGCTTCTTCTCTTCCTGTATTTTGTTTATTATTAAGAGATCGTGGGAGGATCCCAGGGTAACAAAGACTCCTTAGGAGAGCATCTCTGTGTTTGAGTCTTTGCCATAGAAACATTTGTAAAGGGGAGGGGTTAGATGGCCACGCCCATGTGGGGGTTCCAGAAATATTTCTGCACTCAGGCGTCTGTGACCCTAGGATCGGCCCTGCATGGGGCCATGTAAAAGGGGGGGAAAGAGAATGATGGAATCACTTCAGAATTCTCTTGCACCCACCCAGCTATCTTCAGCAGCAGGTGTCTCTCATGCAACTGCAAATTACCCCACGTCCTAATGCCAGCCTGGTCAAACTGCCAGTGCAACATGTGAAACAATTCATCCACCCCCCCTCCATGGCAACTTATGAAATCCGCCCTTTTCTGCAAGTTTATGGCCTGTGCTGCACCACAGTGTACCAGGTACCCAATTGCCATTATTTTGGCCAGAATGCCATCCCTGCCCTTTACCAGCATGTAGAATGTAATGTGGCTGTGTCACTGCACCGCACTTCCTGCAGCAGGGTACACATGACTATGGACACATGGTGCCATAAGCATGGGCAATACTACATACTTTTCATGGCACATTGGGTCTATCTTCTGGTGGCTATGAAGAATGCAGGACAGGGCACACCACTGGAGCTGATGGTACCACCATGTGTATTGTACAATAATGATAGCATAGGTCACCTTGACCCCCTCAGTCCTCACTGGCCTCATCCTTCAACTCCTTAAAACCAGCAGCCCCAAAGCACTCCACATAATATGCAACGTCCAAAGCTAAATGTGACAAGTTGTGTTACAGATTGTATGCCTGGCATAAAGGAGCAACAATGGGCCAGTCCTCCAGACCCAGAGTCTTTAGCCAGGCAAGATTGTGTGTGACAGTGGCAGTAACCTGTTGGCCACCCTTTACCAGGAAAAATTCAAACATGTACCTTTGTCATGTACTCAACCTGGTGGGGCAGTGGTTCATCATTGTTATATATCCCGGTTTCCAGAAGGTTCATTGTCACTCCAAGAAGAGTTTGTGGGCACTTTAGGTGCTCATACCTGGCCATTATATAGGTGCCGGCTTCTATGGCGAATATCTCCTAAACCGTAGAGTACCTACAGGTAAGCCTTATTATAGGCTTACCTGTAGGGAAAAGTGGTTGTACAGGATGTACAACCACTTTAATTTATCAATAGCATGTTAAAGAAAGGTTCCCACCAGAAATTAAACATTGTTAACTCCTAAAAAACAACCAATGTGTGTGTGTGTCTGAAAATTCAATACATACATAAATACATACAGTACATACAGTATACCATCCTAAAACGTTTAAAGTATCAAAATGGGACTGTTGAGGCACAACATTTTTTTACATAAAACACGGTTTTATTCGTTCAAAAGTGAGGAACCCATAGACTATTGAGTGTCCAGACTGAACTCATGGCCAAAGTTTGCACAGTCAGCACTGGAGTTTCTGGCTTGCCCTGCAGCCAGTGTGCTGTCTTAAGCCTCGTACACACGCTTAGATTTTCGGACGGCCGAACGTCCGATTTTTGTGGCATGCTAGTCTCATGTGGAAAGTGAAGAGGTTACTGATAATCCGAAGTTTTCATACGACAGAAGTGACATAATGTGTTGAATAGTTTTGTATGTATTCTTTCGTTTCTGAGCATGCGTAGTCTTGCTCTAACGATTTTTTTCATACAAAGGCCATACCAATGAAACGAAAATCGGATGTTGAGTTCACATCCGGCAAAAAAATTATAGTCTGCACATCCAGCTTTTGTCTGACGAAAAAGTGAAATCAGCTGTCGAAAGCACCGTACTAACGATCAGCTCGACGTACAAATTTTCCCATCTGATTTTCGTATCATGTGTACGGGCCTTAAGAGGGACTTCAGAAAAGCAAGAGATTATGATACAGGGGGCAAATCTGCCTCTCCCTTGACATGACAGCGTAGACCAGCTCACTTTCATTAAAATGAGCCAATCTTGGATTACTATTGACTACAAATCCTCAGCTGCTGATGCTACAGACTTAAATTTTAAGTGTCACCTGGCCCTGAAAAAAACTGATACCTGCCACCAATACCAGCTTCAGCCCCATTACAGTGTTCAGGTACAGTAGAGGTGCCACACAATGTTTCCGCAGCTAGACCTCAGCTGATGAATTTCCAATTTTTGCTGCAGAGTAAATCCTGCTCTGTTTCTAGCACCTGGGTCAAAGTGATGTGATAGCCTGTGTAGTGTTATAAAAGCTGTTATAAGAACTGTCTGAACGTTGACAGGCAAGAAATGCTATGAATAACTGTATGTACATGGGGAGGTGTTTGGCATGACTTGGATTGGTAATATCCCATGGGTGGGCTATATCTTGAATGTATACTATAAATATGCTGTACCAGAACAATAAATCGAACAGTGTGTAGATCTAATCTGTGTTGAGTCACATTTGTATATACACTGTTCCCTGTGCAGATCTGGGTGTGGTGAACGGAGAAGTGTCGGTAATAATAATAAGGTAAGATTAACAATAATAAGGTGATAGATAGGACTAGAGTTTATAGGATACAGAAGTATCCTATCAGTTTGGTAGCAGCGTTTAAATACTCAGGTTTGGTAGGGACTTAGGTTAAAAGAGTTAAAAGAGAAAAAGTTGTTTTGCTTGAGTATTTTTTGTTGGGAGGGGGTGCGGCCGCTAAGGTGACTAAATTGTTTAACCACTTCAGCCCCAGAGGATTTGCGGTCATGCGACGTGGCTCCCAAACAAAATTTACCTCCTTTTTGTCCCACAAATAGAGCTTTCTTTTGGCGGTATTTAATCACCTCTGCAGTTATTATTTTTTGCGCTATAAACAAAAAAAAGCAACAATTTAGAAAAAAAAGCTATATTTTTAACTTTTTGCTTTAATAAATAGCCCCAAAAAATATATAAAAAATATATTTTTTTCCTCAGTATGGCGGACACCCGATTTTGCGGGGCCCGTGGGCATGGAGAGTGCACCCGCCTACCGCACGGCTTCTTAAAGGGGATGTCCATTTGCCTACCGCTGCCATTCTGCAGACGTATATCGGCGTGCAGCGGTCTGCAAGTGGTTAACTACTAAATTGCACATAGGTCCCCCCCCCCCCTCACTGGGACAGATGCCTCCAAAGAAGTTGCATATTGTTTGGTGTGGCAGCCTGGGTCTTGTATATTGTCCTGCCCAGGTTGGCCTTAAGCGTTGGGGTAACGCTGAGAGAAGTGTACACGCCCATTAAAAGCATTGGTGCTTGTGGGAAATTAAGGAGTCCGGGCAGGTAGAGAAATAGGGACAAAAGTAAATTAGGATTCTCCCTTCCACAAACCCAGATGACGTGAGACTGGTAAGTGCTTTTATATGCACATTCACATAATCTACTAAATTGTCCTTACAGGATTAAAGAATACCAAGGTAAGGGGGAGATCTCAAATGTATCTATGGCATCACGTAAGGTGTTAATAAAACTGAGAAAACGAAGAAAACTTTTATTGGTATGGTGCATATGGGAGAAAGGGTTTTAGCTGTGCGATCTAAACTGAAAGAGCTAACTAACATACAAAAGATTATAGCTAAAGTGACAGCCAGAATTCAGAGGGAGATGGTATTGATTAAAGAAGAGGAAAATTCTTTAATTATAGCACCTCAGCGTCAACAAACAGCAGGGCATTCTAAGATAGGGGTAGTACTGTATTTTCTTACTGACTGGCAAGGATCTCAAGAGAGTAAAATGGGTAAACAGTTCATAAAGAGGATGAACATTCAGGAAGCATTCAGGGTATAAGTACAATATTATATGAAAGAGGGAATCCCTTCTGTGATATGTTTGTATTACATATCAATGCACACTAGGGATAAGCTTCGTGTTCGAGTCGAACACACATTCGACTCGAACATCGGCTGTTTGATCGCTCGACAAAGATCGAACGTTATGGTCCGTTCGCGCGAAATTCGAGTGGCGCGTCACGGCCCATAATTAACTGCGGCATCGCAGTGCATTGCTGGCTGATGATTGGCCAAGCATGCACTATGACCCGCATGCTTTGTGCTAGCTGCAGACAGTCAGTGTTTCACTTAGTGTACTACTGTGTGCTTTGCATAGCATACACCTAAAGCTCACCTGGATACAGTTATTCTCTATACTGTGACAGGCAGGCCGGTGATTGTGCTAGCTGCAGACAGTCAGTGTTTCACTTAGTGTACTACTGTGTGCTTTGCATAGCATTCACCTAAAGCTCACCTGAATACAGTTAGTGACTAATACAATTATAGTGGTGTTCTCATAAGTATTTTTAGTGTACTGTGTCCTCTGCACAGTTTTCACCTAAAACTAACTGAAAACAATTGCTGCTTTTCCCATACTAACACCACAGCAGGCCATTAGTATGTCTGGAAGGCAAACAATGAGAGGCAGACAGTCACGAGGCAATAAAAGAGGGCAAGCAGGCTCTGTGTCTAGAAGCAACAGTGATGCTGGTTGTGGACACGGTGCATTCTCATCAACACGTGGCTGTGGCTGTGGCCGTGGTTGTCCTTCTTTTCGGCAGCTGGCCATGTTGAGCCGCAACATGCTGAAGACTTGGTAGAGTGGATGACCAAGCCGTCTTCCTCCTCCTCATCCTCTCTCACCCAGGCTCAGGGTACTTTGTCTGGCAAAGCAGCTGCCAAAGCGGCCTCTTCCCTCGCTCAATGGCATCAGTCACTCCTTCCCTAGCCCCACCATGTCCTCCTGAGGAGTCCCCCGAACAGTTTGACCACAGTGTTGGGTACATGCTCCAGGAGGATGCCCAGCGTTTTGAAGGCTCCGATGATAGAACCCAGCTAGAGGAAGGCAGTAATGTGAGCTCAGAGAGAGGGGGGTAGTAACGTGAGCCCAGAGAGAGGGGGTGCTCAACAAGGTCAGCTATCTGGCAGTCATGTTCCCCCAGCTGCAGCATACTGCCAGATTGGCTCAAGTGATGAGGAGGGAGGAAATGATGAGGTCACTGACTCCACGTGAGTGCCTGATAGGAGAGAGGAGGAGGAGGCACATCTCCAACGAGGCAGGATGCCCTCCAGGGGCCAGCTTAAGGGCAGCACACTGACTGCATCACACCGCAGAGCTCCGCATGTGCAGGGCGCTGCTGTCTCTGCACGTTATTCCAAAAGTTCTTTAGTGTGTGCCTTTTTTCAGACGTGTGCAACAGATCGCACCATTGCCATTTGCAACATATGTCTAAAGCGTATCTCGCGTGGCCAAAACATCAGCCGCTTGGGCACCACGTGCTTGACCAGACATATGTCGACCTGCCATGCAGTCCGTTGGCAAGCACACCTACATGACCCACACCAAAGAACAAGGCGGACCTCTCCTTGCTCATCAGCTGGGATCTCCAACCCCACTATACCTTCAGTCCTCTCTGAAACCTGCACTGAGAGGAATGAAGGTGTAGAATTAGGTGTGTCACAGCCAAGTACTTGCGGGCAATCTGGGATCGGTACACCGACGTCCGATAGTACCAGGCAAATTTCCCTGCCCCAGCTGCTGCACCGCCGCAAGAAGTTCGCTCCCAGCCATCCACATGCCCAGCGGTTGAATGCTAGCTTGGCTAAATTGCTAGCACTTCAACTGCTGCCTTTTCAGTTGGTAGACTCTGCCCCCTTCCGTGAGTTTGTGGAATGTGCGGTTCCTCAGTGGCAGGTTCCCAAACGGCACTTTTTTCATGGAAGGTGATTCCGGCTCTCTACCGGCATGTGGAAGGCAATGTCTTGGCCTTGCTGGACAGAGCGGTCAGCGGTAAGGTGCATATTACCGCTGACTCATGGTCCAGCAGGCATGGACAGGGACGTTACCTATCTTTCACGGCACATTGGGCGACTCTGCTGGCAGCTGCGAAGGATGCAGGACAAGGTGCAGTAGTGTTGGAGGTTGTTCCGCCACCACGCCTCCAAAATGTTACTACTGGTGATTCTGACACACCTCTCTCCTCCACCCCCTCTTCTTCTTCCTCCGTGGCCTCTTCCTGTGCTGATTTGTCCTCGGAACCAGCAGTGCTCCGTAGGCGTTCAAGGGGCTACGCCAGTACGCAGGCAAAAAGATGCCATGCAGTGCTTGAGCTGGTGTGTTTGAGGGACAGGGGCCACACTGGGGCAGAGATTCTGTCAGCTCTGCAGGGGCAGGCTCAGAGGTGGTTGACGTCACGCCAGCTTAAGCCAGGAAAGGTGGTTTCCGACAATGGCGCCAACCTCCTCTCCGCCCTCCGACAGGGACAATTGACCCATGTGCCCTGTTTGGCTCATGTTCTTAACTTGGTGGTGCAGCGGTTCTTGGGCAGGTACCCGGGCTTACAGGAGGTCCTGAAGCAGGCCAGGAAACTCTGTGGGCATTTCCGCCGGTCATATAATGCCAGTGCTCACTGGCTGAGCTGCAAAAGGATTACAACCTGCCCAAGAATTGCCTAATCTGTGACATGCCCACCAGGTGGAACTCTACGTTGGCCATGCTGCAGCGGCTGCACATGCAGCAGAGGACCATCAATGAGTATCTGTTGCAATATGGCACCAGGACAGGGTCAGGGGAGCTTGGATTTTTTTCCCCACGCCAGTGGGCCATGATCAGGGATGCATGCACTGTCCTGGCACCATTTGAGGGGGCCACTAGGATGGTGAGCAGTGACAGTGCATGCATCAGTGACACTGTCCCTCTTGTCCACCTGTTGGAGCACACGCTGCGTGGAATAATGGACAGGGCACTTGAGGCAGAACAGAGGCAGGAAGAGGAGAACTTCCTTACCTCTCAAGGCCCCCTTTATCCAGACAGTGTTCCTGCTGGTCCGGCTATCACACAGAAAGAGGAGGAGGAGGATTGTGTCAGCATGGAGGTGGAGACTAGCACTCAGCATCAGTCTTCAAGGGATTAATTACAGTCCCAAGACACCCATGGACTAGTACGTGGCTGGGAGGAGGTGGCTGCGGATCATGTCGTCCTCAGTGACCCAGAGGACTCAGCACCGAATGCCTCAGCAAACCTATGCTGCATTGCCTCCCTGATCCTGCAAAGCCTGCGTAAGAATCCTCGTATTCGTGCGATCAAGGAGAGGGATCATTACTGGCTGGCAACCCTCCTTGATCCACGTTACAAGGGTAAGGTTGCGGACCTTATCTTGCCATCGCAGAGGGAGCAAAGGATGAGGCATCTTCGGGAGGCCTTGCAGAAAGGTCTGTGCAACGCGTTCCCAGAGACTGGGAGGTTACAAATTCCCGGTCCTGGACAACGTGTTGCTGAGGCTTCGGTCAGTCAAAGAAGGAGCGGTGGAGAAGGTGGTCGTCTGACCGGTGCGTTCAGACAATTTTTTAGTCCGCAGCCCCAAGGTATGATCGGTTCCAGCAACCATCTCCAGCGTCTGGTTTACATGGTGCAGGAATACCTAGGGGCAAGATCAGACTTGGACACCTTTCCCACCGAAAATCCTCTGGGTTACTGGGTCTTGAGGATGGATCACTGGCCAGAGCTTGCACAGTATACAATTGAGATACTGGCCTGTCCTGCATCCAGCGTTCTTTCGGAACGCACATTCAGTGCTGCTGGAGGCTTTGTAACTGATCACAGGGTGCACCTGTCAACCGACTCGGTCGATCGACTGACCCTCATAAAAATGAATCAGTCTTGGATCACCACCAGCTACAAGGCACCTGATGCTGATGTAACAGAATAATTTTCTTTGAAATGTCAGATCCCTTCAAGACTGCCTATGCTGATGCAGAGTGACTATACTGTTATGTTGAGTGACTATCCTCTTCCTCCTCAATAATCATGCTGATAGCTTGAAAGAACATTTTTGGTTCTGGGCACCACCACCAGTGGCTAAGGCCCAATTTTTCAGCCCCTGTTTAACAGGGGCGTGTAATTAAAATTTTTGATGCAATACTTTGCAACAGGGCTCATTGCTGCACTCTAAGTACAGTATCTGTGAGGGGTTGCAGTGTTGTGGCACCAGCACCAGTGCCTAAGGCCCAATTTTTTAGCCCCTGTTCAACAGGGGCATGCAATTACAATTCTTGATCTAATAATTCACAGCAGGGCCCATTCCTGAACCCACCAAGAGTAACTGTGAGGGCTTACAGTGTTGTGGCAACACCACAACCACCACCACCACAAAAGGCCCAATTTTTCAGCCCCTGTTCAACAGGGGCATGTAATTACAATTCTTGATCTAATATTTCACAGCTGGGCCCATTCCTGCGCCCACCAAGAGTAACTGTGAGGACTTACAGTGTTGTGGCACCAGCAACACCGCCACCACCAAAGGCCCAATTTTTCAGCCCCTGTTCAACAGGGCCATGCAATTACAATTCTTGATCTAATAATTCACAGCAGGGCCCATTCCTGCACCCACCAAGAGTAACTGTGAGGGCTTACAGTGTTGTGGCACCAGCACCACCACCAAAGGCCCAATTTTTCCTACCACTGTTCAACAGTGGCATGTAAATACAATTCCTGATATAATAGTTGACAGCAGGGCGTTCCAGCGCCCACCAAGAGTAACTGTGAGGGCTTACAGTGTTGTGGCAACACCAACACCTAAGGGGCAAATTTCTGCAGAGTACAGTATATATGGCAGGCCCCTACTTTCAAACATCCAACTTACAAACGACTCCTATTTGCAAACGGAAGGAAACAGGAAGTGAGAGGAAATCTACCCCCTAGAAAGGCAAATTCTCTCCTGTAAGAGTTAATATGTGAAAAAGGTGTCTCCTCTCCACTGATGCTTTATCACCAATCCTTGTTTCAATAAAAACCCAACATTTTCCAAAAACATTTGTCATTGGGATGGAAAGTGAGGTGAAATGTTCTGAAGCTGAACAGGTGCACAGACAGCAAAACAAATGTTACAGGGGTGATAACCCTTCCCTATGTTCTCCAAAAAGCTTAAAAATAGATTTTTTGGCTAGAGCTACACTTAAAAAATTTACCTGTTCCAAATTACAAACAGATTGTACTTAAGAACAAACCTACAGTCCGTGTCTTTTTTGCACCGCCTGTATACTGCTGTTTAGAGTATATAGGGCCTTTTTTTATTTTGGGTGAGGGGGTTCCCCTTAATATCCATACAAGACCCAAAGGCGACGCTTTAATTTTTTTTTTTTTACAGGTTACCAGGTTAGAATTACAGAGGAGCTCTAGTGCTAGAATAGTTGCATGCGCTCTAACGCACGCGGCGATACCTCACATATGTGGTTTTAACGGCGTTTACATATGTGGGTGACTTACGTGTGCATTCGCTTCTGATCGCGAGCTACCGGGGACAGGGGCGTTTTAATTTTTTTTTTTTACTCATTTATTTATTTTTTTACACTTATTTTACTTTTTTTGATCACTTTTATTCCTATTACAAGGAATGTAAACATCCCTTGTAAAAGGAATGTGTGTGACAGGTCCTCTTTATTGAGAGATGCGGGGTCAATAAGACCCCACATCTCTCCTTCAGGCTGGAAAGCATGAGATCGTGATTTTTTTTCACTGATCTCATACTTACTAGCCGCAATGGCGGCTTTGTTTACATTTGAGGACCCGGGCGTGACGTCATCACATCGCGCCCGGGCCCCCGACGATCATAGAGATGACTGGTGACCATCTGGTCACCAGTCATCTCTATGCTCGTCATGTGACCCACCACCGGCGCCGGAAGATTCTCTCCGGGTCCCCCAATCGCACGAGAGAGCCCGGAGAAGCACCGGATGACGGCGGGAGATGTCCCCTCCCGCCGCCTAAGAACGATCAAGCGGCGGAACAGCCGCTATGATCATTCTTATGGTGCACAGAATCGCCGGCACGTCAAAAGGATATGTGAATGATGCCTCTAGCTGCAGGCATCATTCAGATATCCCCCTTCAAACCCAGGAAGTCATATGACATCCACCCAGGATGGGAGATCCCATCGGTGGACGTCATATTAAAATGGCTGGGTAGGGAAGTGGATAAAATCACTGCTCCCGAAAAAACGACCATTTTAAAAGATTCTTTTTACATTGATACATGTCCCCTCGGGCAGGACCCGGGTCCCCAAACCCTTTTTAGGACAATAACATGCATATTAGGCGTTATAATTAGCACTTTAGATTTTGAACGTTCGCATCCATTGTATTTAATAGGGTTCTAAAGTTCGCGCAAACTTTCGGTCCGTTCGAAGGTTCTGGTGCGAAACGAACGGGGGGGGGGGGTGTTCGGCTCATCCCTAATGCACACTTATAGCACTTATCAGTACACATAGGGATAAAATAAGGAAACAATAATAAGTTAGATGGATGGTTATAGTACCATTACCTTGCTATAGATTCTAGTGATTATAGGTAGTGTACTGGTAATAGTGGAAATATCCAGGAATAAGGAGGAATATATTTGTATATAGAGTATAATGCTCATTATGCTTGCAAATAGTAACTGTGTAATTGTTAAGTAGATGTATTAATGTGTTTTTTGATAACCGCCTTAAGGGTGAAGGCATGGAATGGTCTTAAGGTTGGGAACGGAAATATTTTTGGGTGTGCAGCTTACAACTTTAAGCTGTAGTGGAAAAGTTTTCTTGCACATACAGTATAAGAGTTGCATTTTCAAATATACATACAGTATCTAACAAAAGTGAGCACGCCCCTCACATTTTTGAAAATATTTTATTATATCTTTTCATGTGACAACACTGAAAAAATTACACTTTGCTAAAATGTAAAGTAGTGAGTGTACAGCTTGTATAACTGTAAATTTGCTGTCCCCTCAAAATAACTCAACACACACAGCCAATACATTTCTAAACCGCTGGCAACAAAAGTGAGTATACCCCTAAGTAAAAATGTTGAAATGGGCCCAATTAGCCATTTTCCCTCCCCGATGTCATGTGACTCGTTAGTGTTACAAGGTCTCAGGTGTTAATGGGGAGCTGGTGTGGTAAATTTGGTGTTATCGCTCTCACTCTCTCATACTGGTCACTGGAAGTTTAACATGGCACCTCATGGCTAAGAACTCTCTGAGGATCTGAAAAAAATAATTGTTGCTCTGCATAAAAATGGCCTAGGCTATAAGAAGATTGCCAAGACCCTGAAACTGAGCTGTAGCACGGTGGCCAAGACCATACAGCGTTTTAACAGGACAGGTTCCACTCAGGACAGGCCTCGCCATGATTGACCAAAGAAGTTAAGTGCACGTATGAGTTCTGCCAGCATTGCTGCAGAGGTTGAAGGGGTGGGGGGTCAGCCTGTCAGTGCTCAGACCATACACCACACACTGCATCAAATTGGTATGCATGGCTGTCATCCCAGAAGGAAGCCTCTTCTTAAGATGATGCACAAGAAAGCCCATTGTTCAGCTCTCTAACATAGTGCTAAGCCCCTCCCACTCAAGCAGCCGAGTTCATTGCACTTACACGAGCATATCAACTTTTTAAAGGACAAGATGTCAACATTTACACTGATTTCCCATACGCACATGGTATGTTACATTATTCACCTAGAAGCGACTGTGCTTCCTTGCTGCAAATGGGAAAGGGAAAACACATATATCACTAGTCACTGATTTTTTGATGTTAGGTAAGGTCTATTGCAGTGTTCAAATGCAAAGCTCATACCACTTCTAATGATTCTTTAGCTTTGGAAAAATGCCTTGGCAGACAGAGAAACTGCAAAGGCTGCACAACTGCCCTTAGGACCCCAAGTTAGTGTCTCTGTGTTAGAACCCCCACAATTCCAGAACATCAACTTTTACAGGAACTTTAGATCACTGACACACAGGCTGATATTGAGTATTGGAACAAGAAAGCTTTACCTCACCATAGTGCACCCATATGGTATAGGACACAAATAACATTTGTTGACATTGCAGGAACATTGAACATGAACATTTAACACTTCCACAAGGAAATTATTTGCAGAGGGGGTTTTCCTAGAATCATAGTTCCAGACAAAGGTCCAGCTTTCACCTCACAGGTAACACAGACAGTCTCAAAACTACTGGCAACTGAGTGGAAATTTTACATTCCGTGTCATCCTCAGGTATGGTATGGTAGAAAGAATTAGCAGGACAATAAAAGAGAAAAGACAGGTGGAACATTTGTGAAATGGGAGACATATTTACCTGCTGCCTTAGCAGGGATAAGGATGACTCCTAATAAGACATCCAAATTGTCACCTTTTGAAATTTTGATTGGGAGACCTTTTCTCGCACATGAAACCACAGGTCCCACACAGGTTTGTGTAATGGGGAAATGTATATGTACGCTATTTAAAAAAAAAGAAGGAATATGGGTATACAGTAGTGGCACCAGTGATATATTTGAGTTTCACAGCCATACTTTTTAAAAGTCTGATCTGCATTTGAGCCCCTAATACATAATTTTTGTAGGAGTTGCCAGTGTTTACATTGGTGCAAGTCTTGATGGCTATTTGTGCATCAAATTGCTGGCATTGCCTTGGACTGACACCAGTGTGTATACAGAATGCGCAGCTAGGATTTTAACAACATATCTGAACAAAAGGTTTTACTTATTTCTCAAATGAATAACACTTAAATTTAACACATAATATTTTCATATTTATACCGTTAATCCAATATTAGAAGTTGAATAATTAAAGTAGTCGATAGCATAAACTAGATTCTTATGAATTATTATTTTATGTGTGCACTTTTACATGAAGTTTTTCAGGTTGTCTAATCCTATAACGGTAATAAATTGAAATCTATGTTTTACCCCTGACAGTGAACTGCATTGTACATGTATATATCACCCTAGAATACATATTGGTACTTTGCACTCCCTATTCAGCAAGTCCTAGACTTGATGGAGGGGAAAGTAAATGTTAAGACAACTGTGAGTTGTTGAGAAGTGTTTAATTAAGAGAAGTTATATGTATAGAATTAACCACTTCAGCCCCGGACCGTTTGGCTGTCCAAAGACCAGAGCACTTTTTGCGATTCGGCACTGCGTCGCTTTAACTGACATTCTGCCGACATATGTTTTTATTACATGTTTATTGTTGAGAGGTTTCCAGCAACTATTGATAAATTTATAGAATGTGTTGGGCACATATTATTAAGCCCATGCCCAATGCACTATTTAATTGCAAATATATGTAGAAAATGTGACATCACTACTAAATTACATGTATTTAATAGTATCTGAGCAGATCGTAAAGTAGATTGTAAGGGTTAACAAAATTGCAGTTATACATTTTACCACTTCAGCCCCAGAAGGATTTACCCCCTTCCTGACCATAGCACTTTTTGCGATACGGCACTGCGTTGCTTTAACTGACAATTGCGTGGTCATGCGACATTGCACCCAAACAAAATTGACGTCCTTTTTTTCCCCACAAATATTGCTTTCTTTTGGTGGTATTTGATCACCTCTGCGGTTTGAATTTTTTGCGCTATAAACAAAAAAAAAGAGCGACAATTTTGAAAAAAAAGCAATATTTTTTACTTTTTGCTATAATAAATATCCCTAAAAAAGGGCTCCCCTTCAGTCCACCTGCCCTCATCAATCCATCAGAATGCATGTGACTCCATTGGGGGGACACTCATAGTTTAGCGTTAGGACCACAGATACCAGGGTGCCGTGGCGAGGCTCTGTGGCTTACGCATGCGTTTGCAAATGCGTGCGGACTAAACCCCTGTTTTTAACGCATACTGTTAGACAGGATTATTTGGTTGTCTGCGAGCTGGTCGGTAAGTAGGCTTGGGTTTTTCCTGGGCATTCCCCAGGCTTTGTTGTTATTGTATACTTCAGATTGATATAATTGCCCTGGACTAACTCAGATATGTACAATAATAGGCATTATAGATTTTTATTTAAAGGAACCTAAAGTGGTACATATATATAAAAAAATTGTTGTTGTGCAAGGTTAATTATAGAAAAAATAGAGTATATGTTTGAAAAGTATTGTGACAATAAGCCCATTTGTTAATATTGAAATTAAGGAAAATAGGAACTTGGCATTGCACAAAGATATTGCCTGTTACAAAACAGAGGGAATGGTATATTTGTGCAAATGTTTTTTTTTTTGTTTGTTTAAACTGTTTACATATGAGTGCAAAAATCTGGATAGACCTGTTACATACAAGGGGTCCCACTAGTAGAGGCAATAAGTGTTTCAATTGTGTTGCGAACCTATACTATTGAAGCAATATTGCTGATAAAAAAAATAAAGGAGGAATTTGTCATAAATATATGAGGAAAATATGGTAGAATGCATTCTAAATGGAGAATGAATGGAATGGCCAATGAATGTGGAATGAGAAACAGTTATTGTGTCAAGTTATACAAGAATAAAGAAAGAATAATATTACAACAGTTTTGGGTTATGTTTAATGAAGGCATAAGGTTAACCATATAATCGTTGAGATACTTAAGGCAAGGTTATTTTGTCTTACAATGTGTACACGGTAAAGAGGTGTTTCTATTCCTACCCAAGAGTAGGAAAAAGAGATAGGGTGAAATTATAAATGTTTAAGAGATTGAGAAATTAAGCAATCAGGACCGAAATAAAGTGTTTCAAATATTGAATTTGTGAAGCGCTAAGGTTTTTTGGTGGGAAAGTTTGAATACAGTCTTAACCAATTGACGGCGGGCGGAGGATACTCTCGTTCTGGGAGGACGTCATATGACGTCCTCCCTTTAAAACAAGCTAGGAGGCGCGCGCTCGCCCACCGCGTTCACAAGGCCCCGGTGCGCGTGCCCGGCGGCCGCGATTGCCGACGGGCACCTGCGATTGCCCGGGAAACGAGCAGGAAAGTGGATCTCTGTGTGTAAACACAGAGATCCACGTCCTGTGAGGGAGAGGGGACCGATGGTGTGTCCCTTGTACATAGGGACAACCATCGGTCACCTCCCCCTGTCAGTCACCTCCCCCCACAGTAAGAACACATTGAGGGAACATATTTAACCCCTTCCCGCCCCCTAGTGGTTAACCCCTTCCCTGCCAATCACATTTATACAGTAATCAATGCATTTTTATAGCAGGGATCGCTGTATAAACGTGAATGGTCCCAAAAATGTGTCAAAAGTGTCCGATGTGTCCGCCGCAATATCGCAGTCACAATAAAAAAATCGCAGATCGCCGCCATTACTAATAAAAAAATAAAAAAATAAAAATGCTATAAATCCATCCCCTATTTTGTACACGCTATAACTTTTGCGCAAACCAATCAATACGCGCTTATTGCGATTTTTTTTTACCAAAAATATGTAGAAGAATACGTATCGGCCTAAACTGAGGAAAATTTTATTTAAAAAAAAAAAAAAAATGGGTATTTATTATAGCAAAAAGTAAAAAATAGTGTTTTTTTCCAAACTGGACGCTCTTTTTTTGTTTATAGCGCAAAAAATAAAAACCGCAGAGGTGATCAAATACCACCAAAAGAAAGCTCTATTTGTGGGAAAAAAAGGAAACAAATTTCGTTTGGGAGCCACGTCGCACGACCGCGCAATTGTCATTCAAAGTGTGACAGCACTGAAAGCTGAAAAATTGCTTGGGCAGGAAGGGGGTTTTCGTGCACAGTAGAGAAGTGGTTAAAGTATTTTTTGGACATCTTACTTTTTAATTCCCAGAATTTCAGTTGGAAAGTGAAATTTTGTTTTTGATAGTCAGATACATTTACAAAGTTAGGAAACTAACTTCTGAGTCAGAATATGTGTTTGAGTAAAATGTTCTGTTCTGAGACCCACTTGGGTCCACTAAAGGTGTTATGTTTTATTGAATCCTTCTGCAATATTGGGGGTTGAGAAAAATGTTCAGTTAAATATATTGAATCTATAGAATGAAAACCATTGCTAGGAGACATTTTATTTCTGCATTCTCAATGGACTAATGGACTTATGTTTGAATTATTGAAAGAATAATTAGAATACTAAAACTTCCAGGTTTAAAGGTTAAGGTTCCAGGTTTAAACTTAACTTATATATAAAGTTGCAAACAGCAAACCAAAAAAGCACACACTTTTCCCTTGTTTTATTGGAAAACATTACTAGAGCATAACATTTCACATAACTTAGATGCATGAATAAAATTATGCACAATAATGTGTTTCTTTTTTAATTATATTTACAGAATACATCTTTAAAAGACAGATTTTCAAACATTTACAGTTTTAAATCTTTATTGTTTTAAAACTCTACATGTTTTTGCAATACAATATTTTGTTACTTAGATATGGTTAATGTACAATGAAGTCCTTTTGCCTGAAACTCAATCAATAAAATACAATTGTATCAACAGAATTTACTGAACATATAATAAAAGTTTTCATTATGGCTGGGTTTTTTTTCAGCATTTTTATACCATTTAGTGCTGTATACATTCTTCCCTTCAAAACAGCCCATAAATAAATCAATTAATCAAAAGTGCATTGGAGAGCTGAGCTGCAAATGACCAGCCAGTAAAATTATTTTTTTATTTGCATTTTTTCCTTTTTCATATTAACGAGCCATATTTAAGTAAAGAGACAAAGGCCTATATCATTTTCTTTTCTTTATGGAGGCAAACTCATATGAAAGAAAATGGTGATTATCTGCATGCCATAACACACTCTTCCGTTGCCAAATTTATACAGATTATTATGGATGTGTTGAAGAGTGCCAATAGTGTGGATAAATGTGTTTCACTTAGAGACAAATGCTGGTAATAATGGTAACTAACATTTAACATCTAGGTACAAGCTAATTTATATTGAACAGGCAGAAAGTATGGTAAAAACATGATTCATTATCATATGTTGTTTGAAAAAAAAAAAAAAAAATGATTTCCCTTGGTCCACATTTCTAAGTAATTTTGGTGAAAAAAATGGGACAAATATGCAGAATCCTCTGATGAAATGTACATTTCTACAACATAACCCTTTAAAAAATTATATAACAGCAGTGAGGACTGCTACTCAGATCTTAATAGAAAAAGGTGGCCAGGTGTTTGGGCTGAGTACTGTCCAAGAAGCAAGAAGATAAATTTGACAGTAGTGGTAAAGGGCAGTTTGCAGGGCAGTTAAACCTTCTTATTCCATGGCACTGCTTTCACTCGATAGAATTTTGTCCCCAGTGGGACTTTAAACCGGTTTTGAGCCTATAGAACGAAAAAAAAAAAAAAAAAAAAAAAAAGGTGTAACAATAGTAATTTTCATTTGTGAACATAAAAGTCAGCAAAATAATTGGTTCAGTTTATATCAGGCATTGCAAGTATGATATACTCATGTGTCCCATGCTTTCCCACTACTGGGCCCACGTATCTGGGTATTCTGTGTATACACTATCATTTGGCAAAAGTTCAAGCCTGAGGGGTTTCGAAGTCTGTAGGGTCTCATGAACTCTCACCAGATCTAAAGTCCCTTTACATATATGGGTCCAATAAAGCCTGATGAATAAATCAATCAAGTGTTTTATCTCCTTATTTCATCACCTTCCACTCTTCCTCAAAATATGGTTCCATCCAAAGCAAAAAAAGAAATAAATTATATATATATATACACACACACACACACACACAGTGGGGATCGAAAGTTTGGGCACCCCAGGTAAAAATGTGTATTAATATGCATAACGAAGCCAAGGAAAGATGGAAAAATCTCCAAATGGCATCAAATTACAGATTAGACTTTCTTATAATATGTCAAAAAAAAGTTAGATTTTATTTCCATTATTTACACTTTCAAAATTACAGAAAACAAAAAAATGGCGTCCGCAAAAGTTTGGGCACCCTGCAGAGTTAATATCTTGTACTGCCCCCTTTGGCAAGTATCACAGCTTGTAAACGCTTTTTGTAGCCAGCCAAGAGTCTTTCAATTCTTGTTTGAGGTATCTTTGCCCATTTTTCCTTACAAAAGTCTTCCAGTTCTTTGAGTTTTCTAGGCTGTCTGTCACGCACTGCTCTTTTAAGGTCTATCCATAGGTTTTCAATAATGTTGAGGTCAGGAGATTGGGAAGGCCATGGCAAAACCTTCAGTTTACGCCTCTTGATGTAATCCCCCATGGAGTTTGAGGTGTGTTTAGGATCATTATCCATCTGTAGAAGCCATCCTCTCTTTAACTTCAGCTTTTTCACAGATGGCATCAAGTTACCATCCAAAATTTGCTGAAATTTTATTGAATCCATTTTTCCTTCTACTCGTGAAATGTTCCCTGTGCCACTGGCTGCATTACAACCCCAAAGCATGATTGATCCACCCCCATGCTTAACAGTTGGACAGAGGTTCTTTTCATTAAATGCTGTGCCCTTTCTTCTCCAAACGTACCTTTGCTCATTCCGGCCAAAAAATAGGATTTTTTACTCACCGTAAAATCCTTTTCTCCGAGTCCATGGACCGACACAGCTTCTCTATTGACAAAGTGGGTATTATCCGTTAATTAGGAGTGACTAGGCAGAAAAACTTGTAAAAAGTGTTGCATCACACCTTCTACAGTACCGCCCAGGGGGCGGACCCTCCGGGTATAACCTCTCAGTCTGCATCTTCGCAGATCAGTTCGTCAAAAAGCAGTACAAACTTAAAAGGAGGGGTGGGTGCTGTGTCGGTCCATGGACTCAGAGAAAAGGATTTTACGGTGAGTAAAAAATCCTATTTACTCTTTCGTCCATGGACCGACACAGCTTCTCTATTGACAAAGTGGGACGTCCCAAAGCAGTGTCAGAGAAAAATCGAGGGGTGGTAACAGCATAAAAATAAACTTCACCCCAAACACAAAACAGCACTCCTCCAACGGAGGAGCTGCAACTCTAAACAACCGCTTGTAAAACCTTGCGGCCGAAAGAGGCATCCGAAGATGCACCTACATCAATTTTGTAGAATTTTGTGAAAGTGTGAGCGGACAACCAAGTCGCCGCTTTACATAATCGGGAAACAGACGCTTGAGGTCGGAAAGCCCAATAGGCACCTATTGCACTGGTCGAATGCGCCGTGACCAGGAAGGGGAGCGCTTGACCCTTTAAGGCGTAAGCCTGGATTACTATCTGTCGGATCCACCTAGAGATGGTGGCCGATGAGACTGCTTGGCCCTTCTTGGGACCAGCCATCGAAACAAACAGTGAGTCTGACTTCCGGAACCGGGAAGTAGCAGATAGGTATACTCTCCAAGCTCGGACAACGTCCAAGGAATGCAACGCCGACTCCTTAGGATTCGACGGCTGAGGACACAAGGATGGAAGTACAATGTCTTCATTGAGATAAAAAGCCAAAACGACTTATGAAAGGAAGGCTGCGGCCGCAGCACCACCTTATCCTTGTGGAAAATCAAATAGGGAGCCTTGCAGGCCAAGGCTGCCAGCTCAGAGACTCATCTAACTGACGTAACAGCCACCAAAAGGACCACTTTCTGAGAAAGTCTCAACAGGGGAATATCTCTAATATTCTCAAACGGTGCCTTCTGAAGCACCGAGAGGACCAGGTTCAAGTCCCACGGAAGTAACGGGGGACGGACCGGAGGGGCCACATGTCGAACCCCCTGCACAAATGTACTCACGAGAGAGTGAGCCGCCAGGGGTCGCTGAAAAAAAGACAGCCAGGGCAGATATCTGTCCCTTAATCGTACTTAGGGCAAGCCTTTGGTCCACCCCATGCTGTAAAACCAGCAGGATTCTGGAAACCAAATAAGTACGCGGACGCCATTTCATTTCCTCACACATGGAGATGTGGGCCTTCCAAGTGCGGTGATAAACCTTCCTAGAGGACGGTTTCCGAGCACTTCTCATAGTAGAGATTACTGAATCTGACAGGCCCCGGTCTCTCAGTACCTGGTTCTCAATAGCCATGCCGTTAAAGCCAGTGACCGTAAAGCAGGATGGCGTATGGGACCTTGCGATAGCAGGTCCTTCCGCAGTGGTAGGCGCCAGGGGACGTCTGCTACCAGACGTACTAGATCGGCGTACCAAGGACGCTGAGACCAATCTGGAGCGATTAGGATCATTGGAATTCCCTCTGCCTCCACTCTGCGGAGCAGAAGAGGAAGAAGCCTTAAGGGAGGGAAGGCATAGATTAGCCAATACTGACCCCACGATGCTACCAACGCGTCCGTTGCATCTGCCCATGGGTCTCTTGACCGGGCCACAAATCTCAATACCTTCCGATTGAGTCGGGAAGCCAGAAGATCTACGTCTGGTGTGCCCCATCTTTGGCAGAGGAGTTGGAACACCTCCGGGTGTAAGGACCATTCTCCCTGGTCCAGCATCTGGCGGCTCAGGTAGTCCGCCTGCCAGTTTTCCACGCCCGGAATGTACACGGCCGATAGTGCCGGTACGCTCTTCTCTGCCCACTTCAGGATGCGAGCAACCTCGGATGCTGCAGCTGAGCTTCTTGTTCCTCCTTGATGATTGACATATGCCACCGCTGTGGCGTTGTCTGACTGGATCCTGACTGGACGCCCTTGCAGCCTCTGAGACCATTTGAAGAGGCACAGCTTGATCGCCCGGATCTCCAGGACATTGATCGGCAGGAGGGCTTCCTCTGGGGTCCAGCGACCTTGCGCCGACTGGACACCCCAGACTCTCCCCCAACCTGTAAGGCTGGCGTCCGTCGTGATCACTATCCAGTAAACCGGAAGAAATGACTTCCCGGCCATTAGAGCCGGTGCTGTCAGCCACCATACCAGGGATCTCCTGACTAGGTGGCTCACTCGGATTTGATAATCCAGATATGAAGGGCATCTGTTCCATCTGGACAGAACTTCCTTCTGTAACACTCGAGTGTGGTATTGAACATATGGGACCGCCTCGAAGGAGGCTACCATGATACCCAACACTCGCATGCAAAAACGGAGTGACGACCAATTCCTGGAAGTCAGCTGCCGTACTGCAACCCGGAGGGTCTGCAACTTCTCCACAGGGAGGAATACCTTTGCCTCTGAGGAATCCAGAATCAACCCCAGGTACACCAGGCGTTGAGTGGGCACCAATACTGACTTTTGCGTGTTTAGTATCCAAACACAGTCTCGAAGAGTCTGACAGGTAATGGACACGCTTACCTCTAATTCTGAGCTTGAAGGGGCCTTCAGCAGAAGGTCGTCCAAGTAGCCTGTGATAGCGATACCCCGCTGTCTTAGAAGTGCCAGAATCGGAGCGAGCACCTTGGTGAACGTCCTGGGTGCTGAGGCAAGGCCCAACGGGAGGGCCACAAACTGGTAGTGGTCCTTCCCGATAGCAAATCGCAGAAACCTCTGGTGTCTGGAGTATATGGGGACATGCAGGTATGCGTCCTTGATGTCCAAGGAGGCCAGAAAGTCCCCCGGATGGAGAGCCGTGACTACAGATCGAACCGACTCCATCCCAAATCTTTGTACCTTCACAAAGCAATTGAGGGCTCTGAGATCCAAGCTTGGACGAACCCCCTCCTTCTTCGGCACAACGAACAGATTTGAGTAAAAACCCTGTTCCAGTTCTGGAACTGGAATAACTACCCCGCGTTCCAGTAGACCCTGGACCGCCCTATACAGGGCTCCCCGATGGGTCGGTAGTAGCTGGAGGTTGGAGGTGTTGAATCTGTCCGGTGGACAAGAGAGAAACTCTATCTTGTAGCCTGAGGAGATTACTTCGCAAACCCACCTGTCGGAGATTAGAGCTGTCCACTGAGTCGCGAATTTGTGAAGATGTCCCCCCCACCCGAGAGCTGGGTGGGGGTGGACCTTCATGCGGACGCAAATTTGTCCGCAGGCTTATTGGGTATGCGGAACTAAGGACGCTTTTGTCCTTGGGCAGGCGCTTTATCGGCCTGGGGTCTTTTCCCTGTCGCCCTAGGGGGACGAAAAACCGCTTGCGTGCAGTAAAGGAGGGCCCTTGCCCCTTGGCATGGCCCCTTACCCTTGCTAATTTGGGGAAGCAAAGTGCTTTTACTTCCTGTGGCATCCTTGATGATGTCATCCAGAGAAGCCCCAAAAAGTCTGTCGCCCTTAAAAGGCAGATCAACAGGGCTTTCTTGGAAGTCTGGTCCGCAGACCAGCCTTTTAGCCAGATCAGGCGGCGTATTGCTACTGCATAAACCGAAGTTTTAGACAACAGGGGAATAGTATTCATGTCTGACTCGCAGACAAACCTAAGGCCCTGGACCAACTGGTCGGCCAATGTTATCTCATCAGGAGGAGCATCTCGCTCCTTAACCCCTGGAGTAGCAATCTTGCCCATTCAGTAAGTGTGTGAGACACTAGGGCCCCCGCCAATGCCGGGCGTACTGCCGAGCCTACCACTGAGTATAGGTAGCAAGCGAGTGCTTTAGCCTTCTTATCCACAGGGTCCTTGAAAACAGGAGCCCCTTCTACAGGAATTGTGGTGGCTCTATTAAGTCTGGACACCGGAGGGTCCACTATAGGGGGAGAGGTCCATTTCTTCAGAAAACTCTCCTCAAAGGGGTACCGTACCGCAAACCTCTTTGGGGCTGTAAAGACCCTCACTGGGTTCTCCCATTCCTTGTATAAGAGTTTATCAAAAGACACACAAGGGAACACCTTAGCAGTGCGGGCAGGTCTA
Source organism: Rana muscosa (assembly GCA_029206835.1). Lineage (NCBI taxonomy): Eukaryota > Metazoa > Chordata > Amphibia > Anura > Ranidae > Rana > Rana muscosa. The sequence goes on from JARGYO010005626.1 coordinate 16,902,010, forward strand.
TGAAACCCAAGTGGACCGGAGTCTCTGCTGCTTCTGCAGTATTTTCCAACTTTAGCATATCCCGCACTGCAGTAATAAGGTCAGATACCAAAGCCGTCTTGCGTACTGACCTGGACTTGGAGTCATCCTCACTGTCCGGTCATGGTCTGCAGTCTCTGATGCGTCAGAATCTGGGCCCCGAGCCGTAGCTGGACCTGGTTCTGCATCAGAATTATCCCCAGAAGCTTGCAGGGGACGGGGCGTTTACTACCCCCTGTATTCCCGTGTGCTGCTTCCACCCTGGCAGCAAACGCCTCTAGGATTGCCGTCATAGCGTTCATAGACACCTCAGGGGCACCAGCTGCTATATTTGGTGTTTCAGGGGAGAAGACATCTGGCTCAGATGCCATGCTGACCACACGCTGACACTCACAGGGCTCCAGGCAAGATATCAATAGGCCACCCTCCTGTGCTGCAGAGAGGCTGGGTCACCCAGAGGACTCACCACCCTGGATAGGTACTGCTATGCTGCCGTGTGCTGCGCCTGTGATGCTGTCCCCCTGCTGCTGTGTCAGTCTGCTTCTTTTATCAGCATTTCCTGTGTGAATTTTCGCACCAGTGTAATGCACCCTAGAGACCGGAGGCTCTCGCAAAATGGTTGCCAAAAACGTCTGTATGGAAGATAATGTGGGCTCTAAGAAAATGGCCGCCGACCGAAGATAGAGGTCAAGCAGCCATAGCCCACAAAAAGATGGCCGCCGAACGGCAATATATGCATACAGGGTGGACAAACATGGCCGCCGATCAGCTGATAGGGGTCAGTGGGTGTGGCCGAACCACAGGAAGATGGCCGCCGGGCAGTCACAAGAGGCTGAACTCGGCATGGACCACCTCAAAATGGCCGCCGACAGCATGGAGGAAGAAGCACACAAACACAGGTAGCAGAAATGACATTTCTTTTAAAGGTTAGTTACAGCCAGCCCCGCTCCAGTGGAACCCCCTAGGTGACCCCCAGCACCCAGCAACCTTTAGCTAGAAGCCCAGGGAGGAGGGAAAGGCAGGGAGAGAGGGAAGAAAGGGGCCACAACCACTTACTTGATCTCTCCAGGAATGTCCAGCTAAATCACCCAGCCGAGGCAGGGGAGTTTTACTTACCTATCCTGCATGTATTATGCTGGAAGACATTCCAAACAGGTCATCGTCCGCGCACGGAAGGTGACTGTTGGCCAGGCATGCTGTGATTGGACCCAAAAGGGACGATCATATGTATGCCCTGGAGCGTGACGCTCACCGGACAGGCTGCTGCGACTCGGCCGTAAGGTCAGCCGAAGCTGAGCGGTCCGATGCAAGCCTTGGAGCGTAAGCTCACCGGCCAGGCTGCTGCGACTCGGCCGTAAGGTCAGCCGAAGCTGAGCGGTCCGATGCAGGCCCTGGAGCGTAGGCTCACCGGCCACCCGTGGAGCGACGGGCATGTCGTGGAAAACCCAGCGCGTAGCTAGGGTCGGCACACGCTCGATGGCCGAAACTGGGGAGACTACAAGGATCGAGGATCCAGCCTGTCACCCAGTCGGCAGTTGATCGAAGATCGCAGGAAACAAAAATGTAGCAAAAAAATATATATCTTTTTCCCCCTGACCAATGGGCCCGAAGGGAGCCATGTCCTACTCCTTGCTAGACAGAAAAAAACTGATCTGCGAAGATGCAGACTGAGAGGTTATACCCGGAGGGTCCGCCCCCTGGGCGGTACTGTAGAAGGTGTGATGCAACACTTTTTACAAGTTTTTCTGCCTAGTCACTCCTAATTAACGGATAATACCCACTTTGTCAATAGAGAAGCTGTGTCAGTCCATGGACGGAAGAGTAAGTTATATTTTAACCTCATCGGTCCACAGAACTTGTTTCCAAAATGCCTCAGGCTTGTCTATATGTTCATTTGCAAAGTTCAAACGCTGATTTTTGTGGTGAGGACGTAGAAGAGGTTTTCTTCTGATGACTCTTCCATGAAGACCATATTTGTACAAGTATCTCTTTATAGTGGAATAGTGTACCACAACTCCAGTGTCTGCCAGATCTTTCTGGAGGGATCGTGCAGTCAAACGTGGGTTTTGAATTGCTTTTCTCACAATCCTGCGAGCTGTTCCGTCTGATATTTTTTTTGGTCTTCCAGATCTTGCTTTAACTTCCACTGTTCCTGATGACTGCCATTTCTTAATTACATTCCGAACAGAGGATATTGACATCTGAAAACGCTTTGCTATCTTCTTATAGCTTTCTCCAGCTTTGTGAGCGTCAACTATTTTCAGTTTCAGTTTTCTAGACAACTGCTTAGAAGAACCCATGGTGCTGATTGTTGGGGCAAGGTCAGATGAGTCTGGCCATTTAAAACCTTTGAGATTGACATCACCTGGTCTTCCCAGACGATGATTGAGAACAATCCATGACACTGGCAGGTCTCAGCTTTGCAAAGGGGGCAGTGCATGCTATAAATTCTGCAGGGTGCCCAAACTTTTGCAGACGCCATTTTTTTGTTTTCTGTAATTTTGAAAGTGTAAATGATGGAAATAAAATCTAACTTTTTTTGACATAATATAAGAATGTCTAATCTGTAATTTGATACCATTTGGAGATTTTTCCATCTTTCCTTGGCTTCGTTATGCACAATACACATTATTACCTGGGGTGCCCAAACTTTCGATCCCCACTGCATATATATATATATATATATATATATATATATATGTACACACACCTATATACACACACATATACACACACAGTGGGTATGGAAAGTATTCAGACCCCCTTAAAATTTTCACTCTTTGTTATATTGCAGCCATTTGCAAAAATCATTTAAGTTCATTTTTTTCCTCATTAACCACTTAACGACCGCCCACTGTAAATATACGTCAGCAGAATGGCACCGACAGGCAGAATCACGTATATGTACGTGATTGCCTTTGTATAGTTGGGGGGTCCGATCGGACCCCCCTTCTTTACAGTGAGCGGTCGTTTTACCTTCGGGAGCGATCCGGCATGAGGGGACGGCCATTCGATTCCGGCCACCCCCTCTCGATCGCTCCCGGCGAATGAGAGAGCTTCCCCTGCCTGCCAGGAAGGAGGAAGTGATGTCATCTCTCCTGGGGCGCTCACATATACCGAGCGCCGTACAGGAGAAGATGCCAGGTTAGTACACAAAACAGCACACTGACACCAGGACACATAGGCACATAAATCGCCCCCCCAGATCACCCCCCACCCCCCCCCAGCCCCCAGTCACAGTGTCACTGATTGCAGTGACCATTTATTTAGTGATCACTGCAATCAGTGACATTTGTGACTGTAAAAGTGTCACTACATTTAGTTTTAGGTCCAGTGTAGCCCCCTAACCCCCCCTAATAAAGGTTTAACCCCCTGATCACCCCCCAGATAACCCTTTCACCCCCTATCACCACTGTCACTAAGCAATCATTTTTCTGATCAATGTCTTAGCGTCGGTGATGCTGATCGGTAGCCAGTAATTTTTTTTAGGTTCGCCGCAGGTTTTTATAGCGTCGGGTACCCCCATATATTACCTAATAAAGGTTTAACCCCCTTGATCGCCCCCCCAGGTAACCCTTTCACCCCATATCACCACTGTCACTAAGCGATAATTTTTCTGATCGATGTCTTAGCGTCGGCGATGCTGATCGGTAGCCAGTAATTTTTTTTAGGTTTGCCGCAGGTTTTTATAGCGTCAGGTACCCCCATATATTATCTAATAAAGGTTTAACCCCCTGATCGCCCCCCAGGTAACCCTTTCACCCCCTATCACCACTGTCGCTAAGCAATCGTTTTTATGATCGTTGTCTTAGTGTCGGTGATGCCGATAGGTAGCCAGTCATTTTTTTTTAGGTTCGCCGTCAGGTTTTTATATAGCGTCAGGTACCCCCATATATTACCTAATAAAGGTTTTAACCCCCTAATTGCCCCTAGTTAACCCTTTCACCAGTGATCATCATATAAGTGTTACGGGTGACGCTGGTTAGTTAGTTTGCTTTTTATAGTGTCAGGGCACCCGCCGTATATAACCCAATAAAGGTTTAACCCCCTGATCGCCCGGGTGATATCAGTTAGGTTTTAGCATCAGAGAGGGTCTGCGTCACACCCCAGGCAGCGTCAGGTTAGTGCCAGTAGCGCTAACACCCACACGTGAAGCATACACCCCCCTTAGTGGTATAGTATCTGATCAGCTCAATATCTGATCTGATCAGATCTATACTAGCGTCCCCAGCAGTTTAGGGTTCCCAAAAACGCAGTGTTAGCGGGATCAGCCCAGATACCTGCTAGCACCTGCGTTTTGCCCCTCCGTCCAGCCCAGGCCACCGAAGTGCAGTATCGATCGATCACTGTCACTTGCAAAACACAACACACATAACTGCAGCGTTCGCAGAGACAGGCCTGATCCCTGCGACTCCAGTGCTGTAGGAGGTAATTTCACCACCACAGTTAAAAAAAAAAAAGCATATATGCCGAAGCATTGGGGCAGCAGGAGCGGAGGAGCGATTTTGCTCCTAATGCCGCGTATATACGGTCGAAATTCCGACGGAGGCTTGCCCCTGGAAAAGTCAGACCATGTGTACGCGGCATAACTTTTGCGAGAAGATGCCCCCATGCTTCGGCATATATAAATGGTGCATGTATGCCCATCATTAGAAGTGGGTGGATGAAGGGCGGTATTCTAATGGTGGGCATACCCACCGATCAATCTTTTTTTTTCGTTCAGCCAACAGGCTGCATGAAAAAAAAGATTACAATACATGTCCAACAAGGACCAGCAACGTACTGGTATGTTGCTGGTCTTTGAATGTTTATACCAGAATGATGCCTGCGGGTTTAGGTATCATTCTTTTCAGCCAGCGGCCAGCTTTCATGTAAAAGCAATCCTAGTGGCTAATTAGCCTCTGGACTGCTTTTACAAGCAGTGGGAGGGAATGTCCCCCCCCCGGATATAAAAAGCGCCATTGGGAAAGCATTTTATCACACCGATCTTGGTGTGGTCAGATGCTTTGAGGGCAGAGGAAAGATCTAGGGTCCAATAGACCCCAGTTTTTTCAAAAAAGAGTACCTGTCATTACCTATTGCTATCATAGGGAATATTTACATTCCCTGAGATAACAATAAAAGTGATAAAAATAAATAAATATGGAAGCAACAGTTTAAAAATAAAATAAAAAAGCAAAATTAATAATAAAAAAAAAAAAAAAAAAAAAGCACCCCTGTCCTGCCCTGCTCTTGCCCAATGGCGAACGCAAGCGTCGGTCTGGCGTCATATGTAAACAGCAATTGCACCATGCATGTGAGGTATCACCGCGAAGGTCAGATCGAGGGCAGTAATTTTAGCAGTAGACCTCCTCTGTAAATCTAACGGGGTAATCTGTAAATGCTTTTAAAGGCTTTTAAAAATGTATGTAGTTTGTCGCCAATGCGCGTTTGTGCGAAATTTTAAAGCATGTCGTGTTTGGTATCTATGTACTCGGCCTAAGATCATCTTTTTTATTTCATCAAACATTTGGGCAATATAGTGTGTTTTAGTGCATTAAAATTAAAAAAAGTGTATTTTTTCCCAAAAAAATGCGTTTGAAAAATCGCTGCGCAAATACTGTGTAGAAAAAAAAAATGCAACACCCACCATTTTATTCTGTAGGGCCTTTGCTTTAAAAATATATATAATGTTTGGGGGTTCAACATAATTTTCTTGCAAAAAAAAAATATGTTTTCATGTAAACAAAAAGTGTCAAAAAGGGCTTTGTCTTCAAGTGGTTAGAAGAGTGGATGTAAGCTTCCTAATGTTGTGTATAAAATGCCAGAACAGTTCAAACCCCCCCCAAATGACCCCATTTTGGAAAGTAGACACCCCAAGCTATATACTGAGAGGCATGTCGAGTCCATGGAATATGTTATATGTTGACACAAGTTGCGGAAAAAATAATTTTTTTTTTTTTTTTTGCACAAAGTTGTCACTAAATGATATATTGCTCAAACATGCCATGGGCATATGTGGAATTACACCCCAAAATACATTCTGTTGCTTCTCCTGAGTACGGGGATACCACATGTGTGAGACTTTTTGGGAGCCTAGCCGCGTACGGGACCCCAAAAACCAAGCACCGCCTTCAGGCTTTCTAAGGGTGTCAATTTTTGATTTCACTTCTCACTGCCTATCACAGTTTCGGAGGCCATGGAATGCCCAGATGGCACAAAACCCCCCCAAATGACCCCATTTTGGAAAGTAGACACCCCAAGCTATTTGCTGAGAGGTATTGTGAGTATTTTGCAGATCTCGCTTTTTGTCACAAAGTTTTGAAAATTGAAAAAAAAAAGAAAAAAAAAAAAAAATGTTCTTTCTTCATTTTCAAAAACAAATGAGAGCTGTAAAATACTCACCATGCCTCTCAGCAAACAGCTTGGGGTGTCTACTTTCCAAAATGGGGTAATTTGGGGGGGTTTTGTGCTATTTTGGCATTTTATGGCCTTCAAAACTGTGATAGGTAGTGAGGAGTGAAATCAAAAATTTGCGCCCTTAGAAATCCTGAAGGCGGTGTTTGGTTTCCGGGGTCCCGTACGTGGCTAGGCTCCTAAAAAGTCCCACACATGTGGTATCCCCGTACTCAGGAGAAGCAGCAGAATGTATTTTGGGGTGCAATTCCACATATAACCATGGCATGTGTGAGCAATATATCATTTAGTGACAACTTTTTGTAATTTTTTTTTTTTTTGTCATTATTCAATCACTTGGGACAAAAAAAAAAAAATATTCAATGGGCTCAACAGGCCTCTCAGCAATTTCCTTGGGGTGTCTACTTTCTAAAATGGGGTCATTTGGGGGGGTTTTGTGCTATTTTGGCATTTTATGGCCTTCAAAACTGTGATAGGTAGTGAGGAGTGAAATCAAAAATTTGCGCCCTTAGAAATCTTGAAGGCGGTGTTTGGTTTCCGGGGTCCCGTACGTGGCTAGGCTCCTAAAAAGTCCCACACATGTGGTATCCCCGTACTCAGGAGAAGCAGCAGAATGTATTTTGGGGTGCAATTCCACATATAACCATGGCATGTGAGAGCAATATATCATTTAGTGACAACTTTTTGTAATTTTTTTTTTTTTTTGTCATTATTCAATCACTTGGGACAAAAAAAAAAAAATATTCAATGGGCTCAACAGGCCTCTCAGCAATTTCCGTGGGGTGTCTACTTTCTAAAATGGGGTCATTTGGGGGGGTTTTGTGCTATTTTGGCATTTTATGGCCTTCAAAACTGTGATAGGTAGTGAGGAGTGAAATCAAAAATTTGCGCCCTTAGAAATCCTGAAGGCGGTGTTTGGTTTCCGGGGTCCCGTACGTGGCTAGGCTCCTAAAAAGTCCCACACATGTGGTATCCCCGTACTCAGGAGAAGCAGCAGAATGTATTTTGGGGTGCAATTCCACATATAACCATGGCATGTGTGAGCAATATATCATTTAGTGACAACTTTTTGTAATTTTTTTTTTTTGTCATTATTCAATCACTTGGGACAAAAAAAAAAAATATTCAATGGGCTCAACATGCCTCTCAGCAATTTCCTTGGGGTGTCTACTTTCTAAAATGGGGTCATTTGGGGGGGTTTTGTACTGCCCTGTCATTTTAGCACCTCAAGAAATGAGATAGGCAGTCATAAATTAAAAGCTGTGTAAATTCCAGAAAATGTACCCTAGTTTGTAAACGCTATAACTTTTGCGCAAACCGATAAATATACGCTTATTGACATTTTTTTTACTAAAGACATGTGGCTGAATACATTTTGGCCTAAATGTATGACTAAAATTGAGTTTATTCGATTTTTCTTATAACAAAAAGTAGAAAATATCATTTTTTTTTTAATTCTCGGTCTTTTTCCGTTTATATCGCAAAAAATAAAAATCGCAGAGGCAATCAAATACCATTAAAAGAAAGCTCTATTTGTGGGAAGAAAAGGACGCAAATTTTGTTTGGGTACAACATTGCATGTCCGCACAATTTACAGTTAAAGCAGCGCAGTGCAAAATTCTGAATTCACCTCTGGTCCTTTAGCTACCAAATGGTCCGGGGCTTAAGTGGTTAATGTACACACAGCACCCCATATTGACAGAAAAACACAGAATTGTTGACATTTTTGCAGATTTATTAAAAAAGAAAAACTGAAATATCACATGGTCCTAAGTATTCAGACCCTTTGCTCAGTATTTAGTATTAGCACCCTTTTGATCTAATACAGCCATGAGTATTTTTGGGAAAGATGCAACAAGTTTTTCACACCTGGATTTGGGGATCCTCTGCCATTCCTCCTTGCAGATTCTCTCCAGTTCTGTCAGGTTGGATGGTAAACGTTGGTGGACAGCCATTTTTAGGTCTCTCCAGAAATGCTCAATTGGGTTTAAGTCAGGGCTCTGGCTGGGCAATTCAAGAACAGTCACGGAGTTGTTGTGAAGCCACTGTTATTTTAGCTGTGTGCTTAGGGTCATTGTCTTGTTGGAAGGTAAAGCTTCGGCCCAGTCTGAGGTCCTGAGCACTCTGGAGAAGGTTTTCGTCCAGGATATCCCTGTACTTGGCCGCATTCATCTTTCCCTCAATTGCAACCAGTCATCCTGTCCCTGCAGCTGAAAAACACCCCAACAGCATGATACTGCCACCACCATGCTTCACTGTTGGGACTGTATTGGACAGGTGATGAGCAGTGCCTGGTTTTATCCACACATACCGCTTAGAATTAAGACCAAAAAGTTCTATCTTGGTCTCACCAGACCAGAGAATCTTATTTCTCACCATCTTGGAGTCCTTCAGGTGTTTTTTTTAGCCAACTCCATGCAAGCTTTCATGCGTCTTGCACTGAGGAGAGGCTTCCGTCGGGCCACTCTGCCATAAAGCCCCGACTGGTGGAGGGCTGCAGTGATGGTTGACTTTCTACAACTTTCTTCCATCACCCGACTGCATCTCTGGAGCTCAGCCACAGTGATCTTTGGGTTCTTCTTTACCTCTCTCACCAAGGCTCTTCTCCCCCGATAGCTCAGTTTGGCCGGACGCCCAGCTCTAGGAAGGGTTCTGGTCGTCCCAAACGCCTTCCATTTAAGGATTATGGAGGCCACGGTGCTCTTAGGAACCTTAAGTGCAGCAGAATTTTTTTTTGTAACCATGGCCAGATCTGTGCCTTGCCACAATTCTGTCTCCGAGCTCTTCAGGCAGTTCCTTTGACCTCATGATTCTCATTTGCTCTGACATGCACTGTGAGCTGTAAGGTCTTATATAGTCAGGTGTGTGGCTTTCCTAATCAAGTCCAATCAGTATAATCAAACACAGCTGGACTCAAATGAAGGTGTAGAACCATCTCAAGATGATCAGAAGAAATGGACAGCACCTGAGTTAAATATATGAGTGTCACAGTAAAGGGTCTGAATACTTAGGACCATGTGATATTTCAGTTTTTCTTTTTTAATAAATCTGCAAAAATGGCAACAATTCTGTGTTTTTCTATCAATATGGGGTGCTGTGTGTAAATTAATGAGGAAAAATAATGAACTTAAATGATTTTAGCAAATGGCTGCAATATAGCATAGAGTGAAAAATGTAAGGGGGTCTGAATACTTTCCGTACCCACTATATATATATATATATATATATATATATATATATAGTAGTATGCCCTTTGTCTCATCTACCCTTAACCAAATTCCAAAAATTTCAGCCGACCTATCACATATTCCTCATACGTCGGCTGAAATGTTAGCCTTTGGTAGGAGTGGATGGGACAAAGGGGAGTGGAGAGCACTGGGTAATTTTTGGCACTGATACGCTTATATAAAGTGAACACAACAATATTTGGTTGAGGATCCTGACGGTATTAAAGCATACTACATATATGGAGTTTGCATGTTCTCCCTGTGCCTTTGTGGATTTCCTTTAGGCACTCTGGTTTCCTCCAACACTCCAAAGACATGCTGGTAGGTTAATTTTCTCCTGTCTAAATTAGCCCTAGTATGTGTATGTATGAATGTGAGTTAGGGATCGTGGATTGTGAGCTGCTTGAGGGGCAGGCACAGATGTGAATGTGCAATAAAATATGTAAAGTGCTGCATAAAAGTACCCATAATATATATATATTTTGCATTGGATGGAACCATATTCCTAGAAAGAGTGGAAGGTGATGAAATAAGGAGAAGAAACACTTGATAGATGAATTCATCAGGCTTTATTTGACCGATATATGTAAAGGGTCATTAAATCTGGTGAGAATAAACAAGACCCTACTGAATTTATTTGTTTTTTGTAAGAATACAAGTACAAGTTGGCACAATACAAAAGGAAAAATCGTATAAGGACGAAACAGTCCATAAGAATACAATTAAAGAATATATACTTTGTCTTCAATAACATGAAAGTGTTACATTTCCAAAGCTCTTAGCATGTATAAAGTGTAGGCACCTATGGTTTCAATGGTCAAATGCCAGGATGTTAGTGTGCAACACCCTGACACCCCCCCCCCCCCACTCCTTCCTTCCTCACACAATTCTAGTGGTCAAGAAGACAGCCCATTAAAGCTTTTGGCCAACAGAAGTGTGTTTGAAGGAGGGATGGAGGTACTGGGGATGCACAAGGGAATGGACAGAACATTACCCAAAATGCCAGAGCTTTGCCTGTTCAGAATAGCCAGAGTCAAGCATAGCAAAGGACAATGAAAGCTGCTGCAAACATTACAGGCACCTCTAGGTGCAAAAACATTGTACCTACCAACAGCTTTAATTTTTTTTCCTTCACTTTTTTTAAGTGCATGTTAATGCCTGCAGCTTACATCGCCCTCTGCTATGAATGAATCCTAACATGTTTAAACAGATTCAGCTCTGATACTGTCGGATAATGCCACAACTTTCCTATTTCTTTCACCTAAACAGGATGGAAGATTTAGCTGTTTCTACTACCCCCCACATCCTTGACTGAATAGCCCCCATTGCTTGCAAGGAAACAGGTTTAAATTATTAAATATTTTTGCATTTCAATATTTTCTTTACCTTTTTGGCCTGGCAATATTCTTTTTCCATAACTTTTCCAAGAACCCAGGGTCTTCTAGATGATCCAGAAGCTTTAGAAAGAAAAGTGGTAATATTTGGTTACTAAAAAGTAGCATAAATCTGTCCTTGGTCTGAAGAAAGATACTCAGATTACAACATAACTTTCCAACTTACAGCCTCAAACATTTTTTTGAAACACACAGTCCTACTAAAACAGTTTTGAGCAGATGCTGGAAGGCTGACTCACCCACTGGCTCATTGTGTCTTTTTGAACCTCTGGCATCAGTATATCGTCACCTGAATTTCTCGAATTGCTGACCTATCACAGCCATTTTAAGGCAATCTCCAGAGCAGACACTGCTTGGGCTGCCAAATATCTAAGAGAACCATCAAAGATTCCATCCGGAGAATACAAGAAGAAACCATGGAAGAATAACTCAACACTGTAGATAGACTAGGACGTAGTTACGACACAATATCCTGACAACTGGTGGTAAGCATAACGGGGCTACATTAATGACCCCTATATGAGGGCCTAATAAATTTCCCTGCAGAAGTCTTTCAGTTATGACTGTCACTGAGGATGTAATATCTCTCATTTAACTATTACCTTAGCTAAATGCACTGGGGAAAGTTGATAGTTGCTAATGCTGGACAATCCAGCAAAAGAGATCTCCCTGTTTAAGTATTCAAAATAAATTAGAAACTATTGGCTGGACCCGGTTACCAACGGCTACTATAACTGAAGTACGTGGACATATGTCATAAAATCTTAACATGCTTCCTGTGCACATTAAAATGCTGATTAATAAAAATACTGATACCTTCTAGCTATCAAGGAACTGAAAGACCCAGAATGATCTGCTATCCAATAGCCTAGCATCCAAAGAACCTCCAAGACACTCTAGAGCTCAAAGTTCTAGCAAGCTTTAGATAGATACTTTGGGACCCACCAAGGAGCTATAAGTGCACTTATTTTCAGAGCGATAGTTAAACCTACATTGTTTATTGTGACAGACCTAGCCGGGACAGAGGCTTTTGGAGAGGACTGAATGATAGCCTCTTGCCTTCCGATTATGGACCAGGGCCTCAAAACGGGAATGCGGATGGGTAATCCCGGCAGACGGACTAGGAACCTTAAGACTACTTTTCCAACATCCTCGAGTTGACCAGCTCGAGGTCCCCATGTGGCTGTTGGACTGTTTCCCAGGGGGGAGTATTGTCATGAACCTTGGAATACTGAAGTATTTCTCCTTTGAGTCTATTACACAAACAGAATTGCAATAAACAGATCTATGAGGAATCCAGATGGTCCTTTCAAATAGCGGACTTTGCACCTGATATACAGTGTGTGTATATATATATATATATATATATATATATATATATAATAGGATTTTTATAACAGCTTACCTGTAAAATCCTTTTCTTGGAGTACACCACGGGACACAGAGCTAGTCATTACATAATGGGTTAAGGGTCACCAGCGGTGATTGGACACTGGCACAACCAATGGAAGACAGTTCCCCTCCATATAACCCCTCCCATCAGGGAAGTACCTCAGTTTTGTAGCAAAGCAGTAAGGTTCCCATAAGAAGGGGGGGACCTCTGTGTCCCGTGGTGTACTCCAAGAAAAGGATTTTACAGGTAAGCTGTTATAAAAATCCTATTTTCTTTATCGTACACCACGGGACACAGAGCTAGTCATTACATAATGGGACGTCCCAGAGCAATGCTCATATGAAGGGGGGGGAGACACAGATCAAAACAGGCCGCTTGCGGACCAGAAGCCCTATACTGCTGCCTGCAGCACACTTCGCCCAAAGGCGGAATCCTCATGTCCTTTCACATCTATTTGATAGAATTTGGAAAATGTATGGACTGAAGACCAAGTTGCAGCTTTACAGATCTGAGCCATCGAAGCCTGGTGGTGCACTGCCCATGAAGCACCTATCGCCCTGGTAGAGTGCGCCTTAACAGGAAAAGGAGGAGTCCTGTTCTTTAAACCATAAGCTTGAATAATTACTTGTCTAATCCACCTGGAAATGGTGGATCTTGATACCGCTTGGCCCTTCTTGGGCCCATCTGGTAAAATAAACAAAACATCTGTTTTACGTATCTGAGCGGTTGCTTGCAGATACACCTTTACCGCTCTCCCTAGATCTAGAGAGTGTAATAATTTTTCCCCCTCCGTCCGCGGGTTTGGAAAAAAGGAAGGCAGAACAATGTCTTGATTCAAGTGAAAAGCCGACACCACCTTACGTAGAAAAGCCGGATGGGGTCGTAGTACGATTTTGTCCTTGTGACAAATTAGACAAGGCTCTTTACAAGAAAGAGCTGCTAGCTCTGATACTCTCCTAGCAGAAGCTATAGCAATCAGAAAAGCCAACTTCCTACTTAATATAATTAAAGGAATATGGCGAATAGGTTCAAAAGGTTGCTTTTGCAACACTGACAATACCAAATTCAAATCCCATGGACACAAGGGAGTCCTAACTGGAGGATTTATCCTCAGTACCCCCTTAATGAATGTCCGAACTAGGGAGTGAGATGCCAATGGTCTCTGAAAGAAGACTGATAGAGCCGATATTTGCCCTTTGATGGTGCTAAGGGCTAAATTCATATCCACTCCTAACTGGCAAAAAGCAAGAATCCTGCTTATTTCATATTTCTGAGGATTCCAACTTCTGGATTCACACCAGGAAACGTATGCTCTCCAGACTCTCTGATAGATGAGTCTGGAGGCTGGCTTTCTAGCATTAATGAGCGTAGAAAGAGCCGGACCAGAGACCCCTCTCTTTTTAAAAATGTGGGTCTCAGCAGCCAGGCCGTCAACTTTAGCCTTTGTAAGGAAGGGTGGAATACTGGACCCTGTGACAGCAGGTCGTGTCGGAGTGGAAACTTCCAGGGCCTTCCTATCGCCGTTTTTACAATCTCGGCATACCAAGGCCTCCTGGGCCAGTTTGGGGCCACTAGGATTACTGGTATTCCCTCCTCCTTGATCCTGCGAAGCAGTCTTTGTAGAAGAGGGATCGGAGGGAATGCCTAGATCAGTGAGAACTGATTCCATGGAGTTATTAGAGCGTCTGTATTATTAGAGCGTCTGTCCCGTAGGCTAGAGGATCCCTCGTTCTGGACACAAAGTTGTCCAATTTCTTGTTGAACCTGGCAGCTAGCAGGTCTACATCTGGGTTTCCCCATCTCAGACATATGGCCTGAAAGATCTCGGGGTGAAGAGACCACTCCCTGGTAGCAGCTGCTGACGACTCAGGTAGTCTGCTTGCCAATTTTCCATCCCTGGAATGAAGATTGCAGAAAGGCAAGGTACATGCTCTTCTGCCCATGCCAGGATCCGGTTCACCTCTCTTTGGGCTGCCCGACTGCGGGTGCCTCCTTGGTGATTGATGTAAGCTACTGCAGTAGCATTGTCGGATTGAACCCGAACTGGGTAGCCCTGTAACCTGTATGTCCAGGTTTTGAGGGCTAGATATACCGCCCGGATCTCTAGCACATTGATGGGCAGGATCCCCTGAGTCTTGGCCCAGGTCCCTGGGTAGAAGCCTCCTCGAATACTGCACCCCAGTCCGATAGGCTGGTATTCCTAGATACCACCTTCCAGGCCACTGGGAGGAAGGACTTTCCCTTCCGTAAATTCCTGGCTTCTAGCCAGCAATCGAAGTTGTGGCGTACTTGTGAGGACAGGCGCATGGGTATATCCAGAGCTTGGCTCTTCCTGTTCCAGGAAGCTAAAATATTGCCTTGAAGTAGTCTCGAATGAAACTGGGCGTAAGGGACCGCCTCGAAGGAGGCTACCATCTTTCCCAATAGTCTCATGCAAAGGCGAATAGACGGCCTCTTGTTTGCTTTGACCTTGTGGATCAGGTCTTTCAGAGACTGTATCTTCGGTTCTGGCAGGTATACCTCGTTTTGGGCTGTATCTATGATCATGCCCAGGTACCCTATCCTTCTTTGGGCCTGGAGAGAGGATTTTTGTAAATTTATAATCCATCCTAAATGCTCCAGGTATCCTACTGTAGTGTGTACAGCGTGACCCAATCCGTCCTTTGACTGATCTATTACTAGTAGATCGTCCAGATAGGCTGTTACCGCAATGCCCCGTGTTCTTAGGTTACTAACAGAGGAGCTAGCACCTTTGTGAATACTATGGGCGCGGTGGCTACACCAAACGGCAGAGCCACAAATTGAAAGTGGCGATCTTCTACCGCAAACCTTAGGAATCTTTGGTGAGCGGGGAGGATGGGTATGTGTAAATGTGCGTCCTTGATATCTATGGACGCCATGAATTTTCCGCCCTTTAAAGTGGCGGCCACGGATCGGATCGTTTCCATTCGAAAATGGCGATCGTTCAGGAACCGATTTAGGGATTTTAGATCCAGGATGGGTCTGACATCTCCATTTGGCTTTGGAATCACAAAGAGGTTTGAGTAAAAACCTGAACCTCGCTCTTTTTGGGGTACGTCTGTAACTACCCCTTGAGCCATTAAGTGATTCAAACCTTTGAAGAAGGATTCTCTTTTTTGTGGATCCTTGGAGAGTCTTGAACCTCGGAATTGAGAAGATGGGATCTCTCGAAATTCCAGTTTGTACCCTGAGGATATTGTGGATACTACCCAATTGTCCTGGATTTCTGACCACCAAGTTGCTCAGAACTGACAAAGCCTTCCTCCCACTCGGCCGAGCGGGGGCGCTCCTTCACTGAGAGGCTTTGGGGGCTTGCTTATTAGCTCTTGCACCCCACGGCTTCTTGTTCTTCTGAGCTTGCCCCTTGGCTTTTGTGGGCGGCTAAAACAGGCCGCCGCCACTGGTTGGAGTCAGATTTCCCGGGAGCTGGGGAGAGAGCGTTTAAAACAAGATCTCTTGTTTTTCTTTCTCTCAGGTAAAAGTCATTTTACCACTTGATCTTCTGTATATATTTTTCTAAATCTTCCCCAAATAGGCGTTCGCCATGGAACGGGAACTTGCCAACAGCTTTTTGCATGGGGTCTCCGCTGACCAATGCTTAAGCCAAAGTACTCTGCGCATCTGTACCAGCTGGAGTGTAAGGCGTGATGCCTGTATGATAGAATCTCTCATGGCATCCACTGTGAAGCATAAGGCTTTTAGGCAAATTTTTCCCAATTTCTAGCCTGCTCTTTACCTGTTGGCTGATGACCTGACCCATACCGACTGCTGCTACTGCAGGTTGGGTAATTGAGCCGGCCAAAAGGAAGGAGGATTTCAACTTCCTCTCAGAAGGATCTTTTAAACCCTTGTACATTATCCACCGGACATGTCAGGTTTTTATTTACACAAGAAATAGCCGCAACTACCGCAGGCAGGCTCCATTTCTTAAAAAAAAAAAATTTTTTCCCCCATAGGATAAAGAATGTTAAACCTTTTTGGAGGTGAGAAACGCTTATCTGGATGTTGCCAGTTTGCGTATATTAGATCCTCTAGTAACGGATGAACCGGGAAGGAGCATGCACCTTGCAGGGATCTTAATGACCCTAGGGAGGAGACAGGTAATTCCGTTACCTCCGCAGAGGTTAACTTAAATGCACTGCTATAGCATTGTACCTGTGACCTTAAAATCTGGCTCCTCATCCTCTGCTGATGTAGCCTCCTCCTCCTCATCCTCCTCCCTCAGGTACTTCTGAAGGGAGGTCCAATACTGGAAGAGACCTGCTTCGCTTATTGTTCCTTTTTAGAGGACTTAGCGATTAAGGTAGCAATTTTTTCCTCCAGATTATTTAGGGCAGCTGATAAAGTGTCCTCAGTGACATATACAGGCCCAGGCTCCACTGGGGAAGCCGCCATACCTGACAGAGGTAATGGCTCATCCTGAACAGGTGCATTTAGCAACACAGGAGAGAAAGGTACCGAGTCAGCACAGTTAGAGCCTCCTCTCAGGCGGTGGTGCTTTCTTATCTCTTTTTGTCCGTATTACTTCCCCTGGAAGGCTTACCGTTTAGACAAAATACAAGGTACCTAAATGCATATACTACCGTGTTCAGTTTAGCAAATACATTAAGTATGCAACTTTTAACACATAACTATGCATAACATGGATGTCTTCTAGGAAGTACCCAATCCAACCACATGGAGTCTTACGTCCCTGTATAGCTGCTGTGTTTCTCTGCCAGGAATAAGAGAACTAACGAGCTTGCTTGCTGCTGCAGTGCTTCTCACACTGACAGTCTTTTAAAATTGGCGCCGTTTCTGTGCCTGCGCGCGCCACGTGCCCGCGCACGCCTTCGCCCCCCCCCCCCCTCCGATAAAGCGCGCTCCCGCGCGCGCGCGCGCGGCCCTTAGCGCTATGGCGGTGGCCATAGTGAGAGAGGACTCTCATCAGCCCTTGTTCCCACTTACCTGCATCTGCAGGTGTCTGGTCGGCCACCGAAAGGAGGATCGGGGTGCCCCAGCAAGCTCAGCAGCGGAGGTGACGAGCAGTGTACTTCGCCGAAGCCGACACTGAACAGAGTGAGGTGAGTATATTCAGCTCTTTACTCCCCCCAGTGGTGGAAAAAAAGAAGACATCCACTTTTTGAAAAAGGTCCCAACCTAGTTATGGACCTTCTAATCTCACCTTATCCACGCCGCAGGTTTTTCTGCTGAAAGATTTCAGACAGATACCAAACTTCACCCTTCACGGTGGGCTATGTGTGCCAACCTTCAGGGATATGGGTTCCTATTTAAAGGATACCTCTCCCCTGGGCCTTGTACAAGACTCTTACCAGGACTTTATAGCGAAATAGCGAAAGTGCTGGATCTTAGAGCCCAGTCCTCCGAAGAGAGACATTACAGGCGACGCCTCATGGATGAGGCCCGGATCCCATCCAGATTCAGCTCATTTGTAGGCGTCTTGGATGGATCCGAAAGCATAGCTCTTTTACCCCCAGAGGGTCTCTTTGGTAGAGCTTTCCTTTAGCACCTCCTAACGCGTCCAACACCTTTCGACACTGGCGAAAAAACTGAGGTACTTCCCTGATGGGAGGGGTTATATGGAGGGGAACTGTCTTCCATTGGTTGTGCCAGTGTCCAATCACCGCTGGTGACCCTTAACCCATTATGTAATGACTAGCTCTGTGTCCCGTGGTGTACGATAAAGAAATATATATATATGGTACATTGTTTTGCATAGAAATTTGGCATTTTATATCGTAGGCCTGTAATTCTTAGTAAAAATACACTTAAATCTGTCGAACAAGAGTCTAGTAGACATCCCTTGTATTATAAAGTTTGAAACACGAAATCATAAATTATATACTAATAAATAACTATAAATAATTATAAAAAATAATAATATAATAATAATAAAATTAATTTCCCCACGATTCATTATCGCTCAATTCTGCAAGTGTTCTAATTTACTATCGCTGTTTTCTAGCTAGTGTAAAACTGCTTTTGACATAAAGGGATACTTTTTGGTTGCCATGGACAATCTCAAGTTTTCAGGCAGAAAGAACAGTATATATAATATAAAACTGCATGCAGGGCACTGGACAAAGCATTAGAGACAAAAGGGATGTGAAATGATTTGATACAGTAATGTAATCTGTAAGATTAGAGCGTACTGTAAGTGTTCTGTTTTGTGTACTTTTTGAATTTGCTGCCAGGCTCCGCCCCCATGCGTCACGACGCTTGCAGGGAACAGAGCCCGGCAAACAGAGCTTCGGCCGGAGGACACAGCCCCTGGACACAGCGGGGGGACATTGCAGGATCCTGGGGACAAAATAAGTAACCTGGACCAGGATCCTGAGATGCAATCCCGAGTGTGGCTCGGGGCTACCGCTAATGGTACTGAAATTTAACCCCGAGCCACACTCGGGAGTACCGCCAGGGAGGTTAAGCATCCTTAAGGATCAACATCCACCTCCCAGACTAAGGCCGGCCATACATGGTTCAAATCTCAGCCAGTTCAGCAGGAACCAGCCGAGATTCGAACAGGCTGAATGTACATAGTTAATCGATCGATGAACTTGGGTACAACCAGCCTGCTGGATTATCTTGCGATTAATCACGGCGGGGACAGCCTCCTGTGCCTATCCCCCCCCCCCTGCTGGGAGCAGACAATTGCTCAGCAGGAGAGATTCCCCTGTCAGCACTGTCTATGTTGATGTGGGAATCGTGCAAATTTCTTTCCTGCAACCTGTGGTTGCAGGAAATACATTTTCACAGCGTATGGCATGCCTAAAAAGTTATGCCAGAGATAACACAATCATGTAATCCCAATGCCTGTGCAGTATCCTTTCTGTCCTGGGCTGTGTACACATATCCCAACTCCTGCTGCCTCTCAATTTGTGACTTGCCAGTTTAAAAATCAATCAGAGTCAACCAGCCAAGTGAGGGCTGTAACCTGTCACCCTGTGGTCTGTTAGTGTAAATCTATCACAGTCATTCAGATTATAATCCTTGTTGCATTTTACCTTGACAGAACACTGCACTGAATAGTAATTACTAGGGATGGGAAGCGAGATAGGACAAATACTTCCTTTTACCTGTAGCAGACTGATGACTTCATTCTCCTATTAGATTTCACTCAGGTAAAACTTGAGGGACTAAGCCTAGGCATTTGTAAAGTCTTCTAAAATACTGATAATTTACCAATAAGGAACATGCTCTCCAAATAACTGCAAAAGAAAAGACTCAGATCATGGCTCCTTGGCTCCTATGGTTTCTCCAACATGTACTGTATATACTCGAGTATAAGCCGACTCGAGTATAAGCCGAGGTACCTAACGTTGCCACAAAAAACTGGGAAAACTTACTGACTCGAGTATAAGCCGAGGGTCAACAATGCCTCACTGTTCTCCTATCCTCACTGTTCTCCTATCCTCACTGTTCTCCTATCCTCACTGTTCTCCTATCCTCACTGTTCTCCTATCCTCACTGTTCTCCTATCCTCACTGTTCTCCTATCCTCACTGTTTCCTATCCTCACTGTTTCCTATAATTTTTACATTGTAAATAGTACCTGTAAAGAAGTTGCGGCTGCGGCGTCCATCGTTCAAATTCTGCGGTCTCTTCCTGTTCCTTCCGTGATAGGCGATTCTCATCAGACACTCTCCGCCTATCACGAACATTCTCTCATCCTCAGTTTCCCAGCAGACACTGTGTTGGGTGTTCCGCCAATCACAGACGTCTGCTGGGAAACTGAGGATGAGAGACCGTTCGTGATAGGTGGAGAGTGTCTGATGAGAATCGCCTATCACGGAAGGAACAGGAAGAGACCGCGGAATTTGAACGATGGACGCCGCAGCTTCTTTACAGGTACTATTTCCAATGTAAAAATTTCGCTGACTCGAGTATAAGCCGAGGGGGGGACTTTCAGCCCCAAAAAAAGGCTGAAAATCTCGGCTTATACTCGAGTATATACGGTATAATATAAAATCATTTATCCCACAACAAATAAATGCAATTGTTTGATAATAGAAGCTAAAATTCTGATCCTAAATAAAAAAGGTAGATAATTTACAGTAATCATTTTCACTTTAGAAAGTAAACTCCAGCTTTCCATAGGTTGGTAAAGTCTTTGTAAGACATAACAAGGAGCTGCGAGTGCCCCCGATGCTATAACTCTATAATTAAAATCAATTTGTATTCAAACAAAGAATATCCATTAAAACCATTGCATGAGCTAGCTCCTGCTGATTAATGTTATTTATTTTACCTGAGGTTTAGCATAAACTGTGATGGTTAATGTCCCATGATAAATAGACATGTGTTTTTATATTCTAAATATTAGCTTCAATCTCCTGTCTGGACAGTTAAAATGTTTGAGAACTGGCAAACATGTATGCACTGCTAATACTATGCCCCCAGAATATCAACAAGTAATACATCTTTTCTGCAAGAGTCATATTCCCTGCCTCATTGTGAACACTGTTTGACACTGCCTGGTGTGTAACATGATTAACCTGGAAAGAAGTCATTTAAATACGTTGTTAGTCTGAGAGTAAAATATATCTGAACAAGATGGAATAGGATACCATAATGTCTTCAAAACTGCCAAGAGGTCATTTAAAAGTGGTTATAAAGTCAAAAGGGTTTCTTTATCTTACTGCACTCTATGCATTAGGATAAAAAAACATCCAGGTGCTGTTTTCTCCCCCCACCTCCCTAAATACTTCACTGAGTCTGTGCATTTCTGCAGTTCTTCTCTCGCCTCTCTCTGTTCTCACAAGCTTGACTGCTGCGCTGTCAGTCAAAGTTTGTGAGGCGGGAGTAGGGGGCAGGGCCAAACTGTGCTGGTTGTGTCTATGGGTGCACACAGCTCAGCTTGGAAGTGAGTCTGCACCCATAGGAAGCAGAAAGAATAGGAAGAGGCCAGTAGAAAGAGCTGAAGCTCCGAGCGCATAGCCTGTTTCCTGTTGCTCCACGCCATCCCTCCTAAAATGGTTCATTTGAACTCGAATAAATAAAATTCTTATATAAAGTGAAGTCAAAATTATTAAGTTTTCATTCTGCATAGTTAGTAATTGCTAATGCATCACACTTAAATAATCTCTGCTGGGAAACACACTGCAAAAATATTTACTGCATGGATGACACTTACCACACTCACCTGGTTTAAGGTCTAATGCAGCCAATGACTCTGAATGCAAGAAATACAATGTCGGACTGACTGTAAACAGGACGTAATTGTCATGACGTTCATCTAAGATAATAAGAACCAAATCTCCAACCTGAAAGCTGTTGGTGTGAGAGACAGACAGAGAAAATTATTTTTAACTATTGCATGTCTATTTTTATTTATTTTTTTATTTAAAAAAACAAACAGTTTGTACTCACATGTTTTCAAAAAATCTTGCCTATTAATAAAGTTTGAACAAACTTACAAAGAAAAACCCAATAAATTTAGTTGAACAGTCCCTTAGGGGGAATTTAAAATAGCATGCGCACTACTTTTCTGGTGGAATGGTCCTTAAAAAAGTCCTGCACCAGATTTTAAAAAAAAGCCCAGCTGCCAGGTTCAGTAGCTTTACCTAAATGTGCTGGAGATTCAGGTAGTTCTAAATAACTTTTGAAAAAACAGTGGCTGCACCAAATACAAAGACCATAACCTCCACTTAAAATAAACATAGGGAGCTGCGCTACTCAAAAACATATGAATAAATGCAAATGGATAAATAAATACTAATGTGAGAATTAAACAAATCCCAATAAGTGAATCAATAAGTGAATCATGTGATATATAAGAGTCCTCCAATGAATGGGGAAATCTTGGAAGGTCCTCCAATGAAAGAATAAGTGGATAAATCAAACGGCACAATATAGTGACTGTTTCTAACCTCCACTTGTCACCGATTGTCAAGAACTCCATTGGCTTGCCAGCCAACAGGCTCCTAGCAACCTATGGCACTGACAGTGGGCAAAGCCAAGGGATTAGTCAAGCCCTCTCCTTGTGAATGACGGCAAGCAGTAAAAGGATCCCCATGCCGCTGGATTCCTTCTCGGGCTCGCGGATCGTACAAGCAAGCCAGTAGAAGCACCAGGGGGTGGCGGGACGACGTCCCCTCCCACCGCCTGTAAGAATGATCAAATGGCTGAACTGGCGATATGATTTATCTTACGGTGCAGGGAATTGCCAGCCAAAAAAGATAATATCTGGATGATGCCTGTAGCTGCAGGCATCATTCAGATATCCCCACTCAAAGCCCAGGACGTCAAATGACGTACCTTGGGTGTGAAGTGGTTAAGGCTTGACATGTTGGGTATATATTTAATGTTTTATATTGTACAAAAAAGTTGGAAAACATGATGTGTTTGTGTGCAATATGAACCAAGCTGCATAATGTGGATTTTAACATGCACTGGCAGGGAAAGGGTTAAAGTGTAATCAATAGCAGTAAGTAGTCGGAATGTAATCTGGGTAGGAATTATTTAAAGAGGTAAATAATGATGGGGCTAAAAATGCATAGTGCAATTTGGAAAGGGCAGAATGTGTGGAGGAATGACAACAAAATAGGTAAGTATTAGGGTACTCAATAGTTGTGGCAAAGAAAAAAATTATAAAATAAAAAAATTCAGCTTACCAATTCTTAGATGTCGTGGATGTGTTATTTTTTTAGGCTTTTTTTACCCTTAATTTTACCTATTGATCCAGACAGTAAAGTCTGGTACATTTTAACTTTCTTTAAGGCAGAACTAAACCCTCCTATCCCTTATAGCCATGAAAGTTGCCATCTTAGTCTTTGTTTGGTTTGCAGTTATCATGATCTACCCTGCTTCATGACCAGGCCATTTTGTTTTGCAATACGGCACTGCGTTACTTTAACCGGTTCCCAACGGCCTCACATCTTTTTACGGGGGCAGAATGACACCCCGGCCCGAAACCCTGTATATATACACAGGCTTCCCTTCAAGAGGCGCCGGGGGACCAAATGCGCGTGGCCGGCGGTCGCGATCGCTCCCGGTCACGCACGATCGCGTGCATGAGAGCCAGCACAGGGATTTGTGTGTGTAAACACACAAATCCCTGTCCTGTCAGGGGAGAGGAGACATATAGTTTGTTCCTAGTAAGTAGGAACAACGACATGTCTCCTCCCCTAGTCAGTCCTATCCCCATACAGTTAGAACACACTGAGGGAACACACATTTAACCCCTTGATCACCCCCTAGTTTTAACCCCTTCCCTAACAGTGACATTTACACAGTAATCAGTGCATATTTATAGCATTGATCGCTTTATAAATGTCAATGGTCCCAAAAATTAGTCAAAGGTGTCCGATTCATCTGTCGCAATACTGGTAAAAATCGCAGATCACCGCCATTACTAGTAAAAAAAAAAAAAAAATTCCATAAATCTTTCCCATAGTTTGTAGACACTTTTGGGCACACCAATCACCATACGCTTATTGCATTTTTTTTTTACAAAAATATGTAGAAGAATATTTATTGGCCTAAACTGATGAAGAAATTGGTTTTTAAAAACATTTTTGGGAGTAGAACCCAAGGTGATTTGATGGTATTCGACAGATAGTTTGTATTTTCAATACATGTATTTGTCGCTCTTTTTTGTTTATAGCGCAAAAAACAAAAACCACAGAGGTGATCAAATAGAACCAAAAGAAAGCTCTATTTGTGGGAAAAATAGGTCGCAAATTTTGTTTGGGTACAGCATTGCATGACCACGCAATTACCAGTTAAAGCAGCGCAGTGCCAAATTGTAAAAAGTGCTCTGGTCAGAAAGGGGGGTAAAACCTTTTTGGGGCTGAAGTGGTTAACTGACAATTGTGCAGTCGTGCAACGTTGCACCCAAATAAAATGTATGTCCTTTTGTTCCCACAAATAGAGCTTTCTTTTGGTGGTATTTACTAACCACTGCAGTTTTTATTTCTTGCGCTATAAACAAAAAAAGCCTGACATATTTAAAGAAAAAAAAAATATATATTTTTTACTTTCTGCTCTAAAACATTACCAATAATATATATTTTTTTAAATACATTTTTTTCATATATTTAGGCCAATACGTATTCCGCTACATATTTTTGGTAAAACAATATCCCAATAAGCGTATACCGATTGGTTTGTGCAAAAACTATAGCGTCCACAAATTGTGTTTTTTTTTTTTTTTTACTAGTAATGGCATATCAGCGACTTTTAGCAGGACTGCGATATTGCAGCAGACAAATTGGACACTGACACTTTTTGGGGACCAGTAACACTAATACAGTGATCAGTGCTAAAAAAAATATGCACTGTGACTGTACTAATGACATTGGCTGGGAAAAGGTTAACATCATAACATCAGTAGTAATCAAAGGGTTAAATGTGTTCCTAGCCAGTACTTGTGTACTGTGTGGGTGGTACTTTTACTAAGGGAAGGCAAAGATCTGTGTCCCTGATTTGCAAGAACACAGGATCAATGCCTTCCCTCCTGACAGAACGGCAATCTACCTTGTTTACATAGTTGAAGTTGTGGGGTTCCATAAGAACAATGATATTTCTGAATGTACTTGTATAAAGCTGGCCCTTCACTATGCAATGTACAATCTATGCAAAATTTCCATTAGATTTGTTAAAACTATGGAATAGGATGACCAACCTGAACAATCTATTCAATATTAATAAAGTTTAATAAAGGAGACTGTACAGTGTATGGCCACCAATAAAAGAAGAAGTAGGAAAGTGGGTGGAAGTAGGAAAGTGGGTGGAAATAAAAAGAGGTGGTATAATAATGAGGGAAGTGTGATTCAGACAGGTAAAAACCCACCCCATCCTATGTTGCAGTAAGGCAGTGTATGATGGGATATGAAGTATCCTAGACTGTTTCATGGTGCTACAAGTCGTCAGGGTTCAGAATGCACTTTTTAAAATTTGAACAGACGGGGTGCAGATTTAAAGCTGCCATGGACTAGATGAGAAATTAGCAAACTGGGATGGGTTAGGCAGAAAAGACATTAGAGAAGACTTCTATTTATTATGAAAAGTGACATTCTGCCTGAAAAGGTGAACTTGGCCTTTAAGCAAAAACAATTGCTCCTAAAACTATCTAAATAGTCTTAAATTTTAAAATAGAGGTCTGTAAATATTAAATTGTATACCTTTAAATTTAGAGTTTGCATGATGACCTTCATGGCAAGTAGTTTATTTTTCCTAATAAAAACTTCAGCTCTACGATGCAGTTTAATGACTTACTCGCAGAAGGTAAACTTAGACATAACTGTATATACTTCTTGTTAATGTTATATTAGCATTCCATAATGTATGCCGTACAAGCTATTTGAACACCAGTGTGTGTGCCCAGCTAATTGTGTATAAAAGAGATTTTAGAAAATAACCTAAAAGTAATACAAATCTGCAGTAAAATGAAGAGGGAAGGTTTTTTTTCTGCTAATACAAGTTCATTTTTAAAATCTGCATATGGGCAATTTTAGGGAAGGGAATTAAATATATAGAATCCACTCAAAAGACTGTTTGACCCGTGGGCTGGCCAACAGTTCCATAGATTTGGGAACAAATCTACTGGCTAAGCTTTGCAAGGGGTGCCACCAGCCCACATATATCATATGGCTTTATAGGACCCAACAGGTTCCCTTAAGACCTCCTCACCAAAAATAAACTCACTACGCACTAATTATTACAGTCATTTGTACTCTAAAGGACCCTATAGACCAGGCCAGGGCAACTTCATTTTTGGACAAAATCAGCCTGCCCAAATTATCCTCTACTCAGTTCTACGCCTTAAATGCTCCAAAAGCTCTGGAAGATTTCACCCCAACTATTAAGCACCTGGCCAACAATAAGGCCCTGGGCCCTGATGGGTATACTGCAGAATTCTTTAAACTCACACAGGATTATATCCTAGACACATTTCTGCAAGTCTATAAAGCAATGTGGGATCATACCTGGCTTCCCACAGGTTCACAGGTGTTTATTATGTTTATTAAGTTATTAGCCAAGACAAAAAAGAGAAGGACCCGACCCTACCAGGCTTATATAGACCCATATTGTTGATTCGATTCCCATGTGGCTGTGTTGCTGCCTGCCATTTTACATCCTGCACAGGCGGGTTTTGTTACAAGAATCCTTAGACCAGAGTCTCCTGTGTCCTGGAGTGAACAGACTTTATTTTTGGGCAGTTTATGCACAGTTTGAGTGACTTTCTAATGCTAGAGTGAAAACATGCAAAGCTTGTTTTAGATTTGTGCAAATACTAATTAAAGCTAAATTAGTCTGTTCTAATAGTAAATGTCCTAATTTGGTCTGTGTCCCTGTTAGGGAGGTTCACCCTCTCTATTTGTCTCAGTGACTGTTATCACCAAAAGTGAAAGAAAATCCCAAATTATGAGTGGTCATCAGAGCAGGAATAGAGGGGAAAACTTATAATGGCGAAACTAGTTCTAGTGACTACCAGGGTTCTCATTTACCTAATTTGGAGGGATTTCCTTTCAGTTCCTCTTGTAGCTATGGGACAGGAAATGAAGAAAAAACTCCCAAAAGGGACATAGAAGGCAAAGCAAAAAAAAAAACTGATAGGGGTTATTCTTCCTTACTCTTAACTAAAATGAAAAAATAGGATTTTTATAACAGCTTACCTGTAAAATCCTTTTCTTGGAGTACACCACGGGACACAGAGCTAGTCATTACATAATGGGTTAAGGGTCACCAGCGGTGATTGGACACTGGCACAACCAATGGAAGACAGTTCCCCTCCATATAACCCCTCCCATCAGGGAAGTACCTCAGTTTTGTAGCAAAGCAGTAAGGTTCCCATAAGAAGGGGGGGACCTCTGTGTCCCGTGGTGTACTCCAAGAAAAGGATTTTACAGGTAAGCTGTTATAAAAATCCTATTTTCTTTATCGTACACCACGGGACACAGAGCTAGTCATTACATAATGGGACGTCCCAGAGCAATGCTCATATGAAGGGGGGGAGACACAGATCAAAACAGGCCGCTTGCGGACCAGAAGCCCTATACTGCTGCCTGCAGCACACTTCGCCCAAAGGCGGAATCCTCATGTCCTTTCACATCTATTTGATAGAATTTGGAAAATGTATGGACTGAAAACCAAGTTGCAGCTTTACAGATCTGAGCCATCGAAGCCTGGTGGTGCACTGCCCATGAAGCACCTATCGCCCTGGTAGAGTGCGCTTTAACAGGAAAAGGAGGAGTCCTGTTCTTTAAACCATAAGCTTGAATAATTACTTGTCTAATCCACCTGGAAATGGTGGATTTTGATACCGCTTGGCCCTTCTTGGGCCCATCTGGTAAAATAAACAAAACATCTGTTTTACGTATCTGAGCGGTTGCTTGCAGATACACCTTTACCGCTCTCACTGGATCTAGAGAGTGTAATAATTTTTGCCCCGCCGTCCGCGGGTTTGGAAAAAAGGAAGGCAGAACAATGTCTTGATTCAAGTGAAAAGCCGACACCACCTTAGGTAGAAAAGCCGGATGGGGTCGTAGTACGATTTTGTCCTTGTGACAAATTAGATAAGGCTCTTTACAAGAAAGATCTGCTAGCTCTGATACTCTCCTAGCAGAAGCTATAGCAATCAGAAAGGCCAACTTCCTACTTAATATAATTAAAGGAATATGGCGAATAGGTTCAAAAGGTTGCTTTTGCAACACTGACAATACCAAATTCAAATCCCATGGACACAAGGGAGTCCTAACTGGAGGATTTATCCTCAGTACCCCCTTAATGAATGTCCGAACTAGGGAGTGAGATGCCAATGGTCTCTGAAAGAAGACCGATAGAGCCGATATTTGCCCTTTGATGGTGCTAAGGGCTAAATTCATATCCACTCCTAACTGGCAAAAAGCAAGAATCCTATTTATTTCATACTTCTGAGGATTCCAACATCTGGATTCACACCAGGAAACGTATGCTCTCCAGACTCTCTGATAGATGAGTCTGGAGGCTGGCTTTCTAGCATTAATGAGCGTAGAAAGAGCCGGACCAGAGACCCCTCTCTTTTTAAAAATGTGGGTCTCAGCAGCCAGGCCGTCAACTTTAGCCTTTGTAAGGAAGGGTGGAATACTGGACCCTGTGACAGCAGGTCGTGTCGGAGTGGAAACTTCCAGGGCCTTCCTATCGCCGTTTTTACAATCTCGGCGTACCAAGGCCTCCTGGGCCAGTTTGGGGCCACTAGGATTACTGGTATTCCCTCCTCCTTGATCCTGCGAAGCAGTCTTTGTAGAAGAGGGATCGGAGGGAATGCCTAGATCAGTGAGAACTGATTCCATGGAGTTATTAGAGCGTCTGTATTATTAGAGCGTCTGTCCCGTAGGCTAGAGGATCTCTCGTTCTGGACACAAAGTTGTCCAATTTCTTGTTGAACCTGGCAGCTAGCAGGTCTACATCTGGGTTTCCCCATCTCAGACATATGGCCTGAAAGATCTCGGGGTGAAGAGACCACTCCCTGGTAGCAGCTGCTGACGACTCAGGTAGTCTGCTTGCCAATTTTCCATCCCTGGAATGAAGATTGCAGAAAGGCAAGGTACATGCTCTTCTGCCCATGCCAGGATCCGGTTCACCTCTCTTTGGGCTGCCCGACTGCGGGTGCCTCCTTGGTGATTGATGTAAGCTACTGCAGTAGCATTGTCGGATTGAACCCGAACTGGGTAGCCCTGTAACCTGTATGTCCAGGTTTTGAGGGCTAGATATACCGCCCGGATCTCTAGCACATTGATGGGCAGGATCCCCTGAGTCTTGGCCCAGGTTCCCTGGGTAGAAGCCTCCTCGAATACTGCACCCCAGTCCGATAGGCTGGCATCCCTAGATACCACCTTCCAGGCCACTGGGAGGAAGGACTTTCCCTTCCGTAAATTCCTGGCTTCTAGCCACCAATCGAAGCTGTGGCGTACTTGTGAGGACAGGCGCATGGGTATATCCAGAGCTTGGCTCTTCCTGTTCCAGGAAGCTAAAATATTGCCTTGAAGTAGTCTCGAATGAAACTGGGCGTAAGGGACCGCCTCGAAGGAGGCTACCATCTTTCCCAATAGTCTCATGCAAAGGCGAATAGACGGCCTCTTGTTTGCTTTGACCTTGTGGATCAGGTCTTTCAGAGACTGTATCTTCGGTTCTGGCAGGTATACCCCGTTTTGGGCTGTATCTATGGATCATGCCCAGGTACCCTATCCTTCTTTGGGCCTGGAGAGAGGATTTTTGTAAATTTATAATCCATCCTAAATGCTCCAGGTATCCTACTGTAGTGTGTACAGCGTGACCCAATCCGTCCTTTGACTGATCTATTACTAGTAGATCGTCCAGATAGGCTGTTACCGCAATGCCCCGTGTTCTTAGGTTTGCTAACAGAGGAGCTAGCACCTTTGTGAATACTATGGGCGCGGTGGCTACACCAAACGGCAGAGCCACAAATTGAAAGTGGCGATCTTCTACCGCAAACCTTAGGAATCTTTGGTGAGCGGGGAGGATGGATATGTGTAAATGTGCGTCCTTGATATCTATGGGCGCCATGAATTTTCCGCCCTTTAAAGTGGCGGCCACGGATCGGATCGTTTCCATTCGAAAATGGCGATCGTTCAGGAACCGATTTAGGGATTTTAGATCCAGGATGGGTCTGACATCTCCATTTGGCTTTGGAATCACAAAGAGGTTTGAGTAAAAACCTGAACCTCGCTCTTTTTGGGGTACGTCTGTAACTACCCCTTGAGCCATTAAGTGATTCAAACCTTTGAAGAAGGATTCTCTTTTTTTGTGGATCCTTGGAGAGTCTTGAACCTCGGAATTGAGAAGATGGGATCTCTCGAAATTCCAGTTTGTACCCTGAGGATATTGTGGATACTACCCAATTGTCCTGGATTTCTGACCACCAAGTTGCTCAGAACTGACAAAGCCTTCCTCCCACTCGGCCGAGCGGGGGCGCCCCTTCACTGAGAGGCTTTGGGGGCTTGCTTATTAGCTCTTGCACCCCACGGCTTCTTGTTCTTCTGAGCTTTTTTGCCTGTGGGCGGCTAAAACAGGCCGCCGCCACTGGTTGGAGTCAGATTTCCCGGGAGCTGGGGAGAGAGCGTTTAAAACAAGATCTCTTGTTTTTCTTTCTCTCAGGTAAAAGTCGTTTTACCACTTGATCTTCTGTATATATTTTTCTAAATCTTCCCCAAATAGGCGTTCGCCATGGAACGGGAACTTGCCAACAGCTTTTTGCATGGGGTCTCCGCTGACCAATGCTTAAGCCAAAGTACTCTGCGCATCTGTACCAGCTGGAGTGTAAGGCGTGATGCCTGTATGATAGAATCTCTCATGGCATCCACTGTGAAGCATAAGGCTTTAGGCAAATTTTCCCAATTTCTAGCCTGCTCTGAAGGCAGTTCCTTCAGCCCCTGCTTTACCTGTTGGCTGATGACCTGACCCATACCGACTGCTGCTACTGCAGGTTGGGTAATTGAGCCGGCCAAAAGGAAGGAGGATTTCAACTTCCTCTCAGAAGGATCTTTTAAACCCTTGTACATTATCCACCGGACATGTCAGGTTTTTATTTACACAAGAAATAGCCGCAACTACCGCAGGCAGGCTCCATTTCTTTAAAAAAAAAAAAAAATTCCCCCATAGGATAAAGAATGTTAAACCTTTTTGGAGGTGAGAAACGCTTATCTGGATGTTGCCAGTTTGCGTATATTAGATCCTCTAGTAACGGATGAACCGGGAAGGAGCATGCACCTTGCAGGGATCTTAATGACCCTAGGGAGGAGACAGGTAATTCCGTTACCTCCGCAGAGGTTAACTTAAATGCACTGCTATAGCATTGTACCTGTGACCTTAAAATCTGGCTCCTCATCCTCTGCTGATGTAGCCTCCTCCTCCTCATCCTCCTCCCTCAGGTACTTCTGAAGGGAGGTCCAATACTGGAAGAGACCTGCTTCGCTTATTGTCCCTTTTTAGAGGCCTTAGCGATTAAGGTAGCAATTTTTTCCTCCAGATTATTTAGGGCAGCTGATAAAGTGTCCTCAGTGACATATACAGGCCCAGGCTTCACTGGGGAAGCCGCCATACCTGACAGAGGTAATGGCTCATCCTGAACAGGTGCATTTAGCAACACAGGAGAGAAAGGTACCGAGTCAGCACAGTTAGAGCCTCCTCTCAGGCGGTGGTGCTTTCTTATCTCTTTTTGTCCGTATTACTTCCCCTGGAAGGCTTACTGTTTAGACAAAATACAAGGTACCTAAATGCATATACTACCGTGTTTAGTTTAGCAAATACATTAAGTATGCAACTTTTAACACATAACTATGCATAACATGGATGTCTTCTAGGAAGTACCCAATCCAACCACATGGAGTCTTACGTCCCTGTATAGCTGCTGTGTTTCTCTGCCAGGAATAAGAGAACTAACGAGCTTGCTTGCTGCTGCAGTGCTTCTCACACTGACAGTCTTTTAAATTTGGCGCCGTTTCTGTGCCTGCGCGCGCCACGTGCCCGCGCACGCCTTTGCCCCCCCCCTCCGATAAAGCGCGCTCCCGCGCGCGCGCGGCCCTTAGCGCTATGGCGGTGGCCATAGTGAGAGAGGACTCTCATCAGCCTTTGTTCCCACTTACCTGCATCTGCAGGTGTCTGGTCGGCCACCGAAAGGAGGATCGGGGTGCCCCAGCAAGCTCAGCAGCGGAGGTGACGAGCAGTGTACTTCGCCGAAGCCGACACTGAACAGAGTGAGGTGAGTATATTCAGCTCTTTACTCCCCCCAGTGGTGGAAAAAAAGAAGACATCCACTTTTTGAAAAAAGGTCCCAACCTAGTTATGGACCTTCTAATCTCACCTTATCCACGCCGCAGGTTTTTCTGCTGAAAGATTTCAGACAGATACCAAACTTCACCCTTCACGGTGGGCTATGTGTGCCAACCTTCAGGGATATGGGTTCCTATTTAAAGGATACCTCTCCCCTGGGCCTTGTACAAGACTCTTACCAGGACTTTATAGCGAAATAGCGAAAGTGCTGGATCTTAGAGCCCAGTCCTCCGAAGAGAGACATTACAGGCGACGCCTCATGGATGAGGCCCGGATCCCATCCAGATTCAGCTCATTTGTAGGCGTCTTGGATGGATCCGAAAGCATAGCTCTTTTACCCCCAGAGGGTCTCTTTGGTAGAGCTTTCCTTTAGCACCTCCTAACGCGTCCAACACCTTTCGACACTGGCGAAAAAACTGAGGTACTTCCCTGATGGGAGGAGTTATATGGAGGGGAACTGTCTTCCATTGGTTGTGCCAGTGTCCAATCACCGCTGGTGACCCTTAACCCATTATGTAATGACTAGCTCTGTGTCCCGTGGTGTACGATAAAGAAAATACGTTTTGACTTCAGTTCTACTTTAAATATATCAATTATATACAGTTGTTCTCATAAGTTTACATACCCGGACAGAATTTATGATTTCTTGGCCATTTTTCAGAGAATATGAATGGTAACAAAAACTTTTCTTTCACTCATACTTAGTGTTTGGCTGAAGCCATTTATTATCAATCAACTGATTTTACTCTTTTTAAATCATAATCACAACAGAAACTACCCAAATGACCCTGATCAAAAGTTTACATACTGGCCTGATAACATGCACACAAGTTGACACAAAGGGGTTTGAATGGCTATTAAAGTTAGCCACCCTCACCTGTGATTTGTTTGCTTAAAATAAAATAGTGTGTGTGTAGAACAGGTCAATGAGTTTCTGGACTCCTGACAGACACTTGCATCTTTCATCCAGTGTTGCACTGACGTTTCTAGATTCTGAGTCATGGGGAAAGCAAAAGAATTGTCAAAGGATCTGCGGGAAAATGTAGTTGAACTGTATAAAACAGGAAAGGGATATAAAAAGATATCCAAGGAATTGACAATGCCAATCAGCAGTGTTCAATCTCTAATCAAGAAGGGGAAAATGAGGGGTTTTGTTGAAACCAAACCACGGTCAGGTAGACCAACTAAAATTTCAGCTACAACTGCCAGGAAAATTGTTTGGGATGCAAAGAAAAACCCACAAATAACTTCAGGTGAAATACAGGACTCTCTGAAAACATGTGGTGTGGCTGTTTCAAGATGCACAATAAGGTGGCACTTGAAAAACGGTGGGCTGCATGGTTGAGTCGCCGAAAGCCATTACTACACAAATGCCACAAAGTATTCTGCTTACAATACGCCAAACAGCACAGAGACAAGCCTCAAACCTTCTGGCACAAAGTCATTTGGAGTGATAAGACCAAAATTGAGCTTTTTGGCCACAACCATAAATACTACATTTGAAGAGGAGTCAACAAGGCCTATGATGAAAGGTACACCATTCCTACTATAAAACACGGAGGTGGATCGCTGATGTTTTGGGGATGTGTGAGCTACAAAGGCACAGGAAGTTTGGTCAAAATTGATGGCAAGATGAATGCAGTAAGTTATCAAAAAATACTGGAGGAACATTTGCATTCATCAGCCAGGATGCTGCGCATGGGACGTACTTGGACATTCCAACATGACAACGATCCAAAACACAAGGCCAAGTCGACCTGTCATTGGCTACAGCAGAATAAAGTGAAGGTTCTGAAGTGGCCATCTCAGTCTCCTGGCCTCAATATCATTGAGCCACTCCGGGGAGATCT
Organism: Rana muscosa; assembly: GCA_029206835.1. NCBI lineage: Eukaryota > Metazoa > Chordata > Amphibia > Anura > Ranidae > Rana > Rana muscosa. The sequence goes on from JARGYO010005626.1 coordinate 16,936,081, forward strand.
AAAAATGTGCAGTTCATGCAAGACAGCCCAAGAATTTACAGGAACTGGAGGCTTTTTGCCAAGAGGAATGGGCAGCTTTACCATCTGAGAAAATAAAGAGCCTCATCCAATACTTCAAGCTGTCATAGATGTTAAAGGGGGCAAAACACGGAATTAAGAACTGGGTTATGTAATCTTTTGATCAGGGTCATTTGGGTAGTTTCTGTTCCGATTATGATTTAAAAAGAGTAAACACAGTTTAATGATAATAAATGGCTCCAGCCAAACACTAACCAGGAGTGAAAGAAAAGTTTTTGTGTTATCATTCATATTGTCTAAAAAATGGTCAAGAAATCGTAAATTCTGCCAAGGTGTGTAAACTTATGAGCACAACTGTATATGCTTCCTGATAGTAACAATGATTGACCATGTCCTTGCAATAGATGTTTTTGTAGTCTCCATTTAAAGTTTCTGCTTCTTGTTTTAGATGTGCAAGGCAGAGCAATTAAAGAACACCTGTACCCAGAGAAGGATCTAGGATGCCATTGCTGACTGAAAATACTGGCGGCCTGGATGTATCTTGCGCTTTACACATTCTGAGTCACTAACCCACAGTAAGTATGCAGATAAGATATTCAAAATTAATTGGCTACATATAGTATAAATAATGGGTTTGTCTAAGCGAATAAAAACATTTTTTGGAAGAAGAGATCAGCAATGCCCACCCCATTCCTCTCAATACTGGCTCCTTGCACCATTCACAAAATAATGCTTTTACTGATAATTTGTACTCTAATGCAGGGATTTGTTTGTGACTTTTAAAATAGGTGCTTCCAAAGATCAACAATAAAATGACAAGTACAAATAACCTGGTTAAAATAACTTACTCTCGAATTGCTATTTTCTCTGAATGTCTTGAGGAAACTGAAGACATGCTTTGTGACATCTAAAACAGGGGGGAAATTGAAATAAACAAATGATAAAAAACGGCATTCATTTTGAAAGTACGATAACATGCTCAGATACTCTATGTGGCAAAGTATTTGCTAAGAGCTGTTTACAATGGTCATTAGCAGTGCACTGATCACCAACAATACACTATTACATGTCAGCCTATATCTGACCTTTCTGCTAGCATAAATTCCTTTAAGCTATACAGCATGCGCAAAGGATACATATTTCTATTTTTGGTCAGAAACATTCTTCAGATTCAGCTCACTTAGATAGCTGTTAAACATTTGTTTCCTAGTAAGGAATGAAAACACTCCTTGAAATTAGATAATTAACCACGTACACAAAGATTTTTTTCCCCCAAAATGTATGATCAAAGTTTTATAGTTTTTAAATATCTCAAGTTCCTGTTTATGTTGCTGTCTATATTGTCCAAAATCAAAAAGTGGATTAAAAAAATCCTACAAACTAAAATTATGCTCTTTGAGCGTATATAATCACTTCAGCCCCAGAAGATTTGGCTGCTTAAAGCGGGATTCCACCCGCGATTTTAATTTTTTTAAAGTCAGCAGGTACTAACACTGTAGCTGCTGACTTTTAATAAGGACACTTACCTGTCCTACTCGCCCGCAATGTCGGGCCCCCGACGGCGATCGCTCGTTCCTGGCAGGTCCCGGCTCCTCCATCCTGACTAAGGGAAACAGGCAGTGAAGCCTTACGGCTTCACTGCCCATTTCCTACTGCGCATGCGCGACTCGCACAGCGCTTTGTGAATGGGCGCGGCTGCCTCCTGGGATTACACACAGTTCCCAGAAGGCAGCGCGCCCCATTCACAAAAAGAGGATGTGGAAGGAGAACCACCGAGGCAAAGGAAGAGGCAGATTAGGGAACTTCCGCATAGCAACGGGCATTTCAGGTGATTATACTTTCTTTTTTTTTATTAATTGAAATAACCAGGCCATTTTTTTGCGATACGGCAATGCGTCATTTTAATTGAACGTTGTACCCAAACAAAATTGACGTCCTTTTTTTCCCCACAAATAGAGCTTTCTTTTGGTGGTATTTGATCTTCTGCGTTTTTTATTTTTTGCGCACAAAAAATAAGCGACAATTTTGGGGAAAAAACCCCCCACAATATTTTGTACTTTTTGCTATAATAAATATCCCCATTTAAAAAAAAAAAAAAGCAATTTATTTCTCAGTTTAGGCCGATATGTATTCTTATACATATTTTTGGTAATAAAAATTGCAAGAAGCATATATTGATTGGTTTGCGCAAAAGTTATAGCGTCTATAAAATAGGGGATAGATTTATGGCATTTTTATTATTATTACTTTTTTTACTAGTAATGGCAGCGATCTGCGATTTTTATCGGTACTGTGACATTTTGGCGGACACATTGGACACTTTTGACACATTTTTGGGACCATTGGCATTTCTACAGCGGTTAGTGCTATAAAAATGCACCGATTACTGTGTAAATGTCACTGGCAGGGAAGGGGTTAACACTAGGCGGCGATCAATGGGTTAATTGTGTTCCCTGACTATGTGTTCTAACTGTAGGGGGAGGGGACTCACTATAGGAGATGACAGATCGTGGGTTCCCAGCTAATAGGAACTCACGGTCTGCATCTCCTCTCCTCTCAGAACAGGGATGTGTGTGTTTACACACACACACACGTCCCTGTTCTGCCTCTCGTGCACACGATTGCTCGTGGCCGGCGGTCATCACGACCGCTGGTCACGAGCATCGGCACCCCCACAGTGCAGCGTGCACACTGCCCGCTATGCCGCTTAAACAAACCGACGTACAGCTACGACCTGCCGCAGTATAATGACGGTGGCAGGTCGGCAAGTGGTTAAAGCAGAACTAAAATATATTTTTTTCAATAAAAATATTGCAAGTTAAAAAATGTGCCTGCATGCTTCCCGATAAAACTATGGGGTTGATTTTACTAAATCCGGAGAGTGCAAAATCTGGTGCAGCTGTGTACGATAGCCAATCAGCTTCTAATTTCAGCTTGTTCAATTAAGTTTTGACAATACGGCCACATGCACACCGGAGGTTCGAAAAATGGCAGTAACAATAGCTATAGAAAGCTGTAGAATGAGCTTTGCAGATTTTTTCAGCAAAACTATACTCCCATAAAAGCTTATGGCTCAAAAATGCTCATACACGCAATTTAGCTGTGTTTTTCAGAGTTTGAAAAGCTTCTCTTTAAACCCACTAGTTCTGGGGTTTTTTCCAGCCAGAAAATGCCCTTGCTAAAAAAAACACTGATAAAAGCCTGTGTACTTGGACACATGCTGGGGAGTTTACTGGCTGCAGAAAAAATAGGATTTTTGTACTCACCGTAAAATCCATTTTTCTGAGTTCATGGACGAACACAGCTTCCTATTGACAAGTGGGTATTATCCTTCAGTTAGGAGTGACTAGGCAGAAAACTTGTAGAAAGTGTTAACACATCACACCTTATACAGTACCGCCCAGGGGGCGGACCCCCTGGGTATAACCCCTCTTTCTGCACCTCGCAGATCAGTTCGTCAAAAAGCAGGCAAAACTTAAAAAGGAGAGGTGGGTGCTGTGTCCGTCCATGAACTCAGAGAAATGGATTTTACGGTGAGTACAAAAATCTTATTTACTCTTTCGTTCATGGACAGACACAGCTTCCTATTGACAAGTGGGACGTCCTAAAGCAGTGTCAAAAAATGAGCGGTGGGAACAGCATAAAAATAAACTTCACCCCAAAACTAAACGGCCGCCTCCAAAACTTTGCAGCCGAAGGATGCACCTACATCAACCTTGTAGAATTTAGGGAAAGTGTGAGCGGACGACCAAGTCGCCACCTTACATAATTGGGAAACAGACGCTTGATGTCGGAAAGCCCAAGAGGCACCTATTGCCCTGGTCGAATGCGCCGTGACAGGAAAGGGGGGCGGACGACCCTTTATGGCGTAAGCCTGAATCACTCTGTCGGATCCACCTCGAGATGGTGGCCGACGAGACCGCTAGTCCCTTTTTGGGACCAGCCACCGAAACAAACAGTGAGTCTGACCTCCGTAACGGAGCAGTAGCCGATAAGTATACTCTCAGAGCTCGGACAACGTCCAAGGAATGTAACGCCGACTCCTTAGGATGCGACGGATGAGGACACAAGGATGGAAGTACAATGTCTTCATTGAGATGAAAAGCCGAAACGACTTTCGGAAGAAAGGAAGGCTGCGGACGCAGCACCACCTTATCCTTGTGGAAGATCAGATAAGGGGCCTTGCATGACAGGGCTGCCAGCTCAGGAACCCGTCTAACTGACGTAACTGCCACCAAAAAGACCACCTTTTGAGAAAGTGTCAACAAGGGAATTTCCCTAATGTTCTCAAACGGGGACTTCTGAAGCACCGAGAGGACCAGGTTCAAGTCCCACAGAGGTAGTGGGGGACAGACCGGAGGAGCCACATGCCGAACCCCCTGCACAAACGTACTCACGAGAGAGTGAGCCACCAGGGGTTGCTGAGAAAAAGACAGCCAGGGCAGATATCTTAATCGTACTTAAGGCAAGCCTTTGATCCAACCCACGCTGTAGAAACAGCAGGATTCTGGAGACCAAATAAGTACGCAGATGCCACTTCATTTCCTCACACATGGAAATGTAGGCCTTCCAAGTGCGATGGTAAACCTTCCTAGAAGACGGCTTCCGAGCACTTCTCATGGTAGAGATTACTGAATCTGACAGGCCCCAGTCCCTCAGAACCTGGTTCTCAATAGCCATGCCGTTAAAGCCAGTGACTGTAAAGCAGGATAGAGTATGGGACCTTGCGACAGCAGGTCCTCCCGTAGTGGTAGGCGCCAGGGGACGTCTGCTACCAGACATACTAGATAGGCGTACAAAGAACGCTGAGGCCAATCTGGAGCGATCAGGATCATTGGAACCCCCTCTGCCTCCACTCTGCGAAGCAGGCGAGGAAGGAGCTTCATGGGAGGGAAGGCATAGACTAGCCGATACTGACCCCCACGATGCCACAAACGCGTCCGTCGCGTCTGCCCATGGGTCCTTTGACCGGGCCACAAACCTTAATACTTTCCGATTGAGTCGGGACGCCAGGAGATCTACGTCTGGCGTGCCCCATCTTTGGCAGAGGAGCTGGAACACATCCGGGTGTAAGAACCACTCTCCTTGGTCCAGCATTTGGCGACTCAGGTAGTCCGCCTGCCAGTTCTCCACACCCGGAATGTACATGTCCGTTCTGCCCACCTCAGGATGCAAGCGACCTCCGATGCTGCTGCTGAGCTTCTTGTTCCTCCTTGATGATTGACATATGCCACCGCCGTGGCGTTGTCTGACTGGATCCTGACTGGACGCCCTTGCAGCCACAGACCACGTGGAGAGGCACTGCCTGATCGCCCGGAGTTCCAAGACATTGATCGGCAAACGGGATTCCTCCGGGGTCCAGCGACCCGGCTGAATACCCCAGACTCCCCCCCCCAACCGATAAGGCTGGCTTCCGTCGTGATCACCATCCAGTGAACAGGAAGGAATGACTTCCTGGACAGAAGTGTCGGGGATGTCAGCCACCATGCCAGGGAGGTCCTGACTAGGTGGCTTACCCGGATTTGATAATCCAGGGATGATGGGCATTTGTCTGGTCTGGACAGAATTTCCTTCTGCAACACTGGAGTGTGAAATTGAGCATACGGAACTGCCTCGAAGGAGGCTACCATGAGGCCCAAGACTCGCATGCAAAAATGGAGTGACGACCATTTCTTGGATGTCAGCTGCCACACCGCAGCCCGAAGGGTCTTCAATTTTTCCACAGGAAGTAACACCTTTGCCTCTGAGGAATCCAGAATCAACCCCAGATACACTAGGCGTTGAGTTGGCACCAAAACTGACTTTTGCATGTTTAGCACCCAACCACAGTCTGAGAGTCTGACAGGGTATAGATACGCTCAGCTCTAATTCTGAGCTTGAAGCGGCCCTCAGAAGAAGGTCGTCCAAGTAGCCCACGATAGCGATGCCCCGCTGTCTTAGAAGGGCCAGAATCGGGGCGAGCACCTTGGTGAACACCCTGGGTGCCGATGCCAGGCCAAACGGGAGGGCCACAAATTGATAGTGGTCCTCCCCGACTGTGAATCGCAGAAACCTCTGATGCCTGGAGCATATGGAAACATGCAGGTACACGTCCTTGATGTCCAAGGACGCCAGAAAGTCCCCTGGAGGGAGAGCAGTGACTACAGATCGAACAGACTCCATCCAGAATCTTTGTACTTTTACAAAGCAATTGAGGGCCTTGAGATCCAGGATTGGACGAACCCCATCCTTCTTTGGCACTACGAACAGATTTGAGTAAAACCCCTGAAATTGTTCCTGCACTGGGACAGGAAGGATCACCCCTGCGTACCAGCAGATCCTGGACCGCCCCATACAGGGCCTCCTGATGGGCCGGCTGAAGCTGGAGGTTGGAGGGAAAAAATCTGTTCGGCGGACAAGAGAGAAACTCTATCTTGTAGCCTGAGGAGATTACTTTGCAAACCCACCGGTCGGAGATCAAAGATGTCCACCGAGTCGCAAATTCGTGAAGACGTCCCCCCACCCGAGAGATGGGTAGGGGCAGACATTCATGCGGACGTAGATTTGTCCGCAGGCTTGTTGGACTTACGAAACCGAGGACGCTTTTGTCCCTGAGCAGGCGCTTTATCGGCCTGGGATCTTTTACCTGCCACCCTGGGCGGACGAAAAAAACGCTTGGGTGTAGTAAAGGAGGGCCCTTGCCTATGGCGTGGCTCCTTACCCTTTTTGGATTGTGGAAGCAATGTGCTCTTACCTCCTGTGGCATCTTTAATGATGTCAGCCAGAGAGGCCCCAAAAAAGCCTGTCGCCCTTAAAGGGCAGATCCAGCAGGGCCTTCTTGGAAGATTGGTCCGCAGACCAGCACTTTAGCCAGATCAGGCGGCGTAATGCCACTGCATAAACCGAGGCCCTGGACAGCAAGGGGATAGAATCCATGTCTGACTCGCAGACAAACTTAAGGCCCTGTACCAACTGGTCGGCCAAAGCTACCTCATTCGGAGGAGCCTCCCACGCCTTTAACCCCTGGAGTAGCATCTTTGCCCACTCAGTAAGTGTCTGAGACACCAAAGCCCCAGCCAATGCTGGATGCACCGCTGAGCCTACCACTGTGTATAGGTAGCGAGCGAGTGCCTCGGCCTTCTTGTCCACAGGGTCCTTGAAGACAGGAGCCCCTTCCACTGGGATTGTGGTAACTTTGTTAAGTCTGGACACAGGGGGGTCCACTACCGGGGGAGAGGACCATTTTTTCAGGAAACTCTCCTCAAACGGGTACCGGACCGAAATTTTTTTGGGGCTGCAAAAACCTTCAGTGGGTTTTCCCACTCCTTATATAAAAGCTTATCAAGATAAGACACACAAGGAAACACCTTAGCAGTGCGGGCCGGCTTACGGAACCCAAAGGGGACCGCCGTCTCTGCATTATTTTCCAATTTCAGCGTATCCCGCACTGCAGTGATAAGGTCAGATACCAAAGCCTTTTCGCGTGCTGACCTGGACCTGGAGTCATTCTCACTGTCCGACCGGTCATGGTCCGCAGTCTCTGATGCACCAGAATCAGGGCCATGAGCCACAGCCGGGCCTGGTTCTGCATCAGAATTAACCCCAGAAGATGGCGGGGGAAGGGGGCGTTTCCTACCCCCCCATGTTCCCATGCACCGCTTCTACCTTGGCAACAAAAGCCTCCAGGATTGCCGACATAGCGTCCACAGATACATCAGGGGCACCAGCTGCTAACTCAGGTATTTCAGGGGAAAAACGTCTGCTTCAGACGCCATGCTGACCCACGCACCTGAAACCCACAGGGACTCCAGGAAAGGTATCAATAGGCCACCCTCCAACTGCTACAGAGATGCAGGGTCTCTCAGAGGACTCACCACCCTTAGAACGGTACCGCTATTGCTGCCGTCTGCTCCCGCCTGAGATGCTCTCCCACCGCTGCCTGTGTCAGTCTGATCCTCATCAGCGTGTCTCTGTATACTCTCGCGCCTGTGGAATGCACCCTAGAGGCCGAAGACTTTCACAAAATGGCCGCCGAGCAGTCGACAGAGGCCAAAGCGGGCGCGGACCACGAGAATATGGCCACCGAGCGGCGGTAGATCCATACAGGCGCGAACCACAAGAAAATGGCCGCCGAACAGTCGACAGAGGCCAAACAGGCGTGGACCACAAAAAAAATGGCCGCCGACAGCATGGAGGGAGAAAACACACACAGGTAAGCAGCACATTACATTCTTAATGACAGCCTATAGCCCAACCCCGCTCCAGATGGAGCCCCCCCAGGTAACCCCCAGCACCCAGCCTTAGCTTGCAGAGCCCAGGGAGGAGGGAAGGCAGGGAGAGAGGAAAGAAAGGGCAAAAACCACTTACTTGATCTCTCCAGGAATGTCCAGCTAAGTCGAAGCAGGGGAGCTACTTACCTTTCCTGCGTGGATTATGCTGGAAGACATTCCGGACAGATCATCATCCGCGCACGAAGGTGACTGTCGGCCCGGCATGCTGTGATTGTGCCATAGAGACCGATCTTATGTCGTGGAAAACCCAGCGCGTAGCTAGGGTCGGCACCCACTCGATGGCCAAAACTGGGGAGACTACAAGGATCTGGGATCCAGCCTGTCACCCAGTCGGCAGTTGATCGAAGATCGCAGGAACAAAAAAACGTAGAAACGTAGAAAAAAAAACCCGGACCAATGGGCCCGAAGGAAGCCATGTCCTTCTCCTATGGTAGGCAGAAAAAAAAATAATCTGCGAGGTGCAGAGAGAGGGGTTATATACAGAGGGTCCGCCCCCTGGGCGGTACTGTATAAGGTGTGATGTGTTAACACTTTCTACAAGTTTTCTGCCTAGTCACTCCTAAATGAAGGATAATACCCACTTGTCAATAGGAAGCTGTGTCCGTCCATGAACGAAAGAGTAAAACGCCTGAAGCCAAAAACAACAGCTGTAAAAACGTCCATGAGGCCTAAAACCTGTAAGCGGATTGGTTTCTATGCAGAGATGCACCAGATTTTGCTCCAATTTCAGTAAATCAGCCCCTATGTGTCTTATAGCTTATCCAGGTGGTCTCCCAGCTGCTATCCAGACATAGTGTAGGACGTTGGATTCTCTATGGCCTTTTGGTTTCAGCAAGCTTCACAGCCCAGGGGTTTAAAAAGAAAATATATACATGTTTTACCATTCTTTTTTATTACAGGTACTTATATAGTGCTGTCAATTTACGCAGAGCTTTATACACATATATTGTACATTCATATCAGTCCCTGCCCTCAAGGAGTGTACAATCTAAGGTCCTTAACTCACATTTATACATAAACTAGATATACTAGGGCCAGTTTAGACAGGAGCCAGTTAACCTACCAGCATGTCTTTGGAGTGTGGCAGGAAACTGGAGTACCTTGAGGAAACCCACACAGGCACAGAGAGAACATGCAAACTCAAGGCAGTTAGTGCTGTGGTTGGTATTTGAACCGACAGCCATATAGTGCTGCTAGGCGGAAGTGCTAACCACTTAGCCACTGGGCTTTAATTCTGTTTAAAAATAAATGTTTCAAATTTCTAGAAATAAAATTCTTGAATTTAGATATATCAAACTGGTAGGGTTTAGTTGGTTCCCTACCAGTTTGAAAAAACGCTATAGCATATCGATAATGGCAAAAAGTGGCCACTGTAAATCCTAAAGTGATCCAACTAGTACAACGTGGAAAAACCCTTAAAACGTATTGCAACGTTTAGTTACATGTAGTTTAAAGGGCTACTTTAACAAATAACACATAACAGCCTTTTTACAGGCAAAATTAAAAAGAGATGCTTGCTGTAGATCCCGTTATATTATACAGCAACCCAATAACCTTTTCTATAAGCAAATGCTCATTTACCTGTCTGCTTATCATATGACAGTGAGTTACCAGGGCTCATACAGCATAATTTGCTTGGTTGGCATGCAGGCATCATCTAAAATCCTGCTATTCAGAAGATTGGTGCCATTTAAAAATTCCAAACATCGATATATAATTCTAAAACCCAGCTTGTACTCATTTATTCTATAAACTGCCAATATAGTTTATAAATGAATGATAGACATATTTGTGATGCACTGGCAAATGAAATCCTTACATAATAGCATGCAAACCAAAGAGTCACCAGAAATACATACGAGATAAACAAACATGGGAGCAGAAATACGTGCATTCCGATAAAAGGTCAAGAACAGTTGAATGTTTAGCTCTCAGATACAATGGTCACATATCTATGACTCCTAAGGGAAGAATTTACTAAGATATTTATAATTAAAAGTCAAAGGAGTTTCAATAAATCCTCTCACAGTAAGTTTGGAAAAAAATATCCTAAGGAATGCACCATGGTGGTAGAGGGTGTGATTTTTTAATAGAGTGGCAGGGAGACTTGTTCTTCAGTATCAGTAATAATTCCTTCATATATTTTCAGGTTCGATAGTGTATGACTAAACTCCGTGGGTGTCCATGAGTGCACAATATATTCACTTGTTGCTTGAACTGGTGAAAAAAAAAAAAAACTGAATTTGGACGTACCTGTAAATTCTTTAGTTTGGAGCACAGTACTGGACACTGGAGTTGATTCTTAGGCCCTTGGTTATATGCCACTACCGTCAGCTGATTGGACAATGGCAAAAGCTTTGCTGGGAACCACCCCCAGTGTACCTATATATATAACCTCTCCCACTCCATGAGGCTCCAGTTTTTTAGCAAGCAGTAGGGAGATCACATAAAAATAGGGGAGGGACCTGTGTCCTGTCAGTATTCCAAGATTTAGAATTGACAGGTACGTCAAAATTCCTATTATCTTAATCGAACAGTACAAGACATAGGAGTTAATTCTTAAACCATGGGATGTACTCAAGCGACACACTGAATGGTGGGCAACAAATCGGCCAGAATTGCAATAACATACCCACAGGAAGAACAAGAAAAGTCAAAGGACCGAAAGATACAGATGATCTGCAGAGACTCAAGCCTCGTACACACGACCGAGTTTCTCGTCGTAAAAACACGTTGTTTTTTGACGAGATTCTTGTTAACCTTGTTGATTTTCTCGTCAAGCTTTCCATGCGTACACACTGACATTTCCCAATTTCCTCATTGTTCTCCGCGGTCACGTCCAGCACGTACGACGGCACTATAAAGGGGAAGATCTTTTTTCTTGGCGCCACCCCTTGGGCTGCTTTTGCTGATCTCGTGTTATCGCGTGTGAAGTAAAAGTTTGGGAAGAGACGATTCACGCTTTTCAGTCTTCGTACTTTTCAGTTTGTTTTCTGCGGTTCAGTTTGTGCTTGTGGGTTCGTATCTTGACTTTCAGGGCGTCTAGGCAGGTCGTATCTGTTTTACAGTGCGTTCTTGCCTGTTCGTTTCTGTTTTTCAGTTCGTTATTCATAGGCCTTGCTGTTCTAAAGTGCGTTCTGTACGTTCTGATAAGACGACCGTTTCCTAGCCATGTCGCCTGGACGTTCTCGTCGTCGAGTTCGTGCTGTGCATGCGCTTGGTGTTGGTCTGCTTGTTTTGGACCAAGACCAGTCCATGAATGGTGTGAGGAGGAGTTCATGGACCAAGAATTGGTTGCTCCAGTGGGACCAATTCTGCCATATGCCTCTGCTGCGGGAGATCGTCGAGAATAATCCTGAGGACTACAGGAATTTTCTGCGGATGTCTGACCCCGTTTTTCAGGAACTGTTGGCTTTGGTGTCCCCCTATATTACCAGGAAGGACACCGTTATGCGGGAAGCCATCAGTGCTGAGCAGAGGCTCATCGCCACGTTACGTTATCTGGTCTGGCGACAGGGAGAAGTCTTCAGGACTTGAAGTTCACGACAGGCATCTCCCCCCAGGCTCTGGGCCTCATAATCCCAGACACCTGTTCTGCAAGTTTTCTCCATTAACATCACATTTTATGTATTACAGTACATGTATGCTAATGTATTGTATTTCTTTCATCCTTCCCTAATTACCATGATTGTAATATGCTGAGAATGTCCCCTTTGACCTCATGCATGCTGGAAGCTTTAGATTTCCCCTTTTTTCTCCTCCATGCATATTTCCCTTCACTAACCTTTCCAGCAGGGGCGCCTGTTGCTCCAAATGTTTGGGGGTTCAAACCCCAATTTAGGAAATAAACTTCCTCCTTTTTTGCTCTGGTGCCTATTAAACGCCCCCATTTGTTCCCTCCAATGCAGCCATTTTGTTCCCTCTAATGCAGCCATTTTGTCCCCTCCAATGCAGCCATTTTGTCCCCTCCAATGCAGCCATTTTGTCCCCTCTAATGCAGCCATTTTGTCCCCTCCAATGCAGCCAGTTCCCCCCCAGCCCTGCACTTACCGTCTTGTGGTCAGCGCCATCCTTCTTCTGTCCTTGATGTCTTCTCCTTCCCTTGATGTTGAATCAGCCAATCATGTTACCATTAAACAGACTTGTTGAACATGATTGGCAGAGCAGCCTGTCAGTGTTTACCCAAGGAATGCCCCCCCCCCCCTGCGGCCCCTTTTTAACTTTTCTGAAGCCAATTACATCCCTCAGGCTGTAATGTGCAAGACAATTTTCCTTCCTGTTTCTGATATGCAATTTTAAGCCCATAAATGCCGCAGTTACATAGTTACATAGTTAGTCAGGTTGAAAAAAGACACAAGTCCATCCAGTTCAACCGTAAAAAAAATAAAAAAATAAAAAAAATAAACATATATCGTACAATCCCATATACCCAATTCTATACCCACAGTTGATCCAGAGGAAGGCAAAAAAAACCCAGCAGAGCATGATCCAATTTGCTACAGCAGGGGAAAAAATTCCTTCCTGATCCCCCGAGAGGCAATCGGATATTCCCTGGATCAACTTTACCTATAAATGTCAGTACCCAGTTATATTATGTACATTTAAGAAAGAATCCAGGCCCTTCTTAAAGCAATCTACTGAGCTGGCCAGAACCACCTCTGCAGGGAGTCTATTGCACATTTTCACAGCTCTTACTGTGAAAAAACCTTTCCGTATTTGGAGGTGAAATCTCTTTTCCTCTAGACGCAAAGAGTGCCCCCTTGTCCTTTGTGTTGACCGTAAAGTGAATAACTGAACACCAAGTTCACTATATGGACCCCTTATATATTTGTACATGTTGATCATATCCCCCCTTAATCTCCTCTTCTCAAGAGAGAATAAATTCAGTTCCTCTAATCTCTCCTCATAGCTGAGCTCCTCCATGCCTCTTATCAGTTTGGTTGCCCTTCTCTGCACTTTCTCCAGTTCCCCAATATCCTTTTTGAGAACTGGGGCCCAAAACTGAACTGCATATTCCAGATGAGGTCTTACTAATGATTTGAACAAGGGCAAAATGATATCTCTCTCTCTGGAGACCATACCTCTCTTAATACAAGAAAGGACTTTGCTCGCTTTGGAAACCGCAGCTTGGCATTGCATGCCATTATTGAGCTTATGATCTACCAAAACCCCCAGATCCTTCTCCACTACGGATCCCCCCAGTTGTACTCCCCCTAGTATGTATGATGCATTCATATTATTAGCCCCCAAGTGCATAACTTTACATTTATCAACATTAAACCTCCTCTGCCACATAGTCGCCCAATTAGACAGAGCATTGAGGTCGGCTTGTAAATTGGCGACATCCTGTAAGGAAGTTATTCCACTGCATAGCTTGGTGTCATCTGCAAAGACAGAAATTTTACTTTTGATCTCAGACCCAATATCATTTATAAAGATATTAAAAAGTAAGGGTCCCAGCACTGAACCTTGGGGTACACCACTGATAACCTTGGACCATTCAGAGAAAGAATCATTAACCACTACTCTCTGAATTCTGTCTTTTAGCCAGTTTTTTATCCATTTACAAACTGATATTTCCAATCCTGTAGACTTTACCTTACACATGAGCCGTGTGTGGGGAACTGTATCGAACGCTTTTGCAAAATCCAAGTATACCACGTCCACTGCCACCCCTCTGTCCAAGGTCTTACTTACCTCTTCATAAAAAGAAATCAGATTTGTTTGACAACTTCTGTCTTTCATGAATCCAGGCTGTCTGTTGCTTAAATAGTTTTTTTCCAGCAAGAACTCATCTATGTGGTCTTTTATTAATCTCTCCAGTATTTTCCCAACTATAGAAGTTAAACTAACAGGTCTATAGTTACTTGGTAAAGACTTAATTCCCTTTTTAAATATTGGCACCACATTGGCCCTGCGCCAATCCAGTGGTACTATTCCTGTCATTAATGAGTCCCTAAAAATTAAATACAATGGCTTTGAAATTACAGAGCTCAATTCTTTTAGGATCCGTGGGTGTATGCCATCTGGTCTAGGTGCTTTATCCATCTTTATTCCATCTAAATATTTCTGGACCATATCACTTTTGAGCCATTGTGGATTTGGGGCTGTGTCACTACCACCCCCATTTTGGACATGAGCTCCCCCATGCTCCTTTGTATACACAGAACTGAAGAAAGTATTTAATAAATTAGCCTTCTCTTTGTCCCCAGTCACCCACTCTAGATTATTTTGTAAAGGGCCTACATGCTCAGACTTGACCTTTTTACTATTAATATATTTGAAGAATTTTTTGGGGTTTGTCCTACTATCTTTTGCAATCTGTCGTTCATTTTGAATTTTTGCATCCTTGATTTCCTTTTTACATATCCTGTTATATTCTTTGTAACATTTAAATGACACTAGTGTTCCCTCATTTTTATATTTTTTAAAAGCTCTTTTCTTATAGTTTATAGCTTTTTTAACTTTGGCAGTGAGCCACATAGGTTTTATTTTTAGCCTTTTAAACTTATTGCCCATGGGAATATACTTTGCAGTGAGTTCACAAACAGTCTTTTTGAAGAATTCCCATTTCTGTTCTGTGCCCATTGATGCCAATATTCCTTCCCAGTCTAAGTCCTGGAGAGCAGCGCTCATCCTTGGAAAATTTGCTCTCTTGAAATTAAGTGTTTTTATCTTTCCTGTATGTGATTTTTGCTTACAACTAACATCAAATGAAATCATGTTATGGTCACTGCTACCCAGGTGTTCCTTTATCTGAACATTAGTAATACGCTCTGCATGGTTTGAGATTACCAGGTCCAACAGAGCATCATTCCTAGTTGGGGCCTCAATAAACTGGACCATAAAATTGTCCTGCAATAGGTTTATAAATTTTTGCCCTTTAACTGTCCCAGCAGTTCCATTACTCCAGTCAATTTCTGGGTAGTTAAAATCCCCCATTATTATCACCGTCCCAGCCCTTGCAGCCCTTTCCATCTGTGCAAGGAGCTGAGTCTCTAACTCCTCATTAACATTGGGTGGTCTATAACAAACTCCAATGATTAGCTTTGAACTACGCACATCTGTATGCAGTTCCACCCATAATGCTTCAGACTCATCACACTCTCCATCCACCAGGTCCTCTTTCACACTCGCTTTGAGATCACTTCTCACATAGAGACAGACCCCTCCACCCTTCCTTCAGTTCTTCATATGTCGGTCGCTTAACAGGGGGCCATCCACCTGAATAGTGGGCGGCATAGACAATACATAGGTTAATGCAAGGCATGAACCTATGTATTGTTCTGAGTGATGGGCACAGGAGAGAGGGGGCAGTGCTCCAGCTCCCACTCTGGACCCACCGCCACTGCAATGCTATCCTGTGTCCAAACACATCTACCCCCCCCTCCCCATTATAATTTATTAATGGACCATCATAGGGGGTGATGAATATGATACATGAGCCTTCCATTATACTTATTTTAAACACCTTAATAAACGTAGACTTTGCTTGATGTTGGCCTCTAATGTATTTTCTTAGAATCTCCTTGTAATGTTTGATTTGTGTATTCTAATATTTTTTCATCTTGTTTGACTCCACAGCTTCCTTCCACGCCACAGGAATGGCAGACTGTGGCATCGGAGTTTGCCACGCGGTGGGACCTCCCCAACTGCGGTGGTGCTATAGACGTCCGCATCTTGCCGCCACCCCGTTCTGGGTCCTACTACTTCAATTACAAGGGGTTTCATAGCATTGTGCTGATGGCGGTGGTGTCAGCACGGTATGAATTCCTCTATGTTGATGTAGGGAAGAATGGCCGGATGTCCGGTGGGGGATCCTTCATCCAGACGGGAGTTTGCCCTCCGTCTCCAGAGTGACGACCTTGCATTGCCACCGGATGCAGGGAATATTGAAGGACTCCCCTTTGTTTTTTTGGCTGATGAAGCCTTCGGGCTCGGACCACATCTTATGAGGCCATTTCCTCAGAGGACCTTGACCCCAGAGAAGAGGGTGTTCAATTACCGGCTGGCCAGGGGCCGAAGAGTCGTTGAAAATGCCTTTGGCATAATGGCCAGACGGTTTCGCCTTTTTATGACTTCAATACACTTGGCGGACTACAAAATAAACTATGTAGTATTATGCTGTTGTGTGCTACACAATTTTCTCTGCCGCAAATCCAATTCCTATATGGCCTCAGTTTTGCCTGAGGCTGGACTTTCCCCTGATAATCCCCTGCCGGGCCTCGAATCTGCCCGTGCTGGCTTGCCCCCCCAAAATGCCCGTGAGGTTCGGGACAAATACATGGACTATTTCACGGGTAGGGGGGCAATTCCTATGCCAGGCTATGTCTAAAGATTCCTGTCTAACGATCAAAATAAAAATCTGGTTTAAACTTATAACTTTTGTTGGTTTCCTGTCTCCTAGTTTGTCTTAGTGCATTTGTAGTGCCAAGTGTATTTTCCTTTAGTAAATACCAACCATTTCACTATGTAACCTTTAAAAAATTACCAAATAAGGTTAGAGCGTATTAGAAAAAGAAGCTACACGTTGTTTGTGTTCAAATATTTTACTATGTGCAAATTCACACGCCTTTTTTTTTTTTTTTTTACATTTTTTGTTTGCCTGGCCACAAACCGGCAATTGTTTTCTTAGGAAAATACAAAAACAACAGTTGCATTCCAAAAATTACAAAATTGGATACCTCGGAGCAATCTGAGACATTCACTTACACAAACTATATGTCTCTATGTGCCCGTCCTAATATGGGGTCCTGCCACCCCTTGCCCAGCCAAAAATTTAATATGCACACAATTGGGATTATTTTCCTATAGGGATTTTAGACTCCTGATCCCTATTGTCAACATGTGCTATCTGCCATCAGGGGTGATCAATGGACGTGTTTTGGGGGTGCAACCCCTTCCTCAGTTCACCTACTTTAGATACGAGGAAGGGGTTGCACCCCCAAAAGACGTACATGGATATCCCCTGATGGCAGATAGCACATGTTGACACACTGTGTGCAGATTCAATTTTTGGCTGGTTTGATTGTCAAAAAGTTTTTAAAAAGTTGAAGAACAAACATGAAAAAAAAGGGGGTTTGGATGCCTTATTGAATTCTCCCCAAAACATCGAGAATGTCTTTAAATGTTTGAGCCATCACATGAATTCTTTCTTTAATTTTGTCCAGTTCCGTGCTACATTCCATCACTTGCTGGATGAGGCGGAGGGCACTGTCAGCAGAGAAACCTGTACTATCCTTCACCCCAACATTCACATCCCCTAAAAACAAAATACAAAAGGTATTATAACTCTGCAGGCCTACCTCTCTTACCTGAAGCTGGGGTGACAGATACTGACCTGTTGTGGTGACCAGTTCCACAAGGTCATCCACCTCTCCTTCCTGCACTTCTCCTTCCTCCACCTCAACTTCCTCCACATCTTTAGGTTGTTGGTCTTTTGGAGTTTGGGGTTGTTGTGAAGCTGTGGGGTTCCTGTGCTCCCTGGAGTGTCCTCCTCCCAGTCTTCTCTCCCCTATGAGAATCAAACAAAAGGTAGAGTTATCACACAGAAATTCTCTATGTAAAAAAAAAACAGGCTAAATTGCTTGGAAGTGGGGTACAAGTGTGTGTTTGGGCGGAAGTTAAAGATGAATGCATTATTTCTGACCAAGAATATGCTTAGTATTCACCTTTGTCTGTCATTTTTTAGACATGTAGGCAACACAAAAATTCTCTGATGCACCTGTGTGGGACACCCAAAAAAGGCGGGTCTGGTGGCCCACACTATAGTGCTCCAAAGTACAGATGTGGAAGCAGCTGCTGAGTGTCCTCTCCTTTACACAGTTTGCAGTTTGCATTTCATTCTCTTTACAAACACATCATCTAGCCTAAAACTTTGTGCCCCAAATTTCCCAAAAAATGGCAGATGTCTAATTACTTTTGTGGCTGTAAAATAAGCCAAAACAGCGGATAGTGGCCGAACGAAGTGTCTGTAACGTAACAAACGATTACTGTGCCCAACCAAGTTCAAAATATTACATTTTGGAAGGGAGTCCAATAAGAAAAAAAAACAAAACCAGCAACGTCAGTTTAGAAAAGGATTAATAGCAGAAAAGTGTACATTTTACTTACTTTTTGCGAGCATTCTCTTAATGCTCCTTAACTGCTCTGGCTCCCTCAGTTTGAGGTCCGACCACCTCTTTCTGAGCTGCTCATTTGAGCGTTTCACCCCGAAATTCGTCTTCAGACTCTTCACGACTTTAGTGAGGATTTTGGCCTTCCTTCTATTTGGTTTGCTATACGGCCCATGCTTTGCGTCATAATCAGACTTGAGCAAGATGTCCACCATCTCTGCCATCTCCGCAAAAGACATATTCGATGCCTTGAATCTCCTCCTTGATCGTGACGTTTCCTCGGTCTCCGGGCTTGTCTCCTCCTCGTTAGTTGCGGAATTATCAGACACCTGCTGTAACTCCACCATATCTGTCTGCGCGCCGAAAGAGAAGGGGCGGGGAAAAGATGTTAGTTAGAACGTCATGGGCGGGCGACGTGTGCGGAGTAACGTGTTCGTATTTTGACGCATGCGTGGTGTGTATATAGCAAACACACATGTGACTATAGTACGTTCGGTGTGCGGAGAGAGGAGTTCAAGTGACGGACGTGCGAACGAAGGTATGTGATTTTGAGACTGTGCCAAATTGTTGGCCTATACTGTTTTGAGAATGTTGTAGGATATATATGGTGACTACGATGTTAAGGAGGTTAGACTGTTTGCCTTAGTTATATATTATTTATTTAACTTGCAGATACAATATGAATGTCTTTATTAGCGACAAAGAGTTCCTGGCGGAATTTATTGACCGGGTAAGGGAGCTGCCGGCTCTGTGGGAGACGAAAAAAAACCCCATCCACAAAAAAAGAGGGGTGAGAAAAGCAACGCTGGAGAAGCTGCTCCCATTTGTGCAGACCAAGGTGCCCACAGCCACAGCAAAACAAGTGGACACTAAAATTGGGAGCTTGAGAGGCACCTACAGGACTGAACGCTCTAAGGTCCTGGCTTCTCAGAGGTCAGGAGCAGCAGCAGGTGATGTGTATGTCCCGATTTTGTGGTCCTACAGCAGGATGTCCTTCCTGGATGACCACATTGAGGCAAGGCCATCACTCTACACTCTTCCCCCCAGACTTCCCTGCAGCCAACCTGAGCCTTCTCTGGAGCAAGAGGAGGCAGCCATCCTGGATGATCCTGATTTGGCCATCTGGAGCCAGGTATAGTATTAAATGAAAATGTATTGGGATAAAATTAATGTTTGCCAAATATGTCAAGATGAGAAACATACAATATTTTGGCTTCCACAAGTGAAATCAAGATCTCGAGACATTAGTCTGCACTTAATTGGGTGCTAAATAGTCAATCTGATGTAGGTGTAAATTAGAAAAAATGATTTCTGGATTTACATTCTAATTGCTTCAATCATGTTTATAAAGTTTGATGCAAAGATTAAACCAACATATTAAACTATGTCCCTTTTTCATACATAGGATGAAATCAGCCAGGAGGAGGGTCTGGAAACTGTCAGGCAGGAGGAGGAAGGGCCCAGTGGCAGCCAGGAGGTGGCAGGGCCCAGTGGCAGCCAGGAGGTGGCAGGGCCCAGTGGCAGCCAGGAGGTGGCAGGGCCCAGTGGCAGCCAGGAGGTGGCAGGGCAAAGGAGAAGCACCAGATCCCAGGTGCCTCCCATCCGGCTTCCCAAAAGAGGCAGGAGGGACAGGACCACCAGTGAGGCAGCAATGGCCCTTATTAAAGAGGCCCATGCCACCCTCAAAGAGCCCACATCCCCTGAAGAGGCCATTGCCGGCCTAGTGGAGGCAAAGTTCAAGGTGATGAGCATGGAGCAACGCCTCCTATGCGAGCCCCTGCTCATCACCTTGCTCAACAAGGGGGTGATGGAAAAAATTACCCCCAATACCGCCATTTGTGAGGTGGCACAACTGTCCCAACCTCAACCTCCTCCTCCACCTCCACATTCTTCTTCCGCCCCACCCCCTTCTCCTCCACCTCCACCTTGTTCTTCCGCCCCACCCCCTTCTCCTCCACCTCCACCTTGTTCTTCCGCCCCACCCCCTTCTCCTCCACCTCCACCTTGTTCTTCTGCGCCACCCCCTTCTCCTCCACCTCCTCCTCCTCCTGACAGGAGTACCCCTCCAGTGGCCCAGCCTCCAGCCAAACGAAGAAGGAAGGCTGCAGGGAAGGCTTCAGGAAAGGTTGCAGGGAAGGTTGCCAGGAAGATGAGGAAGTGATGGCCTTGCTTCATTGTGGTCGGACAGAAGGCAGCCTGTTGTAGTACCACACACTTGGGACATATATATCACCTGCTGCTGTTCCTGACCTCTGGGAGGCCAGCATCAGATTGTGCTCAGAAATGTCGGCCTTCTCAAGCTCCCAATTTTAGTGTCCACACAGGGTTGCTGTGTGCTCTGGGGTCCCTGGGATGCACAAATGGCAGCAGCTTCTCCAGCGCTGCCTTCTCTTTATTTTAGTTCAAACATGAATAAATGTTATTTTTCTTTAAGTTCATACTTGACTATGTGTATTTGTAAAAATGCAAAATCTAGCTTTGGAGTAAGCAGATACATTTGACTGACAAAAAAAGGGACAGATAACAACCCCCCCAAAAAATAACTAAATCGTATTTCCCAAAAAAGGGTGTAAAATTTAAATAATATATATTAAAAGATTCAATGGGAGATCACTACCAAAACATTGCGAAATTACAATTAACATCATTTAGAAAAATATCAAATTTTTTAATATTCCTAAAAACTTGCACGATATAATACACATAAATCTTCTTAAGAGCAGCATGAAAAAGGTTAAAAAAAGATAGTCATAACTCTGTGTGAATATCAGCAGCAAAAGAAGTTCATTCGTTTGGATTAATGTAACATTCTAACGAAGATTTCAATGCACAACATTTAAACGATGCAAAAATTTGGAGCGAGACGAATGTGCTATCTCCATTACGAAGGCTTGTTTTACCAGAAGATGCGCTCCCGTCTCATAGTTGCTTCTGAGCATGCGCGCTTTTGGAAGAGTCGTAAAAGCATACACACGAACCATTTTCTCGTCACAAAACAGGCCGACGAGAAACACGACGAGGAAATCTGGAATCCTGATGAGAAAATAGAGAGCAGGTTCTCTATTTTCTCGTCGAAATTCACGGCAATTTTCTCGTCGTAAAACCATACACACGAACGGTTTTCTCGACAAAAAAGCTCACACGGCACTTTTCTTGCCGGTTTTGGACGAGAAACTCGGTCGTGTGTACGAGGCTTCAAACAGCCAGTTAAAAAAAAAAAAAAAAATTATATATAAACTTCACAGGTATGGTAGACAGCACACGGTATACGTCCTAGTGCCAGCAATCAACCTTTCCCAAAGGCCATTTATAAAGAAAAAGTCCAGTGATTGCTGCATTTAAAATGTATTAATTTAACATACTGTATTTATTGGCATATAACACTCACTTTTTTACCCTGAAAATAGAGGGTAAACTGTGCCTGCGTGTTATACGCAGGGGGCTATGGGAAGTTTTTTTCCTGAAACTTCCCTCTTAAAGTTAGGGTGCGTGTTATACGCCGATAAATACGGTATATATATATATATATATATATATATATATATATATATATATATATATATATATATATATATATACACACAGGTCCTTCTCAAAAAATTAGCATATTGTGATAAACATTATTTTCTGTAATGTACTGATAAACATTAGACTTTCATATATTTTAGATTCATTACACACAACTGAAGTAGTTCAAGCCTTTTCTTGTTTTAATATTGATGATTTTGGCATACAGCTCATGAAAACCCAAAAATCCTATCTCAAAAAATTAGCATATTTCATCCGACCAATAAAAGAAAAGTGTTTTTAATACAAAAAAAGTCAACCTTCAAATAATTATGTTCAGTTGTGCACTCAATACTTGGTCGGGAATCCTTTTGCAGAAATGACTGCTTCAATGCGGCGTGGCATGGAGGCAACCAGCCTGTGGCACTGCTGAGGTGTTATGGAGGCCCAGGATGCTTCGATAGCGGCCTTAAGCTCATCCAGAGTGTTGGGTCTTGCGTCTCTCAACTTTCTCTTCCCAATATCCCACAGATTCTCTATGGGGTTCAGGTCAGGAGAGTTGGCAGGCCAATTGAGCACAGTAATACCATGGTCAGTAAACCATTTACCAGTGGTTTTGGCACTGTGAGCAGGTGCCAGGTCGTGCTGAAAAATGAAATCTTCATCTCCATAAAGCTTTTCAGCAGATGGAAGCATGAAGTGCTCCAAAATCTCCTGATAGCTAGCTGCATTGACCCTGCCCTTGATAAAACACAGTGGACCAACACCAGCAGCTGACATGGCACCCCAGACCATCACTGACTGTGGGTACTTGACACTGGACTTCAGGCATTTTCCTCTCCCCAGTCTTCCTCCAGACTCTGGCACCTTGATTTCCGAATGACATGCAAAATTTGCTTTCATCCGAAAAAAGTACTTTGGACCACTGAGCAACAGTCCAGTGCTGCTTCTCTGTAGCCCAGGTCAGGCGCTTCTGCCGCTGTTTCTGGTTCAAAAGTGGCTTGACCTGGGGAATGCGGCACCTGTAGCCCATTTCCTGCACACGCCTGTTCACGGTGGCTCTGGATGTTTCTACTCCAGACTCAGTCCACTGCTTCCGCAGGTCCTCCAAGGTCTGGAATCGGTCCTTCTCCACAATCTTCTTCAGGGTCCGGTCACCTCTTCTCGTTGTGCAGCGTTTTCTGCCACACTTTTTCCTTCCCACAGACTTCCCACTGAGGTGCCTTGATACAGCACTCTGGGAACAGCCTATTCGTTCAGAAATTTCTTTCTGTGTCTTACCCTCTTGCTTGAGGGTGTCAATGATGGCCTTCTGGACAGCAGTCAGGTCGGCAGTCTTACCCATGATTACGGTTTTGAGTAATGAACCAGGCTGGGAGTTTTTAAAAGCCTCAGGAATCTTTTGCAGGTGTTTAGAGTTAATTAGTTGATTCAGATGATTAGGTTAATAGCTCGTTTAGAGAACCTTTTCATGATATGCAAATTTTTTGAGATAGGAATTTTGGGTTGTCATGAGCTGTATGCCAAAATCATCAATATTAAAACAAGAAAAGGCTTGAACTACTTCAGTTGTGTGTAATGAATCTAAAATATATGAAAGTCTAATGTTTATCAGTACATTACAGAAAATAATGAACTTTATCACAATATGCTAATTTTTTGAGAAGGACCTGTATATGTAAAAGTTTTGAAAAAGTCAATAGAAAAACAGGCAGTGACTCTCAGATCCCTGAGAAGTATGGTGTATGGAACACAAGAACCCCAACCTCTTTGGGAAAAGGGTTCAAGTAGGCAGGGCGGGACAATTTTTCTGAGGACAGAAGCCCTGGAAGAAGTGCAAATTGTCTAACCAGTCAGGTAGATGAGGAGGGAGGCCCTTGTAATCCTCTCTAAGAGGGAAGGAGATGACTAGCCCTTGTGATTTTCTCAAGGAAAGGACACTAGGGGAAGGTGGTTCCCACCAACGTCACATGAAGGTAGATGTACTGTATATAACCTGTGGTCTAAAAATCAACTCCTGTATCCTATACTGAATGATCAAGAGATGGAAAATAAAACTTAAATTGGCATGGAGAAGTTGTCAAAGTCACAGTACAAGCTCCTAAATGAAGTTAAGAAGTTATTTCACTGCAGCCAAATCAGCAGATGGAAGATGTGTATAAAAAAAATGCTGTGATGATTCATATACCAAAAAAACATTAACATAAAATACAAATACAAGAACATAAATATGAACTGCTCTATATCCAACTATAGGTATGTGTGTAATTAAAACCCAACATCATCGCTTAACAGTCCTTCATATAAATGTCCATGAATAAAACCGTTATACAATCCACCAATCATGATCACGTGCACATAGGCAGTTCAATTCAGTGAGTTTAGATATACACTCATATATGTTGAGTGATTTTTCACTTTCATGCTTGCAGCTTTAGTTTAGTTCGCTAATGGTGTGCAGAGTCACATTTTTCACTTAGTTTAGTTGGAAAATGCCTATACAGGCGTAGTTTATTTCCACTACTTTAACTGAATGCACTTCCTCAAATGTCCCTTCAGAAAATACAGCTCCAGGCAGGCTTCACTTGTAGACACCCGTTAATGGTGCAACAGACAGCACAGGTGAGGGTTCATTATTTACAAATGTGAAAGTTATCAGATCTTACTGATCTACGCAAAGATGTTTACAAATACAGAGAGTAAATTAGGCAGCAAAGCATCATAGGAGCACATCGAAGAAAATTAGCACTGAATTACAACCCCAATTACAGAAAAATTGGGGCGCTGTTTCAAATCTACATAAAACACATAATGCAATGATTTGCAAATCACGTAAACCCATAATATTTATTAACAAAAGAAATTAGAAAACATAGCAAATGTTTAAACTAAGAAAATGTACCATTAAAAAAAAAAAAAACCAATACATTTTGAAATCGATGGCAGCAGCACATCTCAAAAAAGTTGGGACATGGCCATGTTTACTACGGTATAGCATCCTTTCTTCTTTTAACAACACTCTGTAAGTGTCTTGGAACCGAGGATTCCCAGTTTCTGGAGTTTTGGGAGGGAATGCTGACCCATTCTTGCCTGATATAGGATTTTAACTGCTTAACAATCCTGGGTCTTCTTTGTTGAATTTTTTATTTCAAGATGTGCCAAATATTTTCAATCGGTGAAAGGTCTGGACTGCAGGTAGGACAGTTAAGCACCTGGACTCTTCTACTACAAAGCCATGCTGTTATCATAGATGCAGTATGCGGTTTAGGATTGTTCTGCTGAAATATGCAAGGCCTTCTCTAAAAAGATGTTGTCTGGTTGGGAGCATATGCTGCTCTAAAACTGGATATATCTTTCAGCATTGGTGGTGCCTTTCCAGATGTGCAAGCTGTCCATTTCATATGCACTGATGTACCCCCATACCATCAGAATTGCAGGCTTTTTAACTGAGCGCTGCTAACAAGCCAGAAAGTCCCTCTTATCTTTAGTTTGGCTGCCAAAAAGAATGTCAAATTTTGATTTGTCTGACTACAGTTTTCCACTTTGCAACAGATCATTTTAAATGAGCTTTCACCCAGAGAAGACGGCAGCATTTCTGGATCATGTTCAGATATGGCTTTTTCTTTGCATAATAGACAGCGTTTTGTGGAAATAAAACAGCTGCTGGCACTAAAAGGTGAATAAGCCCAAACATTTGTGGGAAAAAACTAAATGAAAGTCAACACATCAACGTGTGTTGGGTGGAGTAAGAGTGGTAACGTCTTTGCCACTGCATGGTTTGTGTGTGGTGGCCATAGCTGTAAGCCCAGGGCACAGTTTGTGTGGTTTTGTTTTATCCTGCCTGTTTTTATCGCTTTTAATCTATATTACACTATATCCCTTCAAATTGGGTCCATTTTTGGCGAGCACTTGTTCCACACAGTCCTGCCATCTGCCTGAGTGCTTGTACGTTACAAATTTTCTGGTCAGTGTTACATCAAGAAAACTTCCTTAAAAAGGGACCACTCTTGAGGGGTGAACTGCGGAGACCTTGTGATAGTCATTGTGCCCATTCACTGCTCACATGATGTGCAGCCATCTGGTCTGGTGAGTGCATTGGACTGGTGGTGGTGCACACTGTGGATGTTTTGTATGCATATACACACACCCTCTTTTATATTATTTTTATATGAGATCACATTTATTTTACACCTTTTTTTATAAGTACTACTATATATATATATATATATATATATATATATATTTTAGATTTTTAGGGAGTGCTTATCCCATTTTCAGTCCTGCTATGCACTTGCTGTTTTCACTGTTGGAATAGTCTGGTTGCTAAAATCATCCAAGAGGATCATCTCCTTAAAGGGGTTGTTCAGCATTGCTTTCTGGTGAGTGCATTTGGATTGCCGAAGGAACATGTTTGTGAATCTCTGTTGAGTCCGAATGAGACTAAACACATAATGAGGATTGTTGTCACTATTTGAACTGTTATCACTAAAGATTATCCATGGACTATTTTTGTACAGTTTAACACTTAAACACATTGGTTAGTTTAATGTGTACATTTGGACACTGTGTCATATTTCTTTTTTTCCCCAAGAGCTGCACCTTGTAATATAATAGAGTTTTAACTTGCATTTGGAGTGATTTTTGGAAGTATCCCTGAGCTCATGCAGTGATGTTCATCGCAGAATCATGCATATGTTTAATGCAGTGCCGCCTGAGGGCCAGAAGATCATGGCTATCCAATATTGCATTTTGCCCTTGTCCCTTGCGCACTGAGTTTTCTCCAGATTCTCAGGAACTGTTAATGATATTACATATTTTTACAAATGTATTATAATTTTATATTGATGAACATTCTGAAATTGTTCAACAATTTTTAGATGCAGCTTTTCAAAGATTGGTGAACCTCTGCCCATCTTTACTTCTGAGACACTGACTCTCTACCCATCTTTAATTCTGAAGACACTGTGACTCTCTAAGATGCTCTTTTCATAACCAAACATGTTACTGGCCTGTTATCAATTAACCTAATTAGTTGCAACATTTTCTTCCAGCTCTACCTTGTTAGTACCACTTGCTTTGCTAGTATTTTGTTGCCCTGTCCCAACTTTTTTGAGATGTGTTGCGGCAATCAATTTCAAAATTATTGTATATACTCGAGTATACGCCGAGTTTTTCATCACATTTTTTTGTGCTGAAAATGCCCCCCTCGGCTTATACTCGAGTCTGTATCCATCTTTAACTTTGTGGGCCTGATCCTGGCCAGCCGTAGGTTCCCTGGACTCCAAACTTGGCACACATGTAGCCCCACTCTCCCTCTACAAGTGTGCAAAGTTTATTGTCCGGGGGACCTACGGCCGGGGAGCACCGTATGTTTAAAAGCCGGGAACCCCTTCCATAGACTCCAATGTTAAACAGTAATTTCTCCGGTAATTTTAGGGACCCAGTACTGGCCAGCCCTAGATCCCCTGGACTCCAAACTTGGCACACATATAGCCCCACTCTCCCTCTATAAGTGTGCAAAGTTTGTTGTCCAGGGGACCTACGGCCGGGGAGCACCGATTTTTCAAAGCTGGGCACCCCTTCCATAGACTCCTATGTTAAAGTGGTTGTAAACCCAACCACACAACTTGCACCTACAGGTAAGCCTAGATTAAGGCTTACCTGTAGGTGCAAGAAATAGCTCCTTAACCAACACGGTTAAGGAGATATTTTCAGAAAACCCTGCACCGATGTGTACAGCGCAGGCGCGCCGTAGACAAAGGCGCAGGCGCACTGAGCGTTGCCGGATTTCTCAATGGAGACTGCCGGTTTTCTCAATGGAGAAAGCCGGCCCTGCGCGCATGCGGGTGATGTCATTGCCGCTCCGGACAATCACAGCGCCGGAGCGGCGATAACAAGAAGACAGCCGTAGCGGACATGGCGGCGGAGGGGAACGAGGAGCGATTCAGAGGCTTCGATCTGAGGTAAATGCCACATAATGAGCTAGTATGCATAGCATATTAGCTCATTGTGTCTTTTTCTTGCAGGCGTCTTTTTTTTTCTTCGAAAAGTGGGTTTACAACCACTTTAAACGTCAGTCTAGTCACACAGCGCCGGAGATCAGGTAGGGAGATTGGGCACAAGTGAGGCATGGGCACAGTGAGGCATGCACATGGACACAGTGAGGCACAGTGAGGCATGCAGATGTACACCCTAGGCTTATACTCGAGTCAATTAATTTTCCCAGTTTTTTGTGGTAAAATTAGGTGCCTCAGCTTATATTCAAGTATATATGGTACCTTATTTTTTTTTTACATTGGTAAATTGGTCTCAGTTTAAACATTTGTTATGTTTTCTATTGTGAAAAAAATATGGGTTTATGAGATTTGCCAATCAATGCATCCTGTTTTTATGTGGATTTTACACAGTGTCCCAACTTTTCGGAAATTGGGGAGGTGCTCACCTTTTTGAATCAGGCATGAAAAACCGAAATATAGACTTTCTCCTTGGCTAGTCTTAAAAACATTGATCAAACTTTGTTTAGATGAATTTGCAGAAGAAGCTGATGTTCAGAAACCAGCAATATTTGTTGAAAATTGGACCGAATGCTCCTATGATGATATTCAAATAACAAATAAATTATTGAGTCAAAGGGGTTTACAGGATCTCTACAGAATCCTCTCGGTCGAGACCTACAATAATCAAGCTGCTCAGTTATTTCAAAAGATGGATATTTTAAAAGAAGCCAGGGAAGCCAACATATACAATGACCCTTTACAGCTACCCAGACTTTACAGGAAAGGTAAAGAATATGTGCATCAACTTCACTACAATAAACTACAAGAAGACAGACTAAGCAATAGCATGCAGTGTTAAGCTGTGGCCACCAAAGTCAGTAGAATATTAGCATGCATTAAAAATAAATGGGATTGAATCCAGAGATAAAACAATAATGCTTTCACTTTATAAAACTCTGGTTCGGCCACATCTGTTGAATTCCGTCCAGTTCTGGTCACCAATCCTCATAAAGGATGTGCTGGAGATGGAGAGAGTCCAGAGAAGGGCAACTAAATTACTATGGGAACTCTAGGACCTCAATTATGAGGAACGCCTTCAAGCGCTAAATTTATTCTCCTTGGAGAAGAGACGCTTGAGAGAAGATATGATAGCGATATACAAATATCTCAATGATCCCAGCGTAAGTATGAAACGTTTCAGTCCCAGGGAGTGTAGGAAGACACAGGGCCAAACGATTAGACTAGAAGAGAAACAGTTTAATCTTAAGCTGCGTAGGGGGTTTTTCACTGTCAGGGCGGTAGGGATGTGGAACTCTCTTCCACAATCGGTGGTGTCGGCAAGAAGTATGAATAGTTTTAAATGGTAAATGATTTTTCTACACACACTGAACTGGATGGACTATTGTCTTCATTCAACCTTACCAACTATGTAACTTCAAGAATGTAACAGCAAATATAGCACTGGTGCATTCATTCACAATCTTAAACACAAAAATGAGCTGAGTGGCCCAGCAGGCAGATTCTTACCGAGAAGACCCGATGATAACCAGGATCAAAACAGATTATCTTTATTTTATGTGCTGCTGGGGGATGGTTACATAGTAGACATAGGTTCTCTACCCCTAATTATAATTTTGTTTACATGCCAAAGGTAATCTGCTGCAAAATATTACATTTGAACAGATCTAGCCAAGGTAAAAACTTTGCATCAGAAACCTTTTGTTGTTATGATAAATGGGAAATTTGCAGAAAAATATTTGTACTTTGAGATGTACTATAGCAACGCTATTGGTTTTAAGATCAACACCAAAACTAGGAAACTGGAAAACTATTATTATTTTTTTCATTTTAATTATTTTGCCTAGAAGATGCAAGGGAAATTATAAAAAAAAAAATATTTGAAGTCAATAGCACCAAAAGATATTTGTCTTACTTTTGTATCATACATAATAATGTTTCATCTGAAAATAATAGGCTCATAGCTAAAATGTGAAAGTGGCTCAGGTGTTTAGCTGGTTAAGCAGTAAGAGTGATTTAATTGGGTAATAAAATCTGCCTCCACTACTCTCCTAATCCACTATTCTCTTTATTTAATAAAAAAACAAAATATTAAAAATTAAAATGTCACATCAAAAATGGTAAACACTGGAATAATAAATAAAAAGAACGGAATTATCAATTATCTACAGTGGCAAGAAAAAGTATGGGAACTATTTGAGTTAACTGATTTTCTACAGTAATTTGGTCTGATCCTCATCTAAGTCACAACCATAGAATACAGGTGAAACTCGAAAAATTTGAATATTGTGCAAAAGTTCATTTATTTCACTAATGCAACTTAAAAGGTGAAACTAATATATGAGATAGACTCATTACATGCAAAGCAAGATAGTTCATAATTGTGATGATTATGGCTTACAGCTCATGAAAACACCAAATCCACAATCTCAGAAAATTTGAATATTACATGCAATCAATAAAACAAGGATTGTACATAGAACAATATTGAACCTCTGAAAAGTATAAGCATGCATATGTACTCAGTATTTGGTTTGGGCACCTTTTGCAGCAATTACTGCCTCAATGCGGCTTGGCATGGAAGCTATCAGCCTGTGGCACTGCTGAGGTGTTATGGAAGACCAGGATGCTTCAATAGCGGCCTTCAGCTCTACCGCATTGTTCAGTCTCATGTCTCTCATCTTTCTCTTGGCAATGCCCCATAGATTGTCTATGGGGTTCTGGTCAGGCGAGTTTGCTGGCCAATCAAGCACAGTAATCCCACAGTCATTGAACTAGGTTTTGGTGCTTTTGGCAGTGTGGGCAGGTGCCAAGTCCTGCTGGAAAATGAAGTCAGCATCCCCATAGAGCTCGTCTGCCGAAGGAACATGGAGTGCTCCAAAATCTCCTGGTAGACGGCTGCATTAACACTGGACTTAATGAAGCACAGTGGACCAACACCAGCAGATGACATGGCTCCCCAAATCAACACAAGACTGTGGAAACTTCACACTGGACTTCAAGCATCTTACAGTGTGTTCCTCTCAATTCTTCCTCCATACTCTGGGTCCTTGGTTTCCAAATGAGATGCAAAATTTGCTCTCATCAGAAAAGAGGACTTTGGACCACTGAGTAACAGACTGGGTCTGTTTTTCTTTAGCCCACGTAAGACGTTTCTGACGTTATTTGTTGTTCAGGAGTGGCTTGACAAGCAAGAGGAATACAACATTTGAAGCCCATGTCCAGGATCAGTCTGTGTGTGGTGGCTCTTGATGCACTGACTTCAGCCTCAGTCCACTCCTTGTGAAAGTCCCCAACACTTTTGAATGGCCTTTTCCTGACAATCTTCTCCAGGCTGCGGTCATCCCTGCTGCTTGTGCACCTTTTTCTTCCACACGCTTCGCTTCCACATAACTTTCTATTAATGTGCTTTGATACAGCACTTTGGGAACATCCAACTTCTTTTGCAATTACCTTTTGAGGCTTTCCCTCCTTATGGAGGGTGTCAATGATGGTTTTCTGCACAACTGTCAGGTCAGCAGTCTTTCCCATGATTGTGATTCCTACTGAACCAAACTGAGAGACCATTTAAAGGCTCAGGAACCCTTGGAAGATGCTATAGCTTAATTAGCTGATTACAGTGGGACACTGAGCCTAGAATATTGCACCTTTTCACAATATTCTAATTTTCTGAGATTGTGGATTTGGGGTTTTAATGAGCTGTAAGCCATAATCATCACAATTATGACAAATCACGGCTTGCACTATCTTGCTTTGCATGTAATGAGTCTATCTCATATATTAGTTTCACCTTTTAAGTTGCATTAGTGAAATAAATGAAATTTTGCACGATATTCTAATTTTTCGAGTTTCACCTGTAATTACTTCAACTAAAGCCAATTGGAGTCAGTAGTTTGCATACCTGGAGTCCAATTAGTGAAAGGAGTTTGGAAGTGTGGTTTAGAGCTACTGTGATTGATATAGGACACTCAAACATTTTAAGATTGGTTTTCATAAGAAGCATTAGCTGACATGAACCATGCCTTACAAAAGGAGCTCTCTGAAGATATTCAATCAAGAGTAGTTGATCTGCATAATGCTGGAAAGGGATACAATCAATACAAGCAATCTGAAAGTGTTTAGGCATCCATCAGTTGACAGTTAGACAAATTGTATATAAATGGAGACAGTCTAGTACTGTGGCTACTCTACCTAGAAGTGGGAGTCCAGGCAAGATGACTCCCAAATCACAAAGCAGAATCCTCAATGAATAAACAAGAACCCACGAGTAAGACATTACTGGAACTGGCAAACATCCCTGTTCATGCCTGTAAGTAAGTCTTTGAACAGGCAGTCTGTCCATGGTAGAACAACACGGAGGAAGCTGCTGCTGCCACAGCATGTCTGGGAAAATTTTCTGCAGACTGATGAAACAAAAGTTGAATTGTTCAGGTGGACTGATGAAACAAAAGTTGAATTGTTCTGGAAAAATACTTAGCGCTATATATGGTGCAAAAAAGGACAACTTACCAACATCAAAACAACATCACAACGGTGAAATATGGTGGCTTGCTTTGCTGACTCAGGGCCTGGACCACTTTGCCGCCATCATCAAGGGGAAAATGAATTCCCAAGTTTACCAAAATATACTACAGGATAATGTCAGGCTGTCCCTCAGCTGAAGCTTAAACCTACAACACACTACTAGTTTGTTTCATTCAACCCAGCAAAAAAACTAACAGCTCAGAAGGAGCCACTGTACTAAATGTTAGTACAGCGATTTCCCGTGCTGTGCTATTGTGTTCTGAGGGCCAGCTTCTGACGGACTGGCTGCATTACATGATTGTCAGACATGATGCCGAATGTCAGACGGTTTCTTTTGAACTGGCCGATGCCCCTAACATTTGGCCCCTGTGTACTAGGCTTTAGTAGAATATTGTTTATATGCAACAGGACAATGACCCTAAGCATCATAGTAAATACTCCACAGACTGGCTTAAAAAAAAAAGAAGAAGAACATGCTCCTTTTGCAGTGGCCCAGTCAGAGCCCAGACCTTAACCCCAAAGAGATGCTGTGGAATGATCTCAAGAGAGCTGCTCATACCATCAAACACCCTACATATATGTCTGGGCTGAAGCAGTTATGTAAAGAGGAATGGTCAAAAAATCCTCTTGGGCATTGTGCAGGTCTGATCCAGACCTACTGAAGGCGCAAAATTAGAATTGTGTGTTATCAGATTAAGCACATTGTGATTGACTATTGTTGTGACTTAGAGGAGGATCAGATCATATTTTATGGCAAATTACTGCAAAAAATCTGTTAATTCCAAGGGGTTCACACGCTTTTTCTTGCCCCTGTAATACACGGTCAAGGGGTAAATTTACTAAACGCATAAAGGCATGTAAACTTTCAAAATTAATTGTAAATAATCTAAATACGGTCTTTTCTATATAAAACTGACACCTTTGGTATATGAATGTATGAAACAAGCTGTTACATAGAATGCAAAGGAATATTAGTTTCCAACAAGACTGGAAAAGATGCGAGATGCATAGACCGCACTGATACATTGTGATGTCAGAGCGCTGAATAATGGCCTGTATCCTGACCCCAATACCATATATGACTTTGTCTTCAATTGCATTTATGGACTGTTTTATTATAACCCATAACCTGTTTAAACAATGCCAAATTTTACTGTCTAAAAAGTTAATTATTTTTAGAACATTATGCTGTAACAGAGCAGGAGAGTGCTATCAGGCAAATCGCACATTTTCTAATGAATGCAAGTGACACTACACTCACCATTTTTATTTGTTAATATAAATGCAATACATTTTAATATTAGTTCAATGTACCTTCTATCTCTCCCTTCCTATGTTTCATGCAATGGACTATAAATCTACGTGAAGACACATTCAGCGCTGGCAAGTAACATCCACATCCATAAAACAAAAAAAAAATTTGTGTAGTGCTGCTGCCTAATAATAGTGCGATATAAATACCAATATACCATTTCAAATTAAAAAATAGGATTTTTATAACAGCTTACCTGTAAAATCCTTTTCTTGGAGTACATCACGGGACAGAGAGGGGCATAGTCATTAATATGTGGGTTATATAGTTTACCTTCAGGTGCTGGCACTGGCAACTTCCAAACCGGAAGTACCCTCCCCTATATAAGCCCCTCCCATCCGGGAGCACCTCAGTTTTGTAGCAAAGCAATAAGTGTCCCCAAAAGAGGGGTGGGAGCTCTGTGTCCCGTGATGTACTCCAAGAAAAGGATTTTACAGGTAAGCTGTTATAAAAATCCTATTTTCTTTCTCGTACATCACGGGACACAGAGCGGCATAGTCATTACTATGTGGGACGTCCCAAAGCAATGCCCAATGAGGGGGAGGGATACACCATACATAAGCTGAGCGCTATCAGACATGAGGATCTTTTGCGGCCTGCAACACACTGCGCCCAAAGGCGACATCCTCCTGACTTCTAACGTCCACCTGGTAGAACCTAGTAAACGTGTGTACTGAAGACCATGTTGCGGCCTTACAGATTTGAGCCAGGGAGGCCTGGTGATGCACTGCCCATGAAGTTCCAACTGCTCTCGTGGAGTGCGCCCTAACTTTGAACGGAGGCGGTCTCCTTCTCAAGCCATAGGCTTGCATTATGACCTGTCGAATCCACTTGGCTAAAGTAGATTTTGACGCTGCCTGACCCTTTCTGGGGCCTTCCGGCAGGATAAACAAAGTATCCGTTCTGCGAATCTGAGCAGTGGCTTTTAGATAAGCTTTAACTGCTCTTACTACATCCAAAGAATGTAATAACTTTTCCTCTACCGAACTAGGTTTGGGGAAAAAGGAAGGAAGAACCACATCTTGGTTCAAATGAAACCTCGATACCACCTTAGGAAGAAAGGCTGGATGAGGACGTAACACTACTCTGTCCAATTCCGACACTCTTTTAGCCGAACAAATGGCTACTAGAAAAATCTATTTCCTGGTGAGAAGAACCAAGGAAATGTGCTGTAATGGTTCAAATGGTTGTTTCTGTAGAACCGACAGAACCAGGTTTAAGTCCCATGGACATATGGGAATATTAACCGGAGGGCTAATACGCATCACTCCTTGTATAAAAGCTTTGACTAGTGAATGCGAAGCCAAGGGCCTTTGAAAAAATATTGACAAGGCCAAAATCTGACCCTTGATAGTACTCAAGGCAAGCTTCCTATCTACAGCCCCCTGTAGGAAGTCCAGAATCCTACCTATTACGTACTTACGTGGATGCCATTTCTTGGCCTCACACCAAGCGATGTACGCCTTCCAGATTCTATAGTAGATCTGCCTGGATACCGGCTTCCTGGCATTGATCATGGTAGATACCACAGGATTAGAGAGACCTCTCTTTTTTAGAATGTGGGCTTCAATAGCCAGGCCGTCAAACCTAGGGCTAGTAAGGAAGGGTGGTATATCGGTCCTTGTGAAAGCAGGTCCGGACGATGTGGGAGGGTCCAAGGACTCCCCACAGACATTTTTACAATCTCCGCGTACCATGCTCTTCGGGGCCACGCTGGAGCCACCAGAATCACTGGTTTCTTTTCTACCCTGATTCTGCGGAGTAATCGAGGTAACAATTGTGGCGGTGGGAATGCATATATCAGCTTGAACTGATCCCAAGGGAACACTAGGGCATCTGAGCCGCAAGCTAGGGGATCCCTTGTCCGAGAGACAAATCTGTCCACCTTTGCGTTGAATCTGGATGCTAGCAAATCTACATCCGGTGTTCCCCACCGCTGACATATTGTCCGGAAAACCTTGGGGTGAAGGGACCATTCCCCATGGCATAATTGTTGGCGACTTAGAAAGTCCGCCTTCCAATTCTCCACTCCTGGAATGAATACCGCGGATATGGCTGGGATATATCTTTCTGCCCATTTCAGGATGCAATTTACTTCCCTCTGGGCTGCACGACTCCAGGTGCCACCCTGATGATTGATATATGCCACTGCTGTGGCATTGTCTGATTGAATTCTGACAGGGGACCCTTGGAGTTTGGATGTCCATGCTACTAGGGCATACCGGGCTGCTCGTATCTCTAAGAGATTGATGGGCAGGGCCTTTTCTGCATCCGACCATCTGCCCTGGAGAGACCATTGCTCCAGTACTGCTCCCCAGCCTATAAGGCTGGCATCTGTAGTGACCACCTTCCAAGAAATCGGACTGAAGGATTTCCCTTTTTCCAGATTCTGGGGAACCAACCACCAACGGAGGCTCTTGCGAACGGAAGGGGACAAGGACATTGGTAAGTCTAGGGCCTGAAGGATTTCCCTTTTTCCAGATTCTGGGGAACCAACCACCAACGGAGGCTCTTGCGAACGGAAGGGGACAAGGACATTGGTAAGTCTAGGGCCTGAACTTTTTTGTTCCAGGCTGACAGTATGGCCCTTTGCAAATTCCTTGAATGGAATTGACCGTAGGGTACTGCTTCGAATGATGCCACCATTTTTCCCAGCAGCCTCATGCACAGGCGTATGGATGGCTGTCTTTTTGTACCCACTAGGTGGATCAAATCTCTCAAAGACGACACCTTTTCTTGAGGCAAGAAAATTTTTCTCTAGTCTGAATCCAGCCTTAGCCCCAAGTATTCCAGACTTTTGACTGGTTTTAGGGCTGACTTGTCTCGGTTGATAATCCAACCGTGAGATTCCAGATACTTGATTGTCTCGTGAACAACCACTTCTAGTTTTTCCACCGAGTGGTCTATCAGCAACAAGTCGTCTAGATATGCCATTATCGTTACACCTTGTGTTCTTAGATTGGCCAATAATGGGGCCAGAATTTTTGTGAACACTCGTGGTGCTGTGGCCAGACCGAAGGGTAAGGCTCTGAACTGAAAATAGCGCCCTTCTACTGCAAAGCGCAGAAATTTTTGGTGAACTGGAAAGATGGGAATGTGCAAATAAGCATCTTTGATGTCGATCGAGGCTAGCCATTCCTCCCCTTGTAGGGCAGTGGTCACCGATCGGATCGACTCCATCCTGAAAGTTCTGATATGTAGGAATTTGTTTGGCCCTTTTAGATTTAATATGGGCCTCACGTCCCCGTTTGGTTTCAGGACTGTAAAGAGGTTTGAGTAAAACCCGAACCCGCATTCTTCCAGGGGAACCTCCATAATTACCCCTTGGAGCAATAGTTGTTCTAGTGCCAACAGGAGGGATCCTCTCTTCCGGGGATCCCTTGGCACGTTCGACCTTATAAAATGGGAAGGAGGGGAGTCTTTTAACTCCAATTTGTATCCCAGACTTACTGCGGAGAGCACCCATCTGTCTCTGATCGTGTCCCGCCAGGTCTCTGCGAACAACTGAAGTCTTCCCCCCACCCGATTGAGTGGGGGCAACCCTTCATGCAATTGACTTTGGGGGAGGTTTTGTACCTCTTCTGACCCAGGGTTTCTTGTTACCCTGCGATTGTCCCTGATTTTTACCCCCGGGATTCGACAGAGGAGGCCGTCGGAACTGTTTCACAGCCGATGTCCCAGGGACTGGAGAAGCAGGCCTCTTAAAAGAGGGACCTCTAACTCTGTTTTTAACCGGCAAGAGTGTACTTTTACCGCTGGAAATTTTCTGGATATATTTGTCCAGGTCTTCCCCGAATAAGCGTTCACCATGAAATCGGAAGCTAACCAGCAATTTTTTACAGGGAGCTTCAGCAGACCAGTTTTTGAGCCATAGAAGCCTGTGCATATGTACTACAGACAGCGTAAGGCGGGAGGCCTGATGGATTGAATCCTTTATGGCGTCAACCGCAAAGCATAAGGCTCTAGGTAGATCAGCTAGGGCAAGGGCCTGCTGATCTGGCAAGTCCCTTAAGACCTGTTTCAACTGATCCTTCACTGCTTGGCAGACCCCAATAGCTGCCACTGCTGGTTGTGTCACCAAGCCTGCTGTAGAGAAAGCAGATTTTAATAAGGACTCCAATTTTTTATCTATTGGGTCCTTGAACATTTGGACATTATCTACTGGACATGTCAGTGATTTATTCACACAAGAGATGGCTGCGTCCACTGTAGGGACCCTCCATTTTTTGATGAACTTATCCTCCATGGGATAGACCACCGGAAATCTCTTGGGAGGAGTAAATATTTTATCAGGATGTTCCCAATCCTGGTAAATGAGCCCTTCCAGTAAAGGATGGATTGGAAAGGAACAAACAGTCTGGGGAGCTTTTTTAGCGACCCCAACGAGGAGACAGAAGTGGTTGATGGCTCCGCAAGGGGCATTTTAAATGCTGATCGGACCATATCAGTCAGGGACTGAACCCATAATCTTTCAGCATGTGATGCTGAGAATGGTTCTTCCACTGTTGATTCCTCTACAACAGAATCAACCTCATCGTGATCCCCTTCAGGTAGGTCGATCCCTGTATGGGACTGTTGCTCTGCTAACAGGTACTCTGAGGGAGGAAACGGAGATCGGGCGCGCTTTCCCTCTGACAGGGAAGCAGCGATCAATGTTGTCAATCTCTCTTCCAGTCCTCCCAGAGCTGAGGAAAAAACCTCCTCTGTTATATACACAGGAGCAGGTGAACTGAGGACAGCCACAGTACCAGGTACTCCTGAGGGTGCTCTACGGTCACTAACCTCTGATTTTTCAGGGGAGATTGGTGCAGCCAAAGCAAGCCCAAGATCCTCAGAGCCCGATGGAGACCCCCTTTGCTTCCTGGGATTCTTAGTCCCGGAGACTTTAGACGGCATATTCCTAAGCCCAAAGCTGAGGTATTCCAGCCGAAATACACCACTTACTGACAATAGTCTAGCACGATTGCTGCTATATAAACAGTTGGTGTCTACTAATGTGCCTTTCTATGGGGATGCCTGCATCAACCGCCTGCTGTATGCCTTTCTAAACACCTAATTGTGCTTTTTAACATGCTGGGACGCCCGCACATGCGCAGAAGCGCTGCGGCGCGCACAGAGCGTCATCCACCAAGCTCCGCCCCTTTTTCCAGCTCACCTTCGGCGCTCTTTTTGAAAAGGAACTAGGGACAGAAGCCAGGGCCCTGTTTGCCACAGGGCCGGGGGATGGACGAGCATTGCAACATGGCAGAGGAAACAGTTTCCCATCCAGAGAACTCACCATCTGCCTGGATTTTGACTTGGAAAGAAAAAATCCACATGACAAGAAAACAACGTTCCACAGCGGCCTCTAGTGGTTTAACACAGGTACCGCGGTTTAACCATTTTTTTTTTCTTGACCACTCTTAAAATTATTACATTTTTTAGTAGTTACAGGCATGCACAGATATTTAGCGGGAATACTGTTAGGTAACAGGCAGAAAGACATATTAGGCTTGGGGGTCCCCCAATAGAACCAAGTTCCTGAGGGGCCCCCACTTACCTTTTCCCCGCCGCAGGACTCTGTTTGGTCCACAGAAGCCCAAACTTCACCTCTCACGGCAGGCACAGAAAACATCTTGGTCGTGGGTATGACCAGAGCTCTGGATCCCAGGGTCCAGCCCTCCTAAGAGAAGCATTACAGGCAAAACCTTGCTCTTCTCTGCAAGGCCCGGGTACCGACCGTTTAGCTATGAAGCTTTTTTGGTCGGATCCGGAATAGCTTACTGAGGCCCAAAAGAACCTGTACGCAAGCTCAGTGAAAAACACATGTTACTTCTTGGCCAACACCTTAGACACTGGCAAAAAACTGAGGTGCTCCCGGATGGGAGGGGCTTATATAGGGGAGGGTACTTCCGGTTTGGAAGTTGCCAGTGCCAGCACCTGAAGGTAAACTATATAACCCACATAGTAATGACTATGCCGCTCTGTGTCCCGTGATGTACGAGAAAGAAATAAACCTTAAAAATCACATTCCCAAATAAAGATATTCACAGTAAATACATGGAAAAAGTTAATAAAAGCAAAGATTCAGTGCAGATTCTTCATTATTTAAATCATCAAGCATTTAAAGTTTAACCAAAGTCTCAGTGCTGCAACTAAACCCTTTCACTAGTGATCCACCTAAAGTGCTCAAGATGTGCCCTCACCTTAGCCCTTGGAGGACCTATAGGTGAATATAGGTCTATATATGCCTTCCCCAACAGGTGTTAATACAGATAGCCCAGGATATCTCTGAACACATCTGCCTCTTTGAATCCAAAGATGGCACTGTCATTTTAATTATTCAATACCAGTGGAGCAGATGCTGTAACACTCCGAATCATAAAAAGGACTGCCAAAGTGTAGTAAATTAAAGCGTTACTAAACCCACGATAGTAAAATCACTCTATATATGCAGTAAAGCATGCTTGTTATACTCACTGTGGAACCTAAGGGACTAATCCTCTGCATTGTGTAAAAAGGCTGTTGAATCCTGTGTGCACAGATACTACTCTTTTTCCACTGACTCCAAAACAGGTCTCAATAATACAGAGGTAATGGAGTCAGGCTGCACATGCCTAGTTTGGTGTGTATTGCTAGTGATTTTTTTTCTTGGGAGGCTGCATGTGATCAGCACAGGGCCAATCAGCACTGTACAGACAGAGGGTCAGGGGTCCTGCATTCTGATAGGACAGTTATGTGCAGTATGAAAACTCCTCCTAAAAACTTTAACCAGGCACTGATAGAAGTCAGAAGATTGCTATATACTGCTGATGAGAAAAAGTATTTAACAGTTTGTACTGTTTTTACTAAAATGATTGCATTTCCATGTTCTGTGTACGGTGGAAGACCAGATATAGTGAATGCAGGCTCCTGGGTTTAGTAACACTTTAAATATCCAAGCAATTTTATTTATAAGTACTGCACTCACATATTAAAAGGACAGCATAGCATGAAACAGATACTCATCGACTTGTAGTACACAAGTCCTCCCACCTTGCTTACTGGGACTTTGGTTACACTTTCCCACTTTCCACGTTTGATAATTTAAATAATGAAGAATCTGCACTGAATAAACTTTTTCACTTATTTACTGTGGATAAATTTATTTGGGAATTGTATTTAAGATGTGCTTTTTAAGGTTATTTTTAAAGTGGTTGTAAACCCACTTTTTCAACTTGCACCTACAGGTAAGCCTAGATTAAGGCTTACCTGTAGGTGCAAGAAATAGGTTTAGGAGATATTTACTAAAATGACAAGCGCCGCTGTCTACGGCGCATTCATGGGATTAATCCCATTCACAAACTCGGCTACTTCCCAGCAATCGCTGGGCGTAGCCGAGTGGGACGCCTCCTGCGCGCATGCGCAGACTGACGTCTCCGCCGCTGTGATTGGCTGGTGCGGCACTGTGATTGGCTGGTGCGGCGATACCCGGAAGTAACATTCCGGCTATCGCCGCAGTGATGTCTGCGGCTGTACAGAGGGACGAGGACGGCTTCGGGGGCCCCGACCTAAGGTAAGTGGAACATAATAGGATTTTTATAACAGCTTACCTGTAAAATCCTTTTCTTGGAGTACATCACGGGACACAGAGCGGCATAGTCATTACTATGTGGGTTATATAGATACCTTCAGGTGCTGGCACTGGCAACTTCCAAAACCGGAAGTACCCTCCCCTATACAAGCCCCTCCCATCCGGGAGTACCTCAGTTTTGTAGCAAAGCAATAAGTGTCCCCAAAGAGGGGTGGGAGCTCTGTGTCCCGTGATGTACTCCAAGAAAAGGATTTTACAGGTAAGCTGTTATAAAAATCCTATTTTCTTTCTCGTACATCACGGGACACAGAGCGGCATAGTCATTACTATGTGGGATGTCCTAAAGCAATGCCCAATGAGGGGGGGGATACACCATACATAAGCTGAGCGCTATCAGACATGAGGATCTTTTGCGGCCTGCAACACACTGCGCCCAAAGGCGACATCCTCCTGACTTCTAACGTCCACCTGGTAGAACCTAGTAAACGTGTGTACTGAAGACCATGTTGCAGCCTTACAGATTTGAGCCAGGGAGGCCTGGTGATGCACTGCCCATGAAGTTCCAACTGCTCTCGTGGAGTGCGCCCTAACTTTGAACGGAGGCGGTCTCCTTCTCAAGCCATAGGCTTGCATTATGACCTGTCGAATCCACTTGGCTAAAGTAGATTTTGACGCTGCCTGACCCTTTCTGGGGTCTTCCAGCAGAATAAACAAAGTATCCGTTCTGCGAATCTGAGCAGTGTCTTTTAGATAAGCTTTAACTGCTCTTACTACATCCAAAGAATGTAATCATTTTTCCTCTACTGAACTAGGTTTGGGGAAAAAAGAAGGAAGAACCACATCTTGGTTCAAATGAAACCTCGATACCACCTTCGGAAGAAAGGTTGGATGAGGACGTAACACTACTCTGTCCTTATGGATAACCAGATATGGCTCCCTACAGGACATAGCGGCTAATTCCGACACTCTTTTAGCCGAACAAATGGCTACTAGAAAAATCAATTTCCTGGTGAGAAGAACCAGGGAAATATGCTGTAATGTTTCAAATGGTTGTTTCTGTAGAACCGACAGAACCAGATTTAAGTCCCATGGACATATGGGAATATTAACCGGAGGGCTAATACGCATCACTCCTTGTATAAAGGCTTTGACTAGTGAATGCGAAGCCAAGGGCCTTTGAAAAATTATTGACAAGGCCGAAATCTGACCCTTGATAGTACTCAAGGCAAGCTTCCTATCTACAGCCCACTGTAGGAAGTCCAGAATCCTACCTATTACGTACTTACGTGGATGCCATTTCTTGGCCTCACACCAGGCGATGTACGCCTTCCAGATTCTATAGTAGATCTGCCTGGATACCGGCTTCCTGGCATTGATCATGGTAGCTACCACAGGATTAGAGAGACCTCTCTTTTTTAGAATGTGGGCTTCAATAGCCAGGCCGTCAAACCTAGGGCTGGTAAGGAAGGGTGGTATATCGGTCCTTGCGAAAGCAGGTCCGGACGATGTGGGAGAGTCCAAGGACTCCCCACTGACATTTTTACAATCTCCGCGTACCATGCTCTTCGGGGCCACCAGAATCACTGGTTTCTTTTCTACCCTGATTCTGCGGAGTAATCGAGGTAACAATTGTGGCGGTGGAAATGCATACATCAGCTTGAACTGATCCCAAGGGAACACTAGGGCATCCGAGCCGCAAGCTAGGGGATCCCTTGTCCGAGAGACAAACCTGTCCACCTTTGCGTTGAATCTGGATGCTAGCAGATCTACATCCGGTGTTCCCCACCGCTGACATATTGTCCGGAAAACCTCGGGGTGAAGGGACCATTCCCCTGGGCATAATTGTTGGCGACTTAGAAAGTCCGCCTTCCAATTCTCCACTCCTGGAATGAATACCGCGGATAAGGCTGGGACATATCTTTCTGCCCATTTCAGGATGCAATTTAATTCCCTCTGGGCTGCACGACTCCTGGTGCCACCCTGATGATTGATATATGCCACTGCCGTGGCATTGTCTGATTGAATTCTGACAGGGGACCCTTGGAGTTTGGATGTCCATGCTACTAGGGCATACCGGGCTGCTCGTATCTCTAAGAGATTGATGGGCAGGGCCTTTTCCGCATCCGACCATCTGCCCTGGAGAGACCATTGCTCCAGTACTGCTCCCCAGCCTATAAGGCTGGCATCTGTAGTGACCACCTTCCAAGAAATCGGACTGAAGGATTTCCCTTTTTCCAGATTCTGGGGAACCAACCACCAACGGAGGCTCTTGCGAACGGAAGGGGACAAGGACATTGGTAAGTCTAGGGCCTGAACTTTCTTGTTCCAGGCTGACAGTATGGCCCTTTTCAAATTCCTTGAATGGAATTGACCGTAGGGTACTGCTTCGAATGATGCCACCATTTTTCCCAGCAGCCTCATGCACAGGCGTATGGACGGCTGTCTTTTTGTACCCACTAAGTGGATCAAATCTCTCAAAGACAACACCTTTTTTCGAGGCAAGAATATTTTCCTCTGGCCTGAATCTAGCCTTAGCCCCAAGTATTCCAGACTTTTGACTGGTTTTAGGGCTGACTTGTCTCGGTTGATAATCCAACCGTGAGTTTCCAGATACTTGATTGTCTTGTGAACGACCACTTCTAGTTTTTTCACTGAGTGGTCTATCAGCAACAAGCCGTCCAGATATGCCATTATCGTTACACCTTGCGTTCTTAGATTGGCCAATAATGGGGCCAGAATTTTTGTGAACACTCGTGGTGCTGTGGCCAGACCGAAGGGTAAGGCTCTGAACTGAAAATGGCGCCCTTCTACTGGAAAGCGTAAACATTTTTGGTGGACTGGAAAGATGGGAATGTGCAAATAAGCATCTTTGATGTCGATCAAGGCTAACCATTCCTCCCCTTGTAGGGCAGTGGCCACCGATCGGATCGACTCCATCCGGAAATTCCTGATATGCAGGAATTTGTTTAGCCCTTTTAGATTTAATATGGGCCTCACGTCCCCGTTTGGCTTCGGGACTGTAAAGAGGTTTGAGTAAAACCCGAACCCCCATTCTTCCAGGGGAACCTCCATAATTACTCCTTGGAGCAATAGTTGTTCTAGTGCCAACAGGAGGGACTCTCTCTTCCGGGGATCCCTTGGCACGTTTGACCTCATAAAATGGGAAGGAGGAGAGTCTTTTAACTCCAATCTGTATCCCAGACTTACTGCGGAGAGCACCCATCTGGTCTCTGATCGTGTCCCGCCAGGTCTCTGCGAACAACTGGAGTCTTCCCCCCATCCGATTGAGTGGGGGCAACCCTTCA
This sequence comes from Rana muscosa, assembly GCA_029206835.1. NCBI lineage: Eukaryota > Metazoa > Chordata > Amphibia > Anura > Ranidae > Rana > Rana muscosa. The sequence continues at coordinate 16,980,698 of JARGYO010005626.1, forward strand.
TGCATTTGACTTTGGGGGAGGTTTTGTACCTCTCCTGACCCAGGATTTCTTATTACCCTGCGATTGTCCCTGATTTTTACCCCCGGGATTTGACCGAGGAGGCCGTCGGAACTGTTTCACAGCCGATGCCCCAGGGACTGGAGAAGCAGGCCTCTTAAAAGAGGGACCTCTAATTCTGTTTTTAACCGGCAAGAGTGTACTTTTACCGTTGGAAATTTTCTGGATATATTTGTCCAGGTCTTCCCCGAATAAGCGTTCACCATGAAATGGGAAGCTAACCAGCAATTTTTTACAGGGAGCTTCAGCAGACCAGTTTTTGAGCCATAGAAGCCTGCGCATATGTACTACAGACAGCGTAAGGCGGGAGGCCTGATGGATTGAATCATTTATGGCGTCAACCGCAAAGCATAAGGCTCTAGGTAGATCAGCTAGGGCAAGGGCCTGCTGATCCGGCAAGTCCCTTAAGACCTGTTTCAACTGATCCTTCACTGCTTGGCAGACCCCAATAGCTGCCACTGCTGGTTGTGTCACCAAGCCTGCTGTAGAAAAAGTAGATTTTAATAAGGACTCCAATTTTTTATCTATTGGGTCCTTGAACATTTGGACATTATCCACTGGACATGTCAGTGATTTATTCACACAAGAGATGGCTGCGTCCACTGTAGGGACCCTCCATTTTTTGATGAACTTATCCTCCATGGGATAGACCACCGGAAATCTCTTGGGGGGAGTAAATATTTTATCAGGATGTTTCCAATCCTGGTACATGAGCCCTTCCAATAAAGGGTGAAGTGGAAAGGAACAGACAGTCTGGGGAGCTTTTAGCGACCCCAGCGAGGAGACAGTAGTGGTTGATGGTTCCGCAAGGTGCATTTTTTAAATGCTGATCGGACCATGTTAGTCAAAGACTGAACCCATAATCTTTCAGCTTGAGATGCTGAGAAAGGTTCCTCCACTGTTGATTCCTCTATAACAGAATCAACCTCCTCCTGATCCCCTTCAGGCAGGTCGATCCCTGTATGGGACTGTTGCTCCGCTAACAGGTACTCTGAAGGAGGAGACGGAGATCGGGCGTGCTTTCCCTGTGACAGGGAGGCAGCGATCAATGTTGACAATCTCTCCTCTAATCCTCCCAGAGCTGAGGAAAAAACCTCCTCTGTTACATACACAGGAGCAGGTGAACTGAGGACAGCCACAGTACCAGGTACTCCTGCGGGGTCTCTATGGTCACTAACCTCAGAATTTTCAGGGGAGACTGGTGCAGCAGAAGCATGCCCAAGATCCTCAGAGCCCGATGGAGACCCCCTTCGCTTCCTGGAAGATTTAGTTCCGGAGCTTCTGGACGGCATATTCCTAAGCCCAAAGCTGAGGTATTCCAGCCGTAATACACCACTTTTACTGAGAATAGTCTAGCACAATTGCTGCTATATAACAGTTGGTGTCTACTAAAGTGCCTTTCTAGGGGATGCCTGCATCAACCGCCTCTGTGTGCCTTTTTACTGTTGCTAGCTCTGTCTGTGTACTTCAATAGCCAGCTGTGATTGTGCCTTTAAACATGCTGGACGCCCGCACATGCGCAGTAGCGCCGCGGCGCACACCGAGCGTCATCCACCCGCTCCGCCCCTTTTTCCAGATCGCCTCTATATAGAGAGGCGCATGCACGCGCACGCGCGCGGGCACGTGCGCCTTCGGCGCCTTTTTTGAAAAATAAGGCGCTAGATGGGAGCCAGGGTCCCTGCCGCAGGGCCCGGGGATGGATGAGCGCAGCAACAGGGCAGAGGAGACAGCTTCCCAAAGAGAACTTACCAACTGCCTGGATTTGACTTCGGAAGAAAAAAATCCACATTTACAAGAAAAAGAACCATAGCGGCCTCTAGTGTTTAACACAGGTACCGCGGTCTTACATTTTTTTTTTTTTATTTGCCTACTATTAAAATTTACATTTTCTCAGTAGTAACAGGCATGCACAGAATATTAGCGGGAATACCTTAGGTAACAGGCAGAAAGACAAAATAGGCTTGGGGGTCCCCCAATAGAACCAAGTTCCTGAGGGCCCCCACTTACCTTTTCCTCGCCGCAGGACTCTGTTTGGTCCACAGAAGCCCAAACTTCACCTATCACGGCAGGCATTGTAATTAAACCTTCAGGGACCGGGTTCCCAAGGATTCCACTCCCCTGGACCTGTATAGCACCCTGCACAGAAAACATCTTGGTCGTGGGTATGACCAGAGCTCTGGATCCCAGGGTCCAGCCCTCCTAAGAGAGGCATTACAGGCAAAACCTTGCTCTTCTCTTGCAAGGCCCGGGTACCGACCGTTTAGCTATGAAGCTTTATTGGTCGGATCCGGAATAGCTTACTGAGGCCCAAAAGAACCTGTACGCAAGCTCAGTGAAAAACACATGTTACTTCTTGGCCAACACCTTAGACACTGGCAAAAAACTGAGGTACTCCCGGATGGGAGGGGCTTATATAGGGGAGGGTACTTCCGGTTTTGGAAGTTGCCAGTGCCAGCACCTGAAGGTATCTATATAACCCACATAGTAATGACTATGCCGCTCTGTGTCCCGTGATGTACGAGAAAGAAAATGAGCTATTATGCTAGTCATAATAGCTCATTATGCCTTTCTTTTACAGGATGTAAAAAAAAAAAAAAAAAGTGGATTTACAACCACTTTAACATTATGGTATATTGGTATTGATATCGCACTATTATTAGCGCTGCACAAATTTCTTCTCTTTCTGTATGTGGATGATGACACTGTGTTTATTTTAATAAAAAAAAAAAAGCATCCAAGTATCTTTTTTTAAACGATATATAGCTGTCATATGACCCAGCTCTTTCCCAGCCTGTCTGCGGGGAAACATAAGCAGGAGGTGCTTCTATTCCTCTATGGCTGGTCACATGTTCAAAATATAAAAAAAAAAAAAACAGCCTTTGGAATACAGTGTAAAGGAAAAAATATATAAAAAAAATGGTGAAAAACCTCTATTAGGGGATTTTTAAGGCAATGAGAAAAAAGGGGAATATTTAGAAATATATTTATTGTTTATTTTTTATATTTCTAAATATTCCACTTTTTTCTCGTTGCCTTAAAAATCCCCTAATAGAGGTTTTTTCACCAATTTTTCATATGTAAGGGATGGCAATTACACACCCAATCACATGAACCGTTCTGTTTATAGGAAAAAAAATATATATTATCAATAAACAGTTTTAAATTGGCATACAAATATATATTTGAAATCAAATCTTTATTATTTTTTGGAAATAACATGGTGTGCGCCATTCAAGGGCTGTGCCACACCCCTCCAGCCGATGTCTTAGAATAAGAGGAAGATGAAGCCACCATTAAGCTAAAATTAATATCCCACCCCTATTGTGTTTAACTGGTTAGGTGGCATGGAGAAGGAGGGAGTGGGATGTCATTTACCACTGTGTATACGCCCACATGTGTGACTCTATAGTCACATGGGCTGCTCAGATGTGATAAGGAGGAAATGTTTAGGATAGAAACTCACTGAAAACTGAGCATGTGCACAGTTACCAACGACAGCTGCAAAATCCCTAGCAGAATTGGGGACATGGACAGAAGATGGAGATAGAGAGCACAGCAGGATCAACTAGTTGTTTTTTTTTTGCAGAATACAGAAAATAAATCTCATAATGACTGAGTATGAACAGCATTTAATACAGCATTTATTGATAGTTTTTTTTAAGATGTGGGTTTAGTGACACTTTAACCGCTTGCCGACCAGCCGCCGTCATTATACTGCGGCAGGTCGGCACGTTCCTGCGAGCTGTCGTAGCTGTACGTCGGCCCTGTAAGCGGGGATAGCAGGCGCGCGCCCGCTGCACTGTGGGGGGAACTGATGCGCATGGCCGCCGGTCGCGATGAACGCCGATCACGTGCGATCGCGGGCACCAGAGCCAGAATAGGGACGTGTGTGTGTAAACACACAAATGCCTGTTCTGTGAGGAGAGGAGAGACAGATCGTGTGTTCCTACTAGCTAGGAACAACAATCTGTCATCTCCTCTAGTCACTCCCATCCCCCCACCAGTTAGAACACATATGAGGGAGCACAGTTAACCCCTTGATCCCCCCCGGTGTTAACACCTTTCCTGCCAGTGACATTTACACAGTAATCAGTGCATTTTTATAGCACTGATCGCTGTATAAATGTCAATGGTCCCAAAAATGTGTCAAAAGTGTCCGATCTGTCCGCTATAATGTGGCAGTCCCAATAAAAATCGCAGATCACCGGCATTACTAGTAAAAAAATAATAATAAAAATGCCATAAAAATTACATAAATCTTCCCCATAGTTTGTAGACGCTATAACTTTTGCGCAAACCAATCAATATATGCTTATTGCGATTTTTATTACCAAAAATATGTAGAAGAATACATATCGGCCTAAACTGAGGAAAAAATGTGCTTTTTAAAAAAAAAAAATTGGGGATATTTATTATAGCAAAAAGTACAAAATATTGTGTTTTTTTCAAAATTGTCGCTTTTTTTGTTTATAATGCAAAAAATAAAAAATGCAGACGTGATCAAATACCACCAAGAGAAAGCTCTATTTGTGGGGAAAAAAGGACGTCAATTTTGTTTGGGTAAGACCGCGCAATTGTCAGTTAAAGCGAAGCAGTGCTGCAATGTAAAAAATGGCCCGGTCATTAAGCAGGCAAATCTTACGGGGCTGACGTGGTTAAGGCTTCATGTACACTAGCAGCTCCTAAACTTGAGTTTAGGAGCTCTTGGCATTTTTTTTGCCAAAGCTCCTAAATTTAAATCAATAAAAGCCTGTGTCAATGTACACATAGGCTTTGAGCAGAGTTTAGGAGCTGCCGCTTTTAGGTGAGCTTTAACCTCCCTCTACTGAAGGCGGATGAATTGCATTTAGGACATTTTGACCCCCCGGCCGTGGGAAAATGCGGCAACATTAAGGGCTCTCAATATTCACAGCCAAGCAAGGTTAGCTAAGAAATAAGAAAATTATGTCACAATTTATGTGGAATTGCTGACATGACTGAGCTATGAGGAAGTTTTTGTGATTTGAGAATCTTAGGTCACATGCAGAGGAAGCTCAGCTTAAATCAGTAATATTAGGGTAAGCAATACCATAGACCTGATGCTCAAATTTATAACTAAAACAACATATTTTATAAACATACCAGCCTCTGATTCAGTCGCTTATTTTCTTCTTCTTTCAATTGCAGTGTCTGAATACAAAATAAAGAATAAATTCAAATTATAAAAATAAAAAAATCAGTAAACTGAAATTCATAAAGACTTTTATAAACAGGCTTTTGTTTGCTTTTCTGCCTCATAAAAGTCAAAAGGAATGCAAAAGCCAATCAAAGCAACTCTGCAATAAGTCAAGGGACAGAAATACCATCCAATTGTACACAACCCCCAACACATACTGTATACAGAAAACAAAACAAGCAATGCTAAATAACAGCAAGTTGATTGCGACAACATGCTTGTAAAGATGATAAGTACCTACTCACCTAAGTCAGGTACATTGCAATGTAGGTATTTAACACACACACACTTTATGTTATGTTACACATTAACATGCAGTGCTTTAAAGGAGAAGTATGTTTTTTCTTTGCAGATTCATACTTACCTTAGTCGATGCAGCATCGGTCCGATGCTGCATCTGTCCCCTGCTGGCTCTAACACTAATAACTGAGCGATCAAACACCGTTGATCGCTAGGTTCTCGGAGCTCCCTGAGCAGAGAGCGCTGATGGTCAGTCACCGCTCTCTGCTCTGCCCCCCACGCTCACTGGAGCGCTGGGCTGTGGAGAGGGCGTGAGCGGCCGGCTCAGGCTCTCAGCGGCTCGCAGAGAGGCTGAGCTGAGTGCCGGTCAAGGCATGTGGGCGGATCCCGACCATATGGACGCGATCATGCCTGGGCCTGGATCCGCTCTGTAACGTCAGCGGACTTCAGAAGTTTGTTCTGCACTTCGGTGATCCACAGAAGTACAGTCAAACGAGCTTTGGCTGTACTTCTTTAAAGGCAGCCTATTAATTTAAATGGGCTGCCTAATGCATCACAACAGACCTAAATAATGGGGTCTGACGAGCCCCAAACTGTGTGAAGGGAATGGAGAATTTGTACTGAACAAGTGCCATTCTCATTTTGCCAAAATATGCAAGTCCGTAGCAAAAAAATAGTCAAATTTAATTCTTATGTCTGTGGTGGCCAGGCACAGAGGTGACAAATAACAAAAAATATTTTCATTCTGTGCAATATGTTGGTTGTCATATTATAAACCAATACAGATATATTTAGAATAATTGGTATTGAGAGAGTGTCTGCTAAAGCATAACAAAACACTTATTATATATATACCTTGATTGGTTGTGTAACTTCTGTAAACATCTTATGAAAGGGCCACAAATAATGGCTACATTTGCAGCACAACAGCTCTTGATTACCATAGGAACGTTGAAGGAATACTAAGAGTCTTTTATGAGAGTCGTCGATTTTAAAATACCGTATCAGATTGGACTACTTAACAAATGAATCACTCTTCATGAAACAAAAAAACAGGTGGGTTTTAATAAGGGAGACTGTAAGTCCACAGTGCAATGACTAATATAGATCAATCCTCCAACTGTCTTAATAAAGACAAAATACAAATAAAAGATCGGCTTGTGCTTGCTTTCTGCTATAGAATGAATAAATATCAAAAACAATCAGAACTGTTTTATAGTTTTTTAGACATTTAGGGGTTGATTTACTAAAGGCAAATCCACTTTGCACTATAAGTGCACTTGGAAGTGAAGTCACTGTAGATCTGAGGGGAAGATCTGAAATGAGGGAAAGCTCTGCTGATTTCCATCATCCAATCATGTGCAAACAAAAATGCTGTTTTTTATTTTCCTTGCATGTCCCCCTTAGATCTACAGCGACGGCATTTCCAAGTGCACTAACAGTACAATGTAGATTTGCCTTTAGTAAATAAACCCCTTAGTATTTTTAAACACAAAATCACACATTTATTATATCACAGCTTAACAATTCCTAGATGTGGTGGCTGCATCCTTTTTTTTCCTCTTACTTTTCCCCTGGTGATTTGGCCAGTAAAATCAGTTTTCTTTCAACAGCTAAAGCTGTCCTGGAACTGTAGCAATTAGAGTGTTGAGACAAACCATTTACTACTGACAAGGGTGCTTACAATGATCAACTTTTATTTATTCATATAAAACCCTTATCCCAAAGAAAAAAAAGAACTGTTCATTTAATTGCCTGTGTAACTGCAGTGTGAGCCAGAGTTTGGCTTCCATTTGTTAGTGCATCTGAATCCGCTTATACATCTAACACTCCCTTCTCCCCCAAATTAACAATGCTGCAGCCCAAAGGCACCCCAGTGCTCTGTCAGGAGCACAATTCACCTTTGATTTCATTAATAGATACAAATTATTTCACACCCGGGAAAGAGGAATGATTAATATTTTGTTAGATGGGCAAAAAACGAGATAATACAAGCTGTGATGGTAGGGAATAGGATTTGTTCATTTTTTGAATTGAAGCAAAAATGGGATAGTATGCCACTAGATAAATGGAGATATGCACAAATACAGCACTTTGTACAGACGTTGACACAGCCATTACGTGGAAAAGATAAATTTAAGTCATTAGAAAAATTGTTCAGCTCCCCGCCTAGTGTCTAGCACAGCATTTCCAAAATATAGAACGTACCAGCGAAAGAAACAGAACCAGAGTTCTCACCCTATTTGGGGAAATGGGAGCAGGATTTGGGGGTAAGATTAAATGAGCACCAGAAGAAAAGAATACTAAAATTTGCATGTTTTTCTTTAAAAAACGCTAAGACGACAGAAATTAGCTTTAAACTCTTGGCTAGATGGTATGCGACTCCGCTGAGGGCACGGAGCTTTGGGACGGACGTATCCTCTCTATGTTGGAGGGGATGCGGTTCGCCTGGAATCTTTGTGCATTTGTGGTGGGAATGTACTAAGATACAGGCCATCTGGAGGGAGATTATCGAGGCTATCCAGGAAATAACAGGGGAGTTGTAGGCCGAACCCTTGGGATGTCTTTTTCATAAAACTAACAAATCTATAGCACAATATAAGAAATCTCTAGTACCACACCAATAAATGCAGCTAAAGGCCTGATTCCCAGGTACTGGCGAACACGAAAAATGCCAAGTTTGAAGGAATGGATACTAAAAATTTATCAGATATGTTCCATTCAAGAGACAATATATGCAGGGGAGAGAGATAATAGAGAGATAATGACACTTGAGGGAAATGGCTATATTTTAACCACTTGCTTACTGGGCACATAACCCCCTTCCTGCTCAGGCGAAATTTCAGCTTTCGGCACTGTCACGGTTTGAATGACAATTGCGCGGTCGTGCGACGTGGCTCCCAAACAAAATTGACGTCCTTTTTTTCCCACAAATAGAGCTTTCTTTTGGTGGTATTTGATCATTTCTGCGGTTTTTATTTTTTGCGCTATAAACAAAAATAGAGCGACAATTTTGAAAAAAAAAAACACAATCTTTTTTACTTTTTGCTATAATAAATATCCCCATTTTTATTAAAAAACTATTTTTTTTTCTCAGTTTAGGCAGATACGTATTCTTCTACGTATTTTAGGCAAAAAAAAAAAATGCAATAAGCGTATAGTGACTGGTTTGCGCAAAAGTTATAGCGCCTACAAAATAGGGAATAGAATTATGAAATTTTTTTGTATTTTTTTTTTTTTTACTAGTAATGGCAGCTATCTGCGATTTTTATTGTGACTGCGACATTATGGCGGACACATTTTTGGGACCATTCACATTTATACAGCGATTAGTGCTATAAATATGCACTGATTACTGTATAAATGTGACTGGCAAGGAAGGGGTTAACACTATGGGCGGGAAGGGGTTAAATGTGTACCCTGCGAGTGATTCTTACTGTGGAGGGAGGGGAGTGACTGGGGGAGGAGACCGATCTGTGTCCCTATGTACAAGGGACACAGCATCGGTCTCCTCTCTCCCTGACAGGACATGGATCTCTGTGTTTACACACAGAGATCCACGTCCCTGCTCTGTGACAGCCGATCGCGTGTACCTGGCGGACATCGCGGCCGCCAGGCACGCGCATCGGCACCCACATGACACAGCGGGCACAGCTTTTCCCCGATGCGCGCCCGCGGCAGCGCGCATCGCGTAAGTAAACTGTAGGACGTCCATGGACGTCCTCCCGGCAATTGAGCGACGCAATGCGGCCGTCTTTTGACCACGGCCCGGGCGCGAAGTGGTTAAGAAATCTGGGAAGTACATGGAAATATTGGATATAGGAGAATGAGAATACATGGGAATATTAATATCTTGAATATAAAGAGAACTGGCTATCTGGGAAAGATTAAGAAGGGAAAATGGTGGGAGCCTAGAAAGGAGAGGGGGAGGGGGTGAGCAGGGTTTCTGTGTTGTTTTTTTCTTTGGGGGGGGGGGGCAAGGGTAAAGACTGTGGATGATATGTAAGTCTGATAATGCATATATTGATATCCTTTTCTTTTCTTTTTTTAACTAATAAGAACTATTTAATATTTAAAAAAAAAACAATCTAAAGTGATAAAATCAGTAATGATGGGAGTAGAGGACAATTACTTACTCTTTCTAGCAGCAATATCTTCTGTTTTTCTTCAGATAACATAGTATCACTAAAAGAAAGGGAACATGTTAAATAACTATGAAGTTCCTTTATGTTTCCAAAAATGTATGGACAAACTACAATAGTTAGCATTTAGAAACTGCAGCTGTAGATAGAGCACTTTCTATCACCCAATTGCATCTGTAAAACATTATATACAGTATAATCATATGAGGTCAATAAAATTATAAGAGGCAGAACGTTGGCTCAGTGGTCAACAGTCTGAATCCTTCCTTTCATATTGCTGTGACTATGTTTTCTGACTTACCATCAATTCAGGATGAAACACCAATAAATCAGTTCAGGCAGTTGGGACAACCTAACCACAAAATAAGTATCTTTGTCTTACCCATAAAATTATTTTCTTGGAGTTACTCCTCCTACTACCAGCAATCCTCAGTTTTTTTCTGACAAGCAATCAGAGGAAAACATCAGGACTGAGGGGTGGGTGTTCTGTGTAGTACTCAAAAAAAAAAAAAAAAAGGATTTTACAGGTGAATCAATTTTCTTTTTCCCTAATTGTATAGTAGAAACCAGGCTTCCATTAATCAAAATGATGGGACATCCCCAGGGTATGCAACTAAGGGGTGGGCAACACAGCAAACACTTCCAACAGGTGTAAATGAACCAGGCTCCCAACTTAAAAAGCGGCTTGAGGTACCTTAGAGATGAAGATGGCATTAACAAAAGGTCTGAACATCCACCTGGTAGAATTTAACAAACATGTGAACAGAGGGCTATTGACACTTCCTGCAGCACAGTAACTAAAAGCCCATACAGAGGAAAGGACAGAGAGCTGTATGAGCCTGACATTGGAATCCACGCATCGTGGGTGCAATGCATTGCAGCCTCCTGCGTAAAAAATAATAAATGCACATTTTTTAATAGCAAAAACATGTGAATTTATTATTTTTTGTTAAGGGGGAACTTTTCTTTCAACAGGAAAGGGAGAAATCCTATCTTTCAAGGTGCAAGACTTAGTGATAACCTGCCAAATCCACTTAGAAATGGTTGAACAAGTTGCAGGACACCCTTTGCAAGAGCAGGAAGAACAAACAGAGAATCAGAGGTTCGGATTGAAGCAGTGGCTGATGTAGTCACACTGCATCCAAACAGTGTATAGGGATCTCCTTGGGAGCAAGACAACGAAAAGGCATGTCCTGATTAAAGTGGGAGGGAGAAACTACCTTAGGGAGGTTTGAGGTCTCAAAACCAACTTGTCATTCTGAAGAACAAGGAAGTGTTCTTTACAAGATAGGACTGCCAGTTCCGAGACCAAATGAAAGAAGTTGTAAAGTCAGAAAGTTTTTTTTATTCTATGCATTAAGATAAAAAGCCTTCTGTGTGCAGCAGCCATCCCATCACCCCCTAATACTCACCTGAGCCTCATCTCTGTCCAGTGATGTCTACAAGTGTTTTGGCTGTCCAAGACTCCCCCTTCTGATTGACTGAGAAAAAGCAACGGTGCCATTGGAACCTGCTGCTGTCAATTAAAGTCAGTCAGCCAATCAGGAGAGAGGGGGTGGGGCTGGGACGCAGCTCTGTGTCTGAATTGACACAGGGAGCTGTGACTTGGCTTAGGTGCCCCCATAGCAAGCTGCTTGCTGTGGGGGCGCTCGACAGGAGGGAGGGGCCAGGAGAACAGCAGAGGAACCCGAGAAGAGTAGGATCTGGGCTGCCCTGTGCAAATCCACTGCACAGGGCAGGTAAGTATAACATGTTTGTTACTTTTATTTAAAAAAAAAGGAGACTTTACAATCACTTTAAGATCCCAAGGCTTGGCAAGTACATGACCGGGGGAAAAGGTGTGAACTACCACCTGAACAAAGGCCTTTACCAGAAATGAGTGGCCAGAGGTCCCTGAAAGAGAGTGGCTAAGGCCAAAACTTCACCCTTTAGGGTACTCAAGCCCAAATGTTGCTCTGGCCCAGACAGGAAAAAAGGAAAGGATACATTCAATGGAGCATCATCTTGGGTGAATCCTCCATGCTTTGCACCATGCAAAGTACACGTTCCGAATGCAATAACAGGCCTTCTGAGAGGGTGATTTTCCAGCTTTAAGCAGCATAGAAATATCAGAATTAGAAAGACCCCAGTCTCTCAGAATTTGGGTTTCATCAAGCAAACCTTTAAAGCCAGTGACCCTGATGCAGAATGGTAGACCAGTTGCAGGTAGCAGGTTGGGTCAGTCAGGAAAGGCCCACCGAGTGTCTCCCAGGAGTCTGAAAATGTCTAAATAGAGTCCTTCTATGCCAATTTGGTGCCACAAAGGTCACTGATTTCCCTCAATCTTGATACTGAGGAACAGCTGAAGTAGAATCCATAATGAAAGGAAGGTATATCAGGTGAAACTGATCCCACTGGGTCACCAGTGCACCCACTGCACAGCCCTTTGGAACCCTGATCCTTGCCACAAACATGTCCACAATATTGGTAAAGTGAAATGCCAACAGATCCATGTTCTAGAACAGGGGTCTCCAAACTATGGCCCTCCAGTTGTTCAGGAACTACAATTCCTATCATGCCTAGTCATGTCTATGAATGTCAGAGTTTTACAATGCCTCAAGGGATGTGTAGTCCTGCAAGAGCTGGAGGGCCGTAGTTTGGAGATCCCTGTTTTAGAACACTTCAGGGTGAAGGGACAAGCCCGGAGACTGACAACTGAGGAAGGGAGCCTGCCTGCCAAAAGTCTACTTGGGAAATGTGGGCTGTAGACAGGGCTGGAAAATGCTTTTCAGTCCAAGCCACAATTACATTGCTTCTCTGCATGGCTTCTGGTGGTGTTCCAATGATTGCTATAGGTCATGGCTGTGCCGTTGCCTGACTCGTTGGTCATTCCTAAAGCTGGCTGGCCTACAACAGCATGGGATAGTTGGATGGTCATTAGCTCGAAAATATTGATGGAAAGTCTGGACTCCTTTGATGTCCACGTTGGAATGTTTCCTACCCTAGCACACCTACCCAGCCCATCTGGCTGGCATATGTTGCTAGAACTGTTTAGGTTAATGGGAGAAGGGACTTCAATAATTCCAATGCAGGGCTAGGTAGGCACAAGGCCATAGATACCCTGGCCTTGAGATATAGAAACATGGGCTGGTCCAGAGACAAAGGGAGATTGTCTCATGCAGTCAGCACATTAAGCTGCAGAGTGCTGAAGCAAAACTGGGCAAACATAACCACCTCGAGGGAGGCAACGACGAGGTGCAAGGACTTAAACAAGCACCTTGGTGAAGACCCAGGTGGCCATGGACATGCCAGAGGGAAGAGGAGCCACAAACTGAAGTGCTGCTCACCCCTTGATGTTTATCAGCCTTAAAAATTCCTCTTGTTGCAATGAAGCATTACAGACTGGACAGATTCCATCCTGAACTTTTGGTCCTGCAAGAACCTTTAAGCCTAGTATGGGGCGAAAACCTCCACTGGTCTTCAGCTTTGAATGAAAGCCCTGACATTGTTCCTCTAAGGAAACTGGGACAATCATAGCTAATGAGCGAAGTTGCTGCAAAGCAGTTTGAAGGGCTTGCAATATCATTGGAGAGGTGGGAAGGTTTAAGGGAAATAAAGTAGAGAAAAAGGGGATGGGGAGTTTGATGCTTGTATCCCTGGAACACCTCATCCTGGGTCCAAAATGTCTCAAGTTCAAAAAGGTGAAAAGATGTTTTCCCACTTGCAAAAGTGTGGATGCCTCTTCATTAAAAGTAGGGCTTGGTGCTAGACTTGGCCTTCCAGGACCTTAGAAGCAGAGGTCTGAAAGGGATGAAAGGAACTCTTCCAAAAAATGTAAGAGGCAGGTTCTGCCATGGGCACCTTAGCTTTCTTCTTACTAGGCAAGAGTGTGCTCCTTTGGAATTGCTCACCATGTGCTTAGCTCAAGCTGCCAAGGTTTGGCAAGACTCTACCAACAATTGCGTAGCCAAGCATGATAGAGCAAAAGATGGCCTCAGACCTTTTTTCCCACTGGGCCTTTGAAGACTGAAAACCTCAACCTGAATTGGGATTTGTTGAGGGTGGAAATAGCTAAATCCCTAATGGCATATTGCACTTTCAGTGGTAAGCTTCCTTCACTGGGTGCTGCTGTGCAAACATCTTGGGAGGCGTTTACACTTTGTCTGGCTGTGGATAGTCTTTCTTAATAACATCCTATACAAATGGATACACTGGACCTTGTAGCAATCTTGGTTTTGGGTGGGGATGGTTCCGATTCTAATAGAAGCATAATAGTTTCTTTCAGCTTGAGAGTAATCAAGGGTGTCTGTCCATTCTCCTGAGAGGATTGCTCAGACTCTGAGGATTCAGCTTCCACTTTATTATGTTTATCAGGAAGCAATGTTGCCACAAAGTATTATTAGAGCAGAGACTTTCCCCATCAGGTCTGCCACAGAGGCTGAATATTCCTCTCTACATAAAACAGAGGAAGAGGGAGGTTCAGAGAAGATAAGGGGAGATTCCAAATTTACAGAAGTTGAAAAAAAAGACACAAATCCATCTAGTTCAACCAATTAAAAATAAATAGAAAGCCTCCATATACAGAACCCTATACCCACAGTTGATACACAGAAAGGCAAAAAAACCTTATAAAGCATGGCCCAATTTGAGGACCAGTGAGGGGGAAAAAATTCCTTCCTAATTCCCTGAAGATAATCGTAAGTTCCCAGGATCTTTGGCGTTAGTACCTACTTGAGGCGATTGTAGCCGTATTAGTGCACTTGCGACAGAAACAGGACTGTCCGTGAAACTTTTTTTATTTGCACTAAAATACAATTTTTCAGGACAAGCTTTCAGGGTGTACCCCTTCTTCAAGGTCCAAACACGAAGAGTGCTCAGTTGTTTGTGTCATTACCTATTAATGTTAATACCCACTTATTTTTTGTGCATTCAGGAATGCATCCAGTTCAATCTACTGAACTGGCCAGAACTATTTTTGGAGGAAATCTATTCCACATTTACATAGCCCTTACTGCGAAGAAACCTTTCCATATGTGGAGGTTACATCTCTTTTCCTCAAGCATAAAGAGTGCCCCCCTTTCCTCTGCAATGCTCTTTATGTGAATATCTTTGCACCAAGTTCACTATGAACCGCTTATGTATTTATACTTGAAGATCATATCCCACCCTTACTCACCTATTCTCAAGACAGAAAAAAAAATCAGTTTAGCTAATCTTTCCTCATAGCTGAGGTCCTCCATTCCTCTAATCAGTGTGGTTGCTCTTCTCTGCACTCTCTCCAGTTTCCCAATATACTTTTTGTAAACTGGTGCCAAGAACTGAACTGCATTTTCCAGTTCAAAATATGCAGTATGGAGACTAAGATCAGAAACAGAGTTTTGTTTTCGAAACACTGAATAACCTCATCATAGCCCTGTGCACAAAGTGCGCTGGCCAGCCCCATGTCCCATTTCCCCTGTGCCCAACGTCCGCCATTAGGGCAAAGTCAAGTATACCCCCGCCCAATGGGTACTGACAACCTTCATCAGTGCAGAGACTGCTGCTGTAGAGCAGAAGGGGTAAAGTCATTACTGTGTTTCCTGTCTGCAGGTTACTGGATAACCAGGTGAATGCTGATGCAAAGAACTGGCCACAATCTGGAGCAGGGTAGCTACATGGGCTGTATTGTGCTTCTCTGTAGTACAGCAATGTGCTCAAAATAGCACATGGAGCTAGGGGAGGACTGTGGTACCACCTACAATAGGCAGGACTATGCACACAAAATGGGTCACTGCATGCTCGAATGTGTTTATTGGGCATGCCTTCAAAACCTGCTCACCATGAAGAAAGTGGAAAATGTTATGCTATGCTTCTCTGTGTGAAGAACCAAGAGTGTTCTCCTTAATATATTAGGTATAAAACAGTTATAAGCCAGTAACCTGCTCATAGTAGTGAGGGGTCAACCTAAGGACACTAGCAAAAAATGGGGATTGCTGGCAGTAGGCGTCTTTTGTATAGGAAACCTTGTCAGTGTCCTCATCTGAAGGTGGCACCACATAATCCATGGTCTTGATTTATGGAAGCCAGTGTCTTTATTGTAATAATAAGAAACATTATTAAATAAATTCATGAAATAGTAGCAGGGCCCTGAGACATTTGTAGACCCCAAGTACAAGGTAAAAGACTGTGTTTGCAATGGTACATTCTATGATCAAGCAACTGTGCCATGGAGCTTGTTTAAACTGTCACCTATATATTGGAAAAAATGAAACCAGAAACACTATACTCAGGTTTCTTTGAGTGTGCAACCATAATTTTCTTTCAGAGATTTAAAGTAATAGATCAACAGCTCATATTTTTCTTTCTTAAAGTTCAGAACACATGATGTTTAGATGGGAAAATGTATAGTTAAATATTGCAGTACCAAAAATAGCTCACGTGTTTTGAGAAAAAACAGGTGTAAAATGTAACTACAATTTTCATTTAACCTAACTCAAAACTATAAATATTAAAAAAGCAGATAAATGTTCTTCTAAAGCAGTGTAAATGAGATGAAACATGCACATTTAATCACTCCGATACTGTAGACAGATGGAAATATTATACATTCAAATATTTCAGCAAGGGATGAAATGCCTTGTACAGTATAGTGGTTTCGTTTGAGCAGAAATAATGAGTGCTGATACTTTAAAGCAATAAAACAATATATGTAAATGTGTTTATATTTCAAGATACAATGTTGTATGTATCTAGTAATGGCCACTTTATCAGAAATTACTTCTTGTAGGCATTTTGCATAACCACTCAGCAGTTTCTGCCATGGACTCAATGGAATTCAAATCAGGGCTTTGAGTAGGCTGGCCCCATTTCGTCTTTCCAAGCTATTCCTTTTAGATTTGATAGTGTACTTTGGATTGGTATCACGTGTACAGATCCTTTACCTATTCAGTATCAACACTCAGACAAATGGACTCACATTCTCATCAAGCACACTTTGATAATAATACAGAATTCATAACGGCCTAGATGACTGCAAGCTGTCTAGGTCCTGAAGCAGCAAAGCAACCCAGAACCATAACATCTCCACCTTCATGCTTCATGATTGCTATGAGAATCTTCTCCTGAAATGCTGTCTATGGTTAGTGCCAAACATGTCTATTGGCACATTGTTTCAAAAGGCCTTGCCTTTGTCTAAAAATGTAATGGCAAACTGTAGTCTTGCTTTAACCACTTGACCTCCAGAAGATTTACCCCCCTTCATGACCAGGACATTTTTTGTGATACGGCACTGCATTCCTTTAACTGAAAATTGCGCGGTCATTTGACACTGTACCCAAATAACATTTATGTAATTTTTTCCCCCAGACAAATAGAGCTTTCTTTTGGTGGTATTTGATCACCTTTGCATTTTTTATTTCTTTGCACTATAAACAAAAAATGTAATATATATAAATATATATATATGTATATATATATATATATATATATATATATATATATATATATATATATATATATATATATATATATATATATATTACTTTTTTACTCTGCTATAAAAAAAAATTACTTCTTCATAAATTAAGGCCAATATGTAGTCTGCAACATGTTTGATTGGTTTACAAGAACCTTATCGCATTTACAGACTATGATATATATTTATGGAATTTTTATTTATACTAGCAATGGCGGCAATCAGTGACTCATAGCGGGACTGTGATATTGCGGCAGACAATCGGAACACTACAGTGACATTTTTGACACTTTGCGGGAACCAGTGAACTAATATAGTGATCAGTGCTAAAAACATGCACTGTCAAAGTACTAATGACGCTGACTGTCAAGGGGTTAAACAACTAGGGCAATCAAAGGGGTAACTGTGTGCCTAGCCAGTGTTTTTGTGTACTGTATGTGCTGCTTTTACTAGGGAACCAGATAGATTTTATTCTCTGCTTTGCAGGGACACAAAATCCATCCCTTTCCCCCTGTCAATCCTGAAATGTATTATTTAGCATTAAATGGTCAACTTTTGGGCTGAACATCCAAACCTCAGTCACCCATTCCTAGAAAAAATAGCATGTAATCTGACATCTACACCACTTTTAGATTTTTTTTCCTTAAAGTGGATCAATTGATTTCAAATAATTTGGCATTATTTGTAATTCTCCTGCAAACTCATATGTATCCCCAACCTCCTTTTTGAGGGACTTAGAGAGCTCTTCTAAACTTGGTTTAATTGAGAAGAATGCCCCTTACATTGATGACCAGTGGGAAGGATGTCACCTTTACAGTGGGAATCAGAATACCACCCTTACAGACAGCTAAAAAGATTGTTGTTATAATGCCGTTTGCTTTGCCCAATGGTGTTGGCTGCAAGCTGCATCAGATGGGAGGTTGATCAGCCATAGCTCAAGGAACCCATACCAACCTCTGGAGGAGTCCTAGATGAGAATGGCTGTTCTACAGCAAAAAAAGAATACCAAACCCTAGATATCTGAGGTTTCACCTGCACACTCCCTAAGGAGGGTCTAAACTATGGCACCTAACCTGGAACTCCTCATTCTAAATTTCATGATTTGAAAAGGTGGAAAATGTGGGGTGTACTTACTTTTTTGTGATACATCTACATTTTTATAAATTTAGATTAGAGGAATGAATACACAATGCCAATTTTATGTGACATTTCTTTAAGCATATCATATTTTTTTCTGGAATACAGAAGTGACAGCCCTGAATGGAAATGTGGATTTGTCACCAAAGGGTTCACACTCACCCTTTACTTTACAGGTAGTTGCGCTAAGTGGAATTTTACAGTCTATCGATATATGGTCCTCTGATAAAGATAGTTCTTGGTTTACATATAAACAGAGAATACATGGATTTTTTGCTTCACACCGCAGCTGCAATAGTTCTGCTTTGTTGAGTGACTTGAAAAAAAAAAAAAAGATTGAAAATCTCATACTGTGTAAGATGTCATAGGCTCTTTTTATTTTATGCCCGCTTTGTGTTTTGCCCAGTAGGTTACTACAGATGCTGAAAGCAAATGGTTTACACACTTAAACAGTTTATTCAAAAATACAGATTGCACTTACTGAACAGCTGTCATGCTGGTATCTAAAGTGGGTTCCATTCTATCCTCCTCTACAACAGCAGCATCATAAACAGGTCTATTTATTTCACTAGCAGGGTCAGGTGCATAGGCTCCAGCAGGTTCTGAAGAAAAAACCATATGATTTGAAGACATAAGACTCTGAAGCTTGCCAAATTCCTCTTCTAGCTTCTTCTTCTCTTGGAGTAAACGTGCTCGATCTTCAGAGAGAGTTTCGATTAAAGCTAGAAAGCAACAAATAAATAATATATATAAATGTACTAGACACTACTTGAATTATATCAAGGATAAATAACAATAAAGAAAAAAATGGTCCCAAGAGGAAGTAAAAATATAGAACTTGAAGGCAACCATTAAAACTTATGAATACCGAAATTCGCAGCGCTATCAGGACTTATCCCGGGATAACACTTGAATGGTGCATTAAGGGTAGCGATAGCTTTCGCAACACCTGGGGTCTACTGGGGAGGGTAGCTGGTGGTGACCCCACCCCCCCTCATGTATTCCCATTACAGTGCCCCCCTCACCCCCCCTTTTCCCTCTCCTCTCCACTCTGTCCTTTCCCCTTTTTCCCTTCTCTTCCCTCCTCTTTTTTGTCTCTTTTGATTTTTTATTTTATTTTACGGAAAGGTTTTGTAGAATCCTTGTTTGTTTTATAGTATTTACAGAAGCCATATTGAATACTTTTATATGAAGTCTTGCATTCCAACATGACTCAGGGGCAGACCTGTAATACACTGCAGTATACCTTCTTTAAAAGATTGCGCCTTACTACTATAAGTTTCTCTATGTGGCCATTACATTAGTAACCTGTAGAGGCGACATCTGTTGGTTTCTACTCTCACGATATTTTAAGTCTATGCCTCCTTCTAGTTGGAAACATGTATATGTAACCTGGTTTTATGTTACTATTTGTATTATCTATGAACATTTTTCAATGAAAAAAATTGTGGGAAAAAAAAAAAAACCTAAGCCGGGCCATAGATGGTGCGATTGTTTTTCCTGCAACCACAGCCAGTGTTAATGGGGGAACCCCTGTCGCAATCCCTCTTTTGTTCCACAGTGTGGAGCTCGCGGGGAGCCATCCATACCGGGCAACTCACATTGCATGTAAAATTTGACATGCTGGTTGTACCCAAGTTGATCGATTTGGATACAATCATCCTACATATAGATGGTTCAAATCTGGGCTGGTCCCTGCTGAACCAGCCAAGATTCAAACCATCTATGTCCGGCTGGTTGCAGAAAAGAAAATCACACTATCTATTGCTGGCTTAAACCTTTAATAACAGGATTAAAACAGAAAACATTGAAGGGTTCTAGGTTATAAAAGGCATGTATGTTGATCTAGACACAAATTATGCTAAAATTATTAATTCTTTAGAAATACTGACAGTTTGATTTTTGACATGTTAATCTTCTTTGTATTAAACCACTTGCTTACTGGGCACTTATACCCCTTTCCTGACCAGGCCAATTTCCATCTTTCAGCACTCTCACACTTTGAATGATAATTGCGCCGTCATGTAATCCTGTACCCAAATTAAATTTTTATATTTTGTGTCACACAAATAGAGATTTCTATTGGTGGTATTTAGTCACCACTGTGTTTTTTCTTTTTTGCTTTGCTAAAAAAAAAAAAAAAAAATTGAATATATTTTTTTTCATATTTTGTTACATTTTTTTGCAAACAGGTAATTTTTCTTCTTCACGGAGAAGTGGCACTGATAGGTGGCCCTAGTGGGCACTGATTAGCAGTACTGATGGGCACTAATAGAGGGCAGACAGAGTGAAGAAAAACAAAAAATCCGGCAACCGGTGATCAGCTGATCATGTGGTAAAGGGCAAGCTATGATTGGCCCTGTACCCTGCTCTGTGATCAGCCGAGTCCGAAGGGCGGTGCGAGAACAGAAGGGCATACATGGACGCTTTTACGGCATTTGAGGTCCGCACTGTAGCCGTCTTTCGGCTATAGCGCGGATGTCAAGTGGTTAATAAGGTTTAGAATATGTGAAGTGTAAGGTATAAAATAAATATCTGACTTCAACATTTTGCTGTCTCTTTGTACAGTACTGTGCAAAGTTTTAGGCAGGTGTGAAGACATAATGCAAAGTAAGAATGTTTTCAACAAAATATATTTTACTTTATTATCCATTTAAACAATCCAGGGTGGAATGTCTCATACATACTATCTGTATATCTACTCTCTGGGTCATTGCTCTTCACTGGAAGTCCCCCGTTGTACCCCTGGCCTCCATACAGGACAGAGTTGATATGGTGATGATTATGGAGAGGATATTGTATACTCTACAAGATAGGATGCTCCTTTTTGATCGTAGATGGGAACCTTGGAAAACCCATAAGCACATTTTCTTGGCATAAAGCTAAAGTTTGCATGAGGTTGTTATCCCATTACAAAATAAGTCCTTTATGTCTTCCTTTCTCTTATCTTTTTCTGTATGCTTTGGAAGTATTCCTTATTTTATTTTTTTCCTGTTATGCTTTGGATGTCAATTTATAATGTATATTGTTACTTGACTGTATGATTTCTTTATGTTTATTTTATTTTATTTTATCTCTTTAACGCAATAAAAAACGTTTGTAAAAAAAAAAAAACAATCCAGGGTGAGTGAATGGAGGAAAAATCTAAATTAAGTCAATATTTGAATACTCTTTGGCTTCAAAACAGCATCAATTCTTTTAGGTATACTTGCACACAGTTTTTAAAGGAAATTATCAATAGTCAGTAATATATTTACATTTAAAATTCAAACAAAAATTTGTTTATTATAATTTATTTAGGATTCATTTAAATGCATTCCTAATGTGATAAGGAAATTCGGATACATCTAAATTTTCGAATATCGAAAAACTTGTCTGAATATAAATTCAGAACGAAACAAACTGCACATGTTTAAAAAAACACACCAAATGCGTTTTAGGTGCGTTTTCCATTGACCTGAATAGAATGTGCATCTGTGGTGCTCTTTTGAAAAGCGCACCAAAGATGCTGCATGCAGGACTTTTCAAACTGCAGCGCAGCAATGTGAAAAGTCAGATAGGATTTAAAAGGGGAATCATTTTGATGCACTTTTGACACACTGGAAATGTGCCTTCTGGTGCAGCATAAGCTCATAGGAGTGAAAGGGCCCTTAGGAAACATACCCTTTTCGTATATGTTTTCTGTTTAAAACTCAGGATAGTGTATAAACAATTACATCCGAGTGTCCCATCCCCCAGCCCCATATATTAAAGATTTAATGCGTGTTTAGTCTAGGGAGATGTAGCAGAGAGAAATACTTGCCGTATTCATTGGTCCCATAGCAGCTAGTGATCTTCTTTATTTTTGGTCTGGAATGTTGGTGAACATTTGATGCTATCATGTACAATGCAGAACCAGTAATTGCAGATTGTCCTGCATTGTACATGGTGACATTGGTGAGGGGGTGGCCACATGACTGGAGAAGAGTTGGGTTTTAAAATGGAACTGGTCGTTAAAACTGAAACAATTGGGGAGGAAGCCTGGGGAACTGAAGAATAAGGTAAGTATCTCTTTCTACTGCATGCCCCCTAAAGAATAATATCCTTAACCACTTAAGGACCGCTCACGGCATATATACGTCGGCAGAATGGCACGTACAGGCACAATCACGTACCTGTACGTCCCCTTTAACTGCCTGCCGTGTGGTCGCGCACTCGCGACCCTGCAGTCATCCCCGTGAGTCGGACCGCAGGTTCCGCAGACTCGATCGCCGCGGGGATCCCCGCGATCATCTCACGGAGGGATGGAGCGGGGAGATGTTAATGTAAACACAACATCTCCCCGCTCGCCTACTGACACTGTCACCGATCTCTGCTCTGTGTAATCAGAGCGGAGATCGGTGACGTGTCACTCGTAGCCACGCCCCCCTCAGTTAGAAACACGCCCCTAGGCACACTTAACCCCTTCAGTGCCCCTAGTGGTTAACCCCTTCACTGCCAGTGTCATTTTTACAGTAACAAGTGCATTTTTATTGCACTGATCGCTGTAAAAATGACAATGGTCCCAAAAATGTGTCAAAAGTGTCCGCCATAATGTCGCAGTCACGAAAAAAATCGCTGATCGCCGCCATTACTAGTAAAAAAATAATAATAAAAATGCCATAAAACTATCCCCTATTTTGTAAAGGCTATAATTTTTGCGCAAACCAATCAATAAACGGCAATTGCAATTTTTTTTACCAAAAATATGTAGAAGAATACGTATCGGCCTAAACTGAGGAAAAAATATGTTTTTTTAATATATTTTTTGGGGATATTTATTATAGCAAAAAGTAAAAAATATTGAATTTTTTCAAAATTGTCGCTCTATTTTTGTTTATTGCAAAAAAAATAAAAACCGCAGAGGTGATCAAATACCACCAAAAGAAAGCTCTATTTGTGGGAAAAAAAGGACGTCAATTTTGTTTGGGTGCCACGTCGCACGACCGCGCAATTGTCAGTTAAAGCGACGCAGTGCAGAATCGCAAAAATAGGATTTTTATAACAGCTTACCTGTAAAATCCTTTTCTTGGAGTACATCACGGGACACAGAGCGACATAGTCATTACTAATGGGTTATATAGATACCGTCAGGTGCTGGCACTGGCAACTTCCAAAACCGGAAGTACCCTCCCCTATATAAGCCCCTCCCATCCGGGAGCACCTCAGTTTTGTAGCAAAGCAATAAGTGTCCCCAAAGAGGGGCGGGAGCTCTGTGTCCCGTGATGTACTCCAAGAAAAGGATTTTACAGGTAAGCTGTTATAAAAATCCTATTTTCTTTCTCGTACATCACGGGACACAGAGCGACATAGTCATTACTAATGGGATGTCCTAAAGCAATGCCAAATGAGGGGGGGGATACACCATATATAAGCTGAGCGCTATCAGACATGAGGATCTTTTGCGGCCTGCAACACACTGCGCCCAAAGGCGACATCCTCCTGACTTCTAACGTCCACCTGGTAGAACCTAGTAAACGTGTGAACTGAAGACCATGTTGCGGCCTTACAGATTTGAGCCAGGGAGGCCTGGTGATGCACTGCCCATGAAGTTCCAACTGCTCTCGTGGAGTGCGCTCTAACTTTGAACGGAGGCGGTCTCCTTCTCAAGCCATAAGCTTGCATAATGACCTGTCGAATCCACTTGGCTAAAGTAGATTTTGACGCTGCCTGACCCTTTCTGGGGCCTTCCGGCAGAATAAACAAAGTATCCGTTCTGCGAATCTGAGCAGTGGCTTTTAGATAAGCTTTAACTGCTCTTACTACATCCAAAGAATGCAATAACTTTTCCTCTACCGAAGTAGGTTTGGGGAAAAAAGAAGGAAGAACCACATCTTGGTTCAAATGAAACCTCGATACCACCTTAGGAAGAAAGGCTGGATGAGGACGTAACACTACTCTGTCCTTATGGATAACCAGATATGGCTCCTTACAGGACATAGCTGCTAATTCCGATACTCTTTTAGCCGAACAAATGGCTACTAGAAAAATCAATTTCCTGGTGAGAAGCACCAAGGAAATATGCTGTAATGGTTCAAATGGTTGTTTCTGTAGAACCGACAGAACCAAGTTTAGATCCCATGGACATATGGGAATATTAACCGGAGGACTAATACGCATCACTCCTTGTATAAAGGCTTTGACTAGTGAATGCGAAGCCAAGGGCCTTTGAAAAAATATTGACAAGGCCGAAATCTGACCCTTGATAGTACTCAAGGCAAGCTTCCTATCTACAGCCCACTGTAGGAAGTCCAGAATCCTACCTATTACGTACTTATGTGGATGCCATTTCCTGGCCTCACACCACGCGATGTACGCCTTCCAGATTCTATAGTAGATCTGCCTGGATACCGGCTTCCTGGCATTGATCATGGTAGATACCACAGCATTAGAGAGCCCTCTCTTTTTTAGAATGTGGGCTTCAATAGCCAGGCCGTCAAACCTAGGGCTGGTAAGGAAGGGTGGTATATCGGTCCTTGCGAAAGCAGGTCCGGACGACGTGGGAGAGTCCAAGGACTCCCCACTGAAATTTTACAATCTCCGCGTACCACGCTCTTCGGGGCCACGCTGGAGCCACCGGAATCACTGGTTTCTTTTCTACCCTGATTCTGCGGAGTAATCGAGGTAACCATTGTGGCGGTGTGAATGCATATATCAGCTTGAACTGATCCCAAGGGAACACTAGGGCATCCGAGCCGCAAGCTAGGGGATCCCTTGTCCGAGAGACAAACCTGTCCCCCTTTGCGTTGAATCTGGATGCTAGAAGATCTACATCCGATGTTCCCCACCGCTGACATATTGTCCAGAAAACCTCGGGGTGAAGGGACCCTTCCTCTGGGCCTAATTGCTGGCGACTTAGAAAGTCCGCCTTCCAATTCTCCACTCCTGGAATGAATACCGCAGATATGGCTGGGACATATTTTTCTGCCCATTTCAGGATGTAATTTACTTCCCTCTGGGCTGCACGACTCCTGGTGCCCCCCTGATGATTGATATATGCCACTGCTGTGGCATTGTCTGATTGAATTCTGACAGGGGACCCTTGGAGTTTGGATGTCCATGCTACTAGGGCATACCGGGCTGCTCGTATCTCTAAGAGATTGATGGGCAGGGCCTTTTCTGCATCCGACCATCTGCCCTGGAGAGACTATTGCTCCAGTACTGCTCCCCAGCCTATAAGGCTGGCATCTGTAGTGACCACCTTCCAAGAAATCGGACTGAAGGATTTCCTTTTTTCCAGATTCTGGGGAACCAACCACCAACGGAGGCTCTTGCGAACGGAAGGGGACAAGGACATTGTAAGTCTAGGGCCTGAACTTTTTTGTTCCAGGCTGACAGTATGGCCCCTTGCAAATTCCTTGAATGGAATTGACCGTAGGGTACTGCTTCGAATGATGCCACCATTTTTCCCAGCAGCCTCATATACAGGCGTATGGACGGCTGTCTTTTTTGTACCCACTAAGTGGATCAAATCTTTCAAAGACAACACCTTTCCTCGAGGCAAGAATATTTTTCTCTGGCCTGAATCCAACCTTAGCCCCAAGTATTCCAGACTTTTGACTGGTTTTTAGGGCTGACTTGTCTCGGTTGATAATCCAACCGTGAGATTCCAGATACTTGATTGTCTTGTGAACGACCACGTCTAGTTTTTTCACTGAGTGGTCTATCAGCAACAAGTCATCCAGATATGCCATTATCATTACACCTTGTGTTCTTAGATTGGCCAATAAAGGGCCAGAATTTTTGTAAACACTCGTGGTGCTGTGGCCAAATCGAAGGGTACTGAAAATGGCGCCCTTCTACTGCAAAGCGTAGAAATTTTTGGTGGACTGGAAAGATGGGAATGTGCAAATAAGCATCTTTGATGTCGATCGCGGCTAACCAATCCTCCCCTTGTAGGGCAGTGGCCACCGATCGGATCGACTCCATCGGAAAGTCCTGATATACAGGAATTTGTATAGCCCTTTTAGAATTAATATGGGCCTCCCGTCCGCGTTTGCTTCGGGACTGTAAAGAGGTTTGAGTAAAACCCGAACCCTCATTCTTCCAGGGGAACCTCCATAATTACTCCTTGGAGCAATAGTTGTTCTAGTGCCAAGAGGAGGGACTCTCTCTTCCGGGGATCCCTTGGCACGTTTGACCTCAAAAATGGGAAGGAGGAGAGTCTTTTAACTCCAAACTGTATCCCAAACCTACTGCGGAGAGCACCTATCTGTCTTGATCGTGTCCCGCCAGGTCTCTTGCGAACAACTGGAGTCCTCCCCCCACCCGACTGAGTGGGGGCTTCAATGAATTTAACTTTGGGGGAGGTTTTGTACCTCCCCTGACCCAGGGTTTCTCATTACCCTGCTACTGTCCCTGTTTTTTACCCCCGGGAATTGACCGAGGAGGCCGTCGGAACTGTTACACAGCCAATGCCCCAGGGACTGGAGAAGCAGGCCTCTTAAAGAGGGACCTCTAACTCTGTTTTTAACCGGCAAGAGCGTATTTTTACCGCTGGAAATTTTCTGGATATATTTGTCCAGGTTTTCCCTGAATAAGCGTTCACCATGAAATGGGACGCTAACCAGCCATTCTTTACAGGGAGCTTCAGCAGACCAGTTTTTGAGCCATAGGAGCCTACGCATATGTACTATAGACAGCATAAGGCGGGAGGCCTGATGGACTGAATCCTCTATGGCGTCAACCGCAAAGCCTAAGGCTCTAGGTAGATCAGCTAGGGCAAAGCCTGCTGATCTGTCAAGTCCCTCAAGACCTGTTTCAACTGATCCTTCACTGCTTAGCAGACCCCAATAGCTGCTACTGCTGGTTGTATCACCAAGCAGATTTTCATAAGGACTCCAATCTTTTATCTATTGGGTTCTTGAACATTTGGACATTATCCACTGGACATGTCAGTGATTTATACATACAAGAGATGGCTGCGTCCACTGTAGGGACCTTCCATTTTTTTTTTTTTGATGAACTTATCCTCCATGGGATAGACCACCGGAAATCTCTTGGGGGAATAAATATTTTCTCAGGACGTTCCCAATCCTGGTAAATGAGCCCTTTCAGTAAAGGGTGAAGTGGAAAAGAACAAACAGTCTGGGGGCTTCTAGCGACCCCAACGAGGATACAGTAGTGGTTGATGGTTCCGCAAGGTGCATTTTTAAATGCTGATCGGACCATGTTAGTCAGAGACTGAACCCATAATCTTTCAGCTTGAGATGCTGAGAAAAGGTTCCCCCACTGTTGATTCCTCTATAACAGAATCAACCTCATCCTGATCCCCTTCAGGCAGGTCGATCCCTGTATGGGACTGTTGCTCTGCTAACAGGCACTCTGAAGGAGGAGACGGAGATCGGGCGTGCTTTCCCTGACAGGGAGGCAGCGATAAATGTTGACAATCTCTCTCTAATCCTCCCAGAGCTGAGGAAAAAACCTCCTCTGTTACATACACAGGAGCAGGTGAACTGAGGACAGCCACAGTACCAAGTACCCCTGCGGGGTCTCTACGGTCACTTACCTCTGAACTTCAGGGGAGACTGGTGCAGCAGAAGTATGCCCAAGATCCTCCGAGCCCGATGAGACCCCCTTCGCTTCCTGGAAGATTCAGTTCCGGAGCTTCTGGACGGCATATTCCTAAGCCTAAAGCTGAGGTATTCCAGCCGTAATACACCACTTTTACTGAGAATAGTCTAGCACAATTGCTGCTATATCACAGTTGGTGTCTACTAATGTGCCTTTCTAGGGGATGCCTGTATCAACCGCTTGCTGTATGCCCTTTTTTTAAATGTTGCCAGCTCTGTCTCTGTACTTCATAGCCAGCTCACCACACAAAACTGTGGTTTTTACATGCTGGGACGCCCGCACATGCGCAGAAGCGCTGCGGCGCACACAGAGCGTCATCCCCCAGGCTCCGCCCCCTTTCCTGGCTCACCTCTATATATAGAGGCGCGTGCACGCGCACGCGCGCGGCCACGTGCGCCTTCGGCGCTAATTTTGAAAAATGGAGACTAGGGACAAGAGCCAGGGCCCCTCTTTGCCGCAGGCCGGGGGATGGACGAGCATTGCAACATGGCAGAGGAAGCAGTTTCCCATAAGAGAACTCACCATCTGCCTGGACTTGCTCTGCTGAGAAGAAACTAGTCCACATGACAAGAAAACATTCCACAACGGCCTCTAGTGGACAAACACAGGTACCGCAGTCTAATATCTTAAATATATATAAAAAAATATATATATTTTTTTTTCTTGACCACCATTAAAAATTATTACATTTTTTTAGTAGTTACAGGCATGCACAGAATTTTGCGGGAATACCATTAGGTAAGAGACAGAAAGACAAATTAGGCTTGGGGGTCCCCCAATAGAACCAAGTTCCTGGGGGCCCCCACTTACCTGTTCCCCGCCGCAGGACTTTGTTTGGTCCACAAAAGCCCAAACTTCACCTATCACGGCAGGCATTGTAATCAAACCTTCAGGGACCGGGTTCCCAAGGATTTCACTCCCCTGGACCTGTATAGCACCCTGCACAGAAAACATCTTGGTCGTGGGTATGACCAGAGCTCTGGATCCCAGGGTCCAGCTCTCCTAAGAGAAGCATTACAGGCAAAACCTTGCTCTTCTCTGCAAGGCCCGGGTACCGACCGTTTAGCTATGAAGCTTTTTTGGTCGGATCCGGAATAGCTTACTGAGGCCCAAAAGAACCTGTACGCAAGCTCAGTGAAAAACACATGTTTCTTCTTGGCCAACACCTTAGACACTGGCAAAAAACTGAGGTGCTCCCGGATGGGAGGGGCTTATATAGGGGAGGGTACTTCCGGTTTTGGAAGTTGCCAGTGCCAGCACCTGACGGTATCTATATAACCCATTAGTAATGACTATGTCGCTCTGTGTCCCGTGATGTACGAGAAAGAAAAGGGGCCCGGTCTTTATGCTGCGTATTGGTCTGGGGCTTAAGTACTTAAAGGGGTTGTAAAGGTTCGTTTTTTATTTTCTAAATAGGTTCCTTTAAGCTAGTGCATTGCTGGTTCACTTACCTTTTCCTTAGATTTCCCTTCTAAATATTTTTTTTCTTTGTTTTCTTTGTCTGAATTTCTCACTTCCTGTTCCTCCTCAGTAAGCTGTTCAGTAAGCTGTTCTGGCTGACTCAACACCACTTGGATGATGGTGTGAAGTTCAGTGAGGAGAAACAGGAAGTGAGAAATTCAGACAAAGAAAAAAAACATTTAGAAGGTAAATCAAATTAAAAGGTAAGTGAACCAACAATGCATTAGCTTAAATGAACCTATTTAGAAAATAAAAAACTAACCTTTACAACCCCTTTAATTCACGGGGAAGGGGTCCACCTACATGTAATATATTTGTAAGCAAAGCAGAGATCACGCTTACCAGAGTTAACTGATCTCAAGAGAAGTGACGCCAACTGATCTAATATTGCAGATGAATTGTATCATTTCAAATTCCCAAACACTTTTTGTTTTTACAGAAAATCCAAAATCCTTTTTAAAGCAAATTTTACAGAAGGCTTAAGAGTCCTTTCACATGGGGCGGATCCGTGCAGATCCGCCCCGTGAAGCTCCGCTTGCTCAGCGGGGATCGCTCTGTTGATCCCCGCTGAGCCGACGGATGACTGGGCGGTCCCCGCACACTGTGCAGGGACCGCCCTGTCAGAGCGCCGCTCTCCCCTATGGGGGATCGGATGATGACGGACCGTAGAGTCCGTTGTCATCCGATCCGCTCCGCCTACGGAAGGAAAAAATAGGGTTTTCCTCCGTCACACTTTGGCGGAGCGGATGTCAGCGGACATGTCTCCGCTGACATCCGTGCCTCCATAGGGCTACATGGAGGATCCGTTTCAGGTCCGCCTAAAAAACTGACAGGCGGACCTGAACGGACCTCCGTGTGAAAGGGGCCTAAGGTGGGGAAAATAATTATTTGATCCCCTGCAGATTTTGTAAGTTTGCCCAATCACAAAAAAATTAAGGGTCTATAATTTTTATCATAAGTGTATGTTAAATGATAGGGACAGAATATCAACCAAAAATCCAGAAAAAACACATAAAAGAAATGCTATAAATTAAGTTGCAGTTGAGTGAGTAAAATAATTATTTGATCCCCAAGCAAAACATGACTTAGTACTTGGTGGAGAAACACTTGTTGGCAGGTAAGGTAAGACGCTGTCTCCTGGCAACTTCAAGTTTCAGCTCCCCCCATATATTTTCTATAGGATTAAGGTCTGGAGACTGACTAGGCCAATCCATGACCCTAATGTGCTTCTTCTTGAGCCACTCCTTTGTTGCATTGGCAGTATGTTTTGGGTCATTGTGATGCTGGAAGACCCATCGACGACCCATCTTTAGAGTTCTGGCTGAGGAAAGAAGATTCTCATCCAAGATTTTACAATACATGGCCCGTCCATTGGCTCCTCAATGCGGCAAAGTCGGCCTGTACCTTTAGCAGAGAAACAGCCCCTAAGCATCATGTTTTCACATCCGTGCTTGACTGTAGGGATGATGTTCTTAGGGTCATAGTCAGCATTTTTCTTCCTCCAAACACGGCGAGTTGAGTTAATGCCAAAGAGCTCAATTTTGGTCTCATCTGATCATAGCACTTTCTCCCAATCCTTCTACGAATCATTTAGATGTTCATTGGCATGACTATACATGTGCCTTTTTGAGGAGGGGGACTCGCTGTGGTTTCAAAATGATTGCTTAGCAACAAAGGTGCACTGGTGCATTGCATTGAGGAAAATTTAAGTTTTTTGTACTGATGTCCCAATGCATAGAAACATTTGCAACTGCTCCACATTTTTATTTCAGAAAGGCTTATTTTAGGTCTGGACACAGGCACATTTTGAAACTGGTATAGTTATCTCTAACTGCTAAAGAGTTACTCAAGAAAAAAAAAAAGCTTTGCACTGACAGCAAAACTCATCTCAGTGATTCACACATTTCTGTTCTGGATTGGAGCTCACTGTGTCTGTCTATGTAAGACACGTCTTTCTTTATTAATTTTCTAGCACATTATTATTTATCATGCTGATCTTTCCACTTATTTTTTTTTAACCATAAAAGCTGGTAAATTTAGTACCAAAACAACGTGATGCCTAGCAGGGTTCACACAAGTAAATGTTATTCACTATGTCTACACGGTCAAGAGACAACCATGAACAGTTCATTACCAGCTAGTTCGCACTGGAAAAAACTGGGACATTCACAGAAAGAAAACTAAAAATAAATATCAGATGTCCTGAAGACATCTGATTATCTGTTAAAAACTGACCCATGCAAGGCAAATCAAAGAGAAATGCAGAAACAGATTTGTGCTTTCATTTAATAAAAACGGTTTCCTTGAGGTGATTGTAGCCATATTAGTACACTTGTTCAGGACAAGCTTTCGGGGTATGTCCCCTTCATCAAGGTCCAAGCAGCACTTGATTTCAGTTTAAAATTTGAAGCCAGGGGTTGTATTGACTCGGGATTAGAAAGTGGGGTACTTCAGGAGTCAAGGAGGATATGTATCCAATGTTATCAGTAGAAATTATAGTACATACACCAAAATTACTTTTTAAAGTAATTTTGTCAGCATTGGTACATTCCTATAAAATGGGCCTAATTTTTAAGCTTCGAGTACAATATTCATGATGTTGTGGCCAGCAATATGCATGTAGGAGAAGTTTCTAGCAGTAATATTTTCAATGAACAAAATCACCTTTCTGCACTTACATGAAGTGAATTCTGTATGATCTCTATAATGCAAACATGAGTAAGTTCTGACAATCTGCTCAAAGCATCTGCAATGTATCAGGCTAACAAGTCACTATGAATATTTGTGTAAAATCAGGGTCTTCTCAACAAAATAAGGGGCCATGGGTGGATGTAAATTCTGTGGCAATATTTAAAAAAGGGCCAAGATACATCCCTGGGAATAACAGACCAGTTAGCCTAACATCAATTGTATGCAAGCTCTTGGAGGGGATGATAAAAGGACTATATACAAGATTTTAGTAATGACAACAGAAATCGGCATGGATTCATGAAGAATTGTTCTTGCCAAACCAATCTATTAACCTTCTGTGAGCTGCCATCTAGATAAAGGAAGGCCCGTAGACGTAGTGTATCTGAATTTTGCAAATAAATTTGATAGAGGTTCCCAAAAAACGTTTACTGTACAAAGTAAGGTCAGTTGGCATGGACCAAAGGGTGAGTACCTGGATTGAAAACTGGCTACAGGGGCGAGTTCAGAGGGTAGTGATGAATGGGGAGTACTCAGAATGGTCCATTGTGGAAAGTGGGGTCCCCCAGGGTTCTGTCTTGGGACCAATCCTATTTAATTTATTCATAAACGAACTGGAGGATGGGATAAACAGTTCAATCTCTGTATTTGCGGACGATACTAAGCTAAGCAGGGCAATAACTTCTCTGCAGAATGTGTAAACCTTGCAAGAAGATCTGAACAAACTAATGGGGTGGGGAAATACATGGCAAATGAGGTTTAATGTGGAAAAATTTAAAATAATTTAAAATAATGCATTTGGGTGGCAAAAATAGGAATGCAATCTACTCACTAAGGGGAGAACCTCTGGGGGAATCTAGGATGGAAAAGGACCTGGGGGTCCAGGTAGATGATAGGCTCAGCAATGGCATCCAAGCTGCTCCAAGCAAAGCCAACAGAATATTGGCATGCATTAAAAAGGGGATTAACTCCAGAGATAAAACGATAATTCTCCCACTCTACAAAACTCTGGGCATGCCGCACCTGGAGTATGCTGTCCAGTTCTGGGCACTAGTCCTCAGCAAGGATGTGCTGGAACTGGAGAGAGTCCAGAGAAGGGTAACAAAGCTAATAAAGGGACTGGAGGACCTTAGTCACCAGAACTAGTGTCCTCATTGAAAGATTTCCCCTCTATCCCTGTTCTGGTGACAATCCAAAAGGTGGGTTGTTCTTTCACTTTCACTCTTGCTGATAATGGTACATGGGACAAATAGAGATGGTGAACCACTCTAAGGCAGGATTATGCAATTTTCTTTCCCTGCTGGAAGGACACAATGCTTATTGTTAGCAGCTATAGCCGCTGGCAATATTTGCATGCCAGAAATCTGACATGCTGGTTGCAATCAGCCTGCCCATAGATAGATCGAAACGTAGCTGGTCCCTGCTGAACTGCCTGAGATTTGACAGATGCACAGAGAACAATAAAATCTTCATGAGTGTTCTAATCCCAGTCTACTCTTTCAAAAACATTTTGCCTTTTAGCTGGCCATACATTTTACAATTATCTTGTACAATTTTCCTTCAGATTTACCAAAACCATTTACTATGAGGTCGGACCTAAACACTTTAACTGCAATCAGGCAGGCCCTTGCACTACATAGTTAAGGTAAATCTAAAGGAAATTGAAATAATAAAATTGTATAATGCATGGCCAGCTTTGGGTATACCCTTAACTGCTTGCCGACCAGTGCACGATGGTGTACGTCGGCACAATGGCACGGCTGCGTAAATGAGCGTACAGGTACGTCCACTTTAAATTGCGGCTTAGGGGGCGCGCGCTCGCCGCGTACTCTGTGACCGTGCCCGCAGGTCCCACGGACTTTATGTCTGCCGGTGTCCCGTGATGGTGACACAGAGCTGCAGAACGGGGAGATGCCTATGTAAACAAGGCATTTCCCTGTTCTGCCTAGTGACATGACAAAGATCTACTGCTCCCTGACATCGGGAGCAGTGATCGCTGTCATGTCAGTCATAGCCCATCCCCCCCCACAGTTAGAATCACTCCCTAGGACACACTTAACCTCTTGATCGCCCCCTAGTGTTTAATCGCTTCCCTGCCAGTGTAATTTACACAGTAATCAGTGCATTTTTATAGCACTGATCACTGTATAAATGACAATGGTCCCAAAATAGTGTCAAAAGTGTCTGATGTGTCCGCCATAATGTCGGACATTAAAAAAAATCGCCGCCATTACTAATAAAAAAAATTATAAAAAAAATGCCATAAATATATCCCCTATTTTGTAGACGCTATAACTTTTGCGCAAACCAATCAATATACGCTTATTGCCATTTTTTTTACCAGAAATATGTAGAATAGGTGTATGGGGGGTTTACATCCACTTTAACATATTTAATATTTTGTTACATTTCATTCCTGGTGTAACCAATAACAATCCTAGTATATAGTTGGTTATGTTTACATTTTATGGTATAATGGTTAAAAACTACTTTTTTTTTTTTGATAATAACTTTATGTATAATATATATATCCTTCTTATACTGTATGATTTTGTAGTTATTGTCTAAGCTGACTTCTCATAGCCAGATGGTAACGTCATAAAGAAAAGTCATGTCACTGCTGCTATAAACTCATTACAATTGGATTGCTGAATACCACATTGCATAATTTGATTACAGCAGCTTTCCTAATGCTTACAATGCCAAACACAGTAGTTGCAAATGTATTTTCACAGCTTAGCAAAAGTAAACCAATGTCTTTCCTATAAAACATTTTGCAAAATTATTATTAAATATTAATTACATATTGTGGTATATTTACAGTATTTGTGCTGCTATAATCTGATTACCAAAAGAACAATCTCTGCCTTATAATAAATTCTATCAATAAGTTCTGTGGAACATTTACAGTAAATAGTTTTACAATATGTGTCTTTAAAAGAAGTGTGTCATTTTTCTCAAAAGACACTTCAAAAAATGGAAATGAAGTTGGTCATCTAACAAATTAGAAAAATTGTGCTAAACATACAATGGTAAGCTGGCCATACACTAATAGATTCCTATATCCATGCTGTACAGTGTCAATGGATGAAATTCCAGCTGAGGCTATTGTATCCTGATAGCCAGTAATGGCTGTGAGAATACACAGGGCACTGTTTGACCAAGAATTATCAGACAGGCTCCTTTGATTTTAAGATGGAAAAATGGGTGCCGACAGGGCCAAACACTGCATTCATTTCGCCCAGGTCATCAAAAACCAGCCAAAATTCAATCAGTGTATGGCCAGCTTTAGGAAAAAAGCAGATTGTGCCTGAATGGTAAAAAGGTTTAGATTTCCTCCAAGGAGATCGGAGATGGATCCTTTACTTACCTTTATCTCTGTCTTGCTGTAGTGTAACACTCTTCAGTTTCTCACTGAGCTCACTAATTATACTCTCTTTCTTCACTTTCTCTCTTGTCAAAACTGTGTTAAAGTTTGTCTATATAAAGAAAAAAAAAATGGAATTGTAATTAAGATATCACCGTTAAGGGCTCATGCACACTGCATCTCAAATAAGCTACTCCTACAGGATTTGAGCTCTCATTTTTTTCTGCATTCAAACTCCCCTCCCTCCATGTTAGCCAATGTGTCCATGCACACTATGGGGTTGATTTACTAAAGGCAAAGCCACTTTGCACTACAAGTGTAATCGCTGTAGATCTGAGGGGAAGATCTGAAATGAGGGGAAGCTCTGCTGATTTCTATCATCCAATCATGTACAGGGAAAAAAGCTGTTTTTTATTTTCCTTGCATGTCCCCCTCAGATCTACAGCGACTGCACTTCCAAGTGCCCTTGTAGAGCAAAGTTGATTTGCCTTTAGTAAATAAACCCCTATGGCTTTTTCAAGAGTTTACAGGCTTTTGCTCTTACAGGCAGAAAAAACCCCCCCACCAAAATCGCGTTTTTGAGAGGAGCTTTCGAGCAGAAAAGACACCTAACTGCCCAAAAAACATGCAAACACGTGCGAAAAAGCGTTAAAAAGGATGTAAAAGCTTGAAAATGCACCAAAAAAAGAAAAATTAGCTAAAGGGAAGGTTTGTGGAAAAAACAAACAAACAAAAAAAAAATGCTTATGCTCAAAAAAGCTCAATAAAAATGCTCAAAAGAGTACAAAAAAGCACACGCTTCTTAGCTTTTAGGCAGAGAATTAAAAGCTCAAATGCCTGTAAAAAGAGCTTTTTTTTTAGCTGTAGTGTGCATAGGCCCTTATAGTTTCCCAGACTACTTTTTTTCAATTTCAATATTTTTATTGAAGTTTATCAAGTAAAATGATACTGTGAATCACAAATAAACAGGTTACACCTATGCAATAAAAAAACAAAACAAAAAGAAAAACCTCAAAATTATTCTGATCTGTTACAAAAAGTGAAGCAAACTACACTGATCATTCTGCTAATCGCTTTGTAACTCATCTCTCATGCCTGCATATTGTACTAGATTTATCCAGTTTAACTTTTTCGTTTAACAAACATAAAACTGTCAGAATTTGTGAACTGACAGTTGAACTAGACAGAGGATGTATATTTATGTATGTTATCCAGGAACATGACTTTTTTCTAGTGGCTTTGGAGGTCAGTAGTAATACAACAAAAAATAGTAGTTTAGCTGTCACACTCAATTTTAAATAAATAACTGTCTTTATGGCTATAGTGATACCTGCTGCTCTGCAATTAAGGATATCCTGAGACTCTGCAGCTCTTCAGTCTTTTTTCTTTCATGCAAGTCAAGATGCTCAGCAAATAACTGTTTTCCATGCTGAAGCGTTTCCTGAAGTTCAGAGATCAAACTGTTTGTGTCTACAGAGGGACTTAAAATGGAGAAGAGAGAAAATTGTTAACACACACACACACACATAAACCTTTAGACAAAGCCGATTATAATAAATATTCATACAAGCAGCACTTTGATCCACCAAAAAGAAAATCAAATACATTATTTTTTTTTAAAACCCATCAATTTATAGCATCATAGTCATCCTGTGCAGCAATCATGATTTAATGTGCAAACATAAGTGCTAAAATGAGAGAAAATGTACTGCTCTAGGGTTCCAGGTTCCTCTGATTGCTCCCGCCCTGCTTCACTCACAGGTGCTGGCTCTGCTCTGATCCATGGAGAAATAAAAATTTCCTGGACTGCCGCACTCTGTTTAAATGTTTATTTTCAAAAAAGTATTTTCCAAAATATCAAAATCCTTCAAAAGCAATCAAACATAAAGAAGTGGACATACAGGGTACAAGGCTGACACGTTTCACATCAAAGCATGATGCTTACTCATAGCACTATGAGTAAGCATCATGCTTTGGTTGTGAAACGCGTTAGCCTTGTTCCCTGTATGTTCACTTCTTTATGTTTGATTGCTTTTGAAGGATTTTGATATTTTGGAAAATACTTTTTTGAAAATAAATGTTTAAACAGAGTGCGGCAGTCCAGGAAATTTTTCTTTCTCCATAAGTGCTAAAATCTCAAATAACTAAAGAGAGTATAATCTAAATTCCAACTGCTGCACAAACAGTAACTACACATAGCAGTAAACTGACACCACTTAAACAGGTATAAACCCCAGGTAGTGCCGCTTACTATGTATAACTCTTAGCCCTGGTTCACACTAGTGCATTTTGACATGCGATTTGGCATGTCAAAACGGCGGTATTTGACGCAAATTGCCGGCAAAGACACCGTCCTAATCGGTGCGACGCCACATCTGCGGCGCTGCACCGATTTCAAAAAGTAGTTTCTGTACTACTTTTTGCGATTTTGGCCCGCAATTTACATTGACATCTGTGCAGAAACCTGCACAGATGTCTCTGTAATCACGGCCAAAATCAGGACTGACCTGCGGGAGTGAAATCGCACGGCTTCACTCTCGCAGCCCAATGTGAACCTGGGCTTAAGGTCTGTCCATTACATGCTATGTTGTCCCAGACATTTGTAAAGCACACTTCTGTGCTTGATAAAGTCTGCAGACGCTCATCCCAGAGTTACTTTCGTTTTTCCAATTGGATGTAATATTCAGAAGTAACCTGTATGAAATATTTATATTTTTCAATTTTTTTTTTAAATAATATATATAATTTTTTTTTACTGTAGCTCCCTGGTCCTATACTGAGGCTAATATGTAAATTTATTAGACTATAGGCAAATTTTTGTTTTTCACTAAGCTCAGTGGGGTGTTAATTTCCTATTGTTGCCTGAAGGTGGCACTTTTACTGCAGGTTCTCTGCCACTGATGCATTCTGTGGAAGGATATATATTACTGACAGAGTTGATAAGTCGGGCCGAGATGCTATTGGAGGGAACTCCATTTTGATATATGTGAGGTAGTGTTTCGCGCTACTCAAGAGTAATAAAATGGTGACTGGAGTAACTATCAATGGCTGCAAAATAAATCTGTGTTCACTTAACACATAAACAGTAATATAAAGAAAAAGGGGGTGATTTTGCGCTAAAGAAAAAAAAAATTATTACACAAAAAACACTTCTATGTCTCATAAATCTAATGGTATAAAGATATATAATGGTAAAAATACCTAGTGATAAATGTGCATATATAATAAATACTATAGTGCAATCACCAGAATAAAGTGCAAGTGCATATATAAACACAATAGTGCAGAAAGTTCAATATTGCAATGGTTGCTGTTCAGGAAAGTTCAAATGGGTATTTAATCAATGGTTAATTCCAAGATTCTAGATGTTCCAAAATTGTAGATGTCTTCAAATGTTCCAAATGATAAACGAATTGAAGTATTGAACCTGCGGTGAATCCTACACCTGTCTCCCAATGTTCTCACCTCAACAGCTTGGATCACTGGCATATAGTTTCACTGTTATGGACTATGTTCTTATGTCTCCTCTATTTCTCCTATTTCTTCTCCACTCTTAAATGATATTTGGATAGTATCCTCTACCAATCACGCTCTCGCTCAAAAGCTTAAGAATTCACCAAATAGCTGCTTCCGCCCGGTCACTCACACAGGTGCTGGCTCTGCACTGATGCATGGGAGAAAAAGAAACCCTGGACTCCAGGGTTTCTTTTTCTCCCATGCATCAGTGCAGAGCCAGCACCTGTGTGAGTGACCGGGCGGAAGCAGCTATTTGGTGAATTCTTAAGCTTTTGAGCGAGAGCGTGATTGGTAGAGGATACTATCCAAATATAATTTAAGAGTGGAGAAGAAATAGGAGAAATAGAGGAGTCATAAGAACATAGTCCATAACAGTGAAACTATATGCCAGTGATCCAAGCTGTTGAGGTGAGAACATTGGGAGACAGGTGTAGGATTCACCGCAGGTTCAATACTTCAATTCGTTTATCATTTGGAACATTTGAAGACATCTACAATTTTGGAACATCTAGAATCTTGGAATTAACCATTGATTAAATACCCATTTGAACTTTCCTGAACAGCAACCATTGCAATATTGAACTTTCTGCACTATTGTGTTTATATATGCACTTGCACTTTATTCTGGTGATTGCACTATAGTATTTATTATATATGCACATTTATCACTAGGTATTTTTACCATTATATATCTTTATACCATTAGATTTATGAGACATAGAAGTGTTTTTTGTGTAATAATTTTTTTTTTCTTTAGCGCAAAATCACCCCCTTTTTCTTTATATAACTCAATTTTGATGCCTACATAAGCTGAGGGAGGTCCTGAGGCTGTCCTGCCCGGTGTGGAGGAAAGCCATACCAAGGTGAGAATATCCAGGGCAGGCCCCCTCCTAGATAGCCAGGATGAAGGCTGGTCTCTCAGAAGGGCCTGGTGACTCGCTTGGAGGACTTACTGGAATCTGAAAACTCGCTAACAAGGTTGCTGGGTCGCCCTTCACTCCCTCTACCTCATTTTCAGTTTGAAATTTAAAACGTTGAAACCTCTTTCTCATTCTATGGGGCTCGCCATCCGACTCCGGGGTCAGTGGACACCTCGGTCAATTAACGTTTACCTGAAGGGTTCTCGGAATCCTCCACACCACAACAATGGGTCCATCCTACCCCCACCTCATAGGTATCGCAACCATTGAAACCCCCCTCTAAGATTACCCTGCTCTGTCTCTATCTCACCGTCCTCGTGTCATGGGACAGCACAAAGTACTTACTACTAATTAAATAAATAAACAACACACCAAACTTTATTTTGGCTAATAATGTCCACAACGTTTATTAACCACTTCAACTCCGGGCTTTTTTTACCACCTCAATACTGGGCCTATTCTGGCACTTCTCTCCTACATGTACAAATCATCATTCTTTTGCTAGAAAATTACTCAGAACCCACAAAAATTATATATGTTTTTTTAGCAGACACCCTAGGGAATAAAATGACGGTCATTGCAACTTTTTTTCTTGCACGGTATTTGCGCACTAATTTTTCAAACGCCTTTTTTTGGGGGAAAAAAATGGTTTCATGAATTAAAAAATAACAAAACAGTAAAGTTAGCCCAATTTTTTGGGGAAAATATGAAAGATAATGTTACGCCGAGTAAATAAATACCTAACATGTCACGCTTTAAAATTGCGCACACTCAAGGAATGGCGCCAAACTTCAGTACTTAAAAAAGGGATTTTTATAACAGCTTACCTGTAAAATCCTTTTCTTGGAGTACATCACAGGACACAGAGCGACTTAGTCATTACTAATGGGTTATATAGATTACCTTCAGGTGCTGGCACTGGCCACTTCCAAACCGGAAGTACCCTCCCCTATATAAGCCCCTCCCATCCGGGAGCACCTCAGTTTTGTAGCAAAGCAATAAGTGTCCCAAAAAGAGGGGTGGGAGCTCTGTGTCCCGTGATGTACTCCAAGAAAAGGATTTTACAGGTAAGCTGTTATAAAAATCCCTTTTTCTTTTTCGTACATCACGGGACACAGAGCGACTTAGTCATTACTAATGGGACGTCCCAAAGCAATGCCAAATGAGGGGAGGGATACATAAGCTGGGCGCCATCAGGCATGAGGCTCTTTTGCGGCCTGCAACACACTGCGCCCAAAGGCGACATCCTCCTGACTTCTGACGTCTACCTGGTAGAATCTAGTAAACGTGTGTACTAAGGACCATGTTGTGGCCTTACAGACTTGAGCCAGGGAGGCTTGGTGATGCACTGCCCATGAAGTTCCAACTGCTCTTGTGGAGTGCGCCCTAACTTTGAACGGAGGCGGTCTCCTTTTCAAGCCATAGGCTTGTATTATGACCTGTCGAATCCACTTGGCTAAAGTAGATTTTTGATGCTGCCTGACCCTTTCTGGGGCCTTCCGGCAGAACAAACAAAGTATCCGTTCTACGAATCTGAGCAGTGGCTTTAAGATAAGCTTTAACTGCTTTTACTACATCCAAAGAATGCAATAACTTTTCCTCTACCGAACTAGGTTTGGGGAAAAAGGAAGGAAGAACCACATCTTGGTTCAAATGGCACCTCGATACCACCTTAGGAAGAAGGCTGGATGAGGACGTAATACTACTCTGTCCTTATGGATAACCAGATATGGCTCCTTACAGGACAAGGCGGCTAATTCCGATACTCTTTTAGCCGAACAAATGGCTACTAAGAAAATCAATTTCCTGGTGAAAAGAACCAAGGAAATGTGCCGCAATGGTTCAAATGGTTGTTTCTGTAGAACCGACAGAACCAGGTTTAAGTCCCATGGACATATGGGAATACTAACCGGAGGGCTAATACGCATCACTCCTTGTATGAAAGCTTTGACTAATGAATGCAAAGCCAAGGGCCTTTGAAAGAAATATTGACAAGGCCGTCTGACCCTTGATAGTACTCAAGGCAAGCTTCCTATGTACAGCCCACTGTAGGAAGTCCAGAATCCTACCTATTACGTACTTACGTGGATGCCATTTCCTGGCCTCACACCACGTGATGTACGCCTTCTAGATCCTATAATAGATCTGCCTGGATACCGGCTTCCTGGCATTGATCATGGTAGATACCACAGGATTAGAGAGCCCTCTCTTTTTTAGAATGTGGGCTTCAATAGCCAGGCCGTCAAACCTAGGGCTGGTAAGGAAGGGTAGTATATCGGTCCTTGCGAAAGCAGGTCCGGACGATGTGGGAGGGTCCAAGGACTTCCCACTGACATTTTTACAATCTCCGCGTACCATGCCCTTCGGGGCCACGCTGGAGCCACCAGAATCACTGGTTTCTTTTCTACCCTGATTCTGCGGATTAATCGCGGTGGGAATGCATATATCAGCTTGAACTGATCCCAAGGGAACACTAGGGCATCCGAACCGCAAGCTAGGGGATCCTTTGTGCGAGACACAAATCTGTCCACCTTTGCGTTGAATCTGGATGCTAGCAGATCTACATCCGGTGTTCCCCACCGCTGGCATATTGCCTGGAAAACCTCGGGGTGAAGAGACCATTCCCCGGGCATAATTGCTGGCGACTTAAAAAGTCCGCTCTCCAATTTTCCACTCCTGGGATGAAAACCGCGGATATGGCTGTGACATACCTTTCTGCCCATTCCAGGATGCAATTCGCTTCCCTCTGGGCTGCACGACTCCTGGTGCCACCCTGGTGATTGATATATGCCACTGCTGTGGCATTGTCTGATTGAATTCCGACAGGTGACCCTTGGAGTTTGGATGTCCATGCTACTAGGGCATACCGGGCTGCTCGTATCTCTAAGAGATTGGTGGGCAGGGCCTTCTCTGCTTCTGACCACTTGCCCTGGAGAGACCATTGCTCCAGTACTGCCCCCCAGCCTATGAGGCTGGCAACTGTAGTGACCACCTTCCAAGAAACCGGACTGAAGGGTTTCCCTTTTTCCAGATTCTGGTACCAACCACCAATGGAGGCTCTTGCGAACGGAAGGGGACAGGGACATTGGTAAGTCTAAAGCCTGAACTTTTTTGTTCCAGGCTGACAGTATGGCCCTCTGCAAGTTCGTTGAATGGAATTGACCGTAGGGTACCGCTTCGAATGAAGCCACCATTTTTCCCAGCAGCCTTATACACAGGCGTATGGATGGTTTTTCTTTTTTGTACCCACTAAGTGGGTCAAATCTTTCAAAGACGACACCTTCTCTGGAGGTAAGAAAATCTTTCTCTGATTTGAATCCAGTCTTAGCCCCCAAGTATTCCAGGCTTTTGACTGGTTTTAGGGCTGACTTGTCTCGGTTGATAATGCAACCGTGAGATTCCAGATACTTGATTATCTTGTGAACGACCACTTCTAGTTTTTTCACTGAGTGGTCTATCAGCAACAAGTCGTCTAGATATGCCATTATCGTTACACCTTGTGTTCCTAGTTTGGCCAATCGTAGGGCCAGAATTTTTGTGAACACTCGTGGTGCCGTGGCCAGACCGAAAGGTAAGGCTCTGAACTGAAAATGGCGCCCTTCTACTGCAAGGCGTAGAAATTTCTGGTGGGCCGGACAGATGGGAATATGCAAATAAGCATCCCTTATGTCGATCGAGGCTAACCATTCCTGCCCTTGTAGGG
This sequence comes from Rana muscosa, assembly GCA_029206835.1. Classification (NCBI taxonomy): domain Eukaryota; kingdom Metazoa; phylum Chordata; class Amphibia; order Anura; family Ranidae; genus Rana; species Rana muscosa. Next base: position 17,024,167 of record JARGYO010005626.1, read on the forward strand.
CGGTGGCCACCGATCGGATCGACTCCATCCGAAAAAGTCCTGATATGTAGGAACTTGTTTAGCCCTTTTATATTTAATATGGGCCTCATGTCCCCATTTGGTTTGGGGACTGTGACAAGGTTCGAGTAAAACCCGAACCCGTTTTCTTCCAAGGGAACCTTCATGATTACCCTTGGGGCAATAGTTGCTCTAGTGCCAGAAGGAGGGATCCACTCTTCTGGGGATCGCTTGGCACGTTTGACCTTATAAAATGGGCAGGAGGAATGTCTTTTAACTCCAGCCTGTATCCCAGACTTACTGCGGAGATCACCCATCTCTGATGGTGTCCCGCCAGGTCTCTGTGAACAACTGAAGTCTTCCCCTCACCCGACTGAGTGGGGGCAACCCTTCATGACTTAGGGGGAGGTTTTGTACCTCTCTTGACCCAGGGTTTCTTGTTACCCTGTGATTGTCCCTGATTTCTGCCCCCTGGATTTGACCGCGGAGGCCGTCGGAACTGTTTCACAGCCGATGTGCCAGGGACTGGAGAAGTAGGCCTCTTAAAAGAGGCCTCTTGTTCTTAACCGGCAAGAGTGTACTTTTACCGGCAGAAGTTTTCTGGATATATTTGTCCAGATCATCTCCAGATAAGCGTTCTCCATGAAATGGGAAGCTAATCAGCAATTTCTTACAGGGAGCTTCAGCAGACCAGTTTTTGAGCCATAGAAGCCTACGCATATGTCTACAGACAGCGTAAAGCGGGATGCCTGTTGGATTGTATCCTTTATGGCGTCCACCGCAACACAAGGCTCTAGGTAGGTCAGCTAGGGCAAGAGCCTGCTGATCTGGTAAGTCCCTTAAGACTTGTTTCAACTGATCTTTCATTGCTTGGCAGACTCCAATCGCTGCTACTGCAGGTTGTGTCACCATGCTTGCTGTAGAGAAAGCAGATTTTAGTAAAGACTCCAATTTTTTATCTATTGGATCCTTGAACATTGGAACATTATCTACTGGACATGTCAGTGATTTATTTACACAAGAGATGGCTGTGTCCACTGTAGGGACCCTCCATTTTTTTTTTTTTATGAACTTATCCTCCATGGGATAGATCACTGGAAATCTCTTGGGGGGAGTAAATATTTTACAGGATGCTCCCAATCCTGGTAAATAAACCCTTCCAATAAAGGGTGGATTGGGAAGGAACAGACAGTCTGGGGAGCTTTCAGCGACCCCAGCGAGGAGACAGTAGTGGTTGATGGTTCCGCCAGAGGCATTTAAAATGCTGCTCGGACCATGTTAGTCAGAGACTGAACCCATAATCTTTCAGCCTGAGATGCTGAGAAAGGTTCTTCCACTGTTGATTCCTCTATAACTTTATCAACCTCACCTGATCCCCTTCAGGTAGGTCGATCTCTGGGACTGTTCCTCCACTAACAGGCACTCTGCAGGAGGAGACGGAGATCGGACGCGCTTTTCCTGTGACAGGGAAGCAGCGATCAATGCTGTTAATCTCTCTTCCAATCCTCCCAGAGTTGAGGATAAAACCTCCTCTGTTATATATATAGGAGCAGGTGGACTGGGGACAGCCGCAGTACCAGGTACTCCTGCGGGGTTCCTACGGCTACTGACCTCTGAAATTTCAGGGAAGATTGGCGCAGTACAGCATGCCCAAAATCCTCAGAGCCCGACGGAGACCCCTTTCGCTTCTTGGAAGATCTATTTCCAGAGCGTCTGGACGACATATCCTATAAGCACAAAGCTGAGGTATTCCCGTCGTCATACACCAATTTTGCTGGTAATAGTCTAACACAGTTGCTGCTATATACCAGCTGGTGTCCACTAAAGTGCCTTTCTATGGGGATGCCTGCATCAACCGCCTCTGTGTGCCACTGTTTGTTGCTAGCTCTGTTTGCATCCAGCTGACACTTGTACTGTGTCTTTATACAAGCTGGGACGCCTGCACATGCGCAGAAGCGCCGTGGCGCGCATCGAGCGTCATCCACCCGCCCCGCCCCTTTTTTTTCATAGGAGGCGCGTGCACGCGCCCGCGCGCCATTGGCGCCCTTTTCGAAAATCAAACAGGGACTAGGAGCCAGGGCCCTTTTTGCCGGAGGGCCTGTGCGGTGGATGAGCGCAGCAACAGGGCAGAGGAAGTGGATTCCCACAGAGAAACTTACCAACTGCCTGGATCTTTTGACTTGAGAAAACCAAAGATCCACATGACAAGAAAAATGGACCACAGCGGCCTCTAGTGGTTTAACACAGGTACCGCGGTCCTTTTTTTTTTTCTTGACTACTATTAAAATTTTACATTTTCAGTAGTTACAGGCATACACAGATATTAGCGGGAATACCGTTAGGTAACAGACAGAAAGACAAATTAGGCTTGGGGGTCCCCCAATAGAACCAAGTTCCTGGGGGCCCCCACTTACCTGATCCCCGCCGCAGGACTTTGTTTGGTCCACAGAAGCCCAAACTTCACCTATCACGGCAGGCATTGTAATTAAACCTTCAGGGACCGGGTTCCCAAGGATTCCACTCCCCTGGACCTGTATAGCACCCTGCACAGACAACATCTTGGTCGTGGGTATGACCAGAGCTCTGGATCCCAGGGTCCAGCCCTCCTAAGAGAGGCATTACAGGCAAAACCTTGCTCTTCTGCTGCAAGGCCCGGGTACCGACCGTTTAGCTATGAAGCTTTTTTGGTGGGATCCGGAACAGCTTACTAAGGCCCAAAAGAACCTGTACTCAAGCCCAGTGAAAACACATGTTACTCTTTGGCCAACACCTTAGACACTGGCAAAAAACTGAGGTGCTCCCGGATGGGAGGGGCTTATATAGGGGAGGGTACTTCCGGTTTGGAAGTGGCCAGTGCCAGCACCTGAAGGTAATCTATATAACCCATTAGTAATGACTAAGTCGCTCTGTGTCCCGTGATGTACGAAAAAGAAAATCTCCATAGGCTACTTTTTTTTTTTTTACAGGTTACCAGGTTAGAGTTACAGAGGAGGTCTAGTGCTAGAATTGTTGCACGTGCTCTAACGCACGCGGTGATACCTCACATATGTGGTTTGAACGGCGTTTACATATGTGGGCGGGACTTACGTGTGCGTTCGCTTCTGATCGCGAGCTACCGGGGACAGGGGCGTTTAAAAAAATATATATATTATTTATTTATTTTTTTTACTTAATTTTTTTTATTTTTACACTTTTTTTTTTTTTAATCACTTTTATTCCTATTACAAGGAATGTAAACATCCCTTGTAATAGGAATGTGTGCGACAGGTCCTCTTTATTGAGAGATGCGGGGTCAATAAGACCCCACATCTCTCCTCCAGGCTGGAAAGCATGAGATTGTGAAAAAAATTTCACTGATCTCATGTTTACTAGTCGCAATGGCGGCTTTGTTTACATCTGAGGACCCGGGCGTGACGTCATCACATCGTGCCCGGGCCTCCGATGGTCATAGAGAGGACTGGTGACCATCTGGTCACCAGTCATCTCTATGCTTCCTATCCGGCGCCAGACGATTCATTCTCCGGGCCCCCGATGTCACGGGAGAGCCCGGAGAAGCACCGGATGGCGGCGGAAGGGGGTGATGTCGCCTGCCGCCACCTAAAAAGAACGATCAAGCGGCGGAACTGCCGCTATGATCGTTCTTATGGTGCACAGAATTGCCGGCAGAACAGAAGGATATCTGAATGATGCCTCTAGCTGCTGTAATTGACCTAGACATCTAATCAAAGTTCATATTAAGCCTTGTCACATTCTGTTTTTTAAAACTGAAAGTGGATACCGCTATCCACAGGACACCACAGCGTTTAATCCATCCTGCCTCTGTATTTTATTATTCATTCACAAACAACAGGGAAGAGTAAAAAAGCTTTGTCACAAGACAGATCATAAGGCTGGGATTTCCTCCTCCTGCCACTTTTATCCACATTCATAAAATCTTGATTCACTAAAAAAACTATGTGCAAAGGCTTAGACATATCTTAGCAGAGTCCTTCCTCAAAGGATAAGTTCACCTTTCAAGAAAAATAATAAATGCACATACTTATGCAGGAAAATCATCTATTATTTTTTTCCTGCAGGAGCCGTGATCACTGGATCTGGGGTGCAATGACAAGCTTCTGCAGACAAGCCCTGCATCTTTCCGCCTGTACCTGCATAGCTGCAGGGCTTGTGAATGAACTACTTGAGCGCTCATCAGTACCCTCACGGGTTATTCAGAACTACAAGCTGCCAGTGGCTGACGGTAGTTGTAGTTCATTAATTCACAGGAAACTAACCCAGCTGTATGGGCGGCGCCCCACAAAATCGTGCAGTTTTTGTGACAGTGGGTGCAGGGAGAAGATGTGTGTGTGTGTGTGTGGGGGGGAGGGGGGGGGGAGGGCAGGGGGAGATCGGCGGAGCTTGTGGCAGGAGCTGGGACATGTTACACACAGATATCAAAAGATACAAATGTATGCTATGACCGTAGATCTCCTTTAGCCCAGATTTACACAAATGCAGCGATCCCTGCGAGTTTTCCGCACCACATTGCAACCCGTTGCAGGTGTCAATACAAAGGTTGCACTTGGCTCCAAAAAATAGGATTTTTATAACAGCTTACCTGTAAAATCCTTTTCTTGGAGTACATCACGGGACACAGAGCGACATAGTCATTACTATGTGGGTTATATAGATACCTTCAGGTGCTGGCACTGGCAACTTCCAAAACCGGAAGTACCCTCCCCTATATAAGCCCCTCCCATCCGGGAGTACCTCAGTTTTGTAGCAAAGCAATAAGTGTCCCCAAAAGAGGGGTGGGAGCTCTGTGTCCCGTGATGTACTCCAAGAAAAGGATTTTACAGGTAAGCTGTTATAAAAATCCTATTTTCTTTCTCGTACATCACGGGACACAGAGCGACATAGTCATTACTATGTGGGACGTCCCAAAGCAATGCCCAATGAGGGGGGGGTTACACCATACATAAGCTGAGCGCTATCAGACATGAGGATCTTTTGCGGCCTGCAACACACTGCGCCCAAAGGCGACATCCTCCTGACTTCTAACGTCCACCTGGTAGAACCTAGTAAACGTGTGTACTGAAGACCATGTTGCGGCCTTACAGATTTGAGCCAGGGAGACCTGGTGATGCACTGCCCATGAAGTTCCAACTGCTCTCGTGGAGTGCGCCCTAACTTTGAACGAAGGCGGTCTCCTTCTCAAGCCATAGGCTTGCATAATGACCTGTCGAATCCACTTGGCTAAAGTAGATTTTGACGCTGCCTGGCCCTTTCTGGGGCCTTCCGGCAGAATAAACAAAGTATCCGTTCTGCGAATCTGAGCAGTGGCTTTTAGATAAGCTTTAACTGCTCTTACTACATCCAAAGAATGTAATAACTTTTCCTCTACCGAGCTAGTTTTGGGGAAAAAAGAAGGAAGAACCACATCTTGGTTCAAATGAAACCTCAATACCACCTTAGGAAGAAAGGCTGGATGAGGACGTAACACTACTCTGTCCTTATGGATAACCAGATATGGCTCCTTACAGGACATAGCGGCTAATTCCGACACTCTTTTAGCCGAACAAATGGCTACTAGAAAAATCAATTTCCTGGTGAGAAGAACCAAGGAAATGTGCTGTAATGGTTCAAATGGTTGCTTCTGTAGAACCGACAGAACCAGGTTTAAGTCCCATGGACATATGGGAATATTAACCGGAGGGCTAATACGCATCACTCCTTGTATAAAGGCTTTGACTAGTGAATCCGAAGCCAAGGGCCTTTGAAAAAATATTGACAAGGCCGAAATCTGACCCTTGATAGTACTCAAGGCAAGCTTCCTATCTACAGCCCACTGTAGGAAGTCCAGAATCCTACCTATTACGTACTTACGTGGATGCCATTTCTTGGCCTCACACCAGGCGATGTACGCCTTCCAGATTCTATAGTAGATCTGCCTGGATACCGGCTTCCTGGCATTGATCATGGTAGCTACCACAGGATTAGAGAGACCTCTCTTTTTTAGAATGTGGGCTTCAATGGACAGGCCGTCAAACCTAGGGCTGGTAAGGAAGGGTGGTATATCGGTCCTTGCGAAAGCAGGTCCAGACGATGTGGGAGAGTCCAAGGACTCCCCACTGACATTTTTACAATCTCCGCGTACCATGCTCTTCGGGGCCACGCTGGAGCCACCAGAATCACTGGTTTCTTTTCTACCCTGATTCTGCGAAGTAATCGAGGTAACAATTGTGGCGGTGGAAATGCATATATCAGCTTGAACTGATCCCAAGGGAACACTAGGGCATCCGAGCCGCAAGCTAGGGGATCCCTTGTCCGAGAGACAAACCTGTCCACCTTTGCGTTGAATCTGGATGCTAGAAGATCTACATCCGGTGTTCCCCACCGCTGACATATTGTCCGGAAAACCTCAGGGTGAAGGGACCATTCCCCTGGGCATAATTGCTGGCGACTTAGAAAGTCCGCCTTCCAATTCTCCACTCCTGGAATGAATACCGCGGATATGGCTGGGACATATCTTTCTGCCCATTTCAGGATGTAATTTACTTCCCTCTGGGCTGCACGACTCCTGGTGCCACCCTGATGATTGATATATGCCACTGCCGTGGCATTGTCTGATTGAATTCTGACAGGGCACCCTTGGAGTTTGGATGTCCATGCTACTAGGGCATACCGGGCTGCTTGTATCTCTAAGAGATTGATGGGCAGGGCCTTTTCTGCATCCGACCATCTGCCCTGGAGAGACCATTGCTCCAGTACTGCTCCCCAGCCTATAAGGCTGGCATCTGTAGTGACCACCTTCCAAGAAATCGGACTGAAGGATTTCCCTTTTTCCAGATTCTGGAGAACCAACCACCAACGGAGGCTCTTGTGAACGGAAGGGGACAAGGACATTGGTAAGTCTAGGGCCTGAACTTTCTTGTTCCAGGCTGACAGCATGGCCCTTTGCAAATTCCTTGAATGGAATTGACCGTAGGGTACTGCTTCGAATGATGCCACCATTTTTCCCAGCAGCCTCATGCACAGGCGTATGGACGGCTGTCTTTTTGTACCCACTAGGTGGATCAAATCTCTCAAAGACAACACCTTTTCTCGAGGCAAGAATATTTTTCTCTGGCCTGAATCCAGCCTTAACCCCCAAGTATTCCAGACTTTTGACTGGTTTTAGGGCTGACTTGTCTCGGTTGATAATCCAACCGTGAGTTTCCAGATACTTGATTGTCTTGTGAACGACCACTTCTAGTTTTTTCACTGAGTGGTCTATCAGCAACAAGTCGTCTAGATATGCCATTATCGTTACACCTTGTGTTCTTAGATTGGCCAATAATGGGGCCAGAATTTTTGTGAACACTCGTGGTGCTGTGGCCAGACCGAAGGGTAAGGCTCTGAACTGAAAATGGCGCCCTTCTACTGCAAAGCGTAGAAATTTTTGGTGGACTGGAAAGATGGGAATGTGCAAATAAGCATCTTTGATGTCGATCGAGGCTAACCATTCCTCCCCTTGTAGGGCAGTGGCCACCGATCGGATCGACTCCATCCGGAAAGTCCTGATATGCAGGAATTTGTTTAGCCCTTTTAGATTTAATATGGGCCTCACGTCCTTGTTTGGCTTTGGGACTGTAAAGAGGTTTGAGTAAAACTCGAACCCCCATTCTTCCAGGGGAACCTCCATAATTACTCCTTGGAGCAATAGTTGTTCTAGTGCCAACAGGAGGGACTCTCTCTTCCGGGGATCCCTTGGCACGTTTGACCTCATAAAATGGGAAGGAGGAGAGTCTTTTAACTCCAATCTGTATCCCAGACTTACTGCGGAGAGCACCCATCTGTCTCTGATCGTGTCCCGCCAGGTCTCTGCGAACAACTGGAGTCTTCCCCCCACCCGATTGAGTGGGGGCAACCCTTCATGAATTTGACTTTGGGGGAGGTTTTGTACCTCTCCTGACCCAGGGTTTCTTATTACCCTGCGATTGTCCCTGATTTTTACCCCCGGGATTTGACCGAGGAGGCCGTCGGAACTGTTTCACAGCCGATGCCCCAGGGACTGGAGAAGCAGGCCTCTTAAAAGAGGGACCTCTAACTCTGTTTTTAACCGGCAAGAGTGTACTTTTACCGCTGGAAATTTTCTGGATATATTTGTCCAGGTCTTCCCCGAATAAGCGTTCACCATGAAATGGGAAGCTAACCAGCAATTTTTTACAGGGAGCTTCAGCAGACCAGTTTTTGAGCCATAGAAGCCTGCGCATGTACTACAGACAGCGTTAGGCGGGAGGCCTGATGGATTGAATCCTTTATGGCGTCAACCGCAAAGCATAAGGCTCTAGGTAGATCAGCTAGGGCAAGGGCCTGCTTATCTGGCAAGTCCCTTAAGACCTGTTTCAACTGATCCTTCACTGCTTGGCAGACCCCAATAGCTGCCACTGCTGGTTGTGTCACCAAGCTTGCTGTAGAAAAAGAAGATTTTAATAAGGACTCCAATTTTTTATCTATTGGGTCCTTGAACATTTGGACATTATCCACTGGACATGTCAGTGATTTATTCACACAAGAGATGGCTGCGTCCACTGTAGGGACCCTCCATTTTTTGATGAACTTATCCTCCATGGGATAGACCACCGGAAATCTCTTGGGGGGAGTAAATATTTTATCAGGACATTCCCAATCCTGGTAAATGAGCCCTTCCAGTAAAGGGTGAAGTGGAAAGGAACAGACAGTCTGGGGAGCTTTTAGCGACCCCAGCGAGGAGACAGTAGTGGTTGACGGTTCCACAAGGTGCATTTTAAATGCTGATCGGACCATGTTAGTCAGAGACTGAACCCATAATCTTTCAGCTTGAGATGCTGAGAAAGGTTCCTCCACTGTTGATTCCTCTATAACAGAATCAACCTCCTCCTGATCCCCTTCAGGCAGGTCGATCCCTGTATGGGACTGTTGCTCTGCTAACAGGTACTCTGAAGGAGGAGATCGGGCGTGCTTTCCCTGTGACAGGGAGGCAGCGATCAATGTTGACAATCTCTCCTCTAATCCTCCCAGAGCTGAGGAAAAAACCTCCTCTGTTACATACACAGGAGCAGGTGAACTGAGGACAGCCACAGTACCAGGTACTCCTGCGGGGTCTCTACGGTCACTAACCTCTGAATTTTCAGGGGAGACTGGTGCAGCAGAAGCATGCCCAAGATCCTCAGAGCCCGATGGAGACCCCCTTCGCTTCCTGGAAGATTTAGTTCCGGAGCTTCTGGACGGCATATTCCTAAGCCCAAAGCTGAGGTATTCCAGCCGTAATACACCACTTTTACTGATAATAGTCTAGCACAATTGCTGCTATATAACAGTTGGTGTCTACTAAAGTGCCTTTCTAGGGGATGCCTGCATCAACCGCCTCTGTGTGCCTTATTTACTGTTGCTAGCTCTGTCTGTGCACTTCAATAGCCAGCTGTGATTGTGCCATTAAACACGCGGCGCACACCGAGCGTCATCCACCAGCTCCGCCCCTTTTTCCAGATCGCCTCTATATATAGAGGCGCGGGCACGTGCGCCTTCGGCGCTCTTTTTTAAAAAAAAATAAGGAGCTAGATGGGAGCCAGGGTCCCTGCCGCAGGGCCCGGGAATGGATGAGCGCAGCAACAGGGCAGAGGAGACAGCTTCCCAGCAGAGAACTTACCAACTGCCTGGATTTGACTTTGGAAGAAAAAAATCCACATTACAAGAAAAAAGAACCATAGCGGCCTCTAGTGTTTAACACAGGTACCGCGGTCTTACCATTTTATTTTTTTATTTTTTCTTGCCTACTATTAAATTTTTTTACATTTTCTTAGTAGTAACAGGCATGCACAGAATATTAGCGGGAATACCTTAGGTAACAGGCAGAAAGACAAATTAGGCTTGGGGGTCCCCCAATAGAACCAAGTTCCTGAGGGCCCCCACTTACCTTTTTCTCGCCGCAGGACTGTTTGGTCCACAGAAGCCCAAACTTCACCTATCACGGCAGGCATTGTAATTAAACCTTCAGGGACCGGGTTCCCAAGGATTCCACTCCCCTGGACCTGTATAGCACCCTGCACAGAAAACATCTTGGTCGTGGGTATGACCAGAGCTCTGGATCCCAGGGTCCAGCCCTCCTAAGAGAAGCATTACAGGCAAAACCTTGCTCTTCTCTGCAAGGCCCGGGTACCGACCGTTTAGCTATGAAGCTTTTTTGGTCGGTTCCGCAATAGTTTACTGAGGCCCAAAAGAACCTGTACGCAAGCTCAGTGAAAAACACATGTTACTTCTTGGCCAACACCTTAGACACTGGCAAAAAACTGAGGTACTCCCGGATGGGAGGGGCTTATATAGGGGAGGGTACTTCCGGTTTTGGAAGTTGCCAGTGCCAGCACCTGAAGGTATCTATATATCCCACATAGTAATGACTATGTCGCTCTGTGTCCCGTGATGTACGAGAAAGAAAAGGTACCTGCACTTCTTTGGTGCGATACAGTGAAATTTGAGCCCATTCAAACAGAATGGGCTCAAAATGCACCACACTGAACCGCATGTGGGATTCACATGCTGGTTTTCGTGTGAACCAGGGCTTAAAGCAGAGCAGATATTGAAAATCGTTTAGATCATTTGTTTTATCTCTGTGTGTCACCTAAGACAAGTTATTTTACTGGGTATATGGAAGAGTTTACAACCACTTTAAACTAGTTGCCAAGATTGTTACAAACATTATGCAAATGATCAATGTTAATTTCGCAAAACGCCCCCTTGTGACGTCACCGCCCGGGGCATGATGGGAACATGACGTCACAATGGGGCGTGGCCTCCGATTGACGTAATGTGATTGCCACACCCCAATCGTTATTTAAGAAATGCTTGACATCAGCGTGGGCAGATCAGCGGGACGTAGCATCGAAGGAGGGTCGTCGGCGGGAGCGGCGGCAGAGGAACAATAACACCGGACAAAGAAGACAGAAGAAAGAAGAACAGCGGAAGAAGAAGCAGGGGGAGAAAGAGAAGACCGGAGGATGAAGATGTGGGAGAAGATGGAGGAAAAAGCGGAGAAGAAGAAAAATATATTTTTAATAAAAGACTTTCTACTGTATTTTTTTAACACTACACTACATTTTTTGGGGTGAATGGGTACCCCATACTCATTCACATAGGGGGGTGGGATCTGGGGGCCCCTTGTTAAAGGGGGCTTCCAGATTCCGGAAAGCCCCCCGCCCACAGACCCCAACAACCACCTGGCAAGGGTTGTCGGGAAGAGGTCCTTGTCCCCATCAGAGCCCCCCCACCCCAAAGCACCCATCCCCCATGTTGAGGGCATACGGCCTGGTATAGTTCAGGAGGGGGGGAGGCGCTCGCTCGTCCACTCCCTTTCCTGACCTGCCAGGCTGCATGCTCGGATAAGGGTCCTCCAAATCCATACAAGCCAGCAATTCTTTATTTTTACATTCAGCGGGAATCCCGCTGACAGCTGATGACTGATCGGTTGTTAAGGACGCAACAGTCAGCTTCCCGGCCCCCTCCTTAGCAACCAACTATTATACAGTGAAAAAAAAAACGCAAATTGTGGCAAAATCGCGGTAAAAACGTGTGTCCAAAAACACGGCAAGCACCCCAAAAAGCAATGCAGAAATGCTCAAAAGCATGTGAATCGAGCCTAATACTTACCTGAGCCCCATCTCGGTCCAGCGATGTTGCATGAGTGTCTCGGCCGCCTGAGACACTCCCTTCTCATTGTCTGAGACACAGCAGCGGAGCCATTGGCCCCAGCTGCTGTCAATCAAAGTCAGTTAGCCAATGAGGGAGAGGGGCGGAGCCTAAACGCAGCTCCGTGTCTGAATGGACACACAGAGCTGCAGCTTGGCTCGGGTGCCACCATAGCAAGCTGCTTGCTGTGGGGGCACTTGACAGGCGGGAGGGGCAAAGAGCAGCCAAGAGGGACCCGAGAAAAGGAGGATCCGGGCTGCTCTGTGCAAAACCACTACACAGAGCAGGTAAGTAAAACATGTTTGTTATTTTCAAAGAAAAAAAAACAAGACTTTACAATCACTTTAACATCTCCATTTAAGAGAGAGATAGGTGACACTTTTCTTTATCTGTACCGGGCTAAGTAACCACATTTACGAACGTCCTATTTATGGATGTCGGTAGTGTCCCCCCCCCTCCCCCCTCATATGCTACCTCAAAATCTGCAAAAGGGTGGAAGCGAGACTAGCTTTAAAAACTTTGTACCACTCCAGTAGTAGCCAGTCAAGACTGTGGGTCTTGTTTACTGGGAAGGACAGGAAGACAAATTAGCGTCTGTGACCCAACTGGGGAGAGCTCACCTCACATCTTGTCTGAGACAGCAGGGCAAGAAATGAAGGGAACAGATGTGGCAGACAGGAGGATATAGGTATAAATTATAACATAGCAGAGGTTTTAACGAAACAATATAATACCCAATTTTTTGTAAATTATAAAATATGAGATTGCATCAAGTACATAGCCAACATGTCAAGCTTTAAAAATGTGCATGCCAAGAAAAAAGGTTGTGTAAACAAAATTGCACAGAAAGCCCAGAAAAATTTAACTTGGGTACTCTTTATTTTCCATAGGCAACACTTTAAAATCACCTACAGGTCATCAGTTCAGAGCTAACCATGAATAGTTTCCTTAGAATTATTACTCTTATTCTGGCATGCACACGATAATGTAGCATGTGTATTGCGAGTGATGTCTTCGTAAGCAGAGGCCCCCACCCAACATGTGTATTTACATTTGTATGTGCATGTAGGTTGAGGTGTGGCAGGCTCAACCTTTTTTTTTTTTTTTTTGCTTGGATATAACTTTATTTTATGACACTTTTTTTTCACTAAAACTTCACATCACATAAGGAACAAAAAGTTACCTACGTGATATAATGTTGTTGTGACAGGTTCTCTTTAATGAGACATCAGAGGTCTATTAGAACCCAGTAGTCCCACCTGCCCTCCACTGAAGGGAGGGGAGTGCAGATAGTGCTCTGTTGGATTCTTCTCTGACCACAGTGGCTAGAGAAAGTGACACCTGAAGCTGAAAGTGATGTTATACACATCGCTTCTAGGTTCTTTGCAGTTAGGGAAGATCCGCAAACAGACGTTCACTGGTCTCCCTCCCCTCTACCTGGCGACATCCAAAAGCAGGTGGGACAGCGGAGTCTGGGAAGCATGGGGGGGGCATACTTCTAGGGGTAACAAAAAGTCAACAGTCACCTTATGAAATATACACACACTGTGTACAAAACCCCCTGCTGCCACTGACGCAAGCCTTTCATCAGTTGCAGTAAAAGGGTTAAGGACAATAAAAAAATTAACCCCACAGCCTTGTAATCCACTACAGAATTAATGAATGCTTCATTACATTAGCAAAAAAAAAAAAAAAAAAACTCTGAAAGGAGCCTTTCACAACAATAAAACAATGCTGAAGGTTATTAGTTTGTTTGTATTCAGTAAACGTAATAAGTCAGTGCTGAAAGATATTAGTGTTTTTTGTGTTCAGTGGACAAAAAGATATTTTGCCTAAATGACTCAACATAGATTTGCCGACCATTATCATTTCTTCCGCTGCTCAAAGTCAACTTATGATATTCATGTCAAAGGAAAGCCTGGCCTTTGTCAAATGTCTACAAAAAAAACTGGTCCTGCTTCAGAAGGAAATAGCTGCATACATACATTAGCCAAAAAATGCCTAACTAGCATAACCTCAAGTAATTGCTAAAATATGCTGTTGGTACCATCTGAACAACACATTTATGCCAATAATCTGCAGCTTTGTTCATCAAACAGACAATTCATCAAGTATTGCATCCAAAAACTTTAGACATTTATATCCAAAATTGATTGAAAAAATGTTTCTTGTTCATAGTGCAAATCTAACCTTAGATGGAAAATCAAGGCTGCAATAAACATGTTACCAGAACTAATTGAAGGGGTTTTCCACTATGTACTAAAAAGTAAACTCCTGCAGAAGGTATCTACTTGTAGCAACATGGAGGAGTCCAGCTGCGCCCTTCCCAGTCCTCTTCAAAGACTAGAAGACACAGCCTTAAAGTGGTTGTAAAGGCACAAGGTTTTTTACCTTCTGTGTGCAGCATTCCCCCAATACTTAACTGAACCCCCTTTCGATCCAGCATCGTCCACGTGAGCCTTGGCTCTCCGGGGACTTGCACTCCTGATTGACTTTTGGCAGCTGTTGTCAATCACAGTGAGCCAATCAGGAGATGGCGTGGGCGGTGCCGAGTCACGACTATGTGTGAATGGACACGCAGAGCCGCGGGTCAGGAGTGCGCCCGCTTGGGTGCCCGCAGAGCAAGCTGCTTGCTGTGGGGGCACCCGGTAGCAGGGAGGAGCCAGGAGTGCCGGTGTGAGAGGAGGGGAGGATCTGGGCTGCTCTGTGCAAAACCACTGCACAGAGTAGGGAAGTATAACATGTTTGTTATTTTTTTTTTAAAGAAAAACAAGGCTTTAATATCACTTTAACTACAGTCAGGTCCATAAATATTGGGACATCGACACAGTTCTAATCTTTTTGGCTCTATACACCACCACAATGGATTGGAAATGAAACTAACAAGATGTGCTTTAACTGTAGACTTCCAGCTTTAAATGAGGATATTTACATCCAAATCAGGTGATTGGTGTAGGAATTACAACAGTTTGTATATGTGCCTCCCACTTTTTAAGGGACCAAAAGTAATGGGACAATTGGCTGCTCAGCTGTTCCATGGCCAGGTGTGTGTTATTCCCTCATTATCCCATTTACCAGGAGCAGATAAAAGGTCCAGAGTTAATTTCAAGTGTGCTATTTGCATTTGGAATCTGTTGCTGTCAACCCTCAATATGAGATCCAAAGAGCTGTCATTATCAGTGAAGCAAGCCATCATTAGGCTGAAAAAACAAAACAAACCCATCAGAGAGATAGCAAAAACATTAGGTGTGGCCAAATCAATGGTTTGGAACATCCTTAAAAAGAACGAACGCACCAGTGGGCTCAGCAACACCAAAAGACCCGGAAGACCACGGAAAACTACTGTGGTGGACGACCGAAGAATTATTTCCCTGGTGCAGAAAACACCCTTCACAACAGTTGGCCAGATCAAGAACACTCTCCAGGAGGTAGGTGTATGTGTGTCAAAGTCAACAATCAAGAGAAGACTTCACCAGAGTGAATACAGAGGGATCAGCACATGATGTAAACCATTGGTGAGCCTCAAAAACAGGAAGGCCAGATTAGAGTTTGCCAAACAACATCTAAAAAAGCCTTCACAGTTCTGGAACAACATCCTATGGACAGATGAGACCAATATCAACTTGTACCAGAGTGATGGGAAGAGAAGAGTATGGAGAAGGAAAGGAACTGCTCATGATCCAAAGCATACCACCTCATCAGTGAAGCATGGTGGTGGTAGTGTCATGGCGTGGGCATGTATGGCTGCCAATGGAACTGGTTCTCTTACATTTATTGATGATGTGACTGCTGACAAAAGCAGCAGGATGAATTAAGTAATTTGGGCAATATGATCTGCTTATATTCAGCCAAATGCTTCAGAACTCTTTGGACAACGCTTCACAATGCAGATGGACAATGACCCGAAGCATACTGCGAAAGCAACCAAAGAGTTTTTTAAGGGAAAGAAGTGAAATGTTATGCAATGGCCAAGTCAATCACCTGACCTGAATCGGATTGAGCATGCTTTTCACTTGCTGAAGACAAAACTGAAGGGAAAATGCCCCAAGAACAAGCAGGAACTGAAGACAGTTGCAGTAGAGGCCTGGCAGAGCATCACCAGGGATGAAACCCAGCATCTGGTGATGTCTATGCGTTCGAGACTTCAGACTGCAAAGGATTTGCAACCAAGCATTAAAAAGTAAAAGTTTGATTTATGATTGTTAATCTGTCCCATTACTTGTGTTCCTTTAAAAAGTGTGAGGCACATATACAAACTGTTGTAATTCCTACACTGTTCACCTGATTTGGATGTAAATACCCTCAAATTAAAGCTGGAAGTCTGCAGTTAAAGCACGTCTTGTTCATTTCATTTCAAATCCATTGTGGTGGTGTATAGAGACAAAAAGATTAGAATTGTGTCGATGTCCCAATATTTATGGACCTGACTGTATCTGCAGCGTCACTGCTGGTCAAACCAGTCTTGCTTTTTGTCCTCTTACGCCTATATATAAATATATATCAAGAAACTGATTAGACTCTCTCAGAAAGTTTTTTTCTTTTAAAAGCAAATTTGTGCAGGTATCCAGCATTTACAGAAGTAGATCAGTAATGGCAGCTTTTGTATTCTCATGACAGGTTTCCCCATCTGTGTTGCCGATGTTCTTACAACGGGGAATAAACATAGCCCTTGATTAGCCATCTAAGCGATAGCATTAGCTCATAAATTTATTTCCCAAGTCACAGTAATGATTATATTGCTGGAGGACAAAGCTAATGTAACATGATGGCTGCTATACCTCTGAAAACCGAAAACTCCACTCCTGTTTGTTCATTTGTTTTTTCATTTGAAAATCTAAGGCAGCCAGCTCTGCATTCATACAAAATGTATAAAAGATTGCATCCTACCTCTTGCCTAATTGCTGTTGAAGAATCAGTACTTTGTCAGAGAGTTCTTTTTCAACATTCTGCATTTGCAACTCATAGTCCTTAACACTGAGCTGCACTGAATCTTCCTTTTCGCATATAAACTTCTGTGTCAAGGTTTCCTTTTCAAGCCTCTGTGCAGATAGCAGCTGTTCTCGATCTTCTTCAACTTTTTGTATTGATTCTTCATGCATTTCTTTCTGTTGTCTTAAAGTCTTTTCATGCTGCTCAGTTTGCTTTTCAAGTACTTTTAAAGTGTCTTCTAATTTAGTCTGTAAGACATTTAGTTCTTCCTGAAGCCTGCTTTCTCTTTCTAGTGCTTGCTGATGGCCACTGGTCAAATTATTAATGTCTCTTTGTAATGATTTGGTTTGCGCTTCATGAATATTCAGCATCTGAGAAATACATTGTTCTTTCTCCATTGTCAATAACATTTTGAGCTCTTCCAGTCCAAGCTCATGTTCACCTTTCTGATTTTTTAACACATTTCTTAGGTGAATAACCTCCTTCTTTAGTGAGTCTGTTTGCTCACTGACTTGGTAATTCAAGGTGTCTTGCTGCTGTGCTTTATTTTCTTCCATAATTACTTTTATTTCATCAATTTCCCCTTCTTTAAGCGCTAATTCCACTTCTAATTTACATCGAATATCAGAAAGTTCTGAAATTCTAAGGTTTAGTTCCTGAAGCTGAGAATCTTTATCCTTTGCAATGGCTGCACAAGATTCCTGCAACTGGTCCATTTTTTGTTTATTTTCTAACAGCAGTTTTTCTATGCAGCATTTATATTCTACTTTTACATCTTCAAGCTCTTGTGCATGCCTGAGCTGTAAATGATCTTCTAATTCTTTGAGGTGTGTTTGCTCTAAAATGTTAAACTCCTCTTTGAGAAGTCTGAGTTTTTCCTCATTCTCTGTATAAAGTTTATTTAAGTCCTCTAAGGTTGTTTCCCGGGACTCTTTGAGCTTCTGCATTTCATAAATTTGTTCCCTCATAGCACTTTCCACATGGATCATTTTCTGATCTCTTTCATTTTGTAAGTGCAGAAATGTTTCATTTTCACTTCTGACAGCAGCAACTTCCATTTGTTTAGTTTGCAAATCTTCCTTTAGTCCCGTAATATTACTTTTCAACTGTTTTATGACTTCTTCGTTTACATTAAGGTCTTCCTTTGACAGCTGTAGTCGCTTTTCATAAGATTTTTGTAGAAGCTGCAATTCTTCAAAATGTTTCTCTTTCAATGCAGTTTCCAGAGAAACATTAGCATGTTGAATCATTTTTAAGATCTCCGCAGAAACGGATTTAATAGCACTGGCAAATTCACTCTGCTCCCTTTGTACAAGTATCTTTAATTGGCAAAGCTCTTTTCTAAAATTTCGCAAATTGGCTTGTGATTCTTGAGCAACAACTTTGCATCTGTCCACACAAGCTTTCAAAGACATGTTTTCGGCACTGTTATCTTTACTACCTTTTGTGTCCTGCATACGCCTGCTGTCAATTGCATTTATGACCGATGAATATAGGGACTCCACCATCATTTCTGGACTTTGTGTATCACTAATGTTAGGGGACACAGGATTTTCCTCTATAACAAATTCATTGACAGCAGACATAAAGTCAGATTCAGGACTATCTGCTAATGAGTCTAAATCCAAGGAACCCTGTTTAAGCGACTGCTCGATATGTGGATGAGGAATTGTCTCAAAATCAAAAGTATGAGCGTCGATACTATCGGGAGACAATTCTTCTAGGGGTGCTGGGATGGAGACAGAAGGACAAATGGGACCCTGAAGACTAAGTGATGGAGGAGATTTGGATGAGGTAGTAGTTGTAGCTTCAGTTGCACTTTCAATCCTCGGTGTAGTTGCAGATTGTGGTGAAACTTGACCATTAGACACCTAAAAATAAAGTCGAGAAAATTGAATTTGAATCAGTTTAAATTGTGGTGGTTATCAATCATTTTCTAAAAGATAACTTACATCTTACTAATAATCCTGGCATTGCAAAATATAGCACTAAGTGAAATATGGAATAACATAATCTTAGGACTACAAAAGTAGGATTTTTAAAACAGCTTACCTGTAAAATCCTTTTCTTGGAGTACATCACGGGACACAGAGCAGCATAGTCATTACTATGTGGGTTATATAGAATTACCTTCAGGTGCTGGCACTGGCAACTTCCAAAACAGGAAGTACCCTCCCCTATATAAGCCCCTCCCATCCGGGAGTACCTCAGTTTTGTAGCAAAGCAATACGTGTCCCCAAAAGAGGGGTGGGAGCTCTGTGTCCCGTGATGTACTCCAAGAAAAGGATTTTACAGGTAAGCTGTTTTAAAAATCCTACTTTCTTGTTCATACATCACGGGACACAGAGCAGCATAGTCATTACTATGTGGGACGTCCCAAAGCAATGCCAAATGAGGGGGGGGGGATACACCATACATAAGCTGGGCGCCATCAGGCATGAGGATCTTTTGCGGCCTGCAACACACTGCGCCCAAAGGCGACATCCTCCTGACTTCTAACGTCCACCTGGTAGAACCTAGTAAACGTGTGTACTGAAGACCATGTTGCGGCCTTACAAATTTGAGCCAGGGAGGCCTGGTGATGCACTGCCCATGAAGTTCCAACTGCTCTCGTGGAGTGCGCCCTAACTTTGAACGGAGGCGGTCTACTTCTCAAGCCAAAGGCTTGTCTTATGACCTGTCGAATCCACTTGGCTAAAGTAGATTTTGATGCTGCCTGACCCTTTCTGGGGCCTTCCGGCAGAACAAACAAAGAATCCGTTCTACGAATCTGAGCAGTGGCTTTTAGATAAGCTTTAACTGCTCTTACTACATCCAAAGAATGCAATAACTTTTCCTCTACCGAGCTTGGTTTGGGGAAAAAAGAAGGAAGAACCACATCCTGGTTCAAGTGAAACCTCGATACCACCTTAGGAAGAAAGGCTGGGTGAGGGCGTAATACTACTCTGTCCTTATGAATAACCAGATATGGCTCCTTACAGGACATGGCGGCTAATTCCGACACTCTTCTAGCCGAGCATATGGCTACTAAAAATATCAATTTTCTGGTGAGTAGAACCAAGGAAATGTGCCGCAAAGGTTCAAACGGCTGCTTCTGCAGAACCGACAGAACCAAATTTAGATCCCATGGGCATATGGGAGCTTTAATCGGTGGAATAATACGAGTCACCCCTTGCATAAAGGATTTGACAAGTGAATGCATAGCCAGGGGCCTTTGAAATAGTATTGATAAGGCCGAAACCTGGCCCTTGATAGTACTTAAGGCAAACTTCCTGTCTACAGCCCACTGCAGGAAGTCCAGAATTCTGCCTATAACGTACTTACGTGGATGCCATTTTCTGGCCTCGCACCAAGTGATGTACGCCTTCCAAACTCTATAGTAGATCTGCCTGGATACAGGCTTCCTGGCATTGATTATAGTTGATACCACAGAGTTAGAGAGACCTCTCTTCTTTAGGATGTGGGATTCAATAGCCAGGCCGTTAAACTTAGAGTTAGTAAGGAAGGGTGGTATATCGGTCCTTGCGAAAGCAGGTCCGGACGACGTGGAAGGGTCCAAGGACTCCCCACAGACATTTTGATGATCTCCGCGTACCAGGCCCTTCTGGGCCACGCTGGAGCCACCAGGATCACCGGCTTCTTTTCCAACCTGACTCTGCGAAGGAGTCGAGGCAACAATTGTAGCGGAGGGAATGCATATATCAGTCTGAACTGATCCCAAGGGAACACCAGAGCATCCGAGCCGCAAGCGAGGGGATCCCTTGTCCGGGAGACAAATCTGTCCACCTTTGCGTTGAATCTGGATGCTAGCAGATCTACATCCGGTGTTCCCCACCGCTGACATATTGCTCGGAAGATCTCGGGATGAAGGGACCATTCCCCTGGGCATAACTGTTGGCGACTCAGAAAGTCCGCCTTCCAATTCTCCACCCCTGGAATGAAGACAGCTGATATACATGGGACATGCTTTTCTGCCCATTCCAGGATGTGACTTACTTCCCTCTGGGCTGCACGACTCCTGGTGCCTCCCTGATGATTGATATATGCCACTGCTGTGGCATTGTCTGATTGAATTCTGACAGGGCACCCTTGGAGTCTGGAT
The DNA here is from genome assembly GCA_029206835.1 of Rana muscosa. Taxonomy (NCBI): domain Eukaryota; kingdom Metazoa; phylum Chordata; class Amphibia; order Anura; family Ranidae; genus Rana; species Rana muscosa. Next base: position 17,044,877 of record JARGYO010005626.1, read on the forward strand.
GTCCAGGCTACTAGGGCATACCGGGCTGCTCGTATCTCTAAGAGATTGATGGGCAGGGTTTTTACTACATTTGACCATCTGCCCTGGAGAGACCATTGCTCCAGTACTGCCCCCCAGCCTATAAGGCTGGCATCTGTAGTGACCACCTTCCAAGATATCGGACTGAAGGGTTTTCCCTTCTGGAGATTCTGGGGGATCAACCACCAGCAGAGACTCTTCCGAACGGAAGGGGACAAAGCCATCGGGAAGTCTAGAGCCTGAATTTTTCCGTTCCAGGCTGACAATATGGCCCTCTGTAAATTCCTTGAGTGGAATTGGGCGTATGGCACAGCTTCGAATGATGCTACCATCTTTCCTAGCAGCCTCATGCACAGGCGTATGGACGGCTGTCTTTTTGCACAAAGCAGACGGACCAAGCCCCTCAAAGAGGATACCTTGTCTAGAGGTAAGAAAATCTTCCTCTGGTCTGAATCCAGCCGTAGCCCTAGATATACCAGGTTTTTCACTGGCTGTAGGGCTGACTTGTCCAGGTTGATGACCCAACCGTGAGATTCTAGATACTTGATTGTATCGACAATTACCACTTCTAGCTTGGCAACTGAGTGGTCCATCAACAACAGGTCGTCTAGGTATGCCATTATCGTTACACCTCGTGTTCTTAGATCGGCCAACAGTGGGGCCAGAATTTTTGTGAACACTCGTGGTGCTGTGGCCAGACCGAATGGTAAGGCTCTGAACTGAAAATGGCGCCCTTCTACTGCAAAGCGTAGAAATTTTTGATGACCTGGAAAGATGGGAACATGCAAGTAAGCATCTTTGATGTCGATCGAGGCTAACCATTCCTCCCCCTGTAGGGCAGCGGTGACCGATCGGATCGACTCCATCCGGAAAGACCGGACGTTTAGAAATTTGTTTAGACTCTTTAGGTCCAATATGGGTCTTATGTCCCCGTTTGGCTTCGGGACTGTGAAAAGGTTTGAGTAGAAACCCAACCCCCACTCTTCCATAGGAACCTCCATAATTACTCCTTGGAGCAATAGTTGTTCTAACGCCAATAGGAGAGACCCTCTTTTCAGAGGGTCTCTTGGCATGCCTGACCACATAAAATGGGACGGAGGAGACTCTTTTAACTCCAACTTGTATCCCAGAGTTACTGCGGAGAGCACCCATCTGTCTTTGATCGTCTCCCGCCAGGTCTCTGCGAACAACTGAAGTCTTCCCCCCACCCGTTTGAGTGGGGGCAGCCCTTCATAGGCTTGACTTGGAGGCTGGTTTAGTACCCCTTTGGATCCAGGGTTTCTTATTACCCTGTGACTGTCCCTGATTTTTACCCCCTGAGTTTGACCGAGGAGGCCGTCGGAACTGCTTAGTAGCAGACGTCGCAGGGATAGGAGAGGTAGTCCTCTTAAAAGATGGACCCCTAGACCTCTTCTTACTCGGTAAGAGAGTACTTTTACCACTGGAAATCTTCTGGATATACTTATCCAGGTCCTCGCCCAAAAGGCGTTCCCCATGAAATGGGAAGCTAACTAAGAGCTTCTTACAGGGAGCTTCAGCAGACCAGTTTTTGAGCCACAGAAGCCTACGCATATGTACCAAAGACAGCGTGAGGCGGGAGGCCTGATGGATAGAATCCTTGATGGCGTCAACCGCAAAGCATAATGTTCTAGGCAGATCAGCCAGAGCCTGGGCCTGCTGGTCTGGCAAATCCCTCAGGACCATTTTCATCTGATCCTTTAAAGCTTGGCAGACCCCAATAGCTGCCACTGCTGGCTGTGTAACAGCCCCTGCTGTGGAAAAAGCAGATTTTAATAAAGATTCCAATTTTTTATCTACTGGATCTTTGAACATTTGAACATTATCTACTGGACATGTCAGTGATTTGTTCACAGAAGAGATGGCTGCATCCACCGTAGGAACATTCCATCTCTGGGTGAACTTTTCCTCCATGGGATAGATCACCGGAAATTTCTTAGGCGGAACAAATAGTTTATCAGGATGTTCCCAGTCCTGGTATATAAGTCCTTCCAATAATGGATGTATTGGAAAGGAGCAATTAACCTGGGGAGCTTTTAGCGACCCCAATGAGGAGACAGCAGTAGTTGATGGTTCAACAAGAGGCATTTTAAATGCAGATCGAACCATGTCAGTTAGGGTCTGGACCCACAATCTTTCAGTCTGTGATGCTGAAAATGGTTCATCTACTGTCAATTCCTCAAAAACAGAGTTAACCTCCTCCTGATCCCCTTCAGGTAGGTCGGTCCCTTCCTGGGACTGTTGCTCTGCCAACAGGCACTCTAATGGAGGTGATGGAGATCTGGCGCGCTTTCTTTCCTGCAGAGAAGAAGCGATCAAATGCTGCCAATCTCTGCTCCAATCCCTCCAGAGTTGAGGCAAACACCTCCTCTGTTATATATGCAGGAGCAGGTGGACTGAGGACAGCCGCAGTACCTGGCACTCCCGGGGGTTCCTTATGGGTATTAACCTCTGATTTCTCAGGGGAGGAGGGTGCAGATGACTGCTCCAGATCCTCAGAGCCCGATGGAGACCCCCTACACTTCCTGAGAGGTATATCTCGGAGTTTTTTAGGCGGCATATTCCTTAGTTCAAAGCTGAGGTATTCCAGCCGCAATACACCCCTTTACTGAAATAGTCTAATGCAATTTGCTGCTATGTACATCAGTGGGTGTCTACTAATGCGTCTTTCTGGGGATGCCTGTATCAACCGCCCGCTGTAAGCCCCTATACCATGCTACCAGCTCCTTTTCATGCTCTGTGTCCATAGCAAGCAGCGTGGACTGAGTCCTTTTATCTTGCTGGGACGCCCGCACATGCGCAGAAGCGCTGGGCGCACAGAGCGCGTCATCCGCCAGGCTCCGCCCACTTTTTTGAAGCTAAATCTATAAAAAGAAAGCGTGTGTGCGCGCGCGCGCGTGCACGTGTGCGCTCTTGGCACCCTGTAGGGAGAGGAGCCAGGGTCCCTGTTTCACCAGGACTCGGGGATGGAAGGAAACTACTTGGCAGCATGACAGAGGAATGCAGCTTCCCTAATAGAGCGATCACTCATCTGCCTGGACTTTCACCATGGAAGGAATAGTCCCAAGAAAAAAAAGACGTTCCACAGCGGCCTCTAGTGGACAAACACAGGTACCGCACTTTTGTCTCTTTTTTTTTTTTTTAAAACCTCCTTTATGAAAAACATTTCCAGGTTTACAGTTTTTAAAACTTCCTTTATGAAAAGACATTTCTAGGATTTCTTAGGCATATACAGCTATTAGCGGGAATACCTTTAGGTAACAGGCAGAAAGACATATTAGGCTTGGGGGTCCCCTCAATAGAACCAAGTTCCTGAGGGGCCCCCACTTACCTTTTCCCCGCCGCAGGACTTTGTTTGGTCCACAGAAGCCCAAACTTCACCTCTCACGGCAGGCATTGTACTAGACCTTCAGGGACCGGGTTCCCAAGGATTCCACTCTCCTGGACCTGTATAGCACCCTGCACAGATAGCCTCTTGGTTTTGGGTATGACCAGAGCTCTGGATCCCAGGGTCCAGCCCTCCTAAGAGAGGCATTACAGGCAAAACCCTGCTCTTCTCTGCAAGGCCCAGGTACCGACCGTTTAGCGATGAAGCTTTTTTGGTCGGATCCGGAATAGCTTGCTAAGGCCCAGAGAACCTGTACACAAGCCCAGATGAATACATGTTAACCTTGGCCAACACCTTAGACACTGGCAAAAAACTGAGGTACTCCCGGATGGGAGGGGCTTATATAGGGGAGGGTACTTCCTGTTTTGGAAGTTGCCAGTGCCAGCACCTGAAGGTAATTCTATATAACCCACATAGTAATGACTATGCTGCTCTGTGTCCCGTGATGTATGAACAAGAAAATCCAGTAATAATTCCAATAAAGGATATTTCATGAAAAACCAAAACTGACAAAAAAATAAGTCCAATATATAATGAAATGAACAATCTTTGCTTCACAGTGAAATCTTGAAGGTAGATGAAAGTGAATAGAAGGTGAATCTTGAAATTAAACACCAATAAACACTCGTGCACCACCACCAAACAATTGCGCTTCCCACAGGCAAGCTGATACAAGCCCAAAAAAACACATGAGGAACTCCGTTTCCACGGTACTGGATATCCAGGAAATGGCACTCTCCAGGAGTCAGAACTCAATGGCCAAGCGTTATCCGAAAATAGAAGGAGAGACCCACATAGTGTGTATCGTTCGTATAAAACATTTATTAAGAATAAAAATGGCAACTTACATCCAAGCGGTGCATCAAAAGCATAAATTACAAAGGAGAGCCGGCCGGCATGCAATCTCCCGTCCTAGAGCGATGACGTCAATACGTCTGCCTCCCGACGTATGTTTTGCTACACAATACCGTCCTAGAGCGATGACGTCAGTACGTCTGCCTCCCGACGTATGTTTCGCTACACAATAGCGTCGTCTATTGTGTAGCGAAACGTACGTCGGGAGGCAGACGTACTGACGTCATCGCTCTAGGACGGGAGATTGCATGCCGGCCGGCTCTCCTTTGTAATTTATGCTTTTGATGCACCGCTTGGATGTAAGTTGCCATTTTTATTCTTAATAAATGTTTTATACGAACGATACACACTATGTGGGTCTCTCCTTCTATTTTCGGATAACGCTGGGCCATTGAGTTCTGACTCCTGGAGAGTGCCATTTCCTGGATATCCAGTACCGTGGAAACGGAGTTCCTCGTGTGTTTTTTTGGGCTTGTATCAGCTTGCCTCTGGTAAGCGCAATTGTTTGGTGGTGGTGCACGAGTGTTTATTGGTGTTTAATTTCAAGATTCACCTTCTATTCACTTTCATCTACCTTCAAGATTTCACTGTGAAGCAAAGATTGTTCATTTCATTATATATTGGACTTATTTTTTTGTCAGTTTTGGTTTTTCATTATTTACCTTATTCATTACTGATTTTTTCTACACATACATTTTTCACTAATGGTACAATTTTTGGGATAGTTTTTTATTTTTTGCGCAGCTCCCCTTTTTCTTCTTTCTGTATCATTGATGTTTTGTCTAGACATTAGAGCTTGCTGTCAATTTAGGGGTGGGGTTTTCTATTTTTAATTTTAATTTTATTTTTATTAGCGCAGTAATTTTCCCATTCTATAAAGGATATTTCATACCTGCAGCATTTTGCTACATTTTTGGTGGGGTCTCGATAAAAATACAACTGACATAAGGATAATGTCAGGGAATTCCTGTGAGATGTTTTGCACACAGACATGCACAAGCACATAGCCTTTGCCATAGAACGGCGAACAGGCGCGCGCATGCACAAGTCTAATTCTCCTTGGCGCCAGACGGCCTGTTTAAATGGAGTCTGGGCTCGTGTGCTTTGCTGACTGATCTTCAGCTGTGTTCCTGAATCCTGCTCTGATCCTGTGTGTCCTCCCAGTATTTAGACCCAGCTTGCTCTTGACCTTGGCTCTGTGTTCTGTTCCTGTACTGTTGCCCATCTCTGACCCGGCTCCGTTCCTGACTCTGGCTCTGTCTATGATTTGGTAGCTCACTGTCCGCCTGCTGACGAACTTGGCTATCCCTGAGACCTTGCTCCTGTCTATGTTCCTGGTTGCTGTTAACTCTCGGTTACCTGCCTGGCTGTTTCCTGTTCCTGCTCAGCACATCACAGTCTACTCCAGACCGCTGAACCCTGCCAAGCGGTTCTCCCGGGACCTCCTGCTCCAGGCACTCGTGTCCCTCTTGTCCTTCAGCTTCCTCTGTCTCACCTTCAGCGGAGCCAAGACAGGAGATATAAGAGAGGCCGACCTCATCAAATCAGTCTCCCATCCGATCCCTGACAGATAAACCTATCCCCCAATAACAATATAAATCTTACTGACATTCCCCTACTTGAATATCACATTCCACAGTTGTGGGGGAAATTCTTTTGAGGTGTATAAGGACATTTGCCTATTTCTTAGATGGATCCATTTTAACAAATCAAAGAAAATTTCCTGCACTTAGCCACAATTGATATTTGCAGACTTTTTTTTTAAGGCTATAGCCCAGGATATTCGTAGTAGTGACAGAAATCAAGCCTACACAAGCTCATAAGAGGTGAAAGAGAAGCTCTAGCACAACTGAATAAGGACCATAATTGCATTATTTATCCCAGTGACAAGGGCGGGAATGTGGTGTTGTAAAAGGAGAGTGATTATTTGAAAGAAGTAAACGGACAACTAAGCAACGGTTTATGTTCCCAAAAAATGAGCAAACAACCCCTTTTTCACCCTTGTCACGGAAATCAATGGGAAGCTACAGTATATAGCGCTTTTAAGGTCATCTACTTTCTAAAAAAAGAATAGGAACATCTGCAGTTAGGTTACTCTATTCATTCACCCAGTACATTTACCTTGTCTTTTATTACACCAGGAGCGCTCTAGGAGCCTGGACCCGCTGGGCACCCTGTCCGTCATGAGTGTCGACATTAGGCGCACCCCTTCGGCTCCCAACCCTGATGTGCTCGGATGGCCCATGGCTTTTGACATTGCGTCATCTTATGCACACTCATCTGTAAGTGATCTGGTCCTAGACATTTTTTTGGGGGGGTTACCCACCCTCTCTCCTCTACCGTGACTCAGCTAGCTTACCCAGATCAACTTATTCTCCTTTGCAGATACTTGACACTTCTGCTCCTGAAAAGTGGTTAAAGGCCGCGAAATGCGTCAAAATTTTAGACACTGTATACCCCAAGTTACACATCTTCCCGATAATACGTGTTTACCTTATCTTTACCATGACAGGGAATAGAAAGACTGGATTGTGCAGATGCTACCTCTGTTATGTTTTTACCTAACCAGCCAGGAAAATCTGAGGAAGGGAGGACACCACAGAACAGATGGAGTCCATCTGGAAACATAAATAGGTTGGATTAAAAGTCCCCAAAACCTTTCTGGGTCCAGAACCGGGGCTATTACGCTCTGGAGAAGAAAATCCTGCCCGCCTTGTAAACAGCCTCCTGTGGACATTCTAAGTCAGTATCTAGTTTCTGGACTGAGATGCTGGCTCACAGCTGACACAATCAAATAAATCAAAAGGGATAGCAACAATGGTTGGTTCACAAACTCTCTCCTTGTCTCCCAGTTGTGCTCATTTGTTGTCACCATGTCACACCGGATTACAAGAAAAACTACAAGTGCCAATTTTAACCGCTTGCCGACCAGCCGCCGCAGTTATACTCGTACACAGCGATCTGTGGGCGCACGTGACAGCGGGGGTGCCAATCAGCGGGTCCGGAGGACTGGATGTCCACAGGCTGTCCGCGATCGTTCCCTGCAGCGACAGAATGGGGATCCACCATAGTAAACAAGGCAGATCTCCATTCTGACCGGGGAATCACATATAGATCCTGTCATTCTGCTATGCAGGAAGATGGCTCTGAGGGAACACATTTAACCCCTTGATCGCCCCTGATGTTAACCCCTTCCCTGCCAGTGTCATTAGTACAATGTCAGTGCATATTTTTAGCACTGATCGCTGTAATAATGTCACTGGTTCCCAAAAAAGTGTTAAAAATGTCAGCTAGGTGTATGATCTGTTCGTTGCAATGTCGCAGTCCCGCTAAAAAAAATCACTGATCACCGCCATTACTAGAAAAAAATAAAAATACAAATGCCATAAATCTTTCCCCTATTTTAAAGATGCTATAACTTTTGTGCAAACCAATCAATATACGCTTATTGTTTTGTTTTTTTTACTAAAAATATGTAGCAGAATACATATTGGTCTAAATTTATGAAGAAATTCGATATTTTTTATTGGGTATGTTTTATAGATGAAAGTAAAATATATGTTTTTTTTTTTCAAAATTGTCTTTTTTTCTTGTTTATATCGAAAAATATAAAAACCGCAGAGGTGATCAAATACCACCAAAAGGAAAGCTCCATTTGTGGGAATAAGGGACAGAAATTTTATTTGGGTACAGCGTTGCACGACTGTGCAATTGTCAGTTAAAGTAACGCAGTGCCATATCGCAAAAAATGGCCTGGTCAGGAAGTGGGCAAATCCTTCTGGGGCTGAAGCGGTTAAGGAACATTGCACAGGCGTGGTCCACTGTTGTCATTAGCAGAAACCCCACCCCAAGAAATGCCATGCAGCTTTCACTAGAGTGCATGCATGTAAACAAGAAGTGGCTACAAGAGATAAACAGCACATAGATAAAAAAAAAAAAAAAGAAAAAGTATTTTAACAATGAAGCATGTCACGGTTTATCATACATGTTGGCAAACATTTAGGGTTTACATCTACTTTAAACTGTCTGCTGTACTAGAAATAAATGTCAAAGGTACCACAAAAATACCACACCTTTTGTTCATTTAACAGATCTGTAATCGTCTGAGACATTTCATCCAAACTTTGCGCAGCTTTCACCAGGTTATGGAGAGCACGAACATGCTGGTGCAGAGGCTCAAGATCACAAAGTAAGGGTACCCTGAGGGGAGAAAACACAAGCGATAATCAAACTTTCTTGCATTCAAGAACATTACAAATACATTCTACATTTAAAAAAAACAAAAAAAGACATAAGACTTTAAAGCTGGCTATACAAACTCAGTTTGTTTTCGTTCAACCAAGCAGGCTAAACAAAGAAAAAAAATTGACAGATCGCCACACCAACACAAGCGATGTTAGTGTGGTGATCTCCGCCGCTGTGCTATTGTATTCTGACAAGGGGACTGCCCCCCCACCAGAACACATTAATCAGTGCTGGCAGCCATTGGCTGCCAGCACTGATCGGCTGCTGGTTGGATGTTGGTCTTCCAGGATGCCTGTTCGACACAAGACAAGCTTCTGTCGCACAGGCAGCTCTACACATGTACCAAATGTCGGCCAGTTCCTGTTTAACCGGCCAAAATTTGGATTGTGTGTACCCAGCTTAAGGTTGTACACGAATGATAAATGTATTCATAGGCATGTAAATTGTCTTTAAAAAAATATAAATAAATTGCCTCTGCGGTTAAAAACTTACTGCACAGAGAAAAAAATACTTATTTTGTTGGCATAAAGATAAAAATGTAAACATAGGAAATTGCTATAAAAACACCATTACACTTCTCAAAAATAAGAATGCCTAACTTCATTCTCAAGATGTTTAATTAGGATAGACAATTCAAATAAAACATTTGTTCCACTGCTTAGCCGTAATTTATGGTCATTGATTTCCTATTAATCACAAGTGCTTGTTAGTGGATATAAAAAACAAGACAAATCTTGGCAAATTTTGTGATTAAATGCCGCTATTCAGCTTTTTTAATGAATGGACAACTGCATTAATACCCAAGGGACTTTTCTCGGTGAAACTATTAGAGTTGAAATAGAAATGTACAATCAGGCAAACAGTAAATCTTTTTTTTCCTTCTTCTAAAGTGATATGGGATTTAACTTGGACTGCACAATATTTCAAATGTCAGACATTGTGTGTGCTGCGTTTGAATGAAACCTTAATTTAATAAGATTTATTTTCATCCAGATCACCACCTGCTTGCTCTGATGACTCACTGTTGCTGCAATATAAAAATGTCAATATGAATAGGAACATGAAAAATGGACTATGTTTTGAAAAGAAGCATGAAGTACAAATTTAGGGATTTTTGAAATGTCTAAATTATATTAGCCATTTTTTTAACCATGCTCCTATAGCATTTTACTGCTGAGTGAGAGCGTATCGCTCGCTCTGCTCCGATCAGCGGGGGATCTCTGAGCTGATCCCCTGCTAATCGGAAAGGAATCTGCCCCGTGTGAAAGGGGCTTATAACTACAAGAGGAAATTTGAAGGCGATCAATAAATGTATTATCGGGTGAATATACTGAGCAATAAAATATAAAAGTTAGACATGAAACCTATAAAAAATTAGAAGGGGATGAGTAAGAGGGAATGAAGTTTGCTGTAAAAAAAAAAAATACAACAGACAAAAAATTCCTTAATACTAAAATTCAAAAGGTTACAATCATCAAGTAGAGTTAATATCTGCCACCAATATAAAGAATGTACCGGTATAATAGCAGTTATACTTATTTTAGTAACTATCTCAGTCTCTACTGTATACATCTTTGCCATGCCTACACGTATGTTACTATTAGTGGCAAATAAATTTTTAGTTTTTCTCTATTTTGACAGAAAACAAAGTGAGAGAGCCTTCCCAATAGGCACAGAGAAACAGGTAAATGTTAAACCCATCCACAGCCTACCCTAACTAGAAGAAAAGGTATTGACTGGACATCCACTTTAAGCAGGGCTTGTTGTAATTAAAGTGGAACATCACTCTCTCAATCAACATGGACTATTTTTAATTTTTATACTGCTAGCATTAGTAAATAGATAAGAAAGTATATCATGTTTACTTGTTTTGAACTTTTTTTTTTACATTTCTTCAGTTACTTCCTGGTTTTCAGACCTAGGCAAATGATGTCATACATTTCAGGAGTCTTTGGGAGGGGTGTTTTCCCAGCTAAGAACACTCATCAGCCTGAGCTAAGGGCAGATGAATTACAGGAATAAATGCTACATGAATCATCTGCCCTTACTCAAGATGTCCTGTTTTTCAATATGATTTCTCAGCAAAATAAAACATGGAGGGATGGATGCATGGGCGAGTTTGCTTTGAATATTGAAAATGAATTAAATAGCATTTTTGGTTTGTGGTGCTCAGATACTGTGGAGTTCCGCTTTAAGCATCATGATTACAACACATAGGAACAAGAAAAATGAAATCTAGAGGACATTACCTGAGGAAAAGTTGCACTTCTGGAGGACAAAGTGACTGCAAAAACTGAAGGTCATTTACAGATATATCAGGAAGCTCACTATCAAATTTCCTAGGCTTTCGAGTCTAAATATGATATAAAAAATTCAGAGTAAAAAATATATGCATTAATCATAAATGCTGGTTTAATATGACCTACCTACAAGAGTTATATTACAGAATAATTTAAATATAGAATACAACATTTACGATAAGTATTTCAACCTTAGGTTTGGCACTGACCAGGGGGAGTATATAATGCATAAAAAAAATCCCCCTGCACATCACGATGTTGACACTTATAGAAAATCCCCTTTTATACAAGTATGGCTGATCCACAATATCCGTATTTATTATAAAAGAAGGACACAGGAATAAAGATGGAATTTAATTTTCCCCCCTGTGCTCATTGTTGTCAGATACAGTGGTCAAAACAGTGCTGAGTTAGGACTACCGTATAAACTCGAGTATAAGCCGAGTTTTTTAGCACATTTTTTTGTGCTGAAAATGCCCCCCCTCCCCCTCGGCTTATACTCGGATCTGTGTCCATCTTCAACTTTGTGCGCCTGATCCCGGCCAGCCGTAGGTCCCCTGGACCACAAACTTGGCACACATGTAGCCACCCTCTTCATTTACAAGTGTGCAGAGTTTTTTCAGGTACGGAGATTGGACACAATGAGGCATGGGCACAGTGAGGCATGGGCACAGTGAGGCATGCACATGGACACAGTGAAGCAAAGTGAGGCACAGTGAGGCATGCAGATGGACACCCTAGGATTATACCCGAGTCAATACATTTTCCCAGTTTTTTGTGGCAAAATTAGGTGCCTCTGCTTATATTCGGGTCGGCTTATACTCGAGTATATACGGTAATTGTTTAGGTATGTACACAGATTGTGAAACTATTTTCATGCAAAAAAATAAGTATACATAGAGCATGGTAAAACATGGTCTTCATTAAATGACTTACTAATGGTTCCCTGTGATGTAATATAAATTAATATGGAGGCGATGTTGTTGCTATTTTGTCGTTGTACATTGCCAAAAAATGTGTGTCCCATGCATGTGCAGTGCTGTATCTGACTGTGAGCATCTATGCCTATTGTGTATACCTCGTAATGTGCCATGCTTTAACCCTTACATCTCCTGTGATTTACATAAATATTATTTTGCTCAGGAGCACATGCGGGATTTGACCACCATATTGAGCTGATCATCAGAGGGCGGAAGCATCCAGGACAGGAGCCACAATACACTGTGCATGTTCGATCACACCAAACAACATGACTGCACATGCATCCGGCACAGTAACATTTAATTGGTTGAGGGGTACCCCTGGTATTGGATGTGGCGGCGTGACGCATCCAAACTCAAGTGGCAGCTGTTAATGTAAGTGCTGAGCAGCTTTACAACATGTTATGCTGGTTGGTTTCTTCTTTTTATATATGGTTGCAGTTTTAATATATATTTGGTGAGCCTTTAATGCTAAATAAATGAGCAAATGTTTTTATATATGCTACGCAATGGTCTCTTTTTGTCGATACAACATGTGGGCTTTTCTTTTTTTTAAGCAGCCATCTAATATCATATTTCTCTTGTTGGGGGAGTAAAGAGTCTGGAGAGGTCTTAAAGGGGACATCACAGATCTCTAAAAAAAAAAAATTCTACTGCTTTTTATTGGGCAGTAAGTTCGCTGGTGAATTTGCATTCTATTGGGTAACTGCTGGTGCGCACATTTTTGGTTGCTATCCTTGATGAAGGTGGAGGATTTTACGGATAAATGTTTTTTGTTGTCATATTAACTTTTATTATCTAGTGATTAGTGTGTATTATTTGTAAATGCAAAATTGATATACATAATACACTATGGTCACATTTTGTTGCTCTGGTATGTGAGCTTAAATTTGATACTACATTATCCTCATTGGGGATTGGATATCTGAAAGAGCTGGACAGAGGCTAAAGCGGATTTAATGGGGAAGCCTACCAATTAATTTCATGCGTTTTTACTTCTTGGGATTTGAGTAGCCATTAATTCTAGTGAGTTTGCGATCCAAATTGGGTGATTGAGGCTTTATGGATCTCTAGTGGATACGCATTCAGTAGTGAAAGTGAAAGACACTGAAAATGAATTTTGAAACAACTTTTTTGTAGCAGTAAAATTTTTAGAGTTTTATTTTAGGCAGGTCATGAAGAAAAACATAGCGCATGTTATAGCCTGGTGCCATTTTTGATTAATAAAATGGGCTGAATGCAAAAGATTTTGGAACAAGAAGAAAACATTTCTTGCTAAGCGTAGAACTGTAAGGTTCTCGGAGTCAGGATTGTATTATGGCTAACCAAACATAGCAAAAGTGTTTGTTAAAACATGTTCAACTTACAGAGTTAACCAATAAATAATATCAATTTAACACAAAAAATTCTAAAAGCAGAGACTAAGTAAAAGACTGTGTTATACATACACAGAAAGATGAAGGCCAAGAGTCAAGTCCTCGAAAAAGACGATTTCTTAAATAGGATTTCCCTATATGAGAAAGAAAATTAATTAGCAACTCTATACTGCTATGGCATTAAATTTATGCAGCAATAAGATCTATACATTTTACACAAGCTTAAACATCTCAAATGGCTTTGAAAATATCAAATGTTAACTAAGACCTGCACACAATGATTGTCAATGATGAATTTAAAAGAAATCATATGTACAAGGACTGCATTAGCATTAAATTCATAAGCATGACAGTGCGATTTGTGATCTGCTTTAACTGTGTATTACCTTAAATCAATTCAATTATCGAATATAGATCTAGTGCTCCAAGCAGCTGACAATTATCAAAAAAAGCCTCTTTAGAGCTCTGAAATACGTACATGCTAGATAGTGTAGGCTGCTTCAGGTTCCCAGTAAATGCTGTCATTCCTTCCATTTCTGCTTCCTCAAAGCTGCTCTGTGTTGATTCACAGGCGCTGACTGGCTGATGAAGTGGAAGTGGGACAATCGAATGGGACAAGGATGGAGCAAACACAAAAAGTGTTTCAGAGCCTTAAAGGTTTTCCTTGGTACACTAGAAGTATCTTGGAGCAGTAAATACAATACAAGCAACCTGCCGATAACTCTTTTGAAAGTCTACTAGACAAATAGTATAGGTGTCAATATAACCGAGGGACACTTATTTGTAGTGTGTGAAACTATAGATGAGAAAATACACTTTGAATGCTCACAATATTAAGCGTTATACTCTGTAAATTACAATTTGGTCAGCATGGGATACCATCTGTGTGTTTAAATTACTGAATTATGGAATGAACTGTGTTTTATGCCCCTTTCAGATGCGATGGACTCCGTCAAGCAGATCTACCTGCTCAGCAGGGATCTCTGTGCCGAGCCCCGCTGAGCAGGCAGATGACAGGTCCATGTCCGCTACGCAGAGTGGACATGGACACACACTGTCCTCTATGGGGTAGTCGGATGGAAAGGGACTGCCTGTCAATTTCCATCTGACTGTCATCCGATCCGATGCCCATCCGTCTGTTTTTAGCGGACAAGGATCAGATCAGATGCTGGCAGGTGTCAGCGGCACATGTCTGCTGACATTGCCGCTCTATAGAAAGCTATGGATGATCCGATCTGGTCCTCCTGAAAAACTGAAAGACGGACCCTATCGGTCCGTCAGTGTGAAAGGGGCCTTAATATAAGGTTGACGTGTTTATAAAGATACAATTTGTTAATGGGAAAGAATCCTCCACCCTACATGATAATGTTTTACTGCTAATGAAATATATTGTAAATATATCGATAACATATACTTCAAAATGTATGACTGCATTATTGCCTAGTCTTGGCTGTTAGATGCAGAAGTCACATAGTGTGATTGAAGGTTCAACTGTAATTGGATTTTTTTACCCCGGGACTCTGAAACCCAGCCAATACTTTATTTAAAACCCTGGCTAAGTGCCTAGCAGCACTAGGGTCATAGTTTGCATGTTCTCCCTGTGCGGGTTTTCTTCCGGAAACTCCGGTTTCCATCCACACTCTAAAGACATGCTGGTAGGTTAATTGGATCCTGTCTAAACTGGCCCTAGTATGTGTATGTATGAATGTGAGTAGATAGTAAGCTCCTTGAGGGTAGGGACTGATGTTAATGTACAAATATAAATGTGAAGCGCTGCATAAAGTAATGCCGCGTACACACGATCGGAATTTCAGACAACAAATGTTCGATGTGAGCTTTGGGTCGGATATTCCAACTGTGTGTAGGCTCCATCGGACATTTGCTTTTGGAATTTCCGACAACAAATGTTTGAGAGCAGGTTCTCAATTTTTCCGACAACAAAAGTTCTTGTCGGAAATTCCGATCGTGTGTATCCAATTCCGACGAACAAAAATCCTACGCATGCTCGGAGTCAATTCGACGCATGCTCAGAATCATTGTACTTAATTTTTCTCGGCTCGTCGTAGTGTTGTACCTCTCTGCGTTCTTTATGTTCGAAATTTCCAAGCAACATTTGTGTGGCCGTGTGTATGCAAGACAAGTTTGAGCTAACATCCGTCGGAAAAAAAAACACGGTTTTGTTGTCAGAAATTCAGATCGTGTGTACGCGGCATAACAGCGCTATACAAGTACCCATAATAATAATAAAAGATACACCAATCTGTCATACGTTTATAACCACCCACCTAATATTGAGTAGGTACCCATTTTGCCACCAAAACAGCTCTGACCCATTGAGGCATGGGCGCCAATAGACTTTAGTGGAATCTGCCACCCAATCGTCAGTAGAAAATCCTTTAAGGTATGAGGTGGGGCCTCCATCAGTATATCCTACAGATGCCTGATCAGATTGAAATTTTGAGATTTTGGAGGCCAATTCAACACCTCAAACTCACTGCTATGTTCCTTAAAACTTGAACCATTTTTGCAGTGTGGTAGGGTGCATTATCCTGCTGAAAGAGGCCACTGCATCCAAGATATACGGTTTCCACAAATGGGGTTTACATGGTCAACAAGAATGTTTAGGTAAGTTGTTTGTATCCAAGTAATATCCACATAAATGGCAGGACCCAAGATATCCCAGCAGAACATATGCCCAAAGCACCACACTGCCTCCCCTGGCTTGTCTTCTTCCCATACTCTATCCTTGTGCCATCTCTTCCCCAGTTTTGTGACACGCATGCCCCCAGCCATACACACAGTGATGAAAACGTGATTCATCAGACCTGGACACCTTCTTCCACTGCTCCGTGGTCCAGTTCTAATGCTCTTGTGCCCATTGTGGGCTCTTTTGTCTGTAGACATGGGTCAGCGTGGGCACCATGACCAGTCTGCAGCTCAGCAGCTCCATACACAACAAACTGCGATGCCTGTTTCAACACATCACCTTCAGGGACAACACTTGCTGCCTAATATATCCCATCAACTTTCAGATGCCATTGAATAAGAAATAATTAAGCCCGTCAGTGGTCATAAAGTAATGGCTGAACAGTTTATGTTTAAATACAAATGTAAAATAGGGTCCTCATTCCTTCCCTTCCTTGAGTGTTTTCACTATGGATGGATGCTTGTGCTGACCAATATAAGGCATAGAAAGCAGGGGTGAGAGGGGAAAAACACAAAATTTGCGTCTATAATTGTTGGCCAAATGAATGGTTGTTTTTTATAACTCTCAAAGACACCAGTGATGGCCCTTCCCTGTCCTCTCTGTGTTTGTCCAATTTTAGTAAGTAATAATGGTAGAGTCACTCTCTAGTTGGAGATTTGCTCACTTAATGTAAAATCCTTGAGGCGAAAGTGGCACACTAACATTGCTTTGTAATGGGAGCAGTTGGCTGGAACAGTGAACCATGGTGGGATCTCTTGCCACTGATGTTCTCTAAAGCTTTAAGAAGCCAAAATGTTGAGATGTTAAAACCAGCATCCAATCGACAATGAAATAACAGTTTTTAGTGGACTTGACAGTTAACTTCTTTTTGTCTCCAGACAATGAATTTAGTTTGGGTCTTAGAAAAATAAATAATACTGTTTTAAGGATATTTCAGCAGAAATTAGCTACAATCCTAGTGTTAAAACTGACTCTTTCATGTTTAAAAAGTGTCTAATCACAAAGGTTAGCTGCCAGCAACCACTGTGATTGGCTCCTTGCCTCTACTCCATGGTGTGCAGCTGCTGATAACAGCCTTATAATCAGAAAGCTATACGACACACTGGGAGTATGCTCTGAAAAATGGATGATTTCATACATGATGTGCAAACATGATTAACAGTGTCAGTGCTGTGAGCTGTGGGTACATAATGAACATCAGGCATTACTTACTAAACAATTTCCCAAATGTTTCCCTTTTTGCTTTTTCATTTTCATAGAGTGATTTTCCATCTTTTACTAAAGCATTTGCCCACTGTTAAAGAAGCATACAGATTAGTTATAATTTGAGGATTCAGTCTATTTATCAAAAAATATATACGGTAACAGACATTTCCTTTTCCTACAGCATCTAAAATATCTATTTATTTCAATAGTTATCTAGGTAATGATGATGTAAAATCTTTGGAGATAATCCATGCTACGCAGACCACCCCAAACCTGGATTCCCATGTTTTGCATTTGCTGGTCAATAGGATCCCCCTGATTAAACTGGGGTCACATTGAGGGCTGGGATCAAACTCAAAATAGAAGAAATTGAGTCTTCATTTCATACTGAAAGCATCTCAGATCACTGAACATGCGTTTTAACTGGAATCATATTTGGAAAGATCTATGGTGGCAACTACACATGGTTGCTGCTTATTCACTTTTACTAAAATTCAATCAATTCAAAATTACTGTACATGCCTTAATTTTTCATAGATATGACTGAAATTTCAACATGCTCATAATGCAAATATATGTGAATATTATAATGCCAACAAAGGAAGATACATACTAAAAAAAATATTAAAATAAAAATATTTTTTTTTCTAATTTGCATAACAAAGTTGCTCTGTAACTTTCTCAGGCTGACAAGAAAGGAATAGCACCTGCAAAACCAATATTTCAGTTTTGGAAAAAGCCAGCACATTGATGGGCCTGGCAACTTAAGCTGGGTATGCACAGGCCGAATGTCGAGAAACGTCGGCCAGTTAAGAAAAAAACTGCCGAAATTCATCCCGTGTGTGTGCCACCCTGACGGGCAGAAACCATCAGTTTGGCCGGCTTCCATCGGACGTACATGCTGGAAAGCCAAGCCAATGGCAGAGAGCGCTAATCAGAGTGTTCTGGCGAGGAGGGCTGTCCCCCTGTCAGAACACAACAGCTTAGCGGGGGAGATAGCTGCACTAATGTCGGATTATCAGTACAGCGTCTCCAATCGGAGCTGACAGGTTTTTGTGTGCAACCAAAAACTGTAGTGTGTACCAGGCTTTAGGTGGAAAACAAACTGCAACATAAGTACCCAAAGAATACTATATATGGAATAAATAGGTTATTCAACAGGATGTTACCTATGCTTGTACTGCTGCAAATTAGGGACACAGAACCAAAGCCATGCCTCTCCTCCTTCTCCACAGAGGAGATTGATAGCAGCTACCGAGATGTTGCTTTGGTTCTATGTTTCTCATGCTGCCAGTGTGTACTGCACTGGGAACAGCTGCATGTACGCTTGTAGTTCAGTTTGGGAGCATGCACAAAGTAGAGATGCCAGAGGGGCTCCAATGGTCCCAGCAGACACAGGTGGCACACACATACATAATTCAGGAAGTGGGATGGGGGGATAGTATCAGGAGAAAAAACACAGGAAAACAATTGTTAGGGGAAAAAAACAGCAAGAGCATGTAAGTCTTGCTATCAGTCTCTCATTTTACAAAGAAAAAAATTGGCTTTACTATCACTTTAACCCCTAAAGCAGGCTTTAGCCTGTCTCCTCTCTCCAACTCAAGCACATAACCTAACGCTAGTCAAATCTCTAATCTAAGTCCTTACACTATTAATAACAACTACTTTGATGAATATTTTCTTTATCCAGTACCAGGAAACCTTGCGTTGTGCCAAAAGCATGGTGCGCTTAGACCCTGGTTGCAGTATAATTCACTCTAATCTACTTGTCATTTTTAAAGGCCCCAAACAAAACTTGTACTACTTACCTCTCTGTAGTGTTTTATGAACATTTTCCTCCTGACAACCTCAACCACCGCTAAGCAATACATTTGAGGAACTGTACTCAATGCCTCAACTATTTTCACCCTTTCAAGAAGCTCCATTAAAAGTCGGAATAAAGCCTGGATTTTTTCCCCATCTTGGTCAGCATGCAGCATTACAAAGCAGCACCACCTGAAAAGCAAGAAATACTTCAGTTCAACAATCTCTGAGAATGTCTGTGTAACAAGATGCTTCTACATATAACTTAAACATTTTATTGAGCAGACAAATAAACAGAAATGTCATTCACCCTTAAAAGAGAACTTCTAACATTAGTGCTCAATAGCACTATTTTTATTTTTTACAAATCCTCTCTTGCTACTATAACAAATGTCCAAGTTCAAAACATTTTCCCATGAATTTCTGCAACATTTGTAACCAGGACAAAGAGTGAGAATGAATCTCCCTAAAAGGGATATTAATAAAACCTGAGAAAAAAAAAATCTAACCCTTCCATACTTAATCAAACCACGAAAAAAATCTGGGCTTTAAATACACTTAATTAAAATGACCTCTTTAACCTTCATAAAAATGGGATTATTGGTTTACCTGTGAAATCCTTTTCTTGGAGTCCATCACAGGACAAAGGGTATCTTCAGGTCCATTAAAATAAGGTTATTCTGCCACCTTCAGGTGATTGGACGCTGGCAATTAAGGCAGGGAAAAAAGACAGGCAATCTCATCCCAGGCATACCCCTCCCAGCTGGTCATAGCTTTAGTTTTATAGCAAGCAATAAAACAACAAAGGTAAAGGGGTGGAAACCCTGTATAATGTGATGTACTCCAAGAAAGTGATTATTCAGGTAAACCAATAAATCCTATTTTCCTTTATAGACATTCCAAGCTATAGGGTATCTCCATCTCCATTATGAAAAAGGGGTGTCAAAAAGCACTGAATAACAGGGTAGGGCACACACAGCCAACAGGCCCCAAACAACTAAACCAGAACAGGTTAGAACCTTACGCAGCAGCCTGCCAGACCCAACCAAAGGCCGTGTCCTCAGAGGATTGAACATCCACTTGGTAAAACTTTATAAAAGTATGAACTGAAGACCAGACAGTAGCATTACAAACTTGATTTACAAAAGCCTGATGTTGAATAACCCAGGAAGCATTAACACCCATGGTAGAATGAGACTTCATCAAAAACTGTGGAACTTTGTCCTTTAGACTTTAAGCTTGCAAGATAAGCTGATTGAGCCATCTGGAAATAGTAGATTCGGAAGCTGCGTGACCCTTTTTTGGGCCTTTAGGAAGCACAAAGAGGGAATCGGACTGAAAAATTGCAGGGGTCCACTACAGATAAATTTTGACTGCACATACCGCGTTCAAGGTATGAAGAGCCTTGTCTCTCAGTGCCTGGTTAGGATGGAACAAAGAGTCCTCCTTAGCTAAAAAGGACAGATGAGGCTGCGAAAAAACCTTGTCACAAAGGATCGCCAGGAACAGTCCCTTAACGGCAAGAGCCACCAATTCTGAAACTCTACAAGCTAAAGTAATAGCAACCATAAAAATAAACTTCTATGTCAGAAGGACCAAAGACATGTCCCAGAAGGGTTCAAACTAACATTTCTGCAATACATAAAGTTGAGGTCTCATGGAGCCAACCTAGTCTTGACCCCTTGTACAAAGCAATGAGTGTCTGAAAGAGGACTGCTAAGGCCAAAATCTGACCCTTGATTGTACTTAAGGCCAGTCCCTAGTCAACTCCAGACTGGAGAAACAGACATGATTTGCACACTGACAAGTTTACGATGTTGGAGTACCACATTTCTTCTGGGCCAAGCTAGGGTGATCAGATTTATCGAAATGTCTTCCACCCAAAGGCCAGAAGATCCATATCCTGGTCTCCCCACCTTTGGCAGAATTCCCTGAACACCTCTGGGTGAATTAACCACTCCCTCAGAGTCAGTCATTAAACGGTGAGAAAATATGGATGCCTATTTTCCACCCTAGGAATTGTGGACGGTTTAATAGAACGGAACATGAAGTTTCACCCAAGACAGGATAGGATCAATTCCTTTAAGAGTTGGGTTTTAACAGTCATGCCATTAAAGCGAAAACTGAAAAGCAGAATAGAATAGAGGGCCTTGAGATAGCAGAAAGGCATAAATTGGCCTGAAGTGAGACTAGGGAGTTGGGTATCTGTGGCTAGAGTGAGGGCTCTGAGCATCAGCTCCAATATGTTGATGGAGAACTTGGTTTTCCCCAGGGATCATGTTTGCCATTGTCCTGCCGAGAATTGCCCCCCAGAGGATTCTGCCCGCTCTGTACTGCGCAGGCACAGCGCTTGCCTCCGAAAATAGCCGAACATGTAGAGCTGAGAGTCAGCTCTAGATGGCTCCTGCGCACACCAAATTGTGCTGCGCTTCTTTTGCATCCAGGCTCTTTCTTTACCATCCCCGTGGACATGGAGGATGTTAAAAAAAAAAGAGCCAGGAGGCCGAGCGAGCGCAGCGAGCCGTCCGAGCGCAGCGAGCCGTCCGAGCGAAGCGAGGACATGAGGCCGACTGGCCACTTACAGCTAGGTCCACGCAGGCGCCGTCTAGAGCTGACTCTCAGCTCTACAGGTTCGGCTATTTTCGGAAGCTCATTCACGTTCGTACTGCGCAAGCGCCGCGCCTGCGCAGTACAGGTGGGGGCAGAATCCGCGTGGGGGACGTTTCTCGGCAGAACACCGGGACGACAAAATATTTAGATAAAGTGATTGTGAATGGAATTGGCAGATGGGTACCGCCTTGAAAGAGACTACCATTAGGCCTTAAACTTTTAGAAACAACGGGTGATTTTCTCTGTGAATGAGAAAAGGTCCATCACCTTCAGACTCTAGCACAATACTGAGGACTCAATAAATGGAGTGAAGTTATAAGGGAGGGGGCGTGTCCTCTAAAGTTTTTCCAGTGTCTGATCACCCGAAAGTACATGCCTATAAGTCATGGTGTGGGAATATTATGCCTGTGTCCTGGACTGTACAATTAAAATATATATTTTTCTTCTGTGCTATAATAATAATAAAGGTAGATTTTATATTACCATAACTAACAATAAATAAAACAATGTGGAAATCATTACACAAGTTACAATCACAATACAGGCCATCCCTGTATCTCTTTTACAGTGGGGTCTGGGTATGGTCTTCAACGTTATGCTGAGTACCAGCCGATCTGTAAACTGCCAAATGAGCCCCATTGATTCTGCAGCAACTGAAGAATCTTGCTAGCAGAAAAAATATATTGAGAAGAGAAGATGTCCATTCTTCTAAGACGCTAGGAAAAAACTGAGGCATGCTGGGAGTGGAAAGAGTTATAATAGGCTGCTCTAACAGCTTTGGTTTGCTAGTGTCCAATCTCCTAAAGCAGTATAACTCAATGTACCTGAATCTACACCCTGCATGCCATAATAAAAAAACAAAAAACTTTTCAGCAGTCAAACAGCAACAACATAATACAGCTTACTTTAGTCGGACTTGTAGATTGTTGGCAAGCTCCTGTTTGGCAGTGGTACATTTCTGCTTGATGTCCAGCAGTTTTCTGTGGTTTGTTAACATAATCATTAATTGGTTTGCATGGCTCAAACACAAATCTGGTAACACAGAGGGGTCCTTCAAGTTTTCAGCCCGCTTCTGATTGGCTAAAAATCCCTAAAGTAAAACAGGAACACACATATGTTAAGTTGTAAGGTTTTCTTAAGAGTAAAATAAAACATATATGGTATAGCATACAAAAATGTTGAAATTGTTATATGAAGGAGGTCAAGAATAGTAAGTAACAAAACCGAACATTGAAACATTGGTTGATACACAGGTAAGAAGCATACATATAAATAAAATAAAAAACAGCTCTACATGAGAATTCACATTATCCACTATTAAATCAAACACAATAGTGTATATACCATAAATATTCCTGTGAGGAACGCGGTTGTAAACCCTCTCCTATACCCAGTAAAGTGAACAGCCTCAGATGATACACAGAGATCAAACAAATCCTCCTACATAAGTTTTACTTGTATATCTGCTGTCTTTCCCTTTATGCATTCTTTGGAAAGTGCGGATCATGTTAATAATCTTTCTTCCTGTTTCAGCAGCACATAGGGGTGGGTGTGGAGTCTGGGCTTACACTGTGCGAGAGCTGATAGGAGTTAAGGCACACACCCCCACTCCACATAGGTGAAGAAATGAAGGAACACTCAGAGTTATCCTTCCCCAACTCAAATTTTCAGCTGCTATCTTGTGTGTCGTAGCACTTGTCAGAAGTGACTCTGCTGATAACAGAGGAATGAAGCAGCAGAAAGACATGGCACTTATAGCTTGGAGAGAGATAAGTAAACACTACAGATATACAGGTATGTGCTTAGGTTTAAATTTCATGAATGAGGTTGAGCCCAGGTTCACACTGAGCTGCGGGAATGAAGCCGTGAGAGTTCAGCTGAACTTTCACGATTTCAATCACGCATGTCAGTCCCGATTTCGGCCGCGATTTCAGAAACATTGGTGCGGGTTTCTGCACAGATGTCAATGTAAATCGCAGCCCGGAATTGCAAAGAGTAGTACAGAAACGACTTTTTGAAATCGGTGCGGCGCCGCAAATGCAGCGTCGCACCGATTAGGACGATGCCATTGCCGCCGATCAAATCTTACCAATGTGAATCAGGGCTTACAATCACTTTAACAGCAGATGACAGTTCACAGAATGTCCTTTAGTGTAGAAATCCACCTCATGCCAAATGCTCCTTTTTTCTTCATCTTCCATCGTCGCATATATAAATATAAAACACGTTCGCCAGATTTATATGACCACTAAGCAGATCATAAAGTGCTTGATGATTAAAGGGGTTTAATCACCTCCAGTAACCTCTTTTTTCAACTACCCCTCTGGTTAGGTCCTTATGCACTCAGCCCTCTCCACTCAGTATAACAAATTATAAATACGCAATCACCATTGTGTAATATCTAAAAACTCACATGTAAACGCTTCCTACTTGAGGAAGTCCTTGTGATGAAATGCATAGATAGTGGGTGTGGCGTTATACGCTTTGGAAGAAACACAGAAGTGATGGGTTTTTCCTGGTGCCTCCATGTCAGCATACCAATGGTTGATGGCTCTGCCCCCGATTAACCCCCAGGACCACGTAACTCTATAAAAGAAAGAGTTACTCCCCCCCTCAGGCATTCTTTTTTCCTGTCCTCATCCCTACAGGATCACAGATCAGCCCTGCCTCACCGTCTTATGGTGTTACCATTGCAGGTTCATGCTCTCCTGCAGTATGGAGTCCCATGTCTTGGGCTGCTAAACGCGCCAGATAAGTATGGGAGCCCGTTTTTTTGTGGATCTTTTTAAGGCTAAGGTATCCCAGGAGCATATTCTCACTCCTCTATGGGCATTGGCTAGCCGTATCTAAAAGCATTTTCGGGTCACATGTTACCTCACCTGTCCTGCAGTGCCTGTCTAGCCTCAGTAGGACCGACATCCGGTCCATAATCGTTTGCGCTGCCGCTGCACTATCCGGCTCCCTGCTCCCCTCCAGCCTGTTTGGACGCTTTGCGCGCGCCACGAAGCTTAGCCTCGTCATCTCGGGAGGCGGGGTCACGACGTGACACAATGGCGCATGCGCAGTAGCCGGGAGAAGCCGAACGGTGGCCATCTTTGTACACCCAGGCGGGACTTTCTTATTTAAACAGCCTGCTAGCCCAGTCAAAGGCAGGCTGTCGGGGAAAGACCATCTCCAGGTGAATCTGTCCTGTCTACCTCACCCGATGGAGCCCAGCCAAGGTAAAAGACATGCATATCTATGGTCTTTATGTTATGAATGCCTGTGCTTGCATTTAAATATTTTATATACACACACATGACACTTAGATCCTACTGATTGGTTCACTCTCAAATTAAATTTACTCAGCTGCCCCCATAATGCCGCATCAAAAAGATCCTCAACATACCATTAGGTAAGGGCTGCAACAATCAGGTAAGTTCCGCATTCAAAGAGCACTGTTTTAAGGGGTATATAGAAACACCTCTTGTTCTGTTTCTTCACAGCCCGCACCGTGAGTCAGCCCGTACTTCTTCTCATCGAGATTCTCACGATAGACGATCGGGGGGACACAGAAGCTCTGGTCATTCATCCTCAGCTCACGCTTCTCGTAGCAGCCAAAGATCACCCCGTCACACCTGAAGCAGGCATGACTCCCAGCGCAGGCCTTTACAGCCAGGGAGAAAGCATTGCTGGGTGTGTGGCAAGCAAGCCTTACCAGATAAGCTGGCATGTGGTCAGTGTTTTTTGGAAGCTACGACAGACAAACAGGAGTCCATAAGCTCAATCAAAGATTTGGTCAAGGACACCATTCGAGAGTTGGCCTTATCTCAGGATCAGTCTACTCCACCTGTGGAGCAAAGGGCAGTAGAGACAACTAGTCTCCAGCCGGACTCAGAAATCAATTCGGAAGATGACGCAAACACAATCGAGGAGAGCACATCAACATTTGATTTCGGGTCAGTGGAACCTTTTATTAACGCAGTTAAAGACGCAATTCAGTGGGAGGAAGATCCTGAACCTCCACCCAAAGCAGGGAAGTATTTCCCTCATCTGACCAAGAAGAGATCAGCCTTCCCCTTAATAGAGGAGATTAGAGGAGTGGTTATGGAAGAATAGAAAAAGGTAGATAGAAGACCCATCGCCTTCAATTGCTTCTCTAAGCTATACTCACTAGCAGAAGCGGACGCCCAGCTCTTTGATGCCATCCCGTCGGTAGATGCATCCGTCATCAGGCTGGCCAGGAATACAACGCTGCCCCTAGAGGACGCAGTCTCCTTTAGAGATGCCCTAGACCGCAGAATAGATTCCGATCTGAAGAAAGTATATCAAGCATCGGGAGGAGCCTGCAGACCGGCAGTGACCCTATCTTCCGTCTCCAGAGCCACCAGGGTGTGGACAGATAATATCGAAACGGCCCTCAGACATGGTCTAAGTACGGATGAAATCATTAAAGCTCTAGACGAGCTAAAGCTAACCTCTGATTTTATGGCAGAAGCAGCCATCGGCGTCCTAAGATGTTCCTCCAGGGCCATGCTTTACTCGATCACGGCTAGGAGAGCGTTATGGCTGAAACCATGGTCAGCAGATCCTTCATCGAAGCAATCATGGTGTCGCATCCCGTATGATGGGAAGTCCCTATTTGGGGATAGGATAGATACGGCAATATCCAGAGTCACAGGCGGAAAGAGCGGCCTTATTCCCCAAGACAGAAGCAGAAGGAGAAAGTTTACTCCGCGGCTAACCTTTCAACAAAGGGCAAGAGACTCCAGGACATACCGTCCGGGGAAAGAATACAGAAGGGGCTGGAAGGGCTCAGAGGCCTCCTTCCTTAAACTGGGTAAACCTAAAACCCCTACACTAGCGATAGAAAACCAGAAGTCCTTTTGACTCCTTCCCCACCCAAACCGGTCCAGTAGGAGCGAGACTCAAATCCTTCGCCCGGGTTTGGGTGGAGAACTGTACAGACCAGTGGGCAGTCTCCACAGTCCGTCAGGGGTATTTCTGGAAATTCAGATCCCGCCCTCCATCCTTCTCCTTCCAACCAACCAAGATACCAGCCTCCAGAGAGAAGAGAGAAGCTCTCATTCAATACATACACATACTTCTTTGCCAACAGGCAATACTGTCTGTACCAGAGTCGGAGAAGCACTCAGGGTTCTATTCCCCAGTCTCTTTAGTCCCCAAGAAGTCGGGGGGCTGGAGGCCAGTATTAGACCTAAAAAAATTAAACAGGTACATTTGAGTAGAGCACTTCAAAATGGAGTCACTGAACACAGTAATCCTGTCGGTACAACCAGAGGACTGGATGGTGTCTATAGATCTCCAAGACGCATACCTCCACATCCCCATCCACCCCAACTTCCAGCATTTTCTTCGGTTCAAGATAGGCAATTTGCATTTTCAGTTTCAATGCCTCCCCTTTGGAATCTCATCAGCGCCCAGAACCTTCACCAAAGTTCTGGTAGCCATCTTAGCTCCCCTTCGGGAGAAGGGGATACGAGTACTACACTACTTGGACGATATCCTGATACTATCTCAGCACAGAGAATCTCTACAGTCACACCTACAGGTGGTCCTGAACACCTTGACACAGTTCGGTTGGCTTATCAACCACTCAAAGAGTCAATTCACTCCTACACAAAAAATGACGTATCTAGGAGCCTTATTCGACACTCCAAAGAAGTCAGTGTCGCTTCCACCAGCCAAAATACCTTTGTTAATACAGAAGGTGAAAGGGACATTGGGGAGCCGTGCCATGCGAGCTTCAGACTGCCTGAGCCTCATAGGATCCCTCTCAGCTTGCATACCAATGGTAAAGTGGGCCAGGGGTCATCTGCGAGGTTTTCAGCAAGGTTTTCTGGCACAGTGGAGGAAGAAGCATCTCGGCCAAATGATAACTATCACTCCTGCAATGAAATCCAGCCTCTGGTGGTGGACAAGGCCTCCAAACCTGCTGACTGCTTGTTCCCTCGGTCCGGTCTCATGGACTGTTCTCACATCAGACGCAAGTCAGCTGGGTTGTGGGGCACACTACCAAAACCAGCTAGTGCAGGGGAAATGGCGTTTCAATGCAGAAGGGACGATATCCAACATCCTGGAACTAAGGGCAGCATTGATTGCAATCCTGCATCTAGCCTCTCTCCTCAAGGGCAAATCCGTATTACTCCAAATGGACAACAGGGCAGCAGTAGCCTATGTCCAAAACCAAGGAGGAACACACAGCAAGTCACTAGCCGGCGAAGTGGCCCCAATCATAGCATGGGCCGAGAAGAATTTGCTAGATCTTCAGGCTACCTACATTCCAGCCCCCGAGAATCGGCTAGCCGATCACCTCTCAAGGTCTTTCACATCCAACAACGATTGGTCACTAAATCCGCAGGTTTTCAACTGGATATGCCTTCAGTAAGGGACTCCCCAAGTAGATCTCTTCGCTTCCCCGCTCAACGCGAAAACACCTCTCTTCTTCACGAGGTCTCCATCTCCGATGTCAGCAGGGGTAGATGCCGTAGTCCAGCTGTGGGATTTTCAAATGGGCTATGCAATCCCTCCGATACCCCTGATACTGAGGTTTCTCCAGCGTCTGACTCTAGAGAAGGTCACTATACTGACAATTGTTCCTTACTGGCCAAGGACACCATGGTTTCCGTTCCTAGTCGAGATGGCCTTGTGCAGCCCATTACCCCTCCCGCTCACGAGCAAGCTGCTATCCCAAGGCGACTTCCTACACCCGCATCCAGAGATTCTAGACTTGAGGGCCTGGAAGTTGAGCGGAAAAGGCTGGGCGACTTAGGGTGTTTTCGAGACGTTGTTCAAACCTTGCTACAAGCAAGAAAGGCATCCACTAACGCCACCTACTACAGAATATGGGAAAAGTTTACAACACTGGCAGAAGCGAATCATTTAAATCCTCTGAATCCTGGGGTCCAGAATATCCTGCTCTCCTTACAAAATGGTCTGGACCTGGGCTTAGGCCTCAGCACGCTAAAAGTCCAAATTTCAGCCCTGTCAGCCCTTACAGACACACGCTGGGCAATAAATCCCCTGGTGGAGCGTTTTCTGAAGGCAGTGTTAAGATTGCGCCCTCCCAGGAAAACACTATACCCCAAATAGGACCTGACGGTAGTTCTTAATGTCCTAGCAAACTCTCACTTTGCACCCCCGGAAGAGTGCTCCCTGGAAGATATCACCGGCAAAACGGCCTTCCTGATCGCCGTCACCTCGGGTCGAAGAGTATCAGAGATTCAAGCCCTACGGGCAGAGGAGCCCTACGTTACCTTTTTTCCCCAGACAGGGTAGTCCTGCAGCCTATTCATCAGTTTGTCCCTAAAGTTCCTTCGGTCTACCATTCCAACCAGGAATGGGTACTTCCAGCTTTTGGAGAAGATCCATCCTCCTCAAAACTACATGAGCTAGATGTAGCCAAATCTCTAAGGCGCTATTTGGAGCTGACACAAGAGTTCAGAAGGGATCAACGTCTCTTCGTTATCCCCAAAGGCACCAAAAAAAGAATGGCGGCCTCCAAGACGACATTGGCCAGCTCGATCGTGAAGCTAATCCAAAGAGCATACCGGGCTAGTGGTTGGCCAGTACCAAATGCGGTGAATGCACACTCAACGCAAGGAATTGCCTCATCTTGGGCAGCTCTGGCTAGGGTCTCTCCTGAGACAATTTGTAGAGCGGCTAGCTGGTCATCCTTCAACACCTTCATGTCGCACTATAGCCTAGATCCGGCGGTCCTTACCTCCCGAGATTTTGGGAAAAGGACTTTAGAACTATCAGTTTCGTAAAATCATTAAAATTATTATTGCAGTACCCTCCCTGTGAGCGAGTTAATTACCATTGGTATGCTGCCATGGAGGCACCAGGAAAACGGAAAATTGAATACTCACCTTTCCGTAATTTTCCTTTCCTGGTGCCGACCCATGGCAGCATACACCCTTCCTGATATAATTCTTAAGCTTCTGAAGACTAGTTACAAGAATGCCTGAGGGGGGGGGGAGTAACTCTTTCTTTTATAGAGTTACGTGGTCCTGGGTGTTGATCGGGGCGGAGCCATCAACCATTGGTATGCTACCATGGGTCGGCACCAGGAAAGGAAAATTACGGAAAGGTGAGTATTCAATTTTCCGTTATCTGTATTGGAGCCATTTTTTGCCTGTTTACATTTACACTTTTAAATTTAAATAATATTTTTTTTTTTATATATATTGCACAATGACAATTGTCTGTTTATATTTTTTTAAACTGAGCAGTAGGTTGGATGTGTAAGGACCTAACTGGAGGAGATTTAACCCCTTAATCATCAAGCATTATATTATCTTCTTAGCTATAAGAGGTCATATAAATCCAGTGAGCATGTTATAATCATATATGTGACGCATGGAGGAAGAATGTTAAGGAAAAGGGAACATTTGGTACGAGGTGGATTTCTACACTAATGAAGGACCCTTTATTAACTGTCATCTACTGGTAATAAACTGTGTATTCCAGTGTGTTCCTCATTGGAATATTTATGTTTTATACACTACTGGGTTTATTTTAGTAGATTAGTTATTTGAGAAGATTGGTAGCATATCAGTATTTAAAATTATCACATAGCGCTGGTAAATTGGTTTATATTTTTATTCATCATGGGGGATAGAGAAGTTGTTGTTGTTTTGGTGGATAGGGGCTAAGCATCCGACATATAAGCAAAAATGCAGTTATTTATATCACCAGAAATGCTAAAGAGTGAGTTCAATAATTGTCCAATATAATATATATATATATATATATTTTATATGATATTACAAACAACAAGTGATGACCAAGCTTTAGAGAAAATTGTCACACACCCCAAAAATGTAACATAAGAAAAAACAAATTGCATAAGAAATGACCTTCAGTAAAAAAAGCATGTTGACACCAGATCCAGAGATATAGGCAGCTAAAGGTAAATTCAAATCTTAACTTTCCCTGCAAAGACTGCATTTGTCCTTGTAGCCTCCCACCTGTATTGTGGGACAATTAATATGATTGGAGGCCTTGAGACTCAGGAGTCCAAGATTGTAGGAACCTGACTATAGAGGAAAAAAGGTCTGTATATAACATCAGATGCCTATATAGGGAAGTGAGCTGTGCAGCTTTTATAAAATAATCATGCAACATATTCAAGCAGGACAAACTATTTCACAATTTGCTATTGATTGTTCAATACAAGCAATTAAATAAAGCTTTTTCCACATTTCAAAAAATTGTTTAATTCATTTAGTTTACAATAAACCCAGGATATAATTTTCCTTTGAGTAGTTCCAGTGTCAGAAGTAGCAAATCCACCGCTGCAATACAGTAATTTTTTACTGCCAGTTTTTGTACTACTTGCCATTTCAGCCAAAAAGAGGTGTTAATAATTTTTATAAAAGTGAAAAGAAAAAGTGGGTATATGCCTGATTCTCCGTGGGGTACCTCCTACGTATGCTGATTGGTTGATTAGTTTCATGAAACGGGATCCTCCTTATAACAAAAAGTACCATAAAAGAAAACCTGGAGGGTGTTGGGACAGAGGCCCAACAGAAAGTTAAACGGTGAATCAACTACAACTCAATCAGCTAAATGTAAAGACTTTATTGTTTAAGGCCAAATATCAAAAACAGCAACTCATCCAAGGGTGATGACACACCCTAAAGGAGAGCAAGGTTTCTCCAGTACATACATACATACATACATACACACACACACATATATATATATATATATATATATAAAACACAAGATAAAATACATGAGAAAACACATACAATGCACTGTTGAAAAAGCTAAAAAAGCAACAGGTAGATGAGCAACCCCCCACTCAAAACCCCAAAAATCCTAAAAAGAATAACCCCTAATGTCCGGACATGTCTAACGTGAAATATAAACCATGTCAATCAAAGGTCAGAGAGCGTTCATCTGGAAATAAACTGAAAGTATAACTGAAACCTGGATGAAAGTTGGCAACAAAATATGAAATACTATGCTGACAGCTTCATTGCAGAGATAGTCCAAACAACACCTAGGTGTCCAATGGTCAGCATAGAAAGCCCAAATTCAGATATAGGTAAAAAATACTTCCGCAGAATGTTCATAAATTGCAAATATTGGTGACATTTTTCACAAAATGTAGATGAGATGCAATGCGAACAATTTCAGATGTAGGAATGATGGTTGCAAACACAGGATAGTCTTTCTAAATTAGGCTGCAAAGGAGGTTATGCCCTGGAAGCATCTATAAAGATAAATGCTGTGTGAGGCGGTAAATGGGTGTGATAAGTAAGCTATTGGCTCAGATTGTGCTTACCCGTCCAGAGTTTATGCTCAAAAGTCCATCCATCAATATCACACTGACTCCACTTAGTAGTGCCGGTGTCTGTAAATCACCTGGAGAGATGGTCCGTTGGATCAACTCCTCTCCATGCACCATTGTCCTGCTACAGATGTCTGTCAAATTCCCAGGCAGTTTAGTGTGGGCTGTGTCCGTCGTCCGGTCACGTGTTCTCGATGCAGGGAGTTCAGATGTCATCAAGCGTGACTGACGTTGTTACGGAGGTTTGAACAGGTGCTTGTCGTCGGACATGACACGTTTCGTGACATTCAGATGAAGTGACTGTGTGTTACGAAACGCGTCATGTCCGACAAGCACAGTCTAGGATAGCCCCCTCATTCCCCCATCCTTCCTGATATCCCCTCCATCAACATCAAGTGTGTCTTATGAGAGTGACTACAAGGGCTGTTTTGCCCCCAGTGGCTGGATATCCATATTGCATTGATTCTGCTCCTGAATGATGTTTACCTGTTCAAACCTCCGTAACAACGTCGGTCACGCTTGATGACATCTGAACTCTCTGCATAGAGACCACGTGACCGGACGACGGACGCAGCCCACGCTAAACTGCCTGGGAATTTGACAGACATCCGTAGCAGGACAACGGTGCATGGAGAGGAGTTGATCCACCGAACCATCTCTCCTGGTGATTTACAGACACCGGCACTACTAAGTGGAGTCAGTGTGATATTGACGGATGGACTTTTGAGCATAAACTCTGGACGGGTACGCACAATCTGAGCCAATAGCTCACTTATCACGTCCATTTACCGCCTCACACAGCATTTATCTTTATAGATGCTTCCAGGGCATAACCTCCTTTGCAGCCTAATTTAGAAAGACTATCCTGTTTTTGCAACCATCATTCCTACATCTGAAATTGTTCGCATTGCATCTCATCTACATTTTGTGAAAAATTTCACCAATATTTGCAATTGGTGAACATTCTGTGGAAGTATTTTTTACCTATATCTGAATTTGGGCTTTTTAGGCTGACCATTTGACACCTAGGTGTTGTTTGGACTATCTCTGCAATGAAGCTGTCAGCATAGTATTTCATATTTTGTTGCCAATTTTCATCCAGGTTTCAGTTTATTTCCAGATGAACGCTCTCTGACCTTTGATTGACATGGTTTATATTTCATGTTAGACATGTCCGGACATTAGGGGTTATTCTTTTTAGGATTTTGAGGGTTTTTGCTCATCTAACTGTTGCTTTTTTAGCTTTTTCAACAGTGCACTGTATGTGTTTTCTCATGTATTTTATCTTGTTATATATATATATATATATATATATATTGTGACAGCAGGAAGGTAAAGTCACCTGGTTGCATCCAGGGGGGTAGATATATTTCGCCCAGATTCAGGCTTTACGCCGATTTATACAGCTAGGTGGAGAGTTGTATAAGCCCAGCTGAGACTAGTGGGCTCATTGATGACTCATACCTCTAGGGAGAGGGCTGGGCGTCGTGCAGACAGGGAGTGGATGAGTCCAGCTGAACCTTGTCAGCTCATTTAGGCCTCTATAAGAAAGCCCAGATTCATTAGATGTTGGCTCATGCCTGGAAGCAGACCTGTGTGGACTGTCTAGGGAGAGTGAACCCCTGTGCGGTGAGAGAAAGCCTGTGTGGCTATATTTTGCTTGGACATTTAAAACCAGGGACTAGGACAGCACTAGGCTGATCCCAGTCGTTAGTTAGGAAACCTGTAAGTTTAGTCAGAGGTCAAGTTGACCAGGATTTATTTTGTGTTTGTTTTTTTTGCCTTGCTGTGTTTTTGTCACTGTAAATAGAAAATAAACCGCACCTTTTTTTGATTTTGAAAACCACAACCTCCGTCTGCTGGGCCTGTTTTTGGGTGGGGAGCCCATCCCGGGGGTCACACATACCCGCTGCCGAGCTAGCCCCCTCACAGTTGGTGGAGAATGCGGGCAGTTTTTTTTTAAGCCAGCATGGAGGAGATACTGAAACAGCTGGCTCTAGCAAATGCCAATCAACAGCAGACAAATGCAGGTTTGCAAAGGAGCCTTGCAGCCCAGCAGCAAGCTCATCAACAGAGCCTTGCAACTTTACAACAGAGTCTGGAGGCTCAGCAACAAGCCCAACAGCAATCTGAGGCCCGCTTCATAGACCTGTTGCAGAAGCAAGAGCAGAGACTACAACAACAGATGGAAGCAGTAATGCAGCAACGTCCGCAGACCGGTGAGGAAAGCCGTCCCACTAATACCGCGTCCTTTGGGGTGAGTCGTTTATTGACAAAAATGACTGGAGAGGATGATCCAGAGGTATTTTTGACCACATTTGAAAGGACCGCTGAAAGAGAAAAGTGGCCTGAGGAGCAGTGGGCTGGACTGGTGGCTCCTCTGTTAACGGGTGAATCGCAGAAAGCTTACTATGACCTAGAGCCTGACCAAGCAAAAGACTATGTGATGCTAAAAGCTGAAATATTGGCAAGGCTGGGTGTCACCCTGGCTGTCCGGGCTCAGCGTGTGCATAACTGGACTTTCCAGCTTGGAAAACCCCCCAGGTCTCAAATGTATGATCTCATTCACCTGAGCAGAAAGTGGCTACAGCCAGAGACTTTGTCCGCACCAAAGATTGTGGAACGTGTTGTAATGGATCGGTTTTTGAGAGCTCTTCCTACTGCCATCCAAAAGTGGGTAAGCCATGGAGACCCAGAGACGGCCGATGGTCTTGTGGATCGTGTGGAGAAATACTTGGCTACAGAGAACCTGACGGCCTCTTCCAGAGACACTCGGACTTTCCACCCTAAGACCAGACCATCCCCAGGGGCGGATAAGATGATTCCAAGGGGTAAGGGTGGAGAGAGTGAGAGGGTGGGAGCTCTACCCCAAGTTTGGCGAGAACAGCCTGGGAAATCAGCGGCTCAAGAGGCGGCAAGAAGGATCATTTGCTACCGCTGCCGGCAAGCGGGACATATTGCAGCAAATTGCCCGGTTTTGGAGGAACCCATGCAGTGTGACTTTCTGACGGGCAGACGTCAGTCGCTGTGTGCGACAGTCGCATGCACTGCCATTCGGGGAACTGAGAAACATTTATGCAAAATGTGTATTAATGGTAGAAATGTTGTGGTATTGCTGGATTCAGGTAGCCTTGTGACCCTGATAAAGGCTGAGTTAGTTAAAACAGAGGTCTCTGGGAATAGCAAGGTAGCCGTTATTTGTGTGCATGGGGACACCCGAGAGTATCCAGTGACTACAGTGTGTTTCGAGACCCCCAAAGGTACCCTTTCTCATCCAGTGGGCTTAGTGTCTCAGTTACCGCATGACGCCATTGTGGGAAGGGATTTTCCGAAGTTCTGGGAACTGTGGGATGATCATGAGCCCCCCACTGGTGCCCCTATGTACCAGGAATATGATAGCCAGAACTCCTCTGAGAGTGGTGAGGACTCTCCCGAATTTCCCTTGTCAGTATTGGCAGGGGAGACTCAAGAAACTGGAGAGGAGCCCACCTCCTCAGACGAAAACCTACCGTCTGTGGAGTTTTCTGATCTTGAGGTTCACAGGGAAAACTTTGCCACAGAACAGTTGAAAGACCCCGCCCTAATAAAGGCACGGGAAAACGTAGTGAAAATAGATGGCGAGTTAGTGAACCCAGATAATACCTGCACTTACCCATACTTCAGCGTAGAGAAGGACCTACTGTATCGGGTGGCAAAAAGGGCAGAAGAAACCGTTGAGCAGCTGGTGGTGCCCAAACCTTACAGGAAGTTGGTGTTGGAGTTGGCCCATGGGCACATTCTTGGAGGTCATCTGGGGACAGAGAAAACCCGAGAGAGGGTATTACAGAGATTCTATTGGCCTGGGGTGATGAAGGACATAGAAAATTATTGTTCCTCCTGCCCTGTGTGTCAGAGGTCGGCCCCGATGCCACACTTCCGTAGCCCGCTGGTCCCTCTACCCATCATTGAGGTCCCGTTTGAGAGAATCGCAATGGATTTGGTAGGTCCTATAATCAAGTCCGCTAGGGGGCACCAGTACATATTGGTTATAATGGACTATGCCACCCGTTATCCAGAAGCGATCCCTCTCAGAAATACCTCGGCCAAAACCATAGCCAAAGAGCTATCTCTTGTTTTTAGCCGGGTGGGTATTTGTAAAGAACTGCTTACGGACCAAGGTACACCCTTTATGTCCCGGGTTATGAAGGAGCTGTGTAAATTGTTCAAAGTGACGCAATTACGTACATCTGTGTATCACCCCCAAACCGATGGGCTGGTTGAAAGATTCAACAAAACCCTAAAACAAATGTTGAAGAAAGTGGTGGATAGGGATGGAAAGGATTGGGACTGTCTACTTCCTTATTTGATGTTTGCTATTAGGGAGGTGCCCCAATCCTCTACGGGATTCTCCCCCTTTGAGTTACTGTATGGGAGACACCCAAGAGGGCTGTTGGATATTGCCAAGGAAACTTGGGAAAGTGAGAGTTCTCCCCACAGGAGTGTGATTGAGCATGTCGCCCTGATGCAAGATCGAATTGCACAGGTAATGCCCATCGTGAAGGAACATTTGGCCCAAGCGCAGTTGGCACAGCAGAGAGTGTACAACCGTGGAGCCAAGACCCGTACCTTTTCCCCGGGGGATAGGATATTGGTACTTGTCCCTACGGTTGAAAGTAAATTCCTTGCCAAATGGCAAGGCCCCTACGAGATAATGGAAAAAGTGAGCGAAGTGAATTACAAGGTCAGACAACCAGGAAGGCGAAAGCCCGAACAGATCTATCACGTTAATCTGTTGAAAGCCTGGAGGGATAGAGAGTCCCTAGTCGCAGACACTTGGTCACCAGCTCAAACTGGTTGCGTGATTCCTGAGGTTGGAATCGCAGCCACCTTGTCACAACCCCAACAACAGGAGGTTAAGGAGTTTGTGCTTCGCAACAAGGAGGTATTCTCTGAGCTGCCGGGACAAACATCTGGGGTAGAGCATGACATTATTACCCCGCCCGGTGAAAGGGTGAAGTTAAAACCCTATCGGATCCCAGAGGCCCGACGGGAGGCAATACGGGAGGAAGTACAGAAAATGCTGAACTTAGGGGTGATAGAGGAGTCCCAAAGTGATTGGTCTAGTCCCATTGTGTTGGTGCCTAAACCGGATGGGAGCTGGCGATTTTGTAACGATTTTCGTCAGTTGAACAAAGTTACAAAATTTGACACCTACCCCATGCCACGTATAGATGAGTTGATCGACCGGCTGGGAACAGCCCGATACATGACGACTCTTGACCTCACAAAAGGGTATTGGCAAATCCCCCTGGCCAAGTCAGCCAAAGAGAAAACCGCATTTGTAACCCCAGACGGGGCGTTCCAATATAAAAGAATGCCGTTCGGGTTACAGAATGCGCCGGCCACATTCCAGCGGAAAATGGACCAGATGCTGAGGCCCCATCGGAAGTATGCTGCGGCTTACCTGGATGACGTAATTGTCCATAGCACAGATTGGGCCTCACATCTGCCAAAAGTGCAAGCAGTCCTGGACTCTGTTCGGGAAGCAGGGTTTACGGCTAACCCCAAGAAGTGTACCATTGGGCAGGAGGAGGCCAAATATCTTGGGTACACCATTGGGAGGGGAGTAATAAAACCCCAACTCAACAAAGTCGAGGCCATCCAGAGTTGGCCACGTCCCAACAGCAAGAAGCAGGTACGAGCCTTTCTGGGAATCGCTGGGTATTATCGGCGATTCATTCCCCACTTTGCTTCTAAGGCTGTGCCCCTAACCAACCTGACGAAGGGGAAAGGGTCGGTCATGATTAAATGGACCCCCGAGGCTGAGGCAGCATTCCAATTCTTGAAACAAGCCTTATGTAGCCAGCCAGTGTTGTACTCACCCGACTTCTCTAAAGACTTTGTCGTACAAAGTGATGCGTCAGATGTGGGGTTAGGAGCAGTATTGTCCCAGGTCTGGAACGGGGAAGAGCACCCAGTCATTTACCTCAGCAGGAAGTTGAAGTCCCATGAGGTAAATTACGCCACCGTTGAAAAGGAGTGTTTAGCGGTGAAGTGGGCTCTAGATTCCCTTCGGTACTACCTGCTAGGTAGGCACTTTGACATGGTTACGGATCACGCTCCGTTAAAGTGGATGGCTCAAAACAAGGAAACAAATAGAAGAGTGAATAGGTGGTTCCTGGCCCTCCAGGAATTCAACTTCACAGTAAAGCATCGCCCTGGCGTTCAAATGGGGAATGTGGATGCTTTGTCTCGAGTACATGAATGCCTGATTGCTGGTGTTCCAACCCCGAGGTTAAAACAAGAGGGGGGGGTATGTGACAGCAGGAAGGTAAAGTCACCTGGTTGCATCCAGGGGGGTAGATATATTTCGCCCAGATTCAGGCTTTACGCCGATTTATACAGCTAGGTGGAGAGTTGTATAAGCCCAGCTGAGACTAGTGGGCTCATTGATGACTCATACCTCTAGGGAGAGGGCTGGGCGTCGTGCAGACAGGGAGTGGATGAGTCCAGCTGAACCTTGTCAGCTCATTTAGGCCTCTATAAGAAAGCCCAGATTCATTAGATGTTGGCTCATGCCTGGAAGCAGACCTGTGTGGACTGTCTAGGGAGAGTGAACCCCTGTGCGGTGAGAGAAAGCCTGTGTGGCTATATTTTGCTTGGACATTTAAAACCAGGGACTAGGACAGCACTAGGCTGATCCCAGTCGTTAGTTAGGAAACCTGTAAGTTTAGTCAGAGGTCAAGTTGACCAGGATTTATTTTGTGTTTGTTTTTTTTGCCTTGCTGTGTTTTTGTCACTGTAAATAGAAAATAAACCGCACCTTTTTTTGATTTTGAAAACCACAACCTCCGTCTGCTGGGCCTGTTTTTGGGTGGGGAGCCCATCCCGGGGGTCACACATACCCGCTGCCGAGCTAGCCCCCTCACAATATATATATATATACGGTATATATGTACTGGAGAAACCTCACTCTCCTTTAGGGTGTGTCATCACCCTTGGATGAGTTGCTGTTTTTGATATTTTGCATTAAACAATAAAGTCTTTACATTTAGCTGATTGAGTTGTAGTTGATTCACCATTTAACTTTCTGTTGGGCCTCTGTCCCAACACCCTCCAGGTTTTTTTTTTTTATAAAAGTGATACTGGGCAAGAATATATATATACCGTATATATGTGAGTATAAGCCGACCCGAATATAAGCGGACCCGAATATAAGCCGAGGCACCTAATTTTACCACAAAAAACTGGGAAAACGTATTGACTCGAGTATAAGCCTAAAGTGTCCATCTGCATGCCTCACTGTGCCTCACTGTGCCCATGCCTCAATGTGCCTCACTGTGTCCGTGCCTTACTGTGCCCATGCCTTACTGTGCGTTACTGTGTCCATGCCTCACTGTGCCCAATCTCCATACCTGATCTCCGGCGCTGTGTGACTAGACTGACGTTTAACATGGGAGTCTATAGAAGGGGTGCCCAGCTTTGAAAAATCGGTGCTCCCCAACCGTAGGTCCCCTGGACAACAAACTTTGCACACTTGTAGATGAACAGTGGGGCTACATGTGTGCCAGGTTTGGGGTCCAGGGGACCATGGGCTGGCCGGTACCGGGTCCCCAAATTCACCAGAGAAATTACCGTTTAACATGCGAGTCTATGGAAGGGGAGCCCGGCTTTGAAAAATCGGTGCTCCCCGGCCGTAGGTCCCCCGGACAACAAACTTTGCACACTTGTAGAAGAAGAGTCCAAAGGCTGGCCGGTATCAGGCGCACAAAGGTGACGATGGACACAGACTTGAGTAAAAGCCGAGGGGGGCATTTTCAGCACAAAAAAAATGTGTTGAAAAACTTGACTTATACTCGAGTATATACTGTATATATATATATATATATATATATATATATATATATATATATATATATATATATATACACACACACACACACACACACACACACATATACAGGGCTCGACAAAACCCAGACGCCAGGTCGCAATTGCGACTTGAAATTGCGTCCTGGCGCCTGGGCTGGGCAAAATTGAGGCCCCGGCTTTGTGGCCTACTGAAGAGAAAATACGCGCTTTCTGCGAACCAGCACCCTCTGGTGGACGATGCTGTGATGAGCGCAGCTTGCTCTCACTGCCCGCCCACCTCCGACATCCAGAAGCCCGGGATATCACTCCAGGGTTGCTGGCTGCATTTATGAGCAGAGAGCGTCTACTCTGTCACACTGCCCAGACCCCGCACTGACAGCCCGCCCCCCCTCCTCCTCATACGGACACTCAGACAGGAAAGAAAAGAATTAGAGAGAGCAGGATCTTCTCCTCCTGTGTGTACCAGCAGCCCCGCCCATATTCCAATCCCTGGCAGCTCCGTGCCCTGCAAAGGGAAAGTCCAGCAGCCTGCAGCTAGATAGTGGATAAAAGATCAGCGTGTATGTACCATGGATGATGCAAGTTTGCAACCCTCCACAGCTATCCAGGACAACCTTCCTTCCTGATTGAAAAGAAAGCAGCACACAGGTGGGTCAGTCATGAAGAGAGAGTGTGTTGTCACCTCCAGTGCCCCCTACCAACACAGCAGCCTCCTGGGATTTCCCTGTTATGGTGCACTACAAGCCCCAGCATGCTCTGTCAGCCTATGTGTATGTATAGCACAGGCGAGTAGGCCTGCTTGCTGACCACAGTGGCAGAACTCCACTGCCCAAGTCATTGGCGGCTGGTGCTCAATTTTCTTTTTTTTTTTGGGGGGGCACAAACAAACTGAAAAAAAAAAACACATCAATTGCAGCCTCACTGTACCCATCAAACGCAGCCACTGTGCCATCAAACGCAGCCACTGTGCCCCATCAAACGCAGCCACTGTGCCCCATCAAACACAACCACTGTACCAACACAGCCGCTGCCTGTCAGTGCCCATTAGTACAGCCTATCAGCGCACATAAGTGAAGGAGAAAAATAACTTATTTGCAAAATCTTATAAAAAACAAAAACAAGTTTTGTCTTTTTAACTATTCTGTCTTTTTTCGCTTAGGATCAGGCGTGAGCAATTCTTATTGCCCAACTGCCCAGACATGCAGTTCTGGGCGCTGAGCAGCTGATTTAAAAAACTGGCTCCTAACTTATTCAGTTGGCTCCTAGATTCTAAGCAAATTTATATATACACACACAGTGGGTACGGAAAGTATTCAGACCCCTTACATTTTTCACTCTTTGTTATATTGCAGCCATTTGCTAAAATAATTTAAGTTCATTTTTTTCCTCATTAATGTACACACAGCACCCCATATTGACAGAAAAACACAGAATTGTTGACATTTTTGCAGATTTATTAAAAAAGAAAAACTGAAATATCACATGGTCTTAAGTATTCAGACCCTTTGCTCAGTATTTAGTAGAAGCACCCTTTTGATCTAATACAGCCATGAGTCTTTTTGGGAACGATGCAACAAGTTTTTCACACCTGGATATGGGGATCCTCTGCCATTCCTCCTTGCAGATCCTCTCTAGTTCTGTCAGGTTGGATGGTAAACGTTGGTGGACGGCCATTTTTAGGTCTCTCCAGAGATGCTCAATTGGGTTTAAGTCAGGGCTCTGGCTGGGCCATTCAAGAACAGTCACGGAGTTGTTGTGAAGCCACTCCTTCGTTATTTTAGCTGTGTGCTTAGGGCCATTGTCTTGTTGGAAGGTAAACCTTCGGCCCAATCTGAGGTCCTGAGCACTCTGGAGAAGGTTTTTGTCCAGGATATCCCTGTACTTGGCCGCATTCATCTTTTCCTCGATTGCAACCAGTTGTCCTGCCCCTGCAGCTGAAAAACACCCCCAAAGCATGATGCTGCCACCACCATGCTTCACTGTTGGGACTGTATTGGACAGGTGATGAGCAGTGCCTGGTTTTCTCCACACATACCGCTTAGAATTAAGGCCAAAAACTTCTATCTTGGCCTCATCAGACCAGAGAATCTTATTTCTCACCATCTTGGAGTCCTTCAGGTTTTTTTTTTAGCAAACTCCATGTGGGCTTTCATGTGTCTTGCACTGAGGAGAGGCTTCCGTCGGGCCACTCTGCCATAAAGCCCCTGACTGGTGGAGGGCTGCAGTGATGGTTGACTTACAACTTTCTCCCATCTCCCAACTGCATCTCTGGAGCTCAGCCACAGTGATTTTTGGGTTCTTCTTTACCTCTCTCACCAAGGCTCTTCTCCCCCGATAGCTCAGTATGGCCAGAATGCCAGGCCTTGGAAGGGTTTTGGTCATCCCAAACATCTAAGGATTTAAGGATTATGGAGGCCACTGTGCTCTTAGGAACCTTAAGTGCAGCAGAAATTTTTTGTAACCTTGGCCAGATCTGTGCCTTGTCACAATTCTGTCTCTGAGCTCTTCAGGCAGTTCCTTTGACCTCATAATTCGCATTTGCTCTGACATACACTGTGAGCTGTAAGGTCTTATATAGACAGGTGTGTGGCTTTCCTAATCAAGTCCAATCAGTATAATCAATCAAACACAACTGGACTCAAATGAAGGTGTACAACCATCTCAAGGATGATCAGAAGAAATGGACAGCACCCGAGTTAAATATATGAGTGTCACAGCAAAGGGTCTGAATACTTAGGACCATGTGATATTTCAGTTTTTCTTTTTTAATAAATCTGCAAAAATGTCAACAATTCTGTGTTTTTCTGTCAATATGGGGTGCTGTGTGTACAATAATGAGGGAAAAAAATTAACTTAAATGATTTTAGCAAATGGCTGCAATATAACAAAGTGAAAAATTTAAGGGGGTCTGAATACTTTCCGTACCTACTGTATATATATATATATATATATATATACACATATACACACACACATATATACATATATATATACACATATATGTATATATACACACATACACACACACACACACACACATACATATATATATATATACATACATACACACACACACACATACACATATATATATTTATTTATTTTTCAAATCTTGAAATGTCTGCATTTGAAATGTTCATTTTTTAACCACTTGCCGATCGCCGCACGCCGATTTACGTCAGCAGAATGGCAGGGGCAGGCAAATGGGCGTACCTGTACGTCCCTTTAAATTTGTCGCCTAGCGGGAGCAATGCCCGCGGGTCCCACAAACTCGATGTTCGCCGGCGGCCCGCTATCGTGTCACGAAGCGGCAGAACGGGGGGAGATGCCTATGTAAATAAGCCATTTCCCTGTTCTGCCTAGCAACATTATTATTATTATACAGGATTTATATAGTGCCAACAGTTTGAGCAGCGCTTAACAAAATAAAGGCAGACATTAGAGTTACATTACAATTTGGTACAAGAGGAATCAGAGGGCCCTGCTCAATAGAGCTTACAATCTAAAAAGAGAGGGTCAAATGATACAAAAGGTAATAGCTGTGGGGGATGAGCTGATGGAGGAAGTAAAACAGTGTTAGTTAGAAGCAGGATAGGCTTATTTAAAGAGAAGGGTTTTCAGGGATCGTCTAAAGATGGATAGATTAGGGGACAGTCGGACAGATTGGGGTATGAAGTTCCAAAGGATGGGAGAAGCTCTGGAGAAATCCTGGAGGCGAACATGGGAGGAGGTGACAAGGGAGCTAGAGAGCAGGAGGTCTTGGGAGGACCGAAGAGAGTGGCTTGGTTGGTATTTTGGGACTAGGTTAGTGATGTAGCTGGGGGCCGAGTTGTGGATGGCTTTGTAAATTATTGTTAGTACTTTGAATTTTATTCGTTGGGCGAGTGGAAGCCAGTGGAGGGATTGGCAGAGAGGGGTGGAGGACACTGAACGGTTGGTAAGGTGGATGAGTCTTGCAGCAGCATTCATGATGGACTGAAGAGGGGATAGTCTATGTAAAGGTAATCCAATGAGAAGGGAGTTGCAGTAGTCGAGGCGAGAGATAACCAGGGAGTGAA
This sequence comes from Rana muscosa, assembly GCA_029206835.1. Lineage (NCBI taxonomy): Eukaryota > Metazoa > Chordata > Amphibia > Anura > Ranidae > Rana > Rana muscosa. Next base: position 17,088,595 of record JARGYO010005626.1, read on the forward strand.
TTAGAAGCTTGGTGGTCTCATTAGTTAAAAAGGGGAGTATTCTAGAAATATTGCGGAGGCTAAGGCGGCATGATTTGGACAGGGATTGGATGTGGGCCTGAAAGGACAGTTCAGAGTCTAGGGTTACATCTAGCACCCGGGCATGTGGGGACGGACTGATAGATGTGCCATTGATCTTGATAGAGAAGTCAGGGGAAGGGGTAAGTGGGGGAGGAAATATTAAGAGCTCAGATTTAGATTCAGTTTGAGGAAGTGGTTTGACATCCAGGCTGATATGTCTGTTAGTAAATCAGTGATGCGTGAGGAGATTGATGGGGTGAGCTGAGGGGCAGAGAGATGGATTTGGGTGTCATCAGCATAGCAATGGTATTGGAAGCCATGGGAGGCTATCAGCTGACCCAGGGAGGAGGTGTAGATTGAGAATAGTAGAGGTCCAAGGACAGAACCTTGGGGGACCCCAACAGTAAGAGGAGTTGGAGAGGAGGAAGTGGAGTTGTAAGTGACGCTGAAGGTGCGATGAGATAGGTAAGATTTGAACCAATAAAGAGTGCAGCCATGGAGACCAAGCAAATTGAGATTTTTGAGGAGGAGGGGGTGGTCAACTGTATCAAAGGCAGCGGAAAGGTCCAAGAGTAGGAGTACGGAATAATGACCGCTGGTTTTGGCTGTTAGTAAGTCGTTTGTGAGTTTTAGGAGGGCAGTTTCTGTGGAGTGTTGTGGGCGAAATCCAGACTGAAGGGGATCAAGAAGGTTATTCTCAATGAGGTGGCCGCTCAGTCGGTTGTAGACTAAATGTTCAAGGCGTTTGGAGGCAAAAGGGAGTAAAAAGATGGGTCTAAGGTTGTTAAGATTGGTAGGGTCTAATGAGGCCTTTTTTGGTATAGGAGTGACTAGCACATGTTTAAGAGGGTTGGGGAAGATGCCAGTATAGAGTGAGAGGTTGAAGATATGAGTTAAAGAGTGTAGGATAGAGTCAGATGGTGACCGTAGTATTTGAGAAGGAACAAGGTCCAGGGGGCAGGAGGTTAGGTGGGCATTAGAAAAAAGTTTAGAGACTTCCTCTATAGTAGCTGAGTTAAACAAGGGAAGTATTGATTTTGCAGGAGGACAAGGAGTGTAAAGTGAGGGAGATATCTGTAGAGCGGAGATCTCAAGACGAATCGTCTCAATCTTATTTTTAAAGTGATTAGCAATCTCCTGGGCAGCAGAAAGACTATGCTATAGGGATACATATTTGACATTGGAGTTGTTTCATATCATGGAAACTAACATGTCAATATTACCCTCTTTAATCATAATCCGCAGGACTATGTCATTTTGGTTGCCGTGCCCATGATCTGTTGGTGTCTTGGGATTTGTTGGGAGGTGAGAGGATCCACCCTCCTCTTGTGCTGTTGGCACTTGAGACACTTCTGTGCCACTATCCTTGGGAGCCCCACTGGTCCAGTCACAAATCTGTATGATTATATGTTTGGGTATGTTCCATATGCTTTGTAATGCTGTATTCTATAAGTCAAACTGCATGGATAATTAATGTTGAAATATGTGTTTTGCTAAAATTGATTTTATTTGCATTGTATAGTGTGATCTCGTCCGGATACTAGTCCCTGACGAAGGGACGAACAGTGTCCCGAAACGCGTTGGGCCCTTTCGGACTTCTTCATGGGATTCACCTACTGCCGTATCATCTATGGTTTTAATTTTGTTTATTTGTAGAATTGTATCCTATTGTAATAAAATATTTTATACATTATTCCATTGTTGCCCTTAAAGTCCCAGTTCTGAGGGGTGTTCCTCTTTTAATCTCCTGGGCAGTGAGTAAGTTAGTGGGTGGAGGTAATGGAGGACGAAGCAGAGTGGTAAAGGTAGAAAGGAGTTGACGGGGACTGCGTGAGAGGGTGTTAATGAGAGTGATAAAGTAGGTCTGCTTGGTAGTGTGGAGGCAGGAATGGTAGTTTTGGAGGGCAGATTTATATTGGCTGAAATCTTGCTGTGACTTAGTCTTACGCCACAGACACTCAAGAGCGCGGCTACGTTTTTTGAGTCTTCTGGTATTGTCTGTCTGCCAGGGTTGTAGCGGTCGGGGCCTGATTCTGTGTGTATCCAGGGTTGATGACAGTGAACTGTTGTAGACAGAAGTGGCCAAGTTGGGGCAGGATAAGGATGAGATTTTGTCGTAGAGACAATCTGTAGCAGAAAAAAGAAGAGAAGGGTTAAGATGGCGAAGGTTTCTACGGGTAATCATTTGGTAGTTGGAAGGCAAGGAGGAGGTAGACATGGAGAGAGTTAAACTAATAAGGTGGTGATTAGAGAGAGGAAAAGGAATATTGGAGAGGTTGTGCAGAGTGCATAGGTAGGAGAATATGAGGTCAAGGCAGTTGCCAACAGAGTGAGTAGAAGCGTGTGTCCATTGTTTTAGGTCAAAAGAGGAGGTTAGGCTCAGCAGTTTAGAGGTAGTGGGAGTGGGAGTGTTAAGATTAACAGGGATGTTGAAGTCACCAAGAATGATTGTTGGGATTTCAGAAGAGAGAAAGTAGGGTAGACAGGCAGAGAAGTCGTCAAGGAAGTTTGATACCGGTCCAGGGGGCCGATAGATCACAGCAATTCTCAATAAAACTGGAGAAAATAGACGAATACAGTGAGCTTCAAACGAGGAGAGGGACAGAGAGGGGGGTGGGTGAAGAACCTGAAAAGTGCTTTGAGGGGATAGGAGGATTCCAACACCACCTCCTTTCCATCCACTAGGCCTGGGAGAGTGAGTCCATATGAGACCACCATAGGAGAGAGCAGCAGGAGAAGGAAGGTCAGATTCTTGAATCCAGGTCTCAGTAATTGCAAGTAGGTTCAGGAAGTTTGTGATAGATAGGTCATGGACAGTAGTGAGTTTGTTACAAACAGAGCGGGCATTCCAAAGGGCACAGGAGAAGGGGAAGTTGGTTCTAGGCAGAAGAGGAATAGAAATTAGATTGTGTGGATTGCGGCTGCTATCAGAGGATGGGGGTGCTGGGTATGTTGGCCAAAGCTAAAAATTATGGCGGTCCAGGATTTGGGGGAAATATCTCCAGAAATTAGGAGAAGCAGAAGGGTGAGAGAGGTGATATGGGAGTGTGACTTATGTGAGGGGACATGTCCCAGTGTCCTGCAGGTTTTATTGGTATATGGGTTAAGAATTAGCAGGAGCTGATACGTGCAGTAATAAGGTGAGGACAGGAGTGAGGGTGATATATATATAAGCTGTGGGGTGGAGAAGAGGGGTGAAGGAGAGAGAATTTAAAGTGTAAGTAAACCCTCCTATCGTTTTCAGCCAAGGAAGCTGCCATCTTTGCCTCTGTTTAATCTACAACTGCCATGATGCTGCACATGTGATCAGGTATGACACCAGCTATTGGATGGTTTGACAGTTTGGTTGAGAGCACAACCAATGAGAGTGTTACATTTCCAGCACATGCCGGAAATGAAACAGTTTCATGGATGGGTATACTTCCACTTTAAGTAGAGAGGATGCAACTGTGAGAAGGAAAAGTAGGGAGTGCATGATACAGAGTGGTGAGATCTGTCATCGGGAGCAGTGATCTCTGTCATGTTGTAGTGAAACCACCCCCCCTACAGTTAGAATCACTCCCTAGGACACACTTAACCCCTTGATCGCCCCCTAGTGTTCAACCCCTTCCCTGCCAGTAATTGGAAAAAATCCTGGACTGCCGCACTCTGTTAAACAACGTCTTTATTTGATAAAATCAGATCAAAACATAATCCAAAATGGTGCAGTCAAGATGAAAAAGTGGACAACAGGACAAAAGGTGGCGAACATGTTTCACATCATGAGATGCTTACTCATAGCTGGCTATTTGTAGCGCTGTATAAATGACAATGGTCCCAAAATAGTGTCAAAAGGGTCAGATGTGTCCGCCATAATGTCGCAGTCACGATAAAAATCGCAGATCACCACCATTAAAAAAAAAAATTATAATAAAAAAATGCAATAAATCTATCCCCTATTGTGCAAACCAATCAATATACAATTATTGTGATTTTTTTTAACAAAAATATGAAGAAGAAAACATATCGGCCTAAACTGTGGAAGAAATTGTTTTTTTTATATATTTTTTAGGGATATTTATTATAGCAAAAAAGTAAAAAATATTGCTTTTTTTCAAAATTGTCACTCTTTTTGGTTTATAGCGCAAAAAAATAAAAACCGCAGAGGTGATCATATACCACCAAAAGAAAGCTCTATTTGGGGGAAAAAAAGGATGCAAATTTTGTTTGGGTACAACGTCGCATGATTGCGCAATTGTTGGCTAAAGCGGCGCAGTACAGAATCACAAAAAATGCTCTAGTCAGGAAGGGGGTAAATCCTTCCGGGGCTGAAGTGGTTAAGTTTGCAGCTTTGGAACAGTCTTTAGCGCTGAAGTTTAGTGATGTCACATGAGAGAACGAGAGGCTTAAGGTCACTGAACTGTTTTACTTTCATGTAACAATACAGACTCTCTTTATCTGTCGCAGTAAGTCTAGACATCTTCTCACATAAACTTTATATGATGACTGTGGTCTGCCTCAGGGGACAATAATGTATAATAGCAGTTAAATGGAGCTTCCACGAAAATGTAAAAAAAAAAAAAATATGTATAATATATATATATATTATAATACATACATACAAACTTGCTCATAAATTTACATACCCTGGCAGAATTTATGATTTCTTGGCCATTTTTCCTGCTGCAGAATAAGCCTGGGGCCAATCACACGCCTCCCTGATGGTATGGTATGACGGATAAGTATCTTCTTGTATTTCTTAGCATTGAGGACACCACTGATCCTGACCATGTCTCCAACTCCATTTGCAGAGCTCCATTTTGCCAGGTTTCCACCATTGCTATGGGTGAGGGCAATCCCCTCTGGGGTACTCATGGAATAGGGAGCGGAATATAGGGTGTGTCCAAGAAGGAATACAGCAGGTGCAGACCATCCTGTAACAAAGTCCTTGTGGCAAAAGGCTGGGAAGACTTGTCTGAGTTCCTTAAAGGGGCTCCAAGCAGAAGTGGCAGTAAAGTGTGCGACCTCTGGTGTGATGTAACATCTGATTATTCACATTAAACTAAGCTGTGAGTGAGTTTTAGTGGCAAGTTTGAAAAGTTTACACTGTAAATTGAATATTCTAAACATAGTCCTGGTTTTTACTGTAACTGCTAGAGATACAGGGTGAATCTGTCTTAGGCCTCTTTCACATTGAGGTGCTTGAAAAACTGCCAGTAAAACACTGAGCGCTTTTGAAGCCCTTTTTAGGCACTTTTGAAGCGCTTTCAATTCATTTCAATGGAGAGGGGCGTTTTTTCAGCGCACTGCCCCAGTGTGAAAGCATTCATTGATTTTAATGGAAATAGGTTTTCGTAAGTTTTTCAGACGCTTTTTTTAGCGTGAAAGCGCCTCAGTGTGAAAGTGGTCTTACCTATTTTACTTTGCTAGTCCCAAAATAGGGTCTAGGCTTTGCCTGTCACTGTGGGCATAACGTTGTGGGGGTCTTCAGGGTCTGGTTTCCATAGAGATGGACCACAGCCCTGGACCTTTATAACATCCTGTGGAAAACTACACACTATGCACAAATTTATGTCAGGCCATCCACACAGCACAGGGTTTTACCTGGGTTGCATCGATCCAGATGCACTGCTTCTTTTGAAGTAGTTGAATTACTGAAGAATAAGAAGATAAAACAATAAGGTAGTTAAGCTAGGAGTGATTTCCCCGTAAGGGAGGCAAAGTCCATCACCTTAGTCTACTAGTAAAAAACTGAGAAATCGATGGCCCCGGCGTGGCCCTGGCTCAGCGCACACCGCGTGGCGCTGACAAATCTAAAGAGGGAACCAGCAAAAAAGCTCTGAAAGTGCAGGATAAGGACTACCCGAGGGACATGACCTATTACACGCAAAAGCTGGAGGGGCCCTCATGATCAGGCCGAAGGGGGGACCGCAGAACACCCCCATACTGAGACGCAGGCCTCCCAGGAGCAGCTGCCTGCGGGGGGGGGGGGCTGGTAGTAATGGAGGCCAGGCTGACACAGCAGAGCAGGCTGATCCCACACATGCTGACCATGAATCAGGGGGACACTTAGAAACCGACCCTGGCTGAGATATTTAGGGCGGTACATGAATGCACTGCTTCAGTGAGAGAGGATGTGTCCCTACTACGCCAGGATCTCCAAAAGATTCTGGAACGCACAACAGCAGTGGAGAGCCGGGTGAGTGCGGTGGAAGATAGGCTGCCCCCGGTTGCTCGGGAGGCCCATGTTGCACATCAGCTGGCCAGGGATGTTAACAGTAGAGCTGACGATATGGAGAACCATTTACGGAGGAATAACGTGCGCATAGTGGTGTTGCCCGAGAAGACGGAGGGTCGGGACCCTACCACCTTTATTGAAGGCTGGCTGCTGGATGTATTCGGGGAGGGAGGCCTTTTTCCCATTCTTTACGGTGGAGAGGGCTCACCGCACGCCGGGAAACCAACACAGCCCGGAGCCCCCCCCCCCAGGCCTATCCTTGCTCGCCTCCTGCATTATAGGGATAGGGAGGCGGTGTTACGTCATGCCAGGGAGAAAGCAAATGTCCAGGTGAATGGTGTCTGAGTATCCTTCTACCCGGACTTCTCTGCGGAGGTGCAGAAGAGGCGCCGGGCCAAGTTCTCGGATGTTAAGCGACGCCTACGGGCAATACAATTACCCTACGCCATGTTATACCCAGCCAAGCTGAGAGTTACAGCCGACCGACAGACCCATTTTTTTGAATCTGCACAAGATGCTGCACTATGGCTGGACCAAAATGAGCAAGCCCTGCGACAACGTGACAGAGAGGAGGAAGCTGATTAGCTTGCTGGCTGAAGGTATGGGAGACGCTACGCTGTGTTTCTGCTGTTCCGTCCGCACGTTTTTATCTAGAAAGCTCACCATGTGGTCTCTTTTTGCCCCCTTTCCTTTATTTTGTTCTGCTGGGAGACGTTATCTTTGAATATGGACCTGGAGCTATCTTGTAAAGTTGCAAGAAGAATGCGATTCCTCTACGCAAGGCGTAGAACAAAAGTGCCTTATGGTTTATTGCTCCCTGTTGGAGCTTGGGGGCCTGCTCTGTTGGCGGCCCGAACTTATGTTTTTTTTTTACACAAATGTGCTGCTGTATGTTTCCAGGCCATCTGCCGGGGGTCGCCCAGTTGGCGATCTGGTTTTTTGTTTTTTTTGCACTTCCTATACATGCACCGAGAGCTATGTCCACCTACAGCTACACTCTGGAACTGTGACTCTGTAACTCTGACCACCACTGGAATTTTTGCCGCCTGTCCTAGACTTGTACCCTTCTTAGGGGGACTGCCCTGGCCATTGCTATGTCTGGTGCACTTCAGTGGTGGCAGACCCCTGAGTCTGCCTACCTGTGGTCCCCCAGAAGCCTTGCACACCTTGCTAGACTTTGTGTTGCTGTTTCACCCCCTATTAAGATTATGCTTGCTCTACCCCAATGGCTGAATTACCAATTGTTTCGTGGAATGTGAGGGGCTTAGGCTCCCCACTTAAACGTATGATGGTATCCTCCTGTCTAAAGAAATATCACCCTATGATTTTGTGTATGCAGGAAACGCATCTGACCGCTGAAACACAATGTTGTATTGATTATGCCTGGGTGGGAAAGGCGTATTATTCCACTCACACCACCTACTCCAGAGGGGTGAGCGTTATGATTCATGGTTCTGTAGACTTTCAGGAAATTGATGTTTGTTTTGATGATGAGGGGCGATTTGTATGTTTACACTGTCGGGTGGGTAAGGTATACTGTATATTGGCTTGCATGTACATACCCCCGCCATTTTCGGTGGCGGTGCTCCGGCGACTGCTGGCCTACTTGGAGGGCAGGCCGGATCTCCCGCTGCTGATCGTGGGGGACTTTAATTGCTTGTTGAGTCCCTCCATGGACAGACACCCCAACTCTGGGGTTTCTGCTGCATCGAGGGAGTCTCCATTGCTGAGATTACTCAATGAGGTGGGCTGGATTGATATGTGGAGGGTTAAGTATCCTTTGGATAAGCAGTTCTCCTGCTTCTCGAAAACCCACGGGACGCTGTCCAGGATTGATCTGGCCGTTGGTAACCTCGCCATGCTCCCATCTGTCTCTGACGTGCTGTACAAACCTTGCAGTGTGTCAGATCACTCTCATATGGTGATCACTTTGATTGTCTCCCCACCTACCAACCTTCTGAGAGCCCCATGGAAATTTAATGCCTTCTGGCTGAAACTATTCTTGACTCACGAGGAAGTGGAGCGGAGCATGGGTGACTTTCTTGATGGCCGGGACTTTGATGACTCCCCGGTGTCACAGTGGGATGCCTTTAAAGCGTGTCTGAGAGGGGTGTTCATTTCAGAAATTGATAAGGTTAAAAAAACTCTTCTAGGCTCAGAGAGGCCCTTGAAAAACAGGTAGCGGCCCTAGAGGAGGCATTTGTCCAAACCCCCACGGATTCTGCCAGGGAGGCATGGCGGTTGGCTCAGTCAGCTTATGAGCGGTTGCTGTCCTCCACGGCAGAAAATAAATGATTTTTCTCTAAATTGGCTTTCTATGAGGAGGGTGAGAGTACCGGGCGCTTGTTGGCTAAGATAGCTAGCTCTCAGCAACGTGCTCCCACCATAGGGGCTATCAAAATGACTGAGGGTAAGATAGTGAACTCCCCCGACCTAATATTGGCCAGATTCTATGAGACCCTCTATCTCCCAACGGAACGTTTCACTCGGCAGGAACTCTTGACTTAGTTGCAGGGCATTGACTTTCCCCAACTCACGACTGACCAGCAGAGAGCCTTGGATGCCCCCTTTACATTGGCGGAGCTGCAGCCAGCGTTAGCTGCTTTTCCCAACTGTAAGGCCCCTGGGGCAGACGGACTACCTATGGAGGTGTACAAACAGTACGCGGGTATCCTTCTGCCAAAACTGCTGGAGGTGTTCAACGCGGCCAGGGAACAACAGGTGCTCCCCTCTTCCATGACAATGGCCAATATTGTTTTGATACTGAAACCGGGAAAGGACCCTATAGACCCAGGTTCCTAGAGACCTATATCTCTGCTCCAGAGCGATATTAAACTTCTGGCCAAAATGCTGGCGATTAGGCTGAATGGTGCCATTACAAGCATTATTCACCCTGACCAAGCTGGCTTCATGCCTAACAAGTCGACGGCTGTCAATTTGTGGAGGCTTTACCTTAACATGCAATCCCCGGCGGATAATGTGGGGCAGAGGGCCTTGCTCTCACTGGACGTTATGAAGGCCTTTGATAGCGTCGAGTGGGAGTACTTGTGGGAAATTCTCAGGCGATTTGGATTTAGGCACTCGTATATTTCCTGGGTACGTCTGCTTTATCGTAGTCCGCGAGCGGCTATTAGATCTTCTGGGGCTATGTCACATGCGTTCAATTTGGGGAGAGGGACGCGACAGGGGTGCCCTTTGTCACCACTGCTTTTCGCTTTGGCCATTGAACCCCTAGCGATTAAAGTAAGAGTCAGCTTGAAAATCTTGGGGTTCAGGTCCGGGAATAAGCAGGAGAAAATAATGCTCTATGCTGACGATACTATGGTATTACTTGGGGATGTGGAGGGCTCCCTCACAGAAGCCATGGCCACCATAGGGGAGTTCGGTAGATTTTCTGGGCTTCGGATAAACTGGACCAAGTCCTCCCTGATGCTTATTGATGATAGGGGGATACCCCCGACTTCTTCTACGGTACCCCTGATGGACTCGTTCCGATACTTGGGCATCCAGGTGACGCCTAAGATCTGTGACTATTGTCTTTGAATGTGTCCCGGCTGCTACAAAAATTTTGTGACCGGATTAAAACGTGGAATTCTCTCTGCCTGTCGGTAGCAGGCAGGGTGAAGTTGATCAAGATGATCCTCATGCCCCAGTTGCTATACGTGCTCCATAATTCCCCGACAGTAGTGACCTTGAAGGTATTTAGACTTGTTAATTCCCTGTTCCGCAAGCTTATATGGAAGAACCGCACGCCCAGAATTAAACTGGAACATCTCAAACGCCCAAAAGGACGAGGGGGGTCTAGCCCTTCCGAACCCTTGGGTGTATTACATTGCTGCGCAACTGCAGCACCTGATAAGTACTATTCGCGTGACTGTGGACAGGGAGGAGGGGACCAGTGACTCCTCTGAACTAGTGGTGTTGCACACTGTGGATAAGGATTCGATCCCGATGGCCCTAGAGTCGCTGGCGTTTGGAAAACCGAACAGTATCCGACATACAACCTTATCCAAAAGGTCTGGAATAAAACCAGATATCTACAGGGAGTGGTGGGGTACACAGATTATAGCCCTCATTGGTCTAATGACTCGTACCCAAAACTGGCGAAATTACAACATGGGGCGCTTTGGAGGAGGTATGGAGTGGCATACATTGGTCAGATTTTTTGCAATGGGCAATTGCTCCCATTCGAAGATTTACAGGGTATTTTCGGTCTCCTGCCTTCAATGAGGTTCTATAATATGCAATTACACCATGCTGTTACTGCCCAGTCCAAGTCCTCGGAATGGATATCTTCCCCAACCTCATTGTTTAACTTGATTGCACGGGCGGACACCACTAAGGGGTTTATATCACAATGTTACGGTATGCTACTGCTAAAAGTCCTGGCCAAACACCCTTTGTGAATGCTGGCCAAGTGGGAGGGGGAGGTGGGACCGATTGATGGAGATCAGTGGGAGGAAGCTTAAATGTATCACATAGAGTGTCGCAATTGTACTTATTGCTGAGAGTGTACTATACCCCCCACAGGCTATTTGCTATGGGCCTGCGGCCCACCCCTATGTGCTCCAGGTGCAAGAGGGACCATGGTGATTTGATCCACCTGCTGTGGAGGTGCCCAAAACTCCACCCCTATTGGAAGGGGGTGGTGGACACCATAAACAGGGTGTTTCGGATCTCGCTCTCCACAGACCCTAGACACTGCTTACTTCATATACTGGAGGAGTTTAAGTGGGAGGAATGCACTAGGGTGGCGGTGATTAGGTCCCTGTTTCTGGCACGCAAACTCATCATGACTCACTGGATATCGGAAGAACTGCCTGCTCTTAAGGAGTGGATTACTGTTATGGGTGATATGCTCCATAAGGAAAAAATTATATACCAACATAGGGGTAGCACGCAGAAATTTGAAAAGCTATGGGGCCTGTGGCTGGATGTACCGGGCCTGGCTCCGGTGGATCTGGTCTTGGGACGATTGCTGGGCATAGGAATTTGACAAGGGTCATAATTAACGATTGAGGGATCTCTTTCTAATTGCTTTCTTGTTTTTTTTTTTTTCTTTTTCTTGTTGGAGGCGCGGGTAGCTCACCGCGGCTCAGGGACATATGTGATTGGTCTAGTACGATATAGGATAACTGCTTAGAATATACTGCCTTACGGATAATTTTGTTTGTAATGTACCAGATTGGCTTTATAGCATCGGTGTATGTCTTTGATGTGTTCTTTAATAAACTTTTTTTCTGGATCAAAAAAAAAAAAACTGAGAAATCACTGTCAGCTCACCTGTGGCCAGATGACAGGTGCACACTGTTGGGTGTCAGGAGTGCACCACAAGTAAGTGAACCCTATGGCTGACTGCTGCGGATAGGACACTGGGTGGTTGTGGAAAGCGGGACCAGTGGAGCACAACAGGGATCCACAGGGAGCTAGAGCCCAAGATTCCCCAGGGAGCGGAGTCTAAGACCCAGCAGGTTTTCACCAGAGCCTCTAGCGGTGAGGATGGCCTACGCTGCAGCTGGGTCCAGGTCGCGGCCCCCAGAGTCCCCTAGCTCACGCTCCGCAGGGTATAGAGGATAGAGGGGAAGCAGCAGCACAGGATACAAGAATAGTGAGGGGTAAAAGTCAAGGTCAGGGCAACAAGCAGACAAGGATAAACAAAGGACAAGTCGAAGGTCAAGGTCACTAGCAGACAGGGATAGTCGGGAACAAGCCAATATCGTAACACAGAGACAGACGTAGCACACGGCAGGCAGGAACCCAAACACACAATGCTAAACAAACACGTTGATCAGCAAGGCTGGCTTGCAGTGCACAGGTTCATATTAGTGTTCCCCGATAGGGCCTGGGGTGGAGCATACTGGGAGGAGAGATTATAAAAGCAGCCAGGTGAGAGAGTCTGGCCTCTAAGGTGAACACATGAAGAGGAAGGTAAGATGGCAGACAAACATTACTGCATATCCATGACAATCACGGAGTGGGGTAGGTTTATAGTAGACATGCCCAGGTGGTGTGTCCTAGCGGTGTGTCTTCAAAAGCTTAATGATTAGTCTCTGTTATAAAGAAATAGATAGGGAGTGGGTTTGAGTAGTTTAGCAAAAGACAACTGGGCAATGCTGATATTATTTAAAATTTCTGCATGTTGTCAGCCCACAACAGGACTTGGAAAAAGGGGAAGCTCCGCGTGTTTGCCTCCTCCTGCCCTCAGCTGCCACATTTGGCACCTTTTGGGGGGAGCGGGTACCTGGTTTTCTCACTTCCGGCTGATCTTCCCATTGCAAAATCACCCGTAAGTTCAGCCCCTCTCCTCCTTTCCCCGCCTTCGAGCAATTCTCAAAGCACAGCGCAGTAGGAAACCAGCTGTGAAGCCACAAGGCTTCACTGCGGGTTTCCCTTACATGAAATGGCGGTGACAGCACCCGAGAGTTGATTGAAAAATCGACTTGGGTGAAGACCCTGCTGGATTTGTGGACAGGTAAATGTCCTAATATTAAAAGTCAGCAGCTACAGTAATTGCTGCTGACTTTTACATTTTTCTGAAGGAGCCTGGAGCTCCTCTTTAAAGCGGAGTTCCACCCAAAAGTGGAAGCTCCACTTATCTGCCTCCTCCCCCCATCCGGGTTCCAGATTTGGCACCTTTTGGGGGGAAGTGGGTACCTGTTTTTGACAGGTACCTGTCGCCACAGCGAGATTACCCGGAAGATCGGCCCCCCTCCTCCTTCCCCCGCCGCCGGGCAATTCGGAAAGCTCAGCATGCTTCGCGCACGCGCTTAAATGTTTCTGGTAAATCAATAGGACTTTTTCTGCACCTGCAGGGTCTTGAAAGGGATAAAACACTGAGAAATTTGCAAAGATGCACTGACGTTTTTTATTTTGTCCTTAAAGTATTTGTTACCCCAACGTTTCATATTCCTGATATGTGCCTGCTTTACCATGTACTTGCATGAGAAAGTATCCTGTTCTTATTGTATTTCTTCCTTTGTGTGAAATCCCTGGTGTTCCTGCCAGTCCCTCTGTTTTCCTATTAAAAACTGACCACAGTAAGCAGAACACATCGTGGTGCTTCTCCTTCCCCAAGCTCTTATGTAGCTGAGAACAGAGGGCATGTGATCAAAAAAGGTATTTATCATTTATTTTTAATATCTATAAAAAAAAAAAAAAATTGGGCTTTTAAACTGTATTTTAAACTGAATGGGTTGTTTTTGCAAGGTGATCGTTTACAATCACTTTAAGGCCAGTTGTTCAATCCATCGGAAACCACAAAATACTGACCCGGAAGTTCAGCTCCCCTACTCCTTCCCCTGCTTCGTGTATGTGCAGTAGGGAACGGGCTGTGAAACTGCAAGGCTTCACTGACGGTTTTCTTAGTGGAGATGGCAGCGGCAACACCTGACAGCCAATTGAAAGATCAGCTCGGGTGAGGACAGCACTGGATCCCTGGACAGGTAAGTGTCCTAATATTAAAAGTCAGCAGCTACAGTATTTGTAGCTACTGAGTTTTAATTTTTTTTTCTGAAGGAGCCTGGAGCTCCTCTTTAATTTAAATGGCCAGCAATTTATAACATCAGGAAAAAAGATTTAGGGAATGCACTTTATCTATGATAAAGAAAAAAAAAATTTTTTGAATGCACACTATCATTTGATTTACATTGTACTGGTCATGAAACTGATTAGCAACAGGTTCAGCATAATGCTATCTGTAACATAAATCCCGCAGTGGGATTTTACATCAAAACCAGCTATGTCAGGCAATGACAGGCTAGACAGCAGATGGAGCCTAGTCCAAGTACATGAAAGAACTTATTTTCTATGCTATTTTACAGTGTGACTGAACTAAGCACCCACCATGTTCTCACATAAACAGCAAAGTGGGATTCCACAACAAAATCTGTACATCAGTAAAGTTCTAGCCCCAGATCTTAGTATAAACTTTGTTACATTCAGATCAGTTAAAAATTCGATGTGAAATGGGTAAAAGATTAATACAAAATAATTTCTTTGGCAAACAATGACATAAAAACGTGTGGAAAACCGAAAATTGTATACTCACCTTTCTGTCATTTTCCTTTCCTGACGCATCTCATGGCAGCACACACACTGGGTTGTGATTCCGCCCCCAGTGTGTGTGCTGCCATGATGCATCAGGAAATTTAATTTTAGGCCCTTTTCATGGGTCAATCTTTGTTTCTTGTCTATTTTCCATTGTAAGATGAAATGCTCTTGTACACAGCACTCAGGCAGGCCTTTATCTGGAAATATTGTGTATATATCATTTGACACTATCACTTCAATGTTTTTTTAAATCTATTCTGAAGAGAAAATTGTTTGTGGAATGAAAAGCCTTAAAAGCAGTTTCGGTTTAGGAGCAGCATAAGAAATTAAAATCTAAAGATTCCTGCACTATGGCCTTAAGGGCCAGTTCACACCAGACGCAGTTCCGTACAGTTTTGTGCGCATTTTTTCTGCACGCACAGTGTTTTCCATGTATTCCAATGGCTCTAGTTCACACCATGCAGTCAGTTTCCGGTCAGTTTCTGCACCGGAAACTGACTGCATGGTGTGAACTAGAGCCAAATAGAGCCATTGGAATACATGGAAAATACTGTGCATCCATTTTGTGCAGAAAAAAAACACACGAAACTGCGTCTGGTGTGAACTGGCCCTAAAAGGGTGTGTTAAAGTACACATATTTCAGTTATTAATCTGTTGAACAACCACTAGGAAGCTCCAGTGGTAAGATCTCACCCTAAGCATCCCCCTGTCAACTTAGGTCACAGAGACTCACTTGTTCTATTGCAACAAAATAAGTTTCAGCACACTTTCTTGCACTCCTTTAACCACTTGCCGACCAGCCGCCGCCATTATACGGCAGCAGGTTGGCTCATTCCTGTGAATCGCCGTACTGGTACATCGGATCCAAAGCAAGCGCGCACGCGTGCCTGCTGCACGGAGGGGACTCGATACGTGTGGCCGGCGGCCGTGATCGCGGTCACGAGAGCCAGAATGGAGATTTGTGTACGTAAATACACAAATCCCCGTTCTGACAGGGAACAGCGATCTGTCTCCTCCTCCAGTCAGTCCCATCCCCCCCACAGTTAGAAGCACACAGTAAGGGAACACATTTAACCCCTTGATCGCCCCCTAGTGTAAACCCCTTCCCTGTCAGTGACATTTACACAGTAATCAGTGCATTTTTATAGCACTGATCTCTGTATAAATGCCAATGGTCCCAAAAAAGTGTCAAAAGTGTCCGATCTGTCTGCCGCAAAGTCGCAGTCCCGCTAAAAATCGCAGATCGCCGCCATAACCAGTAAAAAAAAAAAAAAAATTACATAAATCTATCCCCTATTTTGTAGACGCTATAACTTTTTCGCAAACCAATCAATATACGCTTATTGCGTTTTGTTTTACCAAAAATATGTAGAATACATATTGGCCTAAACTGATGAAGACTTTTTTTTTTCTTTTTTGGATATTTATTATAGCAAAAAGTAAAAAATATTGGTTATTTTTAAAAATTGTCACTCTTTTTTTGTTTATAGCGCAAAAAATAAAAACCACAGAGGTGATCAAATACCACCAATAGAAAGCTCTATTTGTGGGGGGAAAAAGGAAGTAAATTTTGTTTGGGAACTACATTGCATTACTGTGCAATTGTCAGTTAAAGCGACGCAGTGCTGTATAGCAAAAAATGGCCTGGTCATTAACCACTTCAATTCTGGACACTTTCACCCCCTCCTTCCCAGACCAATTTTCAGCATTCAGCGCTGTCAAACTTTGAATGAGAATTGCGTGGTCATTCAACACTGTACCCAAATGAAATTTTTACAATTTTTTCACTTTCTTTTGGTGGTATGTAATCACCGCTGGGGTTTTTATTTTTTACTCTACAAATAAAAAAATACCGAAAATTTTCCCCCAAATTTTGTTAATTTGGTGTTGGCAGTGATGGGGGACAGACCAATGTTTTATGGGGACAATGGTATCAGTGGTGCTTGGTGTACTGTTTGTGGGGTGATCTGTAACAGCTCTCTGTGTAAAATCACACAGATCTGCAGAAGATTCCTCATCTCCCCCCCCCTCACGCACTGAGATATTACTAAGCTCGGCGGGGAGAAATGTCACTGTTTACATTGCGACGGCTGTGATTGGACACAGCCGTCATGTGATCTGGAGGGTCAATCACAGCGCCCATATCCCGATCTCTGCTCAGCTGGATTCTGTGATCATAATGATCACAGGATCGAGCCGCAGTGTGCCTTGTGGCCACACTTTGAGCACTAGTTCTGAGGGATGTTCCTGAACATCCACTCAGAACGAGGAAAGGACAACCTGGCCGTTTATGTGCAGTGGTGGTCGGGTGGGAGGTGGTTCAGGGGCTGAAGTGGTTAAAGCATGCTTTGGAAGTGGAATATGCTTACGCAACCCATTACTGAGATGACACCAGGTTCATTTTCGGTTGTACCGATTCCTGAAAAGCCCACGTTCCTGGATCAGGCTGCTTGAGGGTCTTCACCTCCTAAGTCCCATTACTGGCCGATGGGTTTGCCCATGACAGTTATGGACCATCAGCAAAGCCTAAAGCTGACCATACATAGGTCGAATTCTGAAAATCATTATTTCCGCGTATTGTGATCGGATGGCGCCACCATTGATTTCGAAATTCGACCAACCAAGCTTTCAATTTCACCTCATGTTGCAACAGAAAATAATTTTGGCTAGGAATATTCTTTTCTTTCCAGGTCACAGCTCATGCACATTTCTTTTTCAATTATATTTCTTGCACGATTCTCCCATCATTGATTAGAAATTAGATTTTTCCCCAAATTTCCAACATGCCCGGTCACACAAATTTGATGGCAGCATGAAAATTGTCCATTGCTGCAGCCCACTAATGGTGCGAAATTTGAAAGAAAATTCTTAGTTATGATTTTCGTAAGAAAATTCATTCAGAATTCGACCAATGTATGGCCTTTGTTAACCCCCCCCCCCCCCCCCCAAAAAAAAAAACAGATCCTGTTCCCTTAAAGCAGGTTATACAGCACAATGATTGTGCTGTGTCATCTGGCCCCCTGTAATAACTGTCTGATCCTGCCTGGTTATACCCTACCTCTTGTACGCTGACTCCGATATATCAGGGCTGCTGAGACCTAACACTGTGGTCAGCGTACGTGCCTCAGTCAGCCGCAGCCTGCTATATGTCTTCTCTGTCCTCTCCTCAGTCACCCCCCCTCTGACTGTTTGCTCGTGTCAGTGCCCCCCCCCCCCCCGCTCTTGCTGCTTTCATATTTAATAATAAAAGCTCCCATTCCCTCTGTACTATAACAATACTGTGTCTGTGTTACATAATAAACATGCTTATTTGTACCAATAACAGTGTCTTCCTGTGATCATGTGACTCCTTGGCTCTGTCTCTCCGCCCTGACTTATGTCAGCTTGGCCCCGCCGCTGGAACTGTCAGCCGGGAAGAAGAGATGAGAGAGGAGACACCTGAGTGCAGGAAAACCCTGTGTTATCTGTACAGATAAGCATATTTAATATATAACACAGACACAGGGGAACTTATTGTTCGAATACAGATGGGATGGGAGTATTTTATCGAAGTGGCTTTACAACCACTTTAAGAGATGGGAAGGGAAATATACACTATCTGGGAAAAAAAATGCCAATCATTTCAAAAGGTCCGTGAAAAACTTTAAAAGAGTTTTTAAAAAACTTCAAAAAGAAACCTAATAAAAATGAAAAAGGGTTTATGTAATAAAGTTAATACAAATTAATACAGTATCTCACACCCCTCACATTTTTGTAAATATTTAATTATATCTTTTCATGCGACAACACTGAAGAAATTACACTTTGCTACAATGTAAAGTAGTGAGTGTACAGCTTGTATAACAGTGTAAATTTGCTGTCCCCTCAAAATAACTCAACACACAGCCATTAATGTCTAAACCGCTGGCAACAATAGTGAGTACACAAGTGAAAATGTCCAAAGTGTCAATATTTTGTGTGATCACCATTAGTTTCCAGCACTACCTTTACCCTCTTGGGCATGGCGTTCACCAGAGTTACACAGGCTGCCACTGGAGTCCTCTTCCACTCCTCCATGACGACATCACAGAGCTGATGGATGTTAAAGACCTTGCGCTTCTCTACCTTCCATTTGAAGATGCCCCACAGACACTCAATAGGGTTTAGGTCTGGAGACATGCTTGGCCAGTCCATCACCTTTATCCTCAACTTCTTTAGCAAGGCAGTGGTCATCTTGGAGGTGTGTTTGGGGTCATTATCATATTGGAATACTGCCCTGTGGCCCAGTCTCCGAAGGGAGGGGATCATGCTCTGTTTCAGTATGTCACAGTACATGTTGGCATTCATGGTTCCCTCAATGAACTGTAGCTCCTCAGTGTCGGCAGGACTCATGCAGCCCCAGACCATGACACTCCCACCACCATGCTTGACTGTAGGCAAGACACTCTTGTCTTTGTACTCCTCACCTGGTTTCCGCCACACACACTTGACATCATCTGAACCAAATAAGTTTATCTTGGTCTCATCAGACCACAGGACATGGTTCCAGTAATCCATGTTCTTAGTCTGCTTGTCTTCAGCAAACTGTTTGCGGGCTTTCTTGTGCATCATCGTTAGAAGAGGCTACCTTCTGGGACAACAGCCATGCAGACCAATTTGATGCAGTGTGCGGCGTATGGTCTGAGCACTGACAGACTGACCCCCCCACCCCTTCAACCTCTGCAGCAATCCTGGCAGCACTCATACGTCTATTTCCCAAAGACAACCTCTGGATATGCGCTGAGCACGTGCACTCAACTTCTTTGGTCGACTATGGCAAGGTCTGTTCTGAGTGGAACCTGTCCTGTTAAACTGCTGTACAGTCTTGGCCACCATGCTGCAGCTCAGTTTCAGGGTCTTGGCAATCTTCTTATAGCCTAGGCCATCTTTATGTAGAGCAACAATTCTTTTTTTCAGATCCTCAGAGAGTTCTTTGCCATGAGGTGTCATGTTGAACTTCCAGTGACCAGTATGAGAGAGTGAGAGCGATAACACCAAACTGAACACACCTGCTCCCCATTCACTCCTGAGACCTTGTAACACTAATGAGTCACATTACACCGGGGAGGGAAAATGGCTAATTGGGCCCAAATTGGACATTTTTACTTACTCACTTTTGTTGCCAGCGGTTTAGACATGAACGGCTGTGTGTTGAGCTATTTTGAGGGGACAGCAAATTTACACTGTTAAAGCTGTACACTCACTACTTTACATTGTAGCAAAGTGTAATTTCTTCAGTGTTGTCACATAAAAAGATATAATAAAATATTTACAAAAATGTGAGGGGTGTACTCACTTTTGTGAGATACTGTATATACTGCACACACTAACCATAAAAAAGGAAAGTTTCAGGTTCAATTATCCTGTACCTTATTTCTTTTTTTTTTTCTCTCATGTACATATTAAAGGGGAAAAGGCAAAAACTGTATAACGGAAGCCTTATGAGAGTGATAAAACTTTATGTAAATTCCAGTATTCCTCTCCACTCGCTTAGATTCCTTGAAGCAAGCCTAATTTTGTCTTTAAAGCAGCACTCCAAGCAAACGTTTGTTAGTAAAATGTGCGGTGTAACAAATAGTTAAAGAAAAAGTCCACCCAAACACTAAAATCCCTGCATCTACAGACATCCACGATCTAACACTAACCTATCTAGCCCTGTAATGAAGAAATCAGTATACATACCTTTTTTGAAGCCAATTCCACCCAATCCCACATTGAGCTGTCAGCTGCATCTTCGCTGTGGAGGCGGGTGCAGAGGAGGCAGCCGACAACGGAAGCCCCATAGTAAGTCTATCTGTGACGTCACTCCCCATTCATTTCACATCCGTTGTCGGCTGTGTCCTCTGCAGAGCTTCTGCCGCTGGAGATCACAGCTGATCGGCTTCAAAAAAGGTATGTATAGCGATTTCTTCTGTACAGGGCTAGACAAGTTAGTGTTAGATCGTGGATGTCTGTAGATGCAGGGATTTTAGTGTTGGGCTGGATTAACACTAACTCTCATGAGGTGTACGGCCACCTCCAGGATTGCTGCTCTTTTTTTTATATTACAGTTTTACTTTCGACCTGCTGCAGCTATGTTTTTTAATAAAATATGCTTGCCTGAAGTTCTGCTTTCACGCTGAGCGTACGCAAATATGGGGCCCCACTGGACTTGCAATTAAAAGATATATTTTATTTATACACAGTACAATAATGCAAAAGAACCATAACACAATAAGAATTAAAATTGTGCACAGCGAGTTAAAATTGAAAACTACACGATGCAAAATGAAAGGAATGCACCATGTAGCCGAAGTGAGCCCCTGTGCAGCAACGCATTTCGTTGTTTGCTTCATCAGGACACAATTGGGGCATTTGAAAGAAACAGGTCTCACTATCTTGTTATCATAAAGACATGCCTAAATGAGGACAGATAGACTTCCAAATTGGCATCAAATATCACCATAAAGGGCAGTGTGCTTTCCAGACATATATAGTCATGTGGTAAAAGTAGTTTATTCACTTGCTAAATATCCAATGTAGTACGATACCAGTTCCAGGGGAACATGAAGTAGTGAATTACATAGGGCTATATTAAAAAGGGGTGCTCTGATGGTCCATTCACCGACCACAGTCAAAGGCCCATTCAATTATAAGAGCAGCCTGTTCTCCAAGTAGCACATATAGCTACAGCCACGGATCAATTTGTTATTTAAATTGAGCCATCCGTCAAGTCACAGTGCTCAGTGTGCCCAAGTGCACTGTCCATCCCCTAAATAACGGCAACATAAACATATTTGGTATCGCTGCGATCGTCAGGAGCAGGAGAATTCATTTTGGGTTGTTCTTTGGTGAAAGGTTATGGTAGTAGCAAGAAATATACAGCTAAATTTAAAAAAATGCGGTATAATCCATCTGATAGTTGTGATAATATGTACGGTTTAATAAAACATGTCAAAGCTGTAAAATTGTGCTTAGGCATTACCATTTGTTTTACCCTCAGGTGCGAAGCATTTAACCACTTCAGCTCTGGAAGTTTTACCCCCCGTCATGAACAGGCCATACTGCTTTACTTTAACTGACAATTGTGCTGTCGTGCAACACAGTACCTAAATGAAATGTATGTCCTTTTTTGCCCACAAATAGGGCTTTCTTTTTGTAGTATTTGATGACCTCTGCGGGTTTTATTTTTTGCAGTGTAAACAAAAAAAAAAAAAAGACTATTTTGAAAAAAATAAAAAAAATCTTTTTTACTTTCTGCTATAAAACACACTCAATAAAAAATGTAAAAAATCTAATTTCTTTATCAATTTAGGCAAATATGTATTCTGCTACGTATTTTTGGTAAAAAAAATCCCAATAAGCGTATATTGATTGTAGATGCTATAACCTTTGCGCGAACCAAACTATGTTTTTTTTTACTAGTAATGGTGGCAATCCCGTTATAACAATTTATGTTTGTATTTTATATTGTAACTTTTAGCGCCACACCATGGTTTATATAATTCAATTGCACTAGTGAGGTATCAAGTGAAGTGTCAGCTGCTACTTTTTTACGCTCTTAGCGCAGTTTTTTCTATTTCCCCTCTGGTTTTCCAGCATGACTGTTCGACACAAACTGGTCGTTATACTGGCTTCTGTTGAATAGACAGCTGTACATATGGATTGAAAATATGGTGGACCCAACACAGCAGGTGGGTGCGACCATGACATCAACAAGTCGAGACAACTGCGTGATGCCCTATGACTGACACACTTGTCGGATGGAGTTCTTTTTACATGCGAATACCTACCTACAATTGTGAGTGCACTATATCAGCTATATGAGGCTACTGTGGAGGAGTCCTTTGGAGGCTGGTTTTAACTTATGCTGTATATGACCTCTTTAACACTGAGGTCCATCCAAGGAGGTGAGGGCCTGAAGAACACTGTGGTGTTGCAAGTGGTAAATTGGTGCAAGAAAATACTGGATGCAGTGCCAACACATGTGCACAACAAATTTTTAGATTTTATTCTTTAAGTGCTTTTGAGGACTTTGGGACCTTCTGAATTGAGATAAACAAATTCCCTAGATGGTTCTGCAATAGATATAATTTGTAGTCTTTATTTATTTTTGTATATATTTGTTTCACGATAAGAATTGTGTGGCATAAGTATCTGGTTCACGAAGTATGAGTTGATTCACATCTTTTATATATTTGATCATTAATAGGTACGCTGCACATATTTATTTTTTCTTTTTCACTATTGTTGGTGGTTTCACAACAGTCTACCCTTAGCCAGATTAACAACCTTAGATTGACAACAGTGTTACCTAAATTAATTAAATGAGATCCTACCAATTTTTATGAAAAGTGATTTTTTTTTTCCAAAGGTGTACTGCTGACTGTAATATGTACAGTCTGAAAACAAACGGCTCTCAGTGGAGACATTCTTTAGAATTGAGATATACAGGCAGACCAAGCCTGTGCTATACCTGATATACCTAATACCTATACCTACCGTAATCTAGCCTGGTGGTTTGATTTAAAGTGGTTCTAAAGGTTGAAGGTTTTTTACCATAATGATTTATTTTTATTAAAGGTGAAAAACCTTTTGGGTAAAGCTCCCCTTAGAGCCCCCCCCCCTCTTATATGTACCTGAGCCCCATCTCGAGCCATCAATTTGCAGGAGAGCAGCTGTTTTCCCAGGTCTCTCTCTCCTCATTGGCTCACACAGCAGCAGGAGTCAATCACGGCCAGTAAACCAATGAGAGAGCAGGGGCTGGGGCCAAGCTGCGCTTTGTGTGTGAATGGACAATGTCCATTCACAGGAGCACGGCTCGGGAGCGAGCTTGCTCAAATGCCCCCTAGGGCCAAGAGGCTCGCTAATGGGGGCAATCAGCAGGGGGAAGGAGCAGACAGCACCAGCAAAAGGCCCATTAAAAAAAAAAAAAGAAGAGGATTGGGGCTGCTATGTGCAAATCCATCGCACAGGGCAGGCAAGTATAACATGTTTTATTTTTATTTTTTATATATAGAATCAATTTAGCATCTGTATGCTACTTGAAAATTATACGCACACAAATAAGCATAGAGGATGCCCTATAATAAAATGTAAGACTTTATCTTTATAATGTAACTGGAAAGTCTCACCCACAACACTCATCTGTTTTCATTATGAGGCAACAGAAGACTGAATCAAATTTAAAAAACTAAATGTAATGTCAAGGATAAATACAATTAATTCTTGTCTAAATGAATAAGTAGTATGATGAGTAATACACTAAATGTTTAACGCAGCTCATATTTCATCATTTGACGTCATTGGAGAAGCAACACATTTCCTTATCCTCAATTTGAATGAATTCTTACATTATTGTTGTCTAGAACAGATGTATTCCTTGGGTGCTGGGCCCACCGAGATCCAAACAGCTGCTCTCCCACAGGGAGCATTGGTCTGGGTATCTAATAAGCTGCTGGGAAAAGGCTGCTAAGCATTAGCTTGAAACACTAATACTGAATATAAAAAATGAATACACCCTCACTCCATAGAAACAATTGGTTTTCAACTTTTGGAAGAAAATTCTCCTGTTCCCCAATTATCATATAAAGCACTTCTAAAACTGCCTGAAGGCTTATATACTGCAGTGATCGCAGAATGATCATTATTTTATAGGCAGCCCTAGTTTAAAGATAACCTGTCACCAACTTTTAAAAAATGCAGGTCAGGGCACAGAAAAATCTGGTATTTTAAAAAGCTTACTTCAAAATTCTCTTTTGTGTACTTGTGATGTGCCTCTGAACTTGCTAGAAAATATGACCAGTCAACTCCCTTCTTGCATGTCACAGTCTGCTCCTCTTCTAGGAGTATCTAATTATTCTGTGTGCTTGCCAAGGTCCTTCACTCCCTACATAGAGTTTATGCAACTGTCGTTGAGGAGCAAAGGGGAACACTATAGGGTATCATTTGAATGATCCATATTGAATAAAAATCAGACTTTGCTATTCATTTTTGGCTCAGCAGAATATTTTAATTAATAAAAAAAGATGGAAATGGAAATAAAAATGTCAATGGCATGGCCAAAAATAATGGGACCCAATATTTTGTTGTACAACCTTTAGAGCAGGGGTCTCAAACAGGCGGCCCTCTAGCTGTTGCAAAACTACAAGTCCCATGAGGCATTGCAAGGCTCACAGTTACAAGCATGGCTCCCACAGGAAGAGGCATAATGGGACTTGTAGTTTCGCAACAGCTGGAGGGCCGCCAGTTTGAGACCCCTGCTTTAGAGGCAATCACTGCAAACAAGAGATTTCTGCACCTTCCAACAGGTAGCCTGATCCACTTTTCTTGAGCAAACCGCTCAAACCTGTTTCAGGTTTGAAGGGTTCTCTAGACATGGAGGATTTCTTTGTCTACCATGAGCACTCATCTTCTGTTAAATATGTTGTCAATATTCCTCTTGCAGCCATACCCAGAGAGGCTGGCTACACTCCCATGGACCCTAAAGTTCCTAAAAATATTTGCAACTCTAGTCACAGGAACATTAAGCAGCTTAGAGATGGTCTTTTAGCCTTTACCTTTAACCATTTGCCGCCCGCCCTATAGCGGATTGACGGCGGCAAAGTGGTTTCAAAATCCTGACTGGACGTCATATGACATCCTCAGGATTTTGAGCCGCTGCGCGCCCCCGGGGGCACGCATCGCGGCGATCGTTGTTTCAGGGTGTCAGTCTGACACCCCGCAACACCGATCTAGGTAAAGAGTCTCCGACTGAGACACTTACCACGTGATCAGCCGTGTCCAATCACGGCTGATCACGATGTAAACAGGAAAAGCCGGTGATTGGCTTTTCCTCACTCGCGTCTGTCAGACGCGAGTAGAGGAGAGCTGATCGGCTGCTCCTCTGACAGTAGGGGTTTGTGCTGAGCCCACACTGGACCACCAGGGATGCCACTGGACCACCAGGGATGCCACCATTCCACCAGGGATGCTCACCACCAGGTATGCCTCCCTAGACCACCAGGGATGCCAATAAGTGCCCCTAATGGATGCCAATCAGTGCTCACAATGGATGCCAATCAGTGCCCACAATGGGCATCACTGATTGGCAGGCATTATTGTTTGGCACTGATTGGCATCCATTAGTAACACATTACAGTACAGTGCCACCTATCAGTGCCCATCCGTGCCACCTATCAGTGCCCATCCGTACCACCTATCAGTGCCCATCCGTGCCGCCTATCTGTGCCCATCCGTGTCGCCTATCTGTGCCCATCCGTGCCGCCTACTGGTGCCCATCCATGCCGCCTCATCGGTGCCCGTCAGTGCAGCCCCATCAGTGCCCATCAATGAAGGAGAAAACTTACTTATTTACAAAGTTTTGTAACAAACAAAAAAATATGTTTTTTTTTCAAAATTTTCGGTCTTTTTTTTAGTTTTTTTAGCAGAAAATAAAAAATCGCAGAGGTGATCAAATACCACCAAAAGAAAGCTCTATTTGTGGGAACAAAATGATAAAAATTTAGTTTGGCTACAGTGTAGCACAACCGCGCAATTGTCATTCAAAATGCAACAGCGCAGAAAGCTGAAAATTGGTCTGGGCAGGAAGCTGTATAAGTGCCCAGTATGGAAGTGGTTAATTGGTGGTCTACACATTTCTTTCTGATCTCCTAGTACAACTCTCTTCTTTAGTTTCTCTGGTCAATGCTCATTGTGGTGCACACAATGATACCAAACAGCAGACTGACTACTCCTCTACTTAAATAGGCTAACTGCCTCAGCAGCTGATAATGTCAGTTCACATCCAATCTCTTTAAAGCTTGACAAAGCACATTGCAGCCCAGCTTAGGACGGCTCCTCTCTAACATTTCACCCAATAGGGGGTTAATCACAACCATACTGGGTGAAAACATTAGAGGGGGTCCTAAGCAGGACAGCAGCATTCTCTGTCCGACTTTAAATTGCTCCCACCTGAGTGCCCCTTTAAAAAGTTATTAAAGTCTTAGGGGGCGGAAAGGACTGAGATCATGTGACCACTGTAATTGGTTGTTACAGTGGTCACATGATTGGGAGCCAGTTCCGAGCCTTAGTGGGGATCGAGAGCTGTCTTTGACAGCTTGGTCTCTGTGCGCACTTTCAGCACAGAAACATTGGCCGCCCAGTGATACACATGTGCAGCGTGTGGGCATCAAAACACCCTTTTGCTGTAACACATACACTATATTACCAAAAGTATTGCGACGCCTGCTATTACACGTACATGATCTTTAATGGCATCCCAGTCTTAAGTCTGTAGGGTTCAATATTGCGTTGGCCCACCTTTTGCAGCTATAACAGCTTCCACTCATCTGGGAAGGCTGTCCACAAGGTTTAGGAGCGTGTCTATGGGAATGTTTGACCATTCTTCCAGAAGCACATTTGTGAGGTCAGACACTGATGGGGACGAGAAAGCCTGGCTCGCAATCTCTGCTTTAATTCATCCCAAAGGTGTTCTATCAGGTTGAGGTCAGGACTCTGTGCAGGCCAGTCAAGTTCCTCAACCCCAAACTTGCTTATCCATGTCTTTGTGGACCTTGTTTGTGCACTAGCCTAAATCATTTGGTGAAGGGAGGATTATGGTGTGGGGTTGTTTTTTAGGGGTTGGACTTGGCCCCTTCCAATGAAGGAAAGTCCTAGGGTGTCGGTCTACCAAGACATTTTGGACAATTTCATGCTCTCAACTTTGGGGAAAGTTTGGGGATGGCCCCTTCCTGTTCCAACATGACTGTGCACCAGTGCACAAAGCAAGGTCCATTAAAAGACATGGATGAGCGAATTTGGGGTGGAGGAACATGACTGGCCTGCAAAGAGTACTGACCTCAACCCGGTAGAACACCTTTGGGATGAATTAGAGCAAAGACTGCGAGTCAGGCCTTTTCGTCCAACATGACCTCACAAATGCGCTTCTGGAAGAATAGTCAAACATTCCCATAGACACACTCCTAAACCTTGTGGGCAGCCTTCCTAGAAGAGTTGAAGCTGTTATAGCCCTAATGGGTGGGCCAACTCAATATTGAACCCTACGGACTAAAGGCGGCCCCATACACGGTTCGAATTTCGAAATAATTTTCTTTCGAATGTCGTATCAAAGAATTTTCGTACGAATTTCGCTCCGTTAGTGGGCTGCAGCAACAGCCGATTTTCGTGCGCCAATCAAATTTGAGAAATCCGACATGTTGGAAATTTTTTGAAAAACAAACGATTTTCTGATCACTGATGGGAGAATCGTGCGAGAAATGTAATAGAAAAAAAAATGCGCATGTGCAAGAAAATAATATTCCCGGAGAGAAAAGTATATTCCCGGCAACATGAAGGTTTGGTCGACCGAATTTCGAAAATCAATGGTGGCATCATCGGATCACAAAAAAAACGAACTTTCTGATTTTGAAAAGGAAATTTGTTCGAAATTCGACCGTGTATGGCTTGCTTTAAACTGAATCCCATTAAAGTTCATGTGTGTGTAAAGGCAGGTTTCCCAATACTTTTGGTAATATAGGTGTATATATTTGTAATAGGCAACCATATTGGTTTAATACACAGGCTTGCTTCCTACTTAACAACGCTTCACAGTGACTGTACTTTACCAGTTTACACTTCAAATCTATACATTGGACTACAAATCCCAGCGGTCCTGCAGCACAGATGATATTACATTCCCTGCTATACAAATAGCCAAAGGAGGAAGAATTTATAATTCAACGTAACAATAAAAAATAGGAAAAAATGCGTAACACTGTTAATGTCACATCAAAACTGACTTTCAAGTTAATGTCACAATGGCGACTTAAAACATATAGGAGGAGGGGGGGTGGGGAATTCTGCATTTAGAAATCACGGAATTGACAAAATATAAAACAGGTGTGTGTTTCACCCCCAGGAATTGAACATGGCGAATTTGAGAGGATGTGGTGCAGCTTGGAAAACATATTGATGTAACCAATAATTTGGAATGGCAAGGTTAGGCAGGAGTTTACGCTAGTATTAAAAATGTCAAACAGCAGCTGGAATGTTCAAGGGGATTTTTTTTCTTACCGTATTTGCTCTCTTTCAATACACAAACATGTACACAGTGCAGAATATATATTTATGGTTGAAGCCCTATATCCGATACGGATATGAATAAGATAGATAGACTTAACATAAGACTTACAACATGAAATGGACCTGAAGTGTGCCCTGATCTGATGGACGGTATGCCAAAATAAGGGGGCAAAAACATTCAGGAAGGGATGTAGTTTTATTGGTTTTAGCTTTGTTCATTGAGCAAGTTTGGTGAATGCTTGTGCCATTTCCACCTGAGGATTGGAGGATGTGCTGGACAAAGCAGGCAGACTTCCACCTGTCAAGTCTCTTAATAGTCGTGATCTGGGACCTCACACCGGGATGTGGCCGAGGCCGCTCCAATACGATAAGAGCGACTGGAGCACTGACTGGGGTTGAGGTGTGGTAGCGTGGAAGAGTGAGTGAGTGAGTGTGAAGGTGACAGGACCCAAATTGACCTAACCGCCCCACCGTTGATCCAGAGGAAGGCGAAAACCCCAGCCGAGCCTAGGCCAATTGCTACAGCAGGGGAGAAAATTCCTTCCTGATCCCCCGAGAGGCGACCGGGTGAACCCTGGATCAACTTCCTATGGTTGGTTGTGCCCCGATGAATTCTCATGTGTTTGATGAACTGGCAGGCACTCAAGGGTTTGATCGGGAAAGGTAGTAGGGGACAAGAGTTTGGCTGTTCAGGTAGGAGTGACAGAAGGCGATCGAGTAAGGTTACTGCACACCAGAGATTGTTTGTTTTTAGAGTTAAATATCTAACCCGGTGCCTGATCGCTGGGTTTTGGATAGTGCCAGGTGGAGGATGAAACGATCTTGGTAGCGAGCCAAGTGAGGTCTACGTAGAACTTGGCCGGCGGGGTAGCTGCGGGTGAACTCGCTGGGCCTCAAGAACCCGTGGTAGGCCGAGTCGAAGGCTGCTTGAATGACAAGGCTGGGGAGAAGGCCAAATGGGGAACTAGCGAGGGTAGTGGACATTAACTGGTGCTGAGGGCATAGTTGTACGGGCCTGCGTAGGAAGGACATGACTTGGACTTGCCTTTACTAATAATATCGGCCGTGGCCTGGTTGTCGGTGGTGAAGGCCACGGTTTGTCCTGTCCAGATATGACCCCCAGAGCTGAGCGGCTGCCATGATCTGGTATTGTTCGAACAGGGAGGAAGTCCAGGTAAACCCTGGGATTAGGAGTGTCTCTGGAAGCCATGGTCCTGCAAACCAATAGTGGCCAAAAATTGCAGCGAAGCCTGTGGAGGCTGCGGCATCTGTCACTACCAGCGGTGATGGGGGCGATTTTGATGGTATACTTTGATACTGTTTCACGTAGTAAGGAACTCCTCCCATAATGACAGGTCCGCTACTGGCGCGGTGTCTAAGTTAAGGATCTGAAGTTAAGGATCTGATCGGGGTCCTGTGTCTGGGAGAGGAAGACCAGGAGGCGTGATACAAAAAGATCGACCCTCGGGAATGATCCTTGCTGCAAATTGAGCATTCCCGGGAGAGACTGAAGCTGCTCCTTAGTACACCCCCGTGTACGGGTGAAGTCTTGGAGAACTGACCTGATGCGGGTCGGCTTTAGGGACGACAAACGTAGTGAAAGCTAGTTTGAGTGTTTAGCACGACAGAGAATAGGTGAGCAGCCAAGTTGCTACTGGAGATGAGTGACCGATTTGAGTCGGAATGCTTGCAGCGACTGCAATTAAGCCGCTTTATTGGAAAAATGAAAACAAAGTTAGCGGAAATTTTGAGTATGTAGGAACGACCGTGCACAACATTGTATATGCAGATGGAGTGAGATGTAAAGGTTTAGGCTTGATAACGGACGTAAGGCCAGGGATCTGAATTGTAAGTACCACTTTATTGGTATCACTGATGCGAATAGTTAGAATCGGGCTGAGGTGTGAGCAACGGTGGGGTTTGGTTTGTAAAGGATCTTAAACGTTGAACCGGTGCTGCGACTGGACTCGGATCGGTCAGTGAAGTTTGTATTGCCGAGGATCCGAATCGTTGCGCCGATGATGCGACTAGATTTGGAACGGCTGTAGATGTAAGGTGATGAGGGAGCTCATGTTCCGGATCCGCGTCGTTGCACTGATGATATGACTAGACTCAGATCGGCTGATGGTGTTAGTGGTTGAAGGGGTTTGTGATTGCTGAGGATCCGAATCATAGGGTCGACGTTGCGACTAGATTCAGATCGGCTGTTGGTAAGTGCTTGGTACACATACATACATACTTTTTTTTTTTTTTTTTTTATAGGGTTTTTTTTTTTTTTTTTTTTTATAGTTTTTTTTTTTTTTTAGGGAAAATTACGTCCAACCTGGTGCAGGGTGGACCTACTTGACTGACCTGGAGGAGAAATGACAGGTGGTGAGGGGTTTGACTAGCTGATTTGAACATGACAGACTGCATCTGTTGTTTCATACACGCTGTTACACTCGGCACTGGTTTAGTGCCTTTTACATGTAAGTGCATTTCTTTTTATTAAATATCCTTTTATATGCGGAGAACACTATGGTCTGCCTGTCTTATATATTTATATTTATATACACACCTCATTGGAGTCATTTGTGATCCGGTCCATCTGCTGTTGTCATCCAACCATCCCGGAGCTGCAATACATGCCTGAGACGTATATACCCATATGGGAAGGTATCTGTGACCCTCTATAACCAAAGGGTCCACTTTGGGAGGTGAGCGGCCATTCTTATTACTGGTGGAGGTCTCTCACTGTGTTCACATCATCTGCATGTTTCCGATTCTATAAATTACTCTAGAAGATCACTGGGATTGTCTTTTGATCTATGGCCTTTTTATATAAGTGAGCGGATCGGATGGTGGAGCGTGTCGGAGAAATTAGTGACAAAAATGTCCCATGACAGAGGCATGAATCGGTGCGCTGCAGGTGCGACTGACAACGACCGGGCTCTGAAGCATGTACTGAATTGAGGCCAACTACAACTGGGACACGCTTAAGACGAGCCTGCACACGAGAATGCAAGTGGGTTCGAATCAAATGCGTGACAGTGAAATGAGTGACAGAAATTTCCCATGACAGACACGAATCAGTGCTGTGCTGTGCGAGGAACAGCAAGCGAACTCTGGAGCATGTACTGAAATGGGGCCAACAGCGACTGGGGCACGCTTGAGACGAAGCTGCACCTAAGGATGGGCGTGGATTCGAATCAGATGTGTTACAGTGGAACGAGTGACAAAAATGTCTCATGACAGAGGCATGAATCGGTGCGCCGCAGGTGCGACTGACAACGACCGAGCTCTGAAGCATGTACTGAATTGAGGCCAACTACAACTGGGGCACGCTTAAGACGAGCCTGTACACGAGAATGCAAGTGGGTTCGAATCAGATGCGTGACAGTGAAACGAGTGACAGAAATTTCCCATGACAGACACGAATCGTTGCTGCGCTGTGCGAGGAACAGCAAGCGAACTCTGGAGCATGTACTGAAATGGGGCCAACAGCGACTGGGGCGCGCTTGAGACGAAGCTGCACCTAAGGATGGGCGTGGATTCGAATCAGATGTGTTAGTGGAACGAGTGACAAAAATGTCCCATGACAGAGGCATGAATCGGTGCGCTGCAGGTGCGACTGACAACGACCGGGCTCTGGAGCATGTACTGAAATGAGGCCCGACAACAACTGGGGCACGCTTAAGACAAGTCTGCACACGAAAATGCACTTGGATTCAAATCAGATGCGTGATAGTGAAATGAGTGACAGAAACTTCCCATGACAGAGACTCGAAACGGTGCGGCGCTGTGCGTTTAACAGCAAGCGAACTCTGGAGCATGTACTGAAATGAGGCCAACAACGACTGGGGCACGCTAGAGACGAAGCTGCACCTAAGAACGCGCGTGGATTCAAATCAGATGTGTTACAGTGCAATGAGTGACAAAAATGTCCCATGACAGAGGCACGAATCGGTGCGCCGCAGATGCGACTGACAACGACCAGGCTCTAGAGCATGTTCTGAGATGAGGCCAGCAATTGGGGCACGCTTGGCGAACCTGCACACGAAAATGCGCGTGGATTCAAATCAGATGCGTGGCTGTGACATGAGTGACAGAAATTTTCCACGACAGAGGCATGAATCGGTGCTGCGCTGTGCGACTATCAGCAAGCAAACTCTGGAGCATATACTGAAATGAGGCCAGCAACTGGGACACGTATGGGACGAACCTGCACATAAGAATGCGCGTGGATTCAACTCAGATGCGTGATGGTAACGTGAATGACAGAATTCTCCCATGATCTAGGCATTAGACGGTGCGCCGCATGTGCGGCTGACAACGAGCGGACTCTGGAGCATGTACTAAAATGAGGCCAGCAACTAGGGCCCGCCGGGACGAATCGGTGCATTGTGGATGCGACTTGGATTCATATCAGAATGATGCAGAGGAAATCACTATCGATGCAAGACAAATCAGTAGCTATGTGCAGGGTTTCATGAGGAGAGAGAAGGGTGTGCGAGATGAGACAAGTGAAATTACTATTAGTGGAATGAGATGACAAACTAGCGGGGACGAACCAGTGAGTCGCTGATGCGACTAGATTCGACCGGAGGGTAATGCAAAGTAAAATAACTGTAATGATAGACAGTGCATTCTAAGTGACATGGGCCTACTACTTGGCGTGAAAAGAGAAAAAAAAAAAAAGCACAAAACTAAACTGATAAACAGCTCTGCGTTTGTGTTCACAAATTGCACGACAATACTGTGGTCTTGCACGAGGCTGAAATAAGGCCGCATATGGAGACTTGACTAATGACTCGCAAGTTCCACAGCGGGGTTTTGATGACATGGTTTACCTGGCAAACAGTGCGTGAAGCAAAGAAATTGCACGAATCCTACCTGTGACAGTTTGAAAACTTGATGTACGAAAAGCATGGTGGGTGTCCAAGACATCCAAAAAGTGTGGTGTTACGCCGTGCATGACGCACAAAAAATTACTTTGGTTTGGTAAACGAGTGAGAGGAAAAACGTGTACAAACGATACGCAAGTTCCGCTGCGGGAACTAAAACACACGGCATGAAGGCAAACAACAAATGGCAACGATGGAAAGTATGCAACATATGTGACCCGAATCAGTTCGTAAATATATGAAAGGAATCCGATACGAATCGGTAGTGAGGAGTATTGAATTAATGTAATACGAATTGGTTGTATAGTGTATGCCGCCCTTTACTCTAAAACTGAACACCAATCAATCACCCCTCCCCCCAGGCTAACCAGTGCAGAGAGGCAGCAGGTGGGACTAATTAGAGTCTCCCTTTTTTTTTTTTTTTTTTTTTCCCAAATGGAAGAGACGGCAACCTTATGGACAGTGAATCTTTACGTCCAGTGAAACCTACGGCGAGTGATATCGGACAATGACCGGACAATGACCGAAAGCGACTCGGAGGTTTGGATTTATAAATGAATCGTATGTATGGGACAGACAAGAACTCAGAAGCAGACTTTTAAAGAAAGGAATGCAGGACAGGAAGCATTACTAATTGCAAGATTGTACCTGACGCAAAAGATTCGAAAAGTACCTGCGATAGTGAGCGGGAACCGCAGACGAAGACCACGAACGAAGACGCCGAAATGCCCTGCGATCGAAACGCCAAGACTCACAAACATGAGGTGAGCTGGTAAGAGTCGGCCCAGTGAGATCCATTATCACTCACAGGAAACCAACGAAGACTGCAGGTGAGTGGGCTGGTTAAATAGCCCCCCGGGCTCCTCCCATAAATTCAGGCCAGCATACTGGCCTTCTAACATATATATATTAGAGCTAATCGTCAAGAATCGTTATTGTGATTTTTTCCCTGTTGCGATCTTGAGAAATAATTCTCTCTGCTCTCAGCCGTCAAAAGAAAGGAAGAAAAAAATGCGAGCAGTCTGCCAAGTATCACAACATTCTTTATCAGTGGAACGTTAAGTCTAAACATTGTAACATCAAAGGAATAGACTTCTGTATGTAAATTAGGAAAGTTGAACCACTTAAAGTGGTTGTAAAGTGGTTGTAAACCCACTAAAAGTTTTTTTTTTTTTTTAGCCAACCTGCAAGAGAAAGGCATAATGAGCTAGTATGACTAGCATACTAGCTCATTATGTACCACTTACCTTAGATCGGAGTCCCCGAAGCAGTCCGCGTTCCTCTGTCCAGACGCAGACATCACTGCGGCGATAGCCGGAATGTTACTTCCGGGTATCGCCGCACCAGCCAATCACAGCGCCGCTCCGGCGCTGTGATTGGCCGGAGCGGCGAAGACGTGACTCCGCGCGGGAGCCGTCACATTCGGCTACGCCCAGCGATTGCTGGGAAGTAGCCGATTTTGTGAATGGGATTAACCCCATGAATGCGCCGTTGTCTACGGCGCGCATGCGCCGTAGACAGCGGGTCCTGTCCTTTTAAGTAAATATCTCCTAAACCGTGTAGGTTTAGGAGATATTTCTTGCACCTACAGGTAAGCCTTAATCTAGGCTTACCTGTAGGTGCAAGTTGAAAAAGTGGGTTTACAACCACTTTAAACACTAAACCTTTTTCTGACATTTGTTGTTTTCAAGTTAAAATAATTGTTTTTTGCTAGAAAATTACTTAGAACCCCCAAACATTATATATATATATATATATATATATATATATATTTAGTAGAGACCCTAGAGAATAAATTGTTGGTTGTTGCAATATCTTATGTCACAGTATTTACGCAGCGGTCTTTTAACCACTTAACGACCGACCACCGCCGATTTACGCCGGCAGAATGGCACCGACAGGCAGAATCACGTAGATCTACGTGATCGCCTTTGTGCAGTTGGGGGTCCATCCGGACCCCCCTTCACTGCAGTGAGCGGCCGTTAAGTGTTCGGGAGCGATCAGGCATGAGGGGGCGGCCGCTCGATTCCGCCCCCCCCTCGCGATCGCTCCCGGCGAATGAAATTGCTTCCTCCTGCCTGAAATGTAAACACAGGCTGGAGGAAGTGATGTCATCTCCCTCGCCGCGGTCTTTTCGTCCGCAGCGCCGAGGAGAGAAGACACAGGTTAGTGCACCAACAGTCCACTGACACGTAGGTACACATAGGCACACAAATCACCCCCCAGTCACCCCCAGATCACCCCCCAGGTCACCCCAAAGCCCCCAATCACAGTGTCACTGATTGCAGTGATCATTTATTTTACTGATCACTGCATTTAGTGTCATCTGTGATTGTAAAAAGTTGCAGGGCAGTTAGGATTAGGCCCCTTTAGGTCCAGGGTAGCCCCCTAACCCCCCCCAATAAAGGTTTAACCCCTTGATCACCCCCCAGGTAACCCTTTCACCCCCTAACTTCAGCGTCACTAAGCGATTGTTTTTCCGATCGCTGTATTCGTGTCGCTGGTGTTTTAGATAGGCAGTTATTTTTTTTTAGGTTCGCCGCAGGTTTTTATTAGTGTCAGGTACCCCCATATATTATTTTAACCCCCTGATTGCCCCTAGAGTTAACCCTTTCACCAGTGATCGCCGTATAAGCGTCACTGGTTAGCCAGTAAGTTATTTAGTTATTTAGGTTACCCGTCAGGTTTTTATATAGTGTCAGGTACCCCCATATTTAACCTAATAAAGGTTTTAACCCCCTGATTGCCCCTAGTTAACCCTTTCACCAGTGATCACCATATAAAGGTTACGGGTGACGCTGGTTGATTAGTTTGCTTTTTATAGCATCAGGGCACCCGCCGTATATAACCCAATAAAGGTTTAACCCCCCTGATCGCCCGGCGGGTGAGATCAATTAGGTTTTAGCGCCAGAGAGGGTCTGCGTCGCCCCAGGCAGTGTTAGGTTAGTGCCAGTAACGCTAACACCCACGCGCAAAGCATACACCCCCCTTAGTGGTATAGTATCTGATCAGATCTATACTAGCATCCCCAGCGGTTTAGGGTTCCCAAAAACGCAGTGTTAGCGGGATCAGCCCAGATACCTGCTAGCGCCTGCGTTTAGCCCCTCCGCCCAGCCCAGCCCACCCAAGTGCAGTATCGATCGATCACTGTCACTTACCAAACACAACACACATAACTGCAGCGTTCGCAGTGCTTGGTTTTTGGGGCCCTGTACGCGGCTAGGCTCCCAAAAAGTCCCACACATGTGGTATCCCCGTACTCAGGAAAAGCAGCAGAATGTATTTTGGGGTGCAATTCCACATATAACCATGGCATGTGTGAGCAATATATCATTTAGTGACAACTTTTTGTACATTTTTTTTTCTTTTTGTCATTATTCAATCATTTGGGACAAAAAAAAAAAATATTCAATGGGGTCAACATGCCTCTCAGCAAATAGCTTGGGGTGTCTACTTTCCAAAATGGGGTCATTTGGGGGGGTTTTGTGCCATCTTGGCATTTTATGGCCTTCAAAACTGTGATAGGTAGTGAGGAGTGAAATCAAAAATTTATGCCCTTAGAAACCTTGAAGGCGGTGCTTGGTTTTTGGGGTCCCGTACGCGGCTAGGCTCCCAAAAAGTCCCACACATGTGGTATCCCCGTACTCAGGAGAAGCAGCAGAATGTATTTTGGGGTGTAATTTCACATATGCCCATGGCATGTGTGAGCAATATATCATTTAGTGACAACTTTGTGCAAAAAAAAAAAAGTTTGTCATATTCCCGCAACTTGTGGCAAAATATAAAATATTCCATGGACTGAACATGCCTCTCAGTAAATAGCTTGGGGTGTCTACTTTCCAAAATGGGGTCATTTGGGGGGGTTTTGTGCTATTTTGGCATTTTATGGCCTTCGAAACTGTGATAGGTAGTGAGGAGTGAAATCAAAAATTTGCGCCCTTAGAAATCCTGAAGGCGGTGCTTGGTTTCCGGGGTCCCGTACGTGGCTAGGCTCCTAAAAAGTCCCACACATGTGGTATCCCCGTACTCAGGAGAAGCAGCAGAATGTATTTTGGGGTGCAATTCCACATATAACCATGGCATGTGTGAGCAATATATCATTTAGTGACAACTTTTTGTAATTTTTTTTTTTTTTTGTCATTATTCAATCACTTGGGACAAAAAAAAAAAATATTCAATGGGCTCAACATGCCTCTCAGCAATTTCCTTGGGGTGTCTACTTTCCAAAATGGGGTCATTTGGGGGGGTTTTGTACTGCCCTGCCATTTTAGCACCTCAAGAAATGAGATAGGCAGTCATAAATTTAAAGCTGTGTAAATTTCAGAAAATGTACCCTAGTTTGTAAACGCTATAACTTTTGCGCAAACCAATAAATATACGCTTATTGACATTTTTTTTACTAAAGACATGTGGCTGAATACATTTTGGCCTAAATGTATGACTAAACTTGAGTTTATTCGATTTTTCTTATAACAAAAAGTAGAAAATATCATTTTTTTTCAAAATTTTCGGTCTTTTTCTGTTTATATCGCAAAAAATAAAAATCGCAGAGGCAATCAAATACCATTAAAAGAAAGCTCTATTTGTGGGAAGAAAAGGACGCAAATTTCATTTGGGTACAACATTGCATGTCCGCACAATTTACAGTTAAAGCAGCGCAGTGCCGAATCCCAAAAACAGGCCTGGTCCTAATGGCCCGAAATGGTCCGGGGCTTAAGTGGTTAAAAGGCAATTTTTGGGGAAAAAATTACTTTAATTAATAAAAAAAAAAACGAACCAGTAAAGTTAGCCCAAATTTTTTTTGTATAATGTGAAAGATTTTACGCCACGAGAATCGTGATCTTTATGGTAAGCAAAAAAATTGTGATTCTCATTTTGGCCAGAATCGTGCAGCTCTAAGTTATATATACCGTATATACTCGAGTATAAGCCGAGTTTTTAAGCACAATTTTTTGTGCTGAAAATGCCCCCCTCGGCTTATACTCGAGTCACCTTTTTGCGCCTGATCTCCCGGACTTTGGGGAGCCGGTACCGGCCGGCCATAGGTCCCCTGGACCCAAACTTGGCACACATATAGCCCCACTCTTCCTCTACAATTGTGCAAAGTTTCTTCTCCGGGGGACTTACGGCCGGGAAACACCGATTTTTCAAAGCCGGGCACCCCCTCCATAGACTCCAATGTTAAACGTCAGACTAGTCATGGACACAGTGAGGCATGGACACAATGAGGCAAAGTGAGGCACACCCTAGGCTTATACTCGAGTCAAAGTTTTCCCAGTTTTTGTGGTAAAATTAGGTGCCTCAGCTTATATTCAGGTCGGCTTATACTCGAGTATATACGGTATATATATATATATATATATATATATATATACACACACACACACACACACAGTGGGTACAGAAAGTATTCAGATCCCCTTAAATTTTTCACTCTTTGTTATATTGCAGCCATTTGCTAAAATCATTTAAGTAAAAAAAATTTCCTCATTAATGTACACACAGCACCCCATATTGACAGAAAAAATAGGATTTTTATAACAGCTTACCTGTAAAATCCTTTTCTTGGAGTACATCACGGGACACAGAGCGGCATAGTCATTACTATGTGGGTTATATAGATACCTTCAGGTGCTGGCACTGGCAACTTCCAAAACCGGAAGTACCCTCCCCTATATAAGCCCCTCCCATCCGGGAGCACCTCAGTTTTGTAGCAAAGCAATAAGTGTCCCCAAAGAGGGGTGGGAGCTCTGTGTTCCGTGATGTACTCCAAGAAAAGGATTTTACAGGTAAGCTGTTATAAAAATCCTATTTTCTTTCTCGTACATCACGGGACACAGAGCGGCATAGTCATTACTATGTGGGATGTCCTAAAGCAATGCCCAATGAGGGGGGGGTACACCATACATAAGCTGAGCGCTATCAGACATGAGGATCTTTTGCGGCCTGCAACACACTGCGCCCAAAGGCGACATCCTCCTGACTTCTAACGTCCACGTGGTAGAACCTAGTAAACGTGTGTACTGAAGACCATGTTGCGGCCTTACAGATTTGAGCCAGGGAGGCCTGGTGATGCACTGCCCATGAAGTTCCAACTGCTCTCGTGGAGTGTGCCCTAACTTTGAACGGAGGCGGTCTCCTTCTCAAGCCATAGGCTTGCATTATGACCTGTCGAATCCACTTGGCTAAAGTAGATTTTGATGCTGCCTGACCCTTTCTGGGGCCTTCCGGCAGAATAAACAAAGTATCCGTTCTGCGAATCTGAGCAGTGGCTTTTAGATAAGCTTTAACTGCTCTTACTACATCCAAAGAATGCAATAACTTTTCCTCTACCGAACTAGATTTGGGGAAAAAAGAAGGAAGAACCACATCTTGGTTCAAATGAAACCTCGATACCACCTTCGGAAGAAAGGTTGGATGAGGACGTAACACTACTCTGTCCTTATGGATAACCAGATATGGCTCCCTACAGGACATAGCGGCTAATTCCGACACTCTTTTAGCCGAACAAATGGCTACTAGAAAAATCAATTTCCTGGTGAGAAGAACCAGGGAAATATGCTGTAATGGTTCAAATGGTTGTTTCTGTAGAACCGACAGAACCAGGTTTAAGTCCCATGGACATATGGGAATATTAACCGGAGGGCTAATACGCATCACTCCTTGTATAAAGGCTTTGACTAGTGAATGCGAAGCCAAGGGCCTTTGAAAAAATATTGACAAGGCCGAAATCTGACCCTTGATAGTACTCAAGGCAAGCTTCCTATCTACAGCCCATTGTAGGAAGTCCAGAATCCTACCTATTACGTATTTACGTGGATGCCATTTCTTGGCCTCACATCAGGCGATGTACGCCTTCCAGATTCTATAGTAGATCTGCCTGGATACCGGCTTCCTGGCATTGATCATGGTAGATACCACAGAATTAGAGAGCCCTCTCTTTTTTAGAATGTGGGCTTCAATAGCCAGGCCGTCAAACCTAGGGCTGGTAAGGAAGGGTGGTATATCGGTCCTTGCGAAAGCAGGTCCGGACGATGTGGGAGGGTCCAAGGACTCCCCACAGACATCTTTACAATCTCCGCGTACCATGCTCTTCGGGGCCACGCTGGAGCCACCAGAATCACTGGTTTCTTTTCTACCCTGATTCTGCGGAGTAATCAAGGTAACATATTGTGGCGGTGGGAATGCATATATCAGCTTGAACTGATCCCAAGGGAACACTAGGGCATCCGAGCCGCAAGCTAGGGGATCCCTTGTCCAAGAGACAAACCTGTCCACTTTTGCGTTGAATCTGGATGCTAGCAGATC
Organism: Rana muscosa; assembly: GCA_029206835.1. Taxonomy (NCBI): domain Eukaryota; kingdom Metazoa; phylum Chordata; class Amphibia; order Anura; family Ranidae; genus Rana; species Rana muscosa. The sequence continues at coordinate 17,129,170 of JARGYO010005626.1, forward strand.
TACATCCGGTGTTCCCCACCGCTGACATATTGTCCGGAAAACCTCGGGATGAAGGGACCATTCCCCTGGGCATAATTGTTGGCGACTTAGAAAGTCCGCCTTCCAATTCTCCACTCCTGGAATGAATACCGCAGATATGGCTGGGACATATCTTTCTGCCCATTTCAGGATGCAATTTACTTCCCTCTGGGCTGCACGACTCCTGGTGCCACCCTGATGATTGATATATGCCACTGCCGTGGCATTGTCCGATTGAATTCTGACAGGGGACCCTTGGAGTTTGGATGTCCATGCTACTAGGGCATACCGGGCTGCTCGTATCTCTAAGAGATTGATGGGCAGGGCCTTTTCTGCATCCGACCATCTGCCCTGGAGAGACCATTGCTCCAGTACTGCTCCCCAGCCTATAAGGCTGGCATCTGTAGTGACCACCTTCCAAGAAATCGGACTGAAGGATTTCCCTCTTTCCAGATTCTGGGGAACCAACCACCAACGGAGGCTCTTGCGAACGGAAGGGGACAAGGACATTGGTAAGTCTAGGGCCTGAACTTTTTTGTTCCAGGCTGACAGTATGGCCCTTTGCAAATTCCTTGAATGGAATTGACCGTAGGGTACTGCTTCGAATGATGCCACCATTTTTCCCAGCAGCCTCATGCACAGGCGTATGGATGGCTGTCTTTTTGTACCCACTAGGTGGATCAAATCTCTCAAAGACGACCCCTTTTCTTGAGGCAAGAAAAATTTTCTCTGGTCTGAATCCAGCCTTAGCCCCAAGTATTCCAGACTTTTGACTGGTTTTAGGGCTGACTTGTCTTGGTTGATAATCCAACCGTGATATTCCAGATACTCGATTGTCTCGTGAACAACCACTTCTAGTTTTTCCACTGAGTGGTCTATCAGCAACAAGTCGTCTAGATATGCCATTATCGTTACACCTCGTGTTCTTAGATTGGCCAATAATGGGGCCAGAATTTTTGTGAACACTCGTGGTGCTGTGGCCAGACCGAAGGGTAAGGCTCTGAACTGAAAATGGCGCCCTTCTACCGCAAAGCGTAGAAATTTTTGGTGGGCTGGAAAGATGGGAATGTGCAAATAAGCATCTTTGATGTCGATCGAGGCTAACCATTCCTCCCCTTGTAGGGCAGTGGCCACCGATCGGATCGACTCCATCCGGAAAGTCCTGATATGTAGGAATTTGTTTAGCCCTTTTAGATTTAATATGGGCCTCACGTCCCCGTTTGGCTTCGGGACTGTAAAGAGGTTTGAGTAAAACCCGAACCCCCATTCTTCCAGGGGAACCTCTATAATTACTGCTTGGAGCAATAATTGTTCTAGTGCCAACAGGAGGGATCCTCTCTTCTGGGGATCCCTTGGCACGTTTGACCTTATAAAGTGGGAAGGAGGGGAGTCTTTTAACTCCAATTTGTATCCCAGACTTACTGCGGAGAGCACCCATCTGTCTCTGATCGTGTCCCGCCAGGTCTCTGTGAACAACTGAAGTCTTCCCCCCACCCGATTGAGTGGGGGCAACCCTTCATGCATTTGACTTTGGGGGAGGTTTTGTACCTCTCCTGCTCCAGGGCTTCTTGTTACCCTGCAATTGTCCCTGATTTTTACCTCCGGGATTTGACCGAGGAGGCCGTCGGAACTGTTTCACAGCCGATGTCCTAGGGACTGGAGAAGCAGGCCTCTTAAAAGAGGGACCTCTAACTCTGTTTTTAACCGGCAAAAGTGTACTTTTACCGCTGGAAATTTTCTGGATATATTTGTCCAGGTCTTCCCCGAATAAGCGTTCACCATGAAATGGGAAGCTGACCAGCAATTTTTTACAGGGAGCTTCAGCAGACCAGTTTTTTAGCCATAGAAGCCTGCGCATATGTACTACAGACAACGTAAGGCAGGAGGCCTGATGGATTGAATCCTTTATAGCGTCCACCGCAAAGCATAAGGCTCTAGGTAGATCAGCTAGGGCAAGAGCCTGCTGATATGGCAAGTCCCTTAAGACCTGTTTCAACTGATCCTTCACTGCTTGGCAGACCCCAATAGCTGCCACTGCTGGTTGTGTCACCAAGCCTGCTGTAGCAAAAGCAGATTTTAATAAGGACTCCAATTTTTTATCTATTGGGTCCTTGAACATTTGGACATTATCCACTGGACATGTCAGTGATTTATTCACACAAGAGATGGCTGCGTCCACTGTAGGGACCCTCCATTTTTTGACGAACTTATCCTCCATGGGATAGACCACCTGAAATCTCTTGGGAGGAGTAAATATTTTATCAGGATGCTCCCAATCCTGGTAAATGAGCCCTTCCAGTAAAGGATGGATCGGAAAGGAACAAACAGTCTGGGGAGCTTTTAGCGACCCCAACGAGGAGACAGAAGTGGATGATGGCTCCGTAAGGGGCATTTTAAATGCTGATCGGACCATGTTAGTCAGGGACTGAACCCATAATCTTTCAGCATGTGATGCTGAGAATGGCTCTTCCACTGTTGATTCCTCTACAACAGAATCGACCTCATCCTGATCCCCCTCAGGTAGGTCGATCCCTGTATGGGACTGTTGCTCCACTAACAGGCACTCTGAGGGAGGAGACGGAGATCGAGCGCTTTTTTCCTGTGACAGGGAAGCAGCGATCAATGCTGACAATCTCTCTTCCAGCCCTCCCAGAGCTGAGGAAAAAACCTCCTCTGTTACATACACAGGAGCAGGTGAACTGAGGACAGCCACAGTACCAGGTACTCCTGAGGGTGCTCTACCTCTGATTCTTCAGGGGAGATTGGTGCAGCCGAAGCATGCCCAAGATCCTCAGAGCCCGATGGAGACCCCCTATGCTTCCTGGGATTTTTAGTCCCGGAGTTTTTAGACGGCATATTCCTAAGCCCAAAGCTGAGGTATTCCAGCCGAAATACACCACTTACTGACAATAGTCTAGCACAAATGCTGCTATAAAAACAGTTGGTGTCTACTAATGTGCCTTTCTATGGGGATGCCTGCATCAACCGCTTGCTGTATGCCTTTTTTAAATGTTGCCAGCTCTGTCTCTGCACTCCATAGCCAGCTCACAACACATAATTGTGTTTTTTAACATGCTGGGACGCCCGCACATGCGCAGAAGCGCTGCGGCGCGCACAGAGCGTCATCCCCCAAGCTCCGCCCCCTTTCCCAGCTAACCTCTATATATAGAGGCGCGGCCACGTGCGCCTTCGGCGCTCTTTTTTGAAAAGGGAAACTAGGGACAAGAGCTAGGGCCCCTTTTGCTGCAGGCCGGGGGATGGACGAGCATTGCAACATGGCAGAGGAAGCAGTTTCCCACAAGAGAACTCACCATCTGCCTGGACTTGCTCTGATGAAAAGAAACTAGTCCACATGACAAGAAAACGTTCCACAGCGGCCTCTAGTGGATTAACACAGGTACCGCAGTCTATATATATATTTTTTTTTTCTTGACCACTATTAAAATTATTACATTTTTAGTAGTTACAGGCATGCATAAATATTTAGCGGGAATACCGTTAGGTAACAGGCAGAAAGACATATTAGGCTTGGGGGTCCCCTCAATAGAACCAAGTTCCTGAGGGGCCCCCACTTACCTTTTCCCCGCCGCAGGACTCTGTTTGGTCCACAGAAGCCCAAACTTCACCTATCACGGCAGGCATTGTAATTAAACCTTCAGGGACCGGGTTCCCAAGGATTCCACTCCCCTGGACCTGTATAGCACCCTGCACAGAAAACATCTTGGTCGTGGGTATGACCAGAGCTCTGGATCCCAGGGTCCAGCTCTCCTAAGAGAAGCATTACAGGCAAAACCTTGCTCTTCTCTGCAAGGCCCGGGTACCGACCGTTTAGCTATGAAGCTTTTTTGGTCGGATCCGGAATAGCTTACTGAGGCCCAAAAGAACCTGTACGCAAGCTCAGTGAAAAACACATGTTACTTCTTGGCCAACACCTTAGACACTGGCAAAAAACTGAGGTGCTCCCGGATGGGAGGGGCTTATATAGGGGAGGGTACTTCCGGTTTTGGAAGTTGCCAGTGCCAGCACCTGAAGGTATCTATATAACCCACATAGTAATGACTATGCCGCTCTGTGTCCCGTGATGTACGAGAAAGAAAACACAGAATTGTTGACATTTTTGCAGATTTATTAAAAAATAAAAACTGAAATATAGTATTCAGACCCTTTGCTGTGAAACTCATATTTAACTCAGGTGCTGTCCATTTCTTCTGATCATTCTTGAGATGGTTCTACACCTTCATTTGAGTCCAGCTGTGTTTGATTATACTGATTGGACTTGATTAGGAAAGCCACACACCTGTCTATATAAGACCTTACCGCTCACAGTGCATGTCAGAGCAAATGAGAATCATGAGGTCAAAGGAACTGCCTGAAGAGCTCAGAGACAGAATTGTGGCAAGGCACAGATCTGGCCAAGGTTCCAAAAAAAAATTCTGCTGCACTTAAGGTTCCTAAGAGCACAGTGGCCTCCATAATCTTTAAATGGAAGACGTTTGGGACGACCAGAACCCTTCCTAGAGCTGGCAGTCCGGCCAAACTGAGCTATCGGGGGAGAAGAGCCTTGGTGAGAGAGGCAAAGAAGAACCCAAAGATCACTGTGGCTGAGATCCAGAGATGATCGGGAGATGGGAGAAAGTTGTAGATAGTCAACCATCACTGCAGCCCTCCACCAGTCAGGGCTTTATGGCAGAGTAGCCCAACGGAAGCCTCTCCTCAGTGCAAGACACATGAAAGCCTGCATGAAGTTTGCTAAAAAAACACCTGAAGGACTCCAAGATGGTGATAAATAAGATTCTCTGGTCTGATGAGACCAAGATAGAACTTTTTGGCCTTAATTTTAAGCGGTATGTGTGGAGAAAACCAGGCACTGCTCATCACCTGTCCAATACAGTCCCAACAGTGAAGCATGGTGGTGGCAGCATCATGCTGTGGAGGAGTTTTTCAGCTGCAGGGACAGGACAACTGGTTGAATGCGGCCAAGTACAGGGATATCCTGGATGAAAACCTTCTCCAGAGTGCTCAGGACCTCAGACTAGGCTGAAGGTTTACCTTCCAACAAGACAATGACCGTAAGCATACAGCTAAAATAACGAAGGAGTGGCTTCACAACAACTCCGTGACTGTTCTTGAATGGCCCAGCCAGAGCCCTGACTTAAACCCAATTGAGCATCTCTGGAGAGACCTAAAAATGTCTGTCCACCAACGTTTACCATCCAACATGACAGAACTGGAGAGGATCTGCAAGGAGGAATGGCAGAGGATCCCCAAATCCAGGTGGGAAAAACTTGTTACATCTTTCCCAAAAAGACTCATGGCTGTATTAGATCAAAAGGGTGCTTATACTAAATACTGAGCAAAGGGTCTGAATACTTAAGACCATGTGATATTTCAGTTTTTCTTTTTTTTTCCATAAATGATTTTATTGAAAGAAAAATAAGGTTACATGTACATACAAGACATACAAGCTCATGAATAACCAACATTTGAACCAAGCAGTTTCCGGTTTCTGAATGAGAGCAAGTAACCCTGCATATGGGTGCAAAGACCCTCCTTAGACCAAAATCAGCAGGCCTATCCGGGGCCATGGTAAAACTACTTAATTTGGGAATTACAATGGTCATGTAGATGTTAGGGACCCATGGCAAGGCTCCAGTCCATCGTTTGGTCGGTTATATCGCAATAGGGAGCGAAAAATATATAATAATAAAAAAAAAAAAAAAAGAAAAATTATATAGAGGGGGAAAAAGGGGGAAAGTAATCAGAAAATAGGTATACAGTGATCTTGATGTGGGAAATGAGTAAGAGAGGAAGGCTAGGTAGAGGGCATGAGTTAAAAATAGAGAATAGAGAAAAGAGAGCAGACAATAGTGGGGACCAGAGAGTAGTGGGGACCGCTCCCCGTCCCGGGCGCCCGCACCAGTTCAAAATGTAGGGAGGAAAGCAGTGAGCGATCTAAATGCTTAGCACATTGGTTAGAAGAAGGATTTGTAGTAATTTGTGGTCTTAAATTGTGTCCAACAGGCCCAGGTCAAACTAAATTTCTGTACACGGTCATGGGCTGTATGTATCAATTCCTCCATCTCCTCTATCTTGGCGACTCTGATCAGCCATTCTCTAATGGTCGGGATATCTTTTGAACGCCAATGCGTAGGAACACAGAGTCTGGCTGCATTTACCATATGCATGGCCAATGATTTTTGATAAGTTTGTTTGGGTAGAGTAGTATGGTGTAGGAGAAATTGGGCAGGAGTATAGTCTAGAGTGTAAGTGGTAACCCGTGTAATGATCAGTTTTTCTTTTTTAATAAATCTGCAAAAATGTCAACAATTCTGTGTTTTTCTGTCAATATGGGGTGCTGTGTGTACAATAATGAGGGAAAAAAAAATTAACTTAAATGATTTTAGGGGAGAGAGGGGGGGAGAGAGAGAGAGAGGAGAGAGGTAGAGAGAGAGAGAGGAGAGAGGTAGAGAGAGAGAGAGAGGAGAGAGGTAGAGAGAGAGAGAGAGAGGAGAGAGGTAGAGAGAGAGAGAGAGACACTACATGGCTAAGGTTTCAGCACTGAAAATGATGATGTATGACTACAGAAATGAGATCAGAGTACCAAAGTCGCTGATGTTCTTTCTCACATAAGATTAGATAACATTAGACTTACAGACTTAATGAATGGAATTCGGCTCAGCATGTCTCAATCATGACTTCAGTATTATGTGAATAAAATGGTTCATCAGTAAAAAGTTCAGAAAAAGAGGAGAAAGCAGAGTTCTCAGCAGGTAATCGTTAGTGAATAAAAAGACTCATATTTCATTGTTCACAGGACACAGCATAAAGCAATTAGATTAAATACATGGAGTAGCAAGAATGTCATTGCCCAAACCAGGTCATTATGAGTTCCAGCACTTTACAAGGTAACAGAGAATGGAAAAGGAAGAGCAGTTAATGAGGTATACTCTATAGGTATTTGATCATTAGTGGAGATGACTTCTGCTGTTTGAACCAGTTCTCACCCTAATGCCACGTGCACACGATCGTTTTTAATGTCATTGAAAAAAACTGCATTTTTCTCGACGTGATTTTTTCGTGTTTCCTCTCAAGCCTGCCTTGCCTACACACTATCGTGGAAAAAAATGCTCGAGCAAAGCGCGGTGACGTACAACAAGTACGACGGCACTATAAAGGGGAAGTTCCATTTGGATGGCGCCACCCTTCATGTTAGTAAAGTTTGTTGAGAGACGATTCACGCTTTTCAATCTTCGTGCTTTTCAGTTCGTTACAGCGTGACGAATGTGCTATATTCCATTACGAACGCTAGTTTTACCAGAACGAGCGCTCCCGTCTCATACTTGATTTTGAGCATGCACATTTTTTTTCACATCGTTAAAACCCACACACGGCCGTTTTTCATGACGAGAAAAACGACGATGTAAAAAACGACGTGAAAAATTAGAGCATGTTCCAATTTTTCTCGTCGTGATTCTCTGCGTTTTTCTGGACGGGAAAAATGCTGGAAAGCCCACACACGATCATTTTAATGACCATTTTAAAAAAATTCATTTTTCTCGTCATTAAAAACGATCGTGTGTACGCGGCATAACAATCATTCGATCTACGGAGAATAGAGGTTTCACCATACAAATGTATATTCAACGTAAGATACAGAAATAGGATTATAGAAAGTAAAAAAGTTATCTTGATCATTTCTACCTGAAAACCTATGATAAAATTGTTTCTTTATAATTAAACAGATTAAAAAAAAAAAAAATGTGGTGTAGAATAAGTGCACTTTTTTATAAAGTTCTTATACACCACCCACAGCTCTTCTCAAACACAACTGTCATATAATCCTCAGACCCTAGATGCACATATAGACTTTCACAGTCTGCAGACAGGACAGATATCAGTCTTGTAGACAGAACATCCTAGCCAACGGCAAACCTCAATCCTGTAGACTGAGCATCCTACTCAATGGCAGGGCCTAATCCTCTAAACAGAGTACCCCCCCTTAATGATAGAGGTCAATCCCCTAGACACAGCAGCTCACCCAATAGCTACCTCAATCGTGTAGAAAAAAAATATCCTCTAAATGGTGGTGCTTAGTCTTGTACATTGTAAATAAATCACCCCCTCAATGGTAGAACTCAATACTGTAGACAGAACACCTCTCTGAATGGTAGAGCTCACTACTGTAGGCAGAGCACCCCTCTCAATGATAAAGCTCATTACTGTAGACAGAGCACCCCTCTCAATAGCAAAGCTCAATACTGGAGCACCCCTCTCAATGGTAAATCTCAATACTGTAGGCAGAGCACCCCTCTCAATGGTAGAGCTCATTACTGTAGGCAGAGCACCCCTCTCAATGGCAGAGCTCATTACTGTAGGCAGAGCACCCCTCTCAATGGCAGAGCTCATTACTGTAGGCAGAGCACCCCTCTCAATGGCAGAGCCCATTACTGGAGCACCCCTCTCAATGGTAGAGCTCATTACTCTAGACAGAGCACCCCTCTCAATGGCAGAGCTCATTACTGGAGCACCCCTCTCAATGGCAGAGCTCATTACTGGAGCACGCCTCCCAATGGTAGAGCTCACTACTGTAGGCAGAGCACCCCTCTCAATGGTAGAGCTTATTACTGTAGACGGAGAATCCCTCTCAATGGTAGAGCTATTTACTGTTAACAGAGCACCCCTCTCAATGGTAGAGCTCATTACTGTAGACAGAGCACCCCTTTAAATGGTAGAGCTCTTTACTCTTTATAGAGCACCCCTTTCAATGGTAGAGCTCATAACAGCAGGCAGAGCACCCCCTCTCAATGGTAGACCTCAATCCTGTGGACAGAGCACCACCTTTAATGGTAGAGCTCAATTCTGTAAACAGGACAACCCTTCAATCCCAGAGCTCAATTATAAAAGTCAAAGCACCCTTCTCAGAAATCAAAACCCTACACGCACTTCAGTAGTGACTACATAAGCCAAAATATGTAATACAATGTACACTTACCTGAGCAAGTTCTTTTTGTTCATTAACCAATCTACTGCAGCTAGCAATCATCTGATCCAGTGCATAAAGCCTATCTTCCAGCCCTTTAATGGCTTTCATATTTTGATTATCCAGTTTGGCAACTGTTTGACGGCACTCTCCTGAAAACGGCTGAATTATTCGGGGATCCAGCTAGAAAAAGAGAAAAAAGTAATGTACTTTTGGACTACAAAAACATGTATACAAATTTTTTAAATAAACTGATGGAATGAACCAATAGCAACAAATCACAAAATAGTCTCTCATTCTAAGGTTGGAAGCACACAAAAAGTAAAGTGATTGCACAGGCTAAAGTTTTTGTTATTAAAATAAAAATGAGGGAATACCCACCTGCTCTGTGCAATGGAACAGAGTGGTCCCTTATCTGCCCTTCTTCGGTCCCCACCATTGCTCTCATCTCCTCATCCAAGCCATGTGCTATGTAGGCACAAACGCAGGTGCGCTTCCAAGCTGGGCTGTGTGCATCTACAGACAAACACATCATGGCTCGGCCACACCACCTGCTCCCTTCTTACAGGATTTGAGTTACAGAGTCTACTGTGAGACTAGGAATAGGGGAAAGAGGAGATGCAGCCAAAAACAGGGCTTGATGGAGAGAGGACTCAGGTCTACATAGATCAACAATGACCCAAACATCACAAGCAATCAAATCAGCAGTCTTGCAAAAATCGCTTCCCTTATGACCAAGCTATGACAGAGCTAGGCATTTGATGACATCTCTTTACTAACACCCAAAAGATACAGCAGATAGTGTGAGATTCAACACACTATTATTGATTCATAACCAAAATGTTAGCTTTGATATACTGTATTTTGCATGCAAATAAGAACATTATTATTAGATATAGTAAAAAACGCATAATACAATAATAATATAAGAAAATAATCGAAAGGTACATTATGAAAGTTTGAGGACCAATTCCCGCCATAAGAAAAAGTTTTATATCAATCTGAATAGCAAAAGAAAAAGGGTTAGAAAGAACTTTCTCCTCATTTTCTATTATGCCCGACATCTGCCATATTTTTTAGGAAGTGAGGAAAAATCACCCTTGTGGGGACACAGACAGCAATAAAATCCCAACTGAAGTTTTAAACTTTTCTTGCTTTACTAGAAAATGCTCTTGTATTGCTGTCTGTGTCCCCATTAACGTGAAAAGTGAAGAGCTTTTCCCTTATGACCGATCTGTCTAAAATTCATCAAAAAAGAAAAAGGGGATCAGGGCTGTTTTGTGCAAAATCATTGCACACAGCAGGCAAGTATAACACGTTTGTTACTTTGAAAAAAAAAAAAAAAATGTTATATATGTTTAATATCACTTTAAATATGTACTTAAACAGAAAATTCCGGGGGAGAAAGTCATCCTCGATGCAGCAGAATGGTTTTAGTGACCATGGGAGAAATAGTGGGGTTGATTTACCCAAGGCAAATAGACTGTAAACTTTGAAATTAATAATAATAATAAACAATTTTATATAGCGCCATAAGGCCCCTTTCACACTGGGGCGGGCATGTGCAGTGGAGGTATAGCGGCGCGATTTTCAGAGCCGATATACCGTCGTATTTACCGCGATATTCAGCCGCTAGCGGTGTGGTTTTAACCCCCGCTAGCGACCGAAAAAAGGTTATTACCGCAGTGTCCCATTGATTTCAATGGGAAGGAGCGGTAAAGGAGCGGTATACACACCGATCCTTCACCGCTCCAAAGATGCGGCTTGCAGGAGATTTTTTTTTCTCCTGCCAGCGCATCGCCTCAGTGTGAAAGCCCTCAGGCTTTCACATTGAGAATGCTGGGGCAGGAGTATTTCAGGCGTTATTTATGCGCTATTTTTAGCGCTAAAACGCCTGAAATACGTCTCAGTGTGAAAGGGGCCCTAAAGTTAGCGTCTCAAAGTGCTTTACAAAGAAAACACAAAACATACAAAGGGGCAATTAAAGCGGAGTTCCACCCAAAAGTGGAACTTCCGCTCATCTGATTCCTCCCCCCTCCGGTGACACAATTTGCACCTTTCGGGGGGGGGGGAGGGGGGACAGGATACCTGCCCAGGACGTGGCCCGTGACGTCACCGTGGGGCTCCCTCCTCCTCCTTCCCCCAGCCGCCGGGCCAGTAGGAGAGAGGAGCGGGCCTTGCGTATGCACATTAGGGTTTCCGGCGTGAAGCCGAAAGGCTACACTGCCGGGTACCCTTACCCGCAATAGCGGCGGCAGCACCCGACAGCTGATGGAAACATCCACTGCGGGTGCCCACATCGCTGGACTCCAGGACAGGCAAGTGTCCATTTATTAAAAGCCAGCAGCTGCAGCGTGTGTAGCTGCTGATTTTTTTTTTTTTTTTGGGGGTGGAACACCGCTTTAAGTGAAAGCTTGTCTAAACTGCTAAATAATACCTTTTCTTATCAGCAGTTAGAGCAGTCTTATGACTTCTATCAGTGTCTGGCCAAGCACTGGTTAAAGCTTGTAGGAGAAGTTTTCATTCTCCTCCGACTATCCTGTGAGGCTGCAGGACCCCTGACCCTCTGCCTGGACAGCGCTGATTGGCCCTGTGCTGATCATATGCATTCTCCCAAGAAAAAAAAACCCTTAAGCAATATGCACCAAACTGAGCATTGACTGTGGAAGAAGTGGAGGATCAGAGAAGACAGGAGCAAACAGCCTTTTTATACAATGCAGAGGATTAACCCCTTAGGCTCCACAGTGAGTATAACAAACATGCTTTACTACATAAACAGACTGATTTTACTGTTGTGGTTTTAGTAACACTTTAAAGTCTATGCAAAACCTGACAGGTAGCCAGTGCAAAGACTCCATAATAGGGGTAATATGGTCACCTGTACCAGACCTAGTGAGGATTCTAGCTGCAGAATTTTTTACATATTGCAGTTGATTAATAGTGGATTTACATCAGCGAGTAGACGGAGCATTGCAGTAGTCAAGTAGGCACTTTGCAAGTGCAGTTGCACTCATTTTCCCCACAGCTAAGTAAATAAGGTGAACCTTCACTTTGTAAAGAATACCCAACCCAGTACAAGGAAAATAAAAAAATTATGGAAATCAGCAAAGCTTCACCACATTCTCTAAGTTCTAGGGGAAATTAGTGTACAGTCTATTTGCCTTAAGCAAATCAACCCCAGTGGCTGGGTCCAACAAAAACTGAGATCAAAAATATATTTTTAAATCTTAAAAGCATAATAAAATGTTATACTTAGCTTAATTCTACTTGTTTTCTATGGTCTCCTTAGCAAGGACGTGTCTCAATATTTCCCAGCTTAGCTTTGAACTGTCAGAACCATGACAAACTAATCTGAGTATACTAAGGAGCCAGCATTTGTTCTGGTTATTTGGTTGAGCTCTGCATTAGGCCCCATGCACACGAGACGCTGTTATTTGATGTTAAACGCGCGTTCAGAGGCAGTTGGACACTTTTTTCAACTGCTCCTGAACCCATTCAATGTTATCCTATGTGTCCATGCACACAGTCTCGTTTATTGCCGTTTTTAGGCAGTTGCGTTTAACCTCGTTTTTCCAGAAGCAAAAAAATGGGTTCAGACGCAAAAGTTTTCCACGTTTCAGACGCAAAACGCGGCTAAACGCGGTACCGGCGTTTTGCCGCGATTTCGTTTATTAGCGTTTTTAAAGGTGACCTATTTTTTTACATTAGAAATCTCAAAAATGATGGCAAATGATGAAAAACCATAAAAAAAATATGAAAAAAAGTAGGATTTTTAAAACAGCTTACCTGTAAAATCCTTTTCTTGGAGTACATCACGGGACACAGAGCAGCATAGTCATTACTATGTGGGTTATATAGAATTACCTTCAGGTGCTGGCACTGGCAACTTCCAAAACAGGAAGTACCCTCCCCTATATAAGCCCCTCCCATCCGGGAGTACCTCAGTTTTGTAGCAAAGCAATACGTGTCCCCAAAAGAGGGGTGGGAGCTCTGTGTCCCGTGATGTACTCCAAGAAAAGGATTTTACAGGTAAGCTGTTTTAAAAATCCTACTTTCTTGTTCATACATCACGGGACACAGAGCAGCATAGTCATTACTATGTGGGACGTCCCAAAGCAATGCCACATGAGGGGGGGGATACACCATACATAAGCTGGGCGCCATCAGGCATGAGGATCTTTTGCGGCCTGCAACACACTGCGCCCAAAGGCGACATCCTCCTGACTTCTAACGTCCACCTGGTAGAACCTAGTAAACGTGTGTACTGAAGACCATGTTGCGGCCTTACAAATTTGCGCCAGGGAGGCCTGGTGATGCACTGCCCATGAAGTTCCAACTGCTCTCGTGGAGTGCGCCCTAACTTTGAACGGAGGCGGTCTACTTCTCAAGCCATAGGCTTGTATTATGACCTGTCGAATCCACTTGGCTAAAGTAGATTTTGATGCTGCCTGACCCTTTCTGGGGCCTTCCGGCAGAACAAACAAAGAATCCGTTCTACGAATCTGAGCAGTGGCTTTTAGATAAGCTTTAACTGCTCTTACTACATCCAAAGAATGCAATAACTTTTCCTCTACCGAGCTTGGTTTGGGGAAAAAAGAAGGAAGAACCACATCCTGGTTCAAGTGAAACCTCGATACCACCTTAGGAAGAAAGGCTGGGTGAGGACGTAATACTACTCTGTCTTTATGGATAACCAGATATGGCTCTTTACAGGACATGGCGGCTAATTCCGACACTCTTCTAGCCGAGCATATGGCTACTAAAAATATCAATTTCCTGGTGAGTAGAACCAAGGAAATGTGCCGCAAAGGTTCAAATGGCTGCTTCTGCAGAACCGACAGAACCAAATTTAGATCCCATGGGCATATGGGAGCCTTAATCGGTGGAATAATACGAGTCACACCTTGCATAAAGGATTTGACAAGTGAATGCATAGCCAGGGGCCTTTGAAATAGTATTGACAAGGCCGAAACCTGGCCCTTGATAGTACTTAAGGCAAACTTCCTGTCTACAGCCCACTGCAGGAAGTCCAGAATTCTGCCTATAACGTACTTACGTGGATGCCATTTTCTGGCCTCGCACCAAGTGATGTACGCCTTCCAAACTCTATAGTAGATCTGCCTGGATACAGGCTTCCTGGCATTGATTATAGTTGATACCACAGAGTTAGAGAGACCTCTCTTCTTTAGGATGTGGGATTCAATAGCCAGGCCGTTAAACTTAGAGTTAGTAAGGAAGGGTGGTATATCGGTCCTTGCGAAAGCAGGTCCGGACGACGTGGAAGGGTCCAAGGACTCCCCACAGACATTTTGATGATCTCCGCGTACCAGGCCCTTCGGGGCCACGCTGGAGCCACCAGAATCACTGGTTTCTTTTCTACCCTGATTCTGCGGAATAATCGAGGTAACCATTGTGGCGGTGTGAATGCATATATCAGCTTGAACTGATCCCAAGGGAACACTAGGGCATCCGAGCCGCAAGCTAGGGGATCCCTTGTCCGAGAGACAAACCTGTCCACCTTTGCGTTGAATCTGGATGCTAGAAGATCTATATCCGATGTTCCCCACCGCTGACATATTGTCCAGAAAACCTCGGGGTGAAGGGACCCTTCCTCTGGGCATAATTGCTGGCGACTTAGAAAGTCCGCCTTCCAATTCTCCACTCCTGGAATGAATACCGCAGATATGGCTGGGACATATCTTTCTGCCCATTTCAGGATGTAATTTACTTCCCTCTGGGCTGCACGACTCCTGGTGCCCCCCTGATGATTGATATATGCCACTGCTGTGGCATTGTCTGATTGAATTCTGACAGGGGACCCTTGGAGTTTGGATGTCCATGCTACTAGGGCATACCGGGCTGCTCGTATCTCTAAGAGATTGATGGGCAGGGCCTTTTCTGCATCCGACCATCTGCCCTGGAGAGACTATTGCTCCAGTACTGCTCCCCAGCCTATAAGGCTGGCATCTGTAGAGACCACCTTCCAAGAAATCAGACTGAAGGATTTCCCTTTTTCCAGATTCTGGGGAACCAACCACCAACGGAGGCTCTTGCGAACGGAAGGGGACAAGGACATTGTAAGTCTAGGGCCTGAACTTTTTTGTTCCAGGCTGACAGTATGGCCCCTTGCAAATTCCTTGAATGGAATTGACCGTAGGGTACTGCTTCGAATGATGCCACCATTTTTCCCAGCAGCCTTATGCACAGGCGTATGGACGGCTGTCTTTTTTGTACCCACTAAGTGGATCAAATCTTTCAAAGACAACACCTTTCCTCGAGGCAAGAATATTTTTCTCTGGCCTGAATCCAACCTTAGCCCCAAGTATTCCAGACTTTTGACTGGTTTTTAGGGCTGACTTGTCTCGGTTGATAATCCAACCGTGAGATTCCAGATACTTGATTGTCTTGTGAACGACCACGTCTAGTTTTTTCACTGAGTGGTCTATCAGCAACAAGTCATCTAGATATGCCATTATCATTACACCTTGTGTTCTTAGATTGGCTAATAAAGGGCCAGAATTTTTGTAAACACTCGTGGTGCTGTGGCCAAACCGAAGGGTAAGGCTCTGAACTGAAAATGGCGCCCTTCTACTGCAAAGCGTAGAAATTTTTGGTGGACTGGAAAGATGGGAATGTGCAAATAAGCATCTTTGATGTCGATCGCGGCTAACCAATCCTCCCCTTGTAGGGCAGTGGCCACCGATCGGATCGACTTCATCGGAAAGTCCTGATATACAGGAATTTGTATAGCCCTTTTAGAATTAATATGGGCCTCCCGTCCGCGTTTGCTTCGGGACTGTAAAGAGGTTTGAGTAAAACCCGAACCCTCATTCTTCCAGGGGAACCTCCATAATTACTCCTTGGAGCAATAGTTGTTCTAGTGCCAACAGGAGGGACTCTCTCTTCCGGGGATCCCTTGGCACGTTTGACCTCAAAAATGGGAAGGAGGAGAGTCTTTTAACTCCAATCTGTATCCCAAACATACTGCGGAGAGCACCTATCTGTCTTGATCGTGTCCCGCCAGGTCTCTTGCGAACAACTGGAGTCCTCCCCCCACCCGACTGAGTGGGGGCAACCCTTCAATGAATTTAACTTTGGGGGAGGTTTTGTACCTCCCCTGACCCAGGGTTTCTCATTACCCTGCTATTGTCCCTGTTTTTTACCCCCGGGAATTGACCGAGGAGGCCGTCGGAACTGTTACACAGCCGATGCCCCAGGGACTGGAGAAGCAGGCCTCTTAAAGAGGGACCTCTAACTCTGTTTTTAACCGGCAAGAGCGTATTTTTACCGCTGGAAATTTTCTGGATATATTTGTCCAGGTTTTCCCTGAATAAGCGTTCACCATGAAATGGGACGCTAACCAGCCATTCCTTACAGGGAGCTTCAGCAGACCAGTTTTTGAGCCATAGAAGCCTACGCATATGTACTATAGACAGCGTAAGGCGGGAGACCTGATGGACTGAATCCTTTATGGCGTCAACCGCAAAGCCTAAGGCTCTAGGTAGATCAGCTAGGGCAAGGCCTGCTGATCTGTCAAGTCCCTCAAGACCTGTTTTAACTGATCCTTCACTGCTTAGCAGACCCCAATAGCTGCTACTGCTGGTTGTGTCACCAAGCTTGCTGTAGAAAGAAGCAGACTTTCATAAGGACTCCAATCTTTTATCTATTGGGTTCTTGAACATTTGGACATTATCCACTGGACATGTCAGTGATTTATACATACAAGAGATGGCTGCGTCCACTGTAGGGACCTTCCTTTTTTTTTTTTTTTTTTGATGAACTTATCCTCCCGGGGATAGACCACCGGAAATCTCTTGGGGGAATAAATATTTTCTCAGGACGTTCCCAATCCTGGTAAATAAGCCCTTTCAGTAAAGGGAGAAGTGGAAAGAACAGACAGTCTGGGGGCTTCTAGCGACCCCAACGAGGATATAGTAGTGGTTGATGGTTCCGCAAGGTGCATTTTTAAATGCCGATCGGACCATGTTAGTCAGAGACTGAACCCATAATCTTTCAGCTTGAGATGCTGAGAAAGGTTCCTCCACTGTTGATTCCTCTATAACAGAATCAACCTCATCCTGATCCCCTTCAGGCAGGTCGATCCCTGTATGGGACTGTTGCTCTGCTAACAGGCACTCTGAAGGAGGAGACGGAGATCGGCGTGCTTTCCCTGACAGGGAGGCAGCGATCAATGTTGACAATCTCTCTCTAATCCTCCCAGAGCTGAGGAAAAAACCTCCTCTGTTACATACACAGGAGCAGGTGAACTGAGGACAGCCACAGTACCAAGTACCCCTGCGGGGTCTCTACGGTCACTTACCTCTGAACTTCAGGGGAGACTGGTGCAGCAGAAGCATGCCCAAGATCCTCAGAGCCCGATGAGACCCCCTTCGCTTCCTGGAAGATTCAGTTCCGGAGCTTCTGGACGGCATATTCCTAAGCCTAAAGCTGAGGTATTCCAGCCGTAATACACCACTTTTACTGAGAATAGTCTAGCACAATTGCTGCTATATCACAGTTGGTGTCTACTAAAGTGCCTTTCTAGGGGATGCCTGCATCAACCGCCTCTGTGTGCCTTTATACTGTTGCTAGCTCTGTCTGTGCACTTCAATAGCCAGCTATAATGTGCTTTAAAACACGCTGGACGCCCGCACATGCGCAGTAGCGCCGCGGCGCACACCTGAGCGTCATCCACCCGCTCCGCCCCTTTTTTCAGATCGCCTCTATGAATAGAGGCGCGTGCACGCGCACGCGCGCGGGCACGCGTGCCTTCGGCGCCTTTTTTGAAAACAATAAGGAGCTAGATGGGAGCCAGGGCCCCCTTTGCCGCAGGGCCCGGGGATGGATGAGCGCAGCAACAGGGCAGAGGAGACAGCTTCCCAGCAGAGAACATACCAACTGCCTGGATTTGATTCTGGAAGAAAAAAATCCACATTACAAGAAAAAGAACCATAGCGGCCTCTAGTGTCTAACACAGGTACCGCGGTCTTACATTTTTTTTTTTTTTCTTGCCTACTATTAAAATTTTTACATTTTCTCAGTAGTAACAGGCATACACAGAATATTAGCGG
Organism: Rana muscosa; assembly: GCA_029206835.1. Lineage (NCBI taxonomy): Eukaryota > Metazoa > Chordata > Amphibia > Anura > Ranidae > Rana > Rana muscosa. Next base: position 17,147,239 of record JARGYO010005626.1, read on the forward strand.
GAATACCTTAGGTAACAGGCAGAAAGACAAAATAGGCTTGGGGGTCCCTCAATAGAACCAAGTTCCCGAGGGCCCCCACTTACCTTTTCCTCGCCGCAGGACTTTGTTTGGTCCACAGAAGCCCAAACTTCACCTATCACGGCAGGCATTGTAATCAAACCTTCAGGGACCGGGTTCCCAAGGATTCCACTCCCCTGGACCTGTATAGCACCCTGCACAGAAAACATCTTGGTCGTGGGTATGACCAGAGCTCTGGATCCCAGGGTCCAGCTCTCCTAAGAGAAGCATTACAGGCAAAACCTTGCTCTTCTCTGCAAGGCCCGGGTACCGACCGTTTAGCTATGAAGCTTTTTTGGTCAGATCCGGAATAGCTTACTGAGGCCCAAAAGAACCTGTACGCAAGCTCAGTGAAAAACACATGTTTCTTCTTGGCCAACACCTTAGACACTGGCAAAAAACTGAGGTGCTCCCGGATGGGAGGGGCTTATGTAGGGGAGGGTACTTCCGGTTTTGGAAGTTGCCAGTGCCAGCACCTGAAGGTATCTATATAACCCATTAGTAATGACTATGTCGCTCTGTGTCCCGTGATGTACGAGAAAGAAAAACTAATTGCTTGCATTGCACTGTAGACAATCCACAACTTGTGGCAGGTGACATGGCAAGTGGACAATCCACAACTTGTGGCAGGTGATGTTGCCAGGTGACGTGGCAGGTGGAAATCCACAAATTGTGGCAGGTGACGTGGCCAGGTGACGTGGCAAGTGGACAATCCACAACTTGTGGCAGGTAACGTGGCCAGGTGACATGGCAGGTGACGTGGCAGGTGGACAATCCACAAATTGTGGCAGGTGACGTGGCAGGTGACGTGGCAAGTGGACAATCCAAAACTTGTGGCAGGTGACGTGGTCAGGTGACGTGGCATGTGACGTGGCCAGGTGACATGGCAGGTGATGTGGCAGGTGACGTGGCAAGTGGACAATCCACAACTTGTGCCAGGTGACGTGGCCAGGTGACGTATCAGGTGACGTGGCAAGTGGACAATCCACAGCTTGTGGCAGATGATGTGGCAAGTGATACGCTAAATACAAGTACACTGCTGCTCTCTCAGCTGCTGGTCTCCCAAAATGGCTGAAATGGTTAAATAATAATGTTTTTTGAGCTTAGGGAGGGTCTTATGATGTTTCTTAACTAAACGCCTATAGACGCAAACGCGGTAAAACGCCGCTAAAATCGCGGCAAAACGGGCGTTTTTAAACGCCGGTTTTAGCCTTTAAAAACGTGTGTTCAGCAGAGTTTGCACCGGCGTCTCGTGTGCATGGGGCCTTAGACATACAGATAAGAAATAAACAAACAGATTCCTTATTAAAAGTCTGCTATTACTAACTTTCAAATGAATTTTCTATTTATGTGAATGGGAATAATCCATTTAATTTCTTGCCACCTCCTCCTGTGACCTTACACAGTGTATCCAACACAAAAAGGATTCTATTAAACTGTTTTGTGCAATGTTATTTTATGCCATACCAACGGTTTATCACTTTTTTTCTGTAATGTTGTGCCAGTAGATAAGCTTGTTTGAGAACCGAGACCACATGGAACAAATAGCGTGCCCAAACATTTGCATTTTGACTGCAGCTCAAAAAAACAAAATGTATACGACACAATAAATTACAAAACAAGCTAATGTTTGATTAGTAGGGATGAGCTTCGAGTTTGAGTCAAACTCACGTTCGACTCGAACATTGCCTGTTCGCCAAATAGTGAACAATTTGGGGTGTTTGCTGCAAATTCGAAAAGTCTATGGGAGAAATCTAAAGTGCTAATTATAAAGGCTTATATGCAAGTTATTGTCATAAAAAGTGTTTGGGGACCCGGGTCCTGCCCCAGGGGACATGTATCAATGCAAAAAAAAGTTTTAAAAACTGACATTTTTTCGGGAGCAGTGATTTTATTAAAGCTTAAAGTGAAACAATAAAAGTGAACTATTCCTTTAAATTTCATACCTAGGGTGTGTGTATGATATGCATGTAAAGTTGCGCATGTTTCCCGTGCTTAGAACTGTCCCTGCACAAAGTGTCATTTCTGAAGGAAAAAAAGTCATTTAAAACTCACTTGCGGCTATTAATGAATTGTCGGCTCCCGGCAATACATAGAAAAGTCATTGATAAAAAAAATTAAAAAAAAAGCGTGGGGGTCCCCCCAAATTCACCTGAAGGGCCTGGTATGGATATTAAAGTGGTTGTAAACCCACTTTTGCAACTTGCACCTACAGGTAAGCCTAGATTAAGGCTTACCTGTAGGTGCAAGAAATATCTCCTAAACCTACACGGTTTAGGAGATATTTGCTAAAAATTACATGCATCAGTGTCTAAAGCGCATGTGCGCCGTAGACAACGGTGCATTCATAGGGTTAATCCCATTCACAAATCCGGCTAAGTCCCAGCAATGCTTCGGCTTAGCCGGATTTGACGGCTCCCGCACGCATGCGCAGAGTCACGTCTTCGCGGCGGCTGTGATTGGCTGGAGCGGCGATACCCGGAAGTAACCTTCCGGCTATCGCCGCAGCGATGGCTGCGGCTGAAGAGGGAGACGAGGATGGCTTTGGGGGCCCCGATCTAAGGTAAGTGATGCATAATGAGCTATTATGCTAGTCATATTAGCTCATTATGGCTTTCTCTTACAGGTGGTTTTAAAAAATTTAAATAAATTTTAGGGGTTTACAACTACTTTAAGGGGAACCCTGCCGCAAATTTAAAAAAAAATGCTTGGAGTTCCCCCAAATATCCATACCAGACCTGAAGGGCCTTTTGTAATGTAAAAAAAAAAATGGCGTTGAGTTCCCCCAAACCAGACCCTTTATCCGAGCACGCAACCTGGCAGGCCGCAGGAAAAGAGGGGGGGACGAGAGAGCCCCCCCCCCTCCTGAACCGTACCAGGCCACATGCCCTCAACATGGGGAGGATGTCCCCATGTTGATGGGGACAAGGGCCTCATCCCCACAACCCTTGCCCGGTGGTTGTGGGGGTCTGCGGGCGGGGGGGCTTATCGGAATCTGGAAGACCCCTGTAACAAAGGGGACCCCCAGACCCCGACCCCTCCCCCCTATGTGAATTGGTGGTAAGGGGTACATTGTACCCCTACCATTTTACAAAGAAAGTTTAAAAAAAATGTAAAAAAAAAAAAAAACACACAGACACATTGGAAAAGTCCTTTATTAAAATGAAAAAAATAAAAAATACAAAAAAACATTCCAGCGATGAAATCCAGTGTCCCGCGGCGATCCGATGTCCAGCGCTGTCCCCACGAGACGTCATTGGCTAAGCCTGAGCGGACCTGATGGGGAACTTCCTCGGCAGTGTATTAAATGAATAGACACGCCCCTTCTAAAGTTCCCCATCAGGTCCGCTCAGCCAATGACGTAGGTGTAAGGCTAAGCGGACCAGATGCGGAATGTGAGAAGGGGCGGGTCTATTCATTTATTATACTGCGGAGGCAGTTCCCCATCAGGTCCGCTCAGCCAATGACGTAGGCGGGGTCTGACATACGAGGGGGCGGACCTGATGGGGAACTTCCTCCACAGTGTAATAAATGAATAGACCCGCCCCTTCTCATGTTCCGCATCTGGTCCGCTTAGCCTTACACCTACGTCATTGGCTGAGCGGATCTGATGGGGAACTTTATAAGGAGCGGGTCTATTCATTTAATACACTGCCGAGGAAGTTCCCCATCAGGTCCGCTCATGCTCAGCCAATGACGTCTCGTGGGGACAGCGCTGGACATCGGATCGCCGCGGGACACTGGATTTCATCGCTGGAATGTTTTATTTTATTTTTTATTTTTTTATTTTTAATAAAGGACTTTTCCAAGGTGTCTGTGTGTTTTTTTTTTTACACTTTCTTTGTGAAATGGTAGGGGTACAATGTACCCCTTACCAATTCACATGGGGGGGCCGGGATCTGGGGGTCCCCTTTGTTAAAGGGGTCTTCCAGATTCCGATAAGCCCCCCGCCCGCAGACCCCCACAACCACCGGACAAGGGTTGTGGGGATGAGGCCTGGTATGGTTCAGGAGGGGGGGGGCGCTCTCTCGTCCCCCCCCTTTTTTCCTGCGGCCTGCCAGGTTGCGTGCTCGGATAAAGTGTCTGGTATGGATTTTTGGGGGAACTCCACGCCATTTTTTTTTAATTTGGGGTGGAGTTCCCCTTAAAATCCATACTAGACCTGAAGGGCCTGGTATGGATATTTGGGGGAACTCCACACATTTTTTTTTTTAATTTGCGGCAGGGTTCACCTTAATATCGATACCAGACCTGAAGGGCCTGGTAATTGAATTTGGGGGGACTTTTCTATGTATTGCCGGGAGCCGACAATTCATTATAGCCGCGAGTCAGTTTTAAATGACTTTTTTTCCTTTAGAAATGACACTTTGTGCAGGGACAGTTCTAAGCACGGGAAACAAGCGCGACTTTACATGCATACTATACACACATCCTAGGTACGAAATTTGAAGGAATAGTTCACTTTTATTGTTTCACTTTAAGCAATATAAAAATCATTGCCCCCGAAAAAACAGCAGTTTTTAAAACTTATTTTTGCATTGATACATGTCCCCTGGTGCAGGACCCAGGTCCCCAAACACTTTTTAGGACAATAACTTGCATATTAGCCTTTATAATTAGCACTTTTGATTTTGAACGTTCGAGTCCATTGTATTTAATAGGGTTCTAAAGTTCACGCGAACATTCTGGCTCATCCCTATTGATTAGTGTAAAAAAAAAAAGCGCCACAAAAAATTTCAAGTGGGAATTCAGCAGCCAAAGAGGCAAGTATTAGTAGTAACATGCATGTGAGATCTGATGCCACAAGTGAAATAACTATGATCCTCTGATATACATTGGCACAGATGGACTTAAAAGAACACGAAGGCCTTGTGCACACTGGGAATCTGCTTAGCCCCTTTGAACATCTTTTCTATTGGCAGGAGAAACGCTGCTTAAAAAAACACGATAAAAGTCACATATTGTGCACAAGTTTATGCATGTTCACACATATGTGTGTTCATGTATTCTATTGGCCAGAATATTAACAACCTACCTCCCAAGACATCCATGTACGTCCTTGAGTTGGTGGTTATACAGGGGATGATGCCTGCAGCTACAGGCATCATCCTGGCATCTTTGTTTTTTGGCCGGCAATTCACTTTTTTATAAAAGCGATCCAGCGGCTAATGCAGGCAGATGCCCCTCCCACTTCCCGGGCTCTCCCATCCCACCGGGGGAACTCAGGTTTCACTGGCTGACCATGGAGATCGTTGAGGACCAGAAGGTCCCCGATGATCTCTATAGTATAGGCAACCGGAAGCGACAAGCATTTTCGTCACTTTCAGTTTCCCGAATGTAAACAGCACCATTTTTTAATTGGTAAAGCATCTGATCACACTAAGGGCAGAGGAGACATCGGGGGGGGGGGGGGGGGGGGACTAATAGAGTCACATGCCTGTTGCTGTGACAAGGGATGTTTACATTCTTTGTGACAGCAATAAAAGTGATAATAAAAAATTAAAGAAAAATGTGTAAAAGTGTAAAAATAAAAAGTGTAAAAATAAAAATCATAAAATAAAAAACGATGTTTAAAGCGCCCTCGTTCCCATGCCTGGGATTAGAGATTGTGGGCAGTAAAACCGCATCTCAACCGCAGGCTTTAAGAGCCCCCCCCCCAACTTTACATGTGAAGGAACCCTAAGGGTGCTACTGCTGGATCCAACTAAGGGCTCATTCACAAAGAAAAAGAGCCGCTGCTCCAGGTGTATGATGATAACCTGAGGTGGGAAACTTGTAAGAAAAGAAATGGCTGCACATCCAGGAATTCCGATTGCCTTTTATTGTTCAAAGTGATAACACCAAAGACACCAACACGAGGTCACGTAGACGCGTTTCACACAAACATCTTGTGCTTAATCATTACAATGACTAAAATAACTGATAGATCTTAAATAGACCACCCAGTTACTGGGGCGGTCTATCAGTTATTTTAGTCATTGTAATGATTAAGCACAAGATTACGTGACCTCGTGTTGTTGTCTTTGGTGTTATCACTTTGAACAATAAAAAGGCAATCGGAATTCCTGGATGTGCATCCATTTCTTTTCTTACGAGGGCTCATTCACAAGTGCAGCAGGCCCTGCTGTTCAACTGCTGTTCCTTTAAAAAAAGCGATCTGAGTGTGTTTGAAAGGTGGTGAGGAGGGGATATGTTGCCTCCTCACCACCTGATTTAAACAAACGATTGCTATGCAATGCACGCAATTGTGCAGTATGGCAATTAGAGTTTTCAATCAGGTGTGAGGAAGCGACACTGTGCTCGGTGTACTTTGACTTCTCCAATGTTGTTCAGGTAGATCTCCACCTCTTTAAGGTTGCCTACCCCTGCCATAGAGTCTTCCAGACATGATGGAGGCACATGTGACCCCCTCCCCCACTGTGCACCCACCTCTCCACTGCTTAGAAGACATATGGACAGCTGATATTATACCATAGGACCTGTGATATAATAGTAGTCCCAATCAGCTGAGAGAACACTGTGGCAAACAAAACTGCTTAGTTTACCCTCGTAGGCAACCCAGCTTCCAGTGTCCCCCTCAACAAGTGTGCTTACATGACCAGACACGATCTCTGAAGATGGGGAAGCCTGCTTCTCTGTTGTCACTGCAGTTGATGCCTCTCTCCAGCCTCCACATGTAGCAATACACATAATTTGTTTCTCTTATGCTGGCAATATGGCTACCACGCTTAATCCCTGCCTCTGCTGATGTCATCGGCATATGTGCGCAGCATTAAGCTGACACTTCAGACACTGGTAAAAAAGCTGAGGTACTTCCTGTATGGGAGTTGTTATATAGTAGAGGGCTTCCTGCCTTTTTACCAGTGTCCAATCACCTGTAGGTGTGTTCAGGACTATGCACCTACACACACAGGTGTCGCATGGGAAACAGCAGCTGTATCCATGCAGTTGCTGTGTCCCAATTGACAGCTATGGGACAACTGGTACTGGGATGCACACAACACTTCATCTAGCAGCTTCTCTACAGTGTTCCTTTCACTTATTACCAGAGGAAGCAATGTGCATTATACCAGGTCTAAGTGACGTGACGGTGAAGTGAATTTTTTTTCAGATACTATGATAAATTTGGCACAAATCTATGTAAACCTGTCAGACAAAGGCTTCCAGATGTGCAGATGATCTAGAGGTCATAAACGCAGAATAAACATGTGGTTAATGTATGGATAAATTACACACAGCATTTGCAACTGACAGATGTCCAACTTTATCTCTGACCATCTTTCTCTCAGAATGGGTCAGAAATACAGCAAAGGCCTTCTTTCATCATATATTTGAATTATTATATTTGATGAAAATGTAACAATCAATAAGTTCAGCAACCTCACTTGTATGGTTTTACATTCAAAACAACCCTCCAGGCAACGCATGCAAAATTCATTAGAAAAAAGCAAAGAGACTCAACTTGTTAATTATCAGCTGAAACTTAGCAACCAAAATCTCCCCAACGCTTGCCATGTCATGAACCACATTCACATATAATAACCATAAACATTCCAAATTACTCACTTAACTAAAGTGGTTAAAAAAATTACATCAAGCAGGCAATCCCAACATGATTTAATTTTTATAGTCTGAGGCTATTGTGAATTACATCAAAAGGTTGAAGCCCCCATGGCAATGGGGGTATGTATAAGGTGAAAAGACAACATCACAACAAAGTGCTGTTCATTGGGCGATTGCTTTACACTGGCGCTCCCCTATGACCAGGTGCTACAATGAATGGAGGCAATAAAACTCATGGAATGTATCCACCATATCATTATGGACAATATGTCTGTCTTTAGAAAATGGGAATCTTGGTCCTCCAATGGATATGCTGGCTAGTAAATTAGCTGACTGCACCATACCTAGGATGTCACATAGTTGTATAATCTACCTCTTTTTTGTTTTTAGAAAAGTGCTGTGTATTATGTGCCCGCATATAAGGCCCAACCGCCAAGAATGTGTCTCAATGGTTATAGATGGGAAGAAAAAAAACGCGCTAACTGAAATTGTATAGGCAGCAGCTGAGTGAGATAAACACCAAAAACATATGAAAACAAAATAGAAACTGTGCAGGGACCGCCCTGTCAGATCTCCGCTCTCCCCTATCGGGGGATGGGATGAACACGGACCGTCTGTCCGTGTTCATCCGATCCGCTCCGCAGACGGATAGAAAAATAGGAATTTTTCTATCCAGAAAAACGGAGCATTGCGGACACGGAGGAGATCGGGTGTCAGCGGATGTTTCATCCGCTGACACCCCCGATCTCATAGGGACCAATGTATGTCCCTTTTTCATCCGTAAGCGGATGGATGAAAAAGCGGACATACGGTCCGTACATGTGAAAGGGGCCTAAGAAGTCACTATGGTGTCGTTTCTATCAACATAAGAATTATGACATGCCTAGAGACTGTTACCTGGTGTTTTTTTATGCTATTGAATTACGCTGATTGTGCCCATCCTTTTATCATCTGAGGAATCTTCATTTATTGTTTGATGCTTGGCGCAGCTTCTATTTTTTTTTCAATGGTTATAGATGCTATATTCCCGCTGGGATGTGGCCTTTATTTTTGATTTCTCTTTATTTTTTTATTCTATGCATTACGATAAAAAGCCTTCTGTGTATAGCAGCCGCCGCAGCACCCCCTAATACTTACCGGAGCCCCATCTCTCTGCAGGGATATCCACAAGTTCCGCGGCCGGGACTCTGCTGATTGGCTGAGACACAGCAGCGGTGCCATTGGCTCCCACTGTTGTCAATCAAAGTCAGTTAGCCAATCAAGAAAGAGGGGGCGGGACCGAATTGGGGCTCCGTGTCTGAATGGACACAGGAGCTGTGACTCAGCTCGGGTGCCCCATATAGCAAGCTGCATGCTGTAGGGGCACTCGACAGGCAGGAGGGGTCAGGACAGCCAAGAAAAGGAGGATCTTGGCTGCTCTTTGCAAAACCAGTGCACAGGGCAGGTAAGTATAACATGTTTGTTATTTTTAGAGGGAACAAAAAATGGAGACTTTACAATCACTTTAAGCTGGTGGATAAAAATTGCTGATTTTTTTTAAAACAATAAAAAAAACAGATTTTTTTTATTTATTTAACCACTTGCCGACCCTGCTCACGCAGATATACTGCGGCAGGTGGGCTCTCCTGCGCGAACTGACGTATCTGTACATCAGTCCGTACAAGGAGGATAGCGGTCATTATTTTTTTGTTTATAGGGAGAAAAAAAAAACGGCAGAGGTGATGAAATGCCTCCAAAAGAAAGCTCTATTTGTGGGGAAAAAAAGGGATTTTTATAACAGCTTACCTGTAAAATCCTTTTCTTGGAGTACATCACGGGACACAGAGCGACTTAGTCATTACTAATGGGTTATATAGATACCTTCAGGTGCTGGCACTGGCAACTTCCAAAACTGGAAGTACCCTCCCCTATATAAGCCCCTCCCATCCGGGAGCACCTCAGTTTTGTAGCAAAGCAATAAGTGTCCCAAAAAGAGGGGTGGGAGCTCTGTGTCCCGTGATGTACTCCAAGAAAATGATTTTACAGGTAAGCTGTTATAAAAATCCCTTTTTCTTTCTCGTACATCACGGGACACAGAGCGACTTAGTCATTACTAATGGGACGTCCCAAAGCAATGCCAAATGAGGGGAGGGATACACTATACATAAGCTGGGCGCCATCAGGCATGAGGCTCTTTTGCGGCCTGCAACACACTGCGCCCAAAGGCGACATCCTCCTGACTTCTAACGTCTACCTGGTAGAATCTAGTAAACATGTGTACTAAGGACCATGTTGTGGCCTTACAGACTTGAGCCAGGGAGGCTTGGTGATGCACTGCCCATGAAGTTCCAACTGCTCTTGTGGAGTGCGCCCTAACTTTGAACGGAGGCGGTCTCCTTTTCAAGCCATAGGCTTGTATTATGACCTGTCGAATCCACTTGGCTAAAGTAGATTTTTGATGCTGCCTGACCCTTTCTGGGGCCTTCCGGCAGAACAAACAAAGTATCCGTTCTGCGAATCTGAGCAGTGGCTTTTAGATAAGCTTTAACTGCTCTTACTACATCCAAAGAATGCAATAACTTTTCCTCTACCGAGCTAGGTTTGGGGAAAAAGGAAGGAAGAACCACATCTTGGTTCAAATGGAACCTCGATACCACCTTAGGAAGAAAGGCTGGATGAGGACGTAATACTACTCTGTCCTTATGGCCAACCAGATATGGCTCCTTACAGGACAAGGCGGCTTATTCCGATACTCTTTTAGCCGAACAAATGGCTACTAAGAAAAATCAATTTCCTGGTGAGAAGAACCAAGGAAACGTGCCGCAATGGTTCAAATGGCTGTTTCCGTAGAACCGACAGAACCAGGTTTAAGTCCCATGGACATATGGGAATACTAACCGGAGGGCTAATACGCATCACTCCTTGTATGAAATCTTTGACTAATGAATGCAAAGCCAAGGGCCTTTGAAAAAATATTGACAAGGCCGTCTGACCCTTGATAGTACTCAAGGCAAGCTTCCTATGTACAGCCCACTGTAGGAAGTCCAGATCCTACCTATTACGTACTTACGTGGATGCCATTTCTTGGCCTCACACCACGTGATGTACGCCTTCCAGATCCTATAATAGATCTGCCTGGATACCGGCTTCCTGGCATTGATCATGGTAGATACCACAGGATTAGAGAGCCCTCTCTTTTTTAGAATGTGGGCTTCAATAGCCAGGCCGTCAACCTAGGGCTGGTAAGGAAGGGTAGTATATCGGTCCTTGCGAAAGCAGGTCCGGACGATGTGGGAGGGTCCTAGGACTTCCCACTGACATTTTTACAATCTCCGCGTACCATACCCTTCGGGGCCACGCTGGAGCCACCAGAATCACTGGTTTCTTTTCTACCCTGATTCTGCGGATTAATCGCGGTGGGAATGCATATATCAGCTTGAACTGATCCCAAGGGAACACTCGGGCATCCGAACCGCAAGCTAGGGGATCCCTTGTGCGAGACACAAATCTGTCCACCTTTGCGTTGAATCTGGATGCTAGCAGATCTACATCCGGTGTTCCCCACCGCTGGCATATTGCCTGGAAAACCTCGGGGTGAAGAGACCATTCCCCCGGGCATAATTGCTGGCGACTTAAAAAGTCCGCTCTCCAATTTTCCACTCCTGGGATGAAAACCGCGGATATGGCTGGGACATATCTTTCTGCCCATTCCAGGATGCAATTCGCTTCCCTCTGGGCTGCACGACTCCTGGTGCCACCCTGGTGATTGATATATGCCACTGCTGTGGCATTGTCTGATTGAATTCTGACAGAGGACCCTTGGAGTTTGGATGTCCATGCTACTAGGGCATACCGGGCTGCTCGTATCTCTAAGAGATTGATGGGCAGGGCCTTCTCTGCTTCTGACCACTTGCCCTGGAGAGACCATTGCTCCAGTACTGCCCCCCAGCCTATGAGGCTGGCATCTGTCGTGACCACCTTCCAAGAAACCGGACTGAAGGGTTTCCCTTTTTCCAGATTCTGGGGCACCAACCACCAATGGAGGCTCTTGCGAACGGAAGGGGACAGGGACATTGGTAAGTCTAAAGCCTGAACTTTTTTGTTCCAGGCTGACAGTATGGCCCTCTGCAAGTTCCTTGAATGGAATTGACCGTAGGGTACTGCTTCGAATGAAGCCACCATTTTTCCCAGCAGCCTCATACACAGGCATATGGATGGTTTTCTTTTTTGTACCCACTAAGTGGGTCAAATCTTTCAAAGACGACACCTTCTCTGGAGGTAAGAAAATCTTTCTCTGATTTGAATCCAGTCTTAGCCCCCAAGTATTCCAGACTTTTGACTGGTTTTAGGGCTGACTTGTCTCGGTTGATAATGCAACCGTGAGATTCCAGATACTTGATTGTCTTGTGAACGACCACCTCTAGTTTTTTTTCACTGAGTGGTCTATCAGCAACAAGTCGTCTAGATATGCCATTATCGTTACACCTTGTGTTCCTAGTTTGGCCAATCGTAGGGCCAGAATTTTTGTGAACACTCGTGGTGCTGTGGCCAGACCGAAAGGTAAGGCTCTGAACTGAAAATGGCGCCCTTCTTCTACAAAGCGTAGAAATTTCTGGTGGGCCGGACAGATGGGAATATGCAAATAAGCATCCCTTATGTCGATCGAGGCTAACCATTCCTGCCCTTGTAGGACGGTGGCCACCGATCGGATCGACTCCATCCGAAAAAGTCCTGATATGTAGGAACTTGTTTAGCCCTTTTATATTTAATATGGGCCTCACGTCCCCATTTGGTTTGGGGACTGTGACAAGGTTCGAGTAAAACCCGAACCCGCTTTCTTCCAAGGGAACCTCATGATTACCCTTGGAGCAATAGTTGTTCTAGTGCCAGAAGGAGGGATCCTCTCTTCTGGGGATCGCTTGGCACGTTTGACCTCATAAAATGGGCAGGAGGAATGTCTTTTAACTCCAGCCTGTATCCCAGACTTACTGCGGAGATCACCCATCTGTCTCTGATGGTGTCCCGCCATGGTCTCTGTGAACAACTGAAGTCTTCCCCTCACCCGATTGAGTGGGGGCAACCCTTCATGACTTGGGGGGAGGTTTTGTACCTCTCTTGACCCAGGGTTTCTTGTTACCCTGTGATTGTCCCTGATTTCTGCCCCCTGGATTTGACCGCGGAGGCCGTCGGAACTGTTTCACAGCCGATGTGCCAGGGACTGGAGAAGTAGGCCTCTTAAAAGAAGGACTTCTACCCTTGTTCTTAACCGGCAAGAGTGTACTTTTACCGGCAGAAGTTTTCTGGATATATTTGTCCAGATCTTCTCCAGATAAGAGTTCTCCATGAAATGGGAAGCTAATCAGCAATTTCTTACAGGGAGCTTCAGCAGACCAGTTTTTGAGCCATAGAAGCCTACGCATATGTCTACAGACAGCGTAAAGCGGGAGGCCTGTTGGATTGTATCCTTTATGGCGTCCACCGCAACACAAGGCTCTAGGTAGGTCAGCTAGGGCAAGAGCCTGCTGATCTGGTAAGTCCCTTAAGACTTGTTTCAACTGATCTTTCATTGCTTGGCAGACTACAATCGCTGCTACTGCAGGTTGTGTCACCATGCTTGCTGTAGAGAAAGCAGATTTTAGTAAAGACTCCAATTTTTTATCTATTGGGTCTTTGAACATTGGAACATTATCTACTGGACATGTCAGTGATTTATTTACACAAGAGATGGCTGTGTCCACTGTACGGACCCTCCATTTTTTTAGGAACTTATCCTCCATGGGATAGATCACTGTAAATCTCTTGGGGGGAGTAAATATTTTAACAGGATGCTCCCAATCCTGGTAAATAAGCCCTTCCAATAAAGGGTGGATTGGGAAGGAACAGACAGTCTGGGGAGCTTTCAGCGACCCCAGGCGAGGAAACAGTAGTGGTTGATGGTTCCGCCAGAGGCATTTTAAATGCTGCTCGGACCATGTTAGTCAGAGACTGAACCCATCATCTTTCAGCCTGAGATGCTGAGAAAGGTTCTTCCACTGTTGATTCCTCTATAACTGAATCAACCTCACCTGATCCCCTTCAGGTAGGTCGATCTCTGGGACTGTTCCTCCACTAACAGGCACTCTGCAGGAGGAGACGGAGATCGGACGCGCTTTCCCTGTGACAGGGAAGAAGCGATCAATGCTGTTAATCTCTCTTCCAATCCTCCCAGAGTTGAGGATAAAACCTCCTCTGTTATATATACAGGAGCAGGTGGACTGGGGACAGCCGCAGTACCAGGTACTCCTGCGGAGTTTCTTACGGCTACTGACCTCTGAAATTTCAGGGGAGATTGGCGCAGTACAGCATGCCCAAAATCCTCAGAGCCCGATGGAGACCCCTTTCGCTTCTTGGAAGACTTATTTCCAGAGCGTCTGGACGACATATCCTATAAGCACAAAGCTGAGGTATTCCCGTCGTCATACACCAATTTTGCTGGTAATAGTCTAACACAGTTGCTGCTATATACCAGCTGGTGTCCACTAAAGTGTCTTTCTATGGGGATGCCTGCATCAACCGCCTCTGTGTGCCACCGTTTTGTTGCTAGCTCTGCTTGCATCCAGCTGACACTTGTACTGTGTCTTTTACACATGCTGGGACGCCTGCACATGCGCAGAAGCGCCGCGGCGCGCATCGAGCGTCATCCACCCGCCCCGCCCCTTTTTTTCATAGGAGGCGCGTGCACGCGCCCATGCACCATTGGCGCCCTTTTCGAAACCAAGCAGGGACTAGGAGCCAGGGCCCTTTTTGCCGGAGGGCCTGTGCGGTGGATGAGCGCAGCAACAGGGCAGAGGAAGTGGATTCCCACAGAGAACTTACCAACTGCCTGGATCTTTTGACTTGAGAAAACCAAAGATCCACATGACAAGAAAAAATGGACCACAGCGGCCTCTAGTGGTTTAACACAGGTACCGCGATCCTCTTTTTTTTTTTTTTGACTACTATTAAAATTTTACATTTTCCAGTAGTTACAGGCATACACAGATATTAGCGGGAATACCGTTAGGTAACAGACAGAAAGACAAATTAGGCTTGGGGGTCCCCCAATAGAACCAAGTTCCTGGGGGCCCCCACTTACCTGTTCCCCGCCGCAGGACTCTGTTTGGTCCACAGAAGCCCAAACTTCACCTATCACGGCAGGCATTGTAATTAAACCTTCAGGGACCGGGTTCCCAAGGATTCCACTCCCCTGGACCTGTATAGCACCCTGCACAGAAAACATCTTGGTCGTGGGTATGACCAGAGCTCTGGATCCCAGGGTCCAGCCCTCCTAAGAGAGGCATTACAGGCAAAACCTTGCTCTTCTGCTGCAAGGCCCGGGTACCGACCGTTTAGCTATGAAGCTTTTTTGGTGGGATCCGGAACAGCTTACTAAGGCCCGTAAAAGAACCTGTACGCAAGCCCAGTGAAAACACATGTTACTCTTTGGCCAACACCTTAGACACTGGCAAAAAACTGAGGTGCTCCCGGATGGGAGGGGCTTATATAGGGGAGGGTACTTCCGGTTTTGGAAGTTGCCAGTGCCAGCACCTGAAGGTATCTATATAACCCATTAGTAATGACTAAGTCGCTCTGTGTCCCGTGATGTACGAGAAAGAAAAGGACATACATTTTGTTTGGGTACAATGTCGCGCGCAATTGTCAGTTAAAGCGACGCAGTGCCGTATCGCAAAAAATGGCCCGGTCATAAAGGGGGCAAATCCTTCCGGGGCTGAAGTAGTCAAATCTGATCTTTTGGGATTTTTATCAAATTTATTTTAATAAAATGCTTTTGGAGTAAAAATCTATCTAAAGATAGTTTTCTATTTAAGATACATTAATAATTGAGTTTATTTAGCTTAGTTGGAAATTAAGCTTAGTTATGTTGCATGAGGTTGTACATTCTGCAATATTTAAATTTTTGTTAAACTCATTCAATTAAGCTCTGCAAGCTGAGATAACATGCACTGCATTAATGCATTCACACAATTTCACAGTAACCATGAGATAAAACAAAGTTCAGGAATATTCTTTTATCCCATTGTTTTTAAAATCTGTGTACACTACAACCTGTATGATTGTTTGAAGAGAAATGCATCTGTATCAGGCTCTAAGTGTGAGGAGGAAGGGCAAGCAGTAAAAATGAAATTAAAGATTTGAACTTCCAGCAAGAATAAGTCCTTACATTTAAAGAGCACCTCTCTTCAGATCCATCATGGCAGCGCCTGTTAGCGGGCATCCACTCACCTGCTGCCGCCACGTCCCTCACCTTGTTGTGTCACTGCCGAATCACCAGCCGTCCCATTAAAGTGAATGGGACTGTCGGTGAGTCAACAGCGGGACAGAGGAGGAGCTGCTGCCGGACCGAGATGACAGTTGCTCTTTAAAAATTATGATTTAAATCAAGTTGATTTAAAGCAATCCTTTTTACGAGTTGATTTAAATCAAATCCACCTGGACTTTAAGATTTTAGGGTTAAAATGTCAGGCTATAGAAAACCTGACTCGGCCTAAAAGTTGTAGATAGGACTGGGAATAATAGGATTTTTATAACAGCTTACCTGTAAAATCCTTTTCTTGGAGTACATCACGGGACACAGAGCGACATAGTCATTACTAATGGGTTATATAGATACCTTCAGGTGCTGGCACTGGCAACTTCCAAAACCGTAAGTACCCTCCCCTATATAAGCCCCTCCCATCCAGGAGTACCTCAGTTTTGTAGCAAAGCAATAAGTGTCCCCAAAGAGGGGTGGGAGCTCTGTGTCCCGTGATGTACTCCAAGAAAAGGATTTTACAGGTAAGCTGTTATAAAAATCCTATTTTCTTTCTCGTACATCACGGGACACAAAGCGACATAGTCATTACTAATGGGATGTCCTAAAGCAATGCCCAATGAGGGGGGGGATACACCATACATAAGCTGAGCGCTATCAGACATGAGGATCTTTTGCGGCCTGCAACACACTGCGCCCAAAGGCGACATCCTCCTGACTTCTAACGTCCACCTGGTAGAACCTAGTAAACGTGTGTACTGAAGACCATGTTGCGGCCTTACAGATTTGAGCCAGGGAGGCCTGGTGATGCGCTGCCCATGAAGTTCCAACTGCTCTCGTGGAGTGCGCCCTAACTTTGAACGGAGGCGGTCTCCTTCTCAAGCCATAGGCTTGCATTATGACCTGTCGAATCCACTTGGCTAAAGTAGATTTTGACGCTGCCTGACCCTTTCTGGGGCCTTCCGGCAGAATAAACAAAGTATCCGTTCTGCGAATCTGAGCAGTGGCTTTTAGATAAGCTTTAACTGCTCTTACTACATCCAAAGAATGCAATAACTTTACCTCTACCGAAGTAGGTTTGGGGAAAAAAGAAGGAAGAACCACATCTTGGTTCAAATGAAACCTCGATACCACCTTAGGAAGAAAGGCTGGATGAGGACGTAACACTACTCTGTCCTTATGGATAACCAGATATGGCTCTTTACAGGACATAGCTGCTAATTCCGACACTCTTTTAGCCGAACAAATGGCTACTAGAAAAATCAATTTCCTGGTGAGAAGAACCAAAGAAATATGCTGTAATGGTTCAAATGGTTGTTTCTGTAGAACCGACAGAACCAGGTTTAGATCCCATGGACATATGGGAATATTAACCGGAGGACTAATACGCATCACTCCTTGTATAAAGGCTTTGACTAGTGAATGCGAAGCCAAGGGCCTTTGAAAAAATATTGACAAGGCCGAAATCTGACCCTTGATAGTACTCAAGGCAAGCTTCCTATCTACAGCCCACTGTAGGAAGTCCAGAATCCTACCTATTACGTACTTACGTGGATGCCATTTTTTGGCCTCACACCACGCAATGTACACCTTCCAGATTCTATAGTAGATCTGCCTGGATACCGGCTTCCTGGCATTGATCATGGTAGATACCACAGGATTAGAGAGCCCTCTCTTTTTTAGAATGTGGGCTTCAATAGCCAGGCCGTTAAACCTAGGGCTGGTAAGGAAGGGTGGTATATCGGTCCTTGCGAAAGCAGGTCCGGACGATGTGGGAGAGTCCAAGGACTCCTCACTGACATCTTTACAATCTCCGCGTACCATGCTCTTCGGGGCCACGCTGGAACCACCAGAATCACTGGTTTCTTTTCTACCCTGATTCTGCGGAGTAATCGAGGTAACAATTGTGGCGGTGGGAATGCATGTATCAGCTTGAACTGATCCCAAGGGAACACTAGGGCATCCGAGCCGCAAGCTAGGGGATCCCTTGTCCAAGAGACAAACCTGTCCACCTTTGCGTTGAATCTGGATGCTAGCAGATCTACATCCGGTGTTCCCCACCGCTGACATATTATCCGAAAAACCTCGGGGTGAAGGGACCATTCCCCTGGGCATAATTGTTGGCGACTTAGAAAGTCCGCCTTCCAATTCTCCACTCCTGGAATGAATACCGCGGATATGGCTGGGACATATCTTTCTGCCCATTTCAGGATGCAATTTACTTCCCTCTGGGCTGCACGACTCCTGGTGCCACCCTGATGATTGATATATGCCACTGCCGTGGCATTGTCTGATTGAATTCTGACAGGGGACCCTTGGAGTTTGGATGTCCATGCTACTAGGGCATACCGGGCTGCTCGTATCTCTAAGAGATTGATGGGCAGGGCCTTTTCCGCATCCGACCATCTGCCCTGGAGAGACCATTGCTCCAGTACTGCTCCCCAGCCTATAAGGCTGGCATCTGTAGTGACCACCTTCCAAGAAATCGGACTGAAGGATTTCCCTTTTTCCCGATTCTGGAGAACGGAAGGGGACAAGGACATTGGTAAGCCTAGGGCCTGAACTTTCTTGTTCCAGGCTGACAGCATGGCCCTTTGCAAATTCCTTGAATGGAATTGACCGTAGGGTACTGCTTTGAATGATGCCACCATTTTTCCCAGCAGCCTCATGCACAGGCGTATGGACGGCTGTCTTTTTGTACCCACTAAGTGGATCAAATCTCTCAAAGACCACACCTTTTTTCGAGGCAAGAATATTTTCTTCTGGCCTGAATCTAGCCTTAGCCCCAAGTATTCCAGACTTTTGACTAGTTTTAGGGCCGACTTGTCTCGGTTGATAATCCAACCGTGAGATTCCAGATACTTGATTGTCTTGTGAACGACCACTTCTAGTTTTTTCACTGAGTGGTCTATCAGCAACAAGTCGTCTAGATATGCCATTATCGTTACACCTTGCGTTCTTAGATTGGCCAACAATGGGGCCAGAATTTTTGTTAACACTCGCGGTGCTGTGGCCAGACCGAAGGGTAAGGCTCTGAACTGAAAATGGCGCCCTTCTACTGCAAAGCGTAGAAATTTTTGGTGGAATTTGTTTAGCCCTTTTAGATTTAATAATGGGCCTCACGTCCCCGTTTGGCTTCGGGACTGTAAAGAGGTTTGAGTAAAACCCGAACCCCCATTCTTCCAGGGGAACCTCCATAATTACTCCTTGGAGCAATAGTTGTTCTAGTGCCAACAGGAGGGACTCTCTCTTCCGGGGATCCCTTGGCACGTTTGACCTCATAAAATGGGAAGGAGGAGAGTCTTTTAACTCCAATCTGTATCCCAGACTTACTGCGGAGAGCACCCATCTGTCTCTGATCGTGTCCCGCCAGGTCTCGAACAACTGGAGTCTTCCCCCCACCCGATTGAGTGGGGGCAACCCTTCATGAATTTGACTTTGGGGGAGGTTTTGTACCTCTCCTGACCCAGGGTTTTTTATTACCCTGCGACTGTCCCTGATTTTTACCCCCGGGATTTGACCCAGGAGGCCGTCGGAACTGTTTCACAGCCGATGCCCCAGGGACTGGAGAAGCAGGCCTCTTAAAAGAGGGACCTCTAACTCTGTTTTTAACCGGCAAGAGTGTACTTTTACCGTTGGAAATTTTCTGGATATATTTGTCCAGGTCTTCCCCGAATAAGCGTTCACCATGAAATGGGAAGCTAACCAGCAATTTTTTACAGGGAGCTTCAGCAGACCAGTTTTTTAGCCATAGAAGCCTGCGCATATGTACTACAGACAGCGTAAGGCGGGAGGCCTGATGGATTGAATCCTTTATGGCATCAACCGCAAAGCACAAGGCTCTAGGTAGATCAGCTAGGGCAAGGGCCTGCTGATCTGGCAAGTCCCTTAAGACCTGTTTCAACTGATCCTTCACTGCTTGGCAGACCCCAATAGCTGCCACTGCTGCTTGTGTCACCAAGCCTGCTGTAGAAAAAGCAGATTTTAATAAGGACTCCAATTTTTTATCTATTGGGTCCTTGAACATTTGGACATTATCCACTGGACATGTCAGTGATTTATTCACACAAGAGATGGCTGCGTCCACTGTAGGGACCCTCCATTTTTTGATGAACTTATCCTCCATGGGATAGACCACCGGAAATCTCTTGGGGGGAGTAAATATTTTATCAGGATGTTCCCAATCCTGGTACATGAGCCCTTCCAATAAAGGGTGAACTGGAAAGGAACAGACAGTCTGGGGAGCTTTTAGTGACCCCAGCGAGGAGACAGTAGTGGTTGATGGTTCCGCAAGGTGCATTTTAAATGCTGATCGGACCATGCTAGTCAAA
Organism: Rana muscosa; assembly: GCA_029206835.1. NCBI lineage: Eukaryota > Metazoa > Chordata > Amphibia > Anura > Ranidae > Rana > Rana muscosa. The sequence goes on from JARGYO010005626.1 coordinate 17,167,459, forward strand.
GACTGAACCCATAATCTTTCAGCTTGAGATTCTGAGAAAGGTTCCTCCACAGTTGATTCCTCTATAACAGAATCAACCTCCTCCTGATCCCCTTCAGGCAGGTCGATCCCTGTATCCTGTGTTTGGTGTGCTCCTGTACCTTTAAGGAGGGGTGGCTCCCCTTCAGTCCACCTGCCCTCATCTAACCATCAGAATGCATGTGCCTCCATTGTGGGGACACTCAATGTTAGTGTAGGACCACAGACTCCAGGGGGCCTTGGCGTGGCTCTGTGGCTCACGCATGCGTTTGCAAATGCGTGCGGACAAACCCCTGTTTTTAACGCATACTGTTAGACAGGTTAATTGGTTGTCAGCGAGCTGGTCAGTAAGTAGGTTTGGTTTTTCCCTGGGCATTCCCCAGGCCATGTTGTTATCGGCTTTAGCCTTCCAATGCTACTTACCGTGATAGCCAGCTATAGATGGGGGCGGTGGACATGTTTTTGTTTTCACCTATGGTGCTTGTATTGGTCCAGCAGTGCACCAACACCTTTGCTGCCATTGTGCTACGCTGGGTGTTTGATGTGCTCCTGTACCTTTAAGGAGGGGTGGCTCCCCTTCAGTCCACCTGCCCTCATCTAACCATCAGAATGCATGTGCCTCCATTGTGGGGACACTCAATGTTAGTGTAGGACCACAGACTCCAGGGGGCCTTGGCGTGGCTCTGTGGCTCACGCATGCGTTTGCAAATGCGTGCGGACAAACCCCTGTTTTTAACGCATACTGTTAGACAGGTTAATTGGTTGTCAGCGAGCTGGTCAGTAAGTAGGCTTGGTTTTTCCCTGGGCATTCCCCAGGCCATGTTGCGATCCCTGTATGGGACTGTTGCTCCGCTAACAGGTACTCTGAAGGAGGAGACGGAGATCGGGCCTTTCCCTGTGACAGGGAGGCAGCGATTAATGTTGACAATCTCTCCTCTAATCCTCCCAGAGCTGATGAAAAAACCTCCTCTGTTACATACACAGGAGCAGGTGAACTGAGGACAGCCACAGTACCAGGCACTCCTGCGGGGTCTCTACGGTCACTAACCTCTGAATTTTCAGGGGAGACTGGTGCAGCAGAAGCATGCCCAAGATCCTCAGAGCCCGATGGAGACCCCTTTTGCTTCCTGGAAGATTTAGTTCCGGAGCTTCTGGACGGCATATTCCTAAGCCCAAAGCTGAGGTATTCCAGCCGTAATACACCCTTTTTACTGAGAATAGTCTAGCACAATTGCTGCTATATATCAGTTGGTGTCTACTAAAGTGCCTTTCTAGGGGATGCCTGCATCAACCGCCTCTGTGTGCCTTTTTACTGTTGCTAGCTCTGTTTGTGCACTTCAATAGCCAGCTTGATTGCTTTTAAAACATGCTGGACGCCCGCACATGCGCAGTAGCGCCGCGGCACACACCGAGCGTCATCCACCCGCTCCGCCCCTTTTCCAGATTGCCTCTATATAGAGAGGCGCGTGCACGCGCGCGGGCACATGCGCCTTCGGCGCCTTTTTTGAAAAAAACAGGAGCTAGATGGGAGCCAGGGTCCCTTGCCGCAGGGCCCGGGGATGGATCAGCGCAGCAACAGGGCAGAGGAGACAGCTTCCCCGCAGAGAACTTACCAACTGCCTGGATTTGACTTCGGAAGAAAAAAAAATCCACATTACAAGAAAAAAAAGAACCATAGCCGCCTCTAGTGTTTAACACAGGTACCGCGGTCTTACACATTTTTTTTTTTTTTTCTTGCCTACTATAATTATTTTTTACATTTTCTCAGTAGTAACAGGCATACACAGAATATTTAGCGGGAATACCTTAGGTAACAGGCAGAAAGACAAAATAGGCTTGGGGGTCCCCCAATAGAACCAAGTTCCTGGGGGCCCCCACTTACCTTTTCCTCGCCGCAGGACTCTGTTTGGTCCACAGAAGCCCAAACTTCACCTATCACGGCAGGCATTGTAATCAAACCTTCAGGGACCGGGTTCCCAAGGATTCCACTCCCCTGGACCTGTATAGCACCCTGCACAGAAAACATCTTGGTCGTGGGTATGACCAGAGCTCTGGATCCCAGGGTCCAGCCCTCCTAAGAGAGGCATTACAGGCAAAACCTTGCTCTTCTCTTGCAAGGCCCGGGTACCGACCGTTTAGCTATGAAGCTTTTTTGGTCGGATCCGGAATAGCTTACTGAGGCCCCAAAAGAACCTGTACGCAAGCTCAGTGAAACACATGTTACTTCTTGGCCAACACCTTAGACACTGGCAAAAAACTGAGGTACTCCCGGATGGGAGGGGCTTATATAGGGGAGGGTACTTCCGGTTTTGGAATTTGCCAGTGCCAGCACCTGAAGGTATCTATATAACCCATTAGTAATGACTATGTCGCTCTGTGTCCCGTGATGTACGAGAAAGAAAGTTACATTTCAAAACAGGGTTTTTCTGAAAACTGTGTCCTTCATTTCCGGTCAGGAAGACACAACAGGAAGTGAGAGGAAATCTCCCAAAAGTATAGGGAACATCCTTCTTAAAGCGGAGTTCCACCCAAAAGTGGAACTTCCGCTTAAACCACTCCTCGCCCCCTTACATGCCACATTTGGCATGTAATTTTTTTTGGGGGGGAGTGGGGGCTTCAGTAGGAGTGGGACTTCCTGTCCCACTTCCTCCTTCCACCCAGGGACCGCTTAGGCGACTCGTTATATCGCCTTTTGGCGGCCCCTCCCTGTAGGCGATCACCTGGGACACGTGACAGGTCCCAGGCGATCGCCTGTCCACTCGGAGCGCAGCGCGGCTCGCGCAGTGAGTACCTGGCCGTGAAGCCGAAAGCTGTCACGGCCGGGTGCCCACAGTTAGAATAGAGGCGCCGGCGGAGAGAGGGTTAGAGGACCGAAGCTCGGGGCGGCCGCGTCGCTGGACAGTGGAACAGGTAAGTGTCTGTTTATTAAAAGCCAGCAGCTACACTTTTTGTAGCTGCTGACTTTTAATAAACATAAACAAGGCTGGAACTCCCCTTTAATTATAATTGGAACAGGTTTACTCTTTACTCTCTAAAGCCCTGTACACACGATCGGATTTCCTATGGATTCTAATCCTATGGATGAAGCCGACTTCCATCAGTCTTGCTTACACACCATTAGTCAAAAATCTGACCGTCCCAAACGCCGTGACGTAAAACACTCCGACAAGCCGAGAAAAATGAAGTTCAATGCTTCTGAGCATGCGTCGACTTGATTCTGAGCATGTGTGGGTTTTTTGTCTGATGGAGTTCCACACAGACGATCGGAATTTGCTATCGTTTTTTTTTCCCCATCGGATAAATTTAAAACATGTTCTATTTTTTCTCACCGATGGAAAAAAGACCGATGGGGCCCATACACAATCGGTTTGTCCGATGAAAAAAATCAATAGGGGGGGCAATACAAAGCTTTTCAAAGTCTCACTTATTTTGGTGATGGAGATATGGTGTAGTATGTGGAAAAACAGGGCCCTACTTACAGCTATCATTTTTAAATGTATTAAAAATAATGGGTTGCTTTGTTTTCTATAATACAGATTTGTGCTACTAATAAAGTACAAGCAATACAGTATATGGACGGTAAAGTATATTTAATTTACAATAAATATTACTTCTTTATGTTTTGTTCAACTCCCTTTAAAGTGAAGGTTCAGCAAACTTTTTTTTAACATTCCTCTTGTAAGTTTTTTGGAATTTTTCCTTGGAGTATACACATACTTTTCCCTTGTCTAAAGGTCCTCATGAGAACTGACCTCTAATTTCCTCCCCACCCTATGTAAAATTAAACCCAAAAACAAAAAAGTAATATAAATCGCAGCTTACCATGCTCTCTATATGTGGTGGCTGCATTACTTTTTATGTATTATTTCACCTGGCGATTTCCTGTCCTATGGTGCCTGCATTCAGGATGAAGTAGTAAAGCAGACACCTTTGGACAGCAGCATTGTCAGTCAGGGGAGAGGACAGTGTTAAACTAGCAGATTTAGATGGACTTGACTAACAAACTGAAAGGTTTTACATAAATGAAATAAAGCGGATTATTGAAAGCACCAGTGTTAAAGCGGAACTAAACCCACCTATTCTTTCCAGCTAAGAAAGCTGCCATCTTGGCTCTGTTTTATCTGCATTTGCCATAGTGCTGTACATTTGATCAGTTATAAAACCAGCCATTTGATGGCTTGACGGCTTGATTGAATGAACAAGCAAATGTGACAGTTATCATTCACGGTATGACTTGAAGGTAACTTTAGTTCTGCTTTAAATGGTTTGTCTAAACCTTCCAACTGCTACTTTGTCTGGACAGCTTAGTCTGTTAACCACTTGCTGTCCGCACTATAGACGAATGATGGCTACAGCACGGACCTGAATTTCCTGGAGGCCGTCAACAGACGTCCTCCCCTTTGCGTGCACCCCCTGCAGGGCGCGCGCTATGATCACCGAGTCACTGAGACTCAGTTATCACAGATCCGAATAAGGGGCCAGTCCCGGCCCCTTACCACGTGATCAGCTGTCAGCCAATGACAGCTGATCACGTGATGTAAACGAAGCTCTGTAATTTTTTATTTTTTCTCCTCATGCTGACAGCGTGAGGAGAAAAAAAAGGCGTTCACCGGCTTATGTGCAAGGGACATCAGTCCCGAAGAGGAAGGAGGCAAAATCTGCCTCATCTGTGCCCATAATTACCGTCTGCCAGTGCCCACGAGTGCCACCTATCAATGCCCATGAGTGCCACCTATCAATGCCCATGAGTGCCACCCATCAATGCCCACCAGTGTTGCCAATCAGTGCCTCATCAGTGCCACCTAGCAGTGCTGCCTATAAGTGTAACCTACCAGTGCTGATCAGTGCCCATCATTGCCACCCAGTGCCCATCACTGCCACCTATCAGTGCCCATCACTGCCAGCTTTCAGTGCCACCCATTAGTGCCACCTATCAATGCCCTTCAGTGCCACCCATCAGTGCCGCCTATCAGTGCCCACCCTTGCCTCCTTATCGGTGCCCATCAGTGCAGCCCATCGGTGCCCATCAGTGCTGCCCATCGGTGCCCATCAGCGTACATCAATGAAGGAGAAAAATTACCTGTTTGCAAAATTTTATAACAAAATATAAAAATATATATATATATATATATTTTTTTTTTTTAATTTGTATTTTTAAATTTTTTCAACAAAAAATAAAAACCACAGAGGTGATCAAATACCACCAAAAGAAAGCTCTATTTGTGGGGAAAAAATTATAATAATTTCATTTGGGTACAGTGTTAGGGTATGACCGCGCAATTGTCATTCAAAGTGCATCAGCGCTGAAAGCTGAAAATTGGTCTGGGCAGGAGGGGGGTTTAGGTGCCCAGTAAGCAAGTGGTTAAAATAAGTTGGAAAATAGCAAAATTACTGGCAGGATCACCAGGTGAAAACCAAGGAAAAAAGGCCTAAAAAAGTAAACAAATGCAGCAACCACATCTAAAAATTTGGGAAGCTACAATTTTAAAAAAATGTTTTTTTTTGGGTTTAATACCGCTTGAAAACACACTTTCGTTTTTTGGATGGCCTAATGGTTAGGTGAAATACAAAGGATGTGGGGAATTAAAGCCAGCATCAAACATTTACAGTTCTTAAAGGCATTATAAACCTTCCTACCTGCACTCTGTGTTTTTCACCTGCATAAGATATGCATTGATCATCTAGTGAGTGTCATGGCCTGTAGTGGAGTAAATCTTCACATTCTGGTGTCAAAAATTCTCTTTGTGTTCAAATATGAGGCATGCTGCATGGCACTGCAGAAGTATTGCATGACCTCTGTTGGTAGTCGGAGGACTGAACTTCCCGTGACAACACTACATATTCTACAATCCCTGAGTCTATCAGTATAGCGCTGGTGCAGGTGAGAGGTATACAGTAATTAGATCTTACAAAGACACAAACAGGAGGAGCAATTAAAGTATATGTGAACCTTCGCCTTGTAAAACAACCCATTCAGTTTAAAATAGAAACAAAAGGAAAACATTTGTTTGGATATAAAAATAAAAATAAACTATAAATACTTTTTCATTTGTGATCACATGACCTCTGTTCTGAGCTGCACAAGGGGCCCAGAGAAATGGAAGTGGAGACATTATGGGGTGTGTCAGCAGATGGCAGAGAAAGAGCAATACACTGATTTTTCCAGTAATTATCTGTGCAGGGGGTGTCAGAACAAGTCTGCCCATTGGAGCACAGGCATGTTCTCCCAGCACAAAAAACTGACCACACTGAGATGGAAGTGAATCCATGCCTTGTGTGGTCAGTTTGAAATAGGAAAACAGGAGGACTGAGAGATCAAACAGGATAATTTTACACACAAGTGCATGGTAGAACAGACTCATATCAAGAAAATGTAATGCTGAGGTAACAAACACTTTACCAGAGATCCGGCCATGTTTAATCACATTAGCACTCCCACATTTATTATGCAGAACGGAGTAAATGGATAAGCATGCATTGAAAGCTGTGCGACATGGAACAAGAAGTTGCCTGTACCTCCGGTGAACAGGCGCAGGCTATCTGCAGTAATATACAGTATGTACATCAGGGAACTGATGAGCCATGACAGTACAAACTGCAGCCACAACATGTGAAAGACAAACAAACAAACAACTCAGGGAATAGAACAACTCAGGGAATATTGGCATTGATAAACACAGAACAGAAATGGGAATTCTTCAAAAAGACTGTTTGGGACCTCACTGCAAAGTATATTCCCATGGGCAATAAGTTTAACAGGCTAAAAATAAAACCTATGTGGCTCACGGTCAAAGTTAAAAAAGCTATAAACAATAAGAAAAGAGCCTTTAAAAAGTATAAAAATGAAGGAACACTAGTGTCATTTAAATGTTACAAAGAATATAACAGAATATGTAAAAAGGAAATCAAGGATGCAAAAATTCAAAACGAACGACAGATTGCAAAAGATAGTAGGAAAAACCCCAAAAATTCTTAAAATATATTAATAGAAAAAAGGTCAGGTCTGAGCATGTAGGCCCTTTACAAAATAATCTAGAGTGGGTGACTGGGGACAAAGAGAAGGCTAATTTATTAAATACTTTCTTCAGCTCTGTGTATACAAAGGAGCATGGGGGAGCTCATGTCCATAATGGGGGTGGTAGTGACACAGCCCGAAATCCACAATGGCGCAAAAGTGATATATTTAGACAGAATAAAGGTGGATAAAGCACCTGGACCAGATAGCATACACCCACGGATCCTAAAAGAATTGAGCTCTGTAATTTCAAAGCCATTGTATCTAATTTTTAGGGACTCATTAATAACAGGAATAGTACCACTGGATTGGCGCAGGGCCAATGTGGTGCCTATATTTAAAAAGGGATCAAAGTCTTTACCAAGTAACTATAGACCTGTTAGTTTAACTTCTATAGTTGGGAAGATACTGGAAAGATTAATAAAAGACCACATAGATGAGTTCTTACTGGAAAAACACTATTTAAGCAACAGACAGCATGGATTCATGAAAGACAGAAGTTGTCAGACAAACCTGATTTCTTTTTATGAAGAGGTAAGTAAAACCTTGGACAGAGGCGTGGCTGAGGACGTGGTATACTTGGATTTTGCAAAAGCGTTCGATACAGTTCCGCACACACGGCTCATGTGTAAGGTAAAGTCTACAGGATTGGAAATATCAGTTTGTAAATGGATAGAAAACTGGCTAAAAGACAGGATTCAGAGAGTCGTGGTTAATGATTCTTATTCTGAATGGTCTAAGGTTCTCAGTGGTGTACCCCAAGGTTCAGTGCTGGGACCGTTACTTTTTAATATCTTTATAAATGATATTGGGTCTGAGATCAAAAGTAACATTTCTGTCTTTGCAGATGACACCAAGCTATGCAGTGGAATAACGTCCTTACAGGATGTCGCCAATTTACAAGCCGACCTCAATGCTCTGGGCTAATTGGGCAACTATGTGGCAGAGGAGGTTTAATGTTGATAAATGTAAAGTTATGCACTTGGGGGCTAAGAATATGAATGCATCATACATACTAGGGGGAGTACAACTGGGGGGATCCGTAGTGGAGAAGGATGTGGGGGTTTTGGTAGATCATAAGCTCAATAATGGCATGCAATGCCAAGCTGCAGTTTCCAAAGCGAGCAAACTCCTTTCTTGTATTGAGAGGTATGCACTCCAGAGAGAGAGAGATATTATTTTGCCCCTGTACAAATCATTAGTAAGACCTCATCTGGAATATGCAGTTCAGTTTTGGGCACCAGTTCTCAAAAAGGATATTGGGGAACTGGAGAAAGTGCAAAGAAGGCAACCAAACTGATAAGAGGCATGGAGGAGCTCAGCTATGAGGAAAGATTAGAGGAACTGAATTTATTCACTCTTGAGAAGAGGAAATTAAGGTGGGATATGATCAACGTGTACAAATATATAAGGGGTCCATATAGTGAAATTGGTGTTCAGTTATTCACTTTACGGTCAATACAGAGGACACGGGGGAACTCTTTACGTCTAGAGGAAAAGAGATTTCATCTCCAAATACGGAAAGGTTTCTTCACAGTAAGAGCTGTGAAAATGTGGAATAGACTCCCTGCAGAGGTGGTTCTGGCCAGCTCAGTAGATTGCTTTAAGAAAGGTCTGGATACTTTCCTAGATGTACATAATAAAACTGAGTACTAACATTTATAGGTAAAGTTGATCCGGGGAAAATCCGATTGCCTTTCGGGGGATCAGGAAGGAATTTTTTCCCCTGCTGTAGCAAATTGGAGCATGCTCTGCTGGGGTTTTTTGCCTTCCTCTGGATCAACTGTGGGTATAGAATTGGGTATATGTGATTGTACAATATTTTTTATTTTATTTATTTATGGTTGAACTAGATGGACTTATGTCTTTTTTCAACCTGACTAACTATGTAACTACACTAACACCTAGTTAAAACAGCAAAACATTTGAAAGCGTACAATGTCTTTAAAGCGGAGTTCCACCCAAATTTGGTACTTCCGATTAATCCACTCCTCGCCCCCTTACATGCCACATTTGGCTTGTAATTTTTTTTGGGGGGGGAGTGGGGGCTTCAGTCAGAGTGGGACTTCCTGTCCCACTTCCTCCTTCCACCCTGGGGTCACCTAGGCGATACGTCATATCGCCTTTCGGCGGCCCCTCCCCGTAGGCGATCACCTGGCTGGGACGTGACAGGTCACAGGCAATCGCCTGCCCACTCAGAGAGCGCTGCGCCGTTCGCGCATGCGCAGTGGGTGCCCGGCCGTAAAGCCGAAAGCTGTCACGGCCGGGTGCCCACACTATGAATGGAGGCGCCGGCGGAGAAGGGGGGGAGAGGAGCGGAGCTCCGGGCGTCGCTGGACAGTGGAACAGGTAAGTGTATGTTTATTAAAAGCCAGCAGCTACACTTTTTGTAGCTGCTGACTTTTAATAAAACATAAAAAAGGCTGGAACTGCCCTTTAACCACTTAAGCCCCGGACCATTTGGTAGCTAAAGGACCAGAGGTGAATTCAGAATTTTGCACTGCGCTGCTTTAACTGTAAATTGTGCGGACATGCAATGTTGTACCCTAACGAAATTTGCGTCCTTTTCTTCCCACAAATAGAGCTTTCTTTTAATGGTATTTGATTGCCTCTGCGATTTTTATTTTTTGCGATATAAACGGAAAAAGACCGAAAATTTTGAAAAAAAATGATATTTTCTACTTTTTGTTATAAGAAAAATCGAATAAACTCAATTTTAGTCATACATTTAGGCCAAAATGTATTCAGCCACATGTCTTTAGTAAAAAAAATGTCAATAAGCGTATATTTATCGGTTTGCGCAAAAGTTATAGCGTTTACAAACTAGGGTACCTTTTCTGGAATTTACACAGCTTTTAATTTATGACTGCCTATCTCATTTCTTGAGGTGCTAAAATGACAGGGCGGTACAAAACCCCCTGAATGACCCCATTTTAGAAAGTAGACACCCCAAGGAAATTGCTGAGAGGCATGTTGAGCCCATTGAATATTTTTTTTTTTGTCCCAAGTGATTGAATAATGACAAAAAAAAAAAATTACAAAAAGTTGTCAGTAAATGATATATTGCTCACACATGCCATGGTTACATGTGGAATTGCACCCCAAAATACATTCTGCTGCTTCTCCTGAGTACGGGGATACCACATGTGTGGGACTTTTTAGGAGCCTAGCCACGTACGGGACCCCGGAAACCAAGCACCGCCTCCAGGATTTCTAAGGGCGCAAATTTTTGATTTCACTCCTCACTACCTATCACAGTTTTGAAGGCCATAAAATGCCAAAATAGCACAAAACCCCCCCAAATGACCCCATTTTGGAAAGTAGACACCCCAAGCTGTTTGCTGAGAGGCATGGTGAGTATTTTACAGCTCTCATTTGTTTTTGAAAATGAAGAAAGAACATTTTTTTTTTTTTCTTTTTTTTTTCAATTTTCAAAACTTTGTGACAAAAAGCGAGATCTGCAAAATACTCACAATACCTCTCAGCAAATAGCTTGGGGTGTCTACTTTCCAAAATGGGGTCATTTGGGGGGGTTTTGTGCCATCTGGGCATTCCATGGCCTCCGAAACTGTGATAGGCAGTGAGAAGTGAAATCAAAAATTGACACCCTTAGAAAGCCTGAAGGCGGTGCTTGGTTTTTGGGGTCCCGTACGCGGCTAGGCTCCCAAAAAGTCTCACACATGTGGTATCCCCGTACTCAGGAGAAGCAACAGAATGTATTTTGGGGTGTAATTCCACATATGCCCATGGCATGTTTGAGCAATATATCATTTAGTGACAACTTTGTGCAAAAAAAAAAAAAAAAAATTTTATTTTTTCCGCAACTTGTGTCAACATATAAAATATTCCATGGACTCGACATGCCTCTCAGTATATAGCTTGGGGTGTCTACTTTCCAAAATGGGGTCATTTGGGGGGGTTTTGAACTGTTCTGGCATTTTATACACAACATTAGGAAGCTTACATCCACTCTTCTAACCACTTGAAGACAAAGCCCTTTTTGACACTTTTTGTTTACATGAAAACATATTTTTTTTCCATGAAAATTATGTTGAACCCCCAAACATTATATATATTTTTAAAGCAAAGACCCTACAGAATAAAATGGTGGGTGTTGCATTTTTTTTTTCTACACAGTATTTGCGCAGCGATTTTTCAAACGCATTTTTTTGGGAAAAAATACACTTTTTTTCATTTTAATGCACTAAAACACACTATATTGCCCAAATGTTTGATGAAATAAAAAAGATGATCTTAGGCCGAGTACATAGATACCAAACACGACATGCTTTAAAATTTCGCACAAACGCGCATTGGCGACAAACTACATACATTTTTAAAAGCCTTTAAAAGCATTTACAGGTTACCCCGTTAGATTTACAGAGGAGGTCTACTGCTAAAATTACTGCCCTCGATCTGACCTTCGCAGTGATACCTCACATGCATGGTGCAATTGCTGTTTACATATGACGCCAGACCGACGCTTGCGTTCGCCATTGGGCAAGAGCAGGGCAGGACAGGGGTGCTTTTTTTTTTTTTTTTTATTATTAATTTTGCTTTTTTATTTTATTTTTAAACTGTTGCTTCCATATTTATTTATTTTTATCACTTTTATTGTTATCTCAGGGAATGTAAATATCCCCTATGATAGCAATAGGTAATGACAGGTACTCTTTTTTGAAAAAACTGGGGTCTATTGGACCCTAGATCTTTCCTCTGCCCTCAAAGCATCTGACCACACCAAGATCGGTGTGATAAAATGCTTTCCCAATTTCCCAATGGCGCTTTTTATATCCGGGGGGGGGACATTCCCTCCCACTGCTTGTAAAAGCAGTCCAGAGGCTAATTAGCCACTAGGATTGCTTTCTTTATCGTACACCACGGGACACAGAGCTAGTCATTACATAATGGGTTAAGGGTCACCAGCGGTGATTGGACACTGGCACAACCAATGGAAGACAGTTCCCCTCCATATAACCCCTCCCATCAGGGAAGTACCTCAGTTTTTTCGCCAGTGTCGAAAGGTGTTGGACGCGTTAGGAGGTGCTAAAGGAAAGCTCTACCAAAGAGACCCTCTGGGGGTAAAAGAGCTATGCTTTCGGATCCATCCAAGACGCCTACAAATGAGCTGAATCTGGATGGGATCCGGGCCTCATCCATGAGGCGTCGCCTGTAATGTCTCTCTTCGGAGGACTGGGCTCTAAGATCCAGCACTTTCGCTATTTCGCTATAAAGTCCTGGTAAGAGTCTTGTACAAGGCCCAGGGGAGAGGTATCCTTTAAATAGGAACCCATATCCCTGAAGGTTGGCACACATAGCCCACCGTGAAGGGTGAAGTTTGGTATCTGTCTGAAAACTTTCAGCAGAAAAACCTGCGGCGTGGATAAGGTGAGATTAGAAGGTCCATAACTAGGTTGGGACCTTTTTCAAAAAGTGGATGTCTTCTTTTTTTCCACCACTGGGGGGAGTAAAGAGCTGAATATACTCACCTCACTCTGTTCAGTGTCGGCTTCGGCGAAGTACACTGCTCGTCACCTCCGCTGCAGAGCTTGCTTGAGCACCCCGCTCCTCCTTCCGGTGGCCGATACAGACACCTACAGATGCAGGTAAGTGGGGACAGGGGCTGATGAGAGTCCTCTCTCACTATGGCCACCACCATAGCGCTAAAGGGCGCGCGCTGCGCGCGGGAGCGCGCTTTATCGGAGGGGGGGGGGGCCGAGGCGTGCGCGGGCACGTGGCGTGCGCAGGCACAGAAACGGCGCCAAATTTAAAAGACTGTCAGTGTAAAAAGCACTGCAGCAGCAAGCAAGCTCGTTAGTTCTCTTGTTCCTGGCAGAGAAACACAGCAGCTATACAGGGACGTAAGACTCCATGTGGTTGGATTGGGTACTTCCTAGAAGACATCCATGTTATGCATAGTTATGTGTTAAAAGTTGCATACTTAATGTATTTGCTAAACTGAACACGGTAGTATATGCATTTAGGTACCTTGTATTTTGTCTAAACAGTAAGTCTTCCAGGGGAAGTAATGCGGACAAAAAGAGATAAAAGAGCACCGCCGCCTGAGACAGGGGGCTCTAGCTGTGCTGACTCGGTACCTTCCTCTCCTGTGTTGCCAAAAGCACCTGTACAGGATGAGCCATTACCTCTGTCAGGTATGGCGGCTTCCCCAGTGAAGCCTGGGCCTGCATATGTCACTGAGGACACTTTATCAGCTGCCCTAAATAATCTGGAGGAGAAAATTGCTACTTTAATCGCTAAATCCTCTAAAAAGGACAATAAGCGAAGCAGATCTCCTCCAGTATTGGACCTCCCTTCAGAAGTACCTGAGGAGGAGGAGGATGAGGAGGAGGCTACATCAGCAGAGGATGAGGAGTCAGACGGATCAGGGATATCGGATGAGCCTTTTTCGGTATCCCAGATTTTAAAGTCACAGGTGCAATGCTATGCAGGAGCCGTGCGAGCTGCATTTAGGTTACCCTCTTTGGAGGTAACAGAATCACCTGTCTCCTCCTTAGGATCATTAAGATCCCTGCAAGGTGCATGCTCCTTCCCGGTTCATCCGTTACTAGAGGATCTATTGTACGCAGACTGGCAACATCCAGATAAGCGTTTTTCACCTCCAAAAAAGTTTAACATTCTTTATCCTATGGAGGAAAAATTTTTAAAGAAATGGAGCCTGCCTACGGTAGATGCGGCTATTTCTTGTGTAAATAAAAACCTGACATGTCCAGTGGATAATGTACAAGTGTTTAAAGATCCTTCTGAGAAGAAGTTGGAATCCTTACTGAAATCCTCCTTCCTTTTGGCCGGCTCAATTATCCAACCTGCAGTAGCAGCAGTCGGTATGTGTCAGGTCGTCAGCCAACAGGTAAAGCAGGGGCTGAAGGAGCTGCCTTCAGAGCAGGCTAAAAATTGGGAGAATTTACCTAAAGCCTTATGCTTCACAGTGGATGCCATGAGAGATTCTATCATACAGGCATCACGCCTTACACTCCAGCTGGTACAGATGCGCAGAGTACTTTGGCTTAAGCATTGGTCAGCGGAAGCCCCATGCAAAAAGTTGTTGGCAAGTTTCCCGTTCCATGGCGAACGCCTTTTTGGGGAAGATTTAGAAAGATATATCCAAAAGATATCAAGTGGTAAAACGACACTTTTACCTGAGAGAAAGAAAAACAAGAGACCTTGTTTTAAACACACTCTCTCCCCAGCTCCCGGGAAATCGGACTCCAGCCAGTGGCGACGGCCTTTTCAGCCGCCCAAAAAAGCCAAAGAACAGGCTCAGAAGAACAAGAAGCCGTGGGGTTCAAGAGCTAATAAGCAAGCCCCCAAAACCTCTCATTGAAGGGGCGCCCCCGCTCGGCCGAGTGGGGGGAAGGCTTCGTCAGTTCTCAGCGACTTGGCGGACAGAAACCCAGGACAAATGGGTGGTATCCACAATATCCTCAGGGTACAGACTGGAATTTCGAGAGATCCCATCTTCTCAATTCCGAAGTTCAAGACTCTCCAAGGATCCACAAAAAAGAGGATCCTTCTTCAAAGGTTTGAATCACTTAATAGCTCAAGGTGTGGTTACAGAGGTACCCCAAAAGGAGCAAGGTTCAGGTTTTTACTCAAACCTCTTTGTGATTCCAAAACCGAACGGAGAAGTCAGACCCATCCTGGATCTAAAAAATCTAAACCAGTTTCTGAACGTTCGCCATTTTCGAATGGAAACGATTCGATCCGTGGTCGCTACTTTAAAAGGCGGAGAATTCATTGCGTCCATAGATATCAAGGACGCATATCTACACATACCAATCCTCCCCGCTCACCAAAGATTCCTAAGGTTTGCGGTAGAAGATCGCCACTTTCAATTTGTGGCCCTGCCATTTGGTGTAGCCACCGCGCCCAGAGTATTCACAAAGGTGCTAGCTCCTCTGTTAGCAAACCTAAGAACACGGGGCATTGCGGTAACAGCCTATCTAGACGATCTACTATTAATAGATCAGTCAAAGGAGGGATTGGATCACGCTGTAGACACTACAGTAGGATACCTGGAGCATTTAGGATGGATTATAAACTTACAAAAATCCTCTCTCCAGGCCCAAAGAAGGATAGTGTACCTGGGCATGATCATAGATACAGCCCAAAACAGGGTATACCTGCCAGAGCCAAAGATACAGTCTCTGAAAGACCTGATCCACAAGGTCAAAGCAAACAAGAGGCCGTCTATTCGCCTTTGCATGAGACTATTGGGAAAGATGGTAGCCTCCTTCGAGGCGGTCCCTTACGCCCAGTTTCATTCGAGACTACTTCAAGGCAATATTTTAGCCTCCTGGAACAGGAAGAGCCAAGCTCTGGATATACCCATGCGCCTGTCCTCACAAGTACGCCACAGCTTCAATTGGTGGCTAGAAGCCAGGAATTTACGGAAGGGAAAGTCCTTCCTCCCAGTGGCCTGGAAGGTGGTATCTACGGATGCCAGTCTATCGGGCTGGGGTGCAGTATTCGAGGAGGCTTCTACCCAGGGAACCTGGGCCAAGACTCAGGGGATCCTGCCCATCAATGTGCTAGAGATCCGGGCGGTATATCTAGCCCTCAAAACCTGGACATACAGGTTACAGGGCTACCCAGTTCGGGTTCAATCCGACAATGCTATGGCAGTAGCTTACATCAATCACCAAGGAGGCACCCACAGTCGGGCAGCCCAAAGAGAGGTGAACCGGATCTTGGCATGGGCAGAAGAGCATGTACCTTGCATCTCTGCAATCTTCATTCCAGGGATAGAAAACTGGCAAGCAGACTACCTGAGTCGTCAGCAGCTGCTACCAGGAGAGTGGTCTCTTCACCCAGAGATCTTTCAGGCCATATGTCTGAGATGGGGAAACCCAGATGTAGACCTGCTAGCTTCCAGGTTCAACAAGAAATTGGACAACTTTGTGTCCAGAACGAGAGATCCTCTAGCCTACGGGACAGACGCTCTAATAACTCCATGGAATCAGTTCTCACTGATCTATGCATTCCCTCCGATCCCTCTTCTACAAAGACTGCTTCGCAGGATCAAGGAGGAGGGAATACCAGTAATCCTAGTGGCCCCAAACTGGCCCAGGAGGCCTTGGTATGCCGAGATTGTAAAAATGGCGATAGGAAGGCCCTGGAAGCTTCCACTTCGACACGACCTGTTGTCACAGGGTCCAGTATTCCACCCTTCCTTACAAAGGCTAAATTTGACGGCCTGGCTGCTGAGACCCACATTTTGAAGAAGAGAGGGGTCTCTGGCCTGGTTCCTTCTACGCTCATTAATGCTAGAAAGCCAGCCTCCAGACTCATCTATCATAGAGTCTGGAAAGCATACGTTTCCTGGTGTGAATCCAGAAGTTGGAATCCTCTGAAATATGAAATAAGTAGGATTCTTGCTTTTTGCCAGTTAGGAGTGGATATGAAATTAGCCCTTAGCACCATCAAAGGGCAAATATCGGCTCTATCAGTCTTCTTTCAGAGACCATTGGCATCTCACTCCCTAGTTCGGACATTCATTCAGGGGGTACTGAGGATAAATCCTCCAGTCAGGTCTCCCTTGTGTCCATGGGATTTGAATTTGGTATTGTCAGTGTTGCAAAAGCAACCTTTTGAACCTATTCGCCATATTCCTTTAATTATATTAAGTAGGAAATTGGCCTTTCTGATTGCTATAGCTTCTGCTAGGAGAGTATCAGAGCTAGCAGCTCTTTCTTGTAAAGAGCCTTATCTAATTTGTCACAAGGACAAGATCGTACTACGACCCCATCCGGCTTTTCTGCCTAAGGTGGTGTCGGCTTTTCACTTGAATCAAGACATTGTTCTGCCTTCCTTTTTTCCAAACCCGCGGACGGCGGGGGAAAAATTATTACACTCTCTAGATCTAGTGAGAGCGGTAAGGGTGTATCTGCAAGCAACCGCTCAGATACGTAAAACAGATGTTTTGTTTATTTTACCAGATGGTCCCAAGAAGGGCCAAGCGGTATCAAAATCCACCATTTCCAGGTGGATTAGACAAGTAATTGTTCAAGCTTATGGTTTAAAGAACAGGACTCCTCCTTTTCCTGTTAAGGCGCACTCTACCAGGGCGATAAGTGCTTCATGGGCAGTGCACCACCAGGCTTCGATGGCTCAGATCTGTAAGGCTGCAACTTGGTCCTCAGTCCATACATTTTCCAAATTCTATCAAATAGATGTGAAAGGACATGAGGATTCCGCCTTCGGGCGAAGTGTGCTGCAGGCAGCAGTATAGGGCTTCTGGTCCGCAAGCGGTCGGTTTGATCTGTGTCTCCCCCCCTTCATATGAGCATTGCTCTGGGACGTCCCATTATGTAATGACTAGCTCTGTGTCCCGTGGTGTACGATAAAGAAAATAGGATTTTTATAACAGCTTACCTGTAAAATCCTTTTCTTGGAGTACACCACGGGACACAGAGGTCCCACCCTTCTTATGGGAACCTTACTGCTTTGCTACAAAACAGAGGTACTTCCCTGATGGGAGGGGTTATATGGAGGGGAACTGTCTTCCATTGGTTGTGCCAGTGTCCAATCACCGCTGGTGACCCTTAACCCATTATGTAATGACTAGCTCTGTGTCCCGTGGTGTACTCCAAGAAAAGGATTTTACAGGTAAGCTGTTATAAAAATCCTATTTTTACATGAAAGCCGGCCGCTGGCTGAAAAGAATGATACCAAGATGATACCTAAACCCGCAGGCATCATTCTGGTATAAACATTCAAAGTCCAGCAACATACCAGTACGTTGCTGGTCCTTGTTGGACATGTATTGTAATCTTTTTTTTCATGCAGCCTGTTGGCTGAACGAAAAAAAAAGATTGATCGGTGGGTATGCCCACCATTAGAATACCGCCCTTCATCCACCCACTTCTAATGATGGGCATACATGCACCATTTATATATGCCGAAGCATGGGGGCATCTTCTCGCAAAAGTTATGCCGCGTACACATGGTCAGACTTTTCCACGGGCAAGCCTCCGTCGGAATCGCTCCTCCGCTCCTGCTGCCCCAATGCTTCGGCATATATGCTTTTTTTTTTTAACTGTGGTGGTGAAATCACCTCCTACAGCACTGGAGTCGCAGGGATCAGGCCTGTCTCTGCGAACGCTGCAGTTATGTGTGTTGTGTTTTGCAAGTGACAGTGATCGATCGATACTGCACTTCGGTGGCCTGGGCTGGACGGAGGGGCAAAACGCAGGTGCTAGCAGGTATCTGGGCTGATCCCACTAACAGTGCGTTTTTGGGAACCCTAAACTGCTGGGGACGCTAGTATAGATCTGATCTGATCAGATCAGATATTGAGCTGATCAGATACTACACCACTAAGGGGGGTGTATGCTTCACGCGTGGGTGTTAGCGTTACTGGCACTAACCTGACGCTGCCTGAGGTGTGACGCAGACCCTCTCTGACGCTAAAACCTAACTGATATCACCCGCCGGGCGATCAGGGGGTTAAACCTTTATTGGGTTATATACGGCGGGTGCCCTGACACTATAAAAAGCAAACTAACTAACCAGCGTCACCCGTAACACTTATATGATGATCACTGGTGAAAGGGTTAACTAGGGGCAATTAGGGGGTTAAAACCTTTATTAGGTAATATATGGGGGTACCTGACGCTATATAAAAACCTGACGGCGAACCTAAAAAAAAATTACTGGCTACCCATCGGCATCACCGACACTAAGACAACGATCATAAAAACGATTGCTTAGCGACAGTGGTGATAGGGGGTGAAAGGGTTACCTGGGGGGGCGATCAAGGGGGTTAAACCTTTATTAGGTAATATATGGGGGTACCCGACGCTATAAAAACCTGTGGCGAACCTAAAAAAAATTACTGGCTACCGATCAGCATCACCGACGCTAAGACATCGATCAGAAAAATGATCGCATAGCGACAGCGGTGCTAGGGGGTGAAAGGGTTACCTGGGGGGTGATCAAGGGGGTTAAACCTTTATTAGGTAATATATGGGGGTACCCGACGCTATAAAAACCTGCGGCGAACCTAAAAAAAATTACTGGCTACCGATCAGCATCGCCGACGCTAAGACATCGATCAGAAAAATTATAACTTAGTGACAGTGGTGATAGGGGGTGAAAGGGTTACCTGGGGGGCAATCAAGGGGGTTAAACCTTCATTAGGTAATATATGGGGGTACCCGACGCTATAAAAACCTGCGGCGAACCTAAAAAAAATTACTGGCTACCGATCAGCATCACCGACGCTAAGACATCGATCAGAAAAATTATTGCTTAGTGACGGCGGTGCTAGGGGGTGAAAGGGTTATCTGGGGGGTGATCAGGGGGTTAAACCTTTATTAGGGGGGTTAGGGGGCTACACTGGACCTAAAACTAAATGTAGTGACACTTTTACAGTCACAAATGTCACTGATTGCAGTGATCACTAAATAAATGGTCACTGCAATCAGTAACACTGTGACTGGGGGCTGGGGGGGGGGCTGGGGGGTGATCTGGGGGGGCGATTTATGTGCCTATGTGTCCTGGTGTCAGTGTAGTGTTGTGTGCACTAACCTGGCATCTTCTCCTGTACGGCGCTCGGTATATGTGAGCGCCCCAGGAGAGATGACATCACTTCCTCCTTCCTGGCAGGCAGGGGAAGCTCTCTCATTCGCCGGGAGCGATCGAGAGGGGGTGGCCGGAATCGAACGGCCGTCCCCCTCATGCCGGATCGCTCCCGAAGGTAAAACGACCACCCACTGTAAAGAAGGGGGGTCCGATCGGACCCCCCAACTATACAAAGGCAATCACGTATATGTACGTGATTCTGCCTGTCGGTGCCATTCTGCTGACGTATATTTACAGTGGGCGGTCGTTAAGTGGTTAAGGCTCCATGTACACAGAAGCTCAAAAACGGTTGTTTTGAACGCCAGATTTCTGGCAGAAAAATCTGCTTTAAAATATAGCTTTTATCAGCGTTTTTTACTAGCGTTTATTAGCGTTTTTCAGTGTTAGCGTTTTTTTTTTTTTCAATGGATCAAAAAACGTTAAAAAACGCTGGCGACCTGCGTTTTTGAGCGTTTTCCAGCGTTTTGCGTTTTTTTCCCACCGAAAAACGGCACTTTGAACGCAAGTTTCTTGCGTTCAGAAAAAAGCCCATTAACTCCACTGCTCATTAACGCTAAAAAACGTCCATGTGTACATGAACACATAGGCTAACATAGAGTGCAGTTAATGGGCTTTTTAAAAAAAATGCCAAAACGCCAATAAACTGCAGTTTATCAGATTCAGTGTACATGGAGCCTAATGCTGAAGGGTGCTGTATTAGGAATCTATAAATGTTAAAGCCACATGGAATCAAATAAGCAAAGAACAGTCTTTAAATGTTGGGACAAAAAAATTTCCTCTAAGCCAAAACATAAACAGTTATTGTTTCAAACAGACTAAATCTACTTATTCTCAACAGGTTGCCTCAATTAAAAGCATAATCTGTCAAATAAATTATATCCAGATCACAACACAAAAAAGTGCCTCCAAGACTTTGTGCAATGCAAATCACACCATAAATTTGACAAAATCAAATAGTTCTTTTGAAAATCATCCCATCATTTTCCAAGGAAAATTATTATATTTACTGCTGTAAATATAAAAAAGTAATTTACCATCTAAAAATAAATATTAACTTTCCCATCATCCCTGAGACTGGATACCCAACTATACTGGGTTGTGATGGTACTGTGCTGTAACTTAAAGTGATTTTTTCAGGCGTTTTAGCGCTAAAAAATGCAAGTTAGACTTACCGGTAACTTGTTTTCCAATAGGCTTTCAGGACAGCACCCGAGAGATCATGGCTCCTCCTCCCACAGGAAACACCTCATCAATTAATTCTTTAATTGGAGGCCTCCACGTTGCTTCCCTCAGTTGTTTGTAGAGAACCTCCAGCCCCAGCTGCAACACATAAGCGACAGTTATTACATAGTATTACAGCCACAGCATAAAAAAAGGGCGGGATCCTGCTGTCCTGAAAGCCTATTGGAAAACAAGTTACCGGTAAGTCTAACTTGCATTTTTCCAAAACGTCTTTCAGGACAGCACCCGAGAGGATAATCGAGACTTACCCCATTTAGGGTGGGACAACAGCCTGTAAGACTTTCCTTCCGAAAGCCTGGTCCCCAGCCGTCATGAGATCTAATCTATAATGACGGGCAAAGGTCGTCAGACTTGTCCATGTAGCTGCCTTACAGATTTGTTCGGGGGTGGCACCAGCTTTTTCTGCCCAACTCACCGCCGAAGCTCTAGTAGAATGAGCCCTGATACTTACTGGACTCTCCTGGCCTGTAAGGGAATAGGCGTCTGAGATAGCCATTCTCAACCATCTGGCAATGGTTCCTCTAGAAGCTTGTCTTCCTTTTTTATTTCCGGAAAATAAAATGAATAGTGCGTCTGAACGCCTAAAGTCTTTAGTAGCTTCCAGGTAACTTAAGACTGCTCTTTTAACATCCAGGGTATGGAATTCTTCTTCCTTCTTACCCGACGGATTAGAACAAAACGTAGGAAGTATTATCTCCTGGGTTCTATTTTGAACTGAGGCAACCTTTTGGTAAAAAGTTAGGATCCGTCTTCAGCACAATTCTGTCTGAAAAAATAGAAAAAAATGGTTCCCTGATAGATAAAGCTTGCAGCTCACTGATCCTTCGAGCTGTTGTAATAGCTACTAGAAAAATTGTTTTTAAAGTAATTAGCTTTAGGGAGGTTAAATTGAGAGGTTCGAAAGGTTCCCTGGTCAGGGCCTGTAGAACGACTGATAAGTCCCATGACGGACAGTTTTTGATCACTATCGGTCTAGCCCGAGTGAGGGCTTTAAAGAATCTGTTTACTAGGGGTTCTGATGAAATAGATTTCTCAAAATATACCCCCAGTGCGGCAACCTGAACTTTTAGGGTACTGATCGCTAGGCCCTTGTCTGCTCCTTCTTGCAGAAATTCCAAGATAGAAGAAATCTGCTTTAATGGTCTGCCGGATGTAGTGCACCAAGAGTTAAAGACTTTCCAGACTTTGTGATATATTGCTCTGGTAACATTCTTTCTGCTAGATAGGAGGGTAGCCACCAACCTATCCGAGAATCCTTTTCTCCTTAAGAGCTGCTCCTCAGAAGCCAGGCTGTGAGTTTTAGCTTTTCTACTTCTTGGTGAAACAGCGGACCTTGTAACAGAAGGTCTTGTCTCACGGGAAGATGCCAGTATGGTTTGATCTGCATCTGTAGAAGAGCCGAAAACCAGGGCCTCTTGGGCCAGAAGGGAGTGATGAGGATTACTGTCGTATCCTCTTTCCGGATTTTTGTTATGACCTGCGGAATCAGCTGAAAAGGAGGGAAGGCGTAGCTGAGGTGAAAATTCCAACTGTGCGCCAGAGCATCTACCCCCAGAGATGACTCGTTCCTGTTCAGGGAAAAAAAGAGAGATATTTGTGTATTTTCCTGAGTCGCAAAGAGATCCACTCTTGGCTG
Organism: Rana muscosa; assembly: GCA_029206835.1. Taxonomy (NCBI): domain Eukaryota; kingdom Metazoa; phylum Chordata; class Amphibia; order Anura; family Ranidae; genus Rana; species Rana muscosa. The sequence goes on from JARGYO010005626.1 coordinate 17,189,975, forward strand.
TCCCCATTTCTTCACTATTAGATTGAAGACATCTGGATTCAATTGCCACTCCGCTTCGTACACCTGGTTCCTGCTGAGGAAATCCGCTATCCTGTTTAGGGTCCCTTTTAGATGGACCGCGGACAAGGATTGAGTATGGAGCTCTGCCCAATTTAGAATGCTCTCTGCTAGGCCTTGAAGTATTCTGCTTCTGGTGCCCCCTTGTCGGTTTATGTAAGCCACCGCCGTGGCGTTGTCCGACAGAATTTGTGTATGTCGCCCTTGGACTTCTTCTGCAAAGAACAATAAGGCCATTTCTATCGCCTTTAGTTCCCTCCAGTTTGAAGATCTCATTGCTTCCCTTGTGGACCAAGATCCCTGAGCCCAACGACCGCTCATGTGAGCCCCCCAACCCCAGGAGCTGGCATCGGTTGTTAGCCTTACCTGGGTTGGAAAGGACCATAACAGGCCTGCTGAGAGTCTTGCCTGGTTCTTCCACCACCAGAGACTCCTCTTTACTTTGGTGGGGATCTTCACCAGTGAATCTAGTGAATTCTGCTGGCGATCCCAGATTTTTAACAGAAACTTTTGCAGTGGCCTGAAATGGAGCTTTGCCCATTGTACTGCCGGTATGGAAGAGGTCAGGGTTCCTAATGCTGACATGACCCTCCTGATGGACAGAAGCTGACTGGTTTGTAAGAGTGACACAACCTTTAACAGCTTTTCCCGTTTTTCTTCTGGGAGAAAAATCTTTTGCTCCATAGAGTTGATACGGAAACCCAGGAATAACACCTCCTGAGAGGGAATCAGATTGGACTTTTGGAGGTTTAGTATCCATCCGATGGATTCTAGGTGAGCACGTGCTCTGTCCAAGTTTCTCTGAAGTCCATCTCTTGTTTGGGCAAACAGTAGCAGGTCGTCTAGATAAGGAATCACTGAAATTCCCTCTAGACGCAAGGGTGCTAGAGCTTCGGCCATTACCTTCGTGAACACCCTTGGAGAAGATGACAGGCCGAATGGAAGAGCTCTGAATTGCAGGTGTACCACCTTCTTCCCTTCTCTCAGTGCTAACCTCAGATATCTCTGAGATCTGGCAGCAATAGGAATGTGGAGATATGCGTCCTGCAAATCTATTGACGCCATGAAGCATCCTTGACTCAGGAGGCTTCTTACTGAGAAAATGGAATCCATCCGAAATCTTTTGTATTCTACTGACAAATTCAGCATTTTTAGATTTAGGATGAGGCGGTACTTTCCTGAAGGTTTCTGTACAAGGAAAACGTGAGAATAGAACCCCTGGAAGAACTCCCTTGTTGGAACCGGAACAATGACTCTCTGGGATATCAGTTCCTGAATTAGGGACTTCATGGCGAGTGCCTTGACCGGATCCCTCGGGACGTTTGTCACTAGGAATCTCTTTGGGGGTTCTTCCGTGAATTCCACCACATATCCTTGGGAGAGCATGTTTACAATATACTGATTTGTAGTGATGTCTCTCCACTGGGGAATGAACTCCTGGAGTCTTCCCCCTACTTGGGGTGGATTGTCACTGCGGCTTTCCGGGGGTCGCAGGAGGATGGAAGAGCACTCCACTCCTACCTTTTGGTTTCTGGGAAGACCACTGCTTCCTTTTGTTTTGCGTTTTTCCTTCCTGTTGTCCTTTTTGGGGACGAAAAAAACGCTAACGGGTCTGTACCTGTTGTTTTTTGACCGGAAACGCCTTCTTTTTGTCAGCCGTACGGTCAAGAATGGACTCCAGCTCAGAACCAAATAGCAAATCCCCTGCAAAGGGAATGCTACACAGTCTATTTTTAGATGCAGCATCTCCTGGCCAAGTTTTAAGCCACAATGCTCTCCTAGCAGAATTGGTCAAAGCCGCTGACCTGGCTGACATACGAATGGATTCTGCTGAAGCATCCGCAATATATGATACTGCTGCAGAAAGCGTTGTAAATGAGTCCAGAATCTCCTGTTTTGGAGAATCCGCCGTAACATGGGCCTTCATCTGGTTAATCCAGTGTTCTAAATTCCTAGCGACACAGGTTGTTGCCATTGCTGGTTTTAGATTGTTCATCACAGACTGCCAAGCCTTTTTAAGAAGCAAATCCATTCTTTTGTCCATGGGCTCCTTTAACATGCCCATGTCCTCAAAGGCAAGGTCAGTTGATTTTGAGACCTGTGAAAAAGCAGAGTCCAGTTTTGGAACCTTGTTCCAGATGGAATCCGGGTTGTCCTCAAATGGAAATCTTCTCTTATGAGACCGGGAAAAAAATGGCTTTTTCTCAGGTTCCAACCACTCTTTTTTAATCATGTCCGAGATTATTGAATGGACTGGAAAAACACGGCTTTTTGGATCACCCAAACCTGCATACATGCGGTCATGTAGGGAGAGCTCCTTCTTTTCCTCTTCAATCCCCAAAGTCGCATGGATTACTTTTAAAAGTCCTGCGACTTCTTCAAGCGACATTTTGTACTTAGAAGCGCTCTCTGCTTCATTTTCTTCCTCCTCAGAGTCTGTTCCATCTGGAGCAAGGGAAGCAGATTCTTGGGAAACGTCTATCGGACCTCCCAATAATATTTGAGAGCCGTCTTGGGGTTCTGAAGAAGGCTGCGGAGCCCTAGGTTCCCTTGAAGGGCCTGGTTCTTCTCTTAGGTTTGACCTAAAAGCTTGAAAGGTGGCACGGAGTTCATCCTTAATTGTAGATACTAGATCGCCACAAAAGGATGGAGACTCTTCCCTGACTACATTTGCAGTGCAATCTGCACAAAGCGACTTGGTCCAAGCCTCGCTTAACTTTTCCTTGCAGACAGGGCACCTTCTCTTCACTGGTTGAGCAGAACTTTTGGCCTGCACAAACAGAAAAGAAAAAAAACAGGGACCACGCTAAGAAAAAACTGTTACACAGTACAAATCAATACACCCAGGTGCACATAGGAAAAAACACTTTCACTTCCTTGTGCCCCGCAAGCCATGCACCACCACCACCAACTTTTACAAAAAGACCCCTAGATATTATGCAGACATGCTAAATCACCAGCCACTGCACCACCAGGGAGATGGGGGTGGGGGAGATGGAGGGGGGAGAAGGGTGAATACCCCCCCCTCTACAGGAGAAAGCGGCCCAGTGTAAAATAGGACACAGTCCCTTACCTTAGCCTTGCTGGTGCCTTGGCTTGCCCCCTTATCCGCTGCATCGCTATCCATAGCTGTCTGCGGATGCGTGGTGAAGAGAAAACGCCGGTTCCAGATTCAAAAACGCCGCCGCGCTGACCTGGAACCGGAACTTTAAGGCACCAGGTGACCCTGCCCTCTCCCTCTGCGCTTTGCGGCCAGAAATGACGCGCGCGCCGACCCGGAAGTGCTGCCTCTTCCCATACAGGACGTGGCCGAGGCTCTCCTCGGCCACCAGAACAATGGCGGCCGCCGCAGAGCTCCACGCCGCTTTCGCCAGCGGTCGGTGAGAGTACAGCAACCACCGCTCTGAAGAAAAAGGAGGCAGCCCTCCCGGGCTGTACAGGCTCTCCCCGAGCACGGAAGAGGGAGAGGGAGCCCACGGGACCGTCCATGCTAGGAGGTAAGTGGGAGGATCACTCTCCTAGAAAAAAAGAAAAACTGATTTGAGAACCTTGTCTCCCAGGAAAGCCCTGAGAGATCGTGGCTCTCACCAGAGGTGTTCCTCCAGCTGGAGGAAACACAAAAAACTGAGGGAAGCAACGTGGAGGCCTCCAATTAAAGAATTAATTGATGAGGTGTTTCCTGTGGGAGGAGGAGCCATGATCTCTCGGGTGCTGTCCTGAAAGACGTTTTGGAAAATAGCGCCGAAATACCGCCTGAAAAACTCCTGCCCTGCAGTCTCAATGTGAAAGCCCGAGTGCTGTCACACTGAGGTGATATGCTGGCAGGACGAGAAAAAAAGTCCTGCTAGCCGCATCTTTGGGGCGGTGAAGGAGCGGTGTGTATACCCGCTCCTTTACCGCTGCTGCCCATTGAAATCAATGGGACGGTGCGGCTATATTGCCCGCAATGCGCTGCTTCAGCAGCGCATTGCGGGCGGTTTTAACCCTTTCTCGGCCCCTAGCGGGGGTTAAAACCGCACCGCTAGCGGCCAAAATGCTCCGCAAATCCGCCCATAGTGTCGGCAGTAAAAATAGCGGCATTTTACCGCCAACGCTATGATAGCCCCAGTGTGAAAGGGGTCTAATACATTCTCTGTATTAAGATAAAAAGCCTTCTGTGTGCAGCAGCCCCCCTAATACTTACCTGAGGTCCATCTAGATCCAGTGATGTTGTAGGAGGTGTGTCGGCTACCCAGGACTCATCTCCCCATTGGCTGAGACAGCAGAGCGGTGCCATTGGCTCCAAAATTAGTCAGCCAATCAGGAGAGAAAGGGGGCGGGACCGGGCCGCGGCTCCGTGTCTGAATGAACACACGGAGCTACAGCTCGGCTCGGGTGCCCACATAGCAAGCTGCTTGCTGTGGGGGCACACAACAGGAGGGGGTACCAGGAGCACCGAAGTGGTACCCAAGAAGAGGAGGATCTGGGCTGCTAAGTGCAAATCTACTGCAGGCAAGTATAACATGTTTGTTATTTTTAACATAAAGAATTGGTAATTTCATTCTGGTCTGCAATTTGTACGATTACTCAAATATGTTAACAAAAGTTAAATGGCCAAGTGAGAAGCAAGAGAACTGCCACTGTGGAGCTTTTAAAAATACAGATTGCTTGGCTGTCAAGCTAACCCTCTTATTTTAGTACTTTGTGAGTCTCTGACCAAAATAAGTGTGCAGCTCAGGGAAGTCAGGGAACTCCTTTTCTACACGTGTCTTCTGGGACAGTGATCCAAAGCACTGAAGTATGAGAGTCAGGTTGATAGCCAAGCAACTAGCACCTTCAAAATGAAAGCACAGCAATGGCAGCCCCCATGTTTCTCTCAAGATTGGTATACTTTAGAGTAGAAGTTCAGTCAAATCCTAACTATACATAAACCTGCTTCCACCCCCATTCTAAGCCGATCCCAACTACTCTGTGAAAGGAAAGATCTCTATAAATATTCTGAGAGCGCTCTGGTCCGGTCACATGACTTCAGCAGCCAGCTTCAGTGAAGGGGAGAGATCCCCAACAATGGTGGCATCACCTATAGGCTTACGAGGGAGCATTAGTTGTCAGCTGTCCCTCCTCTACCCAGAAGAAGATCATGCGATTGGACCTGAGCGCCCTCAGAACAACCAAGTAAAGACATCTTTCCTTTCACAGGGTAGTTAGAATAGGCTTATAATGGGAGTGGGAGAAGGTTTACACATAGTTAGGGTTTGACAGGACTTCCACATTAAAGAGCCTCTGTGATTACCTCCTATACACATGCCAAAAAAAAAGCCTTCCAATATTTGTTTCTACAGCCAAATGCTGGGCCATTCTGACAAGCTCTGTCATTAGCACTGAAGCTTATCACTAGGTACAGTCCCCCGCATTCCTATTGGTCTAATAGATGTCAATGGGAGCGCACATAAAAACGTAGGTAAACCACACATGCAATCATGCTGTGGCCAAACCGCAGGTCACCGCTGTGAACCTGCTCCTAACACTTCGAAAGTGCCGAAACTTTCCCTGCAGATCAGCCCAGATTTGCAATGAGAGGCTTTAGAATACTGCTGTTGGTATAAGCAGGCACCTCACATTGAAAGGCTTTAGAATGCTGATATAAGCAGCACTTCTAGGTGTTTGCACATTATACCTGCATACGTTTTAGGGCAGCAGCAACGACAGAGTCTAATGCCGCGTACACACGATCATTATTCACGGCGGTTAAAAAACCGCCGTGAATAATGACAGGAAAAACGAGGGAACCGCTTGGTTCCCTACACACGGTCGTTTTTCCCGTCATTTTTTCTCTTGACGAGAAAAACGAACGTCTGTGGGCTCCGCGGCAGTGTTTCCCTATGGGAAAACTGCCGCGGAAAAAAATGCTGGAAAAAACGATGAGAAAATTTAGAACATGTTCTAAATTTTCTCGTCGTTTTTAATGCCGTTTTTCTAGACGAGAAAAACGACATAAAGCCCACAGACGATCGTTTTTCTCGGCGAAAAAAAAATGCAGTTTTTCTCGTCGAGAAAAGCGGTCGTGTGTACGCGGCATTAGTAACAGACTCCTATAAAATTTCAGCAAAAATATAAGATATGATGCAACAATCTGCAAACTCTTCTGATACCCCATCCATACATAGCCCATTAAAGTGGAACTTTAACCACAACAGCTTTATGAAAAATAATGTTCTTTAGCAAGGAACATACATTTCACATTAATAATTATGCTACTAAAATAAGGGTGTGCTGTAAACTGTAAAAAGTGGGAGCTCCGCTTATCTGTCTCCTCCCCCCATCCGGTGCCACATTTGGTACCTTTCGGGAGGGGGGAGCGGATACCTGTTTTTGACAGGCACCTGTTCGCACTTCCAAGAGATCTCACCACGGCGAGATCACGCAGAAGTTTGCCCCCTCCTTCCCCTGCCCCTGGGCCATTCAGAAAGCGCAGCGCATTTTGTGCATGTGCAGTAGGGAACCAGCTGTGAAGCCGCAAGGCTTCTCTGCCAGTTTCCCTTCCAGGCAATGGCGGCAGCAGCACCCGAGAGCCAATGGAAACATCGGCTGGGGTGCTGACATCGCTGGATTCCAGGAAAAGTGAGTGTTCTAATATTAAAAGCCAGCAGCTACAGTATGTGTAGCTGCTGACTTTAAATTTTTTGCTCAGGGGGGCAGAATTCTGGTTTAAGAAAAAAATGATAAGACTTACCTGTCTGAGTTAAAGCGGAACTAAACTCATTGGTTTAAAGTGGAAGTAAACCCTTCTCTTGTTTTCAGCCAAGGAAGCTGCCATCTTGGCCTCTTAAATCTTCAACTGTCATGATGCAGCACATGTGATCAGTTATGACATCAGCCATTGGATGGTTTGACAGTTTGGTTAAGAGTACAACCAATGTGACAGTTACATTCCTGGCATGTGCCGGAAATGTAACTGTTTTTTAAACTGTTAGATCTATGGGTTAATTCCGCTTTAACTGTTTCAAAAAACGGTTAAATTCAAGACATGTCATGAATGTTAAAGTAGAAGTAAACCCTCCTATCATTTTCAGGCAAGGAAGCTGCCATCTTGGCCTCTGTTTAATCTTCAATTGCCATGATGTTGCACATGTGATCAGTTATGAAACCAGCCATTGGATGGTTTGACAGTTTGGTTGAAAGTACAACCAATGTGACAGTTGGCATTCCCGGAATGCCGGGAATGTAACTGCTTTTTGAAACTGTTAAATCGATGGGTTTACTTCCGCGTTAACTGCCACATTTGCTTGTGCGCTCAACCAAACTGTCAAACCATCAAATGGCTGGTGTCATAACTGATCACTTGTACAGCACCATGGCAGATGCAAATTAAACAGAAGCCAAGATGGCAGCTTCCTTAGCTGAAAAGGGTAGAAGAGTTTAGTTCAGCTTTAAATAAATGTCACTATACCCACATCTTAAAATACTATCAAAAAATGCTGTATTACATGCTGTGCATACTCACTCAGTCACTATGAGATTTGTTTTCTTTATTCTGCAAAAAACCTGGTTGATCCTGCTGGTCTCTATCTCCGCCTTCTGTCCACGTCCCCAATTCAGCTAGGGATTTTGCAGAGCTGTGGTGGCAACTCTGCACATGCTCAGTTTTTGGTGAGTTTCTATGCGGAGCATTTCCTCCCTATCAAATCGGAGCAGCCCATGTGACTATAGTGTCACACGTGTGGGTGTATACATAGTGGTAGATGACAGCCCATTCCCTCCCTCCCTCCCCTTTCATGCCCACTAACCAACTAAACACAATGGGGATGGGATATTTATATGTAGATTGATGGAGGTTTCACCTGCCTCTTATTCTAAGCCTCTTATTCTAAAAACCAAGATGAAGGGGTGTGATGATGCAGGCTGTGACTGGCAGCAATCCACCCACACCATGGTATTTCCATAAATGAATAAAGATTTAATTTTAAATATATATTTGTATGGCAATTTAAAACAGTTTATTGATATTATTTATTTTTACTCTCTATTCCAAAACCAGTTTTTTTTTTGTTTGTTTTTTAACATGAGACCAGCAGCAGAAGACTAGAAGCTCCTCCTGCTTATGTTTCCCTGCAGACAGGCTGGGAAAAATCTGGGTCATGTGACAGCTGTATATTGATTAGGAAAAAGCTACTTAGATTTTGTTTGTTTTTATTAAAATAATTACAGTGCCATCATACACACATCCACAGAAATTGAATGGGCAATGGAAATTGAAGTGTGCGTTTAGTATTACTTTAAATTGATTGTAAAGTCTCTTTTTTTTCCCTTATAAAAATAAACAAACATCTTATACTTACCTGCTCTGTTGCAGTGGATTTGCATAGAGCAGCCCGGATCCTCCTCTTCTCAGGTCCCTCTTCTGTGCTCCTGGCCCCTCCCTCCTGTACAGTGTCCCCACAGCAAGCATCTTGCTATGGGGGCACCCATTGGCGCCGCTGCTATGTCTCAGCCAATCAGGAGGGAGAATCTTGGATGGCTGAGACATTTGTGGACATCTCCCACACCACCGGCTCTCACCGCTGTCAGTCTGCAATCGTGACCAGGAAGACTACCCTGCAGTAGAGTGATTGAATTGCTCATGGAGCGCAGTGTGCAAGGGACAACGTCGATGGCGGTGCGGGGATGGTCTATGTGGACAGCTTTACCCGGATACCTGCATACTTAGATGTGCCGGTTTTAATCATCGACCATGTGAGTTTCTAAATATTGAACCTTCATTAAATGTAACCATATTGCTACACTTAGAGGCGCCTCTCTTCTCTTTTATACTCAGCTGTGACATAACGCTACTCTTTACATCAAGACATCGCTTGTATATCAAGTAAAAATGTATTAAAAAAATTAGCTTGTCTCTCAAACCAAGTTACTCTCAAACCAAGGTTTTACTGGACAGGAAAGCCAGAGAGTAAACAAAATGGCTAAAATGTGTGTTAATTTTAGCTTTTAAGTAAAGACAGACAGATAATGATCTGATGCAAATGGCTACAAAGACAAAATAAACACACAAGAACATTCAGTACTAGCCTCTGAAATGAATAAATGTAAAAAAGTATGCTTGTTACTGAAATCAAAACAATCTGTGACGTGACATAACTGATCTATTGTGACATCTGCTTTCAGTACACACCAACGGCATGGAGGTCACCAAACACACCTCAGGGCCCCCTTATGGGAAGTGTTACAGGGTTGTGAATAAAATGTGAACTTTTTGTTTTTTCAATGTAAAGGCAATGAGCTTAGCACTGTACAGTACATTGTCCAGCCAAGTACAGCTTTGGAGTTCTGTACTGAGAATAATATAATAATACAAAAAAAAGCACCTTCAGTTTTTCAACAGTATTAGCAATAATGAGATACAGATACTATATAGTCCTGACTTAAAATGAAGCAGTCACATGTGGGCTTAGGTTGGAATCTGAATAATCAGTCTTCACTTGTTATAATTTTACAGGCTTACTTGTGAAAGATTTATATCCCCCCTATTTAGACATACTTACTTTGTCTTAGCCTGGCTGGTCAGAGGTCATCCTAGCCTGATCCTTGCTGCTTGTAAACTGCCTGATCTCACACACTGCTAACCCAGCAGATGGCAGACAATGTGTGGTCAGGCAGCTGACAATCTAGTAAATGTCAGATTTTAGGTACCCACTGCAACAGCAGTTCTATCTGGAAGCATCCCCTTTGAGTACATCAAGGATAGCATAAAAATAGAAACTGAAAAGAGGTCGAGATACAACTTTGTTCCCATTAAAATCAGAGCAGTTTAAAAAGTAGCCAATGTTTCAGGGGTCCAAAAACACCCCCCCCCCCTTCATCAGGGCTGAAAATCATAAGGGGAAACTCCATATCAGTACAGAATCAAAATATCCCCTCATTAGGGTCATAGTTAAAGTGATTGTAAAGTCTTGGTTTTTTTTTTGTTAAAAAGAACAAACATGTCCAGGTCTTCCTCTTCTCGGGTCCCTCTTCTGTGCTCCTGGCCCCTCGCTCCTGTTGAGTGCCCCCACAGAAAGCAGCTTGCTATGGGGGCACCTGAGCCACCGCTCCCCGAGTCTATTCAGACACAGAACCTCGGCTCTGCCCCACCCCATCCCCTTTCTCTCCTCATAGGTTGACTGACTTTGATTGACAGCAGCAGGAGCCAATGGCGCCACACTGCTGTCTCAGCCAATGAGGAAGGGAGTCCCGGGCAGCCGGAACACTCCTGCAACATTGCTGGATAGGGATCGTGCTCAGGTAAGTATTCGAGGGGCTGCTGCACACACAAGGATTTTTATCTTAATGCAGAGAATGTATTAGGATAAAAAAAAAAATCTGCCTTTACAACCACTTTAAAACCAAGTACGTACCCAATAGCCAATAGTATTGTATTTATAAAAATTATTGCCAGGTAGCATTGAATAGATAATCTGTATACAAGAACTTCATACAAATGTGGGAATCCACATAGTGAACATACCATTTCAGTTCATCAATTGAGGATAAAACAGTAATAATATAGTAAAAATTATAGTATTTATTAACCACTTAACGACCACTCCATGTACATATACGTCGGCAGAATGGCACGGACAGGCACAATCACGTACCTGTACGTGCCTGCCTTCGTGCGGGTGGGGGGTCCAATCGGACCCCCTCCTGGTACATGAGGCAGTCGGTATCGCTTCAGGAGCGATCCGTGATAAGGGGGCGGCCATTGGTTTCTGGCCACCCCCTCGCGATCGCTCCCGGCGAATGAAATGCTTCCCCTGCCTGTGTAATGTATACACAGGCAGGAGGAAGTGATGTCATCTCTCCATGCAGCGCTCTATTCGTCCAGAGCGCAGAGGAGAAAAAATACATCAGGTTAGTGCACCAACAGCACACTGACACCAGGACACATAAATCACCCCCCGATCACGCCCCAGCCCCCATTCACAGTGTCACTGATTGCAGTCATCAGTAAATAAATGATCGCTGCAATCAGTGACATTTGTGATATTAAAAGTGTCAGGGCAGTTAGGTTTAGGTCCCTTTAGGTCCTGGGTAGCCCCCTAACCCCCCCTATTAAAGGTTTAACCCCTTGATCGCCCCCCAGGTAACCCTTTCACCCCCTATCACCAGTGTCACTAAGCAATCGTTTTTCTGATCGCTGTATTAGTGTCGCTGGTGCCGGTAGGTAGCCAGTTATTTTTTTAGGTTCGCCGCCAGGTTTTTAAAGCATCAGGTACCCCCATATACAACCTAATAAAGGTTTTAACCCCCTGATTGCCCCTAGTTAACCCTTTCACCAGTGATCACCGTATAAGTGTCAACTGGTGACACTGGTAAGCCAGTTAGTTATTTCGTTATTTAGGTTCCCCGTCAGGTTTTTAAAGCGTCAGGTACCCCCATATATTACCTAATAAAGGTTTTAACCGCCTGATTGCCCCTAGTTAACCCTTTCACCAGTGATCTCCGTATAAGTGTTACGGGTGACGCTGGTTAATTAGTTTGCTTTTTATAGCATCAGGGCATATCAATTAGGTTTTAGCGTCCGTTAGGGTCTGCGTCGCCCCAGGCAGCGTCAGGTTACTGCCAGTAGCGCTAACACCCACGCGCAAAGCATACACCTCCCTTAGTGGTATAGTATCTGAACAGATCAATATCTGATCAGATCTATATTAGCGTCCCCAGCAGTTTAGGGTTCCCAAAAACACAGTGTTAGCGGGATCAGTCCAGATATCTGCTTGCACCTGCGTTTTGCCCCTCCGTCCAGCCCAGCCCACCCAAGTGCAGTATCGATCGCTCACTGTCACTTACAAAACACAACACACATAACTGCAGCGTTCGCAGAGACAGGCCTGATCCCTGCGACTCCAGTGCTGTAGGAGGTGATTTCACCACCACAGTTAAAAAAAGTGCATATATGCCGAAGCATGGGGGCAGCAGGGGCGGAGGAGCGATTTTGCTCTTAATGCCGCGTACATGCGGTCGAAATTTCCGATGGAGGCTTGGCAATGGAAAAGTCAGACGTGTGTACGCGGCATAACTTTTGCGGGAGGATGCCCCCATGCTTCGGCATATATAAATGGTGCATGTATGCCCATCATTAGAGGTCGACCGATATATCGGCCGATTTTTGGCATTTTTTCATTAATCGGCTTTGGCCGATATTCTGAGAACAGAAGCCGATATTAAAAAAAAAAAAAAAACTTCAGCGCGGCTTGGAAATGACATCTCTCATAGAAGTCAATACAAGTTGCCTGAAGTTTCCCGTGCAGTGACTCATCTTTGGGCAGCCTGCCAAGTGAGAGAGAAAAGTTACAAATGTTTCTTCTTATCAATGAACTGAACTTGTGAGTAGAAGTTCTCAGTTTAACCATTTAAAGGCTAAATCTTTTCTGACACTTGTAGCTTACAAGTAAAAATCCTGTCTTTTCTGCTAGAAAATCACTTGGAACCCCCAAACATTATATATTTTTTTTTTGCAGAGACCCTAGGGAATAAAAATAGGATTTTTATAACAGCTTACCTGTAAAATCCTTTTCTTGGAGTACATCACGGAACACAGAGCGACATAGTCATTACTAATGGGTTATATAGATACCGTCAGGTGCTGGCACTGGCAACTTCCAAAACCGGAAGTACCCTCCCCTATATAAGCCCCTCCCATCCGGGAGCACCTCAGTTTTGTAGCAAAGCAATAAGTGTCCCCAAAGAGGGGTGGGAGCTCTGTGTCCCGTGATGTACTCCAAGAAAAGGATTTTACAGGTAAGCTGTTATAAAAATCCTATTTTCTTTTTCGTACATCACGGGACACAGAGCGACATAGTCATTACTAATGGGATGTCCTAAAGCAATGCCAAATGAGGGGGGGGATACACCATATATAAGCTGAGCGCTATCAGACATGAGGATCTTTTGCGGCCTGCAACACACTGCGCCCAAAGGCGACATCCTCCTGACTTCTAACGTCCACCTGCTAGAACCTAGTAAACGTGTGTACTGAAGACCATGTTGCGGCCTTACAGATTTGAGCCAGGGAGGCCTGGTGATGCACTGCCCATGAAGTTCCAACTGCTCTCGTGGAGTGCGCCCTAACTTTGAACGGAGGCGGTCTATTTCTCAAGCCATAGGCTTGTATTATGACCTGTCGAATCCACTTGGCTAAAGTAGATTTTGACGCTGCCTGACCCCTTCTGGGGCCTTCCGGCAGAATAAACAAAGTATCCGTTCTGCGAATCTGAGCAGTGGCTTTTAGATAAGCTTTAACTGCTCCTACTACATCCAAAGAATGCAATAACTTTTCCTCTACCGAAGTAGGTTTGGGGAAAAAAGAAGGAAGAACCACATCTTGGTTCAAATGAAACCTCGATACCACCTTAGGAAGAAAGGCTGGATGAGGACGTAACACTACTCTGTCCTTATGGATAACCAGATATGGCTCCTTACAGGACATAGCTGCTAATTCCGATACTCTTTTAGCCGAACAAATGGCTACTAGAAAAATCAATTTCCTGGTGAGAAGCACCAAGGAAATATGCTGTAATGGTTCAAATGGTTGTTTCTGTAGAACCGACAGAACCAAGTTTAGATCCCATGGACATATGGGAATATTAACCGGAGGACTAATACGCATCACTCCTTGTATAAAGGCTTTGACTAGTGAATGCGAAGCCAAGGGCCTTTGAAAAAATATTGACAAGGCCGAAATCTGACCCTTGATAGTACTCAAGGCAAGCTTCCTATCTACAGCCCATTGTAGGAAGTCCAGAATCCTACCTATTACGTACTTACGTGGATGCCATTTCTTGGCTTCACACCAGGCGACGTACGCCTTCCAGATTCTATAGTAGATCTGCCTGGATACCGGCTTCCTGGCATTGATCATGGTAGATACCACAGAATTAGAGAGCCCTCTCTTTTTTAGAATGTGGGCTTCAATAGCCAGGCCGTCAAACCTAGGGCTGGTAAGGAAGGGTGGTATATCGGTCCTTGCGAAAGCAGGTCCGGACGATGTGGGAGAGTCCAAGGACTCCCCACTGACATTTTACAATCTCCACGTACCACGCTCTTCGGGGCCACGCTGGAGCCACCAGAATCACTGGTTTCTTTTCTACCCTGATTCTGCGGAGTAATCGAGGTAACCATTGTGGCGGTGTGAATGCATATATCAGCTTGAACTGATCCCAAGGGAACACTAGGGCATCCGAGCCGCAAGCTAGGGGATCCCTTGTCCGAGAGACAAACCTGTCCCCCTTTGCGTTGAATCTGGATGCTAGAAGATCTACATCCGATGTTCCCCACCGCTGACATATTGTCCAGAAAACCTCGGGGTGAAGGGACCCTTCCTCTGGGCCTAATTGCTGGCGACTTAGAAAGTCCGCCTTCCAATTCTCCACTCCTGGAATGAATACCGCAGATATGGCTGGGACATATTTTTTCTGCCCATTTCAGGATGTAATTTACTTCCCTCTGGGCTGCACGACTCCTGGTGCCCCCCTGATGATTGATATATGCCACTGCTGTGGCATTGTCTGATTGAATTCTGACAGGGGACCCTTGGAGTTTGGATGTCCATGCTACTAGGGCATACCGGGCTGCTCGTATCTCTAAGAGATTGATGGGCAGGGCCTTTTCTGCATCCGACCATCTGCCCTGGAGAGACTATTGCTCCAGTACTGCTCCCCAGCCTATAAGGCTGGCATCTGTAGTGACCACCTTCCAAGAAATCGGACTGAAGGATTTCCTTTTTTCCAGATTCTGGGAAACCAACCACCAACGGAGGCTCTTGCGAACGGAAGGGGACAAGGACATTGTAAGTCTAGGCCTGAATTTTTTTGTTCCAGGCTGACAGTATGGCCCCTTGCAAATTCCTTGAATGGAATTGACCGTAGGGTACTCTTCGAATGATGCCACCATTTTTCCCAGCAGCCTCATATACAGGCGTATGGACGGCTGTCTTTTTTGTACCCACTAAGTGGATCAAATCTTTCAAAGACAACACCTTTCCTCGAGGCAAGAATATTTTTCTCTGGCCTGAATCCAACCTTAGCCCCAAGTATTCCAGACTTTTGACTGGTTTTTAGGGCTGACTTGTCTCGGTTGATAATCCAACCGTGAGATTCCAGATACTTGATCGTCTTGTGAACGACCACGTCTAGTTTTTTCACTGAGTGGTCTATCAGCAACAAGTCATCCAGATATGCCATTATCATTACACCTTGTGTTCTTAGATTGGCCAATAAAGGGCCAGAATTTTTGTAAACACTCGTGGTGCTGTGGCCAAACCGAAGGGTAAGGCTCTGAACTGAAAATGGCGCCCTTCTACTGCAAAGCGTAGAAATTTTTGGTGGACTGGAAAGATGGGAATGTGCAAATAAGCATCTTTGATGTCGATCGTGGCTAACCAATCCTCCCCTTGTAGGGCAGTGGCCACCGATCGGATCGACTCCATCGGAAAGACCTGATATACAGGAATTTGTATAGCCCTTTTAGAATTAATATGGGCCTCCCGTCCGCGTTTGCTTCGGGACTGTAAAGAGGTTTGAGTAAAACCCGAACCCTCCTTCTTCCAGGGGAACCTCCATAATTACTCCTTGGAGCAATAGTTGTTCTAGTGCCAACAGGAGGGACTCTCTCTTCCGGGGATCCCTTGGCACGTTTGACCTCAAAAATGGGAAGGAGGAGAGTCTTTTAACTCCAAACTGTATCCCAAACATACTGCGGAGAGCACCTATCTGTCTTGATCGTGTCCCGCCAGGTCTCTTGCGAACAACTGGAGTCCTCCCCCCACCCGACTGAGTGGGGGCTTCAATGAATTTAACTTTGGGGGAGGTTATGTACCTCCCCTGACCCAGGGTTTCTCATTACCCTGCTACTGTCCCTGTTTTTTATCCCCGGGATTTGACCGAGGAGGCCGTCGGAACTGTTACACAGCCGATGCCCCAGGGACTGGAGAAGCAGGCCTCTTAAAGAGGGACCTCTAACTCTGCTTTTAACCGGCAAGAGCGTATTTTTACCGCTGGAAATTTTCTGGATATATTTGTCCAGGTTTTCCCTGAATAAGCGTTCACCATGAAATGGGACGCTAACCAGCCATTCTTTACAGGGAGCTTCAGCAGACCAGTTTTTGAGCCATAGGAGCCTACGCGTATGTACTATAGACAGCGTAAGGCGGGAGGCCTGATGGACTGAATCCTCTATGGCGTCAACCGCAAAGCCTAAGGCTCTAGGTAGATCAGCTAGGGCAAAGCCTGCTGATCTGTCAAGTCCCTCAAGACCTGTTTCAACTGATCCTTCACTGCTTAGCAGACCCCAATAGCTGCTACTGCTGGTTGTATCACCAAGCAGATTTTCATAAGGACTCCAACCTTTTATTTATTGGGTTCCTGAACATTTGGACATTATCCACTGGACATGTCAGTGATTTATACATACAAGAGATGGCTGCGTCCACTGTAGGGACCTTCCATTTTTTTTTTTTTTTTTTGATGAACTTATCCTCCATGGGATAGACCACCGGAAATCTCTTGGGGGAATAAATATTTTCTCAGGACGTTCCCAATCCTGGTAAATGAGCCCTTTCAGTAAAGGGTGAAGTGGAAAAGAACAAACAGTCTGGGGGCTTCTAGCGACCCCAACGAGGATACAGTAGTGGTTGATGGTTCCGCAAGGTGCATTTTTAAATGCTGATCGGACCATGTTAGTCAGAGACTGAACCCATAATCTTTCAGCTTGAGATGCTGAGAAAAGGTTCCCCCACTGTTGATTCCTCTATAACAGAATCAACCTCATCCTGATCCCCTTCAGGCAGGTCGATCCCTGTATGGGGCTGTTGCTCTGCTAACAGGCACTCTGAAGGAGGAGACGGAGATCGGGCGTGCTTTCCCTGACAGGGAGGCAGCGATAAATGTTGACAATCTCTCTCTAATCCTCCCAGAGCTGAGGAAAAAACCTCCTCTGTTACATACACAGGAGCAGGTGACTGAGGACAGCCACAGTACCAAGTACCCCTGCGGGGTCTCTACGGTCACTTACCTCTGAACTTCAGGGGAGACTGGT
Organism: Rana muscosa; assembly: GCA_029206835.1. Lineage (NCBI taxonomy): Eukaryota > Metazoa > Chordata > Amphibia > Anura > Ranidae > Rana > Rana muscosa. Next base: position 17,207,078 of record JARGYO010005626.1, read on the forward strand.
GCAGCAGAAGTATGCCCAAGATCCTCAGAGCCCGATGAGACCCCCTTCGCTTCCTGGAAGATTCAGTTCCGGAGCTTCTGGACGGCATATTCCTAAGCCTAAAGCTGAGGTATTCCAGCCGTAATACACCACTTTTACTGAGAATAGTCTAGCACAATTGCTGCTATATCACAGTTGGTGTCTACTAATGTGCCTTTCTAGGGGATGCCTGTATCAACCGCTTGCTGTATGCCTTTAAATGTTGCCAGCTCTGTCTCTGTACTTCATAGCCAGCTCACTACAATATTGTGGTTTTTTTAAAACTGCTGGGACGCCCGCACATGCGCAGAAGCGCTGCGGCGCGCACAGAGCGTCATCCCCCAGGCTCCGCCCCCTTTCCCGGCTCACCTCTATATATAGAGGCGCGTGCACGCGCGCGGGCACGTGCGCCTTCGGCGCTAATTTCAAATATGCTAACAAGGGACAGGAGCCAGGGCCCCTCTTTGCCGCAGGCCGGGGGATGGACAAACACTGCAACATGGCAGAGGAAGCAGTTTCCTATAAGAGAACTCACCATCTGCCTGGACTTTGCTCTGCTGAGAAGAAGCTAGTCCACATGACAAGAAAACATTCCACAGCGGCCTCTAGTGGACAAACACAGGTACCGCAGTCTAATATATTAAATATATATAAAAAAAATTTTTTTTTTTTTTTTTTTCTTGACCACCATTAAAAATTATTACATTTTTTTAGTAGTTACAGGCATGCACAGAATTTTGCGGGAATACCATTAGGTAACAGACAGAAAGACAAATTAGGCTTGGGGGTCCCCCAATAGAACCAAGTTCCTGGAGGCCCCCACTTACCTGTTCCCCGCCGCAGGACTTTGTTTGGTCCACAAAAGCCCAAACTTCACCTATCACGGCAGGCATTGTAATCAAACCTTCAGGGACCGGGTTCCCAAGGATTCCACTCCCCTGGACCTGTATAGCACCCTGCACAGAAAACATCTTGGTCGTGGGTATGACCAGAGCTCTGGATCCCAGGGTCCAGCTCTCCTAAGAGAAGCATTACAGGCAAAACCTTGCTCTTCTTTCTGCAAGGCCCGGGTACCGACCGTTTAGCTATGAAGCTTTTTTGGTCGGATCCGGAATAGCTTACTGAGGCCCAAAAGAACCTGTACGCAAGCTCAGTGAAAAACACATGTTTCTTCTTGGCCAACACCTTAGACACTGGCAAAAAACTGGGGTGCTCCCGGATGGGAGGGGCTTATATAGGGGAGGGTACTTCCGGTTTTGGAAGTTGCCAGTGCCAGCACCTGACGGTATCTATATAACCCATTAGTAATGACTATGTCGCTCTGTGTCCCGTGATGTACGAAAAAGAAATGGCGGTTGTTGCAATATTTTATGTCACACGGTATTTGCACAGCGGTCTTTCAAACGCAATTCTTTGGGAAAAAAATACACTTTAATGAATGTTAAATAAAACTAAACTTTTTTTTTCGTCAAAGTTTTGATTACCTGTTTTTGTGGCTGCTTCCTGATTCCCTTACCGAAGATGGCGGCGGCAGCACCCGAGAGCCGAGAGAGAGATCGGCTTCGGGTGCCGACATCGCGGGCGCCCAGGACAAGTAAGTGTCCATATATTAAAAGTCAGCAGCTGCAGTATTTGTAGCTGCTGACTTTTAATATATATTTTTTTTTTGGCGGAACTCAGCTGCTTTCACACTGGAGCGGGCAGGCGTTGGCGGTAAAATGCAGCTAGTTTTAGCTGCGCTTTACCATAATTTTAGCGGCGATATTCGGCTGCTAGCGGGGTGCTTATAACCCAGCTAGCGGCCGATGAAGAGGTTAAATGCGCCCGTGTAGCACCGCTGCAGAAGCGCTTTGCAGGCGCTTCAGCAGCAGTGCCCATTAATTTCAATAGGCAGTAGTGATGGAGGATCAGTATACACCGCTCCAAAGATGCTGCTTGCAGGACTTTTTTTTAACGTCCTGCCAGCGCACCGCCTCAGTGTGAAAGCACTCAGGCTTTCACACAGACTGCAGGGGAGCTGTTTTGCAGCCATTTTTACAGGTGCTATTTTTAGCCCAAAAGTGCCTGAAAAACACCCCAGTGTGAAAGGGGTCCAACTGTTAGTTTTTTTTTTTCCCCTTCATCGGCCTAACATATCGGCCCAAAAAAATCGGCATCATATATCGGCCATCGGCCACAGCGATTTCTAAATATCGGCATCGGCATCGGCCAGAGAAAAACCCATATCGGTCGACCTCTACCCATCATTACAAGTGGGTGAATGAAGGGAGGTATTCTAATGGTGGGCATACCCACCGATCAATCTCTTGAAAAAAAAGATTACATTACATGTCCAACAAGGACCAGCAACGTACTGGTATTTACATTCCCTGAGAAAACAATAAAAATTATAAAAAAAAAAAAAAAAGGAACAGTTAAAAAAAAAAAACACCCCTGTCCCGCCCTGCTCTTGCGCAAAGGCGAACACAAGCGTCGGTCTGGCGTTATATGTAAACAGCAATTGCACCATGCATGTGAGGTATCAACGCGAAGGTCAGATCGAGGGCAGTCATTTTAGCAGTAGACCTCCTGTGTAAATCTAATGTGGTAACCTGTAAAGGCTTTTAAAAATGTATGTAGTTTGTCGCCACTGCGCGTTTGTGCGAAATGTTAAAGTATGTCATGTTTGGTATCCATGTACTCGGCCTAAGATCATCTTTTTTATTTCATCAAACATTTGGGCAAAATAGTGTGTTTTAGTGCATTAAAATTAAAAAAAGTGTATTTTTTCCCCAAAAAATGCTTTTTAAAAATCGCTGCGCAAATACTGTGTGGAAAAAAAAATGCAACACCAGCCATTTTAATCTGTAGGGCCTTTGCTTTAAAAAAATATATAATGTTTGGGGGTTCAGCATAATTGTCTTGCAGAAAAAAATATGTTTTCATGTAAACAAAAAGTGTCAGAAAGGGCTTTGTCTTCAAGTGGTTAGAAGCGGATGATGTGTGACATAAGCTTCCTAATGTTGCGTATAAAATGCCAGGACAGTTCAAAACCCCCCCAAATGACCCCATTTTGGAAAGTAGACACCCCAAGCTATTTGCTGAGAGGCATATCGAGTCCATGGAATATTTTATATTTTGACACAAGTTGCGGGAAAAAATAGGATTTTTTACTCACCGTAAAATCCTTTTCTCTGAGTCCATGGACCGACACAGCTTCTCTATTGACAAAGTGGGTATTATCCGTTAATTAGGAGTGACTAGGCAGAAAAACTTGTAAAAAGTGTTGCATCACACCTTCTACAGTACCGCCCAGGGGGCGGACCCTCTGGGTATACCCTCTCAGTCTGCATCTCGCAGATCAGTTCGTCAAAAAGCAGTACAAACTTAAAAGGAGGGGTGGGTGCTGTGTCGGTCCATGGACTCAGAGAAAAGGATTTTACGGTGAGTAAAAAATCCTATTTACTCTTTCGTCCATGGACCGACACAGCTTCTCTATTGACAAAGTGGGACGTCCCAAAGCAGTGTCAGAGAAAAAAACGAGGGGTGGTAACAGCATAAAAACAAACTTCACCCCAAAACACAAAACAGCACTCCTCCAACGGAGGAGTTGCAACTCTAAACAGCCGCCTGCAAAACCTTGCGGCCGAAAGAGGCATCCGAAGATGCACCTACATCAACTTTGTAGAATTTTGTGAAAGTGTGAGCGGACGACCAAGTCGCCGCTTTACATAATTGGGAAACAGACGCTTGATGTCGGAAAGCCCAAGAGGCACCTATTGCCCTGGTCGAATGCGCCGTGACAGGAAAGGGGGGCGCCTGACCCTTTAAGGCGTAAGCCTGGATTACTATCTGTCGGATCCACCTAGAGATGGTGGCCGATGAGACTGCTTTGCCCTTCTTGGGACCAGCCACCGAAACAAACAGTGAGTCTGACTTCCGGAACAGGGAAGTAGCAGATATGTATACTCTCAAAGCTCGGACAACGTCCAAGGAATGCAACGCCGACTCCTTAGGATTCGACGGCTGAGGACACAAGGATGGAAGTACAATGTCTTCGTTGAGATGAAAAGCCGAAACGACCTTCGGAAGAAAGGAAGGCTGCGGCCGCAGCACCACCTTATCCTTGTGGAAAATCAAATAGGGAGCCTTGCAGGACAAGGCTGCCAGCTCAGAGACTCGTCTAACTGACGTAACAGCCACCAAAAAGACCACCTTCTGAGAAAGTGTCAACAGGGGAATATCTCTAATATTCTCAAACGGTGCCTTCTGAAGCACCGAGAGGACCAGGTTCAAGTCCCACGGAGGTAACGGGGGGCGGACCGGAGGGGCCACATGTCGAACCCCCTGCACAAATGTACTCACGAGAGAGTGAGTCGCCAGGGGTCGCTGAAAAAAGACAGCCAGGGCAGATATCTGTCCCTTAAATCGTTCTTAGGGCAAGCCTTTGGTCTACCCCATGCTGTAAAAACAGCAGGATTCTGGAAACCAAATAGGTACGCGGATGCCATTTCATTTCCTCACACATGGAGATGTAGGCCCTCCAAGTGCGGTGATAGACCTTCCTAGAGGACGGTTTCCGAGCACTTCTCATAGTAGAAATTACTGAGTCTGACAGGCCCCGGTCTCTCAGTACCTGGTTCTCAACAGCCATGCCGTTAAAGCCAATGACTGTAAAGCAGGATGGAATATGGGACCTTGCGACAGCAGGTCCTTCCGTAGTGGTAGGCGCCAGGGGACGTCTGCTACCAGACGTACTAGATCGGCGTACCAAGGACGCTGAGGCCAATCTGGAGCGATTAGGATCATTGGAATTCCCTCTGCCTCCACTCTGCGGAGCAGAAGAGGAAGAAGCCTTAAGGGAAGGAAGGCATAGATTAGCCGATACTGGCCCCACGATGCTACCAACGCGTCCGTTGCGTCTGCCCATGGGTCTCTTGACCGGGCCACAAACCTCAATACCTTCCGATTGAGTCGGGAAGCCAGAAGATCTACGTCTGGTGTGCCCCATCTTTGGCAGAGGAGTTGGAACACCTCCGGGTGTAAGGACCATTCTCCCTGGTCCAGCATCTGGCGGCTCAGGTAGTCCGCCTGCCAGTTTTCCACACCCGGAATGTACACGGCCGACAGTGCCGGTACGCTCCTCTCTGCCCACTTCAGGATGCGAGCGATCTCCGATGCTGCAGCTGAGCTTCTTGTTCCTCCTTGATGATTGACATATGCCACTGCTGTGGCGTTGTCTGACTGGATCCTGACTGGACGCCCTTGCAGTCTCTGAGACCATTTGAAGAGGCACAGCTTGATCGCCCGGATCTCCAGGACATTGATCGGCAGGAGGGCTTCCTCTGGGGTCCAGCGACCTTGCGCCGACTGGACACCCCAGACTCCCCCCCAACCTGTAAGGCTGGCGTCCGTCGTGATCACTATCCAGTAAACCGGAAGAAATGACTTCCCGGCCATTAGAGCCGGTGCTGTCAGCCACCATACCAGGGATCTCCTGACTAGGTGGCTCACTCGGATTTGATAATCCAGAGATGAAGGGCATCTGTTCCATCTGGACAGAACTTCCCTCTGTAACACTCGAGTGTGGTATTGAGCATATGGGACCGCCTCGAAGGAGGCTACCATGAGGCCCAACACTCGCATGCAAAAACGGAGTGACGACCAATTCCTGGAAGTCAGCTGCCGTACTGCAGCCCGGAGGGTCTGCAACTTCTCCACAGGGAGGAATACCTTTGCCTCTGAGGAATCCAGAATCAACCCCAGGTACACTAGGCGTTGAGTGGGCACCAATACTGACTTTTGCGTGTTTAGTATCCAACCACAGTCTCGAAGAGTCTGACAGGTAATGGACACGCTTACCTCTAATTCTGAGCTTGAAGGGCCCTTCAGCAGAAGGTCGTCCAAGTAACCTGTGATAGCGATACCCCGCTGTCTTAGAAGTGCCAGAATCGGAGCGAGCACCTTGGTGAACGTCCTGGGTGCTGAGGCAAGGCCAAACGGGAGGGCCACAAACTGGTAGTGGTTCTTCCCGATAGCAAATCGCAGAAACCTCTGGTGTCTGGAGTATATGGGGACATGCAGGTATGCGTCCTTGATGTCCAAGGAGGCCAGAAAGTCCCCCGGATGGAGAGCCGTGACTACAGATCGAACCGACTCCATCCGAAAACTTTGTACCTTCACAAAGCAATTGAGGGCTCTGAGATCCAAGCTTGGACGAACCCCCTCCTTCTTCGGCACAATGAACAGATTTGAGTAAAAACCCCGTTCCAGTTCTGGAACTGGAATAACTACCCCGCGTTCCAGTAGACCCTGGACCGCCCCATACAGGGCCTCCCGACGGGTCGGTAGTAGCTGGAGATTGGAGGTGTTGAATCTGTCCGGTGGACAAGAGAGAAACTATCTTGTAGCCTGAGGAGATTACTTCGCAAACACACCTGTCGGAGATTAGTGCTGTCCACTGAGTCGCGAATTTGCGAAGACGTCTCCCCACCCGAGAGCTGGGTGGGGGTGGACCTTCATGCGGACGCAAATTTGTCCGCAGGCTTATTGGGTATGCGGGACCAGGGACGCTTTTGTCCTTGGGCAGGCGCTTTATCGGCCTGGGGTCTTTTCCCTGTCGCCCTAGGGGGACGAAAAAAACACTTGTGTGCAGTAAAGGAGGGCCCTTGCCCTTGGCGTGGCCCCTTACCCTTGCTAATTTGGGGAAGCAAAGTGCTTTTACTTCCTGTGGCATCCTTGATGATGTCATCCAGAGAAGCCCCAAAAAGTCTGTCGCCCTTAAAAGGCAGATCCAACAGGGCTTTCTTGGAAGTCTGGTCCGCAGACCAGCCTTTTAGCCAGATCAGGTGGCGTATTGCTACTGCATAAACCGAAGTTTTAGACAGCAGGGGAATAGTATTCATGTCTGACTCGCAGACAAACCTAAGGCCCTGGACCAACAGGTCGGCCAATGTTATCTCATCAGGAGGAGCATCTCGCTCCTTAACCCCTGGAGTAGCAATCTTGCCCATTCAGTAAGTGTGTGAGACACTAGGGCCCCCGCCAATGGCGGGCGTACTGCCGAGCCTACCACTGAGTATAGGTAGCAAGCGAGTGCTTCAGCCTTCTTATCCACAGGGTCCTAGAAAACAGGAGCCCCTTCTACAGGAATTGTGGTGGCTCTATTAAGTCTGGACACCGGAGGGTCCACTATAGGGGGGAGAGGTCCATTTCTTCAGAAAACTCTCCTCAAAAGGGGTACCGTACCGCAAACCTCTTTGGGGCTGTAAAGACCCTCAGTGGGTTCTCCCATTCCTTGTATAAGAGTTTATCAAAAGACACACAAGGGAACACCTTAGCAGTGCGGGCAGGTCTATGAAACCCAAGTGGACCGGAGTCTCTGCTGCTTCTGCAGTATTTTCCAATTTTAGCATATCCCGCACTGCAGTAATAAGGTCAGATACCAAAGCCGTCTCGCGTACTGACCTGGACTTTGAGTCATTCTCACTGTCCGGTCACGGTCTGCAGTCTCTGGTGCGTCAGAATCTGGGCCCCGAGCCATAGCTGGACCTGGTTCTGCACCAGAATTATCCCCAGAAGCTTGCAGGGGATGGGGCGTTTACTACCCCCTGTATTCCCGTGTGCTGCTTCCACCCTGGCAGCAAACGCCTCTAGGATTGCCGACATAGCGTCCATAGACACCTCAGGGACACCAGCTGCTAAATCTGGTGTTTCAGGGGAGAAGACATCTGGCTCAGATGCCATGCTGACCACACGCTGACACTCACAGGGCTCCAGGCAAGATATCAATAGGCCACCCTCCTGCGCTGCAGAGATGCTGGGTCACCCAGAGGACTCACCACCCTGGATAGGTACTGCTATGCTGCGCCTATGATGCTGTCCCCTTGCTGCTGTGTCAGTCTGCTTCTTTTATCAGCACTTCCTGTGTGAATTTTCGCGCCAGTGTAATGCACCCTAGAGGCCGGAGGCTCTCGCAAAATGGTTGCCAAAACCGTCTGTATGGAAGATAATGTGGGCTCTAAGAAAATGGCCGCCGACAGAAGATAGAGGTCAGGCAGCCATAGCCCACAAAAAAGATGGCCGCCGAACGGCAATATCTGCATACAGGGTGGACAAACATGGCCGCCGATCACCTGATAGGGGCCAGTGGGTGTGGCCGAACTACAGGAAGATGGCCGCCAGGCAGTTACAAGAGGCCAAACTTGGCATGGACCACCTCAAAATGGCCGCCGACAGCATGGAGACACAGAAACACAGGTAAGCAAAAATGACATTTCTTTTAAATGTTAGTTACAGCCAGCCCCGCTCCAGTGGGACCCCCTAGGTGACCCCCAGCACCCAGCAACCTTTAGCTAGAAGCCCAGGGAGGAGGGAAAGGCAGGGAGAGAGGGAAGAAAGGGGCCACAACCACTTACTTGATCTCTCCAGGAATGTCCAGCTAAATCACCCAGCCGAGGCAGGGGAGTTTTACTTACCTATCCTGCATGTATTCTGCTGGAAGACATTCCAAACAGATCATCGTCCGCGCACGGAAGGTGACTGTTGGCCAGGCATGCTGTGATTGGACCCAGAAGGGACGATCATATGTATGCCCTGGAGCATGACGCTCACCGGACAGGCTGCTGCGACTCGGCCGTAAGGTCAGCCGAAGCTGAGCGGTCCGATGCAAGCCTTGGAGCGTAAGCTCACCGGCCAGGCTGCTGCGACTCGGCCGTAAGGTCAGCCGAAGCTGAGCGGTCCGATGCAGGCCCTGGAGCGTAGGCTCACCGGCCACCCGTGGAGCGACGGGCATGTCGTGGAAAACCCAGCGCGTAGCTAGGGTCGGCACACGCTCGATGGCCGAAACTGGGGAGACTACAAGGATCGAGGATCCAGCCTGTCACCCAGTCGGCAGTTGATCGAAGATCGCAGGAAACAACAAATGTAGCAAAAAAATAAAAATATATATATCTTTTTTCCCCGGACCAATGAGCCCGAAGGGAGCCATGTCCTACTCCTTGCTAGACAGAAAGAAAAAAACTGATCTGCGATGTGCAGACTGAGAGGGTATACCCAGAGGGTCCGCCCCCTGGGCGGTACTGTAGAAGGTGTGATGCAACACTTTTTACAAGTTTTTCTGCCTAGTCACTCCTAATTAACGGATAATACCCACTTTGTCAATAGAGAAGCTGTGTCGGTCCATGGACGAAAGAGTAAAGCTATTTGCTGAGAGGTACGTCGAGTATTTTGCAGATCTCGCTTTTTGTCACAAAGTTTTGAAAATTGAAAAAAAAATAATAATATTTTCTTTCTTTCTTTATTTTCAAAAACAAATGAGAGCTGTAAAATACTCACCATGCCTCTCAGAAAATAGCTTGGGGTGTCTACTTTCCAAAATGGGGTCATTTGGGGGGGGGGGGGGGTTTGTGATATCTTGGCATTTTATGGCCTTCGAAACTGTGATGGGTAGTGTGGAGTGAAATCAAAAATTTGCGCCCTTAGAAATCCTGAAGGCGGTGCTTGGTTTTTGGGGTCCCGTACGCAGCTAGGCTCCTAAAAAGTCCCACACATGTGGTATCCCCGTACTCAGGAGAAGCAGCAAAATGTATTTTGGGGTGTAATTTCACATATGCCCATGGAATGTGTGAGCAATATATCATTTAGTGACAACTTTTTGTAAATTTGTATTTTTTTTTGTCATTATTCAATCACTTGGGACAAAAAACATAAAAATATTTAATGGGCTCAACATGCCTCTCAGCAATTTCCTAGGGGTGTCTACTTTCCAAAATGGGGTCATTTGGGGGGGGTTCGTACTGCCCTGCCATTTTAGCACCTCAAGAAATGAGATAGGCAGTCAAATTAAAAGCTGTGTAAATTCCAGAAAATGTACCCTAGTTTGTAGACGCTATAACTTTTGTGCAAACCAATAAATATACGCTTATTGACATTTTTTTTACTAAAGACATGTGGCTAAATACATTTTGGCCTAAATGTATGACTAAAATTGAGTTTATTAGATTTTTCTTATAACAAAAAGTAGAAAATATAATTAAAAAAAAAAAAAAAAAATTCAGTTTATATTGCAAAAAATAAAAATAGCAGAGACAATCAAATACCATTAAAAGAAAGCTCTATTTGTGGGAAGAAAAGGACGCAAATTTTGTTTGGGTACAACATTGCATGACCGCGCAATTACCAGTTAAAGCAGCGCAGTGGCAAATTGTAAAAACACCTCTGGTCTTTATGCTGCGTATTGGTCCGGGGCTTAAGTGGTTAATAATAATAATACTACCCCAATTCCAACAAAGTTGATATGCTGTGTAAAATCTACATAAAAACTCATTGCAATGATCTGCAAATCTCATAAACCCATATTTTAACTTTTTTTTAAAAAAAAGGTAATTGAGAATTTGATGGTAGCAACCGGTCTCAAAAAAGTTGGGACAGGGCAACAAAAAGCTAGAAAGTAAGTGGTGCTAACAAGGAAGAGCTGGAAGAACATTTTGCAGCTAATTAGGTTAATTGGCAACAAGTCAGTAACATGATTGGGTATAAAAAGATTATCTTATGCTGGCCATACACTATACGAAAAATCGGCCAAAATTCGGTCATTTGGCCAATTCATTAGTTTTTCGGCCAGTTAATGGGCACAAAATCTTTGGGACGTTTTTGAGTCAAAAAAACGAAGGACAAGTTTGGAAAACGAACGATAAATTGAGAGGTTAATGTGTTTGCCGCCCAAACTGTTTGCACTAGGTATATGGAATGAAACAAACAAAAAATGTATTCATTTATGTCCACTGAATGATTTATCAGTCATTACATGACGGCACTATCGTTAGCTCTCACGGCCGAATGTTTATTTTTCTAAAATGGCTTCGGCCGATTTTTCGTATAGTGTATGGCCAGCATTAGAGAGTCAGTGTCTCAGAAGTAAAGATGGGCAGAGGTTCACAAGACTTGGTGTTTACAAGTTAAAATAATTATTTTTTTTGCTAGAAGATTACACCCAAACATTTTTCTTAATTTTTTCAGATACCCTAGAGAATAAAATGGAGGTCATTGCAATACTTTATGTCACACTATATTTGTGCAGCGGTCTGACAAGCGCAATTTTTTGGGAAACATTTTTTGAATTAAAAAATAAGACAACAGTAAAATAAGCCCAATTTTTTTTAATATTGTGAAAGATGAAGTTACGCCAAGTAAATTGATACCCAACATGTCTCGCTTCAAAATTGCACCCGCTCGTGGAATGGCTACAAACTTTGACCCTTAAAAATCTCCAAAGGCAACGTTTAAAAATGTCTACAGGTTACCAGTTTAGAGTTAGAGGAGGTCTAGTGCTAGAAATATTGCTCTCGCTCTAACTATCGCGGCGATACCTCACATGTGTAGTTTGAACACCGCTAACATATGCGGCCACGACTTACATATGCGTCACCTTTATTCCCATTACAAGGAATGTAAACATCCCTTATAATAGAAAAAAAAGCATGACAGGACCTCTTAAATGTGAGATCTGGGGTCAAACAGACTATGAATAGTCTTTTTTTTTTCTTGCAAAAAATAAAGAAAAATTTCCCCTTTATGATCATTGGGCGGAAGTGACATTCGACATTGCTTCCGTCATCCAATGGTATGGAGCCGAGCAGGGGCCATCTTTCCTTCACTCGGCATCCAGCCTCACATGGGAGAGGACCCAATTAGCTCCGCCACTATCGACGGCTCCGGTAAGCAGCGGATACGACCGGAGCGTGGCGTGGCGGGGGGCCCTTTCCCACCCCCGATAAGAGTGATCTAGCTGCGAACCCACCACGGACACAAACTTTATCTGAAAGAGGACCGTCCGCCGTTGAAGAGAATACCAGGGTTATGGCAGCTATCTGCTGCCATAACAACAGTAATCCACCTTAAACAGCCAACGTACAATGATGGCAGGCGGTCCGCAAGTGGTTAAAAATATCATCAAAAGATTCTGAGAATCTGGAGAAACCTGTGCACAAGGGACAAGGCTGAAACACATTATTGGATGCCTGTGATCTTCAGGCCCTCAGACGGCACTGCATTAACAATAATCATGATTCTGTAATGGACATCACTGCATGGGTTTAGGAACACTTCCAAAAATCTTTGTCTGAACACAGTTCTCGGTGCCATCCAAAAATTGAATTTCAAGCTCTATCATGCAAAGAAGAAGCCATATCTGAACATGGTCCAGAAAAGTAATCGTCTTCTCTGGGCCAAAGCTCATTTTAAATGGTCTGTTGCAAAGTGGAAAACTGTTCTGTGATCAGACGAATCAAAATTTGCCATTCTTTTCAGCAACCTTGGGTGTCGCATCCCCCAGACTAAAGCGGAAAGGGACCTTCTGTCTTGTTATCAGCACTCAGTTCAAAAGCCTGTATCTGTGATTGTATGGGGATGAATTTGTGCATACAGAATGGGCAGCATGCACATCTAGAAAGGTACCATAAATGCTGAAAAATAAACCCAGGTTTTAGAGCAGCATATGCTCCCATCCAGATGATGTATTTTCCAGTGAAGGCCGTACATATTTTTCATCAGGACAATGCTAAACCACATACTGCATCTATGACAACAGCATGGCTTCAAAGAAGAACAGTCCGGGTGCTTAACTGGCCTGGAGGATCGGGGCTGCTCAGGTAAGTATGACATGTTTGTTATTTTTAAAAACTAAAAATGTTGCCTTTAGAATCACTTTAAATATTTGATATGTTTTCTATGTTCTATTGTGAATAACATATGGGTTTATAAGATTTGCAATCATTGCATTCTGCTTTTATGTTGATTTTTTACACAGCATCACTAATTTTTGGGGATTTGGGTTGTACATCCCAAAATAATATGGACCTAATCAGAATAATTATATGAGTAAAAGATATCCAAAACTAATATGTTTATAACTCAAACCACAAACTATACCATTTAATTGTACAATCCCCTGAACTTGTGCAATGTAGGGATGTACAGATTGTATAGTGTATGGCTTGAGTTATACACATATTATATTATATGTAGCTCTCTACAAGTGATGGAGTAAGAAATGTAACAATTAGTCTACTGGCAAATGTTTATTTTATTGAGTGTATTAAGCCTCGTACACACGAACGAATTTCTCGGCAAAAACCAGCAAGAAACTTGCTGGCAGAGATTTCTTGCCGAGAAATTCGTTCGTGTGTATGGTTTCTCATCAAGAAAAGCAACAAGAATCTCGACGAGAAAATAGAGAACCTGCTCTCTATTTTCTCATCGAGATTCTCGTCAGCCTGTTTCTCGACGAGAAAAATAGGATTTTTATAACAGCTTACCTGTAAAATCCTTTTCTTGGAGTACACCACGGGACACAGAGCTAGTCATTACATAATGGGTTAAGGGTCACCAGCGGTGATTGGACACTGGCACAACCAATGGAAGACAGTTCCCCTCCATATAACCCCTCCCATCAGGGAAGTACCTCAGTTTTGTAGCAAAGCAGTAAGGTTCCCATAAGAAGGGTGGGACCTCTGTGTCCCGTGCTGTACTCCAAGAAAAGGATTTTACAGGTAAGCTGTTATAAAAATCCTATTTTCTTTATCGTACACCACGGGACACAGAGCTAGTCATTACATAATGGGACGTCCCAGAGCAATGCTCATATGAAGGGGGGGAGACACAGATCAAACCGACCGCTTGCGGACCAGAAGCCCTATACTGCTGCCTGCAGCACACTTCGCCCGAAGGCGGAATCCTCATGTCCTTTCACATCTATTTGATAGAATTTGGAAAATGTATGGACTGAGGACCAAGTTGCAGCCTTACAGATCTGAGCCATCGAAGCCTGGTGGTGCACTGCCCATGAAGCACTTATCGCCCTGGTAGAGTGCGCCTTAACAGGAAAAGGAGGAGTCCTGTTCTTTAAACCATAAGCTTGAACAATTACTTGTCTAATCCACCTGGAAATGGTGGATTTTGATACCGCTTGGCCCTTCTTGGGACCATCTGGTAAAATAAACAAAACATCTGTTTTACGTATCTGAGCGGTTGCTTGCAGATACACCCTTACCGCTCTCACTAGATCTAGAGAGTGTAATAATTTTTCCCCCGCCGTCCGCGGGTTTGGAAAAAAGGAAGGCAGAACAATGTCTTGATTCAAGTGAAAAGCCGACACCACCTTAGGCAGAAAAGCCGGATGGGGTCGTAGTACGATCTTGTCCTTGTGACAAATTAGATAAGGCTCTTTACAAGAAAGAGCTGCTAGCTCTGATACTCTCCTAGCAGAAGCTATAGCAATCAGAAAGGCCAATTTCCTACTTAATATAATTAAAGGAATATGGCGAATAGGTTCAAAAGGTTGCTTTTGCAACACTGACAATACCAAATTCAAATCCCATGGACACAAGGGAGACCTGACTGGAGGATTTATCCTCAGTACCCCCTGAATGAATGTCCGAACTAGGGAGTGAGATGCCAATGGTCTCTGAAAGAAGACTGATAGAGCCGATATTTGCCCTTTGATGGTGCTAAGGGCTAATTTCATATCCACTCCTAACTGGCAAAAAGCAAGAATCCTACTTATTTCATATTTCAGAGGATTCCAACTTCTGGATTCACACCAGGAAACGTATGCTTTCCAGACTCTATGATAGATGAGTCGGGAGGCTGGCTTTCTAGCATTAATGAGCGTAGAAAGAACCAGGCCAGAGACCCCTCTCTTTCTCAAAATGTGGGTCTCAGCAGCCAGGCCGTCAAATTTAGCCTTTGTAAGGAAGGGTGGAATACTGGACCCTGTGACAACAGGTCGTGTCGAAGTGGAAGCTTCCAGGGCCTTCCTATCGCCATTTTTACGATCTCGGCATACCAAGGCCTCCTGGGCCAGTTTGGGGCCACTAGGATTACTGGTATTCCCTCCTCCTTGATCCTGCGAAGCAGTCTTTGTAGAAGAGGGATCGGAGGGAATGCATAGATCAGTGAGAACTGATTCCATGGAGTTATTAGAGCGTCTGTCCCGTAGGCTAGAGGATCTCTCGTTCTGGACACAAAGTTGTCCAATTTCTTGTTGAACCTGGAAGCTAGCAGGTCTACATCTGGGTTTCCCCATCTCAGACATATGGCCTGAAAGATCTCTGGGTGAAGAGACCACTCTCCTGGTAGCAGCTGCTGACGACTCAGGTAGTCTGCTTGCCAGTTTTCTATCCCTGGAATGAAGATTGCAGAGATGCAAGGTACATGCTCTTCTGCCCCTGCCAAGATCCGGTTCACCTCTCTTTGGGATGCCCGACTGTGGGTGCCTCCTTGGTGATTGATGTAAGCTACTGCCGTAGCATTGTCGGATTGAACCCGAACTGGGTAGCCCTGTAACCTGTATGTCCAGGTTTTGAGGGCTAGATATACCGCCCGGATCTCTAGCACATTGATGGGCAGGATCCCCTGAGTCTTGGCCCAGGTTCCCTGGGTAGAAGCCTCCTCGAATACTGCACCCCAGCCCGATAGGCTGGCATCCGTAGATACCACCTTCCAGGCCACTGGGAGGAAGGACTTTCCCTTCCGTAAATTCCTGGCTTCTAGCCACCAATTGAAGCTGTGGCGTACTTGTGAGGACAGGCGCATGGGTATATCCAGAGCTTGGCTCTTCCTGTTCCAGGAGGCTAAAATATTGCCTTGAAGTAGTCTCGAATGAAACTGGGCGTAAGGGACCGCCTCGAAGGAGGCTACCATCTTTCCCAATAGTCTCATGCAAAGGCGAATAGACGGCCTCTTGTTTGCTTTGACCTTGTGGATCAGGTCTTTCAGAGACTGTATCTTTGGCTCTGGCAGGTATACCCTGTTTTGGGCTGTATCTATGATCATGCCCAGGTACACTATCCTTCTTTGGGCCTGGAGAGAGGATTTTTGTAAGTTTATAATCCATCCTAAATGCTCCAGGTATCCTACTGTAGTGTCTACAGCGTGATCCAATCCCTCCTTTGACTGATCTATTAATAGTAGATCGTCTAGATAGGCTGTTACCGCAATGCCCCGTGTTCTTAGGTTTGCTAACAGAGGAGCTAGCACCTTTGTGAATACTCTGGGCGCGGTGGCTACACCAAATGGCAGGGCCACAAATTGAAAGTGGCGATCTTCTACCGCAAACCTTAGGAATCTTTGGTGAGCGGGGAGGATTGGTATGTGTAGATATGCGTCTTTGATATCTATGGACGCAATGAATTCTCCGCCTTTTAAAGTAGCGACCACGGATCGAATCGTTTCCATTCGAAAATGGCGAACGTTCAGAAACTGGTTTAGATTTTTTAGATCCAGGATGGGTCTGACTTCTCCGTTCGGTTTTGGAATCACAAAGAGGTTTGAGTAAAAACCTGAACCTTGCTCCTTTTGGGGTACCTCTGTAACCACACCTTGAGCTATTAAGTGATTCAAACCTTTGAAGAAGGATCCTCTTTTTTGTGGATCCTTGGAGAGTCTTGAACTTCGGAATTGAGAAGATGGGATCTCTCGAAATTCCAGTCTGTACCCTGAGGATATTGTGGATACCACCCATTTGTCCTGGGTTTCTGTCCGCCAAGTCGCTGAGAACTGACGAAGCCTTCCCCCCACTCGGCCGAGCGGGGGCGCCCCTTCAATGAGAGGTTTTGGGGGCTTGCTTATTAGCTCTTGAACCCCACGGCTTCTTGTTCTTCTGAGCCTGTTCTTTGGCTTTTTTGGGCGGCTGAAAAGGCCGTCGCCACTGGCTGGAGTCAGATTTCCCGGGAGCTGGGGAGAGAGTGTGTTTAAAACAAGGTCTCTTGTTTTTCTTTCTCTCAGGTAAAAGTGTCGTTTTACCACTTGATATCTTTTGGATATATCTTTCTAAATCTTCCCCAAAAAGGCGTTCGCCATGGAACGGGAAACTTGCCAACAACTTTTTGCATGGGGCTTCCGCTGACCAATGCTTAAGCCAAAGTACTCTGCGCATCTGTACCAGCTGGAGTGTAAGGCGTGATGCCTGTATGATAGAATCTCTCATGGCATCCACTGTGAAGCATAAGGCTTTAGGCAAATTCTCCCAATTTTTAGCCTGCTCTGAAGGCAGCTCCTTCAGCCCCTGCTTTACCTGTTGGCTGACGACCTGACACATACCGACTGCTGCTACTGCAGGTTGGATAATTGAGCCGGCCAAAAGGAAGGAGGATTTCAGTAAGGATTCCAACTTCTTCTCAGAAGGATCTTTAAACACTTGTACATTATCCACTGGACATGTCAGGTTTTTATTTACACAAGAAATAGCCGCATCTACCGTAGGCAGGCTCCATTTCTTTAAAAAATTTTCCTCCATAGGATAAAGAATGTTAAACTTTTTTGGAGGTGAAAAACGCTTATCTGGATGTTGCCAGTCTGCGTACAATAGATCCTCTAGTAACGGATGAACCGGGAAGGAGCATGCACCTTGCAGGGATCTTAATGATCCTAGGGAGGAGACAGGTGATTCTGTTACCTCCAAAGAGGGTAACCTAAATGCAGCTCGCACGGCTCCTGCATAGCATTGCACCTGTGACTTTAAAATCTGGGATACCGAAAACGGCTCATCCGATATCCCTGATCCGTCTGACTCCTCATCCTCTGCTGATGTAGCCTCCTCCTCATCCTCCTCCTCCTCAGGTACTTCTGAAGGGAGGTCCAATACTGGAGGAGATCTGCTTCGCTTATTGTCCTTTTTAGAGGATTTAGCGATTAAAGTAGCAATTTTCTCCTCCAGATTATTTAGGGCAGCTGATAAAGTGTCCTCAGTGACATATGCAGGCCCAGGCTTCACTGGGGAAGCCGCCATACCTGACAGAGGTAATGGCTCATCCTGTACAGGTGCTTTTGGCAACACAGGAGAGGAAGGTACCGAGTCAGCACAGCTAGAGCCCCCTGTCTCAGGCGGCGGTGCTCTTTTATCTCTTTTTGTCCGCATTACTTCCCCTGGAAGGCTTACTGTTTAGACAAAATACAAGGTACCTAAATGCATATACTACCGTGTTCAGTTTAGCAAATACATTAAGTATGCAACTTTTAACACATAACTATGCATAACATGGATGTCTTCTAGGAAGTACCCAATCCAACCACATGGAGTCTTACGTCCCTGTATAGCTGCTGTGTTTCTCTGCCAGGAACAAGAGAACTAACGAGCTTGCTTGCTGCTGCAGTGCTTTTTACACTGACAGTCTTTTAAATTTGGCGCCGTTTCTGTGCCTGCGCGCGCCACGTGCCCGCGCACGCCTCGGCCCCCCCCCCCCCCTCCGATAAAGCGCGCTCCCGCGCGCGCAGCGCGCGCGGCCTTTAGCGCTATGGTGGTGGCCATAGTGAGAGAGGACTCTCATCAGCCCCTGTCCCCACTTACCTGCATCTGCAGGTGTCTGTATCGGCCACCGGAAGGAGGAGCGGGGTTCTCAAGCAAGCTCAGCAGCGGAGGTGACGAGCAGTGTACTTCGCCGAAGCCGACACTGAACAGAGTGAGGTGAGTATATTCAGCTCTTTACTCCCCCCAGTGGTGGAAAAAAAGAAGACATCCACTTTTTGAAAAAGGTCCCAACCTAGTTATGGACCTTCTAATCTCACCTTATCCACGCCGCAGGTTTTTCTGCTGAAAGTTTTCAGACAGATACCAAACTTCACCCTTCACGGTGGGCTATGTGTGCCAACCTTCAGGGATATGGGTTCCTATTTAAAGGATACCTCTCCCCTGGGCCTTGTACAAGACTCTTACCAGGACTTTATAGCGAAATAGCGAAAGTGCTGGATCTTAGAGCCCAGTCCTCCGAAGAGAGACATTACAGGCGACGCCTCATGGATGAGGCCCGGATCCCATCCAGATTCAGCTCATTTGTAGGCGTCTTGGATGGATCCGAAAGCATAGCTCTTTTACCCCCAGAGGGTCTCTTTGGTAGAGCTTTTCTTTAGCACCTCCTAACGCGTCCAACACCTTTCGACACTGGCGAAAAAACTGAGGTACTTCCCTGATGGGAGGGGTTATATGGAGGGGAACTGTCTTCCATTGGTTGTGCCAGTGTCCAATCACCGCTGGTGACCCTTAACCCATTATGTAATGACTAGCTCTGTGTCCCGTGGTGTACGATAAAGAAATTGTGTGTGTGTACACTTACCTTTTCGCCGGGAAGCCCGCGCATGCTCGAAATGACTTCGACGCATGCGCGGTAGCTTCCTAGGCATAGGTAGGGTGAACAAAGATGGCGGCGACGGCATTGAATGTGACGAGCGCATGCTCGTCGTATTCGATGACGTCACCGCGTTCGCTCCATTCAAAGAACCGCGGGTTCTTTGAAAGGAGCGTGTGTACACTCGGCCGGGACAAGTTTCTTGTCCAAGAATCTCGTCAAAAAAAACGACATGTTTTTTTCGACGAGAATCTCGGCCGTGTGTACGAGGCATTAAGCTAAAAAAATGCCGAGGGTTTAATATGACTTTAACTAAAGAGGAACATTTATAATGCAACAAAAACAATACACTCATCTCAAGTGGCTAAATGATCAATTCTACTAATCTAAACATATATTGTGTCTAAAGAGCAAAGATACTCTAGCGTAAAGTAGAACTATAGACAAAACTTTTTATTTTCATTTTAGATAGAGTAAGGGAAGGTTATAACCAGTGTCATGTTTTTTCTTTTCCATTTGTGTCGCATTGGAGGGATTTCTCTTCGCTCCCTGTCACATAGCCAAACAGGAAGTGAGATGAAATCCCTGCAAATAAAGAGAATCCCCAGGGGGCCCCAGGTCACCAGAGCTAGTGCCCCATTGGAAAATTTCCCTTCTATTATTTTTTTGGAGACAACTAAAAATTTGGGATTTTCTTTTACTTTCAATGATAATGGTAAACAGGACAAATAGAGAGGGTGAATCTCCGCAACGGGTGCACAGACAGCAATAAACCTAGGAGGCATTCTAACCCATCTCTATTCTTTTCAAAACTAAAAAAAGTTTTGCCATTGGTTATACTTTAGCCTGTCCCTGGAAATAGTTTTTGATAGGGTGGGAACTATGAAAAGATTCTTTTAAAGCAAAAAACAAATGGCCAATACTTACTCTGCTCATAGAATCAAAACATTTCCTGACCAGCGATTCCACATCATTTGGACGATCTTGCACATTTATCCAGTCCAGTAGGGATACATTAAATGGCGGACCTTCATTACTCAAATGTCCCTCTGAGAAGTCTATATCCTGGCCAGAAGAATCCATAGTGTCTTGCTCCATACGATTGTCATGTACTTCCTGTGTTATATGTTCCCCAGATGTAGTGAGAGAAGCTAGCAAAGCCATTTTTTTTCGTTTTGTTTCATCATCACATTGCACTAGTTCAGCAGTCTTCTCATTCTCAAGTTCAACGACATCCCCTTCTGCAGAGGAAAAAAACCTATCTAGACACATCCTATAGCTGTGTCGTGTTAGGCACTCTAGCAGCGGAATCTTGGCCATGACGGAAACAGCAGTTCCTAGACTAAAGAATGAAAATCCAAACAAAAAGATTTCAGATCAATTCAATGACATTTTAAGCGCAGCACAAGAACAATCCAAAACTTTTTGTACATGACAAGCAGGCCAGTTAATAGAATGAATGGCTGATTAAGTAAAAACCAGTTACAAGTCAGGTGACTACTACTACCAGCAAAAACATGCAGACTCAGTGCACCCAAAATGTACTGTTTGTCTGGGAAAAATAATCTGCAATACATCAGATTTTGTGATGTTTTGTCTTTTTAGAAACTGCAAACAGAAAAATACCTGTTGGTCTGCCAGAAACCCAGTGTGCTCCTAATTTTATGTTTGAGTTCATAACACAGTGCATTTGATGCATTGAAATCCAAAGCAGTGTTGTCAGCCCTGTCCAGTTCTCTTCAGCTGGATTACAGAACACCTCCCTCTTAAGTCTCGAATCGGATTTTCCGACGGGAACTGTGTGATGATAGGCTGTTATCGGAAAATCTGACCGTTTGTATGCTCCATCAGACAATTGTTGTCGGAATTTCCGCCAACAAATGTTGGATAGCATGCTTTAAAATTTTCCGACAACAAATGTGTGCTGTCAGATTATCCGATCGTGTGTACAGAAGTCCGTCTGAAAAAAATCCAAAGTACAAACACGCATGCTCAGAAGCAATGCTCACCATAACACAACATTAGCAGAAGTTGCCCAAAGGGTGGCACTAAAGAGTTAAAAAAACACATAGTTTCGTGTTTGTTGGCCAACAATTATTTGCCGTTTGTATGCAATACAAGTTCACGGCCAACGCCCTTCGGACAAAAGTCCGAGGCTTTTTCCGCAGAAAGTCTGATCGTGTGTACGAGGCTTTATATTATGGAGATGAGAAGAGGAGGAATTGTTCTATAGTAGGCAGGGCTAAGAACACTCCTTAGGAGCTCAGTGCAGCAAAGACAGAGCTCACTTATTCTGAACTTGCCGCATTTTTAATAAGACAAAATATAAGGAAATGCGCATGTGTTGCAAAACAAATTTTAATCAAATTTAAAAAACACCACTGCCTGGCTGCTCATTAGACTTTTATAATTGGCAGCTAGTGAAATAATGCTTCTCATGTGACCACTTATTGGTCACAGTGTTAGGAGTCAAGCTATGGAATAGTAAGTATAGTATATAAAACTATAATACTAAATAATATAATAAGACATAATGAAAACATAGCAGTTCCCCATCCAATTCTGTCGGACTATGGCACTCATAAGTATATCACACAGAGGAAAGGGAATATCTATTCTATCCCAAGTATATTATAACATGATGACTGCATGACAGTGACAGTGATGGGAAACTAACAGGACAAGGACATATGGGATGTAATGGATTAAAAAATAAGATTGTTCAAATTAGAGAAGGGATGATGTATGTAAAAAAATTAATTAAAATATATACTAATAAATGGCTCAGGAAAAACACATTTCAATAAGTTAGACTTACTTAGTTAATTTAACTTTAATATCATCTATTGACTGCAGGTATTTTGAATATGCATTCTCAAACTTGAAAAGCAGTTTTTGGTATGAATGTGTACAATCTTCTAGGTTGGCCATTATGGCAGCCCAGCCCTGGTGCTGAAGATGCTCATCGTGAACCAGACCTTCACAAAACGAACAAAGCTTCTTGGCAACCTCGAACATTTCCTGCACAAAACAGAGGAAATTTCTAATCAGAAGCTATCCCAGAGTGTTCAACATTTATATAGTAACAGTTTAGCTTTAGTAAATTGCATAACAAACATGTACAGCAAACTACAGCAATAGATTTCAACAAGTAGACAATAGACAGCTGACAGTAGGCAAACTGATTTCTGTGGCTGTATAGTGCTATGTGCCGCATTCATAAAGCTGCACATGTGCACAGAAAAAATGTCCAAAATGCAGACTAGGTGCGTACAGCTGCCTTCAACCATTCAGACTTTAAAGTGAGCCGTGCGATCAATGATGAATCTAGTCAAAGATCTTATAGGGGAACTTCACCCTAAAGGGGAAATCCTGCTTTATGCCCTCCTCCCCACCTCCTCTACAATTTTTGGCACTTTTTTGGGGGGGAGCGGATACCTGGTTTTGACAGGTACCCGCTCCCAATTTCGGTCGGATCACAATAGTGCGTCCACTTTAAGTTCTCCCCCCGCCCGTAACCTTTTAAGACATGTCACAGAAGGCTGTGGGACCATTCAAAAAGCATAGCTCAGGTCGCACATGCACAGCTGCCCACAGTAAACATGCCAGTGTCAGGGTCCCGAAGACTGGTGAAGAACCAGTTTGAGTGAGGAAAGCACTGGACTCCTGGAAAGGCAAGTGTCCTTTTTTTTAAAGTCACACACAACAAAGCGAGGAACTGCTTTAATATAGTGCAAATATGAAATTTTACATCATCATTAACCCCTTCACGCCTAAGGGTAAAACAAATCTTATTACCCAACCACGATTTTGCAACTTTGACATGTGTTCGTAAAACTGTACACGTCATCACAACTAATTTGTACATCTAGGTAAATTACCGTATATACTTGAGTATAGGGCCGAAACAACTAATCGATTAATCAACAACTAATCGATTATGAAATTAATCGATTACTATTTTCAGAATCGATTAATCGGCCAGTAACATAATGGCGTTAAAAAACCCTAAAATTAGCAAATCGCTACTGTAAATATTACTTTCACTGTCCCACAGTAAAAAATGAACCCCTTACAGCTATTATTTGCTCTTTTTGTACTAATTTTAGTTTTTTTAACCCCATTATGTTACTTTACATCTCAGGCCTGGGTCACACCTCTGTGTTTTTTTGGTGCTTTTTGCAGAAACACACTACAGTTCATTTACATGGTTTCCTATGGGACACGTTCACATCCATGATTTTTTCAGCTGCTGCGTATTTGGAAAGGGCAAGGACTTTTTTTAATGCAAAACGGTGCTATTTTCTTTTGGGTTCAATATACGTCAATAGAGAGGCAGCAGAAAAGCATGTAATAATGTGTTTTTGCAGCAATTTGTGTTTTTTAATCTGCCCAACAACAAATTGGGCAAAAAAATAATAAATGTAAAAATGCAAATCGCGTTTTTTTTTTTACCGTTATTAACCGATTAATCGAAACAATAATCGGCCAACTAATCGATTATGAAAATAATCGTTAGTTGCAGCCCTACTTGAGTATAAGCTGACCCAAATATAAGCCGAGGCACCTAATTTTACCACAAAAAAACTGGGAAAACTTATTGACTCGAGTATAAGCCTAGGGTGTCCATCTGCATGCCTCACTGTGTCTCACTTTGCCTCACTGTGCCCATGACTAGACTGACATTTAACATGGGAGTCTATGGAAGGGGTGCCAGGCTTTGAAAAATCGGTGCTCCCCGGCCGTAGGTCCCCCAGACAAAAAACTTTGCACACTTATAAAGGAGAAATCCTTTCGGGTCCAGAAGACCTATGACCGGCCGGTACCGGGTCCCCAAAGTCACTGGAGAAATTACCGTTTAACATGGGAGTCTATGGAAGGGGGGGGGCGTGGCTTTGAAAAATTGGTGCTCCATGGCCGTAGGTCCCCCGGACAACGAACTTTTCATACTTGTAGAGGAAGAGTGGGGCTACATGTGCCAAGTTTGGGGTCCAGGGGACCTACGGCCGGCCAGTACCGGGTCCCCAAAGTCCGGGAGATCAGGCACAAAAAGGCGACTCGAGTATAAGCCGAGGGGGGCATTTTCAGCACTAAAAAATGTGCTGAAAAACTCGGCTTATACTCGAGAATATATGGTATACCTTGTTTTTTTTTGTTCAGGTCCAATCGGGCTTTCATTTGGTAGTAAATGGTAATGGATATCTCCTGGGTTTTTTTTTTTTATAAAAAGGAAAACTGGCTCAAACTAGTCATCCAGAGAATGATTTCAATGTACAGTAAAACCTTGGATTGCAAACATAATTTGTTTGGAAACGTGCTTGTAATCCAAAGCACTCGTATATCAAAGTGAATTTCCCCATAAGAAATAATGGAAGCTTAGATGATTCATTCCACAACCATTTATTCAGAAGTCCTTCAGTCCATATAAAAAGATTATAGCAATGTGATAGGTTGTGTAACTATGAAATTTCCATTCAAAAATGGCAGCCTCCAGAAGGGGATTAGAAGCAAAATCCAGCAGGAGCTACAGAGTATTAGACAAGAGAGGTGCCTCTAAGTGTAGTAATACTGTTACATTTAATGAAGGTACAACATTTAGCAACTAGTTGATGATTAAAAGAGGCACATCCAAGTATGTAGGCATTCGGGGTAAAGCTATCCACATAGACCATCCTCTGCACCACCGGCTCTCACTGATGTCAGTCTGCAATCATGACTGGGAAGACTACCCTGCAGTAGAGCGATCTGAAAGCGAGGCTTGAAGTGTTCGTGGAGCGCAGTGTGGAAGGGATGATGTTGATGGTGGTGCAGAGGACGGTCTATGTGGGCAGCTTTACCCCAGATGCCTGCATACTTAGACCATGAGAGTCTCTAAATATTGTACCTTCATTAAATGTAACCATATTGCTACATTTAGAGGCGCCACTCTTCTCTTTTTTACTCAGTTGTGACATGACGCTATTTGTATATCAAGACATCGCTGGTATATCAAGTCAAAATGTATTTAAAGATTTTGCTTGTCTTGCAAAACGCTCTCAAACCAAGGTTTTACTGGACAGGAAAGCCAGAGGGTAAGCAAAATGGCAAAAATGTGGGTTAATTTTAGCTTTCAAATAAAGAAAGACAGATAATGATCTGATGCAAGTGGCTACACAGACAAAAAAAGCACAAGAACATTCAGTACTAGCCTCTGAAATGAATATATGTACAAAGGTATGCTTGTTAATGAAAACAAAATGATCTTAGATGTGACACACCTCAGGGCCCCCTTATGGGAAGTGTTACAGGGTTCTGAATAATGTGAACTTTTTGTTTTTCAATGTAAAAACAATGAGCTTAGCAATGTACATTGCCTGCATACTTAAAAAACCTTCTGACTTTACAACCCCTTTATCTTAGTGCATACAAAATGCATTAAGATAAAAAGCCTTCTGTGTGCAACAGTCCCCCTCACACTTACCTGAGGTCCCTCTCTGTCCATGAGTGTCTCAGCCGCTTGAGATTCTCCTGCCTGAGAGGCTGAGACACAGCAGCGGCGCCATTGGCTCCCGCTGCTGTCAATCAAAGTCAGCTAGCCAATCAGGGGAGAGAGGGGTTGGGGCTGGGTCAGGGTTGCGAGTCTGAATGGACACAGAAAGCTGTGACTTGGCTCGGGTGCCCCCATAGCAAGCTGCTTGCTGTGGGGGCACTGAACAGGAGGGAGGGGCCATGATCACAGAAGAGGGACCAGAGAAGAAGAGGATCTGGGCTGCTCTGTGCAAATCCACTGCAAGAGAGCAGGTAAGTATAACATGTTTGTTATTTTTATAGGAAAAAAACGAGACTTTACAATCACTTTAAATGTGCCTGTTTTAGTCATAAACCATGTCAGCTGTCAAATGTTGTACCTTCATTAACCAGTTCCCGACTGGCTCACGTCTATATAGCAGAATGGCTACACTGCGCAAAAACCCGTACCCGTACGGGGTTTCCTTTAAGAGCCACCAGAGGGCGCGTCCGCTGCACGACGGGGGACCCGATGCACGTGGCCAGCGATCGTGTGCACAAATCCCTGTGCTGTCAGAGAAGAGGAGAAATGTTGTTTGTTCCTAGTAAGTAGGAACAGCGATATGCATCTTCTCCTACTCAGTCCAATACCCACACAGTTAGAACACACTGAAGGAACAGGCATTTAACCCCTTGATCGCCCCCTAGTGTTAACCCCTTCCCTACCCCTTCCTTACCAGTGACATTTACACAGTAATCAGTGCATTTTTATAGCACTGATCGCTGTATAGATGTCAATGGTCCCAAAAATGTGTCAAAAGTGTCCGATCTGTCTGAGATTCTCCTGCCTGAGAGGCTGAGACACAGCAGCGGCGCCATTGGCTCCCGCTGCTGTCAATCAAAGTCAGCTAGCCAATCAGGGGAGAGAGGGGTTGGGGCTGGGTCAGGGTTGCGAGTCTGAATGGACACAGAAAGCTGTGACTTGGCTCGGGTGCCCCCATAGCAAGCTGCTTGCTGTGGGGGCACTGAACAGGAGGGAGGGGCCATGATCACAGAAGAGGGACCAGAGAAGAAGAGGATCTGGGCTGCTCTGTGCAAATCCACTGCAAGAGAGCAGGTAAGTATAACATGTTTGTTATTTTTATAGGAAAAAAACGAGACTTTACAATCACTTTAAATGTGCCTGTTTTAGTCATAAACCATGTCAGCTGTCAAATGTTGTACCTTCATTAACCAGTTCCCGACTGGCTCACGTCTATATAGCAGAATGGCTACACTGCGCAAAAACCCGTACCCGTACGGGGTTTCCTTTAAGAGCCACCAGAGGGCGCGTCCGCTGCACGACGGGGGACCCGATGCACGTGGCCAGCGATCGTGTGCACAAATCCCTGTGCTGTCAGAGAAGAGGAGAAATGTTGTTTGTTCCTAGTAAGTAGGAACAGCGATATGCATCTTCTCCTACTCAGTCCAATACCCACACAGTTAGAACACACTGAAGGAACAGGCATTTAACCCCTTGATCGCCCCCTAGTGTTAACCCCTTCCCTACCCCTTCCTTACCAGTGACATTTACACAGTAATCAGTGCATTTTTATAGCACTGATCGCTGTATAGATGTCAATGGTCCCAAAAATGTGTCAAAAGTGTCCGATCTGTCTGTCGCAATACCACAAAAAATTGCAGATCACTGCCATTACTAGTAAAAAAAAATAATATTAAAAATACCTTAAATCTTTCCCATAGTTTGTAGACGCTATAACTTTTGCGCAAACAAATCACTATACGCTTAATGCAATTTTATTTACCAAAAATATGTAGAATAATATATATTGTCAAAAAAGAACGCAAATTTTGTTTGGATACAGCATTGCATGACCGTGCAATTACCAGTTGCCAATATGGTTACATTTAACCACTTCAGCCCCGGAAGGTTTTACCCCCACCCTGACCAGAGCACTTTTTACAATTTGGCATTGCATCACTTTAACTGGTAATTGCACGGTCATGCAATGCTGTACCCAAACGAAATTTGCGTTCTTTTTCCCCACAAATAGAGCTTTCTTTTGGTGCCATTTGACAATATATATTATTCTACATATTGTTGGTAAATAAAATTGCATTAAGCGTATATATTGCTACACTTAGAGGCACCTCTCTTCTCTTTTATACTCAGTTGTGACATGAAGCTACTCGTATATCAAGACATTGTTCCTTTATCTAGTTTGTTTATCCTCGTCTTGTCAAAAACTCGCAGACCAAGTTACTCGCAATCCGAGGTTTTACTCTAAAGCATATTCTGGCTGGACATGGTAGAGAGCGCGATGTTACCGCCCCACCTCTCCACCCATCCAATCAGGTGGAATTCCTATTTAAAAGTTTACCTTTCAGTAAGTTTACACGTTTTTGTGAATAAATTCCTGACATGTCACAATACAGTACTGAAAAAAAAAAAAAAGGCACCATCAAAAAAGCCAGTGAATTGACTTTGCCTAGGATGAGATGAATCTGCTGCAGGCTGGATGAAGCAATTCCTCAGTATCTGCTCCAGTGCAATATTGTAGCTTTGCAACAAGGTAAGAGGGTACATTTGTGAAAATAGTCAAGAACTGTGCATGCTCCAGTATTTACATATTTGTGCAATCCCTGAGCCAGCATTTCAGTGCATGCAGTAGGTTCTAGCCCTGGATAATACCTAAACAAAGACATCCTTCTGAAGAGAAAGATAGATGGAGGTGTTGTAGTCCATTAATCAATGGACAATTTCTCTGTTGCACATTAGTGAAATGGAAAATCTACACTACTGATCCACAAATGATCCTACTTTTCATGGCAAGTGACAGCTGAAGACCCACAATTATCACTCAATAATCAACAATCTTTGAGACCCATATGAAAAGTTTCATAAAGCATGCAGTCATTGGTCAGCAATGGCTGTTCCAAGGTTTGTGGTCATGCAGTGCTACAACGTGGGAACTGCACAAACCAACTAAAAAAAGTGAATAGAAGATTTTCTTGTTCTTTGGGGACAGAGGTAACATTCCAAACACTTTGTTATCAGAATCTAACACCATTGCTATGTTTTGCAAAAGAAGCTTTAAATTTCCCACCACTGCAAGCTGCGTCCTAGAGGCGACTGTGTGAAAGACTGCAGGCATCATGAGTGACTCTTCAACCTTTAGCTCCATTTCATTCTCTGCTGAAAATGTTGTTCTGGGAATAACCGGAGGACGCTCACACAATATCATCTCTTTATTGAACAGGAATATTGGATTTGTGTCCTGCAGAGAAAATAAAAACAAGTCAAATCACAAACATACAACAACTGATTAGGTCATTTTGGTTGCAAGATATAAAGTAAGACCAGAGCAGCAGTCAGAAAATAATACATTAAAGGCCTCATGCACACTGGATGTTTTTGGATGTTTTTTATAGCTGCTGTTTTTGGCTTCAGACGTTTTTTTCTAGTCAATAAACTCTCCAGCATGTTATCCTATAGCCTCATACACACGATCAGATTTTCTGCGGACAAAGCGTAGGACTTTTGTCCGAAGGGCGTTGGTCGTGAACTTGTATTGCATACAAACGTCAAAGAATTGTCGACCAACAAACATGAAACTACATGGTTTTTCAGCTCTTTAGCGCCACCCTTTGGACAACTTCTGCTAATGTTGTGTTATGTTAGCATTGCTTCTGAGCATGTGTGTTTGTACTTTGGAGTTTTGTCTGAAGGACTTGTGTACACACGATCGGATAATCTGACATCACACATTTGTTAGCGGACAGTTTTAAAGCATGCTATCCAACATTTGCTGTCGGAAAAGCCGACAACAATTGTCCGATGGAGCATACAAACGGTCAGATTTTCCGACAACAGCCTGCCATCACACAATTCCCGTCTGGAAAATCCGATCGTGTGTATGGGCCTTTAGTGTTTAAGCACAAATAGGCTGTTTACTGTTTTTGGCTGGAACTAGTGGGTTCTGAGAGGAGTTTTTCAGCTGTAAAAACGCAGCTAAGCGCTCAAAAACGCGGCTCACCAGCGTTTAACATTTTTGATCCCATTGAAAAAAAAAAAAAAAAAAACACTAATGCTAAAACGTTGAAAAACTCACTGCAAAGCTACTGCAGTTTTTATAACGTTATTATAACGTCCAGTGTGCATGAGACCTAAAGCAACACCCTACTTTATAAGACCCCTTTCACACTGGGGTGCTTTTCAGGCAGTTTAGCACTAAAAATAGCGCCTGAACAGCGCCCCTCAAGCCTTCACACTGGGACGGTGCGCTTGCAGGACAGGAAAACAAGTCCTGCAAGCAGCATCTTTGGGGCGGTGCGGGAGCCTATTCCTCCCCCTAATACCAAAGATGGGCGCTGTCTATTCCCACTGATGCCATAAAAATGTTCTATTCCCGCTGGCCACAGTCCCCCCCCCCCCCCATAAGGTCTGGCGGACAGTATACTGGCCCTTTGTTTAGAAAGTTTTGAGCCCCCTGCTTTAAAGGAAAATGTGAACTTTCTGATAAAGTGCACTCATCCACCTCTATAGGGGCATCTCCCTAAGCAGGCTAAAGGTGCCCAGGAGACAGCTCCACTGAATCAATAAGGACCTACTGTGCACATGTAGCAAAGAAGTTTTCAACCACAGAATGCAAACATTGTGGAAGGACGCAGCTTTCAGATTCAAGTAAGTACACATCTGCTGCAAGGGGGGGTTGGATAGTTTACATCAGAAGGCTAAGCAGGCTGGATACATTTATTTATTTTTTAAGTGCACTTATTCTTTGAGAAGAATTTCAATATGCTAGAATAATACTCACAGTACCAGCGCTGTAACTACAGACCCTCCTGTCTGGTGCCATACATTCGCCTCCATTTACTACAAGGATCTGGTGCTGAACAGCAATCTTGTACTTAGTCTGAATGGCATGCTTAAGGTCAGTCACCCTAAACACATAGAAAACAGAAAAACGAATTAACATGTAAATACAGTCTGCATGAAAAAAGGTCAATTAAATTGGCTTATTCCATTTTTTTTAAATCACGTAATAATGCTTCACAGGAGAGTGCAAAGCAATGGCAACATTACACAAAAGTCCCAGTCAGAGATAAATAATAATTATATTTAAGCAAACTGAACCTTAAAGGAGAACAAAAGGCAAAGCTTCTTTTTTATATATATTTTTTCCAGGGAGGGTAATAACCCCATTATTTGTTTTGCCCATCTGTGTCTCATTTGGAGATTTCCCTTCACTTCCTATCTCATAGCCAAAACAGGAATTGACAATTGAAAAGTCCTTCCAAAGTGAGAGAATCCCGGGGTCTCACCAGAACTAGTGTCATCACTGGAAGATTTCCCCTCTATTAAGGGGTGTCAATCCAAAATGTGGGATTTTATTTCACTTTCGATAACGATAAACAGGACTAATAGAGAGAGCAAATCCCCGTTAACCACTTAGCAACCACCTGCCGACAAATAACGTCGACAAGGTGGTTGCTTAACTCTGGGAGGACGTTATACAACGTCCTCCCAGAATCGCGCACACGGGAAACTCCGTGACCGCCGGGTCCTCTCTGGACCCGGCGGATCACGAATCGCGGTAAATCGCCGCTGATAGCGGCCGTTTACCACGTGATCGCTCCGTCAAAGGACGGAGCAGTCACTTGTAAACAGACCGGCATCATGTGATGACGCCGGTTCCTCTCTCCCCTCTCTGTACCGATCGGTACAGTGTGAGAGGGGAGGGGGAGAGAGCGGATGGCAGCAGCAGCACTGTGGGCTGGATCTGTGACAATTGCAGTCACAGATCCAGCCATCCATCCAGCCCTGTGCAATACCCTGCCAATACTCTGCAATACACCCTGCCAATACTCTGCAAAATACCCTGCAATACCCTGGTGCAATACCCTGGTGCAATACCCTGCAATACCCTGGTGCAATACCCTGCAATACCCTGGTGCAATACTCTGCAATACCCTGGTGCAATACTCTGCAATACCCTGGTGCAATACTCTGCAATACCCTGGTGCAATACTCTGCAATACCCTGGTGCAATACTCTGCAATACCCTGGTGCAATACTCTGCAATACCCTGGTGCAATACTCTGCAATACCCTGGTGCAATACTCTGCAATACCCTGGTGCAATACTCTGCAATACCCTGGTGCAATACTCTGCAATACCCTGGTGCAATACTCTGCAATACCCTGGTGCAATACTCTGCAATACCCTGCGCAATACTCTGCAATACCCTGCGCAATACCCTGCAATACCCTGCGCAATACCCTGCGCAATACCCTGCGCAATTCCCTGCGCAATACCCTGCGCAATACCCTGCGCAATACCCTGCGCAATACCCTGCGCAATACTCTGCAATACCCTGCGCAATACTCTGCGCAATACCCTGCAATACCCTGCGCAATACCCTGCAATACCCTGCGCAATACTCTGCAATACCCTGCGCAATACTCTGCAATACCCTGCGCAATACTCTGCAATACCCTGCGCAATACTCTGCAATACCCTGCGCAATACTCTGCAATACCCTGCGCAATACTCTGCAATACCCTGCGCAATACTCTGCAATACCCTGCGCAATACTCTGCAATACCCTGCGCAATACTCTGCAATACTCTGCAATACCCTGCGCAATACTCTGCAATACCCTGCGCAATACTCTGCAATACCCTGCGCAATACTCTGCAATACCCTGCGCAATACTCTGCAATACCCTGCGCAATACACCCTGTGCAATACTCTGCCATACTCCGCAATGCCCGGCCATACTCCGCAATGCCCGGCCATACTCCGCAATGCCCGGCCATACTCCGCAATGCCCGGCCATACTCCGCAATGCCCGGCCATACTCCGCAATGCCCGGCCATACTCCGCAATGCCCGGCCATACTCCGCAATGCCCGGCCATACTCCGCAATGCCCGGCAATACTCCGCAATGCCCGGCAATACTCCGCAATGCCCGGCAATACTCCGCAATGCCCGGCAATACTCTGCAATAACCACTTTCCACCCGCCGGCCGTCATATGACGTCCTTGACTTTGTGGGGGGATATCTGAATGATGGGTGCAGCTACAGGCATCATTCAGATATCAGCTTTTTCAGCCGGCGATTCCCTACACCATAACAACAATCATAGTGGCCGTTACGCCGCTTGATCATTCTTACGGGAGGCGAGAGGGTATGTCCCCCCCCGCCGCCCTCCGGTGCTCCTACCGACTCACCGCTATGATCAAAGCCAGGATTGTTGTTTTTTTTATTGTTTTTTTTTCAGGCTTCCCAGCCTAGAGGTGAGATGTGGGGTCTTATTGACCCCATATCTCACTGTAAAGAGGACCTGTCATGCCATATTCCTATTACAAGGGATGTTTACGTTCCTTGTAATAGGTATAAAAGTGATCAAAAAAAATTTTGGGGCGGAAAAACATGTCAAACTAAAATAAATAAAGTAAAATGAACAATAAAAAAAATATATATTTTTTTAAAGTGCCCCTGTCTCCGTGAGCTCGCATACAGAAGTGAACGCATACGTAAGTCCCGCCCACATATGAAAACGGTTTTCAAACCACACATGTGAGGTATCGCCGCGAACGTTAGAGCGAGAGCAATAATTTTGTCCCTAGACCTCCTCTGTAACTCAAAACATGTAACCAGTAAAAATATTTAAAGCGTCGCCTATGGGGATTTTTAAGTAGCGAAGTTTGGCGCCATTCCACAAGCGTGTGCAATTTTGAAGGGTGACATGTTAGGTTTCTATTTACTCGGCGTAACTTCATCTTTCACATTATGCAAAAACATTGGGCTAACTTTACTGTTTTTTTTTTTTTAAGCACAAAACATTTTTTTTACGTAAAAAACGCGTTAAAAAAATTGCTGCGCAAATATCATGCGAGATAAAAAGTTGTAACAACCACCATTATATTCTCTAAGGTCTTTGCTAAAAAATAGGATTTTTATAACAGCTTACCTGTAAAATCCTTTTCTTGGAGTACATCACGGGACACAGAGCGACTTAGTCATTACTAATGGGTTATATAGATACCGTCAGGTGCTGGCACTGGCAACTTCCAAAACCGGAAGTACCCTCCCCTATATAAGCCCCTCCCATCCGGGAGCACCTCAGTTTTGTAGCAAAGCAATAAGTGTCCCCAAAGAGGGGCGGGAGCTCTGTGTCCCGTGATGTACTCCAAGAAAAGGATTTTACAGGTAAGCTGTTATAAAAATCCTATTTTCTTTCTCGTACATCACGGGACACAGAGCGACTTAGTCATTACTAATGGGATGTCCTAAAGCAATGCCCAATGAGGGGGGGGATACACCATATATAAGCTGAGCGCTATCAGACATGAGGATCTTTTGCGGCCTGCAACACACTGCGCCCAAAGGCGACATCCTCCTGACTTCTAACGTCCACCTGGTAGAACCTAGTAAACGTGTGAACTGAAGACCATGTTGCGGCCTTACAGATTTGAGCCAGGGAGGCCTGGTGATGCACTGCCCATGAAGTTCCAACTGCTCTCGTGGAGTGCGCCCTAACTTTGAACGGAGGCGGTCTCCTTCTCAAGCCATAGGCTTGTATTATGACCTGTCGAATCCACCTGGCTAAAGTAGATTTTGATGCTGCCTGACCCTTTCTGGGGCCTTCCGGCAGAATAAACAAAGTATCCGTTCTGCGAATCTGAGCAGTGGCTTTTAGATAAGCTTTAACTGCTCTTACTACATCCAAAGAATGCAATAACTTTTCCTCTACCGAAGTAGGTCTGGGGAAAAAAGAAGGAAGAACCACATCTTGGTTCAAATGAAACCTCGATACCACCTTAGGAAGAAAGGCTGGATGAGGACGTAACATTACTCTGTCCTTATGGATAACCAGATATGGCTCTTTACAGGACATAGCTGCTAATTCCGACACTCTTTTAGCCGAACAAATGGCTACTAGAAAAATCAATTTCCTGGTGAGAAGCACCAAGGAAATATGCTGTAATGGTTCAAATGGTTGTTTCTGTAAAACCGACAGAACCAAGTTTAGATCCCATGGACATATGGGAATATTAACCGGAGGACTAATACGCATCACTCCTTGTATAAAGGCTTTGACTAGTGAATGCGAAGCCAAGGGCCTTTGAAAAAATATTGACAAGGCCGAAATCTGACCCTTGATAGTACTCAAGGCAAGCTTCCTATCTACAGCCCATTGTAGGAAGTCCAGAATCCTACCTATTACGTATTTACGTGGATGCCATTTCTTGGCCTCACACCAGGCGATGTACGCCTTCCAGATTCTATAGTAGATCTGCCTGGATACCGGCTTCCTGGCATTGATCATGGTAGATACCACAGCATTAGAGAGCCCTCTCTTTTTTAGAATGTGGGCTTCAATAGCCAGGCCGTCAAACCTAGGGCTGGTAAGGAAGGGTGGTATATCGGTCCTTGCGAAAGCAGGTCCGGACAATGTGGGAGGGTCCAAGGACTCCCCACAGACATTTTTACAATCTCCGCGTACCATGCTCTTCGGGGCCACGCTGGAGCCACCAGAATCACTGGTTTCTTTTCTACCCTGATTCTGCTGAGTAATCGAGGTAACAATTGTGGCGGTGGGAATGCATATATCAGCTTGAACTGATCCCAAGGGAACACTAGGGCATCCGAGCCGCAAGCTAGGGGATCCCTTGTCCAAGAGACAAACCTGT
This sequence comes from Rana muscosa, assembly GCA_029206835.1. Lineage (NCBI taxonomy): Eukaryota > Metazoa > Chordata > Amphibia > Anura > Ranidae > Rana > Rana muscosa. The sequence goes on from JARGYO010005626.1 coordinate 17,242,385, forward strand.
CCACTTTTGTGTTGAATCTGGATGCTAGCAGATCTACATCCGGTGTTCCCCACCGCTGACATATTGTCCGGAAAACCTCGGGATGAAGGGACCATTCCCCTGGGCATAATTGTTGGCGACTTAGAAAGTCCGCCTTCCAATTCTCCACTCCTGGAATGAATACCGCAGATATGGCTGGGACATATCTTTCTGCCCATCTCAGGATGTAATTTACTTCCCTTTGGGCTGCACGACTCCTGGTGCCCCCCTGACGATTGATATATGCCACTGCTGTGGCATTGTCTGATTGAATTCTGACAGGGGACCCTTGGAGTTTGGATGTCCATGCTACTAGGGCATACCGGGCTGCTCGTATCTCTAAGAGATTGATGGGCAGGGCCTTTTCCGCATCCGACCATCTGCCCTGGAGAGACCATTGCTCCAGCACTGCTCCCCAGCCTATAAGGCTGGCATCTGTAGTGACCACCTTCCAGGAAATCGGACTGAAGGATTTCCCTCTTTCCAGATTCTGGGGAACCAACCACCAGCGGAGGCTCTTGCGAACGGAAGGGGACAAGGACATTGGTAAGTCCAGAGCCTGAACTTTTTTGTTCCAGGCTGACAGTATGGCCCTTTGCAACTTCCTTGAATGGAATTGACCGTAGGGTACTGCTTCGAATGATGCCACCATTTTTCCCAGCAGCCTCATGCACAGGCGTATGGATGGCTGTCTTTTTGAACCCACTAAGTGGATCAAATCTCTCAAAGACGAACACTTTTCTTGAGGCAAGAAAATTTTTCTCTGGTCTGAATCCAGCCTTAGCCCCAAGTATTCCAGACTTTTGACTGGTTTTAGGGCTGACTTGTCTCGGTTGATAATCCAACCGTGATATTCCAGATACTTGATTGTCTCGTGAACAACCACTTCTAGTTTTTCCACTGAGTGGTCTATCAGCAACAAGTCGTCTAGATATGCCATTATCGTTACACCTCGTGTTCTTAGATTGGCCAATAATGGGGCCAGAATTTTTGTGAACACTCTTGGTGCTGTGGCCAGACCGAAGGGTAAGGCTCTGAACTGAAAATGGCGCCCTTCTACCGCAAAGCGTAGAAATTTTTGGTGGGCTGGAAAGATGGGAATGTGCAAATAAGCATCTTTGATGTCGATCGAGGCTAACCATTCCTCCCCTTGTAGGGCAGTGGCTACCGACCGGATCGACTCCATCCGGAAAGTCCTGATATGTAGGAATTTGTTTAGCCCTTTTAGATTTAATATGGGCCTCACGTCCCCGTTTGGCTTCGGGACTGTAAAGAGGTTTGAGTAAAACCCGAACCCCCATTCTTCCAGGGGAACCTCTATAATTACTGCTTGGAGCAATAATTGTTCTAGTGCCAACAGGAGGGATCCTCTCTTCTGGGGATCCCTTGGCACGTTTGACCTTATAAAGCGGGAAGGAGGGGAGTTTTTTAACTCCAATTTGTATCCCAGATCTACTGCGGAGAGCACCCATCTGTCTCGGATCGTGTCCCGCCAGGTCTCTGTGAACAACTGAAGTCTTCCCCCCACCCGATTGGGTGGGGGCAACCCTTCATGCATTTGACTTTGGGGGAGGTTTTGTACCTCTCCTGCTCCAGGGCTTCTTGTTACCCTGCAATTGTCCCTGATTTTTACCTCCGGGATTTGACCGAGGAGGCCGTCGGAACTGTTTCACAGCCGATGTCCTAGGGACTGGAGAAGCAGGCCTCTTAAAAGACGGACCTCTAACTCTATTTTTAACCAGCAAAAGTGTACTTTTACCGCTGGAAATTCTCTGGATATATTTGTCCAGGTCTTCCCCGAATAAGCGTTCACCATGAAATGGGAAGCTGACCAGCAATTTTTTACAGGGAGCTTCAGCAGACCAGTTTTTGAGCCATAGAAGCCTGCGCATATGTACTACAGACAGCGTAAGGCGGGAGGCCTGATGGATTGAATCCTTTATAGCGTCCACCGCAAAGCATAAGGCTCTAGGTAGATCAGCTAGGGCAAGAGCCTGCTGATCTGGCAAGTCTCTTAAGACCTGTTTCAACTGATCCTTCACTGCTTGGCAGACCCCAATAGCTGCCACTGCTGGTTGTGTCACCAATCCTGCTGTAGAAAAAGCAGATTTTAATAAGGACTCCAATTTTTTATCTATTGGGTCCTTGAACATTTGGACATTATCCACCGGACATGTCAGTGATTTATTCACACAAGAGATGGCTGCGTCCCCTGTAGGGACCCTCCATTTTCTGATGAACTTATCCTCCATGGGATAGACCACCGGAAATCTCTTGGGGGGAGTAAATATTTTGTCAGGATGCTCCCAATCCTGGTAAATGAGCCCTTCCAGTAAAGGATGGATTGGAAAGGAACAAATAGTCTGGGAGCTTTTAGCGACCCCAACGAGGAGACAGAAGTGGATGATGGCTCCGCAAGTGGCATTTTAAATGCTGATCGGACCATATTAGTCAGGGACTGAACCCATAACCTTTCAGCATGTGATGCTGAGAACGGCTCTTCCACTGTTGATTCCTCTACAACCGAATCGACCTCATCCTGATCCCCTTCAGGTAGGTCGATCCCTGTATGGGACTGTTGCTCTGTTAACAGGCACTCTGAGGGAGGAGACGGAGATCGGGCGCTTTTCTCCTGTGACAGGGAAGCCGCGATCAATGCTGACAATCTCTCTTCCAGCCCTCCCAGAGCTGAGGAAAAAACCTCCTCTGTTACATACACAGGAGCAGGTGAACTGAGGACAGCCACAGTACCAGGTACTCCTGAGGGTGCTCTACGGTCACTAACCTCTGATTCTTCAGGGGAGACTGGTGCAGCCAAAGCATGCCCAAGATCCTCAGAGCCCGATGGAGACCCCCTATTCCTCCTGGAATTTCTAGTCCCGGAGTTTTTAGACGGCATATTCCTAAGCCACAAAGCTGAGGTATTCCAGCCGAAATACACCAGTTACTGACAATAGTCTAGCATAAATGCTGCTATAAGAAACAGTTGGTGTCTACTAATGTGCCTTTCTAGGGGATGCCTGTATCAACCGCTTGCTGTATGCCTTCTTTAAATGTTGCCAGCTCTGTCTCTGTACCTCATAGCCAGCTCACCACACAAAATTGTGGTTTTTAACATGCTGGGACGCCCGCACATGCGCAGAAGCGCTGCGGCGCGCACAGAGCGTCATCCCCCAGGCTCCGCCCCCTTTCCCGGCTCACCTCTATATATAGAGGCGCGTGCGCGCGGCCACGTGCGCCTTCGGCGCTAATTTCGAAAATGGAAACCAGGGACAAGAGCCAGGGCCCCTTTGCCGCAGGCCGGGGGATGGACGAGCATTGCAACATGGCAGAGGAAGCAGTTTCCCATAAGAGAACTCACCATCTGCCTGGACTCGCTCTGATGAAAAGAACTAGTCCACATGACAAGAAACGTTCCACAGCGGCCTCTAGTGGACAAACACAGGTACCGCAGTCTAATATATTAAATATATATAAAAAATATATATTTTTTTTTTTCTTGACCACCATTAAAAATTATTACATTTTTTTAGTAGTTACAGGCATGCACAGAATTTTGCGGGAATACCATTAGGTAACAGACAGAAAGACAAATTAGGCTTGGGGGTCCCCCAATAGAACCAAGTTCCTGGGGGCCCCCACTTACCTGTTCCCCGCCGCAGGACTTTGTTTGGTCCACAAAAGCCCAAACTTCACCTATCACGGCAGGCATTGTAATCAAACCTTCAGGGACCGGGTTCCCAAGGATTCCACTCCCCTGGACCTGTATAGCACCCTGCACAGAAAACATCTTGGTCATGGGTATGACCAGAGCTCTGGATCCCAGGGTCCAGCTCTCCTAAGAGAAGCATTACAGGCAAAACCTTGCTCTTCTCTGCAAGGCCCGGGTACCGACCGTTTAGCTATGAAGCTTTTTTGGTCGGATCCGGAATAGCTTACTGAGGCCCAAAAGAACCTGTACGCAAGCTCAGTGAAAAACACATGTTTCTTCTTGGCCAACACCTTAGACACTGGCAAAAAACTGAGGTGCTCCCGGATGGGAGGGGCTTATATAGGGGAGGGTACTTCCGGTTTTGGAAGTTGCCAGTGCCAGCACCTGACGGTATCTATATAACCCATTAGTAATGACTAAGTCGCTCTGTGTCCCGTGATGTACGAGAAAGAAAAACATATATAATGTTTTGGGGTTCTATGTAATTTTATAGCAAATAAATGATGATTTTTACATGTAGGAGAGAAATGTCAGAATTGGCCTGGGTGCTCCAGAACGCCTGAAGGGGCTCCCTGCATGTTGGGCCTCTGTATGTGGCCACGCTGTGTAAAAGTCTCACACATGTGGTATCGCCATACTCTGGAGTAATAGCAGAATGTGTTTTGGGGTGTAATTTGTGGTATGCATATGCTGTGTGTGAGAAATAACCTGCTAATATGACAATTTTGTGGGGAAAAAAAAGAGAAAAAAAAATCTTGATTTTGCAAAGAATTGTGGGAAAAAATGACAACTTCAAAAAACTCACAATGCCTCTTTCTGAATACCTTGGAATGTCTTCTTTCCAAAAAGGGGTCATTTGGGGGGTATTTGTACTTTTCTCGCATGTTAGGGTCTCAAGAAATGAGATCGGCCGTCAGTACTTCAGGTGTGATCAATTTTCAGATATTGGCACCATAGCTTGTGGACTCTATAACTTTCACAAAGACCAAATAATATCCACCAATTTGTACTTATTTTTACCAAAGATATGTAGCAGTATACATTTTGGCCAAAATTTATGAAGAAAAAATTGTAATTTGCAAAATTTTATAACGGAAACGAAAAAAACCCCATTTTTTTTACAGAATTTTCTGTCTTTTTTCTCTTATAGCGCAAAAAATAAAAAACCCAACAGTGATTAAATACCACCAAAAGAAAGCTCTATTTGTGTGAAAAAAAGGACAAAACATTCATATGGGTACAGTGTTGTATGACTGAGTAATTGTCATTCAAAATGTGAGAGCACCGAAAGCTGAAAATTGGTCTGGTTATTAAGGGGGTTTAAGTGCCCAGTGGTCAAGTGGTTAAAGGGGCACAGACATCAATAAAAACTAACAGGTGTTCTAATCCCTCTCCATTCTATCCAAAACGAATTTAAAAAAAAAAAAAATTCTTTAAAGTGGTTGCAAAGGCAGAAGGTTTTTCATCTTAATGCATTCTATGCATTAAGATAAAAAAAAAAACTTGTGTGAGCAGCAGACCCCCTAATACTTACCTGAGCCCCAACTCGATCCAGCGATGTGCACGAGAGACTCGGCTGCCCGGGACTCTCCCTCCACATTGGCTAAGACAGCAGGAAAATGTCATTGGCTCCCACTGCTGTCAATCAAAGTCAATGAACCAATTAAGGAGAAATAGGGGGCAGAGCCAGGCTGCGGCTCCATGTCTGAATGGCACTCAACAGGAGGGAGGGGCCAGGAGCACAGAAGAGGGACTAGAAAAGAGGATGATCTGGGTTGCTCTGTGCAAAACCACTGCACAGAGCAGGTTTGTTATTTTTATAAAAAAAAAAAAAAGAAAAAAAAGAACTAGACTTTAGTATCACCTTACTATAAGTTACACTCACAGGATCAGTTGACTTCAGCAGCACTGGGCTACCCATACATTTTGTGAGGACAGTTGTTTCTGCATGCATGAACGTTCAACAGCGTCTCCCCGCAGGGATGTATTCCCAAGGAGGGGCCGAGCACGCTGACTAACCCCCAGCCAGAACTGCTTGGATGATGGGGGCAAGCTTACAGGAAGTGCGAAATTTAGGCAAAAAAAAAAAAAAACATTTAGGGAAATCGAAGGAAAAGGTAAGTGAACCAACAATGCACTAGCTTAAAAGGAACCTATTTAGAAACTAAAAAACAAACCTTTACAACCCCTTTAATTTTCAGAGATTTCCTCCCACTTCCTGTTTGGCTATGGGAAAGGAAGTGAAGCAAAATCTCTGCAATGGGATACAGATGGCTAAAAAAAAAATCTGACAGGGGTTATAACCCTCCCTTGCTCTATCCAAAATGAAAAATAAAGTTTTGCCTGTAGTTCTACTTTAACCATCCTGCATAGTGACAGTAGGTCAGTCAGCTTAAGCTTTAGCTACGGGTCTCTACATTCCAGTCCAGAAAGATAATATAACATGGCTCTGTGTTGTAGCTCTCTATGAACACACAGAATATTTTAAAAATGTGTTGAAATAATTACTAAATGCCGAGCCACTATTTTATACTTCACCCAGCTCTAGGGCATAGCAGTTTTCTCCCTGGCAAATTAGCAATAAAACACTATATAAAAAGTACAAATAAAGATTTGTTAAGCAGAGGATATTAGGAACATATCCTAGAGAGTCTTCCTTGCTCCAGACAATGAAGTAGTCCCTATGAATGCTGCCAATTACCCCATACTGGAAGGTGAAATGGTGCGTGTTCTTGTTCTGCTGTAATCCTATCCAGAAGAGGCAGAAAAACTAATACAAAGCCAGTACAGAGACAAGATGCAAACTGATGATTTAAAACAGTGCTGTCTAATTTATTTGAGTAAGGGTGGGCCACATTCCTTTTATATCTGCTGCAGCTTTTGCAAATTAAAATATGACCTGCCAAAATGCAAGTCATGCAGTTTTCATACAGATATTAAAAGTTCCAAGAGTTTTTAGAAGATTAACTACTTGTTTGCTAATACTAAACTGATACTTCTCCTGTGATAAGGCATATTTAGCATATTTATAGAATTGTTTAGCCAAGAAGATTACATTATGATACTTATAAAAAAGATAAGCTTGGATGGGAGTATACCATATGAACTATTCATAATTCAATACTAGATATTCATAAAGTGGAGGCAAGGTTATCCAAATGTCTTGTGCAGAACAAATAAAAATTGATGATGTCCATAAAAATGACAGCGGGAACCTGCAAACATGCATATGGCAACTTCATTGTCAAGTTTTAACCGTCAAAATAAAGAAGCTGAAATTTTAACTTTTAAGTAACGTATTCACCATTATTTTTTTGTAGTCAGAGGGTCTACATGAGTGGATAATATTAAAATTTGTTACTCTATAAAACGCTTTTCTCCCTTGGGACTGAAAGCACTAAGTAGGTAAGGCAGTCATCTTGGGCGCACTCGACTGAGCAAAGTAACCTATCATTGGGGGGGGGGGGGGAGTTACTTAACTCAAATGGACTTTGCAAGTTCAGTTGCTCGAGCGCTTAGTAAATGATATAAAGTTCCACTTTCCAAAGAATACTCAATTACGCAAGGAAAGGAAAGCCCGCTGCCGGCTGATGTCACAGAGCGGGTCCAGGCTAGGGAATGATCACGGCAATATGGTCAGGATCCACCCACAACCCTGAACTGGCACCTGACTTAGCCTATTAACAAGCCACTAAGCACCTGAGGCAGCCGCTCTCGCCCCCTGACAATCACCAGAGCTCTGAGAACCGAGCGATCAGTGGTCTTTGATCAATCGGTTCTCAGTCTTAGCCCAGGTTAACACTGGGCTGCGGGAGTGAAGCCATGCGAGTTCAGCTGAACTCGCATGATTTCACTCCCGCTGGTCAGTCCCGGTTTCAGCCGCGATTACAAAGACATCTGTGCAGGTTTCTGCACAGATGTCAATGTAAATCGCGGGCCGAAATCACAAAAAGTAGTACAGAAACTACTTTTTGAAATCGGTGCAGCGCCGCAGATAGAGCGTCGCACCGATTAGGACGGTGTCCTTGCCGGAAATTGCCGGCAAATGCCGCCGTTTTCAAAACACACGAGTGTGAACCAGGACTTAGAGCCGGAGGGGGACAGATGCTACAGTCACCTAGGTAAGTATGATTCTTAAAAAAAAACAAAAAACTGAACTTCTCTTTAAAATGATTTTTCCATTCTTTATTCCTACTGTAAAGGATAGAGGCAGTAGGTGTGGCGCTGTTCTAAAAGGCAATGCTATACCAGGAATCTGAGTGCTCCAATAACACACTCTAACCAGTGATTATATATAAACTATACCATCTAGTATGCAAACTTAAAATAAATAAATTGGAAAAAAAAGTGACTGGTGCTATATGCAGCTAAATAGCTTGCAATGTGATAATGCATAAATGTGACAAAAAGTGCAATTTTATTTAAAGTGAATGGTGCTATGGTGAACAATTTAATTAACACAGTCCTTTTTGTAATACAAAATCTTTTGCAAAAAATTGACAGGTGCTCCTTATAGTGCCCCCTAAGGTATTGCACTCACTGGAAATATTCACCCCTCGAATGGGTATTTAACTTCCACAGTGTTTGCCACTGTGCAGCAGTTTCAAGAACCACTCCTTTAGTGACCGTTCTTTGCTTTGCTCTTTTAGATATTCATCCGTATCACCCACATGAAGAGAAAAAATGCTCCCATAGCATAATACCGTTTTACAAAAGATTTATTGAAATTGTACAGTTGAAAACATACTCACATCCTCTCTGTATGTTTAAAACATTTAAAACCAGGAAACCCGGGATGATTCGCGTTCCACGGCTCAAAACCTGAAGTGACTCAAAGACGCTAGCTTCTAGCATCTTTGTGTCACTTCCGGTTGAGAGGCTAAGTCAGGTGCCAGTCCAGGGTTGTGGATGGATCCTAACCATATTGCAGCGATCATTCCCTAGCCTGGCCCCGCTCTGTGACATCAGCCGGCAGCGGGCATTCCTTTCCTTGCGTGATTGAGTATTCTTTGTAGGGCTGCGGAAATTAACGATTAATTGCTCGATTAATCGTTCATTTCTTTGATCGCTCAAAATAATTTTGATTGGGACGATCCGCGGATTGAGCTCCGCGGTCATGCCCATAGGAAAGGCCGCGGCTTCGGCCTAGCTCCGGCCATCTTGGTACACCCACAACTGGCCTAGTAGCGGCGCGCTGACGTCATCATGACCCGCCTGCTTGTGTCGTATGCGGACGGGTCTGCCTGCTGTCTATTCCGGTAAGAGCAGACAATCCGAGATGTGGGAAGATGTAGATATTACGGTATGGGGGGAGATGTGGATATTACGGTATGGGGGAGATGTGGACATTACGGTATGGGGGGAGATGTGGACATTACGGTATGGGGGGAGATGTGGACATTACGGTATGGGGGGAGATGTGGACATTACGGTATGGGGGGAGATGTGGACATTACGGTATGGAGAGAGATGTGGACATTACAATATGGGGGGAGATGTGGATATTGCAGTATGGGGGGAGATGTGGATATTACGGTATGGGGGGAGATGTGGATATTGCGGTATGGGGGGAGATGTGGATATTACGGTATGGGGGGAGATGTGGATATTACGGTATGGGGGGGGGGAGATGTGGATATTACGGTATGGGGGAGATGTGGACATTACGGTATGGGGGTAAATGTGGACATTACGGTATGGGGGGAAATGTGGACATTACGGTATGGGGGGAGATGTGGACATTACGGTATGTGGGAGATATGGACATTACGGTATGGGGGGAGATGTGGACATTACGGTATGGGGGGGAGATGTGGACATTACGGTATGGGGGGGGAGATGTGGACATTACGGTATGGGGGGGGAGATGTGGACATTACGGTATGGGGGGGAGATGTGGACATTACGGTATGGGGGGGAGATGTGGACATTACGGTATGGGGGGGAGATGTGGACATTACGGTATGGGGGGGAGATGTGGACATTACGGTATGGAGGGAGATGTGGACATTACGGTATGGAGGGAGATGTGGACATTACAGTATGGAGGGAGATGTGGACATTACAGTATGGGGGGAGATGTGGACATTACAATATGGGGGGGGAGATGTGGACATTACAGTATTGGGGGAGATGTGGATATTACAGTATTGGGGGAGATGTGGATATTACAGTATGGGGGGAGATGTGGACATTACAGTATGGGGGGAGATGTGGACATTACAGTATGGGGGGAGCTGTGGACATTACAGTATGGGGTGAGATGTGGACATTACAGTATGGGGGGAGATGTGGACATTACAGTATGGGGGGGAGATGTGGACATTACAGTGTGGGGAGATGTGGATATTACAGTATGGGGGGAGATGTGGATATTACAGTATGGGGGGAGATGTGGACATTACAATATAGGGGAGATGTGGATATTACAATATGGGGGGGAGATGTGGATATTACAATATGGGGGGGAGATGTGGATATTATGGTATGGGGGGAGATGTGGACATTACAATATGGGGGGGAGATGTGGATATTACAGTATGGGGGGAGATGTGGACATTACAATATGGGGGGGAGATGTGGACATTACAGTATGGAGGGAGATGTGGATATTACAGTATGGGGGGAGATGTGGACATTACAGTATGGGGGGAGATGTGGACATTACAGTATGGGGGGAGATGTGGACATTACAGTATGGGGGGAGATGTGGACATTACAGTATGGGGGGAGATGTGGACATTACAATATGGGGGGGGAGAGATGTGGACATTACAGTATGGAGGGAGATGTGGATATTACAGTATGGGGGGAGATGTGGATATTACAGTATAAAATAAAATAAAAATTGTAAAACTGTATGTGCGTTATAATTAATCGAAATTAGTCGATTAATCGATTTTAAAAAAATAGATTAACCGAACACGAAAATTTTAATTAGTAACAGCCCTAATCCTTTGTAAAGTGGAGCTTTATATCATTTACTAAGCTCTAGAGCAACTGCACTTGCAAAGTGCAAAGTCCATTTCAGTTTAGTAACCCCCCCCCCCCCCCAATGATAGGTTACTTTGCATAGTAATATAAGGAGCACCAGCACAAAGGGCACATGCCTAAAGAGCACCTGTCACTTTTTTGCAAAATACTTTGTGTTTATTAAATTTTTCACCATAGCATGTCATTTTGAATAAAATTGCACTTTTTCTCACATTTATGCATTATCACATTGCAAGCTATTTAGCTGCATATAGCACCAGTCACTTTATTTATTTCCAACTTATTTATTTCAGGTTTGCATACTTGATGGTATAGTTTATATATAATCACTGGTAAGAGTGTGTTATTGGAGCACTCAGATTCCTGGTATAGCATTGCCTTATAGAACAGTGCCACACCTACTGTCTCTACCCTTTTAACCCTATAATCCCCACATAGGTGACTGTATTAGTAGGGGCAGCAGTTCAAAATATACATTCAGCCATTTGCGTGGGACTACCCACAATCTCTTTTTACTCCTACTGTATTAGCAAAATTTGCTATAAGTATAGGAACCAGACTTAAAACAGATTTTGCTATCAGAGTTAAGTAACGATTCTTTAAACAATTACAGAATTTTGATTGAATTGTGTTCTTCGCATACCTAAATTCAAGGTAATAAATCTGTGTTGAATCTGAAGAATTACACCATGCTCACGATTCCCCAACATGAATGCTTACAGATGTTCATCACTTGTCTACGCATATGTTGATTTGTAGTGCCATATGCATCAGGATAAACAAGTGTCTACATTTCCAAACCACTTAAAGCAGAGCTCCACCCTAAAGTGGAACTTCCGCTCATCGGAACCCTCCCCCCTTCCGGTGTCACAATTGACACCTTTCAGGGGGGGAGGGGGGTGAAGATACCTGTCTAAGACAGGTATTTTCACCCACTTCCGCGAGTCCTCTTTGCGGGAAATCTGCGGGAAGTACGTCACTTCCCGCAGAATACCCGTTGTGTTCTGGGAGACACTCGGCTCCCAGAACACACAGGGACCAGTCAGAACGGCGCAGCGCGACTCACGCATGCGCCGTAGGGAACCGGGCAGTGAAGCCGCAAGGCTTCACTTCCTGGTTCCCTCACCGAGGATGGCGGTGGGGGCAGCAGAATGACGAGTGATTGCTCATGCTCTGCTGCGGACGTCGCTGGACTCCAGGACAGGTAAGTGTCTTAATATTAAAAGTCAGCAGCTGCTGTAGCTGCTGGCTTTTAATAAAAACATTTCGGCGGAGCTCAGCTTTAATCCTAATTTTACATTAATTTTACATTTATATTAGTAGGACTTAATTCAGATTTTGTGCATCTTCCTTTTACCGTAATGCAAATTGCAAGTTTCGGAGTTCTACCCTCCCTTACACAACAGAAAAACACTTTCAGAGAAGATAGCTGCATACAAGAAAAATCAACTACCGTATATACTCGAGTATAAGCCGAGTTTTTCAGCACATTTTGTTGTGCTGAAAATGCCCCCCCTTGGCTAATACTCGAGTCTGTGTCCATCTTCAACTTTGTGTGCCTGATTCCGGACAGCCGTAGGCCCCCTGGACCCCAAACTTGGGACACATATAGCCCCCCCTCTTCCTCTATAAGTGTGCAAAGTTTGTTGTCCGTGGGACCTACGGCCCGGGAGTACCGATTTTTCAAAGCCGGGCACCCCTTCCATAGACTCCCATGTTAAACGTCAGTCTAGTCACACAGCGCCGGAGATCAGGTAGGGAGATTGGGCACAGTGAGGCATGGGCACAGTGAGGCATGGACACAGTGAGGCAGGCACATGGACACAGTGAGTCATGCAGATGGACACCCTAGGCTTATACTCGAGTTATGAAGTTTTCCCAGATTTTTGTGGTAAAATTAGGGGCCACGGCTTATATTCGGGTAGGCTTATACTCGAGTATATATGGTAGTTTCAAAAAAAACTCAACAATGAAGAACTCTGATAAACAGGTTCAGCAGAAATAAATCTTTCCTTGTGGGAGTCGGGTGGTTGTGACCTTACATGTGTACTTCCAATGTATGTTCACAAGTGCCAAAAGAAAGACACAAAACACATATACGCTGCCGGAGTCCATTTATTACCAATGCTTTGTATTTTTTATTTACGCTCTTAAATGTTCTTTTTAGTGAAGCTATGCTTGTACTGCTTTTGCATATTTTCTGTAATGAGCTTGCGTCAGTGGTCCAGTTGAACATCACAATATGAAACAAATAATTTGTCAGCATCTGGAATGTGGTTTATTTAAATACCGCAGTGCACATGATCAAGTGCATTACCACTAAAAGGCTACAATGCACTCTAGAAAAACAAACAAGGCGCCTCTAAGTGCAGAAGTATAAAACTTTTAATATCCCCTAAAAGGGTTAAAAACACTTACAAGATAGTGGATGAAACAGGCATGTAGCAGGTAAGTGCGTCCAGGAGATGTTCCAGTGGCAGGGCAGTCCCAGTCTGTGATGGTAAAGCTTCCAGGGAAGTCCACGAGATAACAGCTGATTGTGCTGTGAATGTTCAGAGGACACAGTAACTCTGGAGCCTGGGGATGATGTCAGAGGAAGCGAGACAGAAACCAGCATGGAACACAAACAGGAAGTGGACAGGAAGTGTGTCATAGAGGTGGGACGCGTTTCGGAACAGCTCATTGGTTCCTTCTTCAGCCAGTGACGATGGTTCCATAAGGGCTGTTTGTGTTCCATGCTGGTTTCTGTCTCGCTTCCTCTGACATCATCCCCAGGCTCCAGAGTTACTGTGTCCTCTGAACATTCACAGCACAATCAGCTGTTATCTCGTGGACTTCCTGGAAGCTTTACCATCACAGACTGGGACTGCCCTGCCACTGGAACATCTCCTGGACGCACTTACCTGCTACATGCCTGTTTCATCCACTATCTTGTAAGTGTTTTTAACCCTTTATGGGGATATTAAAAGTTTTATACTTCTGCACTTAGAGGCGCCTTGTTTGTTTTTCTGTTTCCATTAGAGATTGCTTGTCTCCCTGAGTGCTGCCTAAAGTGTGTGAAGATTTGCTACCCTCTCCAACACAGACCTTATCTGTCAGGATTCAAATGCTTGCAGCGCCCTGGATATACAGGTCCTTCTCAAAAAATTAGCATATTGTGATAAAGTTCATTATTTTCTGTAATGTACTGATAAAGATTAGACTTTCATATATTTTAGATTCATTACACACAACTGAAGTAGTTCAAGCCTTTTCTTGTTTTAATATTGATGATTTTGGCATACAGCTCATGAAAACCCAAAAATCCTATCTCAAAAAATTAGCATATTTCATCCGACCAATAAAAGAAAAGTGTTTTTAATACAAAAAAAGTCAACCTTCAAATAATTATGTTCAGTTATGCACTCAATACTTGGTCGGGAATCCTTTTGCAGAAATGACTGCTTCAATGCGGCATGGCATGGAGGCAACCAGCCTGTGGCACTGCTGAGGTGTTATGGAGGCCCAGGATGCTTCGATAGCGGCCTTAAGCTCATCCAGAGTGTTGGGTCTTGCGTCTCTCAACTTTCTCTTCCCAATATCCCACAGATTCTCTATGGGGTTCAGGTCAGGAGAGTTGGCAGGCCAATTGAGCACAGTAATACCATGGTCAGTAAACCATTTACCAGTGGTTTTGGCACTGTGAGCAGGTGCCAGGTCGTGCTGAAAAATGAAATCTTCATCTCCATAAAGCTTTTCAGCAGATGGAAGCATGAAGTGCTCCAAAATCTCCTGATAGCTAGCTGCATTGACCCTGCCCTTGATAAAACACAGTGGACCAACACCAGCAGCTGACATGGCACCCCAGACCATCACTGACTGTGGGTACTTGACACTGGACTTCAGGCATTTTGGCATTTCCCTCTCCCCAGTCTTCCTCCAGACTCTGGCACCTTGATTTCCGAATGACATGCAAAATTAGCTTTCATCCGAAAAAAATAGGATTTTTATAACAGCTTACCTGTAAAATCCTTTTCTTGGAGTACATCACGGGACACAGAGCGGCATAGTCATTACTATGTGGGTTATATAGTTTACCTTCAGGTGCTGGCACTGGCAACTTCCAAACAGGAAGTACCCTCCCCTATATAAGCCCCTCCCATCCGGGAGCACCTCAGTTTTGTAGCAAAGCAATAAGTGGCCCCAAAAGAGGGGTGGGAGCTCTGTGTCCCGTGATGTACTCCAAGAAAAGGATTTTACAGGTAAGCTGTTATAAAAATCCTATTTTCTTTCTCGTACATCACGGGACACAGAGCGGCATAGTCATTACTATGTGGGACGTCCCAAAGCAATGCCCAATGAGGGGGGGGGATACACCATACATAAGCTGAGCGCTATCAGACATGAGGATCTTTTGCAGCCTGCAACACACTGCGCCCAAAGGCGACATCCTCCTGACTTCTAACGTCCACCTGGTAGAACCTAGTAAACGTGTGTACTGAAGACCATGTTGCGGCCTTACAGATTTGAGCCAGGGAGGCCTGGTGATGCACTGCCCATGAAGTTCCAACTGCTCTCGTGGAGTGCGCCCTAACTTTGAACGGAGGCGGTCTCCTTCTCAAGCCATAGGCTTGCATAATGACCAGTCGAATCCACTTGGCTAAAGTAGATTTTGACGCTGCCTGACCCTTTCTGGGGCCTTCCGGCAGAATAAACAAAGTATCCATTCTGCGAATCTGAGCAGTGGCTTTTAGATAAGCTTTAACTGCTCTTACTACATCCAAAGAATGTAATCATTTTTCCTCTACTGAACTAGGTTTGGGGAAAAAAGAAGGAAGAACCACATCTTGGTTCAAATGAAACCTCGATACCACCTTAGGAAGAAAGGCTGGATGAGGACGTAACACTACTCTGTCCTTATGGATAACCAGATATGGCTCCCTACAGGACATAGCGGCTAATTCCGACACTCTTTTAGCCGAACAAATGGCTACTAGAAAAATCAATTTCCTGGTGAGAAGAACCAGGGAAATATGCTGTAATGGTTCAAACGGTTGTTTCTGTAGAACCGACAGAACCAGGTTTAAGTCCCATGGACATATGGGAATATTAACCGGAGGGCTAATACGCATCACTCCTTGTATAAAGGCTTTGACTAGTGAATGCGAAGCCAAGGGCCTCTGAAAAAATATTGACAAGGCCGAAATCTGACCCTTGATAGTACTCAAGGCAAGCTTCCTATCTACAGCCCACTGTAGGAAGTCCAGAATCCTACCTATTACGTACTTACGTGGATGCCATTTCTTGGTCTCACACCAGGCGATGTACGCCTTCCAGATTCTATAGTAGATCTGCCTGGATACCGGCTTCCTGGCATTGATCATGGTAGATACCACAGGATTAGAGAGACCTCTCTTTTTTGGAATGTGGGCTTCAATAGCCAGGCCGTCAAACCTAGGGCTGGTAAGGAAGGGTGGTATATCGGTCCTTGCGAAAGCAGGTCCGGACGATGTGGGAGGGTCCAAGGACTCCCCACAGACATTTTTACAATCTCCGCGTACCATGCTCTTCGGGGCCACGCTGGAGCCACCAGAATCACTGGTTTCTTTTCTACCCTGATTCTGCGGAGTAATCGAGGTAACAATTGTGGCGGTGAGAATGCATATATCAGCTTGAACTGATCCCAAGGGAACACTAGGGCATCCGAGCCGCAAGCTAGGGGATCCCTTGTCCAAGAGACAAACCTGTCCACCTTTGCGTTGAATCTGGATGCTAGCAGATCTACATCCGGTGTTCCCCACCGCTGACATATTGTCCGGAAAACCTCGGGGTGAAGGGACCATTCCCCTGGGCATAATTGTTGGTGACTTAGAAAGTCCGCTTTCCAATTCTCCACTCCTGGAATGAATACCGCGGATATGGCTGGGACATATCTTTCTGCCCATTTCAGGATGCAATTTACTTCCCTCTGGGCTGCACGACTCCTGGTGCCACCCTGATGATTGATATATGCCACTGCCGTGGCATTGTCCGATTGAATTCTGACAGGGGACCCTTGGAGTTTGGATGTCCATGCTACTAGGGCATACCGGGCTGCTCGTATCTCTAAGAGATTGATGGGCAGGGCCTTTTCTGCATCCGACCATCTGCCCTGGAGAGACCATTGCTCCAGTACTGCTCCCCAGCCTATAAGGCTGGCATCTGTAGTGACCACCTTCCAAGAAATCGGACTGAAGGATTTCCCTTTTTCCAGATTCTGGGGAACCACCACCAACGGAGGCTCTTGCGAACGGAAGGGGACAAGGACATTGGTAAGTCTAGGGCCTGAACTTTTTTGTTCCAGGCTGACAGTATAGCCCTTTGCAAATTCCTTGAATGGAATTGACTGTAGGGTACTGCTTCGAATGATGCCACCATTTTTCCCAGCAGCCTCATGCACAGGCGTATGGATGGCTGTCTTTTTGTACCCACTAGGTGGATCAAATCTCTCAAAGACGACACCTTTTCTTGAGGCAAGAAAAATTTTCTCTGGTCTGAATCCAGCCTTAGCCCCAAGTATTCCAGACTTTTGACTGGTTTTAGGGCTGACTTGTCTCGGTTGATAATCCAACCGTGAGATTCCAGATACTCGATTGTCTCGTGAACAACCACTTCTAGTTTTTCCACTGAGTGGTCTATCAGCAACAAGTCGTCTAGATATGCCATTATCGTTACACCTCGTGTTCTTAGATTGGCCAATAATGGGGCCAGAATTTTTGTGAACACTCGTGGTACTGTGGCCAGACCGAAGGCTAAGGCTCTGAACTGAAAATGGCGCCCTTCTACTGCAAAGCGTAGAAATTTTTGGTGGACTGGAAAGATGGGAATGTGCAAATAAGCATCTTTGATGTCGATCGAGGCTAACCATTCCTCCCCTTGTAGGGCAGTGGCCACCGATCGGATCGACTCCATCCGGAAAGTCCTGATATGTAGGAATTTGTTTAGCCCTTTTAGATTTAATATGGGCCTCACGTCCCCGTTTGGCTTCGGGACTGTAAAGAGGTTTGAGTAAAACCCGTACCCCCATTCTTCCAGGGGAACCTCTATAATTACTGCTTGGAGCAATAATTGTTCTAGTGCCAACAGGAGGGATCCTCTCTTCTGGGGATCCCTTGGCACGTTTGACCTTATAAAATGGGAAGGAGGGGAGTCTTTTAACTCCAATTTGTATCCCAGACTTACTGCGGAGAGCACCCATCTGTCTCTGATCGTGTCCCGCCAGGTCTCTGCGAACAACTGAAGTCTTCCCCCCATCCGATTGAGTGGGGGCAACCCTTCATGCATTTGACTTTGGGGGAGGTTTTGTACCTCTCCTGACCCAGGGTTTCTTGTTACCCTGCAATTGTCCCTGATTTTTACCCCCGGGATTTGACCGAGGAGGCCGTCGGAACTGTTTCACAGCCGATGTCCTAGGGACTGGAGAAGCAGGCCTCTTAAAAGAGGGACCTCTAACTCTGTTTTTAACCGGCAAGAGTGTACTTTTACCGCTGGAAATTTTCTGGATATATTTGTCCAGGTCTTCCCCGAATAAGCGTTCACCATGAAATGGGAAGCTGACCAGCAATTTTTTACAGGGAGCTTCAGCAGACCAGTTTTTGAGCCACAGAAGCCTGCGCATATGTACTACAGACAGCGTAAGGCGGGAGGCCTGATGGATTGAATCCTTTATAGCGTCAACCGCAAAGCATAAGGCTCTAGGTAGATCAGCTAGGGCAAGAGCCTGCTGATCTGGCAAGTCCCTTAAGACCTGTTTCAACTGATCCTTCACTGCTTGGCAGACCCCAATAGCTGCCACTGCTGGTTGTGTCACCAAGCCTGCTGTAGCAAAAGCAGATTTTAATAAGGACTCCAATTTTTTATCTATTGGGTCCTTGAACATTTGGACATTATCTACTGGACATGTCAGTGATTTATTCACACAAGAGATGGCTGCGTCCACTGTAGGGACCTTCCATTTTTTGATGAACTTATCCTCCATGGGATAGACCACCTGAAATCTCTTGGGAGGAGTAAATATTTTATCAGGATGTTCCCAATCCTGGTAAATGAGCCCTTCCAGTAAAGGATGGATTGGAAAGGAACAAACAGTCTGGGGGGCTTTTAGCGACCCCAACGAGGAGACAGAAGTGGATGATGGCTCCGCAAGGGGCATTTTAAATGCTGATCGGACCATGTTAGTCAGGGACTGAACCCATAATCTTTCAGCATGTGATGCTGAGAATGGTTCTTCCACTGTTGATTCCTCTACAACAGAATCAACCTCGTCCTGATCCCCTTCAGGTAGGTCGATCCCTGTATGGGACTGTTGCTCCGCTAACAGGTACTCTGAGGGAGGAGACGGAGATCGGGCTCGCTTTCCCTCTGACAGGGAAGCAGCGATCAATGTTGTCAATCTCTCTTCCAACCCTCCCAGAGCTGAGGAAAAAACCTCCTCTGTTATATACACAGGAGCAGGTGAACTGAGGACAGCCACAGTACCAGGTACTCCTGAGGGTGCTCTACGGTCACTAACCTCTGATTTTTCAGGGGAGATTGGTGCAGCCGAAGCATGCCCAAGATCCTCAGAGCCCGATGGAGACCCCCTATGCTTCCTGGGATTCTAAGTCCCGGAGTTTTTAGACAGCATATTCCTAAGCCCAAAGCTGAGGTATTCCAGCCGAAATACACCACTTACTGACAATAGTCTAGCACAAATGCTGCTATATAAACAGTTGGTGTCTACTAATGTGCCTTTCTATGGGGATGCCTGCATCAACCGCTTGCTGTATGCCTTTCTTTAAATGTTGCCAGCTCTGTTCCTGCACCATAGCCAGCTCACAACACATAATTGTGCCTTTTAACATGCTGGGACGCCCGCACATGCGCAGAAGAGCTGCGGCGCGCACAGAGCGTCATCCACCAAGCTCCGCCCCCTTTTCCACTCACCTCTATATAGAGAGGCACGTGCGCCTTCGGCGCTCTTTTTTGAAAAGGGAAACTAGGGACAGGAGACAGGGCCATGTTTGCCGCAGGCCGGGGGATGGATGAACATTGCAACATGGCAGAGGAAGCAGTTTCCCACAAGAGAACTCACCATCTGCCTGGACTTGCTCTGATGAAAAGAAAAAAGTCCACATGACAAGAAACGTTCCACAGCGGCCTCTAGTGGATTAACACAGGTACCGCAGTCTATATTATTATTATTTTTTTTTTTCTTGACCACTATTAAAATTATTACATTTTTTAGTAGTTACAGGCATGCACAGATATTTAGCGGGAATACCGTTAGGTAACAGGCAGAAAGACATATTAGGCTTGGGGGTCCCCTCAATAGAACCAAGTTCCTGAGGGGCCCCCACTTACCTTTTCCCCGCCGCAGGACTCTGTTTGGTCCACAGAAGCCCAAACTTCACCTCTCAAGGCAGGCATTGTAATTAAACCTTCAGGGACCGGGTTCCCAAGGATTCCACTCCCCTGGACCTGTATAGCACCCTGCACAGAAAACATCTTGGTCGTGGGTATGACCAGAGCTCTGGATCCCAGGGTCCAGCTCTCCTAAGAGAAGCATTACAGGCAAAACCTTGCTCTTCTCTGCAAGGCCCGGGTACCGACCGTTTAGCTATGAAGCTTTTTTGGTCGGATCCGGAATAGCTTACTGAGGCCCAAAAGAACCTGTACGCAAGCTCAGTGAAAAACACATGTTACTTCTTGGCCAACACCTTAGAAACTGGCAAAAAACTGAGGCGCTCTCGGATGGGAGGGGCTTATATAGGGGAGGGTACTTCCGGTTTGGAAGTTGCCAGTGCCAGCACCTGAAGGTAAACTATATAACCCACATAGTAATGACTATGCCGCTCTGTGTCCCGTGATGTACGAGAAAGAAAGTACTTTGGACCACTGACCAACAGTCCAGTGCTGCTTCTCTGTAGCCCAGGTCAGGCGCTTCTGCCGCTGTTTCTGGTTCAAAAGTGGCTTGACCTGGGGAATGCGGCACCTGTAGCCCATTTCCTGCACACGCCTGTTCACGGTGGCTCTGGATGTTTCTACTCCAGACTCAATCCACTGCTTCCGCAGGTCCTCCAAGGTCTGGAATCGGTCCTTCTCCACAATCTTCTTCAGGGTCCGGTCACCTCTTCTCGTTGTGCAGCGTTTTCTGCCACACTTTTTCCTTCCCACAGACTTCCCACTGAGGTGCCTTGATACAGCACTCTGGGAACAGCCTATTCGTTCAGAAATTTCTTTCTGTGTCTTACCCTCTTGCTTGAGGGTGTCAATGATGGCCTTCTGGACAGCAGTCAGGTCGGCAGTCTTACCCATGATTGCGGTTTTGAGTAATGAACCAGGCTGGGAGTTTTTAAAAGCCTCAGGAATCTTTTGCAGGTGTTTAGAGTTAATTAGTTGATTCAGATGATTAGGTTAATAGCTCGTTTAGAGAACCTTTTCATGATATGCTAATTTTTTGAGATAGGAATTTGGGGTTTTCATGAGCTGTATGCCAAAATCATCAATATTAAAACAAGAAAAGGCTTGAACTACTTCAGTTGTGTGTAATGAATCTAAAATATATGAAAGTCTAATGTTTATCAGTACATTACAGAAAATAATGAGCTTCATCACAATATGCTAATTTTTTGAGAAGGACCTGTACACATTTTTCTACAATGCCCTCTATGCTGTGTATGCAATATAGTTAGTCACTAGGATAGAACAGGAAAGAAAAAAGCTTTTTCACCATCTGAAGCCTCGTACACACGGCCGGGAATCCCGTCAGGAAAAAAAACTTTGGTTTTCCTGACGGGATTCCTGGCAAGCTTTCCTTGCCAAGCCGTGCATACAGACGGCCATTCAAAAGAACCATCGTTCTTTTGAATGGCAAGAACGCGGTGACGTCACCGACTATGCCTGCGCTCGTCACATTCGATGCCGTCGCCGCCATCTTGCTACACCCTACACTACCCTTGTATGCTACCGCACATGCGTCAAAGTCTTTTCGAGCATGCGCGGGTTTACCTGGGGACAGGAAAGCATACACACTCACGGTTTTCTCGGCAGGAAACACTCTGCCGAGAATCCCGACAACAAAATAGAGAGCAGGTTCTCTATTTTTCTTGTCGGGATTCCCGGCAGTTTTCTCGCCGAGAAAGCATACACATGCACGGTTTTCATGGCAAAAAGCTCTCCCAGCAGCTTTCTTGACGAGAAAACTGTGCGTGTGTACGAGGCTTAAGGCTCCATGCACACTGGAGCTCATAAACTGAAGTTTTTTGGAGTTTGGCCGTTTTTTTTTTTTAAAGCCCATAAACTCCACTCTATGTTATCCTATGTGTCCATGCACACATGGACGTTTTTGGACGTTTATCAGCAGTGGAGTTTATGGGCCGTTTTCTGAACGCCCTAAAATCGCATTCAGACCACAAAAAACGGCAAACGCTCATAAACGTCAATAAACGCTCAAAAACGTGGCTCACCAGCATTTTTTAACGTTTTTGATCCATTAAAAAAAAAACGCTATTGCAAAAACGTTAACATTTTTTTTTTTAAACGTTGAAAGACTCGCTCCAAAGCTACTGCCATTTTTATAACATTATTTTAATGTCCAGTGTGCATGCAGCCTAAGAATGCAGGTGGTAGTGGAAAATAAGTAGATCTTCATTTTATATTGAGCTTAAAGATGAACTCTGGAATAAGCAAATATTGTCTAAATACAAGAGGCATACATAGGCATGGTGTGCTTTGTGCATTCCTTCCAGATATGTGCAGTACACCAGTGTAAAAGTTTGCCTCAGTGCAGGAGCTAGCTCTGTGTAATGACTAGCGCACACTTGTGGTTGGGGTGGTAAAAACAGTTGAGTCACGGTTTTACTTCCCCCAACCTTTCTCTCTAAGCTGAAAAGCTAACAGTCACACATGCCTTCCTGCTATGCTTTGCAGCAGGAACAAGAGTTGACCTCCCCCATCACGTTCAGCAGGCACTACCGCCCGCGGAAAACAACCAATTCAATTGATTAGAGTCAAGCTGCAACTGTTACACAACCACGTGCAATGGACCCGATTGTGGCATGGTAGTGTAGCAATTAGGGGGTTGAATAAGACAGCGAGGAGGCGACATTTCAAATACAGATCGCTTTTCAGATGAGCAGCAATCCTTGTCACATGTGTAAACGAGCCCTAATAAAGACCTGTTACTGCTCTCCTTGGGCAGGGTGACCAGTATTGTCTCCGCCCCTATCCTGTAGTTTTATGCAGGAAGCCTGTAGTGTGTGGAGCCTGCTGGTCCCCCCCTAAGTGCAGCACAGTGAGGATGTCACTGCTATATTTCCAAGGTAATATCTGGAATGCAAAGGCAGTTGGTGCACACAAAGGGGATGTATACATCCCTTGCGAATACTGAGGAATATATTTAAATGACAGTTGTTGCTACCGACATTAAGCTTCTAGTTTAGTTACAGTTATGTAAACTGAACTCAGAAGTCTGTATGATATGGTCGTCCTAAGGAACGTTTATGACACATGTACACTGCCCTGGAGCCCCCTCTTAATCCACTATCCCTATGCATTCAAGTAGAACATTTAAGATTTTGTTTAGAAGATTAAAATGTTTTTCATTCATACTGTAAAAAGACCCTTGTTTCTGTAGGCAGGGTCTACATAGGTTTATTTAGTAGGCACATACTGGAATATTAGCTGACTAGATTCTGGGCTACTGGTGTGTTGTTGTACCTTTAACGTGATTGTAAAGTCTCATTTTTTTCCCCTATAAAAATAACAAATATTTTATACTTACCTGTTCTGTTGCAGTGGATTTGCACAGAGCAGCCCAGTTCCTCCTCTTCTCGGATTCCTCTTCTGTGATCCTGGTCCCTCCCTCTTGTTCAGTATCCCCACAGCAAGCAGCTTGCTAGGGGGGCACCCAAGCCGAGTCACAGCTCCCTGTGTCCATTCAGACACAGAGCCCCTACCTGGCCCCCGCCCCCTCTCTCTCTCTCTCCTGATTGGCTAGCTGACTTTTATTGATAGCAGCAGCCGCCAATGGCGCCTCTGCTGTGTCTCAGCCAATCAGGAGGGAGAATCTCAGATGGCTGAGACACTCGTGGACATCACTGGACAGAGAGGGACCTCGGGTAAGTGTTAGGGGAGCTGCTGCACACAGAAGGCTTAGAATGCATGAAGATAAAAAAAACTTCTGACTTTACAACCCCTTTAAGGCCTCATGCACACTGGGCGTTGATAACAACTGTCCTGAATGTTTTTCTTCTGACAGCAAGAAAAAACGATTGACGCTGGTAAATGTGTATACTGCGTTTAGCTGCATTTACCTGCGTCAAGCAAAAAATGCACAACGCGTCTAGTGTTAACGTGCATTTACACGTGTTTTTGCCGCGTTTGTCTGCCAGAACACTCCCGAATCGCGTTCGAGAGAGGAGCGCTTTACTGCCTCTAAACACTGCTGCTCCTAAACTCTGGTAAAAGCCTTTGTGTACATGGACAGATAGGCTTTTATTGATTTGAGTTCAGGCGTTTTGGCAAAAAACACCAAACGCTTAGGAGCAGCAGTGTGCAGGAGCCTTAAGAAGGAAGGGGCTACCTCATGGCATACTTGCTCTTAAATGCAATATGTGCATACAAGTTGAGAGCTCAGATAGTTGAGAGTTAGGGAATATACTTTACAGAGGTGACAAGGCAGCAATGATTTTTATATGTATGCAACTCTCTGAATACAAATATTGCTTGGATGCACTTTAGAGGACTCAAGGGAGTGTTGCATTCGGTGACTTTTACTGCCTCAATTTCTCAAGTCAGTGGAAGTTCTCCTCTACTGCTAGTGAGCATCAAAAAGGTTTGGATAAAGCAAGCATTGAGATGGATGAGTTTTAAAAGTTAGAACAAAACAACAGTTAGATAGGCCCACTATGTAGTAAAAACAAATCCATTTCCATCTAGAACAATTGCAGATCTGTTTTGAATAGTAAACTGCTCATAGTGAAAAATAAAATAAAAGTAAGGAAGGAATTAAATAAATTCTTTATATAATGGTAAAGTAAAATGACAGTAAAGTAACATGTGATAACATCTTGTGAAGGCGTCTGCTCTGGCGCCTTGACAGCATTATCTGTCTCCTTGATCTGCTAAGTATCCTCCATTACTTGAACTTCCAGGTACGAAGCACCCTTTAACAATACACCCCATTTTCATCTCACAGTGTACAGGGCTCTAGCAACCTATAGCCAAGCCAAATCACAGTCCCATTGGAAAGGCTGAGGTAAGTAGTTGGTGTTAATCAATACCATGCTTTAGAAAATTGTTTTTGCACACCAGATATTCCCAAAGCTGCAAACAGACCAATCAGCTGCATATTTATTGCTACCAATCAAAGGATTGCTAAATCATGAAAACACCCCACAAGTCAAAAACATAGTAAATGGTATCATGATAGATGAGAAATTGACAGCTATCACTCTTGGTGCACATGAAAAAGTAAAAAAAATAAAAATAAAAAAATAAGGTCTCCATGGATTAATTTCACCAGACCTACTGAAGCATCCCTAACATTTAATTTTCCGTATTAAAAACGTCCCACCTAGGGAACAAAGACCAACCTATCTTCGAGAATGCATGTCTAAGAGAGATATCTATACTGTCTATTTCTTACACTGTTACTTTGTAAAAAAAAAAAAATGTATGAAAATATATTTCAAGAAAACTGGTATTTGCACAGAATTTCTTGGGGGCCTCAATGAGAGATTGGAGAGGTGTGCAGCGCAGTCAGTGTAGGGTCAAATGCTTTGTGGAGTCTGTTGTGTACTCATTGTACATTTTATTTTGCTTTACAAAACATTATTAAATAAATATTTATTAAAAATAGTAGGACATTTTTAAATACATAAGAAAGGTTACTTACGTTTGTACAGCAAGCTCAGTGTCAAATGTGAGGGTGATTCCAGTATTCACCAGAAACACATATAACTTCATGATGACTGCTCTATGATCCTCTGGTGCCCACTTTAAACTTTGCTGTGCTCATTTAGAAACTGTTAAATAAAAGAAGTATTTTTGTAAATGTGATGAAAAACATAACTGTACTCCAAAATAGAACAATTTTATACAAATTGACAAAAGTGCACATCTTAAACACATTTTTTAAGGATTTTATTTACAATACATAGACCTGCTGAAAGAGTGAAATGAGCACATACATGAACACTAGTGGTATACCCATTGGTATAAGTTTTTATGAAAATGTTGGCTGCAGGGTGCCATGGGAGCCACTGTAACCTGACCTCACACAACATGAAAACATAAACATTTCCAAAATGCAAAGAAATGCCCCCCTCACAACACACAATGCACTCAAGGGCCTCCATAACCTACTGCCCAGTCCCAACCATTGCATTACGTCAGACGTCAGCAACCCATCGATTGCGCTCCACTGATCAACCACAGGCAGGTGATGGGTAGAACATGATCGGGTCACTGCCTTGCTGACTCGCAAGTACTGCTCCCTCAGAGTAGCAGAGCTGTGCAGGGAAGCAATGAGCTCAGGTATATTGGCCACCTGAGCTACGAGGATTGAAAGCTGTCAAATCTAATCTCTGCCCCTAGTTTACTGGTGGCTACAGGGCAGGGATCTCTGCCACCTATGTTTAGCCACTGTCTTTGACAGCTTTCAGTCAGGATAGCTCAGACTTCTGTCCAAATGAGTCATCCCCACGGTGCACTGCACTGATCCCCACTGGCCCTCCTCTCCAATCCACCCAAGGAACATTTAGATGACATCATATGAAATAGACAAGAGAGGAGGGCTGGTGGGGGCCAGAACCAGAAGATCAGCTGCAGTAGATTTCCTGCACTGTGCTGCATCAGTAAACTCTTTTTGTGCCCTCCTGAGCCCCCTGCGGTACGTCTTCCTGAGCCCCCCTCTCTACTGTGCCCTCCTTAAGTGTGCCCTCCTGAGCCCCCCTGCACCACGCACTCCTGAAGTGTGCCCTTCTGAACCCGCCCCCCCCCGTGGTGTGCCCTTCTGAGCCCCCCTGTGGGGTGCCCACCTGAGCCCCCTTGTACTGTTCTCTTCTGAGCCCCCCTGTGGTGTGCCCTTCTGAAGCTCCCTTTATCATGCCCTACTGAGCCCCAATGTGACGGGCCTTCTAGCGCCACCCTTCTACCATGCTCTCTTGTCCCCCTGTGATTCCTCCTGTAACATGTCCTCCTGACCCCAAAGTACCATGCTTCTTGACCTCTCAGTATTGTGCTCTTCTAACCCCCCCCCAGTATCGTGCTCTCCTGACTCCCCTGTATTGGGCCATTCTGATTTCCCTATACACTGCCCTGCTCACTCCCTGTGCTTTGCCGTGCTGAAGCCCTGTTTTATGCCCTGCTTTTTACTGTACACTGCCCTACCTACTACTGACCCCTGGACACTGCCCTGCCTACTACTGACCTCTGTACACTGCCCTACCTACTACTGACCCCTGGACACTGCCCTACCTACTACTGACCCCTGGACACTGCCCTGCCTACTACTGACCCCTGGACACTGCCCTGCCTACTACTGACCCCTGGACACTGCCCTGCCTACTACTGACCCCTGGACACTGCCCTGCCTACTACTGACCCCTGGACACTGCCCTGCCTACTACTGACCCCTGGACACTGCCCTGCCTACTACTGACCCCTGGACACTGCCCTGCCTACTACTGACCCCTGGACACTGCCCTGCCTACTACTGACCCCTGGACACTGCCCTGCCTACTACTGACCCCTGGACACTGCCCTGCCAACTACTGACCTCTGTACACTGCCCTACCTAATACTGACCTCTGTACACTGCCCTACCCAATACTGACCTCTGTACACTGCCCTACCTAATACTGACCTCTGTACACTGCCCTACCTACTATTGACCTCTGTACACTGCCCTACCTACTATTGACCTCTGTACACTGCCCTACCTACTTTTGACCTCTGTACACTGCCCTACCTACTATTGACCTCTGTACACTGCCCTACATACTATTGACCTCTGTACACTGCCCTACCTACTATTGACCTCTGTACACTGTCCTGCCTACTACTGACCCCTGGACACTGCCCTACATACTATTTACACTGGCCAGTACTCAGAGCAGACAGCCAGGCCTGGAGCTAGTTAAGCAAGTCAGTCTGCAGTACTAGTTGTTCCGTCTTCATAATGGATACCTGCATCAGACTTTTGGTGTGACCAATTACTCTGCAGACATGAAAAAACAGAGTGAATGCAGAGTTTTTGCTGAAGCTAACTTTTAAGGTAGGCCAAGTATATATTTTTACTGTGACATTAGTTTTATTAGATTTTGCTAAGTTTTCATCCTACTGTCTTTAATTTTTATTGGGGGCTTGCTATTTAACGTCTCAAAAAAGAAAATGGGGGCGCCACACTCCGGTGATCTTTGATCTCTTCTGTGTTGTTCAGGTAGATCTCAGCCTCTCAAAGGTTGTCTACCCCTGTTCTACAGGATAATGTCAACTGAAGCTTAGTAGAAGTTGGGTGATGCAGGACAATAACGCTAAGAATCTAAGTAAATCCACCACAGACTGGCTTCAGAAAGAGAAAAAACACAGACCTTAACCCCATAGGGATGCTGTGGAATGATCAAAAATTCCCCCTGAATGTTGTGCAGGTCTGATCCAGAGCTACCGAAAGTGCTTGCTTGGCATTTCTGCCAAAGGAGGTTCGACCAGCTATTAAATGCAAGGGTTCACTAAAGCCCCTACACATGGGCAGAATGTCGAGAGACATCGGCCGTTTCAGGGGAAAAAACGTCCGACATTCGGGCAACGTGTATGCCACCCTGTCCGACAGAAGTCAGTGTTTGGCCAGCTTCTGTCGGACGAGCATGTTGGAAAACCAGCAGCTGACTGACTCTGGCTCAGCGCTCTCAGCCAATGGCAGAGCGCGCTGATCGGAGTGTTTTGGTGGGGGGTGGGGGGCAGTCCCCCTGTCAGAACACAACAACTAAGCAGGGGAGATCACTATACTAACTTTCCATTGTTAGTACAACGGCTTCCGACCTGAACCAACAGTTTTTTTCGTTCAACCTGCTGGGCTGAATGAAAAAAAAAACTCATAGTGTGTACCAGGCATTACTGTTGCTGTACTGGTGTTGAATAAAGGCGTGTGAAATTAGAATTGTTTGTGTGTCATCAGCAAATTACTGAAGAAAAACAGTTAATTTTCTGGACACTGTACTTTGACTTCAGAGATATGAAGAGAAAAGGCATGCCCACCTTCTCTACATAATAGTTTTTGGTTCCAGATAAGTCGGGTCCTAGAGCTTTCAGGTGAGAATTAATGCCTGCCCAAACCTATGCAAATTTTAATGCGATTGTTAATGTAAAAATTAGCACGGGTTTAGGCAGGCATTAATTCTCACCTGACAGCTAATAACAAACAGGTCTTTACTTACCTGCTCTGTGCAATTCTATGCAGCCGCAAACCTCCTTTTCCAGGTCCCCTGCCAGTGCTCCTGGCCGCTCCTCTGTCCAGTGCCCCCATGAGAAGCCGTTACCAATGGGGGCACTTGTGCGGGCTTGCTCCAGAGCCCCGCTGCCACATCCATTGACGCAGACAATGGAACTCAGCTCCACCTCTGGCTCCCTCATCACTGGCTTTGATTGATAGCAGTGGGAGCCAATCGCTCCCAGTGCCCCTGCAAAGCCAGTGATACGTGGAAGTGCACAGCGCTGGATCGAATTAGGGCTTGGGTAAGTAAAAGGAGGTGAGGGGTAATGCTGATGTCTAAAACTTTTTTTTTACCTTAATGCAAGTAATGCATCAAGATAAAAAATGTTTAGGCTTTAGAATCACTTTAACTTTCAACAATTTGGCCTTTGCGTAGGACTTTATAAAAAGTACTAGAGTCCCTTTGATGAGAAGTAGAGTAAGCATTTTGGTATCCTATAGAACCCGCTGTCTGGTGCTTTAGCTTACCACTTTTCTTCAGAACATCGATTTACTGATCCTGTCACCAGACAATGCACAAGCCATAAACTATTTCTTTTAACTTATTCACTTTATTAACAAAATATGAATCCTTATCCTGATGATGTTCTGGTGTGTCCTTTGGTAATAAATATTAGCTTAAACTGACCTAACAGTAAACTCTAAATGTAGCCCTTGGGAAGGCACTTGACTTTTGAACTCTACAGTATCTGTGACAGAATGCAGTTAATCTAGAGTGCATGCTCATCCCCATTTACTTTAAACAAATGAGCAGGAATACCAGTGTAAAAAACATAACTTCTGTACTTGACCTTCTGTTCTTGAATTTAAAAAAAAAAGGGATTTTTATAACAGCTTACCTGTAAAATCCTTTTCTTGGAGTACATCACGGGACACAGAGCGACTTAGTCATTACTAATGGGTTATATAGATTACCTTCAGGTGTTGGCACTGGCCAATTCCAAACCGGAAGTACCCTCCCCTATATAAGCCCCTCCCACCCGGGAGCACCTCAGTTTTGTAGCCAAGCAATAAGTGTCCCAAAAAGAGGGGTGGGAGCTCTGTGTCCCGTGATGTACTCCAAGAAAAGGATTTTACAGGTAAGCTGTTATAAAAATCCCTTTTTCTTTTTCGTACATCACGGGACACAGAGCGACTTAGTCATTACTAATGGGACGTCCCAAAGCAATGCCAAATGAGGGGAGGGATACATAAGCTGGGCGCCATCAGGCATGAGGCTCTTTTGCGGCCTGCAACACACTGCGCCCAAAGGCGACATCCTCCTGACTTCTGACGTCTACCTGGTAGAATCTAGTAAACGTGTGTACTAAGGACCATGTTGTGGCCTTACAGTACTTGAGCCAGGGAGGCTTGGTGATGCACTGCCCATGAAGTTCCAACTGCTCTTGTGGAGTGCGCCCTAACTTTGAACGGAGGCGGTCTCCTTTTCAAGCCATAGGCTTGTATTATGACCTGTCGAATCCACTTGGCTAAAGTAGATTTTTGATGCTGCCTGACCCCTTCTGGGGCCTTCCGGCAGAACAAACAAAGTATCCGTTCTGCGAATCTGAGCAGTGGCTTTTAGATAAGCTTTAACTGCTCTTACTACATCCAAAGAATGCAATAACTTTTCCTCTACCGAACTAGGTTTGGGGAAAAAGGAAGGAAGAACCACATCTTGGTTCAAATGGAACCTCGATACCACCTTAGGAAGAAGGCTGGATGAGGACGTAATACTACTCTGTCCTTATGGATAACCAGATATGGCTCCTTACAGGACAAGGCGGCTAATTCCGATACTCTTTTAGCCGAACAAATGGCTACTAAGAAAATCAATTTCCTGGTGAAAAGAACCAAGAAAATGTGCCGCAATGGTTCAAATGGTTGTTTCTGTAGAACCGACAGAACCAGGTTTAAGTCCCATGGACATATGGGAATACTAACCGGAGGGCTAATACGCATGACTCCTTGTATGAAAGCTTTGATTAACGAATGCAAAGCCAAGGGCCTTTGAAAAAAAAATATTGACAAGGCCGTCTGACCCTTGATAGTACTCAAGGCAAGCTTCCTATGTACAGCCCACTGTAGGAAGTCCAGAATCCTACCTATTACGTACTTACGTGGATGCCATTTCCTGGCCTCACCCCACGTGATGTACGCCTTCTAGATCCTATAATAGATATGCCTGGATACCGGCTTCCTGGCATTGATCATAGTAGATACCACAGGATTAGAGAGCCCTCTCTTTTTTAGAATGTGGGCTTCTATAGCCAGGCCGTCAACCTAGGGCTGGTAAGGAAGGGTAGCATATCGGTCCTTGCGAAAGCAGGTCCGGACGATGTGGGAGGGTCCAAGGACTTCCCACTGACATTTTTACAATCTCCGCGTACCATGCCCTTCGGGGCCACGCTGGAGCCACCAGAATCACTGGTTTCTTTTCTACCCTGATTCTGCGGATTAATCGCGGTGGGAATGCATATATCAGCTTGAACTGATCCCAAGGGAACACTAGGGCATCCGAACCGCAAGCTAGGGGATCCTTTGTGCGAGACACAAATCTGTCCACCTTTGCGTTGAATCTGGATGCTAGCAGATCTACATCCGGTGTTCCCCACCGCTGGCATATTGCCTGGAAAACCTCGGGGTGAAGAGACCATTCCCCCGGGCATAATTGCTGGCGACTTAAAAAAGTCCGCTCTCCAATTTTTCACTCCTGGGATGAAAACCGCGGATATGGCTGTGACATACCTTTCTGCCCATTCCAGGATGCATTTCGCTTCCCTCTGGGCTGCACGACTCCTGGTGCCACCCTGGAGATTGATATATGCCACTGCTGTGGCATTGTCTGATTGAATTCTGACAGGTGACCCTTGGTGTTTGGATGTCCATGCTACTAGGGCATACCGGGCTGCTCGTATCTCTAAGAGATTGGTGGGCAGGGCCTTCTCTGCTTCTGACCACTTGCCCTGGAGAGACCATTGCTCCAGTACTGCCCCCCAGCCTATGAGGCTGGCAACTGTAGTGACCACCTTCCAAGAAACCGGACTGAAGGGTTTCCCTTCCCAGATTCTGGGGCACCAACCACCAATGGAGGCTCTTGCGAACGGAAGGGGACAGGGACATTGGTAAGTCAAAAGCCTGAACTTTTTTGTTCCCGGCTGACAGTATGGCCCTCTGCAAGTTCCTTGAATGGAATTGACCGTAGGGTACCGCTTCGAATGAAGCCACCATTTTTCCCAGCAGCCTTATACACAGGCGTATGGATGGTTTTTCTTTTTTGTACCCACTAAGTGGGTCAAATCTTTCAAAGACGACACCTTCTCTGGAGGTAAGAAAATCTTTCTCTGATTTGAATCCAGTCTTAGCCCCCAAGTATTCCAGGCTTTTGACTGGTTTTAGGGCTGACTTGTCTCGGTTGATAATGCAACCGTGAGATTCCAGATACTTGATTATCTTGTGAACGACCACTTCTAGTTTTTTTCACTGAGTGGTCTATCAGCAACAAGTCGTCTAGATATGCCATTATCGTTACACCTTGTGTTCCTAGTTTGGCCAATCGTAGGGCCAGAATTTTTGTGAACACTCGTGGTGCCGTGGCCAGACCGAAAGGTAAGGCTCTGAACTGAAAATGGCGCCCTTCTACTGCAAGGCGTAGAAATTTCTGGTGGGCCGGACAGATGGGAATATGCAAATAAGCATCCCTTATGTCGATCGAGGCTAACCATTCCTGCCCTTGTAGGGCGGTGGCCACCGATCGGATCGACTCCATCCGAAAAAAGTCCTGATATGTAGGAACTTGTTTAGCCCTTTTATATTCAATATGGGCCTCATGTCCCTATTTGGTTTGGGGACTGTGACAAGGTTCGAGTAAAACCCGAACCCGTTTTCTTTCAAGGGAACCTTCATGATTACCCTTGGGGCAATAGTTGCTCTAGTGCCAGAAGGAGGGATCCACTCTTCTGGGGATCGCTTGGCACGTTTGACCTTATAAAATGGGCAGGAGGAATGTCTTTTAACTCCAGCCTGTATCCCAGACTTACTGCGGGGATCACCCATCTCTGATGGTGTCCCGCCAGGTCTCTGTGAACAACTGAAGTCTTCCCCTCACCCGACTGAGTGGGGGCAACCCTTCATGACTTAGGGGGAGGTTTTGTACCTCCCTTGACCCAGGGTTTCTTGATACCCTGTGATTGTCCCTGATTTCTGCCCCCTGGATTTGACCGCGGAGGCCGTCGGAACTGTTTTACAGCCGATGTGCCAGGGACTGGAGAAGTAGGCCTCTTAAAAGAAGGACTTCTACCCTTGTTCTTAACCGGTAAGAGTGAACTTTTACCGGCAGAAATTTTCTGGATATATTTGTCCAGATCTTCTCCAAATAAGCGTTCTCCATGAAATGGGAAGCTAACCAGCAGTTTTTTACAGGGAGCTTCAGCAGACCAGTTTTTGAGCCACAGAAGCCTGTACTATAGACAGCGTAAAGCGGGAGGCCTGTTGGATTGTATCCTTTATGGCGTCCACCGCAAAACACAAGGCTCTAGGCAGGTCAGCTAGGGCAAGAGCCTGCTGATCTGGTAAGTCCCTTAAGACTTGTTTCAACTGATCTTTCACTGCTTGGCAGACTCCAATCGCTGCTACCGCAGGTTGTGTCACCATGCTTGCTGTAGAGAAAGCAGATTTTAGTAAAGACTCCAATTTTTTATCTATTGGGTCTTTGACATTGGAACATTATCTACTGGACATGTCAGTGATTTGTTAACAGAAGAGATGGCTGCGTCCACTGTAGGGACCCTCCATTTTTTTATGAACTTATCCTCCATGGGATAGATCACCGGAAATCTCTTGGGGGGAGCAAATATTTTATCAGGATGCTCCCAATCCTGGTAAATAAGCCCTTCTAATAAAGGGTGGATTGGGAAGGAACAGACAGCCTGGGGAGCTTTTAGCGACCCCAGCGAGGAAACCGTAGTGGATGGTGGTTCCGCCAGAGGCATTTTAAATGCTGATCGGACCATATTAGTCAGAGACTGAACCCATAATCTTTCAGCCTGAGATGCTGAGAAAGGTTCTTCCACTGTTGATTCCTCCATAACTGAATCAACCTCATCCTGATCCCCTTCAGGTAGGTCGATCTCTGTGTGGGGCTGTTCCTCCACTAACAGGCACTCTGAAGGAGGAGACGGAGATCGGACGCGCTTTTCCTGAGACAGGGAAGCAGCGATCAATGCTGTTAATCTCTCTTCCAATCCTCCCAGAGTTGAGGATAAAACCTCCTCTGTTATATATACAGGAGCAGGTGGACTGGGGACAGCCGCAGCACCAGGCATTCCTGCGGGGTTTCTACGGCTACTGACCTCTGAATTCTCAGGGGAGATTGGTGCAGTACAAGCATGCCCAATATCCTCAGAGCCCGATGGAGACCCCTTTGGCTTCCTGGAAGATCTATTTCCGGAGCGTCTGGACGACATATCCTTTAAGCACAAAGCTGAGGTATTCCCGTCGTCATACACCAATTTTGCTGGTAATAATCTAACACAGGTGCTGCTATATACCAGCTGGTGTCCACTAAAGTGCCTTTCTATGGGGATGCCTGCATCAACCGCCTCTGTGTGCCACTGTTTGTTGCTAGCTCTGTTTGCATCCAGCTGACACTTGTACTGTGTCTTTTAACTATGCTGGGACGCCCGCACATGCGCAGAAGCGCCGCTGCGCGCATCGAGCGTCATCCACCCGCCCCGCCCCTTTTTTTCATAGGAGGCGCGTGCACGCGCCCGCGCGCGCGCCCGTGCGCCATTGGCGCCCTTTTCAAAATCAAACAGGGGACTAGGAGCCAGGGCCCTTTTTGCCGGAGGGCCTGTGCGGTGGATGAGCGCAGCAACAGGGCAGAGGAAGTGGATTCCCACAGAGAACTTACCAGCTGCCTGGATCTTTTGACTTGAGAAAACCAAAGATCCACATGACAAGAAAAATGGACTACAGCGGCCTCTAGTGGTTTAACACAGGTACCGCGGTCCCTTTTTTTTTTTTTTTCTTGACTACTATTAAAATTTTACATTTTCAGTAGTTACAGGCAAACACAGATATTTAGCGGGAATACCGTTAGGTAACAGACAGAAAGACAAATTAGGCTTGGGGGTCCCCCAATAGAACCAAGTTCCTGGGGGCCCCCACTTACCTGATCCCCGCCGCAGGACTTTGTTTGGTCCACAGAAGTCCAAACTTCACCTATCACGGCAGGCATTGTAATTAAACCTTCAGGGACCGGGTTCCCAAGGATTCCACTCCCCTGGACCTGTATAGCACCCTGCACAGACAACATCTTGGTCGTGGGTATGACCAGAGCTCTGGATCCCAGGGTCCAGCCCTCCTAAGAGAAGCATTACAGGCAAAACCTTGCTCTTCTGCTGCAAGGCCCGGGTACCGACCGTTTAGCTATGAAGCTTTTTTGGTGGGATCCGGAACAGCTTACTAAGGCCCAAAAGAACCTGTACGCAAGCCCAGTGAAAACACATGTTACTCTTTGGCCAACACCTTAGACACTGGCAAAAAACTGAGGTGCTCCCGGGTGGGAGGGGCTTATATAGGGGAGGGTACTTCCGGTTTGGAATTGGCCAGTGCCAACACCTGAAGGTAATCTATATAACCCATTAGTAATGACTAAGTC
The DNA here is from genome assembly GCA_029206835.1 of Rana muscosa. Lineage (NCBI taxonomy): Eukaryota > Metazoa > Chordata > Amphibia > Anura > Ranidae > Rana > Rana muscosa. The sequence goes on from JARGYO010005626.1 coordinate 17,278,241, forward strand.
GCTCTGTGTCCCGTGATGTACGAAAAAGAAAATACATATTTCCAGTGAAGCAAAGGGAAAAGAAAAAAAGCCCTAACCAAGAGGTCAAATGTATAAAGGAGCCATGTCTTACAACTAAAGCCCTGTACATACGATCGGATTTCCTATGGTTTTTTTAACCGATGGATTTTTCCATCGGAAAACCGATGAAGCTGACTTTCATCAGTCTTGCCTACACACCATCAGTCAAAAAACCGACCGTTCCAAATGCGGTGACGTAAAACACTCCGATGAGCCGAGAAAAATTAAGTTCAATGCTTCTGAGCATGCGTCGACTTGATTCTGAGCATGCGTGGGTTTTTTATCCGATGGAGTTCCCCACAGACGATAGTAATTTGCTATCGGCTTTTTAACCATCGGATAAATTTAAAACATGTTCTATTTTTAAACACTGATGGGGCCCATACACGATCGGTTTGTCCGATGAAAAAAGTCCATTGGACTGTTTTCATCGGTAAAACCTATCGTGTGTACAGGGCTTGACACTTTCCTTGAACTTTGACACCCACCCCCAAACAAACATCTATGAGGCTTCATACAACACTCTATCCTTGTCTCTCTGCACTTCTAATTACAACAATACAACTGCTAATGACTGTCAGAGGAGATACCTACCACAAGATAATAGACATGTAATGGGTCACAATGGCCCCAAACATCACCTATTCCCACAAAGCCCTACTGGCTTCACAACAATGTTAGATGTGGTACAAATTTTTATCTCGCACGGTATTTGTGCAGTCATTTTTTTGCATAATGTGAAAGATGATAGGCCGAGTAAATAGATACCAAACATGTCACGCTTTGTATTTGTGCACACTCGTGGAATAGCGCCAAACTTCGGTACTCAAAAATCCCCATAGGTGATGCTTTACATTTTTAGACAAGTTACCTATTTAGAGTTACAGAGGAGATCTAGCACTATAATTATTGCTCTCTCTAAACGTTGTTTACATATGTGGGTGCGACCTATCTATGCGTTCGATTCTGCACGCAAGCACGTGGGGGCGGCAGGAGGGAGAGGACGTCCCCTCCCGCTGCCTGTAAGAACAATCAAGTGGCTGAACAGCCGCTATGATTGTTCTTATGGTGAAGGGAATCACCGGCTCTAAAAGAAAATATCTGAATGATGCCTGTAGCTGCACGTATCATTCAGATATCCCAACTCAAAGTCGATGACGTCGTTGGGCGGGAAGTGGTTAAAGTGAACCTGTGACTAGCCTGTGGACATTCAGATATTTATTTTGTTATAAAGTGTATCTATAGCCAAACTTTTTCTAGTTATTAATAGAGTGGGGAAGGATTCAAATTCTGGGTTTCTCCTTTTTTATACCAGTTATGCCTCAATCTGCACATTTTTTGTGGCTACTGTAAAATACACTTATACTGTGTGCTAAAATTTTCTATTTATTTTACATAAAAGGAACATACAACACCAAGAATGGTGTCACAATATTCTCTGTAATGTAGAATAAACAAAAAAATATAAATATTCCTGCTGCAAGATGGACGGGGTGAGTTTAATTGCTGCAGGGCATAACACCAAAGTCTCCAAAAAATAGCCTCTTCAATGCAACTCCCTGGCACCTGTCCAGAATTGAAATACTAATACTATGGGTGGAGTTGGTTGTTGATAAATGATTCATGAAACATACAGGCCGGGTTCACACTTGTCCGACAAACGCTCCGACATTGGGAGCTCATGTCGCATGACGTGTGAAAATCCCCTATGGGAGCCGTCTTAACTGGTCCGACACATGTCGGTCCGACTTTGAAAATGCTCCCTGTACTACTTTGGTCCGACTTTGATCCGACTTCAGCCCACTGACTATCATTGAAGTTGGATCAAAGTCGGACCGCAGTCTTGCATGATCCGACTTTGGAATGCGACTTGTGCTCTGCTGATCTTGAGGGGGAACTCCACGCCAAATTTTAAATAAAAAAACCGGCATGGGTTCCCCTCCAGGAGCATACCAAGCCCTTCGGTCTGGTATGGATTTTAAGGGGAACCCCCTAAGCCAAAAAAATGGCGTGGGGGTCCCCCCAAAATCCAAACCAGACCCTTATCCGAGCACGCAACCTGGCAGGCCGCAGGAAAAGAGGGGGGACAAGAGCGGCCCCCCCTCCCTCCTGAACTGTACCAGGCCGCATGCCCTCAACATGGGGGTGTTTGGTGCTTTGGGGCAGGGGGGCGACCTGCGGCCCCCCCACCCCAAAGCACCCTGCCCCCATGTTGATGAGGACAGGGCCTCTTCCCGACAACCCTGGCCATTGGTTGTCGGGGTCTGCGGGTGACGGAGAAGACCGGGCCCCGCTAGCAAAAGAGCTGGAAGAAGATAGCGGAGGCCCGGCAGAAGGAAGAAAGAATCGGAGAGCGAGAGAAGAACCGGAGAGCACGGAGACGACACCGGAGACAGCCGAAGTCGGAAGAAGACCCCCCGAGCTGTGTAATAAATTACTTTAAATACCTGTGTAGTGTTTTTTTATTGACATTTTTTTCCACCAGGTGAATGGGTAGGGGTACGATGTACCCCATACTCATTCACATAGGGTGGGGGGCCGGGATCTGGGGGCCCCCTTATAAAAGGGGGCTCCCGGATTCCGATAAGCCCCCGCCCGCAGACCCCGACAACCAACGGCCAGGGTTGTCTGGAAGAGGCCCTGTCCTCATCAACATGGGGGCAGGGTGCTTTGGGGTGGGGGGGCCGCAGGTCGCCCCCCTGCCCCAAAGCACCAAATCCCCCATGTTGAGGGCATGCGGCCTGGTACGGTTCAGGAGGGAGGGGGGCCGCTCTCTCGTCCCCCCTCTTCTCCTGCGGCCTGCCAGGTTGCGTGCTCGGATAAGGGTATGGTTTGGATTTTGGGGGGACCCCACGCTGTTTTTTTGGCTTAGGGGGTTCCCCTTAAAATCCATACCAGACTGAAGGGCCTGGTATGCTCCTGGAGGGGGAACCCATGCCGGTTTTTTATTTAAAATTTGGCGTGGTGTTCCCCCTCAAGATTCATACCAAACACGGTGCCTGGTATTGGCGGGGATTTAAGTCAGATCCCCGTTCATTGAAAGTCGGACATATGTCGGCTTCATGTCGCAGGGCAAAGTCGGATCCAAAGTAGGACGGCTGTCGTGTCGCACAAGTGTGAACCCAGCCACAGAGATGAAATTAGGCAGAATAGTTATGCCCAAAAAAAAAGACTCCAAATGAACAGAACTAGGAAATGAAACCTATAAACAGTTACAAAGTGCATTTTTCTAGCACACACTGCAGAGGGCAACATCCTATTCAAGAAAAGTACATTTGTTAATCATTTGACTTCTCTTTTAAAGAACAGTGTGGCCTTGGCATTCTCAGCAATACTCGGCTTTAATAAGCATGAAAGCAATTTTAAACAAATTCTTCATAAGACTACTATTCTAATTTTAACTTTTTTTTTTTTTCATAGGCTTTCCCAATCACATGAACTTACTCAAGTGAATTAAAAGAAACCCGTCCGGAGAGAGACATGGAGCCTATTATCGCTCACATCTCCTTTTGGAAATCTTAGTTCTCTGGCTGTTATGCTTATCCCCTTATCTCAATATTTATCTATACCCATCAGGACGTTTGAATTTACTCACTTTCCTGATCGGAATACTTGCTGGGGGTTAAAGGCTCAGAAAGTATTAACGTATTAGTGACAACACTTAAATAAATTCACATTATACTAACGAAAAAAGAAAAGAAAAAAACTTTCTATTTCTATTGTTAAAACAACCGTCATTTAATAAAAATGTTTATGCCTTTTTTCTATTGTCACGTGACCCATCCCTATTCTCCATTGTAGAAGGTGTGTTTCAATTATCAGTGGGAGGGTATCCAAATGCTGACACAAAGCGGGGAGTATGTTATGATTATTATTACTCTTAGTACCTTGCATAATGGAAATCCACCTGTTTTCTCCGGCTCTGCTGCTTGATACGCACTATGCACAGCTGGCATTTGGACAACAGGGTTCCTGCTTGAAGCCAATCCACAGAGCAGGGCTGGATGGGGGATAAGGTGGCAAACCTGACTATAGGAGTGCAGGCACGGCCTGTACGGGACTGGCAAGGCACGGTGCATTTACAAAGAAAAGAATATTATTTTTTTTGCCTTTTTTTTTAGCATTTAGGATGGGCATGTACATAATTGTACTTTCAAAAAAAGTGTGGGACTCCGCTTTAAGTGGTTAACTATGATTTTTGGGTATGTTCCGTCTATTAGGAGAGGACTAGGCAGAAACATGTTAAATATGCATACATGTTATTTTAAACAGAGTTGAAACAGCCCCGCCCAGGGGGCGGTCCCTCTGAACATAACCCTCCACCCTGCATCCAGGAGTCTCAGTTCGTAACCAGCAGTACAAACTAAAAACAAAGGAGGGGTGGGTGCTGTGTCCGTCCATGGACGTCAGAGAAAAAGGGTGAGTACAAAAAATCCTATTTTCTCTTTTGTCCATGGACGGACACAGCTCCATAAATCTTGACTGTTGGGACGTCCCAAAGCAGTGTCAAAAAAATGAGGGGTGGGCACAGCAATCAAATAAAAACTGGTTTCACCCCAAACAAGCAGAGCTCCTCAACGGAGGAGTTGCAACCTCAAACAGCCGCCTGCAAAACTTTGCGGCCGAAGCTAGCATCCGAAGATGCAGTCACATCAACCTTGTAAAACTTTGAAAAAGTGTGCACAGACGACCAGGTCGCCGCCTTACACACTTGTGAGACAGATGCTTGATGTCGGAAAGCCCAAGAGGCACCAATAGCCCTGGTCGAATGCGCCGTAACGGGAAAAGGAGGCGCCCGCCCTTTAAGGGCATAAGGCCTGAATGACAATCTGCCTGATCCACCGAGAAATGGTGGCCGACGAGACCGCCAGGCCCTTCTGCGGACCAGACACTGACACAAACAGTGAGTCAGACCTCCGAAACGAAGCCGTGACAGACAGGTACACTCGCAGGGCACATACCACGTCCAAGGAATGTAGCGCAACCTCCTTGGCATGCGATGGCCGAGGACACAAGGATGGAAGCACAATTTCCTCATTCAGGTGAAAGGCCGAAACCACCTTTGGAAGGAAGGCCGCGGGCGTAGCACTGCTTTAGCCTTATGTAGGACCAAATATGGGGACTTGCAAGACAAGGCCGCCAATTCAGAAACCCTCCTGACAGATGTGATGGCATCCAGGAAGGCCACCTTCTGAGAGAGAGTGTCAAAAGAGGAATCTCCCTAATGTCCTCAAAGGGAGGTTTCTGAAGTGCACAGAGCACCAGATTCAAATCCCACGGAGGTAGTGGAGGTCGCACCGGAGGAGCCACATGTCGGACCCCCTGCACAAACGTACTTACTAGCGAATGAGACGCCAGGGGTCGCTGAAAGAAAACAGCCAAGGCTGAAATCTGTCCCTTAAATGGTGCTTAAGGCCAGTTTAGCCTACGATAGCAATGCCGCGCGATCTCAGCAAACCTAGAAATCGGTGCGAGCACCTTGGTGAAAACTCTTGGTGCCGATGCTAGGCCAAAAAGGGAAGAGCCACAAATTGATAGTGGTCTTCGCCGATCGCAAAGTGCAGGTACCTCTGATGCCTGACGCAGATGGGGACATGCAAGTATGCGTCCTTGATATCCAAGGATGCTATAAAATCCTCTGGATGGAGCGCAGCCACAACCGAACAATTCGATTCCATCCGGAACTTTTGGACCTTTACAAATGCATTGAGGGCCTTGAGGTCCAGTACAGGACGATCTCTGTCCTTCTTTGGGACCACAAACAGATTTGAGTAAAAACCCTGAAACCTGTCCTGTGGTGGTATGGGTACGATCACCCTGCACCCCAACAAGTCTCGCACCGCCCCCTGGAGGGCAGCTCGGCGTGCCGGAAGAAGGGGCAGATTTAAGGGAAAAAAATCTGTTTGATGGACAAGAAAGGAACTCTATCTTTTACCCTGAGGCGACCAATTCGCGGACCCACTGGTCGGAGAGCAGGGAGGTCCACCGAGCTGCAAACCCGCAAAGCCGTCCCCCCACCCTGGAGTCGGGCGGGGGCAAAACTTCATGCGGTAGCAGGCTTGCTTGCTGGCTTGACGGGCCTACGCACCCAGGGACGCTTCTGTCCCGCAGCTGGACCTTTGTCCGCATGGGAGGGTCTGCCGGCAGGTCCTGATTGATGAAAATACTGCTTCTGTGTGGGAAAGGAGGGCCCCGGCTTACGGCACGGCTCCTTCCCTTTAGTGGACTGAGGGAGAAGCGTGCTCTTACCTCCAGTCACATCCTTAATGATGTCGTCCAGTGAGGCACCAAAAAGCCTCCCACCCTTGAAAGGCAAGTCTGCCAGGGTTTTCTTAGAAGCTTGGTCAGCAGACCAGCATTTCAGCCATAGTAGGCAGTGCAAAACCACCGCAGGCGCTGAGGCCCTGGAGATCAAAGGGGCGGCGTCCAGGGTTTCATCACAGACGTACACAAGCCCTTGTACCAACTGTTCGGCCAGTAACACGCATTCTGGCGGGAGCTGATTTGCCTCCACAGTCTGGTGCAAAATCTTTGCCCATTCCGTAAGTGTCTGAGACACTAAGGTAGCCGCCAAAATAGGCCGCAATGCTGACCCCAGCATGGCAAACATAGAGCGGGTCACCGCTTCAGACCTCCTATCAGCAGGGTCCTTAAAGGCAGGGGTCCCTTCCACGGTATAATGGTTACTTTATTCAACCAAGAGACCGGGGGATCAACAACCGGAGGAGAAGCCCATTTTTTCAAATGGCTTTCCTCAAACCGATAACAGACCGCCATACGCTGAGGGACCGTAAAAGGGCCTGTGTGGCCGTTCCCATTCCTTATATATGAACTTGTCAAAAAATTCAACATAAGGAAAAACCTTAGCCGAGCGGTTTGTGCGACCCAAAAGGGACAGACCCTGCTGTGGAAGTCCCAGCTGTATCTTCCAGCTTGAGAGAGTGTCCCTCACAGCATTGATAAGCACACTTACAAGTGCCCTGTCTTGAGCTGACACGGACGAGGGGGTCCTCCTCACAGGGAAGGTCCTGGTCCGCATTATCTGACACACCAGAACAGGGGTCCTGAGCCGCAGCCAGGCCCTAGTCTGAGTCAGAACATTCCCCAGGCGATGGCGGGGGGAGGGAGCGCTTAGTACCCCTTTTATGCCTGCACGCCGATTCCACCCTGGCAACAAATGACTCTAGGACTGCGGACAAAGCGTCGAGTGGAATCACCAGCTTCTGACTCCATAACTGCCCACTGACCGCCCTTAGGGACCCAGTCATGATACTGACAATTAAAGTCCACCCTCCTTGCTGCACTGACCGGGGGGGGGGGGTTGATACCCAGGGGACTCACCGCCCAGCCAGGGACCGCTCAGCGCCGCTGCCCACTCTGCATCCGCACACCACGTGTGCCTGAAGAGCTGTGTGAGGTGAATAGCGGCGTCCGCACTGTTCAGGAAGCCAGCCGCCACTAGAGGCCAAAACCCACTCCAAAATGGCCGCCGAGTGCTCAAATAAAGCACGCGGACCACAAGAAAATGGCCGCCCGCAATCACTCTGGCACGGTAACGGCAAAATGGCCGCCAATGGGAAAAACAATGCAATGCACAGGCCCCAAACAAATGGCGCCAGTGCTACAAAAAATGGCGCCCAGCAAGCGAGGTGGACGAGAAGGCCAGGCACGGAGGCTTCACACAAATTACACCCCCCCACACAGATAGCGGACCTGGACATCCCCACAGCCCCCCGCCGGGACCCGGAGTCCCGCCAAGGTATTCCCCGGTCGCAGCAAGCCCCGCAATGGGGAGGAGGAAAAAAGGGGGTGAAAGGGGGTGACAGAGGGAGAGGGGAGAGGGCCATAGAACCCTAGCGACCCCCGTAGGAATGCCCAGCCATTCCATCCCACCGAAGCAGAAGGAACCGCAATTACCTGTCCTGCTGGTGCGTTCCTGACAGACCTACAATCGAGCAGTACGGAGTAGCTGTGGGCCTGGTCCACTGTGACTGAGACAGCAAGCCGCACGGTTATATGTGAACCCTGGAGCATATAGATCACCGGCCACCCCTGGAGTCATGGGGTATGTCGTGACAGACCTGACGCCTATTTGCAAGGGACTGTAACATGCTCGATGGCCGAACTGGGGGGACTACAAGGATCTATAATAATATCATGCCTGTCATGCCCAGCCAACAGTTGATAGAAGATTCTAAAAATAAAATAATAAAAGTAAAAATCTCTTCAGGATACTGGGCCCAAAAGGGAGCCACATCCTTCTCCTCTGCTAGGCAGAAAAAAACAGGCTCCTGGCTGCAGGGTGGAGGGTTATGTTCAGAGGGACGGCCCCCTTGGCGGGGCTGTTTCAACTCTGTTTAAAATAACAAGTTTACATATTTAACATGTTTCTGCCTAGTCCTCTCCTAATAGACAGAACATACCCAACAGTCAAGATTTATGGAGCTGTGTCCGTCCATGGACGAAAAGAGAAAACCATACTTCTCTTTTAAAGTGCTGTTATTGGTAATGTTATTGTTATTGGGTCTTGTTTCTGTTCGTTATTGTGATTTTGTGTTGTCTTCATTGAATGTAATTGTATCTTAATAACTTCCATTTGGGATTAATAAAGTATTCTGTATCTGAATCTGTATAATGGCCCAAATTTTTTTTTATAATGCAGCCATCATATCTAAGGACTGGTAAACAAAAAAAAAATAAACAAAAAAAAAAGTAGCTTAGCCCACCCTATTTAGTTCCATACAGACAGGACAAGAGTGACATACCAGGCACTTTTGGGTATGGCTGAGCGTGTGACTCACTCCCCCTCTCTCATGTGACAGCGCTGGTGCAGTCACATTTGGCTGAGAAAAGAAATCCACAGTCCAGTGTAAGCTCAAACAAGTGGGCTTGAAGCTTGCAAGTTCACTGTAAAGCCTCTGGACAGCAAAACAGCCAGGCGACTGGCATTTTAGCAGATCAGCGATGCAACTTTGTAATCCTCCTATGACAAAGTTACTTTGAAGTGCAATCCAAATCAACAAGCACATACTTCAGTTTGCTCTCCTCTTGCTTAGTTCAGGAGGGAAGAGAGGAAGCACAGGGTACATTGCACCCTGGATCTTATACATAGCTAAGGACTCACTCCCCACTCCTATGTAACAGTTCTAGGTGTCTGAGTGGTTATCAGCAAACCCCCCTGGCTGTCTCATAGGAGCAGGAAGGGAGTCCTTAGCCCATGCTCTATATGACTGGAAGTACTGGGCATTTCCTGGGCAGGTCCTGTCAGCCAGGAGTGGTTGGCGTTGGGAGGGGAAGCCGTGTATGTTCTGCAGGGAATGACAGCAGCTAACATTTGTAACAAGACAAAGAATGTTCCCAAGGGCTTTGAGGGAGCAAAACAGATCAAACAAATGCATTGGAAGCAGTCTTTGTCTTGTTGTACATAGTTTTGGGGCGAGCAGCACCTCCTTCCCCCATACATGTGGGTACCTTTCATATTTGTAGTGAACACGTGTAAGCTATGACTTGTGTGGCTTGCAGCATATACAGATCCTTGCCCCAGATGCAGCAGGGTGATGGAAGGATGGCGAGTCTGTGCTGCCCTGGGAGGTGGAACCTCTATACGATTCACTTTAATGCAGCTGCATTTCCAGACTTGATTTTGTTATTAAAAGGAAAAAATAAATAAAAAATGGGAGGGAGGTGACAACAGTATAAAAATTGTGAAATAAAGAAATGAAAAAGGACTGCAGACGTGGAGACATTGTGATCTGGACAGCCCTAATAATGGAGGTGTCAGGTCAAATCCTGAGTGTTCCCAGACAAGCTATCCAGTAATGTAGAGCTCCAGGAAGTGGCATGGTGTCAGTGTGAAGTACATTGCACTGACAGGTGCTATAGACATGCTGTACAGAGAAGAGCCTGAGCCCCCTGTGTGTTGTCTGGGGACTGCCCCCCATGTGTCCCCAGCACAGGTGTCCCCCAGGACTGGACAGGAAGCTGGATCCATACACACCATCTGCCAGGGCCCTGAGTGTCCAGGCCGGGGGAGGAGTAGTCAGCTGGGAGCTGTGCTCCCTCTACACACCATTCACCACAAAGAGCTGCACCATCTTCTATCACTTGTCTATCCCACCTGCCCAGCAATGACCCCTCATACCCGGGCACAGTCCGGCTGTCAGTCAGGAAGGTTCTCCTTGTTATTGTTGTTGTTGCTGACGACTCAGCATCGCTCAGGCTGCTGGTTTCCGGTGTGATGTGAGAGGAGGCATCCCTGGGATCCCTTTGGATGTGAACGTTCCTTGCTTGTCCCTGCTTGCCTCGGAGACGTGCAGACATCAGCTTTGCAGAACGTCAATCCATCGATTAGTGACTATGTGAGCAAACAGTATGGAAAGAATGACCATACACCTCACAGCCTGATTGGATCATATCTGCCCAATCTTTTTACTATGTTGTATGAGGACAAACCTAAAGAATTCACTTGTATCTGATAAAAACACAGCTGAGTACTGTCTGTAATTCTTTTTTTCTTTCTCGTACATCACGGGACACAGAGCGACATAGTCATTACTAATGGGTTATATAGATACCTTCAGGTGCTGGCACTGGCAACTTCCAAAACCGGAAGTACCCTCCCCTATATAAGCCCCTCCCATCCGGGAGCACCTCAGTTTTTTGCCAGTGTCTAAGGTGTTGGCCAAGAAGAAACATGTGTTTTTCACTGAGCTTGCGTACAGGTTCTTTTGGGCCTCAGTAAGCTATTCCGGATCCGACCAAAAAAGCTTCATAGCTAAAACGGTCGGTACCCGGGCCTTGCAGAGAAGAGCAAGGTTTTGCCTGTAATGCTTCTCTTAGGAGAGCTGGACCCTGGGATCCAGAGCTCTGGTCATACCCATGACCAAGATGTTTTCTGTGCAGGGTGCTATACAGGTCCAGGGGAGTGGAATCCTTGGGAACCCGGTCCCTGAAGGTTTGATTACAATGCCTGCCGTGATAGGTGAAGTTTGGGCTTTTGTGGACCAAACAAAGTCCTGCGGCGGGGAACAGGTAAGTGGGGGCCCCCAGGAACTTGGTTCTATTGGGGGACCCCCAAGCCTAATTTGTCTTTCTGTCTGTTACCTTAACGGTATACCCGCTAATATCTGTGCATGCCTGTAACTACTAAAAAAATGTAGTATTTTTAATAGTGGTCAAGAAAAAAAAAATATATATATATATATATATATATATATATATATATATATATTTAATATTTAATATATTAGACTGCGGTACCTGTGTTTATCCACTAGAGGCCGCTGTGGAACGTTTCTTGTCATGTGGACTAGTTTCTTTTCATCAGAGCAAGTCCAGGCAGATGGTGAGTTCTCTTGTGGGAAACTGCTTCCTCTGCCATGTTGCAATGCTCGTCCATCCCCCGGCCTGCGGCAAAAAGGGGCCCTGGCTCTTGTCCCTAGTTTCCCTTTTCGAAATTAGCGCCGAAGGCGCACGTGGGCGTGCACGCGCCTCTATATATAGAGGTGAGCCGGGAAAGGGGGCGGAGCCTGGGGGATGACGCTCTGTGCGCGCCGCAGCGCTTCTGCGCATGTGCGGGCGTCCCAGCATGTTAAAAAACACAATTATGTGTTGTGAGCTGGCTATGGAGTGCAGAGACAGAGCTGGCAACATTTAAAAAAAGGCATACAGCAAGCGGTTGATGCAGGCATCCCCATAGAAAGACACATTAGTAGACACCAACTGTGATATAGCAGCAATTGTGCTAGACTATTCTCAGTAAAAGTGGTGTATTACGGCTGGAATACCTCAGCTTTAGGCTTAGGAAATATGCCGTCCAGAAGCTCCGGAACTGAATCTTCCAGGAAGCGAAGGGGGTCTCATCGGGCTCTGAGGATCTTGGGCATGCTTCTGCTGCACCAGTCTCCCCTGAAGTTCAGAGGTAAGTGACCGTAGAGACCCCGCAGGGGTACTTGGTACTGTGGCTGTCCTCAGTTCACCTGCTCCTGTGTATGTAACAGAGGAGGTTTTTTCCTCAGCTCTGGGAGGATTAGAGAGAGATTGTCAACATTGATCGCTGCCTCCCTGTCAGGGAAAGCACGCCCGATCTCCGTCTCCTCCTTCAGAGTGCCTGTTAGCAGAGCAACAGTCCCATACAGGGATCGACCTGCCTGAAGGGGATCAGGATGAGGTTGATTCTGTTATAGAGGAATCAACAGTGGGGGAACCTTTTCTCAGCATCTCAAGCTGAAAGATTATGGGTTCAGTCTCTGACTAACATGGTCCGATCAGCATTTAAAAATGCACCTTGCGGAACCATCAACCACTACTGTATCCTCGTTGGGGTCGCTAGAAGCCCCCAGACTGTCTGTTCTTTTCCACTTCACCCTTTACTGAAAGGGCTTATTTACCAGGATTGGGAACGTCCTGAGAAAATATTTATTCCCCCAAGAGATTTCCGGTGGTCTATCCCGTGGAGGAGAAGTTCATCAAAAAAAAAAAAAAAAAATGGAAGGTCCCTACAGTGGACGCAGCCATCTCTTGTATATATAAATCACTGACATGTCCAGTGGATAATGTCCAAATGTTCAAGAACCCAATAGATAAAAGATTGGAGTCCTTATGAAAGTCTGCTTCTTTTTACAGCAAGCTTGGTGACACAACCAGCAGTAGCAGCTATTGGGGTCTGCTAAGCAGGGAAGGATCAGTTGAAACAGGTCTTGAGGGACTTGACAGATCAGCAGGCCCTTGCCCTAGCTGATCTACCTAGAGCCTTAGGCTTTGCGGTTGACGCCATAAAGGATTCAGTCCATCAGGCCTCCCGCCTTACGCTGTCTATAGTACATATGCGTAGGCTTCTATGGCTCAAAAACTGGTCTGCTGAAGCTCCCTGTAAAGAATGGCTGGTTAGCGTCCCATTTCATGGTGAACGCTTATTCAGGGAAAACCTGGACAAATATATCCAGAAAATTTCCAGCGGTAAAAATACGCTCTTGCCGGTTAAAAACAGAGTTAGAGGTCCCTCTTTAAGAGGCCTGCTTCTCCAGTCCCTGGGGCATCGGCTGTGTAACAGTTCCGACGGCCTCCTCGGTCAATTCCCGGGGGTAAAAAACAGGGACAATAGCAGGGTAATGAGAAACCCTGGGTCAGGGGAGGTACAAAACCTCCCCCAAAGTTAAATTCATTGAAGGGGCCCCCACTCAGTCGGGTGGGGGGAGGACTCCAGTTGTTCGCAAGAGACCGGGCGGGACACGATCAAGACAGATAGATGCTCTCCGCAGTATGTTGGGGATACAGTTTGGAGTTAAAAGACTCTCCTCCTTCCCATTTTTGAGGTCAAACGCGCCAAGGGATCCCCGGAAGAGAGAGTCCCTCCTGTTGGCACTAGAACAACTATTGCTCCAAGGAGTAATTATGGAGGTTCCCCTGGAAGAATGAGGGTTCGGGTTTTACTCAAACCTCTTTACAGTCCCGAAGCAAACGCGGACGGGAGGCCCATATTAATTCTAAAAGGGCTATACAAATTCCTGTATATCAGGACTTTCCGATGGAGTCGATCCGATCGGTGGCCACTGCCCTACAAGGGGAGGATTGGTTAGCCGCGATCGACATCAAAGATGCTTATTTGCACATTCCCATCTTTCCAGTCCACCAAAAATTTCTACGCTTTGCAGTAGAAGGGCGCCATTTTCAGCAGAGCCTTACCCTTCGGTTTGGCCACAGCACCACGAGTGTTTACAAAAATTCTGGCCCTTTATTGGCCAATCTAAAAACACAAGGTGTAATGATAATGGCATATCTAGATGACTTGTTGCTGATAGACCACTCAGTGAAAAAACTAGACGTGGTCATTCACAAGACAATCAAGTATCTGGAATCTCACGGTTGGATTATCAACCGAGACAAGTCAGCCCTAAAAAACAGTCAAAAGTCTGGAATACTTGGGGCTAAGGTTGGATTCAGGCCAGAGAAAAATATTCTTGCCTCGAGGAAAGGTGTTGTCTTTGAAAGATTTGATCCACTTAGTGGGTACAAAAAAGACAGCCGTCCATACGCCTGTGCATAAGGCTGCTGGGAAAAATGGTGGCATCATTCGAAGCAGTACCCTACGGTCAATTCCATTCAAGGAATTTGCAAGGGGCCATACTGTCAGCCTGGAACAAAACAGTTCAGGCCCTAGACTTACAATGTCCTTGTCCCCTTCCGTTCGCAAGAGCCTCCGTTGGTGGTTGGTTCCCCAGAATCTGGAAAAAGGGAAATCCTTCAGTCCGATTTCTTGGAAGGTGGTCACTACAGATGCCAGCCTTATAGGCTGGGGAGCAGTACTGGAGCAATGGTCTCTCCAGGGCAGATGGTCGGATGCAGAAAAGGCCCTGCCCATCAATCTCTTAGAGATACGAGCAGCCCGGTATGCCCTAGTAGCATGGACATCCAAACTCCAAGGGTCCCCTGTCAGAATTCAATCAGACAATGCCACAGCAGTGGCATATATCAATCATCAGGGGGGCACCAGGAGTCGTGCAGCCCAGAGGGAAGTAAATTACATCCTGAAATGGGCAGAAAGATATGTCCCAGCTATATCTGCGGTATTCATTCCAGGAGTGGAGAATTGGAAGGCGGACTTTCTAAGTCGCCAGCAATTATGCCCAGAGGAAGGGTCCCTTCACCCCGAGGTTTTCTGGACAATATGTCAGCGGTGGGGAACATCGGATGTAGATCTTCTAGCATCCAGATTCAACGCAAAGGTGGACAGGTTTGTCTCTCGGACAAGGGATCCCCTAGCTTGCGGCTCGGATGCCCTAGTGTTCCCTTGGGATCAGTTCAAGCTGATATATGCATTCACACCGCCACAATGGTTACCTCGATTAATCCGCAGAATCAGGGTAGAAAAGAAACCAGTGATTCTGGTGGCTCCAGCGTGGCCCCGAAGAGCGTGGTACGCGGAGATTGTAAAATGTCAGTGGGGAGTCCTTGGACTCTCCCACGTCGTCCAGACCTGCTTTCGCAAGAACCGATATACCACCCTTCCTTACCAGCCCTAGGTTTGACGGCCTGGCTATGGAAGCCCACATTCTAAAAAAGAGAGGGCTCTCTAATCCTGTGGTATCTACCATGATCAATGCCAGGAAGCCGGTATCCAGGCAGATCTATTATAGAATCTGGAAGGCGTACATCGCGTGGTGTGAGGCCAAGAAATGGCATCCACATAAGTACGTAATAGGTAGGAGTCTGGACTTCCTACAGTGGGCTGTAGATAGGAAGCTTGCCTTGAGTATTATCAAAGGTCAGTTTTCGGCCTTGTCAATATTTTTTCAAAGGCCCTTGGCTTCGCATTCACTAGTCAAAGCCTTTATACAAGGAGGGATGCGTATTAGTCCTCCGGTTAATATTCCCATATGACCATGGGATCTAAACTTGGTTCTGTCGGTTCTACAGAAACAACCATTTGAACCATTACAGCATATTTCTTTGGTTCTTCTCACCAGGAAATTGATTTTTCTAGTAGCCATTTGTTCGGCTAAAAGAGTGTCGGAATTAGCAGCTATGTCCTGTAAGGAGCCATATCTGGTTATCCATAAGGATAGAGTAGTGTTACGTCCTCACCCAGCCTTTCTTCCTAAGGTGGTATCGAGGTTTCATTCGAACCAAGATGTGGTTCTTCCTTCTTTTTTCCCCAAACCTAGCTCGGTAGAGGAAAAGTTATTACATTCTTTGGATGTAGTAAGAGCAGTTAAAGCTTATCTAAAAGCCACTGCTCAGATTCGCAGAACGGATACTTTGTTTATTCTGCCGGAAGGCCCCAGAAGGGGTCAGGCAGCGTCAAAATCTACTTTAGCCAAGTGGATTCGACAGGTCATTATGCAAGCCTATGGCTTGAGAAGGAGACCGCCTCCGTTCAAAGTTAGAGCGCACTCCACGAGAGCAGTTGGAACTTCATGGGCAGTGCATCACCAGGCCTCCCTGGCTCAAATCTGTAAGACCGCAACATGGTCTTCAGTACATACGTTTACTAGGTTCTACCAGGTGGACGTTAGAAGTCAGGAGGTTGTCGCCTTTGGGCGCAGTGTGTTGCAGGCCGCAAAAGATCCTCATGCCTGATGGCGCCCAGCTTATGTATGGTGTATCCCCCCCCCCTCGTTGGGCATTGCTTTAGGACATCCCATTAGTAATGACTATGTCGCTCTGTGTCCCGTGATGTACGAGAAAGAAAATAGGATTTTTATAACAGCTTACCTGTAAAATCCTTTTCTTGGAGTACATCACGGGACACAGAGCTCCCGCCCCTCTTTAGGGACACTTATTGCTTTGCTACAAAACTGAGGTGCTCCCGGATGGGAGGGGCTTATATAGGGGAGGGTACTTCCGGTTTTGGAAGTTGCCAGTGCCAGCACCTGAAGGTATCTATATAACCCATTAGTAATGACTATGTCGCTCTGTGTCCCGTGATGTACTCCAAGAAAAAGGATTTTACAGGTAAGCTGTTATAAAAATCCTATTATTATTCACACTAAAGCAACCCATTCCTGTACATTAATGCACCTGCTTGTGGCATGTATTAAAGAATAGGTTACCCCCCAAAATGTCATATTCCTGATATGTGTCTGCTGTACCATGTAAAAATCCTATTCTCTTTGTATTACTTAATTTGTGTGAAATGCCTGCTGATCCTGCCAGTCCTTCTGCTTTCCTATTAAAAACTGACCACACTAAGCATGAGAGAACATCCATCCCAGGGTGGCTAGTTTTCTGGCTGTCCTCCAATGGTCAAGACTAGGGCTAACGTCCCCCCTCCTGCCCTGCACAACAATTTACTGAGAAGACCAGTGTGATGCTGTTTCTCCTCCCCCAGATCGCTAAGCCCCTTATACAGCTACGAACAGAGATTATGTGATCACTTATCAAAAAGATAAAATATATATTTATAATGTTCATAAACATATACACACACAAATGTTTTGCCGATCATTTCCATTTTAAACGGAATGGTTTGTTTTACAAGGTGAGGGCTCACATATATTTTAACTACTTGAGAGCCGGGCCATATACAAATGACGGCCTCAAGGTGGCTCTACAAATCCGGGAGGCCGTCAATAGACGGCCTTGGCTATTCCGGCCACTCGGGGGCGCGCGAGCGCTGCCGGCGGTGTGCGCGCCCGGCGCGTCACTGAGATGCCGATGGGCGTGCCTGGCGGCCGCGATGTCCGCCAGGCACCCGCGATCGGCCGGTACACAGACAAGGATGTGGATCTCTGTGTGTAAACACAGAGATCCACGTCCTGTCAGGGAGAGGAGACCGATGCTGTGTCCCTTGTACATAGGGACACAGATCGGTCACCTCCCCCAGTCAGTCCCCTCCCCCCACACAGTAGTAATCACTCCCAGGGCACACATTTAACCCCTTCCTCGCCCCCTAGTGTTAACCCCTTCCCTGCCAGTGTCATTTTTACAGTAACCAGTGCATTTTTATAGCACTGATCGCTGTAAAAATGACAATGGTCTCAAAATGGTGTCAAGTGTCCGATATGTCGCAGTCACAATAAAAATCGCTGATCACCACCATTACTAGTAAAAAAAACATTATTAATAAAAATGCTATAAAACTATGCCCCATTTTGTAGATGCTATAACTTTTGCGCAAGCCAATCAATAAACGCTTATTGCGATTTTTTTTTACCAAAAATATGTAATCGGCCTAAACTGAGGAAAAAATAGGAAAAAAAAAAATTGGGATATTTATTATAGCAAAAAGTAAAAAATAGTGTTTTTTTCAAAATCGTTGCTCTTTTTTTGTTTATAGCGCAAAAAATAAAAAGCGCAGTGATGATCAAATACCACCAAAAGAAAGCTCTATTTGTGGGAAAAAAAGGACGTCAATTTTGTTTGGGAGCCACGTCGCACGACCGCGCAATTGTCATTCAAAGCGTGACAGCGCTGAGAGCTGAAAATTGGCCTGGGCAGGAAGGGGGTTTAAGTGCCCAGTAAGCTTAACAAGCATTGTGTTAAAGTGTATTTCCAATCAAAACCTAACTAATGCTAAACCTGCTCTCTGCCACATTCTAAACCTAATCTATCTAACCCTGTATAGCAAAAATCTCTATACTTACCTTCTCTGAAGCCGATCTGGTCCGGTCTCCAGCGGCGGATATTGTCTGCAGGAGAGAACCGACAACGGCTGGGAAATGCCTTGGAAGTGATGTCACCCATAGAGTTACTATGGTGCTTCCGTTGTCAGCTGTCTCTCCTGCACACACCTTCATGCTGCGTACACACAATTCGGAAATTCAGACAACAAAAACGTGGATTTTTTCCAACGGAATGTTGGCTCAAACTTGTGTTGCATACACACGGTCAACCAAATCTTTTCGGAAATTCCGAACGTCAAGAACGTGGTGACATACAAGACGTACGACGAGCCGAGATCAATGAAGTTCAATAGGCAGTTCGGCTCTACTGTTTAATTCTGAGCATGTGTGTTTTTTTGTGCGTCAGAATTGCATACAGACTATCAGTATTTCCGACAAGAACTTTTCTTGTCGGAAAATTTGAGAACCAGCTCTCAAATTTTTGTGGTCGGAAATTCAGACAGCAAATGTCTGATGGAGCCTACACACGATCGAAATTTCCAAAAAGAAGCTCGCATCGGACATTTGTTGTCGGAATTTCCGATCGTGTGTACGCGGCATCACACTGAAGCTGCCGCTGACAGCTCATCGTGGGGCCGGACTGGATGGGCTGCAGAAGAGGAAAATACTGCGATTTTTGCTTTATAGTAGAGCTGCACGATTCTGGCTAAATTGAGAATCACTATTTTTTTGCTTAGAATAAAGATCACGATTCTCGCGGCGCAACATCATCTTTCACATTAAACAAAAAAAATATTGCATTTGAAAGACTGCTGCGCAAATACAGTGACGTAAAATATTGCAACAACCGTCATTTTATTCTCCAGGGCAGCGTTTCTCAACTCCAGTCCTCAAGGCGCCCCAACAGGTCACGTTTTCAGGATTTCCCTCAGATGAAACAGCTGTGGTAATTACTAAGGCAGTGAAACTGATCAAATCACCTGTGCAAAACAATGGAAAGCCTGAAAACAAGACCTGCTGGGGCGCCTTGAGGACTGGAGCTGAGAAATACTGCTCTAGGGTCTCTGCTAAAAAAATATATATAATGTTTTGGGGTTCTAAGTAATTTTCTAGCAAAAAAAATACTGATTTTAACCTGTAAGCAAAAAATGTCAGAAAAAGGTTTAGTCTTTAATTGGTTAAACTGATCTCATCTACAGACAGAAGTTCATTCCTTTGATCTGAAAGAACGAAATATTACAATGTTTTTCTTCATCTCGCCTAAGAGCCCATTCACACAGGGGCGGCACGACTTGTCCCGCGACTCTGCCGGGCGATCTTCACACGACTTCAAAGGTGACTTGCAAAATGACTTCTGTATTGAAGTCAATGGAAGTCGCCCTGAAGTCATCCCGAAGTAGTACAGGAACCTTTTTCTAAGACTTGAGTCGCTCCTATTAGAACGGTTCCAATGTACAGAACGGGACGCGACTTGTCAGGCGGCTGAGTCGCCTGACGAGTTGCCCCTGTGTGAATGGGGTCTCAGCCATGTTGTGATAAACTTGGCAGGCTGTCTGTTTTGTTTTTTTTTGACAACTGTCAGCTTGAGCACAACTCTCTGCACTGAATCAAGGACATTTTCTATTAAGATTGCGGGGGGGGGGTAGAATCGTGATCTCGATTCTTTAATGATTAATTGTGCAGCTCTACTTTATAGGGTTAGATAGTTTGGTTCTGACTGAAATTCCACTTTAACCCTTTCGCTGTCAGGTCCGTATGTTGTATGGACCTGACAGCGGGGATTTCACACACAATGCAGCCACTGGAATTGTGTGTAAAACTGACAAGCAGGCTCCTGCTTGTCAGGTGAAAGCATTTGGGCAGCTGCGCTGTCGCCCGATTGCTTCCACACACCCGCGGTACCAGAACCCCCCCCCGCCATGTATTCCAGGCTCCGCTTGCCCATCTGCAGGCCTAGAACCGACATGGTGAATCCTGGCAGGTGGAAGGGAGCAAGAAGAGAGCACACACGTCTGCTCTCCTCCCCTTCTTGCTGTGACCCAGAAAACAACAGCACTTCTGGGTCACCTGTCGCTTTCCCCGGTTAGCATAGCCGGGAAGGAATGTTTTACAAAGCAAATGTGCATTGCCATACATTCAGTGGAGCCCAGAAGGGATATGCAGGGTCTTTTACCCTGCATGTCGCATTAAAGATAACCTGTCACCTAAACATCATTACGTAGGGGATTTTTTGTCCTTTACGTGATGAAAAAAAAAAGAAAGAAAAGTTCAGCAAAAAAACTTTTTTTTTGCAAAAAAAAATAGATACTCCCAAGCACATAACCCCCCCCCCCCACACACTTTTTTGAGGCCTCCTCACCCCCACTTATAGGCTCGTAGAAATGTAAATGCACACATCGCGGGCGCCTAGGCGTGAAAACATCAATTGCAATTTACATGTTACATATACCATATATACTCGAATATAAGCCGAGGCACCTAGTTTTACCACAAAAAAATGGGAAAACTTATTGACTCGAGTATAAGCCTAGGGTGTCCATCTGCATGCCTCACTGTGCCTCACTTTGCCTCACTGTGTCCATGTGCATGCCTCACTGTGCCCATGCCTCACTGTGTCCATGACTAGACTGACGTTTAACATGGGAGTCTATGGAAGGGGTGCCTGGCTTTGAAAAATCGGTGCTCCCCGGCCGTAGGTTCCCAAGACAACAAACTTTGCACACTTGTAGAGGAGAAATTGGGCTACATGTGTGCAAAGTTTCGGGTTCAGAGGACCTACGACCGGCCAGTATCGGGTCCCCAAAATTACAGGAGAAATGACCGTTTAACATGGGAGTCTATGGAAGGGGTGCCCGGCTTTGAAAAATCGGTGCTCCCCGGCCGTATGTCTCCTGGACAACATTCTTTGCACACTTGTAGAGGAAGAGTGGGGCTACATGTTTGCCAAGTTTGTGGTCCAGGGATCCTATGGCCGGCCTGTACCGGGTCCCCAAAATCCGGGAGATCAGGCGCAAAAAGGTGACTCGCCGAGGGGGGCTTTTTCAGCACAAAAAAATGTGCTGAAAAACTCGGCTTATACTCGAGTATATACGGTACATATAAACAGAATATTGCGCTAAATGCAAAAATCAAAAAATGCTGCTACACAACAATGTGACAAAGATTACAAACGTGATGGATATGAAAAATGTAGCGCTAGTGATTGGGGAGACAAGTGAATGTCTCACTGGGTAAATAAAGTCACTAAGTGTAAAACAGTGGAAAATATAAACAAACCAACCCAAAAAAAAGGTGAATGTGCTAATAAGTCCACATAAAGAAAAGGCAAAAACATGAAAAATGAATGTTCATCAATGTGACATGTAAATGCACAGTGGAAAGAATAAATGTGCGGGCATATGGGTCACAGGCATATGCATCCGACTAGGACTATTCGGACGAAACGCGTACAGGTTGGTACACCACTCCCCATATTGACTTTTTTACCTTGTTAATTTGTGATCACTTTTAATGTCAAATTCTTGTGGTTTTATTCAAATAAAACCTTTTCATACCTTTTGACCTGCACCATTGGAGCACCGTTTTTTTCTTTTTTCCTTGCATGTGTGTTGGAGTAAGTTTTTGGAGCGGTTTCATCGTGTCCATTTACCCCTTTGGGGTTCCTTTTCATCCAAATCACCCCAACATCGTTTGGAAACAGGGTGGACACCCTGTGAGCTCGGGTTCTCTCCATCCATCCGGGATATCATCCATCCAGGGTCTCCAGCTGAGGACTGTTGAGTCCCAACGGCCAAGTTCGTGGTCCTAACTTCACAGGAGTCGTCAGACAAGTCGATTGTTTAGTTTTTGGATTTCCCATGCTTGCATGATCTGCTGTCGTTGACAGGCAGATCCACGGGTTCCGGTAAGAGTATTCCATCTATTTCATTTAGTCAGAAGAAATCGTTCCTATGATGACCCATATACCTGCACGTTTATTCTTTCCACTGTGCATTTACATGTCACATTGATGGACATTCATTTTTCATGTTTTTGCCTTTTCTTTATGTGGACTTATTAGCACATTCACCTTTTTTTGGTTGGTTTGTTTATATTTTCCACTGTTTTACACTTAGTGACTTTATTTACCCAGTGAGACATTCACTTGTCTCCCCAATCACTAGCGCTACATATACATATGTTTGGGGGTTACGTGTAATCTTCAGGCCTAAAATTATTTTTTTAAACGTGTGCAAAAAAAATGCAAAAATGGCTCTGGCAGCGAAAATGTGAAGGCAGCCCATTCATTATGCACTACAATAGACAAACCTCAATGCATGGTATGCGAGTTGTGGTGCACTACTGTGCATCATTCATTGTAATCTACCATACAGTGCATTGGAGAGCCATTCACAATGAATGACACTGCACACAGAGCAGGTGAAGTGCCATGCGTTGTAGAAACATTTTAAGAATGTTTTAGCGTTAGTTGCAACAACATACAAGTATGATAAGGCCCAAAAGTCAAACACCAGTCAACGACAGATTGGTTATTTTAGGCTTGGGTTAGAACTCTGTCAGGTTCTCATGTTTGTTGGGAAGACTGTCCTGCACTTTCTGCTTTGGTGACACTTGTTATTGGTCTAGGCTAAGATACAATATATCCTTACAAGGACATACACAGCAAAAACAAACTGGCACAGGTTTAGAATAAATTTACACTTATGCGGGTATGTATGCGATTTACACCCACAGGCAAAACATGCTGCACCAACACGCATCTAAAAATCCAGTACGTTTTCAGGTTTCAGTGCAGCTGCGGTTTTGAAAAGGTGCTGGGACTTTTATCCTGTATTTCCCGCAGGTACAGCAGCATTTTTAAATGAATGGCCTGCTGTGCCGGCAGAAACGTGGCATGCAGGGAATGGCTAGATGTGAACCTAGCCTACCTTACCCCAATCAGCCAAGTGTTTCAACATACCTGAGGCAATTGAAAGACAGGCAGACTGTGCACCTAACACAGCCAGAAAACAGACCACACTGGGATGGATGTGCTCTCATGCCTAGTGCAGTCATTTTGAAATAGAAAAGCCGGTGTGGGGCAGTTTCTTGCTTTGATGTTCACCCCTCGCTGGATGAGTAATTTGTCACGCTGGCATCCCTGTAATCCTGAGCACCTCAGCTTGGAGCGGCACCACCAAGCATAAATACCCTCATTTTCTGTTTCATAAAGAACAATCAAAGCAAGAGGAAATCTTGCACCGACACCCTCTGCAGATCTCAATGGCAATGCAATTGGAATGTGGTGTGGGAAACGTGCACGGATCGCAGCGTTTCCTGCACCGCATTAGCATGACCCTAGCCAGAGTTTGACAGATGGTTTACAGACTGTACATACCTGCAGCAAACTGATCACGGTCCTCATATATAGCTGTCCTTTCACTGCCTGCCATTTTCTGACACAAAGGTGTCTAAGGCATTGCCTGCTGAATACACTTTAAATAAACACATACACATAAATATGCACACAGAATTTAAAAAGGGGTTGTAAAGGTGTTTTTTATTTTCTAAATAGGTTCCTTTAACCGCTTCGGCCCCGTCCCATTCTGGTGGTCAAAGACCAGGCCCCTTTTTGCGATTCGGCACTGCGTCGCTTTAACTGAAAATTGCGCGGTCGTGCGACGTGGCTCCCAAACAAAATTGACATCTTTTTTTTCCCATAAATAGAGCTTTCTTTTGGTGGTATTTGATCACCTCTGTGGTTTTTATTTTTTGCACTATAAACAAAAAAAATAGCAACAATTTTGAAAAAAAAATGCAATATTTTTTACTTTTTGCTATAATAAATATCCCCCAAAACATTCTTTTTACAGTTTAGTTTGATACGTATTCTTCTACATATTTTTGGTAAAAAATAAGCAATAAGTGTTTATTGATTGGTTTGCGCAAAAGTTATAGCTTCTACAAAATAGGGGACCGTTTTATGGCATTTTTATTAATAATTTTTTTTTTTTTTTACTAGTTATGGCGGTGATCAGCGATTTTTATCGTGACTGCGACATTATGGCAGACACATCGGACACTTTTGACACTATTTTGGGACCATTGTAATTTTTACAGCGATCAGTGCTATAAAAATGCACTGATTACTGTAAAAATGACACTGGCAGTGAAGGGGTTAACCCAGGCCTCGACAAACCCTGGGCGCCAGGTCGCCATTGCGACTAGAATTAACGACCTGGCGCCTGGGGGCACAGCTGGGGTATCCTGTGTCTCCGTGCCCCCCCCTCCGCGCTGCGGGATGGCGTCGGGCCGCGCCGGCCAGTAATTGAGGCCGCGGCTTTGCGGCCTTCTGCAGGCCTATGCTTCCTTCTGTGGTCTAGCGCCATCTTGTGGTGGCCGTTGGTATTGCAACCAGCAATGCTAATGGAGTTTCCCTGTCTGTTTTCCCTGCCATCTCCTTCCCTCTAATTAGAACCCCCAAACATTATATATATTTGTTATTCTAACACCCTAGAGAATAAAATGGCGGTCGTTGCAATACTTTGTCACACCGTATTTGCGCAGCGGTCTTACAAGCGCACTTTTTTGGGAAAAAATACACTTTTTTTTTTTTTATAAAAAAATAAGACAACAGTAAAGTTAGCCCTTTTTTTTTTTTATACTGTGAAAGATAATGTTACGCCGAGTAAATTAATACCCAACATGTCACGCTTAAAAATTGCGTCCGCTCGTGGAATGGCGACTAACTTTTACCCTTTAAAATCTCCATAGGCGACGTTTAAAAAATTCTACAGGTTGCATGTTTTGAGTTACAGAGGAGGTCTAGGGCTAGAATTATTGCTCTCGCTCTACCGATCGCGGCGATACCTCACGTGTGGTTTGAACACAGCTTTCATATGCGGGCGCTACTCACGTATGCGTTCGCTTCTGCGCGCAAGCTCGGCAAGACAGGGCGCGTTCCTGGCTCCTAACTTTTTTAGCTGGCTCCTAGATTCCAAGCAAATTTGTCAAGCCCTGGGTTAACCACTAGGTGGGGCTGCAGGGGTTAAGTGTTTCCTAGGGAGTGATTCTTACTGTTAGGGGGCGTGGCTACACGTGACACGTCACTGATGACCGTTCCCGATCAAAGGGGAACGGTCATCAGTGACAGTGTCACTAGGCAGAATTGGGGAATGCCTTGTTTACAATGGCATTCCCCTGTTCTGCCCTTGCTGACCGCAAATCACGGGCCGCCCGGGAACATCGAGTTCCCGGGACCCGCGGCCGCGGCCGCTGGGCGGCAAATTTAAAAAGGGACGTGCCTGCCTGTGCCATTCTGCCAATTTACATCGGCGTGCGGTAGTCGGCAAATGGTTAAGCTAGTGCATTGTTGGTTCACTTACCTTTTCCTTCGATTTCCCTTCTAAATGTTTTTTTTCCTTTGTCTGAATTTCTCACTTCCTGTTCCTCCTCAGTAAGCTTGCCCCCATCATCCGAGCCATTCTGGCTGGGGGTTAGGAGGCAAGCTTTTTTTTTTTTTTTTTCACAAGAAATTGAGGAGGCAAGCTTACTGAGGCGGAACAGAAAGTGAGAAATTCAGACAAAGAAAAAAAAACATTTAGAAGGGAAATCGAAGGAAAAGGTAAGTGAACCAACAATGCACTAGCTTAAAGGAACCTATTTAGAAAATAAAAAACAAACCTTTACAACCCCTTTAAAGCATAACTAAAGGCAAAATGTTTCTTAGGTTTTGGAGAGGGCGGAAAGGGAATAGAATGCCTGATTGCATTTTGATTGCTGTCTGTGCCCTCTATTTGGAAAGTCGCCTTCTCTATATCTCTCTCTCTCTCTCTTTTTTTTTACTATTATCACCAAGTGTGAAAGTTAACCGCTTGCCGACCATCGCACGACGATATACGTTGGCAGAATGGCACGGCTGGGCAGAAGGGCGTATATATACGTCCCCTTTAAGAAGCGGCATTATGGACGTGCGTGCCCACCGCAAGCTCCGTGAGTCCGACCGCGGGTCCTGCGGACTCGATGTCCGCAGGGATACCCGTGATCGTCTCACGGAGAGTAAGAAAGGGGAAATGCTGATGTAAACAAGCATTTCCCCATTCTTTTTAGTGACGAGGACACTTCCTGTAATCGGGAGCGGTGATCAGTGTCGTGTCACACACAGCCCATCCCCCCTACAGTTAGAAGCACTCCCTAGGACACACTTAACCCCTTCAGCGCCCCCTAGTGGTTAACCCCTTCACTGCCATTGTAATTTTTACAGTAATCAGTGCATATTTATAGCACTGATCGCTGTAAAAATTACAATGGTCCCAAAATGGTGTCAAAAGTGTCGGCCATAATGTCGCAGTCACGATAAAAATCGCTGATCGCCGCCATTACTAGTAAAAAAAAAATATTAATAAAAATGCCATAAAACTATCCCCTATTTTGTAGAAGCTATAACTTTTGCGCAAACCAAACGCTTATTGCAATTTTTTTTTACCAAAAATATGTAGAAGAATACGTATCGGCCTAAACTGAGGAAAAAAATTGTTTATTTATATATATATATTTTTGGGAGATATTTATTATAGCAAAAAGTAAAAAAATATTGAATTTTTTTCAAAATTGTCACTCTATTTTTGTTTATAGCGCAAAAAATAAAAACCGCAGAGGTGATCAAATACCACTAAAAGAAAGCTCTATTTGAAGAAAAAAAAAGTATGTAAAGTTTGAGAGCCACGTCGCACGACCGCGCAATTGTCAGTTAAAGCGACGCAGTACCGAAACGCAAAAAGTGGCTTGGTCTTTGGCCAGCTAAATGGTCCGGGGCTTAAGTGGTTGAAGAAAATCCCAAGTTTGGGTTGTCCCAAGAATGGGAATAGAGGCAAAGTCTTCCAATAGGGACACTAGTTCTGGTGACAACCAAAATCATTTCATTTTGGAGGGATTTCCTGTCACTTCCTGTTTTGGCTATGGAACAGGAAGTGAAGGCATATGTCTCCAATGAAGGCATATGTCTCCAATGAGACACAGATCACAGTCTTATTAGAGACATATGCCTTCACTTCCTGTTTTTTTTTGCTATTTGTGACAAACGGCAAAAAAACAAAAAATATGGGAGGGTTTACTCTATCCAAAATAAAAAAAAGTTTTGCCTTCAGCTCTACTTTAACCCTTGTTGACCGCCCTATACCAGTTACTGCTATAGGGCAGCAGATGTGCGCCGAATCACGTATATATACACACACGTGATTCTGAATTCCGCCTACAGGGGGCGCGCACGCACTGCTAGCAGGTTGCTTCTGCTGTGGTAATTTACGGCAAAAGTCGATCTGCGTGTGCCGTGCACTAGATTTCTGCCGGGACCCGCCTTTTGTCATGCAGAGACTCGTAAACAAGGCAGGAACTAAAATCTTTTCCCCCTGTAAAAGCAGCACACATAGTAAACACAAACACTGGTTAGACACACAGTTAACCCTTCGATCGCCCCTGATGTTTAACCCCTTCCTAGCCAGTGTCATTAGTACAATGACAGTGCATATTTTATCAATGATCACTGTCTTAGTGTCACTGGTTCCGACAAAGTGTCAGATTGTTCACCGCAATATCGCATTCCTGCTATAAAAGTCACTGATCGCTGCCATTATTAGTATAAAAAAATTCCAGTATATATCCAATAGTCTGTAGACACTATAACATTCATGCAAACCAATCAATATACGCTTATTGGGATTTTACCAAAAACATGTAGCCTGTCAGCTTGGAGCAGTGCCACCAAGCATAAATACCCTCATTTCCTGTTTCATAGACAAAAATCAAAGCAAGAGGAAATCTCTCCAAAAAAGGAAATTTTAGGGCCTGTTTACACCATTGTACTGCCCCCACCACGCATATTATGTGCATTGCTGTCTTTCTGAACCCCCCCCCCCCCCCCCTAACCACCTTGCTATAGGATGTACATTGCAGCGCACCACAGTAACACTATCATGTGCATTGTAATGTGCTGCATTCTGCGTTAAGAAATTAAATGCTTTTTTTTTCTCTGCCGGGATGGCAAGGCATTTCTCCAAAGTCACTTTGGGATACATCACAGCCAATTCCTTTTATCCTTCCAGCCATTGACAATGTCCTCATGAAATACATTGGGGTCAGTGTGTGTGGAATGGTCCCTGCTGTTTTAACAAATGAGTTTCCTCAGTTCTGTCACATGGAACATGTAATAAGCTGAAAGCTTCCATCTGTTCTCACCCTGAATCTCCACAATGACTTTACAGTTAACTCTACCAAGATTGCTTCACATCATTCTTTTGATCGATCAAAATTCTTTGGGCTTGCCGTGTCCATCTGAGGGGCTCCTTTGCTGTGCCTTCATATCTGCATGCCAGCGGGACCTTACTATCTGCCACACACAAGGGCTGTTACACTTCCCTCTATCAACTTGGGATTCTACAGCCATCCACTGGGAGTTGTGATAGTTCCCTTCATAGGACATCTACATGCCGACGGACTGATGTTAACCCCCTCCTCATCTGGATTCAGCAGTGGTATCGTTGTACACATTTTTATACCAGTATCATACTTAGCTACAGGTTCTTATGACTGCTTTTGCTACCGTTTGGTATTACTTGCACCATTTTTACAGTTTATGTAGCTACATCGATTTTATCTCCAGTGCAATATTTATTTTGTTACCTACTTGAAGACTATAAAAGTTTTAATGCTATTCCCATCGAGCGTTGCCTTTGTGTGTTTTTTGTATCCTGCTATCCATTTTTCCAGTGGTTGGTAGCTGCACTGGGAATCGGCCTGCAAGGAGATCAGCTAAAAGTAGTTGGATCTATGTGCGTTATAATTAATCGAAATTAGTCGATTAATCGATAAAAAAAAAAAAAAAAAATTATCGAACACAAAATTTTTAATCAGTAACAGCCCTACTTTTTAGTATTTAGTAACTAGTATCTCCCTCCAATATTCCTGTATCAGGGGACAGTACCACCAAATATGAGCATGCGTCCCCTCCATCCCACACTCTCTCCAGCATAAAGGTGATATCTCCTTGTTTATTCTGTATAATTTCGATGGAACAAAGTACCATTTGGTTATGAGTTTATAATTCATCTCTTTTATTTTTGCTTCTACTGATGTGGAATGAACATATTCTAAAATTTGTTTCTTCTTTTCTACTGTTATAGTTTGATTCAATTCTATTTCCCAACTTTCCAATGTTTTCAATGCATCTGGTCCCCTCAAAGGTGTCAATACCTTATATATGTTCGATATTCCCTGTCTTCCCGTTCGTCCGAACTCTACAAGTTTTTCCCATGCATTCAATTCACTCATAGCTCGCAGGGGTTTTGGTAAAGTATTTACAAAATGTTGGACCTGTCTATACCTCCAACTATCACCTATCATGGGTCCATATTTCTCTCGTAGTTCAAGAATTGAACACAGAGTGTTCCCTTTCAGTACATCTTTCAAATTTGAATGCGTCCATCGTTGCCCATTCAAGGAACGCACCGCCCCCCTTACCCAGCGGGAAGTAGTCCGTACCCGTGAGGGGCGACAGTGGGCTATTGTAATGCCACTTCTTTATTATACAAACTCTATCCCATATTCTGAAGGTTTCAGGCAGCACTACCCCACCCCCACCCCCTAGCACGTGGAGATGTACAAAAAACGCCGGTATAGCAGCGTCAGGGGGACGCCGCATGTCCGGCGCATGTGTGTGATGTCAATGCGCAGTGACGGCACACCCAACCCCCCGGGAAAGGGGGGGGGGGGAGGGAAACACCTGCAGTGCGCATTGCAGCTCCCGACCATGCAAAACAGGTAATGGGTGTCTTGTTGTCGACCTTGTTTGAGGTCTTCCACCTGCACCCTCGTCCAGTACCTTCACACCCCTTTCACAGGCACTCACATTTCGCCTCACATAGTTTCATTTCTAGCATTGCCCCAATTATACACAGTTTCTTTTGCATTGTTCACATAGGAGTGCTTGGTGCGTCCGGATCCTGCTGGGGCGCTGCCTGTGGGGGGCGCCGACGCTGGTCATGCCCTCTCAGCTCCCGGTCCTGTTACCCTTGGCTCACGGTCCCCGCTAGTGTACCCCCAAGTGCACATACAATTGTAAGTGACCCCTCTCTGTTTCAGGGATGGCTTTATTGTCATTTATATTTTCTTGTAAACAGACTAGTCTACCAAGACTTTTTAACATTCAATATTTTTCTTATTGCAGATCCTCCATATACATGCTCCTGACGAGCGGCTTAAAGCCGCAAAACGCGTAGAGCTATTACCCGCCGTGTATACACTACACGCTTCCCTGGTTATGTGCCCATCACTTATCATTTTACAGGGACCAAAAAGACCCCAGATCGTGCAGACCATAATTGCTAATCATGCATACCTTATTATGAATAGTGGTGGAACCCTCTTAACCTACAATGTGATTAATGTTTGTAATGCGATACTACCTGAAATTACAGTTTCAGGAATTGGCACTATTGAATGTGCGTTTTATGTAATGTATTCTAAGTCTGTAATGCGTTTCTACTTGAAATTACCGTTTCAGGAATTGGCACCATTGAATGTGTGTTTTATGTATATGTAATCAATGTATTCTAACATGCATCCTTGTACTAATAAATGCTTTACCACCCACCACTCTATCAATTTGTCACCAAGAGCCTCATTTAAAGTCCCAACTTCCCCCCCCCCCCCTTCGTTGCACTCTGACACCTATATGGCTGTATTTTTGCTGCGTTTTTTTTTCTAATCATCTTAACTGTATTCATTCTGCCCCACCACAAAAGTTTTTCCATCGGATACCCCTTCAGTTCTAATTTTATTTTATTCAATAGGGGAATATAGTTATCTTCATATAGGTCTCTTTCCGTATTAGACAAATATATACCTAGGTATCTCAACCCCCTCTGTTTCCAGGTAAATGGGTAAAGGTCCCCAAGGTCCCTCCGTTCCTTCAGACTTAGTGCTATACTCCGTATCTCAGTCTTCTTTTTGTTAATTTTCAGATTTGAAATCTCTCCATACTTTTCATATTCTTCTATGATCTTAGGTAATGTCTGCCTTGGATTTGTCACATACAGAATCATATCGTCTGCAAACGCAGAGACCTTGTGTTCCCTCCCATCGACCTTTACCCCCTTCTATCTCCTGATTGATTTGTATGGTTGCTAATAACGGTTCTAATGAGAGGACAAAAGAGAAGGGGTGAGAGCGGACATCCCTGCCGGGTCCCGTTGAAAAGTGGGAACCTCTCTGAGAGGGTTCCGTTGACCCGTACCTGGGCAGAAGGTTTAGAGTACAGTGCTCCTATCCATCTTAGCATTTTAGGCCCTAGTCCTATATGTCTCAGAGTTGCTAACATAAACTCCCAGTTCAGTCTGTCAAAGGCCTTTTCGGCATCTAATGCCAGAAACAATGCTGGTGTCTTATTTTGTTTGGCTTTTTGTATCATAAATAATGTTATTAGAACACTATCCCTTGTTTCTCTCCCAGGTACAAACCCTGCTTGATCATTGTCTATCAGCCCTGACACGAGAGGTTTTAATCTTTCAGCCAATACATTTGCATTAATTTTTATGTCAACATTAATTAAAGATATGGGCCTATAGCTGGCACACAATGAGGGATCTTTATCTTCCTTTCCTATAAGAGTTATGTGGGCTCCCAGAGCTTCCTCCCGCATTATCATTCCTCTACCTAAAGAGTTCATATACTCCTGGAAGTACATTAAACAGGGTTTCCACATACATCTTATAGTATAATGGAGGTATAGTATAATGGAGGTATACCCATCTGGGCCTGGACTCTTCCCCATTTTAATATTTTTAATTGTTTTATTTATTTCCTCCCTTGATATTTCCTTGTCTAGTTTGTTGATCTCTTCTTCTGTGGAGCTTAGCCTTTTCTAAATATTGTTTAATTTTCCTGCTTCTACTCTGTGATAGTAATGGGCCTTGTTCTTTATTTACGTTATATAGATTTTGATAGTACTCTAGAATTTTTTTTATTATCTCCTTCTTAGAATGCCTCATCTCGCCTTTTTTATCTTTCATTTTTGATATAAAATTCTGTGTATTTCTAGGTTTAATTATCTTTGCTAATAGTTTACCCGGTTTATTCCCCATAGCATAAAATGTATTACTCATGTTATTAAATACCCATTTGGTTTCTTGTTCCAATAAATTTCTTAGACTTTCTCTTTTTCCTAGTTAATTCAATCAAAACTTGTTCTTCCTGTCTATCTTTATGTTTCTGTTCTAGATCCTGGATTTCTTCTAGTAAAGTTGGTCTCTGGGCCTGTCTTATTTTCTTCCTCTTGGCCTTTTCTACTATCAGCCTCCCTCTCATATACACTTTATGTGTTTCCCATAAGATCAATGGGGCAACCTTTTCTATGTCATTTTCTTTAAAGAAGTGACACATATCCTTCTCCAGATCCTCAGCTATCTTATTATTATTTAGGAGGGATTCATCCAATCTCCAAGTTCTCTGGCCAGCCGGGATTTCCCCTAAAGCAAGGGTCACCTCAACCGAAGCGTGGTCAGAGAGCGTGATTATTTTTATTTCTACTTTTCTCAAACCTTCAAGTAGCCAATGATCTATCAGGATATGGTCAATTCTAGAATATGACCTGTGTACGGATAAATAGTATGTAAAATCCTTGTCCCTTGGGTGTAAAATTCTCCAAGTCTCAACCAAGTGCATTTGATGTAATTTATTTTTAATTATTCTCAGATATTTTCCTTCAGACCTTAACGATATGGGTTGGGTATCTAATACTGGGTCAAAGACAAAGTTGAGGTCCCCCGCTAAGATCACCTTTCCCTCTTTAAAGGCCTCAAATCTATTCAAGATTTTCCTCAGATACACTACCGGCCATACATTAGGGCAGTATACATTTACTAGGGTAACTTTTATATTAAATAGAGAGCCCTTGATGAAGAGATATCTTCCCTCGGGATCTAATTCCATTGCTTCTAATATAAAGCGTGTGTTCCTGTCAAATCCAATCGCTGTCCCTTTTGATCTTTTATTGGGAGAATAGCAATGTATCCAAGTAGGGTAATCTTTTGATTTTAGTCTATTCTTAGATGTTATCTTTAGATGGGTTTCTTGCAGGAAAACTATATTTCGCCGA
Organism: Rana muscosa; assembly: GCA_029206835.1. Taxonomy (NCBI): domain Eukaryota; kingdom Metazoa; phylum Chordata; class Amphibia; order Anura; family Ranidae; genus Rana; species Rana muscosa. The sequence continues at coordinate 17,311,490 of JARGYO010005626.1, forward strand.
CATTCCCTTCATCTCCTGCAGTATCTGATATCGCTTATTTGGGCTATTCAATCCTCGCACGTTATAGGTAACTATTTTCAGAGCTGCCATATTCTATAGTTCAGTTCCTTTTTACTATAGTAATAATAACAGATCAGAAACAAAACAGGGGAGGAAGGGCCTTGGATATTCCTCTTCTCTCTAATTGAATTGCAATAATGTAGGGCTGCAACAACGAATCGATTATGAAAATAGTTGCCGTCGTATCAATACCTTAATACCCTTTTTGTACTTCAACTGTCCAAGATATCTGTAAATGCTTATTACGTTTCAATAAAATATCTTTGAAAAAAAAAAAAAGAAAATAGTTGCCAACCATTTTCATAATCGATTAATCGGCCAGCCGATTAGTTGGCCTGCATACAGAATGCATTATTTGTTTACATATCAGGAAATACAGTGCAGCACACATACAGCTCGGTACACCGTCCATACATGTCAGTAAGTGCCTGAGAACTTGTGAATGTGTGAGGAGCAATGCCTCATGGGACATGTAGTCCCAGGCATAAAGTGAGTTGTTCTAAAAGGCAGAAGTTTTTTTTTTTACCTTGCTATGGGGCGCTCTATACTTTACTTTGCAGCTTGCTATTGGGGCACTCTGAAGGCAGGAGGAGCCAGAAGAATCGGTGGGGATTCCTTTGACTAATACGTTTTTTATTCTGCTCCTTCAAATTTTCCTGTCACTGTGGTCGAAATGAGCGTCGATTTGACCCCACTAAAAATAAAAAATTAATAAAAATCTTTAGAAAATCAACAAAGGAAAACATTGTTTTTGTATGGTCAGCATAAGTGACAGCAGCAACAGGGAGCTTTTATCACCTGCCTATGACAAGGGAGTCTGTTATACATAATATATTACAGTTCTATCTGATAATCCACAAAATAAACAAACAGTCTTTTATTTTATTATATTTCAAAAACAAAAATTTGATCTTAGTCTGATGATATTTACCAGATTTAACCTCTAATAGTATATACAGTATATCTTTTCTGTCTGTTATTCTTAGAGTGGATAAGAGATTTTGCTACCGAACCATATAGTTGGTTATTTATATTTACCACTGCATAGAGATATTTAAGGATAAATTGCCTTTTATTTTAAACTTTACATATTAACTAAATTATCCCTTTCCCGCTGAGCGTACGCACATATGCGGCCTCTGCTTTCGGGGGTAATACCGGGATCATGCCTGCAGCCCTAACTAGGTTAGCTTCTTTGCTCAATGGACAATGGAGGCTGGAGGGGGTGCTACAATACCAGCTGAAGAAATCTAGGAAACTGTTTTAAAACACCAAGTCATAATCGTACAGTATAACATAGAATGCACCCTACCCTTTATTATGGGGCTTTGTATAACCCCTTTCCCGCCGAGCGTACGCATATATGTGTCTCGGCTTTCGGGGGTTATACCGGGATGATGCCCGCAGCTGCAGGCATCATCCCAGTACCATTGTTTAGAGCCGGCGATTGGCTATCCAGGTATAACAACCGATGCGGCTAAAAGCCACTCGGTTGTTATACCGGAGGAGCGGGAGGGGACATCCCCCCCCCCCTCCAGCCGCTCTGACTGGGCCTCCCGTCCCACCGGGAGATCCGATCCGCCACTTTCGGCGCTTAGAGAGAGACTGGCATGCAGCCGTAACGGCTTTTTGCCAGTCTCCTGAATGTAAACACGGAAGCGACGTCACAACGTCACTTCCTGTTTACTCAGCTGCCAATGGCGCCGGATTTTAAAAATACAGTATTCAGAATCGCTGTTTTCTGCAATCTGAATACTTTGAAGTGCAAAAGCAGGGATTTGGGGTCTTTTAGACCCCCGATCCCTCCATAAAGAGTACCTGTCACAAAGGATGTTTACATTCCTTGTGACAGCAATAAAAGTGATCAAAACAAAAACACTATTTCATATTATAAAAATAAATAAAATAAATAAGAAAAAAAACAAAAAATTTAAAGCGCCCCCGTCCCCACGATCTCGCGCAGCAAAGAAAACGCACACGGAAGTCGTGCCGCATTTGTAAACGGTGTTCAAATCACACATGTGAGGTATCGCCGCGATCGTCAGAACGAGAGCAATAATTCTAGCCATAGACCTCCTCTATAAATCTAACCTGGTAACCGTAAAAAAAATATTTAAGCGTCGCCTATGGAGATTTTTAGGTACCGTAGTTTGTCGCCATTCCACGAGTGCATGCAATTATAAAGCATGACATGTTTGGTATCTATTTACTCGGCTTAACATCATCTTTCACATTATACAAAAAATTGGGCTAACTTTACTTTTTCATTTTTTTTTAAACTCATGAAAGTTATTTTCCCAAAAAGTTGCATTTAAAAACACCGCTGCACAAATACTGTGGGACATAAAATATTGCAACAATCACCATTTTATTCTCTAGATTCTCTGCTAAAAAATCTATATATATATATATATATAAATAAATGTTTGGGGGTTCTAAGTAATTTTCTAGCAAAAAATACGGATTTTAACTTGTAAACGCCAAATGTCAGAAATAGGCTTAGTCATGAAAGGGCTATACACCACACTTTTTTTAAGGTTATTATCCGATTAATCAAAACAATAATCGGCCAACTAATCGATTATCACTTGTTTATCAGCGCTTCCAACAAATGCTCAATTAGATTGAGATCTGGAGAATTTGCTGGCCAAGTCAACACCTCAAACTCATTGTTGTGTTCCTAAAACCATTATTGAAACAATTTGGCAGTGTGGCACGGTGTATTATCCTGCCGAATGAGGCCACTTCCATAAATGGAATATCATTTACATGAAGTGGTGTACTTGGTTAGCAACGTTGTTTAGGTAGGTGGTACAAGTCAAAGTAATGTTCACATAAACGGCAAGACACAAGGTTTCTCAGCAGAACATTGCCCAAAGCATCACACTGCCCCTGCCAGCTTGCCCTCTTCCTATACTACATCCTAGAGCTGAACGAATAACCGTTACAGAATCAAAGCGATTCTACCCGCCTCTCGATCTTAAAACAGCATTTCCCCAATTCTATGTAACAAGTGCAGAGAATTCTCTGCTCACTTCTGACAAAAAATTAAAAATCAAGGCAGCCTGCCAAGTTTATCTCAACATGGGAGATAACTATAAACAAAGTAACATTTTGTTCTTAGATCAAAGGGATGAACTTCGGTCTGTAGATGAGGTCAGTTTAACCACTTAAAGTGGTTGTATACCCGCAAAAAAATAAAAAAATAAAAAGGCAAAAGGCATAGTAGCTCATTATGAAATACTTACCTTAGAACGAAGCGTCGGCATCACATTCCGGTCACCGCCGAGGGAGCTGACACTTCCCCCTTTCTTCCGTGCATGTGCGCAGGAGCTCCGCCAGAGCTTCAGAGTGCATGCGCTGCTGACGTCAGCGGCTGCATGCAAGGTGAATATCCCCTAAGCCGTACAGGTTTAGAAGATATTCATTTTACCTACAGGTAAGCCTTATTATAGGCTTACCTGTAGGTATAAATGTGCTAAAGGGGTATACAACCACTTGAAAGACTAAAAACGTTTTTCGAACACTTGTTGCTTACAAGTTAAAATCAGTATTTTTTTGCTAGAAAATTACTCCCAAACATTATATATATATATATTTTTTTAGCAGAGACCCTAGAGATTAAAATAATTTTATGTCACACTGTATTTGCGCAGCAGTCTTTCAAACACAATTATTTGGGGAAAAATACACTTTAATGAATATAAAAAAATAAAGTTAGCCCAATTTTTTTGTATAATGTGAAAGATGATGTTTTGCCATGAGAAACGTGATCTTCATGCTAAGCATAAAAATTCAAGTTAGACTTACCAGTAACTTGTTTTCCAAGAGTCCTTAACCACTTCTCTACTGTGCACGAAAACCCCCTTCCTGCCCAAGCCATTTTTCAGCTTTCAGCGCTGTCACACTTTGAATGACAATTGCGCGGTCTATTTTCGGCCAGAACTGAGTAATCAGAATTACCAACACCAATGGAATTAGCTGGAAAGGGGGGTGGGAGGCATAGCCCAGCTTTAAGTTCCAGGGATGTTCTAAGGCATCTATCCCTAGAGAGAGAATCGCTGTCTCGGAGAAGAGAAAATAACTGAGGGAGCTGTGGCTTTTCTTTTGATGCAAACAGGTCCACTTGCGGACGCCACCACGTCTTGGTGATCAACAAAAAAAAAACTTCTGGATTCAAGCTCCACTCTGCTTCCTGAATTTTTGTCTGCTCAAAAAGTTTGCTACTTAGTTTAGAGTGCCTTTGAGATGGACCGCTGACAAAGAGTAAATGATCTTCCACCCATTCCAGGATTTCGGTTGACAGCCGTTGAAGAGCCTTGCTCCTTGTGCCCCCCTGTTTGTTCAGGTATGCCACAGTAGTAAAATCCATTTATTTGGTAACCTAGAAATTGAACCTGCTGAGCCGGATTAAAGTTTAATTTTTGAAGGTTCACGATCCAACTCAAGGCTTCCAAATGACTGCAGGCCTTGCTCAGTTCTTCTTGCAATTTCTCCCTGGAAGGGGCGAAGAAGAGGAGGTTGTCCAGATCAGGGAATTACCGCAATTCCCTGAAGATGGAGAGGGGCAAGGGCTTCCGCCATTATTTTTGTAAAAATTTGTGGGGCGGATGAAAGACCAAAAGAGAGGGCCATTAATTGTAGATGCAGCACCTCCTTCCCCATATTTACTGCCAGAGGAACTTTTGGGACTGCGAGGCTATACGGACATGCAGGTATGCATCTCTTAAATTGATTGATGCCATGAAGCATTCCTTGGTTACCATATTTCTGACCGAAGAGATTGAGTCAATGTAAAATCTTCTGTATAGGACTGACTTGTTTAATGGTTTCAAGTTGAGAATAAGACGGAAACTCCCCGATGGTTTCTTTACCAGAAAAATATGGGAATAGAAACCCTGACGACGTTCCTCTGAAGATACCTGAATCACAACCCCGTTGCATCAGATCCTTTAACAGGTTCGGGCTTTTGTTGTGTCCCTTGGTAGGTTTGTTACAAAGTATCTTTCTGTTGGAGGATCCGAAAGCTCTATTATGTATCCCTGGAACAGCATGTCTAGAATATACTGGTTTTCTGTTACGCTTGCCCAGTGAGGGAGGAATTCTTGAAGCCTTCCTCCCACTGACAATGAAGAGTCATTGCGTTTTATTGGTTGGTGCAGGAGGATGGAAAAGGACATTCCCTCTGCCTTTGCCATTCTGCGCTGACCAATTTCTTCTTTTCTCCTGGGGCTTACTGCCTTGTCCCGAAGCCCTTTGAGGTTGAAAAAGCAGTTTAGCTGGTTGCTTTTTCTTCTTAATGGGGAAAGATCTCTTTTTGTCAGCTGTCCTATCTAGCACTGAATCTAAATCAGGACCGAATAAAAGATCTCCCATAAACGGAATAACACACAGTTTACTTTTGGATGCCACATCCCCTGTCCAGGTCTTCAATCACAGGGCTCTCCTGGCTGAGTTAGCTAAGGCTGCAGATCTTGCGGTCATCCTTATCGATTCTGCAGATGCACCTGCAATGTAAGCTACAGCCGCTGAGAGGGTTGTGAAAGAATCAAGGATTTCTTGCTTGGGTGAATCTGCTATAATGTGGGCTTTTAGCTGGTTTATCCAGTATTCCATATTTCTAGATACGCAAGTAGTAGCCATAGCCGGCTTAAGATTGCCCATGGTGGATTGCCAAGCCCTCTTAAGTTGTTGATCCATCCTTTCGTCCATGGGATCTTTTAGTATTCCCATGTCCTCAAATGCCAGGTCAGTTGATCTGGATACTTGGGAAAAAGCTGCATCCAGTTTAGGAACCTTATTCCAAAGTGCCGCTGGGTCTTACTCAAAAGGAAAACGCCTTTTATGTGCTCTTGGGGAAAAAAGTCTCTCTCTCTGGTTCTGTACATTCTTTTTTAATGGCCTCACACAGGGCTCGACAATCCCCGGGCGCCAGGGCGCAAATGCGACTAGAATTAGCGACCTGGTGCCTGGGGCAGCACAGCTGAGGTTTCCTCTATGTCCGTGCAATGCCCCCCCGCGCGATCGCGTGATCTCGTCGGGCCGCGCCAGACGGTAATTTAGGCCGCGGCTTTGCGGCCTTCTGCAGGCCTAGGCTTCATTCTGTAATCTGGTGCCATCTTGTGGTGGCCGTTGGTATGACAAGACAACCAGCAATGCTTGCCTGTTTCACTGCCCGCCCATCTCCTTCCCTTTACTTAGAAGTTAACCCCTAAACATTATATATATTTTTTATTCTAACACCCTAGAGAATAAAATGGCGGTCATTGCAATACTTTCTGTTACACCGTATTTGCGCAGCGGTCTTACAAGCGCACTTTTTTGGAGGAAAAAAAATACACTTTTTTTAAAATTAAAAAATAAGACAACAGTAAAGTTAGCCAAATTTTTTTTATATTGTGAAAGATAATGTTACGCCGAGTAAATTTGATACCCAACATGTCACACTTCAAAATTGCGTCCGCTCATGGAATGGCGACAAACTTTTACCCTTTAAAATCTCCATAGGCGACATTTAAAAAATTCTACAGGTTGCATGTTTTGAGTTACAGAGGATGTCTAGGGCTAGAATTATTGCTCTCGCTCTACCGATCGCGGCGATATCTCACATGTGTGGTTTAAGCACTGCTTTCATATGCGGGCGCTACTCACGTATGCGTTCGCTTCTGCACGCATTGGTCGTAAAAAAAAAAAAAAAACTGGCTCCTAACTTTTTTAGCTGGCTCCTAGATTCCAAGCAAATTTGTCAAGCCCTGGCCTCACAGATTACTGAATGTACTGGAAACGTGTGACTTTTTGGCTCACTAAGCCCTGCGTACATCCGGTCAGGCAGAGTTAATTATTTTTTCTCTTCGCCTAAACCCAAATGTGGCATAAACTGCCTTTAATAGACCATCTACTTGTTCTAAAGACAGTTTGTATTTTGAGGGCGCATCTTCTGCCCCTTCCTTCTCCTCCTCTGAATCCCTTGAGTAGGAGGACCAACCTCAGCCTCCGTCATCAGGATTAGCTTTAAGCCCTGAGAGGATCCTGAGGTAGACGGTTGACTCAGGGACGGATTTGAATAGAATAGCAAAAAGATTGAATGTTAGCATTCAGCTCTTTCTTAACTGATATGATTAAATCGCTGCATGCAGAAGAAGCCTCTTCTTTAAAGCAGGGTTCCACCCAAAAATTTTACTTCCGCTTTAAGTGCAGGTGACCCCGACATGCCACATTTGGCATGTCATTTTTTTTGGGGTGGCGGATACCTTCTTTTTAGAGGGATCCAGCTCCCACTTCCTCCCGGGGCACCGCAGCGCCAGAAAGAAGTTCACCTCTCCCTCTCAGCAATCATCTAGGTCACAGGTCCAAGATGATTGCCCGGCCAGTCACAGTGCGCAGCACGGCTCGCGCATGCGCAGTGCGTGACCGGCTGTGAAGCCACAGCCGGGCACCCACAGTGACAATGCCGGCGCCGCAGAGAGGAGGGGGGAGACGAGCCGGGCTTCATACGCCCGCAACGCTGGAACCTGGGACAGGTATGTGTCCTATTAATAAAAGTCAGCAGCTACACTTTTTGTAGCTGCTGACTTTTATATGGGTGGAACTCCACTTTAACCAGGGAGTCAATGCATGTTTGACACACAGTCTTCTTCCATCCCTCAGGTAACTTCGCTGGTCCAAGCTCTTATGCCGCGTACACACGACCGTTTTTAATGTCATTGAAAAAAAACGACGTTTTTCTTGTTGTGATTCTTCTCAAGCCTGCCCTGCCTACACACTATCATGAAAAAAAAAGCGCGGTGACGTACGAAATGTACGACGGCACTATAAAGAGGAAGTTCCATTCGGATGGCGCCGCCCTTTGGGCTGCTTTTGCTGATCCTCGTGTTAGTAAAGTTTGGTGAGAGACGATTCGCGCTTTTCAGTCCATTACAGCGTGACGAATGTGCTGTCTCCATTATGAACGCTAGTTTTACCAGAATGAGCACTCCCGTCTCATCACTTGCTTCTGAGCATGCACGTTTTTTCACATCGCTAAAGCCTACACACGGCCGTTTTTCACGACGAGAAAAACGACGACATGAAAAACGACGAGAAAAAATAGAGCAGGTTCTAAATTTTTAATGTCGTGAAAAATGCTCTGGAGCATACACACGATCGTTTTTAAATGACCAAATTAAAAAATTGCATTTTTCTCGTCATGAAAAACGGTCGTGTGTACGAGGCATTAGCCTGCCAAAAAAAAAAATCCCAGTGAGTTAACCTGCCTCCTAATAGGCTCACCACAAGTGCACAGGAAGCATAAAACACAGAAACTACATGTGCCCAGATAGGCCCCAGCCACCAGAGGGAAAAACAAGAATGTAAGGAGAAAGAGAGGCACCACAGTATACGGGGCACCCCACCCATACACCCCTTACCTGGGCCTTGCTGGTGCCTGTGCCTGTCCCACTCGCTGCTGCCACCGAATCCATCGCAGTGCTGCCGCGTTGTATGTGGCTAGAATGCCGGTTCCGGACTCCATTAGCACTGCTCCGGAACCGGAATATAGGCACCAGATCCTCTCCTCCCTTCTCCCTCTGCGCTACTTCCGGCTTTCGTGATGCCGTGCGCCTGCTTCACGGTGCCGCCCCTTGTCGGAAATCCCATTTTCGGCCGGGCAAGTCTCCACTCCGCCACCTAAAAGATGGTGGTGGCATGTAATGCCAGACGGGCGGGCAAAAATAAACCCGCAGCCGGCCTGCCGCCGCCTAAAATTGGTACATGCTCTCCCCGAGTTAAAGAGGGAGAAGAAGCCCACACAGCATCCACCTCTGGTGTGGTAGGGGCGGACTCTCTAGAGGCAAAAAAAAAAGTATAGTGGAGCAGGTAGCCTGGCCTCTCAGGACAGCACCTCAGAAACCCTGACTCCCACTAGGTGTTCCCTTGCCGGAGGAAACAAAAAAAATGATGAGCTGTGGGGAGAAGCCTCCTTTTAAACTTTGAAGGAAGTGGTGTTTCTTGTTGCAAAGTGGGAGGGGCCATTCTCTCAGGTGCTGTCCTGAAAGACCTTTAGGGAAAATCGTGATTCTCATTTTAGCCAGAATCGTGCAGCTAGACTACATCCTGATGCCATCTCTTCCCTAGGTAAGCGACGCACACTCACCTCGCTATTTACATGATGTAAAAGAAAACCTGATTCATTAGACCAGGCCACCTTCTTCCATTGCTCTGCGAACTAGTTCTAACGTTCACGTGCCCATTGCATGCGCTTTTGGCTGTGGACATGGGTCAGCATAGGCACCCTGACCGGTCTGTGGCTATGCAGCCCCTTGGACAACAATGTTTACTTGCTGTCCGATATATCCCTCGACTTTCAGATGCCATTGTAATGAGATAGTAAATGTTTTTCCCTTTACGGCCTTGTGCACGCTGCACGTTTTTACAGCTGGTGTTTTTCGCTTCAGGCATTTTTTTTTGTCTGCAGCCAGTAAACTCCCCAGCATGTTATCCTATGTGTCCATGCACACATAGGCTGTTATCAGATTTTTTTGGCACATGCGTCTTCTGGCTGGAAAAACCCCCCAGAACTAGTGTGTTTTAACCTGTTGGTGGTCATAAAGTAAAGACTGATAAGTGTATATTTTAAACAAGGTAGACAAGAAAGCTTAGATGATATCTACAAATGAGACTGAAAACCTGACTGATATATACTTCAACAATCCCCTATAATGTATAGCATCCTCCAGACAGCAATATGCACAGGTCTGTTTCAGCAGTACCATTAACTTGGGGCCAATCTTTAGAAATCAACCGCTAATACCTCCTCCAGAGGTTGCCATGGGTTTCTTCAGCTACTAGCCGATTGACCTCCCTGTTGGTGTCTACCTAATTCTGGGGCCAACGCCCCTTGGCAGAGCCAGCAACCTGAAATCATTGATCTTTTTAGTTGTCTGTAAGGGTGGCATTCTTATCACTAAAGCATGGTACATTCTTCCGTCTAACCACCAAGGTACATTTTCCCTGTGACCACCAACATAGGGGACATGTATCCCACTGGCAATGAACATAAGGGATATTCTTACCACTGACCACCAATGTAAGGAAAATTCTTCCTACTGACCACTAATCTAAGGAGTATTCTACCCACTAACCACCAACGTAAAGAGAATTCTTCCCACTGACCACCAACGTAAAGAGAATTCTTCCCACTGACCACCAACGTAAAGAGAATTCTTCCCACTGACCACCAAATTAGGGGCATTCTTTCCCCTGACCCCCAATGTAAGCAGAAATCTTCCCACTGGCCACCAATGTAAGAGACACTGAGGTAGGAGCTTCCAACATAAAATCCAGTAATGACTTCCTATACAACCGCACCAATGTTATATTCACATGGCATCAGAAAAAATGTCAGTCTGAGGTTCTGACTTGTGTTTTGGTGGTCAGTGGGAAGAATTCTGCTTACTTGGTGGCCAGGAGGGAAGAATGTCCCTTACATTGGCGATAAGAGGGAACGCCAATGTAAGGGACATTCTTCCCTCCTGGCCACCAAGTAAGCAGAATTCTTCCCACTGACCACCAAAACACAAGTCAGAAGCGCAGACTGACATTTTTTCTGATGCCATGTGAATATAACATTGGTGCGGTTGTATAGGAAGTCATTACTGGATTTTATGTTGGAAGCTCCTACCTCAGTGTATTCACAGCCACAAGTGGTAAGGACCAACCACCACTGTACTTCATGGAGGAACTTCCACTGAAATGCATTGGGACATTAGAACTTTTACAATTCAGGCTGTTTCCAGCAGTCAAAATTCTGAATTGTAATTACCACCTTTGAGGCGGTTAATGCAATAAACATGAGTTTAAACCAAGTATTTACCATCTATCCAATCCCACATGGACACAGCAATAGAAAAACAAGCAATGAGATAGTAATAGACATTCTTCCCTCTGACCACCAAAGTAAGGAACATTCTTCCTTCTGCCACCAAAGTAAGGGATATTCTTCCCACTGACCACCAATGTAAGGGAAAAAGCACAAGTCAGAACCTCGGACTGACCATTTTTCAGATGCCATTTGAAGACAGCAATGGTGCGGTTGTATAGATAGTCATTTCTGGATGTCATGTTGGAAGCTCCCAGTGCATTGATAGCCATAAGGACAACATCGTACTTCTTGGATGTGGAACTTCCACTGAAATGCATTGGGACATCAGAAGTCGGATGATTTGGGCTGTTTCTAGCAGTCAAAATTGTCTGAGTTGTAATTACCACATTTGATAAACACAAGTTGAAACCAAGTATTTACAATCTATCTGATCCCACATGGACACAGTAAAGGAAAAACAAGCAAGTGCCACAACTTACAGCAACCAATCACAATTTATCTTTCAATGATGCGAGTGGCTGCTCCAGATTACTGCCCTTAAAATGAACCTTTAGGCTGGATTCACACTTGTGCGTTGCGTTTTTGAGCTCTGGAGTCTTTGGCAAGATATCAATCAGTGGTTCAGCGGTTCGTCTGCGTTCTAGCTGCGAATTTGCTGCCCGAGGAGAGGAGAGAAGAGGAGAGGGGAGAGGAGGGGAGGGAAGCCGCTGTTATCATGAGGGAGAACTCCACGCCAAATTTTAAATAAAAACCGGCATGGGTTCCCCTCCAGGGAGCATACCAGGCCCTTAGGTCTGGTATGGATTTTAAGCAAAACTCCTACGCCGAAAAAACGGCGTGGGGGGGTCCCCCCAAAATCCATAGCAGACCCTTATCTGAGCACGCAGCCCGGCCTTTCAGGAAATGGGGTGGGGACGAGCGAGCGCCCCTCTTGAACCGTAACAGTCCACATGCCCTCAACATGGGGGGGTGGGTGCTTTGGGGCCCTGCGCCCCCCCCACCCCAAAGCACCTTGCCCCCATGTTGATGAGGACAAGGGCCCCTTTCCGACAACCCTGGCCGTTGGTTGTCGGGGTCTGCGGGCGGGGGGCTTATCGGAATCTGTGAGCCCCCTTTAATAAGGGGGCCCCCAGATCCCGGCCCCCCACCCTATGTGAATGAGTATGGGGTACATCGTACCCCTACCCATTCACCTGGTGGAAAAAAAATGTCAATAAAAAAGCACACTACACAGGTTTTTAAAGTAATTTATTAGCCAGCTCCAGGGGACTTCTTCTGACTTTGGGGTCTCTTCTTCTGCTCTCCGGTGTCGTCTCCGCGCTCTCTGGTTCTTCTCCTGCTCTTCGGTGCCTTCTTCCTTCTGCCGGGCGCCTCCGCTATCTTCTTCCAGCTCTTTTGCTAGCGGTGGCCTGGTCTTCTCCGTAGTCTTCTTCCCTTCTTCGATGTTGACACGACGCTGCCTCCCGCTGTAATGCCATGTGTAAGGTGCGCAACGATTTATATAGGCATGGGGTGTGGTCCACGGGTGATGCCACCTGGTGACCTCGCCTCCGTATGACGTCACAGTCCCGGGGAATGATGGGACTGTGACGTCATACGGGGGCGGGGTCACCGGGTGGCATCACCCGGTGACCACGCCCCATGCCTATACAAGTCGTTGCGCACCGCACACACGGCATTACAGCGGGATGCAGCGTTGTGTCAACATCAAAGAAGAGAAGAGGGAAGAAGACTACGGAGAAGACCGGGCAGCCGCTAGCAAAAGAGCTGGAAGAAGATAGCGGAGGCGCCCGGCAGAAGGAAGAAGGCACCGGGGAGCGGGAGACGAACCAGAGAGTGTGGAGACGACATCGGAGAGCAGAAGAAGAGACCCAAAGTCGGAAGAAGACCCCGGAGCTGCTACTTTAAAAACCTGTGTAGTGTGTTTTTTTATTGAATTTTTTTTTCCACCAGGTGAATGGGTAGGGGGTACGATGTACCCCATACTCATTTACATAGGGTGGGGGGCAGGGATCTGGGGGCCCTCTTATTAAAGGGGGCTCCCGGATTCCGATAAGCCCCCCGTCCGCAGACCCCGACAACCAACTGCCAGGGTAGTCGGGTAGAGGCCCTTGTCCTCATCAACATGGGGGCAAGGTGCTTTGGGGTGGGGGGCCACAGGGAGCACCCCTGCCCCAAAACACCCACCCCCCATGTTGGTCATGCGGCCTGGTACGGTTCAGGAGGGGGGGCGCTCGCTCGTCCCCACCCCCTTTCCTGACCGGCCGGGCTGCGTGCTCGGATAAGGGTCTGGTATGGATTTTGGGGGGGGGGGGGGGGGGATTTAGGGGTTCTGCTAAAAATCCATATTAGACCTAAGGGCCTGGTATGCTCCTGAAGGGGAACCCATGCCGGTTTTTTATTTAAAATTTGGCGTGGAGTTCCCCCTCATGATTCATACGTACTGTGTTCAGAACGCAACACATCTGCGAATCAGATGCGTTCCCATAGAACATAATGGGCAGACAATTCGCAGCGCAATGCCTAGAAAACGCACACGTTTTTTGGGCAATGCGCAGTGCGAATGCATCGCACATATGTGAACCAGCCTCGTTGAAATCAATATATTTTAAAATGTTATGCAAATAGGATGCGGTTTAAGCCGCAACCAATTCGCATAGGTGTGAACGGGGCCTCAATCTCTGCAACACCCTCTCCCCTTCTCCAATACAATATTTTTAATACCCCAGCCTGCCCCCCCGCCTCCTGGGATATCCCTGTCACATATCTAAGAAGGCTGCAGGAACCAGTGGCTGTTGGGCGAACCTAGCGTCATGTCATCAGGGGCCGGCTGCAGGAACCTGGAAGAGACAGATGGCCCCTGATGGCAAAAGAAAAGGAAGATGGTGACGCAGGACCTGTCCTGAAGCAGCGAATGACAGGAGGACAATTCTGCATTTTCTGGGCAAGCGAGTATGTTTTTTAAAGAAAACCCCACATAACAGGTGAGAGGGGGTGAATACAAAAGCAGAGCAGGTAGGGGTGAAGTTAAAGATTAGTTCTATATATTGGCAGCACAGTGGCTTAGTAGTTAATATTTCTGCCCAGTGAATTGAATTCTGGCCAGGACTAGTGATGAGCCTGGGCATGTTTGGACTAGGATCCGTACCGTGTGCGAGCCTGCTAGGAAGCCGCCACCTGTATAGGCCAATCCCCTGTGACCAAGGCATGCAGCTGAGGGGTGGGGAATGCCCCAGCTGCAGATGATTGGCCCTTACAGGTGACAGCCTCCTGGCAGGCTCACTCACGTTAGTTCAGGTACTAGTTCATACATGAACAAACTCATCATTGGCCACAATGCTACCTTTATGGAGTCAGTATTCTCTCCCTGTGCTTCATCTGGGTACTCCAGTTACCCTCCACACTCCAAAAGATACACTGGTAGGTAACTGACTCCTGTCTAAATTGGCCCTAGGATGTGTATATATGAATGTGAGGTGGAAGCCTTAGACTGTAAGCTCCTGGAGGGCAGGACTGATGTGAATGTGCAATATGTAAAGTACTGTGTATATTGTCGGTGCTGTAAAATACCTACAATAAATAATACATTGTTCCACTGAAAAAAAGATCAAACAGATTGATAAGCACTGTAACTGCAAACATATTTCCATCATGTAACACACATCCCATGTCTTTTATCTGTGTTTCTCAACTAGGGTGCCATTTGGGTCCCCCTAGCACAAGACCCAGTTTTCCATAGATCAGAGATTGATGTGAGGACTCTGTGATCTACAGAGGGAATCTGTGGTGATGGGGGACTCTGATGTGAATTGGGCTGTAATGTGAGAGGGGGAGGACCTCGAAAGGGGGGACTCTGATGTGACGAGGGGGGAAAAAAGGGGGACTCTGATGTGACGAGGGGGGAAAAAGGGGGACTCTGATGTGACGAGGGGGGAAAAAGGGGGACTCTGATGTGACGAGGGGGGAAAAAGGGGGACTCTGATGTGACGAGGGGGGAAAAAGGGGGACTCTGATGTGACGAGGGGGGAAAAAGGGGGACTCTGATGTGACGAGGGGGGAAAAAGGGGGACTCTGATGTGACGAGGGGGGAAAAAGGGGGACTCTGATGTGACGAGGGGGGAAAAAGGGGGACTCTGATGTGACGAGGGGGGAAAAAGGGGGACTCTGATGTGACGAGGGGGGAAAAAGGGGGACTCTGATGTGACGAGGGGGGAAAAAGGGGGACTCTGATGTGACGAGGGGGGAAAAAGGGGGACTCTGATGTGACGAGGGGGGAAAAAGGGGGACTCTGATGTGACGAGGGGGGAAAAAGGGGGACTCTGATGTGACGAGGGGGGAAAAAGGGGGACTCTGATGTGACGAGGGGGGAAAAAGGGGGACTCTGATGTGACGAGGGGGGAAAAAGGGGGACTCTGATGTGACGAGGGGGGAAAAAGGGGGACTCTGATGTGACGAGGGGGGAAAAAGGGGGACTCTGATGTGACGAGGGGGGAAAAAGGGGGACTCTGATGTGACGAGGGGGGAAAAAGGGGGACTCTGATGTGACGAGGGGGGAAAAAGGGGGACTCTGATGTGACGAGGGGGGAAAAAGGGGGACTCTGATGTGACGAGGGGGGAAAAAGGGGGACTCTGATGTGACGAGGGGGGAAAAAGGGGGACTCTGATGTGACGAGGGGGGAAAAAGGGGGACTCTGATGTGACGAGGGGGGAAAAAGGGGGACTCTGATGTGACGAGGGGGGAAAAAGGGGGACTCTGATGTGACGAGGGGGGAAAAAGGGGGACTCTGATGTGACGAGGGGGGAAAAAGGGGGACTCTGATGTGACGAGGGGGGAAAAAGGGGGACTCTGATGTGACGAGGGGGGAAAAAGGGGGACTCTGATGTGACGAGGGGGGAAAAAGGGGGACTCTGATGTGACGAGGGGGGAAAAAGGGGGACTCTGATGTGACGAGGGGGGAAAAAGGGGGACTCTGATGTGACGAGGGGGGAAAAAGGGGGACTCTGATGTGACGAGGGGGGAAAAGGGGGACTCTGATGTGACGAGGGGGGAAAAGGGGGACTCTGATGTGACGAGGGGGGGAAGGGGGACTCTGATGTGACGGGGGGGGAAAGGGGGACTCTGATGTGACGGGGGGGGAAAAGGGGGACTCTGATGTGACGAGGGGGGAAAAGGGGGACTCTGATGTGATGGGGGGGAAAGGGGGACTCTGATGTGACGAGGGGGGAAAAGGGGGACTCTGATGTGACGAGGGGGGAAAAGGGGGACTCTGATGTGACGAGGGGGGAAAAGGGGGACTCTGATGTGACGAGGGGGGAAAAGGGGGACTCTGATGTGATGGGGGGGGGAAAGGGGGACTCTGATGTGATGGGGGGGGAAAGGGGGACTCTGATGTGATGGGGGGGAAAAGGGGGACTCTGATGTGATGGGGGGGAAAAGGGGGACTCTGATGTGATGGGGGGGAAAAGGGGGACTCTGATGTGATGGGGGGGAAAAGGGGGACTCTGATGTGATGGGGGGAAAAGGGGGACTCTGATGTGATGGGGGGGAAAAGGGGGACTCTGATGTGAATTGGGCTGTGATGACGGAGGACCTCTGATGTGATGGATTCTGTGATGTGACAGGGGGAGGACCTCTGACGTGACGGGTTCTGTGATGTGAGGGGGGGAAAGGGGGACTCTGATGTGATGGGGGGAAAGGGGGACTCTGATGTGAATTTGGCTGTGATGACGGAGGACCTCTGATGTGATGGGTTCTGTGAAGGGGGAACTCTGATGTGATGGGGGAGGACCTCTGATGTGATGGGTTCTGTGAAGGGGGAACTCTGATGTGATGGGGGAGGACCTCTGATGTGATGGGTTCTGTGAAGGGGGAACTCTGATGTGATGGGGGAGGACCTCTGATGTGATGGGTTCTGTGAAGGGGGAACTCTGATGTGATGGGGGAGGACCTCTGATGTGATGTTGATTTCATCAAGGTGGTTGTGTACATTGCCCCAGGCTCAGGTGACAGGGGGAGGACCTCTGACGTGACGGGTTCTGTGATGAGAGGGGGGGAAAGGAGGACTCTGATGTGATGGGGGGGAAAGGGGGACTCTGATGTGAATTGGACTGTGAGGACGGAGGACCTCTGATGTGATGGGTTCTGTGAAGGGGGAACTCTGATGTGATGGGGGAGGACCTCTGATGTGATGGGTTCTGTGAAGGGGGAACTCTGATGTGATGGGGGAGGACCTCTGATGTGATGTTGATTTCATCAAGGTGGTTGTGTACATTGCCCCAGGCTCAGGTTTCCTATTGTAACATTTCCATGTTTACACCGAAATGACTGAGATGAGGTGGGGGACCCCTGTGTTTTATTGCTTCCTATCAGCAGCCAGCAATGTACAGAGCTCTGGCAGTGGTATGGTGTCAGTGTGTGAACACAGGGTACAATGCACTGCTAGGGAGGAGCCTGAGCCCCTCTGTGTGTTGTCTGGGGACTGCCCCCCATGTGTCCCCAGCACAGGTGTCCCCCAGGACTGGACAGGAAGCTGGATCCATACACACCATCTGCCAGGGCCCTGAGTGTCCAGGCCGGGGGAGGAGTAGTCAGCTGGGAGCTGTGCTCCCTCTACACACCATTCACCACAAAGAGCTGCACCATCTTCTATCACTTGTCTATCCCACCTGCCCAGCAATGACCCCTCATACCCGGGCACAGTCCGGCTGTCAGTCAGGAAGGTTCCCCTTGTTATTGTTGTTGTTGCTGACGACTCAGCATCGCTCAGGCTGCTGGTTTCCGGTGTGATGTGAGAGGAGGCATCCCTGGGATCCCTGTAGACGTGCACGCTCGGTGCCGCTTCCTGTCAGGGCGCTGTATACAAGAGGCTCAGTCATTGTGCTCTGCTCTGGGAAAAAAAACTAACAAACTGGAACTTATACTTCTCTCATGAAAAGCAAACCATAGTACCATTTCCTGTACATTAGGATTCCCTCCCATTTCTTGCTGCTTATTTCGTTAATAAAGTATGACTGCCTATTAAACAATAAAATGCCATAGATCAGGCGATATTCACATGGGGCGGCACTGAGTCTCCATACCAGATATTCCAAACTCAACGCATTTCGGTTGCCTTGAATATAAGGTGACCAGATTTTTTAAATGAAATCTGGGGACATTTTTACTAGTAATGGCGGCAATCAGCGACTCTCTGCCCGTCGCCGCCCGCCTCACAGCCTGTCAAGTCTTAGGCCCCTTTCACACGGGCGGATACAGTGTTGCCAACCGTCCGTATTTTTACGGACAGTTTGTAAAAATGTGCACTTTCTTCCTCCGTACGTAAATGTCCGTAGTTGCGGGAATGTGCCAGTAAAAATAGGCAAGATTGGTTCGGCTTAGAACTGCGCATGCGCAGTTCCGGAGGTTGCCGAGCCGAGCATATGCTGTATTCGGCCGGTGGATTTCACAAAGGCTGTGCCGTACTGGTCGGCGAGTGATGTATTAGGACATCCCGCCAGGCGCGCGCGCACCAGAATTTTAAATCTGTAACTAACCAGGAGTACGGAGGAGCACAGCACTGGAGCAGGAGTCAGGGCTCGGAGGCTGTGCAGCACGTGGCGGCGGCGGAATGGAGGAGCCTGCTGCATCCAGGCAATACAAAGTTCACAGGGGAGTCGGGGATGAACAGAGTGACAGACAGCCCAGCCGACAGTAACATCAGGTGATGGTGGCAGAGGGGGATCCGATGGAGGCAGGGGGTGATGGTGGCACCACAGAGGGGGACGATGGTGGCAGGGGGTTAAATGGAGGCAGGTGGAGATTGGAGGCAGGGGGAGATGGTGGCACAGCAGAGGGGGATGGAGGCAGGGGGCAATGGAGGCACGGGGAGATTGGAGGCAGGGGGTCCTGGGGAGATTGGAGGCAGGGGGAGATTGTGGCACCGCAGAGGGGGGTGAAGGCAGGGGGTGTTGGTGGCAGAGGGGGATGGAGGCCGGGGGTGATGTGACTAAATAATTTGCCCTTATTATATCGAAAATAACAAAAATATGTTTTTTTTTACCTTAATATCTACCTTAAATCACATTGCTATTTGCCTAGCGTACTTGTTTGTAGCCTAAATACTGAAATTTGCACCTAAAAATTAAATTTAGTAACTTTTGTGAAATGTCAGTAAAAACGTGGCTGTGCCAGTAAATTTTGGGTGTCATGCCAGTAAATTTCAATCTGGTAGGTTGGCAACACTGGGCGGATAAGAGTTGCCACCTCATCCCTTTAAACCCGAACACATATAAATTACACAGGTTCTGAGGCTAATTAAATGCAGATACGACACCAAGTGAGTTTAATTACCACCTTAATCATCCACAGAACCTAATGTGTAATTCATATGTGTAAGGCCCCTTTCACACGGAGGTCCGTTCAGGTCCGCCTGTCAGTTTTTTAGGCGGACCTGAAACGGATCCTCCATGCACCCCTATGGAAGCACGGATGTCAGCGGAGACATGTCCGCTGACATCCGCTCCGCTCCGCCAAAGTGTGACGGAGGAAAACCCTATTTTTCCTTCCGTCGGCGGAGCGGATCGGATGACAACGGACTCTACGGTCCGTCATCATCCGATTCCCCATAGGGGAGAGCGGCGCTCTGACAGGGCGGTCCCTGCACAGTGTGCGGGGACCGCCCAGTCATCCGTCGGCTCAGCGGGGATCAACGGAGCGATCCCTGCTGAGCAAGCGGAGCTTCACAGGGCGGATCTGCACGGATCCGCCCCGTGTGAAAGAGCCCTTAGGGTTTAAAGGGATGAGGTGGCAACTCTAGGGTAAGGTGACCAGATTTTTTAAATGAAATCTGGGGACATATATTATTTTTTTTTTACTAGTAATGGCGGCAATCGGCGACTCTCTGCCTCCCGCCTCACAGCGTGTCAAGTCTTACTCTCCAGGCCCCGGCTACTACTGGGTGGGGAGCGGAGGAAGATCACTCCGCCAGGGAAGGCAAGGAGATAAACAGGCAGGCTGCTTGCCGGGACTTGAGCCAAGGCAGAAGAACATGCGAGCGGAGCTGAGTGGGCATGCGCCCAAAACTGAAGAAATATTCCCTCCGCTCTGACCAACACATGATCATCAGAAAGGGACACAGATAATGGAAAAAATACACCCCCCCCCCCCCCCCCTAAGCAAGTAGGAGCGGCAGAGCAGTGGGTGTAATTCAGATTTTGTTTTTTTTTTATTCTGCACTGACTGTCTTTGAAATTGCCCCAGCACCTGTTCAAATCCAATCCGGGGACAAAACCGGGGACAGACTTGGTCCGGGGACAGTGTCCTCAATTCGGGGACTGTCCCCAGAAACCGGGGATGTCTGGTCACCCTACTCTAGGGCGGATCCATTTTCAGACATACGCTTGCTCAGCAGGGATCGATCTGTTGTTCCCCGCTGAGCCGGCGGATGACAATTCCGCCTCTGCACACTGCAGAAACGCACTTGTCAGATCTCCGCTCTCCTCTATGGGGGGATCGGATGAAAACGAACCATCTGTCCGTTTTCATCTGATCCGATCTGCCAGACGAATGGAAAATAGGGTTTCCATCCGTCTCAATTTAGCATAGCTGTCAGAGGAATATCCATGGTGGACGTGGTGTTGGCCCACGTGGTGCGCAGTCGTGCGCGCTCCTGTGCACGTTGTTGTGCGCGCTCCTGTGCAAGCTGGTGCGTGTGTCGGGATGCGGGCGTGTGCGCCTGTGCGCGTTGGTATGCCTGTGCGCGCGGGTGCGCGCACGCATGCGCGTGCAGCGATTGGCGCCAATCAGTCCATTTAAACGCCTGGAATACTTCAGTCCGGTGCTGTCTGATCTGCAGCTCCCTGTGACCCTTGCTCCCGTTATCTGCTTGAACTCTGACCTCCTGACTACCCGGTTTGTTACTTGGATCTCCCCAGTCTTCCGCCGCACCTGACCTTGGCTTGCCTTGACTTTGAACCTGCCTGCTCCTCTGTACTTCGTTGCCTGACCGTTGCCGACCTTACCTGTGACCTGACCAATCTGCTCTGCTCTTGCTCAGCTCCATCCTTCAGCGGTCCTACCTGCCTACCTGCTGTCTGAGCGGATCATCAGCACCTCTGCATCCGGATCTTGAGCCGCCTCTCTGCAACTATCTACCAGGCTCTCATACTCCTCCGCACTCCCGCGCCTCCTGTCTACACTACCAGGGGCTGCAAGTCGGATCCGTAAGGGAGACCTTCCTCTGCTCCACTGGGCTCGTCGATCAGGTGTACGTGCAAGTCTGACAATAGCAGATCGGGGCGGATCGGATGTCAACGGACTTGTCACCGCTGACATCTGTCGCTCCATAGAGATTAATGGAGTGTCCGTTCAGGTCCCCCTGAAAAAACTGACAGGCGGATCTGAACGGTCCGCATGTGTGAAAGGGGCCATACTCTCCGGGTCCCGGCTAGCCAGGCAGGTGGCTGGCCAGGACTTGAGCCAAGGCAGAACATGCGAGTGAAGCTGAATGGGCATACACCCGAAACTGAAGAAATATTCCCTCCGCTCCGACCAGCACATGATCTTTAGAAAGGGACACAGATAATGGAAAAAAATTCACCCTCCTAAGCTAGTAGGAGCGGGGGGTGTGTTATTCAGATTTTTTTTTTTTTTTTAATTCTGCACTGACTGTCTTTGAAATTGCCCCAGCCCCTGTTAAAATCCAACCCGGGGACAAAACCGGGGACAGACTTGGTCCGGGGACAGTGTCCTCAATCCGGGGACTGTCCCCGGAAACCGAGGATGTCTGGTCACCCTTCTTAAATACACAACAGCGTTACATTGGAGTCATCAGACAGTTCCAAATCAGTGGTCATTCTTTGGTTGGATATTCAACAGAGAAAAATGAGATGGTGCAATATATAATGTAGCACTACCCCATAGGAGCTGCTGGTTTAAAGTTTTTGGCCTACCGTCACCTTTTTCTGTTCACTGCGCTCGTGTCAGGGATCCCTCTTTATTTTACCAGTTCCAACAGAGGGGTAGAGGGACAGGGGAGTCTCAGGTACTTTACTTTGCGGATCACAGGGACAATTTCAGATTTCAGATCCAGAGGACAAAACAGTTCCACGCTGGATTCAGCAGCCACCGGATAGGCCTACACTCACTGGCCGTGCGAAGCTCGTTCAAAGTCTCTGCCACAGACTTGATGAGTGCCGTCGCGTCGTTCCACAACCTTCCGCCACAAGATCGTGTAACCACACTAACACTTTGCAAAAAGTTCCTTCAAAAGTACACAGCTCACGGTGCCAGAATCTTTCAGCCATCCGGCAGCACCGTGAGACAAACTGGCCAGGATGCGTCCTTCAATTGAGTCCCCAATTGTTCCGCTTCTTCCCGCAAGCAAGACCGCGTAGGACCCTCCCTGGACCAGTAGGACCCAGCAACTCCTGGGCCTACTTCTCAGTTGCAGAGCCTCGGGCCAGCAGGCCCTGAGGCCGAAAATGGCTCGTGCATCCCTGAGGCCAGGAGGGCCCTCTGGTCAGGATCCGGCAATGACCCCCGTCAATGAACCCCGATCAGTGTTACCAACCCCCCCAAGTGAAATTTACTGGCAAGACGCCAAAAAATTACGAACGACACCAAATTTTTACTGCCTATTCTAAAAAGTACCTTCAATTGCTGTTTTCTGTGCTAAACTGTGCAACTATTGGTATAAACTATAAACATGTAGTTAGTGATATTAGCAATGTGTTTAAGTTAAACAAAAGTCAAAAAACTAATTTCTCTATTTACATGAACGTCAGGTTACTATAACACAGCTAGCACAGAGTCCCCCCTTACAGTGCAAGGTAGAACTCTGTGAACCTTGATGTAAAGGACAATGCCACAGATCATGATCTAAGGGGGAACTCTGATGTAAGGGGGGGCTCTGCGCTCCCACTTACATCAGGGTCCACAGAGTTCTCCCTTGCACTATAAGAGGAAATCCTGCAGACTCTGATGTAAAGGGGAACATTGGGAGCTCTAATGAGTAGGGAGGACTCTGGTGAACACAGATTACCTTCCGCAGAGTAAATACACTACGGTAAGGGGGGGGGGGGGTTTACTGATATAAGGTTAACCTTTATTTCAGTGCCCCCTTACATTATTGTGTTCACACCCCCCTTACATCAGTGACCCCCCCTCAGACTGACCTCCTCTCAGGTGCACCATGCAGGGCTCAGTCAGGCAACTCCAGCTTGGCCGCTCTGGTTTTATTCTATAGTCTCTACTACACAGTCCACACACATCTGACTTCTCTCGTGATCCCCAATCTGGCGGCGCTCCCACTCTTGACTCCTCTCCAAGGCTCCCCCTCAGAGACTGCAGACATGAAAAAAGATGAGATGGTCAGAGATTGCAGACTTGGTACAGGAGATGGTCAGAGACTGCAGACATGGCACAGGTGGTCAGAGGATATGGACGGGGCACAGGTGGTCAGAGGATATGGACGGGGCACAGGTGGTCAGAGGATATGGATGGGGCACAGGTGGTCAGAGGATAGGGACAGGGCACAGGTGGTCAGAGGACAGGGTACAGGAGGAAGTCAGAGGATGGCGGACAGGGTACAGGAGGCAGTCAGAGGATGGCGGACAGGGTACAGGAGGCAGTCAGAGGATGGCAAGACAGAGATTGTGAACATCTGTAATTCTGTACAGTCACACCATTACCATTCTTGTCTGATAACTGCTGCCTGTAGACATCACATAAATAGCATCCATCCCAAGTGATGGATGGATGGATGTTACAGCCAGGCCAGGGGTCACGTTAGTGTGTGTGTGTGTTAATGCACTCACTCACCAGGCAGGGGGCGGCAGCCAGGGCACTGGTCAGGAGGCCTTGTGTGTCCGTCTGGGGCAGGGGGAGGGTCAGCTCTGCATCCATCTCTCTCGTGGTCACGGTGTCACAGACCGTGACAGTGCATTGGTGCCGCCAGTCCCCTGGCTCCACTCACTCACTGTACTCAATAGGCTGCTCTACAATTAGCCCGCTCCGCTCGGCTCCTGGCATTTGAAATTTTCTGCCCGGCGGGAAATGCGGCTTGCGCATGACATCATCAGCGCAGGCGGGGGCGGGCCGGGCGGCACAGACTCGACTCGAGTCTCAGGATCGGATATTCTCGGAGAATTCCGGAGCTGCGCATGCGCAGTTCACACCCGCGACAATCGCAGCCATTTTTACGAATGGCTTGCCCTTCCCACGGACATTTACGGACGCCGGGAAATTGCCCTGTTTTTACGAACTGTACGTAAATCTACGGGCGGTTGGCAACACTGACCCCGATAGAGCGGTCTCTGCCTCTTAAGTACCCCCTCCCAGAATGCACAGCGGGTTGACCATGCCCCCTGAGCCGCTTCGGGAAAAGGAATACTCAATACACCTAGCCTGCTGCATTTCCAACCCTAACCCATGGTGACAGTGACACCTACTGTCAGGTGGAAAACGCGCAGCCCAGCTAAACTGAAACAGAGCCAACAATTTAGCATAATTCTTTCTGAGCTGAACTACAGCTCAGATAACTAAATTTAACACATAGCACCTACCCAACAGGAGCAGGGTGCTACAATAAGATAATGTAATCTATAAAATAATGATTACACAGAGTTATCACACCCCCTCTATGATATTTTACAATACGATATGATTTTACTGTGGAAATGTAAAGATACAGAACCCCAAATACCAACCCATTGGTTATAAAAGTAACACTTTTCAAAAGTCATAATTACTTAAAGTGGTTGTAAACCCACTTTGCAAAAAAAAAAAATCTAACACCTGCAAGACAAAGGCATAATGTCTCATTATGTAATACTCACCTGGGATCGAAGCCCCCGCTGCAGTGCCCGACACAGCACCGGCCAGCGACATCTCTCCCAGAGTTACTTCCGGGTATCGCGGAGCTGTGATTGGCCGGAGCCGCAATGACATCACTGCCGTGCATGCGCGCGGGACCCGCTGGTAACGGCACAGTCACTGAAAGGAACGGCACATACGTGCCATTGCATCAGTGCACATGTGCAAATTACATCGGCACATGCAAATACATTTCAGGTTCAGGTTCCGTTCCGGTTTAGGAGATATCCAGAGTAGCTACAGGTAAGCCTTATTATAGGCTTACCTGTAGCATAAAGTGTGTTGTAAGGGTTTACAACCACTTTAAAAAATAAATCTCCCATTGGAGCAACATATTTACATTTACACCCCTTCATACATAAGTCTAATGGTTTTATGCCCCCCTAAACAAGGAGTGGATTGTTCAGGG
The DNA here is from genome assembly GCA_029206835.1 of Rana muscosa. Classification (NCBI taxonomy): domain Eukaryota; kingdom Metazoa; phylum Chordata; class Amphibia; order Anura; family Ranidae; genus Rana; species Rana muscosa. Next base: position 17,336,669 of record JARGYO010005626.1, read on the forward strand.
ACGATGTGGCTGAACTTATTCTATCTGCTGAATTTCTGTAAAAACTTTCAGTACCCTGTTTTTTTCTTGCCTATTTTATATATATATTTTTACATTTTTCAATACCAGTGTTAATTTTGACTGCACCTTTTGATTTTAGTTTTATTTTTGACTAAAATGCCATTTAGTTTTAGTCATATTTTAGTTATCTGAATTGTTTTAGTTTTAGTCTAGTTATAGTCAACTAAATAACATACGATTTAAGTCGACTAAATCTATAGTAGATTTGTTTAACTAAAATTTAAAACCGAGATTACATACTTGTAGGGTTGCCACCCGTCCAGGTTTTTACCCGGACAGTCTGGGTTCGGAGTCGGGTTCCCGGGTCTCAGCCATTTGCACTTGGTTTGTTTCATAGAAACAAATAATTTTTTTTTTTGATAGATTAATTATTTTATGCAATGACACAGAGTTTATCATTATACAGGGGAACCTCGGATTACGAGCATAATCCGTTCCAGGAGAATGCTCGTAATCCAAAGTACTTGCATATCAAAGCGAGTTTCCCCATTGAAGTCAATGGAAACTAAAATAATTTGTTCCGCATTGACTTCAATGGGATGCAGTATCGCATGCGGCCAGAGGTGGGGGCACCGGAGAGCCTCGGAAACGGTCGAAAAGGCCCGAGGACACTTTGGCTGACCTCGGCAAACCTCAGAAAGACTTCCTACCCGAGATTTGCCATGGTCAGCCGTACTGTCCTCTGGCCTTTCCGTGCATTTCTGAACGGCGCCGATCGGCTGCAATCGGCGACGTTCGGCTCTGCTCGGCTCCGGCGAACCCCACCTCAGGCCAAAAGCGCACACCGCTTTGGCCTGAATCGTACTCGTTTTGCGAGACAACACTCGTATTGCGAAATGCTCGATAACCGCATTACTCGCAATCCGAGATTCCACTGTACTTGATTGTTGGATTGAATGCATTTCACATGTGTACAGTAAGAGATTATGTTATTAGCAGTGGATTCACTATCACCAGATTGTGGGATTATAGATTTGTGCTGCTTGCTTCTTTTTTCTTGCCAATTAACTGGTGATTATAGGCATGCACAGTGGGTGTGCCAGGTGTGCCTGGGAACACCCTAATCACCCAAAGTGCATTAGCATTATCACTCTGTGTGCAGGCAGGGAGATGGGAAATATCTTCCTCTGACTAGTTCTGCCATTCATGAAGTGCTACCGTACTTCTCTTTCACTGTACCGGCTCTACCATAAGAGTGTGTGTCTGTGTATGTAATATATATCACACACACACGCATGTGTGTTTGATCTTTGGGGTGCACACACGAATGCTATAGGCTACATTCACCTATGCTGGTGATTCACCGGTACTTAGGTGGCAGCAATCTTAGTTTTATTGTTTTTAACATTCAATTTTTTATTTAGTTATCAGAACATAAAATAACAAGTAAAGACATTAAGTAGAACAGGATTCACACCATTATAGTTACATAGTATAGCGAATGCATTTTTGATAAATACATTAATCAGTATAATAATTGTGAATAATCCTTCAAATTCATATCTTTAAATTCAGTTTCTAGCTAGTAAACCTCCAAGAATAAACCTATTCACCCCTAGGGGAGCAAACTGTGAACAGGTCTATTCTAATGCTGTGTACACACGACCGTTTTTCATGATGAGAAAAATGCCATTTTTAAAAATGGTCGTGAAAAACGGTGGTGTGTATGCTCCAGAGCATTTTTCTCTACGAGAAAAATGGGCGAAAAAAAAATAGAACCTGCTCTATTTTTCCTCGTAGTTTTTCACGTCGTTCTTTTTAACATCGTAAAAAACAGTCGTGTGTATGCTTTTACGAGGGGAAAAAAATGCGCATGCTCAGAATCAAGTGATGAGACGGGAGCGCTCGTTCTGGTAAAACTAGCGTTCATAATGGAGATAGCACATTCGTCACACTGTAACGGACTGAAAAGCATGAATCGTCTCTCACCAAACTTTATTAACACGAGGATCAGCAAAAGCGTCCCAAAAGGTGGCGCCATTCGAATGGAACTTCCCCTTTATAGTGCCGTCGTACGTCACCGTGCATCCTAGGTGTTGTATATATATTTATACACTGTATTGAGTTTAGCTAGATCCGTTCCTGTTAGTCTCTATATTGTGACAGGCAGGTAGGTGATTGTACTAGCTGCAGACAGTCAGTGTTTCACTTAGTGTACTGTGTGCTTTGCATAGCATTCACCTAAACCGTAACCTGAATACAGTTAGTCTCTATACTGTGACAGGCAGGCCGGTGATTGTGCTAGCTGCAGACAGTCAGTGTTTCACTTAAGTGTACTACTGTGTGCTTTGCATAGCATTCACATAATGCTCACCTGAATACAGTTAGTGACTATTATAGTGGTGTTCTCATAATAAAACCACAAGCAGAGAGCTGCAAGTATTTTCAGTGTACTGTGTCCTCTGCACAGTTTTCACCTAAAACTAACTAAAAAAAATTGCTGCTTTTACCATACTAACACCACAGCAGGCCATTAGTATGTCTGGAAGGCAAACAATGAGAGGCAGACAGTCACGAGGCAATAAAAGAGGGCAAGCAGGCTCTGTGTCTAGAGGCAACAGTGCTGCTGGTCGTGGACACGGTGCATCCTCATCAGCACGTGGCCGTGGCAAACGCTTGTCCTTCTTTTCGGCAGCTGGCCATGTTGAGCCGCAACATGCCCAAGACTTGATAGAGTGGGTGACCAAGCCGTCCTCCTCCTCCTCATCCTTTCTCACCCAGGCTCAGGGTACTTTGTCTGGCAAAGCAGCTGCCAAAGTGGCCTCTTCCCTCGGCTCAATGGCATCAGTCACTCCTTCCCTAGCCCCACCATGTCCTCCTGAGGAGTCCCCCGAACTGTTTGACCACAGTTTTGGGTACATGCTCCAGGAGGATGCCCAGCTTTTTGAAGGCTCCGATGATGGAACCCAGCTGGAGGAAGGCAGTAACGTGAGCTCACAGAGAGGGGGTAGTAACGTGAGCCCAGAGAGAGGGGGTGCTCAACAAGGTCAGCTATCTGGCAGTCATGTTCCCCCAGCTGCAGCATACTGCCAGATTGGCTCCAGTGATGAGGAGGGAGGGGATAATGAGGTCACTGACTCCACATGGGTGCCTGATAGGAGAGAGGAGGAGGAGGCACAGGCACATCTCCAACGAGGCAGGATGCCCTCCAGGGGCCAGCTTAAGGGCAGCACACTGACTGCATCACACCGCAGAGCTCTGCATGTGCAGGACGCTGCTGTCCCTGGGCGTTATTCCAAAAGTTCTTTGGTGTGGGCCTTTTTTCAGACGTGTGCAGCAGATCGCACCGTTGCCATTTGTAACACATGTCTAAAGCGTATCTCGCGTGGTCAAAACATCAGCCTCTTGGGCACCACGTGCTTGACCAGACATATGTCGAACCTGCCATGCAGTCCATTGGCAAGCACACCTAAAAGACCCACACCAAAGAACAAGGCGGACCTCTTTTTGCTCCTCATCAGCTGGGATCTCCAACCCCACTATACCTTCAGTCCTCTCTGAAACCTGCACTGAGAGGAATCAAGGCGTCTAATTCTAATTAGGTGTGTCACAACCAAGTACTTGCGGGCAACCTGCTATCGGTACACCAACATCCGATTGTACCAGGCAAATTTCCCTGCCCCAGCTGCTGCACCGCCGAAAGAAGTTCGCTCCCAGCCATCCACATGCCCAGCGGTTGAATGCTAGCTTGGCTAAATTGCTAGCACTTCAACTGCTGCCTTTTCAGTTGGTAGACTCTGCCCCCTTCCGTGAGTTTGTGGAATGTGCGGTTCCTCAGTGGCAGGTTCCCAAACGCTACTTTTTCTCACAGAAGGCGATTCCGGCTCTCTACCGGCATGTGTAAGGCAATGTCTTGGCCTCGCTGGACAGAGCGGTTAGCGGTAAGTAGGGATGAGCTTCGAGTTCGAGTCGAACTCATGTTCGACTCGAACATTGCCTGTTCGCCCGTTCGCCGAACAGCGAACAAATTGGGGTGTTCGCGGCAAATTCGAAAAATCTATGGGAGAAATCTAAAGTGCTAATTATAAAGGCTGATATGCAAGTTATTGTCCTAAAAAGTGTTTGGGGACCCGGGTCCTGCCCCAGGGGACATGTATCAATGCAAAAAGAAGTTTTAAAAACGGCCGTTTTTTCGGGAGCAGTGATTTTAATAATGCTTAAAATGAAAAAATAAAAGTGAAATATTCCTTTAAATTTCGTACCTGGGGGGTGTGTATGATATGCATGTGAAGTGGCGCATGTTTCCCGTGCTTAGAACTGTCCCTGCAAAAAGTGTCATTTTTGAAAGAAAAAAATGCATTTAAAACTGACTCGCGGCTATTAATGAATTGTCGGCTCCCGGCAATACATACAAAAGTCATTGATAAAAAAAAAAAAAAAAAGCGTGGGGGTTCCCCAGAATTCAATTACCAGGCCCTTCAGGTCTGGAATGGATATTAAGGGGAACCCCGCCGCAAATAAAAAAAAAATTGACGTGGGGTTCCCCCAAATATCCATTCCAGGCCCTTCAGATCTGGCATGGATTTTAAGGGGAACTCCACCCCAAGTTTAAAAAAAAATGGCGTGGAGTCCCCCTAAAAATCCATACCAGACCCCTTATCCGAGCATGCAACCTGGCCGGCCGCAGGGGAAAAGGGGGGGACGAGAGAGCGGCCCCCCCTCCCTCCTGAACCGTACCAAGCCACATGCCCTCAACATGGGGAGGATGTCCCCATGTTGATGGGGACAAGGGCCTCATCCCCACAACCCTTGCCCGGTGGTTGTGGGGGTCTGCGGGCGGGGGGCTTATCGGAATCTGGAAGACCCCTTTAACAAAGAGGACCCCCAGATCCCGGCCCCCCCCCTATGTGAATTGGTAAGGGGTACATTGTACCCCTACCATTTCACGAAGAAAGCGTAAAAAAATGTTTAAAAAAACACACAAACACGTTGAAAAAGTCCTTTATTAAAAAAAAAAAAAAAAAAACCATTCCAGCGGTGAAATCCAGTGTCCCGCGGCGATCCCGATGTCCAGCGCTGTCCGTCATTGGTTGTGCCTGAGCGGACCTGATGGGGAACTCCCTCTCAGTATTTTAAATGTATAGACCCGCCCCTTCTAAAGTTCCCCATCAGGTCCGCTCAGCGGACCAGATGCGGAACATGAGAAGGGGCGGGTCTATACATGTATTACCAAAGTGAGAGCAGTTCCCCATCAGGTCCGCCTCCTCGGTATGTCGGACCCGCCTACGTCATTGGCTTGAGCGGGGAACTTCCTTCACTATGTAAATTTAAATTTACATAGTGAAGGAAGTTCCCCGCTCAAGCCAATGACGTAGGCGGGTCTGACATACCGAGGGGGCGGACCTGATGGGGAACTGCTCTCACTTTGGTAATACATGTATAGACCCGCCCCTTCTCATGTTCTGCATCTCGTCCGCTGAGCGGACCTGATGGGGAACATTAGAAGGGGCGGGTCTATACATTTAAAATACTGAGAGGGAGTTCCCCATCAGGTCCGCTCAGGCACAACCAATGAAGGACAGCGCTGGACATCGGGATCGCCGCGGGACACTGGATTTCACCGCTGGAATGTTTATTTATTTATTTTTTTAAATAAAGGACTTTTTCAAGGTGTTTGTGTGTTTTTTTAAACATTTTTTTTACGCTTTCTTCGTGAAATGGTAGGGGTACAATGTACCCCGTTACCAATTCACATAGGGGGGGGGGCGGGATCTGGGGGTCCCCTTTGTTAAAGGGGTCTTCCAGATTCCGATAAGCCCCCCGCCCGCAGACCCCCACAACCACCGGGCAAGGGTTGTGGGGATGAGGCCCTTGTCCCCATCAACATGGGGACATCCTCCCCATGTTGAGGGCATGTGGCTTGGTACGGTTCAGGAGGGAGGGGGGGCCGCTCTCTCGTCCCCCCCTTTTCCCCTGCGGCCGGCCAGGTTGCATGCTCGGATAAGGGGTCTGGTATGGATTTTTAGGGGGACTCCACGCCATTTTTTTTTTAAACTTGGGGTGGAGTTCCCCTTAAAATTCATGCCAGATCTGAAGGGCCTGGTAATTGAATTCTGGGGAACCCCCACGCTTTTTTTTTTTTTTTTTTCTCAATGACTTTTGTATGTATTGCCGGGAGCCGACAATTCATTAATAGCCGCGAGTCAGTTTTAAATGCATTTTTTTTCTTTCAAAAATGACATTTTTTGCAGGGACAGTTCTAAGCACGGGAAACATGCGCCACTTTACATGCATATCATACACACCCCCCAGGTACGAAATTTAAAGGAATATTTCACTTTTATTTTTTCATTTTAAGCATTATTAAAATCACTGCTCCCGAAAAAACGGCCGTTTTTAAAACTTCTTTTTGCATTGATACATGTCCCCTGGGGCAGGACCCAGGTCCCCAAACACTTTTTAGGACAATAACTTGCATATTAGCCTTTATAATTAACACTTTAGATTTCGAACGTTCGAGTCCATTGTATTTAATAGGGTTCTAAAGTTTACACGAACATTTTGTCTGTTCGCAGGTTCTGGTGCGAACCGAACAGGGGGGTGTTCGGCTCATCCCTGGCGGTAAGGTGCATATTACCGCTGACTCATGGTCCAGCATTCATGGACAGGGACGTTACCTATCTTTCACGGCGCATTGGGTGACTCTGCTGGCAGTTGGGAAGGATGCAGGACAAGGTGCAGTAGTGTTGGAGGTTGTTCCGCCACCACGCCTCCAAAATGTTACTACTGGTGATTCTGACACACCTCTCTCCTCCACCCCCTCCTTTTCTTCTTCCTCCATGGCCTCTTCCTGTGCTGATTTGTCCTCGGAACCAGCGGTGCTCCGTAGGCATTCAAGGGGCCATGCCAGTACTCAGGCAAAAAGATGCCATGCAGTGCTTGAGCTGGTGTGCTTGGGGGACAGGAGCCACACTGGGCCAGAGATTCTGTCAGCTCTGCAGGGGCAGGCTCAGAGGTGGTTGACGCCACGCCAGCTTAAGCCAGGAAAGGTGGTTTCTGACAATGGCACCAACCTCCTCTCCGCCCTCTGACAGGGACAACTGACCCATGTGCCCTGTTTGGCTCATGTCCTTAACTTGGTGGTGCAGCGGTTCTTGGGCAGGTACGCAGGCTTACAGGAGGTCCTGAAGCAGGCCAGGAAACTCTGTGGGCATTTCCACCGGTCATATAATGCCAGTGCTTGGCTGGCTGAGCTGCAAAAAGATTACAACCTGCCCAAGAACCGCCTAATCTGTGACATGCCAATGGAACTCTATGTTGGCCATGCTGCAGTGGCTGCACACGCAGCAGAGGGCCATCAATGAGTATCTGTTGCAATATGGCACCAGGACAGGGTCAGGGGAGCTTGGATTTTTTTCCCCATACCAGTGGGCCATGATCAGAGATGCATGCACTGTCCTGGCACCATTTGAGGAGGCCAGGATGGTGAGCAGTGACAGTGCATGCATCAGTGACACTGTCCCTCTTGTCCACCTGTTGGAGCACACGCTGCGTGGAATAATGGACAGGGCACTTGAGGCAGAACAGAGGCAGGAAGAGGAGGACTTCCTTACCTCTCAAGGCCCCCTTTATCCAGACCGTGTTCCTGCTGGCCCTGGTATCACACAGGAAGAGGAGGAGGAGGAGGATTGTGTCAGCATGGAGGTGGAGACTAGCACTCAGCATCAGCAGCAGTCTTCAAGGGATCAATTACAGTCCCAAGACACCCATGGACTTGTACGTGGCTGGGAGGAGGTGGCTGCGGATCATGTCGTCCTCAGTGACCCAGAGGACTCCGCACCGAATGCCTCAGCAAACCTACGCTGCATGGCCTCCCTGATCCTGCAAAGCCTGTGTAAGGATCCTCGTATTCGTGCGATCAAGGAGAGGGATCATTACTGGCTGGCAACCCTCCTTGAGCCACGTTACAAGGGTAAGGTTGCGGACCTTATCTTGCCATCGCAGAGGGAGCAGAGGATGAGGCATCTTCAGGAGGCCTTGCAGAAAGGTTTGTGCAATGCGTTCTCAGAGACTGTTACGTGTTGCTGAGGCTTCGGTCAGTCAAAGAAGGAGCGGTGCAGAAGGTGGCCGTCTGACCAATGCGTTCAGACAATGTTTTAGTCTGCAGCCTCAAGGTATGATCGGTTCCAGCAACCATCGCCAGCGTCTGGTTTACATGGTGCAGGAATACCTAGGGGCAAGATCAGACTTGGACACCTTTCCCACCGAAAATCCTCCTGGGTTACTGGGTCTTGAGGATGGATCACTGGCCAGAGCTTGCACAGTATGCACTTAAGACACTGGCCTGACCTGCATCCAGTGTTCTTTCAAAACGCACATTCAGTGCTGCTGGAGGCTTTGTAACCGATCACAGACCCAAAGGGGCTGGTAGTGGGCTGGGGGTGGGGGGGGGGTACCTATGTCATTTTTCTCAATGATTTTAATCCATATTGCCGAGACCAGACATTACATTAAAGCCGCAAGCAGTTTTAAATGACTTTTTTTCCTTTAGAAATGTCATTTTGTGCAGGGACAGTTCTAAACACGGGAAACACGTGCCACTTCACAGGCATACTTTAGACACCCCCAGGTACGATAGTTAAAGGAATATTCAACTTTTTTTTTCACTTTATGCATCATTAAAATCACTGCTCCCGAAAAAACTGACGTTTTTAAAACCTCTTTTTGCATTGATACATGTCCCCTGGGGCAGGACCCGGGTCCCCAAACCCTTTTTAGGACAAAAACATGCATATTAGCCGTTATATTTAGCACTTTAGATTTCAAACGTTTGCGTCCATTGTATTTAATAGGGTTCTAAAGTTTGCGCGAACTTTCGGTCCGTTCGCAGGTTCTGGTGCGAACTGAACCAGGGGGTGTTCGGCTCATCACTACCAAACAATATTAAATACAAATTTCCCTGCAAAACAATGTACCGCTTTGACATTCAAAAATCAGACATAATCATACCGCCAGGGAGGTTAAAGGAGAAAGCTCTTTTTGCCCTACTTCTCCTATGAGTCACAGGAGTGCACCTAGTTCTGCACTGTGGTTCTAAAGAAAAAAAAAACTTACTTGCTCAATGCAATGGTTTTGCACAGTGCAGCCCCGATCCTCCACTTCTCGGGTCCCTCGATGGTACTCCTTGCTCCTCCCCCCTGCCAAAAGCTCCCATAGAAAGCTGCTTGCTATGGGGGCACTCATGCAGGCTTTCTCCCGAGCCATGCCCGGTATGCCCATCAGTGTTGCCAACCCCCTGAAGTGAAATTTACTGGCAAGGATGCCAAAATTTCTGTACGGCACCAATTTCTTACTGGCAAAAATAATGAAGATTACTGGCAGAGCCGCATTTTTTACTGATGCTGCAAAAAAGTACCTAAAATTACGGTTTTTAGTACTAAACAGTGCAAATATCAATATTTCAACTATAAACACACAGCTAATGCTAATATCAATGTGTTTAAGTTAAACAAAAGTAAAAAAACATATTTCTCAATTCACATGAAGGTTGGGATACTATAACCCAGCCAGCACAGAGTTCCCTCTTACATCAGAGTCTGCAGGATGCCCCCTTACAGTGCAAGGGAACTCTTATGTAAAGGGGAACGCTGCAGATCATGATGTAAGGGGGAACTCTGATGTGGAGGTGGGCTCTGGTGAATAGAGACCACCTTCCACAGAGTGAATACACTAAGGTAAGGGGGGGGTACTAATATAAGGGGGAAAACCTTTATATCAGTGCCCCCTTACATTATTGTATTCATTCACCTCCTTACATCAGTGACCCCCCCCCTCAGAATGGCCTGGCGGCACTGTCACTTACCTCCTCTCGGGTGCACAGTGTGGGGCTCAGTCAGACGGCTCCAGCTTGGTGGCTCTGATCTCCTCTTCCCAGTCCACACGTCTGTTTCTTCCTGGGCTGTAACCCCCATTCCGGCGGCACTCCCACTCTTAACTCCTTTCTAGGATCCCGAGGAAAGGAAAAACGTACCACTCAAAAGCTTAAGAATTCACCAAATAGCTGCTTCCGCCCGGTCACTCACACAGGTGCTAGCTCTGCACTGATGCATGGGAGAAAAAGAAACCCTGGGATGCCGCACTCTGTATGGACAGTTATTTATTCCAAAATCTCAAGTAAAAAATCCAAATTCAAAATAAATCCATAGATCCAAAACAACAAATGCAGATAGTGTGCATGCAGGGAAGGGTGGCTAACGCGTTTCACGTCACGTCTGTTTCTTCCTGGGCCGTAACCCCCATCCCGGCGGCACTCCCACTCTTGACTCCTTTCTAGGATCCCCTCAGAGACTGTAGACATGACAAGAGATGGTCAGAGGCTGCGGACACACGATACAGGAGGGGGACAGCGACTGCAGACACACTACAGGAGGGGGACAGAGGCTGCGGACACACTACAGGAGGGGGACAGAGGCTGCGGACACACTACAGGAGGGGGACAGAGGCTGCGGACACACTACAGGAGGGGGACAGAGGCTGCGGACACACTACAGGAGGGGGACAGAGGCTGCGGACACACTACAGGAGGGGGACAGAGGCTGCGGACACACTACAGGAGGGGGACAGAGGCTGCGGACACACTACAGGAGGGGGACAGAGGCAGCGGGCACACTACAGGAGGGGGACAGAGGCTGCGGACACACTACAGGAGGGGGACAGAGGCTGCGGACACACTACAGGAGGGGGACAGAGGCTGCGGACACACTACAGGAGGGGGACAGAGGCTGCGGACACACTACAGGAGGGGGACAGAGGCTGCGGACACACTACAGGAGGGGGACAGAGGCTGCGGACACACTACAGGAGGGGGACAGAGGCAGTGGACACACTACAGGAGGGGGACAGAGGCTGCGGACACACTACAGGAGGGGGACAGAGGCTGCGGACACACTACAGGAGGGGGACAGAGGCTGCGGACACACTACAGGAGGGGGACAGAGGCTGCGGACACACTACAGGAGGGGGACAGAGGCTGCGGACACACTACAGGAGGGGGACAGAGGCTGCGGACACACTACAGGAGGGGGACAGAGGCTGCGGACACACTACAGGAGGGGGACAGAGGCTGCGGACACACTACAGGAGGGGGACAGAGGCTGCGGACACACTACAGGAGGGGACAGAGGCTGCGGACACACTACAGGAGGGGGACAGAGGCTGCGGACACACTACAGGAGGGGGACAGAGGCTGCGGACATACTACAGGAGGGGGACAGAGGCTGCGGACACACTACATGAGGTGGACAGAGGCTGCGGACATACTACAGGAGGGGGACAGAGGCTGCGGACACCACCATATTACTTCTGCACATCATCAGTGTGCTGTGTCCTCCTCCTGTGCCCCTTTTACCACTCCACAGGTCAGGGCAGCACTGTGCTGCCCTGACCTGTGAAGAGGTGAAAGGGACACAGGAACCAGAGGAGGATACAGCACAATGATGACGCTGTCCCCTTGTATCCCCCCCTGTTTCACTGACCTTGAGTCCGTCCTCCTCACCCCTGGCTGGGCCCTGTCAGTGCTCCGCTCCGAGTCCTCCACCGACCACCTATGATGAGTGCATGGCATGCACTCACTGCAGGTGTCCCGCCACTGCCGCCAGCCACTGTGGCCTTTTCAAAAATGGCGCCAGCGGCGCCATCACGTTACTGCGTGTGCGCCGCCGCCGCCCGGCCGAGTTCCGAATGCACTCGGCCGGCGCATTCGGAACGGCGCATGCGCAGTTGTATGGCCGGCTCGCGGCCATCTTTTTTATGGGCGCCGGTGCCCATAAACTGACTTTTACGTACAGCCTGAAAAAGGGGTTAAATCGCGGGCTGTACGTAAATCTACGTACGGTTGGCAACACTGATGCCCATTGATACACAGAGCGCGGCTTGACCCCGACCCTGCTATCTCCTCACTGGCTGTGATTGACTCTCTATCAAATGAGGAGAATGCAAGCTGAAAGTGCTGCTGCTCTCGTGCACAGAGCTGGATCAAAATCGGGCTTAGGTAAGTACACTGCTCAAAAAAATTCAAAGAACTCTTTAAAAACACATCAGATCTCAACGGGGCAAAATCTCATGCTGGATATCTATGCTGATAAGGACTGGGTAATGTGCTAGGAATGAAAGGATGGCACATCATTTGATGGAAATTTAAATTATCCACCTACAGAGGGCTGAATTCAAAGACACCCCGAAAATCAAAGTGAAAAAAAAATAGGCAGCAAGCTAGTCCATTTTGCTGAAATTTCATTGCAACAACTCAAAATGGTCCTCAGTAGTTTGTATGGCCCCCAAGTGCTTGTATGCATGCCTGACAACATCAGGGCATGCTCCTAATGAGACGACGGATGGTGTCCTGGGGTATTTCCTCCCAGATCTGGACCAGAGCATCACTGAGCTCCTGAACAGACTGAGGTGCAACCTGGCAGCACCGGATGGACCGAAACATAATGTCCCAGAGGTGTTCTTTTGGATTTAGGTCAGGTGACCGTGGGGGCCATTCAATGCCATCAATTTCTTCATCCTCCAGGAACTGGCTGCATGCTCTCGCCACATGAGGCCAGGCATTGTCGTGCACCAGGAGGAACCCAGGACCCACTGCACCAGTGTAGGGTCTGACAATGGGTCCAAAGATTTCATCCCGATACCTAATGGCAGTCAGGGTGCCATTGTGTAGCCTGTAGAGGTCTGTGCATCCCTCCATGGATATGCCTCCCCAGACCATCACTGACCCACCACCAAACCGGTAATGCTGAACGATGTTACAGGCAGCATAAAGTTCTCCGTGGCTTCTCCAGACCCTTTCACGTCTGTCACATATGCTCAGGGTGAACCTGCTCTCATCTGTGAAAAGCAAAAAAAAAAGAAGAAGAAAATGGACACTCATTCATTTGATATTCATATTGTGTGTGAGGCTTAAAGGGTTACTAAACCACCCACAACAGTAAAATCAGTCTGTAAAGCATGCTTGTTATACTCACTGTGGAACCTAAGGGGTTAATCCTCTGCATTGTGTAAAAAGGCTGTCTTCTCTTATCCTTCCCTTCTTCCGCAGTCCCCAATCCATCTCCTGCTAGAACAGAGCCTTGGGGTCACTCTGCACATGCTCAGTTTGGTGTATTGCTAGAGATGTCTTTTTTTCTTGGGAGAGTGCATGTGATCAGCACAGGGCCAATCAGCACTTTCCAGACAGGGGGTAGGAGTCATGAAACCTTATAGGATAGTCAGAGGAGAATGAAAACTTCTGTAGCGGCCTCCACTCCCTCACTCCTCTGCTGGCTGGTTACTGCTTGTCTAGGGGTATCCTGGAGGAGAGAGTGCGGGGTCACCACGCCAAGCCTTCACCGCAGATGTTTGTGTGGTGTGAGCAAAGTTTCTTTACCTTCGGGTCGGTGTTCGGTGTTTGGAGCCTCCGCTCCTTCTGTGGAACAGTGTCTGCCAGTAAATGAGCCCCACACCAATAAAAGTCCAACACTCCTTTATTTTCCAATGTTAGGATGAAACACAATCAGTTGGACTCCCTCAACGAACAGACAGGGGGTGTGGATATGAGTAGGCCCAGGCACAATGAACTCTCCTATTCCTCTATCAGCGAATAGGTTTGGCACATGGTCTCTGCCACCTGCTGAGAATCTTGGTCGCTGCCACCGACCGGGTGAACGGTGAACCTTCCTCCTGACTGCACTCGGCCCCTGTTTGGGAAGATACCCCTCCAGGCGGTCTCCTGAGGCTCACCCGGCACCGGCAATCTGCTGCACCAGGTCTTCGGGTGAGTAACTCCTCCGGTCCCTTACGCCTCTGGATTCGGGTACCCCACTCCTGGTGTCCCCTAGGAAATCCTTTCCTCGCGGAGCCCAGCGGAGGACACTGGGCCCCAGGCCTCCAACCGAGTACCTCACCCCAGGTTGAAAGTGCCTGGGGTGGAACACGAGCTCCGGGTGTCCAGGCCTAGGCCGCCTGGACACCGACCACGAACCACAGCCCTCAGGCTGAAGGTGCCTGGGACTCGACAACCCCGTGACCAAAATGGCCGACCCCTTTATACCCTCCCCCAGCAAGCCCAGCGGAGCCCCCGCCCCGCTGTATTCATGCTGCGAGAGGCCAAAAAGGGTACGGCACTGCAATGATGGCTCAACCCCGGGCCCAAAGCGACAGCGCCACCCGCTGGGCCCCAGGGAACCGTACATTACAGATATCCCCACCAAATTCAAACATGAGAGAAAAGCATATACCCGCTACACTTCTCTTACAAGCCTAAGACCTCATGCACACAGACTGTTATCAGCGTTTTTTGGCAGGTGCGATTTCTAGCTGGAAGAACCCCCAGAACTAGTGGGTTTTAGGGGGAGATTTTCAGTTGTAAAAATGCTCTAACGCTGATAAAAGCTGAAAAATGCTGGAAAAGGTGGCTATGCTGTGTCTATTAGTGTTTTTAAAGCCATAAGCTTTTGTTGGAGTATAGTTTTGCTATAAAATGCAAAAAAAAAATAGCATTTTTATAACTTCCTGTTTGCATGAGGCCTTAACCAGACACTAAAGCCCCGTACACACGGTCGGACTTTTGCCCAACAAACTTCGTTTTAAGCAAGTTGGACCAACAATCCGACCGTGTGTACGCTCCATCGGACAAACTTTTTTTCGTTTGGTTTTGTTTTCATCGGACAAAAGTTGGGTCTGCAAACGGACAAACTTTTGCCCAACAAAAGTCCGATGGAGCAAAGTCCTACCGTGTGTACAGAAAACCATCGGACTTTTGTCCGATGGACAAAACAACTAATGTTAAAATCAACCAACAATAGCATAAGTTGACCAAAGGGTGGCGGTAAAGAGCAGAAAAGAGCAGAAAAACCATGTGATGTTGCAAAAAGTTTTAGGAAAGTTTGCAGAAAAGTCCTGTGGTGTGTATGCTATGGGTGTTCCCGATCAACTCCGTTTGGACAAAAAACCACGGAAAAGTCCGATGGAAGTCCGACCGAGTGTATGGGGCTTTAGACTAATAGTCATAAGACTGTTATTTACTGCTGATGAGAAAAGGTATTTAGCAGTTTATATTTACTAAAATAATTGCATTTCCATGTTCTGTGTACTGTGTAGGGTTGCCACCTCATCCCTTTAAACCTGAACACATATTAATTACACAGGTTCTGAGGCAAATTTAATGGCTGGGTGCACACTTGTCTGATGTAAGACATTGCATGTGATTCACACGCACTGCCATGCAGATCACAAGCAATGTCTGTGCGATGCGAATTCAGCCATACAGATTCACATCTAGGGTGACCACGTGTCCCGGATTGCCCGGGACAGTCCCGCATTTTGCAGGTCTGTCCCGGGCACATTCATTCCAGGACAATACAGTGTCCCAGAATGAAACTGACACAGCCACCCCCCGGGCCAATCTGGTGCCCCCAAAAAAGGGCGCCACATCACCGCTTTACTCACTGACAGTACTTGTCCTGGCCGGGAATGCCTGGAGGATCACAATCCCGCCCCCTGCTTGTGATTGGAGAAATCATAAATCCCGCCTCTTGTGTCCAATCTCTGTGCTGTGATTCGTTACAGCACAAGCAGATTTTTGGGAAGGGAGGGTGTCCCTGAATGGTAGTTTGGAAATGTGGTCACCCTATTCACATCGCATTCACACCAAAATTGTGCAGAACCCTTTTTGTGGTCCACACTGGAATCAGATTGCATGGGTGTTCACACCTACATGATCTAATTCCTCCACCATTTGGCAGTTCGCACTGTGATATGCGTACCGATCTGGGGGTGTCATTAACTTTCTATTGACGCCCGCATCGGTTCGCATAGGGCCGTGTGAACTGCCTGCGAGTTCTATGCAATGCAGGAACCGGCACTTAGGGAGTTTAACCACTTACAGACCGCCCACCGTCGTTATACGTTGATAATTTGAAGAGGGATATCGTTGTTATGGCAGCAGCTACCTGCCATAACCCAGTATCCTATTCTTCAGCAGGCGGTCTGCTTTCAGATAAAAGTGCTCTCTGTGGCGGATTCGCCGCAAGATCACTTTAATCGGTGGCGGGAGAGGGACCCCTCCTCCCACTGCGCTCCGGTGCCCTCCGCTGCTCACTCGAGCTGTTGGTAGCGGCGGAGGCGATCGGGTCCTGTGTCCTGTTAGGTATGGAGCTGAATGAGGGGAAGATGGCCCCCACCCGTCTCCATACCCTTGCAGGGCGGAAGCGACGTCAAAACATCACTTCCGCCCATAGCTCTTAAAGCGGAGTTCCAACGACATGTATTTATTTATTTTTTTAAAAGCCAAACTTTGGATCATACCATACATTAAAGCCACTCACGATTTTAATAACATTTGCCGCTCTAATAAACATATTAGATAAAAAAATACCTTTTTATTCCGCTGTGTTGTAAGTTCCCGTATTGCTTGTGGGCATGTGAAGCCCACAAGCATTTTCTTCCAGGATACGGTGCAGCTGAATGACCAGCATGCCCCGCCTGTACTCATGCATGCGCAGAATGAAAAGATCGCAGCGCAGAAAACTTATGACGTTGCCATCACAATGGGCGTCGTCGTCGGAAGTGCCCGCCCCGTTGTGATGGCAACCAAGATAATGAAAACAGTAAAAGCAGAACGCCTTCAATCATGTCACTGGCGTCATTGTGTCACTTTCGGTTTCGGAATATCACGATGACGAGCGGCGGCCATCCACACTGACTCCTGGGAATTATGACAAATAGCTCCCAGGAGACAGTGCACCGCCGGATATAACGGACATATCCGCGGGTGGCAGAGGCCGGAAACTAGATTGAAAACACTGCTATCCAGGTAAGTTCTTATAAAAAAAATGATTTTGAGAATTAGTTCTAAAAGTGGGTGGAACGCTGCTTAAAAAAATATATATATTTTTTGTTCAAATTACATTAAAAAAATTTATTTCTTGTTTTTAACTTCTGAACACCAAATCTCAGAAAGAGGCTCAGTCCTTAAGTGGTTAATTATCACCTTAATCAGCCACAGAAATTGTGTAAATAATATGTGTTTGGTTTTACTGTGGGAGAGCAGATATAGTGAATTCATGGTCCTGAGTTTAGTAACACTTTACTTGTGTATATTCCAGCCACATAGCTACTACAATGATCCCCACTGACTTCCATACCCTGCTACATAGTAATCACAGGGGGTCGCTCGCTCACAAGCACCATTCAGAGACTGCTTTTTGCATTTTCTCAATGAATGCAAAGCATTCTCTGATGGGTCCAAGGCAGCTGAACCAACATAACAATGCAGAAAATGCCTATACCTAGAATTGAGCTTTGAAAAAACTGATGGTTTATTGATCTTCAGAAGACTTTCAGCACTGGGTGGTCAGCTGATAAAGTGTAATGGAGAGAGTGACAGTCCAATGTAAAGCACACAGTGGCCACAAGGACAGGGAATCACCATTCACGGCCAAAGGGCTGCAGGGAAACCTTGGTATATATATTACCGGTGTTCCGCCAGATTAGGCAATCCGTCAGATTTCATAACAGAAGTTACGTTCAGCTACATCCATCTTGGTACACCCGCACTCGGCCACACGAAGCCTACAGTCTGAAGTCACAAAATGGACATCTTTTTACACCCACCGAAATCTTGCATTTTACCACTAAACTGAGCTTATATCATGAAATACAGTATTTAGAAGTCCGTGACACTGTTTTGATGTTGAATTAGAAAAGCAGCCAAAAGCCTGCTGATCTCACAGGTTTGCTAATCTGACAGAACATTTCTGCTTTTAAGATTCAACATCAAAAGAGTTTGACAGATTTCAAAATCCTGTATTTCACGATATAAGCACAGTTAAAGTGGTCGTAAACCCTCTCTGACATGTTTTACCTAAGGCTTACCTGTAGGTGTTTGCAATATCTCCTAAACCTACATGGTTTAGGAGATATTTGCCACAAAGAATGCACCGATGTCTATGGCGCATGCGCGCCAAAGACAACGGCGCAGGCGCACTGAGAATAGCCATTCATAAAACCGGCTTTGACGGCTCCCGCTCCGGCGCGGAGTGACGTCTTCACCGCTCCGGCCAATCACAGCGCCGGAGTGGCGATACCCGGAAGTAACCTTCCGGAGAGATGTCTGCGGCCAGAGGGGGAGACGAGGACGGCTTGGGGGGCTTCGATCTAAGGTAAGTAATTCATAATGAGCTAGTATGCTAGTCATACTAACTCATTATGCCTTTGTCTTGCAGGTTTTTATTTTAAAAAATTATAATAATTTGGGTATACAACCGCTTTAACTGCTAAAAATATGTGTGAAATGCAAGACTTCGGTGGGTGTAAAAAGATGTCTGCTTTGCGACTTCAGACTAGGATTAGTGTGGACGTGTGCGGGTGTACAAAGATGGCCGCAGCAGAACGTCGCTTTGGTTGCACTTTCTGATGGGTAGCGGCTTTCTGATAAAACACCGTCAGCTGTCATATCGCAGGATTACTCTGAGATCTCGCGGTGTTGGGGATATGGCGAGACAAGGGAGACAGAGGGATGGGTGGAGGAGGATGGGGAGGGAGGCTGTGTTATGAGTCTTGTGTGAGGTGAGGTCACTGTCTCTAGAAGTCATAGACACAGGCTGGGGGGAGGAAGTTGTGGCTTCCTATTCATTGATAGAAGTGCCTGTACACTTCCCTAATTTTATCCTTCATTGTGAGCCAGTGCACTCATTATTTACTAATAGCGGTTCCTAAAATAGAACAGAAAGTTGCTTCATTTAGAATTCAGAATTTAATATTTTCTTAGGATGATTTCTTAAGGCTCATACACATCCGGTGTGATTGGAAACAGGGCAAAACTGCACACATACTGTATATCCACCTGACACGTCTGTTTTACATGTAAAAATCTGAATTATTTGCAAAAAAATTGCTTAAAACTCCCCAACATTATTATTTATTTATTTTTAAAGCAGAGGCCCTAGAGAATAAAATGTTTTTTGCAAACTTTTATATCACATGGTATTTGCACAGCAGGTTTTTCAAATGAAAATTTTGGGTAAAAAATACACTTTTTAGAATTTTTAATGCAAAAAAACACAATACGTAACTACATTTTTGGGGAAAATTTAAACAATGATGTTACGCAGCGTAAATGGATACCAAACTTATCACGCTTAAAACGGCGATAAACGACGTGGATTTTACTATCCATAGGTGACGCTTTAGAAGCTTTTACAAGTTACCACTTTAGATTGAGACAGAAGGACTGGTTGTAGAATTATTGGTCATGATCCTGTAGGATGATCGTTGTTTGCGTGTGAGCAGGATGGATGCGTGCATTTGGACGGGGGCACTTTAAATTGTTGTTTTTCTTTTAATTAATTATCTTTACACTGTCGCTTTAATTTTATTTTATTTTTTTAAAGCGGTGTTCCGGCAAAAAAAACTAAACAATTAAAAGCCAATTAATAGGACACTTACCTGTCCTGGAGTCCCTCGATGTCGGCACTGCAGATGATGTTTCCATCAGCTGTCGGGTGCTGCCGCCACCATTGCGGGTAAGGGAACCCGGCAGTGTAGCCTTTTGGCTTCACGCCGGGAACCCTACTGCGCATGCGCAAGGCCTTGCTCCTTTCTCCTATTGGCCCGGCGGCCGGGGGAGGAGGAGGGAGCCCCGCGTTGACGTCACAGGCTGTGGCCCGGACTCCCAGAAGTGGGAAAGGATACCTGTCAAGGAAAGGTATCCTCCCCCCCCTCCCCCCCAAAAGGTGCCAATTGTGGCCCCGGAAGGGGGGGGAGGAATCAGATGAGTGGAAGTTCCACTTTAGGGTGGAACTCCGCTTTAATAACTTTTGTTGCTGTCACAAGGAATGTAAACATCCTTGTAATAGGCATGCGACAGGTACTCTTTTTGGAGAGATCTGGGGTCTATAAGACCCCAAATCCCTCCTCTGCCCTGAGGCTTGGTTCACACCTATGCCTTTTTTAGTGCATTTAAAATTTTGCAGAAAAACACTACAGTCCATTTAACGTGGTTTCCAATGGGTCACGTTCACATCTGTGCATTTTATAGAAAGGGACAGGGACTTTTTTCTGGTTTTTGGTTTCATAGACTTCAATAGATCAAAAGCATGTATTGAAAAATACAAAATGCACCTGGAATATGCAAACTGCAACCTGCATAGGTGTGAACCAGGCCTTAAAAGCATTTGATCACACCAAGATCCGTGGATGACAGTGTGAACCCAGCCTTATTGTATTCATTAGGTCATGCGATTGCTGTTCCTCATCGTTTTGCTGTTTTGAGCGGCCAGTGGGCATGACTGTTTTACAAGCACTTGTGTCGTTTCCGGAAGTGACATATGCCGACAAGGCTAATGCCGCGTACACAAGATCGTGATTCACGGCGGTGAAAACACCGCCGTGAATCACGACAGGAAAAACGAGGGAACGGCTTGTTCCCCCAACACACGGCCGTTTTTCCCGTCATTTTCTTGACGAGAAAAACGACCGTGTGTAGGCTCCGCGGCAGTGTTTCCCTATGGGAAAACTGCCACGGAAAAAAATGAAAGGAATCACGACGAGAAAAATCAGAGCATGTTCTAATTTTTCTCGTCGTGATTAATGCCGTTTTTCCCGTCGGGAAAAACGGCAAAAAGCCCACAGACGATCGTTTTTCTCGTCCAAAGGAAAAAATTTAATTTTTCCCGATGGGAAAAATGATCGTGTGTACGCGGCATAAGTGTTTTCAATGAAATGAAATGCAAGACAATAGATCAGCGGCAAATGTTACTTCCCCTTCCCCAGTGGACCCGTGTGGTTGAACAAGGCTGGAGATTAAAACCAATAAGAAGAGAAGAGGGATGGGTGGGAGGCGGGGCTACAAACTGACCATGGAAGATACAGATAGGATTCTGTCTATCTCAGAGCGGGATGACAGGGCACACAAACTGACCACGGTATCACACAGATAGGATTCTGTACTAGCGTGGTCAGTTTTCCACCAGGAAGAAGGGGAACTGTCAGGATCAGCTAGGTATTAAATAGATTTTAACTATTTAAAGAGATAGATTATTATAATTACATTTTTAGGGCTACAAAACACTTTAAAGCATATTAAACCCAAAAACAAACATTTATTATTTTGCAGCTTACCAATTCTTAGATGTGATGGCTGCACTTGTTTTCTTTTATAGCCTTTCCTTCTTTCATTTTCACTTGGTGATTCAGCCAGTAAGTCTGTTTTTTTTTCAGCTGTCCTGCAGATACAACAGTTAGCCAACTAAAGCGGAGTTCCACCCATTTTTGAGAGGTGGTCTTAAACTAAAGACCACCTCTCAACAACTCGTTTTTGGATATTAAAATATATATATTTTTTCGCCACTTGCTATGGGGGTACTCGTGCATGTTTTCTCCCTAGCCGCCTCAGTGTGTCCATAGGACACACAGAGCGCAGCTCGGCCCTGCCCCCGCTCCTTCCCCACTGTCTGTGATTGCCAATAAGTAAGCAGAGACCAGGGAGAGCCATTGCTCTTATGCAGATCGCTGGATTGAGATGGGGCTTGGGTAAATATATGGAAGGTTTTTTACCTCCATGTATAGCATGAAGGTAAAAAAGGAAAAACCTTCAGCCTTTACAACCACTTTAACACTGACAGGGGTGCTTACAATGATAAGGTCTTTTTTCATTTTTGTAAAAACTTAATCTCAAAAGGGGAAAAAAAAACCTGCTGTAACTGCTTAAAAATTGTTAGCTGGAGTTCGGCTTCAATTTGTTTAGTGTATCTAAGTCTGCTAGTATATTTAACATTACCCTTCCCCAGAAAGACAATGCTGCTCTCCAAAGGTGTTTCTGTTGCTCTTTTAAGCCCCTTTCACACGGGCTTT
Source organism: Rana muscosa (assembly GCA_029206835.1). NCBI lineage: Eukaryota > Metazoa > Chordata > Amphibia > Anura > Ranidae > Rana > Rana muscosa. The sequence continues at coordinate 17,358,560 of JARGYO010005626.1, forward strand.
CCGATCAGGTCTGCCTGTCAGTTTTTTAGGTGGACCTGATCGGACACTCCATTCACCTCTATGGAGCGGCAGATGTCAGCGCCGACACGCCCGCTGACATGCGCCGATATCTGATCTGATCCTGTCTGTGAAATCCAGACAGATGGTGACCCTATTTTCCATCCGTCTGGAGGATGGGATCGGATGAAAATGGACAGGCGGTCCGTATTCATCCGATCTCCCCATAGAGGAGAGCAGGGATCTGACAGGTCCTTCTCAGCACAGTGAGCGGAGACGGACCTGTCATCTGCCTGCTCAGCGGGGATCATCGGAGCGATTTCCCTGCTGAGCAAAGCAGAGTCCGTTGGGCAGACCACCCGTGTGAAAGAGCCCTTATCCAGAGTATACAGTAGGTACTTTAAAACAAGAGGTGTGTTACTGTGTGGATCAAAAAGTGAAAATAAGGGAAAAATAGCCTAAAAAGGACAGCTAAAACAGCCACCACATTGATTAGCAAGCTACAATATAGGGTGTCCCCAAAAAATGTATACACAATTTGAATGAATATAAAGTATTTTTTTACCATGTAGTTCACTTTCAAATTTAAAATAAAATACATTATATTTATATGTATTACTTTTGGGTTTGGGGTTGGGTTTAATAGACTGGAGGATAACGCTGAAGAGAAGGTGACTATGGAAGCAAGTGCTACTTTTTATTGTTATGGACCTGCCGGGTAGGGATAAGCTCGGTGTTCGAGTCGAACATACGTTCGACTCGGACATCGGCTGTTCGACCGTTCGGCGAACATCGAACGATTTGGGCCCTTCGCGACAAATTCGAGTGACGCGAACGGCCCACAATACACTGCGCCATCGCTGTGATTGGCCAAGCATGCACTGTGACCCCGCATGCTTGGCCAATCACAGCGCCGGCAGCTAGGAGAGCCATAATTGGCCACAGGCAGGTTGCCTGTGGCCAATTATAGCTCAGGGGGTTTAGCACACGCCGCACACTATAAAAGGCCGCCAGCGCGGCGGCCTTGTGTAGTGTGTGCCGGCGCAGGGAAAGAGTTACATAGGCAGGGACAGTGTCAGTGCTATTTGTACCTCAAACTTGTGTGTAGGGAGAGAGGATAGGCAGGGAGAGTGTCAGTGTCATATTCTTTGCTAAACCTTGTGTGCAGGGAGAGAGAAGGATAGGCAGGGGACAGTGTCAGTGTCACATTCTTTGCTAAACCTTGTGTGCAGGGAGAGAGAAGGATAGGCAGGGAGAGTGTCAGTGTCATATTCTTTGATAAACCTTGTGTGCAGGGAGAGAGAAGGATAGGCAGGGAACAGTGTCAGTGTCATATTCTTTGCTAAACCTTGTGTGCAGGGAGAGAGAAGGATAGGCAGGGAGAGTGTCAGTGTCATATACTTTGATAAACCTTGTGTGCAGGGAGAGAGAAGGATAGGCAGGGGACAGTGTCAGTGTCATTGTTGCTAAGCCTCCTGCACATTATACACCTGAAGTTAGCCCGTATTGCTGTGTTTTACTGGTGTGTTACACCAACAGGCATTTGCAGCACTTACAGCGGGCGGAGTGTGCCTCCTGCACCTTATACACCTAAAGTTAGCCTGTATTGCTGCGTTTTCCTGGTGTGTTACACCAACAGGCATTTGCAGCACTTACAGCGGGCGGAGTGTGCCTCCTGATCATATTATACCTGAAGTTAGCCTGTATTGCTGCGTTTTCCTGGTGTGTTACACCAACAGGCATTTGCAGCGCTTACAGCGGGCGGAGTGTGCCTCCTGATCATATTACACCTGAAGTTAGCCCTTATTGCTGTGTTTTCCTGGTATGTTACACCAACAGGCATTTTCAGCACTTACAGCGGGCGGAGTGTGCCTCCTGCACCTTATACACCTGAAGTTAGCCTGTATTGCTGCGTTTTCCTGGTGTGTTACACCAACAGGCATTTGCAGCACTTACAGCGGGCGGAGTGTGCCTCCTGATCATATTACACCTGAAGTTAGCCCGTATTGCTGTGTTTTCCTGGTGTGTTACACCAACAGGCATTTGCAGCATTTACAGCGGGCGGAGTGTGCCTCCTGCACCTTATACACCTGAAGTTAGCCTGTATTGCTGCGTTTTCCTGGTGTGTTACACCAACAGGCATTTGCAGCACTTACAGCGGGCGGAGTGTGCCTCCTGCACCTTATACACCTGAAGTTAGCCTGTATTGCTGCGTTTTCCTGGTGTGTTACACCAACAGGCATTTGCAGCACTTACAGCGGGCGGAGTGTGCCTCCTGCACATTATACACCTGAAGTTAGCCTGTATTGCTGCGTTTTCCTGGTGTGTTACACCAACAGGCATTTGCAGCACCTACAGCAGGCGTAGTGTGATTCCTGCAAAATATACTCCTGAAGCTAGGCCTTATTGCTGGTTTTCCCATTTCCCTGCAGGCCATTAGAATGTCTGGAAGGCAAACAAGGAGAGGCAGACAGTCAGGAGCCAATAAAAGAGGGCAAGCAGGCTCTGTGTCTAGAGACAACAGTGCTGGTCGTGGACGCGGTGCATCGCCATCAGCACGTGGCCATGGGACACGCTTGTCCTCCTTTTTGGCAGCTGGACGTGTTGAGCCGCATCATGCCGAAGACTTGGTAGAGTGGATGACCAAGCCCTCCTCATCCTCCTCATCCTCTCTCACCCAGGCTCAGGGTACTGGCAAAGCAGCTGCCAAAGCATCCTCTTCCCTGGTATCAATGTCATCATCAGTCACTCCTTCCCTAGACCAACCATGTCCTCCTGAGGAGTCCCCCGAACTGTTTGAGCACAGTGTTGGGTACATGCTCCAGGAGGATGCCCAGCGTTTCGAAGGGTCTAATGATGATACCCAGCTAGAGGAAGGCAGTAGCGTGAGAGCAGAGAGAGGGGATGCTCAAGAAGGACACCAATCTGGCAGTCATGTTCCAGCAGCTGCAGCATACTGCCAGATTGGCTCCAGTGATGAGGAGGGAGGGGATGATGAGGTCACTGACTCCACGTGGGTGCCTAATAGGAGAGAGGAGGAAGAGGAGGAGGCACATCTCCAATGAGGCAGGATGCCCTCGGGGGGCCAGCGTAAGGGCAGCACACCAACGGAATCACACCGCAGAGCTCCGCCTGTGCAGGGCGCTGCCTCTGCCCGTTATTCAAAAAGTTCTTTGGTGTGGGCCTTTTTTGAGTCAAGGGCATCAGATCGCACAGCTGCTGTTTGCAACATATGTCTCAAGCGTATATCACGTGGCCAAAACATCAGCCGCTTGGGCACCACATGCTTGACCAGACATATGTTGACCTGCCATGCAGCTCGTTGGCAAGCCTACCTTAAAGACCCACACCAAAGAACAAAGCAGACCTCTCCGTGCACCGCATCAGCTGGGATCTCCAACCCCACTACACCTTCAGTCCTCTCTGAAACCTGCACTGAGAGGAATGAAGGTGTAGAATTAGGTGTGTCACAGCCAAGTACTTGCGGGCACTCTGCTAGCAGTACACCAACGTCCGATACTAGCAAGCAAATTTCCCTGCCCCAGCTGCTGTACCATCGAAAGAAGTTCACTCCCAGCCATCCACATGCCCAGCGGTTGAATGCTAGCTTGGCTAAATTTCTAGCGCTTCAACTGCTGCCTTTTCAGTTGGTAGACTCGGCCCCCTTCCGTGAGTTTGTGCAATGTGCGGTTCCTCAGTGGCAGGTTCCCAAACGCCACTTTTTCTCACGGAAGGCGATTCCGGCTCTCTACCGGCATGTGGAAGGCAATGTCTTGGCCTCGCTGGACAGGGCGGTCAGAGGTAAGGTGCATATTACCGCTGACTCATGGTCCAGCAGGCATGGACAGGGATGTTACCTTTCTTTCACGGCCCATTGGGTCACTCTTTTGGCAGCTGGGAAGGATGCAGGACAAGGTGCAGTAGTGTTGGAGGTTGTTCCACCGCCACGCCTCCAAAATGCTACTACTGGTTGTGACACACCTCTGTCCTCCACCCCCTCCTCTTCTTCTTCCTCCATGGCCTATTCCTGTGCTTTGTCCTCGGAACCAGCGGTGCTCCGTAGGTGTTCAAGGGGCTACGCAAGTATGCAGGCAAAAAGATGCCATGCCGTGCTTGCGCTGGTATGTTTGGGGGACAGGAGCCACACTGGGGCAGAGGTTCTGTCTGCTCTGCAGGGGCAGGCCGAGAGGTGGTTGACGCCACGCCAGTTTAAGCCAGGAATGGTAGTTTGCGACAATGGCACCAACCTCCTCTCCGCTCTCCGACAGGGACAACTGACCCATGTGCTCTGTGTGGCTCACGTCCTTAACCTGGTGGTGCAGCGGTTCTTCTGCAGGTACCCGGGCTTACAGGATGTCCTGAGGCAGGCCAGGAAAGTCTGTGTGCATTTCCGCAGATCTTATAATGCCAGTGCTCGCCTGGCTGAGCTGCAAAAGGAGTTGAACCTGCCCAAGAACCGCCTTATATGTGACATGCCCACCAGGTGGAACTCAACGTTGGCCATGCTGCAGCGGCTGCACACGCAGCAGAGGGCCATCAATGAGTACCTGTGTGACTACGGCACCAGGACAGGGTCAGGGGAGCTCGGGTTTTTTTCACCACGCCAGTGGGGCATGATCAGGGATGCATGCACTGTCCTGGCACCATTTGAGGAGGCCACGAGGATGGTGAGCAGTAACAGTGCATGCATCAGTGACACTGTACCTCTTGTCCACCTGTTGGAACATACGCTGTGTGGAATAATGGACAGGGCACTTGAGGCAGAACAGAGGCAGGAAGAGGAGGACTTCCTTGCCTCTCAAGGCCCCCTTTACCCAGACAGTGTTCCTTCTGTCCCACCCATCGCACAGGAAGAAGAGGAGGAGGAGGAGGATTGTGTCAGCATGGAGGTGGAGCCTGGCACTCAGCATCATTAGCAGCAGTCTTTTAGGGATGATTTACAGTCCCAAGAAACCAGTGGACTTGTACGTGGCTGGGAGGAGGTGGCTGCGGATCATGTCGTCCTTAGTGACCCAGAGGACTCCGGACCGAATGCCTCAGCTAACCTACGCTGCATGGCCTCCCTGATCCTGCAAAGTCTGCGTAAGGATCCTCATATTCTTTGGATCAAGGAGAGGGACCATTACTGGCTGGCCACTCTCCTTGATCCACGGTACAAGGGTAAGGTTGCGGACCTTATCTTACAGTCGCAGAGGGAGCAGAGGATGAGACAACTCCGGGAGGCCTTGCAGAAAGGTCTGTGCAACGCGTTCCCAGAGACTGGGAGGTTACAAACTCCTGGTCCTGGACAACGAGTTGCTGAGGCTTCGATCAGTCAAAGAAGGAGCGGTGGGGAAGGTGGCCGTCTGACCGATGCGTTCAGACAATTCTTTAGTCCGCAGCCCCAAGGTATGATCGGTTCCAGCAACCATCGCCAGCGTCTGATATACAAGGTGCAGGAATTCCTAGGGGCAAGGTCAGACTTGGACACCTTCCCCACCGAAAATCCTCTGGCTTACTGGGTCTTGAGGATGGATCACTGGCCAGAGCTTGCACAGTATGCAATTGAGCTACTGGCCTGTCCTGCATCCAGCGTTCTTTCAGAACGCACATTCAGTGCTGCTGGAGGATTTGTCACGGATCACAGGGTGCGCCTGTCCACCGACTCTGTTGATCGACTGACCTTCATAAAGATGAACCAGTCTTGGATCACCACCAGCTACCAAACACCTGAAGCTGATATAACAGACTAATTTATTTTCAAATGTCACATCCCTTCAAGACTGATGCTGATGCTGAGAGACTGTCCTGTTATGTTGACTGACTATCCTCCTCCTCCTCAATAATCCGATTGATGATGATAGCTTGGAAGAACATTTTTGTTTCTGGGTGCCGCCACCAGTGGCTAAGGCCCAATTTTTCAGCCCCTGTTTAACAGGGGCGTGTTATTACAAGTTTTTATGCAATGCTTTGCAGCAGGGCTCATTCCTGCACTCCAACTAGAGTATCTGGGAGAGGTTGCAGTGTCATGGCACCAGCACCAGTGGCTAAGGCCCAATTTTTCAGCCCCTGTTTAACGGGGGCGTGTAATTACAATTTTTGATGCAATACTTTGCAACAGGGCTCATTGCTGTGCTCCAAGTACAGTATCTGTGAGGGGTTGCAGTGTTGTGGCACCAGTGCCTAAGGCCCAATTTTTCTGCCCCTGTTTAACAGGGGCATGTAATTACAATTCTTGATCTAATAATTCACAGCAGGGCCCATTCCTGCGCCCACCAAGAGTAACTGTGAGGCCTTACAGTGTTGTGTCAACACAACCACCACCACCACCAAAGGCCCAATTTTTCTGCCCCTGTTTAACAGGGGCATGTAATTACAATTCTTGATCTAATAATTCACAGCAGGGCCCATTCCTGCGCCCACCAAGAGTAACTGTGAGGCCTTACAGTGTTGTGTCAACACCACCACCAAAGGCCCAATTTTTCAGCCCCTGTTCAACAGGGGCATGCAATTACAATTCTTGATCTAATAATTCACAGCAGGGCCCATTCATGCGCCCACCAAGAGTAACTGTGAGGGCTCACAGTGTTGTGGCAACACCAACATGTAAGGGGCAAATTTCAGCTGAGTATATACGGCAGGCCCCTACTTTCAAACATCCAACTTACAAACGACTCCTCCTTGCAAGCGGAAGGATACAACAGGAAGTGAGAGGAAATCTACCCCTAGGAAGGCAAATTCTCTCCTGTAAGAGTTAATATGGGAAAAAAAGTGTCTCCTCTCCACTGATGCTTTATCACCAATTCTTGTTTCAATAAAACCCCCAAATTTTCAAAAAACATTTGTCATTAGGACGGAAAGTGAGGTGAACTGTTCTGAACAGGTGCACACTGCACAGACAGCAAAACAAAGGTTACAGGGGTGATAACCTTTCCCTATGTTTTCCAAAAAGATTAAAAATAGATTTGTTGGCTAGAGCTACACTTAAACAATGTACCTGTTTAAAATTACAAACAGATTCTACATAAGAACAAACCTACAGTCCCTGTCTTGTATGCACCGCCTGTATACGGCTGTTCAGAGTATATAGGGCCTTTTTTATTTTGTGTGCGGGGTTCCCCTTAATATCCATACAACACCCAAAGGGGCTGATAATGGGCTGGGGTAGGGGCTGTGATGGGGTAGCTATGCCATTTTTCTTAAAGATTTTCATCCATATTACCGGGACCAGACATTACATTAAAGCCGCAAGCAGTTTTAAATGGCTTTTTTTCCTTTAGAAATGTAATTTTGTGCAGGGACAGTTCTAAACACGGGAAACACGTGGCACTTCACAGGCATACTTTAGACACCCCCCAGGTACGATATTTAAAGGAATATTTGACATTTTTTTTTTCACTTCATGCATCATTAAAATGACTGCTCCCGAAAAACGGCAGTTTTTAAAACTTTTTTTTGGATTGATACATGTCCCCTGGTGCAGAACCCGGGTTCCCAAACCCTTTTTAGGACAATAACATGCATAATAGTCGTTATAATTAGCACTTTAGATTTCGAACGTTCGCATCCATTGTATTTAATAGGGTTCTAAAGTTCGTGCGAACTTTCGGTCCGTTCGCGGGTTCTGGTGCGAACCAAACCCGGGGGTGTTCGGCTCATCACTAGTGATAGGCGACGAGACCATCATCAACATGTCATCTGCAAGGAGGACACATTTATGTTCCCTATCGCCACATTCAATACATCTAATATCAATGGAGGTACAAATTTTTATTGCAAGCAGCTCTAGGGCCAAAACGAAAAGTAATGGAGATAGTGGACAGTCCTGATGAGTGCCTCTTTGGATAGAAATGGGACTCGAGGTGTATCCCTTTATCATTAAGGACGCTGTAGGGGAACTATATAGTTACCCTACGTCAATACCCAGAGTTTTTACATAAATTGCGACCCAAAGCCAAATTGGGTTAAGACATAAAAGAGGTAGTCCCAAGACAAGGAATCCAAAGCCTTGTGTATGTCAAAGAACAGCAACATTCCCTTTCTAGGTCCCCTCTCATCCCAGTCAGATTGCATTGCTGAGATGATGTTTATGACTCTTCTAGTTTTGTCTGATGCTTGGCGACCAGTGAAAATCCCAGCCTGGTCTGGGTGGATATATTGCGCAAATTTAATCTAACTGCCAAGAATTTGGACATAGGGATTTCACTTTCTATTCTGCACCCAATACATCTTTCAGTAGAATAAACTATGTTTTTATTTCCCACTCTCTCACGGTGGCAACCCGCTTTGACTATTGATATGCAGCTATGGTCTCGTCATGGAGATTGAGCAAATATTTACTTTGGGATTCTGGGGGTTATGAAATCCCTTTGTTGAACCAGTAAAGACTTTGAGGAAGCTAACTCTATTGACCCCACTCCTCCCACGATGAGATGGAAGGCACTGAAGTACATCCTGTGCAGGAAACTCATCCAACAGGCAGCCAGACTGAAAAAGGAAAGACCCAAAATCTTCACCCTGCTTCTGATATATTTGTTTTGCTACATACCAGGAGTTTGTCACTAAGCGTGCAGAGCTACATTCCCTCATAGATACGTCTTACATGCCATTGTGACGTTGCCTTACATTCCATACACAAATTTGAAAATGATCACAGTAAATTGCTAGCACAGGCCATTTGCAAGAAACAGACACGCACCTATGACCGGAAAGTCAACTGTCCCACTCAGGGGGTCATCCACACATTGGAACAAAGCATTTCACAAATACTATTCTTCTCTCTACGACCTACCTTCTTTTGATCCTGAGATTTACTCCTCTCAGGAAGGAGGACAGGGGTCAGCAGGGCAGTGTATAGGGGTCAGCAGAGCTGAAAACAGGTGTCATCAGAGCGGAGGACGGGGGTCACTGCTTGGAGGACAGAGGACACTGCAGGCAGGGCAGGAGACAGGGGTCACTGCTGGCAGGGCAGAGGGCAGGGGTCACTGCTGTCAGGGCAGAGGTCACTGCTTTTAAAAACATTTCCAGGATAATCTTTTTTTGCTGTGCATCCAAAAAGCCATTTTACATGGAGAATAAACTTTAAATAGGGATGGACATTAATTTAAAACAGGAGTGGTTTTACAAGTGGCATATCATTAACCCAAAGCCAAACTTTAATTAAGCATGTATAAGATATCTGTAATTATGCTAAAGCAGTGGGATGTCAAGCTAGGGCAGTATAGTGGCAGGCTACAGCAGTATAGTGGCAGGTTGGAACAGTATAGTGGGAGATTAGAGCAGTAAAGTGGCAGTAAAGTGGCAGGTTGGGGCAGTAAAGTGGCAGGTTGGGGCAGTATAGTGGCAGGTTGGGGCAGTATAGTGGCAGGTTGGGGCAGTATAGTGGCAGGTTGGGGCAGTATAGTGGCAGGTTAGGGCAGTATAGTGGCAGGATAGGGGAAGTAAAGTGGTAGGTTGGGGCAGTATAGAGGCAGGTTAGGACAGTATAGAGGCAGGTTGGGGCAATTTAGTGGCAGGTTTGGGCAGTATAGAGGCAGGTTTGGGCAGTATAGTGGCAGGTTGGGGCAGTATAGTGGCAGGTTGGGGCAGTATAGTGGCAGGTTGGGGCAGTATAGTGGCAGGTTGGGGCAGTATAGTGGCAGGTTGGGGCAGTATAGAGGCAGGTTGGGTCAGTATAGTGGCAGGCTAGGGGGGGAAGTATAGTGGCTGGTTGAGGCTGTATAGTGGCAGGTTGGGGCAGTACAGGGGCAGGCTAGGGCAGTAAAGTGGCAGGTTGGGATGGTATAGTGGCAGGTTGGGGCAGTACAGAGACAGACTAGGGCAGTATAGTGGTAGGTTGGGGCAGTAATGTGGCAGGTTAAGGCTGTATGTAGTGACAGGGGTGCTTAGTCACTTACAGCACAGTAAATGATGGCAGACTCCCCGGGCTGCTGTACCCACTCCTTCCTCTTTTACCTACTATTTACTAAGTGCACAAAGCTGCAGTGCCAGGGAAAGTGCAGCTGTCTGCCGTATGGGTCAGGGGCAAGGGTGGAGAGGGGCGGTTGTTGGCTTTAGGGGGCGCAGCCCACCCCAGCACCTCCCTAAATCTGGCCATGCAACCCAAAGCTCTAAAGTATCTCAAGATATATGTCTCCCAACCCTGATACCTTCTGTAACCTTTATCAACCTCTAATAACACTGCGCTGTAAAAATGAACCGAAATCACATAACCCAAACAATAATAAATAGTGATAAACATGTTCTTTAACAATTAAAACAATCCTGCTGCCTGCTTTTTAAGAAATATATCTCTCCCATGAAATCAAATCAATGTTAGTAGATTTCAGAAGGCGCTAGAACAATGCTAGAAATTCAAAGCATGAAGTGTTAAAGTTCAATAAAAAGTCTGTGCAAAAGTCCAAAGCATAATATAACTGCAAATAGCTATGTTCCAATCAAACCTGCCTACATCTCTACTGTAGATTCTTCCCTCCGCCTGCCCCCCAGAAGCCTATCTGCCCTTCTTCACGCAGCCTTTCTTGAAAACATGGGACTTCCTGATTAGATCCTGATTAGTACCTACAGGTGAGCTTTATAATAACAATTTATAATTTTTACTGCACTATTCCCTAAAAATATACAACCATTCCCAGCATTTACAGCTAATATGGCAAGTTCTCCAGAAAGGTCCTGAACACAGAGCACTCAAATTGTTTGAGAAATTGTACACTGGAGCCTGCTGCCCAGATCTCCCTATCTAAGCACTATACACCTTGCTTTTGATGCAATCAACTCCAAATCTTCCTCACTATATAGCTGAATGTGAACAGGAATTGCATTGCACAACTCTCAAGCCCCATACACACTATCAGTTTTCTTGCAGGTTTTTCTCTTCAGGTTTACCAAAACCATCTAATATGAGGTCAAACCTTAAGAGTTTCAATTCGTATGCAATCAGGCAGGCCCTTGCACTACATGGTTTTGGTAAACCTGAAGAGAAAAGCCTGCAAGAAAACTGATAGTGTGTATGGGGCTTAACAAGGAAACTTCTAGAGCATTTCTCTTCACCCTTAAAATGTCCATTTCTAATGGACTCAGATGCCGCGTACACACGACCGTTTTTAATGTCATTGAAAAAAACGACGTTTTTCTCGACGTGGTTCTTCTCAAGCCTGCCTTACCTACACACGATCATGAAGAAAAATGCTCGAGCAAAGCGCGGTGACGTACGAAATGTACGACGGCACTATAAAGGGGAAGTTCCATTCGGATGGCGCCACCCTTTTGGCTGCTTTTGCTGATCCTTGTGTTAGTAAAGTTTGGTGAGAGACGATTCGCGCTTTTCAGCCTCGTGCTCTTCAGTCCATTACAGCGTGACGAATGTGCTATCTCCATTACGAACGCTAGTTTTACCAGAACGAGCGCTCCCGTCTCATCACTTTCTGAGCATGCACGTTTTTTTCACGTCGTTAAAGCCTACACATGGCCGTTTTTCATGACGTGAAAAACGACGAGAAAAATTAGAGCATGTTCCAAATTTTTCATGGCCATTTTTCACGTCGTGAAAAATGCTCTGAAGCCCACACACAATCGTTTTTAATGACCATTTTAAAAAAATTGCATTTTTCTCGTCATGAAAAATGGTCGCGTGTACGCGGCATAAGGGTGAAAATTTAAACTCTCAACTAGAAGGTATTGCTACCCCACCTGATTAGGTATCATCTCCCTCAAATGTATAACTCTTGCTGGAGATGTTGGAGCCACCCTGGAACATTGCTTAGTTTATGGTGGTTACAGTTCTTTGGTCGACCGTTTTTGACATATATAACCATGTACTAGAAATGCATGTAACTCTTTCTCCCCAAATTGCACTCCTGTCCGATCTCCTGGGCTCCATTATTAGTGCTAAAAAAGGGTCTCCTGCAGTTTTTTCTGATGGCTGCAAGGTCAATCCTACCTAGGCACTGGAAATGTCCCACTCCCCCATCTCTTTGTGAATTGGTAGACAAAATGCCTTCCCTGCAATGAAAAGAGGAAATTAGCGCTATTTTAAACAACAGTTATCAGAATGTTTTGGAAGTATGGTCTCCCTCGATCCATTTTGCACATCTCCCAGATTCAGAGAATTGATACTAGTCACTGGCTCCTAAACTATTGTGGTAAGGTGTAGATGAGCGTGTTCCCTCTTCTCTTACCCCTTTAACCCCCATACACACTATTAGATTTTCTGCAGATTTTTGTCTTCAGATTTATGAGGTCAAACCTTAAAGCCCTGTACACACGATCGGATATCCTATGGATTCTAATCCGATGGTTTTGTCCATCGGAAATCCGATGAAGCTGACTTCCATCAGTCTTGCCTACACACCATCAGTCAAAAAACCGACCGTTCCAAACGCGGTGACGTAAAACACTCCGATGAGCCGAGAAAAATGAAGTTCAATGCTTCTGAGCATGCGTCGACTTGATTCTGAGCATGCGTGGGTTTTTTATCCGATGGACTTGCCAATAGACGATCAGAGTTTTCGATCGTTTTTTTATCCATCGGAAAAATTTAAAACATGTTCTATTTTTTAAAACCGATGGAAAAAAGACCGATGGGTCCCATACACGATCTGTTTGTCTGATGAAAACAATCCATCGGACGGTTTTCATCGGTAAAACCGATCGTGTGTACAGGGCTTAAGAGTTTCAATTTGTATGCAATCAAGCAAGCCCTTGCACTACATGGTTTTGGTAAGTCTAAAGACAAAAATCTGCAGAAAATTTAGTCTAGTGTTACAATTGTGTGACTGTATCTCTACATGCACATATACATACATACACACATATATATATATATATATATACACACACACATGTATATATGTCCCTAAATGCATATACGACACAAGGGACAGGGCCACTATAAACCTGAAAAGTATTGATGTGATTATCCTTACACATCCATATCCATGTGTATGCCTTCAGACTTGACATATGTCTGCTCTCTCTGTTCTTGGTCCTTTTTTGGACTCTGTTATTAAACTGTATTGATAAATAAATCAAGTAAAAACAAAGCAAAGAAGATGAATATAAAATTTTAATTGTATCCAGTAGCAAACTTTCAGGTTTCACCTTCCGTTTTGTAGACCATTTTTTTTAAAGAATTTTAATAGGTCTCTGTTGGCTGCAAGTCTAGTTTTGTGCTCATTCTTCTTTCACCAGTTTTAATGAATCATCTATTGATCAGGATTAAAATATGATTGAAAGTTGCCAAAATAAAAATAAGGTTGGATGTGACTAATGAGAAGGGAGAACATGAACAATTCAATTGATTAAAAGCAGATGCAATTTAGCTAACGTAGTTGTATTGTTTTATCATTTGGCAGAAAAACACTATTGTGTATATACTGTACATACAGTATCTTAGTAACAGAACTGAGATCTTTGTCAAAATGTTGACATACCTGTATACCTGTATGTACATCATATTTGACAATGTGAAAGATCTAATACTTGTCTGTTCTTTTAAGGGAACCTTGGGTCAGGAGTTCAAGCCCAAATCAAACTATTTTCACACTGAGACCCTTTTTCAGAAGGGAACGCTGAATGGTTTCTAAACTTGGTTAAAATCCCTTTGGGGTGATTTTCCTTATCTTCTTGTCTTGAAGTCATACCAGACTCTCCAAAGTGAGGTATTGCTGTATCTTGCTTTCATTACTGCTCAAACATTCTTCACTATGTGGCTCTTGCTGTTGCTGTACAGCATTTGTAGTAACAACTCTTGGCTGTATCCATATTCTACTGTGCATGTGTGTTGCTCCCCTTTGGATGGTTGGGACTACCATGAGTCCAGTCTGGCCATAAGAAAAAATGAAGTGCAAGTTATCTAACTAAAATATATATATTTGTTCAATAGAAAGGGGTTCATTTACTAAAACTGGAGAGTGTAGAATTTGATGCAGCTGTGCATGGTAACCAATCAGCCTCTAACTTCAGCTTTTTTAATTAAGGTTTGACAAAAAAAATGGAAGCTGATTGGTTTCTATGCAGAGCTGCACCGGATTTTGCACTCTCCCATTTTAGTAAATCAACCCCAATGTATATTTTTTTAGCCCTGACCATACCAAATAAAGAAAGTGTACACAAAACCCATACACGTTTCCTTTAAAAAAGCTAATAGGTAAAAGAGGTATTAAGTAAAAAGTCTACTTGAGCAAGACAACTGCATCATTGGTGGAGTTCTAGATACATTCACATTTATAGGATGATGAACTATGGATGTTTTATTAATAAAAGACAAATGTTTACCTGGAAATTACACAATTTTAATTTTAGTTAGACTAAGGTGGAGGCTAAAGAGGTTCTAAGAATAAACTCTTCAAATATTCTAGATGAATCTGGGTGGACACCTAAAGTTACTGAAGTTAGCTATGTGATTTGCTGCATAAGTAGATATGAAAGATATATAGGGTCGGTGCCAGGTAGTTCAGGCTACACAGCTATAGGTAGTTGAATAAATGAAAGAACCAAAATATTTTCCCACTTGGGTGGAATGGTGCAGGACTTCATTTTCTGTAGGACTAGGGCTGGGAAAAAAAATTGACCTTTATTACTTGCATGTTATTAACAGATTGACATCTTTAAAAAGCTTTTTGCATCACTATCCTGTGAGTGAGATCTCTATACATTCTTTTGGAGACTCTACCAGGAGGAAGTTCATCTTTTATTCATGTGCCCTCTGCAGGAATATATAGAGAACTAAAGTAAGTAGATGATAAAGTGAGCTTGGCTAAAAAGTCAAACTTGGCCTTTCATGATGCTGTGGGATATCTTCCCACTGGTCTCATATTCTGACATAAATAGCCAGCATGAGATTTAACTTTGCTCACGAGGTTGAGCCACTACCCTCCCATGCAACTTTCAATTGACCACTAAACGTGATGAGGGGCCTTATTTGCTAGTAGGGAGTTGCAGGGGGCAAGTGAAGTGAGCCTGATCACAATATTCTGAACTGTGGTAGGAATTTGTTTACCTGCATTTGCAGGTACTGTAAATGGTGCTGTTTAAATGCATTTTGCATTCTGGCACTTGGTGGCACCTGCATCAGAGTCTAGAGGTTCTTTAACAGTATTATATTCAACACAAGTTTGATTTCATTTAAAATGTATATTTTCCTTTGTTTTCATTATCCATTTTCAAGATCAATTCCACATCAAGATCACATAGGTAACATTATTACTGGTCCTTATAGTTGGATAGACAGATAATGATGTGTTGTTTTTGCTGTGCATTACGTGTTTAAGTAATTATTTGTATTGATTAAACTTTATTTTTTTTAACATTTTATTTAATTAATGCCTATGTTACTTTCACATTAATCATATGACACATTTGTTGGAGTCATGTTCAGGCAATTATGCGAGTGGGTGTTTAATAAAAACTGTAGACGGTAATGTATTATTTTCATAAAGTGGTAATATAAAGGGCCTCTTAACCTTCAATGTGTTATTAAAAGCACTCATTAATTTTAATTTTATTTTATTAAATTTGCCACTTTTCTCTTTCAAATTCCTGGTCTTATTTAGATAAAGTATCCTAATATTGTTACCAAATATAGGGTCTTTGTTTTTTGAAAGCCAAAATATATTACAGTGAAAGTCAGTTTTATTAACCACTTCAATACCAGGCACTTTCGCACCTTCCTGCTTAAGCCAATTTTCGGCTTTCAGTGCTGTCACTTTTAAAATGACAATTTTTATCATTTTGTTCCCACAAATAGAGCTTTCTTTTGGTGATATTTGATCACCTCTGCGGTTTTTCTTTTTGCTAAACGAATAAAAAAAAGACTGAAAATTTGGAAAAAATATATTATTTTTTGTTTCTGTTATAAAATTTTATAAATAAGTACTTTCCTCCTTCACTTATGGGCACTGATAAGCTGCACTGATGGGCGGGCACTGATAAAGCTGCACCAATGAGGTGGCACTGATGAGGTGGCCATGATGGGCACTGATAGGCGGCACTGATGGGCGGCACTGGTGGATGACACTGATATGCAGCACTGATTGGCATTGATAGGCGGCACTGATGGGCACTCACAGGTGGCACTGGTGGGCACTGATAGGCAACACTGATGAGCACTGAAAGGCTGCACTGATGGGTAGTTATGGGTGGCTCTGATAAACAGCACTGCTGGGCACTGATGGGCACTTGTTTCAATAAGTTGGTTATACCCTGGTCAGAATTTTGCCAGTTGAGGAGGGATTAGTGGAATTTCAAACAGTAGGTTTGATTTACTAAAACTGGATAGTGCATAATCTGGCGTACCTCTGCATAGAAACCAATCAGCTCCCAGTTTTTTTTGTCAAAGCTTAACCACTTGCCGCCCGCCCTATAGCGGATTGATGGCGGCAAAGTGGTTTCAAAATCCTGACAGGAGGTCATATGACGTCCTCAGGATTTTGAGCCGCTGCGCGCCCCCGGGGGCGCGCATCGCGGCGATCGTTGCTGCGGGGTGTCAGTCTGACACCCCGCAACACCGATCTAGGTCAAGAGTCTCCGACAGAGACTCTTTACCACGTGATCAGCTGTGTCCAATCACGGCTGATCACAGTGTAAACAGGAAAAGCCGGTCATCGGCTTTTCCTCACTCGCGTCTGTCAGACGCGAGTAGAGGAGAGCCGATCGGCTGCTCCTCTGACAGGGGGGGTTTGTGCTGATAGATTATCAGCGCAGCCCCCCCGAGGATGCCCACTGGACCACCAAGGATGCCACCAGACCACCAGGGATGCCAGCACCAGGTATGCCACCCTAGACCACCAGGGATGCCAGTTAGTGCCCCCTAATGGATGCCAATCAGTGCCCACAATGGATGCCAATCAGTGCCCACAATGGGCATCACTGATTGGCAGGCATTATTGCTTGGCACTGATTGGCATCCATTACAGTACATCAGTGCCCACCCGTGCCGCCTATCAGTGCCCACCCGTGCCGCCTATCAGTGCCCACCCGTGCCGCCTATCAGTGCCTATCTTTGCCGTCTATCAGTGCCCATCTTTGCCGTCTATCAGTGCCCATCTTTGCCGTCTATCAGTGCCCATCCGTGCTGTCTATCCGTGCCCATCTGTGCCGCCTATCCGTGCCCATCCGTGCCGCCTATCCGTTCCCATCCATGCCGCCTATCCGTGCCACCTATTAGTGCCCATCATCAGTGCCCATCAATGCCACCTCATCAGTGCCACCTCATCGGTGCCCGTCAGTGCAGCCCCATCAGTGAAGGAGAAAACGTACTTATTTAAAAAGTTTTGTAACTGAAACAAAAAATAGGATTTTTTGTACTCACCGTAAAATCCTTTTCTCTGACATCCATGGACTGACACGGTGTCTCTTTACACTTTACACTTGGGTTATGTCCCTGCCTGCAGGAGAAGACCTAGGCAGAATGTGAAATGTTATACATACATTCTAAAAGCCAGAGCTGAACAGCCCCACCCAGGGGGCGATCCCTCCGGACATAACCCTCCCACTACAGTCAGCAGACTTCAGTTCGTAACAAAGCAGTACAAACTTAAAAGGAAGGGTGGGTGCCGTGTCAGTCCATGGATGTCAGAGAAAAGGATTTTACGGTGAGTACAAAAAATCCTATTTTCTCTTACCATCCATGGACTGACACGGTGTCTCTTTACACTTTACACGTGGGATGTCCCAAAGCAGTGTCAAAAGGGATGGGAGCAGTATAAATGGAAAAACCAAAACTTCACTCCAATAAGGCAGAGCTCCTCAACGGAGGAGTCACAACTTTAAACAGCGGCCTGCAGCACCCTGCGGCCGAAGGAAGCATCCGAAGATGCAGCCACATTAATCTTATAAAACTTAAAAGGCATGAACAGATGACCAGGTCGCCGCCTTGCACACTTGTGCAACCGACGCTTGATGTCGGGAAACCCAGGAAGCACCAATTGCCCTGGTGGAATGCGCCGTAACCGGAAAGGGAGGCGCCCGCCCTTTGAGAGCATAGGCTTGAATGACGGTTTGTCTGATTCCCCTAAAAATGATGGCAGACGAAACCGCTTGGCCCTGTTATGGACCAGAGACAGTCACAAACAGTGAGTCAGACTTCCGAATAGAAGCAGTAGCAGACAGGTACACCCGTAAGGCTCGTACCACATCCAATATGTGCAGCGCAAACTCTCTGGGATGCGATGGGTGAGGACACAAGGACGGGAGGGCAATGTCCTCATGTAGGTGAAAGGTCGACACCACCTTTGGCAAAAAAGCAAGGTCGCGGATGCAACACCGCCTTATCCTTATGGATGACTAAATATGGCGACTTGCATGACAAAGCCGCCAACTCAGACACTCGTCAAACAGAAGTGATTGCCACTAAAAAGGCCACCTTCTGAGACAAGACAAGAGGGGAATATCCCGGATATTCCCAAAAGGAGGTTCCTGGAGGACCGAGAGCACCAAATTCAGATCCCACGGTGGGATAGGAGGCTTGACAGGAGGGAGCACATGGCGAACCCCCAACACAAGGTGCTAACCAAGAAAATTACCCGCTAGAGGTCGCTGAAAGAAGACGGCCAAGGCCGAAATCTGATCCTTGATGGTACTCAAAAGCAAGCTTTTGGGTCACTCCACACTGCAGAGGACACAGGATTCTGGGGACGGAATATGTCCGAGGACGCCAGTCCAGCGCTTCGCACATGGCGATATAAGCTTTCCAGGCATGGTGATAGATCTGCCTGGAGGAAGACTTCCGTGTCCTTAACATGGTCAAAATGACCGAGTCCGAGAGACCTCGGTCCCTCAACACCTGGCTTTTAACAGCCCTGCCGTTAAAGCCAGAGACTGTAAGCCGGATGAAACATAGGACCTTGAGACTGAAGGTCCTCCCTCATCGGCAACCGCCAGGGAACGTCCGCGACGAGACGTACCAGATCAGCGTACCAGTGACGCTGAGGCCAATCCGGAACAATTAGGATCGCCGGAGTTTATATCAGGCGATAAGGACCAACGCATCCGAGGCATCGCCCAAGGATCCCTGGATCTGGCCACAACCTCGACCCTTGCGATTGAGTCGAGAGGCCATCAGGTCCACATCCGGCGTGCCCCACCGTCGGTAAAGGAGTTGAAATATTTAGGGACCACTCTTCTTGGTCCGGTGTCTGGCGATTGGCGACTCAGATAGTCCGCCTGCCCATTGTCTATGCCCAGAATGTAAAATGGCTCACAGAGCCGGCACGTTTTTTCCGGCTCACTTCAGGATACGGACTACCTCGGAAGCCGCAGCTGAGCTCCGAGTTCCCCCTTGATGGTTTACATATGCCACCGCCGTGGCGGTGTCCGACTGGCTCCTGATGGAGCGACCCCGTACTCTCTCCGACCTGAGGAGAGACACAGTCCGATGGCCCGTATTTCCAGAACAGTGATTGGTAAACGGGCTCGTCCGGAGTCCAAGGCCTGAGCCGACAGGACTCCCCAGACTCCACCCCAGCCTGTCAGGCTGGTGTCCATCGTGAGTATCGTCCATTGGATGGGAAGGGAACGACTTTCCGGACCGAAGAGCCGAGAATCCCAACCACCATGTCAGGGGCGCCCTGACCAGGTGAATCGCCTGGATCTGAAGATCCAAGGACAACGGGGATTTGTCCCAGGTGGACAAGATCTCCTTCTGCAATGCCCTGGTGTGTGATTGGGCATACGGAACGGCCGCGAAGGAGGCCACCACGAGTCTTGGGACTCTCATGCAAAAAACGGATTGACAACCATTTTTGGGATGTCAGCACCCGCACCGCAGACTGAAGTGTCAGCAACTTATCCTGAGGTAGGATACCTTTGCCTCCAAGGAGTCCAGAATCAGAACTAGATACTCCAGACACTGAGTCGGGACCAGGACTGACTCCTGAATGTTCAGGAACCACTCGAGTCCCTGAGGGTCTAATTAACGATAGTCACCTTTCCTCTAAGTCTGATCCACTTTCTGCTCTTAGCAGAAGATCGTCCAGATAGCCCACGACAGCAATACCTCGCTGTAACAGAAGGCTAGAACCGGAGCAAGCACCTTGGTGCACACCCTTGGTGCCGAGGCTAGGCCGAAAGGAAGAGCCACAATCGATAGTGGACTTCGCTGATCGCAAAGCGCAGAAACTTCTGGTGACTTGCGCAGATCGGAACATGCAAGTAGGCGTCCTTGAAGTCCAAGGACGCCAGAAGAAAATCCCTTTGGTGGAGTGTAGCGATTACCGTGCGAATGGATTCCATGCGGAATTTCTGCACCTTCTCGAAGGCATTCAGGGCCTTGAGGTCCAGGATAGGTCGAACCACGTCCTATTTTTGGGACGACAAACAGATTCGAGTAGAATCCCTGAAAACTCTCCTGTGACGGAACCGGCACAATCACTCCGGACCTGATCAAATCCTGTACAGCCCCCAAGAGGGCTGCCCAACAGGTAGGAAGGAGAGGAAGATTTGAGGGAAAGAATCTGTCTGGGGGCCAGGATCGGAATACTATCCTGTATCCTGAGGTGACCACCTCGCACACCCACCAGTCGGAGATTCGGGAGGACCACCGATTCGTGACCCGCAAAGTCCCCCCCCCCACCCCAGAGTCGGGCGGAGGCAAGACTTCACGCGGAGGCGGGCTTGGGAGCCGCTTGTTCGGCTTACGCACCCAGGGGCACTTCTGCCCACCAGCCGCACTGCCGTCAGTCTAAGAGGGCCTACCCGTGGACTCTGACTGACGAAAAAACCCCGTTTTGCTGGAAAGGAAGGCCCCTGTTTGCGGCGGGCCTCCTCACCCTTGCTAGTCTAAGGAAGAAGAGTGCTTTTACCTCCCATGACGATGTCATCCAGAGCAGCACCGAAAGGTCTACCACCTTTAAATGGTAGATCCGTCAGGAGCTTCCTAAGGCTAGGTCAGCAGACCAGCACTGCAACCAGATAAGACGACGCAATACCACCCCCGAGACAGAGGCCCTGGATATTAAAGGGGCCGCGTCCAACGTGGCGTCGCACACATAAACCAGGCCCTGAACCAGTTGGTGGGCCAAAGCAACTGTGTCTGGAGGAAGATTATGCTCCTGTACAGCTAGGTGCAACATTTTTGCCCAACCTGTAAGTGTTTAAGACACAAGGGTCGCCGCTACCACAGGCCGTAGGGCGGATCCCAACAAGGCAAACATGGCTCTGCTCAACACTTCTGACCTCCTGTCAGTGGGGTCCTCAAATGCAGGAGTCCCCTCCATCGGGAGAGTGATGGCCTTGTTCAACCGGGCGACTGGAGGGTCGACCCTGGGGGAGAAGCCCACTTTTTAAGTAGGGCATCTTCAAGGGGTATCTGATAGACAAACGCCGCGGGACCATAAAAAAATTCTTCTGCGGCTTTTCCCAGACCTTATCAATGAGCTGGTCAAAGAAAGTACATATGGAAAAACCTCTTTAGAAGGCCTGGCCTTAAAAGAACCAAAGGAGACTGTATCCGCCTGAGGTTCTGCATCCGCAGCATTTTAGCTTGAGAGTGTCCCTCACCGCAGTCATGAGTACACTAACAAGCGCCCTGTCATTTACTGACTCAGAACTGGAGTTTTCCTCATAAGGAATGTCCTGTTCAAAACCATCCAATACATTCAGAACTAGGGTCCTAAGCGGTAGTGGCTAGGCCCATATCTGAATCAGCGCACTGCCCTCATGAAGTAAAGTGGGGAGAGGGCGCTTTTTTGCTCCCTTGCGCTTGCACACAGCTCCCATCCTGGTCAGAATTGATTCCAGGACTGCCCACAACTGGTCCCTAGGGACCGCAGGTGCTGAAGCACTGCCTGTTGTCCACTGACATTTAGGAGAAGCTGATGACAGAGACTCCATATTGCCCCCCTCTGAGACTCCTCAGATAAAATGTCCACCCACAGGCTGCGCTGACTGAGGAGGGGGCGCCCAGGGGACTCACCAAACCGGACCAGGGACCGCTCAGTTCCGCTGTCTGTACCGCGCTGTGTCAGCGCTGGTGAGCTGTGAGGAGATTGTGAGGAGATTTGCGCTGTTACAGCAGCGCTAGAGGTGGAAACTAGTGCTGAAGAGCGCGCGGGCTACAAGAAAATGGCCGCCGCACTTCACTGAGGCGATCCGCGGCAAGATGGCCGCCATGACTCAGCAAAAGTGAAAACAACAGCACACACACAGCGCCACTCGGCGCTCAAGCCCCAAAACACACAAAAAAAGGCCCCAAGCATATCTGCAGACCAGCATTAGCCCCTCCACGAACAGTGTGACCCCCAGGCACCCCACACAGCACAGCACCAGCAATGGTGACAGAGAGTGACAATGAAATACAGGGGGAGACAGGGAAAATCCCCCACAGAGAAACACAGCCTTTTGTACTCACCTGCAGGCAGGAGAGACTACTTACCCGTCCCCTGAGGGACCCACTGGTGTGTTTCTGACAGGACTATCACAGTGCAGTACTGAGTAGCTGTCGGCCCGGTCCACCGCGAAAGATACAGTCAGTCAGGAACTGTTCAGTCTTGAGAGGACCGTGGGAGCATGAAAGCAAACCCGGCCACCCCTGGAGTCATGGGGCCTGTCGTGAACTGAGTCTCACGCACACAATGCGAGGATCAGCATGCTCGATGGTCGGACATGGAAGACTACGAGGATATCTTGTACCCAACCTGTTGCCCAGCCGACAGTTGATAGAAAATTCTCAAAAATAAAATAAAAAAGAATTCCAGAAAAGGAATAAAAATAGGTCAGGAGACTGGCTCCTGAGAGAGCCACGTCTTCTAGTTCTGCTAGGCAGAAAAAAACTGAAGTCTGCTGACTGTAGTGGGAGGGTTATGTCCGGAGGGACCGCCCCCTGGGTGGGGCTGTTCAGCTCTGGCTTTTAGAATGTATGTATAACATTTCACATTCTGCCTAGGTCTTCTCCTGCAGGCAGGGACATAACCCACGTGTAAAGTGTAAAGAGACACCGTGTCAGTCCATGGATGGTAAGAGAAAAAATACTTTACTCTTTCGTCCATGGACCGACACAGCTTCTCTATTGACAAAGTGGGTATTATCCGTTAATTAGGAGTGACTAGGCAGAAAAACTTGTAAAAAGTGTTGCATCACACCTTCTACAGTACCGCCCAGGGGGCGGACCCTCTGGGTATACCCTCTCAGTCTGCACATCGCAGATCAGTTTTTTTCTGTCTAGCAAGGAGTAGGACATGGCTCCCTTCGGGCTCATTGGTCCGGGGAAAAAAGATATATATATTTTTTATTTTTTTGCTACATTTGTTGTTTCCTGCGATCTTCGATCAACTGCCGACTGGGTGACAGGCTGGATCCTCAATCCTTGTAGTCTCCCCAGTTTCGGCCATCGAGCGTGTGCCGACCCTAGCTACGCGCTGGGTTTTCCACGACATGCCCGTCGCTCCACGGGTGGCCGGTGAGCCTACGCTCCAGGGCCTGCATCGGACCGCTCAGCTTCGGCTGACCTTACGGCCGAGTCGCAGCAGCCTGGCCGGTGAGCTTACGCTCCAAGGCTTGCATCGGACCGCTCAGCTTCGGCTGACCTCACGGCCGAGTCGCAGCAGCCTGTCCGGTGAGCGTCATGCTCCAGGGCATACATATGATCGTCCCTTCTGGGTCCAATCACAGCATGCCTGGCCAACAGTCACCTTCCGTGCGCGGACGATGATCTGTTTGGAATGTCTTCCAGCAGAATACATGCAGGATAGGTAAGTAAAACTCCCCTGCCTCGGCTGGGTGATTTAGCTGGACATTCCTGGAGAGATCAAGTAAGTGGTTGTGGCCCCTTTCTTCCCTCTCTCCCTGCCTTTCCCTCCTCCCTGGGCTTCTAGCTAAAGGTTGCTGGGTGCTGGGGGTCACCTAGGGGGTCCCACTGGAGCGGGGCTGGCTGTAACTAACATTTAAAAGAAATGTCATTTTTGCTTACCTGTGTTTCTGTGTCTCCATGCTGTCGGCGGCCATTTTGAGGTGGTCCATGCCAAGTTTGGCCTCTTGTAACTGCCTGGCGGCCATCTTCCTGTAGTTCGGCCACACCCACTGGCCCCTATCAGGTGATCGGCGGCCATGTTTGTCCACCCTGTATGCAGATATTGCCGTTCGGCGGCCATCTTTTTTGTGGGCTATGGCTGCCTGACCTCTATCTTCTGTCGGCGGCCATTTTCTTAGAGCCCACATTATCTTCCATACAGACGGTTTTGGCAACCATTTTGCGAGAGCCTCCGGCCTCTAGGGTGCATTACACTGGCGCGAAAATTCACACAGGAAGTGCTGATAAAAGAAGCAGACTGACACAGCAGCAAGGGGACAGCATCATAGGCGCAGCATAGCAGTACCTATCCAGGGTGGTGAGTCCTCTGGGTAACCCAGCATCTCTGCAGCGCAGGAGGGTGGCCTATTGATATCTTGCCTGGAGCCCTGTGAGTGTCAGCGTGTGGTCAGCATGGCATCTGAGCCAGATGTCTTCTCCCCTGAAACACCAGATTTAGCAGCTGGTGTCCCTGAGGTGTCTATGGACGCTATGTCGGCAATCCTAGAGGCGTTTGCTGCCAGGGTGGAAGCAGCACACGGGAATACAGGGGGTAATAAACGCCCCCGTCCCCTGCAATCTTCTGGGGATATTTCTGATGCAGAACCAGGTCCAGCTACGGCTCATGGCCCAGATTCTGATGCATCAGAGACTGCAGACCGTGACCGATCGGACAGTGAGGAGGACTCCAAGTCCAGGTCAGTACGCGAGACGGCTTTGGTATCTGACCTTATTACTGCAGTGCGGGATACGCTAAAGTTGGAAAGGACTGAAGAAGTAGCAGATACTCCAGTCCCCTTTGGGTTTCGTAAACCTGCCCGCACTGCTAAGGTGTTCCCTTGTGTGTCTTATTTTGACAAACTCTTATACAAGGAATGGGAGAACCCACTGAGGGTCTTTACAGCCCCAAAGAGGTTTGCAGTACGGTACCCCTTTGAGGAGAGTTTTCTGAAGATATGGACCTCTCCCCCTATAGTGGACCCTTCGGTGTCCAGACTTAATAGAGCCACCACTATTCCAGTAGAAGGGGCTCCTGTTTTCAAGGACCCTGTGGATAAGAAGGCTGAAGCACTCGCTCGCTACCTATACTCAGTGGTAGGCTCAGCAGTACGCCCGGCATTGGCGGGGGCCCTAGTGTCTCAGACACTTACTGAATGGGCAAAATTGCTACTCCAGGGGTTAAAGGAGCGAGATGCTCCTCCTAATGAGATAACTTTGGCCGACCAGTTGGTCCAGGGCCTTAAGTTTGTCTGCGAGTCAGACATGGATACTATTCCCCTGCTGTCAAGAGCTTCGGTTTATGCAGTAGCAATACGCCGCCTGATCTGGCTAAAGGGCTGGTCTGCGGACCAGACTTCCAAGAAAGCCCTATTGGATCTGCCTTTTAAGGGCGACAGACTTTTTGGGGCTTCTCTGGATGACATCATCAAGGATGCTACAGGAGGTAAAAGCACTTTGCTTCCCCAAACTAGCAAGGGTAGGGGACCACGCCAAGGGCAAGGGCCCTCCTTTACTGCACGTAAGCGTTTTTTTCGCCCTCTTAAGGCGACAGGGAAAAGACCCCAGGCCGATAAAGCGCCTGCCCAAGGACAAAAGCGTCCTTGGTCCCGCAGACCCAACAAGCCTGTGGACAAATCTGCGTCCACATGAAGGTCCGCCCCCACCCAGCTCTCGGGTGGGGGGACGTCTTCGCAAATTCGCGACTCAGTGGACTGCTCTAGTCTCCGACAGGTGGGTTTGCGAAGTAATCTCCTCAGGCTACAAGATAGAATTTCTCTCTTGTCCACCAGACAGATTCATCACCTCCAATCTCCAGCTACTACCGACCCGTCGGGAGGCCCTGTATGGGGCGGTCCAGGGTCTACTGGAACGCGGGGTAGTTATTCCAGTTCCAGAACAGGAACGGGGTCAGGGTTTTTACTCAAATCTGTTCATTGTGCCAAAGAAGGAGGGGGTTCGTCCAATCTTGGATCTCAGAGCCCTCAATTGCTTTGTGAAGGTACAAAGATTTCGGATGGAGTCGGTTCGATCCGTAGTCACGGCTCTCCATCCGGGGGACTTTCTGGCCTCCTTGGACATCAAGGACGCATACCTGCATGTCCCCATATACTCCAGACACCAGAGGTTTCTGCGATTTGCTATCGGGAAGAACCACTACCAGTTTGTGGCCCTCCCGTTTGGCCTTGCCTCAGCACCCAGGACGTTCACCAAGGTGCTCGCTCCGATTCTGGCACTTCTAAGACAGCGGGGTATCGCTATCACAGGTTACTTGGACGACCTTCTGCTGAAGGGCCCTTCAAGCTCAGAATTAGAGGTAAGCGTGTCCATTACCTGTCAGACTCTTCGAGACTGTGGTTGGATACTAAACACGCAAAAGTCAGTATTGGTGCCCACTCAACGCCTAGTGTACCTGGGGTTGATTCTGGATTCCTCAGAGGCAAAGGTATTCCTCCCTGTGGAGAAGTTGCAGACCCTCCGGGCTGCAGTACGGCAGCTGACTTCCAGGAATTGGTCGTCACTCCGTTTTTGCATGCGAGTGTTGGGCCTCATGGTAGCCTCCTTCGAGGCGGTCCCATATGCTCAATACCACACTCGAGTGTTACAGAGGGAAGTTCTGTCCAGATGGAACAGATGCCCTTCATCTCTGGATTATCAAATCCGAGTGAGCCACCTAGTCAGGAGATCCCTGGTATGGTGGCTGACAGCACCGGCTCTAATGGCCGGGAAGTCATTTCTTCCGGTTTACTGGATAGTGATCACGACGGACGCCAGCCTTACAGGTTGGGGGGGAGTCTGGGGTGTCCAGTCGGCGCAAGGTCGCTGGACCCCAGAGGAAGCCCTCCTGCCGATCAATGTCCTGGAGATCCGGGCGATCAAGCTGTGCCTCTTCAAATGGTCTCAGAGACTGCAAGGGCGTCCAGTCAGGATCCAGTCAGACAACGCCACAGCAGTGGCATATGTCAATCATCAAGGAGGAACAAGAAGCTCAGCTGCAGCATCGGAGATCGCTCGCATCCTGAAGTGGGCAGAGAGGAGCGTACCGGCACTGTCGGCCGTGTACATTCCGGGTGTGGAAAACTGGCAGGCGGACTACCTGAGCCGCCAGATGCTGGACCAGGGAGAATGGTCCTTACACCCGGAGGTGTTCCAACTCCTCTGCCAAAGATGGGGCACACCAGACGTAGATCTTCTGGCTTCCCGACTCAATCGGAAGGTATTGAGGTTTGTGGCCCGGTCAAGAGACCCATGGGCAGACGCAACGGACGCGTTGGTAGCATCGTGGGGCCAGTATCGGCTAATCTATGCCTTCCCTCCCCAAGGCTTCTTCCTCTTCTGCTCCGCAGAGTGGAGGCAGAGGGAATTCCAATGATCCTAATCGCTCCAGATTGGCCTCAGCGTCCTTGGTACGCCGATCTAGTACGTCTGGTAGCAGACGTCCCCTGGCGCCTACCACTACGGAAGGACCTGCTGTCGCAAGGTCCCATATTCCATCCTGCTTTACAGTCATTGGCTTTAACGGCATGGCTGTTGAGAACCAGGTACTGAGAGACCGGGGCCTGTCAGACTCAGTAATTTCTACTATGAGAAGTGCTCGGAAACCGTCCTCTAGGAAGGTCTATCACCGCACTTGGAGGGCCTACATCTCCATGTGTGAGGAAATGAAATGGCATCCGCGTACCTATTTGGTTTCCAGAATCCTGCTGTTTTTACAGCATGGGGTAGACCAAAGGCTTGCCCTAAGTACGATTAAGGGACAGATATCTGCCCTGGCTGTCTTTTTTCAGCGACCCCTGGCGACTCACTCTCTCGTGAGTACATTTGTGCAGGGGGTTCGACATGTGGCCCCTCCGGTCCGCCCCCCGTTACCTCCGTGGGACTTGAACCTGGTCCTCTCGGTGCTTCAGAAGGCACCGTTTGAGAATATTAGAGATATTCCCCTGTTGACGCTTTCTCAGAAGGTGGTCTTTTTGGTGGCTGTTACGTCAGTTAGACGAGTCTCTGAGCTGGCAGCCTTGTCCTGCAAGGCTCCCTATTTGATTTTCCACAAGGATAAGGTGGTGCTGCGGCCGCAGCCTTCCTTTCTTCCGAAGGTCGTTTCGGCTTTTCATCTCAACGAAGACATTGTACTTCCATCCTTGTGTCCTCAGCCGTCGAATCCTAAGGAGTCGGCGTTGCATTCCTTGGACGTTGTCCGAGCTTTGAGAGTATACATATCTGCTACTTCCCTGTTCCGGAAGTCAGACTCACTGTTTGTTTCGGTGGCTGGTCCCAAGAAGGGCCAAGCAGTCTCATCGGCCACCATCTCTAGGTGGATCCGACAGATAGTAATCCAGGCTTACGCCTTAAAGGGTCAGGCGCCCCCCTTTCCTGTCACGGCGCATTCGACCAGGGCAATAGGTGCCTCTTGGGCTTTCCGAAATCAAGCGTCTGTTTCCCAACTATGTAAAGCGGCGACTTGGTCGTCCGCTCACACTTTCACAAAATTCTACAAAGTTGATGTAGGTGCATCTTTGGATGCCTCTTTCGGCCGCAAGGTTTTGCAGGCGGCTGTTTAGAGTTGCAACTCCTCCGTTGGAGGAGTGCTGTTTTGTGTTTTGGGGTGAAGTTTGTTTTTATGCTGTTACCACCCCTCGTTTTTTCTCTGACACTGCTTTGGGACGTCCCACTTTGTCAATAGAGAAGCTGTGTCGGTCCATGGACGAAAGAGTAAATAGGATTTTTTACTCACCGTAAAATCCTTTTCTCTGAGTCCATGGACCGACACAGCACCCACCCCTCCTTTTAAGTTTGTACTGCTTTTTGACGAACTGATCTGCGATGTGCAGACTGAGAGGGTATACCCAGAGGGTCCGCCCCCTGGGCGGTACTGTAGAAGGTGTGATGCAACACTTTTTACAAGTTTTTCTGCCTAGTCACTCCTAATTAACGGATAATACCCACTTTGTCAATAGAGAAGCTGTGTCGGTCCATGGACTCAGAGAAAAGGATTTTACGGTGAGTAAAAAATCCTATTTTTTTTTCAAAATTTTCGGTCCTTTTTTTTTTTTTTTTGCAGAAAATAAAAATCCCAGAGGTGATCAAATACCACCAAAAGAAAGCTCTATTTGTGGGGAAAAAAAGATAAAAATTTAGTTTGGGTACAGTGTAGCACGACCGCGCAATTGTCATTCAAAGTGCAACAGCGCAGAAAGCTGAAAATTGGTCGGGGCAGGAAGGTGTATAAGTGCCCTGTATGGAAGTGGTTAATTGAGTAAGCTGAAGTTAGAAGCTGATTGGCTACCATGCACAGCTGCACCAGATTTTGCACTCTCCAGTTTTAGTAAATCAACCCCAGTGTGTGGCTGTCCCCGCTTGACAGAAGTCAGTCGTTTAATTGACTTCTGTCAAATTGATATGTTGTAAAAATGTTCTCGATCAGTGACTGCAGTCAATTAACCAGTATATTCTGAGAGTGGTGGGTGCAAAATGTCCCATTGGGCATGAATGATTCCTCCATCCCCCTCATTTGTGTGAATGGAGGAATCTGTTAAGCCCCATACACACTATCAGATTTTCTGCTGATTTTTGTCATCAGTTTTACCAAAACCATCTAATATGAGGTCAAACCTTAAGAGTTTCAATTTGTATGCAATCGGGCAGGCCCTTGTACTACATGGTTTTGGTAAATCTGATGACAAAAATCAGCAGAAAATCTGATAGTGTGTATGGGGCTTTAGTGTATGGCCAGCTTTAGAATACCAATAAACAGAATAAAAAAAACAGTGTTTGGTATGTTAAAAAGTTAATTATCTTTCTCAGTATTTATCACTTTCTAGATTAGAAATGGTATCATGAATATATATAAATGCAAAATAGAATGAACGAACATGTGAGAATGGAAATATGGGAGCTGCCATTGCATAATTTTAAAGGTTCAGGCTCCAGGGATAACATTCAGGCCTCGTACACACGACCGAGTTTCTCAGCAAGAACCAGCAAGAAACTTGCTGGCAGAGATGTCTTGCCGAGAAATTCGTTCGTGTGTATGGTCTCTCGTCAAGAAAACCGACAAGTAATCTCGACGAGAAAATAGAGAACCTGCTCTCTATTTTCTCGTCGAGATTCTCATCAGCCTGTTTCTCGACGAGAAAAGTGAGTGTGTGTACACTTACCTGTTCTCCGGGAAGCCCGCGCGTGTTCGAAACGAATTAGACACATGCGCGGTAGCTTCCTAGGCATAGATAGGGTATACCAAGATGGCGGCGACGGCATTGAATGTGACGAGCGCATGCTCGTCGTATTCGATGATGTCACCGCGTTCGCTCCATTCAAAGAACCGCGGGTTCTTTGAATCGAGCGTGTGTACACTCGGCCGGGACAAGTTTCTTGTCCAAGAATCTCGTCGAAAAAAACGACATGTTTTTTTCGACGAGAATCTCGGCCGTGTGTACGAGGCTTTAGGCTCAGGCTTTGCCATCTAGGGAGTCTTTGACCTGATACAAGCAACAACCAGGAAAGTCTAAAAAACTTGAATTTTAATATTGTCTGCTTATTTGTGGTAAATGACTTTGTAATTGCTGAAGCAAGGATGGCCATAACAGCCCAGAGCCTGCACCTTTAAATACAAATGGGACTTCCATGCAATAGATCTGTGGCCTCCAAACTATGGCCCTGGGGCCAGATGCTGCCCTTTGCTTCCCTTTATCCGGACCTTAAGGCATAATTTCTGCCACTGACACCAACAATGGGGCATCATTCCTGCCACTGACACTAACAATGGGGCACTGTCAGGAATCGGATGTGATCAGAACTATGTGGACTGCAACAGAGGAAACCGCAACTAGAAATAGGTGAAGTAAATAGTTTATTTAAAGCGGAGGTTCCGCGGTCCCTAACTTTTTTTTTTTTCTATGCATTCTATGCTTTACAATGTGTCTTTTATTAACTCACTTCTCCTGTGCTTCCATGCATCCCCCGTCCGTTTTGCACAGAAAAAACACTTTATAAAAAATTGCATGTATTTCCCATTTTGCTTGTGGGCATCTTGAAGCCCACAAGCATATTCTTCCGGGTAGCGATGAATGCTTGTCTCCCGGCATTCATCGCTGGATCTCGCGCACGCTCAGTGTTGACGGCGAGCAGCGCCGTCAACACTTCCTAGTTGCCATCACAACGGGCATCAACAGTTAAAATACACCTGCGTGCCCTTATTAAAAATGGCGGAATTAGATCCGCCGTCGTCACGTGACCGGGTCGACGAGTCACGTGACGATTACATTATCGTGATGTCTCAAAGGAAGGCGGTACAATATTACTCCTGGGAAGCAGGACAATTTGCTCCCAGGAGGCATTGCGGAACAATAGCCCAGCGAAGGACACGCCTACTCCCGCGGGAGGAAATCCCGAAAGTAGAAGCAAAGAAATTAGAAGAAAGAAAACTACAGAGAAAAAAAAAAAAAAGGTTAGTGTTCTATTTTTATTCTTACTAAGACGGACAGCTGAAAGGAAAGTTAAAAATGTGGGTGAACCTCCGCTTTAAGATAAATAAATATAAATGTGAATACACCACCAGTACAAAAGTGAACAACCAAACAACCAAACAGTGACAATAACCAACCAGCATAAGTAGTAAAGGGGGAACCAGAATCATAGTCAAGCCAGGCCAGAATCATTATCGGGAGATCAGCAGATGGGGGGCCAGGAGTGGACAGACAGGAACAAGCAGAGGGCAATCAGGCTGCAGAGCAAGGATCCAGGGATAAGGAACAGAAACAACAGGTTCAGATTCGGTAGACAGGTAGACAGGTCAGGGCACGAAGACGATACCAGGGCAGTGTGTGTGTGCACTTGCCGGGTATTTATACTATACCTGCTAACAGGCTCAGGTGACCTCTGATTGCAGGAAGTAACATCTGCACCACACTGCCAGGATCCATCCGCTGGTGGACGCCAGTACTGCGGCCCAAGGATGACATAACACCAGCAGAGAGAAGTTCACCTGACAGTTCAAAACTGGCAGGAGACACCTGCTGGTGGACCTCAATACTGCATGCCATCTGATAGATATTACCAGCGGATGGAACCTTTCCTTACAGGCACTATTCCTTCCACTGTCACCAACTATTTATCTCCCTAATACCAAAGATCGGTCATTTTTTACGTCTGGCCCCCCCTAAAGTTTGAGGGACAATAAACTGACCCCTTATTTAAAAAGTTTGGAGACCCCTGCAATAGATGAAAAAGGCCAGTAAGGTACTAATTCTATCAAGTGAACACTGCAATGGGCTAAAATCATAACGCTCAATTCACTTTAATCTGAACTATCTGTAATCTACTGCAGTTGGTTTTCACAGACCAACTCACAGGCTTCAGAAGGAGGAGCAGAAGGAACAGACATCCTGGAGCCTATGCTTTGTAACATCCTCTACATCAAGGTTTGAATCTGGTAGCAGTGTGAGAGAAACAATGAGCACAATGATTTTCCTAATGCATGTATGGGGCAGCAAGGAGCTTGCAGGTGTGTTACAGTACTACAAACTGAAGTGTTCCCAGATCCCCAGAAAAAAAAGGCTGGGGTGACTGGTACAATACAACAATTCCCTGTGAGCTGTAGAAACAATGCCTGGTGGTGTGGATACTGTTTACTATTGATAACTGATAGTACCAGGGAAGAGTGGAAGAAAAGAGCTGACCCTGCAGAGTTGGAACCAATCACTAACACAGCACATTGAGACTCTCTTATTTAAATAAGGGAGTCACACAATCTGGGGAGTTTGACACGTGTGGTTAATCATACAGGAGGCAGCAACTTGGAACATGGGGGGTGGATCACAAAGCACCAAGATTGTGTTTAGGTAGAGCACTGAAGCACTTTGCACATAAACTTTTGTGGACATGAAATGAAAAGTGTGGGGCTGGGTTCACACTTATGCGAATTGGATGCATCCAATTCGCATGACAGGACACTGTGACCGGCTCTCAATTGAGCCAGTTCCCACATCTCCAGGGCACCTGCGGAGCGGATTGCACAGGGGTCCTGTGTGTCTTTGGCATTGTTTCAGGTCTGAATTCAAGCAAAAATTCGGGCTTGATTCTTCCCTGAAACGGAGAACAGGGACGCACCGGACCCCTGCTGTCAGCCGCATCGGAATTAAGTGTGAACCCAGCCTAACACTTTTGTTTACATATTGAGTATTGATCATTCACACTGTTTGATATAAAATAATTGTGGCATTTTTCTTTTTTTGGGGGTTTTTCATTACATGTATGCCTCATAAATAAACTGTAAAGAAATAACAGTTGTGGCCACAGGAGATATAAGTGACCAATACACATAGAGATTTTATTTATTTCTTTTATATATTCACAATAGGAAAAAAAGAGTTGCACAAATTTTTTTTGCACTTTTGATTTATTTTGGTTTTTACTTTTTAAGCTCTGCACCTTTATTATTCGTCACCGGTTGTCACCGGCTGTGTCCATGTTTTTTTTGTTTCTTTAGCAAATTATAAAAAAACCCTGTGGTGATTAAATACCATCAAAAGCAAGCTCTAGTTGTGTGAACAAAATCATAAAATTTTTGTTTGGGTACAGTGTTGCATGACCACGCAATTTTCATTCAAAGTGTGAGAGCACGGAAAGCTGCAGGGCTGGGCAGGAAGTGCCCAGTATTAAAGTGGTTAAACGTTTTTCTACACCAAGTCTCCTTCTTCGTAAGGTTTGCGCTCAGTTAGCATAAGTGCTGTGTCACACATTTCACAAGATACTGCCTTCTGAACTACAGAGTTGCTGAGAGAAAAAGTTTCAAGAGTCAGTACAGAAATCACTTCTTGCAGGCAGCAAGGTAGCATGGGATATGTAGTCCTTAGAAATTAAAAGTAAAAAGCAGTGGATAAGCTGCAGAGCATGCAGTGAATACAGGAAGTTGTTGAAAGAGATTGCCAGCAGACTGGCAGCACTCACAACATGAAAGGAGATTTTTCAAGTAATCTTATATTGGATTATCAAAAATAACTATTGTTTATTTGTTTGTATTGCTGATGTTATAAAATGAAAGTGAATGCCTCTAATGCCCCATACACACGATCATTTTTCATGCCATTTTTTAAACCAACGTTTTTCTCGTCGTTTTTTTTCATGTTTCCTCTCAAGCCTGTCTTACGTACACACGATCATTAAAAAAAAACGTTCAAGCAAAGGGCAGTTACGTACAACACGTATGACGGCACTATAAAGGGGAAGTTCCGTTCGGATGGCGCCACCCTATATGTTAGTAAAGTTTGTTGAGCGACGATTCGCGCTTTTCAGCCTTGTGCTTTTCAGTCCGTTACAGCGTGACGAATGTGCTATCTCCATCACAAACGAGCGCTCCTGTCTCATACTTGAGTCTGAGCATGCGCGTTTTTTTTCACCTCGTAAAAGCATACACACTATCGTTTTTCACGTCGTTAAAAAAAACGACATGAAAAACGACGTGAAAAAATAGAGCATGTTCGAAATTTTTAATGCCCGTTTTTCATGCCGTTAAAAATGCTCTGGAGCATACACACAATCGGTTTTAATGCCCATTTTTAAAAATGGCATTTTTAACGGCATGAAAAACGATCGTGTGTATGGGGCATTAGTGTAGCAATATGGTTACTTTTAATGAAGGTAAAACATTTAGCAACATATTGCTACACTTAGAGGCGCCTCTCTTCTCTTTTATACTCTGTAGCTCCTGCTGGATTTTGCTTCTAATCCCCTTGTGGAGGCTGCCATTTGTGAATGGACATTTTATGGTTACACAACTTGGTCACATTGCTATCATATATGGACTATAAACGAAAGGACCTATGAATAAATGGTTGTTGAATGAATCATTTGAGTTTCCATTATTTCTTATGGGAAATTCGCTTTGATATACAAGTGCTTTGGATTACAACCATGTTTCTGGAACGAATTATGCTCGCAATCCAAGGTTTTACTGTATTTATGTAACAGAGATCTGGGAGTGCAAAAATAGAAGAAAGTCAGATGTTACAGTGAACAACTAATGCCCCATCCTCATCTTACACCTCATCTTTTCCAGCGCTCATGCCCATTGAAATGAATAGGCAGTGCGGCCAAACCGATGCCAAAGCGGCGCTGCAGCGGCGGTTTGCGGGTGGTTTTAACCCTTTTTTGTCTGATAGCGGGGGTTTAAATCTCCCCGCTAGCGGCCGAATACCTCCGCAAAAATGATGGTAAAGTGCCGCTAAAAATAGCGGCGCTTTACCGCCGCCGCCGCCCACGCCCCAGTGTGAAAGCAGCCTTACAGACACAATACAGGGATTTTTAGTTCTTGTGTCTTAGGTGAAATAAGGTCCATAATGTCCAAATTGTGGTTTTCTAAAAAAGGTCAGAATGACAATTATACATGCCTTCTGCAAATTGGTGATGAATTTCACGTGGAGTTGTAGTGCTGAAGTTATTCCACTGTGGAAACATAAATTGGCTTATTTATTAAGACAATGGCTAATGCAGCTGTTTCATTTTTTTCTGATAGATTAATGTAACAAAGTGTTCAAATCTTAAAACTGAACTCTAGGGAAATGTAATTACTACCCTTGCTTTTTTTCTAGAAAAACATTTAAAGGCACTGTAAACCTACAAATGTTTTTGTTGTTTTAAAGTGGAACTCCAGCCCCCCCCACCAAAATTTTTTAAGTCAGCAGCTACAAATACTGTAGCCTCTGACTTTTACTATTAGGGCATTTACCTGTCCAGGGATCCCGCAGTGTCCTCACCCAAGCCTATTCTTCAATCAGGCTCTTGGGTGCTGGCACCGCCATCTTGGTTAAGGGAAACTGGCAGTGCTGCGCTTTCTCAATTGGTCGGCTGCCAGCTAGGGCTGAATTTCATCTCACTGAGACATACATAGAGACTGTTAATGATTTCATGTTCCTGTTTGGAAAATACTTTATGTTGGATGGTTCACTGAATGTTATTTCTTCAATACTTGGACTTTCAAATACAATGCTGTGTGGATTACTGTATGTGGAGATATATTTCTCAATTGGGATTTCACTTGCTATTCACAAGCCCCAATTGAGTGGAGGCAATGTACTTGTTAGAGATCCTGTCCTAATCACACAGATTGTAAAGACTCTGCTCCTAAGATACTATACAGGTGGCGCCATTATACCTCAGTAGCCGCAGAGAGAGAAAAGAATAGTGCTACATTTGGAGGCTACTGCTGAGATGATAAATATCTGGATCAGGACATTAAGGAACGACCATGTCACTGTTATCAACAGAAGCTGTGAGGCAGTGGGCCCTGGAAGAGGGACTTCCACCTAAAAGGACATTTGCTATTTCGTGTGTACCTATCACTGTGAGCACCCATAGACTGCAGGAGGCGCAACAAGCAAATGAAACATTGCAGTCTGCCTATCTTGTGGATAAAAGAGAGGAGGATGAGAGTTATGAACTGTTTACCCATTATCTCTGTCGCAGTGAGGTGGATTTAAATCCAGGTAAAGGGCCCTTTTGCATATATCCAAAGGGGGCTGAAGTAATTGGTTGTGCTGTAGTAGTTCCAGTAATCTCACCTCCAGTAAGGTGGAAGTTACCAGCCCTGCCTGTAAAGTGTGAACCATTGACTACAACTGCTTCATCAGGAGAAACTCTGTTGACTGCTACAATTGCTAAGCAGGAAACAAATATTGAGCACCTGCTGCTAAAAGTCACTGAAGTCATTGCTCAGGATTTACATGCTGATTCTTATGGCAAATTAAAGGCTTTTTCAGGGGTGCTCCCTGTCCCCGCTGGTGAAGAAAGCTTTGAGGTGTGGAAAGATTTTGCACAAGTGATAGAGGAATGGACCTGCTCAGAGGAAAATAAAAAACAGCGCATCATGGAAAGTTTAAGACCACCAGCATCCATTATCATTAGAGCTTACAAGGACACTCATGTGAGTACCAGTGCTCAAGAATATATTGATGTTTTGACAGATGCTTATAGACTGCACCGTGACCCTGATCAGATGCTTGCTGATTTTAAACAGACAAAGCATAAATAGGACGAAGATGTTTCTGTGTTTGTGAGGAGGCTAGAAGTGCTTCTAGGGAGATTGCTCACTGAAAAGGTAATCTCTCCTACAGATTGTTGACAAATTAAGAACTGCTCAAATAATAAAAGGGCTACTGCCACATCACCCAATGTCACCAGTCCTAATGCCGCGTACACAGGACCGTTTTTAATGTCATTGAAAAAAACAAAGTTTTTCTCAACGTGATTCTTCTCAAGCCTGCCTTGCCTACACACGATCATGAAAAACAATGCTCGAGCAAAGTGCGGTGACGTACGAAATGTACGACGGCACTATAAAGGGGACGTTCCATTCGGATGGCGCCACCCTTTGGGCTGCTTTTGCTGATCCTTGTGTTAGTAAATTTTGGTGAGAGACGATTTGCGCTTTTCAGCCTCATGCTCTTCAGTCCGTTACAGCGTGACGAATGTGCTATCTCCATTACGAACACTAGTTTTACCAGAACGAGCGCTCCCGTCTCATCACTTGCTTCTGAGCATGTGCGTTTTTTTCACGTTGTTAAAGCCTACACACGGCCGTTTTTCATGACGAGAAAAACGACGAGAAAAATTAGAGCATGTTCCAAATTTTTAATGGACATTTTTCACGTCGTGAAAAATGCTCTGGAGCCCACGCACAATCGTTTTTAATGACCAAATAAAAAAAATGCATTTTTCTCGTCATGAAGAACGGTCGTGTGTACGCGGCATCAGAGTTGTTTTAAGAGAGAGAAACTTTACTTTCACTGAAACTATGACTGAAGTAAAGAAGCAGAAATCTGATATCTGTTTTAGTACCCCTTCTAAGAGCAAAGTTAAACAGAGTTCTTTGGTTGAGCACAAAAATGAGACTGTTGCTAAAAACAATGAAGTGCATAGACACCCACAGCCTAGAGTTCAATCTGCTGATAAAACCTCCAGTGACAAGCCTCTCTTCCACATTAAATGTTTCCACTGTGGACAAGCAGGTCACACAGTTTGTCAGTGTCCACTGCTGGCTGATAGTTCTGAAATTCACAGTAAAGCTGGACATGTGTACAAAAGAAAACAGGGAAAATCTAGAAAACAAATGTTTACCAAACTACCTGGGATAGGCCGCAGATGTACTTTTAATTTGTTTGTTAATGATATACCCACTACTGCTCTGTTTGATACTGGTTCTCAGCTGACTATCATATACAGGCCCTTCTATCAGCAACACTTAAACCACCTCCCTTTGCAATCTATGGACACTATGCCTGTTTATGGTGTGGGAGAAAATCCCTGTATTTATGGATGGTTGTCTAGAAGTTGAGCTTCGCATTCCTGGTGTGATAGCTGATGAGGATCCCCCACTTAAAGTCATTGCTTATGTGAGCCCTCCACCTGGGGGTAACGAGTATGCTCCTATGATTGTGGGTTCCAATGTGGAAGCTGGTGAGGCTGCCTTCATATGGTTTCTTCAGTCCCAACGGGGAACTCCTCTACCTTCACTCCCTGTTGCTCCAGAGCTTCAAAATATCTGCCAAACCTTTGCTCCTGGTCTTCCTGGAGGGTGTGTGGGAAATCCATGGCGTCCCATAGAGCTTCCAGCCGGGGGAGTGAGAGCGTTGCAGGTTTATGTGGAAATTTCACCAAGTCTAACCGGTAGCATTTTCCTGCTGGAGACTGATACAAAAGAGGCTGCAAAGAATGGCTGGGAGATAGTACCAGAAAGGAAAGACTATTGTTTAAAATGTCCAAGAATGGATGTCGTTACTGTTCGGAACATTACCACATACCCAGTTATAATACCAGCCTGGAAAGAGGTAGCCTATTGTTACCCAGTGGAAACCATTAGCTCCCACCCTGCCAAGGTCGAGGAGAAAGAAACCAAATTAGACTTTCACCTGAATGATGCTGATAGTCCTGCAGAGCACAAACAAGCGCTAGGAGAACACCTAATGGAATACGAAGATGTTTTCTCAACTGATGACATGGATGTTGGGTGTGCTAAAAGTATTTAGCACAGTATTCACCTAACAGATAGCACCCCATTTAGAGAAAGACCCAGGCGCATACCTCTTAAAGATCTGGATGATGTTTGAGAGTACTTGCACAAAATGAAAGATCAAAACATCATTGTTGAGTCTAAAAGCCTGTATGTATCCCCAATAGTGGTGGTCAGAAAGAAAAATGGTGGAGTACGAATATGTGTTGATTATAGGACTCTAAATTGGCGAATGGTCCCAGATCAATACACACTACCTCGCATTGAGGAAACTCTTGATGCCCTGCAAGGCAGCAAATGGTTTACAGTAATGGACTTAAGATCCGGTTATTACCAAGTAACAATGAGTGAGGAAGATCAAGAAAAGACAGCTTTTATCTTCCCCCTGGGGTTTCTCCAGTTTGCTTGCATGCCTCAGGGCATTGGTGGTGCACCTGCAACCTTCCAGCGTCTAATGGATCAGGCACTGGAAGACCTTTGTACCACTCAATGTATTGTCTACCTAGATGACATAATTGTTTTTGGCTCCACTCTGGAGGAGCATGACTAGAGTTTAAAGTGCTAGATCGTATGAGGAAGGAAGGTCTGAAACTCTCCCTGGACAAATGTAAGTTTGCTCGCTCTTCAGTAAATTTGTGGGTCACATAGTATCTGCAGAAGGGGTAGCGACTGATCCTGCTAAAGTGGAGGCTTTAGTAACCTGGCCCCGTCCCACAAATCTGAAAGAACTGAGGTCCTTCTTGGGGTTTGTGGCTATTATCGCCACTTCATTAGAGGCTATTCCAAGATTGCTTGGCCTCTTAATGACTTGCTCAATGAAACCCCTGGCATTGAAACAACCAGCAAAACTCCTTTCAGTGAGAGGTGGATTTCTGCTTGTGAGGACGCTTTTCTACAGCTTAAGAAAAGTCTTACAGAAGCGCCAGTGTAGGCTTATGCAGACCCACAAAAGCCATACATTTTGCATGTAGATGCCAGCTATGATGGATTAGGAGGAGTCCTACATCAGGAGTACCCAGGGGGACTAAGGCCTGTTGCTTTTATTAGTCGCAGTCTAAGCCCAGCAGAAAGGAATTATCCTGTTCACAAACTGGAATTTCTTGCCCTGAAGTGGGCTATTGTTGAAAAGCTGCATGATTACTCGTATGGGGCTCAGTTTGAGATAAGAACTGATAACAACCCCCTCACTTATGTTTTGATTACAGCTAAGCTGGATGCCACTGGTCATAGGTGGCTTGCTGCCTTGTCTAATTGCCAATTCAATCTCAAGTACAAGCCAGGGCCCAAAAATATTGGGGCTGATGCTCTCTCTAGGTGTCCTGGGTTGCCAGTGAACTTAGAAGAAAGTGAATGGGAGGAAGTACCTGGGCCTGTTGTGGCTGCCTACTGTGCTACAGCAGCTGTACAAGGAGACAATATTGTTTTCTCTGACTTACGAGTTATTGACTCCTTGAGAGCTGGTGAAGAGAGTATCCCAAACATGTATTGCTGCCCCACCGCTTTAGGGGTACCAGAAAACATCCAGCTGCAAGAGAAAGATATGATCCTTCTACAAAAGAGAGATCCGGTAATCAGACATGTTAGAGAGTCTTTTTTCCGCAAAGAAGAAAAAGAGAAAAACCCTACCTGAGCAGAGTACCTCATATCTTAAAGAATGGGATAAACTTAAAATAATTGATGGACTTTTATACAGGGTACATTTGTTCCATGATCATCCTGGAAGGAGACAGCTAGTGCTCCCTCAAGTCTACAGAAAATCAGTTTTGAGAAGTTTGCATGACCAACATGGACTTCTAAGAGTTGAAAAAACCTACGGACTAATCCAAGACCGTTTCTTTTGGCCACGAATGAGGGAATCTGTTGTGGACTATTGGCGCCGTTGTGGGAGATGTCTACAAAAGAAAACTTTGCCTACTCAAGCTGCTCCTATGGAACACTTGAAAAGTTCTGGTCCAATAGATTTAGTGTGCATGGACTTTTTGTGTATTGACTAGGGATGAGCTTCGAGTTTGAGTCGAACTCATGTTCGACTCGAACATTGCCTGTTCGCATGTTCGCCGAACAGCGAACAATTTGGGGTGTTCGCGGCAAATTCGAAAAGCCGCGGAACACCCTGTAAAAGTCTATGGGAGAAATCTAAAGTGCTAATTTTAAAGGCTTATATGCAAGTTATTGTCATAAAAAGTGTTTTGGGACCCGGGTCCTGCCCCAGGGGACATGTATCAATGCAAAAAAAAGTTTTAAAAATGGCCGTTTTTTCGGGAGCAGTGATTTTAATAATGCTTAAAGTGAAACAATAGAAGTGAAATATTCCTTAAAATTTCGTACCTGGGGTGGGTGTATAGTATGCCTGTAAAGTCACGATTGTTTCCCGTGCTTAGAACTGTCCCTGCACAAAGTGTCATTTCTGAAGGAAAAAAAGTCATTTAAAACTCACTCGCGGCTATAATGAATTGTCGGCTCCTGGCAATACAGAGAAAAGTCATTGATAAAAATAAAAAATGCGTGGGGGTCCCCCCAAATTCAATTACCAGGCCCTTCAGG
Source organism: Rana muscosa (assembly GCA_029206835.1). Taxonomy (NCBI): domain Eukaryota; kingdom Metazoa; phylum Chordata; class Amphibia; order Anura; family Ranidae; genus Rana; species Rana muscosa. The sequence continues at coordinate 17,400,079 of JARGYO010005626.1, forward strand.
TCTGGTATGGATATTAAGGGGAACCCTGCCGCAAATTTAAAAAAAAATGCGTGGGGTTCCCCCCAAATATCCATACCAGGCCCTTCAGGTCTGGTATGGATTTTAAGGGGAACTCCACCCCAAATTTAAAAAAAAAACGGCGTGGAGTTCCCCCAAAAATCCATACCAGACCCTTTATCCGAGCATGCAACCTGGCAGGCCACAGGAAAAGAAGGGGGGACGAGAGAGCGCCCCCCCTCCTGAACCATACCAGGCCACATGCCCTCAACATGGGGAGGATGTCCCCATGTTGATGGGGACAAGGGCCTCATCCCCACAACCCTTGCCCGGTGGTTGTGGGGGTCTGCGGGCAGGGGGCTTATCGGAATCTGGAAGTCCCCTTTAACAAAGGGGACCCCCAGATCCCGCCCCCCCTATGTGAATTGGTAAGGGATACATTGTACCCCTACCATTTCACGAAGAAAGTGTAAAAAAAAATGGGGAACGTGAGAAGGGGCAGGGCTATTCATTTTTTTACACTGAAGAGGAAGTTCCCCATCAGGTCTACTCAGCCAAGACGTAGGCGGGGTCTGAGATACGAGGGCGCCCCTGCCCCCTCTTACCTCAGACCCCACCTACGTCATTGGCTGAGCGGACCTGATGGGGAACTTCCTCTGCAGTGTAGGTCCGCTCAGCCAATGACGTTTCGAGTGGAGACTGCAGCGCTGGACATCGGATCGCCGTGGGACATTGGATTACATTGCTGGAATGTGTTTTTTATTTTTAATAAAGGACTTTTCCAAGGTGTCTGGTTGTTTTTTTTTTTTTTACACTTTCTTCGTGAAATGGTAGGGGTACAATGTATCCCTTACCAATTCACATAGGGGGGGCAGGATCTGGGGGTCCCCTTTGTTAAAGTTGTCTTCCAGATTCCGATAAGCCTCCTGCTCGCAGACCCCCACAAACAACCGGGCAAGGGTTGTGGGGATGAGGCCCTTGTCCCCATCAACATGGGGACATCCTCCCCATGTTGAAGGCATGTGGCCTAGTACGGTTCAGGGGGGGGGCACTCTCTCGTCCCCCCTCTTTTCCTGCAGCCTGCCAGGTTGCGTGCTCGGATAAAGGGTCTGGTATGGATTTTTGGGGGAACTCAACGCCATTTTTTTTAAAATTTGGGGTGGAGTTCCCCTTAAAATCCATACCAGACCTGAAGGGTCTAGTATGGATATTTGGGGAACCCCACGTCATTTTTTTTATTTGATGCAGGGTTTCCCTTAATATCCATACCAGACCTGAAGAGCCTGGTAATTGAATTTGGGGGGACCCCCATGCATTTATTTTTATTTTTTATCAATGACTTTTCTCTGTATTGCCGGGAGCCGACAATTCATTTTAGCCACGAGTGAGTTTTAAATGGCTTTTTTTCCTTCAGAAATGACATTTTGTGCAGGGACAGTTCTAAGCAAGGGAAACAAGCGCTGCTTTACAGGCATACTATACACCCCCCCAGGTACAAAATTTTTATTTCACTTTTTATTGTTTCACTTTATGCATTATTAAAATCACTGCTCCCGAAAAAACGGCAGTTTTTAAAACTTTTTTTTGCATTGATACATGTCCCCTGGGGCAGGACCCGGGTCCCCAAACCCTTTTTAGGACAATAACTTGGATATAAGCCTTTATAATTAGCACTTCAGATTTCGAACTTTCGAGTCCATTGTATTTAATAGGGTTCTAACGTTCACGCGAACTTTAGGTCTGTTCGCAGGTTCTGGTGTGAACCGAACAGGGGGGTGTTCGGCTCATCCCTAGTATTGACAATGACAGCAGTGGTGTGGGAAATGTTTTGATTGTGACTGATCACTATACTCGATATGCTCAAGCCTACCCCACCAATGATCAGAAAGCAGTAACTGTAGCTAAAGTGTTGTGGGAGAAGTTTTTTGTTCATTATGGATTGCCAAATCGACTCCACTCTGACCAGGGGCGGGACTTTGAAAGCCGGCTAATTAAATAGCTGTTAACATTGCTTAACATCGACAAGAGCCGCACCGCACCTTATCATCCAGAGGGTGATGCTCTCCATGAACGTTTCAATCGCACCTTGTTGAACATGTTGGGTACTCTCCCTAATGGTGCTAAGCAAACCTGGAGTCGACATGTTGGAGCTATGGTACATGCCTACAATTGTACCAGACATGAACTGGTTTCTCTCCTTATTTTCTCATGTTTGGGAGAGAAGCCCGTCTCCCTATTGACATTCAGTTGGGCGTGTCTACTGATGGAGTGAAAAATAGAATTCACTACCAGTACTGTATGTGGAACGACTTAAACAGAGTTTAAAAGAGGCCTATCAAATGGTTGAGGAAAATACTGCAAAAATAAATGCTGCCAATAAAAGGAGTTTTGATGCCAAAGTTTGTTACAAAGACTTACAACCTGGTGATAAAGTGCTTCTCCGCAATTTGGGACCTTCAGCCAAACATAAATCAGCTGATCGCTGGCGAAATGAGTTGTTTGAAGTTATAGAAAAACTGCCTAGAATTCCAGTCTACAGGATTCAAGGACCTGAGGGTCGGGTCAAAGCCTGGCATAGGAATCACTTGCTTCCAGTACCACAAGTTGCTACTGCTGATGAGGAGCCACAATCTGATATTGTTACAGATTCTAATGATGTGCCTTGCGCAGACCGAGGAGACCAGAGTGATGACACTGACTGGTTTACACCTCCACCAGAGTCTCCTGTATAGGTTCCTTCACATATTACTGATGGGGGGCCTTCCTCAGATGGGAGGTCTGAACCCAGCTACTCCTGTTTTTGAACCAATAGCCCAAAATGTTGTGCCTACAGTTCCCAGCATGATTGGAGCACCAAGTTTTCCCACTAATGCTGTCCCAGAGTTATCTTGACTAATGCCTGAGGGCTTTAGGAGAGGAGATCGTGTTCGACGACCTCCACCAATATTTACTTATGACACCTTGGGAAGACCCTGCTATGCTGTACATAACTATGTACAACCTCATGTTCTGATGATCATGATTGCAGCTCATTCTAGACTGGTTAGCATGATGCCTATTTGTTACTAACCATATTTCATTTGCAGCTAATCTCTGTAATAGATTGCTTCTGGAGAAGTGGTCTGCAGAAGGGGACAACCATGTTAACTTTTGCTATGTTTTGAGTGTATATCCTTGCCGGGTCGGAAGGATTTTCAGCAAGGAGAGAATGTAGTCATGTGATAATTTCTTTGCTCATTTACCAAGTGTATATACTCTTGTTATGCAGTGTTTGTTTGCCCTTTTCCAATATGGTTGCTATGCTCTCTCTCTCATCAAGGATGAGGTCATCAAGAAGAGCAGAGGATAGCAAGGGGTTTTGTGGGTAAGTGGGTGGAGAGAGAGAACACATGTGGAGAAGGGAACAGGAATTCCTGCTACTGCCGCGTACACACGACAGTTTTTAATGTCATTGAAAAAAAAAACGTTTTTCTCGACGTGATTCTTCTCAAGCCTGCCTTGCCTACACACTATCATGAAATAAAATGCTCGAGCAAAGCGCGGTGACATACGAAATGTACGACGGCACTATAAAGGGGAAGTTCCATTCGGATGGCGCCACCCTTTGGGCTGCTTTTGCTGATCCTTGTGTTAGTAAAGTTTGGTGAGAGACGATTCGCACTTTTCAGCCTCGTGCTCTTCAGTCCGTTACAGCGCGGCGAATGTGCTATCTCTATTACGAACGCTAGTTTTACCAGAACGAGCCCTTCCGTCTCATCACTTGCTTCTGAGCATGCGTGTTTTTTTTCACGTCGTTAAAGCCTACACACGGACGTTTTTCATGACGACGTGAAAAACGACGAGAAAAATTAGAGCATGTTCCAAATTTTTAATGCCCATTTTTCACGTCGTGAAAAATGCTCTGGAGCCCACAAACGATCGTTTTTAATGACCAAATAAAAAAAATGGCATTTTTCTCGTCATGAAAAACGGTCGTGTGTACTCGGCATAAGGGAGAAAGACTGTAAGTGCTGCAGATTCATCTCACTGAGACATACATAGAGACTGTTAATGATTTCATGTTCCTGTTTGGAAAATACTTATGTTGGATGGTTCACTGAATGTTATTTCTTCAATACATGGACTTTCAAATACAATGCTGTGTGGATTACTGTCTATGTGGAGATATATTTCTCAATTGGGATTTCACTTGCTATTCACAAGCCCCAATTGAGTGGAGGCACTGTACTTGTTAAAGATCCTGTCCTGATCACACAGATTATAAAGACTCTGCTCCTAAATACTATACAGGTGGTGCCATCATACCTTAGTAGCCGCAGAGAGAGAGAAGAATAGTGCTACATAGGTATTAGTATTGTTAAATTCCCTATGTTGTTTGTTTGCCCTACCTTGTACTGATCGGTTCACATGTTGTGACTGCAGTTTGTAGTGTCATGGCTGAACGTTTCCACTATGCCCATGTGTTGCTTCACCTAGCTTGTTCCTAAGCACCAAAGAAACAACACAACTTCCTGTTCCAGGTCACACAGCGTCCAATTAAATAACACCATCAAATTACATGATCAATGCAGATCTTATGCAGATGAAAAACATAGGGCGAAGGTAGGAGTTTTTATAATGTTTCTAAAAAAAAAAGTCTTATTTATCCTATTTCCTAGTACACAGTGCTCTTCTCTTGCCTTGATACTTACAGTTGTGAATATAGTCTTGGCATCCTCCCTTACAGTGCAGGACTGCTGGCCTTGCTTTGTATGTGATGATATCAGAGTGTGACTAAAGCCTCGTACACACGGTCAGACTTCCATCAGACTTTTCCTTGGATTTTTGTCCGAACGGAGTTGGCCGGGCACACCCAAAGCATACACACCACAGGACTTTTCTGCAAACTTTCCCAAAACTTTTTGCAACATCACATGGTTTTTCTTCTCTTTTCTGCTCTTTACCACCACCCTTTGGTCAACTTCTGCTATTGTTGGTTGATTTTAACATTGGTTGTTTTGTCCATCGGACAAAAGTCCTATGGTTTTCTATACACACAGTAGGACTTTGCTCCATAGGACTTTTGTTGGGCAAAAGTTTGTCCGTTCGCAGACCCAACTTTTGCCTGATGAAAACAAAACCAAACTCAAAAAAGTTTGTCCGATGGAGCGTACACACGGTCGGATTGTTGGTCCAACTTGCTTAAAACTAAGTTTGTTGGGCAAAAGTCCGACCGTGTGTACGGGGCTTTATGGACACAATGTCAAAAAGCTTCCATTATGGGCCAGTCGCATGGAGAGGAGGATCATGCAGAATTGAGGAATAAGGTAAAAAAAACTTTAGTTTTAAAGTTCCTCTAGACAAATCAAGCCTTTAACTCTTGCAGTAGGGAGAGCCTTACTGCAAGGGTAATTTTTAAAATTCTGTGGAGTTCAGATTTAAAGTTGAACTTTAGGCAAGCAGGTAAGTACACATGTGAAATACCATACATATAAGAGAGCTGTTTTACATGCCTAAGTATTTGTATATTATCTATCTACTCCTGAAATTTACACAGCCCTGCCAATCAAAACAGCCAGGTGGATGGCACCACTTATGGTTAAGTAATACAGTGGTGACCCCTGTCCACGCCCTGCCATCTGATAGCGAAGGAGCAGCAGTAAACCTCTAAATATCAGGTCATCCCCCTGCTTATTCTGCTCTATACTCCTCTCAAGTTGTTTCTTGTTCTGCCAGAGTCTGATATCAAGTCGAATTTCGGAACTTATCATTGGTGTGTGCAGCCTATTGCATTCGGGTGTGCACCCTAAAGCTCAAACACATGTGTGTGTGTGTCTACAGATATATGACCCCGGCACATTGATCTCCTTGCCGGCACAGTGAAAGAGAATTGTGTAAACACTTCTCTTATGGCAGAGCCAGTAAGAGGGAGATCTTTCCAATCTTCCTGGCGGCACACAGTGTGATAGTGCTAATGCGCATGGGGTAACTAGGGTGTGCACATCTATGGTACGTATGCTAGTTGCATAAAAAAAAGTGTTTGTGTGTGTGTGTGTGTATATATATATATATATATATATATATATATATATATTGTGAGGGGGTTAGCTCGGCAGCGGGTGTGGGTGACCCCCGGGATGGGCTCCCCACACAAAAACAGGCCCAGCAAACGGAGGTTGTGGTTTTCAAAGTCAAAAAGGTGCGGTTTATTTTCTATTTACAGTGACAAAACACAGCAAAGCAAAAGAAACATAAACAAAATAAATCCTGGTCAACTTAACCTCTAACTAAACATACAGGTTTCCTAACTAACAACTGGGATCAGCCTAGTGCTGTCCTAGTCCCTAAGTCCCTGGTTTTAAATGTCCAAGCAAATAGCCACACAGGCTTTGTCTCACCGCACAGGGGTTCACTCTCCCTAGACAGTCCACACAGGTCTGGTTCCAGGCATGAGCTAACACCTAATGAATCTGGGAGTTCTTATAGAGGCCTAAATGAGTTGACAAGCTTCAGCTGGTCTCATCAACTCCCTGCCTCACGACGCCCAGCACTCTCCCTAGAGGTATGAGTCATTCATGAGCCCACTAGCCTTAGCTGGGCTTATACAACTCTCCGCCTAGTTGTATAAGTCGGCGTAAAGCCTGAATCTGGGCGAAATATATCTACCCCCCTGGATGCAACCAGGTGACTTTACCTTCCTGCTGTCACATACCCTCCCCTCTTGTTTTAACCTCGGGGTTGGAACACCAGCAATCAGGCATTCATGTACTCGAGACAAAGCATCCACATTCCCCATTTGAACGCCAGGGCGATGCTTTACTGTGAAGTTGAATTCCTGGAGGGCCAGGAACCACCTATTCACTCTTCTATTTGTTTCCTTGTTTTGAGCCATCCACTTTAACGGAGCGTGATCCGTAACCAAGTCAAAGTGCCTACCTAGCAGGTAGTACCGAAGGGAATCTAGAGCCCACTTCACCGCTAAACACTCCTTTTCAACGGTGGCGTAATTTACCTCATGGGACTTCAACTTCCTGCTGAGGTAAATGACTGGGTGCTCTTCCCCGTTCCAGACCTGGGACAATACTGCTCCTAACCCCACATCTGACGCATCACTTTGTACGACAAAGTCTTTAGAGAAGTCGGGTGAGTACAACACTGGCTGGCTACATAAGGCTTGTTTCAAGAATTGGAATGCTGCCTCAGCCTCGGGGGTCCATTTAATCATGACCGACCCTTTCCCCTTCGTCAGGTTGGTTAGGGGCACAGCCTTAGAAGCAAAGTGGGGAATGAATCGCCGATAATACCCAGCGATTCCCAGAAAGGCTCGTACCTGCTTCTTGCTGTTGGGACGTGGCCAACTCTGGATGGCCTCGACTTTGTTGAGTTGGGGTTTTATTACTCCCCTCCCAATGGTGTACCCAAGATATTTGGCCTCTTCCTGCCCAATGGTACACTTCTTGGGGTTAGCCGTAAACCCCGCTTCCCGAACAGAGTCCAGGACTGCTTGCACTTTTGGCAGATGTGAGGCCCAATCTGTGCTATGGACAATTACGTCATCCAGGTAAGCCGCAGCATACTTCCGATGGGGCCTCAGCATCTGGTCCATTTTCCGCTGGAATGTGGCCGGCGCATTCTGTAACCCGAACGGCATTCTTTTATATTGGAACGCCCCGTCTGGGGTTACAAATGCGGTTTTCTCTTTGGCCGACTTGGCCAGGGGGATTTGCCAATACCCTTTTGTGAGGTCAAGAGTCGTCATGTATCGGGCTGTTCCCAGCCGGTCGATCAACTCATCTATACGTGGCATGGGGTAGGTGTCAAATTTTGTAACTTTGTTCAACTGACGAAAATCGTTACAAAATCGCCAGCTCCCATCCGGTTTAGGCACCAACACAATGGGACTAGACCAATCACTTTGGGACTCCTCTATCACCCCTAAGTTCAGCATTTTCTGTACTTCCTCCCGTATTGCCTCCCGTCGGGCCTCTGGGATCCGATAGGGTTTTAACTTCACCCTTTCACCGGGCGGGGTAATGATGTCATGCTCTACCCCAGATGTTTGTCCCGGCAGCTCAGAGAATACCTCCTTGTTGCGAAGCACAAACTCCTTAACCTCCTGTTGTTGGGGTTGTGACAAGGTGGCTGCTATTCCAACCTCAGGAATCACGCAACCAGTTTGAGCTGGTGACCAAGTGTCTGCGACTAGGGACTCTCTATCCCTCCAGGCTTTCAACAGATTAACGTGATAGATCTGTTCGGGCTTTCGCCTTCCTGGTTGTCTGACCTTGTAATTCACTTCGCTCACTTTTTCCATTATCTCATAGGGGCCTTGCCATTTGGCAAGGAATTTACTTTCAACCGTAGGGACAAGTACCAGTATCCTATCCCCCGGGGAAAAGGTACGGGTCTTGGCTCCACGGTTGTACACTCTCTGCTGTGCTAACTGCGCTTGGGCCAAATGTTCCTTCACGATGGGCATTACCTGTGCAATTCGGTCTTGCATCAGGGCGACATGCTCAATCACACTCCTGTGGGGAGAACTCTCACTTTCCCAAGTTTCCTTGGCAATATCCAACAGCCCTCTTGGGTGTCTCCCATACAGTAACTCAAAGGGGGAGAATCCCGTAGAGGATTGGGGCACCTCCCTAATAGCAAACATCAGATAAGGAAGTAGACAGTCCCAATCCTTTCCATCTCTATCCACCACTTTCTTCAACATTTGTTTTAGGGTTTTGTTGAATCTTTCAACCAGCCCATCGGTTTGGGGGTGATACACAGATGTACGTAATTGCGTCACTTTGAACAATTTACACAGCTCCTTCATAACCCGGGACATAAAGGGTGTACCTTGGTCCGTAAGCAGTTCTTTACAAATACCCACCCGGCTAAACACAAGAGATAGCTCTTTGGCTATGGTTTTGGCCGAGGTATTTCGGAGAGGGATCGCTTCTGGATAACGGGTGGCATAGTCCATTATAACTAATATGTACTGGTGCCCCCTAGCGGACTTGATTATAGGACCTACCAAATCCATGGCGATCCTCTCAAACGGGACCTCAATGATGGGTAGAGGGACCAGCGGGCTACGGAAATGTGGCATCGGGGCCGACCTCTGACACACAGGGCAGGAGGAACAATAATTTTCTATGTCCTTCATCACCCCCGGCCAATAGAATCTCTGTAATACCCTCTCTCGGGTTTTCTCTGTCCCCAGATGACCTCCAAGAATGTGCCCATGAGCCAACTCCAACACCAACTTCCTGTAAGGTTTGGGCACCACAAGCTGCTCAACGGTTTCTTCTGCCCTTTTTGCCACCCGATACAGTAGGTCCTTCTCTACGCTGAAGTATGGGTAAGTGCAGGTATTATCTGGGTTCACTAACTCGCCATCTATTTTCACTACGTTTTCCCGTGCCTTTATTAGGGCGGGGTCTTTCAACTGTTCTGTGGCAAAGTTTTCCCTGTGAACCTCAAGATCAGAAAACTCCACAGACGGTAGGTTTTCGTCTGAGGAGGTGGGCTCCTCTCCAGTTTCTTGAGTCTCCCCTGCCAATACTGATAAGGGAAATTCCGGAGAGTCCTCACCACTCTCAGGGGAGTTCTGGCTATCACATTCCTGGTACATAGGGGCACCAGTGGGGGGCTCAGGATCATCCCACAGTTCCCAGAACTTCGGAAAATCCCTTCCCACAATGGCGTCATGCGGTAACTGAGATACTAAGCCCACTGGATGAAAGAGGGTACCTTTGGGGGTCTCGAAACACACTGTAGTCACTGGATACTCTCGGGTGTCCCCATGCACACAAATAACAGCTACCTTGCTATTCCCAGAGACCTCTGTTTTAACTAACTCAGCCTTTATCAGGGTCACAAGGCTACCTGAATCCAGCAATACCACAACATTTCTACCATTAACACACATTTTGCATAAATGTTTCTCAGTTCCTCGAATGGCAGTGCATGCGACTGTCGCACACAGCGACTGACGTCTGCCCGTCAGAAAGTCACACTGCATGGGTTCCTCCACAACCGGGCAATTGGCTGCAATATGTCCCGCTTGCCGGCAGCGGTAGCAAACGATCCTTCTTGCCGCCTCTTGAGCCGCTGATTTCCCAGGCTGTTCTCGCCAAACTTGGGGTAGAGCTCCCACCCTCTCACTCTCTCCACCCTCACCCCTTGGAATCCTCTTATCCGCCCCTGGGGATGGTCTGGTCTTAGGGTGGAAAGTCCGAGTGTCTCTGGAAGAGGCCGTCAGGTTCTCTGTAGCCAAGTATTTCTCCACACGATCCACAAGACCATCGGCCGTCTCTGGGTCTCCATGGCTTACCCACTTTTGGATGGCAGTAGGAAGAGCTCTCAAAAACCGATCCATTACAACACGTTCCACAATCTTTGGTGCGGACAAAGTCTCTGGCTGTAGCCACTTTCTGCTCAGGTGAATGAGATCATACATTTGAGACCTGGGGGGTTTTCCAAGCTGGAAAGTCCAGTTATGCACACGCTGAGCCCGGACAGCCAGGGTGACACCCAGCCTTGCCAATATTTCAGCTTTTAGCATCACATAGTCTTCTGCTTGGTTAGGCTCTAGGTCATAGTAAGCTTTCTGCGATTCACCAGTTAACAGAGGAGCCACCAGTCCAGCCCACTGCTCCTCAGGCCACTTTTCTCTTTCAGCGGTCCTTTCAAATGTGGTCAAAAATACCTCTGGATCATCCTCTCCAGTCATTTTTGTCAATAAACGACTGACCCCAAAGGACGCGGTATTAGTGGGACGGCTTTCCTCACTGGTCTGCGGACGTTGCTGCATTACTGCTTCCATCTGTTGTTGTAGTCTCTGCTCTTGCTTCTGCAACAGGTCTATGAAGTGGGCCTCAGATTGCTGCTGGGCTTGTTGCTGAGCCTCCAGACTCTGTTGCAAAGTTGCGTTTGTCTGCTGCTGGGCTGCAAGGCTCTGTTGATGAGCTTGCTGCTGGGCTGCAAGGCTCTGTTGATGAGCTTGCTGCTGGGCTGCAAGGCTCTTTTGCAAACCTGCATTTGTCTGCTGTTGATTGGCATTTGCTAGAGCCAGCTGTTTCAGTATCTCCTCCATGCTGGCTTAAAAAAAAACTGCCACTGGTTCTCCACCAACTGTGAGGGGGTTAGCTCGGCAGCGGGTGTGGGTGACCCCCGGGATGGGCTCCCCACACAAAAACAGGCCCAGCAAACGGAGGTTGTGGTTTTCAAAGTCAAAAAGGTGCGGTTTATTTTCTATTTACAGTGACAAAACACAGCAAAGCAAAAGAAACATAAACAAAATAAATCCTGGTCAACTTGACCTCTAACTAAACATACAGGTTTCCTAACTAACAACTGGGATCAGCCTAGTGCTGTCCTAGTCCCTAAGTCCCTGGTTTTAAATGTCCAAGCAAATAGCCACACAGGCTTTGTCTCACCGCACAGGGGTTCACTCTCCCTAGACAGTCCACACAGGTCTGGTTCCAGGCATGAGCTAACACCTAATGAATCTGGGAGTTCTTATAGAGGCCTAAATGAGTTGACAAGCTTCAGCTGGTCTCATCAACTCCCTGCCTCACGACGCCCAGCACTCTCCCTAGAGGTATGAGTCATTCATGAGCCCACTAGCCTTAGCTGGGCTTATACAACTCTCCGCCTAGTTGTATAAGTCGGCGTAAAGCCTGAATCTGGGCGAAATATATCTACCCCCCTGGATGCAACCAGGTGACTTTACCTTCCTGCTGTCACAATATATATATGTAGCGGTATCCCCGTAGGAGCTGCTGCTTTAGTTGTGGGTCTTTGCACGTCACCTTACTGTTCCAAATCTTCGGCTCAGGGGTTCTCTTTGAAGAGTCTATCCATAAGAAATGTCTGCACCGACACAAAGTCTCTTTCAAGAGTTTTATTTGAATAAAACGTTTCAACAGAGGGGGTAGAGGAATGGGGAGGACTCAGGTATCTTACTTCTCAATCACGGAACTTCCTAGGTCCAGAGGAGCGACTGTCTCCACGCTGGACTCAGCCACCACCGAATAGGCCCAATCTCACTGGCCTAGCAGCCGGTGCGAAGCTCGATCAATAGAATAGTCTTTGTCACAGACTTGGTATTGGAATTTGTTCAATAGAATAGTCTCTGCCACAGACCTGTATAACCCCTCACTGGGTTAGCTCCCTCAGAAAGAACACAGCTCTAAGTGCCAGGATCTTTCAGCCGCTCCGGCAGCACTGTGAGGTAGATTTTGGGATCCAGGTGCATCCTCCAATTGAGTCCTCAGTTGCTCGGTCCCTTCCATCTGGCAAGGCGACACAGGATCATCCCTGGATCAGTAGGTCCCAGCAATTCCTGGGCCTACATCTCAGTTGCGAGGCCTCGGGCCAACGTGGCCCAGAGGCGGGAACTGCCAACACATCCCTGAGGCCAGGAGGGCCCTCAGGTGAGGTTCAAAGAAGACGACCCCCAACTCTCCTCCTCCCTAATGGCATCTGTCACTTAAGTACCCTCCCCCAGCATGCACAGCAGGTTCACCACGCCCCCTGGGCTGCTGCTGGGAAAGAGGTACCCAATACGTCCAGCCTGTTGCCTGTTGCCTTTCCAAACCTGACCAGCGGTGACAGCGACACCCACCGGTGGGGGGGGGGGGGGCGAAATCATGCAACCAACTGAACTGAAACAGTGCCACAATTTGAATAAACAATCTCTCTGGGCTAAACTAATGCCCAGACAACTAAATTTCAACATATAGCGCTCACTCATTGGGAGCAGGGCGCTACACACATATATATATATATGTGTACATATGTATATATTCCATAGCTACACTAATTTGTTTTATTTTACTTTAATGGTTGGAAATATTACTCTTTTTCATGGTATAGCTATACAATTATCTATTACATTTTTATAATTACAGTATTCATAACTATCATGATAAATCTCAATATAAATAAAATAGGAAATAGACTGTATAGACAAAACAATATTACGGACTACATACCTTGTTTCTAAGTGTTTGGGTGCCATCTAGTGGATAAACAAGATATTTACGTTTGTATGTCTAGCAGCTTTTCCATATTACTATATTTCAAATAGCATATGTTTCAGAAATGATAAAATCCGCACTGAAAGCAAATGGTATTTCTAAAGCACAAGACCAGACATTGTCTTGGTAATAGAGGACCAGATTGGGAAACAATCATGCATGTTACACATCATACCTCCCAAATGTTCCCATTTTAAAAGAACAAGCCTCAATGTTTTAACAATCAAGAGGGTAAGATCTAGACCAAATGGCAAAAATTAGCTAAAAAATTGAGTATTTTGGCAGATCAAAACAGCATTAAACAGTATTGAAGGGGTTCAGTGAGCCTTTGGGGAGCTCCGAATCATAAAATCCACAAATAATATTGTTAGACTGTCAAAATTGGCCTTAAACCCTCAGTATACAGTCAAAAGAAATCAAAAGCCAATTCGAATTTTTATAGATAAGAGAACTGCTGAGATTGAAGTAAGGATGTATAGCGTACAGTAGAACTCAACTGCATTGCACAAGCTCCGGTAAGAAATGAATTAAAGCAGATGTAAACCCAAACTAATTGGCATTTTGTTTGGAAAGCACTGTGTACCATCAACAATTGGAATGTTTGAATGCTTGTTTTAATCCTTTTTTGCAGTTCAATGCTCCTGATCCACTGTAGATCCATTCCAGCCACTTCATGTCTACATACATAAACTCCAGCGATGGCTGTAAAGCATTTAAGTTGGGTTTTTGATAATGACAATGGGGGAACATGCTTTGGTACTGTATGTGGAAATAATCACATGTACTCATCACTGAAGCCCGTGTTAGACTTTAAACATTCAAGTCTTTTTTGCTTTTGTGCCTTCTATTCCAATTAAGTGTAATTTTTACATGATCATGTGTTAATATACATTGCTGCCCCAGGTGTCTCTGGGTAATGTAATGTTACCTATATAGTGAGAAATGAATGTCCCTGAAATTTAATTTTGGCTTGCTGTGTTTCCTTGCTGAATAATGTTCAGGTGATGATGAAACTAATGCCCTGTACACACGACCGGTTTTCCCGTCGGAATAAACTCAGACGGTTTTTCCGACGGAGTTCTGACGGAATTCCGCTCAAGCTGTCTTGCATACACACGGTCACACTAAAATCCAAACATCAAGAACGCGGTGACGTAAAACACTACCACGAGCCGAGAAAATTAAGTTCTATGCTTCCGAGCATGCGTCAAATTGTTACCAAGCATGCATGGTTTTTCGTCCGTCGGAATTGCATCCAGACGAACAGTAATTCCGATAGAAATTTCTCTATCTAATTCCGTCTGAATTTCTGCCGGAAAAAATCAGATGGGGCATGCACACGGATGGAATATTCGATAAAAAGCTTCTGTCTGACTTTTTCTGTCGGAAATTCCACTCGTGTGTACAAGGCATAAGTGGTCTCTTTATAAATGTTTTTACACAAGCTTCACAAAACCTTTTTCCCTGGATTCACACAGTTTTCCAATCAAATACTATTTTTAAAACATGTGAAGCCCCATACACACTATCAGTTTTCATGCAGGTTTTTGTCTTCAGGTTTACCAAAACCATGTAGTGCAAGGGCCTGCCTGATTGCATACGAATTGAAACTCTTAAGCCTTGCACACACGATCGGATATCCTATGGATTCTAATCCGATGGTTTTGTCCATCGGAAATCCGATGAAGCTAACTTCCATCAGTCTTGCCTACACACCATCAGTCAAAAAACCGACCGTTCCAAACGCGGTGACGTAAAACACTCAGATGAGCCGAGAAAAATGAAGTTCAATGCTTCTGAGCATGCGTCGACTTGATTCTGAGCATGCGTGGGTTTTTTATCCGATGGACTTGCCAATAGACGATCAGAGTTTTCGATCGTTTTTTTATCCATCGGAAAAATTTAAAACATGTTCTATTTTTTAAAACCGATGGAAAAAAGACCGATGGGTCCCATACACGATCTGTTTGTCTGATGAAAACAATCCATCGGACGGTTTTCATCGGTTAAACCGATCGTGTGTACAGGGCTTTTAGGTTTGACCTCATATTAGATGGTTTTGGTAAACCCGAAGACAAAAACCTGCAGGAAAACTGATAGTGTGTATGGGGCTTTAGTCTTGGTTGAAGATTGTATGAATCTCGTATGAAAACTTTTTTATAAATAGACCAATAAGTAAAGTTTAGGTTTTCCAGTGTATGGGCTTTAAATTAATCCTCTGGCTATGAAATCTTTTTTGAGAATTATAGTTCAGGATGAACTAATGAGTAGTGATGAGCCGAACACCCCCGAGTTCGGTTCGCACCAGAACCCGCGAACGGACCGAAAGTTCGCACGAACATTAGAACCCTATTAAATACAATGGATGCGAACGTTCGGATTCTAAAGTGCTAATTATAACGACTATTATCCATGTTATTGTCCGAAACAGAGTTTGGGAACCCGGGTTCTGCACCAGGGGACATGTATCAATGCAAAAAGAAGTTTTAAAAACGGACGTTTTCCGGGAGCAGTCATTTTAATGATGCATAAAGTGAAAAAAAAAAAGTCAAATATTCCTTTAAATATTGTACCTGGGGGGTGTCTAAAGTATGCCTGTGAAGTGCCACGTGTTTCCCGTGTTTAGAACTGTCCCTGCACAAAATAACATTTCTAAAGGAAAAAAAGCCATTTAAAACTGCTTGTGGCTTTAATGCAATGTCTGGTCCCGGTAATATGGATGAAAATCTTTAGGAAAAATGGCATAGCTACCCCATCAACCCCCCCCCCCTACCCCAGCCCATTACCAGCCCCTTTGGGTCTTGTATGGATATTAAGGGGAACCCCGCACACAAAATAAAAAAGGACCTATATACTCTGAACAGCCGTATACAGGCGGTGCATACAAGACAGGGACTGTAGGTTTGTTCTTATGTAGAATCTGTTTGTAATTTTGAACAGCTGCATTGTTTAAGTGTAGCTCCATGCCAAATTCCTTTTTTTTAGCTTTTTGGAAAACATAGGGAACGGTTATCACCCCTGTCACATTTTTTTTGCTGTCTGTGCCCCTGTTCAGAACATTTCACCTCACTTTGCGTCCCAATGACAACTGTTTTTGAAATGTGGTGTTTTTATTGAAACAAGGATTGGTGATAAAGCATCAGTAGAGAGGAGACACCTTTCTCCCATATTAATTCTTACAGGAGAGAATTTTCCTTCCGAGGGGTAGATTTCCTCTCACTTCCTGTTGTCTTCTTCCGTTTGCAAGTAGTAGTCGTTTGTAAGTTGGATGTTTGAAAGTAGGGACCTGCCGTATATACTCTGCAGAAATTGGCCCCTTAGGTGTTGGTGTTGGCACAACACTGAAAGCACTCACAGTTATTCTTGGTGGGTGCTGGAACGCCCTGCTGTCAACTATTATATCAGGAATTGTAATAACATATAATTGTTGATCAGTGGTAGTAAAAATTGGGCCTTTGATGGTGGTGCTGGTGCCACAACACTGTAAGGCCTGACAGTTACTCTTGGTGGGCGCAGCAATGGGCCCTGCTGTGAATTATTAGATCAATAATTATAATTGCATGCCCCTGTTGAATAGGGGCTGAAAAATTGGGCCTTTGGTGGTGGTGGTGGTGGTGATGGTGGTGCTGGTGCCACAACACTGTAAGGCCTGACAGTTACTCTTGGTGGGCGCAGCAATGGGCCCTGCTGTGAATTATTCGATCAATAATTATAATTGCATGCCCCTGTTGAACAGGGGCTGAAAAATTGGGCCTTTGGTGGTGGTGGTGGTGGTGATGGTGGTGCTGGTGCCACAACACTGTAAGGCCTGACAGTTACTCTTGGTGGGCGCAGCAATGGGCCCTGCTGTGAATTATTCGATCAATAATTATAATTGCATGCCCCTGTTGAACAGGGGCTGAAAAATTAGGCCTTTGGTGGTGGTGGTGGTGGTGATGGTGGTGCTGGTGCCACAACACTGTAAGGCCTGACAGTTACTCTTGGTGGGCGCAGCAATGGGCCCTGCTGTGAATTATTAGATCAATAATTATAATTGCATGCCCCTGTTGAATAGGGGCTGAAAAATTGGGCCTTTGGTGGTGGTGGTGATGGTGGTGCTGGTGCCACAACACTGTAAGGCCTGACAGTTACTCTTGGTGGGTGCAGCAATGGGCCCTGCTGTGAATTATTCGATCAATAATTATAATTGCATGCCCCTGTTGAACAGGGGCTGAAAAATTAGGCCTTTGGTGGTGGTGGTGGTGGTGATGGTGGTGCTGGTGCCACAACACTGTAAGGCCTGACATTACTCTTGGTGGGCGCAGCAATGGACCCTGCTGTGAATTATTAGATCAATAATTATAATTGCATGCCCCTGTTGAACAGGGGCTGAAAAATTGGGCCTTAGGCACTGGTGGCACAACACTGCAACCCCTCACAAATACTGTACTTGGAGCACAGCAATGAGGCCTGTTGCAAAGTATTGCATCAAAAATTTTAATTACACGCCCCTGTTAAACAGGGGCTGAAAAATTGGGCCTTAGCCACTGGTGGCGTCACCCATAAACCAAAATGATCTTCCAAGCTATCATCATTAATCGTATCATTGAGGAGGAGGAGGAGGAGGATAGCCAGTCAACATAACAGCACAGGCACTCAGCATCAGCATCAGTCTTGAAGGGATGTGACATTTTAAAATCAATTAGTCTGTTATATCAGCATCAGGTGCGTGGTAGCTGGTGGTGATCCAAGACTGGTTCATCTTGATGAAAGTCAGTCGATCAACCGAGTCGGTGGACAGGCGCACCCTGTGATCCGTGACAAATCCTCCAGCAGCACTGAATGTGCGTTCTGAAAGAACGCTGGATGCAGGACAGGCCAGTAGCTCAATTGCATTCTGTGCAAGCTCTGGCCAGTGATCCATCCTCAAGACCCAGTAAGCCAGAGGATTTTCGGTGGGGAAGGTGTCCAAGTCTGACCTTGCCCCTAGGTATTCCTGGACCATGTATATCAGACGCTGGCGATGGTTGCTGGAACCGATCATACTTTGGGGCTGCGGACTAAAGAATTGTCTGAACGCATCGGTCAGACGGCCACCTTCCCCACCGCTCCTTCTTTGACTGCCCGAAGCCTCAGCAACTCGTTGTCCAGGACCAGGAGTTTGTAACCTCCCAGTCTCTGGGAACGCGTTGCACAGACCTTTCTGCAAGGCCTCCCGGAGTTGTCTCATCCTCTGCTCCCTCTGCGACGGTAAGATAAGGTCTGCAACCTTACCCTTGTACCGTGGATCAAGGAGAGTGGCCAGCCAGTAATGGTCCCTCTCCTTGATCCGAAGAATACGAGGATCCTTCCGCAGACTTTGCAGGATCAGGAAGGCCATGCAGCGTAGGTTAGCTGAGGCATTCAGTCCGGAGTCCTCTGGGTCACTAAGGACGACATGATCCGCAGCCACCTCCTCCCAGCCACGTACAAGTCCACTGGTTTCTTGGGACTGTAAATCATCCCTAAAAGACTGCTGCTGATGATGCTGAGTGCCAGCCTCCACCTCCATGCTGACACAATCCTCCTCCTCCTCCTCCTCCTCCTCTTCCTGTGCGATGGGTGGGACAGAAGGAACACTGTCTGGGTAAAGGGGGCCATGAGAGGCAAGGAAGTCCTCCTCTTCCTGCCTCTGTTCTGCCTCAAGTGCCCTGTCCATTATTCCACGCAGCGTGTGCTCCAACAGGTGGACAAGAGGTACAGTGTCACTGATGCATGCACTGTCACTGCTCACCATCCTCGTGGCCTCCTCAAATGGTGCCAGGACAGTGCATGCATCCCTGATCATGCCCCACTGGCGTGGTGAAAAAAAACCAAGCTCCCCTGACCCTGTCCTGGTGCCGTAGTCGCACAGGTACTCATTGATGGCCCTCTGCTGCGTGTGCAGCCGCTGCAGCATGGCCAACGTTGAGTTCCACCTGGTGGGCATGTCACATATAAGGCGGTTCTTGGGCAGGTTCAACTCCTTTTGCAGCTCAGCCAGGCGAGCACTGGCATTATAAGATCTGCGGAAATGCACACAGACTTTCCTGGCCTGCCTCAGGACATCCTGTAAGCCCGGGTACCTGCCCAAGAACCGCTGCACCACCAGGTTAAGGACGTGAGCCATACAGGGCACATGGGTCAGTTGTCCCTGTCGGAGGGCGGAGAGGAGGTTGGTGCCATTGTCACAAACCACCATTCCTGGCTTAAGCTGGCGTGGCGTCAACCACCTCTCGGCCTGCCCCTGCAGAGCAGACAGGACCTCTGCCCCAGTGTGGCTCCTGTCCCCCAAACACACCAGCGCAAGCACGGCATGGCATCTTTTTGCCTGCGTACTTGCGTAGCCCCTTGAACGCCTACGGAGCACCGCTGGTTCCAAGGACAAACCACAGGAAGAGGCCATGGAGGAAGAAGAAGAGGAGGGGGTGGAGGAGAGAGGTGTGTCACAACCAGTAGTAGCATTTTGGAGGCGTGGCGGTGGAACAACCTCCAACACTACTGCACCTTGTCCTGCATCCTTCCCAGCTGCCAAAAGAGTGACCCAATGGGCCGTGAAAGAAAGGTAACGTCCCTGTCCATGCCTGCTGGACCATGAGTCAGCGGTAATATGCACCTTACCGCTGACCGCTCTGTCCAGCGAGGCCAAGACATTGCCTTCCACATGCCTGTAGAGAGCCGGAATCGCCTTCCGTGCGAAAAAGTGGCGTTTGGGAACCTGCCACTGAGGAACCGCACATTGCACAAACTCACGGAAGGGGGCCGAGTCTACCAACTGAAAAGGCAGCAGTTGAAGCGCTAGCAATTTAGCCAAGCTAGCATTCAACCGCTGGGCATGTGGATGGCTGGGAGTGAACTTCTTTTGACGGTCCAGCAGCTGGGGCAGGGAAATTTGCCTGCTAGAATCGGACGTTGGTGTACTGCTAGCAGAGTGCCCGCAAGTACTTGGCTGTGACACACCTAATTCTACACCTTCATTCCTCTCAGAGCAGGTTTCAGAGAGGAGTGAAGGTATAGTGGGGTTGGAGATCCCAGCTGATGCGGTGCAAGAAGAGGTCAGCTTTGTTCTTTGGTGTGGGTCTTTAAGGTAGGCTTGCCAACGAGCTGCATGGCAGGTCAACATATGTCTGATCAAGCATGTGGTGCCCAAGCGGCTGATGTTTTGGCCACGCGATATACGCTTGAGACATATGTTGCAAACAGCAGCTGTGCGATCTGATGCACTCGCCTCAAAAAAGGCCCACACCAAAGAACTTTTTGAATGACGGGCAGAGGCAGCGCCCTGCACAGGCGGAGCTCTGCGGTGTGATTCCGTCGGTGTGCTGCCCATACGCTGGCCACTCAAGGGCATCCTGCCTCGTTGGAGATGTGCCTCCTCCTCATCCTCCTCCTCCTCCTCTCTTCTATTAGGCACCCACGTGGAGTCAGTGACCTCATCATCCCCTCCCTCCTCATCACTGGAGCCAATCTGGCAGTATGCTGCAGCTGCTGGAGCATGACTGCCAGATTGGTGTCCTTCTTGAGCATCCCCTCTCTCTGCTCTCACGCTACTGCCTTCCTCTAGCTGGGTATCATCATCAGATCCTTCGAAACGCTGGGCATCCTCCTGGAGCATGTACCCAACACTGTGCTCAAACAGTTCGGGGGACTCCTCAGGAGGAGGACATGGTGGGTCTAGGGAAGGATTGACTAATGAAGATAATGATACCAGAGAAGAGGACGCTTTGGCAGCTGCTTTGCCAGTACCCTGAGCCTGGGTGAGAGAGGATGAGGAGGATGAGGTGGGCTTGGTCATCCACTCTACCAAGTCTTCGGCATGATGTGGCTCAACATGTCCAGCTGCCGAAAAGAAGGACAAGCGTGTCCCATGGCCATGTGCTGATGACAATGCACCACATCCACGACCAGCACTGTTGCCCCCAGACACAGAGCCTGCTTGCCCTCTTTTTTTGCCTCCTGACTGTCTGCCTCTCCTTGTTTGCCTTCCAGACATTTTAATGGATGGCCTGCAGGAAGATGGGAAAAAGAGCAATAAGGCTTCAGGTGTATACTGTGCAGGAGGCTTAGCAACAATGACACTGACACTGTCCCCTGCCTATCCTTCTCTGTCCCTAAACTCAAGGATTTCAAATATGGTTCAGCAAAATTGGTTTAGAACAGAATAGCACACTGTCAGTTTCACTCACTGTACCTCTCTGTCCCTAAACTCAAGGATTTCAAATATGGTTCAGCAAAATTGGTTTAGAACAGAATAGCACACTGACACTTTCCCTCACTGTCCTACTCTGTCCCTCCCTACAAACAAGATTTAGCACAGAATAGCACACTGATAGTTTCCACGAGTGTCCTTCTCTGTCCCTAAACTCAAGGATTTCAAATATGGAACAGCAAAATTGGTTTAGAACAGAATAGCACACTGACACTTTCCCTCACTGTCCTACTCTGTCCCTCCCTACAAACAAGATTTAGCACAGAATAGCACACTGATAGTTTCCACGAGTGTCCTTCTCTGTCCCTAAACTCAAGGATTGAAAATATGGAACAGCAAAATTGGTTTAGAACAGAATAGCACACTGACACTTTCCCTCACTGTCCTACTCTGTCCCTCCCTACAAACAAGATTTAGCACAGAATAGCACACTGAAAGTTTCCACGAGTGTCCTTCTCTGTCCCTAAACTCAAGGATTGAAAATATGGAACAGCAAAATTGGTTTAGAACAGAATAGCACACTGACACTTTCCCTCACTGTCCTACTCTGTCCCTCCCTACAAACAAGATTTAGCACAGAATAGCACACTGAAAGTTTCCACGAGTGTCCTTCTCTGTCCCTAAACTCAAGGATTGAAAATATGGAACAGCAAAATTGGTTTAGAACAGAATAGCACACTGACACTTTCCCTCACTGTCCTACTCTGTCCCTCCCTACAAACAAGATTTAGCACAGAATAGCACACTGATAGTTTCCACGAGTGTCCTTCTCTGTCCCTATACTCAAGGATTGAAAATATGGTTCAGCAAAATTGGTTTAGAACAGAATAGCACACTGACACTTTCCCTCACTGTCCTACTCTGTCCCTCCCTACAAACAAGATTTAGCACAGAATAGCACACTGATAGTTTCCACGAGTGTCCTTCTCTGTCCCTAAACTCAAGGATTGAAAATATGGTTCAGCAAAATTGGTTTAGAACAGAATAGCACACTGACACTTTCCCTCACTGTCCTACTCTGTCCCTCCCTACAAACAAGATTTAGCACAGAATAGCACACTGATAGTTTCCACGAGTGTCCTTCTCTGTCCCTAAACTCAAGGATTTCAAATATGGAACAGCAAAATTGGTTTAGAACAGAATAGCACACTGACACTTTCCCTCACTGTCCTACTCTGTCTGTCAGGGTCACCTGTGGCCAGGTGACAGATGCACACCATAGGGGGACAGGAGTGCACCGCGAGGTAGTGAACCCTATGGCTGGCTTCTGCGGATAGGAAACTGGGTGGTTGTGGAAAGCGGGACCAGAGGAGCACAACCGGGATCCTAACGGAAGCGAGAGCCAAGATTCCCCAGGGCGCGGAGTCTAAGACCCAGCTGGTCTTCTCCAGGGCCTCTAGTGGTGAGGATGTTACGCTGCAGGCTGGGACCAGGTCGCGGCCCCTGGAGTTTCCTAGCTCACGCCCCGTAGGATAAGGGGAAAAGAGGGGAAGCAGCAGCACACGATAAGAGAGAACCGAATAACAAGCTGAAGGTCAGGGGCCACAAGCAGACAAGGATAACGAAGAACGAGCCGAAGGTCAAGGGTCACGAGCAGACAGGGATAGTCGGGGACAAGCCAATAACGTAACAGAGAGACAGACGTAGCGCACGGCAGGCAGGAACCCAAACACACAATGCCTAACAAACACGTTGATCAGCCAAGCAGGCTTGCAGTGCACAGGTTAATATAGTGTTCTGTGATAGGGCCTGGGGTGGAGTCTGGCTGGGAGGAGATTATAAAGGAAGCCAGGTGAAAGGGCTCAGGCCTCTAAGATGAATACATGGGAAGGAAGGTAAGCTGACAGACAAACACTACTGCATATCCATGACAGTACCCTCCCTCTTATGGGCCCTCCCCCGCCTGGACCCAGGCTTAAAGGGAAATCTCTGATGAAACCTTCTCAACAGATGAGGTGCAGCGACATCAGATGCAGCGATCCAAGACACCTCCTCAGGACCAAAACCTCTCCAATGCACAAGGTACTGAAGAATGCCTCTGCAGAGCCGAGAATCCAGAACTTGTCTAACCTCGTACTTAAGATTATCCTCAGAGACCGAAAACGAGGTAGGGAGATGACAAGAAGATCTATTGAGGACCAAAGGCTCTCTAGGAATAAGCAAGGGCATGAGAGGATCAACAGGAATCTGAGGAGGGTCCCCTAGACCCTTAAAGGGGAACTGGTCATCTTGCACAGGACCATCAGACTGGGCAGATGTCAGTGGAACCCTGAAGTCAGGTTGGTTAGAAGGTGACATGTCGCCGGAGTCAAGCTGAATAGCTGAAGGACAAGCAGAACGTCCCGAACAAGAAAAAGTAGGAGGCTCACTGGGCATGGGCTGGACTGGCATAACTAGTACAGAGGCAGAGTGAATAGCTGAGTCAGGTGTAGCGACTACCTGAATCGCATCGCAAGATGTAGCGA
This sequence comes from Rana muscosa, assembly GCA_029206835.1. NCBI lineage: Eukaryota > Metazoa > Chordata > Amphibia > Anura > Ranidae > Rana > Rana muscosa. The sequence goes on from JARGYO010005626.1 coordinate 17,423,763, forward strand.
CTGCAGGACTTGTAGACAAGCTAGCCTGGCTGTGCGTCCAAGGGTGGTTAGGGACAGAGAAATGTAAATGGTTATGCAACCTGGAATGAATGACCGGCTCAGATTCACAGGGGGCAACCTTGGGTAGGCAGGACGAGGAACAGGAGGGACCCCAAGCCAGGATCTGTCCAGTAGTCCAGTCCACATGAGGAGAATGGAGCTGTAACCATGGGAGACCCAAAATTATAGGCGTTGAGGCCTTGGGTAAGATAAGGAAGGATATCCACTCCTGGTGGAGTGTCCCTACCGACATCTTAACAGGGAGGGTCTGGAAGCGGATAGGTCCCCCTGGGAGAACAGTACCATCAATCGCCAAGACCACCAATGGCGTGGTGAGGGGCAAAAGAGTAAGTCTCATGGACGATGCGATTTCCCAGTCCATGAAATTACCAGCGGCTCCGGAATCCAGATATGCTGAGACCGAATGAGAAGAAGCACCAACATGAAGGAACACAGAAAGCAGAAGACGAGAAGGGGAAGGTGATATTTCTGGGTCCAATACTCCACTTTCCAGATGAAGTGGACCCGAACGTTTTTCTGGACAAAGAGAGCAAGTGTCACGAAAATGACCTTTGCCCCCACAGTAAAGACACAGACCAAGAGTTCTGCGCCTAGCACGTTCCTCGGGGGATAGCCTGGTCCGACCCAGCTGCATGGGTTCCTCAGCTGGTAGGAGATGCTCTACGGGTCGAAGAGAGGGGAGCTCAGGCTGACTAAGAACCAAGGAGGGCTGGCGTTGCTTTTCTAAGGTCCTCTCCTGAAAGCGAATATCGATCTGGTTACACAAGGAGATAACGCCGGCCAGATCAGTGGGGATGGTTCTTCCAGCTAATTCATCCTTCACTCTATCAGACAGGCCATGCAAAAAGGTTGCGACTAAGGCCTCATTGTTCCAGCTCAACTCAGCCGACAGTATGCGGAAATGAAGGGCATACTGTCTCACAGAAGCAGACTCTTGGCGGAGACGTAAAAGGGCGCTGGCCGCTGAAGAGACACGAGCCGGTTCTTCGAAGATATTCCGAAAAAGTTTCAAGAAGCCAGACAGGCTAGAAACCACTGGATCATTCAGTTCCCACAGAGGGGCTGCCCAGGCTAAAGCTTCACCAGAGAGGAGGGAAATGATATAGGCTACCTTAGCCCAATCAGGCAGGAAGTTTTGGGGCTGGAGCTCAAAATGAATCGTGCATTGGCTAAGGAACCCCCTGCAAGCCTTGGAGTCCCCAGAGAAACGGGACAGAGCTGGCAGTTGTAGCGAGTGTGTGGCTGCGACTGGTGCAATAGGTGCAGCCGCTGATTGTATTTGAGGTTGCGGATTCAGGGTTCCCAAGGAGGCCTGAAGCTGCTCGAAGCAAGAAGCCAGATCCTGGAGGAATCGCATCACCTGAGTCTGATTCGATTCCTGGGTTTCAAGTCTGCAAACTATGCCCTGCAATGGATCATCCGCGGGTAGCGGGATGTCAGCCGGGTTCATGGCTGATCAAACTGTCAGGGTCACCTGTGGCCAGGTGACAGATGCACACCGTAGGGGGACAGGAGTGCACCGCGAGGTAGTGAACCCTATGGCTGGCTTCTGCGGATAGGAAACTGGGTGGTTGTGGAAAGCGGGACCAGAGGAGCACAACCGGGATCCTAACGGAAGCGAGAGCCAAGATTCCCCAGGGCGCGGAGTCTAAGACCCAGCTGGTCTTCTCCAGGGCCTCTAGTGGTGAGGATGTTACGCTGCAGGCTGGGACCAGGTCGCGGCCCCTGGAGTTTCCTAGCTCACGCCCCGTAGGATAAGGGGAAAAGAGGGGAAGCAGCAGCACACGATAAGAGAGAACCGAATAACAAGCTGAAGGTCAGGGGCCACAAGCAGACAAGGATAACGAAGAACGAGCCGAAGGTCAAGGGTCACGAGCAGACAGGGATAGTCGGGGACAAGCCAATAACGTAACAGAGAGACAGACGTAGCGCACGGCAGGCAGGAACCCAAACACACAATGCCTAACAAACACGTTGATCAGCCAAGCAGGCTTGCAGTGCACAGGTTAATATAGTGTTCTGTGATAGGGCCTGGGGTGGAGTCTGGCTGGGAGGAGATTATAAAGGAAGCCAGGTGAAAGGGCTCAGGCCTCTAAGATGAACACATGGGAAGGAAGGTAAGCTGACAGACAAACACTACTGCATATCCATGACACTGTCCCTCCCTACAAACAAGATTTAGCACAGAATAGCACACTGATAGTTTCCACGAGTGTCCTTCTCTGTCCCTAAACTCAAGGATTTCAAATATGGAACAGCAAAATTGGTTTAGAACAGAATAGCACACTGACACTTTCCCTCACTGTCCTACTCTGTCCCTCCCTACAAACAAGATTTAGCACAGAATAGCACACTGATAGTTTCCACGAGTGTCCTTCTCTGTCCCGAAACTCAAGGATTTCAAATATGGTTCAGCAAGATTGGTTTAGAACAGAATAGCACACTGTCAGTTTCACTCACTGTCCTACTCTGTCCCTACAAACAAGATTTAGCACAGAATAGCACACTGACACTTTCCCTCACTGTACCTCTCTGTCCCTAAACTCAAGGATTGAAAATATGGTTCAGGAAGATTGGTTTAGAACAGAATAGCACACTGGCACTTTCCCTCACTGTACCTCTCTGTCCCTACAAACAAGGATTAGCACAGAATAGCACACTGACACTTTCCCTCACTGTACCTCTCTGTCCCTACAAACAAGGTTTAGCACAGAATAACCTCCCTACCTATCCTTATTTGTCCCTAAACACAAGGAATCCAGGATTAGTAAAGGAAAAAAAATGACACTGTCCCTGCCTATGCTTCTCTTTCCCTGCTCCTGAACACAATACACAAGGCCGCCGCGCTGGCGGCCTTTTATAGTGTGGGGCGTGTACTAAACCCCCTCAGCAATAATTGGCCACAGGCATCCTGCCTGTGGCCAATCATTGCTCTCCTCGCTGCCGGCGCTGTGATTGGCCAAGCATGCGGGGTCACAGTGCATGCTTGGCCAATCACAGCGCCTGGATGACACTGCGATGGCGTAGTGCATTGTGGGCCGTTCGCGTCACTCGAATTTGGCGCGAACGGCCCAAATCGTTCGATCTTCGTCGAACGATCGAACAGCCGATGTTCGAGTCGAACGTATGTTCGACTCGAACACGAAGCTCATCCCTACTAATGAGAGGAACAGATGGGAATAGTGAGGGAAGTAAGTCTGAGGACAGCAGGCAAGATCTAGAAGTAACCAAGCAAACTCCAACTAAGTGGGAACAATACAAGTATGGTGGCCATAGGCCTTTTGCATTAGGGTGTGCACCCAAAGCTCAAACACACGTTTGTGTGTGTGTGTGTGTGTATATATATATATTGTGACAGCAGGAAGGTAAAGTCACCTGGTTGCATCCAGGGGGGTAGATATATTTCTCCCAGATTCAGGCTTTATGCTGACTTATACAACTAGGGTGGAGAGTTGTATAAGCCCAGCTGAGGCTAGTAGGCTCATGGATGACTCATACCTCTAGGGAGAGTGTGGGGCGTCGTACAGACAGGGAGTTGATGAGGCCAGCTGAAGCTTGTCAGCTCATTTAGGCCTCTATAAGAACTCCCAGCTTCATTAGATGTTAGCTCATGCCTGGAACCAGACCTGTGTGGACTGTCTAGGGAGAGTGAACCCCTGTGCGGTGAGAAAAAGCCTGTGTGGCTATTTGCTTGGACATTTAAAACCAGGGACTTAGGGACTAGGACAGCACTAGGCTGATCCCAGTTGTTAGTTAGGAAACCTGTATGTTTAGTCAGAGGTCAAGTTGACCAGGATTTAATTTGTTTATGTTTCTTTTGGCTTTGCTGTGTTTTGTCACTGTAAATAGAAAATAAACCGCACCTTTTTTTGATTTTGAAAACCACAACCTCCGTTTGCTGGGCCTGTTTTGTGTGGGGAGCCCATCCCGGGGGTCACACACACCCGCTGCCGAGCTAACCCCCTCACAGTTGGTGGAGAATGCAGGCAGTTTTTTTTTAAGCCAGCATGGAGGAGATACTGAAGCAGCTGGCTCTAGCAAATGCCAATCAACAGCAGACAAATGCAGGTTTGCAAAAGAGCCTTGCAGCTCAACAACAGAGCTTCGCAGCCCAGCAGCAAGCTCATCAACAGAGCCTTGCAGCTCAGCAACAAGCCCAGCAGCAATCTGAGGCCCGCTTCATAGACCTGTTACAGAAGCAAGAGCAGAGACTACAACAAATGGAAGCAGTAATGCAGCAACGTCCGCAGACCAGTGAGGAAAGCCGTCCCACTAATACCGCGTCCTTTGGGGTGAGTCGTTTATTGACAAAAATGACTGGAGAGGATGATCCAGAGGTATTTTTGACCACATTTGAAAGGACTGCTGAAAGAGAAAAGTGGCCTGAGGAGCAGTGGGCTGGACTGGTGGCTCCTCTGTTAACTGGTGAATCGCAGAAGGCTTACTATGACCTAGAGCCTGACCAAGCAAAAGACTATGTGATGCTAAAAGCTGAAATATTGGCAAGGCTGGGTGTCACCCAGGCTGTCCGGGCTCAGCGTGTGCATAACTGGACTTTCCAGCTTGGAAAACCCCCCAGGTCTCAAATGTATGATCTCATTCACCTAAGCAGAAAGTGGCTACAGCCAGAGACTTTGTCCGCACCAAAGATTGTGGAACGTGTTGTAATGGATCGGTTTTTGAGAGCTCTTCCTACTGCCATCCAAAAGTGGGTAAGCCATGGAGACCCAGAGACGGCCGATGGTCTTGTGGATCGTGTGGAGAAATACTTGGCTACAGAGAACCTGACGGCCTCTTCCAGAGACACTCGGACTTTCCACCCTAAGACCAGACCATCCCCAGGGGCGGATAAGAGGATTCCAAGGGGTGAGGGTGGAGAGAGTGAGAGGGTGGGAGCTCTACCCCAAGTTTGGCGAGAACAGCCTGGGAAATCAGCGGCTCAAGAGGCGGCAAGAAGGATCGTTTGCTACCGCTGCCGGCAAGCGGGACATATTGCAGCCAATTGCCCGGTTGTGGAGGAACCCATGCAGTGTGACTTTCTGATGGGCAGACGTCAGTCGCTGTGTGCGACAGTCGCATGCACTGCCATTCGAGGAACTGAGAAACATTTATGCAAAATGTGTGTTAATGGTAGAAATGTTGTGGTATTGCTGGATTCAGGTAGCCTTGTGACCCTGATAAAGGCTGAGTTAGTTAAAACAGAGGTCTCTGGGAATAGCAAGGTAGCTGTTATTTGTGTGCATGGGGACACCCGAGAGTATCCAGTGACTACAGTGTGTTTCGAGACCCCCAAAGGTACCCTCTCTCATCCAGTGGGCTTAGTATCTCAGTTACCGCATGACGCCATTGTGGGAAGGGATTTTCCGAAGTTCTGGGAACTGTGGGATGATCCTGAGCCCCCCACTGGTGCCCCTATGTACCAGGAATGGGATAGCCAGAACTCCCCTGAGAGTGGTGAGGACTCTCCGGAATTTCCCTTATCAGTATTGGCAGGGGAGACTCAAGAAACTGGAGAGGAGCCCACCTCCTCAGACGAAAACCTACCGTCTGTGGAGTTTTCTGATCTTGAGGTTCACAGGGAAAACTTTGCCACAGAACAGTTGAAAGACCCCGCCCTAATAAATGCACGGGAAAACGTAGTGAAAATAGATGGCGAGTTAGTGAACCCAGATAATACCTGCACTTACCCATACTTCAGCGTAGAGAAGGACCTACTGTATCGGGTGGCAAAAAGGGCAGAAGAAACCGTTGAGCAGCTTGTGGTGCCCAAACCTTACAGGAAGTTGGTGTTGGAGTTGGCCCATGGGCACATTCTTGGAGGTCATCTGGGGACAGAGAAAACCCGAGAGAGGGTATTACAGAGATTCTATTGGCCGGGGGTGATAAAGGACATAGAAAATTATTGTTCCTCCTGCCCTGTGTGTCAGAGGTCGGCCCCGATGCCACATTTCCGTAGCCCGCTGGTCCCTCTACCCATCATTGAGGTCCCGTTTGAGAGGATCGCCATGGATTTGGTAGGTCCTATAATCAAGTCCGCTAGGGGGCACCAGTACATATTAGTTATAATGGACTATGCCACCCGTTATCCAGAAGCGATCCCTCTCCGAAATACCTCGGCCAAAACCATAGCCAAAGAGCTATCTCTTGTGTTTAGCCGGGTGGGTATTTGTAGAGAACTGCTTACGGACCAAGGTACACCCTTTATGTCCCGGGTTATGAAGGAGCTGTGTAAATTGTTCAAAGTGACGCAATTACGTACATCTGTGTATCACCCCCAAACCGATGGGCTGGTTGAAAGATTCAACAAAACCCTAAAGCAAATGTTGAAGAAAGTGGTGGATAGAGATGGAAAGGATTGGGACTGTCTACTTCCTTATCTGATGTTTGCTATTAGGGAGGTGCCCCAATCCTCTACGGGATTCTCCCCCTTTGAGTTACTGTATGGGAGACACCCAAGAGGGCTGTTGGATATTGCCAAGGAAACTTGGGAAAGTGAGAGTTCTCCCCACAGGAGTGTGATTGAGCATGTCGCCCTGATGCAAGACCGAATTGCACAGGTAATGCCCATCGTGAAGGAACATTTGGCCCAAGCGCAGTTAGCACAGCAGAGAGTGTACAACCGTGGAGCCAAGACCCGTACCTTTTCCCCGGGGGATAGGATACTGGTACTTGTCCCTACGGTTGAAAGTAAATTCCTTGCCAAATGGCAAGGCCCCTACGAGATAATGGAAAAAGTGAGCGAAGTGAATTACAAGGTCAGACAACCAGGAAGGCGAAAGCCCGAACAGATCTATCACGTTAATCTGTTGAAAGCCTGGAGGGATAGAGAGTCCCTAGTCGCAGACACTTGGTCACCAGCTCAAACTGGTTGCGTGATTCCTGAGGTTGGAATAGCAGCCACCTTGTCACAACCCCAACAACAGGAGGTTAAGGAGTTTGTGCTTCGCAACAAGGAGGTATTCTCTGAGCTGCCGGGACAAACATCTGGGGTAGAGCATGACATCATTACCCCGCCCGGTGAAAGGGTGAAGTTAAAACCCTATCGGATCCCAGAGGCCCGACGGGAGGCAATGCGGGAGGAAGTACAGAAAATGCTGAACTTAGGGGTGATAGAGGAGTCCCAAAGTGATTGGTCTAGTCCCATTGTGTTGGTGCCTAAACCGGATGGGAGCTGGCGATTTTGTAACGATTTTCGTCAGTTGAACAAAGTTACAAAATTTGACACCTACCCCATGCCACGTATAGATGAGTTGATCGACCGGCTGGGAACAGCCCGATACATGACGACTCTTTACCTCACAAAAGGGTATTGGCAAATCCCCCTGGCCAAATTGGCCAAAGAGAAAACCGCATTTGTAACCCCAGACGGGGCGTTCCAATATAAAAGAATGCCGTTCGGGTTACAGAATGCGCCGGCCACGTTCCAGCGGAAAATGGACCAGATGCTGAGGCCCCATCGGAAGTATGCTGCGGCTTACCTGGATGACGTAATTGTCCATAGCACAGATTGGGCCTCACATCTGCCAAAAGTGCAAGCAGTCCTGGACTCTGTTCGGGAAGCGGGGTTTACGGCTAACCCCAAGAAGTGTACCATTGGGCAGGAGGAGGCCAAATATCTTGGGTACACCATTGGGAGGGGAGTAATAAAACCCCAACTCAACAAAGTCGAGGCCATCCAGAGTTGGCCACGTCCCAACAGCAAGAAGCAGGTACGAGCCTTTCTGGGAATCGCTGGGTATTATCGGCGATTCATTCCCCACTTTGCTTCTAAGGCTGTGCCCCTAACCAACCTGACGAAGGGGAAAGGGTCGGTCATGATTAAATGGACCCCCGAGGCTGAGGCAGCATTCCAATTCTTGAAACAAGCCTTATGTAGCCAGCCAGTGTTGTACTCACCCGACTTCTCTAAAGACTTTGTCGTACAAAGTGATGCGTCAGATGTGGGGTTAGGAGCAGTATTGTCCCAGGTCTGGAACGGGGAAGAGCACCCAGTCATTTACCTCAGCAGGAAGTTGAAGTCCCATGAGGTAAATTACGCCACCGTTGAAAAGGAGTGTTTAGCGGTGAAGTGGGCTCTAGATTCCCTTCGGTACTACCTGCTAGGTAGGCACTTTGACATGGTTACGGATCACGCTCCGTTAAAGTGGATGGCTCAAAACAAGGAAACAAATAGAAGAGTGAATAGGTGGTTCCTGGCCCTCCAGGAATTCAACTTCACAGTAAAGCATCGCCCTGGCGTTCAAATGGGGAATGTGGATGCTTTGTCTCGAGTACATGAATGCCTGATTGCTGGTGTTCCAACCCCGAGGTTAAAACAAGAGGGGGGGGTATGTGACAGCAGGAAGGTAAAGTCACCTGGTTGCATCCAGGGGGGTAGATATATTTCTCCCAGATTCAGGCTTTATGCTGACTTATACAACTAGGGTGGAGAGTTGTATAAGCCCAGCTGAGGCTAGTAGGCTCATGGATGACTCATACCTCTAGGGAGAGTGTGGGGCGTCGTACAGACAGGGAGTTGATGAGGCCAGCTGAAGCTTGTCAGCTCATTTAGGCCTCTATAAGAACTCCCAGCTTCATTAGATGTTAGCTCATGCCTGGAACCAGACCTGTGTGGACTGTCTAGGGAGAGTGAACCCCTGTGCGGTGAGAAAAAGCCTGTGTGGCTATTTGCTTGGACATTTAAAACCAGGGACTTAGGGACTAGGACAGCACTAGGCTGATCCCAGTTGTTAGTTAGGAAACCTGTATGTTTAGTCAGAGGTCAAGTTGACCAGGATTTAATTTGTTTATGTTTCTTTTGGCTTTGCTGTGTTTTGTCACTGTAAATAGAAAATAAACCGCACCTTTTTTTGATTTTGAAAACCACAACCTCCGTTTGCTGGGCCTGTTTTGTGTGGGGAGCCCATCCCGGGGGTCACACACACCCGCTGCCGAGCTAACCCCCTCACAATATATATATACACACACACTATATTGTCAAAAGTATTGGGACACATGCCTTTACACACACATGAACTTTAATGACATCCCAGTCACCGCTGACATCCGACGCTCCATAGAGTTGTATGGAGCGCCCGTTCAGGTCCGCCAAAAAAACTGACAGGCGGACCTAAACGGTCCGCCCTTATGAAAGGGGCCGTATACAGTATGTCTTATTTTCAGTGTGATGTGTATTATATGTGTTGTTACATATCACAGAGACCGGTATTGTGGTAATATTGAAGTTTATTGAGATTTTCATACATTAGAGGGTTCCACCATTATTGTTAAGTTATTGTTTATTAGGTTAGCGATGCATTTTTTTTTTGTGGTGTGGGAACACATATCAGTGCTTAGTGGCAGGCCTTTTACTGACACTTTTTTATTTTACCTCCAGTAGATTATTGTAAATAGTAGTGTGGTGATTACCTATTATACTAAAGATTGGCATGTGGCAATAATAAACATCAACAGAATTCAGTTGTGCCTCACCAGGCCGGCAACCCATGGACAATGTGCCTGTCTGCTGTGTTCATCTCCCCATCCCTGCACTCTTCCACTGATTGGCAGCAATGATTGGCACTGATAGGCACCACTGATTGACAGCACTGATGGCCACTGATAGGTGGCACTAATGGGCACTGATTGGCAGCACTGATAAGGCAGCACTGATGGGCCCTGATTGGCACTAATAGGCAGCACTGATAGGTAGCACTGATTGGCAGCATTTAGTGGCAATGATGGGCAGCACTGATGGGTACTGAAAGGCAGAACTGATAGTCAACACTGATGAGCACTGATAGGTGGCACTGATGGGCATTGATAGGCAGCACTGATGAGCACTGATTGGCAGCACTGATAGGCGGCACTGAATGGCACTGACAGGTGCCACTGATTGGAAGCACTGATTGGCAGCACTAATGGGCACTGATAGGCAGCGCTGATGGGCACTGATAGGCAGCACTGATGGGCACTGATAGGCAGCACTAATTTGCACGTATGGGCACTGAATGGTGGCACTGATTGGAGGCACTGATAGGTGGCACTGATTGTCACTGATAGGAGGCACTGTTTGGCACTGACAGATGGCACTGATAGGCGACACTGTTTGGAATCACTGATTAACATTGATTGGCACTGACTGGCACTGACACGTGGTACTGACAGGTAGCACTGACTGGCACTGACATGTGGCATTGACAGGTGGCACTGATTGGAAGCACTGACTGGCACTGACAGGTGGCACTGATTGGCACTGACAAGCAGCACTGGCACTGATTGGCACTGACAAGCGGCACTGGCACTTATTCACACTGACTTGCGGCACTGATTGGCACTGACTGGTGGCACTAACAAGCGGCACTGGTACTGACAGGTGGCACTGATTGGCACAGACTGGTGGCACTGATTGGCACTGACTGGTGGCACTGACAAGCGGCACTGGCACTGATTGGCACAGACTGGTGGCACTGATTGGCACTGACTGGTGGCACTGACAAGCGGCACTGGCACTGTCTGGTGGCACTGACTGGTGGCACTGACTGGCACTGACAAGCGGCACTGGCACTGATTGGCACTGACTGGTGGCATTGATTGGCACTGACAAGCGGCACTGGCACTGACAGGTGGCACTGATTGTTACTGACTGGTGACACGGATTGGAAGCACTGACAGAGGAGAGGGGGGTATTACATTGAGCAGATGTTGGTGGATGTAAGAGCCGCTCAGTGTGTGACACTGTGCTCCTGTATTGTAACTGCTTGCAGGGAGACAGAGGATCTGTCAGATTTCAGAGTTGACGTTGGGGTGGGCGGGGCCTAGCAGCTATCGAACCCGAGCCAATAGGAGGAGGAAAGTTGCTAGAATTATGAAGCTCCTCGCAGACTCTCCCTACAAGCAGTTACAATAGATGACACTGTCATCTATTGTAACTGCTTGTTGGGAGAGAGAGGAGCTTCATAATTCTGCGGTGATATGGGGGTCGGCGGGACTGAGCAGCTATCAAACATGAGCCATTATTGGTCTGTTTAAGAAAAGGGGCGGGGCCACATACGTAGCGGTACGCCCATTCCTCCTCCTATTGGCTGGGGTTCGATAGCTGCTAGGCCCCGCCCACCCCAACGTCAACTCTGAAATCTGACAGATCCTCTGTCTCCCTGTAAGCAGTTACAATACAGGAGGACAGTGTCACACACTGAGCGGATCTTACAAGCACCAATTTCCGCTCAATGTGATACTGTCTAAGCCCGGCAATTGGAAGCAGCATTTCACAGCAGCCCAGCGGGCAGATCTCGGGAGAGCATGGGGCTACACAAACACTGCACGGGTGATTAGGGTGTGCCCAGGCACACCCGGGAAACACCCCGTGCGCACGTCTATGATGGTGGCCGTTAGGGATCCTGGCCACCATCCTGGCCACCATCCAACATCCACCATAAAAGACACTCAGAGGATCACAGCTATTCATGACCACTCAAACATAATGAAATGAGAATACAGATACTTGCCAAGAAAGAGAAAGTTAAATTGTAAACCTTTTCCTCCTCATATTACAGAATTCAGGAGGAGGAGGAGATCAAGCCTGGCAATTGGCCGCTCAGGATTTTGCAACCTACGGGTGCTTAAATGCTCCTCTATACCTGAAACCAGGTATCTAATAAGGACGCCCAATTAGCAACTTAGCTGCGGGGTAAAAACAATAAATGTCAGTATCCACGAGTGAGACGTTGTTCTATAAAAGAACTTGTCACTTTGTCCTAAATCGGCAAATAACAGAAGCTGAACACCAGGCAGATATATAGGACAAAAAAGTAAGTGCAGCCCTGTAATCTGTAACACACCATTAAATGTATTTCTCTAAATGTAGTAGTGTAAGTACCTGAATTTGTCTTGGTGTTGACATCCTGCAATCCCCTGTACAATAGAACTTAGAATGGGGGAGGTCTGACACTTCTTTGTGCGCTGTGCGCAGATCAGCGACCAGATTGGCCAGGAGGAGAAGCCAGGGAATCCGGGGAAGCAGCCCACGACGTGGATGGGGTAAGTGTGGGTGGGCGAGCAGGCGGGCAAGTGGGCGGGGGGGTTTGTTTGCCACCCCCCCAAAAAATGAAGCACCAGCCACCACTGCTTCCAATGTGTTTTTTTTGTTCATTCCAGTTCTGAGATTTTTACAGATCTGCTACATAACACTGCCCTGTTTTTTTTTTTTTAGCTCAAAAGACCTGATTTTCTCAGCTGCAGCTAAAGTCTGCTTTTTTTATTTATACCTGCAGGTAAGTCTATAATAAAGCTTACCTGTAGGTACAGTAAACATTTCCTAAACATGCACCGTTTAAGAGATATTTAATTTAGTAGCAGCCAGTGTCATCATCGGTGCATGCGCACTGCGGACGGACTGCTGTTTGTTAAGAGAGATGTGTTGTGGCAGTGACTCCTGAGTGCATGCGTGGAAGTGAAATCATTGTGGTTCAGCCATTCAAACGGCCGAAGCCAGGGAACATGGATAGGAAGAATGGGTAATAATGGAAGCCCGGGCATCAGTTACAGCATGTTGTTGGAGGTGCCATCATGTGCTAAAAAAAATAAAAACCCTGTAGAAATCCATGCGTCCGGCGCCTTGCATTGGGTGTGGTCCTCTGCACCCCTTATGGACCGGCCACCGCTGCTTGGAAGTGTGAAAAGTGTGAGAAGTGTGGAAGATGGTCCATTTAATGTCACCCTGATTTGCTAGTATGCTTTGAATCATTATCCTGTTGAAAGTCTAATTTTGGGTCAAACTTCAACGTTTGGACAGACAGCCTCACATTCTTATAAAGCACAATTTGATATGATGCAGAATATATAATTGACTTGATAGCTGTAAGCTTCCCAGACCCTGAAACATCAAAGCAACCCCATGCCATAACATTTCCACCACTGTACTTCAAAGTTGTTATGAGGATCTTCTTATCTTGGCTTATATGTCCAATGGCAAACTCTAATCTTGTTCTTTTTTGACCGAAAAGGCTTTTTTTTAACGTGACTCTAATGCAGGTTGAACTGGTACAATAACTTTCTGATTTGTAGATGCATGAACTTTGACCCGAACTGTCTCAAGAAATACCTAAACACCCACAATAAAGTGTTGGGGTTTTTAAAGACTTTTTTACGTATCAAATAGTCAGCTCTTGATTCAAATTTTCTGGGCCAGCCAGCCGTGGACAAATTAGCATTTGTTTGAAATCTATGCCATATGTAGATAATTTTGCTTACAGAGGAATGATTCATTCTAATTATTTGTAATCTTTTAAATATTCTGCTAGACTTGTTATAGGTATTGACAACTTTCTTAGAGCACTCAACATATCTTAGTATGATTACATTACACATGTCAATAGCAAAGAGAACAACTGACCCTAGGTGTCTGAGATTTAAATAAGACACGCTCCATCTGCATATTCCCTACTCTATTCATTGGCAGCTAATCTAGAACATCTGATTTTATTTAAATTGATTTTTAGTGGTGGTAAATGTCCCAATGAAGAAAGCCGATGCTTGCGTGTACCTAATGACAGTTATTGGTGCCAAATTAACAATTTAAACAGTGCCCAGGATCAGTGCTGTCTGTTCTACAGTGTTCCCTGTGATTCCTGCTACCTGTTTACCCTAAACCTGTTCCAGTTGCTAACTTGGCTTGTTCCTGACTACTCCTGCTATCCGCCTGCATCCCACCCCAGCTTGTCTCTGACGCTGCTCCTGCCTATTCCTCTGGTTACCTTGCTGCCTGCCTGCTACCGATCCAGCCTGTACCTTGACTTCGCTCCAGCCACTGCATCTTTTCCTGATCTGCCCGCATGTGTATGACCTGGCCTGCCTGCACCTGCCTGTGTTCCTAACCTACAGAACACCCACATCACTAGCTGCTGTGTCCATCTTCCGGTCTTTATCGCTCTATTACCAACCTGCTCCAGTCTTCAGCCTACCTGCTGTTCCTGGTCTCCTTTCTTGTTGGTGATCCTCCACGGTGCCATCGGAAGTTCCAAGCCAGCTCCTCCACTGGCGATCTTGCCAGACACCCGTGCCACTCTGCACTTCTGTGCCTCCTATTTTCTCTATCAGGGGTTCTCGAGTCAGAGGTGTAAGAGAGGCCTTCTTCTGCATATCGGGCTCTACTACCAGGTACGTGACATCGTGCTCAAAGGAATAGGCATGTGTGCAGAACAGTCCATAGAACTGTACACAGCATTAGGACCTTGTGCGCATGTTTACAGGCACATGCGCATACATGTATGCATGCGTGTGCACATTAGCGCTGTGTATATGCTCATGTGCGTGAGTGTGCTTGTTTGATGGATAGTGACTTATTTACAGCCTTATAAATTTCAGGTTCATTGCTGAGTGGTCATCAGCTCCTTCTGCTTGTGATCTGATCCTGTGTTTTTTTGTATCCTGACCTGGCTTGTTCATCCTGCTTGTTCCTAACCCTCTGTTGCTGACTCTGGCTTGTGACTCGACCTAGCTTCCTGCTTGCTGTTCCAGTACATTTTTTGATAGCTTGATGCTGACCTTGGCCTGGCTCCAACTCTGCTCCTGGTTCCTGACTTTGCACTCCAGCTGCCCGATTGTTGCTGACCTCTGCACGTCTGACCACGCATCCGAAATCCAGTATCCACCTGCTCCAGCTCTGCTTCTGCTCCCAAGATATTCTGAACCAGATCTTCTATAGGCACCTATGCCACTCTGTGCCCTGTTATACACTGTCATCATCCTCAGGGGAAACAGGACAGCAGTGTTAATTTTGGCAGCAAATTTTGTTTTAGTTTTAGTCGTAGACTCAGGACTAAAATGCCATTTTAGTTTTAGTCCCATTTTAGTCTTCTGCAATAGTTTTAGTTTTAGTCGTATTTAGTCGACTAAAACTCCAATTCATTTTAGTCGAGTTTTAGTCGACTAAAACTCCTTTTAGTTGTCTAAAATCTAATAGGTGTAGTTAAATTGTAATTGTAATGCATCAATTAAACATTTCTCTACCATTTCCAAACTCATTATTATATAGTAACTGCTGCTGGAGTGAGAAATCAAATATGTTTTTTTTTAATGGTTAGGTTTGAACATGGACTACAGAGACACAGATTTATTTGTTATACAACGTCTTTATTTAAGTAAAAACTTTTCGTCAAGAATATTGCTGTTTTAATAAAAGGATAAAATACCCCCCAAAAAAATAGGAACACTTTGCGTGACATTCATGTGTGCGCGGTTGGCTCTGCTGCTTCTTCTCAGCCAAGGGAGTGTGCGGTGTGGTGGGCCCACTCACAATTTTGCCTAAGAAGAACACAGCCATGAATAAATGGTACAAAAACATACTATTCAGGCTCCGAGAACAACTTCTCCTAAGTCCTACTCCTAACCATCTAAGAACAGTTTGGTGATGAACAGAACAACATGTCTTTTCCAGCATGATGGAGCTCCTTACCATAAGGCAAAAGTGATAAGTAGTACTAGTAAGTAAGTGGTACTGGGAACAAAAAATAATAATTTTGGGTCAATGGCCAGGGAAACTAGACCTTAATCCCTTTGAGAAGTAACAAGTTGAACTTGTGGTGGACTGGTGGTCATGGTCAATCCAACCTCAATAGGCTGGTGATGAGGGTGAGGGAAAGGGAACCCCAAAAAAACCCACAAATTCTGACAAGTTGAACTTGATTGACAATGACAACATGCCACCAGGATTGTCAGGCCCAGGGCAAATTGCAGCAGAGCAGAGGTCTTTAAAAAGAAGGGTCAACTAACTCAAGTCAACACTGTGACTGCGTGACTGCAGTGCAAATATTGACTCTTTGCATTTGCAATGCATAAAATTAATGTCAATAAAAGCATTTGACACTTGTGCAATGCTTTTACCGGATACAATGATCTGACACAAATGTCAGATCATTGTATCCCAGATACATCTGAGACTGACACAAAAAGATCTAAAACACTGAAGCAGCACTAGCAGACATTATCAAAATTATTTTGGTGTCATTTTGGCCATAGCTGTACATGTACATGCCATGGCCAACCAAGCACAGACAGCAGCACACTGCACAGGCACTGTTACTTACTGCCTGGTGCCTGTCTGGCAGTGGCACAGGCACAGAGAGAGCACTCCCAAGTCCGACTCCCGACTCCTGACTAATACTATGCTGTGAGAGCATACAAACAAACCAATACTTGAAGGTAATGCTTATTTCTACAATAAGAATAAGTTTACTGTCAGTTTATTATTTCAACAGTTCTAATTCTCAGAAACATTCAAAGAAAAAGTGCACAGTCTACAATAATGCCATTAGTGCGTGGATTTACTGGATTATAACAGTCACCACTTTTTATCAACTCCAGTCCTCTCTCTCTCAGCATCCAGTTTCACAATGACAAAATAGAGGTAAATATCACACTAAAAGAAAAGACGGTTGCCCTTTTTGACCGTCCATTACCGTTACTGATCTATTTTTCTTTCATTAGTGTGCTATTTACCTATATTGTCAAATTTGTCAATGCTAAAAGAGAGGGTACATTGTCAGTCAACAAGTTGGTTGATAAAAAGTGGTGGTTGACTTGTTATTGTTCCAGAATACACATACTAATGGCATGGCATTTGTAGCCTCAGCCTGAGCCTGTGCATTTTCCCTATGAATTTGACTGACAATTAAAACTGTTGAACTACTGATTCTTCCTATCCTATCGCAATAAGCAGAACCCACAAGTATTAGGTATGCTTCTGTAAATAGAAATACTTGAAGAGAATAATAAAACACTCCTATTTGTTTCGATTAATTGTAAGGAAAGCACTTTGTGCCAACATGACCCTTGCTCTATTCCGCCGACCTCTAGAGAGGTCACCTGTAACACTGAATACCCTCTCTGCAAAGGCTTGAGAAGCTGGCATAGCCAGCAGGTCTAATGCAAAAGGTTTTAGCTGGTGATACAAAGTGTCACTCTTTGACAGCCAAAAATCTGTTGCGGTGGTGTACTCCTCACGGATGGCAACTTGGTACAAAAGCTCTTCCTTATATTTTCTGAACTGCTGCTCTATGCTGTTTGGGGAGATCCTCTGCTTGGGTCTTCTGCGGCATTTAGAAAGAAACCGAAAGACTGGTTGCTTAGATGTGGATGCCGGTGGCGGTGCTTCTTTGACTTCCTGTGATCGTTCTTCTACCACATCATCGTCAGACAATTCCTCAAGGGGTGTGTGTGGCAATGTGGATTTTCTTGCGGCATACTCCTCTGTCTTTTTAAGCAGTTCTTGAATATTCTCATCCGCCACATCAACAAGGGTTTCACAGACGATAGGGTTGACAAAACAAGCAGCTGCTGCAAGTGGAGAGAACATTTCGTCAGTTGGATCTAAGAATGAAGCAAAACCATGGTTGACACTCCCTTTCATTTTCTGTGCAATTGTGGCAAGGTCTTGGTAGCTAGTGTTCTGTTTAAAGTCCTCAAGATGGCTGAGCAGATCAAAGAGGGCAGGAACAGCCAGGGACATGGACATGGTGTCACTCTGGAGGGTTTTAGTATGTTCTGCAAAAGGCAGCAGTAGGTCATGCAATGATGTGAGCTTTTGCCATTCACTAGGGAGCAAGCTGTCCCATCCCATGCTGTTTGCAATTTGGCAGACTGACTCTTTTTCAGTTTGAGGAGTCTTGCGATCATGTTGAATGTACTTGACCAGCGTGTGAGGCAGTCATTTAAAAGAATAAGGCCACAATGCTCCAATAGCTTCTGTGTTGCAACTGAAGACTTGCGGAAGAGGTGCACTATTGATCTTGCTTTATCCAGTATTCTCTTCACACTTGCCTTCTTATGCACCATGTGGACCACAAGTTGCAACGTATGCACCACACATGGTGTCCGGTCCATGTCGATCTGTTGATACCTATCAAGTGGAACACACACACACAGCCCAATAAGCATAAAGTATACTATAGAAAATGTTTCTTCCATTCTATTATTTTAACACTTAACATCTTATGGGAATACTTTTACAGTACACAAGACAAATTATAGTGGAAAAATAAAAAAGGTGCACTGACTGACTGCACTACGTAGACTAGAGCAGATAGCGCTGTGCCCCCATATCAATCATCTCATAGCCATTAGATAATTGACTGGTGACTGTCACCGTGTCAACCATGTCATCATGTAAAAGAATAAAAATGTCTCACTCACTCACCGCAGATCATCAATTTCCAACTCAGCCTCAGAGTCACTTTCCGTCATGGGGGAGTCTTCCTCACTAGAGCTGGGTGGTTCTTCTGCTGCTGCTGTGGTTTGTTTAAATGCCGCCACCATATTGCTCCCGTTGTCTGTTATCACTGTAAGGATCTTCCTCTTTGGTATGTCCCAGTCTTGCAAGCATTTGTCCACACAGGATTTGATTGACTGTGCAGTGTGTGGGTGGGATACTTGTTCAAGGGCCAACAATATGTGTTCAGGTTTATTTTGTTCAACACAAAAGTAGCATGCACTTATAGCAAGGAATGAAGCTGAGAGTCCTTTTTTGGTCCACAAATCAGTGCAAATAGATACTCTCCGAGCAGCAGCCACTCTCTTTTTGAATTTTTGTTTATCATATTCATATTGTTTGTCAATCAGATTGCTTATTTTAGTTTTCTTTGGAACAGTCAGCTTCCTATCTAGTGTCTCCATCATGCTAACAAAGTCCTCATCTTCAATCGTTCTGACTGGTAATCCGGTGCGCCCAATCCATCTTGCTATGGCCTCCTCCCTGGCATGTTGTTCCTTAGAGTCAATTTTATATTTTGAAGCACCTAAAAGAGCAGTGCAAATAGTTTGCTGTGGTTGTGCACTGCCACTGGCTTGACTCAGTCCATCATTTGATGTTTTCAGTATCTGTGGGGTTGAATTAGGGGGGAAAATTAAATGTATTCTGATTTTACGTGCTCTCTTACCCCAGTGACCCTCCCCACCCACACAGTCAGTCAGCTCCAACTAAGTTTCCTCTCTATAATATACTATATGTATAGCAGAGAAACACATGGCGGTCGTTGATATTTTATGTCACACGGTATTTGCGCAGCGGTATTTCAAACGCATATTTTTTTTTAGGAAAAAAGGCACTTTCATGAATAAAAAAATAAATAAACAGTAAAGCTCAATTGTTTCGTATAATGTGAAAGATCAGATGATGTTACGCGGGGTAAATACCAAACATGACTCGTGTAATAATGCAGAATTGGCGACAAACTACACTACTGTACCTAAACATCTACATCTTAATATTATCTTTATCTTTATATTGTCACATGTTGCTGTGCTTACCTTTTTATGAATTTCAGGATGAGTTGTCCGCAAATGACGCTTCAAATTTGTTGTATTTTTACCAGCAAGTGTCGCTCCGCATGGTTTGCAAAGAGTCTTGTTGTCCTTAACATCAAATGTAAAATACCGCCATAGATCTTCTCTTTCTACCAGTGATAATCACAGCCGACATTCCTGTATAGTAATAGTTTGGACTTCGGAGTCTTGGATATTGTATGGTGGGGGGGGGAAGCCTGTATGTGGCAGTGCTCTCTCGACGGTGGTCTCTGAGTAGAGTAGAGTAGGCCTGTGAAATTAGGAAATAAATGGCATGCAGTCAGTACAGTACACATTCTGCCTGGATGTTGGTCTTACTCTGAGGGGATAGCCTATAATGGACAGTGAGACATATTTTGCAAAAAGGCCTGGAATGGATGCCAGTGCCACTCCACTGAGCAGCAGAATTTCATCACACAACAAGTGGTCGTCTAAGGGCAGTAGTACTGTACTAACTAGTAGTAGTGGGTCAGGGGAGGGGGAGGCCTCAGGCCTGTTGTACGTACCACAATTTGTGTAGCTCTGATGTGATGTCTGTACTCTGGGTGGGAGAAGAGTGGCGGGTGGAGTCGGAGTAGTCGGGAGTCGGGAGCGGGACTCTGTCTGGAGACTCGGAGTGCTTTTTCTGTCTGTGTCCTGTCTGTGTCCTCACGTGGGCGGCCTCGCCTCACCACTGGCGTCAGACTCTTCTTACGGTGTTGCTGGGCGCGCAGATTGCGTAAGTAGGCGGAGCTCCGTAAGTTGTTAAACGTCCCTCCAGGACGAAAACGTGCTGTACTTTTCGTTCCGTTTTCGTCACTTTAAAATTGCCGCTGACGAAATCGTTGACGAAAACGTTTTCGTTGACGAAATTAACACTGCAGGACAGGAGGTGTGAAGGGCAGCCCTCTTGTCAGCTTGGCCTCGACCAGGTACATAGGTCCTTAACTTTAAGTGTGAGGGTGATGGAAAAGGAGGAAGATTTAGGGTGGGAGTTAACACAAAACGGAAAATTTATATCAAATACTTACCGTAATTTTCCTTTCCTGATGGACTCCATGGCAGCCTACGTGTGGGTTAATCCCGCCCCTCATACCTCATAGGACCCTTCTCCCATAAATCTTTGCTCTGGGCCAGAGGCCGTGTTCCAAAATTTAGCCTACTCCAGCCACTGGGAGGGAACTCCTGCTGCCATGGAGTCCATCAGGAAAGGAAAATTACGGTAAGTATTTGATATAAATTTTCCGTTTTCCTGACAGACTCCATGGCAGCCTACGTGTGGGAAATAACTAGCCATACACACCCGGGTGGGCAGAGTGCTGGACAAAAGAAAAAAGGTTTAATTGGCACCATCAACAGACAAGATACGTAAACCACTACGCAGTAGTGTGCCATGAACGTGTCACCTTACCTTACCTTACAAATAACTTCTGGAGGCACGTGACGTGATGCCGCCCATGATGAAGACACACTTCTAGTTCAGTGAGCAGTCACCGCTTCTGGAGGCGCCAAGCCCTTGGCTTTATAGGCCCACTGAATGGCCTGAACAATCCATGGTCCGATAGATCTGGAAGAGGCACGCATTCCCTTATACTTCCTGTGAAAAGAACGAGCAGGTGGTCGGTCTGAAGGAAAGAAGCTGTAGCTTCAAGATACTGACTCAGAGCTTTTCCAACATCTAAGGGATAAACACTGGAATCCTTGGTAGATCTGAACGTTGGAAGAGCAATCTCCTGATTGTCATGAAACACAGATGCCACCTTGGGGTTTGAACCCAACATAGGAATTAAAAAGTTTAGAAATGGCTCCTTGCATCCCTGAGAGCTGATTTCAGAGACCCTCTTGGCCGATGTTATAGCCACCAAGAAGACAACTATTAGAGAGAGTCATTTGACAGAAGATTGATCTTCATGTTCCAACTCTCTACCTAAGAAAAAATCCAGGACAAGGGGAAGATCCCAATTAGAAAAACTTGGCTCTGAGGTCTGAGCCTTATTGCTCCTCTGAAAAACTACTGAGTAAGAGGGTGTCTAGCCCAGGAAACACCCGTAAAGGCAGAGATTACAGTGATTTGGACTCGCAGTGAGCTGACTGACAATGAGAGATCCAATCCTGATTGTAAGAAGCCCAGGATATCATGTATCTTTGGGTTATTGCAAGAACCTGCAGTGGAAGAGGTGTAGTCTGAAAACTTTTTCCAAATCCTCTGGTAGACCCTGTTGGTGCCTGTTCTTCTGGCATTTAATATTGTGGAGATGGCCCTACTTGGACAGCCTAGGGCCTCCAACCTTCCCCTCTCAAGAACCAGATCATCAGATGTAGATGGGCCGGGCATGGATGTAGAAATACCCCTTGTGATAGGAGATCTGGTCTGGAGGGTAGAGGAACTGGGTCCCGGAAGCTGAGTTGCATCAGCAGTGGAAACCATGGCTTGTTTGGCCAGTACGGGACTATTGCCACTATCTCTGCTTCTTCCATCCTGAGCCTCGACAAAAAAACGGAGAATGACAGGAACCGGGGGAAATGCATAGTCCCTGTGGAACCGCCAATTGTCTGTCAGAGCATCTACCCAAAAGCCTGGGGATACCAAGACCTCGTGTAGTATCTCTCTAGTCTGAAGTTGCATGGGGAGGCGAACAAGTCTACTTCCGGAATGACTCCCAGGGACAGGACCCACCTGAAGACTTCGGGGGGGGAAGTCCACTCGTTGTCCAGAGAAACTCAACAGAAAATCTGCCTGAACGTTCGGGACTCCAGGGAGATAGACAGCTGTCAGGTTGGCCAGGTTTTTCTGGGCCCAGATCATGATGGGCTCTATTTCCTTTGACAGGGAGAGACTGCGAGTACCCACCTGTCTCTTGATGTATGCGACTGCCGTTGTGTTGTCCAGTCTTAGGAGGACTGAGTCTCCTGCTGTTAAGTGGTGAAAGGCCTGCAGAGCGCAGAACGCTGCCCGGAGTTCCAGAACATTGGAGACTATCCTGTGAGAGGGAAAATTCCATATGCCTTGGGCTACTTCTGTCAGCCTCTGTTGCTGGCATCTGTAGTGATGGTGACCCAAGACACAGGTGCGATGGAGTGACAATTGAGGAGGTTCCTCTGTTGTAGCCACCAAGTAAAGCTCTCCCGCATGGATGAGGTTATTTGGATAAAGTGATCCCGAAGCCCTGGATTATACTGCTGGAGGAAACCCTTCTGGAAGGGCCGCATTTTCCACTGAGCCCACTTTACCATGGGTGTTGTTGCCACCATGGTGCCAATGAACTTTAGGCATTGAGAGGCTTGGAGATGAGAACGACATTGCAAGCCAAACTCTGTCCCGGATCACTGGAATTTTTCCAGGGGTAACAAGATGGTGCTCTTGATAGCGTTGAAGTGTGCCCCGAGGAATACCAGGGACTGCGTAGGATCCAGATGGCTCTTTTACAGATTCAGAAGCCAACCAAACTCGAGTAGAGTGGAAATGACATGGGATCTGTGGATTAGCAACTGCTCCTTGTCCCGAGACAACAGCAGGTCGTCTAGATAGTGATACAAACGGATACCTCTGGTCCTGATCAGAGCCACGACAGCCAACAAGTTTTGAAAACACACGAGACGATGTTGTAAGCCCGAAGGGGAGACAGGTAAACTGCAGACGGATTTGATCGACAGCAAAGCGAAGGTATTTCTGGAATTCTGACGCTATCGGAACATGGAAGTAGGCGTCCTTCAGGTCTATAGAGACAAGCCAATCGCCTGGTTGGATTGCTTGACTGATCATGAGTAGTGTCTCCATCTTGAACTTCTCCTTCTAGATAAAAGAATTCAAGTGGGTTAGGTCTATAACTGGCCTCCAGGAGACGTTTTTCTTCAACACCATGAAGAGGGGCGAGTAGACCCCTTAAAACCTTTTGTCATCTGGAACTGGAATTGCAGCGCCCTGAGCCACAAGAGAGACAGGAGAATTCGCTTGTTCTCTTCCGAGAGAGGCAAGGATGCCGACTCGCTCTGTTTTAGGCAGGTGCAATATCATAAAGACTTAGGGGATTCTTGTCCACCGGAAGATGCCCCTTTTGAAAACTTCTGGCCTGAAGGCTGTTTTTTCTTCCAGGTCTTCTTGAACTCACGGCCAGGCCTATAGTAGCGAGCATTCCTTGCTCGATCTGAACTTTGCCTGGGCTGTGTTCTCTTCTGGTTTAGCAGACGGCGATCCTGGGGAAGGAACCCCGACTTGCCCCCTGTGGCACGGGTGATGGCACTGTCCGATATGTTCCCAAAGAGGGACGAACCCCCAAATGGAATCCTGCACCATGCCTGCTTGGAGGCAGGGTCAGCTACCCATGGGCGCAGCCACAAGGCACGCTTAGCCGTGACAGATGTCAGCATGATCCGAGCCACCAGGCGAATTATGTCTAGGGAAGCCCCACGAGAAAAGCCAACGTCAACCTTAGCCCATGAATAGGTGAGCTCCTGGCCAGTTCTTCCGAGATGCTCCTCAGAGAAGCATCTACGTCATCTGCCCAGACTTCCATCGCTTTAGAAAGGGCTGCGAGAGCTAGAGCTGGTTTGCAGGTCATACCCGCTGTAATGTAGATCCGCTTGAGGTCGGTATAAATTTTCCACTCCAGGCAATCCCTAAAGGTAACAGTATCCTACAATGGGAGTGTGACGTGCCTCACCATCCTCATTAGGGCTGAGTCAATGAGAGGAGCCGACTCCAGGTGTTTTACATCCTTGCTTTTAAATGGGTACATTTTTGATACCTTCATTAACAGGCAATTCTTCCTTTCAACACCACCCCATTCGTCGGTAATTATTGAGTTCACCCAAAAAGGAGAAATTAGGGTGTTCTTTTTTGAGGTGTTTAAAATATTTCCTCTATTTGCAGGGTGCCTCCACTGGCTCTTCCATCTCAAAGCTTCTTTGACAGCTTTTGACCAGCTGTGGTACTAGGGCAAATTCAAAACCTGCACCAGGGTCATCTACCTCCACCTCACTGTCTGAGGCTTCAATTGAGGAATGGCTCGGCTGTGAAGGGCCTGGAGCCTTGAGATCATCCCTAATAGGGACTGACATAGTGTCGCCAGCAGGGTTGTGGGTATGACCAGAATCCCCTTTACTCAGGGACTCACGGACCACCTTTCTGACCAGTGCTTCCACTTGTTGGTCTCCACCCTCTCTTTCTTATGCGACTTTAGAAAAGCATCGCTTGCAGAGCGATTTGCCTTCAAGAACCTGGGCCCCGCATACCCAGCAGGCTTTCCTCACAGAGCGGCTGGAGTGGCGGTGAGAGTGACGCCCAGAGGTGGTTTTAGACTCCTATCTGTGGTACCTAGATCTAAAGGAAGATCTGACGTCTGGACCTTGAAGAGGAGTGACAACGTTGAGACCTAGGACGGTCTTTGCCGTGCTTTGGTGTTCAGACCTAGAAGAGCTGAGTGAAAAAGAAAGGGTTAAGAGCTCCTGAATAAGTGAACCCAAGCATCACAGGTAGAAAATAAATAAATACTACCTGCAGCGCAAGGGTTGGCCACAAGAGGGCGGTGACAGATCCATGGCAAGGCAGTTTGAAAGTGAAATGAATCATTAAAGCCTTATGAGAAACAGGAGTGACAACAGGCATGAGAGAGCACATAACAAAACATAGCCAGCACCCAGGGAGCCTGCAGCAAACAATTTACCTTGTAAACCAGAGCCCAGTGCCTGGGTAAATACTGCATAAGCCTGCAAGTCATCCCAAGTAATAGCTGCTTTGACAGCTATTTAAATCTGCCACCGTTAACGATGTCACCGCCTCATAGCGGTTGCCATCCGGTGGCGGCCAATCGCATGCGCGACCGCCGCCGCCATTTTGGCGAAACTGCGCCTGCACGAACCAAGCACGGAATCTTCGTTCGCAGCTTGCGGATGCGCAGCGACTTCCTGAAACGGCGAGCTGGAACGCAGCTGCGCTCCAGCCGCCGTGGCCACTCACTGGAGCTTGATAGAAAATAAGGAGACACACAAAACACAGAGATACGGCTGCCATATAAAAGGAATATCTTTGTACATTACCACCACCACGGCACGATCCGGACCAGAACCTGGGACTGGGGAGCTGTTCGCTCGACCCACCGCACGATCGGGCGTTTACAAAGCCTCCCGCTAATAGCTGGGACGTTTGGCCATATTGCCGCTTGCCTGTCAATGACCAGGTTAGTAAGCTCTTCATGGTATCACATCATATCGCCCATGTCCACCTGCTAATAGCTAGGATTGCTGGACTGCAGAGAGGATCACCGCTAACCACCAACGTATCCCCGTGCACACCGCCAGGCCTGGATTACAGAAAAACTTCATGAAAAGGTAAGACTATATCTTGGCCCTAGGAGGAGGACAAAAAAAGGAACACGGCCTCTGGCCCAGAGCAAAGATTTATGGGAGAAGGGTCCTATGAGGTATGAGGGGCGGGATTAACCCACACGTAGGCTGCCATGGAGTCTGTTAGGAAAGTTAGGTTTTATCAACCTAAAAACACATGGACTCAAAGCTATTACATTTCCCTCTAATTTCAAATAAACTTATACTAACTTATAAGTTCACTTTAGTATATCAGACCTACGACTGAGCTGGAAAGGTAAAATACAATTTCAGATTTTAAAGACCAACAGTGAGCAAAATATTGCACTTTGTTTTGTTGGGATGATTTTGCCACATTTTATCTATTTAACATCCTGCTAGGATGATTGTTTTCTTTAGAGTTCCATACTTTTGCATACCATGTGTCTTGATATTCAAACGTGGATGGCCTTGTAATAATACGTTTAAGTTATACTCTGATCAGTTCAACATGTACATTTACTATTCTTACTTGTATGGCTGTATTCAGTCTTCGTAATCTTAAAACTATGCACATATCCCAAAAAACATTATAGAACCACAAATGGAAAGTGTTTAGACATTTCAATTGGTTTCCATGGCATTTTGGTGTCTACTTGTTTCAGTGTTAGGCACACCATATACATGGTTAGAGTGGTCAATATTTAGGTTAATTTCCTCTATTACAATGGGCTGAATCTTCATTATGTCAACTCCTAATGTCTATATATTTGAACATCTGGATAGCAGTGATCACAACATGATGGTTTACACTCATGTGTCCTCAAAGAGCTAGGCTCTGTAATTTCAAAGCCATTGTTCCTAATTTTTAGTGACATGACTGGCATAGTACCAATGGATTAAAGCAAGGCCAATGTGGAGCCTATACTTAAAAAAGAAATACAATTCTTTACCAAGTACCCACAGACTTGTTTGCTTAAGTCAGAAAGATACTTGGGAGTTTTATAAAGACCACATAGATTTTTTTTTTGCTAGAAAACAATATTCTAAGCTATAGCCAGCATGGATACACAAAACACTGAAGTTGTCAAACAGATCAGCTCTTTTTCTATGCGAAAGTAAGCAAAAACTTAGACAAATGAGTGGCTGGCTGTGGATATAGTATACTTGGACTTTACAAAAGGGTCTTACACAGTTTCCCACACAAGGCTAATGTGTAAGTTAAAGTCTATAGGCTTACAAAATTCAGTATGCAAATGGATAGACATTTGGAATGTATTGGGGGAGTAGTGATTAATGATTCATACTCTGAATGGTATAAAGCTATTAGTGGTGTACCCCAAAGTTTAGGGTTGAGACCCTTACTTTTTATAAATAATATAGACTTTGGGGCTTAAAGTGTTTGTACACCTAAATGTTTTTTTTATGTCCTTGAGTCTTTAATTCACACTGAGGATTTTTTTTAAGCACCTTTGTGTTGAAAGAAAGTAACTGAAAAGCTCAAAAAAATGCTTCCCTTTAAAAATCAATGAATGTTTTCACACTGGGGCGGTGCGCTTTCATTGCAGTGAAAAAAAATCTTGCTTTGGAGCATGTTTGGGGCGCTAAAAAAAACAGCACCAAAAACGCTCCTTTCTATTGAAGTGAATGGGAACTGCCTCACAGGGGCCTCATAAACACTCAAAATTGACCCCACTAAGCATTTTTGGTGCAGTTTTTGAGTCGCATGTCCTTTAAAAACAGCACCGCAAATGCTGCAAAAGTGCTGCTAAAGTGCCGCAAAAGCACTGCAAAAGCACTGCAAAAGCACCGCAAAAACGACCAATTTAAGCATAGGCGTTTTACTGGTAGTTTTGAAGCAAACCAGTGTGAAAATGTCCTAAGGTACACTACGGCGCATAGTGAACCTGCAATGTTATTTAGTCTGTGCAATGTTGTAAAATACCTGGCTGATCCTGCCTGTTCCTTTGTTCCTCTCTGTAAACTGACCACTCTAATCATGGGTAGTAAAACTGACCACACTAATCATGGCTAGGCTTCCTCTCCACTATGTGGAGTTGGCAATATAGGAACTTTGTATATTAGAGAAAACATGGCAATTTTAGTTTAAAATATGTGAATGTTTGTCATATTCGCACAACAAACATTTTATACATAGACCCCTTAGTGTTTAGCACAACAAAATCCATTAAATCCATTAAAGGAAAAGTACAGCCAAAGCTTGTTTAGCTGTACCTTTGCGTGGATCATAGGATTGCAGTTCGTTCTGCACTCCGGTGACCCATTTTCAGCAGACCGCAGGCTAAAGCCCCACTTTCGGCAGACGTCACAGAGCTGGTCCAGGCTGTAGAAAGATTGTGAAAATATGATCGGGATCTGCCCACATACCTGGACCGACACCTAGCTCAGCCTCTCAGAGAGCCGCTGAGACCCAAGCTGCCCCCTCCCACCCCCCCCCACAGCTCAGCGCTTTAGTGAGCATGGGGGGGGGGCAGAGCAGACAGTGATGACTGACAGTCACCAGCTCTCTGCTCTCAGAGCTCTGAGAACCAAATGATCAGCAGGGTTTAATCGCTCAGTTCTCCATTTAATGCCCCGTACACACGTTCTGAAAACCGGACGACAGATCGTAGAATTTGAATAGGTTACTAAAGTCACGAAAATTCACTATATTATGTACAGATCACAACTTTATCGTGTGGTTGGTAAAAAAAATTAAATACAATTTTATTTCCCCTTTGTCTGTTTGCAGGTTGAAGATTTATGGGGATCTGTGATGTCTTACTTTTAAGCATGCATGCTTCTTATAAAATGTGTAACATATTATGTAAATATATAAGTTCATATATAAAACATATGCTTTATGAGAAAATACAGACAAAAACCATAAAGAGGTCATTGTTAAGAGACACACACTGCAGGCGGTGATGCTGAATTGTCAGAATTACAAGTGATTTAATGCAAACAAAGAAAAAACATCAAGCTATAAAAGAAGTCGAGGACATTAAAATATATGCTGTTTATCCTAATTAGTGTTCGAAAAGCAAGATAAATGTGAATACTGACATCAAATTATAACATGATTAACAGGAACTTTAAAAATACAATTTCAAAGTCTGGCAAAGGCTTGACCCTTGTCTTAGGAACGTTGTATTGCAGCTATTTCGTTGCATGCCACCTGGAAGTGTTCAGGCTGAAGCTGGGAATAATAATCACCTTGTTCAACATTTTTGGTGATTGACCCAAAGGATGAGCTCCAAAAAGGCAATCATTTCAGATAAGCTGTTTATAGTGGAAATGCAAAGGCCTGTTTATAAAAAACAGAGACAAAGAATTGTTTCTCATGTTGTCATATTTTGCTGCAGCAGTTGTTAAAAATAACGGATGTGAAAAATTATGAAAGATTGCCAAAAAACAACAACGTCGTAGAACAATGTATAAAAAGTATTTCAAAATTTACATATTTCAAATACAAATTGTTTACATTTTGCTTTTAAACTTTTGTAAATGTAGCAAAGCCCAGGGCCCCTTTAGGCCTAATGGTGACCCCTAGAGTTAGGGACAGCTGACATCCCTCTGTGTAGAGTGGGCTACAAGACATTGTGGGTGTAATGCAAGATGAAACGGTGGGCGCCAGACACTTTTTGAATGCAAAGAGATTTTATTGTTTCTTAAACAGAACTGTGGGAGAGAGGGTTAGGGCCAGGACACC
Source organism: Rana muscosa (assembly GCA_029206835.1). Classification (NCBI taxonomy): domain Eukaryota; kingdom Metazoa; phylum Chordata; class Amphibia; order Anura; family Ranidae; genus Rana; species Rana muscosa. The sequence goes on from JARGYO010005626.1 coordinate 17,453,131, forward strand.
CTTAGGTAGATGCAAAGTTAATTGGCAGGCTCTGAGACTTCCATAGGCAGACAGCTATACAGACAGCTATACCACTTCTATAAAGGTAGGACACTGTCTCCTATGGCAACAATCTTGTAGAAGTTACTAACTATAATTGTATCAACTATTTGCAACACAAACAGTTCTCAGCTTACCCCACAATCACTCACTGTGGGTCTTCACTCAATGAGCTCCCAATCTTTCTCACTAGACTTCAGATCCAATAGCCACTGGATCCCATGTGCTCTTCCACTGTATCACTCAGTATCTTCCTCAATTGTCACCCCTGCTTCCCTGCTGGGTCCCTGGCTTGGCACTTACAGATACTCTTCAAGCGTCACCCCCGCTGACACGCTAGGTCCCTGGCTTGGGACTCACTGATGCTCCACAAGTGTCACCTCTGTTGTCCCGCTGGGTCCCTGACTTGGCACTTGCTGAAGTATTCCCACTTCTTCACTGTCCCCGGCTGGTGAGAAGTCTACTCTGGTACTGGCCTCAGCTTACTCACAGTGGTCTCCGGTAACAAGGTGGATGGTCCCTTAGTGGCGACAGCTTCCCCTCTACCTCCGAGCACAACTGGTTCTCCGGCCGGCAGAACCGTTACTTCTGGTTGAACTACAAGCCCGCAGTCCCAACCCTATGCTGCTCTCCTGCTTCTGGATAGGCCCTCAGACAGCCTAGCAGCCAGATGTCCCCAGAATAGGCCTCAGGCTTACGGTCTAACAGCCCGGGGCAGCATAACACACTTCCACCCAGACAGCCGTCCGGGTGGCACAGAACCCCGATCACCTGACTCCACCCAAATAAATAGGCTCTGCCAGTAGGCCAAGGGACCAAAGAAAATCCCTGCCCATTGTTGGAGACACCCCATTCATTCCTAATCTGCCCTTGCTATGCCCTGGTTATATCTAATGTCACCAGCTACAGTGCCACCTAGTGACAGAAGAGAAAAGTGCAGCATGTCCAGAATTAGGGGGCAATCAATTGAACTCCTAACAATTGGCTAAGGCAACTTAATTTAATAGCAGCCCTGCCTAAACATCAGGGTGCTACATAAATAAGTGTTATGTTTATACAAACTCATGCATTTTTGGCACTTGCGACAATGTCCACAAGAATAAATAGTTGTTAACCCAATATGTGCTTATTTGTATATCTTTTCTTTGTATGATGTAGGCCATATTTTTTATTGTTCAAATTTTGCAGGACTGTAGGGAGCACAAACATGGGAGCAATGACTTGCAAAGGGGCTGTAAAGTAATCTCTAGAAGTATTTTTGTAAGATCTCTGTAGTCTTTGAGCTTTTGCAGGGCTGTATTTTGACACCTTACTGGTCTAGTGATGCTAGAATGATGATGCTCTGCTGTACATAAATTAAACTGTATTAAAAAGATCAGACAGTAATGGGAATGCGTCAATTCGACTATATGCAAACATACTGCTAAACATATTCCCATGGGCAATAAGTTTAAAAGGCTAAAAATAAAAACCTTTGTGGACATGTTTCTCTTATGGATCACAGGAGCGCAGTTCATTCTGCATTCCTGTGACCCGTTTTCAGCCAACAGCAGGCTAAAGCCCTCTATCCGCAGACGTAACTCAGCTGGTCCAGGCTCAGGAAAGATCCCGTCCATGTGGTCGGGATCCACCTAGATGCCTGGACCGGCACCTGGCTCAGGCTCTTAGTGATCCACTGAGAGCGCTGGAGGGGAGAGCAGAGAGTTGGGGACTGACAGTCCCGGCTCTCTGCTCAGATCGGAGGGGGAGAACTGAAAGATCAGCGGTGTTTGCTTGCTCAGTTCTCACTGCAAAGCCGGCGAGGGACAGAGACATTGGATCGATGCTCTATTCATCTAGGTGAGTATAAATGTTTGTTTATTTTTAATGCTGACCTTCTCTTTTAAAATAGCTATAAATAATAACAAAAAAATAATAAATAAAGAACACTATCATTTAAAAGTTACAAGGAATATAACAGAATATGTAAAAGGGAAGTCAAGGCTGCAAAAATTGAGAACGAACGACAGGTTGAAAAAGAGCAAGACAAACCCCCCAAAAAATTTCCAAATAGAATAACAATAAAAAGGTCAAGTCTGAGCATGTAGGCCCTTTACTAGATCATTTTGTGTTGATTGATGAGGACATAGAGAAGGCTAATTTAATAAATACATGCTTCAGCTCTGTGTATAAAAAGGAAATTGGAGAGGCCCAAGTCCTTAATGGGGATAGTATTGACAAAGTCCCGAAATGATGCACAATGACTCGAAATTGACATGGTCCACAAACATTATGACTAGAGTTGAGCGGACACCTGGATGTTCGGGGGTCGATGGGTTCGGCCGAACTTCGGAACAAAGTTCGAGTTCGGGACCAAACTTGACCCGAACTTGACCCCGAACCCGAACCCCATTGAAGTCAATGGGGACCTGAACTTCTGAGGACTAAAATGGCTCTAAAAAAGTAATGGAAAGGGCTAGAGGGCTGCAAATGGCAGCCAAATATTGTTAAGAGCATGGCAAGTGCTCTGCAAACAAATGTGGATAGGGAAATAACTTAAAATAACATAAAAAATAAAATAAAAAAAATAATATGCTGGAGGCCCCCTTCTCAGCAGAAGAGGTACAGGAAGTCATTAAGAACCTCAGAAACTCAACGGCACTATGCCACACATATGGTGGGAATGCCCCAGAATACGCCCTGTTGGAGAACAATTTGGTATAGTCCGAACATTTCAACATATCTGTTCTTACAATCAAGGTTAGCCAGGCTGACACGTGCAGTGAAGCGACAGAGGAATTTGGCCCCAGGCAAAGTCTGCATAGTAGAATAACAGGAAAGGGCTTATCTCCAGCCCACCTGCTGTGCGAGAAGCTTCAAAGAGGTTGATGACAATGGACTGCGCATGAATGTGCAGTATCGCCCCCAGAGGCCAGGTATGGCAGGACAATCAGTAACAAGACAGGAATCAGGGAAGTGCAACGATTGGTCCAAAAAGGCAAAGAGGTTGGCAAAGGGGGGAAGTCTGAATGGTGTCTGTTTTGTAAAAAGCCTTCATAACACAGAGCTCAGCCCCTTCAGGCCTAAAGACCTTGCTGAAACCACATGGATCTCTGGAGGCATAATAGCAGCCTGTTGACTCGGGCCTAACTCCATGAGGCTCGCTGGGGCCTCCAATCTATGTGATATCTGAAACCAGCCGATGAAGAGTATCTTGGGAAATGTGTTGAGTATATTATTAGAGTTGTTATAGACTGTATCTGATATCTGTTGTTAAGATATGTTTCCTATTTTTAAAGGAAGTAAATATGACTTGTTTTACTAAGCAACTGGGTCCGTCTTTATAATATACAGTGTATCATTAGGCCTAGCATTCTCTGATAGGTTAGACTAGCAAACAAGGGACTATACAATTAATACATAGATGCGATAGTTAGATATTATGTATTAATAATTCATATAATATTGCATACTTTATAATATTTGGCACCCTAGGAGAAGGCATGTTGAATGTATTTCAGCATAGAACCTGCAAACTCTAATGTATTTTTTGTTTTGAGTTTCATTTTAGGCTAGAAAGAATCAAATAACTTAGGACTGAAGGCTGTCTTTACCATGGATAAAAATTTGCGCAAAATCTGGTGAAATTTTTGACTACTGTATAATTATATGTAACGTTTATGCTATTGCTAATGCAAATTGTTATAGGCCTGTGTAGATGGGTAAGTGGCCTGGCAGATAGAGGGCTGATCACCCTTGGTTAGAAATTTACAGGATAAACCACACATCTTTGCGGAAAAAGTGGGAGAAAATATTTATTTATTTATTTATTTATTTATTTATTTATTTTTCTATAAGTTTTTAATTTTTACCCACGTGCTGTTCTTAGAGAAGTTCAATGTGGCCTGCAGTTTAAAAGGAGAGCACGGATGAAGAATGTGCTCTGTAGAACTACAAGTTACAAGCTAGTTTTAAATAGCAGGATACAAGTTGTTTTTTTTTGGGGTTGATTCCTGTGTGTGTGTGTATGGTAAACAGCTGAGGTAAAGGCTACCTTAATCACCTTTGTCTGTAGATCTGTGGCTGTTTGTTTGTATGTATTGTCTAAGCAGCTGTTCAAACAGGTTTGGTAATGAATGAAGAATATTGAATGCTAGAAGAGCAATTGTTTTTTTTATTCATGAGTTGTAAGAGCTAAAGATAATTGAGTTTGGCTCATTACTCAGTGCAGTGTTGGAACATTAGTACTAATAGAATTGTGTGGATTGTATAGTTGTGAAATGGAACATGTGTATACGTATGTTAAAAAGTATGCCTCTGCCAGTTATCATTCATGTACAGATGAACCTCTTAAAAACAAGTCTAATGTACTATTGTCTCAGTGTCAGCAACATAATGCCAGATTATTGGGTAAACAGTTAAAAATAAAAGTGAAGAAAGAAAGATTAGCAAATGAAATTGCAGTGTTGCTCAGAATTAAATTTATATCTGAGCAAATGGGAGAGAAGTGGGAATCAGAGAGGAGACGTCTCGGGGAGGACATAGAGAAAGTCAGTGAAAACCTTCTAAAGATTGCAACAGCCTCCAGTAGGGAGATGGATGAATTGCAGGCAAAAATAGTCAGTTTGTCAGGAAGGAACAGTGAGCTACAAGAGCAGCTTCAGAGGTGCAGCGTGGAATGTAAAATTAAGAGCAAACTTTTAGAATCATTGCAAATAAAGTTGTCAGAGATGGAAGAGTTGATTATATCTTTAGAAAGAAAATTAGCAAATGCAGACTCCCAGCTTCGTACTAAAGAGCAATGTATGGTATTGCTCAATGAGCACAAAGGAACATGTCAATTGGCCGATATCTGCACAGTCAATAAGGAAAAGAGCCGTGATGAAACACAGTCAGATATTGCACCTATAGCTGCAAATCAGAATAACAGTTTGATTACAATCCAAGAGAGACTTACTTTGTGCCAGATTCTGAGTGAATTTAACACCCTGGAATCACCAGTGAGTCTGTCCAATAAATTTGAGGCTCTAGTGCTTAAATTCCATTTGAGTAATGAGGATGCATGCTCTCTTCTAACAGCATGGCTACCAGGACCTTTGGTAGGCCAGTTATCTGCACGGGTTAATGATAACTCAGCAGATGCAGAGGTGCGGAAGAAGGAATTGCAGCGTATTGTGGACAGTCATGATAATGGTATGAGTGATTTACAACAAATGCAATTTGACTTATTGGAGGATGATGCAAGTTTCATATACTCAATGGCCAATAAGTGTTATGTAAGCTATCCTACTAGACTGGCTCCGAGGAATGCTATATCCTACCAAATTTTGTCAATATCCTACGAGACTTCTGCCAAGAGTCCAGTTATAGGGAATACGGGTCAAAGGCAGGTGTATCCGTAATAAGCAGAGGTACAGGAAGGCAGAGAGAGTTCAGACGTTCTAAATGGAATAGACAGGCACAGAGATGTAAAGCCTTTAACATTGCTAGCATGGAGCAGGAAACCCCAGAAATACAGGTATCTGCAATGAAAACCCCCACCCAGGATAGGAACAACATAGCACAAAGGCCTGATAGGAAAGATAGCAGCCGGGACAGATCACACAGTTCTCAAGAAGAGATAATAAATGACGGCCCACACCCTAAATACAGCCAGCAACAAGACTGGATGAACATTCCAATGTTTGCCCCCTGGGCTAATCTACCACTCTGGCTTGTATATAGTTGGACGCAAATGGCGTTGCCATTTTTTCTGACTAATATGGCAAAGTGTTCCAATACTGCCTGCTTAGTATAGGAAAATATGGCAAATGTTCCCCTAACATTACAATTAATGGGAAAATGCTTGAGGGACTTAAAGTCAATTGTTATGATAATTGTGTGTAATATCCGTCTTTGTGTTCCTTTTTCTAGATACCAGGGAAGAAGTTAAACTGGTTTGGATACTAATGTTTGTGTTTTGTTTGCAGATCCTTCAAAGTGAAAACAACAGTGGGCAAATTTTGCAGAGATGGGGTTAGGTTATTGTAAATGCATAATCGATTATCACATGGTACCATTAGCTCATTAATTAGTAATTGTTTGCAAACAATGAAACAAATTAAACAATAGGCAGGCAGTAATGGAGTAAAGAGTTACAAATGAAGTTACAAATGTTGTGATGAAGTACAGATGTTGTTTTTTGTTTTTCCGATTAACTAATTCTCTTCCAGATCGAAATGAGCACTTACTCTTCTCATGAGAAAAGTCCATGGATGTCTTTAATTAAAAGTTGAGTGTTTGTCATTGTTTGATGATGGGTGTCTTGCCACGTTGTTGTGTGTTGATGGCCAGATTTTAGATTTTAAATTTTTATTGATTTTAATTTTTCAAAGACAAATTTTTTATTTTTTTTACATTTTTTTTTGTTTTTTACATTTTTTTGCTCATTCATTTTCTTTAATTTTGTCTTTGTAATTTTTATTTTTAGGATTTTTTTTTATTATTAATTATTTAAAATTTTGTAATTTTTATTATTACATTTTTTTTCTTTTACATTTTTTTTTATTATTATTTTTTTATTATTTTCATATTTTTTTTATATTGTTTCATCTATTTTATTTTTGGTTTTGTTCAGGTGGAAAAATTGTTAGGTTTAATCCACCTGAAAAGGGGTCATTAGCAACTGACTAGGTGGTCATTGACTATGTCCTCAATTAGCCGCTGACTACATTTTGTCTAAGACAAGAGCTGGTAGGAAGCCATTTTACCTACGGAAGTTGTTTTGTTTTTTTTGTTTGTTGTCTTTTCATTCAGGTGGAAAAAGTTCCAAAGATCTAGGATTTATCCACCTGAAAGGGGAAGTAGTGCAATGATCAGAAAATACAGATAATGCAGTGTTTTTTTTTTGAATGCTTCAAATTTTGAATTTTTGAGAAGCAACGTGCGTTTTTTATTTTAGATTTTTGCTCGTACCATGGGGATCCATTTTAGAGTGGGTTCATCCTAAAGGAATCATGGTTGTTTTGGTAATTTGTTCAGAAGTCAGGAATACTAAATTCCTGTGTTAGTAGATATTATGGATAAGAATTTGATTCTGCTCTTGTGCTTAACTTCCAGAATCTTGGTGGAGCGATATTGGAGAGGATTCTGGAACAGAGATGAAAGATGTTCATCTGGTTGGCAGTTCGTCTGTGCCATACCACACCGAAAATTTGTTCTTATAAACTTTCAGGAGAGAAAAGATTCAGACTAATACTTGAAATATAAGGTTTCTTTTTCTTATGGACAATTTTTGCCCTGATACTGAATCTGAAGGACTTTGCCCAGCAATGAGACTTGTAAAACATTTTGCCAAAGTCTCTCCTGTCATTTATGAATGAAAACAGACTATAAATATAAATGCAATGGGTTGGAGGTTGGGGAAGGAATATAACCTATCCAATCCTTCAGAACAAGAGATGTAATATATGTTTTTTCCTTTTTATCATGGGAGGAGGAATTGACAGAAGGAAATGTTTTTTTAATATGTGACATATATTGATATAACTGAATATGGTGCAGGTACCTAGGAGGTGGACACTTATGCATAAAGGTGTCAGGTACCAGGTTACACATCAATGGGGTGAAAGCTTCTTAGTAGGGGTGGTGTCTCAATCTTAGCAGTCATATAGAGAAGCTATCGGTTAGTGGACATGTGGGACACCAGAATCGGACATGTGGGAGATACACCTAATTGATGTCTCACCTGAGAGGTTTGAAACCCTGCACAGGTAATGCCAGTGACTACATATAGGAGCATGCTCCGTTGAACAAAGGGAATAAACCACATGGCGCTTCAGCTTCTCATAGTGGTTGATAAAAACCTATTCTCTGAATCAAGTGCGGTCAATATATCAGTGGCTTGCTCCCAGAGATATGCAAAACGCTTATTTCTGAGGAGTAACCCGAAAGAGGAGGGATGTATTCAGCACTATATTGGGGGAATAGGAGCTGGGATGGGTGTTAGTGGAGTGGACATCGATCTCCTAGGGAACAAACTCTCATCCATAGCTTCAGACAATAGACGGGGCTTTGTTACTCAGAGAGATTGGTGCCCCCCCTTTGATAACATTCAACGGAGTCACATAAATATCCAGTGTAAAGTGGCTCAAGATTTTGTCAACCATGGTGAGAGTTGGTAGAGAGTGTGAGATGGTATGGGACAGATATATGTCATTGGCTCTGGCATGCACACAGGGGCAGGCAGAGTTATCGACCAGCATCAAGCTGATCGACAGTATCTCTACATGAGGGGCAGTGGCCTGATGAGTTAGCATCACCGCTCAGTAAGACTTTGCCAAAACACGGCGCTTACACTAATCCAAAGTGGTGGTGGAATGCCTGGATGGGCTGTACTGGTTTGGATTGTGAAAGGTTTTGTACTGTATGATCCCATATACAGAAGTGCAGACTCGGTCTGTATATTTTGTTGCATCAATGGGCTTACTGACTGGGGATTCTATTTTGTTGCATTTGTGGCTAAGTGACCCACAGGTGATCAGAGAATATGGAAGCTGGGGGCAGGTTGATATTTTCCTCTGTCGGAAGCATGACCACGATGTCCTTTGCATACCAGGTCAATACACGGTACTCTGTGTTCTGGATGGAGAGATCATTGCTGGGAAGGAAGCACCTGGGTATTATTTAGGACATAGACGAGTTTGTTTCTTTGTCCTAGAGGATACCGATGTAGCGTTAGTCATGGAACTAGGGTATTTCTTGAACCTAACAGTAGGCAGGGGTGCATGAGATGACCTGGGCATAGTCACTGAAATCCAGACACAGGGATGAAATTTTGTGGGTTTTGTTATTGTTTGAGATTTATGTTGCTAGACTCAAAACTTATATGGGAAGCTCTCCCACTTATCTATGCAAGTTGAGGGACAAATTGACGGTAGGGTCTCTTCGTACAAATTAGAGACTTTGTTGCCAATTTATCTCCCTGAGGCACCGCAGACAGGCTAAGTTGCAGTAGGAAAGACCACTGTGGGCAAGCCTGCCCAAGCCCGACCTGTATCTACAATAAAGAGTTATAGGAGGTTGGGAGCTGGAGGCGTAATTGGATGGATCATATATATGCATATATTATGATAATGGGTTGACTTATGTCATGATATATCGTGATAAAGGTATGTTCTAGGCTAGTAATATGGGCAAGTAAGGCTCTCCTCGAGACTCTGTAGTTGAAAGCTGGTTGATATGCTGCTCTGAGTGTGTGCTGGTGAATGGTGAGTGAATGGACCCTGTCCTGAAGATGTCAGAAAGAAGAAGATACAGAAGATATAGAATGGTGACAGGGAAGCTGTCACGGAAGAATGATGTTGGTGTGTCACCCAGTAGCAAAGCGGCACGTGTTGAGAAGCACAGCTCGTTAGGACTGTTATGGACTGTTCCATAGGAGCTGGTTCTGAAGCCTATGTTGAGAGGCACAACACGGTAAAACCATTAAAGGCTGTTCCATAGGTACTGGTCCGGAAACACAGATTGGAAAGCCACACGCGTTAAGACATTTATGGACTGTTCCATAGGAGCTGTTTCTGAAGCCTACGTTGAGAGGCGCAACACAGTAAAACCATTATGGACTGTTCCATAGGAGCTGTTTCACATGTTGAAAAATGCAATACGTTCCAGAGGTACTGGTTCAGAAACACATGTTGGGCGTTAAGACCATATGGACTGTTCAATGGGAGCCATGTCTAAAGTAGGGTGATATGTATCCTTCAGGCGCAAAGTGGCATATGTTGGAGAACAATCTGGTATAGTCCGAACATTTCCACATATCTGTTCTTACAATCAAGGTTAGCCAGGCTGACACGTGCAGTGAAGCTACAGAGGAATTTGGCCCCAGGCAAAGTCTGCATAGTAGAATAACAGGAAAGGGCTTATCTCTAGCCCACCTGCTGTGCGAGAAGCTTCAAAGAGGTTGATGACAATGGACTGCGCATGAATGTGCAGTATCGCCCCCAGAGGCCAGGTATGGCAGGACAATCAGTAACAAGACAAGAATCAGGGAAGTGCAACGATTGGTCCAAGAAGGCAAAGAGGTTGGCAATGGGGGGAAGTCTAAATGGTGTCTGTTTTGTAAAAAGCCTTCGTAACACAGAGCTCAGCCTCTTCTGACCTAAAGACCTTGCTGAAACCACATGGATCTCTGGAGGCCTAATAGCAGCCTGTTGACTCTGGCCTAACTCCATGAGGCTCGCTGGGGCCTCCAATCTATGTGATATTGTCATGTACCTGGGTGTATTTGAACCGGGATCTTCCTGGTCCCAAAGCTGCAGCCTTACCTGTTGCGCTACTGAGCAGATCTAGACTTTTGGAAATGTCCTCTCAGTATTAAACATTACCTTGGACTCACTAGCCCCACCTACTGCCAGCTGTGGACAATTTTCAATCAAAGCAGCCCTTAAAAAGGAAGTGATGCTATCTCTCAGTGCCCGTTTGTGTGGAATAGCTCCCTGGGTGTTGTGACTGCTTTTTGATCCTGATTTTTGTGTTGAACTTCTGCCTGAATTCCTGACTACTCTCCAGCCTGCTGATTTTGTACTTCACTGCCAGCTCGTGTATGACCTTTGCCTGCCTGACCACTCTCTGGATTTCGATTGTGTACCATTTTGCCTGATCTGTTGCCAACCTAATCTGCCTGACTACGTTTTCGCCTGAATCCTCAGCACACAAGTTCCACTTCGGACACTACCTATCACAGGTACCTTACAGATATCTGGAACCAGCCGATGAAGAGTATCTTGGGAAATGTGTTGAGTATATTATTAGAGTTGTTATAGACTGTATCTGATATCTGTTGTTAAGATGTGTTTCCTATTTTTAAAGGAAGTAAATATGACTTGTTTTACTAAGCAACTGGGTCCGTCTTTATAATATACAGTGTATCATTAGGCCTAGCATTCTCTGATAGGTTAGACTAGCAAACAAGGGACTATACAATTAATACATACAGATGCGATAGTTAGATATTATGGATTAATAATATATATAATATTGCATACTTTATAATACGCCCTTTCTGGAAAAAATATTTTTCAATTTAATGGATAAGCTAGTGGGAAAATAAAATACTTTAAAATAATAAAAAAAAAAATTATAATCTTGACCTAGGAGGACGAGGTCCATATGGAGTAGGAGGTTGAGGTGGCGGTGGATGTGGCTGTGTAGGTGGAAGCGGCGGTGGAGGAGGACGAGGTAGCTCAAAAATACAACAATGGCTGGGTAAGGCCGGTGATGTGTCGAATTCTGTCCCCCGTCGGATAGTGTCCGCCCTGTACTGCGCTTGCTCAGTACGTAGGACAGGGGGATTTCGAAAATCTCCGAAGATGAACGACGCCTGCGCGGTGAGTCCAGGTTCAAGCCACACCATCCGAGGTTCAAGCCGAGTCAAGCAAGGCCGTGCCCGAAGCGTGGCGAGCCTATGAGGGGCCCTGTTACTATGTTCTACCGTATGTCCACTTGGATGGTGGGGCTTGAACCTGCACTCCCTGCACAGGCGCCGTTCATCTTTGGAGATTTTGTGAATCTCCTTGCCCTCCGTATTGCGCAAGCGCTGCGCCTGCGCAGTACGGGCCGGACGCTATCCGATGGCCGGACAGTTTTTGTCAGAACACCGGTATACATGTCTATTCTGCACAAGGTACGGACAGGTCCTGTGGGATCCATGCCTGGTTCATTTTAATGAATGTGAGCTTGTCCACATTGGCTCTGGACAGACGGCTGCGCTTGTCTGTGATAACGCCCCCTGCTGTGCTAAATGCACGTTCAGTTAATACACTGGCTGCAGGGCAGGCCAGCACATCCAAGGCGTAAAGGGCAAGCTCAGGCCATGTGCCCAATTTGGAGACCCAGAAGTTGAAGGGGGCAGACCCATCATTCAGTACGTGTAGGCGTATGCACACATACTGCTCCACCATGTTGGTGAAATGCTGCCTCCTGCTAAGACGTTCCATCTCAGCTGGTGGTGCTGGTTGTTGTGGCGTGCTGACAAAGCTTTTCCACATTTCAGCCATGCTAACCCTGCCTTCTGAGGTGCTGGCGGTTCCCCCGGCTGCGTTGGTGACCTCTTCCTCCTCCTCTGCCTTCGCCTTGTGCTTCCATCGTACCCCCGCTGTCAGGTGGGAATGCCACCAGCAGCGCATCTACCAGCGTGCGCTTGTACTCGCGCATCTTACGATCCCGCTCCAGTGAGGGAATTAAGGACGGGACGTTGTCCTTGTAACGGGGATCCAGCAGGGTGGCCACCCAGTAATCAGCACCAGTTAGAATGTGGGCAACTCGGCGGTCGTTGCGGAGACACTGCAGCATGTAATCGCTCATGTGTGCCAGGCTGCCCAGAGGCAACGAAAAGCTGTCCTCTGTGGGAGGTGTATCATCTGTGTCCTCTGTATCCCCCCAGCCGGGCACCAGTGATGGTCATGAGCTGGTCTGCGCAAATACCGTGCGAGATAAAAATTTGCAATGACCGCCATTGTATTCTCTAGGGTCTCTGCTAAAAAAACATATATAATGTTTGGGGGTTCTGTGTAATTTTCTAGCAAAAAAATTATGATTTTTACATGTAGGAGCGAAGTGTCAGAATTGGCCTGGTTGTCAAGTGGTTAATGTAGGTTCAGGGTCCCCTACAGCAGTGGATTGAGCAGGCTGGATGTCCGAGTCTGTAACAGAATTACTCACTGCGCCATAATGCAGGGCTTATGAGGTCTTCCTCCAAGGCCAGAGAAGCAGCAGCAGGAATTTCCTCCTCTGCTGATGATTGCTCTGGAGCAGCTTTAGTCGTGCTGTCTGTGTCTTTAGCAGGTGTCCTGGCAAATCTCTCCAGGTGAACGGCGGTGTCTCTGAATTTTTCCTTCACCAAGCGCTGTGTCTGTGTCCCCGCGCCATCTTGGGAGGATCGGCCCACGGCTCCTGGCTCATCCTTCTTCGCTCTGGTCATCCTGACAGGCGAGCACAACACTCGCAGAGGCAGCTAAGACAAGTCATGAAGGCTAGTGATGCAAAAGCCGATGGTTATACCAGGATTAAACCCTGATTACAGGATGGATAGTGCAGGATATGCTCAGGAGCTTCAGCCCGCATGTCTACTCACATCTTCATCCAAGCCACGCCCCCGGTTATTTTTACCAAAGAAATGTAGAAGAAAACATTTTGGCCTAAATTTATGCAGAAAGATTTATTTGCAAAATTTTATAACAGAAACAAAAAAATCAATTTCTTTACAACACCGGGAGGGGGAAATACGGTAGAGCTTTGTAAGTTTGTAAACTGTTGTGCTGCACCGCAGGCTAGCCCGCACCACACACCCAAACAGTTATTCTTGTGTTGTTTTTAGGGTATTAACAGGTAAGGTGTGGCGGTTTGGTTGTGCCCACCAGTAGGCAAATTACTTTGTCTCTCTCCTGCATCCTACGTAGGGCGCCGCGCTGTGCAGCATACGGGTCCCAGCTGGGTGTCTGTAAATTTATTGTATGTTCCCAGAATTAGCGGTTGGGTTAATTTACCGCGTCTAAGTAAAATTCAGTTTTAACAAGAGCTGGTGGTGGAGTTGTTTTCCTTGTTCGTGACTTCGCTGTATCCTGGGGAGCCCACCCCGGTACAGGTTCTACATCTTGGCGTAGTCGGCAGGATACAGCGACTGTTATAGATGGGAACGCGGCTAAAGACCCTCCCCCGGCGCCAGGGGTGCCGGTCCAGGACCCAGCTCAGGGTGCGCCAGTGCAAGCCCAACTTGTCCCCGCCATGTCTGCCCCAGTAGGGTATATCCCTGTGGGGGCGCTGTTGCGTCATCTGCCAAAATTTGACGGTAAAAACATGACGTTGCAGGACTGGACTGAAAGGGTGCAAAGTGCCGTTAGGATGTGCAACCTGACCCCCAAGCTACGGGCAGAGGTTGCGTTGGGGGCTCTAGAGCGTGACGTCAGACGGACAGTGATGGTGAGGCCCGAATCCGAGAGAGACACCCTAGAGAAAATATTCTCCCTTCTGGAGAAAGCTCAGGGGGGGCGTACCAAAGTGGTGCAGTTGCGGAGCCACTTCTTCAACAGACCGCAGCAAGAGGGTGAGACCCTGATGCAGTACTCCAATGCCCTACAGTAAATGTGAAGTGAAATGCAGCGGCGAGACCCCGAGGCCATGGGAGCCTTCCGGGGGTGGACCGGCTACTACGAGACCAGTTCATAGTGGGGCTCTCCAACAAGTTCTTACGGGACAAATTGCAAGAGATGACCCGGATGTCGCCCGACATGACGTTCTATAATGTCTACCTAGCCGCTGTGGAGAGAGAGGAAGAGCACACGTCTGTGGCGGAGAGAGTAGTCAGTGGCATCCAGAAGGCAGGATCACCCCGGTCACCGGAAATGACCTTGGTGCCCCGCGCTACCCCACCCAGGATAACTCAGGTGCGAGGGTTAGTTAAAAGGGGGCCCCTTTGCTGGGCTTGTCGACAGTACAGTCATATGGCAAGAGAGTGCCCAGAACAGATGAAGTCTGAGCCGACGTTAAACTTCCGACCGCCGCGGTAGCTGGGCGTCCTGCGGCGGTACACCAGAAGCTAAGCCCTAGGCGTGAGGAGCACGACCTGTATGCCAGCAGCCCCGTTATGGAAGCCGAGTTGGAAGGGCAGAAGGTACGCTGCCTAGTTGATACAGGGTCGGAGTGCACCCTAATGCCTCTGGAGTTCTTCGAAAGGCACTTTGAACATATGATGGAGCCGGAGGACGGGAGCGTCATCAGGCTGACAGCTGCCAATCACAGGGAGATGGACGTCAGAGGCATAGTCTGGATGCGGGTCCGACTGTTTGGGCAAGATGTCGGCACGAAAGGGGTCGTGCTGGTGGACCATTCGTCCCGGAGAGGGATGCACGTGACGCTAGGAATGAATGCTGAGAGACCTAGACCATCAACTCTATGCCAAAGAAGGGCCGAAGTATTGGCAATGGGCCACCACACACCAGCCGAACCAGAAGGTTTTACAGCAGATGGTGAGGAGCTGTAGTCTGCAAAAGAGCAACATGTCCGGTCGGCCCATTGGACACGTGAGGGTGCCGCGGAGGACCCCAGTGAAGGTCCCACCTCGTCAAGAACAAATATTGGTGCTGCCGGTGGGGGCGGAACGACAACTGAATGGACTGGAGGTCCTGATCGAGCCGGCTTACCAAGAGGAGACGCAGACTCACCCACTGGTAGCCCGGGCCCTCGCAATTGTGAAGGATGGATGTGTGCCTGTACGCTGCCTCAATGTTGAAGACTGTGAGTTAACTGTGCCTGGGAATACCTTGCTGGCCAAAGTTTATGTGTCTGAAGGGGATATGCCTCGACGAACGAGCTTCACACTACAGCCAGATAGGTCAGCCTGGACCTATGCTGTAGAGGTCCATCAACAGGAAACCTCGACAGTGAAGTGGAACGGTCGAGTGATCATGGCTCAGATGGGGGTGGACTGCAAGACCCTGACTCCAGGACAACAGAAGTTGCTGGAAGACACCATTTGGGAATTTCAGGAGGCATTCTCGAGACATGAAGAGGACTTTGGGTGTGCTTTGCCATTGAACACGAAATCCCCACCTGCGATACTGCACCAATCAGGGAACGTTACCGGCAAATCCCACCTACAATGTACCAGGAGGTGAAAGATATGGTGGCCAGCATGTTGGAAAACCGAGTGATCCAGGAGAGTCAGAGTCCGTTGTCTTCTCCGGTAGTCTTGGTGCGAAAGAAAGATGGGAGTCTCCGGTTCTGCATGGATTATCGGAAGCTGAATGACCAAACCGTCCGGGATGCCTACCCCCTTCCGTGGATTGAGGAGTCTTTGTCCGCCCTGAGTCATGCAAAGTTCTTCTCGACTCTTGACCTGGCCAGTGGGTATTGGCAGGTACCAATGGCCAAGAGGGACAAAGCAAAGATGGCCTTCATCCTACCTATGGGACTCTATGAGTTTAACCGGATGCCGTTTGGCCTGTCCAATGCCCGGGAACATACCAGGGGTTGATGGAGCACTGTCTGGGGGATCTCAACTTCGAGTCGGTATTGATCTACCTGGACGACATAGTAGTATTTGGGGCCTCTTCTTTTTTTTTTTTATCATTCAAGTTTTTTATTGAGGTTTATCAACATAACAGGAAAAGATTGAATAAACTTAGAAAAAAAGAATATAGTAAAAGATTATAAAAAAAAAATAAGGCAAAGTAAAGTATAAACAATAAGCACTCAGGTTTGTGCACATCAAGTTTGGTTGACTAGATCGTATTGAGTAGTAATTTAAATTAAGTACGACATATCAGTAGTATACATTTATGACTTTTTGTGTGTAGCGGTCCATATATCCCAGAATTTGTCAAACTTCCCACAGTTCAGAGAATTGATTGCCAGCATGCGTTCAAAGGTGTAATTTTGTTGGACTATCCTTGCTACGTCTGTTATGTTTACGGTCAAGGTAGTTTTCCAATTTCATAGCACCAGGGATCGGGCCGTTAGGAGTATGTGGGACACCACATGTCTCATGTCGTATGGGAATTTGTGTATATCTATGTGGAGAATTGCTAGCGCCGGATTGGGGGGTGTGATTATACCCGTAGTGGATGATATCAGCTGGAATACTTGGTTCCAGAAACTGGTCAGGCTTGGACAGTCCCAGAACATGTGCATAAGGTGACCTTTGTGGCCGCAGTTCCTCCAGCACATCGGTGAGGCGTGCCTGAAGAATTTTGTCAGTCTGCATGGGGTGAATTGCCACCTGTTAGTCACTAGGGATGAGCTCGGTGTTCGAGTCGAACATACGTTCGACTCGAACATCGGCTGTTCGATCGTTCGACGAAGATCGAACGATTTGGGCCGTTCGCGCCTAATTCGAGTGACGCGAACGGCCCACAATGCACTACGCCATCGCAGTGTCATCCAGGCGCTGTGATTGGCCAAGCATGCACTGTGACCCCGCATGCTTGGCCAATCACAGCGCCGGCAGCGAGGAGAGCAATGATTGGCCACAGGCAGGATGCCTGTGGCCAATTATTGCTGAGGGTGTTTAGTACACGCCCCACACTATAAAAGGCCGCCAGCACGGCGGCCTAGTGTAGTGTGTTCCGGAGCAGGGAAAGAGAAGCATAGGCAGGGACAGTGACATTTATTTTTTCTTGCTTAACCTGGATTCCTTTAGTTTAGGGAAAGAGAAGGATAGGTAGGGAGAGTGTCAGTGTGTTTTACTGTGCGAATCCTTGTTTCTAGGAACAGGGAAGGACAGTGAGGGAAATTCTCATTGTGCTATAGTGTGCTAAAGCATTGATCATCAATCAGCTTTAAAAAAACATTTTTTCTAGGGACAGAAAACTATAGGTAGGAAGAGTGTCAGTTTCTTTCACTGTGATAATCCTTGTTTCTAGGGACAGGGAAGGACAGTGAGGGAATTCTCCTTGTGCTATAGTGTGCTAAAGCATTCCTCATCAACCATCTTTGAAATCCTTGTTTTTTTGGACAGTCAGGGAAATTGTCGTTGTGCTATTCTGTGCAAAAGCAATCATCCTCAACCATATTTAGAAATACTTAAGTAAAGGGACAGAGAAGGACACCTGAAGGTAGCCCTTATTGCTTTTTTCCCATCTCCCTGCAGGCCATCTATTAGAATGTCTGGAAGGCAAACAAGGAGAGGCAGACAGTCAGGAGGCAATAAAAGAGGGCAAGCAGGCTCTGTGTCTGGGGGCAACAGTGCTGGTCGTGGACGCGGTGCATTGTCATCAGCACATGGCCATGGGACACGCTTGTCCTTCTTTTCGGCAGCTGGACATGTTGAGCCACATCATGCCGAAGACTTGGTAGAGTGGATGACCAAGCCCTCCTCCTCCTCCTCATCCTCTCTCACCCAGGCTCAGGGTACTGGCAAAGCAGCTGCCAAAGCGTCCTCTTCCCTGGTATCAATGTCAGACTCATCATCAGTCACTCCTTCCCTAGACCCACCATGTCCTCCTCCTGAGGAGTCCCCCGAACTGTTTGAGCACAGTGTTGGGTACATGCTCCAGGAGGATGCCCAGCGTTTCGAAGGGTCTGATGATGAAACCCAGCTACAGGAAGGCAGTAGCGTGAGAGCAGACAGAGGGGATGCTCAAGAAGGACACCAATCTGGCAGTCATGTTCCAGCAGCTGCAGCATACTGCCAGATTGGCTCCAGTGATGAGGAGGGAGGGGATGATGAGGTCACTGACTCCACGTGGGTGCCTAATAGGAGAGAGGAGGAGGAGGAGGAGGATGAGGAGGAGGCACATCTCCAACGAGGCAGGATGCCCTTTGGTGGCCAGCGTAAGGGCAGTACACCGACGGCATCACACCGCAGAGCTCCGCCTGTGCAGGGCGCTGCCTCTGCCCGTCATTCAAAAAGTTCTTTGGTGTGGGCCTTTTTTGAGGCTAGTGCATCAGATCGCACAGCTGCTGTTTGCAACATATGTCTCAAGCGTATATCGCGTGGCCAAAACATCAGCCGCTTGGGTACCACATGCCTGACCAGACATATGTTGTCCTGCCATGCAGCTCGTTGGCAAGCCTACCTCAAAGACCCACACCAAAGAACAAAGCGGACCTCTCCTTGCACCGCATCAGCTGGGATCTCCAACCCCACTATAACTTCAGTCCTCTCTGAAACATGCACTGAGAGGAATGAAGGTGTAGAATTAGGTGTGTCACAGCCAAGTACTTGCGGCCACTCTGCTAGCAGTACACCGACGTCCGATTCTAGCAGGCAAATTTCCCTGCCCCAGCTGCTGGACCGTCGAAAGAAGTTCACTCCCAGCCATCCACATGCCCAGCGGTTGAATGCTAGCTTGGCTAAATTGCTAGCGCTTCAACTGCTGCCTTTTCAGTTGGTAGACTCGGCCCCCTTCCGTGAGTTTGTGCAATGTGCGGTTCCTCAGTGGCAGGTTCCCAAACGCCACTTTTTCTCATGGAAGGCTATTCCGGCTCTCTACCGGCATGTGGAAGGCAATGTCTTGGCCTCGCTGGACAGGGCGGTCAGCGGTAAGGTGCATATTACCGCTGACTCATGGTCCAGCAGGCATGGACAGGGACGTTACCTTTCTTTCACGGCCCATTGGGTCACTCTTTTGGCAGCTGGGAAGGATGCAGGACAAGGTGCAGTAGTGTTGGAGGTTGTTCCACCGCCACGCCTCCAAAATGCTACTACTGGTTGTGACACACCTCTCTCCTCCACCCCCTCCTCTTCTTCTTCCTCCATGGCCTCTTCCTGTGGTTTGTCCTCTGAACCAGCGGTGCTCCGTAGGCGTTCAAGGGGCTACGCAAGTACGCAGGCAAAAAGATGCCATGCCGTGCTTGCGCTGGTGTGTTTGGGGGACAGAAGCCACACTGGGGCAGAGGTCCTGTCTGCTCTGCAGGGCCAGGCCGAGAGGTGGTTGACGCCACGCCAGCTTAAGCCAGGAATGGTGGTTTGCGACAATGGCACCAACCTCCTCTCTGCCCTCCGACAGGGACAACTGACCCATGTGCCCTGTGTGGCTCACGTCCTTAACCTGGTGGTGCAGCGGTTCTTGGGCAGGTACCCGGGCTTACAGGATGTCCTGAGGCAGGCCAGGAAAGTCTGTGTGCATTTCCGCAGATCTTATAATGCCAGTGCTCGCCTGGCTGAGCTGCAAAAGGAGTTGAACCTGCCCAAGAACCGCCTTATATGTGACATGCCCACCAGGTGGAACTCAACATTGGCCATGCTGCAGCGGCTGCACATGCAGCAGAGGGCCATCAATGAGTACCTGTGCGACTACGGCACCAGGACAGGGTCAGGGGAGCTTGGTTTTTTTCTCCACGCCAGTGGGGCAAGATCAGGGATGCATGCACTGTCCTGGCACCATTTGAGGAGGCCACGAGGATGGTGAGCAGTGACAGTGCATGCATCAGTGACACTGTACCTCTTGTCCACCTGTTGGAGCACACGCTGCGTGGAATAATGGACAGGGCACTTGAGGCAGAACAGAGGCAGGAAGAGGAGGACTTCCTTGCCTCTCAAGGCCCCCTTTACCCAGACAGTGTTCCTTCTGTCCCACCCATCGAGGAGGAGGAGGAGGAGGAGGAGGAGGAGGAGGAGGAGGAGGAGGAGGAGGAGGATTGTGTCAGCATGGAGGTGGAGGCTGGCACTCAGCATCATCAGCAGCAGTCTTTTAGGGATGATTTACAGTCCCAAGAAACCAGTGGACATGTACGTGGCTGGGAGGAGGTGGCTGCGGATCATGTCGTCCTTAGTGACCCAGAGGACTCCGGAGCGAATGCCTCAGCAAACCTACGCTGCATGGCCTCCCTGATCCTGCAAAGTCTGCGGAAGGATTCTCGTATTCTTCGGATCAAGGAGAGGGACCATTACTGGCTGGCCACTCTCCTTGATCCACGGTACAAGGGTAAGGTTGCGGACCTTATGTTACCGTCGCAGAGGGAGCAGAGGATGAGACAACTCCGGGAGGCCTTGCAGAAAGGTCTGTGCAACGCGTTCCCAGAGACTGGGAGGTTACAGGGTGGCCGTCTGACCGATGCGTTCAGACAATTCTTTAGTCCGCAGCCCCAAAGTATGATCGGTTCCAGCAACCATCGCCAGCGTCTGATAAACATGGTGCAGGAATATCTAGGGGCAAGGTCAGACTTGGACACCTTCCCCACCGAAAATCCTCTGGCTTACTGGGTCTTGAGGATGGATCACTGGCCAGAGCTTGCACAGTATGCAATTGAGCTACTGGCCTGTCCTGCATCCAGCGTTCTTTCGGAACGCACATTCAGTGCTGCTGGAGGATTTGTCACGGATCACAGGGTGCGCCTGTCCACCGACTCGGTTGATCGACTGACTTTCATCAAGATGAACCAGTCTTGGATCACCACCAGCTACCACACACCTGATGCTGATATAACAGACTAATTGATTTTAACATGTCACATCCCTTCAAGACTGATGCTGATGCTGAGTGCCTGTGCTGTTATGTTGACTGGCTATCCTCCTCCTCCGAGTCCTCAATGATACGATTGATGATGATAGCTTGGAAGATCATTTTTGTTTATGGGTGCCGCCACCAGTGGCTAAGGCCCAATTTTTCAGCCCCTGTTTTACAGGGGCGTGTAATTACAATTTTTTTAGCAATAATTTGCCATAGGGCTCATTGCTGTGCTCCAAGTACAGTATCTGTGAGGGGTTAGAGTGTTGTGGCACCAGTGCCTAAGGCCCAATTTTTCAGCCCCTGTTTAACAGGGGCGTGTCATTACAATTTTTGAAGCAATACTTTGCAACAGGGCTCATTGCTGTGCTCCAAGTACAGTATCTGTGAGGGGTTGGAGTGTTGTGGCACCAGTAACTAAGGCCCAATTTTTCAGCCCCTGTTCAACAGGGGCATGTAATTACAATTCTTGATCTAATAATTCACAGCAGGGCCCATTGCTGCACCCACCAAGAGTAACTCTGAGGGCTTACAGTGTTGTGGCAACGCCACCACCACCACCACCACCACGAAAGCCCCAATTTTTCAGCCCCTGTTCAAAAGGGGCATGTAATTACAATTCTTGATCTAATAATTCACTGCAGGGCCCATTCCTGCACCCACCAAGAGTAACTCTGAGGGCTTACAGTGTTGTGGCAACACCACCACCACCACCACGAAAGGCCCAATTTTTCAGCCCCTGTTCAACAGGGGCATGCAATTACAATTCTTGATCTAATAATTCACAGCAGGGCCCATTGCTGCACCCACCAAGAGTAACTCTGAGGGCTTACAGTGTTGTGGCAACGCCACCACCACCACCACCACGAAAGGCCCAATTTTTCAGCCCCTGTTCAAAAGGGGCATGTAATTACAATTCTTGATCTAATAATTCACAGCAGGGCCCATTCCTGCACCCACCAAGAGAAACTCTGAGGGCTTACAGTGTTGTGGCAACACCACCACCACCACGAAAGGCCCAATTTTTCAGCCCCTGTTCAACAGGGGCATGCAATTACAATTCTTGATCTAATAATTCATAGCAGGGCCCATTCCTGCACCCACCAAGAGAAACTCTGAGGGCTTACAGTGTTGTGGCAACACCACCACCACCACCACGAAAGGCCCGATTTTTCAGCCCCTGTTCAACAGGGGCATGCAATTACAATTCTTGATCTAATAGTTCACAGCAGGGCCCATTCCTGCACCCACCAAGAGTAACTGTCAGGGCTTACAGTGTTGTGGCACCAGCACCACCATCAAAGGCCCAATTTTTACTACCACTGTTCAACAATTATATGTAATTAAAATTCCTGATATAATAGTTGACAGCAGGGCGTTCCAGCACCAACCAAGAGTAACTGTGAGTGCTTACAGTGTTGTGCCAACACCAACAACTAAGGGGCCTATTTCTGCAGAGTATATACGGCAGGTCCCTACTTTCAAACATCCAACTTACAAACGACTCCTACTTGCAAACGCAAGAAGACAACAGGAAGTGAGAGGAAATCTACCCCTTGGAAGGAAAATTCTCTCCTGTAAGAATTAATATGGGAGAAAGGTGTCTCCTCTGTACTGATGCTTTATCAGCAATCCTTGTTTCAAGAAAAACACCACATTTCAAAAACAGTTGTCATTGGGACGGAAAGTGAGGTGAAATGTTCTGAACAGGGGCACAGACAGCAAAACAAATGTTACAGGGGTGATAACCCTTACCTATGTTTTCCAAAAAGTTTAAAAATAAATTTTTGGGCTGGAGCTACACTTAAACAATGTACCTGTTCAAAATTACAAACAGATTCTACATAAGAACAAACCTACAGTCCCTGTCTTGTATGCACCGCCTGTATACGGCTGTTCAGAGTATATAGGGCCTTTTTTATTTTATGTGCGGGGTTCCCCTTAATATCCATACAAGACCCAAAGGGGCTGGTAATGGGCTGGGGTAGGGGGGGGGGGGGTGATGGGGTAGCTATGCCATTTTTCTTAAAGATTTTCATCCATATTACCGGGACCAGACATTACATTAAAGCCGCAAGAAGTTTTAAATGGCTTTTTTTTCCTTTAGAAGTGTCATTTTGTGCAGGGACAGTTCTAAACACGGGAAACACGTGGCACTTCACAGGCATACTTTAGACACCCCCCAGGTACGATATTTAAAGGAATATTTGACTTTTTTTTTTTTCACTTTATGCATCATTAAAATGACTGCTCCCGAAAAACGACCGTTTTTAAAACTTCTTTTTGCATTGATACATGTCCCCTGGTGCAGAACCCGGGTTCCCAAACCCTTTTTAGGACAATAACATGCATAATAGTTGTTATAATTAGCACTTTAGAATTCGAACGTTCGCATCCATTGTATTTAATAGGGTTCTAATGTTCGTACGAACTTTCGGTCCGTTCGCGGGTTCTGGTGCGAACCGAACCCGGGGGTGTTCGGCTCATCACTATTAGTCACTCTGACTGTCATTTCCCAGTGGCTTATACAGTGTGATGTCTTTTGGATCGTGTGGAATGCTGACTGCCATTGGTCCTCCGTAAATGTGGAACCCATGTCTAATTCCCATTTATCCATCGCTTTGGTTTTCTGAAAGGATCTCTTGTCCTGTAGGAGGTTATAGAATATGGAAATGTCTTTGCATTCAGGTTGTGTTTGTGTGAGGTATTGCCAGGCGGTAGGTGGCAATCTGATCATTGGAAGTGGGTTGACATTTAGGAAATGTACAATCCGGATGCAGGTGAATAACATGTGGTTTGGCAAATTATAAGTGTCCATTATTTGATCACTCGACAGTGGTTTGTTATTGGTGAGTAGGTCTTGTACTATTTGTATCCCGTATGGGGGGAATTGCTGTAAAGATAACATTGGAATTTTAGCTTCTATTAGGTTCAAGGGAAATTGATAGTCAATAGAAATATAATTTTTGAGATGCTGGTTCAGGAAGTATCTCCATGCTAATAGGGAGGTTTGTATAGTGGGAGGAATATTGCGTTTATCCCATGCCAGCCATATATCCCCCCATAAGTAAAGCCGCGAGGTCAGAAATAGGTGCTATGCTCTTTTCAATTTCCACCCATAGTGGAGTACCGTCATCGACAAACCAATGTTTAAGTTGGTCCAGTCTGGTCGCCCACATGTAGTCATAAATGTCAACTAGTCCTGCGCCTCCTATACGTTTATGTGGGATTAAGCTTTTCGGCGAGCAGCGTGCTTTCTTTACCCCCCATAGGAATCTCCACATTAGAGTGGATAGGGATTTAAGAAAGTGGTTTGGAATGGGGATTGGTAGTGCTCTAAATACATATAGGATTTGTGGGAGTATTGTCATCGTATACGTCGCTAGTCTACCCATCCAGGACATTTCTTTTTTTGCTAACTCTTTAGTTTGTGCTTCTATTTTGGCCAGTAGGGGTTTTAAGTTGGAGTTGGCTAACGATTTTGTGGTGCTAGTTAGGATTATACCCAAGTATGGTATGCCTCTATCGTCCCAACTATACGGGAGTGAATTTAGCAATGCTTCTCTGTCGGTTTGTGACGTTCCCAAGTCAAGGATCAGGGATTTGGTGAAATTGACCTTATAGTATGAGATCTCTCGAAAAAAATTTTTAATTTCATGAGCTGCGGGGAGTGAAGTGCGTGGATTGGATAGCAGTAGAATAACATCGTCTGCAAAGAGGTTGACAACGTGAAATTTTGATCCAAACTGGAAGCCAGAAATGCTAGTTTGTGTTCTAATGGCCTCCGCCAGGGGCTCTATCATGAGGTTGAAGATTGTAGGGGATAGTGGGCATCCCTGGCGGGTACCCATTAGTGATGCAAAAGGGAGTAGACAACATTCCTGATGTGTATACCTGAGCTGATGGACACGAGTACAGAGCCAGAATAGCGTTCAGAATATGTTCGCAGAAACCAAATTTAGACAACACTTCCCTCATGTATGACCAATGCACTCTATCAAACGCCTTCTCTGCGTCTATAGAAAGCAGCAGAGAAGGCGTTTTGGTGTGTTCAGCATGGTGAATAATATTTATGATTTGCCTAGTGGCGTCCGAGGTTTGTCTTCCCTTCATGAAGCCCATCTGGTCGCGTAGAATTAGAGAGGGTATGAAATCTGCTAATCTTTTGGCGATTCATTTAGCATATACTTTAATGTCTGTATTTAACAGAGAAATAGGCCTAAAATTACCAGGTGTTGTAGGGTCTTTCCCGGGTTTGGGTAGTGTGACAATGTACAGTATGCCTTAAGCATTTCTGGGGGAAATGTTGCTTCTCTTGCCGCTTTAGTAAAGACCATTTGCAAGTGTGGAGCAAGAGTGTGTTGGAATATTTTGAAATATTCATTAGCAAATCCGTCTGGGCCAGGGGATTTGCCATTGGGTAGTGTGGTGATGATTTTCTCTATTTTCAGTGTTGTGAATGGGGTGTTCAGGATTTGTATTTGATTTTCCGAGAGTGACGGTAGGTTTAGGTCATGTAAGAATTGTTGAATATTTGATGTTGGTTGGGCGGTAGACGTGTCCTTATGTAGATTATACAAATCGCTGTAGTAAGTAGCAAATTGATTTGCAATGTCTTGTGGGTTTATGATTTTGTGTTTGAGGGTAGGGTGTATCAAATGTGCTATTCTAGTTTTAGTGTGGGTTGCTTTAATTCTACTGGCCAAGTATTTGCCCGCTCTATTGGCATTGGCATAAGAGTTTAGACGTAAGCGTCTGAGGTGTGTATCATACTGTTGGGAGAGGAGCCCTCGTAATTTGTCCCTTAGCTGTGAGAGTTTATGTGCAAGGTGTGTAGTTGGTGAGGCTTTGTTTAGTGCTTCTAATTTGCGGATCTCGGAAAGGGTAGAGTCTAGGTCTGATGTATAGCGTTTTTTTTCTCTAGCCCCCAATTGAGTGTGAATGGGTCTTCTACAGAATTTTCGTTGTCTAGGAAAAATGTTTTCAGGTGGTGGGATACCTCTTTAGAAATTTTTGGTTCTTGTAGGAGTTTGACATTACTGCGCCAGATGGGTGGGGAAGAGGAGACACCCTTCTCTTCAATTGACATTGAAATGGCAGCGTGGTCTGACCACGTAATATCATGGATCTGTGTAGATCGTATGCATTGTAAAGTTCGTTTATCCGTCAAAAACATGTCAATACGGGAGTATGAACAATGCCTGTGTGAAAAAAAGGTGTAGTCCCTTTCATTTGCATGGAAGCATCTCCACGCATCGAAAAGTTCAGCGTTATGCAGCACCTTGTTCAGGTAAGAGTTGTTGTTATTCTTGTGGGCGGAAGTGTCCATCTTGGGGTCCACAATTAGGTTAAAGTCACCGCATATAACGAGATTACCATATTGTGTAGATCTGACTTTGTTGAATAGTCTGCTCAAGAATCTGATTTGGTGTGAGTTTGGAGCGTACACTGATACTATTGTGTACGGTTTCGAGTTTATGTCTCCTTTTACAATAATGTATCGGCCGTTATCGGCTGTTATGGTTTCCTTGTGCTGGAAGGCTAGGGTGTTCCTTAGCGCTAGCAGCACACCTCCTTTCTTATGTCCAGGCGTGGACGCCAAAAACACATGTTGGAAGTCTCTGTGTGAGCATTTTGGATGTTTGTCCGTTTGGAAATGGGTTTCCTGTACGCACAGAATATCCGCCTTATGTTTCCGGGCCTCAGACCACATGGAGAGTCTTTTTGCAGGGTGATTAAGTCCCCTGGCGTTAATGGATAAGCATATTATGGTCATTTTGTCGGTTTAGGGTATGCTGAATAACTTTGTACTCACTGTGTCCATATCGGTTTTTCAGGGGTGGTGATCTTTCGCCCTTTCCAATCCAGGTGGGTGGGACGTCTGTAGGGTGAGGTCGTGTCAGTCATTTCTTCAATGCATGTCGCAAACATGGTGCTTATAGAACAAAAGTAGAAAAATAAAGTTAATAGTAGAACTGTATAGAAAATATTAAGAATAGGATCTTTGAACCGATCCATGTGCAGGCGTAACTGCTTAGCAACTAGGAGGGTAAGAACAGGGATTGAATTGGTATAACCGTGTCCGGAGAGAAGTGTATGATGGATTGAACAGTTCGTTCATGTTGGTCCACCGGCGTTTTTATTTGCAGAGCGTTTTCGGGGGACTACTTGCCAATCATCCTGAGGGGATCTGGGTTGTGGGTTTTGGTGTACCTGGAGCTCTTGAGGAGGCAGTATGCCCCATTGGCGCAGGGCCACAATACTCTCCTCCAGGTTAGAAATCAGGGTGGTGTTCCCATTGTGGGTGACCGACAGCTTCGCAGGGTACTTCCACTTGTGAAGAATTCCATGATTTCTTAGGGCTTTTGTTATGGTCGCCAGATTGCGGCGTTGTTGGAGGGTGTGTTTGGATAGATCAGGAAGTAGTTGTATTTCTGCATACTGGGGGTGTTTGTTTTCATTCCTGCGGGATGCTATCAGGATTTGTTCCTTAACATGGTAGTAATGCACTCTCATCAGTACATCCCTGGGGGTGGTATCCGGAAGGAACGATGGTTTAGGGATCCTATGGATCCTATCCACTATGAGGTCCTGAGCCGTTAAATTGGGAACAAGTGTGGAAAATAAAGTTTGTGTGTATTGGAGTAATTGGGTGGCCGGAATGGTTTCAGGGATCCCTCTGATCTTTAAATTGTTCCGTCTGGACCTGTCTTCTAAATCGGACACCTTGTTTTTCAGCCATGTCAGCTCCTCATCATGGGAAGCATGAGCCTCCACTAGTGTGTTAAAGAAGGTAGTGTATTCTCCCAGTTTTTGCTCCACATGATCCACCCTGCCACCCAGGGCCTGGACCTCCCTCTGGCAGTTGTTAATCCCAGCAGTCATGTCTGAGTGAAGTGAAGCCTTTAGGGACAACAGCATGTCCTTAAGGACATTTTCAGACACAGGTCTTTCAGACGTGGGGTATGCCGCAATAGGGTCATTGGCCAGCTGTTGCGTGGTGCTGCCTGCATTGTTAGGCCCGCTCACCTCCATTGTCGGGTCGTCCAGCGGCCTCTGTGGTGATGTAATCCTCAGCTTTTGTTTGGCCGGGCTTCTGGTGGACGGGCTGGATGTCCCGGAGGATGATCCGCTGCTCGTTAAGGCTCGATTACGCTGCGGTAAGGCTCCCTTACTGCCATTATCGGAGGCTGCCTTGTTGTTCTGCCCTTTCATGCTTGCATCGCTGCCATTTTGTTGGAGCTCGCGCGCTTTGAAAAAGTCCGGTAGTTTTTGCGGTAATTGCGGGCGTTTTCTGTTCCTAGGCATACCGGAACGTGCAGCAGGGCTCAGCGGTCAGATGAAGGCTAGTGTGTCCTTGAAAGTTGCCGATGGGCACGAATGATGTCAGATTCTCTCTGGCGGCCGAGCGGAGCTCTCAGCTCACACGTCCATCTTGGAGCTCGGTCGCCACGCCCCCTTCTATTTGGGACCTCTTTTGAAGATCACCTCCAGAAGCTGCGACAGGTTCTAGGATGGGTGTGAGATCATGGGCTCAAGATCAAGCCCAAGAAGTGCCGACTGTTTAAACAACAGATAGAGTATTTGGGACATGTGTTCACCCAGGAGTAGGGATGAGCTCGGTGTTCGAGTCGAACGCATGTTCGACTCGAACATCGTCTGTTCACCTGTTCGGCGAAACCAGAACTTTGTGGGCTGTTTGCGCCAAATTCATGTGATGCGAACGTCTCACAATACACTGCGCCATCGCAGTGCATTGCCGGCGCTGTGATTGGCCAAGCCTGCACTGTGACCCCGCATGCTTGGCCAATCACAGTGACGGCAGCGAGGAGAGCCATAATTGGCCACAGGCAGGATGCCTGTGGCCAATTATAGCTCAGGGGGGTTTAGTACACGTCCCACACTATAAAAGGCTGCCAGCGCGGCAGCCTTGTGTAGTGTGTTGGCGTGCAGGGATAGAGAAGGATAGGCAGGGACAGTGTCTTTGATATTTATTCATTATCCTTGTGCATTTACAGTGTGTTGGTATACAGAGACAGAGAAGAATAGGCAGGGACAGTGTCAGTGATATTCTTTCATTAACCTTGTGCATTTACAGTGTGTTGGTATACTGGGACAGAGAAGGATAGGCAGGGGACCGTGTCAGTGTCATTTTTGCTAAGCCTCCTGCACAGTATACACCTGAAGCTACCCCTTATTGCTGTGTTTTCCTGTTGTGTAACACAGGCAGGCATCTGCAGCACTTACAGTGGGCGTAGTGTGCCTCCTGCACAGTATACACCTGAAGCTATCCCTTATTGCTGTGTTTTCCTGTTGTGTAACATAGGCAGGCATCTGCAGCACTTACAGTGGGCGTAGTGTGCCTCCTGCACAGTATACACCTGAAGCTACCCCTTATTGCTGTGTTTTCGTGTTGTGTAACACAGGCAGGCATCTGCAGCACTTACAGTGGGCGTAGTGTGCCCCCTGCACAGTATACACCTGAAGCTACCCCTTATTGCTGGTTTTCCCATCTCCCTGCAGGCCATTAGAATGTCTGGAAGGCCAACAAGGAGAGGCAGACAGTCACAAGACAATAAAAGAGGGCAAGCAGGCTCTGTGTCTGGGGGCAACAGTGCTGGTCGTGGACGCGGTGCATTGTCATCAGCACGTGGCCATGGGACACACTTGTCCTTATTCTCGGCAGCTGGACGTGTTGAGCCGCATCATGCTGAAGACTTGGTAGAGTGGATGACCAAGCCCTCCTCATCCTCTCTCACCCAGGCTCAGGGTACTGGCAAAGCAGCTGCCAACGCGTCCTCTTCCCTTGTATCAATGTCATCAGTCACTCTTTCCCTAGACCCACCATGTCCTCCTGAGGAGTCCCCCGAACTGTTTGAGCACAGTGTTGGGTACATGCTCCAGGAGGATGCTCAGCCTTTTGAAGGGTCTGATGATGATACACAGTTAGAGGAAGGCAGTAGCGTGAGCGCAGAGAGAGGGGATGCTCAAGAAGGACAGCAATCTGGCAGTCATGTTCCAGTAGCTGCAGCATACTGCCAGGTTTGCTCCAGTGATCAAGAGGGAGGGGATGATGAGGTCACTGACTCCACCTGGGTGCCTGATAGGAGAGAGGAGGAGGATGAGCGTATCTCGCGTGGCCAAAACATCAGCTGCTTGGGCACCACATGCTTGACCAGACATATGTTGACCTGCCATGCAGCTCATTGGCAAGCATACCTTAAAGACCCACACCAAAGAACAAAGCGGACCTCTCCATGCTCCTCATCAGCTGGGATCTCCAACCCCACTATACCTTCAGTCCTCTCTGAAACCTGCACTGAGAGGAATGAAGGTGTAGAATTAGGTGTGTCACAGCCAAGTACTTGCGGGCACTCTGCTAGCAGTACACTGACGTCCGATTGTAGCAGGCAAATTTCCCTGCCCCAGCTGCTAGACCGTCAAAAGAAGTTCACTCCCAGCCACCCACATGCCCAGCGGTTGAATGCTAGCTTGGCTAAATTGCTAGCACTTCAACTGCTGCCTTTTCAGTTGGTAGACTCGGCCCCCTTCCGTGAGTTTGTGGAATGTGCGGTTCCTCAGTGGCAGGTTCCCAAATGCCACTTTTTCTCACGGAAGGCGATTCCGGCTCTCTACCGGCATGTGGAAGGCAATGTCCATGCCTCGCTGGACAGGGCGGTCAGCGGTAAGGTGCATATTACCGCTGACTCATGGTCCAGCAGGCATGGACAGGGACGTTACCTTTCTTTCACGGCCCATTGAGTCACTCTTTTGGCAGCTGGGAAGGATGCAGGACAGGGTGCAGTAGTGTTGGAGGTTGTTCCGCCGCCACGCCTCCAAAATGCTACTACTGGTTGTGACACACCTCTCTCCTCCACCCCCTCCTCTTCTTCTTCCTCCATGGCCTCTTCCTGTGCTTTGTCCTCGGAACCAGAGGTGCTCCGTAGGCGTTCAAGGGATTACGCAGGTACGCAGGCAAAAAGATGCCATGCCGTGCTTGCGCTGGTGTGTTTGGGGGACAGGAGCCACACTGGGGCAGAGGTTCTGTCAGCTATGCAGGGGCAGGCCGAGAGATGGTTGATGCCACGCCAGCTTAAGCCAGGAATAGTGGTTTTCGACAATGGCACAACCTCCTCTCTGCCCTCCGACAGGGACAACTGACCCATGTGCCCTGTGTGGCTCACATCCTTAACCTGGTGGTGCAGCGGTTCTTGGGCAGGTACCCGGGCTTACAGGATGTCCTGAGGCAGGCCAGGAAAGTCTGTGTGCATTTCCGCAGATCATATAATGCCAGTGCTCGGCTGGCTGAGCTGCAAAAGGAGTTGAACCTGCCCAAGAACCGCCTTATATGTGACATGCCCACCAGGTGGAACTCAACATTGGCCATACTGCAGCGGCTGCACACGCAGCAGAGGGCCATCAATGAGTACCTGTGCGACTACGGAACCAGGACAGGGTCAGGGGAGCTCGGGTTTTTTTCACCACGCCAGTGGGGCATGGTCAGGGATGCATGCGCTGTCCTGGCACCATTTGAGGAGGCCATGAGGATGGTGAGCAGTGACAGTGCATGCATCAGTGACACTGTACCTCTTGTCCACCTGTTGGAGCATACGCTGCGTGGAATAATGGACAGGGCACTTGAGGCAGAACAGAGGCAGGAAGAGGAGGACTTCCTTGCCTCTCAAGGCCCCCTTTACCCAGACAGTGTTCCTTCTGTCCCACCCATCGCACAGGAAGAGGACGAGGAGGATTGTGCCAGCATGGAGGTAGAACCTGGCACTCAGCATCAACAGCAGCAGTCTTTTAGGGATGATTTACAGTCCCAAGAAACCTGTGGACTTGTACTTGGCTGGGAGGAGGTGGCTGCGGATCATGTCGTCCTTAGTGACCCAGAGGACTCCGGACCGAATGCCTCATCTAACCTACGCTGCATGGCCTCCCTGATCCTGCAAAGCCTGCGGAAGGATCCTCGTTAGGGATGAGCTTCGAGTTCGAGTCGAACTCATGTTCGACTCGAACATTGCCTGTTCGCCCGTTCGCCGAACAGCGAACAAATTGGGGTGTTCGCGGCAAATTCGAAAAATCTATGGGAGAAATCTAAAGTGTTAATTATAAAGGCTAATATGCAAGTTATTGTCCTAAAAAGTGTTTGGGGACCGGGGTCCTGCCCCAGGGGACATGTATCAATGTAAAAAGAAGTTTTAAAAACGGCCGTTTTTTCGGGAGCAGTGATTTTAATAATGCTTAAAATGAAAAAATAAAAGTGAAATATTCCTTTAAATTTCGTACCTGGGGGGTGTGTATGATATGCATGTGAAGTGGCGCATGTTTCCCGTGCTTAGAACTGTCCCTGCAAAAAATGTCATTTTTGAAAGAAAAAAAGTCTTTTAAAACTGACTCGCGGCTATTAATGAATTGTCGGCTCCCGGCAATACATACAAAAGTCATTGATAAAAAAAAAAAGCGTGGGGGTTCCCCAGAATTCAATTACCAGGCCCTTCAGGTCTGGAATGGATATTAAGGGGAACCCCGCCGCAAATTTAAAAAAAAATTGACGTGGGGTTCCCCCAAATATCCATTCCAGGCCCTTCAGATCTGGCATGGATTTTAAGGGGAACTCCACCCCAAATTTAAAAAAAAATGGCGTGGAGTCCCCCTAAAAATCCATACCAGACCCCTTATCCGAGCACGCAACCTGGCCGGCCGCAGGGGAAAAGGGGGGGATGAAAGAGCGGCCCCCCCTCCCTCCTGAACCGTACCAAGCCACATGCCCTCAACATGGGGAGGATGTCCCCATGTTGATGGGGACAAGGGCCTCATCCCCACAATCCTTGCCCGGTGGTTGTGGGGGTCTGCGGGCGGGGGGCTTATCGGAATCTGGAAGACCCCTTTAACAAAGGGGACCCCCAGATCCCGGCCCCCCCCTATGTGAATTGGTAAGGGGTACATTGTACCCCTACCATTTAACGAAGAAAGCATAAAAAAATGTTTAAAAAAACACACAAACACCTTGAAAAAGTCCTTTATTTAAAAAAAAAACAAAAAACATTCCAGCGGTGAAATCCAGTGTCCCGCGGCGATCCCGATGTCCAGCGCTGTCCTTCATTGGTTGTGCCTGAGCGGACCTGATGGGGAACTCCCTCTCAGTATTTTAAATGTATAGACCCGCCCCTTCTAAAGTTCCCCATCAGGTCCGCTCCCTCGGTATGTCGGACCCGCCTACGTCATTGGCTTGAGCGGGGAACTTCCTTCACTGTGTAATTTAAATTTACATAGTGAAGGAAGTTCCCCGCTCAAGCCAATGACGTAGGCGGGTCTGACATACCGAGGGGGCGGACCTGATGGGGGACTGCTCTCACTTTGGTAATACATGTATAGACCCGCCCCTTCTCATGTTCCGCATCTGGTCCGCTGAGCGGACCTGATGGGGAACTTTAGAAGGGGCGGGTCTATACATTTAAAATACTGAGAGGGAGTTCCCCATCAGGTCCGCTGAGGCACAACCAATGAAGGACAGCGCTGGACATCGGGATCGCCGCGGGACACTGGATTTCACCGCTGGAATGTTTTTTTTTTTTTTTTTTAAATAAAGGACTTTTTCAAGGTGTTTGTGTGTTTTTTTTTTAAACATTTTTTTACGCTTTCTTCGTGAAATGGTAGGGGTACAATGTACCCCTTACCAATTCACATAGGGGGGGGCCGGGATCTGGGGGTCCCCTTTTGTTAAAGGGGTCTTCCAGATTCCGATAAGCCCCCCGCCCGCAGACCCCCACAACCACCGGGCAAGGGTTGTGGGGATGAGGCCCTTGTCCCCATCAACATGGGGACATCCTCCCCATGTTGAGGGCATGTGGCCTGGTACGGTTCAGGAGGGAGGGGGGGCCGCTCTCTCGTCCCCCCCTTTTTCCCTGCGGCCGGCCAGGTTGCGTGCTCAGATAAGGGGTCTGGTATGGATTTTTAGGGGGACTCCACGCCATTTTTTTTTAAAATTTGGGGTGGAGTTCCCCTTAAAATCCATGCCAGATCTGAAGGGCCTGGAATGGATATTTGGGGGAACCCCACGTCAATTTTTTTTTAAATTTGCGGCAGGGTTCCCCTTAATATCCATTCCAGACCTGAAGGGCCTGGTAATTGAATTCTGGGGAACACCCACGCTTTTTTTTTTTTTTATCAATGACTTTTGTATGTATTGCCGGGAGCCGACAATTCATTAATAGCCGCGAGTCCGTTTTAAATGCATTTTTTTCTTTCAAAAATGACATTTTTTGCAGGGACAGTTCTAAGCACGGAAAACATGCGCCACTTCACATGCATATCATACACACCCCCCAGGTACGAAATTTAAAGGAATATTTCACTTTTATTTTTTCATTTTAAGCATTATTAAAATCACTGCTCCCAAAAAAACGGCCGTTTTTAAAACTTCTTTTTGCATTGATACATGTCCCCTGGGGCAGGACCCGGGTCCCCAAACACTTTTTAGGACAATAACTTGCATATTAGCCTTTATAATTAACACTTTAGATTTCGAACGTTCGAGTCCATTGTATTTAATAGGGTTCTAAAGTTTACACGAACATTTTGTCTGTTCGCAGGTTCTGGTGCGAACCGAACAGGGGGGTGTTCGGCTCATCCCTGATCCTCGTATTCTTCGGATCAAGGAGAGGGACAATTACTGGCTGGCCACTCTCCTTGATGCACGGTACAAGGGTAAGGTTGCGGACCTTATCTTGCCGTTGCAGAGGGAGCAGAGGATGAGATATCTCCGGAAGCCTTGCAGAAAGGTCTGTGCAACGCGTTCCCAGCGACTGGGAGGTTACAAACTCCTGGTCCTGGACAACGACTTGCTGAGGCTTCGGTAAGTCAAAGAAGGAGCGGTGGGGAAGGTGGCCGTCTGACCGATGCGTTCAGACAATTTTTTAGTCCGCAGCCCCAAGGTATGATCGGTTCCAGCAACCATCGCCAGCGTCTGATTTACATGGTCCAGGAATACATAGGGGCAAGGTCAGACTTGGACACCTTTCCCACCGAAAATCCTCTGGCTTACTGGGTCTTGAGGATGGATCACTGGCCAGAGCTTGCACAGTATGCAATTGAGCTACTGGCCTGTCCTGCATCCAGCATTCTTTCGGAACGCACATTCAGTGCTGCTGGTGGCTTTGTAACCGATCACAGGGTGCGCCTGTCCACCGACTCGGTTGATCGACTGACCTTCATCAAGATGAACCAGTCTTGGATCACCACCAGCTAGCAAGCACCTGAAGCTGATGTAACCGAATATTTTTTTTGGAAATGTCACATTCCCTCAAGACTGCTTATGATGATGCTGAGTGACTGTCCTGTTATGTTGACTGACTATCCTCTTCCTCCTCAATGATCCTGCCGATAGCATGGAAGAACATTTGTGGTTCTGGGTGCCGCCACCAGTGGCTAAGGCCCAATTTTTCAGTCCCTGTTTAACAGGGGCGTGTAATTACAATTTTTGATGCAATGCTTTGCAACAGGGCTCATTGCTGCGCTCCAAATACAGTATCTGTGATGGGTTGAAGTGTTGTGGCACCAGTGGCTAAGGCCCAATTTTTCAGCCCCTGTTTAACAGGGGCGTGTTATTAAAATTTTTGATGCAATGCTTTGCAACAGGGCTCATTGCTGCGCTCCAAATACAGTATCTGTGATGGGTTGAAGTGTTGTGGCACCAGTGGCTAAGGCCCAATTTTTCAGCCCCTGTTTAACAGGGGCGTGTAATTACAATTCTTGATCTAACATTTCACAGATGGGCCCATTCCTGCGACCACCAAGAGTAACTGTGAGGACTTACAGTCTTGTTGCACCAGCACCACCGCCACCACCAAAGGCCCAATTTTTCAGCCCCTGTTCAACAGGGGCATGCAATTACAATTCTTGATCTAATAATTCACAGCAGGGCCCATTCATGCGCCCACCAAGAGTAACTGTGATTGCTTACAGTGTTGTGGCACCAGCACCACCACCAAAGGTCCAATTTTTCCTACCACTGTTCAACAATGGCATGTAATTACAATTCCTGATATAATAGTTGACAGCAGGGCGTTCCAGCTCCCACCAAGAGTAACTGTGAGGGCTTACAGTGTTGTGGTAACACCAACACCTAAGGGGCAAATTTCTGCAGAGTATATACGGCAGGCCCCTACTTTCAAACATCCAACTTACAAACGACTCCTACTTGCAAACGGAAGGAGACAACAGGAAGTGAGAGGAAATCTACCCCTAGGAAGGGAAATTCTCTCCTGTAAAAGTTAATATGGGAAAAAGGTGTCTCCTCTCTACTGATGCTTTGTCACCAATCCTTGTTTCAATAAAAACCCCACTTTTCCAAAAACTTTTGTCATTGGGACAGAAAGTGAGGTTAAATCTTCTGAACAGGTGCACAGACAGCAAAACAAATGTTACAGGGGTGATAACCCTTCCCTATGTTCTCCAAAAAGCTTAAAAATAGATTTTTTGGCTAGAGCTACACTTAAAAAATGTACCTGTTCCAAATTAGAAAAAGATTCTACTTAAGAAGAAACCTACAGTACCTGTCTTGTTTGCACCGCCGGTATACTGCTGTTCAGAGTATATAGGGCCTTTTTTTAATTTTGGGTGCGGGGTTCCCCTTAATATCCATACAAGACCCAAAGGGGCTGGTAGTGGGGTGGGGGGATACCCATGCCATTTTTCTCAATGATTTTCATCCATATTGCCGGGACCAGACATTACATTAAAGCCGCAAGCAGTTTTAAATGACCATTTTTTTCTTTTCCAAAATCATTTTGTGCAGGGACAGTTCTAAACACGGGAAACACGTGGCACTTCACAGGCATACTTTAGACACCCCCCAGGTACGATATTTAAAGGAATATTTCACTTTTTTTTTTTCACTTTATGCATCATTAAAATGACTGCTCCCGAAAAAACGTCTGTCTTTAAAACTTTTTTTTGCATTGATACATGTCCCTTGGGGCAGAACCCGGGTCCCCAAACCCTTTTAGGACATTTACTTGCATATTAGCCGTTATAATTAGCACTTTTGATTTCGAACGTTCGCATCCATTGTATTTAATAGGGTTCTAAAGTTTGCGCAAACTTTCAGTCCGTTCGCAAGTTCTGGTGCGAACCGAACCGGGGGGTGTTCGGCTCATCCCTACCCAGGAGGGGGTAAAGCCAGCCCCCAGCAAGGTGGAAGCCATCCAGAACTGGCCCCAACCGCATATGCTATGAAAGGTGTGGGCATTTGTGGGATTGGCCGGCTACTTCAGGAGGTTTATACCCGAATTTGCTCATTTGGTAGGCCCATTAAATGAGTTAACAAGAGGTACTGCGGGGGCCCAAAGAATCGTCCCATCGAGTGGGGACCCCGGCAACAAGAGGCCTTCGAGGCAGTGAAGCAGGCGCTGACCAGTGCTCCGATTCTGGCTTATGCGCGGTTCGACGCCCCATTCTTGTTGTACACTGACGGGAGCCTACATGGCTTGGGGGCCGTGTTATCACAAGCTCAGGATGGACGTGAAAGAGTCATTGCCTATGGCAGCCGGTCTCTGAGAGAGTCGGAGCACAACCCTGACAACTATAGCTCCTTTAAAT
The DNA here is from genome assembly GCA_029206835.1 of Rana muscosa. NCBI lineage: Eukaryota > Metazoa > Chordata > Amphibia > Anura > Ranidae > Rana > Rana muscosa. The sequence goes on from JARGYO010005626.1 coordinate 17,490,678, forward strand.
TGGAACTACTGGCACTGGTGTGGGCCTGACCGAAAGGTTCGCGGAGTACCTGACAGGTGCACAGGTGACCGTGATGACAGACAACAACCCATTAGCACATCTGGAGAATGCCAAGCTTGGTGCGCTGGAGCAGAGGTGGTTGGCTCGATTTTCTAAGTACCAATACCGCATCAAGTTTCGGTCAGGAAGGGAGAACGGCAACGCTGATGCACTCTCCTGAGTCCCTGTTGGGTTATCTGATCGGAATGCTGATGAGGAGCTAGAGGACACTGAAACGCCTGACCTTGGTCAAGTACCCATGTTCCAGGATGTGGCACATTCAAGTGGGGTGGCGTCCGGGATGCACGTGTTGCTAGGCAAGACGTTGGATGATTGGGAGAGAGTCCAGAATGGCTGCCCAGACCTGTGGAAAGTGAGAGAATGGGTCCAGACTAAAATCTGGCCTCGGCCAGAAGAGCGGGCCCGTCTGACTCCAGAGGGCAAAAAGTTGTTGAGGCAGTGGGATTAGCTGACTGTTACCCAGGGCCTCCTGTGTCGGACCATATACTTACAGTCAGAGTTGCAGTACCGGCATCAGATTGTCATCCCCATGTCATGGGGACCGGAGGCTGCCCGGGAAGCTCATGAATGGGGAGCCCATTTTGGGAGTGAGAAAACGTTCAAGTGGCTTCAACGGCTGGTATACAGTCCCGATCTGGCAGACATGGTGTCTGAGGCATGTCTTAAGTGTCGACCCTGTGGGTTGAGCAAGAGTACTGAACAACGGGCTCCTGTTCAGGCCATCCGGACCTCAGCGCCCCTAGAGCTTCTTATGATCGCTTATGTACAGATTGGGTACTCTACCTCGGGACACTCGTACTGTCTAGTCATGACAGATCATTTCACCAAGTATGCGGTGGCTGTACCCACCAGAGACCAGACGGCAGAGTCGGCCACGGATGCGGTCTGTAAACACTTTATACAGGTGTTTGGGTGTCCTCGGAGGATACATTTGGACCAGGGGGCATGTTTTCAAGGTACTCTGATGAATGAGCTGTATCAATTGTATGGCATTGAACGTTCCCGTACCACCCCGTATCACCCCCAGGGAAACGGGGCGTGTGAGCGGTTCAACCGCACCTTGCTCCAGATGCTGCGGACTCTGGAGGACAACCAGAAGGCTCGGTGGCCCGAGTACCTACCTGAACTGATGTGGGCCTATAACAGTGTACACAGTACCACCGGTTACTCTCCACATATGCTCATGTTTGGGAGAGCCGGACGGGAGATTGAAGATCTCCACATGCCCGTTCTGATAGAGCCATCACCAAGAAATACCACGGCATGGGTGCAAGAGCACCGCCGCCGGCTAAGAGCAATCCACAAGGTTGTGGGGGAGCGCCTGGGACAAGTGGTACATCCTATCCCAAGACCAGTGCAGAGGGATGGGTTTGCCCAGGGTGATCGAGTGATGGTCAAAGCTAAGTGGCCGTTTGGAAAGTTGGATGGGTGGTGGGAGGCGGTCTCTTACACGGTGAAGAAGAGGATAGACCCTGACATCCCGGTTTATGAGGTAGAACCAATAGGGACTGGGGGCCTTCACGAAACTTGCACCGTAACATGTTGAGACGTTGTAATTTTGATAAGCCTGTGTGCGTGGAGGAGATGCCTCCTTCTGCTCCGGGTACAGAGAAAATACCCTTGGAGGAGTAGGAGGAGGAGGAATGGTGGGCTGTCCCTGCCCCGGTACCCACAGAGGCTCCCGTCGTGACAAGTTTGCCACCTCGGGAAAGTGTTGAGCAGTCAGCAACCCCTCCCCATTATATGTGTCTGACGTCCCCAGTGTTTCTGAACCTATCCCTCTTCGAAGGTCAACCAGGCCCAATGCTGGTGTGCCCCCACAGCGCTATGCCCAGAATGAGTTTGTATGGGGAGGGTTGCCGAGGACGACAACCTCTAGTGGGGTGGCATGTAAGATGGGAAGCAGCTCTCATTGTCTGAACACTGCTTGTTTAAAATTAAATATTTAACTGTCATTCTGCTGTTTGGCCACAAGATGCTGCTGTTTTTTTCTGACACAGCTAACGGGCTGTTTGGACAGAGATTCATAAAAGAGAGAGAGCGAGCAGGCAGCCATTTTGAAAAGGAGTTTTGTTCTGAGGACTGTGTGCAGAGAATCCTACAGCATCCAGGTGTGGAAACAGACTTCAGTGACCAGAACTGCAGCTGAGTGAAGCTACTTGTGTCCAAGATCCTGATCCTGTCCAGAGGAACGAGGAATTGCTTACAGGAAGACGGATGAGAGCTGAGGAACAAAACAATTTACACTGCGGGACCGCATACTTATTGTAGAGACATTTTATTCCGGTCAGAGTCACCAGCGGATGCAGAGCAGACCCGGGTCGGTAAGATTGTGCACGCACCCCATACTTTGTTGGCGCCTAAAGACGGAGACCAGGCCTGTAGATAGTTAGTAGGGTCTCTGTTTGTGTCAGGCCACAATTGTTGCTACTGTTCACTACAGGGACTCCATAACCTAAAGTGACGCTTCACAATTGGAGAGCTGATGAACTTTTTTACAAACTCAAGATAGACTGGCGTCGTGCTCAGGAGGAACATGCAGATGCATGATACAACACCGGTTAAGGGAGGGGGAAATACGGTAGAGCTTTGTAAGTTTGTAAATTGTTGTGCTGCACCGCAGGCTAGCCTGCACCACACACCCATACAGTTATTCTTGTGTTGTTTTTAGGGTATTAGCAGGTAAGGTGTGGCGGTTTGGTTGAGCCCACAAGTAGGCAAATTACTTTGTCTCTATCCTGCATCCTACGTAGGGCGCTGCGCTGTGCAACATCCGGTTCCCAGCCTTCGGGCTGGGTGTCTGTAAATTTATTGTATGTTCCCAGAATTGGCAGTTGGGTTCATTTACCGCGTCTAAGTAAAATTCAGTTTTAACAAGAGCTGGTGTTGGAGTTGTTTTCCTTGTTCGTGACTTCGCTGTATCCTGGGGAGCCCACCCCGATACACGTTCTACAGTTACATGACATGTCATTCACTTTGACAGCGATGAAAGCTGAGTGGGCATAGGATTAGAGGTTTTCTATGTGTGTGTGTGTGTGTGTGTGTGTGTGTGTGTGTGTGTGTGTTTTGTTTTTTGGTTGAACTAGATGGACTTTTTTTAACCTAATTAACTATGTAACCATGTAACTAACTATACCCTGTCTCATGTGATTGTTTTTGTAAAAACTAAAAATTGTAAATATGCTATTGAAATGGCGTGTTGTCTGATTCGCAGGTACTGTATGTCTTAACTTAGAGACCAACATACTAGAGAATGGACATGTACTTTATGTTTTTTAATTACAGGAAGTCTTCTGACTCCACCCAACATAGTGTTACCCTCTTCCTCATATAGTTCTTTTGTTAAATTTACCCACAAATGTCCAAAAGGTAGCCAGGAAAAGGTAACAAATTAAAGGGTAACAAATTAATTAAAAAGTTTTTACAATTTGTATGGTTGAAGCTTGGTGCTACCCCCCCCCCCCCCATCTCTACTGAACTGGGCACTGGCCAATGGTTGACAGCATAGTAGATACAACCCTGATGTGCTTGCTTTTTACTGTCACATTCAATGTCATTGAATTCATTCAATGTAATTTCAAGCAGTGATTTTTCTTTAAATTCAGGAATACAATTTACTGTAGGCCTTGTAGGTAAACAGAAGGGCTGGGTCCATCAGTTTTGGATACTTGCATGTCTGCCCTACATAGGATGGATACACTTTAACCCATAGTATTTAACTACTTCCCACCCGGCCACTGTACATATACGGCCGGGTGGGCGCTCTCTCCTTCTGAGTGGACGTTCTGGAACGTCCCTCAGAAGGAGGGGGATCGCGTGCATGCGTTCCCGCACAGCGGTGCGATCCCGATGCACACGTGTCACCCGGACATGGCGCATCTCGATTCGGCAGGAGGGCTCTGTGATTGGCCCTCCTGATCACATGACGGCCGTGCCCAATCACAGCCGTCATGTGATGTAAACAGAGAGCCGGTTGCTAGGCAATCAGCTCTCCTCTCCTCACACAGAAGTCGTCGGTGAGGAGAGGAGAGCGGATCGCTGCAGCTGGCTGGTGATCAGTGAGTATGAGCTGTTTTTTTCAGCTTTTTACTCACTGATCACCAGCCTAGTGTCCCACACAGTCTAAAACACAAACATGTCCCCAAAATACATGTCCCCAAAATACATGTCCCCACACACACATGTCCCCACATAGTAAAAACACCTGTCCGCCACATATGTGACAGTAAAATCATATGTCCCAATGATCATTTGCACACTTATGTCCGTGATCACCTGCGCACATCTGTACATGATCATTTGCGTACATATGTCCGTGATCACACGAACCAATTATTATACACTTAACGGAATTTTTACCAAAAACATGTAGTAGAATACATTTGGCTTAAATTTATGACAAAATTCGATTTTATTGGATTTTTTTTAAAAATAGAAAGACGAAAATATATTTTTTTTTTTAAATTTCCACTCTTTTTTCGCTTATATCGCAAAAAATAAAAAACTTAGTCATGAATAAATACCACCAAAAGAAAGCTCTATTTGTGTGAACAAAATGATAAAAATTTCATTTGGGTACAGTGTAGCATGACCGCGCAATTGTCATTGAAAATGCGAGAGCGCTGAAAGCTGAAAATTGGTCTGGGAAGGAAGGGGGCTAAAGTGCCCAGTATTGATGTGGTTAAACAGGCTTCAGTTTACTGAAATCATATCAGTTAAGTAATGTTTGGAATAAGTTGATGTTGCAATCAATTCCATATGTTTCTCGCCACATCCTGGGGGCCCCCATACTGGGCCGCCATTGTCATCTTGTCATCAAGGGTAGGGCGTACAATCCCATACCCATATTGTCTTGATACAATATGTATTTCCTTTGTAATTCTTATAACTTTCATATTTACTGTGACTACACTATTGTCACTAATTGTTTATCCTTTCAATTTCAGCCCAGCTGCTTGACCCTCCCATGCGTGGCTCGGGACCCTTTGGCGCCCCCTGGTGCCCTCACGCGGCAAACATGTGAACTCCCTGGTGGGGTTGGCATCTCGGGGCTGTCCTCCCTCACTTGCACTCTTCCTGGCGTGGGCTTCCGCCCTTACACCGTAGGAAGTGCACATGTGCGATGCTACTGTGCATGACGTCACGCGGAAGACTTGACCCTGCGACGTCACTTGCCGGCGAAGCCCGACTCGTTTAGACGTCGCTGGGTTGGGGGATATAAGGGCAGACTCTGCCTGCCTCTGTTGCCATGGACTTCGGGCCCAGGGAACACCTGCTTCTACCATCACCTAGTAAGTGAATCCTAGGCTACCTCTATGCATCTTAGGATAATCTTCCTTCATGCTCATTCATGTTTATCCCTCCTTTTCTGGGTACACTGTGCTCTAGGTACACAATAGTGTTAAGATGGACAATAGTGCTATCTATTCAAGGATCCCTTTATTGCTACGAGTTCACCTTCTCCTCTTGCCCCCCCCCTCCCTTACCCCTACTTCCCCTGACAACGTGACAACTTACTTATTCAACGCGGAAAATGTAGTCGCCAGGGTCACAATATTGACAAGGTTACCCCAAAGGTCCCCACGTAGTGCCGCCAAATGGCCCCCGCCTCTGTGATATTGCTCAGCCCCACCTTCACTAAGAAGGCCAAACACGCCCAGATGGCATTAAACTATGGTCTAAGTATGCCAAGACCAGAAGGTGGACTATTTAGGAATTCCGAATATGCATGCCTGGCCTATTGGCCCCCTAGAGAGGGCCCTATCCATCCATCCATCTGGCTTGAAATTGGTCACTCTCTGGTATTTTGAAATCTAATGCACCTAGATGAATTTAAAATTTAAAATATATACACCACCAGTGGTCAGGAAGCAATTGACGTCTCTATGCAGAACCTGGACACAGGACTTGCTATAATGACGTTAACTATTATAGAACAGGTTAACCCTGATTCATGTATCTCACTGTACTGTGTATGGGCTAATCTATGCTATAAACCTCTAGCTGGCTAGCGCTGTAGTTTTACATTCTCAGACTGACAGACTGGGACTGACAGGCCTAACCTTAAAATATTTAAAATATTCAAGTTTGGTATAGTTATCACCTATCACCCCTACATGTACCTAGATCCTGAAGTCATCCCTATGTAGGCGCTCTATGATTAGCCTTAACACTACTGTGATAGACAACAGGCTGGGCCCTACTGATATCATTATACCTAAAAGGGTTTCTGATTCATAATGTCATGCCAGGTAACAGACCTAGCTAACTGTCATATTGATGTATATTATTACTAAGACCAGAGTTGAATATCTGTATGTTTACAATGTCATGCTGGACTATAGATGACAATTAAAAATTTAAAAATTACAAAATTAGACCTGTACATGAATCTCACAATCACTCCTCATAAAAGTCCTCAGAAATGATTGATGTATAGACCAATATGAAGGGGTCCTTGTCCCCTACCCAGACTATCTCCGAATTTGCCATTCCTTTTTGAATGTATATTTTTTATTGCACTAGAAACTTTTAAATGTAATTCTTTGAAGAAACCACTAGATGGTGCTATTTCGCTATTCAGCGTGAGACAGCTCCTGATTGGCCAACTATTGCTATTTAAGATGAGCACTGTCCACACACTGGCACAGCCAGATGAAGTGACGGTTCACGGCACGAAACGCGTCATGTCCTACGAGGACAGACGACACTAAGACTTCCCCATCCTCATCCCCACATGGCCTTTGCCCCCCACCCCGTTGCTACCACGGAAACCTTGTGAATGACCTGAAGGAACGACCTTTTGCCCCCAGTGGCCGGAGCCTTACACTACTTCCAGCCAGCCCCTCCCCTGTGATTCCAGGTCCCAGCCTCAGCTTCCGCATATGCACGCCGGTCACGTGGTATGACACTCGGAATCTCATGCTGAGACCCCACGTGACCCGATGATACACGCTGCTACAGTCTACGGCAATATCCATCTACCCGAGATGGCGGACTGTCTCTAATCCGCAGCGGATGGACCGAGACTGAGCCAGGATATCGCTGTACCGGGATCACTCAGACTGAGGTATTCTTACGGCTGCCGGACGCTCCTCTATGGACACACCAAGGAACCCAGACATCTGAAGGGTAAGCCTCTGAATAGCTGAATTGCTAAAGCTACCCTACACCGGTACTTTATGTCTGTGTCCTGCGAGACTGTTCCTGTCATGGATATGCAGTAGTGTTTGTCTGTCAGCTTACCTTCCTTCCCATGTGTTCATCTTAGAGGCCTGAGCCCTTTCACCTGGCTTCCTTTATAATCTCCTCCCAGCCAGACTCCACCCCAGGCCCTATCACAGAACACTATATTAACCTGTGCACTGCAAGCCTGCTTTGCTGATCAACGTGTTTGTTAGGCATTGTGTGTTTGGGTTCCTGCCTGCCGTGTGCTACGTCTGTCTCTCTGTTACGTTATTGGCTTGTCCCCGACCATCCCTGTCTGCTCGTGACCCTTGACCTTCGGCTCGTTCTTCGTTATCCTTGTCTGCTTGTGGCCCCTGACCTTCGGCTTGTTATTCGGTTCTCTCTATCGTGTGCTGCTGCTTCCCCTTATCCTACGGGGCGTGAGCTAGGAAACTCCAGGGGCCGCGACCTGGTCCCAGCCTGCAGCGTAACATCCTCACCACTAGAGGCCCTGGAGAAGACCAGCTGGGTCTTAGACTCCGCGCCCTGGGGAATCTTGGCTCTCGCTTCCGTTGGGATCCCGGTTGTGCTCCTCTGGTCCCGCTTTCCACAACCACCCAGTTTCCTATCCACAGAAGCCAGCCATAGGGTTCACTACCTCGCGGTGCACTCCTGTCCCCCTACGGTGTGCATCTGTCACCTGGCCACAGGTGACCCTGACAGTTCCATTTTGACAACTCTAGTCCTGCTAGGCAGACCGTTCCCTAACAAGTGCTACAGTAAAAAATCGAGTTGTTTTCTATTAGTCTGCTCTACCAGCAATTATTGAATGTGAATTAAGGGCACAAATATCAACCAGACTCTGACCAAAGGAACTTTGCCACTGTCTGTATATATCTACAGCAGCCACTTCCTCACACATGCTGGTTCATAGACCTTCTATGCTGATTCCGGATTTGATGCTCAAAAGACTTCCTTGTTCCAACTATCAGCCCTAGATCACCAAAAACTCTACTCCACCATATTTCTATATACTTTTTAGGTCAACCCCCCCCCCCCTTTTTTGCCACTTTCTCAGTTATTTGCATATATATATATGAACACCACTTCCTGGTGCCATATATATGTCCCATTCACAGTCATGGTTCCCCTCATGATTTGAGAGCTAGATTAACAGGGGTGCATATGCATATATATGGGCCAGCAGAGGAGTGTGTAGAGGGGTAGCAGGTCTTATTCGTCTGTCCCATTTTTAGCCTTTTTGTACTACATGCATGTTTCTATGTGTTTTATGTTCTGTACATGTGTTGGAGAAACCCATTTCTCCCTTAGGTTGTGACGCAACCCTGGGATTAATTGTTCTACTAATTATTTAACCAATAAAGTCTTCAAATTAGCCGACTGTGTTGTGGTTGATTCACCACCCAAATCTTCCGTTGGGACTCTTTCCCAACACCCCCCTTGTTTTTTGTTACACTGTGCTGGGCCCTACTGCATTGTATTACCAATACCCTGCAACCAGTTGCTGTTTCCACAGCGCCCCTTCAATTATGTTATCTTTCTACACCATTTACAATTGGTATATCACCCTGGGTCCGACCCTCTTCACTGCCCTTTTACATTGCAGGTATAACCTAGTTCCATTTTTGTCACCTTTCCATACCCCACCCCTTCTCCTTCTCTTTCCCCTCCCACCTTCTTCCTTCCCCCTCTTTCCAGTGAAACTAGTAGAGAGATGCCCTTCGCGACCCATGTCCCATTGTGTTTTTCCCCCCTCTGGGATTCCATTACTGGTGATTTGTATGGTCTGCCACAATATGTTTTTAATTGTACATGAACGTTATTGATTTTTATTGATTTATTAATAAAATTCTGCTATTTTTCTATACATATGTGTTTACATCTGACTTCACCTCCTTACCTGTACCGCAATAGTACAATTGCCCGCCCCCTTTTTCAGAGCTTTGGTTTGGGGACCAAGTATCCTGATTTCTATATGCTTAACTTCCTGGATGATGGTACAACCAATTTCATCATAGATTACCTATTTATTCTCAAGAGGCTACATTTAAATTCCATATGTTGCAAATATTTTGATCCAATGTGCAACTTTTCTGTCTCTTGCTTTATGCAAAAGACATACCACCTGCGATCCAGCCTGTATGGACAGTATGGCAACAGTCTGACTTGATAAGATCCACAGGCAGTGTCAGGCAGTGTCAACTCACCAAGAGGACTCAGAATGAAATTCAATATTTTCTGGGGGTTTACTCACTGGTTAAAAAGAACCATAAGTCTCCTGATTTTGTAAAAGTCTCTTTTACATTTAGTGGTGAAAGTGCAAGAGCATTCCAAAACAAATCAATGATTTAGACTAGCTTGCTGTAACAGCACAGTAACTGTCGGAAGAACAGAAAAGTCACTTATATAAAAACTGACAATACTATATGCAATTATACCTATCTATGCAGCACGTGGTGCTGCAGTATTATAGTGTGTTATCTATCTATGGTTAGGTAATCAGCGGAAGTACCATTCTATACACTTGTTTGTTGTTCAGTTCTTGTTCCATGATAAAGATATCCTCCACGAAAGTAAAGCTAATTGCTGAAACAAGAAGCTTCCAGCTCATAATGATTAACTAACCTGTTATTAGTAACAATTATAAGTGTAGCGGGGTCCTCAATTTAGTGGGGTACACTTGGGGAGTAGTGTGACCCAAGTGTGTGATTATGTTAGGGTTCAGACCCCTTTTTCTTATTCGTGGAGGATTGGGTGGTGTAATATTCTCTGCGACCAGTAGGTGTCAGTGTACCTACTGGCTCGGGGTAGAATCACTACCGCAGTGCTACCCTTCTTTGTCCCTTCCTGGAGATGGTACGGTCGGGGCGGGGAACCCGCCGTGGTATCGTCGGGAGGGGATAAAAGGGGGAGACGCCCTCGCCACGGGGGTCGTCGTCTTCGGGGGATGATCTCTTCACGCACCCAGGCACCTTCGGCCTGGGTGCGGGCGGTTCATGGTTCCGGCCTAGGCAACCTAGGCCTGGTCGGGATGAAGATGGAGTCCATCCCAGGCACCTTCAGCCTGGGATGAGGTACTATTGAGGAGGCCTGGGACCCGGTGACTCCGACTGGGTCCCGCGAGGGTGAAGTTGCTCCAGGGCGCCCCTTGCGAGGGGACCCGCATCTGAGGTGAGGAGGCTGGGGAGGTCACTCGTTCGAAGACCCGGGGTAGTGTCAACCCGGTGACGGATGGGCCTTCAGTAACTCCCTTGGAGGACATCTTCCCCTGATAGAGGCCCGCAGCGCAACGGAGGTATTCATGTCAAGACTCCTACAACCCTTGGTCATAGCATAGTGGGTGTAGGGACTCAGATCAGTAGAGTGCCTCGACCTGCTCATCCCACCGTATCATGCCATCGCCTTGCCTTGTAACTGAAGATACGGAATAAATCTAACCGTTGGACTGTGATCGGTGTATGGACTCTGTTAATGGGAGCAAAGGGTGGTTCGGCGGTTTCTGCACGACAGACTCGGTACATGCTCAGGACACACCGGCCCGAGGAAACATCAGGTATTGGCCTTCACCTCGCCCGCCGTTGTGGGGAGGACATGGGCCGTAGCGCACCTCACCCCTGTCGCGTGACATACCCCTAGGCCGAAGAGGACGGGGTGAGGGGGCCGCTACACGTGGGGGCTCGTCCGGGATATCGTGTGTCTTGGCGATGGAACTGAGAGCGTCTGTGTTTGAACTTTGCTGCCCGGAGGAGTTCCGAGCGGGTCGGCCATGTGATTGGCCAGAGTGCATCCCTGCTCGGAGTTGTGGACATGACCCTAAGTCGGGAAAGGCCCACGCAGAGGAGCGAAGAAAGGGAAAGGTCCAGCCGTGTGAAGTACTACATGTGGGGACTGTTAATGCACTGCGCCACAAGGCACCCCATGACTGTACAATTCGTGGGCGGAGGCTGGCGGAAGCCCGCGAAAACGTACAAGTTGTGGGAGGAGTCTGGCCACGTGTGGAGATACACGTGGAGACTCCGGCGCGTGGTCAGCGCGTGATGGAACAGCAAGTGGTCGGGATGGCCTCAAGCTCCCCGTGGATACCGGTACCTTACCCCACGAAGATGACTGCATTTGCTGCTCCCCTGACAGACACGGGGATAAGACTTAGGCCCCGAGGACAGTTGGCTCTGTATTCATGCAGAGACACGGAGGCTCTCGGTGTGATCTGTCCCGGATGCTCGGGACTGGTGGTCCAACTGAAGCCATTCGGGCGATGTGAGGCATGCAAGGAGTTCCTTTTTGAGGTTGAACCATACACGGAAAGGCCCCGGGCCCTACGCCTCAACTGCATCACAGGAACCGCCACTCCGGAGGGAGAGATCCAGGCCTCTGCGGAGGTCCCCGTACGCGCTGACCAGGGCGAAGTGACTGCCCAACCAGAGATTGAGAGAGAAAAATCCGAAGACATTGCTTCGGTCACCACAGACTCCCTGCTGCCACCCCCGAAGAGGAAGATAGGCCTGGTGCAGGCATCCTGTGGTCGTGGTCGAGCTTCACCCCGCCGCTTGCCTGGCCTGGATGGCGCCGGTAGAGAAGAGAGTCCCGGACATCCCAGTTCTTCAGTAGGTCCAGGTGAGCTAGGGGCTGGGACTGCGGTGTTGGTTGGAGGTGTCGGGAGTTCACAGCCGGTGGAGCCCGAAAGGCAAGGTAGCCTTCCGTCTACTAGAGACTACCTTCCCGCCGAGATGTATGACACCTCCGACCTAGAGTCGTTGTCAGACTGTGGGGATGACGGGGAAATAGACGAGCTGTTTCACCGGAAGGGCTGGGACAGACGCCCGCTACCTGTGCTGAGTAAACCACAGGATTCCCCCATGTCCATAGAAGATAATACGCTCCGGGCGCAGACCCCGGAGTTCCAGAGGAAATCTAACCCTTCGACCAACTTTCCTCACTCAACTACATCACCCGCTCTGATGGTGGGGACGCAGCGTGCCTCGTTGCAGGCACCAAAGACAAAGCAACCCGAGATGGTGAAGGTACCTCGGCACCCGGAAGCCATCGTACAGCCAGGCGAAGGTGAGCGAGATGTGATGCCGCCCCTAGCCAGATTGCAGAGACTTTTCTCCCAGAGAGTCGCCCGTGAGTATGGGTGGGAGTACCCCTATTTGCCTCGGGACTTATTGTATGAAGTTGAGGTCCTGCGACCAAGGTGGTATGACGAGTTTGTATGGGAAAAGCTTAAAGTACCCCATGCCAGGCGATACCTGTCATGTTCGCCGCCTGTGTCTAAAAAGTTCAAGGACTGCAGAGCTGATTGGAGATTTGGGCGCCATATTCATGCTGATAAGGTGCTCATCTGTAGGAAAGAAGGAGAGGATGTCGAGTATTCAGTGGAAGTGTTTGACGGGCACCTGAAGCCTCTGTTTCTGCCGGATCCAAGGTTCTACTTATAGGAGGAGTGAGCTCCTATCTTGTTGCTGTTGAAACTTTCTGGATGAGACATTCCCAGACGCCTAGAACTGTGCCCTACTTTTGTTTTGATTTGGGCTTTTCTTTTACTCACTGGAGACTTGGGTGCTGTTGTGTTTTTTTTCTCCCTTCTCTTCATGTGCCAAAGGCAGAGACTTTTGGGGTAGAGTCAGAGTAGGAAAGCAGGAAGAATGAAGATCTCACCAAGTGTCATTACCGCAGCTCTGTCACCAGGTGGCAGTGTTGCGCAACGAATGTTTGAAAATTTTACATATGCATTACTTGCTTATTGGAGTGAGCGGGTCTCTCGGCCGACAGACCCACTCATGCCAAGTTAACACAGAGTGTTAGGATGTGTTTTCTTTTTGTTGTTTCCCTTCTGCAGGAGATTCATTGGTCAAGACTACTGAGAGTGGGGTGGTTCTTAGACAGCGATGGGAGGGATTGTACATGGGTACAGAATAGATGTCTTATGTAAATGTTTATCGTTTTATATTTCCCCTTTTCCCTTTTGAGCAGGTCTTGGCACATTTAGTATCCAAAAATTTGAGGGATAGCCTCTGGGGCCCACTTCATGTCATCACTCTTTGGGAGACATGGGTGTGCACCTGACGCTGGGGACCAGCGTCAAATCACAGGGGGGAGTGTGTAGCGGGGTCCTCAATTTAGTGGGGTACACTTGGGGAGTAGTGTGACCCAAGTGTGTGATTATGTTAGGGTTCAGACCCCTTTTTCTTATTCGTGGAGGATTGGGTGGTGTAATATTCTCTTCGACCAGTAGGTGTCAGTGTACCTACTGGCTCGGGGTAGAATCACTACCGCAGTGCTACCCTTCTTTGTCCCTTCCTGGAGAGGGTACGGTCGGGGCGGAGAACCCGCCGTGGTATCGTCGGGAGGGGATAAAAGGGGGAGACGCCCTCGCCATGGGGGTCGTCGTCTTCGGGGGATGATCTCTTCACGCACCCAGGCACCTTCGGCCTGGGTGCGGGCGGTTCAAGGTTCCGGCCTAGGCACCCTAGGCCTGGTCGGGATGAAGATGGAGTCCATCCCAGGCACCTTCAGCCTGGGTTGAGGTACTATTGAGGAGGCCTGGGACCCGGTGACTCCGACTGGGTCCCGCGAGGGTGAAGTTGCTGCAGGGCGCCCCTTGCGAGGGGACCCGCATCTGAGGTGAGGAGGCTGGGGAGGTCACTCGTTCGAAGACCCGGGGTAGTGTCAACCCGGTGACGGATGGGCCTTCAGTAACTCCCTTGGAGGACATCTTCCCCTGATAGAGGCCCGCAGCGCAACGGAGGTATTCATGTCAAGACTCCTACAACCCTTGGTCATAGCATAGTGGGTGTAGGGACTCAGATCAGTAGAGTGCCTCGACCTGCTCATCCCACCGTATCATGCCATCGCCTTGCCTTGTAACTGAAGATACGGAATAAATCTAACCGTTGGACTGTGATCGGTGTATGGACTCTGTTAATGGGAGCAAAGGGTGGTTCGGCGGTTTCTGCACGACAGACTCGGTACATGCTCAGGACACACCGGCCCGAGGAAACATCAGGTATTGGCCTTCACCTCGCCCGCCGTTGTGGGGAGGACATGGGCCGTAGCGTACCTCACCCCTGTCGCGTGACATACCCCTAGGCCGAAGAGGACGGGGTGAGGGGGCCGCTACATAAGTCATTGCTCTGTTCACCTGTCTGGGACTTGGACTTTCTTTGTGTTTGGTCTGGTCATCAGCCTGCTTACTCTACTACTGTCTACCGTTTGCACTGATCACCGGTCTGAAAACTTCTACCTCACTAGCATTTGTCCTATTACTCATCTATCATCCCTGGTGTTATTGTCCGTTAAAAAGTACAGTCTGTTTTTGTTTCCTGAATGAAGTCTTTCCTTGCATAAATTAAGTTTTTGATTGTGCTCAGTGTAGCAGTGTGGTTACTATATTTAGTAAAAAACAAATTGCATGTACAACATCACTTTGATGTTTCTGCATCTAGATTTCTGCACTGCATGTCACTCTGATATGTTTTTTTGCTAAGATCTTTGTCCCCTTCCTTGCTTTAAAAGTTAAATGGTTATTTTTTGGCAATAGTCTCACCAGGGCTACCCAGCCTAAAAGTCCACTGGGAAATACAGTTCATTAAATATTTTTCATATCCCTATTCAAAGAACGTTTCACATGCTTACAGTTAAGGTTAACGGAAAGCACATGCCTGCGTGCCAAAGCTTTTAATGCTGACTAATTCACGGACCTCCCACATTTTTCAGTGGTCATCTTGTATGCTGTATTATGCTGTATACCAGCTGTGTGACTTGTACCACAGACACTGTACTATATTTAGTAAAGGATATTTGTTTCTTGTGGTGTCTTATTAGGTTAAACACTAGATATTGGCACATATATATTAGACATACTTCAGTTGTTATTTTTTTAAAGATTTTCTCTTTCTTATGTGATAATTGTGTTAAGTAATGTAGATAATGGATTGAATACATCTAAAGCCCTGTACACACGATCGGTTTTACCGATGAAAACAGTCCGATGGACTTTTTTCATCGGACAAACTGATCGTGTATGGGCCCCATCGGTCTTTTTTCCATCAGTGATTAAAAATAGAACATGTTTTAAATTTATCCGATGCAAAAAAAACGATAGCAAATTCCGATCGTCTGTGTGAAACTCCATCAGAGAAAAAACCCACGCATGCTCAGAATCAGGTCGACGCATGCTCAGAAGCATTTAACTTAATTTTTCTCGGCTCGTCGGAGTGTTTTACGTCACGGCGTTTGGGACGGTCTGATTTTCGACTGATGGTGTATAGGCAAGACTGATGGAAGTCAGCTTCATCGGAAATCCAATGGAAAAAACCATCGGATTTTATTCCATCGGAAATCCGATCGTGTGTACAGGGCTTTAGTGTTATTTGAGTAAAATTAGCCTAACTTTTTGGACCCTGCAGAAAAATGTCAACCATGGCCCCATTACACCATTTTTTGATTAATACCGCTTACCACACCCACATACACTTTTCGCAATTTAGCAAACACGTGAACTAATACAGTAAATAAAACATGATTTTGCCTAAATTGATACAATTATTCTTGTAGTCATAGCCTGTCTCCCAGGGTCAAGAGTCTTGAAGTGGTCACCAACTCAGTCTTTAATGCTATGCCACATATTCCATTAATGTAGGAATGTAAAAAACCTGTTGGTTGACATGCACATATATTGAAAGCAGCTTTAGATTTTTTTTTTTCATATATTTAGAACTATTATAATGCATTTCTTGGAAACATAGACTTTGTGCCCACATATATGTTTTTAAGGCAGCCTTAGAGTATAGTAATGCAGAACTCCAGAACTACTGACAAGGTATAATACATACATAAATAAAAATGTGCAGCGCCTCTACAGTGTATATATATATATATATATATATATATATATATATATATATATATATATATATAACGACTATTATAACGACTATTATCCATGTTATTGTCCTAAACAGAGTTTGGGAACCCGGGTTCTGCACCAGGGGACATGTATCAATGCAAAAAGAAGTTTTAAAAAGGGCCGTTTTTCGGGAGCAGTCATTTTAATGATGCATAAAGTGAAAAAAAAAGAGTCAAATATTCCTTTAAATATTGTACCTGGGGGTGTCTAAAGTATGCCTGTGAAGTGCCACGTGTTTCCCGTGTTTAGAACTGTCCCTGCACAAAATTACATTTCTAAAGGAAAAAAAAGCCATTTAAAACTGCTTGCGGCTTTAATGTAATGTCTGGTCCCGGTAATATGGATGAAAATTGGTGGTGGTGTTGACACAACACTGCAACCCCTCACAGATACTGTACTTGGAGCACAGCAATGAGGCCTGTTGCAAAGTATTGCATCAAAAATTGTAATTACACGCCCCTGTTAAACAGGGGCTGAAAAATTGGGCCTTAGCCACTGGTGGCGGCACCCATAAACCAAAATGATCTTCCGAGCTATCATCATTAATCGGATCATTGAGGAGGAGGAGGAGGAGGATAGCCAGTCAACATAACAGCACAGGCACTCAGCATTAGCATCAGTCTTGAAGGGATGTGACATTTTAAAATCAATTAATCTGTTATATCAGCATCTGGTGTGTGGTAGCTGGTGGTGATCCAAGACTGGTTCATCTTGATGAAAGTCAGTCGATCAACCGAGTCGGTGGACAGGCGCACCCTGTGATCCGTGACAAATCCTCCAGCAGCACTGAATGTGCGTTCTGAAAGAATGCTGGATGCAGGACAGGCCAGTAGCTCAATTGCATACTGTGCAAGCTCTGGCCAGTGATCCATCCTCAAGACCCAGTAAGCCAGAGGATTTTCGGTGGGGAAGGTGTCCAAGTCTGACCTTGCCCCTAGGTATTCCTGCACCATGTATATCAGACGCTGGCGATGGTTGCTGGAACCGATCATACCTTGGGGCTGCGGACTAAAGAATTGTCTGAACGCATCGGTCAGACGGCCACCTTCCCCACCGCTCCTTCTTTGACTGCCCGAAGCCTCAGCAACTTGTTGTCCAGGACCAGGAGTTTGTAACCTCTCAGTCTCTGGGAACGCGTTGCACAGACCTTTCTGCAAGGCCTCTCGGAGTTGTCTCATCCTCTGCTCCCTCTGCGACGGTAACATAAGGTCCGCAACCTTACCCTTGTACCGTGGATCAAGGAGAGTGGCCAGCCAGTAATGGTCCCTCTCCTTGATCCGAAGAATACGAGGATCCTTCCGCAGACTTTGCAGGATCAGGAAGGCCATGCAGCGTAGGTTAGCTGAGGCATTCAGTCCGGAGTCCTCTGGGTCACTAAGGACGACATGATCCGCAGCCACCTCCTCCCAGCCACGTACAAGTCCACTGGTTTCTTGGGACTGTAAATCATCCCTAAAAGACTGCTGCTGATGATGCTGAGTGCCAGCCTCCACCTCCATGCTGACACAATCCTCCTCCTCCTCCTCCTCCTCCTCTTCCTGTGTGATGGGTGGGACAGAAGGAACACTGTCTGAGTAAAGGGGGCCTTGAGAGGCAAGGAAGTCCTCCTCTTCCTGCCTCTGTTCTGCCTCAAGTGCCCTGTCCATTATTCCACGCAGCGTGTGCTCCAACAGGTGGACAAGAGGTACAGTGTCACTGATGCATGCACTGTCACTGCTCACCATCCTCGTGGCCTCCTCAAATGGTGCCAGGACAGTGCATGCATCCCTGATCATGCCCCACTGGCGTGGTGAAAAAAACCCGAGCTCCCCTGACCCTGTCCTGGTGCCGTAGTCGCACAGGTACTCATTGATGGCCCTCTGCTGCGTGTGCAGCCGCTGCAGCATGGCCAACGTTGAGTTCCACCTGGTGGGCATGTCACATATAAGTCGGTTCTTGGGCAGGTTCAACTCCTTTTGCAGCTCAGCCAGGCGAGCACTGGCATTATAAGATCTGCGGAAATGCACACAGACTTTCCTGGCCTGCCTCAGGACATCCTGTAAGCCCGGGTACCTGCCCAAGAACCGCTGCACCACCAGGTTAAGGACGTGAGCCATACAGGGCACATGGGTCAGTTGTCCCTGTCGGAGGGCGAAGAGGAGGTTGGTGCCATTGTCGCAAACCACCATTCCTGGCTTAAGCTGGCGTGGCCTCAACCACCTCTCGGCCTGCCCCTGCAGAGCAGACAGGACCTCTGCCCCAGTGTGGCTCCTGTCCCCCAAACACACCAGCGCAAGCACGGCATGGCATCTTTTTGCCTGCGTACTTGCGTAGCCCCTTGAACGCCTACGGAGCACCGCTGGTTCCGAGGACAAACCACAGGAAGAGGCCACGGAGGAAGAAGAAGAGGAGGGGGTGGTGGAGAGAGGTGTGTCACAACCAGTAGTAGCATTTTGGAGGCGTGGCGGTGGAACAACCTCCAACACTACGGCACCTTGTCCTGCATCCTTCCCAGCTGCCAAAAGAGTGACCCAATGGGCCGTGAAAGAAAGGTAACGTCCCTGTCCATGCCTGCTGGACCATGAGTCAGCGGTAATATGCACCTTACCGCTGACCGCCCTGTCCAGCGAGGCCAAGACATTGCCTTCCACATGCCTGTAGAGAGCCGGAATCGCCTTCCGTGAGAAAAAGTGGCGTTTGGGAACCTGCCACTGAGGAACCGCACATTGCACAAACTCACGGAAGGGGGCCGAGTCTACCAACTGAAAAGGCAGCAGTTGAAGCGCTAGCAATTTAGCCAAGCTAGCATTCAACCGCTGGGCATGTGGATGGCTGGGAGTGAACTTCTTTCGACGGTCCAGCAGCTGGGGCAGGGAAATTTGCCTGCTAGAATCGGACGTCGGTGTACTGCTAGCAGAGTGGCCGCAAGTACTTGGCTGTGACACACCTAATTCTACACCTTCATTCCTCTCAGTGCAGGTTTCAGAGAGGACTGAAGGTATAGTGGGGTTGGAGATCCCAGCTGATGCGGTGCAAGGAGAGGTCCGCTTTGTTCTTTGGTGTGGGTCTTTAAGGTATGCTTGCCAACGAGCTGCATGGCAGGTCAACATATGTCTGATCAAGCATGTGGTGCCCAAGCGGCTGATGTTTTGGCCACGCGATATACGCTTGAGACATATGTTGCAAACAGCAGCTGTGCGATCTGATGCACTCGCCTCAAAAAAGGCCCACACCAAAGAACTTTTTGAATGACGGGCAGAGGCAGCGCCCTGCACAGGCGGAGCTCTGCGGTGTGATTCCGTCGGTGTGCTGCCCATACGCTGGCCACCCAAGGGCATCCTGCCTCGTTGGAGATGTGCCTCCTCCTCATCCTCCTCCTCCTCCCCTCTCCTATTAGGCACCCACGTGGAGTCAGTGACCTCATCATCCCCTCCCTCCTCATCACTGGAGCCAATCTGGCAGTATGCTGCAGCTGCTGGAGCATGACTGCCAGATTGGTGTCCTTCTTGAGCATCCCCTCTCTCTGCTCTCACGCTACTGCCTTCCTCTAGCTGGGTATCATCATCAGATCCTTCGAAACGCTGGGCATCCTCCTGGAGCATGTACCCAACACTGTGCTCAAACAGTTCGGGGGACTCCTCAGGAGGAGGACATGGTGGGTCTAGGGAAGGAGTGACTAATGATGACATTGATACCAGAGAAGAGGACGCTTTGGCAGCTGCTTTGCCAGTACCCTGAGCCTGGGTGAGAGAGGATGAGGAGGATGAGGTGGGCTTGGTCATCCACTCTACCAAGTCTTCGGCATGATGTGGCTCAACATGTCCAGCTGCCGAAAAGAAGGACAAGCGTGTCCCATGGCCACGTGCTGATGACAATGCACCGCGTCCACGACCAGCACTGTTGCCCCCAGACACAGAGCCTGCTTGCCCTCTTTTTTTGCCTCCTGACTGTCTGCCTCTCCTTGTTTGCCTTCCAGACATTTTAATGGATGGCCTGCAGGGAGATGGGAAAAACAGCAATAAGGGCTACCTTCAGGTGTATACTGTGCAGGAGGCTTAGCAACAAAGACACTGACACTGTCCCCTGCCTATCCTTCTCTGTCCCTAAACACAAGGATTTGCAATATGCTTCAGCAAGATTGGTTTAGCACAGAATAGCACACTGACAGTTTCCCTCACTGTCCTTCTCTGTCTCTACAAAGAAGATTTAGCACAGAATAGCACACTGATAGTTTCCACGAGTGTCCTTCTCTGTCCCTAAACTCAAGGATTTCAAATATGGTTCAGCAAGATTGGTTTAGAACAGAATAGCACACTGACAGTTTCCCCGAGTGTCCTTCTCTGTCCCTAAACTCAAGGATTTCAAATATGGTTCAGCAAGATTGGTTTAGCACAGAATAGCACACTGATAGTTTCCCTCACTGTCCTTCTCTGTCCCTACAAACAAGATTTAGCACAGAATAGCACACTGATAGTTTCCACGAGTGTCCTTCTCTGTCCCTAAACTCAAGGATTTCAAATACGGTTCAGCAAGATTGGTTTAGCACAGAATAGCACACTGACAGTTTCCCTCACTGTCCTTCTCTGTCCCTACAAACAAGGTTTAGCACAGAATGACACACTGACACTCTCCCTACCTATCCTTCTCTGTCCCTAAACACAAGGAATCCAGGATTAGTAAAGGAAAAAAATGACACTGTCCCTGCCTATGCTTCTCTTTCCCTGCTCCGGAATACACTACACAAGGCCGCCGCGCTGGTGGCCTTTTATAGTGTGGGGCGTGTACTAAACCCCCTCAGCAATAATTGGCCACAGGCATCCTGCCTGTGGCCAATCATTGCTCTCCTCGCTGCCGGCGCTGTGATTGGCCAAGCATGCCGGGTCACAGTGCATGCTTGGCCAATCACGGCGCCTGGATGACACTGCGATGGCGTAGTGCATTGTGGGCCATTCGCGTCACTCGAATTTGGCGCGAACGGCCCAAATCGTTAGATCTTCGTCGAACGATCGAACAGCCGATGTTCGAGTCGAACGTATGTTCGACTCGAACACGAAGCTCATCCCTAATCATAAGGTATATATTTACTGATCTTACTGTTGCTTTAAATTGGCATACATTACTAACAGGAACTGTAGTATATTATGCCCACTTCCTGTCCAGCAGACATATTAGGTAATCTTTCTATAGTGAAGGAAGCATGTTAAAGACCTCCACTGTTTCTTTATACTGGCCTTGGAAGCATAAGTCTGTAAGTAGGCTGTCATTAGTTTTCAATTAATTAGTATATGTTCTACTAATTCAACTACATTTTATATGTGTGTTTGGTGGGATGTTTCTGTCGGGAAGTTCATTCAGCTAGGCCACATTTTTTGCTAGCTAGTGCCTTAACAGTATTGTAGCATGCCTGTTACTATTTGCATTTTGTGATGTAATGGTAAATGCTAATGCATATTTTTATAATTAGTGTTTTGCAGTTTTACAAAAAAAAATATTCTCAGTAAAGATTACAACTTTTAGCCCTTCCTCCTGAGTCTTTATTGGGAAGCTGTTAGCTGTCTGCCAAGCCTTGTACTTTGAACACATTGTAAGGGCAGAACAGTAAAAAGACTTTTACCACAGCAGGCCTAGTCTAAAGAAGAGTGGATTCATTCTGCTTATTATCAGCTAACCTCTACAGCCACAGACACTACAGAGAAGTAATCTGTTTCATCATGCAGCACACAGACAAGGATACTACACCAGTCATCCCACAGCATACACAAGCAGAGGAAAGCATACACAATATGCCAACCACCAGGTCACGCTGTACAAGCTCCAGAGTCTCTAGTCAGTCGGATCAGACATCAGCTAGTGCTGAAGCTGCCAGGTCCAAGTGCACTAGCTCTAGACATTCAAGCTGCTCTAACCTGTCGTCCACCAGTGCTGCAGCTGCCAGGGCCCATGCAAAAGCAGAAGCCGCACATGCACTGGCTTCCTATGCAATACGTGAAGCTGAAATGATAAGAGAACAGGGCTGCATAGATGAAGAACATCAAATGATTAAAGCTAAAAGTAAAGCTGAAGTACTTAGAAGAAAAGCAGAGGTGAAAGCATCTTTACATATTATCAAGCAAGAAAAAACTGCTTCAGCAGCCTTAGCTGAAGCCGAGGTGCTCATGAGAGCTGCCGAAGAACAAGTACAGAGAGCACTCTGTGATAGATACCCAGATGACACCACTCGGTGCAATCCAACGCACCTGTGAGTATGTACAATTGCACGCGACCATGTGCACTGATCAACAGTCTAATGATGCATTAGAATCGTCAAAGGTCCCACTAGCAGCAGACAACTTTGATATCGCTCAATGTTACAAGACTAAACCAGAACTTTACTGTAACGGGAGGGCCCGGGGAACCCAGAATCTCTTAGAAAGTATGAGATACCCTTGCTTCAGCTTCCCCAATGCCTCTTATGTGTAAACCACCCTGTGTCTCTATTAGGGGC
The DNA here is from genome assembly GCA_029206835.1 of Rana muscosa. NCBI lineage: Eukaryota > Metazoa > Chordata > Amphibia > Anura > Ranidae > Rana > Rana muscosa. The sequence continues at coordinate 17,513,297 of JARGYO010005626.1, forward strand.
ACATGGTGAATGAAAACCCCACTATGATCTGTACTAATCAGATTCAATGCTGTATATACGTTGTTGTGACAGAGGTCATTTTGGGCACAGGGTGAGCCAGGAAATAATGGACATTAAGAATATGTATTGGATTGTTTTAAAATGGGTCTGTAATATTATTCCCCAATATTTCCCAGGATCTGTAAATAACTATTTTGTTGGTCCTGAACTCAACAGGTTAAATTAAGAGATGCTGATGTGTCACCTGTCTGCTTGTGTAATGTTAATGAACCTCAATTATGCTACAGATCCTTTAATTGTGAGATGTGTATTGGGAGCTCGTTATGTATCTATTGTGTGAAGTCTTTTGAGAAATGGGAGACAGTACGGCTAGCCTAAAAGGTCATGCATAATCATTTAAACTGAAATGTGGATTGGGAGACAAAAGCTAGCCTAAAAGGTCATATGTCTGAGTCATCAAGCTGTAGTTAAGTAGATCATGGAAATTAGCTCTGGTCAAAGATGTATGGTGAGAAGAAAATAAGAAACTCCCCTCTATGTGTATAAAAGTTGCAATGTTTTTTCAATAAAGAGAGTCTATCTTGGGAAGATACAGAGCGTGTTGTCTCGTTCTTCCGGAAGGATTAATCCTATGGGAAGTGGTCGCCTGACTGTGGAGTATCGGTAGCGAATGTGTGTCCAGGAGAGGGAATCGCTTAAGCGGCGTTAACCCCCTTTCAGATTTGGGGTGCCGTTACATTGGTTGGCAGCGGTGGGATCTTCCCTCCAGTTACTGGGACACTTCAAACCACCACAGTGAAGGACCAGCTATGCAGCCTGCAGGAAAGTCACGCTAAAAGACCTACTGGAGAGCCGTGGAGGGACCAGTGGGACAAAGAACAAGGCCACCTTGATCAGGGAGCTAGCCCAGATGGATCAGAGGGATGGTGATGCAGGACCCCAGTCAGTTGAAGACTTGTTTCAGCAACGAGTTCGACAGCGGTTGGCATTACATGGTGCTAACCCATCAGAGACCGCCATACAGGAAGCCATTAAAGACATCCAGCTGCAGGATGCGCGACAAGAGAGAGAGCGACAAGAGAGAGAACGAGAGCGACAAAAGAGAGAACTAGACCGGCAACATGAGCGGAGAATGGCGGAAATACGGCAATCGGAGATCGCCTACAGACAGCTGCTAGAATCTGCTCAGCAGCAGGGTGGTGCTACCTTTGCCTGGGACTATCAGGAAATACCAGTGGACAACTCTGAAATCCTGGGTGAAGAATCGGCAGTGGAAAATCTGAAGATTGCCATCCCTAAAGCCGAAGTAGATGATATGGAGTTCCAGGGAGCTAGGGCAGTTGGCTCATCTCCCCAGCCACAGATTACAGAAGGTATGGACGTAAGGGATTATGCATCGCCTGCTCAAGTACTGGCAGCAGGACAAAGTACTGCAGACCCCTGCTCTACACCCGTGGCAGTTTTGGAGGCCCGAGGTGAGAAAGTGATGGGTCCTCTTTCCCAGTGGATTTCAGAGATGCAGGGAGGAGAAGCAGCCCTTTTTCCCCCCCAACAGTTAGCCAGAGCAGATGGTGTGGAGTCCCCAGCAGAAGTGCTGGCAACAGGGCAGAGTGCTACCAACCTCTGCCCAGCACCGGAAATAACTGGAGTTTCAGGGAGCCGGGGCAGTTGGCCCCTCTCTCCAGCAACAAGCTGAGGTGGTAAAGCTTTTACCCCCAGCTGAATCACTGGCAGCAGGGCAGAATGCTACTGGCCTCTGCACACAACTGCAACTTGAGCTGATATCGGTGGATGGGACTGCGAGCTCCACTCACAGCAACCCAGCAGAAGAGCTGGCAACAGAGCAGAGTGCCGCGGGCCTCTGCTCTCAACAGAAGAGGGAGTTCTTGTGGTACTGGATGGGACTTCGGTCTTCACTGACACAACCCCAGAAAATGGTGTGACCCTGAGACAGGAGGATGTCAGCCTTGCTTTGCAAGCACTGGGAGATTTTCACCTACCACAAGTGGATGGGACTTCAGTCTCCACTTGTATACCCCAGGGATGCTGGGCAGTCGGCCCAGATCCCCAACAGCAGGACTGAGCCCAGTTAACCTGTTGTCTCTCCAGCAGCTGAAAGGACCCCAGGGAGAAGGGTCAGTCCAGGCTTCTCCCCAGCTGCGGGTATGCTCTCTGAGAGAGGCAGAGGTTGGCTGGGTAAGTAATGCTCTGTTTGGAGCAATTTATTTGGGGTACTGTGTGGATACCGGCATTAGAGGAATGGACCTATGGACTAACTTCGGAGTCAACCCGTCTGGGGTCTCCTCCTGTGTTAGTCTCCTGCCGAAAGGGGAGATATGTAACGGGAGGGCCCGGGGAACCCAGAATCTCTTAGAAAATATGAGATACCCTTGCTTCAGCTTCCCCAATGCCTCTTATGTGTAAACCACCCTGTGTCTCTATTAGGGGCACAGGGTGAATGAAAACCCCACTATGATCTGTACTAATCAGATTCAATGCTGTATATACGTTGTTGTGACGGGTCATTTTGGGCACAGGGTGAGCCAGGAAATAATGGACATTGAGAATATGTATTGGATTGTTTTAAAATGGGTCTGTAATTAGTGATGAGCCGAACACCCCCGGGTTCGGTTCGCACCAGAACCCGCGAACGGACCGAAAGTTCTCACGAACGTTAGAACCCTATTAAATACAATGGATGCGAACGTTCAAAATCTAAAGTGCTAATTATAACGACTATTATGCATGTTATTGTCCTAAAAAGGGTTTGGAAACCCGGGTTCTGCACCAGGGGACATGTATCAATGCAAAAATAAGTTTTAAAAACGGCCGATCGGGGATTTTAATGATGCATAAAGTGGAAAAAAAACAAGGCAAATATTCCTTTAAATATCGTACCTGGGGGGTGTCTAAAGTATGCCTGTGAAGTGCCACGTGTTTCCCGTGTTTAGAACTGTCCCTGCACAAAATTACATTTCTAAAGGAAAAAAAGCGATTTAAAACTGCTTGCGGCTTTAATGTAATGTCTGGTCCCGGTAATATGGATGAAAATCTTTAAGAAAAATGGCATAGCTACCCCATCACACCCCCCCCACCTACCCCAGCCCATTACCAGCCCCTTTGGGTCTTGTATGGATATTAAGGGGAACCCTGCACACAAAAGAAAAAAGGCCCGATATACTTTGAACAGCCGTATACAGGCGGTGCATACAAGACAGGGACTGTAGGTTTGTTCTTATGTAGAATCTGTTTGTAATTTTGAACAGGTACATTGTTTAAGTGTAGCTCCAGACAAAAAATCTATTTTTAAGCTTTTTGGAAAACATAGGGAAGGGTTATCACCCCTGTAACATTTGTTTTGCTGTCTGTGCAGTGTGCACCTGTTCAGAACAGTTCACCTCACTTTCCGTCCTAATGACAAATGTTTTTTGAAAATTTGGAGTTTTTATTGAAACAAGAATTGGTGATAAAGCATCAGTGGAGAGGAGACACTTTTTTTCCCATATTAACTCTTACAGGAGAGATTTTGCCTTCCTAGGGGTAGATTTCCTCTCACTTCCTGTTGTATCCTTCCGTTTGCAAGGAGGAGTCGTTTGTAAGTTGGATGTTTGAAAGTAGGGGCCTGCCGTATATACTCTGCTGAAATTTGCCCCTTACATGTTGGTGTTGCCACAACACTGTAAGGCCTCACAGTTACTCTTGGTGGGCGCAGGAATGGGCCCTGCTGTGAATTATTAGATCAAGAATTGTAATTACATGCCCCTGTTAAACAGGGGCAGAAAAATTGGGCCTTAGGCACTGGTGCCACAACACTGCAACCCCTCACAGATACTGTACTTGGAGCACAGCAATGAGCCCTGTTGCAAAGTATTGCATCAAAAATTGTAATTACACGCCCCTGTTAAACAGGGGCTGAAAAATTGGGCCTTAGGCACTGGTGCTGGTGCCACGACACTGCAACCTCTCCCAGATACTCTAGTTGGAGTGCAGGAATGAGCCCTGCTGCAAAGCATTGCATAAAATTTTTTAATTACATGCCCCTGTTAAACAGGGGTTGAAAAATTGGGCCTTAGCCACTGGTGGCGGCACCCAGAAATAAAAATGTTCTTCCAAGCTATCATCATCAATGGGATCATTGAGGAGGAGGAGGATAGTCAGTCAACATAACAGGACAGTCTCTCAGCATCAGCATCAGTCTTGAAGGGATGTGACATTTGAAAATAAATTAGTCTGTTATATCAGCTTCAGGTGTTTGGTAGCTGGTGGTGATCCAAGACTGGTTCATCTTTATGAAGGTCAGTCGATCAACCGAGTCGGTGGACAGGCGCACCCTGTGATCCGTGACAAATCCTCCAGCAGCACTGAATGTGCGTTCTGAAAGAACGCTGGATGCAGGACAGGCCAGTAGCTCAATTGCATACTGTGCAAGCTCTGGCCAGTGATCCATCCTCAAGACCCAGTAAGCCAGAGGATTTTCGGTGGGGAAGGTGTCCAAGTCTGACCTTGCCCCTAGGTATTCCTGCACCATGTATATCAGACGCTGGCGATGGTTGCTGGAACCGATCATACCTTGGGGCTGCGGACTAAAGAATTGTCTGAACGCATCGGTCAGACGGCCACCTTCCCCACCGCTCCTTCTTTGACTGACCGAAGCCTCAGCAACTCGTTGTCCAGGACCAGGAGTTTGTAACCCCCCAGTCTCTGGGAACGCGTTGCACAGACCTTTCTGCAAGGCCTTCCGGAGTTGTCTCATCCTCTGCTCCCTCTGCGACGGTAAGATAAGGTCCGCAACCTTACCCTTGTACCGTGGATCAAGGAGAGTGGCCAGCCAGTAATGGTCCCTCTCCTTGATCCGAAGAATACGAGAATCCTTACGCAGACTTTGCAGGATCAGGGAGGCCATGCAGCGTAGGTTAGCTGAGGCATTCGGTCCGGAGTCCTCTGTGTCACTAAGGACGACATGATCCGCAGCCACCTCCTCCCAGCCACGTACAAGTCCACGGGTTTCTTGGGACTGTAAATCATTCCTAAAAGACTGCTGCTGATGATGCTGAGTGCCAGGCTCCACCTCTATGCTGACACAATCCTCCTCCTCCTCCTCTTCCTGTGCGATGGGTGGGACAGAAGGAACACTGTCTGGGTAAAGGTGGCCTTGAGAGGCAAGGAAGTCCTCCTCTTCCTGCCTCTGTTCTGCCTCAAGTGCCCTGTCCATTATTCCATGCAGCGTATGTTCCAACAGGTGGACAAGAGGTACAGTGTCACTGATGCATGCACTGTCACTGCTCACCATCCTCGTGGCCTCCTCAAATGGTGCCAGGACAGTGCATGCATCCCTAAACATGCACCACTGGCGTGGTGAAAAAAACCTGAGCTCCCCTGACCCTGTCCTGGTGCCGTAGTTGCACAGGTACTCATTGATGGCCCTCTGCTGTGTGTGCAGCTGCTGCAGCATGGCCAATGTTGAGTTCCACCTGGTGGGCATGTCACATATAAGGCAGTTATTGGGCAGGTTCAACTCCTTTTGCAGCTCAGCCAGGCGAGCACTGGCATTATAAGATCTGCAGAAATGCACACAGACTTTCCTGGCCTGCCTCAGGACATCCTGTAAGCCCGGGTACCTGCCCAAGAACCGCTGCACCACCAGGTTAAGGGCGTGAGCCACACAGGGCACATGGGTCAGTTGTCCCTATCGGAGGGCGGAGAGGAGGTTGGTGCCATTGTCGCAAACCACCATTCCTGGCTTAAGCTGGCGTGGAGTCAACCACCTTTCGGCCTGCCCCTGCAGAGCAGACAGAACCTCTGCCCCAGTGTGGCTCCTGTCCCCCAAACACACCAGCGCAAGCACGGCATGGCATCCTTTTTGCCTGCGTATTTGCATAGCTCCTTGAACGCCTGCGGAGTACCGCTGGTTCCGAGGACAAAGCACAGGAAGAGGCCACGGAGGAAGAAGAAGAGGAGGGGGTGGAGGAGAGAGGTGTGTCACAACCAGTAGTAGCATTTTAGAGGCGTGGCGGCGGAACAACCTCCAACACTACTGCACCTTGTCCTTCCCAGCTGCCAAAAGAGTGACCCAATGGGCCGTGAAAGGTAACGTCCCTGTCCATGCCTGCTGGACCATGAGTCAGCGGTAATATGCACCTTACCGCTGACCGCCCTGTCCAGCGAGGCCAAGACATTGCCTTCCACATGCCGGTAGAGAGCCGGAATCGCCTTCCGTGAGAAAAAGTGGCGTTTGGGAACCTGCCACTGAGGAACCGCACATTGCTCAAACTCACGGAAGGGGGCCGAGTCTACCAACTGAAAAGGCAGCAGTTGAAGCGCTAGCAATTTAGCCAAGCTAGCATTCAACCACTGGGCATGTGGATGGCTGGGAGTGAACTTCTTTCGACGGTCCAGCAGCTGGGGCAGGGAAATTTGCCTGCTAGAATCGGACGTCGGTGTACTGCTAGCAGAGTGCCCGCAAGTACTTGGCTGTGACACACCTAATTCTACACCTTCATTCCTCTCAGTGCAGGTTTCAGAGAGGACTGAAGGTATAGTGGGGTTGGAGATCCCAGCTGATGCAGTGCAAGGAGAGGTCCGCTTTGTTCTTTGGTGTGGGTCTTTAAGGTAGGCTTGCCAACGAGCTGCATGGCAGGTCAACATATGTCTGGTCAAGCATGTGGTGCCCAAGCGGGTGATGTTTTGGCCACGCGATATACGCTTGAGACATATGTTGCAAACAGCAGCTGTGCGATCTGATGCACTCGACTCAAAAAAGGCCCACACCAAAGAACTTTTTGAATAACGGGCACAGGCGGAGCTCTGCGGTGTGATTCCGTCGGTGTGCTGCCCTTACGCTGGCCCCCCGAGGGCATCCTGCCTCGTTGGAGATGTGCCTCCTCCTCATCCTCCTCCTCCTCCTCCTCCTCTCTCCTATTAGGCACCCACGTGGAGTCAGTGACCTCATCATCCCCTCCCTCCTCATCACTGGAGCCAATCTGGCAGTATGCTGCAGCTGCTGGAACATGACTGCCAGATTGGTGTCCTTCTTGAGCATCCCCTCTCTCTGCTCTCACGCTACTGCCTTCGTCTAGCTGGGTATCATCATCAGACCCTTCGAAATGCTGGGCATCCTCCTGGAGCATGTACCCAACACTGTGCTCAAACAGTTCGGGGGACTCCTCAGGAGGACATGGTTGGTCTAGGGAAGGAGTGACTGATGATGACATTGATACCAGGGAAGGGGACGCTTTGGCAGCTGCTTTGCCAGTACCCTGAGCCTGGGAGAGAGAGGATGAGGAGGATGAGGAGGGCTTGGTCATCCACTCTACCAAGTCTTCGGCATGATGCGGCTCAACACGTCCAGCTGCCGAAAAGAAGGACAAGAGGAACACCAAGGCCACGTGCTGATGGCGATGCACCGCGTTCACGACCAGCACTGTTGTCTCTAGAGACAGAGCCTGCTTGCCCTCTTTTATTGGCTCCTGACTGTCTGCCTCTCCTTGTTTGCCTTCCAGACATTCTAATGGCCTGCAGGGAGATGGGAAAACCAGCAATAAGGCCTAGCTTCAGGAGTATATTTTGCAGGAATCACACTACGCCTGCTGTAAGTGCTGCAAATGCCTGTTGGTGTAACACACCAGAAAACCAGCAATAAGGCCTAGCTTCAGGAGTATATTTTGCAGGAATCACACTACGCCTGCTGTAAGTGCTGCAAATGCCTGTTGGTGTAACACACTAGGAAAACACAGCAATAAGGCCTAGCTTCAGGAGTATATTTTGCAGGAATCACACTACGCCTGCTGTAAGTGCTGCAAATGCCTGTTGGTGTACACATCACCCAAAAACAAAAAAAAATCAAACCACACAAACCCTAATACTACATATTAACCCAACACTAACACCACACCCTAATATATATAGAAAACCTACTACCTAACACCAACCACCCATCGGCTACTGACAGGCGAGAATGCAAGGTCTAGAATGCCTAAAGCCCTACTGTTCAGAAAAAAAAGGAACCAAAAGACCTAAAGGGGGTGAAAAGGACAGAAAGAACCACCCCAAAAGGAAGAGGGATTGGAGCCTCAGGGAGGCCGGAAGGAGAAACCCCTCCACAGCACTCCTACTGGCCCCAACCCTCCCCCTCTCAAGACTCCTCACCTTCACCAGCTCCCGAAAAATATCACCCACCACCTCATGCGTGGACAGGACTTTGCCCCTAGTGGACACCAAACACCGAGCGTGCCATGTGTAATAGAGAGCCACTAAGCTGACTAAATAAAGTGACGACAACTCAAACCCTCTGTGGACCCTAAAGTTGCCGTACACCACCTCAGAATAGGTCAAGGATGAGAGTCGGGGATAACCAATGGCTTCCCCTGCCCCCTCAAGAACCTCAATGTTGAAGGGGCATTCGACCAAAAAATGGTCCATGGTCTCCAATGCCCCCCCACATTCTGCACGAGGATAACCTCTGTCCCCTAGGTTCTTATATTTTAGGTTTCCTAGACATAGAGGCGTCCGTGGAAAGCCCTCCACGCAAGATCCCAAAACTTGCTTGGGATTCTTGGGGAATTCAGAAGGGCAAATCCCTTCTCGAGGACTCTCTCCGGGCAGTCCCTTAAAGACAGTGGCCTCAAAATGTCCGAGGCCATGACTCTTGAGTACAGCTCACGTCGACCCACAGAGCCCACCTCGAGAGCAGTTATCCGCCACTGCCTCAGTACCTTCAACACTTGAGGGACATAGGACGGGAGATACCCGTGCGATCTACGAAGATCACCAGGCCGTCCCCCATCCTCCCACCTACTCAGGAACAGCAAGAGCCAGTTCTTGCATGAGCGCTCCCACAGAGTAGGTAGGTCCACAAAGATGGACTGCAGGTTGAATTTCACAAAAATGGTGATGAAAAACACCACCGGATTGATCATATCCAGCCCACCGTGCCTCCTCTGTCGGTACGTGACCTCCCTCTTGATCAGATTTAGCCTGTTTCCCCACAACAGCAGGAAGAACAGGCCAGAGATCCGGGCATAGAGAGATGCAGGCAAAATACAGACGTAGCTGACATAGAGGAATTCTGGCAGCAAGTACGTTTTGACCAGGCTCACCCTTTCCCTCAGTGACAGCTTCCAGCCCTTCCAGGCATTCACTTTCCGAGATGCACCGACCAGTCTGCGCTCCCAATTTAGCTTGGGGTAATCACCCGGGCCAAATAGGATGCCAAGAATTTTCACTTCTGGCTGGGGCTGGGGAAACACGTCCGGAAGAGCGAACTGCTCGCCTTCCCTCCCCAACCAGAGAACTTCGCTCTTGCCCCAATTGACCAACGAACCAGATGCCTCGGAGTAGCCCCCAATTTGCGTCTCCACAAAGAGAGCCTCCTCGCGGCTGGACACCACCACCGAGACATCGTCCGCGTAGGCCACCACCCTCACCGCCGGATCCAGACCAGTGCAAGGCTCCACCGGAACCCCCCCCAAACGCCCGCAGTCGAGCCTTCTCACGAAGGGATCGACGGCAAAGACGTAGAGAAGGGGGCTCAACGGGCAACCCTGCCTGACTCCAGAGTCCACAGCAAAGGCAGGACCCACCCAACCGTTGACAAGAGGGAAGCTCACCGCCCCTCTGTACAATACTTTCAGCCAATTCACAAATTGCTCCGGCAAACCGTACTTTCTCAGAAGAAGCCAGAGGTACTCATGGCTCACCCGGTCAAAAGCCTTGGCCTGGTCTAATGCCAGCAGATACCACCCATCCCCCGTTGCCCTGCACCTTTCCACGGCCTCCCGGACGTTCAGGACGGCACTAAAGGTGCCCCGACCAGGAATTGCGCAGTGCTGGGAGACAGAAAGCATCTTGTCAGCGACCGCTGACATACGTAAAAAGAGTATTTTTGCCAATATCTTCCTATCTGTAGTGAGAAGGGCGATCGGGCGCCAGTTCTCAATTACAGTCGGATCTTTACCCTTTGACAGCAGGATCAGAGCTGACCTTCTCATTGAGGGAGGGAGCAGGCCATTAGCCAAACATTCATTGAAAACCTCCCCCAAATGAGGAGCCAACAGGCTCTTGAAGGTTTTATAAAATTCAGCCGTGAGCCCATCGGGCCCCGGCGACCTTTTCAGGGACAAAGAGTCGATGGCCTGCTCGACTTCTTCAACCGAGATCTCTGCTGTCAGAGAGTCTGGGAGACCAGGCCCCGCGCAAAGCGGGGTCTCATCAAGAAACACCCTGGCTTTCTCCATATCCAAAGGCTTCCTACGGAGGAGGTCTGAAAAATGGTCCCCGATGACACCCAGGATACCCGGTCTGGACCGGACCAGGGATCCCGAAGCGTCCCTCAGGCCATGTACGACCTTCGAACTCACCGCCTCACCACAGCTCTTGTAGGGATCCGGGGAGGAGAACTTCCCGTAATCCCTCTCAAGGACCAGGGAGGCGAGACGGTCATACTGACACCCCTTCATCTGAAGCTTCAGATCAGATATCTGCTCCTGAGGGCCCCCAGAAGAAACCAGGCGGTCTAACTGCCTGCGCAACTTCTGGTAGGCCAGGTACTTGGACGCCGCCCGGTACCTAGAGATCCTGCGGAAAAAGCCCTCCGACCTCTTCTTCACCACTTCCCACCACTCCTGGCGGGAGCAGCCGCTCTCAAGGAGCGAGGCCTGATCCGCAAGAAAGATCTCATAGGCCTCCCTAACCTCGAGGTCCTCAAGTAGCGATCCATTGAGACGCCAGAGGCCTCGACCCTTCTGAGGAGTGTCGGCCTTATTCAAAGTCACAGAAACCATACAGTGATCGGAGAAATCCATCGCCTGCAACACAGGTGCCGCAAAGGAAGAGTCCCCCTTTAAAAAAAACCTATCTAACCTACTCCTACTGCTACCTCGGGCATAAGTGAACCCAGTGTGGTTGGGGAGGCACTGAACATGCACATCCACCAACCCGGCTTCCCTCACTACACTATTCAGAAAGATACTATCATATCCCAGGGGGCCTGAGGCGCCTGCCCGATCCTTTGATCTGGTGACCATGTTAAAGTCACCACCAAAGACCACCTGCTGGGACGTGAACAAGTAGGGCTTGACCATCGTGAGGAGGCTCTTCCTATCCCTCTTGGTCTGAGGGCCATAAAAGTTGATGAGCCTAAGGAATTGCCCCCCCACGACGGCATCCACCACCAGGCACCTACCGACCTCCACCTCAATCACTCGTCGACAAGCCACCGGACCAGTCTTAAAAAGGACTGCAACTCCACTGCAGGGCTTGGCCGCAAGAGACCAGAGGGAGGGCCCACATCTCCACTCCCTCTTTGCTAGATGCATCTCTGCCACCGATGCCAGCCAGGTCTCTTGCAAAAACAAAATGTCAGCTTCAACTTGGCTGAGAAAATCGAAGGCCATGAAACGAGCCGCCGCAGAACGCACACTTGCGACATTAATGGTCGCAACGCGTATTGAAGAGGGTACCGCCATCCTTAGTGATTTTGGCCTGCATTCTCCTCTGCACTTTCACCTACACCCCAGAGTCCTCCTCCGAATCGGTGAAGACCCCGAACATATTCCCTAGGATCACCGGGGGGGGCCCCCCAGGGTCCCTATCAGGGACAACCCGGGGTCCCCTAACCCCCCCCAGGATCCTTCTTCCTCGTCCTCTTCCTCACCTTCCTCTGCAGCCAGCCCGCCTGGATCTGGCCGCCCACCTCGTCGCCGGAGTGCCCGCTAGAGGCCCCCATGGGCCTCTTGTGCAGGCCCCTCGACGACTCGGCCACCTCCATCTCCTCCCCCGAATCCTGGGGATACAAAAGAGGATCCAGGATGGGACGGAGGGAGGAAGGAGGTGGAGAGGAAGGGGGAAGAGGAGAAGAGGAACGGGGGGAACGGGGAGGAGGAAGGGAGTAAGAAGGGGAGGGATGGGGAAAGGGGGGAAGGGGAGGGGGGAAAGGAGGAGGGGGGGAACAGAAGGAGAAGAGGAGGGGGAAAGAGGGGGGGTAGAGAGAGGAGGGGGCACAGAGGAAAGAGGGGGAGGGGTACGGCCCCCCGCAGAGGGCCCCCCACCCCCCCGACCCCCCACCCCCACTGGGCCCGGTGCTGGTGCACCCGGCCCCCCAGAAACAAGTCCCGGGGGACCCGGCACATTCCCAGCAGGGGCCCCCACTCCACCACGCCTGCGCCGCTGCGGCAAAGGCCCCTCTGGGCCAACAGCCCCAGGCCCTTCACCTGGGCCTGCCTGGGGCGCCTGAGGTGGGAGACCCACCCCCTCCGGTGCGTCATCTGGGCCTGGCCCATCCCCATCAGCCGCACGCCCCCTAAAAGCCTTGGGGCAGCGGCTGAATGGGTGGCCGGACACCCCACAGAGGTTGCAGACAATAAGTCTACAAGTCTCCGAGGAGTGCCCAGGCCTGTTGCACCTGACGCACCGGGGTGTTGTGCAGTCTGCACTTAAATGGGTGGGACTCCCACACTTAAAACAGCGACGGGGCTGACCGGGGTAAAAGACCAGGACCCTATCTCTCCCAATGAAAGCGCTGCCAGGGACATGGGTCACACCAGTTCCCTGGCGCTTGAGACGGATCCTGGCCGCCCACGCCCCGGTCCAGACCCCGCGCTCATCCAGGTTTTTGCGCAGGGGAGACTGCAGCTGCCCATACCTCCCCAACCAGGTGGCAATGTCCTCAGGTGGGAGGGATTCATTCCTGACCAGAATGGTCAGGGACTTGATGTCCTCCTGCCTGGACAGGGGGACCACCTTAAAAGACCTCCAAGGCTCCGACCTCTTCAGGAGCTCATACACAGTAAGGAAGAGCTCCATTAGCACCAAGGAGGAAAAACTCACATCAAACTCCTTGGTGCCCGTGGGATGGATCACTGCGAAGAGGTCGGCTACCTTAAAGTTGGCCCCCTTCAGCAGAAGATCTACCACCTGCCCCCTGCTGGGGCACTGTCCAGGTCCCTCCCACTGCAGCTGCACAACATTGCGCCTGCGCCTCTCCGGACCCCCCGTACCCCTCGACCACGGGTTCACCCCCTGGAGCTGGTCTGCGGGGGGGAACCCGGAAGTTTTGGGCACCAAACCGGTCGTACAGGGGGGCCAAAGGGACGCTGGTCCCTGCCACCCGGGCAAAAGACCTGGATTCCCTGAGCGCCCCAAGCAGCTCTGCCTCCTGGACCTGATCTAACGCCCCCCTAGCCTGAATGCCGGAAGCACCCTCCGCCGCCTCACCAGAGGTACCCTCAGAGGGCACTCCAGCACCCTCGGCCGACACATCAACCGGGGGAACCCCCCGGCCCAATCCTGCCGGGGGGGACAATCCTGCCGGGGGGGGTCCCTCCCATCCACCGCCCCCCCGGAGCAAGCCACACCCACAACAACCCTCCTTCTAACACTGGGAGGAGGGTCTACCACTGGGGCCCCACTGGAGCAGCGGGCATGAGCCCCAGATGGCTCCTCCCCCTGCTCCTGCGGCTGTGGCCGCTCCTTCCCCTTTTCTAATTGTCCCTCCTGGGACTCCATACCCTTAATGAAGGCCAAGGCTGGGTGATCCCCAAAAAGTTCCCCAGCCTCGGCCTCACTCCACCTGCCCACTCTTTGAGCAGCACTCAGGTCCCCAGACGAATCCATGAGGTCTATCAAATCCCCTCCTGCCAATCCTCCACATACCTCGGCCATCTCCTGATCATTCAGGCCGTCAGAGGCCACCACCCGGAAGTGCTTCTGGCTGCCCCCAACCACTTCCGATATAGACCCTACTTCCGGGTCAGCCCGCCCGCCCACTTCCGGTTCACGCTGGCCAGGGAAACCGGAAGTGGTCATAGAAGCACTTCCCAACCTTCCCGGCTCCACCTCCCGCCCGGACTCCCGCCCAAACTCCTCCCCCCGACCATCCAGCCCACCAGAGCCATGCCCCAAGGCCCCGCCCCTACTGTCAGCAAAGGTGGTTGTTTTTACTGGCGCCAAACCATCCCCTGGTTGTGCAGCAGTTTGTTGTTGCTCACTGCACTTTGGTAATGGCTTCCCCCCCTCCTCCCCACCGCTCCTTGCAGCCTTCACATTCCCATCATCAATACATAGTCTTTCAACACTTCCTGCTTGGGTTTGTCCATATCCATGATTGCCAGACCCCTCTCCCTCCTCCACAGCATGAGCGGCACAGGCAGGATCCATCATTAGCAGTGGTCTGCCTTTTACCTGGCTGCATGCGGGAATCACAGGGGTCATTAGGGTCTTAACAACAGCAGCATGCTTAAGAGTCTTTCCAGCAACAGTCTCAGGCCTGATCCGTGGGAGCGGTGTGAGAACCACCACTGGGGTGCACCCCAGCTTTCCCATCCCCACTGAATTTCCCTCAGCATTCCCCCCGGTGTTCCCCTCCTGATTTCCCCTAGCTGTATCCTCAGGTACCCTACCCGAGCCTGCCTGAGTTCTGGTAGCTTTTTCTGACCCGAGCACCGCAAGGTCCCGGGGACCCTCCACAGCCAGGTTACCAGGGACTACGCTTCCCGGGGGAAGGGGGGTGGGGGGGAGGGAGGGGGAAGGTTCCTCACCAGCTCTATTTCCAGCTCCACCGGCCAATCCTCCTGGGCATGATGTATTCATGGGTCTTTCCTCCGGCTGCTGTACTTGCTGGCTCCGCTGTTTGCTGCGCCTGACAGCCTGGGATCCTTCTCTGCTGGCCCTTGTTAGCTCATCCCTTATTTCCAAAAGGAAGTCGGTCTCACCTCGCCCCCTCTCACAGAGGCCACCCAGCAGGCCCCAGAGTTCCCCACACTGGCCGTTCAGGGAGCTAATGGCCACACTGAACTCCCCCCTCCTGAAGCTGCTGGTCCGGTCCCTGCGATTCCGGAGGTCGGTCAGCACTGCAGACTTCCCACAGAAGGCCCGGCTGGCCTTCTGGATTAAATCCTTGATTCTTGCGATCCTTCGCTGCACCTTAGCCGGACCTTCCCCAGGCTGGGCCCGAGTCCAATCAAGCAACTCATGCTGGGTCTTCAAAAATAATGTCTCCTCCCTGGACAGGTCTTTAATCCCCAGGGAGGAGGCAGCAACATCAGGCCGGGAAAGCTGCCCCGGTCCTGGGCTGGAGGAGGCCATCACACCCCCTCCTCCTGGAGCTCCAGGAGCTCCCTACAGGCACGTCCTCTCACTCCAAAGGTCTCACAGCAACTGACACACTCCGCCTGCTGTAAGTGCTGCAAATGCCTGTTGGTGCAACACACTAGGAAAACACAGCAATACGGGCTAACTTCAGGTGTATAATGTGCAGGAGGCACACTCCGCCCGCTGTAAGTGCTGCAAATGCCTGTTGGTGTAACACACTAGGAAAACACAGCAATAAGGCCTAGCTTCAGGAGTATATTTTGCAGGAATCACACTACGCCTGCTGTAAGTGCTGCAAATGCCTGTTGGTGTAACACACCAGGAAAACACAGCAATACGGGCTAGCTTCAGGAGTATAATGTGCAGGAGGCACACTCCGCCCGCTGTAAGTACTGCAAATGCCTGTTGGTGTAACACACCAGGAAAACACAGCAATACGGGCTAACTTCAGGTGTATAATGTGCAGGAGGCACACTCCGCCCGCTGTAAGTGCTGCAAATGCCTGTTAGTGTAACACACCAGGAAAACACAGCAATAAGGGCTAGCTTCAGGTGTATACTGTGCAGGAGGCTTAGCAACACTGACACTCTCCCTGCCTATCCTTCTCTCTCCCTGCACACAAGGTTTAGTAAAGAATATGACACTGACACTGTCCCCTGCCTATCCTCTCTCCCTGCACACAAGGTTTATCAAAGAATATGACACTGGCACTCTCCCTGCCTATCCTTCTCTCTCCCTGCACACAAGGTTTAGCAAAGAATATGACACTGACACTGTCCCCTGCCTATCCTTCTCTCTAACTGCACACAAGGTTTAGCAAAGAATATGACACTGACACTCTCCCTGCCTATCCTTCTCTCTCCCTGCACACAAGAATAGCACAAAGAATATCAACACTGTCCCTGCCTATCCTTCTCTTTCCCTGCGCCGGAACACACTACACAAGGCCGCTGCACTGGTGGCCTTTTATAGTGTGGGGCGTGTGCTAAACCTCCTGAGCTATAATTGGCCACAGGCAACCTGCCTGTGGCCAATTATGGCTCTCCTAGCGGCCGGCGCTGTGATTGGCCAAGCATGCGGGGTCACAGTGCATGCTTGGCCAATCACAGCGCCGGGATTGCACTGCGATGGCGCAGTGTATTGTGGGCCGTTCGCGTCACTCGAATTTGGCGCGAACGGCCCAAATCGTTCGATGTTCGCTGAACGATCGAACAGCCAATGTTCGAGTTGAACGTATGTTCGACTCGAACACCGAGCTCATCCCTATCTGTAATATTATTCCCCAATATTTCCCAGGATCTGTAAATAACTATTTTGTTGATCCTGAACTCAACAGGTTAAATTAAGAGATGCTGATGTGTCACCTGTCTGCTTGTGTAATGTTAATGAACCTCAATTATGCTACAGATCCTTTCATTGTGAGATGTGTATTGGGAGCTCATTATGTATCTATTGTGTGAAGTCTTTTGAGAAATGGGAGACAGTACGGCTAGCCTAAAAGGTCATGCATAATCATTTAAACTGAAATGTGGATTGGGAGACAAAAGCTAGCCTAAAAGGTCATATGTCTGAGTCATCAAGCTGTAGTTAAGTAGATCATGGAAATTAGCTCTGGTCAAAGATGTATGGTGAGAAGAATAAGAAACTCCCCTCTATGTGTATAAAAGTTGCAATGTTTTTTCAATAAAGAGAGTCTATCTTGGGAAGATACAGAGTGTGTTGTCTCGTTCTTCCGGAAGGATTAATCCTATCGGAAGTGGTCGACCGACTGTGGAGTATCAGTAGCGAATGTGTGTCCAGAAGAGGGAATCGCTTAAGCGGCGTTAACCCCCTTTCAGATTTTGGGTGCTGTTACATTTACTATAACATGGCAAGTGGTTACATACTCAGAGACCAATCTGTTGGTCCTTCAGGAAATCAAACGAATGGTGACATAATCCCTCCTCGGGAAAATATAAATCCGGCCTATAGCAGGAAGACTTGCAGTAAACAAGAACAACCACACGACTATAGTGGATTTAACCAAGCATCCCCACCGTCTTATCAGCCACAGATATGCCCTGTGTTTGTTCCCAGAAAATGCTCACCTGAGGCAGCAGGAGCCACAGATGTGACAAAATACTTGAGCTCTGGTCTCCTGAAGTTTGATGACCGTCCAGAAAACTATTGGGCCTGGAAGTCATCTTTTCTAAGCAGCACCCAAGACTTAAATCTCACAGACAGGGAAAAGCTTGACCTACTCTCCAAATGGCTCGGACCAGAGTCCACTAAGCAAGCCAAAAGAATCAGGTCAGTACATGTTCATGATGCGATAGCAGGGCTTACAATGGTATGGCAGAGATTGGAAGACTGCTATGGGTCACCTGAAGTAATTGAAGATGCACTTCTGAAGAAAATTTTAAATTATCCAAAAATAACAAACAAAGACAATCAGAAGCTGAGAGGGCTTGGTGACATACTTTTAGAGCTGGAGGCGGCAAAGGCTGGTGGATAAATATAAAGAGTATTCACGCGCTACTGTGGAACAGCTGAATGACAACTGTGAAGGGGTTAAGTATGCATCAACTGCTACAAAACACTGAAAGGTAAAACCAAGACCTGAGTCTGCATGAATATAAAAAGTAGTGCTGAGCTGTTGATAAAATTATATGCAAAAGTATAAAAACGCACAAGCATAAAAGCAATGAGTATAAAAACGCACAAGCATAAAAGCAATGATAATAGGTGCAAAGTGCAAGATATTGTGCAAGTGGCAAAATAAATAACGTGCCAAACAATATAGTGTCCAAATAAACCTCAAATGCTGAAGAGGTATGTAACACAATGCAAAATAATCATGGAAAAAACTTCAAGTAGTACAAGAGCAAATAACATCTGCTCTGAAACAATCACATCTGCTGTGAAATATGTAAAATAAGCATGAAATGAAATGTAAAGGTGCATTAGGTGAACGTGGTAAATTCCAAAGTCTGATGCAAAAAGAAAAGAAAAAGTCCAAAATGTGCAATCGCACATAAAAAGTGATGTGTGCAAGGTGATGGCTCTTCAGTGCCTTCTGCTAAGGTAAATGGATGGCCCCTTACCTCACTGCTGTGAGGTTACAACATATAAGAAAAGCCTGAGTGTATCCAGCGTAATCCAGCCTGCCTGGATGGTGCCTTGGGTAATCCCTGGATGTGGTCCCTGGTTGTGGGGAGCGGCTGTTACGTCCGTGGTGTAAGGGGTCTCCAGATGCTGTGCATATATGATAGCAGGGAAGGTAAAAGGAATCCCAGGATAGTGTAGTATGTTTTAACTACAATTGCGTTTATTGCATAAAAAGTATACAAGGTACTCACATTCAAACAGTAAACAAAACATGTGTATCCACGAGCGCCGAGCTCGCCTGCGCCACTTCCGGTTGCCTCTACGTCCCTTCCAGGGATGAGCCGAACACCCCCCAGTTCGGTTCGCACCAGAACTTGCGAACAGGCAATACATTTGTTCAATCATCCGAACACCGTTAAAGTCTATGGGACCCGAACATGAAAAATCTAAAGTGTTAATTTTAAAGGCTTACTGTATATGCAAGTTATTGTCATAAAAAGTGTTTGGGGACCCGGGTCCTGCCCCAAAAAGAAGTTTTAAAAACTGAAGTTTTTTCGGGAGCAGTGATTTTAATGCTTAAAGTGAAACAATAAAAGTGAAATATTCCTTTAAATTTCATACCTGGGGGGTGTCTAGAGTATGCCTGTAAAACAGCGCTTGTTTCCCGTGCTTAGAACTGTCCCTGCACAAAGTGTCATTTCTGAAAGAAAAAAAGTCATTTAAAAGTACTCGCGGCTATAATGAATTGTCGGCTCCCGGCAATACAGAGAAGAGTCATTGATAAAAAAAAAATGCGTGGGGGTCCCCCCAAATTCAATTTCCGGGCCCTTCAGGTCTGGTATAGATATTAAGGGTAACCCTGCGTCAAATTTAAAAAAAAAATGACGTGGGGTTCCCCCCAAATATCCATACCAGACCCTTTAGGTCTGGTATGGATTTTAAGGGGAACTCCACGCCAAATTGAAAAAAAAATAGCGTGGAGTTCCCCCCAAAAATCTATATCAGACCCTTTATCTGAGCACACAACCTGGCAGGCCGCAGGAAAAGAGGGGGGACGAGAGAGCGCCCCCCTCCTGAACTGTACCAGGCCACATGCCCTCAACATGGGGAGGATGCTTTGGGGGTCTGTGACCCCTCAAAGCACCATGTACCCATGTTGATGGGGACAAGGGCCTCATCCCCACAACCCTTGCCCGGTGGTTGTGGGGGTATGCCGGCGGGGGGGCTTATCGGAATCTGGAAGACCCTTTTAACAAAGGGGGACCCCCATATCCCGGCCCCCCTATGTGAATTGGTAAGAGGCAGCACACGGTCCTCTCTTCACCGGAGCAGAGACACCCCAGGAATGACGCAGCTTCAGCCAGTGACAGCTCTTAAGTAGCTGAGGGCGGGGCCACCCATCACGTGACCCTGTCCCCCTCTGACGCAAGGGGAAACCCAGGCTTCCCCAGTGACGTGCGAGTGACCCTGCCCCCCTCTGATGCAACGGAAACCTGCGTTACATCAGAGGGGGGCGGGGTCACCCGCACGTTACTGGGGAAGCCCGGGTTTCCCCTTGCGTCAGAGGGGGACGGGGTCGCCTGCCAGGTTGCGTGCTCATATAAAAGGTCTGGTATGGATCTTTGGGGGGAACTCCATGCCATTTTTTTTTTTAACATTTGGCGTGGAGTTCCCCTTAAAATCCATACCAGGCCTGAAGGGTCTGGTATGGATATTTGGGGGGAACCCCACGTATTTTTTTTTTATTTGACGCAGGCTTCCCCTTAATATCCATACCAGACCTGAAGGGCCTGGAAATTGAATTTGGGGGGACCCCCACGCATTTTTTTTTTTCATCAATGACTTTTCTCTGTATTGCCGGGAGCCGACAATTCATTATAGCCGTGAGTGCTTTTAAATTACTTTTTTTCCTTCAGACACTTTGTGCAGGGACAGTTGTAAGCACGGGAAACAAGCGCTGCTTTACAGGCATACTATACACACCCGCTAGGTACGAAATTTAAAGGAATTCTTCACTTTTAATGTTTCACTTTTTAAGCATTATTAAAATCATTGCTCCCTAAAAATCTTTAAGAAAAATGGCATAGCTACCCCATCACAGCCCCCCCCCTACCCCAGCCCATTACCAGCCCCTTTGGGTCTTGTATGGATATTAAGGGGAACCCCGCACACAAAATAAAAAAAGGCCCTACGTATATACTCTGAACAGCCGTATACAGGCGGTGCATACAAGACAGGGACTGTAGGTTTGTTCTTATGTAGAATTTGTTTGTAATTTTGAACAGGTACATTGTTTAAGTGTAGCTCCAGCCAAAAAATCTATTTTTAAGCTTTTTGGAAAACATAGGGAAGGTTTATCACCCCTCTAACATTTGTTTTGCTGTCTGTGCAGTGTGCACCTGTTCAGAACAGTTCACCTCACTTTCCGTCCTAATGACAAATGTTTTTTGAAAATTTGGGGTTTTTATTGAAACAAGAATTGGTGATAAAGCATCAGTGGAGAGGAGACACTTTTTTTCCCATAATAACTCTTACAGGAGAGAATTTGCCTTCCTAGGGGTAGATTTCCTCTCACTTCCTGTTGTATCCTTCCGTTTGCAAGGAGGAGTCGTTTGTAAGTTGGATGTTTGAAAGTAGGGGCCTGCCGTATATACTCAGCTGAAATTTGCCCCTTACATGTTGGTGTTGAAGGGGCTGAAAAATTGGGCCTTTGGTGGTGGCGGTGGTGGTGTTGACACAACACTGTAAGGCCTCACAGTTACTCTTTGTGGGCGCAGGAATGGGCCCTGCTGTGAATTATTAGATCAAGAATTGTAATTGCATGCCCCTGTTGAACAGGGGCTGAAAAATTGGGCCTTTGGTGGTGGTGGTGTTGACACAACACTGTAAGGCCTCACAGTTACTCGTGGTGGGCGCAGGAATGGGCCCTGCTGTGAATTATTAGATCAAGAATTGTAATTACATGCCCCTGTTAAACAGGGGCAGAAAAATTGGACCTTAGGCACTGGTGCCACAACACTGCAACCCCTCACAGATACTGTACTTGGAGCACAGCAATGAGCCCTGTTGCAAAGTATTGCATCAACAATTGTAATTATACGCCCCTGTTAAACAGGGGCTGAAAAATTGGGCCTTAGCCACTGGTGCTGGTGCCACGACACTGCAACCTCTCCCAGATACTCTAGTTGGAGTGCAGGAATGAGCCCTGCTGCAAAGCATTGCATAAAACATTGTAATTACATGCCCCTGTTAAACAGGGGCTGAAAAATTGGGCCTTAGCCACTGGTGGCGGCACCCAGAAACAAAAATGTTCTTCCAAGCTATCATCATCAATCGGATCATTGAGGAGGAGGAGGATAGTCAGTCAACATAACAGGACAGTCTCTCAGCATCAGCATCAGTCTTGAAGGGATGTGACATTTGAAAATAAATTAGTCTGTTATATCAGCTTCAGGTGTTTGGTAGCTGGTGGTGATCCAAGACTGGTTCATCTTTATGAAGGTCAGTCGATCAACAGAGTCGGTGGACAGGCGCACCCTGTGATCCGTGACAAATCCTCCAGCAGCACTGAATGTACGTTCTGAAAGAACGCTGGATGCAGGACAGGCCAGTAGCTCAATTGCATACTGTGCAAGCTCTGGCCAGTGATCCATCCTCAAGACCCAGTAAGCCAGAGGATTTTCGGTGGG
Organism: Rana muscosa; assembly: GCA_029206835.1. Classification (NCBI taxonomy): domain Eukaryota; kingdom Metazoa; phylum Chordata; class Amphibia; order Anura; family Ranidae; genus Rana; species Rana muscosa. The sequence goes on from JARGYO010005626.1 coordinate 17,535,157, forward strand.
GAAGGTGTCCAAGTCTGACCTTGCCCCTAGGTATTCCTGCACCATGTATATCAGACGCTGGCGATGGTTGCTGGAACCGATCATACCTTGGGGCTGCGGACTAAAGAATTGTCTGAACGCATCGGTCAGACGGCCACCTTCCCCACCGCCTCTTTCTTTGACTGCCCAAAGCCTCAGCAACTCGTTGTCCAGGACCAGGAGTTTGTAACCTCCCAGTCTCTGGGAACGTGTTGCACAGACCTTTCTGCAAGGCCTCCCGGAGTTGTCTCATCCTCTGCTCCCTCTGCGACGGTAAGATAAGGTCCGCAACCTTACCCTTGTACCGTGGATCAAGGAGAGTGGCCAGCCAGCAATGGTCCCTCTCCATGATCCGAAGAATACGAGGATCCTTCCGCAGACTTTGCAGGATCAGGGAGGCCATGCAGCGTAGGTTAGCTGAGGCATTCGGTCTGGAGTCCTCTGGGTCACTAAGGACGACATGATCCTCAGCAACCTCCTCCCAGCCACGTACAAGTCCACTGGCTTCTTGGGACTGTAAATCATCCCTAAAAGACTGCTGCTGATGATTCTGAGTGCCAGGCTCCACCTCCATGCTGACACAATCCTCCTCCTCCTCCTCCTCTTCTTCCTGTGCGATGGGTGGGACAGAAGGAACACTGTCTGGGTAAAGGGGGCATTGAGAGGCAAGGAAGTCCTCCTCTTCCTGCCTCTGTTCTGCCTCAAGTGCCCTGTCCATTATTCCACGCAGCGTATGTTCCAACAGGTGGACAAGAGGTACAGTGTCACTGATGCATGCACTGTCACTGCTCACCATCCTCGTGGCCTCCTCAAATGGTGCCAGGACAGTGCATGCATCCCTGATAATACCCCACTGGCGTGGTGAAAAAAACCCGAGCTCCCCTGACCCTGTCCTGGTGCCGTAGTCGCACAGGTACTCATTGATGGCCCTCTGCTGCGTGTGCAGCCGCTGCAGCATGGCCAACGTTGAGTTCCACCTGGTGGGCATGTCACATATAAGGCAGTTCTTGGGCAGGTTCAACTCCTTTTGCAGCTCAGCCAGGCGAGCACTGGCATTATAAGATCTCCGGAAATGCACACAGACTTTCCTGGCCTGCCTCAGGACATCCTGTAAGCCCGGGTACCTGCCCAAGAACTGCTGCACCACCAGGTTAAGGACGTGAGCCACACAGGGCACATGGGTCAGTTGTCCCTGTTGGAGAGCGGAGAGGAGGTTGGTGCCATTGTCGCAAACTACCATTCCTGGCTTAAGCTCGCGTGGCGTCAACCACCTCAAGGCCTGCCCCTGCAGAGCAGACAGAACCTCTGCCCCAGTGTTGCTCCTGTCCCCCAAACACACCAGCGCAAGCATGGCATGGCATCTTTTTGCCTGCGTACTTGCGTAGCCCCTTGAACGCCTACGGACAAAGCACAGGAAGAGGCCATGGAGGAAGAAGAAGAGGAGGGGGTGGAGGAGAGAGGTGTGTCACAACCAGTAGTAGCATTTTGGAGGCGTGGCGGTGGAACAACCTCCAACACTACTGCACCTTGTCCTGCATCCTTCGCAGCTGCTAAAAGAGTGACCCAATGGGCCGTGAAAGAAAGGTAACGTCCCTGTCTATGCCTGCTGGATCATGAGTCAGCGGTAATATGCACCTTACCGCTGACCGCCCTGTCCAGCGAGGCCAAGACATTGCCTTCCACAAGCCGGTAGAGAGCCGGAATCGGGGGCCGAGTTTACCAACTGAAAAGGCAGCAGTTGAAGCGCTAGCAATTTAGCCAAGCTAGCATTCAACCGCTGGGCATGTGGATGGCTGGGAGTGAACTTCTTTCGACGGTCCAGCAGCTGGGGCAGGGAAATTTGCAGGAAAATTTGCCTGCTAGAATCGGACTTCGGTGTACTGCTAGCAGAGTGCCCGCAAGTACTTGGCTGTGACACACCAAATTCTACACCTTCATTCCTCTCAGTGCAGGTTTCTGAGAGACATATGTTGCAAACAGCAGCTGTGCGATCTGATGCACTCGACTCAAAAAAGGCCCACACCAAAGAACTTTTTGAATTACGGGCAGAGGCAGCGCGTCCACGACCAGCACTGTTGTCTCTAGAGACAGAGCCTGCTTGCCCTCTTTTATTGGCTCCTGACTGTCTGCCTCTCCTTGTTTGCCTTCCAGACATTCTAATGGCCTGCAGGGAAATGGGAAAACCAGCAATAAGGCCTAGCTTCAGGAGTATATTTTGCAGGAATCACACTACGCCTGCTGTAGGTGCTACAAATGCCTGTTGGTGTAACACACCAGGAAAACGCATTAATACAGGCTAACTTCAGGTGTAATATGTTCAGGAGGCACAATCCGCCCGCTGTAAGTGCTGCAAATGCCTGTTGGTGTAACACACCAGGAAAAAGCAGCAATACAGGCTAACTTCAGGTGTAATATGATCAGGAGGCACACTCCGCCCGCTGTAAGTGCTGCAAATGCCTGTTGGTGTAACACACCAGGAAAAAGCAGCAATACAGGCTAACTTCAGGTGTAATATGATCAGGAGGCACACTCCGCCCGCTGTAAGTGCTGCAAATGCCTGTTGGTGTAACACACCAGGAAAAAGCAGCAATACAGGCTAACTTCAGGTGTAATATGATCAGGAGGCACACTCCGCCCGCTGTAAGTGCTGCAAATGCCTGTTGGTGTAACACACCAGGAAAAAGCAGCAATACGGGCTAACTTCAGGTGTAATATGATCAGGAGGCACACTCCGCCCACTGTAAGTGCTGCAAATGCCTGTTGATGTAACACACCAGGAAAAAGCAGCAATACAGGCTAACTTCAGGTGTAATATGATCAAGAGGCACACTCCGCCCGCTGTAAGTGCTGCAAATGCCTGTTGGTGACACACCAGGAAAAAGCAGCAATACGGGCTAACTTCAGGTGTATAATGTGCTGGAGGCTTAGCAACAATGACACTGACACTGTCCCCTGCCTATCCTTCTCTCTCCCTGCACACAAGGTTTATCAAAGTATATGACACTGACACTGTCCCCTGCCTATCTTTCTCTCTCCCTGCACACAAGGTTTATCAAAGTATTTGACACTGACACTCTCCCTGCCTATCCTTCTCTCTCCCTGCACACAAGGTTTAGCAAAGAATATGACACTGACACTGTTCCCTGCCTATCCTTCTCTCTCCCTGCACACAAGGTTTATCAAAAAATATGACACTGACACTCTCCCTGCCTATCCTTCTCTCTCCCTGCACACAAGGTTTAGCAAAGAATGTGACACTGACACTGTCCCCTGCCTATCCTTCTCTCTCCCTGCACACAAGTTTTAGCAAAGAATATGACACTGACACTGTTCCCTGCCTATCCTTCTCTCACCCTGCACACAAGGTTTATCAAAGAATATGACACTGACACTCTCCCTGCCTATCCTTCTCTCTCCCTGCACACAAGGTTTAGCAAAGAATGTGACACTGACACTGTCCCCTGCCTATCCTTCTCTCTCCCTGCACACAAGGTTTAGCAAATAATATGACACTGACACTCTCCCTGCCTATCCTTCTCTCTCCCTACACACAAGTTTGAGGTACAAATAGCACTGACACTGTCCCTGCCTATGTAACTCTTTCCCAGCGCCGGAACACACTACACAAGGCCGCTGCGCTGGCGGCCTTTTATAGTGTGGGGCGTGTGCTAAACCCCCTGAGCTATAATTGGCCACAGGCAACCTGCCTGTGGCAATTATGGCTCTCCTAGCTGCCGGCGCTGTGATTGGCCAAGCATGCGGGGTCTCAGTGCATGCTTGGCCATTCACAGCGCCGGGATTGCACTGCGATGGCGCAGTGTATTGTGGGCCGTTCGCGTCACTCGAATTTGGCGCGAACGGCCCAAATCGTTCGATGTTCGCCGAACGGTCGAACAGCCGATGTTCGAGTCGAACTTATGTTCGACTCGAACACCGAGCTCATCCCTAGTCTAGAGGCAACAGTGCTGCTGGTCGTGGACACGGTGAATCCTCATCAGCACGTGGCCGTGGGACACGCTTGTCCTTCTTTTCGGCAGCTGGCCATGTTGAGCCGCAACATGCCCAAAACTTGGAAGAGTGGATGACTAAGCCGTCCTCCTCCTCCTCATCCTCTCTCACCCAGGCTCATGGTACTTTGTCTGGCAAAGCAGCTGCCAAAGCGGCCTATTCCCTCGGCTCAATGGCATCAGTCACTCCTTACCTAGCCCCACCATGTCCTCCTGAGGAGTCCCCCGAACTGTTTGACCACAGTGTTGGGTACATGCTCCAGGAGGATGCCCATCGTTTTGAAGGCTCCGATGATGGAACCCAGCTGGAGGAAGGCAGTAACGTGAGCTCAGAGAGGGGGTAGTAATGTGAGCCCAGAGAGAAAGCGCGCCCAACAAGGACAGCTATCTGACAGTCATGTTCCCCCAGCTGCAGCATACTGCCAGATTGGCTCCAGTGATGAGGAGGGAGGGGTTGATGAGGTCACTGACTCCACGTGGGTGCCTGATAGCAGGAGGAGGAGGAGGAGGCACATCTCCAACGAGGCAGGATGCCCTCCAGGGGCCAGATTAAGGGCAGCACATCGACTGCATCACACCACAGAGCTCCGCATGTGCAGGGCGCTGCTATCTCTTATTCCAAAAGTTCTTTAGTGTGGGCCTTTTTTCAGACGTGTGCGGCAGATCGCACCATTGCCATTTGCAACATATGTCTAAAGCGTATCTCGCGTGGCCAAAACATCAGCCGCTTGGGCACAACGTGCTTGACCAGACATATGTCGACCTGCCATACAGTCCGTTGGCAAGCCTACCCTAAAGACCCACACCAAAGAACAAAGTGGACCTCTCCTTGCTCCTCATCAGCTGGGTTCTCCAACCCCACTATACCTTCAGTCCTCTCTGAAACCTGCACTGAGAGGAATGAAGGTGTAGAATTCGGTGTGTCACAGCCAAGTACTTGCGGACAATCTGCTATCGGTACACCAACGTTCGATTGTACCAGGCAAATTTCCCTGCCCCAACTGCTGCACCACCGAAAGGAGTTCGCTCCCAGCCATCCACATGCCCAGCGGTTGAATGCTAGCTTGAGTGAATTGCTAGCACTTCAACTGCTGCCTTTTCAGTTGGTAGACTCTGCCCCCTTCCGTGAGTTTGTGGAATGTGCGGTTCCTCAGTGGCAGGTTCCCAAACGCCACTTTTTCTCACGGAAGGCGATTCCGGCTCTCTACCGGCATGTGGAAGGCAATGTCTTGGCCTCGCTGGACAGGGCAGTCAGCGGTAAGGTGCATATTACCGCTGACTCATGGTCCAGCAGGCATGGACAGGGACGTTACCTATCTTTCACGGCGCATTGGGTGACTCTGCTGGCAGCTGGGAAGGATGCAGGACAAGGTGCAGTAATGTTGGAGGTCGTTCCGCCACCATGCCTCCAAAATGTTACTACTGGTGATACTGACACACCTCTCTCCTCCATCCCCTCCTCTTCTTCTTCCATGACCTCTACCTGTGCTTTGTCCTTGGAACCAGCGGTGCTTCGTTGGCGTTCAAGGGGCTACGCAAGTACGCAGGCAAAAAGATGCCATGCGGTGCTTTAGCTGGTGTGCTTGGGGGACAGACGCCACACTTGGGCAGATATTCTGTCAGCTCTGCAGGGGCAGGCTCAGAGGTGGTTGACGCCACACGAGCTTAAGCCAGGATTGGTGGTTTTCGACAATGGCACCAACCTCCTCTCCGCCCTCCGACAGGGACAACTGACCCATGTGCCCTGTTTGGCTCACGTCCTTAACTTGGCGGTGCAGCGGTTCTTGGGCAGGTACCCGGGCTTATAGGAGGTCCTGAAGCAGGCCAGGAAACTCTGTGGGCATTTCTGCCGGTCATATAATACCAGTGCTCGGCTGGCTGACCTGCAAAAGGATTACAACCTGCCCAAGAACCGCCTAATCTGTGACATGCCCACCAGGTGGAACTCTGTGTTGGCCATGCTGCAGCAGTTGCACAAGCAGCAGAGGACCATCAATGAGTATCTGTTACAATATGGCACCAGGACAGTGTCAGGGGAGCTTGGATTTTTTTGCCCACGCCAGTGGGCCATGATTAGGGATGCATGCACTGTCCTGGCACCATTTGAGGAGGCCACGAGGATGGTGAGCAGTGACAGTGCATGCATCAGTGACACTGTCCCTCTTGTCCACCTGTTGGAGCAGACGCTGCATGGAATAATGGACAGGGCACTTGAGGCAGAACAGAGGCAGGAAGAGGAGGACTTCCTTACCTCTCAAGGCCCCCTTTATCCAGACAGTATTCCTGCTGGCCTGGCTATCACACAGGAAGAGGACGAGGAGGAGGAGGAGGAGTATTATTGTGTCAGCATGGAGGTGGAGCCTAGCACTCAGCATCAGCAGCAGTCTTCAAGGGATCAATTACAGTCCCAAGACACCCATGGACTTGTACGTGGCTGGGAGGAGGTGGCTGCGGATCATGTCTTCCTGAGTGACCCAGAGGACACCGCACCGAATGCCTCAGCAAACCTACGCTGCATGGCCTCCCTGATCCTGCAAAGCCTGCGGAAGGATCCTCGTATTCGTGCAATCAAGGAGAGGGATCATTACTGGCTGGCAACCCTCCTTGATCCACGTTACAAGGGTAAGGTTGTGGACTTTATCTTGCCATCGCAGAGGGAGCAGAAGATGAAGCATCTTTGGGAGGCCTTGCAGAAAGGTCTGTGCAACGCGTTCCCAGAGACTGGGAGGTTATAAATTTCTGGTCCTGGACAACGTGTTGCTGAGGCTCCGATCAGTCAAAGAAGGAGCGGTGGAGAAGGTGGCCGTCTGACCGATGCATTCAGACAATTTTTTAGTACGCAGCCCCAAGGTATGATCACTTCCAGCAACCATCGCCAGCGTCTGGTTTACATGGTGCAGGAATACCTAGGGGCAAGATCAGACTTGGACACCTTTCCCACCGAAAATCCTCTGGGTTACTGGGTCTTGAGGATGGATCACTGGCCAGAGCTTGCACAGTATGCAATTGAGGTACTGGCCTGTCCTGCATCCAGCGTTCTTTCGGAACGCATATTCAGTGCTGCTGGAGGCTTTGTAACCGATCACAGGGTGCACCTGTCCACTGACTCGGTCGATCGACTGACCTTCATAAAAATGAATCAGTCTTGGATCACCACAAGCTACCAAGCATCTGATGCTGATGTAACCAAATAATTTTTGGGGAAATGTCAGATCCCTTCAAGACTGCCTATGCTGATGCTGAGTGACTATCCTGTTATGCTGAGTGACTATCCTCTTCCTCCTCAATAATCATGCTGATAGCTTGAAAGAACATTTTTGGTTCTGGGCACCGCCACCAGTGGCTAAGGGCCAATTTTTAAGCCCCTGTTTAACAGGGGCGTGTATTTACAATTTTTGATGCAATGCTTTGCAGCGGGGCTCATTGCTGTGCTCCAACTAGAGTATCTGTGAGGGGTTGCAGTGTTGTGGCACCAGCACCAGTGCCTAAGGCCCAATTTTCAGCCCCTGTTTAACATCTTTGTGAAATGGTAGGGGTACAATGTACCCCTTACCAATTCAAATAGGGGGGTGGGATCTGGGGGTTCCCTTTGTTAAAGGGGTCTTCCAGATTCCGATAAGCCCCCCACCCGCAGACCCCCACAACCACCGGGCAAGGGTTGTGGGGATGAGGCCCTTGTCCCCATCAACATGGGGACATGGTGCTTTGAGGGGTCACAGACCCCCAAAGCATTCTCCCCATGTTGAGGGCATGTGGCCTGGTATGATTCAGTAGGGGGGGCGCTCTCTCATCCCCCCTCTTTTCCTGCGGCCTGCCAGGTTGCGTGCTCGGATAAAGGGTCTGGTATGGATTTTTGGGGGGAACTCCACACCATTTTTTTTTTAATTTGACGCAGGGTTCCCCTTAATATCCATACCAGACCTGAAGGGCCTGGTAATTGAATTTGGGGGACCCCCACACATTTTTTTTTTTATCAAAGACTTTCAATGACTTTTCTCTGTATTGCCGGGAGCCAACAATTCATTATAGCTGCAAGTGCTTTTAAATGACTTTTTTCCTTCAGAAATGACACTTTGTGCAGGGACAGTTGTAAGCACGGGAAACAAGCGCTACTTTACAGGCATACTATACACACCCCCTAGGTACGAAATTTAAAGGAATATTTTACTTTTATTGTTTCACTTTACTCATTATTAAAATCACTGCTTCCGAAAAAACGGCCGTTTTTAAAACTTTTTTGTTGCATTGATACATGTTCCCTGGGGCAGGACCCGGGTCCCCAAACACCTTTGTGACAAAAAATTGCATATAAGCCTTTAAAATTAGCACTTTAGATTTTTCATGTTCGAGTCCCATAGACTTTAACGGTGTTCGGATGTTCGAACAAATTTATTGCCTGTTCACATGTTCTGATGCAAACCGAACTTGGGGGATGTTCATCCCTAATCAACAGGTCTTTATCACCTTTCCAAAGGATGAAGATGTCATCAATATATCTTCTAAAGACGGTCAGTTCACTTGGAAGATCTGAAAAAAATGCTTCTTCCTCCCACTGGGCCATGAATAGACCCGTTACGCTGGGAGCAAATTTTGCTCCCATTGCTGCTCCTGTTTTCTGGAAATAGTAATGTCGATTATAGCAAAAATAATTATTTTTGAGACAAAAATCTAAGCTTTTGACTAAAAATTTTCTTTGAACGCAAGGTAGGGTAGTGTGTTTTCTGAGTCCCCATTTGACAGCCTCACATGCTAAATAATGTGGAATGACCGTATAGAGTGAAGAGACATCGGCCGTAGCCATGATCCAAGGAGTTTCTGTTGGCGGGATTCCTTCTAAGATTTGCAACATCTGTTTGGTGTCCCTTAAATAGACCAGAGTTTCTTTGACTGCTGGCTGTAAGTAGTAATTAATGTATTCACCCATCCTGGATGTAAGGGAATCAATCCCATTAACTATTGGTCTTGGGTGTGGATTGGTGCTATCTTTATGGATTTTGGGAATAGAGTATAAAATTGGTGTGTGACAAGATTCAGGTGTTAGGCATTTTGCTTCTCTTTTATTGCGAATATCTCTTTTAAGGCCTAGATGTACTATTTGTTCTAACGCTCTTCTACATTTGAACATTGGTCTTGCGTTCAAAGAAAATTTTTAGTCAAAAGCTTTGATTTATATAATCAACATTACTATTTTCAGAAAACAGGAGTAGCAATGGGAGCAAAATTTGCTCCCAGCATAGCGGGTCTATTCATGGCCCAGTGGGAGGAAGAAGTAGTTTTTTAAGATCTTCCAAGTGAACTGACCATCTTTAGAAGATATATTGATGACATCTTCATCCTTTGGAAAGGTGATAAAGACCTGTTGATCCGTTTTCTTGAGAATCTCAACGTAAATGACAGGAACATAAAGCTAACCTGGGAGATTAGCGAGAAATCAATTACATTCCTGGTGTGAGGGGGTTAGCTCGGCAGCGGGTGTGTGTGACCCCCTGGATGGGTTCACCACACAAAACAGGCACAGCAGACAGAGTTTGTAGTTGCAAAAACAAAAGGTACGGTTTATTTACACTATTTACAGGGGAAAAACAGCAAAACAAAAAGAAACAAACAAAAAGAAATCCTGGTCAGCTTGACCGCTCACTACACACGTTGGTGTCCCTAACTAACAACTGGGTACAGCCTTGTGCTGTCCCAGTCCCTAGCTCCCTGTTTTTTTGAAGTTCTTACAATAACCACACAGGCTTTGGCTCACCGCACAGAGATCACACTCCCCAGACTATTCACACAGATCTGGTTCCAGGTTTGAGCATCTCCCTTAGCATGCTGGGAGTTCTTGTAGAGGCCTCAATGAGCCACTTGATTCAGCTGGGCTCATTAACTCTTCCCCTACAAGACTCCCAGCACTCCCCCTAGTGGTATAAATCGGCATAAAGCCTGAATCTAGGACATATATACCTTCCATCCTGGATGCAACCTGGTGACTTTACCTGCCTGCTGTCACACTGGATTTAGAGATCATACAAGAGAACCAGGGCATCACTTCAAAAACGCATTTAAAAAACGTTGACAGGATAGCTATCTCCCTTTGGAGAGCTGCCACCACAGAAACACAGGGACAATTAATGCGTCTTAGACGGAACTGCACGAACATAGATACTTTCATAACCCAAGCAAACCATATTAGACATAAGGAGAAATTGAAAATAATACCTGTCACCTGTATCTCATAGGCACCACATCCCTTCATTAAGAAGATATATAGGAATATGAAGGTATTGGGACTTTTAAGGTGCAACAACTACACACTATTCAATATAAAAAATATAATTTTATTACAAAAAAAATATGAAAATTCATATGTACAAATATACATGAACCATCAAAATAAACATAATAGAGTTTCCAAAGTGCATACAGACAAAATTCTCTACATGTTTCGCCATTTTGTAGGCTTCCTCAGGAGTTTGTCATGCAAATACTGGAAACAAAGAAAGAAAAATAATAAATACATAATAATAATATTTACTCAAATTTCAAACTCAAAATTACAAAACAGAATATTATTAAGAAAAAAAGGATAACTGAAAACCATAACCAGCCCAATGGTTGCTCAAAAGTTCATCTCAAAATTAGATCTATTTATTCAAGGTATATGACCTTATTAGTATCAGTTGTAAGTACATTACCTGTAAATTTTGATGGTACAATCTAAAATGAAGAATGACCAGATAGCCAATGAGCTATCCCACACGGGGGCGCCCGTAAGGAGGGGATCATATGGTGTATCATAGAGGGGGAGAAATACTGGCACAAATAACCACCCGGATATTACTAGCACAGGAACAGAGGGCCATCTGGGGGAAATTACAAAGAAAAATCGAATGAAGTCAAATAACAATCTATGTATAAGAGTAAAGGCGTCTCCATCTAGTTATACGGCACATACCCCATCAGTATTTACCTGTTTATGGCTGTTGATAGTAAAAAATATTAGAATAGGCAAAAAAGGGGCAGTATCTCCAAAGTACCCCAATCAGTGTCCACTCTAAAGGAAAAAGAATTAGTGGAAATTACTATAAATATATAATAATCCCCTCTAGTTGGTAATCAGAATTTTAATTTTTTAGCCATATACTTGCTAGCTGATATATACCTGGTTAATCCAATTGGATAAAGTGTGTCCACATTAGGGCATCTCTGCCGAAAAACTTGTTTTACAAAACCGATCAATCAGTTTACTGAAAAAATATATAAAATATAAAAACCATTTTAGATTAAAGACCAAGTAAACCAGACAACAGGATAAAAACCAATGTTGCCCATAAAGAGATCTAGTGCCTAAGTAATTTACCTTTGACTGATATCTAAGAACGTCTTCTCCCCAGAATGTTGGTCATGCTACTGATTTGCAAGGCTGCGATCCGGACTATATACCCCCCTCCCCCTTCCCATTGGACGCACAATGGCGCCAAATCAATGGGCGGAGCGGGCACGTCAGTTCCGACATCCGCCCATCGTCAGATCCGACCCGGAAGTGACAATTCCACCACTGAAAAACCGGAGACGTCCGCCGGAAGCGCCACCCCGCTCATCAGGAGAAAACATCCTGACGAGCTGGACGCACCATAAGACGGATCCGGAAGGGGAAAACATGCCTAAAGTATAGAAAAGGGCAGACTTCCCTTTAAAATCACGGCAGAAATGGCACATTGGATGTTAGAAAAATGGGGCCAGGATATCCGGTGGGCTTAGTCAGATGGCGCTCAGATTGTCTCCCAAAGGAGGACAAAGAGAAACGCCCTGGGCGCCCATATGATCACCAAATCCCCCCCAAAAAAGAAAAGGGAAACGCCACCCTAAAAAATGTGGTAAACTCCATTGAAATCAATTACATATAATGTAGATTTATCAATAATTAAAGAGAGCCCCTATGGAATATAGAAATGGTACATTCAGTCACCTGTACATAAAGACAAATTTAATAAACAAAAATAAAATAACAAAACAAAATTTTATTTGTTTTAAACAGAGTCTACATATACAGCATAACTATTTTTATCCTACAAAAAGGGTTTGAAACTGATGGACTCATTTAACCCGGGATACATAGTAGCTCTCAAGGTATGTATCCATCTGGTTTCTCGTTGTAGGAGATTTTTGTCCACATCCCCACCTCTTTCATTAAGAGGTATGTATTCTAAAGCAAAGAATTTAATCTTTGACAGATCGAAGGAGTGGAAAAGACCACTATGTCTACTAATAGGAGTCTCCATTTTTTTCTTTTGAATGAGAGATACATGGTCTCTCATTCTGTGAAAGAAAGGCCTCTTCGTTTTACCAACATAAAAGGCCTTACAATCACAGATCATCAAATAAATAACGCCAATTGACTGGCAATTGCTAAAGAAATTTGGTCTATACGTAACTCCATTAGGGAGAACTATTTCAGTAGAATCATATATAAACCTGCAAAATTCACAATGACCACATGGGGCCGAACCCTTTCTACTCTCAACCCTCTTGATTTGGAGATGGCTATGAACTAGTTGATCTTTTAAAGACCTAGATTTTCTATAGGTAATTTGGGGAAATGGCTTAATATATTTGGAGATAATCTCATCTGTTGCTAGCAAAGGCCAGAATTTTTCAATAATTTTTCTTACTTTCTGATGTTCACCAGAGAACCTGGTAATTAATCGTACCGATTGGTCAGTAGTTTGAGATTTCTTAGGATGTATTAGATCTTTCCTGTTTTTATTTTTTGCTCGTTTGTAAGCTTTTTTGAGGGTTGAACGACTATACCCTCTAGCAATTAGTCGAGATTGGAGGGCAGAGGCCTCCGTCTCGAAATCTAATTCCTTACTACAATTTCTTCGAATTCGTAAGTACTGACTGTATGGGATACTTTGTACCAGAGTCCTGGGATGAGAACTTGTGGCATGCAGGATGGTATTGCCTGAAGAGGGCTTTCTATATAATGAAGAGCCCAAGGTGCCATCAGAGTTTAAGTAAATAGAAATATCCAGAAAATTAATCACATTCTGGTCACAAATCATCGTAAATTTGAGATTAAAGGAATTTACAGCTAATGAAGACATAAAAGATGTCAATTCCTCTAAGGAGCCAGTCCACACAACAAAAATGTCATCGATAAAGCGTCGCCATATCAAGACTTTATCAAAAAACATTTCAAATGATTCTAAAGAAAAAATCTCCCGTTCCCACCCCCCCAGGTACAGGTTGGCGTACGATGGGGCACACTTGGTCCCCATCGCAACACCCTGCACCTGGAGGTAGTGGGAACGGTCAAAAACAAAAATATTGTTGTAAGTATGAACAGCAACAATTCCAAAATGAAATTGTTGTAGGGCCTGGCTCCAGGTCCTCTCTCAGAAAGGAAGCCGTCTATAACTTTAATACCCCTAGTGTGGGGGATAGAGTTATAGAGGGCTTCAACGTCTATAGCTACTAGCCATGACCCCGGTGGTACACATAGACCATCCAAAGATCTCAGTAGATCGGCGGTGTCTTGAATGTAGGAACTTAAAGAACCTACATGGGGCCTCAAATAGTCGTCTACCAGCTTACTAGCTGGTTCTGTAAGGCAACCAATCCCTGACACAATCGGACGGCCAGGGGGATTTTCCAAATTTTTGTGCACCTTTGGCAGAGCATAAAACGTGGGAAGTCTCGGCTTATCAATAACCAAGAATTCACACGTCTTCTTGTCTATAAGGTTATCACAAAATGCCTCTCTATTAGAGAAGGTTTCCTCCGTAGTCAAGTTGGAATTTTCAACATACAATTTTTCTATGTCGTTATTGACTATCTCTAAATCTTTAGCATAGTTTTGGCAAAGAGCCTCCATTATCTTAAATGAACATGACTGTAAGTTCGATTCCCAGTCTAATTTGAATTCTGTCTCCACTTTAAATATATTAGGAAAAATCTGTATGCGTAATCCCCACGGTACAATTTTATCCTCTAAATATTTCAAGAAATACCTGCGATTCCAAAAAATACGTGCTTTCTTTTCCAATAAACGTTGAAGGCTATTGAAAAAGTGTTCAAGGGTAATCCCACCAAATGTAGACCCTTGGGCTAGATGGATTTTAGTCATAAGGCCATCAAATGCCGACCCTCTATAGGTAGCCATGCTGATTGAAAAAAAGACTCTGTTATACAAAATAGAAACTATAAAAGGATTAATCTGTAAACCCAATTCAAAAGAATAATCTAATAAACTACAAAAATGATATAGAGGTGACAGGTAAAAAATGAGCGTTTGCCACCCGGTATATTCACAAGGAGAAATTAAAAATAATACCTGTCACCTGTATCTCATAGGCACCACATCCCTTCATTAAGAAGCTTTGGGCCTTGGCCTGACTTTTTGTCCTGATCAGGAGGTTGATGCCTTTGAAATTATAAAGGACGTCAATCTCTTTGCGAGAAAACTTACTTTTAAGATTATGTTTGACAGGGATTATAAACGTTCTCCCATGGATTCCATGGGGGAAGATCTCTGGCAAAATAAAACAATTAAGGAGATTCAGGCAATAAACGAATTAATGGAATTATGGGAAGAAGGTAATCCACTAGATGACCCCCTTGAGGAACCCCAGTCTGGCCTCGTAGATGAGATTCCCACGGAGAGAATTTTTCCTCCACCTAATCTATATAAACCGAAATCCAGGACCTTTCCTACTCTCCAAGGAAACCCCAACATTTGGGCATTCACCCAACAAGTTACAAAGGAACTACAGAGTACCAATTGGAAAAGGTTTAGAAGAAATACCAACCTTAAGCCATCCCAACAAAAAGCCGTGTTATCTTTAAAACAGAACGAACATTTAGTGATAAAACCCTCGGATAAAGGAGGTAACATAGTGGTAATGGATTTAAACAAATATAAGCAGATGGTCATGAACCTCCTTTCAAATAAAAGTTGGTATCGCTCTATTCCTTTTGCACAGGTAAAATATGCGGAGACAAAATACCGTATTCTCATTAATCGGGCATTTTGTGATAACCTTATAGACAAGAAGACGTGTGAATTCTTGGTTATTGATAAGCCGAGACTTCCCACGTTTTATGCTCTGCCAAAGGTGCACAAAAATTTGGAAAATCCCCCTGGCCGTCCGATTGTGTCAGGGATTGGTTGCCTTACAGAACCAGCTAGTAAGCTGGTAGACGACTATTTGAGGCCCCATGTAGGTTCTTTAAGTTCCTAAATTCAAGACACCGCCGATCTACTGAGATCTTTGGATGGTCTATGTGTACCACCGGGGTCATGGCTAGTAGCTATAGACGTTGAAGCCCTCTATAACTCTATCCCCCACACTAGGGGTATTAAAGTTATAGACGGCTTCCTTTCTGAGAGAGGACCTGGAGCCAGGCCCTACAACAATTTCATTTTGGAATTGTTGCTGTTCATACTTACCAACAATATTTTTGTTTTCGACCGTTCCCACTACCTCCAGGTGCAGGGTGTTGCGATGGGGACCAAGTGTGCCCCATCGTACGCCAACCTGTACCTGGGGGGGTGGGAACGGGAGATTTTTTCTTTAGAATCATTTGAAATGTTTTTTGATAAAGTCTTGATATGGCGACGCTTTATCGATGACATTTTTGTTGTGTGGACTGGCTCCTTAGAGGAATTGACATCTTTTATGTCTTCATTAGCTGTAAATTCCTTTAATCTCAAATTTACGATGATTTGTGACCAGAATGTGATTAATTTTCTGGATATTTCTATTTACTTAAACTCTGATGGCACCTTGGGCTCTTCATTATATAGAAAGCCCTCTTCAGGCAATACCATCCTGCATGCCACAAGTTCTCATCCCAGGACTCTGGTACAAAGTATCCCATACAGTCAGTACTTACGAATTCGAAGAAATTGTAGTAAGGAAGTAGATTTTAAGACGGAGGCCTCTGCCCTCCAATCTAGACTAATTGCTAGAGGGTATAGTCGTTCAACCCTCAAAAAAGCTTACAAACGAGCAAAAAATAAAAACAGGAAAGATCTAATACATCCTAAGAAATCTCAAACTACTGACCAATCGGTACGATTAATTACCAGGTTCTCTGGTGAACATCAGAAAGTAAGAAAAATTATTGAAAAATTCTGGCCTTTGCTAGCAACAGATGAGATTATCTCCAAATATATTAAGCCATTTCCCCAAATTACCTATAGAAAATCTAGGTCTTTAAAAGATCAACTAGTTCATAGCCATCTCCAAATCAAGAGGGTTGAGAGTAGAAAGGGTTCGGCCCCATGTGGTCATTGTGAATTTTGCAGGTTTATATATGATTCTACTGAAATAGTTCTCCCTAATGGAGTTACGTATAGACCAAATTTCTTTAGCAATTGCCAGTCAATTGGCGTTATTTATTTGATGATCTGTGATTGTAAGGCCTTTTATGTTGGTAAAACGAAGA
Organism: Rana muscosa; assembly: GCA_029206835.1. NCBI lineage: Eukaryota > Metazoa > Chordata > Amphibia > Anura > Ranidae > Rana > Rana muscosa. Next base: position 17,551,623 of record JARGYO010005626.1, read on the forward strand.
GGCCTTTCTTTCACAGAATGAGAGACCATGTATCTCTCATTCAAAAGAAAAAAATGGAGACTCCTATTAGTAGACATAGTGGTCTTTTCCACTCCTTCGATCTGTCAAAGATTAAATTCTTTGCTTTAGAATACATACCTCTTAATGAAAGAGGTGGGGATGTGGACAAAAATCTCCTACAACGAGAAACCAGATGGATACATACCTTGAGAGCTACTATGTATCCCGGGTTAAATGAGTCCATCAGTTTCAAACCCTTTTTGTAGGATAAAAATAGTTATGCTGTATATGTAGACTCTGTTTAAAACAAATAAAATTTTGTTTTGTTATTTTATTTTTGTTTATTAAATTTGTCTTTATGTACAGGTGACTGAATGTACCATTTCTATATTCCATAGGGGCTCTCTTTAATTATTGATAAATCTACATTATATGTAATTGATTTCAATGGAGTTTACCACATTTTTTAGGGTGGCGTTTCCCTTTTCTTTTTTGGGGGGGATTTGGTGATCATATGGGCGCCCAGGGCGTTTCTCTTTGTCCTCCTTTGGGAGACAATCTGAGCGCCATCTGACTAAGCCCACCGGATATCCTGGCCCCATTTTTCTAACATCCAATGTGCCATTTCTGCCGTGATTTTAAAGGGAAGTCTGCCCTTTTCTATACTTTAGGCATGTTTTCCCCTTCCGGATCCGTCTTATGGTGCGTCCAGCTCGTCAGGATGTTTTCTCCTGATGAGCGGGGTGGCGCTTCCGGCGGACGTCTCCGGTTTTTCAGTGGTGGAATTGTCACTTCCGGGTCGGATCTGACGATGGGCGGATGTCGGAACTGACGTGCCCGCTCCGCCCATTGATTTGGCGCCATTGTGCGTCCAATGGGAAGGGGGAGGGGGGTATATAGTCCGGATCACAGCCTTGAAAATCAGTAGCATGACCAACATTCTGGGGAGAAGACGTTCTTAGATATCAGTCAAAGGTAAATTACTTAGGCACTAGATCTCTTTATGGGCAACATTGGTTTTTATCCTGCTGTCTGGTTTACTTGGTCTTTAATCTAAAATGGTTTTTATATTTTATATATTTTTTCAGTAAACTGATTGATCGGTTTTGTAAAACAAGTTTTTCGGCAGAGATGCCCTAATGTGGACACACTTTATCCAATTGGATTAACCAGGTATATATCAGATAGCAAGTATATGGCTAAAAAATTAAAATTCTGATTACCAACTAGAGGGGATTATTATATATTTATAGTAATTTCCACTAATTCTTTTTCCTTTAGAGTGGACACTGATTGGGGTACTTTGGAGATACTGCCCCTTTTTTGCCTATTCTAATATTTTTTACTATCAACAGCCATAAACAGGTAAATACTGATGGGGTATGTGCCGTATAACTAGATGGAGACACCTTTACTCTTATACATAGATTGTTATTTGACTTCATTCGATTTTTCTTTGTAATTTCCCCCAGATGGCCCTCTGTTCCTGTGCTAGTAATATCCGGGTGGTTATTTGTGCCAGTATTTCTCCCCCTCTATGATACACCATATGATCCCCTCCTTACGGGCGCCCCCGTGTGGGATAGCTCATTGGCTATCTGGTCATTCTTCATTTTAGATTGTACCATCAAAATTTACAGGTAATGTACTTACAACTGATACTAATAAGGTCATATACCTTGAATAAATAGATCTAATTTTGAGATGAACTTTTGAGCAACCATTGGGCTGGTTATGGTTTTCAGTTATCCTTTTTTTCTTAATAATATTCTGTTTTGTAATTTTGAGTTTGAAATTTGAGTAAATATTATTATGTATTTATTATTTTTCTTTCTTTGTTTCCAGTATTTGCATGACAAACTCCTGAGGAAGCCTACAAAATGGCGAAACATGTAGAGAATTTTGTCTGTATGCACTTTGGAAACTCTATTATGTTTATTTTGATGGTTCATGTATATTTGTACATATGAATTTTCATATATTTTTTTGTAATAAAATTATATTTTTTATATTGAATATTGTGTAGTTGTTGCACCTTAAAAGTCCCAATACCTTCATATTCCTATATAGCATATTAGACATAGATTTACCAAAAAAGGTTACAATATCAGAGACATTGATGAAGATATAAAGAAAGTGATAGCAATGGACCGTAGTGATCTAATTAAAGATAAGAACAACCAAGCACCAGCCATCGACAGAGTTCCCATTATTTTAGACTACAACGGACAACACAAAAAAATAGAGCAAATTATCAGGCGACATTGGGGCATTCTGTATCTGATATACAATTACAAAGAGTATTTCCCAAACATCCCAATTTCATATACAGAAGAGCTCCAACACTCCGAGATAAATAAGTAAAGAACATTCCTGATCCACCCACCAAGGGTTTTACATTCTTCACCGGCAAGGGTTTCTTCCCCTGTAAGCGCTGCTTCGCATGCACCAAAACGAAACGCCCAAATAAGATTTTTTTTTACTTTACCTCAAGCAGCACTGGAGACTCATATGATGTCAAGGAGTTAATCTGCTGTAACACAGAGGGGGCGGTATACATGCTGGAGTGCAGCTGTGGATTACAGTATGTAGGGCGTACCAAGAGACCTCTCAGGATACGAATAAAAGAACATGTTCAGAATATCCTGAAAGGTTTCGATAAAGACAATGTCTCCAAGCACTTTTTACTACATCAAAACAAAGATCCCACCCATTTGAAATTTTGGGGGATCGAACCCTACACCAGACATTGGAGGGGTGGGCATAAAGTGAGGACATTGCATCAACTAGAGTCCAAATGGATCTTTACTTTAGACACTTTTGTACCTCGGGGCCGCAACGTAGATTTTGATCTAAATTGTTTCCTTAGTGATTTTGAGTTTTTTTTTAGGTTTCTTAGCAAAGATCTTGCCTTTTAGCATATATTTTATTTTTGTCCCTACTTCATATACCGTATATATTTATTTTCCATACTCATTTTATCTTTTGACCTTCACAATTTTATTCTCCCTCATATGTCACACGGTTGTTATTATAGCCTGTGTCATTTCCTGTAGCAGACTGTTACATTTTATACACAAAAAAAACCTCCTTTTTAGATATTTATGGCATCTCATTTATCCTATTTCAACTTACTCTAGTCTTTTAGCCATTATATGTTTTTTAATCTTTTTTAATATTTTTTTTAATATTTTATGCATACTTGATAGTATTGTTTTTACAACGCCGAGAAACTATTATTTCTTTAGTTCCGGCGTCTGCGATATAGCAACATGTCTTCTGTAGCTATTAAACTTTCCCATTTTGCATTCCATTATGTGTTTGCACTCAAATCGTTTTTTGCTTTTTTAATACTTTGTTCACACAGAGCCGAAGATTCTAATTAGTGTGAGCTTTTGTTTTGTACCACAAACAAAATGGCCGCGCCCAGCACCGCACAAATATGCTTAAGAAAATGGCCACTATCTACTTCCTGTAACTAGGCTACGGGAAAATGGCTGCCGTAATTAAGATTTCCATTCACAATATAAGGACACTTCCTAAGCCTATCACTCATCCCCTGATGAAGTCACGTGATCGCTGACGATACATGTAGGGACGTAGAGGCAACCGGAAGTGACGCAGGCGAGCTCGGCGCTCGTGGATACACATGTTTTGTTTACTGTTTGAATGTGAGTACCTTGTATACTTTTTATGCAATAAACGCAATTGTAGTTAAAACATACTACACTATCCTGGGATTCCTGTTACCTTCCCTGCTATCATATATGCATGGCATCCGGAGACCCCTTACACCACGGACATAACAACCCTTCCCCACAACCAGGGACCACATCCAGGGATTACCCAAGGCACCATCCAGGCAGGCTGGATTACGCTGGATACACTCAGGCTTTTTTTATATGTTGTAACCTCACAGCAGTGAGGTAAGGGGCCATCCATTTACCTTAGCAGAAGGCACTGAAGAGCCACCACTCTGCACATTTGCACCTTAGTAAAAGGCACTGAATAAGCCATCACCTTGCACACATCACTTTTTATGTGCGATTGCACATTTTAGACTTTTTCTTTTCTTTTTGCATCACACTTTGGAATTTACCACGTTCACCTAATGCACCTTTGCATTTAATTTCATGCTTATTTTACATATTTCACAGCAGATGTGATTGTTTTAGAGCAGATGTTTTTTGCGCTTGTACTATTTGAAGTTTTTTCCATGATTATTTTGCATTGTGTTATATACCTCTTCAGCATTTGAGGTTTATTTGGACACTATATTGTTTGGCACGTTATTTAGTTTGCCACTTGCACAATATTTTGCACTTTGCACCTATTATCATTGCTTTTATGCTTGTGTATTTTTATACTCATTGCTTTTATGCTTGTGGGTTTTTATATTTTTGCATATAATTTTATCAACAGCTCAGCATTACTTTTTATATTCAAAGGCTGGTGGATACCTGCCAGGCCTCTCATATTTGGATACAGCATGTGGAGTCAAACCGGTAATCGAGAAGCTTCCTTACAACTTACAAGAAAGATGGAACACGCAAGCATCAAAATACAAGGAAGATCATCAGGTGGCATTTCCACCTTTCTCCTTCCTCGCCAAATTCATTGTGACTCAAGCTAAAATGCGCAATGACCCAAGCTTTGCCTTTTTGAACATGGGAGGCTCCAGTTCTGTAAAGACAGAGAAACAATCTTCAGTGCATAATAAAGAACGCAGAGTGTCTGTACGGAAGACAGAAGTACCGACTGAGTTTGAGGCCAACCAGGATAAAAGCTCAGAAGTGAAAATTGAGGACCCAGATAAGCAGTGTCCACTACATAACAAGCCTCATCCACTGAGAAAATGTTGCAGTTTCAGAATCAAGACAATAGAGGAGCGCAAATCTTATCTTAAGGACAAGCGCATTTGTTTCAGATGCTGTGGTTCAACTCAACATCTTGCAAAAGACTCTGTGAAAACAATTCGATGCAAAGAATGCAATAATGACAATCATCTGTCTGCTTTGAACCCAGGACCAGCACCATGGAAAACAGAGAATCCGGTAACCCAAGAAGATCATGGTGGGGAGCAAAAAGAGAGTGCATTACCAGCAATAACCTCAAAGTGCACTGAGATCTGCACAAAGACATTTAGCTCTAGATCATGCTCCAAGATATGTTTAGACAAGGTGTATCCTGCAGGCCTCAGAGAGAGGGCAATCAGAATGTATGCGGTCTTAGATGAACAAAGTAACAGATCTTTGGCAAGAACAGAGTTTTTTGACCTCTTAGGTGACAGAGGAAGTCCAACTCTGTATACTTTGAAGACATATTCAGGAGTTGTGGAGACATCAGGAAGGAGAGCAAACAATTACATCATTGAGTCATTAGATGGGAAAACGCAGCTGACTCTGCCCACTCTCATAGAATGTGATATGATACCAGATGATAGAACAGAGATACCCACACCTGAAATTGCACGTCACTACCCTCATCTGATGCAAATATCAGACAAGATTCCAGCACTCGACCCAGGTGCTGCAATTATCCTTCTACTTGGAAGAGACATACTGAGAGTGCACAAGGTCAGAGAGCAATACAATGGGCCACACAATGCACCATTTGCACAACGTCTTGACATTGGACGGGTCATCATTGGTGATGTATGTCTGGATGGAGCTCACAAGCCGGCAAAAGTGAATGTCTACGAAACAAACATGTTGCAAAATGGCCGCACATCATGTCTTAGCCCCTGTACCAACAGGATACAGATTAAAGAGAGACTAGTCAACCCAATACAACAGCATGTAAGGGCTCGCCGGGTATTTATAGGACTGCAGTGATTGTCCTCATGTGACAGCTGAGCAGAGGAAGTGCTGCCTGCCCCACACTGCCGGAATACACCCGCTGGTGGACGCCGGTACTACGGCCCATGGATCAGGCATTACCACCAGCAGGTGAGATCCTCGATCAAAGATACTGGCTGCAAGAAGACACCTGCTGGTGGACACTAGTACTGCAATCCATAGGACCAACAGCGCCACCAGTGGGTGAAGCCTTTCCTGACAGACAAGCAGTGAAGCGTCTCACCTCATTGCGACGCACTCTGGACAGAAAAACAGATATGAAGGAACACTTCCATGATTTCATGCAGAAGATCTTCAACAGTGGTCATGCTGAAAAAGCACCACCATTGGAAGAAAAACAAGAATGTTGGTACTTACCAATATTTGGAGTGTATCATCCTCAGAAACCAGGACAGATACGAGTAGTATTTGACTCCAGTGCAAAGTATGAAGGCCTTTCCCTAAACGATGTCCTCCTCAGTGGACCTGACCTGAATAATACACTCCTTGGAGTCCTCATCAGATTCCGAAAAGAACGCGTTGCAGTAACAGCAGATGTTCTACTGTTTCCTTGTCTGCAAAGATCAGAGACTACCTGAGGTTCCTGTGGTATGAAAACAATGACTAACAAATATGTCACAGAATACAGGATGAAGGTACATGTGTTAGCTACAGCTGGAGAGCAGCTGTTACCAATCTACAACCTGAGACGAGCAGCACAGAAAGGTGAAGAAGAGCACGGCACAGATGTCAAATAGTTTGTCATGAGAAATTTTTATGTGGACGATGGACTCGCTTCTTTCTCCAGCAACGAAGAGGCTATCAACATCCTGAAAAGAACAAGAGAGATGTTAGCAGAATCAAACATAAGGTTACACAAGATAGCGTCCAACAGCAGCAAAGTCATGGAAGCGTTTCCCTCAGAGGACCGTGCAAAAGACCTCAAGAAACTGGATATAGGAACAGACTCACTGCCCCTTCAAAGAAGTTTAGGGCTCAGTTGGGATCTGAAAACCAAAAACTTTACATTTAGAGAATCCAGAGAAGAGAAGCCATTCACGAGAAGAGGTGTCTTGTCCACGGTCAACAGCCTTTATGACCCCCTAGGATTTGTAGCCCCCATAACAATGCAAGTCAAGGCTGTTATGAGAGAAATTGCTACTGAACAAGAACAAAGTGAATAGGATACACCTCTACCTAAGGAGAAAGAAATGCAGTGGAAGTTGTGGAAGGACTCATTAATAGAGCTTGAACAACTTATCATCCAAAGGTCATATGTCCCTGTTTCTTTGTCTGCCACGAAGCAAAGCGAATTGTGTGTATTCTCAGATGCATCCACTATGGCTATAGCAGCTGTAGCCTACCTTAGAGTAATAGACTTTGAAGGACAAAGTTATGTTGGGTTTATCATGGGAAAGTCCAAACTAGCTCCACGTCCTGCTCACACTGTTCCACGCTTGGGGCTTTGTGCTGTTGTCTTAGCAGTGGAGATGGCAGACTTGATCGTTGCCGAACTGGACATTGAAATTCATGCAGTGAAGTTTTACACAGACAGCAAGATTGTGTTCTATTCACAATGCTTTGAGGAGATTCTACATGTACATGTCAAACAGAGTGACACGCATCAGGAAGTCCACACGCTCAGATCGTGGCACAAACTTTACTGGGGCCTGTAAGGAGTTGAGGATCCTTACAGAAGACTCTGAGACGAGTGCTTATCTTCAAGATCAAAGATGCACTTGGACCTTCAATCCTCCTCATGTGGTAGGAGCTTTGGAGAGGATGATTGGAGTGGCCCGTCGCATTCTGGATGCCATGTTTCTGAAGGTTGGCTCTACTCGCCTTACACATGAAGTTCTCATCACTTATGGCTGAAGTCATGGCCATCATGAACGCTCGACCTTTAGTTCCAGTGTCTACAGATCCAGAAATGCCGGCAGTCTTGACACCTGCAATGCTTTTGACCCAGAAGATGGAAACAGTGACAGCTCCCACAGGTGACTTTGGTCTCAAAGACCATTACACCAAGCAATGGAAGCAAGTTCAGAGTCTTGCAGACATCTTCTGGAAAAGATGGAAACAAGAGTACCTGGTGACGCTCCAGTCACGAAGAAAATGGCAAGTTGACAAGCCTAACCTGCAAGTCGGAGATGTTGTTCTACTAAAAGACGCTCAGGTCCACAGAAACGAATGGCCAGTTGGACTCATTGTCGTGACTGTACCTTGTAATGATAGTAAGGTTAGAAAGGTCAAAGTTAAAGTCATGAGACAGGGCACCCCTAAGGTGTTCTTTAGACCTATCTCTGACGTTGTTTTACTTCTTAAAAAGGAAACATAGTGGTATAATGTTCATTATGCCAGATGGGGAGTGTTCTGATCATCATAAGGTATATATTTACTGATCTTACTGTTGCTTTAAATTGGCATCCATTACTCACAAGAACTGTAGTATATTACGCCCACTTCCTGCCCAGCAGACATATTAGGTAATCTTTCTACAGTGAAGGAAGAATGTTAAAGACCTCCACTGTTTTTTAATACTGGCCTTGGAAGCATAAGTCTGTAAGTAGGCTGTCATTAGTTTTCAATTAATTAGTATATGTTCTACTAATTCAACTACATTTTATATATGTGTTTGGTGGGATGTTTCTGTCAGGAAGTTCATTCAGGCCACATTTTTTGCTAGCTAGTGCCTTAACAGTATTGTAACATGCCTGTTACTATTTGTATTTTGTTAAATGCTAATGCATATTTTTATAATTTGTGTTTTGCAGTTTTACAAAAAAACTATTCTCAGTAAAGATTACAACTATTAGCCCTTCCTCCTGAGTCTTTATTGGGAAGCTGTTAGCTGTCTGCCAAGCCTTGTACTTTGAACACATTGTGAGGGCAGAACAATAACAGCTTCAACTCTTCTGGGAAGCCTGTCCACCAGATTTAGGAGTGTCTATGGGAATGTTTGACCATTCTTCCAGAAGCGCATTTGTGAGCTAAGGCACTGATGTGAACGAGAAGGCCTGCCTCTCAGTCTCCGCTCAAATTCATCCCAAAAGTGTTCTATCGGGTTGAGGTCAGGACTCTGTGCAGGCCAGTCAAGTTCCTCTACTCCAAACTTGCTCATCCATGTCTTTATGGACCTTGCTTTGTGCACTGGTCCAAATCATTTGGTGGAGGGGGGATTATGGTGTGGGGTTGTTTTTCAGGGGTTGGGCTTGGCCCCTTAATTCCAGTGAAGCGAACTCTTAGGGTGTCAGCACACCAAGCCATTTTGGACAATTCTATGCTCCCAACTTTGTGGTAACAGTTTGGGAATGGCCCCTTCCTGTTTCAACATGACTGCCTCCGCACCAGTGCACAAACAAGGTCCATAAAGACAATCTCTTTAAATAGCCTGGTACTTGATCCCTTGAACACTAGAGGCCTAGTGGAAAGCATAAAAATGCACCAAATCAGACTCCTTTTACAGTTCTTTAAATTGGCAAACTACTAATGAAATGCTTAGAAAATGATTTTATTGTACAAAACTAAAAAATCATCACATGATGATATATAAAACACACACTGACATATAACACAGATATACATAACACAATATCTTGCAAATAGAATGTGAAGGTAAATATACAAAGTAGTTTCTCTCCAGCATCCGAAAATATTTTCCGCTAACCAACATCCGGGGTAAGCTTAACGGTACCCAACGCGTTTCAGGTTCAAACTCCTTTCATCAGGGTAATTATGTAGGAGGATTTATATTCGATATATGGTGAGTAGCACCATAATCAAAAACATAAAATATTGAAGCAAGAGTAGAATGGTCGGTGGGTGGTATGTATGGAGGTTTTAGTTCAACCTACAGATTTGGAGTATTATAGCCCACAGGAAGGGAACATATCCCTGATCCCTCAGATGGAGGCATACACAGCTAGGAACAGAGGCTTTAAGTCTCAAATGGGGGTCATGCAGTACAGATCATTTAAGGATTCTGGTCAGATTCCTGCATCTGTGGTAAAACTGCATTGACATGGTCTCTAGGGTTCTTTAAACTGTATTCAGGGGGTCCATGGGGCACGCCATCCACGCTGCAGGTTTTTCAAAGGTGTGAAAATAATTTTGGTAAACAGTTAAAAAGTTATTCCATCTGATGCTATGCAAATTCACCCAGACCACTGGGTCACCCGGATTGATTTACTAAAGGCAAATAGGCTCTTCATTTTGCAAGGAAATTTTTCCTTAGCTTAATGAATGAGGTGAATTCAATCACCCAAATATATATATATATATGAACTACAGTTTGGTTTTATGTATAGCATGTACCAATCAATACGCATATATGTATTCCACGTAATGTGTTATTTTATTCATATACAGAAATAAATATTTCAATGTGCCATTTTACTAAGTTGTCTGTCACTCACCTCATTTAAAGTCCCAAATCTCCTTTCTTATCTAATGAAACATGGGAGTAATAATAATGAGCTGTGGGTAGGATCAGATATCATGAAAAAATTGATAATTTTATTTTTTAATAAAAAACATGCTTCCCCCTACACCAGACCAGTGGCGTCACTAGGGTTGGTGTCACCTGGTGCGGTATAACATGGTGTCACCCCCCCCCCCCAATAATTTTTTTCACCCTAATAACACTGCATATATTGGCAACAGTAGTGCCGTTAATAACTATCAATCAACTAGCAAATTTGAATAACAAAATCATATGAAAATAATAGAAATCAAAGCTTAAACTGTTAAAGAACTGTATTTATTTTAACTTTAAACTTTACTGAATTAATAAATAAATAACACAAAAACAGGAACAAATATGAAAGCATTTAGTTAACATCTAAATCAAAACTTTGCTTTTCTAGCCTTGACAGCTGCAAAATTGTGAACAACATCATCAAAATCAATACATTTCGCTAGTTCACTTTCAACTGATAATATTGCAAGATCAGAAAGCCTTGCCTGTCCCATCGTTGAACGCAAATAGTTTTTTATCAGCTTCAACTTTGAAAAGCTCCTCTCACATGAAGCCACAGACACACAGATTGTCAGAAATATTTTTAGACATAGTGAAAGGGTTGGAAGAGATTCAATGAAGTCCCATTCTGCTATGAAGGTCAAAACTTGTAAAGCCGACCAATCTTTGACTTCTTCTAGGTTGATCTTGGCTGCTTTGAGATGTCTCCTCAGTCTGGGTATTTCCATTAACAGCTCACTCTCAGATATTTCGTCATAAAAAGTGGTCAGTTTTGGAATGGACACCTTTAATGTTTCTTCAGTTTCATATATGAGACTCTTTGCTTGAACAGCCTCAAACATGGCTGCAACTTCCATGATGGCTCTTAATCTGATCTGGAGTTCAGAATGGAAGCGATCAATGCACTCAAGCATTGCCCTCTTGTTCTCGTCTTGTAGACTTATGCCTCCAGCATCACGTGCCTGTTCCCCTGCCATCCTCTTCTTAAACCTGGCTCTTCTCTCTACGGCAATTCCATATTCTTTAGATTTTAAATGTGCCTGCTTAATTGCATGTTCCACTAGGTGACTGCGCTCTTCAAACAGAAAAAGTCTTAGTGACTCTAGCTTTGTCACCACCTTGTCCAGACTTAAGCCTTTGGTCTGCAGGTACTGTTGTGTAACATCAACTTCTTGAAGTACATCACCCCAGAAGTATAGGTAGCACAAAAAGGTAAAATCACAGACAGCAGGCAGTAGACATTCTGCTGCTCCTCTTGTGTCCATATTTTCAGAAGGATCACAAAGCGCTTCGATTGCAGACACAAACATATTCAATTTTTCTTTTACTGGCTTAACTGCAGCATGATGAGCACTCCAGCGTGTTGTTGATAATCTTTTCACTGACACTCCAGTATGGTGAATTAACACATCCCATCGATGGGTGGAAGCAGCAAAAAAAGAAAACATTGACTGAAGTGTTCCAAAAAATGTCACACATGAAGCATTCTCAGCAAAAGAGTGCTGACCGCACAAGTTCAGTGAATGGTCCACACAGCCATTAAAAATCGCTTTTTTGTTTTTTTCCCTAATAATGGATTGTACACCTCCATGAATTCCAGCCATAGTAGCAGCATTATCATAACCCTGAGCACGACACATCATTATGTCCAGTCCATCACTCTCTAATTTTTTAAAGATATCCACACTGAGATCAGCAGCTTTTTTCCCCTTTAAAGGGAAAAATCCTAGAAACACTTCTTTTACTTCAACTTTCCTATTCTTGATGTTCACATATCTGATCACTTCGGACATCTGGTCAGTATGTGATATGTCGGGTGTGCTATCAAACATGATTCCAAAGTACTTTGCAGACTTTATGTCCATGACATTGGAATTTAGGAATAGGAAGAATAAGGAGCCGGAGGACACACACCAGGCGCGGCCGCGGCGCTGGAGGTGTTGTTCCAGGCTTCCAGCCCAGCGGGGTGAAATTAATCAATGAATGGGTCAGCTGTAAAAAAAAAAAAAAAAAAATTTAAAAAAATTAAAAAAAAAAAAAAAAAAAAAAAAAAAAGGAGGGTGTCACCCCTCTAGCGGGTGTCACCCGGGGGCGGACCGCACCCCCCGCACCCCCCTAGCAACGCCTCTGCACCAGACATCACTAATTGACCAAGCCACAGCCGCTTCTTCCCTGGCCTCTGTTGCTGCCATTCTCAGGGCAGAGCTCGGGGGTGGAAGGCAGATAGTAATGCACAGAGGTCGGGAGGCACAGCCACACTGGTTGGAAGGTGGGAGCGGGAGATGCATGAGTTAACTTCTACCTTACACAAAGCAGTTAGCAGAAGCTTTTGGACCAACATAACAGGCAGGCAATAACTATTTTGATTGAAATAAGCATACTTACACAAGATTCGTTTTTATATTTCAATATTAATCCAGACAATGACAAACCCTGAGAAAATATTATTCTTAATCTATTAAGTGATGCATGCAATGGCGTCCTATTTTATATAAGTCATTAAGGAGAAGTTTTCTTTTGCATTTAACAGAAAATGAAAGTGATTACGAACCAACAATTACTAGATACCCATGACTCAGTTAATTCTAGGCATTGATTCCACTGGGAATGGCACGCATCACAACCAAAGGCTGTTCCATAGCAACATGTTGCAGTAACGGGCTTTAATGACGCAAGAGCTGTTAGATACCTAATTTCTCCATGTAATTCTTTTTTGTTATGTGCCTTAGAAAGATTCTGATAAAAAAAAACACATTCACAATATAATATATCCTCTATAAAGTGCCTTGCCATTTTGTGTTTTAAAAAAAGAGACCTAATCTTAATGTGTATTGTAAGTGCATATTGCATAAGCTGTTCATTTGACAACGCTAAAGGGGAAAATACAGTTATTTTAAATGTCATAATGTGATGTTTTATATATATATATATATATATATATATATATATATATATATATATATATATATGTGTATATAAAAATTACACACACACTTTTTTTCATTTATTTTTTTCAAACTTTTATATACCTTTGTTTAGTAATGCCAGTTTCTCTTTAATATATGTACTGTATTCACTTACCAGTTCCACTATGAATAAAATAAATCTAATAATTATTTAAAATCATCAAACTTTTTTAAATTTCTCTAATAACTATAAAAAATCATCAAAATTTCCAATAAAGTCATATACCAATGAACATTTAAAATTTTACTCAAGTGACATAATCTTGCTTCTAAGTGTTTCTTCCGGAACCTGATAAGCAGGTACACAGCTCATATGATGTGTGTTTACAGTACCAACCAGAGGTTCTGTGAATACCTTCTTAAATAATGACTAGTACAGATATTGTAAAACTCATATTAAAGATACATTTGGTGGATCTTTTGACAGTTGCATAATTTCTGGGATCCAATCAGTGAAACAGCGATTGAAAAATATTAGCAAAATGCTATCTAGGAAACATTACACTGTCCAAAAATCCAATAAATCTTCACCAGTAGAGTTATTACAAACATTGCCACACTCATAGCTTTACTTGAAAAAACCCAGTTTAAAAAAAAAATAATTATAGCATAACTGTTTAGGTCTGTACAAATCAACATTTTTATTTAATTTTCGGAATGTGGAAAAACTAATAATATGAAAAACAACAGATCTCCTATGGCACTGGAGAACATACTTAAATGTTATTTCTAATCTATATATACTATTGATATATAATAAATACTATTAGACTTAAATGTGGTATAAATGGCCACAACCCTTTATTATTGGCATGACGATACAACTTACCAATAATAAACCAATTTTATTTATAACGATAAAATGTTTATTCATAACCATACATGAGATAAAAGCATACAAGTGGTTCAGCCATTAAAGCTCGAACCAACATTACTACACCAGTAACACCACTATCCCCTTCCGTAGTCTATGTCTGCTCTGATATGAGATCATTGTCACCTTGATCATTGTGACCATGCCCACCTTGGACAGCTAAGGAGGTGTAGTAGTGATTACATTCAACTTAATTTTTTTTTCTATGTGCCTGTTAGTTTAGTTATTATTATTATTGTTATTTTGCTATGTTTTCTGAAATGACTTTGGGGTTATGTCACTGTAGGTGCACACATAGTGGCTTTTTTATCCCTATACCTATACAGGCGTTGAACTGTGCAGCAGGTGTTCAGAGTTAATTACAGTACAGAGGAGAGGGGAATGTACATAACAGGTGCTGGCTCATCAACAGGAGCGATCAAGCAACAAGCTGCAGGTCTCTTGGATAACACTACTAGAAAGAAGATTGCATCTCTTTAAAAAGAAAGCCACAAACTGGATATTTGGAAAAAAAAGGTACTGTACAGTCAGAAATATTCTTTTTTTTAAAATAAGAAATATTAGAAATGAGCAAAAACTATGCAAGGATACTCTGAATGCAATATATAAATATCATTAAATTTAAACTATTCACTCTCACTATATGTATACGCTAATGTAGAGCTGTAGAGAAACTGAATACTGGAAATATTTAAAAAGAAAATAAACTTTGGAATCCTTTTGTGGCAGAAATATGCAAAATTATTAATTAAATAATTTAGTTGCGCTTATTATTGGTTCTGTTTAAACCACTTATTATAGGATTTGCCCCCTTAATGACCAGGCCATTTTTTGCAATACGGCACTGCGTCGCTTTAACTGACAATTGCGCGGTCGTGCAATGTTGTACCCAAACAACATTTTTGTCCTTTTTTTTTCCCACGAATAGAGCTTTCTTTTGCTGGTATTTGATCGCCTTTTTTTTGTGCTATAAACAAAAAAAGAGTGACAATTTTGAAAAAAACAACAACAATATTTTCAACTTTTTGCTATAATAAATATACAAAAAAACAAAAAACAAAACAAAAAAAAAACGAATTTCTTCATCAGTTCAGGCAATGTATATTCTTCTACATATTTTTGGTAAAAAACAAAAAATGCTTTGTTTGCGCAAAAGTTATAGCATCTACAAAAAAGGGGATAGATTTATGGCATTTTTTTTTTTTTTTACAAGAGTGTGCAGGGTTCATGAGTGTGTTACGTTCAGAATGCAGGGATCAGGAGTGCGTTACGCTCAGAATGCAGGGATCAGGAGTGCGTTACGCTCAGAATAACGCAGGGATCAGGAGTGCGTTGCACTCAAAATGATGGGATCAGGAGTGTTTTGCGCTCAGAATGCAGGGATCAGGAATGCTTTACGCTCAGGATGCAGGGATCAGGCGTGCGTTGCGCTCAGAATGCTGGGATCGGGAGTGCATTGTGCTCAGAATGCAGGGAGCAGGAATGCATTGCACTTAGAACGGAGGGTGAAGGGGTGCGTTGCGCTCAGAATGCAGGGATCGGGAGTGCTGTGTGCTCAGAATTCAGGGATCTGGAATGCGTTGCACTCAGAATGCAGGGATCAAGAGTGCGTTGCGCTCAGAATTCAGGGATCAGGAGTGTGCGTTGCGCTCAGAATGCAGGGATCAGGAGTGCGTTGTGCTCAGAATGCAGGGATCAGGAGTGCATTGCGCTCAGAATGCTGGGATCAGGAGTGCGGTGTGCTCAGAATGCAGGGATCAGGAATGCATTGCGCTTAGAACGGAGGGTGAAGGGGTGCGTTGCGCTCAGAATTCAGGGATCAAGAGTGTGTTACGCTCAGAATGCAGGGATCAAGAGTGCGTTGTGCTCAGAATTCAGGGATCAGGAGTGCGTTGCGCTCAGAATGCAGGGATCAGGAGTGCGTTGTGCTCAGAATGCAGGGATCAGGAGTGCATTGCGCTTAGAATGCAGGGTCAAGGGGTCAAGGGGTGCGTTGCCCTCAGAATACAGGGATCATGCGTGCGTTATGCTCAGATTGCAGGGATCAGGAGTGAGTCGCCCATAGCAGTGTCCACTG
The DNA here is from genome assembly GCA_029206835.1 of Rana muscosa. Classification (NCBI taxonomy): domain Eukaryota; kingdom Metazoa; phylum Chordata; class Amphibia; order Anura; family Ranidae; genus Rana; species Rana muscosa. Next base: position 17,567,854 of record JARGYO010005626.1, read on the forward strand.
TCCCCTTCACATCACCCCCCCCTCCCCACACACAGTGGTGTCCTCCTCTTCTCCCTTTTGCAGTGATCTCTGGACCCCTTCATTCCCATAGCTGTGTTCCATAGCATAGTTCCATTGCATCTTACCTCTGCACACAGCGGAGATCGGGAGAAAGTACAGTTCTGGACAGGGGGCGGGAGCTGTCCGAGTGACTTTTCATATTAACAAGCCGGTGATTGGTTGCTTAGGACCTAGGGTTAACCTAAAAAGTTCATTTGGCCAGCTCCTCCTCCTGCCCTCTGTCTGAGCTGTGCTGGCTCTCGCTCCCCGCTGTTCACTGATGACAGTAGCAGAGGCGGGGGCGGGTCATGGAGAGAGAGAAGAACCGAAGGTGCGGTTGGTGGCGGAGAGAGGCGGAGAGAGAACCAGTCCGGTACCTGCGGTGCAGACCTTTTTCGCAGTCTACATGTCACTTGTCTGCGGTCGACAGGTAGCCTGCGATTGATGGGTTGCCGACCACTGCACTATAGTGTTATATTTTCTAAATGAGTAACAGAATCAGGGACATACAGTAACTAGAGATCACAGGCCCCCATAGCAAAATTTTGTATGGGCGCCCTTCCCAACAAGAAAAAAGAAACGTCCTTGAGCAATACCCTGATTACTACAAACTTGTGACACTTGGACTGAGATACTGCATATATTATTTTTAACCAGAAAATAATGTATGTAGCCAATATAACAGCAGTTGGGAGACGATGTTATAGTACGCTCTAACACATGGGTTTAAGCATTGCACAGTGACATCTGCTAGGTGCACTGTGTTACCATTCAAAGTCTATTGTACCCCAACCCACCTGCCTAGGGGCATGCATTTTTCCATAGCACAATGTGCAGTAGTACAGTAAAGTGTGTTGTGTTATTGCATGTTTTACTTTTTTCAATGCATCACAATGCAAAGCACACTATATAGTGGATAAAAACACAGATGAAAAAAGTCCAAACAGTGGATGAATCCTGAGGTAAGCATATGTAGCGCACCCACCTATCCCCCTCCTGCATTTAACTCGGTTCCTGACAGGGGGGAGACAGGCACACTGCACCAGCAGCCCGTATCCTCCTGTGTAAAGAGATTGAGCAGTGTTATTTTTGGGTTGTGTCTGCAGCCAGAGTCAAAGTCCTCCTGAGAATGATTCTCACCTCTACCATGTGTAGATGCAAGTCCTTGACTTCCCCAGTAATGTAAATGTCCACACCAGCTGAAACTTCAACTCAGTATTTATTCTCACTTTGTAATAAACAGTCTCTTTGGATAGGAAAAGGTTGTAGCAAAGGAAACAGGACAGCCTAAGGTGTGGAGAAGGTCCAGGCACAAACGCAGCACAAACTCCTCACTGTTCAGACCCTAAAACAGTTTTAGGTGCACAGTCTCTGCCACAGACCGTGAAGTTGGTCTCTGCCACAGACCTGGTGAATAAGGCCCCTGCCACGGACCTGGCAAAACTTTTGGTCTCTGCCACAGACCTGGTAAATAAGGTCTCTGCCACAGACCTGGCAAAACTTTTGGCCTTTGCCACAGACCTGGTAAATAAGGTCTCTGCCACAGACCTGATGAACTTGAACTTCCTTCCTAGAACATGGCCGCTATCAAGGAGAAGATGTCCCCCCAGAGAGTCAACAGACCTTTCCTTCACCGTGACTCCCGCATCGGTTCCTCAGAATGATCCTCCCTTCTCTTAGGGTGTGGGTCCCCTCGCAAGGCGGCACCCGGGACTCCTCAATCCCTAGCGGACCCCAGCCGAAGGCGCTGAGCCCCGAGCCATCGCTGCAGCTCCCGGGTCTCCATACCCAGGCGGACAGGAATGGTGAGGTGGTACCTCACCCCAGGCTAAAGGTGCCTGAGGTGGAACCGGAACACAGCCTCCGGGCCGAGGGCACCCGGAGATGAGCCACACGCACTCCCAGGCTGAGGGTGCCTGGGGGTGGTCCCAGATCAGAAGATGTCTGCCCCTTTTATATCCTCTCCCGGCATGCACAGAAGGTTCCCGCCCCACTGTACGGCTGCCGAGAGGGGTCACAAAAGGCACAGCACTGCATTGGTGGTTCAACCCCCGCCCAATATGGCAGCGCCACCCATAGGCCACAGGGAACTTCACACCAATACTATCCCCTGAGGACAAAAATGGTCCATAACTCCTAACAATTCAAGGTGTCTGAGCCTGATTACCACTCAGACACCTCCCTCAATTTGACCACCCCGTTACACATATAAAGTCCACCACAAAATGGTTGTTGCAAATTGCAATGGCTTTGGCAAGCATGTAGAACATCAGGGGTAATATGTCATCCAACAAATAGGAGGAGTATGTATTGTTACCAGGAATGGTGGACTCGAGTGTCAGCGACAACAAGTCAATCAAGCAGGGTTTCCCAAATCGGCAGATCTCCAGAACGATCGAAGAAACCCAAGGCACTCCTAGAGCGACTCCAGAAGATCATGCAGGTAACTGATAAGCTGGAATTCAGATGACCAAAATGGACAGCCAAAAAACTCTCATCCGGGAGGGTATGTAAAGAAAAAATGCCTCCATATAGTGTAGGTCAAAAAGAGGGGTTTTTATATTTAAAAAAACCAACATACACGAATAAGAATAAAAACTGTGATCACAGAATAAAAAGCAATGTGGGGAGCAATAAGCCAAACTGATGCATTTCGTCCTAATGGACTTCTACTGGGGCATATATCAGCTCCCCCACATTGCACATATTTATAAACTACATATGAGTTAAAAGACCAATCAGTAAGAGCCAATTTGGCATTCACAATCCCGGTCTAGGAACCAATAATATGGGGCGGATCTGTTCACATGGGAACCGTACCGCACTCATAAAGTCGACCCGGAAGTGACGCGGCTAACACGAGGTAAACACCTCGTTAAAGAGCCCGCGAAAACGGGTGAGATTGGTCACGTGACCAACAGCAGCCAATCACAGCCTCGCTGGAAGCAGAGACGTGATTTCAACACTATTTGGCCACATGACCTGTCAATCAATAGTACAGAGCGGGCTAGGTCCCATGGCATAAAACCATGATGCCACGGGAACACGACCACATCTATAGAGTCAACCTGAATGTCTTTTTTTATTTTTTTAATCCCAAGGGGAACTTTGTGTTAAAATACATCAACCTCTTTTGTGAGCTAAGTGGTTTGCTTGTAGTTACAATACACTTTCTATGAACTTTAGCTGGTGATTTTGACAGGTGGCCACCTGTCAAATTCTGCATGCCAAGTTACAATTGCAGTGGCCATGGAATGTTTACATCCCTGCTCAGCTTTAAAATTACAATTAGGGTGGGCAGTCAGGGGTGGTAAAACCAGCTACCTGTTTTTTCAGCCCCAAACCCCACCCCACCCTGACCGCCCTTGTGAAAGAACCCTTATACCCATCCCTCTTTAGGTTCCCCACATTGTCCTCAGCATAAAGGAATTAGGGACAAATGCCTGACAGTACCTCAGAGTCAGGCTCTTTGGATTCCACACACTTGTCTCCTCCCGCAGCGCTCAGAGCCGGAACTGTCAGATAGATGTCAAGAGAAGATCTCTCAGCTCCTCTAAGTCCTGCACTTGGCTTATTTCATATTGATGGAGGAGGGGGAGCAGCAGGGCAGAGGACAAGCACTGTCAACTGGCGCTGCAAGTAACAGAATGGTGGGTGCAGAGGGAGCCCAAGTGACAACTCCTCATGGTGCTGACAAGGTCCCCCTCTGCCCTGAGCCTCAGGACACCAATATCATAGCTCCCAACTGTCCCTGATTTGGAGGGACTGTCGCTGATTTGGAGCAATGTCCCTCTATTCCTTTTTCCCCCTTGTTTGTCCCTCAGGAAGGGGGTAAAATCTTCTGGGGCTGAAGTGGTTAAAGTGGGACACCTGCCAAAATAATTTTCCCATTTTGGATGGAGAGGGATGGGTTAGACCCCTTTCGCACTGGAGCGTATTGCAGGCGCTATAGCATTGAAAATAGCGCCTGCAATCTGCCCTTAAAAAGCTGCACCATTCACTCCAGTGTGAAAGCCCGAGGGCTTTCACACTGGAGCGTTGCGCTAGCAGGACGGTAAAAAAAAGTCCTGCTAGCCGCATCTTTGGAGCGGAGAAGGAGCGGTGTGTTTACTGCTCCTCCACCGCTGCTGCCCACTGAAATCAATGAGACAGCGCAGCAATACGGCCCGCAATGCACTGCTTTAGAAGTGCATTGTGGGCGGTTTAACCCTTTCTCGGCCGCTAGTTGGGGGTAAAGCCACCCCGCTAGCAGCTGAAATGTGCCACAAATCCACCCATAGCATCGGCGGTAAAAATAGCGGCGTTTTAGCACCGACGCTATGGGCGCCTCAGTGTGAAAGGGGTCTTAGAACCTCCTTATATTTATATGTGTCTCCATTGGGGAATTTTCCTTTCTCTGCCTTTTCTGGAGACACAACAGAAAATACCATGAAGTGATCCTAAAATGAGCAGAAATCCTGCCTTTGACAGTTGTCACTGAAACAGGTGTCCCGATTTGGATATTTCAACTGTGTAATAGAAAGGTCTTCACCAGTCAAATCAGTGGGTTAAGAATTTCCATGGCTGCAGCATATTGCTATCCAATTTCACTGTAAGTCTATTGGATTGCAATTGTTCCACTAGAATGTATTTGGATTATATTTGCAGTTTATAACACATTGGAACACAGTTGGGAGCTTTGCTCAGTTTTATTTATTGTCAGCTTAAGCATTTTTACATAAAAACATAGATGAGTGACGGCAGAAACAAACCAAGTGGTCCATTGAGTCTGACCCTTTTTTGAATATTGACGTGTATGGTTGGGTGATTTATCATGAACCATGGCCATGTGCAATATATTGAACTATTCTGTACGGTTGTGCCTGTGTACAGCATCAGTACATATGTATTGTACATCTGGAGCATTGCTTTGATCTATTATTTTCTTTGAACTATTACATCTATTACTGAATTGTCATGAGGAATGGCAGCAAAGCAGTTTGGATAATCATACTTAGAACTATAAGGCCTGGCATAGGCTAACACTTATGAGCAATATAGTTTAAGAGGAAAGTAATGATTATAACTGCTACAGTGTATATATGTACTAAAAATAAATAAATAAATAAATATATATATATATATATATATAGCGGGTATCAATATTTAGGGGGAGTATTTGGGCGGTAGCATGGCCCAAATGCAGCAATTACGAGGGTTTTATGGTTGTTTTTGTTCGTGGAAGATATCAATGGTGCCCAGTTCCCTGCGGCCCCTGGGTGGCGCTGTCGCCTTGGGCTGGGGTTGAACCACTATTGTAGGGCCATGCCCTTTTGACCTCTTGCGGCAGTGGTACAGCGGGGCGGGGAACCCGCTGTGCTTGCTAGGAGAGGGTATAAAGGGGGCGGAAATCTTGCGCACGAGGAGTCCAAGCACCAGGCACATTCAGCCTGGGGCTGCTGTCCGTTCGTCCGTGTCCAGGTGCCCTTGGCCTGGGCACATGGAGTCGAGTTTTATCCCAGGCACCTTAAGCCTGGGGTGAGGTACTTTGCAAGAAGGCCTGGGGCCCAGTACCTTCCACTGGGTCCCACAAGGGAAGAGGTATTCCTAGGGTGCCCCCCGAGTTGGGTGCCCGAATCCAGGGCATAAGGGACCAGAGATGTGACCCTCCCGAAGAGCTGGTACAGCATAATGCCGGTGACGGTGTGGGCCTCTGGAGACCATCTGGATGGATGTCTTTCCCTGACAGGGGCCATTTATCCTAACAGAGGAATCCTATGTTCTTGTGGTCAGTGGCGGGGATCCAACTGAACCAGGTCGGTGGCAGGGACCTCTATTCAAGGTCTGTGGCAGAGGCCTCTATTTTAACCAGGGTTTGTGGCAGAACCCAAATTCACGGTCGGTGGCAGTGACTGTGCGCCAAGCCTGTTTGCACTATATGGAACAGGAGAGAACTTTAATTCTTTGATTGTGCCTGGACCTTCTCCTTCCCACACCTGTCTGTTCTTTAAGTTCAACCAGCCTACTATTTGTTGCTCTAACAGAATAAATAAGTGTTGGACTTTATTTGGTGTGGAACTCAAGTTACTGGAATCTAAGTGCCCCTGCCTGTGACCTCCACAAGAGAAGCTGAAGCTCCGGACGTGAACACAGACCCGAAGGTAAAAGGTTTAGTTCACGCCTCTGTATAACACACATCAGAGGGCACGAGCTGGTGGTGCGTCCCCCCCATTCTTCTCCCTGGTACCCCTAGACGAGTCAGCCAGCCGCAAAGAGAGAGGGAGGGAGAAGTGGAAAAAGGGGGTGCCGCTACACGTGGGGGCTCCAGGTCCGGGATTTGTGTTTGTGTCATGGAACCGAAGCTATCGGAGTTTGAACTTTGCTGCCCAGAAGAGTTCAGAGGAGGTCAGCCTTATTGGCTAACGCGCCACGAGGCACACCCTCCCTGCACAGTTCGTGGGCGTGACATGGAGAAAGCCCGCGAACTGGTGCACAAAAGGGGAGAAGTCAGGCCATGTGAAGAGGTACACGTGGGGACTTTGCTACCAGTTTTTCAGTGCGCGATGGAGCAGCAATCGGTCACCATGTTCAGTAATGCCTCATGGGTTCCAGTCTCTACTACCACGAGGATGACTTCAACTGCTGCTCCAATTACGAATACAGGGATTCGGCTCAAGCCTCGGGGACGATTCGCCCTGTACACCTGCAAGGACGTTGAGGCCCTGGGCATGATTTGTCCCGGATGTTCGGGACTGGTGGTTCAGCTGAAGCCATTCGGGCACTGTGAGGCCTGCGGAGAGTTCATGTTCGAGGTGGAGCAACACATAGAAAGGCCTCGGGTCTTCCACCTCGGTTGCACAACGGGCGCCATCACTCATGAAGGAGAAGTCAATGCTTGGACAGCCATCCCTGCGCGCACTGTAGAGACCTCTGGGGAGGTCGCGATCAAAGTGTTGGAGGAGAAATCTGAGGATGCTACCTCGGGCACCACAGCTTCCCTGCTCCCATCGCCAAAGAGGAAGATCGGTCTGGTCAGAGCTTCCAGCGGTTGTGATGGAGGACAACCCCCGCGTTTACCCGGCCCGTATGGATCCAGTAGGAACATTCCCGGACCTCTATGCTCAAGTGTTGGCCGAGGTAAGCCGGGGATCGGGACTTGGTGTTTTGTTGGAGGTGTCGGGATCCGCAGTTACTGGAGCCCGCGGGAGGGGGTGATTCCATGTCTACCGGGAATTACATACCCGCAGAGGAGTGTGACACCTCTGACCTGGAGTCGGTCTCCGATGTGGGAGACGATGTTGCAATAGATGAACTGTTTGCTGAAAAGGGCTGGGACAAGATACCCCTGTCCTCGTCCCGTGCCAAAAGGGACCCACCTATGTCTACAGGGGATAGTACACCCCGGGTGGAGGCACCAGCGCCTGAGGAGGGATCCAGTCCCCTGCATGCCCTTCAGTCCTTGGTGTTACCTGCACCTGCTACCGGGGAAAGGAGACTGTCGCTGCGGGCTCCTATGCCCAAATCGGAGGTGGTCAAGGCACCTCGTCATCTGGATTCTGTTGTCCTGCCAGGTGAGGGAGACCATGCTACGATGCCTCCTTTGTCTAGATTACAGAGACTGTTTTGCCAGAAAGTTGCCAGCGAGTATGGGTGGGAATACCCGTACTTGTCGAAGTAACTGTTGTATGAGGTGGAGGTCTGCAGGGAACGCTGGTACTATGACTTTGTGTGGACACACATTAAAGTGCCACACGCCCGCAGGTATCTTGCATGTTCCCCGAAAGCTTCTCAGAGGTTTAAAGACTGCAAGGCAGAGTGGATGTTGGGTCGGCACATCCATGCTGACAAGGTGATGATTCGTCGGAAGGATAAGGAGGATGTGGAGTATCACTTAGAGACTTTTGATGAGCATCTAAAACCCCTTTTCTTGCCGCACCCAAGGTTCTACCTGTAGGAGAAGAGACTCCTTTCTTTTGTCTTGCATTTGCTGAACTTTCTGGGGTTTATTTCCGGGAAGAACCCAGGGACTGTACCCGAGTTTAACGGGTGTTGTGCTCTTTGGAGGAATGGGGGACTGTTGCTGTTGTTGTTCTCCTTTCTTCCCTCCCGCAAAGTAATCATGGACTTTGGGGTGTAGCTAGATTAGGGCCAAAGCACAGAAAAGTGGATGTCCTCTGGAATTTAGCACAAGTGTCTTCACTGCAACACTGTCACCAGGTGGCAGTGTTGTGCACTGTTACACACACACACTTTCCTTTGGGAGGAAGAGGTTTCTTCACGGAGGAACCTTTTCATTCCAACAAATACATGTTGTGTCAGGGTTATGTGTTTTTTTTCTTTCCCTCTGCAGGAGAACGTCCCTCAAGACCGCTGAGAATGGGGTGAGTCTTAGTTAGTAATGTGGGCGGAGGGAAATGTCAATTGTGTTAATGTAATACGCATACTGTTGTGTGTTTGTTCCTTTCCCATTTTCCTTTCCATGTTAGGTTCAGGCACAATCTACCGTTTAAAAAAAATAAATTTGCTGGTTTGTTGTCAAAGTTTTTTTTTGGTCTCTGGATCGGGCTCATGTTCATCCCTCCTTTGGGACATGGTTTGTTCCAGACACTGGGGACCAGTGTCTATCTGCCGGGGGGTGAGTGTAGCGGGTATCAATATTTAGGGGGAGTATTTGGGCGGTAGCATGGCCCAAATGCAGCAAATATGAGGGTTTTATGGTTGTTTTTGTTCGTGGAAGATATCAACGGTGCCCAGTTCCCTGCGGCCCCTGGGTGGCGCTGTCGCCTTGGGCTGGGGTTGAACCACCATTGTAGGGCCGTGCCCTTTTTGTCCTCTCGCGGCAGTGGTACAGCAGGGCGGGGAACCCGCTGTGCTTGCTGGGAGAGGGTATAAAGGGGGTGGACATCTTGCGCACGAGAAGTCCGAGCACCATGGCCCTTGGCCTGGGCATGTGGAGTCGAGTTCCATCCCAGGCACCTAAAGCCTGGGGTGAGGTACTTTGCAAGAAGGCCTGGGGCCCAGTACCTTCCACTGGGCTCCGCGAGGGAAGAGGTATTCCTAGGGTGCCCCCGGAGTTGGGTGCCCGAATCCAGGGCGTAAGGGACTCTAACAGAATAAATAAGTGTTGGACTTTATTTGGTGTGACAGGGGCAATTATCCTCCACAAGAGAAGCTGAAGCTCCGGACGTGAACACAGACCCGAAGGTAAAAGGTTTAGTTCACGCCTCTGTATAACACACATCAGAGGGCACGAGCTGGTGGTGCGTCCCCCCCCATTCTTCTCCCTGGTACCCCTAGATGAGTCAGCCAGCCGCAAAGAGAGAAGGAGTGAGAAGTGGGAAAAGGGGGTGCCGCTACATATATATATATACCGTATTTATCGGCGTATAACACGCACTTTTTTCCCCTTAAAATCAGGGGAAAATCGTGGGTGCGTGTTATACGCCGATACCCACTGATCCCGGCGATCTCCGCTGACTGAGCGGAGCGGAGCGATCGCCGCCGAGATACACATAGCCGAGTGTACTCGGCTATACTCGGCTTTTCTCGGCTCTGCTCACAGTCACGCCCAGTCCCGCCATTGGACCTGTGATATGTCCATCATAGGGCGGGACTCGGCGTGACTGTGAGCGGAGCCGAGAAAAGCCGAGTATAGCCGAGTACACTCGGCTATGTGTATCTCGGCGGCGGCTCCGCCCAGTCCCTGCGTCTCTGCGTTCCCTGCGTTCGCCCCGCTCCGCCCAGTCTCTGCGGCGATCTCGGCGGCGCCAATTTTGAAAACTGGGGCAAGGCTGCACTTTGCAAAGGCTGCACTGGACACTGGGCAAAGCTGCACTGGACACTGGGCAAAGGCTGCACTGGACAAAGCTGCACTGGACACTGGGCAAAGGCTGCACTGGGCAAAGGCTGCACTGGACACTGGGTAAAGCTGCACTGGACACTGGGCAAAGCTACACTGGGCAAAGGCTGCACTGGACACTGGGTAAAGCTGCACTGGGCAAAGGCTGCACTGGACACTGGGCAAAGGCTGCACTGGGCAAAGGCTGCACTGGACACTGGGCAAAGCTGCACTGGGCAAAGGCTGCACTGGACACTGGGCAAAGGCTGCACTGGACACTGGGGCAAGGCTGCAATGGACACTGCTGACAAGGCTGCAACGGACACTGGTAAGGCTGCATTTAAATGTAAGTTTTTTTTTTCCTTAAACTTCCCTCCTAAAAGTTTTTTTCCCTAAAATTCCCTCCTAAACTTGGGGTGCGTGTTATACGCCGGTGCGTGTTATACGCCGATAAATACGGTATATTATCTCACAAAAGTATGTACACTCCTCACATTTTTGTATATGTTTTATTATATCTCTGTCATGGTTATGCAGTAATGTTTGTCTCTCAGCTTACCCCTTCTCCATGTGTTCACCTTAGAGGCCAGCCACTCTCACCTGGCTGCTTAAATAATCTCTCCTCCAAACATGGCTCCACCCCAGGCCCTATCAGGGAACACTATATTAACCTGTGCACTGCAAGCCTTCCGTGCTGATCAACGTTGTTTGTTAAGCTATTGTGTGTTTGGGTTCCTGCTTGCCGTGTGCTATGTCTGTCTCTGTTTTACCGATCTTGGCTTGTTCTTGAATATCCCTGTCTGTTTGTGACCTTGACCTTTGGCGTGTCCTTTGTTTATCCTTGTCTGCTAGACGCCCCGACCTTTGGCTCATCCCCTCACTATCTCTTGTATCCTGAGCTGCTGTTTCCCCTCTATCCTCTATAGCCCACTGTGAGCGTGAGCTTGGGGACTCTGGGGGCCGCGACCTGGATCCAGTTGCAGCCCAGTCCATCCTCACCACTAGAGGCTCTGGTGAACACCTGCTGGATCTTAGACTCTGCACCCTGGGAAATCTTAGGCTCTAGCTCCCTGTGGGATCCCTGTTAGTGCTCCAGTGGACCTGCCTTCCTTAATCACCCAGTGTTCCATCCGCAGCAGTCAGCCATAGGGTTCACTACCTTAGCGGTACACTTCTGACCTCAATGGTGTGCATCTGTCACCTGGCTTCAGGTGACCTGACAGTTTGATCAGCCATGGACCCAGCTGATGTGCCGCTACCCGCAGATGATCCGTTGCAGGGCATAGTCCGCAGACTTGAGACCCAGGAATCTAATCAGACCCAGGTGATGCGATTCCTTCAGGATTTGGCCTCCCATTTTTAACAGGTTTAGGCCTCCTTAGGACCCCCCCGGTTCAACAACCTCAACCGCTATCAGCGGCTGCACCGATTCCGGTTGCAGTCGCAGCCACACATTCACTACAACTGCCAGCTCCATACCGTTTCTCTGAGGACTCCAAGGCCTGCAGGGGTTTCCTTAGCCAGTGCACTATTCATTTTGAGCTCCAGCCCCAAAACTTTCTGTCTGATCGAGCAAAGGTAGCCTATATAATTTCCCTCCTCTCCGGTGAAGCCTTATGCCACGTACACACCATCGTTTTTCCTGTCATGCAAAAAACCGAAGTTTTTCTCAATGTGATTCCTCGTGATTCCTCTCAAGCCTGCCTTGCATACACATGTTCATGAAAAAAAACACTCGAGCAAAGCAAGGTGACGTACAACACGTACGCCAACACGTACGACGGCACTAAAAAGGGGACGTTCCATTCGAATGGCACCACCCTTTGGGACGCTTTTGCCAATTTCGTGTTACCGCGTGTTAGTAAAAGTTTGGTGAGAGACGATTCACGCTTTTCAGACTTCGTGCTTTTAGGATTGTTTTCTGGTGTTCAGTTTGTGCTTGTGGGTTAGGGACTAGGGTTAGGGAACTTGTGGGTTCGTATCTGTCTTTCAGTGCTTGTAGTCAGTTCGTATCTGTTTTTTCAGTGCGTTCTTGTCCGCTCGTTACTGTTTTTCAGGTCGTTCTTCATAGGCCTTGCTGTTCTTCAGTGCGTTCTTTTAGTTCATTCTGACGAGCCGACCGTTTGCGAGCCATGTTGCGGGTACGTTCTTGTCGCCGAGATCGTGCTGTGCTTGCTGTTGGGATTGTTGCTTTATCCCGACTCCAGCCCATGAACAGGGTGAGGAGGAGTTCATGGACGAAGAATTGGTTGCTCCAGCGGGACCAATTCTGTCACATGCCTTTGTTGCGGGAGATCCAGGAGAATAATCCTGATGACTACAGAAATTATCTCCAGATGACGGACCCCGTTTTTCAGCATCTGTTGGCTTTGGTGTCCCCCTATATCACCAAGCAGGACACCGTTATGCGGGAAGCCATCACTGCTGAGCAGAGGCTAGTTGCCACGTTGCGCTACCTGGTGACAGGGAGAAGCCTGCAGGACCTCAAGTTCTCAACAGGCATCTCCCCCCAGACTCTGGGGATCATAATACCAGAGACCTGTTCTGTCATCATTCAAGTTTTGCAGAAGGCTTATATTAAGGTAAGTTTTCTCCTTTAACATCACATTCTATGTATTTAATGCTTGCTAATGTATTGTATTTTTTTCATCAGTCCCTAATTACCATGATTGGAATATGCTGTGAATGTCCCCTTTGTCCCCATGCATGCTGTAAGCTTTTAATGCTCTTTTTTTGGCCTACATGCATATTTACCATAACTAACCTCTCCAGCATGCTCTCCTGGGCCCAAACACACCTAGCCTAGTCACTTCCCAAAGTAATTTGTCTGCTCCATTGTAGTGCTTTATCCCCCCCCCCCTAAAATTTGTGTTGTTTTTTTTTTAAATAAAATTCAGAAAGAGTGCTAGAGCCTTGATTTCTGAGGTCCCCAACTCATCTCGAAACCACCCCCCCATAAAATAATTTAAATGGGCCATCAGAGGGGGTGAGAAATCTGATTAGTGACCATTGTTTTTTTGTCTTAAAATACTCCTTAAAATTAATGTTATACTGATGTTGGGCAAGAATGTTTTTGTATAATCTGCTTGCAATGTTTATGTATCAAAGTATTAATGTTTTTTTCTTGTTTAACTCCACAGTTCCCTTCTCCACCACAGGAATGGCAGAATGTGGCATCAGAGTTTGTCCAGCGTTGGAACTTTCCCAACTGTGGAGGGGCAATCGATGGCAAGCACGTCTGCATCGTGCCACCACCCCATTCGGGATCCTATTTTTATAACTACAAAGGGTTCCACAGTATAGTGCTGATGGCGGTGGTGTTGGCCAACTATGAATTTATTTTCGTGGACGTGGGGAAAAATGGGCGGATGTCTGATGGTGGAGTTTTTGCACAGACAGAGTTCGCCCAATGTCTACTATGTGATGACCTGGCATTGCCACCTGTGGCAGAGAATGTGGAGGGACTACCTTATGTTTTCGTTGCGGATGAGACGTTTGCGCTCGGTTCACATCTTATGAGGCTATTTCCTCAAAGGACCCTCACCCCTGAGAGGAGGGTGTTTAATTACAGGCTGGCCAGAGCCAGAAGGGTTGTGGAAAATGTATTTGGCATCATGGCCAGCCGGTTCCCCCTCTTTATGACATCCATCAATCTGGCAGAGTACAAATGGAACCATGTTGTTATGTCATGTTGTGTTCTTCACAATTTTTTGAAAAAACATTCCCCTAATTATCTCTCTACTGTTGGGCCTGAGGCCACACTACAGGAAGCAAATCCTTTGCCGGCCCAGGAAGCTGGCCATACTGGCTTGGCCCCCCAAAGCGGCCGTGATGTACGGCAACAATATGTAGATTATTTTATGGGTGGGGGGCCATTGCTATGCCTGATGAACATTGATGTGTTCTTTTATTAAAAAAAAAAAATTCTACTGCAAACATCTTGTTTTTTATTTTTTGCTTGTGTTTCTTTTATCTTTCTCCTAGGTTCTCCTAGTGCACTTGTAGTACCATGAGTATTTTCCTTTAGTAAATACTAGGGTTGTCCCGATACCACTTTTTTAAGACCGAGTACAAGTACCGATACTTTTTTTCAAGTACTCACCGATACCGAATACCGATACTTTTTTTTTATGTGTCAGTATTTTTTTCTTTTTTTTTTTTACTATTTTTTTTTTTTTTACTATTTTTTGCCATGTTTTTTTACAATGCTTTGTTGGGGTGGGTGGGGGGGATGATCTCAGTGTATTTTTTTTTTTTTTTTTTACAATTTATTTTTTATTATTTATTGCAATTTATTTTTTATTTCTAGCCCTGTTGGGGGGCTTTGGTGAGATATCAGGGGTCTTAACAGACCTCTGACATCTCCCCTTTGAGACAGAGAAAGGGACTAGGGAAACAGATTCCCCAGTCCCTTTCTCAGCTGCACTGAAAATGAATGGAGAGGAAACAACGGCTCCTCTCCATTCATAAACTGAAGCATCGTAAACACACAGGTTACGATGTTTCAGTTATATGAATGGACAGAGTCAGTCACTGACTCTGTTCATTCGGAAAAGGTAGGAGCCGGGTTTAGCGGCTCCTACCTCCGCTCTCCATCCTGACAGAGGGAAGCGGAGGAGGATATGGAGGGTGGCACAGAGCTGAGGACAGCAGCAGCGAGGAGGGGGGGACACGGAGCGCGGGGGGGGGGGAAGAGCAGAAAGATGAAGGACATCAGCAGCATGGAGGGGGGGGACACGGAGCGCACGGGGGAGAGCGGCATAACGGAAGACATCAGCAGCATGGAGGGGGGGGGGGACACGGAGCGCACGGGGGAGAGCAGCATGGATGGGGAAACTGGAGGAGGATACAGGGACAGTCAGCGGTGATCGGTGCGGCTTTGGGGGGAGTTACAAGCACCGATTACCGCTGTATAGATTTCACTAAAACAGCTGAAAAGAAGGGGGGGGGGGGTCGGGAGAAGCTGTCGGGCTGTATTGAAATCTATACAGCGGTGATCGGTGCTTGTAACTCCCCCCGCCGCACCGATCATCACTGACTGCCCAAGTATCGGCTGAAGCATCGGAGCATTTTCCCCGAGTACAAGTACTCGGAAATGCCTGGTATCGGTACCGATACCGATACTAGTATCGGTATCGGGACATCCCTAGTAAATACCCATCATTGTCAGTGTAAACACCAATTTTTTTTTATTTTTTAACAACATTGATATAAGAAGCCATACATTTTTAAGTACCGTACAAAAGATTTTACTACTTGCACATTTTAAATGTGCGTATTATTTTTTCAATACATTTTTTTTTTTTTTTTTGGTATAAAAACGCATGAACAGGCATTTTTTAAAACATTTTTCAATCTGGAACTTCTAAAGTTCAACATGTACAATTTTTTAAATTGTAAAAAATTTAATTCACTAAAAGACAAAAAAAAACTATTTAGCCAATATTTAAAACCTCCCAAGCACATCCATGATGTTTTTGAGCTTATGTTCCACTCGCTTGGTATTTTCCCTGATTTTGAGCAAGTCTCCCTTGATCTTTTCCAAGCCACAACAGCACCCCATTATTTCCTGTACCAACATCTGGGCACTGTGACTTGTGAAAGGGGTATTTGAAGGGGTAGGTTCTTGGTCCTCAAGCAGAAGATCACCTAAAATTTAAAAACACACCATGTCTTATAAATATGCAGGCCTACATCTATTACCTGAATCTGTGGTGTATGACACTGACCTGTAGTGGTGCCAGTTTCCACCACTTCCTCCACTTCTCCTTCCTCAACATTCCGCGGTTGTGGGTCTCTTGCAGGTGTGGGGTTCCTAGGCTCACGTCTTGAAGCTCTTTGAAGCCCTATGAGATTGAAACCAAAGGAATACTTGAGTTAAATTATAATTGAGGCATGAAAGAGGAATATGAAACATTCTTTGGAAGTGTCTGTTTTGGCAGAGTTCAAAGCTGAACATATGATTGGATCCCTTACCAAAGCAGGAACATGTATCTATTTTGCTCACTTTTCACAAATGGAAACACACCAAGTATCCACTGGATCACCTGTGTGTGACACCCTAAAAATCTTGTTCTTGTGGCCCACACTTGTGCTACTGAGTCCAGATGTGTAACCAGCTGCTGAGCATCCTCTCCTTACATTACACTGAATCCAGTTATATTATTTAAATAGAGTTACCAACGCATCTAGACAACCATTTTCAAAAAATCTACTCACATAAATAGGTATGGGCAAATATAGTTAAACCTGCATCTGACAAAAACATATTATTATTAGTAAGCGAATGAACGATGTTTCCTACGACCGAGTAATGTGCCAACGAACATGGAAGTTGACATCTTTAACTGTACAATATTAATGAAAAACACATGCAACAACATGCAAGTACTGTAATAAGAATCTGAGTTAACATAGGAAACTTACTTACTTTTTACAATAACTTTTTTTATTCTCTTGTATTGCTCCGGCTCCCTCAAATTGAGTTTAGACCACCTTTTGTGGAGCTGTTCATCCGATCTGCGCACCCCAAATTTATGTTGAAGAGTTTTCACAACTTTATCCAATATTTTGGCCTTGACAAGATTAGGCTTTTTGTATGGCCCATGCTAAGTGTCATAATCCTCCCTCCTCAAAATGGCCACCATCTCAACCATCTCCTCGAAAGACATGTTCGATGCCTTGTATCTCCGTGATCTGCTCGTTGGTTCCTCTGGACTTTCCTCCTTGGTTGAGGGTGACACCTGCAGTGTCTCCGCCATGTTGTGTAGCACTACGACGAGCGAGAAGGGGCGGGGAAAGTACTATAACGAACGTCAGGGGCGGGGAAAGCGTGCAGAGCTTCACGCATGCGCAGTGTATATAAAGCTAATCCGCATGTGTCAAAACGACGCTCAGTGTGCGGAAGAAGGAGTAAGCAACGAACGCGAGATCGAAGGTACGTAACATTTTTTTTACTTGACTCATCAGTGGATGAGATTGTGGCCTATATATGGTGAGAAAGATTAGAGTCTTGACTGACATTAGTATTTTTGTCCTGACCTCTTTGACCATGAGGTCAGGAGCAGCAGCAGATAAAATTTATAAGCCAAGTCTGTGGTACTATAGTCAATTAAGCTTCCTTTATGATCATCTGGAAGCCAGGGAATCTCTTTCAAGCTTTCCCCCCAGACGTCGCTCCAGCCTTCCCTGCAGCCAAGCCTCCAGCTTTCCCTGCAGCCAAGCTCAGCCTTCTTCGGAGGAACAACCTGAGTTCCTGGAGGAGCCTGATTTGACCATATGGAGCCAGGTATAGTATTTAGATAAAGATTTCTTGTAATAAAAGTATAATGATGTAAAATAGATGTTACTATTACT
The DNA here is from genome assembly GCA_029206835.1 of Rana muscosa. Classification (NCBI taxonomy): domain Eukaryota; kingdom Metazoa; phylum Chordata; class Amphibia; order Anura; family Ranidae; genus Rana; species Rana muscosa. Next base: position 17,585,066 of record JARGYO010005626.1, read on the forward strand.
AACAATTTAATGATTGAACAAAAAGTGTTTTACATATCAATAGACAAACAAAACAAAAATGTGTAGCGCTAAACTAAGTGAGGACTGCACTCTGATCAAGTGCAGTATAAAACAGTGAAATTTGATTAAACAATCAACATAACATCTAACACAGATATGTGAAAACATTCAAATAATCCACCGTGATAAAAATTGAATCACACAATCCACAGTGATGTGAATTGTGTAACATTGAAAGTCATCAGAAAAAATTCATTAAATAAAAATAAAATAAATATATGCTGATGAAAAAATTGTGAATGACAGTCAAATTATTAGTGCTCCCAAAAAACTTGACGTGAAGTGACCACCACCAATCGATTGTAAAAAAGGCTTACCGAAGAGAGTGGACCCCAAAAACATACGTTCAAAGGGTCAACCAGGCAAGGGTAAGCCACTGTGGACAGCAAATCTTCAACGGCAATTCAAACGGGAACCGCAAGCTTCAATCCAGGATAGGAAAAATAATCACTCCTGTCCGAATATGCGATGAAACTTACGGACAGTGTCCGGTTAGGGCCAGGTGGTGTTGCCAGATGAATTGCGAAAAAGTAAAGGAAAGAAAAGGCACATAGCGTAATACTGTATAAAAGGGTAATTTAATGTAGGTAGGAATCCGTCCTTATTCAACCCACCAGTTCCGGTGGCACCTGCAGTCAGTATTTTTAAGGATCTTGTACTTAAAGATCTAGCAGAGTTGCAGGTGAGCCGTATACACCGCCGCCCTTTGTCCGATACCGGCCTTAAGTCTCTGTGTCACAACAAAGATTTGGTCATTCGTCCGGCGGACAAAGGGGGGGGGGCATAGTCATATTAGATAAATGTGACTATGAAAAAGAGATGTACAGGATTTTAAATGAGCCTGGTACATACCAGATGTTAACTACTAACCCCACATCTCGCTTTAGAGCCGATCTTCAAAAGTTGGTTGACAGTGGTTTTGATCGATCCATTTTAAATAAGAAGGAGAAAGCTTTTTTAGTCCCCACAGTCCCTAGGATTCCCACTATTTACTTTTTGCCTAAGGTCCATAAGGACCCCATACATCCACCTGGTCGACCAATTGTAAGTGGTATCAATTCGGTCACTTCCAGAGTCGGTCGGTACATTGATCACTACTTACAGCCCTTGGTAAGACGGGTGCCATCCTATCTGTGTGATACGGGTGCCACCATTAGAAAATTGGAAAGTGTCAATATATGCAGCGACATCATTATGGTGACAGCGGATGTCGCTTCATTATACACTTGTATACCTCATGTTAAAGGATTCGGGGCAGTTTAGTATTTTTTGGAGAAGGAACCTTCTTTGGCCTCATTTCAATGCCAGTTTATTATGGAATTGTTAGAGTTTGCCACTAAACACAGTTATTTTTGGTTTAATGACAATTTTTATTTGCAATCACGCGGCGTGGCTATGGGGGAAAAATTTGCCCCCAGCCTCGCCAACCTTTTTATGGCTAAGTGGGAGGAGGATGTCGTCTATGCCCACAACTCCGTCGTTGGTGTTGTGGGTAAGATATATAGACGACATCCTCCTCCTTTGGGATGGTGACATGGCGTCATTGGAGACCTTCATGTGCCATCTCAACCACAATGATAGAGGCATCTCCCTTACACATACAGCTAGTAGAGACAAAATACAATTTCTAGACTTGGAGATCAGCATTATTGATCAGAGGTTTCAGTTTCAAACCTTTTTCAAAAAAACAGATCAAAATGGGTTCATCCCCTTTGACAGCTGTCACCATCGTTCCTGGTTGAACTCAGTCCCACGGAGCCAGTTCCTAAGACTCCGTAGAAATTGTACCACCATAGAGTCATTCAAAGCACAGGCTGAGGTTCTTAAACTTAGGTTTATTGAGAAGGGTTATAACCCCATAGATATTGAACGGGACCTTCAGAGGACCCTAGAAATAGACAGAGGTTCTCTTTTGGAGGTCAAACCGAAAAGAGAACAGGATAACAACTTTAAATGGGCAATGCTTACATCCTTTTCTATCCAACATAAACAAGTTAGAGCCATTATAGCGAAACATTGGGGAGTGCTGAAAAATGACCGAGTCCTTACATAGTGTATTACCGGAACAAGCCAAAGTGGTGTTTAGAGGTGTCCCCACACTTCAGAGTAAAATCGCACCTAATATTATTAATCCCCCGGTGCGACCCTCCTTTTTTTTATCAACTAGTGGGTTATCACCCTTGTAAGAAATGCTCTGTGTGTAAATTTAACACTTCAGGGAGAAGTAAGACTTTGGAATTTAATTCCACCATTACGGGTAAAACTTATTCCATCAAGCGTTTTTGCACATGTGCCACCAAATATGTGGTTTATCTTATAACTTGTCCGTGTGGTAAGCAATATGTTGGTCGCACTATACGATCTTTTTCTGTGCGGGTTGGTGAGCATATAGCTCTCATTCTCAGTGGTGATACACAGCACACAGTACCGAGGCACTACAGGGCATATCACAATAGAAACCCTGCTGGCACTCAATTCCTGGTAATTGATCAATTTGTCCCCCCTTGGAGGGGTAGCCCTAAAACCAGGGGTGTATCGCAACTTGAAACATACTGGATTTATGAGTTACAGTCGCACACGCCTTCTGGTTTGAATGTCGAGTGGGACATTAATTCATTCATCAATAAATCCTAGATAGACTTGGACCTATTTTATCTTTCTCTTTCACCAATATTTTTATTAGTCATATTTTACACATTTTTGTAATTTTTGTTTTTAATGGTATGTTTCCAGTAGGCCATGTACATATAGAAATATATAATGTTGCTTTATGTATTTTGTGGGAGCACATCCCTTGGGCGTGAGAAAATGCTAATATATGGGGAGGCATCCACCTATTTAGTTACATTCCATGCCAACTACTTCCTGCACACTAATATGGCCCACATAGGAATACAGGGATCATATTGAAGCCCTGTAGAAGAGTGTGATTCATTTCACAGACCTCTAAATACCATATTATGGACTGTGTCTATGTCCATTTTTACTATTTTAGATTCATAATCAATTTTTCATCATACCGAGTTATGTTCGGTTTTAAATTAAATTGTATGGTTTTTATTCTATTTTCCGGTGGAATCACTTGCATAGTAAAAATTCTGTCATTAGATTTTTTTACACACTGATTAAATTAGATAATTTGCAGTCCTCCTGTCAGCCACTGCTGGAACACATTTAATATGCGTTCCAGAATACAACATACTCCCATTATGTTGTTGCTCAGATTTTGACAGGCTGGTGAGGTGTCACGTGATTGCATTCACGCTATTAGCATATTTTCCTTTATGGGCGTGTCGATATGCAGTCATGGACCTTGCAGTGCCGTCCGTCCTATTATAAAACTCGCGGATGTGCGATGTCTGCAACCTCATAGCGAGGCTTGGTGCGCGCCCGCGATGTTGCGCCGTCCGTCCCAATGTTAATTGTGAACGTGCGACGTCAGTAAGTTCACAGTGAGGCTTGGTGCGCGCCCGCACGTCAGGTCGAGGCGCGGCACGCAAGCGACACTGCGTTACTTCCAGAATACCAAAGCGAGGCTAGATCCGCAGTATGGATTTAGAACGAGGCTTGACACACAAGCCTGCAATCCAATGCGGCCGCTCGATGTGCGGCTTGGCTGAGCTTTTGATGTATATAATGGCACTGCCTGGTCACACCAGGCTCGTTGCCCTATACATATAAAGGCTGACTACTAATTTGGATTAAATATTCAGTACATAGCCCAGCTCATTCTGCTTAAATCAATTGGAGGCTTGACACAAATGGTGGGCGGCCATGTTGGTACACATCCAGTTTTCATGTTATCACATATACATAGTGAGTTTCAGATAGAGGCTTGGAACACATATGGGGTTTCCATCTTGGTTGAACCAGGAAGTGATTTATCAACACAGGAACGCCCAGGGGATGGCCTCTCTAACAAGGGGTCACACTATCTATAAATTCAGGGTGGGCAGCAGTGGGGGATCACCCCAGATGATGCATTAGGATGCGAAACACGTCGGGAGACCTTACTGTTGCCATTTTGATCATTTGACAAGCGCTGTTATACTCTTCTAAATGTAAGTGTTCCTACCTACATTAAATTACCCTTTTATACAGTATTACGCTATGTGCCTTTTCTTTCCTTTACATTTTCGCAATTCATCTGGCAACACCACCTGGCCCTAACCGGACACTGTCCGTAAGTTTCATTGCATATTCGGACAGGAGTGATTATTTTTCCTATCCTGGATTGAAGCTTGCGGTTCCCGTTTGAATTGCCGTTGAAGATTTGCTGTCCACAGAGGCTTACCCTTGCATGGTTGACCCTTTGAACGTATGTTTTTGGGGTCCACTCTCTCCGGTAAGCCTTTTTTACAATCGATTGGTGGTGGTCACTTCACGTCAAGTTTTTTGGGAGCACTAATAATTTGACTGTCATTCACAATTTTTTCATCAGCATATATTTATTTTATTTTTATTTAATGAATTTTTTCTGATGACTTTCAATGTTACACAATTCACATCACTGTGGATTGTGTGATTCAATTTTTATCACGGTGGATTATTTGAATGTTTTCACATATCTGTGTTAGATGTTATGTTGATTGTTTAATCAAATTTCACTGTTTTATACTGCACTTGATCAGAGTGCAGTCCTTATTTAGTTTAGCGCTACACATTTTTGTTTTGTTTGTTCTTCACCATTTTCAACTGGTTGTGTGAGCTGCTATTTCACTAGGCGGCGCGGAATTTTTTTGTATTTGATATCAATAGACAGTAGTGGCCAAAAATGATGGGGACCAGAATGAAAAATGCAGGGGTCAGAATATTTCTTTAATATTTATTAGCATTCAATTTGCAACTGTCATGAGGTGAAAAATATGTGTGATTGATGAAGCCAAAAATTTAACTTTTTTATACACAGCAAGAGCACAGCCAGGATGAGAGGGGAGAAAATTAGAGCCAGCAGGAGGCAGGCCCCAGTGGCACACAGGAGGAGGCAGGCCTTAGTGGCACACAGGTGGAGGCAGGCCCCAGTGGCACACAGGAGGCAGGCCCCAGTGGCACACAGGAGGTGGCCAGGCCAAACAGAAGTCCTGAGATGCCTCCCCTCCGCATTCAACAAAAAAGGCCCAGGAGGCTTAGGCAGATGGAGGAGGAAACCCGTGACCTAATTAGGGAGGCTACTGCGGCCCTCAGAGAGCCCCCCACCTCTGCAGAGGGATTTGCTGCACTTATAGGAGACAAATTACCAAGAATGGACATGGCCCAACGTCTCCTTAGCGAAAACCTCATTCTGAAGGTCGTCAACAGGGGCATTAGGGGGCAGCTTACAGACTTCACAGACCTTACGGAGGTGGCCCCTCCTCCTCCTCCTCCTCTTTCTCTTCCTCCTGCTCCTGCTCCTGCCACAAGCTCTCCTCCGGAGACGCGTTTAACAAAGGCTGCAGAGAAGGCTGCAGTGAAGGCTACAAGGAAGAGAAAAAAGTAGATGTGGCCCTAAATATATGTGCTTTTCATGGTCCCAATTTTGGATTTATATTCTTGGATGTTTGCTGTGAGGATCTGTGTCTGCACAAATTCAAGCAAGGTCTCCAGTGCTGCCTTCACCTTTAATTTGTTATGTGCCAGAATAAATGGTTTTTTGGTTTACTGTAAAAACTTGACCGTGTGTTTTTATTCAAAATGGAGAGTTTGCTAGTGAGTAGGCAGGGACATTTCAAAAATACATTTTCAAATTAACAAGGGACACTAACCTCCTTGAGGGTAAATAATACTAAATAATAATGTTGTTGTGGTAACTTGACACACTAAAATAAAAAATAAAAAATGGAAATCAGTCTAAAATATTCTACAATTAATAACCAAAAATGAAGATCTTCATTAAGATTGAAAAAATTATTTAAACAATTTTTATGGAGATCTGGCTTACAAAAAAAAAAGGTTATTCATGAGATCACTATAAATAATAAAGAAACAAGTTTGTCATAACTCTGTGTGAATATCAGCAGCAAAATAAGTTCATTATTGTAGCATTATAAAGAAGAAAAGAATGCGCTGCATTAAACGATGCAATAATTTACAGCGTGACGAATGTGCTATCTCCATTACGAACGCTAGTTTTACCAGAACGAGCGCTCCCGTCTAATACTTGATTCTGAGCACGCGCGCCTATTTTCCCCTCGGAAAAGCATGCACACCCCCGTTTTTCGCGACGAGAAAAAGAATGATGGGATAAACGACGAGAAAAAATAGAGCAGGTTCTAATTTTTTTGCGGGCATTTTTCTCGTCGAGAAAACTGCTATGGAGCATACACACGACCGGTTTTCATGACCAATCTAAAAAATGGCAGTTTTCTCATCATGAAAAATGGTTGTGTGTACGCGGCATTAGCCTGGGCAGCCCCTCTGTGGGAACTGAATGAGCCAGTGGTTTCTAGTCTGTCTGACTTCTTGAAACTTTTTTGGAATATCTTCGAAGAACCGAGTCGTGTCTCTTCAGCGGCCAGCGCCCTTTTACGTCTCCGCCAAGAGTCTGCTTCTGTGGGACAGTATGCTCTTAATTTCCGCATACTGACGGCTGAGTTGAGCTGGAACAATGAGGCCTTAGTCGCAACCTTTTTGCATGGCCTTTCTGATAGAGTGAAGGATGAATTAGCAGCAAGAACCATCCCCACTGATCTGGGCAAAGTTATCTCCTTGTTTAACCAGATCGATATTCGCTTTCAGGAAAGGACCCTAGAAAAGCGACGCCAGCACTCCTTGGTTCTTAGTTAGCCTGAGCTCCCCTCTCTTTGACCCCTGGAGCATCTCCTGCCAGCTGAGGAACCCATGCAGCTGGGTCAGACCAGGCTTTCCCCCGAGGAACATGCTAGGCGCAGAACTCTAGGCCTGTGTCTCTACTGTGGGGGCAAAGGTAATTTTTGTGACACTTGCTCTCTTTGTCCAGAAAAACTTTCGGGTCCAATTCATCTGGAAAGTGGAGTATTGGACCCAGAAATATCACCTTCACCTTCTTGTCTTCTTCTTTCTGTGTTTCTTCATGTTGGCGCTTCTTCTCATTCGGTCTCAGCATATCTGGATTCCGGAGCTGCTGGCAATTTCATGGACTGGGAACTCGCATCGTCCTTGAGACTTACCCTTTTGCCCCTCACCATGCCATTGGTGGTCTTGGCGATTGATGGCACTGTTCTCCCAGGGGGTCCTATCCGCTTCCAGACACTCCCTGTTAAGATGTCGCTAGGGACACACCGCCAGGAGTGGATATCCTTCCTTATCTTACCTAAGGCCTCAACTCCTATCATTTTGGGCTTTCCTTGGTTACGGCTCCATTCTCCACATGTTGACTGGACTACTGGATAGATCCTGGCTTGGGGTTCCTCCTGTTCCTCGTCCTGTCTACCCAAGGTTGTCCCAAAAGAGAAACTTCCTGTTGCCACCATCCCAATATCTTTTGCTCTTCCTACTGCATATAGTGATTTCTGGGATGTGTCCTGCAATAGTCGGGCTGATGCACTCTCTGGGTCATGCGGCACTCTGGATGAGGAGCCCACCTGTGAACCTGAGCCGATCCTTTATTCCAGTTTGCATAACCATTTACCTTTGTATGTCCCTAAACACCCTTGGACGCACAGCCAGGCTAGCTTGTCTGCAAGTTCTGCAGTCAATACGCCTTGCAAAGTGATTCAGGTAGTCGCTACATCAGACCATGCTATTCATTCATCCTCTGAACTAGTTATGCCAGTCCAGCACATGCCCAGTGAACCTCCTACCTTTTCTTGTTCAGGACCTTCTGCAACCTCTGTTGAAGAACATTTGTTCGAAACGCGTAGGCTTGGTACGCTACCTCATTTACTGCCCCTTTTTAAACGTTTTTATTGTTTGTGATCACTTTTATGTTGGTTAAATAAACCCTCATTGACCTGCACCATTGGAGCATTCCTTCCCTTCTTTTCTCCTCACATGGGTGGTTGGTCAAGTAATAGCTTCCTTTAGCCACTGGTTACTAATATTCACCGTGGTAAAGAGTCTCCTTGCTAAATGGCGGTTCCAGTTCCATCGGAGGACCACCTGGATCGGTGTGAAACCCAGAGTCTGCTGTCAAGTCGGGGAGCCTACCGGACAGTCTACATTGGGGACCCATCTGATCCAGTTTCCAGACTAACTGATGAGGAGTGCCACTGGGATTTCGTATGCCTATTTGACCTGCCTAAACCACAGGTCTAACGTTCCGGTAAGAGTATTCTACCTCTCTTTTTCTACAAGAGTTATGTGATGACCCTTCAGTGCTACATGTTCTTTCTTCACAACACGAAAATTTTCTATGGACACTGTATGGACTCATTATATTGATATTATTTAGCACTTTGGTTTGATTGGAGGCCCAAATTATTGGGCTTCATTTCTTCACTTAGCGCTACATCTTCATTCCATGTTTATTAATTTTAGTCACATTTTATGTAGCAGCTTTATTTTTATTCACTATTTTAGATTAGCGCAGTATTTTCTCTCTTTATATTCTTCTGCAACCTCGCCTCACCCTAATACTGTTACGTCCATTCAAACCTGTCTAAGGGGTTCAATCCATCCTCATTCTGCTTGTCTTTCAGCTATCCAGCTTGACTCCTGTGACATGTCACCTTCTAACCAACCTGACCTCAGGGTTCCACTGACATCTGCCCAGTCTGATGGTCCTGTGCTAGATGCCCAGTTCATCTTTAAGGGTCTGGGGGCCCTCCTAAGATTCCTGTTGATCCTCTTATGCCCTTGCTTATTCCTAAGAAGCCTTTGGTCCTCAATAAATCCTCTCGTCCTCTCCCTACCTCGGTTCCGGTCTCTGAGGATAATCTAAAGTACGAGGTTAGACAATTTCTGGATTCTTGGCTCTGCAGAGGCATTCTTCAGTACCTTGTGCATTGGAGAGGGTTTGGTCCTGAGGATGTGTCTTGGATCACTGCATCTGAGGTCGTTGCACCTCGTCTGTTGAGGAGGTTTCATCTGAGATTTCCCTTTAAGCATGGGCCCTGGCGGGGGAGGGGGAGGGCCCATAAGAGGGGGGGGGGTACTGTCATGGTTATGCAGTAATGTTTGTCTCTCAGCTTACCCCTTCTCCATGTGTTAGAAGCCAGCCACTCTCACCTGGCTGCCTAAATAATCTCTCCTCCAAGCATGGCTCCACCCCAGGCCCTATCAGGGAACACTATATTAACCTGTGCACTGCAAGCCAGCCATGCTGATCAACGTTGTTTGTTAAGCTATTGTGTGCATGGGTTCCAGCTCGCCGTGTGCTACGTCTGTCTCTGTTTTACCGATCTTGGCTTGTTCTCGACTATCCCTGTCTGTTTGTGACCTTGACCTTTGGCGTGTCCTTTGTTTATCCTTGTCTGCTAGATGCCCCGACCTTTGGCTTATCCCCTCACTATCTCTTGTATCCTGAGCTGCTGCTTCCCCTTTATCCTCTATAGCCCACTGTGAGCGTGAGCTGGGGGACTTTGGGGGCCGCGACCTGGAACCAGTTGCAGCCCAGTCCATCCTCACCACTAGAGGCTCTGGGGAACACCTGCTGGATCTTAGACTCCGCACCCTGGGGAATCTTAAGCCCCGTACACACGGTCGGACTTTTGCCCAACAAACTTTGTTTTAAGCAAGTTGGACCAACAATCCGACCGTGTGTACGCTCCATCGGACAAACTTTTTTCGTTTGGTTTTGGATTTCATCGGACAAAAGTTGGGTCTGCAAACGGACAAACTTTTGCCCAACAAAAGTCCGATGGAGCAAAGTCCGACCGTGTGTACAGATAACCATCGGACCTTAGTCCGATGGACAAAACAACTAATGTTAAAATCAACCAACAATAGCAGAAGTTGACCAAAGGGTGGCAGTAAAGATCAGAAAAGAGCAGAAAAAACACGTGATGTTGTAAGAAGTTTTAAGAAAGTTTGCAGAAAAGTCCGAGTGTGTGTATGCTATGGGTGTTCCCAACCAACTCTGTTCGGTCAAAAATCCACGGAAAAGTCCGATGGAAGTCCGACCGTGTGTACGAGGCTTTAGGCTCTACCTCTCTGTGGGATCCCTGTTAGTGCTCCAGTGGACCTGCCTTCCTTAATCATCCAGTGTTCCATCTGCAGCAGTCAGCCATAGGGTTCACTACCTTAGCGGTGCACTCCTGACCCCAACGGTGTGCATCTGTGACCTGGCTTCAGGTGACCTGACAATCTCTTTATGTGACAACACTGAAGAAATGACACTTTGCTACAATGTAAAGTAGTGAGTGTACAGCTTGTATAACTGTGTACATTTTCTGTCCCCTCAAAATAACTCAACACACAGCCATTAATGTCTTAACCGCTGGCAACAAAAGTGAGTACACCTCTAAGTGAAAATGTCCAAATTAGGCCCAACTAGCCATATTCCCTCCCCGGTGTCATGTGACTTGTTAGTGTTAACAGGTCTCAGGTGTGAATGGGGAGCAGGTGTGTTAAATTTGGGTTTATCGCTCTCACTCTCTCATACTGGTCACTGGAAGTTCAACGTTGCACCTCATGGCAAAGAACTCTCTGAGGATCTGAAAAAAAATTGTTGCTCTACATAAAGATGGCCTAGGCTATAAGAAGATTGCCAAGACCCTGAAACTGAGCTGCAGCATGGTGGCCAAGACCATACAGCGGTTTAATAGGACAGGTTCCACTCAGAATAGCCCTCACCATGGTCGACCAAAGAAGTTGAGTGCACGCGCTCAGTGTCATATCCAGAGGTTGTCTTTGGGAAATAGACGTATGCGTTCTGCCAGTATTGCTGCAGAGGTTGAAGGCGTGGGGGGGGGTCAGCCTGTCGGTGCTCAGACCATATGCCGCATACTGCTTCAAATTGGTCTGCATGACTGTCGTCCCAGAAGGAAGCCTCTTCTAAAGATGATGCACAAGAAACAGTTTGGTGAAGACAAGCAGACTAAGGATATGGATTACTGGGACCATATCCTTTGGTCTGATGAGACCAGTATAGACTTATTTGGTTCAGATGATGTCAAGCATGTGCGGTGGCAACCAGGTGAGGAGCACAAAACAAGTGTGTCTTGCATGGTGGTGGGAGTGTCATGGTCTGGGACTGCATGAGTCCTGCAGGCACTGGGGAGCTACAGTTCATTGATGTCACTGTGACATACTGAAGCAGAGCATGATCCCTTCCCTTCGGAGACTGGGCCACAGGGCAGTATTCCAACATGATAACGACCCCAAACACACCTCCATGACAACCACTGCCTTGCTAAAGAAGCTGAAGGTAAAGGTGATGGACTGGCCAAGCATGTCTCCTAAACCATATTGAGAATCTGTGGGGCATTCTCAAATGGAAGGTGGAGGAGCGCAAGGTCTCTAACAACCACCAGCTCCATGATATCCTCATAGAGGAGTGGAAGAGGACTCCAGTGGCAACCTGTGAAGCTCTGGTGAACGCCATGCCCAAGAGGGTTAAGGCAGTGCTGGCAAATAACAGTGGTCACACAAAATATTGACACTTTGGGCCCAATTTGGACATTTTCACTTAGGGGTGTACTCACTTTTGTTGCCAGCGGTTTAGACATTAATGGCTGTGTGTTGAGTTATTTTGAGGGGACAGAAAATGTACACTGTTATACAAGCTGTACACTCACTACTTTACATTGTAGCAAAGTGTAATTTCTCCAGTGTTGTCACATAAAAAGATAAAATAAAATATTTTTAAAAATGTGAGGGGTGTACTCACTTTTGTGAAATACTGTATATACATATCTATATATATATATATATATATATATATATATATATATATATGTAGCAATACCCCCGAAGGGGCCGCTGGTTTAAGATTTGGGCCTGCTGTTACCTTTCTGTTCACCACACTCGTCTTAGGGGTCCCTCTTGAAGAGCTTTCATGAATGTCCACACCAACACTTGGTTTCTTTTTCTTCAAGAGTTTTATTAAACAGTTCCAACAGAGGGGTAGAGGGATAGGGGAGGTTCAGGTACCTTGCTTTGCGGATCACGAGCACAATCTTAGATCCAGAGGGCAAATCAGTTCCACACTGGATTCAGCAACCACCGGATAGGCCTACTCTCACTGGCCTAGGAACCGGTGCGAAGCTCGTCCAAAGTCTCTGCCACAGACTTGATAAGTGCCGTTGAGTCGTTTCACAATCTTCTGCCTCAAGATCGTGCAACCATACTGACACTTTGCAAAAGTTCCTTCAGGAAATACACAGCTCACAGTGCCAGAATCTTCCAGCCAGGCCAGCAGCACTGTGAGGTAGATTTTTAATCCGGATGCGTCCTCCAATTTAGTCCTCAATTGCTTAGTCCCTTCACGCAGGCAAGGTGACACAGGACCATCTCTGGATCAGTAGGCCCCAGCAACTTCTGGGCCTACTCTCAGTAACGGAGCCTTGGGGGATCCGCATGCCCCGAGGCATAAAATGGCTAACACATCCCTGAGGCCAGGAGGGCCGTTAGGTCAGGATCGGAAGACCCCGCCAAAACGGTGTCTGCCCCTTAAGTACCCTCTCCCAGAATGCACAGCGGGGTGACCAAACCCACTGAGCTGCTTCTGGGCAAGAGGTACCCATCCAGCCAGCTGCAGTTCCAACCTCGACCTGTGGTGACAACGACCCCCAGAGGAAGGTGGAAAATGTGCACCTCAGCTGAACTGGAACAGAGACCACTACTTTGGTATAATTATTCTGAGTTGAACTATAACTCAGACAACTAAATTTACACTAGTGCCTACCCAATAGGAGCAGGGCGCTACATATATATAGATATATGTAGCGGGCATTTAAATTTGGGGGGGGAGCATCTGGGTTTTTCAACCCGGATGCACTAATTGTTAGGGAGTCTGAGAACCTCTTTTGTGGTTCTTGGAGGACTCTGGTGGTGCAAGGTTCCCTGCGGCCTGCAGGTGACGTTGTCGCCCTGGGCCGGAGTTGAACCCGCACCGCAAGACTGCTCCCTTTTTGTCCTTTCCTAGTGCTGGTACGGCGGGGCGGGGAACCCGCTGTGACGCAGCGGGAGAGGGGATAAAAGGGGCGGATGCCCTTACCACGTGGTTGTTCAGAGGTTGTCCGGAGTGTGGTCCGAGGGTTCAGAGTTCGGAGTTGGAGGACGCGGCCGCACCCAGGCACCTTCAGCATGGGTGCTGGCGTTCCGGAGTTCCGGGCCCAGGTGCCCTTGACCTGGCCAGAGCGAGAGATGGAGTCCATCCCAGGCACCTTAAGCCTAGGGTGAGGTACTATGACCAAGGCCTGGGGCCCAGTAACTTCGACTGGGTTCCGCAAGGGTGGAGGAGTCCGAGGGGTCCTAAGGTGTTGGGACCCATATCTGAGGTGAGGAGGCCGGGGAGTGTAACCCTTCCGAATAGCCCGGTACAGCATTAATCCGGTGACGGCGGGGCCTCTGGTAACTCTCTTGGAGGGATGTCTTCCCCCTGACAGGGACTGCAGCGTAGCGAAGGTAACTCCAGTTCCTGTTCATTAGAGTTGCTGGAAGAGACTCTGAAGCCAAAAAGTACGTTTTACAGCCACTGTGCTTAGCAACCGTTGGTGAAACCTCAACGGTTTAGTTTCTTTGAGGATTGTGCCTTGACCTACTCCCCACCAATTCTGAACTGTTCTATGGGTCTCAAACTGTCTGCTCGCAAAGGACTATTTGTTTGCCGTTATGGAATAAATAAGTGTTGGACCTTTTCAGTGTGTGGTACTCAAATTACTGGGAGCAAAGGGGGTTATCAGCAGAACAGACTTGGCTCTGAGCGTATACACAGCCCGAAGGTAATCTGGTGCTTGTCTTCACCTCTACATGCTGTAATCTAGAGGACATGGGCCGTGGCGCACCTCCCTCTCCCCTTCAAGGTACCCCTAGACCAGAGCCAGAGTAACCGCAGAAGAAGAGAGAGGGTGAGGCCGCTACATATATATATATATATATATATATATATATATATATATATAGAGAGAGATAGAGAGAGAGAGAGAGAGAGAGAGAGAGAGAGATACTGTATAATTTATGAGTTATAATCTGCCACAGCATAAACATCTAATTATTAATAGTGAAGCTGGGCTTTTGTTTTCTCAGCTTAGTTTTATTTTTCACTAAGGATAATGCCTAAGCAGAGTTTAATTTTTTCCCAGGGGCATACTTCCCCCAGTAGGGAGTTCTCCTTCTCCTTCCTCTCTTACTCCCTACCTCTTCCTTTCTATTGGCCACTTTGACTGTAAGTCAAACACAATGCAACCCAATGATCAGTCACCCCCTCCAGTGCCTGCTGCTTCCACCAACCCACCTGCAGCCTCCCCCCCCCCACAGATCCTTGCTCTACCCTGCCAAGTCCCAAAGATCCTGCACTCCCTCCCACAGACAGTGCAGTTAGGGCTGAGAGAGCAGACAGACTGAGTAGGAGACCCTGAAGAAGAAGAGAAGTGGAAGCAGCTGTCATGCCCTCTGTCAGTATCTCTGACAATATGTATAGGGAAAGGGATGGGTTCTGTGCAGGGATGGAGTGTTCCTATCACTGTCCAAGCTGACTGCCAGCATCTCTGTAGCTGCATTCTGTGAAATTTGGATTGCAAATCAGATTGATGACAAGGAGGAATGCAGATAATACATTCACAGGCTTTTCGCTTCTGCTTGAAGAATCTCTGACATTTTGTCAATTCAGGGCAAAGTAACAACATCTTTTCAAACCTGCCCTGATCCATTTACTGTATTCTCACCTTCATGTTCTCCTCACCACACTGTTTCTTTATTAGAGCTGCAGCAAAAATTCAGTGCTTCTGGGTGTGATGGAGAATATGACCTCCTCCCATGATGCAATGAGGGTTATTTACTAAAGGCAAATCCACTTTGCACTACAAGTGCACTTGGAATTGCAGTTGCTGTAGATCTGAGGGGGACATGCAAGATAAATAAAAAACAGCATTTTAGCTTGCACATGATTGGATGATAAAATCAGCAGAGCTTCCCCTCATTTCAGATTTTCCCCCTCAGATCTACAGCGACTGCACTTGTAGTGCAAAGTGGATTTGTCTTTCATAAATAACCCCCAATGTCTAAGACCATCAAAAGTCTTGATCGTGTCATATAAGGGAGAGGATGACATCATCAACCTTGTTTACAAAAAAGTAAGGACTGCAGAGGAATAGAGAAACGGGTAAATGTAAGTGGATTCGGGTTGGTCTTCCAAAAGACATTCAGTGCAAACAACAGAATCTCTATAAGTCCCAGGAGCTGACAACCAGCTTCCATACTTTGCGCAATAAAGGCTCCTGATTGAGAAAAGTAGCTGATAACTAGGCTTGTGCAATTGGTTTCGTAACGAATCGAAATTCGTCCGAATTTAGCAACTTTCGGACATTCGGAAGCATTCGAATTTCCGAACAAAGCAATTATGAATAAAACCAAATCCGAAATAAATTATACCGCAAATAGCGAATCCCCGAATGTCTTCGGCATAAATCGTTATGAAAAAAGTTACTAATGTACGAATCCATACGAAGCACAATAACACTCACTCTGCTCTGCTCTCTGCTTCTCCCTCACCGTGCTGAACTCCCTCTCAAAATGGTGTACAGGGGCGGAGGCTATAGCCGCATGTAAAAAACGAAAGTAAAATACCAGATTTCTAATCCATTCAAAGCACAATAACACTCTGCTCTGCTCTCTGCTTCTCCCTGACCGTGCTGAACCCTCTCAAAATGGTGTACAGGGGCGGAGGCTATAGCCGCATGTAAAAAACAAAAGTAAAATACGAGATTTCGAATCATTACAAATAACCGCTATGTATTTAGAAAAGTACAAATCCATTCAAAGCACATTGGGCATAATAGGCAGCGTCGTTGTGAGAGAGACACGGAAAATTACGAATCAACGAACCCAAAAAAAGTTACGAATGTAGGAGTTGTGTCCAGAATCAACGAAAAACAATGTACCCTACCGAAAGTACGAATTATAAATCAACTAAAAAGTCAACGAATAATGACGCTTGCGAAAATACGAATTAGTCCGAACACGAAAAATCCCGTCTAGCAAAATTACGAATGATTACGAATCAACAGGACCGAAAAGAAACAAACCAAAACTAAACAAATTTTTCCGTTGTGCACAAGTCTACTGATAACCTATTATATAGACTAAAATAGTGTATAAAAAGAAATAAACTGCCCTCTTTTTCCCTTATACACTCCACTGTGCTTCGGGAGCAGGTCTGCTGAATGCAGACCCAGAAAAACCTTACTAGCTGCTACTTTACAAAAAACATATAATAAAAAAAGTATTTTGAATAAACAAAATTAGTAGCGCTTCTGTGTATCACAACACAAATCTAAATACTATAGAAAATATATATATGTCCCGTGAAGAAATACATATATGTGAAAAACTATAAAACATATGTATTTTAAAAATATATGTGCACATACAATAAATTAATAAGTGTTCATAGCGTTCAAATATTGTTTTCAAACCAGTTGTGAAAAAACATTTAAAAAAAGTCAATCAGTGAGATAAGTGTTCCAATAATAGTGACTTCAACTAAAATTTGCATAAAAATCTTCCTGTGTTCTCTTGAATAAACCTTCACCACACCAGCGTGATTAGTGACTCCACTCCCTAAGGACTTGCACTCACCAATAGGATTTGCCTTGCACTCTCATGCTCGGCTTCACAGCTTAAACACCCCTCATGGTATAAAAGATAGATCCAAACGATGTTGCTAGGTCAGTCAAGTTTTCCCACATGAAAAAGCAAAAAGGTCTCCAATAGTGAAGTATGTAAAAACTTTTATTAAACACAGCACAGGTAACCTTCAATAGTTTCACTCAGATTTAGCAAATCAAAGTTAGGCACTTCAGCAAAACCACTTCAAAACGCCAGACAGGCATACGACAGGTAGCCACGATGTATTGCGGTCTCGGCGGAACAATCAATCATTTGTGTCTCACCCTCCTTCATATATGCCCGTCTCTCCACTCTAATCGAAAACACTGTGATCTTCCGTCCAAACACCGGACTGTAGATTCGATGAGCGGTCGAAAAAACCGAACACCGCACACTATAAAAGAGCACCGTGTAGCTTCTCCCAGACTATTTTCATCGCATAGGACTTCTTCCAATGGGATTGGCTACACGGACTAGCATCTCCCCCTTTATACTCCGTCTGTGATAGGTAGCGGAGTGATTCATGCTGCGCAAATGCGCGCTAGCTGTCCCCAGGACTACAATACATCGGGCATGACCCCATCTGCGACTAGCGCAACAACATTGCAAGATGATAATATCAAATAAAATCTGCATATAATCTAAACTGCAGGTGCTTAAAAAGATAGGAAACCTAAATGCCGTATATTCAGCATAACCTAATATGCATATCAACATAAAATTATCTGGTAATTATCCACAAGAGGCATTATATACAAAATGACAAGTGAGGACAATAAATCACAGAAATTAAAATTAGATAGAATCAAATCACCATAATTAAACATGCGAAAAATATCTAAATGAGCAATAGATCATTGGATCAAAAAGAAAGAGGTCAAATATATATAGTACAGATCTATTAAGGTACATATTTTCTAGAGAGAACTGACCTTAAAAAACTAAAAATCGTCTCTCAAACCTATAAAAACCTCCATCCACATATTCAAAAGGAGGAAAAATGTATAATGTGTATGCATGCACCCAAATTGAGCATTCACGCATGCGCCTACATCCTAATCTATTAGTTTTAAAAGAAATATATTAAAACCCTTTAAAAATTACTAATAAAACAATTAAAATCGAGTTCAATACACGGACGGAGTATAAAGGGGAGATGCTAGTCCGTGTAGCCAATCCCATTGGAAGAAGTCCTATGTGACGAAACTAGTCTGGGAGAAGCAACACGGCGCTCTTTTATAGTGCGTGGCGTTCGGTTTTTTCGACCGCTCATCGATTCTACAGTCCGGTGTTTGGACGGAAGATCACGGTGTTTTCGATTGGAGTGGAGAGACGGGCATATATGAAGGAGGGTGAGACACAACTGTGGGTATAGAATTGGGTATATGGGATTGTACGATATTTTATTTTATTTTTTTATGGTTGAACTGGATGGACTTGTGTCTTTTTTCAACCTGACTAACTATGTAACTATGTAACAAATGATTGATTGGTCCACCGGGACCGCAATACATCGCGGCTACCTGTCGTATGCCTGTCTGGCGTTTTGAAGTGGTTTTGCTGAAGTGCCTAGCTTTGATTTGCTAGATGTGAGTGAAACTATTGAAGGTTACCTGTGCTGTGTTTAATAAAAGTTTTTACGTACTTCACTATTGGAGACTTTTTTGCTTTTTCATGTGGGAAAACTTGACTGACCTAGCAACATCGTTTGGATCTATCTTTTATACCCTGAAGGGTGTTTAAGCTGTGAAGCCGAGCATGAGAGTGCAAGGCAAATCCTATTGGTGAGTGCAAGTCCTTAGGGAGTGGAGTCACTAATCACGCTGGTGTAGTGAAGGTTTATTCAAGAGAACACAGGAAGATTTTTATGCAAATTTTAGTTGAAGTCACTATTATTGGAACACTTATCTCATTGATGGACTTTTTTTAAATGTTTTTTCACAACTGGTTTGAAAACATTATTTGAATGCTACAGACACTTAATAATTTATTGTATGTGCACATATATTTTTAGAGTATATGTTTTATAGTTTTTCACATATATGTATTTCTTCACGGGACATATATATATATTCTATAGTATTTAGATTTGTGCTGTGATACACAGAAGCGCTACTAATTTTGTTTATTCAAAATACTTTTTTTATTAACCTATTATATAACATGGCTTACAAAAGCTTTGAATTGAGGAAAATGATTGCTGTTGTAATCTCAGGAGCATACACTTGAAACTCTAAAGCCTCGTACACACGATCGGATATCCTATGGATTCTAATCCGATGGTTTTGTCCATCGGAAATCCGATGAAGCTTACTTCCATCAGTCTTGCCTACACACCATCAGTCAAAGAACCGACCGTTCTAAACGCGGTGATGTAAAACACTCTGATGAGCCGAGAAAAATGAAGTTCAATGCTTCTGAGCATGCGTCGACTTGATTCTGAGCATGCGTGGGTTTTTTATCCGATAGACTTGCCCATAGACGATCGGAATTTGCTATCGGTTTTTGATCCATCGAAAAAATTTAAAACATGTTCTATTTTTTAAAACTGATGGAAAAAAGACCAATGGGTCCCATACACGATCGGTTTGTCCGATGAAAATAGTCCATTGGACTGTTTTCATCGGTAAAACCGATCGTGTGTACAGGGCTTTAAAGCTGCACTTATTTAGGAAAAAAGTTGTGAACTTTTTTAAAATCCAGGCACTATCTATCCATATTTACAGCCAATGGATGTAAAAGCTGCATATTTGTGAAAAATGAAGGGCAGTTTTGAAAAAAAAAATTGTTTTAGCCCTGGTTCTCATTTATCCGATTTGACATGTCAAATTGCATGCCAAATCGGTGGCTATTGCCTGCAATGGAACCGCCGAATTTGTACTACTTTTGCCGATTTCAGGTGCGATTTCAATAGACATCTGTGCAGGAAACCGCACAGATGTCTCTGAAATCATCAGTATGACATGCGAGAATATGACAGCTGAACTTGTACGATTTCAATCCCGCAGCAATGTGAACCTGGGCTGATTCATAGTAAGTGTAGTAAAAGCTAGATTTTTGTTTTCACAAAATATGGCATTGTTTTTAAGCCCAGGAGCTAACTATTTTTTTCCACACTTGGGGGGGGGGGGCATCTATCTTTCTTGTCACAAAGCACTATAAGTGCACCTAATACTGTTGGTAAGTTGTTTAATAAATTGCCTAATCTGCAACAGAGGCCTGTTTTTTGTTTTGCTTTTTAATACCTTGACATGTTCGTTCCAGGAGTTGGAAAGCTTTTTCTAATACACAAAAATTACAGGCTTGTTTGTACAGATGCTGATTCTTTGCATATTTACTGGTTTATGGGGCAGAGTTTCACTAGCAGAACCAGTTTTTGATGTAAAAGCCACAAATCGCTGACAGGGCAAACTTTCTATCGCTCGCTCATGCCTAAACATTAATATATGTGTAGCGGTCCTCCCCCAGCTTCTCCCCTCTCTTCATGGCTGGTTCTACTCGTCTAGGGGTATCTGGGAGAAGGGGGAAAGATGCACACCACCAGCTCGGCTCTCTGATGTAGGATGCAGAGATATGAGCTAAACCATTTACCCTCGTGTCTGCGTTTTAGGCCGGAACCTCAGCTTCTCCTATGGAGGATGATTGCCACTGTCACTGACAGGGACACTTAACTTCCAGTAACACGAGTTCCACACCAAGAAAAGTCCAACACTATTTTATTGACTTGAAACTGGTTGACTTTTAAAAGAACAGACAAGGTGTAGGGAAGAGTAGGTCCAGGCACAATTGATGAATTAAAGTTTCTCCTGTTCCGTTTAGTGCAAACAGGTTTGGCGCACAGTCGCTGCCACCAACCGTGAATTTGGTCACTGCCACTGACCTGGGTGAACGTTGAGGCCCCTGCCACAGGCCTTGGATGAGGCCTGCCACTGACCTGAGAAAGATGGGTCCCTGCCACAGACCATGAGAACATGAAGTACCTTCTTTAGAACAAACGACCCCTGTCGGAGGAAGACATCCATCCGGACGGTCACCAGAGGCCTCCACCGGCACCAGCAAATGCTGCGCTGGCTCTACGGGGAGGTCAGGTCTCCGGTCCCTAACGCCTAGAATTCAGTCACCCAATTCTGGGGGCACCTTAGGAATGCTTCGCCCTCGCGGGACCCAGTCGAAGGTACTGGGCCCCAGGCCTCCTGGTATAGTACCTCACCCCAGGCTGAAGGTGCTGGGATGGAACTCGACTCCACGTGCCCAGGCCAAGGGCACCTGGCCACAGACGAACCACAGCAGCCCCCAGGCTGAAGGTGCCTGGGGAATGGACCTCGTACGCAAGATGTCCGCCCCCTTTTATATCCTCTCCCAGCAGGCACAGCGGGTTCCCCACCCCGCCATACTACTGCTGCGAGAGGACAAAAAGGGCACGGCTCTAGAATGGGACCTCAGGGAACATGACACCCTTCATACCTCCCACACTCCAAAAAGTCCATAAATCCCTAAAATCAATGTATCTGAGCCATCTATTGCCCAGATACACCCCACTAAATTTGACACCCGCTACACTCTCCCCCCAGCAATTTGACACTGGTTCCCAGTGTCTGGATCAAGTCATGCCCCAAAGGGAGCCCATATAACCTCCATGCAGAGACTGTTTAAAAAAATTGCAAAAATTAAGAATTTGAAAACTGGTAGTTGTGCCTGAACCTGACATGGAAGGGAAAATAAAGGGAACAACATATAACAGTACACATTTCACAATAACACCATTACCACCTTCTCCCCCTCCCACATTACTAACCAAGACCCGCCCTATCCTCAGCGGTCTTGACAGATGTTCTCCTGCAGAGGGGATAAAAGAAAGTTAAACACAAAACTTCCTGACACATATGTATGTGTTGGAACGAAAAAATCTCTCCAAAGAGAAATCCTTTCCTTCCATGAAGTGTGTGTGTGGTGCAAAGTGAATAACGATGCGCAACACTGCCACCTGGTGACAGTGCCACGGTAAAGACACTTGTTGAATCCTTGTGTAATTTTTTTTTCTCTGTACTTTGGCCCTGACTACCCCAAAGTCCATGATTTCTTTGCGGGAGGGAAGAAAAAGAGAAAACAACAGCAACAGTTCTCCATTCCTCCAAAGAGCACAACACCCATGAAACTCAGGTACAGTTCCTAGTAGGCTTGTGCAATTCATTTCGTAACGAATCGAAATTCGTCCGAATTTAGCAACTTTCGGACATTCGGAAGCATTCGAATTTCCGAACAAAGCAATTACGAATAAAACCGAATCCGAAATAAATTATACCGCAAAATAGCGAATGCCCGAATGTCTTCGGCATAATTCGTTATGAAAAAACTTACGAATGTACAAATCCATTGGAAACACAATAACACTCACTCTGCTCTGCTCTCTGCTTCTCCTTCACCGTGCTGAACTCCCTCTCAAAATGGTGTACAGGGGCGGAGGCTATAGCCGCATGTAAAAAACGAAAGTAAAATACGAGATTTCTAATCCATTCGAAGCACAATAACACTCTGCTCTGCTCTCTGCTTCTCCCTCACCGTGCTGAACCCTCTCAAAATGGTGTACAGGGGCGGAGGCTATAGCCGCATGTAAAAAACGAAAGTAAAATACGAGATTTCGAATCGTTACAAATAACCGCTATGTATTTCGAAAAGTACAAATCCATTCGAAGCACATTAGGCATAATAGGCAGCGTCGTCGTGAGAGAGACACAGAAAATTACGAATCAACGAACCCAAAAAAAGTTACGAAAGTAGGAGTTGTGTCCAGAATCAACGAAAAACAACGTACTCTACCGAAAGTACGAATTATAAAGCAACAAAAAATTCAACGAAAAATGTCGCTTGCAAAAATACGAATGAGTCCGAACACGAAAAATCCCGTCTAGCAAAATTACGAATGATTACGAATCAACAGGACCGTAAAGAAACGAACCGAAACGGAACAAATTTTTCCGTTGTGCACAAGCCTAGTTCCTAGGTTTCCCGGGAAAGAACAAACCCCGAAAAGTTCAGCAGACTTGCAAAGCACTAGGCAAGGAGTCTTTTCTCCTACAAGTAGAATCTGGGATGCAGCAAGACAAGGGGCTTGAAATGCTTATCCACAGTCTCTATGTGATATTCGACATCCTCCCCTTCTTTCCGTCAAATCAACACTTTGTCAGCATGGGTGTGCCAACCCAACATCCACTCCGCTTTACAGTCCTTAAATCTTTGAGATGCTTTAGGGGAACAAGTGAGGTACCTGCGTGCGTGTGGGACTTTGATGTGTGTCCACACAAAATCATTGTACCAACGGTCCCTGCAAACTTCCACTTCATAAAGCAGCACCTTAAATAAGTATGGGTACTCCCACCCATACTCGTTGGCAACTTTCTGGCAGAATAAACACTGTAGCTTAGACAAGGGAGGCATAGTAGAGCGGTCTCCCTCGCGTGGCAGGACAATTGAATCCGGGTGGCGAGGTGCTTTGACCACCTCCAAGTTGGGCATAGGTGCCCGCAACGACAGTCTCTTGTCCCCGGTGGTAGGTGCAGGAGGCACTGGGGACTGAAGAACAGGTAGGGGACGGGGTTCCTCCTCAGGCGCTGGTGCCTCCACCCGGGGTGCACTATCCCCTGTAGACATGGGTGGATCCCTGGCTTTACGGGATGAGGAGAGAGGCATCTTGTCCCAGCCCTTCTCAGCAAACACTTTGTCTATGACGATGTCATCTCCCACATCGGAGACCGGCTCCAGGTCGGAGGTGTCACACTCCTCCGTGGGCAGGTATTTGGTAGTGGACACTGAATTACTCCCACCCACGGGCTCAAGGGGCCTTGAATCCCTGACACCTCCGTCCCAACACCAAGTCCCAGTCCCTGGCTTACCTCGGCCCAAACTTGTGAGGGGATGTCCAGGACTCTTCCTACCGGATCCATCCGGGCTAGGCAAGCGCAGGGGTTGTCCTCCATCTCGGCCGCTGGAAGCTCTCACAAGACCGACCTTCCTTGTTGGCGCTGGGAGTAAGGAAACAGTGGTGACCGAAGCAGCATCTCTGGATATAGCATCCTCAATCCCTTTGTTCGCGACCTCCATGGAGGTCTCTACACTGCGCGGAGGGATGGCTGTCCAAGCATTGATTTCTCCTTGTTGAGTGTCAGCGCCTGCTGTAGGGCTGAGGTGGAAGACTCGAGGCCTCTCTATGGATTGCTCCACCTCAAACGTGAACTCCCCGCAGGCCTCGCAGCGACCGAAGGGCTTTAGCTGTACCACCAGTCCCGAACATCCGGGACAAACCATACCCAGGGCCTCAACATCCTTGCAGGTGTACAAGGCGAATCGTCCCCGGGTCTTGAGCCGAATCCCCGTATCTGTAATCGGAGCAGCAGGTGAAGTCATCCTCGTAATATTTGAAACTGGAACCCACGAGGCATTGTTGAACATAGTGACTGATTGCCGCTCCATCGAGCACTGCATAACTGGCGCCAAAGTCCCCATGTGTACCTCTTCACATGGCCGGACTCCTCCCCTCTGGCACACCAGTTTGCGGGGTTTCTCCATGTCACGCCCATGAACTGTGCAGGGAGGGTGTGCCTGCTGGTGCAGTGGCCAATATGGCCGACCTACTCTGAACTCTTCTGGGCAGCAAAGTTCAAACTCCGATAGCTTTGGCTCCATTGCATAAACACAAATCCCGGACTTAGAGCCCCCACGTGTAGCGGTCCTCCCCCAGCTTCTCCCCTCTCTTCACGGCTGGTTCTACTCGTCTAGGGGTATCTGGGAGAAGGGGGAAAGATGCACACCACCAGCTCGGCTCTCTGATGTAGGATGCAGAGATATGAGCTAAACCATTTACCCTTGGGTCTGCATTTTAGGCCGGAACCTCAGCTTCTCCTATGGAGGATGATTGCCACTGTACTGACAGGGACACTTAGCTCCAGCAACACGAGTTCCACACCAAGAAAAGTCCAACACTGTTTTATTGACTTGAAACTGGTTGACTTTTAAAAGAACAGACAAGGTGTAGGGAAGAGTAGGTCCAGGCACAAATGATGAATTAATGTTTCTCCTGTTCCGTTTAGTGCAAACAGGCTTGGCGCACAGTCGCTGCCGCCGACCATGAATTTGGTCACTGCCACTGACCTGGCTGAACGTTGAGGCCCCTGCCACAGGCCTTGGATGAGGCCTGCCACTGACCTGAGAAAGATGGGTCCCTGCCACAGACCATGAGAACATGAAGTACCTTCTTTAGAACAAACGACCCCTGTCGGAGGAAGACATCCATCCGGATGGTCACCAGAGGCCTCCACCGGCACCAGCAAATGCTGCGCTGGCTCTACGGGGAGGTCACGTCTCCGGTCCCTTATGCCCAGGATTCAGGCACCCAATACCGGGGGCACCTTAGGAATGCTTCACCCTCGCGGGACCCAGTCAAAGGTACTGGGCCCCAGGCCTCCTGGTATAGTACCTCACCCCATGCTGAAGGTGCTTGGGATGGAATTCGACTCCACGCGCCCAGGCCAAGGGCGCCTGGGCACTGACGAACCACAGCAGCCCCCAGGCTGAAGGTGCCTGGGGATTGGACCTTGTGCGCAAGATGTCCGCCCCCTTTTATATCCTCTCCCAGCAGGCACAGCTGGCTCCCCGCCCCGCCGTACTACTGCCGTGAGAGGACAAAAAGGGCACGGCTCTAGAATGGTAGTTCAACCCCGGTCCCAGGTGACAGCGCCACCCAGGGACCGCAGGGAACATGACACCATTCATACCTCCCACACTCCAAAGTGTCCATAAATCCCTAAAATCAATGTATCTGAGCCATCTATTGCCCAGATACACCCCACTAAATTTGACACCCGCTACATATGCAAGCTTATTGCTTACTAGTATGGGTTGCAGGGTGTAGAATTATTCTTTACAATGTACTTATTCCTAATGATTTTCCAACAGATCTCAGTAAGGTGCATTGCAGAGGACAAAAATCTGCAGGCAGGCTCAGTGTGAAACTGAAAATGTCATTAATCTCAGGACAAAGAAGTCATAAATCACTTGACCACATGTACATGATGGTGAACACCACAAACCAGAACAATTGTAAACACTTCACATATGTGGTCCTTTCAACATTTCTTCAAATCTCAAGTACACATTTGTAATAAATGAGTAATTATTTTTTTATTACAAAAAATGGACTCCCACCGCGATTAAGAGTTCATGGACTCATTTGTGTTCCAAACTTTTGTCATTTCTCATATAGAGTACTTTTATTATAACATCAGAGCTTAGAAAGATGAGTAAGAGCCCATTTGTGTGCATTAACATGTGCATATTGCAAGTGTGCTTTTAAAACAGCACTGCATTAACACACGTGGCAGCGCTTATTTATTATAATTGTTTAACATCTTATTATTGTTATACACTACAACGTATTACGATGCTGCACTACTTTTTCAGCACACACCAACAAGCTTCACTGAAGTAATAGGGCAAAAGGCAAAATGCGTTGCTCTTGCATTCAGGAATGCAGCCCAACACTACTGTTGTGAATGGGTAGAAACATTATTAGAAGAAATAAAATATGTAGGGTGGGCCAGTGATTTATAGTGCAATAAGCAAGAGAGCTGGTAGGAACATCCCCATTTCTTATTATTTTCTATTAATTTCAGTTTATACAAGGAATACTATAAATTTGTACTTTGCATGCTCATCCTGTGTTTTTGGGGTTTTCCTTAGGAGGTTTCTTTCATGGTCCAAAAACCTAGCTTCTGACCCAACTTCTCCTTGATTGTATCTATATGATTGTAATAAGGATATTAGGTTATAAGATGTTTTGGGGGCGAGATTGTTATGACTGGTTCCATGTTCTCTGTAAAGTCCTATGTAGTGCTATATGAACATGTTAGAAGTGTTTACTTGTTAGTTCTGAAACTTCACCTTCACTGGCTGGCTACAGACAATGTCTCTGGGATTCACAATGAAAAAGATCTTCCTATAGGCTAAAAGTCAACTCTTTGGGGGTTATTTACGAAAGGCAAATCCACTTTGCACTGCAAATGCACTTGGAAGTGCAGTCACTGTAGATCGCTGTAGATCTGAGCAGGAGATCTAAAATAAGGGAAAGCTCTGCTGATTTTATCATCCAATCATGTGCAAGCTAAAATGCTGTTTTTTATTTTCCTTGCATGTCCCCCTCAGATCTACTGCGACTGCACTTCCAAGTGCATTTTCAGTGGACTTGTAGTGCAAAGTGGATTTGCCTTTCGTAAATAACCCCCTTTGACTCTTTTAAAAAACAAAAACCAAAACAAATAAACAAAAATAAAAAAAAACAGGATTCAACTTTTTGCCAAACAGTAAGGTCCATTAGCACCCCGATTCCAACAGCGTTTGCTTTAATGCCATCACTGTATGTGTACTGGAGATATCAGTGATAATAAAATATGTAGATAAAGGAAGGCATATGCTGAATCATTGTAAGATAAGGGTCTATGCACACTAGGCTTAAAAAATTCTAGTTCTTTTGCAGAAAAAAATCTTATATAGAGCATTTTTGTACAGGCATTTAGGAGTGTTTAGCGTTTTTTTCTGTCAGAAAACTCCTCTCAAAAATGCAAGCCAGAAGGTGTTTTTTTTTCTGCCTCTAAATGCTTAGCTTAAAAGAGAAGTATGGGATTTGCTTTTCTTTTTGAATCATACTTATCTAGTGGTGCGGGTGCCGGTCCAGGCATGTGGGCATATCCCGACCATATGGCCGCGATTCTTCCCCAGCCTGGACCAGCTCTGTGACGTCAGCCAACAGCGGGGTTTAGCTGTCTGCTGAAAACGGGTCACAGGAGTGCAGAGCGAACTGCACTCCTGTGATCGACAGGAGAAGTACAACCAAATGAGCTTTGGCTGTACGTTACCTTTAAAATATGCCTCTAAATGTGCTAATGTGCATAGGATAACACTGAGTTATTTCTACAGGCAAAACGCAAAACTCCTGTAGAAGCAGCGATTTTTTTTAAGCCCAGTGTGCATGTACCCTGAAAAAATACATATTTCTTTTGTGGTAGTTATGGCTTAAGGAGAGCTTTATATGAAAACAATAACCTTTTTTTTAAAAGAATTTGAGTAAAATGGTGACCCCCAAAGTGGGTTACCATTTTACAGTTTTTCAGATGTTATGGTGTTCTCTTTCTGCTTTCCATTTTCTGCTTTAACATCTCTTTCCTGCACATTACAAGCACCAACATATTTGGAATGAAGATTGCTGGTTTTCTAAAGAAAGTAATTACATTGATGAATGCAGTAAGCAGTAGATATATGAAGGATATTAGGATTTATCATAAATTGGTAAGGGTTGACACCGTTTAAGGTATCTGTCATAAGACAATAAGACAAATATTTGTATACATACAGATAAGCACAAGATGACGTCTCACCTTGATAAAGTAACCGTGTACCCTCTCAAAATATTTAATATTTTATATAGTAAATTGACAGAAAATCAGCCAAGGATATGGGGAGCAAGGCACCACATCCCAAGGATTAGAAACTATATGAAAAAATGGGGAGTGGGGACTTTATGTGGTGCCAGACACAGATAATGCATTACAACATGTTTTAAAATATAACACATTTTATTCAAAACATTAAAAAGATATTGTAATTAGGGTTGAGCGAACCCGAACTGTAAAGTTCGGGTTCGTACCGGACTTTTGGGTTTTTTGTACCCGGACCTGAACCCGAACAATGTACTGTATGTTCGGGTTCGGGTTCAGTGTTCGGCAATGTAATGGCGCATTTTAAAAAGCTGCAGGGCAGCCAATCAACATTTGTTTAACTTGTGTGCCCTTAGAAGCCATCACAGCCATGCCTACTAATGGCATGGCTGTGATTGGCCAGTGCAGCATGTGACCCAGCCTCTATATAAGCTAGAGGCACATAGCACAGCACATCACTCTACTTCAGTTAGTGTAGGGAAAGGTTGCTGCTGCTGCTGCTTTAAAGGAGAGAATTAGATAGGAGTCCTGATTCAGAAATCAAATTACTCAGCGATCTACCTTGCTTTTGTTGTGTGGGTGCAGTGCACAATCTTTTTATCCTGCCCTGAGCCCAGTGCCAGAGAAAAGATAACTTTTATCCATCTGTTAGTTAGGTTGGCTTCGGCGGGCATTTTATGCAAGCTCAGTGCACCAGCACTGCATATGTTACTGTGAGATACACCCTTTAGATACTGTTTGTTGTGGAATTTTAGGCTGCTGTTTACAGAGCACACAGCCTATAATTCCTGTGCTCTATAAGCACACACTTGAGATTCATCTTTTTGAAGTAATGCTATCATTAAGTTTAGGTTGCTAAAGTCCACTCACCGTTCATTCCATCATTCAATCAAGGAAACCACCAACACAGGTCTTCTTATCTTCTCATCAGGCCATTCCAGCAAAGACTGTTAAGCCGACGCCTACTCATAGGCTTTTATTAAACTCAAAAGATCTCAAGACAGGAGGTGATTGGCTGCAGCAACCAATCCCCTCCCCATGGGCGGGAACCTCATAGGATGTCCGTTCCACACAGGAGAATGACCAAACAAGGACATCCTTCCAACAGGAAATAAAAGGATTCAATACAATAATACATACAGTGAATACAATAAACGTAGGATGGCTAAAGTCACCGCTGATAGAAATCCTTATTCTGCGCCATTCCATAGAATATCGCATATTCAGATTATACTATTATTGAATGGGGGAGGGAGGCTATCTGCAGACGCGCGCTACGAATTCCAACCAATGTTGATCAGACACAGCCGAGACAAGAGCGCGCATTTGCCCATAACCAATGATGTCATTGCAGAGCGAGGATACCCCCTCCTCAACGATCGTCCATGCTAATGCACAGAGGGCCCCCATTGGCGGACATATCCGCACCCTGCAAACATCACACTCCAACCTCAAGACGTTTTCCCCTATCAGACGGGATTCAACCAGCCTCAGACTACCCCAATCAGCTCTTTTAGAGCGGGTTGCGGAAGTACTAACACTGGGTGACACTATGACAATACATATTAAATACATCTCCATAAAAATCTCCACAACAGTCCTCCCTTTTTTGTCATATGCACCCTATGTGTCCCTCGATGAGAGTTGATATGCTTCTTACACCTGGAAATCAATCAGTTCTTAGTCCATAAAAAGGAAAACACGGCTTGACATGTAGACTCTACTCTTCAGGGGCATGACTTATAAAGGAGGACACAACATGGTGAGCTGTAGTAATCGCCGATCCGTCTGTGATCCTCTGTGTCTTGTATGTGGGTCCAGCTTCGGGGCGTCTCATCAAGGAAACTCTGGTCACGCGTCAAATCAGGCAACAGGAGCACCTCGTCACGACATAGAAAGAATAGAAATAAAAACGACATGAGTATATATATTCCCACTTCCTTTAACCACGATCCGCTGTAAAATAAAAAATTAGATCCCCAAAGATTCCCAGACCCTTAAAAAAAGGACTCCCAACCTTCACTTAGCTACAGCTCTGGCTTCAACAATTACATGAAGAACCCTATCCTTAACGGATGAGAATTGTTCAATTGTATCCCAAGCCTGAGCCCCCCCCCCCACCTTGTACATGCAGGACCCCATGCCCAGACCTGGTCGGGATTGGTGAACAAATCCCTACTAGCTGTCCCTGCCATTCTTAATTTCCTGCGCCATCAGATCCTCGCGATCGGCCGCGACCTAAAATGTTGGGACAGCTTCACCATCGCGCATGAACCTCTTGCTTTGGGGGAATTACCTTTATAAGCTGCAGATCCACATAAACACCAAACTAAAGTTCAAACACACTTGTGGGCTGCCTAGATACCCAAACCGACAAGAGACAGAGCAATTAAAACTAAAACCAATTTTAGCCTCTAAAAATACATCGTTAGGTTCCATTGACAAGTGTCTGTCTGGAGTCTTCACTAGTTTGTCAAAACTCCTCATACCCATAATAACATCATAAATGTCATGTACCGCTGTCATCGCTGGGGACTAAAACTCGGTGAAGACTCAGAACAGACGGTCCTGTTCGCTTTCTGAGCTAGTCAGGACATACACTTTAAATAATAACTTGGGATGCTTTTCACCGTTACCCTCGCTAAAATTTACTAAACAAAAATATAAATAAACAAAGATACTCCTCATTCTTTGGTGTGGTTGAGCCGCTTCTTGCAGTGGCTGGCGTGGTCTCATCCCTCAAGCTTCTTTACAACGACCCAGTCACCTGGTTGGAAAGAATGTAAACTGATTATTGAGTCGGGTTCAGGAGGGAATCGTGAAAACCTTTTGGTGGACATTTTGAAGTTCATGTCACAACGATCGCACCCACCCCATCAGCCGAGAATATAAGTGACAGCTAATGAGGAAAGTACGACCCTGATTTTGATTGACCTCCAAATAACCCTCATATGACAATAACCCAGACATCGGGACTGTGGTCACTGCATAACCTGTGCGTGGCTTACAATACCTGGAACCATTAACAAGGTTCTTAGCCTCTGGAATGGGAACCTACTTCACCAGACTGCTGCTTGCCGATTCAAATTCTATTAAAGAAAGACAGTCTTGGCACAAACTTGGTTAGAATTACAGAGGTTATTATTAGTTTGACAAAAATAAAAACTGTCACTCTTACATTTATCATTCTCCCCCCTTTTCTTCCTCATTACAGACTGAAGGAAGAAATGCGTGGTGCAGGAAAAAAGAAACAATGAAATAGCCTGTGATACTTTTACCGCCTTAGACTCATATTTATCCATATGTATCGCTGTCTACATACACCTGTTCTCTGTGTACAAACTCCTTGGACCTGAAAAATACTTATAAGCAAAATCATTACTCTATCCTTCATATTTAACCTGCAAAGAATGGTAAAACAATAATGACATTCCTGTACATTGGTAAATTGTCAATGACATTCTTTCAAAACTGATTCAAACAAAACCCTCTGTAACCCTTACTTTTCCCGTTCCTACAAACATACAACAGCCGCGACGCATTGAAGGATCGCCGCGGTAAATTCGAACATATTCACGTTACTACATACAAACATTCCGATACAAACGTGGGGGAAATACTTCCCAGTTTCCAAAACCACAAATGAAAAAAAAAACAAAAACAGCCAGGATTCTACCTTCACTCTTTCAGCAATAGGAAAAAATACAATGGGAATATGAGAGCAACTCGAGAAGCTTGCATGGACCAGCCATACAAAGTTCAAACAAACAGGCATGAGACTACACCTCCATCAACACTCATCATTACAGATTTCTGAAGCCGCAGCTTAACTACATCCATTCCAGAGGGATACCCAAAATAGTATCCTTGGACCACCTATGTTAATCTTTTTGGGGTTCAAAGGCCTTTGCCCCAAAACTAGGCTTTGTGCACTGTGTGACCGTCTGACTATGGGAAGCCTCCATTCCTTCCCTTTTCACAGACCTCCTTGTGTCCATGGCGATTCGAATCGGCTTATCGTCTTAAACCTGCGTCCAGGTTAAACCGTTGCACCCATTTTCGGAGATCACCGCCCGGTGTCTTCTTATACGGTGAATTGCAGAACTACAACCACTATATGGTCAAGTCCTCCAACTAGAAACCCTAACCGAGGCGTCAACACTATGGCTTGTTGTCCCAACACTTTTGGAACTACAGCAACAACCACAGATCAACCCCCGAATTAGGCCTCTACCCCTCACAGTGTATGCATACACAAGCGTTTTCCGCTATACACCCATACACTGCGTTGTCAGACTAAACCACACAGAACAATTACGCCAGTTTACCACCTGCAGAACAATGTGGCTTCTCTCTGTATCTAGATGATAAAATAATGGTGCTACCCCCTGTTTTTCTCTCTACCCAAAACTGTATTACACAGTACAAAACTTCACAAAACTGGAACAAAATATAAAACACTTTTAAACGCCAAAATGCTTTCCATTTTCCTTCTAAGCACAAATCTCATTGCTCACCTTTAAAAACCCCAAGCTCCTCCCACTAACTTTCTGCTGATATATAAATGCTGAAAAGAAACTTCCGGTTATGCTCAGCTACTTAAAAAAACCAAACTGGTTTATTTACATATCAATTGTTCAGGAAGAGGGAGGGGGAGGGGGGAGCCCAGCCACATTGCTGTGTCTATCAAGACTCCAAAAAAATCCATGGCTACACATTATATATTTCAACAATTTAAAACCTTGTCAAGAAGATGGTGGAATAAAACCCCCCTTTGCAAATGGGAGGGTCCTGACCCAAACATCCCCTGCAAGCAAAACCACAAGTTGACTCAAATGCAAAACTCCTGCAAAAAGATGGCTCTAGGGGTTTCGACCAAAACCCCCACTCCTCCTCTACAGGCTATACAATACAAGCTTCAAAACATATGAATTGCCTTCTGGGAAGGAAATATTTAAACATAAAAACACATCATTGTACAAAAACTCTGTTAGTCTTACAATCCATCAAAATTCAGTGTAAAGTGAAGTTTTTCTTAAAACCAAAATCCAATGCAAAAAAAACGCCGCGCATATACTGCAAAGTCAGCTGACCCTGCAATAGCTTACATTCACTTAAATGAAAACAGAGAAATCCCCAACCTAACATCATGTGCATGGAGTTTGCATGTCCTCCCTGTGTCTGCGTTGGCCTCCTCCCACACTCCAACTGCTGGTAGGCCAGCCAGATCCCATCCATAAATAGGCCCCAGCATGTGCGTGTGTCCGCAAGCACGTTGTGGCCCCTCAGGGTAAGACCGCGCTATTTTAAGATACCTCTCAACTCACCTCAAAAGGTGATGCTTAGAAAAGCAATTTAAACCAGAGACAAAACCATCCTCAGTATGTCACTCTGGCGTCCCAGCACTCTCCCCAGCAGTGCACAGGTCAAACTGCAAGCGCACAAAACAGGACAAAATTGCGCCAATCAACAAATGCCAATACAGCATATTCAGGGGCCGTGTTTGCTAAACTGGAACTTCCTATCTCAAACTGTAAACGTCTCTCAAAATGGCCGACAAGCCAGGACTACAAAATGGTGGATGACCCACCACAGCACCTCATGGACAACAAAAATTGCGCCATTGACGCATGCAATTTTTTCCCGCCAATAACCCGCATGGGGCGTCACAATGAACACCACATGGGTTCCCCCACACAAAGACAAACACAAATGGCCTCCAGCAGGTTAAAAAGGCCGCACTACCCAATTCGCACTAAACATCAAAAACTGAGAAATTCTATCAGCAACATAGCTGACGAATGCCACATGGTATAGTGCCCAAAAGAAAGGTGTCTAGCCTGTGAGTATCATATAAGGGGAGGTGCCAAGAAAAACTGTGCCTCAAAATGGCAGACAAACCTGCAAGGCTAACAAAAACCAAGAATGGCGCCATTGCTTTTTCCCGCCAAAACCAGCATCTCTTTAAAAGAAAATCAAAAATGTTTTTCTCCACAAAGACTGACTACACCATTGAAACTTTTCTAAATTATCATCAAAATCCACTGAAAAAGGTGTCAGCTACACTCTACAAGGACCACATGTACACTTACAAACTTAGCCTCCCTTTGGCCAACTAAACAGCACATTCAATAAATGTGAGTTACATGACAATATTAAAAACATGTTCATTTCTCTAAGTTCATATACTCTGAGATATTCACCACGTCTCTACCTAAAGTTCACACACACAGTGGCCTCAGCCTGGCCACTTGGCAGGAACTTTCAACTCAAAAACCAAACACTTAATATTTTTTCACTTATGGGGACATGTGTCTTTGTCCCCTATAAAGGCAAAAATCACAATCTATTCATTTCTATTTTTCATAGAAATCACAAACACCACACACATACAGTATATTGTTGCTTGTAACATTTGCTTAGAGTGTCTTTCCCTCAGGGCACAGCCATTGCAACACAAAACAGTGGGCAAGCCCTTCCCCCATTCAAGCACATGGCAGCCAAACAAACAATCTACTTACAAACTGTTCAGTGCACTAAATACCACAGCTATACCTTCATTTCATACACAATATACAGTCTATATTTCTCGCTGAGTTACACTCTTACAGCCCACAGTTTCCATCAGATCATCTCTCAGGGCCCTCCCACTACAAAACTCCTGCATGCTATTTACAGAAAGTCACCAACTTTTACCATTGTAACTGAGATGCTTCCTGCCCCCACTAAACCTCATGGCTCAAGGACCAGGACAATGCAGCAGCCATTGCTGGCAGCCAACTGCTCAATACATCGCACAATCTAATCACACAGGCACATGCAGGCATACCCACACACAATCAAATTCACAGGCATACGATCCATGACAAAATCACACACACACACATACGATTCGCAGACATACACACGCACACATACACACGCTGCAAACTTGAAACATTATTTCAAAAAGACAATTTTTTTTTTTTGTTCGTTTCAAAGTACAGCCTCTTTACACATCACATCGCAGGTCCACTCTCCCCCCCTCTGCTGATCTGATGCTCAAAGAGGCCGCAATTGGTCCCAACTAGGGATGAGCTTCGTGTTCGAGTCGAACATACGTTCGACTCGAACATCGGCTGTTCGATCGTTCGACGAAGATCGAACGATTTGGGCCGTTCGCGCCAAATTCGAGTGACGCGAGCGGCCCACAATGCACTACGCCATCGCAGTGTCATCCAGGCGCTGTGATTGGCCAAGCATGCACTGTGACCCCGCATGCTTGGCCAATCACAGCGCCGGCAGCGAGGAGAGCAATGATTGGCCACAGGCAGGATGCCTGTGGCCAATTATTGCTGAGGGTGTTTAGTACACGCCCCACACTATAAAAGGCCGCCAGCACGGCGGCCTAGTGTAGTGTGTTCCGGAGCAGGGAAAGACAAGCATAGGCAGGGACAGTGACATTTATTTCTTTCTTGCTTAACCTGGATTCCTTTAGTTTAGGGAAAGAGAAGGATAGGTAGGGAGAGTGTCAGTGTGTTTTACTGTGCGAGTCCTTGTTTCTAGGGACAAAGAAGGAAAGTGAGGGGATTTCTCCTTGTGCTATAGTGTGCTTTAAAAAAACATTTTTTCTAGGGACAGAAAACTGTAGGTAGGGAGAGTGTCAGTTTCTTTCACTGTGCCAGTCCTTGTTTCTAGGGACAAAGAAGGAAAGTGAGGGGATTTCTCCTTGTGCTATAGTGTGCTTTAAAAAAACATTTTTTCTAGGGACAGAAAACTGTAGGTAGGGAGAGTGTCAGTTTCTTTCACTGTGCCAGTCCTTGTTTCTAGGGACAAAGAAGGAAAGTGAGGGGATTTCTCCTTGTGCTATAGTGTGCTTTAAAAAAACATTTTTTCTAGGGACAGAAAACTGTAGGTAGGGAGAGTGTCAGTTTCTTTCACTGTGCCAGTCCTTGTTTCTAGGGACAAAGAAGGAAAGTGAGGGGATTTCTCCTTGTGCTATAGTGTGCTTTAAAAAAACATTTTTTCTAGGGACAGAAAACTGTAGGTAGGGAGAGTGTCAGTTTCTTTCACTGTGCCAGTCCTTGTTTCTAGGGACAAAGAAGGAAAGTGAGGGGATTTCTCCTTGTGCTATAGTGTGCTTTAAAAAAACATTTTTTCTAGGGACAGAAAACTGTAGGTAGGGAGAGTGTCAGTTTCTTTCACTGTGCCAGTCCTTGTTTCTAGGGACAAAGAAGGAAAGTGAGGGGATTTCTCCTTGTGCTATAGTGTGCTTTTAAAAAACATTTTTTCTAGGGACAGAAAACTGTAGGTAGGGAGAGTGTCAGTTTCTTTCACTGTGCCAGTCCTTGTTTCTAGGGACAAAGAAGGAAAGTGAGGGGATTTCTCCTTGTGCTATAGTGTGCTTTAAAAAAACATTTTTTCTAGGGACAGAAAACTGTAGGTAGGGAGAGTGTCAGTTTCTTTCACTGTGCCAGTCCTTGTTTCTAGGGAGAAAGAAGGAAAGTGAGGGGATTTCTCCTTGTGCTATAGTGTGCTTTAAAAAAACATTTTTTCTAGGGACAGAAAACTGTAGGTAGGGAGAGTGTCAGTTTCTTTCACTGTGCCAGTCCTTGTTTCTAGGGACAAAGAAGGAAAGTGAGGGGATTTCTCCTTGTGCTATAGTGTGCTTTAAAAAAACATTTTTTCTAGGGACAGAAAACTGTAGGTAGGGAGAGTGTCAGTTTCTTTCACTGTGCCAGTCCTTGTTTCTAGGGACAAAGAAGGAAAGTGAGGGGATTTCTCCTTGTGCTATAGTGTGCTTTAAAAAAACATTTTTTCTAGGGACAGAAAACTGTAGGTAGGGAGAGTGTCAGTTTCTTTCACTGTGCCAGTCCTTGTTTCTAGGGACAAAGAAGGAAAGTGAGGGGATTTCTCCTTGTGCTATAGTGTGCTTTAAAAAAACATTTTTTCTAGGGACAGAAAACTGTAGGTAGGGAGAGTGTCAGTTTCTTTCACTGTGCCAGTCCTTGTTTCTAGGGACAAAGAAGGAAAGTGAGGGGATTTCTCCTTGTGCTATAGTGTGCTTTAAAAAAACATTTTTTCTAGGGACAGAAAACTGTAGGTAGGGAGAGTGTCAGTTTCTTTCACTGTGCCAGTCCTTGTTTCTAGGGACAAAGAAGGAAAGTGAGGGGAATTCTCCTTGTGCTATAGTGTGCTTTAAAAAAACATTTTTTCTAGGGACAGAAAACTGTAGGTAGGGAGAGTGTCAGTTTCTTTCACTGTGCCAGTCCTTGTTTCTAGGGACAAAGAAGGAAAGTGAGGGGATTTCTCCTTGTGCTATAGTGTGCTTTAAAAAAAATTTTTTTCTAGGGACAGAAAACTGTAGGTAGGGAGAGTGTCAGTTTCTTTCACTGTGCCAGTCCTTGTTTCTAGGGACAAAGAAGGAAAGTGAGGGGATTTCTCCTTGTGCTATAGTGTGCTTTAAAAAAACATTTTTTCTAGGGACAGAAAACTGTAGGTAGGGAGAGTGTCAGTTTCTTTCACTGTGCCAGTCCTTGTTTCTAGGGACAAAGAAGGAAAGTGAGGGGAGTTCTCCTTGTGCTATAGTGTGCTTTAAAAAAACATTTTTTCTAGGGACAGAAAACTGTAGGTAGGGAGAGTGTCAGTTTCTTTCACTGTGCCAGTCCTTGTTTCTAGGGACAAAGAAGGAAAGTGAGGGGATTTCTCCTTGTGCTATAGTGTGCTTTAAAAAAACATTTTTTCTAGGGACAGAAAACTGTAGGTAGGGAGAGTGTCAGTTTCTTTCACTGTGCCAGTCCTTGTTTCTAGGGACAAAGAAGGAAAGTGAGGGGATTTCTCCTTGTGCTATAGTGTGCTTTAAAAAAACATTTTTTCTAGGGACAGAAAACTGTAGGTAGGGAGAGTGTCAGTTTCTTTCACTGTGCCAGTCCTTGTTTCTAGGGACAAAGAAGGAAAGTGAGGGGATTTCTCCTTGTGCTATAGTGTGCTTTAAAAAAACATTTTTTCTAGGGACAGAAAACTGTAGGTAGGGAGAGTGTCAGTTTCTTTCACTGTGCCAGTCCTTGTTTCTAGGGACAAAAAAGGAAAGTGAGGGGAATTCTCCTTGTGCTATAGTGTGCTTTAAAAAAACATTTTTTCTAGGGACAGAAAACTGTAGGTAGGGAGAGTGTCAGTTTCTTTCACTGTGCCAGTCCTTGTTTCTAGGGACAAAGAAGGAAAGTGAGGGGATTTCTCCTTGTGCTATAGTGTGCTTTAAAAAAACATTTTTTCTAGGGACAGAAAACTGTAGGTAGGGAGAGTGTCAGTTTCTTTCACTGTGCCAGTCCTTGTTTCTAGGGACAAAAAAGGAAAGTGAGGGGAATTCTCCTTGTGCTATAGTGTGCTTTAAAAAAACATTTTTTCTAGGGACAGAAAACTGTAGGTAGGGAGAGTGTCAGTTTCTTTCACTGTGCCAGTCCTTGTTTCTAGGGACAAAGAAGGAAAGTGAGGGGAATTCTCCTTGTGCTATAGTGTGCTTTAAAAAAACATTTTTTCTAGGGACAGAAAACTGTAGGTAGGGAGAGTGTCAGTTTCTTTCACTGTGCCAGTCCTTGTTTCTAGGGACAAAGAAGGAAAGTGAGGGGATTTCTCCTTGTGCTATAGTGTGCTTTAAAAAACCTTTTTTTCTAGGGACAGAAAACTGTAGGTAGGGAGAGTGTCAGTTTCTTTCACTGTGCCAGTCCTTGTTTCTAGGGACAAAGAAGGAAAGTGAGGGGAATTCTCCTTGTGCTATAGTGTGCCAAAGCATTCCTCATCAACCATCTTTGAAATCCTTGTTTTTTGGACAGTCAGGGAAATTGTCGTTGTGCTATTCTGTGCAAAAGCAATAATCCTCAACCATATTTAGAAATCCTTAAGTAAAGGGACAGAGAAGGACA
The DNA here is from genome assembly GCA_029206835.1 of Rana muscosa. Taxonomy (NCBI): domain Eukaryota; kingdom Metazoa; phylum Chordata; class Amphibia; order Anura; family Ranidae; genus Rana; species Rana muscosa. The sequence goes on from JARGYO010005626.1 coordinate 17,624,172, forward strand.
CCTGAAGGTAGCCCTTATTGCTTTTTTCCCATCTCCCTGCAGGCCATCTATTAGAATGTCTGGAAGGCAAACAAGGAGAGGCAGACAGTCAGGAGGCAATAAAAGAGGGCAAGCAGGCTCTGTGTCTGGGGGCAACAGTGCTGGTCGTGGACGCGGTGCATTGTCATCAGCACATGGCCATGGGACACGCTTGTCCTTCTTTTCGGCAGCTGGACATGTTGAGCCACATCATGCCGAAGACTTGGTAGAGTGGATGACCAAGCCCTCCTCCTCCTCCTCATCCTCTCTCACCCAGGCTCAGGGTACTGGCAAAGCAGCTGCCAAAGCGTCCTCTTCCCTGGTATCAATGTCAGACTCATCATCAGTCACTCCTTCCCTAGACCCACCATGTCCTCCTCCTGAGGAGTCCCCCGAACTGTTTGAGCACAGTGTTGGGTACATGCTCCAGGAGGATGCCCAGCGTTTCGAAAGGTCTGATGATGAAACCCAGCTACAGGAAGGCAGTAGCGTGAGAGCAGACAGAGGGGATGCTCAAGAAGGACACCAATCTGGCAGTCATGTTCCAGCAGCTGCAGCATACTGCCAGATTGGCTCCAGTGATGAGGAGGGAGGGGATGATGAGGTCACTGACTCCACGTGGGTGCCTAATAGGAGAGAGGAGGAGGAGGAGGATGAGGAGGAGGCACATCTCCAACGAGGCAGGATGCCCTTTGGTGGCCAGCGTAAGGGCAGTACACCGACGGAATCACACCGCAGAGCTCCGCCTGTGCAGGGCGCTGCCTCTGCCCGTCATTCAAAAAGTTCCTTGGTGTGGGCCTTTTTTGAGGCTAGTGCATCAGATCGCACAGCTGCTGTTTGCAACATATGTCTCAAGCGTATATCGCGTGGCCAAAACATCAGCCGCTTGGGTACCACATGCCTGACCAGACATATGTTGACCTGCCATGCAGCTCGTTGGCAAGCCTACCTCAAAGACCCACACCAAAGAACAAAGCGGACCTCTCCTTGCACCGCATCAGCTGGGATCTCCAACCCCACTATAACTTCAGTCCTCTCTGAAACATGCACTGAGAGGAATGAAGGTGTAGAATTAGGTGTGTCACAGCCAAGTACTTGCGGCCACTCTGCTAGCAGTACACCGACGTCCGATTCTAGCAGGCAAATTTCCCTGCCCCAGCTGCTGGACCGTCGAAAGAAGTTCACTCCCAGCCATCCACATGCCCAGCGGTTGAATGCTAGCTTGGCTAAATTGCTAGCGCTTCAACTGCTGCCTTTTCAGTTGGTAGACTCGGCCCCCTTCCGTGAGTTTGTGCAATGTGCGGTTCCTCAGTGGCAGGTTCCCAAACGCCACTTTTTCTCACGGAAGGCTATTCCGGCTCTCTACCGGCATGTGGAAGGCAATGTCTTGGCCTCGCTGGACAGGGCGGTCAGCGGTAAGGTGCATATTACCGCTGACTCATGGTCCAGCAGGCATGGACAGGGACGTTACCTTTCTTTCACGGCCCATTGGGTCACTCTTTTGGCAGCTGGGAAGGATGCAGGACAAGGTGCAGTAGTGTTGGAGGTTGTTCCACCGCCACGCCTCCAAAATGCTACTACTGGTTGTGACACACCTCTCTCCTCCACCCCCTCCTCTTCTTCTTCCTCCATGGCCTCTTCCTGTGGTTTGTCCTATGAACCAGCGGTGCTCCGTAGCCGTTCACGGGGCTACGCAAGTACGCAGGCAAAAAGATGCCATGCCGTGCTTGCGCTGGTGTGTTTGGGGGACAGAAGCCACACTGGGGCAGAGGTCCTGTCTGCTCTGCAGGGCCAGGCCGAGAGGTGGTTGACGCCACGCCAGCTTAAGCCAGGAATGGTGGTTTGCGACAATGGCACCAACCTCCTCTCCGCCCTCCGACAGGGACAACTGACCCATGTGCCCTGTGTGGCTCACGTCCTTAACCTGGTGGTGCAGCGGTTCTTGGGCAGGTACCCGGGCTTACAGGATGTCCTGAGGCAGGCCAGGAAAGTCTGTGTGCATTTCCGCAGATCTTATAATGCCAGTGCTCGCCTGGCTGAGCTGCAAAAGGAGTTGAACCTGCCCAAGAACCGCCTTATATGTGACATGCCCACCAGGTGGAACTCAACGTTGGCCATGCTGCAGCGGCTGCACACGCAGCAGAGGGCCATCAATGAGTACCTGTGCGACTACGGCACCAGGACAGGGTCAGGGGAGCTTGGTTTTTTTTCTCCACGCCAGTGGGGCATGATCAGGGATGCATGCACTGTCCTGGCACCATTTGAGGAGGCCACGAGGATGGTGAGCAGTGACAGTGCATGCATCAGTGACACTGTACCTCTTGTCCACCTGTTGGAGCACACGCTGCGTGGAATAATGGACAGGGCACTTGAGGCAGAACAGAGGCAGGAAGAGGAGGACTTCCTTGCCTCTCAAGGCCCCCTTTACCCAGACAGTGTTCCTTCTGTCCCACCCATCGCACAGGAAGAGGAAGAGGAGGAGGAGGAGGAGGAGGAGGAGGATTGTGTCAGCATGGAGGTGGAGGCTGGCACTCAGCATCATCAGCAGCAGTCTTTTAGGGATGATTTACAGTCCCAAGAAACCAGTGGACTTGTACGTGGCTGGGAGGAGGTGGCTGCGGATCATGTCGTCCTTAGTGACCCAGAGGACTCCGGAGCGAATGCCTCAGCAAACCTACGCTGCATGGCCTCCCTGATCCTGCAAAGTCTGCGGAAGGATCCTCGTATTCTTCGGATCAAGGAGAGGGACCATTACTGGCTGGCCACTCTCCTTGATCCACGGTACAAGGGTAAGGTTGCGGACCTTATGTTACCTTCGCAGAGGGAGCAGAGGATGAGACAACTCCGGGAGGCCTTGCAGAAAGGTCTGTGCAACGCGTTCCCAGAGACTGGGAGGTTACAAACTCCTGGTCCTGGACAACGAGTTGCTGAGGCTTCGGCCAGTCAAAGAAGGAGCGGTGGGGAAGGTGGCCGTCTGACCGATGCGTTCAGACAATTCTTTAGTCCGCAGCCCCAAAGTATGATCGGTTCCAGCAACCATCGCCAGCATCTGATAAACATGGTGCAGGAATATCTAGGGGCAAGGTCAGACTTGGACACCTTCCCCACCGAAAATCCTCTGGCTTACTGGGTCTTGAGGATGGATCACTGGCCAGAGCTTGCACAGTATGCAATTGAGCTACTGGCCTGTCCTGCATCCAGCGTTCTTTCGGAACGCACATTCAGTGCTGCTGGAGGATTTGTCACGGATCACAGGGTGCGCCTGTCCACCGACTCAGTTGATCGACTGACTTTCATCAAGATGAACCAGTCTTGGATCACCACCAGCTACCACACACCTGATGCTGATATAACAGACTAATTGATTTTAACATGTCACATCCCTTCAAGACTGATGCTGATGCTGAGTGCCTGTGCTGTTATGTTGACTGGCTATCCTCCTCCTCCGAGTCCTCAATGATACGATTGATGATGATAGCTTGGAAGATCATTTTTGTTTATGGGTGCCGCCACCAGTGGCTAAGGCCCAATTTTTCAGCCCCTGTTTTACAGGGGCGTGTAATTACAATTTTTTTAGCAATAATTTGCCATAGGGCTCATTGCTGTGCTCCAAGTACAGTATCTGTGAGGGGTTGGAGTGTTGTGGCACCAGTGCCTAAGGCCCAATTTTTCAGCCCCTGTTTAACAGGGGCGTGTCATTACAATTTTTGAAGCAATACTTTGCAACAGGGCTCATTGCTGTGCTCCAAGTAACGTATCTGTGAGGGGTTGTAGTGTTGTGCCACCAGTGCCTAAGGCCCAATTTTTCAGCCCCTGTTCAACAGGGGCATGCAATTACAATTCTTGATCTAATAATTCACAGCAGGGCCCATTGCTGCACCCACCAAGAGTAACTCTGAGGGCTTACAGTGTTGTGGCAACGCCACCACCACCACCACCACCACGAAAGGCCCAATTTTTCAGCCCCTGTTCAAAAGGGGCATGTAATTACAATTCTTGATCTAATAATTCACAGCAGGGCCCATTCCTGCACCCACCAAGAGTAACTCTGAGGGCTTACAGTGTTGTGGCAACACCACCACCACCACCACCACCACGAAAGGCCCAATTTTTCAGCCCCTGTTCAACAGGGGCATGCAATTACAATTCTTGATCTAATAATTCACAGCAGGGCCCATTGCTGCACCCACCAAGAGTAACTGTCAGGGCTTACAGTGTTGTGGCACCAGCACCACCATCAAAGGCCCAATTTTTACTACCACTGTTCAACAATTATATGTAATTAAAATTCCTGATATAATAGTTGACAGCAGGGCGTTCCAGCACCAACCAAGAGTAACTGTGAGTGCTTACAGTGTTGTGCCAACACCAACAACTAAGGGGCCTATTTCTGCAGAGTATATACGGCAGGTCCCTACTTTCAAACATCCAACTTACAAACGACTCCTACTTGCAAACGCAAGAAGACAACAGGAAGTGAGAGGAAATCTACCCCTAGGAAGGAAAATTCTCTCCTGTAAGAATAAATATGGGAGAAAGGTGTCTCCTCTGTACTGATGCTTTATCAGCAATCCTTGTTTCAAGAAAAACACCACATTTCAAAAACAGTTGACATTGGGACGGAAAGTGAGGTGAAATGTTCTGAACAGGGGCACAGACAGCAAAACAAATGTTACAGGGGTGATAACCCTTACCTATGTTTTCCAAAAAGTTTAAAAATAGATTTTTGGGCTGGAGCTACACTTCAACAATGTACCTGTTCAAAATTACAAACAGATTCTACATAAGAACAAACCTACAGTCCCTGTCTTGTATGCACCGCCTGTATACGGCTGTTCAGAGTATATAGGGCCTTTTTTATTTTATGTGCGGGGTTCCCCTTAATATCCATACAAGACCCAAAGGGGCTGGTAATGGGCTGGGGTAGGGGGGGGGGTCATGGGGTAGCTATGCCATTTTTCTTAAAGATTTTCATCCATATTACCGGGACCAGACATTACATTAAAGCCGCAAGCAGTTTTAAATGGCTTTTTTTTCCTTTAGAAGTGTCATTTTGTGCAGGGACAGTTCTAAACACGGGAAACACGTGGCACTTCACAGGCATACTTTAGACACCCCCCAGGTACGATATTTAAAGGAATATTTGACTTTTTTTTTTTCACTTTATGCATCATTAAAATGACTGCTCCCGAAAAACGACCGTTTTTAAAACTTCTTTTTGCATTGATACATGTCCCCTGGTGCAGAACCCCGGTTCCCAAACCCTTTTTAGGACAATAACATGCATAATAGTTGTTATAATTAGCACTTTAGAATCCGAACGTTCGCATCCATTGTATTTAATAGGGTTCTAATGTTCGTACGAACTTTCGGTCCGTTCGCGGGTTCTGGTGCGAACCGAACCCGGGGGTGTTCGGCTCATCACTAGTCCCAACCGTGAGTCGCCATTACTGTTGTGGAATTTTAGGCTGCTGTTTACAGAGAACACAGCCTATAATTCCTGTGCTCTATAAGCACACACTTGAGATTCATCTTTTTGAAGTAATGCTATCATTAAGTTTAGTTTGCTAAAGTCCACTCACCGTTCATTCCATCATTCAATCAAGGAAACCACCAACACAGGTCTTCTTATCTTCTCATCAGGCCATTCCAGCAAAGACTGTTAAGCCGACGCCTACTCATAGGCTTTTATTAAACTCAAAAGATCTCAAGACAGGAGGTGATTGGCTGCAGCAACCAATCCCCTCCCCATGGGCGGGAACCTCATAGGATGTCCGTTCCACACAGGAGAATGACCATACAAGGACATCCTTCCAACAGGAAATAAAAGGATTCAATACAATAATACATACAGTGAATACAATAAACGTAGGATGGCTAAAGTCACCGCTGATAGAAATCCTTATTCTGCGCCATTCCATAGAATATCGCATATTCAGATTATACTATTATTGAATGGGGGAGGGAGGCTATCTGCAGACGCGCGCTACGAATTCCAACCAATGTTGATCAGACACAGCCGAGACAAGAGCGCGCATTTGCCCATAACCAATGATGTCATTGCAGAGCGAGGATACCCCCTCCTCAACGATCGTCCATGCTAATGCACAGAGGGCCCCCGTTGGCGGACATATCCGCACCCTGCAAACATCACACTCCAACCTCAAGACGTTTTCCCCTATCAGACGGGATTCAACCAGCCTCAGACTACCCCAATCAGCTCTTTTAGAGCGGGTTGCGGAAGTACTAACACTGGGTGACACTATGACAATACATATTAAATACATCTCCATAAAAATCTCCACAACATGTTCTCCTATTCTGCTATTCAAAAAAACAAATTAGGGGCAAAAAAATATTTTTTTGGTGCATTTTCTGCATATCTGTACATGTGAGATAAAGGAAAATTTATTATCAAATACTTACCGTAATTTTTTAGAGATAGTGGGGATAACTCAAAAGAGAAACACCCAAAAAGGTCGGACTTTGGAGGCACAAGACCTGGTAGGTAGTCAAAATATGTAAAAATATATATTTATTATAGAAAAACAACACAGAGAGTACAAAAATGCAAAAGAGAATTAAAATATTGTCACAAGATGGAAAAATGTGGTCCCTTTGCGTCACCGCGTTTTGCCGTGAGGCTTCTTCAGGACCGCTTGGGGATAGCAAGGAAAAAACAGGACTTGCTATCTTGGGACTGACAGGAGATCTATTAGCCCTTATTTAAAAGACGTGCAATATTGCACAGATCCAATACAAAGGATGCAGGTCATTCGCATCTCAGTAGTGTCAAAATAAGGTGTAGGGTACTTCCTATAATGAGAGAAGACTATACACAGGGGTTACCGTAATTTTCCTTTCCTGATGGACTCCATGGCAGCCTACTTGTGGGTTAACCCCGCCTCCTCTCCAATGCTATAGGACCCCATACCCATAAAAGTAAGCTCACCTCTCAACACTGTGTTCCGTAACTAGCCGACTCTTGGACACTTACTTTCATTAATATTTTCTTTCAGGGTGGGAAATCCGTCTGCCATGTAGTCCATCAGGAAAGGAAAATTACGGTAAGTATTTGATATTAAATTTTCCTTTTTCCTGACAGACTTCATGGCAGCCTATGTGTGGGAAATAACTAGCCAGACCACACGGGTGGGTATGCTGAACAGAAAAGCTTTAATTTGTCCTGTCAACCAACAGGATTTTTAGCCCAAAATTAACAGAAGACAATGATGCCGGTTCAATGCAGTAATGGGCCATAAATGTATTAATAGAGGCCCACGAGGCCGCTTTACAAATGACATCTGGAGCCACATGTCGGACCGCCGCCCAGGATGCTGCCATCCCTCTGGTGGAGTGTGTCGTCACCGCCTGTGGAGTAGGGATGAGCTCGGTGTTCGAGTCGAACATACGTTCGACTCGAACATCGGCTGTTCGATCGTTCAACGAAGATCGAACTATTTGGGCCGTTCGCGCCAAATTCGAGTGACGCGAACGGCCCACAATACACTGCGCCATCGCAGTGCAATTCCGGCGCTGTGATTGGCCAAGCATGCACTGTGACCCCGCATGCTTGGCCAATCACAGCGCCAGCAGCTAGGAGAGCCATAATTGGCCACAGGCAGGTTGCCTGTGGCCAATTATAGCTCAGGGGGTTTAGCACACGCCCCACACTATAAAAGGCCACCAGCGCGGCGGCCTTGTGTAGTGTGTTCCAGCACAGGGAAAGAGGAGGATAGGCAGGGAGTCAGGACAGTGTCATTGTGCTATTCTTTGTGCTATTCTTGTGTGTAGGGAGAGAGAAGGATAGGCAGGGAGAGTGTCAGTGTCATATTCTTTGCTAAACCTTGTGTGCAGGGAGAGAGAAGGATAGGCAGGGGACAGTGTCAGTGTCATATTCTTTGCTAAACCTTGTGTGCAGGGAGAGAGAAGGATAGGCAGGGAGAGTGTCAGTGTCATATTCTTTGCTAAACCTTGTGTGCAGGGAGAGAGAAGGATAGGCAGGGGACAGTGTCAGTGTCATATTCTTTTCTAAACCTTGTGTGCAGGGAGAGAGAAGGATAGGCAGGGGACAGTGTCAGTGTCATTGTTGCTAAGCCTCCTGCACAGTATACACCTGAAGCTAGCCCATATTGCTGTGTTTTCCTGGTGTGTTACACTAACAGGCATTTGCAGCACTTACAGCGGGCGGAGTGTGCTTCCTGCTAAATATACACCTGAAGCTAGCCCGTATTGCTGCGTTTTCCTGGTGTGTTACACTAACAGGCATTTGCAGCACTTACAGCGGGGGGAGTGTGCCTCCTGCACATTATACACCTGAAGCTAGCCCGTATTGCTGTGTTTTCCTGGTGTGTTACACTAACAGGCATTTGCAGCACTTACAGCGGGCGGAGTGTGCTTCCTGCTAAATATACACCTGAAGCTAGCCCGTATTGCTGTGTTTTCCTGGTGTGTTACACTAACAGGCATTTGCAGCACTTACAGTGGGCGGAGTGTGCCTCCTGCACATTATACACCCGAAGCTAGCCCGTATTGCTGTGTTTTCCTGGTGTGTTACACTAACAGGCATTTGCAGCACTTACAGCGGGCGGAGTGTGCCTCCTGCACATTATACACCTGAAGCTAGCCCTTATTGCTGGAGCTTTTTTTCTTTTGTGTTACACTAACAGGCATTTGCAGCACTTACAGCGGGCGGAGTGTGCTTCCTGCAAAATAAACACCTGAAGCTAGCCCTTATTGCTGTTTTTTCCTGTTGTGTAACACAGGCAGTCATCTGCAGCACTTACAGCGGGCGTTGTGTGCTTCCTGCAAAATATACACCTGAAGCTACCCCCTATTGCTGGTTTTCCCATCTCCCTGCAGGCCATTGCTATGTCTGGAAGGCCAACAAAGAGAGGCAGACAGTCGCGAGCCAATAAAAGAGGGCAAGCAGGCTCTGTGTCTGGGGGCAACAGTGCTGGTCGTGGACGCGGTGCATTGTCATCAGCATATGGCCATGGGACACGCTTGTCCTTCTTTTTGGCAGCTGGACGTGTTGAGCCGCATCATGCCGAAGACTTGGTAGAGTGGATGACCAAGCCCTCCTCATCCTCTCGCACCCAGGCTCAGGGTACTGGCAAAGCAGCTGCCAAAGCGTCCTCTTCCCTGGTATCAATGTCATCATCAGTCACTCCTTCCCTAGACCCACCATGTCCTCCTGAGGAGTCCCCCGAACTGTTTGAGCACAGTGTTGGGTACATGCTCCAGGAGGATGCCCAGCGTTTCGAAGGGTCTGATGATGATACCCAGCTAGAGTAGAGAGCAGAGAGAGGGGATGCTCAAGAAGGACACCAATCTGGCAGTCATGTTCCAGCAGCTGCAGCATACTGCCAGATTGGCTCCAGTGATGAGGAGTGAGGGGATGATGAGGTCACTGACTCCACGTGGATGCCTAATAGGAGAGAGGAGGAGGAGGAGGATGAGGAGGAGGCACATCTTGTCATGTACCTGGGTGTATTTGAACCGGGATCTTCCTGGTCCCACAGCTGCAGCCTTACCTGTTGTGCTACAGAGCAGATCTAGACTTTTGGAAATGTCCTCTCAGTATTAAGCATTACCTTGGACTCACTAGCCCCACCTGCTGCCAGCTGTGGACAATTTTCTATCAAAGCAGCCCTTAAAAAGGAAGTGATGCTATCTCTCAGCGCCCGTTTGTGTGGAATAGCTCCCTGGGTGTTGTGACTGCTTTTTGATCTTGATTTTCGTGTTGAACTTCTGCCTAAATTCCTGACTACTCTCTAGCCTGCTAATTTTGTACTTCACTGCCAGCTTGTGTATGACCTTTGCCTGCCTGACCACTCTCTGGATTTTGATCGTGTACTGTTTTGCGTGATCTGTTGCCAACCTAATCTGCCTGACTACATTTTCGCCTGAATCCTCAGCACACAAGTTCCACTTCGGACACCACCTATCACAGGTACCTTACACATCTCTAACGAGGCATGATTTCCTGGGGGGCCAGCGTAAGAGCAGCACACCGTCTGAATCACACCGCAGAGCTCCGCCTGTGCAGGGCGCTGCCTCTGCCCGTTATTCAAAAAGTTCTTTGGTGTGGGCCTTTTTTGAGTCGAGTGCATCAGATCGCACAGCTGCTGTTTGCAACATATGTCTCAAGCGTATATCGCGTGGCCAAAACATCAGCCGCTTGGGCACCACATGCTTGACCAGACATATGTTGACCTGCCATGCAGCTCGTTGGCAAGCCTACCTTAAAGACCGACACCAAAGAACAAAGCGGATCTCTCCTTGCACTGCATCAGCTGGGATCTCCAACCCCACTATACCTTCAGTCCTCTCTGAAACCTGCACTGAGAGGAATGAAGGTGTAGAATTAGGTGTGTCACAACCAAGTACTTGCGGGCACTCTGCTAGCAGTACACCAACGTCCGATTCTAGCAGGCAAATTTCCCTGCCCCAGCTGCTGGACCTTCAAAAGAAGTTCACTCCCAGCCATCCACATGCCCAGCGGTTGAATGCTAGCTTGGCTAAATTGCTAGCGCTTCAACTGCTGCCTTTTCAGTTGGTAGACTCGGCCCCCTTCCGTGAGTTTGTGCAATGTGCGGTTCCTCAGTGGCAGGTTCCCAAACGCCACTTTTTCTCACGAAAGGCGATTCCGGCTCTCTACCAGCATGTGGAAGGCAATGTCTTGGCCTCGCTGTACAGGGCGGTCAGCGGTAAGGTGCATATTACCGCTGACTCATGGTCCAGCAGGCATGGACAGGGACGTTACCTTTCTTTCACGGCCCATTGGGTCACTCTTTTGGCAGCTGGGAAGGATGCAGGACAAGGTCCAGTAGTGTTGGAGGTTGTTCCGCCGCCACACCTCCAAAATGCTACTACTGGTTGTGACACACCTCTGTCCTTCACCCCCTCCTCTTCTTCTTCCTCCATGGCCTCTTCCCGTGCTTTGTCCTCGGAACCAGCGGTGCTCCGTAGGCGTTCAAGGGGCTACGCAAGTACGCAGGCAAAAAGATGCCATGCCGTGCTTGCGCTGGTGTGTTTGGGGGACAGGAGCAACACTGGAGCAGAGGTTCTGTCTGCTCTGCAGGGGCAGGCCGAGAGGTGGTTGACGCCACGCCAGCTTAAACCAGGAATGGTGGTTTACGACAATGGCACCAACCTCCTCTCCGCCCTCCGACAGGGACAACTGACCCATGTGCCCTGTGTGGCTCACGTCCTTAACCTGGTGGTGCAGCGGTTCTTGGGCAGGTACCCGGGCTTACAGGATGTCCTGAGGCAGGCCAGGAAAGTCTGTGTGCATTTCCGCAGATCTTATAATGCCAGTGCTCGCCTGGCTGAGCTGCAAAAGGAGTTGAACCTGCCCAAGAACCGCCTTATATGTGACATGCCCACCAGGTGGAACTCAACGTTGGCCATGCTGCAGCGGCTGCACATGCAGCAGAGGGCCATCAATGAGTACCTGTGCGACTACGGCACCAGGACAGGGTCAGGGGAGCTCGGGTTTTTTTCACCACACCAGTGGGGCATGATCAGGGATGCATGCACTGTCCTGGCACCATTTGAGGAGGCCACGAGGATGGTGAGCAGTGACAGTGCATGCATCAGTGACACTGTACCTCTTGTCCACCTGTTGAAACATACGCTGTGTGGAATAATGGACAGGGCACTTGAGTCAGAACAGAGGCAGGAAGAGGAGGACTTCCTTGCCTCTCAAGGCCCCCTTTACCCAGACAGTGTTCCTTCTGTCCCACCCATCGCACAGGAAGAGGAGGAGGAGGAGGAGGATTGTGTCAGCATGGAGGTGGAGCCTGGCACTCAGCATCATCAGCAGCAGTCTTTTAGGGATTATTTACAGTCCCAAGAAACCCGTGGACTTGTACGTGGCTGGGAGGAGGTGGCTGCGGATCATGTCGTCCTTAGTGACCCAGAGGACTCCGGACCGAATGCCTCAGCTAACCTACGCTGCATGGCCTCCCTGATCCTGCAAAGTCTGCGGAAGGATCCTCGTATTCTTCAGATCAAGGAGAGGGACCATTACTGGCTGGCCACTCTCCTTGATCCACGGTACAAGGGTAAGGTTGCGGACCTTATCTTACCGTCGCAGAGGGAGCAGAGGATGAGACAACTCTGGGAGGCCTTGCAGAAAGGTCTGTGCAACGCGTTCCCAGAGACTGGGAGGTTACAAACTCCTGGTCCTGGACAACGAGTTGCTGAGGCTTCGGTCAGTCAAAGAAGGAGCGGTGGGGAAGGTGGCCGTCTGACCGATGCATTCAGACAATTCTTTAGTCCTCAGCCCCAAGGTATGATCGGTTCCAGCAACCATCGCCAGCGTCTGATATACATGGTGCAGGAATACCTAGGGGCAAGGTCAGACTTGGACACCTTCCCCACCGAAAATCCTCTGGCTTACTGGGTCTTGAGGATGGATCACTGGCCAGAGCTTGCACAGTATGCAATTGAGCTACTGGCCTGTCCTGCATCCAGCGTTCTTTCAGAACGCACATTCAGTGCTGCTGGAGGATTTGTCACGGATCACAGGGTGCGCCTGTCCACCGACTCGGTTGATCGACTGACCTTCATAAAGATGAACCAGTCTTGGATCACCACCAGCTACCAAACACCTGAAGCTGATATAACAGACTAATTTATTTTCAAATGTCACATCCCTTCAAGACTGATGCTGATGCTGAGTGACTGTCCTGTTATGTTGACTGACTATCCTCCTCCTCCTCAATGATCCGATTGATGATGATGATAGCTTGGAAGAACATTTTTGTTTCTGGGTGCCGCCACCAGTGGCTAAGGCACAATTTTTCAGCCCCTGTTGAACAGGGGCATGTAATTTCAATTTTTTATGCAATGCTTTGCAGCAGGGCTCATTCCTGCACTCCAACTAGAGTATCTGGGAGAGGTTGCAGTGTCGTGGGACCAGCACCAGTGCCTAAGGCCCAATTTTTCAGCCCCTGTTTAACAGGGGCGTGTAATTAAAATTTTTGATGCAATACTTTGCAACAGGGCTCATTGCTGTGCTCCAATTACAGTATCTGTGAGGGGTTGCAGTGTTGTGGCACCAGTGCCTAAGGCCCAATTTTTCTGCCCCTGTTTAACAGGGGCATGTAATTACAATTCTTGATCTAATAATTCACAGCAGGGCCCATTCCTGCGCCCACCAAGAGTAACTGTGAGGCCTTACAGTGTTGTGTCAACACCACCACCACCATTGGCCCAGTTTTTCAGCCCCTGTTCAACAGGGGCATGCAATTACAGTTCTTGATCTAATAATTCACAGCAGGGCCCATTCATGCGCCCACCAAGAGTAACTGTGAGGCCTTACAGTGTTGTGGCAACACCAACATGTAAGGGGCAAATTTCAGCAGAGTATATACGGCAGGCCCCTACTTTCAAACATCCAACTTACAAACGACTCCTACTTGCAAACGATAGGAGACAACAGGAAGTGAGAGGAAATCTACCCCTAGGAAGGGAAATTCTCTCCTGTAAGAGTTAATATGGGAAAAAGGTGTCTCCTCTCTACTGATGCTTTATCACCAATGCTTGTTTCAATAAAAACCCCACTTTTCAAAAACATTTGTCGTTGGGACGGAAAGTGAGGTGAAATGTTCTGAACAGGGGCACAGACAGCAAAACAAATGTTACAGGGGTGATAACCCTTCCCTATGTTTTCCAAAAAGCTTAAAAATAGATTTTTTGGCTGGAGCTACACTTAAACAATGTACCTGTTCAAAATTACAAACAGATTCTACATAAGAACAAACCTACAGTCCCTGTCTTGTATGCACCGCCTGTACAGTATATGGCTGTTCAGAGTATATAGGGCCTTTTTTATTTTGTGTGCGGGGTTCCCCTTAATATCCATACAAGACCCAAAGGGGCTGGTAATGGTCTGGGGTAGGGGGGGGGTGATGGAGTAGCTATGCCATTTTTCTCAAAGATTTTCATCCATATTACCGGGACCAGACATTACATTAAAGCCGCAAGCAGTTTTAAATGGCTTTTTTTTCCTTTAGAAATGTCATTTTGTGCAGGGACAGTTCTAAACACGGGAAACACGTGGCACTTCACAGGCATACTTTAGACACCCCCCAGGTACGATATTTAAAGGAATATTTGACTTTTTCTTTCACTTTATGCATCATTAAAATGACTGTTCACGAAAAACGGCCGTTTTTAAAACTTCTTTTTGCATTGATACATGTCCCCTGGTGCAGAACCCGGGTTCCCAAACCCTTTTTAGGACAATAACATGCATATTAGTCGTTATAATTAGCACTTTAGATTTCGAACGTTCGCATCCATTTTATTTAATAGGGTTCTAACGTTTGTGTGAACTTTCGGTCCGTTCGCGGGTTCTGGTGCGAACCGAACCCGGGGTTGTTCGGCTCATCCCTACTGTGGAGGAGCCCTTAGCCCTGTATGCTTGCTGGATTGTTTGAACAATCCATGATGCAATTGTCCTGGTTGAAGCTTTCTTCCCTTTGTTGTTTCCAGAAAGTAGAATAAACAGATGATCAGATCGTCTGAAGGAAGAAGTAATTTGCAAATACTCTTTTAGGATTTCACCTATATCCAGGGGATGAGTTTCACTGGAATCTGGAGTCATAAATGTAGGTAGAACAATTTCTCGATTTTCGTGAAATACCGAAGACACTTTTGGATTTGAACCCAACATGGGTATAAGGACTACTCGATCCGGGAAAAATGTTAGAAAAGGTTCTTCATGACCCAGAGACCCGATCTCAGAGACCCTCTTAGCCGAGGTGATGGCTACTAAGAAGGCTATTTTCGCTGAAAAGTCCTTAATGGAGGACAGGGAGGGCCCCGACATACTGAGTCCAGTCAGTAAATCTAGAACAAGGGGAAGATCCCACTTGGCAAATCTTGGTTTCCTTTGGGGCTTAATTCTTGATGCCCCCCTGAAATGATTGTTTGACTAAGGGATGGACTGCCCATGAGACCCCAGAGAAGGCTGACAAGGCCGAAACTTGTACTCTTAAAGAACTAACAGATAAGGGTAAGTCTAGTCCGGTTTGCAGAAAACTAAGCACATCCCGAACTCCCGGATTTCTGAAGGACTTCCCTGAAACAGAGGAGAACTCGACAAATTTGGCCCAGATTCTTCTATAAACCTTGTTGGTACTTGCCCTTCTTGAGCTCAACAGTGTAGACATCACTCTAGAGGCACAACCGAGGGATTTCAGCCTCTCCCTCTCAAGAACCAGACCGTCAGTTTCATCAGTGCCGGACAAGGGTGTAGGAGTGACCCTTGAGAGAGAAGGTCCGGCCAGAGAGGAAGAGGTACCGGGTTCCGGTAGCTCAGTTGGATCAAGAGGGGAAACCAAGGCCTGTTGGGCCAGTTAGGAGACACCACTGTTACTTCGGCTGATTCCGCTTGAAGTCTCCTCAGGAATTTGAGAATTATTGGGATCGGGGGAAATGCGTATGCCCTCCTGAACCTCCATCTGTCCGTCAGGGCATCTGTTCCGACTGCCTGGCTGCAACGGCCCCGAGAGTAGAACTTCACTACTTTGGAATTGTAGAGGGAAGCGAATAGGTCCACTTTGGGATTGACTCCCAGGGACAGAATCCAGTTGAAGGACTGTACGTGGAGGGGCCACTCGTTGTTGTCTAGATGAGTTCGTGAGAGGAAATCCGCCTGTGAGTTCTGTACTGGCCAGATTTTTCTGGGCCCAAGTCATGTTGGGCTTGACTTCTAAAAGAAGTGTGGAACTCCGTGTCCCCCCTTGTCTCTTCACGTATGACACTGCTGTAGTGTTGTCCATCCTGATCAACACCGATTCTCCTTTCAGAAACCGAAAAAAGGATTGGAGGGCACACCAAGCTGCCCGGAGCTTTAGGACATTTGAGCCTGGGTTGCGGAGGCGAGCGTCCCACCTGTCCTGAGCAAGGTTCTGACCACAGAGAGCCCCCCAGCCGGAACCGCTGGCATCAGTCATGATTGTGACCCAGGAGATGGGGCAATGGAGTGACAGTTTTGCAAATTCTTGAGTTGGAGCCACCAGAAGAGTCTGTTCCTCATTGTTGCGGATATGTGGATGAGTTGACTCTTGTCCCCTGACTTCCACTGCCATAGGAACCCTGACTGAAAAGGGCGTAACCTCCATAGAGCCCATTTGACCATGGGGGTCGTGGAGTCCATTGTGCCAATGATTCTTAGGCATTGTGATGCTTTCAGATGAGGAGCATCCAGAGCGCGAGAAATCCTCTTCCGAATCACCGGAATCTTTTCTACTGGCAGGGAGATGGTGTTCTCCACTGTGTTGAAAAGAACCCCTAAGTAAATTAAGCGTTGGGCTGGATCCAGGTGGCTTTTTTCCAGGTTTAGAAGCCATCCAAAGCTGGAAAGGGTTGAGATCACTTGTTCTCTGTGCACCAGCAGCTGTTCTCTGTTTTGAAACAGAACTAGGAGGTCGTCCAAATAATGGTAAAGACGCATATCCTTTAACCTGATGAGGGCCACTACGGCCAAGAGGACCTTGGTGAAAACCCGAGGGGAAGTTGTCAAACCGAATGGTAGGCAGATGAATTGTAGATGTTCCTGCCCGACATGGAACCGGAGGTACTTTAGAAAGTCCTTTGCCACTGGCACGTGGAAATAGGCGTCTTTCAGGTCTATCGAAATCATCCAGTCGCCTGGTTGGATGGCTTGTTGGATTGTTGACAGAGTCTCCATTTTGAATTTTCCGTGCCTTATAAATTTGTTCAGGTACGTCAAGTCTATTACCAGGCGCCAGGCACCGCTTTTCTTTTGGACTAAGAAAAGGGGAGAATACACACCTTGGAACTGTTCTTCCTCTGGGACACACACTACTGCTCCCTGGGTTTTCAGCAGATCTACGTAGGACAGTAAGGCCTGTTTTTGCTCTTCCGTACTTGGGAGTAGGGTTGAGACAAATCTGGGGGGAGGAATGCTGGAGAAGGACCATGCGTGACCTGACGACACTGTCCTGACGACCCAGAAGTCTGAGATTGAGGCCACCCAGACGTGCTGGAAGAGGCGCAGGTGTGCTCCTACCCGACCCGCCTGGGCGGGCAACATCTTAAAAGGATTTAGCCTGATCGCGACCACTGGACGCTTGGCTCTTTGCTGGCTTGCGAAAGGACGCTTGGCCTCTACTCCAGTTTATTCTGAGGTCCCGGCCGGGTCTATTGGAGCGTGCTTCCCACTAAGGCTCCGGGCTGCGTCTTCTGAACTGGGGCTTCCTTCGACCCTGTGGACGCTTGTCCTGTGGAAGAAAGCCAGATTTTCCACCTGTGGCCTTAGCTATGGCGTCATCTAGTTTGTTACCAAACAGCGATGATCCTTCGAAAGGAATCTTGCACCATGTTTGCTTAGAAGATGGGTCAGCCTGCCAAGGGCGTAGCCATAGGGCTCATTTAGCTGTAACTAAGGATAGCATAATCCTGGACAGTAGACGGATCAGATCAACCGATGCTTCTCCCAAGAAGGCCACCGCTAGTTTTAGCTCTACTGCTGCTGAGTTACTGGCCAGCTCTTCTGAAACACCTCTAAGGAAGGAATCTACATTCTCCGTCCATGCCTCCATAGCCTTAGACATGGCTGCCAAGGCTAGGGCGGGTTTTCAAGCTGTCCCAGCAAGACCGTAAATTCTTTTGAGGTCCTGATCCATTCTTCTGTCAAGACTGTCCTTAAAGGAGACTGCGTCTTCTAGAGGGAGCATGACGTATTTAGCCAGACGCATTACCGCTGCGTCCACAGGAGGAATGTTCTCCAGGTATTTTACCTCATATGCCTTGAAGGGATACCATCTGGAGGCTTTATTCGTCATCGAGGACTTCCTGTCCACTTTGCTCCACTCCTCGTCAAAATTGCCCTTTAGTTCGGCTAAAAGCGGAAAAATTGGGCGCTCTTTCACCAGGCGCTTGAAAAAAAAATTCTGTTTAGCTGGGGGAGTAGATGGGTCTTCCCACATAAGGGCCTCTTTGACCGCCTTAATAAGCGGAGTCACTTGAGAGAAATCGAATTCCACACTCTCTTTATCACTCTCCAATTCTCCTTCCGAGGGAAGAGGCGACGATGCGTAGGGCTGGGAAGGACCTGGGACTTCACGGACCACATCAGCCGGGGAGCTAGATCGAGTAGTGCTGGACGTTGAACCACCTGTTTCACTAGAGACTCGATCCGTTGATCCTCTGTCTCTTTTTCCCCAACCGCATGGGCATAGCAATGGCTACATAAAGATGTGCCCTCTGGGACTCGTGAGCCGCATCCCCAGCAGGCTCTCCGATCAGAATAACTGTCCTGGCTGTGGGAGTGGTGAATGGAGGAGGAATGGGAGCTTCTCCTCTGGTGGTGTGATGCAGACGGGGAATCACGTCTGTGTTTTGATTTTGAAGTTGACGAATGCTGCGGCATGGCAAGGTCTGTGTCGATTTGAAGATCTTCGGAAGGGCTAAAAGGAACAAAGGGGAATTGGGGGAGAAAGATAAACCGTCAAGCAACAATACTTGCGACTGAACCCCAAGCCCTCCCCTCTCCCGCACATACCTTGTGCGTGAGGGCTGGCCACATGTAAGCGGTGAATAGTTCATAACTTCTGGACTAGAGTGTCACAATAGAGACAGGTTGACAAAGAAAACCTACAGTATCATACAAAAAAATAAATAGGTAACTTGCCCTTTAACAAAAAACGCACTACATGACGATAGGCATTATACAGTGTAAACATGTATTATATACACAAATACATACACCCCTAGCTATGATAATACAGAACAGACAAAACATTTCATACTCTGCCTTTAAATTTAAAAGCACACTGACCTTGTGAGAAGAAAAACCAGCAGGGAGATCCAGTAGTCTCTGCTCACCTGTCAGGGGAGATCCCAAATGACACAGGCGAGCATCAGCTTTTAAATTCCCCGCCTGGTTGTGACATCACCCCTCATTCATCCAGCACACCTGCATGGAGGAAAGTCTCGCTCTGAGAGCGGACACTGCGCATGCGCAAACGGCGGCGGCGCCCGATATTCGGGTCACCGCTGTGGACTGGAACACAGAGCGTTCCAGCCGCCATTAGGGAGAGCAGGGGCATGGGACATAGACACAACAAATAATACAAGGATGCGACTGCCATGGAGCATGGAAAATAAAGTAGCAGACCTTGCCAGCCGAGGGATCTTGGGCACACTGCAGCAACTCCCATCCAGTCGTTCGTGGTTGCTGTAAGCTCTCCACCCGCCCATGGCTGAGCTCCGAGCTGCACCGCTAAAGGTGTGCCATCAATCCATCCATCCGGGAATCTGCACAGCCGTGCATGCTTCAGGTCCATTGGAGGAGGACAAAAAAGGAACACAGTGCTGAGAGGTGAGCTTACTTTTATGGGTATGGGGTCCTATAGCATTGGAGAGGAGGCAGGGTTAACCCACACGTAGGCTGCCATGGAGTCTGTCAGGAAAGACACTTTAGATACTGTTCTCCTATTCTGCTCTTCAAAAAGATACTAATTTAGGGCAAAAAAAAAATTGTGATTTCTGGGCCAAAAAATTTTTTTGCTGCATTTTCTGCATATCTGTACATGTGAGATACACACTTTAGATACTGTTCTCCTATTCTGCTCTTCAAAAAAACTAATAATTTAAGGCAAAAAAATTTTTTTAGGTGCATTTCTGCCCCCAAAAAAATGTTGGTGCATTTTCTGCATATCTGTACATATGAGATACACACTTTAGATACTGTTCTCCTATTCTGATCTTCAAAAAAATGCTAATTTAGGGCAAAAAAAATTTTTTTGGTGCGTTTTCTGCATATCTGTACCTGTGAGATACACCCTTTAGATACTGTTGCTCTATTCTGCTATTCAAAAAACACCCATTTAGGGCAAGATCCTAAATTTGAGAAATATGAGGAGATCTTCAAATAAGGGACGTGGCCCCGGTCGTGGTGCTGCTGGTGGAGCTCCTGTTGCAGGGAGAGGACGTGGTCGATCTGTGCCAGCTACACGCAGAAGTGAAACACCTTCCTCAGGTACGAGTAGGCGACAGAGCCTGCAGCGGTATTTGGTCGGGCCTAATGCGGCTCTACGAATGTTGAGGCCAGGCCCAGGACAAGTACAGGCGATAGTAGATTGGGTAGCTGACAGTGCTTCCAGTTCCTTCACATTGTCTCCCACCCAGTCTACTGCTGAAAGATCAGAGTTGGCACCTGCAGCCGATGTCCATCAGTCTTTCACTTCACCCCCTTGCAAATCAGCCAAGCAGTCTGAGCCCCAAGTCATGCAGCAGTCTCTTCTGCTTTTTGATGACTCTGTTAGCAGGGTTTCCCAGGGCCATCCACCTAGCCCTGCCCCAGAAGTGGAAGAGATTGAGTGCAATGATGCCCAACCACTTATGTTTCAAGATGAGTACATGGGAGGACCATCGTAGCACGTCTCGGAAGATGAAGAAACACAGGTGCCAACTGCTGCTGCTTTTGCAATTGTGCAGACTGACAAGAAGGGCAGGGGTGAAGACTGGGTGGAAGATGATGTGGAGGACGATGAGGTCCTCGACCCCACATGGAATCAACGTCATGCAGGTGAACTGTGTAGTTCGGAGGAAGAGGCGGTGGTCGCACAGAGCCACCAGCACAGCAGAAGAGGGAGCAGGGTGCAAAAGCGGAGCGTCCGTCCCCT
The DNA here is from genome assembly GCA_029206835.1 of Rana muscosa. Lineage (NCBI taxonomy): Eukaryota > Metazoa > Chordata > Amphibia > Anura > Ranidae > Rana > Rana muscosa. Next base: position 17,644,862 of record JARGYO010005626.1, read on the forward strand.
AGACAGTACGCCTGCTACTGCCCAACGCAGCAAGGGACCGAGCACACCAAAGCCAGGTCCAAGGAGTTCCCTAGCATGGCAGTTCTTCAGACAATGTGCTGATGACAAGACACAAGTGGTTTGCACGCTGTGCAATCAGAGCCTGAAGGAAAGCATAAACGTTCTCAACCTGAGCACAACCTGCATGTCCAGGCATCTAAGTGCAAAGCACGAGCTGCAGTGGAGTAGACACCTCAAAAACCAAGAAAGGTCTCTGGCTCCTCCTGCTTCCTCTTCTGCTGCAGTCTCGGCCTCTTCATCCACCTCTGTAGTGACAGTGGCACCTGCCACCCCGCAAACAGAGGATCTGCCAGCAACACTACCACCTGGGTCACCAACCATCTCCACAATGTCCCATGGAAGCGTTCAGCTCTCTATCTCCAAAACACTGGAGCAGAAGAGGAAGTACCCCCCTACCCAACCGCGATCCCTGGCCCTGAATGCCAGCATTGCAAAATTCCTGGCCTTTGAAATGCTGTCATTCCGTCTGGTGGAGACGGAGAGTTTTAAAAGCCTGATGGCATTGGCTGTCCCACAGTACGTCGTGCCCAGCCGCCACTACATTTCCAGGTGAGCCATCCCTTCCCTACACAACCAAGTGGGGGACAAAATCAGGTGTGCACTGCGCAACGCCATCTGTGGCAAGGTCCACCTAACTACGGATACGTGGACCAGTAAGCACGGTCAGGGACGTTATATCTCCCTAACAGCACACTGGGTAAATGCAGTGGCGGCTGGGCCTGAGGCAGATAGCAGTTTGGCGCATGTCCTTCCACCACGAGGATTGCAGGGCGCTTCAGTTTGCCTCCTGTTGCTAACTCCTCCTACCCCGCTTCCTCTTCCTCTACCGCCTCCTCATCCGGTCAGCGTAACACCTTCACCACCAACTTCAGCACAGCCAGGGGTAAACGACAGCAGGCAGTTTTAAAACTGACCTGTTTGGGGGAAAAACGCCACACCGCGCAGGAGTTGTGGAGGGACATGGAACAACAGACCGATGAGTGGTTGGTGAGCCTCAAGCCCGGCATGGTGGTGTGCGATAATGGGCGAAATCTCGTAGCAGCTCTGGGCCTAGCCGGTTTGACGCACATCCCTTGCCTGGCGCATGTGCTGAATTTGGTGGTGCAGGGGTTCCTTAAAAATTAACCCGATATGCCAGAGCTGCTGCAGAAAGTGCGGGCCATCTGTGCGCACTTTCGGCGTTCTCACCCTACTGCTGCTCGCCTGTCAGCGCTGCAGCGTAACTTCGGCTTTCCCGTTTACTGCCTCATATGTGACGTGCCCACAAGGTGGAACTCCACCTTGCACATGCTGGCCAGACTGTGCGATCAGCAGCAGGCGATAGTGGAGTTTTAGCTGCAGCACGCATGCGTGAGTCGCTCTGCGGAACAGCACCACTTCACCAGCAATAACTGGACCTCCATGCGAGACCTGTGTGCCTTGTTGTGCTGTTTCAAGTACTCCACTAACATGGCCAGTGCCGATGATGCCGTTCTCAGTGTTACTATCCCAGTTCTATGCCTCCTTGAAAGAACGCTTCGGGCGATGATGGAAGAGGATGTGGCACAGGAGGAGGAGGAGGAGGAGGAGGAAGAAGGATCATTTCCAAGGCTTTCAGGGCAGTCATTCACAAGTGGCTCCGAGGGTGGGTTCCTGCACCAACAAACGCCAGGTACACAATTGTCCAGCAAGGGCACAGTTCTGGAGGATGACGAGGTGGAGGATGAGGAGGAGGAGATGGAGGAGGAGGAACCATGTTCACAGCAGGGTGGCACCTAGACCAGCTCATGGCCATCACTGGTGCGTGGCTGGGGAGATACAGAGGACACAGACGATACACCTCCCACAGAGGACAGCTTTTCGTTGCCTCTGGGCAGCCTGGCACACATGAGTGATTACATGCTGCAGTGTCTCCGCAACGACCGCAGAGTTGCCCACATTCTAACAGGTGCTGATTACTGGGTGGCCACCCTGCTGGATCCCCGTTACAATGACAACGTACCGTCCTTAATTCCCTCACTGGAGCGTGATTGTAAGATCCGTGAGTACAAGCGCACGCTGGTAGACGCGGTGCTGGTGGCATTCCCACCTGACAGCGGGGGCACAGTGGAAGCACAAGGCGAAGGCAGAGGAGGAGGAAGAGGTCGCCAACGCAGCCGGGGCACCGCCAGCACCTCAGAAGGCAGGGTTAGCATGGCCGAAATGTGGAAAAGCTTTGTCAGCATGCCACAACAACCAGCACCACCAGCTGATATGGAACGACTTGGCAGGAGGCAGCATTTCATCAACATGATGGAGCAGTATGTGTGCACAGGCCTACACCTACTGAATGACGGGTCTGCCCCCTTCAACTTCTGGGTCTCCAAATTGGGCACATGGCCTGAGCTTGCCCTTTACGCCTTGGAGGTGCTGGCCTGCCCTGCAGCCAGTGTATTATCTGAACATGTATTTAGCACGGCAGGGGGGCGTTATCACAGACAAGTGCAGCCGCCTGTCCAGAGCCAATGTGGACAAGCTCACGTTCATTAAAATGAACCAGGGCATGGGTCCCACAGGACTTGTCCATACCTTGTGCAGAATAGACATGTATACCGGCCTTATTTTTGATCTCTCTCACTTTTTTGAGGTGTACCCTAATTTAAAAAAAAGAAAATTAAAACAAAAACCAGTGTTGGCTACCTCGTCCTCTACCGCCGCTTCCACCTACACCGCCACATCCACCGCCACCTGAACCTCCTACTCCATATGGACCTCGTCAAGATTATTATTTTTTATTTTTATGTATTTTATGTTATTTTAAGTTATTATTTCCCTATCCACATTTGTTTGCAGAGCACTTTCTATGCTCTTAACAACATTTTGCTGCCATTTGCAGCCCTCTAGCTCTTTACATTACTTTTTTAGAGCAATTTTAGTCCTCAAAGTTCGGGTCCCCATTGACTTCAATGGGGTTTGGGTTCGGGGTCAAGTTCGGGTCAAGTTCGGGTCCCAAACTCGAACCTTTTTCCGAAGTTCGGCCGAACCCGTCAAACCGGAACATCCAGGTATCTGCTCAACCCTAATTGTAATCTTTGTTAAAATAATTTTTGGCACAATAAAGATCATGTGCCATCCAAGTGTATACTGTACAAGATATTTGCTCAACATGTTTTGCCAGGAAATGGTTTCTTCAGGAGACTTTATACTTTATTGTACATGATATTCACTGAAAACAGAAAAGTACACACTTTTATGTTTTCAGTGACTATCTTTTCTACTTTTATGTTTTCAGTGAATATCCTGTACAATAAAGTATAACGTCTCCTGAAGAAGCCATTTCCTGGCAAAACATGTTGAGAAAATATTGTTGTACAGTATACACTTGGATCGCACATGATCTTTATTGTGACAAAAAATATTTTAACAATGATTACAGTATCTTTTTTATTGTATTGAATAACATGTGTTGTATTTCAAAACATATTATAGCACATTATCTGTGTCTGGCACCTTAAAAGTCCCCACCCATTTTTTCATTTGATTTTATATAGTTAATAAAGTTGTCATTTGATAACAAACTTTGGCTTGTTCATAATACCACACATACAGTTTTATTTGAAGTCTCCATTCCAAACAGAGTACTGAGTGCCATCCTTTAGTGAAATTGCAGGTGACATAGACTATAATGCTCCTGGAAACAACCATCTAAATGTATCCCTCTCTTTTGGGGGGTATGAGTAAATGTAGGTAAATAAAAGAACCAGAACCTTTGATAGGTGGAAAGGTGGGTTTGATAATGAAGTTGGCAGTGTCTTCACCCAGAACAGGGCCTCAATGAACAGAGGGGTTTCCCTTCCTGGGAAATTAACTAATAATCTAATCAAAGCAGTTAGGAGCAGCAATCAGGAGAAACTACAGCAACCAGCATAAAACATTAAACATAAGTATATAGACTCACACCAGTATGTAAATAAAGCAATCTTTACATAACAAAATATTAATAATGCTGCATGCATTGCAATGGACAAACAGGCATTATCAGCAAAGAACCCAACAAGAGTCCTGGTGAAATTGTGCACATACACCCAGGTATATACACTGCTCCAAAAAATTAAAGGCACACTTTGAAAACACATCAGATCTCAACGGGGAAAAATCTCATGCTGGATAGACATGTGCACTGACGATTTTTTTTTCGGAAATTCGAAAATTCGTTAATTCTGGAAATTAGTTTTTTTCGTTTTCGTTTTTTTGTTTTTTCTGGACATTTGGAAATTCGGGAAATTAGAAAAATTTGTTTTTTGCTTTTTTGGGAAATTCGGAAATGCGGGAAATTCAAAAAATTTGTTTTTTCCGTTTTTGTTTTTTTGCTTTTTTCTGAAGTTCGGGAAATTCGGACTTCCGAAAAACCCCCTGAAAAAAACGAATAAAACGAAAAAAAACGAATTTTTTGAATTTCCGAAAAAAGCAAAAAAACGAATTTCGGAAATTTGGAAATTCCAAAAATTCGGAAATTCAACGTTCCAAATTTCCCATTTTCGAATTTTCGATTTTCGAATTTTGCTTTTTCGAATTTTCAAATATCGAATTTTCGAATCTCGAATTTTCGAAATTTCCAATTTTCGAATTTTCGAAATTCCGAATTTCTGAAATTCGGAAATTGGAAATTTTGAAAATTCGAGATTCGAAAAATCTAAAATTCGGAAATTCGTTTTTTTGCTTTTTCGGAAATTCGAAAAAAAAAAACGTTTTTATTTTTTCTTTTTTTGCTTTTTTGCTTTTTTCGGAAATCTGAATTCCCTGAATTTCCGAAAAAAGCAAACAAACTAAAAAATTGGAAAAATTCTAAAATCTAAAATTCTAAAATGGGAAATTTGGAAAGTTGAATTTCCAAATTTTTTGAATTTCCGAAATTAGTTTTTTTCGGAAATTCGAAAAATTCATTTTTTTTCGTTTTTTTTGCTTTTCCGAAAAAAAAAAAAAAAAAAACCAAAACGAAAAAACCCTAAACAATCGGAAATTCGAAAATTCAAATTTACGAAATTCCAAAATTCGAAGTTTCGGAAATCCGAAAATCCGTAAATTCGTAAATTGAAAAATTTGTAAATCCGAAAATTCGTAAATTTTAAAATTCGTAAATTCGTAAATTCAAAATTACAAATTTTTTAAAATTTGTTAAAAACGAATTAGAAACAAAACAAATTGCACATGTCTAATTCTGGATATCTATACTAATATGGAAATCCACCTACAGAGGGCTAAATTCAAAGACACACCGAAAATCAAAGTGAAAAAATTATGCAGCAAGCTAGTCCGTTTTGCTGAAATTTCATTGCAGCAACTCAAAATGGTCCTCAGTATTTTGTATGGCCCCAAAATGCTTGTATGCATGCCTGACAACATCAGGGCATGCTCCTAATGAGACGACGGATGATGTCCTGGGGTATTTCCCCCCAGATCTGGACCACAGCATCACTGAGCTCCTGAACAGACTGAGGTGCAACCTGGTGGCACCGGATGGACCGAAACATAATGTCCCAGAGGTTATCTTTTTGGATTTAGGTCAGTTGAGCATTCAATGGCCACATGAGGCCGGGCATTGTCATGCACCAGGAGGAACCCAGGACCCACTGCACCAGCGTAGGGTCTGACAATGGGTCCAAGGATTTCATCCCGATACTTAATGGCAGTCAGGGTGCCATTGTGTAGCCTGTAGAGGTCTGTGCATCCCTCCATGAATATGCCTCCCCAGACCATCACTGACCCACCACCAAACCGGTCATGCTGAATAGGGATGAGCTTCGTGTTCGAGTCGAACATACGTTCGACTCGAACATTGGCTGTTCGATCGTTCGACGAAGATCGAACCATTTGGGCCGTTCGCGCCAAATTCGAGTGACACGAACGGCCCACAATGCACTACGCCATCGCAGTGTCATCCAGGCGCTGTGATTGGCCAAGCATGCACTGTGACCCCGCATGCTTGGCCAATCACAGCGCCGGCAGCGAGGAGAGCAATGATTGGCCACAGGCAGGATGCCTGTGGCCAATTATTGCTGATGGGGTTTAGTACACGCCCCACACTATAAAAGGCCGCCAGCGCGGCGGCCTTGTGTAGTGTGTTCCGGAGCAGGGAAAGAGAAGCATAGGCAGGGACAGTGTCATTTTTTTTCCTTTACTAATCCTGGATTCCTTGTGTTTAGGGACAAATAAGGATAGGTAGGGAGAGTGTCAGTGACAGTGTGCTATTCTGTGCTAATCCTTGTTTGTAGGGACAGAGAGGTACAGTGAGGGAAACTGACAGTGTGCTATTCTGTTCTAAAACTATTTTGCTGAACCATATTTTCAATCCTTGAGTTGGGGGACAGAGAGCTACAGTGAGGGAAAGTGTCAGTGTGCTATTGTGTTCTAAAACTATTTTGCTGAACCATATTTTCAATCCTTGAGTTGAGGGACAGAGAGGTACAGTGAGTGAAACTGACAGTGTGCTATTCTGTTCTAAATCAATTTTGCTGTTCCATATTTTCAATCCTTGAGTTGAGGGACAGAGAGCTACAGTGAAGGAAAGTGTCAGTGTGCTATTGTGTTCTAAAACTATTTTGCTGAACCATATTTTCAATCCTTGAGTTGAGGGACAGAGAGCTACAGTGAGGGAAAGTGTCAGTGTGCTATTGTGTTCTAAAACTATTTTGCTGAACCATATTTTCAATCCTTGAGTTGAGGGACAGAGAGCTACAGTGAGTGAAACTGACAGTGTGCTATTCTGTTCTAAATCAATTTTGCTGTTCCATATTTTCAATCCTTGAGTTGAGGGACAGAGAGCTACAGTGAAGGAAAGTGTCAGTGTGCTATTGTGTTCTAAAACTATTTTGCTGAACCATATTTTCAATCCTTGAGTTGAGGGACAGAGAGCTACAGTGAGGGAAAGTGTCAGTGTGCTATTGTGTTCTAAAACTATTTTGCTGAACCATATTTTCAATCCTTGAGTTGAGGGACAGAGAGCTACAGTGAGTGAAACTGACAGTGTGCTATTCTGTTCTAAATCAATTTTGCTGTTCCATATTTTCAATCCTTGAGTTGAGGGACAGAGAGGTACAGTGAGGGAAACTGACAGTGTGCTATTCTGTTCTAAATCAATTTTGCTGTTCCATATTTTCAATCCTTGAGTTGAGGGACAGAGAGGTACAGTGAGGGAAACTGACAGTGTGCTATTCTGTTCTAAAACTATTTTGCTGAACCATATTTTCAATCCTTGAGTTGAGGGACAGAGAGCTACAGTGAGGGAAAGTGTCAGTGTGCTATTGTGTTCTAAAACTATTTTGCTGAACCATATTTTCAATCCTTGAGTTGAGGGACAGAGAGCTACAGTGAGTGAAACTGACAGTGTGCTATTCTGTTCTAAATCAATTTTGCTGTTCCATATTTTCAATCCTTGAGTTGAGGGACAGAGAGCTACAGTGAAGGAAAGTGTCAGTGTGCTATTGTGTTCTAAAACTATTTTGCTGAACCATATTTTCAATCCTTGAGTTGAGGGACAGAGAGCTACAGTGAGGGAAAGTGTCAGTGTGCTATTGTGTTCTAAAACTATTTTGCTGAACCATATTTTCAATCCTTGAGTTGAGGGACAGAGAGCTACAGTGAGTGAAACTGACAGTGTGCTATTCTGTTCTAAATCAATTTTGCTGTTCCATATTTTCAATCCTTGAGTTGAGGGACAGAGAGGTACAGTGAGGGAAACTGACAGTGTGCTATTCTGTTCTAAATCAATTTTGCTGTTCCATATTTTCAATCCTTGAGTTGAGGGACAGAGAGGTACAGTGAGGGAAACTGACAGTGTGCTATTCTGTTCTAAAACTATTTTGCTGAACCATATTTTCAATCCTTGAGTTGAGGGACAGAGAGCTACAGTGAGGGAAAGTGTCAGTGTGCTATTGTGTTCTAAAACTATTTTGCTGAACCATATTTTCAATCCTTGAGTTGAGGGACAGAGAGGTACAGTGAGTGAAACTGACAGTGTGCTATTCTGTTCTAAATCAATTTTGCTGTTCCATATTTTCAATCCTTGAGTTGAGGGACAGAGAGCTACAGTGAGGGAAAGTGTCAGTGTGCTATTGTGTTCTAAAACTATTTTGCTGAACCATATTTTCAATCCTTGAGTTGAGGGACAGAGAGCTACAGTGAGGGAAAGTGTCAGTGTGCTATTGTGTTCTAAAACTATTTTGCTGAACCATATTTTCAATCCTTGAGTTGAGGGACAGAGAGCTACAGTGAGTGAAACTGACAGTGTGCTATTCTGTTCTAAATCTATTTTGCTGTTCCATATTTTCAATCCTTGAGTTGAGGGACAGAGAGGTACAGTGAGGGAAACTGACAGTGTGCTATTCTGTTCTAAAACTATTTTGCTGTTCCATATTTTCAATCCCTGAGTTGAGGGACAGAGAAGGACACTCGTAGAAATTATCAGTGTGCTATTCTGTGCTAAATCTTGTTTGTAGGGAGGGACAGAGTAGGACAGTGAGGGAAAGTGTCAGTGTGCTATTCTGTTCTAAAACTTTTTTGCTGAACCATATTTTCAATCCTTGTGTTTAGGGACAGAGAAGGATAGGCAGGGGACAGTGTCAGTGTCATTGTTGCTAAGCCTCCTGCACAATATACACCTGAAGGTAGCCCTTATTGCTGTTTTTCCCATCTCCCTGCAGGCCATCCATTAAAATGTCTGGAAGGCAACCAAAGAGAGGCAGACAGTCAGGAGGCAAAAAAAGAGGGCAAGCAGGCTCTGTGTCTGGGGGCAACAGTGCTGGTCGTGTACGCGGTGCATTGTCATCAGCACATGGCCATGGGACACGCTTGTCATTGTTTTCGGCAGCTGGACATGTTGAGCCACATCATGCCGAAGACTTGGTAGAGTGGATGACCAAGCCCACCTCATCCTCCTCATCCTCTCTCACCCAGGCTCAGGGTAGTGGCAAAGCAGCTGCCAAAGCGTCCTCTTCTCTGGTATCATTATCTTCATTAGTCAATCCTTCCCTAGACCCACCATGCCCTCCTCCTGAGGAGTCCCCCGAACTGTTTGAGCACAGTGTTGGGTACATGCTCCAGGAGGATGCCCAGCGTTTGGAAGGATCTGATGATGATACCCAGCTAGAGGAAGGCAGCAGCGTGAGAGCAGAGAGAGGGGATGCTCAAGAAGGACACCAATCTGGCAGTCATGTTCCAGCAGCTGCAGCATACTGCCAGATTGGCTCCAGTGATGAGGAGGGAGGGGATGATGAGGTCACTGACTCCACGTGGGTGCCTAATAGGAGAGAGGAGGAGGAGGAGGATGAGGAGGAGGCACATCTCCAACGAGGCAGGATGCCCTTGAGTGGCCAGCGTATGGGCAGCACACCGACGGAATCACACCGCAGAGCTCCGCCTGTGCAGGGCGCTGCCTCTGCCCGTCATTCAAAAAGTTCTTTGGTGTGGGCCTTTTTTGAGGCGAGTGCATCAGATCGCACAGCTGCTGTTTGCAACATATGTCTCAAGCGTATATCGCGTGGCCAAAACATCAGCCGCTTGGGCACCACATGCTTGATCAGACATATGTTAACCTGCCATGCAGCTCGTTGGCAAGCCTACCTTAAAGACCCACACCAAAGAACAAAGCTGACCTCTTCTTGCACCGCATCAGCTGGGATCTCCAACCCCACTATACCTTCACTCCTCTCTGAAACCTGCTCTGAGAGGAATGAAGGTGTAGAATTAGGTGTGTCACAGGCAAGTACTTGCGGGCACTCTGCTAGCAGTACACCAACGTCCGATTCTAGCAGGCAAATTTCCCTGCCCCAGCTGCTGGACCGTCGAAAGAAGTTCACTCCCAGCCATCCACATGCCCAGCGGTTGAATGCTAGCTTGGCTAAATTGCTAGCGCTTCAACTGCTGCCTTTTCAGTTGGTAGACTCGGCCCCCTTCCGTGAGTTTGTGCAATGCGCGGTTCCTCAGTGGCAAGTTCCCAAACTACACTTTTTCGCACAGAAGGCTATTCCGGCTCTCTACAGGCATGTGGAAGGCAATGTCTTGGCCTCGCTGGACAGGGCGGTCAGCGGTAAGGTGCATATTACCGCTGACTCATGGTCCAGCAGGCATGGACAGGGACGTTACCTTTCTTTCACGGCCCATTGGGTCACTCTTTTGGCAGCTGGGACGGATGCAGGACAAGGTGCAGTAGTGTTGGAGGTTGTTCCACCCCCACGCCTCCAAAATGCTACTACTGGTTGTGACACACCTCTCTCCTCCACCCCCTCCTCTTCTTCTTCCTCCATGGCCTCTTCCTGTGGTTTGTCCTCGGAACCAGCGGTGCTCCGTAGGCGTTCAAGGGGCTACGCAAGTACGCAGGCAAAAAGATGCCATGCCGTGCTTGCGCTGGTGTGTTTGGGGGACAGGAGCCACACTGGGGCAGAGGTCCTGTCTGCTCTGCAGGGGCAGGCCGAGAGGTGGTTGACGCCATGCCAGCTTAAGCCAGGAATGGTGGTTTGCGACAATGGCACCAACCTCCTCTCCGCCCTCCGACAGGGACAACTGACCCATGTGCCCTGTATGGCTCACGTCCTTAACCTGGTGGTGCAGCGGTTCTTGGGCAGGTACCCGGGCTTACAGGATGTCCTGAGGCAGGCCAGGAAAGTCTGTGTGCATTTCCGCAGATCTTATAATGCCAGTGCTCGCCTGGCTGAGCTTCAAAAGGAGTTGAACCTGCCCAAGAACCGCCTTATATGTGACATGCCCACCAGGTGGAACTCAACGTTGGCCATGCTGCAGCGGCTGCACACGCAGCAGAGGGCCATCAATGAGTACCTGTGCGACTACGGCACCAGGACAGGGTCAGGGGAGCTCGGGTTTTTTTCACCACGCCAGTGGGGCATGATCAGGGATGCATGCACTGTCCTGGCACCATTTGAGGAGGCCACGAGGATGGTGAGCAGTGACAGTGCATGCATCAGTGACACTGTACCTCTTGTCCACCTGTTGGAGCACACGCTGCATGGAATAATGGACAGGGCACTTGAGGCAGAACAGAGGCAGGAAGAGGAGGACTTCCTTGCCTCTCAAGGCCCCCTTTACCCAGACAGTGTTCCTTCTGTCCCACCCATCACACAGGAAGAGGAGGAGGAGGATTGTGTCAGCATGGAGGCTGGCACTCAGCATCATCAGCAGCAGTCTTTTAGGGATGATTTACAGTCCCAAGAAACCAGTGGACTTGTACGTGGCTGGGAGGAGGTGGCTGCGGATCATGTCGTCCTTAGTGACCCAGAGGACTCCGGACTGAATGCCTCAGCTAACCTACGCTGCATGGCCTCCCTGATCCTGCAAAGTCTGCGGAAGGATCCTCGTATTCTTCGGATCAAGGAGAGGGACCATTACTGGCTGGCCACTCTCCTTGATCCACGGTACAAGGGTAAGGTTGCGAACCTTATCTTACCGTCGCAGAGGGAGCAGAGGATGAGACAACTCCGGGAGGCCTTGCAGAAAGGTCTGTGCAACGCGTTCCCAGAGACTGGGAGGTTACAAACTCCTGGTCCTGGACAACGAGTTGCTGAGGCTTCGGGCAGTCAAAGAAGGAGCGGTGGGGAAGGTGGCCGTCTGACCGATGCGTTCAGACAATTCTTTAGTCCGCAGCCCCAAAGTATGATCGGTTCCAGCAACCATCGCCAGCGTCTGATATACATGGTGCAGGAATACCTAGGGGCAAGGTCAGACTTGGACACCTTCCCCACCGAAAATCCTCTGGCTTACTGGGTCTTGAGGATGGATCACTGGCCAGAGCTTGCACAGTATGCAATTGAGCTACTGGCCTGTCCTGCATCCAGCGTTCTTTCAGAACACACATTCAGTGCTGCTGGAGGATTTGTCACGGATCACAGGGTGCGCCTGTCCACCGACTCGGTTGATCGACTGACTTTCATCAAGATGAACCAGTCTTGGATCACCACCAGCTACCACACACCAGATGCTGATATAACAGACTAATTGATTTTAAAATGTCACATCCCTTCAAGACTGATGCTGATGCTGAGTGCCTGTGCTGTTATGTTGTCTGGCTATCCTCCTCCTCCTCCTCAATGATACGATTAACGATGATAGCTTGGAAGATCATTTTGGTTTATGGGTGACGCCACCAGTGGCTAAGGCCCAATTTTTCAGCCCCTGTTTAACAGGGGCGTGTAATAAAATTTTTGATGCAATACTTTGCAACAGGCCTCATTGCTGTGCTCCAAGTACAGTATCTGTGAGGGGTTGCAGTGTTGTGCCACCAGTGCCTAAGGCCCAATTTTTCAGCCCCTGTTCAACAGGGGCATGCAATTATAATTATTGATCTAATAATTCACAGCAGGGCCCATTGCTGCACCCACCAAGAGTAACTGTCAGGCCTTACAGTGTTGTGGCACCAGCAACACCATCACCACCACCATCAAAGGCCCAATTTTTCAGCCCCTGTTCAACAGGGGCATGCAATTATAATTATTGATCTAATAATTCACAGCAGGGCCCATTGCTGCGCCCACCAAGAGTAACTGTCAGGCCTTACAGTGTTGTGCCACCAGCACCACCATCACCACCACCACCACCACCACCAAAGGCCCAATTTTTCAGCCCCTGTTCAACAGGGGGATGCAATTATAATTATTGATCTAATAATTCACAGCAGGGACCATTGCTGCGCCCACCAAGAGTAACTGTCAGGCCTTACAGTGTTGTGGCACCAGCACCACCATCAAAGGCCCAATTTTTACTACCACTGATCAACAATTATATGTTATTACAATTCCTGATATTATACTTGACAGCAGGGCGTTCCAGCACCCACCAAGAATAACTGTGAGTGCTTTCAGTGTTGTGCCAACACCAACACCTAAGGGGCCAATTTCTGCAGAGTATATACGGAAGGTCCCTACTTTCAAACATCCAACTTACAAACTACTACTACTTGCAAACGGAAGAAGACAACAGGAAGTGAGAGGAAATCTACCCCTTGGAAGGAAAATTCTCTCCTGTAAGAATTAATATGGGAGAAAGGTGTCACCTCTCTACTGATGCTTTATCACCAATCCTTGTTTCAATACAAACACCACATTTCAAAAACAGTTGTCATTGGGACGCAAAGTGAGGTGAAATGTTCTGAACAGGGGCACAGACAGCAAAACAAATGTGACAGGGGTGATAACCGTTCCCTATGTTTTCCAAAAAGCTAAAAAAAAAGAATTTGGCATGGAGCTACACTTAAACAATGCAGCTGTTCAAAATTACAAACAGATTCTACATAAGAACAAACCTACAGTCCCTGTCTTGTATGCACCGCCTGTATACGGCTGTTCAGAGTATATAGGGGCTTTTTTATTTTGTGTGCGGGGTTCCCCTTAATATCCATACAAGACCCAAAGGGGCTGGTAATGGGCTGGGGTAGGGGGGGGGGGGTTGATGGGGTAGCTATGCCATTTTTCCTAAGGATTTTCATCCATATTACCGGGACCAGACATTGCATTAAAGCCGCAAGCAGTTTTAAATGGCTTTTTTTCCTTTAGAAATGTTATTTTGTGCAGGGACAGTTCTAAACACGGGAAACACGTGGCACTTCACAGGCATACTTTAGACACCCCCCAGGTACAATATTTAAAGGAATATTTGACTTTTTTTTTTTCACTTTATGCATCATTAAAATGACTGCTCCCGGAAAACGTCCGTTTTTAAAACTTATTTTTGCATTGATACATGTCCCCTGGTGCAGAACCCGGGTTCCCAAACTCTGTTTCGGACAATAACATGGATAATAGTCGTTATAATTAGCACTTTAGAATCCGAACGTTCGCATCCATTGTATTTAATAGGGTTCTAATGTTCGCGCGAACTTTCGGTCCGTTCGCGGGTTCTGGTGCGAACCGAACCCGGGGGTGTTCGGCTCATCACTAATGCTGAACGATGCTACAGGCAGCATAAAGTTCTCCGCGGCTTCTCCAGACCCTTTCACGTCTGTCACATATGCTCAGGGAGAACCTGCTCTCATCTGTGAAAAGCATGGGGCACCAGTGGCAGACCTGACAATTCTGGTGTTCAATGAAAAATGCCAATCGAGCTCCATAGTGTCCGGCAGTGAGCACAGAGCACACTAGAGGACGTCGGGCCCTCAGGCCACCCCCATGAAGTCTGTTTCTGATGGTTTGGTCAGAGACATTCACACCAGTGGCCTGCTGGAGGTCATTTTGTAGGGCTCTGGCAGTGCTCATCCTGTTCCTCCTTGCACAAAGGAGCAGATACCGGTCCTGCTGATGGGATAAGGACCTTCTACGGCTCTGTCCAGCTCTCCTAGAGTAACTGCCTGTCTCCTGGAATCTCCTCCATGCTCTTGAGACTGTGCTGGGAGACACGGCAAACCTTCTGGCAATGAGACATATTGATGTGCCATCCTGGAGGAGTTGGACTGCCTGTGCAACCTTTATAGGGTCCAAGTATCGCCTCGTGCTACCAGTAGTGACACTGACCCTAGCCAAATGCAAAACTAGTGAAAAACAGTCAGAAAAGATGAATAGGGAAAAAAAATGTCAGACACCTCCACCTGAAAAAACATTACTGTTTTGGAGGTCGTCTCATTGTTGCCCATCTAGTGCACCTGTTGTTAATTTCAATTAACAGCAAAGCAGCTAAAAATGATTAATAACCCCCTCTGTATACACCCCTCCCCCTCTGCTACTTAACTGACCAGATCAATATCCCAGGAGTTCTGATTCAAAGGTGTTCCTTTAATTTTTTTGAGCAGTGTATAATTATGAATAAGAGAAACAAAAAAAGTCTTTCAGCGCTAAAAAACTGGCAGAAGTATTAGAACATAATGTCATATAGAAACCATTCTTAAAAATCTGGCTCCCAGTGCAGCTGGCAACTTCCGGGAAAAGTAAACACTGAACAATAAACGACAATCCAGCACTCAATGGGAGCAGTGAAAGCACAACTATAACTAATGTTTGAATAAAATATGAATTATTTTAATTGGATACACGCCAAAAATTGATAAAAAATTGATGTGGATAAAATCAATATGATTCAAAACCCTCAGAAAAAACTCATAGTCATTGTAATGAAGCATAAAAAATGAATGAAATACAATACCGCCAACCAAGGGGTTAAATTCAGCAAGTGTGCTCCGTGACTTGATGTTGTTTTGGTTCAGTACTGGGATGTACTGGCTGTCAGGGAGGTGGAGGGATTAGCCGCTCTCGCGATGCAACCTGTGGCTGGATAGCAAGCACCGGAGCTATGGAATCCAGGGAAAGATGTAACAATCCGTTCGAAGCCCTGTGTCACGATCAGACCAGCTGATCGAACGGGCTGGATGGTAATGGAACAGACGGTGCTCTGGATAACGCGCCCTACGTCTGACGGCCGGAACCAAGGACCGATGCTGGAGCGGAGAGGGTACACTTGCCGGGCGGTATGTAAGCTCTGTGTTGCCATGGAAACCTTTAGCTTACATGTTTCGTGCACAAATGCGCTTTGTCAAAGCCAAAGGATCCATCGGCAATAAACGGCTTTTTAGAGCATGGGAACAGGAAGGGGAGTGAACGACAGCTCTTGTGAGTTTAACCCCTTGTGCACAACTAGCACTATACATGTACAAACCCTTGTGTTAATAGCATAAGAACACATGAATGTCGGTGAAATAGAGACTGCAATATAAAAATAAAAATAAAAATGAATATAAAATAGAAATAAATAATAATAAATATAAAACTAAAAATATATATGTTATTAGAAAACTTCAATACTGAATGGATAAATGATCTGAAAAATGAAAAATGAAAAAGAAAGAATTAGAATAAAAATATATGTAATAGTAAAAAACATGATAAAAATGCTCAAAGATGGTGTATTATATATATATATATGTGTGTATTAAACAAACACACTCATATATTATTGTCATGACAAAATTAATGTCAATGAAACAATTTATATATGTGTATATATATATATATATATATATATATATATATATATATATATATATATTGTGACAGCAGGAAGGTAAAGTCACCTGGTTGCATCCAGGGGGGTAGATATATTTCGCCCAGATTCAGGCTTTACGCCGACTTATACAGCTAGGTGGAGAGTTGTATAAGCCCAGCTGAGACTAGTGGGCTCATTGATGACTCATACCTCTAGGGAGAGGGCTGGGCGTCGTGCAGACAGGGAGTTGATGAGTCCAGCTGAACCTTGTCAGCTCATTTAGGCCTCTATAAGAAAGCCCAGATTCATTAGATGTTAGCTCATGCCTGGAAGCAGACCTGTGTGGACTGTCTAGGGAGAGTGAACCCCTGTGCGGTGAGAGAAAGCCTGTGTGGCTATATTTTGCTTGGACATTTAAAACCAGGGACTAGGACAGCACTAGGCTGATCCCAGTCGTTAGTTAGGAAACCTGTAAGTTTAGTCAGAGGTCAAGTTGACCAGGATTTATTTTGTGTTTGTTTTTTTTTGCCTTGCTGTGTTTTTGTCACTGTAAATAGAAAATAAACCGCACCTTTTTTTGATTTTGAAAACCACAACCTCCGTCTGCTGGGCCTGTTTTTGGGTGGGGAGCCCATCCCGGGGGTCACACATACCCGCTGCCGAGCTAGCCCCCTCACAGTTGGTGGAGAACCAGTGGCAGTTTTTTTTAAGCCAGCATGGAGGAGATACTGAAACAGCTGGCTCTAGCAAATGCCAATCAACAGCAGACAAATGCAGGTTTGCAAAGGAGCCTTGCAGCCCAGCAGCAAGCTCATCAACAGAGCCTTGCAACTTTACAACAGAGTCTGGAGGCTCAGCAACAAGCCCAACAGCAATCTGAGGCCCGCTTCATAGACCTGTTGCAGAAGCAAGAGCAGAGACTACAACAACAGATGGAAGCAGTAATGCAGCAACGTCCGCAGACCGGTGAGGAAAGCCGTCCCACTAATACCGCGTCCTTTGGGGTGAGTCGTTTATTGACAAAAATGACTGGAGAGGATGATCCAGAGGTATTTTTGACCACATTTGAAAGGACCGCTGAAAGAGAAAAGTGGCCTGAGGAGCAGTGGGCTGGACTGGTGGCTCCTCTGTTAACGGGTGAATCGCAGAAAGCTTACTATGACCTAGAGCCTGACCAAGCAAAAGACTATGTGATGCTAAAAGCTGAAATATTGGCAAGGCTGGGTGTCACCCTGGCTGTCCGGGCTCAGCGTGTGCATAACTGGACTTTCCAGCTTGGAAAACCCCCCAGGTCTCAAATGTATGATCTCATTCACCTGAGCAGAAAGTGGCTACAGCCAGAGACTTTGTCCGCACCAAAGATTGTGGAACGTGTTGTAATGGATCGGTTTTTGAGAGCTCTTCCTACTGCCATCCAAAAGTGGGTAAGCCATGGAGACCCAGAGACGGCCGATGGTCTTGTGGATCGTGTGGAGAAATACTTGGCTACAGAGAACCTGACGGCCTCTTCCAGAGACACTCGGACTTTCCACCCTAAGACCAGACCATCCCCAGGGGCGGATAAGATGATTCCAAGGGGTAAGGGTGGAGAGAGTGAGAGGGTGGGAGCTCTACCCCAAGTTTGGCGAGAACAGCCTGGGAAATCAGCGGCTCAAGAGGCGGCAAGAAGGATCATTTGCTACCGCTGCCGGCAAGCGGGACATATTGCAGCAAATTGCCCGGTTTTGGAGGAACCCATGCAGTGTGACTTTCTGACGGGCAGACGTCAGTCGCTGTGTGCGACAGTCGCATGCACTGCCATTCGGGGAACTGAGAAACATTTATGCAAAATGTGTATTAATGGTAGAAATGTTGTGGTATTGCTGGATTCAGGTAGCCTTGTGACCCTGATAAAGGCTGAGTTAGTTAAAACAGAGGTCTCTGGGAATAGCAAGGTAGCCGTTATTTGTGTGCATGGGGACACCCGAGAGTATCCAGTGACTACAGTGTGTTTCGAGACCCCCAAAGGTACCCTTTCTCATCCAGTGGGCTTAGTGTCTCAGTTACCGCATGACGCCATTGTGGGAAGGGATTTTCCGAAGTTCTGGGAACTGTGGGATGATCATGAGCCCCCCACTGGTGCCCCTATGTACCAGGAATATGATAGCCAGAACTCCTCTGAGAGTGGTGAGGACTCTCCCGAATTTCCCTTGTCAGTATTGGCAGGGGAGACTCAAGAAACTGGAGAGGAGCCCACCTCCTCAGACGAAAACCTACCGTCTGTGGAGTTTTCTGATCTTGAGGTTCACAGGGAAAACTTTGCCACAGAACAGTTGAAAGACCCCGCCCTAATAAAGGCACGGGAAAACGTAGTGAAAATAGATGGCGAGTTAGTGAACCCAGATAATACCTGCACTTACCCATACTTCAGCGTAGAGAAGGACCTACTGTATCGGGTGGCAAAAAGGGCAGAAGAAACCGTTGAGCAGCTGGTGGTGCCCAAACCTTACAGGAAGTTGGTGTTGGAGTTGGCCCATGGGCACATTCTTGGAGGTCATCTGGGGACAGAGAAAACCCGAGAGAGGGTATTACAGAGATTCTATTGGCCTGGGGTGATGAAGGACATAGAAAATTATTGTTCCTCCTGCCCTGTGTGTCAGAGGTCGGCCCCGATGCCACACTTCCGTAGCCCGCTGGTCCCTCTACCCATCATTGAGGTCCCGTTTGAGAGAATCGCAATGGATTTGGTAGGTCCTATAATCAAGTCCGCTAGGGGGCACCAGTACATATTGGTTATAATGGACTATGCCACCCGTTATCCAGAAGCGATCCCTCTCAGAAATACCTCGGCCAAAACCATAGCCAAAGAGCTATCTCTTGTTTTTAGCCGGGTGGGTATTTGTAAAGAACTGCTTACGGACCAAGGTACACCCTTTATGTCCCGGGTTATGAAGGAGCTGTGTAAATTGTTCAAAGTGACGCAATTACGTACATCTGTGTATCACCCCCAAACCGATGGGCTGGTTGAAAGATTCAACAAAACCCTAAAACAAATGTTGAAGAAAGTGGTGGATAGGGATGGAAAGGATTGGGACTGTCTACTTCCTTATTTGATGTTTGCTATTAGGGAGGTGCCCCAATCCTCTACGGGATTCTCCCCCTTTGAGTTACTGTATGGGAGACACCCAAGAGGGCTGTTGGATATTGCCAAGGAAACTTGGGAAAGTGAGAGTTCTCCCCACAGGAGTGTGATTGAGCATGTCGCCCTGATGCAAGATCGAATTGCACAGGTAATGCCCATCGTGAAGGAACATTTGGCCCAAGCGCAGTTGGCACAGCAGAGAGTGTACAACCGTGGAGCCAAGACCCGTACCTTTTCCCCGGGGGATAGGATATTGGTACTTGTCCCTACGGTTGAAAGTAAATTCCTTGCCAAATGGCAAGGCCCCTACGAGATAATGGAAAAAGTGAGCGAAGTGAATTACAAGGTCAGACAACCAGGAAGGCGAAAGCCCGAACAGATCTATCACGTTAATCTGTTGAAAGCCTGGAGGGATAGAGAGTCCCTAGTCGCAGACACTTGGTCACCAGCTCAAACTGGTTGCGTGATTCCTGAGGTTGGAATCGCAGCCACCTTGTCACAACCCCAACAACAGGAGGTTAAGGAGTTTGTGCTTCGCAACAAGGAGGTATTCTCTGAGCTGCCGGGACAAACATCTGGGGTAGAGCATGACATTATTACCCCGCCCGGTGAAAGGGTGAAGTTAAAACCCTATCGGATCCCAGAGGCCCGACGGGAGGCAATACGGGAGGAAGTACAGAAAATGCTGAACTTAGGGGTGATAGAGGAGTCCCAAAGTGATTGGTCTAGTCCCATTGTGTTGGTGCCTAAACCGGATGGGAGCTGGCGATTTTGTAACGATTTTCGTCAGTTGAACAAAGTTACAAAATTTGACACCTACCCCATGCCACGTATAGATGAGTTGATCGACCGGCTGGGAACAGCCCGATACATGACGACTCTTGACCTCACAAAAGGGTATTGGCAAATCCCCCTGGCCAAGTCAGCCAAAGAGAAAACCGCATTTGTAACCCCAGACGGGGCGTTCCAATATAAAAGAATGCCGTTCGGGTTACAGAATGCGCCGGCCACATTCCAGCGGAAAATGGACCAGATGCTGAGGCCCCATCGGAAGTATGCTGCGGCTTACCTGGATGACGTAATTGTCCATAGCACAGATTGGGCCTCACATCTGCCAAAAGTGCAAGCAGTCCTGGACTCTGTTCGGGAAGCAGGGTTTACGGCTAACCCCAAGAAGTGTACCATTGGGCAGGAGGAGGCCAAATATCTTGGGTACACCATTGGGAGGGGAGTAATAAAACCCCAACTCAACAAAGTCGAGGCCATCCAGAGTTGGCCACGTCCCAACAGCAAGAAGCAGGTACGAGCCTTTCTGGGAATCGCTGGGTATTATCGGCGATTCATTCCCCACTTTGCTTCTAAGGCTGTGCCCCTAACCAACCTGACGAAGGGGAAAGGGTCGGTCATGATTAAATGGACCCCCGAGGCTGAGGCAGCATTCCAATTCTTGAAACAAGCCTTATGTAGCCAGCCAGTGTTGTACTCACCCGACTTCTCTAAAGACTTTGTCGTACAAAGTGATGCGTCAGATGTGGGGTTAGGAGCAGTATTGTCCCAGGTCTGGAACGGGGAAGAGCACCCAGTCATTTACCTCAGCAGGAAGTTGAAGTCCCATGAGGTAAATTACGCCACCGTTGAAAAGGAGTGTTTAGCGGTGAAGTGGGCTCTAGATTCCCTTCGGTACTACCTGCTAGGTAGGCACTTTGACATGGTTACGGATCACGCTCCGTTAAAGTGGATGGCTCAAAACAAGGAAACAAATAGAAGAGTGAATAGGTGGTTCCTGGCCCTCCAGGAATTCAACTTCACAGTAAAGCATCGCCCTGGCGTTCAAATGGGGAATGTGGATGCTTTGTCTCGAGTACATGAATGCCTGATTGCTGGTGTTCCAACCCCGAGGTTAAAACAAGAGGGGGGGGTATGTGACAGCAGGAAGGTAAAGTCACCTGGTTGCATCCAGGGGGGTAGATATATTTCGCCCAGATTCAGGCTTTACGCCGACTTATACAGCTAGGTGGAGAGTTGTATAAGCCCAGCTGAGACTAGTGGGCTCATTGATGACTCATACCTCTAGGGAGAGGGCTGGGCGTCGTGCAGACAGGGAGTTGATGAGTCCAGCTGAACCTTGTCAGCTCATTTAGGCCTCTATAAGAAAGCCCAGATTCATTAGATGTTAGCTCATGCCTGGAAGCAGACCTGTGTGGACTGTCTAGGGAGAGTGAACCCCTGTGCGGTGAGAGAAAGCCTGTGTGGCTATATTTTGCTTGGACATTTAAAACCAGGGACTAGGACAGCACTAGGCTGATCCCAGTCGTTAGTTAGGAAACCTGTAAGTTTAGTCAGAGGTCAAGTTGACCAGGATTTATTTTGTGTTTGTTTTTTTTTGCCTTGCTGTGTTTTTGTCACTGTAAATAGAAAATAAACCGCACCTTTTTTTGATTTTGAAAACCACAACCTCCGTCTGCTGGGCCTGTTTTTGGGTGGGGAGCCCATCCCGGGGGTCACACATACCCGCTGCCGAGCTAGCCCCCTCACAATATATATATATATATATATAGGAAAAATTACCATATTTAAAATTTAGAAAATGGAGGGAAAGAATACACATGAAATCACTTGTTGTGTGTATAATGCAAATGAATAAACATGTGTATCTTGTTTTATAACAGGGGGAAGGGAAGACTCATCTAAAAGGCCTACATCTAAATACCACTGTTTGTGTAGATGTATGTGCCACCATATTTCTGGCATGCTGCATCCCATTGCATGCTAATAATAAACTAAAATTAATAGTAATCTGAAAATAATCTAGAGAGAAATGACACGAAAATCAACCCAATAATTAGATGGATGGGCCCTCATTCTCTTCTGTATAAGAAATCATATTATGAAAATGGATGAAAATAAGCTTATGATGCATGGGTAGTGTGCACGAAATGCCAGATCTATGGCTGTGCACAACATTGTGTGAAAACTCTCATACCCATGTAAAAAAACCTCAAAAACCCCAAAAAACTAAGAAACTATCGGATCACACTGAGGACATCAATTTCCTCATTCAGGCCCTCAGGCGTGAGGGAACCTAACAGATATATCCAAAAGGTCTCCTTACGGCAAAGGAGGGAGAACCTTTTGTTATCCGTCAGGGTACCCTTGGAAATAGCCTCAATCGCAAAGACCTGCATCTGTCCAAAATCCTTGTTTTGCATATGGCGAAAATGACGTGGGACACTTTGTTTGATGCAACCCTTCTTGGTCAACCTGCGATGCTCGCCTATTCTAAGACGTAGAGCACGTATTGTGCGGCCCACATAAAGAAGGCCGCAAGAGCAACGCAGAACATAAACCACAAATTCGGTAGAACACGTGATGAATTGTTTAATTTTTAAAGTCTTCCCTTTGTTATTGACTATCTCTGAACAACCGTTGGGAATCGAATGGCAAGTAAGGCAACCTCATTTCCGACATTGAAATATTCCGGTTCTATTATCAAAATAGGTTCTGATGTCAATTGGAGGTCTACTGTTTGGTATAATAAGTTTGCTGGGAGCAATGATATTCTTTACTGTACGTGAACGTCTAAACGTGACCTGTGGTTTAGGAGGGAGGGTAGGAGCCAAAATATGATCCAGTTTCAAAATGTTGTAATGTTTATATATTATTTCAGAAATGGATTTATGTTTAGTGTTAAATGTTGAAACAAATCTGGCCGTATTCATCATATCTTTAGATTTTTCGTTTTTGTTGTTATTTTTATTTTTAATTGAATGTGTTTGATTAGACGAAAAGGCATGTGCCACAAGATCTTTCGGATACCCCTTTTCCTCAAATTTCTTTTGCATATTTTTACCCTGCACCACGTAATCCTCAGTTTTTGTACAGTTCCTACGTAATCTGTGGAATTGACCATTCGGAATTTTATTTTTCCATGTTGGATGGTGGCAACTGTTGTAATGAAGGTACGAGTTCCCTGATGTAGGCTTGATATGATTGTTAGTAATAATAGTATGTTTATCATGGGACAAGACCAGATCAAGAAAGACTAATTGAGTCTGGTCTATCTCGTGTGTAAAGGACAATCCCAACTGATTATCGTTACAATAGGCAACAAATGTAGCAAAGACATCAGGACCACCACTCCAAATCAACAACACATCGTCAATATAACGACCATAAAAGACGATATGTTGGATAATTATGAATAAGGATTAGGGATGAGCTCGTGTTCGAGTCAAACGCATGTTCGACTCGAACATCGGCTGTTCGCCTGTTCGGCGAAACCAGAACTTTGTGGGCCGTTCGTGCCAAATTCATGTGACGCGAACGGCCCCCAATGCACTGCGCCATCGCAGTGCATTGCCGGCGCTGTGATTGGCCAAGCATGCACTGTGACCCCGCATGCTTGGCCAATCACAGCGCCGGTGAGGAGAGCCATAATTGGCCACAGGCGGGATGCCTGTGGCCAATTATAGCTCAGGGTGGTTTAGTACACGCCCCACACTATATAAGCCCGCCAGAGCGGCGGCCTTGTGTAGTGTGTTGGCGTGCAGGGAGAGAGAAGGATAGGCAGGGACAGTGTCAGTGATATTCTTTGCTAAACCTTGTGCATTTACAGTGTGTTGGCGTGCAGGCAGAGAGAAGGATAGGCAGGGACAGTGTCAGTGTTATTCTTTGCTAAACCTCCTGCACAGTATACACCTGAAGCTACCCCTTATTGCTCGTGTTGTTCTGTTGTGTAACACAGACAGGCATCTGCAAGCAGTTACAGTGGATGTAGGTGCCTCCTGCACAGTATACGCTACCCCTTATTGCTCGTGGTGTTGTTCTGTTGTGTAACACAGACAGGCATCTGCAAGCAGTTACAGTGGGTGTAGGTGCCTCCTGCACAGTATACGCTACCCCTTATTGCTTGTGGTGTTGTTCTGTTGTGTAACACAGACAGGCATCTGCAAGCAGTTACAGTGGGTGTAGGTGCCTCCTGCACAGTATACAGTACCCCTTATTGCTCGTGGTGTTGTTCTGTTGAGTAACACAGACAGGCATCTGCAAGCAGTTACAGTGGGTGTAGGTGCCTCCTGCAGAGTATACGCTACCCCTTATTGCTCGTGGTGTTGTTCTGTTGTGTAACACAGACAGGCATCTGCAAGCAGTTACAGTGGGTGTAGGTGCCTCCTGCACAGTATACTCTACCCCTTATTGCTCGTGGTGTTCTGTTGTGTAACACAGACAGGCATCTGCAAATAGTTACAGTGGGTGTAGGTGCCTCCTGCACAGTATACACCTGAAGCTACCCCTTATTGCTCGTGGTGTTGTTCTGTTGTGTAACACAGACAGGCATCTGCAAACAGTTACAGTGGGTGTAGGTGCCTCCTGCACAGTATACCCTACCCCTTATTGCTCGTGGTGTTCTGTTGTGTAACACAGACAGGCATCTGCAAGTAGTTACAGTGGGTGTAGGTGCCTCCTGCACAGTATACACCTGAAGCTACCCTTATTGCTTGTGGTGTTGTTCTGTTGTGTAACACAGACAGGCATCTGCAAGCAGTTACAGTGGGTGTAGGTGCCTCCTGCACAGTATACGCTACCCCTTATTGCTTGTGGTGTTGTTCTGTTGTGTAACACAGACAGGCATCTGCAAGCAGTTACAGTGGGTGTAGGTGCCTCCTGCACAGTATACGCTACCCCTTATTGCTCATGGTGTTGTTCTGTTGTGTAACACTGACAGGCATCTGTAAGCAGTTACAGTGGGTGTAGGTGCCTCCTGCACAGTATACGCTACCCCTTATTGCTCGTGGTGTTGTTCTGTTGTGTAACACAGACAGGCATCTGCAAGCAGTTACAGTGGGTGTAGGTGCCTCCTGCACAGTATACGCTACCCCTTATTGCTTGTGGTGTTCTGTTGTGTAACAAAGACAGGCATCTGCAAGCAGTTACAGTGGGTATAGGTGCCTCCTGCACAGTATACGCTACCCCTTATTGCTCGTGGTGTTGTTCTGTTGTGTAACACAGACAGGCATCTGCAAGTAGTTACAGGGGGTGTAGGTGCCTCCTGCACAGTATACACCTGAAGCTACCCCGTATTGCTGGTGTTTTTCTGTTGTGTAACACAGACAGGCATCTGCAAGCAGTTACAGTGGGTGTAGGTGCCTCCTGCACAGTATACACCTGAAGCTACCCCTTATTGCTGGTTTTCCCATCTCCCTGCAGGCCATTGGAATGTCTGGAAGGCCAACAAGGAGAGGCAGACAGTCACAAACCAATAAAAGAGGGCAAGAAGGCTCTGTGTCTGGGGGCAACAGTGCTGGTCGTGGACGCGGTGCATTGTCATCAGCACGTGGCCACGGGAAATGCTTGTCCTTATTTTCGGAAGCTGGACGTGTTGAGCCGCATCATGCCGAAGACTTGGTAGAGTGGATGACCAAGCCCTCTTCATCCTCCTCACCCTCTCTCACCCAGGCTGAGGGTACTGGCAAAGCAGCTGCCAATGCGTCCTCTTCCCTCGTATCAATGTCATCATCAGTCACTCCTTCCCTAGACCCATCATGTCCTCCTGAGGAGTCCCCCGAACTGTTTGAGCACAGTGTTGGGTAAATGCTCCAGGAGGATGTCCAGCATTTTGAAGGGTCTGATGATGATACCCAGCTAGAGGAAGGCAGTAGCGTAAGCGCAGAGAGAGGGGATGCTCAAGAAGGACAGCAATCTGGCAGTCATGTTCCACCAGCTGCAGCATACTGCCAGGTTTGCTCCAGTGATCAAGACGGAGGGGATGATGAGGTCACTGACTGCACGTGGGTGCCTGATAGGAGAGAGGAGGAGGAGGAGGATGAAGAGGAGGCACATCTCCAACAAGGCAGGATGCGTTCCGGGGGCCAGCGTAAGGGCAGCACACCGACTGAATCACACCGCAGAGCTCCGCCTGTGCAGGGCGCTGCCTCTGCGCGTTATTCCAAAAGTTCTTTGGTGTGGACCTTTTTTGAGTTGAGTGCATCAGATCGCACCGCTGCTTTTTGCAACATATGTCTCAAGCGTATCTCGCGTGGCCAAAACATCAGCCGCTTGGGCACCACATGCTTGACCAGACATATGTTGACCTGCCATGCAAAGAACAAAGCAGACCTCTACTTGCTCCTCATCAGCTGGGATCTCTAACCCCACTATACCTTGAGTCCTCTCTGAAACCTGCACCGAGAGGAATGAAGGTGTAGAATTAGGTGTGTCACAGCCAAGTAGTTGCGGGCATTCTGCTAGCAGTACACCGACGTCCGATTGTAGCAGGCAAATTTCCCTGCACCAGCTGCCGGACCATTGAAAGAAGTTCATTTCCAGCCATCCACATGCCCAGCGGTTGAATGCTAGCTTGGCTAAATTGCAAGCACTTCAACTGCTGCCTTTTCAGTTGGTAGACTCGGCCCCCTTCCGTGAGTTTGTGCAATGTGCGGTTCCTCAGTGGCAGGCTCCCAAACGCCACTTTTTCTCACGGAAGGCGATTCCGGCTCTCTACCGGCATGTGGAAGGCAATGTCCATGCCTCGCTGGACAGGGCGGTCAGTGGTAAGGTGCATATTACCGCTGACTCATGGTTCAGCAGGCATGGACAGGGACGTTACCTATCTTTCACGGCCCATTTGGTCACTCTTTTGGCAGCTGGGAAGGATGCAGGACAAGGTGGAGTAGTGTTGGAGGTTGTTCCGCCACCACGCCTCCAAAATGCTACTACTGGTTGTGACACACCTCTCTCCTCCACCCCCTCCTCTTCTTCTTCCTCCATGGCCTCTTCCTGTGCTTTGTCCTCGGAACCAGCGGTGCTCTGTAGGCGTTCAAGGGGCTACGCAATTACGCAGGCAAAAAGATGCCATGCCGTGCTTGCGCTGGTGTGTTTTGGGAACAGGAGCCACACTGGGGCAGAGGTTCTGTCAGCTCTGCAGGGACAGGCCGGGAGGTGGTTGACGCCACGCCAGCTTAAGCCAGGAATGGTGGTTTGCGACAATGGCACCAACCTCCTCTCCGCCCTCCGACAGGGACAACTGACCCATGTGCCCTGTGTGGCTCACGTCCTTCACCTGGTGGTGCAGCGGTTCTTGGCCAGGTACCCGGGCTTACAGGATGTCCTGAGGCAGGCCAGGAAAGTCTGTGTGCATTTCCGCCAATCATATAATGCCAGTGCTCGGCTGGCTGAGCTGCAAAAGGATATGAACCTGCCCAAGAACCGCCTTATATGTGACATGCCCACCAGGTGGAACTCAACGTTGGCCATGCTGCAGCGGCTTCACACGCAGCAGAGGGCCATTAATGAGTACCTGTGCGACTATGGCACCAGGACAGGGTCAGGGGAGCTCGGTTTTCTTTCACTACGCCAGTGGGGCATGATCAGGGATGCATGCAATGTCCTGGCACCATTTGAGGAGGCCACGAGGATGGTGAGCAGTGACAGTGCATGCATCAGTGACACTGTACCTCTTGTCCACCTGTTGGAGCATACGCTGCGTGGAATAATGGACAGGGCACTTGAGGCAGAACAGAGGCAGGAAGAGGAGGACTTCCTTGCCTCTTAAGGCCCCCTTTATCCAGACTGTGTTCCTTCTGTCCCACCCATCACACAGGAAGAGCAGGAGGAGGAGCAGGAGGAGGATTGTGTCAGCATGGAGGTGGAGCCTGGCACTCAGCATCAGCAGCAGCATGTCAGGAAAGGTTCCATCCGCTGGTGGCATTTATTATTTATCTTGCAGTACTGTGGTCCACCAGCAGGTGTCTCCTGGCAGTTTGTAACTGTCAGGAGAATCTTTCCCTGCTGGTGTTGTATTATCTTTTGGACGCAGTACTGGTTTCCACCAGCGGATGGATCCCGGCAGGTGTATACACACACTGCCCTGGTATCGTCCTCGTGCCCTGACCTGTAGCCTGTCTGCTTGAACCTTGATCCATGTATCCTGAACCTGTTGTGTCCGTCCTTATCCCTGATCCCTGCTCTGCAGCCTGGTTGCCCCCTGCTTGATCCTGTCTCCCTGTCCTGATCCATCCTTACCCCATCTGCTGATCCCCCTGTGTATGACCTCGGCCTGGCCCTGTTTATGATTCTGGTTCCCCCATTACTTGTACATATTTGTCTGTTACTGTTATTAATTGTGGGTTCTGTTTGGTATTGGTTGTTGTGCACTGTGTGGTATTGGAGGTGGTTATATATATATATATATTATTTCACTTATCTTTAATAAATCTTTATATTTCACTTATACGTGTTTGGTGTTCCTCTGTTGCTAGCTGCACAGTTCTGGTCACACTTGGTATGTGACACAGCAGTCTTTTAGGGATGATTTACAGTCCCAAGAAACCCGTGGACTTGTACGTGGCTGGGAGGAGGTGGCTGCGGATCATGTCGTCCTTAGTGACCCAGAGGACTCCGGACCGAATGCCTCAGCTAACCGCTGCATGGCCTCCCTGATCCTGCAAAGCCTGCGGAAGGATCCTCGTATTCTTCGGATCAAGGAGAGGGACCATTACTGGCTGGCCACTCTCCTTGATCCACGGTACAAGGGTAAGGTTGCGGACCTTATCTTGCCTTCGCAGAGGGAGCAGAGGATGAGACATCTCCGGGAGGCCTTGCAGAAAGGTCTGTGCAACGCGTTCCCAGAGACTGGGAGGTTACAAACTTCTGGTCCTGGACAACGAGTTGCTGAGGCTTCGGTCAGTCAGAGAAGGAGCGGTGGAGAAGGTGGCCGTCTGACCGATGCGTTCAGACAATTTTTTAGTTCGCAACTCCAAGGTATGATCGGTTCTAGCAATCATCGCCAGCGTCTGATTTACATGGTCCAGGAATACCTAGGGGCAAGGTCAGACTTGGACACCTTTCCCACCGAAAATCCTCTGGCTTACTGGGTCTTGAGGATGGATCACTGGCCAGAGCTTGCACAGTATGCAATTGAGCTACTGGCCTGTTCTGCATCCAGCGTTCTTTCGGAACGCAGATTCAGTGCTGCTGGAGGCTTTGTTACCGATCACAGAGTGCGCCTGTCCACTGACTCGGTTAATCGACTGACATTCATAAAGATGAACCAGTCTTGGACCACCACCAGCTACCAAGCACCTGAAGCTGATGTAACTGAATATTTTTTTTAAATGTCACATCCCTTCAAGACTGCCTATGCTGATTCTGAGTGACTGTCCTGTTATGTTGACTGACTATCCTCTTCCTCCTCAATGATCCTGCTGATAGCTTGGAAGAATATTTTTGGTTCTGGGTGCCGCCACCAGTGGCTAAGGCCCAATTTGTTTAACAGGGGCATGTAATTACAATATTTGATGCAATGCTTTGCAGCAGGGCTCATTACTGCACTCCAACTAGAGCAGGGGTCTCTAACTGGTGGGCCTCCAGCTGTTGCAGAACTACAATTCCCATGAGGCATTGCAAGGCTAAACAGTTACAAGCATGACTCCCATAGGCAGAGGCATGATGGGACTTGTAGTTCCGCAACAGCTGGAGGGCCGCAGGTTTGAGACCCCTGAACTAGAGTATCTGGGAGAGGTTGCAGTGTCGTGGCACCAGTGCCTAAGGCCCAATTTTTCAGCCCCTGTTTAACAGGGGCGTGTATTTACAATTTTTTATGCAATGCTGTGCTCCAAGTACAGTATCTGTGAGGGGTTGCAGTGTTTTGTCACCAGTGCCTAAGGTCCAATTTTTCTGCCCCTGTTTAACAGGGGCATGTAATTACAATTCTTGGTCTAATACTTTGCAACAGGGCTCATTGCTGCGCTCTAAGTACAGTATCTGTGAGGGGTTGCAGTGTTGTGGCACCAGCACCAGTGCCTAATGCCCAATTTTTCTGCCCCTGTTCAACAGGGGCATGCAATAACAATTCTTGATCTAATATTTCACAGCTGGGCCCATTCCTGCGCCCACCAAGAGTAAATGTGATGACTTACAGTCTTGTGGCACCAGCACCACCGCCACCACCAAAGGCCCAATTTTTCAGCCCCTGTTCAACAGGGGCATGCAATTACAATTCTTGATCTAATAATTCACAGCAGGGCCCATTAATGCGCCCACCAAGAGTAACTGTGAGGGCTTAGTGTTGTGGCACCAGCACCACCACCAAAGGCCCAATTTTTTCCAACCACTGTTCAACAATGGCATGTAATTACAATTCCTGATATACTAGTTGACAGCAGGGCGTTCCAGCGCCCACCAAGAGTAACTGTGAGGGCTTACAGTGTTGTGGCAAAACCAACACCTAAGGGGCAAATTTCTGCAGAGTATCTACGGCAGGCCCCTACTTTCAAACATCCAACTTACAAACGACTCCTACTTGCAAACGGAAGGAGACAACAGGAAGTGTGAGGAAATCTACCCCTAGGAAGGGAAATTCTCTCCTGTAAAGCCCTGTACACACGGCCAAGATTCTCATCAGGAAAAAAACGTTTTTCCTGACGAGAATCTTGACAAGAAACTTGTCCCGGCCGAGTGTACACACGTACGATTCAAAAGAACCGCCGTTCTTTTGAATGGCACGCACGCGGTGACGTCATCGACTATGACGAGCGTGCGCTCGTCACATTCGATGCCGTCGCCGCCATCTTGCTACACCCTATGCCTATGCCTAGGAAGCTACCGCGCATGCGTCAAAGTCATTTCGAGCATGCGCAGGTTTCCACGGCGACAGGTAAGTGTACACACGCTCGGGTTTCTCGTTGAGAAACAGGCCGACGAGATTCTCGCAGGTCATCTTTTTTCTCGTCGGGGAATCTGGGCAGTTTTCTCGACGAGAAAACTGAAACCCACATACACACAGCCGGTTTTCTCGGCAAGAAAGCTCTCCCGGCAGTTTTCTTGTCGTTTTTTGCAGAGAAAGCCGGTCGTGTGTACGCGGCCTAGGAGTTAATATGGGAAAAAGGTGTCTCCTCTCTACTGATGCTTTATCACCAATCCTTGTTTCAATAAAAACCCCAAACTTTCCGAAAACATTTGTCATTGGGACGGAAAGTGAGGTGAAATGTTCTGAACAGGTGCACAGACAGCAAAAAAAATGTTACAGGGGTGTTAACCCTTCCCTATGTACTCCAAAAAGCTTATAAATAGATTTTTTGGCTAGAGCTACACTTAAAAAATGTACATGTTCCAAATTAAAAACAGATTCTACTTAAGAACAAACCTACAGTCCCTGTCTTGTTTGCACCGCCTGTATACTCCTGTTCAGAGTATATAGGGCCTTTTTTTATTTTGGGTGCGGGGTTCCCCTTAATATCCATACAAGACCCAAAGGGGCTGGTAATGGGCTGGGGTAGGGGTGGGTGATGGAGTAGCCATGCCATTTTTCTCAATGATTTTCATCCATATTGCCGGGACCAGACATTACATTAAAGCCGCAAGCAGTTTTAAATGGCTTTTTTTCCTTTGGAAATTTCATTTTGTGCAGGGACAGTTCTAAACACGGGAAACACGTGCCACTTCACAGGCATACTTTAGACACCCCCTAGGTACGATATTTAACCACTTAACGACCGCTCACTGTATATATACTTTGGCAGAATGGCACGGACAGGCACAATCACGTACCTGTACGTGACTGCATTCGTATAGTTGGGGGGTCCCATCGGACTCCCCTTCTATACAGTGAGCAGTGGTTATCCGTTCGGGAGAGATCCGTGATGAGAGGACAGCTATTCGTTTCCAGCCACCCCCTCGCGATCGCTCCCGGAGAATGAGAATCTTCCTCTGCCTGTGTAATGTAAACACAGGCAGAGGAAGTGATTTCATCTCTCCATGCGGCGGTCTTTTCGTTCCGGCGCGAGGAGAGAAGACATCTCACAGTAAGTGCACCAACAGTACACTGACACCAGTACATGTAGGCACACTTACACCCCCCAGTCACCCCCAGATCACCCCCCAGATCACCCCCAGTCACAGTGCACCATTTGCAGTGGTCATTTTTTTACTGATCACTGCAATCAGTGTCATTTGTGACAGTAAAAAGTTGCTGGGCAGTTAGGTTTAGGCCCCTTTAGGTCCAGGGTAGCCCCCTAACCCCCCCTAATAAAGGTTTAACCCCTTGATCGCCCCCCCAGGGTAACCCTTTCACCCCCTAACGCCAGCGTCACTAAGCGATCATTTTTCCGATTGCTGTATTAGTGTCGGTGGTGCCCTAGATAGCCAGTTATTTATTTTTAGGTTTACCGCAGGTTTTTATAGCGTCAGGTACCCCCATATATTATTTTAACCCCCTGATTGCCCCTAGAGTTAACCCTTTCACCAGTGATCACCGTATAAGTGTCACTGGTGACACTGGTTAGCCAGTTAGTTATTTAGGTTACCCGTCAGGTTTTTATATAGCGTCAGGTACCCCCATATATAACCTAATAAAGGTTTTAACCCCCTGATTGCCCCTAGTTAACCCTTTCAACAGTGATCACCATATAAGTGTTACGGGTGACGCTGGTTGGTTAGTTTGCTTTTTATAGTATCAGGGCACCCGCCGTGTATAACCAAATAAAGGTTTAACCCCCTGATCGCCTGGCGGGTGATATCAATTAGGTTTTAGCGCCAGAGAGGGTCTTCGTCGCCCCAGGCAGCGTTAGGTTAGTGCCAGTAACGCTAACACCCACGCGCAAAGCATACACCTCCCTTAGTGGTATAGTATCTGAACAGATCAATATCTGATCTGATCAGATCTATACTAGCGTCCCCAGTGATTTAGGGTTCCCAAAAACACAGTGTTAGCGGGATCAGCCCAGATACCTGCTAGCACCTGCATTTAGCCCCTCCGCCCAGCACAGCCCAGCCCAGCCCACCCAAGTGCAGTATCGATCAACCACTGTCACTTACCAAACACAACACACATAACTGCAGCGTTCGCAGAGACAGTCCTGATCCCTGCGATCGCTAACAGTTTTTTTTTAAGCGTTTGATACATTTGCTGACAGTCAGGTGCTTTTTTACCTGTGAATCTTACTAGTGTACCCCTAAATTTAGAGCCCAAAATGGCAAATCGAAGGTACACTAGTAAAGAGGCCTACGAGATTCTGAGCATGACAGATAGTGAAGAGGAGGTCACGTATCTGTCAGATTCAGGCTCAGAATATCTTCCCGTAGAAGACAGTGAAGTCAGCGGCTCCATGTCAGATAGCTCTGACGACGAAGGTGAGGTCCCTGCTAAGGTCAGGCGTACCCGATCCCGATCTTCTGAGGTTGTTGAGGAGCAAGAACCGCAGGGCTCTCGTATCATGGAGCAGAGTAGTACTAGCGCCACCATTCCTTCTGGTGAATTGGCAAGCACCAGCGGCCTAGTACAGCCTGGGCGTACATCCAGCACTGCAGTATCACGTGGTGACATGGCGAGTCCCATAAGTGCAGTTCAAGCTGGCGAGGTGGCAAGCACAAGTAGTGTCCCGCTGCCACCAAGAAGAAGAGAAAGGCAGGCCCGTCGTGCCCATAGTGCCCTTCCTGCAGAATTCGCCTATCCTGATTGGGTCCCCACCACTTCTGCAGAACCCGTACTTCCCCCATTCACTGCCCAACCCGGAATCCAGGTGGAAACAGCTGATTTTATGCCAATTGATTTCTATTCGCTGTGCCTAGCCGCGTACAGGACCCCAAAAACCAAGCACCGCCTTCAGGATTTCTAAGGGTGTAAATTTTTTATTTCACTCCTCACTGCCTATCACAGTTTCGGAGGCCATGGAATGCCCAAATGGCACAAAACCCCCCCCCCAAATGACCCCATTTTGGAAAGTAGACACCCCAAGCTATTTGCTGAGAGGTATGTTGAGTATTTTGCAGATCTCGCTTTTTGTCACAAAGTTTTGAAAATTGAAAAAAGAAAAAAAAAACATTTTCTTTCTTCATTTTCAAAAACAAATGAGAGCTGTAAAATACTCACCATGCCTCTCAGCAAATAGCTTGGGGTGTCTACTTTCCAAAATGGGGTCATTTGTGGGGGTTTTGTGCTATCTTGGCATTTTATAGCCTTCAAAACTGTGATAGGTAGTGAGGAGTGAAATAAAAAATTTACGCCCTTAGAAATCCTGAAGGCGGTGCTTGGTTTTTGGGGCCCCGTATGCGGCTAGACTCTCACAAAGTCCCACACATGTGGTATCCCCGTACTCAGTAGAAGCAGCAAAATGTATTGTGGGGGTGCAATTCCACATATAACCATGGCATGTTTGAGCAATATATCATTTAGTGACAACTTTGTGCAACAAAAAAAAAGTTTGTCATATTCCCACAACTTGTGGCAAAATATAAAATATTCCATGGACTCAACATGCCTCTCAGTAAATAGCTTGGGGTGTCTACTTTCCAAAATGGGGTCATTTGGGGGATTTTGTGCTATTTTGGCATTTTATGGCCTTCGAAACTGTGATAGGTAGTGAGGAGTGAAATCAAAAATTTGCGCCCTTAGAAATCTTGAAGGAGGTGCTTGGTTTTTGGGGCCCCGTACGTAGCTAGGCACTCAAAAAGTCCCACACATGTGGTATCCCCGTACTCAGGAGAAGCAGCAAAATGTATTTTGGGGTGCAATTCCACATATAACTATGACATGTTTGAGCAATATATCATTTAGTGACAACTTTTGTAAAAAAAAAAAAAAATTTGTCATTATTCAATCACTTTGGGACAAAAAAAAATGTACAATGGGCTCAACATGCCTCTCAGCAAATAGCTTGGGGTGTCAACTTTCCAAAATGGGGTCATTTGGGGGGGGTTTGTACTGCCCTGCCATTTTAGTACCTCAAGAAATGAGATAGGCAGTCATAAATTAAAAGCTGTGTAAATTCCAGAAAATGTACCCTAGTTTGTAGACGCTATAACTTTTGCGCAAACCAATAAATATACGCTTATTGACATTTTTTTTACTAAAGACATGTGGCTGAATACATTTTGGCCTAAATGTATGACTAAAATTGAGTTTATTCGATTTTTCTTATAACAAAAAGTAGAAAATATCATTTTTTTTTCAAAATTTTCAGTCTTTTTCCGTTTATATCGCAAAAAAAAAAATCGCAGAGGCAATCAAATACCATTAAAAGAAAGCTCTATTTGTGGGAAGAAAAGGATGCAAATTTCGTTTGGGTACAACATTGCATGTTCGCACAATTTCCAGTTAAAGCAGCGCAGTGCCAAATTGTGAAATCACCTCTGGTCATTATGGTCCGTATTGGTCCGGGGCTTAAGTGGTTAAAGGAATATTTACTTTTTTTTTTCACTTTATGCATCATTAAAATCACTGCTCCCGAAAAAACTACAGTTTTTAAAACTTATTTTGGCATTGATACATGTCCCCTGGGACAGGACCCGGGTCCCCAAACCCTTTTTAGGACAATAACATGCATATTAGCCGTTATAATTAGCACTTTACATAGGGTTCTAAAGTTTGCGTGAACTTTCGGTCCGTTCGCAAGTTCTAGCGCAAACCGAACCGGGGGGTGTTTGGCTCATCCCTAATAAGGATACCTCTACATGAATATTGCAGTAAAGTTCAGTTGCAGGGGCCCCTGAGGATGATTGTGATGTGGCATCCAGCGTCTTTGTGTCGGAGACCTAAAAACAAGATCAGCTGTGGTGTGGAGATCCTCCAACCATTGTTCAACCAGCCTAGAATGCAGATTCTCACCAGCCAAAAGAACAGTGTGGCAATGGAACTGAGAGTGTGGCCTCATACACACGACCGATTTTCTCGGCAAGAACCAGCAAGAAACTTGCTGGCAGAGAGGTCTTGCCGAGTAAATCGGTCGTGTGTACGCGGCTATCGGGTTTCTCGTCGAGAAAACCGACAAGTAACCTTGACGAGAAAATAGAGAACCTGCTCTCTATTTTCTCGTCGAGATTCTCGTCGGCATGTTTCTCGACGAGAAAAGTGAGTGTGTGTACACTTACCTGTCCTCCCGGAAGCCCGCGCATGTTCGAAATGAATTTGACGCATGCGCGGTAGCTTCCTAGGCATACGTAGGGTATACCAAGATGGCGGCGACGGCATTGAATGTGACGAGCGCATGCTCGTCGTAGTCGATGATGTCACCGCGTACGCTCCATTCAAAGAACCGCGGGTTCTTTGAAACGAGCGTGTGTACACTCGGCCGGGACAAGTTTCTTGTCCAAGAATCTCGTCGAAAAAAACGACATGTTTTTTTCAACGAGAATCTCGGCTGTGTGTACGAGGCCTCAGCCTATCTACTCTGTGTCTTAGTAGCTAGTATTTTCTAATCTGTCATGCAACTGGACCCCTAATTACCAGAAGTGGCAGTTGGATGCGTAACCTGGCTTTAGCTTATGTTGGTTATTGAGCCCTAAGCTAAAACTAGAATCCCAGACCAGAAGGGACAGGGTTACCTAAAATAACAGGGGCTGTACATAAATTCTTGCATATATGCAGTACTATTGCAATAAACAGGTTCACTTACTAATATTCAGCAAGGGGTCAGCTACATATGCACACAGTATCACAGATTTATTATCTGGTGTAGTGCATGTATGGTAATAAACAGAAGTTATGGGCAACAATAGTACACTATTAACCATTTCAATACTGGGCACTTTTACCCCCTTCCTGCCCAGGCCAATTTTCAGCTTTCACCGCTGTTGCACGTTGAATGACAATTGCACGGAAATGCAACACTGTCCCCATAAGAAATTTTTTGAATTTTTTTCATACAAACAGAGCTTTCTTTTGGTGGTATTTAATCACAAAGAGAGAAGAGATGGCGGTACTTACAGCATAAAAATCTGTGTCTTTATTGAAAATCTACTAAAAGCAGGGACAAGACATGCACATACAGCTCTTGAAAAGTCAGTTTCACACTCCTGTGCCTAATCATTGCAGTGATTAGGCACAGGAGTGTGAACGTGTTTGCAGACTTTTCAAGAGCTGTATGTGCATGTCTTGTCCTTGCTTTAAGTGCTAGTTCACACCAGACGCAGTTCTGTTCAGTTCCGTGTGCTTTTTTTCTGCACAAAATGCATGCACAGTGTTTTCCATGTATTCCAATGGCTTTAGTTCGCAATATGCAGTCAGTTTCCAGTCACTTTCTGCACCGGAAGACACTGTGCATGCATTTTTAGTGCAGAAAAAAAGTGCACGGAACTGAACGGAACTGCATCTGGTGTGAACTGGCCCTTAATGTTTTTTTTTATGAAGATAGAGATTTTTATGCTGGAAGTGCCGCCATCTCTTCTTTCTTTGTGCAATACGGATTTGGTCGTGGACCAGACGGCCACTCGGCTTCACACAGCACCATAAGATCCCAAGGTGTCACGTCATGAGCAGTGCGCCCTTTCTGCCTTTCTTGTTTGGTATTTAATCGTCACTGGCTTTTACATTTTTTTGCTAAATAAACAAAAAAAAAAGACAGAAAATGTTGAAAAAATATGTGTTTTTCTTCGTTTCTGTTATAAAATTTTGCAATAAATAACCTTTCTTCATAAATTTAGGTAAATTTTGCGCCATTTCCCCAAATAACCCAAATCTGTGTATATTATTTAGTCTGTAGGAAAGTTGTAGAGTCCACGAATTATGGTATATACAGTATGTATGAAAATTTATAAATCCCGATGTACTGACGACGATCTAATTTCTTGAGGCCCAAAAACACCAGCACAGTACAAATACCCTCCAAATGACCCCTTTTTGGAAAGTAGACAGTCCAAGGTATTTAGTAAGAGGCATGGCGAGTTTTTTAAAGTTGTAATTTTTTGTCACAATTTCTTGGAAAATAGTGTAGTACAGAGTTATCATATAACTGGTGTGGCAGTGATCAGGGACACTGACTGGTGACAGTATGTTAAAAAAAAAGTAATAATTAAAAAAAAATAAAAAAAAATTACGATTTTTTTAACCACTTAAGCCCCGGACCATTTCGGGCCATTAGGACCAGGCCTGTTTTTGGGATTCGGCACTGCGCTGCTTTAACTGTAAATTGTGCGGACATGCAATGTTGTACCCAAATGAAATTTGCGTCCTTTTCTTCCCACAAATAGAGCTTTCTTTTAATGGTATTTGATTGCCTCTGCGATTTTTATTTTTTGCGATATAAACAGAAAAAGACCGAAAATTTTGAAAAAAAATTATATTTTCTACTTTTTGTTATAAGAAAAATCGAATAAACTCAATTTTAGTCATACATTTAGGCCAAAATGTATTCAGCCACATGTCTTTAGTAAAAAAAATGTCAATAAGCGTATATTTATTGGTTTGCGCAAAAGTTATAGCGTTTACAAACTAGGGTACATTTTCTGAAATTTACACAGCTTTAAATTTATGACTGCCTATCTCATTTCTTGAGGTGCTAAAATGGCAGGGCAGTACAAACCCCCCCAAATGACCCCATTTTGGAAAGTAGACACCCCAAGGAAATTGCTGAGAGGCATGTTGAGCCCATTGAATATTTTTTTTTTGTCCCAAGTGATTGAATAATGACAAAAAAAAAAAAAAAAAATTACAAAAAGTTGTCACTAAATGATATATTGCTCACACATGCCATGGTTATATGTGGAATTGCACCCCAAAATACATTCTGCTGCTTCTCCTGAGTACGGGGATACCACATGTGTGGGACTTTTTAGGAGCCTAGCCACGTACGGGACCCCGGAAACCAAGCACCGCCTTCAGGATTTCTAAGGGCGCAAATTTTTGATTTCACTCCTCACTACCTATCACAGTTTCGAAGGCCATAAAATGCCAAAATAGCACAAAACCCCCCCAAATGACCCCATTTTGGAAAGTAGACACCTCAAGCTATTTACTGAGAGGCATGTTCAGTCCATGGAATATTTTATATTTTGCCACAAGTTGCGGGAATATGACAAACCTTTTTTTTTTGCACAAAGTTGTCACTAAATGATATATTGCTCACACATGCCATGGGCATATGTGAAATTACACCCCAAAATACATTCTGCTGCTTCTCCTGAGTACGGGGATACCACATGTGTGGGACTTTTTGGGAGCCTAGCCGCGTACGGGACCCCAAAAACCAAGCACCGCCTTCAAGGTTTCTAAGGGCATAAATTTTTGATTTCACTCCTCACTACCTATCACAGTTTTGAAGGCCATAAAATGCCAAGATGGCACAAAACCCCCCCAAATGACCCCATTTTGGAAAGTAGACACCCCAAGCTATTTGCTGAGAGGCATGTTGACCCCATTGAATATTTTTTTTTTGTCCCAAATGATTGAATAATGACAAAAATAAAAAAAAATGTACAAAAAGTTGTCACTAAATGATATATTGCTCACACATGCCATGGTTATATGTGGAATTGCACCCCAAAATACATTCTGCTGCTTTTCCTGAGTACGGGGATACCACATGTGTGGGACTTTTTGGGAGCCTAGCCGCGTACAGGGCCCCAAAAACCAAGCACCGCCTTCAGGATTTCTAAGGGCGTAAATTTTTGATTTCACTCCTCACTACCTATCACAGTTTCGAAGGCCATAAAATGCCAAAATAGCACAAAACCCCCCCAAATTACCCCATTTTGGAAAGTAGACACCCCAAGCTATTTGCTGAGAGGCATGTTGAGTCCATGGAATATTTTATATTTTGCCACAGGTTGCGGGAATATGACAAACTTTTTTTTTTTTGCACAAAGTTGTCACTAAATGATATATTGCTCACACATGCCATGGGCATATGTGAAATTACACCCCAAAATACATTCTGCTGCTTCTCCTGAGTACGGGGATACCACATGTGTGGGACTTTTTGGGAGCCTAGCCGCGTACGGGACCCCAAAAACCAAGCACCGCCTTCAAGGTTTCTAAGGGCATAAATTTTTGATTTCACTCCTCACTACCTATCACAGTTTTGAAGGCCATAAAATGCCAAGATGGCACAAAACCCCCCCAAATGACCCCATTTTGGAAAGTAGACACCCCAAGCTATTTGCTGAGAGGCATGTTGACCCCATTGAATATTTTTTTTTTGTCCCAAATGATTGAATAATGACAAAAAGAAAAAAGAAAAAAAAATGTACAAAAAGTTGTCACTAAATGATATATTGCTCACACATGCCATGGTTATATGTGGAATTGCACCCCAAAATACATTCTGCTGCTTTTCCTGAGTACGGGGATACCACATGTGTGGGACTTTTTGGGAGCCTAGCCGCGTACAGGGCCCCAAAAACCAAGCACCGCCTTCAGGATTTCTAAGGGCGTAAATTTTTGATTTCACTCCTCACTACCTATCACAGTTTCGAAGGCCATAAAATGCCAAAATAGCACAAAACCCCCCCAAATTACCCCATTTTGGAAAGTAGACACCCCAAGCTATTTGCTGAGAGGCATGTTGAGTTCATGGAATATTTTATATTTTCCCACAGGTTGCGGGAATATGACAAACTTTTTTTTTTTTGCACAAAGTTGTCACCAAATGATATATTGCTCACACATGCCATGGGCATATGTGAAATTACACCCCAAAATACATTCTGCTGCTTCTCCTGAGTACGGGGATACCACATGTGTGGGACTTTTTGGGAGCCTAGCCGCGTACGGGACCCCAAAAACCAAGCACCGCCTTCAAGGTTTCTAAGGGCATACATTTTTGATTTCGCTCCTCACTACCTATCACAGTTTTGAAGGCCATAAAATGCCAAGATGGCACAAAACCCCCCAAATGACCCCATTTTGGAAAGTAGACACCCCAAGCTATTTGCTGAGAGGCATGTTGAGCCCATTGAATATTTTTTTTTTGTCCCAAATGATTGAATAATGACAAAAAGAAAAAAAAAAATGTACAAAAAGTTGTCACTAAATGATATATTGCTCACACATGCCATGGTTATATGTGAAATTACACCCCAAAATACATTCTGCTGCTTCTCCTGAGTACGGGGATACCACATGTGTGGGACTTTTTGGGAGCCTAGCCGCGTACGGGACCCCAAAAACCAAGCACCGCCTTCAAGGTTTCTAAGGGCATAAATTTTTGATTTCACTCCTCACTACCTATCACAGTTTTGAAGGCCATAAAATGTCAAAATAGCCCAAAACCCCCACAAATGACCCCATTTTGAAAAGTAGACACCCCAAGCTATTTGCTGAGAGGCATGGTGAGAATTTTACAGCTCTCATTTGTTTTTGAAAATTAAGAAAGACATTTTTTTTTCTTTTTTTTTTCTTTTTTTACATTTTCAAAACTTTGTGACAAAAAGCGAGATCTGCAAAATACTCAACATACCTCTCAGCAAATAGCTTGGGGTGTCTACTTTCCAAAATGGGGTCATTTGGGGGGGTTTGTGCCATCTGGGCATTCCATGGCCTCCGAAACTGTGATAGGCAGTGAGGAGTGAAATCAAAAATTTACACCCATAGAAATCCTGAAGGCGGTGCTTGGTTTTTGGGGTCCCGTACGCGACTAGGCTCCCAAAAAGTCCCACACATGTGGTATCCCCGTACTCAGGAGAAGCAACAGAATGTATTTTGGGGTGTAATTCCACATATGCCCATGGCATGTTTGAGCAATATATAATTTAGTGACAACTTTTTGTACATTTTTTTTTTTTTTGGTCATTATTCAATCACTTGGGACAAAAAAAATAAATATTCAATGGGCTCAACATGCCTCTCAGCAAATAGCTTGAGGTGTCTACTTTACAAAATGGGGTCATTTGGGGGGGTTTTGAACTGTCCTGGCATTTTATGCACAACATTAGGAAGCTTATGTCACACATCATCCACTCTTCTAACCACTTGAAGACAAAGCCCTTTCTGACACTTTTTGTTTACATGAAAAAAAAAATTTGTTTGCAAGAAAATTATGTTGAACCCCCAAACATTATATATTTTTTTAAAGCAAAGGCCCTACAGATTAAAATAGTGGGTGTTGCATTTTTTTTTCCACACAGTATTTGCGCAGCGATTTTTCAAACGCATTTTTTGGGAGAAAAACACACTTTTTTTATTTTTAATGCACTAAAAAACACTATATTGCCCAAATGTTTGATGAAATAAAAAAGATGATCATAGGCCGAGTACATGGATACCAAACACGACATGCTTTAAAATTGCGCACAAACGCGCAGCGGCGACAAACTACATTCATTTTTAAAAGCATTTAAAAGCCTTTACAGGTTACCACGTTAGATTTACAGAGGAGGTCTACTGCAAAAATGACTGCCCTCGATCTGACCTTCGCGGTGATACCTCACATGCATGATGCAATTGCTGTTTACATATGACGCTAGACCGACGCTTGCGTTCGCCTTTGCGCAAGAGCAGGGGGGGACAGCAGTGCTTTTTTTTTTTTTTTTTTTTTTTTTTATTATTTATTTGGCTTTTTTATTTTATTTTTAAACTGTGCTTTCCATATTTAATTTTTTTACCATTTTTATCGTTATCACAGGGAATGTAAATATCCCCTATGATAGCAATAGGTAGTGACAGGTACTCTTTTTTTGAAAAAAATTGGGGGGTTAGACCCTAGATCTTTCCTCTGCCCTCAAAGCATCTGACCACACCAAGATCGGTGTGATAAAATGCTTTCCCAATTTCCCAATGGCGCTTTTTATATCCGGGGGGGGGACATTCCCTCCCACTGCTTGTAAAAGCAGTCTAGAGGCTAATTATCTGCTAGAATTGCTTTTACATGAAAGCCGGCCGCTGGCTGAAAAGAATGATACCAAGATGATACCTAAACCCGCAGGCATCATTCTGGTATAAACATTCAAAGTCCAGCAACATACCAGTACGTTGCTGGTCCTTGTTGGACATGTATTGTAATCTTTTTTTTCATACAGCCTATTGGCTGAACGAAAAAAAAGAGATTGATTGGTGGGTATGCCCACCATTAGAATACCTCCCTTCATCCACCCACTTCTAATGATGGGCAT
Source organism: Rana muscosa (assembly GCA_029206835.1). Taxonomy (NCBI): domain Eukaryota; kingdom Metazoa; phylum Chordata; class Amphibia; order Anura; family Ranidae; genus Rana; species Rana muscosa. Next base: position 17,687,790 of record JARGYO010005626.1, read on the forward strand.
ATATGCCGAAGCATGGGGGCATCCTCCCGCAAAAAAGTTATGCCGCGTACACACGGTCAAGCCTTCGTCGGAATTTCGACCGTATGTACGCAGCATAAAAGGTTATGCCGCGTACACACGGTCGGACTTTTCCACGGGCAAGCCTCCGTTGGAATTTCGACCGTATATACGCGGCATTAGGAGCAAAATCGCTCCTCCGCCCCTGCTGCCCCCATGCTTCGGCATATATGCTCTTTTTTTTAACTGTGGTGGTGAAATCACCTCCTACAGCGTTGGAGTCACGGCTTTATGTATCGTGGGAGCAAACGCTGTTGCTGTCAAGATAAATAGATCCGCGCTGCAACTGAATGGCGTACCTGCTAAGCAAATGGTGGTTAACATTAAAACAAAGTAACATTACAGTACAACAGTAAGACCTTACCATGCCATACCTGCAAAGCAAATACCAAAACAAAACCTAGTAAAAAATAAAAAAATGTTTTAACGCAACCTGTGCCTAAAATATATATATGCCGAAGCATGGGGGCATCCTCCCGCAAAAAAGTTATGCCGCGTACACACGGTCGGAATTTTCCACGGGCAGGCCTCCGTCGGAATTTCGACCGTATGTACGCGGCATTAGGAGCAAAATCGCTCCTCCGCCCCTGCTGCCCCCATGCTTCGGCATATATGCTCTTTTTTTTAACTGTGGTGGTGAAATCACCTCCTACAGCGTTGGAGTCAAGGCTTTATGTATCGTGGGAGCAAACGCTGTTGCTGTCAAGATAAATAGATCCGCGCTGCAACTGAATGGCGTACCTGCTAAGCAAATGGTGGTTAACATTAAAACAAAGTAACATTACAGTACAACAGTAAGACCTTACCATGCCATACCTGCAAAGCAAATACCAAAACAAAACCTAGTAAAAAATAAAAAAATGTTTTAACGCAACCTGTGCCTAAAATATATATATGCCGAAGCATGGGGGCATCCTCCCGCAAAAAAGTTATGCCGCGTACACACGGTCGGAATTTTCCACGGGCAGGCCTCCGTCGGAATTTCGACCGTATGTACGCGGCATTAGGAGCAAAATCGCTCCTCCGCCCCTGCTGCCCCCATGCTTCGGCATATATGCTCTTTTTTTTAACTGTGGTGGTGAAATCACCTCCTACAGCACTGGAGTCACGGCTTTATGTATCGTGGGAGCAAACGCTGTTGCTGTCAAGATAAATAATTCCGCGCTGCAGTTGAATGGCGCACCTGAAAACAAAAAATTACATACCTGAAAAGCAAGCATGATAAAACATTGCAGAATAGAATACAGTAAAAAAGAGCAGAACAATAGAGAGAAAATAGAGAGAGAGAGAACAATAAAACGACAACTATTTTTGGTTTTTTTATTTTATATTTTTTTGGTGTTTTGTTTTTTACGTTTTTTTTTTTTCTTTTTTACACTTTTTTTTGTAACTTTACAACTGTAATGGTTCGGGTCTCTCAAAATGTAATGGCATCTTGGGAGACCCTGTGTAAGTGTGTCCTTGTCTGTGAAATGCTGTACCCTACGCTAAAACTTCACTTTTGAGTGGTAGCGTTCAAAACATTCACCTTGGCAAAGACCAGGCTTGTCAGGACAGAGTGGACAAAAACTATGGGTGTCACGCCTAAATCCGCGCTTGCTACAGACACGACATCTTTTTTGGGGGTGGCTTTGGGTAGGGGTACTCGGGAGGACATACGAATATTGCCTCTCATGCAGCCGGCTTACTGCATTTGGTTGGGGATGGTGAGGTGCAGAACCGCCTGGATACAGGAGTTCTGTGACTATCTCATTCTGGAATTTTAGAAGAGATAACGTCCCGCCTGAAGCTCTGTATAGCACATGAGCGTTCAGCAAAGCCAATTGGAATAATGATAGAGACACTTTTTTGTACCAGCGTCTCGCCTTACGGTCAATTAGATACGGCGCCATCAACTGGTCGTTGAGGTCCACCCCTCCCATATTTTGGTTATATTCGTGGACACAGAGGGGTTTCTCCACAACACCAGTCGCCGTACGAATTTGGACTGTCGTGTCTGCATGAAGGGAGGTAAGAAGGAAAACATTCTTATTGTCCCTCCACTTCATAGCGAGCAAGTTATTACACTTCAAGCAGGCTCTCTCCCCCAGCCTAAGACGGGCATCTACAAGCCACTGGGGAAAGCCCCGGCGATTAGGTCGCACGGTGCCACATGCTCCAATCTTATGATCAAACAAGTGACTAAACAGTGGCACGCTCGTGTAATAATTGTCCACATACAAGTGGTACCCCTTTCCGAATAAGGGTGACACCAAGTTCCACACTATCTTGCCAGCGCTCCCTATGTAATCCGGGCAGTTGACCGACTCAATCTGACTGTCTTTTCCCTCATAAACCGTAAAGTTCACTACATAGCCTGTTGCCCTGTCACAGAACTTGTAGAGCTTGACCCCGTATCTGGCACGCTTGCTGGGAAGGTACTGCTTGAAAGACAAGCGGCCAGAAAATTTAATCAGGGACTCATCAACGCAGACAACTTGATCGGGAGTAAACAAGGCTGCAAAACGTTCGTTGAAGTGGTTTATGAGGGGCCGAATTTTATAGAGCCGGTCGTATTCAGGGTCCCCACGTGGACGACAAAGTTCATTGTCGTTGAAGTGCATGAACCGCAAAATCTGCTCGTATCGTGCCCTGGACATGGAGGCAGAGAACACGGGCATGTGGTCAATTGGGTGCGTGGACCAATAAGCACGCAATGACGGAAATTTATGTGTGCCCATGTTGAGGGAAAGGCCCAGAAAGGTCTTAAATTCGGAAACCGTAATTGGTTTCCAATTTCTGGCAATTTTAGGCAACTGGGGGTTAGCGGCGATAAATTGACCAGCATATAAATTACTCTGGTCCACAATAGATCTATAGAGATCTTCCGTGAAAAACAGCGAATAAAAATCAATTGGAATAAAATCAGCTGTTTCCACCTGAATACCGGGTTGGGCAGTGAATGGGGGAAGTACGGGTTCTGCAGAAGTGGTGGGGACCCAATCAGGATAGGCGAATTCTGCAGGAAGGGCAGTATGGGCACGACGGGCCTGCCTTTGTCTTCTTGGTGGCAGCGGGACACTACTTGTGCTTGCCACCTCGCCAGCTTGAACTGCACTTATGAGACTCGCCACGTCACCAAGTGTTACTGCAGTGCTGGATGTACGTCCAGGCTGTACTAGGCCGCTGGTGCTTGCCAGTTCACCAGAAGGAATAGCGGCGCTAGTACTACTCTGCTCCATGATACGAGAGACCTGCGGTTCTTGCTCCTCAACAACCTCAGAAGATCGGGATCGGGTACACCTGACCTTAGCAGGGACCTCAACTTCGTCGTCAGAGCTATCTGACGTGGGGTCGCTGACGTCACTGTCTTCTACGGGAAGATATTCTGAGCCTGAATCTGACAGATACGTGACCTCCTCTTCACTATCTGTCATGCTCAGAATCTCGTAGGCCTCTTTACTAGTGTACCTTCGTCTTGCCATTTTGGGCTCTAAATTTAGGGGTACACTAGTAAGATTCACAGGAAAAAAAGCACCTGACTGTCGTCAGCAAATATATCAAACGCTACAAAAAAACTGTTAGCGATCGCAGGGATCAGGCCTGTCTCTGCGAACGCTGCAGTTATGTGTGTTGTGTTTGGTAAGTGACAGTGATCGATCGATACTGCACTTGGGTGGGCTGGGCTGGGCTGGGCTGGGCGGAGGGGCTAAACGCAGGCGCTAGCAGGTATCTGGGCTGATCCCGCTAACACTGCGTTTTTGGGAACCCTAAACCGCTGGGGATGCTAGTATAGATCTGATCAGATACTATACCACTAAGGGGGGTGTATGCTTTGCGCGTGGGTGTTAGCGTTACTGGAACTAACCTAACACTGCCTGGGGCGACGCAGACCCTCTCTGGCGCTAAAACCTAATTGATCTCACCCGCCGGGCGATCAGGGGGGTTAAACCTTTATTGGGTTATATACGGCGGGTGCCCTGATGCTATAAAAAGCAAACTAATCAACCAGCGTCACCTGTAACCTTTATATGGTGATCACTGGTGAAAGGGTTAACTAGGGGCAATCAGGGGGTTAAAACCTTTATTCGGTTAAATATGGGGGTACCCGACGCTATATAAAAACCTGACGGGTTACCTAAATAACTAGATAACTTACTGGCTAACCAGTGACACCAGTGACGCTTATACGGCGATCACTGGTGAAAGGGTTAACTCTAGGGGCAATCAGGGGGTTAAAATAATATATGGGGGTACCTGACACTAATAAAAACCTGCGGCGAACCTAAAAAAAAATAACTGCCTATCTAAAACACCAGCGACACGAATACAGCGATCGGAAAAACAATCGCTTAGTGACGCTGAAGTTAGGGGGTGAAAGGGTTACCTGGGGGGTGATCAAGGGGTTAAACCTTTATTAGGGGGGGTTAGGGGGCTACCCTGGACCTAAAGGGGCCTAATCCTAACTGCCCTGCAACTTTTTACAATCACAGATGACACTAAATGCAGTGATCAGTAAAATAAATGATCACTGCAATCAGTGACACTGTGATTGGGGGCTTTGGGGTGACCTGGGGGGTGATCTGGGGGTGACTGGGGGGTGATTTGTGTGCCTATGTGTACCTACGTGTCAGTGGACTGTTGGAGCACTAACCTCTGTCTTCTCTCCTCGGCGCCGGGAACGAAAAGACCGCGGCGAGGGAGATGACATCACTTCCTCCAGCCTGTGTTTACATCACATGGCGGAGGAAGCATTTTCATTGGCCGGGAGCGATCGCGAGGGGGGGGGGGGGCGGAATCGAGCGGCCGCCCCCTCATGCCTGATCGCTCCCGAACACTTAACGGCCGCTCACTGCAGTGAAGGGGGGTCCGGATGGACCCCCCAACTGCACAAAGGCGATCACGTAGATCTACGTGATTCTGCCTGTCCGTGCCATTCTGCCGACGTAAATCGGCGGTGGGCGGTCGTTAAGTGGTTAAGCACACTTTGACCAGTACCAGACCTGTACTACTCTGTGGAAGTGATCAGGACTTTCTTTTTTTTCTTTTTTTTTTACACATTATGAATGAATTTCATTGGAATAAGCAACTATTTTTACTGAATGAAACTAATTCATTGAGCGTCACTGCGTCACCCCGCGTCATCATATGACGTCCACTCAGAAGGAGGAAAGTTCCGCCGGGCCATCAATCTGCTATAATCCGGGAGTTAAATATAGGAACACTTGCCTATTAATCCCCTCTGACCTGGATTTAGCAGCAGCCCCTTTCCTGGACAGGACATACAGTCTCTACACTTCCTCTTTCTGGGGTTTTAAACCCAACAACCAGAGACAGGAAGTACATAATATATCAGCAGCCCAGACATAGACAGATACAGACAGTAGAGGGCCGCAGATCTCTACATGTATCCTTTTTTCTGTGATTTAGCTAAAACTGATTAAAATGTATGTTATTCAACATCTAATTTACAGTATGTTGGACACTTATGCCCCGTACACATGATCGTTTTTAATGTCATTTTTTAAACCGACGTTTTTCTCCTCGTTTTTTTTCATGTTTCCTCTCAAGCCTGCCTTGCGTACACACCATCATTAAAAAAAACGATCAAGCAAAGCACAGTGACGTTCAACACGTACGACGGCACTATAAAGGGGAAGTTCCGTTCGAATGACGCCACCCTTTGGGACGCTTTTGCTAATTCCGTGTTACCGCATGTTAGTAAAAGTTTGGTGAGAGACGATTCGCGCTTTTCAGTCTTCGTGCTTTGAAGATCGTTTTCGGGAGTTCAGTTTGCGCCTGTGGGTTTGTATCTGTTTAGCACTGCTTGTAGTCAGTTCGTATCTGTTTATTCAGTGCGGCCTGCTCTGCACGTTCGTGTTTTTCAGCTTGTTCTTCATAGGCCTTGCTGTTCTTCCGTGCGTTCTTCTAGTTCGTTCTGTTCAGCCGACCGTTATCTAGCCATGTTGCGGCTACGTACTCGTCGTAGAGTTCGTGCTGTAGTTGGTGCAGGGGTTCATGCTGTATCCCGACTCCATGCCATGAGCAGGGTCAGGAGGAGTTCATGGACCAAGAATTGGTTGCTCCAGCGGCACCAATTCTGTCACATGCCTTTGTTGCGGGAGATCAGGGAGAATAATCCTGATGATTTCAGGAATTTTCTCAGGATGTCTGACCCCGTATTTCAGCAGCTGTTGGCTTTGGTGTCCCCCTATATTACCAGGCAGGACACCGTTATGCGGGAAGCCATCAGTGCTGAGCAGAGGCTCATCGCCACGTTGCGATACCTGGCTACTGGGAGAAGCCTGCAGGACCTTAAGTTCTCCACAGGCATATCCCCCCAGGCTCTGGGGATCATTATACCAGAGACTTGTTCTGCCATCTTTCAAGTTTTGCAGGAGGACTATATTAAGGTAAGTGATCTTCTTCAAAAATTCACATTGTATGGTTTTTATTTTTGGATATTTTTAATTTGCTTTATTTGCAGTCCCTAATTCACATGATTCTTAGCTGCAGGGAATGTCCCCTTTCTCCCCATGTTTTATTATTTAAAGTTTGGGGTTTGAGGCCTACCTGTAAATTTGGCTTACCTAACCTCTCCAGCATGCTAACTTGGGGCCATACCTACCTTGCCTAGTCATTTCCATGTTTTTTATTCTATGTTCCATCGTAGTGCTTTACCCAAAACGCACCCTAAATTTTGCCTAGGAATGTTTCATTTTTGTTAACTTCAATACAGAGTGCTACAGCCTTCATGTGTGATATTCCCAACTCATCTTCAACCCCCCCCCATAATTCTTTGGTTTGTTTGTTTTTTGTTGCTTCCAATTTTTTATGTTTTGAACAGTTTCTACCAATGTTGGCCATGAATGTGTGTATGAAATCAGCTTTCAATGTTTCTGGCTCCAAGTATTATTTTATTATTTCTTTAATTCCACAGTTCCCTTCTTCGCCACATGAATGGCAGAATGTGGCTTCTGAGTTTGCCCAGCGATGGAACTTTCCGAACTGTGGAGGAGCCATCGACGGCAAACATGTTCGGGTCGTCCCACCACCCCATTCGGGATCCTTTTATTATAATTATAAGGGGTTCCACAGCGTCGTGATGATGGCAGTGGTGTCGGCCACCTACGAGTTCCTCTATGTGGACGTTGGCAAGAATGGCAGGATGTCTGATGGAGGAGTTTTTGCCCAGACGGAGTTTGGGGAACGTCTCCTTTTGGATCTGCTGGCCTTGCCACCAGCGGAGCAGAATGTGGAGGGACTACCTTTTGTCTTTGTGGCGGATGAGGCGTTTGGCCTGGGACCCCATTTGATGAGGCTATTCCCGCAACGCACCCTCACCCCTGAGAGGAGGGTGTTCAATTATCGGCTGGCCAGAGCCAGAAGGGTGGTGGAAAATGCGTTTGGGATCATGGCCAGCCGATTTTGCCTCTTCCTTACCTCCATCCACCTTGCCCCATACAAATGGAACCATGTGGTTATGACGTGCTGTGTGCTGCATGATTTCCTAAGGGTGCATTCAACGAGTTATATATCTTTGAGTGGGCCTGAGGCCTCTTTAATCAATGCAGAAACTTTGGTGGCCCTGGAACCTGGCCGTCCTGGCTTGGCCCCCCCAACCGGACGTGAGGTCCGTAACCAATATGTGGACTATTTTATGGGTAGGGGGGCCATTGAAATCAAATAAAATTATATAATACTGCGCCAACCCAAAATATTGTAGCAACAGCAGCCAAACACCAAAATCAGACAAAATTAATTAAGTGTAAATATATAATAAGTGTGGCGCTAATGAGAATTTAGGATAAAAGTCCTAAATATAGTAGGGTGTGAAAAATATTCTAATTTAATCAAAAACCCATGCTGGTATATATTTCGAAATTAGTGAAAAATATAGAAATACATATATAGCATAAATAAGTCATTGAAATGCCAGACAATCTTTAATAATTTTATACCAAAAAAATAAAACTTTTTCTGGAGTAAAGATTGGTTTGGATTTTTTATTGTATAATGTTTGATGTTTCTGGTAGGTTTACCTAGTGCACTTGTTTTGCCATGTGGATTAAACAATCTTAATTAGCCTTCATTGTCATTGTAAACACCAAACATTGATTAGTTCACTCAGCACCACATTTACATAATGAAGCCACAATTAATTGTTATGTAAAAATACCTTTATTTCTTTTTTTAGGTGGGAAACTTCCTTAGAAATGTGGATGTTCCCTTAATTTCGGGTGTATTAAAACGCATGACCAGCCATGCATAAACAAACTATATTCGTCAAAATTTTGAAAAAGCTAAACATGTGCTAGTCATTAAAGGGTAAAATAACAAAAATACTTATAAAACTCTGCAAGTAAAACATTATTTGGTGTAAAAACATTAGACACGCCCAAGCACAGCCATGATATTTTGGAGCCTTTCCTCCACCCGCTTTGTATTTGCCCTGATCTCTAGCAAGTCTCCCTTAATTTTTTCGAGGTCACGACAGCAGACCATCAGGTATTGGATCAGGATCTGGGCACTGTGATGTGTCAACTTATTGGGGTCTTCGGCCAGAACTGCACCTAAATGTAAAAAGAAATATGTAGGATAGAATATGTAGGCCTACATCTATTTAACATGCATGTGTCTGGTTTCTCTCTGACCTGTGGTGGTGCCACTTTCCACTTCCACAACATCACATTCCTCTCCATCCTGGGGTTCTGGGGGTATTTTTGTAGGTGTTGCAATTATCGTCTCATCTTAGGTAGCTTTTCGAATCCCTAGGGAGATTGAAATAAAAGGAATAGTTTCATTAGTAGCGACTCAATTTTGCTAAAATAAGAAACATGAAAAAATACTTTGTAATCATTCTTTTGAAGCCTGCTCCATTTTAAAATGTACCCCCTGTGCCAACCGGGACAAATGATTGGATACATAGCCAAAACCAGAGCATATACATTTTGAACACAAATTTGACACATTGTAACACCCCAAAGTATCTACACAGGATCACCTGTGTGTGACACCCTCAAGCTTTTTGGCTTTAGGCCCACACTTGTACTACTGCGTTCAGATGTTTCATCAGCTGCTGAGCATTCACTCCCTTAACATTACCATGCATATCGTTTTTTCTAACGAACAAATGTCCTTTGGATTAGCACCCAAAAAATAAGTGAGGCCCAAATTTACTCCCCCAAATAAACCAAAATACATGGGTGTTCACACTGGATGATCCTAAAACATCGTTTGAGGAACTGTACGGAGAAAGAGGTTTAATACGTTCGCTTACTGTGCCGACGAACCTGAAAGATGGTATCTTTCAGTGTACTATATGAAAGTTAAAAATACACGACAGAATACAAGAAAATATAATGTACCATGGAAACTAAAAAAAAATTACTTACTTTTTACTATAACTTTCTTGATTCTTTTATATTGGTCGGCCTCCCGCAACTTCAGATCAGACCATCGTTTTCTGAGCTGTTCCTTCGTTCTGCACACCCCGAATTTTTTGTGAAGACTTTTGACCACTTTGCCCATAATTCTGGACTTGACCAGATTAGGCCTTCTATACGGACCATGCTTGGCATCCTAATCCTCCTTCTTTAAAATGGCGACCATCTCCACCATTTCCTCGAATGACATGTTGGATGCCTTATATCTCCTGGGTCTTGATTTGGGCTCCTCTGGAATTTCATCCTCTGTAGAGGTAATCTCAGCGACCTGTGTCTCCGCCATGTTTTGTTCAGCACTACGAGCGAGAAGGGGCGGGGAAAGTACAATATCGAACGTCAGGGGCGGGGAAAGCGTGCAGAGTTTCACGCATGCGCTGTGTATATCAAGTGAAGATCCAAGTCTGGGAAATACGTTCATTTGTCGGGAGAGGGAGTTAGCAACGAACGTCGTGACGAAGGTACCTAACAATTTTACTTTTTGAGGTTCATCAGACGAGGAGATTTGTGTGCTCAAAATATGTAGACAATGCACAGTTGAGGAATGTTGCCTGAAATATATATTTTTTTTGGCTTCTCGCTTTTACAGATGTCATGAATACTTTTAAAAACCCAGACTTCATGGGGGAGTTCATCGACAAATGGCAAGAGCTCCCTATATTATGGCAAACAAAAAGTGGCGCTAATAAAAATAAAGACGCCAGGAAAGCAGCACTGGAGAGCCTGCTTGCATTTGTGCAAACAAAGATACCCACAACAACTCTCCAAGATGTCAAAACCAAAATTGCGACCATCAGAGGGACATACAGGACCCAGAGGACTATGGTCCTGAGGTCCCAGAGGTCAGGTGCACCAGCAGATAAGGTTTATAAACCCAGTCTGTGGTACTACATTAAGCTTGCTTTTCTGGATGACCAGCTGGAAGTGCGGGAATCTCTCTCCACCCTTCCCCCCAGAGGTCAATCCAGCCTTCCTTGTACCCAACCCTCCAGTCTTCCCTGCAGCCAGTCCTCCAGCCTTCCTGTCAACCCTGCTCTGGCTTCCTCTGAGGATCAAGATCAGGGCCTTGAGGAGGCAGATTTGGAGATATGGAGCCAGGTAAAGTATTGATATCTATATTTATATCTTACAAAATTGTAGAATTTAAATAGATGTTAGTATTGTTAAAGGTATGTAGACTTCTACCAATAAAGTTTGTGAAGAGCAAGATACAGTAGTGGCCTAATTTTATGTGCACAAGACAACAAAACCAGGATGCGGAATCAATGAAAATGACATAACTTTTGGCATTGATTTCAACAATGTCTAGAGGTGAACAATGTCTGTGAATGATGATGTGGCAAAATAAATAATGTCCCTTTCTTTTTTTACAGCCAGAGCAGAGCCAGGAAGAGGGTGATGTTGGGGATCAGGAGGAGGCAGGGCCCAGTGGCACCCAGGAGGAGGCTGGGCCCAGTGGCACCCAGGAGGAGGCTGGGCCCAGCACAAGAGCCCAGATGCCTCCCCTGGTAGTTAAACCACGAGGGCCAAGGAGAGGTAGGCAGGGGGAGGAGGAAACCAGGGCCTTCCTCAGAGAGGCAACAGCGGCCCTCAGAGAGGCACCCTCTGTTGATGAGGGATTTGCAGTGAGACCCTGCTATTGAAAGTCATCAATAAGGGCGTGCTGGGTGAACTCACTAGGTACACGGACATAACGGAGGTTGTCCCTACTCCTCCACCTCCTCCTCCTCCTCCTACTACTCCTCCTGCCACAACCTCTCCTCCTGATCCCCAGCCTCCAAGGAAGAAACCAACCAAGGCTGCAGAGAAGGCTGGAGAGAAGGCTACAAGGAAGAGGAGAAAATAATGCCTGCTGTAGTACCACAGATTGGGGACATATAGGACTTATCTGCTGTGGCTCCTGACCTCTGGGAGCTCAAGACAAGATTGGGCTCCTTTTTTTTGGGGATCTAATCTCTATTTTGGTTTTGACATCTTGGATGGTTGTTGTGGGGTCAAAGGGATGCACAAATGCAAGCAGGCTCTCCAGTGCTGCCTTCCACTTGAATTTGTTAATGTTCTGAAATAAATTTTTTTTTAGTGCCCTTAAAAAACTTGACTATGTGATTTGTATTTCAAAAGAGAGCTTGCTAGGGAGCAGGCAGGGACATCTCAAATTATATTATTGTTATTATCAGGGGACACAAACCTCCCTGAGGCCAAATGAGACACATTTGGAAGGTTGTTGTGGTAACTTTACACAAGAATAATTTAAGCCAAAATAATAAAAAAAAGGCCACAAAAAAAAAACACAATAGTAAAATATAATTTAAAGAAAAAAGGAGAATTACATTATTTTTTTATTATTAGTATTATTTAGGAGGGAGGTGCGGCTTATAAATAATATTTTACAATCATTAGAGCAATTTGGAATTACTTTAGAAACAAGTTTGGCATAACTCTCAATGTCATTATCAAAAGAGGGTAATTTTAAAGCATTATCAAAAGAAGAACGGAATGCGCAGCATTAAAACGATGCTATTAATTCCACCGTGACGAATGTGCCATCTCCATTTCCAACATTAGCTTTACCAAAACGAGCGCTCCCGTCTCATAGTTGCTTCTGAGCATGCGCGTTTTTTTTCACGTCGTGAAAGCATACACACTATCGTTTTTCACGTCGTTAAAAAAAACGACATGAAAAACGACGTGAAAAAAGAGAGCATGTCCGGAATTTTTAATGGCCGTTTTTCACGTCGTTAAAAATGCTCTGGAGCATACACACGATCATTTTTCAGGGCCATTTTTTAAAATGGCAGTTTTAACGGCATGAAAAACGATCGTGTGTACGGGGCATAAGCCTTACTATATGCAGTTAAACTTTTCTGTGAATCAGCTCCAGAGTTTCTTACTTGAAGATCCTGCCAGTAGCAACACTTCCATTTTCCTCACTATTATCAGGGGCATGGTCAGCCTGCCATGTGTGCTGCTTTATTTGGCTCTTTGCCTTCCTATTAGGTTGATTAGATTGATAGCCCCAAAGCAAACAGAGGTAGCACACACAGCAGGCTGATAATACTGCTGCAAATTTGGAGGCAGTGTAAAAAACTTTGCTACAGATTAACAAAAACAGCTTGCTTATAAACTGTATACCGTGAGGCATAATGCCAAACATGCTGAAAAATAGATTCTGGGTTTTCTTACATTTAAAAAAAGAATTGTTAAAGTGGTTGTAAAGGCAGTAGGTTTTTTTATCTTAAAGCGAATGTCCCTCCGCCCCCTTTAAAAATTAAAAGTCAGCAGCTACATATACTGTAGCTGCTGACTTTTAACATTAGGACACCTTTCAGCTTCACGGCTGAGTCCCTACTACGTGCTGCACTCTCTCACTGGCCCAGAAGAAGGGGAGGGAGGAGGAGGGGGACCGAGCTGCTGACGTACTTTGCCGCAGCCCTGTCTCCCGGAAATGGGCACAGGGTACCTGTCAAAGACAGGTATCCGCTCCCCCCGAAAGGTACCAAATGTGGCACCGGAGGGGGGGGGGGAATCAGATAAGCGGAAGTTCCGACTTTTAGGTGGAACTCCACTTTAATGCATTCTATGCATTAAGATGAAAAACCCTATGTGTGCAGCCAGCCCTCGATCAAGCAATGTTGCACAAGAGCCTCGACTGTCTGGGACTCTCCCTCCTGTTTGCCTGAGATACAGCGGCAGCCACCACTGACTCCCCCTGCTGTCAAAGTCAGGGAGCCAATGAGAAGAGAGAGGGGGCGGGGCCAAGCCATGGCTCGAAGTCTGAATGGAGCTGTTTGCTGTGGGGGTGCTTGGCAGGAGGGAGGGGCCAGGAGCGCCGGTAAGGGACCCAAGAAGTGGAGGATCCGGGCTGCTCTGTGCAAAACCATTACACAGAGCAGGTAAGTATAACATGTTTGTTATTTCTAAACAAAAAAACAAGACTTTAATATCACTTTAAAAATGATTGCATTCTTGCAGGTAGGGTATTTTTTTCACAAAGTAATAAACTATGCAGCCTTGTACTCTTTCCTAGAGGTTTACCAATACAGTGAAAAGGTGTTTATGCAGTCTTAACAGATCATAGAACTTTGCAAGTGCCTATATCTTGGTACAAATCGATTTTCCTGTCATGAGTGCCCATTGCACCTAATCTATTTTGCTGTGGAGGAGCAATAAATGTTAAGCTTAGTGGTGCACCTACTGACAGATTACTTTTTCTGCTAGGACAATGTGAATATGCCAGTTTACACTTGACATTTTGCCAAGTGGTTTTAATACCCAATGATGACCTGACATTCTTTAAAATAGAGACTTTTGAGACTGTACCAACAGATTACGGTATGTATAAAATTCAGTTTATTTATACAAAGGTTAAAATTATATAACATTACATATTTTAAAAACAAGGATGTCCATGATAGCTTCATTCAATCTTACAGCAATAAACGTCCCTATAATGACATGCCCAAATATCGCAGCCATGATACTACTTTCACCAATTGAAAATATGTGGCACATTTTGAGGCAAAAAATATGACAAAGGAGACCCAGGACTGTTGAGCAGTTTGGATCTAATATCAGGCAAGAATTGGAAAAAATTCCTCTCCCAAAACTCCAGCAACTGGTCTCCTCAGTCCCCAGACGTTTACAGAGTGTTGTTAAAAGAAGAGGTTTACCATGGAAAACACGGCCCATGTTGCTGCCATCAATTTCAAAATGACCTTATTTTTTCTTAAAATTTTACTTTTTCTCAGTTTAAACATTTGATATGTGTTCTATTTTCTATTAAATAGTGAATAAAAGATGTTTTTATGGGATCTGCAAATCATTGCGTTCTGTTTTTATGTAGATTTTACACAGCGTAGCAACTTTTTTGTAATTGGGCTTGTATGTAATCATAACAAGGATTATAATACTTATATGTATCTTGGCATGTCACAGGGCTGGTTTTGCAGTGAAACGGGACAGCTAAACTCGACCCATTTCACAGCTATCATCATTGATGTTTCTTCTGAAGGTTAAAAATGTTTACTCTGCCACAATCGCACAGTATAATACTCCTTTTTATTAGGTTCATTTGAGTCGGTGCTAAAGTAGTAAAGGTTATAAAAGAACACTCTTTTTAAACATTGCCTCTCCACTACCCTAATATTTACTGCATAAAGTTTCTAATAAATCTCAATATAAATATCTATGTGTAATCTTTTTTGCAAATGGTCATGTGACTAAAAATAACTCTTTCAGACTCAACAGCACCTTAGAGCTATGGACACCAGTGGGGTGACATAATTGCTCTAAGGATTGAGCAGAGTTCTTGGACCTCCATAGACAGACTTGCTGAAACTTTGAAGTCAAGTGTTCAGTTGGAAAAAGCTTAAAAATGTTAATTGAAACTGTAGCAAAAATAAGAGTAGTGGAGATGCAACATTTAAAAGGTTGCCTATTCATAGTATTGATTATGATTATAAACCGCTCTAGATTCAGTGATGGTAGTGTGCACAATTCTAATTTCCTTTTGGGTGAGGTGTTGGTCAATTATTATTTTTTGTTTGGGGGGTCCCCATAAAACATTTGCTATGGGGCTCTGTGATTTTTATTCCTGTGTGCTTTAAGAAAACAGCTAATTACATAGATGAATTACATATATGGGAGTTGTTTTACCTGCAAAGGGATTTGTATTTATGTTCATCCTGTCCTGCTATTTATGCAATTATGTCTGCCGGGAAAGATGACCGAATATTTCTATACTTTAATTAGGTAACGCCTACAGGTCTTGTCCCTCTCCCAGTCTGTTCCTTGGCAGTAAAAGGCAAAAAAGCAGATGGATTGGCTCATCTCTCTATCAGCATGCCCCATGTTAGCACATGAGCACTTGAGCAACAGTAATTGGCTCCTTGTACAGCTTGTCCCTCTCCGAGTCTGAAAGCTGCTGTACAAGAGGTTGTAAAAAGCTGATACTAAGTCAGATTTAGGTCCTTACACTTCTTACATTTAAAAAAAGCTTGTTTGAGTGTACTTCCTCTATGGATCAAAAGAAGTGCAGATCGTTTTGCACTCCTGTGACCTGTTTTTAGCAGACAGCGGGCTGACGTTAGCTGTCAGCTGACATCACCGAGCCAGTCCAGGCTAGGAAAAGATCGCAACCATATGGTCGGGATCTGCCCATATGCCTGGACCGGCACCAAGCTCAGCCGCTGAAGAACACTCCAGTTCCTATATGCTCATAAGGAAACAGAGAGAGACACCATAGTACTTACTGACTTTTTATTAAAATGAAATCAAGCTTTTCCAAATTCATTTACATAGGTAAAAAGTATTCATGCATGTAAGCAGGACACTCCAGTCCACATGAGTTACCAGACCACAGACGCAATCCGTCCTACAGCTGAACCAGCGTGATGACGTTCCACCTGACATGTTGCACCCCTCCGGACATTCTTAAAGACCTTTTTTTTTAAATCAAATGGTTTTTATTGCTCACAGAAAAAAAAAAAAGATACAAGGTACAAAAATATGCAGCATATTATATCTGTTACATGTACGGTAGCAATATATGTTTTTGACATTCCTTGGTCACATCTGAAATCGCATACATTAAACGATCCGCTCAGAGTTTCAAATAGCATAGGGTGAACAGTACACAACCCATCAGACTATCCCCCCTCCCACCCGCCCTCCTGTTGCCAGTGGGAGCTTGCTACACGCCTCCCAACATCCTCATCCTCACCAATTCCATGGGGCTTAACCCCGGTACAGCAAGCCATGCATCCCAGAGCCTATCAAACTTTCCCGCGATGCCCCTGTGCTGGTATATGTATTTCTCCATCAAAAGGGTTTTACCCATCTGCTGTATCCACAGCTGGACCGTAGGCGGCTCAACAGACTTCCACAGTAGTAGAATAGTTTTTCTCGCCTGGAACAATGCCCTAGTAAATGCCATTCGAGTCACCTCCTCCGGGATCTCCCCCTCCAGTATTCCTAACAAGCAACATAATGGGTCAGAAGGAACGTTGGTCTGGAACACCAAATTAAGTGTAGCCAGTACCTCCGTCCAATATCTATGGAGTTTGGGGCACCGCCAGAGGAGGTGAATCAGATCTCCAGGCACCGCCCTACATCTACCACATAGCGGATCGGGCAGTCTTCCCATCTTGAATAGCTTTACCGGTGTAAAATGTACTCTCAGTAGTATATATAGTTGGGATACCTTTTGTGCCACATTAAGCGAGCAGGCGTTTACCACCCGCATTGCCTCCTCCCAGAGCTCCCCCTCTATAGGACCAACATCCGCCTCCCACTGGCTCACCACTTTCATGGGGTGTCCCTCCAAAAACGAGGACAGCAGCATGTTATAGCACTGAGAGATGACACCCCTGGTCTCACAAGCGTCCTGCAGCATGTGAAAGACAGGGGTGGGGGACTGAACCCACTCCACTGCATCTCCCTGAGCCCTGACAGCATGTCGCAGCTGCAGGTAGTAAAACAGCATATTGGACGGGAGCGCATATCTCGATTGAAGTACATGAAAAGGGAGTAAGGCCCCATTATGAAACACTTGTCTCAGGTGGGTTATACCTAGTGACCTCCACTTAGGGCCCTGCTGAAGTTTGGCCAGTTCAGTGTAATTGCCGTTTCCCCATAGCGGGCTGTACCTAGTGAACCCCGTGACATTCTGGAGTTGTTTGGCCTTATTCCACACCTTCTGAAGGAGTGAATAAGTGGGCATCTTTTTAATTGATTTCTGAAACCGCTGAGCCTCCAGACCCTCCGGCACCGTGTCGGCCCCCGAGCCAAGCAGCATTAGCCTAGCCGAGGAGCCCACAGGAGCCGGTACCATGACACCTATCAGGTGCTGCAGCTGCGCTGCCAAATAGTATATCCAAGGGTTGGAGAGGGCAAGGCCCCCCCCTCCTTTGGTCGTTGTAATTGTTCCAATTTGATCCGGGGGGGTTTGTTGTGCCACAATAATTGTCTAAAGAGGGAGTTGACGACCCTGAAGATTTTAAGCGTGATGACAACAGGAGCATTGTGTAGCAGGTACAGCAACTGGGGCATTAGTATCATTTTAATAAGGTTCGTCTTGCCGGCCAGGGACATCCGCAGTCTGTTCCATATCTGTATTTTATCCCTGAATCTGGTTAATAAGGGGTATATATTCAGCTGACAGAATTCTGTGATCACCGGGGAGATGAAGACACCCAAGTACTTAAATGAGGATACTATGGGGACCGGGCAGGAGGGCCCCTCACCTAGCGCGGGGGCCTCATCCAGGAACATCAGAGCCGACTTGGACCAGTTAATTGTAAGGCCCGAGAAACGGCCAAACTCAGTGATAAGGGACATGACCTGAGCCAGTGATTCATCCACATCTTCCAGGAAGAGGAGCATGTCATCGGCGTATAGCATAATTTTCTCGTGCATATTGCCATAGCGGAAGCCCCTGACCGACCGGCAGTCTCGCACCAGAGCCGCCAAGGGCTCAATGGCCAGAGCGAAGAGCAGGGGGGACAGGGGACAGCCCTGCCTGGTCCCCCTACCCAACGCAAAGGCGTGAGACATCCTGTCAGACATTCGTATGGCCGCCTGCGGCGAGCCATACAACAGCCTCACCCACCCTAGGAACCGGGGTCCGAACCCGAACTTGGCCAGTACAGCCCAGAGATACCGCCAGCCAACACTGTCGAATGCCTTATTGGCGTCAAGAGACAACAGTGCCCTGTGGCCGACGTAATCCGAGGGGGTCTGCATGTTCAAGTATAGCCGCCTAAGATTAGTTGCGGTGGAGCTGCGAGGCATGAACCCCGCCTGATCTGGGTGAATAATGGACAAGATAATTTTGTTAACCCTCGTAGCCAATACCTTGGCCAGAATTTTAACATCGCTCTGTAGCAGTGAGATGGGCCTATACGAGCCGGGGTCCAAGGGATCCTTGCCTGCCTTTAACAACAGTATAATATTGGCTCTATTCATGGAAGGGGGCAATGCTCCGGACTTGAAGGAGGTGTTGAACACCGCAAGCAGCCTGGGCAGAATCGCCTCGCCGTATTGGACATAGGCCTCCATGGGGATCCCATCATCCCCCGGGGCCTTGCATGTGGGAAAAGATGCGACCGCCTCCCTCAGTTCCTCCAAAGTGATCGGGGCCTCCATCTCCGCGCGGGCCTGCCCGGCCAGGAGCGGAAGCTCCACCGTTCCCAGATATTGTGATAGGTCCTCATCTGTATAATCATCACATGGCCTGTAGAGATTGCTGTAGAAGGACGCCAATTCAGCCATAATCTGCTCAGGGTCATTCACCAGTCATCCCCGGGAGTCTCGGATCACTCCAATCGCCGGGGAGGCCTGCTGTGACCTGGCAATCTTAGCCAGAAGCCTGCCCGTCCTCTCCCCCTCCTCATAGAAGGCCTGGCTAGTAAAGAACCTCTTTTTTTCCGCAGCGGAGGTTCTCAACCGGTCCAGGGAATCCTGGGCAGATATCCAAGCCTCCCTCGCGGAATCAGTTGGATCCATTACGAATGCAAGCTCCAACCGTTTCACCTGGTCTTCAACCTGCGCCAAAAGTGCAGACGAGTTGCGTTTGATGGCCGTGATCTCAGCAATAAAGGAACCCCTCAAACAGGCCTTAAAGGCATCCCAGCCCACCGCCGAGTTCTCCCCAAGGTGGTTGTTTAAAAAATATTGATCAATCTGGCAGGTGACCCGGTCATGGGATGTGAAAAGTTTTAGCCAGTAGGCATTCAATTTCCACAGTGCCCTGGGCAGGGAGGAAGCGGGACGGGTAACCAGGTGAGCCGCCAGCGGGGAGTGGTCGGGCACCCCCCTAGGGAGGTATTCTATCCTGGGGACCATATGCACAACCCGCTGGGACCCCACACATAGATCAATGCGAGATAATGAACCATGGGTTTTGGAAAAACATGAAAATTGTTTGGTAGTCGGGTATCTAGCCCTCCACACATCCACCCAACCCACCTCCGCCAGCAGGCGGCTCAAAACCGTGCCCCTACCCCCCAGCGGTGGCTGAACCGGTGGATGTCTATCCAACCTGGGGTCAAGGCATCCATTGAAATCCCCCATAATCATAATGGGGACATCGGGTTTGTTAACTAGATAAGACAGTAGTAATTGCAAAACCTCCCTAGAGAAGGGAGGGGGTATATACACAAAGGCAAGAATTATCATCACAGTAAACACTTTGCAATGCACAAAAACATATCTCCCATGGGGGTCTACCTCCACATCCAGTTCCTGGAAAGCCAGGGACTTGTGTACCAGTACACTCACCCCCCTAGAATACAAGGTGTGAGTGGAGTGGTAGGACGTGCCCACCCAAGCAAACCCCAAACAACCAACCGTATCTTTTGTGAGGTGGGTCTCCTGGAGGCCCACAATAGCAGGGTGGAACTTTTTTAAACATGAGTTAAGCATTGTGCGTTTCAACGAGTCATGAACCCCTCGAACGTTCCAAGTCACTACCGGGGTGGTGGCCATGGTGAGTGGAAAAAGTGTTCATCACCGGGGGCCGAAGGTCCCGGCTCAAGATTCCTGGGCATCCAAGCACTAGAGTCAGATATGAGAGGGGTCATCACCAGTGGGCAGATCTTCAATGGGTGTGGGGAAGGGGTCAGAGCAGGAAAGTTCAGTAAGCACCGCGACATTGTGAGCAAGAGAAAACTTTTAAACAGTCCTGAACAGCCTCTTCGAGCACGGATAACGTACCCGCTCGGGGAGGGGGCAGGCCATCCCCACTCATCCCCAGCTCCCAGAACTGTCAGGGAACCCGTGCCAACAGGGTACTGATAAACATGTCCCCATAACTGGGACTTCAGATAGTCAAACTTGGCAGACGGGGCATGTACCCCCTTCTGTGGCGCAATAGCCATGGTAAACAAAGTGTAGTCTTCCAAACGCTCTTATTAATCGCCAACATTTGAAAAAAGGGTTGAAATGTCCCGCTATGGGTAAGGCAGACTCAACTGGCCTGCAGGTAACATACTGACTTCACTTGTGTTGATCCAGGGCCTCAGTCGCCCACATCAGCATCCCGGCGTCCCCGGATGTCCTGTTCATTGCAATCCAGCCACTCCGCCGCCTCCGCAGCGGATTCAAAGAAGGAAGCTTGACCACGGACTGTGATACGCAGCTTGGCAGGATACAGCATGGCATATGTTAGTTGTAGCCTCTGCAGACGTTTCTTTACATCAGCGAATTTAGCTCTCTTACGCTGCACTTCAGCAGAGAAATCCGGGTAAAACGAAATCCTATCTCCATTGTTGTGCACCGCTCCCCTTTCCCGTGCCAGTCTAAGTATAATTTCTGTAACGTACCTTAGGTGTGAGCCTGACGTGCGGAGAGGGACCTCCCGTACAACCCCGGCTCGGAGACCACTGGAGTGGGGACAGTGGTGGTAAGAGCACGGTGAGGTAAGGGTGCCTGTCTGATCCTCACTGCTTGGAGTGGTGGAGCCGAGTGGAGACTGGAACGGCTGGTTCCGGAAGCAGCGGATGCAGGTCAGCAGGTTCAGCTTGCAGAGCAGAGGATGCAGGTCAGCAGGTGCCGGTTTGCAGAGCAGGGATGCAGGTCAGCAGGTGCAGGTTTGCAGAGCAGGGATGCAGGTCAGCAGGTGCAGGTTTGCAGAGCAGGGATGCAGGTCAGCAGGTGCAGGTTTGCAGAGCAGGGATGCAGGTCAGCAGAGCAGGGATGCAGGTCAGCAGGTGCAGGTTTGCAGAGCAGGGATGCAGGTCAGCAGGTGCAGGTTTGCAGAGCAGGGATGCAGGTCAGCAGGTGCAGGTTTGCATTGCAAAGGATGCAGGTCAGCGTGTGCAGCTTGCAGAGCAGAGGATGCAGGTAAGCTGGTGCAGGTTTGCAGAGTCAGACAAGCCGGGTCATACACATCAAGGTAAACATCACAAGTGGCAGGCAGAGAGTAGTCAAAGTCCAGGCCGAATCTTGGCAACAGGCAGACTGGCAGATAACTGAGCAGGGTCAAACGAGCCGAGGTCAGGACTGGGGACAGAAGCGTGGTCAGGAAGCCGGGTCAAACACAGGAACAGGATACAAGCACAGAATCAGGAACTCAGGGAACAGAAGCAGATCAAACCGCAAGGGGCAACATCTCTGGAATGTCTTTTATAGGAAGTACATGGGAGGAGCAAGGGGTTCAGAGTTCAACAGTAATCAGACACCAAGCAGAGTAGTCTAATGGATCAGATAGGTTATCCAGCAGATCAGGCAGGGAACTGTCCAGCATCTCAGATAGCTCCGCTGGTAGAGTCAATGCCAGACACAGACGAGGTCCCAGGTTCAAGCCCAGCACGTCCCTGACAAATTCTCTGTCCTTATAGTTCAGGAGCCTGGCAAGCATTGATCTGGGCGAGTTGCCCGGGGGGAGGGGTCTGGGTAGTGTGCGGTGCACTCTCTCCACCGCAAACAGCGTGGTGAATGCCTCTTTACCAAAGATTTCTTGGAGCCATGTTTCTGTAAAGGCCGTGGGGTCCCTGCCCTCCACCTTCTCAGGTGCCCCACTATACGGACATTGTTCCTCCTTAAACGGTTCTCGATATTGTCGGTCTTTGCGTTCACCTGCGCAGATTGCTGCAGCGCAAATCTGGCATCTCTGGTGAGGGGTGGGAGCTGGTCCTCCACTTCACTAATCCTACCCTCCACCGCCGTGGTCCTCTCTCTAATTTTCTGGAGGTCATGTCTAATAAGTGATACCGTCTCAGTAAGTGCCCCAAACTGTACCTTTAAACCGTCCACAGAGGCTGTCACTGAGGTGGTGCAGCGGTGTACAGCTCGCAGGATCTCACTCAGTGTGGGCTGGGGTGCATCCTCCTGTAGCTCATCAAAGATGTCATTGATGTGGTCAGACAAGTTTTCTAGGGGCACAGTATCATCCAGGGCAGAAGCGCCATTTTGCTCCAAGGCTCCCTGCACAGTCATCAGCGATGGTGGGGGAAGAGAGCAGCTAGGGCCCTGTAATTTCTGGGCATAGTAGAGCATGTCTCTAGGCTGCTCCTTCCCCTGCTGTTTGTTTGCCTTGGGCGGCTTACTGCCTGGGTCCTGTGGCTTATCCCCCGCTCCACGCGTCACTCTCTGAGGTAGAGGGGAGCCGGCGCCATCTTGGACTTCCATGACCGCCGCTGCTGCAGCGCTCTTTGTCCCTTTACGGGTCATGCAGGGCTCCGCCAGAGCCGATTCGACCTCCGCCGAGTACAGTGATGCGGCGCCTTGTCCCTGGACCAAGTGCCGGGTCAGGATCAGTGCGGGAAGAGGATTAATGGAGGATCGTCAGCGGGAGCTCCGTGCTGTGCGTCCGCTCACATGCCTGTCCAGGCCACGCCCCCTTAAAGACCTTTAATTTTATTTTAAATAATAGCACTGAACAATCTGGATCACTTTTTCACAATTAGTACACTCTTTGAACTGTGAATATACCGATATTTGTTATATATGGTTTGGAGAACACAAGCACATTGGTTGGAATATAAATATTACCTGGTTTTATTTGTATATGCACTTTTTTTATGTATGAATAATTATCTTGACAATATATGGTTGGTAATTATCTTCGATTCACATATATGTATGCAAATGTTTTGAGGAGCACCAAACTATATAATATAGAGATTCTTTATTTTCTTTGTATTTGGTGATTAACAGGGGTTAAAGCTGTTCCTAGAGTACTGTATATAGGTTAGATTATTTAAGTGTGGAAATATTATTTGTTTGATTGATGTATGCAATTGCACATTTAAAGTGAGCATATTGTCACCTTATTTACAAAGTGTATGTGAGCACACAATTTGCAAGGTGAACTTCCACCTTGCTGGTATTTCTTTAGTAATTTAACCCCATTATTTCACATGATGAAAATTCTTGAGCTGTATTATGCCGCTTGTGGTGAATTCTAATGCCGTGTACACACGACCGTTTTTCATGATGAGAAAATTTTTTTTTTTTAATTTGGTCATTAAAAACAATTGTGTGTGGGTTCCAGAGCATTTTCACGACGTGAAAAATGGCCATGAAAAATTTGGAACATGCTCTAATTTTTCTCGTCGTTTTTCTCGTCATGAAAAACGGCCGTGTGTAGGCTTTAACAACGTGACAAAAATGCGCATGCTCAGAAGCAAGTGATGAGACGGGAGCGCTCGTTCTGGTAAAACTAGCGTTCGTAATGGAGATAGCATCTTCGTCACGCTGTAATGGACTGAAGAGCACGAAGCTGAAAAGCGCAAATCGTCTCTCACCAAACTTTACTAACACGAGGATCAGCAAAAGCAGCCCAAAGGGTGGCGCCATCCGAATGGAACTTCCCCTTTATAGTGCCGTCATACATTTCGTACATCACCGCACTTTGCTCTAGCATTTTTTTTCATGATCGTGTGTAGGCAAGGCAGGCTTGAGAAGAATCACGTCGAGAAAAACGTTGTTTTTTTCAATGACATTAAAAACGGTCGTGTGTACGCGGCATTACATTTGGTTCAGGTTTGTGAGAGGCTTGTTTGAAAAGGAAGATATCGTGGAAGCAGGTGACGCATATTTTTTTTTTTACAGTTAGTCTTAGACCCATATGTCTCTAAAATTTCATACATTCCATTCATGCAGCACAGATGTTGATTGTGAAACTATTCTCAAGCACTGCACATAACCAGCAGCATCTTTGGAATGTTTCTAGGAAAAATGGTTTTAAATCAAATTATATATTTGAATAATCCTTTGCCATTTAGCACTTACAAACATATGTCAGCGATTATATTGTTATGTTGTAAGTTCTGATTAAACTCTTCCTTTCTGTGCCAGGAACTTGCCAGGAATCATTATGGTGGCTTTTAAAGGTGTATGGACACAGTCATTCTGGAAAGCCGTCTCTGCTGAATTTGTGGGAACTCTTATCTTTGTCTTTCTTGGTCTTGGTTCAACAATCAGCTGGACCTCAGCAGACCGCTCTCAGTCAGCAGACATAGTGCTTATATCCCTGTGCTTTGGATATGGTATTGTAACCATGGTGCATTGCTTTGGACATATCAGTGGTGCTCATATTAATCCTGCAGTGACAATCGCTCTTGTATGCACAAGAAAAATAACACTTGCAAAGTCAGTATTTTATATCATGGCACAATGCCTGGGAGCCATCTTTGGGGCAGGACTACTATATCTTATTACACCAACTGATATCACTGGGAATCTAGGTGTAACAATGGTAAATATTTCCTTTAGATAATTTTTACGTGAACCTTTTTTTCTAACGCTGTCACAATTGACCTCTGGAAGGTTTCATCCCCTTCATGATGAGACCATTTTTTGCTATTAAGCACTGTGCTACTTTAACCACTTAAGGACCAGCCACTGTATATATTCGTTGGCAGAATGGCTCGTACAGGCACAATCACGTACCTGTACGTCCCCTTTAACTGCCCGACGTCGGGGTCGCACACGCTTGTGACCCCCCCTGCCTTCCCCATGAGTCGGACCGCGGGTCCCGCGGACTCGATCGCTGCAGGGATCCCCGCGATCGTCTCACGGAGGCTCGGAGCGGGGAGATGTTAGTGTAAACACAAGATCTCCCCGCTCCCCTACTGACAATGTCACCGATCTCCGCTCTGTGTAATCAGAGCGGAGATCGGTCACGTGTCACTCGTAGCCACACCCCCACAGAGTAGTAATCACTCCCCTAGGCACACTTAACCCCTTCAGCGCCCCTAGGGGTTAACCCCTTCACTGCCAGTGTCATTTTTACAGTAACCAGTGCATTTTTATTGCATTGATTGCTGTAAAAATGACAATGGTCCCGAAAATGTGTCAAAAGTGTCCGATGTGTCCGCCATAATGTCGCAGTCATGAAAAAAATCACTGATCGCCGCCATTACTAGTAAAAAATATTTTTTTATAAAAATGCCATAAAACTACTCCCTATTTTGTAAACGCTATAACTTTTGCGCAAACCAATCAATAAACGGCAATTGCGATTTTTTTTTACCAAAAATATGTAGAAGAATACGTACCGACCTAAACTGAGGAATTTTTTTTTTTTATATATTTTTGGAGGATATTTATTGTAGCAAAAACTAAAAAATATTGCATTTTTTTCCAAATTGTCGCTCTATTTTTGTTTATAGCGCATAAAATAAAAACCGCAGAGGTGATCAAATACCACCAAAAGAAAGCTATATTTGTGGGAAAAAAAGGACGGAAATTTTGTTTGGGAGCCACGTCGCAGGACCACGCAATTGTCAGTTAAAGTGACGCAGTGCCGAATCGCAAAAAGGGGCCTGGTCTCTATGCTGCGTATTGGTCCGGGGCTTAAGTGGTTAACTGGTAATTGATCGGTCATGCAACGCTGTATGCAAATAAAATGTATATAATCTTTTTCACACAAATAGAGCTTTCTTTTGGTGGTATTGGTTCACCACTGGGTTTTTATATAAATGAAAAAAGACCAATATTTTTTTTTTAAATAGATATTTTCTACTTTCTGTTATAAAATATATCCAATAAAATCAAATGTCTTCATACATTTATGCCAAAATGTATTTTTGGTTTTGTTCCTCCATGATATGTTTCACCTCAATAGGCATTTGGACAGATTTGCATTAATTGGTTTGTGTGAAAGTTATAAATGAAGAAATAAATAAAACATCACTGGTTATCAATACCCCCCCCCCCCCCACACACACACACACAAGATTCAACCTAACAGTATAATAGGCTAAATATATTGCATTCTTATATAATCAATCTCAGTAGAAATATACAGAGTGTAACACAAGTTAGTACAAGGGGCACTGGTGCATCACAGGCAAATTAAATATAAAACAAGACAAATGGAACTAGGACTTCTGATAAAGTCAAAGGAGCCTAAAGGTAAGATGATAAAAAAGACAGTCACAAATGGTAGGTATCTGTCAAAATAGTGTCTTATTATAAACCCAATTATTTCACTGTACATTAGGACATTTTAGTTATGCCGGCTAGGCATCCACCAAAATAATAGAAGTCTTTTTATGATATTGAATTGTATGTTAGTAGGACTCCGGTCCATGAGTTTATTTCTTTGGGGCTTGAAGTCAACTGATAACATTATGAGAAAAAAAAAAGAGTAAAAACTAAACTAAGTTTCCCTAATGGGCATCAAACCCAAAATACCAATGTCTTAAGGTTAAAGTAGAAACTGCTAATCCAAAGTGCTGCCCCAGCTACCTGCATAATTTCTATGTGAACTGGGCCATTCTGCTCTGCAAAACGTTAATGTCACCAGTAATGGGATTTCTTGGAATACTTTATTGCAAAGCCAGTAAGTTCCCAGGCCATGAAGAGCCAAGTCTGCCTATCTGCATAATGGGTATTGCGGAAGACATCAACATTATAATTATTTACTGTACATCATAGGACATCCATTTTCTAACAATGCACCTTGTATGAGACATGCAGGGAACATATACAGTATCTCGCAAAAGTGAGTACACCCCTCACATATTTGTAAATATATTATTATATATTTTTATGTAACAACACTGAAGAAATTACAATTTGCTAAAATGTAAAGTAGTGAGTGTACAGCTCGTATAACAGTGTAAATTTGCTGTCCCCTCAAAATAACTCAACACACAGCCATTAATGTCTAAACCACTGGCAACAAAAGTGAGTACACCCCTAAGTTAAAATGTCAAAATTCGGCCCAAAAAGTCTATATTTTGTGTGGCCAAATACGTTTATCTTGGTCTTATCAGTCCACAGGACATAGTTCCGGCAATTCATGTCCTTAGTCTGCTTGTCTTTAGCAAACTGTTTGCGGGCTTTCTTCTGTATCATCTTTAGAAGAGGCTTTCTTTTAGAACGACAGCCATGCAGACCAATTTGTTGCAGTGAGCGGTGTATGGTCTGAGCACTGACAGGCTGACCCCTTCCCTTCAACCTCTGCAGCAATGCTGACAGCACTCGTACGTCTATTTCCCAAAGACAACCTTTGGATATGACGCTGAGCACATGCACTCAACTTCTTTGGTCGACCATGGTGAGGCCTGTTCTGAGTGCAACCTGTCCTGTTAAACCGCTGTATGGTCTTGGCCACCATTCTGCAGCTCAGTTTCAGGGTCTTAGCAATCTTTCTATAGCCTAGGCCATCTTTATGTAGAGCAACAATTCTTTTTTTTAAGATCCTCAGAGAGTTCTTTGCCATGAGGTGCCATGTTGAACTTCCTGTGATCAGTATGAGAGAGTGAGAGCGATAACACCAGATTTAACACACCTGCTCCCCATTCACATTCACATTCACACCTAAAACCCTTGTAACACTAATGAGTCACATGACAACGGCCCAATGGCTTATTGGGCCTTTTCACTTAGGGGTGTGCTCACTTTTTTTGCCAGCGGTTTAGACATTATTGGCTGTGTGTTGAGTTATTTTGAGGGGACAGCAAATTTACACTGTTATACAAGCTGTACACTCACTACTTTACATTGTAGCAAAGTGTAATTTCTTCAGTGTTGTCACATGAAAAGATATAATAAAATATTTACAAAAATGTGAGGGGTGTACTCACTTTTGTGAGATACTGTGGATATGACTATACATCTTTGGTAGTGTAGCGGGGTTCTACTGTTATGGACTATTGTTAGATGTAGATACCTAAAACTCCCTCCGGTGTTCTAGTTATAACTTTATAGACTATTGTTTACTTCCGTTCAGTAATGTGTGTGGAAATTATGGTACAAGGAGAAAGGGACTTCATTGCCATGGATATCCAATAGACTATGGTACCCACAGTGCAGCTGTACTCCCAGAATGCATTAAAACCACCGCACAGCCTGCTGGGGGAGGTTACTTAAAGGAGGGGCGGAGCCGCGCTGGCTCTCTCTGGACTTCGCCCTCAACCCAGCAGGAAGTTTTTCCGTGGGACCAGCTCACGCTTCCCAGAGACTGGAGTCATCCACCAACCGACATCTACGGCGGCTGTGAGAGGGACCGGAGACTGTACGTTGCTGAGAGGTCGCGGATCGAGGTACCCACAGCGGATCGTGTCAGGTGGACTAGACCTGTTTGGGTGAGCGGGCACCTGCCCAGAATCTACAACTGTTTGTTAGGCCTGTGAATCTTGAATGCCCGCCATCTTCAGCGTAGTGCGCCACACGTACACTAGGACATAGCGCATCGTCTGGTAGCTGCGTAGTTAAAGTTGGCGTTACACTGACTGAGAGTTTCACTCCCAAAAGCATTGCAGGAGTTTAGTTACATCTTTAATCTCCTTTGGATTACAAATATATTGTGAACCAACGTTTGCTAGCGAAGACTCCCACCATTGAGGAATTCGTACAATAATCTTAGGCAGGCTTGACTGGAATTAACATTGACAGGACACAGGGTGATATTGCCCACTAGGGGGAGCTCGCGAGCATAGGACTGTTTATTCCTAGAAAGTAAGCATTAGCATTGTGTAAAACTTTTATCTTATACATTTATTGACTCTTGCAGGGACCTGCAGAGCCAACTGAATCTATATATATATATATTTGTTTTAACCTGTTACTTATCTCTTATAAAGTAAAATTTACCTTGCTTAAGTATAAAACCTGTGTGAAGCACTTTTGTTAGCCTGAAGGACCTCAACGGAGAAAGGTAACATATATTTGTAATTTACTGTGAAGATATATGCAGAATTGTATTTCCCAATAGCCAGTAGGTATTACAATTCTTTTCATTACCAGTTGTGCCAAGGTAGGGTTCGAGCCAGTTAAGGGGTTGAGAATCAGAGGGCAGACCCAAACAAATTCAGCAGCTCCTACAGGGGTAGTGCTACAGTAGTATAGTGTGTGTTGTCATAAATGTTTCCTCAAAGTTTGGGGTGACAGCGAATTAATGCTTGCTGCAAAGACAAAACCGACAATTACTGCATAACTTGTGCATCAATACTGATCAAATCTTAACATTATTCTTATTATTTATCCTTTATGTCAACTCACTCAAATGATTATAAATATTACTTTTTCTTTCACCAGATCAATGAAAGACTTTCCATTGGTCATGGGCTCCTAATAGAACTTATAATAACTTTTCAGTTAGTCTTTACCATTTCTGCAAGCTGTGATCCAAAGAACAAGGACAGACTGCCAGCCCATGCAATTGGAATTTCTGTTGTATTTGGACATTTATTTGCAGTAAGTAGTTCTTTCAGGCTAAAATTGTAGCCAGACTTTCTGTCTGTATTTAATTGTACTTTTAGATGGTTCGGAAAATAGTTTTTAAATTGCTCAGTTATGGTAAAGATGTTGATGATTATTTCTGATGATTAGTAGAAGTGGTTGTAGACATTGAATGACAGGCTTGAAAATCGACCTGACTGCATGTTATGATCACTTTGTGTTATAAACATGTTTATAAAATGTTGCCCATATGGAATTTACAGACCACGGAGAGATGTTTTATGTACCATATGCTTTAAGTGCAAATTTTATTGTTGCAAATTAGGCATAAAAAATGAATTTCAGCTTTCTGCACATAAGAGTGCTACTGTAATTTATTTTGGATGGGAATCATGCAATGTATTAGAACAACTGTACCAGAAATCCTTAAGACATTAAAATCAATTGCAAAAGTTATAGTAAGAACTTTTACCTGACCCACGTTTCTTAAAAATAATTGAGACACCAAACGTCATCAGCTATGCAGAACCACAGGACAGAAGCAAGTCAAATTTGCTTATTAAATAAGCAAAGAGCATGATGTAAAGTGGAGTTAATCAAATCAGTGACTGTAAATCAGGATTTATCTATTACTGGTCAGGTTTTAACCACCTACTTACTGGTCACATATACCCCCTTCCTGCCCAGGCGAAATTTCAGCTTTCAGCACTGTCACAATTTGAATGACAATTGCGCGGTCGTGCGACGTGGCTCCCAAACAAAATTGACGTCCTTTTTTTCCCATAAATAGAGCTTTCTTTTGGTGGTATTTGATCATCCCTGCGGTTTTTATTTTTTGCGCTATAGACAAAAAAAGATTGTCAATTTTGAAAAAAACACAATATTTTTTACTTTTTGCTATGATAAATATTCCAATATTTAATTTTTTTTTCTCAGTTTAGGCCAATATGTATTCTTCTACATATTTTTGGTTAAAAAAATAAATAGTATTAAGCGTATAGTGATTGGTTTGCGCAAAAGTTATAGCGCCTACAAAATAGGGGATAGAATTATGACATTTTTTTTATTTTTTTATTTTTTTTACTAGTAATGGCGGTGATCTGCGATTTTTGTCAGGACTGCGATATTACGGCAGACACATCGGACACTTTTGACACATTTTTGGGACCATTCACATTTATACAGCGAACAGTGCTATAAATATGCACTGATTACTGTATAAATGTGACTGGTAGGGAAGAGGTTAACACTAGGGGGCGATCAAGGGGTTAAATGTGTGCCCTGCTAGGTGATTCTTACTGTGGGGGGAGGGGACTGACTGGGGGAGGTGTAACTGCCGATCGCGGGTACCTGGTGGACATCGCAGCCGCCAGGCACGCGCATCGGCACCTGAGTGATGCGGTGGGCACGCGCGCGCCCCCCTAGGAGGCCCGAGGACATCATATGACGGCGTCCCGGCATTGTAGAGCCACCTTGTGTTTGGATAGCATGTCTTTTTGCACTTTGCACATAATCATTGGCATTCTAATGATCTTATTACATAGTTGTCAGATATAGAACTATTAACTGTATTTTACTACTCAGTCCCTACTACTAGTACTACAACACATAATCCTGTTTTCCTATTTATTTCCATTTATTTTACATTTTTCAGTAAGTAATTATTTAAAATAAATATTCTCACACCAATATATGCACATTTTTTTTATATATTTCCATAAAATGCTACATTGTGTTCTAAGTGTATGACAGGACTGGCGTGTAGAAAAAAATCAAGTATTTTTAACTTTGCTACTTTTGTTTTTAAAATACCATTCAAAATTATGATTATTTGACTCATAATTTTGATGATACATACATGTTGTAGAAGTGAATATTAGGACCTTCTATACACCAAGAGTGCCAAAAATACATGTCAAATGACAGGACAAATTGCTGTGAGGACACCTGTAAAATTCCTGTCTGGACAGGCCTTAATCACTGGTCACAGGTCAATCTCAATGTATCAATATAAACAGGATACTGCAATGTGTAATCATGGGAGACAACACCTTCATGCTTCACGCTTTTACATCTTCTCATACTTAAACATGTATCTTTCCAGATGCAGCGTGTAATTAAAGTAAAATATGCATCAACATATGGTGTTAGTTTAGATCACTATTTTTTAAATTTAACCCAAAAGTCTTTATTATTTTATTATATCAAACAAGCTTTGCAATAAAATTACATCACTTTCCTATCTCAAATCACGCATAACAGTTGTAAAAAAAATGCCCCATAGAAAATAAGATCTTAACTTACCCCTGGCTTCTGCACTGGAGAGGATATTGTCACAATCCTTCCAACAAGATCCTGGAAACACTGATTATTGCAAATGTTATGAGAGGACTCTCCAGCACAATACATAAGTGTCTTCTCCTAGGCTTTGTGCGTCACCCTCACCTTAGGCATTGGGCATGAGAAAAGTATTTCTTCCTATTTTTTTCCCCTCAGCGTGTTACACACACACACACACAATTGAAAAAAACAAAGTTACTTACTGGGAACGTTCTTTCCCGGAGTCTTTCAGGACAGCCACCTGAGAGACCTTGGCTCCTCCCCTCTGTAGGAAACACCGCACCAGCCTTCTATAAATTTCCTCCTCCCCTGCTGGCTCCTCAGTTATTTAAAGAGCACCTCCAGTCGCTGGGGAGACACAAGAACATATGATACACATATTTAACTATATCACATTTCCTCTAAGGAAATCTTATGTTTTTTTAATATACATTTGGGTGGGTACCCGGCTGTCCTGAAAGACTCCGGGAAAGAACGTTACCAGTAAGTAACATCGTTTTTCTCCTAATCGTCTTTTAGGACAGCCACCTGAGAGGATAACTGAGCACTTACCCCTAGGGCGGGACCACGGCTTGTAAGACCTTGCGTCCAAAGGTCTGATCTTTAGCCGACCAAAGATCCACTCTATAGTGTCTTACAAAAGTGGCAAAGCTGGACCATGTTGCCACTTTACAAATCTGTTCCGGCGTTGCTCCAGCTCTTTCTGCCTGCGACGCTGCCATAGATCTCTATAGCGAGTTCTTTTAGCATAGAGAACCACGGTCTCCTGGGCCAGCGAGGTGCTATGAGAATCAATGTTGTGTTCTCTGTGCGGAATTTTCTTATTACCGCTGGTATTAGTACTGGTGGGGGAAAGGCATAACATGTTTTGAATGTCCACCGTTGTGTTAACGCATCTACTCCGAGCGCTCCGTCCTCTCTTTTCAGAGAGAAGAATGTTCTGACTTTTCTGTTTTCTCTTGAGGCAAATAAGTCTATCTGAGGTGTTCCCCATTTTTGAGTAATCTGTTTGAACACCTCTTGTTTTAGTGCCCAGTCGCCTTTTCTTACTTCCTGCTGATGAAATCTGCCACTTTGTTTAAATCCCCTTTTAAGTGGACTGCTTATAGGGAGAGTATGTTTTTCTCTCCCCATTTTAAAGTCCACAGGGTTCCACTTCTTGTTCCTCCCTGTTTGTTTATGTAGGCGATGACTGATGCATTGTCGGACCTGATCTGCAAGTGATGTCCTTTCAACTCTTCCTGGAAGGATTGGAGCGCAAACCATACTGCCTTCAATTCCTTCCAGTTGGATGATCTCATCCTCTCTTCCTTTTCCCACGTCCCTTGTGCTATCTGGGAGCCTAGATGTGCTCCCCACCCTACGCCGCTTGCGTCTGTGGTTAGGATTTGGGAAATGGGAAGGGTCCACAGTCGTCCTTTGTTTACATTTTCTACCGTCCTCCACCACCATAGGGTTCTTTTTACCTTTGCTGGTATTAGAACTTGAGTGTCCAAGGACTCCTGCTTGTGATCCCATATTTTTAATAGAAACATCTGCAGTGGCCGAAAATGTAGGGCTGCCCATTACCCGTACCGCTGGGATCGCAGAAGTTTGTAACCCCAGCGTTGACATTATCTTTCTGATGGTACATGGTAGGTTTGCCTGTATTAATTCTTTTTGTATCTTTTCTATCTTTTCCTTGGGTAGGAATACTTTTTGTTGGACCGAATCTATTACATATCCCAAGTATGTTATCTGTTGAGTGGGTTGTAGGTTTGATTTTTCTATATTTATTAGCCAACCTAGAGTTTTTAGGAAATTCTGTGTGGTTTTGAGGTCTTTTAGTAATCTTCCTGGAAATTCTGCAAAAAGGAGAAGATCGCCCAGATAGGCGATGATGCATATGCCTTGGACTTGTAAAGGTGCCAAAGCTTCCGCCAGAATTTTTGTAAAAATTCTGGGTGAAGAGGAAAGGCCGAAGGGTAAAGCTCGGAATTGTAGGTGCATGGTTTTCTTTTCTGTTTCTATTGCTAACCTTAGGAATTTCTGACAATTTTGGTGTATTGGGACGTGTAGATATGCGTCCTTTAAATCTAGAGAAACTATAAAACAGTTTGGGGGTAATAAAGCCTTCACTGAGTATATTGAATCCATCCTGAATCTTTTGTAGGTTATGGATACATTTAAGGGTTTGAGGTTGAGGATTGGTCTGACATTCCCCGTGGGTTTTTGTACTCTGAATATGTGGGAGTAAAAACCTTGTCCTCTTTCTTCCTTTGGAACCTTTCTGATTACTCCCTGTTTTTTTAGATCCTTTATGGCTCTCATTAAACCTTTGGCCTTTCCTTTGTTTTTTTGAAGTTTTGTGATGTAAAGTCTGTTTGGGGGTGATTTTGAGAACTCCAGGAGATTACCATCTCTTATTGTTCTCAAAATAAAGCAATTGGAGGTTATTTTTTCCCATTGCGGAAGGAAGGCCCCCAGTCTTCCTCCTACTGTGACTAAATCGTCATTTTTTGTTGTGGGTTTGCTCAGGAGGACGAAAAATCGCCCCTCCTCTGCCTTTCCCTCTCGGAACCCAAGGTCTTTTTTGGTTATTCGCCTTGGGTGCTGTATATCGGGATCTTGTATCCCCTTTTTGTCTCTTTCTATTCTGTTGTGGCTGACTCCAGGTTGCTTTGCGTTTCAGCGGAAATGCCTTCTTTTTATCCGCTGTACGATCTAGCACCTTTTCCAACCCTGGCCCAAATAGCAAGTCCCCTGTAAACGGGATCCCGCATAGTTTCGCTTTAGCTGCGCAGTCCCCCTGCCATGTCTTTAACCATAGGGCCCTTCTTGTAGAGTTGGCTAGTGTGGATGATCTGGCTGCCATCCGTACGAGTTCTGCTGAGGCATCTGCGATATACGCTATGCCTCATAGCAGTGTGGGAAAAGAGGCTAGGATTTGCTCTTTCGCAGTCCCTTCCTCAATGTGTGCCTGGATCTGGTTCAGCCAGAACTCTACATTCCTGGCCACCACCGTGACTGCCATTGCTGGCTTTAAACTTCCCACTGTGAAGTCCCACGACTTTAACAGGGAGTCCATCCTTTTATCCATTGCCTCAGATAAAACGCCCATATCTTCGAACGCTAAATCTGTATGCCTTGAAACCTGTGAGAAGGCAGCATCTAACTTTGGGATTTTGTTCCATATTGATGATGGGTCATCCGAGAAAGGAAACCGTTTTTTTAAAGCTTTAGAAAAAAATGGTTTTCTTTCCGGTTCCTGCCATTCTTTTTTAATTGCCTCTACTAATACTTTGTGAACTGAAAAATTCTTCTTTTCCTGTTCCCCTAATCCCTCATACATCTGGCCATGCAGGGATAGAGTCTTTTTCTCCATTTGCATACCTAGTGTGGTATAAATGGCTCCCAAGAGCTGATCAACATCCTCTAATGAGAGTTTGTATCGGGATGGCTTCCTGGAATCCCCTTCCAGAGCTTCATCCTCTGATTCTTGGGAACCGGACACTGCGCTGTCAGGTTCCTCTTCTGCCTCCTCTCTAGGGGTTACCGAAGGGCCTGCACTGGTGGAAGGTATTACTTGTGGTATTGTTAACGCTGTCTGCACTGAAGGAGAAGACGACTAAAGCTGCGGTATCTGAAATCCTTCAAAGAAGGTTTTGAAGGATTCAAAGGTGTTGGATAACTCTTTAACAGATGATGCTAGCTCACTCTGCTCTGTGGAATGCTCCTGTACTAGCTTGCTAATACAATCCTTACATATTGCTTTCCCCCATGAATCTCTAAGTGTGACTTTGCAAGAAGGGCACTTCCTCTGAGTTATGAGGAGGCCTGTTTTTGTCTGTTTTCTGAAAAGACATAAGAAAAAAAACCCACAGTGTTAATACCAGTAATCTTCCCCTGCCATTGGCAGGTGCGCAGTGCTTTCATGGGGGCTTGCCTCACCAGGGGCCCCATGAACCACCCTCTGACACAGGAGGGACCTTACCTACCCCCCCTTTTTTTCTCTGGGGCGGGGGAGGGGTGGTGGGTTCAGGCCAGGGGAGTTCCACCCTAGGTTCCCCTTACCTTTGTATGGCTGGAGCTGGTCTCTGCTGGAGCAGTCTGGTCCCTTCCTTCTGCCTCTGACACCTTTCCGTGTCCCAGCTGAGCTTCTGCTGTCTCCACAGCATGTATAGCTCCCTCCAGCCTCTGCCTGGCTCCGTTTTTATAATTTGCGGCCAGAACCGGAGGCCGTGAACCCGGAAGTACACGCCCCTTCTGCCGGACATGACGTCACCCGCCATCGGCTCCGTGTGGTCCCAATATCCAGCGTGGTTTACATTGCAGTGATTCCACATGCTGCTGGGATATGGGACAGCTGGCTGTGCACTTCCCCCCACCGCACTCGGTGCTGAAACCGGAGCCCCCCGACCTCCACCTGCACTCGGGGATGTGGGGGCGGCAATCTTTACCAGGTTAGTGACCTGGTCTGTCCAAGGCGCCTCTGCTCCCTTCAGGACAGGCTTTGCCTAAACCTCCCTTGGCTCTCCTGGCTTGGTGTCAAGGTCACCTGTGGCCAGGTGACAGATGCACACCGTAGGGGGACAGGAGTGCACCGCAAGGTAGTGAACCCTATGGATGGCTTTTGCGGATAAGAAACTGGGTGGTTGTGGAAAGCGGGACCAGAGGAGCACAATCGGGATCCTAACAGAAGCTAGAGCCAAGATTCCCCAGGGCGCGGAGTCTAAGACCCAGCAGGTCTTCTCCAGAACCTCTAGTGGTGAGGATGTTATGCTGCAGGCTGGGACCAGGTCGCGGCCCCTGGAGTTTCCTAGCTCACGCCCCGTAGGATAAGGGGAAAAGAGGGGAAGCAGCAGCACAAGATATGAGAGAAACGAATAACAAGCTGAAGGTCAGGGGCCACAAGCAGACAAGGATAACGAAAGAACGAGACGAAGGTCAAGGGTCACGAGCAGACAGGGATAGTCGGGGACAAGCCAAATGTGTAACAGAGAGACAGACGTAGCACACGGCAGGCAGGAACCCAAACACACAATGCCTAACAAACACGTTGATCAGCAAAGCAGGCTTGCAGTGCACAGGTTAATATAGTGTTCTCTGATAGGGCCTGGGGTGGAGTCAGGCTGGGAGGAGATTATAAAGGAAGCCAGGTGAAAGGGTTCTGGCCTCTAAGATGAACACATGGGAAGGAAGGTAAGCTGACAGACAAAAACTACTGCATATCCATGACAGTACCCTCCCTCTTATGGGCCCTCCCCCGCCTGGGCCCAGGCTTAAAGGGAAATCTCTGATGAAACCTCCTCAACAGATGAGGTGCAGCGACCTCAGATGCAGCGATCCAAGACGCCTCCTCAGGACCAAAACCTCTCCAATGAACAAGGTACTGAAGAATGCCTCTGCAGAGCCGAGAATCCAGAACTTGTCTAACCTCGTACTTAAGATTATCCTCAGAGACCGAAAACGAGGTAGGGAGATGACAAGAAGATCTATTGAGGACCAAAGGCTCTCTAGGAATAAGCAAGGGCATGAGAGGATCAACAGGAATCTGAGGAGGGTCCCCTAGACCCTTAAAATGGAACTGGTCATCTTGCACAGGACCATCAGACTGGGCAGATGTCAGTGGAACCCTGAAGTCAGGTTGGTTAGAAGGTGACATGTCACAGGAGTCAATCTGAATAGCTGAAGGACAAGCAGAATGTCCTGAACAAGAAAAAGTAGGAGGCTCACTGGGCATGGGCTGGACTGGCATAACTAGTACAGAGGCAGAGTGAATAGCTGAGTCAGGTGTAGCTACTACCTGAATCGCATCGCAAGATGTAGCGACTGCAGGACTTGTAGACAAGGTAGCCTGGCTGTGCATCCAAGGATGGTTAGGGACAGAGAAATGTAAATGGTTATGCAACCTGGAATGAATGACCGGCTCAGGTTCACAGGGGGCAACCTTGGGTAGGCAGGACGAGGAACAGGAGGGACCCCAAGCCAGGATCTGTCCAGTAGTCCAGTCCACATGAGGAGAATGGAGCTGTAACCATGGGAGACCCAAAAATATAGGCGTTGAGGCCTTGGGTAAGAGAAGGAAGGATATCCACTCCTGGTGGAGTGTCCCTACCGACATCTTAACAGGGAGGGTCTGGAAGCGGATAGGTCCCCCTGGGAGAACAGTACCATCAATCGCCAAGACCACCAATGGCGTGGTGAGGGGCAAAAGAGTAATGCCCCATACACACGATCGTTTTTCATGCCGTTAAAAATGCCATTAAAAAAAAATGGCCATTAAAAATGATCGTGTGTAGGCTCCAGAGCATTTTTAACGACGTGAAAAACGGCCATTAAAAATTTCGAACATGCTCTCTTTTTTCACGTCGTTTTTCATGTCGTTTTTTTTAACGACGTGAAAAACGATAGTGTGTATGCTTTAACGACGTGAAAAAAAACGCGCATGCTCAGAATCAAGTATGAGACAGGAGCGCTCGTTCTGGTAAAACTAGCGTTCGTAATGGAGATAGCACATTCGTCACGCAGTCACGGACTGAAAAGCACGAGACTGAAAAGAGCGAATCGTCGCTCAACAAACTTTACTAACATGAAGGGTGGCGCCATTCGAACGGAACTTCCCCTTTATAGTGCCGTCGTACGCCACTGCGCTTTGCTTGATCGTTTTTTTAAATGATCGTGTGTACGCAAGACAGGCTTGAGAGGAAACGTGAAAAAAAACGACGTGAAAAACGGCAAGAAAAAAAATGGCAAGAAAAACGATCGTGTGTATGGGGCATAAGTCTCATGGACGATGCGATTTCCCAGTCCATGAAGTTACCAGCGGCTCCGGAATCCAGATATGCTGAGACCGAATGAGAAGAAGCACCAACATGAAGGAACACAGAAGGCAGAAGACGAGAAGGGGAAGGTGATATTTCTGGGTCCAATACTCCACTTTCCAGATGAAGTGGACCCGAATGTTTTTCTGGACAAAGAGAGCAAGTGTCACGAAAATGACCTTTGCCCCCACAGTAAAGACACAGACCAAGAGTTCTGCGCCTAGCACGTTCCTCGGGGGATAGCCTGGTCCGACCCAGCTGCATGGGTTCCTCAGCTGGTAGGAGATGCTCTACGGGTTGAAGAGAGGGGAGCTCAGGCTGACTAAGAACCAAGGAGTGCTGGCGTTGCTTTTCTAAGGTCCTCTCCTGAAAGCGAATATCGATCTGGTTACACAAGGAGATAACGCCGGCCAGATCAGTGGGGATGGTTCTTCCTGCTAATTCATCCTTCACTCTATCAGACAGGCCATGCAAAAAGGTTGCGACTAAGGCTTCATTGTTCCAGCTCAACTCAGCCGACAGTATGCGGAAATGAAGGGCATACTGTCCCACAGAAGCAGACTCTTGGCGGAGACGTAAAAGGGCGCTGTCCGCTGAAGAGACACGAGCCGGTTCTTCGAAGATATTCCGAAAAAGTTTCAAGAAGCCAGACAGGCTAGAAACCACTGGATCATTCAGTTCCCACAGAGGGACTGCCCAGGCTAAAGCTTCACCAGAGAGGAGGGAAATGATATAGGCTACCTTAGCCCGATCAGACAGGAAGTTTTGGGGCTGGAGCTCAAAATGAATCGTGCATTGGCTAAGAAACCCCCTGCAAGCCTTGGAGTCCCCAGAGAAACGGGACGGAGCTGGCAGTTGTAGTGAGTGTGTGGCTGCGACTGGTGCAATAGGTGCAGCCGCTGGTTGTATTTGAGGTTGCGGATTCGGGGTTCCCAAGGAGGCCTGAAGCTGCTCGAAGCGAGAAGCCAGATCCTGGAGGAATCGCATCACCTGAGTCTGATTCGATTCCTGGGTTTCAAGTCTGCAAACTATGCCCTGCAATGGATCATCCGCGGGAAGCGGGATGTCAGCCGGGTTCATGGCTGATCAAACTGTCAAGGTCACCTGTGGCCAGGTGACAGATGCACACCGTAGGGGGACAGGAGTGCACCGCAAGGTAGTGAACCCTATGGCTGGCTTCTGCGGATAGGAAACTGGGTGGTTGTGGAAAGCGGGACCAGAGGAGCACAACCGGGATCCTAACGGAAGCTAGAGCCAAGATTCCCCAGGGCGCGGAGTCTAAGACCCAGCAGGTCTTCTCCAGAGCCTCTAGTGGTGAGGATGTTATGCTGCAGGCTGGGACCAGGTCGCGGCCCCTGGAGTTTCCTAGCTCACGCCCCGTAGGATAAGGGGAAAAGAGGGGAAGCAGCAGCACAAGATATGAGAGAAACGAATAACAAGCTGAAGGTCAGGGGCCACAAGCAGACAAGGATAACGAAAGAACGAGCCAAAGGTCAAGGGTCACGAGCAGACAGGGATAGTCGGGGACAAGCCAAATGTGTAACAGAGAGACAGACGTAGCACACGGCAGGCAGGAACCCAAACACACAATGCCTAACAAACACGTTGATCAGCAAAGCAGGCTTGCAGTGCACAGGTTAATATAGTGTTCTGTGATAGGGCCTAGGGTGGAGTCAGGCTGGGAGGAGATTATAAAGGAAGCCAGGGGAAAGGGTTCTGGCCTCTAAGATGAACACATGGGAAGGAAGGTAAGCTGACAGACAAACACTACTGCATATCCATGACACTTGGTTCCTGTGGTGTCTCCCCTCTGGAGGAAACACAAATAACTGAGGAGCCAGCAGGGGAGGAGGAAATTTATAGAAGGCTGGCACGGTGTTTCCTACAGAGGGGAGGAGCCAAGGTCTCTCAGGTGGCTGTCCTGAAAGACGATTAGGGGAAAAGAATGAAAAGTAACATTTAATTTCAGTTACAGGTACTGAGAAACAGAAATAGCAGTTTCAGCATCATTCCAGTCTAATCCTCAGCATTGATCTCATGGCCTACAACCGTCTTACCCTGCAGGCCACTGAGTTTCAGTAATCATGATAGTGTTTCTTCTGCCTCAGAGTCCCCAAAAAATCAGTACCATTGAGCTGGTTATATGCTGCTCAACCCAATGATTTAGAAATTTGTCAGCTCACTGTTCCATCCATATTTGGGAGGCAGTCCACAAGCTTCAGTCGACTGAACTGAATGGTAAGCTAGTTTTCCTGTTGTTGGCTTACACTATTAATCCTGTTATTTCTAGCTGTAAGCTAATAGTTTAATATGAAATTTATTTAGCATTACACAGAGGTGCGTTTCTTTCACAATGGCTATTTGAGATTGGGGGTAGCCTTATTTATGCGGTCTCTTGGTGGGTGGGCTTTGGCGCAGCGACCGGCTGCATATTGGCTTGCATTAGTGCAAATACAGCTGTGCAGAGAGCAGGCGCCCTGCACGCTCCCGCCACAGTTTCTGGCGGCCAATGGAAAGCTCCCGATCGCTGTTTGCGATGAGGAGCTTTCCGATCATGTGATTGCCGTGACAGCCAATCACGGCGGTCACATGATCATAAATCCTGCCTCGCTAGCATCCTAAGCCTCTTAAAGGGCGAGGAGGCGATGGCTCCATGGGTGGTCAGGAAACAGTGATTTTGTGTTGTTTTCCAATAATTACTTTATGAATTTACAATGTGCTAGTATATATGAATAGTTCTGTTATAGCTTATGCTATATTTTCAGGAAAACTGGGTCAACCCACAAAAACTGTCTCCACTGTCTATAAGTTACTTTGTTATATTGACCTAAAATTGTTTATTGTAGAAAATATCTTCCTTTTCAATATTAATAGATAAACTACACGGGAGCAAGCATGAATCCAGCAAGATCTCTTGGGCCTGCTGTCATAATGTGGAAATGGGACAACCACTGGGTAACTTTTTTTCATTTTAAAGTGCCTATGCTCTAATGTCCTGGCAAGAGTCTATTGGTCATATTACTTTGGGTGGGTATTGGTCCAATACTTGCAGATTATTACATGATAAAGAAATAGAATGGCAGACCGTGCCTTTGCTCTGTGGCTATATTGCTACATTTGAAACTAATATAATAGGTAACCTTTTTTTACGTCTTTAATAGAGTGGGGAAGAGTTAGAACTTTGATTTTGTTGTATTGTCTTCTGTGTGCCCATTTGAGAGATATCCTATTAGTTCTTGTCCCATTGACACAATAGCAAATGAGAGGAAGTTTTCATGAATCACAGCATAAATGCTGAAAATCTCCCAAAATCACCTGCGTTATTTACAGTAAATATGTACAATCCTATTATCAGCTGCTGTCACAAGGTGCCTAGACACTCCTAAAGTATATTTAAATGAATCCCAAAAACAGGGTACAGCACTGTAAAAACAATAACAATAAGCACATCAATTACAATAAAGTGATCAAATGCTGTAATCAGTCCAACATATCGGTGTAATCCAAGAGTCCTAATTATGTGATAATTCTGTGTGCCTCTCCAAAACACATCAACACTGGTGCAGCATCTGATTTATCCCTCTAGTGTCTTCCACTTGAGTGCCTTTTAACATCTTCCACAATGTGATTCCCAACTTCACACGGCACTCACCAGAAGGAATTGACCCTTTGTGTTAACAAGTGAGTCAAAATGCGCCAATGAGCCCAGGGTATGGATATGACCAATACTCCAATAAATATTCCACCATGGTTCCCTACCCGTATTCAGTAGATCATATTGCAGCTCAAATATACATGGCAGGTACAAAGAAAGAAAGAAAAGCCTCTAATTGTAAATTACTGATTTATTACCAGTAGTTAAAATAATAAATTGCCAATGCACTTACCATACATTCAAAATTACAATAACCACTTGTTAACCAGGAAGCACTGCTCTATCTGTGCCCAGCATGCATTTCTGTGGGGACCAGGACCTGAACCCATGACCTCTGCTGCGTCGGACAGTAGCTCCTCTTGCTGAGCCACCTGTGATGCTGGACAGTGCCGTGTCCGATCTCTTAGGCCTCGTACACACGACCGAATTTCTCGGCAAGAACCAGCAAGAAACTTGCTGGCAGAGATGTCTTGCCGAGAAATTCGTTCGTGTGTATGGTTTCTCGTCAAGAAAACCGACAAGTAATCTCGACGAGAAAATAGAGAACCTGCTCTCTATTTTCTCGTCGAGATTCTCGTCGGCATGTTTCTCGACGACAAAAGTGAGTGTGTGTAAACTTACCTGTCCTCCGGGAAGCCCGCGCATGTTCGAAATGAATTCGACGCATGCACGGTAGCTTCCTAGGCAAAGGTAGGGTATACCAAGATGGCGGCGACGGCATCGAATGTGATGAGCGCATGCTCGTCGTAGTCAATGACGTCACTGCGTACGCTCCATTCAAAGAACCGCGGGTTCTTTGAATCGAGCGTATGTACACTCGGCCGGGACAAGTTTCTTGTCCAAGAATCTCGTCGAAAAAAACGACATGTTTTTTCCGACGAGAATCTCGGCCGTGTGTACGAGGCTTTAGAACAATTTTGCCTTGTCTCTTGTTTCTGGTGAACCTTGAACTCTTTGCTCCTCTCATGAACTTCCAGATTTGTTGTATTTGATGCCAGTCGACATTGGAAGCAGCAACCTTTTTGCAGTCAATTCCAGTAAGGTATGCTGTGGGAATTTGTCATCTGCATACTGACCTAGAACAGATACAGGTTCACGAAAGTCAGAGTAATGTCAGAAGTCTTGTTCCCAATCAGTGAATCAATGTACTGAAGCCAGAGAGTCACCATGAAAGCCAGAAAACCAACATTTTCAGAAAGAGAAGCTACTAATGTCAAACTCAATATTCATTACAGGCTTTCTTTTCGGAAGCATAAATATAATTGAATTTTTGTTTATTTTTTAGATTTATTGGATTGGACCAATTATTGGAGCAATCTGTGCTGGAGCAGCTTATCATTATATTTACTGCCCTGATGCTGAATTTAAACAACATTTAAAAGAAGCACTGAAAAAAGCTACACAAAAAACAAAAGGGAAATACATTGAAGTGGATGACAATAGAAGCCAGGTGGATACAGATGACATAATACATCGGGGGACTGTACATGTAATTGACATTGAGCAGGAGGATGGGAAGAAAAGAAAAGACTCAGAAAGTGAAATATTATCTACAGTCTAAAATGTATTAGGCACAGTAATAGTTTCAAAAATTTAACATTTGAAATCATCAGAAAAAAATATGTAAAAAATTATTTTTATATATGTGCGTATTTGTGGGTCAACATCAAACAGCCACATTCATAATTACGTGCAAGAATGAAATAGCCAGAGGTTCTGAGAGCTTCCATCTTCACTTGCTAGTCCCAGTGGTGTGACTGAAAATATTTGTGGTGTACCAGAGTTTGACACTTGGATTAAGGCTAACAATAAAAAGATCTGTCATAGCAATGTTTTGACAGGCCTTTCCCTACATTGACGTGCATGTGCAATCTCAGATATTTAATATCAAGATAGCAAAGTTCTAATAGTTTTACCTT
The DNA here is from genome assembly GCA_029206835.1 of Rana muscosa. Lineage (NCBI taxonomy): Eukaryota > Metazoa > Chordata > Amphibia > Anura > Ranidae > Rana > Rana muscosa. Next base: position 17,732,122 of record JARGYO010005626.1, read on the forward strand.
TTCTTGGACAATAAAAAAAATGCAGATGGTTTAATAAAGAAACACTCGCTACTGTGTCAAGATCCTGACCATTACAGTGCCTTGAAAAAGTATTCATACCCCTTGAAATATTCTAGATTTTGGCATGTTACAACCAAAAATTTAAATGTATTTTATTGGGATTTTATGAGCTAGACTAACGCAAAGTGGCACATAATTGTGAAGTGGAAGGAAAATGATAAATGGTTTTCCAAAAATTTTACAAATAAATATCTGAAAAGTATGGCGTGCATTTGTATTCAGCCCCCTTTACTCTAATACCCCTAAAGAAAATCTAGTGGAACCAATTGCCTTCAGAAGTCACCTAATTAGTAAATAGAGTCCACCTGTGTGTAATTTAATCTCAGTATAAATACAGCTGTTTTGTGAAGCCCTCACAGGTTTGTTAGAGAACCTTAGTTAACAAACAGCATCACGAAGACCAATAAACAAAGTTGTGGAGAAGTTTAAAGCAGGGTTAAGTTATAAAAAAAATATCCCAAGCTTTGAACATCTCACATAGCATGGTTTGTTAGAGAACCTTAGTGAACAAAAGCATCATGAAGGCCAAGGAACACACCAGACAGGTCAGTGATAAAGTTGTGGGGAAGTTTAAAGCAGGGTTAGGATAGAAAAAAATATTCCAAGGTTTGAACATTTCATATAGCACTGTTCAATCTATCATCCGAAAATTGAAAGAGTATGGCACAACTGCAAACCTACCAAGACATGGCCGCTCACCTAAACTGACAGGCCAGGCAAGGAGAACATTATTCAGAGAAGCAGCCAAGATGCCCATGGTAACTCTGTAGAGATCCACAGCTCAGGTAGAAGAATCTGTCCACAGGACAACTATTAGTCGTGCACTCCACAAATCTGACCTTTATGGAAGGGTGGCAAGAAGAAAGCCATTGTTGAAAGAAAGCCATTAGAAGTCACATTTGCGAGAGGCCATGTTGGGGACACAGCAAAACTGTGGAAGATGGTGCTCTGTTCAGAGGAGACCAAAATTGAACATTTTGGCCTAAAAGCAAAATGCTATGTGTGTCAGCCTGAACACACCATCCCCGCCATGAAACATGGTGGTGGTAGCATCATGTTGTGGGGATGCTTTTCTTCAGCTGGGGCAGGGAATCTGGTCAGAGATGATGGGAAGATGGATAGAGCCAAATACAGGGCAATCTTAAATGAAAACCAGTTAGAGCCTGCAAAAGACTTGAGACTGGGACAGATGTTCACCTTCCAGCAGGATAACGACCCTAAACATACAGCCAGAGCTACAATGGAATGGTTTAGATCAAAGCATATTCATGTGTTAGAATGGCCCAGTCAAAGTCCAGACCTAAATCCAATTGAGAGTCTGTGGCAAGACTTGAAAATTGCTGTTAACAGATGCTCTCCATCCAATCTGACAGAGCTTGAGCTATTTTGCAAAGAAGAATGGGCAAAAATGTAACTCTTTAGATGGGCAAAGCTGGTTTAGACATTCCCAAAAAGACTTGCAGCTGTGATTGCAGTGAAAGGTGGTTCTACAAATCATGACTCAGGGGGGCAAAAATACAAATGCACAACACACTTTTCACATATTTATTTGTAAAAAATATTAAAAACATTTATCATTTTCCTTCCACTTCACAATTACCACTTTGTGTTGGTCTATCACATAAAATCCCAATAAAATACATTTATGTTTGTGGTTGTAATATGACAAAATGTGGAACATTTCAAGGGATATGAATACTTTTTCAAAGCACTGTATATAGGACTAATATGTTATGAAAGTGTATCAAGCATGAGAAACAAAGTAAATGGGCATGTAAGAAACCAAGCAATCCAATAGTAAAGTGTAACAAAGGAATTTTGAAAAACATGAAAGCAATGTTTAAGAAAGAAAGTAAAGTATCTCCAGCCAAAAATTAAAATCACCTTGTGCTTTCTACATGAAAATTAATAAACTTTATTCTCATGCTGAATTTTTAATTTAGCTGCAATCTTTTTTAATTTATCTGTTAATCTTCTCTGTTCCCAGTTCTGACAATAACTTCTTGTTTAAGGCCATCTATGGTATCTGGTTCCCACTGAATTAGAGTTTGCCTTTCTGGCCATTACATCAGTGCTCTTAAAGGAGTATAGAACAAAGGGTTTGCAGTCCTGTGACCAAAAATAAAGAATTTTATAAAAAAGATATTTATTTCAAGATTTTGGGGGGAATTCATTTCAGAAGCTAAAATAGCAATGAGAGCAATGTTATTGGGTCATCTGTTGCATCTAGCCTTTTCAGCTATATTAAAATATGTAACAGTACAAAAAAAGAGGACTGGGAGAGAATTATGAACATATGAAGAAACACATCGGAGAACATACGGTAATAAAACAATACGGAGGCCAATTGTTTAGGGATTCAATGACATTAGCAGCAAAAAGCAAACAAACAAAAAAAAAAAACCTTTATAATTGTCCATACACTTTAATGATACAATAAGTGTTTGAATTAAAACATATGTCAAGTCCATGCCAATATATTTGTCACATGAAAACTAGCCTAAAAATACAAGAAACAACCAAAAAAAACCCCCCAAAAACCCCCCTTAAGCTTTGATTTACCAGAATTTGCATAGAGTTTGCAGCCAGTTAGGCTGCGTTGAGGAGATTAATCAATAACAGCCAGTTAGTACATCTATAGATCATGATACATTTTAAATGTATCACCTAATCTCAAAAGCATATTGTTTCAGTTCTGGTTTCAGACATACCTCTACTTTTTAGAAACCTTTTTTTGTATGTTGGCATCTTTTAAGTTACTCTGATTTATTGTCTTCAAGGTAGACATCTGGGATGTTTGTAATGCATGGCATGGCTTTGAACTTTTACAATCTGGTTCGCTATTGTTAAAGGAAAGCATTTTTAGAAATTCTTTTAGGGAAATGTAGCTGGTCACAATAGATAAAGGTGCAAGGAGAAAGACTTTAAAATAACTCCACTTTTGTTGTGAAAAACAAAAAAATATCCACTCTAAGGCCTGGTTCACACTGGGGCGACAAACGCTCCGACATTAGGAGCTCATGTCGCATGACGTGTGAAAATCAATGTTTCCCTATGGGAGCCGTCTTAACTGGTCCGACACATGTCGGTCCGACATTAAAAATTCTCCCTGTACTACTTCTGTCCGACTTTGATCCGACTTCAGCCCATTGACTATCATTGAAGTCGGATCAAAGTCGGATCCTTGTCCTAACCATACGACTTTGGCATCCGACATTGTGATTACAGCAGCAGTAAAAGGAATTTATCTCACCCTGGGATTGTTTTGATTGGTCAAAGGACAAGTCAGACTAGCACAATGTCGGATCAAAGTAGTATCCTGTTCATGAATGTCGGATGGATGTCGGACCAATGTCGGACCAATGTCGGACCAATGTAGGACAGATGTCGCAGAGCAAAGTAGGATGAAAGTCGTGTCGTATAGTGTGAACCCAGCCTGAGTGATCCATGTACTTTGCAGGGAATTTAAAGTGAATCTAAACCCTGACAGTAGTGCCTCATCTAAATTATGTGGCACACCAGCAGCCACAATTCACAAGGTAAACATTTTTGTAATTTATCAATAAATAGCTTTTTAACTGTTGTTTTAATCAGGTCACGTGACTTCTTTTTTATTTCTGCCTTCAGCATGGCCGGGTTAGGGGCAGGGCAAAGCGGGAGCAGGTCACATGTCCTGTCACACTGCCTTACCTTTTTTCACACTGGCATTAAGTGCTAGTTCACACCAGATGCAGTTCCGTGCGCTTTTTTTCTGCACTAAAAATGCATGCAGCGTTTTCCATGGGTCTAGTTCCCACCAGTGCAGTCAGTTTCCGGTGCAGAAAAAAAAGTAGAGCGTGCTGCATTTTTTCTGCACAGAACTGTACTGGAACCTAGCAAATTGTATCAAAAACGCACAGGAACTGAGTGTGTTGTGAACTGTAAGCAAAAACTGATCCGGAACCTATGAGTGCATTTTTGTGGCGTGAACTGGCCCTAAAAATGATTGCACAGTGTTTTCCATGTATTCCAATGGCTTTAGATCACAATAGTGCAGTCAGTTCCAGTCAGTTTCCAGTGCAGAAACTGACTGGAAACTGACTGGAACTGACTGCATTGATGTGAACTAGAGCCATTGAGAACCTTCAGGAAAGCTGTGTTTTCATTATGAAGCTCAAGAACACAAGAACATGACTACAAACTAGTAGGAGGAAAACTAATGTTAGAAAGTATTTTTTACTGAGTAGTTGATGCTTGGAATAGACTTCCAGCAGAGGTAGTGTTTTAGTGAATAAAAAAATTGGGACAATATGGATCTATACCAAAAGGTTAAAAAAAAAAAAAAAAAAAAAAATAGAAAAGGAACAGACTCAATGAACCATTAATGCCCTGTACCAACGAGCTGAATTTCTGTCAGAAAAAATTTGTATGGTTTTTCCGACGGAATTCCGCTCAAGCTTGGCTTGCATACACATGGTCACACAAAAGTTCCCTGAACTTTTGAGCGTTAAGAACGCGGTGACGTACAACACTACGACGAGGCGAGAAAAATAAGTTCAATGCTTCCGAGCATGCGTTGAATTGTTTCCGAGCATGCGTGGTTTTTTTTCCCGTCGGAATTGCATACAAACGAACTGATTTTCCGATAGGAATTTGTTCCGTCTGAAAAATTGAGAACCTGCTCTCTATCTAAGTCCGTCGGAAATTCCGACAGAAAAAGTCAGATGGGTCGGAATATCCAACGAAAAGTTCCCATCAGACTTTTTCTATCGGAAATTCCCACCGTGTGTACGCAGCATTAGTCTTTTTCTGCTGTCACTCTTCTATGTTTTTGTGATTACTTTCATTATCTGCTACTTGGGCTATTTTCATATGCACTCTCTCTTTTCCTAAAAAATGCAGACTAGACAGTGTTATCACTGATATACACATTTATGACGTTGTGTAACTTCAAAACAAAGCCCTCACTTCCAAGCGGCTGATATATACAAAGGTTGTGGCTATCACAATTTTTTTTTATTAAAAATAGTAGTATAACTAATGTGTGAGCTGTGAGTAACAGCATGACTTAAAGGGTAACTCCACTTTTGTGGGGGGAAAAAAATAGCAAATAAAGAAAAAATAATATTGCGGCACAAGTCATATTGTAATTGAATGTTATTAAAAATTACATAGTTACATAGTTAGTCAGGTTGAAAAAAGACACAAGTCCATCCAGTTCAACCGTAAAAAATAAAAATAAAAAAATAAAAATAAACATATATCGTACAATCCCATATACCCAATTCTATACCCACAGTTGATCCAGAGGAAGGCAAAAAAAACCAGAAGAGCATTATCCAATTTGCTACAGCAGGGGAAAAAATTCCTTCCTGATCCCCCGAGAGGCAATCGGATATTCCCTGGATCAACTTTACCTATAAATGTCAGTACCCAGTTATATTATGTACATTTAAGAAAGAATCCAGGCCCTTCTTAAAGCAATCTACTGAGCTGGCCAGAACCACCTCTGCAGGGAGTCTATTCCACATTTTCACAGCTCTTACTGTGAAAAAACCTTTCCGTATTTGGAGGTGAAATCTCTTTTCCTCTAGACGCAAAGAGTGCCCCCTTGTCCTTTGTGTTGACCGTAAAGTGAATAACTGAACACCAAGTTCACTATATGGACCCCTTATATATTTGTACATGTTGATCATATCCCCCCTTAATCTCCTCTTCTCAAGAGAGAATAAATTCAGTTCCTCTAATCTCTCCTCATAGCTGAGCTCCTCCATGCCTCTTATCAGTTTGGTTGCCCTTCTCTGCACTTTCTCCAGTTCCCCAATATCCTTTTTGAGAACTGGGGCCCAAAACTGAACTGCATATTCCAGATGAGGTCTTACTAATGATTTGAACAGGGGCAAAATGATATCTCTCTCTCTGGAGACCATACCTCTCTTAATACAAGAAAGGACTTTGCTCGCTTTGGAAACCGCAGCTTGGCATTGCATGCCATTATTGAGCTTATGATCTACCAAAACCCCCAGATCCTTCTCCACTACGGATCCCCCCAGTTGTACTCCCCCTAGTATGTATGATGCATTCATATTATTAGCCCCCAAGTGCATAACTTTACATTTATCAACATTAAACCTCATCTGCCACATAGTCGCCCAATTAGACAGAGCATTGAGGTCGGCTTGTAAATTGGCGACATCCTGTAAGGACGTTATTCCACTGCATAGCTTGGTGTCATCTGCAAAGACAGAAATGTTACTTTTGATCTCAGACCCAATATCATTTATAAACATATTAAAAAGTAAGGGTCCCAGCACTGAACCTTGGGGTACACCACTGATAACCTTGGACCATTCAGAGTAAGAATCATTAACCACTACTCTCTGAATTCTGTCTTTTAGCCAGTTTTCTATCCATTTACAAACTGATATTTCCAATCCTGTAGACTTTACCTTACACATGAGCCGTGTGTGGGGAACTGTATCGAACGCTTTTGCAAAATCCAAGTATACCACGTCCACTGCCACCCCTCTGTCCAAGGTCTTACTTACCTCTTCATAAAAAGAAATCAGGTTTGTTTGACAACTTCTGTCTTTCATGAATCCATGCTGTCTGTTGCTTAAATAGTTTTTTTCCAGCAAGAACTCATCTATGTGGTCTTTTATTAATCTCTCCAGTATTTTCCCAACTATAGAAGTTAAACTAACAGGTCTATAGTTACTTGGTAAACACTTAATTCCCTTTTTAAATATAGGCACCACATTGGCCCTGCGCCAATCCAGTGGTACTATTCCTGTCATTAATGAGTCCCTAAAAATTAAATACAATGGCTTTGAAATTACAGAGCTCAATTCTTTTAGGATCCGTGGGTGTATGCCATCTGGTCCAGGTGCTTTATCCACCTTTATTCCATCTAAATATTTCTGGACCATATCACTTTTGAGCCATTGTGGATTTGGGGCTGTGTCACTACCACCCCCATTTTGGACATGAGCTCCCCCATGCTCCTTTGTATACACAGAACTGAAGAAAGTATTTAATAAATTAGCCTTCTCTTTGTCCCCAGTCACCCACTCTAGATTATTTTGTAAAGGGCCTACATGCTCAGACTTGACCTTTTTACTATTAATATATTTGAAGAATTTTTTGGGGTTTGTCCTACTATCTTTTGCAATCTGTCGTTCGTTTTGAATTTTTGCATCCTTGATTTCCTTTTTACATATCCTGTTATATTCTTTGTAACATTTAAATGACACTAGTGTTCCCTCATTTTTATATTTTTTAAAAGCTCTTTTCTTATAGTTTATAGCTTTTTTAACTTTGTCAGTGAGCCACATAGGTTTTATTTTTAGCCTTTTAAACTTATTGCCCATGGGAATATACTTTGCAGTGAGTTCCCAAACAGTCTTTTTGAAGAATTCCCATTTCTGTTCTGTGCCCATTGATGCCAATATTCCTTCCCAGTCTAAGTCCTGGAGAGCAGCACTCATCCTTGGAAAATTTGCTCTCTTGAAATTAAGTGTTTTTATCTTTCCTGTATGTGATTTTTGCTTACAACTAACATCAAATGAAATCATGTTATGGTCACTGCTACCCAGGTGTTCCTTTATCTGAACATTAGTAATACGCTCTGCATGGTTTGAGATTACCAGGTCCAACAGAGCATCATTCCTAGTTGGGGCCTCAATAAACTGGACCATAAAATTGTCCTGCAATAGGTTTATAAATTTTTGCCCTTTAACTGTCCCAGCAGTTCCATTACTCCAGTCAATTTCTGGGTAGTTAAAATCCCCCATTATTATCACCGTCCCAGCCCTTGCAGCCCTTTCCATCTGTGCAAGGAGCTGAGTCTCTAACTCCTCATTAACATTGGGTGGTCTATAACAAACTCCAATGATTAGCTTTGAACTACGCACATCTGTATGCAGTCCTACCCATAATGCTTCAGACTCATCACACTCTCCATCCACCAGGTCCTCTTTCACACTCGCTTTGAGATCACTTCTCACATAGAGACAGACCCCTCCACCCTTCCTTTTTACCCTGTCTTTCCGAAAGAGTGCATAGCCAGGAATATTAATAGCCCAGTCGTGTGAGGAATGAAGCCAAGTTTCAGCAATACCGATTACATCATAGCTCTCCTCATGCACCAGAGCTTCCAACTCACCTATTTTGCTTGGCAGACTTCTGGCATTGGTGAACAGACACTTTAATGCATTAATATTATTTGACCGGTCACATACTATCCTCTTGGGTGTTCCCAGATTGCAACTAGGACTTGCTACTATACTTACCTTGGGTTTATGTTCTTTGGTTACCCTACCACTAATGCCCCTAATACTACCCTTTAGAATATGTTCCCCGCTGACTCTCACTATCTCTGGACCCTCCCCCCTGTCACCTAGTTTAAAAACCCCTCTAACTTTTTGGCCATCCTTATTCCCAGCTGATCTGCACCCTCCTCATTTAGGTGCAGTCCGTCCCTTCTATAGTACTGGTTATCGACTGAGAAGTCGGCCCAGTCCTCCAGGAACCCAAACCCCTCCTTACTACACCAGCTCTTCAGCCACTTGTTCACTTCCCTAATCTCCCTCTGCCTTTCTGGTGTGGCTCGATGTACCGGTAGTATTCCCGAGAATACTACCTTGGAGGTCCTTTTCCTCAATTTAGCTCCCAAGTCCCTAAAATCGTTCTTTAGGACACTCCATCTACCTCTGACTTTGTCATTGGTGCCAACGTGCACCATGACAGCTGGGTCTTCCCCAGCCCCTCCCAGTAATCTGTCCACCAGATCCGTGATGTGCCGAACCCGAGCGCCCGGTAGACAACATACAGTTCGGCGCTTCAGGTCTTTGTTACAGATTGCCCTCTCTGTCCTTCTAAGAATTGAGTCCCCTACCACCAGAATCTGTCTTTCCTTTCCCTTCGCTTCCCCCCCACTCTCACTGGAGGAGTTCTTCCCCTGGCAGCTAGGAGAGTCCCTCAGCTCCAGCAGTGCTGGTCCCGGACTGGTTTCACCAATGTCACTCAATGGAGCATACTTATTGGGATGCTCCAGCCCTGGATCGGCCTCCCTGGCACTTCGCCCTCTACCCTTCCTGACTGTCACCCATCTACTATTTTCTAGTGCCTGCACCTCTTTGACTCCACCCACCTCTGTGCTGGCCCCTGCCATCACCTGCCGGGTACGTATCCAGCTCTCCTTTAGTGTGGAGGGACTTCCCAGTGCTGACAGTTGCTTCCCTAGATTCAGAACCTGGGCTTCCAGGGAAACAATGTGCTTACATTTTGCACAGCAGTAATCGCCCTCGATCAGATGATCAAGGAACGCATACATGCTGCAAGATGTACACCGAGTCGCCTCGCCACACCCGCTGGGCATCGTACCTATTAATTTAATGAGGATTCGAGATTATACCCTGTCCAAATTACCTAACACTAGCTTCCTGACCCAACTATTCAACAAGACAATACACAGGTACTCAACAAGACAATACACAGGTACTCAACAAGACAATACACAGGTACTCAACAAGACAATACACAGGTACTCAACAAGACAATACACAGGTACTCAACAAGACAATACACAGGTACTCAACAAGACAATACACAGGTACTCAACAAGACAATACACAGGTACTCAACAAGACAATACACAGGTACCACGCAGACCCACGTGCACCCACAGACCAACGGACCCGCGTGCACTCGCAGACCAACGGACCTGCGTGCACTCGCAGACCAACGGACCCGCGTGCACTCGCAGACCAGCGTGCACTCGCAGACCAACGGACCCGCGTGCACTCGCAGACCAACGGACCCGCGTGCACTCGCAGACCAACGGACCCGCGTGCACTCGCAGACCAACGGACCCGCGTGCACTCGCAGACCAACGGACCCGCGTGCACTCGCAGACCAACGGACCCGCGTGCACTCGCAGACCAACGGACCCGCGTGCACTCGCAGACCAACAGACCCACGTGCACTCGCAGACCAGCGTGCACTCGCAGACCAACGGACCCGCGTGCACTCGCAGACCAGCGTGCACTCGCAGACCAACGGACCCGCGTGCACTCGCAGACCAACGGACCCGCGTGCACTCGCAGACCAGCGTGCACTCGCAGACCAACGGACCCGCGTGCACTCGCAGACCAGCGTGCACTCGCAGACCAACGTGCACCCGCAGACCAACGGACCCGCGTGCACTCGCAGACCAGCGTGCACTCGCAGACCAGCGTGCACTCGCAGACCAGCGTGCACTCGCAGACCAACGGACCCGCGTGCACTCGCAGACCAGCGTGCACCCGCAGACCAACGGACCCGCGTGCACTCGCAGACCAGCGTGCACCCGCAGACCAATGGACCCGCGTGCACTCGCAGACCAGCATGCACTCGCAGACCAACGGACCCGCGTGCACTCGCAGACCTACGTGCACCCGCAGACCAACGGACCCGCGTGCACTCGCAGACCAGCGTGCACTCGCAGACCCACCTGCACTCGCAGACCCACGGACCCGCGTGCACTCGCAGACCAGCGTGCACCTACAATACACAAGTACTAACGATCCACACACACTACTCAGACAACACCCAGGTACTCACACTACACATCTACTATGACCCCTGTTTTAACCTCCTGTTTTCAACTCTTGATTTTAACTCACCACTTAGTCCAGTTCCACTTGGACAGAGTTCCAGCAACTCAAAATTAGCAGGCTCTAAATGAGCTCTATGGAAATTTATATAGGCCTCAAGCACCTGTGACCAATTAACCACTCCCCTTAATTAGTAGGCTGAAGGAAAAAAAGAGAAAAAAAAGGCTGTTTAAAATGTGCCAGAAAAAGGTGTTAAAAAGCTGCAAGGAAAAAGAGCCAAAAATAACCAAAAATGCAACCCAGCAGTCAAAAGCAGAAACTTCTTCACTCTCCACGCAAGGTCTCCTCCACTGTCTACCCTCCAACCAACAAGACTGGCAATTACCTTTCCTTTTAAATCTGCAGTCGCTGTAATTTTCTGAAAATGCAATGCAATATGGCTACCTGGAGGTGTTCTGTACACAGAATGCCCCCCAGAAACATAATTTCCTGCTTGTGTGATTGGCTCACCAATTTTCCCAGAAGTCTGCCTAAGATACAAGTCAGATTTCAGACATCCCCTGCAACAAAAATTGCATTTTTGGTGAGATGCTCCCAATAGGAAATCATGTCTAATGGGATGCAGACGCAGTAACTTTCCTCATTGGTGCCCTGCGGGTGCAGCAGCTGATTGGTAATTATGAAACCACTCCCATTAGACTCACTCAGTACAGGGGCACAGAGGAACAAACAGTGATTTCTTCAGAATAACAAAAGGTAGGAATCTGCAACAAAGTTTGTTAAAATCATTACAATGTGCATAGATCACCCTGGGGGAATGTTTTTTTCTCAACAAAAGTGGAGTTACGCTTTAACCTCCTCGATGCTGTGTAAGAGGCAAACACTAAATAGCTCTTACGTGGAATTTCTGTAAACATCGGCAGATGAAATGTTTGCTTTAAACACATGGTTAGCAGTAGGATCCAGCACCCTGGTGCTTAAAAATTACATTGTACCCCGTGTGCATAGGTTGCACATGCCTTCCACTGAATTCTCTATTTATAATTTATCAAATGCATGAAGGGCTGTGGCAGCAATAGCAGAACCTCATGGAAGATACATACACTGATGTTGTCTTAAATGCCAGTATACATGTTATACTATGATTTGATATGTTAAAGCTGCCCTCCAGCTGTACCCCCACAAACCATGCTTCCTGTTCCTCCCTAACTATAGACTGCAGCTAATTTCGAAAAAAATAATGTAATTATAAATGAGCAAATAATTACCTAAATCTGCATTCATGTGATGCACTGGGTCCTGAGTCAAAAGAGGAGAAAGTGTCTTTCCTAGTGACATGGGCACTTCTCATTACCTCTCTAGCGGCAGGATATTCTCATACTCCAAAACTGCAGGGCCGACATCAAGAACAGAGGCAGCTCTGGATCACTGGTCTCCAAAAGCGAAAGAGGCACCGCCACAAACATGGATTTATGCACTAAAAAGACAGATTTTGAAAGTGTAGTTGTTTATAAAAAAAGCTTTGAATGTGTAGGATTGAAGGGTAGGAAGGGGTGACAACATTTACCCAGAGATGGGATGTTAAGAATTCTAAATGTGTGTGTAGCGGGCATACATTTTTTCCAGTGTATTTAAAACTGGCAGAGACACCAGTAATGTGCAGTTTCCTGCAGCCCAGCGGGTGGTGCTGTCATCTTGGGCTGGAGTTGAACCATTGCTGTGTGCCGTATCCCTTTTTGTCCTCTACCGGCAGCTGTATGGTGGGGCGGGGAACCCGCCGTGCTTGCTGGGAGAGGGTATAAATGGGCCGGCTGTATTTGTCACGGGGTCGAGTCTCAGGCACCTTCAGCCTGAGGGTGGTGGTTTGTGTCTGGAGTCTAGGCGGCCTAGGCCTAGAGGACGTTCGGAGGTCGTGTTCCATCCCAGGCACCTTCAGCCTGGGGTGAGGTACTCGGATGGAGGTCTGGGGCCTAGTGTCCTTCACTGGGTTCCGCGAGGGATGGATTTCCTAGGGGGACCCCGGGAGTGGGCTCCCCGAATCCAGTGGCGTAAGGGACCGGAGGGGGTACTCGCCTGAAGACCTGGTGCAGCATATTGCCAGTGACGGGTGAGCCTCCGGAGACCGCCCGGAGGGATATATCCCTCGTCAAGGGACCGTAATACACTTTAGGAAGGAAAGAAGAAGAGTTCATTGTGTCTGGGCCTACTTGTATCCACACCCCCCCTGTCTGTTCTAATCGTTGAGGGAGTCCAACTGACTGTGTTTTACTCTGATATTGGAAGAATAAAGGAGTGTTGGACTTTAATGGTGTGGGGCTCATTTTCTGGCAGACACTGTGCAAAAGGAGGAGGAGGCTCTGATGCAGAACACTGACCCGAAGGTAAAGAGGATCTTCTCACACCACACACACATCTGTGGTGGGAACTTGGCGTGGTGACCCCGCACTCTCTCAACCAAGGTACCCCTAGACAAAAGCCAGAGACAGATGATGTGATATCAGGGAGAGAGTGTGGAGGCCGCTACATGTAATAAATCATTTAAAAAACAAATTATGGTTTAAGCATAGCAGCAATTGTAAGAGTCTGTCCAAAAATCTCAGCAATTTTTCCAGTTGTGTATGTGTGAGCATAATGACATTTAGAAAACATGAAATATAAAGACACTGAAAGCAATAAATGCCTTTACTGGGAAATGCCTCCAGGTTATAACAAAGCAATAGCAGATTGGAAAATGTATGTACAGTTTGTTTATAGCTATAAAGGGAACAATTGTTGAAAGCATGTTTGAAAACAAGCCTAGAGGAAAGAAATTAAAGTATGTAAGCCATCTAAAGGGATGGTTGCCTAACAATCAGAACCAAATTAATTTCGCCAGAAAAATTAATATAACCAATTAACCACTTAAGGACCGGAAGATTTTCCCCCTTAATGACAGGACATTTTTTGTGATACGGCACTGCGTTGTTTTAACAATTGCGCAGTCATGTGATGCTGTACCCAAACAACATTTACGTCCTTTTTTCACACAAATAGAGCTTTCTTTTGGTGGTATTTGATCAACTCTGCGGTTTTTATTTTTTGTGCGCTATAAACAAAAAAACAAAACAATAATTTTGAAAAAAAACAATATCTTTTACTTTTTGCTATAATAAATAAAATAAAAATAAAAAAATTGCTTCATCAGTTTAGGCCAATATGTATTCTACATATTTTTGGTAAAAAAAAAAATCACAATAAGCGTATATTGATTGGTTTGCGCAAAAGTTATAGTGTCTACAAAATAGAGAATAGATTCATGGCATTTTTTTTTTTTTACTAGTAATGGCGGTGATCAGTGATTTTTAGCAGGACTGCGACATTGCGGCGGACAGATCGGACACTTTTTTGGGACCATTGACATTTATACAGTGATCAATGCTATAAAAATGCACTGATTACTGTATAAATGCCACTGGCAGGGAAGGGGTTAACACTAGGGGGCGATCAAGGGATTAACTTTGTTCCCTGGGAGGTGCTTCTAACTGTTGGGGGGAGTGTACTGACTGGAGAAGGAGAGAGATTGCTGTTCCTCATCACTAGGAACAGACGATCACTCTCTACTCCCCTGACAGAACAGGGATCTGTTTGTTTATATTAAGATCGTGCGTGGCCAGCGGACGTTGCGGCCTCCCGGCCACGCGCATCAGTTCCCCCGCCGTGTATCAGTTTCCCCGCCGTGCAGCGTGTGCCTACTATAGCTGCTTAAAGGGCCGACGTACAGCTAAGGCGATTTTTGAGAATAAGCCGACCCGCTGCAGTATAATGACGGCGGCTGGTCGGCAAGTGGTTAAAGTAACTGGCAATACTAAGCGTGCAAAAAGGAGTGGGGACATACTATAATGGCACACCACAAAATATCCTTCTATGGCCTCGTACACACGACCGACTTTCTCGGCAAGAACCAGCAAGAAACTTGCTGGCAGAGATGTCTTCCCGAGAAATTCGTTTGTGTGTATGGTTTCTCGTCAAGAAAACTGACAAGTAATCATAACGAGAAAATAGAGAACCTGCTCTCTATTTTCTTGTCGAGATTCTCGTCAGCCTGTTTCTCGACGAGAAAAGTGAGTGTGTGTACACTTACCTGTCCTCCGGGAAGCCCGCGCATGTTCGAAATTAATTCAACGCATGCGCGGTAGCTTCCTAGGCATAGGTAGGATATACCAAGATGGCGGCGACGGCATCGAATGTGACGAGCGCATGCTCGTCGTAGTCGATGACGTCACCGCGTACGCTCCATTCAAAGAACCGCGGGTTCTTTGAATCGAGCGTCTGTACACTCGGTCGGGACAAGTTTCTTGTCCAAGGATCTCGTCGAAAAAAACGACGTGTTTTTTTCGACGAGAAACTCGGCCGTGTGTACGAGGCTTATGCCAAAAATACTGCACTGCACCTGGGGTTGAAGCCAAATTGACTGTATTCACAAATATAATTATCTTTAATAAAGTAGTAATATGTATTCTAAAAGCACATAAATATCCAGCACAAAAGTGCATAATTAAAATAATTTAAGCTGATACCCATGTTTCCTGTAACTTTAAATAGTTGGTTTGGACCAAGCTGCTTCAAATTAACTGTTTCCTTCAATAAGTGCTGCATTGGCTCTACAGTTAGTGCTGTATGTCCTACATGTAGCTTCAGCAACCTACAGTAGCTCAGCATCCCACGCTGAGCTGCCAGTGACGGCCTCTCAGTGGAGGCGGGTGCAGAAGAGGCAGCTCTAGGTAACTCTATGAGTGGCGTCACTTCCCATGTATTTCCCAGCTGTTGTTGGCTGTTTATTCCACACAGCATCCGCTGCTTGAGACCAGACTGGATTGGCTGCAGAAAAGGTATGTATAGAGATTTTTGCTTTACAGGGTTATGCCTCGTACACATGACCGTTTTTCTCCGCTGAAAAAAAAACTAAGTTTTTCCCGACGGGATTCCTCTCAAGCCTGCCTTGCATACACACGTTCAGGCTAAATACCGCCCGTCCAAAGCGCGATGACGTACAAGATGTACGACGGGACTACAAAGGGGAAGTTCCATTCAAAAGGCGCCACCCTTTGGGCTGCTTTTGCTGATCCTCGGGTTAGTAAAAGTTTGGTGAGAGACGATTTGCGCTTTTCAGCCTTGTGCTTTTCAGTCCGTTACAGCGTGACGAATGTGATATCTCCACTACGAACGCTAGTTTTACCAGAACGAGCGCTCCCGTCTCATACTTGATTCTGAGCATGCACGTTTTTTTTCCCCTCGGAAAAGCAGACACACGTCCGGTTTTCCCGACGGGAAAAAGTCCGCCTGGAATCCCGACGGGAAAAAAAGAAAGCTGGTTCTCTTTTTTTTTCCCCGCAGTTTTTTCGTTGGGAAAACTGCGATGGAGCATACACACGGACGGTTTTCCCCGCCAAAAGCTCTCATGGCAGTTTTCCCGATGGGAAAACCGGTCGTGTGTATGAGGCATTGGAGAGTGTCTGCCAGTAGATTTAGAGTTAGTAAGTTTTAGGCTGAATTTCTCCTTTTTATTATTTATCCATACTGATTGACCAAGGGCTTGATCAGTGTGGAGGATCCTAAATGTATTATATTGATTAATGTACTTCTTTAAATATTAAGCATATTCAAGTTCAACAAGCATTTCAGTGACCATATAAATATACATAGCTTGTTACCTTGTACATTTAAGTCACTGAACCTAACTCACACTTAGAAAAGCTGCTAGCTACAAATGAACAGACTGACATACATTCTTGTATTCTCAGGCAAACGTAACCACTTCAGCCCCGGAAGGTTTTACCCACTTCCTGACCAGGCCATTTTTTGCGTTACGGCACTGCGTCGATTAAACTGTTACCGGTAATTCCGCGGTCGTGCAACACTGTACCTAAATAAAATTGATGTCGTTTTTTTCCCCACAAATAGAGCCTTCTTTTGGTGGTATTTGATCACCTCTGCTGTTTTTATTTTTTGCGTTATAAACCAAAAATAATTCGACAATTTTTGAAAAAAACAAAAACAATATATCTTACTTTCTGCTATAATACATATCCGCAATTTTTTTTTAATATTAAAATGCATTTATTCATAAATTTAGGCCAATATGTATTCTTCTACATATTTTTGGTAAAAAAAAAATTGCAATACGCGTATATTGATTGGTTTGCGCCAAAGTTATTGCGTCTACAAAATAGGGGATTGATTTATGGCATTTTTATTTATTTATTTTTTATACTAGTAATGGTGGCGATCAGCGATTTTTAGCTGGACTGCGGTATTGTGGCGGACAAATCTGATCCCAAGTGATACTTTTTGGGGACCAGTGACACTAATACAGGGATCAGTGCTAAAAAAATGCACTGATCCCTGTATAAATGACACTGGCAGGGAAGGGGTTAACACTAGTGGTGACCAAGGGGTTGCGTCCTAGGGAGGTGCTTTCTAACTGAATGGGGGACAGATGCACTGGAGAAAAGCTGAGATTGTGCTTTCCCTCACTGACAGATCAGTTTACATCAGCACACCATTGATACATGTCTCTACAGAGCGATCGGCGGGTCGGGGTGGCCATAGCGGCCGCCGGACCCGCTGATTGGCTCCTGCTGTGTCCAATAACAGCGGGAGCGGTGCTCCAGCGGCGCCGTGCACGCCCCTGAAACCACGTGCACAAAATCACATACAGGTACGCAATTTTTGCACAGCCAGGCCATCCTGCCACAGTATATGTACAGTGGGCGGTCTGGAAGCCGTTAAAGTGGTTGTAACATCAGAAGGTTTTTTTATCTTAATGCATTCTAGATAAAAAGCCTTCTGTGTGCAGTAGCCCCCCTCGCCCCCCTAATACTTACCTGAGCCCCATCTCTGTCCAGAGATGTCCACGAGTGTCTCGGCCATCCAGGACTCTCCCTCCTAAGTGGCTGAGACACAGCAGCGGCACCATTGGCTCCTGCTGCTGTCAATCAAAGTCAATTAGCCAATCAGGAGAGAGAGGAGGCAGGGCCGAACCACAGCTCTGTGTTTAAATGGACACACAGAGCTGTGACTCGGCTCGGGTGCCCCCATTGCAAGCTGCTTGCTGTGGGGGCACTCAACAGGAGGGAGGGGCCAGGATCACAAAAGAGGAGGATCTGGACTGCTCTGTGCAAAACCACTGCACAAAGCAGGTACAGTAAGTAAAAAAACAAGACTTTACAATCACTTTAAGGTAGCTATAGATTGAATTTCAAAGAATTGTGCGAGCCATTCAGCTTGAAGGAGAGTAAAAAAAAATCTGTAAATTCCCACATCCATGTAAACAAATCCATGTAAACAGCGTGGATGGAGAAATCTCTATTGTATTCAGGAAGCTGTGGCACCCATGGCTGTTTGTGCTAGCAAACATTGGCTGCATCTGATAGGATGTAATCACTGTTTGAACAATATTTTTCCAAACAGGTTTGTCAACTTTCGTTGAGTTGAGTGGTGCTTGAAGGGAAACCCATGGCTCAAATTTCATCTGATTCATCAGGAATCATCTAAAATTTGAGTCATTTTTGTCTAAACTTAGGTTCTGCTATATACCGTATATACTCGAGTATAAGCCGACCCAAATACAAGCCGAGGCACCTAATTTTACCACAAAAAAATGGGAAAACTTATTGACTTGAGTATAAGCTTAGGGTGTCCATCTGCATGCCTCACTGTGCCTCACTTTGCCTCACTGTGTCCATGTGCATGCCTCACTGTGCCCATGCCTCACTGTGCCCATGCCTCACTGTGTTCATGCCTCACTGTGCCTCACTTTGCCTCACTGTGTCCATGTGCATGCCTCACTGTGTCCATGCCTCACTGTGCCCATGCCTCATTGTGCCCATGCCTCACTGTGTCCATGACTAGACTGACGTTTAACATGGGAGTCTATGGAAGGGGTGCCCGGCTTTGAAAAATCGGTGCTCCCTGGCCGTAGGTCCCCCAGACGAAAACTTTGCACACTTATAGAGGAGAAATGGGGCTACATGTGTGCCAAGTTTCGGGTCCAGGGGACCTACGACCGGCCGGTACCGGGTCCCCAAAGTCACCAGAGAAATTACCGTTTAACATTGGAGTCTATGGAAGGGGTGCCCGTAGGTCCCCCAGACAATAAACTTTGCACACTTGTAGAGGAACATGTGTGCCAAATTTTTGGATCCAGGGGACCTACGGCCGGCCGTTACCGGGTCCCCAAAGTCCGGGAGATCAGGCGCAAAAAGGTGACTCGAGTATAAGCCGAGGGGGGCATTTTCAGCACAAAAAAATGTGCTGAAAAACTCGGCTTATACTCGAGTATATACGGTAATGCAAACTAATCCTACCTGGGAAAGTTCTACAAACTCTTGGAAAAAATGTACCGGTATTCCAAAGTAAGGACGGTTTTAAATCTGTCTGCTTGCATACAGATTCAATTGATTTTTCTTTAGATAATCAATACTTTGTTTATGATATTGTACAGGGATTTTAAAACTTGGTTGTAACATGCATGGCTAACTTTATTTTTTATATAAATATGGCTTATTGCAACAGCTTGACAATGTGATAATAGGATTTTTATAACAGCTTACCTGTAAAATCCTTTTCTTGGAGTACATCACGGGACACAGAGCGACATAGTCATTACTAATGGGTTATATAGATACCGTCAGGTGCTGGCACTGGCAACTTCCAAAACCGGAAGTACCCTCCCCTATATAAGCCCCTCCCATCCGGGAGCACCTCAGTTTTGTAGCAAAGCAATAAGTGTCCCCAAAGAGGGGCGGGAGCTCTGTGTCCCGTGATGTACTCCAAGAAAAGGATTTTACAGGTAAGCTGTTATAAAAATCCTATTTTCTTTCTCGTACATCACGGGACACAGAGCGACATAGTCATTACTAATGGGATGTCCTAAAGCAATGCCAAATGAGGGGGGGGGATACACCATATATAAGCTGAGCGCTATCAGACATGAGGATCTTTTGCGGCCTGCAACACACTGCGCCCAAAGGCGACATCCTCCTGACTTCTAACGTCCACCTGGTAGAACCTAGTAAACGTGTGAACTGAAGACCATGTTGCGGCCTTACAGATTTGAGCCAGGGAGGCCTGGTGATGCACTGCCCATGAAGTTCCAACTGCTCTCGTGGAGTGCGCTCTAACTTTGAACGGAGGCGGTCTCCTTCTCAAGCCATAAGCTTGCATAATGACCTGTCGAATCCACTTGGCTAAAGTAGATTTTGACGCTGCCTGACCCTTTCTGGGGCCTTCCGGCAGTATAAACAAAGTATCCGTTCTGCGAATCTGAGCAGTGGCTTTTAGATAAGCTTTAACTGCTCTTACTACATCCAAAGAATGAAATAACTTTTCCTCTACCGAAGTAGGTTTGGGGAAAAAAGAAGGAAGAACCACATCTTGGTTCAAATGAAACCTCGATACCACCTTAGGAAGAAAGGCTGGATGAGGACGTAACACTACTTTGTCCTTATGGATAACCAGATATGGCTCTTTACAGGACATAGCTGCTAATTCCGACACTCTTTTAGCCGAACAAATGGCTACTAGAAAAATCAATTTCCTGGTGAGAAGCACCAAGGAAATATGCTGTAATGGTTCAAATGGTTGTTTCTGTAAAACCGACAGAACCAAGTTTAGATCCCATGGACATATGGGAATATTAACCGGAGGACTAATACGCATCACTCCTTGTATAAAGGCTTTGACTAGTGAATGCGAAGCCAAGGGCCTTTGAAAAAATATTGACAAGGCCGAAATCTGACCCTTGATAGTACTCAAGGCAAGCTTCCTATCTACAGCCCATTGTAGGAAGTCCAGAATCCTTCCTATTACGTATTTACGTGGATGCCATTTCTTGGCCTCACACCAGGCGATGTACGCCTTCCAGATTCTATAGTAGATCTGCCTGGATACCGGCTTCCTGGCATTGATCATGGTAGATAGCACAGCATTAGAGAGCCCTCTCTTTTTTAGAATGTGGGCTTCAATAGCCAGGCCGTCAAACCTAGGGCTGGTAAGGAAGGGTGGTATATCGGTCCTTGCGAAAGCAGGTCCGGACGACGTGGGAGAGTCCAAGGACTCCCCACTGAAATTTTACAATCTCCGCGTACCACGCTCTTTGGGGCCACGCTGGAGCCACCGGAATCACTGGTTTCTTTTCTACCCTGATTCTGCGGAGTAATCGAGGTAACCATTGTGGCGGTGTGAATGCATATATCAGCTTGAACTGATCCCAAGGGAACACTAGGGCATCCGAGCCGCAAGCTAGGGGATCCCTTGTCCGAGAGACAAACCTGTCCCCCTTTGTGTTGAATCTGGATGCTAGAAGATCTACATCCGATGTTCCCCACCGCTGACATATTGTCCAGAAAACCTCGGGGTGAAGGGACCCTTCCTCTGGGCCTAATTGCTGGCGACTTATAAAGTCCGCCTTCCAATTCTCCACTCCTGGAATGAATACCGCAGATATGGCTGGGACATATTTTTCTGCCCATTTCAGGATGTAATTTACTTCCCTCTGGGCTGCACGACTCCTGGTGCCCCCCTGATGATTGATATATGCCACTGCTGTGGCATTGTCTGATTGAAATCTGACAGGGGACCCTTGGAGTTTGGATGTCCATGCTACTAGGGCATACCGGGCTGCTCGTATCTCTAAGAGATTGATGGGCAGGGCCTTTTCTGCATCCGACCATCTGCCCTGGAGAGACTATTGCTCCAGTACTGCTCCCCAGCCTATAAGGCTGGCATCTGTAGTGACCACCTTCCAAGAAATCGGACTGAAGGATTTCCTTTTTTCCAGATTCTGGGGAACCAACCACCAACGGAGGCTCTTGCGAACGGAAGGGGACAAGGACATTGTAAGTCTAGGGCCTGAACTTTTTTGTTCCAGGCTGACAGTATGGCCCCTTGCAAATTCCTTGAATGGAATTGACCGTAGGGTACTGCTTCGAATGATGCCACCATTTTTCCCAGCAGCCTCATATACAGGCGTATGGACGGCTGGCTTTTTTGTACCCACTAAGTGGATCAAATCTTTCAAAGACAACACCTTTCCTCGAGGCAAGAATATTTTTCTCTGGCCTGAATCCAACCTTAGCCCCAAGTATTCCAGACTTTTGACTGGTTTTTAGGGCTGACTTGTCTCGGTTGATAATCCAACCGTGAGATTCCAGATACTTGATTGTCTTGTGAACGACCACGTCTAGTTTTTTCACTGAGTGGTCTATCAGCAATAAGTCATCCAGATATGCCATTATCATTACACCTTGTGTTCTTAGATTGGCCAATAAAGGGCCAGAATTTTTGTAAACACTCGTGGTGCTGTGGCCAAACCGAAGGGTAAGGCTCTGAACTGAAAATGGCGCCCTTCTACTGCAAAGCGTAGAAATTTTTGGTGGACTGGAAAGATGGGAATGTGCAAATAAGCATCTTTGATGTCGATCGCGGCTAACCAATCCTCCCCTTGTAGGGCAGTGGCCACCGATCGGATCGACTCTATCGGAAAGTCCTGATATACAGGAATTTGTATAGCCCTTTTAGAATTAATATGGGCCTCCCGTCCGCGTTTGCTTCGGGACCGTAAAGAGGTTTGAGTAAAACCCGAACCCTCATTCTTCCAGGGGAACCTCCATAATTACTCCTTGGAGCAATAGTTGTTCTAGTGCCAACAGGAGGGACTCTCTCTTCCGGGGATCCCTTGGCACGTTTGACCTCAAAAATGGGAAGGAGGAGAGTCTTTTAACTCCAAACTGTATCCCAAACCTACTGCGGAGAGCACCTATCTGTCTTGATCGTGTCCCGCCAGGTCTCTTGCGAACAACTGGAGTCCTCCCCCCACCCGACTGAGTGGGGGCTTCAATGAATTTAACTTTGGGGGAGGTTTTGTACCTCCCCTGACCCAGGGTTTCTCATTACCCTGCTACTGTCCCTGTTTTTTACCCCCGGGATTTGACCGAGGAGGCCGTCGGAACTGTTACACAGCCGATGGCCCAGGGACTGGAGAAGCAGGCCTCTCAAAGAGGGACCTCTAACTCTGTTTTTAAACGGCAAGAGCGTATTTTTACCGCTGGAAATTTTCTGGATATATTTGTCCAGGTTTTCCCTGAATAAGCGTTCACCATGAAACGGGACGCTAACCAGCCATTTTTTACAGGGAGCTTCAGCAGACCAGTTTTTGAGCCATAGGAGCCTACGCATATGTACTATAGACAGCGTAAGGCGGGAGGCCTGATGGACTGAATCCTCTATGGCGTCAACCGCAAAGCCTAAGGCTCTAGGTAGATCAGCTAGGGCAAAACCTGCTGATCTGTCAAGTCCCTCAAGACCTGTTTCAACTGATCCTTCACTGCTTAGCAGACCCCAATAGCTGCTACTGCTGGTTGTATCACCAAGCAGATTTTCATAAGGACTCCAATCTTTTATCTATTGGGTTCTTGAACATTTGGACATTATCCACTGGACATGTCAGTGATTTATACATACAAGAGATGGCCATTTTTTTTTTTTTTTTTTTGATGAACTTATCCTCCATGGGATAGACCACCGGAAATCTCTTGGGGGAATAAATATTTTCTCAGGACGTTCCCAATCCTGGTAAATGAGCCCTTTCAGTAAAGGGTGAAGTGGAAAAGAACAAACAGTCTGGGGGCTTCCAGCGACCCCAACGAGGATACAGTAGTGGTTGATGGTTCCGCAAGGTGCATTTTTAAATGCTGATCGGACCATGTTAGTCAGAGACTGAACCCATAATCTTTCAGCTTGAGATGCTGAGAAAAGGTTCCCCCACTGTTGATTCCTCTATAACAGAATCAACCTCATCCTGATCCCCTTCAGGCAGGTCGATCCCTGTATGGGACTGTTGCTCTGCTAACAGGCACTCTGAAGGAGGAGACGGAGATCGGGCGTGCTTTCCCTGACAGGGAGGCAGCCTCTCTAATCCTCCCAGAGCTGAGGAAAAAACCTCCTCTGTTACATACACAGGAGCAGGTGAACTGAGGACAGCCACAGTACCAAGTACCCCTGCGGGGTCTCTACGGTCACTTACCTCTGAACTTCAGGGGAGACTGGTGCAGCAGAAGTATGCCCAAGATCCTCCGAGCCCGATGAGACCCCCTTCGCTTCCTGGAAGATTCAGTTCCGGAGCTTCTGGACGGCATATTCCTAAGCCTAAAGCTGAGGTATTCCAGCCGTAATACACCACTTTTACTGAGAATAGTCTAGCACAATTGCTGCTATATCACAGTTGGTGTCTACTAATGTGCCTTTCTAGGGGATGCCTGTATCAACCGCTTGCTGTATGCCTTTAAATATTGCCAGCTCTGTCTCTGTACTTCATAGCCAGCTCACTACAATATTGTGTTTTTTTTAAACTGCTGGGATGCCCGCACATGCGCAGAAGCGCTGCGGCGCGCACAGAGCGTCATCCCCCAGGCTCCGCCCCCTTTCCCGGCTCACCTCTATATATAGAGGCGCGTGCACGCGCATGCGCGCGGCCACGTGCGCCTTCGGCGCTAATTTCAAAATATGGTAACAAGGGACAGGAGCCAGGGCCCCTCTTTGCCGCAGGCCGGGGGATGGACGAGCACTGCAACATGGCAGAGGAAGCAGTTTCCTATAAGAGAACTCACCATCTGCCTGGACTTTGCTCTGCTGAGAAGAAGCTAGTCCACATGACAAGAAAACATTCCACAGCGGGCTCTAGTGGACAAACACAGGTACCGCAGTCTAATATATTAAATATATATAAAAAAAAAAATTTTTTTTTTTTTTTTTTTTCTTGACCACCATTAAAAATTATTACATTTTTTTTTTTTAGTAGTTACAGGCATGCACAGAATTTTGCGGGAATACCATTAGGTAACAGACAGAAAGACAAATTAGGCTTGGGGGTCCCCCAATAGAACCAAGTTCCTGGGGGCCCCCACTTACCTGTTCCCCGCCGCAGGACTTTGTTTGGTCCACAAAAGCCCAAACTTCACCTATCACGGCAGGCATTGTAATCAAACCTTCAGGGACCGGGTTCCCAAGGATTCCACTCCCCTGGACCTGTATAGCACCCTGCACAGAAAACATCTTGGTCGTGGGTATGACCAGAGCTCTGGATCCCAGGGTCCAGCTCTCCTAAGAGAAGCATTACAGGCAAAACCTTGCTCTTCTCTGCAAGGCCCGGGTACCGACCGTTTAGCTATGAAGCTTTTTTGGTCGGATCCGGAATAGCTTACTGAGGCCCAAAAGAACCTGTACGCAAGCTCAGTGAAAAACACATGTTTCTTCTTGGCCAACACCTTAGACACTGGCAAAAAAACTGAGGTGCTCCCGGATGGGAGGGGCTTATATAGGGGAGGGTACTTCCGGTTTTGGAAGTTGCCAGTGCCAGCACCTGACGGTATCTATATAACCCATTAGTAATGACTATGTCGCTCTGTGTCCCGTGATGTACGAGAAAGAAAAGTGTCAACCTGTCCAAAAAGTATAATCAGCATATTAGAATAGATACAAATTGTAAAGATACAATTTACTGGGAATTTCTTAGGTCCTTGATAAAAAAAAAAAAAACACTTTGTACATTTATCTGATGGAACCTCTATTCTTGGTGGATGTTTTTTTATTTCTTTGAAGCAGCTATATAAACTTGGATTTACAAATTAGTGATTCCCATCAGATGTGATTGGTGGTGGAACTTTATACAGTGAGGGGCAGCATCATGATAAGTAATGAATAAAAGGCTAGAAAGGGACAAGGGACATTATCCCCTTATAAACAATTTCCCAAGAAATTTCTACCAATGAGAACCTTATTAACCAATTAGTTCAGAAAAAGACCTATAATTTTATTAAGCCAACCAATACGAATGCCACAACAATAACGCCAGACATCAGGCCAGACTTCACTAATAACTTATTTTTATTAGTTTTTTGCTCAGCAGGGACATTTCAGCTCTCAGCAGTATTCATTTCCAGATATTCTCGTGGTTTCTGAATATAAACAAACATGTGACTTTTACAGAACACACTTGCATGTTTTGGTGGAGAGATGCTGTAAACCTTGTTCTATTAATTAACTTAAATTATAAAGAGCAAATATTTATACATTTGCGTGGCTACTGGTACTTAGGTAATGCTCTGGTATGGCTTAATAAATATTTATTATTATCTATCTTGGAGTATAAGGTCAAGGATGTCATAGCATGTAGTGGGGTTTATTTATTTAACCACTTCCATACTGGGCACTTAAACACCTTCCTGCCCAGACCAATTTTCAGCTTTCTGCGCTGTTGCACTTTGAATGACAAATGCGCGGTCATGCTACATGCTGAGGCGGCACTGATGGGCACCGATAGGCGGCACGGATGGGCACCTATAGGCGGCACGGATGGGCACCTATAGGCGGCACGGATGGACACCGATGGGCACAGATAGGCGGCATGGATGGGCTCAGATAGGCGGCATGAAGCGGCACGGATAGGCGACACGGATGGGCACTGATAGGCGGCATGGATGGGCACTGATAGGTGGCAGGATGGGCATGGATGGGCACTGATAGGTGGCATGGATGGGCACTGATAGGTGGCACTGTACTGCAATGTGTTTTACTAATAGATGCCAATCAGTGCCAAACAATAATGCCTGCCAATCAGTGGTGCCCATTGTGGGCACTGATTGGCATCCATTGTGGGCACTGATTGGCATCCATTAGCCATTTCTAATTTGCATCCCTGGTGGTCTAGGGTGGCATACCTTTAAGGTGGGCATCCCTGGCATCCCTGGCGGTCTAGTGACATCCCTGGTGGTCCAGTGTGGGCATCTTTGGGGGGGGCTGCGCTGATAATGGATCAGCACAAACCCCCCCTGTCAGAGGAGCAGCCGATCGGCTCTCCTCTACTCGCGTCTGACAGACATGAGTAAGGAAAAGCCGATGACCGGTTTTCCTGTTTACATCGTGATCAGCCGTGATTGGACACGGCTGATCACGTGGTAAAGAGTCTCCGTCGGAGACTCTTTACCTAGATCGGTGTTGCGGGGTGTCAGACTGACATCCCGCAGCAACGATCGCCGCAATGCGTGCCCCCGGGGGCGCGCAGCGGCTCAAAATCTTGAGGACGTCATTTTAAACCACTTTGCCGCCGTCAATCCTCTATAGGGCGGGCGGCAAGTGGTTAAAGGAAAATAGATTGTTCCCTTAGAAGAGTTATGTTTTGTACACACAATAGGAATTTCTGATGAAAAAAGTCTGATGGAATTTTCGTCGGAGTTTGGAAATAAAACATGTTTTATTTTTTTCTGATGGAAAAAAATTCTATGGGAAATTACGATTGTCTGTGTGGAACTCCGACAGAAAAAAAACCACGCATGCTCAGAATCAAGTCGACGCATGCTCGGAAGCATTGAACTTCATTTTTCTCGGCTCATCGTATTGTTTTACGTCACCGCGTTTTGGACCGTCAGAATTTAGTCTGACAGTGTGTATGCAAGACTGATGGAAGACAGCTTGAACGGAATTCTGACAGAAAATTCCATCAGATTTTAGCCCATAGGAAATTCCTATCGTGTGTACAGGGCATTAGAAAACTTTGCCAAGTGAATATTAATTTTGTTAAGTGAACAGCTTTTACTCCTTTAGTATAGCAACCCTAGTATCTAAATGAAAATTCAATATGCTAGTTAGCCAAGTGCCCCAGGTATGGCGTAACCATTTCAGCCCCGTAAGGTTTTACCCCCTCAATGACCAGACAATTGTTTGCTATTCAACACTACACTGAATGCACTGTATATATAGTCTACACTGAATACAGAGCATATATATATATATATATATATTGTGACAGCAGGAAGGTAAAGTCACCTGGTTGCATCCAGGGGGGTAGATATATTTCGCCCAGATTCAGGCTTTACGCCGACTTATACAACTAGGTGGAGAGTTGTATAAGCCCAGCTGAGGATAGTGGGCTCATGGATGACTCATACCTCTAGGGAGAGTGTGGGGCGTCGTGCAGACAGGGAGTTGATGAGACCAGCTGAAGCTTGTCAGCTCATTTAGGCCTCTATAAGAACTCCCAGCTTCATTAGGGGTTAGCTCATGCCTGGAAGCAGACCTGTGTGGACTTCCTGGAGAGAGTGAACCCTTGTGCGGTGAGACAAAGCCTGTGTGGCTATTTGCTTGGACATTTAAAACCAGGGACTTAGGGACTAGGACAGCACTAGGCTGATCCCAGTTGTTAGTTAGGAAACCTGTATGTTTAGTCAGAGGTCAAATTGACCAGGATTTATTTTGTTTATGTTTCTTTTGCTTTGCTGTGTTTTTGTCACTGTAAATAGAAAATAAACCGCACCTTTTTGATTTTGAAAACCACAACCTCCGTCTGCTGGGCCTGTTTTTGTGTGGGGAGCCCATCCCGGGGGTCACACACACCCGCTGCCGAGCTAACCCCCTCACAGTTGGTGGAGAATGCGGGCAGTTTTTTTTAAGCCAGCATGGAGGAGATACTGAAACAGCTGGCTCTAGCAAATGCCAATCAACAGCAGACAAATGCAGGTTTGCAAAAGAGCCTTGCAGCTCATCAACAGAGCCTTGCAGCTCAACAACAGAACTTCGCAGCCCAGCAGCAAGCTCATCAACAGAGCCTTGCAGCCCAGCAGCAGACAAACGCAACTTTGCAACAGAGTCTGGAGGCTCAGCAACAAGCCCAGCAGCAATCTGAGGCCCGCTTCATAGACCTGTTGCAGAAGCAAGAGCAGAGACTACAACAACAGATGGAAGCAGTAATGCAGCAACGTCCGCAGACCAGTGAGGAAAGCCGTCCCACTAATACCGCGTCCTTTGGGGTGAGTCGTTTATTGACAAAAATGACTGGAGAGGATGATCCAGAGGTATTTTTGACCACATTTGAAAGGACTGCTGAAAGAGAAAAGTGGCCTGAGGAGCAGTGGGCTGGACTAGTGGCTCCTCTGTTAACTGGTGAATCGCAGAAAGCTTACTATGACCTAGAGCCTAACCAAGCAAAAGACTATGTGATGCTAAAAGCTGAAATATTGGCAAGGCTGGGTGTCACCCTGGCTGTCCGGGCTCAGCGTGTACATAACTGGACTTTCCAGCTTGGAAAACCCCCCAGGTCTCAAATGTATGATCTCATTCACCTGAGCAGAAAGTGGCTACAGCCAGAGACTTTGTCCGCACCAAAGATTGTGGAACGTGTTGTAATGGATCGGTTTTTGAGAGCTCTTCCTACTGCCATCCAAAAGTGGGTAAGCCATGGAGACCCAGAGACGGCAGATGGTCTTGTGGATCGTGTGGAGAAATACTTAGCTACAGAGAACCTGACGGTCTCTTCCAGAGACACTCAGACTTTCCACCCTAAGACCAGACCATCCCCAGGGGCGGATAAGATGATTCCAAGGGGTAAGGGTGGAGAGAGTGAGAGGGTGGGAGCTCTACCCCAAGTTTGGCGAGAACAGCCTGGGAAATCAGCGGCTCAAGAGGCGGCAAGAAGGATCGTTTGCTACCGCTGCCGGCAAGCGGGACATATTGCAGCAAATTGCCCGGTTGTGGAGGAACCCATGCAGTGTGACTTTCTGACGGGCAGACGTCAGTCGCTGTGTGCGACAGTCGCATGCACTGCCATTCGAGGAACTGAGAAACATTTATGCAAAATGTGTGTTAATGGTAGAAATGTTGTGGTATTGCTGGATTCAGGTAGCCTTGTGACCCTGATAAAGGCTGAGTTAGTTAAAACAGAGGTCTCTGGGAATAGCAAGGTACCTGTTATTTGTGTGCATGGGGACACCCGAGAGTATCCAGTGACTACAGTGTGTTTCGAGACCCCCAAAGGTACCCTCTCTCATCCAGTGGGCCTAGTATCTCAGTTACCGCAAGACGCCATTGTGGGAAGGGATTTTCCGAAGTTCTGGGAACTGTGGGATGATCCTGAGCCCCCCACTGGTGCCCCTATGTACCAGGAATGTGATAGCCAGAACTCCCCTGAGAGTGGTGAGGACTCTCCGGAATTTCCCTTGTCAGTATTGGCAGGGGAGACTCAAGAAACTGGAGAGGAGCCCACCTCCTCAGACGAAAACCTACCGTCTGTGGAGTTTTCTGATCTTGAGGTTCACAGGGAAAACTTTGCCACAGAACAGTTGAAAGACCCCGCCCTAATAAAGGCACGGGAAAACGTAGTGAAAATAGATGGCGACTTAGTGAACCCAGATAATACCTGCACTTACCCATACTTCAGCGTAGAGAAGGACCTACTGTATCGGGTGGCAAAAAGGGCAGAAGAAACCGTTGAGCAGCTTGTGGTGCCCAAACCGTACAGGAAGTTGGTGTTGGAGTTGGCCCATGGGCACATTCTTGGAGGTCATCTGGGGACAGAGAAAACCCGAGAGAGGGTATTACAGAGATTCTATTGGCCGGGGGTGATGAAGGACATAGAAAATTATTGTTCCTCCTGCCCTGTGTGTCAGAGGTCGGCCCCGATGCCACATTTCCGTAGCCCGCTGGTCCCTCTACCCATCATTGAGGTCCCGTTTGAGAGGATCGCCATGGATTTGGTAGGTCCTATAATCAAGTCCGCTAGGGGGCACCAGTACATATTAGTTATAATGGACTATGCCACCCGTTATCCAGAAGCGATCCCTCTCCGAAATACCTCGGCCAAAACCATAGCCAAAGAGCTATCTCTTGTGTTTAGCCGGGTGGGTATTTGTAAAGAACTGCTTACGGACCAAGGTACACCCTTTATGTCCCGGGTTATGAAGGAGCTATGTAAATTGTTCAAAGTGACGCAATTACGTACATCTGTGTATCACCCCCAAACCGATGGGCTGGTTGAAAGATTCAACAAAACCCTAAAACAAATGTTGAAGAAAGTGGTGGATAGAGATGGAAAGGATTGGGACTGTCTACTTCCTTATCTGATGTTTGCTATTAGGGAGGTGCCCCAATCCTCTACGGGATTCTCCCCCTTTGAGTTACTGTATGGGAGACACCCAAGAGGGCTGTTGGATATTGCCAAGGAAACTTGGGAAAGTGAGAGTTCTCCCCACAGGAGTGTGATTGAGCATGTCGCCCTGATGCAAGACCGAATTGCACAGGTAATGCCCATCGTGAAGGAACATTTGGCCCAAGCGCAGTTAGCACAGCAGAGAGTGTACAACCGTGGAGCCAAGACCCGTACCTTTTCCCCGGGGGATAGGATACTGGTACTGGTCCCTACGGTTGAAAGTAAATTCCTTGCCAAATGGCAAGGCCCCTACGAGATAATGGAAAAAGTGAGCGAAGTGAATTACAAGGTCAGACAACCAGGAAGGCGAAAGCCCGAACAGATCTATCACGTTAATCTGTTGAAAGCCTGGAGGGATAGAGAGTCCCTAGTCGCAGACACTTGGTCACCAGCTCAAACTGGTTGCGTGATTCCGGAGGTTGGAATAGCAGCCACCTTGTCACAACCCCAACAACAGGAGGTTAAGGAGTTTGTGCTTCGCAACAAGGAGGTGTTCTCTGAGCTGCCGGGACAAACATCTGGGGTAGAGCATGACATTATTACCCCGCCCGGTGAAAGGGTGAAGTTAAAACCCTATCGGATCCCAGAGGCCCGACGGGAGGCAATACGGGAGGAAGTACAGAAAATGCTGAACTTAGGGGTGATAGAGGAGTCCCAAAGTGATTGGTCTAGTCCCATTGTGTTGGTGCCTAAACCGGATGGGAGCTGGCGATTTTGTAACGATTTTCGTCAGTTGAACAAAGTTACAAAATTTGACACCTACCCCATGCCACGTATAGATGAGTTGATCGACCGGCTGGGAACAGCCCGATACATGACGACTCTTGACCTCACAAAAGGGTATTGGCAAATCCCCCTGGCCAAGTCGGCCAAAGAGAAAACCGCATTTGTAACCCCAGACGGGGCGTTCCAATATAAAAGAATGCCGTTCGGGTTACAGAATGCGCCGGCCACATTCCAGCGGAAAATGGACCAGATGCTGAGGCCCCATCGGAAGTATGCTGTGGCTTACCTGGATGACGTAATTGTCCATAGCACAGATTGGGCCTCACATCTGCCAAAAGTGCAAGCAGTCCTGGACTCTGTTCGGGAAGCGGGGTTTACGGCTAACCCCAAGAAGTGTACCATTGGGCAGGAGGAGGCCAAATATCTTGGGTACACCATTGGGAGGGGAGTAATAAAACCCCAACTCAACAAAGTCGAGGCCATCCAGAGTTGGCCACGTCCCAACAGCAAGAAGCAGGTACGAGCCTTTCTGGGAATCGCTGGGTATTATCGGCGATTCATTCCCCACTTTGCTTCTAAGGCTGTGCCCCTAACCAACCTGACGAAGGGGAAAGGGTCGGTCATGATTAAATGGACCCCCGAGGCTGAGGCAGCATTCCAATTCTTGAAACAAGCCTTATGTAGCCAGCCAGTGTTGTACTCACCCGACTTCTCTAAAGACTTTGTCGTACAAAGTGATGCGTCAGATGTGGGGTTAGGAGCAGTATTGTCCCAGGTCTGGAACGGGGAAGAGCACCCAGTCATTTACCTCAGCAGGAAGTTGAAGTCCCATGAGGTAAATTACGCCACCGTTGAAAAGGAGTGTTTAGCGGTGAAGTGGGCTCTAGATTCCCTTCGGTACTACCTGCTAGGTAGGCACTTTGACATGGTTACGGATCACGCTCCGTTAAAGTGGATGGCTCAAAACAAGGAAACAAATAGAAGAGTGAATAGGTGGTTCCTGGCCCTCCAGGAATTCAACTTCACAGTAAAGCATCGCCCTGGCGTTCAAATGGGGAATGTGGATGCTTTGTCTCGAGTACATGAATGCCTGATTGCTGGTGTTCCAACCCCGAGGTTAAAACAAGAGGGGGGGTATGTGACAGCAGGAAGGTAAAGTCACCTGGTTGCATCCAGGGGGGTAGATATATTTCGCCCAGATTCAGGCTTTACGCCGACTTATACAACTAGGTGGAGAGTTGTATAAGCCCAGCTGAGGATAGTGGGCTCATGGATGACTCATACCTCTAGGGAGAGTGTGGGGCGTCATGCAGACAGGGAGTTGATGAGACCAGCTGAAGCTTGTCAGCTCATTTAGGCCTCTATAAGAACTCCCAGCTTCATTAGGGGTTAGCTCATGCCTGGAAGCAGACCTGTGTGGACTTCCTGGAGAGAGTGAACCCTTGTGCAGTGAGACAAAGCCTGTGTGGCTATTTGCTTGGACATTTAAAACCAGGGACTTAGGGACTAGGACAGCACTAGGCTGATCCCAGTTGTTAGTTAGGAAACCTGTATGTTTAGTCAGAGGTCAAATTGACCAGGATTTATTTTGTTTATGTTTCTTTTGCTTTGCTGTGTTTTTGTCACTGTAAATAGAAAATAAACCGCACCTTTTTGATTTTGAAAACCACAACCTCCGTCTGCTGGGCCTGTTTTTGTGTGGGGAGCCCATCCCGGGGGTCACACACACCCGCTGCCGAGCTAACCCCCTCACAATATATATATATATATATATTTATTTAAATACACTGCCTGCACGCCACTAACTAACCTGCCTAATCTAGCTCAAGTTCTCTCTATCTCCGTCCACTCCAACACACTACATACGGCTGCTGTGCAAGCAGCCTTATATAGTGTTGGGTATGGACTTAGCCCCCTGAGCCATGACTGGCCAAAGGCACCCTGCCTTTGGCAAATTATGGCTCTCGCAGCAGAGCGCAATGTGATTGGCCAAAGCATGCAGGTCAGGTGCATGCTTTGGCCAATCATCAGACGTCAATGCACTGCGAGATCGAATTTTCAGACAAATTTGCCACGAACACCCCATAATGTTCGCTATTCAGCAAACACCCGACGTTCAAGTCGAACTTACGTTCAAATCGAACATCGGGCCCATCCCTAAAAACAGGACTGACACACTAGCTTGTCTGGCAAAGACATAGCTCTGGAGACCCAGCAAGTATTGGTGGCTGGGCACCTGTGATGACAATGAGGCAAGGAAGGACAGCGGCGCGAGGGAGATCCTGCCTGGCAGGAGTGGTGATGGCGTAAAGAAGACCATAAGCAAATTAGCCTAGAGTGTCTATTTCTTGATAACGATCTATGACTAGAACACTCCATCCACCTTAAAGCTCAGGATCTTGGTGTCCTTGTATGGCTGCCAAAAAATTATGACAGCATTAGGACCATGCACTCTCTTTCTCAGTCTTCACTATTCAACTAATCCCTTACCTTGTAGGCAGTGGATGGTCTGCTGAGGCAGCGTCCTCCATAGGCCGTGAGGAAATAGCAAGAATCACACACCTAAAAACACACCACCAGAGTAAGCACAAGTAAGCAACAGGAAAAAAGATGAAGGCACAAAAATGCAAGCATACAGCATAGACCCCCACCTGATAAGTGGTAATAATGAGCGAAGCAGCTAAAAAACACTACCTTTTTGGGCTGTAAAAGCTTTTAAATAGTTCAAAGTCAGTACCCTGGGCACCTGATGAATGACATCACCTGCCCACACATGCTCAGAAACATCCACAGTCACTGGGTGCCATTTTGGAAAAGGGCAATAGTACTAGCAAACTCAGAAAGTGGCTGGTCGTCACATCTTGTCACACATGCTCAGTACGGATTTCTGCCCACTACCACCATCTTGGAAAAGGAAAGAAAGCCCAAATGTATTAGACCAGGCATGTCCAAAGTCTGGCCCGCGGGCCAATCGTGGCCCGCGTTCCGGTTTCGGACGGCCCACCTGGTCATTTTGACATGTATGTCTTTTGTGGCCCCCAACGAATCCCTGAGCGTCGGGGGCCACAAAAGAAATACATGCTGGCTGCCGAGGAGGAGGCGGGACGAGCGCTGGGCATACAGGAGTACTTCCTGTTTACACGACGACCTCTGTAATAGGAAGTCCCGTCTCCTGCCATTGGACGACTGTTCTGTCCATCACAGGAGGCGGAACTTTTGATTAAAGAGGCCGCAGAGAAAACAGGAAATTCTCATGTATGTCTGTCGGCGCTCGTCCTGCCCCCCCTGTCTCCTCCAATGCTGCAGAGGAACAAATCAGGCTGCAATGGTGAGTCTGCATTCATGGCAAGGAGGGTGCTGCATTCAGGGCAAGAGGGTGTTGCATTCATGGCAAGGGGGTGCTGCATTTATGACAACGGGGGTGCTGCATTCAGGGCAAGAGGGTGCTGCATTCAGGTCAAGGGGGTGTTGCATTCATGGCAAGGGGGTGTTGCCTTCATGGCAAGGGGGTGCTGCATTCATGACAATGGGGGTGCTGCATTCATGACAATGGGGGTGCTGCATTCAGGACAACGGGGGTGCTGCATTCAGGACAATGGGGGTGCTGCATTCAGGAAAATGGGGGTGCTGCATTTATGTCAAGGGTGTGCTGCATTCAGGGCAAGGGGGGTGCTGCATTCAGGGCAACGGGGGAGCTGCATTCAGGACAACAGGGATGCTGTATTCAGGACAACGGGGGTGCTGCATTCAGGACAACGGGGGTGCTGCATTCATGGCAAGGGGGTGCTGCATTCGGGGCAAGGGGGGTGCTGCATTCAGGGCAAGGGGGGTGCTGCATTCATGACAATGGAGGTGTTGCATTCATGACAATGGGGGTGCTGCATTCATGACAATGGGGGTGCTGCATTCAGGACAACAAGTGTGTTGCATTCAGGGCAACGGGGGTGTTGCATTTAGGGCAACGGGGGTGCTGCATTTATGGCACTTGTGAGGCTGTATTGATGGGCAGTGACCCTTATTTTGATTCACAGTTCTTTATTTAAAATGTAAGATTTTTTAAAGTGAAGGTGCGTGTTATACGCCGATAAATACGGTATATCCAAATAACATGCCTGAGCTCATCTCTTCACCACACACAGCTATAAAGGCACGGGAATTCTTGTTGGGCACTGTAATTGTGCTCGAACTAACACACTTAGACCGAATTTTAATGGTTCACAGAATGTCAGGCAAAATGGTTGGCCCTCACGCATATTCACTTCATCAAATCTGGCCCTCTTTGAAAAAAGTTTGGACACCCCTGTTCTAGACAGTCCACCACCAGTGGATAAGGTGAAAATTAAAGAATGGTAAAAGGAAATGAACCAATGCATGCATCCCAGACCACCAGAACAGGTCTCCCTCTATATAGCTCATTTAGAGGTTGCACTGAAGAGGACTATGCGGTAAGGAATGTTCCAAAACCAAACCAGTCCTAACAGGTGAGGACAAAAAGGAGAATGCCGCAGGCTAGATCATTCTCATATTCATAGTTAACCAGTCCTTTCAGGTTGAGGGGTGGAGCTACAACCCGTTTTATGCTGCCATAATGCACCAGAAAATGTTTTTACTAAGCAAATTCTATTTAATTACGTATTTATTACAGGTACTTACTGTATATAGTGCAGCACTTTACATACATACACATACTGTAATGTATAAAACGGGGCAATGTCAACCTTTCCAACTCCGCAACATTCTTCCCAGACCCCAATGTTTCCAGCCGAGCCAAAGATTTCTTTGAAAAAGGCAATGTTATCCCGTACGAAGCTGTATCCTCCCGTCTCCCATGCAGATCCATCCCGTCCTATTCATACTTACAAATTAAACACTTCCTGCCAAGCTCTAAATACCCATCTGCATGGTACAGACATCAGTTCTATTTTGAATCACTATGCTGCAGGTCTGAACCTCAAAATCACTTGATTTCTGATCTGTACACTCAGATGTTCTCTGATTATAACCCTAAACTAAATAAAGTCATACAGCAATGGGAACGGGACTTAGCCCTCGATCTATCGACAGAAGAAAAGGTATACACTCATATACACAAAGGGACGAAAAACATATCAGCACAAGAGACTGGATTTAAGATATACTCCAGATGGTATAGGACACCTGACAGACTGCATAAAATCTATCCTGAGGTCTCTCCTTAATGCTGGAGGTGCAATTCCGAAATAGGCTAATTTCTCCATGTATGGTGGAATTGCCCATGTATACAACCATTCTGGTCCCAGATCCACCGCATCACATCACACATCGCAACCTACTCACTTGAATATTCACCCGCACAATACCTACTCTACCACACTTCTATACCCCAGATGGCTTATAAAAGATCCCTGACCCTCCATTCAATAAATGCAGCTAAAATGTGCATTCCTGCTCACTGGAGAGAAAATAATCCCCCTACTTTAAAGAAATGGCTTCTAAGGATCAAAACAATTGCTGAAATGGAAGACCTGGTGCATCAGGCCAAAAAAAAACCCTGACAAATTCAATAAAATCAGGGCCTGCTGGTTAAATTAATTAAATTAGCTGGAGGTCGCAAATTGTTAAACACCTAAAGAGTTAATATCCGATGAGAGCTTGACCCTTGGTCACATAGATATCAAAAGGAAAATATCCTGACTCTACAACCGCATAACCGGCAGGGGATTGAAAATCGACATCCACATCCTCAAGAAAATATGACCCATTAACAGCTATGTACCCTCAAACCGAATGATGTCACAATGCTAGAAAACTTATCTACACTTAATAGACATCAAGTCCCAGTACACTTGATTTGCTCATTCTGCTCCATATCCCTCCATGGTGAGCAGCTCCTGCTCTGCCGCAGTATAAACCCCTTTGGGGTGGCAGAGTGGGAGCGGTCATCACCCTCCTCCTAGCGCTTGGAGAGCATAGTGGAATCATCCTAATAAATATTCATACATTTAGACTGTTTGTACCATTTGTACCACTACCCTATTCCCCCCTTCCCCTCAATATCCCTCTCTCTAGAGTTCTAAACTTCGATTGTTGATCATACAGTATGCTCGTACTTTAGATTTGGTTTCTGTTTGATGTTTCTGTACATTACCCTGAAAATCTCAATAAAACATAAAAAAAAAAAAAAAAAAAAATAGGGGCAATGTCTGTGTTTACCTGCTAGATCTCCTCTGGGTTCTTAGACTGGCCTACTTTTTTGGCCTGCAAACTGGGGCCAAAATAAACCTTCCCATGACATCTCTTGTTACACTGTGGGGTTGATTTATTATTACCTATTACTAGAGTTGAGCGGACACCTGGATGTTCGGGTTCGACAAGCTCAGCCGAACTTTGCAAAAAAAGTTCGAGTTCGGGACCCGAACTTGACCCGAACCCGAACCCCATTGAAGTCAATGGGGACCTGAACTTTTGAGGACTAAAATGGCTCTAAAAAAGTAATGGAAGGGGCTAGAGGGCTGCAAGTGGCAGCAAAATGTTGTTAAGAGCATGGCAAGTGCTGTTTAAACAAATGTGGATAGGGAAATAACTTAAAATAACATAAAATACATTAAAAATATATAATAATCTTGACCTAGGAGGACGAGGTCCATATGGAGTAGGAGGTTGAGGTGGCGGTGGATGTGGCGGTGTAGGTGGAAGCGGCAGTGGAGGAGGACGAGGTAGCCAACACTGGTTTTTGTTTTTAATTTTTTTTTTTTTTTAACAGGGTACACCCCAAAAGAGTGAGAAAGATCAAAAATACAACAATGGCTGGGTAAGGCCGGTATACATGTCTATTCTGCACAAGGTATGGACAAGTCCTGTGGGATCCATGCTTGGTTAATTTTAATGAACGTGAGCTTGTCCACATTGGCTCTGGACAGGCGGCTGCGCTTGTCTGTGATAACGCCCCCTGCCATGCTAAATACACGTTCAGATAATACACTGGCTGCAGGGCAGGCCAGCACCTCCAAGGCGTAAAGGGCAAGCTCAGACCATGTGCCCAATTTGGAGACCCAGAAGTTGAAGGGGGCAGACCCGTCATTCAGTACTTGTAGGCGTGTGCACACATACTGCTCCACCATGTTGGTGAAATGCTGCCTCCTGCTAAGACGTTCCATATCAGCTGGTGGTGCTGGTTGTTGTGGCGTGCTGACAAAGCTTTTCCACATTTCGGCCATGCTATTCCTGACTTCTGAGGTGCTGCCGGTGCCCCGTTGGCGTTGGCGACCTCTTCCTCCTCCTCTGCCTTCGCCTTGTGCTTCCACTGTGCCCCCGCTGTCAGGTGGGAATACCACCAGCAGTGCGTCTACCAGCGTGCGCTTGTACTCGCACATCTTACGATCGCGCTCCAGTGAGGGAATTAAGGATGGTACGTTGTCCTTGTAACAGGGATCCAGCAGCGTGGCCCCCCAGTAATCAGCACCAGTTAGAATGTGGGCAACTCGGCGGTCTTTGCGGAGACACTGCAGCATGTAATCGCTCATGTGTGCCAGGCTGCCCAGAGGCAACGAAAAGCTGTCCTCTGTGGGAGGTGCATCATCTGTGTCCTCTCTATCCCCCCAGCCATGCACCAGTGATGGTCATGAGCTAGTCTGGGTACCACCCTGCTGTGAACATGGTTCCTCCTCCTCCTCATCCTCCACCTCGTCATCCTCCAGAACTGTGCCCTTGCTGGACAATTGTGAACCTGGCATTTGTTGGTGCAGGAACCCACCCTCAGAGCCACTTGTGAATGACTGCCCTGAAAGCCTTGGAAATTATCCCTCTTCCTCCTCTTCTTCCTGTGCCACATCCTCTTCCATCATCGCCCAAAGCGTTTTTTTAAGGAGGCATAGAACTGGGATAGTAACGCTGAGAACGGCGTCATCGGCACTGGCCATGTTGGTGGAGTACTCGAAACAGCGCAACAAGGCACACAGGTCTCGCATGGAAGCCCAGTTATTGGTGGTGAAGTGGTGCTGTTCCACAGAGCGACTCACGTGTGCGTGCTGCAGCTGAAACTCCACTATTGCCTGCTGCTGCTCGCACAGTCTGGCCAGCATGTGCAAGGTGGAGTTCCACCTTGTGGGCACGTCACATATGAGGCGGTGAGCGGGCAGGCCGAAGTTACGCTGCAGCGCTGACAGGCGAGCTGCAGCAGGGTGAGAACTCCGGAAGTGCGCACAGACGGCCCGCACTTTCTGCAGCAGCTCTGGCATATCGGGGTAATTTTTAAGGAACCTCTGCACCAACAAATTCAGCACATGCGCGAGGCAAGAGATGTGCGTCAAACCGGCTAGGCCCAGAGCTGCTACGAGATTTCGCCCATTATCGCACACCACCGGCAGTGGGCTTGAGGCTCACTGCCACCAACCACTCATCGGCCTGTTATTCCATGTCCCTCCACAACTCCTGTGCAGTGTGGGGTTTTTCCCCCCAAACAGGAAAGTTTAAAACTGCCTGCTGTTGTTTACCCCTGGCTGTGCTGAAGTTGGTGGTGAAGGTGTTACGCTGACCGGATGGGGAGGCGGTAGAGGATGAGGAAGCGGAGTAGGAGGAGTTAGCAACAGGAGGCAAACTGAAGCGCCCTGCAATCCTAGGTGGTGGAAGGACATGCGCCAAACTGCTATCTGCCTCAGGCCCAGCCGCCACTGCATTTACCCAGTGTGCTGTTAGGGAGATATAACGTCCCTGAACGTGCTTACTGGTCCACGTATCCGTAGTTAGGTGGACCTTGCCACAGATGGCGTTGCGCAGTGCACACCTGATTTTGTCTTCCACTTGGTTGTGCAGGGAAGGGATGGCTCGTCTGGAAAAGTAGTGGCGGCTGGGCACGACATACTGTGGGACAGCCAATGCCATCAGGCTTTTAAAACTCTGCGTCTCCACCAGACAGAATGACAGCATTTCAAAGGCCAGGAATTTTGAAATGCTGGCATTCAGGGCCAGGGATCGC
Source organism: Rana muscosa (assembly GCA_029206835.1). Lineage (NCBI taxonomy): Eukaryota > Metazoa > Chordata > Amphibia > Anura > Ranidae > Rana > Rana muscosa. The sequence goes on from JARGYO010005626.1 coordinate 17,772,449, forward strand.
GGGTGGGTAGGGGGGTACTTCCTCTTCTGCTCCAGTGTTTGGGAGATAGAGAGCTGAACGCTTCCATGGGACATTGTGGAGATGGTTGTCGACCCAGGTGGTAGTGTTGCTGGCAGATCCTCTGTTTGCGGGGTGGCAGGTGCCACTGTCACTACAGAGGTGGATGAAGAGGCCGAGACTGCAACAAAAGAGGAAGCAGGAGGAGCCAGAGACCTTTCTTGGTTTTTGAGGTGTCTACTCCACTGCAGCTCGTGCTTTGCACTTAGATGCCTGGTCATGCAGGTTGTGCTCAGGTTAAGAACGTTTATGCCTCGCTTCAGGCTCTGATTGCACAGCGTGCAAACCACTCGTGTCTTGTCATCAGCACATTGTCTGAAGAACTGCCACGCTAGGGAACTCCTTGGACCTGGCTTTTGTGTGCTCGGTCCCTTGCTGATTTGGGAAGTAGCAGACGTACTGTCTAGGGGACGGACGCTCCACTTTTGCACCCTGCTCCCTCTTCTGCTGTGCTGGTGACTCTGTGCGACCACCGCCTCTTCCTCCGAACTACACTGGTCACCTGCATAACATTGATTCCATGTGGGGTCGAGGACCTCATAGTCCTCCACATCATCTTCCACCCAGTCTTCACCCCTGCCCTCCTTGTCGGTCTGCACAATTGCAAAAGCAGCAGCAGCTGGCACCTGTGTTTCTTCATCATCCGAGATGTGCTGCGATGGTCCTTCCATGTACTCATCTTGAAACATAAGTGGTTGGGCATCGGTGCACTTAATCTCTTCCACTTCTGGGGCAGGGCTAGGTGATGGCCCTGGGAAACCCTGCTAACAGAGTCATCAAAAAGCAGAAGAGACTGCTGCATGACTTGGGGCTCAGACTGCTTGGCTGATTTGCAAGGGGGTGAGGTGAAAGACTGATGGACATCGGCTGCAGGTGCCAACTCTGATCTTTCAGCAGGAGACTGGGTGGGAGAAAATGTGAAGGAACTGGAGGCACTGTCAGCAACCCAATCTACTATCGCCTGTTCTTGTCCTGGCCTCAACATTCGTAGAGCCGCATTAGGCCCGGCCAAATACTGCTGCAGGCTCTGTCGCCTACTCGCACCTGAGGAAGGTGTTTCACTTGTGCGTGTAGCTGGCACAGATCGACCATGTCCTCTCCCTGCAACAGGAGCTCCAACAGAAGCACCACAACCGGGGCCACGTCCCTTATTTGACGTTCTCCTCATATTTCTCAAATTTAGGATCTTGCCCTAAATGGGTGTTTTTTGAATAGCATAATAGAGCAACAGTATCTACAGGGTGTATCTCACATGTACAGATATGCAGCAAATGCTGCAATTTTTTTTTTCCCCTAAATGGGTGTTTTTAGAATAGCAGAATAGAACAACAGTATCTAAAAGGTATACCTCACACGTACAGATACAGACTAGGCCGCAATTTTTTTTTTGAATAGCAGAATAGAGCAACAGTAACTAAAGGGTGTATCTCACAGGTACAGATATGCAGAAAAACGCACCAAAATTTTTTTTTTTGCCCTAAATTATTATTTTTTGGAATAGCAGAATAGAAGAACAGTATCTAAAGTGTGTATCTCATGCATACAGATATGCAGAAAACGTTGGCAAAAATTTTTTTTTGCCCTAAATTATTATTTTTGAATAGCAGAATAAAACAACAGTATCTAAAGTGTGTATCTCACACGTACAGATATGCAGGAAACACTGCAAAATATATATTTTTTGCCCTAAATGTGTTTTTTTTTAATACCAGAATAGAGCAACAGCATCTAAAGGGTGTACCTCACACGTACAGATACAGACTAGGCCACAATTTAAGATTTTTCCCCTAAATCAGTGGTTCTCAACCTTCTAGTGCCTTCCCTTGATAAAATTTCCCAAGTTGTGGGGACCCCTAACAGTGCTGGGGGGAGTTCTGATCAGCCAACTTAGGTGCTCTTGATCAAGGTCATCTGCTGATCTGAGAACTGTAGTGGGGAATTTTAATGGCAACTCTAATCACAGTTAGTGTTACTCACTGTGTCTCCGGCTTTGTGGTGTCTCATAGCAGTGACACCTATGCCGAAATCAGGAGATAGGGTCTCCTCCAGCCCCTCTCACTTCACATCCCTCACCAGTTGACCTCTAGTCTCTGCCCCCCACCCATGCCGTCAACTGAATGGGCTCCTGGAACAGCCCAGCTAGGCAGCAACAGGCTCCAGGGACAGCCCTGCAGGGCGGCCTCGAAAAGGCTGGGAAAGTGGTGCGGGCTTCAGGAACAGCCCAGGATACGGGAACCCTTGGCAAATCATCATTTGACCCCCAGGTTGAGAACCACTACCCTAAATGTTTTTTTTTTTTTAATAGCAGAATAGAGCAACAGTATCTAAAGCGTGTATCTCACAGGTACAGATATGCAGAAAACGCACCACAATTTTTTTTTTACCCTAAATTATTATTTTTTGAATAGCAGAATAAAACAACAGTATCTAAAGTGTGTATCTCACACGTACAGATATGCAGGAAACACTGCAAAATATATTTTTTTGCCCTAAATGGGTGTTTTTAGAATAGCAGAATAGAGCAACAGTATCTAAAGGGTGTATCTCACACGTACAGATATGCAGAAAACGCAGCAAAAAAATTTTTTTTTGGCCTAAATTTTTTTTTTTTTGAATAGCAGAATAGGAGAACAGTATCTAAAGTGTGTATCTCACACGTACAGATATGCAGAAAACATTGGCAACATTTTTTTTTTGTCCTAAATGTTTTTTTTTTTGAATAGCAGAATAAAACAACAGTATCTAAAGTGTGTAACTCACTAAATACAGATATGCAGGAAACGCAGCAAAATATAATTTTTTTGCCCTAAATGGGTGTCTTTAGAATAGCAGAATAGACCAACAGTATCTAAAGGGTGTATCTCACAGTAACATATGCTGGTGCACTAAGCTTGCATAAAATGCCCACTGACGCTAACCTAACTAACAGACGGATAAAAGTTATCTTTTCTCTGGCACTGGGCTCAGGGCAGGGTAAAAAGATTGTGCACTGCACCCACACAACAAAATCAAGGTAGATTGCTGAGTAATTTGATTTCTGAATCAGGACTCCTATCTAATTCTCTCCCTCAAAGCAGCAGCAGCAACCTTTCCCTACACTATCTAAAGCAGAGTGACGTGCTGTGCTATGTGCCTCTAGCTTATATGAGCACGGCTGTGATGGCTTCTAAGGGCAAACGAGTTAAACGAATGTTGATTGGCTGCCCTGCAGCTTTTTAAAATGCGCCATTACATTGCCAAACACCGAACTTGAACCTGAACATACAGTAAATTGTTTGGGTTCGGGTCCGGGTACAGTTCAGGTTCGCTCAACCCTACTTATTACTAATTTATTAGGACCAATAGGCTGTTCACTTTGTAAGGGAAGTTGCATATTGCAAGGACTTTTTCCCCATAACTTAGTAAATGAGGTGAATCTCTGCTGACTTCCATCATCTGATCATGTAGAAGCAAAATTGCTTTTTTTTTTCTCTGCACATGATTGAATATTTTTTCTAAAGTGAAGCTCCACCACAAACCTGCGACATATTCCTATGCAAACTGCAACTTCTCTTTTAAATTGAATTATTTGCTTTTGGTAAATCTACCCCTGTGTCTCACATTGGTGTCATCCATTTATTTTTGTAATGAGAGAATTGTCATGCGCCTGCACATGTGTCAGGAGACTTAATTGACTTATTTTACAAAGCTAACAAAACAGGATGGGGATTCTTAATTTAATAAAGTGATGTATATTTTCAGCTGGGTTCAAGAAAATGTGAAAAACACACTCACATGACTAAAAATAAAGAGCTTTATTCTTGTGTAAAGGTTTCTAAATTATTCCTAAGGACAACATTTGGTTGATATTTGGTTGCAGATATATGTTGCAGGCATGGCCAGCATTGTGTGTACCTGATAACATCAGGAGGGTGGGGGCCAACCTGCAAAAATGAATCCTCATCATAACGTACATGGTACATTACGTTATGATAAGGATTCACTTATGCATAATAATTTTAGCTGCCTTTACATCTGAAAACCAGGCTACTGAAGACATTTCCTTTCTATTGGTCAGCACAACAAGTATGGCAATCCATTGTGATGGTGAGATCTTACATATATGGCTAGCCTAGGCAAGTAACTGCCTATATCTTGTGGAAGATTACACAGTGTGAAAATTCCCCAGCACTCAATCCTGCCAACAAAGAGAAACTAGCTAAAGCCATTTAGATTGAACCAAATTACCATAACCAGCCTCATCTGTGAAATGTGTCACTGTGAGCATCTGAACTGAGACATATTTATACAAGGATGGATACATTGAGATCAACCTTACCAAAAGGTATCCCTATCTCCTTTAAAAGTAAAGCAACACAATAGAGGAACAAGACCAGCATTCATACATTGGAAGCTACATAGATCCATTTGTGCCGCTCCTATGATGGTGTCTTCCATCTAGGGTGACCACATTTCCAAACTCCCATTCAGGGACACCCTCCCTTCCCAAAAATCAGCTTGTGCTGTAACGAATCACAGCACAGTGATTGGACACAAGAGGCGGGATTTATGATTTCTCCAATCACAAGCAGGGGGCGGGATTGTGCTCCTCCAGGCTTTCCCGGCCAGGACAAGTACTGCCAGTGAGTGAAGCGGTGATGTGGCAGCCTTTTTTGGGGGCATCAGATTGGCCCGCGGGGTGGCTGTGTCAGTTTCATTCCGGGACACTGTATTGTCCTGGAATGAATGTGCCCGGGACAGACCTGCAAAATGGGGGACTGTCCCGGGTAATCCGGGACACGTGGTCACCCTACTTCCATCCCATCACAAATATAAGAAAACAACTATTATAATGCAAAATCAGTGGTGGACAATTAATGAAAAGAAATGTTCAGAGCAAGACATCTCTACATAAATCTGCATGTACATGAAGAAATTTTTTTTTTTTTGCCAATTGTTTAGAAAATGTACAACAAATGATTCCTGGGAAAGACAAGACTTTCACTGCATTTTTTTGGATCACTATGATTATAATAAGATTATTGGCACAGATATGATTATATATGCTTCATATTATAGTTACCGTATTTATCGGCGTATAACACGCACCGGCGTATAACACGCACCCCAAGTTTAGGAGGGAATTTTAAGGAAAAAAACTTTTAGGAGGGAAATTCAAGGAAAAAAAACTTACATTTAAATGCAGCATGCAGCCTTGCCCAGTGTCCATCTGCAGCCTTGCCCAGTGTCCATCTGTCCATCTGCAGCCGTGCCCAGTGTCCATCTGTCCATCTGCAGCCTTGCCCAGTGTCCATCTGTCCATCTGTCCATCTGCAGCCGTGCCCAGTGTCCATCTGTAGCCTTGCCCAGTGTCCATCTGTCCATCTGCAGCCGTGCCCAGTGTCCATCTGTCCATCTGCAGCCTTGCCCAGTGCCTTTGCGATCGTGTCAGTCCCGGCGGTTTTTAAAATTTGGCGCCGATTTCTGTGGAGAGGAGCGAGCGGGGCCGAGTGTACTTCGGCTAGACTCGGCTCCTCTCGCAGTTCCGCCCATCTCCACTGACTGCGCCGCTGACGGAGAAAGCCGAGTGTACTTCGGCTAGACTCGGCTCTGCTCACAGTCACAGGCAGGACTGCGAGAGGAGCCGAGACTAGCCGAAGTACACTCGGCTTTCTCTATGTCAGCGGCGCAGTCAGTGGAGATGGGCGGAACTGCGAGAGGAGCCGAGTAAAGCCGATTGTACTTCGGCTTCGGCTCCGCTCGCTCCTCTCGCTCGTTTTCAGCAGGGGAATTCGATGGAGTATCGGCGTATAACACGCACCCACGATTTTCCCCTGATTTTAAGGGGAAAAAAGTGCGTGTTATACGCCGATAAATACGGTAAGTCATGATTTTTTACATTTCTATTTCATAATTTCTGAATCCGTTCTGTACAGTTGACGACATTCTTAACTAAGCTATGTAAAATCTTGCCTTTGTCTGTGAAGAATAGATAAACTAGCACGATGCAAAGCTACTCCAAAATGAATTCACCCCCACAATACAAATTAGTGCACAGTGATATAACTTCAGAGAAATAAAACAGGAGATTAGCACTTTGTCAAATAGACACTTTAATTGGATTTTTAGTTCTTTTGTTACCAATCTATTTGGATTAATCTGTTTTGCTGTCTGTTTGTGCTGAGGTGATGTTACACAAGCCCATTATATTGAATACATGTCTGCTAATCATGCTCATTACAGTCCTGCTGAACTGTAGTTTTTAGAATACTTGTAGATGTTTCAGAATTCAGAAATATGAATGTCTTAAAACTTTTAGGAAAAAGTACCTTTCACGTCGTTTTTCAAATAACTTATTTCTACTCTTTCAACATAGCGATGTTATCTTTAATAGATTTATATTTAGCTCAAGATATCTGGCTGCTGTTAAAAGATAACATAAAACTACCTTTGACTTTTAATCAAGTTGCTTGTAAAAACATATTTTAAATCTATGGACCTAAACAGTTTACATAGTCTCAGTTTAGAACAAAACATGTCTTTTACAAATAACAGGTAAAAATAATTTTATAATATTAGGTTATGACCCCCCGTAGTCCTTTCAATATTTCTAGAGCAGGGGTGTCCAACCTTTGGATTGGGATCGGGTAGGGAGTACAGTTCCTGCAGATCGGGATTGAACCACTGAGGGTTATTGGGGGAGATCGACCAGGAATGTTTAAATATCTTTGAAATGATTGCGCAAAATAATGAAAGGGAAGTAGCTAATATGGATGTGCTGGGAGGAGCTGGGACCCGTCCTCTATAAATAATGTTATGGAGGGTCTCTACGGAAGAGGCAATGGCTCCCTCGGTAGTAGTAGATCGTGTCTATTCGCTTAAAAATAGATATAGGGATTTTGCAAGGGGAGTTAGCCAGAACATACAGTAACTTAGGTAAATAGATTGTTTTAAGTGTGTTGGCCCTGCCCATAAGATCCAAAGGCAAGTCCATCCATAGTTTGGTTTGTTCCTGTAGTTCAGTCAATAAGGGGTCTAGGTTATTAGCAATGTAGGCAGATAGAGGTATCTGTACCATGACTCTGAGATACCTAAAGGAGGCCACTACCTGTAGTCTGGATTCCGGGTGAATCTGGGGAATCGCAGCGGTATCCAAATGAAAAAGATTAGATTTATCCCAATTCAGCGGGAAGCCAGAGTAATCGCCAAAGGTGTTAATTTCGGAAAGCAACCTGTGGAGTGACTCATGAGTGTCAGCCAGGTATACCAGGGTATCATCCGCATAAAGCGAGATTCGTTCTTCTATGGTAGCAATGGGGAGACCCTTAATTAAGGAGCAAATGCGTACTGCAAGTGGCTCCATAGCCAGAGCAAACAAGAGGGATGACAACGAACACCCCTGCCTTGTGCCCCTAGTAATCTGGAAGGAATTGGTAACATGTGAGTTAACTCAGATACAGGCTACTGGAGAGGTATAGAGGAGTCTTATCCATGCTATAACACGGGGGCCAAAGCCATACAGCTGCAACACCTAAAAGAGATATGGCCATTCTACACTGTCAAAGGCTTTACAGATGTATAGGGATACAATGGCATGGGTAGAAGGTCAGTCATATAGGTACTGTATATTGTGGAACAGTCTGCGAATATTCATTCTGGTGGATCTGCCAGATTTAAAGCCTCCTTGATCACTGTTGACCAAGGTCACAACTACAGCATTCAAACAGTTTGCCAACACTTTGGCCAGGATTTTAACATCCACATTAATGAGAGATATTGGGTGGTATGAATCACATTTGAGAGGGTCCTTACGAGGTTTCAATAATAGTATAATCAGAGCTTCCCGTATAGTGGGGGGAAGAGTTCCGATATCTAGGGCCTTGTTATAAGTATGTAAAATAAGTGGGCACAATAGATCTTTGAACTGAGCATACCATTCGGCCGGATATCCATCCAGGCCCGGCGTTTTATGTGTTGGTAGTTGTAAAATGGCTGCAGCGATCTCATCAACCAAAATCGGTGCTTCCAGCTCATCTCTTCTCTCAGTCGATAGGGAGGGGAGAGATATGTCGGCCAGGTAGTCATTTAATTGGGATTTGCTGTAGTCAGCTCTAGATGTATAGAGGTCTTTGTAAAAGTCTAAGAAGGTCTCCATAATATCCCTAGGGGTGTCACTAATCTGTCACTAATCTGACCCTGTGTAGTGAGGATACGTGGGATAGAAATGGGGTCTGGTCAGGTCAGGAAGTCGGGTCTGGTCAGGTATGCCAATAGGCGTCCAGCTTTGTTTCCATGCTCAAATGATTTCTGAGTAGTGTGTAACATGCGTTTTTGTGTAAGATCTAACAAACGGAGTTCGTACTCCCTGCAACTCTGTAGCCAGGCATCTCTCGTGTCAGAATCAGGGTTAGTAGCATAGACAGACTCTGCTGTCAACGTGACTGTTTCTAATTCCTCAGTAAGTTGCAGATTATTTTTGCGTATAACACCAGTAAAGAAAATAAAGGTACCCCTCAGTGTGGTTTTAAAGGCCTCCCATTCTGTGGATGGATCTACTGTGCCCAGGTTGTCTTTCCAATAACCAGCAATGCCCTTTTTACATTCCCCCTGCACCACCTCATCCTCTAGCCAGTAGGAATTCAAACTCCAAATAGTAGGGCCCGAGACTGGGAGAAGAAGGAGGTCCACAGAGAAAGGAGCATGATCTGAAACTCCCCTAGGCAGATAGGATACCGCCGATACAATGGGAAGAGTGTCCTCTTCAGTAAATGCCAGGTCAATCCGAGACATGGTGCGGAAAGAGTCCGAGTGACAGGAATATTGGCAAACATCTGGGTGTTTCCAGTGCCATATCTCCGTGAGACCATGAACCTGTGTCCAGTCTACAAAAGAGGGGAAGGGTCTACCACCAACCCCGAAGCGGTTCATAGACGGGTCTAAAATTGCATTAAAGTCGCCCACATAAATTAGGGAGCCCGGGGGTCTGGACAGTAGCTGAAGTGACAATTTAGACCAGTGGTTCTCAACCTGGGGGTGGGGACCCCCTCGGGGGTCGAATGACAATTTGCCAGGGTTCACTGAATCCTGGGATGTTCCTGAAGACCGCACCACTCTCCCAGCCTTTTTGCGGGCGCCCATCAGGGCTGTCCCTGGAGCCTGCGGCCGCGCACTCAGCCACTTCACAGCCACCCATTCAGTTCACGGCATGGCTGGGGGGGAGAGACTAGAGGTCAGCTGACTGGTGAAGAATGTGAAGTTGGAGGGGCTGGAGGAGACCCTATCTCCTGATTTCGACATAGGTGTCACTGCTACGAGACACCACAAAGTCGGAAACACTGTGAAACCGGAGACACAGTGAGTAACACTACCTGCGATTATAGTTGCCATTAAAAGTCCCCACTACAGTTCTCAGATCAGTAGATGACCTTGATCAAGAGCACCTTAGTTGGCTGATCAGAACTCCCCCCAGCACTGCCACTGATCCCAACTCCCCGCCAGCTCTGCCACTTATCCTAACTCCCCGCCAGCACTGCCACTCATCCCATTCCCCCGACCAAGCAGTAAGAGAAGGAATAAAAATAGAGAATACATGGAAGGGAGAGGAAAAGAGAGGGAGGAACAAAGAAAAAGGGAGAGAAATAATAAGAGAAAGAACAAGAAAAACGTCTAGAAAAGGGGATGGGGAAAAAAAACAAGAAATTGGCATAGAGACAGATAAAAGGGAAAGAAAGGAGAACAAAGATAAAAAGTGGTACATCCTAAAATGTACCATAATGGGTTTTAATATTGTACAAGTGGAAGGGACTCAGGGATCACTAAATGTCCTTGGGTTGGGGGTGCAAATTACTTGTCTTGCCCTGGCTGCTGACAACCCACGCTACGAAAATAATTTTACTGTTAGGGGTCCCCACCAGGCCCGGACTGGGACAAAAAATAGGCTGGGATGTGGGGTTCCAGCACCTTGTACCTCTGGACCCCTTTACATTACACAGCACCCTGCACCTCTGGACCCCTTTACATTACACAGCACCTTGCACCCCTGGACCCCTTTACATTACACAGCACCCTGGACCCCTTTACATTACATAGCATCGCACCTCTGGACCCTTTTACATTACACAGCGCCCTGCACCTCTGGGCTCCTTTACATTACACAGCACCCTGCACCTCTGGACCCCTTTACATTACACAGCACCCTGCACCTCTGGACCCCTTTACATTACACAGCACCCTGCACCTCTGGACCCCTTTACATTACACAGCACCCTGCACCTTTGGACCCTTTTACATTACACAGCACCCTGCACCACTGGACCCCTTTACATTACACAGCCCCCGACAGTTTGTTACACAGACACCCCCTAACAGTTCTGGACCCCCTGCATGTTACACAGACCTTCCTACAGTACAGACCCCCTCCGTACAGTACAGACCCCCTCCCTACAGTGCAGACCCCCTCCCTACAGTACAGACCCCCCTACAGTACAGACCCTCTACAATACAGACCCCCCTACATTACAGCCCCCCTCTACAATACAGACCCCCCCTACATTACAGACCCCCCTACATTAAAGACCCCCTCTACATTACAGACCCCCTCCCTACAGTACAGACCCGCCCTACATTACAGACCCCCCTACAATACAGACCCCCCTCTACAATACAGACCCCCCTACAATACAGAACCCCCCCTACAATACAGACCCCCCTAAAATACAGAACCCCCCAACATTTCAGACCCCCCTACAATACAGAACCCCCCAACATTTCAGACCCCCCTACAATACAGAACCCCCCCTACATTACAGACCCCCCTACAATACAGAACCCTCCTACAATACAGAACCCCCCTACATTACAGACCCCCCTACAATACAGAACCCCCTCTACATTTCAGACGACCCCTGCAATACAGAAACCCCCCCTACAATACAGACCCCCCTTCAGGCCCATAATTTACCTCAGATCAGCGCGGGACTGCATGTTGGGTCCCCTCCCCCTGTGTGGACATAAAGGAGGAGGGGAGGCGGCTTCACTCTGCTTGGCTGTGTGAGACAGCCGAGCCGAGACTGATCAGATCATCAGTGCCGCGGCCACCTTGCCAGAGAGAAGAGGATCATTGCGGGTCCCGGCCCCCTGATGTGCCGACGGGTGTCACTGTCACTCGAGTGCGGCTCCAACTCGCAGCTGAGGGTGCACTGGGGCAGTGGCATCACTAGGGTTGGCAGCACCTGGTACAGCAAAACATGGTGTCACCCCCTCCTGTCTTTCCTGCCCAGCGCCCTGCAGGCAGCGCATGGTCACGAGGCGCACCCCCAAATGACCCCTGTAAATTAAAGTATAGGGTGGTACTGAGCTGGCTGGGGCAATATAGGGCAGGTTGGGGTAATATAGGGCAGGTTGGGGTTGCATAGGGCAGGCTGGGGTGGTATAGAGCAGGTTTGAGTGGTATAGGGCAGTTTGCGGTGGTAAATGGCAGGCTGGGTGGCATAGGGCAGGTTGGGGTGATATAGGGCAGGGTGTGGTGGCATAGAGCAGGTTGGGGTAATATAGAGCAGTTTGTGGTGGCATAGGGCAGGTTGGGGTGGTATAGAGCAGTTTGTGGTGGCATAGGGCAGGTTGCGGTGGTATAGGGCAGGTTGCGGTGGCATAGGGCAGGTTGGGGTGGTATAGAGCAGTTTGCAGTGGCATAGGGCAGGTTGCGGTGGCATAGGGCAGGTTGGGGGGGTATAGGGCAGGTTGCGGTGGCATAAGGCAGGTTGCGGTGGTATTGTGCCAGGTTAGGACTTTATGTGACATGTGCAGCAGTGCAGTAACTTACAGCATGCCTGGAGATGAAGACACTCTGGCTGCTGTGTCCTTGTTTCTTTCTCCATCTGTTCTGTCTCAACTAGTGATGAGCCGAACACCCCCCGGGTTCGGTTCGCACCAGAACCCGCGAACGGACCGAAAGTTCGCACGAACATTAGAACCCTATTAAATACAATGGATGCGAACGTTCGGATTCTAAAGTGCTAATTATAACGACTATTATCCATGTTATTGTCCGAAACAGAGTTTGGGAACCCGGGTTCTGCACCAGGGGACATGTATCAATGCAAAAAGAAGTTTTAAAAACGGACGTTTTCCGGGAGCAGTCATTTTAATGATGCATAAAGTGAAAAAAAAAAAAGACAAATATTCCTTTAAATATTGTACCTGGGGGGTGTCTAAAGTATGCCTGTGAAGTGCCACATGTTTCCCGTGTTTAGAACTGTCCCTGCACAAAATAACATTTCTAAAGGAAAAAAAGCCATTTAAAACTGCTTGCGGCTTTAATGCAATGTCTGGTCCCGGTAATATGGATGAAAATCTTTAGGAAAAATGGCATAGATACCCCATCAACCCCCCCCCCCCCTACCCCAGCCCATTACCAGCCCCTTTGGGTCTTGTATGGATATTAAGGGGAACCCCGCACACAAACTAAAAAAGGCCCTATATACTCTGAACAGCCGTATACAGGCGGTGCATACAAGACAGGGACTGTAGGTTTGTTCTTATGTAGAATCTGTTTGTAATTTTGAACAGCTGCATTGTTTAAGTGTAGCTCCATGCCAAATTCCTTTTTTTTAGCTTTTTGGAAAACATAGGGAACGGTTATCACCCCTGTCACATTTTTTTTGCTGTCTGTGCCCCTGTTCAGAACATTTCCCCTCACTTTGCGTCCCAATGACAACTGTTTTTGAAATGTGGTGTTTTTATTGAAACAAGGATTGGTGATAAAGCATCAGTAGAAAGGAGACACCTTTCTCCCATATTAATTCTTACAGGAGAGAATTTTCCTTCCAAGGGGTAGATTTCCTCTCACTTCCTGTTGTCTTCTTCCGTTTGCAAGTAGGAGTCGTTTGTAAGTTTGATGTTTGAAAGTAGGGACCTGCCGTATATACTCTGCAGAAATTGGCCCCTTAGGTGTTGGTGTTGGCACAACACTGTAAGCACTCACAGTTACTCTTGGTGGGTGCTGGAACGCCCTGCTGTCAACTATTATATCAGGAATTGTAATAACATATAATTGTTGATCAGTGGTAGTAAAAATTGGGCCTTTGATGGTGGTGCTGGTGCCACAACACTGTAAGGCCTGACAGTTACTCTTGGTGGGCGCAGCAATGGGCCCTGCTGTGAATTATTCGATCAATAATTATAATTGCATGCCCCTGTTGAATAGGGGCTGAAAAATTGGGCCTTTGGTGGTGGTGGTGGTGGTGATGGTGGTGCTGGTGCCACAACACTGTAAGGCCTGACAGTTACTCTTGGTGGGCGCAGCAATGGGCCGTGCTGTGAATTATTCGATCAATAATTATAATTGCATGCCCCTGTTGAACAGGGGCTGAAAAATTGGGCCTTTGGTGGTGGTGGTGGTGGTGATGGTGGTGCTGGTGCCACAACACTGTAAGGCCTGACAGTTACTCTTGGTGGGCGCAGCAATGGGCCCTGCTGTGAATTATTAGATCAATAATTATAATTGCATGCCCCTGTTGAACAGGGGCTGAAAAATTGGGCCTTAGGCACTGGGGGCACAACACTGCAACCCCTCACAGATACTGTACTTGGAGCACAGCAATGAGGCCTGTTGCAAAGTATTGCATCCAAAATTTTAATTACACGCCCCTGTTAAACAGGGGCTGAAAAATTGGGCCTTAGCCACTGGTGGCGTCACCCATAAACCAAAATGATCTTCCAAGCTATCATCATTAATCGTATCATTGAGGAGGAGGAGGAGGATAGCCAGTCAACATAACAGCACAGGCACTCAGCATCAGCATCAGTCTTGAAGGGATGTGACATTTTAAAATCAGTTAGTCTGTTATATCAGCATCAGGTGTGTGGTAGCTGGTGGTGATCCAAGACTGGTTCATCTTGATGAAAGTCAGTCGATCAACCGAGTCGGTGGACAGGCGCACCCTGTGATCCGTGACAAATCCTCCAGCAGCACTGAATGTGCGTTCTGAAAGAACGCTGGATGCAGGACAGGCCAGTAGCTCAATTGCATACTGTGCAAGCTCTGGCCAGTGATCCATCCTCAAGACCTAGTAAGCGAGAGGATTTTCGGTGGGGAAGGTGTCCAAGTCTGACCTTGCCCCTAGGTATTCCTGGACCATGTATATCAGACGCTGGCGATGGTTGCTGGAACCGATCATACTTTGGGGCTGCGGACTAAAGAATTGTCTGAACGCATCGGTCAGACGGCCACCTTCCCCACCGCTCCTTCTTTGACTGCCCGAAGCCTCAGCAACTCGTTGTCCAGGACCAGGAGTTTGTAACCTCCCAGTCTCTGGGAACGCGTTGCACAGACCTTTCTGCAAGGCCTCCCGGAGTTGTCTCATCCTCTGCTCCCTCTGCGACGGTACGATAAGGTCCGCAACCTTACCCTTGTACCGTGGATCAAGGAGAGTGGCCAGCCAGTAATGGTCCCTCTCCTTGATCCGAAGAATACGAGGATCCTTCCGCAGACTTTGCAGGATCAGGGAGGCCATGCAGCGTAGGTTAGCTGAGGCATTCAGTCCGGAGTCCTCTGGGTCACTAAGGACGACATGATCCGCAGCCACCTCCTCCCAGCCACGTACAAGTCCACTGGTTTCTTGGGACTGTAAATCATCCCTAAAAGACTGCTGCTGATGATGCTGAGTGCCAGCCTCCACCTCCATGCTGACACAATCCTCCTCCTCCTCCTCCTCCTCCTCTTCCTCTTCCTGTGCGATGGGTGGGACAGAAGGAACACTGTCTGGGTAAAGGGGGCCTTGAGAGGCAAGGAAGTCCTCCTCTTCCTGCCTCTGTTCTGCCTCAAGTGCCCTGTCCATTATTCCACGCAGCGTGTGCTCCAACAGGTGGACAAGAGGTACAGTGTCACTGATGCATGCACTGTCACTGCTCACCATCCTCGTGGCCTCCTCAAATGGTGCCAGGACAGTGCATGCATCCCTGATCATGCCCCACTGGCGTGGTGAAAAAAACCCGAGCTTCCCTGACCCTGTCCTGGTGCCGTAGTCGCACAGGTACTCATTGATGGCGTACTTGCGTAGCCCCTTGAACGCCTACGGAGCACCGCTGGTTCCGAGGACAAACCACAGGAAGAGGCCATGGAGGAAGAAGAAAAGGAGGGGGTGGAGGAGAAAGGTGTGTCACAACCAGTAGTAGCATTTTGGAGGCGTGGCGGTGGAACAACCTCCAACACTACTGCACCTTGTCCTGCATCCTTCCCAGCTGCCAAAAGAGTGACCCAATGGGCCGTGAAAGAAAGGTAACGTCCCTGTCCATGCCTGCTGGACCATGAGTCAGCGGTAATATGCACCTTACCGCTGACCGCCCTGTCCAGCGAGGCCAAGACATTGCCTTCCACATGCCTGTAGAGAGCCGGAATCGCCTTCCGTGCGAAAAAGTGGCGTTTGGGAACCTGCCACTGAGGAACCGCACATTGCACAAACTCACGGAAGGGGGCCGAGTCTACCAACTGAAAAGGCAGCAGTTGAAGCGCTAGCAATTTAGCCAAGCTAGCATTCAACCGCTGGGCATGTGGATGGCTGGGAGTGAACTTCTTTCGACGGTCCAGCAGCTGGGGCAGGGAAATTTGCCTGCTAGAATCGGACGTTGGTGTACTGCTAGCAGAGTGCCCGCAAGTACTTGCCTGTGACACACCTAATTCTACACCTTCATTCCTCTCAGAGCAGGTTTCAGAGAGGAGTGAAGGTATAGTGGGGTTGGAGATCCCAGCTGATGCGGTGCAAGAAGAGGTCAGCTTTGTTCTTTGGTGTGGGTCTTTAAGGTAGGCTTGCCAACGAGCTGCATGGCAGGTCAACATATGTCTGATCAAGCATGTGGTACCCAAGCGGCTGATGTTTTGGCCACGCGATATACGCTTGAGACATATGTTGCAAACAGCAGCTGTGCGATCTGATGCACTCGCCTCAAAAAAGGCCCACACCAAAGAACTTTTTGAATGACGGGCAGAGGCAGCGCCCTGCACAGGCGGAGCTCTGCGGTGTGATTCCGTCGGTGTGCTGCCCATACGCTGGCCACTCAAGGGCATCCTGCCTCGTTGGAGATGTGCCTCCTCCTCATCCTCCTCCTCCTCCTCCTCTCTCCTATTAGGCACCCACGTGGAGTCAGTGACCTCATCATCCCCTCCCTCCTCATCACTGGAGCCAATCTGGCAGTATGCTGCAGCTGCTGGAGCATGACTGCCAGATTGGTGTCCTTCTTGAGCATCCCCTCTCTCTGCTCTCACGCTGCTGCCTTCCTCTAGCTGGGTATCATCATCAGATCCTTCCAAACGCTGGGCATCCTCCTGGAGCATGTACCCAACACTGTGCTCAAACAGTTCGGGGGACTCCTCAGGAGGAGGACATGGTGGGTCTAGGGAAGGATTGACTAATGAAGATAATGATACCAGAGAAGAGGACGCTTTGGCAGCTGCTTTGCCAGTACCCTGAGCCTGGGTGAGAGAGGATGAGGAGGATGAGGTGGGCTTGGTCATCCACTCTACCAAGTCTTCGGCATGATGTGGCTCAACATGTCCAGCTGCCGAAAAGAAGGACAAGCGTGTCCCATGGCCATGTGCTGATGACAATGCACCGCGTCCACGACCAGCACTGTTGCCCCCAAACACAGAGCCTGCTTGCCCTCTTTTTTTGCCTCCTGACTGTCTGCCTCTCCTTGTTTGCCTTCCAGACATTTTAATGGATGGCCTGCAGGGAGATGGGAAAAAGAGCAATAAGGGCAACAATGACACTGACACTGTCCCCTGCCTATCCTTCTCTGTCCCTAAACACAAGGATTGAAAAAAAATATGGAACAGCAAAATTGGTTTAGAACAGAATAGCACACTGACACTTTCCCTCACTGTCCTACTCTGTCCCTCCCTACAAACAAGTTTTAGCACAGAATAGCACACTGATAATTTGCACGAGTGTCCTTCTCTGTCCCTAAACTCAAGGATTTGAAATATGGAACAGCAAAATTGGTTCAGAACAGAATAGCACACTGTCAGTTTCACTCACTGTACCTCTCTGTCCCTAAACTCAAGGATTGAAAATATGGTTCAGCAAAATTGGTTTAGAACAGAATAGCACACTGACACTTTCCCTCACTGTCCTACTCTGTCCCTCCCTACAAACAAGATTTAGCACAGAATAGCACACTGATAATTTGCACGAGTGTCCTTCTCTGTCCCTAAACTCAAGGATTTGAAATATGGAACAGCAAAATTGGTTTAGAACAGAATAGCACACTGTCAGTTTCACTCACTGTACCTCTCTGTCCCTAAACTCAAGGATTTGAAATATGGAACAGCAAAATTGGTTTAGAACAGAATAGCACACTGTCAGTTTCACTCACTGTACCTCTCTGTCCCTAAACTCAAGGATTGAAAATATGGTTCAGCAAAATTGGTTTAGAACAGAATAGCACACTGACACTTTCTCTCACTGTCCTACTCTGTCCCTCCCTACAAACAAGATTTAGCACAGAATAGCACACTGAAAATTGCCACGAGTGTCCTTCTCTGTCCCTAAACTCAAGGATTGAAAATATGGAACAGCAAAATTGGTTTAGAACAGAATAGCACACTGACACTTTCCCTCACTGTCCTACTCTGTCCCTCCCTACAAACAAGTTTTAGCACAGAATAGCACACTGATAATTTGCACGAGTGTCCTTCTCTGTCCCTAAACTCAAGGATTTGAAATATGGAACAGCAAAATTGGTTTAGAACAGAATAGCACACTGTCAGTTTGACTCACTGTACCTCTCTGTCCCTAAACTCAAGGATTGAAAATATGGTTCAGCAAAATTGGTTTAGAACAGAATAGCACACTGATAATTTGCACGAGTGTCCTTCTCTGTCCCTAAACTCAAGGATTTGAAATATGGAACAGCAAAATTGGTTTAGAACAGAATAGCACACTGTCAGTTTCACTCACTGTACCTCTCTGTCCCTAAACTCAAGAATTTGAAATATGGAACAGCAAAATTGGTTTAGAACAGAATAGCACACTGTCAGTTTCACTCACTGTACCTCTCTGTCCCTAAACTCAAGGATTGAAAATATGGTTCAGCAAAATTGGTTTAGAACAGAATAGCACACTGACACTTTCCCTCACTGTCCTACTCTGTCCCTCCCTACAAACAAGATTTAGCACAGAATAGCACACTGAAAATTGCCACGAGTGTCCTTCTCTGTCCCTAAACTCAAGGATTGAAAATATGGAACAGCAAAATTGGTTTAGAACAGAATAGCACACTGACACTTTCCCTCACTGTCCTACTCTGTCCCTCCCTACAAACAAGATTTAGCACAGAATAGCACACTGATAATTTGCACGAGTGTCCTTCTCTGTCCCTAAACTCAAGGATTTGAAATATGGAACAGCAAAATTGGTTTAGAACAGAATAGCACACTGTCAGTTTCACTCACTGTACCTCTCTGTCCCTAAACTCAAGGATTTGAAATATGGAACAGCAAAATTGGTTTAGAACAGAATAGCACACTGACACTTTCCCTCACTGTCCTACTCTGTCCCTCCCTACAAACAAGATTTAGCACAGAATAGCACACTGAAAATTGCCACGAGTGTCCTTCTCTGTCCCTAAACTCAAGGATTGAAAATATGGAACAGCAAAATTGGTTTAGAACAGAATAGCACACTGACACTTTCCCTCACTGTCCTACTCTGTCCCTCCCTACAAACAAGATTTAGCACAGAATAGCACACTGAAAATTGCCACGAGTGTCCTTCTCTGTCCCTAAACTCAAGGATTGAAAATATGGAACAGCAAAATTGGTTTAGAACAGAATAGCACACTGACACTTTCCCTCACTGTCCTACTCTGTCCCTCCCTACAAACAAGATTTAGCACAGAATAGCACACTGAAAATTGCCACGAGTGTCCTTCTCTGTCCCTAAACTCAAGGATTGAAAATATGGAACAGCAAAATTGGTTTAGAACAGAATAGCACACTGACACTTTCCCTCACTGTCCTACTCTGTCCCTCCCTACAAACAAGTTTTAGCACAGAATAGCACACTGATAATTTGCACGAGTGTCCTTCTCTGTCCCTAAACTCAAGGATTTGAAATATGGAACAGCAAAATTGGTTTAGAACAGAATAGCACACTGTCAGTTTCACTCACTGTACCTCTCTGTCCCTAAACTCAAGGATTGAAAATATGGTTCAGCAAAATTGGTTTAGAACAGAATAGCACACTGACACTTTCCCTCACTGTCCTACTCTGTCCCTCCCTACAAACAAGATTTAGCACAGAATAGCACACTGATAATTTGCACGAGTGTCCTTCTCTGTCCCTAAACTCAAGGATTTGAAATATGGAACAGCAAAATTGGTTTAGAACAGAATAGCACACTGTCAGTTTCACTCACTGTACCTCTCTGTCCCTAAACTCAAGGATTGAAAATATGGTTCAGCAAAATTGGTTTAGAACAGAATAGCACACTGACACTTTCCCTCACTGTCCTACTCTGTCCCTCCCTACAAACAAGTTTTAGCACAGAATAGCACACTGATAATTTGCACGAGTGTCCTTCTCTGTCCCTAAACTCAAGGATTTGAAATATGGAACAGCAAAATTGGTTTAGAACAGAATAGCACACTGTCAGTTTCACTCACTGTACCTCTCTGTCCCTAAACTCAAGGATTGAAAATATGGTTCAGCAAAATTGGTTTAGAACAGAATAGCACACTGACACTTTCCCTCACTGTCCTACTCTGTCCCTCCCTACAAACAAGTTTTAGCACAGAATAGCACACTGATAATTTGCACGAGTGCCCTTCTCTGTCCCTAAACTCAAGGATTTGAAACATGGAACAGCAAAATTGGTTTAGAACAGAATAGCACACTGTCAGTTTCACTCACTGTACCTCTCTGTCCCTAAACTCAAGGATTTGAAATATGGAACAGCAAAATTGGTTTAGAACAGAATAGCACACTGACACTTTCCCTCACTGTCCTACTCTGTCCCTCCCTACAAACAAGATTTAGCACAGAATAGCACACTGAAAATTGCCACGAGTGTCCTTCTCTGTCCCTAAACTCAAGGATTGAAAATATGGAACAGCAAAATTGGTTTAGAACAGAATAGCACACTGACACTTTCCCTCACTGTCCTACTCTGTCCCTCCCTACAAACAAGATTTAGCACAGAATAGCACACTGAAAATTGCCACGAGTGTCCTTCTCTGTCCCTAAACTCAAGGATTGAAAATATGGAACAGCAAAATTGGTTTAGAACAGAATAGCACACTGACACTTTCCCTCACTGTACCTCTCTGTCCCTAAACTCAAGGATTGAAAATATGGTTCAGCAAGATTGGTTTAGAACAGAATAGCACACTGACACTTTCCCTCACTGTCCTACTCTGTCCCTCCCTACAAACAAGTTTTAGCACAGAATAGCACACTGATAATTTGCACGAGTGTCCTTCTCTGTCCTTAAACTCAAGGATTTGAAATATGGAACAGCAAAATTGGTTCAGAACAGAATAGCACACTGTCAGTTTCACTCACTGTACCTCTCTGTCCCTAAACTCAAGGATTTGAAATATGGAACAGCAAAATTGGTTTAGAACAGAATAGCACACTGTCAGTTTCACTCACTGTACCTCTCTGTCCCTAAACTCAAGGATTGAAAATATGGTTCAGCAAAATTGGTTTAGAACAGAATAGCACACTGACACTTTCCCTCACTGTCCTACTCTGTCCCTCCCTACAAACAAGATTTAGCACAGAATAGCACACTGAAAATTGCCATGAGTGTCCTTCTCTGTCCCTAAACTCAAGGATTTGAAATATGGAACAGCAAAATTGGTTTAGAACAGAATAGCACACTGTCAGTTTCACTCACTGTACCTCTCTGTCCCTAAACTCAAGGATTTGAAATATGGAACAGCAAAATTGGTTTAGAACAGAATAGCACACTGACACTTTCCCTCACTGTCCTACTCTGTCCCTCCCTACAAACAAGATTTAGCACAGAATAGCACACTGAAAATTGCCACGAGTGTCCTTCTCTGTCCCTAAACTCAAGGATTGAAAATATGGAACAGCAAAATTGGTTTAGAACAGAATAGCACACTGTCAGTTTCACTCACTGTACCTCTCTGTCCCTAAACTCAAGGATTTGAAATATGGAACAGCAAAATTGGTTTAGAACAGAATAGCACACTGACACTTTCTCTCACTGTCCTACTCTGTCCCTCCCTACAAACAAGATTTAGCACAGAATAGCACACTGAAAATTGCCACGAGTGTCCTTCTCTGTCCCTAAACTCAAGGATTGAAAATATGGAACAGCAAAATTGGTTTAGAACAGAATAGCACACTGACACTTTCCCTCACTGTCCTACTCTGTCCCTCCCTACAAACAAGATTTAGCACAGAATAGCACACTGAAAATTGCCACGAGTGTCCTTCTCTGTCCCTAAACTCAAGGATTGAAAATATGGAACAGCAAAATTGGTTTAGAACAGAATAGCACACTGACACTTTCCCTCACTGTCCTACTCTGTCCCTCCCTACAAACAAGATTTAGCACAGAATAGCACACTGATAATTTGCACGAGTGTCCTTCTCTGTCCCTAAACTCAAGGATTTGAAATATGGAACAGCAAAATTGGTTTAGAACAGAATAGCACACTGTCAGTTTCACTCACTGTACCTCTCTGTCCCTAAACTCAAGGATTGAAAATATGGTTCAGCAAAATTGGTTTAGAACAGAATAGCACACTGACACTTTCCCTCACTGTCCTACTCTGTCCCTCCCTACAAACAAGTTTTAGCACAGAATAGCACACTGATAATTTGCACGAGTGTCCTTCTCTGTCCCTAAACTCAAGGATTTGAAATATGGAACAGCAAAATTGGTTTAGAACAGAATAGCACACTGTCAGTTTCACTCACTGTACCTCTCTGTCCCTAAACTCAAGGATTGAAAATATGGTTCAGCAAAATTGGTTTAGAACAGAATAGCACACTGACACTTTCCCTCACTGTCCTACTCTGTCCCTCCCTACAAACAAGTTTTAGCACAGAATAGCACACTGATAATTTGCACGAGTGTCCTTCTCTGTCCCTAAACTCAAGGATTTGAAATATGGAACAGCAAAATTGGTTTAGAACAGAATAGCACACTGTCAGTTTCACTCACTGTACCTCTCTGTCCCTAAACTCAAGGATTTGAAATATGGAACAGCAAAATTGGTTTAGAACAGAATAGCACACTGACACTTTCCCTCACTGTCCTACTCTGTCCCTCCCTACAAACAAGATTTAGCACAGAATAGCACACTGAAAATTGCCACGAGTGTCCTTCTCTGTCCCTAAACTCAAGGATTGAAAATATGGAACAGCAAAATTGGTTTAGAACAGAATAGCACACTGACACTTTCCCTCACTGTCCTACTCTGTCCCTCCCTACAAACAAGATTTAGCACAGAATAGCACACTGAAAATTGCCACGAGTGTCCTTCTCTGTCCCTAAACTCAAGGATTGAAAATATGGAACAGCAAAATTGGTTTAGAACAGAATAGCACACTGACACTTTCCCTCACTGTACCTCTCTGTCCCTAAACTCAAGGATTGAAAATATGGTTCAGCAAGATTGGTTGAGAACAGAATAGCACACTGACACTTTCCCTCACTGTACCTCTCTGTCCCTACAAACAAGGATTAGCACAGAATAGCACACTGTCACTGACACTCTCCCTACCTATCCTTATCTGTCCCTAAACACAAGGAATCCAGGATTAGTAAAGGAAGAATAATGACACTGTCCCTGCCTATGCTTCTCTTTCCCTGCTCCGGAACACACTACACAAGGCCGCCGCGCTGGCGGCCTTTTATAGTGTGGGGCGTGTACTAAACCCCCTCAGCAATAATTGGCCACAGGCATCCTGCCTTTGGCCAATCATTGCTCTCCTCGCTGCCGGCGCTGTGATTGGCCAAGCATGCGGGGTCACAGTGCATGCTTGGCCAATCACAGCGCCTGGATGACACTGCGTTGGCGTAGTGCATTGTGGGCCGTTCGCGTCACTCGAATTTGGCGCGAACGGCCCAAATCGTTCGATCTCCGTCGAACGATCGAACAGCCGATGTTCGAGTCGAACGTATGTTCGACTCGAACACGAATCTCATCCCTAGTCTCAACTACAAAGCGATAAAGTTAATCTCCAGGTTGAAGTAGGCCTTACACAAGCTGGTTTGCTATTATTATGGATGAGCTTCGTGTTCGAGTCGAACATACGTTCGACTCGAACATCGGCTGTTCGATCGTTCGACGAAGATCGAACGATTTGGGCCGTTCGCGCCAAATTCGAGTGACGCGAACGGCCCACAATGCACTACGCCATCGCAGTGTCATCCAGGCGCTGTGATTGGCCAAGCATGCACTGTGACCCCGCATGCTTGGCCAATCACAGCGCCGGCAGCGAGGAGAGCAATGATTGGCCACAGGCAGGATGCCTGTGGCCAATTATTGCTGAGGGTGTTTAGTACACGCCCCACACTATAAAAGGCCGCCAGCACGGCGGCC
The DNA here is from genome assembly GCA_029206835.1 of Rana muscosa. NCBI lineage: Eukaryota > Metazoa > Chordata > Amphibia > Anura > Ranidae > Rana > Rana muscosa. Next base: position 17,796,066 of record JARGYO010005626.1, read on the forward strand.
TAGTGTAGTGTGTTCCGGAGCAGGGAAAGAGAAACATAGGCAGGGACAGTGACATTTATTTTTTTCTTGCTTAACCTGGATTCCTTTAGTTTAGGGAAAGAGAAGGATAGGTAGGGAGAGTGTCAGTGTGTTTTACTGTGCGAATCCTTGTTTCTAGGGACAGGGAAGGACAGTGAGGGAATTCTCCTTGTGCTATAGTGTGCTTTAAAAAAACATTTTTTCTAGGGACAGAAAACTATAGGTAGAGAGAGTGTCAGTTTCTTTCACTGTGATAATCCTTGTTTCTAGGGACAAATAAGGAAAGTGAGTGAAATTCTCCTTGTGCTATAGTGTGCTTTAAAAAAACATTTTTTCTAGGGACAGAAAACTATAGGTAGGGAGAGTGTCAGTGTCTTTTACTGTGCGAATCCTTGTTTCTAGGGACAGGGAAGGACAGTGAGGGAATTCTCCTTGTGCTATAGTGTGCTTTAAAAAAACATTTTTTCTAGGGACAGAAAACTATAGGTAGGGAGAGTGTCAGTGTGTTTTACTGTGCGAATCCTTGTTTCTAGGGACAGGGAAGGACAGTGAGGGAATTCTCCTTGTGCTATAGTGTGCTTTAAAAAAAACATTTTTTCTAGGGACAGAAAACTATAGGTAGGGAGAGTGTCAGTTTCTTTCACTGTGATAATCCTTGTTTCTAGGGACAAAGAAGGAAAGTGAGTGAAATTCTCCTTGTGCTATAGTGTGCTTTAAAAAAACATTTTTTCTAGGGACAGAAAACTATAGGTAGGGAGAGTGTCAGTGTCTTTTACTGTGCGAATCCTTGTTTCTAGGGACAGGGAAGGACAGTGAGGGAATTCTCCTTGTGCTATAGTGTGCTTTAAAAAAACATTTTTTCTAGGGACAGAAAACTATAGGTAGGGAGAGTGTCAGTGTGTTTTACTGTGCGAATCCTTGTTTCTAGGGACAGGGAAGGACAGTGAGGGAATTCTCCTTGTGCTATAGTGTGCTTTAAAAAAACATTTTTTCTAGGGACAGAAAACTATAGGTAGGGAGAGTGTCAGTGTGTTTTACTGTGCAAATCCTTGTTTCTAGGGACAGGGAAGGACAGTGAGGGAATTCTCCTTGTGCTATAGTGTGCTTTAAAAAACATTTTTTCTAGGGACAGAAAACTATAGGAAGGAAGAGTGTCAGTTTCTTTCACTGTGATAATCCTTGTTTCTAGGGACAAAGAAGGAAAGTGAGTGAAATTCTCCTTGTGCTATAGTGTGCTTTAAAAAAACATTTTTTCTAGGGACAGAAAACTATAGGTAGGGAGAGTGTCAGTGTGTTTTACTGTGCGAATCCTTGTTTCTAGGGACAGGGAAGGACAGTGAGGGAATTCTCCTTGTGCTATAGTGTGCTTTAAAAAAACATTTTTTCTAGGGACAGAAAACTATAGGTAGGAAGAGTGTCAGTTTCTTTCACTGTGATAATCCTTGTTTCTAGGGACAAAGAAGGAAAGTGAGTGAAATTCTCCTTGTGCTATAGTGTGCTTTAAAAAAACATTTTTTCTAGGGACAGAAAACTATAGGTAGGGAGAGTGTCAGTGTCTTTTACTGTGCGAATCCTTGTTTCTAGGGACAGGGAAGGACAGTGAGGGAATTCTCCTTGTGCTATAGTGTGCTTTAAAAAAACATTTTTTCTAGGGACAGAAAACTATAGGTAGGGAGAGTGTCAGTGTGTTTTACTGTGCAAATCCTTGTTTCTAATGACAGGGAAGGACAGTGAGGGAATTCTCCTTGTGCTATAGTGTGCTTTAAAAAAACATTTTTTCTAGGGACAGAAAACTATAGGTAGGGAGAGTGTCAGTGTGTTTTACTGTGCAAATCCTTGTTTCTAGGGACAGGGAAGGACAGTGAGGGAATTCTCCTTGTGCTATAGTGTGCTTTAAAAAAAACATTTTTTCTAGGGACAGAAAACTATAGGTAGGGAGAGTGTCAGTTTCTTTCACTGTGCGAATCCTTGTTTCTAGGGACAGGGAAGGACAGTGAGGGAATTCTCCTTGTGCTATAGTGTGCTTTAAAAAAACATTTTTTCTAGGGACAGAAAACTATAGGAAGGAAGAGTGTCAGTTTCTTTCACTGTGATAATCCTTGTTTCTAGGGACAAAGAAGGAAAGTGAGTGAAATTCTCCTTGTGCTATAGTGTGCTTTAAAAAAACATTTTTTCTAGGGACAGAAAACTATAGGTAGGGAGAGTGTCAGTGTGTTTTACTGTGCGAATCCTTGTTTCTAGGGACAGGGAAGGACAGTGAGGAAATCTCCTTGTGCTATAGTGTGCTTTAAAAAAACATTTTTTCTAGGGACAGAAAACTATAGGTAGGAAGAGTGTCAGTTTCTTTCACTGTGATAATCCTTGTTTCTAGGGACAAAGAAGGAAAGTGAGTGAAATTCTCCTTGTGCTATAGTGTGCTTTAAAAAATTTTTTTTCTAGGGACAGAAAACTATAGGTAGGGAGAGTGTCAGTGTGTTTTACTGTGCGAATCCTTGTTTCTAGGGACAGGGAAGGACAGTGAGGGAATTCTCCTTGTGCTATAGTGTGCTTTAAAAAAACATTTTTTCTAGGGACAGAAAACTATAGGTAGGGAGAGTGTCAGTGTGTTTTACTGTGCGAATCCTTGTTTCTAGGGACAGGGAAGGACAGTGAGGGAATTCTCCTTGTGCTATAGTGTGCTTTAAAAATACATTTTTTCTAGGGACAGAAAACTATAGGTAGGGAGAGTGTCAGTTTCTTTCACTGTGATAATCCTTGTTTCTAGGGACAAAGAAGGAAAGTGAGTGAAATTCTCCTTGTGCTATAGTGTGCTTTAAAAAAACATTTTTTCTAGGGACAGAAAACTATAGGTAGGGAGAGTGTCAGTGTGTTTTACTGTGCGAATCCTTGTTTCTAGGGACAGGGAAGGACAGTGAGGGAATTCTCCTTGTGCTATAGTGTGCTAAAGCATTCCTCATCAACCATCTTTGAAATCCTTGTTTTTTTGGACAGTCAGGGAAATTGTCGTTGTGCTATTCTGTGCAAAAGCAATCATCCTCAACCATATTTAGAAATCCTTAAGTAAAGGGACAGAGAAGGACACCTGAAGGTAGCCCTTATTGCTTTTTTCCCATCTCCCTGCAGGCCATCTATTAGAATGTCTGGAAGGCAAACAAGGAGAGGCAGACAGTCAGGAGGCAATAAAAGAGGGCAAGCAGGCTCTGTGTCTGGGGGCAACAGTGCTGGTCGTGGACGCGGTGCATTGTCATCAGCGCATGGCCATGGGACACGCTTGTCCTTCTTTTCGGCAGCTGGACATGTTGAGCCACATCATGCCGAAGACTTGGTAGAGTGGATGACCAAGCCCTCCTCCTCATCCTCTCTCACCCAGGCTCAGGGTACTGGAAAAGCAGCTGCCAAAGCGTCCTCTTCCCTGGTATCAATGTCAGACTCATCATCAGTCACTCCTTCCCTAGACCCACCATGTCCTCCTCCTGAGGAGTCCCCCGAACTGTTTGAGCACAGTGTTGGGTACATGCTCCAGGAGGATGCCCAGCGTTTCGAAGGGTCTGATGATGAAACCCAGCTAGAGGAAGGCAGTAGCGTGAGAGCAGACAGAGGGGATGCTCAAGAAGGACACCAATCTGGCAGTCATGTTCCAGCAGCTGCAGCATACTGCCAGATTGGCTCCAGTGATGAGGAGGGAGGTGATGATGAGGTCACTGACTCCACGTGGGTGCCTAATAGGAGAGAGGAGGAGGAGGAGGATGAGGAGGAGGCACATCTCCAACGAGGCAGGATGCCCTTTGGTGGCCAGCGTAAGGGCAGTACACCGACGGAATCACACCGCAGAGCTCCGCCTGTGCAGGGCGCTGCCTCTGCCCGTCATTCAAAAAGTTCTTTGGTGTGGGCCTTTTTTGAGGCTAGTGCATCAGATCGCACAGCTGCTGTTTGCAACATATGTCTCAAGCGTATATCGCGTGGCCAAAACATCAGCCGCTTGGGTACCACATGCCTGACCAGACATATGTTGACCTGCCATGCAGCTCGTTGGCAAGCCTACCTCAAAGACCCACACCAAAGAACAAAGCGGACCTCTCCTTGCACCGCATCAGCTGGGATCTCCAACCCCACTATAACTTCAGTCCTCTCTGAAACATGCACTGAGAGGAATGAAGGTGTAGAATTAGGTGTGTCACAGCCAAGTACTTGCGGCCACTCTGCTAGCAGTACACCGACGTCCGATTCTAGCAGGCAAATTTCCCTGCCCCAGCTGCTGGACCGTCGAAAGAAGTTCACTCCCAGCCATCCACATGCCCAGCGGTTGAATGCTAGCTTGGCTAAATTGCTAGCGCTTCAACTGCTGCCTTTTCAGTTGGTAGACTCGGCCCCCTTCCGTGAGTTTGTGCAATGTGCGGTTCCTCAGTGGCAGGTTCCCAAACGCCACTTTTTCTCACGGAAGGCTATTCCGGGTCTCTACCGGCATGTGGAAGGCAATGTCTTGGCCTCGCTGGACAGGGCGGTCAGCGGTAAGGTGCATATTACCGCTGACTCATGGTCCAGCAGGCATGGACAGGGACGTTACCTTTCTTTCACGGCCCATTGGGTCACTCTTTTGGCAGCTGGGAAGGATGCAGGACAAGGTGCAGTAGTGTTGGAGGTTGTTCCACCGCCACGCCTCCAAAATGCTACTACTGGTTGTGACACACCTCTCTCCTCCACCCCCTCCTCTTCTTCTTCCTCCATGGCCTCTTCCTGTGCTTTGTCCTCTGAACCAGCAGTGCTCCGTAGCCGTTCAAGGGGCTATGCAAGTACGCAGGCAAAAAGATGCCATGCCGTGCTAGCGCTGGTGTGTTTGGGGGACAGAAGCCACACTGGGGCAGAGGTCCTGTCTGCTCTGCAGGGCCAGGCCGAGAGGTGGTTGACGCCACGCCAGCTTAAGCCAGGAATGGTGGTTTGCGACAATGGCACCAACCTCCTCTCCGCCCTCCGACAGGGACAACTGACCCATGTGCCCTGTGTGGCTCACGTCCTTAACCTGGTGGTGCAGTGGTTCTTGGGCAGGTACCCGGGCTTACAGGATGTCCTGAGGCAGGCCAGGAAAGTCTGTGTGCATTTCCGCAGATCTTATAATGCCAGTGCTCGCCTGGCTGAGCTGCAAAAGGAGTTGAACCTGCCCAAGAACCGCCTTATATGTGACATGCCCACCAGGTGGAACTCAACGTTGGCCATGCTGCAGCGGCTGCACACGCAGCAGAGGGCCATCAATGAGTACCTGTGCGACTACGGCACCAGGACAGGGTCAGGGGAGCTTGGTTTTTTTTCTCCACGCCAGTGGGGCATGATCAGGGATGCATGCACTGTCCTGGCACCATTTGAGGAGGCCACGAGGATGGTGAGCAGTGACAGTGCATGCATCAGTGACACTGTACCTCTTGCCCACCTGTTGGAGCACACGCTGCGTGGAATAATGGACAGGGCACTTGAGGCAGAACAGAGGCAGGAAGAGTAGGACTTCCTTGCCTCTCAAGGCCCCCTTTACCCAGACAGTGTTCCTTCTGTCCCACCCATCGCACAGGAAGAGGAGGAGGAGGAGGAGGAGGAGGAGGATTGTGTCAGCATGGAGGTGGAGGCTGGCACTCAGCATCATCAGCAGCAGTCTTTTAGGGATGATTTACAGTCCCAAGAAACCAGTGGACTTGTACGTGGCTGGGAGGAGGTGGCTGCGGATCATGTCGTCCTTAGTGACCCAGAGGACTCCGGAGCGAATGCCTCAGCAAACCTACGCTGCATGGCCTCCCTGATCCTGCAAAGTCTGCGGAAGGATCCTTGTATTTTTCGGATCAAGGAGAGGGACCATTACTGGCTGGCCACTCTCCTTGATCCACGGTACAAGGGTAAGGTTGCGGACCTTATGTTACCGTCGCAGAGGGAGCAGAGGATGAGACAACTCCGGGAGGCCTTGCAGAAAGGTCTGTGCAACGCATTCCCAGAGACTGGGAGGTTACAAACTCCTGGTCCTGGACAACGAGTTGCTGAGGCTTCGGCCAGTCAAAGAAGGAGCGGTGGGGAAGGTGGCCGTCTGACCGATGCGTTCAGACAATTCTTTAGTCCGCAGCCCCAAAGTATGATCGGTTCCAGCAACCATCGCCAGCGTCTGATAAACATGGTGCAGGAATATCTAGGGGCAAGGTCAGACTTGGACACCTTCCCCACCGAAAATCCTCTGGCTTACTGGGTCTTGAGGATGGATCACTGGCCAGAGCTTGCACAGTATGCAATTGAGCTACTGGCCTGTCCTGCATCCAGCGTTCTTTCGGAACGCACATTCAGTGCTGCTGGAGGATTTGTCACGGATCACAGGGTGCGCCTGTCCACCGACTCGGTTGATCGACTGACTTTCATCAAGATGAACCAGTCTTGGATCACCACCAGCTACCACACACCTGATGCTGATATAACAGACTAATTGATTTTAACATGTCACATCCCTTCAAGACTGATGCTGATGCTGAGTGCCTGTGCTGTTATGTTGACTGGCTATCCTCCTCCTCCGAGTCCTCAATGATACGATTGATGATGATAGCTTGGAAGATCATTTTTGTTTATGGGTGCCGCCACCAGTGGCTAAGGCCCAATTTTTCATCCCCTGTTTTACAGGGGCGTGTAATTACAATTTTTTTAGCAATAATTTGCCATAGGGCTCATTGCTGTGCTCCAAGTACAGTATCTGTGAGGGGTTGGAGTGTTGTGGCACCAGTGCCTAAGGCCCAATTTTTCAGCCCCTGTTTAACAGGGGCGTGTCATTACAATTTTTGAAGCAATACTTTGCAACAGGGCTCATTGCTGTGCTCCAAGTACAGTATCTGTGAGGGGTTGTAGTGTTGTGCCACCAGTGCCTAAGGCCCAATTTTTCAGCCCCTGTTCAACAGGGGCATGCAATTACAATTCTTGATCTAATAATTCACAGCAGGGCCCATTGCTGCACCCACCAAGAGTAACTCTGAGGGCTTACAGTGTTGTGGCAACGCCACCACCACGAAAGGCCCAATTTTTCAGCCCCTGTTCAAAAGGGGCATGTAATTACAATTCTTGATCTAATAATTCACAGCAGGGCCCATTGCTGCACCCACCAAGAGTAACTCTGAGGGCTTACAGTGTTGTGGCAACACCACCACCACCACCACCACCACGAAAGGCCCAATTTTTCAGCCCCTGTTCAACAGGGGCATGCAATTACAATTCTTGATCTAATAATTCACAGCAGGGCCCATTGCTGCACCCACCAAGAGTAACTCTGAGGGCTTACAGTGTTGTGGCAACGCCACCACCACCACCACCACGAAAGGCCCAATTTTTCAGCCCCTGTTCAAAAGGGGCATGTAATTACAATTCTTGATGTAATAATTCACAGCAGGGCCCATTCCTGCACCCACCAAGAGTAACTCTGAGGGCTTACAGTGTTGTGGCAACACCACCACCACCACCACCACCACGAAAGGCCCAATTTTTCAGCCCCTGTTCAACAGGGGCATGCAATTACAATTCTTGATCTAATAATTCACAGCAGGGCCCATTCCTGCACCCACCAAGAGTAACTCTGAGGGCTTACAGTGTTGTGGCAACACCACCACCACCACCACCACCACGAAAGGCCCAATTTTTCAGCCCCTGTTCAACAGGGGCATTCAATTACAATTCTTGATCTAATAATTCACAGCAGGGCCCATTGCTGCACCCACCAAGAGTAACTGTCAGGGCTTACAGTGTTGTGGCACCAGCACCACCATCAAAGGCCCAATTTTTACTACCACTGTTCAACAATTATATGTAATTAAAATTCCTGATATAATAGTTGACAGCAGGGCGTTCCAGCACCAACCAAGAGTAACTGTGAGTGCTTACAGTGTTGTGCCAACACCAACAACTAAGGGGCCTATTTCTGCAGAGTATATACGGCAGGTCCCTACTTTCAAACATCCAACTTACAAACGACTCCTACTTGCAAACGCAAGAAGACAACAGGAAGTGAGAGGAAATCTACCACTAGGAAGGAAAATTCTCTCCTGTAAGAATAAATATGGGAGAAAGGTGTCTCCTCTGTACTGATGCTTTATCAGCAATCCTTGTTTCAAGAAAAACACCACATTTCAAAAACAGTTGTCATTGGGATGGAAAGTGAGGTGAAATGTTCTGAACAGGGGCACAGACAGCAAAACAAATGTTACAGGGGTGATAACCCTTACCTATGTTTTCCAAAAAGTTTAAAAATAGATTTTTGGGCTGGAGCTACACTTCAACAATGTACCTGTTCAAAATTACAAACAGATTCTACATAAGAACAAACCTACAGTCCCTGTCTTGAATGCACCGCCTGTATACGGCTGTTCAGAGTATATAGGGCCTTTTTTATTTTATGTGCGGGGTTCCCCTTAATATCCATACAAGACCCAAAGGGGCTGGTAATGGGCTGGGGTAGGGGGGGGGGGGTCATGGGGTAGCTATGCCATTTTTCTTAAAGATTTTCATCCATATTACCGGGACCAGACATTACATTAAAGCCGCAAGCAGTTTTAAATGGCTTTTTTTCCCTTTAGAAGTGTCATTTTGTGCAGGGACAGTTCTAAACACGGGAAACACGTGGCACTTCACAGGCATACTTTAGACACCCCCCAGGTACGATATTTAAAGGAATATTTGACTTTTTTTTTTCACTTTATGCATCATTAAAATGACTGCTCCCGAAAAACGACCGTTTTTAAAACTTCTTTTTGCATTGATACATGTCCCCTGGTGCACAACCCGGGTTCCCAAACCCTTTTTAGGACAATAACATGCATAATAGTTGTTATAATTAGCACTTTAGAATTCGAACGTTCGCATCCATTGTATTTAATAGGGTTCTAATGTTCGTACGAACTTTCGGTCCGTTCGCGGGTTCTGGTGCGAACCGAACCCGGGGGTGTTCGGCTCATCACTAGCTATTATCACTTGCATCGATACAGGCAGTTTAACTCAATGAATAAACTCACAGTTAGGATGACAGACGATGAATCCTTTCGAATGTTCCGTTTAATGATGGATATTCATAGGTAGAAAAACGTTGCAGTTGTAAGCCACATGTAAGATGTTTAGCATTGAACAAATACAGGAGTAATGAGAGAGAATCAGGAAGTGGAGGAGACATATAAAGAACTACGGTGAGAGAGAGAGTTCAGCTAGAAAGAAGGGGACAGATCTTAAAGACACAGAGCAAGAATAATCATAGTGTAACACAACACCTTCAGCTGTGGGATCAGCCAGAGTGAACGAGTCTGTGGGAGGAGTGGAGGGGTCAGCCACTCCCCCAGCTCCGCCCACCAATTCCAGCTGCCTCCGGAGACATTGGAGATGATGGGGAAGACGTGACATGCTGTCCGGCAGCCCGCCATGGGCCATCGCGGGCCGCCGTGGCCCACCGGGCATTTGCCTGGTATGCCCTATGGCCCTATGGCCAGTCCGGGCCTGGTCCCCACAACTTGTGAAATTTTATCAAGGGGTCACGGCACTAGAAGGTTGAGAACCAATGATTTTGACAATACCTCCACCAAAAATGGGGGAGGAATATAAATATTTACAAGGGTGAATGTCACAGAGGCAATTTGTAAGGTGAGTATAATAAATCTCCGTGTTCAGCGGAGAGAGATTTGGCCAGTAGAATAGAGACCCCTCTGGAATAGTTTGTATGTGTGTCTTGGTAAGATTGGGCCAGCCATGGGAGCTTGAGGGCTCTCAACCTAGTACCAGTAAGGTGAGTTTCTTGGAGGCAAACTATATGGAGGCGATATTTTTTTTAAATGGAAAAGACCAGGGACTGCTTCTGGGGTGCATTCAAACCTCTAGTATTCCATGAGATTATCTTTAAGGGCTTCAACATGTTAAGGCAAACAGTACAAAATGATCACATAAGGATACACCCACATGTAAAACATAACTGGTCGTGCCACCCAGAACATACTTGAGCATGCGTATATTACAATGTGAAGATCTAAGGTCAGATCAGTAAGAGCAGTTAAGGCAATAAAAATTAAAAACCAATATACTCTGCCTAGGGCAGTAACAGTAGAATTTTTAAAAAAAAAAGTCTATTAGAAACCCCATGCGACCCATCCCGCTCGGCCATTCCAAACATAGCAAGCCTTGGATCCCTAAACCTGAAAACCCCCCGCAAAAACATTCAGTGGAGGTCAAAACTGTTCCGTGCCCACGCCACCTACTGGTGAGGGGGTAGTGTGGAATCCGGTGAGGATCTCAACAGTAAATAATAAATTATAAAGAGGTCCTGTTCCAGGACATGGATCCGCCGCAGATGTAGTGAGAATCAGAAGCCAACCGGCCTCCCTGTATATCAGAAGGCACAATGTTCAACCAAATAAAGAACAACCTTGGGAGAGAAGGCCGGGTGCATTGGGAAGGTGTTCCCCACCATTGCGAAGGAGGGGATCAAGGATCATCATGTGGTATAAAGGCAGCATGGTGAAAATGGCAAACACAAACATTGTAGCCTAGGCACACATGTGTAGAAATCCCAGGATCTGTGGTGATGAGTCAGAAGGCAATGTCGAAGAGCAGATGTTATGGTCAGTCACCCCTGCGTCTGGGTGCATTTCCATAGCGATCGTTCAGCCACGCCATGGCTTCTTTGGGGTTGGTGTATAAGTGGGCCTTACCGTCATGAATGACACGCAGCTTGGCGGGGAAAAGCATAGCCTATTGTAGGCTTTCAGTACGCAGGCGGGCTTTCACTGCTGCAAATGAGATGCATTGACGTTGAACTTCGGCCGAGAAATCAAGATAGACCGAAATGGTATTGCCATTGAATTTAAGCGGCCCTTTTTCCCTTGCCAGGCATAGAATGGCTACTTTATCCTGAAAATTAAGAATCCGTGCGATAAGGGAGCGTGGAGGGGCTCCTGCTGGATGGGGATGTGGAGGGATGCGGTGACATACGAGAATGAGGGTGCATCATATCAGTGCCAAAAATGTCCCGCAGCCAGGAGTATAGAAACTTTTCAGGGTTTGAGCCCTCTGCACGTTCAGGAAATGCCACAAAACTGAGATTATTCCTGCGTGAGCCATTCTCTAAGTCACAGAGTTTACCGCGGAGGGTTGCCATCTCACTTGTAGTATCACGCACTGTAACTGACAGGGGGTGTACAGCGTCTTGTAGGGAGCTTATGCGTTCCTCTCTGGCCCTGGTTCTATCACGCATGTTTTGAACATCCTGTTTCAGGAGGGAGAAATCCATACATATGGAAGCTATCTTAGTGGAGAGGGAGGCCTTACAGTCCTGTTTAGCCAGCATAATAGTAGACAGTGTAGGCTCATTAGGGGGAGAATCTGTGTCCTGGCAGGTTTCATCATGCTGCCTGGAGTCCCGGGGCAGCAGGGGGTCTATTTGGGTAGTGAAAAGGGCAGGTGTTGAATCACTCACCCCTGTACCAAAGCCCCGGTCAGCAAAGGAGGATGCCTGCAGCATGTCTGACAGCCCTGTCTGTGTCCCAGCGCCATCTTGCCTTCATAACCGAGCGAGTTGTTCTGCCGCAGAGAGAGGCCAGGGCAGCCTGTATTTCACCATGTCAGCCAGCCTGGTTTTTTCCCACAGCCGTGGGGAACGATTTGGCACCTTTTGCGAGGAGATAGGACTCAGGATGAAGGCAGGATGGTCGTTGAGAGCCAGAGCAGTGTTTCTATGCGGCTGCTCCCTCCACTATCATGCCATGCCCCATCCAGGCCTTTTTTAAAGCAATCTACTGAGCTGGCCAGAACCACCTCTGGAGGGAGTCTATTCCACAGTTTCACAGCTCTTACTGTGAAGAAACCTTTCCGTATTTGGAGATGAAATCTCTTTTCCTCTAGATGAAAAGAGTGCCCCCTTGTCCTTTGTGATGACCTTAAAGTGAATAACTCAACACCAAGTTCACTATAGGGACCCATTAGGTATTTGTACATGTTGATCATATTCACCCTTAATCTTCTCTTCTCAAGAGAGAGTAAATTCTGTTCCTCTAATCTGTCGTCCTGATAGCTGAGCTCCTCCATGCCTCTTATCAATTTGGTTGCCCTTCTCTGCACTTTCTCCAGTTCACCAATATATAATATTTGAATACTGGTGCCCAAAACTAAACTGCATATTCCAGATGACGTCTTACTAATGATTTGTACCAGGGTATAATGATATCTCTCTCTCTGGAGACCATACCTCTCTTAATACAAGAAAGGATGTTGCTTGCATTGGAAACCGCAGCTTGGCATTCCATGCTATTATTAAGCTTAAGATTCACCAAAACTCACAGATTCTTCCCCACTATGGATTTTCCCAATTGTACACCCTCTAGTGTGTATAATGCATGCATATTCTTAGCTCCCAAGTGCATAACTTTACATTTATCAACATTAAACCTCATTTGCCACACACATAGTAGCCCAATGTTATTCCACTGCATAGCTTGGTGCCATCTGCAAAGACTGAAGTTGTATATCATTTATAAAGATATTAAAAAGTAAGGGTCCCAACACTGAACTTGGGGTACACCGCTGCTAACCTTAGACCATTCAGAGACTTGACCATACTTAAAATTACACCCCAAACACCCCAAAACACATTTTACTACTCATACCTAATATGGTTGATACAACATGTGTGAGAGTTTTTCACAGCCTAGCCAGGTAGAGTTGCCCAGAATCCATGGAGCACCTTCAAGGCATTCTAAGAGCATAAATTACACATCTAATTTTCTGGCTACCTGTTAAATTTTTGGAGGCTCTGGAGCAACACGACAGAGGAAACACTCACAAAATGACAACATTTTGGAAGGCAAATACTCCAAGGTATTTTCTAAGAAGCATGGTGAGTATTTTGAATTTTTTTCAGAACATTTTAATAAAAATGTATATTATTTTTTTTACACAAAGTTGCCAATTTTTTTCTATCTCAAGAAAGACTTTATTGAACAAATATAAAATAAGCATTACACAGTCCAGAGCAAGACAATTTTTTAAAACTGTTACAGAGAATAGCATCTTCACCTTGAGTCAATGGACATGATCTCAGTCATTGAACATGGAAATCAAGATACCCAGGCATCAATGCAAATACAAAACCTCTCTTTCCCCTAAGGATCTTCAATATATAAGACATGACAGCATTTTTGTAATATTCAGTCCAGAATAATATCTACTGGAGCTAAATCTGGAACATCTAACTAGGGGTCCAAAGTTTGTCGAATTTCTCCAAACTACACCTGTGCTGGTAAAAATATTTTTCTAGTCTTATAGTGTTTCCCATTCTCTGTGGCCTTCCAGTGCCTCAGAATGAACTTAACTGCATTGAGAGGGGTTCTTCAGACAGGAGCAGTGACAGTGGTATTACTTCTCTTGTCAGCCCAGTGCTGGGAGCAAGGAGAAGAGAGCCAGAGCCGGTGAGAGCTGTTCTCTCTCCCCCAGCTATTCCCTGCCAGGGCAGCACTTCTGTACCTGCAGAAGAAGGAACTGCAAGCAAGCATACAACACAGTAGGAGGGAGCTGAGGATTCCTTCCTCCCAGCCAGGGCCAGGACAAAGGGGGAGGAATACATTAGGAGCTTCTGTCTTCTCCTGCCTACTGACAGGCAGGGTGAGCAGGGGACTGCAGGCAGGGCTGCCATCAAGGGGGTACCACTGGTACTCCTGTAGGGGGCCCGGACATGTTGAGGGCATGCGGCCTGGTATGGTTCAGGAGCGGGAGGGGGCTCATCCCCTTCCTTTCCTGACCTGCCAGGCTGCATGCTCTCGGATAAGGGTTGATATTTTCTTGATATTTATATGTGTTGTTACTTATGGTAAACCAATTAAGTGCCACGGCCCTTTTCATGCCAAGTTTGTGTTTTTTGGTCTTTATTTATTGTTTATTCATTTTGATTAAGAATAGTTGTAGGGAGGAACTATCCTGGTCGGGTAGACTTGCTGCATTCAAAAATGCAATTTCTCCCACAGCTCCTGTATTTATTTAGAGCATTGCCAATACCAGTACCTAAATCCTTCTTCTTACAGGCACAATCAAAGCTGAATAGATTCTTATGGGTGGGAAAAAAAGCACGTTGCGCCTTTAGCAGACTAATCAAACATAAGAAGGCGGGAGGCGTATGGCACACGAACATAAAAATCTACTATGCAGAAACCATACTGGCTCAACTAAGGGGATGGTTTACCACATACCACACCACTCTTTGGGCTGAGCTTGAAAAGCACCAAGTTATGGGAGGCAATTTATATAATTATCTTATAACCAGTCCCTTCCGCTTATCCACATCACCCACAGTAGCTCCTACAGTACAGGCTTCTACACAAATCTATACCCTCCACAGGTACTCTTACGCCTCTAAAATTCCAAATAACAGCTATTTCACTCCTAATACCTGATATATCCTTGACTAACTGGTGTACCACCAGAGCTCTTCTATTGGAAGACTTGTTTGTAGGACTAGCGCTTAAAACATTTAGAACGCTGCAACTTGAATATTCTTGTAGCAAGGTGTTACTTTTGCTCATGGACTACAGTTTGTGCTTATAAGAACTTAGCTCTTTCCATTATCCGTTTGCCCCATATTGCTGCAAGTTGTTAGGTTCAGCTATGGTAGGACAATGCATGATGGATCTTGTAGTGCAGAAAGACAGAGACTCTATTGCTACGGGTCAGAAATGGACTACAAGGCCCACAACGCCACTTGCTGGGAAGGAGCGTGGTGCGATGCACTGCCTGCTTGGAGGACCTTTTAAAAGGGGAGGCGGACCTGGTGAGCTGTCTCTTGGGACGCCATCTTGCAAGCGGCAGGAGGCCTGCAGCAAGGGTGCTAGGCCGGAAAAGCCTGGCCCTAAAGTGACAGAGGAAGGACCGCCTGTCGGAGGGATCCAATCTGCATCCCTGCTGATTGGACCGGGGAGAGGGACAACTCGGCACTTCTGAGCATCCAGAGTCACCTATCCACCAGCGTCTTGCGACTGGCTAAGCAGAGGACCGGGGACAACGACTCGTCCGGAGGCCGTGAACCAAGAGGGCCCTGTCGGAGGATCCCAGCGAGGCAAGGCCTCATGTGGTGAGAGGGCACCCGCCCACAAACACAACTAACTGTGTTGCAGGAAGGTGACTTCCACAACTTTACTTGTTTACCTAGGCTTGCTGGTATCTGCAGTACCGCAAGTCGAGTCACGCTGCATCCAGGATTAAGTTAGCGCCTTGATAAGGATCAGCATTCATCTGTCCTTTTTCATCATATATGTTAACTGTTCAACCTTCTTTCATTTCCCTTTGGATTACAAATTATTATTGTGCACCAACCAAGGCTAGCGAAGACTACTATTAACCAGAAGGAACAATTACAGAATTCAGCTTGTCCATCTGAACTAATATAGTAGGACACATACCTGGGAGTTACCCACTAGGGGGAACCAAAGTACACAAAGACACATGCTATCGTAGAACTTGTTGTATAGCTTTTATAAATCTGAGAGCTGGGTGAGGCCTAGTGGAGAGGTGCTTCAGTGCTAACGTATTACATTGGGGGAATCCCTCCACTGTGTACTTACTCAGGTCAAGTCTTCACTTTGCATTGTTCAAACTGATTGTTTACTCATATACCATTGACTCTCACATGGCCCTGTTTGAAGTCAACTGTTAATGTTTAACTGTGCCTATTTTTCTTCACCAAGTAAACATTCATTCCTTGGTTAAACTGCATTTGGTGTGGAGTCTTATCTGGTGTCATTGGACAGGTGGCCAATACAAGGTATGAAATGCTTAACTGTATTTATATTGCTGCATGGTTTCATTGTGGTTCCCAACCGTCAGTGGGTTCCACAATCAGTGTATTGTCCAGTTGTGGCAAGGGGAATTGAGCCAAACTTACAGGGGTTGATAGGCAGAGTACAGGCCCAAAACTAACCAGCAGCTCCTACGGGGGTAGTGCTACATTCTGTTCTATCCATCAGAGTTCTATAAATATATCCAAATCTCCCACTTACTGAAACATTACCACAAACTAATCACCTACCTACCTTGGCAAGTACAGTAGCCTTATGCCCCGAACACACGAGCGGTTTTCCCGTCGGAAAAAATACTGGTTTTCCTGACGGAATTCCTCTCAAGCCTGCCTTGCATACACACAGTCACACAAAAGTCCGGTGAACTTTTGACTGCCAAGAACGTGGTGACGTAAACGATTACGACGAGCCGACAAAATTAAGTTCTATGCTTCTGAGAATGCGTCAAATTGTTTCCGAGCATGCGTCGGAAAAGCATACAGACGAACGGTTTTCCCGCTAGGATTTTTTCCTGACGGGAAAAAAGAGATCCTGCTCTCTTTTTTTCCCCAGCAATTTTCCTGTGGGAAAAAGTCAGATGGAGCATACACACGGTCGGTATTACCAACGAAAAGCTCTCATCTGACTTTTTCCGATGGGAAAACCGTTCGTGTGTACGGGGCATCATACTACACATCCAACGCCACAAGAACCAAAGGCACGTCACTAATATATAATCAGCTACAAAACAAACAGGTATTCAGTAAAACACCCAATATACAAGCCTGGGAAAGGGACTTTGGGAAGGAATACGCGGACCAATGGAAAAAAGCACTTAGTATAACATATGCATCTACCAGAAGCACCAACCTGTGGGAACTGCTCCAAAAAATTGTGTTGAGATGGTACCTTAGCCCATATCGCGTATCAAAATTTGCTCCCGAATGGGGACACTACCTGTCACGTACCTGACGGTGACGAGCCCGGTTAGCAGAGGGAGGCCTCCCTTACGGCTCCCACCGGCGGCCCCTGGTGGTATAACAGGAAGCACGGAGGTGGAAGGGGTACGAGTGCCTGGCAGGATCAAGAACTACCGCAGGTGATCAGGAACCAGCAGGTGAGGAGGCAGGAACCAGGAACTACAGCAGGTGAGTGGACAGGAACCAGGAACTACAGCAGGTGAGTAGACAGGAACCAGGAACTACAGCAGGTGAGTAGACAGGAACCAGGAACTCAGAAGATGACCCGGACCGGGAGGCACCGCAGGTAGACTGGAACCACTGGGCAGCAGCAGATGAACAGGAACCAGCAGATGAGCAGACAGGAACCAGCAGATGAGCAGACAGGAACCAGGAACTGCAGCAGGTGAGTAGACAGGAACCAGGAACTCAGCAGATGACCCGGACCGGGCGGCACAGCAGGTAGACTGGAACCACTGGGCAGCAGCAGGTGAACAGGAACCAGCAGATGAGCAGACAGGAACCAGCAGATGAGCAGACAGGAACCAGCAGATGAGCAGACAGGAACCAGGAACTCAGCAGATTACCCGGACCGGGAGGCACAGCAGGTAAACTGGAACCACTAGGCAGCAGCAGGTGAACAAGAGCCAAGGTCAGGCAGGATCATCAGACAAGCCGGGGTCGGGTAAACTGGCAGGCAGCGAGGCACAAAAGGATCAGGCAATACCGAAGTCAGAAAACAGGCCGATGGTCAGGTACAGGCAGATAGCAGGAGGGTCACAGGAAGCCGGATCAGATAGTTACATAGTTACATAGTTACATAGTTAGTCAGGTTGAAAAAAGACAAAGTCCATCCAGTTCAACCATAAAAATAAAAAAAATATCGTGCAATCCCATATACCCAATTCTATACCCACAGTTGATCCAGAGGAAGGCAAAAAACCCCAGCAGAGCATGATCCAATTTGCTACAGCAGGGGAAAAATTCCTTCCTGATCCCCCGAGAGGCAATCGGATTTACCCTGGATCAACTTTACCTAGAACTGTTAGTACTCAGTTATATTATGTACATTTAGGAAAGTATCCATGCCTTTCTTAAAGCAATCTACTGAGCTGGCCAGAACCACCTCTGCAGGGAGTCTTTTCCACATTTTCACAGCTCTTACTGTGAAGAAACCTTTCCGCATTTGGAGATGAAATCTTTTTTCTTCTAGACGTAAAGAGTGCCCCCTTGTTCTCTGTGTTGACCGTAAAGTGAATAACTCATCACCAAGATCAATATATGGACCCCTTATATATTTGTACATGTTAATCATATCCCCCCTTATTCTCCTCTTCTCAAGAGTGAATAAATTCAGCTCCTCTAATCTTTCTTCATAGCTGAGCTCCTCCATGCCTCTTATCACTTTGGTTGCCCTTCTCTGCACTTTCTCCAGTTCCCCGATATGTTTTTTGAGAACTGGTGCCCAAAACTGAACTGCGTATTCCAGATGAGGCCTTACTAATGATTTGTACAGGGGCAAAATGATGTCTCTCTCTCTGGAGTCCATACCTCTCTTAATACAAGAAAGGACTTTGCTCGCTTTGGAAACCACAGCTTGGCATTGCATGCCATTATTGAGCTTATGATCTACCAAAACCCCCAGATCCTTTTCCACTACGGATCCCCCCAGTTGTATTCCCCCTAGTATGTATGATGCATTCATATTCTTAGCCCCCAAGTGCATAACTTTACATTTATCAACATTAAACCTCATCTGCCACATAGTCGCCCAATTAGACAGAGCATCGAGGTCGGCTTGTAAATTGGAGACATCCTGCAAGGACGTCATTCCACTGCATAGCTTGGTGTCATCTGCAAAGACAGAAATGTTACTTTTGATCTCAGACCCAATATCATTTATAAAGATATTAAAAAGTAAGGGTCCCAGCACTGAACCTTGGGGTACACCACTGATAACCTTAGACCATTCAGAGTAAGAATCATTAACTACTACTCTCTGAATTCTGTCTTTTAGCCAGTTTTCTATCCATTTACAAACTGATATTTCCAATCCTGTAGACTTTACCTTACACATGAGCCGTGTGTGGGGAACTGTATCAAACGCTTTTGCAAAATCCAAGTATACCACGTCCACAGCCACGCCTCTGTCCAAGGTTTTACTTACCTCTTCATAAAAAGAAATCAGGTTTGTCTGACAACTTATGTCTTTCATGAATCCATGCTGTCTGTTGCTGAAATAGTTTTTTTCCAGCAAGAACTCATCTATGTGGTCTTTTATTAATCTCTCCAGTATCTTCCCAACTATGGAAGTTAAACTAACAGGTCTATAGTTACTTGGTAAAGACTTTGTTCCCTTTTTAAATATAGGCTCCACATTGGCCCTGCGCCAATCCAGTGGTACTATTCCTGTCATTAATGAGTCCCTAAAAATTAGATACAATGGCTTTGAAATTACAGAGCTCAATTCTTTTAGGATCCGTGGGTGGATGCCATCTGGTCCAGGTGCTTTATCCACCTTTACTCTGTCTAAATATTTCTGGACCATATCACTTTTGAGCCATTGTGGATTTGGGGCTGTGTCACTACCACCCCCATTATGGACATGAACTCCCCCATGCTCCATTGTATACACAGAGCTGAAGAAAGTATTTAATAAATTAGCCTTTTCTTTGTCCCCAGTCACCCACTCTAGATTATTTTGTAAAGGGCCTACATGCTCAGACTTGACCTTTTTACTATTAATATATTTGAAGAATTTTTTGGGGTTTGTCCTACTATCTTTTGCAATCTGTCGTTCGTTTTGAATTTTTGCATCCTTGATTTCCTTTTTACATATCCTGTTATATTCTTTGTAACATATAAACGACACTAGTGTTCCTTCATTTTTATATTTTTTAAAAGCGCTTTTCTTATTGTTTATAGCTTTTTTAACTTTAACTGTGAGCCACATAGGTTTTATTTTTAGCCTTTTAAACTTATTGCCCATGGGAATATACTTTGCAGTGAGTTCACAAACAGTCTTTTTGAAGAATTCCCATTTCTGTCCTGTGCCCATTGGTGCCAATTTTCCCTCCCAGTCTAAGTCCTGGAGAGCAGCCCTCATCCTTGGAAAATTTGCTTTATTGAAATTAAGTGTTTTTATCCTTCCTGCATGTATTTCTTGCTTACAGCTAACATCAAATGAAATCATGTTATGGTCACTGCTACCCAGGTGTTCCTTTATCTGAACATTAGTAATGTGCTCTGCATGGTTTGAGATTACCAGGTCCAACAGAGCATCATTCCTAGTTGGGGCCTCAATAAACTGGACCATAAAATTGTCCTGCAATAGGCTTATAAATTTTTGCCCTTTAACTGTCCCAGCAGTGCCATTACTCCAGTCAATTTCTGGGTAGTTAAAATCCCCCATTATTATCACCGTCCCAGCCCTTGCTGCCCTTTCCATCTGTGCAAGGAGCTGAGTCTCCACCTCCTCATTAACATTGGGTGGTCTATAACAAACTCCAATGATTAACTTTGAACTACGCACATCTGTATGCAGTTCCACCCATAATGCTTCAGCCTCATCACACTCTCCATCAACCAGGTCCTCTTTCACACTCGCTTTGAGATCACTTCTCACATAGAGACAGACCCCGCCACCTTTCCTTTTTGCCCTGTCTCTCCGAAAGAGTGCATAGCCAGGAATATTAATAATCCAGTCATGTGAGGATTGAAGCCACGTTTCAGCAATACCGATTACGTCATAGCTCTCCTCATGCACCAGAGCTTCCAACTCACCTATTTTGCTTGGCAGACTTCTGGCCTTGGTGAACAAACACTTTAATGTATTACATTTTTCTCTGGTGTTTTTCATATAGTTTTTAGTAGTACAAATGGCACTATAGTTTCCAATGGCTGTTTGCAACATGGGAACTTTCTTGTCACCTGCCATAACCCTCCCCCCATCTATCCCCATTCCACTCTCCATTAATGTCTGACCACTAACTGACCTGTGTGCCCGATGTAATTCTAGTTCACCCTCCCCCCTCAAACCTAGTTTAAATACTCCTCCAGCCTTCCCCTAAACCTCTCCCCCAGCACCGCAGACCCCCTACCATTCAAGTGCAAACCGTCTTTAGCATATAGGCTGCACCCCAATGAAAAGTCAGCCCAGTGCTCTAGAAACCCAAATCCCTCCTCCCTACACCAGGTCTTTAGCCATGCATTCAGCTCTCTAATCTCCCCCTGCCTTTCCTGTGTTGCGCATGGCACAGGCAATATTTCAGAGAATATCACCTTGGAGGTCCTTGCCTTCATCTTGCAGCCTAGTTCTTTAAATTGATTCTTAAGGAGCCTCCACCTTCCATGTATACTGTCATTGGTTCCAACGTGGACCAAGACAGCTGGGTCATGCCCAGCCCCTCCCAGTAATTTATCCACCCGGTCCACCACATGCCGAACCCTGGCACCAGGGAGACAGCAAACCATTCGGTTGAGGCGATCCTGGCGACAAATTATTCTATCAGTCCTTCTGATTATAGAATCCCCTATAACCACCAACTGTCTTGGCCTACCTGCACTCCCCTCACCACCTCTACTAGATGGGTTGCTCTCCCGGCTGTTAGGGGTAGCAGTGACATCTAGGGCTGCCACCTCTGTGTTTGCCACCTCCACATCTTCACCCAACGTGGAAAATTTGTTTTGATGCACAACTACAGGACTGGCCTTCCTTTTCTGCAAGCCCCTTCCACTCCCTCTAACTACATTAACCCATCTTCCTATCTGATAATCCTGACTTGCCACTCCACCCTCCACATCAGCCCTACTGACCACCTGCTGAGCGAGCAGAGGACCCCTTTCAAGGTTGTCCTTTCCGCCCAGTGTTGCAACTTGCTCTTCCAGATCTCTAATGCGAGCTTCCAGAAGGGCAACCTGCTCACATCTGTCACAGCGGTATCCATCCTGGAGCTGTTGCACCAATTTTGCATACATGTGGCACACTGTGCACTGAGCAAAACCTTCAACCCTGCTAGCACTCATTTCCCAGTTACAATATAATTACTTGTAGGAAGTTTATAATGTTACTCACAGTTTAGAAGACTCCTGTCTTAACTCCTGTTTTAAACTCCTGGTTTTTAACTCTCCACTGTAGTTCAAAATTCCACTGATGTTCACAAAATCCACATGCAAGCCACCATCAGCAGGGAGCCAGCTCCTAAGGGAGTTTGTACAGACACTTATATACTCACCTGTGAACAATTAACCACTCCCCTTAATTAGCAGAAAGAAAAAAAGCTGTTTAAAAAGTGTCAGAGAAAGGAGTGGGGGAGGGGAAGTATTTTTAAAACTGATAAACGTATCAAATAAAGGACAAAAAATACAAATAAATCAACACTTGCAAGCAGAAGCAGTTGAAAGCAAAACTCCTGGTTTTTAACTCTCCACTGTAGTTCAAAATTCCACTGATGTTCACAAAATCCACATGCAAGCCACCATCAGCAGGGAGCCAGCTCCTAAGGGAGTTTGTACAGACACTTATATACTCACCTGTGAACAATTAACCACTCCCCTTAATTAGCAGAAAGAAAAAAAGCTGTTTAAAAAGTGTCAGAGAAAGGAGTGGGGGAGGGGAAGTATTTTTAAAACTGATAAACGTATCAAATAAAGGACAAAAAATACAAATAAATCAACACTTGCAAGCAGAAGCAGTTGAAAGCAAAACTCCTGGTTTTTAACTCTCCACTGTAGTTCAAAATTCCACTGATGTTCACAAAATCCACATGCAAGCCACCATCAGCAGGGAGCCAGCTCCTAAGGGAGTTTGTACAGACACTTATATACTCACCTGTGAACAATTAACCACTCCCCTTAATTAGCAGAAAGAAAAAAAGCTGTTTAAAAAGTGTCAGAGAAAGGAGTGGGGGAGGGGAAGTATTTTTAAAACTGATAAACGTATCAAATAAAGGACAAAAAATACAAATAAATCAACACTTGCAAGCAGAAGCAGTTGAAAGCAAAACTCCTGGTTTTTAACTCTCCACTGTAGTTCAAAATTCCACTGATGTTCACAAAATCCACATGCAAGCCACCATCAGCAGGGAGCCAGCTCCTAAGGGAGTTTGTACAGACACTTATATACTCACCTGTGAACAATTAACCACTCCCCTTAATTAGCAGAAAGAAAAAAAGCTGTTTAAAAAGTGTCAGAGAAAGGAGTGGGGGAGGGGAAGTATTTTTAAAACTGATAAACGTATCAAATAAAGGACAAAAAATACAAATAAATCAACACTTGCAAGCAGAAGCAGTTGAAAGCAAAACTCCTGGTTTTTAACTCTCCACTGTAGTTCAAAATTCCACTGATGTTCACAAAATCCACATGCAAGCCACCATCAGCAGGGAGCCAGCTCCTAAGGGAGTTTGTACAGACACTTATATACTCACCTGTGAACAATTAACCACTCCCCTTAATTAGCAGAAAGAAAAAAAGCTGTTTAAAAAGTGTCAGAGAAAGGAGTGGGGGAGGGGAAGTATTTTTAAAACTGATAAACGTATCAAATAAAGGACAAAAAATACAAATAAATCAACACTTGCAAGCAGAAGCAGTTGAAAGCAAAACTCCTGGTTTTTAACTCTCCACTGTAGTTCAAAATTCCACTGATGTTCACAAAATCCACATGCAAGCCACCATCAGCAGGGAGCCAGCTCCTAAGGGAGTTTGTACAGACACTTATATACTCACCTGTGAACAATTAACCACTCCCCTTAATTAGCAGAAAGAAAAAAAGCTGTTTAAAAAGTGTCAGAGAAAGGAGTGGGGGAGGGGAAGTATTTTTAAAACTGATAAACGTATCAAATAAAGGACAAAAAATACAAATAAATCAACACTTGCAAGCAGAAGCAGTTGAAAGCAAAACTCCTGGTTTTTAACTCTCCACTGTAGTTCAAAATTCCACTGATGTTCACAAAATCCACATGCAAGCCACCATCAGCAGGGAGCCAGCTCCTAAGGGAGTTTGTACAGACACTTATATACTCACCTGTGAACAATTAACCACTCCCCTTAATTAGCAGAAAGAAAAAAAGCTGTTTAAAAAGTGTCAGAGAAAGGAGTGGGGGAGGGGAAGTATTTTTAAAACTGATAAACGTATCAAATAAAGGACAAAAAATAAAAATAAATCAACACTTGCAAGCAGAAGCAGTTGAAAGCAAAACTCCTGGTTTTTAACTCTCCACTGTAGTTCAAAATTCCACTGATGTTCACAAAATCCACATGCAAGCCACCATCAGCAGGGAGCCAGCTCCTAAGGGAGTTTGTACAGACACTTATATACTCACCTGTGAACAATTAACCACTCCCCTTAATTAGCAGAAAGAAAAAAAGCTGTTTAAAAAGTGTCAGAGAAAGGAGTGGGGGAGGGGAAGTATTTTTAAAACTGATAAACGTATCAAATAAAGGACAAAAAATAAAAATAAATCAACACTTGCAAGCAGAAGCAGTTGAAAGCAAAACTCCTGGTTTTTAACTCTCCACTGTAGTTCAAAATTCCACTGATGTTCACAAAATCCACATGCAAGCCACCATCAGCAGGGAGCCAGCTCCTAAGGGAGTTTGTACAGACACTTATATACTCACCTGTGAACAATTAACCACTCCCCTTAATTAGCAGAAAGAAAAAAAGCTGTTTAAAAAGTGTCAGAGAAAGGAGTGGGGGAGGGGAAGTATTTTTAAAACTGATAAACGTATCAAATAAAGGACAAAAAATAAAAATAAATCAACACTTGCAAGCAGAAGCAGTTGAAAGAAAAACTCCTGGTTTTTAACTCTCCACTGTAGTTCAAAATTCCACTGATGTTCACAAAATCCACATGCAAGCCACCATCAGCAGGGAGCCAGCTCCTAAGGGAGTTTGTACAGACACTTATATACTCACCTGTGAACAATTAACCACTCCCCTTAATTAGCAGAAAGGAAAAAAAAAGCTGTTTAAAAAGTGTCAGAGAAAGGGGGGGAGTATTTTTAAAACTGATAAACGTATCAAATAAAGGACAAAAAATACAAATAAATCAACACTTGCAAGCAGAAGCAGTTAAAAGCAAAACTCCTGGTTTTTAACTCTCCACTGTAGTTCAAAATTCCACTGATGTTCACAAAATCCACATGCAAGCCACCATCAGCAGGGAGCCAGCTCCTAAGGGAGTTTGTACAGACACTTATATACTCACCTGTGAACAATTAACCACTCCCCTTAATTAGCAGAAAGGAAAAAAAGCTGTTTAAAAAGTGTCAGAGAAAGGGGGGGGGAGTATTTTTAAAACTGATAAACGTATCAAATAAAGGACAAAAAATACAAATAAATCAACACTTGCAAGCAGAAGCAGTTAAAAGCAAAACTCCTGGTTTTTAACTCTCCACTGTAGTTCAAAATTCCACTGATGTTCACAAAATCCACATGCAAGCCACCATCAGCAGGGAGCCAGCCAGATACAGGTAAACAAGGCAGATCAGGTCACTTGGGATAAACGCTGTAGAGCAGACAGCAGGGACTGTCTGCAAGTGAGGAGTTTAAATAGCCCTTCGGGCGTCACCTGCGGGGGCGGGAACCAGGAAGTCCAGGGCGTCTGTTCCTGACAGGGTTTCCATGACACTACCGCACATACTGTGGTTTTGTCCACATATTGGAAATTATTGGGTTTGCATCTTCAATATAATTGGGCACGTTATAGGCATACAAGTTTCACCTTCCCCGGGTATGGCACTTCTATCACTAGGTATAGACTTAATTCCAACTAAAATGAGGACAATAGTATCTCATATACTCTTAGCAGGCCAACTTAATATATTCAGGCACTGGAAGGATAGCACACCTCTTAACCTGGCAGAAACCCTGCAAATAATAAACACACACGGTGCATATGAAATACTATTTGCATACAGTACATGTAACCATTTGAAGATTACTGAACTTTGGTGCCATTGGAATAAATGGTATTCACAGCATATGGGGGCAACAACTCCCAATATGAAAGCGTGTATGGATAACTTGTGATATCAGACTGTAACTAAAGGTTTAAAACTGTTGTTTTCTTTTTACTAGAGTTGGTTAACTGGCATTTGATTTTTTCTTTTTTTAATTTTTCTTACTTTTCAATGTCCATTTACCGTATGTTGCAAAAGTATGTAAATACTAACTAACAGCATGATATGGATCACTAGATTGTAACTGGTTTATGTGTCAACTAGTTGATCATCGTCAACTGTAACCTACTCTACATGGGACTGAGATAAGTAATATAAACAATTGTTGTTCTCTTCATATAATGAACCATATCTGTTATGCACTAACAGTGGTTGGATCAACCACTATAAGCACAATATGTCTTGTACGTCTTACTTGTTTGTTTATGAAAAAACAATATAAAACCTATTGAAATTAAGAATAGTTGTAGGTGTTGCGGCCTGCAGTCTCATAAAAAGTATTAAAAGGGCAATTTTTATGGTGCACAATATCAATTATTTAGGGTTTAAAACTACATTATGTGTGGAATAATTTGTAAGGGGACATAAAAACTTTTCTATAATTCACAATACAATGTAAATGAGTAGCATATGGTTAGCAACAGTAAATGATGAATAAAACCATGGTTTAAAATATAAATCACTAATGTTTTTTTTTCTATTGTGTGTACTACAAAGTATTGGTCTAATACAGGACACATTTTCTTTGTCATTTGTTTTTCACATGTTAATACATTTAACCAGCTATTTTGTGATGAATCAATATGTGATCACATTGCCACCTTGTGGAAATGGAACATAAAATGGAAATTACATTTTTATTACTGTTCAAACAGTAAATGAACATAGCACTTAATTCAAAGTGCTGTACGTAAATCATCCAACGAAAAGGTAGCTTGCACTCATCTGATGTTAGTAAAGTGATAGCTGATTGATTGCTATGGATTTGGCAATGTACAATTGGTGACTTGCACTTTGCGTTGCTTCTTGAAAAAGTCTGTTATTAGTCTTATAATATGGTAAGCAATAATTTGCACTTTTTCTAAATATTTTCAAAATGTAAGTTTTCCATTTTTGTG
Source organism: Rana muscosa (assembly GCA_029206835.1). Classification (NCBI taxonomy): domain Eukaryota; kingdom Metazoa; phylum Chordata; class Amphibia; order Anura; family Ranidae; genus Rana; species Rana muscosa. Next base: position 17,822,917 of record JARGYO010005626.1, read on the forward strand.
GGGCACAAATTGACAGTTAACTATTGTTCTTGAATAGCAAAAAAACATTTATCACCCAATAGCAGACAGATCTCCATAGCTGGGATTTATAGGCACACTGCTTAGCTTTGTATCATCTGCAAATATTGAGATTGAGCTATTTATCCCATCCTCAATATCATTAATGAATAAATTAAACAGAATTGGCCCCAGGACAGTACCCTGAGGGACCCCACTTACCACACTGGACCATTCCGAGTACTCACCATTTATCACCACCATTTGGACACGCCCCTGTAACCAGTTTTCAATCCAGTACATACTCTATGGTCCATGCAAAAAGACCTCAGTTTGTAAAGTTAATGTTTGTGGGGGACTCTATCAAATGTCTTTGCAAAATCCAGATTTACCACATGCACCGGCCTTCCTTTATCTAGATAACAGCTCACTTCCTCATAGAATGATAAAAGATTAGTCTGGCATGAACAATCCTCCATGAATCCATGCTGATTACTGCTAATGATACTGTTTTCATCAGAAAAATCTTGGATATGGTCCCTTATCAACCCTTCAAATAGCTTACATACTATTGATGTTAGGCTGACTAGCCTGGAGTTTACAGGTATACATTTCTGCCATTTTTTAAATATTGGTACCACGTTGGCTTTTCTTTTCTCCAATCAGCTGGTACCATTCCAGTCAGTACACTGTCCAAAAAAATTAGGAACAATGGTCTGGCTATCGCCTGACTGTGTTCCTTAAAGACCCTCGGGTGTAAGCCATCTGGTCCTGGTGACTTATTTATGTTAAGTTGTTCAAGTCTATTTCTGATACTGTCTTCTTTTAGCCATTAAGGTGCATTCTGTGACGTGTTATTAAAATTACAATCTTTGTTACAATATCGCCCTTTTTCCTTTTGACTTCTAGCATTGGTATACAAGCCTTGTAATTTTTTCCTGTCGCATATGATTTCCTTGTTAGTTATTATGAGGCTGCTATTTTGATTTTCCAGCCCACTTACCTTGGGTTTTGATATTCTAGTCACCCTACCACTAATGCCCCCAATATTACCTGCTGAGCCTTGCTCAATGCTGGCTAGCTCTATATCTGGACCCTCCCCTCCAACACCTAAGGGCCCCTCTAACTTTTTGTCAAAGTGCACAGTCTATTTGCCTTTAGTATATCATCTCCTATGTCTCTTCTGCATTAAAGATTCTTAATTGCCTATCCGCACTGTTCACTGAGATGTGCATTTGCAGCTCTTTGTATGATTTCACCATCAATAGAGACAAATGAACTCCCGTGCATGCATGGGAGTGACATCATTTTGGCCCGGCCAATCTAAATGGCCAAAGATTCGAAGAAGATTGGAAGAAGACTGCCTAAAGTTGTTAAGAGGTCAACATAGTTCTGCTTTAACTGCTCCTAAAAGAGTAACTGGAAAGTTGGAAGGTTGTAAAGTTCAACGTGCATGTTCTAGCTTGTCAGTGGCATATCTTCCTGACCTGGAAATCAAGCCATAGATTATAGGGTTGGAAGCAGGGCCGGTGCTACCACTAGGCAAACTAGGGGGCTGCCTAGGGTGCACTGCCATTTTCGGTGCTGTATTACAAATACCTCTATAATAAATGTTATAACCTCTAGTGGGTGCTGCTGGGATAAAGCGTGCACATCTGGGGGGGATGCAGGGGATGCATCTGCTTCATGTTACTCAGGCAGCCGCTCTGTAGTGTCATTATAAAGTCACAGCACTGGAGGACATGTCCTGATGGAATGGAAGCAAACATTCCCTGTGTGCCTCTATAATTAGTGCTCTCTACTGCAGCCACATGCTTCCTCTAGTGCTAGCTCCTGTCACACTTATGCTCGGGCAAAGGGAGTGGATTCAGGGGCGGAGCCGGGGGGAGGGGCAAAATTAGGTTTCGTCTGGGGTGTCAAAAATCTTTGCACCAGCCCTGGTTAGAAGAGCTTTATTAATTTGGCCAGAAACTGAGCAAACCACTCTGGAAGATATCATAGCACACCTAGGAAGCCTATACAGTGAGAGCCGAGTTATGCTGCAAGTTCTTTTTGCAGAGTCAACAAGACGGGATAATACCCCAGTTTGTAATGGTCATTCAAGATTCTTCTGAAAAAGAAGGATCGACTGGACTGCGCTACTGTTGGCAGCCTGGATCAAGTGATGCATGACCAGTTAATTCCAGAGATTTGAGTTGATTCCCTAAAAAGGTCTCTGAAAGAGTTGCTGATGCTGCAGTGAGGCTTAAAACTATTCTTTGGGTGGCAGTGGAGAAAGAACAGAAGGAGGCAGAGGCCATAATGATGGTTACTAAGGAAAGCATAAAACCGCTGTTGAGAGAGAAAGCCACTGCCCCCTTCCCCATATGCAATTTACAGAGTGCTGTTTAGAGATTTGGGTCAATTGAGTCCATTACGCGGTATTTGCTGTTAAAAAAGAATCGGGTCAGCCCCAGTCTGACAAAAATGCCCTCTGAAGGAAACCTTATTGAAGGAAACCTGTGTTGGCTGTGTGGATAACAGGGACATATCACAAAGAAATGTAAAGTAAGGGAAGACATGCCTCATCCGTGCCTGCCGTTAAACTATAATTTCCCAGGACAGGGGGTCACCTGTGGAAACAAATTCATCTTGCCTTAGGCTTAACTCTAAGATGATCTCTTCCTGCTGTCAGGAAGGTGTTGCTGAGAACAGTAGTTCTGTGCAAGCTGGTGCGTGATTGCGGGTAAGTGCAATCCCCGCCACGTGCAATCCCCGGCACCAGGCGGGCTATTTAAACTCAGCTGAAACACTGAAGCTTTGCTGTCTGATCTACAGAATTCCCTGGGGGTTATCTGCTAATCTTCAACCGTTCCTGTGTTTATCTGGCTTGCCTTTGACTACCCTTGCTATCCGCCTGCATCTGCCCCTGGCTTGACCTTGACTTTGCATCTGTCTTATCCGCTGGTTCCTTCGTGCCTGCCTGTTATCGACCCTGCTTGTTTAGTGACTCTGCTCCTGCCTCTGCACCTGTTCCAGTACTACCTGTCTGTGTATGACCGGGCTTACCTGACCTTCCTGTGTTCCAATCCCTTGGAACCTCCTCTCTGCCTGACTGCCTACTCATTCCAGTGTGTTGCACCCTGACATGAGCCTGCTCCAGTCGCCAGCCAAGTCTGCTGTCTCCAGGCTGCTGTATCCTTTTCACAGTGCCATCCGGAACTCCGGACCTGCTTCTTAGCTGTTGATCCTGCCAGGCACTCGTGCTACTCTGTACTCCAGCGCCTCCTGTATACTCTACCAGGGGCCTTGAGTCAGAGGCATAAGAGAGGCCTTCCTCTGCAGATCAGGCTCATCTACTAGGTACATGACAGTATCAGACAGCCATGTCTTAGCCCGAGCGAGGAATCTATCCTATGGAGGAACTTTGTCAACATCTGGCAGGCCTGACACAGGCTGTCAAAAAAAAATCTGCAAGAGGGCTATACCCGATTGGAGGAACGTGTTTAAGCTCTGTCATCTCCTGCTAGAACCCAGGGGTCACCACATTCCATTGCCTGTGTAGGAAGTTCACGCTCTACACCTGCAGTAGTGATGTTTCCCCCTGAGCCTCGTGTTCCTACACCTGAAAGATTCTCCGAAGAACGTAGCAAATTCAGGGCGTTCCAAAATGCCTGCAAACTTTATTTTGCTCTGCCGCCACGCACCTTCTCCTTAGAGGCTACCAAGGTGGGCTTTGTAATTTCCTTATGTAGCGGTTGGTTTCTACTAGTAACTAACATCCAACATATCACCCTGCTGCCAGACCTTCATCTATCACATCAGAGACAATGAACAGTCATTTGCGTTGTTTTGTTTTTGTTTATTGGGGGATATAACTTGGATGGGGTAAGGGGGATATGGTATGCCCATAGAACATGTTGCTTTGCCATCATACAGTATTTAGTGAACATAGATAAATTGATTTAACCTTGAAGAACTGATGTACTTCTAACATTTTACAGTCTTTTACCCTGCAAAACACCATGCAAACTATTGCTCCTTCTCCTCTGCATCAATACCATGCAGACTGTTGCTCCCAGGACTTCTCTCCTCCTGCACAAAACTTCCACTGTAAAACTATTAGAATCTGTCCCATCATTTTCATTATGACAAAAGGGACCACTCTGAATAATCCCAGATGCTGGCTGTAATTGGTTGTACTTGGTGGTATTAAACTGCATAGTTACTAGGCCAGGGGCCTGCAGTACCCCTCCCCAGGAGGCCTAGTAGTTTAACAAATTGTACTGGTAGATGGACTACTGATACCCGATAGCCCGACTTGCAAATCCTGCGCTCTCAGACGACATCGATTTGACACACTTCCCCACAGTCTCTCCTCTGATCCAGTTTTCCTCATTAATGACCATGTAATGATGAGGACTTCTTCCATGACCGTGTATGGACAAAGTTCCCTCACAGATTCCCTGGCATGCCTCAGCACCTAGCACTCCACTGTGGTACACTCACTGACCTTTTCCTGCCCCGAGTCCATAATGGAGAACTTTATCTGGACATACGTTCCTCCAGCCTCCAGCCACTCTGATCCAGGAATTCCTCATCAATGACCGTGTAATGATGAGGACTTCACCAATGACCGTGTAAAGGTGAAGTTCCCTCACAGCTCTCCCAGATGGGGGTGGTGGCCCCTGCCACTGTCTAGTACTCCATTCTCCACTTCTCCCTGCTGACAACTCCTCCCCAATGGCATGTTATCTCAGCTTATATAGGAGGCCCGCCCCCTGCCAATACCAAGTGGGGATTGGCCAGGGCTCCCACATGAGCTGCCTGCCACTCCAGTCCCAGGCCCTGCCCCCTCTCTAGAACAATCTCCCTAGAGACAGGGGAGGTGCCTCAGAACTAGAGCACAGGTGGCCACACCCACTGCTACACTAACCACTCCCTGCCCCCAGATAAAAACAAGCAGGCCTAGCCTGAAGCATAGGCCTGCCTAAATTTACCTGCGCTGACAGTTTTACCTAGAAAAATCCTATTCTAGCACCTACCTATGGTAGAGGGTGCTACATTCACCTCCACCAAAATCACAGCTGTCCTCAGCTGTGGAATTTTTTTTTTTTACAAAAGTATCTCCTGGGCCCAGGAGTAAAGGCATGCCATATCAACTGGTTGGATGGGGGGAAAGGGCAAAAACTTGGATGGGAGTTTTATATAAAAGTACAAAAATAGAATATGTACACTCTGACCATATATATACATTGCACATTTTATACACATCCTAACTACAAGTCCCTGCAGCTAGCTTTACATACAAGTGAAGCCAGAGCACTGCTCCCTTAGGAGGAATACTCTGCCTGTCACAGGTCTTCATCTGTTCCCACGGTGGCGTTCCTAAAAGAAGACACAGACAAATATACAACCTATCTATACAAGCTGACTGTACATCAACACTTCACCATGCAGAGGGGGTTACAATCCTCTACATGGTGACAGAAGAAAACACTATTCTTCAAAAGTTTTCAAAGAATGTTTTTCCCTGCTTTTCTCTCACTCCCTCAGGAGGGATCTAAGGGGACCTCCTGGTGGATACAGTCAAAACATACATGCCGGTGAGCAATAAAACCTTCTGATTGCTCCTGGGTGGAGGGACCCCTCCTGAAGGGTAGGTAGCAAAAAGGTTTGGCAGGGACAGTACACCCTAGTGTCCATGATACTTCCTCCTATCAGGCACCCTGGGTGGCAGGCGATCACTGTCCTCTGCATACAGTTTGTCTTTAGAGAGACCCACCCAGACCCTGCCCTGGTCTTGCAGTCCTGGTGGGTGCTCCTACTTGTGGGCTACACAACATAGCAGTCCAGCTACAAATAGAAGCGTGGATCCGGCAACCTCCTCCGGCTATCCCCCTCTCCTCTGACAGACACAGAGTGGCTCCTAGTAGACCGACCCACCTTTACAACTAGGACCCTGTCTCAGTGTATAGCGCGGTTAAGCCTCCATTCTTCCCGAATATCTTTGAACCGGGTCCAGACATCACTTTCTGGCACCCGCAGCAGCTTGGGCACATGCAAATAGTCCCAAATTAGGTCATCCTCCCACTCTCCCTGTGAGTCCTCGATGATGTCCATAATTTGGAATGGGATATCGGGGTAATCTAAGCCCCACTTCAGAGCAACACTCCTTTGTACCTCCCGCTGGAAACAGGAGAGCCTGGGCAGGTCTTTGAGTTGCCCCCTGCCAGGCAGGACACAGGCATCTGGGGCCTTGATGACCCATTGCCTGTATGTGGCTGCCCTGGTCTGGGTAGTGGAAGGCTGATTTGTGAAAAGTCTGTGGGTCTAGACTAGGGTGTGTACTGGGGTCTGTGGTTCCTCCATCCCCTCGGACGGGGTTCCTATGGATGGGGAATCCTCTGCGATCCATGGCTCCTCGTTACTGGAGTCTTCCTCTGGGGAGGATCAGGAGAAAAGTTTTTCTATGAATTCAAACCTGTCCAGTACTCTGGGCGAACCCCAGTCAATGACCCGACCCTCGCTCACCCCATCCAGCTCACCTGAAGGATCTTTCTCCTCCTGCAGCATGGGCTCCTTCCGGATGGGCACAGCGAGGGTCTTAATTGGAGCGGGCTCTTCAGGGAGATCAATCGGAGGCCGCACACTGGCACCTGCAACCTCCGGGCCCCTGGCCAGTCCACAGGTCTCCCGACAGTCTTTTCTTCCTCTATGTCCCGGACCTCTGGGGTGGACAAGCCTGATGGCAGATCTTCTCCATCTTTGGTGGGTGAAACATGGCCCTCTCCGGCCCTCCGTGACAAGTGCGACTGCGGCATGCAAAGTCCTGTGAGCAGGCTAGTAGAGTAGTACCTAGACTCCCGCTGCACCGGCCCTAACCGGGTTAGTGGCTTCCCACAGTGACCGCACTGGGCCCAGGCGCTGACTTCAGCCGTCGGAATGTGGCACTTGGGACACAGCATGCATGCTCCACTCTTCCGATTACCCCCAAGTCAAGTCCTCCTGTGAGCTTCAGCCGGATGCCGGTGTCCAATAGGGGTGCCGAAATTAATCGCTGCATCAGTGCATCGCGATTCGGGTGTCCCCGATGCGATTCCGATGCATGCGACAGGGAAAATCGATTACCGGGATGATGCCCGCAGCTGCAGGCATCATCCCGGTACCGTTTTTTGAGCGGCTTTCCAGTGATAACAACCGATACGGCTAAAAGCCGCTCGGTTGTTATCCCGGAGGAGCGGGAGGGGACATCCCCCCTCCTGCCTCCTTCCGCCGCTCTGACCAGGCCTCCCGTCCCACCGGGAGATCCGATCTATGAGCCGCTACTTGCGGCGGCTAGAGACAGACTGGAACGAAGCATCGGCTTTGTTCCAGTCTGTATGTAAACACGGAAGCGACGTCACAACGTCACTTCCACTTTACTCGGCTGCCAATGGCGCCAGTTTTAAAAGAAAATGACAGTATTCAGAATCGCCGTTTTTGGCGATCTGAATACTTTGAAGTGCAAAGGAGGGATTAGAATTTTTTTTTTTTTAAAGCGCCCCTGTCCCCGCGAGCTCTCGCAGCAAAGAAAACACATACTCATGCCACGCCCGCACCCGCGCCCGCATATGTAAACGGTGTTCAAATCACACATGTGAGGTATCGCCACGATCGTCAGAGCGAGATAAATAATTCTAGCACTAGACCTCCTCTGTAACTCTAACCTGGTAACCCATTAATTTTTTTAAAAGCGTAGCCTATGGAGATTTTTAGGTACCGTAGTTTGTCACCATTCCACAAGTGTGCGCAGAAAGACACTCACGCGGAATCGAATCAAATCGAATCGCTTACCAGATAATCGTAATCGAATCGTGAGACCAGTGAAGATGCACACCCCTAGTGTCCATCAGCACCCGATCCTGCATGTCAGACGACCAATGCATAGCGGGTATCCTCCGATCACCCTCCGCCATCTTCATCTGCCTCGTGTCTGGCGCGCAGCACGCTGGTCTCTCACTGTCCTCTGCTGGGGCGTAACTCCGCCCACATGCTAGTTGGTTCAGCGTGCGAGGAACTGTAAACAGGCCGCAGGCAGTGTGCTCTGTACTGACACCTGGTGGCAGGCGCTGATGAATTACAGGCACTGTCCAGGCATGTCGTTTTAGAAACTGCGTCACAGAAGCTAGAACTGAAGGCAGGCAAACTATGCAGCAATCACCATTAACACAATAAAGTCTCTCCTTGTAACATCCTACTGAGTGGGACTGACCGTGCAACATCCCGTCGTAGACACCCCCTTGTGGCATTCCGTTACTAGGGGCAGACGTTCACAAACACCTTTTACTGTGTTGAGCAGGATTTAATAAAGTAATTTGAACTTCTGCAAACAGTGTGTAATGTCCGCGCCATGCAGAGATCTGGACATATTTGTAATCCAATGAGCGCGATTCCTCGCCGTGGTTGCCACGAGTGATAGCACATGGTTACAATCACTGGTTGCAGGGCTTATCGCTGTTGTGAGTGTCCATTGTAACAACTGGGTGCAGGGGCGTGATGGCAGCGTTGATCCTGGACAGTTGCTATGGACAACGACACTTGCCAATAAACTTAAGTTTGGTTGCTATGGGCAAAGCTGTTAGGGACTGAAGAGCACGAGGCTGAAAAGCGCAAATCGTCTCTCACCAAACGTAACTAACACAAGGATCAGCAAAAGCAGCCCAAAGGGTGGCGCCATCCGAATGGAACTTCCCCTTTATAGTGCTGTCGTACATTTCGTACGTCACTGCGCTTTGCTCTAGCATTTTTTTTCATGATCGTGTGTAGGCAAGGCAGGCTTGAGAAGAATCACGTCGAGAAAAACGTTGTTTTTATCAATGACATTAAAAACGGTCGTGTGTACGCGGCATTAGAATCTGTCTTATCATCTTCATTATGACAAAAGGGACCACTCTGAATAATCCCAGATGCTGGCTGTGATTGGTTGTACTTGGTGGTATTAGACTGCGTAGTTACTAGGCCAGGTGCCTGCAGTACTCCTCCCCGGGAGGCCTAGTAGTTTAACAGGTTGTACTGATAGATGGACTACTGATCCCAGATAGCCCGACTTGCAAATCCTGCGCCCTCAGGTGACATTGATTTGACACACTTCCCCACAGTCTCTCCTCTGATCCAGGATTCCTCCTCAATGACCGTGTAATGATGAGGACTTCTTCCATGACCGTGTATGGACAAAGTTCCCTCACAGACTCCCTGGCATGCCTCAGCACCTAGCACTCCACTGTGGTACACTCATGACCTTTTTCTGCCCCGAGTCCATGATGGAGAACTTTATCTGGACATACGTTCCGACAGCCTCCAGTCACTCTGATCCAGGAATTCCTCATCAATGACCGTGTAATGATGAGGACTTCACCAATGACCATGTAAAGGTGAACTTCACTCACAGCTCTCCCAGGCTCCTCCGCCGGGCCTCACCCCCCCCAGATGGGGGTGATGGCCCCTGCCACTGTCTAGTACTCCATTCTCCACTTCTCCTGGCTGACAACTCCTCCCCAGTGGCATGTTACCTCAGCTTATATAGGAGGCCCGCCCCCTAAAAATACCAAGTGGGTATTGGCCAGGGCTCCCACATGAGCTGCCTGCCACTCCAGTCCCAGGCCCTGCCCCCTCTCTGGAACAATCTCCTGTGACAGCAGGAAGGTAAAGTCACCTGGTTGCATCCAGGGGGGTAGATATATTTCGCCCAGATTCAGGCTTTACGCCGACTTATACAACTAGGTGGAGAGTTGTATAAGCCCAGCTAAGGCTAGTGGGCTCATGGATGACTCATACCTCTAGGGAGAGTGTGGGGCGTCGTGCAGACAGAGATGAGGAGACCAGCTGAACCTTGTCAGCTCATTTAGGCCTCTATAAGAACTCCCAGCTTCATTAGATGTTAGCTCATGCCTGGAACCAGACCTGTGTGGACTGTCTAGGGAGAGTGAACCCCTGTGCGGTGAGAAAAAGCCTGTGTGGCTATTTGCTTGGACATTTAAAACCAGGGACTTAGGGACTAGGACAGCACTAGGCTGATCCCAGTTGTTAGTTAGGAAACCTGTATGTTTAGTCAGAGGTCAAGTTGACCAGGATTTATTTTGTTTATATGTTTCTTTTGGCTTTGCTGTGTTTTGTCACTGTAAATAGAAAATAAACCGCACCTTTTTTTTGATTTTGAAAACCACAACCTCCGTTTGCTGGGCCTGTTTTTGTGTGGGGAGCCCATCCCGGGGGTCACACACACCCGCTGCCGAGCTAACCCCCTCACAGTTGGTGGAGAATGCGGGCAGTTTTTTTTAAGCCAGCATGGAGGAGATACTGAAGCAGCTGGCTCTAGCAAATGCCAATCAACAGCAGACAAATGCAGGTTTGCAAAAGAGCCTTGCAGCTCAACAACAGAACTTCGCAGCCCAGCAGCAAGCTCATCAACAGAGCCTTGCAGCCCAGCAGCAAGCTCACCAACAGAGTCTGGAAGCTCAGCAACAAGCCCAGCAGCAATCTGAGGCCCGCTTCATAGACCTGTTACAGAAGCAAGAGCAGAGACTACAACAAATGGAAGCAGTAATGCAGCAACGTCCGCAGACCAGTGAGGAAAGCCGTCCCACTAATACCGCGTCCTTTGGGGTGAGTCGTTTATTGACAAAAATGACTGGAGAGGATGATCCAGAGGTATTTTTGACCACATTTGAAAGGACTGCTGAAAGAGAAAAGTGGCCTGAGGAGCAGTGGGCTGGACTGGTGGCTCCTCTGTTAACTGGTGAATCGCAGAAGGCTTACTATGACCTAGAGCCTGACCAAGCAAAAGACTATGTGATGCTAAAAGCTGAGATATTGGCAAGGCTGGGTGTCACCCAGGCTGTCCGGGCTCAGCGTGTGCATAACTGGACTTTCCAGCTTGGAAAACCCCCCAGGTCTCAAATGTATGATCTCATTCACCTGAGCAGAAAGTGGCTACAGCCAGAGACTTTGTCCGCACCAAAGATTGTGGAACGTGTTGTAATGGATCGGTTTTTGAGAGCTCTTCCTACTGCCATCCAAAAGTGGGTAAGCCATGGAGACCCAGAGACGGCCGATGGTCTTGTGGATCGTGTGGAGAAATACTTGGCTACAGAGAACCTGACGGCCTCTTCCAGAGACACTCGGACTTTCCACCCTAAGACCAGACCATCCCCAGGGGCGGATAAGAGGATTCCAAGGGGTAAGGGTGGAGAGAGTGAGAGGGTGGGAGCTCTACCCCAAGTTTGGCGAGAACAGCCTGGGAAATCAGCGGCTCAAGAGGCGGCAAGAAGGATCGTTTGCTACCGCTGCCGGCAAGCGGGACATATTGCAGCCAATTGCCCGGTTGTGGAGGAACCCATGCAGTGTGACTTTCTGACGGGCAGACGTCAGTCGCTGTGTGCGACAGTCGCATGCACTGCCATTCGAGGAATTGAGAAACATTTATGCAAAATGTGTGTTAATGGTAGAAATGTTGTGGTATTGCTGGATTCAGGTAGCCTTGTGACCCTGATAAAGGCTGAGTTAGTTAAAACAGAGGTCTCTGGGAATAGCAAGGTAGCTGTTATTTGTGTGCATGGGGACACCCGAGAGTATCCAGTGACTACAGTGTGTTTCGAGACCCCCAAAGGTACCCTCTCTCATCCAGTGGGCTTAGTATCTCAGTTACCGTATGACGCCATTGTGGGAAGGGATTTTCCGAAGTTCTGGGAACTGTGGGATGATCCTGAGCCCCCCACTGGTGCCCCTATGTACCAGGAATGTGATAGCCAGAACTCCCCTGAGAGTGGTGAGGACTCTCCGGAATTTCCCTTATCAGTATTGGCAGGGGAGACTCAAGAAACTGGAGAGGAGCCCACCTCCTCAGACGAAAACCTACCGTCTGTGGAGTTTTCTGATCTTGAGGTTCACAGGGAAAACTTTGCCACAGAACAGTTGAAAGACCCCGCCCTAATAAAGGCACGCGAAAACGTAGTGAAAATAGATGGCGAGTTAGTGAACCCAGATAATACCTGCACTTACCCATACTTCAGCGTAGAGAAGGACCTACTGTATCGGGTGGCAAAAAGGGCAGAAGAAACCGTTGAGCAGCTTGTGGTGCCCAAACCTTACAGGAAGTTGGTGTTGGAGTTGGCCCATGGGCACATTCTTGGAGGTCATCTGGGGACAGAGAAAACCCGAGAGAGGGTATTACAGAGATTCTATTGGCCGGGGGTGATGAAGGACATAGAAAATTATTGTTCCTCCTGCCCTGTGTGTCAGAGGTCGGCCCCGATGCCACATTTCCGTAGCCCGCTGGTCCCTCTACCCATCATTGAGGTCCCGTTTGAGAGGATCGCCATGGATTTGGTAGGTCCTATAATCAAGTCCGCTAGGGGGCACCAGTACATATTAGTTATAATGGACTATGCCACCCGTTATCCAGAAGCGATCCCTCTCCGAAATACCTCGGCCAAAACCATAGCCAAAGAGCTATCTCTTGTGTTTAGCCGGGTGGGTATTTGTAAAGAACTGCTTACGGACCAAGGTACACCCTTTATGTCCCGGGTTATGAAGGAGCTGTGTAAATTGTTCAAAGTGACGCAATTACGTACATCTGTGTATCACCCCCAAACCGATGGGCTGGTTGAAAGATTCAACAAAACCCTAAAACAAATGTTGAAGAAAGTGGTGGATAGAGATGGAAAGGATTGGGACTGTCTACTTCCTTATCTGATGTTTGCTATTAGGGAGGTGCCCCAATCCTCTACGGGATTCTCCCCCTTTGAGTTACTGTATGGGAGACACCCAAGAGGGCTGTTGGATATTGCCAAGGAAACTTGGGAAAGTGAGAGTTCTCCCCACAGGAGTGTGATTGAGCATGTCGCCCTGATGCAAGACCGAATTGCACAGGTAATGCCCATCGTGAAGGAACATTTGGCCCAAGCGCAGTTAGCACAGCAGAGAGTGTACAACCGTGGAGCCAAGACCCGTACCTTTTCCCCGGGGGATAGGATACTGGTACTTGTCCCTACGGTTGAAAGTAAATTCCTTGCCAAATGGCAAGGCCCCTACGAGATAATGGAAAAAGTGAGTGAAGTGAATTACAAGGTCAGACAACCAGGAAGGCGAAAGCCCGAACAGATCTATCACGTTAATCTGTTGAAAGCCTGGAGGGATAGAGAGTCCCTAGTCGCAGACACTTGGTCACCAGCTCAAACTGGTTGCGTGATTCCTGAGGTTGGAATAGCAGCCACCTTGTCACAACCCCAACAACAGGAGGTTAAGGAGTTTGTGCTTCGCAACAAGGAGGTATTCTCTGAGCTGCCGGGACAAACATTTGGGGTAGAGCATGACATCATTACCCCGCCCGGTGAAAGGGTGAAGTTAAAACCCTATCGGATCCCAGAGGCCCGACGGGAGGCAATACGGGAGGAAGTACAGAAAATGCTGAACTTAGGGGTGATAGAGGAGTCCCAAAGTGATTGGTCTAGTCCCATTGTGTTGGTGCCTAAACCGGATGGGAGCTGGCGATTTTGTAACGATTTTCGTCAGTTGAACAAAGTTACAAAATTTGACACCTACCCCATGCCACGTATAGATGAGTTGATCGACCGGCTGGGAACAGCCCGATACATGACGACTCTTGACCTCACAAAAGGGTATTGGCAAATCCCCCTGGCCAAATTGGCCAAAGAGAAAACCGCATTTGTAACCCCAGACGGGGCGTTCCAATATAAAAGAATGCCGTTCGGGTTACAGAATGCGCCGGCCACATTCCAGCGGAAAATGGACCAGATGCTGAGGCCCCATCGGAAGTATGCTGCGGCTTACCTGGATGACGTAATTGTCCATAGCACAGATTGGGCCTCACATCTGCCAAAAGTGCAAGCAGTCCTGGACTCTGTTCGGGAAGCGGGGTTTACGGCTAACCCCAAGAAGTGTACCATTGGGCAGGAGGAGGCCAAATATCTTGGGTACACCATTGGGAGGGGAGTAATAAAACCCCAACTCAACAAAGTCGAGGCCATCCAGAGTTGGCCACGTCCCAACAGCAAGAAGCAGGTACGAGCCTTTCTGGGAATCGCTGGGTATTATCGGCGATTCATTCCCCACTTTGCTTCTAAGGCTGTGCCCCTAACCAACCTAACGAAGGGGAAAGGGTCGGTCATGATTAAATGGACCCCCGAGGCTGAGGCAGCATTCCAATTCTTGAAACAAGCCTTATGTAGCCAGCCAGTGTTGTACTCACCCGACTTCTCTAAAGACTTTGTCGTACAAAGTGATGCGTCAGATGTGGGGTTAGGAGCAGTATTGTCCCAGGTCTGGAACGGGGAAGAGCACCCAGTCATTTACCTCAGCAGGAAGTTGAAGTCCCATGAGGTAAATTACGCCACCGTTGAAAAGGAGTGTTTAGCGGTGAAGTGGGCTCTAGATTCCCTTCGGTACTACCTGCTAGGTAGGCACTTTGACATGGTTACGGATCACGCTCCGTTAAAGTGGATGGCTCAAAACAAGGAAACAAATAGAAGAGTGAATAGGTGGTTCCTGGCCCTCCAGGAATTCAACTTCACAGTAAAGCATCGCCCTGGCGTTCAAATGGGGAATGTGGATGCTTTGTCTCGAGTACATGAATGCCTGATTGCTGGTGTTCCAACCCCGAGGTTAAAACAAGAGGGGGGGTATGTGACAGCAGGAAGGTAAAGTCACCTGGTTGCATCCAGGGGGGTAGATATATTTCGCCCAGATTCAGGCTTTACGCCGACTTATACAACTAGGTGGAGAGTTGTATAAGCCCAGCTAAGGCTAGTGGGCTCATGGATGACTCATACCTCTAGGGAGAGTGTGGGGCGTCGTGCAGACAGAGATGAGGAGACCAGCTGAACCTTGTCAGCTCATTTAGGCCTCTATAAGAACTCCCAGCTTCATTAGATGTTAGCTCATGCCTGGAACCAGACCTGTGTGGACTGTCTAGGGAGAGTGAACCCCTGTGCGGTGAGAAAAAGCCTGTGTGGCTATTTGCTTGGACATTTAAAACCAGGGACTTAGGGACTAGGACAGCACTAGGCTGATCCCAGTTGTTAGTTAGGAAACCTGTATGTTTAGTCAGAGGTCAAGTTGACCAGGATTTATTTTGTTTATATGTTTCTTTTGGCTTTGCTGTGTTTTGTCACTGTAAATAGAAAATAAACCGCACCTTTTTTTTGATTTTGAAAACCACAACCTCCGTTTGCTGGGCCTGTTTTTGTGTGGGGAGCCCATCCCGGGGGTCACACACACCCGCTGCCGAGCTAACCCCCTCACACTCCCTAGAGACAGGGGAGGCACCTCAGAACTAGAGCACAGGTGGCCACACCCACTGCTACACTAACCACTCCCTGCCCCCAGATTAAAACAAGCAGGCCTAGGCTAAAGCTAGGCCTGCCTAAATGTACCTGCGCTGACAGTGTTCCCTAGAAAAATCCTATTCTAGCACCTACCTATGGTAGAGGGTGATACACTTACTACAGAGTATACTCAATCCTGGGAACATCGCCTCCTTGAACAGAAAGCAGCAGAACTAACTAACCTGACTACCTTCTTTGATGCCATGGCTCAGCTATCTGAAGATCATTAGCTTTCTGCAACTGCTGAAGCCACACTACATACATTACAGCAAGGTCGCAGAGCAGCAGAGGACTATGTTGCAGAGTTTAGACGTTGGAGTGCTGATACCAACTGGAATGGTGCTGCCCTCCGCTACCAGTTTCGTATGGGACTGTCAGACCCCATAAAAGACGAGCTAGCCCAAGTTGGGGTGCCCCAAACCCGGGACGCACTCATTAATCTGGCTATACAGATTGACCGATGTCTGCGAGAGCGTAGATCAGAAAGGGCCACTGGACAATCTCGTCTCACCTGGATGCTACCAAGAGTTTTCAGCTTCTCCAATCTGGCCCCTCCAGTACAGCCAGCCACCACTCCTGACACATCCGAGCCTATTCACCTGGGCTTGCTACGTCCCTCACTTACAGGTGAAGAACGCCAATGTCGTCATCTGAATAACCTGTGTCTGTACTGTGGAGAACCTGGGCGTTATGTAAGATCCTGCACGCCAAAGCTCCGTAAGTGCCTATCAATTTCTTCTGACCGTACATCTGCTGTGACCAACACTTTGTCTCACTTTGCTCTAACCATTCTGTTACAGCTACCTGGAAGGAACATCCAGGTATCCACTGTGACAGGGGGTCACTTTGGAGCACAGGGTGAGCAAGGAAATAATGGACATTGAGAATATGTATGGGATTGTTTTAAAATGGGTCTGTAACATTATTCCCCAATATTGCCCAGGGTCTGTAAATAGTTATTCTGTTGGTGCTGAACTCAACAGGTTAAATTAAGAGAGGCTGATGTGTCTCCTGTCTCCTTGTGTAATGCTAATGAGCCTCACCTATGCTACAGGCCCTTTCATTGTGATGATGTAGATTGGAGCTTGGTAGACCGGCTGGCTCCATATTATGGGATGTTGAAGTGTCTCCTGTGAGGAGGGGGGGGGGAATCACCCCTCCTGCCTAAGACTGTTTATCAAAGGAGAAGTTTGAACACACCTGACCTGTATCACCATTGTCATTGGACAGTTTAACCCGCCCTGTTCCCCAAAGGATGGGAGGGAAGGGTTTTGAAGAGAAATGTGTTACCATGTGTTTTGAAAATAAAGTCATTCCCTGTTTTGGAACTTGAATACAGAGCGTTGTCTCGTATCTGGGGGGAGAATCATTCGTATGGGGGTCTTATTCGGCTGGTTGGAGTGTCTGGTGGCTTTCGTGTGGTTGGAAAGGGAATATCCTAACGGTGTTAACCCCTTTCATACTTGGGGTGCCGTTACATCCACTATCTTTGACTCTGGAGCCTGTAGCTGCTTCATGGACTCATTTTTCACAACTAAACATCTGATTCCCTTACAACCCAAGGCTCAGCGTCTTTTTGTACATTTAGCCGACAGGTCTGCCATCAAATCGGGACACGTTTTGCAGAAAACCATTTCTCTACCTGACACCATTGCCAATCTGCATAAAGAACTGTTACGTCTGGATATTATCCTTGGCATTAATCTGGCTACAGGCCCACAACCCACACATCAATTGGGCCACCAGGAAAGTCACCTTCCCTTCACCTTATTGTTATCAGCACTGTCTTCAAAAGGTTGCCAGTGACTCTTCCTCCTTGCTGCATCTGGACTCTGAAGTATGCCAATCAGTCTCAGTAGCGTACCATAATTTTTTGGACGTTTTCAAAAAAAGGGGTGCAGAGACTCTCCCTCCCCACAGAGTCTATGACTGTCCAAATGAGTTCCTCTCGGGGCCTGAGGTTCCTTTTGGGATAATTTTCCCTCTAACAGAACTGGAGCTGGGTACACTAAAGGAGTACATCAATGACAATATGAAAAATGATTTCATCCGCCCGTCCACCTTTCCGGCAGGAGCAGGCATCTTCCTTGTGGAAAAGAAGGCTCACACCCTACAGCCTTGTATTGATTACCGCAAACTTAACAAAATTATCGTTAAGAATCGCTACCCTCTTCCTCTGGTGCCTGAATTATTTCAAAGACTCAGAGCTGCAGTCATCTTCACCAAACTAGACCTTCGGGGGGCCTACAACTTGGTCCGCATCATTGTGTACTTATTATTCTGATCTTCTCATCCTGCATAGACAATCATCGCAAGCATGTCAGGTGTGTGCTGGGTCGGCTCCGGCAGCACAGCTTATATGCCAAACCAGAAAAATGCAAATTTGAACAGCAAAGTATCCAATTCCTGGGGCTGATTATCTTGATTGAAGGTATTAAGATGGATCCCCAAAAGGTTACCGCTATCCTGGAATGGCCAGTCCCTGTAGACAAGAAAGGAATTCAACATTTCGTGGGATTTTCTTACTTATACCAAAAGTTCATTAATGGGTTCTCAGCCATCATCTCTCCCAATACACAGTTAACCAAGCAGGGGGTCTGGTTCCCTCAAGAGACTGTTTACTTCTGCTTCCGTTTTAAAATCACCTGATTCTACCGTGCCATTTGTGCTGGAAGTCGATGCTTCTGAAATTGCTGCTGGAGAAGTACTTTCCCAATGAAAGGGATCCAAAGCTTTTTTATACCCAGTTGCCTTCTTCTATGGTAAATTATCAGCAGCAATAAAAGCTGCACTAGAGGAGTGGCGATATCTTTAAGAAGGGACAGCACATCCGATTCTAATTTATACGGACCACAAGAATCTGGAATATCTGGGAACTGCAAAGAGATTAAGGCCACGTCAAGCCAGGTGGGCATTATTCTTTTCCAGATTTTCCTTCCATGTCACCTACCGGCCCGGCTCGAAGAACAAGCAACCTGACGCCTTGTCTCGCATTTTCAATGACTCTAAAGAAGCTGCATCCCCAGATACCATCTTGTCCTCAGAAAATGTTCTTCTAATACAGGAAGATTTACTGTCTTGGGTCAAACAGGCTTCTGCAGAGTTTGCTCCTCCCTCTGAAACAAGATGGTCTGTTTGGTACAAAGACAAGATCTTCATACCTGAGAATCTTTGGGTCACCATACTAGAAATATGTCATGATCATATGTTAGCTGGACATTTTGGCACATCCAAAACTTCTGATCTGGTGAAACGCACATTCTGGGGGCCCCAAGCAGCAAAAGACTGCAAGAAATATGTCGAATCTGGTACCACCTGTATCTGAAGCAAGAGCAATAAAACCAAGGCCTGGGGCTCATTAAAACCACTACCTGTTCCAGATAGGCCCTGAAAAATTATATCCATAGACTTTATTGTAGAGCTTCCTCCCGCAGAGGGCCATACCACCATCTTTGTGGTGGTGGATCGCATTTCATTCCAATGAAAGGAACACCCTCATCCCCCGAAACAGTGCAAGTCTTCATCAGGGAATTTATTAGGCTTCACAGAGTGCCAGCCAACATCCTCTCGGATAGAGGCGTACAGTTCACCTCCAGGTTCTGGAAGGCGTTATGTGAGTCCCTTGGAATTGAATTATCATTTTCCTCAGCCTACTATCCACAGACATATGGACAGACATAGAGGACAAATCAGACCCTCGAGCAGTACCTAAGCTGTTTCTCCTCATTTTCCCAGGATGACTGGATCTCTCTGTTGCCATTAGCTAAGTTTGCTTACAATAATTCTATCCATTTCACCACAAGACAAACTCTGTTTGCCAACTATACCATCCATCATTTTTTCCCAATTCCATTCCAGAATGTTCAGTGCCAGCTGTTCTGAAAACAGTAAACTTCTTCAGTGCCAATAACAAATTACTACAGGAAACAATGGCTAAAACACAGGAAAAACTTTCAAAGGAAACTTTCAACAGGAAAAGATCAGGAGAATGAATTCTGGAACCCGGTGACCAGGTATGTTTGTTCACAGCAAACCTAAGGTTGGCATGCTCTTCAAGAAAGTTGGGCCCTAAATTTGTGGGTCCTTTTCCAGTAAAGAGAAGGATCAATGAGGTAGCCTACAAGCTGGAACTGTCGGACTCATTCAGAATTCACCCTGTTTATCATGTTACCTTATTAAAACCTGCTGTCCCCAACTCCTTTCCTGGATGGAAATATTGGTCCACCAAAACCTGTAGTAATTGATGGAGAAGAAGAATTTGAGGTGGAAGCAATCATGGTTTGTAGAAAGAGAAATAACAAAGTTCAATTCTTGATTAAGTGGAAAGGGCATGGGCCAGAAGAGAACTCGTAGGAACCTGAAGGCAACATCGTCGCTAAGAGACTGTTTCAATCATTCAAAAGGTCCCATCCTGAGAAGTTGGCACGGTTGGACATCCGGAGGCTGCCCCTTGGGGGGACAATGTCAGGAAGGTATTCCTGGGAACAGTAGTTCTGTGCAAGCTGGTGCGCAATTGTGGGTGCCTATTCGCATGCACAAGCCCGCACGTGTGTTTCCTGGCGCCAGTCGGACTACTTAAACTCAGCTGACACACTGAAGCTTTGCTGTCTGATCTACAGTGTTCCCTGAGTGATATCTGCTATTCTGCATCCGTCCCTGTGTTTATCCGGCTTGCCTTTGACTACCCTTGCTATCCACCTGCATCTGACCCCGGCTTGACCTTGCATCTGTCTTATCCCCTGGTTCCTCTGTGCCTGCCTGTTATCGACCTGGCTTGTTCAGTAACTCTGCACCTGCCTCTGCACCTGTTCCAGTACTACCTGTCTTTGTATGAACCAGCTTATCTGACCTTCCTGTGTTCCAATCCCTTGGAACCTCCTCTCTGCCTGACTGCCTCCTCATCCCAGTGTGTGGCACCCTGAGACACATTTTTGAATGACCATTAGGCAAGTTGCTTAGTTGGCACGGGGCCCGTGGGCTATATTTTCTACCAGGAATAGTTTGGTCAAGCTTCAACACTAGACTCATCTTGGCTCACTTTAAAGGCACATAACAATCTTCCAGTTCCTGTGAAAAAGAGTGTTTGAGCAGACAATTGATTGTTTTAGGGTGGTGGTGACCTGTGGCTTAGCCTTAGTGGAAATCCCAGCGAACATGCCCTGTGGGAGTTAGAATTGGGATGACTACTGTGGAAAGCTACAGTTTGTCTAGAAACATACTTGAGAGATTGAAAGTAACAGAACCAGTTTCAGAATCTAGACAATGCTTTTCAAGCCCCACAGATGTGGAATACTTGGCAGATGGAGTAGATGGGGTTAGTGTTGTTACCATCCTGTTTGTTTGCATGACCCAGATTGCAGATCTTTTACCAAATAAAGTATCATTGCTTGGGTTACCTGCTGGTGACACTGTTGTGTTTAGAACCAAAGGGTGTAGTTCTAATGGCCACCAGCAGGTGTCTCCCAGCAGATGGACCATACAGGTAATTAGGTTGCACCTGATAGGACTGATGGGGGTATATAAGCCCGCCTTGCACTGAGGTGCAGTGCTTCAGTATTTTCTCTGCAAGCCGTGTCCCTGCCTGATCCTGATCAGTTGCTGTTCCTTTTACCCTGATCCAGAGACCTGTCGCCTGGAACCTGCTTCCTGCTGCCATTACTGGCTTCCTCCTCTCCTTGTCTTATGTCTTTTCCTGTCTTTCTCATGTGTGTTCCCCCCACTTGTATATAGTTAGTTAGGTATAGTTAGTTAGGTTATTTACTTAGGGTTTTCATCGTTACATTTTTTTTCCACTTGCTTGTTTATGATTTACTGGTGTTGGTATTGGATGTATGTCATTTTCTCAATAAACATATTATTTACTTATTCATCTGGTCCTGATTCCTTAAGGTGCAGCCAACTGATCTGATCACCCTTGCTGAATGCCTGCATGTGGTATCCCTGACAGAAAGACTGTTATCAGACTTTAGCTCTCTCTTTTTGTGGTTGCCACCTTGCCATAGGCTGAGGTTACTACTGTGACAGGAGAGTTTGTCCAATCCCTGTAGGGTAAGGTGACCAGATCTTTAAAATGAAATCCGGGGACATATTTATTTTTTACTAGTAATGGCGGCAATCAGCGACTCTCTGACCGTCGCCGCCTGCCTCATAGCTTGTCAAGTCTTACTCCCTGGGTCCCGGCTACTACTGGGTGGTGAGCGGAGGAAGATCACTCCACTAAGGAAGGCAAGGAGATAAGCAGGCAGGCGGCTGGCCAGGACTTGAGCCAAGGCAGAAGAACATGAGAGTGGAGCTGAATGGGCATGCACCCGAAACCGACCAGCCCATGACCATCAGAAAGGGGCACATATAATGGAAAAAAATACACCCCCCTAAGCTAGTAGGAGCGGGGGTGTGTGATTCAGAATTTTTTTTTTTTTAATTCTGCACTGACTGTCTTTGAAATTGCCCCAGACCCTGTTCAATTCCAATCTGGGGATAAAACCGGAGACAGACTTGGTCCGGGGACAGTGTCTAGGAAGAATATTCAAGGATCTAATGTTATGGTCAAGCCCAGATGTGACCTGGAGGTAATGGGGAATGTCTGGTAACTTTGTTTGTAGTACATCATGGAAAGGTGCTTGTTCAGATAGTCAACCTGGGGACTTTTCCTGTTAAACTTTTTGCTCAGCTGATTACTACTACATTACAACATTCTGTTACAGGGTACAAGCTGCCTGTGCCACCTTGACAGACACTATGTTAGTATTGGATTATTCGTACCCATTTCCCAGAGTGAAGGACTCTTTAATAATCCTAGGGGCAAATTTACCATTTTCTACTTTAGATTTAGCTAGTGGATATTAGCAAGTATATGTAGCGGGTATTTGAATTTAGGGGAAGCATCTGGGTGGTAGTGTAACCCAGATGCACTGATTGCTAGGGAATCCGAGACCCTTTTGTGGTTCTTGGAGGACTCTGGTGGTGTGAGGTTCCCTGTGGCCTACAGGTGGCGTTGTCGCCCTGGCCGGAGTTGAACTCACACCGCAAGACTGTGCCTTTTTGTCCTTTCCTGGCGCTGGTACAGCGGGGCGGGGAACCTGCTGGAACGCAAAAGGAGAGGGGATAAAAGAGGCAGACGCCCTGACCTTGGGGTTCAGAGTCGGAGGACACGGCCGCACCCAGGCACCTTCAGCTTGGGTGCTGGCGCCCCGGAGTTCCGGGCCCAGGTGCCCTTGACCTGGCCGGAGCGAGAGATGGAGTCCATCTCAGGCACCTTTAGCCTGGGGTGAGGTACTATGGCGAATGCCTGGGGCTCAGTACCTTCGACTGAGTTCCGCGAGGGTGGAGGAATCCGAGGGGGCCCTAGCTCTTTGGGTGCCCGTGTCTGAGTTCGTGAGGACTGGTGAGCGGAACTTCTCTGGAGAGTCCGGCGCAGCATCGCTGGTGACAGAGATTCCTCCGGTGACTTCCTTGGACGGATATATTTCCCCTGACAGGGGCTGTGCTAGGGAAGGTACTTCATGTTCTACCTCATATAGTCAGTGGCAGTGACTATTCGCCACTGGTGACACCACAGTGGTTAGCGATACTTTAAAGGATTGTGCCTCGACCTACTCCCATTAATACTGAACTGTTGCAAAGGTCCCAACTTGACTGTGCTGTATGTTTATTCGCTGAGAAGAATAAAACTGTGTTGGACCTATTCAGTGTGTGGAACTCTGGTTACTAGGAGCAAAGGGAGAGTCAAGGACGGAGGGAAGGATTTGACTCTAGGACACCTACACAAAGCCCGATCTTTCTGGCCTTCAGCTCTTCACTATGGAGGACATGGGCCGTGGTGTATCTCATCCCTCCCCCCGGTACTAACACCCCTAGACAAAGACAGCCAAGCCGAGAAGGGGTGAGAGGGGTGAGGTCGCTACATATATAAAACCCACAGTACATCCACGCTACCAAAGAAAGGTAATTAGGTCAAATAGCAGCCAGCAAATAATTGTTGAACACAAATAAAAAAAATCGAAAAAGGTAAATATGCAGCGCTATAAAAATATACAATAAGATAGAGAGAAAGATGAAAAATCCCCACACCAATTTTCTGTGAACAGGTAAAGCACACCACACCACCATGCTCACAGCAGGTCTCCTTACCAGATAAATAGGGCCCTCAAATTATAGACTGGCCTTAAGTGCGAGTGAACAAGATGGAGTGTCATCCGACCAGTCCAGGACGACATCCGGCAAAGCGATTAAGATCAGCTTCCTGGACATCCAACCAAGTGATCCAAAATAACCTCAACAAGATCCAACTCGCAATACCTCATTCAAATGAAGCTCACCAAATGGTAAAAAACAAGAAACACTTCCACAGTGAAGAACGTTTTAAAAAAGGTATAAAGCTTTATTGTAGTGTACTTACAACAAGTCTGATAAAAAACACAAATCCAAACGATCAAAATAGAAAGGCCGCGGCTAAATAGCATGCTTGCGTCATTCAGCGTCAGGTCCAGCCTAAAGCGGTTTGTCATGAACTGACATCATCAGAGGCGCGATATTAGCAAGTACTTGTTAAGGAGTAGGACTGGGAGAAGATGACATTTGTCACACTGTTGAGGTTGTGCAAAATAAATAGCATGCCCATTAACATGTGATTTAACCAATGCCTCCAGCAAGTTCAAAGGCTGGAGGACCTCATCTTTAAAGCTATCCTGATCTATCTGAATGATATTATCATCTTTTACAAGACTTTTGATGACCATCTCAAACATCCTAAGAAGGTTGCTTGATACAGACTGTAACCTGGGGGTAGCTCTGTAATCACTGCCAGCCAGTTTATTGAAAGCAAACAGTTCATTTATTTCAATCACGACTAAACAAAACAGCTTACTTCAGCCACAGTAAATAACAGTCCAAAAATCATGTTATTGATTTTAAAGTGGTGTTCCGGCCGAAATTACACTTTATAAATAAAAATACCTCTATAATAAACAAGCTTAATGTATTCTAGTAAAGTTAGTCTGTAAACTGAAGTCAGTTTTGTTAGGTTATTACAGCATTTTGAACGTTTATAAACTAGAAATAGACCGTGGCCATCTTATGTGTGGGCATCTGAAGCCAGACTGTATTACTTCCTGGAATTCATGATTGCAGATCTCGCACATGATCAGTGCTGCACAAGCAGTGTAATAGGTTTCAGGTCAGGTTTCCATAGCAACGGCAGTGTCAGAGGAAGTTGACACTTTTCTATGCAAACCTCTCCTCCTCTCATGTTCAAGAAATATATATATATATACACACACACACAAACACAGCGGCTACTTTTTTCTGTACAGCTTTTCATTTAAAAAAAAGACTAATCTCAGCAACAAAATTAATTTATGCATCTAGATTCGCATGGCCCACAGAACATTGCATCACCCCCAGCACATTGAATCACATCATTTACAGCACATTGCATCACCCCCAGCACATCGAATCGCATCATTTACAGCACATTGCATCACCCCCAGCACATCGAATCGCATCAATCACAGCACATTGCATCACCCCCAGCACATCGAATCGTATCATTTACAGCACATTGCATCACCCCCAGCACATCGAATCACATCATTTACAGCACATTGCATCACCCCCAGCACATCGAATCGCATCAATCACAGCACATTGCATCACCCCCAGCACATCGAATCGTATAATTTACAGCACATCGCATCACCCCCAGCACATCGAATCACATCACTCACAGCACATTGCATCACCCACCCCCAGCACATCGAATCGCATCAATCACAGCACATTGCATCACCCCCAGCACATCGTATCGCATCATTTACAGCACATTGCATCACCCCCAGCACATCGAATCGCATCATTTACAGCACATTGCATCACCCCCAGCACATCGAATTGCATCATTTACAGCACATTGCATCACCCCCAGCACATCGAATCGCATCACTCACAGCACATTGCATCACCCCCAGCACATCGAATCGCATCATTTACAGCACATTGCATCACCCCCAGCACATCAAATCGCATCACTCACAGCACATTGCATCACCCCCAGCACATAGAACCACATCAATCACAGCACATTGCATCACCCCAGCACATCGAATCGCATCACTCACAGCACATTGCATCACCCCCAGCACATTGAATCGCATCACTCACAGCACATTGCATCACCCTCAGCACATCGAATTGCATCATTTACAGCACATTGCATCACCCCCAGCACATCAAATCGCATCACTCACAGCACATTGCATCACCCCCAGCACATAGAATCGCATCAATCACAGCACATTGCATCACCCCCAGCACATTGAATCGCATCACTCACAGCACATTGCATCACCCCCAGCACATCAAATTGCATCAATCACAGCACATTGCATCACCCCCAGCACATCGAATTGCATCACCCGAGCACATCAAATCGCATGGCCCACAGTACATTGCACCACCCCCAGCACATCGAATCGCATCACTCACAGCACATTGCATCACCCCCAGCACATAGAATCGCATCAATCACAGCACATTGCATCACCCCCAGCACATCGAATCGCATCACCCACAGCACATTGCATCACCCCCAGCACATCGAATCACATCATTTACAGCACATTGCATCACCCCCAGCACATCAAATCGCATCACTCACAGCACATTGCATCACCCACCCCCAGCACATCGAATCACATCAATCACAGCACATTGCATCACCCCCAGTACATCGAATCACATCATTTATAGCACATTGCATCACCCCCAGCACATCGAATCACATCATTTACAGCACATTGCATCATCCCAGCACATCGAATCGCATGGCCCACAGAACATTGAATCACCCCCAGCACATCGAATCGCATCATTTACAGCACATTGCATCACCCCCAGCACATCGAATCACATCATTTACAGCACATTGCATCACCCCCAGCACATCGAATCGCATCAATCACAGCACATTGCATCATCCCCAGCACATAGAATTGCATCACCCCGCACATCAAATCGCATGGCCCACAGCACATTGCATCACCCCCAGCACATCAAAACGCATCACTCACAGCACATTGCATCACCCCCAGCACATAGAATCGCATCAATCACAGCACATTGCATCACCCACCCCAGCACATCGAATCGCATCAACCACAGCACATTGCATCACCCCCAGCACATCGAATCACATCATTTACAGCACATTGCATCACCCCCAGCACATCAAATCGCATCACTCACAGCACATTGCATCACCCACCCCAGCACATCGAATCACATCATTTACAGCACATTGCATCACCCCCAGCACATCGAATCGCATCATTTACAGCACATTGCATCAACCCCAGCACATAGAATCGCATCAATCACAGCACATTGCATCACCCCCAGCACATCGAATCGCATCAACCACAGCACATTGCATCACCCCCAGCACATCAAATCGCATCACTCACAGCACATTGCATCACCCCCAGCACATAGAATCGCATCAATCACAGCACATTGCATCACCCCCAGCACATCGAATCGCATCAACCACAGCACATTGCATCACCCCCAGCACATCGAATCGCATCATTTACAGCACATTGCATCACCCCCAGCACATCGAATCGCATCACTCACAGCACATTGCATCACCCCCAGCACATAGAATCACATCAATCACAGCACATTGCATCACCTCCAGCACATCGAATCGCATCCCCCACAGCACATTGCATCACCCCCAGCACATCAAATCGCATCATTTACAGCACATTGCATCACCCACCCCCCAGCACATCGAATCACATCAATCACAGCACATTGCATCACCCCCAGCACATCGAATCACATCATTTACAGCACATTGCATCACCCACCCCCCAGCACATCGAATCACATCAATCGCAGCACATTGCATCACCCCCAGCACATCGAATCACATCATTTACAGCACATTGCATCACCCCCAGCATATCGAATTGCATCATTTACAGCACATTGCCTCACCCCAGCACATTGAATCGCATGGCCCACAGAACATTGCATCACCCCCAGCACTTTGAATCACATAATTTACAGCACATTGCATCACCCCCAGCACATTGAATTGCATCATTTACAGCACATTGCATCACCCCCAGCACATCGAATCGCATCATTTACAGCACATTGCATCACCCCCAGCACGTCGAATTGCATCATTTACAGCACATTGCATCACCCCCAGCACATCGAATCACATCATTTACAGCACATTGCATCACCCCCAGAACATCGAATCGCATCATTTACAGCACATTGCATCACCCACCCCCAGCACATCGAATCGCATCAATCACAGCACATTGCATCACCCCCAGCACATCGAATCACATCATTTACAGCACATTGCATCACCCCCAGCACATCGAATTGCATCATTTACAGCACATTGCATCACCCCAGCACATCGAATCGCATGGCCCACAGAACATTGCATCACCCCCAGCACATCGAATCGCATCATTTACAGCACATTGCATCACCCCCAGCACATCGAATCACGTCATTTACAGCACATTGCATCACCCCAGCACATCGAATCGCATGGCCCATAGAACATTGCATCACCCCCAGCACATCTAATCGCATCATTTACAGCACATTGCATCACCCCCAGCACATCGAATCGCATCATTTACAGCACATTGCATCACCCCCAGCACATCGAACCGCATCATTTACAGCACATTGCATCACCCCCAGCACATCGAATCACATCATTTACAGCACATTGCATCACCCTCAGCACATCGAATCGCATCATTTACAGCACATTACATCACCCCCAGCACATCGAATCGCATAATTTACAGCACATTACATCACCCCCAGCACATCGAATCACATCATTTACAGCACATTGCATCACCCCCAGCACATCGAATCGCATCATTTACAGCACATTGCATCACCCCCAGCACATCGAATCGCATCATTTACAGCACATTGCATCACCCCCAGCACATCGAAACACATCATTTACAGCACATTGCATCACCCCCAGCACATCGAATCGCATCAATCACAGCACATTGCATCACCCCCAGCACATCGAATCGCATCATTTATAGCACATTGCATCACCCCCAGCACGTCGAATTGCATCATTTACAGCACATTGCATCACCCTGAGCACATGGAATCGCATCATTTACAGCACATTGCATCACCCCCAGCACATCGAATCGCATCACTCACAGCACATTGCATCACCCACCCCCAGCACATCGAATCACATCAATCACAGCACATTGCATCACCCCCAGCACATCGAATCACATCATTTACAGCACATTGCATCACCCCCAGCACATCGAATTGCATCATTTACAGCACATTGCATCACCCCAGCACATCGAATCGCATGGCCCACAGAACATTGCATCACCCCCAGCACATCGAATCGCATCATTTACAGCACATTGCATCACCCCCAGCACATCGAATCGCATCATTTACAGCACATTGCATCACCCCCAGCACATCGAATCACATCATTTACAGCACATTGCATCACCCCCAGCACATCGAATCACATCATTTACAGCACATTGCATCACCCTCAGCACATCGAATCGCATCATTTACAGCACATTGCATCACCCCCAGCACATCGAATCGCATCATTTACAGCACATTGCATCACCCCCAGCACATCGAATCGCATCATTTACAGCACATTGCATCACCCCCAGCACATCGAAACACATCATTTACAGCACATTGCATCACCCCCAGCACATCGAATCGCATCAATCACAGCACATTGCATCACCCCCAGCACATCGAATCGCATCATTTACAGCACATTGCATCACCCCCAGCACGTCGAATTGCATCATTTACAGCACATTGCATCACCCTCAGCACATGGAATCGCATCATTTACAGCACGTTGCATCACCCCCAGCACATCGAATCGCATCACTCACAGCACATTGCATCATCCCCCAGCACATCGAATCACATCATTTACAGCACATTGCATCACCCCCAGCACATCGAATTGCATCATTTACAGCACATTGCATCACCCCCAGCACATCGAATCACATCATTTACAGCACATTGCATCACCCCCAGCACATCGAATTGCATCATTTACAGCACATTGCATCACCCCAGCACATCGAATCGCATGGCCCACAGAACATTGCATCACCCCCAGCACATCGAATCACATCATTTACAGCACATTGCATCACCCCCAGCACATCGAATCACATCATTTACAGCACATTGCATCACCCCCAGCACATCGAATCACATCATTTACAGCACATTGCATCACCCCCAGCACATCGAATTGCATCATTTACAGCACATTGCATCACCCTCTGCACATCGAATCGCATCATTTACAGCACATTGCATCACCCCCAGCACATCGAATCACATCAATCACAGCCCATTGCATCACCCCCAGCATGTCAAATCGCATCATTTACAGCACATTGCATCACCCCCAGCACATCGAATCGCATCATTTACAGCACATTGCATCACCCCCAGCACATCAAATCGCATCAATCACAGCCCATTGCATCACCCCCAGCACGTCAAATTGCATCATTTACAGCACATGGCATCACCCCCAGCACGTCAAATCGCATCATTTACAGCACATGGCATCACCCCCAGCACATCGAATCGCATAATTTACAGCACATTGCATCACACCCAGCACATCGAATCGCATCAATCACAGCACATTGCATCACCCCCAGCACATCGAATCGCATCACCCCAGCACATCGAATCGCATGGCCCACAGCACATTGCAACACCCCCAGCACATCGAATCGCATGGCCCACAGAACATTGCATCACCCCCAGCACATCGAATCGCATGGCCCACAGAACATTGCATCACCCCCAGCACGTCGAATCGCATCATTTACAGCACATTGCATCACCCCCAGCACATCAAATCGCATCATTTACAGCACATTGTATCCCCCCAGCACATCAAATTGCATCATTTACAGCACATTGCCTCACCCCCAGCACATCGAATCGCATCATTTACAGCACATTGCATCACCCCCAGCACATCGAATCGCATCACTCACAGCACATTGCATCACCCCCAGCACATAGAATCACATCAATCACAGCACATTGCATTACCCCCAGCACATCGAATCGCATCACCCCAGCACATCGAATCGCATGGTCACAGCACATTGCAACACCCCCAGCACATCGAATCGCATGGCCCACAGAACATTGCATCACCCCCAGCACATCGAATCGCATGGCCCACAGAACATTGCATCACCCCCAGCACATCGAATTGCATAATTTACAGCACATTACATCACCCCCAGCACATCGAATCGCATCATTTACAGCACATTGCATCACCCCCAGCACATCGAATCGCATCATTTACAGCACATTGCATCACCCCCAGCACATCGAATCGCATCACTCACAGCACATTGCATCACCCCCAGCACATAGAATCACATCAATCACAGCACATTGCATTACCCCCAGCACATCGAATCGCATCACCCCAGCACATCGAATCGCATGGTCACAGCACATTGCAACACCCCCAGCACATCGAATCGCATGGCCCACAGAACATTGCATCACCCCCAGCACATCGAATCGCATGGCCCACAGAACATTGCATCACCCCCAGCACATCGAATTGCATAATTTACAGCACATTACATCACCCCCAGCACATCGAATCGCATCATTTACAGCACATTGCATCACCCCCAGCACATCGAATCGCATCATTTACAGCACATTGCATCACCCCCAGCACATCGAATCGCATCACTCACAGCACATTGCATCACCCCCAGCACATAGAATCGCATCAATCACAGCACATTGCATCACCCCCAGCACATCGAATCGCATCAATCACAGCACATTGCATCACCTCCATCACATCGAATCGCATCACCCCAGCACATCAAATCGCATGGCCCACAGAACATTGCATCACCCCCAGCACGACAAATCGCATCATTTACAGCACATTGCATCAGAAATACGACATGATTTAATGGTTCCTGAGTCCTGTACAATGGGCTGATTTGGCTACTGTTCCATAGAATACAATCCCATTATCTGCCAAATTGGGTTGTCCCGATACCACTTTTTTAAGACCGAGTACAAGTACCAATACTTTTTTTCAAGTACTCGCCGATACCGATTACCGATACTTTTTTTTAATCTCATGTGACAGTGGCACATGTGTCAGTAGGTTTTTTTTTGTTTTTACGATGTTTTTTAATTTTTTTACAATTTATTTTTATTTTATTTTTTGTTTGTACAATGTTTTTATTTTTTTAAGGGAGGGGGTGGACAGTATTAGTGTGTTTTTTTAATTGTATTTTTTATTATTTTTTACAATTCATTTTTTTATTATTTATTGCCATTCTTTTTTTTATCAGCCCTGTTGGGGGGCTTTGGTGAGATATCAGGGGTCTTAACAGACCTCTGACATCTCCCCTTTGAGACAGGGAAAGGGACTAGGGACACAGATTCCCCAGTCCCTTTCTCAGCAGCCTCAGCTGCGCTGAAAATGAATAGGGAGAAGACAGCGGCTCCTCTCCATTCATAAACTGAAACATTGTAAACACAGTTTACGATGTTTCAGTTATGTGAATGGACAGAGTCAGTGATCACTGACTCTGTTCATTCGGAACAGTAAGGAGCCGGGTTCACCGGCTCCTACCTCCGCTCTCCATCCTGACAGATCGAGGGGGTGGAGGAGAAGAACAGAGGGGGACACCAGCACGAAGGGAGAGAAGAGAGGGGACACCAGCACGGAGGAGGAGAACGAAGGGGGACACCAGCACGGAGGGGGAGAAGAGAGGGGACACCAGCACGGAGGAGGAGAACGAAGGGGGACACCAGCACAGAGGGGGTAAAAAGAGAGGGGACACCAGCACGGAGGAGGAGAACGGAGGGGGACACCAGCACGGAGGGGGAGAAGAGAGGGGGACACCAGCACGGAGGGGGACACCAGCACAGAGGAGGAGAATGGAGGGGGACACCAGCACGGAGGAGGAGAATGAAGGGGGACACCAGCACGGAGGGGGAGAAGAGAGGGGACACCAGCACAGAGGAGGTGAATGGAGGGGGACACCAGCACGGAGCGGGAGAAGAGAGGGGACACAAGCACGGAGGAGGAGAACAGAGGGGGACACCAGCACGGAGGGGGAGAAGAGAGGGGGACACCAGCACGGAGGAGGAGAAGAGAGGGGGACACCAGCACGGAGAAGGAGAACGAAGGGGGACACCAGCACGGAGGGGGACAAGGAGGAGAAGAGAGGGGAACACCACGGATCAGCATGGAGGAGAACAGCAGCATGGAGGGGACACAGAGGGGGACAGCAGCAGAATGGAGGGGGGCTGGAGGAGGATGCGGGGACAGTCAGCGGTGATCGTGTGTGGGGGAGTTACAAGCACCGATCACCGCTGGTTTCACTAAAGCATCTGAAAGCCGCGGGGGGGGGGGAGCGGAGAAACGCACCGGCTGTCAGAATTTGAAACCTATACAGGGTGATCAGTGCTTGTAACTCTCCCACTGCACTGATCACCCTGACTGCCCAGGTAGATACTGGCAAACAAAGGCAGGCTTCCCTTACATGAAATGGCCCTGGGCGTCGCCGTGCATCGCGTAATTTCCTGCTTAGAAATAACGCGATACTACGGCCCTGGGCCTCCTGGGAATGATGACAAACATCTCCCAGGAGGCCTAGCGATGAGTGAATGACGCGGGGAGGCTGCTGCGGCCGCGCCGCGAGATGTAAAAAGATTCATAGCAAACAGTGAGTTTTAAAAAATAAATTAAAATAACATGCCAATTTTTCTTAAGGGGACTTTACTAGAGAGGATGCAACAAAGTTGAAAAAGAGGGTGGAACTCCACTTTAAGCAGGCTCACCGCTAGTTTTTTTTGTTCCCATACAGGGATTAGGCTTCTCCAGAGCAAGGGTGCCAGGCAGGTCAGACATGGGGGTCAGCAGTCTGTGTCTCCGTAGGTCAAAGAGCTCACGCTCTCTCACTCACTTTCTTGATACAGGTGCTGATTTCCCTCTGCTGCCTTTCAAGCCTCCCTCCCCTGGGACTTAACCCCTTTGGTACCAAATTCCAAGTAATCAGGGTTTGAAGACTCTGCAACTGTCCTCCTTAAAGGGACCACGACTCAAATATTGGGGGAATGTACCTGCCATCCAGGACACATTCCCGGTGTCCTGTACAAGACTCAAATTACAGGCCAACTACTGCCATTGAATGCAGAGCAGGATACAGTAACTGGGCCTTAAGACTAGGTACACACTAAGTTGTTTCTCATTCAGA
Organism: Rana muscosa; assembly: GCA_029206835.1. Taxonomy (NCBI): domain Eukaryota; kingdom Metazoa; phylum Chordata; class Amphibia; order Anura; family Ranidae; genus Rana; species Rana muscosa. The sequence goes on from JARGYO010005626.1 coordinate 17,856,647, forward strand.
GAGAGAGATCGCTGTACTAACACAAGCAATGTTAGTGCGGTGATCTCTCCCGCTGTGCTTTTGTGTTGTGACAGGGGGACTGCCCCCCCCTCCCCGCTAGAACACACTGATATGCACTGGCTGCTCGGATGCTGATTTTCCAGCATGTCCATTCAACAGAAGCTGGCCCTAAGACCAGCTTTTATAGAACAGACATCTGTACACATGGGCCGAAAGTTGCCCGATTCCTGCCGAACTGACCTTTTTCGGGAGATTTTTGGTGTGTGTACCCAACTTAAAGCTCAGCAAGAAACTTCCACACAGCTTTTGATGTATTCTGACTACACTAAACCTTTCTGTGTATATACAGAAGGCAGTTTACTAATAATCAAGTTTGTACTTGCTCAAGTGCAGGATGGATTTAAATAGGCTTGAAAGTTTCTATCTATGAACCAAAAGCTCACCTACTACGACTTCCTTCTTAGGGGTAGCATCTGCTCCAGCAGTGGGATCGGCTGGAGAAGCAAAATAGACTTATATCGGCTGGCCCATATACCCCCTGAACAGCAAGATACCTAGCAGATAGTAATCCCTCAGTCAACTACTTTGGCACTTGGTAAACTCCACCAACCATGACAAGTATCTAAAGTAGGTTGCCGTGGCTCATCCCTTACTATATTGAGTTGCTACACATGTGTCCTATCAGCACCAGGCTTAAGTTAAACTTAAAAGTTAGGTTAACCATTACTGTATACAAACTGGTAATGGAAGTGTGTTCCTGTTGGTCACATTTACCTTTCCATGAGCTGTAATCAGTGTTAATTTAGTAGACTAAAATGACTAAAACATTTTAGTCGACTAAATGAATACTATTTTAGTCAACTAAAATACGACTAAAACTAAAACAATTGAGATGACTAAAATACGACTAAAACTAAAATGGCATTTTAGTCAAAAGACTAAAATGGGACTAAAACTAAAATGCCATTTTAGTCCAAAAACTAAGACTAAAACTAAATTGAAATTTGACTTCAAAATGTTCATACCTCAATACCATAAATAATAACATATTCGATTCTTCACTCCAGAAGTATATAATGAGTTTGGAAATTGTAGAGAAATGTTAACCAATGCATTACAATTTAATTACACCCATTAGATTTCAGACGACTAAAATCAGTTTTAGATGACTAAAATGTACTGGAGATTTTAGTCGACTAAAACGTAGGACATTTTAGTCGACTTAAATCTACTGGAGATTTAGTTGACTAAATATGACTAAAACTAAAACAATTGCAGAAGACTAAAATGGGACTAAAACTAAAATGCCATTTTAGTCCTAAGACTAAAACTAAATTGAAATTTGCTGCCAAAATTAACACTGGCTGTAATACTGCAGTTTGCATTGCACTTCGAGAGCTGTGCTATTGCTGCTTTCATTTAACCCAAGGAAGTCTGAGGATGATTTGTAAGCTTTGCACTAATCTTTGGAAGCTACAGTAATTGTATAAAGTTAAAACTTAAGATGGTTTTAGTTGTCTTTGAGGCAGCACAGAGCATCTGGGGGTGTTGTTTGTCCTTTCAGTGGATTGAAAATACTTCTGCAGCAAATCAGAGAGCTCTAGAACTGTGCTCTATAAATGGTTTAGTCTACAGCCCACGAGTCATAAATACTCCGCTGGGAAATTTCTATTCCAATTGTTATTGTGAGTTGTGCAAATAAAAATATGTTTACTGCCAACTGCAGTACTTGGATATCAATGCTCTTTTTGGTCTCTATCTGTCTTATAGTAATTCAACAGGCAGGCAATTACAACATATTAATTTAATATGATTTTAATAATAATCTGTAAAGGTGAGACAGCAGGCTAAATAGTTTGTATTTTCTTAGCTCTGTAAAATTTGCAGGAGTCAGGATATACCTGTATCTGAGCAACAGACAGAGCTATGTTGATGTAAATTATATTTTAGAGGTAAGAACACAATTTCCCTGTTACCCAAAATGCTTTTATATCACTATCTGCAGGCACTAGGGAACCCATAGTTAACGATTTAATGTAAAAAAAAAAACACTTTCTGGAACAGACATTTGTATTTCATGTTGATAACTAACTAGTAAAAAGACGGGGCTTAGTTTATGGAATGCCCAAGCTCTTGCAGTGTGTAAACAAGTAGTGTAATAACCGTGTATAAATCAATGTTTTTGCAGAGTGTGTTCTTGTTATGTGTAAAACAATTAGATGCTGGTGTTTGAAGTGCTAATCCTACCAGCAGAATCTGGCCTTCTTATTAACTTCACATCATCTCAATGTGCATCCAGTGTCAGGATCAGGTTATTAAGAGCACAATGTTGACTGTTGCTGCATTGCATTTCTAATTTAAAACACTAGATGCCACTCAAACATTTATTTCTAAGCGCAATCTCTACAGTTTGAAAATGTTTTCTCCTTAAGTTTTTTCCTGAACTATTTGCCAACTTGTACATTTCTATAGGAAGCCTGCCAATATGAGAAATGATAGGTTCAAATGTGGGAGAGCAAATATAAACCCTCTTCTAACCTATCCTGCATGTTTTTTTTTTTTTTTTCATACCTTATGAAGCAGGATAAACTCATGTATTGGGTTAATAATGGCAAATAATACCTAGCTGATAATACCTGATACAGTGCCTTGAAAAAGTATTCATACCCCTTGACATTTTCCTAATTTTGTCATGGTACAACCAAGAATGTAAATGTATTTTATTGGGATTTTATGTGATAGACCAACACAAAGTGGCACATAATTGTGAAGTGGAAGGAAAGTGATAAATGGTCTTCATTTTTTTTTACAAATAAATATGTGAAAAGTATGGCGTGCATTTGTATTCAGTCCCCCTGAGTCAATACTTTATAGAACCCCCTTTTTCTGCAATTACAGCTGCAAGTCTTTTTGGTGATGTCTCTACCAGCTTTGCACATCTAGAGAGTGACATTTTTGCCCATTCTTTGTAAAATAGCTCAAGCTCTGTCAGATTGGATGGAGAGCGTCTGCGAACAGCAATTTTCAAGTCTTTCCACAGATTCTCAATTTGTTTAGGTCTGGACTTTGGCTGGACCATTCTAACACATGAATATGCTTTGATCTAAACCATTCCATTGTAGCTCTGGCTGTATGTTTAGGGTCGTTGTCCTGCTGGAAGGTGAATCTCCGCCCCAATCTCAAGTCTTTTACAGACTCTAACATGTTTCCTTCAAAGATTGCCCTGTATTAGGCTCCATCCATCTTCCCATCAAATCTGACCAGCTTCCCTGTCTCTGCTGAAGAAAAGCATCCCCACAACATGATGCTGCTACCACCATGTTTCACAGTGGGGATGGTGTGTTCAGGGTGATGTGAAGTGTTAGTTTTCTGCCACACATAGCGTTTTGCTTTTAGGCTTAAAGTTGTTGTAAACCCATGTGAATTTTTTTTTTTAAATCACCTGTAAGAGAATGCCATAATGAGCTAATATGACTAGCATAATAGCTCGTTATGCATCACTTACCTTAGATCGGGGCCCCCAAAGCCGTCCTGGTCTCCCTCTCCAGCCGCAGCCATCGCTGTGGCGATAGCCGGAAGGTTACTTCCGGGTATCGCCGCTCCAGCCAATGACAGCGCCGCTCCGGACTTAGCCAGATTTGTGAATGGGATTAACCCCATGAATGCGCCGTAGACACGGATGCATGTCGTTTTTAGCAAATATCTCCTAAACCGTGTAGGTTTAGGAGATATTTCTTGCACCTACAGGTAAGCCTTAATCTAGGCTTACCTGTAGGTGCAAGTTGCAAAAGTGGGTTTACAACCACTTTAAAAGTAACATTTTGGTCTAATCTGACCAGAGCACCTTCTTTCATATGTTTGCTGTGTCTCCCACAAGGCTTCTCGCAAACTGCAAATGGGACTTCTTATGGCTTTCTTTCAACTATGGCTTTCTTCTTGCCATTCTTCCATAAAGGCCAGATTTGTGGAGTGCATGACTAATAGTTGTCCTGTGGACAGATTCTCCCACCTGAGCTGTGGATCTCAGCAGCTCCTCCAGAGTTTGCAGTTGTGCCATACTCTTTCCATTTTCAGACGATGGATTAAACCGTGCTACGTGAGATGTTCAAAGCTTGGGATATTTTTTATAACTTAACCCTGCTTTAAACTTCTCCACAACTTTGTTTCTTGGTCTTCGTGATGCTGTTTGTTAACTAAGGTGCTCTAACAAACCTGTGAGGGCCTCACAGAACAGCTGTATTTATACTGAGATTAAACTACACACAGGTGGACTCTATTTACTAATTAGGTGACTTCTGAAGGCAATTGGTTCCACTAGATTTTGGTTAGAGGTACCACTGTGAGGCTGCATTCACACCTGAGCGTAGCGCTTCGAGCGTTTTTACCGTCGTTTTTACTGTCGTTTTGTCACGCGAATTTGCGCCCGTCGAAGCGCTTGGTGTCGCGGTAGACGCTTGAATCGGGCATTTCCATTACATTATATGAATCCTAAAACGCCAAATCTGCCCGATTCGCGCGACAAAAAAGGGTCCGGAACTTGTTTGAGTTTCAGGCGTTCGGCTTCAGACGTTTTTGAGTGGAGATGTGAACCATCTCCGTAGAGAATAATGTCTTTTTTCCCCCTCTAGCGTTTTGTAGCTTCAGGCTTAGGGCTACAAAACGCTCAGGTGTGAATGCAGCCTAAAGGGGGCTGAATACAAATGCACACCACACTTTTCACATATTTATTTGTAAAAAAATTGGAAAACCATTTATCATTTTCCTTCCACTTCACAATTATGCGGCACTTTGTGTTGGTCTATCACAAAAAATCCCAATAAAAGACATTTACGTTTTTGGTTGTAGCATGACAAAATGTGGAAAATTTCAAGGGGTATGAATACTTTTTCAAGGCACTGTATGTGGGCAGTTTTATCAAATAATCGTTAAATGGGCATGTATAGATAAGTGAGGTTTTTGAGTATTTTATGTACATTTAAACATTAGCTAAACCCAAGTCACTGGACATATGTTGTATATTATATTGTATATCTTAGTATATACCGTATACTAGATGTATACTTTAGTCGTGCCATGCTGGCGAGCATTAAGATGTTAGCTGAAAGCTGCATGTCCTGTTCACATACCTTCCAACATTCTGTAATAATAAAGAGGGACACCTTTTAACACACAGTATGCAGGGTAAGGACACATGTCGGCCATAGTTCAAGTTACACGGATCACAAATATCTAATATGCAATAAATGATTAGCTAAGCCACACAAGTGCTTTTTTGACATCTATTTTTCCTTTATATTGGCTTTGCAAAATAATAAAATGCAATAATGTAGAGACTGGATAAAACTTTCAGCACAGCATAACACTTTTGGTAGTAAAAATACATTTTGTATAGAGATGTACATGTAGCGGGGTGCCACTTTGCAGTGTGGTTATAAGACTGTTGTTGTATTGAGAATGAACCCAGCTCCCTCCAGAGTCTCTTTTATGACATTACAGCAACTGTTTGTATAACGGTGTGGAACGGTGCATTATGGAACTTATAGTACAGAGGGAAAGAGACTCCATTGCCATGGGTAACAAATAGACTATGGAACCCACAGTGCAGCTGTGCTACCAGAGTGCATTGCATCTTTGCACAGCCTTCTGGGGGAAGTTACTTAAAGGAAGGGAGGAGCTACACTCAGCCTTTCTGGACTTCGCCTTCTATCAAGCAGGAAGCCTGCTGCCGGAGTGTCTAGGCCTAAAGCCTGGGCCTACAGTTGTCAAGTAGGATCACCCAGCCCAAGGAGGGATCCTTTTCCGTGTGACCAACTCTCGCTTCACAGACACCGGAGTCGCCCATCTACCGACACCTTGTGCGGCTGTGTGAGGGACCGGAGACTGCAAGTTGCGGAGAGACCGTTGGACCGGAACACCGACAGGCCTGCTTTGGTGAGGGGGCACCTGCCCAAAACTGACTAACTGTTGCGTAGGAAGGTGACTCTGAAAGACCTGCCATTATCAATAGAGTAGTGTGCCACATACAAGGACATAGAGCATCTTGCAGTGGCTGCGTGTTTTAAAGATTGTGTCAGGGACGTGCTGGGCTTGAACCTGGGACCTCTTCTGTGTCTGGCATTGACTCTTCCAGCGGAGCTATCTGAGATGCTGGACAGTTCCCTGCCTGATCTGCTGGATAACCTATCTGATCCATTAGACTACTCTGCTTGGTGTCTGATTACTGTTGAACTCTGAACCCCTTGCTCCTCCCATGTACTTCCTTTAAAAGACATTCCAGAGATGTTGCCCTTTGCGGTTTGATCTGCTTCTGTTCCCTGAGTTCCTGATTCTGTGCTGGTATCCTGTTCCTGTGTTTGACCTGGCTTCCTGACCACGCTTCTGTCTCCAGTCCTGACCTCAGCTCGTTTGACCCTGCTCAGTTATCTGCCAGTCTGCCTGTTGCCAAGATTCGGCCTGGACTTTGACTACTCTCTGCCTGCCACTTGTGATGTTTACCTTGATGTGTATGACCCGGCTTGTCTGACTCTGCAAACCTGCACCAGCTTACCTGCATCCTCTGCTCTGCAAGCTGCACACGCTGACCTGCATCCTTTGCAATGCAAACCTGCACCTGCTGACCTGCATCCCTGCTCTGCAAACCTGCACCTGTTGACCTGCATCCCTGCTCTGCAAACCTGCACCTGTTGACCTGCATCCCTGCTCTGCAAACCTGCACCTGTTGACCTGCATCCCTGCTCTGCAAACCTGCACCTGTTGACCTGCATCCCTGCCCTGCAAACCGGCACCTGCTGACCTGCATCCTCTGCTCTGCAAGCTGCACCTGCTTACCTGCATCCGCTGCTTCCGGAACCAGCCGTTCCAGTCTCTACTCGGCTCCATCACTCCAAGCAGTGAGGATCAGACAGGCACCCTTACCTCACCGTGCTCTTACCACCACTGTCCCCACTCCAGTGGTCTACGAGCCGGGGTTGTACGGGAGGTCCCTCTCCGCACGTCAGGCTCACACCTAAGGTACGTTACAGTATCAAACCGCCATGCCTGAGCCTGCAGGAGATAACTTGCCTATGGACAATGTCTATCAACACCTTACAGCTCTCACTCAGATCGTGAAGTCTCTGCAGGGCAGCCATGTCCGAATGGATAAGCAGACACAAACTCAAGCCACCTCTGCAGATTCACCTCCAACCCCAACTTCCTCTATTGGAATGTTACCATCTCCTGAGCCCAGGGTCCCTGTTCATGAGAAGTTTTTCGGGGATCGGAGTAAATTCCGTGCGTTTCGCAACGCATGTGAACTTTACTTTTCGTTGCTACCTCTGACTTTTTCATCTGAAGCCACCAAGGTGGGCTTCGTTATCGCTTTGCTGCAGGGGGAACCTCAAGCTTGGGCCCATCACCTACTTGAAGTCCACCATGTAGTTCTAGACTCTCTGCCCTCTTTTCTTGATGCCATGGCCCGACTTTATGACGATCCACAGCGGACTTCTACTGCCGAGGCTGCTCTCCATGCGCTCCAGCAAGGCCGCCGAGCGGTCGAGGACTATGTGACTCTTTCAGACGCTGGAGCGCGGATACCCAGTGGAATGAGGCGGCTCTGCGGCATCAGTTCCGTCTTGGTCTCTCTGAAAGCCTGAAGGATGAGTTAGCACGGGTCGGTGTTCCTGATGTTCTAGAGACTTTAATTAATTTGTCTATCCAGATAGACCGGCGACTCCGGGAGCGCAGAGCAGAAAGGTCTACCCAGCAGCTCCGCCCAGCTTGGATGCTACCCCGGATACGAGCCCCTGTGTACCCTGCCAGTGCCAGTACGGTTCCAACTGAACCCTCATCCCTCAACCAGACCGTCAAGCCAGGGCAGCTTGGACTAATGAAACATTCCCTATCGGCCAAGGAACGACTTCGTCGGCTGCAGAATTATCTATGCCTGTATTGCGGTGAACCCGGTCATTATGTCTCTTCTTGTCCTGCTAAGCTGCGCAAGGTCCTGGCTACCTCTTCTCCCAACTACTCACCTCCATCTACCAATGCTACTCACCTGGCTCTTCCTATCTCTTTCCAACTACCAGGGAGGACAATACCAGTAACTGCAATAATCGACTCAGGGGCATGTAGTTGTTTTGTCGGTCTAGACTTTGCAGCACAACAACACATCCCACTCCAACCTAAGACTCAGGGACTTTCCATTTTCCTGGCAGATGGGTCTCGCATTAAGTCCGGAGTAGTGACCCAGGAGACCCCTCCTTTGCCTCTGATCACCTCCATGGACCATAAGAAACTATTGACTTTGGATGCTATTGCATCTCCCATGTTTCCAGTTATCCTGGGTCTACCCTGGCTTCAGGCACACAATCCACAGATTGATTGGGGAACCGGAAGTATTAAGTTCCAGTCACCATACTGTCAACGCCACTGCATGCTTCCACGTCCCAGCACCTTGGGGCCTCTGTTATGCCTGGATTCAGATCCAGAGATACGAGCTTCTGTACCCAAACAATATCATGAGTTCCTGGACGTCTTCAGCAAACGAGGGGCCGAAGTCCTCCCGCCTGTCATGGATATGCAGTAGTGTTTGTCTGCCATCTTACCTTCCTCCTCATGTGTTCATCTAGAGACCAGACCTCCTTCACCTGGCTTCCTTTATAATCTCCTCCCAGCCTGACTCCACCCCAGGCCCTATCACTGAACACTATATTAACCTGTGCACTGCAAGCCTGCTTGGCTGATCAACGTGTTTGTTAGGCATTGTGTGTTTGGGTTCCTGCCTGCCGTGTGCTACGTCTGTCTCTCTGTTACGTTATTGGCTTGTCCCCGACTATCCCTGTCTGCTCGTGACCCTTGACCTTCGGCTCGTTCTTCGTTATCCTTGTCTGCTTGTGGCCCCTGACCTTCAGCTTGTTATTCGGTTCTCTCTTATCGTGTGCTGCTGCTTCCCCTCTTTTCCCCTTATCCTACGGGGCGTGAGCTAGGAAACTCCAGGGGCCGCGACCTGGTCCCAGCCTGCAGCTAACATCCTCACCACTAGAGGCCCTGGAGAAGACCAGCTGGGTCTTAGACTCCGCGCCCTGGGGAATCTTGGCTCTAGCTTCCGTTTGGATCCCGGTTGTGCTCCTCTGGTCCCGCTTTCCACAACCACCCAGTTTCCTATCCGCAGAAGCCAGCCATAGGGTTCACTACCTCGCGGTGCACTCCTGTCCCCCTACGGTGTGCATCTGTCACCTGGCCACAGGTGACCCTGACACCGCCTCATCGTCCTTACGATTGTCCAATCGAGCTTCTTCCCGGTGCTGAGATTCCTTTCGGACGGATCTTCCCCCCATCTGAACGGGAGCTTGAGGTACTGAAAGAATACGTTGATGAGAACCTTAAGAGGGGTTTCATCCGTCCTTCCACTTCTCCAGCAGGGGCAGGAATCTTCTTTGTGGAGAAAAAAGACCATTCTCTTCGGCCCTGTGTAGATTACCGGGAATTAAATAAAATCACGGTCAAGAACCGGTACCCTCTGCCTCTGGTACCTGAACTTTTTCAAAGACTCAGGACTTCCTCTGTGTTTACCAAATTAGACCTGCGGGGGGCGTACAACCTGGTACGCATCCGAGCAGGGGATGAATGGAAGACTGCCTTTCGTACCAGGTTCGGCCATTACGAATACCTAGTAATGCCCTTCGGCCTGTGTAACGCCCCTGCCACCTTTCAGCATCTAGTCAATGATGTTTTCAGAGACTGTCTGGACATTTATGTAGTTGTCTATCTTGATGATATTTTGATTTTTTCCTCCTCTCTTGAGCAGCACCGGAAACACGTCAAGAGTGTACTCTGTCGTCTCCGCCAGCATGGACTGTACGCAAAACCAGAAAAGTGTGAATTCGAGCGACAGAGTATCCAGTTCCTTGGCCTAGTGATCTCTACAGAGGGATTCAAGATGGACCCACAGAAGGTTTCAGCCATTCTGGATTGGCCTTCAGATAAAAAGGGGGTGCAGCGCTTCGTGGGCTTTGCCAATTTTTATCGGAGTTTTATCAAGGGATTCTCTGCTATTATTTCCCCGATTATGCAGCTAACAAAGCAAAATGCTCGATTCCAGTGGACATCTGAAGCACAGGCTGCTTTCACAAACCTAAAAATACTTTTTACGTCTGCTCCTATCCTAAGTCATCCCGATCCTGCCCTACCGTATCTACTTGAGGTAGATGCCTCAGAGACAGCGGTTGGAGCTGTTATCTCCCAGCGCCAAGGTCTCAAGGACTTGATACACCCGGTAGCCTTCTTCTCCCGTAAGCTTACCCCATCCGAGAGGAATTATGATGTTGGAGACCGGGAGCTCCTGGCTATTAAATCTGCCCTTGAGGAGTGGAGGTACTTGTTGGAGGGAGCAGCGCATCCTATACTCATTTACACAGACCACAAGAATCTAGAGTATCTGAGAGCTGCCAAACGTCTGAGACCACGCCAGGCACGTTGGGCACTATTTTTCTCTAGGTTCTCGTTCCACATAACTTACCGGCCAGGCTCCAAGAACACCAAACCAGACGCTCTTTCCCGCATGTTTGATGATCCAAAAGAGGTGTCAGCTCCAGATACCATTCTATCGGAAGGCAACTTCTTACTTTTACAAACTAGCCTGATGTCTGTCTTGAAGCAAGCTTCTACAGGTGTGTCTGGTCCCTCTGGAATCACTCTGGTACCCAAGGACGGGTTACTTTGGAAGAATGACAAAATCTTTGTGCCAGAAGAAGTTCGAGTCACAGTGTTAAACTTGTGTCATGATCATCCCCTGGCAGGCCATTTCGGAATGCATAAAACCCTTGAACTGATTCAACGCACGTTTTGGTGGCCGGATCTTGAAAAAGACTGCAGGGAATATGTAGGTTCATGTGCCACCTGTATCCATAGCAAGACCACTAGAAGCAAGGCCTGGGGTCTGCTCAGACCCTTACCAGTCCCTGACCGTCCCTGGAAAATGATTGCCATGGACTTCATAGTGGAACTCCCCCCGTCTGAAGGTTGCACAGCCATCTTTGTAGTGGTTGACCGTCTATCCAAGATGGCCCACTTTGTGCCTCTCAAAGGCACGCCCTCTGCCATGGAAACTGCCCAGGTCTGCATTAGGGAAGTAGTAAGGCTACATGGGGTCCCTGCGGACATCGTTTCGGATAGAGGGGTGCAGTTCACCTCTCGCTTTTGGAAGGCTTTGTGCAAGGTCCTGAAGATTGAGTTGTCCATGTCCTCGGCCTATCACCCCCAAACTAACGGGCAAACCGAAAGAACGAATCAGACGCTCGAACAGTACCTCAGATGCTTCACCACCTTCGTTCAAGACGACTGGGTAGCTTTACTACCCTTGGCAGAGTTTGCCTTTAACAACGCCAGTCATTCGGCTACAGGTCAATCACAATTTTTTGCCAACTACGGGTTTCACCCGACCTTCTTACCTGATCTCATCCCTGATTCAACAGTCCCAGCGGTCCAGAGTATTGTTGATTTCCTGACCCGTAACAGCAGGATATTGCAGTAAGCCATGACTAAGGCACAAGCAGCCAATAAAAGGATCTTTGACAGGAAAAGGAGAGGGGAATTATGCCTGCAACAGGGTGACCAAGTATGGTTATCGACCACCAACCTTAAGATGGCTTGCCCCGCAAGGAAACTGGCACCCAAGTTCATCGGTCCTTTCCCAGTAAAACGGAAATTAAACGAGGTCTCCTATGAACTTGCCTTACCAGAGTCGTTGAAGATTCACCCAGTCTTTCACGTTTCCTTGCTGAAACCCGCAGTGCCCGACCCGTTCCCAGACAGGGGATCGGGACCACCCAAGCCTGTAATCATTGACGGTGATGAGGAGTTCGAGGTGGAGGCCGTCTTGGACTGCCGAAGAAGAGGGAACCAGCTTCAACTCCTGATCAAGTGGAAGGGGTACGGTCTGGAGGAGAACTCCTGGGAACCCCAACAGAACATCCACGCCCGAGAGTTAATCCAGGCCTTTTTTCGCAGTCACCCCCAGAAAAGAGCTCTATTGGGCACCTGGAGGTTGCCCTTAAGGGGGGGGGGGGCACTGTCAGGGACGTGCTGGGCTTGAACCTGGGACCTCTTCTGTGTCTGGCATTGACTCTTCCAGCGGAGCTATCTGAGATGCTGGACAGTTCCCTGCTTGATCTGCTGGATAACCTATCTGATCCATTAGACTACTCTGCTTGGTGTCTGATTACTGTTGAACTCTGAACCCCTTGCTCCTCCCATGTACTTCCTTTAAAAGACATTCCAGAGATGTTGCCCTTTGCGGTTTGATCTGCTTCTGTTCCCTGAGTTCCTGATTCTGTGCTGGTATCCTGTTCCTGTGTTTGACCTGGCTTCCTGACCACGCTTCTGTCTCCAGTCCTGACCTCGGCTCGTTTGACCCTGCTCAGTTATCTGCCAGTCTGCCTGTTGCCAAGATTCGGCCTGGACTTTGACTACTCTCTGCCTGCCACTTGTGATGTTTACCTTGATGTGTATGACCCGGCTTGTCTGACTCTGCAAACCTGCACCAGCTTACCTGCATCCTCTGCTCTGCAAGCTGCACACGCTGACCTGCATCCTTTGCAATGCAAACCTGCACCTGTTGACCTGCATCCCTGCTCTGCAAACCTGCACCTGTTGACCTGCATCCCTGCTCTGCAAACCTGCACCTGTTGACCTGCATCCCTGCTCTGCAAACCTGCACCTGTTGACCTGCATCCCTGCTCTGCAAACCTGCACCTGTTGACCTGCATCCCTGCTCTGCAAACCTGCACCTGTTGAACTGCATCCCTGCCCTGCAAACCGGCACCTGCTGACCTGCATCCTCTGCTCTGCAAGCTGCACCTGCTGACCTGCATCCGCTGCTTCCGGAACCAGCCGTTCCAGTCTCCACTCGGCTCCACCACTCCAAGCAGTGAGGATCAGACAGGCACCCTTACCTCACCGTGCTCTTACCACCACTGTCCCCACTCCAGTGGTCTCCGAGCCGGGGTTGTACGGGAGGTCCCTCTCCGCACGTCAGGCTCACACCTAAGGTACATTACAGATTGGCACTTGCACAGTCAGTGAGTTCTACATATTCATAAACATTGTGGATGTTCAGTTTTCTGCCTTTTTCATAACCTTATGGATTACAAATATTTGATGTGCACCAACAAATGCTAGCGAAGACTCTTACTACTGGAAGGAACTTTATACTGAACTTAGTCAGGCCTGTCCAGAGCAAATAGTACTGGGACACGTGTATGGTATTGCCCATTAGGGGGAGCTTGCCAACATAAATATATAGGAAGTGTACACTAGAAATGTGATTTTGTGTCTTGATTGTTTCTTATTAAGATTTTCTGCTACACCATTGACTCTTGCAGGGCCCTGTAAGAGTCAACTGTATTTCTGTCTAACTCTGTTACTTTTCTTACCAAGTAAAATTTATCTTTGGTTAAGCAGCATTCTGTGTGGAGTTTATCAGTTACCCTGTTGGACAAGTGGCCATTACAAGGTAACAACTTTATTTACAATTTTATTACTGTGTGATATTATTGTGTTTCCCAATTACCAGTGGGTTCCACAATCCCTGTGTAGTCCAGTTGTGCCAAGGGAGGGTTCGAGCCAAATTCCTGGGGTTGATAGCCAGAGTACAGACCCAAACAAAACCAGCAGCTCTTTCGGGGGTAGTGCTACATACAAATCAGAAAAAAACTGTGGCTGCATGAGGTATAGGGGTATTTGGTCTCAAAAGAGGGACAGACCCTCAAAATGAGGGACAGTTGTAAGCTATGTATTAATAATAATTTTAGCTGCTTTGTAAATGCCAATTCCATTCAGCTGGAGGAGGTAATGTAAATGCGTGCTAAATGCTGCTTCTGGATGCAGCAGCACTCTGTGCTATGGATGCATACAAACTGGCTAATTAGCTTTGGCCAACTGGGTTTGGCCAAAACTCTACAGAAACTCCAACCCTGAATGCAGACCCTTGATGCTTAGTGGCTGCCTCCAGGGATGGTCAGATGCTCAATTCTCATGTAACCACTCTGATGAGCAGTTACATGCAAACAGTGGTGGTGCCAGCTATCGAATTGCACATAGTACCAGTCTGACAGCTGCAGCTGTTCTCACAGAACCTGCACAGGCAGTGCTTAGAACCCCCATTAAAAGTCGAATGATACTCTGCTGTGCAGCCATGTAAATGTAACCTTAGTGTGACCATGTCTTTGGCATTAGGGGTCAGATCGCCTATTAAATTGGTGAAGTGTGGCTTTTAGGTAAGTCTGTCATACTAGAGTAGTATAATATGACTTAAACCTGCATGGGGGGGGGCACAATTTTTTTTTTTTACTGGTGGTTTACTACCGCTTTAAGGGAAGCAGCACCAATAAAGAAGGAGTCAGTAGCATTGAAAGTTGTAAATTGCAAGTACTGGGTTAAGAATCTTAGCAAATAGTCTACTGAGGAATGTTTATTATATTGTGCTCAATGTCTTAAGCTAATAAATGCTGAGGTTTAATACTACTTTAAGTAACACTATATTCCCATCACATAGAGAGGCATTTATAAAGTATAGCGTGGTGGCGGTACAAGTGGTTGGGCAGCATTTTTTGTGAGCGTATTTCAGCTTGTGGCAACACGCATGTGATTTGGTGAGATTTAATACGACGTCTATCATCCTATGAACAGTGGGGCTCTCTATTGATGGATATGCGAGGAGCCCTTTTGGCAACAAGGTGTATGTATGTCAGTGTGTTTGGCTTCTAATATACTGTATATGTCATTTTGTGATGGCTGCTCTTAGACCTTTGTTTTGGTGCTGAGATGGGGGTGAGGAATGGGGGGGGGGGGGGGGTGGAATGTATGAGTATGCGAGATGCCCCTCATGATTATGTATTTAGTTGGGTGATGGGTCCCCTTTGGGTAGTTGTGGGTGAGCCTCATGGGAATTAGAAGGGTGGCTATGGTTTGCTAGATAGGTGTGCATACACGTGCCTGTGTGGTTAGAGGAATGTTTGTGGGGGTCCCTAGTTGTTTTGGTTCCTATTCCCTGGTTCTCTTGGTGGTTTGTTTGGTTATGCAGCTGTGGATTTAGCTGGGACCTTATGGTTGAGATGTTGGTTAGTTGGACACAGGTTTAGTTTGGTAGGTATGCATGGTGTATATCCTCTTTACTTGTGTGATGTGGGGTTTGGGGGGGGGGGTTGTTAAATATTTTAGGGGACAGGTTGTTTTGGTTATAGGTATGTGAGTTTGTGGTGTGTATGTTGGAGGGGGTCTCTTTAAGTTATTATGTAAGGTGCTGGTGCTACCTTTTGGGCACTAGAATGTCATGTTTGCTTTGTTGTTGATTGAGTTCCTTGTGAACAAATGTTCTGAACATATGCTGGGTTAAGCCTTAAAGCCTCGTACACACGGCCGGTTTTCTCGTCAAGAAACGACAAGAAAACTGCCGGGAAAGCTTTCTTGCAAAGAAAACCGTCCGTGTGTAAGAGGCTTTCAGGTTTCTCATCAAGAAAACTGGCCAGAATCTCGACGAGAAAAATAGAGAACCTGCTCTCTATTTTCTCGTCGAGATTTTTGTCGGCCTGTTTCCCGACGAGAAACCCGAGAGTGTGTACGCTTACCTGTCGCCGTGGAAACCCGCGCATGTTCGAAATGACTTTGACGTATGCGCGGTAGCTTCCTAGGCATAGGTAGGGTGTAGCAAGATGGCGATGGCGGCATCGAATGTGACGAGTGCATGCTCGTCATAGTCGATGACGTCACCGCGTTCGTTCCATTCAAAAGAACGGGGGTTCTTTTGAATCGAGCGTGTGTACACTCGGCCGGGACAAGATTCTTGTCAAGAATCTCGTCAGGAAAAACGACATGTTTTTTCCTGACGAGATTCTCGGCCATGTGTACGAGGCTTAAATGTGTGTCCCTTATATTTTAGTGCTTGGGCATGGGAGCCGCATCCACCTGATTCCACACTTGTGCAATCCAGTGTCTGCCAGACTTGGTCCTGGGTACTGACACTATGGATCATATGATAAGCCTGTAGCTCTGGGTCTTGCATAGACAGAGATATATGCAGCCACACTTTGATGAAATTGGTGAGCACTTGTTTATAATCTTTTTTCTGTAATATTGGTTATTCAAGTAAAATGTATGTGTATATATAGAGCGTTATAATTGCAATGATGTGTTTTTTTTCTTTCAATCTAATAACAACTAGATACATATTGAGTTCCCATGATGAAGCAGAGATACAGCTCTGTGAAACATGTTGGACTACTCTGTATCAGTCAACTTTATTACGCTCATGCTGTAAATAAGTATCAATTGTTAATGATCAGTTCTGTGATTTTGATTACACATTGTGATATGTTTTCATATCTTTTTTTCTTTGTTATTTTAATCATATTTGTACAATAAAGCAATATTTTTTTAACATATATTGTTTGTGTGGTCACCTCAGTGACAACCGTATACCCTTAAAAGTCCTATATTTGCTATGGGGGATGTTTTTTCTCCCTCATATTTTATTTCTATGTCAATATCAGGATATGGGTATAATGATTTGTCCCGACTCCCTAGAATTGGTTCATCACAACTTTCCATTTTATATAGTAGCAGTATGACTTTAACATGGCCTACACACAGCCACTAGGGATGAGCTTTATGTTCGGGTCGAACATTAGTTTGACTCGAACATTGGCTGTTCGCCCGTTCGCCGAATAGCGAACAATTTAGGGTGTTCGCGGCAAATTCGAAAGCCGCCGAACACCCTTTAAAAGTCTATGGGAGAAATCAAAAATGCAAATTTAAAAGGTTATTGTCATAAAAAGTGTTTGGGGACCTGGGTCCTGCCCCAGGGGACATGTATCAATGCAAAAAAGTTTTAAAAACTCCTTTAAATTTCGTACCTGGGGGGTGTCTATAGTATGCCTGTAAAGTAGCGCATGTTTCCCGTGTTTATAACAGTCCCTGCACAAAATGACATTTCTAAAGGAAAAAAAGTGATTTAAAACTACTCGCGGCTATAATGAATTGTTGGGTCCCGGCAATACAGATAAAAGTCATTGAAAAAAATGGCATGGGTCCCCCCCCCCCCCAGTCCATTACCAGGCCCCAACCAAAAAAAAAATGCATGCGGGTCCCCCCAAATTTCATACCAGGCCCTTCAGGTCTGGTATGGATATTAAGGGGAATCCTGCGCCAATTAAAAAAAATGGCTTAGGGGCCCCCCTCAAAATCTATACCAGACCCTTCAGGTCTGGTATGGATTTCAAGGGGAACCCCACGCCAAAATAAAAAAAAATGACGGGGGGTTCCCTCCAAAAATCCATACCCTTATCCGAGCACGCAACCTGGCAGGCCGCAGGAAAAGAGGGGGAATGAGAGAGTGCCCCCCTCCTGAACCATACCAGGCCACATGCCCTCAACATGGGGAGGATGTCCCCATGTTGATGGGAACAAGGGCCTCATCCCCACAATCCTTGCCCGGTGGTTGTGGGGGACCCCCAGATACCAGCCCCCCCATGTGAATTAGTAACGGGTACATTGTACCCCTACCATATAACCCAAAAAAGTGACAAAAATGTTTAAAAAAACACACACACACACACACACAGCTTGGGACAAGTCCTTTAATAAATAAAAAATTCCAGCGATGTAATCCTTCCACAACCCGACGAGGCGATACACGCCGCCAGCCCGCCACGATCGATTCCACATCCATGGGAGACGGCCCGTCAAATGACGCGAGACCCGCTTGACAGCTCTTATATAGCCAAGGGCGGGGCCACCCGTGACGTACGCGGGTGACCCTGCCCCCCTCTGACGCAACAGGGGTTTCCGGCGGTTTCCCTATGGCATCACGAGGGATGCCGCCCCCATCTGACGCGTCACAGGAAACCCCCGTTGCGTCAGAGGGGGGCGAGGGTCACCCGTGACGCCACGGAGAAACCACCGGAAACCCCGTTGCATCAGAGGGGGGCGGGGTCACCCTTGTTTTTTTATTATAGGACTTGTCCCAAGCTGTGTGTGTGTGTGTTTTTTTGTTTTTTTTTACAATTTTTTAAACTTTTTTGGGTGAAATGGTAGGGGTACAATATACCCCGTTACCAATTCACATACGGGGGTCCCCTTTGTTAAAGGGGGCTTCCATATTCCGATAAGCAGACCCCCACAACCACCAGGCAAGGGTTGTGAGGATGAGGCCCTGGTCCTCATCAACATGGGGACATCCTCCTCGTGTTGAGGGCATGTGGCCTGGTATGGCTCAGGAGGGGGGTGCTCTCTCATCCCCCCTCTTTTCCTGCAGCCTGCCAGGTTGTATGCTCGGATAAGGGTCTGGTATGGATTTCTGGGGGGAACCCCACGCCATATTTTTTTACATTTTGGTGCAGGGTTCCCCTTAAAATCCATACCAGACCTGAAGGGCCTGGTATGAAATTTGAAGGGACCCCCACGCATTTTTTTTTTAAATTTTGGTTTGGGGTTCCCCTTAATATTCATACCAGACCCAAAGAGCCTGGTAATGGACTGTGCAGGGACTGTTATAAACACGGGAAACATGCGCTACTTTACAGGCATACTATTGACAAAAAGAAAAAATGCTGTTTTTAAAACTTTTTTTGCATTGATACATGTCCCCTGGGGCAGGACCCAGGTCCCCAAACACTTTTTATGACAATAACTTACATATTAGCCTTTAAAATTATCACTTTTGATTTTTCATGTTCGTGTCCCATAGACTTCAACGGTCCTCGCGTGTTCGAACAAATATTTTGCCTGTTCTGCTGCGAACCGAACCGGGGGGGGGGGGGGGTGTTCGGCTCATCCCTAACAGCCACTGGTATTTAGTATCTGTGGCCAAAGAAACTTTATTTTGCAATCATAAAATACTTTTTGAATCGAGAATCTCCAGCGCCTTTAAAAAAAATGTTTCTTCATATTCTGCGCCAAGTAAGAATAGTAATTAAGAAAACTGGCTGTTTAATTGGTTGTTACCCATAGCTTTTTACAGCTTGATAATAGCTTTGCTCATCTAAGAAATGACAGGTAGTACTGTGCTATACATTTGAAAATTATACAGTTATATACAGTTTAATCAATAAAAGTAGAAGACATCAACACTTGCCTGACTCGCTTCTTATGATTAATTGATACCTTTGGAAACATTTCTGGATTTAAAATTAACTGACATACAGTAAATATGTATTACTGCCAACAAATCCTCTCCTAACCTCTTTACCTGGCTGATATCCTATGTGCAGACTCCTATAAAACCTAGTACACAAGGGCCCAATGTCAGTTGGCATTGGCCAGTTCAATAGAAACCGGCTGACGTTCGGCCCGTGTGTACTGCAGTCGGTCCAACAGAAGCCAGCTTCTGTCGAAGGGGCATGACCGGAAAAGGTCTGTCGATCGACTCCTGGCCATAGTTAGTACAGCGGCTCCTCCTTTTTTTCGTTCAGCTTTGCTGGGTTGAACAATAAAAAAAATGACTAGTGTGTACTAGGCTTAGGTCTCCACTACTTCATCAGAAAAAGAACAAGACAAAGTCATCCAGTGTACAGGTTGTCAAATTGCACCCCCTCAGATAGAGCAAGGAGCAGCGTAATAGTGCCATCTGTAGTCTGCTGCACTGTACCATACAATGGGTCTTCAAAAAGTTTATTCAATAGAGTAATTTAATATTTAATAGAGTTAAAAAAAGTGTGGAAACAGGGGACCTTCTGAAGGGGGCCCCAGCACACAGGGGGACCCAGACAGCAGGGGGATCGGTGTGGTGGGGCAGGGGATAATTACAGAGGAGACAAACTGTAAGGGAGAGAGAGGCGCAAGGTAGCCACTGGCGCAGTAGTTTTTGATAAATTAAATGTTTAAAAACAATTTGCATTGCACTCACATAGGTCAGAGCGGTAGGCATATCACAGTCTGTGAAGTCCACTGTCAGCATTCTCCCGATCTGCGCTCCTGTGATCACTGAATCGCTGCAGGAAGCCAGTACAAGGATACAGAGAGCCGTGGGAAACTACAATAAACTGTCAGATAACCTGGGATGCTGTAACCAATCAGAGCATTTTGGAGGCTTAACCAAGCCTCCATCATCAGAGGCTGAAAGTTCACTGGAGTTTCCTGTATCATTGTGCCAGCTTCCTCCAGTGGTTCAGTGGTCAGAGCAGCGTGGATCGGGAGAATGCTAACAGTGGTCTTCACACAGACGGTGATATGCCTACTGCTCTGACATGTGTGAGTGCAATACAGATTGTTTTTATACATTGCATTTAATAAAAACTACTGCACCAGAGGCTACCTGGTGCCTCTCTCTCCCTTCAAGTTTTTCTCCTCTGTAATCGTCCCCTGCCCCGCTGCACTGATCTCCCTGCTGTCCGGGTCCCCCTGTGTGCTGGGGCCCCCTACAGGAGGCCCGGTGGTACCCCCTGTCGGCGGCTTTGGGGGTTTTGAGGGGAAGGAGGATTTGTGCTGGTAGGGGAAGAAGATGATTTGTATTATGAGGGGGTGAGGATAAGTTCTGGGATGAGGAAGAAGAAGGGATTGTGTAGGGACTGGGGATTTAGGGGATAGTGGAGTGGGATTTTTGCTGTGGAAGGGGAAAACATATATTTTTTTGGGGGGGGGGGGTTGATTTTTGCTGGTGGGGGGTAGAGGTTGAGCATAAAGATTAATGCTGGATTTTTTTGCAGGAGAGGGAGTGGGGATTTTTGATGAAAGGGTAAAATGTAGGAGAATATTGCTCACGCAGGGGATTTTGCACTCTTCTTAGCCCTACACTGTGTTACACACTCCTGACTCCTGCACTCTTTTTGTTTTGTGCTCATGACTCCTAATGTGCATTACACACTCCTGTCCCCTGCATTCTGTGCATAAGACTCACGGGTTCTTTTCACACCTAGGCGGACCTTCCGGTTCGCGGGTGGAATAGAAAGTTCTTTTGGGCGAGAAAGTAAAAAGGAGACATTATTGTAACTGGCAGCAGAGGAGACATTGTGGTTTGATGCAGAACTGGAAATGTTGGGCCATTCGTGACTTCTGTATGGGGATTATACTATAGTCATGGGAAATCTGACTTCTTTACTCTGGGGTCTATCTCTCTGGTAAGCTGTTGAGAAAACATATTAGTTATTGTCACATTAGAGGGATCTCATTATTAGCACTGCGGCATACTGTATATATGCAGGTGTGAAACATCAAAGAAACTTTTTGTATTGGTCTTTCTGTTAGCAGCTGGTTTTGCATTGTAGTTATATGTATATGTAGCGGGTATTTGAATTTAAGGGAAGCATCTGGGTGGTAGTGTAACCCAGATGCACTGATTGCTAGGGAATCCGAGACCCTTTTTGGTTCTTGGAGGACTCTGGTGGTGTGAGGTTCCCTGCGGCCTGCAGGTGGCATTGTCGCCCTGGCCGGAGTTGAACCCACACCGCAAGACTGTGCCTTTTTGTCCTCCCCTGGCGCTGTTACGGCGGGGCGGGGAGCCCGCTGTGACGCAAAGGGAGAGGGGATAAAAGGGGCGGACGCCCTTACCACGGGGTTCAGAGTTCGGAGTCGGAGGACACGGCCGCACTCAGGCACCCTCAGCCTGGGTGCTGGCGTTTCGGTGTTCCGGGCCCAGGTGCCGTTGACCTGGCCGGAGCGGG
Source organism: Rana muscosa (assembly GCA_029206835.1). Lineage (NCBI taxonomy): Eukaryota > Metazoa > Chordata > Amphibia > Anura > Ranidae > Rana > Rana muscosa. The sequence goes on from JARGYO010005626.1 coordinate 17,878,279, forward strand.
AGATAGAGTCCATCTCAGGCACCTTAGGAGACTGGTGAGCGGAACTTCTCTGGAGCGTCCAGCGCAGCATTGCTGGTGACAGAAAGGCCTCCGGTGACTCCCTTGGACGGATATCCTTCCCCTGACAGGGGCTGTGCTAGCGAAGGTAATTCATGTTCTACCTCATATAGTCAGTGGCAGTGACTATTCGCCATTGGTGACACCACAGTGGTTAGCGATACTTTAAAGGATTGTGCCTCAACCTACTCTCATTAATACTGAACTGTTGCAAAGGTCCCAACTTGACTGTGCTGTATGTTTATCCGCTGAGAAGAATAAAACTGTGTTGGACCTATTCAGTGTGTGGAACTCTGGTTACTAGGAGCAAAGAGGGAGTCAAGGACGGAGGAAAGGATTTGACTCTAGGACACCTACACAAAGCCCGATCTTTCTGGCCTTCACCTCTTCACTATGGAGGACATGGGCGGTAGTGTATCTCATCCCTCTCTCCCAGGTACCCCTAGACAACAGCTGTATAACCGATAAAGCTAGAGAGAGGGTGATGTCGCTACATATACATTTTTGTGTTTGTATATTAGTGTAAGTATTGTGATTTAATTTGAAATATAACATATCTAATATACAGCAAAATTTAGATGTGCCCTTTCACCTGACTGGGTACTTCTAATAGTCACATTCAATTGGACTTGTTCTATAGTATTGAAGATGTTTTGTAGCTTATACAAGCTACTACTTCAGTTTTGATAAGTGTCAGGAAAATACTCCAGCATTTATATGCACACAAATAGCTCAGACCCCTTATCCAATCACCATTGAAAAGCAGACGTTGATTGTCTAAGAACAGTATGGGAAACATGAAGGTTGTTGGACCACCCTGTTTTCTTAATGTAATCCATCCTTGGTGTCCTTAACCAGGTACTATTGTTCCCTTTTTTAAGGGAATGAGTAGGTATCCATAGTAGAAGCTTTTTTGCTACCACTTAACACACCATTTTTCATATTTTGAGGATAAACAGGATTCCCACCATATAATGCACATCTGTATAATTCTTTTTATATTCTTGAATTTAAAACTTTATTCAGTGACACGTTATTTTGGTCATTGTTCCTTTTATCTCTTTGATTCTTCTTTGTCATCAGGACAATTTATTCAGCTAAGCCGAAACTGTAATTCTTTAGAAGATTTTGAAGAGGCTGCAGATGAACTATGCCAATGACTATGCCAAAGAAAGTTATACAGATAATAGTTTAAATAGAGCTTAAAGCATTGCTATTGATAAGGATAGATAGGAATTGATGATAGAAATAATCAAAGAGATAAAAGGAACAATAGTATAACAGAAAAAATATCACTGAATAGAGTCTTGAGAATTTGAGAATTAGTGATCTGGTTTATTCTGAAATTTTCTAAAATTATATGAAAGTAGTAGCAAAAAGAGCTCCCACTATAGGTAACTATTTATCCCTTGGTTCATTGTTAGTGGTACATATAGATATTGTTGTAATTGTCCTTGTTGCACAAATGTAAACAAGAGTAAAGAGTTTTTTGACCAAATCACTGAATAAGCCTTTTAAAAAATCATTAAGCGTAACTAGTGATGAGTAAGGACCCTTTCACACTGGTGAACCAATCTGGTCCACCTGTCAGTTTTTTAGGTGGACGTGATCGGACCCTCCATTATCCTCTATGTAGCTGTAGATGTAAACAGACATGTGTCCCTTTATATCCACCAACATCTAATCCAATCCGATCTGCTAAAAACAGATGGATGGGGATCCATTCCCCATCCGTCTAGCGGATCAGGTGTAAGTGGACAGGCGATCCATTTACATCCGACTGCCCATAGGAGAGCAGGTTGTGTCTGTGTCAACTCTGCATAAGCGGAGAGGACACACACTAGCCATCCAGCTGCTCCTGTCGGAGTCTGCCCCGTGTGATACGGGCCTAAATGTATATGGGTTTGGTTCATTGAAACCATCATTAAGTCTGAAAATTGCAAATTTAAATGCAAACCCCATCAACGTCTAGGGCCTGGATCTTTAACCACTTCCCGCCCGGCCTATAGCAGATTGACGGCTGGGAAGTGGTTCTGGTATCCTGACCAGGCCTCATATGACGTCCAGCAGAATAACATGCCGACGTGTGCCCACGGAAGCACACAGCACAGCGATCGCGGCGTGTCAGTCTGACATGCCTCATCTCCGATTGTGGTAAGGAGCCTCTGACAGAGGCTTCTTACCAGGTGATCAGCTGTGACCAATCACAGCTGATCATCGGGTGAACCAGGAATTGCCAGTAAACAGCATTCCTCGTTTCGCGCTGCCCATCAGTGCCACCTTATTAGTGCCAACTCATCAGTGATTATCAGTGCTGCTTCATCAGCACCCATCAGTGAAGGAGAAAACAAAGTTTTATGCCAGAAACTAAGAATTTTTTTTTTTTTCGAAAATGGTGGTCTTTTTTAGTTTGTTTAGCAAAAAATAAAAACCACAGAGGTGATAAAATACCACTAAAAGAAAGCTCTGTTTGTGGGAAGAAAATTAAAAAAATTTAGTTTGGGTACAGTGTCGTATGACTGCGCAATTTTCTTTCAAAATGCAACAAAGCAGTGGGAGAACTATCAGGGTTGCAAAGGTTGTCTTGCCACCGGGCCCTGGTGTTCTGCCACTGTGGGGTTCCCAAGCTGTCCTGTCCTTGTTATTGACAGCACTGGTCTGGCATCTGTCTCCTTGGCAGCGGCGGCAGTCTATTAGGACCTAGTGCTGGTGACATTATGGGTGCATGCAGGGGAAGGCTGGCACTATTGGTTATAGAGAGCCGAGCCCCCAGCTGGTCACCTAGCAGCAGTAATGCTGCATAACCTTCTCTGTTGACATGCTGATCGAGATGTGATCCAGGTGATGCTCCCAGTCAGATCTAATAAACACAGTATTTATTAGCATCAAGAGTACAACCACATATATATAATTAGCCGTATGTTCAGCAGCCATGTGGGCTCTATGCCTGTAAGGTGTGGGCTTTGATCAATAAAATCACTGATATTTAACACTATGATTTGACTAGGAGCATCACCTGGATTGCATCACGATCAGCATGTCAGAGAAGGCTCCACTGCTGCTAAGCAACCTGCAGGGAACTCAACTGTCTACAACCAATAGAGATGGGCTCGGGTGTGTTTGAAATCCCACATGCCCGATCCCGCCAGGAAACCGACACTCCACAGTGCTAATCACAGCCAGTGAGACATTTCATGATCTGTGCAGCTGCGGACCGTGAAATGTCTCACTGCCTGTGATTAGCGTTGTGCAGTGTGGGCTTCCTGACAGGTTCTGGCATGTAGAATTTTGAACATGCCCAGCCCATCTCTAACAACAAATTGTGCTGGCCCTCCTGTACATCAGCCCCATAAAGTAACCAGCACTGGGTTCCAATGTGCTGCCGCTGCTGCCATAGAGACAGAGACCAGCGCTGTGAATAGGACAGGACAGCAACTCTGGTTGTTCCAGCACTGGTCCATACTGGGAACATTCCCCCATCCACCTATAATGTGTAGATGGGGAAATTGGATCATTTCTTTTTTTTTTTCATTCAACCTAATAGTTGAATGACAAAAGTGATCAATGTATGGGCTGCCTAAGAGCTAAGACCAGCCATAGACAGTTTGAATCTCAGCTGGTTCAGCAGGAACTGGCTGAGATTTGAACCATTAATGAGCAGATTTGATTCTCTTATGATTATCACTAGTGGTTGCTATAGCCACTAGTGATAATCACTGTTTGTCAGGAGAATACAATTGCTGGGCAGGAGAGATATTCCCCTGTCACCACTGTCTGTGTTGATGGGGGAATTATGCAAGTTTCTTTCCTGCAATCTGTGGATGCAGGAAATAAATTTGCACCGTATATTACCCGCCTAACTGAAAGTGAAAGTAAATTGTGAATGTCTTAAAAGAACAGGAGAGGGGGAGGGAGACAGATGGGGGAGAGAAGGGATGGAGATAATGCAGTTCAGTGATTACAATGCACTGCAGTCTGCAGTGCACACACCCACAGGTCCAGGCTAGAATCTCAGGCATCATTCACACACAGCCAGGAATGCTGCTGATTTTCATATTCCCCGCCCACACATCCCCTCTCTTCAGATACAGCACGCTGGGGAAGTGTGGGCGGGACTGGAAGGAGGAGGAGGAGCTGTATTCCTCCCAGCTCGTATGTGAGGAGAGTGAGGGGGGGTGGCTGGACTCGCTGGGCTGTGAAAGAGTGTCATAGACTGACACTCGGATCAGCTTGCAGTCACCACTCTCGGAATTTACAGGCTGGTTCTCCTGTCCTAAGAACGGGAGAAATCAGTCTGTTTTTTCAGTAACTGAGATGAAGGCTTGGGCCCCCCCACAGTGCTCGTGGAGTCCTTCCTGTAACTCGCTCTTCTCCGTGCCAATGAGGATGCAGGGGAAGTAGCAGATCGGGCGGCTGTGGTTGTGTGAGCGCTCGCCATTATGCAGTGTCAGCCAGCAGAGGGAGGGGGGAGGAATCCCCCGCAGGAGCTGACTGGGGACGCTCTCCCTCTCAGGAGAGACTATGTTACCCCAGCGCCAGCCCAAAAAAAAATATTTTTTTTTTTTGGGGGGCGGGGTTACATGGTGGGGCACAGCATAATGTTGGGGGGGGCAGGGCCCCCTCTGCCCCCCCTAGGGACACCATTGATCCTATCCCAGACTCCTTGTAACCACCTGTATCGTCTCCATGGCAGACACCACTGCCTAGTGTCAAATGCTGCTACCAACTTCTGGTTCTCAGTCCGTCCCCTAGTGGGAGTAGTTTCCCTTGTCCGTGAAAGTACCTGGCTTTGGTCCAGGGTAGATTCAACAAATTTTACTCAAGCTTCAAAGTTAATAGACTGGAAAGTCAAACAAAGGGCATGAGGGGCCAGGAATTTTCTATGGGGGACATGTATAAAAAGCAATAAATAATATTTTATTTGTTATTTGGATTGTGGGGGAGCAGTAATTTTATTAATGCTTAAAGTAAAACATTAAAAATACAATTTTTTTTTTAAAATACATGTTGGGGGATGCTTTGACCCTGCCATTGAGGTGGCACATCTGCACAATGTCTACAATCTACTACAGGAAAACTGACATTTACGCATAAAAAAATGCAGTTTAAACTGAAAGTAAATGCCAGTTCCCTATGGATTTCTTCTGTTCGTAGGCAAGTAGCTAGGAATTACCTTATGCCGCGTACACACAACCATTTTTCTTGTCGGGAAAAATGTCATTTTTTCTCTTTGACGAGAAAAACGCCCGTGTGTGGGCTTTCCAGCATTTTTCCCGACGAGAAAAACGTCAAGAATCACGACGAGAAAAATTAGAACATGCTCTAATTTTTCTCATCGTGATTCACTGCATTTTTTTCCGCAGCAGTTTTCCCATAGGGAAACACTGCCAGGGAGCCTACACACGGTCGTTTTTCTCGACCAAAAGAAAAAATGTAATGAAAACCGTCCGTGTGTACAAAAGTCCTATTCTCAATGAAGGTATGGTATGGAGGAGTCCCAGGAAAAATAAAATACCCCAAATCCATACCATACTATTAGCTGAGCATAAAGCCGGGCAGACCTACCCCCCCTCGCAAACCACTGAACCATACTAGTCCACATACCCATAACCCCACCCCCCTAAACAAGCAACTTGTCCCTGTTGTCATGGTTATGCAGTAATGTTTGTCTCTCGGCTCACCTCTCCTCTGTGTGTCCTGCTTTAGAGGCCAGCCACTCTCACCTGTCTGCTTAAGTAATCTCTCCTCTAAGCATGGCTCCACCCCAGGCCCTATCAGGGAACACTATATTAACCTGTGCGCTGCAAGCCAGCCGTGCTAATCAACATTGTTTGTTAAGCTATTGTGTGTTTGGGTTACTGCTTGCCGTGTGCTACGTCTGTCTCTGTTTTACCGATCTTGGCTTGTTCTCGACTATCCCTGTCTGCTTGTGACCTTGACCTTTGGCGTGTCCTTTGTTTATCCTTGTCTGCTAGTTGCCCCGACCTTTGGCTTATCCCCCCACTATCTCTTGTATCCTGAGCTGCTGCTTCCCCTCTATCCGCTATAGCCTACTGTGAGCGTGAGCTGGGGGACTCTGGGGGCCGCGACCTGAATCCAGTTGCAGCCCAGTCCATCCTCACCACTAGAGGCTCTGGTGAACACCTGCTGGATCTTAGACTCCGCGCCCTGGGAAATCTTAGGCTCTAGCTCCCTGTGAGATCCCTGTTAGTGCTCCAGTGGACCTGCCTTCCTTAACCACCCAGAGTTCCATCCGCAGCAGTCAGCCATAGGGTTCACTACCTTAGCAGTGCACTCCTGACCCCGACGGTGTGCATCTGTCATCTGGCTTCAGGTGACCTGACACCTGTGTTAATAAGGACAAGGGCCTCTACCCCACAGCCATGACTTCCTAGATGTGGGGGTCTGCAGATAAAGGGCTTATCAAAATTTGAAAGCCCTCTTTAAAAGTAGGAGGGCCTAAAGATACCAGCCTCACTGTCAAGTATACCCCTAATGCAGGTGGTCAGACACTATAGCTGGCTTCTGTGTTCTTCACTGAAAGCAGCCCCCTTTCCCATAAGGCAAGCAGGCCTACTGGTACTTGGTTGCTCCCAGGACTTATACACAATGCTATAGTGCCTGGCTACCACGCCTGGGCTTGTCAAACTGAGCAAAGCAAACAGGTACTTGTGGTTGGCAGACAGGCAAGGTTCATAATTGTCAGGGTCAAAAGGCAGGCAGAGTTCAGAGAATACTTTATCACTGATCTGAGGTCATCAATGAGGTAATCTAATCTAGCAGAGCAGGGCAGACAAACAGGTAGCTTGATCAGGTATTACACGTGCAATCACAAGCATGAGACTGTAGGCTTAAATCAGGTTTGGTCTCCACCCAGAGACTGGCCACAATCAATCACCTTGCAGGTGGACAGACAGACAAGGAGAATGACACAGCCAAGACCATTTTGCTGGAACCAGCAGCTATGATGGAGCAGGGAGCGCACACTCTTTTGACACTCACTGAATGCAAATGATGCCCCACATTGTAAAGCCATCATCAATCTCATCATCCAGTGATGAAGATCATTGTCAAGCACAATGAACGATGGCTGTCAACTTGCTAAAAGAAAAAAAACACACAGAACGCCAACACGATCCGCTCCCAACAACTTTTGCTCATGATTGACAGCTCTCTGGCTTAATATAAACAAAGGAGTGAGTCTACCTAAAGATGTCATTGACCAAATAGGGACATGACTATATTTGGTCAATGACGTCAGCCAGGATCCCTGTGATGTCATTGACCAAATATCAACCAACATACCTAATCTTTATTTAAAAAGGCCCAAAGAAAAAGGGGAACACTGCGCTAGATAGAAACGTGAATTGGTTGATGAAAATTACACAGTGATAGTGTAAAAAGCTGCCGGTACTGAAAAATGGATACCAAATTTACATAAAATATATAGAAAAAAAAGTACAGCGCTAATTCGATAATGAAAAAGTATCCAAAAAATACTAGTGAAAAATATGAAGTGTATACAAAAGAAATTTACATTTTATACAAAATATATAATATATTCAAAAACCATCGGTAATATACCTTTAAAGTGAATAAAGTGAATATACCTCTAAGTGAATTATCAATTAAAAAAACAGTGAAAAACAATCCATAAATAAAGTGAAAAGAGCTGAGGAATAACTGAAATCCCGCAGCATAAAAAATCTTTAAAAAGTGTTCGAACAGAAAAGTGCCACAAAATGAAAGTGATCAATCCTGAAATGAATGTGAAAGGAAAGAGTATTCTTCATCCACCAGAATGGAGAGACACCAGAAGAATAGTAATATATTCTCCTTACCGCATCAGTATGATCACTCATGCAGTGATCTCTTCAAGCACAGGGGTTTAGGGTCTCCCTCTAGACCAAAGAAAATAAATGTATCTCCGAAGTAGTATCTGTTCAACTCCCAAAGAAAAAAGGAACCATAGCGTAATACTGCAAGCAAACGTTTATTATCCACACAGTATTGCACTTACAGTTAAGATGAACTTTTCAAGCATGTCTTATCGTAGGGGACGCAGCGTCTCCTCAAGGCTTCTCCTGCTGATCTTGCTCCGTATCTCAGTAAGTTAGAGCGTGATGACGTAGGACTGCAAGCCACACCTACGCGTTTCGTCATAAAAATACGTCGTCTGGGATTGGCAGCCAATCCCAGACGACGTCTTTTTATGACGAAACGCGTTGGTGTGGCTTGCAGTCCTACGTCATCACGCTCTAACTTACTGAGATAAGAAGCAAGATCAGCAGGAGAAGCCTCGAGGAGACGCTGCGTCCCCTACGATAAGACACGCTTGAAAAGTTCATCTTAACTGTAAGTGCAATACTGTGTGGATAATAAACGTTTGCTTGCAGTATTACGCTATGGTTCCTTTTTTCTTTGGGAGTTGAACAGATACTACTTCGGAGATACATTTATTTTCTTTGGTCTAGAGGGAGACCCTAAACCCCTGTGCTTGAAGAGATCACTGCATGAGTGATCATACTGATGCGGTAAGGAGAATATATTACTATTCTTCTGGTGTCTCTCCATTCTGGTGGATGAAGAATACTCTTTCCTTTCACATTCATTTCAGGATTGATCACTTTCATTTTGTGGCACTTTTCTGTTCGAACACTTTTTAAAGATTTTTTATGCTGCGGGATTTCAGTTATTCCTCAGCTCTTTTCACTTTATTTATGGATTGTTTTTCACTGTTTTTTTAATTGATAATTCACTTAGAGGTATATTCACTTTATTCACTTTAAAGGTATATTACCGATGGTTTTTGAATATATTATATATTTTGTATAAAATGTAAATTTCTTTTGTATACACTTCATATTTTTCACTAGTATTTTTTGGATACTTTTTCATTATCGAATTAGCGCTGTACTTTTTTTTCTATATACCTAATCTTTATGTTTACATTCAAATGCAGGGCTCAGGAGCTGTCATTTGCGATGAGCAGTCATTTGGATTTGACGTATAAGCGGGTCAACCTGGTTTTTCTTTTAGCTGCTCATCTGGCATAGTACACCTGGACTGACATGGATCTACATAGCTGGACAAAGTGATTTATAAAGGATTTACATCTTGGGACACTTTTTGTTTTTTTATTTTTTAAATAGCTACTAATTGCTTAAATTTCTTCTGTAGCTGAAGGCTAGGCCTGACCAAATGCCCATTTAGTTCAGCTGCTTACCAAACTTCTGAGCATGTAAAATTTGGACTGAACACTGGTTTGGGCCAAAACCAAAGCTCATACCAAGTTACAACTACTTGGTTCTTTATGTAGCATAATACACATTATAATGATAATTTATAATAAGAGGGGAGGAAGTTCGGGACTTTAAATGAGGCACATAGGTAGAACAATCACTTGAAAAAACTAATTTTAATAAACACAAGTTATACACATATCTCGGCCAGCAGGCTCCGTATAGAGATATAAGTTAACAGCAATGATTACAATAGCTACATAACATCATATATGATAACATCAAGCATCTAGAGTAGCCTATAGGTTGAAAAGGCCATTGGCTCGACGCGTTTCGGCGACTGTAGCGCCTCATCAGGAGCAGATGCATAAAATCTGAAAAAACATTGTACATAAGGATAAGGACCAATAGAGGTGTTCAGAACTCACAAAAAGGTTTGAAAAAGAAGAAAAAGGGAAAAACATATAAATGGGTATGAAGAGATCAAAAATAAGGGGGTATGGAGGAAGGAATTGACCAACCTCCTACTTACACAGTGCGCACAGAATGTGCTAGTGGCAAAGAACCAGCGGTGCACGTCACATCTCTGCCGGGAGCTGAGGGGACAAAGAACCTAAGGGGAGAGGGACACCACCATGGGCCTCCAGCGGGAAGACAACGCCCACATTAGAACTGGCGGTGGATGCCGGGAAGAAACCTAGGGAAATGTGTGAGGAATAATTTGGTGAAAAAATGCTTGGAATGGGAAAATGTATGTGGATGTACGTGGGCTAGGGAAAAAACATTCAGATGGCGGTGTGAGGGTGAAGGAGTGTGTGAGAAGGGATGAAAAACAAGGGTGGAAAGAGCAAAGGGAGAAAAAGAGAGAAAGAAAGGAAAGAGAAAAGAATAAAGATAAGGTGGAAAAGTGAAAATATATGAGGAGTGAGAAGCACATGAAGGAGATGGAACGAAAATGTATGTGAAGTGATTGATAAGAAAAAAAAGAAAAAATCAATGAGGGGTCACTAACTACAAAGAGGGAACCATTTAATAGTTACCTGGTATGTGCCGGCGGACTACTGGGATAGTGTGGTGTGATGGTGGACCCGACAGCTAATGAACAGCGAGGAATGAGGACGCCAAAACCACACGGGGAGCCACGCGTCGAGCCAATGGCCTTGTCAACCTATAGGCTATGATTAAGCACTGAATCGCAGTGCGAAACGTCAGCTCATACTTGCTGTTTTTTTGCTGTGGCATGTCATTTGTGCTTTTGTTTTAAATAAAATAACCTTTTTTGGAGTGCGGCTGTCCAAGCGTTTTCCTCAGATTTTTTGCATTGCCATATGCATTGCCTGCACCCACGGCTCTGGATCTTGTGAATGAGTCACCAGTCACATCTGAGCGGTAACTCTCTCCTATAGGCTACCCTAGATGCTTGATGTTATCATATATGATGTGATGTAGCTATTTTAATCATTGCTGTTAACTTATATCTCTATACGGAGCCTGCTGGCCGAGATATGTGTATAACTTGTGTTTATTTATTAAAATTTGTTTTTTCAAGTGATTGTTCTACCTATGTGCCTCATTTAAAGTCCCGAACTTCCTCCCCTCTTATTATAAATTATCATTATAATGTGTATTATGCTACATAAAGAACCAAGTAGTTGTAATTTTAACTCCTTGCCCACTTATTTCTGCTATTGACCCATTATTTTTCTCCGGATATCCCCCTTTCTTCATTTCTGCTACTTTTTTCATTTTTCTACCAATATATACCCTTTTATTTATTTTTTATTTTTTTCTGCTAGCTTGCACTAGGTGGCACTGTGCCGGCTGTTATCGCCTTCTGTCTCTGAATCCGGGAGCTGCGATGCCTCCCTGGTGCCTTCCCTCCTCCCCCCAGCTGGGTGCTGGTTTCATAGGGGGGTGGGCGGGCTTGTCCAGTCACGCATCGGCGCCACGATTGGACGTCCTGCGTGTGACGTTGTCTCCAACGCCACTATGCCGGCGCCCCACTTCCACTCAATGGCGTGCATGTGGGGAGGTTGACCGCTCGCCTATTTGGGCGGCGCAGCCGCTCTGGGCGGGGGTCCCTCTCCTTCCAGCCACGCCAGCGTGACTGGGGGGGCGTATCCATGGGGTGAGCTGGGTTCCAGCGTGGCTCCCCGTGTGGTTTTGGCGTCCTCATTCCTCGCTGTTCATTAGCTGCCGGGTCCACCATCACACCATCACACCACACTATCCCAGTAGTCTGCCGGCACATACCAGGTAACTATTAAATGGTTCCCTCTTTGTAGTTAGTGACCCCTCATTGATTTTCTCATTTTTTTTCTTATCAATCACTTCACAAACATTTTCGTTCCATCTCCTTCATGTGCTTCTCACTCCTCATACATTTTCACTTTCCCACCTTATCTTTATTCTTTTCTCTTTCCTTTCTTTCCCTCTTTTTCTCCCTTTGCTCTTTCCACCCTTGTTTTTCATCCCTTCTCACACACTCCTTCACCCTCACACCGCCATCTGAATGTTTTTTCCCTAGCCCACCTACATCCACATACATTTTCCCATTCCAAGCACTTTTTCACCAAATTATTCCTCACACATTTCCCTAGGTTTCTTCTCGGCATCCACCGCCAGTGCTAATGTGGGCGTTGTCTTCCCGCTGGAGGCCCATGGTGGTGTCCCTCTCCCCTTGGGTTTTTCGTCCCCTCAGCTCCCGGCAGAGATATGTGACGTGCACCGCTGGTTCTTTGCCACCAGCACATTCTGTGCGCACTGTGTAAGTAGGAGGTTGGTCAATTCCTTCCTCCATACCCCCTTATTTTTGATCTCTTCATACCCATTTATATGTTTTTCCCTTTTTCTTCTTTTTTAAACCTTTTTGAGAGTTCTGAACACCTCTATTGGTCCTTATCCTTATGTACAATGTTTTTTCAGATTTTAACGCGTCAAGCCAATGGCCTTGTCAACCTATAGGCTACCCTAGATGCTTGATGTTATCATATATGATGTGATGTAGCTATTTTAATCATTGCTGTTAACTTATATCTCTATACGGAGCCTGCTGGCCGAGATATGTGTATAACTTGTGTTTATTTATTAAAATTTGTTTTTTCAAGTGATTGTTCTACCTATGTGCCTCATTTAAAGTCCCGAACTTCCTCCCCTCTTATTACAAATTGATTAGGGATGGAGACATTTATCTAGGGTGTCTCATTTAAAGTCCCACTTTTCCCTTTCCCCAACTCCCCCCTTTTATTATAATGATAATGATGTGATAGAAATATTTTTAATATTTATACATTTCACAGTTTGAACAAATTTGAACAGAGAAAGGGTTAATTCTCATGTAAGATTATTTATTTTTTCTGTATTCTTTAATGATGTGCGGGTAGTTGTTTTCTCAATCTTTGAGAAATTGCTTCCCTAGTGTGAAACACATAAAAGTGAAATTTGTTCCTGCTTACTCTTTTAATAAAGGAAGAATATAATTTTACATTTAGGTGTGCGGCATTCCTGTTGCTGGTATAATTTAAGTCTTTTTATCTGTTTAAGTCTCAAAAACCTACAAAACTCAAAAACAATCTTCCCAATTAATCCCACATCAGGGCTGTTTTCCTCCCACAGACACCATATTGGGGCATTCTTCCTCCTACAGAAAAATGTGGCCTGATGTTACAGATTGGCGGTTGACATATTATACCAGCATTATTGTCTAGAAAGGTGGCTACTTTGATAGTATGTTTGGATGCTGGCTTTTTGATGGCTTATTTAGGGCTAAGAGAGCAAATTACATTTTTGTTTAGGAGCATTGAATTTTAAATATTAGATATCTGAGCTATAAAACGAAGGACTTTCAATTTTTTTTTTTTTTTTTTTTATCTGCCAATGGCCTACTGTGGTAGCTGTCTCTCCCTCTGCCTTCTTATAACCTGTTTTTATGTTTAATGACTTTACAGCAGTTTTTGCACTTTCCACACATCCCATCTCATATCTGCGTGTTGCTACTGTAATGATAGCAACCTTAAGGATAGCAAACTTAAAAGGAGGATTTTAGTACAGGCAAGTAGAGTCCACAGCAGTTTCAAACTGGAAGCTGTTGGCTGAGTATTGAAATGATGCGCTGGAAGCTTTTTGAATGCAGAGAATAACTTTACTTGCATGGAGGATTGCAAAACATGTCTTTACATCATGGTGACAGGAACTGAAAACACTGAGGAAAAAGCACATGCTCTCATACACAATAGAGTTACAATAAAATAGAGATTTGTAAGGAAACATCCCACACTCCGCTTGAGTGCTTTTATCATATACCGCTTCCCCCAGTCTGAATATAGATATCCGATATTCCAAACTGCTGACAGCCAATAACTAGGCAGTACTCGTTTTGGTTGCTCAACATGAACTGTTTATTGAAACACAGGTGCACAGAGATATTCAAACTTCTCATCAGTAGACTGTCCAATCAGCAGGGAGAGCTGTTGGAGGGATTCCCACCATCCCCACTCACAGCTAATCTATATACACATCCCATAATACCCAAGGCAGACAGACACAATAGAACAATGGAATACAGTCACACTCCAAACGACCCAGCAAAGAGTCCCCAACAGTATGAGACAAAATATATATATATATATATATATATATATATATATATATATATATATATATGTGTGTATATATAAACATTCTAGTGTGGTTGTACAGTGAGTGTGATTAGTACAGATCAGACTGGGGTTCTCGGTCACCCTGTGCCCCTAAGAGACACAGTGTGATTTACACATAGGAGGTGCATGGGGAGCTGAAGCAAGGGTTTCCAACCTCTCCAAGGGATTCTGGGTTCCACGGGATCCCGCCGAATGTGACTCCCGTGGAAATGGAGCAAGTACAGAGAAGGGCAAAAAAACTAATAAAGGGACTGGAGGATCTTAGTTATGAGGAATGGTTATGAGCACTGAACATATTCTCTCTGGAGAAGTGATGCTTCAGAGGGGATATAATTTCAATTTACAAATACCATACTGGTGACCCCATAATAGGGATAAAACTTTTCCGTGGAAGGGAGTTTAATAAGACACGTGGCCACTCATTAAAATTAGAAGAAAAGAGGTTTAACCCCAAACTGCGTAGAGGGTTCTTTACTGTAAGAGCGGCAAGGATGTGGAATTCCCTTCCACAGTGTCAGGAATAGTGATGAGCCGAACACCCCCGGGTTCGGTTCGCACCAGAACCCGCGAACGGACCGAAAGTTCGCACGAACTTTAGAACCCTATTAAATACAATGGATGCGAACGTTCGAAATCTAAAGTGCTAATTATAACGACTAATATGCATGTTATTGTCCTAAAAAGGGTTTGGGAACCCGGGTTCTGCACCAGGGGACATGTATCAATCCAAAAAAAAGTTTTAAAAACGGCCATTTTTCGGGAGCAGTCATTTTAATGATGCATAAAGTGAAAAAAAAAAAAAAGTCAAATATTACTTTAAATATCGTACCTGGGGGTGTCTAAAGTATGCCTGTGAAGTGCCACGTGTTTCCCGTGTTTAGAACTGTCCCTGCACAAAATTACATTTCTAAAGGAAAAAAAGCCATTTAAAACTGCTTGCGGCTTTAATGTAATGTCTGGTCCCGGTAATATGGATGAAAATCTTTAAGAAAAATGGCATTGCTACCCCATCACAGCCCCCCCTACCTTACCCCAGCCCATTACCAGCCTCTTTGGGTCTTGTATGGATATTAAGGGGAACCCCGCACACAAAATAAAAAAGGCCCTATATACTCTGAACAGCCGTATACAGGCGGTGCATACAAGACAGGGACTGTAGGTTTGTTCTTATGTAGAATCTGTTTGTAATTTTGAACAGGTACATTGTTTAAGTGTAGCTCCAGCCAAAAAATCTATTTTTAAGCTTTTTGGAAAACATAGGGAAGGGTTATCACCCCTGTAACATTTGTTTTGCTGTCTGTGCAGTGTGTACCTGTTCAGAACAGTTAACCTCACTTTCTGTCCTAATGACAAATGTTTTTTGAAAATTTGGGGTTTTTATTGAAACAAGAATTGGTGATAAAGCATCAGTGGAGAAGAGACACTTTTTTTCCCATATTAACTCTTACAGGAGAGAATTTGCCTTCCTAGGGGTAGATTTCCTCTCACTTCCTGTTGTATCCTTCCGTTTGCAAGGAGGAGTCATTTGTAAGTTGGATGTTTGAAAGTAGGGGCCTGCCGTATATACTCAGCTGAAATTTGCCCCTTACATGTTGGTGTTGCCACAACACTGTGAGCCCTCACAGTTACTCTTGGTGGGCGCATGAATGGGCCCTGCTGTGAATTATTAGATCAAGAATTGTAATTGCATGCACCTGTTGAACAGGGGCTGAAAAATTGGGCCTTTGGTGGTGGTGGTGTTGACACAACACTGTAAGGCCTCACAGTTACTCTTGGTGGGCGCAGGAATGGGCCCTGCTGTGAATTATTAGATCAAGAATTGTAATTGCATGCCCCTGTTGAACAGGGGCTGAAAAATTGGGCCTTTGGTGGTGGTGGTGGGGGTGTTGACACAACACTGTAAGGCCTCACAGTTACTCTTGGTGGGCGCAGGAATGGGCCCTGCTGTGAATTATTAGATCAAGAATTGTAATTACATGCCCCTGTTAAACAGGGGCAGAAAAATTGGGCCTTAGGCACTGGTGCCACAACACTGCAACCCCTCACAGATACTGTACTTGGAGCACAGCAATGAGCCCTGTTGCAAAGTATTGCATCAAAAATTGTAATTACACGCCCCTGTTAAACAGGGGCTGAAAAATTGGGCCTTAGCCACTGGTGCTGGTGCCACGACACTGCAACCTCTCCCAGAAACTCTAGTTGGAGTGCAGGAATGAGCCCTGCTGCAAAGCATTGCATACATTTTTTTAATAACACGCCCCCTGTTAAACAGGGGCTGAAAAATTGGGCCTTACCCACTGGTGCTGGTGCCACGACACTGCAACCTCTCCCAGATACTCTAGTTGGAGTGCAGGAATGAGCCATGCTGCAAAGCATTGCATAAAAAATTGTAATTACATGCCCCTGTTAAACAGGGGCTGAAAAATTGGGCCTTAGCCACTGGTGGCGGCACCCAGAAACAAAAATGTTCTTCCAAGCTATCATCATCAATCGGATCATTGAGGAGGAGGAGGATAGTCAGTCAACATAACAGCACAGGCACTCAGCATCAGCATCAGTCTTGAAGGGATGTGACATTTGAAAATAAATTAGTCTTTTATATCAGCTTTAGGTGTTTGGTAGCTGGTGGTGATCCAAGACTGGTTCATCTTTATGAAGGTCAGTCGATCAACAGAGTCGGTGGACAGGCGCACCCTGTGATCCGTGACAAATCCTCCAGCAGCACTGAATGTGCGTTCTGAAAGAACGCTGGATGCAGGACAGGCCAGTAGCTCAATTGCATACTGTGCAAGCTCTGGCCAGCGATCCATCCTCAAGACCCAGTAAGCCAGAGGATTTTCGGTGGGGAAGGTGTCCAAGTCTGACCTTGCCCCTAGGTATTCCTGCACCATGTATATCAGACGCTGGCGATGGTTGCTGGAACCGATCATACCTTGGGGCTGCGGACTAAAGAATTGTCTGAACGCATCGGTCAGACGGCCACCTTCCCCACCGCTCCTTCTTTGACTGACCGAAGCCTCAGCAACTCGTTGTCCAGGACCAGGAGTTTGTAACCTCCCAGTCTCTGGGAACGCGTTGCACAGACCTTTCTGCAAGGCCTTCCGGAGTTGTACGATAAGATAAGGTCCGCAACCTTACCCTTGTACCGTGGATCAAGGAGAGTGGCCAGCCAGTAATGGTCCCTCTCCTTGATCCGAAGAATACGATAATCCTTCCGCAGACTTTGCAGGATCAGGGAGGCCATGCAGCGTAGGTTAGCTGAGGCATTCGGTCCGGAGTCCTCTGGGTCACTAAGGACGACATGATCCGCAGCCACCTCCTCCCAGCCACGTACAAGTCCACTGGTTTCTTGGGACTGTAAATCATCCCTAAAAGACTGCTGCTGATGATGCTGAGTGCCAGGCTCCACCTCCATGCTGACACAATCCTCCTCCTCCTCCTCTTCTTCCTGTGCGATGGGTGGGACAGAAGGAACACTTTCTGGGTAAAGGGGGCCTTGAGAGGCAAGGAAGTCCTCCTCTTCCTGCCTCTGTTCTGCCTCAAGTGCCCTGTCCATTATTCCACGCAGCGTATGTTCCAACAGGTGGACAAGAGGTACAGTGTCACTGATGCATGCACTGTCACTGCTCACCATCCTCGTGGCCTCCTCAAATGGTGCCAGGACAGTGCATGCATCCCTGATCATGCCCCACTGGCGTGGTGAAAAAAACCCGAGCTCCCCTGACCCTGTCCTGGTGCCGTAGTCGCACAGGTACTCATTGATGGCCCTCTGCTACGTGTGCAGCCGCTGCAGCATGGCCAACGTTGAGTTCCACCTGGTGGGCATGTCACATATAAGGCGGTTCTTGGGCAGGTTCAACTCCTTTTGCAGCTCAGCCAGGCGAGCACTGGCATTATAAGATCTGTGGAAATGCACACAGACTTTCCTGGCCTGCCTCAGGACATCCTGTAAGCCCGGGTACCTGCCCAAGAACCACTGCACCACCAGGTTAAGGACGTGAGCCACACAGGGCACATGGGTCAGTTGTCCCTGTCGGAGAGCGTAGAGGAGGTTGGTGCCATTGTCACAAACTACCATTCCTGGCTTAAGCTGGCGTGGCGTCAACCACCTCTCGGCCTGCCCCTGCAGAGCAGACAGAACCTCTGCCCCAGTGTGGCTCATGTCCCCCAAACACACCAGCGCAAGCACGGCATGGCATATTTTTGCCTGCGTACTTGCGTAGCCCCTTGAACGCCTACGGAGCACCGCTGGTTCTGAAGACAAAGCACAGGAAGAGGTCATGGAGGAAGAAGAAGAGGAGGGGGTGGAGGACAGAGGTGTGTCACAACCAGTAGTAGCATTTTGGAGGCGTGGCGGCGGAACAACCTCCAACACTACTGCACCTTGTCCTGCATCCTTCCCAGCTGCCAAAAGAGTGACCCAATGGGCCGTGAAAGAAAGGTAACGTCCCTGTCCATGCCTGCTGGACCATGAGTCAGCGGTAATATGCACCTTACCGCTGACCGCCCTGTCCAGCGAGGCCAAGACATTGCCTTCCACATACCAGTAGAGAGCCGGAATCGCCTTCCGTGAGAAAAAGTGGCGTTTGGGAACCTGCCACTGAGGAACCGCACATTGCACAAACTCACGGAAGGGGGCCAAGTCTACCAACTGAAAAGGCAGCAGTTGAAGCGCTAGCAATTTAGCCAAGCTAGCATTCAACCGCTGGGCATGTGGATGGCTGGGAGTGAACTTCTTTCGACGGTCCAGCAGCTGGGGCAGGGAAATTTGCCTGCTAGAATCGGACGTCGGTGTACTGCTAGCAGAGTGCCCACAAGTACTTGGCTGTGACACACCTAATTCTACACCTTCATTCCTCTCAGTGCAGGTTTCAGAGAGGACTGAAGGTATAGTGGGGTTGGAGATCCCAGCTGATGCGGTGCAAGAAGAGGTCCGCTTTGTTCTTTGGTGTGGGTCTTTAAGGTAGGCTTGCCAACGAGCTGCATGGCAGGTCAACATATGTCTGGTCAAGCACGTGGTGCCCAAGCGGGTGATGTTTTGGCCACGCGATATACGCTTGAAGTTGAGACATATGTTGCAAACAGCAGCTGTGCGATCTGATGCACTCAACTCAAAAAAGGCCCACACCAAAGAACTTTTTGAATAACGGGCAGAGGCAGCGCCCTGCACAGGCGGAGCTCTGCGGTGTGATTCCGTCGGTGTGCTGCCCTTACGCTGGCCCCCCGAGGGCATCCTGCCTCGTTGGAGATGTGCCTCCTCCTCATCCTCCTCCTCCTCCTCCTCCTCCTCCTCCTCTCTCCTATTAGGCACCCACGTGGAGTCAGTGACCTCATCATCCCCTCCCTCCTCATCACTGGAGCCAATCTGGCAGTATGCTGCAGCTGCTGGAACATGACTGCCAGATTGGTGTCCTTCTTGAGCATCCCCTCTCTCTGCTCTCACGCTACTGTCTTCCTCTAGCTGGGTATCATCATCAGACCCTTCGAAACGCTGGGCATCCTCCTGGAGCATGTACCCAACACTGTGCTCAAACAGTTCGGGGGACTCCTCAGGAGGACATGGTTGGTCTAGGGAAGGAGTGACTGATGATGACATTGATACCAGGGAAGAGGACGCTTTGGCAGCTGCTTTGCCAGTACCCTGAGCCTGGGTGAGAGAGGATGAGGAGGATGAGGAGGGCTTGGTCATCCACTCTACCAAGTCTTCGGCATGATGCGGCTCAACACGTCCAGCTGCCGAAAAGAAGGACAAGCGTGTCCCATGGCCACGTGCTGATGGCGATGCACCGCGTCCACGACCAGCACTGTTGTCTCTAGACACAGAGCCTGCTTGCCCTCTTTTATTGGCTCCTGACTGTCTGCCTCTCTTTGTTTGCCTTCCAGACATTCTAATGGCCTGCAGGGAAATGGGAAAATCAGCAATAAGGCCTAGCTTCAGGAGTATATTTTGCAGGAATCACACTACGCCTGCTGTAGGTGCTGCAAATGCCTGTTGGTGTAACACACCAGGAAAAAGCAGCAATACAGGCTAACTTCAGGTGTAATATGATCAGGAGGCACACTCCGCCCGCTGTCATGGTGCCGCAAATGCCTGTTGGTGTAACACACCAGTAAAAAGCAGCAATACAGGCTAACTTCAGGTGTAATATGATCAGGAGGCACACTCCGCCCGCTGTAAGTGCCGCAAATGCCTGTTGGTGTAACACACCAGTAAAAAGCAGCAATACAGGCTAACTTCAGGTGTAATATGATCAGGAGGCAGACTCCGCCCGCTGTAAGTGCTGCAAATGCCTGTTGGTGTAACACACCAGGAAAAAAGCAGCAATACAGGTTATCTTCAGGTGTAATATGATCAGGAGGCACACTCCGCCCGCTGTAAGTGCCACAAATGCCTGTTGGTGTAACACACCAGGAAAAAGCAACAATACAGGCTAACGTCAGGTGTAATATGATCAGGAGGCACACTCCGCCCGCTGTAAGTGCCGCAAATGCCTGTTGGTGTAACACACCAGGAAAAAGCAGCAATACAGGCTAACTTCAGGTGTAATATGATCAGGAGGCACACTCCGCCCACTGTAAGTGCTGCAAATGCCTGTTGGTGTAACACACCAGGAAAAAGCAGCAATACAGGCTAACTTCAGGTGTAATATGATCAGGAGGCACACTCTGCCCGCTGTAAGTGCCGCAAATGCCTGTTGGTGTAACACACCAGGAAAAAGCAGCAATACAGGCTAACTTCAGGTGTATAATGTGCAGGAGGCTTAGCAACAATGACACTGACACTGTCCCCTGCCTATCCTTCTCTCTCCCTGCACACAAGGTTTATCAAAGTATATGACACTGACTCTCTCCCTGTCTATCCTTCTCTCTCCCTGCACACAAGGTTTAGCAAAGAATATGACACTGACACTCTCCCTGCCTATCCTTCTCTCTCCCTGCACACAAGGTTTAGCAAAGAATGTGACACTGACACTGTCCCCTGCCTATCCTTCTCTCTCCCTGCACACAAGGTTTAGCAAAGAATATGACACTGAAACTGTCCCCTGCCTAGCCTTCTCTCTCCCTGCACACAAGGTTTATCAAAGTATATGACACTGACACTCTCCCTGCCTATCCTTCTCTCTCCCTGCACACAAGGTTTAGCAAAGAATGTGACACTGACACTGTCCCCTGCCTATCCTTTCCTCTCCCTGCACACAAGGTTTAGCAAAGAATATGACACTGACACTCTCCCTGCCTATCCTTCTTTCTCCCTACACACAAGTTTGAGGTACAAATAGCACTGACACTGTCCCTGCCTATGTAACTCTTTCCCTGCGCCAGAACACACTACACAAGGCCGCCGCGCTGGCGGCCTTTTATAGTGTGGGGCGTGTGCTAAACCCCCTGAGCTATAATTGGCCACAGGCAACCTGCCTGTGGCCAATTATGGCTCTCCTAGCTGCCGGCGCTGTGATTGGCCAAGCATGCGGGGTCACAGTGCATGCTTGGCCAATCACAGCGCCGGGATTGCACTGCGATGGCGCAGTGTATTGTGGGCCGTTCGCGTCACTCGAATTTGGCGCGAACGGCCCAAATCGTTCGATGTTCGCCGAACGGTCGAACAGCCGATGTTCGAGTCAAACTTATGTTCGACTCGAACACCGAGCTCATCCCTAGTCAGGAACCATGAATCAGACTGAGACAGAAGTACAGTTAAATCACACTTGTTTAATAATAAAAAGGCAAACAGAGTAAGCGTAGTAAAACAAGCCAGGGTTCAGTAACCGGAGAGGGTAGTCAGCCAAGCCAAAGTCCAAGAGCCAGGGATAAAGGTAGAGTCCAGCAAGCAGGATCTGTAGCCAGAGGGAACGTAGTCAAGCAGGTCTTCAACTGGAACGCAGGAGAAAGTCTGTAGTGATTTTAACATAGGCGAAGGCGAAGAGCAAATGAACTGGAAGTCCTTAAGTAGGCAGCTGACGAGCGGATCATCAACAGGTGGATCACTGGAGAGATGGAAGCTGACAATTAGCTGACAGCTTATCTACCAGCACAGAGAAGGAAGGGCTGAAAGCAGCCCTGACTGTACCCCCTCCTCAATGACCCCTCCCCCTCGGAGGACCACCGGGCTTGAGGGGAAAACGTCTATGGAAATTACAGAGGAGGATAGGGGCATGTACGTCCGAAGATGGGACCCAAGAGCGTTCCTCTGGACCATAGCCCCTCCAATGCACCAGGTACTGTACGCGCCCTTTCCCCGACCTGGTAGGAAGGTGCAGGCAGGCGTCTGTGGTCAGTATGAAGTCTGTACCTCTCGTTAGCCTGTCGCAAAGCCTCCTGGACTTGTACCCAAGTGGAACGAAGACCATGGAGATGTTCCTCTAACGCAGGGATACTCTGAGGAACAAACGAGTCAGGCAACATGGAAGGTTGGAAACCATAATTCACCATAAACGGGGACAAACGGGAAGCAGAATTCAGAGCGCTATTGTGAGCAAACTCCGCCCATGGTAAGAGGTCTGACCAGTTGTTGTGATGGTCAGAAATATAGCAACGCAGGAATTGCTCCAAGGACTGATTGGCTCGTTCTGCGGCCCCATTAGACTGTGGGTGATACGCAGAGGAGAAAGCAAACTGAATTCCCAACTGTGCACAAAAAGCTTGCCAGAAGTGGGACAAAAACTGACTTCCCCTGTCTGAGACAATGACCTTAGGTAGGCCATGTAAGCAAAAGATCTCCCGAGCAAAAATGGAAGCCAGTTCCTTAGACGTAGGCAACTTCTTAAGTGGAATACAGTGGGACATTTTCGAGAACCGGTCTACCACCATAAGGATAACTGTGTTGCCCTGGGAGTTGGGTAACTCCACAATGAAATCCATAGACAGGTGGGTCCAGGGCCTCTCTCCATTGGGTGTGGGTTGTAGGAGGCCCACTGGAAGGTGTCGTGGAGTCTTACTCTGAGCACACACGGAACAGGCAGCTATGAAGGCGGTTACATCAGCACGTAGACTAGGCCACCAGAATTGTTGGGAAATAGCCCAACAGAGTTGATTCTTCCCAGGATGGCCAGCAGCCTTGGGAAAATGATAAGTCTGGAGCATGGCAGTACGGAGACTCTCGGGTACAAAGCAGCGATCACAAGGTTTCTCAGGAGGAGCATCGACCTGAGCAGCCAGAATTTTGTCTCCTAAAGGAGAAGTGAGACTGGTGCGAACCACAGCCAGAATACGATCAAGAGGAATCACAGTAACCGGAACCGGCTCCATCTTGGAAGTGGAGGAAAATTATCGTGACAGGGCATCAGCCCTTACATTCTTAGTACCCGGGTAAGAATGAGACAATGTAATTGAAACTCGACAAGAAAAGGGCCCATCGTGCCCTTCTGGGAGAAAGGCGCTTAGCCTCAGACAAGAATGTGAGATTCTTATGGTCAGTAAGAATGAGCACCGGCGTCCTCTACAATCACCATGCCTGAGCTCAGCAAAGAGTCCAAGCAGTGTCGGCAGAAGGTATTCAAATGCGGCCAGTTCACAATCCGCTGGGGCTTCGTCCCCCTCATCCTCTACCTAGGATTTTACCTAGGATTTAAAAGGGGAGCTGACCCTTGAATGCCTGAACCCACAATACTAAGCCTTCTCTGGGGATGAAGAGTTCAGAAATACAGCTTTAGGTCCAGACACTGAAAATCTTCATCACTGCTGACTTGGAAGAGAGGAATACTGGTGCCACAGTTTACAAACCTAAAGCAGCTTGGATACGTTTCACCTGGACTTACTACTACCATACCATTTGATCCAGCAATGCAGCAGCAGGACTGACAGAATTGTGAAGGCCGTTTTCTTAATACAAACATTGATTTTCTTTTTTTTTTTTGTGTTCTATATTTGTAAACTGATGTTTAACCTATGTACATTCCCTTCCAACAAAATCATTAACCTTGTTTTTGGTTCTAAAAGTACCATATATACTCGAGTATAAGCCGAGTTTTTCAGCACATTTTTTTGTGCTGAAAATGCCCCCCTCGGCTTATACTCGAGTCTGTGTCCGACTTCAACTTTGTGCGCCTGATTCCGGCCATCCGTAGGTCCCCTGGACCCCAAACTTGGCACACACGTAGCCCAATTCCTCTACAAGTGTGCAAAGTTTGGTGTCCGGGGGACCTATGGACGGGGAGCACCGATTTTTCAAAGCCGGGCACCCCTTTCCATAGACTCCAATGTTAAACGGTCATTTCTCCAGTGATTTTTGGGGACCCGGTACCGGCCGGCCCTAGGTCCCCTGGACCCCAAACTTGGCACACATGTAGACCTCTACAAGCGTGCAAAGTTTGGTGTCTGGGGGACCTACGGCCGGGGAGCACCGATTTTTCAAACCCGGGCACCCCTTATATAGACTCCCATGTTAAACGTCAGTCTAGTCACAGTGAGGCATGGACACAGTGACAGTGAGGCATGGGCACAGTGAGGCATGGACACAGTGACAGTGAGGCATGGGCACAGTGAGGCATGGACACAGTGACAGTGAGGCATGGGCACAGTGAGGCATGGACACAGTGAGGCACATTGAGGCATGCACATGGACAAAGTGAGGCACAGTGAGGCATGCAGATGGACACCCTAGGCTTATACTCGAGTCAATACGTTTTCCAATTTTTTATGGTAAAATTAGGTGCCTCGGCTTATATTCGAGTTGTCTTATACTCGAGTATATATGGTAAATGTACATTATTTATCTGTCTGTTATTGTTTTTTTTTTAAAATACACAAAGAGCCTAACATATCCTGTATTTCAATGGTAACTGGAGAAAAATGAAGATTGCATCAATAAAAATTTATGTGAAAAAAAAAAAAAAAAGAAAAAAAAAAAAGAATGAGCACCGGCACAGTGGCACCTTCGAGGAGATGTCTCCATTCTTTCAGGGCTAAAATGATCACCAAAAGCTCCCTGTCACCAATCTCGTAATTGCACTCCAGAGGTGACAATTTCTTGGAAAAGTAGCCACACGGATGCATAGGGCTGTCAGAGCTAGGACGTTGAGACAAATTTTTACACTTTCTTTGTGAAATGGTAGGGGTACAATGTACCCCTATACCAATTCACATAGGGGGGCGGGATCTGGAGTTCCCCTTTGTTAAAGGGGGCTTCCAGATTTCGATGTGGGGATGAGGCCCTTGTCCTCATCAACATGGGGACAGCCTCCCCATGTTAAGGGCATGTGACCTGGTATGGTTCAGGAGGGGGGGCGCTCTCTCGTCCCCCCCCTTTTCCTGCGGCCTGCCAGGTTGCGTGCTCGGATAAGGGTCTGGTATGGATTTTTGGTGGGACTCCACGCCATTTTTTATTTATTTTGGTGCGGGTTTCCCCTAAAAGACCTGAAGGGTCTGGCATGGATTTTTGGGGGGACCCCACGCCTTTTTTTTGGGGTTCGGGGGTTCCCCTTAATATTCATACCAGACCCAAAGGGCCTGGTAATGGACTGTGGGGGGGGACCCCTGCCGTTTTTTTCAATGACTTTGATCTGTATTGCCGGGGAGCCGACAATTCATTATAGCCGCGAGTGGTTTTAAATTACTTTTTTTCCTTCAGAAAGGACATTTTGTGCAGGGACAATTCTAAAGACGGGAAACATGCGCGACTTTACAGGCATACTTTAGACACCCCCCAGGTATGAAATTTAAAGGAATATTTCACTTTTATTGTTTCACTTTAAAGTGGAGTTCCACCCTCTTTTTCAACTTTGTTGCATCCTCTTCATTACTGTCCCCTTAAGAATAAATGTCATATATATATATATATATATATATATATATATATATATATATATCTTTAAACTCACTGTTTTGTTGACCTTTTATTTCTTCTCCTGCCGCGGCTGCAGCCCCCCCCCCCTAGCGTCATACACTGACCGCTATGCCTCCTGGGAGATGTTTGTCATCAATCCCAGGAGGCTCATCGCGTTCCCATGTTCATGAAGGCCCGCCCATCCTGCCCTCCCTCGGTCCGCCTGGTGTGTGTGACCACCTTCCTCCGCTCCTCCCTCCCTACCCAGCGAGCCTCAGCCTGTCACATCTCACACTGCATTGTGTGAGATGTGACCAAGGCCGGTGTTCTGCCGAATAAGTTCCCCAGGCAGAGGTGGAGGCGCTGAAGCGCCAGAGTGCTCCCCTCCCTCCTCCTTCTTCTCTGTTCTCCTTGTACGTAGGGGGCTCTCTCCGCTGATCACCGCCGCCGCCACTGCTGTGTTCCCTGCAGAAGCCCCCACCCTCCTCCCTCCTTCTCCTGTCAGTGGAGGAGAGCGAATCAGCCTGAGATCGGAGCGGCTGTCTCTGACCAGCCGCGCAGTGACGTTGCTGGGGGGGGTCTGTACTAATGATGGAGGGGGGGGTGGTTTGTTCTGGGGGGGTCAGTACTAATGATGGAGGGGGGGTGGTTTGTTCTGGGGGGGTCAGTACTAATGATGGAGGGGGGGTGGTTTGTTCTGGGGGGGGGTCAGTACTAATGATGGAGGGGGGGTGGTTTGTTCTGGGGGGTCAGTACTAATGATGGAGGGGGGTGGTTTGTTCTGGGGGGGTCAGTACTAATGATGGAGGGGGGTGGTTTGTTCTGGGGGGGTCAGTACTAATGATGGAGGGGGGGTGGTTTGTTCTGGGGGGGTCTGTACTAATGATGGAAGGGGGTGGTTTGTCCTGAGAGGGGGTCTGTACTAATGGAGAGGGGTGGTTTTCCCTGAGGGGGGGGTCTTTACTAATGGAGGGGGTGGTTTGTCCTGAGAGGGGGGCTGTACTAATGGAGGGGGTGGTTTGTCCTGAGAGTGGGTCTGTACTAATGGAGGGGGTGGTTGGTCTTGTGGGGGGTCTGTACTAATGGAGGGGGGGAAGCCACACAGCCTGGCGCCATCCCTGGCAGAGAAAGGAATGGAGTCATTGCCAGAATACAGATCTGGGCTCTACCCAGTGGAGTCACCACGGGGCAATTCAGAGTGAGCAGACTCCTGATCAAAGGAACCGTTGTTGCTGTATCGCTGGGTCAGGTGAGAGGGCCAATCGGCCATTATCTACTAACGTCCATAGGAACTGCAGTCTCTGACCATCTCCTGTATCATGTCCGCAGTCTCTGACCATCTCCTGTACTATGTCTGCATAGATGCGATTCGATGTGCTGGGGGTGAGGCAATGTGCTGTAAATGATGTGATTCGATGTGCTGGGGGTGAAGCAATGTGCTGTAAATGATGCGATTCGATGTGCTGGGGGTGAAGCAATGTGCTGTAAATGATGCGATTCGATGTGCTGGGGGTGTTGCAATGTGCTGTAAATGATGCGATTCGATGTGCTGGGGGTGTTGCAATGTGCTGTAAATAATGCGATTCGATGTGCTGGGGGTGTTGCAATGTGCTGTAAATGATGCGATTCGATGTGCTGGGGGTGTTGCAATGTGCTGTAAATGATGCGATTCGATGTGCTGGGGGTGTTGCAATGTGCTGTAAATGATGCGATTCGATGTGCTGGGGGTGATGCAATGTGCTGTAAATGATGCGATTCGATGTGCTGGGGGTGTTGCAATGTGCTGTAAATGATGTGATTCGATGTGCTGGGGGTGTTGCAATGTGCTGTAAATGATGCAATTCGATGTGCTGGGGGTGTTGCAATGTGCTGTAAATGATGCAATTCCATGTGCTGGGGGTTTTGCAATGTGCCATAAATGATGCGATTCGATGTGCTGTGGGTGTTGCAATGTGCTGTAAATGATGTGATTCGATGTGCTGGGGGTGATGCAATGTGCTGTAAATGATGCGATTCGATGTGCTGGGGGTGTTGCAATGTGCTGTGGGCCATGCGATTCGATGTGCTGGGGGTGATGCAATGTGCTGTGATTGATACACACACATACCCCTCATCCCTCACCTTCGGCCTTCTCGTCCCTCATCCCTCATCTTCAAATACAGAAATCTGCTGCTAAAGGTAAGAACATTAAAAATATCCTAATTGTAAACTAAATCATTTGTTTCTGTGCAGATATATCTACATAATAAGATTATATATATATATATATATATATATATATATATATATATATATATAATGTAGATATATCTGCACAGAAACAAATGATTTAGTTTACAATTAGGATATTTTTAATGTTCTTACCTTTAGCAACAGATTTCTGTGTTTCTAGAATATTATTGCTTGTACATACTGGAGGGAAGGAGGGGAGGAGATGTTTACATAAATAGGGGGCGGCAACTTGCTATGAAACTGGAGAGAAAATGTAACATGAAACTGAAACCGATTACACTGCTTGTGCGAGATTTGCAAGCCTGATATCCAGGAAGAGATATACGGTCTGGCTTCAGATGCCCAGACTTAAAATGGCCACGGTCTATTTCTAGTTTATAAACTTTCTAAATGCTGTAATAACCTAACAAAACGGACCCTAGTTTACAGACTAACTTTACTAGAATACATTAAAATTGTTTATTCTAGGGGTATTTTTATTTAAAAAGTGTAATTTCGGCCAGAACACCACTTTAAGCATTATTAAAATCACTGCTCCCGAAAAAACGGCCGTTTTTAAAACTTTTTTTTGCATTGATACATGTCCCCTGGGGCAGGACCCGGGTCCCCAAACACTTTTTATGACAATAACTTGCATATAAGCCTTTAAAATTAGCACTTTTGATTTTTTATGTTCACGTCCCTTAGACTTTAACGGTGTTCGAACAAATTTTTTGCCTGTTCGCATGTTCTGGTGCAAACCGAACAGGGGGGTGTTCTGCTCATCCCTAGTGAAGACCAAATAATTTCAGATTCTGGAATTTTAAGTACCCATAATGACCTTTCAACTGTGGTCAGCAGTGTTAGGCTACTTTCACACTGAGGAGCTTTACAGGTGCTATAGCGCTAAAAATAGCACCTGCAAAGTGCCTGTAAAGCGCCTCTCCTCTCACTCCAGTGTGAAAGCCCAAAAATGACAGTAAAGCGCCTCTAAAAATAGCGGCACTTTACCGCCGACGCCCGCCCCAGTGTGAAAGTACCCTTAGAATGGACAGTAATGGGGGCTTTGTTTTGTGCCTGCCTCTCACTACAAAGGAATATGATTCCAGCAGCCATTTGTCAGTGTCAGTTGGGAGTAGTACAGGTTGAACATTGCAATATTGTGCTTAGTTAAACTTTGATTTGCACTGTGGTGGGCTACATATTCTTGTGTACCCCTGTGTTCACAGTTCAGAGATCCAAGAGTCCTTTTGAGAACTACCATTTTGTGTGTGTCAGGAACAACTGTTAGTTGCTGTTTAGCTTTTGGGAGCCCTCCTCCCCCACACATTTTTGTTACTGTCTTATTTTTTTGTTTTAGAAGACCTTTTCTTATTTTATGTTTAGACATTTTTTACTTTCTCTCCCAAAAAAATATTGTGATAGGGTTTTAGTGTATCAGGGTTTACTTTGAGGTGGTATATTATATTTTCTGTTGCTAGGGGACTTTTTTCACTATAGAGTGTGCAGCATAGACTTGTTACTACAGCAGATAAAGCTGTCCTTTGTTTGCAGCATGCTGCCACATACTTGTGCAGTAAAAAGCGAGTAACAAAGCACAACTTATTTATTCCTCCTATTTGCCCTTAGCTTCTATTACATTTATTAATAAAAAAATCAGGCGGGCTTAAAGAGTTAGAGATTCTGCAGGCAGAGGTGTTGGGGAGGGATGGGGCAGATTCTACGGTACAAAGCAGTGGTGGCGCTGCACCATCAAAAGGCAGAGCATACTGTATCTGTCTTTTCTATTTCAGAATGGACAATTTATACAGCCACAACATGAGCAGGAACTAGTGGAGTAGCTGACAGTTCTTTGGAAATGCCGCTAATGGACCCTCTTCTTTCTCCTTTTCTGCTAATCCTGCCACAGCCCCAAAAATTGGCTGAAGTGTTTTCAGAATTATCTGATCACTTAGTTAATGACTAGCTGCAGGGTTTGGCATGCGTTTAGCATGTGGGTAGTGTAAGGACAGGTCAATCGTCTGTCAGGGACACTATTAGCGGTAGGGAAATGTTCCCGATGAGTAGGGAAAGATTAGGGATTCACCACTCTTCTTGCAAACCTTCCCACTTCGGTTTGGACTTTTCGGCCTTCCAGACAGATGCTGTCAGCTTGTCCGAGACCTGCTCTGCTACATTCTGCTTTCATCTGTGAGTGTTCCTGGTTGAGCTTCCTTTCACCATGCTTGTTGGGAACTGTTTTTAACTGACTTCAATACAAGTTTCAATATTTACATATAGCCTGAGTGTGTGTTATTGCAGCCGCACCATGCTGCACCCACCCACACACCTCACACACACCCACAAGACCTCAGGTCTTCCAAACAGACCAGACTTACTGGCCCAAGGTCCCCTATTCCATCCTGCTTCTAACAGCAAGAAAATACACCTCTCGTAATATTTACTCGCACACATGAAAGGCTTACTTGGCCTGGTGTGAGGATCTGAGTCCCAGGAAATATTCTATCACTCGTATTTTGGCTTTCTTCAGTCTGGTCTTGACCAGCATCTGGCCCTGAGTACCCCCAAGGGACAGGTTTCTTCATTATCCATTCTATTCCAGAAACTTCTTGCACCACCCACCCACACATGGACATACTAAGACTTCAGGTGGACAACCTCGTCTGAACTGCTTCTTACAGCAAGAAAATACACCTCTCGTAATATTTACCAGAACACATGAAAGGCTTACTTGGCCTTATGTGAGGATCTGAGTCCCAGGAATAACTATATCACTTGTATTTTGGCTTTCTTTAGTCTGGTCTTGACCAGAATCTGGCCCTGAGTACCCTCAAGGGACAGGTTTTTTCTTTATCCATTCTTTTCCAGAAACTTCTTGCCTTGCTATCCCTCAACAAGACTTTTCTTCCCCCATTCCCTATTCTCCCAATTCAACATCCTATGTCACCTTGGGATCTCAACCTGGTGCTTTCTGTACTTCACAGACTTCCTTTTAAACCAGTTATAGATATTCTGTTGGAAGACCTTGTTGTAGGGTTGCCTTCCTGGTAGCCATTATATCTGTTAGGTGTGTTGTTAGCTGCTTTTTCCTGTAAAAAGCCCTGTCTTGTGTTACATAAGATCAAGGAGGTTTTAAGATAAAAAAACTTTCTTCCTACCCAAGAGGATCTATTCTTTCCACCTCAATGAGGACATTGATCTACACACCTTGTCCTGTCCCAAAACATGATAGAGAAATCACTTTAAATTGCTTAGATGTGGTCAGATGTATGCCTATTTGTCTGATTATGGGCCCTGGTAGAAGGCATCCTGCTTCCTGTTCCACCATTGCTAGGTGAAATAGGCAACTCATTCCAAGTTCATGTCGTGGCTGATGCCAGCTTCAACCACAAGATGCTTCAACACCACATTCCAGCTTAATGTAATCTCCCAAGCAAATAATATAAAAGATTGATGTGTTTTCCATGTTGCTTATGAAGCCACAAATAAAGGCCCCCTCCCCACTGTAGAGTATTAAAAAAAACGTTTACTTTGTTAACTGCTTGCCTACCAGGTACATTTTTTAATTTTTCACATACATGTTAAAATCAGCATTTTTTTTTGCTAGAAAGTTAACTTGGGACTCCCAAATATTATATATTTTCTGAAAGCATATGTCCTGTAGAATAAAATGGTGGCTGTTGCAATTTTTTATGTCACACAATATTTGCGCAGTCATTTATTAAATGCAAATTTTCCGGAACAAATACACTTAAGCCTCGTACACACGAACGAGTTTCTCGGCAAAAACCAGCAAGAAACTTGCTGGCAGAGAATTTGTTCGTGTGTATGGTTTCTCGCCAAGAAAAGCGACAAGAATCTCGATGAGAAAATAGAGATCCTGCTCTCTATTTTCTCATCGAGATTCTCGTCGGCATGTTTCTCGACGACAAAAGTGAGTGTGTGTACACTTACCTGTCCTCCCGGAAGCCCGCGCATGTTCGAAATGAATTTGACGCATGCGCGGTAGCTTCCTAGGCATACATAGGGTATACCAAGATGGCGGCGATGGCATCGAATGTGACGAGCGCATGCTCGTCGTAGTCGATGACGTCACCGCGTACGCTCCATTCAAAGAACCGCGGGTTCTTTGAATCGAGCGTCTGTACACTCGGCCGGGACAAGTTTCTTGTCCAAGAATCTCGCCGAAAAAAACGACATGTTTTTTTCGACGAGAATCTCGGCCGTGTGTACGAGGCCTCAGGCTCTGCTAGGCTGGCAGAGGGGCTCTTTGGAAAAGTGCACAAGGCCCAGGCTTCAGGCCTTGTGCATACAGCAGTTCAGCACAGAGGTCCTCTTGCTAGAAGAGGGGTGTCCAAAAGAGACAGAACAAACTCCACCTCCCCTTTATAAAGTCTGCCCCAGCAGTCTCTGTTTCGGAGCAATGTACCCTGGGTGCTGCAAGATGTACTGGGAGATTCTCGTCAGCCTGTTTCTCGACGAGAAAATTGTGTGTGTGTACACTTACCTTTTCGCCGGGAAGCCCGCGCATGCTCGAAATGACTTTGACGCATGCGCGGTAGCTTCCTAGGCATAGGTAGGGTGAACAAAGATGGCGGCGACGGCATCGAATGTGACGAGCGCATGCTCGTCGTATTCGATGACGTCACCGCGTTCGCTCCATTCAAAGAACCGCGGGTTCTTTGAAAGGAGCGTGTGTACACTCGGCCGGGACAAGTTTCTTGTCCAAGAATCTCGTCGAAAAAAACGACATGTTTTTTTCGACGAGAATCTCGGCCGTGTGTACGAGGCATCACATGAATTTTAGTGCACACAAACACAATATAATTCCCAAAAACAATATAATACCCATTTCATGTAACCCTCTCAGGGTTAATAACTCCAATACACCACTCTCCTCTGGATACAGTGAAGATGTAGTACGCTAATATAATGCAGCATAAGGGCTCTGCAGGTGGGTACCAAAAATACCACGTCTTTAGGCATTCTGGTGGGGTTTTTTCGTTTGTTTTTAGTGATCTGAATGCAGCCTATTGCCTTTAATGGGCCTGTGCACACATGTGCATAAATATCAGCAAACTAGCGCTGCGTTTAGATCTAATACAAGCATGACTTTCGATTTCTTCAACTCCTCTACTAGATAATCATTGCCGAAAAGATGTGCAATTTCCTCATTATGATGTTCAAACACTGATATAGAATCACTAGCCTCCCCGCTGTCTAAGATAAGGCTGAGGTCAAGCTCGCTCGGTCATGTAAATAGAATATAACAGGCACATCTGTGTAAAAAGATATCCCGAGAGGTAAGGGTGGTGAACCGTCAGATGCGTCCGCTTGTGGTGCGGCAAAGCATAGGGTCCTCGCTGGTCTCCGCTTATGGTAGAGACGGCCGTGCGGTAGGTGATCCTCTGGTGTGCAGAGAGCAGAGCGGTGTAGGGCAATGACGTCATCAAGATAAGGCACCTTTCCAACCTTTCGCGCTGCGTGTGTTATGGCAGCCACGCTCCTTTTTCAAGCCACGCTCCTTTTTTTTTTTACAGAAGCGTAACACATGTACTCCATTTTGCAGTATATGGAGGTCCTGTATAAAAAGGCTAGGTATACACTACAGTAAAAAAGCAATCAAAATCTTTAATAACCCGTGCCATTGTTATTTTGGGATAAATCATACATTTGACAAGTACATCACTTTATATGTAACCGCCACAATATATACTTTAAAAAATCATTAGTGATATACAGGAAAAAACTGACAATCTGGAATTGGAGGTATGCTTGCCAAGCACAAAGTAACGTCTTAAAAGTGTATCCTTTGGCAAAAAATTGTATTAGAATTTTGGATATAGTGTGGAAGGGTTAGATCCTTTGTCAAGTTTCTAATGCTGTCTGTTATCCTTCAAACAAAAGGTGGAAAAGAGGGGAAATTGTCCCCATGGGAACACCTGTCCTGGGGACTTACCCTCACTTTGGGAGATTTTGTTTAACCTCCTGTTGCATCTCTGGGACAGAAAGTGAAGGGGGAATTGCTCCACTGATACGCAGTCATCACTAAAAAATAACATGGTAGGGGTTCTACCCTTCTATACTCTATCCAAAGCAATAAAATTTAATTATACACATTATACACTTTAAGTAATATGGTTGGTGAGCCAAGCTATTCAAAAGAGAGACTTGCTAGCCACACCATTGATTTTTTTTTTTCATCTAAGTGGTAAATAATATTTTGTCATTAAAGTGGTCAAACCCATCAAATGCTTTTGCTGCCTCTCTTGGTAGAACCGTTTTCATCTTTCCATCATAACATTCTAAATTAATAATCCTATTTTTATTATCTTTAGCTTTCCTTCCCATGACAGACCCATCCTGTTCAGATTTAATCAGAAGCAGAATTAATGGCTTCATCCTATTAGCGATTCATTTTGAATAGATTTTAAGATCATTATTAAATAATAAGATTGGTCTTTAACAAGAGCATTACATGAAGTCCTTTAAGTAGAACAGTAATATATTTAGGGCAATACGTTTATCTTGGAAAGTGAGTTTAAAAGTTTAAATAAGATTCTAAGTTTTTGAACAATATTTTATAGTATCCAGCTGAAAAGCCATTGGGACCATTTGATTGTTTTTCCGTTTAGAAAATTATTGATTGAGTTCAGTTGTGAACTCCTTAGTCATATCTTCTTGATTACAGTGTGTAAATATATTCAAATTTATCCTGTTAAGATATTTCTCCCATTTTTATTGTTTCTGTGTTTGTATGCATCTCTTACTAGAATATACATAAAACTCTTGTGAAACTTTTTGAATATCAGATGTTTTATATACTAATTTATTTTACTAATTCCTAAGATAATGAACATAGGTGTCAATTTTACATTTTTGAGAAAGGCTGGGATTGCAGGCATCGCATGTGATTTGCACCGCATTCCTGTGCACATCACATGCAATGTCTGTGCGGTGCGAATTTAGCCATACGGTTTTATGGCTGAAATCGCATCGCATTCGCACCAACATGGTGCAGGATTCTTTTTTTGTCTACACTGGAATCGGATCGCATTGGTGTTCAGACCCATGCAATCCAATTCCATCTGATTCCATAGTTTGCAGTGCGTTCTGCAAACCAGTTTGGGGTGTCATGAACTTTATATTGACACCCACAGCGGTTCGCAAAGTGCAGTGTGAACTGCCTGCAATTTTGATGCAGTGTGGGAATCGCTGTGGTTTACGCACCGCACCAGTGTGAACCTAGCCTAATGCCCTGTGCACACGAGTGGAACTTCCAATGGAAAAGGTCAGATGGGAGCTTTTCGTCGGATATTCCGACCGTGTGTATGCCCCATCTGACTTTTTCTGTCCGAAATTCCGATAGATAGAGAACATGTTCTCAATTTTTCCGATGGAAAAAATTCCTATCGGAAAATCAGTTCGTCTGTATGCAATTCCGATGCACTAAAAACCACGCATGCTCAGAATCAAGTCGACACATTCTCGGAAGCATTAAACTTAATTTTTCTCGGCTCGTCGTAGTGTTGTACGTCACCGCGTTCTTGACGGTCGGAATTTGGTGTGACCCTGTGTATGCAAGTCAAGCTTGAGCGTAATTCCTTCGGAAAATCCATCCGATTTTTTTCCAACGAAAATTCCGCTCGTGTGTACAGGGCATTAGTGTAAGTAATTGAATTTAGATTGATCGCAGCCCATGTCAATCACAGCACAGATTTGGAGAAGGAGTACTGTCAACCAATCAGTAGGTACAGCATGTACATGTGATGAAAGTATCTAAAGTGTATTTTTGATTCTTATACTGAAACATAGAAGAGTGATGGCAGAAGAATAACAAGTTGTCTATCTAACCTGCTTTTTTTCTACATTTCTTTTTTTTTCTTTAGTATGTCATACTGTATGTTGTTTATATTGTGAGGGGGTTAACTTGGCAGCGGGTGTTTGTGACCCCCTGGAAGAATTCACTACACAAAAATTAGGCACAGCAAACAGAAGTGAAGGTGAAAAAACAAAAGGTGCAGTTACTTTACACTATAAACAATGGTCAACAGCAAAACAAAAAGAAGCATTAAAATAAATCCTTGCCAACTTACCACGTACACAGGTTCCCTGGCTATCAGCTAGGTGCAGCCTTGTGCTGCCCCCAGCACCTATACCAGTGATGGCGAACGCGTGGCACGCGTGCCACAGCTGGCACGCCAAGCCATCTCTGTCGGCACGCCAGGGGAATCTCTCAGCCAGACAGTCACTTGCACTGACGTGTGGCACGGAGGAGCCGGCTCCCTAGCTTGTATCAGTGCCAGTGACGTCGGCAGCTCCCCCTGCTCCAGGATGACTTTGGTTCAGTCTGCCCTAAGAGGAGGGGGAGGGGCGGTGCTTGGAGCAGGTCATCCATGAGGGGAGGTGCAGTGATTGCTAGCTGACCTCCGATGGGCAGGGATATTGAGGGGCAGCTGGATGGCGGGATATCGAGGGGAAGCTGGATGGCGGGATATCGAGGAGCAGCTGGATGGCGGGGATTCCTACAATACTGCCCGGTGAGAGCTGGATGATGAGGCCATGAAAAGGTAAGAAGAAGGATGCCTCCTCCGATCTACATTGTACTGTGTGTGGGGGGGGGTGGGGATGGGGATGTGAGTAGTCAGGAAACATGTGTCATGTAGGTGAGTGTAATGTCATGTAGGTGAGTGCATGTCACATGTGTCATGTAGGTGAGTGCATGTCACATGTGTCATGTAGGTGAGTGCATGTGTCATGTAGGTGAGTGCATGTGTCATGTAGGTGAGTGCAATGTCATGTAGGTGAGTGCAATGTCATGTAGGTCAGTGCATGTGTCATGTAGGTCAGTGCATGTGTCATGTAGGTCAGTGCAATGTCATGTAGGTCAGTGCAATGTCATGTAGGTCAGTGCATGTGTCATGTAGGTCAGTGCATGTGTCATGTAGGTGAGTGCAATGTCATGTAGGTCAGTGCATGTGTCATGTAGGTCAGTGCATGTGTCATGTAGGTCAGTGCATGTGTCATGTAGGTGAGTGCAATGTCATGTAGGTCAGTGCATGTGTCATGTAGGTCAGTGCATGTGTCATGTAGGTCAGTGCATGTGTCATGTAGGTCAGTGCATGTGTCACGTAGGTCAGTGCATGTGTCATGTAGGTGAGTGCAATGTCATGTAGGTGAGTGCAATGTCATGTAGGTCAGTGCATGTGTCATGTAGGTGACTGCATGTGTAATGTAAGTGAGTGCAATGTCATGTAGGTGAGTGCAATGTCATGTAGGTGAGTGTAATGTCATGTAGGTGACTGCATGTGTAATGTAGGTGAGTTAAATGTCAGGTAGGTGACTGCATGTGTAATGTAGGTGAGTTAAATGTCAGGTAGGTGAGTTAAATGTCAGTTAGGTGAGTTAAATGTCAGGTAGGTGACTGCATGTGTAATGTAGGTGAGTGCAATGTCATGTAGGTAAGTGCATGTGTCAGGTAGGTGAGTGTAATGTCATGTAGGTGACTGCATGTGTAATGTAGGTGAGTGTAATGTCAGGTAGGTGACTGCATGTGTAATGTAGATGAGTTAAATGTCAGGTAGGTGAGTTAAATGTCAGTTAGGCGAGTTAAATGTCAGGTAGGTAAGTGCATGTGTCAGGTAGGTAAGTGCATGTGTCAGGTAGGTGAGTGTCATGTCAGGTAGGTGAGTGTCATGTCAGGTAGGTGAGTGTCATGGTTAGGTAGGTCAGTCTATGTGTCAGGTAGGTCAGTGTATGTTGCACAATGCATTCCTAAACCCTGCATTCTGAGCGAATCTGGCAGAATTGTACGTTTTTGGTCCCTTAGGGCTTATTCAGAGGGATGACCAGTCCCATCCTCTGTACAGAGACGATGGTAGGTTTAATTCTGTGTTGGCACTTTGAAAGAAATAAGTTGGTTTTGCGTCGCGGTTTGGGCACTCGGGCTCAAAAAGGTTCGCCATCACTGACCTATACTGTTTCTCCCTGTTAAAGATGCTTGCTAATGTATAAAGGAAAAAAAATCTGCGCTGCCCCCTGCTAATTTAAACAAAAATATGAATTGGCAATGTGTATGTGAACACACTATGATAAAAAAAATATATATATACTTGTGAGTGTAGTAAAGGGTTAAATCATCACCTCCAGGGTGTGTAGGTGCTGCAAATTAATTAGCCTAAATATAGCTCACAGATAGTGGAAAAAAGAGATCAAAATGCGCAACCTAAAATATAACGTGTTACCAATGAACAAACATGTACTGATAGATAAATATGTGAACAAGGTGTGAGTGAGTGACTGAGTGAAAACTTGTATAGCGCTACAAATGCGAACCAAATCGCCTTAAGGCGCTTGTATCCATTGTCGTCATGATCCATCATAAGAGATGGGTCATAAGTCTTTTCCTTAAGACCCGGTGGTTTTCTTCCATGCGGATGTTCGTTGGTAGAGCGTTCCATAGCCGGGGTCCTTGGACTGCGAATCTTCGTTCTCTTTTAGATTTGTAGCGCGATTTAGGGATGTGGAGGAGGTTTTGGTTAGTTGATTGTAGAACGCGATTGGGGATGTAGTGTTTTATTTTCTCGCATAGGTATTGAGGAGCGTTTTCTTGTGTGCATTTGTGAATGAGACAGAGGGTCTTGAAAGTCACCCGATCCTTTATGGCTAGCCAATGGAGAGTCTTCAGGGACGGGGTGATCGATTTCCATGTTTTTTTCCAGTTACCAGTCTTGCTGCTGTGTTCTGGATGACTTGTAGCCGAGAAATCTGGTATTTGGGTAGTCCAAGGTAGAGGGAGTTTGCATAATCAAGTCGGGAATTGATGATTGTTCCAACTACTACTGCTGTATCCTCTTCCGGGATAAAGGGGATGAGTCTTCGTAGCAAGCGGAGAAGGTGGTGAGATCCGCTGACTACTGATCCTATTTGAGCGTCCATGGTCATGTCTGAGTCAAAGATGACTCCGAGATTTTTGACTTTGGTGCTTGGGGTGATGGTTTGTCCAAGGATGGTGGGTGATGTCCCTGTCATCCTAGAGTTCGTCTTCCGGTTTGCGTGAAGAAAGAGAAGTTCTGGTTTGGATCCATTAAGTTTGAGGGAACTCTCCGTCATCCAATTGTCTATCAGTGTAAGGCATTTCTCTAATCCGTGATATTGGTCTTTTTTGTTGGTGATGCGTAAGTAAAGTTGAGTGTCATGAGCGTAAGAGTGGTAGAGCAAATCCTGTTTGCTGATGATTTTGAGGAGTGGGCGGAGGTAGATGTTGAAGAGCATGGGCGACAGGGGTGATCCTTGAGGGACCCGGCATGTAATGGTCCGTGCTTCCGAAGTGAAGGCTCCTAGTTTCACTGTCTGGGATCGGTTCCCCAAGGAATGATGCGACCCATGGTAGATCAGAATCTGCAATATCGGCTACTTCTGTGAGACGAGTGAGCAAAATTTTGTGGTCTACTGTGTCAAAAGCTGCACTGAGGTCCAGCAGCACCAAGAGACACAATTCTCCATCATCTGCTGCTTCGAGGGTGTCACCCCATATTTTGAGAAGTGCAGTTTCTGTCCCGTGGCCTGGGCGGAAACCTGATTTGTAGTGGGTCCAGGAGTTTGTGGGTGTCCAAATGGAGTTGTAGCTGTTGTACTACTACTTTCTCAATGATCTTGGAGAAGGTCTTAAGGCTAGTTACCGGTCTCCGATGGTTTGGGTCTTTGTGGTCGAGGTTCGGTTTCTTTAGGAGGGGTTTGATTATACCTTGCTTGAGGGAGGTAGGGACAATCCCTTCTTTGAACGATTGATTTATGAGATTTGTGATGGTGGGTGTTAAGATGTTGGTACATTCTTTCAGGAGTTTTGTTTGAATAATGTTGTTTGGTGATGTACTGTACTGTATGATGCTATCACACTACGGACATCATATGATTAATGAAATTAATAAAACATGTGATGTGATTACACATAATAAAAATAAAAATAAAATAAATCCGGTGAACTGAGTATCATTCTAGTCCATATAAAATGTGAACGAAAACCACAAAGATGGAGGATCTGGTGTGACAGAACCGTGGATATTAAGCTGTTGACTTTAGACAATCAAATCCGATGAACAACTGATAAAAGAATGGCCGCTTACCAGACAGATGATCACAATAGGCTCAATAATGGGGCGATCTGCCCTTGAATATTCCTCCCCAAGCACCTCAA
Source organism: Rana muscosa (assembly GCA_029206835.1). Taxonomy (NCBI): domain Eukaryota; kingdom Metazoa; phylum Chordata; class Amphibia; order Anura; family Ranidae; genus Rana; species Rana muscosa. Next base: position 17,918,404 of record JARGYO010005626.1, read on the forward strand.
AGATGGATAGACCGTTGGCTCCAGGGTTGGTCACCATAGATCCTGCTCGTGATTCTATGCTCCTCCAGATACGATAACCATAAACGAGTTACCGTATATACTCGAGTATAAGCCGACCCGAGTATAAGCCGAGGCCCTAATTTTACCACAAAAAACTGGGAAAACGTATTGACTCGAGTATAAGTCTAGGGTGGGAAATGCAGCAGCTACTGTAAGCGGAGAAGAGGGTCAACAATGCCCATTTGAAGCCTCACTGTGCCCATTTGCATGCCTCACTGTGCCCATTTGCAACCTCACTGTGCCCATTGCAACCTCACTGTGCCCATTGCAACCTCACTGTGCCCATTGCAACCTCACTGTGCCCGTTGCAGCCTTACTGTGCCCATTGCAGCCTTACTGTGCCTATTACAGCCTTACTGTGCCCATTGCAGCCTTACTGTGTCCATTCTCACTGTGCCCATTGTAGCCTTACTGTGCCCATTTCAGCCTTACTGTGCCCATTCTCACTGTGCCCGTTGCAGCCTCACTGTGCCCGAGTCAAGCCTCGTACACACGACCGGTTTTCTTCGTGCGTGTGTATGAGGCTTTCAGGTTTCTCGTCAAGAAAACTGCCCAGAATCTCAACGAGAAAAAAAGAAGACCTGCTTTTTTTTTTTCTCGTCGGGAGTCTCAGTTTTCTCGTCGTGATTCTCGTCATACTGTATTTGGACGAGAAAACCATTCGTGTGTATGCTTTTCTGAGTCTTCAAAAAACGCGCATGGTCAGAATCAAGTATGAGACGGGAGCGCACCTTCTTGTAAAACTAGCGTTCGTAATGGAGATAGCACATTCATCACACTGTAACGTACTGAAAGCACGAAGACTGAAAAGCGCAAATCGTCTCTCTTTTACTAACATGCAGTAACACGAGATCAGCAAAAGCAGCCCAAGGGGTGGCGCCATTGGAATAGAACTTCCCCTTTATACTGCCATCGTACGTGTTGTACGTGACCGCGTTTTACAATGATGAGATTTTGGATTGACAGTGTGTATGCAAGGAAAGCGTGACATGAATCTCCTCAAGCTTGACAAGAAACCCGTAGAGAAAAACTACGTTTTTTTTGCGTCAAGATTCTCGGCCGTGTGTACGAGGCTTCAGTGTACCTGTATTCTTGACAGGCTGCGGGCATCCATTTTTCAAAAGTCACGGCTTCCTCCTGGTCCGTTCCGTTCTGTGATAGGCATTTGACACTGTGTTCTGCTACCGCCTATCACGGTGGTCCTCTCATCCTCTGACTCAGTTTCCCAGCAGACACTGTGTTCAGTGTTCTGCCAATCACGGACCTTCTTTCATCCTTGGACAAGAGGACGTTCGTGATAGGCGGAACACTGAACACAGTGTCTGCTGGGAAAGTCAGAGGATGAGAGGACCTCCGTGATAGTTGGTAGCGGAACACAGTGTCAAACGCCTATCACGGAACGGAACGTGAGCAGGAAGAAGCCGCGACTTTTGAAAAATGGACGCCCAAGGTACACTGACTTGAGTATAAGCCGAGGGGGCTATTTACAGTCCTAAAAAAGAGGCTGAAAAACTCGGCTTGTACTCGAGTATATACGGTACCATTGTATCTTCCGAGCTCAAAAAATCCTTTACCAAGGAGGGAGAAGAAGAAGAGACCTCATGGTGCAGTATTTCCTTGTTAAAATATGTATTGCACAAGCTTCACAGCATACTGACATCCATAAAACAGAAACAATATTTTCCAAAACAGCTGCGGCTCAAGCCAGCCAGTTGATGCGTAATGACGTCAGAGACTTATTGCTCCACCCAAGGGCAGATCGGCCTATTATCGAGCCTATTGTGATCATCTGTCTGGTAAGCGACCATTCTTTTATCAGTTGTTCATCGGATTTGATTGTCTAAAGTCAACAGCTTTGTGGTTTTCGTTCACATTTTATATGGACTAGAATGATGCACAGTCCACCGGATTTATTTTATTTGTATTATGTGTAATCACATCACATGTTTTATTAAAGAGGCTTGCTACACAGGTGTTGTCTTACCGCACAGGCAGGTATCACGCTCCCCAGTCTAAACAGGCACAAAAACTGGTTCCAGGATGGAGCAACTCCCTTTGCATGCTGGGAGTTTTTGTAGAGGCCTTAATGAGCCAACTTAATTCAACTGGACTCATTACCTCAACCCCTGCAGGACTCTCAGCACTTCCCCCTAGTGGTACAAATCGGCATAGAGCCTGAATCTGGGACACACATATTTGCCATCCTGGATGCAACCAGGCGATCTTACCTGGACACCATCTAGGCCCTGAGCACAGACATATTTCCATTTCTACTGCAGGTCCATAATTAAAAGGATGGGGATGCCTGAATCAATTAAAAGGGCAAGGATGCCTGAAGTTGCTGCATTATTTTTAATAGGAGCAAATAATTTTACCCTTTGTGCTGTAACCCCCTTGTATTTTGTTTAAGTTGATGTTTTTGAGGCACACTTGGTTGTGCATAGATTATTATTTTTGCCTGTTGGTGCTGTTCACCCTTTAAAACATGTTTTCCTCTATTGTGGATGTGTGTCACTGGATTTCAGACTGCATCTCACCTTCAGCTGTGCCTGCTTGTTTCTTAACCACATGCCGACCAGTGCACGACGATATACGTCGGCACAATGGCCCAGCTGGGCAAATGGGCGTACAGGTACGTCCCCTTTAAATCGCAGCATTGTGGGCGTATGCTCCATGACCGTGCCCGCAGGACCCATGGACTCGATGTCGGCCGCTGTCCCACGATCGGGTCACGGAGAGGCAGAACGGGGAGATGCCTTTGTAAACAAGGCATTTCCCTATTCTGCCTAGTGACAGGACAGTGATCTACTGCTCCCTGTCATCGGGAGCAGTGATCACTGTCATGTCACTCATAGCCCATCCCCCCCACAGTTAGAATCACTCCCTAAGACACACTTAACTCCTTCCTCGCCCCCTACTGGTTAACCCCTTCACTGCCAGTCACATTTACACAGTAATCAGTGCATTTTTATAGCACTGATTGCTGTATAAATGACAATGGTCCCAAAATAGTGTCAAAAGTGTTCGATGTGTCCGCCATAATGTTGCAGTCATGATAAAAATCGCAGATCGCCGCCATTACTAATAAAAAATATAATAATAAAAATGCCATAAAACTACAACCTATTTTGTAGACGCTATAATTTTTGGACAAACCAATCAATATACGCTTATTGAGATTTTTTTTACCAAAAATATGTAGAAGAATACATATCGACCTAAACTGAGGAAAAAAATTGTTTTTAGATATTTTTTGGGGATATTTATTATAGCAAAAAGTAAAAAATGTTGCTTTTTTTTCAAAATTGTCGCTATTTTTTTGTTTATAGCGCAAAAAATAAAAACCACAGAGATGATCAAATACCACCAAAAGAATGCTCTATTTGTGGGAAAAAAAGTATGTCAATTTTGTTTGGGCGCAATGTCGCACGACCGCGCAATTGTCAGTTAAAACAACGCATTGCCGTATAGCAAAAAGTGCTCTGGTCAACAAGGGGGTAAATTCTTCCGGGGCTGAAGTTGATGTTTTTGGGGCACACTTGGTTGTACATAGATTATTATTTTTGCCTGTTAGTGCTGTTCACCCTTTAAAACGTTGTGTTTTCCTCTATTGTGGATGTGTATCACTGGATTTCAGTCTGCAGCTCACCTTCAGCTGTGCCTGCTTGTTTCATAATGGCACTTTATGCCGATAATATTAAAAGTATGTTATTTTGCAAGCAAGAAATTGGCAATCAGCAAAGAAGATAGAATTAGGGACTGGCCAGAGCGGAATCATTTTGGCGCAGTTGGCCTGCTTGATTATGTATTGCAATATACAGTCATGCTCGAAATTGTTGGCACCCCAGAAATTTTTCCAGAAAATCAAGTATTTCTCACAGAAAAGTATTGCAGTAACACATGTTTTGCTATACACATGTTTATTCCCTTTGTGTGTATTGGAACAAATCAAAAAAAGGGAGGAAAAAAAGCAAATTGGACATAATGTCACACAAAACTTCAAAAATGGGCTGCTCAAAATTCTTGGCACCCTTTAAAAATTGTGGATAAATAAGATTGTTTCAAGCATGTGATGCTCCTTTAAACTCACCTGGGGCAAGTAACAGGTGTGGGCAATATAAAAAAAAACACCTGAAAGCAGATAAAAATGAGAGAAGTTCACTTAGTCTTTGCATTGTGTGTCTGTGTGTGCCACACTAAGCATGGACAACAGAAAGAGAAAAAGAGAACTGTCTGAGGACTTGAGAACCAAAATTGTGAAAAAATATCAACAATCTCAAGGTTACAAGTCCATCACCAGAGATCTAGATTTGCCTTTGTCCACAGTGTGCAACATTATCAAGAAGTTTGCAACCCATGGCACTGTAGCTAATCTCTCTGGGCGTGGACGGAAGAGAAAAATTGATGAAAGGTTGCAACGCAGGATAGTCCGGATGGTGGATAAGCAGCCCCAAACAAGTTCCAAAGAAGTTCAAGCTGTCCTGCAGGCTCAGGGAACATCAGTGTCAGCGCGAACTATCCATCGACATTTAAATGAAAAAAAAACGCTATGGCAGGATACCCAGGAGGAACCCACTACTGACACAGAGACATAAAAAAAGCAAGATTACAGTTTGCCAAAATGTACTTGAGTAAGCCAAAATCCTTCTGGTAAAACGTCTTCTGGACAGATGAGACCAAGATAGAGCTTTTTGGTAAAGCACATCATTCTACTGTTTACCAAAAACGTAATGAGGCCTACAAAGAAAAGAACACAGTACCTACTGAGAAATATGGTGGAGGTTCATTGAAGTTTTGGGGTTGTTTTTCTGACTCTGGCACTGGGTGCCTTGAATGTGTGCAAGGCATCATGAAATCTGAGGATTAATAAAGGATTTTGGGTCGCACTGTATAGCCCAGTGTCAGAAAGCTGGGTTTGCATCTGAGATCTTGGGTCTTCCAGCAGGAAAATTACCCCAAACATATGTCAAAAAGCACCCAGAAATGGATGGCAACAAAGCGATGGAGAGCTCTAAAGTGGCCAGCAATGAGTCCAGATCTAAATCTCATTGAACACCTGTGGAGAGATCTTAAAATTGCTGTTGGGAAAAGGCGCCCTTCCAATAAGAGAGACCTGGAGCAGTTTGCAAAGGAAGGGTGGTCCAAAATTCCAGGTGAGAGGCGTAATAAGCTTATTGATGGTTATAGGAAGCGACTGATTTCAGTTATTTTTTCCAAAGGGTGTGCAACCAAATATTAAGTTAAGGGTGCCAAGAATTTTGAGCAGCCCATTTTTGAAGTTTTGTGTGACATTATGTCCAATTTGCTTTTTTCCCCCCCTTTTTTTGATTTGTTCCAATACACGCAAAGGGAATAAACATGTGTATAGCAAAACATGTGTTACTGCAATACTTTTCTGTGAGAAATACTTGATTTTCTGGAAAAATTTCTGGGGTGCCAACAATTTCGAGCATGACTGTATGTGAACTAAGAAGCCCTGTTTTTTAAACAAAGGTTTGCTATGAATATGTAAGGGTTAACATGTGGCTACATCTCTTTAGCATCTCTGTGTTTTATAGATGGGGCTATTTGAGATATTAGCATAGACAGATCTCCATTTCTACTGCGTAGTAAAGATAAGTAATTAACCACTTGAATATTATTATTATTATACAGGATTTATATAGCTCCAAAAGTTTGCGCAGCGCTTTAATACCTGCCACTTTTACCCCCTTCCTGTCCAGGCCAATTTTCAGTGTTCAGTGCTATCACACAGAGAGTCCATAGCCCTGTTGCAGCAATAAGGCCAGCAAGGTACTGGCCGGAGCAACGTGGAAGTAAAAATCAGGTAATGCGGATAAGTATAAGGTGCTGAGGAGGAAGCCAAGATTTTAGATATCATTTTGAAAACATCCTAATGCCCTGCACACACGATCGGATTTCCGATGGAATAAATTCTGATGAATTTTTCCATCGAAATTCCGATGAAGCTGACTTTCATCAGTCTTGCCTACATACCATCAGACAAAATTCTGACCATCCAAAACACCGTGACGTACAACGGCACTATAAAGGGGAAGTTCAAATCCAATGGCGCCACCCTTTGGGCTGCTTTTGCTGATTTCGTGTTACCGCCTGTTAGTAAAAGTTTGGTGTTAGCCAATTTGCGCTTTTCAGTCTCCGTGCTTTTCAGTCCGTTACAGCATGACGAATGTGCTATCTCCCTTACGAACGCTAGTTTTACCAGAACGAGCGCTCCCGTCTTGTAATTTAGTCTGAGCATGCATGGATTTTTCTCCGATGGAGTTCCCCACAGACGATCGGAATTTGTTAGCGTTTTTTTTTCCATCGGTAAAATTTAACACATGTTCTATTTTTTTACACCGATGGAAAAAAGACTGATGGGGCCCACACACAATCGTTTTTTCCGATGAAAAAAGTCCATCTGTCTTTTTTCATCAGAAAAAACTATCGTGTGTACGCGGCATAAGAAGCCCTGAGCACCAACACCCACAGCTGTCCCCCCTTGTGTTAATAGGATAATAGAAATACATTTATACTTATATGAGTGTGTTTATATGTCTATGATAATAGGATACCAGAATTAAATTCATAATTCTACTGTTCCTTTGGCTAATAAAAATAGCTGTACACAGCATTTCGCTTTATTTGTCAAAGGTGTATAATTGCGAAATTGACAACAGATCACTCAGCCTGCAATCACATTTTATGATTTTGTATTGGTATTCTAGCACAGGTATTAAAACATCCATATTGGCCACAGTTATCTAGTAGATAAAAAGTATAGGCACATAAAACTTGCTATTAACATTCTGCTGATGTTGTGTCACTCACTTTGTTTTACAATTTTTTTTCTGCCTGATGCGGTTTGCTAATGTGCACTTGCTAGGGAAAAATAGATTTACCAAACCCTGTAATTAATTGTGATGTTCATGCTGTAGTGTGAATTACAACACGGAGAGTGTAGGAGCTTTCAGAATCATTGATCTCTCCTGTATAATTAATAGATTGCAATTTCAGAAAATACCCACCAAATATTTAATTGATGGGCTTAACTTCCATCTGGTCAGGGTCCAGCATTGGTGTCAGCACAAAGTTAACCATCAATAGGATAGGACAGAGTCTTTTATTCTCAGCCTTCATTTTACAATTCACAAAGCTGCTACATCTGCAAAGAAGGATCAGATGCTGTCAACGGTATCTGACAAGCTGTCTTTATAGCAGTGCCAATTACATGCACTGCACTTGTAGGCTGAATCTCCTGCAAGGATGGATGACACTGGCTCCAAAATGATGTTTAGTCTTGAGAATTAAACTATTATATAATTATTGCACAGCTAGATCTTATTTTATTGATTTTGTTATTTTTTTACTTTTCCTGTATCATTTCTTCAAAATGCTATATATGCACTGTATTGGGCACCATCACCTTGACTGACACCAATGTAATTAAAAGATGAAACAAGGATTTCTCTCTTAGAAGACTTCAGTAATTGACATTTCATTACTCTTCCCCTGAGTTGCAGTAGCAAAGGTTGTTGTTCTCTTTTAATGGGGAAGCAACATGCTCTTTTTAAGAATACTATAAATGCTGACCAATTATCCAAATTATGTTTGTCAAAACTAAAATCATAAGAAAAATTTACATATTTAGCACTGAATAAAGTGTTATAAACGAACTATGCATTTGTAAAAAAGTTACTGCTGACAATCAGCATAGGATTTTTATACGTTATATGTTTTTAACTTGGTGTTCAGGATACAGGAAGCCAGAGTGGGAGCAGAATAACATTTACTGTGTTAGGGGCATGGTGTGATCATAGCCATGTAAAGATCCACATCTGAGAAACTTCTGCACCTGGCCAAGATTTTTGCTCTGAGGAACTCCACTATCACCTTACTTGTATAACTTTGTGCATGATCAGTATGAGGAAGACACATAGCTCCAGCCTGGCAAGTCTTCCTTCCTCCAAATCCCACATTGTGACCTTATTTTGCAAGATGGCACCTGGAAACGTCTTCTCCACTTCACTATATTTTTACCTGGGGACCCACCCCACTCTCTGAGTCACTGGGAGTCACTAGATTTAGACAGTAAGCCTGACAATACTGACCTGGGATGTGCTTTCAAAAAATACCTTGACCTCTAACTAACATAATGGGATTTTGAAGCAAGACATGGCCAACCTGAGCAAAGGCTTACAGTTCTTCCAGAAATGTCTTAATACCATGATAAGCAGTCACAGATCTCCAAAACACCCCTGACCAACATTCTTCTATCCAAATGCACAGGGACAGCCTGGATGACAGACATATGGGCGACAACATTAGCCTTTTGGAACTTCTGGAACGGGAGCTGCTGACCTACTGGCCCAAGTGAAGGGTATTTTCAACATTCTGCTTGACTGTCATGCCACAGATGAGATCAAGATTGATAGGGTCCAGAGAACCCCCAGGCTACTGCAGCCCCAATCTCACTTAACCAAGGGATGTGCTATGTCAGGTCCACTTCTATAAATAAAACAAAATAATGACCTGAGCTGAAGGAAAAGGCTCCTTTGAATGCAATGGAGCACAGATTACCATTTACCTTGACCTTTTCAGATAAACCCTCTCCAGAAGGAGGGCTCTTTTTCTGCTTACTCAAGCCCCCTTACAGGCTGGGGTAACATATCATTGGAGATACCCATTTTATCTGTTTACAATTACACCTTTTTATTGAGGCACTGAACATTAACGTTGTCTATAATTGTTGAAGACAATATTCCTATCCCTTGAAGTTGACTTCTTAACTTTGTTTACCCTGTTGAACTTTGTTATTGCACATTTTATTGTGGCAAATAAAAGCCTTTTCATCTAAATTAAGATAAAAAGCTGCATCATTTCTGCCATTCACACCATTCTCAGCAACAGCACTTCTGTAAGGCCACCTCCACACAGGCACTATACTCCACCCTCACAACCGACCTGAGAGTGGTTTCTACGGGTCCTCAACTTGAAATACCTGGACTTTTTCTTTTCAATTGACAATCTTAAACTTGTAGATTTTACAACTGCTTCATACACAACCCTTGAAGTTTTCACATTGAGCCATTGATCTAATTCTTTCCCATTCCTAACTCCACAATAATCATATAACCTGCTGGAACATTTTAGGTTTGCGTTCATGAAATTTCAGTAAATTGATAGCTACAATAACTCTGGTCTTATTAGGTAACACCAGTCTTGCAGTTTGTAGAGCAATGAATTTGTCAACATATTGAGTTTTGCTTAAATGGACCTGACTCTACTTTGTGGTTAATTGCATGCAATCATGCTTATCGTCATTTACACGACCCCCTACCTTTACTGGGTACTTAGAGGTTGCACTGTGAGCCCCTGGAATGTAGGGGGCTTGAAGTGACAGACAAATAGTCCATCTACAATGACTTTGCCTTAACTGCTGCAGATGGCACCCTGCCTGGGTTCCATGATAGAGTTTCCACCTCATCCCTTTAAAACCGAATACATATTAATTACACAGTTTCTGTGGCTGATTACGGTGGTAATTAAACTCACTTGGTGCCTTATTTGCATTAAATTAGCCTCAGAACCTGAGTAATTCATATGTGTTCGGGTTTAAAGGGATGAGGTGGCAACCCTATTCCCTGGGTCCCATAATATTATGAAACTGGGAAATGGTAGACTGATCCTGACCTTGGATTGCCTGCACCGACTCCCATCCCCTAAAACTGTCCTGACTCTCACTTTGTATCATTTGTTGACTTTGTCATGTTAATGCAATTTTTTATTTATTGCTACCGATGTATTAAAAAAGTATTCGTTTCTACAAACATACCTGTTTTGCACTGATGCTGCAATACACTCTACTGTATCTACATATGGATCTTTGTGGGGCTCCTGTCCTTTGGCTAAGCTCACATAGGCAGAACCCCCCCCCCCCTCATTGTTAGGACACTCTGGGTTTAATCCTTAGGGATATTTCTTAAAATGGTGCCCCCTAGACCACACAAAGAAAGTGAGGGGAATTTTCCAAAAGTAACACACAGACATTAAATAGTGGAAACCAGAACTCGATCAGATTTAAATTTTTATCTTTCTGCTTCTTTCAGATTTTTCCTCTGTCTGTCCAGTTAAAGTGATATCAGCAGGACAGGAAATTAGGGGAAATCTCTATAGTAGGGCCCTGGGTAAAAGTATAATTCTGAAAGGAGTTCTAATCCTTGCCCACTCTATCCAAAAGTATCCAAGGCCTGATGCAATTTACAATTTCTGCATTATGCCAAACGATAGTTTCCCCACCTTTCTCCTTCTACTTTAACATTAATTCTTACGTCAGCTGGAGAAGAGAAACGTTCAGATAGTGGGACTATATATAGTGATTAATTGGAAGACACAAGAACCAGAAAAAGTTAGACTTGTTTTAAAAAGGTTTTGAGTACAAGGCTCAGTATTTATGTTAAATAAAAAAGACTAAAGCCCCGTACACACGATCGGTTTAACTGATGAAAACCGTCCGATGGATGGTTTTCATCAGACAAACCGATCGTGTATGGTACCCATCGGTCTTTTTTCCATCGTTGGAAAAAATAGAACTTGTTTTAAAATTTTCCGATGGATAAAAAACCGATGGGAATTTCCGATCGTCTATGGGCAAGTCCATCGGTTCAAAAACCCACGCATGCTCAGACTGAATTAGGAGACGGGAGCGCTCGTTCTTGTAAAACTAGCGTTCCTAATGGAGAGAGCACATTCGTCATTCTGCAAGTTATTGCTTCGTTTAATGCAGCGCATGGTTTTTTGCTTTCGAACGGTCTTTAAAATGTCATTTTGGCAGCAGAACTTTCTCATGAGTTCTGACAAATGTATGTCTTTCTTTTTTCTTGTGATTTGAGGAATAATTATTAAAATTCTTCAAGGCCGACCTCACAAATTCCCCCTTTTTTTTTTTTGGTCTTTAATTTTGTTGTGCATTTTTTGGTGTGTCAATTTCTCAAAACAACATAATATTTTATTTTTCACAAATCATGGAGGTTGGTGTCCCTTGTTATTAATTACACATTGTATTTATGCAATCTTATTGCTACTTCACAAAAAAAACACATCAGGCATGTAGGTTTACTGAAATCAAATTTCCCTTTATTTCGGAAATAAACAAAACAAAAACCGAAGGGCAACTATTCCCAAATTAGCAGAGAATATAAAGTCATTCGATCCCAAATGCAGACCTGACTATGATCAATAATAAAATCAACAACAGCATGAAATCAGGAGCAGCAGCCAAAGACATACATCATCCCAAGCTGTGGTACTCCATCAACCTTCAATTTCTGGATGAGCAGCTCGAGGCCAGGGAATCACCTCCTGCTCTTCCTTGTAGCCTTCCTTCCATGCCTCTCTGCAGCATTCTCTCCATGGCCCCGTCCACGCACCCTTGCAGGCTGGGCCACTGTGGGTGGTGATGTGGCAGGAGGAGGAGGAGAAGGAGGAGAGGGATTGGGCTGATGTGAGATATGGGTGGCCTCAGTCAGCTGTCCCCTCGCCCCCATGTGTACGGCCATATAGATGAGATGCTCACAGAGGGCCCGTTGTCCCGCCTCCATTCTGAGCAGCTTATCTGCCAGATAGGTGCTAAACCCCTCCGTAGGGTTGAGGGGGGCCCTCATAATGGCAGCAGCCTCCTGAATCATCTTTAGTGACTCCTCCTCCACTTGTGTCATCCGACGTTGTTTTGGCGGTCTGACGTGGAGGGGAGCCACTTGGGAGACGGTGCTGCCACTAGGCCTGGGGACCTGCTGAGTACCACTGGGCCCTGCCTCCTCCTGCCTGTCACACTCCTGACCCTCTTCCTCCTGGCTTGCCTCATCCTGTTTATAAAATAAAATGAAAAATTCTATTATTTGAGGAATCGATCACACACAATTTTGAACTCAGTACTGGGTTTTTTTTGAGGGGGGGGGGTGGGATCCTTTATGGCTAATCAAAACAGTTCAACTCAATATTACTTAGTGGACAATAATTATGATCAAAAATACTACACCGGGCTGAAGATGTGAAGATCTGGCTCTTCTAGCTCGGGAGGCTCCTCCTCTGCCTCTGCAGGGGTGGAAGGAAGGGTGGAAGGAACGCTGGAGGGAAGGGTGGAAGGAAGGGTTAAGGGAAGGCTGGAAATAGATTCCCTGGCCTCGATCTGGTCATCCAGAAATTGGAGATGTCTGTAGTACCACAGCTTGGGCTTTACTACATCGTCGGCTGCTGCTCCTGATCTCTTGGACTGGCGCACTTCCTTGTACTTTTTTTATAAGAATTGCGCAGGTTGTTGATTTTATTATTGATCATTGTGTAGTCTGCATCTGGGATCCATGGCTTCATATCCTCTGCTAATTTGGTAATAGTTGCCTGTCGTACATCACTTTTGTGATACGCAGGGTGTTTGAGCTCCCACAGGTTGCGCTGTTCATTATACTTTTCGATAAAAATCAGCATCACCTCCGGCTCTCTTAGTTTATGCATCTATTTGGATCAGCAAGTACCAAAAAAAAAAAAAAGGATCAGAATTGTTTCTCCTCAACTTATCACAATATTGCCCTTTACAATCATGACCCATTAATATGCCACTGCAGGCCCGAGTTCCCTTCTTACCTTAGTTCACTTTGTTGGTTCACTTCCGGTCGTCCTTACTCCGCGCATCCCTAATAACTTCTTTCCCCTTTTTATACCCTGCGCATGCGTGTAACTCCGCTCTCGTCGCCCGCCCATGACGGACTTTTTCCGCATTTCCCCGCCCCTTAACGATCGGCGCACAGTGTGAGACGGCGACATGTCGCAGACACAGGTGGCTTCTTTAGTAGAAATTACCGACGAGGAAAGCCCGGAGGCGGAAACGTCCCGATCCTGTAAAAAAATATGCAAGGCGACTAATATGTCTTTTTCAGAGATGGCGGAGATGGTGGACATTCTGCGGAGGAAGGATTACTACGGCAAGCATGGCCCATACGACACCCCTAATCTCCGGAAGTCACAAATTATGGACAAAGTGGCGAAGAGTCTCTATAAAAAATATGGGGTCAGGAGATCCAAGGAACAACTCCGTAAAAGGTGGTCTGACCTCAAGATCAGGGAGCCGGAGCAGTAAAAGAAGCTTTTAAAAAGCATAGAAAAAAGTAAGTTTATTTTACTGTGTTCTTTCACATTGTAATATGTATTCTTCCATGTTTTGCACCATGTGCTTGGCTTGACTGGGTTCACATTTTTAAATCTCATCTTTTATGTTAAGTGGAGAGTCCACTTATTGGCAAAATGTGTTGACCAAAAACTTGCTGCTCTTCCCCCAAACATGTTTGGCACATATGCACGTAAACTACATGTGGGCATGCCTCATTTTACTTCAACAATGTTTATCTACACATTGTTGGCTAGATGATGTGTTGTAAGGAAAACTAGAATGTGAATGAAAGGATAATCTGTATTCTGGGTAAAGGAGATGACACTCCAGTAGTTGTGTACTCTTTTTTGTTCTTCATCAAGATACTATACTCTGGGCCACATGACCAAATTTCTTAACGGTGTCACACACAGGTGGTCCAGTGGATACCTTGGTGGTTATCCAAGTGTATTTGTGAGTGTCCTCAAAAATAACATGTTGCTTTGTTGAGTTTGCAAGATCACATATGTTCATGTTGGAACTCAGGGCCAAATATCAATTGTACCCCACTTCAAAACATTGAGAATCCCTTTGCAGGCCTTTAAAAAGTCTGTGTGCTAAAGTATACATTATTTTTTAAATTCCCATAGGGGAGAGGAGACTGGGAGGACACCATGCTCAGGAGACGAGGAACCCAACACCACAGAAACTCCCCGAAGATCCCAAAGCAGACCAAGATCAGCAGGTTCAGGAAGCAGAGGTGGAGGAAGCGGAGGTGGAGGAAGGGGAGATGGAGGAAGGAGAGGTGGAGCTTATCAGCACAACAGGTCAGTGTCTGTCACCACAACTTCAAGGTAAATACAGATGTAGGCCTGCCTAGTTTAAAAATGTTGGTTTCTTTTTAGGGACTGAATGTGGGGGTGTGTTAGGAAGTCCAAATCCGCCATTCTCGAGTGCCAGCGCCAAAATAATCATTCAGGAAATCATGGAATGCAGTAGCAAAATGGACATTATGAGAAAGAGAATGATTGTGATTGAGCAAAAATATAAAAACATGATAGATATTTTGGGGAGAATAGTGTGAACCCCCCCTTTTTGTGTGTTTTGTTATGCGTCTGAAATTATCTCTGGGATTTCCACCAGCCCAAATGTGAAGATGCACACACTGACTCAACATGTGCTATCTGCCGTCACAGGATATCTATGTCCCTGTTGTGGGAGTGCAACCTCTTCCTCCCTCCTCAAGTAGGTGAGAGGAAGGGTTTTCACCCCCAAAGCACGTCCATTGATCCCCCATGATGGCAGATAGCACATGTTTACCTTAGCCATGGGATCATGTTGAAGATACCCATTTGAGCCCCAAAAATAAAGTGTGGTTCTTCACATTTTGGGATGGATCAGGGGTAACATCACCCCATCTCCTGTTTGTATTTTTCACTGTGTTATTTTCTTCCTTTTTTTGAAAAAAAAAATGGCTTTCGACCCATACATGTTTCTGCAAATAAAGCCGCACCACAAAAAAAAAGGCTAGTATTTCGAAAAGAATAAAAAAATGTGGTGCAATCAATAAAAAGATTTGGGAAGTCTAAAAAAGGTGTGCCTTGTTCTTTCTATGCTCAAGAGCAGTTCTGAAGATGCAAAAACAGTGTTTTTCCCTCTGAGTTTTGAGGCTATTTACTAAGGACAAATACACTTGGCACTACTAGAACCTGAGAGACACATAAACCCAAAATACAAGAATGACAACACAAGTTTGTAGGAATTCAAATTTTTTGCTTTATTTTAAAAAGGTAAAATCCTTGGTCAGATGTGGTCTGGCATTGCGATGGCCCCCCTACCCGTGAAGTACTCTACGTATTTCTGGCGTACTTCACGGGCACTTTGGGGGGCCAAGCCAGTACGGGCAGTGCTGAGGCCGGTCAGATTAATCAGTTCTGATGGACCGGCCTCAGGCCCAAACGATGAGACATAATTTGTCGCAAATTTGCGTAGAAAATTGTGCAACAAGCAGCAGCAGTAGACGATGTGGTTCAGTTTATAATCCACCGAATGTATCGCTGTCTGGAACAGGCGGAACCGGCTGGCCATTATCCCGAAGGCATTCTCCACAACTCTCCGGGCTCTGGCCAGCCGGTAATTAAAAACCCTCCTCTCCGGGGTGAGGGTGCGTTGGGGAAACGGCCGCATCAGGTGTGGTCCTAGTCCAAAAGCCTCATAGGCAATGAAAACGAACAGGAGCCCTTCAACGTTCTCTGCATCTGGAGGCAGTGCAAGACCCTCAGCCTGCAGACGGTGAGCGAACTCCGTCTCCGCGAATGATCCGCCATCGGACATCCGGCCTTTCTTCCCCACGTCCACATATAGGAACTCGTACCGTGCCGACACCACCGCCATTAACACTATGCTATTAAAACCTTTATAGTTGAAATAGTATGACCCCGAACGGGGTGGCGGCACTATGTGGACGTGCTTCCCATCAATTGCCCCTCCGCAGTTGGGGAAATCCCACCGCTGGGCAAATTGGGAGGCCACAGTCAGCCATTCCTGTGGTGTGCTAGGGAACTGTGGAGTCAAACAAAAAGAAGACATTAGTACGGTTTATGTTTACAGTGCAAGCAGATTACACACAAAAACATTTGTGACCAACATCATTCTAACATTATTATTTAAGGGAGTTTTTCCGACCAATAAACAAAGTCCCACTTAGCAGATGCCTCACCCCCGCTGAGTGGACATTCTAAAATAATCTAAGGGGGGGGGGGCTAAGGTGATTGTGGGGGATCCAAAAAAACGCTCTACCACTCTGCTGAGCTTGATTGAGAACTAAATTTTTTTTTAACATCTTTAGGTGGGGGGGGGGGGGGAGGGAGGGTTGTCAAACTACGAGGGCTATGACCCCCCAAAAATGAAAAGGAAAATAGAAGGCTAGCTGGGTTTGCGCCCACGATAGCATGCTGGAGAGGTTAGTGAAGGGAAATAGGCATGTAGGGCCCAAAAAGGGCTTTACAGGTAAAAAAAGGCATGGGGAAAATGGGGACATTACCAGGATATTACAAACAGGCATATTTGTGTTAGGAGGAAAAAAAAAGAGAAGATTCAAAAAGAGAAGATTCAAAAAGAATAAAAACATATAATGTGAGGTTAAAGTGGTTGTAAACCCTTTTATCTTTTTTTTTTTTTTTTTTTTTTTTTTTACTAACCTGCAAGACAAAGCTATAATGAGCTAGTATGACTAGCATACTAGCTCATTATGTACCACTTACCTTCGATCGGGGCCCCCGAAGTCGTCCGTGTCCCTCCTCTAGCCGCATCCATCGCTGCGGCGATAGCCGGAATGTTACTTCCGGGTATCGCCGCTGCAGCCAATCACAGCGCCGCTCCTGCGCTGTGATTGGCCGGAGCGGTGAAGACGTGACTCCGCGCATGCGCGCGTGAGCTGTCGAATTCTGCTACGTCGTCGAATGTTGCGACCTAGCCGAATTTGTGAATGGGGTGACGTCAGCGTCGCCGCATTTACATACAAATATCTCCTTAACCATGTAGGTTAAGGAGATATTTCATGCACCTACAGGTAAGCCTTAATCTAGGCTTACCTGTAGGTCTTTGTTTAAAAAGTGGGTTTACAACCACTTTAAAGGAGCAAAATTACCTTCATATAGTCCTTCTGCAGGACCTGAATGATGGCCGAACACGTCTCAGGGATAATGATCCCGAGAGCCGGGGGGAGATGCCTGTCATGAACTTGAGGTCCTGCAAGCTTCTCCCAGTCGCCAGGTATCTCAACGTGGCAATAAGCCTCTGCTCGGCAGTGATGGCCTGGCGCATCACAGTGTCCTGCCTCGTGATATAGGGGGACAGCAAATCCAACAGACGGTGAAATACGGGGTCCGTCATCCTGAGATAATTCCTGAAATCATCAGGGTTATTCTCATGGATTTCCTGCAGCAGAGGCATATGAGAGAATTGGTCCCGCTGGAGCAACCAATTCTTAGTCCATGAACTCCTCCTCACCCTGTTCACAGACTGAACTCGGGTTACAGTGTTAACTGCAACACCAAGCCCAAAGCCAGCACGAGCTCGAGAACGAGAACGCACTTCAAACATGGTTTTAAACCGGTCGGCTGGTTAGAACGCACTCAAACAGAACGCACCGTGGAACAGCAAGGCCTGAAAAGAACGATCTGAAAAACAGTAAACGAACGGCCAAGAAGGTACTGCAAGGCAGTAACGACCTGACTGCATGCACTGAATCACAAATACAAACCCACAAGCACAAACTGAACACCAGGAAACGATCTGCAAAGCACGGAGACTGAAAAGCGCGAATCGGCTCTCACCAAACTTTTACTAACACGCGGTAACACGAAATCAGCAAAAGCAGCCCAAGGGGTGGCGCCATTAGATTTGTTCGGCCCTTTTATAGAGCGTCGTACGTTTTAAACGTGCCGTTGTTTTCTTGCCGTCGGTTTTTTGACTGATGGTGTGTGGCCAAGACTGATGAAAAACAGTTTCATCAGATTTCCGATGGTCAAATCCATCGGACGAAAATCCATAGGTTATCCGATCGTGTGTACAGGGCTTTATGGTGCGCTGTTCCTTTAAATAGTGAACTAATGTAATGATAAACAAAATAAAGTGAATAAATCAAAGATTTGACCTAAGTGTTAAAACTTAAAAATAGTGTGAGTGTATGAACAAACAATCATCAGAAATTAGTAATGCAAAATAGCAAAATAACTCAACAAGTGCATTAATCAAATATCAATATACAAAAGATTGCTAATAAAATTGAAAACTCAAGTCCATAAGTGAATTCAAACACTTAAAGTATAACTAAAGGAAACACTTTTTTTTTTGTTTTGGATAGAGTGTAGAGAGATTAGAATATCTGTCAGTTTTTATTGCTGTCTGTGCCCCCCTCAGAGAGATCCACCCTCTCTATATATCCTGTTTTCCATTATCATTGAAAGTGAAAGTAAAAGAAAATCCCAAATTTTGGGTTGTCCTCATAAAAGTAATAGAGGGGAAACTCCCGCTTATATCAGGAGCTAACAAAAGATGCAACCTGAAGTTGATTAGGGGCCCTATAACCCCAGATCCTGAGGGTCAAACCGGTGTCACGCTAAAGGTGAGACGCACATTATTGTTCCAATAAATGGATGTTGGAGAGGGCACTTGGTGAAAGCCACCCCCCTTTCCTTTGCTCTCATATGCTCATTCCCTCAACGGCTTCTTCCCCTCCCTACCTAGTCCCCCCTCCCCCTTTTTTTTGGTACCCCGGAGACGTGAAGCAGGAGCTCTCCTAGTTTCTTATTAGTTATTGTACGATTAGATTAACCACTTCAGCCCCGGAAGAATTGGCTGGTCAATGACCAGGCCATTTTTTGCGATACGACACTGCGTCGCTTTAACTGACAATTTCGCAATCATTCGACGCTGTACCCAAACAAAATTTACGTCCTTTTTTTCCCACAAATAGAGATTTCTTTTGGTGGTATTTGATCATTTCTGCGGTTTTTATTTTTTGCACTATAAATAAAAAAAGAGCGCCAATTTTGAAAAAAAAACACAATATTTTGTACCTTTTGCTGTAATAAATAGCCCCATTTTTTTTTTAAAAAAGCAAATTTTTTCCTCAGTTTAGGCAGATATTGTATTCTTCTACATATTTTTGGTAATAAAAATTGCAAATAGCGTATATTGATATGTTTGCGCAAAAGTTATAGCGTCTACAAAATAGGGGATAGATTTATGACATTTTTATTTTTATTATTTTTTATATCTGATCCAAGGTCATTAATGAGGGAATCCAAACAGCAGTGCAGCACAGACAGAGAGCTTGGAGCATGTGTTACAAAAGCAATTTCACAAGCATGAGACTGCAGGCTTGGCAGGCTTAAATCAGGTTTGATCTCCACCCAGAGACTGGCCATATCAATCACCTTGCAGGTGGACAGACAGAAAAGGGACGCATCATAACAGGCTCCTGACACATGCGCTGAGAGATGGTGCCAGCTGTCAATCAGCAGCTAGGTGGATCTCGTACGTATTGTCAAGATCCTTCTAGAGCCTGGAGCGGCTCTGCCATGTCAGCCAACAGCACAGAAGACAGCAGCATTGTCAGTCGGGGGTGAGGGGTTGGGGAGAGAGGTTAGCAGATTTCATTATACTAATAAATCAAAGCCAAACAGATAACACTTTATAATCAGTTACAACAAACAGTTTTTTTCCCTTTTGGGATAAAGATTTTATATGAATAACCCCTGCCAGTGTTAAATGGTTTGTCTCATCCCTGTAAACTGGTACATCTGGAAGTGAACCTTGTTCTTTTGAAAAACAGACTCACTGGCTGGATCAACAGATCAAAATGGAAAAAAGAAAGCCTAAAAAAGAAAACTATGCAGGCACCACATCTAAGAATTGTAAAGCTGCAATATAATAAATATTTACTTTGGGGTTTAATACTGCTTTAAGCACAGAGTTCGACAAAAGAGAAGCATTTGTGTCTGCGTACGTTTGAACAAACTTTGTATAAGAAGAGTTTTCAGGTTTTGGAAATATCACTTATGTCATGCCTCAGTTACTGGTAGTGATGATGTCCTGAACACGCTGTCTGATTGAAGCAGAAATGTGTTTTTCAGTACTGCACTACAGCAGAGTGATACATCACCTTTATGGTGACAGTCATGTTGAATAATTTTACTGGCTCTACAGCAGGAATTGTTTTTATTTACATACAGCAATAGATCTAAAGCTGTTTTAAAGTTACTTGCCAGAGAAGTTAAATTTTCACACCTGTTCTCCTTCTTTAAGAAAAATGCTGAAGGACTTGTAATTTTTCAATAAAATGACGTGGCACATTTTTTTATTAATATTACTATTACAATAATATGACTTCGCACATTTGTATTGATATTATTATTACTGTTATTGATACTTTATTTACTTCTTTAGCTGCTTTAGAGTATTTTTATAATAAATAGGGACGAGCTTTGGGTTGTAATCAAACACGAGCCATTGGGTTCTAATCAATGGCTCAAAAGTGATATGGTCCAGCAATATTTAGACAGAATAAAGGTGGATAAAGCACCTGGACCAGATGGCATACACCCACGGATCCTAAAAGCTCTGTAATTTCAAAGCCATTGTATCTAATTTTTAGGGACTCATTAACCACTTGTTCCCCGCCCACTGTCAATTGACGGCGGGCGGAGGATACTCTCGTTCTGGGAGGACGTCATATGACGTCCTCCCTTTAAAACGAGCTAGGAGGCGCGCGCGCGCGCCCACCGCGTTCACAAGGCCCCGGTGCGCGTGCCCGGCGGCCGCGATTGCCGCCGGGCACCCGCGATTGCCCGGGAAACGAGCAGGAAAGTGGATCTCTGTGTGTAAACACAGAGATCCACGTCCTGTGAGGGAGAGGGGACCGATGGTGTGTCCCTTGAACATAGGGACAACCATCGGTCACCTCCCCCAGTCAGTCCCCTCCCCCCACAGTAAGAACACTTTGAGGGAACATATTTAACCCCTTCCCGCCCCCTAGTGGTTAACCCCTTCCCTGCCAAACACATTTATACAGTAATCAATGCATTTTTATAGCAGGGATCGCTGTATAAATGTGAATGGTCCCAAAAATGTGTCAAAAGTGTCCGATGTGTCCACCGCAATATCGCAGTCACAATAAAAAATCGCAGATCGCCGCCATTACTAATAAAAAAATAAAAATGCTATAAATCTATCCCCTATTTTGTAGACGCTATAACTTTTGCGCAAACCAATCAATACGCGCTTATTGCGATTTTTTTTTTTTTTTTTTTTTTTACCAAAAATATGTAGAAGAATACGTATCGGCCTAAACTGTGGAAAATTTTATTTAAAAAAAAATGGGTATTTATTATAGCAAAAAGTAAAAAATAGTGTTTTTTTTCCAAACTGGACGCTCTTCTTTTGTTTATAGCGCAAAAAATTAAAACCGCAGAGGTGATAAAATACCACCAAAAGAAAGCTCTATTTGTGGGAAAAAAAGGACACAAATTTCGTTTGGGAGCCACGTCGCACGACCGCGCAATTGTCATTCAAAGTGTGACAGCGCTGAAAGCTGAAAAATGGCTTGGGCAGGAAGGGGGTTTTCGTGCACAGTAGAGAAGTGGTTATTGACAGGAATCGTACCACTGGATTGGCGCAGGGCCAATGTGGTGCCTATATTTAAAAAGGGAACAAAGTCTTTACCAAGTAACTATAGACCTGTTAGTTTAACTTCTATAGTTGGGAAGATACTGGAAAGATTAATAAAAGACCACATAGATGAGTTCTTGCTGGGAAAAAAAAAACATTTTAAGTAACAGACAGCATGGATTCATGAAAGACAGAAGTTGTCAGACAAACCTGATTTCTTTTTATGAAGAGGTAAGTAAAACCTTGGAAAGAGGCATGGTTGTGGACGTGGTATACTTGGATTTTGCAAAAGCGTTCGATACAAATCCCCAGACATGGCTAATGCGTAAGATAAAGTCTACAGGCTTGGAAATATCAGTTTGTAAATGGATAGAAAACTGTCTAAAAGACAGAATTCAGAGAGTAGTGGTTAATGATTCTTACTCGGAATGGTCTAAAGCCCCGTACACACGGTCGGACTTTTGCCCAACAAACTTCGTTTTGAGCAAGTTGGACCAACAATCTGACCGTGTGTACGCTCCATCGGACAAACTTTTTTCGTTTGGTTTTGGATTTCATCGGACAAAAGTTGGGTCTGCAAACGGACAAACTTTTGCCCAACAAAAGTCCGATGGAGCAAAGTCCGACCGTGTGTACAGAAAACCATCGGACTTTAGTCCGATGGACAAAACAACTAATGTTAAAATCAACCAAAAATAGCAGAAGTTGACCAAAGGGTGGCAGTAAAGAGCAGAAAAGAGCAGAAAAAACATTTGATGTTGTAAGAAGTTTTAAGAAAGTTTGCAGAAAAGTCCGAGCGTGTGTATGCTATGGGTGTTCCCAATCAACACCGTTCGGACAAAAATCCACGGAAAAGTCCGATGGAAGTCCGACCGTGTTTACGAGGCTTAAGGTTATCAGTGGTGTACCCCAAGGTTCAGTGCTGGGACCCTTACGTTTTAATGTCTTTATAAATGTTATTCTGTTTGGGATCAAAAGTAACATTTCTGTCTTTGTAGATGACACCAAGCTATGCAGTGGAATAACGTCCTTACAGGATGTCTCCAATTTACAAGCCAACCTCAATGCTCTGTCTAATTGGGCGACTATGTAGCAGATGAGTTTTAATGTTGATAAATGTAAAGTTATGCACTTGGGGGCTAAGAATATGCATGGATCATACATACTAGGGGGAGTACAACTGGGGGGATCTGTAGTGAAGAAGGATCTGGGGGTTTTGGTAGATCATAAGCTCAATAATAACATGCAATGCCAAGCTGCGGTTTCCAAAGCAAGCAAAGTCCTTTCTTGTATTAAGAGAGGTATGGACTCCAGAGAGAGAGATATAAGTTTGCCCCTGTTCAAATCATTAGTAAGACCTCATCTGGAATATGCGGTTCAGTTTTGGGCACCAGTTCTCAAAAAGGATATTGGGGAACTGGAGAAAGTGCAGAGAAGGGCAACCAAACTGATAAGAGGCATGAAGGAGCTCAGCTATGAGGAAAGATTAGAGGAACTGAATTTATTCACTCTTGAGAAGAGGAGATTAAGGGGGGATATGATCAACATGTACAAATATATAAGGGGTCCATATTGTGAACTTGGTGTTAAGTTATTCACTTTATAGTCAACACTGAGGACAAGGGGGCACTTTTTACGTCTAGAGGAAAAGAGATTTCATCGCCAAATAAGGAACGGTTTCTTCACAGTAAAGCCCTGTACACACGATCAGTTTGACTGATGAAAACTGTCCGATGGATTGTTTTCATCAGACAAACCGATCGTGTATGGGACCAATCAGTCTTTTTTCCATCGGTTTTAAAAAATAGAACATGTTTTAAAATTATCTGATGGATAAAAAACCGATGGCAATTTCCGATCGTCTGTGGGGAAATCCATCAGATAAAAAACCCAAGCATGCTCAGAATCAAGTCGACACATGCTCAGTAGCATTGAATTTCATTTTTCTCAGCTCATCGGAGTGTTTTACGTCACCACGTTTGGAACGGTCGGTTTTTTGACTGATGGTGTGTAGTCAAGACTGATGGAAAACAGTTTCATCGGATTTCTGATGGACAAATCCATCAGACGAAAATCCATAGGATATCTGATCGTGTGTACAGGGCTTTAGAGCTGTAAAAATGTGCAATAGACTCCCTGCAGAGGTGGTTCTGGCCAGCTCAGTAGATTGCTTTAAGAAAGGCCTGGATTCTTTCCAAAATGTACATAATATAACTGGGTACTGACATTTATAGGTAAAGTTGATCCAGGGAAAATCCGATTGCCTCTCTGGGGATCAGGAAGGAATTTTTTCCCCTGCTGTAGCAAATTGGATCATGCTCTGCTGGGGTTTTTCACCTTCCTCTGGATCAACTGTGGGTGTAGAGTGGGTATATGGGATTGTATGATATTATTTAATTGTTGTTTGTTTTCTTATGGTTGAACTGGATGGACTTGTCTTTTTTCAACCTGACTAACTATGTAACTATGACTGTAACCTGAACTCAAGTTTTGCGCAGTTCAGAAAAAGGCACACTAATGCAGCTATTCACTACAATAGCAACCACTTATCAGTAATGCGCTTCCTGACCTATAAACCGTGGTCAGGAAATGCAATGACTTTTGCATGGGGTCAGGCCTGGTACTAACGTATAAGGCAATATGTGCTCACTGACCACCCAGCCACAACAGCTTTAAGCCTCTCTAGAGCTTTACAGGCTGCCAGCAGTAGGGCTGGATGCACCAGTTCCACCCACACAAAAATGCTGCAAAATGGTCCCTTTAAATACCTAATCCAAGTTTGCATTGCAAAGTGGGTGAAAACAGGGTTGTGATTGGGATTGTTTACTACTTTATTTGTTGTTTGTCATACAGGAGGTTCCCTAAGCATCCATAGGGTTCTCCTCTTTTGAAATAGTTAATGGGTGACACCCCTGCGGACTATTGGAAGTAATTGAAGAGGCATGGGAGGCATGGGAACAAGAGACTATCATTAAAGCACTGTAGAACACATTTTGCAAATTTAGGACCAAATGGCACACTTGATGCCCATAGTAATTTCAGGATGCACAGGAGTCTCAAAGCTGATTGAACCAGTGGTCTGACAAAGTCAGAAATGTTCTATATCTCTCCCTCAGCGCTCACAGAGATTTGTTAAAAAACATAGTAAAGCAGCTACTATAATGTAAAGAAATTGTATCAAAAATATGTCAGAGTAATAATACTACAACATTAGCAGCGCTATTGAAACTATCAAGAATAAAACGTAATAAATATATAAAAGATCTATATATGAAATACGGAGAAATTAGCACAATATAAGATTCAAGTCTGTTTAAAATATGGTGATTCACTTGGTGAACAGTCCATAAAAAAAGATGCATAGAAAAGGTGAATGTGATATAAATCATCCAAATAGGAAGGTATAAACACTTATTCCAGCTTGATACGATTTCCTCCACCACTCCACTTTGTGTTCACGCCCTATGGGGAATCCACTTACCAGATTGCACTGGTGTGTAAGCCTGTCAGTCCAAGGAGATAGTCACAGGATACTAGGCATTTCCATCTGTATTATGCTCCTCATGAGCCATAAACAAAAGAGTTCCACATAGTGTGATACCGTACAACACTCATTTATTGATAAAAATTCTCATGACAAAACACTCACATTATGTGCATAAATATAGGGCATGTAACAACGATACAATCATAGTCATCTACTCCCGTTTAACCTGTCACCACTCCCGTGGTGTTCCCGGGAAGGAGAGGTGAAGAGATGCCGACTGAATAGGTTGCTGCGTAGCAACGCCCTGACGCTATTGTCTTTAAATAACCTGACAATCGTACTTGGAAACCAAGTTCTTGTATTGGTACCAACTGTTGGAAGCTAATTCTAGCATAATGGTAGGTAGTTAAAAAGGTTAGCCACTCCACAACACATGAGTCTTCACCACAAATCTTGATAGAAGTAGCACATCAATGATCAGCAGCAAAAGCTCCACACTTCTCCTTCTCACTCCTCTTGTTCCACCCTCCCCCCCCCTCCCCACAAGGCTCTTCATCTGAATCCATAGTAACATTTGTGTCTTCAAGCGGTAGAGATGGAGGTCTGACAAGAGGTTTGAGAGGCTTACCTTATTGCATGCCAAGATGTGAAGAGGGTCAATGTGGAGCCATGCAGAGTAGGACCAACTCTTTCCCCTTTTCCTCAATGGCATTATCAGCTAACTCCTTAAAACCAGCAATCACCTCAAGTGACCAAGAGCCTATACAACAGCCCAGGCAAAATGTTGCTATGCTGTTTTGCAGCTGGTATGCATGGGGTTGCTGACCCTATTGTATTTTGTGCCAGGCAAAGGCTTGTGTGGCTATTGCACCAACCTGCTGTCCACCCTTCAGTAGAGATAATTCAGACACATACATTGCCTTGGACAAGTTACCTTCTGCGCATGCATGAAGCGGGCTGCACTTTGTGAATGGGTTGCAGTCTTCTGGGACCTTTAAACTGTCCCAGAAGGCTGCGGGGGAAGGAGGGGGCAAACTGCCAGCTCAGTTTGCCACAGTGAACTGAGCTGGAAGTGGGAGCGGGTACCTGTCAAAAATAGTTACCCATTCCCCCTCCCCCTCCAAAAGGTCCCAAATGTGGCAGCAGAGGGGGTGACAAGGCAAACAATTGGAGCCTCCCATTTTTGGTGGAGCTCCGCTTTAACCACTTAAGGACCGCCGCCTGTATATTTATGTCGGGAGAATGCCACGGACAGGCATAAGTATGTACAGGTACATCCCCTTTGAGATGCCGCCATGTGGTCGCGCGCACGCCGCCGCCGGCGCGCTTGCGACCCTCCCGCTTTATCTGTGAGCCCGACCATGGGTCCCGCTGACTCGATCGCCGTGGGGATACCCGCGATCGTCTCACGGAAAGATAGAGCGGGGAGATGGTAGTGTAAACAAGCATCTTCCCGCTCTGCCTAGTGACAATGACACGGATCTCCGCTCCGTGTAATCCCCCCTATAGTAAGAAGCACTCCCTAGGAAACACTTAACCCCTACAGCGCCACCTACTGGTTAACCCCTTCACTGCCAGTGTCATTTTCACAGTAATCAGTGCATTTTTATAGCACTGATCGATGTAGAAATGACAATGGTCCCAAAAATGTGTCAAAAGTGTACGATGTATCTGCCATAATGTCGCAGTCACGATAAAAATCTCTGATCGCCGCCATTACTATTAAAAAAATATATATATTTATAAAAATGCCATAAAACGACCCCCTATTTTGTAGACGCTATAACTTTTGCGCAAACCAATCAATAAATGCTTATTCCGATTTTTTTTACCAAAAATATGTAGAAGAATAGGCCTAAACTGAGGGAAAAAAATATATATTTTTTGGGGATATTTATTATAGCAAAAAGTAAAAAATATTGATTTGTTTTTCAAAATTGTCGCTCTATTTTTGTTGACAGCGCAAAAAATAAAAACCGGAGAGGTGATCAAATACCACCAAAAGAAAGCTATATTTGTGGGAAAAAAGGATTTCAATTTTGTTTGGGAGCCACGTCGCACAACCACGCAATTGTCAGTTAAAGCGACGCAGTGCCGAATCGCAAAAAGTGGCCTGGTTTCTGACCAGCAAAATGGCTGAAGTGGTTAAATACTGTGCATGGAATGGGCACAATATTTTTGGCTTTTTTTTACACTATCTATACACTCTAATGATAATTTTTGGATTAAAATTCAGCCTACGGCAAGTGCCTAAATACTTTGAAGTCAGTACAATATTTGAATGGCTTTTTAATGTAAAGCACTATACTCTGTTGATGCAAAGCTGCACATTGTTATTTTTTACAAACATGGCCTACTAAAAGTGCTTAAGCCGGTGCATTTTGATGGGTTTTTTTTCCTGTAAATAATACAACACACACTCTGATATTTTTGTTTAAAAGCTGCATGATGTCTGTACTTTTTAAAATGCAGCCTTAATAAAACTGACTAAAAAAAGCAAAGTTTACTTTTTACAAATTTTTTTTAATGCACATCTTTTTTGCAGGTAAAAAAATGTGCATTTACATTAAGGCATTGCACCTACAATCAGCAGACTCTCAATACACTGTCTGCCCGTACCTCCGATACAGGCAGACAGTTACTGAATGGCAAGAGGAATCAATGGACCGCTCACCAGTGCCCTCACAGTTCATTGAGAACTACAAGCCATTAGCCGCAAAGACCAAAGGTACTTGTAGTTCATTCATTCACAGCACTGAATGACACAGCAATGTGGGTGGGGAAGATCCCCCGCCGCTGTCACGGGGGGAGAAGAGGTGGCAGGAGTGTTACATATTCCACCCTAAATACAGATGGAACATATAACATATTCCATAGGTGCACTTAACTTTTTTTTCCCTGTAAAATATTACATTCTAACGTTTTTGTTGCGTTTTTTGTTTTTAAAAAAAAATCTGCCTGGGGTCTGTCCTTTTAAAAATTTGGCCTATTATAAGTGCTTACATTATGTGTATGGAGTCAGAACACTATTTCTGATTTTATTTTCGCTGTGAAATTCTGTATATACTATACATTCTAATGTTGATTTTTGGATTGAAAGCTGCTTGGTGTCTGTCTTTTTCAAAATGTGGTCTATTAAAGTGCTTAAACACTGTGTATGGAGTCTGTACAACATTTTGAATAACATTTTCTGTGAAAGAGGACACTTTTATGTACATTTTTTGATGAAAAGCTGCAAAGTGTCTGTTCTTTTCAAAATGCGGCTTACTAAAAGTGTCTAAATAATGTATATGGAGTAAGTATTGTAGCGTCAAATGTATAAAAAAAGCTCTACCACCATGTCCCCACCATATTTGCACAATAATGCCGCGTACACAAGATCGGAATTTCGAACAACAAATGTTCAATGTGAGCTTTTGGTTGGATATTCTGACCGTGTGCAGGCTCCATCGGACATTTGCTGTCAGAATTTCCGACAACAAATGTTTGAGAGCTGGTTCTCAATTTTTCCGATTGTGGTTGGAAATTCCGATTGTGTGTATCCAATTCTGACGCATGCTTTGGAATCAATTTGACGCATGCTCTGAATTATTGAACTTTAGGGGTTGTAAAGGTTTGTTTTTTATTTTCTAAATAGGTTCCTTTAAGCTAGTGCATTGTTGGTTCACTTACCTTTTCCTTCGATTTGCCTTCTAAATTGTTTTTTTTCTTTGTCTGAATTTCTCAATTCCTGTTTCTCCTCAGCCAGAACTAGTCAGCCAGAACAGCTTACTGAACAGCTTACTGAGGAGGAACAGGAAGTGAGAAATTCAGACAAAGAAAACAAAGAAAATAAGTATTTAGAAGGGAAATCGAAGGAAATGTAAGTGAACCAACAATGCACTAGCTTAAAGGAACCTATTTAGAAAATAAAAACAAACTTTTACAACCCCTTTAATTTTTCTCGGCTCGTTGTAGTGTTGTACGTCACCGCGTTCTTGGCGATCAGAATTTCTGACAACATTTGTGTGACCGTGTGTATGCAAGACAAGTTTGAGCGAAGATCTGTCGGTTTTGTTGTCAGAATGTCCGATCGTGTGTACGCAGCATAACAGTACTCTAGTAAAAACAGATGGGCTGTCTTGTGAAGACTCTGATTCTGAAGCAATTCTAAAACAAAAATGTGCAACATATACAATGCCTGCCAAAAACTGTTATTTATTATATAAATGTGTAACATATACAATGCATGCCAAACATTGTGATTATTATAAAAAATAGTAAATATACTTATTTCATAAAATGAAGCCAAGTGCTTGTATCATACAAAGTGCTCCACTGCTCCAAAATGCTTCTCAAATGGCACAGCCTCTTAACAGACAAAGATGATCTCAAATGATAAGAGATCAATAGCGCTTTTATTTTCCAAGTCAATGAGCCAATGCTCTTCCCTCCGGATAACCTTAATTTTCAGTGACCACATCTGTAAGATTCAGCAGCCATGTCCCCACACCAATCACTCCACCACAATGCCATTCACTAGTCATCATCCATCTTCAGCAACGGTGCAGTATCAAATGTAAAAGAGAAGAGGGCTCATAGTGCAATAATGTAAAATCATCAGTTTAATTTAAAATCATTGCACTTACAATCATCACAAAATGTACAGCAGTAAAAACAGAGCAGCAGCCTGACCACGGGACACTCTTGCCAGCTCGGACATGATGACATCACAACTCTGACCGTGGCGTTCAAAATCTCCCAAAATTAGGAATACAGAGGCATAAATCAAGAGTATCTTGTGGACTGGTTCCTTTCCTCAACATGTTTTGCTTAATTGCTGCTTCAGGAGAAAGTGGTACTCTAAAACAAAAAATAGAAAAAAACAGAATTAAGTCTCCCATCAAGCCAGTCAGACAGATTGTTAAACATCAAGTGTGCTCTGTAATGATCACCTGGAACAACCAATACATGGTCTAAATAATGGTAATAATCACAATACTGCTCAGTGACCATAGACTGAGTCAATATTTTCATATAAATAAAATCACCACAGAAAAAAGGCTGTATACAAATAAACCACATGGGAACCGTGTGAAGCTCCAAATAATAAATCATCTTCTAGGTGTTCCAATAAGGGCAGGGAGATTAGACTGATGTTGCAACCCTATACTGGATGTTTCTATAAGGAGCACCCATAGATAAAAACATACATACAAAGTATGTTCATGATTTCTATGCTTTTTCTATATAGTTTATAGACATGTGCATTCGTTTTCGTCCGAATGCATTTTCGTCCGAATTTCAGCTATTTTCGTTATCGTTTTAACAAACGAAAACGAAAGCACAGAATCCGAAAACCGAAAGATCCGACATAAACAAATGCTTTATTTTCGTTTTCGTTGCTACAACAGTTCGATATAGATAGGAGATTCGACGTGACGCTGACAATAACAATCTGTGTCTATCGAACCTGTGGTCGAATGTGCCTAAACTTAACTCTATTAGTCCAAGATTATTCTACATAGGAGAGAAAAGATTCGACATTATAGAGAGAAAAGATTCGACATAGGAGAGAAAGATTCGACATAGGAGAGAAAAGATTCGACATAGGAGAGGAAAGATTCGACATAGGAGAGGAAAGATTCGACATAGGAGAGGAAAGATTCGACATTATAGAGAGAAAAGATTTGACATTATAGAGAGAAAAGATTCGACATAGGAGAGAAAAGATTCGACATAGGAGAGAAAAGATTTGACATTATAGAGAGAAAAGATTTGACATTATAGAGAGAAAAGATTCGACATTATAGAGAGAAAAGATTCGACATAGGAGAGAAAAGATTCGACATTATAGAGAGAAAAGATTTGACATAGGAGAGAAAAGATTCGACATTATAGAGAGAAAAGATTCGACATAGAGAGAAAAGATCACTGCTTGTGGGCGGAACATTCGACCGGAAATGTATGATTGCAGAGTCGTACAGTTTCACTGCTCCGTCGAATCTTCTTTGAACATTCGACAGACACCATAAGCCTTCAATGACAGATTCGACCTTAATTAATTCAGATTTTCGGACGAATGCAATTTTTAACGAAAAACGAAATAAATAAAAACGAATTTCGGGAGTAACTTAATAAATTTATTTTTCGGACGTAAACGAAATTCCGAAACGAAATATTTCAGTGTGCACATGTCTAATAGTTTATCCACATAATAATAGTATAAAATAGGTATACCCTCAATATTCTATATATATATATATATATATATATATATATATATATATATATATATATAATCTTTTATATATTGATCCAAAGTACTTGTTCAAGGTATGGAAAATTTCACTATAATAGGATACACACTGTCCCCAGGATATCTATAGGAAAAAAGTAAGGGAGACAAGGAGAAGATGTACAAAAACAATACACAGTATGTATATATATATTTACACATGTAGGATAATAATGCCATTGTTTGCTATTCAGCTCTGTGCTATTGTATCTGATAATTAACCAAACAACACGTTTATATATTTATTTATTTTTTACAAAGAGCTTTTTTTTGGTGGTATTTGATCACCACTGGGTTTGCTATTTTGTGTGATATAAACAAAAAAAATACCCAAAATTTTGAACCCTCCAATATTTTCTATTTTCTGCTATAAAATATGTCCAATAAAATGAATAAAAAAATCTAAATTTGTAATAAATTTTGGCCAAAATGTATTCAGCTACATTAAGAAAAGGAAAAAAAGGGGAAACGGGACTATAGCGGTGCTACTGAATTAATATAAAACACAATGGAAAACCAATTTATAAAAAAATACAGTATTTTTATTTAATAATTATTAATACAAAGTTGATAAAAATTAGAGCATTATCACTGAATAAATTTGCGGTAGGGTGATTCCAAGGTGGCAGTTGCATCAATTGTAGGTTGAGAAGATCGTACATAGTCCCTACATGTTTCGCCCTTTGGGGCTTCGTCAGGGAAAGTATGTCTCAAACTTCCATACTGTAACGCCGAGTGCTCCGGGTGTCCCATCCAGCCCGGAGCACTCACGGCGTCGTCCCCTCTGTGGCGCTCCGGCCAGGCCCCCTGGCCGTGGGCGCTGCTCCGCTCTCCTCTCCACTTACCTTCCTCTTCCTGCTTCCTCCCGGCGCGCGCGGCCCCGCTGTGTTCTAGGGCGCGCGCGCGCCGGTCTTCTAAAATTTAAAGGGCCAGTGCACCATTGATTGGTGCCCGGTCCAATTACGGTTCCACTACCCAAAACCTATTTAAACCCACTTCCCCTTCCTGTCCTTGCCGGATCTTGTTGTCCTAGTACCTTGCGGAAGTATTTTGAGTTTACCTTGCCTGTGTACCTGACCTTCTGCCTTTGTCTCTGACCACGAACCATTGCCGCCTGCCCTGACCTTTGCTACGTCTGACCTTGCCTCTAACTAGTCCTTTTGTACCGCACCAGCCTCAGCCGCCAGAGAGGTGGAGTCGCTACTGGGGGACACGACCTGGTTGCTACCGCCGCAGCAAGTCCATCCTGCCTTGCGGCGGGCTCTGGTGAAAACCGGTAGCTGCTTAGAACCGGTCCCTCGGTGTGATTCGTACCATCCCCTCTCTGGTACAGTGGATCCACCTCCTGCCTCCTCTATAGTCGCCTGCCCGGCCCGTGACAGTAGATCCGGCCATGGATGCCGCTGAGGTGCCGCTGCCCAATCTCGCTGATCTCACTACCGTGGTTGCCCAGCAGTCGCAATTGATTGCCCAACAAGGACAGCAGCTGGCGCAGTTGACCGCCATGGTCCAGCAGCGTCTGCCGCGAGAAGCTCCAGCATCTCCTCCTCTCCGAGCAGCCGCGTCTAGTTCAAAGATCCGCTTGTCTCTTCCGGAGAAATTTGACGGGGATTCTAAGATGTGCCAGGGATTCTTGTCTCAATGTGCCCTGCATCTTGAAATGATGTCGGACCAGTTTTCCACAGAACGCTCTAAGGTGGCATTTGTGGTCTGTCTGTTGTCTGGGAAGGCCTTGGCCTGGGCCACGCCACTCTGGGACCGCAATGACCCTGCTACGGCCACCGTTCAGTCCTTCTTTGCTGAGGTTCGTAGCGTTTCTGAGGAACCAGCCCGAGCATCATCCGCTGAAACCGCCCTGCTTAACCTGGTCCAAGGAAACTCCTCTGTGGGCGAATATGCCATACAGTTCCGCACACTGGCCTCAGAGCTAGCCTGGAATAATGAGGCTCTCTGCGCAACCTTCAAGAAAGGCTTATCCAGCCACATCAAGGACTCTCTGGCCGCACGAGACATACCCTCCACCCTGACAGAGCTTATCCACTTAGCTACCCGCATTGACATCCACTACGTTGAAAGACGCCAAGAGCTTCGCCTGGAGAAAGATCTTGTTCGTACCAGGCGTTATCCACGCCTGGCTCCTCTCTTCCTGAATCCTACGCATCCTGATACCATGCCTCCTGTCGAGGAGGCCATGCAAGTCGACCGATCTCGTCTGACCCTGCAAGAAAGGTCTCGCCGTAGGAATGAGAACTTATGCCTCTATTGTGCGAGCTCTGAACATTTCCTAAAGGACTGCCCCATTCGTCCTCCACGTCTGGGAAACGCTCGCACCTAGTGAGCGTGGGAGAGGCGTTACTAGGTGTGAATTCTTCCTCTCCACGTCTGACTATTCCTGTGCGGATCTCTCCTTCTGCCGGCTCCCCCTTCTCTGCGGTGGCCTTCCTGGACTCCGGTTCTGCAGGAAACTTTATTGAAGCCTCCTTCATCAACAGGTTCAACATTCCTGTTATCCGTCTCATCAGACCCTTCTTCATTTCCTCCGTAAATGGAGAGAATCTGGATTGTACCGTGTGTTACCGCACCGAACCCCTGCTCATGTCCGTTGGGGTCCTTCACCAAGAAAAGATTGAATTCTTTGTTTTGCCGAACTGTACTTCTGACATCCTTCTTGGCCTACCCTGGCTCTAGCGTCATTCTCCTACCCTCGACTGGACCACGGGAGACATCAAATCCTGGGGCTATTCCTGCCACAAGCATTGTCTTAAGTCTATACCCACCAGTCGAATTCCCATTTCTACTCCTTTGCCTGGCCTTCCCAAGGCCTATCAGGACTTTTCCGATGTTTTTTGCAAAAAACAGGCGGAGGTCTTACCTCCACATAGACCCTACGACTGCCCCATTGACTTGCTCCCAGGTACTACACCACCCTGTGGCAGAATTTACCCTCTCTCCTCTCCCGAAACCAAGGCCATGTCCGATTACATACAGGAGAACCTCAAGAGAGGGTTTATTAGGAAATCATCCTCTCCAGCCGGAGCGGGGTTCTTCTTCGTTACCAAGAAGGATGGTTCACTACGCCCTTGCATAGACTATCGTGGTCTTGATAAGATCACTGTTAAAAATCGCTACCCTCTGCCTCTCATCTCGGAGCTCTTTGACCGTCTGCGCGGAGCAAAGGTTTTTTCAAAATTAGACCTCAGGGGCGCTTATAACCTCATCAGAATCCGTAAAGGAGATGAATGGAAAACCGCATTTAACACCAGAGACGGCCACTTCGAATATCTCGTCATGCCTTTTGGACTTTGCAACGCCCCTGCAGTCTTTCAGGATTTTGTCAATGAAATCTTTCGGGACATACTATATACCTGTGTGGTTGTCTATCTTGACGACATCCTAATTTTCTCTACCAACCTTGAGGAACATCGGCTCCATGTCCGTCAAGTACTCCAGCGCCTCCGTGTAAATCATCTTTACGCTAAATTTGAAAAATGCCTTTTTGAGTGTAGCAGCCTTCCTTTCCTAGGTTATCTGGTTTCAGGACAAGGTCTTCAAATGGATCCTGACAAGCTTTCCGCAGTCTTAGATTGGCCACGTCCCTCTGGACTCCGTGCTATCCAGCGCTTCCTTGGATTCGCCAACTACTATCGCCAGTTCATACCCCACTTCTCCACCATCGTTGCACCGATAGTGGCGCTGACTAAGAAAAACGCGAATCCAAGGTCCTGGCCACCTCAGGCGGAAGAAGCCTTTACTCACCTAAAAACCGCCTTCTCTTCGGCACCTGTTCTATCTCGACCAGACCCCACTAAGCCGTTCTTCCTTAAAGTTGACGCCTCCTCGGTAGGAGCCGGAGCCGTTCTTCTTCAAAGAAATGCTAAAGGAGGAAACGTCACGTGTGGTTTTTTCTCTAAAACCTTCTCCCCTCCTGAAAAGAACTATTCCATAGGTGACCGTGAACTGTTGGCCATCAAGTTGGCATTAGAAGAGTGGAGACATCTCCTGGAAGGTTCTCTTCACCCCATCTCCATCTACACTGACCATAAGAATTTGTCCTACCTTCAGTCCGCTCAGCGCTTGAATCCTCGCCAGGCCAGGTGGTCATTGTTCTTTGCCCGGTTCAATTTTCAGATCCATTTTCGTCCCGCAGACAAGAATGTCAGGGCAGATGCCTTGTCACGTTCCTCTGATGCCTCCGAAACCGGGAACCCCCCACAACACATCGTACCCCCTGAGTGCCTGATTTCCTCTGCTCCCGCTGCTCTGGTGCCAGTCCCTCCAGGAAAAACTTTCGTTCCTCCAGGCCTTCGTCTCCAGATACTTAGGTGGGGCCATTCCTCCCATCTAGCCGGCCATGCTGGGATCAAAAAATCCTTACAATTGTTGGCCAGACACTATTGGTGGCCTACCCAGGAAAGAGATATGACTGACTTTGTACGAGCCTGCACTATCTGTGCACGTGACAAAACTCCACGCCTAAATCCTGCAGGTCTTCTCCTTCCTCTACCGGTGCCTGAACTACCATGGTCCCACATTGCCATGGATTTCATCACGGACCTTCCGTTGTCTCATGGTAACACTGTCATCTGGGTGGTCGTTGACCGCTTTTCGAAAATGGCTCATTTTGTCCCTCTTCCTGGTCTGCCTACTGCACCTCAGTTGGCGAAGCACTTTTTTCTTCAAATTTTCCGTCTCCATGGCCTTCCCTCACATATCGTCTCGGATAGAGGCGTTCAATTTATCTCAAAATTTTGGAGAGCTCTCTGTACTCAACTTAAGATTAAATTGAATTTTTCTTCTGCTTATCACCCGCAATCCAATGGACAGGTGGAGAGAGTTAACCAGGTCCTTGGTGACTACTTACGACATTTTGTCTCCGCCCGTCAAGACGATTGGGTCGACCTATTGCCCTGGGCGGAATTCTCATACAATTTCAAGAACTCTGAATCGTCCTCCAAATCACCTTTCTTTGTGGTCTACGGCCGCCACCCTTTGCCCCCCCTCCCCATTCCCACTTCTTCTGGAGTTCCTGCCGTGGATGAATTAACCCGGGACTTTTCCTCTATCTGGAAAGAGACTCAAAACTCGCTATCACTGGCCTCTGCCCGCATGAAGAGACATGCAGATAAAAAGAGAAGAATTCCCCCTGTCTATCTCCCTGGTGACAAAGTGTGGCTCTCCTCCAAATATGTTCGGTTTCGGGTACCTAGCTACAAGCTGGGCCCTCGTTACCTCGGACCTTATAAAATCAAAAACCAAATCAATTCTGTCTCTTACAAACTCCATCTTCCTCCTTCTCTTCGCATCCCCAACTCTTTTCACGTGTCTCTCCTTAAACCCCTCATTCTTAACCGATTTTCCCCCAAGGTCACCGCTCCTGCTCCGGTCTCTGGTTCCTCCGATGTCTTTTCGGTGAAAGATATCCTCGCCTCCAAGGTCGTCCGAGGTAAAAAATTATTTTTAATTGATTGGGAGAACTGTGGTCCTGAAGAGAGATCCTGGGAGCCTGAGACCAACATTTTAGACAAAGAGCTCATCCGTAGATTCTTGGGCTCCAAGAAAAGGGGGAGACCTAAGGGGGGGGGGTACTGTAACGCCGAGTGCTCCGGGTGTCCCATCCAGCCCGGAGCACTCACGGCGTCCCCTCTGCGGCGCTCCGGCCAGCCCCCCTGGCCGTGGGCGCTGCTCCGCTCTCCTCTCCACTTACCTTCCTCTTCCTGCTTCCTCCCGGCGCGCGCGGCCCCGCTGTGTTCTAGGGCGCGCGCGCGCCGGTCTTCTAAAATTTAAAGGGCCAGTGCACCATTGATTGGTGCCCGGTCCAATTACGGTTCCACTACCCAAAACCTATTTAAACCCACTTCCCCTTCCTGTCCTTGCCGGATCTTGTTGTCCTAGTACCTTGCGGAAGTATTTTGAGTTTACCTTGCCTGTGTACCTGACCTTCTGCCTTTGTCTCTGACCACGAACCATTGCCGCCTGCCCTGACCTTTGCTACGTCTGACCTTGCCTCTGCCTAGTCCTTTTGTACCGCACCAGCCTCAGCCGCCAGAGAGGTGGAGTCGCTACTGGGGGACACGACCTGGTTGCTACCGCCGCAGCAAGTCCATCCTGCCTTGCGGCGGGCTCTGGTGAAAACCGGTAGCTGCTTAGAACTGGTCCCTCGGTGCGATTCGTACCATCCCCTCTCTGGTACAGTGGATCCACCTCCTGCCTCCTCTATAGTCGCCTGCCCGGCCCGTGACACATACAGATAGCAACTACTAGATATAAAAGCGAAAAACACAAAATTATCAATTGACCATTCTAGACATGTATCTAAAATTGGAGGTCTATCTGTAAACAGGTCCACAAGTGACAAGAAAGAGCAACTTACCACCAAAGCCCCTGATTTCCCTAGATGAACAGAGGGAAATGAGGAAAAATTGGAAAACACCACATAGGTGTGCGGGCGGAAAACCACCCTTGGGACAGCAAGGGACCAGATTCCGAACAAGGGGTCACCCACAGTAAGTGCTCAAAAAGATCTGGCCGGAAAAGAAAATAAAAAAAAAAAACATCAAAATAGATTTATCTTGGAAAACCCTAATGGATATATATATATATATATATATATATATATATATATATATATATATATATATATATAAAAAAGGGAAGGAAAAAAAATATAATAAATTGGTAAAAATATATAAATATATATATAATTGAGCAACCTTAGAATTGCTGCTCTTATAAATTGTCAAAATACTTTGTCACAAAAAACTTTAGTAAACTAGAGAAAGGTCCATCAAGATACTCACTTAAAATCAAAGTAGATGGAACACATGAAAGGGAGGAGGCGCCTGTTAATGCAGGTATACAAGATATGCTTAGGAAAGGCTTGATAAGAAAGTCCGAACAGGACAATAAGTCCAAGAAAAAGCCTAGTAGGTAAGATGCTCTGAAACTAAGCAAAAAAATATAATAATAATAAAAGATAATAATAATTGTAATAATTATATATCTCTCATTGGGGCTGATTTACTAATAACAGTGCGCTGCGCTGGTTCTAACCTTAATTGGTGCGCCGGATAACTCCTTTACTTGGCGCAGGAACCAGCGGCGCACAGCGGCACACTGTTATAGTAAATACAAATGTCAGCGGCGCTCTATTGAAAATGAATGTGTCAAGGTCACCTGTGGCCAGGTGACAAATGCACACCATAGGGGGACAGGAGTGCACCGCAAGGTAGTGAACCCTATGGCTGGCTTCTGCGGATAGGAAACTGGGTGGTTGTGGAAAGTGGGAGCAGAGGAGCACAACCGGGATCCTAACGGAAGCTAGAGCCAAGATTCCCCAGGGCGCGGAGTCTAAGACCCAGCAGATCTTCTCCAGAGCCTCTAGTGGTGAGGATGTTATGCTGCAGGCTGGGACCAGGTCGCGGCCCCTGGCGTTTCCTAGCTCACGCCCCGTAGGATAAGGGGAAAAGAGGGGAAGCAGCAGCACAAGATATGAGAGAAACGAATAACAAGCTGAAGGTCAGGGGCCACAAGCAGACAAGGATAACGAAAGAACGAGCCGAAGGTCAAGGGTCATGAGCAGACAGGGATAGTTGGGGACAAGCCAAATATGTAACAGAGAGACAGACGTAGCACACGGCAGGCAGGAACCCAAACACACAATGCCTAACAAACACGTTGATCAGCAAAGCAGGCTTGCAGTGCACAGGTTAATATAGTGTTCTGTGATAGGGCCTGGGGTGGAGTCTGGCTGGGAGGAGATTATAAAGGAAGCCAGGTGAAAGGGCTCAGGCCTCTAAGATAAACACATGGGAAGGAAGGTAAGCTGACAGACAAACACTATTGCATATCCATGACAGAATGGTTCCCTATGGGAGCCCATTGATTTGAATAGAGGTCGCCCGGGAAGTCGGATGAAGCGGATCTGACTCGTGGGGCGACTTGTATGCCGGCTGACACAGGGACAGCGTGACTTTGCGAGGCAACTTGGACACGACCTGAGCGTGAAGCAGCCGCTCAAGTCGTGTCCTAGAGGTGACTAGCTGGCCGAGAATGTCTCCAGCGCGATGGCATCGCGCTGGTTCTCGGCAGCCTTGCTGTCCCGTGTTTGGTATGAATCATGAAGGGGAACTCCACGCCAAATTTTTATGAAAAAAACGGCATAGGTTCCCCTTCAGGAGCATACCAGGCCCTTAGGTCTGGTATGGATTTTAAGGGGAACCCCCTAAGCCAAAAAAACAGCGTGGGAGGTTCCCCCAAGATCCATACCAGGCCCTTAGGTCTGGTATGGATTTAAAGGGGAACCCCCTAAGCCGAAAAAACGGCGTGGGGGTCCCCCCAAAATCCATACCAGACCCTTAGGTCTGGTTTGGATTTAAAGGGAAACCCCCTAAGCTGAAAAAACGGCGTGGGGGTCCCCCCCAAAATCCATACCAGACCCTTATCCAAGCATGCAACCTGGCAGGCCGCAGGGGAAGAGGGGGGAGAGAGCGCCCCCCCTCCCTCCTGAACCGTACCAGGCCACATGCCCTCAACATGGGGGGTGTGTGCTTTGGGGCAGGGGGGCGACCTGCGGCCCCTCCACCCCAAAGACCCTGGCCGTTGGTTGTCGGGGTCTGCGGGCGGTGGGCTTTTCAGAATCCGGGAGCCCCCTTTAATAAGGGGGCCCCAGATACCGGCCCCCACCCTATGTGAATGAGTATGGGGTACATCGTACCCCTACCCATTCACCTGGTGGCAAAAAAAGTTAATAAAAAACACAACACAGGTTTTTAAAGTAATTTATTAGGCAGCTCCGGGGGTCTTCCTGCCAGGCGCCCCGCTATCTTCTTCCAGCTCTTTTGCTAGCGGGGTCCCGGGCTTCCTCATCGTCTTCGGGGGTCTTTCTGCCGGGCACCCGCTATCTTCTTCCAGCTCTTTTGCTAGCGGGGTCCCGGGCTTCGTCGTCGCCTTCTTCCGACTTCGGGGGTCTCTTGTTCTGTTCTACGGTGTTGTCTCCGTGCTCTCCGGTTCTTCTCCCGCTCTCTGGTGCCTTCTCCACGATCTCCGGTTCTTCTCCCGCTCTCTGGTGCCTTCTCCACGATCTCCGGTTCTTTCTGCCTTCTGCCGGGCGCCCCGATATCTTCTTCCAGCTCTTTTGCTAGCGAGGGCCGGTCTTCATCGTCGCCTTCTTCCCTCTTCTCTTCGCCCGATGTTGCCTCGTCGCTGTCCACCGCTACAATGCTCTGGCAGCGGAGCGCGCCCACTTATATTGGCATGGGTGTGGTCACCGGGTGATGCCACCGCTGACCCCGCCCCCCGTATGATGTCACAGTCCCGAGGAATGATGGGACTGTGACGTGCTACGGGGGTGGGGTCAGCGGTGGCATCACCCGGTGACCACGCCCATGCCATTATAAGTGGGCGCGCTCCGCGGCCAGAGCATTGTAACGGCGGACAGCGTCGAGGCAACATCGGGCGAAGAGAAGAGGGAAGAAGGCGACGATGAAGACCGGCCCCCGCTAGCAAAAGAGCTGGAAGAAGATAGCAGGGCGCCCGGCAGAACGAAGAAAGAACCGGAGATCATGGAGAAGGCACTGGAAAGCGGGAGAAGAACCGGAGATCGTGGAGAAGGCACCGGAGAGCGGAAGAAGAACCGGAGAGCGCGGAGACGACACCGGAGAACAGAACAAGAGACCCCCGAAGTCAGAAGAAGGCGACGACGAAGCCCGGGACCCCGCTAGCAAAAGAGCTGGAAGAAGATAGCGGGGCGCCCGGCAGACCCCCGAAGACGACGAGGAAGCCCGGGACCCCGCTAGCAAAAGAGCTGGAAGAAGATAGCGGGATGCCCGGCAGGAAGACCCCAGAAGACGACGAGGAAGCCCAGGACCCCGCTAGCAAAAGAGCTGGAAGAAGATAGTGGGGCGCCCGGCAGGAAGACCCCCGGAGCTGCCTAATAATCTACTTTAAAAACCTGTGTTGTGTTTTTTATTAACTTTTTTTTGCCACCAAGTGAATGGGTAGGGGTACGATGTACCCCATACTCATTCACATAGGGTGGGGGGCCGGGATCTGGGCCCCCCCTTATTAAGGGGGGCTCCCGGATTCCGAAAAGCCCCCCGCCCGCAGACCCCGACAACCAACGGCCAGGGTTGTCGGGAAGAGGCCCTTGTCCCCATCAACATAAGAACATTCTCCCCATGTTGAGGGCATGTGGCCTGGTACGGTTCAGGAGGGAGGGGGGGGGGCGCTCTCTCGTCCCCACCTCTTCCCCTGCGGCCTGCCAGGTTGCGTGCTCGGATAAAGGGTCTGGTGTGGATTTTTAGGGGGAACCCCACGCAATTTTTTTTAAATTTGGCGGGGTTCCCCTTAAAATCCATACCAGACCTGAAGGGCCTGGTATGGATCTATAGGGGGACCCCCACGCTATTTTTTTTTTTTACGTTTGGCGGGGGTTCTCCTTAAAATCCATATCATACCTGAAGGGCCTGGTATGGATTTTGGGGGGACCCCCACGCCATTTTTTTTTCATTTTGGTGGGGGGGGTCCCCTTTGAATCCATACTAGACCCAAGGGCCTGGTATGGACCTGGGGGGACCCCACGCTGTTTTTTTTTTTTTTTAGAGCCGGCAATGTTTATTTCTTTTACATTTCCTTTAACAACCAGCTATAAGCAGGTTAAAAAAAAATTGCCGCAAATTCGCAGACTTGCGTTTTGGATGCGGGTCCATTGAATTCTATTACATCCAAAACACTGTTTTTGGCCTTGAAAAAAAAATCTGCAGTTGCGTTTAAACTCGATTTTCACAAAGCCTAAAAATGCCTTCAGACGCCAAAGATTTCCACGTTTCAGACGCGGTACCGGCGTTTAGACGCATTTTAGTTTAGAAGCATTTTTAAAGGTGACCTATTTTTTTACATTGATAAACTCAAAAATTAGGGCAAATGAGGAAAAACCATTAAAAATATATATATACCGGTATATCAAAAAAATAATGCAATTGCTTCCATTGCATTGTGGACAATCCACAACTTGGGGCAGGTGACGTGGCAAGTGAACAATCCACAACTTGGGGCAGCTGACGTGGCAAGTGGACAATCCACAACTTGGGGCAAGTGATGTGGCAAGTGACACGCTAAATACAAGTACACTGCTGCTCTCTCAGCTGCTGATACTCACTCTGGTCTCCAAAAATAGCTGAAATCATTAATAATACTGTTTTTGGAGCTTAAGGCGGCTCCTTATCATGTTTCCTAACTAAACGCATATACTGTAGACGCAAATCTGGTAAAATGCGGCATGCAAACACCACAAAGCGCGCCTTTCTAAACGCCGCTTTCAAACTTAGTTCTGAACACTTTGCACCAGCGTCCCATGTACATGGGGCCTAAAAACACCTATGCCATTTACAGCTCAAAAACGCCATGGTGGCCATGAGGCCATAGGCTAACATGGAGAGACGTTTTTAAGCTGCAAAAAACCCTCAAACAAGCGGCTTGAAAAACGTCCGTGTGCATGTAGCCTTATATTAACCACTTACGCACTGGCCACTTAAACCCCCTTCCTGCCCAGACCAATTTTCACATTTCAGCGCTGACGCACTTTGAATGACAATTGTGCGCTCATACAACACTGTAACCCAATGAAAATGTATTATTTTTTGGCACACAAATAGAGCTTTCTTTTGGTGCTATTTGATCACCTTTTTTTTTTCTATAAATACAAAAGACCGAGTTAAAAAATAAAAAAATAGATATTTTAACCACTTCAGCACTGGGCCTATTCTGGCACTTCCCTCCTTCATGTAAATATCATACATTTATGGCTATAAAATTACTTCAAAACCCCAAACATTATATATGTTTTTTTAGCAGACACCCTAGGAAATAAGATGGTGGTCATTGCAAATTTTTATCTCGCTCGGTATTTGCGCAATAAATTTTCAAACGCATTTTTTTTTGGAAATAAATGGTTTCATGAATGTAAAAAAAATTACAAAACAGTAAAGTTAGCCCAATTTTTTGGGATAATGTGAAAGATGTTGTTATGCTGAGTAAATAGATACCTAACATGTCACGCTTTAAAATTGCGCACACTCATGGAATAACACCAAACTTCAGTACTTAAAAATCTCCCTAGGCGATGCTTTAAATTTTTTTACATGTTACCATTTTGGCATTACAGAGGAGGTCTAGTACTAGAATTGTTGCACTCGTTCTAACGCACGCAGCAATACCTCACATGTGTGGTTTGAACGGCGTTTACATATGTGGGCGGGACTTGCGTGTGTGTTCGCTTATGAGCGCGAGCTACCGGGGACATGGGTGTTTTTTCTTTTTTTTGATTATTTTTATTTTTGTTTTTTCCTTTTTTGTATTTCTTACTCTTTTTTTACCTTTTTTGTTTTTTGGATCACTTTTTTTCCTATTACAAGGAATGTAAACATCGCTTGTAATAGAAATCTATTGTGACAGGTCCTCTTTATGGAGAGATACAGGGTCAATAAGACCCCACATCTCTCCTCCAGGCTGGAAAGCATGAGATCGGTCAAAAAAATTCACCAATCTCATGCTGACAGCCGAGATCACGGCTTGGATTACATACGGGAACCCGGCGTGATGTCATAACGTCACGGCCCTGGCCTCCGACGGTCATAGAGATGACTGGAGACCATCTGGTCCACATTCATGGCTATGCTTCCCATCCGGCGCTGGCCAAATCGTTCTCCCAGCCCAAGATGGCACGGGAGAGCCCGGAGAAGCACCGGATGGCGGCGGGGGGGGCGTCCCCTCCCGTCGCCTATAAGAACGATCAAGCGGCGGAACTGCCGCTATGATTGTTTTTATCGTGCACAGAATCGCCG
Source organism: Rana muscosa (assembly GCA_029206835.1). Taxonomy (NCBI): domain Eukaryota; kingdom Metazoa; phylum Chordata; class Amphibia; order Anura; family Ranidae; genus Rana; species Rana muscosa. Next base: position 17,962,386 of record JARGYO010005626.1, read on the forward strand.
GCTGAAAAGAATGATATCTGAATTATGCCTGCAACTGCAGGCATCATTCAGATGTCACCGCACAAAGCCAAGGACATCATTTGAAAGTAGGAAAGTGGTAGGAAAGTGGTTAATATTTTGAAAATTTTGACAAAAGGTTATTTTACTCCTTCATTGATGTACACTGATGAGACTGCACTGATGGGCTGCACTGATGGGCACCGATAAGTTGGCAAGGGTGGGCACTGAGAGGTGGCATTGCTAGTTGGCACTGGTGGGCATTGAGAAGTGGCACTGCTAGGTGGCAATGATAGTTGGCAGTGATGGGCACTGATAGGCAGCACTGCTAGGTGGCACTGATTGGCAGCAGTGGTGGGCATTGATAGGTGGCACTGGCAGGGGCTACTGATTGTCACAGATGACGCAGAATTGCCTCTTCCTCTTCGGGCCCGATGTCCCTTGCACATAAGCCGGTGATTGCCTTTTTTTTATGCTCACGCTGTCAGCACAAGGAGAAAACAAAAACCATTACCCAGCTTTTGTTTACATCACGTGATCAGCTGTCATTGGCTGACAGCTGATCACATGGTAAAGGGCAGGGATCGGCCCCTTACTTGGATCTGTCATCACCCGAGTCTCAGTGACTCAGTGACCACAGCGCGCGCAAAGGGGACGACGTTTATTGACGGACTCCCGGCAATTGAGGACCGTGCTGTGTCTGGCGATCAGTTATAGCGCTGATCTCAAGTGATTAAACAGGGTCTAAATGGGCCATTGACATGCATCACAATTCAACTTAGGAATGTGTCTTTGCAAAGTTAAACTAATTGAAATCCTTTCTTATTTTTGCTTGGGGATAGAGTGCAGAGGGATTACAAGTATAGACAGTTTTTGGGGATGTCTGCACCCCTGATAGGGTGAAGACTACTCCCAAATTTGGCCATGGGATGGAGGGAGAGGCTCCGCATTTTTGGACCTGGTAGTCCCCGTCGGAAGGATACCATATTTTTCTGCAGGTATATAGACGACCTCCTGTTCATCGTTAACAACTCTTGTGAAGATCTCCAATCATGGTTAGCATATATGAATGACAACTCACTCAATCTACATTTCACGGGTACTTCAGATACAAAAACTATAGATTTTTTGGACATAAGGCTCGCCAGTGAAAACAACATGATCATTTCCAATCTATATAGGAAGCCTAGTGCAGGCAACACTCTTTTAAGGGCAGATTCGAGCCACCCAGGACACACAGTACAGAACATCCCAGTCGGACAATTTCTCAGACTCAGAAGGCTCTGCAGTAGAGACTCTGACTTTGAAATTGAAGCACAAGCTATGACAGCTAGATTTGAGAGTAGGGGTTACCCTAAATCGGCTATCAATAGAGGATTGCAGATAGCAAAAGGTACCACGCGAGACATTTTGCTCTCAAAAAATGCCACCCATGTACATAAACGTGGCAGGGTTAAAAATATGAGTGCAAATCAATATAACAACAGAAACAATAGGGCAGACAACTTTGTTCCTACCTTCTCTACCCCATACAGTATGGAATATCATAAAGTAAAACATATAGTTACATAATACCTCCCGATTCTGTCACACGATCCAATATATGGCGAAATTCTTAAAAAAGGGATCCGTACAGTATCCAGGAGGGCACCTTCTCTAGGCAGTCTTTTGTCACCCAGCCTTTTTTCCACCAAAAACACCCCTGCGAATTGGCTTTCGTTCAAAGGCACTTTTAAATGTGGCGGTCATAATTGTGTTTACTGCCCATTTATACAGAGGGGTGACACTGTCACCTCTAAGTCTACAGGAAAAGTCCACAAGCTGCATTCTTTCATTAATTGCAACACACGATATGTTGTTTATGTCATCACATGCAACTTATGTTCAATCCAATATGTAGGCAGGACAACCAGGAGATTAAAAGATTGTTTATACGATCATCTCTATGATATCGACAAAAACCACACAACAAATGTAGCGCGACACTGGAATGCAGCTCATAACAAGGACACTTCCAGTTTAGTTATACAAGGCCTAGAGAAAATTGCAAGACCTTTGAGAGGAGGCGATAAGTTTAACCTCCTGTGCAGACAAGAAGTGCGGTGGATTTTTATTCTAAATACCAGACGACCTTCTGGATTGAATTTTGAGTGGGACATTTCCCACTTTTATTAATTTATTAATCCATCATGTTTTGGTTATTTTTTCCTTTTTTGTTTTCCACCGCACTCGCTGTTCGCTGCAGCCACCTTTTGGTAAATCATCTAAGGTGTTTATTCTTGTATACAAGGCTCATTGCGCATTCTACAGTTTTACAGTATTTAAATGCCACACCAGTTTCATACACTTATGACATTATGCATATGACAGTCATATAGATTATGGTTGTGGCATTTCTATCCTGTTACTTTGTTGTCTTGGAGCTCACTGCATCACCCGATTGAAGTGATGAGGCCCATGTGTGGATTTCTTTCCACACCTGGGCTCCACCCTTGAATCCATGCCCTGCTTAAAAACTCTTATTCAATCAAGTATAAAATTGAACCACATTAAAATTAAAATTAAAATTAAGAATTAAAACATTGGTACTAATTAATTGATTTACTAATACAGGACATTACCATCGCTTAGTTTTTCCTTCTGTTGTTTTCCATTTTTTGCCTAATCCTCATATATAGTGGAATCCTTCTCTCTCTTTTTTCTTGTTTTTTCAATATGGCTTTGGTTATAGCTGATCCCAGCCATTTAACACACACAATATTGCATATGTATTTTTGATACATTTTGCCATTGGATATGTCATATGGCATGTCATCAACTAAAAAAGTTCATATACAATATTCATGTGTGTGTTCAAAACCAAAATAATAAATAAAAAATAATAATAAAACATAAAAATAAAAACAAGATTAAATGAGAATTAAATAATCTAATCAAATTTGAATCTCACTAAATAGAACAAGTAAACGATAATTTGCACATATACAAAAAATATATGCGTGTGTTTCAATTCAATCATCCACATGTATGTACATTGCTAGTAGGGTTCGCCTCCATATTCATCCACTACATCTGCATGCCTTTTTGGAGGTTAGCATAATTTATGTCTTATAGTATCAACACCAGATACATATATTGATCAACATATACACTTCAATAATCTTGCCCCTCTTCAAATAGACATGCAGAATGGTTACACAGGATGAATAAGTTTTATCTATAGTTAAATAACAATTACACACACATTTTTAACATACATCTCAACAACATTAACTCATTGTGGTTTTATGTTTAGTATCTAGTTGTATTAATTTTAGTTTTTGGAACATCTAGGTTTTTGTACACAAAAAGAATCATTATTATTATTATTGTTTTCATCTTTTTCATTATTTATGATTTTAGATATTTATATTCATATTCATATCTATTTTATTTATCATGAATTCAATGCCAATATTAAGATTTATGTACAGTTCACCTCTTTTTGGTTCCGACCAGTTTCCACTTTTTTCAACTAACACTACTCATGCACTTTGGGGGCTTTGTTGTGTTTTGTTTTGTTTTTGCTCTTTATTCCATTACAGCATCCCTATTTTGGATGCACCATACACGTGTCATATATAGTTGTTCACGTTATAGATAAAACAAATGTTTTAAAGCACTTGTCCTGCGATAAGCAGTCACATATATATCTAATATCTTGTTTTGATTTGGAGTTTTTACTCCTTTTTCACTCAGTTTACACATACCTTTATGCACTCTACACATATGTGTAAGATCTTACGTGCCAATTCTAATTAATGGTTTTGGCATTTAACAGGTGCTTCACAAACACGGAGTGTAATAGACCTAAATTAGTGCCTAATATTCTACCACTGTGTTCAACAGCTCTCATTGGTTGAGAGGCTTTTCAGATCACTTTATATACACAGTTTTGGTCACTTACACTTTAGCTATGAGTAAGCATCACACCCTGATGTGAAACGCGTTAGCTGTCACCCTGCATGTCCCTTCATTTTTGATTGTCTTTGGATGGATTGTTTATTTATTTCTTTTTGGATTTTTTTGGCATTTTAATTAAAATTGTTTTCATTAAATAACACGTTTAACCAGAGTGCGGCAGTCCAGATCACTTCTTCTCCTCAAGCATTAGAGCATAGCCAGCACCTGGAAGTGGAGCAGGGTGGGAGCTAATTGAAGGAACCTGGAACCTTCGAGTGGTACATTTTTCCTTCATGGCACGGGAGAGCCCGGAGACGCACCGGATGGCGGCGGGAGGGGGGGGACGTCCCCTCCCGTCGCCTATAAGAACGATCAAGCGGCGGAACTGCCGCTATGATTGTTTTTATGGTGCACAGAATCGCCGGCTGAAAAGAATGATATCTGAATGATGCCTGCAACTGCAGGCATCATTCAGATGTCACCGCACAAAGCCAAGGACATCATTTGAAAGTAGGAAAGTGGTAGGAAAGTGGTTAATATTTAGAAAATTTTGACAAAAGGTTATTTTACTCCTTCATTGATGTACACTGATGAGACTGCAATGATGGGCTGCACTGATGGGCACCGATAAGTTGGCAAGGGTGGGCACTGAGAGGTGGCATTGCTAGTTGGCACTGGTGGGCATTGAGAAGTGGCACTGCTAGGTGGCAATGATAGTTGGCAGTGATGGGCACTGATAGGCAGCACTGCTAGGTGGCACTGATTGGCAGCAGTGGTGGGCATTGATAGGTGGCACTGGCAGGGGCTACTGATTGTCACAGATGACGCAGAATTGCCTCTTCCTCTTCGGGCCCGATGTCCCTTGCACATAAGCCGGTGATTGCCTTTTTTTATGCTCACGCTGTCAGCACAAGGAGAAAACAAAAACCATTACCCAGCTTTTGTTTACATCACGTGATCAGCTGTCATTGGCTGACAGCTGATCACATGGTAAAGGGCAGGGATCGGCCCCTTACTTGGATCTGTCATCACCCGAGTCTCAGTGACTCGGTGACCACAGCGCGCGCAAAGGGGACGACGTTTATTGACGGACTCCCGGCAATTGAGGACCGTGCTGTGTCTGGCGATCAGTTATAGCGCTGATCTCAAGTGATTAAACAGGGTCTAAATGGGCCATTGACATGCATCACAATTCAACTTAGGAATGTGTCTTTGCAAAGTTAAACTAAATGAAATCCTTTCTTATTTTTGCTTGGGGATAGAGTGCAGAGGGATTACAAGTATAGACAGTTTTTGGGGATGTCTGCACCCCTGATAGGGTGAAGACAACTCCCAAATTTGGCCACTTTATCCTTCCAAATAATTCAATTCCTGTCACATAGCCACACAGGAAGTGAGGGGAAATCCCTACCAATGTCTTTCCTTGGGGACACACAGGTCAATCTAAATACTTTCCCCATTATGTACATTGCACTCCAGCATTTTGCGGGTTACACCCCAAATTATTAGTTTTTTTGGACTTTGGGGTTTATTTAATAAAGGCAAATCTACTTTGCACTACAAGTGCACTTGCTGGATATCTGAAAGGGAAATGCAAGCAAACAAAAAAACACCATCTGTGCTTTTACATGATTGGATGTTACAATCACCAGTGATCCCTCAGATTTTCAGCAGCTACACTTTTACTGCAGAGTGGATTTGTCATTACTAAACCCCAAACTACCCAATGATTTGGGGTGTACACAACAAAGTCCTAGAGTGCAATTTGCTTAAAGGGGACACTAGTTAGATTGATCTGTGTCTCCCCAAGAAAAGACATTGGTAGGGTTTTACCTTCACTTCCTGTTTAGCTGTGTGACAGGAAGTGAAGCCAATTTTACTACAAGAGGACACAAAGCCCAACCTTTAAAAAAAAAAAAAAACACAAGCAGGGGTTCTAACACTTACTTTGTTTCCCTCAAAATGCCCACAATTAGAATTGTATTGCCTTGAGCTATTTTTAAGTGCAGTGCTCTAAATCAGTGCTTCTCAAGTACCCCCAACAGGCCATGTTTGCAGGTTTTCCTTCATCTTGAACATGTGCTTTAAATCACAGTCAATGGTTTGGTATTTTGGACAGCAATTCTCCATGAGATAAATTCACAAAACATGTCCTGTTGGGGGTACTTGAGGACTGAGGCTGAGAACCACTGCAGTAAAAAAGGAAAATTGAATACTTACCGCTCTGTATTTTTCATTTCCTGGTGACTCTCCATGGCAGCACACAATTCATGCATATGCTAGCATGAAGGCACCAGGGTAGACAAATCACACCTGTTGTTTTGACATGCCAATCAGCTGTCACATTTGTTGCAAAGAAAACGCAAAACAAACCTCAAAACTTTGCATCAAATTTTATTGGTCAACAAAACAAAGAATAATAAAAAAATTAAAAACAGGGTCAACTTGAAACAGTTACAGAATCTCAACATCTTGATAAAGATTTGGCTAAATAGTGCAGCACAGACAATTAAATGAAAGTGAACAAACATTAACAACATCATAATTAGTTCAGGGGAACATTTCCCCCACATCAAAAAATACAATCCACAAAATAAACCAAACACCTGTTTTGCAAAGACATAACAAATAAAATGCATGTGTTACAAACTCGATAAGGAAACCAAAATGTACATTTTGACACGCACACGCGCACACACGCCTCTTTTCAGGGCAAGGGAGGGAATCTTAACTGTGAGCTTTATATAACCTATGTTTGTGAGCTAATGAGGCAATTGAAAACACATGCACAGTCCATGAAACGCCCAAAATGCAAGTTCACCCAATGTAGAGACTGAACTTCAAAGTGGCTACACCTGTTAAGGATGTCCTTCAATTACTAACCCATAAAAACAATCTCTGAACATGCCCCGAAATATTCAGGTACTGTTCACACACAAAAAGCAACAAAAAAATCTAACAGGCTGGGCATGCTCAGAAGAACTCAAATGCAGCTAGCAGAAAATAACCCCCCCCCCCCCCCGTCCAAAATTAAGCACATCATCCAGCATGCTACAAAATTAGGGATGGGACAATCACCCGCCCCTTACCAACAAATACCATTGCAGTCTATGGGAACTGACTTGTTAATTTTGCTAGTCCCCACTTGGCTGGATTTCTTCTAGTTATTGGCCTTAAAATGGGGGCCCAGGTCCCACCCTAAGGGACATATATCAATGTCACCAATTTGGACAACACCAAAAACAAAACAAAGAGAAGTGCCTTTAAATTTGCCAAATTGCTTAAGGGCCATTTCACACCACATGCAGTCCATTGCGTTTTTATGCATCAAAAATGCATGGAAAGTTGGTTATATGGTTCTAAATGGCAGTGTTTGTTCCAGTGCGTTCCAGTTCCACAAAAAAAGTAGAACATGCTGCATTTTACCTGCACTGGACTGTACTGGAACGCAGCAAAACGCATCATAAACGCACTGGAACGCACCGGAACACACCTAAATGCACCAAAAACGCACTGGAACACACTTGTCCTTCTCTTTGGTTAATAAAAAAGAGGGGTGAAAAAAAAGTACTGGACTGCATCAAAAACGTAACAAAAATGCACTGGAACGCATCAAAAACGTGCATGCAGAAAAGCACCTGGAACGCATCCGGATTGCGTTTCTATGGTGTGAACTGGCTCTTCCAGGTGCTTTTCTGCATGCGCGTTTTTGACACGTTCCAGTGCATTTTTGTTACGTTTTTGATGCAGTCCAGTGCTTTTTTCACCCCTCTTTTTTATTAACCAAAGAGAAGGACAAGTGTGTTCCAGTGCATTTTTGATGCGTTTTTGATGCAGTCCAGTGTTTTTCCCCCTCTTTTCACTTAGGACAAGTGTGTTGCAGTGCGTCTTTGGTGCATTTAGGTGCGGTCCGGTGCATTCCAGTGTGTTTTTGGTACGTTCCGTTGGGTTTTTGATGTGTTTTACTGCGGTCCAGTACAGTTCTGTACCTAAAAAATGCAGCATGACCAATTTTTTTTTCCTTTATGAAACGCACTGGGACGGACTGCAGTGGTGTGACCTATGCCATTGGCATTAATGTGATCAACTTTCTTTGCGTTTTTCATGCATCAAAAAAACGCATCCGGTGTGAACTGGCCCTAAATATCATACCTGGGGGGTGTCTATAGTATGCCTGTAAAGTAGTGCATGTTTTCCATGTTTATAACAGTTCGAGAGCAAAATGACATTTCTTAAGTAAAATAATAGTCATTTAAAAGTCCTCGCGGCTGTAATGAATTGCTGGTTCCCGTCAATACAGATAAAAGTCATTGAAAGTCTTTGATAACACAAAAAAAAGCGTGGGGGTCCCCCAAATTCAATTACCAGGCCCTTCAGGTCTGGAATGGATATTAAGGGGAACTCTGCCGCAAATTAAAAAAAAAAATGCGTGCGGTTCCCCCAAATATCCATACCAGGCCCTTCAGGTCTGGTATGGATTTTAAGGGGAACTCCACCCTAAATAAAAAAAAAATGGTGTGGAGTACCCCCAAAAATCCACACCAGACCCTTATCCGAGCACACAACCTGGTAGGCCGCAGGAAAAGAGGGGGGGGACGAGAGAGCGGCCCCCCCTCCCTCCTGAACCGTACCAGGCCACATGCCCTCAACATGGGGAGGATGTCCCCATGTTGATGGGGACAAGGGCCTCATCCCCACAACCCTTGCCCGGTGGTTGTGGGGGTCTGCAGGCAGGGGGCTTATCGGAATCTGGAAGACCCCTTTAACAAAGGGGACCCCCAGATCCTGGCCCCCCCCTGTGTGAAATGGTAATAGGGTATACAAATGTACCCCTACCATTTCACAAAGAAAGTGACAAAAATGTAAAAAATGACAAGAGCCAGTTTTTGACAATTCCTTTATTAATGTCTCTTCCTTTCTTCCATCTTATTCTTCCATCTTCTTCTTCCATCTTCTTCTTCTTCCATCTTCTTCTTCCATCTTCTTCTGTTCTCCATTCGGATTTCTTCCTCCATCTTGTTCTTCATCTTCCTTCTTCCTTCAGTTCTCCTCTGGGTCCGTTGCCACCCGGTGACCCCGCCCCCCTCTGACGAACATGGATTTCACGGGGACTTTCCCCGTGGTGTCAGAGGGGGGCGGAGCCACCGGACCAAGAGGAGAACTGAAGTGTCGTACAGCGGGAACCTCCAATTCAAACGGAGCGGCCGTAGAAGAAAGAAGAAGCCGGAGCAAGATGCCGGACGAGAAGACCGAAGGAAGAAGGAAGATGAAGATGAAGATGAAGAGGAAGATGGAGGAAGAAACCCGAATGGAGAAAAGAAGAAGATGAAAGAAGAAGAAGATGGAAGAAAGGAAAAGACATTAATAAAGGAATTGTCTAAAACCGGCTCTTGTAATTTTTTACATTTTGACACTTTCTTTGTGAAATGGTAGGGGTACAATGTAACCCATTACCATTTCACATAGGGGGGGGGCCGGGATCTGGGGGTCCCCTTTGTTAAAGGGGTCTTCCAGATTCTGATAAGCCCTCCACCCGCAGACCCCCACAACCACCAGGCAAGGGTTGTGGGGATGAGGCCCTTGTCCCCATCAACATGGGGACATCCTCCCCATGTTGAGGGCATGTGGCCTGGTACGGTTCAGGAGGGGGGGGCGCTCTCTCGTCCCCCCCTCTTTTCCTGCGGCCGGCCAAGTTGCGTGCTCGGATAAGGGTCTGGTATGGATTTTTGGGGGAATCCACACCATATTTTTTTTTATTTGGGGTGGAGTTCCCCTTAAAATCCATGCCAGATCTGAAGGGCCTGGTATGGATATTTGGGGGAACCGCACGCCATTTTTTTTTTAAATTTGCGGCGGGGTTCCCCTTAATATCTATACCAGACCTGAAGGGCCTAGTAATTGAATTCTGGGGGACCCCCACGCTTTTTTATTTTATTTTTATCAATGACTTCCAATGACTTTTCTCTATATTGCTGGGAGCCGACAATTCATTATAGCCGCGGGTGCTTTTAAATGCCTTTTTTTTTTCTTTAGAAATGTCATTTTGCAGGCGCAATGGAAAGTTCAGAGCTGCGCCTGTTCAACTTATGCAAATTGGTTTACGTGACTTGACATTTACTAAGATTTTGCCGGCGCAGTGTCTTGGCGCAAGAAAACAAGGAAAATTGCCACGCTGAGCTAAAAAAAAACTCCCGCAGCTCTAATCGTACTTGCTGGCGCAGCGGGCTGGTTTTGAAAAAGTTACTTTCTCACTCTATTTTGGGCATATTAGTTATTTGGGCAGGTGTCACTACACTTCCTCACATCACCCCACATCACCCCACATCACCCCCATTATAATCTCACTTCCAGCTTCTTTAAATTTAGAGTTTAACATGCCGTGCGCCAAGTCCATAGTAGCGCACTGAGCGCCTCCTCCCATCCGCCGACAACACTATAGTAAATGGCAAATAGGGCTGCGCTACAGGCGCTAATGTTTTGTAAATACCAAAACAGCCATTGCGCGCGCAGATGCGCCGATACTCATGGCGCAAACGTTTTGTAAATCAGCCCCATTGTTCCAGAGAGGTATTAATGACAGTTTATATGGAGATTCAAAATGTAATAAAGGGGGTATGGGTGAAGTGTGTTGTGGGAAAGGGTAATATTAAAAATGTTACCATCGGTAACAATAATAAAATAAATATAAAAATGTGTAAGGATTGTGCTGGCGCACATTCTAATAATGATGTAATATAGGTAAATATGTGTAGATAGTAAGACTTAATAAACCAAGTTTAAACAAAAAGGGGATGGCAAAGTGTGTAAAGTATAATACAAGTTCAATAACGTGAAAGTCATGAATTCAAGAAAGTAGAAAAGGATCAATATGGCTTAGTAGCCTGCTGATGCAGGCGCAAGGATCCATAAAAGTCAACATACCTTTCAACATAGATATAAGTTTGCAGGCCGCCTCCCCTGCTCTGGCAGATTAACTAACCAGAGCTGCGGGTTTTTATGCACTCACCACTCAGCTGGCGTCTAACGTACGTCAGCCGAGTGCGGACATGAAGGTGTCAGTGCGCATGCGCCCGGTCCCCGGAGATAAGCCCGAACTACAGAGACCATGGGGCCACGCGGCGGGAAAGCCAGGGGGCACGGCCCAGAACCGCCAGATGGCAAAGGGAGGAGGGAGATCCCTCTGACACTCCCAGGCAGTAGGTGATGGAAAAAACAAAGTCCTGAAGAAGGAACAACTAAGGAGCCCCTAGGGCTGATGTCATCCAGGGAGATGGTACGCGGGGAAAGGCACAGAGACACAAGTCGGGCAGCCATTGGGATAAATCCCAAAGGTGCCCTTAGGTGTCCATATGGGTGACCACTGACCAGTGAAAGCCCAGTAATGTGATCCTGTCCCAGCACCTGTGGGGGTCCCCCCAAAAACAGGAACAAAGGCGGCAATGCCAAATTAGTCACCTAAAGGAAACAGCTAACCAGACAAAAACTGGTTCCATCAGAATCTATTTTATTATTGTTACCGATGGTAACATTTTTAATATTACCCTTTCTCACAACACACTTCACCCATACCCCCTTTATTACATTTTGAATCTCCCTATAAACTGTCATTAATACCTCTCTGGAACAATGAGAGATATATAATTATTTCTATTATTATTATCTTTTATTATTATTATTATATTTTTTTTGCTCCGTTTCAGAGCATCTTACCTACTAGGCTTTTTCTTGGACTTATTGTCCTGTTTGGACTTTCTTATCAAGCCTTTCCTAAGGATATCTTGTATACCTGCATTAACAGGCGCCTCCTCCCTTTCATGTGTTCCATCTACTTTGATTTTAAGTGAGTATCTTGATGGACCTTTCTCTAGTTTACTAAAGTTTTTTGTGACAAAGTATTTTGACAATTTATAAGAGCAGCAATTCTAAGGTTGCTCAATTATGTTACAAAATTAGATATATCTTTATATATTTTTACCAATTTTTAATTTTTTTTCCTTCCCTTTTTCTTTATATATATATATATATATATATATATATATATATATATATATATATATGTATATATGTATCCATTAGGGTTTTCCAAGATAAATCTATTTTGATGTTATTTTTTTGTTATTTTCTTTTCCGGCCAGGTCTTTTTGAGCACTCACTGTGGGTGACCGCTTGTTCGGAATCTGGTCCCTTGCTGTCCCAAGGGTGGTTTTTCGCCCGCACACCTATGTGGTGTTTTCCAATTTTCCCTCATTTCCCTCTGTTCATCTAGGGAAATCAGGGACTTTGGTGGTAAGTTGCTCTTTCTTGTCACTTGTGGACCTGTTTACAGATAGACCTCCAATTTTAGATACATTTCTAGAATGGTCAATTGATAATTTTGTGTTTTTCGCTTTTATATCTAGTAGTTGCTATCTGTATAGAAGTTTGAGACATACTTACCCTGACGAAGCCCCAAAGGGTGAAACATGTAGGGACTACGTATGATCTTCTCAACCTACAATTGATGCAACCACCACCTTGGAATCACCCAACCGCAAATGTATTCAGTGATAATGCTCTAATTTTTATCAACTGTGTATTAATAATTATTAAATAAAAATACTGTATTTTTTTATAAATTGGTTTTCCATTGTGTTTGATATTAATTCAGTAGCACCGCTATAGTCCCGTTTCCCCTTTTTTTCCTTTTCTTAATCAAATTTTAGGATGAGGTGCGTTATACTGGGTGTCTACCCTTAGTCAGACCACAACAATTCTAGTATTCAGCTACATGTTTTTGCTTTGTATATTGATTGGTCTGCGTGAAAGTTATAGCATCTACAACCTATGGTATAGATACTGGATTTTTTTTTATACTAGTAATGGCGGTGATCAGTGACTTATAGTGGGACTGCGATACTGCGGTGACATATCTGACACTAACCGACATCACCAATGACACTTATACAGTGATCAGCGCTACTAATACAGTATACACTCTCACTGTACTAATGACACTGGCTGGGAAGGGGGGTTAACAATTAGGGCAATCAAGAGGTTAAAGGTGCCTAACAACGATTAGTGTGTACTGTGTTCTGCTTTTACTAAGTAATGTGCCTGTTTTTTCTTTTTTGACAAAATAACATGTGCCTGTTTTTACTCCCTGCTCAGCAGGGAGAAAAAAACAGCACATTGCTGTCTGTCTGTAGAGAGCCTCATGTTGTTTACCAACACAGGGCTCTCTTCTGTCATTCACTTAGCTAATCAGCAGGTGCCGACCATAAATCATTGGCCAGGACCCCCTGATTGGCTTGTGCTACAGCGAATGACAGCACAGTCTTCCGGGCCAGTGCGCGCATCCGAGAGCAGACCCGGAAGAAAGCTGCGACATACAAGTACATGATTGTGCCTGAACGAGCCGACTTGCTGCAGTGAATATACTGCAATGGGTCAGGAGGCGTTTAAAAACACAAAGAAATTGTGATATTCATTACTAGGTGGCACAGTGGTGTAGTGGGTAGCACTCTCATCTAGCAGTAAAAAGGGTCGCTGGTTCGAATCCCAACCACGACACTACCTGCCTGGAGTTTGCATGTTTTCCCTGTGCCTGCGTGGGTTTCCTCCAGGTACTCCGGTTTCCTCCCACACTCCAAAGACATGCTGGTAGGTTAATTGGCTTCTGTCCAAAACTGGCCCTATTTTATGAATGTGAGTTGCGGACCTTGGATTGTGGGCTCCTATGTGTGGAGTGCTGCGTAAATTGATGGCGCTATATGGGTACCTTAAATAAATAATAATATAATAGATGGGCATCTTAATGAGACACAATGTACAGGAGTAGGGAGGATTGTAGATGCGCACCCACACTCACTCAGGTTGGATTGGATGGACTGGTGTCTTTATTCAACCTTACTAACTATGTAAAACTATGTAACTAGGTAAAGCGCCGCTAAAAATAGCAGCGTTTTACCACCGACGCTTGGGGCGGCTCGGTGTGAAAGGGCTCTAAATGTGACAATTACCAGGTGAGTCTTTCTGATGCACATGTTTTGAATTACAGGTAATTAAACTATGCCAGACATAGGTTGACTACACATTGCCTAAAAAACATGCAATTTCAATCAGCATATCATTTGCAGAAATCAGCTCAGATAAAGTTGGCTTAATGATCAAATTGAAATCTTTGTACAATAAATGGTCTTCCTAATGAGAATCAGGCATGTGCAAACAATTAAATTGTCCTCTCTATTATTACTTTTGCGGAAATGTTTTCACTGTTCTGATACACAGATCTCTGTCATGGAGAGTGAAGATGTATTGCTGTAGGCAAAGGAAAAGTGTGTTACAGTAACAAAATAACAAACTTTTACTGTGATAACCATGATTGGCTGGCCTGAAGCTAAGCGCTCTCAGAGCATACACAGTGACTGCAAATGGGCAGTTTGTTACTCTTGCAAACTTTTTCTGTTACAAAGTGATTACCATGAGGTTGATGTTAATTTATTTTTGTGTAGTTAGGGGGCAGACAGTTAATGCAAGCATTATCTGTCATATGGTGAAAGCTACACCTGTCCTCCACAACTGACAAATAATTTACAGTTTTAAGTCTCAAAATCGAATTCAATATACAGATAGCAGAATATTTTATAATTTAGACCATGACCTCAAATGGCAGCAGGTGAGCTGGGGGAAACAGGCATGTGGGAATGTGTATAGGCCACAGGAAACTGTCCCTACCATAAAAGGGCCAAATGGTTGTTTTTACCAAAAGTTCTCAGTCCTTCTTAAATGGCAGTAAGAGAAAATTCAATTTTCTGCTTTTTACTATCCCATTTTTTAGTTTGTATTCTGTTTCAATTTTCCTTTTGTATAAGTGACATGTCTCTTGTGACCAAGACTATATTAGAATTTGGTGGCATGATGACTTACTGGAACCCAGTGTATTTTAAAATGCCCCTAAACTGCCCCGTACTGCTTTCTCTTCAGGTGTTCTTACTTTAAAGTAAAAGTTCGGCCTAAAACTAAAATCTCTAAATCTACTTGCAGCCACATTCTAACCGAGTGGCTTCAGAAAAGGTATGACTAACCTATTTAATCCCGTAAAGAAGACATGGCTTTACATACCTTTTATGAAGCCACTCCGGTTCGGTCCCACGCTGAGCTGTCAGCAGGGGCTTTTGTGTGTGGGAGTATGCAGAAAAAGCAGCCGACAACAGAAGCCCCATAGTAACTCTACAGGTGACATCACTTCCCAGGCATTTCCCAGCCATTGTGAACTGTCTCTTGCACACAGCTTCCGCCGCAGAGCGATTGGGTTTGGTAAAAGGCATGTATAGCGATTTTTGCTTTACAGCGTTAGATGGGTTAGTCTTAGAATATGACTGCCAGTAGTTACATAGTAGATGAGGTTTAAAAAAGACACAAGTCGATCAAGTCCAACCTGTGTGTGTGCTTTTATGTCAGTATTGCATTGTATATCCCTGTATGTTGTGGTCGTTCATGTGCCTATCTAATATTTTTTTTAAATTATCATTGCTCCCCGCTGAAACCACTGCCTGTGGAAGAGAATTACACATCCTTACCACTCTTACAATAAAGAACCCTCTACACAGTTTAAAGGGGTTGTAAACCCTTGTGTTTTTTTTCACCTTAATGCATCTTAACGGCCCCCAGGGTCTCCCAGCTCACTCTCACATTAGGCTACTGCAGGATAGAGAGGAAGCAGCAGACCGGGACAACAAGGTATAGTTAGGAGATAAGCCAAAAGGTCGGGGCAACGGGCACACAGGGGTAGTCAAAAAACACACCAAAGGTCAGGGTATGAAGCATACAAGGATAGTCAAGAACAAGCCAAGAACGGTAAACAGAATCAGACGTAGAGCACACAACAAGAAGCCAAACACACAATATTGATCAGCGAGGCTGACTTGTAGTGCACAGGTTAATATAGTGTTCCCAGTTAGAGGCTGGGGTGGAGCCATGCTTGAGGGAAGATTACTTAAGCAGACAGGTGTGAGAGTACAGGCCCTAAGGCTAATACACAACCAGAGGTAAGCAGACAGACAGGGCATGAAAGTATTACTGCAGATTTAGGACACAAATACTGAGATTGAGCTGTTTATTTCATCTTCCAGGTCATTTATGAATACATTAAAAAGGATTGGTCCCAGGGCAGAACCATGGGGGACCCCGCTTTCCACAGCGGACTATTCCGAGTACTCCCCATTTATCACTACCCTCTGAACTCGCCCCTGTAGCCAGTTTTTAATCCATTTACTCACCCTATGGTCCATGCCGACAGACCTTAGTTTGTATAGTAAATGTTTATGGTAACTATCAAATGCCTTTGCAAAATCCAGATACACTACATCTACGGGCCTTCCTTTATCTAGATAGCAGCTCACCTCCTCATAGAAGGTTAATAGGTTGGTTTGGCAAGAATGATTCTTCATGAATCCATGCTGATTACTGCTAATGATACTGTTTTCATTACTAAAATCTTGTACTGTATATAGTTCCTTATCATCCCCTCCAAGAGCTTGCATACTATTGATGTTAGGCTAACCGGTCTGTAATTCTCATCTTGGCCCTTTTTTAAATATTGGAACTACATTGGCTTTTCTCCAACCTGCTGGTACCATTCCAGTCAGTAGGGATGAGCTTTGAGTTCGAGTCGAACCCATGTTCGACTCGAACATCGCCTGTTCGGCTTTGCACAGTGCACCAAAAGCTTACCTCAATACAATTGCTGGTGTTCTCATACAAATACAGGCAGGGAGCTGCAGTATTTTGCTTTAGTGTCCTTTGCACAGTGTGCACCTAAAGCTTACCTCAATACAATTGCTGGTGTTCTGATACAAATACAGGCAGGGAGCTGCAGTATTTTGCTTTAGTGTCCTTTGCACAGTGTGCACCTAAAGCTTACCTCAATACAATTGCTGGTGTTCTGATACAAATACAGGCAGGGAGCTGCAGTATTTTTCTTTAGTGTCCTTTGCAGAGTGTGCACCTAAATCCATACAAGACCCAAAGGGGCTGGTAATGGGCTGGGGGGGGGTACCCATGCCATTTTTCTCAATGATTTTCATCCATATTGCCGGGACCAGACATTACATTAAAGCCGCAAGCAGTTTTGAATGACTTTTTTTCTTTTAGAAATGTCATTTTGTGCAGGGACAGTCCTAAACACGGGAAACACGTGCCACTTCACAGGCATACTTTATACACCCCCAAGGTACGATATTTAAAGGAATATTTCACTTTTTTTTTCACTTTAAGCATCATTAAAATCACTTCCCCCTGAAAAAACTGACGTTTTTTAAAACTTTTTTTTGCATTGATACATGTCCCCTGGGGCAGGACCCGGGTCCCCAAACCCTTTTTAGGACAATAACTTGCATATTAGCCTTTATAATTAGCACTTTTGATTTCGACAGTCCATTGTATTTAATAGGGTTCTAAAGTTCGCGCAAACTTTCGGTCCGTTCGCAGGTTCTCGTGCGAACCGAACCGTGGGATGTTCGGCTCATCCCTACCAGTCAGTAGACTGTTCGTAAAAATTTGTAACACTGGTCTGGCAATTACTTGACTGAGGTAGATGTAGGGATTTTAGTTTTTAGGCTAAACTTCCACTTTAAGTCTAATGCAAAAACTTTTGCTCCAGCATTATTGTGTTAATTTTTTTTTAAGTACAAAACAAAAAGTTGTAAAAAGCATCACAGGGTTGAAGTGACCATTGGTGCACATTTAAAGTGGTTGTAGAGTCAGGATGATAAAACACTACCATCCCCTTTGTTTTATCAAGATCTACACTACTAGGTGTCCGTTTAAAAAAAAATTATAATCTTAAATAGCAATGACACAGCAATGACTTGCAGGCATGTAACATTCCTTGACTGTCTTCCCCGATGCAAGGAATGCAGAGGGAGGGGCTGAGATAAACCTCTGACATCAGCCGGCCAGCAGAGGAATGTCACGTGACCGCTGTGAGAGAAGGTATTTACTATTAGAGTTTTAAATAAAGGGACAACTAGTAGTTTAGGACTTGATAAAACAGAGGGAATGCAAGTTACTTTTAAAAGGTATTTCAAGTGACAGGGAAGAGCTGTAGGAGGGGAGGGGTGAGGAGGAGATCACTTTCACACCCAGTCATTGGAACTGACAGGCAGGGAGGGAGGGGAGAGGGAGCGACAGAGCAGAGAGCATACAGCATGATGACAGAGGCACATAAACTGACCACAGTGTCAAGGCTCAGCAAGCCATGATAAACATGGTCAGTTTACAGATGGGAGGACGGCACCAGGCAGGTATTTCAGGTGATACAGGGGACCAAACTACACAGCACAAGCACCGTTTTAGTTTAACATGATTTAAATATATATATTTTTAGGGTTACAAACACTTTAAAGTGAATGTAAACCCAATTCATGAACTTTGACCTGGGCACATCTATCTGTAGTGTTTACTTATCTTTCCCGTGTCTTTATGCTGCTCCTTTCCTCTGTTATCAGCATGCTAACTTCTGACAAGTTCTCCAACACAGGAGATAAAAGCAGCAGAAAATTTGTGTCAGGGATTTTGTTATAAATAGATTAGCAGAGAGCTGATCTATTCACAGAACAGCTCTGCATGTTTCTTTCTTACTATGTGACGAGGGGGGTGGCCTTTCTTTCAATCAAGTGTCACACGGAGTATGCCAAGACTCCCCTCCTACTGCTGAAAGATCTGCACTTTCTAAAGAATGTAGAAAGCTGAAGACAGCAGATATACATGTAAAACATATGTAGGGAGATTTGTTTCATCTCTGTGTATCTGAGACTGTTCACTTCACTGGGTATAGGAGAGGGTGTACATCCACTTTAAGTCTTCGCAGCCTGCAGTGTGGCAAAGACTTGCCTAAATAATTTACACCAGAAGGTGTTCCTTTTTTCCAACATAGGTAGTTTCTAGGTTTACTTTTCAGTCAAATGTGAGAAAACCCCAACAATTTGTGTGTTAAGTGTTCTCATTCATACAGCATAATAAACTAATTCTAAGAATTTCTAGACAGCCTCATGGTTTCTTTGTCTCCACGCAGAGTGAAATATACCTAATCAGGGGCGCCCCATCTATCAGGGGCGCCCGTGTGCCACACCCCCTATCCATGAGTTCGGCCCCCATGCAGGACACCGAATGCATAAATTTCAACGGGGGGGGGGGGGTGTTTTTTTTTAAGCACGCGATAAGAGCCGGAAGCTCTAATAGGCTTCAAAATAGTGTGGGCTCAGGGCGCAAAGCATTGTGCTACAAGCCCACTCAGGTGTGTTATAATAATAGAAAATGAATGAATGGGCCTGAGACTCGTTTCCTGATTGGCTGGAAGGAGCCGCCGGTGATACCTGCCGCCTGTCACCCAGGTGAAGCGCTGCCCGCCATAGATGGAGTAAGTATTCCGGACCCGACCTGGGGGCAGCAAACAGTGCCCCCACAGCCATGCCCCCCACAAAAAAAAATTACCACCAGCTGCCACTGTACCTAATTAACATACAATTACATCTAAACTTTTAACCCTTTGTTAGAATTGACACTGTGTCAAATTTAGATAATGAAAATCTGCAAACACAGTACATAAAAGGTTTTTTCATGTTAACCATTACTCCACAGCCCCCTCCTAAACATTACGAGACAGGGAAAGCATGTTTAAGTAAGTAAAAAGCACTAAAAAAGGTAACCAGCAATGTTTAATTTATCATAAAACAAAAGTGCAGCACATACAGTATCTCACACGTACACCCCTCACATTTTTGTACATTTTCTTTATATCTTTTCATGTGACAATACTGAAAAAATTACACTTTGCTACAATGTAAAGTAGTGAGTGTACAGCTTGTATAACAGTGTAAATTTACTGTCCCCTCAAAATAACTCAATACACAGCCATTAATGTCTAAACCTCTGGCAACAAAAGTGAGTACACCCCTAAGTGAAAATCTTAAATTTAGGCCCAATTAGCCATTTTCCCTCCCCGGTGTCATGTGACTCATTAGTGACTATTAGACTCTCAGGTATGAATGGGGTGCAGGTGTGTTAAATTTGTTGTTATCATTTTCACTCTGTTATACTGGTCACTGGAAGTTCAACATGGCACCTCATGGCAAAGAACTCTCTGAGGATCTAAAAAAAAGAATTGTTGCTCTACGTAAAGATGGCCTAGGCTATAAGAAGATTACCAAGACCCTGAAACTGAGCTGCAGCACTGTGGTCAAGACCATGCAGCGTGTTAACAGGACAGGTTCCACTCAGAACAGGCCTGACCATGGTCGACCAAAGAAGTTGAGTGCACATGCTTAGCGTCATATCCAGAGTGCTGCCAGCATTGCTGCAGAGGTTGAAGGGGTGGGGGCAGCCTGTCAGTGCTCAGACCATACGCCGCACACTGCATCAAATTGGACTGCATGGCTGTCGTCCCAGAAGGAATCCTCTTCTAAAGATAATGCACTACAAACAGTTTGCTGAAGACAAGCAGACTAGGGACATGGATTACTGGAACCATGTCCTGTGGTCTGATGAGACCAAGATAAACTTCTTTGGTTCAGATGGTGTCAAGCGTGTTTGGCGGAAACCAGGTGAGGAGTACAAAGACAAGTGTGTCTTGCCTACAGTCAAGCATGGTGGTGGGAGTGTCATGGTCTGGGGCTGCATGAGTGCTGCAGGCACTGCGGAGCTACAGTTCATTGAGGGAACCATGAATGCCAACATGTACTGTGACATACTGAAGAAGAGCATTATCCCCTTCGGAGACTGGGCCGCAGGGCAATATTCAAACATGATAACGACCCCAAACACACGCAAGGGTAAAGGTGATGGACTGGCCAAGCATGTCTCCAGACGTAAACCTTATTGAGCTTCTGTGGGGCACCCTCAAATGGAAGGTGGAGGAGAGCAAGGTCTCTAACATCCACCAGCTCCATGATGACATCACGGAGGACTGGAAGAGGACTCCAGTGGCAACCTGTGAAGCTTTGGTTAACTTCAAGCCCAAGAGGGTTAAGGCAGTGCTAGAAAATAATGGTGGCCCCACAAAATATTAACACTTTGGGCCCAATTCGTACATTTTCACTTAGTAGTGTACTCACTTTTGTTGCCAGCGGTTTAGACATTAATGGCTGTGTGTTGAGTTGTTTTGAGAGGACAGCAAATCTACACTATTATACAAGCTGTACATTCACTACTTTACATTGTAGCAAAGTGTAATTTCTTCAGTGTTGTCACAAGAAAAGATATAATAAAATATTTACAAAAATGTGAGGGCGTACTCACTTTTGTGAGATACTGTATATTAAGCTAAATTCATAAAAAAGTGATAATCATTAGTGAAACATTTTCAGCAATAAAGTACTAATGTGACAAAGGGTCAAAAAATATACCGTGATATATATTAATCAGTGCACCTCCAAGGTGAATATAAGAAAAAAGAAAAAGTCCCAAACAATGACTTCTTGTGTGCTTGGAAAGGGATTCAAAAACACACAAAGAAAGATCCGATCCACACAAGAGGCTTACTGGAATGCCAGTGACCCCCTTATTCAGTGTAGTCAAAACTCGCGCATGCGCTGCCGAACCTCGGCCATTTTGGTTACTGGAGGAAGAACCTGTATTAATTTCTGCCTTTTTACATGCTGTTTTGCAAGTTTTAACCATGTAAGTGCAATACTTTACAAAAAAAAATTAAGGTGTTTTTACTATATTACACTATGTTGAGCCCTTAGTTTAAATATCTTACGATCTGCTGAGAGTGAGTTGGAGCTTATCACATTGCTTGACATATTTCCATTGCACTGGCTCTCCTCAACCTCAAACCTCCTAATTTGAATAAGTCACAATTCAAATTACTACTACATCTCACCACGGCGGCTAAACAATCTATAGCTAAGGCCTGGAAAACCCAAACTTTGGTTGTGGCTGAAACTAAACATAGAATTAACAGAGCCCTTATCTTTTCCAAAATGTCTGCTATTGAAGATGACAACATTGCAACATATAATAAAATATGGAAACCATGGATTAAACACTTCTTACCCCCAGATTTTGATCAACTATTGTTGATGCCTCTTTGAAATACTTTAATATTTATCTATTAATATAATATTTAAACGGGCCTTGATCTGACTGGACCGCCACCCGGAGAGACAACCTTCACCTTTTTCTCTATTTTCCTACACCCATACCTTCTTTTCTATAAATTTTACTTTTCTCCCATATTTCTTCTTCTTCTCTCTTACTTCTTCTGTCTTTCTGTTTTGGTTAGTTTTGTTACTTGTGTAATACAGATTTTTTACACATGTGATGTTCATTACATGACTTATATATATAACTTTAAAGTTTCACTTTATCAATCACTAATATCTTTGTGTCTTAAAGATTTGTTAGGAAAGTCTCCACTAAACAATTGAGGTATGACAACGTTCATCTGGTGTATCCTTCTGGATAGCCCAACATATTCTCTCATACTTAATCGAGCCCCCATCTGCTCACAGCTTGCTCCCTTCGGGGGTGAGTGGTTGGTCTGGAGACGTGATATTCTATCCTGAATATTGCTTATCTTCATTGCTCTAATCTTTTATACCTCTATTTGTATTGATATAATTGTTACTGAGGTTTATCCTCTACTGCCTTTCTTTCAATATGTATTTTTAGGGATTACTGTATTTATTTACAATTCTATTCTTGATCAGAATGTAATGTTCAGTATATTTGCTATGTACTTGTAAAATCTAATAAAAATATTAGACATATTTCCATTGCTGCCGGGAGGTTCCTGTGTTGGTGCTTATTCCTTCCATGAGATCCATCGTTATTGTCTGACAGAGTGAGTTTTGACCACTCGGAACAAGGGGTTTACTGGCATTCCGGTAAGCCTCTTGTGTGATCTTACTTTGGGTGTCATCCTGGCTATTCCTGGATCCCTTTTTAAGCACACAAGAAGTCATTGTTTGGGACTTTCTTTTTTCTAAAGCCCCGTACACACGGTCTTGCCAACAAACTTCATTTTGAGCAAGTTGGACCAACAATCCGACCGTGTGTACGCTCCATCGGGCAAACTTTTTTTGCTTTTTTTTTGTTTTCATCGGACAAATGTTCGGTCTGCAAACGGACAAACTTTTGGCCAACAAAAGTCTGATGGAGCAAAGTCCGACCGTGTGTACAGAAAACCATCGGACTTTTGTCCAATGGACAAAACAAATAATGTTAAAATCAACCAACAATAGCAGAAGTTGACCAAAGGGTGGCGGTAAAGAGCAGAAAAGAGCAGAAAAATCACGTGATGTTGGAAAAAGTTTTGGGAACGTTTGCAGAAAAGTCCTGTGGTGTGTATGCTATGGGTGTGCCCGGCCAACTCCGTTCGGACAAAAATCCACGGAAAAGTCAGATGGAAGTCCGACCGTGTGTACGAGGCTTTATACTCACCTTGGAGGTGCACTGATTAATACATCTCACAGTGTATTTTTGGACATTTTTTCACATTGGTATTTTATTGCTGAAAATGTTGCACAAATGATTATCACTTTTTTATGGATTTAGCATAATATATGTGCTGCATTTTTGTTTTATGTTATTTGACGTACCTGGTATCATAGGTATAAGTGTTCAGCAGTTATCATCTGTTCAAATCACTACTGCAGATTTTTCTTCTTTTCTTAATGTTTATTTTATGTTATGCTAGTAGATTGTGTAATTTAAGTGGGTGTTATTCCAGTTTGGCTGCAAACATGGAAGTATACTTTATTGCAGGTCCTTTGCATAAAAATAACTATTTCTGATATCTTGCAGGTCACAAAACTTTTTGTTTTTGTTTTGTATTCCTCGAGGCTGGATCTACAGTATACTAACTTAGTCAGTACAGCTAGGGAGTAAAATAGCAAGATCAAAAGTATCAAGCAAATAAAATGAAAAAATATGTTAGGAAAAGTTCTCATCAAAACATTGTACAAAAGTTGGACAAAATAAAATTTCAGGTAAATATGCCATGTTATAAATGTTCATTTCTGTTCAAAATAAATTTCTTCTGCATTGATCTGTCACAGAGATGTTAATGCTGTGTATGCTAATGAGCAAATAAGAAATTAACAGCCAAGTACTCATTTACATGCTAACAGATTTATACCCTATGAGTTATTGCTTATTTATGCCACTGGGGCTATTTAACACCGAGATAATGTAATTCTGAAGTATGAAATTTGGTGCACGTACTTGGTAAGATGAGGATATAAATTATGATGGGACTTACTTGCACCGCTAACTCTTTGTAAGACAATGAGCTGCAATCTTACGGCTTATGGAAATGGATTTTGCTGTTAAGGTGACTTTTTAAATTGGCATTTATATGAATGTAACTGGCATATGAGAGTTCTGCTATAGAGAAAAATAAGCCTCTTGTCAAAATTTGTTTTCAAAAAGGATTGTTTGTAATAGCATTCCCAAACCTTTCCATGACGACCACCACAAGTATTCAGTACTAGGGGCTTATGATTACCTATGCACATAGCACGACCGCGTACAATGAGAACTGTGTCCGTATGAGAGACAATAAACCTTTTTGGTTTGTGTGGATGCCAGTACTTACTAAACATTTCTTTAAGGGTGGAATTCTCTTTGGATATCATAAACAGCATCTTATTTCAAACAGCCTTAAAGGAAGTTTCACTCTGCCTCTTTGTATCTGGTGATAGTTTTTATTTAAAGCTGAACAATGGGATAAACACATGTTGTCTATATACATTCCCCATATCTAGGGATGAGCCGAACACCCCCCTGTTCGGTTCACACCAGAACATGCGAACAGGCAAAAAATTAGTTTGAACACATCAACACCGTTAAAGTCTATGGGACACGAACATGAAAAATCAAAAGTGTTAATTTTAAAGGCTAATATGCAAGTTATTGTCATAAAAAGTGTTTGGGGACCCGGGTCCTGCCCCAGGAGACATGTATCAATGCAAAAAAAAAGTTTTAAAAACTGACGTTTTTTCGGGAGCAGTGATTTTAATAATGCTTAAAGGGGTTTTAAATAACAAACATGTTATACTTACCTCCACTGTGCAGCTCGTTTTGCACAGAGTGGCCCCGAACCTGGTCTTCTGGGGTCCCTTGGTGGCTGTCTCGGCTCCTGCACGCAAGAATTGAACACCTTCATGCGAGCGAGCTCGCATGGTGGTAAGTTCTTGCGGGCGCGCTCCCGTGATACATCTGGCAGCTATAGCCGCTCACTGTATCACTCGGCCCCGCGACCCGGCGCTCCACGTCATTGGATATGATTGACAGCAGCGTGAGCCAATGGCTGCGCTGCTTTCAATCTATCCACTCTAGCCAATCAACGACCAGACTGAGCGGCGAAGAGGACATTGGGGCGAGCGCAACAGGTGAACAGGCTCAGGTAAGTTAAATGGGGGGGCTGGGGGGGCCGGTATTGTCAGATGTTTTTTCACCTAATGCATAGGATGCATATGAATATTAAGGGGAACACCGAACCAAAAAAAATGTGGGGGTCCCCCCAAATTCCATATCAGGCCCTTCAGGTTTGGTATGGATATTAAGGGGAACCCCACATCAAATAAAAAAAAATGGCGTGGGGTCCCCCCAAAAAGCCATACCAGACCCTTCAGGTCTGGTATGAATTTTAAGGGGAACCCGGACCAAAATAAAAAAAATGGCGTGGGGTTCCCCCAAAAATCCATACCAGACCCTTATCCAAGCATGCAACCTGGCAGGCCGCAGACAAAGAGGGGGGGGGACGAGAAAGTGCCCCCCCCTCCTGAACCGTACCAGGCCACATGCCCTCAACATGGGGAGGCTGTCCCCATGTTGATGGGGACAAGGGCCTCATCCCCACAACCCTTGCCCAGTGGTTGTGGGGGTCTGCGGGCGGGGGGCTTATCGAAATCTAGAAGCCCCCTTTAACAAAGGGGAACTCCAGATCCCGGCCCCCCTATGTGAATTGGTAACGGGGTACATTGTACTCCTACCATTTCACAAAGAAAGTGTAAAAATTTGTAAAAAAACACACAGACACAGTTGGACAAGTCCTTTATTTAAAAAAGAAAAAAAAAATTCCAGCGATGTAATCCCGTCGATGTCCAACGATGATCCATTCTCCAGCGACGCTGCAGTCTCCCCTCTTCAGCAGGAATGAAACCCCCATGACACGTAAGAGGGGGCGGGGTCACCCATCCTTATCATAGGGAGCCCCCGGGGTTCCGCTTAATATCTATACCAAACCTGAAGGGCCTGATATGGAATTTGGGGGGACCCCCACGTTTTTTCTGGTTTGGGGTACCCCTTAATATTCATACCAGACCCAAAGGGCCTGGTAATGGACTGTGGGTGGGGGGCTCATGCCGTTTTTTTTCAATGACTTTTATCTGTATTGCCGGGACCGGACAATTCATGAACAGCCACTAGTAATTTTAAATGACTTTTTTTCCTTTAGAAATTATATTTTGTGCAGGGACAGTTGTAAACACAGGAAATATGCGCTACTTTACAGGCATACTATACACACCCCCCAGGTACGAAATTTAAAGGAATATTTCACTTTTATTGTTTCACTTTAAGCATTATTAAAATCACTGCTCCATTGATACATGTCCCCTGGGGCAGGACCCGGGTCCCCAAACACTTTTTATGTCAATAACTTGCATATTAACCTTTAAAATGAGCACTTTTGATTTCTCCCATAGACTTTTAACGGTGTTCCGCGGCTTTTCGAATTTGCCGCGAACACCCCAAATTGTTCGCTGTTCGCCAAACGGGCGAACAGCCAATGTTCGAGTCGAACTCATGTTCGACTCAAACATAAAGCTCATCCCTATTCATATCTATTCTTCCTTGAATCTTGGTATGGTTTGTGTATTTCTTTCAGATCCATGAAGTTATCCACTGTGAAACTTTGCCGCTATGCAGAGCTTCCTGTAATAAAGACCGGTCACTGCCTCTCTCTCCGTGTGCAGGGTGACTGGTCTTGTCTCCACCCCTTCTTGTAGTTTTCTGTAGGCATTCTGTAGTGGGTGGAGCCTACTGGGCCCCTCTCACAGTTCTGCTCTCTGCACAGGCTATGTTCAGGACATATTGTCACTGCTACTTTTAAAAGGTAATATCTGGATTTGCAAGGTGTTGGTTAGCGAGGAAAATATTTCATTAAACATTTTTGTCAACTTAACTCCAGCCAATTTTTTAAAAGTTGTGAATAGAGATAGAAAAGAGTTTAACATTTATGTTAGATTTTTTTTTTTTCTGTTTCTGACTCCATTGGGGAAATTTTACTTCCGTTTCTGTTCACGGAGAAGAAGTTGCTACTAAATTGGAAAGGCACTGATAAAAGCAATGTCAGAATATCTAAACTTTCCCCTTCCTACAAAAATGTAGTTCCTTTCTATTTCTGTCCTGACAAGAGGGAATATCTCCAATAGGGACACAGCAATTAAAACTTCACAGTGACTATAACCCTTTCTACTTGGTCTAAATAAAAAAATGCCTGAAGTTGGGCTTTGGCTCTGGCTCTTGTAAGTACTCTACTGAGTAGTGATGAGCCGAACACCCCCGGGTTCGGTTCGCACCAGAACCCGCGAACGGACCGAAAGTTCGTACGGACATTAGAACCCTATTAAATACAATGGATGCGAACGTTCGAATTCTAAAGTGCTAATTATAACGACTATTATGCATGTTATTGTCCTAAAAAAGGGTTTGGGAACCCGGGTTCTGCACCAGGGGACATGTATCAATGCAAAAATAAGTTTTAAAAACGGTCGTTTTTCGGGAGCAGTCATTTTAATGATGCATAAAGTGAAAAAAAAAAAAGTCAAATACTCCTTTAAATATCGTACCTGGGGGGTGTCTAAAGTATGCCTGTGAAGTGCCACGTGTTTCCCGTGTTTAGAACTGTCCCTGCACAAAATGACACTTCTAAAGGAAAAAAAAGCCATTTAAAACTTCTTGCGGCTTTAATGTAATGTCTGGTCCCGGTAATATGGATGAAAATCTTTAAGAAAAATGGCATAGCTACCCCATCACCCCCCCCCCTACCCCAGCCCATTACCAGCCCCTTTGGGTCTTGTATGGATATTAAGGGGAACCCCGCACATAAAATAAAAAAGGCCCTATATACTCTGAACAGCCGTATACAGGCGGTGCATACAAGACAGGGACTGTAGGTTTGTTCTTATGTAGAATCTGTTTGTAATTTTGAACAGGTACATTGTTTAAGTGTAGCTCCAGCCCAAAAATCTATTTTTAAACTTTTTGGAAAACATAGGTAAGGGTTATCACCCCTGTAACATTTGTTTTGCTGTCTGTGCCCCTGTTCAGAACATTTCACCTCACTTTCCGTCCCAATGACAACTGTTTTTGAAATGTGGTGTTTTTCTTGAAACAAGGATTGGTGATAAAGCATCAGTACAGAGGAGACACCTTTCTCCCATATTAATTCTTACAGGAGAGAATTTTCCTTCCTAGGGGTAGATTTCCTCTCACTTCCTGTTGTCTTCTTGCGTTTGCAAGTAGGAGTCGTTTGTAAGTTGGATGTTTGAAAGTAGGGACCTGCCGTATATACTCTGCAGAAATAGGCCCCTTAGTTGTTGGTGTTGGCACAACACTGTAAGCACTCACAGTTACTCTTGGTTGGTGCTGGAACGCCCTGCTGTCAACTATTATATCAGGAATTGTAATTACATATAATTGTTGAACAGTGGTAGTAAAAATTGGGCCTTTGATGGTGGTGCTGGTGCCACAACACTGTAAGCCCTGACAGTTACTCTTGGTGGGTGCAGCAATGGGCCCTGCTGTGAATTATTAGATCAAGAATTGTAATTGCATTCCCCTGTTGAACAGGGGCTGAAAAATTGGGCCTTTCGTGGTGGTGGTGGTGGTGGTGGTGTTGCCACAACACTGTAAGCCCTCAGAGTTACTCTTGGTGGGTGCAGGAATGGGCCCTGCTGTGAATTATTAGATCAAGAATTGTAATTACATGCCCCTTTTGAACAGGGGCTGAAAAATTGGGCCTTTCGTGGTGGTGGTGGTGGTGGCGTTGCCACAACACTGTAAGCCCTCAGAGTTACTCTTGGTGGGTGCAGCAATGGGCCCTGCTGTGAATTATTAGATCAAGAATTGTAATTACATGCCCCTGTTGAACAGGGGCTGAAAAATTGGGCCTTAGGCACTGGTGGCACAACACTGCAACCCCTCACAGATACTGTACTTGGAGCACAGCAATGAGCCCTGTTGCAAAGTATTGCTTCAAAAATTGTAATTACACGCCCCTGTTAAACAGGGGCTGAAAAATTGGGCCTTAGGCACTGGTGGCACAACACTGCAACCCCTCACAGATACTGTACTTGGAGCACAGCAATGAGCCCTGTTGCAAAGTATTGGTTCAAAAATTGTAATTACACGCCCCTGTTAAACAGGGGCTGAAAAATTGGGCCTTAGGCACTGGTGGCACAACACTGCAACCCCTCACAGATACTGTACTTGGAGCACAGCAATGAGCCCTGTTGCAAAGTATTGCTTCAAAAATTGTAATTACACGCCCCTGTTAAACAGGGGCTGAAAAATTGGGCGTTAGGCACTGGTGGCGGCACCCATAAACAAAAATGATCTTCCAAGCTATCATCATCAATCGTATCATTGAGGACTCGGAGGAGGGGGATAGCCAGTCAACATAACAGCACAGGCACTCAGCATCAGTCTTGAAGGGATGTGACATGTTAAAATCAATTAGTCTGTTATATCAGCATCAGGTGTGTGGTAGCTGGTGGTGATCCAAGACTGGTTCATCTTGATGAAAGTCAGTCGATCAACCAAGTCGGTGGACAGGCGCACCCCGTGATCCGTGACAAATCCTCCAGCAGCACTGAATGTGCGTTCCGAAAGAACGCTGGATGCAGGACAGGCCAGTAGCTCAATTGTATACTGTGCAAGCTCTGGCCAGTGATCCATCCTCAAGACCCAGTAAGCCAGAGGATTTTCGGTGGGGAAGGTGTCCAAGTCTGACCTTGCCCCTAGATATTCCTGCACCATGTTTATCAGACGCTGGCGATGGTTGCTGGAACCGATCATACTTTGGGGCTGCGGACTAAAGAATTGTCTGAACGCATCGGTCAGACGGCCACCTTCCCCACCGCTCCTTCTTTGACTGGCTGAAGCGTCAGCAACTCGTTGTCCAGGACCAGGAGTTTGTAACCTCCCAGTCTCTGGGAACGCGTTGCACAGACCTTTCTGCAAGGCCTCCCGGAGTTGTCTCATCCTCTGCTCCCTCTGCGACGGTAACATAAGGTCCGCAACCTTACCCTTGTACCGTGGATCAAGGAGAGTGGCCAGCCAGTAATGGTCCCTCTCCTTGATCCGAAGAATACGAGGATCCTTCCGCAGACTTTGCAGGATCAGGGAGGCCATGCAGCGTAGGTTAGCTGAGGCATTCGGTCCGGAGTCCTCTGGGTCACTAAGGACGACATGATCCGCAGCCACCTCCTCCCAGCCACGTACAAGTCCACTGGTTTCTTGGGACTGTAAATCATCCCTAAAAGACTGCTGCTGATGATGCTGAGTGCCAGCCTCCACCTCCATGCTGACACAATCCTCCTCCTCCTCCTCCTCTTCCTGTGCGATGGGTGGGACAGAAGGAACACTGTCTGGGTAAAGGGGGCCTTGAGAGGCAAGGAAGTCCTCCTCTTCCTGCCTCTGTTCTGCCTCAAGTGCCCTGTCCATTATTCCACGCAGCGTGTGCTCCAACAGGTGGACAAGAGGTACAGTGTCACTGATGCATGCACTGTCACTGCTCACCATCCTCGTGGCCTCCTCAAATGGTGCCAGGACAGTGCATGCATCCCTGATCATGCCCCACTGGCGTGGAGAAAAAAAAACAAGCTCCCCTGACCCTGTCCTGGTGCCGTAGTCGCACAGGTACTCATTGATGGCCCTCTGCTGCGTGTGCAGCCGCTGCAGCATGGCCAACGTTGAGTTCCACCTGGTGGGCATGTCACATATAAGGCGGTTCTTGGGCAGGTTCAACTCCTTTTGCAGCTCAGCCAGGCGAGC
Organism: Rana muscosa; assembly: GCA_029206835.1. Lineage (NCBI taxonomy): Eukaryota > Metazoa > Chordata > Amphibia > Anura > Ranidae > Rana > Rana muscosa. The sequence continues at coordinate 17,993,370 of JARGYO010005626.1, forward strand.
ACTGGCATTATAAGATCTGCGGAAATGCACACAGACTTTCCTGGCCTGCCTCAGGACATCCTGTAAGCCCGGGTACCTGCCCAAGAACCGCTGCACCACCAGGTTAAGGACGTGAGCCACACAGGGCACATGAGTCAGTTGTCCCTGTCGGAGGGCGGAGAGGAGGTTGGTGCCATTGTCGCAAACCACCATTCCTGGCTTAAGCTGGCTTGGCGTCAACCACCTCTCGGCCTGGCCCTGCAGAGCAGACAGGACCTCTGCCCCAGTGTGGCTTCTGTCCCCCAAACACACCAGCGCAAGCACGGCATGGCATCTTTTTGCCTGCGTACTTGCGTAGCCCCGTGAACGGCTACGGAGCACCGCTGGTTCAGAGGACAAAGCACAGGAAGAGGCCATGGAGGAAGAAGAAGAGGAGGGGGTGGAGGAGAGAGGTGTGTCACAACCAGTAGTAGCATTTTGGAGGCGTGGCGGTGGAACAACCTCCAACACTACTGCACCTTGTCCTGCATCCTTCCCAGCTGCCAAAAGAGTGACCCAATGGGCCGTGAAAGAAAGGTAACGTCCCTGTCCATGCCTGCTGGACCATGAGTCAGCGGTAATATGCACCTTACCGCTGACCGCCCTGTCCAGCGAGGCCAAGACATTGCCTTCCACATGCCGGTAGAGAGCCGGAATAGCCTTCCGTGAGAAAAAGTGGCGTTTGGGAACCTGCCACTGAGGAACCGCACATTGCACAAACTCACGGAAGGGGGCCGAGTCTACCAACTGAAAAGGCAGCAGTTGAAGCGCTAGCAATTTAGCCAAGCTAGCATTCAACCGCTAGGCATGTGGATGGCTGGGAGTGAACTTCTTTTGACGGTCCAGCAGCTGGGGCAGGGAAATTTGCCTGCTAGAATCGGACGTCGGTGTACTGCTAGCAGAGTGGCCGCAAGTACTTGGCTGTGACACACCTAATTCTACACCTTCATTCCTCTCAGTGCATGTTTCAGAGAGGACTGAAGTTATAGTGGGGTTGGAGATCCCAGCTGATGCGGTGCAAGGAGAGGTCCGCTTTGTTCTTTGGTGTGGGTCTTTGAGGTAGGCGTGCCAACGAGCTGCATGGCAGGTCAACATATGTCTGGTCAGGCATGTGGTACCCAAGCGGCTGATGTTTTGGCCACGCGATATACGCTTGAGACATATGTTGCAAACAGCAGCTGTGCGATCTGATGCACTAGCCTCAAAAAAGGCCCACACCAAAGAACTTTTTGAATGACGGGCAGAGGCAGCGCCCTGCACAGGCGGAGCTCTGCGGTGTGATTCCGTCGGTGTACTGCCCTTACGCTGGCCACCAAAGGGCATCCTGCCTCATTGGAGATGTGCCTCCTCCTCATCCTCCACCTCCTCCTCTCTCCTATTAGGCACCCACGTGGAGTCAGTGACCTCATCATCCCCTCCCTCCTCATCACTGGAGCCAATCTGGCAGTATGCTGCAGCTGCTGGAACATGACTGCCAGATTGGTGTCCTTCTTGAGCATCCCCTCTGTCTGCTCTCACGCTACTGCCTTCCTCTAGCTGGGTTTCATCATCAGACCCTTCGAAACGCTGGGCATCCTCCTGGAGCATGTACCCAACACTGTGCTCAAACAGTTCGGGGGACTCCTCAGGAGGAGGACATGGTGGGTCTAGGGAAGGAGTGACTGATGATGAGTCTGACATTGATACCAGGGAAGAGGACGCTTTGGCAGCTGCTTTGCCAGTACCCTGAGCCTGGGTGAGAGAGGATAAGGAGGAGGAGGAGGGCTTGGTCATCCACTCTACCAAGTCTTCGGCATGATGTGGCTCAACATGTCCAGCTGCCAAAAAGTAGGACAAGCGTGTCCCATGGCCATGTGCTGATGACAATGCACCGCGTCCACGACCAGCACTGTTGCCCCCAGACACAGAGCCTGCTTGCCCTCTTTTATTGCCTCCTGACTGTCTGCCTCTCCTTGTTTGCCTTCCAGACATTCTAATGGATGGCCTGCAGGGAGATGGGAAAAAAGCAATAAGGGCTACCTTCAGGTGTCCTTCTCTGTCCCTTTACTTAAGGATTTTTAAATATGGTTGAGGATGATTGCTTTCGCACAGAATAGCACAATGACAATTTCCCTGACTGTCCAAAAAACAAGGATTTCAAAGATGGTTGATGATGAATGCTTTAGCACAGTATAGCACAATGAGAATTTCCCTCACTGGCCTTCCCTGTCCCTACAAACAAGGTTTAGCACAGTAAAACACACTGACACTCTCCCTACCTATAGTTTTCTGTCCCTATAAAAAATTTTTTTTAAAGATGGTTGATGATGAATGCTTTAGCACAGTATAGCACAATGAGAATTTCCCTCACTGTCCTTCCCTGTCCCTACAAACAAGGTTTAGCACAGTAAAACACACTGACACTCTCCCTACCTATAGTTTTCTGTCCCTATAAAAAATGTTTTTTTAAAGATGGTTGATGATGAATGCTTTAGCACAGTATAGCACAATGAGAATTTCCCTCACTGTCCTTCCCTGTCCCTACAAACAAGGTTTAGCACAGTAAAACACACTGACACTCTCCCTACCTATAGTTTTCTGTCCCTATAAAAAATGTTTTTTTAAAGATGGTTGATGATGAATGCTTTAGCACAGTATAGCACAATGAGAATTTCCCTCACTGGCCTTCCCTGTCCCTACAAACAAGGTTTAGCACAGTAAAACACACTGACACTCTCCCTACCTATAGTTTTCTGAGCCAATAATTTTTTTTTTTTAAAGATGGTTGATGATGAATGCTTTAGCACAGTATAGCACAATGAGAATTTCCCTCACTGTCCTTCCCTGTCCCTACAAACAAGGTTTAGCACAGTAAAACACACTGACACTCTCCCTACCTATAGTTTTCTGTCCCTATAATTTTTTTTTTTTAAAGATGGTTGATGATGAATGCTTTAGCACAGTATAGCACAATGAGAATTTCCCTCACTGGCCTTCCCTGTCCCTACAAACAAGGTTTAGCACAGTAAAACACACTGACACTCTCCCTACCTATAGTTTTCTGTCCCTATAAAAATTTTTTTTTAAAGATGGTTGATGATGAATGCTTTAGCACAGTATAGCACAATGAGAATTTCCCTCACTGGCCTTCCCTGTCCCTACAAACAAGGTTTAGCACAGTAAAACACACTGACACTCTCCCTACCTATAGTTTTCTGTCCCTATAAAAAATTTTTTTTTAAAGATGGTTGATGATGAATGCTTTAGCACAGTATAGCACAATGAGAATTTCCCTCACTGTCCTTCCCTGTCCCTACAAACAAGGTTTAGCACAGTAAAACACACTGACACTCTCCCTACCTATAGTTTTCTGTCCCTATAAAAAATGTTTTTTTAAAGATGGTTGATGATGAATGCTTTAGCACAGTATAGCACAATGAGAATTTCCCTCACTGTCCTTCCCTGTCCCTACAAACAAGGTTTAGCACAGTAAAACACACTGACACTCTCCCTACCTATAGTTTTCTGTCCCTATAAAAAATGTTTTTTTAAAGATGGTTGATGATGAATGCTTTAGCACAGTATAGCACAATGAGAATTTCCCTCACTGTCCTTCCCTGTCCCTACAAACAAGGTTTAGCACAGTAAAACACACTGACACTCTCCCTACCTATAGTTTTCTGTCCCTATAAAAAATGTTTTTTTAAAGATGGTTGATGATGAATGCTTTAGCACAGTATAGCACAATGAGAATTTCCCTCACTGGCCTTCCCTGTCCCTACAAACAAGGTTTAGCACAGTAAAACACACTGACACTCTCCCTACCTATAGTTTTCTGAGCCAATAATTTTTTTTTTTAAAGATGGTTGATGATGAATGCTTTAGCACAGTATAGCACAATGAGAATTTCCCTCACTGTCCTTCCCTGTCCCTATAAACAAGGTTTAGCACAGTAAAACACACTGACACTCTCCCTACCTATAGTTTTCTGTCCCTATAAAAATTTTTTTTTAAAGATGGTTGATGATGAATGCTTTAGCACAGTATAGCACAATGAGAATTTCCCTCACTGGCCTTCCCTGTCCCTACAAACAAGGTTTAGCACAGTAAAACACACTGACACTCTCCCTACCTATAGTTTTCTGTCCCTATAATTTTTTTTTTTTAAAGATGGTTGATGATGAATGCTTTAGCACAGTATAGCACAATGAGAATTTCCCTCACTGGCCTTCCCTGTCCCTACAAACAAGGTTTAGCACAGTAAAACACACTGACACTCTCCCTACCTATAGTTTTCTGTCCCTATAAATTTTTTTTTTTAAAGATGGTTGATGATGAATGCTTTAGCACAGCATAGCACAATGAGAATTTCCCTCACTGTCCTTCCCTGTCCCTACAAACAAGGTTTAGCACAGTAAAACACACTGACACTCTCCCTACCTATAGTTTTCTGTCCCTATAAAAATGTTTTTTTAAAGATGGTTGATGATGAATGCTTTAGCACAGTATAGCACAATGAGAATTTCCCTCACTGTCCTTCCCTCTCCCTACAAACAAGGTTTAGCACAGTAAAACACACTGACACTCTCCCTACCTATAGTTTTCTGTCCCTATAAAAAATGTTTTTTTAAAGATGGTTGATGATGAATGCTTTAGCACAGTATAGCACAATGAGAATTTCCCTCACTGGCCTTCCCTGTCCCTACAAACAAGGTTTAGCACAGTAAAACACACTGACGCTCTCCCTACCTATAGTTTTCTGTCCCTATAAAAAATGTTTTTTTAAAGATGGTTGATGATGAATGCTTTAGCACAGTATAGCACAATGAGAATTTCCCTCACTGTCCTTCCCTGTCCCTACAAACAAGGTTTAGCACAGTAAAACACACTGACACTCTCCCTACCTATAGTTTTCTGTCCCTATAAAAAATGTTTTTTTAAAGATGGTTGATGATGAATGCTTTAGCACAGTATAGCACAATGAGAATTTCCCTCACTGGCCTTCCCTGTCCCTACAAACAAGGTTTAGCACAGTAAAACACACTGACACTCTCCCTACCTATAGTTTTCTGTCCCTATAAATTTTTTTTTTTAAAGATGGTTGATGATGAATGCTTTAGCACAGTATAGCACAATGAGAATTTCCCTCACTGTCCTTCCCTGTCCCTACAAACAAGGTTTAGCACAGTAAAACACACTGACACTCTCCCTACCTATAGTTTTCTGTCCCTATAAAAAATGTTTTTTTAAAGATGGTTGATGATGAATGCTTTAGCACAGTATAGCAAAATGAGAATTTCCCTCACTGTCCTTCCCTGTCCCTACAAACAAGGTTTAGCACAGTAAAACACACTGACACTCTCCCTACCTATAGTTTTCTGTCCCTATAAAAAATGTTTTTTTAAAGATGGTTGATGATGAATGCTTTAGCACAGTATAGCACAATGAGAATTTCCCTCACTGTCCTTCCCTGTCCCTACAAACAAGGTTTAGCACAGTAAAACACACCGACACTCTCCCTACCTATAGTTTTCTGTCCCTATAAAAAATGTTTTTTTAAAGATGGTTGATGATGAATGCTTTAGCACAGTATAGCACAATGAGAATTTCCCTCACTGTCCTTCCCTGTCCCTACAAACAAGGTTTAGCACAGTAAAACACACTGACACTCTCCCTACCTATAGTTTTCTGTCCCTATAAAAAATGTTTTTTTAAAGATGGTTGATGATGAATGCTTTAGCACAGTATAGCACAATGAGAATTTCCCTCACTGTCCTTCCCTGTCCCTACAAACAAGGTTTAGCACAGTAAAACACACTGACACTCTCCCTACCTATAGTTTTCTGTCCCTACAAAAAATGTTTTTTTAAAGATGGTTGATGATGAATGCTTTAGCACAGTATAGCACAATGAGAATTCCCCTCACTGTCCTTCCCTGTCCCTACAAACAAGGTTTAGCACAGTAAAACAGACTGACACTCTCCCTACCTATCCTTCTCTTTCCCTAAACTAAAGGAATCCAGGTTAAGCAAGAAAAAAAAATGTCACTGTCCCTGCCTATGCTTCTCTTTCCCTGCTCCGGAACACACTACACTAGGCCGCCGTGCTGGCGGCCTTTTATAGTGTGGGGCGTGTACTAAACACCCTCAGCAATAATTGGCCACAGGCATCCTGCCTGTGGCCAATCATTGCTCTCCTCGCTGCCGGCGCTGTGATTGGCCAAGCATGCGGGGTCACAGTGCATGCTTGGCCAATCACAGCGCCTGGATGACACTGCGATGGCGTAGTGCATTGTGGGCCGCGAATTAGGCGCGAACGGCCCAAATCGTTCGTTGTTCGGCGAACGATCGAACAGCCGATGTTCGAGTCGAACGTATGTTCGACTCGAACACCGAGCTCATCCCTACTACTGAGTATTGGCACTTATGTCCAACAAGGAGTCTTTTGCTTACCTGAACAATGCTTATAAATGCTGATCATAACATTGCAGAGTTTCCAAGCTTCCAGGGAAAGGCTTGGTTATGTTAGTTGTTCTTCAGATGGTCAATCTAATTATTTTTAATGTATCTTAATGAAGAGAAGTAGAAACCATGTCCTGTACGAGAAAAAAGCAACTTACAGGAGCAATAACCTATACCAGGGATATGCAATTAGCGGACCTCCAGCTGTTGCAAAACTACATCATGCCTCTGCCTCTGGGTGTCATGCTTGCTGCTGTCAAAGTCTCGCTATGCCTCATGGGACTTGTAGTTTGGCAACAGCTGGAGGTCCGCTAATTGCATATCCCTGACCTATACAAACCCATATACATTGAAAATCTGAGGATGTGGTACATGAACAGATGTAGTTTTAAAGACACCGAAGAGACATAATTTGGGGTATGCCATGACATGTAGCTCTACAAAAACAGGAGAGAAGGCAATGGGGCATGCTTGGGCCTTAAAAGAGAAGTGCGGGTTTACAAAAAAAACAAACATACATATTCAAATAATTGGCTGCAGCCTCGATGTGATGCTACAACTGTCCCCCAATGGCACTACAGCTGGTGACTGTCAGTCATCGGCTCTCTGCTTTGCCCCTCCAGTGCTCACTGGAAGGCTGGGCTGTGGAGGGGGTGGGAGCAGCTGGCAAAGGCTCTCAGTGGTGAGATGAGAGGCTGAGCCGGGTGCCGGTCAGGCATCTGGGGGATTTCCAACATTATTGTCGGAAACCCTGCAGAGCATGGACTGGCTCTGTGATGTCAGCTGACAGCCGGGTTTGGCTGGATCTGGGTCACACAAGTGCAGAATTAAGTGCACTCCTGTGATCTCCAGGAGAAGTATGGCCAAAAAAAGGCTTGACCATACTTCTCCTTTAAGCTTTACAGAGACAGGAGTGATAGCAACAGGACATAATGGGAATTGTAGTTCTTTAAACACAGGAAAGAGGGCAGTGGGGCATACTAGGGTTATAAAGAAACAAGAAAGTCACCAATAGATTATGCTGGGCTTGTATTTTTTGGCAGCCAACACAATAGAGATCAATACTTCCTCCTTATTCTTTCTCTTAGTTTCATCTTTATCTGGTGTATCCATAGATGTGCGCAGCCTATTGCATTAGGGTGTGCACCCCAAAACTCAAACACACATGCGGGTATGAGTGTGTGTATATATATATATATATATATATACATATATATATACACACATATATATATACACACACACACACACACACATATACATACACACAACACACAATCTTTTAAATAATTGCAAACAAACATTTTGAAAAGTATTAAAACATTTTTAACAGTTTTAACACATTTTACATATTATGGCAGAGCCGGTCAGAGGGAGAAAGTGGGGGGTGTGAGAGAGAGAGGAAAGGGGGGTGAGAGAGAAAGTGTGTTGAGCGAGAGAGGGGTAGGGGGGAGAGAGAGAGACGGGTAAGAGGGAGAGAGGAGGGGTTGAGAGGAGGGAAAGAGAGATAAGGGGGTGAGAAAGAAAGTGGGTTGAAAGAGAGAGGGTGGCAAGAAACAGAGGGAGGGGGGTGAAACAGAGGGGGGAGAGAGGGGGGTTGAGAGGGGGTGAGAGGAGGGTGAGAGAAAGAGGGGTAAGAGAGACAGGGTGAGAGAGAGAGAGAGAGAGGGAGGAAGGGTGAGAGAGAGGGGGAGAGAGGAGGGATAGAGATAGAGATAGAGAGAGAGGGGAAGTGTGAGAGAGAGGGGGAGAGGGGAGGGAGAGGGATGAGAGAAAGGGGATTTACAGAGAGAGAGGGGGAGCGGGGGGCGAGAGAGAGAGAGGGGGTGAGAGAGAGGGAGTGAGCATGTAGTGCATGACAAGGCACAGTGGGTCCCCCTTGCCTCATGGCTTATGTGCCCCCCTACACTTCTGAACACTGAATGACACTGGCGCCTGGGATGATTAGGGTGTGCCCAGGCACACCCAGCACCCCCCCTGCGCACGCCTATGGGTGGATCCCAAGCTTCAAAGACGCAAATGGCCATGCCCTAACTAGGTTAGCTCCTTTGCTCAATGGACAATGGAGGCTGGAGGGGGTGCTACAATACCAGCTGAAGAAATCTAGGAAACTGTTTTAAAACACCAAGTCATAATCGTACAGTATAACATAGAATGCACCCTACCCTTTATTATGGGACTTTGTATAACCCCTTTCCCGCCGAGCGAACACATATATGTGTCTCGGCTTTCGGGGGTTATACCGGGATGATGCCACAGGCATCATCCCAGTACCGTTGTTTAGAGCCGGTGATTGGCTATCCAGGCATAACAACCGATGCAGCAAAAAGCCGCTTGGTTGTTATACCGGAGGAGCGGGAGGGGACATCCCCCTCCCGCCGCTCTGACCGGGCCTCCCGTCCCACCGGGAGACCCGATCTACGATCCGACGCTTCTAGTGCCTAGCCCCAGACTGGAATTAAGGCGTAAACGGCTTTGATTCAGTCTCCGCAATGTAAACACGGAAGCGACGTCATTACGTCATTTCCGGGTTACTCGGCTGCCAATGGCGCCGGATTTTAAAAAATACACTGTATTCAGAATAGCCGTTTTCGGCGATCTGAATACTTTGGAGTGCAAAGGAGGGATTGGGGGTCTTTTAGACCCCCGATCCCTCCATAAAGAGTACCTGTCACCACCTATTACTGTCACAAGGGATGTTTACATTCCTTGTGACAGCAATAATTTATTTTATTTTTTTAAAAACACAATTGTATATTATAAAAATAAATAAAATACATTTTAAAGTGCCCCCCTCCCTGCGAGCTCACGCAGCAAAGAAAAAGCATACGGAAGTCGCGCCCGCATATGTAAACGGTGTTCAAATCACACATGTGAGGAATCACCGCGATCGTCAGAGCGAGGGCAATAATTCTAGCACTAGACCTCCTCTGTAACTCTAACCTGGTAACCGTAAAAAAAGTTTAAAGCGTCGCCTATGGAGATTTTTAGGTACCGTAGTTTGTCGCCATTCCACGAGTGCGTGCAGTTATAAAGCATAACATGTTTGGTATCTATTTACTCGGCGTAATATCATCATTCACATTATACAAAAAAATTGGGCTAACTTTACTTTTTCATTTTTTTTTTAATTCATGAAAGTAAATTTTTCCCAAAAAGTTCAGTTTAAAACACCGCTGCACAAATACCGTGTGACATAAAATATTGTAACAATCACCATTTTATCTTATAAATTCTCTGCTAAAAAAATATATATATTGGGGGTTCTAAGTAATTTTCTAGCAAAAAATACGCATTTCAACTTGTAAACACCAAATGTCAGAAATAGGCTTAGTCATGAAAGGGCTTTAGTGTTATTTTTACTGTGGGGAATTTTACCAGTGAAAATGCTGCATGAATTTAGTTTTTTTTTAGGAAAAGTATTATTTGCATGTACTTTCACGTGGAAGTTTTATTCCACTGAATATTGACATAAAAATGTCACAAAGATTAAAAATACGAAAGGTTATAGGTATTTATTTAAATTTTTTTGTAAATTGACAGAAACACCCCTTGCAGAATTGTGAGAATTGCTATGTTTTAGTAGATGATTCGGTTAGAGTGAACTGTGCTGTGCTAAAGAAAGTAACAATTTCTGCAGTATATTTTGGTGCAGTAAAAAGAACGTGCGTTACTTATTCCTTCAGATTTTCCTTTTTTGGCTTATTGTCTCTATCATGTAACAGAATGCAGCTTGGAAATCATTTTTCTTTAGGTAGTGAGCAGTCATAAAACTGTACCGATGTTTGGCTTTTGGTATTCCAAATCAAATGTGTGTGGGGGGCATTTAACTTTCTTTATCTGGAGGTGTCCATTTTTTCTGAACAGTCAGAACATCAGAAGATGTTTTTTTTTTTTTTTAGCTGTTAGTTTCCATAGGCTGTAACTGTGTTTACGATGCTTCAGTTTCAGAATGGAGAGGAGCCACTATCTCCTGTTCATTCATCTTCAGTGCAGCTGAGGCTGCAGAGACAGGGACTGGGGAATCTGTGTCCTCAGTCCCTTTCCCTGTCTAAAAGGGGAGATGTCAGGGGTCTGTTTAGACTCCTGACACCTCACCAAATCCCCCCGAACAGGGTTGATTAAAAAATAAATAAAAAAAGGAAACCTTGTAATACATAAATATTTAAAAGTAAAATTGTAAAAACAATATATATATATATATATATATATATATATATATATATAGTAAAAAGTAAAAGAAAAAAAATTGTAAAAAAAAATAAACTGACACAGTCCATGCCTCATCAGTACCACCTATCAGTGCCCATCAGTGCTGCATATTAGTGCCACTATCACATGACATTGAAAAAGTATCGGTATCGGTGAGTACTTGAAAAGCCGGGGTTGAACCACTACTGCAGTGCTGTACCCTTTGTGACCTCTCGTGGCAGTTGTACTGCGCGGCGGGGAACCCGCTGTGCTTGCTGGGAGAGGGTATAAAGGGGGTGGACATCTTCACCACGAGGTCCGAGTCCCAGGCACCTTCAGCCTGAGGGCTGCTGTCCGTGGTCGGTGTTCAGGCGCCCTCGGCCTGTACACGTGGAGTTCGTGTTCCATCCCAGACACCTTCAGTCTGGGGTGAGGTACTCATCCAGAGGCCTGGGGCCCAGTATCTTCCGCTGGTTACCGCGAGGGAGGGATTGTACTAAGGTGCCCCTGGTGTTGGGCACCTGAATCCAGGGCGTAAAGGACCGGAGAGGTGACCCTTCGTGAAGCTGGTGCAGCATATTGCCAGTGTTGGTTGGACCTCCGGAGACCGCTTGGATGGATATCTTTCTCCAACAAGGGCCTATTCATAAAGGAAGGTAATTCATGTTCTGTGACCGGTGGCAGCGGTACATCTAGTCAATTCAGGTCAGTGGCAGAGACCTGCTATTAGGCCTGTGGCAGGGGCCTGAACAGTTCACCTGGTCGGTGGAAGCGACCAAACTCACGGTCGGTGGCAGCGACTGTGCGCCAAGCCTATTCACCAAAGAAGGAATAGGAGAGTTCATTGTGCCTGGGCCTACTCATATCCACACCCTGTTTGTTCATTTGAAAGTTCAACTGATACTGTTCATATGTGAAGAAGAATAAAGAAGTGTTGGACTTTTTATGGTGTGGGGCTCTATTACTGACAGTCAAACTTGCCCTCTGCAGGAGGGCCAGAGGCTCCATCCAGAACACAGGACTCGAAGGTAAAATAGTGTTGGCCTTCACCTCTACACCTTAGAGGACAGGGGCCGTAGTGTACCTTACCCTCCTCCCGCATACCCCTAGACAAGCAAGCCACTTTATTCACAAGGGGACGGGGGTGAGGCCGCTACACGTGGGGTCTCGGTGCCAGGATTGTGATATGGAGCCGAAGCTAATGGAGTTTGAGTGTGTCTGTCCAATGGAGTTCCGAGTAGGTCGGCCATATTGGCCAATGCGCCACGAGGCACACCTTCCTTGCACAGTTCGTGGGCGTGACTCGGAGGAAGCCCGCGAACTGAAGCGCCAAAGGGGAGGAGTCCGGCCATGTGAGGAGGATCACGTGGGGGCTGTGGCCAGAACTACGCAGTGCGCGATGGAGCAACAAGCCGTGACCATGTTTGAAAATGCCTCGAGGTTTCCAGTTTCTAATACCACGAGGATGGCTTTGACTAATGCTCCGGTTACGGATACGGGGATCCGGCTCAAGCCCCAGGGAAGATTCGCCCTGTATTCCTGCAGAGACGTTGAAGCCCTGGGCATGATTTGTCCCAGCTGTTCGGGACTAGTGTTGCAGTTGAAGCCATTCGGGTGCTGCGAAGCCTGCGGAGAGTTCTCATTCGAGGTGGAACCGTCCTTTGAAAAGCCAAGAGCTATCTACCTCGACCGCACAGGCGCCACTACTCAAGGAGGAGGAATCACCGCTTGGACAGCCATCCCCACGCGCACTGCCGGGACCTTGGAGGAGGTCTCCATCAAAAAAGAGAAATCCGAGGATGCTGCTTCCGTCACCACAGGGTCCCTGCTCCCACCGTCAAAATGGAAGGTTGGCCTGGTCAAGGCTTCCTGTGGCTGTGGAGGAGCTTCGCCTGCTGCTTGCCTGGCCTCGATGGATCCGGAGGAAAGAGTCCTGGACATTGCAATACTACTACAGGCCCAGGTGAGCCAGGGGTTGGGACTGTTGGTGTGGTTGGAGGTGTCGGGAGTCCACAGTCGGTGGAGCCCGAAAGGGGGGGTGACTCCGAGTCTACAAGGGGTTACCCGCCTGCTGAGATGTATGACACCTCCAACCTGGAGTCGCTTTCCGACAATGGAGACGATGCAGAGATCGACCAGATTTTCTGCCAGAAAGGCTGGGACAAGATACCTCTGTCCTCGTCCCGTGCAAAAAGGGACTCACCCATGTCTACAGGGGATAGTACACCCCGGGTAGAGGCACCAGCGCCTGAGGAGGAGCCCCGTCCCCAGTCTGCCCTTCGGTTCCCGGTGCCACCTGCATCTAACACTGGGGGTCAGAGACTGTCGTTTCGGACTCCTATGCCCAGTTTGGAAGTGATCAAAGCCCCTCGCCATCCGGACTGTATTGTCTTACCGGGTGTGGGGAATAAAGCTACTATGCCTCTCTTGGCCAGGCTTCAGCGCTTGTTTGGCCAGAAGGTTGCTCATGAGTATGGGTGGGAATATCCGTACTTGTCAAAGGAACTGTTATATGAGGTCGAAGTCCATCGGGAGCGTTGGTACAATGACTTCATATGGACACATTTTGGAGTGCCACACGCCCGTAGGTACCTCGCCTGCTCTCCCAAGGCATCACAAAGGTTCAAGGACTGCAAGGCGGAATGGATGCTGGGTCGGCACATCCACGCGGATAAAGTGCTGATACGCCGGAAAGACAAGGAAGATGCCGAGTATCAGATTGAAACCATGGATCAACATTTGAAGCCCCTTGTTTTGCCGCATCCCAGATTCTATCTATAGGAGGAGAGACTCCCTTCCTTTGTCCTTTTTCCCAAGTGGTAGAACTTTCTGGAGTTTGTGTTTCTTTCTCTGGGAAAATCAGTGACTGTGCCCTAGTTAAATGGGTGTTTGTGCTCTTCGGAGGAATGGAGACTGTTTCAGTTGTTTGTTCTCCTTTCTTCCGTTCGACAAAGTAATCATTGACTTTGGGGTAGTTAGAGCCAGGGCACAGAGAAGTTTCGTCTCAGGATTCGACAAGTGCTATGACCGCGGCACTGTCACCAGGTGGCAGTGTTGCGCAACGATATTCACTTCACACACACACACTTCTGGAAGGAAAGAATTTCTCTGAGGAGAGGTTTTTCCATTCCCACACGAACATATGTGTCAGGCATTTGTGTGCTTAACATTTCTTTCTTTCCCCTCTGCAGAAGAACATCCCATCAAGACCGCTGAGAATGGGGCGGGTCTTAGCTAGTGATGTGGGAAGGGGGAAAAATGTTAATGATGTGACTTGAGATGTTTTAATGTTGTGTGTTTGTTTCCTTTCCCTTCCCTTTGTGTTAGGTCCAGGCACAACTGTCAGTTTTTTCAAAATTGTATTCTTTTTGAAATTTTCAGCTAGTCTCTGGATCAGGTTATGTTACCTCCCGTTGGAGAGATGGCTTGTTCCAGACACTGGGGACCAGTGTCAAATCACCGGGGGGAGAGTGTAGCGGGCATGTACTATTTAGGGGGAGCACATGGGTGGTAGCATGACCCAGATGCACTAATTGGAAGAATAGGGCTGTATTCTGTTCGGGTGAGGACATCAGTGGTGTTTAGTTTCCTGCGGCTCAGCAGGTGGCGCTGTCACTCTGAGCCTGGGTTGAACCTCTACTGCAGGGCTGTACCCTTTGTGACCTCTCACGGCAGTTGTACTGCGGGGCGGGGAACCCGCTGTGCTTGCTGGGAGAGGGTATAAAGGGGGCGGACATCTTCACCACAAGGTCCGAGTCCCGGGCACCTTCAGCCTGAGGGCTGCTGTCCGTGGTCGGTGTTCAGGCGCCCTCGGCCTGTACACGTGGAGTTCGTGTTCCATCCAAGACACCTTCAGTCTGGGGTGAGGTACTCATCCGGAGGCCTGGGGCCCAGTATCTTCCGCTGGGTCCCGCGAGGGAGGGATTGTCCTAAGGTGCCCCTGGGGTTGGCCACCTGAATCCAGGGCGTAAAGGACCGGAGAGGTGACCCTTCGTGAAGCTGGTGCAGCATATTGCCAGTGTCGGGTGGACCTCCGGAGACCGCTTGGATGGATATCTTTCTCCAACAAGGGCATGTTCTGTGACCGGTGGCAGCGGTACATCTAGTCAATTCAGGTCAGTGGCAGAGACCTGCTATTAGGCCTGTGGCAGGGGCCTCAACAGTTCACCCGGTCGGTGGCAGCGACCAAACTCACGGTCGGTGGCAGCGACTGTGCGCCAAGCCTATTCACCAAAGAAGGAATAGGAGAGTTCATTGTGCCTGGGCCTACTCATATCCACACCCTGTTTGTTCATTTGAAAGTTCAACTGATACTGTTCATATGTGAAGAAGAATAAAGGAGTGTTGGACTTTTTATGGTGTGGGGATCTATTACTGACAGTCAAACTTGCCCTCTGCAGGAGGGCCAGAGGCTCCATCCAGAACACAGGACTCAAAGGTAAAATAGTGTTGGCCTTCACCTCTACACCTTATGCCCCATACACACGATCGTTTTTCATGCCGTTAAAAATGCAATTTTTAAAAATGGGCATTAAAACCGATCGTGTGTATGCTCCAGAGCATTTTTAACGACGTGAAAAACGGCCATTAAAAATTTCGAACATGCTCTATTTTTTCACGTCGTTTTTCATGTCGTTTTTTTTTAACGACGTGAAAAACGATGGTGTGTATGCTTTGACGAGGTGAAAAAAAACGCGCATGCTCAGAATCAAGTATGAGACGGGAGCGCACGTTCTGGTAAAACTAGCATTTGTAATGGAGATAGCACATTCGTCACGCTGTAACGGACTGAAAAGCAGGAGGCTGAAAAGCGCGAATCGTCGCTCAACAAACTTTACTAACATGAAGGGTGGCACCATCCGAACGGAACTTCCCCTTTATAGTGCCGTCGTACGTGTTGTACGTCACTGCGCTTTGCTTGAACGTTTTTTAAAATGATCGTGTGTACGCAAGACAGGCTTAAGAGGAAACATGAAAAAAAACGACGAGAAAAACGTTGGTTTAAAAAATGGCATGAAAAACGATCGTGTGTACGCCGCATTAGAGGACAGGGGCCGTAGTGTACCTCACCCTCCTCCCGCATACCCCTAGACAAGCAAGCCACTTTATTCACAAGGGGACGGGGGGTGAGACGGCTACATTTAGTTCTGCCTTAAAGCCTCACTACAGACACATTTTTATTTTAAGCTTCAAATAAAGTGGGGAATATTTAAAACATTTCTGTTAATTTTTTGTTTCTGTCACCCTTTGTGGGAATTTTTCTTCCCTTCTTTTCTCTGTGACACCTGTAGATGAAATTGAAGGGGTGTTTTTGTCTTAAGCTGGCCTTAGATGGTGCAATTTTATTTCCTGCAGCCACAGGTTGCAGCAAAAAAAAAATAAAACTTAATTCTCCCATCAACACTAAAGCCTCGTACACACGATCGGATATCCTATGGATTCTAATCCGAAGTCTTGCCTATACACCATCAGTCAAAAAACCGACCGTTCCAAACGCGGTGACGTAATACACTTTGATGAGCCGAGAAAAATTAAGTTTAATGCTTCTGAGCATGCGTCGACTTGATTCTGAGCATGCGTGGGTTTTTTATCCGATGGACTTGCCCATAGATGATCAGAATTTGCTATCGGTTTTTGATCCATCTGAAAAATGTAAAACATATTCTATTTTAAAAACTGGAAAAAAAAGACAGATAGGTCCCATACATGGATCCATCGGACTGTTTTCTCCGGTAAAACCGATCGTGTGTACAGGGCTTAACTGTGTTGTCCCTGCCACAGATCTATTGCGTTCTCCCAGCAGGGGGGCAGGGGGAGCCGTCCCGGTGGTAGAACACACAGTGATTAATGCTACAGCTATAGCCGCTGGCAATAATCACATGGAAAATCCTACAGGCTATTTGTACCAAAGTTGATTGATTTACTTGGGTACAATCAGCCTGCCCATACATGGTTCAAATCTAGGCCAGCCCCTGCTGAAGCGGCCGAGATTTGAACTATCTGTGGCCTGGCTATATACATGTTGGAGAAATTTCCCATCATTTCTTGTACTTCCTGACTCTATCTAAAATAAGTAAAATGATTTGAATAGAATTTGACGTTAAACAAGGCTACAAATAATAGCCCCCACTATACGGATTGCCTCTAGAGCATTTGCAAATCCACATATAACATACAGGAAGCGTTGAACCTCAAGCACGAAAAAAAGGTTATAGTCATATTAAAAATTACTTGAATATTACAGAAATTATAAAAAAATATGGACTTCCTGCAAACTCACTATACAGTCATTTTCTTCTAATACTAACTGATTAGCTGTCAATGACAAGAAAAGCTGAGATTTCAGTAAGCAATAATTTGGCAGCACAGTGACCTATTAGATAATGTCACATCCTGATGCAGATAAGTGTCATAAATAATAAATGTAAAAAGTGATTTCAGTCACACATGTTTATGACAGGACGCTGCTGGCCATTTCTTGTAAGTAAGACAGCTTGACAATAATAAAATGACACCTGCTGAGCATAGATTCTGCAAGAACAGAGATGCAATACATCTCAGGTCAAACTGATGTGTCATTTATCCTTAAACAAAATCTAAAATGCATGTATGTTGTATACTGAAATTTTAATTCCATGAAAATAAAATACACCTTCAAAAACATATTCAAGAAATATAGAGGCTGCCATTGCTGACCTCTTTTAAGAATGCTAGCTGCCTGGCTGGTTTGTTGATGCTATGGCTGCAATACTTTACGGGTCAGTATCAAATACAGTGATTATTTTTACTCCAACTTTCAGATGTATGCTTGTTCTGAGTCTGTGACCCAGTTGCATTGAAGCCAGATAAAGCCAGACTAGCATTTTCCCAATCCCAAATTACCTTCCAGGACAGCACACAGGCACTGTCACCAACAGGAACAGGAAACAGATCACCAAAACAAACTGTATAAGGAAATCCTTCTGCTGAACCTGTAGACAGGTGCCTGCAGAAGGATTAATGTTTTTTTGTATATGCTGACTCATGTTCTACAGTTATCTGGGTCAAGTCTGATGTCTTTCCTGTGGGGCACTCAGGGCTCCCTCAGGGACTGGGAGTCCAAGGACTCTTGACTACCAATCTTGGACTTACTGCCCATACCTCCCAACCCGCACGGATTCTGCGGGTTTCTCCCGCAGGGACATCATCTTCCCGCGTACCCGCGCGGGACACTGTTTTCCCGCATAGACCTTCAGTTCCCTCAGTCCGCCAGCGCGCCAGGCAGGGAAGCCAGGAGGAGGTCACAGCGTCACCGAAAACCAGGTTAGTCGGGCGGGCGGGTGTGTTGTATCCGATCCTTCGCTCAACAACACCACCACGTCCCTAAAAAAAAACTAAATGTCCCGCGGCACCCCCCCCCGCTCAACAACTTTGATGAGAGGGGGGAAAGAACATGAATTAATGTCCCGCAGTGGACAATAGGAAAGTTGGGAGGTATGACTGCCTTTAAAGCGGATTTCCACCCAAAAGTGGAAGCTCCACTTGTTCCCACCCTCCCCCCTCCGCTGTTACATTTGGCACCTTTAGGGGGAACAGATACCTGTCAAAACCAGGTATCCGCTCCCACTTCCGTGTAAGACCGCTGCATCTTTCTGCAGCGATCTATGAAACAACCGGCCCATCCTCCTTCCCCCTCGCTGCCTTCTGGAAGACACACAGGTCCCAGAATACAGCGGGACCATTTAAAAAGCGATGTGTGACTCGCTCATGCGCAGTAGGAAACAGGCTGTGAAGCCGCAAGGCTTCACTTCCTGTTTCCCTTAGTAAGGATGCCTGCAACCGGAGCCGATGGATATTTGCCAAACATGGACTATATGGATTCTGTGCTACCTCAGGTGGATTAGTTACCAATCATAGATGTAGCGCTACCCCTAGTTAAGAGAGCCGCTGAGTTTTGTTTCGGGCCCTGTATACAGCACCGCCAACCCCCGGAAATCTACTCAGCCCACACTGGCACAGTTAGTCTAGGGATTGTTACCTCGTAACGGTCTATACCTGATTATACACAATCTGGCAGCATTGATAGATAACCACTATCTGCAAAGATGACACCAATATCCATGTGATAAAATAGAACTGGATTTACTTTGATGTAAAGATTCAAAGTTAAACACATCACATAATATACATGCAGAGCCCTGCAGCAATAAACATATACCTCAGTGATAGTGCAGAGTGATCACCCGCCACGTGCAACTATCTTTTTTTCTATGCGCAATATGGCGCAGCAACAAAGTTTTAACCCCCACCCTGGTCAGGCCTGACCCAGATTAAAACTCTGTCCCTTATGAGAATAATTCTTCGCATGCAACTTGAACGGTGGTGCACTTTCAGGAAACAATATTTGTAATCCGACGGTAGTAAATTAGCAAGATGGGCCAAGGCAGTCACTAGGCCTAACAAAGTAAAAGGGTAACGAAGTGAGCAAGTGCTCGCTCACCACTCCGGACGCAATCCCAGTCTGGGCTTCCACCACTGTGTATCCGCACACAGTGTCTCCAACGGCCGGGTCTCCGGTCCAGCTGATGTCCGCAAACTCGAACAGAAACAGGTGCCACCCAGGCTCTGCAGTGGGGTGGAAGGCTCTTTGGTTGGTATGCAAGGCCCAGGCTTCAGGCCTTACACAGCAGCAGATCCGCACAGGGAGTCCTATTGCTTGCAGCGCGGTGTCCAAAGAGGCCAAGCCTA
This sequence comes from Rana muscosa, assembly GCA_029206835.1. Taxonomy (NCBI): domain Eukaryota; kingdom Metazoa; phylum Chordata; class Amphibia; order Anura; family Ranidae; genus Rana; species Rana muscosa. Next base: position 18,012,746 of record JARGYO010005626.1, read on the forward strand.
GCCTCGCCCTCTTCTTATATAGCCCCACCCATGAGTCTCTGCGGTGGCCCAATGCACCCTGGGTGCCGAACGGGGTTCTGGGTAACGTGGTCCAGGGGCCTTAAAGGAGACCCCGCTACACACTCCCCCCACTTAAACTCTTTGTTCCCCAAAGATAAAAGTTAACACATACTACGCACAACATTTGACAAAGCTGCATATGTTGTTGGCAGAGGAAGTTCCCACCAAAAACGAGAGGGTATACTTCCCTGCCCACAGGTCACACTGTCATTCGTGGCCTGCCTAGCTGTGCCAGCGGGTGAGTTGGGGTTGCCCCCCACCAAATAAACAGTGGAGGGATCAGGGTCTTTCACACTTCTCCTGGCAGTGACCACAGTGTCTTCTGAGCTCTTCCCCATTTGTGGGTAAGTCAACTTTCGGGGAGGCCTTATGGTCCTTCTCATTCTCCGTTCCCTTGGGATTTCTGATTCTGGTAATACAGGCTCCTCTTCTGGAACCGACTTGGGAGTTTCCACTGGTTCTTTTTCTGGAACCGACTTGGGAGTTTCCACTGGTTCTGGGACGCTCGACTCAGGAGCAGGGAGGTACATAGAATCTCTCGGATCCTCCTCTAAGAGTAAGTCACGGGCATCTTCCCAAGAATCTGACAAAGGGCTGGATGGGATGAACTCGGTAGCTTCTGCATTCAGTGTACTATCTATGGCATCTTCAGTAGGTGGAAGATCTATAGCAGAAGTTTCTGGGACCTGGGAAGGCCATAGCCAATCAAGTTCTTCTCCCTCATTCTCACTTAATTCAGAGACATCTGATTTATCAATCTGAGGAGTCTGGGACCTGGTGCTTGGCTTGGGAGTATCCAGGATGGAAGTTGACTCAGGAGAGTCCCTGGCAGGGGGTATTCGAACTGCCTCGGCAAGTGGGAGTAAATGGTTCCGATGCCAAGTCTTTAAGGGCCCCACTTTTCCTTCTGGCCTTAGTCAGTAAACAGGTAGGCCCGGCAGTTTCTTGCAAATAACGTAGGGTTCAGGTCTCCATCTGTCTGCAAGCTTGTGCTTTCCAGGGACCCCCAAGTTCCGTAGCAGCACTCTGTCTCCAGGTTGCAGATCCTGAATCCGGACCTTTAGATCAAAGTTTTTCTTGTTGCGGGCTCCCCTTTGATCCGAGGCTGCTTGTACCTGCTCATAGGCCAATTTTAAACTGTGTCTTGCTTCTCTCCTGAACATAAGTCGATAGGGCGAGTACCCTGTAGCATCACTTGTGGTACTCTTGTATGCATGTACAATTGCTGCTATATGCTTGCTCCAATGCTGCTTCTTTTCACTACTCAAAGTCCCCAGCATGTTGAGCAGGGTTCGGTTGAACCTCTCCGGCTGAGCATCACCTTGTGGATGATAGGGGGTGGTTCGGGTCTTCTTGATCCCTAAAGAATCCAGGAGCTTCCGAATCAGCCGACTTTCAAAGTCCCTCCCTTGATCCGAGTGGAGCCGTTGTGGTAGCCCGTAGTGTACAAAGTATTTCTCCATGAGTACTTTAGCTACAGTGGAAGCCTTCTGGTCTTTGGTTGGAAAAGCCTGGGCATACCGGGTGAAATAGTCGGTTATCACCAGAACATTTCCTAGTCCACTCAAGTCGGGTTCGAGGCAGAGAAAATCAATTCATACCAAATCCAGTGGGCTTTGACTTTGCAGATGGCCCATTGGGGCAGCTTGGTGGGGTAAAGTCTTCCTCTGGATGCAGCGTGCACAGGAGTGGCAGTATTCCTCGACTTCGGCCCTCATGCAGGGCCAGTAGAACCGGTCCCTAACGAGCTGGAAGGTCCTTTCCGCTCCCAAGTGGCCATGATTGTCGTGCAGGGCGACCAGGACGGTCTCTCGATGTTTTTCGGGCAGAAACAGTTGCCATTTGTCTTCTAGGTCATCAGAGGGGCCCCTTCGGTAGACCACTCCCTGATGTACCTGCAGCCTGTCCCATTCCTTCCTCAGCAGACAAGCTTCCTTTTGAAGGGTAGCGTAAGAGTTTATCTGGATCCTGACTCTCCAGGGCTTCCAGGACCAATCTCCCCATGGGGTCTTCCAATTGGTCGCACCTCAGCTCCTTTTTCGACAGTTTTGGCAAGTCAGCCTCTTCCAGCTGAGTTACCCCACAGTATTGTTTGGGGACCCCTACTACAGTGACTCCTATCTCTTCTGCTCTTGAACCCCCACTGGCCTGGAGTTCAGCCCCCTGACAGAGGGCCCGCACCCCATCGGGTGCCACTTGATTCCAGTCTTCTGTACTGCTGGGGGGAGCATGGAATCTTCTTGACAAGGCGTCCGCATCTTGATTTCCAGCCCCAGGTCTATACTTCAGGCTAAAGTTGAACGCAGACAGGGCCGCCAGCCATCTGTGTCCTGTGGAATCCAGCTTTGCTGTGGTGAAGAGATAAGTAAGGGGGTTGTTATCAGTTTTCACTGTGAATTCTGCCCCATACAAGTAGTCTTTGAGCTTGTCTACTACAGCCCATTTGAGGGCCAGGAACTCCAACTTTTGGGTGGGGTAGTTCTTTTCTGAGGGGGTTAGACTCCTGCTTACATATGCAATGGGTCTCAGTTGCCCTTCATGCTCCTGATAGAGCACTCCTCCCAAGCCATCGTGACTGGCATCCACATGGAGTTCATAAGGTTTCTTTGGGTCTGCGTAAGCCAGGACAGGGGCAGTGGTTAGGCTTTTCTTCAACATCTGGAAAGCCTCTTCACACTTCTCATTCCACTGATCCTTGACTGACTCCCCCGGCTTCCTGGGGCCCGAGTCATCCTCTTCTCCTTCCGTCTTGAGCAGCTCATTTAGGGGTTTTGCAATCCGAGCAAATCCTTCCACGAACCTCCTGTAGTAGGAACAGAACCCCAAAAAGGATCTGAGTTCTGTCACAGTGGTGGGCCTAAGCCAGGAGGTGACTGCCTCCAACTTTTCAGGGTCTGTAGCTACCCCTTCTTCGGACACTATGTGTCCCAGGTAGTTGATGGATGACTGATAGAACTGGCATTTTTCGGGTGAAAGCTTGAGTCCCTCCTCACTGAGCCTTCTAAAAACCTTCTCCAGTCTCTCCTCATGCTCTTCCAGGGTTCTCCCAAAGACAATGATGTCATCTAAGTAAACAAGAACGTAGATTAGGTTCATGTCTCCCACAGTCTTTTCCATGAGGCGTTGAAAGGTGGCTGGAGCTCCAGACAGACCCTGGGGCATCCTGTCAAACTCAAAGAACCCCACTGGAGTTATGAAAGCTGTCTTCTCCTTGTCTTCCGGATGCATAGGGATCTGATAGTACCCACTCTTGAGATCCATTACACTGAACCACCTTGCTCCGGACAAGCTCTGTAAGGCATCCTCTATCCTTGGGGTGGTATACTGGTCAGGTATGGTTCTCCTGTTGAGGGTCTTGTAGTCTATACATAGCCTCAATGACCCATTCTTCTTCCTGACCACCACTATCGGAGAAGCGTAGGGGCTTCTGGATTCTCGGATAACACCGGTTCGCTTGAGCTCGGCGAGCTGCTCCCGCAAGTCTTCGAGGTCTGCCAATGGGACTCGCCGGACTCTCTCTCTGAAGGGCTTGTCTTCCTGGAGGCGGATTCGGTGTGTGGCACTCTTCGCACACCCCACATCGAATTCATCTTGGGAAAAGATCCGCCCCCATTTGGTCAACTGGGCCTTGGCTCTCTCTTTCCATGCCCTTGGCAGGTTCGGGTTCTCCATGCAGAGCTTCTCCCAAATAGTCCTTTCTCCATCTGTCTTCTCCACATCTGACAAGACAACCGGAGTAGCAGGGCTTACCTGGCCCAGTAACATCCTGGCTGGGATTTCCATCGGACCATCCGTAGTATTCCTGACACTCACAGGTACTTTACAGTGTGCCTTCTTCAAGGCCCTCAACGGGACCACTTCTGGGACTACTTCTAAGCCCGAGTGTCCTTCCCTTGGGTCAGGTTCCAACATGACAAAGGGCCCAGGCTGCTCCCAAGTGAGCTTCACAGTGGCTCTGAGACATGTTACTTCGCCGGGTTGCAGCACTATTCCTCTTCTTCCCAGCCTCCAGACCTTTCCTACCCCCTCTTCCGGGGCCTTCTGCTCTTGGACCAGTCGCTGGTAGGCTGTCTTCAGCATTGGGTGGATCTTGAGGGCCGTGGGGTCCTTCATTTGTACTAGAGGGGCCAAGAGCCTCCGAACTAGGTCTGTGTTGGTCCCTATTATTATGGAGCTCTTGCTAGCTCCAGGCGGTCGGGGGCATACCACAGCCAGGGTGTCGAAACACTTCAGCCTTCCCGGCTACAGATGGATCAAAGGTCAGTTTTATGGACAGATAGCCATCATAAGGGAAGCTCCTGGTCCCAATCCCCCATATCTTCAACTCTTCTATCTTCTGGATGGGTAAGTTGCTCAGATGCTTGTCATAAAAGTCTCTGTATAACAAGGTCACTTGTGCCCCAGTATCCAATATGGCTCTTGTGTAGACTCCCTCCACCTGGACAGGTACTATGGGTGAGGGGCCTACCAGCTTCTCTCGATATTGCTTCGAGGGGGTTTCTTTCTTTTGATCCTTGCATTTCCCTTTTGGACTCTTTTTCTTCCATTTCTCTTTGGACTTTAGTCTCTCTTGGGCTTGGTATGCATTGATCTCCCTCCTCTTAGTGGGTGTAGCTACCCACTGAGGGACACTATTCTCTGTCTTTGGTGTGTATTCCCACTGGGGAATACTGTGTTTCTTCTGAGGGGCGGTGCCCCCTCTTTTTCTTTGCTTCTCATTCAGTTTGGAGCTCACTGGAGATGATGGGCACCCAGTTGACTCCTTCACCGGGGCCCTCTGAAGTTTTCCGCCGACTTGCGGTTATTCATTTTTTTCTTCTTGGAACTGGAACACACTTTGGCGATATGACCAGCCCCTCCACAGTTGAAACAAATTGCATCCCCCCAATCTTGCAGGGATGCGGGCGCTGAGGTGTCTGGAAACAGCTCCTTCCTCGGACTTTCCCTCTCTGGTACCCCCTGATCCTTGGCCATCAGGGAGGTCAGCATCCCCAATACTTGGGACATCTGTGACTTCAAGGTATCCACCTCTGAGTCTCTCTCTAGGGTCATGGCCGTCCTGACCATCACCGCCGGAGGATAGGTTGGTTCAACTGTTTGGCTCCTTCTTTTGTCTTCCAACATAGCCTCTTCCTCTCTTACCACTCGGATTAAGTTGGGGTACTCCAGGCTCTTCCCGTCCTGTCGAGTGCGTAACGCCAATGCGATGGGGTCTAGGGGCTGAGCTCCCCGCAACACCTTCTGAACACGGTCCTCATCCACCTTCCTTGGATCAATTCCCTTCTTCAGTATAATTTTATGCAGGATCTTATCCAGACGCCTCATGAACTCTAACAGTTTCTCTCCTGTCTTTTGGTAGCAGTGTTCCAGCTGGTAAGTGAGCTCAGTGACTTTCTCTGTTCCACCGAACACATTCTGCAAAATGTCCAGATAATCCTGTGCATCACAGTCTTTCTTGCTCAGCTTGAGGTTGCGTATGGCCTCCAAGGCAGGCCCCTTCAGACTCTCTGTGATTCTCTGTTTCTTTCGGTGTTCTGGGACTTCTCATTCTTCTAAAGCCTGAGTGGCACCGTCTAGCCACTCCTCAAATCCCTCTTCCCCCGAAGGTACAGGCTTCCTTCCAGAAAATATCCTAAGTTTTCTGTATCCCGACATCGGGTAGGCTGTAGGATCCTTCTTACACTGGGCAACAATCTCCCTCAGGACCGCGCATAATTCTGCGCTGAGGGTGGCCGGTGGTGATCCGGGACTCTCTTTCTTATGCCTTCCTGCTTTTGGGGACTGCACTGGAGATATCTGTGGAGGTGATAGAATTGGTGTCTGAAACCATCCTCCCCTGACTGGCAGCGCATGCATTAAGCTATAGGTCTGATCATCCATTGCTGTTATGCTTGGACTTTTGAAATGCTCTGGGATTTCATTCTTCCATTCTATTAGTGCGTGGGTCAGCGAAGATTTCGACCCGACAACCATGACCCATGCTTTCTGGTGTGATGATAGCGACATTATTAGCTGCTTTACCGCTACTTCTTGCCAGATCCCCGGGAGTTCAATAACTACTACCGCGGCTGAATCGGTGCCAGCCAACGCGCACCACCGTTCCACTTCTAATGGGTCCATGCCGGTACTTTTGGCGCGTTGCTTGCTGTATCAGGATCCCGGACTCGAGAGCCCCCACGTGTAGCACTACCCCCAGTTAAGAGAGCCGCTGAGTTTTGTTTTGGGCCCTGTATACAGCACCGCCAACCCCCGGCAATCTACTCAGCCCACACTGGCACAGTTAGTCTAGGGATTGTTACCTCGTAACGGTCTATACCTGATTATACAAAATCTGGCAGCATTGATAGATAACCACTATCTGCAAAGATGACACCAATACCCATGTGATAAAATATAACTGGATTTACTTTGATGTAAAGATTCAAAGTTAAACACATCACATAATATACATGCAGAGCCCTGCAGCAATAAACATATACCTCAGTGATAGTGCAGAGTGATCACCCGCCACGTGCAACTATCTTTTTTTCTATGCGCAATATGGCGCAGCAACAACGTTTTAACCCCCACCCTGGTCAGGCCTGACCCAGATTAAAACTCAGTCCCTTATGAGAATAATTCTTTGCATGCAACTTGAACGGTGGTGCACTTTCAGGAAACAATATTTGTAATCCAACGGTAGTAAATTAACAAGATAGGCCAAGGCAGTCACTAGGCCTAACAAAGTAAAAGGGTAACGAAGTAAGCAAGTGCTCGCTCACCACTCCGGACGCGATCCCAGTCTGGGCTTCCACCACTGTGTATCCGCACACAGTGTCTCCAACGGTCGGGTCCCCCGGTCCAGCTGATGTCCGCAAACTCGAACAGAAACAGGTGCCACCCAGGCTCCACAGTGGGGTGGAAGGCTCTTTGGTCCGTATGCAAGGCCCAGGCTTCAGGCCTTACACAGCAGCAGATCCGCACAGGGAGTCCTATTGCTTGCAGCGCGGTGTCCAAAGAGGCCAAGCCTAGCCTCACCCTCCTTCTTATATAGCCCCACCCATGAGTCTCTGCGGTGGCCCAATGCACCCTGGGTGCCGAACAGGGTTCTGGGTAACGTAGTCCAGGGGCCTTAAAGGAGACCCCGCTACATAGATTATGCCTTTAATGGACACTAAGGATTCTCTTCTGTTATTCATGTATGATTACCCTATGGGCACTAGAGTACCTTGTAGAGGCATTCATGTGATATGCTGCCTAATAAGAACTGTTCCTATATGTTTGCCTTTCTTCAGTAAAGTTATTGTTAAAGTGATTGTAAAGTCTAATTTGTTTCCCTATGTAGCACACGGATCCTTTTCCCCCTCTTACCTTCTGAAGCAGGGGGATAAGACACACCATGCCACATGCCCGTGTCCTCTCGATTATAAAGGTCAGGCGGTGTTACATACTTGGGTTCTGCAGCGAGTGGCTTCCTTCTTCTGGTTCTCCCCACTATGTTTATAGAGGCGAGTCCTTATCTTTCCCAAATGAGGTCAATGTTCACACAACACATCAACTCCAACGTGAGTTTATTTTATCTTGCTTTCAGGAACCAGAGATTTGAAGTGAGAAAAGGGTAGCAGATAGAAGTGGATTCAGGCACACTCTTGGCTTCGTCGGCACACGGTCCCGAGTGGGTACAGCTCACTCGGATAGTCACTCAATAGAACTAGCAGCCAGCGTGATGCTGGAACAATGACTCAGTCCCCTCCAAGAACCAGGTCAAGGAGATCCCTCCTGAACTTTAAACACTCCACAGAGGTAGTCTGCAAAGTGAGGAATCCTTCCCTCCGACAGGTCACCAGGCCTTTCCCGAGTCAGCAATACTCTATTACTCGCCCTCTTGTTATGGGATCGATCCTCCCCTGGTTTCCTCTATGTCAGATTGGTCACCCTCATGCGGGCTCCCTGGGACTCCTCTTCGGTTATAGACCCAGTCAAAGGTACTGGGCCCACCTGGAACTCTGTAGCCTTGGGCTAAAGGTGCCCGAGACTCCTTGATCAAGATGGGGCGCATCCCCCTCTGAGGGGTAGCTCTCTCCGGGCATGGGGCCCGGAATTGCCAATCCTGTGTCATGGCGTCTGCCCCTTATATATCCTCTCCCGGCATGCACAGCAGGCCAGAACCGCCCACCAACGGCAGCCAAGAGAGGACATCCAATACCTATTCCACCACCTATGGTTCAACCCCAGGCATTGGTGACCACACCACCTATACGCCCAAAGGGGAACTGCACACCAGGTGACACAGCAGTAAGGCAGAGTCCAAATAATTAAGAGACCCGAGCCAACTATTGCTCTGGTCACCCCTAAATTTAGGTATAGCGGGGTTGAATTTGGGGACCCCGCTACATACACCCCCCTCTAAATGAGACACTGTCCCCAGTGTCTGGAATAAATTCACACACTCAGTCCTGAGCAAGCGCAAATGTATTCCTGAAACTATGCACAATGCAAGGATGGTGCCTGAATCAAGACCTGAAGTATAGCAAAGAGTGAGAAGGACAGAAAAAACTGTTTTCAAATGTACATACACATTATGTAACAATCCCTCCCATCATCCTATCACAACTATATCCCACCCTTTCTCCAGTGTAGTTGCATGATGGTCTTCCTGCAGGGAAAGAAAAATATTCTACACGCTAAATATTCTACACGCTATAAACATTCTAACACTATTACTCAGAAGTGAACTATCTCTCCAAGGAAAGATAGCTCCCTTTTACTGAAGCTACATACACTAAGCCTAGTGTATGAAATAACATTTCCCTAAAATAAGTGCATAAAAGAAAAAGTCCGGCAAACCACTACCACCTAGTGGCAGCACACATCATTACCTAGCCTAAGTGCGTACAGACGCACCACAACTAGGGATGAGCTTCGTGTTCGAGTCGAACATACGTTCGACTCGAACATCGGCTGTTCGATCGTTCGACGAAGATCGAACGATTTGGGCCGTTCGCGCCAAATTCGAGTGACGCGAACGGCCCACAATGCACTACGCCATCGCAGTGTCATCCAGGCGCTGTGATTGGCCAAGCATGCACTGTGACCCCGCATGCTTGGCCAATCACAGCGCCGGCAGCGAGGAGAGCAATGATTGGCCACAGGCAGGATGCCTGTGGCCAATTATTGCTGAGGGGGTTTAGTACACGCCCCACACTATAAAAGGCCGCCAGCGCGGCGGCCTTGTGTAGTGTGTTCCGGAGCAGGGAAAGAGAAGCATAGGCAGGGACAGTGTCATTTTTTTCCTTTACTAATCCTGGATTCCTTGTGTTTAGGGACAGAGAAGGATAGGTAGGGAGAGTGTCAGTGTGTCATTCTGTGCTAAACCTTGTTTGTAGGGACAGAGAAGGACAGTGAGGGAAAGTGTCAGTGTGCTATTCTGTGCTAATCCTTGTTTGTAGGGACAGAGAAGGACAGTGAGGGAAACTGTCAGTGTGCTATTCTGTGCTAAACCTTGTTTGTAGGGACAGAGAAGGACAGTGAGGGAAAGTGTCAGTGTGCTATTCTGTGCTAATCCTTGTTTGTAGGGACAGAGAAGGACAGTGAGGGAAACTGTCAGTGTGCTATTCTGTTCTAAACCAATCTTGCTGAACCGTATTTGAAATCCTTGAGTTTAGGGACAGAGAAGGACACTCGTGGAAACTATCAGTGTGCTATTCTGTGCTAAATCTTGTTTGTAGGGACAGAGAAGGACAGTGAGGGAAACTATCAGTGTGCTATTCTGTGCTAAACCAATCTTGCTGAACCATATTTGAAATCCTTGAGTTTAGGGACAGAGAAGGACACTCAGGAAAACTATCAGTGTGCTATTCTGTGCTAAATCTTGTTTGTAGGGACAGAGAAGGACAGTGAGGGAAAGTGTCAGTGTGCTATTCTGTCCTAAACCAATCTTGCTGAACCATATTTGAAATCCTTGAGTTTAGGGACAGAGAAGGACACTCGGGGAAACTGTCAGTGTGCTATTCTGTTCTAAACCAATCTTGCTGAACCATATTTGAAATCCTTGAGTTTAGGGACAGAGAAGGACACTCGGGGAAACTATCAGTGTGCTATTCTGTGCTAAACCAATCTTGCTGAACCGTATTTGAAATCCTTGAGTTTAGGGACAGAGAAGGACACTCATGGAAACTATCAGTGTGCTATTCTGTGCTAAATCTTGTTTGTAGGGACAGAGAAGGACAGTGAGGGAAACTATCAGTGTGCTATTCTGTGCTAAACCAATCTTGCTGAACCATATTTGAAATCCTTGAGTTTAGGGACAGAGAAGGACACCCGGGGAAACTATCAGTGTGCTGTTCTGTGCTCAACCAATCTTGCTGAACCATATTTGAAATCCTTGAGTTTAGGGACAGAGAAGCACACTCGTGGAAACTATCAGTGTGCTATTCTGTGCTAAATCTTGTTTGTAGGGACAGAGAAGGACAGTGAGGGAAAGTGTCAGTGTGCTATTCTGTCCTAAACCAATCTTGCTGAACCATATTTGAAATCCTTGAGTTTAGGGACAGAGAAGGACACTCGGGGAAACTGTCAGTGTGCTATTCTGTTCTAAACCAATCTTGCTGAACCATATTTGAAATCCTTGAGTTTAGGGACAGAGAAGGACACTCGGGGAAACTATTAGACATGTGCACACTGAAATATTTCGTTTCGGAATTTCGTTTTCGTCCGAAAAATAAATTTATTAAGTTACTCCCGAAATTCGTTTTTATTTATTTTGTTTTTCGTTAAAAATTGCATTCGTCCGAAAATCTGAATTAATTAAGGTCGAATCTGTCATTGAAGGCTTATGGTGTCTGTCGAATGTTCAAAGAAGATTCGACGGAGCAGCGAAACTGTACGACTCTGCAATCATACATTTCCGGTCGAATGTTCCGCCCACAAGCAGTGATCTTTTCTCTCTATGTCGAATCTTTTCTCTCTATAATGTCGAATCTTTTCTCTCTATAATGTCAAATCTTTTCTCTCCTATGTCGAATCTTTTCTCTCTATAATGTCAAATCTTTTCTCTCTATAATGTCAAATCTTTTCTCTCTATAATGTCAAATCTTTTCTCTCCTATGTCGAATCTTTTCTCTCTATAATGTCCAATCTTTTCTCTCCTATGTCGAATCTTTTCTCTCCTATGTCAAATCTTTCCTCTCCTATGTCGAATCTTTCCTCTCCTATGTCGAATCTTTCCTCTCCTATGTCGAATCTTTCCTCTCCTATGTCGAATCTTTCCTCTCCTATGTCGAATCTTTCTCTCCTATGTCGAATCTTTTCTCTCTATAATGTCGAATCTTTTCTCTCCTATGTAGAATAATCTTGGACTAATAGAGTTAAGGTTAGGCACATTCGACCACAGGTTCGATAGACACAGATTGTTATTGTCAGCGTCACGTCGAATCTCCTATCTATATCGAACTGTTGTAGCAACGAAAACGAAAATAAAGCATTTGTTTATGTCGGATCTTTCAGTTTTCGGATTCTGTGCTTTCGTTTTCGTTTGTTAAAACGATAACGAAAATAGCTGAAATTCGGACGAAAATGCATTCGGACGAAAACGAATGCACATGTTTAGAAACTATCAGTGTGCTATTCTGTGCTAAACCAATCTTGCTGAACCGTATTTGAAATCCTTGAGTTTAGGGACAGAGAAGGACACTCATGGAAACTATCAGTGTGCTATTCTGTGCTAAATCTTGTTTGTAGGGACAGAGAAGGACAGTGAGGGAAACTATCAGTGTGCTATTCTGTGCTAAACCAATCTTGCTGAACCATATTTGAAATCCTTGAGTTTAGGGACAGAGAAGCACACTCGTGGAAACTATCAGTGTGCTATTCTGTGCTAAATCTTGTTTGTAGGGACAGAGAAGGACAGTGAGGGAAAGTGTCAGTGTGCTATTCTGTCCTAAACCAATCTTGCTGAACCATATTTGAAATCCTTGAGTTTAGGGACAGAGAAGGACACTCGGGGAAACTATCAGTGTGCTATTCTGTGCTAAATCTTGTTTGTAGGGACAGAGAAGGACAGTGAGGGAAAGTGTCAGTGTGCTATTCTGTCCTAAACCAATCTTGCTGAACCATATTTGAAATCCTTGAGTTTAGGGACAGAGAAGGACACTCGGGGAAACTATCAGTGTGCTATTCTGTGCTAAATCAATCTTGCTGAACCATATTTGAAATCCTTGAGTTTAGGGACAGAGAAGGACACTCGTGGAAACTATCAGTGTGCTATTCTGTGCTAAATCTTGTTTGTAGGGACAGAGAAGGACAGTGAGGGAAAGTGTTAGTGTGCTATTCTGTCCTAAACCAATCTTGCTGAACCATATTTGAAATCCTTGAGTTTAGGGACAGAGAAGGACACTCGGGGAAACTGTCAGTGTGCTATTCTGTTCTAAACCAATCTTGCTGAACCATATTTGAAATCCTTGAGTTTAGGGACAGAGAAGGACACTCGGGGAAACTATCAGTGTGCTATTCTGTGCTAAACCAATCTTGCTGAACCATATTTGAAATCCTTGAGTTTAGGGACAGAGAAGGACACTCGGGGAAACTATCAGTGTGCTATTCTGTGCTAAACCAATCTTGCTGAACCATATTTGAAATCCTTGAGTTTAGGGACAGAGAAGGACACTCATGGAAACTATCAGTGTGCTATTCTGTGCTAAATCTTGTTTGTAGGGACAGAGAAGGACAGTGAGGGAAAGTGTCAGTGTGCTATTCTGTCCTAAACCAATCTTGCTGAACCATATTTGAAATCCTTGAGTTTAGGGACAGAGAAGGACACTCTGGGAAACTGTCAGTGTGCTATTCTGTTCTAAACCAATCTTGCTGAACCATATTTGAAATCCTTGAGTTTAGGGACAGAGAAGGACACTCGGGGAAACTATCAGTGTGCTATTCTGTGCTAAATCTTGTTTGTAGGGACAGAGAAGGACAGTGAGGGAAACTATCAGTGTGCTATTCTGTGCTAAACCAATCTTGCTGAACCATATTTGAAATCCTTGAGTTTAGGGACAGAGAAGGACACTCATGGAAACTATCAGTGTGCTATTCTGTGCTGAATCTTGTTTGTAGGGACTAGGGATGAGCTCGGTGTTCGAGTCGAACATACGTTCGACTCGAACATCGGCTGTTCGATCGTTCGACGAAGATCGAACGATTTGGGCCGTTCGCGCCAAATTCGAGTGACGCGAACGGCCCACAATGCACTACGCCATCGCAGTGTCATCCAGGCGCTGTGATTGGCCAAGCATGCACTGTGACCCCGCATGCTTGGCCAATCACAGCGCCGGCAGCGAGGAGAGCAATGATTGGCCACAGGCAGGATGCCTGTGGCCAATTATTGCTGAGGGTGTTTAGTACACGCCTCACACTATAAAAGGCCGCCAGCACGGCGGCCTAGTGTAGTGTGTTCCGGAGCAGGGAAAGAGAAACATAGGCAGGGACAGTGACATTTATTTTTTCTTGCTTAACCTGGATTCCTTTAGTTTAGGGAAAGAGAAGGATAGGTAGGGAGAGTGTCAGTGTGTTTTACTGTGCAAATCCTTGTTTCTAGGGACAGGGAAGGACAGTGAGGGAATTCTCCTTGTGCTATAGTGTGCTTTAAAAAAACATTTTTTCTAGGGACAGAAAACTATAGGTAGGGAGAGTGTCAGTGTGTTTTACTGTGCGAATCCTTGTTTCTAGGGACAGGGAAGGACAGTGAGGGAATTCTCCTTGTGCTATAGTGTGCTTTAAAAAAACATTTTTTCTAGGGACAGAAAACTATAGGTAGGGAGAGTGTCAGTGTCTTTTACTGTGTGAATCCTTGTTTCTAGGGACAGGGAAGGACAGTGAGGGAATTCTCCTTGTGCTATAGTGTGCTTTAAAAAAACATTTTTTCTACTGACAGAAAACTATAGGTAGGGAGAGTGTCAGTGTGTTTTACTGTGCGAATCCTTGTTTCTAGGGACAGGGAAGGACAGTGAGGGAATTCTCCTTGTGCTATAGTGTGCTTTAAAAAAACATTTTTTCTAGGGACAGAAAACTATAGGTAGGGAGAGTGTCAGTGTGTTTTACTGTGCGAATCCTTGTTTCTAGGGACAGGGAAGGACAGTGAGGGAATTCTCCTTGTGCTATAGTGTGCTTTAAAAAAAAAAATTTCTAGGGACAGAAAACTATAGGTAGGGAGAGTGTCAGTGTGTTTTACTGTGCGGATCCTTGTTTCTAGGGACAGGGAAGGACAGTGAGGGAATTCTCCTTGTGCTATAGTGTGCTTTAAAAAAACATTTTTTCTAGGGACAGAAAACTATAGGTAGGGAGAGTGTCAGTGTGTTTTACTGTGCGAATCCTTGTTTCTAGGGACAGGGAAGGACAGTGAGGGAATTCTCCTTGTGCTATAGTGTGCTTTAAAAAAACATTTTTTCTAGGGACAGAAAACTATAGGAAGGAAGAGTGTCAGTTTCTTTCACTGTGATAATCCTTGTTTCTAGGGACAAAGAAGGAAAGTGAGTGAAATTCTCCTTGTGCTATAGTGTGCTTTAAAAAAACATTTTTTCTAGGGACATAAAACTATAGGTAGGGAGAGTGTCAGTGTGTTTTACTGTGCGAATCCTTGTTTCTAGGGACAGGGAAGGACAGTGAGGGAATTCTCCTTGTGCTATAGTGTGCTTTAAAAAAACATTTTTTCTAGGGACAGAAAACTATAGGTAGGGAGAGTGTCAGTGTGTTTTACTGTGCGAATCCTTGTTTCTAGGGACAGGGAAGGACAGTGAGGGAATTCTCCTTGTGCTATAGTGTGCTTTAAAAAAACATTTTTTCTAGGGACAGAAAACTATAGGTAGGGAGAGTGTCAGTGTGTTTTACTGTGCGAATCCTTGTTTCTAGGGACAGGGAAGGACAGTGAGGGAATTCTCCTTGTGCTATAGTGTGCTTTAAAAAAACATTTTTTTCTAGGGACAGAAAACTATAGGAAGGAAGAGTGTCAGTTTCTTTCACTGTGATAATCCTTGTTTCTAGGGACAAAGAAGGAAAGTGAGTGAAATTCTCCTTGTGCTATAGTGTGCTTTAAAAAAAACATTTTTTCTAGGGACAGAAAACTATAGGTAGGGAGAGTGTCAGTGTGTTTTACTGTGCGAATCCTTGTTTCTAGGGACAGGGAAGGACAGTGAGGGAATTCTCCTTGTGCTATAGTGTGCTTTAAAAAAACATTTTTTCTAGGGACAGAAAACTATAGGTAGGGAGAGTGTCAGTGTCTTTTACTGTGCGAATCCTTGTTTCTAGGGACAGGGAAGGACAGTGAGGGAATTCTCCTTGTGCTATAGTGTGCTAAAGCATTCCTCATCAACCATCTTTGAAATCCTTGTTTTTTTGGACAGTCAGGGAAATTGTCGTTGTGCTATTCTGTGCAAAAGCAATCATCCTCAACCATATTTAGAAATCCTTAAGTAAAGGGACAGAGAAGGACACCTGAAGGTAGCCCTTATTGCTTTTTTCCCATCTCCCTGCAGGCCATCTATTAGAATGTCTGGAAGGCAAACAAGGAGAGGCAGACAGTCAGGAGGCAATAAAAGAGGGCAAGCAGGCTCTGTGTCTGGGGGCAACAGTGCTGGTCGTGGACGCGGTGCATTGTCATCAGCACATGGCCATGGGACACGCTTGTCCTTCTTTTCGGCAGCTGGACATGTTGAGCCACATCATGCCGAAGACTTGGTAGAGTGGATGACCAAGCCCTCCTACTCCTCCTCATCCTCTCTCACCCAGGCTCAGGGTACTGGAAAAGCAGCTGCCAAAGCGTCCTCTTCCCTGGTATCAATGTCAGACTCATCATCAGTCACTCCTTCCCTAGACCCACCATGTCCTCCTCCTGAGGAGTCCCCCGAACTGTTTGAGCACAGTGTTGGGTACATGCTCCAGGAGGATGCCCAGCGTTTCGAAGGATCTGATGATGATACCCAGCTAGAGGAAGGCAGTAGCGTGAGAGCAGAGAGAGGGGATGCTCAAGAAGGACACCAATCTGGCAGTCATGTTCCAGCAGCTGCAGCATACTGCCAGATTGGCTCCAGTGATGAGGAGGGAGGTGATGATGAGGTCACTGACTCCACGTGGGTGCCTAATAGGAGAGAGGAGGAGGAGGAGGATGAGGAGGAGGCACATCTCCAACGAGGCAGGATTCCCTTTGGTGGCCAGCGTAAGGGCAGTACACCTACGGAATCACACCGCAGAGCTCCGCCTGTGCAGGGCGCTGCCTCTGCCTGTCATTCAAAAAGTTCTTTGGTGTGGGCCTTTTTTGAGGCTAGTGCATCAGATCGCACAGCTGCTGTTTGCAACATATGTCTCAAGCGTATATCGCGTGGCCAAAACATCAGCCGCTTGGGCACCACATGCTTGATCAGACATATGTTGACCTGCCATGCAGCTCGTTGGCAAGCCTACCTTAAAGACCCACACCAAAGAACAAAGCGGACCTCTCCTTGCACCGCATCAGCTGGGATCTCCAACCCCACTATACCATCAGTCCTCTCTGAAACCTGCACTGAGAGGAATGAAGGTGTAGAATTAGGTGTGTCACAGCCAAGTACTTGCGGCCACTCTGCTAGCAGTACACCGACGTCCGATTCTAGCAGGCAAATTTCCCTGCCCCAGCTGCTGGACCGTCGAAAGAAGTTCACTCCCAGCCATCCACATGCCCAGCGGTTGAATGCTAGCTTGGCTAAATTGCTAGCGCTTCAACTGCTGCCTTTTCAGTTGGTAGACTCGGCCCCCTTCCGTGAGTTTGTGCAATGTGCGGTTCCTCAGTGGCAGGTTCCCAAACGCCACTTTTTCTCACGGAAGGCTATTCCGGCTCTCTACCGGCATGTGGAAGGCAATGTCTTGGCCTCGCTGGACAGGGCGGTCAGCGGTAAGGTGCATATTACCGCTGACTCATGGTCCAGCAGGCATGGACAGGGACGTTACCTTTCTTTCACGGCCCATTGGGTCACTCTTTTGGCAGCTGGGAAGGATGCAGGACAAGGTGCAGTAGTGTTGGAGGTTGTTCCACCGCCACACCTCCAAAATGCTACTACTGGTTGTGACACACCTCTCTCCTCCACCCCCTCCTCTTCTTCTTCCTCCATGGCCTCTTCCTGTGGTTTGTCCTCGGAACCAGCGGTGCTCCGTAGGCGTTCAAGGGGCTACGCAAGTACGCAGGCAAAAAGATGCCATGCCGTGCTTGCGCTGGTGTGTTTGGGGGACAGGAGCCACACTGGGGCAGAGGTCCTGTCTGCTCTGCAGGGCCAGGCCGAGAGGTGGTTGACGCCACGCCAGCTTAAGCCAGGAATGGTGGTTTGCGACAATGGCACCAACCTCCTCTCCGCCCTCCGACAGGGACAACTGACCCATGTGCCCTGTGTGGCTCACGTCCTTAACCTGGTGGTGCAGCGGTTCTTGGGCAGGTACCCGGGCTTACAGGATGTCCTGAGGCAGGCCAGGAAAGTCTGTGTGCATTTCCGCAGGTCTTATAATGCCAGTGTTTGCCTGGCTGAGCTGCAAAAGGAGTTGAACCTGCCCAAGAACCGCCTTATATGTGACATGCCCACCAGGTGGAACTCAACGTTGGCCATGCTGCAGCGGCTGCACACGCAGCAGAGGGCCATCAATGAGTACCTGTGCGACTACGGCACCAGGACAGGGTCAGGGGAGCTCAGGTTTTTTTCACCACGCCAGTGGGGCATGATCAGGGATGCATGCACTGTCCTGGCACCATTTGAGGAGGCCACGAGGATGGTGAGCAGTGACAGTGCATGCATCAGTGACACTGTACCTCTTGTCCACCTGTTGGAGCACACGCTGCGTGGAATAATGGACAGGGCACTTGAGGCAGAACAGAGGCAGGAAGAGGAGGACTTCCTTGCCTCTCAAGGCCCCCTTTACCCAGACAGTGTTCCTTCTGTCCCACCCATCGCACAGGAAGAGGAGGAGGAGGAGGAGGAGGAGGAGGAGGATTGTGTCAGCATGGAGGTGGAGGCTGGCACTCAGCATCATCAGCAGCAGACTTTTAGGGATGATTTACAGTCCCAAGAAACCAGTGGACTTGTACGTGGCTGGGAGGAGGTGGCTGCGGATCATGTCGTCCTTAGTGACCCAGAGGACTCCGGACTGAATGCCTCAGCTAACCTACGCTGCATGGCCTCCCTGATCCTGCAAAGTCTGCGGAAGGATCCTCGTATTCTTCGGATCAAGGAGAGGGACCATTACTGGCTGGCCACTCTCCTTGATCCACGGTACAAGGGTAAGGTTGCGGACCTTATGTTACCGTCACAGAGGGAGCAGAGGATGAGACAACTCCGGGAGGCCTTGCAGAAAGGTCTGTGCAACGCGTTCCCAGAGACTGGGAGGTTACAAACTCCTGGTCCTGGACAACGAGTTGCTGAGGCTTCGGGCAGTCAAAGAAGGAGCGGTGGGGAAGGTGGCCGTCTGACCGATGCGTTCAGACAATTCTTTAGTCCGCAGCCCCAAAGTATGATCGGTTCCAGCAACCATCGCCAGCGTCTGATATACATGGTGCAGGAATACCTAGGGGCAAGGTCAGACTTGGACACCTTCCCCACCGAAAATCCTCGGGCTTACTGGGTCTTGAGGATGGATCACTGGCCAGAGCTTGCACAGTATGCAATTGAGCTACTGGCCTGTCCTGCATCCAGCGTTCTTTCAGAACGCACATTCAGTGCTGCTGGAGGATTTGTCACGGATCACAGGGTGTGCCTGTCCACCGACTCGGTTGATCGACTGACTTTCATCAAGATGAACTAGTCTTGGATCACCACCAGCTACCACACACCTGATGCTTATATAACAGACTAATTGATTTTAAAATGTCACATCCCTTCAAGACTGATGCTGATGCTGAGTGCCTGTGCTGTTATGTTGACTGGCTATCCTCCTCCTCCTCCTCAATGATACGATTAATGATGATAGCTTGGAAGATCATTTTGGTTTATGGGTGACGCCACCAGTGGCTAAGGCCCAATTTTTCAGCCCCTGTTTAACAGGGGCGTGTAATTACAATTTTTGATGCAATACTTTGCAACAGGCCTCATTGCTGTGCTCCAAGTACAGTATCTGTGAGGGGTTGCAGTGTTGTGCCACCAGTGCCTAAGGCCCAATTTTTCAGCCCCTGTTCAACAGGGGCATGCAATTATAATTATTGATCTAATAATTCACAGCAGGGCCCATTGCTGCGCCCACCAAGAGTAACTGTCAGGCCTTACAGTGTTGTGTCAACACCACCACCACCACCACCACCACCAAAGGCCCAATTTTTCAGCCCCTGTTCAACAGGGGCATGCAATTATAATTATTGATCTAATAATTCACAGCAGGGCCCATTGCTGCGCCCACCAAGAGTAACTGTCAGGCCTTACAGTGTTGTGGCACCAGCACCACCATCAAAGGCCCAATTTTTACTACCACTGTTCAACAATTATATGTTATTACAATTCCTGATATAATAGTTGACAGCAGGGCATTCCAGCACCCACCAAGAGTAACTGTGAGTGCTTACAGTGTTGTGCCAACACCAACACCTAAGGGGCCAATTTCTGCAGAGTATATACGGCAGGTCCCTACTTTCAAACATCCAACTTACAAACGACTACTACTTGCAAACGGAAGAAGACAACAGGAAGTGAGAGGAAATCTACCCCTTGGAAGGAAAATTCTCTCCTGTAAGAATTAATATGGGAGAAAGGTGTCTCCTCTCTACTGATGCTTTATCACCAATCCTTGTTTCAATAAAAACACCACATTTCAAAAACAGTTGTCATTGGGACGCAAAGTGAGGTGAAATGTTCTGAACAGGGGCACAGACAGCAAAAAAAATGTTACAGGGGTGATAACCCTTCCCTATGTTTTCCAAAAAGCTTAAAAATAGGTATTTGGCCTGGAGCTACACTTAAACAATGTAGCTGTTCAAAATTACAAACAGATTCTACATAAGAACAAACCTACAGTCCCTGTCTTGTATGCACCGCCTGTATACGGCTGTTCAGAGTATATAGGGCCTTTTTTATTTTGTGTGCGGGGTTCCCCTTAATATCCATACAAGACCCAAAGGGGCTGGTAATGGGCTGGGGTGGGGGGGGGGGGTTGATGGGGTAGCTATGCCATTTTTCTTAAAGATTTTCATCCATATTACCGGGACCAGACATTACATTAAAGCCGCAAGCAGTTTTAAATGGCTTTTTTTTCCTTTAGAAATGTTATTTTGTACAGGGACAGTTCTAAACATGGGAAACACGTGGCACTTCACAGGCATACTTTAGACACCCCCCAGGTACAATATTTAAAGGAATATTTGACTTTTTTTTTTCACTTTATGCATCATTAAAATGACTGCTCCCGGAAAACGTCCGTTTTTAAAACTTCTTTTTGCATTGATACATGTCCCCTGGTGCAGAACCCGGGTTCCCAAACTCTGTTTAGGACAATAACATGGATAATAGTCGTTATAATTAGCACTTTAGAATCCGAACGTTCGCATCCATTGTATTTAATAGGGTTCTAATGTTCGTGCGAACTTTCGGTCCGTTCGCGGGTTCTGGTGCGAACCGAACCCGGGGGTGTTCGGCTCATCACTAACCACAACACAAAGTTCTCTTTGGTTGATCACGGCGGCTTCCAGCTTTGCCCTGACTAACTCTACCCCAAAGTTCAGCTCTCTTTTTTTTTCAAAAGAGGGAAGGAGAAAAAAAAAACTTGTCCTTCAAACCTCCAGAGAGTAAATTCCCTGGGCATAGAGTCAAACAGCAGTTCAAGGCATTGTCCCCGAAGTGGTAAAATAAAAAAACACAAGTCCCACTTCAGAGATAAAAACTGGGATCAGGGAGATCAAGAGGCTTCCAGTCCTTATCCAAGGTCTCTATGGAATAAATCACATAGTCTCTGTTTTTACTGCAGATCACGACCCGATCCGCATGTATGTGCCGACCCAGAGTCCAATCTTTTCGGCAGCCTTTATATCGCTCAGTCATTACGGCCGAACATGTAAAATACCTATGGCCTTTCTTTATCGCCAAATGATCCCAGACAAAGTCACTGTACCATCGTTCCTGAAAGGCCTCAATTTCAAAGAGCAAGTTCCTTGGAACTTACGGATACTCCCATCCATAGTCCGTAGCAACCTTTTGATTTAATAGCCGTTGCAGTCGGGCCAAAGGCGGCATGGTCACCCGATCTCCAGTTCCTGGCAAGACAATAGCATCCGGAGATCTGCGGGGGCGTACGGGCTTCAACTGTGGCATAGGCGGCCTTAATGAGGATCGGGCCTGCGGAACAGCAGGCACAGAAGACACCGGAGCATGCAAGGTGGACACAGGAACAACTTCTCCAGCAAGAACGGGGGTTTCCACCGGGGGTACAGTTTCCCCAGAGTCCATGGGTGATCTCTTTACACTGCGGGGAGAGGTTAGCAAAATTTTGTCCCATCTCTTCTTTGCAAACAGTTCATCTATTTCGACATCATCACCAACTTCAGAGGAAGAGTCTATATCTGAGGTATCGTACTCTTCCGCTGGCATATAGTTCCTGGTCAACACTGAATCCTTTACTTTCAAAAGTTCCCGCGGGTCAGGCACCCAATTATCCCATATGGAACGGACACTAAACTTCTTCCCTTTCCCCGGCAAACATGACACAGTTCTCCCAGCCTCCTTACCTTCCCTTTCCCTGGATCGCTTGGAGATCCCTCCGGCAGGACGATCCGGTTCAGATAGGTGCTGGGTTAGGCCTTGACCACGGCCACGGGAAGCCTTCACATATCCCACCTTCCTTTTAGCAGGCGGAAGGGAGGACTCCGTTGCAACCGAGGCAGCATCCCCTGTGTTCGCGGCCTCAAGCTCCTTAATGGCTGGAGCTTCAGTCTTTAGTTCCGCTATCTCCGCGGTAGTGCACATGGGCATGGCTGTGGGAGCACACATTTCCTTCTCAGGAGCAACAGTACCTGAGATACAGTCCAGGCGGTAGACTTTCGGCACCTCCGTTGGCTGTTCTACCTCAAAGAGGAACTCCCCACAGCGGGTACATCTCCCGAAAGGGTGAAGCTGAACGACCAGTCCCTGGCAATTTACACAAATCATGCCAAAGGCCTCTGCATATCTGCACGTGTAGAGGGCAAAGCGACCTCGGGGCTTCAGCTGAATCCCTGTATCCGTCAGGAAGGCCACAACAGGGGCAACGTCCCTGGTTGAACCGGGCAAAGGAACACGAGATCCCGGTAAAGTAGACATCCATGGAGCAGAAAATATGTTGCCTCGTCAATGGTTCAGTTAGCACTGTCCCTTTGGCACCAACCACACCACGTGGAACACACACTTTGGCTGAGGCTCCTCCCCTTTTTCTTCCTTGCTGCACGCAACTCGCAGGCTTTTGCAGACTTGAGACAAGCCCACGAACTACGCAGCTGGAAATTACAGCCAGGCCTGTACTTTTCTTTCACTGGTGGCGCAGTCCAATTTTCAAAAATGGCCGACCTCCAAAGAGCCATGCGGGAAAGTAAAGTCCAGCTCCCAGAAACCGCTGCAGAATCCCGGACTCGAGCCCCCACGTGTAGCACACGGATCCTTTTCCCCCTCTTACCTTCTCAAGCAGGGGGATAAGACACACCATGCCACATGCCCGTGTCCTCTAGATTATAAAGGTCAGGCAGTGTTACACACTTGGGTCCCACATCGAGTGGCACATCAACTCCAACGTGAGTTTATATTATCTTGCTTTCAGGAACCAGAGAGTTGAAGTGAGAAAAGGGTAGCAGATAGAAGTGGATTCAGGTACACTCTTGGCTTCGTTGCCACTCGGTCCCGAGTGAGTACAGCTCATGATGCTGGAACAATGACTCAGTCCCCTCCAAGGACCAAGTCAAGGAGATCCCTCCTGAACTTTCAACACTCCGCAGAGGCAGTCTGCGAAGTGAGGAATCCTTCCCTCCGACAGGTCACCAGGGGAACTGCACGTCAGGTGACACAGCAGTAAGGCAGAGTCCAAATAATTAAGAGACCCGAGCCAACTATTGCTCTGGTCACCCCTAAATTTAGGTATAGCGGGGTTAAATTTGGGGACCCCGCTACACCTATAAAAATAACAAACATGTTATACTTACCTGCTCTGTTGCAGTGGATTTGCATAGAGCAGCCCGGATCCTCCTCTTCTCGGGTCACTCTTCTGTGATCCTGGTCCCTCCCTCGTGTTCAGTGCCCCTACAGCAAGCAGCTTGCTATGGGGGCATGAGTCACAGCTCCCTGTGTCCATTCAGACACGGAGCCCTGACCTAGCCCCACCCCATCCCCTCTCTCCCCTGATTGGCTAGCTGACTTTGACAGCAGCGGCAGCCAATGGCAATCAGGAGGGAGAATCTCGGATGGCTGAGACACTCGTGGACATCGCTGGACAGAGAGGTACCTGAGGTAAGTGTTAGGGGGGCTGAGGGAGGCTGCTGCACACAGAAGGCTTTTTATCTTAATGCATAGAATGCATTAAGATAAAAAAAACTTCTGCCTTTACAACCCCTTTAACTGTTAAATGCCTGGTCTGAAGTTTCTCTCATAAGCAGTGTATTGCATGGCAGGGCTCATAACATGGGGACTGTAGGTTAGAGTAGATAAAGTACACTTTAGTCCAGCATATATTTTTCGTTCTAGTGTATGCCACATTTCCATTGCTATGGACAATCGTACATGTATCATAGCTTAAAGCAACCAACCAGCCAGGGAGTGGATGACTTGGCGTAGGGTGACAGTTTCTCTGGTAGTAAAAGGGTGTTGTGCTCATCCCCTTCACTAGGAGCTGCTTCCCTGCTAATTGGGACCAGACCTGCAGCACAGGTAGCTAGAGTACATAGGGACCTAGCCTGGGAGTCACAGGAGAAATGTAGAGGGGCCCTTGCAAAAGAGAGTGAGCACATAGTTTAGTGTTGCCAACCACCCGTCTCCTAAAGTGTTGCCAGGCACCTTTCTTCCAGCCCACACAAACCAAAACAAACAGCTAGGCCTGCCTAAATTTACCTACACTTATCAAAAATAAACCTACTCTTGCACCTACCTAAGTAGAGGGTGCTACATAAATTTTTGTTGTACTTTGTATGATGTTATACATCAGGTGGCACATTATGTCTGTACGTTACCCATTTCCTTACACACTTGCCATGACCTCTGATTTGTTCACGTCTGTTTTGGAAGCTGTACCCTTTGTATGTACCAGGTTTTCCTATGCAGCCCGCTGCTGTATTAAATTTCTGCCTACTATCACCTGTAGCCTCTATGGGTGCTATAGGTGATTGTTGTCTCACAGGTAATAATCAGTGACTGGGTTATAAGCATCCTACAACTCACACCTCAGATATAAAGACAATGCCTTTTGTGTCTTTGTGATTTTTCAATTTTTACTTCATTTTTTGCAGTATAGACCTACTTATCCCTTTTTGATTACACCACTATTCTGGCTTCATGCATTCTACAGTGTATGTCTTTTTACTGTATTTACTGTACATACATTACAGTGTATTTAGGTTTCTATTAGAGTATGAAGTTAGGTAATCTTATTGTCAGGAATTTTATATTTATAAACCCTGAGCCAAGTCTTCAACATCCAGTGAACACTTCTGATTGTTCTATTTACCACCTGGATTGTACTGTATGTTGGATAACAGTTTATGATGCCAACCTGAAAGATGTTTTTTAATGTCTCCTAACATTATACCTGGACCCCAACCCACATGGCTGCTTTTGCTTCATACCATTGTTTGTCCATTGACCTACTGCTGCTTATTCACATGCAGTATTGTCTCTTGCATTGCTATACATATGTTACCTTTGAGCTCTAGTCTCCAGGGGCTTTACACGCATCGGCTGTCACTTTAAAACATATTGGTATTGTATCATATTTGTTCATTTCAAGCGATTATTATTACGTGACAGCCCGTGTGTGTAATGACATTTGGAGTCCAGGCAATAACAAGATTTTGTGTTTTGTGCTTTATGTTTGTTTGTTTTGCGCGCACCGTAATTAATGGTGCCTTGTGGTGAACTGAGTGACACTGTGATGCTGGGAGTCAATTGTTTTTAACGCTGAATAATTTTTGATATTAAGCCATGAATAAAGTTAATTTTTTTTTACTAATAAACCCTATTATGACTCTGTTGTCACTAAAGTAACCCCATTGGTCTCCCAGGTAGTCTTTTACGAGGGCTCTATAGTACATTACATGTTTGGTTATGGTAAAAACACCCTAATGGGTGAATGGTCTATGGAAGTTCATGAATTTTAAAAATATGCAAGGGCCCGATGCCTATTATTTTTAGCCTCTGGTGTAACCCCTGCACACACACAGGCGTTACACTGTCTCTGACACCTGGTTTCATCAGCCAGAGTTTACCCTGCCTAAGGGCTCTTTCACATGGGACGGATCCGTGAAGATCCGCCCCGTGAAGCTCCGCTTGCTCAGCGGGGATCGCTCCGTTGATCCCCGTTGAGCCGGCGGATGACTGGGCGGTCCCCGCACACTGTGCAGGGACCGCCCTGTCAGAGTGTCGCTCTCCCCTATGGGGGGATCGGATGACGACGGACCGTAGAGTCCGTTGTCATCCGATCCGCTCCGCCGACGGATGGAAAAATAGGGTTTTTCTCCATCACACTTTGGTGGAGCGGAGCGGGTCGGATGTCAGCGGACATGTCACCGCTGATATCCGTGGCTCCATAGGGCTACATGGAGCATCCGTTCAGGTCAGCCTAAAAAACTGACAGGCGGATCTGAACGGACCGTCCGTGTGAAAGGGGCCTTACACTTGCACCAACCAAGGTACACAGAAAAAAAAAAACTGCTAGAAAAGAGAAACTTTGTATTTCTTTCGATTTTTTTTTTTACTTTCTGGCAGTTTCTTCTACTGGGAGATGTGTCCAGTAGAAGGCTGGAGAGGAGCATAAAAAGTATGAGGCCTGGAGCAGCCCTGTCTTTTCCTGCTGGGGGAGTCCTTTCCTCAGAGCTTGGTGCCCTTTGAGGCAATTTTGCTGGAGTCTGCTGTTGTTCATCAATGTCCCAGCTATGGCAGAGCTGAGGGGGAGAGGCGATTTCTTAATACTGCTGGAGCTATGGATCGGATCTAGAAGATTTACTGCAGAAGTGCCTGGTGGTAGCTGCGAGGTGTGCAGCTGCCATAGGAAATTGTGAGTACTGATCCAAGCTCAAGAATCTAGTGACTGTGTGTTGTTTTACTTTGAGGTCCAGCAGTAGCTTTTTTTTTCTCTGGAACTGCTCCTTTATGGTCTCATCTCTGGTTTCCTTGATTATTGAGATAAAGTCGGCTCAAGGAATTTGCAACTAGAAAAGCATGCCCTCCCGTTACAAGGCATCACTATGGAGTATTCCATACCACCTCAACCCCTCTCTTGTTAAAGTTTCTTCAAGCAATAAATTTTAAAAAGACATCCCTTAGGCCTAGACTATTAAATGGAGCTGAAGTGAATGAAATGTTGCCCAAGTGAGTGGTGACCTCTGCACTGTTTTGGTAAACTAATGAGTTAAATCCAGTGGCTCCTATGGGAGTAACGCTACACATGAAGATATCACTTTGGGAAAGTTCATTGGTGAGATTATGCATGATCAAACTGTCATCTAATGTCAGTGACCATTTATTCTGTTGCATTTATAAATGTAATTTTTGCCACTTTAAGGCTAAGGCCTCGTACACACGACCGATTTTCTCGGCAAGAACCAGCAAGAAACTTGCTGGCAGAGAGGTCTTGCCGAGTAAATCGGTCGTGTGTACGCTGCTAGCGTGTTTCTCGTCGAGAAAACCGACAAGAAACCTCGACGAGAAAATAGAGAACCTGCTCTCTATTTTCTCGTCGAGATTCTCCTCGGCGTGTTTCTCGACGAGAAAAGTGAGTGTGTGTACACTTACCTGTCCGCCCGGAAGCCCGCGCATGTTCGAAATGAATTTGACGCATGCGCGGTAGCTTCCTAGGCATACGTAGGGTGTACCAAGATGGCGGCGACGGCATCGAATGTGACGAGCGCATGCTCGACGTAGTCGATGACGTCACCGCGTACACTCCTTTCAAAGAACCGCGGGTTCTTTGAAACAAGCGTGTGTACACTCGGCCGGGACAAGTTTCTTGTCCAAGAATCTCGTCGAAAAAAACGACATGTTTTTCTCAACGAGAATCTCAGCCGTGTGTACGAGGCCTAACTGTAGAATCCTGAAGCTGAATATTATGTTTCAATAAAAAATTTATTGAGTAAAATTTCAAAACAAGCAAATAAAAGCTTTCAAATTCACGTTCAAAAGATCCATATAGATACCAAATTTTGAGATCATACAGAGTGACGTGCTAATGTCAAGGTAAAGTAGTATTAAAATAATATTTAAAATGTGCTTATAACGTAATGCATAAGATATAAAATTGCCCCTGATGTCTCCATAGCGACTAAAAGAGTCAGAGAGACACATGTGAACATGCAACTGTAAATCAGTTACAGGGACAAATCAAAAGGAATGAAACCAAACAAAAATCATAAAAATAACATACAAACAAAGAAAATACACCAGTTGCCAGTGATATCTCAGTATAAAGGTTTAAGTACAGTATATACTCGAGTATAAGCCGAGGTACCTAATGTTGCCTCAAAAAACTGGGAAAACGTACTGACTCGATTAAGCCGAGGGTCATCCTTACTGTTCCTATCCTCACTGTTTCCTATCCTCACTGTTCTCCTATCCTCACTGTTCTCCTATCCTCACTGTTCCCTAGCTCTCTATTTTACATTGTAAATAGTACCTGTGAAGAAGTTGCGGCTGCGGCGTCCATCGTTCGAATTCCGCGGTCTCTTCCTGTTCCTTCCGTGATAGGCGATTCTCATCAGACACTCTCCGCCTATCACAATCATTCTCTCATCCTCAGTTTCCCAGCAGACACTGTGTTGGGTGTTCCGCCAATCACAGACGTCTGCTGGGAAACTGAGGATGAGAGAATGATCGTGATAGGCGGAGAGTGTCTGATGAGAATCGCCTATCACTGAAGGAACAGGAAGAGACCGCGGAATTCGAACGATGGACGCCGCAGCCGCAACGTCTTTACAGGTACTATTTTCAATGTAAAAAAATTCGCTGACTCGAGTATAAGCCGAGGGGGGGGGGGGACTTTCAGCCCAAAAAAAGGGCTGAAAATCTCGGCTTATACTCGAGTATATACGGTATATTTGAGAAAAGGCTATCCATTTAAATGGGAAGGATGCCAGGAAATTTGAGTTGAAGGCTATTACTCTCTCATATAAACAATGCAAATTCACTCTATGAATAACTTCAGAAATCTCAGGAGCCAGATCAGCTATCCATTTTTTTTTGTAATCACTAAGATAGAGGCTATGAGGATGTGAGATACAATAGTACGATATTGAAAAGGGAATCGTTCTACAGTGCCTTGAAAAAGTTTTTTCACCCCTTAAAATTTTCCACATTTTGTCATGTTTTAACCAAAAACATAAATGTAGTTTATTGGGATTTTATGTGCTAGACCAACACAAAGTGGCACATAATTGTGAAGTGGAAGGAAAATGATAAATGTTTTTCAACATTTTTTACAAATAAATGTGGCATGCATTTGTATTCAGCCCCCTTTACTCTGATACCCCTAACTGGACACTGGACAACATGCCGTTACCATGGATGGACCACCACACTATCAAATTTAAAATCACCACCAACACCATCTCCCAAAAACCAAAACACTCGATAACCATCCACTGGACAAGATCTCAGAAGAAACTACACTCTGAACTCTTCAAAACTACACTATCAAAAAAATAGGAACGCTAAATCAAAACCACTTAACAGAACAAACACTCAACGCCTTAAACAAAGCATTACTTCAAACAGCAGACATAGTCGCTCATCCGCAGAAACAATCCGGGCTGGTTTAATGACACTCTGACTCTACTGAAGCAAGAACGCAGAAGAGCTGAAGGCGCCTGGAGAAGAAACCCAACAAAGGAAAACCACACTAACTATAAAGCACTCACTAATAAATACCACAAAGCGATCTTCAAAGCAAAAAAAAAACACTTCTCAAACACCATCTCAAAGGCCCTAAACCGACCTTGCGAACTATTCAAACTAGTCGCTCAAACTATGAACCCCACATGTTTGGACCCCCCAGCAAACGAAACTCAAGAATTCTGCAATGAACTATCGGATTTTTTTTATCGACAAAATCGAAAACATTCGAGAAATGATTCAAAAGAAAAAAAAACAACCTCACTCAGCCTAAACAAGAAGAGGAAATCAATATACAAGCGTTTAAATTTTCGCTGGTCTTGATCACTATCGACATCACGAAAAACATCAGCAGAAGTCTCAGAGTCTCAGAGACAGCACATCACCAAATGACATAATCTCTACAAAACTCCTGAAAGTATATACCGACATTCTGGCACCCACCATAACACATCTCATAAATCAATCATTCAAAGAAGGCATTGTTCCGATCTCCCTCAAGCAAGGCATAGTCAAACCCCTTCTAAAGAAGCCCAACCACGACCCTAAAGACCCAAACTACCGCAGACCGGTAACAAGTCTCAACACCATATCAAAGATCATGGAGAAAGCAGTAGTACAGCAGCTACAACACCATTTGGACACCCACAAACTCTTAGATCCACTACAATCAGGCTTCCGCCCAGGCCATGGCACAGAAACAGCCCTTTTTAAAATATGGGATGACGCCCTCGAAGCAGCAGATGACGGATAATCATGTCTTCTGGTGCTGCTGGATCTCAGTGCAGCGTTCGACACAGTAGACCACAAAACCCTACTCATCCGCCTCAAAGAAGTAGCAGGAGTCGCAGACCCTGACCTACCCTGATTCGCATCCTTCTTAGAAAACCGCTCACAGACAGTGAAACTAGGAGCCTTCACCTCTGAAACTCGCGCAATTTCTTGCGGAGTCCCTCAAGGATCACCCCTTTCACCCGTGCTCTTTAACATCTACCTCTGCCCACTCCTCAAAATCATCAGCAAACAGGACCTGTGCTACCACTCATAAGCTGAAGACACCCAACTCTACTTTCGTATCACCGGAAAAAAAAAACAATATCAAGAACTGGAAAAGTGCCTCACATTGATCGATGATTGGATGACTGAGAGTCCCTTCAAACTCAATGGATCCAAAACAGAACTTCTTCTCCTCCACGCAAACCTAAAGACAAAAGCAAAGACTTCTTGTACACCACCCACCATCCTTGGACAGACCATTACCCCGAGCACCAAAGTCAAAAGTCTCGGAGTCATCTTTGACTCGGAGATGTCGATGGATGCACAAATAGGATCAGTAGTCAGCGGATCACACTATCTCCTCCACCTGCTGCGTAGACTCATCCCCTTCATCCCGGAAGAGGACACAGCAGTATTAGTAGTAGGAACAATCATCAACTCCCGACTCGACTATGCAAACTCTCTCTACATAGGACTTCCTAAATATCAGACTTCGCGCCTACAAGTCATCCAGAACATGGCAGCCAGACTGGTAACAGGGAAAATCTTGGGAATCGATCACCCCTTCACTGAGGACCCTGCATTGGTTAATCGTAAAGGATCGGGTCACGTTCAAGACCCTCTGCCTGATCCACAAGTGCGCACAAGGAAATGCTCCTCTATTTATGCGAGAAGATAAAACACTACACCCCCAAATGCACTCTCCGATCAACCAATCAAAACCTCCTCCACATCCCCAAGTCCCGCTACAAATGGAAGGAAGAACGAAGATTTGCAGTCCAAGGACCACGGCTATGGAACGCTCTACCCACGGACATCCGTATGGAAGAAAACCATCAAGCCTTCAGGAAAAAACTTAAGACCCACCTCTTCTGAAGGATCAGGACGACACTGGATGCAAAGCGCCTTGAGGCGATTTAGTTCGCATTTGCAGCGCTATACAAGTTATCACTCACTCACTCACTCACTCACTCAACTCAAATCTAGTGGAACCGATTACCTTCAGAAGTGACTTAATTAGTAAATAGAGTCCCCCTGTGTGTATTTTAATCTCAGTATAAATACAGCTGTTCTGTGAAGCCCTCAGGGGTTTGTTAGAGGACCTTAGTGAACAAACAGCATCATGAAGGCCAATGAACACACCAGACAGGTCAGGGATCAAGTTGTGGAGAAGTTTAAAGCAGGGTTATGTTATAAACAAATGTAGCTCCTTTGGTTCTCCCCCCCCCCGGTATGCCACACACCCGCAGACCCCAATTTGTTAATGGGATCTACTGGTTTTGTTACTTTGGGTCTTCAGCAAAATACCTCCTACGAGTGGATCCTTTAGCTCCGTTGTCTAGGCACACCGACGACTCCTTGGAATAAGGCCAATGTCCACACTTGAGTAAAACCTAATCAGCAAGGCTTTATTATTTTTCTGCACTTTGAGTTAAACTTGAAGAAGCAAGAGTAGAAGAGTTGAAAGATGTGGGGAAAGGTTCAGGCACGCAATACTTAAGTCCAATATCTACACTGGTCGCCACTCAAGCCTGAGTGGGTATTGCTCACCCGGATAGTCCCTATGAGAGCAGTCCTAGCAGCCAGGATGGAGCACGGACGTCAGAGAGGATGGATTCCCCTTTAGGTAGGCCTCCAAACCTCTCCCCGAGACAGCAGTACCGTCGGTATCTCCGCTGGGACTGTTCTTTCCCGGGAACTCCTTTCCTAAAGATGGCCCCCTACAAACGGGCAGCCTGGGATCCTTCTCTGAAGCGTAGGCCCTAGTCAGCGGAGCTGGGCCTACAATGCAGCAACAGGGCTCCGGGCTGAAGGTGCCCAAGGCCTAAGCACTCTAGCGCACTCTAGCGCACATCATGCCACGTGGGCCACGAGGCACACTCACTGGACCAGAGGTCCCCCCTGTAAGCCCTGGGGTCCCCCTGGAATTGCCTCACGCCAAAAGGCGTCTGCCCCTTTTGTACCCTTTCCCAGCATGCAAAGCGGGTAGACCATGCCCACTGCAGGCTGCCAAGAGAGGACACCCAAGGTGCTGCAATACCCCCATAATCCAGCCCATGCCAGCGGTGCCAGCGCCACTTGCAGGCAAAGGAGAATAACACTGCCGGGCAGTATCACACCCCGAGCAGAACAACACCTTGAACACAATTAATCTGAGCCCAATTACTGGCTCAGACTGCCCTTAAATTTCACATAGCGCCCCCAAACACAAATATCCCAAGCTTCTAACATTTTACATAGCACTGTTCAATCCATCATCTGAAAATGGAAAGAGAGTATCACAACTGCAAACCTACCGAGACATGGCCGTCCACCTAAACTGACAGGCTGGGCAAGGGGAGCATTAATCAGAAGTAGCTAAGAAGCCCATAGTAACTCTGGAGGATCTGCAGAGATCCACAGCTCAGGTGGGAGAATCTGTCTACAGGACAACTAGTAGTCGTGCACTCCACAAATCTGGTCTTTATGGAAGAGTGGCAAGAAGAAAGCCATTGTTGAAAGAAATCCATAAGAAGTCCCGTTTGCAGTTTGCGAGAAGCCATGTGAGGAGCACAGCAAACATGTGTGTAGCACACCTCCATAGGAGCTGCTGGTTTAATTTTGGGCCTGCACGTTACCTCAGTATTCATTGTCCAGGGGAAGAAAGTCTGCAGAAACTCCAATGTCCACACAAGATGTAAAACCTTAAGCAGTGAGGTTTTATTTTCCTTTTTCCATAAACATATAGAAAGGTGAAGGGAAAAGGGTAGGTTCAGGCACACGGTACAGATCATTGGGGAGAACTCCTCAAAAATACAGTCACTCACTACTCTCCCTGGAGTGGGTATTGCTCACCTGGATAGGCCCCTCTTGCCTGGCCTGGCAGCCGGTATGATGCACGAACAATATCAGGACCAGTCTCTGCCACAGACTGGTGGTGCACAAATTTGGATAATCTGGGATCCTCTGCCACAGGACTCAACAACTGAACTTCCAGCCAAACAGTCAAGAGCCTTTAAGCCGACCCGGCAGACGGTAAGGTAACTTTAGTTGCGGTGCATCCTCCAATAGATTTACCAGGCCCTCCTCAAGACACCAGCCTTCCGCTTGGTCTTTTCCAGGACAGGTCCTCCCCTGATTTCCTCTATTGAGTGGCTTCCTCCCTCAGGACGGACAGCACAGGATCACCTTCAAAGTACAGACCCAGTCAGCATAACTGGGCCTGTCTGTTGGAGTTGCAGCTTTGGACCAGCATGGTTCCGAGGCCAAGAATCACACAATACACCCCTCACGCCAGGACGGTCGTGAAGGGACGAAGGACCCCAAAAGATGGCGTCTGCCCCTTAAGTACCCTTCCCCAGCATGCTGAGCGGGTAGACCACGCCCACTAAACTGTTCCCGGGGGAAGGTACCCAATACACTCTGGCTTGTCAGTCTTCCACATTGGCCCGAGGTGGTAACGTCACCTACAAGCAAACAGTGGGAAGCTCGCCCAAAAAGCCATAGCCGGGAACAGAGGCTAATTTAACATCAATTATTTACATCTGAGCCTAGCTATTGGCTCAGATACCCTCTAAATTGAAACATAGCGCCCAGTCATTGGGAGAAGGGCGCTACATGTGGAATAAGATGCTCTGGTCAGATGAGACCACAATTGAACCTTTTGGCCTAAAAGCAAAACACTATTTGTGGCAGAAAACTAACACTGCACATCACCCTGAACACACCATCCCCACCGTGAAACATGGTGGTGGCAGCATCATGTTGTGGGGATTATTTTCTTTAGCAGGGACAGGGAAGCTAATCAGAGTTGATGGGTGTAGCGGATCTCCAATGTCCGCTGGGAAATCCTTAAAGCCGAGGAAGTACTAACTTATCCAAGGCAACCTGTTAGCCCCCAGTAACTGGACGATACACAGTTCTGGGAGTAAATCAACACTTTATTTAGCCACAGCTGGCTTTTTATAACATTCCCCATGCAAGGGGTTTAAATCATTTTCCAGGGGCATTCCCTACAGCAACTAACAGATGACAGTGATTTAATTACCTGGAACTATTTCTAACAAACTTGGTATGCGTGAGACGTTTGTCACCACATGGACAGGGCTCCACATATTTACTCATAACAATGAAACCGTGCCAGACACATTACTAGGAGTGTAATTACATCCCGTAGCAGATAATAGGTGGGTTCATTAACACACTGACAATAGATGAATGGAAAGCTACCTCAGACCCCAATTAACCCAATTACTTATTCAGACATCAGTAGACATTCTGTCTCTACATTTCCTCGAATTAATATTTACTGTCACATTTGAAGTGATCCCCACCATATTCTCAGTGTTCAGTATTTTGCTACAATGGGGAAGATGGATGGAGCCAAATACAGGATAATCTTAGAAGAAAGCCTGTTAGTGTCTGCAAAAGTCTTGAGACAGGAGGAGGTTCACCTTCCAGCAGGACAATGACCCTAAACATACAGCCAGAGCTACAATGGAATGATTTCGATCAAAGCATATTCATGTGTTAGAATGGTCCAGTCAAAGTCCAGACCTAAATCCAATTGACAATCTGTGGCAGGACTTGAAAATTGCTGTGAAATGTATATATGCTCTCCATCCAATCTGACAGATCTTGAGCTATTTTACAAAGAAGAATGGGCAAAAATGTCACTCTCCTAGATGAGCAAAGCTGATGAGACATCCCCAAAAAAGACCTGCAGCTGTAATTGCGAAAGGTGGTTCTACAAAGTATTGACTCGGGGGGGGGGGGGGGGGGCGGAATACAAATGCACGCCACAGCTTTCACATATTTGTAAAAAAAAATGGAAAACCATTTATCATTTTCCTTCCACTTCACAATTATGTGCTACTTTGTGTTGGTCTATCACATAAAATCCCAATAAAATACATTTACGTTTTTGGTTGTAACATGACAAAATGTGGAAACTTTCAAGGCACCGTATATACAGGTTAAGCAAAACTAGACCTGGGGTGGGTTTTGCTAGGATACTCGTAATTTAAAAATCAACACAAATATAGCATTCCAGAAACTGCAGAGGTTGGGGCATGCCCATAAGATGTGAAATAGGCTGCCTGTACCCCCGCAGTGGCACCAACAAAGTGGAGAGTGGTCAGGATAAATCTTTGCTAGCTTATATGGACTAAAGTAACCTCTATGTAATATCTTAAGGGCATTATCCCAATGATCAGAACAGTGGTTAGTGGTGAAGCTATATGTGATGGCAGAGACCCATGTTTCTGTGGGGATTTGTATGCCCAGTTCCCTTTCCCAATTCAGGAGGGCCCCCAACATACAGTATTCTCTAGGGTATTGAAGAAAATTGTAAAATCATGAAATTCCGCCTTTTGTTTCATATTTGGTGGTAAAGTATTGCCATACAGATGAGTTTATAGGTACATGGTTGAAGAAGTACCGTATATACTCGAGTATAAGCCGAGTTTTTAAGCACTATTTTTTGTGCTGAAAATGCCCCCCTCGGCTTATACTCGAGTCACCTTTTTGCGCCTGATCTCCCGGACTTTGGGGAGCCGGTACCGGCCGGCCGTAGGTCCCCTGGACCCCAAACTTGGCACACATATAGCCCCACTCTTCCTCTACAAGTTTGCAAAGTTTCTTGTCCGGGGGACTTACGGCCGGGGAGCACCGATTTTTCAAAACCGGGCACCCATTTTATAGACTCCTATGTTAAACGGTAATTTCTCTGGTGATTTTGGGGAGCCGGTACCGGCCGGTCGTAGGTTCTCTGGACCCCAAACTTGGCACACATGTAGCTCCACTCTTCCTCTACAAGTTTGAAAAGTTTCTTGTCCGGGAGAACCGATTTTTCAAAGCCGGGCACCCCTTCCATAGACTCCCATGTTAAACGTCAGACTAGTCATGGACACAGTGAGGCATGGATACAATGAGGCAAAGTGAGGCACACCCTAGGCTTATACTCGAGTCAATACGTTTTTCCATTTTTTTGTGGTAAAATTAGGTGCCTCGGCTTATATTTGGGTCTGCTTATACTCGAGTATGTGCGGTATGTGCTGTGAAACTGGCTAAATTGTAAAGAATGGAAAGTGCCTTTCAATATGGAAGTGGGGACTGAAGCTGAATTTTAAAAACACAACTGAATATGTGAGAAAAATAACAAATTTGCCTTTCCATCCTTTGTTTCAGTCATGGTCTGAGAAAAAATAATTTCTGATGTGCGCTCTATTTAGAATGTCTATTATGATCTCTAAATTCAGTGTCATGGGTACGCCTTCTGTTAATTTTCATATTATTGCTAACTTTGTAATTATTCACTTCCTTTTGGTCTGCTAAACATACCATTTATCCCTGGTTCACATTGATGCTACTTTGAAATCGCGCTACTTCACTTGAAGTAGCGCAATTTCAAAGTAGCAAGGTCAGTGGGATTTCAGGTGCTACTTAATAGACATCTGTGTGGCTTCATGCACAGATGTCTATTGAAGTCGCACCTGAAAGTGGCAAAAGTAGTGCAGGAACTACTTTTGCAAATCGGTGCAGCGCTGCAAAATCGGTGTCGCACCAATTGGAACAATGCCATTGTCTCCAATAGGCTGGGACTTGTCATGCGATTTGATCTCTCAAATCGCATGACAAATCACTCCAATGTGAACCTAGGCTTAAACGTGTTTTTGCCAAAAACAAAGTACGGTATACAATCTCCAAATGCAATTTCCTTTAATTCCATAAACTGTGGATGGCGTGGTGTAGTCCCACCAGTGTTCTTTATTAAACTACTCAAACTCACCCCCTATCCTATCCTAGTCTCCACAATATAAAGACTAATTATTCTGGAGTCCCAAGATAACAACTAGTAGAGGTAATTAAAATCCTTGAGATTATGCAGAAAGAATGCAGAAGACACAGAGTCACCTTTTGTGTCTCCAACTAAACAACAGAGACTGTATCAATGATGGGCTCCTGTTCATCCACCTTGAATCAATACCAAAGACGAAGTATACAATCTCCAAATGCAATGTCCTTTAATTCCAAAAGTGCAGTTAAATACACATGTATAAATGGCAGAAGTAAGCGACTGCACAGTTTCAAGCATCCCTGCTCTTCATCAAGCTGTCAGCAAATATATTAAGCACAGATCCATCTTTTATTCTCACACAAGAAGCAATCAACACATGTGAAACCCAAGTGGTAATTGATCCACCAATCAGCACTTTTATTTACTATCAATACGAGTGTCACTAATTACTAATGAGAGAAAAACAAATAGTATCTAAACATTAGGTCCTACATCGTGTACCCCATCTTCAAGAAAGTGTATACAAAATATCTACACTATATACAGTATTTATGTACTAGGTTATTGGATGGTGAGTTCTACATTTCAGAAAATCATTATCATGTTTCCCTACAGGAATAAATCGGTCCTGAAAAAAAACATAAGACATAAATTAGGTAAAAATAGTAGGATTTTTAAAACAGCTTACCTGTAAAATCCTTTTCTTGGAGTACATCACGGGACACAGAGCAGCATAGTCATTACTATGTGGGTTATATAGAATTACCTTCAGGTGCTGGCACTGGCAACTTCCAAAACAGGAAGTACCCTCCCCTATATAAGCCCCTCCCATCCGGGAGTACCTCAGTTTTGTAGCAAAGCAATACGTGTCCCCAAAAGAGGGGTGGGAGCTCTGTGTCCCTGATGTACTCCAAGAAAAGGATTTTACAGGTAAGCTGTTTTAAAAATCCTACTTTCTTGTTCATACATCACGGGACACAGAGCAGCATAGTCATTACTATGTGGGACGTCCCAAAGCAATGCCACATGAGGGGGGGGATACACCATACATAAGCTGGACGCCATCAGGCATGAGGATCTTTTGCGGCCTGCAACACACTGCGCCCAAAGGCGACATCCTCCTGACTTCTAACGTCCACCTGGTAGAACCTAGTAAACGTGTGTACTGAAGACCATGTTGCGGCCTTACAAATTTGCGCCAGGGAGGCCTGGTGATGCACTGCCCATGAAGTTCCAACTGCTCTCGTGGAGTGCGCCCTAACTTTGAACGGAGGCGGTCTACTTCTCAAGCCATAGGCTTGTATTATGACCTGTCGAATCCACTTGGCTAAAGTAGATTTTGATGCTGCCTGACCCTTTCTGGGGCCTTCCGGCAGAACAAACAAAGAATCCGTTCTACGAATCTGAGCAGTGGCTTTTAGATAAGCTTTAACTGCTCTTACTACATCCAAAGAATGCAATAACTTTTCCTCTACCGAGCTTGGTTTGGGGAAAAAAGAAGGAAGAACCACATCCTGGTTCAAGTGAAACCTCGATACCACCTTAGGAAGAAAGGCTGGGTGAGGACGTAATACTACTCTGTCCTTATGGATAACCAGATATGGCTCTTTACAGGACATGGCGGCTAATTCCGACACTCTTCTAGCCGAGCATATGGCTACTAAAAATATCAATTTCCTGGTGAGTAGAACCAAGGAAATGTGCCGCAAAGGTTCAAATGGCTGCTTCTGCAGAACCGACAGAACCAAATTTAGATCCCATGGGCATATGGGAGCCTTAATCGGTGGAATAATACGAGTCACACCTTGCATAAAGGATTTGACAAGTGAATGCATAGCCAGGGGCCTTTGAAATAGTATTGACAAGGCCGAAACCTGGCCCTTGATAGTACTTAAGGCAAACTTCCTGTCTACAGCCCACTGCAGGAAGTCCAGAATTCTGCCTATAACGTACTTACGTGGATGCCATTTTCTGGCCTCGCACCAAGTGATGTACGCCTTCCAAACTCTATAGTAGATCTGCCTGGATACAGGCTTCCTGGCATTGATTATAGTTGATACCACAGAGTTAGAGAGACCTCTCTTCTTTAGGATGTGGGATTCAATAGCCAGGCCGTTAAACTTAGAGTTAGTAAGGAAGGGTGGTATATCGGTCCTTGCGAAAGCAGGTCCGGACGACGTGGAAGGGTCCAAGGACTCCCCACAGACATTTTGATGATCTCCGCGTACCAGGCCCTTCGGGGCCACGCTGGAGCCACCAGGATCACCGGCTTCTTCTCCAACCTGACTCTGCGAAGGAGTCGAGGCAACAATTGTAGCGGAGGGAATGCATATATCAGTCTGAACTGATCCCAAGGGAACACCAGAGCATCCGAGCCGCAAGCGAGGGGATCCCTTGTCCGGGAGACAAATCTGTCCACCTTTGCGTTGAATCTGGATGCTAGCAGATCTACATCCGGTGTTCCCCACCGCTGACATATTGCTCGGAAGACCTCGGGATGAAGGGACCATTCCCCTGGGCATAACTGTTGGCGACTCAGAAAGTCCGCCTTCCAATTCTCCACCCCTGGAATGAAGACAGCTGATATACATGGGACATGCTTTTCTGCCCATTCCAGGATGTGACTTACTTCCCTCTGGGCTGCACGACTCCTGGTGCCTCCCTGATGATTGATATATGCCACTGCTGTGGCATTGTCTGATTGAATTCTGACAGGGGACCCTTGGAGTCTGGATGTCCAGGCTACTAGGGCGTACCGGGCTGCTCGTATCTCTAAGAGATTGGTGGGCAGGGTTTTTACTACATTTGACCATCTGCCCTGGAGAGACCATTGCTCCAGTACTGCCCCCCAGCCTATAAGGCTGGCATCTGTAGTGACCACCTTCCAAGATATCGGGCTGAAGGGTTTTCCCTTCTGGAGATTCTGGGGGATCAACCACCAGCAGAGACTCTTCCGAACGGAAGGGGACAAAGCCATCGGGAAGTCTAGAGCCTGAACTTTTCCGTTCCATGCTGACAATATGGCCCTTTGTAAATTCCTTGAGTGGAATTGGGCGTATGGTACAGCTTCGAATGATGCTACCATCTTTCCTAGCAGCCTCATGCACAGGCGTATGGACGGCTGTCTTTTTGCACAAAGCAGACGGACCAAGGCCCTCAAAGAGGATACCTTGTCTAGAGGTAAGAAAATCTTCCTCTGGTCTGAATCCAGCCGTAGCCCTAGATATACCAGGTTTTTCACTGGCTGTAGGGCTGACTTGTCCAGGTTGATGACCCAACCGTGAGATTCTAGATACTTGATTGTATCGACAATTACCACTTCTAGCTTGGCAACTGAGTGGTCCATCAACAACAGGTCGTCTAGGTATGCCATTATCGTTACACCCCGTGTTCTTAGATCGGCCAACAGTGGGGCCAGAATTTTTGTGAACACTCGTGGTGCTGTGGCCAGACCGAATGGTAAGGCTCTGAACTGAAAATGGCGCCCTTCTACTGCAAAGCGTAGGAATTTTTGATGACCTGGAAAGATGGGAACATGCAAGTAAGCATCTTTGATGTCGATCGAGGCTAACCATTCCTCCCCTTGTAGGGCAGCGGTGACCGATCGGATCGACTCCATCCGGAAAGACCGGACGTTTAGAAATTTGTTTAGACTCTTTAGGTCCAATATGGGTCTTATGTCCCCGTTTGGCTTCGGGACTGTGAAAAGGTTTGAGTAGAAACCCAACCCCCACTCTTCCATAGGAACCTCCATAATTACTCCTTGGAGCAATAGTTGTTCTAACGCCAATAGGAGAGACCCTCTTTTCAGAGGGTCTCTTGGCATGCCTGACCACATAAAATGGGACGGAGGAGACTCTTTTAACTCCAACTTGTATCCCAGAGTTACTGCGGAGAGCATCCATCTGTCTTTGATCGTCTCCCGCCAGGTCTCTGCGAACAACTGAAGTCTTCCCCCCACCCGTTTGAGTGGGGGCAGCCCTTCATAGGCTTGACTTGGAGGCTGGTTTAGTACCTCTTCGGATCCAGGGCTTTTTATTACCCTGTGGCTGTCCCTGATTTTTACCTCCTGAGTTTGACCGAGGAGGCCGTCGGAACTGCTTAGTAGCAGACGTCGCAGGGATAGGAGAGGTAGTCCTCTTAAAAGATGGACCCCTAGACCTCTTTTTACTCGGTAAGAGAGTACTTTTATCACTGGAAATCTTCTGGATATACTTATCCAGGTCTTCGCCAAAAAGGCGTTCCCCATGAAATGGGAAGCTAACTAAGAGCTTCTTACAGGGAGCTTCAGCAGACCAGTTTTTGAGCCACAGAAGCCTACGCATATGTACCAAAGACAGCGTGAGGCGGGAGGCCTGATGGATAGAATCCTTGATGGCGTCAACCGCAAAGCATAATGCTCTAGGTAGATCAGCCAGAGCCTGGGCCTGCTGGTCTGGCAAATCCCTCAGGACCATTTTCATTTGATCCTTTAAAGCTTGGCAGACCCCAATAGCTGCCACTGCTGGCTGTGTAACAGCCCCTGCTGTGGAAAAAGCAGATTTTAATAAAGATTCCAATTTTTTATCCACTGGATCTTTGAACATTTGAACATTATCTACTGGACATGTCAGTGATTTGTTCACAGAAGAGATGGCTGCATCCACCGTAGGAACATTCCATCTCTGGGTGAACTTTTCCTCCATGGGATAGATCACCGGAAACCTTTTAGGCGGAACAAATAGTTTATCAGGATGTTCCCAGTCCTGGTATATAAGTCCTTCCAATAATGGATGTATTGGAAAGGAGCAATTAACCTGGGGAGCTTTTAGCGACCCCAATGAGGAGACAGCAGTAGTTGATGGTTCAACAAGAGGCATTTTAAATGCAGATCGAACCATGTCAGTTAGGGTCTGGACCCACAATCTTTCAGTCTGCGATGCTGAAAATGGTTCATCTACTGTTGATTCCTCAAAAACAGAGCTAACCTCCTCCTGATCCCCTTCAGGTAGGTCGGTCCCTTCCTGGGACTGTTGCTCTGCCAACAGGCACTCTAATGGAGGTGATGGAGATCTGGCGCGCTTTCTTTCCTGTAGAGAAGAAGCGATCAATGCTGCCAATCTCTGCTCCAATCCCTCCAGAGTTGAGGAAAAAACCTCCTCTGTTATATATGCAGGAGCAGGTGGACTGAGGACAGCCGCAGTACCTGGCACTCCCGGGGGTTCCTTATGGGTATTAACCTCTGATTTCTCAGGGGAGGAGGGTGCAGATGACTGCTCCAGATCCTCAGAGCCCGATGGAGACCCCCTACACTTCCTGAGAGGTATATCTCGGAGTTTTTTAGGCGGCATATTCCTTAGTTCAAAGCTGAGTTATTCCAGCCGCAATACACCCCTTACTGAAATAGTCTAATGCAATTTGCTGCTATGTACATCAGTGGGTGTCTACTAATGCGTCTTTCTGGGGATGCCTGTATCAACCGCCCGCTGTAAGCCCCTATACCATGCTACCAGCTCCTTTTCATGCTCTGTGTCCATAGCAAGCAGCGTGGACTGAGTCCTTTTATCTTGCTGGGACGCCCGCACATGCGCAGAAGCGCTGGGCGCACAGAGCGCGTCTTCCGCCAGGCTCCGCCCCCTTTTTTGAAGCTAAACCTTATAAAAGGAAAGCATGTGTGCGCGCGCGTGCACGTGTGCGCTCTTGGCGCCATGTAGGGAGAGGAGCCAGGGTCCCTGTTTCACCAGGACTCGGGGATGGAAGGAAACTACTTGGCAGCATGACAGAGGAATGCAGCTTCCCTGATAGAGAGCTCACTCATCTGCCTGGACTTTCACCATGGAAGGAATAGTCCCAAGAAAAAAGACGTTCCACAGCGGCCTCTAGTGGACAAACACAGGTACCGCACCTTTGTCTTTTTTTTTTTTTTTTTTAAAACCTCCTTTATGAAAAAACATTTCCAGGTTTACAGTTTTTTTAAAACTTCCCTTATGAAAAAACATTTCTAGGATTTCTTAGGCATATACAGCTATTAGCGGGAATACCCTTTAGGTAACAGGCAGAAAGACATATTAGGCTTGGGGGTCCCCTCAATAGAACCAAGTTCCTGAGGGGCCCCCACTTACCTTTTCCCCGCCGCAGGACTTTGTTTGGTCCACAGAAGCCCAAACTTCACCTCTCACGGCAGGCATTGTACTAGACCTTCAGGGACCGGGTTCCCAAGGATTCCACTCCCCTGGACCTGTATAGCACCCTGCACAGATAGCCTCTTGGTTTTGGGTATGACCAGAGCTCTGGATCCCAGGGTCCAGCCCTCCTAAGAGAGGCATTACAGGCAAAACCCTGCTCTTCTCTGCAAGGCCCGGGTACCGACCGTTTAGCTATGAAGCTTTTTTGGTCGGATCCGGAATAGCTTGCTAAGGCCCAGAGAACCTGTACACAAGCCCAGATGAATACATGTTAACCTTGGCCAACACCTTAGACACTGGCAAAAAACTGAGGTACTCCCGGATGGGAGGGGCTTATATAGGGGAGGGTACTTCCTGTTTTGGAAGTTGCCAGTGCCAGCACCTGAAGGTAATTCTATATAACCCACATAGTAATGACTATGCTGCTCTGTGTCCCGTGATGTATGAACAAGAAAATATGTTCTTAAAGACAAATATAGACCCTATTGAGGCCCTGTGGGTGTAAAGAGTTAAGATGATGTGCCCACCATTCTTCCCTCTGTTTTAGCCTGAGTTTTCTGTCACCCCCTCTTTTATCTCTCGGTATCTCCTCCAATACCATGAATTTGAAGTCTGAATCTCCTCCCCTCTGTCTGGTGTACTATGCGTTTTTAATGCCCTTTTTATGTATGCACACATATGTGTATACATACAGTAGGTGCCGCCGACATTGTATATTCATCTCGATCCTATCACGGAGATTCTCGGCGACAGGGGTGCCGACATCTCGGCGACAGGGTGGCGACACATCTCACGCTCGCTGCAATAGCTAGGAGACGCGGCACTGTATTGAACGGGGATCCGACGTGGATTCCCGCCAATACCAGGCACTGTGTTTGATATGAATCCTGAGCGGGAACTCCACGCCAATTTTTAAATAAAAAACCGGCATGGGTTCCCCCTCCAGGAGCCTCTCAGGTCCTTGTGTCTGGTATGGATTTGAAGGGCACTCCCCTAAGCCAAGAAAATCAGCATGGGGGTCCCCCTCAAAGTCCAAACCAGACCCTTATCCGAGCACGCAACCTGGCAGGCCGCAGGGGAAGAGGGGGGACGAGAGAGCGGCCCCCCTCCCTCCTGAACCGTACCAGGCCGTATGCCCTCAACATGGGGGGTTTGGTGCTCTGGGGCAGGGGGGCGACCTGCGGCCCCCCCACCCCAGAGCACCCTGTCCCCATGTTGATGAGGACAGGGCCTCTTCCCAACAACCCTGGCCGTTGGTTGTCGGGGTCTGCGGGCGGGGGCTGATCGGAATCCGGGAGCCCCCTTTAATAAGGGGACCCCCAGATGCCGGCCCACCACCCTATTTGAATGAGTATGGGGTACATCTTACCCCTACCCATTCACCTGGTGGAAAAAAATGGCAATAAAAAAAACACACACAGCTTTTTAAAGTAATTTATTACACAGCTCCGGGGGTCTTCTTCCGACTTCAGGGGGTCTCTGATGTCATTGCCGCGCTTTCCGGTTCTTTCTTCCTTCTGCCGGGCCTCCGCTATCTTCTTCCAGCTCTTTTGCTAGCGGGGCCCGGTCTTCTCCGTCGCCTTCTTCCCTTTTCTCCTCTCCGGTTCTTCCTTCCTTCTGCCGGGCCTCCGCTATCTTCTTCCAGCTCTTTTGCTAGCGGGGCCCGGTCTTCTCCGTCGCCTTCTTCCCTTTTCTCCTCTCCGGTTCTTCCTTCCTTCTGCCGGGCCTCCGCTATCTTCTTCCAGCTCTTTTGCTAGCGGAGGCCCGGTCTTCCCCGAGAGCTGGAAGAAGATAGCGCAGGCCCGGCAGAAGGAAGAAAGAACCGGAGAGCGTGGCAACGACACCGGAGACCCCCTGAAGTCGGAAGAAGACCCCCGGAGCTGTGTAATAAATTACTTTAAAAAGCTGTGTGTGTTT
The DNA here is from genome assembly GCA_029206835.1 of Rana muscosa. Lineage (NCBI taxonomy): Eukaryota > Metazoa > Chordata > Amphibia > Anura > Ranidae > Rana > Rana muscosa. Next base: position 18,057,673 of record JARGYO010005626.1, read on the forward strand.
TTTTTTATTGCCATTTTTTTCCACCAGGTGAATGGGTAGGGGTACGATGTACCCCATACTCATTCACATAGGATGGTGGGTCGGCATCTGGGGGTCCCCTTATTAAAGGGGCTCCCGGATTCCGATCAGCCCCCGCCCGCAGACCCCAACAACCAACGGCCAGGGTTGTCGGGGAGAGGCCCTGTCCTCATCAACATGGGGACAGGGTGCTCTGGGGTGGGGGGGCCGCAGGTCACCCCCCTGCCCCAGAGCACCAAACCCCCCATGTTGAGGGCATGCGGCCTGGTACGGTTCAGGAGGAAGGGGGGCCGCTCTCTCGTCCCCCACTCTTCCCCTGCGGCCTGCTAGGTTGCGTGCTCGGATAAGGGTCTGGTTTGGACTTTGAGGGGGACCCCCACACCGATTTTTCGGCTTAGGGGAGTCCCCTTCAAATCCATACCAGACCCAAGGGCCTGGTATGCTCCTGGAGGGGGAACCCATGCCAGTTTTTTATTTAAAAATTGGCGTGGAGTCCCCGCTCAGGATTCATACCAAACACAGTGCCTGGTATTGGCGGGAATCCACGTCGGATCCCCGGCAATGCGTGTCGCTCATTGTGAAAGGAAAAACAAAATTTTTCCTTTCCCGATGACGAGACAGCTCGGTGCTGGCTCTTGCGACGGAGCTCGTAGGGTGTCAATCTCGCCGCTAGAAGAGGCGAGATTGACACAATATCGGCGGCACCTACTGTATTCTTATTCCCCCTGATAATAATTCCCCCATTTTTAACTTCCTCCATGTCTGGTGTACTATGCGTTTTTTATGTATGCATACATATGTGTATGCATATCTTTATTCCCCCTGATAATAATTCCCCTGTTTTAACTGTAATTTATATAGATTTTAATATCGTCAAAAATAGATTATGTTGAATATTTATGTCATACATAATTTTTTCCCCAACAAAAAATGAGTATGCAGACTGAGCAAAAAGTAGTATGCAGATTCTGTCCTATTATGCTGTCCAGCAATGGTCCTCCTTCTATTGTTATTTTTATTTATATTTATATCTGTGTGTGTAAACAGTGTATAGTCATTTGACAGCGTTCTGCTGCTAAAACACTGTGGTGCTTTTTATTCGATTGCCGTCCACAAGTCCCATCCCCATTACAACACATAGACTATAAGAAGTCTAGCCCTTATGGAACCATCGTCACTGGCTGAAGAAGGAACCAATGAGCTGTTCCGAAACGCATCCCGCCTCTATGACACACTTCCTGCCCACTTCCTGTTTGTGTTCCATGCTGGTTTCTGTCTCGCTTCCTCTGGCGTCATCCCCAGGCTCCAGCGTTACTGTGTCCTCTGAACATTCACAGCACAAATTAGCTGTTATCTCGTGGACTTCCCTGGAAGCTTTACCATCACAGACTGGGACTGCCCTGCTACTGGAACATCTCCTGGACGCACTTACCTGCTACATGCCTGTTTCATCCACTATCTTGTAAGTGTTTTTAACCCTTTTAGGGGATATTAAAAGTGTTATACTTCTGCACTTAGAGGCGCCTTGTTTGTTTTTCTGAATCTCTGTAACCATGTTCCAAAAAATGTTTTGGTACAGGAAGATCTGGCTGTTTTGTACGAATAGAGCTACGATGTTGGGAAATCCGATATTTGTTTTTTTTTGTGTGGTTTCACCCACATAAATTAGATTGCAGAGAGATGTCAATATGTTTAACACATAAGGTCATATACAGGTCAAGAATCCTTTGATGTTATATTTATATCCAGTTCTAGGGTGAAAAAAATATTCACCCTTCTTTAATAAATTGCAATGTATGCAGTTTAGACATGGAAAACAGATGTTTGTTTTACTGCCCAAAATAGTCATCCTCGCTTCCTGTTTGTTTACTTTTATTTCAGAATGTACCAACATATCATAAAGTGTTTTGTTTCTATGAAAAGCTTTCATGGGAACCCGGTGAATGGAATCTATTTCTGGATAAGATCTCTGTAATGGTGAACAATGTTTTCTAATTATTTTAAAGATATCTTCACTATAACTATGATATTGCATTACAAATGGCAACCGTTTATTCCGATCTGTACGTCTATGTGTTATAGCATGTGATTGTATCTGATCGATTTTCCCTAATTCCTGTTGGATAAGGTTATCAGGGTAGTTACGATCTCAAAATTTCTGACACATCTCATTGATCCTCATTTTATATCTCAGATTATTACTTATAATCAATTTAATGCTACAGTATTGGCTACGTATTATTGATTTGAACACATGGGGAGGATGGAAGCTGTTAAATAACAGTAGTTGGTTCTTGTGAAGAGATCAGACTCAATCTGTCCATTCTCAAAATATATAGTTGTGTCTAGAAAAGAAACACCAATACATATACTGAATTGTATGTCTGTACTATAGTACAAAGAATAGTGCAGAGCTAAATATCACAATTAGGGATGAGCTTCGTGTTCGAGTCGAACATACGTTCGACTCGAACATCGGCTGTTCGACCGTTTGACGAAGATCGAACGATTTGGGCCGTTCGCGCCAAATTCGAGTGACGCGAACGGCCCACAATGCACTACGCCATCGCAGTGTCATCCAGGCACTGTGATTGGCCAAGCATGCACTGTGACCCCGCATGCTTGGCCAATAACAGCGCCGGCAGCGAGGAGAGCAATGATTGGCCACAGGCAGGATGCCTGTGGCCAATTATTGCTGAGGGGGTTTAGTACACGCAAGGATGGTGCCTGAATCAAGACCTGAAGTATAGCAAAGAGTGAGAAGGACAGAAAAAACTGTTTTCAAATGTACATACACATTATGTAACAATCCCTCCCATCATCCTATCACAACTATATCCCACCCTTTCTCCAGTGTAGTTACATGATGGTCTTCCTGCAGGGAAAGAAAAATATTCTACATGCTGAATATTCTACACGCTATAAACATTCTAACACTATTACTCAGAAGTGAACTATCTCTCCAAGGAAAGATAGCTCCCTTTTACTGAAGCTACATACACTAAGCCTAGTGTATGAAATAACATTTCCCTAAAATAAGTGCATAAAAGAAAAAGTCCGGCAAACCACTACCACCTAGTGGCAGCACACATCATTACCTAGCCTAAGTGCGTACAGACGCACCACAACTAGGGATGAGCTTCGTGTTCGAGTCGAACATACGTTCGACTCGAACATCGGCTGTTCGATCGTTCGACAAAGATCGAACGATTTGGGCCGTTCGCGCCAAATTTGAGTGACGCGAACGGCCCACAATGCACTACGCCATCGCAGTGTCATCCAGGCGCTGTGATTGGCCAAGCATGCACTGTGACCCCGCATGCTTGGCCAATCACAGCGCCGGCAGCGAGGAGAGCAATGATTGGCCACAGGCAGGATGCCTGTGGCCAATTATTGCTGAGGGGGTTTAGTACACGCCCCACACTATAAAAGGCCGCCAGCGCGGCGGCCTTGTGTAGTGTGTTCCGGAGCAGGGAAAGAGAAGCATAGGCAGGGACAGTGTCTTTTTTTCCTTTACTAATCCTGGATTCCTTGTGTTTAGGGACAGAGAAGGATAGGTAGGGAGAGTGTCAGTGTGTCATTCTGTGCTAAACCTTGTTTGTAGGGACAGAGAAGGACAGTGAGGGAAAGTGTCAGTGTGCTATTCTGTGCTAAACCTTGTTTGTAGGGACAGAGAAGGACACTCGGGGAAACTATCAGTGTGCTATTCTGTGCTAAATCTTGTTTGTAGGGACAGAGAAGGACAGTGAGGGAAACTGTCAGTGTGCTATTCTGTTCTAAACCAATCTTGCTGAACCATATTTGAAATCCTTGAGTTTAGGGACAGAGAAGGACACTCGGGGAAACTGTCAGTGTGCTATTCTGTTCTAAACCAATCTTGCTGAACCATATTTGAAATCCTTGAGTTTAGGGACAGAGTAGGACACTCGGGGAAACTATCAGTGTGCTATTCTGTGCTAAATCTTGTTTGTAGGGACAGAGAAGGACAGTGAGGGAAACTATCAGTGTGCTATTCTGTGCTAAACCAATCTTGCTGAACCATATTTGAAATCCTTGAGTTTAGGGACAGAGAAGGACACTCGGGGAAACTGTCAGTGTGCTATTCTGTTCTAAACCAATCTTGCTGAACCATATTTGAAATCCTTGAGTTTAGGTACAGAGAAGGACACTCGGGAAAACTATCAGTGTGCTATTCTGTGCTAAATCTTGTTTGTAGGGACAGAGAAGGACAGTGAGGGAAACTATCAGTGTGCTATTCTGTGCTAAACCAATCTTGCTGAACCATATTTGAAATCCTTGAGTTTAGGGACAGAGAAGGACACTCGGGGAAACTGTCAGTGTGCTATTCTGTGCTAAACCAATCTTGCTGAACCATATTTGAAATCCTTGAGTTTAGGGACAGAGAAGGACACTCGGGGAAACTATCAGTGTGCTATTCTGTGCTAAATCTTGTTTGTAGGGACAGAGAAGGACAGTGAGAGAAAGTGTCAGTGTGCTATTCTGTCCTAAACCAATCTTGCTGAACCATATTTGAAATCCTTGAGTTTAGGGACAGAGAAGGACACGCGGGGAAACTATCAGTGTGCTATTCTGTGCTAAACCTTGTTTGTAGGGACAGAGAAGGACAGTGAGGGAAACTGTCAGTGTGCTATTCTGTGCTAAACCAATCTTGCTGAAGCATATTGCAAATCCTTGTGTTTAGGGACAGAGAAGGATAGGCAGGGGACAGTGTCAGTGTCTTTGTTGCTAAGCCTCCTGCAAAGTATACACCTGAAGGTAGCCCTTATTGCTGTTTTTCCCATCTCCCTGCAGGCCATCCATTAAAATGTCTGGAAGGCAAACAAGGAGAGGCAGACAGTCAGGAGGCAAAAAAAGAGGGCAAGCAGGCTCTGTGTCTGGGGGCAACAGTGCTGGTCGTGGACGCGGTGCATTGTCATCAGCACATGGCCATGGGACACGCTTGTCCTTCTTTTTCGGCAGCTGGACATGTTGAGCCACATCATGCCGAAGACTTGGTAGAGTGGATGACCAAGCCCACCTCATACTCCTCATCCTCTCTCACCCAGGCTCAGGGTACTGGCAAAGCAGCTGCCAAAGCGTCCTCTTCTCTGGTATCAATGTCATCATTAGTCACTCCTTCCCTAGACCCACCATGTCCTCCTCCTGAGGAGTCCCCCGAACTGTTTGAGCACAGTGTTGGGTACATGCTCCAGGAGGATGCCCAGCGTTTCGAAGGATCTGATGATGATACCCAGCTAGAGGAAGGCAGTAGCGTGAGAGCAGAGAGAGGGGATGCTCAAGAAGGACACCAATCTGGCAGTCATGCTCCAGCAGCTGCAGCATACTGCCAGATTGGCTCCAGTGATGAGGAGGGAGGGGATGATGAGGTCACTGACTCCACGTGGGTGCCTAATAGGAGAGAGGAGGAGGAGGAGGATGAGGAGGAGGCACATCTCCAACGAGGCCGGATGCCCTTGGGTGGCCAGCGTATGGGCAGCACACCGACGGAATGACACCGCAGAGCTCCGCCTCTGCAGGGCGCTGCCTCTGCCCGTCATTCAAAAAGTTCTTTGGTGTGGGCCTTTTTTGAGGCGAGTGCATCAGATCGCACAGCTGCTGTTTGCAACATATGTCTCAAGCGTATATCGCGTGGCCAAAACATCAGCCGCTTGGGCACCACATGCTTGATCAGACATATGTTGACCTGCCATGCAGCTCGTTGGCAAGCCTACCTTAAAGACTCACACCAAAGAACAAAGCGGACCTCTCCTTGCACCGCATCAGCTGGGATCTCCAACCCCACTATATCTTCAGTCCTCTCTGAAACCTGCACTGAGAGGAATGAAGGTGTAGAATTAGGTGTGTCACAGCCAAGTACTTGCGGCCACTCTGCTAGCAGTACACCGACGTCCGACTCTAGCAGGCAAATTTCCCTGCCCCAGCTGCTGGACCGTCAAAAGAAGTTCACTCCCAGCCATCCACATGCCCAGCAGTTGAATGCTAGCTTGGCTAAATTGCTAGCGCTTCAACTGCTGCCTTTTCAGTTGGTAGACTCGGCCCCCTTCCGTGAGTTTGTGCAATGTGCGGTTCCTCAGTGGCAGGTTCCCAAACGCCACTTTTTCTCACGGAAGGCGATTCCGGCTCTCTATAGGCATGTGGAAGGCAATGTCTTGGCCTCGCTGGACAGGGCGGTCAGCGGTAAGGTGCATATTACCGCTGACTTATGGTCCAGCAGGCATGGACAGGGACGTTACCTTTCTTTCATGGCCCATTGGGTCACTCTTTTGGCAGCTGGGAAGGATGCAGGACAAGGTGCAGTAGTGTTGGAGGTTGTTCCACCGCCACGCCTCCAAAATGCTACTACTGATTGTGACACACCTCTCTCCTCCATCCCCTCCTCTTCTTCTTCCTCCATGGCCTCTTCCTGTGGTTTGTCCTCGGAACCAGCGGTGCTCCGTAGGCGTTCAAGGGGCTACGCAAGTACGCAGGCAAAAAGATGCCATGCCATGCCGTGCTTGCGCTGGTGTGTTTGGGGGACAGGAGCCACACTGGGGCAGAGGTCCTGTCTGCTCTGCAGGGGCAGGCCGAGAGGTGGTTGACGCCATGCCAGCTTAAGCCAGGAATGGTGGTTTGCGACAATGGCACCAACCTCCTCTCCGCCCTCCGACAGGGACAACTGACCCATGTGCCCTGTATGGCTCACGTCCTTAACCTGGTGGTGCAGCGGTTCTTGGGCAGGTACCCGGGCTTACAGGATGTCCTGAGGCAGGCCAGGAAAGTCTGTGTGCATTTCCGCAGATCTTATAATGCCAGTGCTCGCCTGGCTGAGCTGCAAAAGGAGTTGAACCTGCCCAAGAACCGCCTTATATGTGACATGCCCACCAGGTGGAACTCAACGTTGGCCATGCTGCAGCGGCTGCACACGCAGCAGAGGGCCATCAATGAGTACCTGTGCGACTACGGCACCAGGACAGGGTCAGGGGAGCTCGGGTTTTTTTCACCACGCCAGTGGGGCATGATCAGGGATGCATGCACTGTCCTGGCACCATTTGAGGAGGCCACGAGGATGGTGAGCAGTGACAGTGCATGCATCAGTGACACTGTACCTCTTGTCCACCTGTTGGAGCACACGCTGCGTGGAATAATGGACAGGGCACTTGAGGCAGAACAGAGGCAGGAAGAGGAGGACTTCCTTGCCTCTCAAGGCCCCCTTTACCCAGACAGTGTTCCTTCTGTCCCACCCATCGCACAGGAAGAGGAGGAGGAGGAGGAGGATTGTGTCAGCATGGAGGTGGAGGCTGGCACTCAGCATCATCAGTAGCAGTCTTTTAGGGATGATTTACAGTCCCAAGAAACCAGTGGACTTGTACGTGGCTGGGAGGAGGTGGCTGCGGATCATGTCGTCCTTAGTGACCCAGAGGACTCCGGACTGAATGCCTCAGCTAACCTACGCTGCATGGCCTCCCTGATCCTGCAAAGTCTGCGGAAGGATCCTCGTATTCTTCGGATCAAGGAGAGGGACCATTACTGGCTGGCCACTCTCCTTGATCCACGGTTTAAAGGGTCAGGTTGCGGACCTTATGTTACCGTCGCAGAGGGAGCAGAGGATGAGACAACTCTGGGAGGCCTTGCAAAAAGGTCTGTGCAATGCGTTCCCAGAGACTGGGAGGTTACAAACTCCTGGTCCTGGACAACGAGTTGCTGAGGCTTCGGGCAGTCAAAGAAGGAGCGGTGGGGAAGGTGGCCGTCTGACCGATGCATTCAGACAATTCTTTAGTCCGCAGCCCCAAAGTATGATCGGTTCCAGCAACCATCGCCAGCGTCTGATATACATGGTGCAGGAATACCTAGGGACAAGGTCAGACTTGGACACCTTCCCCACCGAAAATCCTCTGGCTTACTGGGTCTTGAGGATGGATCACTGGCCAGAGCTTGCACAGTATGCAATTGAGCTACTGGCCTGTCCTGCATCCAGCGTTCTTTCAGAACGCACATTCAGTGCTGCTGGAGGATTTGTCACGGATCACAGGGTGCGCCTGTCCACCGACTCGGTTGATCGACTGACTTTCATCAAGATGAACCAGTCTTGGATCACCACCAGCTACCACACACCTCATGCTGATATAACAGACTAATTGATTTTAAAATGTCACATCCCTTCAAGACTGATGCTGATGCTGAGTGCCTGTGCTGTTATGTTGACTGGCTATCCTCCTCCTCCTCCTCAATGATCCGATTAATGATGATAGCTTGGAAGATTATTTTGGTTTATGGGTGCCGCCACCAGTGGCTAAGGCCCAATTTTTCAGCCCCTGTTTAACAGGGGCGTGTAATTACAATTTTTGATGCAATACTTTGCAACAGGCCTCATTGCTGTGCTCCAAGTACAGTATCTGTGAGGGGTTGCAGTGTTGTGCCACCAGTGCCTAAGGCCCAATTTTTCAGCCCCTGTTCAACAGGGGCATGCAATTATAATTATTGATCTAATAATTCACAGCAGGGCCCATTGCTGCGCCCACCAAGAGTAACTGTCAGGCCTTACAGTGTTGTGTCAACACCACCACCACCACCACCAAAGACCCAATTTTTCAGCCCCTGTTCAACAGGGGCATGCAATTATAATTATTGATCTAATAATTCACAGCAGGGCCCATTGCTGCGCCCACCAAGAGTAACTGTCAGGCCTTACAGTGTTGTGTCACCAGCACCACCATCAAAGGCCCAATTTTTACTACCACTGTTCAACAATTATATGTTATTACAATTCCTGATATAATAGTTGACAGCAGGGCGTTCCAGCACCCACCAAGAGTAACTGTGAGTGCTTACAGTGTTGTGCCAACACCAACACCTAAGGGGCCAATTTCTGCAGAGTATATACGGCAGGTCCCTACTTTCAAACATCCAACTTACAAACGACTACTACTTGCAAACGGAAGAAGACAACAGGAAGTGAGAGGAAATCTACCCCTTGGAAGGAAAATTCTCTCCTGTATGAATTAATATGGGAGAAAGGTGTCTCCTCTCTACTGATGCTTTATCACCAATCCTTGTTTCAATAAAAACACCACATTTCAAAAACAGTTGTCATTGGGACGCAAAGTGAGGTGAAATGTTCTGAACAGGGGCACAGACAGCAAAACAAATGTTACAGGGGTGATAACCCTTCCCTATGTTTTCCAAAAAGCTTAAAAATAGGTATTTGGGCTGGAGCTACACTTAAACAATGTAGCTGTTCAAAATTACAAACAGATTCTACATAAGAACAAACCTACAGTCCCTGTCTTGTATGCACCGCCTGTATACGGCTGTTCAGAGTATATAGGGCCTTTTTTATTTTGTGTGCGGGGTTCCCCTTAATATCCATACAAGACCCAAAGGGGCTGGTAATGGGCTGGGGTAGGGGGGGGGGGTGATGGGGTAGCTATGCCATTTTTCTTAAAGATTTTCATCCATATTACCGGGACCAGACATTACATTAAAGCCGCCGCAAGCAGTTTTAAATGGCTTTTTTTTCCTTTAGAAATGTAATTTTGTGCAGGGACAGTTCTAAACACGGGAAACACGTGGCACTTCACAGGCATACTTTAGACACCCCCCAGGTACAATATTTAAAGGAATATTTGACTTTTTTTTTTTCACTTTATGCATCATTAAAATGACTGCTCCTGAAAAACGGCCGTTTTTAAAACTTCTTTTTGCATTGATACATGTCCCCTGGTGCAGAACCCGGGTTCCCAAACTCTGTTTAGGACAATAACATGGATAATAGTCGTTATAATTGGCACTTTAGAATTCGAACGTTCGCATCCATTGTATTTAATAGGGTTCTAATGTTCGTGCGAACTTTCGGTCCGTTCGCGGGTTCTGGTGCAAACCGAACCTGGGGGTGTTCGGCTCATCACTAATCACAATTAATACATCTCCTCATCCAATGAATCAATACATGAAAGATATAGTTATTGGAAAGAAAAAAATCATAAAAAGTTCATATAGAAATCAGGATTTCAAAAAGTGACAATGTGCATCAATGAAGACTGAAAATCGGTGCCAGAAGTGTGACCTCCACCATAAGACACTCTTTGCGGCTCACCTTAATGAGAGGACCCCTGAGTCAACAAAGGGTCAAAAAGGCTTTCACTTACAGGCAAAATCCTGGAGAGTAGCGATTAATCTCTTCAGGGTGCAAAGCACATGGATCAGCACATCAGCTCATATACAGGGGATCGCAGCATAAGATCATCAGTGTCCCAATATCCCGATATATGCAAACAAAACAGGAAATATATAGTGCTCTCTGCTGGCAGAGAGGCTCCTCATGCTGACTCCATGTGGTTTTATGTGACAGAACACTTTTTTGCTGGCACTTAATGGAAGTGCCTTGTATGTAAGTGTGATTCTTCCTTTTTATCATGTTAAATACACGCCAGCAGAGAGCACTAGATATTTCCTGTTTTATTTGCATACATTGGGATATTGGGACACTGATGATCTTATGCTGCGATCCCCTGTATATGAGCTGATGTGGTGATCCATGTGCTTTGCACTCTGAAGAGGTTTATCGCTACTCTCCAGGATTTTTCCCGTAAGGGAAAGCCTATTTGACCCTTTGTTGACTCAGGGGTCCTCTCATTTAGGTGAGCGGCAAAGAGTGTCTTATGGTGGAGGTTACATGTCTGGCACCAATTTTCAGTCTTCATTGATGCACATTGCCAAATGGCGTGGAGTCCCTCCAAAAATCCATACCAGACTCTTATCCGAGCACGCAACCTGGCAGGCCGCAGGAAAAGAGGGGGGGACGAGAGAGCGCCCCCCCTCCTGAACCGTACCAGGCCACATGCCCTCAACATGGGGAGGATGTCCCCATGTTTATGGGGACAAGAAGGGCCTCATCCCCACAACCCTTGTCCGGTGGTTGTGGGGGTCTGCGGGCAGGGGGCTTATCGGAATCTGGAAGACCCCTTTAACAAAGGGGACCCCCAGATCCCGCCCCCCCATGTGAATTGGTAAGGGGTGTAATACATGAATAGACCCGCCCCTTCTAAAGTTCCCCATCAGGTCCGCTCAGCCAATGACTAGGTGTAAGGCTAAGCGGACCAGATGCGGAACATGAGAAGGGGCGGGTCTAATTATGTATTACACAGTGAAGGAAGTTCCCCATCAGGTCCGCCCCCTCATATGTCAGACCCCGCCTACGTCATTGGCCTGAGCGGACCTGATGGGGAACTTCCTTCACTGTGTAATACATGAATAGACCCGCCCCTTCTCACGTTCCGCATCTGGTCCGCTTAGCCTTACACCTAGTCATTGGCTGAGCGAACCTGATGGGGAACTTTAGAAGGGGCGGGTCTATACATTTAATAGACTGCGTAGGAAGTTCCCCATCAGGTCCGCTCAGGCTCAGCCAATGACGGACATCGCTGGACATCGGATCGCCGCAGGACACTGGATTTCATCGCTGGAATGTTTTTTTGTTTTTTTATTTGTTTTTAATAAAGGACTTTTCCAAGGTGTGTGCGTGTGTGTGTGTGTGTGTTTTTTTTTACATTTTTTTTTACACTTTCTTTGTGAAATGGTAGGGGTGCAATGTACCCCTTACCAATTCACATGGGGGGTGGGATCTGGGGGTCCCCTTTGTTAAAGGGGTCTTCCAGATTCCGATAAGCCCCCTGCCCGCAGACCCCCACAACCACCGGAAAGGGTTGTGGGGATGAGGCCCTTGTCCCCATCAACATGGGGACATCCTCCCCATGTTGAGGGCATATGGCCTGGTACGGTTCGGGGGGGGGGCACTCTCTCGTCCCCTCCTCTTTTCCTGCAGCCTGCCAGGTTGCGTGCTCGGATAAGGGTCTGGTATGGATTTTTGGGGGGACACCACAGGGGGGTTTTTTTAATTTGGGGTGGAGTTCCCCTTAAAATCCATGCCAGACCTGAAGGGCCTGGTATGGAAATTTGGAGGGAACCACATGCATTTTTTTTTAAATTTGCAGCGGGGATCCCCTTAATATCTATACCAGACCTGAAGGGCCTGGTAATTGCATTTGGGGGGGACCCCCACGCTTTTTTTTTTCATCAATGACTTTTCTATGTATTGCCGGGAGCCGACAATTCATTAATAGCCGCGAGTTTTAAATGACTTTTTTTTCGTCAGAAATTACATTTTGTGCAGGGACAGTTCTAAGCACGGAAAACAAGCGCGACTTTACATGCATACTATACACCCCTCCTAGGTACGAAATTTAAAGGAATATTTCACTTTTATTGTTTCACTTTAAGCATTATTAAAATCACTGCTCCCGAAAAAAATTCAGTTTTTAAAACTTTTTTTTGCATTGATACATGTCCCCTGGGGCAGGACCCGGGTCCCCAAACACTTTTTATGACAATAACTTGCATATAAGCCTTTATAATTAGCACTTTAGATTTCTCCCATAGACTTTTCGAATTTGCCACGAACACCCCAAATTGTTCGCTGTTCGGCGAACGGGCGAACAGGCAATGTTCGAGTCGAACATGAGTTTGACTCGAACTCGAAGCTCATCCCTACACAGAAGGTGACTCTGTGTCTTCTGCATTCTTTCTGCATTATCTCAAGGATTTTAATTACCTTTACTAGTTGTTATCTTGGGACTCCAGAATAATTAGTCTTTATATTGTGGAGACTAGGATAGGATAGTGGGTGAGTTTGAGAAGTTTACTAAAGAACACTGGTGGGACTACACCACTCCATCCACAGTTTATGGAGGGACTTAAAAGGGAAACCAAAAAGAAGGGAATTGGAGTAATCTATGTGGGAAGTGACCAGATTGTGAATGAGAAAGGTGGTGCTGTTGGGTATGAGAAATGGACGGAAGCGATTAATTTTACGTAGATGGAAATATGCTGACTGTGTGACATTACTGGTGTGGGCTTGGAAAGATAGTGTACTTTTGAGGATGACACCCAGACTCTTTACTAGGGATGAGCTTCGTGTTCGAGTCGAACATACGTTCGACTCGAACATCGGCTGTTCGATCGTTCGACGAAGATCGAACGATTTGGGCCGTTCGCGCCAAATTCGAGTGACGCGAACGGCCCACAATGCACTACGCCATCGCAGTGTCATCCAGGCGCTGTGATTGGCCAAGCATGCACTGTGACCCCGCATGCTTGGCCAATCACAGCGCCGGCAGCGAGGAGAGCAATGATTGGCCACAGGCAGGATGCCTGTGGCCAATTATTGCTGAGGGTGTTTAGTACACGCCCCACACTATAAAAGGCCGCCAGCACGGCGGCCTAGTGTAGTGTGTTCCGGAGCAGGGAAAGAGAAGCATAGGCAGGGACAGTGACATTTAATTTTTTTTGCTTAACCTGGATTCCTTTAGTTTAGGGAAAGAGAAGGATAGGTAGGGAGAGTGTCAGTGTGTTTTACTGTGCGAATCCTTGTTTCTAGGGACAGGGAAGGACAGTGAGGGAATTCTCCTTGTGCTATAGTGTGCTTTAAAAAAACATTTTTTCTAGGGACAGAAAACTATAGGTAGGGAGAGTGTCAGTGTGTTTTACTGTGCGAATCCTTGTTTCTAGGGACAGGGAAGGACAGTGAGGGAATTCTCCTTGTGCTATAGTGTGCTTTAAAAAAACATTTTTTCTAGGGACAGAAAACTATAGGTAGGGAGAGTGTCAGTGTGTTTTACTGTGCGAATCCTTGTTTCTAGGGACAGGGAAGGACAGTGAGGGAATTCTCCTTGTGCTATAGTGTGCTTTAAAAAAACATTTTTTCTAGGAACAGAAAACTATAGGTAGGGAGAGTGTCAGTGTGTTTTACTGTGCGACTCCTTGTTTCTAGGGACAGGGAAGGACAGTGAGGGAATTCTCCTTGTGCTATAGTGTGCTTTAAAAAAAAAATTTTCTAGGGACAGAAAACTATAGGTAGGAAGAGTGTCAGTTTCTTTCACTGTGATAATCCTTGTTTCTAGGGACAGGGAAGGACAGTGAGGGAAATTCTCCTTGTGCTATAGTGTGCTTTAAAAAAACATTTTTTCTAGGGACAGAAAACTATAGGTAGGAAGAGTGTCAGTTTCTTTCACTGTGATAATCCTTGTTTCTAGGGACAGGGAAGGAAAGTGAGGAAAATTCTCCTTGTGCTATAGTGTGCTTTAAAAAAACATTTTTTCTAGGGACAGAAAACTATAGGTAGGAAGAGTGTCAGTTTCTTTCACTGTGATAATCCTTGTTTCTAGGGACAGGGAAGGAAAGTGAGGGAAATTCTCCTTGTGCTATAGTGTGCTTTAAAAAAACATTTTTTCTAGGGACAGAAAACTATAGGTAGGAAGAGTGTCAGTTTCTTTCACTGTGATAATCCTTGTTTCTAGGGACAGGGAAGGAAAGTGAGGGAAATTCTCCTTGTGCTATAGTGTGCTTTAAAAAAACATTTTTTCTAGGGACAGAAAACTATAGGTAGGAAGAGTGTCAGTTTCTTTCACTGTGCGAATCCTTATTTCTAGGGACAGGGAAGGACAGTGAGGGAATTCTCCTTGTGCTATAGTGTGCTTTAAAAAAACATTTTTTCTAGGGACAGAAAACTATAGGTAGGGAGAGTGTCAGTGTGTTTTACTGTGCGAATCCTTGTTTCTAGGGACAGGGAAGGACAGTGAGGGAATTCTCCTTGTGCTATAGTGTGCTTTAAAAAAACATTTTTTCTAGGGACAGAAAACTATAGGTAGGAAGAGTGTCAGTTTCTTTCACTGTGATAATCCTTGTTTCTAGGGACAGGGAAGGACAGTGAGGGAAATTCTCCTTGTGCTATAGTGTGCTTTAAAAAAACATTTTTTCTAGGGACAGAAAACTATAGGTAGGAAGAGTGTCAGTTTCTTTCACTGTGCGAATCCTTGTTTCTAGGGACAGGGAAGGAAAGTGAGGGAAATTCTCCTTGTGCTATAGTGTGCTTTAAAAAAACATTTTTTCTAGGGACAGAAAACTATAGGTAGGGAGAGTGTCAGTGTGTTTTACTGTGCGAATCCTTGTTTCCAGGGACAGGGAAGGACAGTGAGGGAATTCTCCTTGTGCTATAGTGTGCTTTAAAAAAACATTTTTTCTAGGGACAGAAAACTATAGGTAGGAAGAGTGTCAGTTTCTTTCACTGTGATAATCCTTGTTTCTAGGGACAGGGAAGGACAGTGAGGGAAATTCTCCTTGTGCTATAGTGTGCTTTAAAAAAACATTTTTTCTAGGGACAGAAAACTATAGGTAGGAAGAGTGTCAGTTTCTTTCACTGTGATAATCCTTGTTTCTAGGGACAGGGAAGGAAAGTGAGGGAAATTCTCCTTGTGCTATAGTGTGCTTTAAAAAAACATTTTTTCTAGGGACAGAAAACTATAGGTAGGAAGAGTGTCAGTTTCTTTCACTGTGATAATCCTTGTTTCTAGGGACAGGGAAGGACAGTGAGGGAAATTCTCCTTGTGCTATAGTGTGCTTTAAAAAAACATTTTTTCTAGGGACAGAAAACTATAGGTAGGAAGAGTGTCAGTTTCTTTCACTGTGATAATCCTTGTTTCTAGGGACAGGGAAGGAAAGTGAGGAAAATTCTCCTTGTGCTATAGTGTGCTTTAAAAAAACATTTTTTCTAGGGACAGAAAACTATAGGTAGGAAGAGTGTCAGTTTCTTTCACTGTGATAATCCTTGTTTCTAGGGACAGGGAAGGAAAGTGAGGGAAATTCTCCTTGTGCTATAGTGTGCTTTAAAAAAACATTTTTTCTAGGGACAGAAAACTATAAGTAGGAAGAGTGTCAGTTTCTTTCACTGTGATAATCCTTGTTTCTAGGGACAGGGAAGGAAAGTGAGGGAAATTCTCCTTGTGCTATAGTGTGCTTTAAAAAAACATTTTTTCTAGGGACAGAAAACTATAGGTAGGAAGAGTGTCAGTTTCTTTCACTGTGCGAATCCTTATTTCTAGGGACAGGGAAGGACAGTGAGGGAATTCTCCTTGTGCTATAGTGTGCTTTAAAAAAACATTTTTTCTAGGGACAGAAAACTATAGGTAGGGAGAGTGTCAGTGTGTTTTACTGTGCGAATCCTTGTTTCTAGGGACAGGGAAGGACAGTGAGGGAATTCTCCTTGTGCTATAGTGTGCTTTAAAAAAACATTTTTTCTAGGGACAGAAAACTATAGGTAGGAAGAGTGTCAGTTTCTTTCACTGTGATAATCCTTGTTTCTAGGGACAGGGAAGGACAGTGAGGGAAATTCTCCTTGTGCTATAGTGTGCTTTAAAAAAACATTTTTTCTAGGGACAGAAAACTATAGGTAGGAAGAGTGTCAGTTTCTTTCACTGTGATAATCCTTGTTTCTAGGGACAGGGAAGGAAAGTGAGGGAAATTCTCCTTGTGCTATAGTGTGCTTTAAAAAAACATTTTTTCTAGGGACAGAAAACTATAGGTAGGAAGAGTGTCAGTTTCTTTCACTGTGCGAATCCTTGTTTCTAGGGACAGGGAAGGACAGTGAGGGAATTCTCCTTGTGCTATAGTGTGCTTTAAAAAAACATTTTTTCTAGGGACAGAAAACTATAGGTAGGGAGAGTGTCAGTGTGTTTTACTGTGCGAATCCTTGTTTCTAGGGACAGGGAAGGACAGTGAGGGAATTCTCCTTGTGCTATAGTGTGCTTTAAAAAAACATTTTTTCTAGGGACAGAAAACTATAGGTAGGAAGAGTGTCAGTTTCTTTCACTGTGATAATCCTTGTTTCTAGGGACAGGGAAGGACAGTGAGGGAAATTCTCCTTGTGCTATAGTGTGCTTTAAAAAAACATTTTTTCTAGGGACAGAAAACTATAGGTAGGAAGAGTGTCAGTTTCTTTCACTGTGATAATCCTTGTTTCTAGGGACAGGGAAGGAAAGTGAGGGAAATTCTCCTTGTGCTATAGTGTGCTTTAAAAAAACATTTTTTCTAGGGACAGAAAACTATAGGTAGGAAGAGTGTCAGTTTCTTTCACTGTGATAATCCTTGTTTCTAGGGACAGGGAAGGAAAGTGAGGGAAATTCTCCTTGTGCTATAGTGTGCTTTAAAAAAACATTTTTTCTAGGGACAGAAAACTATAGGTAGGGAGAGTGTCAGTGTGTTTTACTGTGCGAATCCTTGTTTCTAGGGACAGGGAAGGACAGTGAGGGAATTCTCCTTGTGCTATAGTGTGCTTTAAAAAAACATTTTTTCTAGGGACAGAAAACTATAGGTAGGAAGAGTGTCAGTTTCTTTCACTGTGATAATCCTTGTTTCTAGGGACAAAGAAGGAAAGTGAGGGAAATTCTCCTTGTGCTATAGTGTGCTTTAAAAAAACATTTTTTCTAGGGACAGAAAACTATAGGTAGGGAGAGTGTCAGTGTGTTTTACTGTGCGAATCCTTGTTTCTAGGGACAGGGAAGGACAGTAAGGGAATTCTCCTTGTGCTATAGTGTGCTTTAAAAAAAAAAAAAATTCTAGGGACAGAAAACTATAGGTAGGGAGAGTGTCAGTGTGTTTTACTGTGCGAATCCTTGTTTCTAGGGACAGGGAAGGAAAGTGAGGGAAATTCTCCTTGTGCTATAGTGTGCTTTAAAAAAACATTTTTTCTAGGGACAGAAAACTATAGGTAGGAAGAGTGTCAGTTTCTTTCACTGTGATAATCCTTGTTTCTAGGGACAGGGAAGGAAAGTGAGGGAAATTCTCCTTGTGCTATAGTGTGCTTTAAAAAAACATTTTTTCTAGGGACAGAAAACTATAGGTAGGAAGAGTGTCAGTTTCTTTCACTGTGATAATCCTTGTTTCTAGGGACAAAGAAGGAAAGTGAGGGAAATTCTCCTTGTGCTATAGTGTGCTTTAAAAAAACATTTTTTCTAGGGACAGAAAACTATAGGTAGGGAGAGTGTCAGTGTGTTTTACTGTGTGAATCCTTGTTTCTAGGGACAGGGAAGGACAGTGAGGGAATTCTCCTTGTGCTATAGTGTGCTTTAAAAAAAACATTTTTTCTAGGGACAGAAAACTATAGGTAGGGAGAGTGTCAGTGTGTTTTACTGTGCGAATCCTTGTTTCTAGGGACAGGGAAGGAAAGTGAGGGAAATTCTCCTTGTGCTATAGTGTGCTTTAAAAAAACATTTTTTCTAGGGACAGAAAACTATAGGTAGGAAGAGTGTCAGTTTCTTTCACTGTGATAATCCTTGTTTCTAGGGACAAAGAAGGAAAGTGAGGGAAATTCTCCTTGTGCTATAGTGTGCTTTAAAAAAACATTTTTTCTAGGGACAGAAAACTATAGGTAGGGAGAGTGTCAGTGTGTTTTACTGTGCGAATCCTTGTTTCTAGGGACAGGGAAGGACAGTGAGGGAATTCTCCTTGTGCTATAGTGTGCTTTAAAAAAACATTTTTTCTAGGGACAGAAAACTATAGGTAGGAAGAGTGTCAGTTTCTTTCACTGTGATAATCCTTGTTTCTAGGGACAGGGAAGGACAGTGAGGGAAATTCTGCTTGTGCTATAGTGTGCTTTAAAAAAACATTTTTTCTAGGGACAGAAAACTATAGGTAGGAAGAGTGTCAGTTTCTTTCACTGTGATAATCCTTGTTTCTAGGGACAGGGAAGGACAGTGAGGGAAATTCTCCTTGTGCTATAGTGTGCTTTAAAAAAACATTTTTTCTAGGGACAGAAAACTATAGGTAGGAAGAGTGTCAGTTTCTTTCACTGTGATAATCCTTGTTTCTAGGGACAGGGAAGGAAAGTGAGGGAAATTCTCCTTGTGCTATAGTGTGCTTTAAAAAAACATTTTTTCTAGGGACAGAAAACTATAGGTAGGAAGAGTGTCAGTTTCTTTCACTGTGATAATCCTTGTTTCTAGGGACAGGGAAGGAAAGTGAGGGAAATTCTCCTTGTGCTATAGTGTGCTTTAAAAAAACATTTTTTCTAGGGACAGAAAACTATAGGTAGGAAGAGTGTCAGTTTCTTTCACTGTGATAATCCTTGTTTCTAGGGACAGGGAAGGAAAGTGAGGGAAATTCTCCTTGTGCTATAGTGTGCTTTAAAAAAACATTTTTTCTAGGGACAGAAAACTATAGGTAGGAAGAGTGTCAGTTTCTTTCACTGTGATAATCCTTGTTTCTAGGGACAGGGAAGGACAGTGAGGGAAATTCTCCTTGTGCTATAGTGTGCTAAAGCATTCCTCATCAACCATCTTTGAAATCCTTGTTTTTTGGACAGTCAGGGAAATTGTCGTTGTGCTATTCTGTGCAAAAGCAATCATCCTCAACCATATTTAGAAATCCTTAAGTAAAGGGACAGAGAAGGACACCTGAAGGTAGCCCTTATTGCTTTTTTCCCATCTCCCTGCAGGCCATCTATTAGAATGTCTGGAAGGCAAACAAGGAGAGGCAGACTGTCAGGAGGCAATAAAAGAGGGCAAGCAGGCTCTGTGTCTGGGGGCAACAGTGCTGGTCGTGGACGCGGTGCATTGTCATCAGCACATGGCCATGGGACACGCTTGTCCTTCTTTTCGGCAGCTGGACATGTTGAGCCACATCATGCCGAAGACTTGGTAGAGTGGATGACCAAGCCCTCCTCCTCCTCCTCATCCTCTCTCACCCAGGCTCAGGGTACTGGAAAAGCAGCTGCCAAAGCGTCCTCTTCCCTGGTATCAATGTCAGACTCATCATCAGTCACTCCTTCCCTAGACCCACCATGTCCTCCTCCTGAGGAGTCCCCCGAACTGTTTGAGCACAGTGTTGGGTACATGCTCCAGGAGGATGCCCAGCGTTTCGAAGGGTCTGATGATGAAACCCAGCTACAGGAAGGCAGTAGCGTGAGAGCAGACAGAGGGGATGCTCAAGAAGGACACCAATCTGGCAGTCATGTTCCAGCAGCTGCAGCATACTGCCAGATTGGCTCCAGTGATGAGGAGGGAGGGGATGATGAGGTCACTGACTCCACGTGGGTGCCTAATAGGAGAGAGGAGGAGGAGGAGGATGAGGAGGAGGCACATCTCCAACGAGGCAGGATGCCCTTTGGTGGCCAGCGTAAGGGCAGTACACCGACGGAATCACACCGCAGAGCTCCGCCTGTGCAGGGCGCTGCCTCTGCCCGTTATTCAAAAAGTTCTTTGGTGTGGGCCTTTTTTGAGGCTAGTGCATCAGATCGCACAGCTGCTGTTTGCAACATATGTCTCAAGCGTATATCGCGTGGCCAAAACATCAGCCGCTTGGGTACCACATGCCTGACCAGACATATGTTGACCTGCCATGCAGCTCGTTGGCAAGCCTACCTCAAAGACCCACACCAAAGAACAAAGCGGACCTCTCCTTGCACCGCATCAGCTGGGATCTCCAACCCCACTATAACTTCAGTCCTCTCTGAAACATGCACTGAGAGGAATGAAGGTGTAGAATTAGGTGTGTCACAGCCAAGTACTTGCGGCCACTCTGCTAGCAGTACACCGACGTCCGATTCTAGCAGGCAAATTTCCCTGCCCCAGCTGCTGGACCGTCGAAAGAAGTTCACTCCCAGCCATCCACATGCCCAGCGGTTGAATGCTAGCTTGGCTAAATTGCTAGCGCTTCAACTGCTGCCTTTTCAGTTGGTAGACTCGGCCCCCTTCCGTGAGTTTGTGCAATGTGCGGTTCCTCAGTGGCAGGTTCCCAAACGCCACTTTTTCTCACGGAAGGCTATTCCGGCTCTCTACCGGCATGTGGAAGGCAATGTCTTGGCCTCGCTGGACAGGGCGGTCAGCGGTAAGGTGCATATTACCGCTGACTCATGGTCCAGCAGGCATGGACAGGGACGTTACCTTTCTTTCACGGCCCATTGGGTCACTCTTTTGGCAGCTGGGAAGGATGCAGGACAAGGTGCAGTAGTGTTGGAGGTTGTTCCACCGCCACGCCTCCAAAATGCTACTACTGGTTGTGACACACCTCTCTCCTCCACCCCCTCCTCTTCTTCTTCCTCCATGGCCTCTTCCTGTGGTTTGTCCTCGGAACCAGCGGTGCTCCGTAGGCGTTCAAGGGGCTACGCAAGTACGCAGGCAAAAAGATGCCATGCCGTGCTTGCGCTGGTGTGTTTGGGGGACAGAAGCCACACTGGGGCAGAGGTCCTGTCTGCTCTGCAGGGCCAGGCCGAGAGGTGGTTGACGCCACGCCAGCTTAAGCCAGGAATGGTGGTTTGCGACAATGGCACCAACCTCCTCTCCGCCCTCCGACAGGGACAACTGACCCATGTGCCCTGTGTGGCTCACGTCCTTAACCTGGTGGTGCAGCGGTTCTTGGGCAGGTACCTGGGCTTACAGGATGTCCTGAGGCAGGCCAGGAAAGTCTGTGTGCATTTCCGCAGATCTTATAATGCCAGTGCTCGCCTGGCTGAGCTGCAAAAGGAGTTGAACCTGCCCAAGAACCGCCTTATATGTGACATGCCCACCAGGTGGAACTCAACGTTGGCCATGCTGCAGCGGCTGCACACGCAGCAGAGGGCCATCAATGAGTACCTGTGCGACTACGGCACCAGGACAGGGTCAGGGGAGCTTGGTTTTTTTTTCTCCACGCCAGTGGGGCATGATCAGGGATGCATGCACTGTCCTGGCACCATTTGAGGAGGCCACGAGGATGGTGAGCAGTGACAGTGCATGCATCAGTGACACTGTACCTCTTGTCCACCTTTTGGAGCACACACTGCGTGGAATAATGGACAGGGCACTTGAGGCAGAACAGAGGCAAGAAGAGGAGGACTTCCTTGCCTCTCAAGGCCCCCTTTACCCAGACAGTGTTCCTTCTGTCCCACCCATCGCACAGGAAGAGGAGGAGGAGGAGGAGGAGGAGGAGGAGGAGGAGGATTGTGTCAGCATGGAGGTGGAGGC
This sequence comes from Rana muscosa, assembly GCA_029206835.1. Lineage (NCBI taxonomy): Eukaryota > Metazoa > Chordata > Amphibia > Anura > Ranidae > Rana > Rana muscosa. The sequence goes on from JARGYO010005626.1 coordinate 18,079,518, forward strand.
TGGCACTCAGCATCATCAGCAGCAGTCTTTTAGGGATGATTTACAGTCCCAAGAAACCAGTGGACTTGTACGTGGCTGGGAGGAGGTGGCTGCGGATCATGTCGTCCTTAGTGACCCAGAGGACTCCGGAGCGAATGCCTCAGCAAACCTACGCTGCATGGCCTCCCTGATCCTGCAAAGTCTGCGGAAGGATCCTCGTATTCTTCGGATCAAGGAGAGGGACCATTACTGGCTGGCCACTCTCCTTGATCCACGGTACAAGGGTAAGGTTGCGGACCTTATGTTACCGTCGCAGAGGGAGCAGAGGATGAGACAACTCCGGGAGGCCTTGCAGAAAGGTCTGTGCAATGCGTTCCCAGAGACTGGGAGGTTACAAACTCCTGGTCCTGGACAACGAGTTGCTGAGGCTTCGGCCAGTCAAAGAAGGAGCGGTGGGGAAGGTGGCCATCTGACCGATGCGTTCAGACAATTCTTTAGTCCGCAGCCCCAAAGTATGATCGGTTCCAGCAACCATCGCCAGCGTCTGATAAACATGGTGCAGGAATATCTAGGGGCAAGGTCAGACTTGGACACCTTCCCCACCGAAAATCCTATGGCTTACTGGGTCTTGAGGATGGATCACTGGCCAGAGCTTGCACAGTATGCAATTGAGCTACTGGCCTGTCCTGCATCCAGCGTTCTTTCGGAACGCACATTCAGTGCTGCTGGAGGATTTGTCACGGATCACAGGGTGCGCCTGTCCACCGACTCGGTTGATCGACTGACTTTCATCAAGATGAACCAGTCTTGGATCACCACCAGCTACCACACACCTGATGCTGATATAACAGACTAATTGATTTTAACATGTCACATCCCTTCAAGACTGATGCTGATGCTGAGTGCCTGTGCTGTTATGTTGACTGGCTATCCTCCTCCTCCGAGTCCTCAATGATACGATTGATGATGATAGCTTGGAAGATCATTTTTGTTTATGGGTGCCGCCACCAGTGGCTAAGGCCCAATTTTTCAGCCCCTGTTTTACAGGGGCGTGTAATTACAATTTTTTTAGCAATAATTTGCCATAGGGCTCATTGCTGTGCTCCAAGTACAGTATCTGTGAGGGGTTGGAGTGTTGTGGCACCAGTGCCTAAGGCCCAATTTTTCAGCCCCTGTTTAACAGGGGCATGTCATTACAATTTTTGAAGCAATACTTTGCAACAGGGCTCATTGCTGTGCTCCAAGTACAGTATCTGTGAGGGGTTGTAGTGTTGTGCCACCAGTGCCTAAGGCCCAATTTTTCAGCCCCTGTTCAACAGGGGCATGCAATTACAATTCTTGATCTAATAATTCACAGCAGGGCCCATTGCTGCACCCACCAAGAGTAACTCTGAGGGCTTACAGTGTTGTGGCAACACCACCACCACCACCACCACCACGAAAGGCCCAATTTTTCAGCCCCTGTTCAAAAGGGGCATGTAATTACAATTCTTGATCTAATAATTCACAGCAGGGCCCATTGCTGCACCCACCAAGAGTAACTCTGAGGGCTTACAGTGTTGTGGCAACGCCACCACCACCACCACCACGAAAGGCCCAATTTTTCAGCCCCTGTTCAAAAGGGGCATGTAATTACAATTCTTGATCTAATAATTCACAGCAGGGCCCATTGCTGCACCCACCAAGAGTAACTCTGAGGGCTTACAGTGTTGTGGCAACGCCACCACCACCACCACCACGAAAGGCCCAATTTTTCAGCCCCTGTTCAAAAGGGGCATGTAATTACAATTCTTGATCTAATAATTCACAGCAGGGCCCATTCCTGCACCCACCAAGAGTAACTCTGAGGGCTTACAGTGTTGTGGCAACGCCACCACCACCACCACCACGAAAGGCCCAATTTTTCAGCCCCTGTTCAAAAGGGGCATGTAATTACAATTCTTGATCTAATAATTCACAGCAGGGCCCATTCCTGCACCCACCAAGAGTAACTGTCAGGGCTTACAGTGTTGTGGCACCAGCACCACCATCAAAGGCCCAATTTTTACTACCACTGTTCAACAATTATATGTAATTAAAATTCCTGATATAATAGTTGACAGCAGGGCGTTCCAGCACCAACCAAGAGTAACTGTGAGTGCTTACAGTGTTGTGCCAACACCAACAACTAAGGGGCCTATTTCTGCAGAGTATATACGGCAGGTCCCTACTTTCAAACATCCAACTTACAAACGACTCCTACTTGCAAACGCAAGAAGACAACAGGAAGTGAGAGGAAATCTACCACTAGGAAGGAAAATTCTCTCCTGTAAGAATAAATATGGGAGAAAGGTGTCTCCTCTGTACTGATGCTTTATCAGCAATCCTTGTTTCAAGAAAAAAAACACATTTCAAAAACAGTTGTCATTGGGACGGAAAGTGAGGTGAAATGTTCTGAACAGGGGCACAGACAGCAAAACAAATGTTACAGGGGTGATAACCCTTACCTATGTTTTCCAAAAAGTTTAAAAATTGATTTTTGGGCTGGAGCTACACTTCAACAATGTACCTGTTCAAAATTACAAACAGATTCTACATAAGAACAAACCTACAGTCCCTGTCTTGTATGCACCGCCTGTATACGGCTGTTCAGAGTATATAGGGCCTTTTTTATTTTATGTGCGGGATTCCCCTTAATATCCATACAAGACCCAAAGGGGCTGGTAATGGGCTGGTAATGGGCTGGGGTGGGGGGGGGTCATCGGGTAGCTATGCCATTTTTCTTAAAGATTTTCATCCATATTACCGGGACCAGACATTACATTAAAGCCGCAAGCAGTTTTAAATCGCTTTTTTTTCCTTTAGAAGTGTCATTTTGTGCAGGGACAGTTCTAAACACGGGAAACACGTGGCACTTCACAGGCATACTTTAGACACCCCCCAGGTACGATATTTAAAGGAATATTTGACTTTTTTTTTTTCACTTTATGCATCATTAAAATGACTGCTCCCGAAAAACGACCGTTTTTAAAACTTCTTTTTGCATTGATACATGTCCCCTGGTGCACAACCCGGGTTCCCAAACCCTTTTTAGGACAATAACATGCATAATAGTTGTTATAATTAGCACTTTAGAATTCGAACGTTCGCATCCATTGTATTTAATAGGGTTCTAATGTTCGTACGAACTTTCGGTCCGTTCGCGGGTTCTGGTGCGAACCGAACCCGGGGGTGTTCGGCTCATCACTACTCTTTACCTAAGGGGAGGGAAAGACTATGGGGTTATCAATATTAACTGAAAAACTGTTAAGCTTTATCAAGGTCGATTTTGTGCCAATGAGGAGAACCTCAGTTTTGTCAATGTTTAATTTGAGAAAGTTGGAAGGGAGCCAGGATTTGATTTCCTGTAAACAATCGGTAAGGGATCTGGATGGAAGGTTGGTAGTGGTGAACAGGAAGAGAGGGGTGTCATCCACATAGCAATGGAAGTGGATATTAAATAACGAAATATGAGACCAAGAGAAAAAAGATTATGAACAGAAGGGGCCCCAGGGCAGAACCCGGGGGCATACTAATAGAGAGTAGAGATGGTACAAAGTCGAAAGATTTGAGTTGGATGAATTGAGAACAGCTAGAAAGATCAGATTTAAACCAGTTCAGGGCTGTGTCAGTGAATCCAGTGGAGGCCAATCTGTCAAGGAGGATGTTATGAGAAATTATATCAAAGGCCACACTCGAGGAGGATGAGGACAGTTATGAGACCAGAATCAGCTTCCATAAAGATGGAAAGATTTTACATAACAAGTATGTCAAATAAACAACTATAACACTCAAGGTTGTTTACATTTAAAAAACAAACTATTATAGGTTCAATTTTAATTTAAATTTAGCTGTATGCCTTCGAATAGTATGTACCTTAATGGAAAGAATGAGTCAGCCTGCATCCTACTGCTTACTAAAAATAGTGAAATTATTTTTAAAGCTGAACTTTAAAAAACACATTGGTTTGACAGCCTGGACTAACTATCCATTTATTTTCTTCTCTGACATTACTATCCATTCTTCTCTGACATTACTATCCACAATATAACTGTAACGTACCTGAAGGGAGACTGAGCTGACGAGGTCGGCCTCTCTTGTATCTCCAACCCAGGTCCCACTGAGAGTGGAACAGAGGGAGCTGAGGGACAGGAGGAACATGAGTGCCTGCAGGTGTAGACCCGCAAACTTGCAGCAGAGGATGCGACCTTGGAAAGGCAGGAGAACCATCAGATTAGGAAGGGCAGCCGTGCACCATAGGTCAGCTGGTGTTAAGGTACTCTGCTTGTACTGCGGAACTGGAACATCTGCCAATGTACAGTTTCTGGCAGGCTTGCAGCAGGTCGCAGGACCATATTCGCAGACACTCGGATGGCAGTGTTGAGCCAAGCAGGGAACAGAAGCGAGTTCACTAGGATAGCCGGATTTGGTAGCAGGCGGACAGCAAGGTGCCAAGGCATAAGGCAGAGGCAGGGTCAGACGGTAGCTGGGATCAAGAACCAGAAGAATTTATGAATATAACAGAGTCCAAAAGCAGGGTCAAGGAAAGCCAAGTTCAGCGACGGGTAACAAAACAGGATATCAGCAGGGTTCAGGGTTCCAGGAAACAGCTGAAGACCAGTCAGCACTGATCAGAAGTCAGGGCACCCTTTAAATAGGCCGTCTGGTGCCAATTTGGGTTGGGGACGCGCTCCCGCTCGTGCACGCAGTTGGTGCCAATAGGCATCTGCAGTCACCTGTGAGCGCACGCATGCGTACGAGTGCGTGTATTCTGATAGTTCTCTTACAATAATGTTACTTTCTCCATGCTATGGTGCCAAGTAAAAAACACACAAAAGAAACCTAAAACAGCACAATTATGAGTACATATACACCTAGTTGTTTGGATTGTATAAACTTATATCAAGCATCCTTGTTTTATTATGTCACACATTTTATTTTTCCAGGCAAGTTTTAATATCTACATGCTTTGTATGTTTTTATATGCTTAATTGTTTCTGCAGAAAAAATCATATTAATATGAGTGTAGTGTGAACTATCAGTCAAGAGACAGATAAAAACATTGTGTCCTATATCAAACAAATTATATATAGCAATCAGTAAGAGCAGCGCTAAAAATATGAAATCTAAATTCCATAATAAAGCAAAAGTAGTTAAGCATCAGGACATAATAAAGCAAAAGTACTTTAGCAACAAGACAAATGCATATACTGTATACTATAAAATATGTTTTTTACATAGAACAAACAATGGTTCCTATGCAAGAATCTATCCATTGGTCATAGAGGGGGTGGCTGGAGAGAGGGGGCAGCGCCCGTGTGCCCTTATGGACGCACCACCACTGCTTTTACCTCTTGTTTCTGGAAGTTTGCAACAGTCTGTCATGTAAAGAAATGTTCAATCAGTTAAAACAGCGGTTGGCAGCTGAAGGCAATGTATGTATGTATGTATGTATGTATGTATGTGTAGCGAGCCTCACTCTCCCTCTCCGCTTGGAGCCTGGTTGGCTGGTGTGGTCTAGGGGTACCTGGGAGAGGAGAATGCAGGAACACTACGCCAAGCTCTCACCTTGTATGTGTATGAGGGTTGAGAAAAGTCACTTAAATTACCTCCGGGTCTGCTCACTGCATACAAAGCTTCCGCTTGTTCCGTGGAAATGTGTCTGCCAGTAACAGAGCCCCACACCAATTAAAAGTCCAACACTCTTTTATTTCTCCATTGCAGGGTGAACATAATAGTTGAACTTTCAATAACAGACAGACAGGGGTGTGGATACGAGTAGGCCCAGGCACAAATGAGAGATATGAATGGATGGGGTGTGGCGCTGCTCACTAGTCCTCGCTGGGACCAGTATTAAGAAAATGTGTCAATTAAATATATATATTGTGATGTCCCTCAAATGGGGTGCTAAGAATTAAACACAAATGGTACCTAGAATGTGATGGTGTACCTAGAATGTGATTGGAACTTGATAGTAAAATCACAATTCCTTCTTCTTATATAGATGGCAAGGTTAAATTCAGATCTTCACTTATGGCAGACAGTTCATCCCCCACATGTGTCCCCACTCACCAGCTCCCTTCACCCCCAAGGGGGGTACACATAGAGTTGCCACCTCATCCCTTTAAACCCGAACACATATAAATTACACAGGTTCTGAGGCTAATTAAATGCAGATACGACACCAAGTGAGTTTAATTACCACCTTAATCATCCACAGAACCTGTGTAATTCATATGTGTTAGGGTTTAAAGGGATGAGGTGGCAACTCTAGGTACACAGCATAGAAAGGTGTTCCGGGTCAGCATCCAGGGGCTTCCAATAGTGCAGGGCGAGATATGTCAGCCGTTTCTTCCGGTTTGCCCTCTCTTCAGCTGCTCCAGAGGGTTCAGATACCATCAATTGGCTCAGAGGGCTAAAGTTGTTATCTCAGGCTCAGACAGCGACATCATTCATATTTCCTGCCCACACATCTCCTGTCTGATACAGCTGCACACTGGGATTGGAGAGTGGGCGGTCTGGGCAGACACAGGAGTTCCTCCTGTGTCTGCCCAGAAGAATTGAAGATCTGAATTTAACCTTGCCATCTATATAGGAAGAAGGATTTGTGATTTTACTATCAAGTTCCAATCATTTACCTGCCATTATAGACTCTTCCCTTATAGAAGCTAGTGGGTCAGTCACGGAGACTGCTGGTATTCAATTGGTGCTCCTGCTGGAGGTATTGCATATTGGACTTTTTATTTTTATTTAGTCTGTCAAGTATATGAGTTACACTCTATTCCATATTAATTTATTTACTTTCACTGCTGGTAGCACTACGAGATGTATTAGATGAGCAATCCTTGGTACTGACACTGTACACCATCACATTCTAGGTACCATTTGTGTTTAATTCTTAGCATCCCATTTGAGGGACATCACAATATATATATTTAATTGACACATTTTCTTAATACTGGTCCCAGCGAGGACTAGTGAGCAGCCCCACACCCCATCCATTCATATCTCTCTTTTCTGTTAGGAACCTCTTTGAGTGTCCCATTAGGGGGGCTGCAGCTCTCACTTTCACTATAATTATTTCCTAAGCGCGGGCACATAGCACTTTATATACCAGGCACAAATGAATTCTCCTATTCCTTTGCAAGCGAATAGACCTGGCGCACGGTTTCTGCCACCGACCGTGAGATTGGTCGCTGCCACCGACCGGGTGAACTGTTAAGGCCCCTGCCACAGGCCTAATAGCAGGTCTCTGCCACCGACCTGAGTTGACTAGTTGGACCGCTGCCACCGGTCATTGAACATAAACCACCTTCCTCTATGAACTTGGCCCCTGTTCGGGAAAGATATCCCTCCGAGCGGTCTCCAGAGGTTCACCCGTCACTGGCAATATGCTGCACCAGGTCTTCGGATGAATCCCTCCTCCGGTCCCTTACGCCTCTGGATTCGGGTGCCCAACACCCGGGGCACCCTAGGACAATCCCTCCCTAGCAGGACCCAGCGGAAGGTACTGGGCCCCAGGCCTCCGGCCGAGTACCTCACCCCAGACTGAAGGTGTCTGGGATGGAACACGAACTCCAAGTGTCCAGGCCTAGGCCGCCTGGACACCGACCGCGGACAGCAGCCCTCAGGCTGAAGGTGCCTGGGACTCGAACCTCATGGCGAAGATGTCCGCCCCCTTTATACCCTCCCCCAGCAAGCACAGTGGGCTCCCCGCCCCGCCGCACAACTGCTGCGAGAGGTCACAAAGGGTACGGCACTGCAGTGATGGTTCAACCCCAGCCCAAAGTGACAGTGCCACCTGCTGGGCCGCAGGGAACTGGTCATCACTGATGTCTTCACCAGACCCAAACACTCTGAAAAGTACATACCTGCTACATATGTATGTATGTGCTATGGTTATTTTATGTGTATTTCGGTTCATGTGTGTTCATATGGTCTATATGTATGGTATGAAATATAGTTAAATAAAAACTTAGTACTAGTAATAGTACTATAATGAATATGTTCTTGTTCCATTTAGTGGTATCTACTATAGACCACATGATATGGGTGTACCTTGTCATTGCATACATATATATGAAGCTTGAAACTTTGTCTTTCTGGATGTCTGTCTAGTTTTGTGAGGTGTCCCCATATCCTGAGTCACAGGTTATCAGGCAAGCATATATGTTGGTAAATAAAAATAGTGTGGCGCTCAAAACAATAAAATGATACTAGGTAAATGGCTACTTAAAGCAATAAAAACAACAGTGCTCTAATAACACAATTATGAATGTGAGTCCGCTACAAGGGTATTCAAATGAATTGTCCTCCTTGCGAACTGTGTGATATACCGTGAAGGTACAACGTGAAAAAAGGAATACAGTCCCAAATAACAAAATGTATGTGATCATGGATGTCCTTCAATGGATGACCTTCCCACAATGCAGACTGACAGAGGGACTTCAGTGCAAATGATGAATCAAACAAGGAGAAGACACTAGTTGTTATAGATGGGTACTCTTACCGCTGATGGTGGACCCACCTACCGTACGGCAGTGGTCCACCATCACTTTTTATTTGTCTGCATGATTGTTGGACAAAATATATTTTTATTTAATAAAATTCCGGCAATCGGTTTTTATTGACCTGCACCATCTGGAGTCTTTTTGGTTTTTCTTCCATCTTTATATTTTTTGCGGATTGCTGTGGAACCTGGCCCATGTGAGAATCATCCATCGTTTGAGCTACCTTTTCATCATCCGGTTGGAGTTCAAGTGAGGACCCAGGACATCCAGCTATATCCCGTTTGGTCTTGGTGACCATTAAGCCTGCAATACCCACTGCCGTACGGTAGGTGGGTCCACCATCAGCGGTAAGAGTACCCATCTATAACAACTAGTGTCTTCTCCTTGTTTGATTCATCATTTGCACTGAAGTCCCTCTGTCAGTCTGCATTGTGGGAAGGTCATCCATTGAAGGACATCCATGATCACATACATTTTGTTATTTGGGACTGTATTCCTTTTTTCACGTTGTACCTTCACCGTATATCACACAGTTCGCAAGGAGGACAATTCATTTGAATACCCTTGTAGCGGACTCACATTCATAATTGTGTTATTAGAGCACTGTTGTTTTTATTGCTTTAAGTAGCCATTTACCTAGTATCATTTTATTGTTTTGAGCGCCACACTATTTTTATTTACCATTCCTGTACACTTTGTTTGTTTGAGTGTTGGCAGCTTGCATGCACATTGTTTTTGGTTTAGCGCAGTATTTTCCCCTTTTTTCTCAAGCATATATGTTGTCATGTCTATGTGTGTATAGTTTATGTTTATATGTATTTTTCCTGGATAAATGTTGCAATAAGTACTGTTATACTTATAAAGATATATATTACATGAAATACTTATATATGCACTTTCTTTGCTTTTAAATACTGTATACCAGCACCTACCCCAGTATCTGTCCTAAAAAAGCTAATATTCTAGTGAATTGCGTAGACGAGCAAGTTCTTGGAGGCTCCACTGGATCAATTCTTTTTACTTTGATATATTACCAGATCAATCTTTATACTTTTGATCCAGCCCTCTGTAACTGCACTATTGGGTAACTGTGTCCATACAGGGTGTTGTTTGTATGTTGTTTACTGTATATGTTTTTTAACTATACTGTAATAAAATGTATACTTTTTTAATGATTCTTCCATTTTGAGTTTATCAATCCTTACATATAGTGTTTGGTTGGATATATATATATATATATATATATATATATATATATATATATATATATATATATATATATATATATACAGTGGGTACAGAAAGTATTCAGACCCGCTTAATTTTTTCACTCTTTGTCATATTGCAGCCATTTGCTAAAATCATTTAGCCCACGTTAACACTGGGGCTGCGGGAGTGAAGCCTGTGAGTTCAGCTCAACTCGCACAATTTCACTCCCGCTGGCAGTCCCGATTTCAGCCACGATTTCAAAGACATCTGAAACAGATGTCAATGTAAATCGCGGCTGAAATCGCAAAAAGTAGTACAGAAACTACTTTTTGAAATCGGTGCAGCGCCGCAGATGCGGCGTCGCACCGATTAGGACGGTGCCATTGCCGGCAATTTGCGGCAAATATCGCCGATTTGACATGCAATTTGACATGTCAAATCGCATGTCAAATCGCACCAGTGTGAACCAGGGCTTAAGTTAATTTTTTCCCTCATTAATGTACACACAGCACCCCATATTGACAGAAAAACACAGAATTGTTGACATTTTTGCAGATTTATAAAAAAATAAAAACTGAAATATCACATGGTCCTAAGTATTCAGACCCTTTTCTGTGACACTCATATATTTAACTCAGGTGCTGTCCATTTCTTCTGATCATCCTTGAGATGGTTCTACACCAGAGATATGCAATTAGCGGACCTCCAGCTGTTGCCAAACTACAAGTCCCATGAGGCATAGCGAGACTCTGACAGCAGCAAGCATGACACCCAGAGGCAGAGGCATGATGGGACTTGTAGTTTTGCAACAGCTGGAGGTCCGCTAATTGCATATCCATGTTCTACACCTTCATTTGAGTCCAGCTGTGTTTGATTATACTGATTGGACTTGATTAGGAAAGCCACACACCTGTCTATATAAGACCTTACAGCTCACAGTGCATGTCAGAGCAAATGAGAATCATGAGGTCAAAGGAACTGCCTGAAGAGCTCAGAGACAGAATTGTGGCAAGGCACAGATCTGGCCAAGGTTACCAAAAAAATTCTGCTGCACTTAAGGTTCCTAAGAGCATAGTGGCCTCCATAATCCTTAAATGGAAGACGTTTGGGACAACCAGAACCCTTTCTAGAGCTGGCCATCTGGCCAAACTGAGCTATCGGGGGAGAGGAGTAGGGTTGAGCGGACACCTGGATGTTCGCGTTCAACGGGTTCGGCCGAACTTTGGAAAAAAGTTTGCATTCGGGACCCGAACTTGACCCGAACTTGAACCCGAACCCTATTGAAGTCAATAGGGACCCGAACTTTTGAGGACTAAAATGGCTCTAAAAAAGTAATGGAAAGGGCTAGAGGGCTGCAAATGGCAGCACAATTTTTTGTTAAGAGCATGGCAAGTGCTCTGCAAACAAATGTGGATAGGGAAATAATAACATAAAATACATAAAAATAAAAAATAATAATCTTGACCTAGGAGGACGAGGTCCACATGGAATAGGAGGTTGAAGTGGCGGTGGATGTGGCGGTGTAGGTGGAAGCGGCGGTGGAGGCGGACGAGGTAGCCAACACTGTTTTGTTTATTTTTATTTTTTTTAAATTGGGGTACACTCCAAAAAAAGTGAGAGAGATCAAAAATACAACAATGGCTGGGTAAGGCCGGTATGCATGTCTATTCTGCACAAGGTACGGACAAGTCCTGTGGGATCCATGCCTGGTTCATTTTAATGAACGTGAGCTTGTCCACATTGGCTCTGGACAGGCGGCTGCGCTTGTCTGTGATAACGCCCCCTGCCGTGCTAAGTACACATTCAGATAATACACTGTCTGCAGGGCAGGCCAGCACCTCCAAGGCGTAAAGGGCAAGCTCAGGCCATGTGCCCAATTTGGAGACCCATAAGTTGAAGGGGGCAGACCCGTCATTCAGTACGTGTAGGCGTGTGCACACATACTGCTCCACCATGTTGGTGAAATGCTGCCTCCTGCTAAGACGTTTTATATCAGCTGGTGGTGCTGGTTGTTGTGGCGTGCTGACAAAGCTTTTCCACATTTCGGCCATGCTAACCCTGCCTTCTGAGGTGCTGGCGGTGCCCCGGCTGCGTTGGCGAACTCTTCCTCCTAATCTGCCTTCGACCTTGTGCTTCCACTGTGCCCCCGCTGTCAGGTGGGAATGCCACCAGCAGCGCGTCTACCAGCGTGCGCTTGTACTCGCGCATCTTACAATCACGCTCCAGTGGGAGAATTAAGGACGGTACGTTGTCCTTGTAACGGGGATCCAGCAGCATGGCCACCCAGTAATCAGCACCTGTTAGAAATGTGGGCAACTCGGCAGTCGTTGCGGAGACACTGCAGCATGTACTCGCTCATGTGTGTCAGGCTGCCCAGAGGCAACGAAAAGCTGTCCTATGTGGGAGGTGTATCGTCTGTGTCCTCTGTATCCCCCCAGCCATGCACCAGTGATGGCCATGAGCTGGACTGGGTGCCACCCTGCTGTGAACATGGTTCCTCCTCCTCCATCTCCTCCTCCTCGTCCTCCAAAACTGTGCCCTTGCTGGACAATTGTGTACCTGGCATTTGTTGGTGCAGGAACCCACCCTCGGAGCCACTTGTGAATGACTGCCCTGAAAGCCTTGAAAATGATCCCTCTGCCTCCTCCTCCTGTGCCACATCCTCTTCCATCATAGCCTGAAGAGTTTTTATAAGGAGGCATAGAACTGGGATAATGAATAAAATTATTTCGCGCTACTAGTGAGTAGTGAAATAATTATAAAGTGCTAAGTGCAAAAAAGTGACGTGCAAAAAGCTGCAAAAACTAAACGTGTTCACCTTACACGGTGATAAAATAAGTAAAATAAATGTTTTCGCGCTAAGAACTAACACACAAATAGTGACTAATAGAAACCAATATAAATAGAAATAAACGTGCATACATAAATAATGAATATTAAATTCAATCGAAATACCATGAAGGAATAAATATCAATAGTGCACATCAGTATATCAATAACAAAGTGCCTGTGCAATAATACTTATGTGCAAAAAAGGAGAAGATGCTACAATATAGTCTGAATAAAGTAATATACCAAATCCAATGGTGTACCAAATAGTCCAAGATAATGTTGGTAATCCAGTGAAAAGGTATTAATGAATAATAAAAGTTTGGTGCAAAAAAGTGCTAATGATAAATCTTTTCTTGCTGCACTGTGGTGAACTGTTCTGTAAATATTCTAATTCATTAATGGAGTGTTTTCCAAACTGTGGTCTCACTGGACTCTTACCTCCAGATGGATGAATACAAACAGAATCTATATATTCTTTCTCCTCAGACTTGTCCTCTCCAGCGTGTGTATGTGTAAGACGCTCTCCCTCTCTCCTCCACTATCGATGCAGGCGCTATAATCCTGTGGGGAAGGGGAAGGCACAGGCGAAGGGGAGGGGGGGAGGGGGGGTTGGAGGGGGAAAGACGGCTCCAATATTGGCTCCGAGGAGAAAAGAAAAGGGAATCTCCAATAGTGAAGTATATAATGGTAACGAGAGTTTATTTGAACAGTAATGCTCTTACATCAATAAAAAGGTAATGTAGCGTGTGGATATAGAGCGGCGCATTCGCCGTCTTACTCTTAGTCTGGGTACTTCCGGTCTGCGGTACCTCTCAATCTCCCTACGGCATTACGTCACGCACCTCGTGACTTCTTCAGGGGACATTATTTTGGACTATTTGGTACACCATTGGATTTGGTATATTACTTTGTTCAGACTATATTGTAGCATCTTCTCCTTTTTTGCACATAAGTATTATTGCACAGGCACTTTGTTATTGATATACTGATGTGCACTATTGATATTTATTCCTTTATGGTATTTCGATTGAATTTAATATTCATTATTTATGTATGCACGTTTATTTCTATTTATTTTGGTTTGTATTAGTCACTATTTGTGTGTTAGTTCTTAGCGCAAAAACATTTCTTTTACTCATAGAACTGGGATAGTAACGCTGAGAACGGCATCATCGGCACTGGCCATGTTGGTGGAGTACTCGAAACAGCCCAACAAGACACACAGGTCTCGCATGGAGGCCCAGTTATTGGTGGTAAAGTGGTGCTGTTCCGCAGAGCGACTCACGCGTGCGTGCTGCAGCTGAGACTCCACTATCGCCTGCTGCTGCTCGCACAGTCTGGCCAGCATGTTCCACCTTGTGGGCACGTCACATATGAGGCGGTGAGCGGGAAGGCCGAAGTTACGCTGCAGCGCTGACAGGCGAGCAGCAGCAGGGTGAGAACGCCGAAAGTGCGCACAGACGGCCAGCACTTTCTGCAGCAGCTCTGGCATATCGGGGTAATTTTTAAGGAACCCCTGCACCACCAAATTCAGCACGTGCGCCAGGCAAGGGATGGGCCCAGAGCTGCAACGAGATTTCACCTATTATCGCACACCACCAGGCCGGGCTTGAGGCTCACTGCCACCAACCACTTATCGGTCTGTTGTTCCATGTCCCTCCACAACTCCTGCGCGGTGTGGCGTTTTTTCCCCAAACAGGAAAGTTTTAAAACTGCCTGCTGTCATTTACCCCTGGCTGTGCTGAAGTTGGTGGTGAAGGTGTTAGGCTGACCGTATGAGGAGGCGGTAGAGGATGAGGAAGCGGAGTAGGAGGAGTTAGCAACAGGAGGCAAACTGAAGCGCCCTGCAATCCTCGGTGGTGGAAGGACATGTGCCAAACTGCTATCCGCCTCAGGCCCAGCCGCCACTGCATTTACCCAGTGTGCTGTTAGGGAGATATAACGTCCCTGACCGTGCTTACTGGTCCACATATCCGTAGTTAGGTGGACCTTGCCACAGATGGCGTTGCGCAGTGCACACCTGATTTTGTCCCCCACTTGGTTGTGCAGGGAAGGGATGGCTCGCCTGGAAAAGTAGTGGTGGCTGGGTACGACGTACTGTGGGACAGCCAATGCCATCAGGCTTTTAAAACTCTGCATCTCCACCAGACGGAATGACAGCATTTCAAAGGCCAGGAATTTTGCAATGCTGGCATTCAGGGCCAGGGATCGCGGGTGGGTAGGGGGGTACTTCCTCTTCCGCTCCAGGGTTTGGGAGATAGAGAGCTGAACGCTTCCATGGGACATTGTGGAGATGGTTGGTGACCCAGGTGGTCGTGTTGCTGGCATATCCTCTGTTTGTGGGGTGGCAGGTGCCACTGTCACTACAGAGGTGGATGAAGAGGCCGAGACTGCAGCAGAAGAGGAAGCAGGAGGAGCCAGAGACCTTTCTTGGTTTTTGAGGTGTCTACTCCACTGCAGCTCGTGCTTTGCACTTAGATGCCTGGTCATGCAGGTTGTGCTCAGGTTGAGAACGTTTATGCCTCGCTTCAGGCTCTGATTGCACAGCATGCAAACCACTCATGTCTTGTCATCAGCACATTGTCTGAGGAACTGCCATGCTAGGAAACTCCTTGGACCTGGCTTTGGTGTGCTCGGTCCCTTGCTGCGTTGGGCAGTAGCAGGCGTACTGTCTAGGGGACGGATGCTCTGCTTTTGCACCCTGGTCCCTCTTCTGCTGTGCTGGTGGCTCTGTGCCACCACCGCCTCTTCCTCCGAACTACACAGGTCACCTGCATGACGTTGATTCCTTGTGGGGTCGAGGACCTCATCGTCCTCCACATGATCTTCCACCCAGTCTTCACCCCTGTCCTCCTTGTTGGTCTGCACAATTGCGAAAGCAGCAGCAGTTGGCACCTGTGTTTCTTCATCATCTGAGACGTGCTGCGATGGTCCTCCCATGTACTTATCTTGAAACATAAGTTGTTGGGCATCGGTGCACTCAATCTCTTTCACTTCTGGGGCAGGGCTAGGTGGATGGCCCTGGGAAACCCTGCTAACAGAGTCATCAAAAAGCAGAAGAGACTGCTGCATGACTTGGGGCTCAGACTGCTTGGCTGATTTGCAAGGGGGTGAGGTGAAAGACTGATGGACATGGGCTGCAGGTGCCAACTCTGATCTTTCAGCAGGAGACTGGGTGGGAGACAATGTGAAGGAACTGGAGGCACTGTCAACAACTAGGGTTGAGCGGACCCGAACTGTAAAGTCCGGGTCCGTACCAAACTTTTGGGTTTTGGGGTCCCGGACCCGAACCCGAACAATTGACTGTAGGTTCGGGTCCGGTGTTCGGCAATATGCATGTAAAGACACGCTTGTTTCCCGTGCTTAGAACAGTCCCTGCACAAAGTGTCATTACTGAAGGAAAAAAAGTCATTTAAAACTCACTCGTGGCTATAATGAATTGTCGGCTCCCAGGAATACATAGAAAAGTCATTGATAAAAATTAAAAAAAGCGTGGGGGTTCCCCCAAATTCAATTACCAGGCCCTTCAGGTCTGCTATGGATATTAAGAGGAACTCTGCCGCAAATTAAAAAAAAATTGCGTGCGGTTCCCGCCAAATATCCATACCAGGCCCTTCAAGTCTGGAAAGGATTTTAAGGGGAACTCCACCCCAAATTTAAAAAAAAAAATGGCGTGTAGTACCCCCAAAAATCCAGACCAGACCCTTTATCCGAGCACGCAACCTGGCAGGCCGCAGGAAAAGAGGGGGGACGAGAGAGTGGCCCCCCTCCCTCCTGAACCGTACCAGGCCACATGCTCTCAACATGGGGAGGATGTCCCCATGTTGATGGGGACAAGGGCCTCATCCCCACAACCCTTGCCCGGTGGTTGTGGGGGTCTGCGGGCGGGGGGCTTATCAGAATCTGGAAGCCCCCTTTAACAAAGGGGTCCCCCAGATCCCGCCCCCCTATGTGAAATGGTAATGGGGTACATTGTACCCCTACCATTTCACAAAGAAAGTGTCAAAATTTTTAAAGATGACAATAGCCGGTTTTTGACAATTCCTTTAATAATGTCTTCTCCTTTCTTCCACCTTCTTCCATCTCCTTCTTTTCTCCATTCGGGTTTCTTCCTCCATCTTGTTCTTCATCTTCATCTTCCTCTTCATCTTCATCTTCATCTTCCTTCTGGCTTCATTGTTCTTGTCCGCATCTTGCTCCGGCTTCTTGTTCCCCTTCTTCTTTCTCCGGCCGCTCCGCTTGAATTGGAGGTTCCTGCTGTGTGACGCTTCAGTTCTTCAGTTCTCCTCTTGGTCCGCTGCTACCCGGTGACCCCGTCCCCCTCTGATGCACATGGATTTCACGGGGACTTTCCCCGTGGTGTCAGAGGGGGCGGGGCCACCTGGTGCCAGCGGACCCAGAGGAGAATTGAAGAACTGAAGCGTCACACAGCGGGAACCTCGAATTCAAACAGAGCAGCCGAAGGGGAACAAGAAGCCGGAGCAAGATGCGGACAAGAACACCGAAGGAAGATGAAGATGAAGAGGAAGAGGAAGATGAAGAACAAGATGGAGGAAGAAACCCGAATGGAGAAAAGAAGAAGGTGGAAGAAGATGGAAGAAAGGAGAAGACATTAATAAAGGAATTGTCAAAAACCGGCTATTGTCATTTTTAACATTTTTGACACTTTCTTTGTGAAATGGTAGGGGTGCATTTGTACCCCATTACCATTTCACATGGGGGGGCGGGATCCGGGGGTCCCCTTTGTTAAAGGGGTCTTCCAGATTCCGATAAGCCCCCCGCCCGCAGACCCCCACAACCACCGGCAAGGGTTGTGGGGATGAGGCCCTTGTCCCCATCAACATGGGGACATCCTCCCCATGTTGAGGGCATGTGGCCTGGTACGGTTCAGGAGGGGGGTGCGCTCTCTCCACCCCCCTCTTTTTCTTCGGCCTGTCAGGTTGCGTGCTCGGATAAAGGGTCTGGTCTGGATTTTTGGGGGAACTCCACGCCATTTTTTTTTTTATTTGGGGTGGAGTTCCCCTTAAAATCCTTTCCAGACCTGAAGGGGGGAACCGCACGCAATTTTTTTTTTAATTTGCGGCAGAGTTCCCCTTAATATCCATATCCACAAGTTGTTTCCCGTGCTTAGAACTGTCCCTGCACAAAGTGTCATTTCTGAAGGAAAAAAAGTCATTTAAAACTCACTCGCGGCTATAATGAATTGTCGGCTCCCGGCAATACATAGAAAAGTCATTGATAAAAACAAAAAAAAAGCGTGGGGGTTCCCCCAAATTCAATTACCAGGCCCTTCAGGTCTGCTATGGATATTAGGGGAACTCTGCCGCAAATTAAAAAAAAAAATGCGTGCGGTTCCCCCCAAATATCCATACCAGGCCCTTCAGGTCTGGAAAGGATTTTAAGGGGAACTTCACCCCAAATGTAAAAAAAAAATGGCGTGGAGTTCCCCCAAAAATCCAGACCAGACCCTTTATCCGAGCACGCAACCTGGCAGGCTGCAGGAAAAGGGGGGGGTGGAGAGAGCGGAGGATGTCCCCATGTTGATGGGGACAAGGGCCTCATCCCCACAACCCTTGCCGGTGGTTGTGGGGGTCTGCGGGCGGGGGGCTTATCGGAATCTGGAAGACCCCTTTAACAAAGGGGACCCCCAGATCCCGCCCCCCTATGTGAAATGGTAATGGGGTACAAATGCACCCCTACCATTTCACAAAGAAAGTGTCAAAAATGTTAAAAATGACAATAGCCTGTTTTTGACAATTCCTTTATTAATGTCTTCTCCTTTCTTCCTTCTTCTTCCACCTTCTTCTTCCATCTTCTTCTTTTCTCCATTCAGGTTTCTTCCTCCATCTTGTTCTTCCTCTTCCTCTTCCTCTTCCTCCTTCCTTCTTCCTTCGGTGTTCTCGTCCGCATCTTGCCCCGGCTTCTTGTTCCCCTTCGGCCGCTCCGTTTGAATTTGAGGTTCCCGCTATGTGACGCTTCAGTTCTTCAGTTCTCCTCTGGGTCCGCTTGCACCCGGTGGCCCCGCCCCCCTCTGACACCACGGGGAAAGTCCCCGTGAAATCCATGTGTGTCAGAGGGGGGTGGGGTCACCGGGTGGCAGCGGACCAAGAGGAGAACTAAAGAACTGAAGCGTCACACAGCGGGAACCTCCAATTCAAGCGGAGTGGCCGAAGAAAGAAGAAGGGGAACAAGAAGCCGGAGCAAGATGCGGACGAGAACACCGAAGCAAGAAGGAAGATGAAGATGAAGAACAAGATGGAGGAAGAAAGCCGAATGAAGAAAAGAAGAAGATGGAAGAAGATGGAAGAAAGAAGAAGACATTATTAAAGGAATTGTCAAAAACCGGCTATTGTCATTTTTAACATTTTTTACACTTTCTTTGTGAAATGGTAGGGGTACAATGTACCCCATTACCATTTCACATAGGGGGGCCGGGATCTGGGGGTCCCCTTTGTTAAAGGGGGCTTCCAGATTCCGATAAGCCCCCCGCCCGCAGACCCCCACAACCACCGGGCAAGGGTTGTGGGGATGAGGCCCTTGTCCCCATCAACATGGGGACATCCTCCCCATGTTGAGGGCATGTGGCCTGGTATGGTTCAGGAGGGAGGGGGGCCTCTCTCTTGTCCCCCCCTCTTTTCCTGCGGCCTGCCAGGTTGCATGCTCGGATAAAGGGTCTGGTCTGGATTTTTGGGGGTACTCCACGCCTTTTTTTTTAAATTTGGGGTGGAGTTCCCCTTAAAATCCTTTCTAGACCTGAAGGGCCTGGTATGGATATTGATATTTGGGGGGAACCGCACGCATTTTTTTTTTTTAATTTGCGGCAGAGTTACTCTTAATATCTATAGCAGACCTGAAGAGCCTGGTAATTGAATATGGGGGAACCCCCACGTTTTTTTATCAATTACTTTTCTATGTATTGCCGGGAGCCGACAATTCATTATAGCCGCGAGTGAGTTTTAAATGACTTTTTTTCCTTCAGAAATGACACTTTGTGCAGGGACAGTTCTAAGCACGGGAAACAAGCGCTAATAGTCCTCAGAAGTTCGGGTCCCCATTGACTTCAATGGGGTTCGGGTTCGGGGTCAAGTTCGGTCCCGAACTCGAACTTTTTAAAGAAGTTTGGCCGAACCCGTCGAACCCGAACATCCAGGTGTCCACTCAACTCTATCAGCAACCCAATCTACTATCGCCTGTACTTGTCCTGGCCTCAACGTTAATAGAGCCTGACCAAATACCGCTGCAGGCTCTGTCGCCTACTCGCACCTGAGGAAGGTGTTTCACTTGTGCGTGTAGCTGGCACAGATCGACCACGTCCTCTCCCTGCAACAGGAGCTCCACCAGCAGCACCACAACCGGGGCCACGTCCCTTATTTGACGATCTCCTCAACTTTCTGAAATTTAGGATCTTGCCCTAAATGGGTGTTTTTTGAATAGCAAAATAGAGCAACAGTTTCTAAAGGGTATGTAAAGAAAAAATGCAGCGCTATAAATCAAAGTATTACCAGAGAGGATCTATGTGAATAACCACAGAGAATAGTCTCCAGATAGACTCACTTAAACTGTGACGTGAAAGTAAATCAAGTATACAAAAGTATATCAAAAAACATATATAGTGTAACAAGCACCCAAATATGACTGTTATGGTGCACATCAAAGTGTCCTATAACAAAATATAAAAGACAAAGTCTATGATGATCCACAATGGATGTGCAAAATCTGATGTGAAGCGTGGACTGTCACCGTAGCAGATGGTATTAGGTCAAAATACCCCAAGCTTGCTGAAAGTATCATCCAGCATCAATGATGGAAAGGTAAGTAATGAATACTCTTACCGTAGGTCAGATGAAAAATAGACATGGATGAGATCCCGGATCCAAATGCTCCAAAGGGGATGTCTCCAATCCCACAGTAAGCCTACTGTGATGCAGAAGGGTCTCTTTTAGCAGAGATAACACAGGGGGCATGAGCCTCAACAAACCTTCCGAGGTGGATGTTCCCTTGGGCCAGATGTCCTAAGAGAAAAACAAAATAGCTCCACATAGTGAAAGTAAATCTAGCAAGTGGTAGAAACTGGACAGCCTTTATTGGCATAAATATCCCAAAAAATGACAATACATGTAGCCTTAATAGTTACAGGTAAAAAGCAGTAAAAATGATGAATCCTCGAGGTAAAAAAAGCGTGATAACAAGGGTGTAGCAGACTAAAAACCGGACATGTTTCGAGCAATGGCTCTTCAACTGGGGTGTTAGCCTGCCAGCTTGTATCACGCTATATATGTGTTAGCTAATAATTAGTGATCATGCAGGTCAGCTGGAAAGTGAAACCGCCTCCCACATTACACAGGTCAGTCATTATGGGGGGGTTGCTAACACACAGATCACCTGTCATGCAGGCCCAACCCCTCCTGATCCAACAGTGTAAACCATGAATGGGAAAGGGGGGCAGCGTCACAACAACGCGCCTCACCTCCCATGTAACTCAGCCAATAAGCCACGGGCAATTGGTCATGAAGAACCACAAACCAGGCTCCGTGTGTATCGGCAGCTGTAAACCATACCCCTAATCAGTGAGTCCTTAGCCATCATAGCGGCGCAACCACCATGTCAAACCAACGGTTGTAGATGCCGCTCACTAACCAATAGGAGCGCGGCGACCGTTGATGACGTCACAAGGAGTGAGACGCCACAATGAATGGATGCGGGCGAGATAAGCGTCATCCAACAAAGGATCACGCGGCGATGCACGTAATCAACGTGCGTCGCCACATGTAAACACACGCCGATTCGTCGCGTGGCAACGAGCGCAACCAATACGCGTCACCACCCGGTTGCGCTCGTTGCCACGCGACGAATAGGCGTGTGTTTACATGTGGCGACGCACGTTGATTACGTGCGTCACCGCGTGATCCTTTGTTGGTCCATACAAACTGGCTGACTAACTTACCCCCCTTAAAAGGCATGTATGCCTGTGGTAGGTGTTCAATGTGCAAATATACAGATCGAACGGACGTCTTCACCAACTCAAATGGTACTAAAAATTTCAAAATTACCAATTTTATCAACTGTCTTACCATTCAAGTTATCTATATGCTCTCCTGCCCTTGTGGGAAAATCTATGTGGGGGAAACAAAGAGACAGTTGAAAACTCAAGTTGGTGAACACGTCCAGACCATAATCAAGAAAGATGATGAATGGCCACTTTCACTCCACTTTTTGAAATACCATGATGGCAAACCCGATGGGCTAACCTTTAAGGGAATTTATCGTCTAAATCTCCCCCACCGACGGGGCGATTTCGATAAGATCCTCTATAGGAAAGAGAAAATGTGGATATTCAATTTAGACAGCATGCAGCTGGCAGGGTTGAATAATGAATGTAATTTATCGGTAATTCTTGACTCCTAATTGAAATGCTGATGTTTTTTGCATTAAACATATATAATTTTTAAACATTATGATCCTTACCGCCTCACTGTCGGTGGGCAGAATTGTATGACTGAATGTCTATCCACGCAATACTCGACCCGAGTTCATATGGGTCCCATTAACCAATGTGATCCTGATGTATAAATAGTTAATTAAAATTACAATAGTGAACACTTGAAAATCAATCACTTTTATCTATAGCTATTGAGAAGAAGGATCGTTAAATCTAGCTATATATGAAGCAATGTAGAGCACTAGACACCCGCGTAAGTCATTTGACTATCATTTTTTATTTCTACACTTATTGCTTAATGATAATGGAAATAAAATAGATAAATAAATAAATAAATATTAAATTAGCACTAGCCTTCATCAGCTAGTTGCTTGTTGCTACAACTACCATCATATAATTGCTTTATATTTATTTTATCTTTTGGTTCGATTCAATTTTCAACTGAGAGTGTTATCTCTTACACTGCAATTGCAGCAAAGAAACCAGGACATGACACGTTCGCCTTCTAAACAATAGAGGCACTACTGATAATACTAAAATGGATTAAACTTTTTGTTGTTTTTGCATCAGGGTGGTTTTGGAATTCCACAGGTCATCCCCCCGTATAGTCTATACAAATGAATTTGTGTGAATTGGCATGGATGGTGGTGTAGTAGATCCAATCAAGCCACAGGTGATTACAATTAAAACACCTGTTAAGGAAGGTATATTTGGACAGACACCAGACCAATGCGCATGCTCTGATGAAGCTTTGTTTAAAGCGAAACATGTAAGCTGTTTGCCACTACACCAGCTGTAGTTTTGAACATTGGTGCCCGACCCATACAGCCAACCACCTAACTACTCACAGAAATAATCATCCACCACCGGCCGTCTGGAAATTGCCATACTGGAATGCTGACATTAACATCTCATTATCCTGGATATACCTGGACTTTTGATTTACTCTTCTCAGGGCTGACATATGGACCCAAAACAAATGGATGGGTATGAACTAACCCTTCATGATTGATATCTGCGGAATCCAGCTGTAACAGCACAGACCGAACACGCAAGGAACTGGTGAGTGTTTCACAGTACTTCTCCCTATATGGGACCGAATGTATACCAGAAGGACACATGAACTGGACGACTGAGCGACTTTTCAAGACCCCAATGGTGAGCTATAAAATCTGACTTTATACTGTCAGGCTCTGTGTTTGAGGGTTGTCCTGTATATGAAAAGTCAGATTCGTCTCATGATACCTCCACCTACCTAATACGCGTGAGATTCAGTCGGCCTGTCTATGGTCTGTCAGCAATTTAATCTCTGAACGTTACCCTGAGAGCAATTTACAGTCAGATTGACCGATGCTATATACCCCATAGATTTTCCAGGATCTATACAAACAAATGAATCAGCATTTATAAACTGACAAACACCGAAATTGCCAGTAAATTCAGCTGTGGATGAATGAATGTGGTGTGTATGGCCGATTGGGTGGCCACCCCTGTCTATAGTTTTTGACTAGTCTTATTTTAAATTAGGTGTTTATAATGATGTGTTTTTTCCATATTTAAATATTTTTCTATTAATTAATTGCTGTTTACTGATAAAGTATATATAAGTACTAGAGCCTTTTTGAAGAATTCTTTCCTTTGGAGGACTGTCTGTCCCCAAATCTCTTCCCCCTTTTTTATATGCTTCAAACAATTCAGAGGCAATGTAATCGGGGGTATCTCCTTTATATCGGGTACTTCACTTAATCAAATCAACCGGCTTATTGCCAACCATTCAATTGGAGATATATAATGTACTCAAATGAGATCCCCGATAATTATATATTGGATGAGCTTTCCATATACCTATTCTTTTGTTTTTTTAGTATCTAAAGTGTGTATCTCACACGTACAGATATGCAGAAAATGCGACAAAATAAATTTTTATGGCAGAAAACGCACCAAAAATTTTTTTGCCCTAAATTATTAGTTTTTTGAAGGGCAGAATAGGAGAACAGTATCTAAAGTGTGTATCTCACAGTAACATATGCACTGCTGGTGCACTGAGCTTGCATAAAATGACCGCCGAAGCCACCCTAACTAACAGACGGATAAAAGTTATCTTTTCTCAGGCACTGGGCTCAGGGCAGGATAAAAAGATTGTGCACTGCACCCACACAACAAAAGCAAGGTAGATCGCTGAGTAATTTGATTTCTGAATCAGGACTCCTATCTAATTCTCTCCCTCAAAGCAGCAGCAGCAACCTTTCCCTACACTAACTGAAGCAGAGTGACATGCTGTGATATGTGCCTCTAGCTTATATAGAGGCTGGGTCACATGCTGCACTGGCCAATCACAGCCATGCCATTAGTAGGCATGGCTGTGATGGCTTCTAAGGGCACACAAGTTAAACTAATGTTGATTGGCTGCCCTGCAGCTTTTTAAAATGCGCCATTACATTGCCGAACA
The DNA here is from genome assembly GCA_029206835.1 of Rana muscosa. Classification (NCBI taxonomy): domain Eukaryota; kingdom Metazoa; phylum Chordata; class Amphibia; order Anura; family Ranidae; genus Rana; species Rana muscosa. The sequence continues at coordinate 18,103,954 of JARGYO010005626.1, forward strand.
CCGAACCCGAACCAGAACATACAGTACATTGTTCGGGTTTGGGTCCGGGTACCAAAAACCCAAAAGTCTGGTATGAACCCGAACTTTACAGTTCGGGTTCGCTCAACCCTAGAGAAGAGCCTTGGTGAGAGTGGTAAAGAAGAACCCAAAGATCACTGTGGCTGAGCTCCAGAGATGCAGTCGGGAGATGGGAGAAAGTTGTAGAAAGTCAACCATCACTGCAGCCCTCCACCAGTCGCGGCTTTATGGCAGAGTGGCCCGACGGAAGCCTCTCCTCAGTGCAAGATACATAAAAACCCGCATGGAGTTTGCTAAAAAAAACACCTGAAGGACTCCAAGATGGTGAGAAATAAGATTCTCTGGTCTTATGAGACCAAGATAGAACTTTTTGGCCTTAATTCTAAGCGGTATGTATGAAGAAAACCAGGCACTGCTCATCACCTGTCCAATACAGTCCCAACAGTGAAGCATGGTGGTGACATGCTGTTGGGGTGTTTTTCAGCTGCAGGGACAGGACGACTGGTTGCAATCGAGAGAAAGATGAATGCGGCCAAGTACAGTGATATCCTGGACGAAAAACCTTCTCCAGAGTGCTCAGGACCTCAGACTGGGCCGACGGTTTACCTTCCAACAAGACAATGACCCTAAGCACACAGCTAAAATAACGAAGGAGTGGCTTCACAACAACTCCGTGACTATTCTTGAATGGCCCAGCCAGAGCCCTGACTTAAACCCAATTGAGCATCTCTGGAGAGACCTAAAAATTGCTGTTCACCAAACGTTTGGTATCCAACCTGACAGAACTGGAGAGGATCTGCAAGGAGGAATGGCAGAAGATCCCCAAATCCAGGTGTGAAAAACTTGTTGCATCTTTCCCAAAAAGACTCATGGCTGTATTAGATCAAAAGGGTGCTTCTACTACATACTGAGCAAAGGGTCTGAATACTTAGGACCATGTGATATTTCAGTTTTTATTTTTTAATAAATCTGCAAAAATGTCAACAATTCTGTGTTTTTTCTGTCAATATGGGGTGCTGTGTGTACATTAATGAGGAAAAAAAATGAAGTGAAAAATTTAAGGGGGTCTGAATACTTTCCGTACCCATTGTGTGTGTGTGTGTGTGTATATATATATATATATATATATATATATATATATATATACAGTGGCGGCTGGTGCTCAAAATTTTTGGGGGGGCGCAAACAAACTGAAAAAAATAATAATCAATTGCCGCCACTGTGCCCATTAAACGCAGCCACTGTGCCCAAATGCCACCAGTTTGCCCCCTCAAATACAGCCAGTTTGTTTCCATATACAGCCAGTGTGCCCCCATATATATACAGCCAGTGTGCCCCCATATACAGCCAGTGTGCCCCCATATACAGCCAGTGTGCCCCCATATATATATATATATATAGCCAGTGTGCCCCCATATACAGCCAGTTTGTCCCCATATATATAGCCAGTGTGCCCCCATATACAGCCAGTGTGTCCCCATATATATAGCCAGTGTGCCCCCATATACCAGTTTGTCCCCCATATTCAGCCAGTTCCCCCCATATTCAGCCAGTTTGTTCCCCATATTCAGCCAGTTTGTGCCCCATATTCAGCCAGTTTGTGCCCCATATTCAGCCAGTTTGTCCCCCAAATGCAGCCTGTCCCCCCCCAGCCCTGCACTTACCTTCCTCGGTCCGCGCCGTCCTCGATGTGTTCTCCCGCCCTCGATGTCGCTTCAGCCAATCAGGTTACCGGTAACCAGATCCGGTGAACCTGATTGGCTGAAACCTCCACACAGTCTTCTTCCAGGAACGCACCCCCGTGCGTACCTGGGAGGAGTTTTTGGAAGCCGAATACAGTGTAAGAGCTGTATTCGGAAAGCCTATCAGAGCCGCTGGCTCTGATAGGCACTTCCAAGTTACACCCACCGCCGGCCGCCGCTCTAATTCATATGGCCGGCGCTCACCAGGAGGCCGGCCATATGTATAAAGGGCAGCGCGGCAGCGGTGACAATACACAGATTCATGCAATGCATGAATCTGTGTATTGTCTTTCAGTGGCGGTGCGGGAGCGAGAGGGGGCGGCGCTCCGGCGCCCTCTATGGACGCACCGCCACTGTGTATATATATATATATATATATATATATATATATTTTCTTTTTTGATGCATGATCCCAGTACCGTTGTTTAGAGTGGGCTATTGGCTATCCAGACATAACAACAGATGCGGCTAAAAGGAGGAGCGGGAGGGGACATCCCCCCCTCCCCCTGCCTCCCGCCGCTTTGACCGGGCCTCCCGTCCCACCGGGAGACCCCATCCCTGATCCGTCGCTTCCAGCGCCTTGTGTCAGACTGGCACGAAGCCGTAAATGACTTTGTGCGAGTCTCCTGAATGTAAACACGGAAGTGATGTCACAACGTCACTTCCGGGTTTGTCGGCTGCCAATGGCGCCGGATTTAAAAATATATACAGTATTCAGAATCAACGTTTTCGGCGATCTGAATACTTTGAAGTGTAAAGGAGGGATTTGGGGTCTTTTAGACCCCCGATTTCTCCATAAAGAGTACCTGTCACCACCTTTTACTGTCACAAGGGATGTTTACATTCCTTGTGACAGCAATAAAAGTGATAACACTTTTTTTTTTTTAAACACAATTTAATAGTGTAAAAAAATAAAGAAAAAAAATATATATATTTTTTTTAAAGCGCACCGTCCCCGCAAGCTTGCGCAGCAAAGAAAACGCATACGGAAGTCACGCCCGCATATGTAAATGGTTTTCAAATCACACATGTGAGGCATCGCCGCGATCGTCAGAGCGAGAGCAATAATTCTAATTCTAACCTGGTAATTGTAAAAAAAAAGAGATTTTTAGGTACCGTAGTTTGTCGCCATTCCACGAGTGCGTGCAATTATAAAGCATGACATGTTTGCTATCTATTTACTCGGCGTATCATCATCTTTCACATTATACAAAAAAATTGGGCTAACTTTACTTTTTCTTTTTTTTTAATTCATGAAATGTAATTTTTCCCAAAAAGTTGCGTTTAAAACACCGCTGCACAAATACCGTGTGTGACATAAAATATTGCAACAATCACCATCTGTTTTGAAGGCTGGGTATGGCTGGCTATGACTGATTACTGTCAGCATGCTGAACCATCTCTAATTTTGTTGCTTTTTGCTTGGTAAGAGGCTGCAATTAGTGCTGGTGGTGAATTCTTAAGGCTGATTATTTTCCTTGCCCATGGTAAACATATGGCATGGTGGTGGAACCCTCCTACACATAAATATACAAATACTGCATTTCAGGTGTTGGAATAACATAGTCAGGAGTTATGCTTCTTTATTTATTCTGTGATATGTGGTGGCTCTTGGTGTGTGAGTGTAGAATAGTGATGTTACCCACTGAATTTTGGGAATGACGTTTTCATTTCTGATGTTGGTACGCATATCACATTTTTTGGGGGTTCAAATTATGATTATTTGGAAATACTAAACAACACAAAAAATTATGACTCATTTAAAATTTGCATCAGCAATGGTAATGTTTGTGGTTTGTGAAGACACCTGGGACTTTCGGATTAGATTTTTGTGAAAAATAAATTTTACCAAAACATGACAACATTACACATTACACATTACTAGCATTCTTTCAAAAAAAAAATATATATATATATGAAGAAGAAGCAACAGAAAAACCCAACAGGGACAATTTATTTTAGAGAAATAAACAGTTCATCTCATAATAAATTATTATTTTTTGTGTGGAAGTAACAATTGTACAATTATATTCAATGGTTGAAACTTTCATTTGGCTGTATAGCGATCATTTTCCCATTTGCAAACGCTTTTTAGCCAAGCGCTCATTTGCGAATTTACTATAGTGCTTGGTAAAAAAATAATGGGAGTTAAAATGTGAGTATTTTGCATGTCTGAGCATGCTAACTTGTGCTGATACATAGTTGTAGAAAGAGGGGGAATTTATCTCTTCTCAGACTTTCAATGATATTTCAGTTTTACATCAATTTTTAAAAGAAGATTATCTTTAAACAATATACCACATATTTAAGAACCATTTGGGCTATCATATTATACTCTAAACATTATTTCCATGTGCAATTCCCGTATTTCTAGCACAACTAATAATTTAGACGGTCTCTGTTGTCTGTGATCTATAGTGAATTTGATTTTGTGAGTACCGGTATATTAAAACAGACTTTCCTTAGTAATGACTCAATGAACTCCATGGAGTTCAACCTGAAAGACTAGCAATCTCTAGTGGCTGAAAGGAATTACTGCAGGTGACAGCTCTGGATTGAAAGTAAGTATTTCAGCAAAAACTCTTTTTTTTTTTTTTTAATTGGGCTAGTTATTTTTACTCTGGCATTTCATTCATACTGATACTATAATGGTTATGGTTAGTAGGTCATAGTTTTGTTTTACTAGACTTTTGTTTGTATCCTTTTTTTCAATTGACATTTTTCTCAGATATCAGAAGATGGCAGCAAACAGAGTAAAAAATAATAGCAAAAGATCAGCTCTGTGCATACTTGCTGCACATATTGCAAGAGCAGCTGAACTACATTTCCACTTTAAAAGGCAAAGTAGGGTCTATTAGAATGTGATAAGAAATCAAGAACTAAATAACAATAACAAAATATTAAAATGAGAAAAAATGGAGCCACACTCATTAACCCTTCTTACACAGGTTAGGAGGGTCACAGAAAAGCCAAATACATTCTACAGTTGCATTGTCCCCATGTAGCTTGGACCAAACAGTTCATTAGATAAATAAGTTTGTTGTTTATTGAAGTGTTATTTCCTTTAGGGCAGAGGAGGATTTAAAACATAACTGCCTGCCCACAATATTCCCACATCACCTTAGCGAGTAGAGGTCAGGCAGAAGAGAAGTTTGCACGTTAGCCCTGAACTGGTATTTTCATAGGTTGCAATTCATTCCACTAGCCTCTAAGCCTTATATGTTACCAAGTATCATTTGGAGGGCTACACATAAAGAAAATGCTAAATATTTTATCAAAAAATGTAATGAAACAAGATTTATATCAGCATTCGGTCAGCAGGTTGGGTGATATTCACAATTATGCCCAACCCAATCTGTTGAGTAAACCTAATCTAGTGGATTAATTGACTCATCTCTGTTGAGAGCAATTAAGTAGAATTAAACATTTACACAAGAAAAAAAAATATGTTTATAAGAGAATACCTTTTAAAAAACTTTCTGCTAATATTGTAAATTATGTTTATTAAAAACAACTGACTTTTTAGGTTTTTTGGTGGCTAAGCATTATTGCACATTCATGCTTTTAATTTGGAAAATAATTTAACATCTAATGGAAAACTGAGACAGTAAGTGTTTTTTAATGGCATAACCTTCTGTATCTAAATGTGAACAGAAATGTTCCATAGAAGCTCATTGTTCAGTTACTAGCTTTTCCAAATGCAGATTCTTGATTTATAGTAATCAGGATAATGAGAGTGTGTTTGAAATTCTGCTTAGAAAAATTTGCAAGAATGGTGTGGAACTTTAATATAGTCTATACAACTAATCAATGACATGTTACTGTATATTACTGCAGCATAGATATTAGGGGTGCCAAAATTAATCATCGGTGCATCGCAATTCGGGTGTCCCCGATGTGATTCCGATGCATGCGACCGGAAAAATTGATTACTGGGATGATGCCCGCAGCTGCAGGCATCATTCCGGTACCGTTTTTAGAGCGGGCGGTCGGCTTTCCAGTGATAACAACCGATGCGGCTAAAAACTGCTCGGTTGTTATCCCGGAGGAGCGGGAGGGGACATCCCCCCTCCCGCCGCCTTCTGCCGCTCTGACCGAGCATCCCGTCCCACTGGGAGACCCGGTCCACAAACCGATACTTCCGGCGGCTAGAGACAGACTGGAACGAAGCGTCGGCTTCGTTCCAGTCTGTATGTAAACACGGAAGCGACGTCACGACGTCACTTCTGCTTTACTTGGCTGCCAATGGCGCCAGTTTTAAAAACAAATGACAGTATTCAGAATCGCCGTTTTTGGTGATCTGAATACTTTGAAGTGCAAAGAAGGGATTTGGGGTCTTTTAGACCCCCGATCCCTCCATAAAGAGTACCTGTCACCACCTATTACTGTCACAAGGGATTTTTACATTCCTTGTGACAGCAATAAAAGTGATTAAACATTTTTAAATTTTTTTTTTAAAACACAATGTAAAAAAAAGAAATATATAGAAAAAAATATGTTTTTTTAAAGCACCCCTGTCCCCGCAAGCTCGCGCAGCAAAGAAAACACATACTCATGCCGCACCCACGCCCGCATATGTAAACGGTGTTCAAATCACACATGTGAGGTATAGCCGCGATCCTCAGAGAGAGAGAGAGAAATAATTCTAGCACGAGACCTCCTCTGTAACTCTAACCTGGTAACCGTAAAAAAAATGTAAAGCGTCGCCTATGGAGGTTTTTAGGTACCGTAGTTTGTCGCCATTCCACAAGTGTGGGCAGAAAGACACTCATCTGTCCCACAATCCAGCGACGTGGCCACCCGAACCCTCCAATCTCTCACCCGCCTGTCCACGGCGCTGGCAATACTACTGTAAGCATCCGGCTGTGACAGATTGCAGCTTCACAGCCGGGTGCGCATGTCTCACTGCGCTGTCCTGCATAGCCGGGCAATCTTCTGGGACCTGTGGTGTGTCCCAGAAGATCGCAGGGAGGAAGGGATGCCTAGGCGGCCCAAGTGGAAGTGGGAGTTCATCGGTAATCGTGATGCATCGTGTAATCGAATCGAATCGCTTACCAGATAATCGTAATCAAATCGAATCGTGAGACCAGTAAAGACTAATAGATATACAGTAGCTAGGTTGGCTTCTGATTTTAGGTTCTACTCTATTATTACCACCAGCATTGCATTACTGTCTACTGTTACAGTAGAAAACAAAGAAGAAGCACACCGCTCCAGGCAGAATCAAGTGCAAGGTAGATCACAGGTGCAGACCTCGGCTCACCACCATGGAAGACGAATAAGACAAGAAATTGGTCGCACACTGGAACTCCAATTTATCTTGATGTCATCTTTATTGTCAAAAGGATCAGACAGATGCAGGCAATGGTAGACGAGTTTCACAAGCGATAGCTTGCTTGTGAACAAGCAAGCTATCACTTGTGAAACGCGTCTACCATTGCCTGCATCTGTCTAATGCTTTTGACAATAAAGATGACATCAAGATAAGTTGGAGTTCCAGTGTGCGACCAATTTCTTGTCTTACTGTTACAGTAGCAAGTATAAAATTACTGAAAATTTGCAATTAACATGACATGAGCTTGGGAATATCATAAAATATTTGTATTAGATTGTAAATTGTTGTCTTTATTATAATTAAGCTCAGCAACAGTATCAAGGGTCCTCATAACTGAAGTGTAAAACTTTAAAGATTCCAAAAAACTGATGCTGTATATGGCTTACCTGAGTTTGATTCGAGACCTTTCCCAGGTACGTTTGGGACCAAGCTTGTTTATCCCTGCATCACTCTTTGAAGAGCGATTCATGGTGGATTGGTTTTCAGGGAGTGGTGCAGGCACGGCTGACTGGCTGACTGGCATTCAGGATGCAATGCTGCCTCCTCCTGAATGCCTATTTATTATTATTTTATTTTTTATTTATTTTTTACAAACAAATGGGCTTTATAAATAGGAGTACTGCGCCGCAACCACAAGCCTCGTGGTTGCAAACTTGTCCCTATTTACTTAAATGGGCGCAGTAGCGCCGCCAAAGAGGGCAGGGTTGCCGCTTTGCAAGGAAAAGCATTGCACCTGTAACATGGGCACGCGCAGTCGCCGGGCACGAGAGCCAGAACAGGGACGCATATGTGTAAACAAAAAAATCCCTGTTCCGTGAGAAGAGGAGAGACAGATCGTGAGTTTCTACTAGCTAGGAACAGTGATCTGTCATCTCCTCTAGTCAGTCCCATCCCCCTACAGTTAGAACACACACTAGGGAACACATTTAACCCCTTGGTCGCCTCCTAGTGTTAACCCCTTCCCTGCCAGTGACATTTACACAGTAATTAGTGCATTTTTATAGCACTGATCGCTGTATAATTGTCAATTGTCCCAAAAATGCGTCAAAGGTGTCTGATCTGTCCGCCATAATGTCACAGTGTTAATAAAAATCGCAGATCACGGCCATTACTAGTGAAAAAAAATTATAATAAAAATGCCATAAATCTTTCCCCTATTTTGTATACGCTATAACTTTTGCGCAAACAAATTAATATATACTTATTGCCATTTTTTTACCAACAATATGTAGAAGAATATACTGTATATCGGCCTAAACTGAGGAAAAAAAATTATTTTAAAAAAATCGGGGATATTTCTTATAGCAAATATTTAAAAATATTGTGTTTTTTTCAAAATTGCCAATTTTTTTTGTTTATAGTGCAAAAAAAAAAAAAAATGCAGGGGTGATCAAATACCACCAAAAGAAAGCTATTTTTTGTGGAAAAAAAGGACGTAAATTTTGTTTGGGTACAATGTTGCACGACCGCGCAATTATCAGTTAAAGCGACGCAGTGCTGTATCGCAAAAAAAACCTGGTCATTGAGCAGCCAAATCCGTGGCTGAAGTGGTTAAAATGAAATTATTTGGGAAAAAAGCACACTTTTTTTAAATTTAATGCAACAAAACACACAGAGCAGATTTTTGTTGTGATGTGATACAAGACCTTAAGGTTTGGGCTAGAGGCAGTGCAGGGCTTGTACCTTTTCTACCTGTTAGGAGATCAGCCAATCTATTTGGCCCATTCGCATGTGTGGGGTTACTTTGTAAAATCCATACCAGACCCTCATCAAAAATCAAAGACAAAAAATCAAAGACAAAAGCCGCATGCATTACCCCAAAATCAATACCAGACCTCGATAAGGATCTGTTTAGGGTTTTATAAGTAATCCCATGAAAATAAAAAACAAACAGCATGGAGTCAACCCCAAATTCTATACTAGACCTTTTAGTTCTGGGATAGATTTTATTAAGAAACCAACAAAAATATCAAGAAAAAAAAGTAAGGGGGTTACCCCAAAATTGGGAAATCATTTCCAACATGTCCCTTTTGACTTCTGTTGAGTGGGGACGGCCACACATTGATCAAAATTCAGCTCACCCATACTGAATTTGATCAGTGTGTGGTCAGCTTTTCCTCCCCAAAACAACAGGTGCCACATTGTCAGTTCATCTGTAACCTACCTCCTTTAGCTGTGTGCAGTAGGTTTATGTGATGTAACTTCTCCTCCTGGCTGAATTTCAGAGTTCTCTGACTTCCTGTTTCCTTCCTTTTCCAGTCCTGATACTATATCTCCCATGATCCTTTCGGGCTCTGTAGCTTCAGGGTGGGCTAAAAAGTGTAAATGTGTCATACCTCCTCCTGTGTCATTCCTGTCTTACAGCAAGAATAATGGCTTACTGCAAGACTACAAAGGAAGGGTTATTATGAAGGTGTTTCCTTCAAATGTAAATTAATCATAGCGAACAGGACTCAGGGAGGGTGGGATCTGATGGGTGGGACTCTCCCTGTTCACACTGGTCGACATGTTTAATTGGGCAGGATTGAATTCTAATTGTGATCCATTCAATTCCGCCCAGCAGCAGCACTGCTAGCTTTTAGAACAAGTTGGGTATGAAGGGGTATGTATTATTGGGGGGGGGACGGAATGCTAATTAGGATGTATTCAATCCCACCCACCATCAGAGCTGTAAAGGAAGTTACATCATTTGCAGAGTCTGAAAGACTACAAAAGGGGGTGTTATAGACTCTAGCTGTGGAAGGGGCAGAGTCTATCAGCAGGTTATAGAGAGTGTTACATGATACAAAGCCACAACTAAACCCAGAAGATTAGGGGATCTGCAAAAAAATTAGCAACATGGTACAGAGGTATGATCTATGCTGAGATTGATCATTCCATTTAGTTCTAATGAAAATAAAGTTGGAGTTCAGCTTTAAGAGAAGGTATCCGACTGATTACATGACTTTCTTAACCGCTTCCGGACCATCCGCCGCAGTTGGCAGGTTGGCTCCCCTGTGCGAGGCATCGTAGCTGTACGTCAGCTCTTTAATACGCTTCAGCAGGCGCGCCCGATGTGTGTCCACAGAGCCGATGCGCATGACAAATCATGTGTTCATAATAAGTAGGTACACCGATCCGTCTCCTCCCCTAGACAGTCCCATCCCCCCACACAGTTAGAACACACCTAGGGAACACAGTTAACCCCTTGATCGCCCCCTAGTGTTAACCCCTTCCCTGCCAATGACATTTATACAGTAATCTGTGGCTATTTTTAGCTCTGATCACTGTATAAATGTCAATGGTCCCAAAAAAGTGTCAAAAGTGTCCGATCTGTCTGCCGCAATGTCGCAGTCATGATAAAAATCACTGATCACAAAAAATAATAATAATAAAAATGCCATAAATCTATTCCCTATTTTGTAGACGCTATAACGTTTGCGCAAACCAATCAATATACGCTTAATGCGATTTTTTTTTTACCAAAAATATGTCGAAGAATACATATCGGCCTAAACTGAGGAAAAAATTTGTTTAAAAAAATATTTATTTAGCAAAAAGTGCAAAATATTAAGTTTTTTTTCAAAATTGTCCCTCTTTTTTGTTTGTAGTGCAAAAAATAAAAAACTGCAGAGGTGATAAAATACCATCAAAAGAAAGCTCAATTTATTGGGAAAAAAGGACATGAATTTTGTTTGGGCACAACTTTGCACAACCGCGCAATTGTCAGTTAAAGAGACGCAGTGCCGTATCGCAAAAAATGGCCTGGTCAGGAAGGGGACAAATCCTTCCGGGGCTGAAGTGGTTAAGAACATCCCTTTGGTCTGTCCCGGTATAAAGTCTGAGGACTGCTCCCCAGCCCCCTTATAAACAAAGAGAAATAGTAGGATTTTACATGAAATTTGCAGAAAATTGTAAATAAAAAAGGTAAGCTGCAATTTTTTTATATATTTTTTTATATATTTTATGTGTATGGAGACATGTATCAAATATAAAGAAGGTGTTATTCCAACTGCAAGCCCAGTTACAAAAAAATTTATTGCCCAGCATTGAATAACATTTTAAATCAAATCTTGCTGCAATACTCAGCTCCACTCCAGCACTGTCCATTGAAAACTCAATGCTCTGTTATCCAGTGCTAGTTGTTTTCCAGGTTGAGTGACTTTCAACATCATTCAGCCTACTACCTGTGAGCCCACAGTGTCAAGGACCCACTCACTGGACAGGCACATTTTCAGAATGACACAACTTTACAAAACAAACTGAAATGTACTGTAACTTTTAGCATGTGGTATACAATGCTGTAGCTTGATGCAGTGGGCCCTGGATTGTTTGCAAATATGAATAGTCCACAAAGCTAAGCAATTGACTTCTACATTTAATGAGAATTCCTATTTATGGTATTTCCAACAATACATTAGAAATCAGCACACAAATGTGCTCATAAAATATGTGAAAATCAACACAGCTGACTAATAACAGCTCTATTTAGTGAACTGATGCTAACATTTTTACAGTATAATAAAATACCAGAAAACATTATCTATTTCATTGTGCATAAATTAATACGAAGCTCAAGTCTACACTAAGCAAATGTCAAATTACTTGAATGCCTATTAGAACAAGTGCTCATTATGTTAACAATGTTTAGTGATATTTTATTCATCATTACTAGGGACATCTGGTGCAGCATTAACATATGTTCTGAATTACCATCTATAGGAACATATATTACCAGATTAAAGAAACTAAATTAAATTGCACCAATTAAGCAGTAAAATAAAATGCAAAATGGGATTGTTTACCATGATATTTTAAAGAAATACAAAAGTGGTGTATATAAAGGTACAGTGGAACCTTGGTTTACAAGTAACGCGGTTAACGAGCGTTTTGAAAGACGAGCAACTTTTTATTTTTTTATTCTGACTAGGTTTGCGAGTGTTGTCTCGCAAAACGAGCAGAATTCCAGCTAATGGGGTGTGACACTCCAGTGTCACTCGGAATGGTTCGGAGCCGTTTGGTGCCGTTCGGAAATACTCGGAATCACGCGGAAATACTTGGAAACACTCAGGAATACTCCATTCCCGAGTGTTTCCAAGCCTTTCCAAGGGATTCCGAGATCAGCCGAGCTGTCCCCGAGTATTTCCGAGGCTCTCCGGTTCCCCCCACCTCTGGCCACATGCGGTATTGCATAGAAGTCAACAAACAAATTATCTTAATTACCATTGACTTCTATGGGGAAACTCGCTTTCATATGCGAGTGCTTTGGATTACAAGCATTCTCCTGGAACGGATTATGCTCATAATCCAAGGTTTCACTGTATATATATGTTTTTAAATGGCACAATATATTAATTATACACACTCATTTGTTACTGTTATCTGAAGCCTTAAAGAGACCCTGTCACCTCCTGTAACTTTCAAAGTAAAGTTCAAACTGAAGGAGTGCCAGACCAAATAGTAAAGCTGTCTAAATCACTTAATCAATTAATGTTATACAGTTAGAGGTAAATATGTATTTTATTATATGTTTTCATCACATAAGGCAATACAACAATGGTTTATACCCAATAAACACTGTTTGAGTGAACAAGGAGAGTGGGTATCATGTAAGCAAGTAAATACAGTACAGAGTAACCTTGTAGCCATGTCACTGACATTAGCATTTTGTGATAAACTTATAAAACAGTCAAGGTATAGGATCATGTATGGTTAAAGGAAGAGGAGAGAGTAAAGTATGATCTAGGAAGAGAAAGAAAGGGATTAAAGCGGAGCTCCGCCGTAAAAAATCTTAAAAGCCAGCAGCTACAAATACTGCAGCTGCTGACTTTTAATATTAGGACACTTACCTGTCCTGGAGTCCAGCGACGTCGGCAGCAGAAGACGAGCGATTGCTCATCACTCGGCTGCCCCCACCACCATCATTGGTGAGGGAATCAGGAAGTGAAGCGTTGCGGCTTCACTTCACGGTTCCCTACTGCGCATGCGCGAGTAGCGCTGCGCGTCTTTCACTGGTCCCCGCTGTGTTCTGGGAGCCGTGTGTTTCCCAGAACACAATGGGGGGGGGACCGGGAAGTGACGCACTACCCGCAGTCTACCCACAGAGTGTATGCCTGGCAGTGGGTGCAAATACCTGTCTTAGACATGTATCTGCACCCCACCCCCCGAAAGGTGCCAATTGTGGCACCGGAGGGGGGGGGGGAATCCGATGAGCGGAAGTTCCACTTTAGGGTGGAGCTCCGCTTTAAGGCCTAGAGCAGGCTAAAAAAGGAAGGTAGAGTAGAAAGGAAGGGATTTGAGCTCCCCCATGGCCAGACAATGACGAGGTAGAGAGACATTTTTTAATAGTTAGGAATATATTCTAATAGATTAATTATAACATGTCTTTAAGTGCAGTAGAGGTATAGAAGTCAAGCCACACACACACCATAAGGTTTTGAACTTCTCAAAGGTATCATTATCCAGCGCAAGCATCTCCTCCATTCGCATAATTAATGTTACACAGTTAATTAAAAAACAGCAAATATGTTTCAGGGGCTGAAAGCACTCCCCCTTCATCAGGACTTGAGATACTGTAATATTCAAAAACAAATAATAAGGAATAATGAATGGGCTCAAAAACAGCTTTCTAAAACTAGTAGTAAACTCGGTATTTAGATTTTTAGCTACAGGTAAGCGTAAAATAAAGCTTACCTGTAGGTTAAATGAATATCTCCTAGGAGATATTCGCTTAATTGGCAGACGGTGAGGTTACAAGCGCATGCGCTCTGAAGGAACAGACTGACTTCTGTGCACATGCGCAGGAGTGATGGCATCACGGCTTGGCCATTCAAGCAGCCGCAGCTCCAGAACCCGGAAGGAGGACCGGGTGAAGATGGAAGCCTCTGCAGTGGTGACATTGTGCCACTGGAGGGCTTTATTTCAAGTTAAGTCTTTCATAATGTGCTAGTATGCGATGTATACCAGCGCATTATGACTTTACCTTGCAGGGAGAGCGTTTTTTCTTTTTTGTTTGAAAGATTTACTACTGCTTTAATAAGTGATTATTACTGCCTATAACACTGGCACCACTGGTTACAGATATACCTGATTTATCAACACCTTTCCCATAGAAACTCAAGTTTTTGATTATATCTCAAGCCATATAAAGGGAAGGAGAGTCTGGCCCCTGAAACATGTTGCTTGTTTTTCATTTGTAAACCAATGAAGGTATTTGGACTTCATGACCATTTGGTCTGGAGCTCCTTCTGTTTGATCTTTGCTTTGGATGTTTTTTTGAGTACCCACTATAGGATAGCCCGATTGTGTTGAGCTACCTACCCAGAACCAGTGTGCTGTTTGAATGATTATTCTCTTTGTCACTGCCCAATATGGAAATCTCCATACAGCTAGTGGTGATGATGCAGGATTTGTCAGCTCCACCCCCTCCTCGTCCTCATTCTCCATGCCCTACTCTGCTGAATTGTGCCATGAACTACAAGTTCCCCTCTAAGCGTTCAATGAGCTATTCAATGAGTCAGGCTGAAAGGTGACATGCAGTGCTTCAGCTGGTCTGTCTAGGGCACAGGAGCCACACAGGAGCAGAGATTTTGGCAGCTCAGCAGGGGCAGGCCCAGTGGTGGTTCACGCCGAGCCAGCTGGAGCCAGTAAAGGTGGTGTGCGATAATGACACAAACTTCCTGTCCGCCGTTAGACAGGGAAAGTTAACACATGTGTCATGCCTGGCACATGTCCTCATTTTGGTGGTGCAGCATTTTTTATATAGGTACCCAGGGTTGTAAATCTGCTGAAGCAGACCAGAAGAGTCTGAAGTTATTTCAGGTGGTCATACACAGCCAGTGCTCCGAATTCCACCTGCTCGTAACCACCTGATTTGTAATTTGTGACACAAGGATGGTGAGCCATGACAATGCAGCATCAGTGACACAATCCCTGTTGTGCTTCTGCTGGAGCAGACTCTGTGTGATGTTATGGACAGGACATTAAAGGCAGAACAGCAGGAGGAAGGGGAGGACTTTCTTTCCATCTCTTCCTACACCATAGAACACACAAGAGGAGAGGGAGGAGGAGGATTCTGGCAGCTTTGGAGGCATTGAAGCAGGGCAAGACACACTTCAACCCTTAACAGATGGTTTTTCATCGCCAGAACCCTTGAGAGTAGTACACCACTCCTCTCTTGACCAACAGAAGCCTCAAAACACTAGACTATAACAAACCAGAGTTGGGAAAGGCATTACATAAACTCCTCTTTAAGGTGTCCTCAAGAGATTTCATCAACTCTCTCTGTGGGGATGGGATGAGTTTGGAGGCTTTCCCATTGTAACAGTGGTCAAGGAGGGTTGCCAATCAATAGTGATCCTTCTCCTTGATGCCACGTATTCTCAGGTCCAATTACCCGGATTATTGCCGTCCAATAATGTGCTATCGCTGGGCAATCCCAGAAAATGTGAAAAAAATCACCCAGTTGATGTGAGCAATGCCAGTACGCCGAAGAATGTGCCAGCGACATCTGGTGCAGCCTATGGGGCGTATAGTGAGCTCTATGTACAATTTTGTATTGGACTAGTTTGTCCCGTGCTGAGACCAGAGGGGAGAAGGGAAAGTCCCAAATCTCCCTCCAGTCGTCCTCGTCCAGCCCCGGTATGTCCCCCACCCATTTCCTGCAGAGGGAGGACAGCTCGGGGGCGGCAGCAACCAACAGGGACCCATAGAGTTGGGACGTGGGTTTCTCCAAGTCCTTCACCCGGTTGGCCCAAGAACTGACACCTGAAGGCATGAGCTATTTGAAGGTACCTAAAATGGATCTGTGCAGAAACATGAAATTTGGCACGTAAACTGTGGAAGAGGGAAAGCTCTCCGTTAGTGATCACATGTTTAAGGGTGAGAATTTTGTATTTGGCCCAGGCCTGCAGATCCGGGATGGTATTAAACTGCGAGAGGTTAGGGTTCAGCCACACAGGGGTGTGAGAAGACCAGGAGTTAAGCTGGGTTGTCCTCAGCGCCTCACCCATCTTCCATGCCCGCATAGTGGTTCGCATAGAAGGGGTGAGATGGTGGCGCGTCTTAGGTCCCCTAAATAGCAGCCCCCGCAGGGCCTCCAGAGACCCCACGATAGCCGCCTCCAGCACCACCGCAGAGTTGGTCAAGTCCGGCTGCAACCACCAATGGGCGGTCACGAGCTGAGTGGCCAAGTAGTACTTATGTCAATCAGGGAGAGCCAAGCCCCCACTATCCACAGGCCTGGTCAAAGTGGTTATATAACAAATCGTTGCTTACGCCCGGATGCCACGCTGCGGCGCGGCTTCACTCCCTCACAGTGACGGCGAGCCTTGGAAGGAGGAAGAAGGAAGCGGTGCAGGCGTGAATGCGCACCGAGCGGTACAGGATAGAGATGACTATGAATGTGACAGACTGACAGCGGTTCCGTGGATAAATGTTTACAGCGCGCCACGCTGTCTTTACAAACCTAACCAGGAATCACATTTACAATATTCCCACAGATACGGCCGTATCATGGACATTCCCAGCACGATTTGATAAAAGGAGATGCACTTCAAATGTGGTGCCTGAAGATATCGTAGGAGGGGTAATGTACTCATCCATAAATCGTTGTTGATTGTGGTACTGTGTATACCTGTCAGTAATTCATATCTACACCATTCAATCAGGACTGTCATCTCAGTTATCCAGTATATCCTCATTTTTGGTGATCTCAGCATACAGCAGCAGTCTGTTTTTTGCCTTCTGGAGGAATTGAACTGATGGGCATAGTTTCCCACAATTAAGACCCCCTCCCCCTCTTCTCTGCTGGTCCTGAATACTCCTGGTTACCCTTCATTGGACCTTCCTTGCCCCTTCCCCATTCCCCTTCCCATCCATAGGGCTCGAGCCTCCAGGGGGATTTAGGGTCAGGTCTCCCTTTATATACATACAGCCTTGTTGCTGTTTCACATAGGATTTCCTTATTTCTTGGTGACCCTCCCCTAAATTACTTGGCGTCCGGACTTTGTCTTATTGTTTTTCAGTTATGTCTGTCCTGTTTGTGTGTGTTTTGTGTTGATCGGTTCTACTCTTGACCATGATCACCATATACATGTTTTTAGTCTCTGTGACATAATCCACCTACCATGTAATTTTATTCAATAAATTCATTTTTTGATACCTTATTTACTTGCTGTTCTAAAGCCTCCTCTTTTTCAATCACTCTGGATTGGAAGGTTTTTTGTTTCTGGTCAAAGTGGTGTATTTAAATCTAGGTGGCTTGGGCCCCCAAAAAAAGGAGAGGAAGAGCTGTTTAAGAGACTTAAAGAATGTTTTGGTCAGCCATTGCGGGGAATTTTGAAAAATATATGTAAATTTAGGGAGGACTTTCATTTTTAGAAGGTTAATACAGCCAATGAGGGAAAGGGGAAGATTGCTCCATGCCTTCAGTTCGGCCCTAACTGCCACCAGGACAGGGTCAAGATTGAGCCGCACAAAGTCTCTACTCTCTTTCGAGATGACAATGCCCAGGTAGGTAAACTGGTCAACCCACTGAAGTGGAAGGGAGGGAGGTGAGGAGGACCTAGCCCCCTCGTCCACCGGGAACAACTGAGACTTTTTCCAGTTCAGTTTCAACCCCGTGAAGGTCAGAGAAAGCCTCCATGATCCCAAGAGCGCCCCGCAGAGAGTCACCAGCATCATTCAAAAAAAGCAGAAGGTCGTCTGCGTAGAGAGCCACTCTCTCCTCCAGCCAGCCCACCCTAAAATCACGGACCTTGGCCGAGCTCTGAAGTGCTTCTGCAATAGGTTAAAGGAATTTTTCATTTTTAATGTTATTTCTCTTTTTTTTTTTTAACTCAAGTTTATTGAGGATTTTACATATGTAACAGGTAATAAAATTAACAGTGAATAATGTACAGTTATACAGGCAGCATTCAAGTCATTACATCAATGGAGGGTCTACCTAGTGTTGGGAGTTAGCTAAGTGGAAGGTAATTCATGGGGGGTATGCAGTTAGGGTGTTTAAGCCAAAGGTCCCAGTTTTTTTGGAATCTAGGGAGTTGTAAGCATGCTTTGGCGTGCATAAATTCCATTAGACAATGGTTGTTCAAGAGGGCAGTTATTTCCGTGGTAGAGGGGGGGTTGGGAGATTTCCATGTCTTGGCAATAGCCAAGCGCGTAGCAATGAATACATGGGAGACGATCCCAGTGGAGGAGACATTTGGATATTTTTAGAGGTGCTTGTAACGAGCGATGCCATTGTTGGGGAGTGTAGGAACATTGTAGTTTTTGCTCCCATTGTAGCATCGTTAGTGACTTTGAAGTGGGGCCGGTGTCAGTAAGAAGTTTATAGCAAAAGGAGATTCCACGTTGTCGAGAAGTTTTGAGGTTGAAAAATGTGGTTATATGCCATGTCAGTAAGTCATCAGTCCATTGTACTGTAGAGAGGATCGAGCGTATTCTGAGGTATATGAAAAAATCTTTGTGTCCAATGTTGTAATCTGTTTGTAGTTTTTGGAAGGACATAAGGGTGGAGCCTTGGTATAGGATTCCAATGTTGGAGATGCCATTGCTTATCCAGTCAGAGACGTTGATGTTGGGTGTGAGAATGTGGAGGGTTTCCATTGGTATTTGCTTGAGCAGGCATAGTGGTATACCTCGAGAGGATTGTATGGTGGCTTTCCATATCCTGATGGTAGCATTAATAGTGTCAAGGTATGAGTGAGTCCCTGGATGTTGCAGGAGAAGGGCGCAGAGAGTTAGTTTAGGGTGGGATAGTAGCGCTGCTTCTTCTATTTGAAGCCAGGTGGTTTGTTGCATAGGGTTCCACCAGACTCTGGCTTGATCAAGTATAGTTGCTTTGTAATAGGCTATTAAGTCTGGTGCTCCCATCCCTCCAGATGTTACTGGTTTGCACATAGTGCTACTCTTGAGACATGATCGTTTTCCACCCCATATGAAGGTTGTGATAATAGATTGTAGCTGCAGTAGTTGTTGTTTTAGGAAGGGTATCGGCAGAGTCCGGAATGTATATAAGGCATGGGGTAGAAGATACATTTTGGCGAGGGCAATTCTACCTACCCAAGAGGCAGTAGTATGTCGAAGGTCTTGTATAGTTTTCTGGAGTTTGGTTACAAGATTATTAAAGTTGTTGGAGCGTAAGTGGGTTGAGGGTGTGGTTAATTGTATGCCCAAATACGTGAGTATGGAGTTGGGGGCCCATGAGAAAGACGTGACGTTGGTGATATCAGTGTTGGTGCATTGGTTCAGTCCTATACCGAGCATGCTGGATTTGGAAAAGTTGATTTTATATAGTGAGCCCTTGCTGAATGCGTCTTAAGTGTGATGGA
Organism: Rana muscosa; assembly: GCA_029206835.1. Taxonomy (NCBI): domain Eukaryota; kingdom Metazoa; phylum Chordata; class Amphibia; order Anura; family Ranidae; genus Rana; species Rana muscosa. Next base: position 18,123,360 of record JARGYO010005626.1, read on the forward strand.
GAGCAGGGAGTGAGTTGGTATGGTCAGTCAGGGAGATGATGACATTTGTCAGCGTACAGGCCTATCTTGTGAGTTTTATCTGCAGTCGTTATCCCCGAGATGAGTGGGTTGTGTCGAATGGATTGGAAAAAGGGGTTCCATAACAAGGGCGAAGATCAAGGTTGAGAGTGGGCACCCCTGACGTTTCCCAATAGAGATGTGGAAGGGGTCTGAGAGTAGTCCAGAAGTCATTACTCTAGCACTGGGCGAGGAGTAGAGGGAGAGTATAGCTTGCAGGATGGTCCCCGTGAAGCCAAATTTCTGAAGGACTGCCTGCAGGTAGGACCAGTCTACTCGATCAAACGCCTTCTCTGCATCAAGAGAGATGAGCAGAGAAGGCGTTCGGTGGTGTTCCACCTATTGTATCAGATCAATGAACCTACGGGTACCGTCCGACGCTTGTCTGCCAGCCACAAAACCCACTTGGTCAATATGCACAAGTTGTGGGATGATGTTTGAAAGTCGTGTGGCCAAGATATTGGCATATAGCTTTGTTGCGGAGCTCCAACGTCCGCTGGGAAATCCTTGAAGCTGAGGAAGTACTGACTTATCCAAGGCAACCTGTTACCCCCCCAGTAACTGGACGACACACAGTTCTGGGAGTAAATCAACACTTTATTTTGCCCAGGCTGGCTTTTTATATCATTTCCCATGCAAGGGTTTTCTTAACTCATTTTACAGGGGTATTCTCTTCAACAATTAACAGATGACAGTGATTTAATTACCTGGGACTATTTTTAACCACCTGGGATGTGTGAGACGTTGGTCTCTGCATATTTACCCATAACAATGAAACCGTGCCAGACACATTACTAGGAGTGTAATTACATCCCGTAGCAGATAATAGATGGTCATTAACATACTGACAATAGATGAATGGAACGCTACCTCAGACCCCCAATTAACCCAATTTACTTATTCAGACATCAGTAGACATTCTGTCTCTACATTTCCTGGAATGAATCTTTGCTGTCACCTCTGAAGTGATCCAAACCATATTCTCAGTTTCAGTATTTTGCTACAAGCTTGGTGTCAGTATTTAGCAGGGAGATGGATCTGTAGCTGGCAGGTTCATCGGCCGGTTTGCCCGGTTTTGGAATAGTGACAATAGTGGCTTGGAGGGATTCCGGTGGGATGGAGCCAGTACTAGCGGTGAAGTTGAAGGAGTGGCATAGATGGGGGGTGAGGAGCTTAGAGAATGTTTTGTAGTACTCATTGCAGAACCCGTCAGGGCCTGGGGCTTTGTGGAGTGGTAGGGTGGTAATGGCTGATTCCATTTCCGTGAGGGAAAACGGGGTGGACAGCTGGTGTAGTTGGTCTTGTGAGAGTGAGGGGAGATGTATGTCCTTGAGGAAGTTAGTGATGTCGGTAGAAGAGGGTGGTGGCACAAGGTTGGAGCTGGTAAGGTTGTATAGCTTAGAGTAGTAAAGACTAAATTGGTCCGCAATGTCTTTAGGGTTTGTGTGTTTTATGCCGCGGTGGTCGGTAAGGTACGGTATTTTAGTTTGTATGAGTTTGCGTTTACGTTGTCTAGCTAAGTATGCCCCAGGTTTGTTGTGTTGGGAGTAGGATTGTAGTCAGAGACGTTTAAGGTGAAAATCAAAGTTTCTGTGTAGGTGGTCACTGAGGGTCTGTCTAGCCGTGTGTAATTCGGAACTGAGTAGAGGGGAAGGGTGAGGTTTGCAAGCGTATACGTTCTAGGAGCTTATTCGTGGTGGCATTGTGTAGTTTTTTCTCATGGGCTCCTAGTTAAATCAGGAGGCCTCGTATGCAGGCTTTGTGGGCGTTCCATAGTGTGGTGGGGTTGTCTACTGATCCGGTGTTGGTTGTGAAGTACTGTTGTAGCTCGGATAGGATCTGTTTTTGGTATAAGGGACGTGCGATAATGGAGGTGTTGAGCCTCCAGGTGGTGAGGTTTTTATAGGTAGGCGCTGGAAATAGTCTCAGTGATATGGGTGCGTGGTCAGACCACGTAATGAGTCCAATTTTAGACTCCTGTACCATTTGCAGGGTATGTTTGTCAGTCAAAAAGAGATCTATCCGAGAGTAAGCATTTTGCGCGTGGGAGAAGAAGGTGTAATCTCTTTCAGTGCCGTGAAGGCATCTCCAGGGGTCGTATAAATCTTCTGAGTGGAGTAGGGAGGAAAGTGAGGCAGAATGTTTACGAGCAGGATTAGAAGTGTCTAGTGAGCTATCAACAATTTGGTTGAAGTCACCGCAGATAACTAAGGGGCCCTTTCTGAAAGGTTCTAGCTTCTTTAGAACGGTCTTGTAGAAGCGGTGTTGTTTGGTGTTAGGGGAGTAAATGTTAGCTATGGTGATGTTATGATTATTGATAGTGGCGTTCAAGATTATAAATCTACCCTCAGGGTCTATCTCGGTGTGGAACAGCTGGAGGGAGACCGTGGAGCGTATAGCAATCATAACTCCTGCTTTCTTTTTTGCAGAATTGGCAAAGTAGCAGTGCGGGTACTGTTTATGGGAGCAGGAGGGGGGTTTGGACGAGGCAAAGTGGGTTTCTTGTATGCATAGTATATCAGAGGTGAGGGCTAAGGCCTCTTTCCACAGTAAATTTCTTTTGTAAGGGGAGTTTAAGCCTTTGGCATTGATAGAGGTGATAGTGAATGACATTTTGTGAAGTGACTGGTGGGAAGAGATATAGGATTACCGCTGTGAAATAGTGCGTATAGGTGGAGGTAGCCCAGTGATGGTGTTATACAATAAGCAAAATGAAGCTAGCGATTAAAGGTAACCAAGTGAACAGCGTAACAATAGGCACTAATTATGAAAAACAAAAGGTAAAATTCGAAACGTAAAGAAGATAAACAAGAAACAACAAAAGAATAATAAAGTGCGTGGCACTTTCCTTTCACTGGGGGAAGAGTGAGGATCGTAACAGGTGGTGCGCTCATTAGGAACATCATTGAGGTGTACAATTGCAGGATTGGCATAGTAAATGTTTCCGATGGGCACCCTGAGATTGGGATGAGAGGAGATGGAGGAAGTCTCTATTTGCGAGTGGTGGTAGAAGCATAACGCCTGGGATCCTGGGCGAAGGTTGAGGGCCTCTGGAGTAGGGGTTCAGGTGGAGGTGAGGAGATTAGGCCCCAGTTGAGCATGCGTTTGATTCCATCTTTGGGAGTCAGGATACTGGTGTTCTGGTTTTGGTACGTGACCACTAGTTTAGTAGGGAAGCCCCATTTGTATGGGATGTTGTGCTTCCTAAGAGTAGTGGTGGTCTGGGAGAATTCTCTTCTCTTTTGAGCAGTGGCAGCAGAGATGTCTGTGTACAAGCACACTGTAGAGTAGGGGTCGGGCAGCGGAGAGGAGGACCTGGCAGCCGCCATGATCTCCTCTTTCACTTGAAAGAAATGGATGCGTGCTAGAATGTCTCTAGGTACTGAGGCAGGGAGGTGGTTAGGTTTGACAATGCGGTGTGCCCGGTCAATAATCATGTCAGTTTGACGCAATTGAGGGATAAGCGTGAGGAAGAGTTGCTGGATGTAGGGGATCAGTTCGGGAGGTTTAACGGATTCTGGTACACACCTAAATTTAATGTTGTTCCTCCTTGAACGGTCCTCTAAATCTGCGATTTTGGCGTACAAATAGTTAATCTCGTCCGTGTGCTGATCATGGGCATCCGCCATTTCATTATAGGCCGCAGTGTGCTCAGTAAGTGTTTTTTCAATGTCATCCGTGCGGTCCTCCACTTGATCGATTCTGGAATGCAACGCGGAGATGGAGGACCGTAATTCATTCCGCATATCATGCTGCAATGACATCAGCATAAGTTTGAGTGTGTGCTCAGATTCTGGCTGGTCAGAGGCAGGTAGTGTGGCTAGGGAGTCAGAACGGGGCACTTAAGGGCCTGTGGGTGCTGGGGGATCCCAGTGCTGTTTTTTTAACTGAGGAGCTTTAGTGGGTGCGAGGGTTGGAGATTGTGCGGCTCTCTTACCTTGATCAGCAGGTGAGGGCTGAGAGGATTCCGCATGTGGAGCCGCACTGTCCATCTCCTCTGTGTAAGCAGGGTTTTCCTGTGAGCTCCCGGCGTCCAGCTGTGAGGGACATGGCGCCGCGCCGGCGCCATCTTCAGCAGTCAGCATGTCGGCTCTCCTGAAGTAGTCTGTGAGGCGGCGCGGCTGATACAGGCTGACGGCTCTCCTCCTGGACATACCGTTCAGGTGCCCACCGATTCCTCTCCCCTCTGGAGTGTTAGAGAGGGGGGTATGCGCTGAATAGATGCTGGCAGTCGCTGAATGTCCCTCGGCTGAGCGGAGCAGAGATTTCAGGCAGCCATCTCGTTCCGCGGCCAGCCGTTATTTCTCATTTTGATGGTTTCACCTTGGCATCAGTATATCACTGCTCATTTAAAAATTATGTTTTTACAATCTTTTATTTTCATTGCTACATATCCCCCAGGGCAGTACCCGGATCCCCATAACCATTGTATGCCCAATTACTTGCATATATGCCTTCAAAATAGTCACTTTTGATTTTTCCAGTTCGGGTCCAATAGACTTCAATGGGGTTTGTTGTTTGGTTCCGAACTTTTGCGATGTTCCAAAGTTCTGAAGCAAACCGAACGGGTTGTAGTCCAGCCCATCTCTACTAACCAATATCTACCAAACACATACCTAAAGCCTATATTTTGATTACTTTGGGAATAATTGGGGATAAAGGTTGTAAGGGCATTCATGGAATGTGGAGTCGTGAGTTTGAAATGTTTTGGTGCACTCTTTTTTGACATTTCATTAAGCTGTGCAGTGTGGTACTGTGAAAAAAAAAAAGCACACAAACTACAACCTATACTATCAAACCGCCACAGGCCAATTTGTACAACGTTAAGGCGTTAAGCTTTGTTTGCTATAGCTTTTAGATCTGTTGTGGATGCCACTCCCACCAGACGTTTTGTGGCTGTTACCAGTGGTTAAAAAATGAGGTGTCACATTCAAAACTACCTAAAAAAAATATATCTCCTTACTTATTTTCAGTCATATTATGGTACTGCTGCAATTACAATAAAACCAAGAAATAATGTAAAAGTAAAGAATGTATTACACAGGAAAATTTGATGTTGCAAGAATGTCACTAAAACTGTCCACAAAAATCATACTGTTTCATAATACAAATTACAGCTTACATCTTCAAAGCATGTCAATGAAAGGATTACGGTTTTTCCATTGTCGCTATCAAAATTCACATAAAAAAGAGATACCCTTACCGAACAATATTTTTTAAACTTTATTTTTTTTGGTATATGTTCCCCTTAGCAGTACCCAGCACCCTATGTTCTTTGATAACCTTTTACCTACTAGACTTGAAAATGGGCACAATTGATTTTCCAGATGTACCTTCCCCCATTGGCTTATGTTTGCAAATTTTGAGGTTTTAATTAATTTTACAAACAATCTGTTAAGCAAACCCAAGCACATTACTAATTTCTACAAACAATGTTGCATCTGGCCTTGATGCCCCAGTTTCTTTTAGGATGTGAGATTCCTGATGTACAAAAATGTTACACAGACAGGACCACTTTGTTTCCTGTCTTTTTCTTTGCATTAGTGTAATCCATGTTCCAAGTCCAGGGTCAGCTGAAATACCATATTGAGGTCAATTTTGAGGTCATGCTCAAGTTAGATAACCATAAAATGGGGAATCTATATACAGTATCTAAAGAAAAGAAGTAAACAAGATTCAAGAATATTTAATTTTCCATGTCACAAGGTCATTTAAACACAGTAAAAAAGCAAACAGCTTAAACATTGGCACAAATTCTGTCAGTTATTTCTTACGCTGGACGCCATTCATGCTTTTAAATCCTAGATATTATGTCACTAGAAGATTTTCTGTTTACATTTTTTTATTTAAGGACTGTGCTTGACTGTCTACGTTCTGAATTCTATAGCTATCTATCTTATCACTAGTGATGAGCCGAACACCCCCGGGTTCGGTTCGCACCAGAACCCGCGAACGGACCGAAAGTTCGTACGAACATTAGAACCCTATTAAATACAATGGATGCGAACGTTCGAATTCTAAAGTGCTAATTATAACAACTATTATGCATGTTATTGTCCTAAAAAGGGTTTGGGAACCCGGGTTCTGCACCAGGGGACATGTATCAATGCAAAAAGAAGTTTTAAAAACGGTCGTTTTTCGGGAGCAGTCATTTTAATGATGCATAAAGTGAAAAAAAAAAGTCAAATATTCCTTTAAATATCGTACCTGGGGGGTGTCTAAAGTATGCCTGTGAAGTGCCACGTGTTTCCCGTGTTTAGAACTGTCCCTGCACAAAATGATACTTCTAAAGGAAAAAAAAGCCATTTAAAACTGCTTGCGGCTTTAATGTAATGTCTGGTCCCGGTAATATGGATGAAAATCTTTAAGAAAAATGGCATAGCTACCCCATGACCCCCCCCCCCTACCCCAGCCCATTACCAGCCCCTTTGGGTCTTGTATGGATATTAAGGGGAACCCCGCACATAAAATAAAAAAGGCCCTATATACTCTGAACAGCCGTATACAGGCGGTGCATACAAGACAGGGACTGTAGGTTTGTTCTTATGTAGAATGTGTTTGTAATTTTGAACAGGTACATTGTTGAAGTGTAGCTCCAGCCCAAAAATCTATTTTTAAACTTTTTGGAAAACATAGGTAAGGGTTATCACCCCTGTAACATTTGTTTTGCTGTCTGTGCCCCTGTTCAGAACATTTCACCTCACTTTCCGTCCCAATGACAACTGTTTTTGAAATGTGGTGTTTTTCTTGAAACAAGGATTGCTGATAAAGCATCAGTACAGAGGAGACACCTTTCTCCCATATTTATTCTTACAGGAGAGAATTTTCCTTCCTAGTGGTAGATTTCCTCTCACTTCCTGTTGTCTTCTTGCGTTTGCAAGTAGGAGTCGTTTGTAAGTTGGATGTTTGAAAGTAGGGACCTGCCGTATATACTCTGCAGAAATAGGCCCCTTAGTTGTTGGTGTTGGCACAACACTGTAAGCACTCACAGTTACTCTTGGTTGGTGCTGGAACGCCCTGCTGTCAACTATTATATCAGGAATTTTAATTACATATAATTGTTGAACAGTGGTAGTAAAAATTGGGCCTTTGATGGTGGTGCTGGTGCCACAACACTGTAAGCCCTGACAGTTACTCTTGGTGGGTGCAGCAATGGGCCCTGCTGTGAATTATTAGATCAAGAATTGTAATTGCATGCCCCTGTTGAACAGGGGCTGAAAAATTGGGCCTTTCGTGGTGGTGGTGGTGGTGGTGGTGTTGCCACAACACTGTAAGCCCTCAGAGTTACTCTTGGTGGGTGCAGGAATGGGCCCTGCTGTGAATTATTAGATCAAGAATTGTAATTACATGCCCCTTTTGAACAGGGGCTGAAAAATTGGGCCTTTCGTGGTGGTGGTGGTGGTGGTGGTGGTGGCGTTGCCACAACACTGTAAGCCCTCAGAGTTACTCTTGGTGGGTGCAGCAATGGGCCCTGCTGTGAATTATTAGATCAAGAATTGTAATTGCATGCCCCTGTTGAACAGGGGCTGAAAAATTGGGCCTTAGGCACTGGTGGCACAACACTACAACCCCTCACAGATACTGTACTTGGAGCACAGCAATGAGCCCTGTTGCAAAGTATTGCTTCAAAATTTTAATGACACGCCCCTGTTAAACAGGGGCTGAAAAATTGGGCCTTAGGCACTGGTGGCACAACACTACAACCCCTCACAGATACTGTACTTGGAGCACAGCAATGAGCCCTGTTGCAAAGTATTGCTTCAAAAATTGTAATGACACGCCCCTGTTAAACAGGGGCTGAAAAATTGGGCCTTAGGCACTGGTGGCACAACACTACAACCCCTCACAGATACTGTACTTGGAGCACAGCAATGAGCCCTGTTGCAAAGTATTGCTTCAAAAATTGTAATGACACGCCCCTTTTAAACAGGGGCTGAAAAATTGGGCCTTAGGCACTGGTGCCACAACACTCCAACCCCTCACAGATACTGTACTTGGAGCACAGCAATGAGCCCTATGGCAAATTATTGCTAAAAAAATTGTAATTACACGCCCCTGTAAAACAGGGGCTGAAAAATTGGGCCTTAGCCACTGGTGGCGGCACCCATAAACAAAAATGATCTTCTAAGCTATCATCATCAATCGTATAATTGAGGACTCGGAGGAGGAGGATAGCCAGTCAACATAACAGCACAGGCACTCAGCATCAGCATCAGTCTTGAAGGGATGTGACATGTTAAAATCAATTAGTCTGTTATATCAGCATCAGGTGTGTGGTAGCTGGTGGTGATCCAAGACTGGTTCATCTTGATGAAAGTCAGTCGATCAACCGAGTCGGTGGACAGGCGCACCCTGTGATCCGTGACAAATCCTCCAGCAGCACTGAATGTGCGTTCCGAAAGAACGCTGGATGCAGGACAGGCCAGTAGCTCAATTGCATACTGTGCAAGCTCTGGCCAGTGATCCATCCTCAAGACCCAGTAAGCCAGAGGATTTTCGGTGGGGAAGGTGTCCAAGTCTGACCTTGCCCCTAGATATTCCTGCACCATGTTTATCAGACGCTGGCGATGGTTGCTGGAACCGATCATACTTTGGGGCTGCGGACTAAAGAATTGTCTGAACGCATCGGTCAGACGGCCACCTTCCCCACCGCTCCTTCTTTGACTGGCCGAAGCCTCAGCAACTCGTTGTCCAGGACCAGGAGTTTGTAACCTCCCAGTCTCTGGGAACGCGTTGCACAGACCTTTCTGCAAGGCCTCCCGGAGTTGTCTCATCCTCTGCTCCCTCTGTGAAGGTAACATAAGGTCCGCAACCTTACCCTTGTACCGTGGATCAAGGAGAGTGGCCAGCCAGTAATGGTCCCTCTCCTTGATCCGAAGAATACGAGGATCCTTCCGCAGACTTTGCAGGATCAGGGAGGCCATGCAGCGTAGGTTTGCTGAGGCATTCGCTCCGGAGTCCTCTGGGTCACTAAGGACGACATGATCCGCAGCCACCTCCTCCCAGCCACGTACAAGTCCACTGGTTTCTTGGGACTGTAAATCATCCCTAAAAGACTGCTGCTGATGATGCTGAGTGCCAGCCTCCACCTCCATGCTGACACAATCCTCCTCCTCCTCCTCCTCCTCCACCTCCTCTTCCTGTGCGATGGGTGGGACAGAAGGAACACTGTCTGGGTAAAGGGGGCCTTGAGAGGCAAGGAAGTCCTCCTCTTCCTGCCTCTGTTCTGCCTCAAGTGCCCTGTCCATTATTCCACACAGCGTGTGCTCCAACAGGTGGACAAGAGGTACAGTGTCACTGATGCATGCACTGTCACTGCTCACCATCCTCGTGGCCTCCTCAAATGGTGCCAGGACAGTGCATGCATCCCTGATCATGCCCCACTGGCGTGGAGAAAAAAAACCAAGCTCCCCTGACCCTGTCCTGGTGCCGTAGTCGCACAGGTACTCATTGATGGCCCTCTGCTGCGTGTGCAGCCGCTGCAGCATGGCCAACGTTGAGTTCCACCTGGTGGGCATGTCACATATAAGGCGGTTCTTGGGCAGGTTCAACTCCTTTTGCAGCTCAGCCAGGCGAGCACTGGCATTATAAGATCTGCAGAAATGCACACAGACTTTCCTGGCCTGCCTCAGGACATCCTGTAAGCCCGGGTACCTGCCCAAGAACCGCTGCACCACCAGGTTAAGGACGTGAGCCACACAGGGCACATGGGTCAGTTGTCCCTGTCGGAGGGCGGAGAGGAGGTTGGTGCCATTGTCGCAAACCACCATTCCTGGCTTAAGCTGGCGTGGCGTCAACCACCTCTCGGCCTGGCCCTGCAGAGCAGACAGAACCTCTGCCCCAGTGTGGCTCCTGTCCCCCAAACACACCAGCGCAAGCACGGCATGGCATCTTTTTGCCTGCGTACTTGCGTAGCCCCGTGAACGGCTACGGAGCACCGCTGGTTCATAGGACAAACCACAGGAAGAGGCCGTGGAGGAAGAAGAAGAGGAGGGGGTGGAGGAGAGAGGTGTGTCACAACCAGTAGTAGCATTTTGGAGGCGTGGCGGTGGAACAACCTCCAACACTACTGCACCTTGTCCTGCATCCTTCCCAGCTGCCAAAAGAGTGACCCAATGGGCCGTGAAAGAAAGGTAACGTCCCTGTCCATGCCTGCTGGACCATGAGTCAGCGGTAATATGCACCTTACCGCTGACCGCCCTGTCCAGCGAGGCCAAGACATTGCCTTCCACATGCCGGTAGAGAGCCGGAATAGCCTTCCATGAGAAAAAGTGGCGTTTGGGAACCTGCCACTGAGGAACCGCACATTGCACAAACTCACGGAAGGGGGCCGAGTCTACCAACTGAAAAGGCAGCAGTTGAAGCGCTAGCAATTTAGCCAAGCTAGCATTCAACCGCTGGGCATGTGGATGGCTGGGAGTGAACTTCTTTCGACGGTCCAGCAGCTGGGGCAGGGAAATTTGCCTGCTAGAATCGGACGTCGGTGTACTGCTAGCAGAGTGGCCGCACGTACTTGGCTGTGACACACCTAATTCTACACCTTCATTCCTCTCAGTGCATGTTTCAGAGTGGACTGAAGTTATAGTGGGGTTGGAGATCCCAGCTGATGCGGTGCAAGGAGAGGTCTGCTTTGTTCTTTGGTGTGGGTCTTTGAGGTAGGCTTGCCAACGAGCTGCATGGCAGGTCAACATATGTCTGGTCAGGCATGTGGTACCCAAGCGGCTGATGTTTTGGCCACGCGATATACGCTTGAGACATATGTTGCAAACAGCAGCTGTGCGATCTGATGCACTAGCCTCAAAAAAGGCCCACACCAAGGAACTTTTTGAATGACGGGCAGAGGCAGCGCCCTGCACAGGCGGAGCTCTGCGGTGTGATTCCGTCCGTGTACTGCCCTTACGCTGGCCACCAAAGGGCATCCTGCCTCGTTGGAGATGTGCCTCCTCCTCATCCTCCTCCTCCTCCTCTCTCCTATTTGGCACCCACGTGGAGTCAGTGACCTCATCATCCCCTCCCTCCTCATCACTGGAGCCAATCTGGCAGTATGCTGCAGCTGCTGGAACATGACTGCCAGATTGGTGTCCTTCTTGAGCATCCCCTCTGTCTGCTCTCACGCTACTGCCTTCCTGTAGCTGGGTTTCATCATCAGACCCTTCGAAATGCTGGGCATCCTCCTGGAGCATGTACCCAACACTGTGCTCAAACAGTTCGGGGGACTCCTCAGGAGGAGGACATGGTGGGTCTAGGGAAGGAGTGACTGATGATGAGTCTGACATTGATACCAGGGAAGAGGACGCTTTGGCAGCTGCTTTGCCAGTACCCTGAGCCTGGGTGAGAGAGGATGAGGAGGAGGAGGAGGGCTTGGTCATCCACTCTACCAAGTCTTCGGCATGATGTGGCTCAACATGTCCAGCTGCCGAAAAGAAGGACAAGCGTGTCCCATGGCCATGTGCTGATGACAATGCACCGCGTCCACGACCAGCACTGTTGCCCCCAGACACAGAGCCTGCTTGCCCTCTTTTATTGCCTCCTGACTGTCTGCCTCTCCTTGTTTGCCTTCCAGATATTCTAATAGATGGCCTGCAGGGAGATGGGAAAAAAGCAATAAGGGCTACCTTCAGGTGTCCTTCTCTGTCCCTTTACTTAAGGATTTCTAAATATGGTTGAGGATGATTGCTTTTGCACAGAATAGCACAACGACAATTTCCCTGACTGTCCAAAAAACAAGGATTTCAAAGATGGTTGATGAGGAATGCTTTAGCACACTATAGCACAATGAGAATTCCCCTCACTTTCCTTCTTTGTCACTAGAAACAAGGACTCGCACAGTAAAAGACACTGACACTCTCCCTACCTAGAGTTTTCTGTCCCTAGAAAAAATGTTTTTTTAAAGCACACTATAGCACAAGGAGAATTCCCCTCACTTTCCTTCTTTGTCCCTAGAAACAAGGACTCGCACAGTAAAAGACACTGACACTCTCCCTACCTAGAGTTTTCTGTCCCTAGAAAAAATGTTTTTTTAAAGCACACTATAGCACAAGGAGAATTCCCCTCACTTTCCTTCTTTGTCCCTAGAAACAAGGACTCGCACAGTGAAAGAAACTGACACTCTCCCTACCTAGAGTTTTCTGTCCCTAGAAAAAATGTTTTTTTAAAGCACACTATAGCACAAGGAGAATTCCCCTCACTTTCCTTCTTTGTCCCTAGAAACAAGGACTCGCACAATAAAAGACACTGACACTCTCCCTACCTAGAGTTTTCTGTCCCTAGAAAAAATGTTTTTTTAAAGCACACTATAGCACAAGGAGAATTCCCCTCACTTTCCTTCTTTGTCCCTAGAAACAAGGACTCGCACAGTAAAAGACACTGACACTCTCCCTACCTAGAGTTTTCTGTCCCTAGAAAAAATGTTTTTTTAAAGCACACTATAGCACAAGGAGAATTCCCCTCACTTTCCTTCTTTGTCCCTAGAAACAAGGACTCGCACAGTGAAAGAAACTGACACTCTCCCTACCTAGAGTTTTCTGTCCCTAGAAAAAATGTTTTTTTAAAGCACACTATAGCACAAGGAGAATTCCCCTCACTTTCCTTCTTTGTCCCTAGAAACAAGGACTCGCACAGTGAAAGAAACTGACACTCTCCCTACCTAGAGTTTTCTGTCCCTAGAAAAAATGTTTTTTTAAAGCACACTATAGCACAAGGAGAATTCCCCTCACTTTCCTTCTTTGTCCCTAGAAACAAGGACTCGCACAGTGAAAGAAACTGACACTCTCCCTACCTAGAGTTTTCTGTCCCTAGAAAAAATGTTTTTTTAAAGCACACTATAGCACAAGGAGAATTCCCCTCACTTTCCTTCTTTGTCCCTAGAAACAAGGACTCGCACAGTGAAAGAAACTGACACTCTCCCTACCTAGAGTTTTCTGTCCCTAGAAAAAATGTTTTTTTAAAGCACACTATAGCACAAGGAGAATTCCCCTCACTTTCCTTCTTTGTCCCTAGAAACAAGGACTCGCACAGTGAAAGAAACTGACACTCTCCCTACCTAGAGTTTTCTGTCCCTAGAAAAAATGTTTTTTTAAAGCACACTATAGCACAAGGAGAATTCCCCTCACTTTCCTTCTTTGTCCCTAGAAACAAGGACTCGCACAGTGAAAGAAACTGACACTCTCCCTACCTAGAGTTTTCTGTCCCTAGAAAAAATGTTTTTTTAAAGCACACTATAGCACAAGGAGAATTCCCCTCACTTTCCTTCTTTGTCCCTAGAAACAAGGACTCGCACAGTGAAAGAAACTGACACTCTCCCTACCTAGAGTTTTCTGTCCCTAGAAAAAATGTTTTTTTAAAGCACACTATAGCACAAGGAGAATTCCCCTCACTTTCCTTCTTTGTCCCTAGAAACAAGGACTCGCACAGTGAAAGAAACTGACACTCTCCCTACCTAGAGTTTTCTGTCCCTAGAAAAAATGTTTTTTTAAAGCACACTATAGCACAAGGAGAATTCCCCTCACTTTCCTTCTTTGTCCCTAGAAACAAGGACTCGCACAGTGAAAGAAACTGACACTCTCCCTACCTAGAGTTTTCTGTCCCTAGAAAAAATGTTTTTTTAAAGCACACTATAGCACAAGGAGAATTCCCCTCACTTTCCTTCTTTGTCCCTAGAAACAAGGACTCGCACAGTGAAAGAAACTGACCCTCTCCCTACCTAGAGTTTTCTGTCCCTAGAAAAAATGTTTTTTTAAAGCACACTATAGCACAAGGAGAATTCCCCTCACTTTCCTTCTTTGTCCCTAGAAACAAGGACTCGCACAGTGAAAGAAACTGACACTCTCCCTACCTAGAATTTTCTGTCCCTAGAAAAAATGTTTTTTTAAAGCACACTATAGCACAAGGAGAATTCCCCTCACTTTCCTTCTTTGTCCCTAGAAACAAGGACTCGCACAGTGAAAGAAACTGACACTCTCCCTACCTAGAGTTTTCTGTCCCTAGAAAAAATGTTTTTTTAAAGCACACTATAGCACAAGGAGAATTCCCCTCACTTTCCTTCTTTGTCCCTAGAAACAAGGACTCGCACAGTGAAAGAAACTGACACTCTCCCTACCTAGAGTTTTCTGTCCCTAGAAAAAATGTTTTTTTAAAGCACACTATAGCACAAGGAGAATTCCCCTCACTTTCCTTCTTTGTCCCTAGAAACAAGGACTCGCACAGTGAAAGAAACTGACACTCTCCCTACCTAGAGTTTTCTGTCCCTAGAAAAAATGTTTTTTAAAGCACACTATAGCACAAGGAGAATTCCCCTCACTTTCCTTCTTTGTCCCTAGAAACAAGGACTCGCACAGTGAAAAAAACTGACACTCTCCCTACCTAGAGTTTTCTGTCCCTAGAAAAAATGTATTTTTAAAGCACACTATAGCACAAGGAGAATTCCCCTCACTTTCCTTCTTTGTCCCTAGAAACAAGGACTCGCACAGTGAAAGAAACTGACACTCTCCCTACCTAGAGTTTTCTGTCCCTAGAAAAAATGTTTTTTTAAAGCACACTATAGCACAAGGAGAATTCCCCTCACTTTCCTTCTTTGTCCCTAGAAACAAGGACTCGCACAGTGAAAGAAACTGACACTCTCCCCACCTAGAGTTTTCTGTCCCTAGAAAAAATGTTTTTTTAAACACACTATAGCACAAGGAGAATTCCCCTCACTTTCCTTCTTTGTCCCTAGAAACAAGGACTCGCACAGTGAAAGAAACTGACACTCTCCCTACCTAGAGTTTTCTGTCCCTAGAAAAAATGTTTTTTAAAGCACACTATAGCACAAGGAGAATTCCCCTCACTTTCCTTCTTTGTCCCTAGAAACAAGGACTCGCACAGTGAAAGAAACTGACACTCTCCCTACCTAGAGTTTTCTGTCCCTAGAAAATTTTTTTTTTAAAGCACACTATAGCACAAGGAGAATTCCCCTCACTTTCCTTCTTTGTCCCTAGAAACAAGGACTCGCACAGTGAAAGAAACTGACACTCTCCCTACCTAGAGTTTTCTGTCCCTAGAAAAAATGTTTTTTTAAAGCACACTATAGCACAAGGAGAATTCCCCTCACTTTCCTTCTTTGTCCCTAGAAACAAGGACTCGCACAGTGAAAGAAACTGACACTCTCCCTACCTAGAGTTTTCTGTCCCTAGAAAAAATGTTTTTTTAAAGCACACTATAGCACAAGGAGAATTCCCCTCACTTTCCTTCTTTGTCCCTAGAAACAAGGACTCGCACAGTGAAAGAAACTGACACTCTCCCTACCTAGAGTTTTCTGTCCCTAGAAAAAATGTTTTTTTAAAGCACACTATAGCACAAGGAGAATTCCCCTCACTTTCCTTCTTTGTCCCTAGAAACAAGGACTCGCACAGTGAAAGAAACTGACACTCTCCCTACCTAGAGTTTTCTGTCCCTAGAAAAAATGTTTTTTTAAAGCACACTATAGCACAAGGAGAATTCCCCTCACTTTCCTTCTTTGTCCCTAGAAACAAGGACTCGCACAGTGAAAGAAACTGACACTCTCCCTACCTAGAGTTTTCTGTCCCTAGAAAAAATGTTTTTTTAAAGCACACTATAGCACAAGGAGAATTCCCCTCACTTTCCTTCTTTGTCCCTAGAAACAAGGACTCGCACAGTGAAAGAAACTGACACTCTCCCTACCTAGAGTTTTCTGTCCCTAGAAAAAATGTTTTTTTAAAGCACACTATAGCACAAGGAGAATTCTCCTCACTTTCCTTCTTTGTCCCTAGAAACAAGGATTCGCACAGTAAAACACACTGACACTCTCCCTACCTATCCTTCTCTTTCCCTAAACTAAAGGAATCCAGGTTAAGCAAGAAAGAAATAAATGTCACTGTCCCTGCCTATGCTTGTCTTTCCCTGCTCCGGAACACACTACACTAGGCCGCCGTGCTGGCGGCCTTTTATAGTGTGGGGCGTGTACTAAACACCCTCAGCAATAATTGGCCACAGGCATCCTGCCTGTGGCCAATCATTGCTCTCCTCGCTGCCGGCGCTGTGATTGGCCAAGCATGCGGGGTCACAGTGCATGCTTGGCCAATCACAGCGCCTGGATGACACTGCGATGGCGTAGTGCATTGTGGGCCGTTCGCGTCACTCGAATTTGGCGCGAACGGCCCAAATCGTTCGATCTTCGTCGAACGATCGAACAGCCGATGTTCGAGTCGAACGTATGTTCGACTCGAACACGAAGCTCATCCCTACTTATCACAATGAGTTGGTCTTCACAATGAATTTCAATGGTCACATTCAGTGCAAGACATAGGTTGAGAAGAAATCCCATCCTACATGCTGATTTTGGCTGGATTCACTTGGGCACTGGATCAGTACCTCCAACAAGCACCTCCTTTGCTGCCCATGTAAATACAGTCTTATAGCACTAGCTCACTTTTGATTTTGAATAACCTGGGAATCTACTGAACCTGAAAAAACATTAACAATGCAGTAACTAAAATCAGTTACCGTATATACTCGAGTATAAGCCGAGTTTTTCAGCCCATTTTTTAGGCTGAAAAAGTCCCCCTAGGCTCGAGTGAGCCGTACCTTTCATTACTAAAACAGCGTGTGTCTCCCGCTGTGTAATGCATTCTGTTTGCCCGTCCATTGTAACAAAGACCCGCCTCCTCCTCGTCTGTGATAGGCGGAACACTGATAGAGTTTCCCAGCATTGTATCAGTGTTCCTCTATCACGGATGGACGAGGAGGAGGCGGGGCTTTGTTTCAATGAACGGCCGAACAGACTACATTACACAGCGGGAGACACACGCTGTTTTAGTAATGAAAGGTACGGCTGCAAATGGGCACAGTGAGACTAAAAATGGGCACAGTGAGACTGCAACTCAGTGTTGCCAACCTACCAGATTGAAATTTACTGGAAGAACACCCAAAATTTACTGGCACAGCCAAGTTTTTACTGGCAGTTTACAAAAGTTACAAAACGACATCATTTCAGTATTTAGGCTACAAACAAGTACACTAGGCAAATAGCAAAGTGATTTAAGGTAGATATTAAGGTAAAAAAACATATTCCATTTATTTTCGATATAATAAGTGGGGGTTATTTAGTCCATCAGTTTTTCTCACCCATGTCCAACTGGAGAGACTTCCCCTTCACTTCTGTTCCATAACCACCACAGAAAGTGAGGGGAAATCCCTGGTAGCTACTAGGATCACCAGAATTTATGTTCCCAATTCTAAAGACCTCCTGTCACCATCACCCCCACCAACACCCCCTGCCACCATCACCCCCCTGCCACCACCATCAGACATCACCCCCCTGCCACCACCATCAGACATCCACCCCCCTGCCACCACCATCAGACATCACCCCCCTGCCACCACCATCAGACATCACCCCCCTGCCACCACCATCAGACATCACCCCCCTGCCACCACCATCAGACATCACCCCCCTGCCATCACCATCAGACATCACCCCCCTGCCACCACCATCAGACATACCCCCCTGCCACCACCATCAGACATACCCCCCTGTCACCACCATCAGACATCACCCCCCTGCCACCACCATCAGACATTACCCCCTGCCACCACCATCACCCCCCTTCCACCATCATTACCCCCTGCCACCATCATCACATCACCCACTGCCACCATCAGACATCACCCCCTGCCACCACCATCACCCCCTGCCACCATAATCACCTCCTGTCTCACTGTGACTCAAATATCAACCATTCGCATTTCAGAATTCAACTCAGTGCACTGCAGTCTCAATACTAGTGTTGTTGTATCATGAAATAGCATTGTTATGGCTGCACAGGGCCCAGGCACAGGCTCAGGGGCATGCCCAGACAAGAAAGCACACTCCTCTATCCAACTACTAGACTAGTCATGCAAAAAAGAGAGAACAAGGAGTGACCCCATTGGACCCAACCAAAATGTATCATAGACATGCCTCCATCCCCATGTATATATTTAGAAAAGGAAGGGAAGGGTTTGGGACTTTACATGAGGCGTGTATATGTGCATAATAAAGAGGACAAGTATCTAGTTGTACATGGGCTACATGTCATAAATCCCGCTGGGAGTAGGCATGTAGCCATGGAATTATATGTAGAAATTAATAGAACCAATCAGTAAAATACAACCAATATAAACACTAATTAATATGCTATAAATTGTAACGTATAAATGATACACGCCACATGATTTTCACAAAAATGAATATAATCAATAAATTATAACATATTTAATGTCTTTGATATATATAATTGGTACAAGCAAAGGCAATTATTAAATAATTTTGATACATATACAGGTCCAATAAATTATAATCAACATAATATAAAAATTCAAAAAAAACTGTAAGAATTCATGATGTATAAACAAGCTTGGCATAGCATCCTAGAGTCAAAACTCGACGCGTTTCGTGGCATTAACAGCCACTCATCAGGAGTAGGGATGCATAGATTTGGGCTATAAGGTGAGATAGAAAAATAAGTAAATGAATGAATCAGATCTTATTGGGTGTACCAAAGACTCTATAAGAGGGAACTGAGATCTTATACATTACCTGGGGTAGAACCCATGTGTACATAGTTAACCCAGCAATTGCCCGAGATGTATAGGGACGGTGGCTCTGAAAAAACTGCCCCGCCCGGGGTTGAGGCGGGGGCGCAGCCCCCCCCCCTGGTGAAGAACATGGAATTCAGAGGGAGCCATAGAGGAGCCATGGACAAATACAGCCAAAAGGCGAATCGGATAGCCACGACACACTGCCTGAGAGAGGGTGGACCCATCATGCAAACACCAGGCCCTAGGGGGGGAGGGGGGAGGGAGGAAGAAGAAAATGATAATGATTAAGGGAGTGATATTAATGTGAGGCATGTATGTAAGGTGTATAATAATGAGTGAGACTAGTCAGTCACTCTGCTGGACTCACCAGACCAGAAAGAGGCTTCCGACGACTCCAAAGAGACACACTGGGCAGCAGCAGGGCCGCTCCAGTCCAAACTCAGTCATGCGGGCGCCTGGCGGGCAGGCCAGGCAGGCAGGCAGGGTCGGTGACGGTCCGTCCGTTGCTCGGCCCCAGTCAGGGGTACTGCTGTGGTGACGGTCCTTGACCTTCACTCCAAGTCTCCAACAACTCTCTGAGTCTCCTCCCGTCTCGAGTCCGACTGGTCACTCCCGAGTCCCGGCTCGGCTCTCCTCTCCACGACCACATGAGGCTCCTCAAATTTCCCGCTCTGCTCCTGCTAATTTATGGCTGGTGGTGGCGGTGTTGGCGCGAAAATGCGCTAAGAAGATCATTGGCTGAGGGTGGTGGGCTGGGCAGGCAGAGGGCAGAGGCTATGCAGGAGGACTTAGACACTCGGTGGGCACGGCTCAGATTCGGATCTTCGTGGGAATTTCCGGAATTGCGCATGCGCAGTTCTGACCCGAGCCGATTGCCGCCATTTTTACTGGCACATTTCCCTTACTACGGACTTTTGCGGACAGGGAAAAAGTGCCTTCTTTTTACGGACTGTCCGTAAATCTATGGACAGTTGGCAACACTGCTAAAACTGGGCAAAGTGAAACTGAAACTGGGCACAGTGATACTACAACTGGGCACAGTAAGACTGCAACTGGGCACAGTAAGACTGCAACTGGGCACAGTGAGACTGCAAATGGGCACAGTGAGACTGCAAATGGGCTCAATTAGACTGCAAATGGGCACAGTGAGGCTGCAGATGGGCATTGTTTACCCAGTAGCTGCTGCATTTTCCCACCCTAGGCTTATACTCAAGTCAATATGTTTTCCCAGTTTTGTGTGGTGAAATTAGATGCCTCGGCCTATACTCAGGTCGGCTTATACTCGAGTATATACGGTACTAATGTTTTAAACAAAATAATTCCAACAGTTTTTTGGCGGTATAATTTATTGTGTAACCTTTTGTTTTTTAAAACTCTTGCAAACATACAGCTTGTTATTTAAAACATATTTACATACTGTATATACAAAAATAAATAAAAATGAACATATACATAAATAAACTAAAACAAACAAGCTACATCAGCAGATAACAGAAAAGACGATTTTTTGCCAAAAATATCATAAATGGAACTATATATTGTACAAAGAAACATAATTTTATTATCAGTAAACTACTAAATTATGCAAATCACAAGCCTACCTCAACCTAAATGCTCCCTCTGGCTAAGAACCAATTAAACATTTAACCCATGCATGCAGCCTTTTTTTGTGTATCTTCCTCTCTGGACAGTTATTTACAGATTGTAGATGCTGATAGCCAGAAGTCAGTTTGTTATGGCTTGTGTTACATACATGGTTGCTAAATTGCACAGATAAAATAACCTTTACCAAGCAAAGGTTGTCCTGTGCACTGGTGATGACCCAGGAGAAGTTTAAAAGGACAAGGTCATGATCTAAACAGGGCTACACACAGATCAAAATTCATCTGGTCCCTGTCTTTTGATTCCAGCCTTAAAGTGTTACTAAACCCAGGACCCTGCATTCACTATATCTGGTCTCCCACAGTACACAGAACCTGGAAATGCAATTATTTTAGTAAATATGAATGGCTAAATACCTTTTTCTCATCAGCAGTATATAACAGTCTTGTGACTTCTATCAGTGTCTGGCTGAGCACTGGTTACAGCTTGTGGGAGGAGTTTTTATTCTCCTCTGACTGTCCTATGAGGCTGCAGGACCCCTGACCCTCTGTTTGGACAGTGCTGATTGTCCCTGTGCCAATCACATGCACCCTGCCAAAAAAACAACAACTCTTTATTAATACACACCAAGCTAAGCATGTGCAGAGTGTCCCTAAGGCTCTGTACTATCAGGAGATGAATTGGGGACTGTGGAACAAGAGGATGATCAGAGACGACAAGATCAAACAGCCTTTTTACACAATGCGCACGATTAACTGTAATTTCCACAGTGAGTATAACAAGCATGCTTTGCTGCATATACAGACTGATTTTACTGTTGTGGGTTTAATAAAAATAAATAATAATATAATAAACAATAAAAAAAATATATATTTAAAGGGCCCTCATCCTCTCGTACTCGCACGCAGAAGCGAACGCATATGTAGGTCGCATCCGCGTATGTAAATGGCACTCAAACCACACATGTGAGGTATCACCACGAATGTTGGAGCAAGAGCAATAATTCTAGCACAGGACTTCCTCTGTAGCTCTAAACTGATAACCTGTAAAAAATAATTAAGCGTAGCCTATGGAGATTTTTAAATACCAAAGCTTACGGATGTGTGCAATTTTAAAGCGTGACATGTTAGGTATGTATTTACTCAAACAGTGTATACAGAGTGCCTTGGAAAAGTATTAATACCCCTTGAAATTTTCCACATTTTTTCATGTTACAACCAAAAACGTAAATGTATTTTATTGGAATTTTATGTGATAGACCAACACAAAGTGGTACATAATTGTGAAGTGGAAGGAACATGATAAATGGTTTTCAATTTTTTTTTCCAAATAAATATCTGAAAAACGTGGCGTGCATTTGTATTCAGCCTGACTGAGTCAATACTTTGTAGAACCACCTTTTGCTGCAATTACAGCTTCAAGTCTTTTTGGGTGTGTCTCTACCAGGGGATGGTTTGTTCAGGGTGATGTGCAGTGTTATTTTTCTGCCACACATAGCGTTTTGCTTTTAGGCCAAAAAGTACAATTTTGATCTCATCTGACCAGAGCACCTTCTTCCATATGTTTGCTGTGTCCCCCACATGGCTTCTTGCAAACTGCAAACCACTTCTTATGGCTTTCTTTCAACAATGGCTTTCATTTTGCCACTCTTCCATAAAGGCCAGATTTTTGGTGTGCACGACTAATAGTTGTCCTGTGGACAGATTCTCCCACCTGAGCTGTGGATCTCTGCAGCTCTTCTAGAGTTACCATGGGCCTCATGGCTGCTTCTCTGATTAATGCTCTCCTTTCCCGGCCTGTCAGTTTAGATGGACGGCCATGTCTTGGTAGGTTTGCAGTTGTGCTATACTCCTTCCATTTTCAGATGATGGATTGAACAGTGCTCCGTAAGATGTTCAAAGCCTTGGATATTTTTTTTTATAACCTAACCCTGCTTTAAACTTCTCCACAACTTTATCCCTGACCTGTTTGGTGTGTTCCATGGCCTTCATGATGCTGTTTGTTCACTAAGGTCCTCTAACAAACCTCTGAGGGCTTCACAGAACAGATGTATTCATACTGAGATTAAATTACACACAGGTGGACTCTATTTACTATTTAGGTGACTTCTGAAAGCAATTGGTTCCACTAGATTGTAGTTAGGGTATCAGAGTAAAGGGGCTGAATACAAATGCACGCCACACTTTTCAGATATTTACTTGTAAAAAAAGAAAAAAGAACATTAATCTTTCACTTCACAATTGTGTGTCACTTTGTTTTGGTCTATTACCTAAAATACCATTAAAATACATTTACGCCTTTGGTTGTACCAAGGCAAAATGTGGAAAATTTCAAGGGGTTTGAATACTTTTTCAAAGCACTGTACTAGGCACTCCTAAAAACAATGTTACTATCCCTTTAAGACTGCATAGTCATATTGAACATTAAAACAATTTACCAATATTATATCAAATAATATATAAAAATAATATATCATAAATCAAACTGTGGTGATTTAGTCCTTACGTGTATAACTGCTTGCATACACTTCTTTTTTCAGTAAAAAAAAAACATTATTCATGTATCCAGATGTGTCTCCTTAAATAGTGTTCACCTCTATGTGCTCCAACTATCCACGTGCAATGGTGATTATGTTAGAGATACAACAAACTTTCAGCTTAGCTTATTTGACTGCAGTTTAGAAAAAGGACACAAGATGTCGCTAATGCTCAGTGATATGCTATGCTATGTATTTCTCTATGATGTGTTGTATTTCCTGTATACAGTGATGTACTTGTTGGTTTCTTTTTTCTGTCTGTGCTCTTTTTACAATGTGAAGTGACATCTTTGCTAGTGTGGTTTTGTTCCAATTAAGAAGCCAGTTCCTATTACTACACAACGTCTGATCTGAATTGACTCCGCTGCACCTATCAATCGTACTTTGCAACAGGTTATGGGCCCAGTATCTGGATAAAGTCTTATGACCAGGTGCGGCCCAGGCAGAACAAAGCCTCAAACGGAAGAAAGTGTGGCTGATGCGGAGATCGACATAAGGAAGCTTTCCAGTGACATCTTCTATAGACAAGTAAGACTGTTTATATATAAAGGAGGGATAAAATGGCCGGAAACTCAGAGCTTAAACTCTCAGGGGCCAAGCTGAATAATGACAATTATCAGCAATAGAAGTTTAAAGTGGAAATGCTATTATCCAAAGATGACTTGTGGGAGGTTACCACTACAGAGAGACCACAGGATAATAATCAGGACTGGGACAAGAAAAACAGACAGGCACGTGCCACCATAAGCCTACTAGTGGAGGATGATCAGCTCATTCATATACGTAATGAGGACACAGCGAAAGGCATGTGGGATGTACTGAAAAGTCTGCATGAAAGATCCAGTTTAAACAGCAAGCTTTTTCTGCTGCGGAAACTTTACAACATGAGACTTGGCAGAGAACAGGACATGCAGGAGCATATAAACACAATGCTGGAAGTGATTGCGCAACTCAGATCAATCGAGAATATAACAGACAGTCACATTGCAGCCATGTTGTTATGCAGTTTGCCCGATACATATACTGCACTAATCAATGCACTGGAGACAAGACCTGAGACAGATCTGACACTAGCATTTGTAAAAACCAGGCTCATAGATGAGTATCAGAGAAGAAAGGAATTAGTGCATGACTCTACGGAAGCCGACACCAGTACCGCTCTTAAAGCTACAGACGCAAGATTACACAGGAAAGAGACCAGAGTGTGTTTCAGATGCCGCAAACAGGGACACATAAGGAAAGACTGTACTATATGGAAAGCAGAGCAAATGAGACAGCGTCCCTCTTATACTAAACAAAAGGTCAAAACCACAATCAATGATCCAAGGGAAGGTAACTGGAATGCCACATTTAATGCAACAGGCAACAGTAAATGCCAAGGCTGGTGCATCGATTCAGGAGCAACCAGTCACATGACGAGTGATAGAAGTTTCTTCACAGAATTCGATCTGAACAACAAAGAAACTATTTATCATGCAGATGGAAGCAATATACATGCAGAAGGATATGGGCATGGAAGCCTTGTATGCCCTGATGATGCGGGACACAATTTTTTTTCCATCAAAGTTTATTCGATATTCATAGAAAGTACAAAATTGGAGTCACAGCTCCAAATGAATCAGGCAAAAAGTAATCGGATTACAATCGACAACAGTTAAGTAAAACAGGTGAAACAATCTTGAAAGCTTACTGTAAGACCATTGAACCCTGAGGATATAATAAACAGGGGGGAGTTTCCCTATGCCTCAGAAACGTGATGGTTAGTACCTCAGGTAACCACAATGAGAATCCAACCAAGAATTAAATTTAATTCTGTATATATAGAAAAAAGTAGAGTAGAAATAGGTTTTGGTAGAGTAGATGGGGAGAGAAGAGAAGAGAAGAAGAAAAAAAAAATGTAGGGCTAGTAAAGAAGTATTGACCATTGTTAGTCCTATAATTGTCAAGGTAATCACCAAGAAAGCAAAAACCAGTAATTGTGCAAGGTAATGTCCGGAGTTACAGATATATAATAAAAATAAAAATAAAAATCCGACGTCCTAAGCAGTGAGGTCCGCGTATGCCTGTGAGTACTTGAAGACGTGCCAGGGCGACCACGTTTCGTGAAAGCGCTCGGCGCCGTCGTTTGACTGAGCGACAGTGTTCTCCATATCACAGATCTCTGACACTTTGCGCAGCCATTCCGGAATGGTTGGTATCCTGGATGATGCGGGACACAATTTAGCCATACCAGTGAAAGATGTGCTTTATGTTCCAAATCTAGAAGGAGGACTCTTATCTGTGAAGCGTCTAACAGCCAGAGGACTCACTGTAAAATTCCAAGGTGACAAATGTTCTATTCTAAACGGCAAACAGACAATAGCAAGTGCCAAGCTGGATGATCATCTATATCACCTCGACACAGTGAAGGAAAAGGTGAGACTATGTACACACAAGCACAATGACTGTATACATATATGGCACAGACGTTTAGGTCACAGACACCCAAAATGCATACGGGAACTACAGAGGAGGAAGATGACAAGGGATCTGTTAGTATCCCCTTGTCCAGTTACTGTCAAGTGTGAATGTTGCATTAAATCCAAAGCTACAAGAGCAACACTTCCCAAAGTCAGTCAGAAGAGAGCTTCAAGACCACTTGACTTAGTTCACAGTGACGTGTGTGGTCCCCTAAATCCACCAACACCTGGAGGCAACCGGTACATAGTGACTTTCATAGACGACTATTCAAGATACACAGTCACCTACCTTATGCAACACAAGAGTGAAGTTTTCGACAAATTACAAGACTATATAATAAAGACAAGTAACAAGTTTCAGAGGAAGCCTCTCATACTTCGAAGCGATAATGGAGGTGAATTCACAGGAGGTAAGATACAAGAGTACTTAAAACAGAATGGAATATAACATCAAAAGACAGTCCCGTATACACCAGAACAAAATGGAGTAGCTGAAAGAAAGAACAGAATTCTGACTGAAATGATCAGATGTATGCTGACAGATTCTGGACTACCACAAAAATACTGGGGTGAGGCAGCTATGACAGCTACATATTTGCAGAACAGGCTTCTTTCCAGAACAGTGGAGAAAATCCCATATGAACTATGGCACAATGAGAAGCCAAGTGTAAAACACCTAATGCCGCGTACACACGATCGTTTTTTCTGATGAAAAAAGACCGATGGACTTTTTTCATCGGACAAACCGATCGTGTGTGGGCCCCATCGGTCTTTTTTCCATCGGTATAAAAAAATAGAACATGTTTTAAATCTTACCGATGGAAAAAAAACGATAGCAAATTCCGATCGTCTGTGGGGGAACTCCATCAGAGAAAAAACTCACGCATGCTCAGAATCAAGTCGATGCATGCTCAGAAGCATTGAACTTAATTTTTCTCGGCTCTTCGGAGTGTTTTACGTCACGGCGTTTGGGACGGTTGGATTTTTGACTGATGGTGTGTAGGCAAGACTGATGGAAGTCAGCTTCATCGGATTTCCGATGGAAAAATCCATCGGATTTTATTCCATCCGAAATCCGATTGTGTGTGTATAAGGCATAAGAGTTTTTGGGTGCAAAGCATTCATCTACATACCTGAAGAAAAACGCATCAAACTCCAAAACAGAGCGTTTGAAGGTATCTTTGTTGGATACAGTGACAATGGCAAGGGTTACAGAATCCTAAATCCCAAAACAGACAAGGTTACCATTAGCAACAGCATAACTTTTGTTGAAGATTTAAGAGACAATGTAATGACAACAGTAGAAGCAAGAATAGAACAGAAAACTGACATTGACCAGCCCATCTCTGTAACTTCCGAACAAACAGTTGAAGCGAGTGCAGACTCAACCAGTACTGAAGAGCAGACACAAGAACGCTCAGACACAAAAACGAGACGTTCAACAAGAGAAAACAAAGGTAAACCACCTATACGTCTGGGGACCCGAACTTCTGAGGACTATTCGCGCTTGTTTCCTGTGCTTAGAACTGTCCCTGCACAAAGTGTAATTTCTGAAGGAAAAAAGGTCATTTAAAACTCACTCGCAGCTATAATTAATTGTCGGCTCCCGGCAATACAAAGTCATTAATAAAAAAAAAAAAAAAAGCGTGGGGGTTCCCCCAAATTCAATTACCAGGCCCTTTGTCATGTACCTGGGTGTATTTGAACCGGGATCTGCAGCCTTACCTGTTGCGCTACTGAGCAGATCTAGACTTTTGGAAATGTCCTCTCAGTATTAAACATTACCTTGGACTCACCAGCCCCACCTACTGCCAGCTGTGGACAATTTTCAATCAAAGCAGCCCTTAAAAAGGAAGTGATGCTATCTCTCAGCGCCCGTTTGTGTGGAATAGCTCCCTGGGTGTTGTGACTGCTTTTTGATCCTGATTTTCGTGTTGAACTTCTGCCTGAATTCCTGACTACTCTCCAGCCTGCTGATTTTGTACTTCACTGCCAGCTCGTGTATGACCTTTGCCTGCCTGACCACTCTCTGGATTTCGATCGTGTACCATTTTGTCTGATCTGTTGCCAACCTAATCTGCCTGACTACGTTTTCGCCTGAATCCTCAGCACACAAGTTCCACTTCGGACACTACCTATCACAGGTACCTTACATTACAAACGGGCCACAATGACAGTGGACCCTGCTGAGATTGCGATTTCACGTCAGGGACAATTGATTGGAGCTCATGAACAGCATCTTTCTTCCCTGGACGCCAAGTTAGATGAACTTTGTACTATGCTTAAATCTTGTTTGCCTGCTTCCTCTGCAACGGTCCAGACTCTGGATCCTACTCCTGCTACGATCCAACCCACCTCTTCTGTACCACCCAAACTTCCTATGCCTGACAAATTTGGTGGTGATACTGAGGACTGCAGAGGCTTTTTAAATGTTTGCCGTTTGCATTTCCGCAACAACCCTGGGACCTTTAGCACTTCTTCTGCCAAAGTGACTTTTGTAATTTCCTTGTTAAAGGGGAAGGCCCTGGCCTGGGTCTCTCCTTATCTGGAACGCAATGATCCTGTGCTGCAAGACGCTGCCAAATTTCTGGCTTCTCTCCAGACTGTATTTGACAAGCCAGATAGAGCTTCTGCAGCTGAGTACTCACTCTTGGACATGCAACAAGGCACCAGGTCTGTGGCACAATATGCTATTGAGTTTCGTACCCTTGCTGCTGAGACTACTTGGGACTCAAGGGCATTACGTGCAGCCTTCCGAAAAGGTCTTGCAGATCGCATCAAAGACGAATTAGTCTATAAGGATTCCCCAGAAGACCTAGAGAAATTCATAGAGCTCTGTGTTCGTCTGGATGTCCGGTATCATGAAAGATGCCAAGAGAGACTTAGAACTCGCAAGTTTCCTCGGTCAGTCTACCGTTTGGCCCCTAACTTCCAAGCACCACCTCAGCCAGAACCTGAAATCTCAGTTGAACCCCAGACACCTGTGGAACCCATGGATGTAAGCCGTCTCCACCTAACTGAGTCCGAGAAACAAAGGAGGCGTGCATTGGGCCTATGCCTATACTGTGGACTTAAAGGACATTTATTATCTGTCTGCCCTTCCCGTCCAGTAAAAGGCAGGGTCTAACCAGTGTTGGAGGAGCTGGCTTAGACCTTATAGGTATATCCTCCAAGACCAAGATTACCATTCCTGCAATTATCCATTTACCCTCTAAACTTGTCTCCTGTGAGGCTTTTGTGGATTCTGGAGCTGCTGGCATATTCTTGGACTACACTTTTGCTAAAAAAAATAATATCCCATTTGTTCCAAAATCTAGACCCCTGAACATTACCACCGTGAATGGACAACCTTTGGGAGATGGCATTGTAAAATTTGAGACTATGACAATCACCCTTCAGGTAGGCGTACTCCACAAAGAGGAAGTTGTCTTGTCTCTTATTGATTCTCCACTTCTGCCTGTTATCCTTGGTTACCCATGGTTACAACAACATAACCCTTCTTTTGATTGGGAAAATGGAGAACTAACCTCTTGGGGGTCGTTCTGTCATTCAAACTGTTTGTCTCAACCCAAAAGACTTCCTTCCTGCTTGTATGTTGGCTTCCGTGGCCATCCCACCTACCTTGCCTCATGAATACCATGCGTTTGCAGACGTATTTTGCAAGCAAAAGGCAGAGGTTTTACCTCCACATCGTTCTTTTGACTGTGCAATTAAATTGATTCCTGGAGCACCTCTTCCCAAAGGAAGGACCTATCCCCTGTCTTTGCCTGAACAAAAATCCATGGAGGAATACATAAAAGACAACTTGGAAAGAGGGTTTTATCCGACCCTCTTCTTCTCCAGTAGGGGCAGGTTTTTTCTTTGTTGAAAAAAAAGATGGGGGTCTTCGACCATGCATAGACTATCGAGGGTTAAATCAAATCACTGTAAAAGACTCCTACCCTTTGCCTCTCATTCTTGAACTGTTTGATGTACTTAAGGGGGCTGTTATCTTCTCCAAGCTAGACCTACGAGGGGCTTATAATCTAATTCGAATTAAAGACGGGGACGAGTGGAAGACAGCATTCAACACTCGTAATGGACATTTTGAATATCTGGTTATGCCATTTGGGTTGTGTAACGCCCCTGCTGTCTTCCAACGTTTCATGAATGAAATTTTTCATGATTTCAGTAACAGTTTTGTGATTATCTACTTGGACGACATTTTAATCTTTTCCAAGACTCATCTAGAGCACATCTCGCATGTAAAGCAGGTATTGCAACGACTGAGAGAAAACCATCTTTACGCGAAGATTAAGAAATGCAGTTTCCATCAAAGCCGTATTCCTTTCCTTGGATACATTATAAGTGCTGCCGGTTTCCAAATGGACCCTCAAAAACTTTCCGCTGTCTTGCAATGGCCCCAACTGACCACTTTAAGAGGGCTCCAAAGCTTTCTAGGGTTCGCAAATTACTACAGACGCTTCATCAAAGGTTTTGCCTCCATTGCGGCCCCCCTTACTGCTATGACTAAGAAAGGTACAAATTGCAAGGTATGGTCCTCAGAAGCAGAATCGGCTTTCCAGCAATTAAAAGACATGTTCAGCAAAGCTCCAATTCTTCAGCATCCAAATCCCGATCTCCAGTACATAGTTGAGGTTGATGCCTCTGAGGTAGGAGCAGGTGCCGTGCTCTCCCAGAGACAGCCTAAGTCTGGTAGAATCCATCCAGTAGCATTTTTTTCTAGAAAAGTTTTCTCCAGCGGAGATGAATTACGATGTTGGGAATCGAGAACTACTGGCCATCAAATTGGCATTGTCTGAATGGCGACATCTTCTGGAAGGGGCTCCCAAACCTTTTTCTATCCTCACTGACCATAAAAACCTACTGTACCTTCAGACTGCAAGACGTTTGAACTCACGTCAGGCTCGATGGGCTCTGTTTTTCTCCCGTTTTAATTTTGTTCTTTCTTATGTTCCTGGGCATAAAAACAAGAAAGCCGATGCTCTTTCCAGACAGTTTGCTACCTCTGAAGAAGACCAACCTACCGAGCAGTATATAATCCCACCTCACAAAATTGTCGCACAGATCTCTACGGCTCTTTCCCAACAGTTACAAGAAACCCAGAATTGTGTTCCCCAAGGCTTGAAGATACCACCAGGTCGCCTGTTCGTAGCCCCTAGCCTCAGAAAACCTGTACTCCTCTGGGCACATGATGGTGTTTTATCTGGTCATCCTGGTGTCACCATCACTCTTAAGACCTTGCAGCGTCATGTCTGGTGGCCTCATATGAAAAGGGATGTTACTGACTATGTGGCTGCCTGTCCAACTTGTGCTGCTAATAAAGTACCCCGTACATTGCCTACTGGACTGTTACAACCACTTTCAGCACTTCGTCAGCCTTGGACCCATTTGACTATGGACTTCATTACAGACTTACCCAAGTCCGAGGGCATGACTGCTATATGGGTCATAGTGGATCGCTTTTCAAAAATGTCTCATTTTGTGCCGCTCCCGGGATTACCTACAGCGGAAGCACTGTCTACTCTCTTCCTTTCCCATATTGTGAGATATCATGGCATACCTACCAATGTCGTCTCAGACCGCGGATCCCAGTTTGTTTCCCGATTCTGGAGAGCGTTCTGCAAGAAACTGGGAGTAACGCTTTCACTCTCTACCTCACATCACCCTCAAACAGATGGTCAAACCGAACGCATGAACCAGACCCTAGAAACCTATCTTCGACATTATGTCAATGCCTTACACTCCAACTGGTCTGAGTATTTGCCTTTAGCTGAGTTCGCCATTAATTCCCGTTGGCACAGTGCTCTTCATACCACACCATTCTACGCAGCCCTAGGCTATCACCCTCAGACTTTTCCCCTACTTCAGCCTTCTTCTGGTGTACCAGCAGCAGATCAGCGGGTTAAAAATATTCTGCTACATTGGAAAAAGATTCGCTTATTACTACGGAATTCAGCAGGCAAGTATGCACTTTTTTCCAACAAACGAAGACGCCATATACCTCCATATGTGGTGGGGGACAGAGTTTGGCTATCAACCAAATATGTGAGACTGAAACAACCTTCTACCAAATTGGGCCCTCGATTCATTGGTCCTTACAGAATTATTGCTCGAGTCGGGCCAGTCTCCTATCGGTTGAAATTACCCTCCTCTCTCCGGATTCATCCTGTGTTCCACGTTTCCCTCCTCAAAAAAGCAATTTTCAATCGCTACTCCAGAACGCAACAGCTACTTCCTCCTGTTCTTGTTGATGGACAAAATGAGTTTGAAGTCTCCAAGATTCTTGATTCTAGAAGACAGGGTCGTGGCCTTCGGTATCTGGTTCATTGGAAGGGATATCCTGTCACAGACCGTTCCTGGGTTCCAGCCAAAGATCTGCATGCCCCTTCACTTATTCGAGACTTCCATGCCTCCTTTCCCACTAAGCCCCGCTAGGCCCCCGGAGGGGTCCACTGGGGAGGGGGCCCTGTCATGTACCTGGGTGTATTTGAACCGGGATCTTCCTGGTCCCAAAGCTGCAGCCTTACCTGTTGCACTACTGAGCAGATCTAGACTTTTGGAAATGTCCTCTCAGTATTAAACATTACCTTGGACTCACCAGCCCCACCTACTGCCAGCTGTGGACAATTTTCAATCAAAGCAGCCCTTAAAAAGGAAGTGATGCTATCTCTCAGCGCCCGTTTGTGTGGAATAGCTCCCTGGGTGTTGTGACTGCTTTTTGATCCTGATTTTCGTGTTGAACTTCTGCCTGAATTCCTGACTACTCTCCAGCCTGCTGATTTTGTACTTCACTGCCAGCTCGTGTATGACCTTTGCCTGCCTGACCACTCTCTGGATTTCGATCGTGTACCATTTTGCCTGATCTGTTGCCAACCTAATCTGCCTGACTACGTTTTTGCCTGAATCCTCAGCACACAAGTTCCACTTCGGACACTACCTATCACAGCTACCTTACACCCTTCAGGTCTGGTATGGATATTAAGGGGAACCCTGCCGCAAATTTTAAAAAAAATGCGTGTGGTTCCCCCCAAATATCTATACCAGGCCCTTCAGGTCTGGTATGGATTTTAAGGGGAACTCCACCCCAAATTGAAAAAAAAATGGCGTGGAGTTCCCCCAAAAATCCAGACCAGACCCTTTATCCGAGCACGCAACCCGGCAGGCCGCAGGAAAAGAGGGGGGACGAGAGAGCGCCTCCTCCTCCTGAACCGTACCAGGCCACATGCCCTCAACATGGGGAGGATGTCTCCATGTTGATGGCGACAAGGGCCTCATCCCCAAAACCCTTGCCCGGTGGTTGTGGGGGTCTGCGGGCAGGGGGCTTATCAGAATCTGGAAGACCCCTTTAACAAAGGGGACCCCCAGATCCCGCCCCCCCTATGTGAATTGGTAATGGGGTACATTGTACCCCTACCATTTCACAAAGAATGTGTAAAAAATTGTAAAAAAAATACACAGACACCGTTGGGAAAGTCCTTTATTAAAAAAAAAAAAAAAAAAAAAACATTCCAGCGATGAAATCCAGTGTCCCACGGCGATCCGATGTCCAGCGCTGTCCACACGAAACGTCATTGGCTGAGCCTGAGCGGACCTGATGGGGAACTTCCTCCGCAGTGTATTAAATGAATAGACCCGCCCCTTCTAAATTTCCCCACCAGGTCCGCTCAGCCAATGACGTAGGTGTAAGGTTGAGGACCTGATGCGGAACTTGAGAAGGGGCAGGTCTACTGTATTCATTTAATACACTGCCGAGGAAGTTCCCCATCAGGTCCGCTCAGGCTCAGCCAATGACGTTTCGCGTGGACAGCGCTGGACATCAGATCGCCGTGGGACACTGGATTTCATCGCTGGAATTTTTTTTTTTTTTAATAAAGGACTTTCCCAACGGTGTCTGTATTTTTTTTTTACAATTTTTTACACTTTCTTTGTGAAATGGTAGGGGTACTATGTACCCCATTACCAATTCACATAGGAGGCGGGGGCGGGATTTTTTTAAATTTGTGCAGGGACAGTTCTAAGCACGGGAAACAAGCGCGACTTTACATGCATATTGCCGAACACTGGACCCGAACCCCAACATACAGTCAATTGTTCGGGTCCGGGACCCAAAAGTTCGGTACGGACCCGAACTTTACAGTTCGGGTCCGCTCAACCCTATTTATGATATATTATTCTTTATATATTATTTGATATAATATTAGTATATTAGTAAATTGTTTTAATGTTCATTATGACTATGCAGTCTTAAAGGGATAGTAACATTGCGTTTAGGAACATGGCACCATTTTTGATTATATGCATTTACTCTCCGTAACATCATCTTTCACATTAAATGAAAAAATTGGGGTAAAATTAGTGTTTTTTTTTTTTTTTTTCAATTCACAAAAGTGTTTTTTTTTTCAAAAAAATTTGTGTTTAAAAAGTTGCTGCACAAATACCGTGTGACATAAAAATTGCAACGACCACCATTTTATTCCCTAGGGTCTCTGCTAATATATATGTGTGTGTATATATATATATATATATATATATATATATATATACAGTGGGTACAGAAAGTATTCAGACCCCCTTACATTATTCACTCTTTGTTATATTGCAGCCATTTGCTAAAATCATTTAAGTTCATTTTTTTCCTCATTAATGCACCCCATATTGATAGAAAAACACAGAATTGTTGACATTTTTGCAGATTTATTAAAAAATAAAAACTGAAATATCACATGGTCCTAAGTATTCAGACCCTTTGCTGTGACACTCATATATTTAACTCAGGTGCTGTCCATTTCTTCTGATCATCCTTAAGATGGTTCTACACCTTCATTTGAGTCCAGCTGTGTTTGATTATACTGATTGGACTTGATTAGGAAAGCCACACACCTGTTTATATAAGACCTTACAGCTCACAGTGCATGTCAGAGCAAATGAAAATCATGAGGTCAAAGGAACTGCCTGAAGAACTCAGAGACAAAATTGTGGCAAGGCACAGATCTGGCCAAGTTTACAAAAAAATTACTGCTGCACTTATGGTTCCTAAGAGCACAGTGGCCTTCATAATCCTTAAATGGAAGACATTTGGGACGACCAGAACCCTTCCTAGAGCTGGTCGTCCAGCCAAACTGAGCTATCGGGGGAGAAGAGCCTTGGTGAGAGAGGTAAAGAAGAACCCGAAGATCACTGTGGCTGAGCTCCAGAGATGCAGTCGGGAGATGGGAGAAAGTTGTAGAAAGTCAACCATCACTGCAGTCCTCCACCAGTCGGGGCTTTATGGCAGAGTGGCCAGACGGAAGCCTCTCCTCAGTGCAAGACACATGACAGCCCGCATGGAGTTTGCTAAAAACACCTGAAGGACTCCAAGATGGTGAGAAATAAGATTCCCTGGTCTGATGAGACCAAGATAGAACTTTTTGGCCTTAATTCTAAGTGGTATGTGTGGAGAAAACCAGGCACTGTTCATCACCTGTCCAATACAGTCCCAACAGTGAAGCATGGTGGTGGCAGCATCATGCTGTTGGGGTGCTTTTCAGCTGCAGGGACAGGACGACTGGTTGCAATCGAGGGAAAGATGAATGGGGCCAAGTACAGGGATATCCTGGACGAAAACCTTCTCCAGAGTGCTCAGGACCTCAGACTGGGCCGAAGGTTTACCTTCCAACAAGACAATGACCCTAAGCACACAGCTAAAATAACGAAGGAGTGGCTTCACAACAACTCCGTGACAGTTCTTGAATGGCCCAGCCAGAGCCCTGACTTAAACCCAATTGAGCATCTCTGGAAAGACCTAAAAATGTCTGTCTACCAACGTTTACCATCCAACCTGACAGAATTGGAGAGGATCTGCAAGGAGGAATGGCAGAGGATCCCCAAATCCAGGTGTGAAAAACTGCATCTTTCCCAAAAAGACTCATGGCTGTATTAGATCAAAAGGGTGCTTCTAATAAATACTGAGCAAAGGGTCTGAATACTTGGGACCATGTGATATTTCAGTTTTTCTTTTTTAATAAATCTGCAAAAATGTCAACAATTCTGTGTTTTTCTGTCAATATGGGGTGCTGTGTGTACATTAATGAGGAAAAAAATTTACTTAAATGATTTTAGCAAATGGCTGCAATATAACAAAGAGTGAAAAATGTTAGGGGGTCTGAATACTTTCCCTTCCCACTGTGTGTATATATATATATATATATATATATATATATATATATGTTTGAGAGTTCAGAGTAATTTTCAAACAAAAAACTATGATTTTTACTTGTAGGAGAGGAATGCCAGAATTGGCCTGGTATGGAATTGGTTAAGGAGTTTCTGTATTACGAAGGTATGATAACTAAATGGGCAAGGACTACCAGGGGGCACCACAGTTTGAGAGTTTGTTTGAGGCTGTAAATCATGTTAGAAAAGATGTAACAGTTTTTTAGCTGTACAGGATGAAGCCTTTACAAGTAAAAGAGAAGTTCTGTTGCCATTGAGGATTGACTGGTCTAAAGTTATTCCACTATAAGGAAAGGTTGCATGCAAAGTGTATCAAAGAACATGGTTCACACCAGGGGAAAAGGCAGTATAAGACTAATGCCTCGTACACGTGTAGTGGGTAGGGATGGGCCCGGTGCTCGATTCGAACCCATGTTCGAATCGAGCATCGGGCGTTCGCTCGCTCGTCGAGCCCAGAACTGTTTGGGCCGTTCGCATCACATTCGTGTGATGCGAGCGGCCCCGCAATGCATTGCGGCCGGCGCGGCCGGCGCAGTGCATTGCTGGCTGATGATTGGCCAAGCATGCACTGTGACCCCGCATGCTTGGCCAATCACAGCGCCCGAAACTCGGAGAGCAATAATTGGCTACAGGCAGGACGCCTGTAGCCAATTACAGCTCAGGGGCTTTAGTACACGCCCCACCATTTAAAAGGCCGCCACGCCATCGGCCCCGGTCACATGAGTTCCGGCTTTAGGAGAGATTAGTCTGCTGATTCTGTCTTTGCTTGATACTGAAAGATTTGCTCTTCTTTGCTAAACCATTGGCTATTTCTTTGCTAAACCATTGCTACCTAAGTCATTGATCGTTCATTGCTGCTGATTGCACAGTTAGTGTGTTATTAGCTGCTGCTGGGGATTAGTCTGGTGCGTGCTTACTGTTAGTACAGTATTGCAGTAGTACCAACCGCAGTGCTGTTAGCACAGCATTGCACCCCAACAGCACCCATAGGACTTCTAGTGTGTTAGTGGCAGCAAACAGAGCTCCTATATTTTCTTCTCAGCAGCACCCATAGGACTTCTAGTGTGTTAGTGGCAGCAAACAGAGCTCCTATATTTTCTTCTCAGCACCACCCATAGGACTTCTAGTGTGTTAGTGGCATCACACAGAGCTCCTATATTTTCTTCTCAGCAGCACCCATAGGACTTCTAGTGTGTTAGTGGCAGCAAACAGAGCTCCTATATTTTCTTCTCAGCAGCACCCATAGGACTTCTAGTGTGTTAGTGGCAGCAAACAGAGCTCCTATATTTTCTTCTCAGCAGCACCCATAGGACTTCTAGTGTGTTAGTGGCAGCAAACAGAGCTCCTATATTTTCTTCTCAGCAGCACCCATAGGACTTCTAGTGTGTTAGTGGCATCACACAGAGCTCCTATATTTTCTTCTCAGCAGCACCCATAGGACTTCTAGTGTGTTAGTGGCAGCAAACAGAGCTCCTATATTTTCTTCTCAGCAGCACCCATAGGACTTCTAGTGTGTTAGTGGCAGCAAACAGAGCTCCTATATTTTCTTCTCAGCAGCACCCATAGGACTTCTAGTGTGTTAGTGGCATCACACAGAGCTCCTATATTTTCTTCTCAGCAGCACCCATAGGACTTCTAGTGTGTTAGTGGCAGCAAACAGAGCTCCTATATTTTCTTCTCAGCAGCACCCATAGGACTTCTAGTGTGTTAGTGGCATCACACAGAGCTCCTATATTTTCTTCTCAGCAGCACCCATAGGACTTCTAGTGTGTTAGTGGCAGCAAACAGAGCTCCTATATTTTCTTCTCAGCAGCACCCATAGGACTTCTAGTGTGTTAGTGGCATCACACAGAGCTCCTATATTTTCTTCTCAGCAGCACCCATAGGACTTCTAGTGTGTTAGTGGCAGCAAACAGAGCTCCTATATTTTCTTCTCAGCAGCACCCATAGGACTTCTAATGTGTTAGTGGCATCGCACAGAGTTCCTATATTTTCATCTCAGCAGCACCCATAGGACTTCTAGTGTGTTAGTGGCAGCAAACAGAGCTCCTATATTTTCTTCTCAGCAGCACCCATAGGACTTCTAGTGTGTTAGTGGCATCACACAGAGCTCCTATATTTTCTTCTCAGCAGCACCCATAGGACTTCTAGTGTGTTAGTGGCAGCAAACAGAGCTCCTATATTTTCTTCTCAGCAGCACCCATAGGACTTCTAGTGTGTTAGTGGCAGCAAACAGAGCTCCTATATTTTCTTCTCAGCAGCACCCATAGGACTTCTAGTGTGTTAGTGGCATCACACAGAGCTCCTATATTTTCTTCTCAGCAGCACCCATAGGACTTCTAGTGTGTTAGTGGCAGCAAACAGAGCTCCTATATTTTCTTCTCAGCAGCACCCATAGGACTTCTAGTGTGTTAGTGGCATCACACAGAGCTCCTATATTTTCTTCTCAGCAGCACCCATAGGACTTCTAGTGTGTTAGTGGCAGCAAACAGAGCTCCTATATTTTCTTCTCAGCAGCACCCATAGGACTTCTAGTGTGTTAGTGGCATCACACAGAGCTCCTATATTTTCTTCTCAGCAGCACCCATAGGACTTCTAGTGTGTTAGTGGCAGCAAACAGAGCTCCTATATTTTCTTCTCAGCAGCACCCATAGGACTTCTAATGTGTTAGTGGCATCGCACAGAGTTCCTATATTTTCATCTCAGCAGCACCCATAGGACTTCTAGTGTGTTAGTGGCATCACACAGAGCTCCTATATTTTCTTCTCAGCAGCACCCATAGGACTTCTAGTGTGTTAGTGGCAGCAAACAGAGCTCCTATATTTTCTTCTCAGCAGCACCCATAGGACTTCTAGTGTGTTAGTGGCAGCAAACAGAGCTCCTATATTTTCTTCTCAGCAGCACCCATAGGACTTCTAGTGTGTTAGTGGCATCACACAGAGCTCCTATATTTTCTTCTCAGCAGCACCCATAGGACTTCTAGTGTGTTAGTGGCAGCAAACAGAGCTCCTATATTTTCTTCTCAGCAGCACCCATAGGACTTCTAGTGTGTTAGTGGCATCACACAGAGCTCCTATATTTTCTTCTCAGCAGCACCCATAGGACTTCTAGTGTGTTAGTGGCAGCAAACAGAGCTCCTATATTTTCTTCTCAGCAGCACCCATAGGACTTCTAGTGTGTTAGTGGCAGCAAACAGAGCTCCTATATTTTCTTCTCAGCAGCACCCATAGGACTTCTAGTGTGTTAGTGGCAGCAAACAGAGCTCCTATATTTTCTTCTCAGCAGCACCCATAGGACTTCTAGTGTGTTAGTGGCAGCAAACAGAGCTCCTATATTTTCTTCTCAGCAGCACCCATAGGACTTCTAGTGTGTTAGTGGCATCACACAGAGCTCCTATATTTTCTTCTCAGCAGCACCCATAGGACTTCTAGTGTGTTAGTGGCAGCAAACAGAGCTCCTATATTTTCTTCTCAGCAGCACCCATAGGACTTCTAGTGTGTTAGTGGCAGCAAACAGAGCTCCTATATTTTCTTCTCAGCAGCACCCATAGGACTTCTAGTGTGTTAGTGGCATCACACAGAGCTCCTATATTTTCTTCTCAGCAGCACCCATAGGACTTCTAGTGTGTTGGTGGCAGCAAACAGAGCTCCTATATTTTCTTCTCAGCAGCACCCATAGGACTTCTAGTGTGTTAGTGGCAGCAAACAGAGCTCCTATATTTTCTTCTCAGCAGCACCCATAGGACTTCTAGTGTGTTAGTGGCAGCAAACAGAGCTCCTATATTTTCTTCTCAGCAGCACCCATAGGACTTCTAGTGTGTTAGTGGCATCACACA
Organism: Rana muscosa; assembly: GCA_029206835.1. Taxonomy (NCBI): domain Eukaryota; kingdom Metazoa; phylum Chordata; class Amphibia; order Anura; family Ranidae; genus Rana; species Rana muscosa. The sequence continues at coordinate 18,162,640 of JARGYO010005626.1, forward strand.
GAGCTCCTATATTTTCTTCTCAGCAGCACCCATAGGACTTCTAGTGTGTTAGTGGCAGCAAACAGAGCTCCTATATTTTCTTCTCAGCAGCACCCATAGGACTTCTAGTGTGTTAGTGGCATCACACAGAGCTCCTATATTTTCTTCTCAGCAGCACCCATAGGACTTCTAGTGTGTTAGTGGCAGCAAACAGAGCTCCTATATTTTCTTCTCAGCAGCACCCATAGGACTTCTAGTGTGTTAGTGGCAGCAAACAGAGCTCCTATATTTTCTTCTCAGCAGCACCCATAGGACTTCTAGTGTGTTGGTGGCAGCAAACAGAGCTCCTATATTTTCTTCTCAGCAGCACCCATAGGACTTCTAGTGTGTTAGTGGCAGCAAACAGAGCTCCTATATTTTCTTCTCAGCAGCACCCATAGGACTTCTAGTGTGTTAGTGGCAGCAAACAGAGCTCCTATATTTTCTTCTCAGCAGCACCCATAGGACTTCTAGTGTGTTGGTGGCAGCAAACAGAGCTCCTATATTTTCTTCTCAGCAGCACCCATAGGACTTCTAGTGTGTTAGTGGCAGCAAACAGAGCTCCTATATTTTCTTCTCAGCAGCACCCATAGGACTTCTAGTGTGTTAGTGGCAGCAAACAGAGCTCCTATATTTTCTTCTCAGCAGCACCCATAGGACTTCTAGTGTGTTAGTGGCATCACACAGAGCTCCTATATTTTCTTCTCAGCAGCACCCATAGGACTTCTAGTGTGTTAGTGGCAGCAAACAGAGCTCCTATATTTTCTTCTCAGCAGCACCCATAGGACTTCTAGTGTGTTAGTGGCATCACACAGAGCTCCTATATTTTCTTCTCAGCAGCACCCATAGGACTTCTAGTGTGTTAGTGGCAGCAAACAGAGCTCCTATATTTTCTTCTCAGCAGCACCCATAGGACTTCTAATGTGTTAGTGGCATCACACAGAGTTCCTATATTTTCATCTCAGCAGCACCCATAGGACTTCTAGTGTGTTAGTGGCATCACACAGAGCTCCTATATTTTCTTCTCAGCAGCACCCATAGGACTTCTAGTGTGTTAGTGGCAGCAAACAGAGCTCCTATATTTTCTTCTCAGCAGCACCCATAGGACTTCTAGTGTGTTAGTGGCAGCAAACAGAGCTCCTATATTTTCTTGTCAGCAGCACACATAGTACCTATAGTGTGTTAGTGTCAGCACCCATAGGACCTACAGTGTGTTGTGAGCACACATAGGAGTTCTATTTTTTATACTATATACACTACCGACTACAATGGCTGGAAGACCGCCAAGGAGAGGCAGAGCGTGCCGAGGCAAGAACACAGGGCAGGCAGGCTCTGTTTCTAGAGACAACAGTGCTGGCCGTGGACGTGGTCGTGCATCGTCATCAGCACGTGGCCATGGGACACGCTTGTCTTTGTTTTCGGCAGCTGGACATGTGGAGCCGCATCATGCCGAAGGCTTGGTAGAATGGATGACCAAGCCCTCCTCATCCTCCTCATCCTCTCTCACCCAGGCTCAGGGTACTGGCAGAGCAGCTGCCAACGCGTACTCAATGGCATCATCAGCCACCCCTTCCCTAGACCCACCATGTCCTCCTGAGGAGTCCCCCGAACTGTTTGAGCACAGTGTTGGGTACATGCTCCAGGAGGATGCCCAACGATTCGAAGGCTCGGATGATGATACCCAGCTTGAGGAAGTCAGTAGTGTGCGCGCAGAGAGAGGGGATGCTGAAGGACAGCAATCTGGCAGTAGTGTTCCACCAGCTGCAGCTTACTGCCAGGTTTGCTCTAGTGGTGAAGAGGGAGGGGATGATGAGGTCACTGACTCCACGTGGGTGCCTGAAGGGAGAGAGGAGGAGGAGGAGGAGGATGCAGCGTCACATGTCCAACGAGGCAGGATGCCCCCTGGAGGCCAGCTAGAGGCCAGCACAGCAACTGTACCACACCGCAGAGCTCCGCCTGTGCAGGGCGCTGCCTCTGCAGGTTATCACAAAAGTTCTTTGGTGTGGGCCTTTTTTGAGACGAGTGCATCAGATCGCACCACTGCTATTTGCAATATTTGTCTCAAGCGTATCTCGCGTGGCCAAAACATCAGCCGCTTGGGCACCACAAGCATGAGCAGACATATGTCGACCTGCCATGCAGCTCGTTGGCAAGCACACATAAAAGACCCACACCAAAGAACAAAGCGGACCTCTCCTTGCTCCTCATCAGCTGGGATCTCCATCCCCACTATATCTTCAGTCCTCTCTGAAAGCTGCTCTGAGAGGACTGAAGGTGTAGAATTAGGTGTGTCACAACCAAGTACTTGCAGTACACCGACGTCCGATTGTAGCAGGCAAATTTCCCTGCCCCAGCTGCTGGACCGTCGAAAGAAGTATACTCCCAGCCATCCACATGCCCAGCGGTTGAATGCTAGCTTGGCTAAATTGCTAGCACTTCAACTGCTGCCTTTTCAGTTGATAGACTCGGCCCCCTTCCGTGAGTTTGTTCAATGTGCGGTTCCTCAGTGGCAGGTTCCCAAACGCCACTTTTTCTCACGGAAGGCGATTCCGTCTCTCTACTGGCATGTGGAAGGCAATGTCCATGCCTCGCTGGACAGGGCGGTCAGCGGTAAGGTGCATATTACCGCTGACTCATGGTCCAGCAGGCATGGACAGGGACGTTATCTTTCTTTCACGGCCCATTGGGTCACTCTATTGGCAGCTGGGAGGGATGCAGGACAAGGTGCAGTAGTGTTGGAGGTTGTTCCGCCACCACGCCTCCAAAATGCTACTACTGGTTGTGACACACCTCTCTCCTCCACCCCCTCCTCTTCTTCTTCCTCCATGTCCTCTTCGAGTGCTCTGTCCTCGGAACCAGCGGTGCTCCGTAGGCGTACAAGGGGCTACGCGAGTACGCAGGCAAAAAGATGCCATGCCGTGCTTGCGCTGGTGTGTTTGGGGGACAGGAGCCACACTGGGCCAGAGGTTCTGGCAGCTCTGCAGGGGCAGGCCGAGAGGTGGTTGACGCCACGCCAGCTTAAGCCAGGAATGGTCGTTTCTGATAATGGCACCAACCTCCTCTCCGCCCTGCGACAGGGGCAGCTCACCCATGTGCCCTGTATGGCTCACGTCCTCAACCTGGTGGTGCAGCGGTTCTTGGGCAGGTTCCCAGGCTTACAGGATGTCCTGAGGCAGGCCAGGAAAGTCTGTGTGCATTTCCGCCGATCTTATAATGCCAGTGCTCGGCTGACTGAGCTGCAAAAGGAGCTGAACCTGCCCAAGAACCGCCTAATATGTGACATGCCCACCAGGTGGAACTCAACGTTGGCCATGCTGCAGCGACTGCACACGCAGCAGAGGGCCATCAATGAGTACCTTTGCGACTACGGCACCAGGACAGGGTCAGGGGAGCTTGGCTTTTTTCCCCACGCCAGTGGAGCATGATCAGGGATGCATGCACTGTCCTCTCACCATTTGAGGAGGCCACGAGGATGGTGAGCAGTGACAGTGCATGCATCAGTGACACTGTACCTCTTGTCCACCTGTTGGAGCATACGCTGCGTGGGATAATGGACAGGGCACTTGAGGCAGAACAGAGGCAGGAAGAGGAGGACTTCCTTGTCTCTCAAGGCCCCCTTTATCCAGACAATGTTCCTTCTGTCCCACCCATCACACAGGAAGAGGAGGAGGAGGAGGAGGAGGATTGTGTGAGCATGGAGGTGGAGCCTGGCACTCAGCATCAGCAGCAGCAGTCTTTTAGGGATGATGTACAGTCCCAACAAACCAGTGGACTTGTACGTGGCTGGGAGGAGGTGGCTGGCGATCATGTCATCCTCAGTGACCCAGAAGACTCCGGACCGAATGCCTCAGCTAACCTACGCTGCATGGCCTCCCTGATCCTGCAAAGCCTGCGGAAGGATCCTCGTGTTCTTCGGATCAAGGAGAGTGACCATTACTGGCTGGCCACTCTCCTTGATCCACGGTACAAGGGTAAGGTTGCGGACCTTATCTTGCCGTCGCAGAGGGAGCAGAGGATGAGACATCTCAGGGAGGCCTTGCAGAAAGGTCTGTGCAACGCGTTCCCAGAAACTGGGAGGTTACAAACTCCTGGTCCTGGACGACGAGTTGCTGAGGCTTCGGTCAGTAGCAGAAGGAGCGGTGGGGAAGGTGGACGTCTGACCGATGCGTTCAGACAATTTTTTAGTCCGCAGCCCCAAGGTATGATCGGTTCCAGCAACCATCGCCAGCGTTTGATATACATGGTGCAGGAATACCTAGGGGCAAGGTCAGACTTGGACACCTTTCCCACCGAAAATCCTCTGGCTTACTGGGTCCTGAGGATGGATCACTGGCCAGAGCTTGCACAGTATGCAATTGAGCTACTGGCCTGTCCTGCATCCAGCGTTCTTTCCGAACGCACATTCAGTGCTGCTGGAGGATTTGTCACCGATCATAGGGTGCGCCTGTCCACCGACTCGGTTGATCGACTGACCTTCATAAAAATGAATCAGTCTTGGATCACCACCAGCTACCAGACACCTGAAGCGGATATAACGGAATAATTTATAATGTCACATCCCTTCAAGACTGCCTATGATGATGCTGAGTGACTGTCCTGTTATGTTCACTGACTATCCTCTTCCTCCTCCTCAATGATCCATGCCACCACACCAGTGCCTAAGGCACAATTTTTCAGCCCCTGTATAACAGGGGCGTGTAATTACAATTTTTTAAAAAGATGCTTCGCAACAGGTGTGACTGCTGTGCTCAGAGTACAGTATCTGTGAGGGGTTGCAGTGTTGTGGCACCAGCACCAGTGCCTAAGGCACAATTTTTCAGCCCCTGTTGGGGCGTGTAATTACAATTTTTAGGCAATGCTTTGCAACAGGTCTCATTGCTGTGCTCAGAGTACAGTATCTGTGAGGGGTTGCAGTGTTGTGGCACCAGCACCAGTGCCTAAGGCACAATTTTTCAGCCCCTGTATAACAGGGGCGTGTAATTACAATTTTTTAAAAAGATGCTTCGCAACAGGTGTGACTGCTGTGCTCCAAGTACAGTATCTGTGAGGGGTTGCAGTGTTGTGGCACCAGCACCAATGCCTAAGGCACAATTTTTCAGCCCCTGTTTAACAGGGGCGTGTAATTACAAATCTTGATCTAATAGTTCACAGCAGGGCCAATTCCTGCGCCCACCAAGAGTAACTATGAGGGCCTACAGTCTTGTGGCAACACCGTCCACCACCACCACCACCACCAAAGGCCCAATTTTTCTGCCCTGTTCAACAGGTGCATGCAATTACAAATCTTGATCTAATAACTCACAGCAGGGCCCATTCCTGCACCCACCAAGAGTAACTGTGAGGGCTTACAGTCTTGTGGCAACACCGTCCACCACCACCACCACCACCACCACCACCAAAGGCCCAATTTTTCTGCCCGGTTCAACAGGTGCATGCAAGTACAAATCTTGATCTATTAACTCACAGCAGGGCCCATTCCTGTGCCCACCAGTCTTGTGGCTACACCAACATCTAATAGGGCAAATTTCTGCAGAGTATATACGGCAGGCCCCTACTTTCAAACATCCAACTTACAAACGACTCCTACTTGCAAACGGCAAGAGAAAACAGGAAGTGAGAGGAAATCTACCCCTAGGAAGGAAAATTCTATCCTGTTAGATTTAATTTGGGAAAAAGGTATCTCCTCTCTACTGATGCTTTATCACCAATCCTTGTTTCAATTAAAACCCCACTTTTCCAAAAACATTTGTCATTGGGACGGAAAGTGAGGTGACATGTTCTGAACAGATGTGCAAAGACAGCAAATGTTACAGGGGTGATAACCCCTCCCTATGTTCTCCAAAAAGCTTAAAAATTGATTTTTTTGGGATGTAGCTACACTTCATAATGTACCTGTTCAGATTCTACTTAAGAACAAACCTACAGTCCATGTCTTGTTTGCACCACCTATATACTGCTGTTCAGAGTATATAGGGTTGTAGGTATAGGGTTTTATTTTGGGTGCGGGGTCCCCCTTAGTATCCATACAAGACCCAAAGGGGCTGGGGTGGGGGGGGGTGATGGGGTAGCCATGCCATTTTTCTCAAGGATTTTCAGCCATATGGCGGCCAGGACAAGACATGACATTAAAGCCGCAAGTGGTTTTAAATGGCTTCTTTTTTTCCTTTACAAATGTCATTTTGTGCAAGGACAGTTCTAAACACGGGAAACACATGCCACTTCACAGGCATACTTTAGACACCCCCCAGGTACCATATTTAAAGGACAATTTCACTTTTTTTTTTTTTCACTTTATGCATCATTAAAATGACTGCTCCCGAAAAAACTTTAGTTTTTAAAATTTCTTTTTGCATTGATATATGTCCCCTGGGGCAGGACCCGGGTCCCCAAACCTGTTTTATGACATTAACATGCATATTGGCCGTTGTAATTAGCAATTTTGATTTCGAACGTTCGCGTCCATTATAACGAATAGGGTTCGAAAATTCGCGCGAACTTTCGGTCCGTTCGAAGGTTCTGGTGCGAACCGAACCCGGGGGTGTTCGGCTCATCCCTAGTAGTGGGGTGTTCAATTTAGGGGAAGTGTCTGAGTGATAACCAGGCTCAGACACATTGAATTGATAGGATTCATGGACCATTTTTTGTTCTCAGGGGTTAATGCTGGTGATGTGTTCCCTGTGGCCGGTGGGTGGCACTGCCATTCTGGGCCAGGGTTGAACTGCGAGCGCAGTGCTGTGGCTTTTGTGTCCCCTCTTGGCGGCCGTACAGTGGGGCGGGGAACCTGCTGTGCATGCTGGGAGAGGATATAAAAGGGGCAGACATCTCCTGAGAGGGGTCGTCCACGCCCAGGCACCTTCGGCCTGGGTGTGTGTGGGTGTGTGGGTCGTCCACACCCAGGCACCTTCGGCCTGGGTGTGTGTGGTTCGTCATCTCCGGGTGCCCTAGGCCCGGAGGCCTTGTTCCAGTTCCACCTCAGGCACCTTTAGCCTTGGGTGAGGTACTACCTTACCATTCCAGTTCGCCTGGGCACGGAGGCCCAGGAGTTGCAGTAAGGGCCCGGAGCCCGGCAGCCTTCGGCTGGGGTCCACAAGGGATCGAGGAATCCAGGGTGCCGCCTTGCGAGGGGACCCGCACCCTAAGAGAAGGGAGGATCTGTTCCGAAGGACCGGTGCTGTGGACACGGTGAAGGAAGGGGTCTGTTGACTCTCTGGGGGGATGTCTTCTCCCTAAAAAGGGGCTATGTTCTAGGAAGGTACCAAGATTCACCAGGTCAGTGGCAGTGACCTTGTTTGCCTGGTCAGTGGCAGTGACCTTATCCACAAGGTCTGTGGCAGAGACCAACTTCATGGTCTGTGGCAGAGACCATGCGCCACAACTGTTTGAGAAATCTGAACAGTCCTAAGAGTTTGAGCTGCGTTTGTGCCTGGACCTCCTCCACACCTTAGAGCTGTCATGTGTCTTTGCTCCAACCTTTCTTCTATTCAAGAGACTATGTGTTGTGCAAGTGCATAGTTGCCAACAGTCACGGATTGGCCGGGACATTCCTGGGATTCAAACCCTTTTCCCGGATTTATTTTGTCCCGGCCAATGTCCCGGCCAATCCGATTTTTCCCGTTTTCCCCGAATTTGGACGCCGCAGGCCGCCGCCGCTAGAGGTCCACGGCTGGCGGAGACAATGTCTCGGCCGGCCGCCATGTTCAAGAAGACCAAAACACGGATGTAGTACAATAGAAAATAAAGCCGCTGCGGCGCCGCCCACACCCCGCACCTCCCCGGGGGTGGGCGGCGCCGCAGCAGCTTTATCTTCTATTGTACTACATCTGTGTTTTGGCTGGCCGGCAGGCCACCCCCCCGCCCCGCCCCGCCCTGCTGCAGGTCTGTCTGTAATGGAAAGGGGCGGGGGTCGGCAGCGCCACAGCTTAATTATTTTTTTTTTCAGCCACACTGTCGGCTCCGCCTCTATTTTGTTCCCCTTCGGGGAAGGGGAAACAATAATGGCGGCCGAGACAGGAGACGCCTGTGGTTAAGGGGGGACTCCGCTGGGGATGCCTGTGGTAAGGGGGGACTCCGCTGGGAATGCCTGTGGTAAGGGAGGACTCCGCTGGGGACGGCTGAGGTAAGGGAGGACTCCGCTGGGGACGCCTGATGTAAGGGGGGACTCCGCTGGGGACGCCTGATGTAAGGGGGGACTCCGATGGGGACGCCTGATGTAAGGGGGGACTCCGCTGGGGACGCCTGAGGTAAGGGGGGACTCCGCTGGGGACGCCTGATGTAAGGGGGGACTCCGCTGGGGACGCCTGAGGTAAGGGGGGACTCCGCTGGGGACGCCTGAGGTAAGGGGGGACTCCGCTGAGGACACTTGATGTAAGGGGGACTCCACTGGGGACGCCTGATGTAAGGGGGGACTCCGCTGGGGATGCCTGATGTAAGGGGGGACTCCGCTGGGGACGCCTGATGTAAGGGGGGACTCTGCTGGGGACGCCTGATGTAAGGGGGACTCCTCTGGGTACACCTGATGTAAGGAAGGACTCCGCTGGGTACGCCTGAGGTAAGGAGGGACTCCTCTGGGGACGCCTGATGTAAGGAGGGACTCCGCTGGGGACGCCTGATGTAAGGAGGGACTCCTCTGGGGACACTTGATGTAAGGGGGGACTCCACTGGGGACGCCTGATGTAAGGGGGGACTCCACTGGGGACGCCTGCATAGTTACCAATAGTCCCGAATTTCCCGGGACAATCATGATTTTTGGACCCTTGTCCACAAGTGTGGAGGGGGCTCTGCTGGGGAGGCACCTGATGCAAGGACGGACTGCTGGGGAGGCACCTGATGCAAGGACGGACTGCTGGGGAGGCACCTGATGCAAGGACGGACTGCTGGGGAGGCACCTGATGCAAGGACGGACTGCTGGGGAGGCCATCTGGTGGCAGGCGACGTGGCAGGTAACACGCTCAGGGCTTCCACTGATTCGGCATTATGGTGAGTTGAATGATTTCATTTTATATTACAATGTAAAAATAGAAATAATGCACTTCAATCATCCTGACACCGTAACAACCATGGTGCCGGGATGATTGAAGCGCCAACAGGTGTTTTGGAGTATCCTTATCTGCCAATTTTGTTACACATTACTATTGTGGTGTAGGATCTGGCTTCTTTCTTTCTATTTCTTTCTCTCTCTTTCTCTTACCTCGGACTCTAGCCACACCCCTTTGAACCACGCCCATTTAAACCACACACACTATCGTGCGTAAACCACGCCCATTTTTCGCCGCGGCGCCGCATTTTTTCACTCCAGCATGACACGCCTACAAACGAATGCCCGGCCCCCTGATTATAGCAAGGCTCCGCCTCAATACAAAAAAAGTGTCCCAGATGTTTTTTTTGCAATGTTGGCAACTATGCAAGTGGAAAATAAATATTGAGTTGGACTTTCAGCTGGTGTGGACATTTACGTTCCTGGGGAAGTCTAGGACTTGAATCTACACACTGTAGAGGTGAGAATCATTCTCAGGAGGACTTTATACTCTGGCTGCAGACAAGGCCCAAAAACAACACCGCCTAACCTCTTAACACAGGAGGGTACGGGCTTGTGGTGCGGTGTGCCCCTTTTCCCTGAGAGGACCTGAAGCAGACTAGGAAGAGGGGGTCTGTGCGCTACACACACGATCAGTTTTCCTGACAAGAAAAGTGCGATATGAGCTTTTTGTCAGGAATTCCGACCGTGTGTATGCTCCATTCCATCACACTTTTTCTGTCAGTTTTCCTGCCAAGAAAAGATTGAGAGCAGGATCTCAATTTTCGTGACAGGAAAAATTCCTATTGCGAATCGTGTTTGTCTGTATGCATTTACGACGTGCAAAAAAAGCGCGCATGCTCAGAATCAAGCAGAAGAGCTGAACTGCCTATTGAACTTAATTGATCTCCGCTCGTCGTACGTGTTGTACGTCACCGCGTTCTTGACATTCGGAATTTCAGACAAGATTTGAGTGACCGTGTGTATGCAAGACAATTTTGAGCCGTTTTCCTGCTGAAAAAAAAACCATGGTTTTCCTGTCGGAAAATCTGATTGTGTGTATGAGGCATAAGATGCAGTACAGGTGACTGATGTGTGGTCAGGCTAACCAAGAGGAGGTTATAGTACTGTTGCTAATGATAGTGTCTATGTGCAAAAGCAAACAGCCAGTCGGGAAGCTGAGGTGACATGGCATAGGTGTTTGAGGGCTCTGGTTAGTAGAGGAGCTTGGGTCCTTAAGAATTTCTTCTCTGACAATCAGAACCCCAATATGGGTCTGACTTGTGGCACAGAGCAGCCTTGGGACCCAGCTTTAAATGTCACAGAAGATGGAGTTAGGCCTCGAGAGATAAGCACAGGTTATGAACAGAGTCAAGCTTCCTAGGATTCAAGTTTACCATAGGGATCAGTGTCACTGGGGTGATGTGACTGGTAACTGGGCTAGTGGAGTCAATGTATGCTCTGAGACACTGGATCAGAAATGCTGTGTGAAAGAGAGGAGAGTAATAGAGACCAGAGTGTACAGAGCATAAAAAGTAAAAGGACTGTGCAATGAAGTACAGGGATTAACTATTAATGTCTGTGTGGAGAAGTTTTACTTTTAAAATGGAATGCTGCCTTGAATGCCATATGTGTGTAAAGCAAGAGCCTCAGCCTGCCTTTGTAGGCACTAGCGTGCATTATCTCCTCATCCCCATAGAGGCAGCCCTATGTTGACTGCTTTACCTTCCAAAATATTTGTGATTCTTTTTAGCCTGTGTGATTGGTGCACCCTTGCCATGCTGCACATCCACCATTTTCTTTAATCCAGGTATAGAATATAGTACTGTCACTTTCTGAACTCCAACCTGATGCTTAGACAATAAAGGAGAGATAGCAACAACGCAGAACTGGATTCGTTTTTTTTGTCTGTTTTTTATATACTTCTATGGAGTCAGCTCATTTCAATTTACAGTACGTATGAATTAATTACCTACCACATTTCTTTTCATCTTCCTTGAAACATTCTTGTTGATATTGTTAATAATAAATATAATTAGCACAATAACTTTCTCTTAATTATGTAGTCATTAATGCACAGAGTTCAATTTCTCCTTTCAGAAAGAACATTTAACAGCAAAATTGCCATGGGTACTGAATATTTCGCCTCAACAATCTATTAATTGGCAGCACAGAGAAGTGAATGATGTAGAGATGCAATAAAATGCGATGCAATAAAAGAATTCATAATTCACATTCCTTCTCAATTTACACCGCATTACCGCTTCCTAAACTGGCCCTCTGAAGATCCTGAGCTATAAAAGCGTTCTCCAGTTTCACTGTTTATAAATGGATTATCATCAACTGTTCTCTAAAAAAGATAAATGTGTACACACTTTATGTCCTTATGGTTTGTAACACATTTATAATGGTAAATCTTGCTAAGATATCAGTTTACTTTTTACCCTATTTATATTATGATATTGCTATGTGATGAATTTGTTCTGAGCTAACCTATTTCAAATAATTTAAAGTGTACCTAAATTTAACTTTAATTATATAATCTAGTAGCAAATTATAAATGCAAGTGCCATGAGGTGTTTTGCAATACGGCACTGCGTTACTTTTGCTGACGGTCGTGCGATGCTGTACCCAAATACAATGTATGTTCTTTTTTCCCCACATATAGAGCTTTCTTTTGATCACCTCTGCGGTTTTTATTTTTTGCGCTATAAACAAGAAAAAAAAAACAATATTCTTAATTTTCTGCTATAAAACACACCCAATAAAATTTTTGAAAAAATCAAATTCTTCATCAATTAAGGTCAATTTGTATTCTGCTACGTATTTTTGGTAAACAAAATGCCAAAAAGCGTATATTGATTGGTTTGCGCAAAAGTTATAGCGTCTTCAAAATAGCAGATAGATTTATGGCATTTTTATAAAAACGTTTTTTTAGTAGTAATCAGCATTTTTTAGCAGGACTACGACATTGCGGTAGACAGATCGGACACCTAACTGACATTTTTGACACTTTTTTGGGGAACCAGTGACATTATTACAGTGATCAGTGCTAAAAATATGCACTGACATTGTACTAATGGCACTGGCGGGGAAGGGGTTAACATCAGGGGTGACCAAGGGGTTAACTGTGTTCCCTCAGTGTGTTTCTAACTGTGTGGGGGGATGGGCTGCCTGGGACAACACACAGATCCGTGCATAGCAGAAAGACAACGGAGATATGCCTTGATTACTATGGCAGATCCCCGTTCTATCACTGCGGGAACGATCGTGGGTGGCCGGCGGACATAGAGTCCGCCGGACCCGCTGGCCAATGGGCGAACGCGCGCCCACAGATAGCCGTGTATGAGCCGACGTACGCCTAGGGCAATTTGTGCAGCCGAGCCAACCTGCCGCAGTATAACTGCGCTGGTCGGCAAGTGGTTAAACACCCAGGAATTTATTGAACACTTTTAATGGTCTTTTCTTAGCTTTCTTCAGGTTTTACATTTTACATTTCCATGCAAGTCTATAAGAAGTCAAAACTCAATTGATACAGGTCAGAAGGAAGTCAACTGCAGGTCAAATACACCAATAAATTCTTAATGATCTCCGAAGCATCCTAAACTTATGTCAAACTAAATCCATTAACATAAGCCCGAAGCTTGTTGACACTAGTTGGTTGGCACTTTGGTCTGCAATCTAATCCCCCTTCTTCATTCTTGGTCAGAGAAGCTACACATCAGAATGATAGAATATTAGTAAAGCTTGTGTGACAGGAAGTGACAGGTCAAAGCACTGACTTCCTGGTTAAAGTTAGATGCTCCTTGGGCAATTTGGAGTTTTAGGAAGCTATGTGTAGGCACCTCTGGGTGTTTAAAAAGAAAGTAATATTGTAGTGCTACTACCCCTATTCCATACTATTCCATACTTGAAAGGAAGAGGCTCAGGTGCTTGTGCCTGCACGTAGGCTGTACATATAATCCATGAAACTGTGAAAAGTGAAAGTCCGGTACCAAGTCAACTTGAAGTAAAATCTCGATTACACAGTGGCAGCTCGTCCATATGGGACGCAGGGCAACCACCCCTAATCCATGCACCTGGCCCCTTATCTACATGCAGGGCACCAGGCGCATGGATTTCAATGTTTGTTTGTTTTTTCGAAGCACATGCTTAGAGCCTGAGGCTCTTCAGGTCTCTTCTAACCTCTGTCAGAGACTCTGTAGGGAGATCATTGCCCTTCAGTTCCTGGATCTATACATCCTGTGGGGTAAGTATGAGGACTTCTCTTACTGTTATATTTTTTATTCTTTTTACAACTTTAACCTCTTGACCTCCAGAAGATTTACCCCCCTTCATGACCAGGCCATTTTTTGCACTACATTACTTTAATTGACAATTGCGCTGTCATGCGACACTGTACCCAAATAAAATGTATGTCCTTTTTCCCCACAAATAGAGATTTATTTTGGTGGTATTTGATCACCACTGCGTTTTAAATTTTTTGCGCTATAAACAAAAAAGACCGACAATTTTGAAAGAAGAAAAAAAATGTTACCTTCTGCTATAGAACATATTCAATAAAAAAAAATCTTGATCAATTTAGGTCAATATGTATTATGCTACATATTTTTAGTACAAAAATCCCAATAAGCGTATATTGATTGGTTTGTGCAAAATGTATAGCATCCATGGGCGTCCGCTCATAGGGGCAAGGGGGGGGGCGAGTGACCCCCCTATAATCGGCAAGGGTCTGCCATGCTCGCATCTGTAGCTGTGCTGACTCTCTGTGTTTGTGCAAGTCAGCTCCATAGCTGTTACAGATCAGTGTCACTGAGCTTACAGAGCTCTTTACTGCCACCTCTGGCTGCTTCCTGTATGTGCGCCCTCGTGTTTGCTTTGCTGCCTGTAATGTATTTTCAAAGGGACATGTGAAAACAGGACTTGGGAGAAGGAAGACCACCGTGACCTTACAAGTGGGGGCTGTGAGTACAAGTGAAGGGAGGAGGCTGTTTGTGTACAGGGGGGGGAGGGCAGAGATGTGTGTGTGGGGGCCTGACATATATACAGATGAGGGGGGTAGCTGAGTGCATACAGGTATGATCAGTGAAGGGGGGCAGTGGCGTCTCCAGCTTTCATATTTAGGGGGGGCACATGGGGGGGACAGGGACAAAAGTAGGGGGGCCAACTATAAAATGCAATTATATATATATATATATATATATATATATATATATATATATTGTGACAGCAGGAAGGTAAAGTCACCTGGTTGCATCCAGGGGGGTAGATATATTTCGCCCAGATTCAGGCTTTACGCCGACTTATACAACTAGGTGGAGAGTTGTATAAGCCCAGCTGAGCCTAGTGGGCTCATGGATGACTCATACCTCTAGGGAGAGTGTGGGGCGTCGTGCAGACAGGGAGTTGATGAGACCAGCTGAAGCTTGTCAGCTCATTTAGGCCTCTATAAAAACTCCCAGATTCATTAGGTGTTTGCTCATGCCTGGACCCAGACCTGTGTGGACTGTCTAGGGAGAGTAAACCCCTGTGCGGTGAGACAAAGCCTGTGTGGCTATTTGCTTGGACGTTTAAAACCAGGGACTTAGGGACTAGGACAGCACTAGGCTGATCCCAGTTGTTAGTTAGGAAACCTGTATGTTTAGTCAGAGGTCAAGTTGACCAGGATTTATTTTGTTTGTTTCTTTTGGCTTTGCTGTGTTTTGTCACTCTAAATAGAAAATAAACCGCACCTTTTGTTGATTTTGAAAACCACAACCTCCGTTTTCTGGGCCTGTTTTTGTGTGGGGAGCCCATCCCGGGGGTCACACACACCCGCTGCCGAACTAACCCCCTCACAGTTGGTGGAGAACCAGTGGCAGTTTTTTTTAAGCCAGCATGGAGGAGATACTGAAGCAGCTGGCTCTAGCAAATGCCAATCAACAGCAGACAAATGCAGGTTTGCAAAAGAGCCTTGCAGCTCATCAACAGAGCCTTGCAGCTCAACAACAGAACTTCGCAGCCCAGCAGCAAGCTCATCAACAGAGCCTTGCAGCCCAGCAGCAAGCTCACCAACAGAGTCTGGAAGCTCAGCAACAAGCCCAGCAGCAATCTGAGGCCCGCTTCATAGACCTGTTACAGAAGCAAGAGCAGAGACTACAACAAATGGAAGCAGTAATGCAGCAACGTCCGCAGACCAGTGAGGAAAGCCGTCCCACTAATACCGCGTCCTTTGGGGTGAGTCGTTTATTGACAAAAATGACTGGAGAGGATGATCCAGAGGTATTTTTGACCACATTTGAAAGGACTGCTGAAAGAGAAAAGTGGCCTGAGGAGCAGTGGGCTGGACTGGTGGCTCCTCTGTTAACTGGTGAATCGCAGAAGGCTTACTATGACCTAGAGCCTGACCAAGCAAAAGACTATGTGATGCTAAAAGCTGAAATATTGGCAAGGCTGGGTGTCACCCAGGCTGTCCGGGCTCAGCGTGTGCATAACTGGACTTTCCAGCTTGGAAAACCCCCCAGGTCTCAAATGTATGATCTCATTCACCTGAGCAGAAAGTGACTACAGCCAGAGACTTTGTCCGCACCAAAGATTGTGGAACGTGTTGTAATGGATCGGTTTTTGAGAGCTCTTCCTACTGCCATCCAAAAGTGGGTAAGCCATGGAGACCCAGAGACGGCCGATGGTCTTGTGGATCGTGTGGAGAAATACTTGGCTACAGAGAACCTGACGGCCTCTTCCAGAGACACTCGGACTTTCCACCCTAAGACCAGACCATCCCCAGGGGCGGATAAGAGGATTCCAAGGGGTGAGGGTGGAGAGAGTGAGAGGGTGGGAGCTCTACCCCAAGTTTGGTGAGAACAGCCTGGGAAATCAGCGGCTCAAGAGGCGGCAAGAAGGATCGTTTGCTACCGCTGCCGGCAAGCGGGACATATTGCAGCCAATTGCCCGGTTGTGGAGGAACCCATGCAGTGTGACTTTCTGACGGGCAGACGTCAGTCGCTGTGTGCGACAGTCGCATGCACTGCCATTCGAGGAACTGAGAAACATTTATGCAAAATGTGTGTTAATGGTAGAAATGTTGTGGTATTGCTGGATTCAGGTAGCCTTGTGACCCTGATAAAGGCTGAGTTAGTTAAAACAGAGGTCTCTGGGAATAGCAAGGTAGCTGTTATTTGTGTGCATGGGGACACCCGAGAGTATCCAGTGACTACAGTGTGTTTCGAGACCCCCAAAGGTACCCTCTCTCATCCAGTGGGCTTAGTATCTCAGTTACCGCATGACGCCATTGTGGGAAGGGATTTTCCGAAGTTCTGGGAACTGTGGGATGATCCTGAGCCCCCCACTGGTGCCCCTATGTACCGGGAATGTGATAGCCAGAACTCCCCTGAGAGTGGTGAGGACTCTCCGGAATTTCCCTTATCAGTATTGGCAGGGGAGACTCAAGAAACTGGAGAGGAGCCCACCTCCTCAGACGAAAACCTACCGTCTGTGGAGTTTTCTGATCTTGAGGTTCACAGGGAAAACTTTGCCACAGAACAGTTGAAAGACCCCGCCCTAATAAAGGCACGGGAAAACGTAGTGAAAATAGATGGCGAGTTAGTGAACCCAGATAATACCTGCACTTACCCATACTTCAGCGTAGAGAAGGACCTACTGTATCGGGTGGCAAAAAGGGCAGAAGAAACCGTTGAGCAGCTTGTGGTGCCCAAACCTTACAGGAAGTCGGTGTTGGAGTTGGCCCATGGGCACATTCTTGGAGGTCATCTGGGGACAGAGAAAACCCGAGAGAGGGTATTACAGAGATTCTATTGGCCGGGGGTGATGAAGGACATAGAAAATTATTGTTCCTCCTGCCCTGTGTGTCAGAGGTCGGCCCCGATGCCACATTTCCGTAGCCCGCTGGTCCCTCTACCCATCATTGAGGTCCCGTTTGAGAGGATCGCCATGGATTTGGTAGGTCCTATAATCAAGTCCGCTAGGGGGCACCAGTACATATTAGTTATAATGGACTATGCCACCCGTTATCCAGAAGCGATCCCTCTCCGAAATACCTCGGCCAAAACCATAGCCAAAGAGCTATCTCTTGTGTTTAGCCGGGTGGGTATTTGTAAAGAACTGCTTACGGACCAAGGTACACCCTTTATGTCCCGGGTTATGAAGGAGCTGTGTAAATTGTTCAAAGTGACGCAATTACGTACATCTGTGTATCACCCCCAAACCGATGGGCTGGTTGAAAGATTCAACAAAACCCTAAAACAAATGTTGAAGAAAGTGGTGGATAGAGATGGAAAGGATTGGGACTGTCTACTTCCTTATCTGATGTTTGCTATTAGGGAGGTGCCCCAATCCTCTACGGGATTCTCCCCCTTTGAGTTACTGTATGGGAGACACCCAAGAGGGCTGTTGGATATTGCCAAGGAAACTTGGGAAAGTGAGAGTTCTCCCCACAGGAGTGTGATTGAGCATGTCGCCCTGATGCAAGACCGAATTGCACAGGTAATGCCCATCGTGAAGGAACATTTGGCCCAAGCGCAGTTAGCACAGCAGAGAGTGTACAACCGTGGAGCCAAGACCCGTACCTTTTCCCCGGGGGATAGGATACTGGTACTTGTCCCTACGGTTGAAAGTAAATTCCTTGCCAAATGGCAAGGCCCCTACGAGATAATGGAAAAAGTGAGCGAAGTGAATTACAAGGTCAGACAACCAGGAAGGCGAAAGCCCGAACAGATCTATCACGTTAATCTGTTGAAAGCCTGGAGGGATAGAGAGTCCCTAGTCGCAGACACTTGGTCACCAGCTCAAACTGGTTGCGTGATTCCTGAGGTTGGAATAGCAGCCACCTTGTCACAACCCCAACAACAGGAGGTTAAGGAGTTTGTGCTTCGCAACAAGGAGGTATTCTCTGAGCTGCCGGGACAAACATCTGGGGTAGAGCATGACATCATTACCCCGCCCGGTGAAAGGGTGAAGTTAAAACCCTATCGGATCCCAGAGGCCCGACGGGAGGCAATACGGGAGGAAGTACAGAAAATGCTGAACTTAGGGGTGATAGAGGATTCCCAAAGTGATTGGTCTAGTCCCATTGTGTTGGTGCCTAAACCGGATGGGAGCTGGCGATTTTGTAACGATTTTCGTCAGTTGAACAAAGTTACAAAATTTGACACCTACCCCATGCCACGTATAGATGAGTTGATCGACCGGCTGGGAACAGCCCGATACATGATGACTCTTGACCTCACAAAAGGGTATTGGCAAATCCCCCTGGCCAAATTGGCCAAAGAGAAAAACGCATTTGTAACCCCAGACGGGGCGTTCCAATATAAAAGAATGCCGTTCGGGTTACAGAATGCGCCGGCCACATTCCAGCGGAAAATGGACCAGATGCTGAGGCCCCATCGGAAGTATGCTGCGGCTTACCTGGATGACGTAATTGTCCATAGCACAGATTGGGCCTCACATCTGCCAAAAGTGCAAGCAGTCCTGGACTCTGTTCGGGAAGCGGGGTTTACGGCTAACCCCAAGAAGTGTACCATTGGGCAGGAGGAGGCCAAATATCTTGGGTACACCATTGGGAGGGGAGTAATAAAACCCCAACTCAACAAAGTCGAGGCCATCCAGAGTTGGCCACGTCCCAACAGCAAGAAGCAGGTACGAGCCTTTCTGGGAATCGCTGGGTATTATCGGCGATTCATTCCCCACTTTGCTTCTAAGGCTGTGCCCCTAACCAACCTAACGAAGGGGAAAGGGTCGGTCATGATTAAATGGACCCCCGAGGCTGAGGCAGCATTCCAATTCTTGAAACAAGCCTTATGTAGCCAGCCAGTGTTGTACTCACCCGACTTCTCTAAAGACTTTGTCGTACAAAGTGATGCGTCAGATGTGGGGTTAGGAGCAGTATTGTCCCAGGTCTGGAACGGGGAAGAGCACCCAGTCATTTACCTCAGCAGGAAGTTGAAGTCCCATGAGGTAAATTACGCCACCGTTGAAAAGGAGTGTTTAGCGGTGAAGTGGGCTCTAGATTCCCTTCGGTACTACCTGCTAGGTAGGCACTTTGACATGGTTACGGATCACGCTCCGTTAAAGTGGATGGCTCAAAACAAGGAAACAAATAGAAGAGTGAATAGGTGGTTCCTGGCCCTCCAGGAATTCAACTTCACAGTAAAGCATCGCCCTGGCGTTCAAATGGGGAATGTGGATGCTTTGTCTCGAGTACATGAATGCCTGATTGCTGGTGTTCCAACCCCGAGGTTAAAACAAGAGGGGGGGGTATGTGACAGCAGGAAGGTAAAGTCACCTGGTTGCATCCAGGGGGGTAGATATATTTCGCCCAGATTCAGGCTTTACGCCGACTTATACAACTAGGTGGAGAGTTGTATAAGCCCAGCTGAGCCTAGTGGGCTCATGGATGACTCATACCTCTAGGGAGAGTGTGGGGCGTCGTGCAGACAGGGAGTTGATGAGACCAGCTGAAGCTTGTCAGCTCATTTAGGCCTCTATAAAAACTCCCAGATTCATTAGGTGTTTGCTCATGCCTGGACCCAGACCTGTGTGGACTGTCTAGGGAGAGTAAACCCCTGTGCGGTGAGACAAAGCCTGTGTGGCTATTTGCTTGGACGTTTAAAACCAGGGACTTAGGGACTAGGACAGCACTAGGCTGATCCCAGTTGTTAGTTAGGAAACCTGTATGTTTAGTCAGAGGTCAAGTTGACCAGGATTTATTTTGTTTATGTTTCTTTTGGCTTTGCTGTGTTTTGTCACTCTAAATAGAAAATAAACCGCACCTTTTGTTGATTTTGAAAACCACAACCTCCGTTTTCTGGGCCTGTTTTTGTGTGGGGAGCCCATCCCGGGGGTCACACACACCCGCTGCCGAACTAACCCCCTCACAATATATATATATATATATATATATATCCTGGGGCCCTTTACTACGATCCCACAATGGGCCCTTTCACATGTTCTGCAGTGAGCTCCCTTCCTACTATACTGGGGCCCCACCAGGGTGGCAGAAAACAAGAGATATATGTCACCAGCACACCAAGAAAATATAAGGGTCCAAAGCAGTGGGAGAACTATCAGGGTTGCAAAGGTTGTCTTGCCACCGGGCCCTGGTGTTCTGCCACTGTGGGGTTCCCCAGCTGTCCTGTCCCTGTTATTGACAGCGCTGGTCTGGCATCTGTCTCCTTGGCACCGGCGGCAGTCTATTAGGACTTTGTGCTGGTGACATTATGCGTGCATGTAGGGGAAGGCTGGCACTGTTGGTTATAGAGAGCCGAGCCCCCAGCTGGTCACCTAGCAGTAGTAATGCTGTATAACCTTCTCTGTTGACATGCTGATCGGGATGTGATCCAGGTGATGCTCCCAGTCAGATCTAATAAACACAGTATTTATTAGCATCAAGAGTACAACCACATATATATAATCAACCGTATGTTCAGCAGCCATGTGGGCTCTATGCCTGTAAAGTGTGGGCTTTGATCAATAAAATCACTGATATTTAACACTAGGATTTGACTAGGAGCATCATCTGGATTGCATCACGATCAGCATGTCAGAGAAGGCTCCACTGCTGCTAAGCAACCTGCAGGGAGCTCAACTGTCTACAACCAATAGAGATGGGCTCGGGTGTGTTTGAAATCCCACATGCCCATTCCCGCCAGGAAGCCGACACTCCACAGTGCTAATCACAGCCAGTGAGACATTTCCTGATCTGGGCAGCTGCGGACCGGGAAATGTCTCACTGCCTGTGATTAGCGCTGTGCAGTGTGGGCTTCCTGGCAGGCTCTGGCATGTGGAATTTTGAACATGCCCAGCCCATCTTTAACAACAAATTGTGCTGGCCCTCCTGTACATCAGCCCCATAAAGTAACCAGCACTGGGTTCCAATGTGCTGCTGCCGCTACCATGGAGACAGAGACCAGCGCTGTGAATAGCCGGGATCTCAGCTGGTTCAGCAGGAACTGGCTGAGATTCGAACCATTAATGAGCAGATTCTCTTATGATTATCACTAGTTGCTATAGCCACTAGTGATAATCACTGTTTGTCGGGAGAATACAATTGCTGGGCAGGAGGGATATTCCCCTGTCAGCACTGTCTGTGTTGATGGGGGAATTATGCAAGTTTCTTTCCTGCAATCTGTGGATGCAGGAAAGAAATGTGCACGTCTATTACCTGCCTAACTGAAAGTGAAAGTAAATTGTGAATGTCTTGAAAGAAAAGGAGAGGGGGAGGGAGACAGATGGGGGAGAGAAGGGATGGAGATAATACAGTTCAGTGATTACAGTGTACAGCACTAGGCTGATCCCAGTTGTTAGTTAGGAAACCTGTATGTTTAGTCAGAGGTCAAGTTGACCAGGATTTATTTTGTTTATGTTTCTTTTGGCTTTGCTGTGTTTTGTCACTCTAAATAGAAAATAAACCGCACCTTTTGTTGATTTTGAAAACCACAACCTCCGTTTTCTGGGCCTGTTTTTGTGTGGGGAGCCCATCCCGGGGGTCACACACACCCGCTGCCGAACTAACCCCCTCACAATATATATATATATATATATATATATATCCTGGGGCCCTTTACTACGATCCCACAATGGGCCCTTTCACATGTTCTGCAGTGAGCTCCCTTCCTACTATACTGGGGCCCCACCAGGGTGGCAGAAAACAAGAGATATATGTCACCAGCACACCAAGAAAATATAAGGGTCCAAAGCAGTGGGAGAACTATCAGGGTTGCAAAGGTTGTCTTGCCACCGGGCCCTGGTGTTCTGCCACTGTGGGGTTCCCCAGCTGTCCTGTCCCTGTTATTGACAGCGCTGGTCTGGCATCTGTCTCCTTGGCACCGGCGGCAGTCTATTAGGACTTTGTGCTGGTGACATTATGCGTGCATGTAGGGGAAGGCTGGCACTGTTGGTTATAGAGAGCCAAGCCCCCAGCTGGTCACCTAGCAGTAGTAATGCTGTATAACCTTCTCTGTTGACATGCTGATCGGGATGTGATCCAGGTGATGCTCCCAGTCAGATCTAATAAACACAGTATTTATTAGCATCAAGAGTACAACCACATATATATAATCAACCGTATGTTCAGCAGCCATGTGGGCTCTATGCCTGTAAAGTGTGGGCTTTGATCAATAAAATCACTGATATTTAACACTAGGATTTGACTAGGAGCATCATCTGGATTGCATCACGATCAGCATGTCAGAGAAGGCTCCACTGCTGCTAAGCAACCTGCAGGGAGCTCAACTGTCTACAACCAATAGAGATGGGCTCGGGTGTGTTTGAAATCCCACATGCCCATTCCCGCCAGGAAGCCGACACTCCACAGTGCTAATCACAGCCAGTGAGACATTTCCTGATCTGGGCAGCTGCGGACCGGGAAATGTCTCACTGCCTGTGATTAGCGCTGTGCAGTGTGGGCTTCCTGGCAGGCTCTGGCATGTGGAATTTTGAACATGCCCAGCCCATCTTTAACAACAAATTGTGCTGGCCCTCCTGTACATCAGCCCCATAAAGTAACCAGCACTGGGTTCCAATGTGCTGCTGCCGCTACCATGGAGACAGAGACCAGCGCTGTGAATAGCCGGGATCTCAGCTGGTTCAGCAGGAACTGGCTGAGATTCGAACCATTAATGAGCAGATTCTCTTATGATTATCACTAGTTGCTAGAGCCACTAGTGATAATCACTGTTTGTCGGGAGAATACAATTGCTGGGCAGGAGGGATATTCCCCTGTCAGCACTGTCTGTGTTGATGGGGGAATTATGCAAGTTTCTTTCCTGCAATCTGTGGATGCAGGAAAGAAATGTGCACGTCTATTACCTGCCTAACTGAAAGTGAAAGTAAATTGTGAATGTCTTGAAAGAAAAGGAGAGGGGGAGGGAGACAGATGGGGGAGAGAAGGGATGGAGATAATACAGTTCAGTGATTACAGTGTACTGCAGTCTGCAGTGCACACACTTACCCACGGTCCAGGCAAGAATCTCAGGCATCATTCACACACAGCCAGGAATGCTGCTGATTTTTATATTTCCCGCCCACACATCTTTTTTTTATTCATTACCTTTTTTATTCATTATCTTTTTTATTAATTTTCCAAAAACATATATAACACACATTACAATACATGAAACACATTTACAGTCTCAATATTTCCCATTACAAATAATAAAAAAAAAAAAAGGGAGGAAAAAAAGGGAGAGATGGGGAAAAGGAGAGAGAGAGAGAGAAAAAAAAAGGGGGGGGGAGTGGGGATGATTTTAGAAGGGGGGGGATGGGGGAATACAGTGCCCCATACTCTCCCCCAAATATATTATGTGCTATCATTCTAGAGTTGATGTCTTCTAAAGTGGAATTAAATAATAAAGAGAGACAAAAAGTGGTTTCAAAAACTACTACAAACTGAAAAACAAGTGTTAAAGTCTAAAAGTGGACAGTATAGAGGACTGGGGGATGAATTTACGAATGACTGTACTGATGGAGTGACAAAACATGTATATAGAGAGAAAAGTGAGAGGTAAAGTTATCGTCACCTGTGCCAAAAAAAAAAGGAGGAAAAGAAAGAGAGATGGGGAAAAGGAGAGGAGGAGAATGAGGGAGAAAAAAAAAAAAAAAGGGGGGGGAGTGGGAATGATTTTAGAAAAGGGGGGGGTGGGGGAATACAATCCCCCATACTCTCCCCCAGATATATTATGTGCTATCACTCTAGTGTTGATATCTTCTAACGTGAAATTAATTAATAAAGAGTGAAAAAAAGTGATTTAAAAAACTACTACAAACTGAAAAACAAGTGTTAAAATCTAAAAGTGAACTGTATAGAGGACTAAGGGATGAATTTACAAGTGACTACACTGATGGAGTGACAAAACATATATGTAGAGAGAAAAATAACAGGTAAAATTATCGTCACCTGTGCCAAAAAAAAAAAAAAAAGGGGGAGGGGGGAATAGGGAAAGCCTCAGGGAAGAACAAGTCTAATCCCCCTCTCTCACACTCTCCGAGAAAAGGAAGAGAACAAAAATAGGGGTGTAAAGAAGTAAAGAAAAGGGAGGAAAGGGGAGGCCGGCATGCATGGTATCCAATAAAATGTTTGTCACAGTACATTTTAGTCTCTTAAGGGATAAGCCAAAGGATAACCACAGGGAATCAACCTTAAGATATAGATAGCTTATTCAATAGATGTAAACGGGTCTCAGTGGAATTGTGCAAGTATCTCTCTATAGGTTGTGGTGTCCTTGAACTCCATCCACGGAGTCCAAGTTAAAGTGTGTCGTTGAAAAGTGTCCTTGTTACAATGAGTGATATCTTCCATGAGATGGACCTCTGAAATTTTTTGAAACCACTTTTTCATGGATGGAGTCTCAGGCTGACCCCAAAGGGTAGGTATAAGTGCTTTAGCCGTATTAAGCAGATGTGGAACTAAAGAACATTTGTATTTTCTGACAGGTTCCTTGGTAGCATGGAAGAGAATGGTCCATGCATCAGCAGGGAGATTAATATTGGATATTTGTTGGATAATTCGAATAATGCTAGACCAGAAGGGGCGGATGAGTGGGCACGACCACCATATATGAGCGTGGGTTGCTCTGTTCCCACAATTCCTCCAACACAACGGGGAGTTGTCGGGGAACATCTGATGAAGCTTTGATGGGGTATAGTGCCATCTGGTTAGTAGTTTGTAATTGACCTCAGCCATCCTTGATGCAATTGAAGAGATATGAGTCAGCTGTAGGACTTTATCCTTTTGGCTGTCTGAGAGGCAGGATTCCAAGTCTGCCTCCCACTTAGCGAGAAAGGGAGGATAAATATCACCTTGGAGCTTGATGAGTAATTTGTAGAATACCGAGATACAATGTTCAGGTGGGTCCGTTGAATTAAAAACTTCCTCAATACTGTTTAAGTCCTGTATCCCTCTAAGCGGCTGAGGCAGAGTTCTAAGGAAACCTTGCAATTGATTATATCTCCATTTATCAAGAAACATAATGGGCTTGAGGCCGAGAATTTCCTTAAGAGGCTTAAGCGCATTTGCTCGAAGAACATGATGTAGTAGAAGAGGTTCTTCTGGCAACCACGTCCTATAGCCAGGATCTAATAGGCCAGGTAAGAAATAATCGTGGTCCAAAAGCGGTAACAGAGGAGAAGCATATGACCACGAGAACTTCCTATGTAAGGCATCCCATACATCAAGGGTGGGAGTGGTTAAAGTGGAGGTACTTGGAGCAAGGTGTCTATGTAAGCGTGGCAACCAGGGTGTAGTTGCTAGATCTGTGTTACTAAGAGCATGTTCCAAACTCACCCAAAGTTTGGAATTAGCAGCATATTTCCATTCAGATATTCTAGACAGAATCACAGCATTATAATAAGCCTTAAAATTTGGAAGGGCCAGTCCCCCAGCTTCCTTGGAGCGAAATAATACTTCCTTAGATACTCTAAGGGTGACTGTTCCTCCAAATAAAGCGGGAGACCATGGTCTGTAATAGGGAAAAAAATCCTATAGGCACACCCAATGGGATCATTTGAAAGAAAAAAAGAACTCTAGGCAGAATGTTCATTTTAACTATACTCACTTTACCCAACCATGAGTGTGTCAGCGTGTTCCACTTTTGTAGATCCCTTCTAATATTATTCAATAATGGGATGTAATTATATTTAAAGAGGGACTGAATGTGAGGCACAAGATTCACTCCCAGATATTTCATACTTCGTTGAACCCATCTAAAAGGGAAGAGGGGTTTTAAATTTTCCACCTCCCTTCCAGGTAGATTAATATTTAGAATTTCAGACTTAGAAAGGTTAATTTTAAAGTTGGAGAGTGTCTGAAATGTAGAAAACGCTGACATTAAATTAGGAAGCGAGATACGAGGCTGCTGGATAAAAAATAAAATATCGTCCGCATATGCCGCATATTTGTGCGTTTTATTACCTACTTGAATCCCATGTATATTTAAATTACATCTTATGGTTGCCAAAAAGGGTTCGAGGGTAAGGGCAAATAAAAGGGGAGAAAGAGGGCAGCCCTATCTGGTCCCATTAAATAGTTGGAATGAGTCACTCAAAGTGCCATTTATGCGAATTTGTGCCGTGGGGTTAGAATAGAGGGAAGTAATGCGGTAAAACATTTTGGGTCCCAGCCCAAAATGTCGCAGGGTCAGTTTTAAGTAATCCCAGTCCACCCTATCGAACGCTTTTTCAGCATCTGTAGATACGAATAGGGTGGACTGGGAAGACCTTTGAGCGTATTGTATAAGAGATATCGCCCGGAGAGAATTATCCTTGGCTTCTCTGTGTGGCATAAAGCCCGTCTGATCCGTAGAAACCCAACTAGGTATAAGAGGGAGTAGTCTGTTGGCCATTACCTTAGAATATAATTTGATATCAACATTTAATAGGGAAATTGGCCTATAGCTACTGCATTGAGTAGAGTCCTTATCTGCTTTAAGGATAACTGAAATATGGGCTGTAAGAGATTCCGGGCGTAGTCCCGAGGTCTGTGAGATTGAATTGGCATAAGCCGTGAGACGGGGCAGAAGGATATCACTGAATGTTTTATAGTACCGGATAGTATAACCATCCGGTCCCGGGGCTTTACCTGTCGGTGAAGATTTCAGAGCTGCCTGAAATTCCTCAACCGAAAGTTCAGATTCAAGTTCCCTGAGAGTCGAATTTGAAAGTTTGGGCAAATTTGCTTCTTTTAGATATGTAAGCATAAGGTTACGTCTCTCCTTCACAGTCAGAGACGGGGAGTCACACTGCACTTTGTACAAATCTGCATAATAGTCCCTGAAAGCTTTAGCAATGTGAGGAGTCGCATGGACTAAATTTCCGTTTGATAGCTTTATTTTAGGAATAAACGATCTAGTCTGTTTTTCTTTGAGGGATCTTGCTAATTGTCTGCTAGGTTTGTCCCCCCACTCATAGAATTTTTGCGAATATCGTTGGAATTTCCGAGCTGTATCGAGGTTAAGAAGATTTTTTAATTCCTCTCGTTTCAACGTGAGAGCTTCTAACTGGGATGTGTGCAAAGTGAGTTTGTGTTGTTTATCAAGTTCTGTTATTTGATGCAGGACCTGTTCAAGTTGTTGACCACGCTCTCTTTTTTTCCTTGCCCCAAGTTCTATGAATCGGCCTCTCATAGTTGCCTTGTGAGCTTCCCATACAATAGCAGGGGATGTCTCAGAAGGTTTATTGTCTTTAAAATATTGCGATATATGAGAGGCAAACACAGAAACATCTGTTGGGTTAGAAAGAAGAGAATCATTGAGTCTCCAATTATTGGAGCGCTGAGTCAAAGTGGGCATAGTCATACTCATCGACACAGGTGCATGATCTGACAGTGTCGCAATACCTATATTCGCCGATTGTAATAATGGGAGGTGATAATGGTCTAAAAAGATATTATCTATTCGGGAATAAGACTGATAAGTCTTCGAAAAATGGGAAAAATCTTTTTCTTTTGGATGTAAAATACGCCATACGTCTATCAATTGTCGGTCTATTAGTCTCTTTTTAACAAAGGACAGGCGCTTAAAAGAGATGTTAGAGCGACCGTGGGATGTATCCAAAACAGGATCTAGAGACATATTTATGTCTCCTGCCAGTATGATTAGACCCTCAGCAAATTGTGATAAATCAGTAAGAATTTGAAAAAAAAGGTAGGTTGATTTTGGTTCGGGCATGTTTGCTAGAGTACATTGGGTAGTACCTAAAAAGCCCTTTAAAAAAAGAAAACGACCATGGTCATCCGCTTGCATATCTAAAAAACAGAAGGGTACGCTACTACTAAAACCAATAGCCACACCCTTAGCTTTATTCGTATCTGAAAGGCTATAATACCACTGAGGAAAATAAAGCAAGGTCAATTTGACCTGCGTAGTATGGGTTAAATGTGTTTCCTGAAGAAACACAATAGAAGAGGCAAGTTTCCGTAATTCACGGATAACCTGATGCCGTTTTGCCGCAGCATTTAAACCCCTAACATTATAAGAAGTAACTTTAAGTGTGGCCATTTATCACAGTAGAGCATAACCCTTGAACCTACTTAGCCATGCATGCCAGCCTTGATAGGGAAAATAAAACAAAAAAGAAACGGGTAAGTATTGAGAAAAACAAGAAGACAAATTTACATAAACAACAAAAACTTCCATCTGGACGCATGTGGGAAACCTTAATTTATCACGCAGATTTCTGCGGTGGTCCCTATGGGGGGAGAGAGCACGGGCAGCTGTCCAGAACTCACGTAGGAGAACGGATAAGAAAACTCGAAGGCTACCCGCTCTCCACAACCCCAAAAGGAAAGAAGGGGAGGGGAACGTGTCGTATAAAAGACACATAGGAGCATTGTGCTCCACCCGCATTCAGCTTGCGTCAGATAATGTGCAGAGGAATACTTTTTGCTCCAACAGTAAACAATAAACCTTTTTAAAACAAATATACTTTAGCGGCCAAGTCACATCTCATTAGATATAATAACTTACAGGCATACTCAACCAAAAAAAAAAGGAAAGTACATAGGCATAATCACCCTTTACTCGTCTATGTTATTATACAGGACCTGACGCTGAAGAGCGCCCTTTTTTAGTAGTAGGAGATTTTTGCCAATGGGAGTCCTGAATATGCGAAAACTTAGGGACCGGATCATGCCAGCCCGGGAGGTCCACTGAGGGCAGATTAAGGTCCTTTAAAAATTGTAACAATTCCTCTGGGAACCGGAGGGTGTGGGAGCGACCATTTTTGGTAGCAAAAAGGCACGCCGGGAAACCCCATCTATAAGTAATCTCCTTAGAACGTAAATGTTCCAAAAGTGGTTTAAGGGCTCTGCGGCGGTCAAAGGTTTCTTTAGATAGATCCGAGAAAATATTAAGAGTCGCTCCGTCAAAGTCAATGTTGGGAATGCTCCTCAACTTGACCATAATGGCGTTCTTATCTGTGAAATAATGTAGACGGCATATTACGTCTCTGGGTTGCTCAGGAGCAATGGTACGAGACCTGAGAGCCCGATGAACCCGATCAAAGCGCAACGGATCTGTGGATTCATTTCCCAACACTGAATTAAATATACCTCTAATCTGCGACTCCAAATCTTTATCTCCAGTCACTTCGGGCAGACCTCTGATTCGCAGGTTGTTTCTGCGGTTTCTATTCTCGAGGTCCTCTAACTTATATAGTGAGGCACGTTGAGCAAGGGCTAGCTGTGTGACAGTCTTTTGTAGTTCTCTTATAGCTGTTTCATGAGTATCTTGTCTCTGTTCTGTGCCCTCCACCCTATCGAGAATATGCGCCATATCTGTTCTTACCCCTGTGATTTCCTTTTTTATTGATTTTTCGAGTCCATGGAACATCCCGGCTAACTCTTTTCTGATGCCGCTCAGCAGAGACGCCATATCTGAGCCTGTAGGAGACTCAGGTTCTTCCATGAGATCTGAGCAGTAAGATGATGCAGGCGAACTTTCTCTTACAGAGGTTGCTAATGAAGCGAGAGATGCGTTGCGTCTCGTGCGTCTAGCTTGACTGCTACATGCGCCAGGGCTGGTTCCACTGGAAACCAGGAATCGCTGTATGGAACTAGAGGTGGTTTGGTTAGTCACCGTTCCTTTACTATGTGTCTTGGGAGTTGTAGAACGGATTTTATGTATCTTTGCTGGCATAGTTGGAGCTTCAAAACTGAATGCTAAGTGGAGCGCCCCTCAGTCTCATTCGCTTAACAACATGTGTACAGCGTAGTATGGAACATATGGTTATTCAGGCCCATGCTGAGCTTCATCTGCTGAATAGGGGTTGAGCTGGAGAGGACAGGGATGACTGGGCCCTTGCTGCTGTTAGGCTAAGGGTGTAGCAAGCTGAGGCTTAGTGAGCGTGCTATTCCTTCCGAGCTGCTGCTATGTGGCTCTGGGTGTCTGATTAGTGCCTTGGCAACCAAGTAGGGAAGGTAATGATCCCAATGAGGCACTGAAACTGGGCCAGAGGGAGCTGTTC
Organism: Rana muscosa; assembly: GCA_029206835.1. Lineage (NCBI taxonomy): Eukaryota > Metazoa > Chordata > Amphibia > Anura > Ranidae > Rana > Rana muscosa. The sequence goes on from JARGYO010005626.1 coordinate 18,192,623, forward strand.
GGGGGGGTGAGGTGGGATGAGGCTGGGGTACCCGGAGTAGCAAGATGGCCTCCGACTACCGAGGGCAGGCCCAAGCCGCGGTCTTTCCTGGGAGAGTAGGCCGACCTTAGGTGATCCACTCAGATTAGGCCTACAGATTCCCCGCTCGGAGCCCCTCCGGTGCGCCCGTGGATAGTCTCTCTAGGGATGTCCCGTTATGGCCAGATAGGGCTGCCGCCCTGTTACTCACTGTGCTCCACAGACTGGGAAGTCCGGGACGGCAGGCCGCAAGATGGCGTCAGGCGGCTGGATGGATGTAGCTAGCGGCCGGGATCCACAGGTGTTTTGAACGATGTAGCGTTCGTCCTGTGCCCTCCGGAGCTGCGGCAGCTGGTGGGTTAGAACCGGGCAGTCATTCCGGATCGCGGGATTAGAGAGTGGGGAGCCTCGGAGGGTCAGCAGGCCTCAAGATGGCGCCGTATCCCTGTCATTTCATTAAAGACTTCTCCAATTCAGGGCTCAAATAGTTTTGTATTACAGATCATTTACATCATGGGATAAGCATTGGATTTCTTGAACTTGTATGAGGAGACAGAGAGATGGATGAGATGTGAGCAGGCTGGTTGTACTGGGAGGGATGGGGTGAGCCTCGAGAGACTGTTCTGATTGCCCTGCATGACAATCATGGCCACCTAGGGGCTGAAAGGACCTTTCAACTTGTCAGAAGTCGGTTCTATTGGCCCTGCATGAGGGCAGAGGTAGAAGAGTACTGCCACTCATGTGTACGATGCATCCAGAGGAAGACTTTACCCCATCAAGCTGCCCCAATGGGCCATCTACAAAGTCAAGGCCCAATGGATCTGGTATGCATTGACTTTCTCTGCCTTGAACCCGACCTGAGTGGACTAGGAAATGTTCTGGTGATAACCGACCATTTCACCCGGTTGCCCAAGCTTTCCCAACCAAAGATCAGAAGGCCTCCACCGTAGCCAAGGTACTTATGGAGAAGTACTTTGTCCATTATGGGCTGCCACAGCGACTTCATTCAGATCAAGGAAGGGACTTTGAGAGTAAACTGATCCGGAAACTCCTGGATTCGTTGGGAATCAAGAAGACTCGAACTACACCTTACCACCCACAAGGAGATGCTCAGCCGGAAAGGTTTAACCGAACCTTGCTCAACATGTTGGGGACTCTGGAATGTGAGAAAAAGCAACATTGGAGCAAACACATAGCAGCCCTAGTACATGCTTACAAGTGCACCATCAGTGATGCTACAGGCTACTCCCCATATCGACTCATGTTTGGGAGAGAAGCGAGACTACCTGTGGACTTGGCCTTTGGCATCTCTCTGGACCATTCCTCAGCCACATCCCACAAAGGATATGTGGACAGGCTCAGACACAGCCTGAAAGTAGCCTATGAACAAGCTCAAGCAGCTTCAGATCAAAGGGGAGCTCGAAACAAAAGAAACTTTGACTTGAAGGTCCGGGTACAAGACCTACAGCCCGGGGATCGAGTACTGTTACGCAATCTGGGGGTCCCTGGGAAGCACAAACTTGCAGATAGATGGAGATCTGAACCTTATGTCATCTGTAGGAAGTTGCCGGGCCTGCCTGTCTACAAGTTGAAGCCGGAAGGAAAGGTGGGCCCCCTGAAGACGTGGCATCGAAACCACCTGCTCCCACTTGCTGAGGCAGTCAGAATACCTCCCGTGAGAGACTCCCCTGAACCGGCCTCTATCCTGGATACTCCTAGGCCGAACACTCGGTTGCAGACCTCCCGAGTTAAAGATGGAGAGGCCTCTCAACTTAGTGAAAATGAAGAAGGAGAACTTGATTGGTTGTGGCCTTCCCCAACTCCAGGAACTTCCACTATAGATCTTCCAACCACTGAAGACACTTCCGATGGAACACTGAACCCAGAGGCCACAGAGTTCATCCCCTCTAGTCCTTTAGCAGATTACTGGGAAGATGCCCATGATGGTTGCTCAGAGGAAGAGGAGCCTGTGGCACCAGAGCCAGAAACCCCAAGAGAGCAAAGGGCTCGAAGAGTCATCCGGCCTCCTAAGAAGCTGACCTACCCACAAATGGGGAATAGCTCAGAGGATTCTGTAGTTACCGCTAGGAGGAATGCTGAAAATCCGGATCCCTCCACTGTCCATTTAGTGGAGGGCAACCCCAGCTCACTCTCTGGCACAGCTAGGCGGGCCACCCATGATAATGTGACCTGTGGGCAAGGGAATTCTACTCCTCAGTTTTGGTGGGAATTCCATATGCTAACATCGTTTGCAGAATTAACTAGAGTTGTACATAGTCTTTGTTAAGGTTTATCTTTGGGGACCAAAGAGTTTAAGTGGGGGAGTGTGTAGCGGGGTGTTTCCCTTTAACGCAGAAAGACTACATTACCCAGAACCCCATTCGGCAATGTTCCGCCGCAGAGACTCATGGGAGGGGTTATAAAAGGAGGAGGCGAGGCTGGGCTCGGTCTCTTTGGGACACGAGACTTCAGAGACTGATCCTCCTGTGCGGATGTGTCGGAGTGCAAGGCCTGAAGCCTGAGACCTTGCGCAGCACCAAAGAGCCTTCCACCCCTCTGCGAGCCTGGGTGGCATCTGACTTCGCTCGACTACAGCCTTGTTGGATCGGGGACCCGATCGCTGAAGAGACGGAGTGTGTGTGTGTGGACACAGTTGGTGGAAGTTCCCGGACTGGGACCGTAGTCCGGGCGGGTGAGAGGGCATATGCCCAACCGATATACTGTTACTGCATATAGGCCTATAGACTGCCGTGGCCTATGAGATGTTCTTAGTGCTCTTATTGAAGACCCTTGTTAGAACTGAACCTACCGTTCGTATAGCCAAGTTTCTACTCCATCTTTACCTACCCCATTGGATTACAAAGTTTGTACTCTGTTAATGTGCACCACCGTTAAAGATCTGCCGGTGAAGAAAAAGGACTAAGTTGTAGATATCAGAATCAGGCCTGGTGGGGTTTCTAAGGTGGTTTGGTTACTGCGCCACAGGGCACGTAACTAACAGTCGCCCGTGTGGCGCACTTGTTATGTGTTAACCCTATAGTGTGTTAGTGTGGCTGGGCTCTACATTACAAATGATAATTCTGTAAACTGTTATTGATGTTACCCTTTTCTTTACCAAGAGCTTAAGTAAAATCTTGCATTTATTTCAATTTAGTATTGTCTCAATGCTCAGTTATTCATACAGTATAAGATATACAATTTACTGTCAGTACTAGCTGTGCCAGTAGGGGGTAGAGCATATTGCCGGGGGTTGGCGGAGCTGTCTTCAGGGCCCAAACTAAATCTGCGGCCTTCTTAGTTGGAGGTATCGCTACATATATATATATATATATATATATATATATATATATATATATACTGTATATATACAGTATCTCACAACGGTGAGTACACCCCTCACATTTTTGTAAATATTTTATTATATCTTTTAATGTGTCAGTGCCACCTATTGTATCAGTGCCCATCAGTGCCACCTCATCAGTGCCCCCCTGATCAGTGCCCACCAGTGATGCCTTATCGGTGCCCATCCGTGCCGCCTATCAGTGCCACCTCATCAGTGCCCATTAGTGCCACCTCATCAGTGCCCATCAGTGAAGGAGAAAAATTACCTGTTAGCAAAATTGTATAACAAAATATGAAAAACCTTTTTTTTTTTTCAAAATTTTCAGACTTTTTTGTTTGTTTAGCAAAAAATAAAAAATGCAGTGGTGATTAAATACCACCAAAGAAAGCTATATTTGTGTGAAAAAAAAATGATAAAAATTGAATTTGGGTACAGTGTTGCATGATCGCGCAATTGTCATTCAAGTTCTGAGAGTGCTGAAAGCCGGAAATGTGCCTGGTCAGGAAGAGGGTATAAGTGCCCAGTAAGCAAGTGGTGAAAATAGCGTGTCTTAGAAATGGAGGTATAATGGAGGAGGTATTGAGCTGGGGAGAACTAATTATCATCAGAAGTGACTGCTAAGATAATCTTGTGTACTGTCTTCCAAAATGGTTGGATTTCGGAGCATGTCCACCATATGTGGAGCATAGTCTCTTCTTCTTTCTTGCACCTAAAACATTTATTAGAGATCTGGGTTGAGAATTTATGTAGGAGAGCAGGGGCCCTGCACCATCTGGTCAGTATTTTATATTCACATTCCTGGGTTGCAACATTCAAGGAATCTTTATGTATAAAAGTATACATGGTTTTCCATTCGGAGCCTGAAATCTGTAAGCTGAGGTTTCGGACCTAAGCCAGACATGAGGCGCTTGAGTAGGCTGAAAGCTCCCAAAATACAGTCACGTGGTGTCCCCGCTCCCTTCCCCTCTAAAAGATACCCCTAGACTGCTACAGAGTGACTCTAGGACAGTAAGAGGTCTGGTCCAAGATTGTGCAGTGTCATGTCTATTTGAGAAATGTTTATTTTGTAAATATGTCCAGTACAGAATAGCGTGTGGGCAAAAATTGCATTAATAGCTTCAAGCAAGAGCAGTTTATCCCTCTGAAACAAATGAAAGGCTAAGACATTCCTGTGGGGCCTAATTAGTTTCAGAAAGTTATCATTCATGGGGTAAAGTCTGGGTTAGAGCAAAGCAGGGTTAGCGGGCCCAGCCAAGCGGCTAGAGAAGACTTCCTGCCTGTTGGTCGGAAATTCCTCCAATGTTGACTCTTTTTATCTTTAAGTAGGGAGACCATTAAGTCTCCAAATCTTTGTTCTAGCCACAGTTTCTGTAGAAACTAACAAAACGATTACAGGGTGGTGATCTGAAAATATCATGGGTTCAACTGTGGCCTGTTGCAATAAGGTGAGATCTACCTGAGGTAGGAAGAAATAATCAATTTGATAATATTTTACCCAGAATGCACCTCCTGCACATTACATTGTTAGTCAGGTTGAAAAAAGACACAAGTCCATCCAGTTCAACCATAAAAATATATATATATATATCATACAATCCCATATACCCAATTCTATACCCACAGTTGATCCAGAGGGCAATGTTTTTTATTTTCCACCCCGTTCTTATGGCAACCTGTCAATCAAGGATGCCCATTGACTCCTGGAAATGATGACACTAATATCCCAGGAGCCAACTGGTGGCAGGAAATGGCGTACCTCACTGTGGTGAGGTACAGCATTAATGGAAATAATATATTTATGGCCCTTAAAAGGTAATCTGTTAAAAAAAAAAAAAAAAAAATACATTGTGAACCTTAATGGCATTGGAATCCAGGGACCCTAGTTCTAAAGTAGGCCAGAGCTCTGCTTCACGAAGATCCAGGGATTCACAAAAAGGCTGCAGGCCATCAGGGGTGTGGAGCAGGGCTGTGCACCCTCTCCATGTAGCTGACAGAGTGGAAATTTCCAGTGGTATGAAATGACTCTTGTGTGGAGCATAAGGCCCAACAATGTTGAAGAGTAATGTTGGATAAATCCTGGAATTGTTAGAGGTGACACTAAAGGTTCCTGTTTTTTGTTTTTTTTAAATAACAAACATGTCATACTTACCTCCACTGTGCAGTTCGTTTTGCACAGAGTTGCCCGATCCACCTGTTCTGGGGTCCCACGGCAGCTCTGGCGGCTCCTCCCCACATTACCTTGCGGGTGTGCTCCTGTGTCATACACTCGGAGTCCATAGACGCTAAAGCCCTGTACACACGATCGGATATCCTATGGATTTTCGTCCGATGGATTCTTTTCATCAGACAAACCGATCGTGTATGGGACCCATCGGTCTTTTTTCCATCGGTTTTAAAAAATAGAACATGTTTTAAATTTTTCCGATGGATAAAAAACCGATAGAAAACTCAGATCGTCTATGGGCAAGTCCATCGGATCAAAAACCCACGCATGCTCAGAATCAAGTCGACGCATGCTCAGAAGCATTAAACTTCATTTTTCTCGGCTCATCGGAGTGTTTTACGTCACCGCGTTTGGAACGGTCGGTTTTTTGACTGATGGTGTGTGGGCAAGACTGATGGAAAACAGTTTCATCGGATATCCGTTGGACAAATCCATCGGACTAGAATCCATAGGAAATCTGATCGTGTGTACAGGGCTTGAGTGTATGACTCGGCCCTGCCCCCCGCTGCCTTTGGATTTGATTGACAGCAGCACTGCTATCAATCTTTCCAATCAAAGCTGGGACTACAAGGAGAGAAAGACGGCGGGGACGCACCCATGGAAATTCGGGGCATAGAATGCATTAAGGTGAAAAAACACGTAGGTTTACAATCCCTTTAAGTTTAACTCAATTGAAAAGCACTCCGTTCACAAGCTTTTCTGACAATAGCTTCTTTTAGAGGAAAATTTACCCTGTACGTCTCTTGGGGGATCGGTATCTCGGCCTCTTGGTCTCAAGGCTCTATGAATCCTTTCCGTTTCTATGGGAGAGCCCACAGGCCTCTCCAAGAGTTCATTAAAGATGGTAGAAAGCAATTGTTCCTGCCATATAGCATCTGCATGTCAGCTAGTCACTTGTTCCACAGTAGAGATGGGCCGAACACCCCCTGTTCAGTTTGCGGCAGAACTCCCGAACAGGGAAAGAGTTCTAACCAAAATGGCAAACCCCATTGAAGTCTATGGGAACTGAACAGGAAAAATCAAAAGTGACCATGTTGAAGGCTTATATGTAAGTAATTGGCCATAAAAAATGTGTAGGGGTCTGGGTACTGCCCTGGGGAACATGTATCAATGCAAAAATGTTTTTTAAAAACAATTGTTTTTTTAGGAGCAGTGATTTTAATGATGCTTAAAGTGCAACAATAAAAAAAAAAATCCTTTAATTATACTGCCTGGGGGGTCCCCTTAGCCTTCCTGTAAAGTGGCGCATCTGTAGCATGCATAGAACATTCTGCAGCAAAAATGAAATTTCTAAAGAAAAAAATGTGTCTAATCACATTTAAATTGACTCATGGTTGCAAATGTCACCACCTGGCTATTGAAAAAAAAAAAAGAAAAAAATGGCGTAGGGTCCCCCCCACAGTCCACACCAGATCTTTCGGGAATCCCACTCCCCCAAAAAAAAAATGCTGTGCGGTCCCCCCCAAAATCCATACCAAACCATATCCAAGCATGCAGCCTGGCAGGTCAGGAAAGGGGAGATGAGCGAAATCCCCCTCCCCCAAACCATACCAGGCCACATGCCCTCAACATGGGAGGGGTACTTTGGGGCAGGGGGCCCCTCCCATGTTGATGGGGACAAGGGTCTCTTCCCCACAATCCTGGCCGGTGGTTGTGGGGGTTTGCGGGCAGGGGGCTTATCAGAATCTAGAAGCCCCCTCTAACAAGAGGGCCCCCAGATCCCACCCCTCCCATGTGATTGAGTATGGGTTACATAGTACCAAAGTGTGATTTTATTGTCACAAAATTGGCATCATAAATACAATGTAAAAAGTGTGTGTGTCTGTGTGTGTGTATGTATATATATATATAGGGTATTTGCCAAGTTTGAAATCATGGATGTCCAGGCATGTGTGTCATTCCATGTGCTTCTGCTCTAAGCAGCATATTCAAGAGGAAGCAGAAAATGATGTTCTCTCAGGCTTTAAGAGAAAGCACCCTTTAAGCTTGTCAGAGAGTATATGAATAGACTGCAATGTGTCTTTGTTGTGTGAGTCCGTGAATGTATGTGTTTCCTCGTGAATATGGATCTCTAGTCTTTTTATGTTACATATAGAAGTCAGAACCTTGTAGGGCAAGCATATATTCTGTTAGCTTCAGCACTTTCTTATACAAGAGGAGGTACTAAATTAATAAAGTCATACATGGACTTTGATTGACAAGCCCACATGTAACACTCTATTCTTGTTGTGTAACGTGAATTGAAAAATTGGTGTATATCACACTGACATATATCTAACAGCAGCCAGCACAACACTAAGACAAGTGTAAATCAAGGTGTATGTGAAAAGTAAAATTTTTGTGCACCGCTCAAAAAATGAAAATACATATATATATATATACAAACTAATGTGCAGTGTTCAATGACCATGAAAACTAATTATAATGAAAAAGAGATGTGAAATTCACACCCAATCTAAAGTCCATGTGCCATCATATAAAGGTTGTTTTAAAACATAAACATAACAGTCTTTGAATGGACAGTGAAAACAAATGGTGTAAATAGAAGTGGGATTCCACGTGACATCAATGTTGAAGGGAAGACACAGACAATAGACCCACCACCTGTTAGTGAGGAGGCTTACCGGAGTGAGAGCACTCAAATGGGCATATGCTCAGTAGGGATGAGCTTCGTGTTCGAGTCGAACCCATGTTCGACTCGAACATCGTCTGTTCGGCTGTTCGCCGAATTGCGAACATTATGGGCCGTTCGCGCCAAATTCGAGTGGCGCGTCACGGCCCATAATTCACTGCGGCATCGCAGTGCATTGCTGGCTGATGATTGGCCAAGCATGCACTATGACCCGCATGCTTGGCCAATCACAGCGCCGTCTGAACAGAGAGCCGTAATTGGCCAAAGCCAGGGTGGCTTTGGCCAATTATGGCTCAGGGGGTTAAGTAAACGCCCCACACTATATAAGGCCGCCGGCTTGGCGGCCTTGTGTAGTGTGTTGGAGTTGTTTAAAGAGAGAGATTACAGAGAGAGACAGTGATATTTATATTGAGTTAGATAGAGCAGGCAGGCAAGTCAGTTAGCTGCAGTTACAGTGTGTAGAGGATATATATGCATCCTAGGTGTTGTGTATATATATATATATATTTATACACTGTATTCAGTTTAGCTAGATCCGTTCCTGTTATTCTCTATACTGTGACAGGCAGGCAGGTGATTGTGCTAGCTGCGGTCAGTGTTTCACTTAGTGTACTGTGTGCTTTGCATAGCGTTCACCTAAAGCTTACCTGAATACAGTTAGTGACTAATAGTGGTGTTCTCATAATAAAACCACAGGCAGAGAGCTGCAAGTATTTTCAGTTAGTGTACTGTGTCCTCTGCACAGTTTTCACCTAAAACTAAATGAAGACAATTGCTGCTTTTCCCATACTAATACCACAGCAGGCAGTTAATTCTGATAGCTGCATTATAATCAGTACATATATATATATATATATATATATATATATACACATCCCACCTTTGTGCAGCTACATCTCACTGCAGGCCATTAGTATGTCTGGAAGGCAAACAAGGAGAGGCAGACAGTCACGAGGCAATAAAAGAGGGCAAGCAGGCTCTGTGCCTAGAGGCAACAGTGCTGGTCGTGGACACGGTGCATCCTCATCAGCACGTGGCCGTGGGACACGCTTGTCCTTCTTTTCGGCAGCTGGCCATGTTGAGCCGCAACATGCCCAAGACTTGATAGAGTGGATGACCAAGCCGTCCTCATCCTCCTCATCCTCTCTCACCCAGGCTCAGGGTACTTTGTCTGGCAAAGCAGCTGCCAAAGCGGCCTCTTCCCTCGGCTCAATGGCATAAGTCACTCCTTCCCTAGCCCCACCATGTCCTCCTGAAGCGTCCCCCGAACTGATGACCACAGTGTTGGGTACATGCTCCAGGAGCATGCCCAGCGTTTTGAAGGCTCCGATGATGGAACCCAGCTGGAGGAAGGCAGTAACGTGAGCCCAGAGAGAGGGGGTAGTAACGTGAGCCCAGAGAGAGGGGATGCCCAACAAGGACAGCTATCTGGCAGTCATGTTCCCCCAGCTGCAGCATACTGCCAGATTTGCTCCAGTGATGAGGAGGGAGGGGATGATGAGGTCACTGACTCCATGTGGGTGCCTGATAGGAGAGAGGAGGAGGCACATCTCCAATGAGGCAGGATGCCCTCCAGGGGCCAGCTTAAGGGCAGCACACCGACTGTATCACACCGCAGAGCTCCGCGTGTGCAGGGCGCTGCTGTCTCTGCGCATTATTCCAAAAGTTTTTTGATGTGGGCCTTTTTTCAGACGTGTGCAGCAGATCGCACCATTGCCATTTGCAACATATGTCTAAAGAGTATCTCGCGTGGCCAAAACATCAGCCGCTTGGGCACCACGTGCTTGACCAGACATATGTCGACCTGCCATGCAGTTCATTGGCAAGCGTACCTAAAAGACCCACAACAAAGAACAAAGCGGACCTCTCCTTGCTCCTCATCAGCTGGGATCTCCAACCCCACTATACCTTCAGTTCTCTCTGAAACCTGCACTGAGAGGAATGAAGGTGTAGAATTAGGTGTGTCACAGCCAAGTACCTGCAGGCAATCTGCTATCGGTCCACCGACGTCCGATTGTACCAGGCAAATTTCCCTGCCCCAGCTGCTGCACTGCCGAAAGAAGTTCGCTCCCAGCCATCCACATGCCCAGCGGTTAAATGCTAGCTTGTCTAAATTGCTAGCACTTCAACTGCTGCCTTTTCAGTTGGTAGACTCTGCCCCCTTTCGTGAGTTTGTGGAATGTGTGGTTCCTCAGTGGCAGGTTCCCAAACGCCACTTTTTCTCATGGAAGATGATTCCGGCTCTCTACCGGCATGTGGAAGGCAATGTCTTGGCCTCGCTGGATAGGGTGGTCAGCAGTAAGGTGCATATTACCGCTGACTCATGGTCCAGCAGGCATGGACAGGGACGTTACCTATCTTTTACGGCGCATTGCGTGACTCTGCTGGCAGCTGGGAAGGATGCAGGACAAGGTGAAGTAGTGTTGGAGGTTGTTCCGCCACCACGCCTCCAAAATGTTACTACTGGTGATTCTGACACACCTCTCTCCTCCACCCCCTCCTCTTCTTCTTCCTCCATGGCCTTTACCTGTGCTTTGTCCTCGGAACCAGCGGTGCTCCGTAGGCGTTCAAGGGGCTACGCAAGTACGCAGGCAAAAAGATGCCATTCGGTGCTTGAGCTGGTGTGCTTGGGGGACAGGAGCCACACTGGGGCAGAGATTCTGTCAGCTCTGCAGGGGCCGGCTCAGAGGTGGTTGACGCCATGCCAGCTTAAGCCAGGAAAGGTGGTTTGCGACAATGGCACCAACCTCCTCTCCGCTCTCTGACAGAGACAACTGACCCATGTGCCTTGTTGGGCTCACGTCCTTAACTTGGTGGTGCAGCGGTTCTTGGGCAGGTACCCGGGCTTACAGGAGGTCCTGAAGCATGCCAGGAAACTCTGTGGGCATTTCCGCCGGTCATATAATGTCAGTGCTCGGCTGGCTGACCTGCAAAAGGATTACAACCTGCCCAAGAACCGCCTAATCTGTGACATGCCCACCAGGTGGAACTCTACGTTGGCCATGCTGCAGCGGCTGCACACACAGCAGAGGCCCATCAATGAGTATCTGTTGCAATATGGCACCAGGACAGGAACAGGGGAGCTTGGATTTTCCCCACGCCAGTGGGCCATGATCAGGGATGCATGCACTGTCCTGGCACCATTTGAAGAGGCCACGAGGATGGTGAGCAGTGACAGTGCATGCATCAGTGAGACTGTCCCTCTTGTCCACCTGTTGGAGCACACGCTGCATTGAATAATGGACAGGGCACTTGAGGCAGAACAGAGGCAGGAAGAGGAGGACTTCCTTACCTCTCAAGGCCCCCTTTATCCAGACAGTGTTCCTGCTGGCCCGGCTATCACACAGGAAATGGACGAGGAGGAGGAGGAGGAGGATTATTGTGTCAGCATGGAGGTGGAGCCTAGCACTCAGCATCAGCAGCAGTCTTCAAGAAATCAATTACAGTCCCAAGACACCCATGGACTTGTACGTGGCTGGGAGGAGGTGGCTGCGGATCATGTCGTCCTCAGTGACCCAGAGGACTCCGCACCGAATGCCTCAGTAAACCTACGCTGCATGGCCTCCCTGATCCTGCAAAGCCTGCGGAAGGATCCTCGTATTCGTGCGATCAAGGAGAGAGATCATTACTGGCTGGCAATCCTCCTTGATCCACGCTACAAGGGTAAGGTTGCGGACCTTATCTTGCCATCACAGAAGGAGCAGAGGATGAAGCCTCTTCGGGAGACCTTGCAGAAAGGTCTGTGCAACGCGTTCCCAGAGACTGGGAGGTTACAAATTCCTGGTCCTGGACATTGTGTTGCTGAGGCTTCGGTCAGTCAAAGAAGGAGCGGTGGAGAAGGTGGCCGTCTGACCGATGCGTTCAGACAATTTTATAGTCCGCAGCCCCAAGGTATGATCGGTTCCAGCAACCATAACCAAATATTTTTTTTTGAAATGTCAGATCCCTTCAAGGCTGCCTATGCTGATGCTGAATGACTATCCTGTTCTGCTGAGTGATTATCCTCTTCCTCCTCAATGATCATGCTGATAGCTTGTAAGAACATTTTTGGTTCTGGACACCGCCACCAGTGGCTAAGGCCCAATTTTTCAGCCCCTGTTTAACAGGGGCGTGTATTTACAATTTTTGATGCAATGCTTTGCAGCAGGGCTCATTGCTGCGCTCCAACTACAGTATCTGTGAGGGGTTGCAGTGTTGTGGCACCAGCACCAGTGCCTAAGGCCCAATTTGTCTGCCCCTGTTTAACATGGGCGTGTAATTACAAATTTTGATGCAAAACTTTGCAGCAGGGCTCATTGCCGCGCTCCAAGTACAGTATCTGTGAGGGGTTGCAGTGTTGTGGCACCACCACCAAAGGCCCAATTTTTCTGCCCCTGTTCAACAGGGGCATGTAATTACAATTCTTGATCTAATATTTCACAGCTGGGCCCATTCCTGCGCCCACTAAGAGTAACTGTGAGGACTTACAGTGTTGTGGCACCAGCACCACCACTAAAGGCCCAATTTTTCCTACCACTGTTCAACAATGGCATGTAATTATAATTCTTGATATAATAGTTCACAGCAGGGCGTTCCAGCATCCACCAAGAGTAACTGTGAGGGCTTAGTGTTGTGGCAACACCAACACCTAAGAGCCAAATTTCTGCAGAGTATACATGGGGTAATATTGCAGAGCCCACAGCGGAGTTTCCTTACCTTCTCCTGGCGATCCAGCAATGATATCCTCTGCTGTGATCGCCAGCGAGATCACCGGCGAGTGTCGGCACTTTACTCTGACTTCCTGGTTCCATTCCCTGCGAGCCACAGCGTCGCATGGGAGCGGAACTGGGCGGCAAATTCAAAAGTTCAAAAGTTCACACAACACAACACAAAAATAAAAGAGGTTATATTGTATCTAAATTACACTGTATTACACTGTATCATCTCTGATCACTGTACAGTGCCCTGTACAGTGCCCCTTGCCTGTCATATGTGCCCATAAAAACATGGCATCAAAAAAGCAGCACTTTACCACAAGGGCGCTTTTGGACCAGATGAATGACAGCGGTAGCGACACGGAGTTGCTCGCAGAAGTGAGCGCAAATGAGTCGTCGGGAGATTTGTCATCTGACACTGACACCAACACGGATCTGGCAAGTGACAATAGCGATGATCCTGCACCTGACCTCAGCGATGTGCGCACTTGGTGCCCTATAGACTCTGGGAACGGACCAGGTAGCGCCCCCAAGATTTCCCTTCACTGGATCACCTGGGATGAAGGTAGATGTTGAGTGTGACAACCCTCTGGCATACCTGCAATTATTCCTCACTGAAGAGGTAATTGAAAAAATTGTCACAGAGACAAATCACTACCATGATCAGCAATCCGCTACGCTGCATGCCAGATTTTCCCGAAGCAGAAAGTGGGAACCGGTGACGAAAGAGGACATCTGGAAGTTTCTGGGACTCATCATTCTTCAGGCGGTGGTGGGGAAACCGCTCCAGAAATGGTACTGGACCACCAATAAGCTACTGGCCACTCCGTTTTTTGGTACCGTGATGTCAGAATACCGTTTTTCCCTCATCATGAAGTATTTCCACTTCACAAACAATGAGGAGTTTGAGGCCACGCATCCTGCGCCCAACCAAAAAAAAAACTGGGAGGTATGCCAAATGATCGTGGCCAATTTCCAGCGGACCTACGTGCCAGAAAGGGACGTCAGCGTGGATGAAAGTCTGATGGCCTACAAGGGACGCCTAAGCTGGATACAGTACATTGCATCCAAAAGAGCGCGGTTTGGCATCAAATTCTATATGCTCTGCGAGTCATCCACCGGATACATCTGGAATTCGGTCATTTACACCGGTAAAGGCACGAAGTTCAAACCCAGGTACAGCGGCTATGGGATGGCCACATCATCTGTCCTTACACTGCTGGAGCCATTGCTGAACCAAGGATATTGTGTGACCACGGATAATTTCTACACATCTCCTGAACTTTATGAGGTTTTGCTACAAAACAAAACTGATGGGTATGGTACCGTTAGGCCTAACCGATGTGGTATGCCATCTATGTTTGGCAAGAAAAAACTAAAAACCGGAGAAATGGTTGCCTGGCAGAAGGGTAAGATGATGGCAATGCGATGGCGAGACAAGAAGGACGTGTGTCTCATGACTCCTGTGCACAATACCGCCACTGCCATGGTCCACACAAAAGGTGGGAAAGATCTGCTGAAGCCGCAAGTCGTGATGGACTACAATAATACAATGGGAGGTGTCGACAGAGCCGATCAGGCAATGACATTTTACCCGGCTATGCGCAAACAGCAAAAAAAATATTATAAAAAGATTTTCAGGTATCTTCTGGAACAATGCCTTTGGAATGCGTATATCCTATACAAAGCAAAGAGTGGCATGCCTCTTGTTCATTCCGACTTTATCTGGAAGGTGGCTGAGCAGATTTTTGTCAACCACCAGACGCCATCAGTAGCTGTGAACAGACCCGGATGAGGTGCTGTTGGCGTTGTCAACCCAGAACGCCTGACTGGACGTCTATTTTTGGACTACATACCACCAACCGCAAAAAAGGAAGCACCTACCAGGATGTGCGTGGTCTGCTGTTCAAAGAGAGATGGCAATGGAAAAAAAGTCCGAATAGAAACAAGGTACCATTGTCCAGATTGTGACGTTGGACTTTGTCTAGTTCTATGCTTTAAAATTTATCACACTCAGGATGTTTATTGAATTTTCTTTGTTTGACAAATGTCATTATTTTCTTCTACATTATTGAATAAAATTATATTATTTATTAGATTATAATTCATGATTTTGTGTTTCAAATTTATCACATTTGAGATGTCTACTAGAGTCTTGTTTGGTCAGGTTTAAGTAAGTAATTACTAAGAATTGCAGGCCTACAATACATAACGCCAAATTTCCATGCAAAATAATTGTACCGCTTTTGGTACATAATTCCGGACAAAATCATACCGCCAGGGAGGTTAATTATGACTGATAATACACTAATCCTATCTAACAGAATTTAACAAATATATGTATTATTGCTTTATTACAGTGGTCTTGTCTATTCTTGACTCCATGACAGTCTATATACCAAGATACCAGATACCTTATATGTTCATTTTCCAACCAGCTACACCAGAAATATCTGACTTTTTCATAGCTAAGTCTCAGCTGAAGAACTCTATCACTAACTATCTGATCAAGGTCATTCACACATTTTAATATTACTTAATTAATCATAAAACCAAATGTATTTTTGCAAGCTTGCCATAAATATAATATAAATCCAAAAAGTGCTGAATTATTAATTTAGAATAATAATCTAACATTACCCATACCCATTGCCCTATAAAGTGCAAAAAAGTAATAAAGACACAGAGACAGTTTTTGACAATTCCCTCATTAAAACCCCCCCAAAAAAAACACTGTCCCCTGATGTAAATCTATCCTCAATCACATGTGGATGCTGCCACTGATGGACCTGAAAAAAAAACCCCGCTCCAGCTGTCTGTGAAGGCCAACCACCTACTGCCTCCTCCACCGTCTGACAGTTCTTATAAAGGTAAAGGCGGGGCCGCCTGGTGACGTCACCTGGTGGCACCGCCCCCCTTTTGACATCACGGACTGGTGCATGCTGGGTCGGTGACGTCACAAGGGGATGGCCCTGCTCCTTAACAACCAACTTTTACTGCACCCTGATTGGGCAAAGCCTTGCCCAATCAGGGCGCAGAATGCACTGTGCAGCGCCCGTCGAACACCCTGAAAATTTGGGTATTCCTAGAATGGGGCAAAAAGCCAATGTTCCGCCCCAACTGATGCTCGGGCCAAACCGTTCGCTCAACTCTATTCCACAGCTCCCATCCAGCACGGACTTCTGTGATGGCAGCCAACAGGGTGAATTTAACCTCCCGGGGGGTATGATTCTGTCTAGAATTTTGTACCAAAAGCGGTACAATTATTTTGCATGGAAATTTGATGTTATGTATTGTAGGCCTGCAATTCTTAGTAATTAACAGAAAATAAAAAAATGCAGCGCCAAGATACTATGTGAAAACCCAGATATAAAAGTAAATCTGGGCTTGTGATAATTGAACTAACTATTCAATACAAAAGGAGGGAGTGACCCCAAAATATATATAAATACCAAGCAATTGTGAAAAATGCAAACTCATATATAAAAGTTCTATAAAGTAAAGTGGCTAACAGCCAAGTCCAATGAAATGCTCAGTAGATGAACTGAGAAAAATTGCAGTCAACCAAAAAACGGTATATCCATGGCGACTTCAAATTCGTGTAGAATATATGTATACATAAAACTGCAACACCCGGGGACGTGATTCCAACACCAGGAATGGGGAAAAAGCAATGGATACTCTTACCCCTATGTGTGGACACACACACCAGCGGTGGTGGGTCAATCAGGCAAAGGTGTAGATGTGAAATCCTCAGGAACCGTCCTCACCAATCGATAGATGCAGGGACACCGAATCTCCGGCCGGATCTTTCCACGGTGGTGATATGAAGCGCCAAGGATAATAGTGCATCAAGGATTGTGGTAATGACCATAGAAAAAAAGAGGGAAGCTCCACATAGTGCAGGATCAGATGATAATTAAAAAAGACTTTGTTTATTGAAACAAAAAGTCACAAAACACACATGGGTGTATGAAAAACGAAATATAAAAAAAAGGGAAACAGGCTTCCATGCAGAGGCTTGTACAAGCAAAGTTTAGAATCAAATAAAAAGCGTAGCTATAGGCAAGTCCATGTACCCGACATGTTTCGCATGAGAAATGCATCTACTGGGGCATGGACTTGCAGGAAACAGCCACGCTATATAATACAAACAACGACATTAACTGGATTCACCTCAGCTGGTGTGTGCATTCCCATTCAATAGGATGAACCAATCAAAGTACCAAGAAATGCCGCTCCCATATACGTCATCTTCAGGGCTGGGTAAATAAGCCAATAAGAATGGATAGATGCGACGTACAAATGTGCGTCATTGCGTCTCCGTTGAGGATCGTCATCACGGTACCCTCTCTGATGGCGCATGCGTTCCATGCCAGAACCATGGATACGTGCATCGCGAGAACCTATGCCGAATCAGTACGCGACTACGTTCTGGCTGCGTCACCACGCCATCGCCGTCAGAAGAGATTGCGTTCCAAGCCTCGCTTACAGACCTCGCTGTGTAAACCACAGTGGGGAATGTACACAACGGCAGACTGCTCTGCAGGCAAACAAACTAATGGATGGAAGTCTATTAGCAGCACCAAAAGCGGAACTGCAATATAAGTACTGACGAACATGGGAGCTAGCCAAACAAATAAATGTGTACATAATAAAGACACAATACTGTAGAAAAATTTAGATGACATGAACCCAATATCATTTAGGATGTGGACAGACATTCACACCCGAAATACACTGAATGTTACAGCTCTGAAGATGAGTTACAGAGCTCTGGGTACAACATTAACCAATGATAAACCCGAATTGAATGCTTCATAAATATCCCTAATAATGGACTAAGATATCATCACCATATTAAAAGTTATAGAAAAATCAATATTTAAAGCTGTGTATGAACATAAATATATTCTCCAACAGTATATACAAATAGACCCATACACATAGCATAATAATGTGAGAGTGGTGCATATAGAGAATAAATACCAGACCCTATTTATAAACGATACATATATGATGAAAACCAGGAAATATGAACTGTGACAACTAAGAAACCACTAGATGTAAGGAGAACAGGTATCTAATTCCATGTATCTAATAACTTGGGAAAAAGTGTATATCCCAGACAATTAAGCTTTATTAATAAAGGAATTAATGTCCCAATCAATGTTGAGCCCGAACGGCGAGTAGCACCGGAGTTGGTGTATCCAAAAAGTTTCCAATTTAGAAACACCTCTAACACGGGACTCCCCCCTCCAATGGGGGACAAATTGGTCAATTACCTGGAACTTGGTGCCTGTAACCTTTTTATTGTGAACATCAAGATAGTGTCTCGGTACGCTATGTTTAGTACGACCTTTTTTGATACCTGAAATGTGTTCGTTGACGCGGATGGAAAAATTGCGAATGGTGCGTCCCACGTACTGCTTGTCGCAAGGGCATGTGATAAGGTATACAATAAACCTTGTGGTACATGTGGTGAATTGCTTCATATGGTATATCTTGGAAGTAACAGAAGACATGAAACTGACACTTCTACTACGTCCAATTACATTATGCAGGCACACATTACACCGTTTGCAAGGGTAATATCCCTTCATGTCCGGAAAGAGGGAAGAACACTGTTTAGCTGGAGGATCGGCCACATTAGGGGCAATTTGATTGCGAAGAGAAGGTGCCCCCCTGAATATAACTCCTGCTCTATCAGGAAGCAACGGGCCAAGGAGGGGATCATTTTTAAGAATTCCCCAATGACGATTAAGAATCCTTTTTATCTGTTTATATTGTATCGAAAATTGAGTCATGAAGGACCATTTAAACACTGGAGAAGGTGTTCGTTTGGGCCGTACAGCAACCAGAGACTGTATATCCAACAAAGACACTTTGTTAATCTCAGTGTCAATAGCAGACGGAGGGTATCCTTTCTCAACAAATCTTAACTTAAGGATGTCAGCTTGTGTATGGAAATCTTCAAGGTGCGTACAATTTCTCCTTAAACGGAGGAACTGGCTAAATGGTACCATTTTAAGCCAAGAGCTGTAGTGACAGCTGTCAGTTGGAATATAGCCATTCCGATCTGTCGGCTTGAAAAAAGTTCTAGTTATCAAAGTATGATTCACAACTGAGATATCAAGGTCCAGAAAATGAATACTATCCCGACTCATCTCATAAGTCAACTTGATGCCCATGTCATTATCGTTAAGAGTGACCATGAAGTCATGCAGGGACTCCTCGTCACCCCTCCATAGGAGGAGGATGTCGTCTATGTATCTCGCCCATAGAATGAGCTCTGGGCGCTGTAGGGCATAGACGACATCCTCCTCCCATAGGGCCATAAAAAGGTTCTTAGTAATTACTTACTTAAACCTTACCAAACAAGACGCTAGTAGACATCCCGGGTATGATCAAGTTTGAAACACAAAATCATAAATTATAATATAATAAATACTGTAATTATTGGTGTATAACACTCACTTTTTTACCCTGAAAATAGAGGGTAAACTGTACCTGCGTGTTATATACTGCGGGCTGTGGAACGTTTTTTTTCCTGAAACTTCCCTCTTAAAGTTAGGGTGCGTGTTATACGCCTGTGCATGTTATACACTGATAAATATGGTAACTATAAATAATTATACCAAATAGTAATGTAATTATAATAAAAATTATTCACTAATGTAATCAAATCAAAAACACTGAAATTTGCTTAGTTGCAGAATTGTCGCTGTCATTAGATTTAGTGTTTGATGACGAATTTCCCCACAAATCACTATCGCTCAATTCTGCGAGTGATTCTAATTTATTATCGCTGTTTTCTAGCTGGTCTAAAACCACTTTTGAAGTAAACAGACACTTTTTGGTTGCTATGGACAATCTCCAGTTTCCAGGCAGAAAGAAAATTTTTTTATAATATAAAACTGCATGCAGGGCACTGGACTAACCACTAGGGACAAAGGGGATGTGTAATTTTTTTTATACAGTACTGTAATCTGTAAGATTACAGTATACTGTATGTGTATTGTGTTTTTACTTTTTTGAATTTGGCGCCGATATCCGCCCCCGTGCGCCGCAACGTCGCAGGGAACGGAGCTTGGCACTCGGCAGTATTAATTGAGCGAGGAGACAGCTCACACACACTGCGGGGAGACATCGCAGGATCCAGGAAACAAGGTAAGTAAGTCTCCCTGTATCCTGCAATGCAGCCCGAGTCTGGCTTTGGGTTTCCGCTTATGGTATGAAAAATTCACCCCGAGCCAGACTCGGGAATACAGCTAAGGGGGTTAATGTCCCCCTCTACCTTTTGGAGATCGGTGAGGCTAGGAAGCTGGGTAGAAGAAGATAGTATGCTTTCAACCTCACGGGGAAGAACCAAATCATTGCGAGGCAAGCATGGCGGGTCGCTCCCGGAGGCTGCATGGCCATCTCCAGATAGTGTGTGGAACATTGCTGGGATGTTTCCGCTCAGCTAAGTACCTGAATCTCGAGGGGTGCAAGAAGCTGAGGCACTGCGGCCAGTCTTCCCTACGATATTGTGGCAAATTGGCTCCCAGAATGCTAATAATCATCCCAGAAGTGCAAGAGCTCCCTAGTCAGGTGGCCATCTTAGACCGGAGCCAGACCACACCCCCAATAAAATAATTTTATTGTGTCGGTTTTTTTATTACTTTAAATTACCCACATGCATGGTGAACTGATTATGGGTCCAAAAAACCTTTAATGCCAGTGCATCAGGAAGAGAGCAACCACCCACTTGTCACCTATGGGGACAGATAGGTGGCACATAAGCTTCCTCTTTTACTTGTATCCTTTCCTCATCACTTGTACCCTTGCCAGAGCCATGTGGAGGACAGTCACATATTCCTTCCAAAGACATAATTGTCAAACTCAGTGTTTCTCAACCTTATGGACAATCTCGAGGCACCCTTTATTAAATAATGGACAATCTCAAGGCACCCCATTCTAAAATGTAAAATGATTCTATAATAGTTTTACATAATGCAGCAACATTCACACAAATAGGAGACCCAATGTTACAGGTGATTTATTCTTCCAAAGCAAATACACTTTTGCAAACTGGTACTGACTAGTATTCCAATGTTTTTCTCCAGCACTCGGCTAATGTGACCCCAATACTGATGGAGAGGGGCAGGAAAGGGTTAAACAAGGATGCTATGCAGGCTACTGACATCCTCCATATCAACTGATGATGCCATTAGTCATTAGGATTTAGACAGCTAGAAGGTTGTAATGATGCACAATGAAAACCCGTGGCTTTGTGTAACTAAAAGGCAGGCTTCATCCACATGTTGGCTTGTACACAATTTTTGTAGGCATTTTGCCAAGGCACCCCTGAAGAATCCTCAAGGCACCCCAGGGTGCCTGGGTACCCTGGTTGAAAAAGGCTGGTTTAACTCACCAGCAGAGGCAAGATGTGGGCACCCTCAGGTGGTTTAATATACTGTATATATGGTTATCATCCTGGACCTTCTGTCTCTCCTATGGTCACATATACTGTGTCCCTGTTATTTATTTTTGATGGGCATTTAAACTTCAACATAGAAAAATATGGTTTCCCTTATCTTTAATGAGATTACTCTTTCTTAGTGATTTGTTCTTTATGCTTCACTAACTCTTGAAGAAGCTGGGAATTTGGTGAAACATGCTGAGAATATAACATCTTTGTAGCATAAAAAATGTTGACCCAATCAATTACTGTTGAATATGTTTACTGGTTTTACCACGTTTATAATGCATTGAATAAATTAATTGTTTACTTTTAATTGTGTGAATTATTCAAGCACATTAAAAGTCCCACTATACAGTACTTGTACATTTTCTATTCTATTCAATTGTTGGGATGTGGTACAAGGTGTAAACCATTTCCTCCTACCCATTCCAAAATTTGAAGATTTATGGTAAACAAACTAATCCATAACTCAGGAAAGCAGAATTATATGTAACCATGTACATACATTTCAGAAGATGGCAGACACTTCAAATTAGAAGAAACAAGAAAAAAACTCCACCTCCCATTTGAATTTGTTTCTCAAGAGAATGTCTATTTAAAATACTTCTTAAAATGTCTACAGCCATTAACACACAATACTTATGAAGGAAGTGAGCAAAAGTCCTCCTCCAGGATAATGTTGTTTGCCCCAGGCAATTTCAATTGCCATTTTGCAACTGACTTGCCCTATTAAACGTAATTCAATGACCCCTTAATAGCCTATTAATTTATACAGTAACTAGTGCATAAAACAGATATTAAACACATGCTCGGAGGATCTAACACAGTTTTTTTCTTCATTCTAGACAATAATTAAAAGGTTGACAAGATTCATAAATCTTCCCTAATTACATTTGCACCTTATTGTACTAAGGATGTTATAATCAGTGATCTTTGTTTGTGAATGGCATGATCTTTTGTAAATAATTACAGTGATTTAACCACTTCCCGACCGCGCCATGTACAAAAGACGTCCACAGCGCGGTCGAGTTATCCTGAGTGGACGTCCCAGGGACGTCCTCACAGAATCTTGCTCCTGCGCGCCCCCTGGGGCGCGCTCCAGGATATGACCGTGACCGCCGGGTCCGGAAGACCCGGCGCATCACGGATCACGGTAGATGGCCGCTAATCGCGGCCGTTTACCACGTGATCGCTCCGTCAAATGACGGAGCGATCACTTGTAAACAGACCGGCGTCATGTGATGACGCCGGTTTCCTCTCTCCCCTCTCTGTACCGATCGGTACAGTGTGAGAGGAGAGGGGAGGGAGCGGATCATGTCCGCTCCCTCCCCCATGTCAGCTGTGGGCTGGATCTGTGACAATTGCAGTCACAGATCCAGCAATCCATCCATCCCTGCTCAGCCATCCCTGTGCAATACTCTGCCAATACTCTGCAATACACCCTGTGCAATACTCTGCAATACACCCTGTGCAATACTCTGCAATACACCCTGTGCAATACTCTGCAATACACCCTGTGCAATACTCTGCAATACACCCTGTGCAATACTCTGCAATACACCCTGTGCAATACTCTGCAATACACCCTGTGCAATACTCTGCAATACCCTGTGCAATACTCTGCAATACACCCTGCCAATACTCTGCAATACCCTTGCAATACTCTGCAATACCCTGTGCAATACTCTGCAATACCCTGTGCAATACTCTGCCCATACCCTGCCCATACTGTGCAATACTCTGCCATATTCCGCAATACCCTGCCATACTCTGCAATACTCCTCAATACCCTGCAATACTCCACAATACCCGGCAATACTCCACAATACCCGGCAATACTCCACAATACCCGGCAATACTCCACAATACCCGGCAATACTCCACAATACCCGGCAATACTCCACAATACCCGGCAATACTCCACAATACCCGGCAATACTCCACAATACCCGGCAATACTCCACAATACCCGGCAATACTCCACAATACCCGGCAATACTCCACAATACCCGGCAATACTCCTCAATACCCGGCAATACTCCTCAATACCCGGCAATACTCCACAATACCCGGCAATACTCCACAATACCCGGCAATACTCCTCAATACCCTGCAATACTCCACAATACCCGGCAATACTCCTCAATACCCGGCAATACTCCTCAATACCCGGCAATACTCCACAATACCCGGCAATACTCCTCAATACCCGGCAATACTCCGCAATACCCGGCAATACTCCGCAATACCCGGCAATACTCCGCAATACCCGGCAATACTCCGCAATACCCGGCAATACTCCGCAATACCCGGCAATACTCCGCAATACCCGGCAAAACTCTGCAATAACCACTTTCCGCCCGCCGGCCGTCATATGACGTCCTTGACTTTGTGCGGAGATATCTGAATGATGGGAGCAGCTACAGGCATCATTCAGATATTCGCTTTTTCAGCTGGCGATTCCCTGCACCATAAGAACGATCATAGC
Source organism: Rana muscosa (assembly GCA_029206835.1). Lineage (NCBI taxonomy): Eukaryota > Metazoa > Chordata > Amphibia > Anura > Ranidae > Rana > Rana muscosa. The sequence continues at coordinate 18,216,489 of JARGYO010005626.1, forward strand.
GGCTGTTCCACCGTTTGATCGCTCTTACGGAAGGTGAGAGGGGATGCCCCCCCCCTCCCGCTGCCCTCCGGTGCTTCTACCGACTCACCGCTACGATCAAAGCCAGGATTGTTTTTTTTTTGTTTTTTTTTTCAGGCTTCCCAGCCTAGAGGTGAGATGTGGGGTCTTATTGACCCCATATCTCACTGTAAAGAGGACCTGTCATGCCATATTCCTATTACAAGGGATGTTTACATTCCTTGTAATAGGAATAAAAGTGATCAAAAAAAAATTTGGGGCGGAAAAACATGTCAAACTAAAATAAATTAAGTAAAATGAACAATAAAATATATATATTTTTTTTAAAGCGCCCCTGCCCCCGCGAGCTCGCATGCAGAAGTGAACGCATACGTAAGCCCCGCCCACATATGAAAACGGTGTTCAAACCACACATGTGAGGTATCGTTGCGAACGTTAGAGCGAGAGCAATAATTTTGGCCCTAGACCTCCTCTGTAACTCAAAACATGTAACCAGTAAAAATATTTAAAGCGTTGCCTATGGGGATTTTTAAGTAGCGAAGTTTGGCGCCATTCCACGAGCGTGTGCAATTTTGAAGGGTGACATGTTAGGTATCTATTTACTCGGCGTAACTTCATCTTTCACATTATGCAAAAACATTGGGCTAACTTTACTGTTTTTTTTTCTTTTAGGCACAAAACAGTTTTTTTCCGTAAAAAACGCGTTAGAAAAATTTCTGCGCAAATACCGTGCAAGATAAAAAGTTGCAATGACCACCATTATATTCTTTAAGGTCTTTGCTAAAAAAACATATATAATGTTTTGGGGTTCTATGTAATTTTCTAGCAAACAAATTATGATTTTTACATGTAGGAGAGAAATGTCAGAATTGGCCTGGGTTCTCCAGAACGCCTGATGGTGCTCCCTGCATGTTGGGCCTCTGTATGTGGCCACGCTGTGTAAAAGTCTCACACATGTGGTATCGCCATACTCGGGAGGAATAGCAGAATGTGTTTTGGGGTGTAATTTGTGGTATGCATATGCTGTGTGTGAGAAATAACCTGCTAATATGACAATTTTGTGGACAAAAAAAAAAAAGAAAAAAAAATCTTGATTTTTGCAAAGAATTGTGGGAAAAAATGACAACTTCAAAAAACTCACAATGCCTCTTTCTGAATACCTTGGAATGTCTTCTTTCCAAAAAGGGGTCATTTGGGGGGTATTTGTACTTTTCTGGCATGTTAGGGTCTCAAGAAATGAGATAGGCTGTCAGTACTTCAGGTGTGATCAATTTTCAGGTATTGGCACCATAGCTTGTGGACTCTATAACTTTCACAAAGACCAAAAAATATGCACCAATTTGTACTTATTTTTACCAAAGATATGTAGCAGTATAAATTTTGGCCAAAATATATGAAGAAAAAATACTAATTTGCAAAATTTTATAACGGAAACAAAGAAAAATTCATTTTTTTACAAAATTTTCAGTCTTTTTTCTCTTATAGCGCAAAAAATAAAAAACCCAACAGTGATTAAATACCACCAAAAGAAAGCTCTATTTGTGTGAAAAAAAGGACAAAAATTTCATATGGGTACAGTGTTGTATGACTGAGTAATTGTCATTCAAAATGTGAGAGCACCGAAAGCTGAAAATTCGTCTGGTTAGGAAGGGGGTTTAAGTGCCCAGTTGTCAAGTGGTTAAACCCTTAGTGCCGGTTCACACTACAGCGACTTGGGATCCGACTTGTCAGACCTCAAGTTGCCCCAAGTCGCTAGACATAAGAAATTCCATTGAAGTGAATGAGAGCTGTCTTAATGTACACTACTGAAGTTCCTCTGACTTCAGAAAAGGTTCCTGTACTACTTCAAGGCGACTTCTAGGCAACTTGCACCCATAGATTTCAATGGAAGTTGCCTCCAAGTCGGATCTCCATCTTAACTGAAGCAATTTTACAGGAAAAGAAAATAGTTTACTCAGGCAAACCCCTTCCTCCCACAGAGCTGATTATTCTGTGATTGGCCACAGCCAAAGTCGCCTGTCCTGGAAGCAACTTTAAGTTGCGTTGTAAGTTGCTCAAAGTCATGCTGAAGTCACCTCCAAATCGCCTTGCAAAGTTGCTCTGTAAGTCGGGTGCACCTGTGTGAACCGGCACTTATTTTTAAAATTTCCAAATTTTTCTTTGATTTTAAATAATCACTGCCAACAAACAAATACATGTGCACTTCTAAGCAAGTTCTCTTATTAGTTCTATTTTCATCATTTGGGACAGGAAGAATGCTTATTTGCTTTAGATCAGGCATTAAATTTGTCACCAATTGGGTGACAATGAATTTTGTGCTGCTCCAGTCTATTTATATCTAATAATCTAATTGAAGTAAACATTTCTATTTATTGTTGCTGATAATTTTATCACTACAAATATTTCTAAAGAATGCTTTCCAAGTTGAAGAAGGGGGGGGGGTTGAAGAGCATGGTGGGGGCGGAGAGCACTGGGGGGCAGATAAAGATCACTGGGGGGAACTGAATAGCACTGGGGGGAACTGGATAGCACTGGGGGAGGTAAAGATGCACAGGGGGGCAGAGAACAGTGGAGGCGCTGAAGATCACTGGGGGAGGTAAGGGAGCACAGGGGGGTGGAGGAAAGGGTGCTGAAGATCACTGGGGAAAAAAAAGAAGATCACTGGGGGAGCCGCAGAGCACTGGGGGAAGGGAGCACAGGGAGGAACTGGAAAACACTGGAGGGAACTGTAAAGCACTGGGGGGGGGCTGGAAAAAATGAGGGAGGGCAGGGGGTGGAGACCACTGGGGGAAACTGGAAAGCACTAGGGGGAACTGGAAAGCACTGGGGGGATTACAGGGGGTGGAGACCACTGGGGAGAACTGGAAAGCACTGGGGGGAATGAATAGCACTGGGGGGAGGGAGCACAGGGGGTGGGGAGCACTGGAAAGCACCGGGGGAACTGGAAAGCACTGGGGGGAGGGAGCACAGGGGGTGGAGAGCACTGGAAAGCACTGGGGAAACTGGAAAATATTGGGGGAACTGGGAAGCACTGGGGGGGACTGAATAGCACTGGGGGAGGGAGCACAGGGAGGGGTGAGGAGCACTGGAAAGCACCATGGGGGTTTGAGAGCGCCGCGTGGAGAGCACTGGGGGAGACGGAGAGCATTGGAGGAGCCAAAGGGCACTGGGGGAGCTGGGGAGCATTGGGGGGTTCTGGAGAGCACTGCGGGGGCTGGAGAGCATCGGGGATCGGAGAGCGCGGGGAGTGGAGAACACCATGGGGGGGTTGAAGAGCATAGTGGGGGCGGAGAGCACTGGGGGGCATATGAAGATTACTGGGGGGAACTGAATAGCACTGGGGGGAACTGGATAGCACTGGGGGAGGTAAGGGAGCACAGGGGAGTGGAGAACGGGGGGGCGCTGAGGATCAATGGGGGAGCCGGAGAGCACGGGGGGGTAGGGAGCACAGGGAGAAACTGGAAAACACTGGATGGAACTGCAAAGCACTGGGGGGGAAATGTAAAGCACAGGGGGACTGAAAAACACTGGGGGAGGGCAGGGGGGTGGAGACCACTGGGGGGAACTGGAAAGGACTGGGGGAACTGGAAAGCACTGGGGGGATTACAGGGGGGCTGAGACCACTGGAGGAACTGGAAAGCACTGGGGGGACTGGATAGCACTGGGGGAGGGAGCACTGGAAAGCACTGGGGGGAACTAGAAAGCACTGCGGGGGACTGGATAGTACTGGGGGGAGAGAGCACAGGGGGGTGGAGAGCACTGGAAAGCACTTGGGGAACTGGAAAGTATTGGGGGAACTTGAAAGCAGGGGGGGAATGAATAGCACTGGGGGCAGGGAGCATAGGGGGGTGAGGAGCACTGGAAAGCACTGGGGGGGGACTGAATAGTAGGGATGAGCTTTATGTTCGAGTCGAACATGAGTTTGACTCGAACATTGGCTGTTCGCCTGTTCGGCGAACAGTGAACAATTTGGGGTGTTCGTGGCAAATTCGAAAAGCCGCGGAACACCCTTTAAAAGTCTATGGGAGAAATCAAAAGTGTTAATTTTAAAGGTTAATATGCAAGTTATTGTCATAAAAAGTGTTTGGGGACCCAGGTCCTGCCCCAGGGGACATGTATCAATGCAAAAAAAAGGTTTAAAAGCTGCAGTTTTTTCGGGAGCAGTAATTTTAATAATGCTTAAAGTGAAACAATAAAAGTGAAATATTCCTTTAAAATTCGTACCTGGGGGGTGTCTAAAGTATGCATGTAAAGTAGCACATGTTTCCCGTGTTTAGAACTCTGTCACAGGGTTTCCCGTGACGCGCCAGAGGGGGCAGGGTCACCCGTAGCACCACGGGGAAGACGCCGGAAACCCCCGTTACGTCAGAACGGGGGGCGGTCACTCGTCACGTCACGGGTGGCCCCGCCCTCGGGTATAAAAGAAATGTCACACGGCTCACGTGTCATTCGCCCGGGAGCCTTCTATGGAGGAGGCTGTATCGTTCGTAGCGGCGGGTAGCGGCAGGTAGTGGCGGGTAGCGGTGGATAGTGTGGGTCATGGGTCGTGGAAGGATGTACATCGCTGGAATTTTTTTTATTTTTTTTTATTAAAGGACTTTTACCAAGCTGTCTGTGTGTTTTTTTTTTACCTTTTTTGACACTTTTTTTGTGAAATGGTAGAGTACAATGTACCCCGTTACCAATTCACATAGGAGGGGCGGAATCTGGGGGTCCCCTTTGTTAAAGGGGGCTTCCAAATTTTGATAAGCCCCCTGCCTACAGACCCCCACAACCACTGGGTAAGGGTTGTGGGGATGAGGCCCTTGTCCCCATCAACATGGAGACATAGTGCTTTGGGGTCCAGACCCCAAAGCATCCTCCCCATGTTGAGGGCATGGTATGGATTTTTGGGGGAACCCCATGCCATTTTTTTTATTTTGGTACGGAGTTCCCCTTAAAATCCATACCAGACCTGAAGGGTCTGGTATGGATTTTTTGGGGGAACCCCATGCCATTTTTAAAAAAAAATTACGCAGGTTTCCCCTTAATATCCATACCAGATCTGAAGGGCCTGATATGGAATTTGGGGGGACCCCCACACATTTTTTTTTAAATTCTGGTTCCCTGCACAAAATTTCATTTTTGAAGAAAAAAAGTCATTAAAAACTACTCGCGCTATTAATTAATTGTCGGGTCCAGGCAATACAGATAAAAGTCATTGAAAAAAATGGCAGGGGTTCCCCTTAATATTCATACCAGACCCAAAGGGCCTGGTAATGGACTGGGGGGGGGGCTGTAATTTTTTTCAATGACTTTTCTCTGTATTGCCGGGACCGACAATTTATGAATAGCCGCGAGTAGTTTTAAATTACTTTTTTTCCTTCAGAAATTACACTTTGTGCAGAGACAGTTCTAAACACGGAAAACATGCGCTACTTTACATGCATACTTTAGACACCCCCCAGGTACGAAATTTAAAGGAATATTTCTCTTTTATTGTTTCACTTTAAGCATTATTAAAATCACTGCTCCTGAAAAAACTGCAGTTTTTAAAACTTTTTTTGCATTGATACCCGGGTCCCCAAACACTTTTTATGACATTACATATAACAAAAATGTCACTGCCCTCATCTATGACTGGCCTTCACAGCAAGGAGCACTGGATGGGCGGACGCATGTCAATAAAAAACACACAGAATATCCAAGCTCAACTTACCAACCAATCAGCAACAAAACGAATTCACCTGTCTAACAGTGCGTTTAAAAACAGGGGTTTTTATGACATTAACTTGCATATTAACCTTTAAAATTAGCACTTTTAATTTTTCATGTACGGGTCCCATAGACTTTAACAGTGTTCGCGTGTTCGAACAAATTTTTTGCCTGTTCGCATGTTCTGGTGCGAACCGAACCGGGGGGTGTTCGGCTCATCCCTACTAGATAGCACTGGGGGGAGCACAGGGGGATGTAGAGCACTGGAAAGCACTGGGGGGGAACTGGAAAGCACTGGGGGGGGCTGGATAGCACTGGGGGAGGGGGTGGAAAGCACTGAAAAGCACTAAAGGGGAACTGGAAAGCACTGGGGGAACAGGAAAGTACTGGGGGGAAGGGAGCACAGGGGGTAGAGAACACTTGTCACGAGCCGGACTGACGGCTAGTGGGGATACAGGAGGTGGATCCTCTGTACCAGAGAGGGGATGGCACGGGTCGTACTGAGGGACCGGTTCTAAGCAGCTACCGGTTTTCACCAGAGCCCGCCGCAAAGCGGGATGGACTTGCTGCGGCGGTAGCAACCAGGTCGTGTCCTCCAGTAGCGACTCCACCTTTCTGGCAGCTGAGATAGGCGCGGTACAAAAGGACTAGGCAGAGGCAAGGTCAGACGTAGCAGAGGGTCAGGGCAGGCGGCAATGGTTCGTAGTCTGAGACAATGGCAGCAGGTCAGATACACAGGCAAGGCAACTCACAAAACGCTTCCACAGGGTACTAAGACAACACGATCCGGCAAGGACAGGAAGGGGAAGTGGGTTTATATCAGATTTGGATGTGCACACAGTAATTGGGCCAGGCACCAATCAATGGTGCGCTGGCCCTTTAAATCTCAGAAGGCCGGCGCGCGCGTGCCCTAGAGTGCAGCGGGGCCGCGCGCGCCGGGAAGGAGCAGGAGGAGGATGGTGAGTAGGATGGGATGCGATACGCGGACGGAGATGTGCCGCCGCGTGGATCGCATCCCCGCCGGTAACAGAGCAGTGCCCACGGCCAGGGGGGCTGACCGGAGCGCTGCAGGGGGACCGACGCCGCGAGCGCTCCGGGAAGGATGGGACACCCAGAACGCTCGGCGTTACAACACTAAGGGAGCTGGAGAGCATGGGGGGGGGGCAGGCAAAAGAATCTGGATAGGAGGAGTGGCGAGGGCAGAGTCATATAGAGGAATTGATCTTTCCATATTCCTCCTGCAGCTGCTGAATGCCTACAAGAGGGAGAGGAGGAGAAGCCGGGATTCACTGTTGCGGGAGAAATATGCAAATATCAATTCCTCTATACTCCGTTCCCATGCGGTCCAGCAAGACTCGACCCCTGTGTAGCAGCAATAGCAGAGACCCCATTCAATACATAAGGCTTACCGATTTTAGCAGCTCAGAATGAAACCCATACATATCACATAGTGCTTTTTGTTTAAAATTTAATTCAGTGCTTGTTTCTACTCTCTGTGAACAGACTCTCACCTTAAAAGAGAGACCTCATGTAAAGACAAGGTCATCCGCCACCCTACCCACTGTTAACAGACTCTCACCATAAAAGAATAATCTCAGCCAAAGAAAAGTTCATCTTTTTTTCAAAGAGTGTAGTGTGGAGTGGAAACAAGGACTGAGGCTAATTTTAAACAGCCCTATGTGATATATCTTTGTTTCTTGTTGAGCTGCTAAAACCTAGAAGCTTGGTGTATTGGATCCCTGATAAGGAAAAAGCATTTCATGACACCCCGTATTTACATGAGGTCCATCTTTTAAGGTAAGAATGTACAGATACAGAGCATGTACAATTGTGTAAGCCTAAAGGTAAGGCTGGAGTTCAGCTTTGACACAAACTGATACAATTAATTACAATAATTCATTGATCTTCCTATGTTCTAGAAAAGTTATTTTTTTTTGTTCAAATGTTTTATTGGAATATGCAGATTACAGCGCAACACAGAACATAGGTTCACCCTCTTCACCCTCTATACATCTTCCCTTCTCAAATTCAACTTCTGCCTTTACGCTAAACAAACCTACTACACCAGGAGATTGCCAATCACTTCAAAAACAAAATCGACACCATTCGTGAAGAGATATCCAGCGCCCAGCTTTCTCCACCAACCAACACACCAAGTCCCACACCACACTCAACACTTTCCTCCTTCAACCATGTTAGCATTGAGGAATTTGCCAAACTCCTTTCCACAGGCCTCCACACCACCTGTCCCCAGGACACTGTCCCCTTGCAACTACTGCAACCACCTTCTTGCTCTATCCTCAACTCTCTAAACCACATCTTCAACCTCCCCCTCTCTTTTGGCACCCTTCCCTCTCCGCTCAAACACGCACTGGTTACCCCCATACTTAAAAAACCCTCATTGGATCCCACCAGTTTGAATAACCTAAGACCCATTTCCATGCTCCCGTTTTCCTCCAAGCTTCTTAAACGCCTTGTCCACAACCGTATGAGTTGCTACCTTAACTGACAAGAACCTTCTTTATCCCCTACACTCCATAATCCACCCACAACATTCCACTAAAACTGCCCTACTAAAACTCACCAACGACCTACTAACTGCTAAAACCAATGGCCAGTACTCCATACTCATTCTCTTAGACCTTTCTGCTGCCTTTGACACAGTTGAACACCACTCCTCCTCAATAAACTCCACTCCCTTGGCCTCCATGACTCTTTCCTAGTTCTCCTCCTACCTATCTCAGGGCACATACAGGTCACATACAACATCTCTTTAGCTCCTCTTCCTCTTTATGTTGAGGTACCCCATGGCTCTGTCCTTGGGCCCCTAATATTCTCTCTCTATACCTCTTCTCTGGGACAATTGATAACCTCCCATGGATTCAAATACCACCTCTATGCTGACAATACCCAGAACTATCTCTTAACTCCTCAACTCACCACCTCAATCTCCTCATGCATCGCAGCCTTACTGAGCGACATATCAGTGTGGATGTCACACCACTTCCTCAAACTCAATCTTTCCAAAACTGAGCTTGTAATATTTCCTCCTCCCGGATCCCCTCCCTAGGACTTTACCATTGAGATCAACCATTGGTCTCTCCACAAATGGCAGGGTGCTGGGTGTAATCCTAGACTCTAACCTCTCCTTCAGCCCCCACATCCAATCAATGGCTAAATCTTGCTGCCTTAACCTCTGCAACATCTCCAGAATTCACCCCTTCCTAACTAATGACACCACAAAACAACTTATTCACTCCTTGGTTATTTCCCGCCTTGACTACTGCGACTCCCTGATCACTGGCCCACTTTTACACAGGCTATCCCCCCTTTAATCTATGATGAATGCTGCTGCCAGACATCTTACTAACCGATCTGTGACTGCTGCCCCTCTCTACTGTCTTCCCCTACCCCACTGTATAAAATTCCAAACACTAACCTCAACATACAAAGCCATCCACAACATTGCCCCTAGCTACATCACCAATCTCATCTGCAGATATCGCCCAAATCATCCTCTCCACTTCTCCCAGGACCTCCTGCTTTTTAGCTCCCTTGTTACCCCCTCCAATGCTCACCTACAGAACTTCTCCAGAGCCTTTCCCATCATCTGGAACTTCCTGCCCCTGTATGTATGGTCAGCTCCTACTCTGTACGCCTTTAGGCAATCCTTGAAAACTCACTTATTCAGGGAAGCGTACCTCACATCCACCTAAGAACTGTACTTAAGTCCCCTCCATCAGATCATATCCTGCAGCCATTACCTTTTGTACGACCTCCCCCTCCCTTTAGATTGTAGGGCCTTCCTATTCCACCAGTATTAAACTGTATTGTAATTCTACTGTCCCCCTTTTTATTGTAAAGTGCTGCGTAAACTGTTGGTACTATATAATCCTGTATAATAATAATATAAAGTATTATATTTATTGCAAAAGTGCAGAATACAAGTCGTCAACATTCAACAAACTGTATAGAACAAAAAAAAATGTGTCCTTCAGATATGCGGGGCATTAGGGTTTATTAGGCATATATCAGAAGAGGGCAGGCCTCAGGCTCAGAAGGTCTATGTAGGATATTAGGTAGGTTTAACATATATGGTTAACATTTGGTAAACCAGTCTAGAAAGACGTTCTCAATGAACTAAGCAGAGAAGTATTGCAGTATGGAATAGTAAGAGTACAACACAGCTTTTTCCTTAATGCAGTACTCAGATAATGCTTTAGAGGGATGCTCAGTGGGATAATACAATACCCTTTTTATCTTACTAATCTCAAAAATAAAAAAGAAAGGAGGAAAAAAGGGAGGTCTGCAGCAGTATCAAAAACAGGAGGACTACATTGACTCTGAGGGGGAGTATGAAGTAGAGAGTAAGGATGAGCAAATTAGTCCTGAGAAGGGAAGAAAGTGAGGAAAAGTGAAGGGTTTAGGAATATCAGGGCAGAGGAAGGGGGAGGATAGGAGATCCCTAGAGAGGTTCTAGAAAAGTTTTAGAATACTTTAATTTCCCTATAAGACAAATGATGGCAGATATAAGTTTGTTAAACCATATGTTTGTCAGCTTCATATAACCATTTTAGCTGTACCGGCAGTTTCTGGTGCCCCGTAATACTGTAATAATGATGAAGGTCACTGCTGGAGACCTACAGGCAGACATGCACACATATAGCCTGGATAATGTTCAACTATTTTGTAATCATGCATTCAGATGGCTAAATTGGCTTTAACAATCCAGTTTTTTATTTGCACTTTTCTTTACGCATGTACTGTATGAAAGTAAACTCATAAACAATAACACTGTTAGCTCTGAGCTGTATTATCTAATATACTTTTTTTTTTTTTATTTCTCCATAAGAAATATTATGTTTTTACTTAGCAAGAAGATGGATAAAAAAGTTATTTTATTTTTAGATTTGAATTTGTTTTAACAATAGCAGTACACCAATAAATATAATCTTATTATTTCAACCAGTCTACCCATTTCATACTGTCCTGGTTTGATCTTGGTGGAGATTTGTACTTTATTCCATGTGCATTTTGTTAAATAGCTCATACCAACTTGTACTGACATAGCTACTCACATTTCCTAAATAATGCATGACTTCCTGCATAGAATAACAATGCATTGTGATGAAATGTCTGAAGGAGAAAATGCAAAGAAGGTGATTAGGATTTATGCCAATTCTTTAAGCCAAAAAATTGTATTAAAATGCTAGAACAAATAAAGGCAACATTAAAAAGAAGCCCTCTTGTTAATGGCAAAAAATGTAATACATTTCTCACATATGACCTTCAATAAGAGGTGATGAATCAGACTTCCCATGCAGGAGTGAATTTTAAATCAGAGTACTAAAGTGTTTTATAATGGTAATTAATTTTAACAAATAAGTAAGAGAACATAAATATACAGCAAAACGGCAGTAGGCATTTTGTTTGCTGAGTTTTTTTTTTATCCTAAACAGATAGCCACTGTGTAGCTGGGAACCATAAACATCCTTGGCAACTAAGAAACAATGTTTGGGAAATTTGTAAAAGACAGTTAAACTTAACCAAATAAAGGAAATAATGGGGATAAAACCTTAAGATTAGTGCAGCAATACTCATAGCAAAAGAGGCATTGTGTGAATTAATCATTGAGACAAACTAGCTATAAGATTGCAGTTTCCTAGGTAAATGTTTCCATTTAGTGACCAGAAAAAAACAATTCTCATGATTAATACATTCCCTGCTCCAAGTTAAAGCTTGTCATGGACATGAGATAATTACTGCCCAACTCAGATGATCCCAGACACTGATGTCGGGGCATCAATTGCACAGATGTTTGGAAAATTTTGTCCAATTGTTGTTCCAGTGTGGTTAAAATATAGACTTGGTTAAAGCGGAGTTCCACCCAAAATTGGAACTTCCGCTTAAACCACTCCTCGCCCCCTTACATACCACATTTGGCATGTAATTTTTTTTTGGGGGGGGAGTGGGGGCTTCAGTAGGAGTGGGACTTCCTGTCTCACTTCCTCCTTCTGCCCAGGGACCGCTTAGGCGACTCGTCATATCGCCTTTTGGCAGCCCCTCCCTGTAGGCGATAACCTGGGACATGTGACAGGTCCCAGGCAATCGCCTGTCCACTCAGGGAGCGCAGCGCCGCTCGCGCATGCGCAGTGAGTGCCCGGCCGTGAACCCGAAAGCTGTCACAGCCGGGTGCCCACAGTTAGAATGGAGGCGTCGGCGGAGAGGGGGGGAGAGAAGCGAAGCTCCGGGCGGCCACGTCGCTGGACAGTGGAACAGGTAAGTGTCTGTTTATTAAAAGCCAGCAGATACACTTTTTGTTGCTGCTGACTTTTAATAAACATAAAAAAGGCTGTAACTCCCCTTTAAAAGAAGGAAGAAGATGGTTCAACTGGATATGTAACAAATATTTCTGTTGTTATGTTTTTAGGGCAAATTAGAACAGTTACTATTTTTTTCCCTCTAATTGTCACTCATACTAGTATTTCTAAACTGTTTCTTCAACATCCTGAATGATGTGACCTTGTATTTCCCTTCTCTACTTCTCTGTGCACCCTGTTACGGGACAAACTCAGTTAACTTATACCATGAATTTAATAATACCTTAAATTAACTCCATATAAACATATTAACTCAATATAAACATACTCGGCACTGGTCTCAAATTGTATTAAGAGATATAGTAAATTATCATGGACCCTGTCTATTTAAAAAGACTCTGTTGCCCAACCATTTACAGTATTTAAACTAAAATCTTCCCCATAGGAATCTTTGTGCATTTAGTGTATTTTATGCATGTTATTTACCTGCAAAAGCTTCATTTATGTAGGCATACAAAAGCTCTGAAATTGCTGATGGTCACAGACTTTGATGTGCTGTTAACAGTCCCAGCAGGCTCATAGCTGTCACTGAAGTTACAATATATAGTGTAGCGGGGTATTCCCCTTTATTATCCAGAAACTACATTTCTCAAGACACTTTCAGGCACCCAGGGTGCATTGCCCCGGAGCAAGGACTGCTGGGGCAGACTTTATAATGGGGAGGCGGGGTTTATTCTGTCTCTTTGGACACCTCCCGCCTAGCAAGCAAGAACTCTCCTGAGACTGCTGAAAACCCAGGCCTGAAGCCTGGGCACTTTTTCCCAAAGAGCCCTCCGTCAGCCTAGCGGAACCTGAGAGACATCTTTTCATGCTTGCTGCACTGTACCAGGAGGACCAAAGACCCGGATGTCGATTGATCCATGTGCCTAGATGCATCGGCGGAGGAGACGGACTTGGACTGGTCCAGTCGGTGAGAGAGCACTTGCTCAAAGACAGATACTGTATTTCTACTACCCTGTTTGGATTACAAAGTGTTGTTTCATCAAGTGCACCACCGAGTTTTGCTAGCGAAGATTCCTTTACAGAACTTCCATTTAGTTCAGTCAGGCCTGACTGCATATGTAGACATTTCTGGGCGTCAGTCTGCCCACGATGGGAAGTAGCTGAAAAAGGGTATCAGTAGAGTTGCATAGCAATACCTGTCTATTCTGTTTGTTTGAATACTGTTTATTGCAGGGAGCTGCAAATAATCTTATACTCTTGTTTATTACTTGCCCATTAGTCTCAGTAAATATACCTGGGTCAAGTACATTGGTGTCTGTTTCTTTTACGTTATACAGAAGTTTAAACATTTTACTGTGTGTGTTTGCCATAGGACTGTGTCACCCAGAGTTGCCGGTCACGCAGTCCTATCTCCCCTTACTAGCTGTGCCACGGGAGGGTAGAGCCCATTGCCAGGGGTTTACAGTGGTGCACTACAGGGCCCAAGAAATCAATACCAGCAGCCCTCTTTAATGGGGGTACCGCTATACGTGGGGGCTCGAGTCCGGGATCCCTGTACATTGCACACTGCAATCAAGCCGGTCAGAAGTACTAGCATGGACCCACTGGCAATGGAACAGTGGTGCGCACCGATCCAACCGCGGCGGTAGTTATTGTACTCCTGGGGGAAAGATGGCCGGGGGAGGAGATAAAACAGCTAGTGTTGTTGCTGTTGCCGAGCCACAAAGCATGGGTGATGGATGTCAAGCCAGATCCAGTGACCTTGTTTAAATACGCACTGGTAGAATGGAAAAACGAAATCCCAGAACATTTTAAAGGTCTGAGTATACAAGCCATAGATAATCAGACCTATCACTTGATACATATGCTGCCAGTTAAGGGAGAATGGTTTCAGACACCAAGGCTACCATCCCCGCGATTATCTCCACCACTATCCCCTAAAACATAAAAGCCTAAGGAACTATTAAGCCCGGGATCACCGCTGGCCGTGATAGGGCCTGAACTGTTGAATGCTTTAGGAGACTTTGTAGCCAAGTGCCAAAAAAAACAATACGGTGCATGTGGAAGCCGGTTACCGGAAGTTCCGCACCTTCTCAGTGAAGCAACCAGTGCCTGCCGGGGAAGAAGAATTTGAAACCTGGATTGAACAGGCCATGCAAGCGGTAGAAGGATGGGAGGTACCAGAGGCGCAGAAGAAGCAGCGCATTAGCGAAAGTATAAAGGGCGAGGCTGCTGAAGCTGTGAAGAACCTCAGGCTCAGCAACGCTACTTGTACTGCATACGATTATCTGGCGATACTGCAAGAGGAGTTTGGCCAGCTAGAAAAGGCGACTGAACTGATGTACCAGTTCGAACATACTCTCCAACAGCCGGGAGAAAAGTTATCCGAATATGTGCGGAGGTTAAACCGGAAGCTGTGCCAAATTGTCCTAAAGAAGGGAATACTGCCGCAGGTCATGGATGCAACCCGAATGACGCAGATCCTGAGGGGATCCTTGCATTCAGATCCAGTTTGGCTCCACTTGAAGATCTCTGAAGGAGTAATGACTTTGAGTTACCCCGACCTTGTACGGATCATAAGAGATGAAGAGGCCCTCTTAAAGGATCAGCAAGGGACTGAGAAAACTACTACCATCCCCGCGGTGGGGGTCAGATCAGCTATGGCCACTGAACGGGACTCATAGGTGGAGACCCTAAAGTCTCAAATGACCCAGGTGCTGGATCTTTTGACCTCACTCCTGTCTAAAAACTCAGCAATGAAAGAACCCAAGGAGAAGAGGAATGAACAATGCCAGAGTAGTTCAACACCGAGCTCCCCACAGAAGAGAAGAGAGATTGTATGTTTCAATTGTGGAGGAGTTGGCCACCCTGGAAGAGTGTGCCCCAGTCCAAGAAAGAACAGAGGCACAAATTCGCAGCCGGCGGAAAACTTCAGAGGGCCCCGGTGAAGGAGTCAGCCGGGCGCCCGCTATTCACAGAAAACTCCACTAAGATCCAGAAAGAGGAAAAAGTAAAGAGCAAGGGAGACAGAGCCCCTCTCAAACCACTCCGTACCCCCTGTCAGGAGCTAAAGTCTAACAATCTGCAGGGAATCAATGCATACCAGGCCCAAAAAGGGCTGAGATCCAGAGACAAATGGACAAAGAAGAAAACCGCCAAGGGAAAACCCCAGAGTCCAAAGAAGAAACCGCCTCAGGAGAGCCTTCTGGATAAGCTGGTGGGACCCTCTCCGCTAGTCCCTATTCAAGTGGAGTGAGTTTACACCAGAGCCATCCTAGACACGGGAGCCCAAGTGACACTCTTGTATAGAGACTTTTATCAGAGACACTTGAACCACATACCTCTACAGAAGCTTGATGACCTCGAGATATGGGGAATCGGTACTCAGAGCTTCCCTTACAACGGCTACGTCTCAATCAGGCTGGCATTCGATCCCTCTGTAACGGGAAAAGCTGAAGTTTTTGACACTTTGGCAGTAGTTTGTCCTCGACCACCAGGAGCCAATAGAAGTTCCCTAATTATAGGAACCAACACTGACTTGGTCAGGAGACTACTGGCCCCCATAGTGCAAAAACAAGGTGCTTCGGTAGCCAGGATCCACCCCATGCTACAACAGGTTTACCGGAAGTTGGTCCTGGAGCAGAAGGCCCCAGAAGAGGGGGTGGGAAAAGTCTGGAGATTATCCAAGAAGGAGAAGGTGCTGCAACCTGGTGATATGACCTGTCTGCAGGGTACTGTCAAACTTTCCTGGGAGCATCCTGGCCCCTTTCTGGTCTTGGAGCAAGATCTGTTGGATACACACCCAGGGCTGGAGGTGATTCCCGAAGTGGTCCCGTTGAGGGCACTGGAGAAATCGAGGGGCCAGGTTCCAGTGAGTATCAGGAATGTCACTGACTCCCCTATGAAGAATCCGGCCCGGATGTTACTGGGGAAAGTGAACCCTGCCACCCCAGTGGGCCTGTCCGATCTAAAGAGACCAGGAGGAGGAGAATCCCCTTTGGAGGAACTCTGTCTGAAAAACACTAACCTACCACCAGTGTGGAAGGAGAGAGCAAGGGCTCAACTAACAAAATGGAGAAAAATATTTTCAGAAAATGAGTTTGACGTGGGGTGTGCAAGAAGTGGCACTCATAGGATCTGTCTGCAGGAAGACAAACCCTTCTGGGAAAGGGTCTGGCGAGTTCCGCTCGCTGATCTGGAAGACCTGCGTGAACAGTTGGCCGAGTTGAAGAGAACTGGAATGATAAAAGAGTCCAGGAGTCTGTATGCATCCCCTATTGTAGTAGTAAAGAAGAAAAATGGATCATTAAGACTGTGCATAGACTACAGGACTCTCAAAAGAAGGACCATACCCGATTAGTACACCACTCCCAGGATTGTGGATGCCCTACAGAGTCTGTCAGGTGCCAAGTGGTTCAGCGTTATGGACCTGAAGAGTGGGTACTACCAAATCCCAATGCATCCTGAAGACATGGAGAAAACGGCTTTCATCACTCCGATAGGGTTCTATGAGTTCAACAGGATGCCCCAAGGCCTGTCGGGGCCCCTGAAACTTTCCAGAGGCTGATGGAGAAGACGGTGGGGGACATGCACCTTATTGAAGTCCTAGTGTACTTAGACGACATCATTGTCTTTGAAAGGACTCTAGAGGAGCATGAAGAAAGGCTGGAGAAAGTTTTGAAAAGACTCAGTGGAGAGGGACTCAAACTCTCCAGAGAAACGTGTCAGTCTTCAGTACACTATCTAGGACACATAGGGTCTGAAGAGGGAGTGTCTACCGATCCTGACAAGCTTGAAGCCGTTACCTCCTGGCCTCGCCCAACCACTGTGACTGAACTCAGATCCTTCCTCGGGTTTTGCTCCTACTACCGTCGATTCGTGGAAGGATTTGCAAAAATAGCCAAACCTCTGAATGAGTTGCTGAAGACAGAGGGAGAGGAAGATGAGACTGGCCCCAGAAAGCCGGGGGAGTCTGTGGAAGGCCAGTGGACAGAGAGATGTGAATAAGCCTTCAAAATGCTAAAGAAGAGTCTGACCACTGCCCCGGTATTGGCCTATGCTGACATCAAGAAACCGTATGAACTGCATGTGGATGCCAGCCATGATGGCCTGGGAGGTGTGCTGTACCAGGAATATGAAGAACAGCTAAGGCCAGTCGCCTATGTCAGCAGGAGTCTAACACTAGCGGAGAAGAATTACCCCACCCACAAGTTAGAGTTTCTGGCCCTAAAGTGGGCAATTGTGGACAAGCTCAGAGACTACCTGTATGGGGCTGAATTCACTTTAAAGACTGATAATAACCCACTTACCTATCTCTTCACCACAGCCAAGTTGTATGCCACCGGTCACCGTTGGTTGGCAGCCCTTTCCGGTTTCAATTTCAGCCTGAAGTATAGGCCTGGGGCGGGGAACCGAGATGCTGACGCGTTGTCAAGAAAATCTCATGCTCCCACTTGCCGCATTGAAGATTGGACCCAAGTGACCCCGGATGGAGTGAGGGCCCTATGTCAAGGGGCACAGCTTCAAGCCAGTGGCGGATCCAGAGCCGAAGAAGTCGGAGTCACCGTGGTGGGAGTGCCCAAGTCCTATTGTGATGTGACCCAGATTGGCGAAGATGATTTTCCGAAGCTATCCAAGAAGGACCTCAGAAGGGATCAGTTAGAAGACCCCTGGGGAAGATTAGCTTTGGAAGTTCTGGAGGATCCGGATAGGCTCCTACATGACCCCTTAAAGGAGGCCCGATCCATCCACAAAGAATGGGACAAGTTACAGGTACATCAAGGGGTGGTCTACCGTAGGGGCCCCTCTGATGACCTGGAAGATAAGTGGCAGCTGTTCTTGCCAGAAAAGCACCGGAAAACTGTCCTAGCAGCTCTGCATGATAATCATAGCCACTTAGGGGCTGAACGAACCTTTCAACTAGTGAGGAGTAGGTTCTATTGGCCCTGCATGTGGGCTGAAGTGGAGGAGTACTGTCACTCATGTGCTTGCTGCATACAAAGGAAGACACTGCCACGTCAAGCTGCCCCAATGGGCCATCTAGAAAGTCAAGGACCCTTGGACTTGGTATGCATTGACTTCCTTTGTTTAGAACCTGACCTGAGTGGACATGGAAATGTTCTGGTGGTAGCTGACCATTTCACTCGTTACGCCCAGGCTTTTCCAACCAAGGACCAGAAGGCCTCCACCGTTGCTAAAATCTTGGTGGAAAAGTACTTTGTCCATTATGGATTACCTCAACGCCTCCACTCAGACCAAGGAAGGGATTTAGAGAGTCGATTAATCAAGAAGTTTCTGGATTCTTTAGGCATAAAGAAGACTCGCACTACTCCCTACCACCCTCAGGGGGATGCCCAACCAGAGAGGTTCAACAGGACTTTGCTAAACATGTTGGGAACCCTGTCTAGTGAGCAGGGATGAGCCGAACACCCCCCTGTTCAGTTCGCACGAGAACCTGCGAACAGACAAAATGTTCGTGTGAACTTTAGAACCCTATTAAATACAATGGACTCGAACGTTTGAAATCTAAAGTGCTAATTATAAAGGCTTATATGCAAGTTATTGTCCTAAAAAGTGTTTGGGGACCCGGGTCCTGACCCAGGGGACATGTATCAATGCAAAAAAAAGTTTTAAAAACGGACGTTTTTTCGGGAGCGGTGATTTTAATAATGCTTAAAATGAAAAAATAAAAGTGAAATATTCCTTTAAATTTCGTACCTGGGGGGTGTGTATGATATGCATGTAAAGTGGCGCATGTTTCCCGTGCTTAGAACTGTCCCTGCAAAAAATGTCATTTTTGAAAGAAAAAAAGTCATTTAAAACTCACTCGCGGCTATTAATGAATTGTTGGCTCCCGGCAATACATACAAAAGTCATTGATTAAAAAAAAGCGTGGGGGTTCCCCAGAATTCAATTACCAGGCCCTTCAGGTCTGGAATGGATATTAAGGGGAACCCCGCCGCAAATTTAAAAAAAAAATGACGTGGGGTTCCCCCAAATATCCATTCCAGGCCCTTCAGATCTGGCATGGATTTTAAGGGGAACTCCACCCCAAATTAAAAAAAAAATGGCGTGGAGTCCCCCTAAAAATCCATACCAGACCCCTTATCCGAGCACGCAACCTGGCCGGCCGCAGGGGAAGAGGGGGGACAAGAGAGCGCCCCCCCTCCCTCCTGAACCGTACCAGGCCACATGCCCTCAACATGGGGAGGATGTCCCCATGTTGATGGGGACAAGGGCCTCATCCCCACAACCCTTGCCCGGTGGTTGTGGGGGTCTGCGGGCGGGGGGCTTATCGGAATCTGGAAGACCCCTTTAACAAAGGGGACCCCCAGATCCCGCCCCCCCCCTATTAAAATCCATGCCAGATCTGAAGGGCCTGGAATGGATATTTGGGGGAACCCCACGTCCTTTTTTTTAAAAAATTGCGGCGGGGTTCCCCTTAATATCCATTCCAGACCAGAAGGGCCTGGTAATTGAATTCTGGGGAACCCCCACGCTTTTTTTTTTTTTTTGTTTATCAATGACTTTTGTATGTATTGCCGGGAGCCAACAATTCAATAATAGCCGCGAGTGAGTTTTAAATGACTTTTTTTCTTTCAAAAATGACATTTTTTGCAGGGACAGTTCTAAGCACGGGAAACATGCGCCACTTTACATGCATATCATACACACCCCCCAGGTACGAAATTTAAAGGAATATTTCACTTTTATTGTTTCACTTTAAGCATTATTAAAATCACTGCTCCCGAAAAAACTGCAGTTTTTAAAACTTTTTTTTGCATTGATACATGTCCCCTGGGGCAGGACCCGGGTCCCCAAACACTTTTTAGGACAATAACTTGCATATAAGCCTTTATAATTAGCACTTTAGATTTCTCCCATAGATTTTTCGAATTTGCCGCGAACACCCTAATTTGTTCGCTGTTCGGCGAACGGGCGAACAGGCAATGTTCGAGTCGAACATGAGTTAGACTCGAACACGAAGCTCATCCCTACTAGTGAGGAAAAGCAGCACTGGGGCAAGCACATAGCAGCAATAGTGCATGCCTACAACAGCGCCATCAGTGATGTCACAGGGTATTCCCCCTATAGACTCATGTTCGGGAGAGAGGCGAGACTGCCAGTGGATTTGGCTTTCGGCACTTCCGTGGACCATACGTCTGCTACCTCACACAAAGGGTATGTGGACAGGCTAAGGAAAAGCTTAAAGTTGGCCTATGAGAAGGCTCAGTTAACCTCCGACCAGAGAGGAGCCTGAAACAAGCGGAATTTCGACTTGAAGGTTCGGATTCAAGATCTGCAGCCTGGAGACCGAGTGTTACTGAGAAATTTAGGTGTTCCCGGAAAACATAAGCTGGCAGACAGGTGGAGTTTAGAGCCTTATGTGATCTGCAAGAAGTTACCGGATCTGCCAGTCTACCAAGTGAAGCCAGAAGGGAAAATAGGGCCACTGAAGACCTGGCACCATAACGATCTGTTACCTCTGTCTGAGGCAGTTAGAATGCCACCTACTTTGGATTCTCCTGAGTTACCTTCTACCACTCATACCCCTCAACCTAGCACTAGGTCACAAGCAACTTTACCTAGGGAGGAGGAAGCTTCAGACCAAAGTGAGGAGGAAACAGAACTCAGCTGGTTGTGGCCGTCTCAAGCCCCTGCACCATCGTCCATTGATCTTCCACCCTCTGAAGATCTTGTGGATAACACTTTGAATGTAGAAGCCACTGAATTTGTCCCATCTAGTCTTCAGTTCCAAGAATGGGATGATGTTTAAGACAACTTGCCTGCTGAAGATCCAAGGGATTCCATACATCTCTCTGCATCTGAGGAAGAAAGCAGAAGAAGTTTTCACCACAGTGCCAGAAGAAGAACCTGGAGTGGCTGAGACTGTGACTCCCAGGGAACAAAGAATGAAGAGAGTAATTCGTCCTCCCCGGAAGTTGACCTATGCCCAGATGGGAGAAAATTCTGAGGACACAGTCACGACTGCAAGAAGGACAATACCAACATCTGGTCTCTCCACTGTACCTTTGGTGGAGGGCAACCCCAGCTCACTCCCTGGCACAGTTAGGCAGGCCACCCTTGCAGAAGTAACCTGTGGGCAGGGTAATTCCTTTCCTCATTTCTGGTGGGAACTTCCCCTGCCAACATCTCTTACAGCTTTGAATGATGTAGTATGTGCTTTTTGTTGATGCTGTCTTTGGGGACCAAAGATTCTAAGTGTGGGGAGTGTGTAGCGGGGTATTCCCCTTTATTATCCAGAGACTACATTTCCCAAGACACTTTCAGGCACCCAGGGTGCATTGCCCCGGAGCAAGGACTGCTGGGGCGGACTTTATAAAGGGGAGGCAGGGTTTATTCTGTCTCTTTGGACACCTCCCGCCTAGCAAGCAAGAACTCTGCCGAGACTGCTGAAAACCCAGGCCTGAAGCCTGGGCACTTTCTCCCAAAGCGCCCTCCGTCAGCCTAGCGGAACCTGAGAGACATCTTTTCATCCTTGCTGCACTGTACCAGGAGGACCGAAGACCCGGATGTCGATGGATCCATGTGCCTAGACGCATCGGTGGAGGAGACGGACTTGGACTGGTCCGGTCGGTGAGAGAGCACTTGCTCAAAGACAGATACTGTATTTCTACTACCCTGTTTGGATTACAAAGTGTTGTTTCATCAAGTGCACCACCGAGTTTTGCTAGCGAAGATTCCTTTACAGAACTTCCATTTAGTTCAGTCAGGCCTGACTGCATAGGTAGACATTGCTGGGCGTCAGTCTGCCCACGATGGGAAGTAGCTGAAAAAGGGTATCGGTAGAGTTACATAGCAATACCTGTCTATTCTGTTTGTTTGAATACTGTTTATTGCAGGGAGCTGCAAATAATCTTATACTCTTGTTTATTACTTGCCCATTAGTCTCAGTAAATATACCTGGGTTAAGTACATTGGTGTCTGTTTCTTTTACTTTATACAGAAGTTTAAACATTTTACTGTGTGTGTTTGCCATAGGACTGTGTCATCCAGAGTTGCCGGTCACACAGTCCTATCTCCCCTTACTAGCTGTGCCACGGGAGGGTAGAGCCGATTGCCAGGGGTTTGACAGTGGTGCACTACAGGGCCCAAGAAATCAATACCAGCAGTCCTCTTAACTGGGGGTACCGCTATAATAGTATTTCCCTTTACTTTTCTTGAGGCAGCTACATAAAAGGTTGTGTAGGATGGTGTGGGGTGGAGAAGAAATGCTGGGCCTGCACAGACAGTAAATTAATACTCCCAAAAGTAGGGTAAAAGGCCATGACATGTAAAGAAAGAGGGGCTGTGCTAAGGAAAAGCAAAGTCAGACCTTCGACCTCCTGGTTAGCTTGATCCCACGATGTGTATAAGAGAGAAACCGATACATGTCACCTATAAAAAGCACCTGCTGTTTTTTTTTGTTTTTTTTTAAAGCTACTTAGCTTCAATGCCATGTGATATCCTAGCCTGGTGGCGAAGGAGCCCCTCCTCATTTTTCCAGGCCATACTCCTGGGCCCGAAAACACAGAACCCAGGTTCCTGCGAACATTAAAAACCAGCCTCATCAAGAAACAATCCACTACATACTTGACAGAAGATATCTCCCATAACATTTAGCTGGTTACAAACTCTACAGTTTTTGAAAATAATACTGTACTATGCTAAGCTAATAGACTGAAATGTGATGACAGCAAAATGTCTAGTTTGTGAAAGCTGACTTAAATGTGTTACAATATTCATTAATGAACTTGCGTAGAATGGGATTTTAATATTCAACTTACTTAAAAATGTTGTTACGGTAATGCACGTACAATTCATGTTTCATTTTAAATTGAGTAGTTTACCTTCATGATTAATGGAAAGTTATGGAGTTGTTAGGCTTGAAAATGTATCATTCAGTCGTGATAGATTATAATTGTTTTTCTACTTTGTACCAGTTTGCTTCCTCCATGCCACATCTATATCCTTTTATGCTTTCAGAGATTAAAGTTTAATTTTTTTTTATAGTGCTGACTGCTGAGGGTTTTTATCTGAGGTTGTTAAAAATGGAATCAATGTTTTGGAGCTCAGATATAAATATAACATGATAAGAGCACGATCAGGAATGAATTGAAAGCATTGAGGTGCCACTGGGAGATTGTTATACATGGGAATATTTTTATTGGCTTCAATTGCAAATCATAGAAATTTCAACACCGAAAGCAAGAAGTTAAACTGAACCCATATGCAAGATATGAAATTAGAACAAAGCGTTGGATTTTGTACAGCTTCATGATTGCTTACCACAGACAGATCCATGCTGGTTCGCTTTGTGCTCTTTGTAGTCTTTAGAAAAATCCCTGTCTCTCCAGATCCCTGTTACACAACTATCTGTAATGAAGTCAGCATCTCTGGAAACTATACTTCCCCACAAAACTCCCTTGTCATAGCACCTGTAATGAGTTGATATGTATGAGCAGGAAGATGACATTGCAATTCTGGCACGACCTGCAGGTATTTTAAGTAGGTGTTGAAAAATGAAAAATGAAAACAACTGCAGCCATCAAAGCTAGGAAATGATAAGCTACAATGTATTACATTTTTGTTTTGGGTTTTAGTTATCCTTTAATTTGGCTGTTTTGACTTTCATCTACTTGAATAGCACAAATCCTGCATTTATTTATTAGAATGTTTAAGCAGTGTATGACCCTGCACTGCACCCATCCTCCCAACGGCTGCAACTTAGGAAGCCCAGCCACCCTTTTGAGCACTGCATGTGGAAAAGAACATAGATCTATCTTCCCTTTTCTGGTAAACACATAGGGGTTGATTTATTAAAACAGGAGAGTGCAAAATCTGGTGCAGCTGTGTATGGTAGCCAATCAGCTTCTAACTCCTATCAGCTTGTTCAATCAAGATTTGACAATAATACCTCAAAGCTGATTGGTTACAATGCACGGCTGCACAACACTCGTCTTTAGTAAATAAACCCCAAAGTATACATTTTTCAGGAAGTAGGTCAGGACACGCAGAGCTTCTTTGTTTTCTAGGTGTTTTCTACTGGTTGCTATTATAAATAATTGTCTGTATAATGAACATGTTCATGGATGCCTAGTAAATTGAAGATTCCTAGCAGTACATCTGCAATGTACAAGGGTGCTGCTGAATGCACACTAGTGAAATTGAATAGGAAAAAGTATTATCCAAGAGAATTGATGTGTGTTCAGTGGCTCTTGAATGCACTTCGATACTGCCAGGGTGCTTCAAGTTACTCTATATTGAAAGTCGGATACATAGAAAGCCATAGATACCCTATAAGTTAGAAAGGCAGACTTTATCGGCACAACATGAGACAACTTTAGTATTATAAAAGTTATTTTTTTTCTCCAATATTTAAAATATCCACATTAAAAGCAAATAGCAACACCCTCTATACAATAGTGGACGATCTCTGGCTGTCTATGTGTCTGTGTCCATCCATCTGGGGGATTCAGGCGTCCCTGCCTTCCCCCTCTTCCACCTGAGGGGCTCCTGTGTCTGACCCCGAGACTTGAGCTACTCATCCCCTCCAGTTATCCAGACCAGGCAAGCTTGCTTTACCTACGCACCCAACCAGTCCTGAGGAAGCGAAAAAGCTTTTGTGAAACACATGGACTTTCCAGAATGGAGTAACTATGGACATTATATCTGCCTTTGATGGCTATACCCTCAGCAATACAATGTTATGTATACTGTCCTACAGTACCTTATGATAATCATATATCTCCATTTCTGTGTTGCGTATCACTTTGGTACTGATAATGTTATGTATAGAGGGTGTTGCTATTTGCTTTTAATGTGGATATTTTAAATATTGGAGAAATCAAATAACTTTTTTAATTCTAAATTTGTCTCATATTGTGCCAAGTCCACCTTTCCAACCTATAGGATCCTTATGGTTTTCTATGTATATATTATTGGATGTGGCAAGGTGAGGGGCTATCAAATTTACTATATTGAAAGTCAGGGCTTATACAATGACTCTCATTATAGATTTTGATATCTTGCAGGAGCTCAGAAAATTGAAACTGAAAAAAAATTGAAAATAACTAATCCTCTAGTATGCATTATGTGTCATTAAACTTAATTTGATCCAGCATTTTGATTCATTCTTAAGCCTCATACACACAATCGGATTTTCCACGAACAAAGCATAGGACTTTTGTCCGAAGGGCGTTGGCCATGAACTTGTGTTGCATACAAACGGCAAAGAATTGTCGGCCAACAAACACAAAACTACGTGGTTTTTCAGCTCTTTAGCGCCACCCTATGGGCAACTTCTTCTAATGTTGTGTTATGGTTAGCATTGCTTCTGAGTATGCGTGTTTGTACTTTGGATTTTTTTCCAAAGGACTTATGTAAACACGATCAGATAGTCCGTCAACACACATTTGTTGTCGGAAAATTTTAAAGCATGCTATCCAACATTTGTTGTCGGAAAATCCGACAACAATTGTCCGATGGAGCATACAAACAGTCGGATTTTCCGACAAAGGCCTGCCATCACATAATTCCCGTTGGAAAATCAGATTGTGTGTATGAGGCTTAAAAGTGCATAATTTCTGCTTTCACAGATGCGTTAAAAAAACATTTTAGGCTATTCAATTTAGATATTGTTACAAATGAAATAGCCTAATTCATCCATTTATTGGCATTTGAAATACATTTTCAGCTCATTTTATTAAGTTACTTAAATGTTTTTACTTCTGTTGGGCAATAGTACACATTAAACATGGATGAAGGCCAGATAATTAGAACTCTTTATGCATAAAACAATTATTATTGGCACTTTGGCAGTCATACTTTTCATGATCTGTAATTGTTTTGTTTGATTGTATATCAGCTCCAAAGCAGTGCTGATGTAATCACTATTAAAGCCCCACATTTCTGTTTGTGTCTTTTATATTGTACTAAAAAGGTTGAAATATTACTTCAGAATGAATGCTCCCTGGTGATATGATTGCTTGACATAATAGCTAGAATTATCTAAATTAATAAAAATGTCAAAAACTGTGTTTTTCCGTTTGCTGTTAATGCAAAATATCAGTGGAAAGTTATACACTTTTGTCATTTTGTCACATTAGTCTATGGTTAATAGAAATGTAGGGACATTTGCGTCATTAGTAGATTGTAAGTCAAGAATAAAGGTTAACCTCCCTGGCGGTATGATTCTGTCAGATTTTAGGTGCTGAAAATGGTACAATTATTTTGCATGGAAATTTGGCGTTTTATATTGTAGGCCTGCAATTCTTAGGAATAACTCACTTAAATCTGTCCAAACCAGAGTCTAGTAGACATCCCGGGTGATAAAGTTTGAAACATAAAATCATAAATTATAATATAATAAATAACTATAAATAATTATAACAAATAATAATATAATAATACTAAAAATTATTCAATAATGTAATCAAATCAAAAACATTGAAATTTGCTCAGTTGCAGAATTGTCGCTGTCATTACTTTCAAGCCCTGTACACACGATCGGATATCCTATGGATTCTAATCCAATGGTTTTTTCCATCGGAAATCGGATGAGACTGTCTTCCATCAGTCTTGGCCACACACCATCAGTCAAAAAAACGACGGCAACAAAATGACGGGACGTACAACACGTACAACGGCGCTATAAAAGGGAAGTTCAAATTGAATGGCGCCACCCCTTGGGCTGCTTTTGCTGATTTCGTGTTACCGCGCGTTAGTAAAAGTTTGGTGAGAGCCGATTCGCGCTTTTCAGTCTCCGTGTTTTTCAGATCGTTTCCTGGTGTTCAGTTTGTGCTTGTGGGTTTGTATTTGTTCTTCAGTGCGTGCAGTCAGGTCGTTACTGCTTTGCAGTGCCTTCTTGGCTGTTCGTTTACTGTTGTTCAGGTAGTTTTTCTCAGGCCTTGCTGTTCCATGGTGCATTCTGTTTGAGTTCGTTCTGACCAGCCAACCGGTTTCAGACCATGTTTGAAGTGCGTTCTCGTTCTCGAGCTCGTGCTGGCTATGGACTTGGTGTTTCGGTTAACACTGTAACCCGAGTTCAGTCCGTGAACAGGGTGAGGAGGAGTTCATGGACCAAGAATTGGTTGCTCCAGCGTGACCAATTCTCTCATATGTCTCTGCTGCGGGAAATCTATGAGAATAATCCTGATGATTTCAGGAATTATCTCAGGATGACGGACCCCGTTTTTCACCATCTGTTGGATTTGCTGTCCCCCTATATCACGAGGCAGGACACTGTGATGCGCCAGGCGATCACTGCCGAGCAGAGGCTTATTGCCACGTTGAGATACCTGGTGAGAAGCTTGCAGGACCTCAAGTTCACAACAGGCATCTCCCCCCAGGCTCTCGGGATCATAATCCCTGAAACGTGTTCTGCCATTATTCAGGTCCTGCAGAAGGACTATGTGAAGGTAAGTTTGCTCCTTTAACATCACATTATATGTTTGGATTGTTTGCTAATGTTTTTTATTTCTTTCCTCCTTCCCAAATTTGCCTGTTTGTAATATCCTGGGAATGTCCCCATTTTCCCCATGCATGTTTTTTCCTCTAATGCCATTTTTGGGGCCTACATGCCTATTTCTCTTCACTAACCTCTCCAGCATGCTATCCTGGGCCCAAACACAGCTAGCCTAGTTTTTTACACCTGTTTTTTTTGGCTCAGTGCCATCGTAGTTTTGCACCCTCCCCCCCCTAAAATGTGTACAAATGTTTTCTTTCTCCTTAAAGTTCAGCAGTGTGGTAGAGCCTTTATTTTGTGCCCCCCAAATCACCTCAAACCCCCCCTTAGAATATTTTCTAATGTCCCCTCAGCGGGGGTGAGTCACCTGCTAAGTGGGCCTTCTTTTTTGGGCATGAAATCCTCCCTTAAATAATAATGTTAGCCTGATGTTGGTCAACAATGTCTTTGTGTAATCTGTTTGCACTGTAACCTGAAAATGTACTAATGTCTTCTTTTTGTTTGACTCCACAGTTTCCTTGCACACCACAGGAATGGCAGACTGTGGCTGATCAATTTGCCCAGCGGTGGGACTTCCCCAACTGTGGAGGGGCAATTGATGGCAAGCACGTCCACATAGTGCCGCCACCCCCATTCAGGGTCATTCTATTATAACTATAAAGGTTTTAATAGTATTGTGTTAATGGCGGTGGTGTCGGCACGGTATGAGTTTCTGTATGTGGACGTGGGGAAGAATGACCGGATGTCCGATGGTGAAGTATTCGCCCAGACGGAGTTTGCTCACCGTCTGCACTCTGGGGGTCTTGCACTGCCTCCAGATGCAGACAACGTGGAAGGACTACCTTTTGTGTTCATCGCGGATGAAGCCTTTGGACTGGGACCACACCTGATGCGGCCGTTTTCCCAACGCACCCTCACCCCGGAGAGGAGGGTTTTTAATTACCGGCTGGCCAGAGCCCAGAGAGTTGTGGAGAATGCCTTCGGGATAATGGCCAGCCTGTTTCAGACAGCAATACATATGGCGGAATACAAGCTGAACCACATTGTTTTCTGTTGCTGCATCTTGCACAATTTTCTCCGTCAGTTTTCGGCAACATATGTCTCAACAGTTGGGCCTGAGGCCGGTCCATCCGAGATGTCCATTATGACCGGCCTGGACACTGCCCGTACTGGCTTGCCCCCCCAAAGTGCCCGTGAAGTACGTGAGAAAAACGTTGAGTACTTCACGGGTAGGGGGGCCATCGCAATGCCAGACCAGTTCTGACCTTTTGGTTTTTTAAATAAAATATTATTATATTTCAAAAAATCATGTTTTGTCATTCTTGTTTTTTGGGTTGATGTGTCTCCCAGGTTCTTGTAGTGCCAAGTGTATTTGTCCTTAGTAAATAGCCACAATTGTCACTATAAAAAGCATTGATTTAGCTTTTTCAGAACTGCTATTGAGCATAGAAAGAACAAGCCACACCTTTTTGAGTGTCCCATAACCTTTTTACTCTGTGCACCACATTTTTTTTTCGGTTTTATAGAAATACAATGTAGAAAGTTTTACCTCCCCAAAAATTTTGGTTTTATTTGGAGGTTTGTTTTGCAGAAACATGCATGGGTCAAAATAGTAAACATTTGTCCAAAAAAGGAAATATAAAAATTCAACGTGAAAAGGAGAAACAGGAGATGGGGTGATGTCACCCCTGATCCATCCCAAATGTGAAGAACCCCACTTTATTTTTGTGTCTGAACTGGGGATTTTCCACATGATCCCATGGCTAAGGTAAACATGTGCTATCTGCCATCATGGGGGATCAATGGACGTGCTTTGGGTGTGCAAACCCTTCCTCTCACCTACTTGAGTAGGGAGGAAGAGGTTGCACCCCCAAAACAGGGACATAGATATCCTGTGACGGCAGATAGCACCTGTTGAGTCACTGTGTGCATCTTCACATTTGGGCTGGTGGGAATACCAGTGCAAAATTTTAAGGGCAAAAAAAACACAAAAACAGGGGGGGGGGGTCAGACTATTCGCCCCAAAATATCTATAATGTTTTTATATTTTTGCTCAATCACATTAATTCTATTTCTCATAATGTCCATTTCGCTACTACATTCCATTATTTCTTGAATAATTATTTGGGCACTAGCACTCGAGAATGGAGGATTTGGAGTTCCTGACAAACCACCACGTTCATCCCCTAAAAAATAAAAATAAATTAGAAATTTGCATGCCTACATCTGTATTTACCTTGAAGTTGTGGTGACAGACACTGACCTGTTGTGGTGATAAGCTCCACCTCTCCTTCCTCCACCTCCGCTTCCTCAACATGCTGATCTTGGGGTGCTTTGGGATCTTGGGGGTGTTTATGTGGTCTGTGCTTCCTCGTCTCCTCAGATTGGTGTCCTCCCAGTCTCCTCTCCCCTATGGGAATGGAAAAAATAAGGTATCCTTTAGCATACAGAGATTTGAGGGCAGAAATTGTATACATTGATTGGAAGTGGGGTGCAATTGATATTTGGGCCTGAGTTCCAAGATGAACACATGAGATCTTGAGAACTCTACTAAGCTGCATGCTTTTTTTTAAGGCCTAAAAAACACACTTGGAGAACCACCAAGGTATCCACTGGAGCACCTGTGTGTGACACCCTTAAAATTTGGGGCATGTGGCCCACACTATAGTATATTGCTCCTGAGCAAAAAGCTCTGTAACCAACTGCTTGAGTGTCATCTCCTTTACCCAGAATCCAGTTTAGCCTTTCATTCACATTCTACTTTAGTTACAACACATTATCTAGCCAAAAATGTGTAGAAACATTGTTTTATTAAAAAGAGGCATGACCACATGTGGTTTACGTGGATATATGCCAAACATGTTTTGGGGAAGACGATCAAGTGTTTACTACGAAACATTACCAAATAAGTGGTCCCTCAACTTAACATAAAAGTTGCCATTTGCAAATGTGAAACCAGTCAAGCCAAGCACATGGAGCAAACACATGCAAGAATACATATTACAATGTGAAAGAACACAGTAAAAAGAAAAGCTTACTTTTTTCAATGCTTTTTTTAAGCTTCCTATACTGCTCCGGCTCCCTTCAGGTCAGACCACCTTTTACAGAGCTGCTCCTTGGATCTCCTGACCCCATATTTCTGATAGAGAGTCCTCGCCACTTTGTCCATTATTTGCGAATTCCTGAGATTAGGGGTGTCGTATGGCTCATGCTTCCCATCATAATCTTTCCCCTGCAGGATGTCCACCATCTCTGCCATCTCAGCAAATGACATATTAGTCGCCTTGTATCTTTTATTCCTGGATCGGGACGTTCCCACCTCCGGGCTTTCCTCGTCGGTACTTTCTAATAAAGAAGCCACCTGTGTCACCGATATGTCGTCGTATCCCACTGTGCGCCGAACATGAAGGGGCGGGGAAATGCAGGAAAAGACCGTCATGGGCGGGCGATGCGGGCGGAGTTACATAAAATGGTAATGAAGTTATTAGGGTTGCGTGGAGTAAGAACGAGCGGAAGTCCAGAAAAGACCACAACTATAATAAGGTAAGAAGGGAACTTGGGCCTGCAATGGCCTATAATGGTTCATGATTGTAAAGGCCAATATTGGGATAAGTTGAGGAGAATGGAATCTGACCTCTCATGTTTTTTTATGTGTTTTGAACTTGCAGACAGTCGGCAATGCATAAACTCTGCAAGCCGGATATCATGTTGGTTTTTATTGAAAAATATAAAGAACTCCGCAACCTATGGGAAATAAAACATCCAGATTACCATAAGATTGGTGTACGTCGGGCAACCATTCAAAAATTGGCGGATTATATGAAGCCCTGGGTCCCAGAGGCAGACTGCAGTATGATGAACAATAAGATAAACAATATGCGGAATGCATATAAAAAAAAATACACTGAATACCGCGCTTCCATGAGATCAGGAGCAGTAGCAGACAATGTAGTACAGCCCAAGCTGTGGTACTACAAGCACCTGCAATTTCTAGAAGACCAGATTGAGGCCAGGGAATCAATTTCTAGCCTTCCCTCAACCCTTCCTTCCACCCTTCCCTCCAGCGTTCCTTCCACCCTTCCCTCCAGCGTTCCTTCCACCCTTCCCTCCACCCCTGCAGAGGTGGAGGAGGAGCCACCTGTGCTTGAAGAGACGGATCTTCGCATCTTCAGCCAGGTATAGTATTTTAGAACATGATTATTGGCCTCAAAGTACTATTGTGATGAACTTGATTTATTCTCCCAAAATGATAACATCCCCCCCCCAAAAGAAAAAAAAAAGGGCACATAAATGATTGTTAAAGTATCTAAAAAGAACGGGGACAGAATGAAACTCTTTGCTAGTTTTCAAAATAGCAGATTGCACCAGTCATGAGATCAAAATTGTGTGTGATTGATTCCCCAAAATATCTAAGTATGTGCCTTTTTTTCTACACAGGATGAGGCCAGCCAGGAGGAAGAGGCTCAGGAATGTGGCAGGCAGGAGGAGGCAGAGGTGAGTGTCAGCCAGGAGGAGGCAGGGCCAAGTGGCATGCAGCAGGTCCCCAGGCCTAGTGGCAGCACAGTGTCACAAGTGGCTCCCCTCCACATCAGACCTAAAAAAAATCGTAGGATGACACAAGTGGAGGAGGAGTCACTCAAAATGATCCTTGATGCTGCTGCCATCATGAGGGCCCCCCTCAACCCTCTGGAGGGCTTTAGTACCTACCTTGTGGACAGATTAGTCCAAATGGAGGCGGGACAACGTGCCCTCTGCAAACACATTATCTATACAGCCGTACACATGGGGGGAGGGGACAGCTGACTGAGGCAACCCATCTCTCACATCAGGCCAATCCTTCTCCTCCTTCTCCTCCTCCTCCTGCCACATTACCACCCACAGTGGCACGGCCTGCAAGGGTGCGTGAATGGGGCCATGGAGGGAACGCTGTAGAGAGGCGTGGAGGGAACACTGCAGGGAAGTGTGGAGGGAAGTGTAAGGGGAGGAGCAGGAGGTGATTCCACAGCTTGGAATGATGTATGTCTTCGGCTGCTGCTCCTGATTTCATTATGTTGTTTATCTTATTGTTCATCATACTCATGTCTGCCTTTGGGGTCCAATGACTTCATATTTTCCGCTAATTTTTTAATTGTTGCCCTTCGTTTTTTATTTTATATTTTACCAGAATAAATGGAGATTTAATTTCAGCCAAAATACTTGCCTGATGTGTTTTTATTGGGAGTAGCAATAACATTTACTAAATACAATGTGGAATTAATAACAAGGGGCACCAACCTCCATGAGGGAAAAATAAAAGAAACATATGTTGCTGTGAGAAATTGACACCCAAAACAAAAGCAAAAAAAAAAAGGATTCGAAAACTTTTTATAAATTTGTGAGGTCTGCCTTTAAGAATAAATCATAATTATTGAGAAGATCACAAGAAACAAGAAAGACATACGTTTGTCAGAACTCGTGATAAAGATCAGCATCAAAAACGACATTTTAAACGCCATTTTAAAGCAAAAAACAATGCGCTGCATTAAACGAGGCAATAACTTGCAGAATGACGAATGTGCTCTCTCCATTACGAACGAGTGCTCCCGTCTCCTAATTCTGTCTGAGCATGCGTGGGTTTTTTATCCGATGGACTTGCCCATAGACGATCAGTATTTTCTATCGGTTTTTGATCCATCGGACAATTTTAAAACATGTTCTATTTTTTAAAACCGATGGAAAAAAGACCGATGGGTCCCATACACGATCGGTTTGTCCGATGAAAAAAAAAACATTGGACGGTTTTCATCGGTAAAACCGATCGTGTGTACAGGGCTTCAGTGTTTGATGACGAATTTCCCCACAAAACACTATCACTCAATTCTGCT
This sequence comes from Rana muscosa, assembly GCA_029206835.1. Taxonomy (NCBI): domain Eukaryota; kingdom Metazoa; phylum Chordata; class Amphibia; order Anura; family Ranidae; genus Rana; species Rana muscosa. The sequence continues at coordinate 18,249,854 of JARGYO010005626.1, forward strand.
AGTGATTCTAATTTAATATCGCTGTTTTCTAGCTGGTCTAAAACCACTTTTGACATAACAGGACACTTTTTGGTTGCTATGGACAATCTCCAAATTCCAGGCAGAAAAAAACAGTATTCATAATATAAAAGTGCATGCAGGGAACTGGACAAACCACTAGGGACAAAGGGGATGTGTATTTTTTTTTATACAGTACTGTAATCTGTAAGATTACAGTATACTGTATGTGTATTGTGATTTTACTTTTTTGAATTTGGCACCGATCTCCACCCCCGTGTGCCGCAACGTCGCAGGGAACGGAGCTCGGCGGCACTCGGGCACTGTCTGTGAATCGAGCGAGGAAACAGCTCGCACAGACTGCGGGGAGACATCGCAGGATCCAGGGAACAAGGTAAGTAACTCTCTCTGTATCTTGCGATGCAGCCCGAGACTGGCTCAGGGTTACCGCTAATAGTACTGAAATTCCACCCCGAGCCAGACTCGGGAATACCGCCAGGGAGGTTAATATTTATCAAAATGTTCACATGAATGGACCATGACCACAATATATAGCATACAGGTACCAAATGTATAACTCAGCAACATCCGTTGCATTGTTGAAGAAAATTGGAATGGAAGGAGTAGTAATCCCAGCAACCAATAAAATTTCAGGGTACCACAGTAAGATCAGTGAAAGGTGAATCTCACTACATTTCATTGTTTACTGTACATTTCTCTTTTTAAATAATAGCTAGCATAGATTAGGTTTTAACATGTATATCTTGCTGACGCCTCCTCCTGGCTGCAGAGTGTAGAAGATCTTTTAAAGCCTCTTTGATGACAACATAGGTTCTAAAAAGAGGAATTAAACAGCACAGGCACAAGGAAAATTTGCTCTATACTGTCTGTATTTAGCTTATTAATTACTACAAAATTAGTTGGTTACAGACACGTATTTCCTATCAATGCTAACTGGGCCTGATTGGAGGTGATGTTATATACAGGGAAACTTCCAGAAAGTAGACACAGGGAAGTGAGACAAATGGCCTTGTACACACAGGTGCTGCTGTATTTTCACCCATACCAGAAGCAGAGACTATTAGGCAAGTATTGTTATTGTCAGACTTGGACGTACCTGGTCGACGAGCCCAATGGAGCAGAGGAAGGTCTCCCTTACGGATCCAACTCACGGCCCCTGGTAGTGGAGACAGGAGGCACAGGAGTGCAGAGGGGTATGAGAGCCTGGTGGCTTGTTGCAGGGAAGCGGCTCAGGAACCAGATGTAGAAGAAGATGGTAACAGCAGGCAGGCAGGTAGGTCCACTGGAGAGTGGAGCTGAGCAGGAGCAGGGCAGACTGGTCGGGTCACAGGCAAGGTTGGCAACGGTCGGGCAATGAGGTACAGAGGAGCAGGCAGGTGCAAGGTCAGGACAAGCCGGGTAGTCAGATGCAGGCGGAAGACAGGAAGAATCCAAGTAACAGGCGGCGTAGTCAGAAGGTCAAGTTCAGGCAGATACGGGTACAAGGTAATTGGGAGCTGCAGATCAGACAGCACTGGTCTGAAGTATTCCAGCTGTTTAAATGGGCTGTTTGGCGCCAAGCCCCAAGCACGCATGCGCCACACGCACAGGCACACCACTGCGCATGGACGCGCACGCCCGCAGACCGGCACGTGCACCAGCACGCCCAGGGGCATGCACAACAGCACACATTGGAGGGCGCGTGCTGACGCGCACCGGCGCGCATGGGCGAGCAACATGGCGACCTACACCACGTCCAGCAAGGTAAGTTCTCTGATACTTATGTTTTAATAGTTTGACTGAAGCTGCCCATAGCTTCTGGATTGTGTATCTAAATCCTTGTGACAGACAATCTCAGTTCTATTGTTATTATTTTGCATGCAATGTGCCAGATAGCTAGGTCTATGCTACTGTACACTATGGGGGTTATTTACAAAAGGCAAATCCACTTTGCACTACAAGTGCAAACTACAAGTGCAAAGTGCACTTGGAAGTGCAGTCACTGTAAATCTGAGGGGTAGATCTGAAATGAGGGGAAGCTCTGCTGATTTTATTATGTAATCATGTGCAAGCTAAAATGCTGTTTTTTATTTTCTTTGCATGTTCCCCTCGGATCTACAGCGACTGCACTTCCAAGTAAATAACCCCCTATGTGTGTAGTGGTCACCTTCCAGTATATTAGTAGGTGAACATGTTTATTGCCATAGAGTTCATATGCAGCTAATGTTATTTTAGTTAAACCTGTCTCTTTTGGTCTGGGATTATATAGCTAGTTTTAGCTCAGGGCTCAAAAACCTTAATGCAGTTTAGGCATCTGATGGCCACTTCTGGTAGTTGCATGACAGATTAGAAACTACTAGGAACTAAGACGCAGAGTAGATAGGCTGACTCTAATTTGCAATGCCTCACCACGGTTTCCACTGATGAAAATCTGTGTTCCAGGCTGGTAGGACAATGGTTGAACAACCTCCCCCTCACTGATCTTGTCTTCAGTTCTCTGACACAAAACTGGACACATCATGATTATCCTGAGGGGCCCCTGCAACTCAACTTTGCTGCAAAGTTCATCTGGAGGCATCTTTATTAATAACTATATATACCTGGGTATATGTGCAAAAATACATCAGGACTCCTATTGGGCTCTTTGCTGATACATGTTTGTATTGGATGTATGTACTCTAAAAAAAACAAAATTCTTGGATAAAGCTTGTGATATTTCCATATTAGCATGCATCTACAGTCATGCTCGAAATTGTTGGCACCCCAGAAATTTTTCCAGAAAATCAAGTATTTCTCACAGAAAAGTATTGCAGTAACACATGTTTTGCTATACACATGTTTATTCCCTTTGTGTGTATTGGAACAAATCAAAAAGAGGGAGGAAAAAAAGCAAATTGGACATAATGTCACACAAAACTTCAAAAATGGGCTGCTCAAAATTCTTGGCACCCTTTAAAAATTGTGGATAAATAGGATTGTTTCAAGCATGTGATGCTCCTTTAAACTCACCTGGGGCAAGTAACAGGTGTGGGCAATATAAAAAAAACATCTGAAAGCAGATAAAAAGGAGAGAAGTTCACTTAGTCTTTGCATTGTGTGTCTGTGTGTGCCACACTAAGCATGGACAACAGTAAGAGAAAAAGAGAACTGTCTGAGAACTTGAGAACCAAAATTGTGAAAAAATATCAACAATCTCAAGGTTACAGGTCCATCTCCAGAGATCTAGATTTGCCTTTGTCCACAGTGCGCAGCATTATCAAGAAGTTTGCAACCCATGGCACTGTAGCTAATCTCTCTGGGCGTGGACGGAAGAGAAAAAATTGATGAAAGGTTGCAACGCAGGATAGTCCGGATGGTGGATAAGCAGCCCCAAACAAGTTCTAAAGAAATTCAAGCTGTCCTGCAGGCTCAGGGAGCATCAGTGTCAGCGCAAACTATCCGTCAACATTTAAATGAAATGAAAGGCTATGGCAGGATACCCAGGAGGACCCCACTACTGACACAGAGACATAAAAAAGCAAGACTACAGTTTGCCAAAATGTACTTGAGTAAGCCAAAATCCTTCTGGGAAAACGTCTTGTGGACAGATGAGACCAAGACAGAGCTTTTTGGTAAAGAACATCATTCTACTGTTTACCGAAAACGGAATGAGGCCTACAAAGAAAAGAACACAGTACCTACTGAGAAATATGGTGGAGGTTCAATGATGATTTGGGGTTGTTTTGCTGACTCTGGCACTGGGTGCCTTGAATGTGTGCAAGGCATCATGAAATCTGAGGATTAATAAAGGATTTTGGGTCGCACTGTAGAGCCCAGTGTCAGAAAGCTGGGTTTGCGTCCGAGATCTTGGGTGTTCCAGCAGGACAATGACCCCAAACATGTCCAAACATGACCCCAAACATACGTCAAAAAGCACCCAGAAATGGATGGCAACAAAGCGATGGAGAGTTCTAAAGTGGCCAGCGATGAGTCCAGATCTAAATCCCATTGAACACCTGTGGAGAGATCTTAAAATTGCTGTTGGGAAAAGGTGCCCTTCCAATAAGAGAGACCTGGAGCAGTTTGCAAAGGAAGAGTGGTCCAAAATTCCGGGTGAGAGGTGTAAGAAGCTTATTGATGGTTATAGGAAGCGACTGATTTCAGTTATTTTTTCCAAAGGGTGTGCAATCAAATATTAAGTTAAGGGTGCCAAGAATTTTGAGCAGCCCATTTTTGAAGTTTTGTGTGACATTATGTCCAATTTGCTTTTTTTCCTCCCTTTTTTTGATTTGTTCCAATACACACAAAGGGAATAAACATGTGTATAGCAAAACATGTGTTATTGCAATACATTTCTGTGAGAAATACTTGATTTTCTGGAAAAATTTCTGGGGTGCCAACAATTTCGAGCATGACTATATATACTTATAGATAATGTTACATGCTGGTTGCAGTAGTTTCACTGCTCCCAATTACTTTTATCAAATTACTGGTTAATTTTTTAAGGAAGAGAACCCACTCTGTTCACAGAGGCCCTGTCCTGGGTGGAGGCACTACTAACTTTATTATCAAGCCCACTCTTCTGCTCAGGGAAGGTTCTGGTTTCCTTATTTACATAGGTAGAAAAGGAACAAAAATAGCAAGGGACACTGTACAGGGGGATAGAGAGATTTTAGGGTACTTTTAATCACTTACTGGAGTTCAAAGAATACTTCAAACCCAACACTTATGATTACAGTCATTACAGATCCCAACTGTGTGGGGCTGAAGTGTGCAGTTATTTTATTACCTGTCATTTTTTGGTCAGACATTGGGTTATGATCGCAGTAAGGTTTTACCACTGCTATTTACCTGGGCACTCATGTGTTTATCTTCTTTTAAAAACAGAAAATTACCTTAGAGCTTGCAACAGAGCAGTTAGATAAAATTACGTTTTTAAGTGAAAAATTTGATAATTTAGTCTCTTCAACTTAACGATCTCTCTGGTGGAATAATGTCCATATGGCAGTAAGAATACTGTATTTGTTGCAGAAGTAGTGCACAGGCCCGCTCTCCCTTTTTACTGGGTCGCAATAAATTTTTCCAACACAGCCTCATTGTAACTTTGATCTTTACTTACTTCTTTCTTACAGTGTAAGTCCTGACACCACTTTTTTTTTTCATACCACCCAACTTCCCTTTTTTTCTTTCACATATACTCTGTGATCTGTAGTTGTTTGTTTTTTGCACATTGAAGCATTTCGACCACACCCTTATCATCTCTACTTCAGCCATGGCACCTCACAGTTTTTTCTCTCCCAGCTTCATATATGACCTAGCAAAAGTAGGGATGAGCTTCGAGTTCGAGTCGAACCAATGTTCAACTCGAACATCGCTTGTTCGGCTGTTCGCCGAATTTCGAACATTATAGGCCGTTCGCGCCAAATTCGAGTGGGGCATTGCAGTGCATTGCTGGATGATGATTGGCTAAGCATGCACTATGACCGCATGCTTTGGCCAATCACAGCGCGCAAAAAACGGAGAGCCATAATTGGCCAAAGCCAGGGTGGCTTTGGCCAATTATGTCTCAGACAGTTTAGTACACGCCCCACACTATATAAGGCCGCCTTCGTGTCGGCCTTGTGTAGTGTGTTGCGGTGGTTAAAGAGAGAGGTTAAAGAGAGAGAGAGAGACAGTGTCATTTATTTTGAGTTAGATAGAGCAGGCAGGTGAGTCAGTTAGCTGCAGTTACAGTGTGTAGAGGATATATATGCATCCTAGGTGTTGTATATATATTTACACACTGTATTCAGTTTAGCTAGATCCGTTACTGTTATTCTCTATACTGACTGGCAGTCAGGTGATTGTGCTAGCTGAAGTATTTTCACTTAGTGTACTATGTCCTTTGCACAGTGTGCACCTAAAGGCACCTCAATACAATTAGTGGTGTTCTCATACTTAAACCACAGGCAGGGAGCTGCATTAATTTCATTTAGTGTACTGTGTCCTTTGCACAGTGTGCACCTAAAGGTACCTCAATACAATTAGTACTGTTCTCATACTAAAATCACAGGCAGGGAGCTGCATTAATTTCATTTAGTGTACTTCTGTCCTTTGCACAGTGTGCACCTAAAGGTACCTCAATACAATTAGTGGTGTTCTCATACTAAAACCACAGGCAGGGAGCTGCATTAATTTCATTTAGTGTACTGTGTCCTTTGCACAGCGTTCACCTAAAGGTACCTTAATACAATTAGTGGTGTTCTCATACTAAAACCACAGGCAGGGAGCTGCATTAATTTCATTTAGTATACTTCTGTCCTTTGCACAGCGTTCACCTAAAGGTACCTCAATACAATTAGTGGTGTTCTCATACTAAAACCACAGGCAGGGAGCTGCATTAATTTAATTTAGTGTACTGTGTCCTTTGCACAGCGTTCACCTAAAGGTACCTCAATACAATTAGTGGTGTTCTCATACTAAAACCACAGGCAGGGAGCTACATTAATTTCATTTAGTGTACTTCTGTCCTTTGCACAGCGTGCGCCTAAAGGTACCTGAATACAATTGGTTGTGTTCTGAAACTAATACCACAGGCAGGGAGCTGCAAGTATTTTCAGTTCGTGTACTGTGTCCTCTGCACAGTGTGCACCTAAAACTAGCTGAAGACAATTGCTGCTTTTCTCATACTAATACCACAGCAGCCAGTTGATTGTGCTAGCTGCAATATAATCACTATAGATCTATATATATACATCCCACCTTCGTGCAGCTACATCTCACTGCAGGCCATTAGTATGTCTGGAAGGAAAACAAGGAGAGGCAGACAGTCACGAGACAATAAAAGAGGGTAAGCAGGCTCTGCGTCTAGAGGCAACAGTGCTGGTCGTGGACACGGTGCATCCTCATCAGCACGTGGCCGTGGGACACGCTTGTCCTTCTTTTCGGCAGCTGGCCATGTTGAGCCACAACATGCCGAAGACTTGGTAGAGTGGATGACCAAGCCGTCCTCATCCTCCTCATCCTCTCTCACCCAAGCTCAGGGTAATTTGTTTGGCAAAGCAGCTGCCAAAGCGGCCTCTTCCCTCGGCTCAATGGCATCAGTCACTCCTTCCCTAGCCCCACCATGTCCTTTTGAGGAGTCCCCTGAACTGTTTGACCACAGTGTTGGGTATATGCTCCAGGAGGATGCCCAGCGTTTTGAAGGCTCCGATGATGGTACCCAGCTGGAGGAAGGCAGTAACGTGAGCTCAGAGAGAGGGGGTGCCCAACAAGGACAGCAATCTGGCAGTCATGTTCCCCCAGCTGCAGCATACTGCCAGATTTGCTCCAGTGATGAGGAGGGAGGGGATGATGAGGTCACTGACTCCACGTGGGTGCCTGATAGGAGATAGGAGGAGGAGGAGGAAACACATCTCCAACGAGGCAGGATGCCCTCTAGGGGCCAGCTTAAGGGCAGCCAACCGACTGCATCACACTGCAGTGTTCTGCATTTTCAGGGCGCTGCTGTCTCTGCGCGTTATTCCAAAAGTTCTTTGGTGTGGGCCTTTTTTGAGACGTGTCCAGCAGATCGCACCATTGCTATTTGCAACATATGTCTGAAGCGTATCTCGCGTGGCCAAAACATAACCTGCTTGGGCACCACGTGCTTGACCAGACATATGTCGACCTGCCATGCAGTCCGTTGGCAAGCATACAAAAAAGACCCACACCAAAGAACAAAGCGGATCCCTCCTTGTTCCTCATCAGCTGGGATCTCCAACCCCACTATACCTTCAGTCCTCTCTAAAAACCTGCACTGAGAGGAATGAAGGAGTAGAATTAGGTGTGTCACAGCCAAGTACTTGCGGGCAATCTGCTATCGGTACACCGACGTCAGATTGTACCAGGCAAATTTCCCTACCCCAGCTGCTGCACCCATGAAAGAAGTTCGCTCCCAGCCATCCACATACCCAGCGGTTAAATGCTAGCTTGGCTAAATTGCTAGCACTTCAACTGCTACCTTTTCAGTTGGTAAAATCTGCCCCCTTCCATGAGTTTGTGGAATGTGCAGTTCCTCAGAGACAGGTTCCCAAACGCCACTTTTTCTCACGGAAGGCGATTCTGGCTCTCTACCGGCATGTGGAAGGCAATGTCTTGGTCTCGCTGGACAGGGCAGTCAGCAGTAAGGTGCATATTACTGCTGACTCATGGTCCAGCAGGCATGGACAGGGACATTACCTATCTTTCACGGCGCATTGGGTGACTCTGCTGGCAGCTGGGAAGGATGCAGGACAAGGTGCAGTAGTGTTGGAGGATTTTCCGCCACCACGCCTCCAAAATGCTACTACTGGTGATTCTGACACACCTCTCTCCTCCACCCCCTCCTCTTCTTCCTCCATGGCCTCTTCCTGTGCTTTGTCCTTGGAACCAGCGGTGCTCCATAGGCATTCAAGGGGCTACGCAAGTACGCAGGCAAAAAGATGCCATGCAGTGCTTGAGCTGGTGTGCTTGGGTGACAGGAACCACACTGGGGCAGAGATTCTCTCAGCTCTTCAGGGGCAGGCTCAGAGGTGGTTGATGCCATGCCAGCTTAAGCCAGGAAAGGTGGTTTGCGACAATGGCACCGCCCTCCTCTCCACCCTCCGACAGGGACAACTGACCCATGTGCCCTGTTTTTCTCACGTTCTTAACTTGGTGGTGCAGCGGTTCTTGCGCAGGTACCAGGGCTTACAGGAGGTCCTGAAGCAGGCCAGGAATCTCTGTGTGCATTTCCACCGGTCATATAATGCCAGTGCTCGGCTGGCTGACCTCCAAAAGGAATACAACCTGCCCAAGAACCGCCTAATCTGTGACATGCCCACCAGGTGGAACTCTACGTTAGCCATGCTGCAGCAGCTGCACACACAGCAGAGGGCCATCAATCTGTTGCAATATGGCACCAGGACAGGGTCAGGGGAGCTTTGATTTTTTTCCCCATGCCAGTGAGCCATGATCAGGGATGCATGCACTGTCCTGTCACCATTTGAGGAGGCCACGGGGATGGTGAGCAGTGACAGTGCATGCACCAGTGACACAGTCCCTCTTGTCCACCTGTTGGAGCACACGCTGCATGGAATAATGGACAGGGCACTTGAGTCAGAACAGAGGGAGGAAGAGGAGGACTTCCTTACCTCTCAAGGCCCCCTTTATCCAGACAGTGTTCCTGCTGGCCCACCTATCACACAGGAAGAGGAGGAGGAGGAGGAGGAGGATTATGTCCGCATGGAGGTGGAGCCTAGCACTCAGCATCAGCAGCAGTATTCAAGGGATCAATTACAGTCCCAAGAAACACATGGACTTGTATGTGGCTGGGAGGAGGTGGCTGCGGATCATGTCATTCTCAGTGACCCAGAGGACTCTGCACCGAATGCCTCAGCAAACCTACGCTGCATGGCCTCCCTGATCCTGCAAAGCCTGTGGAAGGATCCTTGTATTGGTGCTATCAAGGAGAGGGATCATTACTGGCTGGCAACCGTCCTTGATCCACGTTATAAGGGTAAGGTTGCGGACCTTATCGTGGCATCGCAGAGGATGAAACATCTTCGGGAGGCCTTGCAGAAAGGTCTGTGCAACACGTTTCCAGAGACTGGGAGGTTATAAATTCCTGGTCCTGGACAACGTGTTGCTTAGGCTTCGGTCAGTCAAAGAAGGAGCAGTGGAGAAGGTTGCCGTCTGACCGATGGGTTCAGACAATTTTTTAGTCCGCAGCCCCAAGGTATGATCGGTTCCAGCAACGATCGCCAGCGTCTGTTTTACATGGTGCAGGAATACCTAGGGGCAAGATCAGACTTGGACACTTTTCCCACCGAAAATCCTCTGGGTTACTGGGTCTTGAGGATGGATCACTGGCCAGAGCTTGCACAGTATGCAATTGAGCTACTGGCCTGTCCTGCATCCAGCGTTCTTTCGGAAAGCACATTCAGTGCTGCTGGAGGCTTTGTAACCGATCACAGGGTGCGCCTGTCCACCGACTCTGTCGATCGATTGACCTTCATAAAAATGAATCGGTCTTGGATCACCACCAGCTACCAAGCACCTGATGCTGATGTAACAGAATAATTTTCTTTGAAATGTCATATCCCTTCAAGACTGCCTATGCTGATGCAGAGAGACTATCCTGTTGTGCTGAGTGATTATCCTCTTCCTCCTCAATGATCATGCTGATAGCATGTAAGAACATTTTTGTTTCTGGACACCGCCACCAGTGGCTAAGGCCCAATTTTTCAGGCCCTGTTTAACAGGGGCGTGTAATTACAATTTTTAATGCAATACTTTGCAGCAGGGATCATTGCTGCGCTCCAACTACAGTATCTGTGAGGGGTTGCAGTGTTGTGGCACCAGCACCAGTGGCTAAGGCCCAATTTTTCCGCCCCTATTTAACAGGGGCGTGTAATTAAAATTTTTGATGCAATACTTTGCAGCAGGGCTCATTCCTGCGCTCCAACTAGAGTATCTGTGAGGGGTTGCAGTGTTGTGGCACCAATGCCTAAGGCACAATTTTTATGCCCCTGTTCAACAGGGGCATGTAATTAAAATTCTTGATCTAATAATTCACAGCAGGGCCCATTCCTGTGCCCACCAAGAGTAACTGGGCCCAGTGTTGTGGCACCAGCACCACCACCAAAGGCCCAGTTTTTCCTACCACTGTTCAACAATGGCATGTAATTACAATTCTTGATATAATAGTTCACAGCAGGGTGTTCCAGCGCCCACCAAGAGTAACTGTGAGGGTTTACAGTGTTGTGGCAACACCAACACCTAAGGGCCAAATTTCTGCAGAGTATATACAGCAGGCCCCTACTTTCAAACATCCAACTTACAAACTAGTGAAAAACATGAGGTATCCCATGCCAAAAAATTAAAATTAAAATTAAAATAAAAGCTGCTCCCCAAATCTGCAGTAGTGGTCTGAGATAAGTGATGTAAATTTGAGGGTGGGGGCGCTATAGGTGTGCTAATGTGATAACAAAATTTAAACTAACACATAGACTAATGACAGTAAGAAATAGGGGTCACTACTTTATGCCTAGGCAGGCTGGTGTTTTTTTATTTCTTACTGTCATTAGTCTATGTGTTAGTTTAAATTTTGTTATCACATTAGCACACCTATAGCGCCCCCACCCTCAAATTTATATCCAACTTACAAACGACTCCTAATTGCAAACAGAATGAGACAACAGGAAGTGAGAGGAAATCTACCCCTAGGAAGGGAAATTCTCTCCTGTAAAGCCCTGTACACACGATCGGATATCCTATGGATTCTAATATGATGGTTTTGTCCATCGGAAATCCGATGAAGCTGACTTCCATCAGTCTTGCCTACACACCATCAGTCAAAAAACCGACCGTTCCAAACGCGGTGACGTAAAAAAAATGAGCCGAGAAAAATGAAGTTCAATGCTTCTGAGCATGCGTCGAATTGATTCTAAACATGCGTGGGTTTTTTATCTGATGGACTTGCCCATAGACGATCGGAATTTGCTATCGGTTTTTGATCCATCGGAAAAACTTAAAACATGTTCTATTTTTTAAAACCGATGGAAAAAAGACCGATGGGTCCCATACACGATCGGTTTGTCCGATGAATAAAGCCCATCCGACTGTTTTCATTGGTAAAACCGATCGTGTGTACAGGGCTTCAGAGTTAATATGGGAAAAAGGTGTCTTCTCTCCACAGATGCTTTATCACCAATCCTTGTTTCAATAAAAAAACCAAATTTTCAAAAAACATTTGTCATTGGGATCGAAAGTGAGGTGAAATGTTCTGAACAGGTGCACAGACAGCAAAACAAATGTTACAGGGGTGATAACCCTTCCCTATGTTTTCCAAAAAGCTTAAAAATCGATTTTTTGGCTGGAGCTACACTTTAAAAATGTACCAGTTCGGCCCTCTCCCTGAGAAATCTGATCCACGTGGTGGGAGCACAGAGTGCGGGGAGAGGGATGGGGGCTTCACCTGTTACATGACCACCATCCATCCCGAGGACCATCCGATCTCTGTACTCCCATCACATCATCTGCATCCTAATGATAAAGAAGTAAGGACCATGGGATTAGCATCTTCATCCCTATCCTTTTTTCGATCATCATCATCCTTGGATCTGATAACCATTGTTAACAGCATTGGATGACCCCTGTCCATTAATTGAAGATAATCCCTGTCCTCATTGGCTGATTCCTGGACTCATCTGAAGATCATACCTGTCTTCATTGGGTCATCCTTGTCCTTGTCAGATCATCATCATCCCTGTCTTCATTGCATCCTCATGTGAAGATCATCCCTGTCCTTCATTGGGTTATCTATGTCAGATCATCATCATCCCTGTCTTCATTACTCCATCCACATCTGAACATCCACTTCATCCCTGCGGTCCCTCATTGAGTCATCCTTGTCCTTGTCAGATAATTATCATCATCTCTGTCTTCATCTGATCATCCCTATCCTCATTGCTTCATCACTCCATCCTCTTCGGATCGTCTTCCCTGTCCTCTTCGGATCGTCATCCCTGTCCTCTTCAGATCGTCATCCCTGTCCTCTTCAGATCGTCATCTCTGTCCTGAACGCAGCGGGTTGTATTGGCGTCTCATTGTTCCTCTGCATGTGGTCTCCCCTCCTGTATTGGCCTGAAGAATGGAGGATTAAGAAGCCAGTCAGCCCTCTTTGGGGGTCCCCTCACCTCCTACTCCTTTGTGGAACCCCAGGATGTGTGATCTCTTGTCCCGAGTCTGGGGGAAGATATTCTCATGGTATGTCCTGAAGACTCTTCTCATGGGCCAGTTGCTGTCTCTCTTCATATGCGGGACTGCAGTGACCAGCCAGGATTTGGCAGAGACGTATAAGGTGGACACCCGAAACTGCAGAGCTTTATTAACTATTGCCTGCTGTTTATGGTCTACACTGTCTGTCTGGCGTTTAGGTCAGGAGAGAACGGGATTCTGTACATAGTGAGACACAAGTGGTGGAAGTATCTTCTTCTTGGTATTGTTGATGTGGAAGCCAACTACTGCATTTTGAAAGCCTACCAGTTTACTACCCTTACTAGTGTCCACTGTCCATTTTCTGGACTATGTCGGGATCCCTGTACTGATGGCTCTCTTTTGGTTTATCCTTTGCTCAAGATACAAACTGATCCAATACATTGCTGTTGTGGTATGTCTATTGGGAGTTGGCACCATGGTCGGAGCAGATTTTATATCTGTAGAGCGAGCAACAAAGCCACTGACATGTTGATTGGAGATGCACTGGTTATCCTCGCAGCATGCCTGTATGCCGTTTCTAATGTGACCGAGGAGTATGTAGTGAAGAACCTGACCCGGGAGGAGTTCCTGGGAATGTTGGGCCTCTTCGAAACGTTTGTCAGCGGGACACAGCTCATGATTGTTGAATACCATGCAATTGGCAGCATCCAGTGGAATTGGCAAGTGGGATTGCTGTTTGCAGGTTTTGCTATATGCATGTTCTGTCTGTACAGTGTGATGCCACTTGTCATAAAAGTCAGCAGTGCCACCTCCGTCAACCTGGGTATCCTAACTGCAGACATCTACAGTCTCTTCTTTGGCCTCTTTCTATTTGGATACACGTTTTCCGTTCTCTACATTCTGGCGTTTGTCATGTGTATAGTGGGATTTATTATGTACTGCAGTACGTCATCCTTCAGCGCTGACCTGCCACCAGAGAGGACTAATGAAGGGGTTGAGAATGGTGGTATGAAACAGGAGGAGGCGTCCCCTGAATCTGTCACTCCTCTACATCACTTACCAGATATTCTCGCTATAGACCGCCGGGACTAAGTATGGTCGCTTTTGGAAGAGTTTTGTATTCAGTTGGCCTTTTTGTAATTTTAAGGAGGATGAACAAACATATTTTTTTGTCTTTATGACTTCAACTTTCTCAAGAGGGGAACCAGAGCCAGTCTGTTTCCTTTCACCCAAAGGAAGAGCGTTGCTGAAACTTTACAATATGGTGGTTTTGTTCTCTCCCTCCAAATACAATCTGGATACAACTAGAGCTCTAAAGTGGTTTTTGTTGAAGTATTGAATATTCACAAGGGTGGCTATTGGTTTTAAAAACCATGATTATCAGAAGATTATGGACATCATAGTCCTCACTGTTTCAAATGTCTGAAATGAAAACTTTTGAATCTGCCTCACAGACACCAAACACATTAAAAGCTGCACTATGGAATGAAAGTGTGATTCTGATTGGTGTCTACGAAGATCTATTGGTCACTGTGGCTCAGCCTGATGACAGATGTCTGAAAAGGCTGATACCTCAGATTTTGTATGTTTAAATGAAACGCCATTTTTTTTTTTTTATGTGGAACTATGGTCAATTTATAAAATCACATATGTGGTTGTATGCTGCCCATGCCAGTAAAACCAGTGACCCCTTGGAACATTTTGTAAATACCCATTGTTTCTGCCGGTAAAGCCATTTGATAGGCCCTTCTTTTGATTGGGACGACAACCCTGTTTCTTCATCAGTGAAGTTACTGCAGCATTGTCCCTTTGTTGCTGCTTTAGCTACTTAGGTTCTGGCACTGTTGGTAGCCCTATAGGCGAATAGATCTGACCACAGCCCTTTAAGCTGCCCATAGAATGTTCCAATCTCAGCTGGTTCAGCAGGGACAGGCTGAGATTCGAACCATATATGGGCAGGCTGATTGTACCCAAGTCAATCCATTGATTGACTTGGGTATTACCAGCATGTCCTATTTTCATGTGATTTATTGCCACTAGCAATAATCGCTGTGTGTTGTCCTGGCAGGGGCGGCTTCCCTTGCTGGGAGAAAACAATAGCTTAGTGGGAGGGATTCCTCCATCGACACTGACTGTTGATGGAGGAATCAAGCAATTTTCTTTCCTGCAACCCAGGGTTGCACAACAGAAAATTGCCCCATCTATGGCCAGCTTTAGATTGACAGTACATTGATAAGTCCCTCCTACCCACTGTCTAGCACAGTGCAAGAGCAATCCAGTTTGCCATTTGCATTTACCATTAAAAAGAGTTAAATCTATTTCCCTAAAGATAATTAACATAACCCAAGTTGCACTGAAAATGCCTGTTTATCTCTCCAAGTTGAAGAGAGGCTTTAAATGGGTTTATATAGATAATTTGATTATTTTTATATTCTTTTAAAGTATGTTGTACACGCCATTTCTACAGTGTTTTCCAGGAAGAAGCACAGATGCATTGGCTGCTAAGCTGTTAAGAGAACCTCACTGGAGGAGGTGTTTGTTATAGCAAATACAGGTGGTGCCATCATTTGCTTACCTGAGAAAATGCTTTAAAACTTTGAGTCAGAGTTGAAACAAGTATGTGGTCATATAATAAAGGTTGCCTCTATGGTAAATAATAAAGTAGGGGGGGGGGTGCCATCATCCCGAATTGGACTGAAGAAGAATGGTTGGGGATATGTGAAGGGATTACTCCTAAAACCCTAATCGCCCTTAGGATGTTGGGACTGTTACGGCACCCGGACAAAGCATTTTATAAAATGTAAAACATTTTATTTAGAACAATGTTATAAAAGTTAGAACAATAATGCATAATACAATTTACATGACAAAGAAACAGGGTTTTTTTTTTTACACGCTCCACAGGTGGGCGGAGGTATTGTACTGGTATAAGTGACGATTCCCCGACATGTTTCGCGGTATGGACCGCTTCTTCAGGAGGCGTCTAACAGTACAATCTGGCTCACCGAACTAGTCCAAAAGGACCAGAGATGCAATGCATTGAGGCACCCAATGGGGTGCTCCCCCTGGGACAGACACGGTAGGGATAGGATGGCACCAATGCTGTGAAGATGTATACTTGTACCCGGGACAAAGCTCAGAATGTCTGGCTATAGCAGCTCACAATGTACCAATAGTGATAAATATAATCATGAAGATGGCAGATTTGTCATGGTGGAATCTTGATATTGAAAGTCAGAACTACTACTGTTTAAGTAGTGCTTGTCTCTGGTAAACTAGGATCCACACATGCGATGGATAGATATCGGGCATGAATCTGGAGGTACATGCAAGTATGCTGGTCCCGGGTGATGGTTGTGCAAGTATGTGGTCAGGAAGTCAGAGAAAATAAAGAATGCCCTTATTTGTATACATGTTCTGCGTCAGTATCTCAGAGGTTTACCAATGACAGCCAGGCAATCAGGCTGGTCTACAATGTGTTTTTCTAATGACGGATTTGCTTAAAAATTATTGCATTATATAATTTCATCTTCCAAAGTCAATCTTTATTAGTTGTGGTTGCCGTACTCAACAGGATGACAACACTGCAGTGACTTCATTCCTGGCCATTCAACATGGTCACCTGGAGGATTACCTGGCAGGATCAGCAGGTATTTATGAATGGAATTAAACAGCACAATGAAGTAGCACCGTTTGGAATTCTTGGTTGTGATCTATGAGCATTTTTTTTTTTATTGTTGGGGAATAGTTTTACTTTTATACACCAGCAGAAGGAAAAAATGCCATGTACTGTAAATGGTTCATGAGGACTCTGTTAAAAGGCACTCTTGTGGCAAATCGACCCCCTACCTCCTTTTTTTTTCCATACATCTAATTTACTAGTAGGTACTCAGTATAACCTATACATACTCATTAGGTGAGGCGTGCTGCTCATGATCTTATATAGCACTGTACTTACAAGTGTCTGCCAGTAATTAGCTGACGGTTAACACCATCTTTTGTATGGAATGTGTCCAAGTGTTCCTGTACTGAATTACAAATAAAATGACTTGTGTATAAAAAAAAAAATGTACCTGTTCAAAATTACAAAAAGGTTCTACGTAACAACAAAACCTACAGTCCTTGTCTTCTTTGCACCGCCTGTATACTGCTGTTCAGAGTATATAGGACCTGGGGGCCCCACGCCTTTCCTTTTTTTAATTTGGGTACGGGTTCCCCTTAATATCCATACAAGACCCAAAGGGGCTGGTAAAGGGCTGGGTGGGGGGCTACCCATGCCATTTTTCTCAATGATTTTCATCCATATTGCCGGGACCAGACATTACAATAAAGCCGCAAGCAATTTTAAATGACTTTTTTTCCTTTAGAAATGTCATTTTGTGCAGGGACAGTTCTAAACACGAGAAATATGTGCCACTTCACAAGCATACTATAGAAACCCTCACAGGTACGATATTTAAAGGAATATTGCACTTTTTTTTTCACTTTAAGCATGATTAAAATCACTGCTCCCGAAAAAACGTCAGTTTTTAAAACTTTTTTTTGCATTGATACATGTACCCTAGGGCAGGACCCGGGTCCCCAAACCCTTTTTAGGACAATAACTTACATATTAGCCTTCATAATTAGCACTTTTGATTTCGAACATTCGAGTCCCATAGACTTTAATAGTGTTCCAAAGTTCATGCGAACTTTCGGTCCGTTCGCAGGTTCTGGTGCGAACCGGGGGGTGTTCGGCTTATCCCTAAGCATATTTAGAAAAATTTATATTTCACTCACATTTTTGTCAGTTAGTCACAATAAACTGTGGTTAAAAGAAATTAGAGACATTTGCATCTCTAGTAGATTGTAAGTGCAGCAAGTCAAAAATAAAGGTTATCATTTAGCAACATAGTAAGTTGGTAAGGTTTGAAGAAAGACAACAGTTCATCCAGTTCAATCTCTGTAGGTGTGTGTGTAGAAAAATCATTTCCCATACCCCCTTAAATTGTTTTCATTAAGATGCACATCCAAGAGTATTTTAAAACTATCCATACTTCCTGTCGACACCACCGATTGTGGAAGGGAGTTCCACATCCTTACTACCCTGACAGTGAAACCCCCCTATGCAGCTTAAGGTTAAACCGCTTCTCTCCCAGTCTCATCATGTGGCCCCATGTCCTCTTACACTCCCCGGGACTAAAAAGTTTCATACTTACGCTGGGATCACCCTTGAGATATTTGTATATCGCAATCATATCTTCTCTCAAGCGTCTCTTCTCCAGGGAGAATACATTTAGCACTTGTAGTCGTTCCTCATAATTGAGTTTAGGGATGAGCTTCGAGTTCGAGTCGAACTCATGTTCGAGTCGAACTCATGTTCGACTCGGACATTGCCTGTTCGCCCGTTCGGCGAACAGCGAACAATTTGGGGTGTTTGTGGCAAATTCGAAAAGCCGCGGAACACCCTGTAAAAGTCTATGGGAGAAATCTAAAGTGCTAATTTTAAAGGCTTATGTAGCGATACCTTCAAATAAGAGGGCCGCAGATTTAGTTTTGGGCCCTGAAGACAGCTCCGCCAACCCCCCGGCAATTTACTCGACCCCCTACTGGCACAGTTAGTCTAGGGAAAATTGGGTATATCTTATGCTCTATGATTAAATTCAAACACCAAGGCAGTGATAGAAGAATAACAAATTTACTTTCTATGGCAATAAAAATCAACAGTGACAACAGATCATATGAATCTATCCTCAGAGCTCTGCAGCAATAGTCACACTATAACTATTAAGATATGGCGCACACGCACCACGTGTAACAGTACTTCACTATGCGCCCTATGGCGCAGCAACTAAATAACTACCTAAATGGCCAGGCCTGACCATATAACTCAGTCTCTAGGAGGTAAAATTCTTTGCATGCAAGTCTTTAAACGGTGGTGCACATTTCAGGAACACATTTGTAATCCAAGGGGGGGGGGGGTAAAAATGCCAACACAGTACACTCCACTAGAGATCCGTTTGACTCAGTTCAGCTATGGATCTCCAGAAGGGGAAAAAGAACTAAAGTAGGAACTGGTGGGCCACGGCAGTCTGTAGGCCTAACAATGGTATATAGTATTTGTGGATTGAGCATGTGCTCGCTCACCCCTCCGGACGCGATCCCAGTCCGGGAACTTCCACCTGCTGTGTCTCCACACACAGCGTCTGCAGCGGTCTGGTCTCCGGCTCAGCAGCGGTTGAAGAAAACCGAGTCAGATGCCACCCAGGCTCGCGATGTAGTGGAAGGCTCTTCAGGTAGCAGCGCAAGGCCCCAGGCTTCTGGCCTTGCCCCAGAGCGGATCTGCACAGCAAGATCTCCCCCTTGAAGTCTCGTGTCCCAAAGAGACCGAGCCCAGGCTCACCTCCTCCTTTTATAACCCCTCCCATGAGTCTCTGGGGTGGAAACATTGCCGAAAGGGGTTCTGGGTAAGGTAGTCCTGGGAGTCTTAAAGGGGACCCTGCTACACTTATATGCAAGTTATTGTCATCAAAAGTGCTTGAGGACCCGGGTCCTGCCCCAGGGGACATGTATCAATGCAAAAAAAAGTTTTAAAAACGTCAGTTTTTTCGGGAGCAATGATTTTATTAATGCTTAAAGTGAAACAATAAAAGTGAAATATTCCTTTAAATTTCATACCTGGGGGGTGTATATAGTATGTCTGTAAAGCAGCGCTTGTTTTCCGTACTTAGAACAGTCTCTGCACAAAATGAAATTTCTGAAGGAAAAAAGTCATTTAAAAGTACTGTAATCCCGGCAATACAGAGAAAAGTAATTGAAAGTCATTGATAAAAAAAAAAAATGTGTGGGGTCCCCCCTAATTCAATTACCAGGCCCTTCAGGTCTGGTATGGATACTAAGGGGAACCCAGCGCCAAATGAAAAAAAAAATGGCGTGCGGTTCCCCCCAAAAATCCCCTTATGGATTTTAAGGGGAACTCTGCGCCAAATTAAAAAAAAATGGCGTGGGGTTCCCCCAAAAATCCATACCAGACCCTTATCCGAGCATGCAACCTGGCAGGCCACATGCCCTCAACATGGGGAGGATGCTTTGGGGTCTGGACCCCAAAGCACTATGTCCCCATGTTGATGGGGACAAGGGCCTCATCCCCACAACCCTTGCCCGGTGGTTGTGGGGGTCTGCGGGCAGGGGGGGCTTATCAGAATCTGGAAGACCCCTTTAACAAAGGGGACCCCCAGATCCCGCCCCCCCCTATGTGAATTGGTAACGGGGTGCATTGTACCCCTACCATTTCACAAAGAAAGTGTAAAAAAAAAAAAAAAACACACAGACACAGTTGGGATAAGTCCTTTATTAAAAATAAAAAAAAGAATAAAAAAAAAAAGACTCCAGCGGTGGTAATCCACTCTCGATCTCCACTCCAGCGATGTCGGTATCCTGCGATGGATGATCTATCCAGGCTCCAGCGACGAGGAACAGCACACGATCCTCTCTTCACCTGAGCAGAGACACCACGGGAATGACACCGCCGAAGCCTGACAGGTCTTATGTAGCTGAGGGCGGGGCCACCCATCAGGTGACCCCACCCCCTCTGATGCAATGCAGGTTTCCCTTGCATCAGAGGGGGGCGGGTCACCCGTCACGTCACTGGGGAAGGCCGGGTTTCCCCTTGCGCCAAAGAGGGACGGGACACGTGAAGGGTGGCCCCGCCCTCAGCTACATAAGACCTGTCAGGCTTCGGCGGCGTCATTCCCAGGGGAGGCTCCGCTCCGGTGAAGAGAGGACCGGCAATTCATTACAACCACGAGTACTTTTAAATGACTTTTTTTCCTTCAGAAATGACATTTTGTGCAGAGACTGTTCTAAGCACGGGAAACAAGCGCTGCTTTACAGGCATACTATGCACACCCCCCCAGGTACGAAATGTAAAGGAATATTTCACTTTTATTGTTTCACTTTAAGCATTATTAAAATCACTGCTCCCGAAAAAACTTCAGTTTTTAAAACTTTTTATTGCATTGATACATGTCCCCTGGGGCAGGACCCGGGTCCCCAAACACTTTTTATGACAATAACTTGCATATAAGCCTTTAAAATTAGCACTTTTGATTTTTCATGTTCGTGTCCCATAGACTTTAACGGGGTTCAGATGTTCGAATGAATTTATTGCCTGTTCGTATGTTCTGGTGCGAACCGAACTGGGGGGTGTTCGGCTCATCCCTAATTGAGGTCCTGCAGTCCCCATATTAATTTTGTTGCCCATCTCTGGACTTTCTCCAGCTCCAGCACATCCTTTCTGAGGATTTATCAGAATGATCACATGAATGGACTATCATGGCACTACATACTGTGGCAAATAAGTACAAGTATAATGTATGATTGAGTAACTTTTATTGCAACGTTGAAAAAAGTTTTTGCTTGTATGCATTATGCCGCGTACACACGACCGTTTTTAATGTCATGGAAAAAAACTAAGTTTTTCTTGACGTGATTCTTCTCAAGCCTGCCTTGCATACACACCAGTGGTGGAATTTTCAGGGTCGCAACAGTCGCAGTTGCGACTTGGGCCCTGTAGTTCTGCCAAGTCCGGGGGGCCCGCCACCCGCCCGTGTGAGGGGCCCAACCGCCGCCCGTCACAGAGTTGCTGGTAGGGGCAGACTGACCATTTGGTCAGATTATAGCTGCCCCGCCTCTGCAATGCCTCCTTAGCCAATAGGAACATGCTGTACACGCCCCCTTCCACAGCGCGGCTTTTTTGACCCAAGAGCAGATGCCGACTGCTGGAGGAGAGGAGAGGGAGGCGGGGACACAGCCTGCAGTGTGGGACGGACTGCTGCCTGATAAGGTAAGCTGTCTGAGCTTTACATAATGAGTTCTTGTCGGTGTATTAGCTTGGTGAGCAGTGAGGAAGAGGATGTGTTACCTCTAGCATGGCTCCTCCTGTCTCAGAGGCTATTAGATCGATTTTGTGTGTGAGAAGTGCACTGCTGCTGGAGGAAGAACATGAATGTCTCCCCAATCTCTACTAACTACATCTCCCTACTCATTAGCTGCCCACCACTAAACAAGCATAGTCCCCTCCTCTCCTGTATTACCAACTAATGTGTCTGTGAGCTGCTGGGGCACTACAAGTCCCAGCATGCCAGAAGATGGGGGCAGCAGTGTGTTCAATCAGGCTGATTTTTGGGTGAAAAATGCTGGTGTGTGTGTGTGTATATAATGTATGTATACTGTGTGTATATACTGTATGTATACTGTGTGTATATATATATATATACTGTATGTGTGTATATACTGTATATATAGTGTGTGTGTGTATATACTGTATGTATAGTGTGTGTGTGTATATACTGTATGTATAGGGGTCTGTACTAAGGGAGTGTCTATACTGCGGGTGTCTGTACTAAGGGGGCTGTGTATACTGTGGGGGTCTGTACTAAGAGGGGCTATGTAATACACTGTGGGTCTGCACTAAGTGGGTGTCTATACTGCGGGGGTCTGAACTAAGGGGGTGTTTATACTGCAGGGGTCTGTACTAAGGGTGTGTGTGTATACTGCGGGGGTCTGTACTAAGGGGATGTGTGTATACTGCGGGGGTCTGTACTAAGGGGGGTGTATACTGCAGGGGTCTGTACTACGGGGGGTGTCTATACTGCAGGGGTCTGTACTAAGGGTGGGTGTGTATACTGCAAGGGTCTGTACTAAGGGGGTGTGTGTATACTGCAAGGGTCTGTACTAAGGGGGGTGTGTATACTGCAGGGGTCTGTACTAAGGGGGGGTGTATACTGCGGGGGTCTGTACTAAGGGGGGGTATATACTGCAGGGATCTGTACTAAGGGGGTGTGTGTATACTGCAGGGGTCTGTACTAAGGGGGTATGTGTATACTGCAGGGGTCTGTACTAAGGGGTGTGTGTATACTGCAGGGGTCTGTACTAAGGGGGGTGTGTATACTGCAGGGGTCTGTACTAAGGGTGTGTGTGTATACTGCAGGGGTCTGTACTAAGGGTGTGTGTGTATACTGCAGGGGTCTGTACTAAGGGGGGTGTGTATACTGCAGGGGTGTGTATACTGCGGGAGTCTGTACTAAGGGTGTGTGTGTATACTGCAGGGGTCTGTACTAAGGGGGGGTGTATACTGTGGGGGTCTGTACTAAGGGGGATTCTATACTGATGGGGGGTCTGCACTAAGAGGGTGTGTATACTGCGGGGGTTTGCACTAAGGGCGTGTCTATACTGATGGGGGGTCTGCACTGTGGGAGTGTCTATACTGCGGGGGTTTGCACTAAGGGGGTGTCTATACTGATGGGGGGTCTATACTGATGGGGGTCTGTACTAAGGGGGGTGTCTATACTGATGGGGGGTCTGTACTAAAGGGGGGTGTCTTTACTGATGGGGGTCTGCACTAAGGAATGTGTCTATACTGTGGGGGTCTGCACTAAGGGGGATTCTATACTGATGGGGGGTTCTGCACTAAAGGGGGATTCTATACTGATGGGGTTCTGCACTAAAGGGGGTGTCTGCACTAAGATGGGGGGATTCTACACTGATGAGGGGGGTCTGTACTGATGAGGGGGGTCTGTACTGAGGGAGGGGGTCAGTACTTAGTGAGGGAGGGTCTGTACTGATAAGGGGGCTCTGTACTGAGGGAGGATGGTCCGTACTTAGTGAGGGGGGGTCTGTACTGAGGGAGGGGGGGTCTGTTCTTAGTGAGGGGGATCTATACTGCGGGAGGGGGGTCTGTAGTTAGTGGAGAGGGGTCTGTACTGAGGAGGGGTCTGTACTGAGGGGGGACTATAGTTGGTGGAGGGGGGGGTGACACCAATTTTTTCTGCACCAGGTGACACCAACGGTAAGTCAATAAAGTGACAGAGCTGAGCAATCGATGCCAACCTCCACCACTGTGCCTCTTACTGATCCAATCCTCCCACCACTGATTTCATCCCTATCCCCCCATTACTTCTACAACAGAGGTGATGGAGTTGGATAGGGATGAGATCAGTGGTGGGGGGGATGGGATCAGTAAGAGGCACAGGTGGTGGTGGGAGAGGATGGCACCACCGCTGCCACCTCCCTCAAGTACCACTGCTGGTACTTGAGGGGGGTGGTAGCGGTGATCCTTGAGGGGGGTGGCAGCAGTGGTACTTAAAGGAGGGTGGTAGCAGTGGTACTTGAGGGGGGGTGGCTGTGGTGGTACTTGAGGGTGGTGGCAGTCAGAGGCGTTGCTAGGGGGGTGCGGGGGGTGCGGTCCGCCCCCGGGTGACACCCGCTAGAGGGGTGACACCCTCCTTTTTTTTTTTTTTTTTTTTTCTAATTTTTTTTTTTTTTTTAATTTTTTTAAATGTTTTTTTTTTTTTTTTTTACAGCTGACCCATTCATTGATTAATTTCACCCCGCTGGGCTGGAAGCCTGGAACAACACCTCCAGCGCCGCGGCCGCGCCTGGTGTGTGTCCTCCGGCTCCTTATTCTTCCTATTCCTAAATTCCAATGTCATGGACATAAAGTCTGCAAAGTACTTTGGAATCATGTTTGATAGCACACCCGACATATCACATACTGACCAGATGTCCGAAGTGATCAGATATGTGAACATCAAGAATAGGAAAGTTGAAGTAAAAGAAGTGTTTCTAGGATTTTTCCCTTTAAAGGGGAAAAAAGCTGCTGATCTCAGTGTGGATATCTTTAAAAAATTAGAGAGTGATGGACTGGACATAATGATGTGTCGTGCTCAGGGTTATGATAATGCTGCTACTATGGCTGGAATTCATGGAGGTGTACAATCCATTATTAGGGAAAAAAACAAAAAAGCGATTTTTAATGGCTGTGTGGACCATTCACTGAACTTGTGCGGTCAGCACTCTTTTGCTGAGAATGCTTCATGTGTGACATTTTTTGGAACACTTCAGTCAATGTTTTCTTTTTTTGCTGCTTCCACCCATCGATGGGATGTGTTAATTCACCATACTGGAGTGTCAGTGAAAAGATTATCAACAACACGCTGGAGTGCTCATCATGCTGCAGTTAAGCCAGTAAAAGAAAAATTGAATATGTTTGTGTCTGCAATCGAAGCGCTTTGTGATCCTTCTGAAAATATGGACACAAGAGGAGCAGCAGAATGTCTACTGCCTGCTGTCTGTGATTTTACGTTTTTGTGCTACCTATACTTCTGGGGTGATGTACTTCAAGAAGTTGATGTTACACAACAGTACCTGCAGACCAAAGGCTTAAGTCTGGACAAGGTGGTGACAAAGCTAGAGTCACTAAGACTTTTTCTGTTTGAAGAGCGCAGTCACCTAGTGGAACATGCAATTAAGCAGGCACATTTAAAATCTAAAGAATATGGAATTGCCGTAGAGAGAAGAGCCAGGTTTAAGAAGAGGATGGCAGGGGAACAGGCACGTGATGCTGGAGGCATAAGTCTACAAGACGAGAACAAGAGGGCAATGCTTGAGTGCATTGATCGCTTCCATTCTGAACTCCAGATCAGATTAAGAGCCATCATGGAAGTTGCAGCCATGTTTGAGGCTGTTCAAGCAAAGAGTCTCATATATGAAACTGAAGAAACATTAAAGGTGTCCATTCCAAAACTGACCACTTTTTATGACGAAATATCTGAGAGTGAGCTGTTAATGGAAATACCCAGACTGAGGAGACATCTCAAAGCAGCCAAGATCAACCTAGAAGAAGTCAAAGATTGGTCGGCTTTACAAGTTTTGACCTTCATAGCAGAATGGGACTTCATTGAATCTCTTCCAACCCTTTCACTATGTCTAAAAATATTTCTGACAATCTGTGTGTCTGTGGCTTCATGCGAGAGGAGCTTTTCAAAGTTGAAGCTGATAAAAAACTATTTGCGTTCAACGATGGGACAGGCAAGGCTTTCTGATCTTGCAATATTATCAGTTGAAAGTGAACTAGCGAAATGTATTGATTTTGATGATGTTGTTCACAATTTTGCAGCTGTCAAGGCTAGAAAAGCAAAGTTTTGATTTAGATGTTAACTAAATGCTTTCATATTTGTTCCTGTTTTTGTGTTATTTATTTATTAATTCAGTAAAGTTTAAAGTTAAAATAAATACAGTTCTTTAACAGTTTAAGCTTTGATTTCTATTATTTTCATATGATTTTGTTATTCAAATTTGCTAGTTGATTGATAGTTATTAACGGCACTACTGTTGCCAATATATGCAGTGTTATTAGGGTGAAAAAAATTATTGGGGGGGGGGGGTGACACCATGTTATACCGCACCAGGTGACACCAACCCTAGTGACGCCACTGGTGGCAGTGGTGGTGCCATCCTCTCCCACCACCACCTGTGCCTCCTTACTGATCCCTATCCCCCCACCACTAATCTCATCCCTATCCCTCCCATTACTTCTACAACAGAGGTGATGGGGGGGTTGGGATGAGATCAGTGGTGGGGGGATGGGATCAGTAAGAGGCACAGGTGGTGGTGGGAGAGGATGGCACCACTACTGCCACCGCAGCCACCCCCCCTCAAGTACAACCGCTGCCACCCCCCTCAACACCAGCACTTCCACTGATCCCATCCCTCCTCCCCACCAGCACTGTTACTGATCCCATTCCCCAGGTCAGATTTAATTGATCCTATGATTGCTTCATAGGATCCGCAACCAATGTATTGCTTCATTTATGTGAAATCCCTGGTGATATGGTCAGTCTCTCTGCTTTCCAATTAAAAACTTACCACATTAGGCAGGAGCACACAGCATGGTCAGTACTCTAGTTAGGCTGGTAACTCTGTGTGCTCTCCTCCAATGATCAATAAATGTTTTACTTTGTTGTACGGTGTAAAAAAAATAATGTTTTAAAATCATTGCCCTTCATGATTTCTTGCACCGAGGCCCTGAAGTTTCTAGTTTCGCCTCTGATACACACTATCGTGAAAAAAAATGCTTGAGCAAAGCGTGGTGACGTACATAAAGGGGAAGTTCCATTCGGATGGCGCCACCCTTTAGGCTGCTTTTGCTGATTTCGTGTTACAGCGTGTTAGTCAAAGTTTGGTGTTAGCCGATTTGCGCTTTTGAGTCTCTGTGCTTTTCAGTCCGTTACAGCATGACGAATGTGCTATCTCCATTGCGAGCACTAGTTTTACCAGAACGAGCGCTCCCGTCTCATAACTTGCTTCTGAGCATGCGCGTTTTTTTTGCCGTCATTAAAGCGTACACACGGCCGTTTTTCACGATGAGAAAAATGACGATGTGAAAAACAACGAGAAAAAATAGAGCATGTTCTAAATTTTTAATGCCTATTTTTCTCGACGAGAAAAATTCTCTGGAGCCTACACACGATCGTTTTTAATGACTGATTTAAAAAATGGCATTTTTCTCGTCATGAAAAACGGTTGTGTGTACGAGGCATAAGAGGCAGTCTTTTCCATATGGAAGGCAGTTTTATTCTCTAAAGCTGATTTACAAGTAATTTAGGATACATCTTTACTCTTAAAGGAACATGCCCTTGAAGTGACCCTATTGCCACAATGGGGATAGCAGGTGTAGCACCTTTCCCCATTTAAGGGACCGGCTGGTTTTGTTTCGGGTCTTTAGCAATTACCTCTCTAGAGTGGATCCCTTTTCTCCGTTGTCTAGGTAAAAATCTCTTGGATTAAGGCCAATGTCCACACAGGAGTAAAAACCTAATCAGCAAGGTTTTATTCTTTATTTTTGAGTTAAACTTGAAGAGAGAGAGTAGGAAGTTGAGAGAAGTTGGGGAAGGTTCAGGCATGCAACACTAAGGCCTGGTTCACACTGGGGCGACAAACGCTCCGACATTGGGAGCTTATGTCGCATGACGTGTGAAAATCAATGTTTCCCTATGAGAGCCGTCTTAACTGGTCCGACACATGTCGGTCCGACTTTGAGAATGCTCCCTGTACTACTTTGGTCCGACTTTGATCCGACTTCAGCTCATTGACTATCATTGAAGTCGGATCAAAGTCGGACCGCAGTCTTGCATGATCCGACTTTGGCATGCGACTTGTGCTGTGCTGCTCTTGAGGGGGAACTCCAGGCCAAATTTTAAAGAAAAAAACGGCATGGGTTCCCCCTCCAGGAGCATACCAGGCCCTTGGGTCTGGTCTGGATTTGAAGGGGAACCCCATACGCCGAAAAAACGGCGTGGGGTTCCCCCCAAAATCCAAACCAGACCCTTATCCGAGCACACAACCTGGCAGGCCGCAGGGGAAGAGGGGGGGGGGACGAGAGAGCGGCCCCCCTCCCTCCTGAACCGTACCAGGCCGCATGCCCTCAACATGGGGGGGTTTGGTGCTCTGGGGCAGGGGGGCGACCTGCGGCCCCCCCACCCCAGAGCACCCTGCCCCCATGTTGATGAGGACAGGGCCTCTTCCCGACAACCCTGGCCGTTGGTTGTCGGGGTCTGCGGGCGGGGGGCTTATCGGAATCCGGGAGCCCCCTTCAATAAAGGGGCCCCCGGATCCCGGCCCCCCACCCTATGTGAATGAGTATGGGGTACATCGTACCCCTACCCATTCACCTGGTGGAAAAAAATTGCAATAAAAAAACCACACAGCTTTTTAAAGTATTTTATTGCACAGCTCCGGGGGTCTTCTTCCGACTTCGGGGGTCTCCGGTGTCGTCGCCGCGCTCTCCGGTTCTTTCTTCTGCCGGGCCACCGCTAACTTCTTTAGCTCTTTTGCTAGCGGAGGCCCGGTCTTCTCCGTCGCCTTCTTCTTCTCCCGCTATCCGGTTCTTCTCCCGCTTCTTTCTTCTGCCGGCCCCTCCACTAACTTCTTTAGCTCTTTTGCTAGTGGAGGGGCCGGTCTTCTCCATCGCCTTCTTCTTCTCCCGCTATCCGGTTCTTCTCACGGTTCTTCTCCCGCTTCTTTCTTCTGCCGGCCCCTCCACTAACTTCTTTAGCTCTTTTGCTAGTGGAGGGGCCGGTCTTCCCGTCGCCGTCTTCTTCTCTCTTCTCCTGCTCGATGTTGACGCGTCGCTTCCTCCCGCTGTAATACTGGCTGTCCGCTCCGCTCCGCATTAATATAGGCTCCTCATGACGTCACAGTCACATGTTCCCATGACGTCACAGTCACATGCTCCGGGGCCATGTATCCCATAGCATGTGACTGTGACGTCATGAGAAGCCTATATTAATGCGGAGCGGACAGCCAGTATTACAGCGCTAGGAAGCGACGCGTCAACATCGAGGAGGAGAAGAGAGAAGAAGACGGCAACGGGAAGACCGGCCCTTCCACTAGCAAAAGAGCTAAAGAAGTTAGTGGAGGGGCCGGCAGAAGAAAGAAGCGGGAGAAGAACCGAATAGCGGGAGAAGAAGAAGGCGACGGAGAAGACCGGCCCCTCCACAAGCAAAAGAGCTAAAGAAGTTAGTGGAGGGGCCGGCAGAAGAAAGAAGCGGGAGAAGAACCGGAGAGCGGTAGAAGAAGAAGACGACGGAGAAGACCGGGCCTCCGCTAGCAAAAGAGCTAAAGAAGTTAGCGGTGGCCCGGCAGAAGAAAGAACCGGAGAGCACGGCGACGACTCCGGAGACCCCCGAAGTCAGAAGAAGACCCCCGGAGCTGTGCAATAAAATACTTTAAAAAGCTGTGTGGTTTTTTTATTGCAATTTTTTTCCACCAGGTGAATGGGTAGGGGTACGATGTACCCCATACTCATTCACCTAGGGTGGGGGGGCCGGGATCCGGGGGCCCCTTTATTGAAGGGGGCTCCCGGATTCCGATAAGCCCCCCGCCCGCAGACCCCGACAACCAACGGCCAGGGTTGTCGGGAAGAGGCCCTGTCCTCATCAACATGGGGGCAGGGTGCTCTGGGGTGGGGGGGCCGCAGGTCGCCCCCCTGCCCCAGAGCACCAAACCCCCCATGTTGAGGGCATGCGGCCTGGTATGGTTCAGGAGGGAGGGGGGCCGCCCTCTCCTCCCCCCTCTTCCCCTGCAGCCTGCCAGGTTGTGTGCTCGGGTAAGGGTCTGGTTTGGATTTTGGGGGGACCCCCACGCCGTTTTTTCGGCGTAGGGGCGCCCCTTCAAATCCAGACCAGACCCAAGGGCCTGGTATGCTCCTGGAGGGGGAACCCATGCCATTTTTTTTCTTTCAAATTTGGCCTGGAGTTCCCCCTCAAGATTCATACCAAACACAGTGCCTGATATTGGCGGGGATCCAAGTCGGATCCCCATTCATTGAAAGTCGGACATATGTCGGCTTCATGTCGCAGGGCAAAGTCGGATCCAAAGTAGGACAGATGTCGTGTCGCACTAGTGTTAAGCCAGCCTCAACCACTTCAATACCAGGCACTTATACACCTTCCTGCCCAAGCCAATTTTGAGCTTTCAGCGCTGTCGCAATTTTTTTTTTTATAAATTGTTTTTATTGAATTTTCTAACACGTACAAAACATACAGCTTAAGCACCTACAGTCATAAAAAAGAACATGTACAGATGAGAATACAATTGCAATGTGAACCCAACGATACAATGCACAGCCATGGAAGGGTACAGCAGCACCGCCCAAATAGATCAAGTAGGGCACCCAATATGGTAAGACCCACTAGTCAATGAACACATATCAGAGGTCATCGGAGGAAGAGGGAGGTAGAAGAGCAAGGCAAAACCTTGACACGATGATCTGGTTCACCCCCAACTCCCTAGGCTGTTTCGGGCTCATCTAACCAATTGCGCCAGACCTTGTCATATTTCAGTGGGCAGCCCCGATTGGCATAGGTATCTTTGTATAAAGGAAGGCTGCCGTTTACCAAGTGTTTCCATTGCGCCAAAGTGGGGGGGGTAGGCCTCTTCCACTGCATAGCAATATTCTTTCGGGCATAAAAGAGCAGCAAGGAAATTAGCGTGCGTTTGGTAGAGGATGGTACAATGGTCTCAATGAGCCCCAAAAGGCACACCTCCATTGCCAAAGGCACAGCGACTGAAGCAACTCTGTTAGTTAGATCCAGCACCATTTCCCAATACTGTTGGACCCCTGAACACCGCCAGAAGATATGGGAGAAGTCGCCTGGTGAGGCGCCGCATCTCCAACACCCCGAGGAGTGGGCCGGGTCCATCCTATGCAGTCTGTGTGGGGTAAAATAAGCTCTATGAACTATTTTGTACTGCACTAATCTGTCTCGCATGGAAACTAAGGAGTTGAAGGGGAGGTCCCACACGTCGTCCCAGTCATCCCTATCTAATGTGGGGATATCAGTCTGCCATTTATTCCAGAGTTTATCCAGAGGTGGAAGAGACACAAAGATCAAGAACGAATAAAGATGTGAGGTGGGTTTGTCTTCACAGCTAAATCTAAGTGTCCTCTCTAGTTCCGACTGGGCCACAATGCACGAAGATTGTGGAAATTGCGCCGTAAATGCGTGGGACAGTTGCAGATATCTAAATAGGAAATGGTCGGGTAAGTTGTATTGGAAGGAAAGGTGCGAGAAGGGGAGTAGGGAGTTTTGAGATATTATGTGAGACACAAGTTTGATGCCGTATTTTGTCCACGCGTAAGGGTCAGGGATCTTGTAGATGTGAGATAGACTAGGGTTCAGCCAGATAGGGGCATTGGGGGAGATTTCAGACTGTTTACATTTCTCAATAGCTAATCCTGTCCGCCATGCCCGCAGGGTGGTAAGCATAGAAGGGGTCAGAGGATACGGGGCACGAGGGCCCCTAAAAAGTAGTAATTGAAGAGCTTCCCACGAACCGACCACCGTTGCTTCCAGCACAGTCGACGAGTTCGTTCTGTCCGGCTGCAGCCACCACGCCGCAGTCACCAACTGCGCGGAGAGGTAATACTTATGACAGTCCGGGAATGCCATGCCACCCTGCGTTCGTGGCCTCATTAGAGTAGTCAACCTATATCTGGGAGGAGAGGGGCCCCATAAGAAGGAAGAAAAGATGCAGTTTAATTTTTTAAAAAAGGACTTGGGCACCCATTGTGGGGAGTGGCGGAAAAGATATGTCAGTTTGGGAATAATCTTCATTTTTATGAGATTAACTCGCCCCCATAATGACAGGGGCAGATTACTCCAGGATTTGAGCTTCGCCTGGGACTCCAACAGTACCGGGGCTAGATTTAAGGATATATAATCTGAGGCTGAACCAGAGACATGTACCCCCAAGTATGTAAAGGAGTCTACCCACAGGAGGGGGCTATCAGGAGGGGATGTGGACCTAGCCGCTGGATCAATTGGGAACAGGAGGGATTTAGACCAATTTACCCTAAGACCGGTGACCTCTGCAAAGGTGTCCAAAATATTTAGCGCTCCCTGCAAGGACGGGCCGGCATCATTTAGGAAGAGTAGCATGTCATCAGCGTACAGGGCCACCCTCTCCTCCAGCAACCCGAGTCGGAGACCCCTAATGTGCGGTGAGGTGCGAAGTGCCTCCGCCACCGGTTCGATAGCGAGGGCAAACAAAGCCGGCGAGAGAGGGCAGCCCTGCCTCGTTCCCCTGGTAAGCCCGAAGGGGGCCGATAGTCCACCCCCCAAGCGCACCGAGGAAGTGGGGCACTTGTAGATCACCTGGAGCCACCTGATAAACTGCAAAGGAAACCCCATCCTGCGCAAAGTTTCCCACAAGAAGGGCCACTCGACCGTATCAAAGGCCTTTTCCACGTCCAGAGAGGCCACAGTACGAGATCCCTTATTGAGGTGGTGAGCGTGTATGTTGGTGAATAGTCTTCTGAGATTCACATCCGTGGACCTACGGGGCATGAAACCTGTCTGGTCTGGGTCTATCACTGAGGGTAGCATGGGGTATAACCGAAGGGCCAGAAGCTTAGTCAGAATTTTAAAGTCAGAATTAAGCAATGCAATAGGACGATATGAAGCACAGGAAGTGGGGTCCTTGGGAGCCTTATATATCAGTGTCAAGTATGCGTGATACATTGAAACAGGCAGACTACCGTCTGCCAGGCATACAGTATACAGTTGTGCCAGCAGGGGTGCTAGAAGTTCCACATGAGCCCTATAAAAGTCTATTGGAAGCCCATCCGGCCCCGGCGCCTTGCCGGGGGGGAAGGATCAGATAGCCTTTACGACCTCCGAGACCGCAAAAGGTTGGACCAAAATCTCTCTTTCGTGGTCCGAGAGCCAGCCAAGCGCCAACGGGTCTAACAGACCATTCAGCGCCTCCGGCCGAAACTCTGAGGACAGACCGGACGAGTATAACTTGCCATAAAAGGAGTTAAACGTCTGTAGAATATCAGAGGGGGAGGACACCGTCCCGCCCCCCGGGGTCTGCAGGGTGGATACAAGTGTAAGGGGTTGGTCGTGTTGTGCCATCATGGCTAGTAGGTGGCCATTCCGGTCACCCTGTTCAAAGGCCCTCTGTTTACCTCTATACGACTCGAGTCGCGTGACCTCAGCCAGGTGCAACTGCAGTTCCCTCCGAGCCACCATTAGTAGGTCAAAGTGAACTGGGGTGGGGTCATTGCTATACTTAGCAGTGTGATCTTCAACAGCCTTCTGCAGCGCCAGCGCTGCAGCCGATTGTTGTTTTTTGATGCTAGCATTAGAAGAAATATACTGTCCCCTCGTGAAAGCTTTAAAGGCATCCCATACAATATCGGGAGAAGAGGAGTCTTTATTATTTTCCCAGAACTCAGACAGCAGGGGCGGCAGCTGGCCAGCGAGGTCAGGATGAGAGACCCATTGTGTGCCCAACCTCCAGAGCGAATCGCTCCGGGAAGCCGGGGAGCGAAGCACCACCACTAAGGGATTATGATCGGACAGACTGCTAGGCAGATAGGACGTCTCCAGAACATCCGCTAACAGTGCAGGGTTGGAGAAGGCTAGGTCTATCCGCGACGCAGTCTTATATGATGCTGAAAAACATGAATAGGCCCTTGTGGTAGGGTGCTTCCACCTCCAGATCTCCACCAGCCCCACCGCCTGAGCCCAGGCAGAGAGGTCCATACACTGTTTCTTAGTCGGGGCAGGTCTATCTAGCTCAGGTGATAAGATGGCATTAAAGTCGCCCATTACCAGAAACTTCCCCGGGCAGAAAGGTGAAATTTTTTCTAGAACCTCATATAATAATGCGGAGGAAAACGGGGGAGGGATGCATACATTAAGAACAATATACCTGACAGACCATAGCGTGAACACCACTATCACAAATTTCCCCTGGGGATCAGTACGGATCTCCTCAATTACACAGGGGAAATTCTTATGGACAAGAACCGATACACCTCTGGCGTATGTAGAATAGGTGGCATGTATCGCTCGCTGTATCCACGGTTTCTTGAGAGTCAAAATCTTGCTGCCCGTGAGGTGAGTCTCCTGAAGGAGAATAATCTGGGGGGAGTGAGATTTTAAGTATTTGAATAAAAGGGCTCGCTTAAATTTGGAGTTAAGACCCCTGACATTCCAGGAGAGAACGGTGAAGGAGTCTACTACTTGACTAGCCATTGGATGAAGGGGAAAAACAATTAAGGAGATACTCTAGAGGGCATGTACCGGTGCACCCCACAGGCAGCAAGATCCCGGTCACACTGCATAAAATGCTGACAGTACTTAAGCGTAACTCAAAACAAAAGCATACAGATAAGAAATATAAAACCATAAGAACAAGGGATGACTAAATCCCTAATCAACTTCCCAGGCACGGTGCCTATCCTACTATACCCAGCCTACCTCCTAACAGGGGGGGAAAGTCTGGGAACAGTTTTTACCCAAACGAAAAACTTTTATAAAGAGTGTTAGTGAACCCTTACACTGGGGGCCCTACACTTCTTGTAGCAGTTCATCCACTCTGTCGACGGACAGTGTCGCATCCGTCACGTACGAACAAGAAGCAGAGGGACGTGGGATATCTATCCCATAAACCTGTATCCTCAAAGTCAGCGGAAAATAAAGTCCGTGCTCTAAGAGGAAAAACAAAAAACAAAACCAAAAGCGAAAACAAGGGCAATCTAAAGCCTCGTGGGGGTCTCGTGTAAAAGTACATTTGAAGTAACTCCGGTGGTTGAAGAAGGTGTAATAGGATATAGCGAACAAGGAAGTGGAAGATCCGTGCATCAAAGGTGACCGTGAGAAGATCTCATCAACGCAGGTTGGTCAGCCAGTCGTCAGCATCCGCTGGGTTATCAAAGAAGCGGACCGTCCCCTCATGTTGGACTCGTAGGCGGCTTGGGTAAAGCATGCCATATTTAATGTCCTTATCTCTAAGTCGTTTGCGGACATCGTTGAAGGTTTTCCTCCTTCTCTGCAAGTCCGCCGAAAAGTCAGGGAAGAGGAGGACAGAGGAGTTACAATATTTGAGCGTGGGAGTTGGCGGGCTTCCGACAGAATCTTGTCCCTGTCCCGATAGTTAAGAAAATGGACTAAGAAGGGCCTGGGGGGTTTCCCCGGGGTGGCTCGGCCCGCGGGCACCCGGTGGGCCCTCTCCACCACGTAGGTAGGGGGAACATCTGTAAGGCCCAGGAGATTTTTAAAGAACTCCTCCGCAAATATAGCAGGGTGGTCTCCCTCTTCTCCCTCAGGCAAACCTAGGACTCTGACATTATTGCGCCTCAGCCTGTTCTCGGCATCATCTGACTTTGCGACGAGGGACTGCACTGTGCGCTGCAGCTCGGTAATGGAGGCGGTATGGGAGGCCGTAAGATCTTCAGTGGTCGACACTCTGGATTCAGTTTCCGCCATTCTACCCCTCATTTTGTCAAGGTCGTTTCGTATGAGGTTACATTCTTCAGCGAGGTGGTCAATATGCACCAAAAGCGAGGTCCTACTCTGCTCGATCGCAGCGAGGATCACTGCTGTACCATCTTTAGCCAGTGGGGCTGGCCCCTCTGTCGGCGGAGCTTCAATGGGATCCATTTCTAAGCCAGCCAGCAAGGCCCGAAGCCGACCCAGAAGTATGGGATCAGGTTGTGGGGAAGATGGCGGTGGCAGCAGGAGTGGTACGTTGGTCTTTGCGGCTTTCGAGGACCTGTTCCCTTTTTTGGAGGAGGAGGACATCTGACAATTCGACAGGGGGGGCCCACTCTCAGGAGATTTGACGGTGTTCAGACGAGCACCCAGGAGGTAGGTAAGGGGCGACCCAGGCCACAGCAGGTGTCTCGGGAGGGATTATGTCAGGTGCCGCTGCAGGTACCAGGCAACGACAGCGGTCACCGGCCGCCTCCCACCCCACAGTAGACAAAGAAGTAGGGACAGGGTGATAAGGATGAGAAGCTGGGACCAGCGCAGCAAGGCTGAGGCAGAAGGGTGGCAGAGGACCGGAGAAGCTGGGCTCCAGGGGCAACGCAGCCGCTCCAAATTAGGCAAGTTCAGTGCCACAGCACCCCAGGCCTAGGCAGGGATGACAGGGCGTGAGAAGGCAGGCGATCCGCGCTGTTGCGCTCGGTGATGTCGGCCGCGGTGCACTTCCGGCGGGGCGGCGGTCTAGGAAAGACCGGTGCTTCGTAGGCCACACTAGGCCGCACCGGGTCGCGGCCTCCACTGATCCCTTTTTCGGCCCAGCGGACCTCCGGATCGGGCCAGGAAGGTGGATGGGCAGGCAGATGTGGCCGGATGACAGTCCCTTACCTGCAGGCAAGCTGGGATCAGGTCCTTGCAGTGCAGCACCGTAGCAGGCCGGGAAGATGGCGGCGGCCTCAGGTGAGTGGAGGATTCAGGCGTGCAGGCGATCCGGGCAGAGAGTCTCCACAATTTTGTCCCAGGATGAGACAGGGGACACAGGGGAACAGGCTGGAGTGAGTTGTTTCTCTTTTAAATCGATGGAAATGCACGGATGGCAAAGGATTCATACAGGATAGCCGGAGCTCTTCAAAAACACGTCCTCTGGCTCTCACATCCGGACACGCCCCCCCGCGCTGTCGCAATTTGAATGACAATTGCGCGGTCATGCTACACTGTACCCAAACAAATTTTTTATCATTTTGTTCCCACAAATAGAGCTTTCTTTTGGTGGTATTTTATCACCTCTGCGATTTTTATTTTTTGCGCAAACAAATTGTAGCAGGTGTTTGTTTTAAGGCCCAGAGACTACCATACCCAGGATGCATTTCCCCGCGCAAGGACTGCTGGGGTGGGGTATTTAACAAAGGGGCAAACCGGAGTACGGTCTCTTTGGACATCGCCCGCCCAGCAAGTGGAACTCTCTGCTGAGTCTGCTGTTCCGGATAGGGCCTGAAGCCAAGGCCCTGTATTACCCAAAGAGCCTTCCATTTCCACCAAGGAGCCGGAGGGAGGTCCCATCCTGCCATCTGTCTGCTGCTGCTAGGAGGACCGAAGACACGGAAGATACGGACGTGGATTGGTCCGGTTGGGTGAGAGAGCACCTGCTCAGAGATTAGTGCAGGACCTCTAGGCCTAGTGTTTGCTGTTCGGGACCCACCCGTTAGAGTTTGCATACGCACACCGGAGGGAGAGTGCATGTATTAACAGTAGTGGCTTTATCTTTGTTCACCAAGTTCAACCTTTATTCCTGTGGATTACAATTTGTCTCCAAAAGTGCACCACCATTTGCTAGGGAAGATTCTTCTCTACGGAACTTACACATAGTTACAGTCAGGCCTGATTTATCAGTGTAGACATTGCTGGGCGCCATCTTGCCCACGAGGGAGGAGAGCTGCAAAGGGGAGTCTGATAATTATCTTTGCACTGTATTGTATATCTGTCTATTGCTGAACACCTTTTATTGCAGGGCTCTGCATATACTAAAGTATACTGTTTATCTGTTTAATCATGTCCTTCAGTAAAAGTACCAGGAATTAAGCAGATCAGTGTTGGTGTTATTACTGTACAGAAGAACGGTCAGTGTTAGCTATATCACTGTGTGTGTGCTTTTGTTGCCGGATTGTGTTGCCTAAGGTTACAGGCCTCACAATCCTATCATCCCCTACTAACTGTGCCAAGGGAGGGTAGAGCCAATTGCTGGGGGTTGACAGCGGTGTGTTACAGGCCCAAAATCATATCAGCGGCTCCATTAGCTGGGGGTATCGCTACAAAATAAGAAAAGAGCGATGGAAAAAAGACCGATGGGGCCCACACACAATCGATTTTTCAGATGAAAAAAGTCCATCTGTCTTTTTTCATCATAAAAAACGACCGTGTGTATGCGGCATTAGGTAACACACTGAAAAAAACCTTATTATCTGAAAATGATTATTGTTAGCGTATGCAAAAATTTATATGAATATTAATCAATAATAAAAATATCTGTATGTTCTAAAGATGGTCATAAACAAAAGAGAGACAAACAACAACTGTTTATAATTGATTATATTATGGAAATAGACAAAAAATGTAGAAACAACTGGTAACAAATCCAATTTTTATAACACACAAATTTCAGAAATAAAAAAGCAAAATCAAATGTAAGCAAATTAGGAAAATTGACAAAATATGCAGCTTTAGTTACTCACTGAACTAAAAGGGTTGGTTTGCTAAAAGCAAGTACATTGTTTATTTTGAAGCGAAGTTGCACTTTGCAAAAGGATTTGCCCCAGATCTCAGTAAATGAGGTGAAAATCTCTTTGGGTAAAAAATATCCAATCCCGTTTATAGAAAATAAAAATATATGTACCATTTTTGCTTGCACATGGTTGTATGATTGAAGTCAGCAGAGCTTAATTTCTTTCACTAAGCTTCCTAAGTGCAACTGCAACGTCACCTTTAGTAAATCAACCTTAAAGCCTCATACACACGAACGAGTTTCTCTGCAAAAACCAGCAAGAAACTTGCTGGCAGAGATTTCTTGCCGAGAAATTTGTTCGTGTGTATGGTTTCTCGTCAAGAAAAGCGATAAGAATCTCGACGAGAAAATAGAGAACCTGCTCTCTATTTTCTCGTCGAGATTCTCGTCAGCCTGTTTCTCGACGAGAAAATTGTGTGTGTATACACTTTCCTTTTCGCCGGGAAGCCCGCGCATGCTCGAAATGACTTCAACGCATGCGCGGTAGCTTCCTAGGCATAGGTAGGGTGAACAAAGATGGCGGCGATGGCATCGAATGTGACGAGCGCATGCTCGTCGTATTCAATGACGTCACCGCGTTCGCTCCATTCAAAGAACCGCGGGTTCTTTGAAAGGAGCGTGTGTACACTCGGCCGGGACAAGTTTCTTGTCCAAGAATCTCGTTGAAAAAAACGACATGTTTTTTTCGACGAGAATCTCGGCCGTGTGTACGAGGCATCAGTCTCCTTTTCTCTCAGTTAAATTGCTTTCCCTTCAAGTTAATCCCCCAACTAAAAAATCTCACACTCATTCTAAAGCCTCGTACAGAGCCTCGTACAGAGCCCCGTACACACGGTATGACTTTTGGCCCACAAACTTCATTTTGAGCAAGTTGGACCAACAATCCGACCGTGTGTACGCTCCATCAGACAAACTTTTTTTTTTTTTTTTTTTTTTTCATCGGACAAATGTTGGGTCTGCAAACGGACAAACTTTTGCCCAACAAAAGTCAGATGGAGCAAAGTCCGACTGTGTGTACAGAAAACCATCGGACTTTTGTCCGATGGACAAAACAAATAATGTTACAATCAACCAACAATAGCAGAAGTTGACCAAAGGGTGGCGGTAAAGAGCAGAAAAGAGCAGAAAAACCATGTGATGTTGGAAAAAGTTTTGGGAAAGTTTGCAGAAAAGTCAGAGCGTGTGTATGCTATGGGTGTTCCCGACCAACTCCAAAAAAACACGGAAAAGTCAGATGGAAGTCCGACCGTGTGTACGAGGCTTTAGTCTTTGTTGAAAACTACCGGGCTTGTTGCATCACGTATATACAAACTTTTTGTGTCATACTATAAAACTGAATAATGAATTGGTCCTTCTTTGCTCACATTCAAGTATTAAGCCAACAATTATTTTTATAGTGCTGTAAACGTAATTTTCTTATGAGAATTTGAATTGCTGTTGTTCTTAGTGAGATTTCCTGTTCACTAATATGCAATCCCTTGTAGAAATTACCTAGTAATTTACATATAGGTGAGGCTACTACTAAAAGTTCACGTGGTCAAATATTAATTTTGAGGCAAGAAAATGTATTGCGTTGTAATGAAAACAGGAGATCTCACCATCTAACCATTTATTCACTCTATCAGCTTTTCCCAAAATGTATATGACTATATATCAGGGCTCAAAATTTCAAGTCCTGAGCTACTAGCCAGGCCTCAAGGGTTACTCGCCACCAGTTGCCCCACCCAACCCCTACCCGGCCCGCCCCTAATCAAGCCCTCATAAATTATCTCAACAAATAACACTTAAATGTTTTATGCAAAATTACATTACAAAAATAAATATTAACAACAAATGTATCAGTTCCTCTCAATGCAGGCTCACCTGTGCCCCATCAATGCAGCATGACCTGTGCCCACCATTGCAGCGTCACTGTGCCCCACATTGCAGCCTCACTGTGCCCCACATTGCAGCCTCACTGTGCCCCACATTGCAGCCTCATTGTGCCCCACATTGCAGCCTCATTGTGCCCCAATTGCAGCCTCACTGTGCCCCAAATTGCAGCCTCACTGTGCCCCAAATTGCAGCATCACTGTGCCCCAAATTGCAGCCTCACTGTGCCCCAAATTGCAGACACAATGTCATTGTGCCCCAAATTGCAGCGTCATTGAGCCTCAAATTGCAGCCTCACTGTGCCCCAAATTTCAGCCTCACTGTGACCCAAATTTCAGCCTCACTGTGCCCCAAATTTCAGCCCCCCCCATGTGATAGAAATGAAATGCGTAAACGGAGCAGACGGAAATCTCCGAGGCTGATCAGCTGTTCTTCAGGTTTACACGGCGCATGCGCAAGCAACACGCCACAAGCTCCCGATGCTCGGGGCGGCTCGGGGGAGTGGAGAGGATGGAGGAGCGGAGAGATGGAGGAGCCGCACAAACACAGGGGCCTTCATATACGCCGCCCGGTCAATATAGTGTGAGCTGCCTGGTATCAACAGGTCAAATGAGTGAAGGAGGGGAACAGGAGAGGGAGAGAGAGAGAAGAGAGGAATGGAGGGGGTAGAGGAGATATGAGAGAGAGAGGAGAGATGTGGGATCAAGAAGAGAGGGAGAGAGAAGAGATGAGAGAAAGTGCAGGAAGGAGAGGGAGAAGGAGAGAGAGAAAGAGAAAGAGAAAGACAAGGAGAGAGAGAGAAAAACAGGGAGAGGGAAATAGAAGTGCCGAGAGGGATGGAAAAAGAGAGAGGGAAAAAAAGAGAATGCAAAAGATTGAGAGAAAGAGAGAGAGAGCAGCCAAAATATAAGAAGAGGGACAGTGACAGCAGCCAGTGAGAGAAGAGGGGGAATGGTGAATCCAGGAGACAGATGAATGTGGTGGGAATAATAAAGGAGAGATAAGTGGGAGGAAGGTAAGAAGAGATGAGGGACAGGCAGAATCAGAGGAAGGGGAAATGGGGGGAAGACAGAGGTAGGAGCAGAGAAAAGGAGGACAGCACCGATTAACTCTTACCTCCCAGACTCATGGAGGAGGCGGGGCTGTGTGAGAGTAAGCAGAGCAGAGACAATGTCAGCTGTTACAGCGTGTTTTACTGCTCTGCGATCCCGCGGCTTTCCTCCCCTATATGCTCTCTTCCACGTCGCGCTGGGAGAACGTCTCCCGCTCAACCCTGCCCGCCGGCGGTGCTCGCCCCCCCTCTCCCAGGCAGCCCAGCTCCTCGCCAGACCTAATTTTCCACTCGCAAATTGCGATTAGGCGAGTGGAAAATTTGAGGGCTGCTATATATACCTGGAAAGGTTGAGAATGTGGATTTGTGAGGACTTAAAGCAGTATTAAGCCCAAAAGCAAACATTTATTATATTTTAGCTCATCAGTTCTTAAATGTGATATGTGTATTCGTTTTTTTTTTTTTAGGCTTGCTTCCTTTCTATTTTCATCTGGTGATCCAGTCAGCAAGTCTATTATTTTTCAAAAGAAAAAAAAGCTCATCAGCAGAATGTATAAGTTTACATGGAGGAGACAAACCACTTAAACGGGTTGTAAAGTCTCCACTTTTTTCACCTTAATACAGTAAAGGCTTGTATCCAGTCTAGGCAGCGGGCAACAGACATCGGGCATCAGGCAGTGGGCATCAGGCATCAAGCAGTGGGCATCAGGCAGTGGGCATCAGGCATCAGGCAGTGGGCATCAGGCAGTGGGCATCGGGCAGCGGGCAGCAGGCATCGGGAAGCAGCTCCTGTGTCCTTTCCTCCATCTGCCGTGCGTCTTCTCCCCTCCCCCTAGGTGTCCAATATGATCGCCTGTCCTTTCAGCCAATCGGGTAACGGGACTCAGACATGCTTCCTGATTGGCTGGGAGGAGGATCAGTGTTACAATAGTGAATATTAATTTGCTATTGTAACACATTCTCTGCCCCCGAGCCTACCCTATTTGGAAGCCTATTAGAGCCTCTGGCTCTAATCAGTACTTTAAATCCCTCCTATTGGAATTCATACATCCGACATCCTGCAAGGGGCCGGACGCAAGGATATGAGGGCAAAGGCATGGATGGGGGGGCGGTACCCGTGTGCCCTTAATGGACGGGCCGCCCCTGCCTTAATGCATTCAAGGTGAAAAACCTTCTGTGCTGCAGTTGCTCCCAGATCCATTGGCTCCCGCTGCTGTCAATTAAATCCAGTGACACGGGAGCGGGGGAGCGGGGCCGAGTCCTGATGTCTATGTCAATGGACGCAGCAGCGGGACTCGATGAAGAGGAGGAGCACCACCGGGGCACCCCAGAAGAACGGGATCGAACTGCCCTGTGCAAAACCCTTGCACAGAGCAGGTAAGCAGGGCCGAACTGGCCTACCGGGATACCGGAACATTTCCCGGTAGGCTGCCTGCCCTGGGGCTGCTTTGAGCTATGCAGCGCTCCTGTCCCTCATCATTCTCCTTCCTCCTGCCTACTTGTCACACAGCAGGAGACCGCTGTGTCATGGAGCTGAGCGTGAAATGTTCGGCCGTGCTGTGACAAAAGTACCGCCCTCCTCCTAGACCAGCTTGTGTGATAGACGCAGTGTTCTGTCTATCACATCAGCTGGTCTAGGAGGAGGGCGGGACTTGCAGCCTAACGGCAATGATGGACATGGTGAGGCGGCAATGATTGGCACGGCGAGGCGGCAATGATGGGCATGGTGAGGCGGAAAAATGGGTACAGTAAGGCTGCAAAGATGGGCATTGTTAGGCTGAAATGATGGGCACGGTAATCCTGCAATGATGGGCACGGTGAGGCTGCAATGATGGGCACAGTGAGGCTACATTGATGGGCACGGTGAGGCAGCAATGATGGACATGGTGAGGCGGCAATGATTGGCACGGTGAGGCTGTAATGATGGGCACAGTGAGGCTGCATTGATGGGCACAGTGAGTCTGCATTGATGGGCACGGTGAGGCTGCAATAATGGGCACGGTGAGGCTGCAATGATGGGCACAGTAAGGCTGCAATGTTGGGTACCGTTAGGCTGCAATGAGGGACACAGTGAGGCTGCAATGATGGGCACAGTGAGGCTGCATTGATGGGCACAGTGAGGCTGCAATGATGGGCACAGTGAGGCTGCATGGACGGGCACAGTGAGGCTGCATTGATGGGCACAGTGAGACTGCATTGATGGGCACAGTGAGGCTAAATTTGATGGGCACTGGTGAGGCTGCATTGATCTCTTGTATCATGTCCGCAGTCTCTGACCATCTCTTATACCATGTCTGCAGTCTCTGACCATCTCCTGTATCATGTCTACATGCTCTTACCATATTTAGTGTCATGTCCTCTGTCTCCAACAATCTCCTGTACCATGCCTACAGCCTCTGATATCTCCTGTACCATGCCCGCAGCCTCTGACATCTTGACATCTCCCGTACCATGCCCACAGCCTCTAAACCATCTCTTGTATCATGTCCGCAACCTCTGGCCATCTCTTGTCTTATATCATGTCTGCAGTATCTGAGGGAGTCTGGAGAGGAGTCAAGAATGGGAGCACCGCTGGGATGGGGGTCATGGGAAAAGTCAGACATGTGTGGACTATGGAGAGGAGACTATAGGAAAACCAGAGCCACCAAGCTGGAGCCAACTGACTGAGCTCTGCAAGGTGCACCTAAGAGGAGGTCAGTCAGGGGCGGATCCAGAGTCTTTTCTCTGGAGGGGCACTGCCAAAAAATATGTTTTTTTTGTGGGAAATTTATCGGGGAAATGGCTGGTGTCGGCGCTTCAATCATCCCGGCACCATGGTTGTTATGGTGTCAGGATGATTGAAGTGAATTAT
This sequence comes from Rana muscosa, assembly GCA_029206835.1. NCBI lineage: Eukaryota > Metazoa > Chordata > Amphibia > Anura > Ranidae > Rana > Rana muscosa. Next base: position 18,293,680 of record JARGYO010005626.1, read on the forward strand.
TTCTATTATTACATTGTAATATAAAATTAAATAGTTCAATGCAGAATCAGTGGGAGCCCCGAGTGTGTCACTTGCCACCGTCGCCTGCAATTAGTGGGAGCCCTGAGCGTGTCACTTGCCACACATTGCGGATTGTCACTTGCCACGTCACCTGCACATCTTGTGGATTGTCACTTGCCACACCTTGTGGATTGTCACTTGCCACATCACCTGCCACACCTTGCGGATTGTCACTAGCCACACCTTGCGGATTGCCACTTGCCTGCCACCAGATGCAGATTGTCATTTGCCACGTCACCTGACACAATTTGCGGATTGTCACTTGCCACGTCGCCTGCCACACCTTGTGGATTGTCACTAACTTGCCTGCTAAGGTGTAGTTTAGGTTGTCTCTTGCTGTGTCCCAGACTCCCAGAGTCAGGCAGCAGAGACATAATGTAATCTCTCTGCTGCCTGCACAGTGAGGGCGGATTGCAGGGCAGGGCAGGCACGGGCGGTGAGAGATGATCTCATCTCTCTGCTCCCCCGCTCCCGGCTAGCTGATTGGCCAGCTGCCACACTGAGCCTGCTCTCTCACTCTCACCTGCGCTGCCAAAACACTGAACAGCACGGTCTGCCCACGAACCGCGCCGCCCGCCCTCAAACCGCTCCGCATACGGAGCCGCCCGCTTTCTTACCCGTCTGTGGAGCCGCACGCTATCGCACCTGCCCGCAGAGCGGCCCGACGTGACTCACTGACGTCACTCGTTGCTAGACGCCAAGCGGCCCAGTGGAGGGACCAGGTGTTTGTATTGTCCTTGCAGTAGTTACTGTATCCTCAGAGCTTTCCCCCATTTGGGCATACGTAAGCTTCCGTGGAGGACGAATGGTTCTCTTCGCTCTCTGTTCTCTTGGGGTAACTGTCTCCATCACCAAAGGTTCTTCCTCTGGGGTAGGTGTATTGGGTTCCAAGATTTCTGGAGCATCCAGATCAGGTGCGGGAAGATACAGAGAGTTCCTTAGATCTTCAGCAGGGGGCGACTCTATGGCATCTGCCCACTCATCAGACAGAGGGCTGGACGGGACAAACTCAGTGGCTTCCACACTTAATGTACTATCCAGAGTATCTTCAGAAGGCGGAAGGTCTATGGTCAGAGGCTCAGGGGCCTGGGACGGCCACAACCATTCAAGCTCTTCTTCTTCATATTCACTTTGATCAGTGACATCCATTCCTCCAGACTGAGGTGCCTGAGACCGAGTATTGGGCCTAGGTGTATTCAGACTTGAGGATAGTCCAGGGGAATCCTCTACAGGAGGTATCCGAACTGCTTCTGAAAGTGGAAGTAAGTGGTTTCTGTGCCAGGTCTTCAGCGGCCCTATCTTCCCTTCTGGCTTCAGCTGATACACCGGCAAGCCTGGTAACCTTTTGCAGATCACATAAGGTTCGGGTCTCCATCTGTCTGCTAGTTTGTGCTTCCCAGGGACTCCCAAGTTCCGCAACAGCACTCTGTCTCCGGGTTGCAAGTCCTGTATTCGAACTTTGAGATCAAAGTTCCTCTTGTTCCGGGCTCCTCTTTGCCTGTTTAAACGCCAGTTTCAGACTCTTCCTCAGCCTATCTACATATCCGTTGTGCGAGGTGGCTGATGTGTGATCCATTGATATGCCGAAGCCCAGATCCACAGGCAGTCTTGCTTCCCTGCCAAACATTATTCTGTAGGGAGAGTACCCTGTTGCATCACTGGTTGTGCTGTTATAGGCATGCACTATTGCCGCTATGTGCTTGCTCCAATGTTGCTTCTTCTCGCTGCTCAGAGTCCCCAACATATTTAACAGAGTCCTGTTGAATCTTTCCGGTTGGGCATCACCTTGGGGGTGATAAGGGGTAGTACGAGTTTTCTTTATACCTAAAGAGTCCAGCAATTTCCTAATCAGTCTCTCCCCTGGTCTGAGTGCAAGCGCTGTGGTAGCCCGTAATGCACAAAGTATTTTTCCACCAAGATTTTGGCTACGGTGGAGGCCTTCTGGTCTTTAGTTGGAAAGGCCTGGGCATATCGGGTGAAATGGTCGGTTATCACCAGAACATTTCCATGTCCACTCAAGTCAGGTTCTAGACAGAGAAAGTCGATGCATACCAAGTCCAATGGTCCTTGACTCTGCAGATGGCCCATTGGGGCAGCTTGACATGGTAATGTCTTCCTTTGAACGCAGCGAGCACATGAGTGACAGTACTCCTCCACTTCAGCCCGCATACAAGGCCAGTAGAATCTACTCCTCACAAGCTGGAAGGTTTGTTCGGCCCCAAGTGGCCATGGTTATCATGTAGGGCAGCCAAGACAGTTCTTCTGTGTTTTTCCGGCAAGAACAGTTGCCACTTCTCTTCTAGGTCATCAGAGGGGCCCCTTCGTTAGACCACCCCTTGATGCACCTGCAACTTGTCCCATTCTTTGTGAACCAGTCGAGCCACCTTTGAGGGGTCCTGCTGGAGCCTGCCTGGATACTGGTCTTCTAGTGCCTTCAAAGCTAATCTTCCCCAAGGATCTTCCAACTGGTCTCTTCTTATGTCCTTCTTAGACAGCTTTGGCAAGTCGTCCTCGCCAATCTGGGTCATGTCACAATAACACTTAGGCACCCCCACTACCGAAACTCCAATCTCTTCCGCCCTTGACCCGCCACTAGCTTGAAGCTGTGCTCCTTGACACAAGGCCCGTACCCCATCTGCGGTTACCTGGGTCCAGTCTTCTGTGTGGTGAGTGGGTGTATGAGCCCTTCTGGACAATGCATCTGTATCACGATTCCCAGCCCCAGGCCTATACTTCAGACTGAAGTTGAATCCGGCCAGGGCTTCCAACCAACGGTGGCCAGTGGCATCCAGCTTGGCCGTGGTGAAGAGGTAGGTGAGTGGGTTATTGTCGGTCTTTACTGTAAAGTCAGCTCCATACAGGTAATCTCTGAGCTTATCCACGACTGCCCACTTTAAGGCCAGGAATTCCAACTTGTGGGTGCGGTAGTTCTTTTCTGCTGGTGTTAGACTTCTACTGACATAGGCAACGGGCCTTAGCTGTCCTTCATACTCTTGGTACAGCACACCTCCCAGACCATCATGGCTGGCATCCACATGTAGTTCATATGGTTTCTTAGGGTCAGCATAGGCCAAGACCGGGGCAGTGGTCAGACTTTTCTTCAACATTCTGAAGGCTTCTTCACACTTCTCTGTCCACTGGCCTTCCACGGACTCTCCAGGCTTTCTGGGGCCAGTATCATCCTCCTCTCCTTCTGTCTTCAGTAGCTCATTCCACAAATCTATGGTAGTAAGAGCAGAACCCCAGGAAGGATCTGAGCTCAGTCTCTGTAGTTGGTCTGGGCCAGGAGGTAACTGCGTCCAGTTTGTCGGGATCTGTATACACTCCTTCTTCAGACACTGTGTCCCAGATTGTGGACCGAGGATTGGTAAAACTGACACTTCTCCCTGGAGAGTTTTGGTCCCTCTTCACTGAGTCTCTTCAGGACTTTCTCCAATCTCTCTTCATGCTCCTCCAGAGTCTTCCCGAAGACAATGATGTCATCTAGGTACACCAGAACTTCGATAAGATTCATGTCCCCCACTGTCTTCTTTATCAATCTCTGAAAAGTGGCGGGGGCCCCTGACAGGCCCTGAGGCATCCTATTAAACTCAAAGAATCCCACCGGGGTGATAAAGGCTGTCTTCTCTTTGTCTTCAGGGAGCATTGGGATTTGGTAATACCCACTCTTCAGGTTCATGACACTGAACCACTTAGCCCCAGACAGACTCTGTAAGGCATCTTCTATCCTGGGGGTAGTGTACTGGTCGGGTATGGTCCTCCTATTGAGAGTCCTGTAGTCTATACAGAGTCTCAACGACCTGTTCTTTTTCCTGACCACCACGATGGGGGAGGCATATGGAGTCCTGGACTCTCGAATAACCCCTGTTCTCTTAAGCTCTGTCAACTGTTCACGCAAGGCCAGTAGAATCTACTCCTGACAAGCTGAAAGGTTTGTTCGGCCCCTAAGTGGCCATGGTTGTCATGCAGGGCAGCTAAGACAGTCTTTCGGTGTTTTTCAGGCAAGAACAGTTGCCACTTATCCTCCAGGTCATCAGGGGGTCCCCTTCGGTAGACCACCCCTTGATGCACCTGCAACCTGTCCCACTCCTTGTGGATTAATCGGGCCTCCTTTGGGGGATCATGCAAGAGCCTGTCCGGATCCGGATCCTCCAGTGTTTCCAGGGCTAATCTTCCCCAGGGGTCTTCCAACTGATCCCGTCTTATATCTTTCTTAGACAGTTTTGGCAAGTCGTCTTCACCAATCTGAGTCACATCACAATAGTATTTGGGCACTCCCACCACCGAAACTCCAATTTCTTCTGCCCTGGATCCACCGCTAGCTTGAAGCTGTGCTCCCTGACACAAGGCCCGTACTCCATCAGGGGTCACCTGAGTCCAGTCTTCTGTACGAAAAGTGGGAGCATGAGACCTTCTGGACAAAGCATCGGCATCCCGGTTTCCAGTTCCAGGTCTATACTTCAAACTAAAGTTGAATCCAGAGAGGGCTGCCAACCAACGGTGGCCGGTGGAATCCAGCTTGGCTGTGGTGAAAAGGTAAGTAAGGGGGTTATTGTCTGTCTTCACTACAAAGTCAGCTCCATACAAATAGTCTTTGAGTTTGTCTACAACAGCCCACTTTAGGGCCAAGAATTCCAATTTATGGGTGGGGTAGTTCTTTTCTGCTAATGTTAAACTCCTGCTCACATAGGCGACTGGCCTTAACTGTTCTTCATACTCCTGGTACAGCACACCTCCCAGACCATCATGGCTGGCATCCATGTGCAGTTCATATGGTTTCTTGGTGTCGGCATAGGCCAAGACGGGGGCAGTGGTCAAACTCTTTTTCAGAATTGTGAAGGCCTCCTCACACTTTTCCGTCCACTGGTCTTCCATGGACTTTCCGGGCTTCCTGGGGCCAGTGTCATCTTCCTCTCCTTCTGTCTTCAGTAACTCATTCAGAGGTTTGGCAATCCTCGCAAACCCTTCCACAAATCTGCGGTAGTAGGAGCAGAACCCGAGGAAGGATCTGAGCTCAGTCACTGTAGTTGGTCGGGGGCCAGGAGGTAATTTCCTCCAGTTTGTCAGGATCTATAGATACCCCCTCTTCAGACACTATGTGTCCCAGGTAATGGACTGAGGACTGGTAGAACTGACACTTCTCCCTGGAGAGTTTAAGTCCCTCTTCACTAAGTCTTTTCAGGACTTTCTCCAGCCTTTCCTCATGCTCTTCCAGAGTCTTCCCGAAGACAATGATGTCATCTAGGTACACCAGGACTTCAATGAGATTCATGTCCCCCACTGTCTTCTCCATCAGGCGCTGGAAAGTGGCAGGGGCCCCGACAGGCCTTGAGGCATCCGGTTAAACTTGTAGAACCCCACTCGGGTGATGAATGCTGTCTTTTCTCGGTCATCTGGATGCATTGGGATTTGATAATACCCGCTCTTCAGGTCCATTACGCTGAACCACTTAGCCCCAGATAGACTCTGTAGAGCATCCTCTATCCTAGGAGTGGTGTATTGGTCAGGTATTGTCCTTCTATTGAGAGTCCTGTAGTCTATGCAGAGTCTCAGTGACCTGTTCTTCTTCCTGACTACTACAATAGGGGAGGCATATGGGCTTCTGGACTCTCGGATAACTCCAGTTCTCTTGAGCTCTGCCAGTTGCTCACGCAAGTCTTCCAGGTCAGCCAGGGGAACTCGCCGGACCCTTTCCCGGAAAGGTTTGTCTTCTTGCAAGCGGATCTTGTGGGTGGCACTCCTCGCACACCCTACGTCAAATTCGTCTTTTGAGAAGATTTTTCCCCACCTGGTCAGCTGGGCCTTGGCTCTCTCTTTCCACACCGGTGGTAGGGTCATGTTCTCCAAGCAGAGCTTCTCCAGGGTGGGCTCCCCTTCTTCCGTCTTCTCCAGGTCTGACAGGGCCACTGGGGTAGCAGGGTTTACTCTGCCCAGCAACATCCGGCCCAGAATCTTCACAGGGGAGCCAGTGATATTCCTGATGCTCACTGGGATCCGGCCATTCACCTTCTTCAATGCCCTTAACGGGACCACTTTGGGGATCACTTCCAATCCTGGGTGGGAATCCAAAGGGTCTGGTTCCAGAACCACAAAGGGGCCAGGTTGCTCCCACGAGAGTTTCACCGTAGCCTTCAGACAGGTCATTTCACCAGGCTGCAACATCCTCTCCTTGTTGGACAGTCTCCAGACTTTCCCTACCCCCTCTTCCGGGGCCTTCTGTTCCAATACCAATCTCCGGTAGGCTAATTGAAACATTGGGTGGATCTTGGCTGCTGAAGTGCCCTGTTCCTGCACTAGGGGATCCAGTAATCTTCTGACCAGGTCAGTATTGGTCCCTATAATCAGGGAACTCTTGTTGGCTCCTGGTGGGTGAGGGCAAACCACTGCCAGGGTGTCAAAGACCTCAGATTTTCCTGCTACAGAGGGGTCAAAGGCCAGTCTGATAGAAACATAACCGTCGTAGGGAAAGCTTTGGGTGCCAATTCCCCATATTTCTAGATCTTCCAGCTTCTGTAGGGGCAAGTGACTCAAATGTCTTTGATAAAAGTCTCTGTATAAAAGGGTTACTTGGGCCCCTGTGTCCAGGATGGCTCTCGTGTAGACTCCCTCCACTTGAATGGGAACCACAGGGGAGGGTCCCACCAAATTGGCTGGAAACCTCCTCGGGAGGCTTCTTTTTTTGGAATCATGGACTTTCCTTTTTGGGTTTTCTTCTTCTTCCATCTCTTTCTGGATCTTAATCCCTGTTGGGCCTGGTATGCATTGATTTCTCGCAGACTTTGGGGTTTTAACTCCTGACAAGTGGTATTGAGTATCTTGGGAGGGGCATTGTTTCCCTTCTCCCTTGTCTCTTCTGGCTTTAGGATGTTTGTGGAGCTTTCTGTAAATAGTGGGCGCCCGGCTGACTCCTTCACCGGGGCCCTCTAAAGTTTTCCGCCGGCTGGTGATAGGCGCCTCGGTTCTTCCTCGGACTGGGGCACACTCTTCCAAAGTGGCCGACTCCTCCACAGTTGAAGCAGACAGTTTCTCCTCTTTTCCGCAGGGAGGTTGGTGCCGAGGCGCTCTGGTGCAGTTCTTTCCTGCTTTCTTCTTTTTCACTGGTTCCTGAGTTCTTCGCCATTAAAGAAGTCAAATGATCCAGCACTTGAGTCATCTGAGACTTTAAGATCTCCACTTCTTAGTCCCGTTCAGTGGCTATAGCTGATCTGACTCCCACCGAGGGGGAAACGTGGTTCTCTCGACCGCCTGTTGGTCCTTCAACAAAGCTTCTTCATCCCTTATGATCCGCACAAGGTCTGGGTAGCTCAGGGACATGACTCCTTCAGAGGTCTTCAAGTGGAGCCAGACTGGATCTGAACACAATGCTCCCCTCAGGATCTGCTTCATCCTAGTTGCGTCTATGACTTGTGGTAGCATCCCCTTTTTAAGGACAATTTGGCACAGCATCTTATTCAACCTCCGGAAATATTCGGATAATCTTTCTCCCGGCTGTTGAAGGGTATGTTTAAACTGGTATACTAGTTCAGCCACCTTTTCCAGCTGGCCAAATTCTTCCTGTAACATAGCCAGATAATCATAAGCAGTACAAGCAGCATTGCTAAACCTAAGATTCTTCACAGCTTCCGCAGCAGCACCCTTCAAACTTTCGCTTATGCGCTGCTTCTTCTGGCCCTCTGGGACTTCCCATCCCTCTACAGCCTGCATCGCTTGCTCAATCCAGTTGTCAAAGTCTTCTTCTCCGAGTGGGACTGGTTCTTTCCCAGAGAAAATCCTAAGCTTCCGGTACCCGGCTTCCACATGTACTGTACTGCTCTTCTGGCACTTCGTGACAAAGTCTCCCAGAGCATTCAACAGTTCCGGCCCTATAGCGGCCATGGGTGTTCCCGGGGTTGCCGTCCCCTGAGACTTCTCTGCTTTAGGGGATAGTGGTGGAGATATTGGCGGGGGTGATGACAGGGGGGTCTGTAGAGGTTCCCCCTTCACTGCTTCCGTATGCGCCAAGCGGTATATCTGGTTATCTATGGCCTGTATGTTCTGACCTCTAAAGTCTTCTGGTATTCCGCTTCTCCACTCCACTAATGCGTAAGTAAATGAGGTCTCTGGATCTGGCTTTAAATCCATCACCCATGCCTTCTGACTCAGGGACAGCGACTGTACAAGCTGCTTCACCTCGTCTTCCGGCCAGTTTTCCTCTGGGAGTTGGATAACTACCGCCATGTTTGAATCTGCGCCAATTGTTGCGCACCACCGTGTCACTGCTAGCGAGTCCATGCCGGTGCTTCTGGCAGGCTTGATTGCAGCGTGCATTATACAGGGATCCCGGACTCGAGACCCCACGTGTAGCGATACCCCCAGCTAAGAGGGCCGCGGATATAATTTTTGGGCCCTGTAGTGCACCGCTGTCAACCCCAGGCAATTTTCTCGAACCTCCCTTGGCACAGTTAGTAGGGGATAGTAGGATTGCGTGGCCTGCAACTCCCTGGGACACAATCCTATAATAGCACACACACACAGCAATAGGCACAGCTATTCTTACCTGCCTCCTCTGCAAAGTAAATGACACAAACACCAATATACTAAACCTTGTCACTTTTACTTAGATTTGTTAAGTAAGCAGGTACTAAACAGTGTACATATATGTGCAGAGCCCTGCAATAAAAGATTATCTCAATAAACAGATAGATATACAGTACTGTGCATAATGCTAACTGTCCCTGCTGCAGCTGTTCTCCCTCGTGGGCAAAAAAAATGGTGCCCAATATCTACGCTAAGTCAGGCCTGACTGTACTGTATAGAAGTTCTGTAGGGGAAGATCTTCGCTAGCAAAACGGTGGTGCACTTTAGAAGAAAACAACTGTAATCCACAGGGTAAAAGGGGTTTGAATAACTTGGTGAATTAAAGGCAATCTCTAAAGTTGCTCCGATGCACTGTCTCTCCGGTGCGCAGCGCAACACTATTGATAACTCCGGATAACAGTTATTGGGCCTAGAGATCCTATATAGTTCTCTGAGCAGGTGCTCTCTCACCCAACCGGACCAGTCCGTGTCCGTATCTTCCGCTGCTGTGTCTTGGTACACAGGTCTCACGACATCCAAGTATTCGGTCCTTCTGGCAACGATGCAGCAACAGTATGGAGAGACGTCCCTCAGGTTCCTCGGTGAGAGCGGAAGGCTCTTTGGAGAAAGGCCCAGGCTTCAGGCCTTGTATCTCAGCAGGCTCGGAAAGCAGTTCCACTTGCTGGGCGGGCGGTGTCCAAAGAGACCGAATTCAGCCCCGCCCTCCGGTTAAATAACCCGCCCCAGCAGTCTCTGCGCGGGGCAATGCACCCTGGGTGTCCCGTTGCGCACTGGGTACTGTAGTCTCTGGGGTTTTAAAAGGCAATACCCCGCTACAGAGTTATTCCTAAGAAAATATAAAACGCCAAATATCTAAGCAAAACAATGTACAGCTTTGACATTCAAAAATCAGACATAATCATGCCGCCAGGGAGGTTAAGAATGATATGAAATATTTAATTGCATAGTTATAGTAAAACTCAAACTCAGGAAGTAAGAACTAGTATTTGCCCCACCCCCACCTCCACTTCCTAGATTTTTGAAGAATAACAGTAAAACTTTTGGCTTTTGGTCACTTATGCCTATGTACACACGATCGGAATTTCCATTGGGATAAACTCCGACGTATTTTTCCGACGGAATTCCGTTCAAGCTGTCTTGCATACACACTGTCACCCCAAATTCCGACCGTCAAGAACGGGATGACGTACAATACTACGACGAGCCGAGAAAAATGAAGTTCAATGCTTCCGAGCATGCGTCGACTTGATTCTGAGCATGCGTGTTTTTTTCTCCGTCAGAGTTCCACACAGACGAACGGAATTAGGAATTTTTTCCATCAGAAAAAAAGAGAACATGTTCTCTTTCTAAATTCCGACGGAAAAAAGTCCGATGGGGCACACACACGGTCGGAAAATCCGATGAAAAGATTTCGTCTGACTTTTTCCATCGGAAATTCTGATCGTGTGTACAAGGCATTCGAAGTCCTGCCACCAGCTACCCTATTGACAAGGGCACCAACATAATGTCAGATTAAAAACTCTTGACTGTGCGGTTCAGTGCAAACACTATAAATTCACAAATGACCAATAGATCAACCTGTCAGCTGACTGTAACTTCATAGTCCCAGGACCAAAACCATGCAGGTCCTACGGGACAGTGGGTCAATCTGCCTGCAAACTGCATACAATGCTGAAACAATAAATCGGCCAACAGTGACTTTAGAAATTCACTCCATTGATTGAATAGGTACCCATGTGCTACTTATTATTAGAAAGGGCTGTTTATGATACATCTCTTGTCTTTTTTCTTTTCGGAACATAACCTTTTTATCTGGAAAACAAGCAAGCCTTTATCATATTAACATATGAAATCGTAACAATGATGTTCTTCTAAAATTGGTTGGCAAGAGAATGTTGAGCATGCCCAATGACAGTCTTATTCTGTTATCTGCAAAAAAAAAGGTGCTATCAGAGCCTGCTCAAAGCATATTGCTACAATGTGAATTTTTGCTAACAAGTGCATGCAGGGCTTTTTTTCAGCAGGACCACGGGGGAGCGCAGTTCTGGCACCTCCAGCATCTTCAGCACTGAATGTATGTAACAGCAAGGGATGTTGGGGTGTGCTGGAGGGTCTATTGATGCTGGCTGCTAGGAGATTTATTTTCACTGATGGGGATCTGTTTTTGTATGAGGGTATATTGTTGCTGGTGAGTCTTATGTTGCTGGTAGGGATCTACTATTGAGGTAGAGGTCTTTTGTTTCTGGCTGCTGGGAGATATGTTGCTGCTGCTGGGGGTCTAATTTTCTGGGGTGAATCTTTTGTTGCTGGGGATGGGTATTTTGTTGTGGGTGGTCCATTGTTACTGTGTGTGTGTGTGTGTGGGGGGTCTATTGTTGTGTGGAGGAACTATTGCTGCTAGGGTGGGGTCTATTGTTGCTGGGGGGAGGTATTGTTGATGGGTTAAGTTCCATTGTTGCTGGGGGAGTCTATTGTTGTGTGAGGGATCTATTGTTGCTGGGGGATCTATTGTTGCTGGGATAGGGGTCTATTGTTGCTGGGGGGGATATTTTTGCTTGGGTGAGGTCCATTGTTGCCAGGGAGCAATTTGCTGTGTGGGGTCTATTGGGATCTATTTTTGATGGGTGTGGATCTATTTTACTGCTTTTCTGGTTATTAGGGAAGAACAAATTCCATACATATTATTTAGCACCACAAAAAGATACTTGGGGCAGTACTGGGAGGTGGGTAGGGGGTGGAACCAAGGGACGGTGTCAGAGGAGTGTAGGGCACGAAGACATGGAGGGACTCAAAAGGGGGGGAGTTCCTTCACCTATTCTCTTATAAAAAAAAAACACGGGGGGATGTATTTACTGCCTAAATTTGACAAAAACCCTTGGAAAAGATGGCTTATAAATTGTCACTTTTAGAAAGACAAGGTGTACATGGCAAACAACTATCCACCTGTATGCAGGCTGCACCCATACAAAACTATTCTGATGCTTACATTATGGGTTAATTGATAATAATTTTATTTTAAGCACATATAAGTAAAGAATATACATAACCTTTATACATAAGCTCACTGTATAAACAAACAAGATCATAATGTTTTATATGTAAATGTTTTCAGGGAATTACACTATGATTCCATATCAGAAAGGATATGTGAATACCTAGAACACAAAAATGACCTTTTCTGCCAGTCGACACGCAAATGCAAAGTGTGACATTTGTTGAGAGACAGAGCACAATATCTACAGACTTCCTGAGTGCCTAAGGTACTGTAGATAATGTTATTTGATTTCCTCCCAGTAGTCTCTGTGTCGTACAATCCTTCAATCCAACAAAATTGAGTTGGCATTGGAGTAAATTCTTAAAACAGAAATGAAATAGGAAATTTACAATATTCTGTAAATGGTTTTGGCATCCTGTGGCCATTTACCTTATGAGAGCCTAAAATGTTTTTCAGGGACAGCACACTTGCAAATGGATAGTTATGTCACAAGGGAATTGCTTAGAGGCAGCCTAATAATTTGTTTTCTTTACTGCCTGTCTGTACTGGGGCACAAATCCAAAAAATAACCATTAATTTTCTGAGATAATAGTCAAGATGATATCATGACAAATCTATCCCTAAAATAGTTTAAAGACATTTTGCTGTATTTAAAACCAGAGCAAATGTATACTATATACAGTATCTCACAAAAGTGAGTACACCCCTCACGTTTTTGTAAATATTTTCTTCTACCTTTTCATGTGACAACACTGAAGAAATTACACTTTACTATAATGTGAAGTAGTGAGTGTGCAGCTTGTATAACAGTGTAAATTTGCTCCCCTCAAAATACCTCAACAAACAGCCATTACTGTCTAAACTGCTGGCAAAAAGTGAGTACACCCCTAAGTGAAATTGTCCACATTGGGCCCAAAGTGTCAATATTTTGTGTGGCCACCATTATTTTCCAGCACTGCCTTAACCCTCTTGGGCATGGAGTTCACCAGAGCTTCACAGTTTGCCACTGGAGTCCTCTTCTACTCCTCCATGACGACATCACAAAGCTGGTGGATGTTGGAGACCTTGCACTCCTCCACCTTCCATGTGAGGATGCCCCACAGATGCTCAGTAGGGTTTAGGTCTGCAGTCATGCTTGGCCAGTGTCTTGGAGGTGTGTTTGGGGTCGTTATCATGTTGGAATACTGCTCTGTGGCCCAATCTCTGAAGGGAGGGGATCATACTCTTCTTCAGTATATCACAGTACATGTTGGTATTCATGGTTTTCTCAATGAACTGCAGTCCGAGACCATGACACTCCCACCACCATGCTTGACTGTAGGCAAGACCAGTGGCGTATCCAGGGTATGGCACCTATAGCAAGTGCCATGGGCGCTATATGAAGGGGGCGCTCCTGAGTAGCTGGGCAGCAAGGCTTTTTCCTGCATAATTGTGGCTGAATAGGACCAGCAGCAGTGTGAACATCCTGCACATCCAGGGATTGGCGAGCAAGCCGGCTTGATGTGCACTGTGCAGCTCCGATTAAAGACTTCACCTGTCAGATCCAAGCCGTGATGTCGGGTATGGGTGGGACTGCTACTCAGACCCGCCCCCTCTGCCAAACAACCAATGTAATGAAAGAGCCGGCTTACATCATTATTCGCAGTGCTCCTCCCTCTCCTTATCACATCCGCACACCACCTTCCCCATTACTCCCTTACACAGAGGCAGAGCACAGCGGCCCCTCCCCTCTAGCACGTTGTATCTAAGCCCCGCCCCTCCCCCTACGTCCTTTCTGGCATGAGCAGCAGGTGAATGTGAGGTGAGTGTACAGTGAGATTAGGCTGAGCTCTGATTGGATGGTGGGGTATCTGAAACATTCACAGGAGGGACTACAGGTCCCAGCATGCAAGCTGCTTTCTTGAATGATTGTGTGTCTGCAGCTCTGATGTTTGTTATTGTGCCATCACTATGTACAGTGCTGGGGGATATCACTACCTGGGTACTACATGCTGTGCTGGTGGGGGGAGGTGATGTGCCAGGCTGGCCTCCCCCTCAGCTCTCTGTATGTATTGGTGGGATCTCTCATTGCAAATATTGTATCTTTCTGAGGATTGAATCTGTCCAGTGTGTGGGCTCCTGGGCCCCCTACAGGAGATCTGAGTGGGGGATCAGGCACCTAGGGGCGTCTGGCAGTAAAGAGAACCTGTCATCGTCCATTCATATCAAAGTAAAAGGTAAGTACTACAGCTGAGCGCCTCCATTGCTGACACCATCCCTGCAGTCTCCTGCCATCTGTCTGTCTGTTAGGCCCCTTTCACACTAGCGGACCGTATGTCCACTTTTTCATCCATCCGTTTACGGATGAAAAAGGGACATACATTGGTCCCTATGAGATCGTGGGTGTCAGCAGATGAACATCCACTGACACCCGATCTCCTCCGTGTCCACAATACCCCGATTCTGCAGACGGAGGAAAATCCTATTTTTCTATCCGTATGCGGAGCGGAGCGGATCGGATGAACACGGACAGATGGTCCGTGTTCATCCGATCCCCCCATAGGGGAGAGAGCGGAGATCTGACAGGGCAGTCCCTGCACAGTGTGCAGGGACCACCCTGTCATCCGCCGGCTCAGCGGGGATCAACGGAGCGATCCCCGCTGAGCAAGCGGAGGTTCACGGATCCGTCCCATGTGAAAGGGGCCTGAGACACCTGGTGAATGCTTTGCTCTGTGCCAAGGCCCCATCCCTGGTGCGGGGACACATTGGGTACACACTAATTGGGTACACACTATTCATTTTGTTCTCATTCAACCAGCAGGCTGAACGAAAAAAAAACAACTGACGGCTCTGGCTGGCTCTTTGATTACATTGGTTGTTTGACAGAGGGGGTGGGTCTGGGTAGCAGTCCCGCCCATACATGACATCACAGTTTGGATCTGATAGGTGAAGTCTGTCATTGGAGCTGCACAGTGCACATCTAGCTGGCTTGCTCGCCAATCCCTGGCTGTTCACACTGCTGCGGGTCCTATTCAGCCAGAAGTTGACATATATCGCTGGCTGGGACAAAGATATAAAGTGTCAGGATCAGTTGTCTGTTCACCTCCCCAGGTTATTTTTATTTCAGCCTTGTGTAGCCCTGCACTCACAGATCACCACCCCCACTTACTGACTGGGTTCACACTGGTGCGATGTGGGAACCCTGCGAATCCACCGCGGATTCCCACATTGCACCCGACTTGCACAGCAGTTCACACTGCCCTATGCAAACTGCTGGGGAGTGTCAATACAATGTTAATGACTCCCGATTTCAGTTTACATATTGCACTGCGAACTGACAGTTCGGATATGAATCAGATCGCATAGGTGTGAACACCCATGCAATCCGATTCTGGTGCACACCAAAAAAAGGGTCCTGTGCGACTTTAGTCCGAATGCGATGCGATTTCAGCCATACTATTTGTATGGCTGAAATAGCATTGCACAGACATCGCATGTGATTTGCAGTGTGGTGCGAATCACATGTGATTTTGCACCACACAGCAGTGTGAACCGACCATAAAACATAGAAGCCTGACTTATGTAGTTGAAAGTGAAATTAATATCTCTCCCACCACTCCTTGAACAGCCTCCCTGCTTTGCACTACATTCGGAACAAGTGCTGGACTAGCTGACTGCAGTGTGTTCCAGAGGAGGAGGGGGGTGAGCTGCCCATTATCCTTACCTCCTTCCTGCTCAGGGAGTTCAGGAGCTAAAAATGAGTGTGCATCCACTGCACTGAAAGGCAAAAGGAAGCTCTGGCTGCAGTGGATAGAAGAGTCATCTACAGGAAGGAGCTGCTATTACAAAGGAAAACAAGTGGAAGACGGTTGAGCTTTAGGGAGGGGAGATAAGGGCAGAGGAGAGGGGCAATAGTGAAATATGAATGGATGACCTGCTGCACTCTGTATCTAGCACTCTCCTGAACCCTGCACTCTGTGCATAATGCACTCCAGAACCCTGCTCCCTATTCAAAGGCACTCCAGAAACCTGTAGTCTGTACCTAGTGCTCACCTGAGCCCTGCACTCTGTAAATTCAGCACTCCAGAAATTTACTTCCTGTGCATATCAAACTCCTTAACAAGGCACTCTGTACATAGCACACTCCTAAACTCTGTACGTAATGCATTCCTGAATCCTTCCACACATTTTTTTTAAATGATAGTGCTGGGGTTTGTAAATGGAAGGCACTTGTTCTCAGTGGTGCTGCAGTGGCACAACAGTGCAGAGAGGAGGCACCGGCCACAGGAGGACTCAGGAGGACATTACTGGGGTGTGAAGCAGGCCTGGCAGAGGAGGACAGTACACTGATGTGCACAGTGCCTGACTGGAGAGGTGAACGGGACACAGTGACAGAACAGAAGGCGGACACTGATGTGGAAAGGTATAGTAATATGAAGGGGGACAGAGGAGGAAACTATCATGTCCACAGCCTCTAACCATGTCCTGTCCCTGGTTATCTGAAAGATGGGTTTCAAATGTTTTGATAGGGGCGCAGTTTCAGTGCTTGCCATAGGCACCATTTTCACTAGATACGCCTCTGGGCAAGACACACTTGTCTTTGTACTCCTTACCTGGTTGCTGCCACACATGCTTGACTCCATCTGTACCAAATACGTTTATCTTGGTCTCATCAGACCACAGGACATGGTTCAAGTAATCCATGTCCATAGTCTGCTTGTCTTCAGCAAACTGTTTGTGGGCTTTCTTGTGCATCATCTTTAGAAGAGGCTTCCTTCTGGGATGATAGCCATGCAGACCAATTTGATGCAATGTGCGACGTATGGTCTGAGCACTGGCAGGCTGACCCCCCACCCCATCAACCTCTGCAGCAATGCTGGCAGCACTCATACGTCTATTTCCCAAAGACAACCTCTGTATATGATGCTGAGCAGGTGCACTCAACTTCTTTGGTCATCCAAGGCGAGGCCTGTTCTGAGAGGAACCTGTCCTGTTAGACCACTGTATGGTCACCGTGCTGCAGCTCAGTTTTAGGGTCTTGGCACATGAATGGATAGATAAAAAAAAATATTTACAAAAATGTGAGGGGTGTACTCACTTTTGTGAGATTCTGTATATATACAGTATATATATATATATATATATATATTATATTATATTATATTATATTATATTATATTATTTAAGAACATATTAGAGTTTATTTGATACACTTAAAAAAAATTGCTATCCTGTTTTAATTATAGGCTGACAAATGTGTAAGCATGTTTTTTAAAAATGGAGGAACATTTTTTTTTTTTTTACTACCTCGGTACCATGTCCTCATCCAGTTCAGGTTAAGAACCATGAGGTGTATAAGATACAATCTATCATTGACTCCCGTAGGTATAGCGGGCGCATACAGTACCTTATTCATTGGAGAGGTTATGGTCCAGGGGAACGCTCTTGGGTCTCATCCTCGGACATACATGCTCCTGCCCCCTCTGTGTTTTTCATAGACGTTCTCCCCACAAACCTGGTGCCCCTCTGTGGGGAAGGGGTCGTCGAGGAGAGGGTAGAGTCAGAGCTGGGCTTTTAGCAGCTCTCTTCTCAGTGCTCAGGCTGCTCAGCTGTCAGATAATTGTCACCACTCATTGTTTCCACAGTGGCTCACCTGGTCATCATTACCTGCTCATCAGTCCCGCCTACAGCCAGCCCCTTCTGGCTATTTAAACTGCCCTGTTCATTAATTTTGTGCCTTCGCCTGGTCAACATATCTGGAGTGTCTCTGCTGTATTCCTGTGAAAGACTTTGCCTGGCTGACATCCCTACTGGCTCCTGATCCTGTTCTTCTGCCTCTGACTACGTTGATTTCTGGTTTCCTGATTACTGGCTCATCTGATTACCCTTATCATTCCTTTTGTGCCTTTGCCTGGTCAACATATCTGGAATAAATGAATCGGGGGGAGGGGGGGTGCCACTCTAAGTGTAGTATTAAAAAAGAAAAATTTATTGCACAATATTAAAAACACTTACAAGATATAAGTGGAAGTCATGCTCATCATAAATATGCAGTCCTGACAGTTCTACTGCGTCCCACAGGCTCCAACCACCATCCGGATAAGTGGGAAGGAGTTTGGTGGATGTTATGCTGAACAGCTGTGCTTCAGAAGAACCAGGAAGTTGTCGGCTCCACACTGACCAGCTTGAAGCGCGGAAGCGGAAATGACGCCACCAGCATGGGGCGGGAGTAAGGGGTCAGGACTGTCTGTGTGAATGAGAGGTTACCTCTGGTTCCTGATCCTATTCTTCTGCCTCCGACTATGTTGATTTCTGGTTTCCTGGTTACTGGCTCGTCTGGTTACCCGTTTTTGCTTCCAATCTCTTTCTTATGTTTTGACTACGTTTACTGGTCTGTACAATTTTTACCATTACATTAAAGGTGTGATTTTTTTACTGCATTTTCTATCTCAGTCTGATTCATGGTTCCTGACAGTTTCATTGCTGCATATCACCAGAGGCTAGTCACTTTAGTGGGTAAATGTAAGGGTTCATAATTAGTTGAATGTCTATCCCAACCACTGTGGAAACATGCTAGGATACTGGAGAATATTGAGGATCAATATTCACCACCCCCAGCCTACAATCACCTTCCTTTCAGCGATACAACCTATGCAAGCTTTCTTGTCAGCACCGCCTGGTTCTTTTCCAGGTTCAGCATCTTACCTGGATGGCCCAAGGTGCTGGCATGAAGGCATGCTGAGAATGTGCACTGAGCTGTGCATGACCAGCTTGGTGTACATTTTTTTTGTTTTTGTTTATTAGAGTAAAACATGAGCAGCATAACAATCATATACAGCATCACACTGCAAAGTGAGTACAACAGCATCGAAGTAATGTGTCTAGATATGTGGTACTCAGTAATCATAAAAAAGGGACATACAGTACAAGGAGAAATGTAAAATAAGAACAAGAGAAAGAGGGTACAGAGAGAGAACCAGAAAAGATAAAAGGCATGTTAGCATACATAGTCATATACACTATTATACACAATTAACCAAAGTATTGCGACGCCTGCCTTTACACGCACATGAACTTTAACCACTTCAGCCCCGGAAAATTTTATCTACTTCCTGACCAGAGCCTTTTTTACAATTTGGCACTGCGTCATTTAAACTGACAATCGCATAGTCATGCAATGACGTACCCAAACTAAATTTGCGTCCTCTTTTTCCCACAAATAGAGCTTTCTTTAAGTGGTATTTAGTCTTCTACATATTTTTGGTAAATAAAATCGCAATAAGCGCATATTGATAAGTTTGCGCAAAAATTATAGCGTCTACAAACTATGGGAAAGATTTATGGCATTTTTATGGCATTTTTATTATTTATTTATGTTTTACTAGTAATGGCAGTGATCTGTGATTTTTATCAGTGCTGCGACATTGCGACGGACAGATCGGACACTTTTGACACATTTTTGGGACCATTGACATTTATACAGCATTAAGTGCTATAAATATGCACTGATTACTGTGTAAATGTCACTGGTAGGGAAGGAGTTAACACTAGGGGGCGATCAAGGGGTTAAATGTGTGTTCCCTAGATGTGTTCTAACTGTTAGTTGATAGGACTGAATGGGGGAGGTTGTTCCTACCGACAAACAATATCACTGCTCTCCCCTGACAGAACAGGGATTTGCCGCCAGCCACACGATTGCATGTGGCTGGCGGCAATTGTGCCCGTAGGCCACATGCATTGCGTCCCCCGCCATACAGCGGGTCTTAAAGGGGACCCCATACAGGGTTTCACACAGCGGTGTCATTGTGCCACAGTAAAAGTACGTGAGTCGGTCGGGAATCGGTTAATGGCAACCCAGTCTTAGTCCGTAGGGCTCAATAGTGAGTTGGCCCACCCTTTGCAGCTATAAATGTTTGCGATCAAGAAGGAAAAAAAAACTTTTATAGCAGGAGAAATATAGTACTGTATGGCTCATCTGCGATAAAAAGTCTTTGTGCCCGTAGGCCACATGCATTGCGTCCCCCGCCATGCAGCGGGTCTTAAAGGGGACCACATACAGGGTTTCACACAGCGGTGCCATTGTTCCACAGTAAAAGTACATGAGTCAGTTGGGAACCGGTTAATGGCATCCCAGTCTTAGTCCGTAGGGCTCAATAGTGAGTTGGCTCACCCGTTGCAGCTATAAATGATGGCGATCAAGAAGGAAAAATAACTCTTATAGCAGAAGAAATACCATCTGCGATAAAAAGTCTTCCTGCTTGCAAACTTTTTTCCTAAGGTAAAGTTCCTATTAAACAGACCCTCAGTCCTCACTTTTTTAGCATTAAGGCCTCGTACACACGACCGATTTTCTCGTCGTAAACAGTCAAGAAAAGTGCCGCGAGAGTTTTTTTGTCTAGAAAAACGTTCGTGTGTACGAGGCCTAATGGTCAATATCATCTCCCTTTTAACTTTAGGTTATTCAGCAGATAGCCCCTTTGCTGCCAAGGGCTTAAGACTAGGGATGAGCTTCGAGTTTGAGTCAAACTCATGTTCGACTCGAACATTGCCTGTTCGCCCGTTCGCCGAACAGCAAACAATTTGGGGTGTTCGCGGCAAATTCGAAAAGTCTATTTGAGAAATCTAAAGTGCTAATTTTAAAGGCTTATATGCAAGTTATTGTCATAAAAAGTGTTGGGGACCCAGGTCCTGCCCCAGGGGACATGTATCAATGCAAAAAAAAGTTTTAAAAACGGTTGTTTTTTCGGGAGCAGTGATTTTAATAATGCTTAAAGTGAAACAATAAAAGTGAAATATTCCTTTAAATTTCGTACCTAGTGGGGGTGTATAGTATGCATGTAAAGTGGTGCTTGTTTCCTGTGCTTAGAACTGTCCCTGCACAAAGTGTAATTTCTGAAGGAAAAAAAGTAATTTAAAACTCGCGGCTATAATGAACTGTCGGCTCCCGGCAATACAGAGAAAAGTCATTGATAAAAAAAAAAAAAAAATGCGTGGGGGTTCCCCCAAATTCAATTACCAGGCCCTTCAGGTCTGGTATGGATATTAAGGGGAACCCTGCCACAAATTTAAAAAAAATGCGTGCGGTTCCCCCCAGATATCCATACCAGGCGCTTCAGGTCTGGTATGGATTTTAAGGGGAACTCCACCCCAAATTAAAAAAAAAATGGCATGGAGTTCCCCCAAAAATCCCCCCAATTTTTTATTAGCAATAAATGAATACACCCGCCCCTTCTAAAGTGATGCGGAACGTGAGAAGGGGCGGGTCTATTCATGTATTACACTGTGGAGGAAGTTCCCCAGCAGGTCCGCCCCCTTGTATGTCAGACCCCGCCTACGTCACTGGATGAGCGGACCTGATGGGGACATCATTGGCTGCGCCTGAGCGGACCTGATGGGGAACTTCCTCGTAGTATAATAAAAAAATAGACCCGCCCCTTCTCACGTTCCGCGGACCTGATAGGGAACTTTAGAAGGGGCGGGTCTATTCATTTATTACACTGCGGAGGAAGTTCCCCATCAGGTCCGCTCAGGCTCAGCCAATGACGTTTCGTGTGGACAGCGCTGGACATCGGATCGCCGCGAGACACTGGATTTCATCGCTGGAATGTTTTTTTTTTTAATAAAGGACTTTTCCAAGGTGTCTATGTTTTTTTTTTTACATTTTTTTTACACTTTCTTCGTGAAATGGTAGGGGTACAATGTATCCCTTACCAATTCACATAGGGGGGCGGGTTCTGGGGGTCCCCTTTGTTAAAGGGGTCTTCCAGATTCCGATAAGTCCCCTGCCCGCAGACCCCCACAACCACCGGGCCAGGGTTGTGGGGATGAGGCCCTTGTCCCCATCAACATGGGGACATCCTCCCCATGTTGAGGGCATGTGGCCTGGTACGGTTCAGGAGGGGGGGGCGCTCTCTTGTCCCCCCCTCTTTTCCTGCGACCTGCCAGGTTGCTTGCTCGGATAAGGGTCTGGTATGGATTTTTGGGGGAACTCCACGCCATTTATTTTTTAATTTGGGGTGGAGTTCCCCTTAAAATCCATACCAGATCTGAAGGGCCTGGTATGGATATTTGGGGGAACTCCACGCATTTTTTTTTTAAATTTGCGGCGGGGTTACCCTTAATATCCATTCCAGACCTGAAGGGCCTGGTAATTGAATTTGGGGGGACCCCCACGCTTTTAATTTTTTTTTTATCAATGACTTTTCTATGTATTGCCGGGAGCCGACAATTCATTATAGCCGCGAGTGAGTTTTAAATGACTTTTTTTCCTTCAGAAATGACATTTTGTGCAGGGACAGTTCTAAGCACTGGAAACAAGTGCTGCTTTACAGGCATACTATACACCCCCACTAGGTACAAAATTTAAAGGAATAATTCACTACAATACAATAAAATCACTACTCCCGAAAAAAACGGACGTTTTTAAAACTTTTTTTGCATTGATACATGTCCCCTGGGGCAGGACCCGGGTCCCCAAACACTTTTTATGACAATAACTTGCATATTAGCCTTTATAATTGGCACTTTTGATTTCGAACGTTCGAGTCCATTGTATTTAATAGGGTTCTAAATTTTGCGCAAACTTTCTGTCTGTTCGCAGGTTCTGGTGCGAACCGAACAGGGGGTGTTCGACTCATCTCTACTTAAGACGTATGTCTGAACAGAACTGCTTGTAGCTAGCTGGTTCAGTACACCTTTGGTCCTTTGCATTTTCTTCTATAAGCTCGTGGTTGCTTTGATAACCATGAACATATAATAGAAGGGTCCCATAGATCCTTCTTACTAATGAATAGCTGTAATCAGTAGCTGACAAGCCACTAATTGAAGCCATTCATTTAAAATCTAAGTGCCCCCCCCCCCCCCCCCCCCCGTGCCTTGCCTGTCAGATCTTCCCAGCAGTGCACTAGTAATCAGCTATCCCCTGTTCCCCCTGCACAGCCCACTGTCTCCTGTGTGTCCTCCAACAGCACCTAGCTGCCAGACTCCTATTTAGGGTACTTTCAATTTTCACTGTTTTGCAAAAAGCAACAATTTAACATTTAAAATATTTGTTATTTATTAACTCAGTTCAGTTTTATTGTTTAAATTGATTTGGAATTTTGTAAGTTAGTGCTAATAAGAATTTATTGTATTGTACTTTTATAGAAAAGATTGTTTTGACAAACATTAGTGCAGCTACTGCTGAATATACAAACTCTTCAGCATCATCTTTTTATTCTACAGTTCCTGTGCTTTTAGAAAATTTATAGAATTGGGGTACAAACTTTCAACGTTGTAAGTAAAAAAAAGTGAAACATGCAAAAAGGGTCTGGGCACATGAGGGTGGTAAAGAAATTTCTCCTATAAACATGTCATGCTTCCATCAGACATGAATCCCTTATACTATGGGTCATGGGGCACTTTAACCACTTCAATACCATGCACTTATACAGCTTCCTGCCCAAGCCAATTTTGAGCTTTCAGCACTGTCGCAATTTGAATGACAATTGCGCGGTCATGCTACACTGTACCCAAACAAATTTTTTATCATTTTGTTCCCACAAATAGAGCTTTCTTTCGGTGGTATTTGATCGCCTCTGCGATTTTAATTTTTTGCACAACAAATAAAAAAAGAGCGAAAATTTAAAAAAAAACTAAGTTTTTCTTTGTTTCTGTTAATTTTTTTGTAAATAAGTACCTTTTCTACTTCAATGATGGGCACTGATAAGGCAGCACTGAAGGGCACTGATAAGGTGACACTGATGGGCACCGATGAGGTGGCACCAATGAGGTGGCACTGATGAGGTGGCACTGATGGGCACTGATGATGGGCACTGATAGGCGGCACTGATGGGCACTGATATGTGGCACTGGTATGCAGCACTGATGAGCACTCATAGGTGGCACTGATTGGCACTCATAGGCGGCACTGATTGGCACTCATAGGCGGCACTGATTGGCACTCATAGGGGCACTGATGGGCACTCATGGGTGGCACTGATGGGCACTTATGGGTGGCACTGATAGGTGGCATGGACGGGCACTGATAGGTGGGCACAGATTGGCACGGATGGGCACGGATGGGCACTGATAGGTGGCACTGATGGACACTAGTAGGTGGCATTGGTGGCACTGGTGCCCAGCAATGCCAGCCACCACACATTGTGAAAGTGCCAGTCAGTGCCCATTTGTGGGCACTGATTGGCATATTTTTTTAATGTTTTTATTTTATTTATTTATTTTTACTACATGTGGATGGCCATGGGGGCCATCCGCATGATTGGGGCTTCCCTGGTGGTCCTGGGGGGCTTCCCTGGTGGTCTAGTGTGGGTATCCGAGGGGGGGCTGCGCTGATAAACAATCAGCGCGAACCCCCCCTGTCAGGAGAGCCGCCGATCGGCTCTCCTCTACTCGCGTCTGTCAGACGCGAGTGAGGAAGAGCCGATCAACGGCTCTTCCTGTTTACATTGTGATCAGCCGTGATTCGACACGCCTGATCACGTGGTAAAAAGCCTCCGACGGAGGCTTTTTACCGAGATCAGTGTAGCGGTGGGTCAGACTGACCCACCGCTCCACCGATCGGCGCGATGCGCGCCCCCCCGGGCGCGCGGCGGCTGTTATCCCGCAGGACGTCATATGACGTCCAGTGTGGATAACAGAACCACTTCCCGGACGTCAATCTGCTATTGACGGGGCGGGACGTGGTTAAAGATGAATTCCAGGTATGGCCATTTTATACATAATTACATTGTCCAGTTTGGACCAATGTAATTATACATATACCATACCTGGCCAATGCCTCTAGAAACTGGAAATCACTAAACATAAGTGGAAAAGAACTAGGGACTTTAAATGTGTGAATTAACACAATATCCATAAAATTCAGTCATTGTTTATTTCAGATCACTTAAAACCATTTTTTGTGAAAACACAAGGTCATAGACAAGCTTGTTTGTTCAACAGACATCATTTACATATTCCATGTTACAGTGTATGCATAAATCTCAACATGTTTTCGCCAAATAACTTTTGGCTTCTTCAGGAGTTTATGCATCACTCTGAACTGAATGACAAACTGTCTATAAAGAGAGAAATAAATACATATATGTACAATTGTCCATAAATGTATAAACAATTATATATAAATACAATTAAAATCACTATAACATTTTAGGATCCTATATAGTTCAATATGTTTATCTGCGTTGCACAACCGATAACATACTGGCTGCTATGGTTATTGTCTGTAGGTTACATACCTGTTAAACCTCTAATGGATATTATCTGTGCTTGCAATAATAATAGGAGCCCATAGAACGATGGCCTAGGTGGCTGGATAGAGGGCCATAGGCAGGACAAAAAGCCCAGGCTATATAAAAGACATATTTAAACTTAGAATTTAAATGTATTATTCAACTATATTGGTCAATATCTCACTAGTAAATATGTATGCCATGCCTTTACTAAATTTCTGGCACAGTTTTTGTATCTGAGATGTCCAAAAAAGGGGGATGTAAAGATATATAGACCTATAATGGGGATATATTTAATAAGTATTGTAGAAGTGTATACTTTTATTATTCAATTATTAAAATTAGCTACCGTTAGCTGGGTATTTTGTCTTAGGGGAAAGTTTTTAATCAAATATATTTGGCCATATATCTACGTACTGGGTTGTGAGATGTTGTTTGCTTGTTTGCTCTTTTTAGCTCCAACAAAATGGCCGCCAGCCGAACTCAGTGACGACATATTTCAAAAGCACATATCTGGCTGTGTAGTGAATATTTATTTTTGTTTTAACAATACCTTTGCTTATAGACAGCAGGAGAACCCCTGGTAGTTTTAGCAGTGACTTCTTCCAGTGGTTTCAGGTCTGCATTGACTGTCAAAAGTAGTAACGCTCCAGTTACTTTTAAGTTTTTAACACCAAGCTTTTTTTTCTTTACATCTAACCAGTAACCAGCATGTTTGGAGGAAAGGGCCAACAGGACTACATGCAGAGTGGGACACAAAAGGGAGCGCTTTTCTAAAAAAATGTACAGTAGGTGCCGCCGATATTGTGTTTCTATCGCGCTCCCATCGCCGAGATTCTCGGCGACAGGAGTGCCGAGATGTCGGCAGCAGGGTGGTGACACGTGTCGCGCTCGCCGCAATGGCGAGGAGACACGACACTGTATTGAGCGGGGATCCAACGCGGATTCCCGCCAATACCAGGCACTGCGTTTGGTATGAATCCTGAGCGGGAACTCCACGCCAATTTTTAAAGAAAAAACCGGTGTGGGTTCCCCCTCCAGGAGCATACCAGGCCCTTGGGTCTGGTCTGGATTTGAAGGGAACCCTACGCCGAAAAAACGGCGTGGGGGTCCCCCTCAAGATCCAAACCAGACCCTTATCCGAGCACGCAACCTGGCAGGCCGCAGGGGAAGAGGGGGGGCCGAGAGCGGCCCCCCCTCCCTCCTGAACCGTACCAGGCCACATGCCCTCAACATGGGGGGTTTAGTGCTCTGGGGCAGGGGGGCGACCTGCGGCCCCCCCACCCCAGAGCACCCTGCCCCCATTTTGACGAGGACAGGGCCTCTTCCCGACAACCCTGGCCGTTGGTTGTCGGGGTCTGCGGGCGGGGGGCTTATCGGAATCTGGGAGCCCCCTTTAATAAGGGGGCCCCCGGATACCGGCCCCCCACCCTATGTGAATGAGTATGGGGTACATCGTACCCCTACCCATTCACCTGGTGGAAAAAAATTGTAAAAAACACACAACACAGTTTTTAAAAGTATTTTATTGCACCGCTCTCCGGTTCTTTCTTCCGCCGGCCCCTCCACTAACTTCTTGTAGCTCTTTTGCTAGTGGAGGAGCCGGTCTTCTCCGTCGCCTTCTTCTTCTCCCGCTCTCCGGTTCTTCTCCCGCTCTCCGGTTCTTTCTCCCGCCGGCCCCCCAAACGCAGTGCCTGGTATTGGCGGGAATCCGCGTCGGATCCCCGCCTATCGGCAATGCGTGTCACTCATCGTGAAAGGAACATTTTTTCCTTTCCCGATGACGAGACAGCTCGGCGCTGGCTCTCGCGACGGAGCTCATAGGGTGTCAATATCGCCGCTAGAAACGGTGAGATTGACACAATATCGGCGGCACCTACTGTAAGCTACAGCCTTTAGGAGTTTTGATGGCAATATCAACAGACCTAAATGCAGATACAGAGCCATAGGGAGGTGTCTGTTGTGCAAAATAAAAATAAAATTGCAGCCTTTGGGTATTTTGATGACCATGCCAACAGACCTAAATGCAGAGACCATAACTGCAAAGAGGTGTCTGTCCTTTCTGTAACCAGAAAGAGCGAAGTAAGGGTCACTAGGGGGCCAGTGGTTTGTCCTTTTCTAACTCTAACAGCAAAGAGGATAAAAGGGCCAAACCTAAAGCCGGCCATACATGAATCAGCCTGTTCAGCAGGGAACATTGACCCATGTATTGGCACTCTAGTTGTAACAAATAAATCTATCAATCAACTTGTACACAACTAGCCTGTTGGGTTGTTTCCCAAAAATGTAGTGCATATAGCCGGCAACACTTATCAATGTGTTCTGCTGGCAG
The DNA here is from genome assembly GCA_029206835.1 of Rana muscosa. Lineage (NCBI taxonomy): Eukaryota > Metazoa > Chordata > Amphibia > Anura > Ranidae > Rana > Rana muscosa. Next base: position 18,320,855 of record JARGYO010005626.1, read on the forward strand.
GGAAGATTCCACACTGGCAAACAATACAACAAACCCAGGCCACCATAGTCAAAGCCTTCCGTGGTACTGTCATCCGCTGTCCATGGGCACACTTGGGCTACATACCACTGGAGGGCTCTATAGCTCTCATCCAACCACATCTCTGCCCGAATCAGTTTTCTTAACTCAGCTGTCCACTCCTGCTTCGGTTGTTCCCCCAATAACAGTTACAGACTTCATACTACGACCAGTACCTTACATGGATGGAGGGGAGACTTTTTTTCCTGGTGGTGCTGCTCGAGAGCTAGCGCTTTCTTCCAGAGTTGTAGGCGGACAGAATTATACCATCCCAGCAGAACCTGCACCGATACTGCTGTACTCCCTTGTGCTGTATCTGCATCTCTCGCAACCTCCTTTGGAATTCCTCTTCTCCTCTTCCATGATGACGTATCTGTACCTCTCCTCTCCTGCTATCCAGACCTTGGATCCAGGTGATGGTTTGGATGTGTTCACAGCACGGAAGCACGATCCCACCGCTGCCACCAATTGTGACGGACCCCGTACTCAAAATGAGTCTGTTCGCCGTAAATGCTTCCAGAACCACACCATCCACGGGCCCCTTAGCTTTCCCATTTACTAGTCGTAGCTCAGTGTAGGGTAAAATATCAGACAGTTTATTAGAACCAAAATACAGAAGTCTTATATACAGTTAAAGAGGAGGTAACCAGAAACATAAATTAACATGAGCTAATTAACTAATCCCTTACAGCAACCGATGTGACTCCCTAACTACAATACACATTATCATACATATCAACACAGAACTCCTTCATACAATTGCAGGGTTAATTAGCACAACCAACAATGGGTGAAAGAGAAGCCACACTAGACTAATTTACATTATTACAGACAACAGACAGACAGGTGGCTGGAGTTGACATCAGCACCTCCTAACAGTATGTGTCCCAACAGTATGAATCAGTCACTCTTTCTAATATGACATATACAGGGTTCCCAGAGTCTGTGTGTCTTGGGGGGACATGGACCTGAATCCAAAGTAACACCACCTCAAGGGTCCCCAGGCATACAGTTCACAAAGAGCACCTTTCCCCAAATGCCAGGGCTCATGATTGGTAGGCAAGAGGCTAGCATTCAGTCCTCTCCAAAAGCCTCTGTCACAGTCCCCATTGGCCACAGTGGAGGGTCAATCAGAAGAGGCTAGCAGTGCATCATGGGACATGTAGTACTGAAGGATTGTAAGCCCCATTGTTGCCCACAGGCAGCAGACTTCAGCCCCCAGCATGTACTCTGCTGGGGGAAAGAGTGAAAGCCTGGAACCCAAGTGGAAGCTTAGTGACTACTAAAGGTAAAAGAGAGGACTGTGCTGGGGGAAGCCAGAGAGAGCGCCACGCTGTACCCACACCACCAGAGAGAGAGCGCCACCACCATGCTGTACCCACATCACCAGAGAGAGAGCCACGCTGTACCCACACCACCAGAGAGAGCCACACTGTACCCGCACCACCAGAGAGAGGGCCATGCTGTACCCGCACCACCAGAGCGAGCCACGCTGTACCCACACCACCAGAGAGAGAGCAACGCTGTACCCACACCACCAGAGGGAGCCACGCTGTACCCGCACCACCAGAGGGAGCCACGCTGTACCCGCACCACCAGAGAGAGAGCCAGGCTGTACCCACACCACCAAAGAGAGCCACGCTGTACCCACACCACCAGAGAGAGAGTGCCACCACCACGCTGTACCCACGCCACCAGAGAGAGCGACGCTGTACCCGCACCACCAGAGAGAGACACGCTGTACCCGCACCACCAGAGAGAGCCACGCTGTAACCGCACCACCAGAGAGAGTCACGCTGTACCTGCACCACCAGAGAGAGAGCCACGCTGTACCCAAACCACCAGAGAGAGAGCCACGCTGTACCCAAACCACCAGAGAGAGAGCCACGCTGTACCCGCACCACCAGAAAGAGAGCCACGCTGTCCAGCACCACCAGAGAGAGTGTGCCATGCTGTCCAGCACCACTGGAGAGAGAGCAGGTCAGTGTCACTGGGCAGTGTGGGCACAATAGAAGACAGACAGTACTAAAATTGTATGGCCACAATAGGATTGGGACATCGTAATATAAAGGGGACTGCACTGTAATCATTGCAGTGCCCCTTTACAGTGCAGTCCCCTTTATATCACAGTGTCCCTGCAAATTACAGGTGGAGGACCGACACCAGCCACCCCCGCAAATGTCTACGACCCCCCCCAGTCCCTCTGGAAAAGTTGGCTGCTCAGTCTAAAATGCCCTGGCCTATTTTTTGTCCCAGTCGGGGCCTGGTTGGAACCCTAGCCTTAGCTAACACCTACCCCACTATCTCCAGCAATCACTGTAACCAGAACAATACCATATGAAAAATTCCACAGCACATTTACTAGCTGTGTTGGATAAGTTAATAAATGAGGTTTATTGATGCATAACAATTTATCAAAGCAGATTAAGGAGGAAGCATGTTACATTTTATGCAAATGTGCTTCTTTATTTTCCAAAGGTCTTTATGTAGGGGACATCAAGGATATTGTTAAATATTTGTCTGAAAACTTAAGTGGCATCCATTGAGAAAATGAGTGTAATGTGTCAGATAGGCATTTTAAACAGTTCATAATGTAATGCTTATATAATCTTCTTCTGTTAAGATTACAAAACATTGAAGAACTGATCAAGTCATGAAGATATACTGTATAAAGCATGGACTAGTATAATTAGGAGCCAAGGAGAGCCTAGGTGATTTTTAATTTCCAAGTCTACGAAATGTTCACATTGTGAACAATACAATGCTCTTGTTTACTCAGCCATGAGTTTTTGTAGAGTCGCATAGCAAGCCACTTCAACAGAATCTTGAGTGCTCAATTGCTACCATTCTTGCACATGGTACATGATAATGGGATCAATTTAATAAGGTGTAGGAGTTATTTGAACAGCTTTCAGTATTTCATATCAAGATAATGTTCTCTAAAATGGTCAATTCAAAAACAAAATATTGCTAAGAAGTGCAGTCATTACTTTTTCTCATAAAATACCAATGTAGCCACTTAAAGTGGATGTAAACCCACTCTCATCCTTTTTAAACTACTGCCATAATGCTGATCTATAAGGATATACATGCCTCCTGCATATATCCTTACCTGTCAAATGTCTCCCCTCTGTCTATTATAAAAACTGAAAAACTGCAGATTCTGTGGGTGGATCTGTTGTCTGGAGCTCGGTGGGTGGAGTCGTGATGTCAGTAGACTCCCCGCCCACCTCCACACTCCCCTTGTCAACATGCATTTTCTCATGTGTATTCCTTACACTGAACTTCTGCTATGATCACTAACATCCAGTCAAAATCCAGAAAAGTAACCACATGACTTCAGAAAAGGAGTGGGGATGGGAATTAAAAAATAATGCCTGTCTCAGGCTTAGTGCATGAGATATGTAAATAACCTGTCATTCACAGCAAGGGGCGAAACGGACAAAAGTTCTCCTGTTTGTCCGTTTATCTTACTGAAAAAAGAAAAGAGGATTGCTGGGCACAGATGATAGGAAATCTTATACACTACATTGTGACAGCAAAAAAATAATAAAAAAAATTGGGTTTACATTAACTTTAAAACTTTTAAATTTCAATAATCATTATTTTTCATGAATCATTATTTTATTACGATCTCAACTGGCTTTTTTTTTCTGATCACCTCTATATACTGTATACCTCACAATTATTACCAGCATAAAACCATAAAAAACATTATTTTAAGTAGGGATGACCCATGCAATAACCTTTAATATTTGTAAAAGAATATTTCCACTTAAAAAGAAACTATAATGGTTTGGGGAAAAATTTAAAGCTTATAACTTTTATAACTGGTATTTAATATTTGTTTCTACATACATTAAATCTTTGATTCACAAATAAATAAAAAAGTATTATGTAAAAAATAACAATAATATAATAATAATAGTTATTACCCTTTGAAGTATTGTTTTTTATTTCCATGTATGGCCCATTCACACCTATACATCTGTGATTCAGCTGCGTTTTATTTGCGATTGTGTGTGCTAACATGTAATTCCACACATGCCTTAAAGTATATTTTTCTGCATTTTAAGTGCATTTTTTAAGGATGAGTTTACCGGTCAGTAGTCAGTTAGATAGGTCGGGCAATTCATCACAACAAGCAAATGATGCATTTTCATGCTTTGCCATATGGACCTCACAAGGCTGTAGAATGGAAAATACTAATTGGACAAGTCACACATTCCATATCTAGCTGCAAAACAGCACAGAAATGTGAGCAATATATATTTATTACATTGAGAATATGTGCAAAGATGTTGGAATGCATTGCAGTGGTACAGTGTGAACATCCCTAAAACCTTTAGACTATATATATATATATATATATATATATATATATATATATATATAAAATACAGTAAAAAAAACTTATATCAAAAGTTCTGAATAAAACTGCAACAGCGCTACGGACAAATGTTCATATGTGCGTCTTCTATATAATTGATCATATAGGTGGTGTGGATAGTGAACGGTGAGTCTGGTTGTAATTGATTCAAATCCTAGTTCCAGTGCTTCATTCCCCAAGGTGTAATTCACAAAGTGGGGGGTAAAAAGTCCCCCTATGGGGATGCACTCACCAGATGTTTAATCAATATGGGCATAGATAAACCATCCTCCTTTAATGTAACTGTCGTCTTTACCACAATCCCATGTCTATGGTGCCGCCGGCATATGTGAGGGAAAAGAACAAATCCACATAGGGCAGTATTGTTTGGAAAATTTATTTTGCAACAATCCCCATAATACCCCCTTTACAAATGCGCGTACCATAAAACATATAAAACAGGCGTTTGTATAATGAGCGCTTTAAGCGTTTAAAACTTGCCCCTGATGAGAGCCAATAGGTAGTTCCTTTATGGCGTCTTCCTGGTTCTGCAAGTCCTGGAGCGCAAAAAGCGTCACTTCCGGTTTGCTTGGTGTGCTGCTCACGCCCTGACGTTTCGTCACTTCCTGACTTCTTCTGAGGGCGTGACCAGCTACCTCAGCCACCTGATTAATTAGCACAGATATGCCACCCACTGATTGACGTCGGGTTACCCTTCGCGCGCCCGCGTCATCACGCATGCACACTCAGGAATCCGCGTCATGCCCTGTTGTGGGCGGAAGTACTCCATCGAGTAGATCCGAATTGCGCTGCCCTCATTGGCACACACCTCCGGTTTCCAACTTCATTGGATAGTCTGTGTCGCCATGAAATCAACAATGGCAAGACATGGATGAGCTAGTTAACCCCTTGAGAAGCGTTTTCCGTTTTGCATTGCTGAATAGGGGACAATGTTAACCCTGCGCAGGTTAATGTATTCAGCAAGCATTCCGGAACCACATAAAAAAGGAACAGAGACATTCTGAAGGGATCAGTGAAACTGACATTTTCTATAGACTAATTACAACACGTCTGTGCATTGTGCTGTACTATTGCAAAAAGCAACCCTCAGTGTAATTATAGAATCTGTTCCTTCAAATGTGTTTTGTAAGATACTAATGGGGTCATGTAAATAATAATAGATGCATTGCCCCTAAGTAAAAGATAACTGCATAAAACCACCTATATATAAAATATGGCAATCCCATGTATGAAAAATATATAAAACTCTATAAAACATGATAATGAATCAATGTATATATAATCTATATATAAAGTCCACGTGAAGAATATTGCATCCAGTTGTCCATAAAACACTCAATCCAAGTCTGTAAAAACATTCCCTTCCATAAAACTCATTCATCCATGGTCAATCAAGGTTATGAATGAAAAGTGCATTAAAATTCCCGTGAATAAACAAATAATGATAAATGTTCACATATTGAAGCGTGCAATCTATAGGGTAGGAGTGCTGTCTAATTCCTACTCAGTTCCCCATGGTGCTTATGTCTTCAATCTGGGACTATGCTAAAGGTCTTCAATTTGCCCCCAGCATCGCAAACCTTTTTATGGCGGAATGGGAGGACAAAGTGATTTTTAAAGACAGAAGAGCTGAGCTCATTTTTTATAAACGTTTTATAGATCATCTGTTTTTAATTTGGGCTGGTCCGGTAGAGTCACTAGAAGAATTTTTAAAGGTTTTAAACATGAATAACAACAATATCAGACTGACCTCCGAATGGCACAGAGAAACGATAAATTTTCTTGATGTCACTGTCTATCCCCAAAACCTGGAGTTTTGCACTAAGGTCTCTTTTAAACCAACAGACAGGAATAGTGACCTTCCAACTACAAGTGGACACCATCCACAATGGCTAAAGAACATACCTAAAGGCCAGATCATGCGAGTAAAACGCAATTGTTCTGATGATAACAACTTCTTTACACAAGCAAAGGTCCTCACAGACAGATTTGTGGCAAAATGTTACGCTCCAGAAGCCCTACAGAAGATCGTAGAGGAGGTGGCATTAGTACCCAGGGAAACATGCTTACAACGTAAACCTAAACCAGTACCAGGTGGAACCAACTCAAAGGAATGGGGCTTTATATCTCAATTTCATACTCAATACAGGGAAGTAGAGGAATTTTTGGCAAACACTGGCACATTCTACTATTAGACAAAAAATTGGGCCCTGTACTGCCCCCGAAACCTCAGTTCATATACCGTAAAGCCTCCAATTATGGAGATAGAGTAGTCAAAAAAATCCTAGACCCTCCAAGCAAACCTCTAACATTTTGGAATCAAAATGGCTTCTTTGCATGTAGGAAGTGTAAAGCATGCAGGGAAGTAGCACGACCAATAAGAGGTCTAGAAAATTTCATCTCCCCTTCTAATCATCGGCAATTTGACATAGAACAGTTCATTACATGCAACAGTAGTTTTGTAGTGTACGCTCTGAAATGTCCTTGTGGACTCCTCTACATAGGTCGCACCAAGAGACTTCACAGAATCAGGATAACAGAGCACATCCACAACATAAAGATCGGCTTCAAAGACCATAATGTGTCACTACACTTTAAATTGAAACATGACCAGGATGCCTCAGGCCTCCAATTTTGGGGCATAGAATGCCTGGAGCCAAATTGGAGGGGCTCACATAAAGTACGCAAATTATCCAAGAAGGAAACTAAATGGATCTTTTTAACGGATGTTTTGGTACCTAAAGGGCTTAACAATGAACTGGACATCAATTGCTTCATAAGTGACTCCTAATTGACCTAGAGGGACGTCTGTTTTTTCGTTTTTCCCTTTTTTCATACATTAGTCCCACTGGCCTTATATATACACAATTCTTTTATCAGCATATTGTCTTCTCCATTTTTCATAATACTATATTATTCTCGGAGGGACCCAGGGAACCGGGGCATTTGGTCCCAAAAATGAGGACTAACCAGCAACCAGAGTTTGAAACATACCTTTAGCATAGTCCCAGATTGAAGACATAAGCACCATGGGGAACTGAGTAGGAATTAGACAGCACTCCTACCCTATAGATTGCACGCTTCAATATGTGAACATTTATCATTATTTGTTTATTCACAGGAATTTTAATGCACTTTTCATTCATAACCTTGATTGACCATGGATGAATGAGTTTTATGGAAGGGAATGTTTTTACAGACTTGGATTGAGTGTTTTATGGACAACTGGATGCAATATTCTTCACGTGGACTTTATATATAGATTATATATACATTGATTCATTATCATGTTTTATATAGTTTTATATGTTTTTCATACATGGGATTGCCATATTTTATATATAGGTGGTTTTATGCAGTTATCTTTTACTTAAGGGCAATGCATCTATTATTGGTTACATGAGCCCATTAGTATCTTACAAAACACATTTGAAGGAACAGATTCTATAATTACACTGAGGGTTGCTTTTTGCAATAGCACAGCACAATGCACAGACGCGTTGTAATTAGTCTATAGAAAATGTCAGTTTCACTGATCCCTTCAGAATGTCTCTGTTCCTTTTTTATATGGTTCCAGAATGCTTGCTGAATACATGAACCTGTGCAGGGTTAACATTGTCCCCTATTCAGCAATGCAAAACGGAAAACGCTTCTCAAGGGGTTAACTAGCTCATCCATGTCTTGCCATTGTTGATTTCATGGCGACACAGACTATCCAATGAAGTTGGAAACCGGAGGTGCGCGCCAATGATGGCAGCGCAATTCGGATCTACACGATGGAGTACTTTCACCCAAAACAGGGCATGGCGCGGATTCCCGAGTGCGCATGCGTGATGACGCGGGCACGCGAAGGGTAACCCGAGGTCAATCAGTGGGTCGGCATATCTGTGCTATTTAATCCGGTGGCTGAGGTAGCCGGTCACGCCCTCAGAAGAAGTCAGGAAGTGACGAAATGTCAGAGCGTGACCAGCACACCAAGCAAACCGGAAGTGACGCTTTTTGCGCTCCAGGACTTGCAGAACCAGGAAGACGCCATAAAGGAACTACCTATTGGCTCTCATCAGGGGCAAGATTTAAACGCTTAAAGCGCTCATTATACAAACGCCTGTTTTATATGTTTTATGGTACGCGCATTTGTAAAGGGGGTATTATGGGGATTGTTGCAAAATAAATTTTTCAAACAATACTGCCCTATGTGGATTTGTTCTTTTCCCTCACATATGCCGGCGGCACCATAGACATAGGATTGTGGTAAAGACGACAGTTACATTGAAGGAGGATGGTTTATCTATGCCCATATTGATTAAACATCTGGTGAGTGCATCCCCATAGGGGGACTTTTTACCCCCCACGTGGTGAATCACACCTTGGTGAATGAAGCACTGGAACTAGAATTTGAATCAATTACAACCAGACTCACCGTTCACTATCCACACCACCTATATGATCAATTATATAGAAGACGCACATATGAACATTTGTCTGTAGCGCTGTTGCAGTTTTATTCTGAACCTTTGATATAAGTTTTTTTATGACTGTATTTTATATTTATGTTTGATTTTTTAGCAGCTGCTGTCATCATATACATTTTATTCCAGCACTTGTTTCTTTAGAGGGTTTATCCATAAGCGCAGAGTGGTACTAAGAAGGAGGGCCAGGTCATTTTAGTATCTTTTATTGATTTTATATATATATATATATATATATATATATATATATATATTGTGGCAGAGCGTCCCAGAGAGAGCCTGGGAAAGTCCTGTTTGGGGTTTATACATCTCCCAGGCTCCTCTCATATACATTCAGGGATCTCTGAGCCAGGATCCACTTCAGATGTTGGTTCTCTCCCCCAGGTTAATTAAAAGCTCACCTGAGCAGACAGCCTTTGCTCTTCCTGGGAAACACAGACAACGCTGGTCTGTGAGAGCAAGAAGGTTGGTAAAACGTATCAATCAGTTGATGTGGAAGCTAGCAAGCGGTAGGCTTGTTCAGCCTGGTAGTGAGGGCTTGTAAATACCGTATAAATAGAGCCAAGACACGGCTAGGCTTTTGTTTAGCTATTTTTTTCTTCTGTTTGTTTTTGCACACTGTACAGCACCTGTCATTGACTTTGTATATAGCACCAATAAACAACACTGTGTTTTCACTGATCCAATGGACTTGGTATCTGTGCCTGCTCATCCCTGGGAGTTTTTGTACCTGCTACCTGTCCCCCAGGTTACAATATATATATATATATATATATATATATATATATATATATATATATATATATTCACAGTATAGTTTTATATATGTGTAGCAGGGTATTGCTCTTCAACCCCGCAGGAACTACATTACCCAGTAGACATTGAGACACCCAGGGTGCATTGCCCCGCACAGGGACTGCTGGGGTGGACTTTATAGGAGAAGGCGGAGCGGAAATCTTTCTCTTTGGACACCGCCCGCCCAGCAAGTGGAACTCCTGTCTGAGTTTGCTGTGACGTTAGGCCCGAAGCCTGGGCCCTTCTCCAAAGAGCCTTCCGCTCTCACCGAGGAACCTGAGGGACGTCTCTCCATTGTTGCTGCATCGTTGCCAGGAGGACCGAAGACTCGAATTTCGAGAGACCTGTGTACCTAGACACAGCCGCGGAAGAAACGGACATGGACTGGTCCGGTTGGGTGAGAGAGCACCTGCTCAGAGACAGATACAGTATCCCTGTTACTCTTCTGGATTACAGTTTGTTCTTCAAAGTGCACCACCGTTTGCTAGCGAAGATTTCTCTGCAAGACTTTCACTTAGTTCAGTCAGGCCTGACTGGGTAGCGTAGACATTGCGGGGCGCCATCTTGTCCACGAGGGAGAATAGCTGCAGCGGGGACAGTTAGGGTTGCATAGTACTGTATACTTGTCTGCTCATTTAAATACTGTTTTATTGCAGGGCTCTGCACATAAATTGTACACCGTTGTTCTTTTGCTTACCCACAAATTTGAGTAAATACATAAGGGTCAAGTATACTGGTGTTGGTGTCATTTACTTAGCAAAAGTGCCGGTTAAATATAATTTTAACTTATTGTTGTGTGTTCTTGTCATAGGATTGTGTCACCGTGAGTTGCAGGCCACACAATCCTATCATCCCCTACTAACTGTGCCAAGGGAGGGTAGAGTCGATTGCCAGGGGTTGACAGCGGTGCACTACAGGGCCCAAAATATGCCAGCAGCCCTCTTGACTGGGGGTATCGCTATATATATATATATATATATATATATATATATATAGTTTTATTTATATATATATATACATATATATATATTGTGGTAGTGTGGTACCCCACAAGTGTAGTGACTCAGAATTCTCAACTGGACGGGTTGAGGGGCTCCAGGGAGCTTATAATGTACAAAGGAAACTGGCGTTTCAGTTTCCTCATTATTTAATAAAGTCCACTTTGGGGCCTGGAGCCCGGGGATTTCTTAGAGAAATCCCCTGTCCTGGGTCCAGATTTTGAGATTTACCAGCACACTGACTGGTCAGGTGTGTGCTGGCCTATTTGTAGACACCTGAACATGGTTCTGGGCTCCACCCTCCCGAGGAGACCAGGCTTGCAACGGAGAACCCAGAGTGTGCAGGTGTGCACTGGAGTAGCTAGAGAAGCTGGAGTAGCTAGAGAGTGCAGGCTGCACTGTGAAACCCAGAGACCTGAGTCTGAGGTTGCTGACAGGAGTCAGGAGGGCTCCATGCGGGAGCTAGAGCAGTGGTGCTGCTGCTAAAGGGAGCTAGGCGGCTTGGTATTTTCATTTGCACTTTTGCACGTGTGAGCCAGGAGGCTGAACATACAACTGTTTAATGTTGATGGTGAAAACCCCCTGCGAGGGAAACCACTTTTTTTTTTCATTTCTGGAACTCTGTTTGATTTTCTTTAATAAAAGTGGGCCAACAAGCCCTCAAAAGGAAACATTTGTGTGGGACTGTTCTCGCTAGCGGGTGCTACACTTGAGCTAAACAACCCCCAACATTACAAGTGGTGGCTGGAATGCTGGCAGAACTGGAGATCCCTGGAAAAAGTAAGTTCATCTGTTATATGAACTGTGTTTGTGTGCATGAGACAGCACAATCTGTGTGTGCAGGTGAGGAAAGCTTGCATGAAGTGAAAAGCAACTTGCTTTAAAGTGACAGTGCTTCATTTTTGCTGGACAGCGCAAAAGTTTGGTGGAGTGACTGCAAAGATGATGCAAGGGTTTGAGCCTGCCGAAGAGTATTGCAGACTGTTTTTTGCTACACCAGCTCCAGTTAAAGGGGAAGTGCATGCTGTTTCCCCTGGCAACACTGGTGCAAGCAGGCCAGCTGTTAATGTGCAAAATCCCAAGCTTACAAGTGGATGCAATTGGGGAAGCCCTGTTAAGGCTCTGAAGCAAGAGCGCTGTTTGCGATGCAGAGAGTGGGGGCATGTTGTCTCCAAGTGCCCTTTGTCTCAGTCTCCAAGACAAGGTGACATGGCCAGACAAAGGTCTGCAACAATGTTTGGGAAGCCTGATTTGAGTCCCAGGAGTGTCCAAAAGGCTGATCAGAAGTTCGAGAGGTATGTGGTTGCCCGTAGCAACGGCAGTAATGTCAAGTCTGCGGACCACGTGAGAAACGTATTGCCGACAGAGGATCATGGCAAGTTGAAAGCAACAATGCTCCAAGGATGGCAAAGTCGCTGCGTTTGGGAAAGTCAGCAAAGTACAGCTGGAAGAGTGCCATCTCCCTTAGCAATGAGAGATCGAATGTTAACCGAAAGGAGCTACAGTGGAGATGTGGAGCGGTGTCCCACTAAAGATATGTGCAGAAATGTACCATGCCTGGAATGTGGTCAACTAGGGCATGGAATTTTTTATTGTCCCAGGTTATGGAACATGGCTGGAGATATGGCTACTGGGCAGAAGTCTTTGTCTGCAAGCCCAGGTTCTTGTGCAAGCGTGTTTTCAGTCACCTCTGGCAACAGAGAGGAAGTACCTGTTGTGCCCGCAGGGGATGCTATGGAGTCAGAAATAGCTGCTGCAGTTTCATCCCATGGCCAGGGAGAGTTGGCCAGCGAAAGTGCAACAAAGGATAGACCACCCACACAAGTGAACATGGCAACCCCTGGTAGGCATGTGCATTTTGTTTCGTTCCGAATCAAAATTCGGACAAATTTTCATTATTCGGACGTTCGGATGCATCCGAATTAACGAATTACAATGCTAACGAATTCAACCGAATCCAAACGTTTCGAATCGAAAAACCATGGACGAAATTCGAATCGAATTCTAAAAAAATTTGAATCGAATTGGAAAAAAATTCTAGTCAAATCGAATTTGAAAACAATTAGAATAGAATCGAAAATATTGGAAAGAATCCAAATGAAAAACAATAGAACAGAATAACCCATCGGACATAGGGTGATGGTTGCTAGGGCCATCTTTCCCCTAATAGTCACTCAGGATTAAAGATTTTGTGGACTTTTGCAGGCACTGATATGACAACGTACAAAAAATGCATGAAAAAATTATTTATTGGTATTAATCAAGGAAAAAGACAATAATTTAAAAAAACATAGACCGAACCCCACAGTATAGAACAGCATGAGTCGGTGACACAACAGCCGTTACAGACTATTAAAGTGGAGCAGGCCGGACCTCAACCAGTTTCGCGGCACAACACCGCTTCTTCAGGAGGATCTGTACAAAACATAATATACATTATAAGTACACTAGCAATATATTAATACAGTAGATAAAACATACTTAATATCAAAAATATAATCAAAAAGTCAAGGTCTATTGACTGCTCACCGTGATGACGTTCAGAGGTGCAATGACTGCCCAGGTAAGCCCCCCGCGGCGAATGAGGGGGAATAAAAGTATATGGTGCAGATTGATACAATCTAGTAATAATGATTAGAATAATATTAGGTTAGATATTCCATATTTAAACTAGTTTGGTATGGGACACCCAGTGGGACAGTGAAGGAAAAAGGGGGGGGGGGGGGCCGAAGGAAAATAGGGAGGAGGGGGAGAGGGAGGGGGAAAGGGGGGAAGGGGGGTAGGGAAGGGGGAGGGGAAAGAGGGGGGAGGGGGAAAAAGGGGGGGAGTGGGAAAAAGGGTTGGTGAAAGGGAAGTCTTTAGTTGTACAATACTCTAAGGACATGATCAATCTAGACCAAGAAATTGATAATCTCAATACACAATACCTCCACCTGGTTGGTAACACTATGTTTACTGCCAAGTGGAAGGAATTAAAAGAACGTCTAGAGATCATTAACAAAGAAATTATTGTCAAAAAACAAACTAAATTTAATAAAGATAAGGCTGTCTTTGCAGAGGGACATGCATATAAATGGACAGGTGGTGTACCTACTAAGAGGGGGTTTCAACGTGCTAATTCTACCCGAAACCCCACTACAGAGGCTGAGTCTGACTCATCAACCTCATCTACTTTTTCACAAAACCCCACACACCACACTGCAACACCAGCAGTTTATTCATCCCGTCAGAGATTAAGTACGGAGGCGGTACACCCCCCCACTGGCCCAAAGAAAGGCAAAAAGGGACATACTGGACCTAAAATACGTGGGCCGTTACCGCAGGACGTGACTAATGCCACTGGTTTGGCTTCCGGTGGAGTTGCCACGTCCACTTCGTTACATGGGGCAATTCCTAAAGTTCTTAGTTCAATGTCTAATAAATATACTAAAGTTTAATGAGGATGCCATTTTTTAGCCCTGGAAAAACAACAGGGAAACTTAGACACATTTGTTCACAAGAACACACAACCACCCCTTTCTCTTCTACCACCACAAACAATTCCCAACACAATACCCATTTGAACATCATTAACCTTACTCCTTATAGACTTTCTGAGGATGAGTCCTCAGTTCTACATTTGGGTTTGGGTTTTTGTCCTCTGGATTCATTAAAAGTCACTGACACAATTAAGGATTTATATCTATTTGCTCGTAATCTCACTTTTAAATTCATTTATGACAAAGATCGTGCTAAGATCAATTTAGAGCGGGAGCTGGCTGAGCGCACGAAGCACTTCTCCATGGAAGAGTTCCGTGTGCTCCGCGACCTCATGCTCCTTTATGATGAAGGTGCTGTGGAAGATTCCCAGTCACCAACATCCACTATCACCCCCTCACTCTCAACACCCATTGTTCGACATCCACCCAAACCTTTTAGACTCCGTTCGCGGAAATTTCCAGACTTATTGACGTGTCCCGCTATCTGGGCTTTTGTACAGGCCACCATTCGTGATTTGAAAAGGCAGAAATGGCAGACTATACCTTCTAATCTTACACAGGGCCAGATTAAAGCCTTGAAAATGTTACAGAAATCTCCAGATCTGGTGATAAAAAACTCAGACAAAGGAGGGAACATTGTTCTTATGACACATGAGCTCTATCAGAACATGTGTCTCTCAATCCTCAAAAATGTTAATTGGTATCGCCCTATAACTCACTCTGCCGTTTCTTCCTTCTCTACACAACTTCATACCCTTTGCACTGAGGCCTATTTATTGGGCCTCATTGAAAAGGACACTTTAGAATTTCTCCTCCCTAAATTTCCACGCATACCTACCTTCTATGCCTTGCCTAAAACTCACAAAAATGTAAATAACCCCCCTGGGCGCCCCATCGTCTCCGGAATTGGATCCTTGACTGATAATGCCAGTAAATTTGTTGATGCCTTTTTTGATGCCGCATGTCAGCAGCTTGCCTTCTTACATCAAGGACACTTCTGACTTGCTGCGTCATGTTGAGGGTATCCGGGTCCCTCCGGACGCCCTGCTCGTGACTGTTGATGTCGAGGCCTTATACTCGAGCATCCCTCACGAGCAGGGCGTCCGGATGGCCGGTTCTTTCTTACATGAACAAGAGCGGACCTCTTGGCCACTCAATGAGTTCATTCTCGACCTGTTGCATTTTATTTTGACCAAAAATTATTTTCTTTTCGATGATCAACTCTTTTTACAAATACAGCGAGTTGCAATGGGGACATCCTGCGCCCCCGCCTACGCCAATCTCTACTTGGGTGGGTGGGAGCACTTCATTAATGCAGATGAACAATACACGGAAATGCTCGAGCATGCGCTGGTGTGGTATCGTTATATTGACGATCTTTTTCTGGTCTGGACGGGGACCAGTACACAATTAGAACAGTTTATGGATTTACTAAATCGTAATGATTTTAATCTTATCATTATCATGAAACAATCAGATGGTACGTTAAGTACCAACTTATATCGTAAACCAACTGCTGGCAACACTTTACTTTACGCTACTAGCGCCCACCCGAAGCCATTGATACGCAGTATCCCATTTGCACAATACCTGCGTATACGTAGAAATTGTGCTTCAGAAAGTGATTTCAAAATTCAAGCCAATGCTTTACGTGAGCGTTTACTATCAAGAGGCTATTCTCGTTCCAATTTGAGAAAGGCCTACAATAAGGCATGCCTCCGTTCCAGACAATCCCTGCTTTACCCCCCTCCTAGATTGAAACCGATCCAAGAATCAGTCAGATTTGTTACCACTTTTTCTGGTCATCATCATACACTTCGAAATATCCTCAGCGAACACTGGCATTTACTCACCGAACATATCACTTTGCAAAAACACCTTAAATCCTACCCAGAAATGGTGTTTCGCAGAGCCCTCTCACTACGGGATCGTCTGACTCAGAGTCATTACATTCCCTATAGTGTTCCCAAACAGGGACCCAACGACACTTATCAATGTGGGGATTGTCCCCGCTGCCCTTGGGTTCTTGAGGGCCGGAATTTTACTCTCCCAAATGGAGAGCATTTCCGCTCCTCTACACATGCTAACTGTGGCACCAAAGGGGTTATTTACCTCATGGTGTGCTCTTGCAAAGCATTCTATGTGGGTAAAACCATCAGAGAGTTCAGACAGCGTATAGGAGATCATATATACTATTCTGGCAATGGTAAATTGACTACCATCGGACGACACATAGGTCTATACCATCATTATGACCTGTCTGCCGTGCGCTTCTTTGTCTTGGAAGTTGTCAAACCTAGTCCCAGGGGTGGTGATTGGGATAGGACTATCCTACAGAGGGAAACCCTGTGGATAGAACACCTCAATGCTACAACCCCCCCTGGAATTAACGAGATGAATTCCTATAAACTCTTTTTATAAGTATCTCCTCTTTCTTTTCTTTTTTCCCTAATTCCCTTTTTTTTTTTTTCTCCCCTTTTCTTATGTTCCCGTCCCCTCCTGTTCCCCTTCCCCTCCACACTTTTCCTCCCCTTTTTTTTTTCTGCTTTTTCCCTCTTTTCCCTCCCCTTTCCCCCCACCCCTTTCCTTCCCTCCCCCCTTTTCCCAATATGGCCTCTATATATGTTTATATCTAACCCATCTTTGCCATTAATATGATACATCCTTGTTAGTGGGTTCTTCTCCTTTCAATTTCTTAAATTGTATACCGGTGATTACTGTCAAACATATTGTTGTTGATAGGTACTGTTAATTATTCATTAAATGTCTTATATTGCCATCATACGCATATTTGTTATTGTATTATATTCTCATTGTTTTGGTCTCTGTCTGCTGACGCATCACAGTGTGTGATGACTTCCTACTTTCACCCCATTGGCGGATGAGTTCTCTTCCTGGTCGGGATGACTGACGCCATCCCGTACTTGCGCTGACTGACCTGGCCTCACGGCCTTGGGTTAATCAACGCGCACTAGCACTACATCCTTGCAGAGTGCGGAAGGGATGACCCGTGACGTCACGCGCCGCACGTTACTCGCGGCGTGTTTGACGGCGGGGTCGGGGAACACACATAATCGGCTTGTTCGCAAGCCGCTAGTGTGTGTGGTGCATGCACACTCTCCCTGGGAAACCGTATGCGAGGAACCAAGACGCCGAGGTGAGTGCTTTATATGGCCATAGTCGCTCAGCTGCTGTTTAGCTTGCTCAGCGCTGCTGACCTTTACATTCAATTTTTGTTTTATTTATAGCCTACAATCCTGTCCTCCTATTTCTGCTGGACATTGGGCTCCATACCTGGGTTACTACAACCCCTCGGCTGTCTAGATCCTCGTTAGGTTTTTCCATTACTGCAATATGTTTGACTATTGGTAAGAACAGTTCATATGTGCTGGCTATTATATAGCTCAGCCTCTTGTTTCCCCTGGGTCCCTTGGTTTGCTTCCTTCATTTCCTTTTTACTTTTCTGCTGGACACAGTGGCTTGTTGTTGGTATCTCTAGCCAACTGGGAGATTGAGGCTGTCTGTTTCTTTCTTTCCCTTTACCCTCTCCCCCCTCTATCTAATTGGTTCTCTCTGGTTTTTCTCCCCTTTCTTTCCCTTCCCCCTTTTGCCGTCCCCTTCCTAAATTCCGCCCCATCCCAATCCCTCCCTTGCCCCCCCCTTCCCTTTCCTTCCCTTTCACCAACCCTTTTTCCCCCTTCCCCCTTCCCCCCTTTTCCCCCCCTTCCCCCCTCTTTCCCCTCCCCTACCCCCCTCCCCCCCTCTTCCCCTCCTCCCTATTTTCCTTCAGCCCCCCCCCCCTTTTTCCTTCACTGTCCCACTGGGTGTCCCATACCAAACTAGTTTAAATATGGATTATGTAACCTAATATTATTCTAATCATTATTACTAGATTGTATCAATCTGCACCATATACTTTTATTCCCCCTCATTCGCCGCGGGGGGCTTACCTGGGCAGTCATTGCACCTCTGAACGTCATCACGGTGAGCAGTCAATAGACCTTGACTTTTTGATTATATTTTTGATATTAAGTATGTTTTATCTACTGTATTAATATGTTGCTAGTGTACTTATAATGTATATTATGTTTTGTACAGACCCTCCTGAAGAAGCGGTGTTGTGCCGCGAAACCGGTTGAGGTCCAGCCTGCTCCACTTTAATAGTCTGTAACGGCTGTTGTGTCACCGACTCATGCTGTTCTATACTGTGGGGTTCGGTCTATGTTTTTTTAAATTATTGTCTTTTTCCTTGATTAATACCAATAAATAATTTTTTAATGCATTTTTTGTACGTTGTCATATCAGTGCCTGCAAAAGTCCACAAAACCTTTAATCCTGAGTGACTATTAGGGGAAAGATGGCCCTAGCAACCATCACCCTATGTCCGATGGGTTCCCTTCTCAACATTTATTATGGATGAGGGCACTTCATACTGTTAGTCTATTTTTCATCATAACTGAGGCTATACTCAACCCTTTCTTCAATAGAACAGAATAGAATAAAATACAATATATATATTATATTTTTTCTATTCTGTTCTATTTTTTTTCTAGTCTATTTTCTATTTCTATTTCTATTCTAATCTTTTCTAATTGGAATTCGAAAAGTCGGTCGCATTCGAAAATGTTTCAACCAAATTCAAAAATATTTCTACCGAATTCGACAAAATTACAACCGTATTCGATCGTCTTTCAACCGGATTCGATAATATTTCAACCAGATTCGAAATTATTCCAACCGAATAGAAAAGAACATGTTCCGACATTCGAATTTCGTATAAAATGAATTCAAATTCCAATTAGAAAAGATTAGAATAGAAATAGAAAATAGACTAGAAATAGACTAGACCAGGGCCATTTCCCTAGTCTAGTCTATTTCTAGTCTATTTCTATTCTAATCTTTTCTAATTGGAATTTGAATTCATTCTATACGAAATTCGAATGTCGGAACATGGTCTTTTCTATTCGGTTGGAATAATTTCGAATCCGGTTGAAATATTATCGAATCAGGTTGAAAGACGATCAAATCCGGTTGTAATTTTGTCGAATTCAGTAGAAATATTTTCGAATCCGGTTGAAATAGTTTTGAATGCGGTTGAAATGATTTCGAATCATGTTGAAATAATTTTGAATCCGGTAGAAATATTTTCGAATCCGGTCGAAATATTTTCGAATGCGAACGATTTTACGAATTCGGCCGAAAACGGAACGAAATCCAAAAACGAATTTAACGAATTTAACGAATCTAACTAAAGGAAATTAATTAACGAATTAAAACGAAATGAAACTAAACAAATTTTTTCCTTTTGCACATGTCTAACCCCTGGTACACTGATGGGTAAGACTGTTGCTCGTAAATGCATTCAAGAGACTGACTATGTGACTGTGCACATTGGAGTGGAAGTGACCCCAAATGGAAGATCCACTGTCTGTGTAAAAAAGGACTTGCCTCGCTGCAGTGCCCTGTCCAGTGGGGAGGCAAGTGGTAAACTTAATTATGACAATGTGATGGGTAAAACTGCTAATATTGTGTTGGCTAAATTTGATGGTACAGTTGCTAATGGGCTAGTGCAGCTCACTAGAGATAAAAACATTGTTATGAATGCCGTTAAAGATGTGCTATCTCCACTAGCAACTGAGATGAAGGCTATGGAGGTGTCCCTAGAAACCCCCAGGGAGCTCTGCGTTTTGGAGCCGGAGGTTGCCTGGGACAGCTTTGGTGCCGCTCTAAGGGATAAGAGGGTACCTGAACCTGGTGATAACAAAATGGTTAATGCTAAAATAGAAATGTTTGAAAACACTCATGATGGAAATAGGTTATTGCAGTCTGGCAATGACAGGTGTGAAGGTGTTCATGCGTTTAATGAAGCGCCATCAGAGCAAGGTGGTGAGAGTGTGGTATTGCAGCCTGCTCTGGTTAAAAATGTGTTACCACAGTCTGGTTTGAACAAAGGTGACATGTGCAATGTGTCGGTTGCTGAGCCACTCTGTCCCTCTGGTAGCGCAGAGATAACAGACTGGGACAGATGGGCAAAAAGCCTGTTTGCTTTGTTTGAAAAGGCCTCTGTTGGTAAGAGTGAAGCAGACATGATTTCTGCAGTGCCAGATGAAGGACCTGCAGAGCAACTTATATGCAATGATGCACTTGCTGCTGCAGATGATGTTGCTCATGAGATGGAAGCGCCAAGTAAGGGCGAATGCACAGAGGAGGTCATGTCTGTGATCCACAAAGGGTCTAATGATGTGGTAATGGTTGATGCCGTGCCAAATGAGCCGGTGTTGGTGGAAGTGCCAGATGGCACAGCAACAAATGAAGTGATTGTAGTCACAGGTCCAAATGTTGTTTTTATGCGATGATGGTCAGGGGTCAGGACTAGAGTTGAGCGGACACCTGGATGTTCGGGTTCGGCTGAACTTCGGAAAAAAGTTCGGGTTCGGGACCGAACTTTAACCCGAACCCGAACCCAAACCCCATTGAAGTCAATGGGGACCTGGACTTCTAAGGACTAAAAAGGCTCTAAAAAACTAATGAAAAGGGCTAGAGGGCTGCAAATGGCAGCAAAATGTTGTTAAGAGCATGGCAAGTGCTCTGCAAACAAATGTGGGTAGGGAAATAACTTAAAATAACATAAAAAAAATAAAAAAATATGCTGGAGGCCCCCTTTTCAGCAGAAGAGGTACAGGAAGTCATTAAGAACCTCAGAAACTCAACGGCACGATGCCACACATATGGTGGGAATGCCCCAGAATATGCCCTTTCTGGAATAAATTATTCAATTTAATGGATAAGCTAGTGGGAAAATAAAATACTTTGAAATAAACATGTAGCGGGGTGCTAAATTTAAGGGAAGTGTTTGAGTGGTAAATAGGCTCAAACACCCTAATTCTGTAGGATTCATGGACCATTTTGTCATCGGGGGACAGTATTGGTGTGCAGTTCCCTGCAGCCTACAGGTGGCGCTGCCATGGTAGGCTAAGGTTGAACCACCGATACAGTGCTGTGCCTTTTGTGTCCCCTCTTGGCAGTAGTACAGCGGGGCAGGGAACCTGCTGTGCATGCCGGGAGAGCATTTAAAAGGGGCAGACATTTGGCCTGGGGGCTGATGTCCAGTGGGGTCCGCGCCCAGGTGCCTTCGGCCTGGGTGCATGTGTTCCTGTTCCATCTCGGGCACCTTTAGCCTGGGGTGAGGTGCTATCCTGGAGTTTCTGCTGCCCTGGGTATGGAGGTCTAGGGGCGGGAGTAAAGCCTGGAGTCCAGAGCCTTCGTCTGGAGTCCGCTAAGGGTCGAGGAGTCTTAGGGTGCCGCCTCGTGTAGGGGACCCTGTTCCAGGGAAGGGAGGATCATTCTGATGGACCGATGCGGGATTCACAGTGAAGGAAGGGTCTGCTGACTCCCTGGAGAGATGTCTTCCCCTTGATATGGGCTAGGTTCATAGAAGGAGAAGCTCAATGTCATCTTGACTGTATCAGAGGCCTTATTCACCCGGCCCGTGGCAGGGGCCTTATACACCCTGGTCTGTGGCAGAGACCAAAGTTCTCCAGGTCCGTGGCAGGGGCCTTGTACACCCAGTCTGTGGCAGAGACCAACCTCAAGGTCTGTGGCAGAGACCGTGCACCTAAAACTGTTTGAGAAACCTAAGCAGTGAAGTGAATGTGCTATGTTTGTGCCTGGACCTCCACCACACCTTAAGCTGTCCTGTTTCTTTGCTCTAACCTTTTCTATCCGAGTAGAGTTTATTTTGCCATGAGAGAATAAGAGTTGTAGTTTCAGCTGGTGTGGACATTGACTTTACTGGGAATTAAAGAACTTGCCTCTACCTACAGTAGAGGTGAGAATCATCCTCTGGAGGAGTTTTGACTCCGGCTGTGGACACGTCTCGTCAAGTACACCGCTCAACCTCTTTATATAGGAGGGTACGGGCTGGTAGTGCGGTGTGCCTTTCTCCCTCCTGCGAGGAGCCAACAACAT
This sequence comes from Rana muscosa, assembly GCA_029206835.1. Classification (NCBI taxonomy): domain Eukaryota; kingdom Metazoa; phylum Chordata; class Amphibia; order Anura; family Ranidae; genus Rana; species Rana muscosa. The sequence continues at coordinate 18,343,011 of JARGYO010005626.1, forward strand.
AAAGGCAGGTAAGGGGGAAAGGATCTGTGCACTACAAAAAAAAAATAAAAAATTATAATCTTGACCTAGGAGGACAAGGTCCATATGGAGTAGGAGGTTGAGGTGGCGGTGGATGTGGCTGTGTAGGTGGAAGCGGCGGTGGCGGAGGACGAGGTAGCCAACACTGGTTCAAAAATACAACAATGGCTGGGTAAGGCCGGTGATGTGTCGAATTCTGTCCCCCGTCGAATAGTGTCCACCCTGTACTGCGCTTGCTCAGTATGTAGGACAAGGGGATTTCGAAAATCTCCCAAGACGAACGGCGCCTGCGTGGTGAGTTCAGGTGAAGGCCACACCATCCGTGGTTCAAGCCGAGCCAAGTGAGGCCCTGCCCGAAGCGTGGCGATCGAAGCGAGCCCGTGAGGGGCCCTGTTACTATGTGCTACCGTATGTCCACTTGGATGGTGGGGCTTGAACCTGCACTCACGGCGCAGGCGCTGTTCATCTTCGGAGATTTTGTGAATCTCCTTGTCCTCTGTACTGCGCAAGCACTGCGCCTTCGCAGTACGGGCCGGACACAATCCGATGGCCGGACAGTTTTTGTCACAACACCGGTATACATGTCTATTCTTCAGAAGGTACGGACAAGTCCCGTGGGATCCATGCCTGGTTCATTTTAATGAACGTGAGCTTGTCCACATTGGCTCTGGACAGGCGGCTGCTGCGCTTGTCTGTGATAACGCCCCCTGCCGTGCTAAATACACGTTCAGATAATACACTGGCTGCAGGGCAGGCCAGCACCTCCAAGGCATAAAGGGCAAGCTCAGGCCATGTGCCCAATTTGGAGACCCAGAAGTTAAAGGGGGCAGACCCGTCATCCAGTACGTGTAGGCCTGTGGACACATACTGCTCAGCCATGTTGGTGAAATGTTGCCTCCTGCTAAGACGTTCCATCTCAGCTGGTGGTGCTGGTTGTTGTGGCGTGCTGACAAAGATTTTCCACATTTCAGCCATGCTAACCCTGGGGCTTTTTGCAAGACCACAACACACCCACAGTACGTAACCACTGAATCGCACAGCTACAGAACTGCAGAAAATGCTATTCAAAAAAAATGTTTTTACTCTTTCGTCCATGGACCGACACAGCTTCTCTATTGACAAAGTGGGTATTATCCGTTAATTAGGAGTGACTAGGCAGAAAAACTTGTAAAAAGTGTTGCATCACACCTTCTACAGTACCGCCCAGGGGGCGGACCCTCTGGGTATAACCTCTCAGTCTGCATCTCGCAGATCAGTTTTTTTCTGTCTAGCAAGGAGAAGGACATGGCTCCCTTCGGGCCCATTGGTCCAGGGGAAAAAATATATATATATATTTTTTTCATTTGTTGTTTCCTGCGATCTTCGATCAACTGCCGACTGGGTGACAGGCTGGATCCTCGATCCTTGTAGTCTCCCCAGTTTCGGCCATCGAGCGTGTGCTGACCCTAGCTACGCGCTGGGTTTTCCACGACATGCCCGTCGCTCCACGGTGGCTGGTGAGCCTACGCTCCAGCGCCTGCATCAGGCCGCTCAGCTTCGGCTGACCTTGCGGCCGAGTCGCAGCAGCCTGGCCGGTGAGCTTACGCTCCAAGGCTTGCATCGGACCGCTCAGCTTCGGCTGACCTTACGGCCGAGTCGCAGCAGCCTGTCCGGTGAGCGTCACGCTCCAGGGCATACATATGATCGTCCCTTTTGGGTCCAATCACAGCATGCCTGGCCAACAGTCACCTTCCAAGCGCGGACGATGATCTGTTTGGAATGTCTTCCAGCATAATACATGCAGGATAGGTAAGTAAAACTCCCCTGCCTCGGCTGGGTGATTTAGCTGGACATTCCTGGAGAGATCAAGTAAGTGGTTGTGGCCCCTTTCTTCCCTCTCTCCCTGCCTTTCCCTCCTCCCTGGGCTTCTAGCTAAAGGTTGCTGGGTGCTGGGGGTCACCTAAGGGGTCCCACTGGAGCGGGGCTGGCTGTAACTAACATTTAAAAGAAATGTTATTTCTGCGTACCTGTGTGTGTGTGTCCTTCCTCCTCCATGCTGTTGGTGGCCATTTTGAGGTGGTCCATGCCAAGTTTGGCCTCTTGTGACTGCCCGGCGGCCATCTTCCTGTGATTCGGCCACACCCACTGGCCCCTATCAGGTGATCGGCGGCCATGTTTGTCCACCCTGTATGTATAGATTGCCATTCGGCGGCCATCTTTTTGTGGGCTACGGCTGCTTGACCTCTATCTTCGGCTCCGCAGCCATTTTCTTGGAGCCCACATTATCTTCCATACAGACGTTTTTGGCAGCCATTTTGCGAGAGCCTCCGGCCTCTAGGGTGCATTACACTGGCGAGAAAATTCACACAGGAAGTGCTGATAAAAGAAGCAGACTGACACAGAAGCAGGGGACAGCATCACAGACGCAGCACACGGCAGCATAGCAGTACCTATCCAGGGTGTCAACGTGTGGTCAGCATGGCATCTGAGCCAAATGTCTTCTCCCCTGAAACACCAGATTTAGCAGCTGGTGTCCCTGAGGTGTCTATGGACGCTATGTCGGCAATCCTAGAGGCGTTTGCTGCCAGGGTGGAAGCAGCACACGGGAATACAGGGGGTAATAAACGCCCCCGTCCCCTGCAATCTTCTGGGGATATTTCTGATGCAGAACCAGGTCCAGCTACGGCTCATGGCCCAGATTCTGATGCATCAGAGACTGCAGACCGTGACCGATCGGACAGTGAGGAGGACTCCAAGTCCAGGTCAGTACGCGAGACGGCTTTGGTATCTGACCTTATTACTGCAGTGCGGGATACGCTAAAGTTGGAAAATACTGCAGAAGTAGCAGATACTCCAGTCCCCTTTGGGTTTCGTAAACCTGCCCGCACTGCTAAGGTGTTCCCTTGTGTGTCTTATTTTGACAAACTCTTATACAAGGAATCGGAGAACCAACTGAGGGTCTTTACAGCCCCAAAGAGGTTTGCAGTACGGTACCCCTTTGAGGAGAGTTTTCTGAAGATATGGACCTCTCCCCCTATAGTGGACCCTTCGGTGTCCAGACTTAATAGAGCCACCACTATTCCAGTAGAAGGGGCTCCGGTTTTTAAGGACCCTGTGGATAAGAAGGCTGAAGCACTCACTTGCTACCTATACTCAGTGGTAGGCTCGGCAGTACGCCCGGCATTGGCGGGGGCCCTAGTGTCTCAGACACTTACTGAATGGGCAAAATTGCTACTCCAGAGGTTAAAGGAGCGAGATGCTCCTCCTAATGAGATAACTTTGGCCGACCAGTTGGTCCAGGGCCTTAAGTTTGTCTGCGAGTCAGACATGGATACGATTCCCCTGCTGTCAAGAGCTTCGGTTTATGCAGTAGCAATACGCCGCCTGATCTAGCTAAAGGGCTGGTCTGCGGACCAGACTTCCAAGAAAGCCCTGTTGGATCTGCCTTTTAAGGGCGACAGACTTTTTGGGGCTTCTCTGGATGACATCATCAAGGATGCCACAGGAGGGAAAAGCACTTTGCTTCCCCAAACTAGCAAGGGTAAGGGGCCACGCCAAGGGCAAGGGCCCTCCTTTACTGCACGCAAGCGTTTTTTTCGCCCCCTTAAGGCGACAGGGAAAAGACCCCAGGCCGATAAAGCGCCTGCCCAAGGACAAAAGCGTCCTTGGTCCCGCAGACCCAACAAGCCTGCGGACAAATCTGCGTCCACATGAAGGTCCGCCCCCACCCTCGGGTGGGGGGACGTCTTCGCAAATTCGCGACTCAGTGGACTGCTCTAGTCTCCGACAGGTGGGTTTGCGAAGTAATCTCCTCAGGCTACAAGATAGAATTTCTCTCTTGTCCACCGGACAGATTCATCACCTCCAATCTCCAGCTACTACCGACCCGTCGGGAGGCCCTGTATGGGGCGGTCCAGGGTCTACTGGAACGCGGGGTAGTTATTCCAGTTCCAGAACAGGAACGGGGTCAGGGTTTTTACTCAAATCTGTTCATTGTGCCGAAGAAGGAGGGGGTTCGGCCAATCTTGGATCTCAGAGCCCTCAATTGCTCTGTGAAAGTACAAAGATTTCGGATGGAGTCGGTTCGATCTGTAGTCACGGCTCTCCATCCGGGGGACTTTCTGGCCTCCTTGGACATCAAGGACGCATCCATGCATGTCCCCATATACTCCAGACACCAGAGGTTTCTGCGATTTGCTATCGGGAAGAACCACTACCAGTTTGTGGCCCTCCCGTTTGGCCTTGCCTCAGCACCCAGGACGTTCACCAAGGTGCTCGCTCCGATTCTGGCACTTCTAAGACAGCGGGGTATCGCTATCACAGTTTACTTGGATGACCTTCTGCTGAAGGCCCCTTCAAGCTCAGAATTAGAGGTAAGCGTGTCCATTACCTGTCAGACTCTTCGAGACTGTGGTTGGATACTAAACACGCAAAAGTCAGTATTGGTGCCCACTCAACGCCTAGTGTACCTGGGGTTGATTCTGGATTCCTCAGAGGCAAAGGTATTCCTCCCTGTGGATAAGTTGCAGACCCTCCAGGCTGCAGTACGGCAGCTGACTTCCAGGAATTGGTCGTCACTCCGTTTTTGCATGCGAGTGTTGGGCCTCATGGTAGCCTCCTTCGAGGCGGTCCCATATGCTCAATACCACACTCGAGTGTTACAGAAGGAAGTTCTGTCCAGATGGAACAGATGCCCTTCATCTCTGGATTATCAAATCCGAGTGAGCCACCTAGTCAGGAGATCCCTGGTATGGTGGCTGACAGCACCGGCTCTAAGGGCCGGGAAGTCATTTCTTCCGGTTTACTGGATAGTAATCACGACGGACGCCAGCCTTACAGGTTGGGGGGGAGTCTGGGGTGTCCAGTCAGCGCAAGGTCGCTGGACCCCAGAGGAAGCCCTCCTGCCGATCAATGTCCTGGAGATCCAGGCGATCAAGCTGTGCCTCTTCAAATGGTCTCAGAGACTGCAAGGGCGTCCAGTCAGGATCCAGTCAGACAACGCCACAGCGGTGGCATATGTCAATCATCAAGGAGGAACAAGAAGCTCAGCTGCAGCATCGGAGGTTGCTTGCATCCTGAAGTGGGCAGAGAAGAGCGTACCGGCACTATCGGCCGTGTACATTCCGGGTGTGGAAAACTGGCAGGCGGACTACCTGAGCCGCCAGATGCTGGACCAGGGAGAATGGTCCTTACACCCGGAGGTGTTCCAACTCCTCTGCCAAAGATGGGGCACACCAGACGTAGATCTTCTGGCTTCCCGACTCAATCGGAAGGTATTGAGATTTGTGGCCCGGTCAAGAGACCCATGGGCAGACGCAACGGACGCGTTGGTAGCATCGTGGGGTCAGTATCGGCTAATCTATGCCTTCCCTCCCTTAAGGCTTCTTCCTTTTCTGCTCCGCAGAGTGGAGGCAGAGGGAATTCCAATGATCCTAATCGCTCCAGATTGGCCTCAGCGTCCTTGGTACGCCGATCTAGTACGTCTGGTAGCAGACGTCCTCTGGCACCTACCACTACGGAAGGACCTGCTATCGCAAGGTCCCATATTCCATCCTGCTTTACAGTCATTGGCTTTAACGGCATGGCTGTTGAGAACCAGGTACTGAGAGACCGGAGCCTGTCAGAATCAGTAATCTCTTCTATGAGAAGTGCTCGAAAACCGTCCTCTAGGAAGGTTTATCACCGCACTTGGAGGGCCTACATCTCCATGTGTGAGGAAATGAAATGGCATCCGCGTACCTATTTGGTTTCCAGAATCCTGCTGTTTTTACAGCATGGGGTGGACCAAAGGCTTGCCCTAAGTACGATTAAGGGTCAGATATCTGCCCTGGCTGTCTTTTTTCAGCGACCCCTGGCGACTTACTCTCTCGTGAGTACATTTGTGCAGGGGGTTCGACATGTGCCCCTCCGGTCCGTCCCCCGTTACCTCCGTGGGACTTGAACCTGGTCCTCTCGGTGCTTCAGAAGGCACCGTTTGAGAAGATTCGAGATATTCCCCTGTTGACACTTTCTCAGAAAGTGGTCTTTTTGGTGGCTGTTACGTCAGTTAGACGAGTCTCTGAGCTGGCAGCCTTGTCCTGCAAGGCTCCCTATTTGATTTTCCACAAGGATAAGGTGGTGCTGCGGCCGCAGCCTTCCTTTCTTCCGAAAGTCGTTTCGGCTTTTCATCTCAACGAAGACATTGTACTTCCATCCTTGTGTCCTCATCCGTCGAATCCTAAGGAGTCAGCGTTGCATTCTTTGGACGTTGTCCGAGCTTTGAGAGTATACCTATCTGCTACTTCCCTGTTCCGGAAGTCAGACTCACTGTTTGTTTCGGTGGCTGGTCCCAAGAAGGGCCAAGCAGTCTCGTCGGCCACCATCTCTAGGTGGATCCGACAGATAGTAATCCAGGCTTACGCCTTAAGGGTCAGGCGCCCCCCTTTCCTGTCACGGCGCATTCGACCAGGGCAATAGGTGCCTTTTGGGCTTTCCGACATCAAGCGTCTGTTTCCCAACTATGTAAAGCGGCGACTTGGTCGTCCGCTCACACTTTCACAAAATTCTACAAAGTTGATGTAGGTGCATCTTCGGATGCCTCTTTCGGCCGCAAGGTTTTGCAAGCGGCTGTTTAGAGTTGCAACTCCTCCGTTGGAGGAGTGCTGTTTTGTGTTTTGGGGTGAAGTTTGTTTTTATGCTGTTACCACCCCTCGTTTTTTTCTCTGACACTGCTTTGGGACGTCCCGCTTTGTCAATAGAGAAGCTGTGTCGGTCCATGGACGAAAGAGTAAATAGGATTTTTTACTCACCGTAAAATCCTTTTCTCTGAGTCCATGGACCGACACAGCACCCACCCCTCCTTTTAAGTTTGTACTGCTTTTTGACGAACTGATCTGCGAGATGCAGACTGAGAGGGTATACCCAGAGGGTCCGCCCTCTGGGCGGTACTGTAGAAGGTGTGATGCAACACTTTTTACAAGTTTTTCTGCCTAGTCACTCCTAATTAACGGATAATACCCACTTTGTCAATAGAGAAGCTGTGTCGGTCCATGGACTCAGAGAAAAGGATTTTAAAAAATCCTATTTTTTTTAGTATAGCACAGTACAAGAAAATATATAGAAATTGTTTATTTCACACACCTCCAGATATGTATTTCACACTGCAAAATATTTTTTGTGGCCCTAAATGGGTCTTTTTGCAAGAGTACATTAAAGTGCAAATTTTTATTTATTTTTTGCCCTAAATGGGTCTTTTTTTGCACAAGCAAAATAAAATGCAAATTGTTTTTTTTTTATTTATTTTTTTGCCCTATATGGGTCTTTTGGAAAAAAAGCACAATAAAGTGCTTTTTTTTTTGCCCTAAATGGGTCTTTTTGCAAGAGCAGAATACACCCACAGTATGGAAACGGTGTATCTCTCAACGTAATATATGCAGTGCTGGTGCACTGAGCTTGCAGATAAAAGTTAGATTTTCTCTGACACTGGGCTCATGGCAGTGTAAAAAGACTGTGCACTGCAACACAAACAGGTAAACCTATGCAGATCACTGAGTTATATCTCTGAATCTGGACTCCTATTCCTATATAATAAATCTCTCTCCCTGAAAGCACCAACAGGAGCCTGGCCCTACACTACACTATCTCTCTATCTTTTCCCTCAGATTGCAGAATCAGGACTACCTCATGTATTTTACAATCTCTCCCTATTAGCAACAGCAGCAGCCAAGATCCTCTCCCTATCTATTCTGAAGCAGAGTGACGTGTGTGCTGTGTGCCTCTAGCTTATATAGAAGCTGGGTCACATGTTGCACTGACCAATCACAGCCATGCCATTAGTAGGCATGGCTATGATGGCTTCTAAGGGCACACCAGCTAATCAAAGGGTGATTGGCTGGCCCCTGAAGCATTTCTAACTGCGCCATTAGATTGCCGAACCCGAACCCGGACTTTCGCGCAAAGTCCGGGTTCGGGTTCGGGAAAAAGCTAAAGTTCGGTACGAACCCGAACTTTACAGTTCGGGTTCGCTCAACACTAGTCAGGACAGTTGCTGGCAGAGGATCTCATGCCAATGGGGTTTGTGTATAGTGAAGCTGCCGTAGACAACCACTCCGCTGGGTGCAGTTCCTCTGCCCTGCCCTGACACTGCCCTGCCAAACATGGGTGAAATGAAATATGACAAACGCATTGATATTTCTGACCATGATGAAAAATGCAGCGCATTGGCAATTTTTGATGGTTTGGTTACTATGGGTGACCAAAATGATGGCAGACCTGATAGTCAAGGTGATGCGGTTGCTGCTAATCCAAAAAAATGTGTGGAGATAAATGGTGTGACTGACTTAGAAGAGGTAAAAGGTACAGCAGATCTAGGCCCCTACAGGTTCAGGAGGGTAATTCTGGGGAAGGTTTCCTGAGGTTTGAGGAACTTCTAGGATCTGAGAAGGATCCTGGTAAACAATGGTCGGAAGGAAATAGCCCAAAGCGCAGCAAGGTGTCAAGTGACTTAGAAACCTCAGAGTGGCAAAACAGTCAGGATGTCCTTCAGAGGGAGACTAAGACGAGGCTGCAGTCATATGAGGATGTTAGTGATGAAACTGCCAGAATGAAGCATGCAATGTACATGGGGAAACAAGTGGCGCTAAGCTTGGACAGTAAGGAGGTGCCCATATATAGAGCTCAGAGAGGGATCAGTGTCACCCCAATAAAAGAGCCCCCGCTTATCACTAAACAAGAGTTTAAAAATCTGATCCCTTTCAAATTAAATAAAGGGAAAAGGGGTGGTCTATCGGAAAATGAGGGAGCCCTTGGTAACCTCAATGGTATCGGACCCTTAAAGCTCAGAAATCAACCTCGGGTGCAAAAAGGTGCAAAGAGTAGTAAACTCCCTACTGATAAGATGGCTAGTGTAGGTCCAAGGGAAATAGAAAGACATCACTTTTGGAAGCGTGCACGTAAAAAGATATGGGAGTGTCTTTGCAGAGCCCGAGTAAACGTAGCAGGGGGATGTGGAGAAAGTCACCTGATGGGACAAGATTTGGCCCATGTGGGTGGTAGCTGGCATGGTCATGCCAAAGTGAGGAGGTTGGACTGGTGTGTTCCGCCCTCTGGGTCAAAACAGGGTGGGGGGAAATGTGGTAGTGTGGTACCCCACCGGTGTAGTGACCCAGAATTCTCAACTAGACGGGTTGAGGGGCTCCAGGGAGCTTATAATGTATAGAGGAAACTGGCGTTTCGGTTTCCTCATTATTTAATAAAGTCCATTTTGGGACCTGGAGCCTGGGGATTTCTTAGAGATCCGGGTGGGATGAAAATATAGTTTTAACTTATTGCTGTGTGTTCTTGTCATAGGATTGTGTCACCGTGAGTTGCAGGCCACACAATCCTATCATCCCCTACTAACTGTGCCAAGGGAGGGTAGAGTCGATTGCCAGGGGATGACAGCGGTGCACTACAGGGCCCAAAATATACCAGCAGCCCTCTTGACTGGGGGTATCGCTATATATATATATTATAGTTTTATTTATATATATACATATATATATATATATATATATATATATATATATATATATATATATATATATATTGTGGTAGTGTGGTACCCCACAAGTGTAGTGACCCAGAATTCTCAACTGGATGGGTTGAGGGGCTCCAGGGAGCTTATAATGTACAAAGGAAACTGGCGTTTCAGTTTCCTCATTATTTAATAAAGTCCACTTTGGGACCTGGAGCCCGGGGATTTCTTAGAGAAATCCCCAGTCCTGGGTCCAGATTTTGAGATTTACCAGCACACTGACTGGTCAGGTGTGTGCTGGCCTATTTGTAGACACCTGACCATGGTTCTGGGCTCCACCCTCCTGGGGCGTCCAGGCTTGCAAGGGAGAACCCAGAGTGTGCAGGTGTGCACTGGAGTAGCTAGAGAAGCTGGAGTAGCTACAGAGTGTAGGCTGCACTGTGAAACCCAGAGACCTGAGTTTGAGGTTGCTGACAGGTGTCAGGAGGGCTCCATGCAGGAACCTGAGCAGTGGTTCTGCTGCTGAAGAGAGCCAGGCGGCTCTGTATTTTCATTTGCACTTTTGCATGTGTGAGTCAGGAGGCTGAACATACAACTGTTTAATGTTGATGGTGAAAACCCCCTGCGAGGGAAACCACATTTGTTTTCATTTCTATATTATATATATATATATATATATATATATATATATATATATATATATATATATACATATATATTGGGTAAAATAAGTATTGAACACGTCAGTATTTTTCTAGGTAAATATATTTCTAAAGGTGCTATTGTCGTGAAATTTTCACCACATGTCGGTAACAACCCATGCAATCCATACATACAAAGAGACCAAAACAAATAAGTTCAGAAATCAAGTTATGTGTAATAAAATGGAATGACACAGGGAAAAGTATTAAACACACTAACTGAAATCTATTAATACTTTGTATAAAATTCCTTGTTAGTAATGACAGCTTCAAGACGTATGTATGAAGAAACTAGTCGTATGAATTACTAATGCCTTGTACACATGATCGGAATTTCCGAGGGAAAAGGTCAGACGGAATTTTTTCAACGGATATTCCGACCGTGAGTGTGTGTGTGTGCCCCATCGGACATGTTCTCTTTTTTCCGGAAATTCCGTTCGTCTGTAGGGAACTCCGACGGAGAAAAAACCACGCATGCTCAGAATCAAGTCGACGCATACTCGGAAGCATTGAACTTCATTTTTCGGCTCGTCATAGTGTTGTACATCACCACGTTCTTGACAGTCAGAATTTGGTGTGACAGTGTGTATGCAAGACAGCTTGAATGGAATTCCGTCGGAAAAATGCGTCGGAGTTTATCCAGACGGAAATTCCGATCATGTGTACGGGGCATTAAGTGTGATTTTGGCCCATTCTTTCACACAAACAAAAGTCTTCAAATCTTGAAGGTTCCGTGGGCCTCTTCTATGAACTCTGATCTTTCTATAGATTTTCTATTGAATTCAAGTCAGGGGATTGGCTGGGACATTCTGGCAGCTTTATTTTCTTTCTTTGAAACCAATTGTGAGTTTTCTTGGCTATGTGTTTGGGATGATTATCTTGCTGAGATGTCCACCCTCGTTTCATCTTCATCATCCTGATAGATGGCAGCAGATTTTTCTATTCATTCTTCTTCATGACATGAAGTTTGCCAGTACCGTTGTAATGGATTAATTCTGGTCCAATCCCAGAAACTATTCTCTTCTGCCGCTGCTTCAAATCTATTTTAAAATATACATGTAGGCCTGTTTGAGGGATTGCACACTGAAATAAGACTCATCAGTATAGCTTCCTTCTCATGTATGGGCTTCCGAATGCCCTCCTTTATTGAAACTCGACTTATATAGCTAATATGACACATACACTCGTCATTGCAAACATATACATATGATTGGCTAAGTTCACATATGGTCATCTTCCTCTGTGACGTCCTCTCCCTTGTGTCTTCACATTCTTTAGACCGGCTCCATCTTAGCTTAGTCGGTGGGTTGGGCCGGATGGAGGGACTTAGGGAAGTGAATCCAGCATTGGGGGGATGGGAAAAGACATCTGTCCCTTTCCTTCACTTCTGAGCTCTCAATCAAGGAAAACACTTTTTGTCTTATTGTTTCATGAATACTAGGACACACATGTGAAAATACTTCTAAACAAACAATAAGCTCCTTACTGTACAGAAATATCTCATCATGTATTTGTGTTCCTAACAGATGGTTCTCGTAGAAGGATGGTAATTTATTCCAAATTCCTGAGGTGTGGGGGGCAACAGACTATGTTAGGTGCTGGGCTCAAAGAACTATTTAACCCATTGCTAAACCTCTCAAACTATATTCAAGCGGATACCAGAAAGAGAAGTCGTTTATAAAAATATTTATTTTATATACTCCATCACAGTCCCCCCTTAAAATGACTATTTTTATCAACACTGTCCCTATATTATATAACCTTACCTGGCCCTCCTAACATCAGGACCTTTTTTATATTTCGCATAGAGGTCAGACATGGCTTGCCCAGTGTCTTTACTCGACGAAACGGTCAGGAGAACAGTCAAGTACTATTCTTTCCCTTATCATTTGAGAATGTTGTATATATTAGTAACAGGCCAGGACTGCAATGGAGCATACGGTCCCTCTTCCTCCTCCTTTGTTGGTTCTCTAATATCACCTAAATTCAAAAAGGTAGGAGTCACCTCTTCAGCTGCCTTTCCTAACAGCTTTTTTTATACAGGGCAGAATACAGCAAACCACTAGTACAGCTAATGTAAGCAGTATCAAAATTGCTATGCCTATTTGAATACAAATGCGTTGCCACCCATTCATCCACCCAAAATACTGGTCCCAGGGATCGGTCAGTCCTGAATTTCTTTTTAACTCTTTTGAGAGATCCTCTAATTTCTTAATGGCCAAGGTTACCTTACCATTGGGGCCTGTATTGTCCGGAATGTACGTACAACATTTACTTGTCCCAGGCAACATTTTACACACACCTCCCTTTTCAGCTAAGATCATGTCTAATGCCATACGATTTTGGAAAGTCATTTGTGAAGTGGCCTCCTCTAGTTGTTCAGCTAAACCTTGGAGTGCATCCCTTGTATAGTTAACAAACCTCTGTTGGTTATAGTAAATATAATTAATCCAATCTACATTCTTATTTACTGTAATTATGGGGATCAGGGCCTCAAAACCTGCAGCTAATTGGTCTCTTGCTTTAAATTCATCTGGGACCCCCCTTGGGACTCCTATGGCATCTATATATACATGAGGGTCAAAACTACCAGCTGGAGCACCTCTACGCTTCCTGCTGGATTCAGATGAGTGTTCCCTTCTCACTACCCAGTCACCTCCCGAGAAGATGTGCAGGGGCATTATGACTTTAGCAAGTGCACATTCCCCTTTTCATCGGCCTGTTAACTCCTAATCCTCATGTCCCCACAGATCCAATACACGTCTCCCAAAGACTGAGTTTGATTCTGCACCAGATCTGTGGATACACTGCCAGTTAAATGGAGGGAGAAAGATTATAATACAGAAATAAAATAGGTGAGTTCATGTGTGTCTGATGAATTATACCAAAAGTTTGTTACACCATCTATTTGTTTGATAGCCAACTCCTGTGAGTGCACAGTTACTATAAGAAAAAAAGATATATAGTTTCATTCTGATGCGGGTGGTTTACGGTCCTCAGGAACTGGAGCCTTGTTGCATATCTTGGCTCCAGGGAATGCTTTCAGAGAAACGTCTTAACCATCACCCAATCACCAGGAAGTATACTGTAAGTACCGGTACCTAGATCAGGATCTGTAATGCAAGAAAATACTCGTACATGGATGTTAGTTAATTCTTTTACAAGAACGGTCACATAATCCATCAAAGTACCAGACTGTAACAACCTAACAGGGTGATAAGATGCATAAAACGCTAATGTGTTACCTAGGGCCAACCATATTTATTTTGTGACTATAGCAGTGAACACAGGACCCTGATCACTCTCTATCACCCCAGGTACCCCATATCTGCAAACTGGCTCCAAAAGCAATTTTTTAGCCGTGGTTTTCGCCGTCTGATTTGTGACAAGACAAGCCTCGAACCTTCCGGGGTTGCATGCTAGGCAAGTGTGGCAGGACTTGCAGTACTGATTAGTCAAAGTAGTCATTCCTGGAGCTACATAGTGTTTCTTTATAAGTGAGTTCATCAAAGTCTTTGAGAAATGGGTTGCTCCATGGGCCCATTGCACCACAGCTGGGTACAGAGCTCTGGTGAGACATGGGCAGGTTCCTACAGTCCAAAGATCATCCACCTGTACTGCTACAAGGTGAGTTGAGGCATTGGGATCAGGGCATCCAGAACAGGGGGTAGACGGGTAGTTTCCACCTTCATAAGGTCAAAACAATATTCATCTTCATCTCGGGTAAAAGCAGGTAGGTCTGCGTTCTCTTCTTCCTGTTTGTCCAGAGACATGTCATGATACCCCCCTTGGACAAGAGGAAGTAGAGTAGCAGGGTAGAGTCACTGGCATCGAAGTAGAGTCACACCGTTAGGCATGAGGAAATTGCATCGCAACCATAGGTCAAACACTTGGGTTGCACCTGATACAGAAAGGCAAAGAAATATCGTGAGGGGCAAACAGCAGAAGGGGATGGGCCAGGACAAAGTTAGACGTTTATTCCATCAGGGCTTGGGCAGACAGGATGGGCCACCTCTAGCAACAAGGTCCAGGCAGGCTAAATAACAACCAAAAACGTGGTTACAGAATCCATGAGGTTGTGTCAACACCCATAAGGCGGGGCCCTGCATCTCAGATATGAACAGGCAAAAGGGCTTTCCATAACAGCAAAAGGGCAGGAACAGTACTGATTGCCTTTATTAAAAAAAAAAAAAAGCATGTAGGGCCTTAGCATGACTAGGGGCGAAATGAGCTGAATGGCTTCAGATAATCTAAATCAATGACAGCGAAAAAATACTTTTGCAGACAGGGGCACCCCAGACAGAAGAGAGCATGGAAGGAGAAGCTCACTCACTGCTATAATGTCCTATACTACTCTGGTCGGGTCAATCAGAGTCGGTTCCTTAAAACTCGCTATGAAAGCACTTGATAGTATGCGATAATGCGATTTGTAAAGCAACCTGGTATTGAAAGCATCACAGGGCATAGATTTGGGGCAGAGCCCAGGGCGGGTCAGGGTGTGGGGGTCCGGATCTCCCACATTCCTCACACGCCCAGTAATGGCTACCGTGGTATGGCAGGATTTTGTGCTCATTCTGATAATATGGACATACATTTCTATGCAAGCCCAATGCAAAGTTCAACAATTAAATGACACTAGAACATTTAAAACCTAGCATCCCTTATGAAACGTTGTTCCGTTACTACACGGAAGGTAAGTTATTTTATAAATATGACACTATGTCATCGTTCTCAAACCAAACAGATCTCCTGAATACACTTCGTACATGTGTCCAGACTAAAAGTCACATTAGGCACATGTCAAGGCAAAGTCTAATTTTAAGACAACCAAATTAGGGTATGTCTCCTAATATTTGGAATAATATCTCATTTATACTGCAGTTAAAATACTATACAATTCCAAATTGCTTTGCCATATATAACGAAAAGATTAACACATATGAGTACTGTCTGGTTGAGAAGAGTCAGTTACAAGCCCGTATGCTGAAAAACAGAACCACACCATGATGTTCCCACCTCCAAACTTCACTGTTGGTATGGTGTTTTTGGGGTGATGTGCAGTGCCATTTGACATCCAAACATGATGTGTATTATGGCATCCAAAGGGTTTGATTTTGGTCTCATCTGACCAGACTATATTCTACCAGTATTTCATAGGCTTGTCTAAATGTTGTGCCGCAAACTATAAATGAGCTTCAAAATGGAGTCTTGCGTGGTTGGCATGCATACAGGACATAGTTGTTGAGTGCATTACTTATTGTTTTCTTTGAAAACAAAAGTACCTGCTAATTTTAGGTCTTTCTGAAGCTCTCCACAAGTGGTCCTTGGCTCTTGGACAATTCTTCTGACAATATTTTTTCACTTCTCTGTGAGAAATATTGCGAAGAGCACCTGGTTTGTGACCGGTTTATGGTGATTTTTTTTTTGTCTTGCCACTTCTGGATTATGGCCCCAACAGTACTCACTGGAACATTCAAAAGTTTAGAAATCCTTCTGTAACCAATGCCATCAGTATGTTTTGCAACAATAAGGTTGTGAAGGTCTTGAGAGAGCTCTTTGCTTTTACCCATCATAAGGTGTTTCTTGTGTGACACCTTGGTAATGAGACACCGTTTTATAGGCCATCAGTTAAGACTGAACCATCTGATATTATTTTGCACTGACAAAGGGCAGAATTGCTTTTTAATTACCGATAGATTTCAGCTGGTGTCTTGGCTTTCCATGCCTTTTTGCACCTCTCTTTCTTCATGTGTTTAATACTTTTTCCTTGTGTCATTGCATTTTATTACACGTAACTTAATTTCTGAACGTATTTGTTTTGGTTTCTTTGTATGTATTGATTGCATGGGTTGTTACAACATGTGGTGAAAATTTCATGTCAATTGCACCTTTAGAAATACACTATATTACCAAAAATATTGGAACACCTACCTTTACACGCACATGAACTTTAATGGCATCCCAGTCTTAGTCCCTAGGGTTTAATATTGAGTTGGCCCACCCTTTGCAGCTATAACAGCAACTCTTCTGAGATGACTGTCCACAGGGTATAGGAGTATGTTTGACCATTCTTCCAGAAGCGCATTTGTAAGGTCAGGCACTGATGTGGACGAGAAGGCCTGTCTCGCAGTCTCCGCTCTAATTCATCCCAAAAGTGTTCTATCGGGTTGAGGTCAGGACTCTGTGCAGGCCAGTCAAGTTCCTCCACCCCAAACCCGCTCATCCATGTCTTTATAGACCTTGCTTTGTGCATTGGTCCAAATCATTTGGTGTGGGGTTGTTTTTGAGGGGTTAGGCTTGGCCCCTTAGTTCCAGTGATGGGAACTCCTAAGGCATCAGCATACCAAGCCATTTTGGACACTTTCATGCTCCCAACTTTGTGGGAACAGGTTGGGGGTGGCCCTTTCCAACATAACTGCGTACCAGTGCACAAACAAGGTCCCTAAAGACATTGAGTGAGTTTGGGGTGGAGGAACTTGGCTGGCCTGCACAGAATCCTGACCTCAACCCATTAGAACACCTTTTGGGATGCATTAGAGTGGCGACTGCGAGCCAGGCCTTTTCGTCCACATTAATGCCTGTCCTCACAAATGCGCTTCTGGAAGAATGGTCAAACATTCCCATAGACACACTCCTAAACCTTGTGGACTGCCTTCCCAGAGGGTGAGCCAACTCAATATTGAACACTACAGACTAAAGCCCTGTACATGATCGGATTTCCTATGGATTCTAATCCGATGGATTTTTCCATCGGAAATCCGATGAAGCTGACTTCCATCAGTCTTGCCTACACACCATCAGTCAAAAAATCAGACCGTCCCAAACACCGTGACGTAAAACAATCCAACAAGCCGAGAAAAATGAAGTTCAATGCTTCTGAGCATGCGTCGACTTGATTCTGAGCATGCGTGGGTTTTTTGTCCGATTGAGTTTCACACAGACGATCGGAATTTGCTATCGTTTTTTTTTTTTCCCATCGGATAAATTTAAAACATGTTCTATTTTTTCTCACCGATGGAAAAAAGACCGATGGGGCCCACACATGATCGGTTTGTCTGATGAGAAAAGTCCATCGGACTATTTTCATCTGTAAAACCGATCGTGTGTACACGGCATCAGACTGGGATGCCATTAAAGTTCATGTGTGTGTGTAAAGGCAGGCGCTCCAATACTTTTGGTAATATAGTATAAATTTACCTAGAAAAATGGTGACATGTTAAATACTTACTTTACCCACCCATAATAAAAAAGCCATACATCTATCCCCTATTTTGTAAATGCTATAACTTTTGCACAAACCAACCAATATATGCTTATTGCGATTCTTTTCATACCAAAAATATGTAGAAGAATACATATCGGCCTAAACTGAGGACATTTTTTTTTTTTTTTTTTAAATGGGATATTTATTATAGCAAAAAGTAAAAGATATTGTGTTTTTTTTTCTAAATTGTCGCTTTTCTTTTGTTTATAGTGCAAAAAATAAAAACTGCAGAGGTGATCAAATACCACCAAAATAAATCTCTATTTGTAGGAAAAGAAGGACGTAAATTTTGTTTGGGTACAGCGTCGCACGTCCGCGCAATTGTCAGTTAAAATGACGCAGTGCTGAATCGCAAAAAAATGGCCCGGTCAGGAAGGGGGTAAATTTGGCCAATCATGGCTCAGGGGGAGTCCACGCCCCACACTATGTATGGATGCTTACATAGCAGCCGTACATAGTGTAATGAATGAGAGTAGCATAATGACATTTCTAAAGGAAAAAAATAATTTTAAAACTGCTAACGGCTGTAATGTATTGTCCGATCCCAGCAATATACATAAAAATCATTGAAAAAAACAGCGTGGGTCCCCCCCCAGTTCATTACCAGCCACTTCAGGTCCGGTATGGATATTAACTTAAAACCCTGCGCCAAAATGTAAAAAAATGGTGTGGGGGTCCCCGCTAAAATTAAGGGGGACCCTGCAGCAATTTTTGAAAAATGGTGTGGAGGTCCCCCCAAAATCCATACCAGGCCCTTCAGGTCTGGTATGGAATTTAAGGGGAACCCCGGGTCAAAGTACATTGTACCCCTACCCATTCACCAAAAAAAGTGTCAAAATTTAAAATGACAGTTTTGGACAATTCCTTTAAAAAAAAAGTGTCCCGCGATGTCCATCCATCTTCAATCACAGTGCCTTGATGGGAGGCATCCCGCCGACTGCAGTCTTGTCACGTGACGTCAGAAGGGAGCGGGGAGAGGAAATGCTCTGATGATCGACAACAAAATATGAAGTTCACAAATGCAGAGAATGTGGCGTTGGTCGAGCATTTGGCTCCTGTGTTTGACAAGTTGTTGGGTTCCCACATGTTTAAGAGTGATCACCTCCTCCCTTGGTCAATTGATAACCTCCCACAGCTTCCAATACAATTTCTATGCCGATGACACCCAAATCTACACCCTGTGCGCACACCTATGTTTACTGATAACAGTCAGCAGAGGTAGAGAGCACAGGGAGTTGAAACTCACAAGATTTCTGTAAGCACAAATGGGACTTTTTTATGAATGTATCCAACAGGTATAACAAAACAAATTAAATTGCATATTTAATAGAAGGGAGACGTTCATTGTTTGGGCTTACGTACACTGAGTGTCTTTTAAAATTTGTAATAAATGAAATTGTTTTTCCCTTGCTAACCCTTTTTGTGACCTGTTTTTTTCTGATATAAGCTTGAACATGAAATAGGCATGCATACGTTTTCCTACATTCTAAGTCAATTCTAACCCTTAATACTAAGGTGGGAGTCTGTACATTACGGTAAAGAAATAATACCAACCGTCCTAGACTGGGATTGATGTTTATTGCTAGTGGGCTTGTTTGTTGAAGCACCTTATAAATAATGTTACTATATGATTTGAGCTTGATTCTGTAATTTATAGAAAGTGGTGCTTTTTTATTCTGTATCCATTGCCATCCTAAATTAATCACTCTGTTTGAATAATTACTTCTGGGAATCCTATACATAGAATTTCAGCTATAAATTGCACTTTGTGATTGGTACAGGATTATTTATACTGATTACACTCAACTAAATATTTACGGTATGTGCTGTTTTTAATGTATATTTCGGATATTAGAAGCAGCCTAGGGTTTTCTGATTGCTTTCATTTAAAGCACCAGAAAGGATCATTTGAATTATACATTTGCTTTTTTCTGCATCCCAAACCTGTTAAAATACCCATGCTTGGGCACATACGGGTACCATCAAAAGGCTTTTAGCGTTTAAAAAAAATAAATAAATAAAATACCTTTCTATTATGAGGCTCTGAACCCAGCCTATCCTTGCTGTTTCATATACAGTGCCTTGAAAAAGTATTCATACCCCTTGAAATTTTCCACATTTTGTCATGTTACATGTTTATATGTTTATGTGATAGACCAAGACAAAGTGGCACATAATTGTGAAGTGGAAGGAAATTGATAAATGGTTTTCCAAATTGTTTACAAATAAATATCTGAAAAGTGTGGCTTGCATTTGTATTCAGCCCCCTTTACCCTGATACCCCTAACTAAAATATAGAGAGATTAAAATGCCTTCAGCGGTCTTTTAACTAGTAAATAGAGTCCACCTGTGTGTAATTTAATCTCAGTATAAATACAGCTGTTCTGTGAAGCCCTCATAGGTTTGTTAGAGTTAGGCTGAGCTCTGAGGAAGAAGACTCGTCTTCGAAACGCGTCAGGCAGCAGTGATCTTTGTCAATCCCTCCGTGACCGATTCGAGTGGATTCATTTTGGACGCATTGCTGCGCCTCTGTGGTTCTTTGTAAACGCATGGATTTTTTGTTTGTTTGTAAGTAGGATTCTTTTATTCGTTATAATAAATTTATCCAACGGTAATGCACGAGGCTGGTGCACCTTTCTTTTTCTTTTCTTGTTATCTACCACTAGGTTTGTTAGAGAACCTTAGTGAACAAACAGCATCATAGAGGTCAAGGAACACACCAGAAATAACCTTGTGGAGCAGTTTAAAGCAGGGTTAAGTTATAAAAAAATATCCCAAGCTTTGAACATTTCATGTAGCACTGTTCAAGCAATCATCCAAAAATGGAAAGAGTATGGCACAGCTGCAAAACTACCAAGACATGACCATTCACCATGCCCTAAAAGGCTGGGCAAGGAGAGCATTAATCAGAGAAGCAGCCAAGAGGCCCATGGTAACTCTACACAGATCTAGAGATCAGGTGATAGTTGTGCACTCCACAAATCTGGTCTTTATGTAAGAGTGGCAAGAAGAAAGCAATTGTTGAAAGAAAGCCATAAGAAGCGAGCTTTTGACACGGTATCCTGTCCATATATGTATTTCTCTTTACAAAAATGGGGTTTAGGTCCTCATTTTATAAAATGGATAGAAGAACTCTAGAATAAACCTAAAGCATACATAAAATATGCCGGATATAAATCTGAATCTTTCAATATTAAATGAGGCACACGACAGGGATGCCCATTATCTCCCCTCCTATTCGCCTTATTAATAGAACCATTAGCCCAACACATCAGAACCAACCCTACAATTACCGGCATTTATATTGGAGGTTATCCACACACAATATGTATGTTTGCAGATGATATCTTGCTCTTCCAGTCATCTCCACTAGTGTCAGGACCTAACCTTCTACCCATTTTAAATAAATTAGCGAGTTTCTCTGGCTTGGTCATTAATCCCAAAAAATTACTAGTTCTCAATATATTGCTTACAAATACAAAGTTAATCCCAACAAAAGTGGCACTCCCTTTTTCATGGACAGAGAAATCTATACCATATCTTGGAATAAATTTGACAGTCTCCATTACAGATTTATTCTCAGCCAACTATCCCCCTTTATTG
Organism: Rana muscosa; assembly: GCA_029206835.1. Lineage (NCBI taxonomy): Eukaryota > Metazoa > Chordata > Amphibia > Anura > Ranidae > Rana > Rana muscosa. The sequence goes on from JARGYO010005626.1 coordinate 18,364,069, forward strand.
AAACAGATTACACAAACTTGCTAAAACAATGGACCCATCTCCCACTGTCCTGGATAGGAAAGACTAACGCTTCTAAAATGACTATCCTGCCCAAACTATTATATACAGTCAGGTCCATAAATATTGGGACATCAACACAATTATAATCTTTTTGGCTCTATACACCACCACAATGAATTTGAAATGAAACAAACAAGATGTGCTTTAACTGCAGACTTTCAGCTTTAATTTGAGGGTATTTACATCCAATCAGGTGAACGGTGTAGGAATTACAACAGTTTGTATATGTGCCTCCCACTTTTTAAGGGACTAAAAGTAATGGGACAGATTAACAATCATAAATCAAAATTTCACTTTTTAATACTTGGTTGTAAATCCTTTGCAGTCAATTAAAGCCTGAAGTCTGGAACGCATAGACATCACTAGACGCTGGGTTTCATCCCTGGTGATGCTCTGCCAGGCCTCTACTGCAACTGTCTTCAGTTCCTGCTTGTTCTTGAGGCATTTTCCCTTCAGTTTTGTCTTCAGCAAGTGAAATGCATGCTCAATCGGATTAAGGTCAGGTGATTGACTTGGCCATTGCATAACATTCCACTTATTTCCCATAAACTCTTTGGTTGCTTTTGCAGGATGCTTCGGGTCATTGTCCATCTGCACTGTGGAGCGCCGTCCAAGAGTTCTGAAGCATTTGACTGAATATGAACAGATAATATTGCCCGAAACACTTCAGAATTCATCCTGCTGCTTTTGTCAGCAGTCACATCATCAAAAAAAACAAGAGAACCAGTTCCATTGGCAGCCATACATGCCCACGCCATGACACTACCACCACAATGCTTCACTGATGAGGTGGTATGCTTTGGATCACGAGCAGTTCCTTTCCTTCTCCATACTCTTCTCTTCCCATCACTCTGGTACAAGTTGATCTTGGTCTCATCTGTCCATAGGATGTTGTTCCAGAACTGTGAAGGCTTTTTTAGATGTTGTTTGGCAAGCTCTAATCTGGCCTTTCTGTTTTTGAGGCTCACCAATGGTTTACATCTTGTGGTGAACCCTCTGTATTCACTCTGGTGAAGTCTTCTCTTGATTGTTGACTTTGACACACATACACCTACCTCCTGGAGAGTGTTCTTGATCTGGCCAACTGTTGTGAAGGGTGTTTTCTTCATCAGGGAAAGAATTCTTCGGTCATCCACCACAGTTGTTTTCCGTGGTCTTCCGGGCTTTTGGTGTTGCTGAGCTCACCGGTGCGTTCTTTCTTTTTAAGGATGTTCCAAACAGTTGATTTGGCCACACCTAATGTTTTTGCTATCTCTCTGATGGGTTTGTTTTGTTTTTTCAGCCTAATGATGGCTTGCTTCACTGATAGTGACAGCTCTTTGGATCTCATATTGAGAGTTGACAGCAACAGATTCCAAATAGCACATTTGAAATGAACTCTGGACCTTTTATCTGCTCCTTGTAAATGGGATAATGAGGGAATAACACACACCTGGCCATGGAACAGCTGAGTAGCCAATTGTCCCATTACTTTTGGTCCCTTAAAAAGTGGGAGGCACATATACAAACTGTTGTAATTCCTACACTGTTCACCTGATTTGGATGTAAATACCCTCAAATTAAAGCTGGAAGTCTGCAGGTAAAGCACATCTTGTTTGTTTCATTTCAAATCCATTGTGGTGGTGTATAGAGCCAAAAATATTAGAATTGTGTCGATGTCCCAATATTTATGGACCTGACTGTATGTTTAGAGTCCTGCCAATTCCAATCCCTTTATATTATTTGAGATTAATCCAAAAAAGAAAAACTACCTTTTATATGGGGTTCTTCCAAACCATGCATACCTGTCCGCACACTACATCTCCCTAAATCACAAGGAGGCCTGGGCTTCTCCAATTTTGCTATCCACTACAAAGCTGCTCACTTAGCCAGCCTTCCAAAGTACCATGCAACACAGGAATCTTCCTTATGGGTATCAATAGAGGCTTCAGATAGTGACCCTTTATTGATTTCCAACTTGTTATGGCTCCAGCCCAGAGATCGTCGCAAATTGAGTAACCCTATAACAAAACACTTTATACTCTTTGGGATGAACATAAAATAAACACCAACTACAATCAGCACACAATCCCCTCTTATCTTTTCTCAAAAATCCGGCCTTCTATCCGGCATGGATCTTCCCAAATGAATTTAAAGCTTGGACAATATCAGGTACCTGGTTAAATCTTTTTGGGTGTTATTCAATAGAGAAATGTAATTAGCCTTGTATAGACTAGAAATCATGGAAGTCAATGTTATTCCTAAGTGTGATAAAGAATTGGTTACCCATGGATAGGTAAATTGTGATTGCAAGGAGATTCTTGTTGTTAAATCTATCGTTATCCCTACAATGCTGGATTTTGATTCGTTCACTTTGTAGTATGAGACTAGATTAAACATATCTAGAACTGAATGAACCGCAAGGAGGGACTGTGCCAGGTTCACCAGGGACAGGATATCATCGGAAAAAAAGGTAATGATATGTGGTTCCCCTTTATAAATATTCCCTTAATATCAACGTGAGATTGTATCTTCTCCACTAAAGGTTCCATAAATGGAACTTCTGCTTTTCGGAACCCTCCCCCCTCCGGTGTCACATTTGGCACCTTTCATGGGGGAGGGGGGTGCAGATACCTGTCTAAGACAGGTATTTGCACCCACTTCCAGGAATACACTCCTGCGGCAGTTACACCCCTACCCGCACCCCCCGCTGTCTTCTGGGAAACACACTGTTCCCAGGAGAGAGCGGGGACCAGTGACGGCGCGTCGCACTACTCGCGTATGCGCAGTAGGGAAATGAGAAGTGAAGCCGCAAGTCTTCACTTCCTGATTCCCTCACCGAGAATTACGGCAGCAGCATCCGAGGACCGAGCAACTGCTCGACCTTGTCTGACGACATCGCGCGCTGGACAGGTAAGTGTCCATTTTTTAAAAACTAGCAGCTGCAGTAGTTGTAGCTGCTGGCTTTAAAAAAAAAAAATTGGGGCGGAACCTCCGCTTTAAGACAAAAATGAGTGGAGAGAGGGGACACGTCTGCCTTGTTCAATTGGAAATAATAAAGTTTTTGGAGAACAGGCCTTCAGAGTATACATAGGCTGATGGGGTTGTTTACAGTGCATAAATAGCAGAGAACATGTTGCCCTGCATACCAAATTTCCATAGTACCTGTGAGAGATAGCTCCAGTGGACCCTGTCGAAAGCCTTCTCCATGTCCAAAGTGAGAAACAGAGAAGGCCTTCGACAGTGCTCCGCATGGTGTAGCAAATTTAGAACACGCCACATGGAGTCAGGAGCCTACCGGCTGGCTCAAGACCCACCTGATCTGGTTTCACTAATGTCGGAAGGATTTGAAGCAACCTGAAAGCTACAAGCTTAGCATACATTTTTAAATCTACGTTTAGTAGAGAGATAAATCTAAAGTTCAGTGCATATACTAAGTCATTGCTTGGCTTGGGTAAGGTGATGATAGTGGCAGTCAACATTTCAGGAGGAAAGGATGCCCTGGACACAGCAATGTCGATATAGTACTAGATGAAATAGTTGGTAACAATTCTGAGGTGAATCTGTCAGGACCTGGGGATGTATTATGTGGTAGTGCCTGGATTACCTCCATGATCTTCTTTGCATTAAAGGGCTTATTGGTCGGCGTGGCCAATGACCGGGATGTTAGGACATGCTTAGTCTGAGCTCTGTTCCGCGCCGCACACATCCTGCCTGTATCCTGCTGACCTGATTGCCATCCGGGGGTCCCATCAACCCCCACAGCCTCCAGGGAACCTTGTGCCCACCGTGAGATGGTAAAATACGGCCAATCGATGGAGAAAGCCTCAGAATTCTTCCCGCCACCGCCGCCATGCACAGCGAGGCAAGATGGCGCTGGCCACCATGCTGCAGACGCACGCAGCCAGCCTTCTTCCTATACAGCGGCGCTAAAGAGCAAACCTGCAGGGATGGGTGAGTCATCATGTTCTCCCCCTGCACTGAGCCCTGAGGACCCCCTATTGTTCTCCCCTGCCAAGGACACTGATACTGAGACCCCCAGTGAGGATGCTGCAAATATAGGCCCGGCATAGCCCTCCCTGTCCCAGATAATGGAGGCCATCCAGCATAACCATGCATCTCTAACTACTAAAATAGACTCCATACAGGCTGATATGTCCTTTCTGAAGCAAGATGTGCACAACCTCCGCCATAGAGTGATGAATGCGGAGAAACACATTGGCACGCTAGAGAATGAGACCTGTCCATTACAGGGCTCTGTCAGGAAGCTACGCCAGGCCCATGATTACACCACAGATAACCTTACTGAAATGGAAGACCGTTTGTGGAGAAATAATCTATGCTTCCTTGGGTTCCCAGAAGGGTCTGAGGGTAGAACCCCGGAGGTATTTATGGAAAGATGGCTGACCACCACGTTTGGTGCCCCCACCTTCTCACCAATGTTCGCTATCGAATGGGTGCACAGAGTCCCCGTGCGCCCTCTGGCTCCTGGGTCCCCACCCCGTGCCACGACCATTAAACTGCTTCAATTCAGGGACAGGGAGGCTGTTCTCGGGGCTGCCAGGGAGAAGGGAAGAGTATTGTTTAATGGGAATGGAATCACTATTTTCCCTGATTTCTCGGTGGCCACGCAAAAGCAAAGAGCTACCTTCCTGGCCATAAAACGTAGACTCCGTGAGCTTCACCTGCCCTACGGCATGTTGTATCCTGCACATCTCAAGATCGTCTATCAGGGCAAGGCATACTTCTTTACAGATCCTAAGGAGGTGTCCCACTGGGTGGACACCCTGGGACATCCAGAACGCAGGACCCAAAATCGGAGACCCCCCTCCACACTAACATGCAATGCCATTTCCTGCTTGGGACTGGGGGGGCAGGCATGGACCTGGATGTGTTAATCCCTGTGCTCTCCTAGTCCCTATTTATTCACTGGTTTTGGGGAATTAAGCTACATATCTATGCCATTGATGATATACTGACCATTTCCCTGTTCTCACCACTCACCTGTTATCTTTTTGGAACAGTTTTGGAACAGTTTTTGAACGCTTTCTCCTGTTGTTTTTTGAACTCCATCCTTTTTATCCTTCCAGACTCAGGGTCATTCAATTTACTTGTCTTGTGCGGTCATGGACGGACGCACGTGACTAAGGAACTTTTACTACTCCTCAGGGTTTGTTGGTTGGGGTCTGGGTCATGGCTCTCCTGCCTTACGGTTTTGGTTTTGGGAACAAAGCTCTCATTGGTTTGGGTTTGGGAGCCAGGAGGATTAGGGAGGGATGGGATGTTGGGGGACTTAAACTGCGCTTAATATCTTGGAATGTACGGGGGATGAATTCAAAGGTAAATAGGTCATTAATGTTTGAATATCTGGCACGCCACAATCCGCATGTGATCCTTCTCCAGGAAACCCACCTCCATGGTTCTAGAGTCATGGCCCTTAAGAGAGCAAAGATAGCTTACCCCATCTATTCCACGTACTCCACATATGCCAGGGGCACTTCCATCCTCATAGCTAAATCAGCACCTGTCAGCATTAAACATGTTAAATTGGACCCTAATGGTTGCCTCGTAATTATTGTACTTGAACTCATGGGTAAGCCACATACAGTGACTAGCCTCTATGCCCGCCACCCTTCACTAAAATGTTCTTTGAGCGGGTGATGAATTCTGTCTTGGCAATAGCAGAGGGCCCTTTGTTGATAGCGGGGGACTATAATACAGTGTTGGATAACTCCATTGATAGACTATGGTGCAATACATTGCTCCCTACCCCGTTGAGTTCTTTTTTGATTTCTGTTATTCAAAATCACATGGTACTCTGTCGCGTATTGATTTATGTCTGGTATCGTCGGATTTGCTCAATATGGTGACAGGGATTAAATATCTCCCTAGGGCGGTGTCTGATCACTCCCCTTTGATGGTGGACCTCGCCCTAGGCACTCCCTCCTCCTATAAGGTATGGCGACTAAGCCCTCTGTGGTTGGTGGACCAAGCTGTTGTGGACCGATGTACAGCCGAAATGAAATCCTACTGGGTAACTAACAGGCAGAGTGCCTCCATCCTGATGGTTTGGGATGCTTTTAAGGCCACCACACATGGCTCTTTTGCTGCAGCCATTGGACACGCCCGTAAAGCATCCCAATCTAGACTGGTGGATACAGAGGGGGATCTTAGGGAGGCGGAAGCTGCTTACTCTGCAGCTCCCTCTCCTGAGACACGTGACACCTGGAAGCACAGAGCCAGAGAACTGGACTTGGTGCTTTTGGAATGCACCCAGAAGAAGTTGCTATATCAGAACCAGCGAATCTTCGAGTTTGGCGACAAGAATGCTCGTTTATTGGCGTACCTTTCTTAATTTACCCCGCATCAGCCATGCAGCATACCCAGAATTAAGAGTTCGGAGGGTGTAGTGGTAGAACAAAACACTGAGATTATGGAGGCCTTTGTTACATTTTATTCCTCACTATATTATTATTATTATTATTATTATTATTAGACAGGATTTATATAGCGCCAACAGTTTGCGCAGTGCTTTACAACATCAGGGAAGACAGTACAATCACAATACAATTCAATACAGAGGGATCAGGGGGCCCTGCTCGTTAGAGCTTACAGTCTAGAATATGCTACTAGAGCTCACTACATGATTGTGGAATTAGATGACTATCTCTCTGAAATTTCATTGCCAAGACTTCAAATTGAACAGGAGTCACTCATGGATGCTCCCCTGATGGATGAGGAAATTGGGGAAGCTATACAGTCCTTTGCTAGAAATAAAACGCCGGGACTAGATGGCTTCCCCATTGAGTGGTATATACAGTTGAGAGACATTCTCATACCTCACCTTCTTGGGGTATATAATTTTGCTCTGAGAACCGGACAGCTGCCGCCCTCTATGTCAGAGGCCTTGATTGTTCTCATCCCCAAACCCCATAAGGATCACTTACTGTATAAATCATACAGGCCGATTTCACTCATTAATTCAGATGTCAATATTTTAGCCAAGGTGCTCGCCCTGAGACTGAATGCAGTCATTACTACTATTATTGGCGCGGACCAGACTGGGTTCATCCCTGGGCGATAAACCTCTATCAACCTGCGTAGACTGTTTACTAATCTGCAGACCACTCATGATGTGATACTATACTTCAAAAAATGTAAGGAGATACTGGTACCCAGGATATGCAACTACATGAATGGATTAGGGATGGACTATGAAATGGAAAGGGAAGCCTCAGTGGCCATAATAATGGTCATACCAAAAGAGGGGAAAGATGAAAGCTTATGTTCCGGATATAGACCAATCTCGCTATTAAATGCGGATGTAAAATTATACGTGAAAGTCCTGGCAGAAAGAATGAAGGGATGGATGCCCTCACTGGTACATCCGGATCAGGTGGGATTCATCCCAGGTAGGGAGGGGAGGGACAATGGTGTGAGAGCATTGCTCCTCCTCCAGAAAATAAAAGAGAATGGGTCCCCAAGTCTACTCCTGTCGGTAGATGCAGAGAAGGCATTCGACAGGGTAGACTGGGGACTCATGATACAAACCCTGGAAACTATGGGCCTAGGAGCCAGGATGATACAGTGGATTAAAACATTGTACCAACATCCTATGGGTAGGGTTAAAATAAATGGCACACTGTCTCAAGCTTTTGAGATGAAAAATGGGACAAGGCAGGGATGCCCTCTGTCCCCCCTCTTATTTGTCCTGTCCCTAGAATCTTTACTTGCGACGGTACGGAATAATCCAGACCAGGAATGAGCCGAACACCCCCCTGTTTGGTTCGCACCAGAACCTGCGAACAGACAAAATGTTTGCGTGAACTTTAGAACCCTATTAAATACAATGGACTCGAACGTTCGAAATCTAAAGTGTTAATTATAAAGGCTAATATGCAAGTTATTGTCCTAAAAAGTGTTTGGGGACCCGGGTCCTGCCCCAGGGGACATGTATCAATGCAAAAAAAAGTTTTAAAAACGGCCGTTTTTTCGGGAGCAGTGATTTTATTAATGCTTAAAATGAAAAAATAAAAGTGAAATATTCCTTTAAATTTCGTACCTGGGAGGTGTGTATGATATGCCTGTAAAGTGGCGCATGTTTCCCGTGCTTAGAACTGTCCCTGCAAAAAATGTCATTTTTGAAAGAAAAAAAGTCATTTAAAACTCACTCGCGGCTATTAATGAATTGTCGGCTCCCGGCAATACATACAAAAGTCATTGATAAAAAAAAAAAAAAAGCGTGGGGGTTCCCCAAAATTCAATTACCAGGCCCTTCAGGTCTGGAATGGATATTAAGGGGAACCCCGCCGCAAATTTTAAAAAAAATTGACGTGGGGTTCCCCCAAATATCCATTCCAGGCCCTTCAGATCTGGCATGGATTTTAAGGGGAACTCCACCCCAAATTTTAAAAAAAAATGGCGTGGAGTCCCCCTAAAAATCCATACCAGACCCCTTATCCGAGCACGCAACCTGGCCGGCCGCAGGGGAAAAGGGGGGGACGAGAGAGACCCTCCTGAACCGTACCAGGCCACATGCCCTCAACATGGGGAGGATGTCCCCATGTTGATGGGGACAAGGGCCTCATCCCCACAACCCTTGCCCGGTGGTTGTGGGAGTCTGCGGGCGGGGGGCTTATCGGAATCTGGAAGACCCCTTTAACAAAGGGGACCCCCAGATCCCGCCCCCCCCTATGTGAATTGGTAAGGGGTACATTGTACCCCTACCATTTCACGAAGAAAGCGTAAAAAAAATGTTTAAAAAAACACACAAACACCTTGAAAAAGTCCTTTATTTTAAAAAAAACAAAAACATTCCAGCGGTGAAATCCAGTGTCCCGCGGCGATCCCGATGTCCAGCGCTGTTCTTCATTGGTTGTGCCTGAGCGGACCTGATGGGGAACTCCCTCTCAGTATTTTAAATGTATAGACCCGCCCCTTCTAAAGTTCCCCATCAGGTCCGCTCAGCGGACCAGATGCGGAACATGAGAAGGGGCGGGTCTATACATGTATTACCAAAGTGAGAGCAGTTCCCCATCAGGTCCGCCCCCTCGGTATGTCGGACCCGCCTACGTCATTGGCTTGAGCGGGGAACTTCCTTCACTGTGTAATTTAAATTTACATAGTGAAGGAAGTTCCCCGCTCAAGCCAATGACGTAGGCGGGTCCGACATACCGAGGGGGCGGACCTGATGGGGAACTGCTCTCACTTTGGTAATACATGTATAGACCTGCCCCTTCTCATGTTCCGCATCTGGTCCGCTGAGCGGACCTGATGGGGAACTTTAGAAGGGGCGGGTCTATACATTTAAAACACTGAGAGGGAGTTCCCCATCAGGTCCGCTCAGGCACAACCAATGAAGAGCAGCGCTGGACATCGGGATCGCCGCGGGACACTGGATTTCACCGCTGGAATGTTTTTTTTTTTTTTTAAATAAAGGACTTTTTCAAGGTGTTTGTGTGTTTTTTTTAAACTTTTTTTACGCTTTCTTCGTGAAATGGTAGGGGTACAATGTACCCCTTACCAATTCACAAGGGGGGCCGGGATCTGGGGGTCCCCTTTGTTTAAGGGGTCTTCCAGATTCCGATAAGCCCCCCGCCCACAGACCCCCACAACCACCGGGCAAGGGTTGTGGGGATGAGGCCCTTGTCCCCATCAACATGGGGACATCCTCCCCATGTTGAGGGCATGTGGCCTGGTACGGTTCAGGAGGGAGGGGGGCCGCTCTCTCATCCCCCCCTTTTCCCCTGCGGCCGGCCAGGTTGCGTGCTCGGATAAGGGGTCTGGTATGGATTTTTAGGGGGACTCCACGCCATCTTTTTTTAAATTTGGGGTGGAGTTCCCCTTAAAATCCATGCCAGATCTGAAGGGCCTGGAATGGATATTTGGGGGAACCCCACGTCAATTTTTTTTTAAATTTGCGGCGGGGTTCCCCTTAATATCCATTCCAGACCTGAAGGGCCTGGTAATTGAATTCTGGGGAACCCCCACGCTTTTTTTTTTTTTTTTATCAATGACTTTTGTATGTATTGCCGGGAGCCGACAATTCATTAATAGCCGCGAGTGAGTTTTAAATGACTTTTTTCTTTCAAAAATGACATTTTTTGCAGGGACAGTTCTAAGCACGGGAAACATGCGCCACTTCACATGCATATCATACACACCCCCAGGTACGAAATTTAAAGGAATATTTCACTTTTATTTTTTCATTTTAAGCATTATTAAAATCACTGCTCCCGAAAAAACGGCCGTTTTTTAAAACTTTTTTTTGCATTGATACATGTCCCCTGGGGCAGGACCCGGGTCCCCAAACACTTTTTAGGACAATAACTTGCATATAAGCCTTTATAATTAGCACTTTAGATTTCTCCCATAGATTTTTCGAATTTGCCGTGAACACCCCAATTTGTTCGCTGTTCGGCGAACGGGCGAACAGGCAATGTTCGAGTCGAACATGAGTTTGACTCGAACTCGAAGCTCATCCCTAATCCAGACATTAAAGTGATTAGATTGGAGGAAGATGAACACAAACTCGCAGCTTTTGCGGACGATGTCTTGTTCTTTATTAACAATCCCAGGACCACATTACCGAACTTACTCAAAACACTTAAACAATATGGAGAAATATCAAACTTTAAAATCAATATAGCTAAAACTGAGATTCTAAATGTCAATATTGGAAAGGTAGAAGAACAGAGCTTAAGAAAAGAGTACAACTTTCCTTGGCAGAAGGAACTTAAGTACTTAGGGGTAAAACTTGCCAACTCAATAAAAAAAATATACAAGATAAATTATATCCCTCTGTTAAATGAAATAAAAAGCGAAATTAGAAAAATGATAAACCGCCCGATATCATGGATAGGAAGAATTAACATCTTAAAGATGGTCCTGCTGCCAAAAATCTTGTATAAGTCCCAGATGTTACCAGTTGCAATACCTCAACCGTACTTTAGAGTGTTAAAAAAGATGCTAATGAACTTTGTATGGAATAATAAAAAAACATAGAATCTCCTTCTCTGTATTAAAACAGGAAAAAAAGCATGGAGGGCTGGCAGTGCCAGACATTAAAAAATATTATGATGCAGTGGTGTTGTCCTGGGTAGTGGAGTGGGCCAAAGATAGGCACGAAAAAAGGTGGGTAAAAATTGAAAAGGCAATGGCAAAAACACAATTAGGAGGTGTAATATGGACCCCCCCCCCCCCCAGTTTAGAGTACTAGGTGAAAACACTCACGTTATGACACGAATAGCACTGAAAATTTGGGATAGATTACATAAACAAATAGACAGGGAATATAACTCTCCCCTTATAGAATTAAAAGAAAACAAATATTTTGCACCGGGAAAAAAAATAGTGGGAGGAAATTGGATTAAAAAAGAGAGAGCACAGTTAAGAGATATAATAAAAAAAGGGAAAACTATACCACTTCAAGAATTGAGACACAATAGGGAATTAATGATAGTAGATGAATGGAGGTACCACCAGTTGACCCACTTTGTACAAAGCCTTCCCCAGCCAATTAGGTCTGGGGAGGAACTTACGACGTTGGAACGGCTTTGTATGGCCGATAACCTAACAGGAACTATATCAAAACTCTATAAATTACTGATGACAGTGGATGAACTGGCGATGCCCCCATTTATAAAGAAATGGGAAAGAGAATTGGGAACATGTAGGGATAAAAGGACTATAGAGAAAATAATAAAATTGGCCCATTCGTCTGCCATGGACAACAGGACCGCAGAGATGAATTATAAATGTATTACAGGCTGGTATGCCACACCAGATAAATTGAGTAAATTTCAAGTAGAACAGAAGGCAGAATGCTGGAGAGAATGTGGGGGGAGGGGAACAATGGCCCACATATGGTGGCAATGCCCTAAAATTCAAAGATATTGGGAAAAGATACTGGAAATGAAAAAAATAATTACAGAGAAGGAGATTAAAAAAGATCCTTGGATAGTTTTATTCCATGGAGGTGATGTAGGAATGAAACAGTATAAAGATTCACTGATCCCACATCTATTAAACGCTGCCAAAAGGTTGATCCCAAAAAAATGGCGAAAAGTGGAAAGTCCATCTATATGGGAGTAGGTAGATTCCGTGGAAGAAACAAACAGTATGGAGGGACTGAAGTACGGCGTAGAGGAGGAAAAAAAAGGATTTAAAAACAAGTGGGAATGTTGGAAAGATTTTAAGAAAACATGGAGCTATATAGAAAATCTGAGAAAGTAGTAGAGAAATGGTAGAAAATAAGAGGTAGAAGGGGGAGGGGGATACAAAGGGGAAAGGGGGGGGAGGGTGAAATCGAGATTTTAGAAATGTGAGTATAAGGAGAAGAGCCAGGAATCTCTTAGTACTCAGTATTATTTTTGTATGTTTATTATCTTGGCTGGATCAATGGAAATGTATTGATGTAACATAATTTAAATCTTGATAAAACAAAATAAAGAATAAAAAAAAAAAAAAAAAATGATGTGATAGGATCTCGAGCCGTGTTGGCCTTGGACGCACACAAGTAGTGTTGAGCGAACCCGAACTGTAAAGTTAGGGTCCGTACCGAACTTTAGCTTTTTCCCGAACCCGAACCCGGACTTTGCCCAAAAGTCCGGGTTCGGTTTCGGGTTCGGCAATCTAATAACGCATTTAGAAATGCTTCAGGGGCCAGCCAATCACCTTTTGATTAGCTGGTGTGCCCTTAGAAGCCATCATAGCCATGCCTACTAATGGCATGGCTGTGATTGGTCAGTGCAACATGTGACCCAGCTTCTATATAAGCTAGAGGCACACAGCACACATGACACTCTGCTTCAGAATAGATAGGGAGAGGATCTAGTCTGCTGCTGCTGCTTTTAGGGAGAGATAGAAAGATAGAAGAGGTAGTCCTGATTCTACAATCTGAGGGAAAAGATAGAGAGATAGTGTAGTGTAGGGCCAGGTTCCTGTGTTGGTGCTTTCAGGGAGAGAGAATATTATATAGGAGTCCAGATTCAGAGATCAAAATCAGCGATCTGCATAGGTCTACCTATTTGTGTTGCAGTACAGTCTTTTTACACTGCCATGAGCCCAGTGTCAGAGAAAATCTAACTTTTAGGGGAAAAAAAAAGGCACTTTATTGTTCTCTTTTCCAAAAGACCCATAGGGCAAAAAAAAAAAGCATTTTATTTTGCTCGTGCAAAAAAAGACCCGTTTAGGGCAAAAAAAAAAAAAAAAAAAAAAATTTGCACTTTAATGTACGCTTGCAAAAAACGCCGTTTAGGGGCACAAAAAAAAGTTTGCAGTGTGTTATACATATTTTGAGGTGTGTGAAATAAACAATTTCTATATAGTTTTCTCCTACTGTGCTATACTAAAAAAAAAACATTTTTTTTGAATAGCATTTTCTGCAGTTCTGTGTTTTATTTTTTTAATGTTATTTTAAGTTATTTCCCTATCCACATTTGTTTGCAGAGCACTTGCCATGCTCTTAACAACATTTTGCTGCCATTTGCAGCCCTCTATCCCTTTCCATTACCTTTTTAGAGCCTTTTTAGTCCTTAGAAGTCCGGGCCCCCCATGACTTCAATGGGGTTCGGGTTCGGGTCCGGGTTCGGGTTAAAGTTCGGTCCCGAACCCGAACTTTTTTCCGAAGTTCGGCCGAACCCGTCGAACCCGAACATCCAGGTGTCCGCTCAACTCTACACACAAGGCATTTGACTCGGTCGAGTGGCCCTATCTGCTGGAGGTCTTGGCGAAGTTTGGTTTCAGCAACACCTTTATCAGTTGGGTGCAACTACTTTATCTAAGGCCCACTGCTAGATTGCGAGTAAACGCATCCGTGTGTGACCCTTTTCCCATAAAGAGAGGCACCAGACAGTCCCCTGTCACCGTTGCTGTTTTCATTGGCGATAGAACCTTTGGCGGCACTGATCAGGTCCAGTGGGGAGGTATTGGGACTGACGATTGGGGGTCTGGAAGAGAAAGTATCTCTTTATGCAGATGACATGTTAATATATCTGTCGGACCCCCAGTCGTCTCTCCCAATCCTGCTGGAGATTATTTGGAGGTTTGGTCACTTCTCTGGCTTTCGGGTCAACTGGGACAAGTCCCTCCTGTTCATGATTGACCAGACGCCACCGATAATACTACCTCCCTCTTGCCTACTACAAATAGTTAGCTCCTTCCGATACCTGGGAGTCATGGTGCAACTTCCAGTATTTTCCTACCTCAAAGTTAACCTAGACCCCCTTATCAGATGATTGAAAACCACTCTTAAAACATGGACTACTCTCCCACTGACATTACTGGGTCGGATTAACATTTTTAAAATTATATTTTTGCCTCGATTTCTGTATATTATGGGCAATTCACCAGTATACATCACTAAGACCAAATTTCAGGAAATAGACTCAATACTTACTTCCTTTCTCTGGAGGGGGGGGCGGTTAGGATTGCCAAGACAACCTTACAATTACCCGTACTGGAGGGCGGGCTGGCTCTGCCCTGCCTTCAGACCTACTACATTGCCTCACAGCTGGCTCATGCACATTGGTGGTTTTACCCTGAAGCCAACAATGCAGCAACCGCCCTGGAGGCTGCTATACTTACCTCCTATGAGTCCCTGCAAAACCTGATTCACTGCATGTCCCTTAGAGGGCGGGAGGGCACAGCTGTCTTGGCAATGGCTCTACGGATCTTTAGGCTCACTAAACTACAGCCCTCCTCTGACAGTAACACGTATTCACCGAACACCCCACTATTGGGGAATCCGAATGTACCGGAATTTTTCCGCAGATCTGATGGGAAATTCTGGTCGAAATGAGGGGTGAAAACCATTATGAACTTGTTCTCGGGTAATATGTATCGTCCTTTCGAGGACTTTTGAAGAGATTATAATTTACCCCGCATGGCCCACTTCCTCTATTTGCAGATACGCCATACTGCGGCAACGCAGTTTGGTCTCTGCAATATAGTTGTTCAACTGTCCCCGCTGGAACGGCTACTGACTGACTCTTCTCACACCAAACTAATCTCTAATGAGAATTTGAACATAATACCTGTCACCTGTATCTCATAGGCACCACATCCCTTCATTAAGAAGCTATATAGAAATATGAAGGTATTGGGACTTTTAAGGTGCAACAACTACACAATATTCAATATAAAAATATAATTTTATTACAAAAAATATATGAAAAATCATATGTACAAATATACATGAACCATCAAAATAAACATAATAGAGTTTCCAAAGTGCATACAGACAAGATTCTCTACATGTTTCGCCATTTTGTAGGCTTCCTCAGGAGTTTGTCATGCAAATACTGGAAACAAAGAAAGAAAAATAAATACATAATAATATTTACTCAAAATTCAAACTCAAAATTACAAAACAGAATATTTTTTTGTATATTTTTAAAAAAAAGGATAACTGAAAACCATAACCAGCCCAAAGGTTGCTCAAAAGTTCATCTCAAAATTGGATCTAATTCTTCAAGGTATAAATGACCTTATTAATATCAGTTGTGAGTACATTACCTGTAAATTTTGATGGTACAATCTAAAAGGAAGAATGACCAGATAGCCAATGAGCTATCCCACACGGGGGCGCCCGTAAGGAGGGGATCATATGGTGTATCATAGAGGGGGAGAAATACTGGCACAGATAACCACCCGGATATTACTAGCACAGGAACAGAGGGCCATCTGGGGGAAATTACAAAGAAAAATCTTATGAAGTCAAATAACAATCTATATATATAAGAGTAAAGGCGTCTCCATCTAATTATACGGCACATACCCCATCAGTATTTACCTGTTTATGGCTTGTTGATAGTAAAAAATATTAGAATAGGCAAAAAGGGGGGCAATATCTCCAAAGTACCCCAATCAGTGTCCACTCTAAAGGAAAAAGAATTAGTGGAAATTACTATAAATATATAATAATCCACTCTAGTTGTTATCAGAATTTTAGCCATATACTTGCTAGCTAATATATACCTGGTTAATCCAATTGGATAAAGTGTGTCCACATTAGGGCATCTCTGTCGAAAAACTTGTTTTACAAAACCGATCAATCAGTTTACTGAAAAAATATATATAAAATATAAAAACCATTTTAGATTAAAGACCAAGTAAACCAGACAACAGGATAAAAACCAATGTTGCCCGTAAAGAAATCTAGTGCCTAAGTAATTTACCTTTGACTGATATCTAAGAACGTCTTCTCCCCAGGATGTTGGTCATGCTACTGATTTGCAAGGCTGCGATCCGGACTATATACCCCCCCTCCTCCTTCCCATTGGACGCACAATGGCGCCAAATCAATGGGCGGAGCGGGCACGTCAGTTCCGACATCCGCCCATCGTCAGATCCGACCCGGAAGTGACAATTCCACCACTGAAAACCGGAGACGTCCGCCGGAAGCGCCACCCCACTCGTCAGGAGAAAACATCCTGACGAGCTGGATGCACCATAAGACGGATCCGGAAGGGGAAAACATGCCTAAAGTATAGAAAAGGGCAGATTTCCTTTTAAAATCACGGCAGAAATGGCACAATACGATGTTAGAAGAAGAGGGCCAGGATATCCGGTGGGCTTGGTCAGATGGCGCTCACATTGTCTCCCAAAGGAGAACAAAGAGAAACGCCCTGGGCGCCCATATGATCACCAAATCCCCCCCAAAAGAAAAGGGAAACGCCACCCTAAAAAAATGTGGTAAACTCCATTGAAATCAATTACATGTAATGTAGATTATCAATAATTAAAGGGAGCCCCTATGGAATATAGAAATGGTACATTCAGTCACCTGTACATAAAGACAAATTTAATAAACAAAAATAAGATAACAAAACAAACATTTTTTATTTGTTTTGGGTAGAGTCTACATATACAGCATAACTATTTTTATCCTACAAAAAGGGTTTGAAACTGATGGACTCATTTAACCCGGGATACATAGTAGCTCTCAAGGTATGTATCCATCTGGTTTCTCGTTGTAGGAGATTTTTGTCCACATCCCCACCTCTTTCATTAAGAGGTATGTATTCTAAAGCAAAGAATTTAATCTTTGACAGATCAAAGGAGTGGAAAAGACCACTATGTCTACTAATAGGAGTCTCCATTTTTTTCTTTTGAATGAGAGATACATGGTCTCTCATTCTGTGAAAGAAAGGCCTCTTTGTTTTGCCAACATAAAAGGCCTTACAATCACAGATCATCAAATAAATAACGCCAATTGACTGGCAATTGCTAAAGAAATTTGGTCTGTACGTGACTCCATTAGGGAGAACTATTTCAGTAGAATCATATATAAACCTGCAAAATTCACAATGACCACATGGGGCTGAACCCTTTCTACTCTCAACCCTCTTGATTTGGAGATGGCTATGAACTAGTTGATCTTTTAAAGACCTAGATTTTCTATAGGTAATTTGGGGAAATGGCTTAATATATTTGGAGATAATCTCATCTGTTGCTAGCAAAGGCCAGAATTTTTCAATAATTGTTCTTACTTTCTGATGTTCACCAGAGAACCTGGTAATTAGTCGTACCGATTGGTCAGTAGTTTGAGATTTCTTAGGATGTATTAGATCTTTCCTATTTTTATTTTTTGCTCGTTTGTAAGCTTTTTTGAGGGTTGAACGACTATACCCTCTAGCAATTAGTCGAGATTGGAGGGCAGAAGCCTCTGTCTCGAAATCTACTTCCTTACTACAATTTCTTCAAATTCGTAAGTACTGACTGTATGGGATACTTTGTACCAGAGTCCTGGGATGAGAACTTGTGGCATGCAAGATGGTATTGCCTGAAGAGGGCTTTCTATATAATGAAGAGCCCAAGGTGCCATCAGAATTTAAGTAAATAGAAATATCCAGAAAATTTATCACATTCTGGTCACAAATCATCGTAAATTTGAGATTGAAGGAATTTACAGCTAATGAAGACATAAAGGAGGTTAGTTCCTCTAAGGAGCCAGTCCACACAACAAAAATGTCATTGATAAAGCGTCGCCATATCAAGACTTTATCAAAAAACATTTCAAATGATTCCAAAGAAAAAATCTCCCGTTCCCACCCCCCCAGGTACAGATTGGCGTACGACAGGGCACACTTGGTCCCCATCGCAACACCCTGCACCTGGAGGTAGTGGGAACGGTCGAAAACAAAAATATTGTTGGTAAGTATAAACAGCAACAATTCCAAAATGAAATTGTTGTAGGGCCTGGCTCCAGGTCCTCTCTCAGAGAGGAAGCCGTCTATAACTTGAATACCCCTGGTGTGGGAGATAGAGTTATAGAGGGCTTCAACGTCTATAGCTACTAGCCATGACCCAGGTGGTACACATAGACCATCCAGGGATCTCAGCAGATCGGCGGTGTCTTGAATGTAGGAACTAGTGATGAGCCGAACACCCCCGGGTTCGGTTCGCACCAGAACCCGCGAACGGACCGAAAGTTCGAACGAACATTAGAACCCTATTAAATACAATGGATGCGAACGTTCGAATTCTAAAGTGCTAATTATAACAACTATTATGCATGTTATTGTCCTAAAAAGGGTTTGGGAACCCGGGTTCTGCACCAGGGGACATGTATCAATGCAAAAAGAAGTTTTAAAAACGGTCGTTTTTCGGGAGCAGTCATTTTAATGATGCATAAAGTGAAAAAAAAAAAGTCAAATATTCCTTTAAATATCGTACCTGGGGGGTGTCTAAAGTATGCCTGTGAAGTGCCACGTGTTTCCCGTGTTTAGAACTGTCCCTGCACAAAATGACACTTCTAAAGGAAAAAAAAGCCATTTAAAACTGCTTGCGGCTTTAATGTAATGTCTGGTCCCGGTAATATGGATGAAATTCTTTAAGAAAAATGGCATAGCTACCCCATGACCCCCCCCCTACCCCAGCCCATTACCAGCCCCTTTGGGTCTTGTATGGATATTAAGGGGAACCCCGCACATAAAATAAAAAAGGCCCTATATACTCTGAACAGCCCTATACAGGCGGTGCATACAAGACAGGGACTGTAGGTTTGTTCTTATGTAGAGTCTGTTTGTAATTTTGAACAGGTACATTGTTGAAGTGTAGCTCCAGACCAAAAATCTATTTTTAAACTTTTTGGAAAACATAGGTAAGGGTTATCACCCCTGTAACATTTGTTTTGCTGTCTGTGCCCCTGTTCAGAACATTTCACCTCACTTTCCGTCCCAATGACAACTGTTTTTGAAATGTGGTGTTTTTCTTGAAACAAGGATTGCTGATAAAGCATCAGTACAGAGGAGACACCTTTCTCCCATATTTATTCTTACAGGAGAGAATTTTCCTTCCTAGTGGTAGATTTCCTCTCACTTCCTGTTGTCTTCTTGCGTTTGCAAGTAGGAGTCGTTTGTAAGTTGGATGTTTGAAAGTAGGGACCTGCCGTATATACTCTGCAGAAATAGGCCCCTTAGTTGTTGGTGTTGGCACAACACTGTAAGCACTCACAGTTACTCTTGGTTGGTGCTGGAACGCCCTGCTGTCAACTATTATATCAGGAATTTTAATTACATATAATTGTTGAACAGTGGTAGTAAAAATTGGGCCTTTGATGGTGGTGCTGGTGCCACAACACTGTAAGCCCTGACAGTTACTCTTGGTGGGTGCAGCAATGGGCCCTGCTGTGAATTATTAGATCAAGAATTGTAATTACATGCCCCTGTTGAACAGGGGCTGAAAAATTGGGCCTTAGGCACTGGTGGCACAACACTGCAACCCCTCACAGATACTGTACTTGGAGCACAGCAATGAGCCCTGTTGCAAAGTATTGCTTCAAAAATTGTAATGACACGCCCCTGTTAAACAGGGGCTGAAAAATTGGGCCTTAGGCACTGGTGGCACAACACTGCAACTCCTCACAGATACTGTACTTGGAGCACACCAATGAGCCCTGTTGCAAAGTATTGCTTCAAAAATTGTAATGACACGCCCCTGTTAAACAGGGGCTGAAAAATTGGGCCTTAGGCACTGGTGGCACAACACTGCAACTCCTCACAGATACTGTACTTGGAGCACAGCAATGAGCCCTGTTGCAAAGTATTGCTTCAAAAATTGTAATTACACGCCCCTGTTAAACAGGGGCTGAAAAATTGGGCGTTAGGCACTGGTGGCGGCACCCATAAACAAAAATGATCTTACAAGCTATCATCATCAATCGTATCATTGAGGACTCGGAGGAGGAGGATAGCCAGTCAACATAACAGCACAGGCACTCAGCATCAGCATCAGTCTTGAAGGGATGTGACATGTTAAAATCAATTAGTCTGTTATATCAGCATCAGGTGTGTGGTAGCTGGTGGTGATCCAAGACTGGTTCATCTTGATGAAAGTCAGTCGATCAACCGAGTCGGTGGACAGGCGCACCCTGTGATCCGTGACAAATCCTCCAGCAGCACTGAATGTGCGTTCCGAAAGAACGCTGGATGCAGGACAGGCCAGTAGCTCAATTGCATACTGTGCAAGCTCTGGCCAGTGATCCATCCTCAAGACCCAGTAAGCCAGAGGATTTTCGGTGGGGAAGGTGTCCAAGTCTGACCTTGCCCCTAGATATTCCTGCACCATGTTTATCAGACGCTGGCGATGGTTGCTGGAACCGATCATACTTTGGGGCTGCGGACTAAAGAATTGTCTGAACGCATCGGTCAGACGGCCACCTTCCCCACCGCTCCTTCTTTGACTGGCCGAAGCCTCAGCAACTCGTTGTCCAGGACCAGGAGTTTGCAACCTCCCAGTCTCTGGGAACGCGTTGCACAGACCTTTCTGCAAGGCCTCCCGGAGTTGTCTCATCCTCTGCTCCCTCTGCGACGGTAACATAAGGTCCGCAACCTTACCCTTGTACCGTGGATCAAGGAGAGTGGCCAGCCAGTAATGGTCCCTCTCCTTGATCCGAAGAATACGAGGATCCTTCCGCAGACTTTGCAGGATCAGGGAGGCCATGCAGCGTAGGTTTGCTGAGGCATTCGCTCCGGAGTCCTCTGGGTCACTAAGGACGACATGATCCGCAGCCACCTCCTCCCAGCCACGTACAAGTCCACTGGTTTCTTGGGACTGTAAATCATCCCTAAAAGACTGCTGCTGATGATGCTGAGTGCCAGCCTCCACCTCCATGCTGACACAATCCTCCTCCTCCTCCTCCTCCTCCTCCTCTTCCTGTGCGATGGGTGGGACAGAAGGAACACTGTCTGGGTAAAGGGGGCCTTGAGAGGCAAGGAAGTCCTCCTCTTCCTGCCTCTGTTCTGCCTCAAGTGCCCTGTCCATTATTCCACGCAGCGTGTGCTCCAACAGGTGGACAAGAGGTACAGTGTCACTGATGCATGCACTGTCACTGCTCACCATCCTCGTGGCCTCCTCAAATGGTGCCAGGACAGTGCATGCATCCCTGATCATGCCCCACTGGCGTGGAGAAAAAAAACCAAGCTCCCCTGACCCTGTCCTGGTGCCGTAGTCGCACAGGTACTCATTGATGGCCCTCTGCTGCGTGTGCAGCCGCTGCAGCATGGCCAACGTTGAGTTCCACCTGGTGGGCATGTCACATATAAGGCGGTTCTTGGGCAGGTTCAACTCCTTTTGCAGCTCAGCCAGGCGAGCACTGGCATTATAAGATCTGCGGAAATGCACACAGACTTTCCTGGCCTGCCTCAGGACATCCTGTAAGCCCGGGTACCTGCCCAAGAAGCGCTGCACCACCAGGTTAAGGACGTGAGCCACACAGGGCACATGGGTCAGTTGTCCCTGTCGGAGGGCGGAGAGGAGGTTGGTGCCATTGTCGCAAACCACCATTCCTGGCTTAAGCTGGCGTGGCGTCAACCACCTCTCGGCCTGGCCCTGCAGAGCAGACAGGACCTCTGCCCCAGTGTGGCTTCTGTCCCCCAAACACACCAGCGCAAGCACGGCATGGCATCGTTTTGCCTGCGTACTTGCGTAGCCCCGTGAACGGCTACGGAGCACCGCTGGTTCATAGGACAAACCACAGGAAGAGGCCATGGAGGAAGAAGAAGAGGAGGGGGTGGAGGAGAGAGGTGTGTCACAACCAGTAGTAGCATTTTGGAGGCGTGGCGGTGGGACAACCTCCAACACTACTGCACCTTGTCCTGAATCCTTCCCAGCTGCCAAAAGAGTGACCCAATGGGCCGTGAAAGAAAGGTAACGTCCCTGTCCATGCCTGCTGGACCATGAGTCAGCGGTAATATGCACCTTACCGCTGACCGCCCTGTCCAGCGAGGCCAAGACATTGCCTTCCACATGCCGGTAGAGAGCCGGAATAGCCTTCCGTGAGAAAAAGTGGCGTTTGGGAACCTGCCACTGAGGAACTGCACATTGCACAAACTCACGGAAGGGGGCCGAGTCTACCAACTGAAAAGGCAGCAGTTGAAGCGCTAGCAAGCCAAGCTAGCATTCAACTGCTGGGCATGTGGATGGCTGGGAGTGAACTTCTTTCGACGGTCCAGCAGCTGGGGCAGGGAAATTTGCCTGCTAGAATCGGACGTCGGTGTACTGCTAGCAGAGTGGGCGCAAGTACTTGGCTGTGACACACCTAATTCTACACCTTCATTCCTCTCAGTGCATGTTTCAGAGAGGACTGAAGATATAGTGGGGTTGGAGATCCCAGCTGATGCGGTGCAAGGAGAGGTCCGCTTTGTTCTTTGGTGTGGGTCTTTGAGGTAGGCTTGCCAACGAGCTGCATGGCAGGTCAACATATGTCTGGTCAGGCATGTGGTACCCAAGCGGCTGATGTTTTGGCCACGCGATATACGCTTGAGACATATGTTGCAAACAGCAGCTGTGCGATCTGATGCACTAGCCTCAAAAAAGGCCCACACCAAAGAACTTTTTGAATGACGGGCAGAGGCAGCGCCCTGCACAGGCGGAGCTCTGCGGTGTGATTCCGTCGGTGTACTGCCCTTACGCTGGCCACCAAAGGGCATCCTGCCTCGTTGGAGATGTGCCTCCTCCTCATCCTCCTCCTCCTCCTCTCTCCTATTAGGCACCCACGTGGAGTCAGTGACCTCATCATCCCCTCCCTCCTCTTCACTGGAGCCAATCTGGCAGTATGCTGCAGCTGCTGGAACATGACTGCCAGATTGGTGTCCTTCTTGAGCATCCCCTCTGTCTGCTCTCACGCTACTGCCTTCCTCTAGCTGGGTTTCATCATCAGACCCTTCGAAACGCTGGGCATCCTCCTGGAGCATGTACCCAACACTGTGCTGAAACAGTTCGGGGGACTCCTCAGGAGGAGGACATGGTGGGTCTAGGGAAGGAGTGACTGATGATTTGTCTGACATTGATACCAGGGAAGACGACGCTTTGGCAGCTGCTTTTCCAGTACCCTGAGCCTGGGTGAGAGAGGATGAGGAGGAGGAGGAGGGCTTGGTCATCCACTCTACCAAGTCTTCGGCATGATGTGGCTCAACATGTCCAGCTGCCGAAAAGAAGGACAAGCGTGTCCCATGGCCATGTGCTGATGACAATGCACCGCGTCCACGACCAGCACTGTTGCCCCCAGACACAGAGCCTGCTTGACCTCTTTTATTGCCTCCTGACTGTCTGCCTCTCCTTGTTTGCCTTCCAGACATTCTAATAGATGGCCTGCAGGGAGATGGGAAAAAAGCAATAAGGGCTACCTTCAGGTGTCCTTCTCTGTCCCTTGAAACAAGGACTTTCACAGTGAAAGAAACTGACACTCTCCCTACCTACAGTTTTCTGTCCCTAGAAAAAATGTTTTTTTTAATCACAATATAGCACAAGGACAATTCACTCACTGTCCTTCCAGGTCCCTGGAAACAAGGACTTGCAGAGTGAAATAAACTGACACTCTCCCTTCCTACAGTTTTCTGTCCCTAGAATAAATGTTTTTTTTAAGCACAATATAGCACAAGGACAATTCACTCACTGTCCTTACAGGTCCCTGGAAACAAGGACTTGCAGAGTGAAAGAAAAAAAACACTCTCCCTACCTACAGTTTTCTGTCCCTAGAATAAATGTTTTTTTTAATCACAATATAGCACAAGGACAATTCACTCACTGTCCTTCCAGGTCCCTGGAAACAAGGACTTGCAGAGTGAAATAAACTGACACTCTCCCTACCTACAGTTTTCTGTCCCTAGAATAAATGTTTTTTTTAAGCACAATATAGCACAAGGACAATTCACTCACTGTCCTTACAGGTCCCTGGAAACAAGGACTTGCAGAGTGAAAGAAAAAAAACACTCTCCCTACCTACAGTTTTCTGTCCCTAGAAAAAATGTTTTTTTTAATCACAATATAGCACAAGGACAATTCACTCACTGTCCTTACAGGTCCCTGGAAACAAGGACTTGCAGAGTGAAATAAACTGACACTCTCCCTACCTACAGTTTTCTGTCCCTAGAATAAATGTTTTTTTTAAGCACAATATAGCACAAGGAGAATTCACTCACTGTCCTTCCAGGTCCCTGGAAACAAGGACTTGCAGAGTGAAAGAAAAAAAACACTCTCCCTACCTACAGTTTTCTGTCCCTAGAAAAAATGTTTTTTTTAATCACAATATAGTACAAGGACAATTCACTCACTGTCCTTCCAGGTCCCTGGAAACAAGGACTTGCAGAGTGAAATAAACTGACACTCTCCCTACCTACAGTTTTCTGTCCCTAGAATAAATGTTTTTTTTAAGCACAATATAGCATAAGGACAATTCACTCACTGTCCTTACAGGTCCCTGGAAACAAGGACTTGCAGAGTGAAAGAAAAAAAACACTCTCCCTACCTACAGTTTTCTGTCCCTAGAAAAAATGTTTTTTTTAATCACAATATAGCACAAGGACAATTCACTCACTGTCCTTCCATGTCCCTGGAAACAAGGACTTGCAGAGTGAAATAAACTGACACTCTCCCTACCTACAGTTTTCTGTCCCTAGAATAAATGTTTTTTTTAATCACAATATAGCACAAGGACAATTCACTCACTGTCCTTCCAGGTCCCTGGAAACAAGGACTTGCAGAGTGAAATAAACTGACACTCTCCCTACCTACAGTTTTCTGTCCCTAGAATAAATGTTTTTTTTAAGCACAATATAGCACAAGGACAATTCACTCACTGTCCTTACAGGTCCCTGGAAACAAGGACTTGCAGAGTGAAAGAAAAAAAACACTCTCCCTACCTACAGTTTTCTGTCCCTAGAAAAAATGTTTTTTTTAATCACAATATAGCACAAGGACAATTCACTCACTGTCCTTCCAGGTCCCTGGAAACAAGGACTTGCAGAGTGAAAGAAACTGACACTGTCCCTACCTACAGTTTTCTGTCCCTAGAATAAATGTTTTTTTTAAGCACAATATAGCACAAGGAGAATTCACTCACTGTCCTTCCAGGTCCCTGGAAACAAGGACTTGCAGAGTGAAATAAACTGACACTCTCCCTACCTACAGTTTTCTGTCCCTAGAATAAATGTTTTTTTTAAGCAAAATATAGCACAAGGACAATTCACTCACTGTCCTTACAGGTCCCTGGAAACAAGGACTTGCAGAGTGAAAGAAACTGACACTCTCCCTACCTACAGTTTTCTGTCCCTAGAATAAATGTTTTTTTAAGCACAATATAGCACAAGGACAATTCACTCACTGTCCTTCCAGGTCCCTGGAAACAAGGACTTGCAGAGTGAAAGAAACTGACACTGTCCCTACCTACAGTTTTCTGTCCCTAGAATAAATGTTTTTTTTAAGCACACTATAGCACAAGCACAAAACACACTGACACTCTCCCTACCTATCCTTCTCTTTCCCTAAACTAAAGGAATCCAGGTTAAGCAAGAAAGAAATAACAGTCACTGTCCCTGCCTATGCTGCTCTATCCCTGCTCCGGAACACACTACACTAGGCCGCCGTGCTGGCGGCCTTTTATAGTGTGGGGCGTGTACTAAACACCCTCAGCAATAATTGGCCACAGGCATCCTGCCTGTGGCCAATCATTGCTCTCCTCGCTGCCGGCGCTGTGATTGGCCAAGCATGCGGGGTCACAGTGCATGCTTGGCCAATCACAGCGTCTGGATGACACTGCGATGGCGTAGTGCATTGTGGGCCGTTCGCGTCACTCGAATTTGGCGCGAACGGCCCAAATCGTTCGATCTTCGTCGAACGATCGAACAGCCGATGTTCGAGTCGAACGTATGTTCGACTCGAACACGAAGCTCATCCCTAGTAGGAACTTAAGGAACCTACATGGGGCCTCAAATAATCGTCTACCAGCTTACTAGCTGGTTCTGTAAGGCAGCCAATCCCTGACACAATCGGACGGCCAGGGGGATTTTCCAAATTTTTGTGCACCTTTGGCAGAGCATAAAACGTGGGAAGTCTCGGCTTGTCAATAACCAAGAATTCACACGTCTACTTGTCTATAAGGTTATCACAAAATGCCCGATTAATGAGGATACGGTATTTTGTCTCCGCATATTTTACCTGTGCAAAAGGAATAGAGCGATACCAACTTTTATTTGAAAGAAGGTTCATGACCATCTGCTTATATTTGTTTAAATCCATTACCACTATGTTACCTCCTTTATCCGAGGGTTTTATCACTAAATGTTCATTCTGTTTTAAAGATAACACGGCTTTTTGTTGGGATGGCTTAAGGTTGGTATTTCTTCTCAACCTTTTCCAATTGGTACTCTGTAGTTCCTTTGTAACTTGTTGGGTGAATGCCCAAATGTTGGGGTTTCCTTGGAGAGTAGGAAAGGTCCTGGATTTCGGTTTATATAGATTTGGTGGAGGGAAAATTCTCTCCGTGGGAATCTCATCTACGAGGCCAGACTGGGGTTCCTCAAGGGGGTCATCTAGTGGATTACCTTCTTCCCATAATTCCATTAAATTGTTTATTGCCTGAATCTCCTTAATTGTTTTATTTTGCCAGAGATCTTCCCCCATGGAATCCATGGGAGAACGTTTGTAATCCCTGTCAAACATGATCTTAAAAGTAAGTTTTCTCGCAAAGAGATTGACGTCCTTTATAATTTCAAAGGTATCAACCTCCTGATCAGGACAAAAAGTCAGGCCAAGGCCCAAAACCTCCGTCTGATCCGGTGTAAGTAAATGTGAAGACAAATTGATTACTTGGAAGTTACTTTGGAAGTTGCTTTGGGTGCCTGTGAAAGAATGGGTGTCTTTTTGGTGTCCACAGTTGGGGGTGGTGAAAAGATTGGCGCAGTGCAAAGATCCCCTATATTGGGGATTTGAAAGTCCCCCGAAGGGGTAACTATTGATTGATTTAACTTAGGTGCATTAAGGATATTAGAAAAACTGGGTGTAGACAAATTAAGGTGACCATCACCTGTGGGATGAGTGGGAGGGGGTACATTTTTGGACTGTGAACGTAAACCCTGACGATTCGTTTCCTGTTGGGTACGTTTAGAAAGCGCTGACATCGAAGGTGCTCGATCAGTCTTTCTTTTATTAGAACTAGCTGAAGTGTTTGAGGCATTACCTGGTAGGGACAAGGAAGATAAAGACGATTCATCGGAATCAGTGGCTTCCTGATTTATATTTGTTTGCTTACGAGCTGAGGATTTGGATTTCCTCCATTGGTTTTCAGTAGTCCACCGATAGGCTGTGTTTGATTCATATGCCAGACGATCCCTATAATATTTTTTATCCTTAGTTTTAAGGATATTGGAGACAAAAGACTCCAAATGTTTTTCTAAGAGAGCCTCTCTATTAGAGAAGGTTTCCTCCGTAGTCAGGTTGGAATTTTCAACATACAATTTTTCTATGTCGTTATTGACTATCTCTAAATCTTTAGCATAGTTTTGGCAAAGAGCCTCCATCATCTTAAATGAACATGACTGTAAGTTCGATTCCCAGTCTAATTTGAATTCTGTCTCCACTTTAAATACATTAGGAAAAATCTGTATGCGTAATCCCCACGGTACAATTTTATCCTCTAAATATTTCAAGAAATACCTGCGATTCCAAAAAATACGTGCTTTCTTTTCCAATAAACGTTGAAGGCTATTGAAAAAGCGTTCAAGGGTAATCCCACTAAATGTAGACCCTTGGGCTAGATGGATTTTAGTCATAAGGCCATCAAATGCCGACCCTCTATAGGTAGCCATGCTGATTGAGAAAAAGACTCTGTTATACAAAATAGAAACTATAAAAGGATTAATCTTTAAACCCAATTCAAAAGAATAATCTAATAAACCACAAAAATGATATAGAGGTGACAGGTAAAAAAATGAGCGTTTGCCACCCGGTATGTTCACAAGGAGAATTTGAAAATAATACCTGTCACCTGTATCTCATAGGCACCACATCCCTTCATTAAGAAGCTATATAGAAATATGAAGGTATTGGGACTTTTAAGGTGCAACAACTACACAATATTCAATATAAAAATATAATTTTATTACAAAAAATATATGAAAAATCATATGTACAAATATACATGAACCATCAAAATAAACATAATAGAGTTTCCAAAGTGCATACAGACAAGATTCTCTACATGTTTCGCCATTTTGTAGGCTTCCTCAGTAGTTTGTCATGCAAATACTGGAAACAAAGAAAGGAAAATAAATACATAATAATATTTACTCAAAATTCAAACTCAAAATTACAAAACAGAATATTTTTTTGTATATTTTAAAAAAAAAGGATAACTGAAAACCATAACCAGCCCAAAGGTTGCTCAAAAGTTCATCTCAAAATTGGATCTATTTATTCAAGGTATAAATGACCTTATTAATATCAGTTGTGAGTACATTACCTGTAAATTTTGATGGTACAATCTAAAAGGAAGAATGACCAGATAGCCAATGAGCTATCCCACACGGGGGCGCCCGTAAGGAGGGGATCATATGGTGTATCATAGAGGGGGAGAAATACTGGCACAGATAACCACCCGGATATTACTAGCACAGGAACAGAGGGCCATCTGGGGGAAATTACAAAGAAAAATCTAATGAAGTCAAATAACAATCTATATATAAGAGTAAAGGCGTCTCCATCTAATTATACGGCACATACCCCATCAGTATTTACCTGTTTATGGCTTGTTGATAGTAAAAAATATTAGAATAGGCAAAAAGGGGGGCAATATCTCCAAAGTACCCCAATCAGTGTCCACTCTAAAGGAAAAAGAATTAGTGGGAATTACTATAAATATATAATAATCCACTCTAGTTGTTATCAGAATTTTAGCCATATACTTGCTAGCTGATATATACCTGGTTAATCCAATTGGATAAAGTGTGTCCACATTAGGGCATTTCTGCCGAAAAACTTGTTTTACAAAACCGATCAATCAGTTTACTTAAAAAATATATATAAAATATAAAAACCATTTTAGATTAAAGACCAAGTAAACCAGACAACAGGATAAAAACCAATGTTGCCCGTAAAGAAATCTAGTGCCTAAGTAATTTACCTTTGACTGATATCTAAGAACGTCTTCTCCCCAGGATGTTGGTCATGCTACTGATTTGCAAGGCTGTGATCCGGACTATATACCCCCCCTCCTCCTTCCCATTGGACGCACAATGGCGCCAAATCAATGGGCGGAGCGGGCACGTCAGTTCCGACATCCGCCCATCGTCAGATCCGACCCGGAAGTGACAATTCCACCACTGAAAACCGGAGACGTCCGCCGGAAGCGCCACCCCGCTCGTCAGGAGAAAACATCCTGACGAGCTGGACGCACCATAAGACGGATCCGGAAGGGGAAAACATGCCTAAAGTATAGAAAAGGGCAGACTTCCCTTTAAAATCACGGCAGAAATGGCACAATACGATGTTAGAAGAAGAGGGCCAGGATATCCGGTGGGCTTGGTCAGATGGCGCTCACATTGTCTCCCAAAGGAGAACAAAGAGAAACGCCCTGGGCGCCCATATGATCACCAAATCCCCCCCAAAAGAAAAGGGAAACGCCACCCTAAAAAAATGTGGTAAACTCCATTGAAATCAATTACATGTAATGTAGATTATCAATAATTAAAGGGAGCCCCTATGGAATATAGAAATGGTACATTCAGTCACCTGTACATAAAGACAAATTTAATAAACAAAAATAAGATAACAAAACAAACATTTTTTATTTGTTTTGGGTAGAGTCTACATATGCAGCATAACTATTTTTATCCTACAAAAAGGGTTTGAAACTGATGGACTCATTTAACCCGGGATACATAGTAGCTCTCAAGGTATGTATCCATCTGGTTTCTCGTTGTAGGAGATTTTTGTCCACATCCCCACCTCTTTCATTAAGAGGTATGTATTCTAAAGCAAAGAATTTAATCTTTGACAGATCAAAGGAGTGGAAAAGACCACTATGTCTACTAATAGGAGTCTCCATTTTTTTCTTTTGAATGAGAGATACATGGTCTCTCATTCTGTGAAAGAAAGGCCTCTTTGTTTTGCCAACATAAAAGGCCTTACAATCACAGATCATCAAATAAATAACGCCAATTGACTGGCAATTGCTAAAGAAATTTGGTCTGTACGTGACTCCATTAGGGAGAACTATTTCAGTAGAATAATGTATAAACCTGCAAAATTCACAATGACCACATGGGGCCGAACCCTTTCTACTCTCAACCCTCTTGATTTGGAGATGGCTATGAACTTGTTGATCTTTTAAAGACCTAGATTTTCTATAGGTAATTTGGGGAAATGGCTTAATATATTTGGAGATAATCTCATCTGTTGCTAGCAAAGGCCAGAATTTTTCAATAATTTTTCTTACTTTCTGATGTTCACCAGAGAACCTGGTAATTAGTCGTACCGATTGGTCAGTAGTTTGAGATTTCTTAGGATGTATTAGATCTTTCCTATTTTTATTTTTTGCTCGTTTGTAAGCTTTTTTGAGGGTTGAATGACTATACCCTCTAGCAATTAGTCGAGATTGGAGGGCAGAAGCCTCCGTCTCGAAATCTACTTCCTTACTACAATTTCTTTGAATTCGTAAGTACTGACTGTATGGGATACTTTGTACCAGAGTCCTGGGATGAGAACTTGTCGCATGCAAGATGGTATTGCCTGAAGAGGGCTTTCTATATAATGAAGAGCCCAAGGTGCCATCAGAATTTAAGTAAATAGAAATATCCAGAAAATGTATCACATTCTGGTCACAAATCATCGTAAATTTGAGATTGAAGGAATTTACAGCTAATGAAGACATAAAGGAGGTTAGTTCCTCTAAGGCAGGGTTTTTCAACTCCAGTCCTCAAGGCGCCCCAACAGGTCATGTTTTCAGGCTTTCCATTATTTTGCACAGGGGATGTAATCAGTTTCACTGCCTTAGTAATTACCACAGCTGTTTCATCTGAGGGAAATCCTGAAAACATGACCTGTTGGTGCGCCTTGAGGACTGGAGTTGAGAAACACTGCTCTAAGGAGCCAGTCCACACAACAAAAATGTCATCGATAAAGCGTCGCCATATCAAGACTTTATCAAAACACATTTCAAATGATTCCAAAGAAAAAATCTCCCGTTCCCACCCCCCCAGGTACAGATTGGCGTACGACGGGGCACACTTGGTCCCCATCGCAACACCCTGCACCTGGAGGTAGTGGGAACGGTCAAAAACAAAAATATTGTTGGTAAGTATAAACAGCAACAATTCCAAAATAAAATTGTTGTAGGGCCTGGCTCCAGGTCCTCTCTCAGAGAGGAAGCCGTCTATAACTTGAATACCCCTGGTGTGGGGGATAGAGTTATAGAGGGCTTCAACGTCTATAGCTACTAGCCATGACCCAGGTGGTACACATAGACCATCCAGGGATCTCAGCAGATCGGCGGTGTCTTGAATGTAGGAACTTAAGGAACCTACATGGGGCCTCAAATAATCGTCTACCAGCTTACTAGCTGGTTCTGTAAGGCAGCCAATCCCTGACACAATCGGACGGCCAGGGGGATTTTTCAAATTTTTGTGCACCTTTGGCAGAGCATAAAACGTGGGAAGTCTCGGCTTGTCAATAACCAAGAATTCACACGTCTTCTTGTCTATAGGGTTTTCACAAAATGCCCGATTAATGAGGATACGGTATTTTGTCTCCGCATATTTTACCTGTGCAAAAGGAATAGAGCGATACCAACTTTTATTTGAAAGAAGGTTCATGACCATCTGCTTATATTTGTTTAAATCCATTACCACTATGTTACCTCTTTTATCCGAGGGTTTTATCGCTAAATGTTCATTCTGTTTTAAAGATAACACGGCTTTTTGTTGGGATGGCTTAAGGTTGGTATTTCTTCTCAACCTTTTCCAATTGGTACTCTGTAGTTCCTTTGTAACTTGTTGGGTGAATGCCCAAATGTTGGGGTTTCCTTGGAGAGTAGGAAAGGTCCTGGATTTCGGTTTATATAGATTTGGTGGAGGGAAAATTCTCTCCGTGGAAATCTCATCTATGAGGCCAGACTGGGGTTCCTCAAGGGGGTCATCTAGTGGATTACCTTCTTCCCATAATTCCATTAAATCGTTTATTGCCTGAATCTCCTTAATTGTTTTATTTTGCCAGAGATCTTCCCCCATGGAATCCATGGGAGAACGTTTGGAATCCCTGTCAAACATGATCTTAAAAGTAAGTTTTCTCGCAAAGAGATTGACGTCCTTTATAATTTCAAAGGTATCAACCTCCTGATCAGGACAAAAAGTCAGGCCAAGGCCCAAAACCTCTGTCTGATCCGGTGTAAGTAAATGTGAAGACAAATTGATTACTTGGAAGTTACTTTGGAAGTTGCTTTGGGTGCCTGTGAAAGAATGGGTGTCTTTTTGGTGTCCACAGTTGGGGGTGGTGAAAAGATTGGCGCAGTGCAAAGATCCCCTATATTGGGGATTTGAAAGTCCCCCAAAGGGGTAACTATTGATTGATTTAACTTAGGTGCATTAAGGATATGAGAAAAACTGGGTGTAGACAAATTAAGGTGACCATCACCTGTGGGATGAGTGGGAGGGGGTACATTTTTGGACTGTGAACGTAAACCCTGACGATTCGTGTCCTGTTGGGTACGTTTAGAAAGCGCTGACATCGAAGGTGCTCGATCAGTCTTTCTTTTATTAGAACTAGCTGAAGTGTTTGAGGCATTACCTGGTAGGGACGAGGAAGATAAAGACGATTCATCGGAATCAGTGGCTTCCTGATTTATATTTGTTTGCTTACGAGCTGAGGATTTGGATTTCCTCCATTGGTTTTCAGTAGTCCACCGATAGGCTGTGTTTGATTCATATGCCAGACGATCCCTATAATATTTTTTATCCTTAGTTTTAAGGATATTGGAGACAAAAGACTCCAAATGTTTTTCTAAGAGAGCCTCTCTATTAGAGAAGGTTTCCTCCATAGTCAGGTTGGAATTTACAACATACAATTTTTCTATGTCGTTATTGACTATCTCTAAATCTTTAGCATAGTTTTGGCAAAGAGCCTCCATCATCTTAAATGAACATGACTGTAAGTTCGATTCCCAGTCTAATTTGAATTCTGTCTCCACTTTAAATACATTAGGAAAAATCTGTATGCGTAATCCCCACGGTACAATTTTATCCTCTAAATATTTCAAGAAATACCTGCGATTCCAAAAAATACGTGCTTTCTTTTCCAATAAACGTTGAAGGCTATTGAAAAAGCGTTCAAGGGTAATCCCACCAAATGTAGACCCTTGGGCTAGATGGATTTTAGTCATAAGGCCATCAAATGCCGACCCTCTGTAGAGAGGCTCTCTTAGAAAAACATTTGGAGTCTTTTGTTAAAACTAAGGATAAAAAATATTATAGGGATCGTCTGGCATATGAATCAAACACAGCCTATCGGTGGACTACTGAAAACCAATGGAGGAAATCCAAATCCTCAGCTCGTAAGCAAACAAATATAAATCAGGAAGCCACTGATTCCGATGAATCGTCTTTATCTTCCTCGTCCCTACCAGGTAATGCCTCAAACACTTCAGCTAGTTCTAATAAAAGAAAGACTGATCGAGCACCTTCGATGTCAGCGCTTTCTAAACGTACCCAACAGGACACGAATCGTCAGGGTTTACGTTCACAGTCCAAAAATGTACCCCCTCCCACTCATCCCACAGGTGATGGTCACCTTAATTTGTCTACACCCAGTTTTTCTAATATCCTTAATGCACCTAAGTTAAATCAATCAATAGTTACCCCTTCGGGGGACTTTCAAATCCCCAATATTGGGGATCTTTGCACTGTGCCAATCTTTTCACCACCCCCAACTGTGGACACCAAAAAGACACCCATTCTTTCACAGGCACCCAAAGCAACTTCCAAAGTAACTTCCAAGTAATCAATTTGTCTTCACATTTACTTACACCGGATCAGACGGAGGTTTTGGGCCTTGGTCTGACTTTTTGTCCTGATCAGGAGGTTGATACCTTTGAAATTATAAAGGACGTCAATCTTTTTGCGAGGAAACTTACTTTTAAGATCATGTTTGACAGGGATTACAAACGTTCTCCCATGGATTCCATGGGGGAAGATCTCTGGCAAAATAAAACAATTAAGGAGATTCAGGCAATAAACGATTTAATGGAATTATGGGAAGAAGGTAATCCACTAGATGACCCCCTTGAGGAACCCCAGTCTGGCCTCGTAGATGAGATTCCCACGGAGAGAATTTTCCCTCCACCAAATCTATATAAACCGAAATCCAGGACCTTTCCTACTCTCCAAGGAAACCCCAACATTTGGGCATTCACCCAACAAGTTACAAAGGAACTACAGAGTACCAATTGGAAAAGGTTGAGAAGAAATACCAACCTTAAGCCATCCCAACAAAAAGCCGTGTTATCTTTAAAACAGAATGAACATTTAGTGATAAAACCCTCGGATAAAGGAGGTAACATAGTGGCAATGGATTTAAACAAATATAAGCAGATGGTCATGAACCTTCTTTCAAATAAAAGTTGGTATCACTCTATTCCTTTTGCACAGGTAAAATATGCGGAGACAAAATACCGTATCCTCATTAATCGGGCATTTTGTGATAACCTTATAGACAAGAAGACGTGTGAATTCTTGGTTATTGACAAGCCGAGACTTTCCACGTTTTATGCTCTGCCAAAGGTGCACAAAAATTTGGAAAATCCCCCTGGCCGTCCGATTGTGTCAGGGATTGGCTGCCTTACAGAGCCAGCTAGTAAGCTGGTAGACGATTATTTGAGGCCCCATGTAGGTTCCTTAAGTTCCTACATTCAAGACACCGCCGATCTGCTGAGATCCCTGGATGGTCTATGTGTACCACCTGGGTCATGGCTAGTAGCTATAGACGTTGAAGCCCTCTATAACTCTATCCCCCACACCAGGGGTATTCAAGTTATAGACGGCTTCCTCTCTGAGAGAGGACCTGGAGCCAGGCCCTACAACAATTTCATTTTGGAATTGTTGCTGTTTATACTTACCAACAATATTTTTGTTTTCGACCGTTCCCACTACCTCCAGGTGCAGGGTGTTGCGATGGGGACCAAGTGTGCCCCGTCGTACGCCAATCTGTACCTGGGGGGGTGGGAACGGGAGATTTTTTCTTTGGAATCATTTGAAATGTTTTTTGATAAAGTCTTGATATGGCGACGCTCTATCGATGACATTTTTGTTGTGTGGACTGGCTCCTTAGAGGAACTAACCTCCTTTATGTCTTCATTAGCTGTAAATTCCTTCAATCTCAAATTTACAATGATTTGTGACCAGAATGTGATAAATTTTCTGGATATTTCTATTTACTTAAATTCTGATGGCACCTTGGGCTCTTCATTATATAGAAAGCCCTCTTCAGGCAATACCATCTTGCATGCCACAAGTTCTCATCCCAGGACTCTGGTACAAAGTATCCCATACAGTCAGTACTTACGAATTCGAAGAAATTGTAGTAAGGAAGTAGATTTCGAGACGGAGGCTTCTGCCCTCCAATCTCGACTAATTGCTAGAGGGTATAGTCGTTCAACCCTCAAAAAAGCTTACAAACGAGCAAAAAATAAAAATAGGAAAGATCTAATACATCCTAAAAAATCTCAAACTACTGACCAATCGGTACGACTAATTACCAGGTTCTCTGGTGAACATCAGAAAGTAAGAAAAATTATTGAAAAATTCTGGCCTTTGCTAGCAACAGATGAGATTATCTCCAAATATATTAAGCCATTTTCCCAAATTACTTATAGAAAATCTAGGTCTTTAAAAGATCAACTAGTTCATAGCCATCTCCAAATCAAGAGGGTTGAGAGTAGAAAGGGTTCGGCCCCATGTGGTCATTGTGAATTTTGCAGGTTTATATATGATTCTACTGAAATAGTTCTCCCTAATGGAGTCACGTACAGACCAAATTTCTTTAGCAATTGCCAGTCAATTGGCGTTATTTATTTGATGATCTGTGATTGTAAGGCCTTTTATGTTGGCAAAACAAAGAGGCCTTTCTTTCACAGAATGAGAGACCATGTATCTCTCATTCAAAAGAAAAAAATGGAGACTCCTATTAGTAGACATAGTGGTCTTTTCCACTCCTTTGATCTGTCAAAGATTAAATTCTTTGCTTTAGAATTCATACCTCTTAATGAAAGAGGTGGGGATGTGGACAAAAATCTCCTACAACGAGAAACCAGATGGATACATACCTTGAGAGCTACTATGTATCCCGGGTTAAATGAGTCCATCAGTTTCAAACCCTTTTTGTAGGATAAAAATAGTTATGCTGTATATGTAGACTCTGCCCAAAACAAATAAAAAAAATTTGTTTTGTTATCTTATTTTTGTTTATTAAATTTGTCTTTATGTACAGGTGACTGAATGTACCATTTCTATATTCCATAGGGGCTCCCTTTAATTATTGATAATCTACATTACATGTAATTGATTTCAATGGAGTTTACCACATTTTTTTAGGGTGGCGTTTCCCTTTTCTTTTGGGGGGGATTTGGTGATCATATGGGCGCCCAGGGCGTTTCTCTTTGTTCTCCTTTGGGAGACAATGTGAGCGCCATCTGACCAAGCCCACCGGATATCCTGGCCCTCTTCTTCTAACATCGTATTGTGCCATTTCTGCCGTGATTTTAAAGGGAAGTCTGCCCTTTTCTATACTTTAGGCATGTTTTCCCCTTCCGGATCCGTCTTATGGTGCGTCCAGCTCGTCAGGATGTTTTCTCCTGACGAGCGGGGTGGCGCTTCCGGCGGACGTCTCCGGTTTTCAGTGGTGGAATTGTCACTTCCGGGTCGGATCTGATGATGGGCGGATGTCGGAACTGACGTGCCCGCTCCGCCCATTGATTTGGCGCCATTGTGCGTCCAATGGGAAGGAGGAGGGGGGGTATATAGTCCGGATCGCAGCCTTGTAAATCAGTAGCATGACCAACATCCTGGGGAGAAGACGTTCTTAGATATCAGTCAAAGGTAAATTACTTAGGCACTAGATTTCTTTACGGGCAACATTGGTTTTTATCCTGTTGTCTGGTTTACTTGGTCTTTAATCTAAAATGGTTTTTATATTTTATATATATTTTTTCAGTAAACTGATTGATTGGTTTTGTAAAACAAGTTTTTTGGCAGAGATGCCCTAATGTGGACACACTTTATCCAATTGGATTAGCCAGGTATATATCAGCTAGCAAGTATATGGCTAAATTTCTGATAACAACTAGAGTGGATTATTATATATTTATAGTAATTTCCACTAATTCTTTTTCCTTTAGAGTGGACACTGATTGGGGTACTTTGGAGATATTGCCCCCCTTTTTGCCTATTCTAATATTTTTTACTATCAACAAGCCATAAACAGGTAAATACTGATGTGGTATGTGCCGTATAATTAGATGGAGACACCTTTACTCTTATATATAGATTGTTATTTGACTTCATTAGATTTTTCTTTGTAATTTCCCCCAGATGGCCCTCTGTTCCTGTGCTAGTAATATCCGGGTGGTTATCTGTGCCAGTATTTCTCCCCCTCTATGATACACCATATGATCCCCTCCTTACGGGCGCCCCCGTGTGGGATAGCTCATTGGCTATCTGGTCATTCTTCCTTTTAGATTGTACCATCAAAATTTACAGGTAATGTACTCACAACTGATATTAATAAGGTCATTTATACCTTGAATAAATAGATCCAATTTTGAGATGAACTTTTGAGCAACCTTTGGGCTGGTTATGGTTTTCAGTTATCCTTTTTTTTTTAAATATACAAAAAAATATTCTGTTTTGTAATTTTGAGTTTGAATTTTGAGTAAATATTATTATGTATTTATTTTCCTTTCTTTGTTTCCAGTATTTGCATGACAAACTCCTGAGGAAGCCTACAAAATGGTGAAACATGTAGAGAATCTTGTCTGTATGCACTTTGGAAACTCTATTATGTTTATTTTGATGGTTCATGTATATTTGTACATATGATTTTTCATATATTTTTTGTAATAAAATTATATTTTTATATTGAATATTGTGTAGTTGTTGCACCTTAAAAGTCCCAATACCTTCATATTTCTATATAATCTCTAATGAGTTGACGAGGACGTCTGGCAGGAGCTTCTCCCCCTTCTGGTCCCCTCGGTCATTTCCTTCCGCGATAAGGTAATACAGACTAAACTTGCTATACAGATCATATTTTATGTCATGTTTACTGTTCAAGTTGAAAAAATTACCTTCTGCAATATGTTCCCGATGCTGCTTGACTGATGGCACGTTCTTTCACCTAATGTGGGACTGTACTCCGATCAGAAAGTTTTGGTCGGAGGTCACAGCCTTTATTAGTTCTCTCAAACAGTTACCCAATGTATGTAATCCACTGAGATGTTTATTGGGCCACATTGATGATGATGATATCTCTAAGAATATGCAAACTTTTTTGCGGATAGTATTGTTTTATGCTAAAAAATCGATAACCTTCCATTGGAAGTCCCAATCTTCACCTACCGTCGCATTTTGGATTAATACAATTAATCATGCTGTTCCACTATACAAGCTGACATATGAGGCTAGAGGGTGCCCAAAAAAATTCTTAAAGGTCTGGGGCTCTTGGGTTAACTCCGAGAGCACCATACCATCTGCTCCTTAAATTCTGTTTGGAGCCCCTGCCCATTGACTGGTCCTAATTGAGTGAATAGACATAGAACTTTTGGATTGATATATGTATATGACATGTGTACCAGCTAATAGATCTTTGTACGGGATTGGGCGATGTTCGCTCCATATGTATGTATTTGTTGTCTGTTGTATGTTGTGTACGGAAAATAAATAAAAATTTACCTTTAAAAAAATAAAAAATTAAAGGGCTAAATAAGAGTAGAGAGGTCACCCGGAAACAAGCTAGGTAAAGATACTGAGGATAGAAAATCCTTGATCAATTCGGAAGTAGGTTGTGGGGTAATTGAGTCTTGTTGTAGAGGGAACTGTAGTAAGCGTTAAAAGCGTTGGCTGTCTCTTGCGAATTCCGTTGTTTTTCCTCCAGTTTTGCGGTGGAATAAGTGTGACAATTTTTGTCTAGCCATTTTATCTCTAAGTTGTTGGGCTAAGAACTTTCTGCCTTTATTTCCGTTATGGTAGAAATTAGATTGCATGGATTTCACCTGAGAATGGTGCTGGGTCAGTAAGAGTGTTCTAAGATCATGTCTCAATTAGTTTAAACATTCTAAAATGGAAGGTGTTAGGGATTTGTTAATGGGAATGTTCTAATTGCTTTATAGCAGTCAACATATCATTAATCTGCTGTGTCCTGTGCCTCCTTACAGCAGAACTTGGTTGAGCATTATTCCTATAATAAAAGCCCTGTGTGAGCACTACAGTGTAAAGGGGTCAGACAGAGCATTGATCTCAAATAATTCATTTAGGGATTTCTGTATGAGCTTCTTATGGTCTGGATGTGACATTAATAAGACATCATTACGCCATCTATTAGTTCTTGTCTCCAGCCAACTACCCCCCCCCCACCGTGATGGACACAGGGGCATGATCTGACCAGATGATGTTTCTGATATCAGATTTGCATGCATTATGAAGGAGAAATGTATCCCCTTTGTAATTAATGACACAAAAAGCTCTTAATTAACTCCCTGGTCATCTCTTACCTCGACGACTGCAACTCCATCCTCATTGACATACCTCTACATAGTCTATCTCCCCTTCAATTCATCATGAATACTGTTGCCAGACTCATCCACCTTACCAACCGCTCTGTGTCTGCTACTCCTCTCTGTCAATCCCTCCACTGGCTTCTGCTCACCCAACAAATTAATTTCAAAATACTAACAACTACTTACAGAGCCAGCCACAACTCTGCCCCCAGCTACATCACTGACCTAGTCTCTAAATACCAACCTAATTGTTCTCTTCATTCTTCTCAAGACCGCCTGCTCTCTAGCTCCCTCATCACCTCCTCCCATGCTCGCTTCCAGGACTTTTACAGAGCCTCTCCGATCCTATGGAACTCCTTACCCCAATCTGTCTGATTTATCTCCTACTCTATTAGCTTTTAGACGTTCCCTTAAAACCCTCCTCTTCAGAGAAGCCTACCCTACCCACACCTAACAACTGTATTTTCATTTTCTCCATCTGATCATCCCCCACAGCTATTACCTTTTGTTCCACTTGACCCTCCCTTCTAGATTTTAAGCTCTAACGATCAGGGCCCTCTGATCCCTCCTGTATTGAATTGTATTGTAACTGTACTGTCTGCCTCCATGTTGTAAAGCGCTGCGCAAACTATTGGCACTATGTGAATCCTGTTAAGCGTGAAAAATCTGCGCTACCCCCATATGTATAAAAAGTGCATGTAGTGCAACAAGTTTGCCTGAGTGCAAAGAGATGGTGCAAACTGCAATAGAGCAAAAAACAAATGACTTCTTAACAATAATACTAATAATTTATATTAAAGTGACAGTGCTGCAACTATAAAGATAACTGGAATATTCAGTAATATACTTTATTCGTGAAATGGTAGGGGTACAATGTACCCCTTACCAATTCACATAGGGGGGGCTGGGATCTGGGGTTCCCCTTTGTTAAAGGGGTCTTCCAGATTCCGATAAGCCCCCTGCCCGCAGACCCCCACAACCACCGGGCAAGGGTTGTGGGGATGAGGCCCTTGTCCCTATCAACATGGGGACATCCTCCCCATGTTGAGGGCATGTGGCCTGGTACGGTTCAGGAGGGGGGGCGCTCTCTCGTCCCCCCCCTTTTTTCCTGCGGCCTGCCAGGTTGCGTGCTCGGATAAGGGTCTGGTATGGATTTTTGGGGGGACTCCACGCCATTTTTTTTTAATTTGGAGAGGAGTTCCCCTTAAAATCCATGCCAGACCTGATGGGCCTGGTATGGATATTTGGGGGGAACCGCACGCATTTTTTAAAAAAAAATTGCGGCGGGGTTCCCCTTAATATCTATACCAGACCTGAAGGGCCTGGTAATTGAATTCGGGGGGACCCCCACGCTTTTTTTTTTTCTTATCAATGACTTTTCTATGTATTGCCGGGAGCCGGCAATTCATTAATAGCCGCGAGTGAGTTTTAAATGACCTTTTTCCTTTTAGAAATGACATTTTGTGCAGGGACAGTTCTAAGCAAGGTAAACAAGCGCGACTTTACATGCATATTATACACACCCCCCAGGTACAATTTTTTTTTTTTTATTCACTTTTATTTTTTCATTTTAAGCATTATTAAAATCACTGCTCCATGTCCCCTGGGGCAGGACCCGGGTCCCCAAACACTTTTTAGGACAATAACTTGCATATTAGCCTTTATAATTAGCACTTTAGATTTTGAATGTTCGAGTCCATTGTATTTAATAGGGTTCTAAAGTTCACGCGAACATTCTGTCTGTTCGCA
Source organism: Rana muscosa (assembly GCA_029206835.1). NCBI lineage: Eukaryota > Metazoa > Chordata > Amphibia > Anura > Ranidae > Rana > Rana muscosa. The sequence goes on from JARGYO010005626.1 coordinate 18,405,893, forward strand.
GGTTCTGGTGTGAACCGAACAGGGGGGTGTTCCGCTCATCCCTACTGGGCAACTGACATCAAGCAAGGTTTTAAAGCGTAGGTTAAAAAACAGACATTTACACAGCCGTGGCTCAGGCTAACACAGCTGTGGGTGTGGTGACATCAGGATCTCTGGCTCCACCCTACGCTGCGTTTCTCCATATGAGGCATCTTCTGGGAAAGGAGGCACATCATACGGAGAAACGCAGCCTCCTTTCCCAGTAGACGCCTCATACGGAGAAACGCAGCGTCGGGTGGAGCCGGAGATTCTGACGTCACCACACCCACAGCTGTGTTAGCCTGAGCCACGGCTTTGTGAATGTCAGTTTTTTAACCTATGCTTTAAAACCTTGTTTGATGTCAGTTGTCCAGCTATTCGATTAAAGGGTACACTTTTTTTATCAAAGTACTGCACCATGAAGTGTTTTTTATCTTTCCTCTTCATACATATGATCCCTTGTATTGCTGCATGAACTATTCCACCTGCACTGAGATGGTGAAGGATTTTTTGCTAAACACACACCCAGCTGACCAGTGGATTCAGTGATGGAAGGTTGACCAGTTTGTTACTGTTACCAGGAGGATATCTTTTGATACTGAGCCCATAAGATCTCCGTTATAGAGATCCAACCTATCTGGTAAGCGGCCAGTTTGCACTTTTAGTATCCTGTGTTTGCAGCTTGGAAACAAAGGAGGAAGATTTTGTATCTTTGCTTCCTGGATCACCACCAAGCTGTAGGAGCTGTTCTTAATTGGACCTATCCTTTGCATCTTAATTGGACTTTGTTGTTCCCTATGGATCTTATTTCTTTATATCCACTTATTTCAGAATATAAAAAAAAAAAAAAATGATCTTAATTTTTTGCACTGTTTTAGGTTAAGCATCTATTTTTACTTTTTTACATACTATATGAATCTTGAATAATATATATATTTATATACAGAGGTGCTTTATTGAGATAATTATGGTTTACAGCATATATGAAAAAACAGTTTTTAGTATCATTATCAAGCTGAACAGGAATGATACATCAATAACACAGTATAGAGAACCAACAGTAGTTATTTGAGGAACTCTGCAGACCAAAATTCTTTCACAAGTCAGATAAATATTGCATGTAATAGTGTCACCAAAGGTGGTTTTTATTTTCATGGAATAGAGTATAGAGTACCTCCGGCACCAGGTCATGACCCCCTACCTGCAAGAGCTCAGGTCATTGTCCAGAAGGACCATACTTTTTCAAATTTCCAATGGCAACCCCTATTCGAGTAGGTAATCTTATATAAGGGCAGGGCTGCGTTTACCATGGCCTCCCAGGTGGACACAGCAAGTTGATCTGAGGATGACCATTTCAGTAGAATTTCCTTTTTTGCATAATATAGGAGGTATGCTATGAGAAGCTTAGAGTGATGAGAGCGCTGGTCATCATTAGCGATGCCCAGTAGAGCCAAAGAGAGAGAAGGTATTAGGTTAAGTTGTAACCTGAGGTTTATTTCATCAAAGACCGCCTTCGAGTATGCTATTACGGTAGGGCATTCCCAAAACATATGTATATATGAATCTGGTTGGAGTTGACCGCGAGGACAGTGGGATCTCATTAAGGAAACATTCTCTGCAGCCTTACAGGAGTATAATAGACCCGATGGAGAAACTTAACCTGGATTAGTTTATCTCGGGATGAAATTACAAGCTTGGGACTTTTCTCTAGGCTGTCCTCCCAGTCCTCTCTGTCTAGGGAGGGAATATAATATACCCCTTCCAGTATTCCCAAAGTTTTTCCATTCTAGGTATATCAGTACAAAGGAGAGCACTATACAGTGTTGATAGTGGTTTATTTAGGTCCCGAGGAGCTAAAAGGTCCTCCATTGGATCAGCTTTGAGAACAGGAGTCAGAGGGAACTGGGCCGCAGCAGCATGACACAGCTGGAAATGCCGGAACAGCTTCCAGCCCGGCAGATTAAACCTCTGAGACAATTGTGAGAAGTTTAGGAGGGCACCCATGGGCATGATGTCCCCAATAGTTTTGATCCTGTATCGTACCCACAACTAGGGGTCCTGAATGGTATGGAAATGGAGTTCAGGGCATGCCCCAAATGGGTTGAGCAGGAGACAATTGGCCCAGAATCGAAAAAAGTCACGTCGCAGTTTTCCAGATTCGCCATATGGTACTCGTTGGCCCAGGGAGAAAACGGTATGCCCTCAGTGCCCTATAAATGAGGTTGCGAAGATCTAGTAAGGATCCCAAGAAGGCAGCCTCCAGACAGGTGGCCGCATTGGCTCTAGAACTCTGGAACCACCAGTAGGCGGATACCAGTACTGCTGTCCAAAAATAAACCCAGAATTTAGGTAATGCCAGACCTCCCAACCGGAGGGAGGGAGGGAGGGAGATATAGTGTAGCTTTAGCCAAACAGAGGGAGGCCCCATTCCAAATAAAGGAAATTAGGCACTTATCTATTTCTTGGAAAAAATTAAGTTGGCACCCAGACCGGACAGTTGCGGAATACGTAGTTGATTCTTACCAATTTTTTACCAAATTTATTTGACCTAGTAAATTCAATTAGGAGCCCAGACCATGATGCGCAACATGCTTTGAGCGATGTTAAGAGTGCTTGGAGATTACGGTCAAAAAAGTCAGATATTCATCTAGTCACCTGTACTCCTAGATATCTAAATTCCTCAACCCATTGTAATGAGGAGGAGGGGGCCAAATTAATTACCTGATCGTCAATTGGGAAGAGGACAGATTTGGTCCAGTTATTCCATATGCCCGAAAATTAACCAAATGTGTCAAAAATAGTTAAGGCTGCCGAGATTGACAGGCCTGCATCATTTAAATAAAGTAAGGCATCATCCGCGTACATGGACAACTTCTCCTCCAAGCGTCCCACCCTCAAGCCCCTGACCTCAGAAGATTCCCTAATCAGACTTGTCAAGGTTTCCAAGGCCAGAGAAAACAAGGAGGGAGACAAGGGGCGTCCCTGATGCGTACCTCTTTGAAGAGAGAGCGTCTCGGACAGCCAATCATTGGACAAATGCCCTGGGAGCCCATATAGCATTTGTAACCAGTAAAGGAATTTGGGACCAAATTCGTATTGCCTCAAAACCTCCCATAGGTAAACCCATTCCACTAAGTCAAACACTTTTTCTGCATCTAATGAAGCGATGACTCTGGTGCTCTGGTTGTCATGTGGAATCGAGAGGTTGAGAAATAAGCGTTGCAGGTTTATGCCTGTTCCCTTAGCCGGCATGAACCCCGTCTGGTCAGCATGAATCAGGTCTTCAATAGCAGTAGACAGTCAAATAGCCAAGACCTTTGCTAGAATTTTGGCATCGACATTTGACTTGGGTATATTTGCCGGGCTTGGGAATACGTACAATAACTACCTGTTCCATGGATTCTGGGAGAGTGTCAAGGGAAGACAAGTTTTAAAAGAGTTTTAAGCTTGGGAGCTACAGTCAGCAATGTTGGAGTAAAATTTAGCTGGGAGCCCATCTGATCCCAGAGTCTTACCCACCTGTAATTTCCCAATGACAGTCTGTATCTCTTCCAGAGATATGTCCGCATCTAGGCATTCCCTGTCTGCCCCGTCTAGTGTGGGAAGCTTAAAGGTATCCAAAAAGGTACTTAGCTCACTCTGGGAGTAGGTGAACCCAGACCTATAAAGTTCCCTAAAGACCTGCATAAAGAGCTCATTCTCTCCCTGTATACTGGCAATGTGTGTTGTGGGGCTGTAGCTTTTCGCTAGCCAAGCCAATAGGCAACCATTTTTGTCTCCATACTCAAAGACCCTTTGTTGAGAGTAAAACAAGGCTTTTTTAGTGTTTTTCACCCGAAGAAGGGAAAGTTGTCTCAGGGTTCATTGCCAGGCCCGATACCTATTCGGGGCTGGGGAGGAGATATATTCCGCCTCCAATCCATTTGTCTCAGTCTCTAGAAACTCTAAAGTGTTGTACGCCTCTCTCTGGAGTATTGCAATTCTAGAAATGTATGCACCCCTGACCCATGCCTTCAAAGAATCCCACCTCACAGTAGGAAGACTCAGTGTCCCCATTCATAGTCCAATAATTGCTCAGGGATTCAGTGATAGGTTCCTGCAATTGATCGTCCATTGCCCAGAACCAAGACAGATGCCACAACCTAGAACCAGAATGTGGTGAGAGGGAGGGGGGCAGGCTGAGCGGTGCATGATCCGACACACCCCTTGGAAGTATACTTGCATCCACAACCCAGCGAAGGGCGGTAGTTGAGGCATATGCCAAATCTATCCTGGAAAGGGATTTGAAGGAAGCAGATTGACAAGTAAACTCCCTGGCGTCCTGGATTAAATGATGTTACACATCCACTAAGGCAAAAGTGAATGCCCACTGAGCCAGTGCAGAGGTACCCCCCCGCAGTCTATCCATGTCCAGGCAATGAACCATGTTAAAATCGTCCATCAGAAAAATTTCTGGGGTCTCAAAACCTAAGATCGTCGGCATAATAGTATTCAGTGTGGTGACTACAATCCCACCACGACCACATTTTTGTCATAAATATTGGCATGTAATATAATATATTTCCCATATGGGTCAGTAGGCACCTCCAGTACTCTAAAAGGCAATGATCTCCCTGGTTTATAATACTGACACTCCTGGCATAGTTGGAATAAGTGGCATGATAATGCGCACCCACCCAGGGTCGTCGGAGACCATTAATCTTGGAGCCCTGGAGGTGGGGCTCCTGCAAAATGCAGACACGTGGTCTGTACTTCTGAAGGGATTTGATCACTAGGGACTGTTTCACTGCCAAGTTGAGGCCACCGACATTCCATTAAATTACCGTAATTTGAGACATGAGAGAGTATATGCAGATAACAAAGGTAGGAGAAAAGTGGCATAAAACAGTATCGGCAGGGAAAAGGGTCCAGACGGTAGACAGCACACACCAAATACACAGTTCAGCACGGTTTGTGGTAGGCAATGGAGCACCCCAAAGCCCAGGTCATATAAGAGATTATAGAGCACCAAACAGATCCAAGGAAAAAAACATTGAAAACAGAACACTGTTCCCAAACCTCCCCAACCTTTAAGGAGAAAACAAACCCACCCCCTCCCCGCAAACACATCTCAATCATAGAGAGCATGAACCCCAAGAACCCAGTCAGTAAAGGATAACCTAGAGGGATGTTAGCCAGGTGGATCGGCTCGTGTAGAAAAGCATCTACAATACAGTGGAGATGCTAGCAGACCGTAAGCACACGAATGCACTCGCAGTAGCAGTATATTCTCTTCTGGGAAAGACCATGTGGAAGACTGGAACAAGTAGTAGAATCATTGCAGGAACGTTTAGTCATTAGAGACCAAAAGCATAGTCTTCCCTAGGGGGGTAAAAAGAACATCCATATGCAGAAACAAACACCTGCAAGAAGGGGCACATACTTAAACTGTTGAGAACCAAGTTTTACAAAAGCACAACAGTGCTAAATTACGGGGGGGGGGGGGGTGGTGTTGGCAAACAGCAGCGTATAAAAAAAAGAGAGAGGGGGTCCTCCAATTATCACAATTATTAGGGTTACAGGAGAATAAGTAGGAGGCAGGGTACCTCACCTTCCTGCCAGTCAAGGATGGGGTGGCAGGGTATCCACATCCAGGCATAGGCCTCATGTGGGGTAGTGAAGAAGTGAACCGCCTCTCCATCTTGGACCCGTAGAAAATATAGTAATTCCAAACTGGACTTGGAGGGGATTATTACCACGAATTATGGGGAGCAAACTATATGAGCTTGCCGCAACATTGTTGCTGTGTCAGTAAGTAAACGCACACAGAATAAAGAGTGGGGGAATAATAACCTTCCTTTGCCAGGCCATAATTTTCTAAGACATTCCAGTTCCTTAGGAGGCAAATACCATCATCCAGGGACTGGAAAAAAATGGCCATCTTAGGTAATAAGGAGCTTCGCTGGGTATCACCATTGATAAGAAATTTGGTGATTTTTTAAAGGCTTGGTGATGGTTGCCAGTTTTCTCTGTTGCTGCAAAGTATGGGCAGATAGGTCGATAAACAGAGATAAGTCCCCAGAGGTGTTCTGGGAGCTACATTCCGAAAGGCCGCAAGAAGCTTTTGTTTGGTCTGGAAATAATATATGCAAGCAATCTTTGGCAGCTTATGGATACAGTCAATGGCTAGGTTTTCAGTAAAGTCATTCAGTAAAGTCACTTTCAGAACTTCTGTAAAATAAGCTTTCAGCTCGGACAGTTTAGCCATTTCAGGTATGCCCCTTATTTTCGCATTGTTATGCCTGGGTCTGTCTTTCAGATCAGCAAGTTTAGTTTTCATCCAGGCTATGTCGTCTTTGTGCTCATTATGAGCATCCACTGGGTCATTGAAAGTCATGGCGAATTCCCCCATTTTATCCTCAATATGAGTGACTCTATCATCAACCTCTCTGATGTCAGATCTAAACTGTTGCACAAGTTGCACAAGTGACATAATGTCTGAGTAGATTGAGTTCATCAATGAGACTAGCATGTATTTTAAAGTTGTGTTAAGCACAGGCTGATCGCTGGTAGGAAACTCCAGGAGGGAGACTTATAACTCTGGTATCCTTCAGACACATGTTCGGGTCCCTCACCTCTAATGCAGGCTCAGAAGGTAGAGGAGACTTCAGATTAGCCTTGACAGATCTGGAGCTAGTAGATGAGTTTTGGGAAGACAGTCCTCTATAATGCTGAGAGCTGCTGTAGTCAGAGGAGGGACATGAAGTGTGGGTGTTCTCGACCCTGTAGCCACTGAAATGGCCGTACCCAGCTCTGTGTGCCTGTAATAAGCTCCAGTTCACTGTTCGTGTGCAGAGCTATGATTTCAAGCAGCCATCTTCTCCGCTAGCCGGCCACGCCCCCTTCATACTGCTTGTAATAGCAGACTTAAGACTTAAGCTGGCCATACACTAGAATAATTTTTCATTTTAAGAATTTTAACTTAATATTATGATTATTAGTGAGGTCAAATTGACATTAGTTTTCAACCGTATTTATAAGAAAATTCAAGAAATGTTTTCCTCAAAAGAATGAATTTCTTACAGTGTATGTGGTTTTTATTTAAGAAAGTCCATTCATTCCAAAATCAAATGTTAAAATAAAATAACATTTTGAAGATTTTCCAAATGACATTCTTCAACTTTTTGTACAAATGTTCGTATTAATGTTTACTAGTGTATAGCCAGCTTTACTAATTTTAAGGTACAAAAGGTATATGAGGGCAAGAAAGTACCCTTTTGCCTCAGTAAAGACATTTTAGACACATTTTCAAATAATATCACAGTAATATTTGTTTACATGGACTGTACCTGTAATTCAATTTGACAAGATCACATAATAAATGCTGTTGTAATGCACTTAATATGTGCTAACCAAGGCAAATATACTGTTTTACAGGGCACTGATGAAGTTTGTTGATAATTTGAGCTAAAAGGGGATGGGGGGGGCTTACCGATAAGTGCACTACTCCTTTTAAATAAGTGTTTCTGTGCATGTATTGGCAATCCTACAACTATTGCATTTTGCAAAAGGGTTAGTCACACACTGATAGTTTTTTTTTTCTCTCAACTTAGCAAATTAAGGAAAAAAGGAAGGGAAGGATCAAAAGAAAAATATTATCTGATTTGCTTTGAAATCTTCCATCTGTATGTGAGTACAGGAAAATAATTTCAAGATCCTGACCAGGTGGTACTACACCCCATCTGTCCTTCGCAAATATTTCCCTGCCACTACTGATCGCTGCTGGAGATGCCAGGAGGAGCGGGAGACACTATTGCATATATTTTGGTTCTGCCCCAAGCTTGACTACTTCCTGGGCTGAATATCACAAAAATGTACTGGCTATCAGATTCAGGAAGATCCCTTCTTTTTTCTTCTGCATGTCTGAGACATCCCTGTCAAAACTTACAAGAAATCCATCCTATGCCGTCTTCCTAACGCAGCCAAGTCATGCATTTCTCTTAGATGGAAAGACCCATGACCTCTTTCTCTTTCATCAGGCTTTGGCTTAATAGAGTAGAAGAATTAAACCAAATGGAGGACCTTGTGCTTTCCACTCAAAACAAACACGGACTGTATTTCGAAACCTGGCTTCACTGGTCTCTTTTTGAGACAGGTCCTTGCAGACAGTGAATTCCTATCACAGCTCCCACTCTCTTTCCTCATTGATATATATATATATATATATATATATATATATATATATATATATACACACACAGTGGGTACGGAAAGTTTTCAGACACCCTTACATTTTTCACTCTGTTATATTGCAGCCATTTGCTAAAATCATTTAAGTTAATTTTTTTCCTCATTAATGTACACACAGCACCCCATATTGACAGAAAAACACAGAATTGTTGACATTTTTGCAGATTTATTAAAAAAGAAAAACTGAAATATCACATGGTCCTAAGTAAACCTTCGGCCCAGTCTGAGGTCCTGAGCACTCTGGAGAAGGTTTTCGTCCAGGATATCCCTGTACTTTACATTCATCTTTCCCTTGATTGCAACCAGTCGTCTTGTCCCTGCAGCTGAAAAACACCCCCACAGCATGATGCTGCCACCACCATGCTTCACTGTTGGGACTGTATTGGACAGGTGATGAGCAGTGCCTGGGTTTCTCCACACATACCGCTTAGAATTAAGGCCAAAAAGTTCTATCTTGGTCTCATCAGACCAGAGAATCTTATTTATCACCATCTTTTAGTCTTTCGGGTGTTTTTTAGCAAACTATATGTGGGCTTTCATGTGTCTTGCACTGAGGAGAGGCTTCCGTCGGGCCACTCTGCCATAAAGCCCCGACTGGTGGAGAGCTGCAGTGATGGTTGACTTTCTACAACTTTCTCCCATCTCCCAACTGCATCTCTGGAGCTCAGCCACAGTGATCTTCGGGTTCTTCTTTACCTCTCTCACCAAGGCTTTTCTCCTTCGATAGCTCAGTTTGGCCGGACGACCAGCTCTAGGAAGGGTTCTGGTCGTCCCAAACGTCGTCCATTTAAGGATTATGGAGGCCACTGTGCTCTTAGGAACCTTAAGTGCAGCAGAATTTTTTTGTAACCATGGCCAGATCTGTGCCTTGCCACAATTCTGTCTCTGAGCTCTTCAGGCAGTTCCTTTGACCTCATGATTCTCATTTTCTCTGACATGCACTCTGAGCTGTAAGGTCTAAAGCCCCATACACACAGTCTGACTTTTTGCCAACAAACTTCATTTTGAGCAAGTTGCTCAAAAAATCCGACCGTGTGTACGCTCCATCGGACAAACTTTTTTTGTTTTCATAGGACAAATGTTCGGTCTGCAAACGGACAAACTTTTCGCCAACAAAAGTCCAATGGAGCAAAGTCCGAAGCGTGTGTACAGAAAACCATCGGACTTTTGTCCGATGGACAAATAAACATGTCCAGAACCAATGTTAAAATCAACCAACAATAGCAGAAGTTGACCAAAGGGTGGCGGTAAAGAGCAGAAAAACTACGTGATGTTGGAAAAGTTTTAGGAAAGTTTGCAGAAAAGTACGAGCGTGTGTATGCTATGGATGTGCCCGGCCAACTCCGTTCGGACAAAAATCCACAGAAAAGTCCGATGGAAGTCCGACCGTGTGTACAAGGCTTTATATAGACAGGTGTGTGGCTTTCCTAATCAAGTCCAATCAGTATAATCAAACACAGCTGGACTCAAATGAAGGTGTAGAACCATCTCAAGGATGATCAGAAGAAATGGACAGCACCTGAGTTAAATATATGAGTGTCACAGCGAAAGGTCTGAATACTTAGGACCATGTGATATTTCAGTTTTTTCTTTTTTAATACATCTGCAAAAATGTCAGCAATTCTGTGTTTTTCTGTCAATATGGGGTGCCGTGTGTACATTAACCACTTGCTTACTGGGCACTTAAACACCCCTCCTGCCCAGACCAATTTTCAGCTTTCAGTGCTGTCACACTTTGAATGACAATTACTCAGTCATGCAACACTGTACCCAAATGATTTGTTTGTCCTTTTTTTCATACAAATAGAGCTTTCTTTTGGTGGTATTTGATCACCTCTGGGTTTTTTATTTTTTGCGCTATAAATGAAAAAAGACCAAAAATTTTGAAAAAAAACATATTTTTCTTAGTTTCTGTGATAAAATTTTGCAATTTATTATTTTTTCTTCATAAATTTTGGCCACAATTTATACTGCTACATATCTTTGATAAAAATAACCCCAAATTTTTGGAAATGATTTGGTCTGTGTGAAAGTTTTAGAGTCTACAAGCTATAGTGTAAATCATAAAAAAATTATCACATCTGATGTACTGGTGGCCTATCATTTCTTGAGACCCTAACAAGCCAGAAAAGTACAGATGCCCCCCAAATAACCCCTTTTTGGAAAGTAGACATTCCAAGGTATTTAGTAAGAGGCATGGTGAGTTATTTGAAGTTGTAATTTTTTCCCACGATTCTTTGCAAAATTAAGATTTTTTTTTCTCAAAATTGTCATTGTAATAGCTTATTTCTCTCACATGGCATGTGCATACCACAAATGACACCCAAAAATACATTCTGCTACTCCTCCTGAGTATTATGATACCACATGTGTGGGACTTTTTTACTGCCTGGCCACATACAGAGGCCCAACATGCAGGGAGCACCATTAGGTGTTCTAGGAGCATAAATTACACATCTAACTAGTTGACTACCTATTACAGTTTTGAAGGCCCTGGAGCACCAGGACAATGGAAACACCCATAAAATGACCCCATTTTGGAAAGCTAACACCCCAACGTATAATCTATGAGGCATAATGAGTCTTTTGAACGGTTCATTTTTTTCCAGAAGTTTTTGAAATTGTGGAAAAAAAATGAAAACGCATTTTTTTTACGCAAAGTTGTCCATTTATAAGATATTTCCAACACATAGCATGTACATAGCAAAAATGACACCCCAAAATACATTCTGCTACTCCTCCTGAGTATGGTGATACCACATGTGTGGGACTTTTACACAGCCTGTCCACATACAGAGGACATACATGCAAGGAACACCATCAGATGTTCTAGGGGCACATACCAAGAATTACACCCCAAAATACATTATGATGAGCAAAGCGTAGACAAAAGGATTACCTGTGGTTTTAGTAGCGCAGTTCTACACAGCAGGATAGCACTGGTCCAGGCGGCAGGCAGGGATTTGGTCAGCAATGGCATACACAATTGTCCAGGCAGCAGGCAGGGATACTGTCCATAAACAGTCCAGGGTCAGTGCAGGCAGAGATATTGTCAGCAGTGCCAAAAATATTGGTCCTGGTAGTAGGCAGGTCCATGTGGTGTGGTCAGTTCATGTGACAGGCAGAGGCATGATGGCATAGGTCCTACAGGCAGAAGTAGGGCCTTGTTCAGGACAGAATGGGGACAGGGGTAGAGGCTTCTCCCACCCAAATCTCTTTGAAGCCTCCGAGTCTCCAGACCCTAATCTAGGATGAGAAAACAAAAAAAATATAGTTTTCTTCATCTAGAAAAACTTTTCTGGAGCCCCTCACATATGTGAGACCCCTGTGTTGAATCCCACTAGTCCACTGGCAGGGTACAAGATCAATCCAAGAGGCAGGCAAAAAGCATGCTTAAACAGTCCAAGGTCAGTTCTAGATCAGGCAGAGGTATGTACACAATCGTTAGGCAGAAGCGTGGTCGAAAAACAGTCCAGGGTCAGTTCCAGATCAGGCAGAGGTAGTACAAAATCATTAGGCAGAAGCGTGGTCGAATAACAAGCCAGGGTCAGTTACAGAGCAGGCAGTAGCATAAGGGGCGTGACGGCAGGCAATGAGGATTAAGTTTACCATACTTCTCTAATAATTTAGTGAAGTATGGTAACGGCAAAAACAGTCAATTACACAGAGGCCTGGTTGGGAAGGACACTCGGCACAATAATAAACCGTGTCTCGTCTGACTCCTCCACTGGCACACACCTTACATTTTTTTTACCTCGTCGGCCTGTTGCTGTGGGAGGGACTTTATCAGGAAAGTGACATTCGGAGAGTCGACTTAGAACATCTGATCGGATGTTTTGGGGTGGGCCATTCTGGAATATCAGGGCAGTGGTGATTTCCTCCTGGTAGCCAAGGAAGGGTAGGGGGTTTTGGGTGGACTTGTGGTAAATAATATAAGAGTTATATATGGCCAAATGAAAAAAATAAATTGCTACTTTTTTGTACCAATGGTAGGTCCGTCTTGTGGCAAGGTAGGGTTCCAGCATTTGGTCGTTAAAGTCGACTCCCCGCATGAACGAATTGTAGTCTGGCTGGCTCCCTGCTGATGGTGGCTTGCATGTGGATTTTGTGAACATCAGTGGAATTTTGAACTACAGTGGAGAGTTAAAAACCAGGAGTTTTGCTTTTAACTGCTTCTGCTTGCAAGTGTTGATTTATTTTTATTTTTTGTCCTTTATTTGATACGTTTATCAGTTTTAAAAATACTTCCCCCTCCCACTCCTTTCTCTGACACTTTTTAAACAGCTTTTTTTCTTTCTGCTAATTAAGGGGAGTGGTTAATTGTTCACAGGTGAGTATATAAGTGTCTGTACAAACTCCCTTAGGAGCTGGCTCCCTGCTGATGGTGGCTTGCATGTGGATTTTGTGAACATCAGTGGAATTTTGAACTACAGTGGAGAGTTAAAAACCAGGAGTTTTGCTTTCAACTGCTTCTGCTTGCAAGTGTTGATTTATTTTTATTTTTTGTCCTTTATTTGATACGTTTATCAGTTTTAAAAATACTTCCCCTCCCCCACTCCTTTCTCTGACACTTTTTAAACAGCTTTTTTCTTTCTGCTAATTAAGGGGAGTGGTTAATTGTTCACAGGTGAGTATATAAGTGTCTGTACAAACTCCCTTAGGAGCTGGCTCCCTGCTGATGGTGGCTTGCATGTGGATTTTGTGAACATCAGTGGAATTTTGAACTACAGTGGAGAGTTTAAAACAGGAGTTAAGACAGGAGTCTTCTAAACTGTGAGTAACATTATAAACTTCCTACAAGTAATTATATTGCAACTGGGAAATGAGTGCTAGCAGGGTTGAAGGTTTTGCTCAGTGCATAGTGTGCCACATGTATGCAAAATTGGTGCAACAGCTCCAGGATGGATACCGCTGTGACAGATGTGAGCAGGTTGCCCTTCTGGAAGCTCACATTAGAGATCTGGAAGAGCAAGTTGCAACACTGGGCGGAAAGGACAACCTTGAAAGGGGTCCTCTGCTCGCTGAGCAGGTGGTCAGTAGGGCTGATGTGGAGGGTGGAGTGGCAAGTCAGGATTATCAGATAGGAAGATGGGTTAATGTAGTTAGAGGGAGTGGAAGGGGCTTGCAGAAAAGGAAGGCCAGTCCTGTGTTTGTGCATCAAAACAAATTTTCCACGTTGGGTGAAGATGTGGAGGTGGAAAACACAGAGGTGGCAGCCCTAGATGTCACTGTTACCCCTAACAGCCGGGAGAGCAACCCATCTAGTAGAGGTGGTGAGGGGAGTGCAGGTAGGCCAAGACAGTTGGTGGTTATAGGGGATTCTATAATCAGAAGGACTGATAGAATAATTTGTCGCCAGGATCGCCTCAACCGAATGGTTTGCTGTCTCCCTGGTGCCAGGGTTCGGCATGTGGTGGACCGGGTGGATAAATTACTGGGAGGGGCTGGGCATGACCCAGCTGTCTTGGTCCACGTTGGAACCAATGACAGTATACATGGAAGGTGGAGGCTCCTTAAGAATCAATTTAAAGAACTAGGCTGCAAGATGAAGGCAAGGACCTCCAAGGTGATATTCTCTGAAATATTGCCTGTGCCATGCGCAACACAGGAAAGGCAGGGGGAGATTAGAGAGCTGAATGCATGGCTAAAGACCTGGTGTATGGAGGAGGGATTTGGGTTTCTAGAGCACTGGGCTGACTTTTCATTGGGGTGCAACCTATATGCTAAAGACGGTTTGCACTTGAATGGAAGGGGGTCTGCTGTGCTGGGGGAGAGGTTTATGGGAAGGCTAGAGGAGTATTTAAACTAGGTTTGAGGGGGGAGGGTGAACTAGAATTACATCGGGCACACAGGTCAGTTAGTGGTCAGACATTAATAGAGAGTGGAATGGGGATAGATGGGGGGAGGGTTATGGCAGGTGACAAGAAAGTTCCCATGTTGCAAACAGCCATTGGAAACTATAGTGCCATTTGTACTACTAAAAATTATATGAAAAACACCAGAGAAAAATGTAATACATTAAAGTGTTTGTTCACCAATGCCAGAAGTCTGCCAAGCATAATAGGTGAGTTGGAAGCTCTGGTGCATGAGGAGAACTATGACGTAATCGGTATTGCTGAAACGTGGCTTCAATCCTCACATGACTGGATTATTAATATTCCTGGCTATGCACTCTTTCGGAGAGACAGGGCAAAAAGGAAAGGTGGCGGGGTCTGTCTCTATGTGAGAAGTGATCTCAAAGCGAGTGTGAAAGAGGACCTGGTTGATGGAGAGTGTGATGAGGCTGAAGCATTATGGGTGGAACTGCATACAGATGTGCGTAGTTCAAAGTTAATCATTGGAGTTTGTTATAGACCACCCAATGTTAATGAGGAGGTGGAGACTCAGGTCCTTGCACAGATGGAAAGGGCTGCAAGGGCTGGGACGGTGATAATAATGGGGGATTTTAACTACCCAGAAATTGACTGGAGTAATGGCACTGCTGGGACAGTTAAAGGGCAAAAATTTATAAGCCTATTGCAGGACAATTTTATGGTCCAGTTTATTGAGGCCCCAACTAGGAATGATGCTCTGTTGGACCTGGTAATCTCAAACCATGCAGAGCATATTACTAATGTTCAGATAAAGGAACACCTGGGTAGCAGTGACCATAACATGATTTCATTTGATGTTAGCTGTAAGCAAGAAATACATGCAGGAAGGATAAAAACACTTAATTTCAATAAAGCAAATTTTCCAAGGATGAGGGCTGCTCTCCAGGACTTAGACTGGGAGAGAATATTGGCATCAATGGGCACAGAACAGAAATGGGAATTCTTCAAAAAGACTGTTTGTGAACTCACTGCAAAGTATATTCCCATGGGCAATAAGTTTAAAAGGCTAAAAATAAAACCTATGTGGCTCACAGTTAAAGTTAAAAAAGCTATAAACAATAAGAAAAGCGCTTTTAAAAAATATAAAAATGAAGGAACACTAGTGTCATTTAAATGTTACAAAGAATATAACAGGATATGTAAAAAGGAAATCAAGGATGCAAAAATTCAAAATGAACGACAGATTGCAAAAGATAGTAGGACAAACCCCAAAAAATTCTTCAAATATATTAATAGTAAAAAGGTCAAGTCTGAGCATGTAGGCCCTTTACAAAATAATCTAGAGTGGGTGACTGGGGACAAAGAGAAGGCTAATTTATTAAATACTTTCTTCAGCTCTGTGTATACAATGGAGCATGGGGGAGTTCATGTCCATAATGGGGGTGGTAGTGACACAGCCCCAAATCCACAATGGCTCAAAAGTGATATGGTCCAGAAATATTTAGACAGAATAAAGGTGGATAAAGCACCTAGCCCAGATGGCATACACCCACGGATCCTAAAAGAATTGAGCTCTGTAATTTCAAAGCCATTGTATCTAACTTTTAGGGACTCATTAATGACAGGAATAGTACCACTGGATTGGCGCAGGGCCAATGTGGTGCCTATATTTAAAAAGGGAACAAAGTCTTTACCAAGTAACTATAGACCTGTTAGTTTAACTTCCATAGTTGGGAAGATACTGGAGAGATTAATAAAAGACCACATAGATGAGTTCTTGCTGAAAAAAAACTATTTAAGCAACAGACAGCATGGATTCATGAAAGACAGAAGTTGTCAGACAAACCTGATTTCTTTTTATGAAGAGGTAAGTAAAACCTTGGACAGAGGGGTGGCTGTGGACGTGGTATACTTGGATTTTGCAAAAGCGTTTGATACAGTTCCCCACACGCGGCTCATGTGTAAGGTAAAGTCTACAGGATTGGAAATATCAGTTTGTAAATGGATAGAAAACTGGCTAAAAGACAGAATTCAGAGAGTAGTAGTTAATGATTCTTACTCTGAATGGTCTAAGGTTATCAGTGGTGTACCCCAAGGTTCAGTGCTGGGACCCTTACTTTTTAATATCTTTATAAATGATATTGGGTCTGAGATCAAAAGTAACATTTCTGTCTTTGCAGATGACACCAAGCTATGCAGTGGAATAACGTCCTTACAAGATGTCTCCAATTTACAAGCCGACCTCAATGCCCTGTCTAATTGGGCGACTATGTGGCAGATGAGGTTTAATGTTGATAAATGTAAAGTTATGCACTTGGGGGCTAAGAATATGAATGCATCATACATACTAGGGGGAATACAACTGGGGGGATCCGTAGTGGAGAAGGATCTGGGGGTTTTGGTAGATCATAAGCTCAATAATGGCATGCAATGCCAAGCTGTGGTTTCCAAAGCGAGCAAAGTCCTTTCTTGTATTAAGATGGACTCCAGAGAGAGAGACATCATTTTGCCCCTGTACAAATCATTAGTAAGGCCTCATCTGGAATACGCAGTTCAGTTTTGGGCACCAGTTCTCAAAAAGCATATCGGGGAACTGGAGAAAGTGCAGAGAAGGGCAACCAAACTGATAAGAGGCATGGAGGAGCTCAGCTATGAAGAAAGATTAGAGGAACTGAATTTATTCACTCTTGAGAAGAGGAGAATAAGGGGGATATGATTAACATGTACAAATATATAAGGGGTCCATATAGTGAACTTGGTGATGAGTTATTCACTTTACGGTCAACACAGAGAACAAGGGGGCACTCTTTACGTCTAGAAGAAAAAAGATTTCATCTCCAAATGCGGAAAGGTTTCTTCACAGTAAGAGCTGTGAAAATGTGGAACAGACTCCCTGCAGAGGTGGTTCTGGCCAGCTCAGTAGATTGCTTTAAGAAAGGCCTGGATACTTTCCTAAATGTACATAATATAACTGAGTACTAACAGTTCTAGGTAAAGTTGATCCAGGGTAAATCCGATTGCCTCTCGGGGGATCAGGAAGGAATTTTTTCCCCTGCTGTAGCAAATTGGATCATGCTCTGCTGGGGTTTTTTGCCTTCCTCTGGATCAACTATGGGTATAGAATTGGGTACAGGCATACCCCACTTTTAAGTACACAATGGGACCAGAGCATGTATGTAAAACGAAAATGTACTTAAAGTGAAACAATACCTTTTGTCACTTCTAGGGTGTAGTGGGGGGTCAGGGGCTGTAGTGGGGGTGTCAGGAGATGTAGTTGAGGTCTCAGGGGCTGTAGTGGGGGTGTCAGGGGCACACTGGAACAGGGTGGGCTATGCTCTCTGAGCTTCAGCTCCTTCTACTGCGGCTGCAAAATGTCTGAATAGTATTTGTGAGGCACTTTACATACACTTGTGGGTATGTCCTTACTCGCGAGTGTATGTAAAGTGAGTGTACTTAAAGCGGGGTATGCCTGTATATGGGATTGCACGATATTTTTTTATTTTATTTTAGTTATTTTTTTATGGTTGAACTGGATGGACTTTGTCTTTTTTCAACCTGACTAACTATGTAACTATGTAACTATGTATGTAGTCCTGGATGCATGTGGGCTTTTGGATGGTGGTGCCATTCCTTCTGGGGATTTCGACAAAGGTATCGTTGTGGATGGAAGACAACATGTATGCATCCCTTCTGTCCTTCCACTTCACTGCCAGAACCTCCTTGTTTCGCAGACTTGCCGACTCTCCTCTTCTCAACTCCTTATTTACAAGACTATGAGGAAAGCCCTTCCGGTTCTTTCTGACCGTACCACATGCTGGCGTCTTCTTCAGGTGAAGGTTGCGAAACAGGGGAAGAGATGTACAAAAGTTGTCAATGTACAGATGGTAGCCTTTTTCCAGTAGGGGGCTGATGAGTTGCCAAACAACTTTCCTGCTTGTTCCCAAGTAGTCTGGGCAATTGGGGGGATGCAGCTGGGTGTCCTTCCCCTCGTACACTAAGAAACTATACAGGTACCCTATGTCTCGGTCACATAGCTTGTAAACCTTCACCCCATAGCGGGCCCTTTTGCTGGGGATAAATTGCTTTATTTTAAGCCTGCCACTAAACTTAACAAGGGACTCATCCACACATATGTGTTGGTCCGGGGTATATAACTGGGGGAATACTTCTGAAAAATTATTCATTAAGGGCCAAATTTTGAAAAGCCTGTCGTAATTTGGGTGATTTCGGGGAGGGCACTAGGTGTTATCGTTGAAGTGGAGGAACCTCATGATCATGAGGTACCTGGTTCTGGGCATTGCCTTGGAGAAGATTGGCATATGGTAGATGGGGCGTTTGGACCAAAAGGAACGAAAAGTGTTTTTTGGGTTGAGTCCCATACAAAATGTGAGGCCTAAAAAAACCTTCAACTCCTCCACCGTTAGGTCTCTCCACTCGAAGGGACGGGCATAATATGATGTAGGATTACTTGCAATAAATTGCTTGGCATATAGGTTGCACTGCGTCACAATGTTGGATAGCATGTCCTCTGTAAAAATTAGATTGAAAAAATTGATTGGGGAAAAATTGTCCGTGTTTACTTGGACTCCTGACTGGGCAGTGAAAGGGGGAATGTTGGCTTCTCCTGAATTATGAGGAAGCCACAAGGGGCTCTGGAGGGTATAGGGAAGGCCGGCATGGGTCCTTGGCCTTTCTTGCTGAGGTACTGCGGTGCTGGTGGATGGCACTGCGGTGCTGGTGGATGGCACTGCGGTGCTGATGGATGGCACTGCAGTGCTAGTGGATGGTACTTCGGTGCTGGTGGATGGCACTACGGTGCTGGTGGATGCTACTGCTGCCTCACCAGAGCGCCTTCGTTTGGCGGGCCGACTACCTTCCTCCTCTGAGCCTGTCTCTGTTCCACTACTGAAGACTGGCTCATAGTTTACGTCCGACTCAGAACCTGAATCGGAATCCGAAAAAGAGAGCTTCCCATTGCTCTCGTCAGGCGTGGAAAGAATTTGGTATGCCTCCTCAGCGGAAAAACCCCTTTTTGACATCTTTTGGTTGCTGGCGGTGGTGATGCAACTTCACAGGTGTGTGGCACAGATGTGCACTGATTGATTGCACAGATGTGCGTTGAGGTGGCACAGATGGGCACTGAGGTGGCACAGATGGGCACTGAGGTGGCACAGATGGGTACTGAGGTGGTGGCACAGATGTACACAGATGAGGCAGCAAAGATGTGCACTTATTGACTTATTGATTGCACAGATGGCACTAATGAGGCGGCACAGATGGCACTGATGAGGTGGCTCAGATGAGGTGGCACAGATGGGTATTGATGAGGTGGAACAGATGTGCACTGATGAGGCGGCACAGATGTGCACTGATTGTACAGGTGGGCACTGATGAGGTGGCACAGGTGGGCACTGATGAGCACGTATTGCACAGATGTGCACTGAGGCAGCACAGACGGGCACTGATCACAGGTGGCACAGGTGGGCACTGTGTTTTCACTGTATGTCACTGTATAGCACTGTATGGCACTGTATGGCACTGATTGGGCACTGATTGGGCACTGTTTTGCACAGAAACGGCTGTGTAACTCACACTCACACTGACAGATCGCTCTCCCTCCTCACACATGGTGTCTGTGTGAGGAGGGAGAGCCGGCAATGAGAGATGATCTCATATGTTTACATTTGAGATCATCTCTCATTGGGCACGGCGATTGCGCTGTAAATAGCCGCTGTGATTGGCTATTTACAGCGATCTGTGGTTGGCTGTATCCAAGGCACACAGCCAGCACAGAAGTTCCCCGATGCGCGCAAGGGAGCGCGCGCGCGGAACGAGGAAAGGGGAGGCCGTATAATGACGGCCTCCCAACATTGTAGAGCCACATTGTGGGCGTTTATAGTTGGATGCCGGGCGCAAACTGGTTAATGAGGAAAAAAAATGAACTTAAATGATCTTAGCAAATGGCTGCAATATAACAAAGCGTGAAAAATTTAAGGGGGTCTGAATACTTTCCGTACCCACTGTGTGTGTGTATGTGTATATATATATATATATATATATATATATATATATATATAAAATATATATATATATATATATATATATATATATATATATATATATATATTATATATATATTGGGTCATTCTCAATAGCATTGTTTTCCTTTATTCTTAAGGCCATCCTGCAATTGTTGGACGATGGCTTGTATATGTCAGATTGTATGTTTTATGCTGCCATTATTTATATGGCATGTTGGATACTGCAATTACTAAAAAAAGAATTTTGCGGGAAAAAAACCCATATATGGGCTGGCATGATTTGTATGCCATGACAGCTTTATTTCCAAGCCCGGTTACATATAAGCAAATTGATTTCACTGTTTAATGTTTATAATCCATATTCTGAGCTGCAGGAATGAACGTTCTCCTAAATTCTGCATAATATTTTATCCAAAGTGAGGAAAAGCTGTCTCATTACAAAATGCCTTAGTCTGCTATTTTAAAGTCCAGTGAAATACTATTTTTAATTTTCTTAGCTTCAGTAGTTAATAGCTTCAGTAGTGTTAAAAGATGAAAGATATGACAGATGAAAGACTAACCGAAAATGTGGGGAAATTATTAGCTATGATTTTTAGAAATTCTTATCCAGAAACACCATGGGACTGGCATTTTCTTCTCAAAAGCTGTTCGTGGATTTTATGTTATGGCTGAACATTGCATTTCTTTCTTTTCTTTCCTTTTCTTTCCTTTTCTATTCTTTTCTTCTTTTCTTTGCTTTTCTTTTTCTTTTATTTCTCACAAGCAATGCTTCATTTACCTGTTGCTTGATGTGCAAAATCCATCTTATCCGAGAACAACAGGATATCTACTATTTGTAAATGCCCCAATAAAAAGAGTTATTTTTTTTGATAATTGAGCCTAAATAAGTGTCAAGAAACTGAACAGGAGTGGAGAAGACCCTATGTTCACTGTAACTAGGATCACCGGGGAATGAAGTATAAGGTCATGTGGTAATTTACAGGCACACCCTCTCAGGGGTTTGGATTCAGCAGACCTGCCTTCAGGCTACTTTACTGGATACTAGCGGATACAGTAAGAAGATAAAATTGGACCACCAATGGAATGAGCCAGTCAGAAACATTGGAAGTCAATGGAAGAATGAAAGATGATTGGATGTGCCCAGCGAATAGGATTTGAAGGGGCAGAATAAAAATAAAAGAAAAAGTGGTTCCGTGCTATGGACTAGAATATATCACTTGTAGCTGCTGTCTCCACTTAGACCAACCAAGTGCAGCTGATAAGTGCTTCAAATAAATTATAGTAATTGATTAGTGAACATCTATAGCAACTACAATATACCAAAGGAAGAGCAGAATTAGCAGCCAGAGTCTTGCAGGAGGAGAAGCTACGAGGCTCAGAGAAACAGAGTTGATGGATGGCGTGTACCAGGAGGAATGCCCCTGGCACTAAGAGAAGCAGAGTTGACAGAAGGAATGGCTGAAATAATACAAATGAATGGAGCATACCAGGTGGTGCAGCACTGACAGGTAAAGGGTGCCTGATCGGGTGACTGTGAAAAGGAACTATGTCTGTGAGCAATGTCTATAAAAAAGTAGGGGGCTAAGGAAAAGCTGGGGGATGGAGCATACCTGGAGTTGTGGCTATGGTGTAGCTGGTGCATAGAGTATACCTGGAGCTGCCACTATGTAGAAGCTGATGGATGGAGTATACCTAGAGCTGTGGCTCTAGGAGCAGAGGAAGAAGGTAACTAATGCTGGGGCTTGGCAACCACATGGACAGATGTTGTATGGGCATCCATCACTGAGTGTACCAGCCCTTTCAGGATACATTGAGTGACAAAGGTGTGCCTATTTTGCCATGGTTATGACACCGGAATAATACCCAGAAGTATGTGCAGTTGCACGCCCTTAGAAATGAACCACAGGACTGGGGGAAAGTAATGTTTTTATCTTTGGTACCATTCATATTCCCTCCTAGCAGATCTCTTAGTTTTCTTTCCTTTGTTCCCATATCAATAGTTGTGTGGGTATAGCCCTGTACACACGGCCGAGATTCTCGTCAGGAAAAAATCCTTGACAAGAATTTTGTGCCAGCCGAGTGTACACACACTCCATTCCAAAGAACCGCCGTTCTTTTGAATGGAACGAACGCGGTGACGCCATCGACTACGACGAGCATGTGCTCGTCACATTAGATGCCATCGCCGCCATCTTGCTACACCCTACCTATGCCTAGGAAGCTACCGCGCATGCGTCAAAGTCATTTCGAGCATGCGCGGGCTTACCGGAGGACAGGTAAGCTTGTTGCCGCATACACACACACACACACAGTTTTCTCGTCGGGAAACAGGCCGACGAGAATCCCGACGAGAAAATAGAGAGCAGGTTCTCTATTTTTCTCGTCGAGATTCCTGGCAGTTTTCTCAATGAGAAAACATACACACGAACAGTCGTGTGTACGAGGCCTAAAGCCGACGGTTTTCTCAGTGGTTTTCTTGTCAAGTTTGACGTGATTCTTGTAAAGCTTTCCTTGCAAACACACTGTCATTCCAAAATCTCGTCAGTCTAAAAACGCGGTGACGTACGACACGTACGACGGCAGTATAAAGGGGAAGTTCAATTCTCATGGCGTCCTCCCTTGGGCTGCTTTTGCTAATCTTGTGTTGCCGCGTGTTAGTTAAAGTTTGGGAAGAGACGATTCGCGCTTTTCAGACTTCGTGCTTTCAGTTAGTTTTTTGCGGTTCAGTAGGTGCTTGTGGGTTCGTATCTTGTCTTTCAGGGCTAGTAGTCAGGTCGTATCTGTTTTTCAGTGCGTTCTTGTCCACTCGTTTCTGATTTTCAGGTCGTTCTTCATAGGCCTTGCTGTTTTTCAGTGTGTTCTGTTTAGTTCGTTCTGAGCAGACGACCGTTTTTTAGCCATGTTGCGAATACGTTCTCATCGTAGAGATCGTGTTGTGCACCGACTTTGTGTGTCTGTTGGTCTTCTTGTCTTGGACCAAGACGAGTCTATGAACAGGGTGAGGAGGAGTTCATGGACCAAGAATTGGTTGCTCCAGCTGAACCAATTCTCTCACATGCCGCTGCTGCGGGAGATCGTGGAGAATAATCCTGAGGACTACAGGAATTTTCTGCGGATGTCTGACCCCGTTTTTCAGCATCTGTTGTTGGCTTTGGTGTCCCCCTATATTACCAGGCAGGACACCGTTATGCGGGAAGCCATCAGTGCTGAGCAGAGGCTCATCGCCACGTTGCGTTACCTGGCAACAGTGAGAAGTCTGCAGGACCTGAAGTTCACCACAGGCATCTCCCCCAGGCTCTGGGCATCATAATCCCAGAGACCTGTTTTGCCATCATCCAAGTCCTGCAGGATGACTATATGAGGGTACGTTTTCGCATTTAATATCACGTTCTATGTATATCATGTATGGTAATGTACTGTATTTCTTTCATCCTTCCCTAATTAGCATGATTGTAATATGCTAAGAATGTCCCCTTTGTCCCCATGCATGCTGTACTTTTTTAACTCCTTTTTTGGCCTACATGCATTTTTTTTTTTTAAAACATTTTATTAAGAGTTTTCAAATACAGGGTAAAGAACATAGATACATTTGCATATTATAGCACTGTGCACAGAGCACAAATTACGTAGAAAATCGGAACAATAAACATCTTCATACGGTGTCACATATACAATGGCATTTATATCATGACATAAGAAGTGAAGGCCTTCCATACTAATGCATCGCAGAAAGGGTATCAGACGCCTGTGGGGCAGTAAGTCACCAGAATTCCACCACTAGTACGGGGAACTAAGGGATGCTGTGGTGGGCTGAAGGGCGAACCCTAGTATGTCCACCCCAGCCTGTTCACCCCATAAAGGGTTCACGCTGTGAACGGGGGGGGGGGGGACCAAGTGACGGCTAAAAGGTGTTCGAACGTGTAAGGGACACCTCTAAAGTAACAGTTTTTGATCTCCAGTATACTGTATCTATCCAGCGTGAGCCTGGAGGGTGGATCTTGACCACCCCGAGAGCTTACTAGATCCATCTGGAGGAGAGATATAGACAAGTGACCGTGTTGGCAGTCCCATGTCATGGGGGCAGTAATTCAGGTCGAACATATGGGGGTGGGAGGGAAGGGAAGACAAGAGGGTGGACGGAAGTCTCGTGCGATCATAGGTGGAGGGCCTCAGTGGTCCTCTGTACTGTGTGCAGGTGTGGAGAAAGAGCCCCCTGTCAGTGTGGATTCTCTGTAATGGATCCAACACGCCCACGTATTTCTAAATTTGGTAGAGGTGTCATTAGCCTGATGGACAAGCCTTTCCATGTCCGCTATCCTATCTATTCGGGCATGCCATTCTGAGATGGAGGGGGGGTAGCACTCCTCCAATGGATCGGAATGCACTGAGTGGCCGCATTGATGAGGTGCAGGGTGAGGGATTTACGGTAGGCTGATCTCTGAAGTGTTGTGTGGTGAAGTAGGTATTGAGCTGGGGTAAAGTCTGGGGTATAGGTGGTAATTTGAGTGATCAGGTTGTGCACCTCCTTCCAGAATGTTTGTATCAGTGGGCATTCCCACCATATGTGGATAAGGGACCCTAAGGCCGAGTTACATCTCCAGCAATTAGAGGAGACACTGGGGAAAAATTTATGAATCTTGTCTGGTGTACGGTACCATATAGAATACAATTTGAACCTGTTTTCCTCTGTAGAGACGTTTATGGAGCCTTTATGTATGTGCTCATGGACGAGTTCCCAGTCTTCTGCGGACAGGTCCATTGCTAAGTCCGTCACCCAGAGCCCATGAATTTTAGTGTGGGATGGTACTCCCTCGAGTAGTAGGGAATATAGTGTTGAGATCAGATGATTTTGAGGTTTTGAATCAGCACAAAGATGTTCAAAGGGGGTAAGGTCCCTGTACCATTGGGCGAGTGGTTGGGCGCTTTGCAGAAAGTGTCTGATTTGCAGGAATTTAATGAATGGAATGGAGAGATCAGTAAATTTGGAGGACATGTCAGGATGAGAGAGGAGTGTTCCATTATTAAAAAATTTGTAGGCCCTTGTCGGCCGGTTATTAGGGTGAACAGACCCGGCTCTTGCAGAAAGACCTGGCGGGAAATCCGGGTTTTGATTCAGTGGTGTCATGGGACCAGGGTAAGGTGTCATGTTAAAGATGTGACTCGTCGCTCTGAAATTTAGTAACATGGGACCTATGAGAGGATGGGTGGAGCATTCAGTAGGGACAGATTTCGGGCTGATCCATTGGAGGTGCGAGAGGGGCACCCTCGTGAAAGCATTTTCCAGCCGGATCCATGCCTTGGTGCTATCATGGACATGCCAATCTACAATTCTAGTGAGCTGGCAGGCCCTATAGTATGTACGCAAGTCTGGCAACCCTATACCTCCCTTCCGCTTTGGAAGAGTCTGTTTATCCCAGCTCAGTCTGGGAGGGCGAGTGGACCATAAGAGGGTTCTGCACATTCTCTTGAAGGATGTGAAGAACAATGGGGGTAATATGATTGGGACAGCTTGTAGCATGTAGAGTAGTCTGGGGAGGATGTTCATTTTCAGAATTGCTGCCCTGCCAAACCAGGAAAAGGGGCCCTTAGTCCAAGCAGTGAGGTCTTCTCTACATGCATTTTTACCTTCACTTACCTCTCCAGCATGCTCTCCTGGACCCATCACATCTAGCCTAGTCTGTTAACAATGTATTTTTTCAGATCCATTGTAGTCCCCCCCCCCTCAAATGTTTAACTCATTTTCCTGAATGTGTTTTTTGGGGGGTTCCAAACTCATCTAGCCCCCCCCCAAAGAAAATCAATGGGCCATCAGAGGGGGGGGGGGTGAGCAATGTGCGAATTGTGTTTTGTTTTTGTTTTTTTAAGAATCCTTAACCAAAATGTTATACTTATGTTGGCCACGAATGTTTTTGTATATTCTGCTTGCAATGTTATTTGAAAAAGTAATAATTTACTTTTATCTTGTTTGATTCCCCAGCTTCCTTCCATGCCACAGGAATGGCAGACTGTGGCATTGGAGTTTGCCAGGCGGTGGGACTTCCCCAACTGCAGAGGAGCCATTGACGGGAAGCACGTCCGCATCATGCCACCACCCCGTTCGGGCTCCTTTTTTTATAACTACAAGGGGTTTCATAGTATCGTGCTGATGGCGGTGGTGTCAGCACAGTATGAATTCCTCTATGTGGAGGTGGGGAAGAATGGCCGGATGTCGGAAGGGGGAGCCTTCACCCAGATGGAGTTTGCTCTTGGTCTACAGAGTGATGATCTTGCATTGCCACCGGATGCAGGGAATGTGGAAGGACTCCCCTTTGTCTTTTTGGCTGATAAAGCCTTTGGCCTGGGTCGGCATCTCATGAGGCCTTTCCCCCAGAGGACCCTCACCCCGGAGAGGAGGGTCTTCAACTACCGGCTGGCCAGAGCCCGAAGAGTTGTGGAGAATGCCTTTGGGATAATGGCCAGCCGGTTCCGTCTATTTTTAACTCCAATTAACCTTGCGGAGTACAAATTGAACTATATTGTTTTTTGCTGTTGTGTACTGCACAATTCTTTAAGGAAGAAATCTCCTACTTATATGGCCACAGTTGGGCCCAAGGCCGGACTTGCTGCGGACAATGCTCCGCCGGGCCTCGAACATGTGCGTGCTGGCTTGCCCCCACAAAGTGCCCATGCAATACGGCAGAAATATGTTGATTATTTCATGGGTAGTGGGGCCATTCCAATGCCAGAGGATCATTCCTAGTTTTATCTTTGAACAAATCAAAAAAATAAAAAATATCTGAACTTTACATTTGTAGTTTTGCTTTGTTTATATTTGAGGTGTGTGCTACTTTTTCAAAGTGTACTTGTAGTGCCAAGTGTATTTTCCATAGTAAACCCCAAACATTTCACTACTAACCACAAAACTACATCCAAAAAAGGTTATAGTGCTTAAAAAAAAGAGCAGCCACACTTTGTTTTTTTTCTTGTGTAGCGGGTATGTACTTTCCCGGGTGTAATTTGAACTTGGCAGAGACATCAGTGATGTGTAATTCCCTGCGGCCCAGTGGGTGGCGCTGTCGCCCTGGGTTGAGGTTGAATCATTGCTGTGTGTCGGGCATCCTTTTTGTCCTCTCTCGGCTGCAGCATGGTGGGGCGGGGAACCCGCCGTGCTTGCTGGGAGAGGGTATAAAGGGGCCGGCCATCTTTGTCACGGGGTCGGAGTCCCAGGCACCTTCAGCCTGAGGGCGGTGGTTCGTGTCGGTCCTCTAGGTGGCCTAGGCCTAGAGGACAGTCGGAGGTCGTGTTCCATCTCAGGCACCTTGGGCCTGGGGTGAGGTACTCGGATGGAGGTCTGGAGCTCAGTGCCCAACACTGAGTTCCACAAGGGAAGGAGATCCTAGGGAACCCCGGGAGTGGGTACCTGAATCCGGAAGGCGTAATGGACCGGGGGGAGCTCCTCACTTGAAGACCCGGTGCAGCATATTGCCGGTGACGGGTGAGCCTCTCGTCGGAGACCGCCTGGAGGGAAATCTCCCCTCGCTCGGAGACCACAGCCCACTTTCAGGAAGGACAGTGGAGAACGCATTGTGTCTGGGCCTACTCGCATCCACACCTCCTTTCCTGTTCTATTCCTCAAGGGAGTTCAACTGATTGTGTTCATTCGCATGAGAATAAAGGAGTGTTGGACTTTAATGGTGTGGGGCTCATTTCCTGACAGACATTGTTCAAGGTAACTCTGTGATGGAGGATCCAGGTGCACAGCACTGACCCGAAGGTAAAACAAGAACGTTGCTTATACCGCACTGACACATGTGGTGGAGACCAGGCGTGGTGTCCCCGCTCCCTCCCCTCTAAGGTACCCCTAGACAAGAGAAAGACGAGCTGAAGACCAGAGCGGGGTGAGGGGGCCGCTACACGAGGGGGCTCGTCCGGGATAGTGTTTGTGCACCACGGAATTGAACGTGTCTGCTGGAGGAGTTACGCGAATAGGCAGGCCTTCATTGGCCGAAGTGCATCCCTGCTCGAAGTCGTGGACATGACCCAATGAAGGGAAAGGCCTGCGCAGAAGAGTGGAAAAAGGGGGAAGCTCAGCCCTGTGAAGTAGTACACGTGGGGGTTTCTATTTGCACTGTGCCACCAGGCACACCCCCATCGCTTAGTTCGTGGGAGTGACTCAAAAGGAAAAAGAAGAAAAGCCCGCGAACTGGAGCAAAGGGGAGGAGTCCAATATGTGTGAAGGACTACACGTGGGACGTTGGCGCAAAAACTTTGCAGTGTGCGATGGATCAGCAACAGGTCGCCATACCTCGTGGATTCCAGTTCACCCTTCCACCACGACATTGACTGCTGCTACTCCGGTAACAGATACGGGGATTCGGCTAAAGCCAAGGGGTTGATTGACCCTGTATTCGTGCATGGACGTTGAGGCCCTGGGTGTGATTTGTCCCGGCTGTTCGGGACTGGTGTGCCAACTGAAGCCATTCGGGCGATGTGAGGCCTGTGGGGAGTTTCTGTTCGAAGTGGATTCGGCGACCGAGAGGCCGAGAACCATTTACCCCGGCCGTGCTGCAGGCAACACCACTCAGAGCGGAGGAATCACTGCTGTGAGAGCCATCCCTGCGCACACTGCAGCGACCGCGAAAAACCCAACGGGAGAAATCCGAGGATGCTGACTCGGTCACCACTGTCTTGCAGCGTCCACTGCCGAAGAGAAAGACCGGTATGGTAGCCCCGACCAGCGGTTGTGGTGGACCGTCTCGCCCGCTTACGCCCGGCCCGGATGGATCTGTCGACAAGAGTTCCGGACGTCCCGCTTCAAGTAAAGGCCGAGGTAAGCCAGGCGGAGAGATTTGGTGTGTGGGCAGAGGTGTCGGGAAGTCATGGCCCAGTGAGTCCGCGGGAGGTGGTGGCTCCGTTTCTACAACAAGCTACATACCCAGGGAGGAGTGTGACACCTCCGACCTGGAGTCGCTCGTGGCAATAGACAAGCTGTTTGCCGAGAAGGGCTGGGACAAAATACCTCTCGCTTCATCTCGGAGGACCAGAGATCCACCCATGTCAACAGGGGAAAGTACACCCCGGGTGGAGGCACTAGCGCCTGAAGAGAGGTCCCATCCCCTGCCTGCCGCTACATCCCCGGTACAATCTGTACCGAAGACCGGGGAAAAGAGACTGTTGCTGCGGGCACCTATGCCCAGACCAGATGTGGTCAAGGTCCCTCACCGCCCGGACTCAATAGTTTTGCCTGGCGAAGGGGACAAAGCTACCATGCCTCCTCTGGCGAGACTACAACGCCTGTTTGGCCAGAAGGTTGCTGCAGAATACGGATGGAAGTATCCGTACTTGTCGAAGGAACTGCTTTATGAGGTGGAAGTGTGCCGGAACCGCTGGTACAATGACTTTGTTTGGACCCACCTTCAGGTTCCACACGCCCGCAGGTACCTGGCATGCTCTCCCAAGGCCTCTCAACGTTTCAAGGACTGCAAGGCAGAGTGGATGTTAGGACGACACATCCATGCAGACAAGGTGCTGATCCGGCGCAAGGAAGGAGAAGATGTGGAATATCATCTAGAGACTATGGATCAACACTTGAAGCCACTTGTTCTGCCGCATCCCCGCTTTTACCTGTAGGAGAGAAAAGACTCCGTTTGTTGTGCTGCTGAACTTTCTGGGGCCGTTGCTTTTGTGCCCAGAGGAACGAAGAACTGTTCCGGTTGTTCTTCATTTTTCCTGCAAGAGATCATGGACTCTGGGGTAGATAGGGCCCAAAGAGAAGAGGAAAAGTTCTACGAGTGCAGTTACCGCGATGCTGTCACCAGGTGGCAGTCTTGCGCAACGTTAAAACACTTTTCACGCATTCACTCTTTGGAGAGAAGGGATTTCTTCCCGGAGAAGTTTCTTTTCTCTCACACGAATACTTGTGTCAGGGTTTATGTGTGTTAATTCTCTTTCTTTTCCCTCTGCAGGAGAGCATCCCATCAAGATCATTGGGAATGGGGTGGATCTTAGTCAGGATGGGTGGGAAAAGTATAATGAGAAAATGTGATTCAATGTTATGGTTAAATGCTGTTGTTTCTTGTTCCCTTTCTGTTTCAGGGCTCAGACACAATTGCTATAGTAGGGTAGTTTTTCTGAAAAGTTTTATTTTTGTGCAAATTGTTAGTCGGTTTCTGGATTGGACTATGTTAGCCGTTGAGGGCATGGTTTACTCCAGACACTGGGGACCAGTGTCAAATGACCAGGGGGAGAGTGTAGCGGGTATGTACTTTCCCGGGTGTAATTTGAACTTGGCAGAGACATCAGTGACATGTAATTCCCTGCGGCCCAGTGGGTGGCGCTGTCGCCCTGGGTTGGGGTTGAATCATTGCTGTGTGCTGGGCCTCCTGGGAGAGGGTATAAAGGGGCATTTTTGTCACGGGGTCGGAGTCCCAGGCACCTTCAGCCTGAGGGCGGTGGTTCATGTTGGTCCTCTAGGCGGCCTAGGCCTAGAGGACAGTCAGAGGTCGTGTTCCATCTCAGGCACCTTTGGCCTGGGGTGAGGTACTCGGATGAAGGTCTGGAGCTCAGTGCCCAACACTGAGTTCCGCGAGGGAAGGAGATCCTAGGGAACCCCGGGAGTGGGTACCCGAATCCGGAAGGCGTAATGGACCGGGGGGAGCTCCTCACTTGAAGACCCTGTGCAGCATATTGCCGATGACGGGTGAGCCTCTCGTCGGAGACCGCCTGGAGGGAAATCTCCCCTCGCTCGGAGACCACAGCCCACTTTCAGGAAGGAAAGTGGAGAACGCATTGTGTCTGGGCCTACTCGCATCCACACCTCCTTTCCTGTTCTATTCCCAGTGGCGTAACGTGGGGGGGCAGGGGGCCGTGGCCCCGGGCGTGACATTTAGGGGGGCACCATTCTGTGCCTCCGAGTCCTCCTAATTTTAATTTTCTGTGTCCGGGTGTCCCCGATCTCTGGCCACCATGTTTAGTGTC
Source organism: Rana muscosa (assembly GCA_029206835.1). Taxonomy (NCBI): domain Eukaryota; kingdom Metazoa; phylum Chordata; class Amphibia; order Anura; family Ranidae; genus Rana; species Rana muscosa. Next base: position 18,436,950 of record JARGYO010005626.1, read on the forward strand.
CGGCACCCTGTGATTGGGCGTATGGGGGTCATGTGCGGCGTGTGGCTGGCCTGTCTGTGATCGCTCTAGAAGTCCCGCCTCCACCACATGACCGCCATACGCCCAATCACAGTGTGCCGGGAAGCACTGAACATGGCAGCGGGAGACATGCACTGTGTGAGCTGCCGGGGCCGCTATCTTCCCCTCCGCCTGTCCCTCTGCTCTGGTACAGCGCTGTGTGTCGAGCGGAGGGCAAGCACGGTGGAGATGGGAGCATGGATCGGAGGTGCAGCCGACGTCTGACAAGGAGGAGCGGAGCCTCCACTACACTGATAAGGAGCGGAGCCTCCACTACACCTGGAGGTGCAGCCGGCGTCTGACATGGAGCGGAGGTGCGGGTGGATGGCGCTGGCGGGGAGTCCGGGACTCCGATGCAATTCTGCACATCTATCCAGATCCAGTGCTGAGGTCATGAGGAGAGTCCTGGCGAAGAGCAGAGAGGTAAGGAGGATGTATTGGCAGTGTGGAGGGGGGAGGGGGGTGTGAGTAGTGCAGGAAGTAGGACTCCTACTGTAGGTGTAAGGTCAGGGGGTCAGTGTAGGTGTAAGGTCAGGGGGTCAGTGTATGCGTCAGGTAGGTGGGTCAGTGTATGTGTCAGGTAAGTGTGGAGGGGGGTCAGTGTATGTGTCAGGTAGGTGGGTCAGGGGGTCAGTGTATGTGTCAGGTAGGTGTGTCAGGGGGTCAGTGTATGTGTCAGGTAGGTGTGTCAGGGGGTCAGTGTATGTGTCAGGTAGGTGTGTCAGGGGGTCAGTGTATGTCTCAGGTAGGTGTGTCAGTGGGTCAGTGTATGTGTCAGGTAGGTGTGTCAGGGGGTCAGTGTATGTGTCAGGTAGGTGTGTCAGGGGGTCAGTGTATGTGTCAGGTAGGTGTGTCAGGGGGTCAGTGTATGTGTTAGGGGGTCAGTGTATGTGTCAGGTAAGTGTGTCAGGGGTAGGGATGAGCTTCGAGTTCGAGTCGAACTCATGTTCGACTCGAACATTGCCTGTTCGCACCGTTCGCCGAACAGCGAACAAATTGGGGTGTTCGCGGCAAATTCGAAAAATCTATGGGAGAAATCTAAAGTGCTAATTATAAAGGCTAATATGCAAGTTATTGTCCTAAAAAGTGTTTGGGGACCGGGGTCCTGCCCAAGGGGACATGTATCAATGCAAAAAGAAGTTTTAAAAACGGCCGTTTTTTCGGGAGCAGTGATTTTAATAATGCTTAAAATGAAAAAATAAAAGTGAAATATTCCTTTAAATTTCGTACCTGGGGGGTGTGTATGATATGCATGTGAAGTGGCGCATGTTTCCCGTGCTTAGAACTGTCCCTGCAAAAAATGTCATTTTTGAAAGAAAAAAATGCATTTAAAACTGACTCGCGGCTATTAATGAATTGTCGGCTCCCGGCAATACATACAAAAGTCATTGATAAAAAAAAAAAAAAAGCGTGGGGGCTCCCCAGAATTCAATTACCAGGCCCTTCAGGTCTGGAATGGATATTAAGGGGAACCCCGCCGCAAAAAAAAAATAATTGACGTGGGGTTCCCCCAAATATCCATTCCAGGCCCTTCAGATCTGGCATGGATTTTAAGGGGAACTCCACCCCAAATTTTAAAAAAAAATGGCGCGGAGTCCCCCTAAAAATTCATACCAGACCCCTTATCTGAGCACACAACCTGGCCGGCCGCAGGGGAAAAGGGGGGGACGAGAGAGCGGCCCCCCCTCCCTCCTGAACCGTACCAAGCCACATGCCCTCAACATGGGGAGGATGTCCCCATGTTGATGGGGACAAGGGCCTCATCCCCACAACCCTTGCCCGGTGGTTGTGGGGGTCTGCGAGCGGGGGGCTTATCAGAATCTGGAAGACCCCTTTAACAAAGGGGACCCCCAGATCCCGGCCCCCCCTATGTGAATTGGTAAGGGGTACATTGTACCCCTACCATTTCACGAAGAAAGCGTAAAAAAATGTTTAAAAAAACACACAAACACCTTGAAAAAGTCGGCGGGGTTCCCCTTAATATCCATTCCAGACCTGAAGGGCCTGGTAATTGAATTCTGGGGAACCCCCACGCTTTTTTTTTTTTTTTTATCAATGACTTTTGTATGTATTGCCGGGAGCCGACAATTCATTAATAGCCGCGAGTGAGTTTTAAATGCATTTTTTTCTTTCAAAAATGACATTTTTTGCAGGGACAGTTCTAAGCACGGGAAACATGCGCCACTTTACATGCATATCATACACACTAGTGATGAGCCGAACACCCCCGGGTTCGGTTCGCACCAGAACCCGCGAACGGACCGAAAGTTCGTACGAACATTAGAACCCTATTAAATACAATGGATGCGAACGTTCGAATTCTAAAGTGCTAATTATAACAACTATTATGCATGTTATTGTCCTAAAAAGGGTTTGGGAACCCGGGTTCTGCACCAGGGGACATGTATCAATGCAAAAATAAGTTTTAAAAACGGTCGTTTTTCGGGAGCTGTCATTTTAATGATGCATAAAGTGAAAAAAAAAAGTCAAATATTCCTTTAAATATCGTACCTGGGGGGTGTCTAAAGTATGCCTGTGAAGTGCCACGTGTTTCCCGTGTTTAGAACTGTCCCTGCACAAAATGACACTTCTAAAGGAAAAAAAAGCCATTTAAAACTTCTTGCGGCTTTAATGTAATGTCTGGTCCCGGTAATATGGATGAAAATCTTTAAGAAAAATGGCATAGCTACCCCATGACCCCCCCCTACCCCAGCCCATTACCAGCCCCTTTGGGTCTTGTATGGATATTAAGGGGAACCCCGCACATAAAATAAAAAAGGCCCTATATACTCTGAACAGCCGTATACAGGCGGTGCATACAAGACAGGGACTGTAGGTTTGTTCTTATGTAGAATGTGTTTGTAATTTTGAACAGGTACATTGTTGAACTGTAGCTCCAGCCCAAAAATCTATTTTTAAACTTTTTGGGAAACATAGGTAAGGGTTATCACCCCTGTAACATTTGTTTTGCTGTCTGTGCCCCTGTTCAGAACATTTCACCTCACTTTCCGTCCCAATGACAACTGTTTTTGAAATGTGGTGTTTTTCTTGAAACAAGGATTGCTGATAAAGCATCAGTACAGAGGAGACACCTTTCTCCCATATTTATTCTTACAGGAGAGAATTTTCCTTCCTAGGGGTAGATTTCCTCTCACTTCCTGTTGTCTTCTTTCGTTTGCAAGTAGGAGTCGTTTGTAAGTTGGATGTTTGAAAGTAGGGACCTGCCGTATATACTCTGCAGAAATAGGCCCCTTAGTTGTTGGTGTTGGCACAACACTGTAAGCACTCACAGTTACTCTTGGTTGGTGCTGGAACGCCCTGCTGTCAACTATTATATCAGGAATTTTAATTACATATAATTGTTGAACAGTGGTAGTAAAAATTGGGGCTTTGATGGTGGTGCTGGTGCCACAACACTGTAAGCCCTGACAGTTACTCTTGGTGGGTGCAGCAATGGGCCCTGCTGTGAATTATTAGATCAAGAATTGTAATTGCATGCCCCTGTTGAACAGGGGCTGAAAAATTGGGCTTTTCGTGGTGGTGGTGGTGGTGGTGGTGTTGCCACAACACTGTAAGCCCTCAGAGTTACTCTTGGTGGGTGCAGGAATGGGCCCTGCTGTGAATTATTAGATCAAGAATTGTAATTACATGCCCCTTTTGAACAGTGGCTGAAAAATTGGGCCTTTCGTGGTGGTGGTGGTGGTGGCGTTGCCACAACACTGTAAGCCCTCAGACTTACTCTTGGTGGGTGCAGGAATGGGCCCTGCTGTGAATTATTACATCAAGAATTGTAATTGCATGCCCCTGTTGAACAGGGGCTGAAAAATTGGGCCTTAGGCACTGGTGGCACAACACTACAACCCCTCACAGATACTGTACTTGGAGCACAGCAATGAGCCCTGTTGCAAAGTATTGCTTCAAAAATTGTAATGACACGCCCCTGTTAAACAGGGGCTGAAAAATTGGGCCTTAGGCACTGGTGGCACAACACTACAACCCCTCACAGATACTGTACTTGGAGCACAGCAATGAGCCCTATGGCAAATTATTGCTAAAAAAATTGTAAGTACACGCCCCTGTAAAACAGGGGCTGAAAAATTGGGCCTTAGCCACTGGTGGCGGCACCCATAAACAAAAATGATCTTCCAAGCTATCATCATCAATCGTATCATTGAGGACTCGGAGGAGGAGGATAGCCAGTCAACATAACAGCACAGGCACTCAGCATCAGCATCAGTCTTGAAGGGACGTGACATGTTAAAATCAATTAGTCTGTTATATCAGCATCAGGTGTGTGGTAGCTGGTGGTGATCCAAGACTGGTTCATCTTGATGAAAGTCAGTCGATCAACCGAGTCGGTGGACAGGCGCACCCTGTGATCCGTGACAAATCCTCCAGCAGCACTGAATGTGCGTTCCGAAAGAACGCTGGATGCAGGACAGGCCAGTAGCTCAATTGCATACTGTGCAAGCTCTGGCCAGTGATCCATCCTCAAGACCCAGTAAGCCAGAGGATTTTCGGTGGGGAAGGTGTCCAAGTCTGACCTTGCCCCTAGATATTCCTGCACCATGTTTATCAGACGCTGGCGATGGTTGCTGGAACCAATCATACTTTGGGGCTGCGGACTAAAGAATTGTCTGAACGCATCGGTCAGACGGCCACCTTCCCCACCGCTCCTTCTTTGACTGGCCGAAGCCTCAGCAACTCGTTGTCCTGGACCAGGAGTTTGTAACCTCCCAGTCTCTGGGAACGCGTTGCACAGACCTTTCTGCAAGGCCTCCCGGAGTTGTCTCATCCTCTGCTCCCTCTGCGACGGTAACATAAGGTCCGCAACCTTACCCTTGTACCGTGGATCAAGGAGAGTGGCCAGCCAGTAATGGTCCCTCTCCTTGATCCGAAGAATACGAGGATCCTTCCGCAGACTTTGCAGGATCAGGGAGGCCATGCAGCGTAGGTTTGCTGAGGCATTCGCTCCGGAGTCCTCTGGGTCACTAAGGACGACATGATCCGCAGTCACCTCCTCCCAGCCACGTACAAGTCCACTGGTTTCTTGGGACTGTAAATCATCCCTAAAAGACTGCTGCTGATGATGCTGAGTGCCAGCCTCCACCTCCATGCTGACACAATCCTCCTCCTCCTCCTCCTCCTCCTCCTCCTCTTCCTCTTCCTGTGCGATGGGTGGGACAGAAGGAACACTGTCTGGGTAAAGGGGGCCTTGAGAGGCAAGGAAGTCCTCCTCTTCCTGCCTCTGTTCTGCCTCAAGTGCCCTGTCCATTATTCCACGCAGCGTGTGCTCCAACAGGTGGACAAGAGGTACAGTGTCACTGATGCATGCACTGTCACTGCTCACCATCCTCGTGGCCTCCTCAAATGGTGCCAGGACAGTGCATGCATCCCTGATCATGCCCCACTGGCGTGGAGAAAAAAAACCAAGCTCCCCTGACCCTGTCCTGGTGCCGTAGTCGCACAGGTACTCATTGATGGCCCTCTGCTGCGTGTGCAGCCGCTGCAGCATGGCCAACGTTGAGTTCCACCTGGTGGGCATGTCACATATAAGGCGGTTCTTGGGCAGGTTCAACTCCTTTTGCAGCTCAGCCAGGCGAGCACTGGCATTATAAGATCTGCGGAAATGCACACAGACTTTCCTGGCCTGCCTCAGGACATCCTGTAAGCCCGGGTACCTGCCCAAGAACCGCTGCACCACCAGGTTAAGGACGTGAGCCACACAGGGCACATGGGTCAGTTGTCCCTGTCGGAGGGCGGAGAGGAGGTTGGTGCCATTGTCGCAAACCACCATTCCTGGCTTAAGCTGGCGTGGCGTCAACCACCTCTCGGCCTGGCCCTGCAGAGCAGACAGGACCTCTGCCCCAGTGTGGCTTCTGTCCCCCAAACACACCAGCGCAAGCACGGCATGGCATCTTTTTGCCTGCGTACTTGCGTAGCCCCGTGAACGGCTACGGAGCACCGCTGGTTCATAGGACAAACCACAGGAAGAGGCCATGGAGGAAGAAGAAGAGGAGGGGGTGGAGGAGAGAGGTGTGTCACAACCAGTAGTAGCATTTTGGAGGCGTGGCGGTGGGACAACCTCCAACACTACTGCACCTTGTCCTGCATCCTTCCCAGCTGCCAAAAGAGTGACCCAATGGGCCGTGAAAGAAAGGTAACGTCCCTGTCCATGCCTGCTGGACCATGAGTCAGCGGTAATATGCACCTTACTGCTGACCGCCCTGCCCAGCGAGGCCAAGACATTGCCTTCCACATGCCGGTAGAGAGCCGGAATAGCCTTCCGTGAGAAAAAGTGGCGTTTGGGAACCTGCCACTGAGGAACCGCACATTGCACAAACTCACGGAAGGGGGCCGAGTCTACCAACTGAAAAGGCAGCAGTTGAAGCGCTAGCAATTTAGCCAAGCTAGCATTCAACCGCTGGGCATGTGGATGGCTGGGAGTGAACTTCTTTCGACGGTCCAGCAGCTGGGGCAGGGAAATTTGCCTGCTAGAATCGGACGTCGGTGTACTGCTAGCAGAGTGGCCGCAAGTACTTGGCTGTGACACACCTAATTCTACACCTTCATTCCTCTCAGTGCATGTTTCAGAGAGGACTGAAGTTATAGTGGGGTTGGAGATCCCAGCTGATGCGGTGCAAGGAGAGGTCCGCTTTGTTCTTTGGTGTGGGTCTTTGAGGTAGGCTTGCCAACGAGCTGCATGGCAGGTCAACATATGTCTGGTCAGGCATGTGGTACCCAAGCGGCTGATGTTTTGGCCACGCGATATACGCTTGAGACATATGTTGCAAACAGCAGCTGTGCGATCTGATGCACTAGCCTCAAAAAAGGCCCACACCAAGGAACTTTTTGAATGACGGGCAGAGGCAGCGCCCTGCACAGGCGGAGCTCTGCGGTGTGATTCCGTCGGTGTACTGCCCTTACGCTGGCCACCAAAGGGCATCCTGTCTCGTTGGAGATGTGCCTCCTCCTCATCCTCCTCCTCCTCTCTCCTATTAGGCACCCACGTGGAGTCAGTGACCTCATCATCCCCTCCCTCCTCATCACTGGAGCCAATCTGGCAGTATGCTGCAGCTGCTGGAACATGACTGCCAGATTGGTGTCCTTCTTGAGCATCCCCTCTGTCTGCTCTCACCCTACTGCCTTCCTGTAGCTGGGTTTCATCATCAGACCCTTCGAAACGCTGGGCATCCTCCTGGAGCATGTACCCAACACTGTGCTCAAACAGTTCGGGGGACTCCTCAGGAGGAGGACATGGTGGGTCTAGGGAAGGAGTGACTGATGATGAGTCTGACATTGATACCAGGGAAGAGGACGCTTTGGCAGCTGCTTTGCCAGTACCCTGAGCCTGGGTGAGAGAGGATGAGGAGGAGGAGGAGGGCTTGGTCATCCACTCTACCAAGTCTTCGGCATGATGTGGCTCAACATGTCCAGCTGCCGAAAAGAAGGACAAGCGTGTCCCATGGCCATGTGCTGATGACAATGCACCGCGTCCACGACCAGCACTGTTGCCCCCAGACACAGAGCCTGCTTGCCCTCTTTTATTGCCTCCTGACTGTCTGCCTCTCCTTGTTTGCCTTCCAGACATTCTAATAGATGGCCTGCAGGGAGATGGGAAAAAAGCAATAAGGGCTACCTTCAGGTGTCCTTCTCTGTCCCTTGAAACAAGGACTTGCACAGTGAAAGAAACTGACACTCTCCCTACCTACAGTTTTCTGTCCCTAGAAAAAATGTTTTTTTTAAGCACAATATAGCACAAGGAGAATTCACTCACTGTCCTTCCAGGTCCCTAGAAACAAGGACTTGCACAGTGAAAGAAACTGACACTCTCCCTACCTACAGTTTTCTGTCCCTAGAAAAAATGTTTTTTTTAAGCACAATATAGCACAAGGAGAATTCACTCACTGTCCTTCCAGGTCCCTAGAAACAAGGACTTGCACAGTGAAAGAAACTGACACTCTCCCTACCTACAGTTTTCTGTCCCTAGAAAAAATGTTTTTTTTAAGCACAATATAGCACAAGGAGAATTCACTCACTGTCCTTCCAGGTCCCTAGAAACAAGGACTTGCACAGTGAAAGAAACTGACACTCTCCCTACCTACAGTTTTCTGTCCCTAGAAAAAATGTTTTTTTTAAGCACAATATAGCACAAGGAGAATTCACTCACTGTCCTTCCAGGTCCCTGGAAACAAGGACTTGCACAGTGAAAGAAACTGACACTCTCCCTACCTACAGTTTTCTGTCCCTAGAAAAAATGTTTTTTTTAAGCACAATATAGCACAAGGAGAATTCACTCACTGTCCTTCCAGGTCCCTAGAAACAAGGACTTGCACAGTGAAAGAAACTGACACTCTCCCTACCTACAGTTTTCTGTCCCTAGAAAAAATGTTTTTTTTAAGCACACTATAGCACAAGGAGAATTCACTCACTGTCCTTCCCAGTCCCTAGAAACAAGGACTTGCACAGTGAAAGAAACTGACACTCTCCCTACCTACAGTTTTCTGTCCCTAGAAAAAATGTTTTTTTTAAGCACACTATAGCACAAGGAGAATTCACTCACTGTCCTTCCCAGTCCCTAGAAACAAGGACTTGCACAGTGAAAGAAACTGACACTCTCCCTACCTACAGTTTTCTGTCCCTAGAAAAAATGTTTTTTTTAAGCACAATATAGCACAAGGAGAATTCACTCACTGTCCTTCCAGGTCCCTGGAAACAAGGACTTGCACAGTGAAAGAAACTGACACTCTCCCTACCTACAGTTTTCTGTCCCTAGAAAAAATGTTTTTTTTAAGCACAATATAGCACAAGGAGAATTCACTCACTGTCCTTCCAGGTCCCTAGAAACAAGGACTTGCACAGTGAAAGAAACTGACACTCTCCCTACCTACAGTTTTCTGTCCCTAGAAAAAATGTTTTTTTTAAGCACACTATAGCACAAGGAGAATTCACTCACTGTCCTTCCCAGTCCCTAGAAACAAGGACTTGCACAGTGAAAGAAACTGACACTCTCCCTACCTACAGTTTTCTGTCCCTAGAAAAAATGTTTTTTTTAAGCACACTATAGCACAAGGAGAATTCACTCACTGTCCTTCCCAGTCCCTAGAAACAAGGACTTGCACAGTGAAAGAAACTGACACTCTCCCTACCTACAGTTTTCTGTCCCTAGAAAAAATGTTTTTTTTAAGCACACTATAGCACAAGGAGAATTCACTCACTGTCCTTCCAGGTCCCTGGAAACAAGGACTTGCACAGTGAAAGAAACTGACAATCTCCCTACCTACAGTTTTCTGTCCCTAGAAAAAATGTTTTTTTTAAGCACAATATAGCACAAGGAGAATTCACTCACTGTCCTTCCAGGTCCCTAGAAACAAGGACTTGCACAGTGAAAGAAACTGACACTCTCCCTACCTACAGTTTTCTGTCCCTAGAAAAAATATTTTTTTTAAGCACAATATAGCACAAGGAGAATTCACTCACTGTCCTTCCAGGTCCCTGGAAACAAGGACTTGCACAGTGAAAGAAACTGACACTCTCCCTACCTACAGTTTTCTGTCCCTAGAAAAAATGTTTTTTTTAAGCACACTATAGCACAAGGAGAATTCACTCACTGTCCTTCCCAGTCCCTAGAAACAAGGACTTGCACAGTGAAAGAAACTGACACTCTCCCTACCTACAGTTTTCTGTCCCTAGAAAAAATGTTTTTTTTAAGCACACTATAGCACAAGGAGAATTCACTCACTGTCCTTCCAGGTCCCTGGAAACAAGGACTTGCACAGTGAAAGAAACTGACACTCTCCCTACCTACAGTTTTCTGTCCCTAGAAAAAATGTTTTTTTTAAGCACAATATAGCACAAGGAGAATTCACTCACTGTCCTTCCAGGTCCCTAGAAACAAGGACTTGCACAGTGAAAGAAACTGACACTCTCCCTACCTACAGTTTTCTGTCCCTAGAAAAAATGTTTTTTTTAAGCACAATATAGCACAAGGAGAATTCACTCACTGTCCTTCCAGGTCCCTAGAAACAAGGACTTGCACAGTGAAAGAAACTGACACTCTCCCTACCTACAGTTTTCTGTCCCTAGAAAAAATGTTTTTTTTAAGCACAATATAGCACAAGGAGAATTCACTCACTGTCCTTCCAGGTCCCTAGAAACAAGGACTTGCACAGTGAAAGAAACTGACACTCTCCCTACCTACAGTTTTCTGTCCCTAGAAAAAATGTTTTTTTTAAGCACAATATAGCACAAGAAGAATTCACTCACTGTCCTTCCAGGTCCCTAGAAACAAGGACTTGCACAGTGAAAGAAACTGACACTCTCCCTACCTACAGTTTTCTGTCCCTAGAAAAAATGTTTTTTTTAAGCACAATATAGCACAAGGAGAATTCACTCACTGTCCTTCCAGGTCCCTGGAAACAAGGACTTGCACAGTGAAAGAAACTGACACTCTCCCTACCTACAGTTTTCTGTCCCTAGAAAAAATGTTTTTTTTAAGCACAATATAGCACAAGGAGAATTCACTCACTGTCCTTCCAGGTCCCTAGAAACAAGGACTTGCACAGTGAAAGAAACTGACACTCTCCCTACCTACAGTTTTCTGTCCCTAGAAAAAATGTTTTTTTTAAGCACACTATAGCACAAGGAGAATTCACTCACTGTCCTTCCCAGTCCCTAGAAACAAGGACTTGCACAGTGAAAGAAACTGACACTCTCCCTACCTACAGTTTTCTGTCCCTAGAAAAAATGTTTTTTTTAAGCACACTATAGCACAAGGAGAATTCACTCACTGTCCTTCCCAGTCCCTAGAAACAAGGACTTGCACAGTGAAAGAAACTGACACTCTCCCTACCTACAGTTTTCTGTCCCTAGAAAAAATGTTTTTTTTAAGCACAATATAGCACAAGGAGAATTCACTCACTGTCCTTCCAGGTCCCTGGAAACAAGGACTTGCACAGTGAAAGAAACTGACACTCTCCCTACCTACAGTTTTCTGTCCCTAGAAAAAATGTTTTTTTTAAGCACAATATAGCACAAGGAGAATTCACTCACTGTCCTTCCAGGTCCCTAGAAACAAGGACTTGCACAGTGAAAGAAACTGACACTCTCCCTACCTACAGTTTTCTGTCCCTAGAAAAAATGTTTTTTTTTAAGCACACTATAGCACAAGGAGAATTCACTCACTGTCCTTCCCAGTCCCTAGAAACAAGGACTTGCACAGTGAAAGAAACTGACACTCTCCCTACCTACAGTTTTCTGTCCCTAGAAAAAATGTTTTTTTTAAGCACACTATAGCACAAGGAGAATTCACTCACTGTCCTTCCCAGTCCCTAGAAACAAGGACTTGCACAGTGAAAGAAACTGACACTCTCCCTACCTACAGTTTTCTGTCCCTAGAAAAAATGTTTTTTTTAGCACAATATAGCACAATGAGAATTCACTCACTGTCCTTCCAGGTCCCTGGAAACAAGGACTTGCACAGTGAAAGAAACTGACACTCTCCCTACCTACAGTTTTCTGTCCCTAGAAAAAATGTTTTTTTTAAGCACACTATAGCACAAGGAGAATTCACTCACTGTCCTTCCAGGTCCCTGGAAACAAGGACTTGCACAGTGAAAGAAACTGACACTCTCCCTACCTACAGTTTTCTGTCCCTAGAAAAAATGTTTTTTTTAAGCACAATATAGCACAAGGAGAATTCACTCACTGTCCTTCCAGGTCCCTAGAAACAAGGACTTGCACAGTGAAAGAAACTGACACTCTCCCTACCTACAGTTTTCTGTCCCTAGAAAAAATATTTTTTTTAAGCACAATATAGCACAAGGAGAATTCACTCACTGTCCTTCCAGGTCCCTGGAAACAAGGACTTGCACAGTGAAAGAAACTGACACTCTCCCTACCTACAGTTTTCTGTCCCTAGAAAAAATGTTTTTTTTAAGCACACTATAGCACAAGGAGAATTCACTCACTGTCCTTCCCAGTCCCTAGAAACAAGGACTTGCACAGTGAAAGAAACTGACACTCTCCCTACCTACAGTTTTCTGTCCCTAGAAAAAATGTTTTTTTTAAGCACACTATAGCACAAGGAGAATTCACTCACTGTCCTTCCCAGTCCCTAGAAACAAGGACTTGCACAGTGAAAGAAACTGACACTCTCCCTACCTACAGTTTTCTGTCCCTAGAAAAAATGTTTTTTTTAAGCACAATATAGCACAAGGAGAATTCACTCACTGTCCTTCCAGGTCCCTGGAAACAAGGACTTGCACAGTGAAAGAAACTGACACTCTCCCTACCTACAGTTTTCTGTCCCTAGAAAAAATGTTTTTTTTAAGCACACTATAGCACAAGGAGAATTCACTCACTGTCCTTCCCAGTCCCTAGAAACAAGGACTTGCACAGTGAAAGAAACTGACACTCTCCCTACCTACAGTTTTCTGTCCCTAGAAAAAATGTTTTTTTTAGCACAATATAGCACAAGGAGAATTCACTCACTGTCCTTCCAGGTCCCTGGAAACAAGGACTTGCACAGTGAAAGAAACTGACACTCTCCCTACCTACAGTTTTCTGTCCCTAGAAAAAATGTTTTTTTTAAGCACACTATAGCACAAGGAGAATTCACTCACTGTCCTTCCAGGTCCCTGGAAACAAGGACTTGCACAGTGAAAGAAACTGACACTCTCCCTACCTACAGTTTTCTGTCCCTAGAAAAAATGTTTTTTTTAAGCACAATATAGCACAAGGAGAATTCACTCACTGTCCTTCCAGGTCCCTAGAAACAAGGACTTGCACAGTGAAAGAAACTGACACTCTCCCTACCTACAGTTTTCTGTCCCTAGAAAAAATGTTTTTTTTAAGCACAATATAGCACAAGGAGAATTCACTCACTGTCCTTCCAGGTCCCTGGAAACAAGGACTTGCACAGTGAAAGAAACTGACACTCTCCCTACCTACAGTTTTCTGTCCCTAGAAAAAATGTTTTTTTTAAGCACACTATAGCACAAGGAGAATTCACTCACTGTCCTTCCCAGTCCCTAGAAACAAGGACTTGCACAGTGAAAGAAACTGACACTCTCCCTACCTACAGTTTTCTGTCCCTAGAAAAAATGTTTTTTTTAAGCACAATATAGCACAAGGAGAATTCACTCACTGTCCTTCCAGGTCCCTGGAAACAAGGACTTGCACAGTGAAAGAAACTGACACTCTCCCTACCTACAGTTTTCTGTCCCTAGAAAAAATGTTTTTTTTAAGCACACTATAGCACAAGGAGAATTCACTCACTGTCCTTCCAGGTCCCTGGAAACAAGGACTTGCACAGTGAAAGAAACTGACACTCTCCCTACCTAGAGTTTTCTGTCCCTAGAAAAAATGTTTTTTTTAAGCACACTATAGCACAAGGAGCATTCACTCACTGTCCTTCCAGGTCCCTGGAAACAAGGACTTGCACAGTGAAAGAAACTGACACTCTCCCTACCTACAGTTTTCTGTCCCTAGAAAAAATGTTTTTTTTAAGCACAATATAGCACAAGGAGAATTCACTCACTGTCCTTCCAGGTCCCTGGAAACAAGGACTTGCACAGTGAAAGAAACTGACACTCTCCCTACCTACAGTTTTCTGTCCCTAGAAAAAATGTTTTTTTTAAGCACAATATAGCACAAGGAGAATTCACTCACTGTCCTTCCAGGTCCCTGGAAACAAGGACTTGCACAGTGAAAGAAACTGACACTCTCCCTACCTACAGTTTTCTGTCCCTAGAAACAATGTTTTTTTTAAGCACAATATAGCACAAGGAGAATTCACTCACTGTCCTTCCAGGTCCCTAGAAACAAGGACTTGCACAGTGAAAGAAACTGACACTCTCCCTACCTACAGTTTTCTGTCCCTAGAAAAAATGTTTTTTTTTAAGCACAATATAGCACAAGGAGAATTCACTCACTGTCCTTCCAGGTCCCTGGAAACAAGGACTTGCACAGTGAAAGAAACTGACACTCTCCCTACCTACAGTTTTCTGTCCCTAGAAAAAATGTTTTTTTTAAGCACAATATAGCACAAGGAGAATTCACTCACTGTCCTTCCAGGTCCCTAGAAACAAGGACTTGCACAGTGAAAGAAACTGACACTCTCCCTACCTACAGTTTTCTGTCCCTAGAAAAAATGTTTTTTTTAAGCACACTATAGCACAAGCACAAAACACACTGACACTCTCCCTACCTATCCTTCTCTTTCCCTAAACTAAAGGAATCCAGGTTAAGCAAGAAAGAAATAAAAGTCACTGTCCCTGCCTATGCTGCTCTATCCCTGCTCCGGAACACACTACACTAGGCCGCCGTGCTGGCGGCCTTTTATAGTGTGGGGCGTGTACTAAACACCCTCAGCAATAATTGGCCACAGGCATCCTGCCTGTGGCCAATCATTGCTCTCCTCGCTGCCGGCGCTGTGATTGGCCAAGCATGCGGGGTCACAGTGCATGCTTGGCCAATCACAGCGCCTGGATGACACTGCGATGGGGTAGTGCATTGTGGGCCGTTCGCGTCACTCGAATTTGGCGCGAACGGCCCAAATCGTTCGATCTTCGTCGAACGATCGAACAGCCGATGTTCGAGTCGAACGTATGTTCGACTCGAACACGAAGCTCATCCCTAATACACACCCCCCAGGTACGAAAACACTTTTTAGGACAATAACTTGCATATTAGTCTTTATAATTAACACTTTAGATTTCGAACGTTCGAGTCCATTTTATTTAATAGGGTTCTAAAGTTTACACGAACATTTTGTCTGTTCGCAGGTTCTGGTGCGAACCGAACAGGGGGGTGTTCGGCTCATCCCTGGTCAGGGGGTCAGTGTATGTGTCAGGTAAGTGTGTCAGGGGGTCAGTGTATGTGTCAGGTAAGTGTGTCAGGGGGTCAGTGTATGTGTCAGGGGGTCAGTGTAGGGGTCAGATAGGTCACATGTGTTCAAAAAATGGAAAGAGTGCAGCTCTATGTGGTTAAAACCATGTGTGAAATTAATGTTAAACCTTGAAATGTAAACAAATGATATGTGAAAAATAAATATATGAAGAATGAATTAAAAAGAAAACTAATGCAGAGTCAAAAAAGAACACAACATAGTTTGTGAAGAGTTCATTCCAAAAGCAAATCTGTGAAGGGTTAATTCCCCCCAAAAAAAGACAAATTGCTTGCCAAGAAAGTGAAGTTCGGTGAATAATAAGTCCCAAAATAAATTAGGGTATTGCCAGAGAAGTAGTGAGTGATAGAAATCTTCCCAAGAGCAGCGTGATTTTTCAGGTGTGACACCCAAGTGATATCTTGCTTACCAGATAGCCGTGACTGATGCACAATCTGGTAAGCAAGATATTAACCACTTAAGCCCCGGACCATTTGGTAGCTAAAGGACCAGAGGTGAATTCAGAATTTTGCACTGCGCTGCTTTAACTGTAAATTGTGCGGACATGCAATGTTGTACCCAAACGAAATTTGTGTCCTTTTCTTCCCACAAATAGAGCTTTCTTTTAATGGTATTTGATTGCCTCTGCGATTTTTATTTTTTGCGATATAAACGGAAAAAGACCGAAAATTTTGAAAAAAAAAGATATTTTCTACTTTTTGTTATAAGAAAAATCGAATAAACTCAATTTTAGTCATACATTTAGGCCAAAATGTATTCAGCCACATGTCTTTAGTAAAAAAATGTCAATAAGCGTATATTTATTGGTTTGCGCAAAAGTTATAGCGTTTACAAACTAGGGTACATTTTCTGGAATTTACACAGCTTTAAATTTATGACTGCCTATCTCATTTCTTGAGGTGCTAAAATGGCAGGGCAGCACAAAACCCCCCCAAATGACCCCATTTTAGAAAGTAGACACCCCAAGGAAATTGCTGAGAGGCATTTTGAGCCCATTGAATATTTTTTTTTTGTCCCAAGTGATTGAATAATGACAAAAAATAAAAAATAAAAAAAAAATTACAAAAAGTTGTCACTAAATGATATATTGCTCACACATGCCATGGTTATATGTGGAATTGCACCCCAAAATACATTCTGCTGCTTCTCCTGAGTACGGGGATACCACATGTGTGGGACTTTTTAGGAGCCTAGCCACGTACGGGACCCCGGAAACCAAGCACCGCCTTCAGGATTTCTAAGGGTGTAAATTTCTGATTTCACTCCTCACTACCTATCACAGTTTTGAAGGCCATAAAATGCCAAAATAGCACAAAACCCCCCCAAATGACCCCATTTTAGAAAGTAGACACCCCAAGGAATTTGCTGAGAGGCCTGTTGAGCCCATTGAATATTTTTTTTTGTCCCAAGTGATTGAATAATGACAAAAAAAAAAAATTACAAAAAGTTGTCACTAAATGATATATTGCTCACACATGCCATGGTTATATGTGGAATTGCACCCCAAAATAAATTTTGCTGCTTCTTCTGAGTACGGGGATACCACATGTGTGGGACTTTTTAGGAGCCTAGCCGCGTACGGGACCCCGAAAACCAATCACCGCCTTCAGGATTTCTAGGCACAAATTTTTGATTTGACTCCTCACTACCTATCACAGTTTCGAAGGCCATAAAATGCCAAAATAGCACAAAACCCCCCCCAAATGACCCCATTTTGGAAAGTAGACACCCCAAGCTGTTTGCTGAGAGGCATGGTGAGTATTTTACAGCTCTCATTTGTTTTTAAAAATGAAGAAAGAACATTTTTTTTTTCTTTTTTTTTTTCAATTTTTAAAACTTTGTGACAAAAAGCGAGATCTGCAAAATACTCACAATACCTCTCAGCAAATAGCTTGGGGTGTCTACTTTCCAAAATGGGGTCATTTGTGGGGGTTTTGTGCCATCTGGGCATTCCATGGCCTCCGAAACTGTGATAGGCAGTGAGAAGTGAAATCAAAAATTTACACCCTTAGAAAGCCTGAAGGCGGTGATTGGTTTTTGGGGTCCCGTACGCGGCTAGGCTCCCAAAAAGTCTCACACATGTGGTATCCCCATACTCAGGAGAAGCAACAGAATGTATTTTGGGGTGTAATTCCACATATGCCCATGGCATGTTTGAGCAATATATCATTTAGTGACAACTTTGTGCAAAAAAAAAAAATTTCTTTTTTCCGCAACTTGTGTCAACTAGGGATGAGCCGAACACCCCCGAGTTCGGTTCGCACCAGAACCTTCGAACGGACCGAAAGTTCGCGCGAATTTTCGAACCCTATTCGTTATAATGGACGCGAACGTTCGAAATCAAAATTGCTAATTACAACGGCCAATATGCATGTTAATGTCATAAAACAGGTTTGGGGACCCGGGTCCTGCCCCAGGGGACATATATCAATGCAAAAAGAAATTTTAAAAACTAACGTTTTTTCGGGAGCAGTCATTTTAATGATGCATAAAGTGAAAAAAAAAAAGTGAAATTTTCCTTTAAATATGGTACCTGGGGGGTGTCTAAAGTATGCCTGTGAAGTGGCATGTGTTTCCCGTGTTTAGAACTGTCCTTGCACAAAATGACATTTGTAAAGGAAAAAAAGAAGCCATTTAAAACCACTTGCGGCTTTAATGTCATGTCTTGTCCTGGCCTTGAAAATCCTTGAGAAAAATGGCATGGCTACCCCATCACCCCCCCCCCCACCCCAGCCCCTTTGGGTCTTGTATGGATATTAAGGGGGACCCCGCACCCAAAATAAAACCCTATACCTACAACCCTATATACTCTGAACAGCAGTATATAGGTGGTGCAAACAAGACACGGACTGTAGGTTTGTTCTTAAGTAGAATCTGAACAGGTACATTATGAAGTGTAGCTCCATCCCAAAAAAATCTATTTTTAAGCTTTTTGGAGAACATAGGGAGGGGTTATCACCCCTGTAACATTTGCTGTCTTTGCACATCTGTTCAGAACATGTCACCTCACTTTCCGTCCCAATGACAAATGTTTTTGGAAAAGTGGGGTTTTAATTGAAACAAGGATTGGTGATAAAGCATCAGTAGAGAGGAGATACCCTTTTCCCAAATTAAATCTAACAGGATAGAATTTCCCTTCCTAGGGGTAGATTTCCTCTCACTTCCTGTTTTCTCTTGCCATTTGTAAGTTGGATGTTTGAAAGTAGGGGCCTGCCGTATATACTCTGCAGAAATTTGCCCTATTAGATGTTGGTGTAGCCACAAGACTGGTGGGCACAGGAATGGGCCCTGCTGTGAGTTAATAGATCAAGATTTGTACTTGCATGCACCTGTTGAACCGGGCAGAAAAATTGGGCCTTTGGTGGTGGTGGTGGTGGACGGTGTTGCCACAAGACTGTAAGCCCTCACAGTTACTCTTGGTGGGTGCAGGAATGGGCCCTGCTGTGAGTTATTAGATCAATATTTGTAATTGCATGCACCTGTTGAACAGGGCAGAAAAATTGGGCCTTTGGTGGTGGTGGTGGTGGTGGTGGTGGACGGTGTTGCCACAAGACTGTAAGCCCTCACAGTTACTCT
Organism: Rana muscosa; assembly: GCA_029206835.1. Lineage (NCBI taxonomy): Eukaryota > Metazoa > Chordata > Amphibia > Anura > Ranidae > Rana > Rana muscosa. The sequence goes on from JARGYO010005626.1 coordinate 18,455,491, forward strand.
TGGTGGGTGCAGGAATGGGCCCTGCTGTGAGTTATTAGATCAAGATTTGTAATTGCATGCACCTGTTGAACAGGGGCTGAAAAATTGTGCCTTAGGCATTGGTGCTGGTGCCACAACACTGCAACCCCTCACAGATACTGTACTTGGAGCACAGCAGTCACACCTGTTGCGAAGCATCTTTTTAAAAAATTGTAATTACACGCCCCTGTTATACAGGGGCTGAAAAATTGTGCTGGTGCCACAACACTGCAACCCCTCACAGATACTGTACTCTGAGCACAGCAATGGGACCTGTTGCAAAGCATTGCCTAAAAATTGTAATTACACGCCCCAACAGGGGCTGAAAAATTGTGCCTTAGGCACTGGTGCTGGTGCCACAACACTGCAACCCCTCACAGATACTGTACTTGGAGCACAGCAGTCACACCTGTTGCGAAGCATCTTTTTAAAAAATTGTAATTACACGCCCCTGTTATACAGGGGCTGAAAAATTGTGCCTTAGGCACTAGTGCTGGTGCCACAACACTGCAACCCCTCACAGATACTGTACTCTGAGCACAGCAATGAGACCTGTTGCAAAGCATTGCCTAAAAATTGTAATTACACGCCCGAACAGGGGCTGAAAAATTGTGCCTTAGGCACTGGTGCTGGTGCCACAACACTGCAACCCCTCACAGATACTGTACTTGGAGCACAGCAGTCACACCTGTTGCGAAGCATCTTTTTAAAAAATTGTAATTACACGCCCCTGTTATACAGGGGCTGAAAAATTGTGCCTTAGGCACTGGTGCTGGTGCCACAACACTGCAACCCTTCACAGATACTGTACTCTGAGCACAGCAATGAGACCTGTTGCAAAGCATTGCCTAAAAATTGTAATTACACGCCCCAACAGGGGCTGAAAAATTGTGCCTTAGGCACTGGTGCTGGTGCCACAACACTGCAACCCCTCACAGATACTGTACTTGGAGCACAGCAGTCACACCTGTTGCGAAGCATCTTTTTAAAAAATTTTAATTACACGCCCCTGTTATACAGGGGCTGAAAAATTGTGCCTTAGGCACTGGTGTGGTGGCATGGATCATTGAGGAGGAGGAAGAGGATAGTCAGTGAACATAACAGGACATTCACTCAGCATCAGCATAGGCAGTCTTGAAGGGATGTGACATTATAAATTATTCCGTTATATCCGCTTCAGGTGTCTGGTAGCTGGTGGTGATCCAAGACTGATTCATTTTTATGAAGGTCAGTCGATCAACCGAGTCGGTGGACAGGCGCACCCTATGATCGGTGACAAATCCTCCAGCAGCACTGAATGTGCGTTCGGAAAGAACGCTGGATGCAGGACAGGCCAGTAGCTCAATTGCATACTGTGCAAGCTCTGGCCAGTGATCCATCCTCAGGACCCAGTAAGCCAGAGGATTTTCGGTGGGAAAGGTGTCCAAGTCTGACCTTGCCCCTAGGTATTCCTGCACCATGTATATCAGACGCTGGCGATGATTGCTGGAACCGATCATACCTTGGGGCTGCGGACTAAAAAATTGTCTGAACGCATCGGTCAGACGTCCACCTTCCCCACCGCTCCTTCTGCTACTGACCGAAGCCTCAGCAACTCGTCGTCCAGGACCAGGAGTTTGTAACCTCCCAGTTTCTGGGAACGCGTTGCACAGACCTTTCTGCAAGGCCTCCCTGAGATGTCTCATCCTCTGCTCCCTCTGCGACGGCAAGATAAGGTCCGCAACCTTACCCTTGTACCGTGGATCAAGGAGAGTGGCCAGCCAGTAATGGTCCCTCTCCTTGATCCGAAGAACACGAGGATCCTTCCGCAGGCTTTGCAGGATCAGGGAGGCCATGCAGCGTAGGTTAGCTGAGGCATTCGGTCCGGAGTCTTCTGGGTCACTGAGGATGACATGATCGCCAGCCACCTCCTCCCAGCCACGTACAAGTCCACTGGTTTGTTGGGACTGTACATCATCCCTAAAAGACTGCTGCTGCTGATAATGAGTGCCAGGCTCCACCTCCATGCTCACACAATCCTCCTCCTCCTCCTCCTCCTCATCCTCATCCTCTTCCTGTGTGATGGGTGGGACAGAAGGAACACTGTCTGGATAAAGGGGGCCTTGAGAGGCAAGGAAGTCCTCCTCTTCCTGCCTCTGTTCTGCCTCAAGTGCCCTGTCCATTATCCCACGCAGCGTATGCTCCAACAGGTGGACAAGAGGTACAGTGTCACTGATGCATGCACTGTCACTGCTCACCATCCTCGTGGCCTCCTCAAATGGTGAGAGGACAGTGCATGCATCCCTGATCATGCTCCACTGGCGTGGGGAAAAAAGCCAAGCTCCCCTGACCCTGTCCTGGTGCCGTAGTCGCAAAGGTACTCATTGATGGCCCTCTGCTGCGTGTGCAGTCGCTGCAGCATGGCCAACGTTGAGTTCCACCTGGTGGGCATGTCACATATTAGGCGGTTCTTGGGCAGGTTCAGCTCCTTTTGCAGCTCAGTCAGCCGAGCACTGGCATTATAAGATCGGCGGAAATGCACACAGACTTTCCTGGCCTGCCTCAGGACATCCTGTAAGCCTGGGAACCTGCCCAAGAACCGCTGCACCACCAGGTTGAGGACGTGAGCCATACAGGGCACATGGGTGAGCTGCCCCTGTCGCAGGGCGGAGAGGAGGTTGGTGCCATTGTCAGAAACGACCATTCCTGGCTTAAGCTGGCGTGGCGTCAACCACCTCTCGGCCTGCCCCTGCAGAGCTGCCAGAACCTCTGGCCCAGTGTGGCTCCTGTCCCCCAAACACACCAGCGCAAGCACGGCATGACATCTTTTTGCCTGCGTACTCGCGTAGCCCCTTGTACGCCTACGGAGCACCGCTGGTTCCGAGGACAGAGCACTCGAAGAGGACATGGAGGAAGAAGAAGAGGAGGGGGTGGAGGAGAGAGGTGTGTCACAACCAGTAGTAGCATTTTGGAGGCGTGGTGGCGGAACAACCTCCAACACTACTGCACCTTGTCCTGCATCCCTCCCAGCTGCCAATAGAGTGACCCAATGGGCCGTGAAAGAAAGATAACGTCCCTGTCCATGCCTGCTGGACCATGAGTCAGCGGTAATATGCACCTTACCGCTGACCGCCCTGTCCAGCGAGGCATGGACATTGCCTTTCACATGCCGGTAGAGAGACGGAATCGCCTTCCGTGAGAAAAAGTGGCGTTTGGGAACCTGCCACTGAGGAACCGCACATTGAACAAACTCACGGAAGGGGGCCGAGTCTACCAACTGAAAAGGCAGCAGTTGAAGTGCTAGCAATTTAGCCAAGCTAGCATTCAACCGCTGGGCATGTGGATGGCTGGGAGTATACTTCTTTCGACGGTCCAGCAGCTGGGGCAGGGAAATTTGCCTGCTACAATCGGACGTCGGTGTACTGCAAGTACTTGGTTTTGACACACCTAATTCTACACTTTCAGTCCTCTCAGAGCAGCTTTCAGATAGGACTGAAGATATAGTGGGGATGGAGATCCCAGCTGATGAGGAACAAGGAGAGGTCCGCTTTGTTCTTTGGTGTGGGTCTTTTATGTGTGCTTGCCAACGAGCTGCATGGCAGGTCGACATATGTCTGCTCATGCTTGTGGTGCCCAAGCAGCTGATGTTTTGGCCACGCGAGATACGCTTGAGACAAATATTGCAAATAGCAGTGGTGCGATCTGATGCACTCGTCTCAAAAAAGGCCCACACCAAAGAACTTTTGTGATAACGTGCAGAGGCAGCGCCCTGCACAGGCGGAGCTCTGCGGTGTGGTACAGTTGCTGTGCTGGCCTCTAGCTGGCCTCCAGGGGGCATCCTGCCTCGTTGGACATGTGACGCCGCATCCTCCTCCTCCTCCTCCTCCTCCTCCTCTCTCCCTTCAGGCACCCACGTGGAGTCAGTGACCTCATCATCCCCTCCCTCTTCACCACTAGAGCAAACCTGGCAGTAAGCTGCAGCTGGTGGAACAGTACTGCCAGATTGCTGTCCTTCAGCATCCCCTCTCTCTGCGCGCACACTACTGACTTCCTCAAGCTGGGTATCATCATCCGAGCCTTCGAATCGTTGGGCATCCTCCTGGAGCATGTACCCAACACTGTGCTCAAACAGTTCGGGGGACTCCTCAGGAGGACATGGTGGGTCTAGGGAAGGGGTGGCTGATGATGCCATTGAGTACGCGTTGGCAGCTGCTCTGCCAGTACCCTGAGCCTGGGTGGGAGAGGATGAGGAGGATGAGGAGGGCTTGGTCATCTATTCTACCAAGCCTTCGGCATGATGCGGCTCCACATGTCCAGCTGCCGAAAACATAGACAAGCGTGTCCCATGGCCACGTGCTGATGACGATGCACGACCACGTCCACGGCCAGCACTGTTGTCTCTAGAAACAGAGCCTGCCTGCCCTGTGTTCTTGCCTCGGCACGCTCTGCCTCTCCTTGGCGGTCTTCCAGCCATTGTAGTCGGTAGTGTATATAGTATAAAAAATAGAGCTCCTATGTGTGCTCACAACACACTGTAGGTCCTATGGGTGCTGACACTAACACACTATAGGTACTATGTGTGCTGCTGACAAGAAAATATAGGAGCTCTGTTTGCTGCCACTAACACACTAGAAGTCCTATGGGTGCTGCTGAGAAGAAAATATAGGAGCTCTGTGTGATGCCACTAACACACTAGAAGTCCTATGGGTGCTGCTGAGAAGAAAATATAGGAGCTCTGTGTGATGCCACTAACACACTAGAAGTCCTATTGGTGCTTCTGAGATGAAAATATAGGAGCTCTGTGTGATGCCACTAACACACTAGAAGTCCTATGGGTGCTGCTGAGAAGAAAATATAGGAGCTCTGTGTGATGCCACTAACACACTAGAAGTCCTATGGGTGCTTCTGAGAAGAAAATATAGGAGCTCTGTGTGATGCCACTAACACACTAGAAGTCCTATGGGTGCTGCTGAGAAGAAAATATAGGAGCTCTGTGTGATGCCACTAACACAATAGAAGTCCTATGGGTGCTGCTGAGAAGAAAATATAGGAGCTCTGTGTGATGCCACTAACACACTAGAAGTCCTATGGGTGCTTCTGAGATGAAAATATAGGAGCTCTGTGTGATGCCACTAACACACTAGAAGTCCTATGGGTGCTTCTGAGATGAAAATATAGGAGCTCTGTTTGCTGCCACTAACACACTAGAAGTCCTATGGGTGCTGCTGAGAAGAAAATATAGGAGCTCTGTGTGATGCCACTAACACACTAGAAGTCCTATGGGTGCTTCTGAGAAGAAAATATAGGAGCTCTGTGTGATGCCACTAACACACTAGAAGTCCTATGGGTGCTGCTGAGAAGAAAATATAGGAGCTCTGTGTGATGCCACTAACACACTAGAAGTCCTATGGGTGCTGCTGAGAAGAAAATATAGGAGCTCTGTGTGATGCCACTAACACACTAGAAGTCCTATGGGTGCTTCTGAGATGAAAATATAGGAGCTCTGTGTGATGCCACTAACACACTAGAAGTCCTATGGGTGCTTCTGAGATGAAAATATAGGAGCTCTGTTTGCTGCCACTAACACACTAGAAGTCCTATGGGTGCTGCTGAGAAGAAAATATAGGAGCTCTGTGTGATGCCACTAACACACTAGAAGTCCTATGGGTGCTTCTGAGATGAAAATATAGGAACTCTGTGTGATGCCACTAACACACTAGAAGTCCTATGGGTGCTGCTGAGAAGAAAATATAGGAGCTCTGTGTGATGCCACTAACACACTAGAAGTCCTATGGGTGCTTCTGAGAAGAAAATATAGGAGCTCTGTGTGATGCCACTAACACACTAGAAGTCCTATGGGTGCTGCTGAGAAGAAAATATAGGAGCTCTGTGTGATGCCACTAACACACTAGAAGTCCTATGGGTGCTTCTGAGATGAAAATATAGGAGCTCTGTGTGATGCCACTAACACACTAGAAGTCCTATGGGTGCTGCTGAGAAGAAAATATAGGAGCTCTGTTTGCTGCCACTAACACACTAGAAGTCCTATGGGTGCTGCTGAGAAGAAAATATAGGAGCTCTGTGTGATGCCACTAACACACTAGAAGTCCTATGGGTGCTTCTGAGATGAAAATATAGGAGCTCTGTGTGATGCCACTAACACACTAGAAGTCCTATGGGTGCTTCTGAGAAGAAAATATAGGAGCTCTGTGTGATGCCACTAACACACTAGAAGTCCTATGGGTGCTGCTGAGAAGAAAATATAGGAGCTCTGTGTGATGCCACTAACACACTAGAAGTCCTATGGGTGCTGCTGAGAAGAAAATATAGGAGCTCTGTGTGATGCCACTAACACACTAGAAGTCCTATGGGTGCTTCTGAGATGAAAATATAGGAGCTCTGTGTGATGCCACTAACACACTAGAAGTCCTATGGGTGCTTCTGAGATGAAAATATAGGAGCTCTGTTTGCTGCCACTAACACACTAGAAGTCCTATGGGTGCTGCTGAGAAGAAAATATAGGAGCTCTGTGTGATGCCACTAACACACTAGAAGTCCTATGGGTGCTTCTGAGATGAAAATATAGGAACTCTGTGTGATGCCACTAACACACTAGAAGTCCTATGGGTGCTGCTGAGAAGAAAATATAGGAGCTCTGTGTGATGCCACTAACACACTAGAAGTCCTATGGGTGCTTCTGAGAAGAAAATATAGGAGCTCTGTGTGATGCCACTAACACACTAGAAGTCCTATGGGTGCTGCTGAGAAGAAAATATAGGAGCTCTGTGTGATGCCACTAACACACTAGAAGTCCTATGGGTGCTTCTGAGATGAAAATATAGGAGCTCTGTGTGATGCCACTAACACACTAGAAGTCCTATGGGTGCTGCTGAGAAGAAAATATAGGAGCTCTGTTTGCTGCCACTAACACACTAGAAGTCCTATGGGTGCTGCTGAGTAGGGATGAGCTTCGTGTTCGAGTCGAACATAAGTTCGACTCGAACATCGGCTGTTCGATCGTTCGACGAAGATCGAACGATTTGGGCCGTTCGCGCCAAATTCGAGTGACGCGAACGGCCCACAATGCACTACGCCATCGCAGTGTCATCCAGGCGCTGTGATTGGCCAAGCATGCACTGTGACCCCGCATGCTTGGCCAATCACAGCGCCGGCAGCGAGGAGAGCAATGATTGGCCACAGGCAGGATGCCTGTGGCCAATTATTGCTGAGGGTGTTTAGTACACGCCCCACACTATAAAAGGCCGCCAGCACAGCGGCCTAGTGTAGTGTGTTCCGGAGCAGGGATAGAGCAGCATAGGCAGGGACAGTGACTTTTATTTCTTTCTTGCTTAACCTGGATTCCTTTAGTTTAGGGAAAGAGAAGGATAGGTAGGGAGAGTGTCAGTGTGTTTTGTGCTTGTGCTATAGTGTGCTTAAAAAAAACATTTTTTCTAGGGACAGAAAACTGTAGGTAGGGAGAGTGTCAGTTTCTTTCACTGTGCAAGTCCTTGTTTCTAGGGACCTGGAAGGACAGTGAGTGAATTCTCCTTGTGCTATATTGTGCTTAAAAAAAACATTTTTTCTAGGGACAGAAAACTGTAGGTAGGGAGAGTGTCAGTTTCTTTCACTGTGCAAGTCCTTGTTTCCAGGGACCTGGAAGGACAGTGAGTGAATTCTCCTTGTGCTATATTGTGCTTAAAAAAAACATTTTTTCTAGGGACAGAAAACTGTAGGTAGGGAGAATGTCAGTTTCTTTCACTGTGCAAGTCCTTGTTTCTAGGGACCTGGAAGGACAGTGAGTGAATTCTCCTTGTGCTATATTGTGCTTAAAAAAAACATTTTTTCTAGGGACAGAAAACTGTAGGTAGGGAGAGTGTCAGTTTCTTTCACTGTGCAAGTCCTTGTTTCCAGGGACCTGGAAGGACAGTGAGTGAATTCTCCTTGTGCTATATTGTGCTTAAAAAAAACATTTTTTCTAGGGACAGAAAACTGTAGGTAGGGAGAGTGTCAGTTTCTTTCACTGTGCAAGTCCTTGTTTCTAGGGACCTGGAAGGACAGTGAGTGAATTCTCCTTGTGCTATATTGTGCTTAAAAAAAACATTTTTTCTAGGGACAGGAAACTGTAGGTAGGGAGAGTGTCAGTTTCTTTCACTGTGCAAGTCCTTGTTTCCAGGGACCTGGAAGGACAGTGAGTGAATTCTCCTTGTGCTATATTGTGCTTAAAAAAAACATTTTTTCTAGGGACAGAAAACTGTAGGTAGGGAGAGTGTCAGTTTCTTTCACTGTGCAAGTCCTTGTTTCTAGGGACCTGGAAGGACAGTGAGTGAATTCTCCTTGTGCTATATTGTGCTTAAAAAAAACATTTTTTCTAGGGACAGAAAACTGTAGGTAGGGAGAGTGTCAGTTTCTTTCACTGTGCAAGTCCTTGTTTCCAGGGACCTGGAAGGACAGTGAGTGAATTCTCCTTGTGCTATAGTGTGCTTAAAAAAAACATTTTTTCTAGGGACAGAAAACTGTAGGTAGGGAGAGTGTCAGTTTCTTTCACTGTGCAAGTCCTTGTTTCTAGGGACCTGGAAGGACAGTGAGTGAATTCTCCTTGTGCTATATTGTGCTTAAAAAAAACATTTTTTCTAGGGACAGAAAACTGTAGGTAGGGAGAGTGTCAGTTTCTTTCACTGTGCAAGTCCTTGTTTCCAGGGACCTGGAAGGACAGTGAGTGAATTCTCCTTGTGCTATAGTGTGCTTAAAAAAAACATTTTTTCTAGGGACAGAAAACTGTAGGTAGGGAGAGTGTCAGTTTCTTTCACTGTGCAAGTCCTTGTTTCTAGGGACCTGGAAGGACAGTGAGTGAATTCTCCTTGTGCTATATTGTGCTTAAAAAAAACTTTTTTTCTAGGGACAGAAAACTGTAGGTAGGGAGAGTGTCAGTTTCTTTCACTGTGCAAGTCCTTGTTTCCAGGGACCTGGAAGGACAGTGAGTGAATTCTCCTTGTGCTATATTGTGCTTAAAAAAAACATTTTTTCTAGGGACAGAAAACTGTAGGTAGGGAGAGTGTCAGTTTCTTTCACTGTGCAAGTCCTTGTTTCAAGGGACAGAGAAGGACACCTGAAGGTAGCCCTTATTGCTTTTTTCCCATCTCCCTGCAGGCCATCTATTAGAATGTCTGGAAGGCAAACAAGGAGAGGCAGACAGTCAGGAGGCAATAAAAGAGGGCAAGCAGGCTCTGTGTCTGGGGGCAACAGTGCTGGTCGTGGACGCGGTGCATTGTCATCAGCACATGGCCATGGGACACGCTTGTCCTTCTTTTCGGCAGCTGGACATGTTGAGCCACATCATGCCGAAGACTTGGTAGAGTGGATGACCAAGCCCTCCTCCTCCTCCTCATCCTCTCTCACCCAGGCTCAGGGTACTGGCAAAGCAGCTGCCAAAGCGTCCTCTTCCCTGGTATCAATGTCAGACTCATCATCAGTCACTCCTTCCCTAGACCCACCATATCCTCCTCCTGAGGAGTCCCCCGAACTGTTTGAGCACAGTGTTGGGTACATGCTCCAGGAGGATGCCCAGCGTTTCGAAGGGTCTGATGATGAAACCCAGCTACAGGAAGGCAGTAGGGTGAGAGCAGACAGAGGGGATGCTCAAGAAGGACACCAATCTGGCAGTCATGTTCCAGCAGCTGCAGCATACTGCCAGATTGGCTCCAGTGATGAGGAGGGAGGGGATGATGAGGTCACTGACTCCACGTGGGTGCCTAATAGGAGAGAGGAGGAGGAGGATGAGGAGGAGGCACATCTCCAACGAGACAGGATGCCCTTTGGTGGCCAGCGTAAGGGCAGTACACCGACGGAATCACACCGCAGAGCTCCGCCTGTGCAGGGCGCTGCCTCTGCCCGTCATTCAAAAAGTTCCTTGGTGTGGGCCTTTTTTGAGGCTAGTGCATCAGATCGCACAGCTGCTGTTTGCAACATATGTCTCAAGCGTATATCGTGTGGCCAAAACATCAGCCGCTTGGGTACCACATGCCTGACCAGACATATGTTGACCTGCCATGCAGCTCGTTGGCAAGCCTACCTCAAAGACCCACACCAAAGAACAAAGCGGACCTCTCCTTGCACCGCATCAGCTGGGATCTCCAACCCCACTATAACTTCAGTCCTCTCAGAAACATGCACTGAGAGGAATGAAGGTGTAGAATTAGGTGTGTCACAGCCAAGTACTTGCGGCCACTCTGCTAGCAGTACACCGACGTCCGATTCTAGCAGGCAAATTTCCCTGCCCCAGCTGCTGGACCGTCGAAAGAAGTTCACTCCCAGCCATCCACATGCCCAGCGGTTGAATGCTAGCTTGGCTAAATTGCTAGCGCTTCAACTGCTGCCTTTTCAGTTGGTAGACTCGGCCCCCTTCCGTGAGTTTGTGCAATGTGCGGTTCCTCAGTGGCAGGTTCCCAAACGCCACTTTTTCTCACGGAAGGCTATTCCGGCTCTCTACCGGCATGTGGAAGGCAATGTCTTGGCCTCGCTGGACAGGGCGGTCAGCGGTAAGGTGCATATTACCGCTGACTCATGGTCCAGCAGGCATGGACAGGGACGTTACCTTTCTTTCACGGCCCATTGGGTCACTCTTTTGGCAGCTGGGAAGGATGCAGGACAAGGTGCAGTAGTGTTGGAGGTTGTCCCACCGCCACGCCTCCAAAATGCTACTACTGGTTGTGACACACCTCTCTCCTCCACCCCCTCCTCTTCTTCCTCCATGGCCTCTTCCTGTGGTTTGTCCTATGAACCAGCGGTGCTCCGTAGCCGTTCACGGGGCTACGCAAGTACGCAGGCAAAAAGATGCCATGCCGTGCTTGCGCTGGTGTGTTTGGGGGACAGAAGCCACACTGGGGCAGAGGTCCTGTCTGCTCTGCAGGGCCAGGCCGAGAGGTGGTTGACGCCACGCCAGCTTAAGCCAGGAATGGTGGTTTGCGACAATGGCACCAACCTCCTCTCCGCCCTCCGACAGGGACAACTGACCCATGTGCCCTGTGTGGCTCACGTCCTTAACCTGGTGGTGCAGCGGTTCTTGGGCAGGTACCCGGGCTTACAGGATGTCCTGAGGCAGGCCAGGAAAGTCTGTGTGCATTTCCGCAGATCTTATAATGCCAGTGCTCGCCTGGCTGAGCTGCAAAAGGAGTTGAACCTGCCCAAGAACCGCCTTATATGTGACATGCCCACCAGGTGGAACTCAACGTTGGCCATGCTGCAGCGGCTGCACACGCAGCAGAGGGCCATCAATGAGTACCTGTGCGACTACGGCACCAGGACAGGGTCAGGGGAGCTTGGTTTTTTTTCTCCACGCCAGTGGGGCATGATCAGGGATGCATGCACTGTCCTGGCACCATTTGAGGAGGCCACGAGGATGGTGAGCAGTGACAGTGCATGCATCAGTGACACTGTACCTCTTGTCCACCTGTTGGAGCACACGCTGCGTGGAATAATGGACAGGGCACTTGAGGCAGAACAGAGGCAGGAAGAGGAGGACTTCCTTGCCTCTCAAGGCCCCCTTTACCCAGACAGTGTTCCTTCTGTCCCACCCATCGCACAGGAAGAGGAAGAGGAGGAGGAGGAGGAGGAGGAGGAGGATTGTGTCAGCATGGAGGTGGAGGCTGGCACTCAGCATCATCAGCAGCAGTCTTTTAGGGATGATTTACAGTCCCAAGAAACCAGTGGACTTGTACGTGGCTGGGAGGAGGTGACTGCGGATCATGTCGTCCTTAGTGACCCAGAGGACTCCGGAGCGAATGCCTCAGCAAACCTACGCTGCATGGCCTCCCTGATCCTGCAAAGTCTGCGGAAGGATCCTCGTATTCTTCGGATCAAGGAGAGGGACCATTACTGGCTGGCCACTCTCCTTGATCCACGGTACAAGCGTAAGGTTGCGGACCTTATGTTACCGTCGCAGAGGGAGCAGAGGATGAGACAACTCCGGGAGGCCTTGCAGAAAGGTCTGTGCAACGCGTTCCCAGAGACTGGGAGGTTACAAACTCCTGGTCCAGGACAACGAGTTGCTGAGGCTTCGGCCAGTCAAAGAAGGAGCGGTGGGGAAGGTGGCCGTCTGACCGATGCGTTCAGACAATTCTTTAGTCCGCAGCCCCAAAGTATGATTGGTTCCAGCAACCATCGCCAGCGTCTGATAAACATGGTGCAGGAATATCTAGGGGCAAGGTCAGACTTGGACACCTTCCCCACCGAAAATCCTCTGGCTTACTGGGTCTTGAGGATGGATCACTGGCCAGAGCTTGCACAGTATGCAATTGAGCTACTGGCCTGTCCTGCATCCAGCGTTCTTTCGGAACGCACATTCAGTGCTGCTGGAGGATTTGTCACGGATCACAGGGTGCGCCTGTCCACCGACTCGGTTGATCGACTGACTTTCATCAAGATGAACCAGTCTTGGATCACCACCAGCTACCACACACCTGATGCTGATATAACAGACTAATTGATTTTAACATGTCACGTCCCTTCAAGACTGATGCTGATGCTGAGTGCCTGTGCTGTTATGTTGACTGGCTATCCTCCTCCTCCGAGTCCTCAATGATACGATTGATGATGATAGCTTGGAAGATCATTTTTGTTTATGGGTGCCGCCACCAGTGGCTAAGGCCCAATTTTTCAGCCCCTGTTTTACAGGGGCGTGTACTTACAATTTTTTTAGCAATAATTTGCCATAGGGCTCATTGCTGTGCTCCAAGTACAGTATCTGTGAGGGGTTGTAGTGTTGTGCCACCAGTGCCTAAGGCCCAATTTTTCAGCCCCTGTTCAACAGGGGCATGCAATTACAATTCTTGATGTAATAATTCACAGCAGGGCCCATTCCTGCACCCACCAAGAGTAAGTCTGAGGGCTTACAGTGTTGTGGCAACGCCACCACCACCACCACCACGAAAGGCCCAATTTTTCAGCCCCTGTTCAAAAGGGGCATGTAATTACAATTCTTGATCTAATAATTCACAGCAGGGCCCATTCCTGCACCCACCAAGAGTAACTCTGAGGGCTTACAGTGTTGTGGCAACACCACCACCACCACCACGAAAAGCCCAATTTTTCAGCCCCTGTTCAACAGGGGCATGCAATTACAATTCTTGATCTAATAATTCACAGCAGGGCCCATTGCTGCACCCACCAAGAGTAACTGTCAGGGCTTACAGTGTTGTGGCACCAGCACCACCATCAAAGCCCCAATTTTTACTACCACTGTTCAACAATTATATGTAATTAAAATTCCTGATATAATAGTTGACAGCAGGGCGTTCCAGCACCAACCAAGAGTAACTGTGAGTGCTTACAGTGTTGTGCCAACACCAACAACTAAGGGGCCTATTTCTGCAGAGTATATACGGCAGGTCCCTACTTTCAAACATCCAACTTACAAACGACTCCTACTTGCAAACGAAAGAAGACAACAGGAAGTGAGAGGAAATCTACCCCTAGGAAGGAAAATTCTCTCCTGTAAGAATAAATATGGGAGAAAGGTGTCTCCTCTGTACTGATGCTTTATCAGCAATCCTTGTTTCAAGAAAAACACCACATTTCAAAAACAGTTGTCATTGGGACGGAAAGTGAGGTGAAATGTTCTGAACAGGGGCACAGACAGCAAAACAAATGTTACAGGGGTGATAACCCTTACCTATGTTTCCCAAAAAGTTTAAAAATAGATTTTTGGGCTGGAGCTACACTTCAACAATGTACCTGTTCAAAATTACAAACACATTCTACATAAGAACAAACCTACAGTCCCTGTCTTGTATGCACCGCCTGTATACGGCTGTTCAGAGTATATAGGGCCTTTTTTATTTTATGTGCGGGGTTCCCCTTAATATCCATACAAGACCCAAAGGGGCTGGTAATGGGCTGGGGTGGGGGGGGGGGGGGTCATGGGGTAGCTATGCCATTTTTCTTAAAGATTTTCATCCATATTACCGGGACCAGACATTACATTAACCACTTCCCTACCCAGCCATAGTAATATGACGTCCACAGATGGGATCTCCCATCCTGGGTGGACGTCATATGACGTCCTCTGCTTTGTAGGGGAATATCTGAATGATGCCTGCAGCTAGAGGCATCATTCAGATATCCTTTTGTTCTGCCAGCGATTCTCTGCACCATAAGAATGATCATAGCGGCGGTTCCGCCGCTTGATCGTTCTTATAGGCGGCGGGAGGGGGCACCCCCCCTCCCGCCGCCATCCAGTGCTTCGCCGGCTCTCCCAGGTACCGTTGTGTTCCTTAGGACACAGCAGTTCCCTGATGGGGGTAAATGAGTGGCGGCGGAGCAGCAGCGGCGGGCAGCGGAGCGGCTTACCGGCTCCCATATGCAGAGCTGCAGCAGCGGCGTGCACGGCGCCCGCGCGCGCCCCAGGGGGCGCGCAGCGCGGCGATCTGGGATCCGGTGTGTCCCTCTGGACACACCGATTCAAGTAATGTGGCGGCGGGCGGCGGAGATTCCGGTATAAACTTACCGGAATTGATGCAGAGCTGCGCAGCGGCGTGCACGGCGCCCGCGCGCCCCCCGGGGGCGCGCAGCGCGGCGATCGGGGCTGAGGTTTTTCCCTTGGATACAGCCCAGCCTCGATCACGGTAAAGAGCCAATGAAATTGGCTCTTTACCACGTGACCGGCTGTGTCCAATCACAGCAGGTCACTAAATGTAAACAAAACACACAATTGTGTGTAACTCACTGTTGCCTGGTTCTCCTCTTCACACACCTGTGAGGAGGAGATCAGCTAACAGTGAGTTACACATATGTTATACACATATACATATGTACTACTGTGCCCAGATTGCCCCCCCTAAATAAAGAGTACCTGTCATCTAGTACCTGCCACCAGATCACCAGCCACCCACCTGTCCATCAGGAGTACCTGTCCATCAGGAGTACCCGCCACCTCACCTGAGTACCCGCCACCTCAGAGTACCCGCCACCAGTCCATCAGGAGTACCTGTCCATCAGGAGTAACTGTCCATCAGGAGTACCCGCCACCTCACCTGAGTACCCGCCACCTCAGAGTACCCGCCACCAGTCCATCAGGAGTACCTGTCCATCAGGAGTACCTGTCCATCAGCAGTACCCGCCACCTCACCTGAGTACCCGCCACCTCAGAGTACCCGCCACCAGTCCATCAGGAGTACCTGTCCATCAGGAGTACCCGCCACCTCACCTGAGTACCCGCCACCTCAGAGTACCCGCCACCAGTCCATCAGGAGTACCTGTCCATCAGGAGTACCTGTCCATCAGGAGTACCCGCCACCTCACCTGAGTACCCGCCACCAGTCCATCAGGAGTAACTGTCTATCAGCAGTACCCGCCACCTCACCTGAGTACCCGCCACCTCAGAGTACCCGCCACCAGTCCATCAGGAGTACCTGTCCATCAGGAGTACCTGTCCATCAGCAGTACCCGCCACCTCACCTGAGTACCCGCCACCTCAGAGTACCCGCCACCAGTCCATCAGGAGTACCTGTCCATCAGGAGTACCCGCCACCTCACCTGAGTACCCGCCACCTCAGAGTACCCGCCACCAGTCCATCAGGAGTACCTGTCCATCAGGAGTACCTGTCCATCAGCAGTACCCGCCACCTCACCTGAGTACCCGCCACCAGTCCATCAGGAGTACCTGTCCATCAGGAGTACCCGCCACCTCACCTGAGTACCCGCCACCTCAGAGTACCCGCCACCAGTCCATCAGGAGTACCTGTCCATCAGGAGTACCTGTCCATCAGCAGTACCCGCCACCTCACCTGAGTACCCGCCACCTCAGAGTACCCGCCACCAGTCCATCAGGAGTACCTGTCCATCAGGAGTACCCGCCACCTCACCTGAGTACCCGCCACCTCAGAGTACCCGCCACCAGTCCATCAGGAGTACCTGTCCATCAGGAGTACCTGTCCATCAGCAGTACCCGCCACCTCACCTGAGTACCCGCCACCAGTCCATCAGGAGTACCTGTCCATCAGGAGTACCCGCCACCTCACCTGAGTACCCGCCACCTCAGAGTACCCGCCACCAGTCCATCAGGAGTACCTGTCCATCAGGAGTACCTGTCCATCAGCAGTACCCGCCACCTCAGAGTACCCGCCACCAGTCCATCAGGAGTACCTGTCCATCAGGAGTACCCGCCACCTCACCTGAGTACCCGCCACCAGTCCATCAGGAGTACCTGTCCATCAGCAGTACCCGCCACCTCACCTGAGTACCCGCCACCTCAGAGTACCCGCCACCAGTCCATCAGAAGTACCTGTCCATCAGGAGTACCTGTCATTCAGGTGTACCCGCCACCTCACCAGGAGTACCCGCCACCTCACCAGGAGTACCCGCCACCAGTCCATCAGGAGTACCCGTCCATCAGGAGTACCCACCACCTCACCAGAGTACCCGCCACCTCACCAGAGTACCCACCACCAATCCATCAGGAGTACCTGTCCATTAGAGTACCCGCCACCTCACCAGAGAACCTGCCACCAGAGTACCTGCCACCTCACCAGCGTACCCACTATGTCCAGAAAGGTGTACACCCCAGAAGAAGCATATCAAATACTCAGTCTGACCGATGAGAGCAACGGGGAGCTCTCACCGCTCAGTTCTGATTCCGATTCTGGTTCGGAATATGAACCCCCCGAAGGCAGCACATCCGGATCCGAATTAGAGGAGGACACAGTCCGTCCAAAAAGAAGACGGTCTGAACACCAGGCAGCGACCAGCAGTGCCAACGGCGGTAGACCCCAGGAGGCGAGGTCCAGTGCAAGCGCTGCTAGACCCCAGGAGGAAAGGCCCAGTGCAAGCGCTGCTAGACCCCAGGAGGAAAGGCCCAGTGCAAGTACACGCCAAAGAAGTAGGACCCGAACCCAGCTTCCAGATGGCTTGGCAAACCCATTGTGGCTGCCTTCTACCTCAGGGTCAGCCATGATCCCCCCTTTTACAGCACAGCCAGGTGTGCAGGTCAACACTGAGGGTTTTTCCAAACTTGATTTTTTAAATTTATTTTTCCCTGATGAATTGGTTCAAGGCATTGTGGAGCAAACTAATCTTTTTGCTCAACAATTCATTGAAAACAACCCCAGCTCCAGCTATGCCCGCCCTTTTGAATGGAGACCCCTAACAGTGGTGGAGCTTAGATTGTTTTTAGGCCTAACGTTTAACACGGGGCTTACAAAAAAAAATGAAATGAATAGGTATTGGTCGAAGAAACCCATCCACCATATGCCAATTTTTACATCGGCCATGTCCAGGTCCCGATACGAACTTATAATGTGGTTCCTGCATTTCAGTGACAACTCACAGTGCCCCCCCCGAGATCACCCAAACTTTGACAAATTATATAAAATTCGCCCCCTAATTAATTTTTTTTCCAAGAAGTTTGCCGAACTTTATGTCCCTGACCAAAACATTTCTGTGGACGAATCCCTGGTGCATTTCACAGGCTGGCTGGGAATCAAGCAATATATCCCCAGTAAGCGGGCGAGGTACGGCTTGAAGCTCAACAAGCTCTGTGAAAGTGCCACTGGTTATGTGCACTCATTCCGCATGTACGAAGGCAAAGATTCCCAGCTCGAGCCCCCTGAGTGTCCATCGTACATGGGAATAAGTGGAAAAATTGTTTGGGAGTTGGTATTTCCACTCCTCCAAAAGGGGTATCATATTTATATGGACAACTATTATACCAGCCTGCCCCTTCTCCGCCACCTCTACCTAAAAAAAACTCTGGCGTGTGGTACAACAAGAATAAACAGAAAGGGCTTCCCACAGCGTCTTGTCACCACAACCATTCAAAAGGGGGAATCGGCAAGCTTGAGGAACGAGGAAGTGTTGGCTGTGAAGTGGAGGGATAGGAAAGATGTGTACATCATGTCCACCATCCACGATGACACCTCGGTGGAACTTCACAGAAGACGCAGTACCGTTCGCAAGCCTTCCTGCATCAATGAGTACAATAAATTCATGGGGGGTGTGGATTTAAATGATCAAATGTTGCAGCCCTATCTTTCAACCCGAAAATCCCTCTTCTGGTATAAAAAAATCGCAATTTACTTTTTTCATTTGGCCCTGTTAAATTCTTTCATAGTCTACCAAAAATCCACACATAGACCCACCACCTTCATGAGATTTATTGAAGACATTGTCACTGCCCTGATCTACCAACAAACATCCCCCCCAGAAAGCATTCACTCAGATTGTGTCAGCAGACTACATGAGCGCCATTTTTCAGACCATATTCCACCATCACGATCCGGAAGACGACGGCAAAAAAAATGTCGGGTGTGCACCAGAAGAGGAATTAGGAAAGACACCAGCTTCCATTGTCCCGACTGTCCCTCCCAACCTGGCCTTTGCATCGGAAAATGCTTCAAGCGATATCACACTCTCGAAAACTATTAGCCCATATTTCTAATACTGCCATTTCCCCGTTTTCAATATGTCCTGAATATTTCCCTGCCTCAACCAACCATATCATTGTCTTCCATGTGAACTGACCCTGGCCTGTTTCTCGACTATGTCTCTGCCTACCGTCTGCATTGTTTATCCGCCATGTTTCTGCCTTTCACGTGAACTGACCCTGGACTGTATGGATTATGCCTCTGCCTACCATTTATTTCTGCCTTTTACCTGCACTGACCTCGGCCTGTTGACCATGTTTTTGCCTGCCCCCTTGGACTGATCTTTCACCCTGCTACACAGGGGTCTCACATATGTGAGGGGCTCCAGAATAGTGTTCTGAGTTCAGAAAACCAGTTTTTGGTTTTCTGTGTTCCCAGAACAGGGTCTGGTTGTCCGGAGGCTTCAAAGCGATTTGGGTGGGAGAAGCCTCTACCCCTGTCCCCATTCTTTCCTGACCGTTGCCCTAAGCTTGATGGTCCTGCCTGCTCCCTGGACAAATACTCTGGCTGTGCTGACCATACCTCTGCCTGCTGCATGTACTAACTATGGACAGTATTCCTGCCTGCTGCATGGACGATCCTTTGTTCCTTTTGCTACTGCTGACCACATCTCTGCCTGCTATCTGGACCAATGCTTTGGCTGTGCTGACATCATCTCTACCTGTACTGACTATTCCTGCCTGCTGCCTGTTTTGCTGTCGCTGTCCACGTTCCTGCCTGCTGCCTGGACCGATGCTCTCCTCTTTGGACCACTGCACTACTAAAACCGCAGGTAATCTTTTCTTTACCCTTTTTCTCAGAAGAATGTATTTTGGTTTATAATTGGTATGTACAGTACATGCTATGTTTTAGAAATATGAAGGGCCTTCAACAATGTGATAGGTTGTCAGGAATTTATGTGTGTAATTTATGCTCCTAGAACACATGACGGTGCTACTTAGATGTTAGGCCTCTGTATTTGGCCAGGCTGTGTAAAAGTCTCACACATTTGGTATCGCCATACTCAGGAGGAGTAGCAGAATGTATTTTGGGGTGTCACTTTTGCTATGTACATGCTATGTGTTGGTAATATCTTATAAATGGACAACTTTGTATAAAAAAAATGCGTTTTCATTTTTTTCCCACATATTCCAAAAACTTCTGGAAAAAAATGAACCGTTCAAAAGACTCATTATGCCTCATAGATTATACGTTGGGGTGTTAGCTTTCCAAAATGGGGTCATTTTATGGGAGTTTCCATTGTCCTGGTGCTCCAGGGTCTTCAAAACTGTAATAGGTGGTTGAGAAATGAGATGTGTAATTTATGCTCCTAGAATGCCTGAAGGTGCTATTTCAATGTTGGGCCTCTGTATTTGGCCAGGCTGTGTAAAAGTCTCACACATTTGGTATCGCCATACTCAGGAGGAGTAGCAGAATGTATTTTGGGGTGTCATTCTTGCTATGTACATGCTATGTGTTGGTAATATCTTATAAATGGACAACTTTGTATAAAAAAAATGCGGTTTCATTTTTTTCCCACATATTCCAAAAACTTCTGGAAAAAAATGAACCGTTCAAAAGACTCATTATGCCTCATAGATTATACGTTGGGGTGTTAGCTTTCCAAAATGGGGTCATTTTATGGGCGTTTCCATTGTCCTGGTGCTCCAGGGCCTTCAAAACTGTAATAGGTGGTTGAGAAATGAGATGTGTAATTTATGCTCCTAGAATGCCTAAAGGGGCTATTTCAATGTTGGGCCTCTGTATTTGGCCAGGCTGTGTAAAAGTCTCACACATTTGGTATCGCCATACTCAGGAGGAGTAGCAGAATGTATTTTGGGGTGTAATTTTTGCTATGTACATGCTATGTGTTGGTAATATCTTATAAATGGACAACTTTGTATAAAAAAAATGCGTTTTCATTTTTTTCCCACATATTCCAAAAACTTCTGGAAAAAAATGAACCGTTCAAAAGACTCATTATGCCTCATAGATTATACGTTGGGGTGTTAGCTTTCCAAAATGGGGTCATTTTATGGGCATTTCCATTGTCCTGGTGCTCCAGGGTCTTCAAAACTGTAATAGGTGGTTGAGAAATGAGATGTGCAATTTATGCTCCTAGAATGCCTGAAGGTGCTATTTCAATGTTGGGCCTCTGTATTTGGACAGGCTGTGTAAAAGTCTCACACATTTGGTATCGCCATACTCAGGAGGAGTAGCAGAATGTATTTTGGGGTGTCATTGCAAGTATGCATGTGCTGTGTGAGAAAAATAACTTGTTATTATGACAATTTTGTGCAAAAAAATAAAAATTTAAAAAAATGTAAAAAATTTCCCAAGAATTGTGGGAAAAAAGTACAACTTCAAAAAACTCACAATGACTCTTACTAAATACATTGGAATGTCTGCTTTCCAAAAAGGGGTAATTTGGGGGGTAGTTGTACTTTCCTGGCTTGTTAGGGTCTCAAGAAATGAAATAGGCCTTCAGTACATCAGGTGTGATCAGATGTGATAATTTTTCAATGATTTGCACCATAGCTTGTAGACTCTATACCTTTCACAGAGACCAAATAATATACACTTTTTTGGTTATTTTTACTAAAGATATGTAGCAGTATACATTTTGGCCCAATTTTATGAAGAAAAATTACTTATTTGCAAAATTTTACAATAAAAACAAAAAAAAAGTTTTTTTTTTTTTAAAAATCTAAATTTTTTCGCTTATATTGCAAAAAATAAAAAACCTAGCGGTGATTAAATACCACCAAAAGAAAGCTCTGTTTGTGAGAAAAAAAATGATAAAAATTTGGTTTGGGTACAGTGTAGCATGACTGAGTAATTGTCATTCAAAGTGTGAGAGCGCTGAAAGCTACAAATTGGTCTGGTAAGGAAGGGTGTATAAAAGCCCTGTATTGAAGTGGTTAAAGCCGCAAGAAGTTTTAAATGGCTTTTTTTTCCTTTAGAAGTGTCATTTTGTGCAGGGACAGTTCTAAACACGGGAAACACGTGGCACTTCACAGGCATACTTTAGACACCCCCCAGGTACGATATTTAAAGGAATATTTGACTTTTTTTTTTCACTTTATGCATCATTAAAATGACTGCTCCCGAAAAACGACCGTTTTTAAAACTTCTTTTTGCATTGATACATGTCCCCTGGTGCAGAACCCGGGTTCCCAAACCCTTTTTAGGACAATAACATGCATAATAGTTGTTATAATTAGCACTTTAGAATTCGAACGTTCGCATCCATTGTATTTAATAGGGTTCTAATGTTCGTACGAACTTTCGGTCCGTTCGCGGGTTCTGGTGCGAACCGAACCCGGGGGTGTTCGGCTCATCACTACTGCTGAGAAGAAAATATAGGAGCTCTGTGTGATGCCACTAACACACTAGAAGTCCTATGGGTGCTTCTGAGATGAAAATATAGGAGCTCTGTGTGATGCCACTAACACACTAGAAGTCCTATGGGTGCTTCTGAGATGAAAATATAGGAGCTCTGTTTGCTGCCACTAACACACTAGAAGTCCTATGGGTGCTGCTGAGAAGAAAATATAGGAGCTCTGTTTGCTGCCACTAACACACTAGAAGTCCTATGGGTGCTGTTGGGGTGCAATGCTGTGCTAACAGCACTGCGGTTGGTACTACTGCAATACTGTACTAACAGTAAGCACGCACCAGACTAATCCCCAGCAGCAGCTAATAACACACTAACTGTGCAATCAGCAGCAATGAACGATCAATGACTTAGGTAGCAATGGTTTAGCAAAGAAATAGCCAATGGTTTAGCAAAGAAGAGCAAATCTTTCAGTATCAAGCAAAGACAGAATCAGCAGACTGATCTCTCCTAAAGCCGGAACTCATGTGACCGGGGCCGACGGCGTGGCGGCCTTTTAAATGGTGGGGCGTGTACTAAAGCCCCTGAGCTGTAATTGGCTACAGGCGTCCTGCCTGTAGCCAATTATTGCTCTCCGAGTTTCGGGCGCTGTGATTGGCCAAGCATGCGGGGTCACAGTGCATGCTTGGCCAATCATCAGCCAGCAATGCACTGTGCCGGCCGCGCCGGCCGCAATGCATTGCGGGGCCGCTCGCATCACACGAATGTGATGCGAACGGCCCAAATAGTTCTGGGCTCGCCGAGCGAGCGAACGCCCGGTGCTCGATTCGAACGTGGGTTCGAATCGAGCACCGGGCCCATCCCTGGTGTCAACATATAAAATATTCCATGGACTCGACATGCCTCTCAGTATATAGCTTGGGGTGTCTACTTTCCAAAATGGGGTCATTTGGGGGGGTTTTGAACTGTTCTGGTATTTTATACACAACATTAGGAAGCTTACATCCACTCTTCTAACCACTTGAAGACAAAGCCCTTTTTGACACTTTTTGTTTACATGAAAACATATTTTTTTTTGCAAGAAAATTATGTTGAACCCCCAAACATTATATATATTTTTAAAGCAAAGGCCCTACAGAATAAAATGGTGGGTGTTGCATTTTTTTTTTCTACACAGTATTTGCGCAGCGATTTTTCAAACGCACTAAAACACACTGTATTGCCCAAATGTTTGATGAAATAAAAAAGATGATCTTAGGCCGATTACATAGATACCAAACACGACATGCTTTAAAATTTCGCACAAACGCGCATTGGCGACAAACTACATACATTTTTAAAAGCCTTCAAAAGCCTTTACAGGTTACCCCGTTAGATTTACAGAGGAGGTCTACTGCTAAAATTACTGCCCTCGATCTGACCTTCGCGGTGATACCTCACATGCATGGTGCAATTGCTGTTTACATATGACGCCAGACCGACGCTTGCGTTCGCCATTGGGCAAGAGCAGGGCAGGACAGGAGTGCTTTTTTTTTTTTTTTTTTTTTTATTATTAATTTTGCTTTTTTATTTTATTTTTAAACTGTTGCTTCCATATTTTTTTTTTTTTATCATTTTTATTGTTATCTCAGGGAATGTAAATATCCCCTATGATAGCTATAGGTAATGACAGGTACTCTTTTTTGAAAAAACTGGGGTCTATTGGACCCTAGATCTTTCCTCTGCCCTCAAAGCATCTGACCACACCAAGATCGGTGTGATAAAATGCTTTCCCAATTTCCCAATGGCGCTTTTTATATCCGGGGGGGGGGACATTCCCTCCCACTGCTTGTAAAAGCAGTCCAGAGGCTAATTAGCCACTAGGATTGCTTTTACATGAAAGCCGGCCGCTGGCTGAAAAGAATGATACCAAGATGATACCTAAACCCGCAGGCATCATTCTGGTATAAACATTCAAAGTCCAGCAACATACCAGTACATTGCTGGTCCTTGTTGGACATGTATTGTAATCTTTTTTTTCATGCAGCCTGTTGGCTGAACGAAAAAAAAAGATTGATCGGTGGGTATGCCCACCATTAGAATACCGCCCTTCATCCACCCACTTCTAATGATGGGCATACATGCACCATTTATATATGCCGAAGCATGGGGGCATCTTCCCGCAAAGGTTATGCCGCGTACACATGGTCAGACTTTTCCACGGGCAAGCCTCCGTCGGAATTTCGACCGTATGTACGCGGCATTAGGAGCAAAATCGCTCCTCTGCTCCTGCTGCCCCCATGCTTCGGCATATATGCTTTTTTTTTTTTAACTGTGGTGGCAAAATCACCTCCTACAGCACTGGAGTCGCAGGGATCAGGCCTGTCTCTGCGAACGCTGCAGTTATGTGTGTTGTGTTTTGCAAGTGACAGTGATCGATCGATACTGCACTTGGGTGGCCTGGGCTGGACGGAGGGGCAAAACGCAGGTGCTAGCAGGTATCTGGGCTGATCCCGCTAACACTGCGTTTTTGGGAACCCTAAACTGCTGGGGACGCTAGTATAGATCTGATCAGATCAGATATTGATCTGTTCAGATACTATACCACTAAGGGGGGTGTATGCTTCACGCGTGGGTGTTAGCGTTACTGGCACAAACCTGACGCTGCCTGGGGTGTGACGCAGACCCTCTCTGATGCTAAAACCTAATTGATATCACCCGCCGGGCGATCAGGGGGTTAAACCTTTATTGGGTTATATACGGCGGGTGCCCTGACACTATAAAAAGCAAACTAACTAACCAGCGTCACCCGTAACACTTATATGATGATCACTGGTGAAAGGGTTAACTAGGGGCAATTAGGGGGTTAAAACCTTTATTAGGTAATATATGGGGGTACCTGACGCTATATAAAAACCTGACGGCGAATCTAAAAAAAAATTACTGGCTACCGATCTGCATCACCGACACTAAGACAACGATCATAAAAACGATCGCTTAGCGACAGTGGTGATAGGGGGTGAAAGGGTTACCTGGGGGCGATTCGGGGGTTAAACCTTTATTAGATAATATATGGGGGTACCTGACGCTATAAAAACCTGCGGCGAACCTAAAAAAAATTACTGGCTACCGATCTGCATCACCGACGCTAAGACAGCGATCAGAAAAATGATCGCTTAGCGACAGTGGTGATAGGGGGTGAAAGGGTTACCTGGGGGGCGATCAAGGGGGTTAAACCTTTATTAGGTAATATATTGGGGTACCTGACGCTATAAAAACCTGCGGCGAACCTAAAAAAAATTACTGGCTACCGATCTGCATCACCGACGCTAAGACAGCGATCAGAAAAATTATCGCTTAGTGACAGTGGTGATAGGGGGTGAAAGGGTTACCTGGGGGAAATCAAGGGGGTTAAACCTTTATTAGGTAATATATGGGGGTACCCGACGCTATAAAAACCTGCGGCGAACCTAAAAAAAATTACTGGCTACCGATCAGCATCACCGACGCTAAGACATCGATCAGAAAAATGATCGCTTAGTGACGGCGGTGCTAGGGGGTGAAAGGGTTACCTGGGGGGTGATCAAGGGGGTTAAACCTTTATTAGGTAATATATGGGGGTACCCGACGCTATAAAAACCTGCGGCGAACCTAAAAAATATTACTGGCTACCGATCAGCATCGCCGACGCTAAGACATCGATCAGAAAAATTATCGCTTAGTGACAGTGGTGATAGGGGGTGAAAGGGTTACCTGGGGGGCGATCAAGGGGGTTAAACCTTTATTAGGTAATATATGGGGGTACCCGAAGCTATAAAAACCTGCGGCGAACCTAAAAAAAATTACTGGCTACCGATCAGCATCACCGACGCTAAGACATCGATCAGAAAAATGATCGCTTAGCGACGGCGGTGCTAGGGGGTGAAAGGGTTATCTGGGGGGTGATCAGGGGGTTAAACCTTTATTAGGGGGGTTAGGGGGCTACACTGGACCTAAAACTGAATGTACTGACACTTTTACAGTCACAAATGTCACTGATTGCAGTGATCACTAAATAAATGGTCACTGCAATCAGTGACACTGTGACTGGGGGCTGGGTGGTGATCTGGGGGGTGATCTGGGGGTGTCTGGGGGGGCCTGGGGGGGCGATTTATGTGCCTATGTGTCCTGGTGTCAGTGTAGTGTTGTGTGCACTAACCTGCATCTTCTCCTGTACGGCGCTCAGTATATGTGAGCGCCGCAGGAGAGATGACATCACTTCCTCCAGCCTGTGTAAACAGTACACAGGCAGGGGAAGCTCTCATTCGCCGGGAGCAATCGAGAGGGGGTGGCCGGAATCGAACGGCCGTCCCCTCATGCCGGATCGCTCCCGAAGGTAAAACGACCACCCAACTATACAAAGGCAATCACGTATATGTACGTGATTCTGCCTGTCGGTGCCATTCTGCCGACGTATATTTACAGTGGGCGGTCGTTAAGTGGTTAATCACTTGGGTGTCACACCTGAAAAATCACGCTGCTCTTGGGAAGATTTCTATCACTCACTACTTCTCTGGCAATACCCTGATTTATTTTGGGACTTATTATTCACCGAACTTCACTTTCTTGGCAAGCAATTTGTCTTTTTTGGGGGGGGAATTAACCCTTCACGGATTTGCTTTTGGAATGAACTCTTCACGGACTATGTTGTGTTCTTTTTGGACTCTGCATTAGTTTTCTTTTTAATTAATTTTTCACATATCATTTGTTTACATTTCAAGGTTTAACATTAATTTCACGCATGGTTTTAACCACATAGAGCTGCACTCTTTCCATTTTTTGCTATCTATCCTAAGTTTTTTGTACTGAACTTAAGTGCAAGCTGCTTTCTTATACACTTTATCATAATTTTTTTTATTATCATTTTAAATTAGCGCAGCGTTAGCCTTAGGGCTTCTTTTTTTTCTAAGGTCACATGTGTTGCAGGGTAAAGTGGAGTCAGGGCGCAGCCAGTGGGAGGGCAGCAAAAATCCTTGCACCAGCTCTGGTGGTCAGTGTAGTGGTGTGTAGTGGCCAGTGTAGGAGTCGGGTAGGTCAGTGCAGTGGACAGGTAGGAAAGTGTAATGGTCAGTCTAGGAATCATGTAGGTCTGTGTAGAGGTTGGTGTAGTGGTCAGTTTAGGAATCAGGCTGGTCAGTACTACTGTAGGAAGGGACTCAGGGAGTGCAAAAAGTCTGCAAGTTAGGGGGCGCAAATTTCTTGCCTTGCCCCGGGCGCTGACAACCCACGCTACGCCACTGTCTATTCCTCAAGGGAGTTCAACTGATTGTGTTCATTCGCATGAGAATAAAGGAGTGTTGGACTTTAATGGTGTGGGGCTCATTTCCTGACAGACATTGTTCAAGGTAATTCTGTGATGGAGGATCCAGGTGCACAGCACTGACCCGGAGGTAAAACAAGAACGTTGCTTATACCGCACTGACACATGTGGTGGAGGCCAGGCGTGGTGTCCCCGCTCCCTCCCCCTCTAAGATACCCCTAGACAAGAGAAAGACGAGCTGAAGACAAGAGCGGGGTGAGGGGGCCGCTACACTTGTATTTTACTCTGTGCACAACGACACATGTTTTTTTTTACATTTTTTTTGTCTTTACATTTTCAAAACCCATTTTTGGCTTTTCACCTAACATGGCAAATTTTGTTCATAATAAAATTACAAAACTCTCCAACATTCCTCCAAATACAACAATGTTTAACGTATATAGGCAAAATCTCAGACCTTTTTTAGAAAAACCAATGTCTATCTGTCCTTCATCAAAGATGGAGTGTTGTCACCCTGAAAAATTCGAAGATGCACACAATTTTAGGGAGGCTAAACTAGGTTATTTCCTTCTTCATCCCTGATGTCAACATGTGCTATCCGCCATCATGGGGGGATCATTCTACATGTTTTGGGGGGGCAACCCCTTCTTCCTTTCACCTACTTGAGAGGAAGAGGTTGCACCCCCAAAACACATACATGGAGATCCCGTGATGGCAGATAGCACATGTTGACCCACTGTGTGCATCTTTTAAATTTTTTGTAGCGACAAACTGCTACAAAAGTGAGCAAAAATTGAGAACAAAAAGGGGTGTTTTAGTCTATTCTCCCCAACACATCTATGATGTCCTTAAATGTATTCTCCATATCCTGAATCCTTTCTTTCATGAAGTCCAGTTGAGTACTACAATCCATTACTTGTTGTATGAGTCTTTGTGCACTATCCCTGGAGAATCGTGGACTTTCAGCAACATATTCATCCCCTAAAATAAAAATATAACAATCTCCAGGCCTACATCTCTTTTACCTGAAGCTGTGGTGACAGATACTGACCTGTTGTAGTGACAAGTTCAACCACCTCAATCAACCTCTACTTCCTCCAATTCTCCTTCCTCCACCTCTCCTTTATCCAATTCGACTTCCTCCACATCCTCAGGTTGGGCTTGTTGGGGAGATTGGGGTTCTTTAGAAGGTGTGGGGTTTCTGGGCTCCGAGGAGTGGTGTCCTTCCAGTCTTCTCTCCCCTATGAGATTGAAACAAATGGTACACTTAACACAGTGTTTCTCAACTCCAGTCCTCAAGGCGCCCCAACAGGTCATGTTTTCAGGATTTCCCTCAGATGAAACGGCTGTGGTAATTACTAAGGCAGTGAAACTGATCGAATCACCTGTGCAAAATAATGGAAAGCCTGAAAATTTGACCTGTTGGGGCGCCTCGAAGGACTGGAGTTGAGAAACACTGACTTAACACACACATATCTGAAGTCATAACTAGGAATATGAAACATTGCTTTCAGGTGGGGTACACTTGTCTGTTTTGGCACAGTTCCAAGCTGAAGACCAGATTGGAGAACTGAACAAAGCTAGAATCCTTACCTTTTTGTGACAATTTTATCACATGCCCCCCCCCCCCAGTACCCACTGCAGCACCTGTGGCGGACACCCTAAAAAGGTTCTTATGGTGGACCACACTATAGTGCTCCTGTGAGTGCAGATGTGTAAACAACTGCTGAGTGTCCTCTCCTTTACATTGATTTAAGTTTGCAATCATTCTCTTTTCAAACACATCATCTAGACAACAATGTCATAACATTTAGTGATTTTAAACATACTTATCTTTTTTTAATGAAAAAAGAACCGATATTGTCAAAACATCGTATGTAGTGTGCAAACGATGTGTCTAGATCGACCGATTACTGTGCACACTAAATTGGAGAAGATGTCATTTAAGAATGTTAGTTAATAAACAACTACAACAGGGAGCAACATGCAAGTTGTGAAATACAACAATAGGGACACAGGAGAAGTACTTACTTTTTTTAAGCATTCTGTTAATGCTCCGTAACTGCTCCGGCTCCCTCAGTTTGAGGTCAGACCACCTCTTTCTGAGCTGCTCCTTGGATCTTTTCACCCCGAAATTCTTCTTCAGACTTTTCACTACTTGCTTCATAATTTTGTCCTTCCGAATAATAGGGTGGGAATACGGCCCATGCTTTGCATCATATTTAGAATAGTTCAATATGGCCACCATCTCCGCCATCTCCTCAAAGGTCATGTAAGATGCCTTGTAGCGCCTCCTTGTTCGTGACGTTTCCCGCTCTGGGCGTGTCTCCTCATTAGAATTCTCAGAATTCACAGACACCTGCTGTGACTCCGCCATGACGCCTGCGCGCTGAAAGAGAAGGGGCGGCGAAACATCGAGAAAGAACGTCATGGGCGGGCGACGTGTGTCACGCATGCGGAGTGTATATAAAGCTAACACACATGTGACGTACCTACGTTCTGTGTGCGGAGGAAGAGTTAAGAGCGCTGAACGTTAAGACCGAAGGTATCATTTAATACTTGGTACATCAGTGGCCTATACTGCATAGAGATTGTAGAGGCATATATGGGCATAAAGATTGCTTGAGTTTAGAGTGTGATTGACATTTGTAATTGTGGCTGGTGTTTTGTCTTGCAGAAACAATGAATGCATTTCTGGAGAAAGAATTCATTGATAGATTAAGGGAGCTGACCGCTCTCTGGGAGACAAAAAATTCCCAGCACAAAAAAAGGGGTAAGGAAAGCAGCGCTGGAGAGCCTGCTCCCATTTGTGCAAACACGGGTGCCCAATGCAACCGCTGAGCAGCTTGACACCAAAATTGGGAGCTTGAGAGGCACATATAGGACTGCGCGCAATCGGGTCCTGGCATCTCAGAGGTCAGGAGCAGCAGCAGGGGAGGTATATGTCCCACATTTGTGGTACTACGACAGATTGGCCTTTCTGAATGACCACATTACACCGAGGGAATCACTGTCCAGCCTTCCCTGCAGCCAAGATGATCCTTCCCAGGATCAGGAGGAGCCTTCCATCTTGGATGAGGACCCAGATCTGTCCATCTGGAGCCAGGTATAGTATTTTTCAAACCTTTATTGGGAAAAAATTAATGATGTAAACTAGATGTTAAGATGTGACCAAATTTAGTCATTCAAGAAAAAGTGTTTGACATAGCAATAGACAGTAGTGGTCCAAAAAGTTTGGGAGAATATTACAAAATGATGGGGGCCTAATGAGAGTATTATAACCAAAAATGTATAAGTATTTGCAACAGTCAATGATCTGAACATTGTGGGGGTTCTTTACTAAAAGCAAATCCACTTTGCACTACAAGTGCAAAGTGCACTAAAAATTGCAAAGAAATTGCACTTGGAAGTAAAGGCGCTGTAAATCAGAGGGGTAGATCTGAAAAGAGGGGAAGCTCTGTTGATTTTATTAGCCAATCATGTGCAAGCTAAATTTCTGCTTTTTCTTTGCCTTGCATGTCCCCCTCAGATCTACAGCGAATGCACTTCCAAGTACACTTTCAAAGCAATTACAAGTGCACTCGTAGTTTGCACTTGTAGTGGATTGGCCTTTAATAAAAAAAACCCTGTGTGTGATTGATGAAACAAAACTCTAAAATATGTGACTTTTTTTACACAGGAGGAGGTCAGCCAGGATGACAGGTCGGAAAATGTCAGGCAGGAGGAGGCTGGGGTTAGTGGCAGAGAGGAGGTGCCTGGTCCAAGTGGCAGAGAGGAGGTGGCTGGTCCAAGTAGTAGGACAAGGTGTCAGGTGCCTCCAATCCGCATGCCACCAATAAGGGGCAGGAGGGATAGGGCTGTGAGTGTGGCAGCACTGGCCCTCATTAAAGAAGCACATGCCACCCTCCAGCAGCCCCCAACCCCTGATGAGGGCTATGCGGGATTGGTGGGTATGAAAATGACCCAGATGCAACCTGAGCAATGGCTACTTTGTGAGGCCCTGCTCATGTCCCTTTTAAATAAGGGGTTGAGGGGCAGACTCACAGAGATCACTGCTATCTGTGACCACGGCCATCCTCCTGCACCTTCTTATTATCCTCCACCTCCTTCTTCTCCACCTCCACCTACTTTTTCACAACCTCCTCCTTCTTCTTCTCCTCCACCTCCTTCTTCTCCTCCACCTCCTTCTTCTTCTCCTTCACCTCCTTCTTCTTCTCCTCCACATCCTTCTTCTCCACCTCCACCTCCTTCTCCACCTCCACCTCCTGACATAAGTACACCTCCTGAGGCACCGCCTCCAGCCAGGCGGACAAGGAAGGCTGCAGAGAAGGCTGCAGGGAAGCCTACCCTGAAGGCTGCAGGGAAGCGGAGCAAGAAGACCAGGAAGTGATTCCCTTGCTGTAATTTGGTCAGACAGAAGGCAGCCTGTTGTAGTTCCACAGACTTGGGACATGTATCTAACCTGCTGCTGTTCCTGACCTCTGGGAGTCCAAGACCAGATTGGGCACACTAATGTATGTGCTTCTCAAGGTCCCAATTTTGGTGTCCACACAGTTGCACAAATTGCAGCAGGCTCTCCAGGCTGCCTTCTAGTTTTGTTATTCTTATTTTGTAGACCACAATAAATGTTTTTTTTTTTACTGTTAATACTTGCCTATGTGTTTTTGTTAAAGCTAAATATTTAGCTGGTGAGTAGGCAGGTAATTTCCCAAAATTACAAAGCTAGATTTTAAATGGGACAGAACACCAAAAAAACGCCTTGAAGGCCAAAAAAGAGAAGATCATTTTTTTAGAATTATGTTAAATTTACACCGGAGGAAAAAAAAAAGGAGATCACTAGAAATGAAATACGATTTAAAAATGCATATCT
This sequence comes from Rana muscosa, assembly GCA_029206835.1. NCBI lineage: Eukaryota > Metazoa > Chordata > Amphibia > Anura > Ranidae > Rana > Rana muscosa. Next base: position 18,487,365 of record JARGYO010005626.1, read on the forward strand.
GCCAAAACAAATTAGAAAAAAAAAAAAAAAACCTTGCTCGAGAAAATAAAATAACATATTCATGAGATCTGCATTCAGAAATGTTGCTAAAAATTTGTCAGAAATCTGTGTGAAGATCTGCAGCCAAAAAAGATCATAATTGCTCATCATTGTACCATTCTAAAGAAGATTTTAATGTGCAGCATTTAAATGATGCAAAAATTATTAACGCGGGACGAATGTGCTATCTCCATTACGAACGCTAGCTTTACAAGAAGGTGCGCTTCCGTCTCATACTTCAGTCTGACCATGCGCGGTTTTGAAAGACTCAGAAAAACATACACACAAATGGTTTTCTCGTCCAAAAACAGTCTGACGAGAATCACGGCGAGAAAAAATGAGACTCCGACAAGAAAAAAGACCACAGGTCGTCTTTTTTCTCGTCGAGATTTTGGACAGTTTTCACAACGAAAAAGCATACACACGAACGGTTTTCTCAGCAAAAAAGCTCTCAACAGTTTTCTTGTCATTTTTGGCAGAGAAAACTGGTCGTGTGTACGCGGCCTAAGAGTTTGCTTTGGAGAAAATGATTATTACATATGATTTAAACTCTATATCCTATGCTTTTATGACAATTTTACCAAAGGTTTTCCTATGCTTTTATGACAATTTTACCAAAGGTTTAGTCTTGTGCCTCGTACACACGACCGTTTTTTCCATCGGAATAAACAATGATGGGTTTTTCCGACGGAATTCCGCTCAAGCTGTCTTGCATATACACGTTCACACTAAAATCCGACCGTCAAGAACGCGTGTGATTGTGTGATTTTATGTATATTCTGTAAATTTTAATAAGTAAAGATCAGAGATATTGAGGGGTATCTGTATTTCTGAAAACATGAGGTTGTGAGATTGCACATGTAGCCCTCAATCCTTTTGCCCATACCACTTTGTAAGATTTTTTTTTCTTTTGTCTAGAATAATTTTTAGTCCTAAAAACTTCCCAAATTCCTTCATATGTTTCAGGAACTTTGGTATTTGCATTTTGAGATCAACAGAATAATGTCATCTGCTAACATGGCTGATTTAAATGTAAATGATCCTGTATATATGCATGTATAGAGTGCTAGAGAGGCAAGGGACAGTAAGAGGTATTCAATAAAAATGTTAAATAGTAGAAGGGAGAGGGGAAAACCTTGTTGAATTCCCTTTTGAAGGGGATAGGGTGCAGACAGAGAGTTAGCCATACATGTTTTGGGCTTTAGGATGTAAATACGGATTTTAAATAAAATTGGCCCCTGAAGCCCATCTGTATCTATATTTTTTTACAAAATCAGCCTGAGTTGGAGAGATTGGGAAGTTTCTTGGCTGGCCTATCTGTCATTTTTTTGAGAAGCAATTTCTCATCTCGATTTACAATGATTCTAAAGGCAGAAGTTTTTTTTTTTTCCCTAAAGCATTCTCTGCATTAGGGAAAAATAAATGTTATATGTTAAACTTACCTTAGCCAGGTCTCTCTCATTCCTCATTGGCTCAGAGACAGCAGCAGGAGCCATGGGCTCCTGCTGATGTCAATAAAGCCAGTGAGGAGGAAGTGGGGGGGGGCAAGCATTCACAAGTGCTCCCATACCAAGCAGCTAGTTATGGGGGCACTCAGAGGGGGAGAGAAGCCAGGAGCACTGGCAGCAGACCCAAGAAGAGCAGGATTGGGGCTGTTCTGTGCAAAACCATTGTAAGGCAAGTACACTGCTCAAAAAAATTAAAAACACTTTTTAATCAGAGTATAGCATCAAGTCAATTAAACTCCTGGGATATTGATCTGATTAGTTAAGTAGCAGAGGGGGTTGTTAAACAGTTTCAGCTGCTCTTGGTGTTGATGAAATTAACAAGTGCACTAGATGGGCAACAATGAGACAACCTCCAAAACAGGAATGTTTTTTTTTTTTTTTTCTTACACAGCTTTTCTGACTGTTTTTCACTAGTTTTGCATTTGGCTAGGGTCAGTGTCACTACTGGTAGCATGAGGCGATATATCCTAGACCCTATAGAAGTTGCACAGATAGTCCAACTCCTCCAGGATGGCACATCAATACGTGCTATTGTCAGAAGGTTTGCTGTGTCTCCCAGCACAGTCTCAAGAGCATGGAGGAGATTCCAGAAGACAGGCAGTTACTCATTTGAGTTGTTTCCTTACAAAATAAATTGTTCAACCCTATACTGCACTTAGATCGGCGCTGCCTTTCTCTATCCCAGTTACTCTAGAAGAGCTGGAGAGGGTTGCAGAAGATCCTTAACCCTTCAGCAGGATCGGTATCTGCTCCTTTGTGCAAGGAGAAACAGGATGAGCACTGCCAGAGCCCTTCAAAATGACCTCCAGCAGGCCACTGGTGTAAATGTCTCTGACCAAACAGAAACAGATTTCATGAGGGTGGCCTGAGGGTTCGGCATACTCTACTGTGCCCTGTGCTCACAGATCTCTAGACAATGGCACCCAGACTGCCATAAGGTATCGGGATGAAATCCTTAGACCCATTGTCAGACTCTACGCTGGTGCAGTGGGTCCTGGGTTCCTCCTGGTGCATGTCAATGCCCAGCCTCATGTGGCGAGAGTATGAAGCCAGTTCCTGGAGGATGAAGGAATTGATACCATTGAATGGCCCCCACGCTCGCCTGACCTAAATCCAACAGAACACCTCTGGGACATTATGTTTTGGTCCATCCAATGCCACCAGGTTGCACCTCTGTTCAGGAACTCAGTGATGCACTAGTCCAGATCTGGGAGGAAATACCCCAGGACACCATCTATCGTCTCGTTAGGATCATGCCCCGGCATTGTCAGGCATGCATACAAGCACGAGGAGGCCATTTTTAATTGCTGCAATAAAATTTCAGCAAAATGGACTAGCCTGCTGCATCAATTTTTCACTTTGATTTTCAAGGTATCTTTGAATTCAGCCCTCTGTAGGTTGATCATTTTTATTTCCTTTATACAATGTGGCATCCTTCTGTTCCTACCACATTGAAAGTGGGGGAAAAAGTTGACAGGATATGTATCAATTTCTTACCTCTGCCTTAGATGTTGGATTTAACACAAGTGCAAGTTCCATAGGTGATGCAGTGTATGCAGTATGCTTACTGTAGCTGTCTAGCAGAGATCCAGGCACTTCGCTACTTCACCCAAGGGAACTCATCATTTGACCACACTAAGAACTTAATTCAATATTTCATATGTGCAATATATGACATTGGTGGTAGTGTCACTCACTTTCACCACATTTTTTGATCACATAATATTTGTTCACCAAGTTCAAGTATTTATGGTTTATTCCTTTTATGATCATTACACGTGCAAACAGCACCTCACCGGTGCCTTCCTACTTTGCCACTCCACAGTTTATCTGTTTTTGCTGGAGACTTTTGTGTACACATTTCATTATATTCTGTTATTAGGAGTGTTCATTTTTTGGTTTTCTGTTCCTACCACATTATCAGTATAGATAACCAGCATTATATTTTTCCCCATTGAGATATAATGTGTTTTTTTTTAAAGTGTTCCTTTAATTTTTTTGAGCAGTGTATAACATGTTTGTTATTTTAATTTTAAAAACTGAACATTTACAATCACTTTAACAATGATATTGGGTGGAAGAAGCCGACCAAAAGTGGATTCTTGCCTTATATTGGCAACAATCTGATATAAACTTCATTAAATTTAGGTGAACATGTTGTATTAGACAGCAGAACACAGTTAAACAGAGATGTGAGGATGGGAGATGTATAGTGTATCAGACGTTTGGACAATTCAGTGGATAGGCCATCAAGACCTGGCACTTTTGTCCATGGAAAGGTTTTTATTACAGCTCTCACCTTCTCTGCCACAATATCTGAATTAAGTGATACTAATGTTGTGGAAAATGTTATTAATGTATGTTGTCAGATGTCCCCCAGTGTCGGTTTTGCTGTAATGCGCTCATGTGAGCGTATTCGCACATACGGACTTTGGTGGAAGACTTCCTGTGGACACAGCGATGTTTGCTCTTTTAGGGATGTTTGTTTTATGGCTCACCAAGGGACTGGCCACTTCTTGGCATTGGCATTAAATGACTTTGAGCGGACAGATCTGCGTCCACGAGAACTATAGCATAACTATACGACAATTGTGGCCCATTGAGCCATAGTTTTCGTATGGTTCCCGTCATTGGAATCAGTGCACGTCACTGCTAGTCTATTTGAATGTATACATGTCTGTGATTGGTTCTTTTTTTGTATTCATGTATTGTATTAGCTGTATTTAACTATATCCTTATATGGCCATCTGCTGGGTGGAGCTCACACCCTGTGAGCTCACTTCCTATGGAGGAGGTCACATGTTGTGACATCACTTCCGGCTGGGAGTTTAATAAAAGACCGAGAGAGGCGGCTCCTGAGCAGGGTTTGCTGGGATGCCGAGATAAGAACAGTCTGGTGATGATGTCTCTTGATTTGAATGAATGGGGAACCGAATGGAAGGCGAGTGAATTTTAGCTTAAGGTGAAATATATCATTGAGACGAAATGTGTTACTATTAGAGACAAGATATCTGGCTGTGTGCTCTGCGTACAGCCTAATTTCGCTGACACTAAGTGTGTCTTTGAGAGAGGAGGTAGTGATACTGTTTCTAATGGGGTCAAAGTGTATTAGGCTTTTTTTGGGTCTATCTAAACATGCAATGGTGGACACTCATGCTGGGAAAGCCAACCACAGTATTGTTTGGCTTTAAGCCAAATTTCTCTGTGTTCTGCAGTCAAGTATTTTTTATACAGTACATATGCTTCTTGACTTGTTAATAGGCCTCAGCATATTTTTGCTTACTCCATTTTTTCTGAGGTTGCATAGACTAGGATTGCTAGCACATTAGACAGTTTTAGCAGTTTCCCAAAAACAATACAGGATAAAAGACATAGCTAGTATTGCAGATAGCATATTAATTCCACCCTTGTTTGAGATTACCTTTGAAGGTATCATCTAACATGAAATAGGCTCCAAATATCTAAACTACAGGTGCACAAGGTACCTAAAGTCCTCCTAAGACCATAGAAACTAGTGCATGTTCAATTGCACCTGTTGGTACAGCTTCAATCCTGGGAAGCAAGGAAGGAGACATGAGAAATATGTCCATTCTGGACATTTCCCTGTGCACCCAGGAGTAGTGCATAAAGTCTCTCCCTGTCAGGGACATGCTGGCCATAGCGCAGCAGATGTGCAGAGGCAGAGGCCATTGCGCATGCGTGGGCACAGTTCCAATGATATCCCTCCTGGCAGACATTTCCGGGCAAACGCCTATGCACATGCACGCACGTGTACACGTGAGTATGCACACGTCTGCGCACGTCCCATTAGCGCTGGCGCCAATTACAGTATATAAGGGTGGCAGATGCGCTAGGGCATTTGCTATCTGATCTGCAGCTTTCCCCCTGTATCTTGTTCCAGTGCCTGCCCTTTGATCTGATTGTTACCCAGCTTCCTGACTCCTCTGATTCTCTCCAATCCTGACCTCAGCTTACTTGACCCTGATTATCTCTTACTGCTGGATTCTCTGTTGCCAAACCTCTGCATGAACTTGACCATTCTTATTGATGTCTCTGATGTACCTGATCTCCTGTGTATAACCTGGCTTGTCTGACTTTGCACCAGTCTCCTCCCATTGCTACAGCCTCAACGTACCTGCATCTGCGGTACCCGGCACCTGCAACCTGCCTGCATCTACAGTACCCCTGCATCCACAAGTGCCTGCATCCACAGCCACCAACCGCAGCTCCACTTCCGCTGCCGGCTGCTACAGTTGTTACCCTGCTACAGAGAACATAGCAGGCACTCCTACCTCACCGTGTTCTCGTGGCCGCTGTTGTAAACTCAGTGGTTCATGAACCGGGGCTGTATGAGAGGCATTCCTCTGCTCGTCAGGCTCTACCTGAAGGTACATGATGCTCCCTATCAGGTGAAAAACCCTACATTCATCCTCCAAGCTGGTGGCAACCAACAAAGTAGTAAAATGCTTGTTCTGTGTACAAGGTGACCCGTGGGTAACTTTTGTTTCCCAGAAGGTGTTTCTCTGATGAGAAGGTTGTGGCAATAAAATCATCAAAAGAAGAAATCTTGTGGTTGATGTGGAGAGGTTAGATCAATAAGGCACTAAAAAAAGTTTTATTGTCAGAATTGGGGTCATAAATGTTGATAACAGTAATTTCCTGAGAATTAAACTTCAGTGTCACCTGAGAACATCTTCCCTTCTCAGTGATGTTAACTCTTAATTTGAAGTAGGAATACCTTGTTAATAAGAATGACAAACCTTTCTTTGCAACTTGCAGCAGGATCACCCACTGCTCTACCAACTCATGTTTTTTGCACCTTAAACTTTTTTTAAAGTCTAAAAATCCGAGTTAAGTTGTTGGGGGATATAAATCCTTTTACACTTGTAGCGGCCTCACCCCATCTCCTTTTGCTAGGGGTATGTCACATGACAGGGTGAGATGCGCTACGGCCCATGTCCTCCCCATGGCTGTGGGTGAGGTGAAGGCCAGTATCAGTATCTTCCTCGGGCCAATGTGCATTAGTCTTAAAACTCAGTCCTGCTATGCTGGAATCTCCCTTGCTCCCATTAACCAGAGTCCATACACCGATCACAGTCCAACTCTTGCTTTATTGTACGCTCCACAATAAACAATGTCTTAATAGTCAACTGGTTGGAACATTATTATAACTTGATACGATGGGATGAGCAGGCCGAGGCACTATCCTGATTTCAGTCTAAACCCCTGTGCTTTGACCAGGGGTTGTAGCAGCTTTGAATGGCATAGAACATAGAACTTGTGAGTCTCTACCAGCGACTCCATAGAACATAGATGGGAGTACCTTCGCTGCGCTGCGGCCCCTATCAGGGGAAGATGTCCCTCTAAGAGAGTTACCGGAGGCCCATCCGTCACCGGGTTGATGCTGCTCCGGGTCTCCGGACGGGTAACCTCCCCAGCCTCCTCACCTCAGATGCGGGTCCCCTCGCAAGGCGGCACCCTGAGATCACTTCGCCCTTGCGGGACCCAGTCGAAGTTACTGGGCCCCAGGCCTACGATATAGTACCTCACCCCAGGCTGAAGGTGCCTGGGATGGACCCCAACTTCATTCCGGTCAGGCCTAGGGTGCCTGGGCCAGAACCTTGAACCGCCCGCACCCAGGCCTAAGGTGCCTGGGTGCGTGAAGAGAACTCCTCCGAGAAAGAAGGAACGAACCTCGTGGCGAGGGCGTCTCCCCCTTTTATCTCCTTCCATCAACACCACGGCGGGTTCCCGGCCCCAGCCGTACCATCTCTGGAAAGGGACAAAAAGGGTAGCACTGTAGCAGTGATTCTACCCTGAGCCTGCGGGTACACCGCCACCCACAGGCCAAGGTGAGTAATACACCACTCAATCCTCCACGAATTACCAAAAAGGGGTCCAGAACCTTTCCTAATTATACACCTGGGTCACACTACCCCAGGTGTACCCCAACTAAATTTAAAGACCCCGCTACACACTCCCCCTGTGATTTGACGCTGGTCCCCAGCGTCAGGTGCACACCCATGTCTCCCAAGGAGTGGTGACATGAAGCGAGCCCCAGAGGCTGTCCCTCAAAATTTTGAATACTGCGTGTGCCAAGACCTGCTCAAGGGGAAAGGGAACTGTAAAATGATAAAACTCTTGAAAAAAACATCTGTCATGTACACATATACAATCCCTCCCATCACTGTCTAAGAACCACCCCATACTCAGTAGTCTTGACCGACGAATCTCCTGTAGAAGGGAACAAAAAAAAACCCAGCATCCTAACAATCTGTGTTAACTTGGAATGAATAGGTCTATCAGCCAAGAGACCTATTCGCTCCAATAAGTAAAGTGATGTAAATGCAAAATTTCAAACAGCCGTTGCACAACACTGCCACCTGGTGACAGTGCTGCGGTAATGACACTTGGTGAGATCTTCATTCTTCCTGCTTTCCCTACACTGACTCTACCCCCAAAGTCTCTGCCTTTGGCACATGAAGAAAAGGGAGAAAAGAAAAAAACAACAGCTCCCAAGTCTCCAGTGAGTAAAAGAAAAGCCCAAATCAAAACAAAACTAGGGCACAGTTCTGAGTGTCTGGGAATGTTCCTTCCAGAGAGTTCGATAAGCAAACAAATAGGAGTTCTCTTCTCCTAAAAATAGAATCTTGGATATGGCAAAAACAGGGGCTTTAGGTGCTTGTCAAAAACTTAAACTGAATATTCGACATCCTCTCCCTCCTTTCTGCAGATAAGTACTTTATCGCCATGAATGTGGCGCCCCAACTTCCAATCCGCTCTGCAATCTTTGAATTTCTTGGACACAGGCGGCGAACATGACAAGTATCGCCGAGCATGAGGCACTTTGAGCTTCTCCCAGACAAATTCGTCGTACCATCTCTGGCGCAAGACCTCAACTTCATAAAGTAAGTCCCGAGGCAAGTAGGGATATTTCCATCCGTACTCACGGGCGACTCTCTGGGAGAAAAGTCATTGTAATCTGGCTAAAGGAGGCATGACATCCCGCTCACCTTCTCTTGGTTGCACGATGGCTTCCAGGTGCCGAGGTACCTTCACTACCTCGGATGGCTTGGCTTTTGGCGCCCGCAAGGAAGCGCGCTGAATCCCCACTATCAACGCGGGGGATGTTGTGGAATGTGGAAGATTGGTCGGAGGACTAAACTCCCTCCTGAGCTCCGGAGCCTGCGCCCGGGGCGTGCTGTCTCCTATAGACATAGGGGAATCCTGTGGTTCACGTAGCACGGGTAACGGGCATTTGTCCCAGCCCTTCCGGTGAAACAGTTCATCTACTTCCCCGTCATCCCCACAGTCCGACAGCGATTCCAGGTCGGAGGTGTCATACATCTCGGCAGGAAGGTAGTCTTTAGTAGACGGAGAACTACCCTCCCTTGCGGGCTCCACCTCCAGTGGACCCCCGACACCTCCAACCACCACCACAGTCCCAGCCCCTGGCTCACCTGGACCTTTTTCAGCACTGGGATGTCCAGGACTCTTCCAACCAGGACCATCCAGGTCCGGCAAGCGGCAGGGTGAAGCTCGACCACGACCACAGGAGGCCTGCACCAGGCCTATCTTCCTCTTCGGAGGTGGCAGCAGGGAATCTGTGGTGACCGAAGCAGCATCCTCGGATTTTTCTCTCTCAGTCTCTGGTTGGGCAGTCCCGTCGCCCCGGTCAGCGCGTACGGGGACCTCCGCAAAGGCCTGGATCTCTCCCTCCGGAGTGGCGGTACCTGTGATGCAATTGAGGTGAAGGGCCCGGGGCCTTACTGTGGATGATTCAACCTCAAACAGAAATTCTTTACACGCTTCACAACGCCCAAATGGCTTTAGTTGGACCACCAGTCCCGAGCATCCGGGACAGATCACACCGAGGGCCTCCGTGTCTCTGCATGAGTACAAAGCCAACTGTCCTCGGGGCCTGAGTCTTATCCCCATGTCTGTAAGGGGAGCAGCAAAAGCAGTCATCTTCGTGGGGTATGATACCGGCATCCACGGGGAGCTTGAGGCCATCCCGACCACCTGCTGCTCCATCACGCGCTGACCACGCGCCGGAGTCTCCACGTGCATCTCCACATATGGCCAGACTCCTCCCACAAATTGCACATTTTCGCGGGCGTCCCACAGTCCCCGCCCATGAATTGCGCAGTCATGGGGTGCCTCGTGGCGCAGTGCATTAAACACCCCCACATGTAGTTCGTCACACGGCTGGGCTTTTCCCTCTTCCCGCTCTTTCTGCATGAGCCTCTCCCGGTTTTTCAGGGAAACTTCCACGACTTCGAGCACAGGGACGCACTTTGGCCAATCACATGGCCGACCTGCTCGGACCTCCTCCAGGCAGCAAAGTCCAGACACAGCCATTTCAAGTTTCAAAGTCAACACACATTTTATCCCGGACTCACGAGCCCCCACGTGTAGCGGCCTCACCCCATCTCCTTTTGCTAGGGGTATGTCACATGACAGGGTGAGATGCGCTACGGCCCATGTCCTCCCCATGGCTGTGGGTGAGGTGAAGGCCAGTATCAGTATCTTCCTCGGGCCAATGTGCATTAGTCTTAAAACTCAGTCCTGCTATGCTGGAATCTCCCTTGCTCCCATTAACCAGAGTCCATACACCGATCACAGTCCAACTCTTGCTTTATTGTACGCTCCACAATAAACAATGTCTTAATAGTCAACTGGTTGGAACATTATTATAACTTGATACGATGGGATGAGCAGGCCGAGGCACTATCCTGATTTCAGTCTAAACCCCTGTGCTTTGACCAGGGGTTGTAGCAGCTTTGAATGGCATAGAACATAGAACTTGTGAGTCTCTACCAGCGACTCCATAGAACATAGATGGGAGTACCTTCGCTGCGCTGCGGCCCCTATCAGGGGAAGATGTCCCTCTAAGAAAGTTACCGGAGGCCCATCCATCACCGGGTTGATGCTGCTCCGGGTCTCCGGACGGGTAACCTCCCCAGCCTCCTCACCTCAGATGCGGGTCCCCCCCTGAGATCACTTCGCCCTTGCGGGACCCAGTCAAAGTTACTGGGCCCCAGGCCTACGATATAGTACCTCACCCCAGGCTGAAGGTGCCTGGGATGGACCCCAACTTCATTCCGGTCAGGCCTAGGGCGCCTGGGCCGGAACCTTGAACCGCCCGCACCCAGGCCTAAGGTGCCTGGGTGCGTGAAGAGAACTCCTCCGAGAAAGAAGGAACGAACCTCGTGGCGAGGGCGTCTCCCCCTTTTATCTCCTTCCATCAACACCACGGCGGGTTCCCGGCCCCAGCCGTACCATCTCCGGAAAGGGACAAAAAGGGTAGCACTGTAGCAGTGATTCTACCCTGAGCCTGCGGGTACACCACCACCCACAGGCCAAGGTGAGTTATACACCACTCAATCCTCCACGAATTACCAAAAAGGGGTCCAGAACCTTTCCTAATTATACACCTGGGTCACACTACCCCCAGGTGTACCCCAACTAAATTTAAAGACCCCGCTACACACTCCATGTGATTATTTTCATTTCAACTTCATGTGATATTAGGTGAAGTACCATCGCTGCTCATTTTGATGAGGGGGGAGGGGGGAGCCAACTTTATACCGTCTTGAGATGCCTAACACCTGTGAAATGGTGAGATTGTGTACAGGGTGTGACAGGTTGATTGAGGCAGTAAGTTGTGTCCAAGGTAGTGGTGGGGTGGAGCTCAAGGTCACATGTCTAGTCCATTAGTGTCTGAGCCAGAAGTAGCATCTACTTTTATCTACTCAAATTTCCTTTTGGGTACAATGGATACTTCAAGAGTTTGTATCGACATCAGCAAGGCATGAAATAAATGTTGTTTTTAGAGCTGATTACTTTAATGGCCTATCTTACATTGCCAAAAAGATGAAGTTTGGCTTCAACAGAAAATAAAGTAAAATACCTGATGCTAATGTAGCTCGGGTACCCCTCCGGGCTACTCCGGATTCACATTTAGGTATTAAATGGGAACCAATGATTTCATTACTTTGGGTCTGCAGCAGGGATGAGCCGAACACCCCCCTGTTCGGTTCGCACCAGAACCTGTGAACAGACAAAATGTTCGTGTGAACTTTAGAACCCTATTAAATACAATGGACTTGAACGTTCGAAATCTAAAGTGTTAATTATAAAGGCTAATATGCAAGTTGTTGTCCTAAAAAGTGTTTGGGGACCTGGGTCCTGCACCAGGGGACATGTATCAATGCAAAAAAAAGTTTTAAAAACGGCCGTTTTTTCGGGAGCAGTGATTTTAATAATGCTTAAAATGAAAAAATAAAAGTGAAATATTCCTTTAAATTTCGTACCTGAGGGGTGTGTATGATATGCATGTGAAGTGGCGCATGTTTCCCATGCTTAGAACTGTCCCTGCATAAAGTGTCATTTTTGAAAGAAAAAAAGTCATTTAAAACTGACTCGCGGCTATTAATGAATTGTCGGCTCCCGGCAATACATACAAAAGTCATTGATAAAAAAAAAAAAAAAAGCGTGGGGGTTCCCCAGAATTCAATTACCAGGCCCTTCAGGTCTGGAATGGATATTAAGGGGAACCCCGCCACAAATTTAAAAAAAAATTGACGTGGGGTTCCCCCAAATATCCATTCCAGGCCCTTCAGATCTGGCATGGATTTTAAGGGGAACTCCACCCCAAATTTAAAAAAAAATGGCGTGGAGTCCCCCTAAAAATCCATACCAGACCCCTTATCCGAGCACGCAACCTGGCCAGCCGCAGGGGAAGAGGGGGGGACGAGAGCGGCCCCCCTCCCTCCTGAACCGTACCAGGCCACATGCCCTCAACATGGGGAGGATGTCCCCATGTTGATGGGGACAAGGGCCTCATCCCCACAACCCTTGCCCGGTGGTTGTGGGGGTCTGCGGGCGGGGGGCTTATCGGAATCTGGAAGACCCCTTTAACAAAGGGGACCCCCAGATCCCGGCCCCCCCTATGTGAATTGGTAAGGGGTACATTGTACCCCTATCATTTCACGAAGAAAGCGTAAAAAAATGTTTAAAAAAAACACACAAACACCTTGAAAAAGTCCTTTATTAAAAAAAAAACAAAAAAACATTCCAGCGGTGAAATCCAGTGTCCCGCGGTGATCCCGATGTCCAGCGCTGTCCTTCATTGGTTGTGCCTGAGCGGACCTGATGGGGAACTCCCTCTCAGTATTTTAAATGTATAGACCCGCCCCTTCTAAAGTTCCCCATCAGGTCCGCTCAGCGGACCAGATGCGGAACATGAGAAGGGGCGGGTGTATACATGTATTACCAAAGTGAGAGCAGTTCCCCATCAGGTCCGCCCCCTCAGTATGTCGGACCCCACCTACGTCATTGGCTTGAGCGGGGAACTTCCTTCACTATGTAAATTTAAATTACACAGTGAAGGAAGTTCCCCGCTCAAGCCAATGACGTAGGCGGGTCCGACATACCGAGGGGGCGGACCTGATGGGGAACTGCTCTCACTTTGGTAATACATGTATAGACCCGCCCCTTCTCATGTTCCGCATCTGGTCCGCTGAGCGGACCTGATGGGGAACTTTAGAAGGGGCGTGTCTATACATTTAAAATACTGAGAGGGAGTTCCCCATCAGGTCCGCTCAGGCACAACCAATGACGGACAGCGCTGGACATCGGGATCGCCGCGGGACACTGGATTTCACCGCTGGAAATTTATTTTATTTTTTTAATAAAGGACTTTTTCAAGGTGTTTGTGTGTTTTTTTAAACATTTTTTTACGCTTTCTTCGTGAAATGGTAGGGGTACAATGTACCCCTTACCAATTCACATAGGGGGGGCCGGGATCTGGGGGTCCCCTTTGTTAAAGGGGTCTTCCAGATTCCGATAAGCCCCCCGCCCGCAGACCCCCACAACCACCGGGCAAGGGTTGTGGGGATGAGGCCCTTGTCCCCATAAACATGGGGACATCCTCCCCATGTTGAGGGCATGTGGCCTGGTACGGTTCAGGAGGGAGCGGGCCGCTCTCTCGTCCCCCCCCTTTCCCCTGCGGCCGGCCAGGTTGCGTGCTCGGATAAGGGGTCTGGTATGGATTTTTAGGGGGACTCCACGCCATTTTTTTTTAAATTTGGGGTGGAGTTCCCCTTAAAATCCATGCCAGATCTGAAGGGCCTGGAATGGATATTTGGGGGAACCCCACGTCAATTTTTTTTTAAATTTGTGGCGGGGTTCCCCTTAATATCCATTCCAGACCTGAAGGGCCTGGTAATTGAATTCTGGGGAACCCCCACGCTTTTTTTTTTTTTTTATCAATGACTTTTGTATGTATTGCCGGGAGCCGACAATTCATTAATAGCCACGAGTGAGTTTTAAATGGACTTTTTTTCTTTCAAAAATGACATTTTTTGCAGGGACAGTTCTAAGCACGGGAAACATGCGCCACTTCACATGCATATCATACACACCCCCTAGGTACGAAATTTAAAGGAATATTTCACTTTTATTTTTTCATTTTAAGCATTATTAAAATCACTGCCCCCGAAAAAACTGCCGTTTTTAAAACTTCTTTTTGCATTGATACATGTCCCCTGGGGCAGGACCCGGGTCCCCAATCACTTTTTAGGACAATAACTTGCATATGATGCCGCGTACACACGATCATTTTTCCCGTCTGTGTGCTTTATGCCGTTTTTCTCGTTGAGAAAAACGGCAAGAAAAACGACGAGAAAAATTAGAACATGTTCTAAATTTTCTCATCGTTTTTTCCATCATTTTTTTCCGCGGCAGTTTTCCCATAGGGAGACACTGCCGCGGAGCCCACAGACAGTCGTTTTTCTCGACAAAGAAAAAAATGACGGGAAAAACGGTCGTGTGTGGGGGAAAATGCCGTTCCCTCGTTTTTCATTTTTTTTCATGTCGTGATTCACGGCGGTGTTTTCACCGCCGTGAATCACGATCGTGTGTACGCGGCATCAGCCTTTATAATTAGCACTTTAGATTTCTCCCATAGACTTTTCGAATTTGCCGCGAACACCCCAATTTGTTCGCTGTTCGGCGAATGGGCGAACAGGCAATGTTCGAGTCGAACATGAGTTCGACTCGAACTCGAAGCTCATCTCTAGTCTGCAGCAGTTACCTTGAGGTGATTTAGTTCGCATTTGCAGCGCTATACAAGTTCTCACTCACTCACTCACTCACCTCCCATGAGTGGATCCTTCAGCTCCGTTGTCTAGGTACACCAATATCTTCCAGGAATAAGGCCAATGTTCACACATGAGTAAAACCTAATCAGCAAGGCTTTATTCTTATTCACTTTGAGTTAACTTTGAGGAAAGCAAGAGCAGAGAAGTTGAAAGACGTAGGGGGAGGTTCAGGCACGCAACACTTAAATTCAGTATACACTCGTCGCCACTCAAGCCTGAGTGGGTTTTGCTCACCCGGATAGTCCCTATGAGAGCAGTCCTAGCAGCCGGGATGGAGCACGGATGTCAGAGATGATGGATCCCCCTCTAGGCAGGTCTCCAGGCCTCTCCCCGAGATAGCAGTACCGTCGCTAGTCTCTGCCGAGACTGTTTTTCCCCTGGAACTCCTTTCCTAAAGATGGGCCCCCTACAATCAGGCAGGCTGGGATCCTTCCCTGAAGCGTAGGCCCTTGCCAGCGGAGCTGGGCCTACAAGACAGCAACAGGGCCTCGGGCTGAAGGTGCCCAAGGCCTAAGCACATGAGGCACACTCACTGGACCAGAGGTCCCCCTTTAATGCCTTGGGGTCCCTCTGGAAAATCCGCCTGCCAAAATGGCGTCTGCCCCTTTTTACCCTCTCCCAGCATGCACAGTGGGCAGACCACACCCACTGCACGGCTGCCGAGAGAGGACACCCAAGGTGCTGTGATACCCCCCGTAGTTTAACCTACGCCGACGGTGACAGTGCCACCTGCAGGCAAAGGAGAACACTACTGCCAGGCAGCATCACACCCAGAACAGAACAACAATTGAATGATGATTGGTCTGAGCCCAACAACTGGCTCAGACCGCCCTTAAATTTCCACATAGCGCCCCCAAATATTGGGGGGGGGGCGCTACACTAATATGGCTATTTAGATTTATCTTTAGACAGCATGCAAACTTACTGTTTAATAGAACCAATATTGTCTTCATAGACTGCAGGAAAAAAGCAAAATGATATACATCTCTGGAGAATGGTGGCAATTTAGATGTATCTTTCAACATAAGAAATAACAATATTATATGGCATTTCCTGATATATTTTCTTTGCTTGTCTTGCTGTTTTCTCATTCTCTGTGTCTGTACATGGGCATATGGAGGAAATGGACACAAGTCTGGGGCTATACAGTATATTTGAGTTCAAATAATCTGTATCCTAAAGACACTTGCAAAACCTCTGTAGGAAACCTTTGTCTGTTTTCACACTGGTAAAGAAAGCATAATAAATGTATCTATAAATGTCCCTGTAGCCCAGTGAACAGGAGAGCTTAATATCTCCCTAGCTTTACACGATGGGCTGTAATTCCATCAGCTTCGGCTTATACTTCAGGCTGTTTCTAAAACAAACTGTACTTTTCTGTTTTAGAATTAGCTTTACTGTGAACTTTGTTTGCAAGCATTATTATGTTCTACCTCTGAATGCTGTCCATTTTAATGTAAATGTTCCACATACAATAGCAAGAAATAATAACAATGAAAAGTTACCAGAAAAGACATCATTTATGTTTAAAAACTGGAGTGAGACAAAATCTAAGCAAAATCTTATTTTTACAATCCATTAAACCACAAAATCTATGCTACACTAGAAGCTAATAAGATAAAGTGCTGTAATTTAATATGATAGTATTATTAAATAACTCAAATGTGATCTTACATATTCTCTACACTATAACATAAAGTTTATACGGTATAATGTTTCCTACATTGTACCCTTTTCCACTTCCAATTCCACTTCCACCGACTAGATGATTGGAGCGGAAGTTCTCTCCCCTGCCCCCTCGTCTGCAACCTTCTAAGAGACATCATAGGTCCCAGGAGGCTGCAGGACCATGAATACAGAGCAGTGTGGCAAACACATGTGCAGTGGGAAGCCTCAAGGAGTCATAGCTGCCTTCCCTTAGTAAAAGAGCCAGCCTGGGTGAGAACAGAGCTGTGGATCTCTGGATAGGTAAGTGTCCTTTTTGTAGTTTCTGACTTTTTTAAGACTGAAGAGCCTCTTTAATCCCTTTGGGCTCGCGCCTCCCAGCCCTTTAAGGGGTTTCAGATGCCAGGAGGCGGGGCGGGGTTTATGCTCACATGACCACTGTGATTGGCTGTCGCATGATCAGAAAACTCCCAATCACAAGAAGTGATCAGGAGCTTCACGTTAGCCACTGGTAACTGTGTCGGGAGCACTCAGGGAGTGCAGACTCAGTACAGCTGTGTCTGCTAATTGGTATGCAAATATGCGGACTCTCTGCACCATGGCCCACCCGTTAAGAGGCTGCATATTTGTGTGCTGTCGGTGCCTAGGGGGTTAAGTGTGTATTTTTTGCCACCATTGATGTTGTGCAAGATGATGGGCCTAGCTCATCCTATGACACTGGTATTTATTGAATGCATCCCTGAAATTTTACAAAATGGTTTGTGGGGAGAGGGTTTAAGAGAGGGCAGTGGGCCCTAATAGAAATTGGGCTTTAAAGCAGGACTTTAGTTAAAGAGTTAAAAAATAATAGCTAATTTAAAGATATAAAAAAACCTCAGTTAGACTTACCGGTAACGGTATTTCTACGAGTCTTTCAGGACAGCACCTGGAGAGAGCGCAGCTCCACCCCTTTTCCCAGGAAACACTGCAGTCAGTTTTCTTTAAAGACCGGACACTTCCACCATGGCCTCAGTTGTTTAAGAGTACCTCCAGCCATGCTGACATTAGATAAGCAGAACATAGCAATAACACCACATCTTATCATTACTTTAGGGCGGGTCATCGGTGCTGTCCTGAAAGACTCGTAGAAATACCGTTACCGGTAAGTCTAACTGAGGTTTTCTCACCTCGTCTTTCAGGACAGCACCTGGAGATGATAAAAGAGTACTTACTCTAGGGTGGGACCACTGCCTGTAGGACCTTTCTGCCAAATGATTGCTCAGATGCAGAGAGTAAATCCAACCTGTAATGGCGGGTGAAAGTGGAGAAGCTTGTCCACGTAGCCGCCTTGCATATTCTTCCCGGCGAAGCTCCAGCTCGTTCTGCCCAGGATGTTGCTACTGCCCGGGTTGAATGAGCCCCTACTCCTGTGGGAGGTTCTATCCCTGAAGCTCTGTAGGCTTCGCCGATAGCCATTCGTAGCCACCTACCTATGGTATTTTTGGACGCACTATAACCTTTACGTGGGCCAGAAAACAAAATAAACAGGGAATTCGATCTTCTGAATTCACTTGTTATCTTTAGATAGTGCAGTATGCACCTCCTTACATCCAAGCTGTGAAAGGCTTCTTCTTTCGTGCCCACTGGTGTAGGACAGAAGGAAGGGAGAACTATTTCCTGTGACCTGTGGAATACCGTTGCCACTTTTGGTAGGAAGCCCGGGTCAGTTCTCAGCACTACCCGGTCTGGAAATATAGAAAGGAAAGGTTCTATGATTGACAGGGCCTGTAGATCACTCACTCTCCTAGCTGAGGTAACTGCCACTAAGAGTGCTACCTTCAGGGACCAAAATTTAATCGTTGCTTCCTCCGGAGGTTCAAAGGGTCTTTTTGTCAGACCCTGTAGCACCAGAGATAAGTCCCATTTTGGGAAGAACTTAAAGGGTACTGGCCTAACTCTGGTCAGTGCCTTAAAAAATCTAACGATAAGGGGGTCCTGAGATAGTTGTCTCTCCAGGAACACCGATAAGGCGGCTACTTGCACCTTTAGGGTGCTAATCGCCAACCCCTTCTCCATTCCCTCATGGAGAAATTCTAATACAGAGATAGTCTCCTTTGGTGAACGGATCTTTTCTCTGCACCAGGAATTAAAACATTTCCAAGCTTTGAAATAGATCGCTCTGGTGACCTTTTTTCGGCTGTCCAATAATGTTGAAATTAGTTTATTGGACAAGCCCCTCTTTTTTAGGATTTGCTCCTCAGTAGCCAAGCAGCTAGTCTGAGGTGCTTGATATTGGGATGTTGTAGGGGCCCCTGTGTTAAAAGGTCCTTCTGTAAAGGAAGAAACCAATGGGGTTCCACCGCCATCCTCTGGATGGTTGAAAACCAAGTCCTTTTGGGCCAGAATGGGGCTACTAGGATTAATGTTGTAGGCTCCTTCTGTAGCTTTTTGAGGACCAATGGGATCATTTGGAAGGGGGGAAAAGCGTAGCACAAGTGGAAGGTCCATGGTTGTGCCAGTGCATCTAGACCCTCCGCTTGATCTTGCCTGTTTAGGGAGAAGTATGTTTCCACCTTCGCATTGGCGTGGGATGCGAACAGGTCTATTTGGGGAACTCCCCATCTTCCTGTTATCTTCTGGAATACTACCGGATTCAGACTCCATTCTGATTCCAGTACTCTTTCTCGGCTTAGGAAGTCTGCTATTTGGTTCAGATCTCCCTTTAGGTGTACCGCCGTCAAGGAGGCTAGATTGGATTCTGCCCAGGCCAAAATGTGGAGGGCTGAGGATAGCAACACTCTGCTCCTCGTGCCTCCCTGCCTTGTTATATAAGCCACTGCCGTGGCATTGTCTGATAACACCTGAATGTGGTGACCCAGGACTTGTTTCTTGAACGCCCATAGTCCCAGTAGAATGGCCCTCAATTCTCTCCAATTGGAGGATCTCCGGGCTTCTCTGTTTGACCATGTTCCTTGGGCCATCTGTCCATCCAGATGAGCACCCCACCCCCAGAAGCTTGCGTCCGTTGTCAATCTGTGTTCTACAGGGAAAGTCCAAAGCAGGCCTTTGTCTAAATTTGCTTGCTTCCTCCACCACCACAGCTTTCTCTGAACTTGAGGGGGTATTTTTATCAATTTTTCCAGCGACTCTCCGTAGGACCAATTCCTGAGAATTGTCTGCTGGAGGTCTCTCGCATGCAGACGTGCCCATTGTACCGCTGGTATTGAGGCGGTGAGTAGGCCTAGGACTGACATGGCTGCTCTGATTGTCATCGGCAGATTTGTTTGAGTCCCCTTTACTGCCCTCTGGAGTTTCTCTATTTTTTCCTCTGGGAGAAAAAGTCTTTCCTGTATGGAATTTATTGTATATCCAAGAAATGTTATCGTCTGGGAAGGGATCATTTTTGATTTTTCTTGGTTTATGATCCATCCGAGACTCTCGAGATGTCTTTTCGTCTCTTTTAGATCTTTCGCCAATAACTCCCTTGTCTTGGCAAATATCAGGAGGTCGTCCAGATATGGCACTATTGATATCCCCTTTAATCTGAGGGGTGCTAGAGCCTCTGCTATGACCTTTGTAAATATCCTTGGTGAGGATGACAGTCCGAAAGGGAGGGCTCTGAACTGCAGGTGTGAGATCGAGTCTCCCGTCTTTACTGCTAATCGCAGATACTTCTGTGATATTGGCGCTATAGGAACGTGTAGGTACGCATCCCTCAGGTCTATGGATGTCATAAAACAACCTGGCGTCAGGAGATGTTTCACTGAGAAAATTGTGTCCATCTTGAATCTTTTGTATCTGATGGACCTGTTTAGTATCTTCAGGTTCAAGATCAACCGGAATTTTCCTGACGTCTTCTTCACTAGGAAGATGTGTGAATAGCACCCTATCCCTTCCTCTTCGGGGGGAACAGCTATAATTACCTCTTGCTGGATGAGTTCTTCCAGTAAGGATGACATCCCTATAGACTTCTCCAGGTCTCGAGGAGTCCGGGTTACATAAAAACGGTTTGGAGGGGGTTGCGAGAATTCCAGCCTGTAGCCCTCTGATATTATTTTGAGGACAAATGGACTGGACGTCGCTGTCTTCCATTGTGGAAGAAAGGCCTGTAACCTTCCTCCCACCGTTGGCGGACTGTCACTGGGTGTTTGTGGTTTGGCCAGGAGGGCGGAATAGTACCCCTGACTTTCCTCTCCCTCTCTGGGACCTCCAAGGTCTTTTATAGCCCGTGTCTTTTTTAACCTCGGTTTGCCGAAAAGCACGAAAATTAGTTTTACCCTGAGGAACCACTTTCTTCTTTATTGGGAAGGCCTTCTTTTTATCAGCCGTTCTATTAAGTACGGCTTCCAAATCAGGGCCAAAAACTAAGTCACCGTCAAAAGGCAAACCACATAACTTCGCCTTTGAGGCTATATCCCCTGACCAGGTCTTAACCCATAAGGCTCTGCGGGCTGAGTTGACCAAGGCTGCTGATCTAGCTGACATTTTGATAGATTCAGCAGAGGCATCAGCCATGTACCCTACCGCCTTTTGAAGTATAGGCAGCGTGTCAAGTAGATCCTTACGAGAAGTTCCCGCCTCAATGTGAGTTTTTAATTGCTCCAACCAGTGTTCTAAGTTTCTCGCTACCACGGTTGATGCCATTGCTGGCTTAAAGTTGGCTAGAGTCGAATCCCATGCCTTTTTTAGTAGGGAGTCTGCCCTCTTGTCCATGGCATCTTTTAGGGTGCCCATGTCCTCGAAGGCCAAGTCTGTATTCCTTGAAACCTGCGAAAAGGCTGCGTCAAGCCTTGGTTTTTTATTCCAAACCTGCTGACTATCATCCTCAAAGGGGAATCTTCTCTTGAGGGATCTGGAAAAGAAAGGTGCCCTCTCTGGGTCCTTCCATTCTCTCTTTACTGTCTCGGAGATGTATTTGTGCACTGGGAACACCCGTTGCTTTACTTCTCCCATGCCTTGAAACATCTTATCGTGTAAGGATAATTGCGTCTTATCCTCTTCGATATTAAGCGTTGTGTGTATTGTTTTTAATAGATCGTCTACTTCCTCCAGGGATAACCTATAGCGGGAAGAAGAAATTTCCCTTTCTTCTTCCTCTTCTTCATCCGAACCTGTGGCAACATTTATCTCCTCATCCTCCGAGTCGCTGACCCCTCTGGGTGCAGGAGTACTAGGATGAGAACAGGATGGTGAACTGCCTTTCCTGTTTGGCTGGGCCGCCGGACGTCTATCCAAAAGGGAGCGGAATGACTGAAAAGTGTCCGCTAGTTCCTTTCGGAAGGAGCTTAATAGCTCCCCTGGTTGAGCAGCAGCTGCAGCTGAGGCAGTTTCCTCTTTTAACAGCTCTGCAATACATGTCTTGCATAGCGCTTTAGGCCATGTTTCCCTAAGCGTGTCTTTGCAAGACGGACATCTCCTCTTGGGAAGAGGAGAGGAGTGTTTGGTTTTGTCTTTGGCTTTAAGCTGAAATACACCAACACCATACTATATTTAAAACATTTTTAAAACATAATAGTAACCAAAACCTTCTAAATCAGCTGGAAAATAAAAGAGGAAGGAACTAACACTTTAGCCCTTACATTTATAAGCACAGCTTACCTAGTGTCTCACCCCCTGAGCCACCATAACAACAAAAAAACCAACTCTCTAGTAACAATCTCTAGGGAGAGTGGCACAGGCTCCTTTGCTTTCCCCCCAGGGGAGAAAAGGAGGGAAAGAATATACAAGACCCCATAAAGTATATATACAGGGACCTCTGTCCCTGCTTACCTGGGTCTGGCTGGTGTGAGTGGCTCCTGTTCCCACCACTGCCGCTTGTTCCTCTTCCATTGCGAGGTTGAAGTGGCGTCCGACAGCTCCTTTTTTGATTTTCCCGGTCCTTTCACCGCTGTGAGGACCGGAAATGACACCAGCCGAAGGCCGCCTCCTCCCCCTGCGTTCCAGCGGCCGGAACCGGAAGCCGCGTCGCACCACAGGAAGTCCCGCCCCCGGCCGGAATGACGCGCTCGCCATCCGGGACCCGGAAAACATGGGGATACAAACGAAAGAGACGCTGCTCGTCTCCTGAGGAGCACGCCATCCCTCCTTCCATGCCCCCAGTGCCGGTCTGATGAGAGCGGGCCCTCCCGCAGCCTGAACCCTCGCCGGGTATGAAGGGGAGAAGGTACCGCAGCATCCACCTCACGTAAGGGGGGGTGCTGGGCTGGCCTGGAACAAAAGAAAAAAACTAACAGGTATGCCCCATACTGTCTCCACCTGGAGAGAGCGCAGCATTACCCCTGGTTCCCCACAGCGCTTCCACCATGGTGGAGGAAACACTACAACTGAGGCCATGGTGGAAGTGTCCGGTCTTTAAAGAAAACTGACTGCAGTGTTTCCTGGGAAAAGGGGTGGAGCTGCGCTCTCTCCAGGTGCTGTCCTGAAAGACGAGGTGAGAAAATTATTTTCTGCAATACTTACTTAATTCAGAGCTTTTCCCCACGTCACTTATTTTCTGCCGCTAGATATTCACAGACTTCCAGATTGAATGACAGCCAGTATCACTAAACCCACTTCTTCTGGTGTGCTATAAGTGGAAAGCATCTCTTGAAGAAGTAATTTGTTTCCTACAACACCTAAGGACTTTATGAAATGTTCTGTCTACCCCATTTGGTAGCACAGCCTTCCTTCTTTATTATTTAGGTTGTGGGTTAGACCCATTTTAGAATGTTTTATGTGCACACATACGTTAAAGCATCCCATCCTAATTGTGACACAATAGCACATGATATATATTTATAAGTAATCTCTTGCACACACTGTTTGGCCATTTCTTATTATTTATTTAAATGTTTGTATTATGCCGTGTACACACGATCGATTTTCTCGACAGTGAAAACACAGTTGAGAAAATTGACGGGAAAAACGAGGAACGGCTTGTTCCCCTACACACGGCCGTTTTTCCCGACATTTTTTCTCTTGGTCGAGAAAAACGACCGTGTGTAGGCTCCCCGGCAGTGTTTCCCTATGGGAAAACTGCCACGGAAAAAAATACCGTGAATCACGACGAGAAAAATTAGAGAATGTTCTAATTTTTCTCGTCGTGATTCATGCCGTTTTTCTCGTCAAAAGAGAAAAAATTTAATTTTTCCCGACGAGAAAAATGGTCGTGTGTACGCAGCATAAGACTTGAATCTTCTTTAAAAATAACCATACTTAAACCTGAATTTGATTTTGTATTATTGGAATTATTATGATGGTGAGTCGTTATGCTTTTTTATATAAACCTTTTCTTTTTTTTTATTATGTTGTTCATAAATGTAGTCATTGTGAATGCAGCAGCATGTGTTCCGGTGTCACTGGAAAACTTGCTCATTGAATAGCCTATTTATGGTAAATCTTTGCAAAATCTTTACTATTGCCTGGCCAGGATGACAGAAAACTGTTGTAAATCATTAACTAAATGTGGGGCAACCTGACTATTTCTAATTGTTATTGCACCTTGTTTTGTTATTAACAACCTCGCGCCTGCCGTACGACTATATACGGCCGCAAGGTGGCTCTATAAACATGGGAGGCCGTCTTTTTACGGCCTCCGCTCCTCCGGCCACTGGGGGGCGCGCACGCGTTCCCAGCGCGTCACTGTGATGCCGATGCGCGTGCCTGGCGGCCGGGATGTCCTTAAGGTACCCGGGATCGCCCGTTACACAGACAAGGGCGTGGATCTCTGCGTGTAAACACAGAGATCCACGTCCTGTCAGGGAGAGGAGACCGATGCTGTGTCCCTTGTACATAGGGACACAGATCGGTCACCTCCACCAATCAGTCCCCTCCCCCCCACAGTAGTAATCACTCCCAGGGCACACATTTAACCCCTTCCTCGCCCCCTAGTGTTAACCCCTTCCCTGCCAGTCACATTTATACAGTAATCAGTGCATATTTATAGCACTGTTCGCTGTATAAATGTGAATGGTCCCAAAATAGGGTCAAAAGTGTCCGCTGTGTCCGCCATAATGTCGCAGTCACAAAAAAAATCACTGATCGCCATTACTTATAAAAAATCTAAAATTATAAAAATGCCATAAAACTACCCCCTATTTTGTAAACACTATAACTTTTGTGCAAACAAATCAATGAACGCCGATTGTGATTTTTTTTTTACCAAAAATATGTAGAAGAATACATATCGGCCTAAACCGAGGAAAAAAATATTTTTTAAAAAAATTGTCGCTCTTTCTTTGTTTATAGCGCAAAAAATAAAAACCGCAGAGGTGATCAAATACCACCAAAAGAAAGCTCTATTTGTGGGAAAAAAAGGACGTCAATTTTGTTTGGGAGTCACGTCGCACGACGGCGCAATTGACATTCAAAGCGTGACAGTGCCGAAAGCTGAAATTTCGCCTGGGCGGGAAGGGGGTATACTGTATGTGCCCAGTAAGCAAGTGGTTAACTACCTCAATACTGCTGCATCATAAAGAACATGGTAAAGAGGTTGACTTGAATTTCTGGAGTACAGTTGCTGTGCTCCAGAAAATATATTAATGAATGGCTGAGCTGTCATTGGACAGTCACAATGTACAGAGACAATCAGAGCGCTCTGTACCTTGTGATCGCTGTTCACCAATCAAGCTCCCCTCCCTCCTTTGTGAGGAAGGAGGATTGTGGCACATCTAAGGTGAAGGTGAGGAAAATGGAAGAAAAACCTAACCATAACCATAAAAATGCTCTGTGTAGTTATCTATTTTTAATCCACTCTGGTCTGGTCACGTGATCCTTACATAGGGGAGCCCTAGCTGCAGGATCATATGACTGAACAGGAGTGGATTAAAAATAAGTAAGCGCACAGATCTTTCTTATACAGGGTACGCAGGATAGATGGAGCCTCTATCCCCTGAAGATGCTGTTTGCAGCAAAAAGCGTTGGGTGGGGCCAAACACGTGACGTCTTTATGCACGCTAGCTGGAATCCATCTGTGCTTATCATTTGTTACATGCCCACGATTGTCTTCTTATTGTAAGTACACCATATTGTCAAAAGTATTGGGACACACATGAACTTTAATGGCATCCCAGTCTTAAGCCCCGTACACACGGTCTGACTTTTTGCCAACAAACTTCATTTTGAGCAAATTTGACAAAAAATCCGACCGTGTGTACACTCAATCGGACAAACTTTTTTGGTTTTTATCGGACAAAATTTCGGTCTGCAAACGGACAAACTTTCGGCCAACAAAAGTCAGATGGAGCAAAGTCCGACCGTGTGTACAGAAAACCATCGGACTTTTGTTCGATGGACAAAACAAATAATGTTAAAATCAACCAACAATAGCAGAAGTTGACCAAAGGGTGGCGGTAAAGAGCAGAAAAACCACGTGATGTTGGAAAAAGTTTTGGGAAAGTTTGCAGAAAAGTCCTGTGGTGTGTATGCTATGGATGTGCCCGGCCAACTCCGTTCGGGCTAAAATCCACGGAAAAGTCCGATTGGAAGTCCGACCGTGTGTACGAGGCTTTAGTCTGTAGAGTTCAATATTGACTTGACCCACCCTTTGCAGCTATAATAGCTTCAACTCTTCTGGGAAGGCTGTCCACAAGGTTTAGGAGTGTGTCTATGGGAATGTTTGACCATTCTTCCAGAAGCGCATTTGTGAGGTCAGGCACTGATGTTGGATGAGAAGGCCTGGCTCACAGTCTCCACTCTAATTCATCCCAAAGGTGTTCTATCAAGTTGAGGTCAGGTCCACCTCAAACTCACTCATTCATGTCTTTATGGACCTTGCTTTGTGCACTGGTCTAAATCATTTGGTGCAGGGGGGATTATGGTGTGTTTTTTTTTTCAGGGGTCAGGGTCGGGCTTGGCCCTTTAGTTCCAGTGAAAGGAAATGTTGGAATTATCAAGAACTGTTTGTGCATGTTCTCCATCTCTTAGGCTTATTTAAGGACACTTAACTGGGCATTTGCGAGATGGCAATTATATCCTGCACACACCCAAGCGTTGTTTTTCTTTGTTATAACTATATACGGTAATATTCTAGGATTGTAAGGTGTGCTGACGCAGACAATAAAGTTAAGTCCAATGAGCTGCTAGGATACACTTAGAAAACGTATGACTTCTGTAACTTCCTTTTTCCACTATTGCAAAAGGCTGAACCCGTGGTTACCGGATGTGACTCCTGGCTTGAAACTATGTATGTAAGGACTTCATCCATATGTATCAATGCTTATGAATAAAGCTTCTTCCTTGCTATGGACTGTGAGATTTCATTGATCTAAGGTGACCAGGAGATTTTCTTGAGATCGTGGGGGCTCATCCGAGACCTGACCATCGGGTGCCATTGTCCGTGGACCTCCGGTTGATCGGTGAGTAATTTGAAAATTTCGCCAATAAAAGACCCCCGTCAGACTGACCGTAAACAGGGGCCAATCAGAGACCGGATATTTGGTCCGAGGTCCAGATTCATCATAACCCGTAGATCTTGTTCTCCCGCTCAGAGTAAGGTAAGAACCTTTTCTTTGGTTTATGATTCTAGGGGAAATAGTGTTTTCTTGTGGTCTTTGTATTGCAGTGATTTTCCTATGTATGATATTGATAGTGATATTTAAGTTTGTTTTTCTTTGTGTTCTTTTTTGGTTTAATAATGTTAATTGAGAGAGAGTAAGGATACCGGTGACCCCAGTAGGATTCTGTAGAGGGAATCTCTGGGGTGCTGAAGACAGGGCCATTTGGACCATGGCCAAGGTAACTAGAATTGGGTCCTCTGCCTGGGTAGAAAAAGACAGTTTAAGAAATATAGTGAGTCAGCGATGTATTGTTAGAATTGTCCAGACATCTAAGTGCACTTCCTCTTTTGCGTGTGTGCACGTGTAATGTATGTGTGAGTGATCTCTAATCAGATGACTAATTTTACTATTTCTGTTTTTAACTAACTGCATTCTTCCTTGCAAAAAAAAAAAAAAAAAAGAAGTGAAGGTATAATTTTTTTTTTTTTCTTCTGGTGTGCTATAAGCTATAAGTGAAAAACATCTCTTGAATAAGTAGTTTGAGGGCCTATTTCCGTACCAGCAAAAGTTTGGAGGACACCTTCTGTATCATTTGTGGCAGTGAAGATCAATCTGATGACCCTGATGATAAATGAAAAAATATCCAGCATTCTACATGATTCCCACACTAAGTTTCTAAAAGTGTGGGCCCACTGGTGGCCGTATGCTCTCCCCGCCCTGCATTCAACAAGCCTAGGCAACCAATAATTGCTGATATTTTCACCCAAGCCTGCAGGAGCCCTCTCTGCCCCACCTTTTCACACCTCCCTACCCTTCCCTTCCTTCTATTTCCCATTTTTCTACCCCAGGAATTTTTTTTCTCCTCTTTTTTCCCCCCTCATTTAGTAATCAGTTTGCGAGTTCACTCCGTCTGTTTCCTTATGGTATGCCCCTAGGCCCACAGGCTTAGGCAACCTATGTGGACCTACGTTTTCTACTGTAAGGTCATCCAGTTGACATTTTGTATTACTAAAATGTTTAGCTGCACACAATATTACTCATACCTTTATTCCATGTTCTTTGTTGTGTACCCCCTGCATGGGTGTTCAGTTGTCATGTCATTTTTGTGTGCATCAATAAAAATTATTGTACCAGAATAAGTAGTTTTTCCTACAACACCTGGGCACTTTGTGCCTGCCTTGTTGTTCATCTTTTTTATTATTTAAATTGTGGGTTTGACCCATTTTATAATGTTTTATGTGCTCAAATACAAAACAGCATCCCATCATATCTGTAACAACTTGTAGACAATCAGGCCACTTCCTACAAATTCAAAGCGCTTTATGGGATAGGTGAAAATATCATAATAGGTGTAAAAAACAAATACCCTATTTAAGGCTGAAGCTGCTACCACATATACCTGCCAATGGCAAGCAAATTAGACTTAAAACAGATAAAAACATTCATCAAGGCAGCGCTACATAATCAAACACATTCCCGCTATTCCGGGTGTGCTATCATGAAAGTGCATGTAAGATTAAAGTCCAAATAACCGCTGCAAATATGTAAACACTTCACATTAAATGTTTAGTAGAGTCCAAAAAGGCAAAAGTGCTTGATTACGTCCTAGATATAACCATTTCACCATCACCTCCAAATGTATAGAATTGGGGGGTAAAAAATCCCCCTATAGATCATACTCTTACCAGACTGTGCTGGGTAACAGGCACAGAACACCAGATCGTGGTTTCAATCCTCTCTCTGGATAATTAATCTCGGCCGGGAGGAAGGGTCAAACACTAATGAACTCATTCACATGGAGAAAAAGGAAAACTCCATAGCGTAATCCCGTTTTAAACTGATTTATTAAATTAGTCCTACAAGGGGGAATCTAATTTAATAAATCAGTTTGATGCGGGATTATGCTATGGAGTTTTCCTTTTTCAATCTTTTTCAGTCTTACATACAGTACTTGTTATTATAATGCTCTGCATGATTGCTAACATAATGAGAACACAAGCCACTGTTCCTTTACAATCAAAGAGTTTTTTTTTATTATCATACTGTATACTATTATGGTAAACATCATAGTGTCAGAAACCCTTGCCTGAGTTGTCCCTTTTATAATGTTTAACCCCTTGCCGACCAGCCTCCGCAGTTTTACTGCAGCAGGTTGGCTCGGCTGGGCAAATCAACGTTATCTTACGTCGCTTTTTCTTTTGGACACTAGGG
This sequence comes from Rana muscosa, assembly GCA_029206835.1. Classification (NCBI taxonomy): domain Eukaryota; kingdom Metazoa; phylum Chordata; class Amphibia; order Anura; family Ranidae; genus Rana; species Rana muscosa. Next base: position 18,516,408 of record JARGYO010005626.1, read on the forward strand.
GTGCGCACGTGCCGCCAGAGGAGCGCGCCCGCAGCGTGTGCCCAGGGCTGATGCAAGTGCCAGGAGGGCACAATAACTGCCGGGCACCCGCGATCGCTCGTGACATAGCGAGAACTGGGATCTGTGTGTGTAAACCGGGATCTGTGTGTAAACACAGATTCCGGTTCTTTCAGGGGAGAGGAGACTGATCGTGTGTTCATACTAAGTATGAACACGATCTATCTCTCCTCCTAGACAGTCCCATCCCCCCTACAGTTATAACACACACTAGGGAACACATTTAATCCCTTGATCGCTTTTTATAGCACTGATCGCTCTATAAATGTCCCAAAAATGGTCCCAAAAATTTGTCAAAAGTGTCCAATTTGTCCATTGCAATATCGCAGTCCCAATAAAAAATGCAGATCACTGCCATTACTAGTAAAAATAATAATAATAAAAATGCCATAAATCTATCCCCTATTTTGTAGACGCTATAACTTTTGCGCAAATCAATCAATATATGCTTATTGCGATTTTTTTTTTACCAAAAATATGTAGAAGAATACATATCGGCCTAAACTGAGGAAAAAATGTGTTTGTTTTAAAAAAAAAAGTGAGATATTTATTAAAGCAAAAAGTAAAAGATATTGGGGATAATTTACCAAAGGCAAATCCACTTTGCACTACAAGTGCAAAGTACAAGTGCAAAGCTTCCCCTCATTTCAGATTTACCCCTCGGATCTACAGTGACTGCACTTCCAAGTACACTTTCAGTGCAGTTTCAAGTGCACTTTGCACTTGTAGTTTGCACTCCTAGTGCAAAGTGGATTTGCCTTTCGTAAATAACCCCTATTGTATTTTTTTCAAAATTGTCGCTCTTCTTTTGTTTATAGCGCAAAAAATAAAAAACCGCAGAGGTGATTAAATACCACCAAAAGAAAGCTCTGTTTGTGGGAAAAAAAGGATGCAAATTTTTTTGGGGTACAGCGTCGCGCGCAATTGTCAGTTAAAGAGACGCAGTGCCGTATCGCTAAAAATTGCCTGATCATTGAGCAGTCAAATCTTCCGGGGCTGAAGTGGTTAAAGACCACAGTTCATTTCCTTCATGTACTGTAAGTCATTTTGTTTTTAATGTACTTGTTTTTTCACTTTTCTGTAAAACAATTTAAGGAAAAAAATATTGTTTCTTGATAAAAAAATTGCCCCTACTTACCTGGCAGAAAGCAGCGAGAGCACCTTGCATCTCTATACAGCTTTCTGCCATGTTGTTACAATTTTAATAGAAGATGGGAAGACTGTTCAAGGTTATTGCTTATTGCCCAGCAAAATCAGCACAAGTATAAAATAGTACAATTGATTTTGATATCTCAACAATTTGGAATGTTCAAACTAAAATGTTCACAATGTGATCTCACTTTATACATCACATAACTAATTGTTTTGCACCATCATATTTTAAAAATCAATGTAATAAATTTAAAATAAAAAATATGCAATGACATCTGCATATAGTATACAGTACATACCATGTATTGGATATATTTACATGTCTTAAACTGGGATCATTATAGAACACAGGACACCTGCCACAACAGATCAATATGCAGGATCAGTTTACATGATGCTACTGTAATACACTTTTAGTTAGGGGAGAATAACAGAAAGAACACCATGGAGACTCCAGGCAGCTCTTTGTTACCCGTGGCAGAGCTGGGCATGCAGGAGAGGGTCACTTCCAAAAGCTGGCTATGGGAAGTGCAGAGGTAACAGAATGAGAACTGCTGGCAGCTGATGTATCGCAGTGTCCTCGATGTGCTCAGGCACTAGTGGGTGAAGATTATTCCGGAGATGGTAGCATTTGAAATTGATAAGCACTGCATTTCAAAGAGTGCCTCTTGTCAATACTGGGAAAATCATCTACAAGAGAAAAAACATATACAGTACATGTATTTCAGCAAAGTGCAGGGAAAAAACAAAGCCACAATTCTAACATCTTTAGCCTCGTACACACGACCGAGTTTCTCGTCCAAAACCGGCAAGAAATGTGCCGCAAGAGCTTTTTTGTCGAGAAAAACGTTCGTGTGTATGGTTTTACGACGAGAAAATTGCTGAGAATCTCGACGAGAAAATAGAGAACCTGCTCTCTATTTTCTCGTCAGGATTCCAGATTTCCTCGTCGTGTTTCTCGTCGGGCTGTTTTGTGACGAGAAAATGGTTCGTGTGTATGCTTTTACGACTCTTCCAAAAGCGCGCATGCTCACAAGCAACTATGAGACGGGAGCGCATCTTCTGGTAAAACAAGCCTTCGTAATGGAGAGAGCACATTCGTCACGCTCAAAAATATTGCATCGTTTAAATGTTCTGCATTGAAATCTTCGTTAGAATGTTACATTAATCAAAACGAGTGACCTTCTTTTGCTGCTGATATTCACACAGAGTTATGACTTATTTTTTAACCTTTTTCATGCTGCTCTTAAGAAGATTTATGTGTATTATATCGTGCAAGTTTTTAGGAATAATTTAAATGGTAATATTTTTAAAAATGATGTTAATTATAATTTTGCAATGTTTTGGTAGTGATCTCCCATTTAATTTTGGACTCTATATTAGTTAAATTTCCCACCATGTTTTTTTGATAATCAGATTTAGTTATTCTTTTGGGGGGTTGTTATCTGTCCCTTTTTTTGTCAGTCAAATGTATCTGCTTACTCCAAAGCTAGATTTTTAATTTTTACAAATACACATAGTCAAGTATGAACGTAAACAAAAATCACATTTATTCATGTTTAAAAATAAAATAAAGAGAAGGCAGCACTGGAGAACCTGCTGCCATTTGTGCATCCCAGGGACCCCAGAGCACACAGCAACCCTGTGTGGACACTAAAATTGGGAGCTTGAGAAGGCCAACATTTCTGAACACAATCTGATGCTGGCCTCCCAGAGGTCAGGAACAGCAGCAGGTGAGATATATGTCCCAAGTCTGTGGTACTACAACAGGCTGCCTTCTGTCTGACCACAATGAAGCAAGGCCATCACTTCCTCTTCTTCCTGGCAACCTTCCCTGCAATCTTCCCTGAAGCCTTCCCTGCAGCCTTCCTTCTTCGTTTGGCTGGAGGCTGGCCCACTGGAGGGGTACTCCTGTCAGGAGGAGGAGGAGGAGATGTAGCAGAAGGGGGTGGGGCAGAAGAAGAAGGTGGAGGTGTAGCAGAAGGGGGTGGGGCAGAAGAAGGTGGAGGTGTAGCAGAAGGGGGTGGGGCAGAAGAAGAAGGGGGAGGTGTAGCAGAAGGGGGTGGGGCAGAAGAAGAAGGGGGAGGTGTAGCAGAAGGGGGTGGGGCAGAAGAAGAAGGGGGAGGTGTAGCAGAAGGGGGTGGGGCAGAAGAAGAAGGGGGAGGTGTAGAAGAAGGGGGTGGGGCAGAAGAAGAAGGTGGAGGTGTAGCAGAAGGGGGTGGGGCAGAAGAAGAAGGTGGAGGTGTAGCAGAAGGGGGTGGGGCAGAAGAAGAAGGGGGAGGTGTAGCAGAAGGGGGTGGGGCAGAAGAAGAAGGGGGAGGTGGAGGTTGAGGTTGGGTCAGTTGTGCCACCTCACATATGGCGGTATTGGGGGTAATTTTCTCCATCACCCCCTTGTTGAGCAAGGTAATGAGCAGGGGCTCGCATAGGAGGCGTTGCTCCATGCTCATCACCTTGAACTTAGCCTCCACTAGTCCGGCAATGGCCTCTTCAGGGGATGTGGGCTCCTGGAGGGTGGCATGGGCCTCACGAATAAGGGCCATTGCTGCCTCACTCGTGCTCCTGTCCCTCCTGCCTCTTTTGTGAAGCCGGATGGGAGGCACCTGGGATCTGGTGCTTCTCCTTTGCCCTGCCACCTCCTGTCTGCCACTGGGCCCTGCCACCTCCTGTCTGCCACTGGGCCCTGCCACCTCCTGGCTGCCACTGGGCCCTGCCACCACCTTTCTGCCACTGGGCCCTTCCTCCTCCTGCCTGACAGTTTCCAGACCCTCCTCCTGGCTGATTTCATCCTGTGTATGAAAAAGGGACATAGTTTAATATGTTCGTTTAATCTTTGCATCAAACTTTGTAATCCTGATTGAAGCAATTAGAATGTAAATCCATAAATCCTTGCTTTAAATTTACCACTACATCAGATTGACTATTTAGCACCCAATTAAGTGCAGAATAATGTCTACAGATCTTGATTTCACTTGTGCAATCCAAAATAGTTTATGTTTGTCATCTTGACATATTTGTCAAACATTAAGTTTATCCCAATACATTTTCGAAAAATACTATACCTGGCTCCAGATGGCCAAATCAGGATCATCCAGGATGGCTGCCTCCTCTTGCTCCAGAGAAGGCTCAGGTTGGCTGCAGGGAAGTTTGGGGGGAAGAGTGGAGAGTGATGGCCTTGTCTCAATGTGGTCATCCAGGAAGGACATCCTGTTGTAGTACCACAAAATCGGGACATACACATCATCTGCTGCTGCTCCTGACCTCTGAGAAGCCAGCACCTTAGAGCGTTCAGTCCTGTAGGTACCTCTCAAGCTCCCAATTTTAGTGTCCACTTGTTTTGCTGTGGCTGTGGGCACCTTGGTATTCACAAATGGGAGCAGCTTCTCCAGCGCTGCTTTTCTCACCCCTCTTTTTTTGTGGATGGGGTTTTTCGTCTCCCACAGAGCGGGCAGCTCCCTTACCCGGTCAATAAATTCCGCCAGGAAATCCTTGTCGCTTATAAAGACATTCATATTGTATCTGCAAGTTAAATAAATTATATATAACTAATGTGAGGCAAACAGTCTAACCTCCTTAACATGCTAGTCACCATATATATCCTCCAACATTCTCAAGACAGTATAGGCCAACAATTTGTACAAGTCACAAAATCACATACCTTTGTTCGCACGTCCGTCACTTGAACTCCTCTCTGCGCACACCGAACGTACTATAGTCACATGTGTGTTTGCTATATACACACCACGCATGCGTCAAAATACGAACACGTCGCTCCGCACACGTCGCCCGCCCCTGACGTTCTAACTAACATCTTTTCCCCGCCCCTTCTCTTTCGGCGCGCAGACAGATATGGCGGAGTTACAGCAGGTGTCTGATAATTCCGCAACTAACGAGGAGGAGACAAGCCCGGAGACCGAGGAAACGTCACGATCAAGGAGGAGATTCAAGGCATCGAATATGTCTTTTGCGGAGATGGCGGAGATGGTGGACATCTTGCTCAAGGCTGATTATGATGCCAAGCATGGGCCGTATAGCAAACCAAATAGAAGGAAGGCCAAAATCCTCACTAAAGTCGTGAAGAGTCTGAAGGCGAATTTCGGGGTGAAACGCTCAAATTAGCAGCTCAGAAAGAGGTGGTCAGACCTCAAACTGAGGGAGCCAGAGCAGTTGAGGAGCATAAAGAGAATGCTCGCTAAAAGTAAGAAAAATGTAGACTTTTCTGATATTAATCTTTTTCTAAACTGACATGTTGCTCTTTATTTTGGTTTCTCATATTGGACTCGCTTCCAAAATGTAATATTTTGAACTTGGTTGGGCACAGTAATCGTTTGTTACGTTACCGACACTTCGTTCGGCCACTATCCGCGGTTTTGGCTTATTTTAGAGCCACAAAAGTAATTATACATCTGCCATTTTTGCTCCAAAATTGTGGCGTATTTTTTCGTCTAGATGATGTGTTTGTAAAGAGAATGAAATGCAAACTTTTATCAGTGTAAAGGAGAGGACACTCAGCAGCTGCTTCCACATCTGTACTTTGGAGCACTATAGTGTGGGCCACCAGACCCGCCTTTTTTGGGTGTCCCACACAGGTGCATACGAGAATTTTTGTGGTGCCTCCATGTCAAATAAATTACATCCAAAGGTGAATACTAAGCATATTCTTGATCATAAATAATGCATTCTTCTTTAAATTCCGCCCAAACACACACTTGTACCACACTTCCAATCAATTTAGCCTGTTTTTATTTTAACATTGAGATTTACAGTGTGATAAATTGACCTTTTGTTTGCTTCTCATAGGGGAGAGAAGACTGGGAGGAGGACACTCCAGGGAGCACATGCACCCCACAACTTCCAAGCAACCCCAAACTCCCAAAGACCCACAACCAAAACATGTGCAGGAAGTTGAGGTGGAGGAAGGAGAAGTGCAGGAAGGAGAGGTGGATGACGTTGTGGATCTGGTCACCACAACAGGTCAGTATCTGTCACCACAGCTTCAGGTAAGAGATGTAGGCCTGCAGAGTTATAATACCTTTTGTTTTTTGTTTTTAGGGGATATAAATGTTGTGAAGGATAGTACACGGTTCTCTGCTGACAGTGCCCTCTGCCTCATCCAGCAAGTGATGGAATGTAGCACGGAACTGGAGCTTATTAAACAAAGAATCCATGTGATGGAACAAACATTTAAAGACATTCTCGATGTTTTGGGGAGAATTCAATAAGCCATCCAAACACATTTGTTTTTACATGTTTGTTTTTGCAACTATTCAAATTTTTTTGACAATCAAACCAGCCAAAAATTGAATCTGCACACAGTGTGTCAACATGTGCTATCTGCCATCAGGGGATATCCATGTACCTCTTTTGTGGGTGCAACCCCTTCCTCGTATCTAAAGTCGGTGAACTGAGGAAGGGGTTGCACCCCCAAAACACGTCCATTGATCACCCCTGATGGCAGATAGCACATGTTGACAATAGGGATCAGGATTGTAAACTTCATAGATGTAAAAAATCCCAAATGTGTGCATATTCAATTTTTGCCTGGGCAAGGGGTGGCAGGACCCCATATTAGGACGGGCACATAGAGACATAGTTTGTGTAAGTGAATGTCTCAGATTGCTCAGAGGTATCCAATGTTGTAATTTTTGGAATGCAACTGTTATTTTTGTATTTTCATAAGCAAAAAATTGCTGGGTTGGGGCCAGGCCAACCCAAAAAAACAGAAAAAACTAAAAATGGTGAGAATGTGCACAGAGTAAAATAATTGACCACAAACAACGTGTAGCTTCTTTTTATAATACCCTCTAAGCTTATTTGGTTATTTTGTAAGGTTACATAGTGAAATGGTTGTTATTTACTAAAGTAAAATACACTTGGCACTACAAATGCACAAAGACAAACTAGGAGACAGGAAAGAACAAATAATTAAAGGTTTAAACAAGCTTTTTATTGGGATCCTTAGACATAGGCTGGCATAGGAATTGCCCCCTACCCGTGAAATACTCCATGTATTTGTCCCGAACCTCACGGGCATTTTGGGAGGGCAAGCCAGGACGGGCAGATTCCAGGCCCGGCAGGGGATTTGCAGGGGAAAGTCCAGCCTCTGGCAAAACTGAGGCCATATAGGAATTTTATTTCTGGCTCAGAAAGTTGTGTAGCACACAGCAGCATAATACGACATAGTTTATTTTGTAGTCCGCCAAGTGTATTGAAGTCATAAAAAGGCGGAACCGGCTGGCCATTATGCCAAAGGCATTTTCGACAACTCTTCGGCCCCTGGCCAGCCGGTAATTGAACACCCTCTTCTCTGGGGTCAGGGTCCTCTGTGGAAATGGCCTCATAAGATGCCGTCCGAGTCCGAAGGCTTCATCAGCCAAGAAAACAAAGGGGAGTCCTTCAATATTCCCTGCATCCGGTGGCAATGCAAGGTCGTCACTCTGGAGACGGAGGGCAAACTCCGTCTGGATGAAGGATCCCCCATCAGACATCCGGCCATTCTTCCCTACATCAACATAGAGGAATTCATACCGTGCTGACACCACCGCCATCAGCACAATGCTATGAAACCCCTTGTAATTGTAGTAGTAGGACCCAGAACGGGGTGGCGGCACGATGCGGACGTGCTTCCCGTCTATGGCACCACCGCAGTTGGGGAAGTCCCACCGCGTGGCAAACTCCGATGCCACAGTCTGCCATTCCTGTGGCGTGGAAGGAAGCTGTGGAGTGAAACAAGATGAAATAATATTAGAATACCAAAGTCAGACATTACAAGGAAATTTGATAAAAAAATAATCAAGGCCAACATCAATCAAATTCTACATTTATTACGGTGTTTAAAATAAGTATAAGGGAAGGGTCATTTATCAGATTCATCACCCCCTCTGATGGGCCATTACTAAATTATTTTGGGGGGGGGAATGTGTTTGGCCACAGGATAGCATTGCAGTGGCGGTGCGTCCAGAGTGGGCGCTGGAGCACTGCCCCCTCTCTCCTGTGCCCATCACTCAGAACAATACATAGGTTCATGCGTTGCATAAACCTATGTATTGTCTATGCCGCCCACTATTCAGGTGGATGGCCTCTTGTTTAGCGACCGACATATGAATAATTGTGGCATTTAGGGGGTTCAAATTGCATAGCAGAAACAGGTAGTAAAATAGTCTTGTACATTACAACCTGAGGGATGTAATTGGCTTCCGAAAAGTAAAATAGGGGACGCAGGGGGGGGGGGCATTCCTTGGGGAAACACTGGCAGGCTGCTCTGCCAATCATGTTCACCAAGTCTGTTTAATGGTAACATGATTGGCTGATGCAACATCAAGGGAAGGAGAAGACATCAAGGACAGAAGAAGGATGGTGCTGACCACAAGAAGGTAAGTGCAGGGCTGGGGGGAAAATGGCTGCATTGGAGGGAACAAAATGGCTGCATTGGAGGGAGCAAAATGGCTGCATTAGAGGGGACAACTGGGGGCGTTTAATAGGCACCTGAGCAAAAAAGGAGGAAGTTTAGTTCATAAATTGGGGTGGGACCCCCAAACATTTGGAGCAACAGGCTCCCCTGCTGGAAAAGTTAGTGAAGGGAAATATTTATGGAGGAGAAAAAAGGGGCAATCTAAAGCTTCCAGCATGCATGGGGACAAAGGGAACATTCTCAGCATATTACAATCATGGTAATTAGGGAAGGATGAAAGAAATACAATACATTAGCATACATGTAATACATAAAATGTGATGTTAATGGAGAAAACTTACCCTAATATAGTCCTCCTGCAGGACTTGTATAATAGCAGAACAGGTGTCTGGGATTATGAGGCCCAGAGCCTGGGGGGAGATGCCTGTGGTGAACTTCAAGTCCTGAAGACTTCTCCCTGTCGCCAGGTAACGTAACGTGGCGATGAGCCTCTGCTCAGCACTGATGGCTTCCCGCATAACGGTGTCCTGCCTGGTAATATAGGGGGACACCAAAGCCAACAGTTCCTGAAAAACGGGGTCAGACATCCGCAGAAAATTCCTGTAGTCCTCAGGATTATTCTCGACGATCTCCCGCAGCAGAGGCATATGGCAGAATTGGTCCCGCTGGAGCAACCAATTCTTGGTCCATGAACTCCTCCTCACACCATTCATGGACTGGTCTTGGTCCAAAACAAGCAGACCAACACCAAGCGCACGCACAGCACGAACTCGACGACGAGAACGTCCATGCGACATGGCTAATAAGAAACGGTCGTCTTATCAGAACGTACAGAACAGAACGCACTTTAGAACAGCAAGGCCTATAAATAACGAACTGAAAAACAGAAACGAACAGGCAAGAACGCACTGTAAAACAGATAAGACCTGCCTAGACGCCCTGAAAGTCAAGATACGAACCCACAAGCACAAACTGAACCGCAGAAAACGATCTGAAAAGTACGAAGACTGAAAAGCGCGAATCGTCTCTTCCCAAACTTTTACTTCACACGCGGTAACACGAGATCAGCAAAAGCAGCCCAAGGGGTGGCGCCAAGAAAAAAGATCTTCCCCTTTATAGTGCCGTCGTACGTGCTGGACGTGAGCGCGGAGAACAACGAGGAAATTGGGAAATGTCAGTGTGTACGCATAGAAAGCTTGACGAGAAAATCGACAAGCTTAACAAAAATCTAGTCGAAAAAGACGACGTGTTTTTTACGACGAGAAACTCGGTCGTGTGTACGAGGCTTTAGAGTGGGAAAAAGGGAAGCTTTAGAGGAATAGTGTTGATTAAAACTTTTGTATTAAATATATTAGCAATAAAAAAAAAAACTTAATTAGCTAGCTAAAAAGGTATAAAAATACATAAACATTGTATAGTAATAGTAAGAGACGCTTTAACTGCAAGAAGCCTAAACCACTGAGGGTTAAAGCAATATTAAACCCAAAACCAAAAATTAAATATATAGCAGCTTACCATTCATTAGATGTGGTGGCTGTATTCCTTTTTCTTTTTTAGGCTTTTCCCCCTCTGTTTTCCCCAGGTGATCTGGCCAGTAGTACACCTCCTGTATTATAGAGACACCACTCTGGATGAAGGAGCACAGGGAGCAGATTTGGACAGTAGCATTGTCAGTCTGTGGGGAGGGGAGTGTTAAAAGTACTAGCAGATTTAAATACACTAATTAATTGAAGCTGAACTACAGCTCATACGCTATAATCAGTTACAGAAAACATTTTTTTTTCTTTTGGGGTAAAGGGTTTACATAAATAAAGCTGATGATTTAATCACCATTGCCAGTGTTAAATGGCCTGTCTGATCCATATACTTGCAAGAGAGCTTACTGGCTGGATCACTAGATGAAAATTTAAGAAAGAAAGCCTAAAAAAGAAAACTAATACATCCACTATGCCTAAAAATTGGTAAGCTGCAATAAAATATATGTTTGCTTTTGATTTTAATACTGCTCTAAAAGACACTCGACATGGAACCCTGGAAAAAAAGCATTATATGGGGAAATTCAAAAAAGCTGCTGCACCACTTTTCTAGAGTTAATCCTTTTTGTTAATATTAGTATTATACCAAATTCATGAAGCATTTGTGACGCTTTTGGTTCTGACAGCAAATGTCGCCAAACTAGGGTAGCTCTAAAATGCACCATTTTTACATTGTGTCGCTTTGAATGCACCAAATGTAAAAGTGGAGCTAATTAAGACCAACTGTCTTTTAGGCTGGATTCACACCTATGCAGTTTTAGTGCTTTTTGCATTTTGCAGATTTGCACTACAGTCCATTTAACATGGTTTCCTATGGAACAAGTTCTGTAGTGCAAATCTGCAAAATGCAAAAAGCCCTAAAAATGCATAGGTGTGAATCCAGCCTCAGGCTGGGTTCACATATCTGCGGTGCGGTTTGCAATCCGGTGTCCTGTCCGTTTCTGTTCACCGGCTCAGGTGCGATTCAGAAGCAAATTTTTCCCCCAATTCGCACCTGAACCGGACCCAAAAACACTGAGGACCAATTTCAAAACTGCACCACAGCCGCCCTGGACATGTGTGAACTGGCTCCATTGAAAGCCAGTCACACTCACATGTTATGCGAATTGGATGTGGTTAAACTGACCCAATTCGCATGTATATGTGAACCCAGCCTTAGCGTACAGAGAGATAAACTGTCTCAGACAGCGTTTTCAAAAGGGTCTCTCGTGCTTTCTAAAAGTGAGCATGAGCCATATTCAAGTATAATTTCTAGACAGGTATATGAATTTGACACATTCTTCACCACTTTCAGAATGCCCGAAAGACACTTTCCCAAAATCTGCCTGCGTTTGTCTTTATGAGTTCCAGGGTATGTTGAAAAATTGCCACTATGGAAAATCACTACAATCCTGGGAAAAAGAAAGATCACCACTTAAACCTTGTGCGCCCTGACATTTTCATATAAAACATCTAAAATCCACAGAGGACGTATCTTTATCTTTCCAGGGAATGGCACTACAATCCTGGAAAATAGAAAGGTTGTGGTGTTGATATGTTATTACAACTAACAGTCACATTAGTAACTAGAAATTTAAAAACAAACAAATGGAATCCATTCGATTAGCAGAGGGGAACCAATATTAATCTAATAATGGTCATTTAAACAGTTTCTAAGACAAATCAACTCTAAAGCCCCGTACACACGATCGGATAACCTATGGATTTTCGTCCGATGGATTTGTCCATCGGATATCCGATGAAACTGTTTTCCATCAGTCTTGCCCACACACCATCAGTCAAAAAACCGACCGTTCCAAACACGGTGACGTAAAACACTCCGATGAGCCGAGAAAAATGAAGTTTTATGCTTCTGAGCATGCGTCGACTTGATTCTGAGCATGCGTGGTTTTTTGATCCGATGGACTTGCCCATAGACGATCGGAAATTCCCATCGGTTTTTTATCCATCGGAAAATTTTAAAACAAGTTCTATTTTTTCCAACCGATGGAAAAAAGACCGATGGGTACCATACACGATCGGTTGGTCTGATGAAAACCATCCATCGGACGGTTTTCATCAGTCAAACCGATCGTGTGTACGGGGCTTAAGAATAGGTAGTGAAGCATAAAAACAATTATAAGAAAACTTTCTGACAAGGCAGAAAGCAAATTTTCTAGCAATTATAACATTGTGCTCACATCCGAGTCATTTTTTAACCCATTAGGGCTCAAAGTATTGAGAAAGATTATCCAATAAATTTCTTTTTTTTTTTTTATCAAACATATTTTATTAGATATTTTAACATTTACATAACTTATTTTCCGGAGTTGACAAAATTTCAGAATATACCATTATCCTGACAAAAGACATATCAATTTACATTTCCCAATGCTTAAATCATGTGCTCAAAACATCACTACTTAAAAAAAATCTTACTAAGCTGACCATTCCTGAGTCCCCAGCACCCTCTAAATGATCATAACCCCTAAGGTTGTCTAAACAACTCTTAGATAAAATGGTGCCAGACCTGGGGTGTTCTGCAAGCCCTCCCATATTCTTTCAAGTGTAGTTAGGCAGCCATGGTAATGGAAAATGAAACGTTCTTACCTCAAGGTAGTACCCAGGTTGTGTATCCACTCCTCTGGCTTCGGAGGGTTTTCCATTTTCCAATAGTTCAAAATAAATTTACGTGCCTGAAATAATGCTCTCAAAATTCCCTCTCTAGTAGATGCCTGTGGAACCACACTAACCAGAATATGTATTATACAATGTTTAGGATCGAATTTGACTTCAGTATCATGAAAAGGTAATCCATATGCATACTGGCCCATTTGTCCCACCTTACTATACACCCCTCTCATAGCCCCCGCTATAGCTACCAAAAATTAGTCTGACACCAAAGGTTGGGAAAACTGGCTGTTGTACTTTATTAAAGTGAACAAATAATTTAACAATATAACCAAAACAAGGCATAATCTTTTTTGGTTGCCGATCCTTGGAGGCACTACCTATAAAATCTTTTTACCTTATATCTGCTTAAACACTTTCCCTTGTCGCTGCCGCATTGCACCGACTCGGGGACGGCCACCTTCAGCAGATATACCATTCTCACTTCCCAGTTAATCAACCATAACTGGCATTCACCGGGGACCCATACCTCAGATGTGTCTCCACCCATCTAATTCCAGAAGTCTATTTACCAATGCCTCCAAAGACCCAACCGCATACCTCGTAAAAGTAAAGCATACAAAATAACGACAACACACACACCATTACCAAAGCTAAAACATGTAGGGCGGCGGGCAGGAACGTTTCCTCTCCTCGTGTGCTGACCGGAAGCTGATACCCTGTGACCTCTCCACTGCCCAGCCTCCCTCCACTAACTCAGCCAATCCCCCTCCTCCTGCCTTCTGCTCACAGGAATTGTTAACCCCCACTAGCCCAGTCTGACTGGGCACATGCTGCCCTGCGCCTATTTTTTTTTTTGCTTTGGGCTTACTAATGCACAATTAATAGTATTTACAACTGTTTCCCAATATCTATGCAACTCTAAATTTTACAAAGCCCTACTAATTCTGCAAAGCCTGGACTATCTAGATTATAGAAGTCAATGGGAATCAGACTTGCAAATTAGACTTACAGATAAACAAAAAGAAAAGGTTATACGACTTTCCTATATGTCCGCCAACTCTAGCAGAATGGAAGAGGTACATTTTAAACTTCTTACTTGATGGCATAGTACATCAGTAAAATTGCATGCTATGTTTACGTCAAACTCACCCATGTGTTGGAGGGAATGTGGAGGTCGAGCAACACATGGGCATATATGGTGGTTTTGCCCTAAGATTCGACCGCTCTGGGACATATATTGTACTGTTTTTCTGCCTAAAACAGCAACAAAAAATGATTATACAAATTCTATGCAACTTCCTGAATCTTCAAGCCAGGCGACTAGGAATATGCTAGAATGCAGATAAAGATAGGCCCTCTGTGGATTTTTGATGTTTTATATTAACATGTTGTGGCACACTATGGTTTATGCTGCCCAATTCCATATTCAAACAAACATTTAAGACCACATTTACACCTGTGATTACATTTGTCTGATCAGCCACAATTATATTGAATTTCCTGCAGCTAGATGCCCAGCGTGTATTTCTATGAGATTGTTTACACTGTGCAATTAGCTGAGAATTGTTGCAATGCAATTAGCTGCATTTAAAATAGATAAAATCGAGCTGCGTCCAGTCACAAATTTTTGGGCACATGGGCTAGAAATCGCAGCTAATTGCATTGCAGTGATTATGTACTGTGGGATTACATGCAATATTTCGATAAATATGTAAAAACTGCACAGGAAAGGGCAGGGTTTGGGGGGAAAAACAAATAGAATGTGTGCCTGTGGCCATTTTTGGATGATCCATGGTGCTGCAGACATAGGGATATGGTTGCCAGAGATCTTTGCCATGAGGCTATTATAGCCATTGTGCAAGATAGGCCAGAGAAATGGGACACTAAATGCCCTGGTTACTGTGACCACATAAAAAAGGGCCCTAAGTGGGAGGAGGCATTCCAGATCCTGACCTGCAATTGGTCATCCCTTTCAAAGGTGGAAAAAAATAAGATATGAGGGAAACATATGCATGCATGGTGTTTACACTTTGTTCCTGGATGTATTTTTCTGTGCATTGATGTACCATTTGTGAATGTTTTTTTGCTTTGTATCTTACAGTATGTGATTTTAGTATTTCTGTCCCCGGATTTTTTTTTTACTGTGAGTCATTATAGGTGCCGATTACATATGACTCGTTTGTACTTGGTAATGAGAATATGTTTTAGTTTTTTTGCCAGGAAAATACATTTCTGCACGGTGGTAGTCTCTGCAGGACACTTATCATAGGGAGATAGTGGTGGAAAACAAATAAATCCACAGTAACACAGCAGCACCAAAGAAGAGACCATACCCACACTCAATTGCACTTTTCCCGTAGACGTAAATTTGAGCTTCGCGCCTAACATAGTTTAGATTCACAAATCTAGTTGTTAATTTTTTAATATCTGTTTAGACCAAGTTAATTGATTATATGTATTCACCGAAGAATTTACATAAAATTTGTGCAAATACAGTAGGTTGTTGCAAAAGGAGTAGGCCAATTGAGCACATGCACTATAGTATAGTTGTGCTCAAAATTGTATTTACATTGATAAAAAATTGCATTTTTTAACATACGTATATCAATCTATTGCTATGCAATTCAGAACCACTCTGAAGTGAACTTTCTGCTACTCTCCCTCAATTGTACTGGATTATAGTAACATGTAAAGTTGATCATGTACATTGATCTGTTGCGCTGGGTTTTCTCTGTTCTATATTGACTATGCTTTGGATGGATTAATCACCTCTTTATCACCTGACCTTAGGCTGCAGTATTGTAGATTTAACCTTCTACACCAGTATTCTCATAAAAGTTCCAGTACAGAATTTTCAGCTTTTTGTACTAAACTGGGTTTAATAAATCCTTTAGTATGGGGGCCAAATAAAAAAGAGTGGATATAAGCCATCAGAGGAAATTATTGTCACTCCTGGGACCAGCAGCCATGACTCATAATTGCAGGTTACCCCAGCATCTATTCTTTACCTATTTGCATGTTTTTTGCTGCACTTTCAGGTACTGTACTGTCATGTAGTTAAACTGACAATTTGTTGGCAGCCTGTTGTTCTAAAAGTGTTGATTGTGCAATGAGTTGCAGTTCTGTCAGGAGTTTGAGAAGCAAACATTTCAATCTCCCAAGTGAAGAGCAAGGACACTAGTCATTAGCTTTGGAGTGTAGTGTTATCAAAAGTACAGCTTCTGTCACTGCAGCTAAGAAAAATCATGGGTTTCAAATATGTGAATTCAACAAAGACATAAGTTCCTGCTTTGGGACTAAAGTTAATATATTTTCATACAAATCCATATAGAGGTTTGCAAAGTATACATATATTTTTTTCACATTATATATTTAGTTGTATTAGAAAAATCATCAAATTGTTGTTTAGGTTTGAAATGTGAGTAATTTAAGAATTTCCATTTGATGGACAAAGATAACAACACTTAAGGAAGAGTACCATGTTCTAGGTCATCAAGAGCAATCACCCCATCAATCACTGAAGTGACATGAAGCAGTCATCTCTATGGCCATAAAAAACAATAATTTATAATGTATGGAGTTGTATTTCTTGTATTCTAAACCTGCTGAATTACTGAGTGAGAGGAGATTTCTTAAATGTACACTTGTTTGTGCAGTATAGTACTTACACTTTTTCTAATCAAATTTTTTTTTTTTTTACAGCACTCTCTTGAGTAAACACAGATATCTGTCAAAGAGCAGTTAGTTGTGAGACATCTACCTGTTCTCAAATGACATACACACTGCTGGGAAATGCTAACATTATCTGTGCATAGAGGCTGTTGTAAGCTGTTTAATTCTCAGACTCTAAATATTAGCTGTGAAAATTATATGTACAAATCCACTTGACTTTCCAAGGTCTGATTTTTATTCTGTCTGCTTGAATAGTATGACACTGACCCCCCCCCCCCCCCCCCATTCCAGACTGACGTTTTTTTTTTCACTACCGAAACATGTTAGTGTACTTACACTGTGGATAAAGAGTATTCACTGTGCTTAGGCTCTATAAGGAAGATGACATCAATTGCTGGTAACAATAAAAACATAAAAGGAAAAAAAATATATAGTGCTAAAAAACATATGAAACATAGAAGTTCAAAGATGTCCTCGGACCCTGGTGTGTAAACAGCACATAAAAATCCATATATGTTAGGAGTCACCAAGGTGTATAATCAAACAGACTGAGGTGAGTAGTAGTATGTCCTCCATCGAACACCAACACATCGGGACACTTACTCCAAAGTATGGACCACTAGGTTATAGGTGGTCAAACAGGCACAATGTTAAGCCACAGACTGGTCTCCTGTCCACTCAGATAACGTGCAAATGGATCCTGTATATCCCTCAAGGATGGTAAATTCACTGGTCTCATGCATCAAAATAAGAGCAGACAACTCCTCATGGTGCAGTATAACAAACCAGTGTAAAAGTTTATTCCAGATAAATCAGAATACTCACATTTAAAACGAGTTAAACAAGCGTGTCATAAGGTAAAAAGGACAGATGTTTCCAACCCACAAGATGGCCGCGGTCCGCGCGTATAGCGATGTTGTCACGAACAGGTGTGACCAGAACTGTGTAAACTACGACAGAGGAAACCAAACGTATGTAAAGTGAATAATAATAACGTTTATTAAAGATAAGTGATATGAATAAGTAAACACCCCCAATACAAACAATGCACAACCAACCAAACAGAGACCCACAGACAACAAATAACTATATACAACAAAATGGATGTACCAGAATCATAAACGTTTATCCCAGCCAGGGTCATTCACAGGGGATCAGCAGATGGGGCAAGGAACAGGACATGAGAGGGAGAAGGTGGACAGTATCAGGCTGCAGAGCAGGGATGCAAGGTAACAGGAACACAGGAGGGACAGGATCAGGATAGGCTCAGGATCAGGATCGGGTAAAGGCTCAGGATCAGGTACAGGTTAAAGATAACTGGCTCGCAGGTCAGGGCACAAGGACGATACCAAGGCAAGCATGTGAATGCTTGCCGGGTATTTATATGTAGTGATGAGCCGAACACCCCCGGGTTCGGTTCGCACCAGAACCCGCGAACGGACCGAAAGTTCGTACGAACATTAGAACCCTATTAAATACAATGGATGCGAACGTTCGAATTCTAAAGTGCTAATTATAACAACTATTATGCATGTTATTGTCCTAAAAAGGGTTTGGGAACCCGGGTTCTGCACCAGGGGACATGTATCAATGCAAAAAGAAGTTTTAAAAACGGTCGTCTTTCGGGAGCAGTCATTTTAATGATGCATAAAGTGAAAAAAAAAAGTCAAATATTCCTTTAAATATCGTACCTGGGGGGTGTCTAAAGTATGCCTGTGAAGTGCCACGTGTTTCCCGTGTTTAGAACTGTCCCTGCACAAAATGACACTTCTAAAGAAAAAAAAAGCCATTTAAAACTGCTTGCGGCTTTAATGTAATGTCTGGTCCCGGTAATATGGATGAAATTCTTTAAGAAAAATGGCATAGCTACCCCATGACCCCCCCCCCCCCTACCCCAGCCCATTACCAGCCCCTTTGGGTCTTGTATGGATATTAAGGGGAACCCCGCACATAAAATAAAAAAGGCCCTATATACTCTGAACAGCCGTATACAGGCGGTGCATACAAGACAGGGACTGTAGGTTTTGTCTTATGTAGAATGTGTTTGTAATTTTGAACAGGTACATTGTTGAAGTGTAGCTCCAGCCCAAAAATCTATTTTTAAACTTTTTGGAAAACATAGGTAAGGGTTATCACCCCTGTAACATTTGTTTTGCTGTCTGTGCCCCTGTTCAGAACATTTCACCTCACTTTCCGTCCCAATGACAACTGTTTTTGAAATGTGGTGTTTTTCTTGAAACAAGGATTGCTGATAAAGCATCAGTACAGAGGAGACACCTTTCTCCCATATTTATTCTTACAGGAGAGAATTTTCCTTCCTAGGGGTAGATTTCCTCTCACTTCCTGTTGTCTTCTTGCGTTTGCAAGTAGGAGTCGTTTGTAAGTTGGATGTTTGAAAGTAGGGACCTGTCGTATATACTCTGCAGAAATAGGCCCCTTAGTTGTTGGTGTTGGCACAACACTGTAAGCACTCACAGTTACTCTTGGTTGGTGCTGGAACGCCCTGCTGTCAACTATTATATCAGGAATTTTAATTACATATAATTGTTGAACAGTGGTAGTAAAAATTGGGGCTTTGATGGTGGTGCTGGTGCCACAACACTGTAAGCCCTGACAGTTACTCTTGGTGGGTGCAGCAATGGGCCCTGCTGTGAATTATTAGATCAAGAATTGTAATTACATGCCCCTTTTGAACAGGGGCTGAAAAATTGGGCCTTTCGTGGTGGTGGTGGTGGTGGCGTTGCCACAACACTGTAAGCCCTCAGACTTACTCTTGGTGGGTGCAGGAATGGGCCCTGCTGTGAATTATTAGATCAAGAATTGTAATTACATGCCCCTTTTGAACAGGGGCTGAAAAATTGGGCCTTTCGTGGTGGTGGTGGTGGTGGCGTTGCCACAACACTGTAAGCCCTCAGACTTACTCTTGGTGGGTGCAGGAATGGGCCCTGCTGTGAATTATTACATCAAGAATTGTAATTGCATGCCCCTGTTGAACAGGGGCTGAAAAATTGGGCCTTAGGCACTGGTGGCACAACACTACAACCCCTCACAGATACTGTACTTGGAGCACAGCAATGAGCCCTGTTGCAAAGTATTGCTTCAAAAATTGTAATGACACGCCCCTGTTAAACAGGGGCTGAAAAATTGGGCCTTAGGCACTGGTGGCACAACACTACAACCCCTCACAGATACTGTACTTGGAGCACAGCAATGAGCCCTGTTGCAAAGTATTGCTTCAAAAATTGTAATGACACGCCCCTGTTAAACAGGGGCTGAAAAATTGGGCCTTAGGCACTGGTGCCACAACACTCCAACCCCTCACAGATACTGTACTTGGAGCACAGCAATGAGCCCTATGGCAAATTATTGCTAAAAAAATTGTAAGTACACGCCCCTGTAAAACAGGGGCTGAAAAATTGGGCCTTAGCCACTGGTGGCGGCACCCATAAACAAAAATGATCTTCCAAGCTATCATCATCAATCGTATCATTGAGGACTCGGAGGAGGAGGATAGCCAGTCAACATAACAGCACAGGCACTCAGCATCAGCATCAGTCTTGAAGGGATGTGACATGTTAAAATCAATTAGTCTGTTATATCAGCATCAGGTGTGTGGTAGCTGGTGGTGATCCAAGACTGGTTCATCTTGATGAAAGTCAGTCGATCAACCGAGTCGGTGGACAGGCGCACCCTGTGATCCGTGACAAATCCTCCAGCAGCACTGAATGTGCGTTCAGAAAGAACGCTGGATGCAGGACAGGCCAGTAGCTCAATTGCATACTGTGCAAGCTCTGGCCAGTGATCCATCCTCAAGACCCAGTAAGCCAGAGGATTTTCGGTGGGGAAGGTGTCCAAGTCTGACCTTGCCCCTAGATATTCCTGCACCATGTTTATCAGACGCTGGCGATGGTTGCTGGAACCGATCATACTTTGGGGCTGCGGACTAAAGAATTGTCTGAACGCATCGGTCAGACGGCCACCTTCCCCACCGCTCCTTCTTTGACTGGCCGAAGCCTCAGCAACTCGTTGTCCAGGACCAGGAGTTTGTAACCTCCCAGTCTCTGGGAACGCGTTGCACAGACCTTTCTGCAAGGCCTCCCGGAGTTGTCTCATCCTCTGCTCCCTCTGCGACGGTAACATAAGGTCCGCAACCTTACCCTTGTACCGTGGATCAAGGAGAGTGGCCAGCCAGTAATGGTCCCTCTCCTTGATCCGAAGAATACGAGGATCCTTCCGCAGACTTTGCAGGATCAGGGAGGCCATGCAGCGTAGGTTTGCTGAGGCATTCGCTCCGGAGTCCTCTGGGTCACTAAGGATGACATGATCCGCAGTCACCTCCTCCCAGCCACGTACAAGTCCACTGGTTTCTTGGGACTGTAAATCATCCCTAAAAGACTGCTGCTGATGATGCTGAGTGCCAGCCTCCACCTCCATGCTGACACAATCCTCCTCCTCCTCCTCCTCCTCTTCCTCTTCCTGTGCGATGGGTGGGACAGAAGGAACACTGTCTGGGTAAAGGGGGCCTTGAGAGGCAAGGAAGTCCTCCTCTTCCTGCCTCTGTTCTGCCTCAAGTGCCCTGTCCATTATTCCACGCAGCGTGTGCTCCAACAGGTGGACAAGAGGTACAGTGTCACTGATGCATGCACTGTCACTGCTCACCATCCTCGTGGCCTCCTCAAATGGTGCCAGGACAGTGCATGCATCCCTGATCATGCCCCACTGGCGTGGAGAAAAAAAACCAAGCTCCCCTGACCCTGTCCTGGTGCCGTAGTCGCACAGGTACTCATTGATGGCCCTCTGCTGCGTGTGCAGCCGCTGCAGCATGGCCAACGTTGAGTTCCACCTGGTGGGCATGTCACATATAAGGCGGTTCTTGGGCAGGTTCAACTCCTTTTGCAGCTCAGCCAGGCGAGCACTGGCATTATAAGATCTGCGGAAATGCACACAGACTTTCCTGGCCTGCCTCAGGACATCCTGTAAGCCCGGGTACCTGCCCAAGAACCGCTGCACCACCAGGTTAAGGACGTGAGCCACACAGGGCACATGGGTCAGTTGTCCCTGTCGAAGGGCGGAGAGGAGGTTGGTGCCATTGTCGCAAACCACCATTCCTGGCTTAAGCTGGCGTGGCGTCAACCACCTCTCGGTCTGGCCCTGCAGAGCAGACAGGACCTCTGCCCCAGTGTGGCTTCTGTCCCCCAAACACACCAGCGCAAGCACGGCATGGCATCTTTTTGCCTGCGTACTTGCGTAGCCCCGTGAACGGCTACGGAGCACCGCTGGTTCATAGGACAAACCACAGGAAGAGGCCATGGAGGAAGAAGAAGAGGAGGGGGTGGAGGAGAGAGGTGTGTCACAACCAGTTGTAGCATTTTGGAGGCGTGGCGGTGGGACAACCTCCAACACTACTGCACCTTGTCTTGCATCCTTCCCAGCTGCCAAAAGAGTGACCCAATGGGCCGTGAAAGAAAGGTAACGTCCCTGTCCATGCCTGCTGGACCATGAGTCAGCGGTAATATGCACCTTACCGCTGACCGCCCTGTCCAGCGAGGCCAAGACATTGCCTTCCACATGCCGGTAGAGAGCCGGAATAGCCTTCCGTGAGAAAAAGTGGCGTTTGGGAACCTGCCACTGAGGAACCGCACATTGCACAAACTCACGGAAGGGGGCCGAGTCTACCAACTGAAAAGGCAGCAGTTGAAGCGCTAGCAATTTAGCCAAGCTAGCATTCAACCGCTGGGCATGTGGATGGCTGGGAGTGAACTTCTTTCGACGGTCCAGCAGCTGGGGCAGGGAAATTTGCCTGCTAGAATCGGACGTCGGTGTACTGCTAGCAGAGTGGCCGCAAGTACTTGGCTGTGACACACCTAATTCTACACCTTCATTCCTCTCAGTGCATGTTTCAGAGAGGACTGAAGTTATAGTGGGGTTGGAGATCCCAGCTGATGCGGTGCAAGGAGAGGTCCGCTTTGTTCTTTGGTGTGGGTCTTTGAGGTAGGCTTGCCAACGAGCTGCATGGCAGGTCAACATATGTCTGGTCAGGCATGTGGTACCCAAGCGGCTGATGTTTTGGCCACGCGATATACGCTTGAGACATATGTTGCAAACAGCAGCTGTGCGATCTGATGCACTAGCCTCAAAAAAGGCCCACACCAAGGAACTTTTTGAATGACGGGCAGAGGCAGCGCCCTGCACAGGCGGAGCTCTGCGGTGTGATTCCGTCGGTGTACTGCCCTTACGCTGGCCACCAAAGGGCATCCTGCCTCGTTGGAGATGTGCCTCCTCCTCATCCTCCTCCTCCTCTCTCCTATTAGGCACCCACGTGGAGTCAGTGACCTCATCATCCCCTCCCTCCTCATCACTGGAGCCAATCTGGCAGTATGCTGCAGCTGCTGGAACATGACTGCCAGATTGGTGTCCTTCTTCAGCATCCCCTCTGTCTGCTCTCACCCTACTGCCTTCCTGTAGCTGGGTTTCATCATCAGACCCTTCGAAACGCTGGGCATCCTCCTGGAGCATGTACCCAACACTGTGCTCAAACAGTTCGGGGGACTCCTCAGGAGGAGGACATGGTGGGTCTAGGGAAGGAGTGACTGATGATGAGTCTGACATTGATAACAGGGAAGAGGACGCTTTGGCAGCTGCTTTGCCAGTACCCTGAGCCTGGGTGAGAGAGGATGAGGAGGAGGAGGAGGGCTTGGTCATCCACTCTACCAAGTCTTCGGCATGATGTGGCTCAACATGTCCAGCTGCCGAAAAGAAGGGCAAGCGTGTCCCATGGCCATGTGCTGATGACAATGCACCGCGTCCACGACCAGCACTGTTGCCCCCAGACACAGAGCCTGCTTGCCCTCTTTTATTGCCTCCTGACTGTCTGCCTCTCCTTGTTTGCCTTCCAGACATTCTAATAGATGGCCTGCAGGGAGATGGGAAAAAAGCAATAAGGGCTACCTTCAGGTGTCCTTCTCTGTCCCTTTACTTAAGGATTTCTAAATATGGTTGAGGATGATTGCTTTTGCACAGAATAGCACAACGACAATTTCCCTGACTGTCCAAAAATCAAGGATTTCAAAGATGGTTGATGAGGAATGCTTTAGCACACTATAGCACAAGGAGAATTCCCCTCACTTTCCTTCTTTGTCCCTAGAAACAAGGACTCGCACAGTGAAAGAAACTGACACTCTCCCTACCTAGAGTTTTCTGTCCCTAGAAAAAATGTTTTTTTTAAGCACACTATAGCACAAGGAGAATTCACTCACTGTCCTTCCCTGTCCCTGGAAACAAGGACTTGCACAGTGAAAGAAACTGACACTCTCCCTACCTAGAGTTTTCTGTCCCTAGAAAAAATGTTTTTTTTAAGCACACTATAGCACAAGGAGAATTCACTCACTGTCCTTCCCTGTCCCTGGAAACAAGGACTTGCACAGTGAAAGAAACTGACACTCTCCCTACCTAGAGTTTTCTGTCCCTAGAAAAAATGTTTTTTTTAAGCACACTATAGCACAAGGAGAATTCACTCACTGTCCTTCCCTGTCCCTGGAAACAAGGACTTGCACAGTGAAAGAAACTGACACTCTCCCTACCTAGAGTTTTCTGTCCCTAGAAAAAATGTTTTTTTTAAGCACACTATAGCACAAGGAGAATTCACTCACTGTCCTTCCCTGTCCCTGGAAACAAGGACTTGCACAGTGAAAGAAACTGACACTCTCCCTACCTAGAGTTTTCTGTCCCTAGAAAAAATGTTTTTTTAAAGCACACTATAGCACAAGGAGAATTCACTCACTGTCCTTCCCTGTCCCTGGAAACAAGGACTTGCACAGTGAAAGAAACTGACACTCTCCCTACCTAGAGTTTTCTGTCCCTAGAAAAAATGTTTTTTTTAAGCACACTATAGCACAAGGAGAATTCACTCACTGTCCTTCCCTGTCCCTGGAAACAAGGACTTGCACAGTGAAAGAAACTGACACTCTCCCTACCTAGAGTTTTCTGTCCCTAGAAAAAATGTTTTTTTTAAGCACACTATAGCACAAGGAGAATTCACTCACTGTCCTTCCCTGTCCCTGGAAACAAGGACTTGCACAGTGAAAGAAACTGACACTCTCCCTACCTAGAGTTTTCTGTCCCTAGAAAAAATGTTTTTTTTAAGCACACTATAGCACAAGGAGAATTCACTCACTGTCCTTCCCTGTCCCTGGAAACAAGGACTTGCACAGTGAAAGAAACTGACACTCTCCCTACCTAGAGTTTTCTGTCCCTAGAAAAAATGTTTTTTTTAAGCACACTATAGCACAAGGAGAATTCACTCACTGTCCTTCCCTGTCCCTGGAAACAAGGACTTGCACAGTGAAAGAAACTGACACTCTCCCTACCTAGAGTTTTCTGTCCCTAGAAAAAATGTTTTTTTTAAGCACACTATAGCACAAGGAGAATTCACTCACTGTCCTTCCCTGTCCCTGGAAACAAGGACTTGCACAGTGAAAGAAACTGACACTCTCCCTACCTAGAGTTTTCTGTCCCTAGAAAAAATGTTTTTTTAAAGCACACTATAGCACAAGCACAAAACACACTGACACTCTCCCTACCTATCCTTCTCTTTCCCTAAACTAAAGGAATCCAGGTTAAGCAAGAAAGAAATAAAAGTCACTGTCCCTGCCTATGCTGCTCTATCCCTGCTCCGGAACACACTACACTAGGCCGCCGTGCTGGCGGCCTTTTATAGTGTGGGGCGTGTACTAAACACCCTCAGCAATAATTGGCCACAGGCATCCTGCCTGTGGCCAATCATTGCTCTCCTCGCTGCCGGCGCTGTGATTGGCCAAGCATGCGGGGTCACAGTGCTCCACATTGCCAGGAGACACCCGCTGGTGGACATTGGTACTGCGGCCCAAAGATCTAACAGTGCCACCAACAGGTGAAAACTTTCATGACCGTTCCCGACTGTTAGGAGACACCTGCTGGTGGACACCAGTACTGCGATCCACAGGAGCAACAGTGCCACCAACGGGTAAAACCTTTCCTCACAGATGTGACAGCAGATCCCAGGCTTCACACTGTACTCACCTTCAAGCTATCCTATTTTGCATCTAGTTCTACAAATCATACTGAAGACACTATCAGCCTGGAAGCATCTTATTTTTTTTAAGTTTCCATGTTGGGTCTCAGCGAGAACATTTACTTTTTTCTGTTGTATGATTTAATATCCTCTAGCTAGTTCTTTACCATGTACAGATGAGCCAAGAAGGTAGTGCGGTTTAGATTTGGGTTGGGGTAGTGACCGTTTGATAAAAATACAGCTATGCTAAATGTAAATACAGCTATGCTAAAAGTAAATGTAGCGGGTATTTGAATTTAGGGGAGGCATCTGGGTGGTAGTGTAACCCAGATGCACTGATTGTTAGGGAATCTGAGACCCTTTTGTGGTTCTTGGAGGACTCT
This sequence comes from Rana muscosa, assembly GCA_029206835.1. Taxonomy (NCBI): domain Eukaryota; kingdom Metazoa; phylum Chordata; class Amphibia; order Anura; family Ranidae; genus Rana; species Rana muscosa. The sequence goes on from JARGYO010005626.1 coordinate 18,542,280, forward strand.
GGTGGTGTGAGGTTCCCTGCGGCCTGCAGGTAGCGCTGTCGCCCTGGGCCGGAGTGCAACACTCACCGCAAGACTGCATCCCTTTTTGTCCTTTCCTGGCGCTGGTACGGCGGGGCGGGGAACCTGCTGTGACGCTAAGGGAGAGGAGATAAAAGGGGCGTACGCCCTGACCTTGGGGTTCAGAGTTGGAGGACGCAGCCGCGCCCAGGCACCTTCAGCCTGGGTGCTGGCGTTCCGGAGTTCCGGGCCCAGGTGCCCTTGACCTGGCCGGAGCGGGAGATGGAGTCCATCCCAGGCACCTTTAGCCTGGGGTGAGGTACTAATGCGGAAGCCTGGGACTCAGTACCTTCGATTGAGTTCCGCGAGGGTGGAGGAATCCGAGGGGGCCCTAACGCCTTGGGTGCCCGTGTCTGAGATTGAGGAGGCCGGTGAGCGGAACTTCTCCGGAAAGTCTGGCGCAGCATTTGCCGGTGACAGAGAGGCCTCCGGTAACTCTCTTGGATGGACGTCTTCCCTCTGACAGGGGCTGTGATAGCGAAGGTAATTCATGCTCTTCTTCTATATAGTCGTGTCAGTGACTATACATCATAACCATTGGTGACACCACAGTGGTTAGCTCTACTTAAAGAATTGTGCCTTGACCTACTCCCCACGAATACTGAAGTGTTCTATGGGTCTCAACCTGTCTGAGTTGTATGACTATTTATTGCTGGAAGAGAAATAAATATGAGTTGGACCTTTTCAGTGTGTGGAACTCTGGTTACTAGGAGCAAAGGGAGTCAATCAGAAGAAAGGATTTGACTCTGGGACACACACACAAAACCCAATAGTTCTGCCTTTCACCTCCAGTCTCTCTGGAGGACATGGGCCGTGGTGTATCGCATCCCTCCCCCCCAGTACTAAACTCCTAGACAAGACCAACAAGCCGAGAATGAGAAGGGGTGAGAGGGGTGAGGTCGCTACATAAAGATACATTATGCATTGTTTTTCCTCTAGTATCTGTTAGTGTAATGCCCCGTACACACGATCGGTTTTTCCGACAGAATTCCGACAGAATTCCGCTCAAGCTTGTCTTGCATACACACGGTCACACAAAAGTTTGGTGAACTTTTGACTGCCAAGAACGCGGTGACGTAAAAGACTATGACAAGCCGAGAAACTGATGTTCTATGCTTTCGAGCATGCGTCGATTTCTTTCCGAGCATGCGTCGGGATTTGTACACACGATCGGATCAGATTTTTTCCTGACGGGAAAAAAGAGAACATGCTCTCTATCTTTTTCCAGCAGTTTTCCCGTTGGAAAAAGTCTGATGGAGCATACACATGGTTGGGATTCCCGACCAAAAGCTCTCATTAGACTTTTTCCAACAGGCAAACCGATCATGTGTACGGGGCATTAGGTGTGGTGCTCAAGGATTTCCCGCAAATATAGATACTATGGAGTTTATTTACTAAAGGCAAATCCACTTTGCACTGCAAGTGCAATTGGAAGTTCACTTGGAAATGCAGTTGCTGTAGATCTGAGGGGGACATGCAAGGAAAATAAAAAACAGCATTTTTGTTTGCAAATGATTGAATGATTAAAATCAGTTTCCCCTCAGATCTACAGCGACTGCACTTCTTGTGTAAAGTGGATTTGCCTTTAGTAAATCAACCCCTATGATCATCATTAGCCTAACATCAACCAAATATCATATACATACTTGAGAAATAATTTGAAAAAACTGTTTAGTAAACACATGTAACTACATCACGACTAAGGCCCCATGCACACGAGACGCTGTTATTTGCTGTTGAACGCGCGTTCAGAGGCAGTTGGACGCTTTTTTCAACTGCCCCTGAACCCATTCAATGTTATCCTATGTGTCCATGCACACACTCTCGTTTTTTGGCGTTTACAAGCAGTTGCGTTTAACCTCGTTTTTTCAGAAGCAAAAAAATGGGTTCAGACGCAAAAGTTTTCCACGTTTCAGACGCTAAACGCGGCTAAACGTGGTACCGGCGTTTTTCCGCGTTTGCGTTTATAAGCGTTTTTAAAGGTGACCTATTTTTTAACATTAGAAATCTCAAAAATGATGGCAAATGATGAAAAACTATTAAAAAATATAAAAGAAAACTGTAATTGCTTGCATTGCATTGTGGACAATCCACACCTTGTGGCAGGTAACGTGGCAAGTGGACAATCCACAGCTTGTGGCAGGTAACGTGGCCAGTGGAAATCAACAACTTGTGTCAGGTGACGTGGCCAGGTGACGTGGCCAGGTGACGTGGTCAGTGGACAATCCACAACTTGTGGCAGGTGACATGGCCAGGTGACTTGGCAGGTAACGTGGCCAGGTGACGTGGCACGTGATGTGGCCAGGTGACGTGGCAAGTGGACAATCCACAACTTGTGGCAGGTGATGTGGCTAGGTGACGTGGCAGGTAACGTGGCCAGGTGACGTGGCATGTGGCATGTGACGTGGCAAGTGGACAATCCACAACTTGTGGCAGGTGACGTGGCCAGGTGATGTGGCAAGTGGACAATCCACAGCTTGTGGCAGGTAACGTGGCAAGTGGACAGTCAACAACTTGTGTCAGGTGACATGGCCAGTGGACAATCCACAACTTGTGGCAGGTGACATGGGCAGGTGACGTGGCCAGTGGACAATCCACAACTTGTGACAGGTGACGTGGCCAGTGGACAATCCACAACTTGTGGCAGGTGACATGGCCAGGTGACGTGGCCAGGTGACATGGCCAGGTGACGTGGCACGTGGACAATCCACAACTTGTGGCAGGTGACGTGGCCAGGTGACGTGGCAGGTGACGTGGCCAGGTGACGTGGCAGGTGACGTGGCAGGTGATACGCTAAATACAAGTACACTGCGGCTCTCTCAGCTGCTGCTACTCACTCTGGTCTCACAAACTGGCTGAAATGGTTAACATTTACTGTTTTTTGAGCTTAGGGAGGGTCTTATGATGAAACGCTTATAAACGCAAACGCGGTAAAACGCCGCTAAACGCCAATAAACGCGGCTGCAAACGCAGCCAAACGCGCGTTTTTAAACGCCGGTTTCAGCGTTTAAAAACGTGTGTTCAGCAGAGTTTGCACCTGCGTCTCGTGTGCATGGGGCCTAACAACCACATTATTAGAAAAAATGTGTAGCTAAAACTATGCATGCAAGTTTGTGGAGGCAAATTAGTTCCTCCATTTTTTATAAGGATTCTGGGACAGCTTAATTGCAATGTAATGTAGAGAGAGAACTGAACAATGGAAACCCAAATGAAGCTATCCAGGTAATTGCTACACAGTAAACTGTCCTTTGAAAGTGTATTGGCAACGGCTCATTGCTTTTTACTGTGCTTGTCTTATAATATGTTTGTGCCATACGCAAATTAGGTTATATACAGATGGCATTAAGTGGTGATGTCTGCTTTTTATTTCACTGTGCTGCACATGTTGACAGGAGTCAGAACAAATGTTTATAGAGCAAGATTTGTCATAGTGTGCTGTACAGTAATGGTGTGCCTTCCTACATCAGCATTAAGAAGGAAGGTGTTAGTGGTTTATAGTACACAGAGTTTCCATTAAGTTAATTTGCACTCCACTTGATCAGCTTACTCATTGTCTAGTGGAAAATAAAATTCAAACAAGCCGACATCTCTGTTCCTGTAATGTGTTACTGCAGTTGTTTAGATTGCCAATACATTAGCACATGTGGGGCACACATTTGTAAACATAAAATAAACTTAGAGCAGACTTTGCATTATGGTCACATTAGAATGCATTATCTGTAAATGATATTCAATTTCAACAAAATATATATGATAATTGTCAAAACTACTGTCTGACCACAGACTGCACTTTTTTTTATGCATATAGCATACCTGGCCAATGAGGCTGGAAATCATGTAAGGAGACCCTGAGTCTTAAGTGATCTCCTCTTGCTTCCAGGTCCCATGCTGACTGGCTGCACTCCTGCTTAAAGGAGGTTGGCTGTTAGGCATGGACACCTTTTTTTGAGATTGCTTTCATTTTTTGAATGAATGCAAAGCATTTTTTGATTGGACAAGGCAAAGAGGCAGGGCGGTGACATCACACTCTCCACCTCATACAATCAGAGAATGGCATCTGTGCCCGTGCTGAGTGGTCGACCTCCTGTATTCACAATTCAACAGGCCAGACGCTGAGCACAGGATCCAGAGGCAAGTGGAGATCACTGGAGTAGTGATGTGTACTTCAGGGATTTCCATCTTTCAGGGGCATTGGCCAGATATGGTATATACTTACTGGCATTATTCTTTAAACATTTTAAAGTAATTCTGTCCTAGGAGAAATACAGAAACTTTCAGCACCACATTTTGAATTTTCTAGGTTCTTGACTATATTGCATTTTATCTGATTTAAATACCCTATGGGACCTTGACCTGGAATAGATGTACATGTCATCTGCCCGTATATTCCAGGCCAGTGATTCAAAAATAACCAATTTAGCTAGCAACTGACATTTTTAAAATTACATTTTCTAAATTTAGCAAAAACAGCCCCTCATGGCTAGTTTCATCTAACTTACTTTACATGGCTTAACCTAAAAACAAACATCCTAAAGCTGAATTCTATGATAAGCAACTATTGACTAAATACCAGGGGCATGTGTAATGTAACTTGAATTTTATGCCGTGTACACACGATCGGTTTAACCGATGAAAACAGTCCGATGGACTTTTCTCATCGGACAAACCGATTGTGTATGGGCCCCATCGGTCTTTTTTCCATCGGTGAGAAAAAATAGAACATGTTTTAAATTTATCCGATGGGAAAAAAAACGATAGCAAATTCCTATCGTCTGTGTGGAACTCCATCGGACAAAAAACCCACGCATGCTCAGAATCAAGTCGATGCATGCTCAGAAGCATTGAACTTCATTTTTCTCGGCTTGTCGGAGTGTTTTACATCACGACGCTTGGGACGGTCGGATTTTTGACTGATGGTGTGTAGGCAAGACTGATGGAAGTCAGCTTCATCGGATTTCCGATTGAAAAATCCATCGGATTAGAATCCATAGGAAATCCGATCGTGTGTACAGGGCTTTAGTGTGCTTTGTGCATTCTTCCAGATCTCTGCAGCAATCCAGCATGAAACCTTACCTGTGCAGGAGTGTTCTATTATAAAGAACAGTCACTGCTTCTCTCTCTATGAAGGGTGAATGGTCTTGTATTGGTCCATCCTCTTGCTTTTTGAAGGATGTCTGTAGTAGGTTGGCATGGTGGGTACCTACCACAGCTCTTCCCTTCGCACATACAAAACAGTGATAATGTCACTGCTAGTTTTTTTAAGGTAATAACTGGGTTTGCAGGGGCATTTTCTGCACACAAAGTCAATTTATATCCATCATGGCTTAGAGAAATATATTTAAATTAAAGTTTTTGTTCCTGGAGTTCAGCTTTATTTTTGTATTTGTTTGTTAAGGGTGTGACTGGAGCCTTCTTAGTTTTGTTAGATGTTCAGTACATGGTTTTGATGCAGAGTGCTGCGCTTGTGTCACCTAATTTACAGTGTTTTAAATCCTGTGTAGATTAAATGTAACTTAAGCTTAGTACACACTATTTTTTGAAGAATCAAATATGAAGAGCTCAGGAGGAAATCTTGTACTATCTATCGGATGTTAGTACAGCAATCTCCTCCACTGAGCTACTGTGCTCTGACAGTGGGATGACCCCCCCGCCAGCCAGCACACACCGATCAGTGCTTTCACCCATTGACTGAGAGCACTGACTGGATGCCAATTGGCAGACCTTTTTTGGTCATGCCCCTTTGACAGAAGGTGGACGTTCGATGTTCTGAAAGGGGGATGCCCCCTCCCCACTGCCAGAACACACCAGTCAGTGCTTTCAGCCATTGGCTGAGAGCACCAACCAGCAAACCTTTTTCAGTCATGCACCTTTCAACTAAAGCCAGACGTTCGGTCAGCTTCTGTCGGACTGGCTGCTGCACACAAGGGCCAAATGTCGGCCTGCTTCTATTAAACCGGTTGATACCGCCCAATATTTGGCCCATGTGTACAGCCCTTTAATTGGTGGATAAATAAATGCCTTGTGGTATAATGAATGTTGTTAAGCATGGAGTCGTTCTTTCCCTTTGCCTTGCTTTACCTGACTGTACTCTGACATAGTACCCAGTGCATTGAAGTATTTTGCATCAGCCAGATTGTTAGTAACATTGTTCAGTTTAGGAATATGGTAGTACCTCTGCCTTACAGCTTTATTTAGCTTCTGGGGTCCAGGGACATTTTTTAACTCTAGCCATTGATAATTACAGTTCTGTTTACTCATATATTTTAACAGTCACAGCTACTTTTTACATCCTCTCAAGCTCATTTACAAATTTGTAAATGCTACCAGGGCTCTGAAGCTAAATATTTCCTTGACCTGGATTTGATATTCTTTAGAAAAACACCCTGACTCATGAAGGAGTTTTTAAGAATATATTTCCCATCCCTTGTGCACACATTTCTGAAAGTGAGGGTAGACACCTAAAGGCAAATATGCTGTTAATCTTACAAGGGGATTTCCCATTAGCTTGGTAAATATGGTACAAATCACTTCGTAAAGACCACCCAATGACATGCAATGAAATAAAAAAAAATTGCTTGTTTGAATGATAGAAGTCAGCAAAGCTTTACCACAATTACTAAGCTAGAGAGGGAGCAAGGAGGTGGGACTTTAAATGAAATATATGGCAGCAAACAAATGAAAGGTGAACAGCAGAGCTTTAATAGATGTTGTAAATGTAGTGGGTATGTACTTTCCCAGGTGTAATTTTGAATTTGGCAGAGACATCAGTGATGTGTAATTCCCTGCAGCCCAGTGGGTGGCGCTGTCACCCTGGGCTGTGGTTGAATCATTGCTGTGTGCCGTCCTCCTTTTTATCCTCCCTTGGCAGTTGTATGGTGGGGCGGGAAACCCGCCGTGCATGCTGGGAGAGGGTATAAAAGGGGCCGGCCATCTTTGTCACGGGTGGACGTCCCAGGCACCTTCAGCTTGCAGGCGATGGGTCGTGTCGCTCCTCTGGGTGGCTTAGGCCTAGAGGACAGCGGAGGTCGAGTTCCATCCCAGGCACCTTTAGCCTGGGGTGAGGTACTTGGATGGAGGACCGGAGCTCAGTGCCCAACACTGAGTTCCGCGAGGGAAGGAGATCCTAGGGTACCCAGGGATTGGGTACCCGAATCCGGAAGGCGCACTGGACCGGGGGAGCTCCTCATTTGAAGACCCGGTGCAGCATATTGCCGGTGACAAGTGAGTCTCTCGTCGGAGATGGCCTGGAAGGAAATCTACCCTCGTGCGGAGACCAGGACACACTTCTAGGAGAGGGAAATGGCAGCTTACATTGTGTCTGGGCCTGTTCGCATCCACACCTCCTTTTCTGTTTTGTTCTGTCAAGGGAGTTCAACTGTTTGTGTTCAGACAAGAAGAATAAAGGAGTGTTGAACTTTAATGGTGTGGAGCTCATTTTCTAACAGACATGGTTCGCGGTGACTCTTGGAGGGAGGATCCAGGTGCACAACACTGACCCGAATGTAATTCTGAACTGTTGCTTATACCGCACTAACATCTGTGATGGAAGCTAGGCGTAGTGTCCCCGCTCCCTCCCCTCTAAGAAAACCCCTAGACAAGAGAAAGACGAGACCAAGAGGGGAGTGTGAGGAGCGGCTGCTACATGTGGGGGCTCGGGTCCGGTATAGTGTTTGTGCACCACAGTATCGAACGTGTCTGTTGGAAGAGTTAAGCGAACAGGCAGGCCTTCATTGGCCGAAGTGCATCCCTGCTCGAAGTCGTGGACATGACCCAAAGAAGGGAAAGGCAGAAGAGTGGAAAGAGCGGGAAGTTCAGCCGTGTGAAGTACTACTCGTGGGGGCTTCTATTGCACTGCGCCACCAGGCACACCCCCACCGCTTAGTTCATGGGCGTGACTCAGAAACAGAAAAGAAGAAAAGCCAGCGAACTGGAGCAAAGGGGAGGAGTCCAGTGCATGTGAGGGACTACACGTGGGACGTTGGCGCAAAAACTTTGCAGTGTGCGATGGATCAGCAACAGGTCGCCATGTTCGGACACACCTCGTGGATTCCAGTTCATCCTTCCACCACGACTTTGACCGCTGCTGCTCCAGTAACGGATACGGGGATCCGACTAAAGCCAAGGGGTCGATTCGCCCTGTACTCGTGCATGGACGTTGAGGCCCTGGGTGTGATTTGTCCTGGGTGTTCGGGACTGGTGTGCCAGTTGAAGCCATTCGGACGCTGTGAGGCCTGTGGGGAGTTCCTGTTCGAAGTGGATCCGGCGGTGGAGAGGCCGAGAACCATTTACCCCGGCCGGGCTTCAGGCAACACCACTCAAAGAGGAGGAATCACTGCTGTGAGAGTCACCCCTGCGCACACTGCAATGACCGCGGAGGAGGTCGTAAAACCCCAACGGGAGAAATCCGAGGATGCTGACTCGGTCACCACTGTCTCGCAGCGTCCGCCACCGAAGAGGAAGACCGGCATGGTAGCTCCGACCAGCGGTTGTGGTGGACCGTCTCGCCCGCATACGCCCGGCCTGGATGGATCCGTTGACCAGAGTTCCGGACGTCCCGCTTCAAGTAAAGGCCGAGGTAAGCCAGGCGGGGAGACTTGGTGTGTGGGTGGAGGTGTCGGGAAGGTATGGCCTAGCGAATCCGCGGGAGGTGGTGGCTCCGTTTCTACAACCGGCTACATACCCGCGGAGGAGTGTGACACCTCCGACCTGGAGTCGCTCTCGGACATGGGAGACGACGTGGAAATAGACGATTTATTTGCTAAGAAGGGCTGGGACAAAGTACCGCTTGCCTCATCTCGGAGGATCAGAGATCCACCCATGTCTACAGGGGAAAGCACACCCCGGGTGGAGGCATCAGTGCCTGAAGAGAGGTCCCGTCCCCAGCCTGCTGTTACATCCCCGGTGCCATCTGTACTGAAGGCCGGGGAAAAGAGACTATTGCTGCGGGCACCTATGCCCCGATCAGATGTGATCAAGGTCCCTCGCCACCCGGACTCAATAGTGTTGCCTGGTGAAGGGGACAAAGCTACCATGCCTCCTCTGGCAAGATTACAACGCCTATTTGGGCAGAAGGTTGCTGCGGAGTACGGATGGGAGTATCCATACTTATCGAAGGACTTACTCTATGAGGTGGAAGTGTGCCCGGAGCGCTGGTACAATGACTTCGTGTGGACCCACATTCAGGTTCCCCACGCCCGCAGGTACCTGGCATGCTCTCTGAAGGCCTCCCAGTGATTCAAAGACTGCAAGGCAGAATGGATGTTAGGACAGCACATCCATGCAGATAAAATGTTGATCCGGAGAAAGGAAGGAGAAGATGTGGAGTATCATCTGGAGACCATGGATCAGCACCTGAAACCACTTGTTCTGCCGCATCCCCGTTTTTACCTGTAGGAGAAAAGAGACTCCGTTCTTATCATGCTGCTGAACTTTCTGGGGCCCGTTGCTCTGTACCCAAAGGAATGAAGAACTGTTCCTGTTTGTTCTTCACTTTTCCAGCAAAGAGAATACTGACTCTGAGGTAGATAGGGCCGAAAGAAAAGAGGAAAGTTCCACGGGTGCAGTTACCACAATGCTGTCACCAGGTGGCAGTGTTGCGCAATGTTTAAACACTTGTCACACACTCACTTGGAGAGAAGGGATTTCTTCCCGGAGAAGTCTCTTTTCCACTACACGAATACAGGTGTCAGGGTTATGTGTGTTAATCCTTTCTTTTCCCTCTGCAGGAGAACATCCCATCAAGTTTACTGAGGATGGGGTGGGTCTTAGTCAGGATGGGTGGGAAAGTCAAATGTGAATATGTGATTCAAAGTTATGGATCAATACTGTTGTTTCTCTTCTGTCTTTATTCCCTTTCTTTACAGGGCTCAGACACAATGTTTTAACAGGATAGTTTACAAAGTTTTTTATATTTTTTTGTGTGTATCCAATTGTTGGTCTGTCTCTGGACTGAATCATGTCAGCTGTTTAGGGCATGGTTTACTCCAGACACTGGGGACCAGTGTCAAAGGACCGAGGGGAGAGTGTAGCAGGTATGTATTTTCCCGGGTGTAATTTTGAATTTGGCAGAGACATCAGTGATGTGTAATTCCCTGCAGCCCAGTGGGTGGCACTGTCACCCTGGGCTGGGGTTGAATCATTGCTGTGTGCCGTCCTCCTTTTTGTCCTCCCTCGGCAGCGGTATGGTGGGACGGGGAACCCGCCGTGCTTGCTGGGAGCGGGTATAAAGGGGGCCGGCCATCTTTGTCATGGGTGGACGTCCCAGGCACCTTCAGCTTGCGGACGGTGGGTCGTGTCACTCCTCTGGGTGGCTTAGGCCTAGAGGACAGCGGAGGTCGAGTTCCATCCCAGGCACCTTTAGCCTGGGGTGAGGTACTTGGATGGAGGTCCGGAGCTCAGTACCCAACACTGAGTTCCGCGAGGGAAGGAGATCCTAGGGCACCCAGGGATTGGGTACCTGAATCCGGAAGGCGCAATGGACCGGGGGGAGCTCCTCATTTGAAGACCCGGTGCAGCATATTGCCGGTGACAAGTAAGTCTCTCGTCGGAGATGGCCTGGAAGGAAATCTACCCTTGTGCGGAGACCAGGACACACTTCTAGGAGAGGGAAGTGGCAGCTTACATTGTGTCTGGGCCTGTTCGCATCCACACCTCCTTTTCTGTTCTGTTCTGTCAAGGGAGTTCAACTGTTTGTGTTCAGACAAGAAGAATAAAGGAGTGTTGAACTTTAATGGTGTGGAGCTCATTTTCTAACAGACATGGTTCGCGGTGACTCTTGGAGGGAGGATCCAGGTGCACAACACTGACCCGAAGGTAATACTGAACTGTTGCTTATACTGCACTAACATCTGTGGTGGAAGCTAGGCGTAGTGTCCCCGCTCCCTCCCCTCTAAGAAAACCCCTAGACAAGAGAAAGACGAGACCAAGAGCGGAGTGTGAGGAGCGGCCGCTACATAAATATAATTATACAGTTGCAAAAATCAAATACAGCGATGCACATGATACTGGCAACACACACGATAATAACGAAAATTGTCTCATAATGAGCCACTGGTACAAATGGTTGATTTGATAAGCAAGGTAGTAACATAGGCATGAAGATAATAATCATGTATCAGTTGAGACTGAAATAAAGTTCTGTGGTTCACCAAAGGCAAATTAGGTAATAAGGTAATTAAAAGTACTGCCTGCAGGACCCATGGCTTCACTGAGCCTGAGAAATTGATTATAACATAGCGACTGAGAAGTCATGATCTGGATAGGTAGAGACACGGCATCAATAAGCTCAATTTGAGCTCAATTTATCATGTGTGTTGCCAGTATCATGTGTATCGCTGTATTTGATTTTTGCAACTGTATGGTTATATTTACAACATCTATTAAAGCTCTGCTGTTCACCTTTCATTCGTTTGCTGCCATATATTTCATTTAAAGTCCCACCCCCTTGCTCCCTCTCTAGACATTAATGGGATGGAAATGTCTGACCCTACCAGGCCATACTTTCATATAAAGTCCCTAGGGATGGAAACACACAACCTTACCAGGCTGTGGATTCATAAAAGTCCCTAGTATATAATCTTCTCCCCTTCAATTCAATTACTAAGCTAAATCAAAATTCCTTTGCCAAGTGAAAATTCCCTTGAAAAGTAAACAGCCCAATTGTCTTTAGTAAATCAACCCCATTGTGATCATTTGGAACTGGGAAAACTAGTGCATATTTTGGCTTTCCTAAAATTCTGGATTTAGCTATCATTATCGAAGAAACAATATATTATGGGTTTTTTCTACATATCTTTTGTAACTATTCAGTTTTTTGTCAGAGATCACTTTTGAGAAAGAATCGCCACGTAGCATGAGTTAACCTCTCTTGAAGTATATATTCTGTGTGTCATGTCTCTGATTGTCATTCTCCAAATCCCAGCTGCATAAGGGTTCTAGGGCAGTAGAAAGTGTTATTCTGGAACAAGCACAGGGCCTTGAAGGGCTACTGTGATTAAAGGCTTCACACATTAGTGTTGATTGTATCAAGAGAAGCAGTGATTTCCAAATTCCTGAACTGCCAAAAAATTTTCATTCAAATACATGTTATCTGTAGAGAATCACAAATTCAGGCATCCATCCAATCATGATTAAATAATTGTATGATTTTTTTGCAGACTTCTTAAAGCCGCACGTGTATATTGTAAATGTGCTGTATGTATAAATAAATTCAAAGTAAGTAAAATTCCAAAATTAACAGTATCTTCCTTTAGTAAATTAAGCCCATTGATTAAAGAACAGCTGAGGAGTAGGAACTTTCCTGCAAAGCCAACAGATTAGGGGCCACTATTAGCTACATGCTACTTCTTTGGACGAATCTGGTAAGTGCAATTAAGTTCAACATTTTACATGGAAAACAGTTTAACAGCTAGCTTTAAATGTATATTGGATTCAGAAATCAAATATCTCAACTGCCTGCTATCTTTATAAAAAAAAAAGAGTACAGTTTCTATACAAAGCAATCAGATATTTTCTTTAATCAACATCCTACTGTCATTTAAATTAAAATGTCAGCAGAGGAGCCATCAACTATGTGAATAATACAATAATTCTGTTTTCATAGGCTTTATATCAAATGATGCAATCGATCCTTAAAGACATTTATTATGGCATTCATTACATTTTCCTTTTTGCCAGGCATGTTTTCCTCGAGGGGACATGAAGTAATTTGCACACAAATCTATGATTTTACATACACGGCTATCAGTTGCAAATGGAATACTTATGCCTATTGTTTGTAAAATCCCTTAGCACGGGGGTAGGTAACCTGTGAGAGGTGAAGATATTCCAATCCTGAACAACATGGAAGGGATCAAAGATTACCAGGGTACTGCACATATACAGTATCTAATAGTAGGTCATATAAAATAATTTGGCTTCTTGTTTTTGTCACTGACCACAGTGAGCTGAAATCTGATTCACATATCGGTCAGGGTACATGACTGAGATCTTTTTTCTGGTTTAATACATTTTAAAATAATGTAGTTGTTTATTTTATTATGCAACGCATATTATGTATATTATGATCTGAATGTCTCTTTATGAATATTGATGAGCTTCGAGTTCGAGTCTAACTCATGTTGGACTCGAACATTGCCTGTTCGCATGTTCGCCGAACAGCGAACAATTTGGGGTGTTCGCGGCAAATTCGAAAAGCCGCAGAACACCCTGTAAAAGTCTATGGGAGAAATCTAAAGTGCTAATTTTAAAGGCTAATATGCAAGTTATTGTCCTTATGTATCAATGCAAAAAAAAGTTTTAAAAACGGCTGTTTTTTCGGGAGCAGTGATTTTAATAATGCTTAAAGTGAAACAATAAAAGTGAAATATTCCTTTAAATTTCGTACCTAGGGTGTGTGTATAGTATGCCTGTAAAGTCGCGCTTGTTTCCTGTGCTTAGAACTGTCCATGCACAAAGTGTAATTTCTGAAGGAAAAAAAGTAATTTAAAACTCACTCGCGGTTATAATGAATTGTCGGCTCCCGGCAATACATAGAAAAGCCATTGATAAAAAAAAAAAAATGCGTGGGGGTCCCCCCAAATTCAATAACCAGGCCCTTCAGGTCTGGTATGTATATCAAGGGGAACTCTGCGTAAATTTTAAAAAAAAATGCGTGGGGTTCCCCCCAAATATCCATACCAGGCCCTTCAGGTCTGGTATGGATTTTAAGGGGCACTCCACCCCAAATAAAAAAAAAATGGCGTGGAGTTCCCCCAAAAATCCATACCAGACCCTTTATCCGAGCACGCAACCTGGCAGGCCGCAGGAAAAGAGGGGTGACGAGAGAGCGCCCCCCTCCTGAACCATACCAGGCCACATGCCCTCAACATGGGGAGGATGTCCTCATGTTGATGGGGACAAGGGCCTCATCCCCACAACCCTTGCCCGTTGGTTGTGGGGGTCTACGGGCAGGGGGCTTATCGGAATCTGGAAGACCCCTTTAACAAAGGGGACCCCCAGATCCCACCCCCCCTAAGTGAATTGGTAAGGGGTACATTGTACCCATACCACTTCATGAAGAAAGTTTAAAATTTTTTTAAAAAAACACACAGACACCTTGGAAAAGTCCTTTATTAAAAATAAAAATAAAAAACACATTCCGGCGATGTAATCCAATGTCCCGCTGCGATCCGATGTCCAGCCCTGCAGTCTCCACTTGAAACGTCATTGGCTGAGCGGACCTACACTGCGGAGGAAGTTCCCCCTCAGGTCCGCTCAGCCAATGACGTAGGCGGGGTCTGAGGTACGAGGGGGCGCCTACGTCATTGGCTAAGCAGACCTGATGGGGAACTTCCTCTTCAGTGTAAAAAAATGAATAGACCTGCCCCTTCTCACGTTCCCCATCAGGAGCTGATCTGATGGGGAACGTGAGAAGGGGCGGGTCTATTCATTTTAGGGCTTCAATAGGGTTCTAAAGTTCACGCAAACCTTAGGTCTGGTCGCAGATTCTGGTGCGAACCGAACAGGGGGGTGTTCGGCTCATCCCTATTAATGGATACTTGTGGTTGTGTTATCCCATGTAAGGATATAAAAAATAATCTTTACCATGAGAGGTTTTGGCTCGCAATAAACTTGCTGTGACAAGGGGAACATGACATTCATTCCCATTCATTTCCACTCACCCCAGATATTGCAGAGATATATTTCACTCAAATACAGTAAGTGATTGACCTTATTCCTTCTCTGTAGAATAATTATAAAATATGTATTGGGTAACTATTCACATTTATTTGAGACTAGTGTGCATTAAACATAAGTGCCTACTACTGAATAATTTTAATTCAAACGATACATTGACATTGATGTTGAAAATGCTGTTGGAACGTGGCCCAAAGTAATGATTGTACCAAGTCAAATTAGGTATTTACACTGGTTGTTTAAAAAATATATATTTAAAATTTACCTAAACTCAAAATTAATTTTTCAGTATGTTTGATTTCATACCTTACTATATACAGTTTTCATAAATAAATACTTTTTGTGAATCTGCTGCAAAGTTTTTTATCAGGAAATACTGCCAGTAATTACAGTAATTACTGTTTCGGGTTGACAACACTAAATCTGACTTCTCACAGTTATCAGCAGTATTGTAAGCCTGGCATGCACACTTCTTGAGTTGGCTTTTGGGTTTCAAGAAGTGCACATGGCAGGCTGACAACAACGCTACTTATTGCATGCAGTATCTATTGTCCACCTGCAGCAGGAAGTACTGCTGCTGAAATAATCTCCTAATGAAAAACTTTACAAGAGATTTAGCAAAATTAATTTCTTAACTGTGTACAGTGAGGTATGATTCCAAACACTTCATTTTATGCATACTCTAATGATTTTTTATTTTTTTATAGATATAGGACGAATGACCCCCGTTTGGTTAGCGGCAGAACTTTCGAACATCGCAAAAGGGGACCCGAGCTGGAAAAATTAAAAGGGCAAATTTTGAAGGCTTATATTCAAGTAATTGGGCATACAATAGTTATGGGAGTCTGGGTGCTGCCCTGGGGGACATGCATCAATGAAACAAATTTTTGTAAATAAAAAATTTTACATGAGCAGTGACAAACTGATGCTTAAATGGAAAACCATAAAAATGAGAAATAACAATAAAAATGAAAAATGCCTTTAAATATAGTGCCTGGGGGGTCTCCTTAGTCTGCCTGTAAAATGACACATCAGTACCATGTATAGAACCTGATGCAGCAATAATGACATTTATAAAGCCATAAAAATGCCATTTTCCCTGCAAGCTTTCTTTATTGGGGAGCCAGTTTGTATGATGAGGTCACCATCCTTGTGGCCCTCTGGCAGCAGCCGCAATCCACACAATTTATTTTCCATTCCTCTTCTTCCCAAGACCAGACTCCCATTCTCTTGTGCCCTTTGGAATGCCCGCTCTGTAACAAACTCACCTCTCTCCATTACCTCTTTATCGCTAACTCGTTTAATCTGCTCACCATTACTGAAACCTGGCTTCATGAATTCGACATTTGTCTTTTGCTGCCCTCTCCCATGGTGGTCTTCTCTGGACTTACTCCCCAAGACCCAGTGAAAGCAAGGGAGGGGGAGGGGGAGTGGGAATACTTCTATCCCCACATAGCACCTTTCAGGTACTTCACCCACCTCCCTCTCTGTCACTCTCCTCATTCGAGGCAAACTGCATTTGTCTTTTCTTTAATAATAGCTGTGATCTACTGGCCCCCTGGACCAGTAATAACCTTTCTTGATGACTTCTCTGCCTGGCTACCCTACTATCTCTCTTCTGAAATCCCCACAATCTTACTCAGGGACTTCAACATCCTTATTAATACTAACACTGCTGCTACTTCCGAACATCTCAGTCTAACCTCCTCCTTTGACCTAAAGCAATGGATACATGGTTCTACTCACTCTGACGGCAACACCCTTGACCTTTTTTTCTCCCACCTATGCTCTACATGCAACCTATCCAACAATCCTCTGCCTCTCTCTGATCACTACCTTATTATTTTCACTCTCTCCCTCTGTTCCACCTCCTCTCTCTTCAATCACCTAAAAGGTTCCCGTAGAAACCTTTGTCATCTCAACCCTTCTCTTCTCTACTCTACTACCGACCACCTCTATGACAAAATTTCACCCCTGTCCTGCCTCAACCTAGCCACTTGTGTCTATAATGCTTCACTGTCATCCTCCCCAGACACACTGCCCCCCCCTTACTACACACAGAATCAAGCCCTGACCCCTACAACCTTGGCAAACAGATTACACCAGAAGTCTGAAAAAACATAGCCGTGCTCTTCAGCGCCTGTGGCGTAAGACTAGATCTTAGAACGATTTCAACCAATATAAATCTGCCCTTCAAAAATAAAATTTCTGCCTGCACGCTGCCAAGCAGACCTATTTTTTTTTTTTTTATAATTATTTTTTATTAAAGTTTTCAAACACATACAACACACACAGCCTAAGCACCTACAGTACAGAAGAAGAACATGTACAGAAAAATAATACATTTTGCAATGTGAACCAAGCGATAGAATGCACAACAATGAAAGGGTACAACGATACCGCCCAGGTAGAATCCAAGAGGGCAATAGTATGATAAAACATTTAAACCAGTAAAAAACATATCCAAAGTCAACGGAAGAAAAGGAGGGTGTAGGAGCAAGGCAAGAACCCCGACACGATGACCTGGGTCACCCCCAACCCACTAAGCCATTTCGGGCTCAGCTAACCAAGTGCGCCAGACCTTATCGTACTTCAATGGGCATCCCCGATTAGCATATGTGTCCTTGTATAGAGGAAGGCTGATATTCACTAAGCGTTTCCATTGCATCAAAGAGGAAGCAGACCTATTTTATCGCTCTCATTATCAGCTTATCATTCTATTCCCATCAACTTTTCTCTACCTTCAATTTCTTCTTCGTCCTCAACTGCCTCCACCCACTAACTCACTTACTGCCCAGGAGATTGCCAATCACTTCAAACATAAGATTAACATGGATGCTGTATCACAAGAAAAGCCTTTTGAAGGAGCATAGAGTGCTGAGTGCATAGCCTGTACTGTTAGTACTGTCCCGCCTCATCTTGCCCTTCATGGTGACGTCACATCCGCCGGAAAGTCCAGTGCGGGTTGGCATGAACTTTCGTCTACTACAGAGGGTCCATTCCTTCCACATCCATATACAGTGGACCAGATCCCAGTGGCGCCTGCAGGACAGAGGACTTATGGAGGACTTATGGCGGACATCCTTATTCATGCAACAAGCGATTTATTCATTTTAATCCTGTAAGTGTTTTTAACCGTTGGCATTAAATACTTTTAGTGGTACTGCACTTAGTGGTGCCCTCAACACTTCACAAAAAACTGGCCTCCTAAAACTTACAAATGATCTACTTACGGCCAAAACCAATGGACACTATTCTGTACTCCTACTCCTGGATCTTGCTGCTGCCTTTGACATGGTTAACCACCACCTCCTCCTCAAAAACTCAATGCCTTTGGTCTCTGTACTCTTCGCCGGTTCTCTTCTTACTTATCCATTACTTCCAATTATACTTCCCCCTCTCCTCTTCCTTTCTCTCCCTGGTCATCTCTTGCCTTGACTACTGCAACTCCCTTCTCATTGGCTTACCCATACTTATGTTTTTACCCCTTCAGTCAATCATGAATGCTGCTGCCAGGCTCATCCACCCTACCAACCGCTCCATGTCTGCTACTCCTCTCTGTCAATCCCTCCATTGGCTTCCAATCACCCAACAAATTAAATTCAAAATATTAACAACAACTTACAAAGCCATCCCCAACTTAGCCCCCTCCTACATCATTAGCCTAGTCTCAAAAAACCAACCTAATCGCTCTCTTCGTTCCTCCCAAGACCTCCTGCTCTCTAGCTCCCTCATCACCTCCCCCATGCTTGCCTCCAGGACTCTTCCAGAGCCTCTTCCATCCTATGGAACTCCCTACCCCAATTATGTCCTACTCTTTTTCCTTTAGATGATTTCTGAAAACCCTCCTTTTCAGAGAGGCCCATCCTGCCCACGCCTCCCAACTGTACTTTGATTTTCTCCATCAGCTCATCCCCAGCATTTATTACCTTTTGTATCACTTGACCCTCCCTCCTAGATTGTAAGCTCTAACGAGCAGGGCTCTCTGATTCCTCCTGTATTGAATTGCATTGTAACTGTACTGTCCGCCCTCATGTTGCAAAGCGCTGCACAAACTGTTGGCGCCATATAAATCCTGTATAATAATAATAATAAAAATGGTAAACAATAAATGTTTTTAAATTAATTTTTCATCTTCTTGCCATTACCATGTCCCACCACAAAAAAAAACTGAAATAAATTCTCCTACTCCTGAAATTTGTGGTGATACCACATATGTGTGTATTATTTCTTATTTGTACCCACAATAGAGCCAATAAACAACAGTGCACCTTTTGCTTTTGTTTATCCTGCACAAACACACTGACACTAACACATAATAATGATGATGATTATGATAATGACCCAGTATGGAATCTTTGGCCTGATTCTACCCATTTTATATTTCTTTACTTGTTTCTAATTTTTTTCTTTACACACACTTTTTTTACACTCTTCTCCTCAGAGGAGACACAGTACAGGTATGGGTTTTGCTGACAGGAGGCAGAGCAGAAGGATGACCTCATCAGTCATCTATTGTTCCTTTGCTGTCCAGTCACATCCTTGGGGTAAAGCTTGTATTCCATTAATGCAAATGAAAAAATTTAGGTGACCAGCATGCCTGTGTTGTCTGGCAGGGCTGTGTTAATCTCAGAACTGGATAGACATAAATAGAAAAAAATAATATTAGCAAAACAGAACAAAATATATGTATTGACATTTTATATTTAACAGTTTGCCTGGATTTTGACTTTAAACATTGGTTTATGAAAATGGGTTGTGGCAGGTCACTTTTACTCAAAACAATTATACTGCTTATCACATTGGATAACCATAATGGCTTGAAAAGTGAAGAGCTTATGAGCTCCATTTTCACAAGCTCACAAGGAAAAAATGTTATGCTACACAAAAACAATCTTTGAAAAGGGCAATTAGGCTGGCAGGCTCCCATAGAAAAGGTGGGCCCTTATGGAGCCAAACGCTGCTATGTCCCCAATTGTATGTAGAATAAGAATTATTTTCCCATGGGACTTTAATGCAGCAACATAATCTTTATCATAAAATCCCATTTATTGTACAAAATATAAGAACATATACATAAAAAGGATTGAAGAGAGAAAAAATCTCAGATAACAAACCCCTGGTAAATAAGGCAGAGAATACTGCAATTTGGGTTCTGCCAAAGATTTTCCAACGTGTTTCAATTGAGCGTTACAATCTTCCACAGGGGGTAACAGGCGTAGTAGTTCAACATAGCAATATAGAACAATGAGAAACATGTACAACAATAATATCAAGACAATAACAGAGTACTATATGTCAAACACAATGAGGTTAATTTACTAAAGGGAAATATACTGTGCACTTTCTCCAGAGCTTAGTAAATAAGGTAAAACTTCACTTTGTAAGAATCTCAATCACATGCAAGGAAAATATAAAAACAGCATTTTTGCTTGCACATGAATTGATGATAGAAATCAGCAGAGCTTTCCCTCATTTTAGAGCTTCCCCTCAAATTTAGAGCAACTGCACTAGCAATGCACAGTATATTTGCCTTAAGTAAATCAACCTCAATGTTTCCACACTTGCAGAGTCATCAACCTTATATTTAGGAGATGGGGTTCGCCTATGCCATCAAGGAGCGCCTTGCTAACCAAATGTCCCCACATTCAAGCCCACAAGGGATAACAGCTATTAGACTGCCAAAGGAGGCCCAGTGTGCCAACCACCACAGTGCAAACCTATGACCAATAAATATAAAAAAATGAACCCAAAAGCAAGGGTCAATAAAATAATGAAAAATAGATGAATCAAACAAAAAGATTCTTTCCAGGGAAAGTGAAATTGTCCATGTGGAGAGGAATGGACCACCACAGAACTTGCAAATCCAGCAGTTGTTAAAGCCTATAAGGGCAATGGGATCTAAAAAATCAGTATTGAACAATATTTGTGATAAATCCTATGGCCAGAAATGTAAATCTAAAGAAAAACCATTCAGATTGTCAAAAATAATCACAGAAAGTGGTCACTAGTACAACATCTCTATAAGCTGGGAAGACCATGTAAAAAAACAAAAAAGTTTACTATGGTGATATATATGTGTCTGGTTCATAATTGGTCAGTAATCATGGCCTGCACCTGTGAAGGGAGACACCTTGAACCATCCCAGCGCATCAAGCCACCAATGATGATGCCCTATCTGTGACCCCCTCAGCATCCAGGGGGTGAAAGCCAGGTTTGCCCAACAAAGAGGTATTCCGACCGGCATGGAAAGCTGGCAAGGTCCTTGCTTACTTGGCCAAATCAGATTATGCCCCAACTTCTATACCACAGACTGCAACTTTGTCAGGCCAAGTGGGGGAGATTCTGGATGCATTCATGTCCTTTTGCTCTTACTGTATGTTTATTCATCAGCTCTCCAATAATATTTGGACGCTCAACTATTAGCTTATCTGTAGTAAATTTCTCTTCCTAAATTGACAACTCAAAGAAGAGTGGAATTAAATGCTCCTATTACTACCGCTGAGATAGAAGTTGCAATTTCTCAGCCCCCTGCACTTAAAATTCCAGGATTGGATTGCTTTTCAGCTGAAAGTTAAGACAAATTTAAACAAATGCTTAGTCCTGATCTATTAGACACTTTTAATGCTGCCCACAACACTCATATGAGCTCTGCTCTATCTCCTAGCTATTTTGATCAGACAGCAGGTATTTGTCTCTCTGATGGGTTCCTGTCAGCCCTTTCCTCTCCATACAGAAAAGCATCAAATCTGGAGACCCTACATAATCCAGAACCTATGATTCATTAAAAACAAATGTGTCCCATATTACAACAAGATGCTTTGTATACTATTGAACCACTTGGATTTAATGAATACAGGTTCTGTGGATTTAGTATGGACTCCAGGGTTAATGTTTTCCTAGTACCTGTGCTGAAAACAAAGGTACTCCATCCCTAACTGAGGAAATCACGTATTGTCCTTATTCTGAAAACCTACACAGACCCTTTTATTTGTGAGTCCCATTGTCCCATTTCATTGATTAATGTGGAAATTAAAATATTTACCAAGGTATTTGCTAACAGGATTAACAAATTGGTGTCCTATCTGATAGGTGGTGATAAAACAGGGTTTATACTGTACCTGCTCAGTCTACAAGAATACATCTATTTCGTAGTGTCCTCAGACACTCATAAAGTCTTCAATAGCGTAGAATGGCCTTGCCTGCTCCAAATATTACGTTTGTATGGCTTTGGCCCTCAAATGATTGGTTGGATAATATCCAGTACACTGAACCTGTGGCAAGAGTCAAAGTCAATCATTCTGTTTCAGACCCTTTTTTCATTTACACCCCATTCACACTTGTGTGAATTGTCATGCGACTTTGGGCATCAAAGTCACATGACAAGTCCATCCCCATGTTTTCTAATGATAACCATTCATATTTTTGTGACTTAACTTCTTTCCACCCGGCCACTGCATACAAACAGCCAGGTGGGCATTTCGTCCTTCTGAGTGGACGTTCCTGAACATCCCTCAGAATGAGCGGGATCAAGCAGTCACATGATCCCGATGCACTTGTGTCCCCCGGATACGGCACATTTCCCAATCGGCAGGAAGGCTCTTTGATTGGCTCTCCTGATCACATGATGATGATGATCCAATCACAGCCATCATGTAATGTAAATAGAGAGCCGTTGCCAGGTGATCGGCTCTCCTTCTCCTTACACCGAGCCTTTCAGTGAGGAAAAGGAGAGCGGATCTGTACTGCGAGCCGGAGATCAGTGTGTGTGACCTGTTTTTTACAGCTTTTACACACTGCTCATCCAGCTAGTGTCCCCAAAACTGTTTTCTGTCACAGTGTCCTGCCACAGTGAAAAACACCTGTCACACATCTATACCAGTAAAATTATCTGTCACAGTGAACATCTGCACACACCTGTCCCAGTGATCATCTGGCACACATCTGTCCATGTTCATCTGCCACATCTGTCCCAGTGATTATCTGCCACATCCTTCCATGATCATCTGCCACATCTATCCATGATCACCTGCGCGCATCTATCCATAATCATCTGCGCACATATGTCCGTGATCATCTGCGCACATCTGGTGCACATCTGTCCATGATCGTCTGCCACATATGTCCGTGATCAACTGCCACACCTGTCCCAGTGAACATCTGCCACATCTGTCCATGATCATCTGCCACATCTATCTGTGATCATCTGCACACATCTGTCCATGATCATCTCCCACATCTGTTAATGATCATCTGCACACATCTGGTGTACATCTGTCCTTGATATTCTGCCACATCTGTCAGTGATCTGCCACATTTGTCCATAATTATCTCTGCAAATCTGTCCGTGATCATCTGCCATATCTGTCTGTGATCATCTGCCACATATGTCCGTGATCATCTTCCACATTTGTCTGATCATCTGCCACATCTTCCTGTGATCATCTGGCACACATCTGTCCGTGATCATCTGGCACATCTGTCCATGATCATCTGCCACATCTGTCCATGATCATATGCAACACCTGTCTGTGATCATCTGTGCACATCTGGCACACATCTGTCCGTGATCATCTGCCCTAGTGAACATCTGCCACATCTGTCCCAGTGAACATTTGCGCACATCTGTCCGTGATCATCTGCCACATTTTTTGTGATCATCTGTCACATCTGTCCCCGTGCACATCTGCACACATCTGTACGTGATCATCTGCCACATCTGTCCCAGTGATCAACATCTGTTACACAGCTGGCCCATCTGTCCCAGTAATCTTTCAACATGGATAAAAAATTATTCAGCAGCTAGGAGGCTTTCCATATACTCCAGAGTATGTTGGACAAGAATAGCGTGGAACTCTCTATGTCAGACTCGGATAGCAAGCATGAGCCAGTAGCAAGCATGAGCCAGTAGAAAGCAGTGGCTCTGTATTCAGCAGCAAGGAGGCTTTCCATATACTCCAGAGTATGTTTGGCGAAAGCAGCGGGAAACTCTCTCTGTTAGACTCGGATAGCGAGTATGAGCCAGTAGAAAGCAGTGGCTCTGAAATGGAAACTGAGGAGGATTATATTAAAAAATGTGATACGTAGCCAGGAAACTAAATGTGTAATTTATGCCTGTAGAACGCCTGACGGTGCTACTTAAATGTTGGGCCTCTGTAAGTGGCCAGGCTGTGCAAAAGTCTTACACATGTGGTATCATCATAGTCAGGAGGAGTAGAAGAATGTATTTTGAGGTGTATTGTTGCTATGTACATGCTATGTTTTATTTGACAACTTTGTGTAAAAAAAATGTGTTTTCATTTTCTTTCCACATTTTCTATAAACTTGTGAAAAAAATGACATGTTCAGAAGACTCATTATGCCTCATAGAATATACATTGGGGTGTTTTATTTCCAAAATGGGGTTGTTTTGTGGGTAAGTCCATTGTCCTGGTGCTCCAGGGCCTTCAAAATTGTGATAGGTCTTCAGTAAATTAAATGTGTAATTTATGCCTGTAGAATGCCTGACGGTGCTACTTGAATGTTGGGCCTCTGTATGTGGCCAGGCTGTGGAAAAGTCTCACACATGTTGTATTGCCATACTCAGGAGGAGAAACATAATGTATTTTGGGATGTAATTTTTGCTATGAACATGTGTTAGAAATATCTTATAAATTGACAACGTTTTCATTTTAATTTTCTTTCCACATTTTCAAAAAACTTGTGGACAAAAAGTACAGTGCTCCCTGCATGTTGGGCCTCTGTGTATGGCCAGGCTGTGGAAAAGTCTCACACATATGGTATTACCATACACAGAAGGAGCAGCAGAATATAGCAGAGTATATATAGAATATATATATATATATTGGGGGTATATAATTTGGGGTATTTTCAAGCTTTTGTGTTAACTGGGAGAAATCAAGCCTTTTTCTTTTAGTTATAAATGCCATCCAATCTGACCAACCAGGCGGCTTTAAAATTGTAAACTTATTTTGATATTTGAGAGTAGGGATGAGCTTCGAGTTCGAGTCGAACTCATGTTCGACTCGAACATTGCCTGTTCGCCCGTTCGCCGAACAGCGAACAAATTGGGGTGTTCGCGGCAAATTCGAAAAATCTATGGGAGAAATCTAAAGTGCTAATTATAAAGGCTTATATGCAAGTTATTGTCCTAAAAAGTGTTTGGGGACCCGGGTCCTGCCCCAGGGAACATGTATCAATGCAAAAAGAAGTTTTAAAAACGGCCGTTTTTTCGGGAGCAGTGATTTTAATAATGCTTAAAATGAAAAAATAAAAGTGAAATATTCCTTTAAATTTCGTACCTGGGGGGTGTGTATGATATGCATGTAAAGTGGCGCATGTTTCCCGTGCTTAGAACTGTCCCTGCAAAAAATGTCATTTTTGAAAGAAAAAAATGCATTTAAAACTGACTCGCGGCTATTAATGAATTGTCGGCTCCCGGCAATACATACAAAAGTCATTGATAAAAAAAAAAAAAAAAGCGTGGGGGTTCCCCAGAATTCAATTACCAGGCCCTTCAGGTCTGGAATGGATATTAAGGGGAACCCCGCCGCAAATAAAAAAAAAATTGACGTGGGGTTCCCCCAAATATCCATTCCAGGCCCTTCAGATCTGGCATGGATTTTAAGGGGAACTCCACCCCAAATTAAAAAAAAATGGCGTGGAGTCCCCCTAAAAATCCATACCAGACCCCTTATCCGAGCATGCAACCTGGCCGGCCGCAGGGGAAAAGGGGGGGACGAGAGAGCGGCCCCCCCTCCCTCCTGAACCGTACCAAGCCACATGCCCTCAACATGGGGAGGATGTCCCCATGTTGATGGGGACAAGGGCCTCATCCCCACAACCCTTGCCCGGTGGTTGTGGGGGTCTGCGGGCGGGGGGCTTATCGGAATCTGGAAGACCCCTTTAACAAAGAGGACCCCCAGATCCCGGCCCCCCCCCTATGTGAATTGGTAAGGGGTACATTGTACCCCTACCATTTCACGAAGAAAGCGTAAAAAAATGTTTAAAAAAACACACAAACACCTTGAAAAAGTCCTTTATTTAAAAAAAAAAAACATTCCAGCGGTGAAATCCAGTGTCCCGCGGCGATCCCGATGTCCAGCGCTGTCCGTCATTGGTTGTGCCTGAGCGGACCTGATGGGGAACTCCCTCTCAGTATTTTAAATGTATAGACCCGCCCCTTCTAAAGTTCCCCATCAGGTCCGCTCAGCGGACCAGATGCGGAAAATGAGAAGGGGCGGGTCTATACATGTATTACCAAAGTGAGAGCAGTTCCCCATCAGGTCCGCCTCCTCGGTATGTCAGACCCGCCTACGTCATTGGCTTGAGCGGGGAACTTCCTTCACTATGTAAATTTAAATTTACATAGTGAAGGAAGTTCCCCGCTCAAGCCAATGACGTAGGCGGGTCTGACATACCGAGGGGGCGGACCTGATGGGGAACTGCTCTCACTTTGGTAATACATGTATAGACCCGCCCCTTCTCATGTTCCGCATCTCGTCCGCTGAGCGGACCTGATGGGGAACTTTAGAAGGGGCGGGTCTATACATTTAAAATACTGAGAGGGAGTTCCCCATCAGGTCCGCTCAGGCACAACCAATGAAGGACAGCGCTGGACATCGGGATCGCCGCGGGACACTGGATTTCACCGCTGGAATGTTTATTTATTTATTTTTTTAAATAAAGGACTTTTTCAAGGTGTTTGTGTGTTTTTTTAAACATTTTTTTTACGCTTTCTTCGTGAAATGGTAGGGGTACAATGTACCCGTTACCAATTCACATAGGGGGGGCGGGATCTGGGGGTCCCCTTTGTTAAAGGGGTCTTCCAGATTCCGATAAGCCCCCCGCCCGCAGACCCCCACAACCACCGGGCAAGGGTTGTGGGGATGAGGCCCTTGTCCCCATCAACATGGGGACATCCTCCCCATGTTGAGGGCATGTGGCTTGGTACGGTTCAGGAGGGAGGGGGGGCCGCTCTCTCGTCCCCCCCTTTTCCCCTGCGGCCGGCCAGGTTGCGTGCTCGGATAAGGGGTCTGGTATGGATTTTTAGGGGGACTCCACGCCATTTTTTTTTTAAACTTGGGGTGGAGTTCCCCTTAAAATCCATGCCAGATCTGAAGGGCCTGGTAATTGAATTCTGGGGAACCCCCACGCTTTTTTTTTTTTTTTTTCTCAATGACTTTTGTATGTATTGCCGGGAGCCGACAATTCATTAATAGCCGCGAGTCAGTTTTAAATGCATTTTTTTTCTTTCAAAAATGACATTTTTTGCAGGGACAGTTCTAAGCACGGGAAACATGCGCCACTTCACATGCATATCATACACACCCCCCAGGTACGAAATTTAAAGGAATATTTCACTTTTATTTTTTCATTTTAAGCATTATTAAAATCACTGCTCCCGAAAAAACGGCCGTTTTTAAAACTTCTTTTTGCATTGATACATGTCCCCTGGGGCAGGACCCGGGTCCCCAAACACTTTTTAGGACAATAACTTGCATATTAGCCTTTATAATTAACACTTTAGATTCTGAACGTTCGAGTCCATTGTATTTAATAGGGTTCTAAAGTTTACACG
Source organism: Rana muscosa (assembly GCA_029206835.1). Classification (NCBI taxonomy): domain Eukaryota; kingdom Metazoa; phylum Chordata; class Amphibia; order Anura; family Ranidae; genus Rana; species Rana muscosa. Next base: position 18,569,593 of record JARGYO010005626.1, read on the forward strand.
AACATTTTGTCTGTTCGCAGGTTCTGGTGCGAACCGAACAGGGGGGTGTTCGGCTCATCCCTGTTTGAGAGTAACCTCTTCAATCCTATATTACAAATACAATGTTTTAATATCAACCCCTTAAGCTCTACATTGCTCTACATACATTACCAACTGAAAAATCCCATTGGGTTTAAGAACATTGATTCTATTTTCATTGGGCATGCTATAGACATGCTATGGCAGTGGAAGAGCCTCAGGATTGCTTTAGAAATTCTGAAACTCCCTACACACCTGGATGTTCACAAGTACTAACCAGCACACATTTAGTAAATATTCATGATTGGCTCATCCCAAGGCCTAACAACCCTTATACTGCAACTGAAGCAGTTATTGGAACTTCTTATTAATCCTTACAAAATATTGTTTACAGATGTTCAGTCCATCTCTATAATCAGGAAACAACTTTACTCAGCAATCTTACTCCATATTACATAGAATTACTTTGAGAAGCACTGACCAAAATCACCCCACGTTACCTTTTTCTTGAGCTCTTCAATACCAGAATTCATGTCTGATCATAAAGCACGATACTGGTCTTTGTTTTTTGAACATTGGCCAGGACTGTAATTGAAACATTTTGTCTTTAGAGGTTATTACAAAGTTCTTATTTGTGTGCTCAAACTCTGACCAGTCCTCGCCTGTGTTCAAAAAATGAATACCAGTATTGTTCATCAGGACAGACATGAATTCTAGTATTGAAGGGCTTGAGAATAGGAATTCGAGGGGTGATTTTGATCACGGCTCTATAAAGTACTGCTTTGTACAATAGAGAAAGATGGAGACAGGGGCTCTGAGTAAAACTGTTTCACCAAACTCACCTCCACCATATGTGGTAGCTGACTTTTTTTGCTGTTTATGGACCTGCTGTTATATTCCATTATTTTGGTCAAAGATTAATGTTTTTTTTTCCAAAGCACTAAGACTCCAACATCTCTCATCAAAATCTCCCCACCTAAAAAAAAAAATTCTGGGTATTATAGGGGACCTGTACCTCACCAAATATAAGTGATACTTTGTACCCTCTATTTTTTACACTTATCGTTTTGATGTAGAAGGGAGACCCTAACCCAAAACAAACATTTAACTTCCTTAGAAGTGATACCGGCATTAGTTTCCTTGCAAGATGTACAGGTATTTTTTTTGAACGTATGTTAGAAACATAACACATCATTTTCAATGTTATATTTAACAGACCAAAAAAAGGGAAAGTTCATTGTGATGGTTTACATAACCTTTCAAAATGCACACTGGTCAAAATAAAAAATCATGCCTTGTAATGCAATAGGGAACTTGGCCCACCTGAGCAGATCAGGATTTCACCCAGGCAATGGCTTTATGGCAATAAAGCATCCCGCTCTTTTTAGCCCATACTCCAGTAATCTAGGGACTTTTATTTGCCAGACTGTAAAACAAGCCTCTCAAAATATGAATCTGACTGGTGATATGGTGTTTAAGCAGAAAGAGTAGTTAGGATTCAGTATATATAATAGGCTTTAGGAAGTATACCTTCCCAACTAACAAGTGAGGACTTGTATGAAATGTGTCTGTAATGATTGACAGCAATAAGAGAAATTTTGTGGATTTTCTGGCTTGCCTTGCCTTAAAATTGAATAATAACCAAAACCATGTTATTTTTTTGCTCTCCGGTTTACTGTAAGATGATACAATTACTTTTGAAGCTTTTGTTTTAGCTCGAAGGAATTGTAATTTTGAGTCTGTTTTTTCCTACCTTGTATTGTACTCATTTCTATTGATATGTCTTCAGGATATATAAGACTTTTTTTTTATTTCAAAGTTTAATATATTTTACAATAACAAAGGTCTGAATGCAGTATCTTTTTCATCTCAATGATAAAGTATGTCTTGGTTGAAATTGCTAACTATTGTAATAAGCAATACATTGTGGATATTATGAAATCTGCATAGGAACTTCTATTACAATTTAACAAATATTTTTAAACATAAAAATATATATTTTTTTAATGATAGTACGAGGTAAAAATGAGTAGATAGATTTGTTTAATTTAGAAATATGCATTGCATTATCATCTTATATCTATCTTAAGTCTGGTAATGTTATTTATTACATTTTCCAGGTTGGTAAGAAAAATTGAAGTCCCACTCCAGACATAATGTTTTTGTTTTTTTTTGTGCCTGTAATTCCACTCAGAAATTCCTCAGTGACACCCCTGTGGCATGATGGAATAAAAAAAAAATCTTTGCACTCGTTTGAGAAATTTTCTATGACTTCCTGTCTCTCTAACCTCTTGTTGCTGTTAGTGAGTGAGTACATCTTCTCAGTAGAACACAGACTGCAAAAATAAGAAAAACTGATAAAAACTGATCATGCTTTTTTTTACTCTTTTTTTAGGGTTGGAGCAGAGATTAAAAAGCGCAAAGCGTTATTGTTATTCACCACATAGGGATTTTTCGACCATGTATGCTGTTAAAAAATCTACCTGTACTATTTTCTGTAGTCTGAACTGTTGTTCAGAGGTGAGAGAAGTTGGGCCAAGTTCTGGACCTCAGAATTTGAACACCCAGGGTTTTCAAGGCTTCCAGCTTACCCTACAAGGAGTTTGACAATCCATGAAGACACATCTACAGTATATTTTACCTTTTTTCATTCCTTATGACAGTTTAGAAGGTTTAGGTGGGTACAATGTCAATGTAAAAACTGACTATTAGTGATGAGCCGAACACCCCCGGGTTCGGTTCGCACCAGAACCCGCGAACGGACCGAAAGTTCGAACGAACATTAGAACCCTATTAAATACAATGGATGCGAACGTTCGAATTCTAAAGTGCTAATTATAACAACTATTATGCATGTTATTGTCCTAAAAAGGGTTTGGGAACCCGGGTTCTGCACCAGGGGACATGTATCAATGCAAAAAGAAGTTTTAAAAACGGTCGTTTTTCGGGAGCAGTCATTTTAATGATGCATAAAGTGAAAAAAAAAAGTCAAATATTCCTTTAAATATCGTACCTGGGGGGTGTCTAAAGTATGCCTGTGAAGTGCCACGTGTTTCCCGTGTTTAGAACTGTCCCTGCACAAAATAACATTTCTAAAGGGAAAAAAGTCATTTAAAACTGCTTGCGGCTTTAATGCAATGTCTGGTCCCGGTAATATGGATGAAAATCTTTAGGAAAAATGGCATAGCTACCCCATCAACACCCCCCCCCCCTACCCCAGCCCATTACCAGCCCCTTTGGGTCTTGTATGGATATTAAGGGGAACCCCGCACATAAAATAAAAAAGGCCCTATATACTCTGAACAGCCGTATACAGGCGGTGCATACAAGACAGGGACTGTAGGTTTGTTCTTATGTAGAATGTGTTTGTAATTTTGAACAGGTACATTGTTGAAGTGTAGCTCCAGCCCAAAAATCTATTTTTAAACTTTTTGGGAAACATAGGTAAGGGTTATCACCCCTGTAACATTTGTTTTGCTGTCTGTGCCCCTGTTCAGAACATTTCACCTCACTTTCCGTCCCAATGACAACTGTTTTTGAAATGTGGTGTTTTTCTTGAAACAAGGATTGCTGATAAAGCATCAGTACAGATGAGACCCCTTTCTCCCATATTTATTCTTACAGGAGAGAATTTTCCTTTCTAGGGGTAGATTTCCTCTCACTTCCTGTTGTCTTCTTTCGTTTGCAAGTAGGAGTCGTTTGTAAGTTGGATGTTTGAAAGTAGGGACCTGCCGTATATACTCTGCAGAAATAGGCCCCTTAGTTGTTGGTGTTGGCACAACACTGTAAGCACTCAGTTACTCTTGGTTGGTGCTGGAACGCCCTGCTGTCAACTATTATATCAGGAATTTTAATTACATATAATTGTTGAACAGTGGTAGTAAAAATTGGGGCTTTGATGGTGGTGCTGGTGCCACAACACTGTAAGCCCTGACAGTTACTCTTGGTGGGTGCAGCAATGGGCCCTGCTGTGAATTATTAGATCAAGAATTGTAATTACATGCCCCTTTTGAACAGGGGCTGAAAAATTGGGCCTTTCGTGGTGGTGGTGGCGTTGCCACAAGACTGTAAGCCCTCAGAGTTACTCTTGGTGGGTGCAGCAATGGACCCTGCTGTGAATTATTAGATCAAGAATTGTAATTGCATGCCCCTGTTGAACAGGGGCTGAAAAATTGGGCCTTAGGCACTGGTGGCACAACACTACAACCCCTCACAGATACTGTACTTGGAGCACAGCAATGAGCCCTGTTGCAAAGTATTGCTTCAAAAATTGTAATGACACGCCCCTGTTAAACAGGGGCTGAAAAATTGGGCCTTAGGCACTGGTGCCACAACACTCCAACCCCTCACAGATACTGTACTTGGAGCACAGCAATGAGCCCTATGGCAAATTATTGCTAAAAAATTGTAATTACACGCCCCTGTAAAACAGGGGCTGAAAAATTGGGCCTTAGCCACTGGTGGCGGCACCCATAAACAAAAATGATCTTCCAAGCTATCATCATCAATCGTATCATTGAGGACTCGGAGGAGGAGGATAGCCAGTCAACATAACAGCACAGGCACTCAGCATCAGCATCAGTCTTGAAGGGATGTGACATGTTAAAATCAATTAGTCTGTTATATCAGCATCAGGTGTGTGGTAGCTGGTGGTGATCCAAGACTGGTTCATCTTGATGAAAGTCAGTCGATCAACCGAGTCGGTGGACAGGCGCACCCTGTGATCCGTGACAAATCCTCCAGCAGCACTGAATGTGCGTTCCGAAAGAACGCTGGATGCAGGACAGGCCAGTAGCTCAATTGCATACTGTGCAAGCTCTGGCCAGTGATCCATCCTCAAGACCCAGTAAGCCAGAGGATTTTCGGTGGGGAAGGTGTCCAAGTCTGACCTTGCCCCTAGATATTCCTGCACCATGTTTATCAGACGCTGGCGATGGTTGCTGGAACCGATCATACTTTGGGGCTGCGGACTAAAGAATTGTCTGAACGCATCGGTCAGACGGCCACCTTCCCCACCGCTCCTTCTTTGACTGGCCGAAGCCTCAGCAACTCGTTGTCCAGGACCAGGAGTTTGTAACCTCCCAGTCTCTGGGAACGCGTTGCACAGACCTTTCTGCAAGGCCTCCCGGAGTTGTCTCATCCTCTGCTCCCTCTGCGACGGTAACATAAGGTCCGCAACCTTACCCTTGTACCGTGGATCAAGGAGAGTGGCCAGCCAGTAATGGTCCCTCTCCTTGATCCGAAGAATACGAGGATCCTTCCGCAGACTTTGCAGGATCAGGGAGGCCATGCAGCGTAGGTTTGCTGAGGCATTCGCTCCGGAGTCCTCTGGGTCACTAAGGGCGACATGATCCGCAGCCACCTCCTCCCAGCCACGTACAAGTCCACTGGTTTCTTGGGACTGTAAATCATCCCTAAAAGACTGCTGCTGATGATGCTGAGTGCCAGCCTCCACCTCCATGCTGACACAATCCTCCTCCTCCTCCTCCTCCTCCTCCTCTTCCTGTGCGATGGGTGGGACAGAAGGAACACTGTCTGGGTAAAGGGGGCCTTGAGAGGCAAGGAAGTCCTCCTCTTCCTGCCTCTGTTCTGCCTCAAGTGCCCTGTCCATTATTCCACGCAGCGTGTGCTCCAACAGGTGGACAAGAGGTACAGTGTCACTGATGCATGCACTGTCACTGCTCACCATCCTCGTGGCCTCCTCAAATGGTGCCAGGACAGTGCATGCATCCCTGATCATGCCCCACTGGCGTGGAGAAAAAAAACCAAGCTCCCCTGACCCTGTCCTGGTGCCGTAGTCGCACAGGTACTCATTGATGGCCCTCTGCTGCGTGTGCAGCCGCTGCAGCATGGCCAACGTTGAGTTCCACCTGGTGGGCATGTCACATATAAGGCGGTTCTTGGGCAGGTTCAACTCCTTTTGCAGCTCAGTCAGGCGAGCACTGGCATTATAAGATCTGCGGAAATGCACACAGACTTTCCTGGCCTGCCTCAGGACATCCTGTAAGCCCGGGTACCTGCCCAAGAACCGCTGCACCACCAGGTTAAGGACGTGAGCCACACAGGGCACATGGGTCAGTTGTCCCTGTCGGAGGGCGGAGAGGAGGTTGGTGCCATTGTCGCAAACCACCATTCCTGGCTTAAGCTGGCGTGGCGTCAACCACCTCTCGGCCTGGCCCTGCAGAGCAGACAGGACCTCTGCCCCAGTGTGGCTTCTGTCCCCCAAACACACCAGCGCAAGCACGGCATGGCATCTTTTTGCCTGCGTACTTGCGTAGCCCCGTGAATGGCTACGGAGCACCGCTGGTTCATAGGACAAACCACAGGAAGAGGCCATGGAGGAAGAAGAAGAGGAGGGGGTGGAGGAGAGAGGTGTGTCACAACCAGTAGTAGCATTTTGGAGGCGTGGCGGTGGGACAACCTCCAACACTACTGCACCTTGTCCTGCATCCTTCCCAGCTGCCAAAAGAGTGACCCAATGGGCCGTGAAAGAAAGGTAACGTCCCTGTCCATGCCTGCTGGATCATGAGTCAGCGGTAATATGCACCTTACCGCTGACCGCCCTGTCCAGCGAGGCCAAGACATTGCCTTCCACATGCCGGTAGAAAGCCGGAATAGCCTTCCGTGAGAAAAAGTGGTGTTTGGGAACCTGTCACTGAGGAACCGCACATTGCACAAACTCACGGAAGGGGGCCGAGTCTACCAACTGAAAAGGCAGCAGTTGAAGCGCTAGCAATTTAGCCAAGCTAGCATTCAACCGCTGGGCATGTGGATGGCTGGGAGTGAACTTCTTTCGACGGTCCAGCAGCTGGGGCAGGGAAATTTGCCTGCTAGAATCGGACGTCGGTGTACTGCTAGCAGAGTGGCCGCAAGTACTTGGCTGTGACACACCTAATTCTACACCTTCATTCCTCTCAGTGCATGTTTCAGAGAGGACTGAAGTTATAGTGGGGTTGGAGATCCCATCTGATGCGGTGCAAGGAGAGGTCCGCTTTGTTCTTTGGTGTGGGTCTTTGAGGTAGGCTTGCCAACGAGCTGCATGGCAGGTCAACATATGTCTGGTCAGGCATGTGGTACCCAAGCGGCTGATGTTTTGGCCACGCGATATACGCTTGAGACATATGTTGCAAACAGCAGCTGTGCGATCTGATGCACTAGCCTCAAAAAAGGCCCACACCAAAGAACTTTTTGAATGACGGGCAGAGGCAGCGCCCTGCACAGGCGGAGCTCTGCGGTGTGATTCCGTCGGTGTACTGCCCTTACGCTGGCCACCAAAGGGCATCCTGCCTCGTTGGAGATGTGCCTCCTCCTCATCCTCCTCCTCCTCCTCTCTCCTATTAGGCACCCACGTGGAGTCAGTGACCTCATCATCACCTCCCTCCTCATCACTGGAGCCAATCTGGCAGTATGCTGCAGCTGCTGGAACATGACTGCCAGATTGGTGTCCTTCTTGAGCATCCCCTCTGTCTGCTCTCACGCTACTGCCTTCCTCTAGCTGGGTTTCATCATCAGACCCTTCGAAACGCTGGGCATCCTCCTGGAGCATGTACCCAACACTGTGCTGAAACAGTTCGGGGGACTCCTCAGGAGGAGGACATGGTGGGTCTAGGGAAGGAGTGACTGATGATGAGTCTGACATTGATACCAGGGAAGAGGACGCTTTGGCAGCTGCTTTTCCAGTACCCTGAGCCTGGGTGAGAGAGGATGAGGAGGAGGAGGAGGGCTTGGTCATCCACTCTACCAAGTCTTCGGCATGATGTGGCTCAACATGTCCAGCTGCCGAAAAGAAGGACAAGCGTGTCCCATGGCCATGTGCTGATGACAATGCACCGCGTCCACGACCAGCACTGTTGCCCCCAGACACAGAGCCTGCTTGCCCTCTTTTATTGCCTCCTGACTGTCTGCCTCTCCTTGTTTGCCTTCCAGACATTCTAATAGATGGCCTGCAGGGAGATGGGAAAAAAGCAATAAGGGCTACCTTCAGGTGTCCTTCTCTGTCCCTTGAAACAAGGACTTGCACAGTGAAAGAAACTGACACTCTCCCTACCTACAGTTTTCTGTCCCTAGAAAAAATGTTTTTTTTAAGCACAATTTAGCACAAGGAGAATTCACTCACTGTCCTTCCAGGTCCCTGGAAACAAGGACTTTGACAGTGAAAGAAACTGACACTCTCCCTACCTACAGTTTTCTGTCCCTAGAAAAAATGTTTTTTTTAAGCACAATTTAGCACAAGGAGAATTCACTCACTGTCCTTCCAGGTCCCTGGAAACAAGGACTTTGACAGTGAAAGAAACTGACACTCTCCCTACCTACAGTTTTCTGTCCCTAGAAAAAATGTTTTTTTTAAGCACAATTTAGCACAAGGAGAATTCACTCACTGTCCTTCCAGGTCCCTGGAAACAAGGACTTTCACAGTGAAAGAAACTGACACTCTCCCTACCTACAGTTTTCTGTCCCTAGAAAAAATGTTTTTTTTAAGCACAATTTAGCACAAGGAGAATTCACTCACTGTCCTTCCAGGTCCCTGGAAACAAGGACTTTGACAGTGAAAGAAACTGACACTCTCCCTACCTACAGTTTTCTGTCCCTAGAAAAAATGTTTTTTTTAAGCACAATTTAGCACAAGGAGAATTCACTCACTGTCCTTCCAGGTCCCTGGAAACAAGGACTTTGACAGTGAAAGAAACTGACACTCTCCCTACCTACAATTTTCTGTCCCTAGAAAAAATGGTTTTTTTAAGCACAATTTAGCACAAGGAGAATTCACTCACTGTCCTTCAAGGTCCCTGGAAACAAGGACTTTCACAGTGAAAGAAACTGACACTCTCCCTACCTACAGTTTTCTGTCCCTAGAAAAAATGTTTTTTTTAAGCACAATTTAGCACAAGGAGAATTCACTCACTGTCCTTCCAGGTCCCTGGAAACAAGGACTTTCACAGTGAAAGAAACTGACACTCTCCCTACCTACAGTTTTCTGTCCCTAGAAAAAATGTTTTTTTTAAGCACAATATAGCACAAGCACAAAACACACTGACACTCTCCCTACCTATCCTTCTCTTTCCCTAAACTAAAGGAATCCAGGTTAAGCAAGAAAGAAATAAAAGTCACTGTCCCTGCCTATGCTGCTCTATCCCTGCTCCGGAACACACTACACTAGGCCGCCGTGCTGGCGGCCTTTTATAGTGTGGGGCGTGTACTAAACACCCTCAGCAATAATTGGCCACAGGCATCCTGCCTGTGGCCAATCATTGCTCTCCTCGCTGCCGGCGCTGTGATTGGCCAAGCATGCGGGGTCACAGTGCATGCTTGGCCAATCACAGCGCCTGGATGACACTGCGATGGCGTAGTGCATTGTGGGCCGTTCGCGTCACTCGAATTTGGCGCGAACGGCCCAAATCGTTCGATCTTCGTCGAACGATCGAACAGCCGATGTTCGAGTCGAACGTATGTTCGACTCGAACACGAAGCTCATCCCTACTGACTATCATATTTTGTCTATTGGAACCTTGAGAGATCATACAATATGTTTCATTTTAAGTCATTAATGACAAAGAATGCAACTGAATCCATGCCATCTGAACGTCCTCCAGCTACTGAAAATGCAGGGTATACTTTAATCTTTTAAGCTATTTCACAAAATGTAATGATTAATATAAACTATAATCACTGTTATAAATGTGTTTTTTTTATGCCCATGTGATTAAGATTTGCTTGTGCTCAATCTGTGTGCTCCGGTTTTTCACAAAATTCTTGAGAGTCTCAAATTTATAAGATGAGTAGGGAGATAGAAATTTACGACTTAAAAGAGATATCTAGAACTGAGCACCATTCGTTTATATGAAAAAAAAAGAATATCGATTTAACCACTTCCCGCCCAATGTACATCATATGACATCATGGACTTTGAGTGGGGATATCTGAATGATCCAGATATCGTCTGCTTCAGCCGGCGATTCTGTGCACCGTAAGAACAATCATAGCGGCAGTTCAGCCGATTGATCGTTCTTACAGGCGGCGGGAGGGGACCTCCCCCTCCCGCCACCCTCCGGTGCTTCTATCGGCTCGCCCCTGCAATCGGCGAGCCGGACAATGAATCAGTCACCACCAGAAGTTGAGCATAGAGCTTTCTATGACCCTCGGAGGCCCAGGCGAGACATTATGATGTCACGTCTAGGCCGCTGCTGGAAAGGCAGTTTATTTACATTTTTTTGATCTCAGCCTTTCTTATAGACCCCAGATCTCTTCATAAAGAGGACCTGTCACACATTATTCCTATTACAAGGGATGCTTACATTCCCTGTAATAGGAATAAAAGTGGTAAAAAAATTAATAAAAATGTAAAGAGAAAGTGTAAAAAAATTTTTTTTTTAAGTAAAATAAAGAATAAAAAAAAGTAAAAAATTTAAAGCGCCCCTGTCCCCACGTGCTCGCACACAAAAGCAAATGTTACATAGTTACATAGTTAGTCAGGTTGAAAAAAGACACAAGTCCATCCAGTTCAACCATAAAAAAATTAAATAATAATATCATACAATCCCATATACCGAATTCTATGCCCACAGTTGATCCAGAGGAAGGCGAAAAACCCCAGCAGAGCATGATCCAATTTGCTACAGCAGGGGAAAAAATTCCTTCCTGATCCCCCAAGAGGCAATCGGATATTCCCCGGATCAACTTTACCTATAAATTTTAGTACCCAGTTATATTATGTACATTTAAGAAAAAATCCAGACCTTTCTTAAAGCAATCTACTGAGCTGGCCAGAACCACCTCTGCAGAGAGTCTATTCCACATTTTCACAGCTCTTACTGTGAAGAAACCTTTCCATATTAGGAGGTGAAATCTCTTTTCTTCTAGACGTAAAGAGTGCCCCCTTGTCCTTTGTGTTGACCGTAAAGTGAATAACTCAAAACCAAGTTCACTATATGGACCCCTTATATATTTGTACATGTTGATCATATCCCCTCTTAAAACAAGTAATAAAGGCACATTATACAAATACCTCAGTAATTATGATGTAGAGTACCAAATAGTCCGTGGTCAATATATTGAGAGATAACTCTCAGGTGTATACATGGAGGAAAAGACAGTCAGGGCAGCCACCAGCAGGACCAGAAGCTACTTTCCAGTAAGCTAGAACAGAAAAAACAAGGAGAGGGGCGCTCTTCTGCCCAGCTGAACGCAACCGCTTCATTTTAAATGTGAGTGAACATCGCTACCAATAAATGTTGTTTTGATTTCTATCTAAGAGGCGCCCCTCTCCTTGTTTTTTATATCCCCCTTAATCTCCTCTTCTCAGGAGAGAATAAATTCAGCTCCTCTAATCTTTCCTCATAGCTGAGCTCCTCCATGCCTCTTATCAGTTTGGTTGCCCTTCTCTGCACTTTCTCCAGTTCCCCAATATCCTTTTCGAGAACTGGGGCCCAAAACTGAACTGCATATTCCAGATGAGGTATTACTAATGATTTGTACAGGGGCAAAATTATATTTCTCTCTCTGGAGTCCATACCTCTCTTAATACAAGAAAGGACTTTGCTCGCTTTGGAAACTGCAGCTTGGCATTGCATTCCATTATTGAGCTTATGATCTACCAAAACCCCCAGATCCTTCTCCACTACAGATCCCCCCAGTTGTACTCCCCCTAGTATGTATGATGCATTCATATTCTTAGCCCCCAAGTGCATTACTTTACATTTATCAACATTAAACCTCATCTGCCACATAGTCGCCCAATTAGACAGAGCACTGAGGTCGGCTTGTAAACTGGCGACATCCTGTAAGGACGTTATTCCACTGCATAGCTTGGTGTCATCTGCAAAGACAGAAATGTTACTTTTGATCTCAGACCCAATATCATTTATAAAGATATTAAAAAGTAAGGGTCCCAACACTGAACCTTGGGGTACACCACTGATAACCTTAGACCATTCAGAGTAAGAATCATTAACCACGACTCTCTGAATTCTGTCTTTTAGCCAATGTTCTATCCATTTACAAACTCATATTTCCAATTCTGTAGACTTTATCTTGCACATGAGCCGTGTGTGGGGAACTGTATCGAACGCTTTTGCAAAATCCAAGTATACCACGTCCACCGCCACCCCTCTGTCCAAGGTTTTACCTCTTCAGAAAAATAAATCAGGTTTGTCTGACAACTTCTGTCTTTCATGAATCCATGCTGTCTGTTGCTTAAAATATTTTTTCCAGCAAGAACTCTATGTGGTATTTTATTAATCTCTCCAGTATCTTCCCAACTATAGAAGTTAAACTAACAGGTCTATAGTTAGTTGGTAAAGACTTTGTTCCCTTTTTAAATATAGGCACCACCAGGGGTGTAACTAGAAATCACAGGGCCCCATAGCAAAATGTTGTATGGGCCCCCCCCCAAAAAAAATGGCGGACTTAAATTAAATAGTGGGCGGGGTTTAAAGGGCGTGTGGTTCGAGTCTGAGATGAAAGAAAGAAAGAAAGAACCCAGATCCTACACCACAATAGCAATATATGTATTCCAGAAAGTTTAATCAACAGATAAAGATACTCCAAACACCTGGTGTTAGCGCTTCAATAATCCTCACCTGTGCCCAATGCAGTGTGGTCTGCCCGTGCCCAATACTGCCTCACCTGTGCCCAATGCAGCGTGGCCTGTGCCCAATGCAGCGTGTCCAGTGCCCAATGCAGCGTGTCCAGCGCCCAATGCAGCGTGTCCAGCGCCCAATGCAGCCTCACCTGTGCCCAATGCAGTCTCACCTGTGCCCAATGCAGTGTGGCCTGTGCCCAACGCAGCCTCACCTGTGCCCAATGCAGCGTAGCCTGCCCATGCCCAATACAGCCTCACCTGTGCCCAATGCAGCCTCCCCTGTGCCCAATGCAGCATGACCCGTGCCCAATGCAGCGTGACCCGTGCCCAATGCAGCCTCACCCGTGCCCAATGCAGCCTCACCCGTGCCCAATGCAGCCTCACCCGTGCCCAATGCAGCGTGACCCGTGCCCAATGCAGCATGATCCGTGCCCAATGCATCCTCACCTGTGCCCAATGCAGCATGACCCATGCCCAATACAGCCTCACCTGTGTAGTGGAAGAGGCGAGCCAGTGGCGGAACTACCGGGGAGGATGAGGAATGCATACTGCAGCCCTCAAATGGCTATTGGCGAGCATGGGGCTGCCTCAGAGTGGGGGGTGAGCACCGCCCGCATGGTCCCCCAACCAGGGGAAGTGAGGAGAGGAAGAGGCACGCTGTGCGTACAAGCAGAGAGCTGTAATAGCTTTCATTTGAATGTCCTGCGTTCCCGGGGTTTACCGTCACATAGCCCCACCTCTTGGCCCGGCGCCTTTGATGACGTCACATGTCCCGCATTGGACCGGCGTTCTGCTTATCAAAGGCGCCGGGCCAAGAGGTGGGGCTATGTGACAGTGAGCCCCGGGAACGCAGGTAGGGTTGCCACCTTTTCCTCAAGCCAAACCCGAACACTTAAGCGGCGCATGGCAAATTTTTTGTGGTATACACTAAAGGATTTTAAAGACCTGGAGGAGAGCAATAATGTGTCACGGTTAGCGTGGATGGTAGCTACTGGTACCATCCACTGCCCTACTGACACCGTCCACCTCCCTCCCTACCGACTCCCTTCCCTTATATCGGTCCCCCCTGAAATAGATCAGGGAACCCCCCCATCAGTGTCCCCTGCCCCAAAAGACCCCCATTAGACTGCCTTACCGAGACTCGCTTCAAGCCAGGAAGTGTGGGAGCTGGAGTTTGGGGGTGGAGCTCCTCTACTGTAGTGCTGTTTTCCTTCCTTCCATTGGTGGGGAGCCTTGGGGAGAAGTGTCGGCAAGACACAGGATTCGGGACACATCCGAACTGGTGCGCTCACTCACAGGGCTGCTGTTTGCAATTATTGGGGCCCCATACAGCCATCCTCATTGGGCCCCCACCCCCTGAGGAGGGAAAGAGGTGGGGGGAGGGAGGTGAGAAAGGGGAAGGTGAGAGGAGGAGGTGAGAGAGAGGAGAAGGTGAGAGAGAGGAGGAGGTGAGGGGGTGAAAGAAAGGGGGGAGGAGGCAGAAGAGAGAGGCGGCGGTGAGGGGGGTGAGAGAGAGAGAGGGTGGGTGAGATAGTGGGGGTGAGAGGGGTGGGGATGAGAGAGAGTGGGGGTGGGGGTGAGCAAGGTAGGGATGAGAGAGTGGGGGTGAGAGAGGGGGGATTAGAGAAAGAGTGGTGGGTGCGAGAAAGGGAGTGAGCGAGAGGCTGAGAGAGAGAGACAGAGGGAAAGGGGGGCTTACACAGAGGAGGGGGGGTGACACAGAGGAGGGGGGCTGACACAGGGGAGGGGGGGCTGACACAGAGGAGGGGGAGAGGAGGGGGAGCGACACAGAAGAGGAGGAACTGACACAGAAGAGGAGGAACTGACACAGAAGAGGAGGAACTGACACAGAAGAGGAGGAACTGACACAGAAGAGGGGGAGCTGACACAGAGGAGGGGGTGAGGAGGGGGGGTGACACAGAGGAGGAGGGGGGGGTGACACAGAGGAGGAGGGGGGGGTGACACAGAGGAGGAGGGGGGGTGACACAGAGGAGGAGGGGGAACTGACACAGAAGAGGGGGAACTGACACAGAAGAGGGGGAACTGACACAGAAGAGGGGGAGCTGACACAGAAGAGGGGGAACTGACACAGAAGAGGGGGAGCTGACACAGAGGAGGGGGGTGACACAAAAGAGGGGGTGGGGAGGGGGGGTGACACAGAGGAGGGGGGGTGACACAGAGGAGGAGGGGGGTGACACAGAGGAGGGGGGTGACACAGAGGAGGAGGGGTGGTGGCACAAAGGAGGAGGGGGGGTGACATAGAGGAGGAGGGGGGGTGACACAGAGGAGGAGGGGGGGTGACACAGAGGAGGAGGGGGGGTGACACAGAGGAGGAGGGGGGTGACACAGAGGAGGAGGGGGGTGACACAGAGGAGGAGGGTGGGTGACACAGAGGAGGATGTGGGGGTGACACAGAGGAGGATGTGGGGGTGACACAGAGGAGGAGGGGGGTGACACAGAGGAGGAGGAGGGGTGACACAGAGGAGGAGGGGGGGGTGACAGAGGAGGAGGGGGGGCTGACACAGAGGAGCGGGGTGACACAAAGGAGGGGTGAGGAGGGGGTGAGGAGGGGGGGTGACACAGAGGAGTGGGGGTGACACAGAGGAGGAGGGGGGGTGACACAGGGGAGGGGGAGCTGACACAGAGGAGGGGGGTGACACAGAGGAGGAGGGGGGTGACACAGAGGAGGAGGGTGGGTGACACAGAGGATGGGAGGGTGACACAGAGGAGGAGGGGGGTGACACAGAGGAGGAGGGGGGTGACACAGAGGATGGGGGGTGACACAGAGGAGGAGGAGGGGTGACACAGAGGAGGAAGGGGGGTGACACAGAGGAGGAGGGGGGGTGACAGAGGAGGAGGGGGGGTGACACAGAGGAGGAGGGGGGGTGACACAGAGGAGGAGGGGGGGTGACACAGAGGAGGAGGGGGGGTGACAGAGGAGGAGGGGGGTGACACAGAGGAGGAGGGGGGGTGACAGAGGAGGAGGGGGGGTGACAGAGGATGGGGGGGTGACACAGAGGATGGGGGGTGACACAGAGGAGGAGGAGGGGTGACACAGAGGAGGAGGGGGGGTGACACAGAGGAGGAGGGGGGTGACAGAGGAGGAGGGGGGGTGACACAGAGGAGGAGGGGGGTGACACAGAGGAGGAGGGGGGGTGACACAGAGGAGGAGGGGGGGTGACAGAGGAGGAGGGGGGTGACACAGAGGAGGAGGGGGGGGTGACACAGAGGATGGGGGTAAGCTGACAGAGCAGATGAGACCTCAGGATAAACACATTGTGAGGCAGGACTCCGTCTCGGGGAGCAAGCAGGCACGATTATCAAATCCACAGTCCAGCCCCGCCCCCGCCCCTGCCCCCGCCTCCACACGTGACCAGCACCAGCTCCGCAGGGCCATTCACAGACCCCCATGTCTGCCGCTCGGCCCGCCCCGCACATGGCCCGTTTAGCCAATTACAGGGCACCCGCTGGCTCAGACCGCACCGAAAGCAAATGAAAGCTATTACACCGCTCTTCTTGTACGCACAGCGCGCCTCTTCCTCTCCTCACTTCCCCTGGCTGGGGGACCGTGCGGGCGGTGCTCGCCCCCGGCAGTATGCATTCCTCCTCCTCCCCACGGGCCCCTCTCGGTTGCGGGCCCCATAGCGGCCGCGTGTGTCGCTATGGCGGTAGTTTCGCCACTGGGCACCACATTGGCCCTGCGCCAATCCAGTGGTACTATTCCTGTCATTAATGAGTCCCTAAAAATGAGATACAATGGCTTTGAAATTACAGAGCTCAATTCTTTTAGGATCCGTGGGTGTACGCCATCTGGGTGCTTTATCCACCTTTATTCTGTCTAAATATTTCTGGACAATATCACTTTTGAGCCATTGTGTATTTGGGGCTGTGCCACTACCACCCCCATTTTGGACATGAGCTCCCCCATGCTCCTTTGTATACACAGAGCTGAAGAAAGTATTTAATAAATTAGCCTTCTCTTTGTCCCCAGTCACCCACTCTAGATTATTTTGTAAAGGGCCTACATGCTCAGACTTGACCTTTTTACTATTAATATATTTGAAGAATTTTGGGGGTTTGTCCTACTATCTTTTGCAATCTGTCGTTCGTTTTGAATTTTTGCATCCTTGATTTCCTTTTTACATATCCTGTTATATTCTTTGTAAACATTTAAATGACACTAGTGTTTCCTCATTTTTATATTTTTTAAAAGCTCTTTTCTTGTAGTTTATAGCTTTTTTTAACTTTGGCCGTGAGCCACATAGGTTTTATTTTTAGCCTTTTAAACTTATTGCCCATGGGAATATACTTTGCAGTGAGTTCACAAACAATCTTTTTGAAGAATTCACATTTCTGTTCTGTGCCCATTGATGCCGATATTCCCTCCCAGTTTAAGTCCTGGAGAGCAGCCCTCATCCTTGGAAAATTTGCTCTCTTGAAATTAAGTGTTTTTATCTTTCCCGTATTTGATTTTTGCTTACAGCTAACATCAAAAGAAATCATGTTATGGTCACTGCTACCCAGGTGTTCCTTTATCTGAACATTAGTACAGGCATACCCCACTTTTAAGTACACAATGGGGTTTATTTACTAAAGCTGTAAAGTGCAAAATCAGGCTCACATCTGCATATAAACCAACGAGCTTCCAGGTTTTATTACCAGGCTTAATTGAACAAGCCGGGCTTAGAATCTCATTGGTTTATATGCAGAAGTGAGCCTGATTTTGCACTTTCCAACTTTAGTAAATAAACCCCATTGTGTACTTAAAAGTGGGGTATGCCTGTAATACGCTCTGCATGGTTTGAGATTACCAGGTCCAACAGAGCATCATTCCTAATTTGGGCCTCAATAAACTGGACCATAAAATTGTCCTGCAATAGGTTTATAAATGTTTGCCCTTTAACTGTCCCAGCAGAGCCATTACTCCAGTCAATTTATGGGTAGTTAAAATCCCCCATTATTATCACAGTCCCAGCCCTTAAAGCCCTTTCCATCTGTGCAAGGAGCTGAGTCTCCACCTCCTCATTAACATTGGGTGGTCTATAACAAACAGATTAACTTTGAACTATGCACATCTGTATGCAGTTCCACCCACAATGCTTCAGACTCATCCCACTCTCCATCCACCAAGTCCTCTTTCACACTCACTTTGAGATCACTTCTCACATAGAGACAGACCCGTCCACCTTTCCTTTTTACCCTGTCTTTCCGAAAGAGTGCGTAGCCAGGAATATTAATAGCCCAGTCATGTGAGGAATGAAGCCAAGTTTCAGCAATACCGAGTACATCATACCTCTCCTCATGCACCAGAGCTTCCAACTCACCTATTTTGCTTGGCAGACTTCTGGCATTGGTGAGCAAACACTTTAATGCATTAATATATTTTGACCGGTCATATACTATCCTCTTGGGTGTTCCGAGATTGCAACTAGGACTTGCTACTATACTTACCTTGGGTTTATGTGCTTTGGTTACACTACCACTAATGCCCCTAATACTACCCTCTGGAATATGTTCCATGCTGACTCTCACTATCTCTGGACCCTCCCCCCCCGTCGCCTAGTTTAAAAACCCCTCTAACGTTTTGGCCATCCTTATTCCCAGCTGATCTGCACCCTCCTCATTTAGGTGCAGTCCGTCCCTTCTATAGTACTGGTTATCGACTGAGAAGTGGGCCCAGTCCTCCAGGAACCCAAACCCCTCCTTAATACACCAGCTCTTCAGCCACTTGTTCACTTCTCTAATCTCCCTCTGCCTTTCTGGTGTGGCTCAATGTACCGGTAGTATTCCTGAGAATACTACCTTGGAGGTCCTGCTCCTCAATTTAGCTCCCAAGTCCCTAAAATCGTTCTTTAGGACACTCCATCTGCCTCTAAATTTGTCATTGGTGCCAACGTGAACCATGACAGCAGGGTCTTCCCCAGCCCCTCCCAGTAATCTGTCCACCAGATCAGTGATGTGCCGAACCCGAGCGCCCGGTAGACAACATACAGTTTGGCGCTTCAGGTCTTTGTTACAGATTGCCCTCTCTGTCCTAAGAATTGAGTCCCCTACCACCAGAATCTGTCTTTCCTTTCCCTTCGCTTCCCCCCCACTCTCACTGGAGGAGTTCATCCTCCGGCAGCTAGGAGAGTCCCTCAGCTCCAGCAGTGCTGGTCCCTGACTGGTTTCACCAATGTCACTCAATGGAGCATACTTATTGGGATGCTCCAGCCCTGGATCTGCCTCCCTGGCACTTCCCCCTCTACCCTTCCTGACTGTCACCCATCTACTATTTTCTAGTGTCTGCACCTCTTTGTCTCCACCCACCTCTGTGCTGGCCCCTGCCATCACCTGCCGGGTACGTTTCCGGCTCTCCTTTAGTGTGGAGGGTCTTCCCAGTGCTGACAGTTGCTTCCCCAGATTCAGAACCTGGGCTTCCAGGGAAACAATGTGCTTACATTTTGCACAGCAGTAATCGCCCTTGATCAGATGATCAAGGAATGCATACATGCCGCAAGATGTACATCAAGTCACCTCGCCACACCCGCCGGGCATCGTACCTATTAATTTAATGAGGATTAGAGATTATACCCTGTCCAAATTACCTAACAACTAGCTTCCTGACACAACTACTCAAGACAATACACAAGTACAATGCATCCATAAGTCACATATGTAAATGGCGTTCAAATCGCACCTCCTCTGTAACTCTAAACAGGTAACCTGTAAAAATGTTTAAAGCCTTGCCCATGGAGATTTTTAAGTACCAAAGTTTGGCGCCATTCCACGAGTGTGCGCAAATTTAAAGCGTGACATATTAGGTATTTATTTACTCAGCGTAACATCATCTTTCACATTACACCAAAAAATTGGGCTAACTTTACTGTTTTTTTTTTATTCATTTAATTACATTTTCCCAAAAAAAGCATTTGAAAAATTGCTGCGCAAATACCATGTGACATAAAATGTTGCAACAACCGCCATTAATAATGTTTGGGGGTTCTGAGTAATTTTCTAGAAAAAAATAATGATTTTTACATGTAGGAGCGAAGTGCCAGATGGGAAGTGGTTAATGTGAGTTTCCTGTTATTCCATTGAAGTATTGTTCAGCTTTTTTCATGCCCTATGCTTTGGTCCTTTGCGGATATGGTCCAGCTGTTTGTTTTTTTTTTAACCTATGTGCTTTGGTCTTCCTTCATTGATATAGTTCTGCTAGTGCTGCAGTTTATAACTTTTGATATAATACAGCTATTATCATAGATCAGGTGTTATTTGATCTTGTTCTGTGAACATTTTCTACATGTTAGGTTGTAAGCTCTCATGAGCTGGGCCCTCCTAGCCTTCTTGTATTTAAAGAGGTTGTAAAGGTTAGTTTTTTATTTTCTAAATAGGTTCCTTTAAGCTAGTGCATTGTTGGTTCACTTACCTTTTCCTTCGATTTCCCTTCTAAATAGTTTTTTTCTTTGTCTGAAATTCTCACTTCCTGTTTCTCCTTAGTAAACTTCACACCATCATCCGAGTGGTGTTTGGTCAGCCAGAACAGCTTACCGGACAGCTTACTGAGGAGGAACAGGAAGTGAGAAATTCAGACAAAGAAAACAGAAAAAAAACATTTAGAAGGGAAATCTAAGGAAAAGGTAAGTGAACCAACAATGCACTAGCTTAAAGGAACCGATTTAGAAAATAAAAAACGAACCATTACAACCCCTTTAATTGTAATGTAAATGTATTGTCTCACTTTTTATTGTAAAGTGTTGGGCCAACTGTTGGTGCTATATAAATACTGAATAATAATAATAATAATAATAATAATAATAATATTGCCATTGTCAACCTCTGTGTTTTGCTTTCCCTTTGTTGATATAGTCCAGCTATTGCCATATACCTCTGCACATAGATTTATTTAAGAGTACACCATACAATCACATATGTTAGTTAAGGCTTTGATTGTGTTCACAGCAATTGTTGAGACTTCAGGTGATCTATTAAATTTAATTGGTTCATCAATTAATTAAGTAATTATCTAGTCACATGGTCAACAACAGAAGGTATTTATTTGGAATTAATTCTTGTGATTTTTAGCTATGATTAAGCACTGTTTGATAGTGTGAAAAGCGTCAGTCTTCTGTCCGTTCTGCTGTGGCATGTATTTTTATCCTATTGTTTTAATAAAAGGCAATTTTTGGAGTGCGGCTGTCCAGAACTTCTTCCTATCTCATTGCTATATGCATTGCCAGCACCTGTGGCTTCTAAACTGGAGGAGAGGTTTACTGTTGTCTGACCTACCTGGAGCGGTGATATCCCTTTCCATATTGCCATGGTACATCTTTTTGAGTTGGTTCTTCTTTGTGAATATAATCCAGCTCTAGCTGATCCATCTCTTTGCTTTACTATCTTTCAAGGATATTATTGAGCTATTTTCACAGTCCATCTTTATGTATTAGAAAAGGTACAAGATTAGTGGCGCTCACTGAAATATACAATGGGACACTTGTCCAAAAAAGTCCTTTAAGCTGTTGCTTTTGAGTGAGATGACAGTCTTAGGAACTCCGGGCTGCCTTGCAAGGGGAGCTGAAGCTGTACTCCAGAGCATGTAAAAAGAAGAAAACAAGGGCAGGCGCCGCTAGAGTAAAACTGTTTAATTTTAATGATACAATAGCATTAAAACACTCACTTCTGAGGTATCTTTAAAACGGCATGTGGGGGTCCTGTGAGATGTGCACCTTCGCTCGTGCCAGCAGTGTCCAGGCGCAGTGCAGGGGACGCCATCCCGCCTCACGCTGCGCTTCAGTATCCAGCACAGACGAGCAGCTTGAGCTCCAGGCCTCCTTCTGGCTGCCGCACGAGACCTGGAAACCATCCACAGGACTGAACACCGGCTCCCCTGTACTGCGCCTGGACACTGCTGGCATGAGCGGAGGTGCACATCTCACAGGACCCCCACATGCCGTTTTAAAGCTACCTCAGAAGTGAGTGTTTTAATGCTATTGTATCATTAAAATTAAACAGTTTTACTCTAGCGGCGCCTGCGCTTGTTTTCTTCTTTTTACATCTTTGTGTATTGGTCTTAGTGGAGTCTGCTTATTGCCATTTGCATCTCGGTGGTTTGACTCAGTGGCTATAGTCATGATCCATCTCTGTTTTTCAGCCCTTCTTTGCAGCTAAAATCTATTTATTGTTACGATCTCTGGACTTTGGTCCTTCTTTGTAGATATGATCCTGCTATTACCATGGCCCATACCTATGTGTTGGTCATGTATTTATCATCTAGATATTATCATAGTCCAACTATGTACTTTGTTCTTTCTTTGTTGCTTTAATCCAGCTACTGTGTCCACCTCTATACTTTGGTCTTCCTTCATGTTCTTCGGGAATCCTGCAGTCACAAGAAAATTATGGATGTCAAACCTTATAAAGTTGGTTTCATCTCTGGTACTGCTAAAATGATATCATTTATAGTACTATAAAAAGATTTATATGAACTGCTTTGGAAATAAAGGATTTTGTATGGTATCAAATATATTGCATGCACTATTCTAAATGCTTTTTGACACATTAAATGTCTGATGGTACGGGGATTTGTCCTGATTAATAATATCTATAACCGGTTTTCTTGTTTAGTTCTGATGTGACAAATTGTGGGATGAGAGGATGTGTTTGTGACAAGAACCTTGTCACAATAGATTTCCTCTGTCAAAATGCAAGAATCCTTCAAGCATAATTGGACTCCTGGGTAAACTGACACTTTTCGCTTACAACTTTATTGCTTCATAATGATGTACATACATTCTTGAACAGCTTCAGAGGGAAAACACAGCAATGAGATTGCTCTCTTTATTTGTAAAATAATTCTCAAGTGAAAACAATGACAATTCTGTAAAGGCTCATGAATTAGCATTAGTACTCATGAGTATCAACAGCAGGTTATCTAAATGTATCATTCTATAAAGCAGATTTTTTTCTATTAAAGCTATGCTTTTACAGGGTATCTAAAACAATAAATACCATTTTCCAACGTTATGCTTTTTCATTCCATATGATAATATGCATCTGAAAAACAGTGAATGAACACTAATATAATCCTTCTAATAGACATGAGCAGCATTGCCAGTGTAAAATTGAGGGATTAAAAAGACCAAAAGAACAATTAAAGTGTAAGTAAAACCCCTTATCGTTTTCAGCAAAGGAAGCTGCCATCTTTGTCTCTGTTTAATCTACAACTGCGATGATGCTGAACATGTGATCAGTTATGACACCAGCCATTGGATGGTTTGACAGTTTAGTTGAGAGCACAACCAATGGGAGTGCTACATATCCGACACGTGCCGGAAATTAAACTGTTTTATGGATGGGTTTACTTCTGCTTTAAGGCTGAAAGTCCCGCCTTTACATGTATACAGAGGGCATGGTTCCTTGCTGTTTCTAACTTGCATAAACCATATATAACAAAGTGTCAGTATGTGCAGGGGAGTTTCTTCACAGTAACCACTAATAGGATCCAAACCTGTCTTGGATGATTGAATCTGATTGGTAATACATCAAGCAGAGAAAGAAAAGAACATCTGAAATCCAGATTACCTATGTGGGGAGTTGTGTGAAATCTGACTTCCACTGATTATTTAGCCCGAGATTAAATTTTTTGGGAGATTTTCTGACTTAAAGTGTAACTCCACTTTCATGAGAATAAATAGCAAAAAAAAAAAACATAAACATATGCAATTGCTACACAAGCTATATAGTAATTGAATGTTATTAAAAACTACCTTCCCTTTTCAATGTCTTTTCAAGTGACAGCGCTGTAATTTTCTGTAAAATTCAATGCAATATGGCAGACTGGAGGTGTTTTGTACACCATTGGCAAAATGTCCTGCTTTTGTGATTGGCTCACTGAATTTCCCAGACCTCTGCACGAAGATATAAGTCAGATTTGAGGTACTTCCAAGAGGGCAGTTACTTTTAGGGGATTCATGCCCTGCATTTTAATCATTAGAACACTGCAAGTGCATCAACTGATTGATAATGAAAAAGGCGTTCCCATGCAGATTCACTCCTCACATGATTGTATTTTTATGATGCCAAAAGTTTTTGTTAAAATAATTTCTTATATGCATCTGATATACCACAAATGTACACTCACCAGCTACTTTATTAGGTCCATTTGTTCAATTGCTTGGTAACACAAATTTCTAACCAGTCACTCACATGGCAGCAAATCAATGCATTTAGGCATCTAGACGTGGTGAAGATGACTTACTGAAGTTAAAACCGAGCATCAGAATGGGGAAGAAAGGGGATTTAAGTGACTTTTAATGTGGTATGGTTCTTGGTGCCAGATGGGCTGGTCTGAGTATTTCAAAAACTGCTGATCTACTGGGATTTTCACGCACAACCATCTCTAGGGTTTACAGAGAATGGTCCGAAAAAGATAAAATATCCAGTGAGCAGCAGTTGTGTGGACGGAAATGCCTTTTTAATGTCAGAGATCAGAGGAGAATAGGCTTGAGATGATAGAAAGGCAACAGTTACTCAAATACCCACTCAATGCAACCAAGGTATGCAGAATACAATCTCTGAATGTACAACACATTAATCCTTGAAGCAGATGGGCTTCAGCAGCAGAAGACTACACTGGGTGCAACTCCTGTCGGCAAACAATAGGAAACGGAGGCTACAATTCTCACAGGCTCACCAAAATTGGACAATAGAAGATCGGAAAAACATTGCCTGGTCTGATGAGTCTCAGCTGCGAAATTCCATGGTAGGGTCAGAATTTGGCATAAATAACATGAAAGCATGGATCCATCCTACCTTGTATCAATGGTTCAGGCTGGTTGTTGTGGTGTAATGGTGTGGGGGATATACAGTATTTCACAAAAGTGAGTACACTGCTCAAATTTTTGTAAATATTTTATTATGTCTTTTCATGTGACAACACTGAAGAAATTACTTTGCTACAATGTAAAGTAGTGAGTGTACAGCTTGTATAATAGTGTAAATTTGCTGTCCCCTCAAAATAACTCAACACACAGACATTATTGTCTAAACCGCCGGCAACAAAACTGAATACAACCCTAAGTGAAAATGTCCAAATTGGGCCCAAAGTGTCATATTTTGTGTGGCCACCATTATTTTCCAGCACTGCCTTAACCCTCTTTGGCATGGAGTTCACCAGAGCTTCACAGGTTGCCACTGGAGTCCTCTTCCACTCCTCCATGATGACATCAAGGAGCTGGTGGATGTTAGAGAACTTGCGCTCCTCCACCTTCCGTTCAAGGATACCCCACAGATGCTCAATAGGTTTTAGATCTGAAGACATGCTTGGCCAGTCCATCAACTTTACTCTCAGCTTTTTTAGCAAAGGCAGTGGTCACCTTGGAGATGTGTTTGGGGTTGTTATGTTGGAATATTGCCCTGCGGCCCAGTCTCTGAAGGGAGGGGATCATGCTCTGCTTCAGTATGTCACAGAACATGTTGGCATTCATGGTTCCCACCACCACCGTAGGCAAGGCACACTTATCTTTGTGCTCCTCACCTGGTTACCAGCACACACACTTGACACCATCTGAACCAAATAAGTTTATCTTGGTCTCATCAGACCACAGGACATGTCTATAGTCTACTTATCTTCAGCAAACTGTTTGCGGGCTTTCTTGTGCATCATCTTTAGAAGAGGCTTCCTTCTGGGATGATAGCCATGCAGACCAATTTAATGCAGTGTGCGGCGTATGGTCTGAGCACTGACAGGCTGACCCCCCCACCCCTTCAACCTCTGCAGCACTGCTGGCAGCACTCATAGGTCTATTTCCCAAAGACAACCTCTGGATATGACGCTGAGCACCTGCGCTCAACTTCTTTGGTCAACACAATGGTGAGGCCTGTTCTGGGTGGAACCTGTCCTGTTAAACCACTGTATGGTCTTGGCCACCGTGCTGCAGCTCAGTTTCAGGGTCTTGGCAATCTTCTTATAGCCTAGGCCATTTTTATGTAGCGCAACAATTCTTTTTTTGAGTTTTTTGCCATGAGGTGCCATTTTGAACTTCCAGTGACCAGTATGAGAGAGTGAGAGCGATAACACCAAATTCAACACACCTGCTCCCTATCCACACCTGAGACCTTGTAATACTGAGTCACATGACACCGGGGAGGGAAAATGGCTAATTGGATCCAATTTGGACATTTTCATATAGGGGTGTACTTACTTTTGTTGCCAGCTGTTTAGACATTAATGGCTGTGTGTTGGGTTATTTTGAAGGGACAGCATATTTACACTGTTATACAAGTTGTACAATCACTACTTTACATTGTAACAAAGTGTAATTTCTTCAGTGTTGTCACAAGAAAAGATATAATAAAATATTTTCAAAAATGTGAGAGGTGTACTCACTTTTGTGAGATACTGTATTTGTTTGGCACACTTTGGGCCCCTTAGTACCAATTGAGCATCATTTAACCACTTAACGACCGCCCACCGCCGATTTACGTCGGCAGAATGGCACCGACAGGCAGAATCACGTAGATCTACGTGATCGCCTTTGTGCAGTTGGGGGGTCCATCCGGACCCCCCTTCACTGCAGTGAGCGGCCGTTAAGTGTTCGGGAGCGATCAGGCATGAGGGGGCGGCCGCTCGATTCCGCCCCCCCCCCCTTGCGATCGCTTCCGGCCAATGAAAATGCTTCCTCCGCCATGTGATGTAAACAAGGCTGGAGGAAGTGATGTCATCTCCCTCGCCGCGGTCTTTTCGTTCCCGGCGCCGAGCAGAGAAGAAGCAGGTTAGTGCACCAACAGTCCACTGACACGTAGGTACACATAGGCACACAAATCACCCCCCAGTCACCCCCAGATCACCCCCCAGGTCACCCCAAAGCCCCCAATCACAGTGTCACTGATTGCAGTGATCATTTATTTTACTGATCACTGCATTTAGTGTCATCTGTGATTGTAAAAAGTTGCAGGGCAGTTAGGATTAGGCCCCTTTAGGTCCAGGGTAGCCCCCTAACCCCCCCCTAATAAAGGTTTAACCCCTTGATCACCCCCCAGGTAACCCTTTCACCCCCTAACTTCAGCGTCACTAAGCGATTGTTTTTCCGATCGCTGTATTCGTGTCGCTGGTGTTTTAGATAGGCAGTTATTTTTTTTTTAGGTTCGCCGCAGGTTTTTATTAGTGTCAGGTACCCCCATATATTATTTTAACCCCCTGATTGCCCCTAGAGTTAACCCTTTCACCAGTGATCACCGTATAAGCGTCACTGGTGTCACTGGTTAGCCAGTAAGTTATTTAGTTATTTAGGTTACCCGTCAGGTTTTTATATAGTGTCAGGTACCCCCATATTTAACCTAATAAAGGTTTTAACCCCCTGATTGCCCCTAGTTAACCCTTTCACCAGTGATCACCATATAAAGGTTACTGGTGACGCTGGTTGATTAGTTTGCTTTTTATAGCATCAGGGCACCCGCCGTATATAACCCAATAAAGGTTTAACCCCCCTGATCGCCCGGCGGGTGAGATCAATTAGGTTTTAGCGCCAGAGAGGGTCTGCGTCACCCCAGGCAGTGTTAGGTTAGTGACAGTAACGCTAACACCCACACGCAAAGCATACACCCCCCTTAGTGGTATAGTATCTGATCAGATCTGATCAGATCTATACTAGCATCCCCAGCGGTTTAGGGTTCCCAAAAACGCAGTGTTAGCGGGATCAGCCCAGATACCTGCTAGCGCCTGCGTTTAGCCCCTCCGCCCAGCCCAGCCCAGCCCACCCAAGTGCAGTATCGATCGATCACTGTCACTTACCAAACACAACACACATAACTGCAGCGTTCGCAGTGCTTGGTTTTTGGGGCCCTGTACGCGGCTAGGCTCCCAAAAAGTCCCACACATGTGGTATCCCCGTACTCAGGAAAAGCAGCAGAATGTATTTTGGGGTGCAATTCCACATATAACCATGGCATGTGTGAGCAATATATCATTTAGTGACAACTTTTTGTACATTTTTTTTTCTTTTTGTCATTATTCAATCATTTGGGACAAAAAAAAATATTCAATGGGGTCAACATGCCTCTCAGCAAATAGCTTGGGGTGTCTACTTTCCAAAATGGGGTCATTTGGGGGGGTTTTGTGCCATCTTGGCATTTTATGGCCTTCAAAACTGTGATAGGTAGTGAGGAGTGAAATCAAAAATTTATGCCCTTAGAAACCTTGAAGGCGGTGCTTGGTTTTTGGGGTCCCGTACGCGGCTAGGCTCCCAAAAAGTCCCACACATGTGGTATCCCCGTACTCAGGAGAAGCAGCAGAATGTATTTTGGGGTGTAATTTCACATATGCCCATGGCATGTGTGAGCAATATATCATTTAGTGACAACTTTGTGCAAAAAAAAAAAAGTTTGTCATATTCCCGCAACTTGTGGCAAAATATAAAATATTCCATGGACTGAACATGCCTCTCAGTAAATAGCTTGGGGTGTCTACTTTCCAAAATGGGGTCATTTGGGGGGGTTTTGTGCTATTTTGGCATTTTATGGCCTTCGAAACTGTGATAGGTAGTGGAGTGAAATCAAAAATTTGCGCCCTTAGAAATCCTGAAGGCGGTGCTTGGTTTCCGGGGTCCCGTACGTGGCTAGGCTCCTAAAAAGTCCCACACATGTGGTATCCCCGTACTCAGGAGAAGCAGCAGAATGTATTTTGGGGTGCAATTCCACATATAACCATGGCATGTGTGAGCAATATATCATTTAGTGACAACTTTTTGTAATTTTTATTTTTTTTTTGTCATTATTCAATCACTTGGGACAAAAAAAAAAAATATTCAATGGGCTCAACATGCCTCTCAGCAATTTCCTTGGGGTGTCTACTTTCCAAAATGGGGTCATTTGGGGGGGTTTTGTACTGCCCTGCCATTTTAGCACCTCAAGAAATGAGATAGGCAGTCATAAATTTAAAGCTGTGTAAATTTCAGAAAATGTACCCTAGTTTGTAAACGCTATAACTTTTGCGCAAACCAATAAATATACGCTTATTGACATTTTTTTTACTAAAGACATGTGGCTGAATACATTTTGGCCTAAATGTATGACTAAAATTGAGTTTATTCGATTTTTCTTATAACAAAAAGTAGAAAATATCATTTTTTTTCAAAATTTTCGGTCTTTTTCTGTTTATATCGCAAAAAATAAAAATCGCAGAGGCAATCAAATACCATTAAAAGAAAGCTCTATTTGTGGGAAGAAAAGGACGCAAATTTCATTTGGGTACAACATTGCATGTCCGCACAATTTACAGTTAAAGCAGCGCAGTGCCGAATCCCAAAAACAGGCCTGGTCCTAATGGCCCGAAATGGTCCGGGGCTTAAGTGGTTAAACATCACAGCCTACCTGAGTATTTTTTCTGACCATGTCCATCCCTTTATGACTACAGTGTACCCATCTTCTGATGGCGAATCCTAGCAGGATAATGCACCATGTCACGAGGCTCAAATTATCTCAAACTGGTTTCTTGAACATGACAATGAGGTCACTGTACTCTAATGGCCTCAACAGTCATCAGATCTGAATCCAATAGAGCACCTTTGGCATGTGGTGGAATGGGAGATTCGCATCATGGATATGCAGCCGACAAATCTGCAGCAACTGCATGATGCTATCATGTCAATATGAACCGAAATCGAAACTTTGAATAAGCTTTAAAAAGTAACTATTATTTACTGGCTAATGCTACACCACATGCTAGTAATGGAAAACTGAACCCATCCGTGGTTGGTGTGCAGGAAAAGTATATATATGCACATGGGCTGCTGGGGTTAACAGGTTGGGTGAGTGCAGCTTAATTTTGCAGTCACTGTGAATATAACGTCAGTAAATTGGACTGTTAGAGATCTTTATATAAAATTAAACTTTCTCCAGACTACTGCGACCAGAAGCAAATCCAGAAAATCCAGGCTTATCGCTGCTATCAGTAAGGACCTTCAAAGGGTATGTTAGCAGTTATTACCAACAAAGGTATTAACCTGGTAAACGAGAAAGGTAATGCCCTTTAAGTCTATGACTGCTCATTGAATATGCATCAGCTTTTTTTTTTTGCATCAGAACTGCCTTTCCCCCCATAAAAGTCAATAGGAATTCAAAGCTTGCTGTAGCTTATAAAGAACTCTGACTGATGTCATAAGCATACTGATATCAAATGCAAGCTGAATGCAGCTGAAAGCACACTTTATTTGCTCATCTACACAAACCTTTATACAAAAATAAGTGTTGATGCGGGAATCCTTCCTGCCGAGCCATTGTCTGATCCCAGTGGGGGGTGGGGGAAGCCGTCCCTGCAGGGAGATGACAGTGATTATTGCTAGTGGCTATAGTAGCCACTAGCGATAATCGCAGGTAAAACCCGGAATGCTGGTTGTTACCAAGTTGAGATCGATCATTCAGCCTGCCCATACATGGTTCGAACCTTGGCCGGTTCCTGGTGAACCGGCCGAGACTCGAGCTGTTAATGGCTTGCCTTACTATGTCTCAGATGCCTGAGGAAGGAGCACGCATGCCCTGAACGTGTGCACCATCCTCGCTCCACTTGACACCCATCCTACACCCGTAAGTGAAATCGGCGACACTTCTCTGCATACACCCATGGACTAGGAAGTGCTGGGATCCACCAGTACGGCCGTGACTATTTGGGATTGGATGGAGACTTCCACCCGCCACAGCACGTCCTCCCTCCTAGAGCGGATGAACCCCATAAAGTGCCTCCACTACGCTGACCTTCGTAATTCTACACTGTGAGTGTGTATATTGTTTTGTTGCCATTAAATTACTTGATATACTGCACTCAATCTTCCTTTGTTTGTCTATCTACAGAGTATCCTTCTAGCTCTTCCCTGAGCCTGCTGCCGTCCACAGTTTGCAGTCTGTAGACTGTCTATCAGAGACTTTTAGAGACTTAGGCCTCCTACACAAGACCGATTTTCTCGTCCAAAACAGTCAAGAAAAGTGCCGCGAGAGTTTTTTTGTCTAGAAAAACGTTCGTGTGTATGGTTTTACGACGAGAAACTTGACGAGAAAATAGAGAACCTGCTCTCTATTTTCTCGTCAGGATTCCAGATTTCCTTGTCGTGTTTCTCGTCGGCCTGTTTTGTGACGAGAAAATGGTTCGTGTGTATGCTTTTACGACTCTTCCAAAAGCGCGCATGCTCACAAGCAACTATGAGACGGGAGCGCATCTTCTGGTAAAACAAGCCTTCGTAATGGAGAGAGCACATTCGTCACGCTCATAAATATTTCACAGTTTAAATGTTCTGCATTGAATTCTTCGTTAGAATGTTACATTAATCAAAACGAGAGACCTTCTTTTGCTGCTGATATTCACACAGAGTTCTGCCTTATTTTTAACCTTTTTCATGCTGCTCTTTATAAGATTTATGTGTATTATATCGTGCAAGTTTTTAGGAATAATTTAAATGGTTAGATTTTTCAAAATGATGTTAATTATAATTTCTCAATGTTTTGATAGCGATCTCCCATTTAATTTTCTAATCTATATTTTTAAAATTTCACACCATGTTTTTGAGCTAATCAGATTTAGTTATTCTTTTGGGGGGGGGGGGTGATATCTGTGCCTTTTATTGTCAGTCAAATGTATCTGCTTACTCCAAAGCTTGTTTTTTTTTTATTTAAAAATACACATAGTCAAGTATGAACTTAAACAAAAAACACATTTATTCATGTTTATAAATTAAATAAAGAGAAGGCAGCGCTGGAGAAGCTGCTGCCATTTGTGCATCCCAGGGACCCCAGAGCACACAGCAACCCTGTGTGGACACTAAAATTGGGAGCTTGAGAAGGCCCACATTTCAGAACACAATCTGATGCTGGCCTCCCAGAGGTCAGGAACAGCAGCAGGTGAGATATATGTCCCAAGTGTGTGGTACTACAACAGGCTGCCTTCTGTCCGACAACAATGAAGCAAGGCCATCACTTCCTCTTCTTCCTGGCAACCTTCCCTGCAGCCTTTCCTGAAGCCTTTCCTGAAGCCTTTCCTGCAGCCTTCCTTCTTCGTTTAGCTGGAGGCTGGCCCACTGGAGGGGTACTCCTGTCAGGAGGAGGAGGTGGAGGTGTAGCAGAAGGGGGTGGGGCAGAAGAAGAAGGTGGAGGTGTAGCAGAAGGGGGTGGGGCAGAAGGTGGAGGTGTAGCAGAAGAGGGTGGGGCAGAAGGTGGAGGTGTAGCAGAAGGGGGTGGGGCAGAAGGTGGAGGTGTAGCAGAAGGGGGTGGGGCAGAAGGTGGAGGTGTAGCAGAAGGGGGTGGGGCAGAAGGTGGAGCAGAAGGGGGTGGGGCAGAAGGTGGAGGTGTAGCAGAAGGGGGTGGGGCAGAAGGTGGAGGTGTAGCAGAAGGGGTGGGGCAGAAGAGGAAGGTGGAGGTGGAGGTTGGGTCAGTTGGGCCACCTCACATATGGCGGTATTGGGGGTAATTTGCTCCATCACCCCCTTGTTGAGCAAGGAGATGAGCAGGGGCTCACATAGGAGGCGTTGCTCCATGCTCATCACCTTGAACTTAGCCTCCACTAGGCCGGCAATGGCCTCTTCAGGGGATGTGGGCTCCTTGAGGGTGGCATGGGCCTCTTTAATAAGGGCCATTGCTGCCTCATTGGTGGTCCTGTCCCTCCTGCCTCTTTTGTGAAGCCTGATGGGAGGCACCTGGGATCTGGTGCTTCTCCTTTGCCCTGCCACCTCCTGTCTGCCACTGGGCCCTGCCACCTCCTGGCTGCCACTGGGCCCTGCCACCTCCTGGCTGCCACTGGGCCCTGCCACCTCCTGGCTGGCACTGGGCCCTTCCTCCTCCTGCCTGACAGTTTCCAGACCCTCCTCCTGGCTGATTTCATCCTGTGTATGAAAAAGGAACATAGTTTAATATGTTGGTTTAAACTTTGCATCAAACTTTGTAATCCTGATGGAAGCAATTAGAATGTAAATGCATAAATCCTTGCTTTAAATTTACCACTACATCAGCTTGACTATTTACCACACAATTAAGTGCAGAATAATGTCTACAGATCATGATTTCACTTGTGGAATACAAAATAATGTATGTTTCTCATCCTGACATATTTGGGAAACATTAATTTTATCCCACTACATTTTCAGTTAATACTATACCTGGCTCCAGATGGACAAATCAGGATCATCCAGGATGGCTGCCTCCTCTTGCTCCAGAGAAGGCTCAGGTTGGCTGCAGGGAAGTTTGGGGGGAAGAGTGGAGAGTGATGGCCTTGGCTCAATGTGGTCATCCAGGAAGGACATCCTGCTGTAGTACCACAAAATCGGGACATAAACATCATCTGCTGCTGCTCCTGACCTCTGAGAAGCCAGCACCTTAGAGCGTTCAGTCCTGTAGGTACCTCTCAAGCTCCCAATTTTAGTGTCCACTTGTTTTGCTGTGGCTATGGGCACCTTGGTATGCACAAATGGGAGCAGCTTCTCCAGCGCTGCTTTTCTCACCCCTTTTTTTTATGGATGGGGTTTTTGGTCTCCCACAGAGCCGGCAGCTCCCTTACCCGGTCAATAAATTCCGCCAGGAACTCTTTGTCGCTAATAAAGACATTCATATTGTATCTGCAAGTAAAATAAATTATATTTAAATAATGTGAGGCAAACAGTCTAACCTCCTTCACATCCTAGTCACCATATATATCCTCCACCAATCTCAAGACAGTATAGGCCAACAATTTTTACAAGTCTCACAAAATCACATACCTTCGTTCGCACGTCCGTCACTTGAACTCCTCTCTCCGCACACCGAACGTACTATAGTCACATGTGTGTTTGCTATATACACACCACGCATGCGTCCAAATTCGAACACGTCGCTCCGCACACGTCGCCCGCCCATGACGTTCTAACTAACATCTTTTCCCCGCCCCTTCTCTTTCGGCGCGCAGACAGATATGGCGGAGTTACAGCAGGTGTCTGATAATTCCGCAACTAGCGAGGA
This sequence comes from Rana muscosa, assembly GCA_029206835.1. Lineage (NCBI taxonomy): Eukaryota > Metazoa > Chordata > Amphibia > Anura > Ranidae > Rana > Rana muscosa. The sequence continues at coordinate 18,603,137 of JARGYO010005626.1, forward strand.
GACAAGCCCGGAGACCGAGGACATGTCACAATCAAGGAGGAGATTCAAGGCATCGAATATGTCTTTGGCGGAGATGGCGGAGATGGTGGACATCTTGGTCAAGGCTGATTATGATGCCAAGCATGGGCCGTATAGCAAACCAAATAGAAGGAAGGCCAAAATCCTCACTAAAGTTGTGAAGAGTCTGAGGGCGAAGTTCGGGGTGAAACGCTCAAATGAGCAGTTCAGAAAGAGGTGGTCAGACCTCAAACTGAGGGAGCCAGACCAGTTGAGGATCATAAAGAGGATGCTCGCTAAAAGTAAGTAAAATGACAACCTTTCTGCTATTAATCTTTTTAGAAACTGACATTTTTTTTTTTTTATCATATTGGACTCCCTTCCAAAATGTAATATTTTGAACTAGGTTGGGCACAGTAATCGTTCGTTACGTTACCGACACTTCGTTCGGCCACTATCCGCGGTTTTGGCTTATTTAAGACCCCCAAAAGTAATTAGACATCTGCCATTTTTGATCAAGTATTGTGGATAATTTTTAAGTCTAGATGATGTGTTTGTAAGGAGAATGAAATGCAAACTTTAATCAGTGTAAAGGAGAGGACACTCAGCAGCTGCTTCCACATCTGTACTTTGGAGCACTATAGTGTGGGCCACCAGACCCGCCTTTTTTGGGTGTCCCACACAGGTGCATCAGAGTTTATTTGTGGTGCCTCCATGTCCAAAAAATTACATCCAAATGTGAATACTAAACATATTTGGGGTCATAAATAATGTATTTTTCTTTAAATTCCGCACAAACACACACTTGTACCCCACTTCCAAACAATTTAGCCTGTTTTTAGTTTAACAAGGAGATTTACAGTGTGATAAATAGACCTTTGGTTTTATTCTCATAGGGGAGAGAAGACTGGGAGGAGGACACTCCAGGGAGCACATGCACCCCACAACTTCCAAGCAACCCCAAACTCCCAAAGATCCACAACCGAAAGATGTGCAGGAAGTTGAGGTGGAGGAAGGAGAAGTGCAGGAAGGAGAGGTGGATGACGTTGTGGATCTGGTCACCACAACAGGTCAGTATCTGACACCACAGCTTAAGGTAAGCGAGGTAGGCCTGCAGAGTTTTATTAATTTTTTTTTATGGTTTTTAGGGGATGGAAATGTTGTGAAGGATAGCACACGGTTCTCTGCTGACAGTGCCCTCCGCCTCATCCAGCAAGTGATGGAATGTAGCACGGAACTGGACCTAATTAAACAAAGAATCCATGTGATGGAACAAACATTTAAAGACATTCTCGATGTTTTGGGGAGAATTCAATAAGCCATCCAAACACATTTGTTTTTACATGTTTGTTTTTATATTTTTTCTAATTTTTTGAGTAACAAAGCAGCCAAAAATTGAATATGCACACAGTGTGTGAACATGTGCTATCTGCCATCAGGGGATATCCATGTACGTCTTTTGTGGGTGCAACCACTTCCTCGTATCAAAAGTCGGTGAACTGAGGAAGGGGATGCACCCCCAAAACACGTCCATTGATCACCCCTGATGGCAGATAGCACATGTTGACAATAGGGATCAGGATTGTAAACTTCCTATTTGCAAAAAAGTAAAAATGTGTGCATATTGAATTTTTGGCTGGGCAAGGGGTGGCAGGACCCCATATTAGGACGGGCACATAGAGACATAGTTTGTGTAACTGAATGTCTCAGATTGCTCAGAGGTATCCAATGTTGTCATTTTAGAAATGCAAGTGGTATTTTTGTATTTTCATAAGCCAAAATTTGCCGGGTTGTGGCCAGGCCAACCCCAAAGTAAAACAAAAAAAAATGTGCAGAGAGTAAAATATTTGACCACAAACAACGTGTAGCTTCTTTTTATAATACTCTCTAAGCTTATTTGGTTCTTTTGTAAGGTAACATAGTGAAATTGGTTGTTATTTACTAAAGTAAAATACACTTGCCACTACAAATGCACAAAGACAAACTAGGAGACAGGAAAGAACAAATAATTAAAGGTTTAAACAAGATTTTTATTGGGATACTTAGACATAGGCTGGCATAGGAATTGCCCCCCTACCCGTGAAATACTCCATGTATTTGTCCCGAACCACACGGGCATTTTGGGGGGGCAAGCCAAGACGGGCAGATTCCAGGCCCGGAAGGGGATTTGCAGGGGAAAGTCCAGCCTCTGGCAAAACTGAGGCCATATAGGAATTTGATTTTTGGCTCAGAAAGTTGTGTAGCACACAGCAGCATAACACTACATAGTTTATTTTGTAGTCCGCCAAGTGGATGGAAGTCATAAAAAGGCGGAACCGGCTGGCCATTATGCCGAAGGCATTTTCAACGACTCTTCGGGCCCTGGCCAGCCGGTAATTGAACACACTCTTCTCTGGGGTCAGGGTCCTCTGTGGAAATGGCCTCATAAGATGCCGTCCGAGTCCGAAGGCTTCATCAGCCAAGAAAACAAAGGGGAGTCCTTCAATATTCCCTGCATCCGGTGGCAATGCAAGGTCGTCACTCTGGAGACGGAGGGCAAACTCCGTCTGGATGAAGGATCCCCCATCGGACATCCGGCCATTCTTCCCTACATCAACATAGAGGAATTCATACCGTGCTGACACCACCGCCATCAGCACAATGCTATGAAACCCCTTGTAATTGTAGTAGTAGGATCCAGAACGGGGTGGCGGCACGATGCGGACGTGCTTCCCGTCTATGGCACCACCGCAGTTGGGGAAGTCCCACCGTGTGGCAAACTCCGATGCCACAGTCTGCCATTCCTGTGGCGTGGAAGGAAGCTGTGGAGTGAAACAAGATGAAATAATATTAGAAAAACAAAGGCATACATTACAAGGAAATTCTATCCCAAAAAATTAGAGACCAACATCAATCTAATTATACGTTTATTAAGGTGTGTAAAAAAAGTATAATGGAAGGCTCATTTATCATATTCATCACCCCCTCTGATGGGCCATTACTAAATTATTTTGGGGGGGGGGAGATGTGTTTGGCCACAGGATAGCATTGCAGTGGCGGTGCGTCCAGAGTGGGCGCTGGAGCACTGTCCCCTCTCTCCTGTGCCCATCACTCAGAACAATACATAGGTTCATGCGTTGCATGAACCTATGTATTGTCTATGCCGCACACTATTCAGGTGGATGGCCTCTTGTAAAGCGACCGACATATGAATAATTGCGTCATTTAGGGGGTTAAAATTGCAGAGCAGAAACAGGTATTAAAAAAAGTCTTGCAAATTACAACCTGAGGGATGTAATTGGCTTCCTCAAAGAAAAATCGGGGAGTAAAGGAGGGGGGCATTCCTTGTGTAAACACTGACAGGCTGCTCTGGCAATCATGTTCACCAAGTCTGTTTAATGGTAACATGATTGGCTGATGCAACATGAAGGGAAGGAGAAGACATCAAGGACAGAAGAAGGATGGCGCTGACCACAAGAAGGTAAGTGCAGGGCTGGGGGGAAACTGGCTGCATTAGAGGGGACTAAATGGCTGCATTGGAGGGGACAACTGGGGGCGTTTATTAGGCAACAGAGCAAAAAAGGAGGAAGTTTATTTCCGAAATTGGGGTTGGAACCCCCCAACATTTGGAGCAACAGGCGCCCCCTGCTGGAAAAGTTAGTGAGGGGAAATATTTAGGGAGGATAAAAAAGGGGCAATCTAAAGCTTCCAACATGCATGGGGACAAAGGGGACATTCTCAGCATATTACAATCATGGTAATTAGGGAAGGATGAAAGAAATACATTAGCATACATGTAATACATAAAATGTGATGTTAAGGGAGAAAACTTACCCTAATATAGTCCTCCTGCAGGACTTGTATAATGGCAGAACAGGTGTCTGGGATTATGAGGCCCAGAGCCTGGGGGGAGATGCCTGTGGTGAACTTCAAGTCCTGAAGACTTCTCCCTGTCGCCAGGTAACGCAACGTGGCGATGAGCCTCTGCTCAGCACTGATGGCTTCCCGCATAACGGTGTCCTTCCTGGTAATATAGGGGGACACCAAAGCCAACAGTTCCTGAAAAACGGGGTCAGACATCCTCAGAAAATTCCTGTAGTCCTCAGGATTATTCTCGACGATCTCCCGCAGCAGAGGCATGTGGCAGAATTGGTCCCGCTGGAGCAACCAATTCTTGGTCCATGAACTCCTCCTCACACCATTCATGGACTGGTCTTGGTCCAAAACAAGCAGACCAACACCAAGCGCACGCACAGCACGAACTCGACGACGAGAACGTCCAGGCGACATGGCTAGGAAACGGTCGTCTAATCAGAACGTACAGAACAGAACGCACTTTAGAACAGCAAGGCCTATGAATAACGAACTGAAATTCAGAAACGAACAGGCAAGAACGCACTGTAAAACAGATACGACCTGCCTAGACGCCCTGAAAGTCAAGATACGAACCCACAAGCACAAACTGAACGGCAGAAAACGATCTGAAAAGTACGAAGACTGAAAAGCGCGAATCGTCTCTTCCCAAACTTTTACTTCACACGCGGTAACACAAGATCAGCAAAAGCAGCCCAAGGGGTGGCGCCAAGAAAAAAGATCTTCCCCTTTATAGTGCCGTCGTACGTGCTGGACGTGAGCACAGAGAACCACGAGGAAATTGGAAAATGACAGTGTGTACGCATAGAAAGCTTGACAAGAAAATCGACAAGCTTAACAAGAATCTCGTCGAAAAAAACGACGTGTTTTTTACGACGAGAAAATCGGTCGTGTGTACGAGGCCTTACTATTGGACTTTGTCTAGTACAGTCCATATCCACTCCTCCTACAGACACTGTGCGCCAATATTGTTTTTTGTCATTAACTTGTGACTTCTATCAGAGTCTGGTTAAAGCTTGTAGACCCTCTGTCTGGACAGTGCTGATTGACCCTGTGCTGAACACATGCACCCTTCCAAGAATAAAAAAACTCTCTAGCAATACACATCAAACTGAGCATGTGTAGAGTGACACCAAAGACTCTGCACTCTGAGCAGATGGATTGGGAACTGTGGAAGAAGGGGGGATCAGAGAAGACAGAATCAAGCAGCCTTTTTACCCACTGTGCAGGATTAACCCCTTAGGTCCCACAGTGAGTATAACAAGCATGCTTTACTGCATATACAGACTGATTATACTGTTGTGGGTTTAGTAACACTTGTAATACTAGCTCTGTGCCTAGTCTGTCTGTACTTCTAAATTAGGAATATTTAGTTAGAAAATGTCAAAATTATACTTTATGACTTTGGAAAGTCACATAATTAAAGTGAGTAGCGGTTTTACTATTTCTAAACTAAAAAATATTTCAAGTACCTAAAAAATTAGAATGACCTTACTTATAGTCATTATAATGTACAATTTTTAGCATGAAAATGGTTCAGAGCGCTTCAAGTGCAATCAAAATATTGTAGATGAGCACTTATGCTCAATTATAAAAAAAGCTGTTCAACAAATCTGAGTTTCAAATAATATACCATGTACTAAGAGCCTTGATTAACCTCCCTGGCGGTCTTATTATGTCAGTATTTTTGAATGTCAAAGCGGTACACGTACAATTGTTTTGCATAGAATTTCTAGTAGACATCCTGGTTATGATAAACTTTGAAACACAAAATCATAAATTATAATATAACAAATAGCTATAAATAATTATAAAAAATAAAATAATATAATAATAATAATATTTTTTTTTATAATGTAATCAAACCAAAAACACTGAAATTTGTCAAAACAAGGGTGCAATATTACTAGTCACTGTAATACCAGACACTGCATATTGGTTTAGTAAACATCCCTTGTATGACAAATTTTGAAACATGGGACTGCACAATGTCCGACGTCACAATCAGGACAATGGAACCTGGTTTCCTTTCCGATTTTCTTTCCACTGTCATCTCGCTTCGAGCAACAAACCACACACATCCTTGTAGGTGCTGACTTTTTCTCGGTTGGTGGGATGTAGTCCATGAAGTGACAACCAGTCAGGCATTCCGGATTGACAACGCCGACATCGCGACTTTCATCTCTATTCACAGCCATTGATGTGTTTGGTGGTTCACAAAGATACGTTCGGCAACTTTCCAAATGAAGTCAGAATGAATAACAGGCTTGTCACACTTTTTTGGAGCAGAATGTAGGCATTCCACAAGCATTGCTCAAGAAGATGCCTAAAGATCTTCTTGTAGTACTTCTTTTGCTGTTTCCTCATTGCTGGGTAGAATGTCATTGTTTGGTCGGCTCTGTTGACACCTCCCATGGTGTTATTGTAGTCTATCACTACTTGCGGCTTCATGATTTCTTCCCCACCTTTCGTGCGTACCATAACAGTGGAGGTATTATGAACTGTACTCATTAGGCACACATCTTTCTTGTCACGCCATTGCAGTGCCATAATTTTGCCTTTCTGCCAGACAACCATTTCTCCAGTCTCTTCAGCTTCTTATTGCCAAACATTTTCGGCATGTAGCGTCGGTTAGCCCTAACGGTTCCATAGGCATCTGTTTTGTTTTGCAGAAGAAAGTCAGGAGACGTATAAAAGTTGTCGGTTGTTACGAAATAGCCCTGATTTAGCAACGGCTCAATGAGTGAAAGAACAGAAGGATGTTGCCATTGCATAGTTGCTGTATTTTGGATTGATTTTTTTCCCTTTCCAGTGTATATGACTGAATTCCAAATGTAGCCAGTTGACGATTTGCATAGCATGTAGGTTTTTATGCCAAATCATGCTCTCTTTGATGCAATGTATTGTACCCAGCTGAGCCTTCCCTTGTAGATCATTAGACTTTCATCTATGCTGATATCTATGTCTGGCACATAGAAATTCTTGAATTTCATAGAATTGGAAATTCTTTAGAATCATTTGAGATACTTCCCAAATTTTCTTTAGTTTTGGTGCAGTATGAGTAGTTTCATCAAATTCTTCATTGTTTTCAAAGTTAAAATATTTCATAATCAGGGAAAATCTGTACTCTGACATGACCGTGCAAAAGCATGGAGTGGCAAGTAATTTATTAGTTGTCCAATACCACTTCTGCAGGGGTTTCCCCACCACTCCCTAAAGTATTATTAGGCCCAGAAATTTCCAAATGTCATCTTTGGTCACTGGTTCCCACTTTCTGCTTCTTGGAAACTTCTGATGCGTAGTAGCTAATTGTTACTCTTTGTATCGGTTTGTCTAACAATTTTTTCAAAAACCTCATCCGTCAGAAATAATTTGTAAGTATGCCAAGGGGTCGTCGTGTTCAACGTCTACTTTCATACCAGATGCTCCAGTAAATGGGAATCTTGGGGGCGCTGCTGATCTATACCACAGTCAATAGAGCACCAAGTTCGCACATCACTGAGCTCAGTTGCAGAATCGTCGCTATCGTCACTGTCAATGTCTGATGACGGATTTCCCCACGAATCACTATCGCTCAATACTGCAAGTGATTCTAATTCACTATCACTGTTTTCTAGGTGGTCTAAAACTGCTTAGGACCTCAAGGGACGCTTTTTGGATGCCATGGACGTTCTCAAGTTTCCAGGCAGAAAGAATGGTAAAAGTGCAGGCAGGGCACTGGACAAAGCACTAGGGACAAAACTGAGGTGAAATAGTTTGATACAGTAATGCAATCCTAACAGATTACAATGTATTGTGTGTATGTTATGTTTTGTACTTTTTTGAATTTGCCGCTGGGCTCCGCCCCATTGCATTGTAGCGCTCACAGTGAACGGAACCTGGAAGACAGATGCATCCGCCAGAGAATCAGGCTGGAGCACACCAGATAACAGAGCGGGAGGACTTTGCGGGATGGTAGGGACAAGGTAGGTAACTGTACAGGGATATTCCAAGTGTGGCTCTGGGGTACCGCTTTTGGTACTGAAAATGAAACCCGAGCCACACTCGGGATTACCGCCACGGAGGTTAAACCTTGATATAAAATTACATGGCTGGTCTAGATATACTCTTATCTGCAAACTGCAGGGCTATGATTTCTTTAACTTTCATGTGTGCATCTTTCCTGAATAAATTAAAATATGTTACATAAAATATAAAAGGGATTGCAAATACAATATAGTTTAACAAGCTAAACAAGTTCAAAATAAAGTCAGCTAGCACTATTCAAATTAAAAAATCTGTGACAGTGACTCTGTCGCTGCCTAGACAATCTTCGCTTTTGACACCTATAAAAGAGTTAGATGCCTGCATCCCCCACTATACGCCCTTCCTCACTCTATTAAAAATGTTTTTTTTGGTTAATGTCTGTGCCCCCACGGGGAAGATATCTTTACAGGAAGAGAAGGAAAATCTCACTGATAGGGACACAGACAGCAAGGAAACCTTACAGTGGCTTTACTTCTTCCCACTCTATCCAAAGTAAAAAAAAGTTGTGGCTGTAGTTAGGCTTCACCGATATAAACTATATTTTGGTAGTAAGGCTGGTGGATTCAAGATTAAATTGGAGCTTATAAAGATATACAGTATCTACCTCACTACCAAAATATGGTAATTAAATACACAGGTCATGTGAAGACCATTAAAAAATATACATTGAACTATATTGGCTAATTACCACCAGAGAATACCAGGCAACTGCACTAAAACTGATAAATATATATTTTAATAAAAAGAAAACAGAAATGGTAACAAAGGAAGGGTTTAGTATGCCACAGCCTTCAAAATGTATTTCTATATATTCAAGTAAACTAAAATGTGATCCTATTAATGTCCCATATGAGAACACATGTGCAACATGCAAGTTAAAATAAACAACGTTGTCTAAAAAAAAAAAACTCAAGAAAACGCAACGCATGTCCCACCACGTAACTTGTGGGCCTTCACTTTGTATTTCATTAAATCAAGCAGACCAGTGTGAATGTTTGAGATACACATACCTCCAGTCAGTATTCATCCTACAGCAACAGCGATTCCACAGCTACATTATGCTGGAAATGACTCAACAACCTATACAAGCTGATTGGAATGATTCAGCATATGCCTACAACACTTGGAAGCAGTGATTCTGCTTACTTCAACATTCTGAGCTATAGGTCTGGAATGGATTGTGCAAGATGCATCAGCTGTTTAATTTTCTTTCTTAATTTATAGTCCCAGTCTTAATTTAATTACTACTTCTCTTCACTAAGCTAAATAGGTAAAAAGATAAAACTGTATGTTAGTGAATAAGCAATAATATCTGTGAAACAGAGTAAAAAATCAATATAATATATAAGCAGCTAAAGATTGGGACTGAATTAAACTGGACTTGCAGACTGAGGTGCTAAGAAAGAAATTGCTTACCTAAAGCTAATGATTTCTATTCTCACCAATTCCCAAAGAAGTAGGATTCTAGACTCAAAGGAAATAAAACCAATATGATTATTTTCAGTTAAAAAAGATTATAACCTGTCACTGATAACTTTAGCTGGAAATATATTTGACAGCCCAAGTGTTATACCAATGATGGATAATCATTGGCATAGTAGAATGTATCCACGTGTCTTGAAATAGATGTGCAATCATAATAATCCTTACTCCATTATCACGGAGAAGCAGCATCACCGAAAAGTCAATGGTGATAATTTATGGCAAGATGTTGGGGTGTAATGAACCAGCAGTGCCTATTTTGTATTTTTATGAAAGTGTAAATGCTTCCCATATGCTTTTGTATATCAGTGTTTCTCAACTTTTTTACAGCCAAGGCACCCTTTCAAATTCCACACAATCTTGAGGCACTCCATTCTAAAATTTAAAAAACAAAACTAATAATGTAGCAACATCCACATGTGTAGGACACCCAAAATTAGTGGTGATTTATTCTTCCAAAGCAAATACACCTGTGCACACTGGTACTGATTAGTATTCCAATGTTTCTCTTCTCCCTTGGTTTCTCTCCCTCGCTCAGCTAATGTGACCATGATGCTGAAAGAGAGGGGCAAGTGCCGACGTCCTCCTTATAAACCGATTACATCATTGGTTGTTAGGACACTGGTGGCTGGAAGGCTGTAATGGTGCACAATGAATACCTGTGGCTTTGTATAACTAGGCTTAATCCACCCGCTGGCTTCTATATATATTTTGGGCAATTTCTAGATATTTTGCCAGGGTACCCCTGAAGTCACCCTGGTTGAAAAAGGCTGTTGTATATGTTAGGCAGGCTGTATGATCAGAGGCCATTGGTAACTCAAAATTTACTATGTAGCGTGTGCATGTGTATTGAAACCTGCACAAATAGTAAAGGCTGAACACATGGGTGATTTTCATGTGTTGTTTCAAAGAGATTTAACCTTTTTTGCCAGTCATCTGATTTGCAACACATATTAAGGGGTTTCAAACTCAGTTATTACCAGTAGACTAATATTAATGTAAACAAGCAAGCAAAGCAGAGTGCACAGACTAAGTATAGCAAGTAACTTGACATTTATTAGGAAAACACAAATAATAACTCAAATTTAGTACAATCAATAGAGCTTGTCATAGTTCTCAGATGCTTTCACAACCAGGAGAGATGTCTGGAGGAGTGTCAATATGGATGAATGAATTAAAACAGCACACAGCCTACATAAATGGCAACTCACTCACATTTTGTAGGCATGCACATGAATGTGCCAGTCACAGGTACTCCTGCAGTTTGTATCAAAATTCTAGGATCCCAGGAGAGTGCCACCACTGTGGGGGTGGAGTTGGGTAGCCAGAGTAACCAGGCAGCCTCTGGAGAAAGCAGGAAGCAGCACCTGGCCTCTGTGGAGTACAGATGGGGACAAGAAATTACTAAACTGCAAGTGATGTCAAAGGAGGCATGGCTACTCATTTCAGGGCTGCCACCTCTTTTTCAAGCCAGGGGTTGATTTTCATCTGTTGTTACTAAGAGATTTAACTATTTGTTGACAGTAATTTTTAACACATATTAACCACTTGCCCACCGCGCTATAGCTGGATGATAGCTACAGCTTGGCCGGCTAGTTCTGGGAAGCCGTCACATGACAGCCTCTCGTGCTCACGCTTCTGGCTCACCCCCTGGGGTGCGCAGCCGGAAGTATCTGTGATGGTTGGGTCCTCGGGACCCAGCGCATCACGAATCAGGGTAAAGGGCCGAACACAGTGGCCATTTACCACGTGATCGCTCCATCATTGGATCACAATGTAAACAAACTGGGATCATGCCCAGTTCAGCTCTCTCCTCTCCTCAAACAGTTACAGCATGTGAGGACAGGAGAGAGATCCGTGCAGCAGTGTGAGCTAGATTGATTTTATTTTGTGCCCTGCAGTTCTTATCAGTGTTCGGATTGAGTTCACCTGGTGGTGGCACTATGCTGCTCTGGACTAATTGCTGCAGTTTCAGTGTCCATCAGCAGGTGTCTCCCAGCAGCAACAGGCTGTAATTATCAGTTACACCTGTGTTCAGCTGCCAGTTGGCTATTTAAGGCTGCTTATCCCTTTCCCCAGTGCGTCACTATTCTGATCGCCTCCTTGTTGTCAGAGCCTTGTTCCTGTGAGCCTGATATTTATCCATCCTGCACCCTGTACCCCTTTGCCCTGCTCCTGCTTTCTGCCCTAGTACCCAGTCTTGTTTCTTCCCTTCCTTTCATCCCTGTATTACGCCTGTCTTTAATATTGTATATATTAGTATATAGTCAGTTGTTAGGTTAATTAGTTATTTTGTCTTTGGGGCTTGTTTATGTTCATTGTTTGCTTTGTATGCTTGTTGTGTTTTTCACTGTAAATACATCTCACTTTAAGGATATCTATATTGTTTGGTCTCAGTTTCCATGTGTTTCTATATCTGGTCTCCCTAGCTGCTGAATCCTGACAATTAATGCCCTAACAGTGCCAGTACAGTGCCCTAAAGTGCCAGTACAGTGTTTATCAGTACCCTAAAGTGACACTACAGTGCCATCAGTGCCCTAACAGTGCCCTTAGTGTCCTAAAGTGCCAATACAGTGCCATCAGTGCCCTAACAGTGCCAGTACAGTGCCATCAGTGCCAGTACAGTTCTCATTAGTGCCCTAAAGTGCCACTGCAGTGCTCTTCAGTGCCCTAAAGTGCCAGTACAGTGCCATCAGTGCCAGCCAGTACAGTGCTCATTAGTGCCCTAACATGCCAATACAGTGCCATTAGTGCCCTAAAGTGCCAGTACAGTGCCCTCAGTGCCAGTACAGTGTTCATCAGTGACCTAAAGTGCCACTATGGTGCAATCAGTGCCACTACAGTGACCATCAGTGCCACTACAGTGCTCATCAAAGCCACTACAGTGCTCACCAGTGCCAATACAGTGCCACTACAGTGCTTATCAGTGTCAATACAGTGCCACTACAGTGCTCATCGGTGCTCTACAGTGCCACCAGGGCCCTACAGTGCCCATCAGTGAGTGCATATCAGTGCACATCAGTGCCCTACAGTGCACATCAGTGAATGCTTATTAGTGCTCATCAGTGACCATCAGTGACCTACATTACCTTCAGTGAGTGCTCATTAGTACCAGTATAGTGCCCTATTAGTGCCCATCAGTGCCCATCAGTGAGTGCTCATCAGTGCCACCCTATCAGTGAATCCTCATCAGCACCCATCAGTGCCACCTCATCAGTGTCAGCTAATCAGTGCAGCCTCAGTGCAGTGCATTAGTGCACATCAGTACAACCTCATTAGCACCCATCAGTGCACCCTCATCAGCACCCATCAGTGCACCCTCATCAGAACCCAGCAGTGCAGCCTCTTCAGAACCCAGCAGTGCACCCCCATCAGCATCCACCAGCATCCATCAGTGCACCTTCATCAAAACCCAGCAGTGCAGCCTCTTCAGCACTCAGCAGTGCAGCCTCATTAGACCAGCCTCATCGGCACTAGGGATGAGCCGAACACCCCCTGGTTTGGTTCGCATCAGAACATTCGAACGGACCGAAAGTTTGCGCGAACTTTCGAACCCTGTTAAAGTCTATGGGACTCAAACGCCAGAAAAGTACGAATTTTAAAGGCTAATATGCAAGTTATTGTCCTAAAAGGGGTTTGGGGACCCGGGTCCTGCTCCAGGGGACATGTATCAATGCAAAAAAAAGTTTTAAAAACTAATGTTTTTTCGGGAGCAGTGATTTTAATGATGCTTAAAGTGAAAAAATAAAAGTGAAATATTCCTTTAAATATCATGCCTGGGGGTGTCTATAGTATGCCTGTAAAGTGGCACATGTATCCCGTGCTTAGAACTGTCCCTGCACAAAATGTCATTTCTGAAGGAAAAAAAGTAATTTAAAACTGCTTGTGGCTTTAATGTCATGTCTGGTCCCGGCAAAATTGATGAATTTCATTGAGAAAAATGGCATGGGCTCCCCCCCCAGCCCTTTACCAGCCACTTAGGGTCTTGTATGGATATTAAGGGGAACCCCGCACCCAAATAATAAAAAGGAAAGGCGTGCGGCCCCCAAGCCCTATATACTCTGAACAGCAGTATACAGGCGGTACAAACAAGACAGGAACTGTAGGTTTGTTCTTAAGTAGGGACAAGCTCGGTGTTCGAGTCGAACATAGGTTCGACTCGAACATTGGGTCGTTCGCGCCAAATTCGAGTGACGCGAACGGCCCACAATACACTGCGCCATCGCAGTGTAATCCCGGCGCTGAGATTGGCCAAGCATGCACTGTGACCCTGCATGCTTGGCCAATCACAGCGCCAGCAGCGAGGAGAGCAATGATTGGCCACAGGCAGGATGCCTGTGGCCATTTATAGCTGAGGGGGTTTAGTACACGCCCCACACTATAAAAGGCCGCCAGCACGGCGGCCTCGTGTAGTGTGTTCCGGAGCAGGGAAAGTGAAGGATAGGCAGGGACAGTGTCAAATCTTGTCAAATCTATTCTTTGCTAAACCTTGTGTGCAGGGAGAGAGAAGGATAGGCAGGGGACAGTGTCAGTGTCATATTCTTTGCTAAACCTTGTGTGCAGGGAGAGAGAAGGATAGGCAGGGAGAGTGTCAGTGTCATATACTTTGATAAACCTTGTGTGCAGGGAGAGAGAAGGATAGGCAGGGGACAGTGTCAGTGTCATTGTTGCTAAGCCTCCTGCACATTATACACCTGAAGTTAGCCCGTATTGCGGCTTTTTCCTGGTGTGTTACACCAACAGGATTTTGCGGCACTTACAGCGGGCGGAGTGTGCCTCCTGACCATATTACACCTGAACTTAGCCTGTATTGCTGCTTTTTCCTGGTGTGTTACACCAACAGGATTTTGCGGCACTTACAGCGGGCGGAGTGTGCCTCCTGATCATATTACACCTGAACTTAGCCTGTATTGCTGCTTTTTCCTGGTGTGTTACACCAACAGACATTTGCGGCACTTACAGCGGGCGGAGTGTGCCTCCTGACCATATTACACCTGAACTTAGCCTGTATTGCTGCTTTTTCCTGGTGTGTTACACCAACAGGATTTTGCGGCACTTAAGGCGGGCGGAGTGTGCCTCCTGACCATATTACACCTGAACTTAGCCTGTATTGCTGCTTTTTCCTGGTGTGTTACACCAACAGGATTTTGCGGCACTTACAGCGGGCGGAGTGTGCCTCCTGACCATATTACACCTGAACTTAGCCTGTATTGCTGCTTTTTCCTGGTGTGTTACACCAACAGGATTTTGCGGCACTTAAGGCGGGCGGAGTGTGCCTCCTGACCATATTACACCTGAACTTAGCCTGTATTGCTGCTTTTTCCTGGTGTGTTACACCAACAGGATTTTGCGGCACTTACAGCGGGCGGAGTGTGCCTCCTGATCATATTACACCTGAACTTAGCCTGTATTGCTGCTTTTTCCTGGTGTGTTACATCAACAGACATTTGCGGCACTTACAGCGGGCGGAGTGTGCCTCCTGACCATATTACACCTGAACTTAGCCTGTATTGCTTCTTTTTCCTGGTGTGTTACACCAACAGGATTTTGCGGCACTTACAGCGGGCGGAGTGTGCCTCCTGACCATATTTCACCTGAACTTAGCCTGTATTGCTGCTTTTTCCTGGTGTGTTACACCAACAGACATTTGCGTCACTTACAGCGGGCGGAGTGTGCCTCCTGACCATATTACACCTGAACTTAGCCTGTATTGCTTCTTTTTCCTGGTGTGTTACACCAACAGGATTTTGCGGCACTTACAGCGGGCGGAGTGTGCCTCCTGACCATATTACACCTGAACTTAGCCTGTATTGCTGCTTTTTCCTGGTGTGTTACACCAACAGGATTTTGCGGCACTTACAGCGGGCAGAGTGTGCCTCCTGATCATATTACACCTGAACTTAGCCTGTATTGCTGCTTTTTCCTGGTGTGTTACACCAACAGACATTTGCGGCACTTACAGCGGGCGGAGTGTGCCTCCTGACCATATTACACCTGAACTTAGCCTGTATTGCTTCTTTTTCCTGGTGTGTTACACCAACAGGATTTTGCGGCACTTACAGCGGGCGGAGTGTGCCTCCTGACCATATTACACCTGAACTTAGCCTGTATTGCTGCTTTTTCCTGGTGTGTTACACCAACAGGATTTTGCGGCACTTACAGCGGGCGGAGTGTGCCTCCTGACCATATTACACCTGAACTTAGCTTGTATTGCTTCTTTTTCCTGGTGTGTTACACCAACAGGATTTTGCGGCACTTACAGCGGGCGGAGTGTGCCTCCTGATCATATTACACCTGAACTTAGCCTGTATTGCTGCTTTTTCCTGGTGTGTTACACCAACAGGATTTTGCGGCACTTACAGCGGGCGGAGTGTGCCTCCTGATCATATTACACCTGAACTTAGCCTGTATTGCTGCTTTTTCCTGGTGTGTTACACCAACAGGAATTTGCAGCACCTACAGCAGGCGTAGTGTGATTCCTGCAAAATATACTCCTGAAGCTAGGCCTTATTGCTGGTTTTCCCATTTCCCTGCAGACCATTAGAATGTCTGGAAGGCAAACAAGGAGAGGCAGACAGTCAGGAGCCAATAAAAGAGGGAAAGCAGGCTCTGTGTCTAGAGACAACAGTGCTGATCATGGACGCGGTGCATCGCCATCAGCACGTGGCCATGGGACACGCTTGTCCTTCTTTTCGGAAGCTGGACGTGTTAAGCCGCATCATGCCGAAGACTTGGTAGAGTGGATGACCAAGCCCTCCTCATCCTCCTCATCCTCTCTCACCCAGGCTCAGGGTACTGGCAAAGCAGCTGCCAAAGCGTCCTCTTCCATGGTATCAATGTCATCATCAGTCACTCCTTCCTTAGACCAACCATGTCCTCCTGAGGAGTCCCCCGAACTGTTTGAGCACAGTGTTGGGTTCATGCTCCAGGAGGATGCCCAGCGTTTCGAAGGGTCTGATGATGATACCCAGCTAGAGGAAGGCAGTAGCGTGAGAGCAGAGAGAGGGGATGCTCAAGAAGAACACCAATTTGGCAGTCATGTTCCAGCAGCTGCAGCATACTGCCAGATTGGCTCCAGTGATGAGGAGGGAGGGGATGATGAGGTCACTGACTCCACGTGGGTGCCTAATAGGAGAGAGGAGGAGGAGGAGGATGAGGAGGAGGCACATCTCCAACGAGGCAGGATGCCCTCGGGGGGCCAGCGTAAGGGCAGCACACCGACGGAATCACACCGCAGAGCTCCGTCTGTGCAGGGCGCTGCCTCTGCCCGTTATTCAAAAAGTTCTTTGGTGTGGGCCTTTTTTGAGTCGAGTGCATCAGATCGCACAGCTGCTGTTTGCAACATATGTCTCAAGCGTATATCGCGTGGCCAAAACATCACCTGCTTGGGTACCACATGCTTGACCAGACATATGTTGACCTGCCATGCAGCTCGTTGGCAAGCCTACCTTAAAGACCCACACCAAAGAACAAAGCGGACCTCTTCTTTCACCGCATCAGCTGGGGTATCCAACCCCACTATACCTTCAGTCCTCTCTGAAACCTGCTCTGAGAGGAATGAAGGTGTAGAATTAGTTGTGTCACAGCCAAGTACTTGCTGGCACTCTGCTAGCAGTACACCGACGTCCGATTGTAGCAGGCAAATTTCCCTGCCCCAGCTGCTGGACCGTCGAAAGAAGTTCACTCCCAGCCATCCACATGCCCAGCGGTTGAATGCTAGCTTGGCTAAATTGCTAGCGCTTCAACTGCTGCCTTTTCAGTTGGTAGACTCGGCCCCCCTTCCGTGAGTTTGTGCAATGTGCGGTTCCTCAGTGGCAGGTTCCCAAACGCCACTTTTTCTCACGGAAGACGATTCTGGCTCTCTACCAGCATGTGGAAGGCAATGTCTTGGCCTCGCTGGACAGGGCGGTCAGCGGTAAGGTGCATATTACCGCTGACTCATGGTCCAGCAGGCATGGACAGGGACGTTACCTTTCTTTCACGGCCCATTGGGTCAATCTTTTGGCAGCTGGGAAGGATGCAGGACAAGGTGCAGTAGTGTTGGAGGTTGTTCCACCGCCACGCCTCCAAAATGCTACTACTGGTTGTGACACACCTCTGTCCTCCACCCCCTCCTCTTCTTCTTCCTCCATGGCCTCTTCCTGTGCTTTGTCCTCGGAACCAGCGGAGCTCCGTAGGCGTTCAAGGGGCTACGCAAGTACGCAGGCAAAAAGATGCCATGCTTGCGCTGGTGTGTTTGGGGGACAGGAGCCACACTGGGGCAGAGGTTCTGTCTGCTCTGCAGGGGCAGGCCGAGAGGTGGTTGACGCCACGCCAGCTTAAGCCAGGAATGGTAGTTTGCGACAATGGCACCAACCTCCTCTCCACTCTCCGACAGGCACAACTGACCCATGTGCCCTCTGTGGCTCACGTCCTTAACCTGGTGGTGCAGCGGTTCTTGGGCAGGTACCCGGGCTTACAGGATGTCCTGAGGCAGGCCAGGAAAGTCTGTGTGCATTTCCGCAGATCTTATAATGCCAGTGCTCGCCTGGCTGAGCTGCAAAAGGAGTTAAACCTGCCCAAGAACCACCTTATATGTGACATGCCCACCAGGTGGAACTCAACGTTGGCCATGCTGCAGCGGCTGCACACGCAGCAGAGGGCCATCAATGAGTACCTGTGCAACTACGGCACCAGGACAGGGTCAGGGGAGCTCGGGTTTTTTTCACCACGCCAGTGGGGCATGATCAGGGATGCATGCACTGTCCTGGCACCATTTGGGGAGGCCACGAGGATGGTGAGCAGTGACAGTGCATGCATCAGTGACACTGTACCTCTTGTCCACCTGTTGGAACATACGCTGCGTGGAATAATGGACAGGGCACTTGAGGCAGAACAGAGGCAGGAAGAGGAGGACTTCCTTGCCTCTCAAGGCCCCCTTTACCCAGACAGTGTTCCTTCTGTCCCACCCATCGCACAGGAAGAAGAGGAGGAGGAGGATTGTGTCAGCATGGAGGTGGAGCCTGGCACTCAGCATCATCAGCAGCAGTCTTTTAGGGATGATTTACAGTCCCAAGAAACCAATGGACTTGTACGTGGCTGGGAGGAGGTGGCTGCGGATCATGTCGTCCTTAGTGACCCAGAGGACTCCGGACCGAATGCCTCAGCTAACCTACGCTGCATGGCCTCCCTGATCCTGCAAATTCTGCGGAAGGATCCTCGTATTCTTCGGATCAAGGAGAGGGACCATTACTGGCTGGCCACTCTCCTTGATCCACGGTACAAGGGTAAGGTTGCGGACCTTATCTTACCGTTGCAGAGGGAGCAGAGGATGATACAACTCTGGGAGGCCTTGCAGAAAGGTCTGTGCAACGCGTTCCCAGAGACTGTGAGGTTACAAACTCCTGGTCCTGGACAACGAGTTGCTGAGGCTTCGGTCAGTCAAAGAAGGAGCGGTGGGGAAGGTGGCCGTCTGACCGATGCGTTCAGACAATTCTTTAGTCCGCAGCCCCAAGGTATGATCGGTTCCAGCAACCATCGCCAGCGTCTGATATACATGGTGCAGGAATACCTAGGGGCAAGGTCAGACTTGGACACCTTCCCCACCGAAAATCCTCTGGCTTACTGGGTCTTGAGGATGGATCACTGGCCAGAGCTTGCACAGTATGCAATTGAGCTACTGGCCTGTCATTCAGTGCTGCTGGAGGATTTGTCACGGATCACAGGGTGCGCCTGTCCACCGACTATGTTGATCGACTGACCTTCATAAAGATGAACCAGTCTTGTATCACCACCAGCTACCAAACACCTGAAGCTGATATAACAGACTAATTTATTTTCAAATGTCACATCCCTTCAAGACGGATGATGATGCTGAGAGACTGTCCTGTTATGTTGACTGACTATCCTCCTCCTGACTATCCTCCTCCTCCTCAATGATCCGATTGATGATGATAGCTTGGAAGAACATTTTTGTTTCTGGGTGCCGCCACCAGTGGCTAAGGCCCAATTTTTTTTAGCACCTGTTTAACAGGGGCGTGTTATTACAATTTTTTATGCAATGCTTTGCAGCAGGGCTCATTCCTGCACTCCAACTAGAGTATCTGGGAGAGGTTGCAGTGTCGTGGCACCAGCACCAGTGGCTAAGGCCCAATTTTTCAGCCCCTGTTTAACAGGGGCGTGTAATTACAATTTTTGATGCAATACTTTGCAACAGGGCTCATTGCTGTGCTCCAAGTACAGTATCTGTGAGGGGTTGCAGTGTTGTGGCACCAGTGCCTAAGGCCCAATTTTTCTGCCCCTGTTTAACAGGGGCATGTAATTACAATTCTTGATCTAATAATTCACAGCAGGGCCCATTCCTGCGCCCACCAAGAGTAACTGTGAGCCCTTACAGTGTTGTGTCAACACCACCACCACCACCACCACCAAAGGCCCAATTTTTCAGCCCCTGTTCAACAGGGGCATGCAATTACAATTCTTGATCTAATAATTCACAGCAGGGCCCATTCATGCGCCCACCAAGAGTAACTGTGAGGGCTCACAGTGTTGTGGCAACACCAACATGTAAGGGGCAAATTTCAGCAGAGTATATACGGCAGGCCCCTACTTTCAAACATCCAACTTACAAACGACTCCTCCTTGCAAATGGAAGGATACAACAGGAAGTGAGAGGAAATCTACCCCTAGGAAGGGAAATTCTCTCCTGTAAGAGTTAATATGGGAAAAAAAGTGTCTCCTCTCCACTGATGCTTTATCACCAATTCTTGTTTCAATAAAAACCCCAAATTTTCAAAACACATTTGTCATTAGGACGGAAAGTGAGGTGAACTGTTCTGAACAGGTGCACAGACAGCAAAACAAATGTTACAGGGGTGATAACCCTTCCCTATGTTTTCCAAAAAGCTTAAAAATAGATTTTTTGGCTGGAGCTACACTTAAACAATGTACCTGTTCAAAATTACAAACAGATTCTACATAAGAACAAACCTACAGTCCCTGTCTTGTATGCACCGCCTGTATACGGCTGTTCAGAGTATATAGGGCCTTTTTTATTTTGTGTGCGGGGTTCCCCTTAATATCCATACAAGACCCAAAGGGGCTGGTAATGGGCTGGGGTAGGTTGGGGGGGGCTGTGATGGGGTAGCTATGCCGTTTTTCTTAAAGATTTTCATCCATATTACCGGGACCAGACATTACATTAAAGCCGCAAGCAGTTTTAAATGGCTTTTTTTCCTTTAGAAATGTAATTTTGTGCAGGGACAGTTCTAAACACGGGAAACACGTGGCACTTCACAGGCATACTTTAGACACCCCCCCAGGTACGATATTTAAAGGAATATTTAAAAAAATTTTTCACTTTATGCATCATTAACCACTTAACGACCGCCCACTGTAAATATACGTCAGCAGAATGGCACCGACAGGCAGAATCACGTACATATACGTGATTGCCTCTGTATAGTTGGGGGGTCCGATCGGACCCCCCTTCTTTACAGTGGGTGGTCGTTTTACCTTCGGGAGCGATCCGGCATGAGGGGACGGCCGTTCGATTCCGGCCACCCCCTCTCGATCGCTCCCGGTGAATGAGAGAGCTTCCCCTGCCTGCCAGGAAGGAGGAAGTGATGTCATCTCTCCTGGGGCGCTCACATATACCGAGCGCCGTACAGGAGAAGATGCCAGGTTAGTACACACAACACTACACTGACACCAGGACACATAGGCACATAAATCGCCCCCAAGGCCCCCCCAGACACCCCCAGATCACCCCCCAGCCCCCCCCAGCCCCCAGTCACAGTGTCACTGATTGCAGTGACCATTTATTTAGTGATCACTGCAATCAGTGACATTTGTGACTGTAAAAGTGTCACTACATTTAGTTTTAGGTCCAGTGTAGCCCCCTAACCCCCCCTAATAAAGGTTTAACCCCCTGATCACCCCCCAGATAACCCTTTCACCCCCTAGCACCGCCGTCACTAAGCAATCATTTTTCTGATCAATGTCTTAGCGTCGGTGATGCTGATCGGTAGCCAGTAATTTTTTTTAGGTTCGCCGCAGGTTTTTATAGCGTCGGGTACCCCCATATATTACCTAATGAAGGTTTAACCCCCTTGATCGCCCCCCAGGTAACCCTTTCACCCCCTATCACCACTGTCACTAAGTTATAATTTTTCTGATCGATGTCTTAGCGTCGGCGATGCTGATCGGTAGCCAGTAATTTCTTTTTGGTTCGCCGCAGGTTTTTATAGCGTCGGGTACCCCCATATATTACCTAATAAAGGTTTAACCCCCTTGATCACCCCCCAGGTAACCCTTTCACCCCCTAGCACCGCCGTCGCTATGCGATAATTTTTCTGATCGATGTCTTAGCGTCGGTGATGCTGATCGGTAGCCAGTAATTTTTTTTAGGTTCGCCGCAGGTTTTTATAGCGTCGGGTACCCCCATATATTACCTAATAAAGGTGTAACCCCCTTGATCACCCCCCAGGTAACCCTTTCACCCCCTAGCACCGCCGTCACTATGCGATCATTTTTCTGATTGATGTCTTAGCGTCGGTGATGCTGATCGGTAGCCAGTATTTTTTTTTAGGTTCGCCGCAGGTTTTTATAGCGTCAGGTACCCCCATATATTATCTAATAAAGGTTTAACCCGCTGATCGCCCCCCAGGTAACCCTTTCACCCCCTATCACCACTGTCGCTAAGCAATCGGTTTTATGATCGTTGTCTTAGTGTCGGTGATGCCGATAGGTAGCCAGTAATTTTTTTTTAGGTTCGCCGTCAGGTTTTTATATAGCGTCAGGTACCCCCCATATATTACCTAATAAAGGTTTTAACCCCCTAATTGCCCCTAGTTAACCCTTTCACCAGTGATCATCATATAAGTGTTATGGGTGACGCTGGTTAGTTAGTTTGCTTTTTATAGTGTCAGGGCACCCGCCGTATATAACCCAATAAAGGTTTAACCCCCTGATCGCCCGGCGGGTGATATCAGTTAGGTTTTAGCGTCAGAGAGGGTCTGCGTCACACCCCAGGCAGCGTCAGGTTAGTGCCAGTAGCGCTAACACCCACACGTGAAGCATACACCCCCCTTAGTGGTATAGTATCTGAACAGATCAATATCTGATCTGATCAGATCTATACTAGCGTCCCCAGCAGTTTAGGGTTCCCAAAAACGCACTGTTAGTGGGATCAGCCCAGATACCTGCTAGCACCTGCGTTTTGCCCCTCCGTCCAGCCCAGGCCACCGAAGTGCAGTATCGATCGATCACTGTCACTTGCAAAACACAACACACATAACTGCAGCGTTCGCAGAGACAGGCCTGATCCCTGCAACTCCAGTGCTGTAGGAGGTGATTTCACCACCACAGTTAAAAAAAAAAAGCATATATGCCGAAGCATTGGGGCAGCAGGAGCGGAGGAGCGATTTTGCTCCTAATGCCGCGTATATACGGTCGAAATTCCGACGGAGGCTTGCCCGTGGAAAAGTCTGACCATGTGTACGCAGCATAACTTTTGCGAGAAGATGCCCCCATGCTTCGGCATATATAAATGGTGCATGTATGCCCATCATTAGAAGTGGGTGGATGAAGGGCGGTATTCTAATGGTGGGCATACCCACCGATCAATCTTTTTTTTTCGTTCAGCCAACAGGCTGCATGAAAAAAAAAGATTACAATACATGTCCAACAAGGACCAGCAACGTACTGGTATGTTGCTGGACTTTGAATGTTTATACCAGAATGATGCCTGCGGGTTTAGGTATCATCTTGGTATCATTCTTTTCAGCCAGCGGCCGGCTTTCATGTAAAAGCAATCCTAGTGGCTAATTAGCCTCTGGACTGCTTTTACAAGCAGTGGGAGGGAATGTCCCCCCCCGGATATAAAAAGCGCCATTGGGAAATTGGGAAAGCATTTTATCACACCGATCTTGGTGTGGTCAGATGCTTTGAGGGCAGAGGAAATATCTAGGGTCCAATAGACCCCAGTTTTTTCAAAAAAGAGTACCTGTCATTACCTATTGCTATCATAGGGGATATTTACATTCCCTGAGATAACAATAAAAGTGATAAAAATAAATATATATGGAAGCAACAGTTTAAAAATAAAATAAAAAAGCAAAATTAATAATAATAAAAAAAAAAAAAAAAAAAGCACCCCTGTCCTGCCCTGCTCTTGCCCAATGGCGAACGCAAGCATCGGTCTGGCGTCATATGTAAACAGCAATTGCACCATGCATGTGAGGTATCACCGCGAAGGTCAGATTGAGTGCAGTAATATTAGCAGTAGACCTCCTCTGTAAATCTAACGGGCTAACCTGTAAATGCTTTTAAAGGCTTTTAAAAATGTATGTAGTTTGTCGCCAATGCGCGTTTGTGCAAAATTTTAAAGCATGTCGTGTTTGGTATCTATGTACTCGGCCTAAGATCATCTTTTTTATTTCATCAAACATTTGGGCAATATAGTGTGTTTTAGTGCATTAAAATTAAAAAAAGTGTATTTTTTCCCAAAAAAATGCGTTTGAAAAATCGCTGCGCAAATACTGTGTAGAAAAAAAAAATGCAACACCCACCATTTTATTCTGTAGGGCCTTTGCTTTAAAAATATATATAATGTTTGGGGGTTCAACATAATTTTCTTGCAAAAAAAAAAATGTTTTCATGTAAACAAAAAGTGTCAAAAAGGGCTTTGTCTTCAAGTGGTTAGAAGAGTGGATGTAAGCTTCCTAATGTTGTGTAAAAAATGCCAGAACAGTTCAAAACCCCCCCCAAATGACCCCATTTTGGAAAGTAGACACCCCAACCTATATACTGAGAGGCATGTCGAGTCCATGGAATATTTTATATGTTGACACAAGTTGCGGAAAAAATAATTTTCTTTTTTTTTTTTTTTTGCACAAAGTTGTCACTAAATGATATATTGCTCAAACATGCCATGGGCATATGTGGAATTACACCCCAAAATACATTCTGTTGCTTCTCCTGAGTACGGGGATACCACATGTGTGAGACTTTTTGGGAGCCTAGCCGCGTACGGGACCCCAAAAACCAAGCACCGCCTTCAGGCTTTCTAAGGGTGTCAATTTTTGATTTCACTTCTCACTGCCTATCACATTTTCGGAGGCCATGGAATGCCCAGATGGCACAAAACCCCCCCAAATGACCCCATTTTGGAAAGTAGACACCCCAAGCTATTTGCTGAGAGGTATTGTGAGTATTTTTCAGATCTCGCTTTTTGTCACAAAGTTTTGAAAATTGAAAAAAAAAAGAAAAAAAAAATGTCCTTTCTTCATATTCAAAAACAAATGAGAGCTGTAAAATACTCACCATGCCTCTCAGCAAACAGATTGGGGTGTCTACTTTCCAAAAAGGGGTCATTTGGGGGGGTTTTGTGCTATTTTGGCATTTTATGGCCTTCAAAACTGTGATAGGTAGTGAGGAGTGAAATCAAAAATTTGCGCCCTTAGAAATCCTGAAGGCGGTGCTTGGTATCCGGGGTCCCGTACGTGGCTAGGCTCCTAAAAAGTCCCACACATGTGGTATCCCCGTACTCAGGAGAAGCAGCAGAATGTATTTTGGGGTGCAATTCCACATATAACCATGGCATGTGTGAGCAATATATCATTTAGTGACAACTTTTTGTAATTTTTTTTTTTTTGTTTTGTCATTATTCAATCACTTGGGACAAAAAAAAAAATATTCAATGGGCTCAACATGCCTCTCAGCAATTTCCTTGGGGTGTCTACTTTCTAAAATGGGGTCATTTGGGGGGGTTTTGTACTGCCCTGTCATTTTAGCACCTCAAGAAATGAGATAGGCAGTCATAAATTAAAAGCTGTGTAAATTCCAGAAAATGTACCCTAGTTTGTAAACGCTATAACTTTTGCGCAAACCGATAAATATACGCTTATTGACATTTTTTTTACTAAAGACATGTGGCTGAATACATTTTGGCCTAAATGTATGACTAAAATTGAGTTTATTCGATTTTTCTTATAACAAAAAGTAGAAAATATCATTTTTTTTCAAAATTTTCGGTCTTTTTCCGTTTATATCGCAAAAAATAAAAATCGCAGAGGCAATCAAATACCATTAAAAGAAAGCTCTATTTGTGGGAAGAAAAGGACGCAAATTTTGTTTGGGTACAACATTGCATGTCCGCACAATTTACAGTTAAAGCAGCGCAGTGCAAAATTCTGAATTCACCTCTGGTCCTTTAGCTACCAAATGGTCCGGGGCTTAAGTGGTTAAAATGACTGCTCCCGAAAAACGGCAGTTTTTAAAACTTTTTTTTGGATTGATACATGTCCCCTGGTGCAGAACCCGGGTTCCCAAACCCTTTTTAAGACAATAACATGCATATTAGTCGTTATAAATAGCACTTTAGATTTCGAACGTTCGCATCCATTGTATTTAATAGGGTTCTAAAGTTTGTGCGAACTTTCGGTCGGTCCGTTCGCGGGTTCTGGTGTTTGGCTCATCACTATTCTTAAATAGAAACTGTTTTTTTATTTTGAACAGGTACATTGTTTAAGTGTAGCTCCAGCCAAAAAATCTATTTTTAAGCTTTTTGGAAAACATAGGAAAGGGTTATCACCCCTGTAGCATTTGTTTTGCTGTCTGTGCAAATGTTCAGAAGATTTCACCTCACTTTCTGTCCCAATGACAATTGCATTTAGAAAATCTGGGGTTTTTAGTGAAACAAGGAACTCTTAAGCCCCATACACACTATCAGTTTTCTTGCAGGTTTTTCTCTTCAGGTTTACCAAAACCATCTAATATGAGGTCAAACCTTAAGAGTTTCAATTCGTATGCAATCAGGCAGGCCCTTGCACTACATGGTTTTGGTAAACCTGAAGAGAAAAACCTGCAAGAAAACTGATAGTGTGTATGGGGCTTTACAGGAGAGAACTGACCTTCCTAGGGGTAGATTTTCTCTCACTTCCTGTTGTCTCCTTCTGTTTGCAATTAGGAGTCGTTTGTAAGTTGGATGTTTGAAAGTAGGGGCCTGCCCTATATACTCTGCAGAAATTTGGGCCTTAGGTGTTGGTGTTGCCACAACACTGTAAGCCCTCACAGATACTCTTGGTGGGCGCAAGAACGGGCCCTGCTGTGAAATATTAGATCAAGAATAGTAATTACATGCCCCTGTTGAACAGGGTCAGAAAAATTGGGCCTTTGGTGGTGGACAGCGGGGTGGTGTTGCCACAACACTGTAAGGCCTCACAGTTATTCTTGGTGGGCGCAGGAACGGGCCCTGCTGTGAAATATTAGATCAAGAATTGTAATTACATGCCCCTGTTAAACAGGGGCTGAAAAATTGGGCCTTAGGCACTGGTGCTGGTGCCACAACACTGCAACCCCTCACAGATACTCTAGTTCAGGGGTCTCCAAACCCCGGCCCGCGGGCCACATCCGGCCCGCGGGTGTGTTTTGTCCGGCCCCCAGCTTGCACAGACTCTGCCAACACAGCACTGCCGATCTGCTGGCTTTTAAAAGCAGCTGCTGTTATCGGCAGTCTATGTCTGGCAGGTCCAGGACAAAAAGCCGCTCCCCGCACACCCTCCCGTGCTACCAGAGGATTGGCTGCAGTGCTGAGCTGAGGATTGGCTGCAGTGACGTAGTCAGCGTGGCACCTCCTGGCTTCCCGCCTGCTGTTTTCATTAGGAATCCTTCCACCTTACAGCCTGTGTGTGTAGCAGTGGGCGGGAGTCGGGAGGTGCAGGAGAGCTGAAGTCGGCTCCTACAGTGAAGAAGTCAGCTTGTACAGGAAAGTGTCAAATGGGCATAAATCTGAACCTGTACATGTACAGGGAACACTGATAATGGGGACATCTATGCTGGGGACACCTATGCTGGGAAAATTATGCTGGGGACACCTATGCTGGGAAAATTATGCTGGGGACACCTATGCTGGGAAAATTATGCTGGGGACACCTATGCTGGGAAAATTATGCTGGGGACACCTATGCTGGGGACACCTATGCTGGGAAAATTATGCTGGGGACACCTATGCTGGGGACACCTATGCTGGGAAAACTATGCTGGAAAAACTATGCTGGGGACACCTATGCTGGGAAAACTATGCTGGGGACACCTATGCTGGGAAAATTATGCTGGGGACACCTATGCTGGGAAAATTATGCTGGGGACACCTATGCTGGGAAAACTATGCTGGGGACACCTATGCTGGGAAAACTATGCTGGGGACACCTATGCTGGGAAAACTATGCTGGGAAAAATTATGCTGGGGACACCTATGCTGGGAAAACTATGCTGGGGACACCTATGCTGGGAAAACTATGCTGGGGACACCTATGCTGGGAAAACTATGCTGGGGACACCTATGCTGGGAAAATTATGCTGGGGACACCTATGCTGGGAAAATTATGCTGGGGACACCTATGCTGGGAAAATTATGCTGGGGACACCTATGCTGGGAAAACTATGCTGGGGACACCTATGCTGGGAAAACTATGCTGGGGACACCTATGCTGGGAAAACTATGCTGGGGACACCTATGCTGGGAAAACTATGCTGGGGACACCTATGCTGGGAAAAATTATGCTGGGGACACCTATGCTGGGAAAAATTATGCTGGGGACACCTATGCTGGGAAAAATTATGCTGGAGACACCTATGCTGGGAAAAATTATACTGGTGACACCTATGCTAGGAAAACTATGCTGGGGACACCTATGCTGGGAAAACTATGCTGGGGACACCTATGCTGGGAAAACTATGCTGGGGACACCTATGCTGGGAAAACTATGCTGGGGACACCTATGCTGGGAAAATTTTTGCTGGGGACACCTATGCTGGGAAAAATTATGCTGGGGACACCTATGCTGGGGAAAATTATGCTGGGGACACCTATGCTGGGGAAAATTATGCTGGGGACACCTATGCTGGTAAAAATTATGCTGGGGACACCTATGCTGGGAAAATTATGCTGGGGACACCTATGCTAGGAAAACCATGCTGGGGACACCTATGCTGGGGACACCTATGCTGGGAAAAATTATGCTGGAGACACCTATGCTGGGAAAAGTATGCTGGGGACACCTATGGTGGGGACACCTATGCTGGGAAAATACTGCTGGGGACACCTATGCTGGGAAAATTATGCTGGGGACACCTATGCTGGGAAAATTATGCTGGGGACACCAATGCTGGGAAAATTATGCTGGGGACACCTATGCTGGGAAAATTATGCTGGGGACACCTATGCTGGGAAAAATTATGCTGGAGACACCTATGCTGGGAAAACCATGCTGGGGACACCTATGCTGGGGACACCTATGCTGGGGACACCTATGCTGGGAAAAATTATGCTGGAGACACCTATGCTGGGAAAAGTATGCTGGGGACACCTATGCTGGGGACACCTATGGTGGGGACACCTATGCTGGGAAAATACTGCTGGGGACACCTATGCTGGGAAAATTATGCTGGGGACACCTATGCTGGGAAAATTATGCTGGGGACACCAATGCTGGGAAAATTATGCTGGGAAAATTATGCTGGGGACACCTATGCTGGGGACACCTATGCTGGGGACACTGATATATTGGGGACACTGATATATTGGGGAGACAGACGTGCAGACGTTTTCGGCCCCCAAGTACTTGTA
This sequence comes from Rana muscosa, assembly GCA_029206835.1. Classification (NCBI taxonomy): domain Eukaryota; kingdom Metazoa; phylum Chordata; class Amphibia; order Anura; family Ranidae; genus Rana; species Rana muscosa. The sequence continues at coordinate 18,632,103 of JARGYO010005626.1, forward strand.
AAATCTACAATGTGGCCCTTGTCTTGAAAAGTTTGGAGACCCCTGCTCTAGTTGGAGCGCAGGAATGAGCCCTGCTGCAAAGTATTGCATCAAAAATTGTAATTACACGTCCCTGTTTAACAGGGGCTGAAAAATTGGGCCTAAGGCACTGGTGCTGGTGCCACAACACTGCAACCCCTCACAGATACTCTAGTTGGAGCGCAGGAATGAGCCCTGCTGCAAAGTATTGCATCAAAAATTGTAATTACACGCCCCTGTTAAACAGGGGCTAAAAAATTGGGCCTGAGGCACTGGTGCTGGTGCCACAACACTGCAACCCTTCACAGATACTCTAGTTGGAGCGCAGGAATGAGCCCTGCTGCAAAGTATTGCATCAAAAATTCTAATTACACGCTCCTGTTAAACAGGGGCTGAAAAGTGGGCCTAAGGCACTGGTGGAGGTGCCCAGAACCAAAAATGTTCTTACAAGCTATCAGCATGAACATTGAGGAGGAAGAGGATAGTCACTCAGCATAACAGGATAGTCACTCAGCATTAGGGATGAGCTTCGTGTTCGAGTCGAACGTACGTTCGACTCGAACATCGGCTGTTCGATCGTTCGACGAAGATCGAACGATTTGGGCCGTTCGCGCCAAATTCGAGTGACGCGAACGGCCCACAATGCACTACGCCATCGCAGTGTCATCCAGGCGCTGTGATTGGCCAAGCATGCACTGTGACCCCGCATGCTTGGCCAATCACAGCGCCGGCAGCGAGGAGAGCAATGATTGGCCACAGGCAGGATGCCTGTGGCCAATTATTGCTGAGGGTGTTTAGTACACGCCCCACACTATAAAAGGCCGCCAGCACGGCGGCCTAGTGTAGTGTGTTCCGGAGCAGGGAAAGACAAGCATAGGCAGGGACAGTGACATTTATTTCTTTCTTGCTTAACCTGGATTCCTTTAGTTTAGGGAAAGAGAAGGATAGGTAGGGAGAGTGTCAGTGTGTTTTACTGTGCGAGTCCTTGTTTCTAGGGACAAAGAAGGAAAGTGAGGGGAATTCTCCTTGTGCTATAGTGTGCTTTAAAAAAACATTTTTTCTAGGGACAGAAAACTCTAGGTAGGGAGAGTGTCAGTTTCTTTCACTGTGCCAGTCCTTGTTTCTAGGGACAAAGAAGGAAAGTGAGGGGAATTCTCCTTGTGCTATAGTGTGCTTTAAAAAAACATTTTTTCTAGGGACAGAAAACTCTAGGTAAGGAGAGTGTCAGTTTCTTTCACTGTGCCAGTCCTTGTTTCTAGGGACAAAGAAGGAAAGTGAGGGGAATTCTCCTTGTGCTATAGTGTGCTTTAAAAAAACATTTTTTCTAGGGACAGAAAACTCTAGGTAGGGAGAGTGTCAGTTTCTTTCACTGTGCCAGTCCTTGTTTCTAGGGACAAAGAAGGAAAGTGAGGGGAATTCTCCTTGTGCTATAGTGTGCTTTAAAAAAACATTTTTTCTAGGGACAGAAAACTCTAGGTAGGGAGAGTGTCAGTTTCTTTCACTGTGCCAGTCCTTGTTTCTAGGGACAAAGAAGGAAAGTGAGGGGAATTCTCCTTGTGCTATAGTGTGCTTTAAAAAAACATTTTTTCTAGGGACAGAAAACTCTAGGTAGGGAGAGTGTCAGTTTCTTTCACTGTGCCAGTCCTTGTTTCTAGGGACAAAGAAGGAAAGTGAGGGGAATTCTCCTTGTGCTATAGTGTGCTTTAAAAAAACATTTTTTCTAGGGACAGAAAACTCTAGGTAGGGAGAGTGTCAGTTTCTTTCACTGTGCCAGTCCTTGTTTCTAGGGACAAAGAAGGAAAGTGAGGGGAATTCTCCTTGTGCTATAGTGTGCTTTAAAAAAACATTTTTTCTAGGGACAGAAAACTCTAGGTAGGGAGAGTGTCAGTTTCTTTCACTGTGCCAGTCCTTGTTTCTAGGGACAAAGAAGGAAAGTGAGGGGAATTCTCCTTGTGCTATAGTGTGCTTTAAAAAAACATTTTTTCTAGGGACAGAAAACTCTAGGTAGGGAGAGTGTCAGTTTCTTTCACTGTGCCAGTCCTTGTTTCTAGGGACAAAGAAGGAAAGTGAGGGGAATTCTCCTTGTGCTATAGTGTGCTTTAAAAAAACATTTTTTCTAGGGACAGAAAACTCTAGGTAGGGAGAGTGTCAGTTTCTTTCACTGTGCCAGTCCTTGTTTCTAGGGACAAAGAAGGAAAGTGAGGGGAATTCTCCTTGTGCTATAGTGTGCTTTAAAAAAACATTTTTTCTAGGGACAGAAAACTCTAGGTAGGGAGAGTGTCAGTTTCTTTCACTGTGCCAGTCCTAGGGACAAAGAAGGAAAGTGAGGGGAATTCTCCTTGTGCTATAGTGTGCTTTAAAAAAACATTTTTTCTAGGGACAGAAAACTCTAGGTAGGGAGAGTGTCAGTTTCTTTCACTGTGCCAGTCCTTGTTTCTAGGGACAAAGAAGGAAAGTGAGGGGAATTCTCCTTGTGCTATAGTGTGCTTTAAAAAAACATTTTTTCTAGGGACAGAAAACTCTAGGTAGGGAGAGTGTCAGTTTCTTTCACTGTGCCAGTCCTTGTTTCTAGGGACAAAGAAGGAAAGTGAGGGGAATTCTCCTTGTGCTATAGTGTGCTTTAAAAAAAAAAATTTTCTAGGGACAGAAAACTCTAGGTAGGGAGAGTGTCAGTTTCTTTCACTGTGCCAGTCCTTGTTTCTAGGGACAAAGAAGGAAAGTGAGGGGAATTCTCCTTGTGCTATAGTGTGCTAAAGCATTCCTCATCAACCATCTTTGAAATCCTTGTTTTTTGGACAGTCAGGGAAATTGTCGTTGTGCTATTCTGTGCAAAAGCAATAATCCTCAACCATATTTAGAAATCCTTAAGTAAAGGGACAGAGAAGGACACCTGAAGGTAGCCCTTATTGCTTTTTTCCCATCTCCCTGCAGGCCATCTATTAGAATGTCTGGAAGGCAAACAAGGAGAGGCAGACAGTCAGGAGGCAATAAAAGAGGGCAAGCAGGCTCTGTGTCTGGGGGCAACAGTGCTGGTCGTGGACGCGGTGCATTGTCATCAGCACATGGCCATGGGACACGCTTGTCCTTCTTTTCGGCAGCTGGACATGTTGAGCCACATCATGCCGAAGACTTGGTAGAGTGGATGACCAAGCCCTCCTCCTCCTCCTCATTCTCTCTCACCCAGGCTCAGGGTACTGGCAAAGCAGCTGCCAAAGCGTCCTCTTCCCTGGTATCAATGTCAGACTCATCATCAGTCACTCCTTCCCTAGACCCACCATGTCCTCCTCCTGAGGAGTCCCCCGAACTGTTTGAGCACAGTGTTGGGTACATGCTCCAGGAGGATGCCCAGCGTTTCGAAGGGTCTGATGATGAAACCCAGCTACAGGAAGGCAGTAGTGTGAGAGCAGACAGAGGGGATGCTCAAGAAGGACACCAATCTGGCAGTCATGTTCCAGCAGCTGCAGCATACTGCCAGATTGGCTCCAGTGATGAGGAGGGAGGGGATGATGAGGTCACTGACTTCACGTGGGTGCCTACTAGGAGAGAGGAGGAGGAGGAGGATGAGGAGGAGGCACATCTCCAACGAGGCAGGATGCCCTTTGGTGGCCAGCGTAAGGGCAGTACACCGACGGAATCACACCGCAGAGCTCCGCCTGTGCAGGGCGCAGCCTCTGCCCGTCATTCAAAAAGTTCCTTGGTGTGGGCCTTTTTTGAGGCTAGTGCATCAGATCGCACAGCTGCTGTTTGCAACATATGTCTCAAGCGTATATCGCGTGGCCAAAACATCAGCCGCTTGGGTACCACATGCCTGACCAGACATATGTTGACCTGCCATGCAGCTCGTTGGCAAGCCTACCTCAAAGACCCACACCAAAGAACAAAGCGGACCTCTCCTTGCACCGCATCAGCTGGGATCTCCAACCCCACTATAACTTCAGTCCTCTCTGAAACATGCACTGAGAGGAATGAAGGTGTAGAATTAGGTGTGTCACAGCCAAGTACTTGCGGCCACTCTGCTAGCAGTACACCGACGTCCGATTCTAGCAGGCAAATTTCCCTGCCCCAGCTGCTGGACCGTCGAAAGAAGTTCACTCCCAGCCATCCACATGCCCAGCGGTTGAATGCTAGCTTGGCTAAATTGCTAGCGCTTCAACGGCTGCCTTTTCAGTTGGTAGACTCGGCCCCTTTCCGTGAGTTTGTGCAATGTGCGGTTCCTCAGTGGCAGGTTCCCAAACGCCACTTTTTCTCACGGAAGGCTATTCCGGCTCTCTACCGGCATGTGGAAGGCAATGTCTTGGCCTCGCTGGACAGGGCGGTCAGCGGTAAGGTGCATATTACCGCTGACTCATGGTCCAGCAGGCATGGACAGGGACGTTACCTTTCTTTCACGGCCCATTGGGTCACTCTTTTGGCAGCTGGGAAGGATGCAGGACAAGGTGCAGTAGTGTTGGAGGTTGTTCCACCGCCACGCCTCCAAAATGCTACTACTGGTTGTGACACACCTCTCTCCTCCACCCCCTCCTCTTCTTCTTCCTCCATGGCCTCTTCCTGTGGTTTGTCCTATGAACCAGCGGTGCTCCGTAGCCGTTCACGGGGCTACGCAAGTACGCAGGCAAAAAGATGCCATGCCGTGCTTGCGCTGGTGTGTTTTGGGGACAGAAGCCACACTGGGGCAGAGGTCCTGTCTGCTCTGCAGGGCCAGGCCGAGAGGTGGTTGACGCCACGCCAGCTTAAGCCAGGAATGGTGGTTTGCGACAATGGCACCAACCTCCTCTCCGCCCTCCGACAGGGACAACTGACCCATGTGCCCTGTGTGGCTCACATCCTTAACCTGGTGGTGCAGCGGTTCTTGGGCAGGTACCCGGGCTTACAGGATGTCCTGAGGCAGGCCAGGAAAGTCTGTGTGCATTTCCGCAGATCTTATAATGCCAGTGCTCGCCTGGCTGAGCTGCAAAAGGAGTTGAACCTGCCCAAGAACCGCCTTATATGTGACATGCCCACCAGGTGGAACTCAACGTTGGCCATGCTGCAGCAGGTGCACACGCAGCAGAGGGCCATCAATGAGTACCTGTGCGACTACGGCACCAGGACAGGGTCAGGGGAGCTTGGTTTTTTTTCTCCACGCCAGTGGGGCATGATCAGGGATGCATGCACTGTCCTGGCACCATTTGAGGAGGCCACGAGGATGGTGAGCAGTGACAGTGCATGCATCAGTGACACTGTACCTCTTGTCCACCTGTTGGAGCACACGCTGCGTGGAATAATGGACAGGGCACTTGAGGCAGAACAGAGGCAGGAAGAGGAGGACTTCCTTGCCTCTCAAGGCCCCCTTTACCCAGACAGTGTTCCTTCTGTCCCACCCATCGCACAGGAAGAGGAAGAGGAGGAGGAGGAGGAGGAGGATTGTGTCAGCATGGAGGTGGAGGCTGGCACTCAGCATCATCAGCAGCAGTCTTTTAGGGATGATTTACAGTCCCAAGAAACCAGTGGACTTGTACGTGGCTGGGAGGAGGTGGCTGCGGATCATGTCGTCCTTAGTGACCCAGAGGACTCCGGAGCGAATGCCTCAGCAAACCTACGCTGCATGGCCTCCCTGATCCTGCAAAGTCTGCGGAAGGATCCTCGTATTCTTCGGATCAAGGAGAGGGACCATTACTGGCTGGCCACTCTCCTTGATCCACGGTACAAGGGTAAGGTTGCGGACCTTATGTTACCTTCGCAGAGGGAGCAGAGGATGAGACAACTCCGGGAGGCCTTGCAGAAAGGTCTGTGCAACGCGTTCCCAGAGACTGAGAGGTTACAAACTCCTGGTCCTGGACAACGAGTTGCTGAGGCTTCGGCCAGTCAAAGAAGGAGCGGTGGGGAAGGTGGCCGTCTGACCGATGCGTTCAGACAATTCTTTAGTCCGCAGCCCCAAAGTATGATCGGTTCCAGCAACCATCGCCAGCGTCTGATAAACATGGTGCAGGAATATCTAGGGGCAAGGTCAGACTTGGACACCTTCCCCACCGAAAATCCTCTGGCTTACTGGGTCTTGAGGATGGATCACTGGCCAGAGCTTGCACAGTATGCAATTGAGCTACTGGCCTGTCCTGCATCCAGCGTTCTTTCGGAACGCACATTCAGTGCTGCTGGAGGATTTGTCACGGATCACAGGGTGCGCCTGTCCACCGACTCGGTTGATCGACTGACTTTCATCAAGATGAACCAGTCTTGGATCACCACCAGCTACCACACACCTGATGCTGATATAACAGACTAATTGATTTTAACATGTCACATCCCTTCAAGACTGATGCTGATGCTGAGTGCCTGTGCTGTTATGTTGACTGGCTATCCTCCTCCTCCGAGTCCTCAATGATACGATTGATGATGATAGCTTGGAAGATCATTTTTGTTTATGGGTGCCGCCACCAGTGGCTAAGGCCCAATTTTTCAGCCCCTGTTTTACAGGGGCGTGTAAGTACAATTTTTTTAGCAATAATTTGCCATAGGGCTCATTGCTGTGCTCCAAGTACAGTATCTGTGAGGGGTTGGAGTGTTGTGGCACCAGTGCCTAAGGCCCAATTTTTCAGCCCCTGTTTAACAGGGGCGTGTCATTACAATTTTTGAAGCAATACTTTGCAACAGGGCTCATTGCTGTGCTCCAAGTACAGTATCTGTGAGGGGTTGTAGTGTTGTGCCACCAGTGCCTAAGGCCCAATTTTTCAGCCCCTGTTTAACAGGGGCGTGTCATTACAATTTTTGAAGCAATACTTTGCAACAGGGCTCATTGCTGTGCTCCAAGTACAGTATCTGTGAGGGGTTGTAGTGTTGTGCCACCAGTGCCTAAGGCCCAATTTTTCAGCCCCTGTTCAACAGGGGCATGCAATTACAATTCTTGATCTAATAATTCACAGCAGGGCCCATTGCTGCACCCACCAAGAGTAACTCTGAGGGCTTACAGTGTTGTGGCAACGCCACCACCACCACGAAAGGCCCAATTTTTCAGCCCCTGTTCAAAAGGGGCATGTAATTACAATTCTTATTCTAATAATTCACAGCAGGGCCCATTCCTGCACCCACCAAGAGTAACTCTGAGGGCTTACAGTGTTGTGGCAACACCACCACCACCACCACCACCACGAAAGGCCCAATTTTTCAGCCCCTGTTCAACAGGGGCATGCAATTACAATTCTTGATCTAATAATTCACAGCAGGGCCCATTGCTGCACCCACCAAGAGTAACTGTCAGGGCTTACAGTGTTGTGGCACCAGCACCACCATCAAAGGCCCAATTTTTACTACCACTGTTCAACAATTATATGTAATTAAAATTCCTGATATAATAGTTGACAGCAGGGCGTTCCAGCACCAACCAAGAGTAACTGTGAGTGCTTACAGTGTTGTGCCAACACCAACAACTAAGGGGCCTATTTCTGCAGAGTATATACGGCAGGTCCCTACTTTCAAACATCCAACTTACAAACGACTCCTACTTGCAAACGCAAGAAGACAACAGGAAGTGAGAGGAAATCTACCACTAGGAAGGAAAATTCTCTCCTGTAAGAATAAATATGGGAGAAAGGTGTCTCCTCTGTACTGATGCTTTATCAGCAATCCTTGTTTCAAGAAAAACACCACATTTCAAAAACAGTTGTCATTGGGACGGAAAGTGAGGTGAAATGTTCTGAACAGGGGCACAGACAGCAAAACAAATGTTACAGGGGTGATAACCCTTACCTATGTTTTCCAAAAAGTTTAAAAATAGATTTTTGGGCTGGAGCTACACTTCAACAATGTACCTGTTCAAAATTACAAACAGATTCTACATAAGAACAAACCTACAGTCCCTGTCTTGTATGCACCGCCTGTATACGGCTGTTCAGAGTATATAGGGCCTTTTTTATTTTATGTGCGGGGTTCCCCTTAATATCCATACAAGACCCAAAGGGGCTGGTAATGGGCTGGGGTAGGGGGGGGGGTCATGGGGTAGCTATGCCATTTTTCTTAAAGATTTTCATCCATATTACCGGGACCAGACATTACATTAAAGCCGCAAGCAGTTTTAAATGGCTTTTTTTTCCTTTAGAAGTGTCATTTTGTGCAGGGACAGTTCTAAACACGGGAAACACGTGGCACTTCACAGGCATACTTTAGACACCCCCCAGGTACGATATTTAAAGGAATATTTGACTTTTTTTTTTCACTTTATGCATCATTAAAATGACTGCTCCCGAAAAACGACCGTTTTTAAAACTTCTTTTTGCATTGATACATGTCCCCTGGTGCAGAACCCGGGTTCCCAAACCCTATTTAGGACAATAACATGCATAATAGTTGTTATAATTAGCACTTTAGAATTCGAACGTTCGCATCCATTGTATTTAATAGGGTTCTAATGTTCGTACGAACTTTCGGTCCGTTCGCGGGTTCTGGTGCGAACCGAACCCGGGGGTGTTCGGCTCATCACTACTCAGCATCAGCATAGGCAGTCTTGAAGGGATCTCACAGTAAAAAAAAAACATATTCGGTTACATCAGCATCAGGTGCTTGGTAGCTGGTGATCCAAGACTGATTCATTTTTATGAAGGTCAGCCGATCGACCGATTTGGTGAACAGGCGCACCCTGTAATCAGTTACAAACCTCCAAAAGAATGCTGGATGCAGGACAGGCCAGTAGCTCAATTACATACTGTGCAAGCTCTGGCTAGTGATCCATCCTCAAGACAGAGTAACCCAGAGGATTTTCGGTGGGAAAGTTGTCCAAGTCTGATCTTGCCCCTAGGTATTCCTGCACCATGTGAATCAGACACTGGCGATCGTTGCTGGAACCGATCATACCTTGGGGCTGCGGACTAAAAAATTGTCTGAACGCATCGGTCAGACGGCCACCTTCTCCACCGCTCCTTCTGTGACTGTGTCACGTACCTGACGGTGACGAGCCCAGATCTGCAGAGGGAGGCCTCTCTTACGGCTTCCACCGGCGGCCCCTGGTACTGAAGACAGGAGGCACGGAGGTAGAAGGGGTACGAGTGCCTGGCAGGATGGATCAAGGTAGAGTAGAGTCTGAAGACTGGGACGAATCCAGGCACCCAGGAAGTATGGCAGGCTGAACCGGAACCAGGAACACAGCAACTGGACTGGAACTGATGAGACTGACTGGACTGGAACCAGGATACCACAACTGGACTGGAACTGAAGAGGCAGACTGGACTGGAACCAGGAACAAGCAACTGGACTGGAACTGATGAGGCTGACTGGACTGGAACCAGGACACAGCAACTGGAGAGATTGGTCGGACAAGCCGGGTCGGTAGAATTGGCTGGCGGCAAGGTACTGGAGGATCAGGCAGAAGATTGGTCAAACAAAGCCGGGGGTCAGAGGCAGGCAGGAAACTGGAAGGGTCAAGGTAAGCCGGGTCGGATGCAGGTAAATTCACGAATCAGGTCTCTTTGGGTACTACACGCTGTAGAGCAGACAGCAGGGACTGTCTGTCACAGGCATGTTTAAATAGCTCTTCTGGCGCGCTTTGTGGAGCGTGCGCGCGCCCCCGCTAAGCGCGTGCACGCGCACGTGCTCGCCATCGCGCGCGCGTGCCCGCGCGCGTGGACGTGCCCGAGATTCAGAATCAGGAAGTCCAGGAATCCTGTAGCTGACAGGATTTCTATGACAGACTGACCGAAGCCTCAGCAACACGTTGTCCCGGACCAGGAATTTGTAACCTCCCAGGCTCTGGAAACGTCTTGCTCAAACCTTTCTGCAAGGCCTCCCGAAGATGTTTCATCCTCTGCTCCCTCTGCGGCGGCAAGATAAGGTCCGCAACCTTACCCTTGTAACGTGGATCAAGGAGGGTTGCCAGCCAGTAATGATCCCTCTCCTTGATACCACGAATATGAAGATCCTTCTTCAGGCTTTACAGGATCAGGGAGGCCTTGCAGCGTAGGTTTGCTGAGGCATTCGGTCCGGAGTCCTCTGGGTCACTAAGGACAAAATGATCCGCAGCCACCTCCTCCCAGCCACGTACAAGTCCATGGGTTTCTTCGGACTGTAAATGATCCCTTGAAGACTGCTGCTGATGCTGAGTGCTAGGCTCCACCTCCATGCTGACACAATGCTCCTCCTCTTCCTCGTCCTGTTCCTGTGTGATCAGCAGGCACGCAGGAACACTGTCTGTATAAAGGGGGCCTTGAGAGGTAAGGAAGTCCTCCTCTTCCTGCCTCTGTTCTGCCTCAAGTGCCCTGTCCATTATTCCACGCAGCGTGTGCTCCAACAGGTGGATAAGAGGGACAGTGTCACTGATGCATGCTCTGTCACTGGTCATGGCCTCCTCAAATGGTGACAGAACAGTGCATGCATCCCTGATCATGGCCCACTGGCGTAGGGAAACAAAATCAAGCTCCCAGACCCTGTCCTGGTGCCATAGTCGCACAGGTACTCATTGATGGCCCTCTGCTGAGTGTGCAGCTGCTGCAGCATGGCCAACGTTGAGTTTCACCTGGTGGGCATGTCACAGATTAGGTGGTTCTTGGGCAGGTTAAATTTCTTTTGGAGGTCAGCCAGCCGAGCACTGGCATTATATGACCAGTGGAAATGCATAAAGACTTTCCTGGCCTGCCTCAGGACATCCTGTAAGCCTGGGTACCTACCCAAGAATCGCTGCACCACCAAGTTAAGGACGTGAGCCAAACAGGGCACATGGGTCAGGTGTCCCTGTCAGAGGGCGGAGAGGAGGTTGGTGCCATTGTCGCAAACCACCATTCCTGGCTGAAGCTGGCGTGGCTTCAACCACCTCTGAGCCTGCCCCTGCAGAGCTGACAGAATCTCTGCCCCAGTGTGGCTCTTGTCCCCCAAGCACACCAGCCCAAGCACCGCATTGCGTCTTTTTGCCTGCGTGCTTGCGTAGCTCCTTGAACGCCTACGGAGCACCGCTGGTTCTGAGGACAAATCAGCACAGGAAGAGGCCATGGAGGAAGAAGAAGAGGAGGGGGTGGAGGAGAGAGGTGTGGCAGAATCCCCAATAGTAGAATTTTGGAGGCGTGGTGGCGGAACGCCCTCCAACACTACTGCACCCTGTCCTGCATCCTTCCCAGCTGCCAGCAGAGTCACCCAGTGCATGGTGAAAGATAGGTAACATCTCTATCCATGCCTGCTGGACCATGAGTCAGCGGTAATATGCACCTTACCACTGACCGCCCCCTGTCCAGCGAGGCATGGACATTGCCTTCCACATGGCGGTAGAGAGCCAAAATCGCCTTCCGTGAAAAAAAGTGGCGTTTAGGAACCTGCCACTGAGGTACCGCAAATTCCACAAACTCACGGAAGGGGGCAGAGTCTACCAACTGAAAAGGCAGCAGTTGAAGTGCTAGCAATTTAGCCAAGCTAGCATTCAACCGCTGGGCATGTGGATGGCTGGGAGCAAACTTCTTTCGCCGGTGGAGCAACTGGGGTAGGGAAATCTGCCTGCTAGAATCGGACATTGGTGTACTGATAGCAGATTGCCCGCAAGTACTTGGCAGTGGCACACCTAATTCTACACCTTCATTCCTCCCAGTGCAGGTTTCTGAGAGGACTGAAGGTATAGTGGGGTTGGAGATCCCAGCTGATGAGGAGGTGCAAGGAGAGGTCCTCCTTGTTCTTTGGTGTGGGTCTTTTAGGTAGTGTTGCCAACGGCATGCATGGGAGCTCGACATATGTCTGATTAAGCATGTGGTGCCCAAGCGCTTGCTGTCTAGTCCACGCTTGATACGCTTCAGACATATGTTGCAAATAGCAACGGTGTGATCTGCTGCACACGTCTCAAAAAAGGCCCACACCGAAAAAACTTTTGGAATAACGCGCGGAGTCACCAGCGCCCTGCACTTGCGGAGCTCTGCGGTGTGATGCAGTTGGTTGGCTGCCCTTAAGCTGGCCCCTGGAGGGCATCCTGCCTCGTTGGAGATGTGCCTCCTCCTCCTCCTCCGCCTCCTCCTCCTCTCTCCTATCAGGCACCCACGTAGAGTCAGTGAGCTCATCATCCCCTCCCTCCTCATCACTGGAGCAAACCTGGCAGTATGCTGCAGCTGGGGGAACATGACTGCCGGTTTGTTGTCCTTCTTGGGCAACCCCTCTCTCTAGGCTCACGTTACTGCCTTCCTCAAGCTGGGTACCATCATCGGAGCCTTCAAAACGCTGCGCATTCTCCTGCAGCATGTACCCAACACTGTGGTCGAACAGTTCGGGGAACTCCTCCGGTGGGGCTAGGGAAGGAGCAACTGATGATGACCTCGAGTCCAAGGAATAGGCTGCTTTGGCACCTGCATTGGCAGCCAAGGTAGCCTGGGTGACAGAGGATGAGGAGGATGAGGACGGCTTGGTCATCCACTCTACCAACTCTTCAGCATGTTGTGGCTCAACACGGCCAGCTGCCAAGAAAAAGGACAAGCTTGCCCCACGGCCACGTGCTGATGAGGATGCACCGTGTCCATGACCAGCACTGTTGCCTTTAGACACAGAGCCTGCTTGCTCTCTTTTATTGGCCTGTGACTGTCTGCCTCTCCTTGTTGGCCTTCCAGAAATACTGTCTTTGATGTATTGGAATAGGTACACAAGGAATGGCCTGCAGTGAGATGTAGCTGCACAAAGCTGGGATGTATATATATACTGATTATACTGCAGCTAGCTGAAGCGTCTGCCTGCCTGTAGTATTATTAGGAAGAAAACAACAGGAATAGGGATGAGCTTCGAGTTCGAGTCAAACTCATGTTCGACTCGAACATTGCCTGTTTGCATGTTCGCCGAACAGCGAACAATTTGGGGTGTTCGCAGCAAATTCGAAAAGCCGCGGAACACCCTGTAAAATTCTATGGGAGAAATCTAAAGCGCTAATTTTAAAGGCTTATATGCAAGTTATTGTCATAAAAAGTGTTCGGGGACCCTGGTCCTGCCCCAGGGGACATGTATCAATGCATAAAAACGTTTTAAAAACTGCAGTTTTTTCGGGAGCAGTGATTTTAATAATGCTTAAAGTGAAACAATAAAAGTGAAATACTCCTTTAAATTTCGTACCTGGGGGGGTGTATAGTATGCCTGTAAAGCAGCGCTTGTTTCCCTTGCTTAGAACTGTCCCTGCACAAAGTGTCATTTCTGAAGGAAAAAAAGTAATTTAAACCCACTCGCAGCTATAATGAATTGTCGGCTCCCGGCAATACAGAGAAAAGTCATTGATGAAAAATAAATAAAATGCGTGGGGGTCCCTCCAAATTCAATTACCAGGCCCTTCAGGTCTGGTATGGATATTAAGGGGAACCCTGCGTCAAAATAAAATAAAAATACGTGGGGTTCCCACCAAATATCCATACCAGACCCTTCAGGTCTGGTATGGATTTTAAGGGGAACTCCACGCCAAATTTTAAAAAAATGGCGTGGAGTTCCCCCCAAAAATCCATACCAGACCCTTTATCCGAGCATGCAACCTGGCAGGCCGCAGGAAAAGGGGGGGACGAGAGATCGCCCCCCCTTCTGAACCATACCAGGCCACATGCCCTCAACATGGGGAGGATGCTTTGGGGGTCTGTGACCCCTCAAAGCACCATGTGCCCATGTTGATGGGGACAAGGGCCTCATCCCCACAACCCTTGCCAGGTGGTTGTGGGGGTCTTATCGGAATCTGGAAGACCCCTTTAACAAAGGGGACCCCCAGATCCTGCCCCCCCACATATGTGAATTGGTAAGGGGTACATTGTAAAAAGAAAGTGTAAAAAACATGTAGAAAAAACACACATACATCGTTGGGAAAAGTCATAGTGCTTTTAAATGACTTGTTTTCCTTCAGAAATTACATTTTGTGCAGGGACAGTTCTAAGCATGGGAAACAAGCTCTGCTTTACAGGCATACTATACCCCCCCCCCCCCCCGGTACGAAATTTAAAGGAATATTTCACTTTTATTGTTTCACTTTAAGCATTATTAAAATCACTGCTCCCGAAAAAACTTCAATTTTTAAAATGTTTTTTTGCATTGATACATGGTCCCCAAACCCTTTTTAGGACAATAACTTGCATATTAGCCTTGATAATTAGCACTTTTGATTTCGAACGTTCGAGTCCATTGTATTTAATAGGGTTCTAAAGTTTGTGCAAACTTTAGGTCTGTTCGCAGGTTCTGGTGCGAACCAAACAGGGGGGTGTTCGGCTCATCCCTGAACAGGAATTGTCTGCAGTGAGCTTTAGCTGCACACTGTGCCCAGTATACAGTACACTAATATATTGCAGCTAGCTGAATCAACTGCCTGCCTGTGATATTATTAGGAAGAGAACACCAGCAATTGTCTGCAGTTAGCTTTATTTGCCCACTGTGCACAGGATACAGCACACTGACTGAAAATACTGCAGCTGCCTGCCTGTGGTATTATTAGGAACAGAACACCAGCAATTGTCTGCAGTTAGCTTTAGTTGCACACTGTGCACAGAATACTGCACACTGACTGAAAATCTTGCAGCTGCCTGCCTGTGGTATTATTAGGAGCAGAACACCAGCAATTGTCTGCAGTTAGCTTTAGTTGCATACTGTGCACAGGATACAGTACACTGACTGAAAATACTGTAGCTGCCTGCCTGTGGTAATATTAGGAACAGAACACCAGCAATTGTCTGCAGTTAGCTTTAGTTGCACACTGTGCACAGGATACAGCACACTGACTGAAAATCCTGCAGCTGCCTGCCTGTGGTATTATTAGGAAGAGAACACCAGCAATTGTCTTCAGTTAGCTTTAGTTGCACACTGTGCACAAGATACAGCACACTGACTGAAAATACTGCAGCTGCCTGCCTGTGGTATTATTAGGAACAGAACACCAGCAATTGTCTGCAGTTAGCTTTAGTTGCACATTGTGCACAGGATACAGTACACTGACTGAAAATACTGCAGCTGCCTGCCTGTGGTATTATTAGGAAGAGAACACCAGCAATTGTCTGCAGTTAGATTTAGTTGCACACTGTGCACAAGATACAGCACACTGGCTGAAAATACTGCAGCTGCCTGCCTGTGGTATTATTAGGAACAGAACACCAGCAATTGTCTGCAGTTAGCTTTAGTTGCACACTGTGCACAGGATACAGTACACTGACTGAAAATAATGCAGGTGCCTGGCCTACCTTTGGTATTATTAGGAAGAGAACACCAGCAATTGTCTGCTGTTAGCTTTAGTTGCACACTGTGCACAGGTTACAGTACACTGACTGAAAATACTGCAGCTGGCTGCCTGTGGTATTATTAGGAACAGAACACCAGCAATTGTCTGCAGTTAGCTTTAGTTGCACACTGTGCACAGGATACAGTACACTGACTGAAAATAATGCAGCTGCCTGGCCTGCCTTTGGTATTATTAGGAAGAGAACACCAGCAATTGTCTGCAGTTAGCTTTAGTTGCACACTGTGCACAGGATACAGTACACTGACTTAAATTACAGCAGCTGCCTGCCTGTGGTATTATTAGGAAGAGAACACCAGCAATTGTCTGTAGTTAGCTTTAGTTGCACACTGTGCACAGGATACAGTACACTGATTGAAAATACTGCAGCTGCCTGGCCTGCCTGTGGTTTTATTAGGAAGAGAACACCAGCAATTGTCTGCAGTTAGCTTTAGTTGCACACTGTGCACAGGATACAGCACACTGACTGGAAATACTGCAGCTGTCTGCCTGTGGTATTATTAGGAAGAGAACACCAGCAATTGTCTGCAGTTAGCTTTAGTTGCACACTGTCTGAAAATACTGCAGCTGCCTGCCTGTAAGTATACTAGGAAGAGAACACCAGCAATTGTCTGCAGTTAGCTTTAGTTGCACACTGTGCACAGAATACAGTACACTGACTGAAAATAGGTGAGGTGCTTCAGAATTTTTTTTCTAAATGAAGAAAACAAATTTTTGGGTTAGGGTCTTGAGACTGGAGACTTCAAAGAGATTTGGGTGGGAGAAACCTCTACCCCTGTCCCCATTCTTTCCTGGCCGAGGTCCTAGCCCGAAATTTCTGCCTCCTGACAATTTACTGCTATTATGCCTCTGCCTGCCACATGAACTGACCACACCTCTGCCTGATATCTGTACTGTGGACCATGTTCCTGCCTACTATCAGGACCAATATTTTGGCACTGCTGGCAAAATCTCTACCTGCACTGACCCTGGACTGTATATGTACAGTATCCTTGCCTGCTGCCTGTATTGACTATGGACAATATTCCTGCCTGCTGCCTGGACAGGTCTGTTCACTGTTGCTCACTACGTCCCTGCCTGGACCTATGCTCTCCTCTTTGGACAACTGCACTACCAAAACCACAGGTAATCTTTTATTTACCCTTTTCTTAGCAGAATATATTTTGGGGTGTAATGTGTATGTACATGCTATGTGTTAGAAATATGAAGGGCCTTCAAAAATGTAATAGGTAGTGAGGAAATTAGATGTGTAATTTATGTCCCTGTATGTAGACAGGCTGTGTAAAAGTCTCAAATATGTGGTATTGCAATACTCAGGAGGAGTAGCAGAATGTATTTTGGGGTGTCATTTTTGGTATGTACAGGTTGTGTGTTAGAAATATCTTATAAATAAATAACGTTGTGTAAAAAAAATGCGTTTTCATTCTTTTTCCACATTTTCCAAAAACTTATGGAAAAAAATGACTCATTATGCCTCATAGAATATACGTTGGGGTGTTTGCTTTCCAAAATGGGGTAATTTTGTGGGCGTTTTCATTGTCCTGGTGCTCCACGGCCTTCAAAAGTGTGATAGGTAGGCAGGAAATAAGTTGTGTAAATTATGCTCCTAGAACGCTTGGAGGTGCTATTTGGATATTGAGCCTCTGTACATGGCCAGGCTGTGTAAAAGTCTCACACATGTGGTATCGCCATACTCAGGAGGGGTAGCAGAATGTGTTTTAGGGTGTAGTTGCAAGTATGCATATGCCATGTGAGAGAAATAGCCTGTTAATATGATAATTTTGCGAAAAAATCCTAATTTTGCAAAGAATTGTTGGAAAAAATTACAACTTCAAAAAACTTACCATGCCTCTTACTAAATACATTGGAATGTCTACTTTCCAAAAAGGGGTAATTTGGGGGTATTTGTACTTTCCTGGCTTGTTAGTGTCTCTAAAAATGAGATAGGCCATCAGTACATCAGGTGTGATAAATTTTCAGTGATTGGCACCAAAACTTGTAGACTCTATAACCTTCACAAAGACCAAATAATATTTATTGACTTGTGTTATTTTTACCAAAGAGATGTAGCAGTATAACTTTTGGCTACAATGTATGAAGAAAAATGACTCATTTGTAAATGTTATAACTGAAACTAGGGAAAAATATTTTTTTACAACATTTATTTGTGTAAAAAAAAGGACAAAAATAACATAAGGGTACAGTGTTGCATGACTGAGTAATTGTTATTCAAGTTGTGAGAGCACTAAAAGCTGAAAGTTGGCCTAATTAGTAAGGAGGGTATAAGTGCCCTGTGGGCAAGTGGTTAAGGGTTTTTATAATCACTGATTACCAGTGATGAGCTGAACACCCCCGGGTTCGGTTCGCACCAGAACCCGCAAACGCACCGAAAGTTCGCACGAACGTTAGAACCCTATTAAATACAATGGATGCGAACGTTCGAAATCTAAAGTGCTAATTATAATGACTATTATGCATGTTATTGTCCTAAAAAGGGTTTGGGAACCCGGGTTCTGCACCAGGGGACATGTATCAATGCAAAAAGAAGTTTTAAAAACGGCCGTTTTTCGGGAGCAGTCATTTTAATGATGCATAATGTGAAAAAAAAGTCAAATATTCCTTTAAATATCGTACCTGGGGGGTGTCTAAAGTATGCCTGTGAAGTGCCACGTGTTTCCCATGTTTAGAACTGTCCCTGCACAAAATTACATTTCTAAAGGAAAAAAATCCATTTAAAACTGCTTGCGGCTTTAATGTAATGTCTGGTCCCGGTAATATGGATGAAAATCTTTAAGAAAAATGGCATAGCTACCCCATCACACCCCCCCCCTTACCCCAGCTCATTACCAGCCCCTTTGGGTCTTGTATGGATATTAAGGGGAACCCCGCACACAAAATAAAAAAGGCCCTATATACTCTGAACAGCCGTATACAGGCGGTGCATACAAGACAGGGACTGTAGGTTTGTTCTTATGTAGAATCTGTTTGTAATTTTGAACAGGTACATTGTTTAAGTGTAGCTCCAGCCAAAAAATCTATTTTTAAGCTTTTTGGAAAACATAGGGAAGGGTTATCACCCCTGTAACATTTGTTTTTCTGTCTGTGCAGTGTGCACCTGTTCAGAACAGTTCACCTCACTTTCCGTCCTAATGACAAATGTTTTTTGAAAATTTGGGGTTTTTATTGAAACAAGAATTGGTGATAAAGCATCAGTGGAGAGGAGACACTTTTTTTTCCCATATTAACTCTTACAGGAGAGAATTTGCCTTCCTAGGGGTAGATTTCCTCTCACTTCCTGTTGTATCCTTCTGTTTGTAAGGAGGAGTCGTTTGTAAGTTGGATGTTTGAAAGTAGGGGCCTGCCGTATATACTCTGCTGAAATTTGCCCCTTACATGTTGGTGTTGCCACAACACTGTGAGCCCTCACAGTTACTCTTGGTGGGCGCATGAATGGGCCCTGCTGTGAATTATTAGATCAAGAATTGTAATTGCATGCCCCTGTTGAACAGGGGCTGAAAAATTGGGCCTTTGGTGGTGGTGGTGGTGGTGTTGACACAACACTGTAAGGCCTCACAGTTACTCTTGGTGGGCGCAGGAATGGGCCCTGCTGTGAATTATTAGATCAAGAATTGTAATTACATGCCCCTGTTGAACAGGGGCTGAAAAATTGGGCCTATGGTGGTGGTGGTGGTGGTGGTGGTGTTGCCACAACACTGTAAGGCCTCACAGTTACTCTTGGTGGGAGCAGGAATGGGTCCTGCTGTGAATTATTAGATTAAGAATTGTAATTACATACCTCTGTTGAACAGGGGCAGAAAAATTGGGCCTTAGGCACTGGTGCCACAACACTGCAACCCCTCACAGATACTGTACTTGGAGCACAGCAATGAGCCCTGTTGCAAAGTATTGCATCAAAAATTGTAATTACACGCCCCTGTTGAACAGGGGCAGAAAAATTGGGCCTTAGGCACTGGTGCCACAACACTGCAACCCCTCACAGATACTGTACTTGGAGCACAGAAATGAGCCCTGTTGCAAAGTATTGCATCAAAAATTGTAATTACACTCCCCTGTTAAACAGGGGCTGAAAAATTGGGCCTTAGGCACTGGTGCTGGTGCCACGACACTGCAACCTCTCCCAGATACTCTAGTTGGAGTGCAGGAATGAGCCCTGCTGCAAATCATTGCATGAAAAACTGTAATTACATGCCCCTGTTAAACAGGGGCTGAAAAATTGGGCCTTAGCCACTGGTGGCGGCACCCAGAAACAAAAATGTTCTTCCAAGCTATCATCAGGAATCGGATCATTGAGGAGGAGGAGGATAGTCAGTCAACATAACAGGACAGTCACTCAGCATCAGCATCAGTCTTGAAGGGATGTGACATTTGAAAATAAATTATTCTGTTATATCAGCTTCAGGTGCTTGGTAGCTGGTGGTGATCCAAGACTGGTTCATCTTTATGAAGGTCAGTCGATCAACAGAGTCGGTGGACAGGCGCACCCTGTGATCCGTGACAAATCCTCCAGCAGCACTGAATGTGCGTTCTGAAATAACGCTGGATGCAGGACAGGCCAGTAGCTCAATTGCATACTGTGCAATCTCTGGCCAGTGATCCATCCTCAAGACCCAGTAAGCCAGAGGATTTTCGGTGGGGAAGGTGTCCAAGTCTGACCTTGCCCCTAGGTATTCCTGCACTATGTATATCAGACGCTGGCGATGGTTGCTGGAACCGATCATACCTTGGGGCTGCGGACTAAAGAATTGTCTGAACGCATCGGCCAGACGGCCACCTTCCCCACCGCTCCTTCTTTGACTGACCGAAGCCTCAGCAACTCGTTGTCCAGGACCAGGAGTTTGTAACCTTCCAGTCTCTGGGAACGCGTTGCACAGACCTTTCTGCAAGGCCTCCCAGAGTTGTCTCATCCTCTGCTCCCTCTGCGACGGTAAGATAAGGTCCGCAACCTTACCCTTGTACCGTGGATTAAGGAGAGTGGCCAGCCAGTAATGGTCCCTCTCCTTGATCCGAAGAATACGAGGATCCTTCCGCAGACTTTGCAGGATCAGGGAGGCCATGCAGCGTAGGTTAGCTGAGGCATTCGGTCCGGAGTCCTCTGGGTCACTAAGGACGACTTGATCCACAGCCACCTCCTCCCAGCCACGTACAAGTCCACGGGTTTCTTGGGACTGTAAATCATCCCTAAAAGACTGCTGCTGATGATGCTGAGTGCCAGCCTCCACCTCCATGCTGACACAATCCTCCTCCTCCTCCTCCTCTTCCTGTGCGATGGGTGGGACAGAAGGAACACTGTCTGGGTAAAGGGGGCCTTGAGAGGCAAGGAAGTCCTCCTCTTCCTGCCTCTGTTCTGCCTCAAGTGCCCTGTCCATTATTCCACGCAGCGTATGTTCCAACAGGTGGACAAGAGGTACAGTGTCACTGATGCATGCACTGTCACTGCTCATCATCCTCGTGGCCTCCTCAAATGGTGCCAGGACAGTGCATGCATCCCTGATCATGCCCCACTGGCGTGGTGAAAAAAACCCGAGCTCCCCTGACCCTGTCCTGGTGCCGTTGTCGCACAGGTACTTATTGATGGCCCTCTGCTGCATGTGCAGCCGCTGCAGCATGGCCAACGTTGAGTTCCACCTGGTGGGCATGTCACATATAAGGCGGTTCTTGGGCAGGTTCAACTCCTTTTGCAGCTCAGCCAGGCGAGCACTGGCATTATAAGATCTGCGGAAATGCACACAGACTTTCCTGGCCTGCCTCAGGACATCCTGTAAGCCCGGGTACCTGCCCAAGAACCGCTGCACCACCAGGTTAAGGACGTGAGCCACACAGGGCACATGGGTCAGTTGTCCCTGTCGGAGGGCGGAGAGGAGGTTGGTGCCATTGTCGCAAACCACCATTCCTGGCTTAAGCTGGCGTGGCGTCAACCACCTCTCGGCCTGCCCCTGCAGAGCAGACAGAACCTCTGCCCCAGTGTGGCTCCTGTCCCCCAAACACACCAGCGCAAGCACGGCATGGCATCTTTTTGCCTGCGTACTTGCGTAGCCCCTTGAACGCCTACGGAGCACCGCTGGTTCCGAGGTCAAAGCACAGGAAGAGGCCATGGAGGAAGAAGAAGAGGAGGGGGTGGAGGAGAGAGGTGTGTCACAACCAGTAGTAGCATTTTGGAGGCGTGGCGGCGGAACAACCTCCAACACTACTGCACCTTGTCCTGCATCCTTCCCAGCTGCCAAAAGAGTGACCCAATGGGCCGTGAAAGAAAGGTAACGTCCCTGTCCATGCCTGCTGGACCATGAGTCAGCGGTAATATGCACCTTACCGCTGACCGCCCTGTCCAGCGAGGCCAAGACATTGCCTTCCACATGCCGGTAGAGAGCCGGAATCGCCTTCCGTGAGAAAAAGTGGCATTTGGGAACCTGCCACTGAGGAACCGCACATTGCACAAACTCACGAAAGGGGGCCGAGTCTACAAACTGAAAAAGGCAGCAATTGAAGCGCTAGCAATTTAGCCAAGCTAGCATTCAACCGCTGGGCATGTGGATGGCTGGGAGTGAACTTCTTTCGACGGTCCAGCAGCTGGGGCAGGGAAATTTGCCTGCTAGAATCGAACGTCGGTGTACTGCTAGCAGAGTGCCCGCAAGTACTTGGCTGTGACACACCTAATTCTACACCTTCATTCCTCTCAGTGCAGGTTTCAGAGAGGACTGAAGGTATAGTGGGGTTGGAGATCCAAGCTGATGCGGTGCAAGGAGAGGTCCGCTTTGTTCTTTGGTGTGGGTCTTTAAGGTAGGCTTGCCAACGAGCTGCATGGCAGGTCAACATATGTCTGATCAAGCATGTGGTGCCCAAGCGGGTGATGTTTTGGCCACGCGATATACGCTTGAGACATATGTTGCAAACAGCAGCTGTGCGATCTGATGCACTCGACTCAAAAAAGGCCCATACCAAAGAACTTTTTGAATAACGGGCAGAGGCAGCGCCCTGCACAGGCGGAGCTCTGCGGTGTGATTCCGTCGGTGTGCTGCCGTTACGCTGGCCCCCCGAGGGCATCCTGCCTAGTTGGAGATGTGCCTCCTCCTCATCCTCCTCCTCCTCCTCCTCATCTCTCCTAATAGGCATCCACGTGGAGTCAGTGACCTCATCATCCCCTCCCTCCTCATCACTGGAGCCAATCTGGCAGTATGCTGCAGCTGCTGGAACATGACTGCCAGATTGGTGTCCTTCTTGAGCATCCCCTCTCTCTGCTCTCACGCTACTGCCTTCCTCTAGCTGGGTATCATCATCAGACCCTTCGAAACGCTGGGCATCCTCCTGGAGCATGTACCCAACACTGTGCTCAAACAGTTCGGGGTACTCCTCAGGAGGACATGGTTGGTCTAGGGAAGGAGTGACTGATGATGACATTGATACCAGGGAAGAGGACGCTTTGGCAGCTGCTTTGCCAGTACCCTGAGCCTGGGTGAGAGAGGATGAGGAGGATGAGGAGGGCTTGGTCATCCACTCTACCAAGTCTTCGGCATGATGCGGCTCAACACGTCCAGCTGCCGAAAAGAAGGACAAGCGTGTCCCATGGCCACGTGCTGATGGTGATGCACCGCGTCCACGACCAGCACTGTTGTCTCTAGACACAGAGCCTGCTTGCCCTCTTTTATTGGCTCCTGACTGTCTGCCTCTCCTTGTTTGCCTTCCAGACATTCTAATGGCCTGCAGGGAGATGGGAAAACCAGCAATAAGGCCTAGCTTCAGGAGTATATTTTGCAGGAATCACGCTACGCCTGCTGTAAGTGCTGCAAATGCCTGTTGGTGTAACACACCAGGAAAACACAGCAATACGGGCTAGCTTCAGGTGTATAATGTGCAGAAGGCACACTCCGCCCGCTGTAAGTGCTGCAAATGCCTGTTGGTGTAACACACCAGGAAAACACAGCAATACGAGCTAACTTCAGGTGTAAAATGTGCAGGAGGCACACTCCGCCCGCTGTAAGTGCTGCAAATGCCTGTTGGTGTAACACACCAGGAAAACACAGCAATACGGGCTAGCTTCAGGTGTATAATGTGCAGAAGGCACACTCCGCCCGCTGTAAGTGCTGAAAATGCCTGTTGGTGTAACACACCAGGAAAACACAGCAATACGGGCTAACTTCAGGTGTATAATGTGCAGTAGGCACACTCCGCCCGCTGTAAGTGCTGCAAATGCCTGTTGGTGTAACACACCAGGAAAACACAGCAATACGGGCTAACTTCAGGTGTATAATGTGCAGGAGGCACACTCCGCCCGCTGTAAGTGCTGCAAATGCCTGTTGGTTTAACACACCAGGAAAACACAGCAATACAGGCTAACTTCAGGTGTATAATGTGCAGGAGGCACACTCCGCCCGCTGTAAGTGCTGCAAATGCCTGTTGGTGTAACACACCAGGAAAACACAGCAATACAGGCTAACTTCAGGTGTATAATGTGCAGGAGGCACACTCCGCCCGCTGTAAGTGCTGCAAATGCCTGTTGGTGTAACACACCAGGAAAACACAGCAATACGGGCTAACTTCAGGTGTATAATGTGCAGGAGGCACACTCCGCCTGCTGTAAGTGCTGCAAATGCCTGTTGGTGTAACACACCAGGAAAACACAGCAATACGGGCTAACTTCAGGTGTATAATGTGCAGGAGGCTTAGCAACAATGACACTGACACTGTCCCCTGCCTATCCTTCTCTCTCCCTGCACAAAAGGTTTATCAAAGAATATGACACTGACACTCTCCCTGCCTATCCTTCTCTCTCCCTGCACACAAGGTTTAGTAAAGAATATGACACTGACACTGTCCCCTGCCTATCCTTCTTTCTCCCTGCACACAAGGTTTAGCTAAGAATATGACACTGACACTGTCCCCTGCCTATCCTTCTCTCTCCCTGCACACAAGGTTTAGCAAAGAATATGACACTGACACTGTCCCCTGCCTATCCTTCTCTCTCCCTGCACACAAGGTTTAGCAAAGAATATGACACTAACACTCTCCCTGCCTATCCTTCTCTCTCCCTGCACACAAGAATAGCACAAAGAATATCAACACTGTCCCTGCCTATCCTTCTCTTTCCCTGCGCCGGAACACACTACACAAGGCCGCCGCGCTGGCGGCCTTTTATAGTGTGGGGCGTGTGATAAACCCCCTGAGCTATAATTGGCCACAGGCAACCTGCCTTTGGCCAATTATGGCTCTCCTAGCTGCCGGCGCTGTGATTGGCCAAGCATGCGGGGTCACAGTGCATGCTTGGCCAATCACAGCGCCGGGATTGCACTGCGATGGCGCAGTGTATTGTGGGCCGTTCGCTTCACTCGAATTTGGCGCGAACGGCCCAAATCGTTCGATGTTCGCCGAACGGTCGAACAGCCGATGTTCGAGTCGAACGTATGTTCGACTCGAACACCGAGCTCATTCCTACTGATTACCAATAGACTAATATTAATGTAAATAATAGGAACACTTGAAACATTGGGGTTGATTTACTAAAACTGGAGAGTGCAAAATCTGGTGCAGCTCCATTTTTTTGTCAAAGCTTAATTGAACAAGCTCAAGTTAGAAGCTGATTGGCTACCATGCTCAGCTGCACCAGATTTTGCACTCTCCAGTTTTAGTAAAACAACCCCAGTAAGCTGAATGGTGCCAAATGGTAGTCCCAGGTAACATGGATCCAGTTACCCTCTGCAATCTTGTCTGTGACTCAGCCCTTTAAACAAAGAACACACATTGAGATCCTTCTTCTTTCATAAAAAGTATATGATCCATTTTCTCTAGTTTCTAAAAAAGTTTCTAAAAATGTATAACATCTCTGTATACCATCATGAGTGCTGAGTGTTCATAAACAAGGGCATCAGAGGGAATTGTACACAAAGATGAAGCGGTGTATGGGGCAACTACTGAATTTATTGAATTTACAATTTCCCAAATAGCAAATTCCATTTCACATCTGTAAAATGGTATTGAGTCAGGGCCGGCGCTACCACTAGGCGGACTAGGCAGCCGCCTAGGGCGCACTGCCGCCTAGGGTGCAGCCAGGGCCGCTGGTTTCTCTACTTTCCGCCATGAGCTTGTCAGTGCCTTGTTCCCCGTAGTCCAGCATGCGGAGGGCGCGCACGGTGAGAGCACACTACCAAGGCCGGCTGCCTCAGCTCCACTCACACACACACACACAGAGCGGCATCTTCGTAGGTGCTCCGCAACAACCCCAGTCTGCCTGTCACTGCTTACTGAAAGGAAGGAGCGAGGGAAGTGTGGGAATCCCTTCCCAATAGCAGGGGGAGGCTGTCCCGCCCCGGGGCGGGATCACTTGACAGGTGACCACACATATGCCGTCCTCCTGCCTCTGCTCGGCGCTTACTTGAGCCCTGGGACAGCACAATACACAGGTAGCAATTGGCCACGCCCACCACCACGCGGAACGCCCACCTCTGCTATCGATTGGCCGCGGCACAACAAACACATGACTCCATGATTGGCTGCTCTGATGGGCTGTTTATGGCTGACATGGGATTCCATGCAACGTGCCTGCCTCAGCTCTCTCCTTTTCATTTTTAAGGGCAGCCCTGAGAAGCTGGCACTAACGACCAACACAGTGAGTGGAGATCTGACACCTATCACACTGGCCCCACCACCACCTGTCACACTGGCCCCCCACCACCACCACCACCTATCACAATGGCCCCCCACCACCACCTGTCACACTGGCCCCCACCACCACCTGTCACACTGGCCCCCCACCACCTGTCACACTGGCCCCCCACCACCACCTGTCACACTGGCCCCCCACCACCACCTATCACACTTCACCCCCACCACCACCTGTCACACTGCCCCCCCACCACCACCACCTATCACACTGGCCCCCCACCACCACCACCTGTCACACTGGCCACCCACCACCACCTGTCACACTGGCCCCCCACCACCACCACCACCTATCACACTGGCCCCCACCACCACCTGTCAACTGGCCCCCCACCACCACCTATCACACTAACCCCCCACAACCACCTGTTACACTGCCCCCCCCACCACCACCACCTATCACGCTGGCCCCCACCATCACCTGTCACACTGGCCCCCCACCACCACCACCACCTATCATGCTGGCCCCCCACCACCACCTGTCACACTGGCCCCCCCACCACCACCACCACCTGTCACACTGGCCCCCCACAACCACCTGTTACACTGGCCCCCCACCACCACCACCACCTATCACGCTGGCCCCCACCAACACCTGTCACACTGGCTCCCCACCACCACCACCACCACCTATCACACTGGCCACCCACCACCACCATCACCTATCACACTGGTCCCCCCCCCCACCACCACCACCTGTCACACTGGCCCCCCACCACCACAACCTATCACACTGGCCCCCCACCACCACCCGTCCCACTGGCCCCCCACCACCACCTGTCCCACTGGCCCCCCACCACCACCTATCACACTGCCCCCCCACCACCTGTCACACTGGCCCCCCCACCACCACCTGTCACCCTGGCCCCCACCTCCTGTTACACCGGCCCCCCACACTGTTCCCCCACATGTCACACTGCTGGATGTGCAGGGCTCTTTGCTATATAAGGCTGTCTCTTTGCTGGATTTGGCTGTCTCTTTGGATTGGGTTGTCTATTTTCTGGATTTGGCTGTCTCTTTGATATATTTGGATTTTTCTTTGCTGGGTTAAGCTGTTTTATTTTTGTTTTTGTTTTTTTGCTGGATTGTGCTCTCTTTTTGACATTTTATGGCATGAATTTTTGCAAATTAAAAGAAATTTAGCAGTTTAATATTTAGATGTTTTAATATTTTATCCTGGGTTTTTTTGTTTTTTTTTTGGAGGGGGGGCAGGGGGCGCAAATAGCTGGTCTTGCCTAGGGTGCAAAAAAGTCTAGCACCGGCCCTGTATTGAGTTCCTAGTTTTGTGTTTTCTGTGTACATACCAGATGATACAATTTGATGATAAACTATTTATAAAGAGGCTTTTCAAGGTTACAAGTACATTAATATATGTGGTATCAATATCCTTGGTAAGTCTGACTCATTACTGTGTTATGGTTGGTGCTTTTAACAAGTGATGAGAAAAATTACTTCAATTCAAGGTTAGAGATCACTCTGTGACCTTTAACACCCAGAGATAATCTAGGAAAACAGTCATATCACTTGTGTTTTTTTTTTTTGATCAAAGGAATAAAGGTAATTGAAATATTTTTTTCTGTGTATGTGAATTTAACATTTCAAATTTACAATAATCATTTTTTTTTACTTCTCAGAAATATGTAAGTATAGTGTCAATGTGAGCTTTCAGAATGAGAGCTTTCTTTAGTAAAGAAGTAAGTTTTACAATGGCCAGTTGAACCTGTGTTCTCTTCAAAATTTAGGTTAATGAGATGGCTTGTTCAAACAGGAGGCCAGGAGGTGGTAAAAGTATAGTAGGCAAGCCCCCTGACCACCAACCTAACAAGGAAATGCAGCATCAGGGTTGTAGACATGCCTGTGTCTAGTTCGGTGGGTAGTACCACCACCCAACGTGTCCTTGCAACCACATGCAATACATACTGTACAGTTACAGAATGGTGTTTTGGCGTTTTGAGGCTTAAAAGAGGCAGTGATAAGGTGACAGCCATCTGTCAACTTCCCTCTGAAATTTGAGTTATTGTGCATGTCTGAATGACAACAAAAATCTGTACAAGCAGCACACACCTATTTACAACAATGTACCCCACAGAAAGTCTTCTCTGCCAGTAGATGGATCATCATGAGTCATTCAACCAATACCTACAGGACATCAAGGTCCCATCCTCTGTGGGTGCATCATCAATCCACCCTGGACTCATAGGAGAATGCTGCAGAGATTAGTTCTGATGTTATCACGTGGCTATGTTTTTTTTTACAACATTCAGGACCCACCAACCAGGCAGGATAGAACAAGAGAAACAGGACCTAGGACACCTTGAACAAAGTTATGTATACACATTTTTTTTTAACTACTTGAGACCCAGGCCATTGTAATTTGACGGCCACAAGGTGGCTCTACAACGCCGGGAGGCCGTCTATTGACGTCTATTGACGTCCTCGGCTCCCCCTGGCCACTGGGGGGGTGCGCGTGCCCGCCACATCACTCAGGTGCCGATGTGCGTGCATGGCGGCCGCGATGTCCCCCACGTACCCGCGATCGGCAGTTACAGAGCCAGGGGCGTGCATCTCTGTGTGTAAACACAGAGATCCACATCTTGTCAGGGAGAGGAGATCGATGGTGTGTCCCTTGTACATAGGGACACCCATCGCTCACCTCCCCCAGTCAGTCCCCTCCCCCCACAGTAAGAATCACCTAGCAGGGAACACATTTAACCCCTTGATCGCCCCCTAGTGTTAACCTCTTCCCTGCCAGTCACATTTATACAGTAATCAGTGCAGTTTTATAGCACTGATCGCTGTATAAATGTGAATGGTCCCAAAATAGTGTCAAAAGTGTCCGATGTGTTCGCCGTAATATCGCAGTCCTGACAAAAATCACAGATAACCGCCATTACTAGTAAAAAAGAAAAAAAAAAACATAATTCTATCCCCTATTTTGAAGGCGCTATAACTTTTGCGCAAACCAATGACTATACGCTTATTGCTTTTTTTTTTTACCAAAAATATGTAGAAGAATACGTATCGGCCTAAACTGAGAAAATAAATTGTTTTTGTTTTTTTTAAAAATGGGATATTTATTATAGCAAAAAGTAAAAAATATTGTGTTTTTTTCAAAATTGACACTCTTTTTTTGTTTATAGCGCAAAAAATAAAAACCGCAGAGATGATCAAATATCACCAAAAGAAAGCTTTATTTGTGGGGAAAAAAGGACATCAATTTTGTTTGGGAGCCATGTCGCGCGACCGCGCAATTGTCAATCAAAGCGTGACAGCGCTGAAAGCTGAAATTTTGCCTGGGCAGGAAGGGGGTATATGTGCCCAGTAAGCAAGTGGTTAAATAAGCATGCAGTGGTACTCCATGGATGGTGGGCAGCAGAAGACACTAGTGAAAAGAGAAGCAAACAACCATGTTGCCAAATGATACAATGCATTTTGTTTTGTTTTTCTTGTTTTTGTTTGGTTGGCTTCTGGGTTACATTTTCATTATTCAGTATAGTGGTATATGTAAAAATCTGCAGTTTCTTGTGTATATAGAACTCATTAAGGATGAGAAGTAGGTTTCACTGAACCAGATTTAATAGTGATGGTGATTAATGCCTTTG
This sequence comes from Rana muscosa, assembly GCA_029206835.1. Lineage (NCBI taxonomy): Eukaryota > Metazoa > Chordata > Amphibia > Anura > Ranidae > Rana > Rana muscosa. The sequence continues at coordinate 18,661,560 of JARGYO010005626.1, forward strand.
CCAACATTTTGTCAAGGTTTACCTTTATTACCACCATGCAACATTTACTTAAAAAATTAGCATGGCTTTGTTTAAATACTCAGCCATGTCACTTTTACATAATTATTAGCAAAATCACTGCTCATCATGTCAGGGACTTTGTTGATCAGCAAGTAATGTGATCCATTGTGGCTTTGTTGGTAAACAATATTATATGACCTTTATGGTTCCACTAAAATGGGGATCACATGGCTTTTTTATAAAACAAAATTGTAATCCTCTCATAAGTGCTAACATGGTAACCACATGTTTTGTTAGAGCCCATTCACACAGGGGCAACTTTGGATCCAACTTCAAAACGCCCCAGGTCGCCCCTAGTTGCCTCAAGTCGCGCTGCATGAGAAAATCAATGTAAGTGAATGGAGCCGTCTTAATGCACACTACTGCAGTCGCTCCGACTTCAAAAAAGGTTCCTGTACTACTTCAATCCGACTTCTAGGCAACTGCTAGGCGACCTGTACCCATTGATTTCAATGGAAGTTGCTCAGAAGTCGGATCCCCTGTCTTAACAGGAGCAACTTTCCAGGAAGAAAACATACATTTCTCAGGCAAACCCCTCCCCCCTCCCTCCCACAGAGCTGATTCTTGTTTGATTGGCCACTGGAATGTCTCCTGTCCTGCAGGCAACTTGAAGTTGCCTTGTAAGTAGCTCCAGGTCGCGCTGTGATTCATACTCAAGTCGTGTCCAAGTTCCCTGCCAAAGTCGCGCTGGAAGTCGTTTTGCCCCTGTGTGAATGAAGTCTTAGGGTTAGGGCTATCTTTAGAGTGAGGGTTAACAATATGATTACTGCCAAGGTTAGCATTCAGGTTACTATTATGCCGCATACACACGATCAGAATTTCCGACAACAAATGTTCGATGTGAGCTTGTTGTCGGAAATTCCGACCGTGTGTAGGCTCCATCGGCCATTTGCTGTCGTAATTTCCGACAACAAGAATTTGAGAGCTGGTTCTCAAATTTTCCGACAACAAAACTTGTTGTCGGAAATTACGAGCATGTGTACACAATGGGACCGTAGTCATAACTTCTTAATATTTCATTAGATAAATAAATAAATAATACTTCAGTAAATACCTGTGGTTGAAATGGCGGTGGCCTTTATTTATAGATATAAATATTAAATTGATTATATCAACTTTTTTAAATCAAAAATAAATATTCCACTTAGACCCGGTTCACACAGGGGCGACTCCGGACGCGACTTCAGGTCGCCCCGAGTTACCCCAAGTCGCGCTATTTTTAAAACTAATTGAAGTGAATGGAGATGTTTTAATGTACATGACTGCAGTCGCTCCGACTTCAAAAAAGGTTCCTGTACTACTTCAATCAGACTTCTAGGCGACCTGTAGGCAACTTGTACCCATTGATTTCAATGGAAGTCGCTTAGAAGTCTGATCACTGTTCATTTTGAAGGCAACTTTACAGGAAGCAGAAAGGAATTTACCCAGAAGCCACAAGGAATTTACTTCAAGTCGTGTTGTTAATGACCACAAGTCACGCTGAAGTCTCCTCCAAGTCTCGCTGTGATTCATGCTCAAGTCGTGTCTGAAGTTGCTTCTGGAAGTCGTGTTGACCCAGTGTGAACTGGCTCTTAAGAATATTAACATCTTCTTTCAGTAACATATAACTATATATATATATATATATATATATATATATATATATATATATATATAAAAATTAGCTTAGCCATTTAAGCTCAAGCTAAATTTAAAATGAAATGTAACATCCCCTTACAAGAAGGGATTAAACCTCATAAAACAGGTCACGACAGGTCTTCTACCCACTGATGACGCATCCTCTTTCTTTATATAGGGTGCTAGAGGACCGTTGTTTGGGGCAATTGTCAACATTGTTAACCAATCATGGGTAAGTAATTATTATTATTATTTTTTTAAACTTTAACTTTCATTTAATTTACAGGTATGACACAGTCCCATAGGTGGCGGGGGCGGGGACATTTCATGCCCCGCCCTTCACCTTCATTCCATCGCACAAAATTGCACGCATGCTCGGAATCAAGCAGAAGAGCCGCACTGGCTATTGAATCTAATTTTTCTCGACTTGTCGTACGTGTTGTACGTCACCGCGTTCTTGACGTTCGCAATTTCCGACAACATTTGTGTGACCGTGTGTATGCAAGACAAGTTTGAGCCAACATCTGTCGGAAAAAAATCCACGGTTTTGTTGTCGGAATGTCCGATCATCTGTACGCAGCATTAGAGTTGAGGTTATTGTTTTTTGGCATACTTATGGGTCCCCTCAGGCACTATTAATTTCATGTTCTCCATGGACTCCAACACATTACTGAAAAAATGCTAAATTATAGTGAGGCATTGATTTGTTTTGTTTTTTTTTGCTAACATATTTTAGGAAATAATAGTGTTGCTCTGTGCTATATGCCCAGTCAAAGTGAAATGCTGCAGGTGGCCCTAGAAACCAACTACAGGAGTAGTTGCCCATTGGCCAATTATGAGTTATATATGACGTTGGCGGGGATATACACACCCAGATCCAGGGAATTCTCAGCCAGGAGCAGACCGACGCCTCACTCTGTCTGTCTTGATCTCGTTTGAGAAGCAGACTTTTCATATCCAAACCATTCACACAGGTATTTGAAAATGCCATTCACCTCCTTTCCTTTTTCTTTATCCTTCTTTTAGACACGCACACTCACTTTTATTCACACATACCATTTAACACATAGACTCCAATACACGCACACACACACTTCAACATACACTTATACATACATACATATTCATACGTTCATAGGTACAGACATCTATTCCCCATTCATTAACCTTTTAATTTCAGTTTTATTTATATATTTTTTCTTTCTCACCATGCTTGTCCTTCACCATACATATTCCTACACTTTATGCTCCATCACTCATTAACAGGATACTTCCAGCACTCACACCTATTTCTAGGTGTGCATATACGGTAAAGCCCTGTACACACGATCAGTTTGACTGATGAAAACCGTCTGATAGATTGTTTTCATCAGACAAACCGATCGTGCATGGGACCCATCAGTCTTTTTTCCATCGGTTTTAAAAAATAGAACATGTTTTAAAATGATCTGATGGATAAAAAACCGATGGCAATTTCCGATCGTCTGTGGGGAAATCCATCAGATAAAAAAACCCAAGCATGCTCAGAATCAAGTCGACACATGCTCAGTAGCATTGAATTTCATTTTTCGCAGCTCATCGGAGTGTTTTACGTCACCACTTTTGGAACGGTCGGTTTTTTGACTGATGGTGTGTGGGCAAGACTGATGGAAAACAGTTTCATCAGATTTCTGATGGACAAATCCATCAGACGAAAATCCATAGGATATCTGATCGTGTGTACAGGGCTTAAGTGTATTTAATTACACTCGTCCACACATCACTTCACACAGTCATTCATTCAAACATTCACTTACTTCCATCCCTTCATCTTTTCACATCATCTTCCCTCTTCTCTTCATCTCCTTTTTGCATCCCCTCTTTTAATTTTCTTTTTTTGCCATTATGTCACACAGATTCCGTTCAATGTGAACCCTGCATCTAGTATGCATAATACATACACATTCAGCAAGCAGCGACCAGCGCCTGTGACTGTATGTCTTCCCTGTTTATCATCTGGTGATTCCCCGCCTCAGTCCCGGGTGAGACTACTTTCACCTAACCCTTGTTCAATCCCATCCCTGGAGCTGATCTCCATCCATGGACCACTATGTAAGTAATAAAGTAACCATCCTTATCTTTCATCCTCAGGGTTAAATACCTAGATAACCATTATAAATTATTTCATATCTCATTATTCCATAGTAATACACACGCATCCAACTCCTGACGATTGGCAAAAGGCCATGAAATGCATAGCGTTTCCATCCAGCGATGCCAAGCCACGATTGCTCCAATAACCTCAATTTATTATGTTCTTTGTTTGTATTTATTATGTGAATTATGTATGCATCATATATGTTTAAATTATATATACTTTTTATCTGCTATGAATTTTACTGTTTGTCACATATCATGATTTAGTGATCAATTCCCTTATCAATAAATGTATTATGATTATATCAACTTTTGTTGAATTTTATGACTGTATTTCTACATCATAAATGCCTGATTATATTGCTTAATTATGTTTACTTATATCACTACCATGAATCACCCCTAGGGGTTTGTGACACTCAGGTTATTTTCATGTTACGAACCTACTATTACAAACACCCACAGGCCTCACTCAAAGTCCCAACCCAACCTGTTTTTGGTTTTCCATATACATATATATTTAGGGATGGAGGCTTGTCGGTGTAAAGTTTTAGGATGGGACAGGTCACACCCCTTATCCAAATACAGGAGTGTTATAGATATAGCTAATAGTTGTTGAGTCTTGGGTTAAAGTCTATGCACTGCTTTATAGATTGTTCCTTATTCCTACATTCAAACCTGAAAAGTTTTTGGCCAAACCTCACCCTACTCATTAGTCAAGAATGATCCTAAACCGTTTTGTATTACAGCACTTCTTTGGACATCAGAGGTCAAAATGGTATTGGAGTTTATGTACTAGAGCAAAATCTGGTGCAGCTCTGCGTAGTAATTAATCAGCTTCCATTTTTTGTGAAAGCTTAATTGATCAAACTGAAGTTAGAAGCTGATTGGCTACTAAGCTACTATGCACAGCTGCACCAGATTTTGCACTCTCTAGTTTTAGTAAATCAACCCCATACTGTATATTGTTTGACACATTTCATATGGTAGTCAGAAACTTTGCAAACTTTTTACTGAAAATGAATGATAGGTTTCTTTACTGCTGCATAACCAACAACCTTGACACTCTGCAAATGGCAAGACCTAGAAGATAAGATACTAATCAGTGTTGCTTTGTCTTTGAGTAATGCCTATGTACATCTTTTGAAGGGACCCACTTTTATATTTGCACCGAACTAAGCTTCACTACACATTTTAGTTGGAATTATACAGATCAGCGCTAGGCTTTTATGTGCATTTATTACAAAACTTGCTTCTAGGGAAGAGCATGATTGGTCGCCATGGTTACATATTTTTCCAACCTAAAAAAAATGTAAGTGAACAAGATATACAAATATGGTAACACATTCACACATTTCTTTGTAAAATGTATATTAAATTCAAATGATGATCAAAAATATAAGTGAAAGTATTGTCTTTACAACACATTTAGAGTCTGTTAATGAACTCTTGCTTGAGCTTTATTGCTATTGTTTTTGCAATAAAAAATAAAATAAAAAAATTGTTTGACATATAAATGCAAAAGGCAAATTAGTTAATTTACTAAGGAATAGATGCTGTTCACCTAGCAAAGTTGTTCATTTTGCCAAGTTAATGTTAATAAATAGGATGAAACAGTGTTTGCAATAAATAGTTAATCATGTGCTGGTGAATTAAAAATAAAATTAAACAGCTTTGACTTTTTTTTTCCCACTTTTAATGAATGAGTCCCAGTATGGTTGTCCCCAGCCTGTGTATAGCATTGCACTTGTTTTAATAGGTACCAGTCAAAATAGTGCTTTTCCATCCCAATCTTAGCGGCGATTTCTAATGAGGTCTATGAGGTGAGAATATTGTAGTTAAACACTAGTTATTTCTAGTAATATTAAGCAAATAACTGTCAAAAAATATACTGGAAGATGGGCACTGCCATGTAGGACATAAACCAATGCAATTTTTTTTTTTTTAAATACTGTACAATGGGGAGAGGGTCTTTTCATTTTTAAGTGCAATGTAGAAAATACACAAATCCTTTAACCCCTTTCTGCCCAGCCCAATTTTTTAGATTTCAGTGCTTTCACATTTTACATAGTTACAAAGTTAGTCTGGTTTAAAAAAGACACAAGTCCATCTAGTTCAACCAAAAAAAAGGAGAAAACAACAAAACAATTTTTTTTTTTATCAACTAATATACACAATCCCATACCCACAGTTGATTCAGAGGAAGGAAAAAACCCCAGCAAAGCCTGATTCAATTTGTACCAGCAGGGGAAAATATTACTTTCTGATCCCCCAAGGGGCAACCGGATGTTCCCTGGATCAACTTTAGCTATAAATGTTAGTATCCAGTTATGTTATGTACAATTAGGAAATAATCCAGGCCTTTTTCTAAGGCAACCTTGAATGACAATTACTCAGTCATGCAACTCTGTACCCAAATTAAATGTTTGTTATTTTTTGAGACCAATAGAGCTTTTTTTAATGGCATTTAATTACCTTTTTCTTTTTTTTTTGCTATATAAATGAAAAAATACTAAACGTTTTGAAAAAAAAGATATATATATATGTAGCGCTACCCCCAGTTAAGAGTGCCGCTGAATTTGTTTTCGGGCCCTGTGTACAGCACCACCAACCCCCGGCAATCTGCTTGACCCACTCTGGCACAGCTAGTCTAGGGGTTATATTTTCATCACAATCAATGGGTATGGTGAAGGCACCCTCCTTACAGTAAGACAACACACCAATGTTAAAGATCAAGTATAACAGTTTACTTTGGTTGTAAAAGAAAAGGTTTAAACAGGATATAATACACACAACTGACTTGCAGAGCCCTGCAGCAATCAATATAGCACACAATAATGGCGCTGCGCGGTAATCCACCACGCATAGCTATTATGGTATACACGCCCTGTGGCGCACTAAACAATATCCTATATCCCCACCCTGGCCAGGCCTGACCCAGAATAAATCTCAGTCCTTTCTATAGGGATTTCTTCGCATGCAAACTTTCGGTGGTGCACTTGATGAATGGTATTTGTAATCCACAACTGGCAATCACTAAGAACACTATGATGGGGGGGGGACACTTCAACTCTGTCCTGCTACCGGTCCCCCCAGTGGAACAACAAGCAAACAATCGGTGAGCCACGGCAGTCTATAGGCCTAGAATCAGTAAAGTCGATTGGATTGAGCAAGTGCTCGCTCACCACTCCGGGCGCGATCCCAACCCGGGACTTCCACCTGCTGTGTCTCCGCACACAGCGTCTGCAACGATCGGGTCCCCGATCCAACTGATGTCCTCACATGACAAGTCAGATGCCACCCAGGCTCCGTAGTGGGGTGGAAGGCTCTTTGGAAGTTGCGCAAGGCCCAGGCTTCAGGCGTTGCACTGCAGCAGATCCGCACAGGAAGAAACGCTTGCTTGCAGAGCGGTGTCCAAAGAGGCCGAGCTCCGCCTCGCCTCCTCCTTAAATAACCCCTCCCATGAGTCTCTGCGTGGCTAACTGCACTCTGGGTGCCAAACGGGGTTCTGGGTAACGTAGTCCCGTGGTCTTAAAGGAGACCCCGCTATACACTCCCCCCACTTAAACTCTTTGGTCCCCAAAGATAACATAAACTTAAATCACAGAACGTACAACATCAATCAAAGTTTTGTATGATGTTGGCAGAGGAAATTCCCACCAAAACCGAGGCGGTGAACTCCCCTGCCCACAGGTCACACCATCACTAGTGTCCTGCCTAACTGTGCCAGAGAGTGAGCTAGGGTTGCCCCCCACTAAATGAACAGTGGGAGGGTCAGGGTCTTCCGTACTCTTTCTGGCAGTAACCACAGTGTCTTCCGCACTTCTCCCCATCTGTGGGTAAGTTAATCTCCGGGGAGGCTTTATGGCTCTTCGCTTCCTCTGTCCTCTTGGGCTCTCTGTTAGAACAAGCTCCTCCTCTGGAACCAACTCATGAATTACTTCTGGTTCGGGAGCACTGGACTCCGGGGCAGGGAGGTACAGAGACTCCCTTGGATCTTCTTCTGGGAGTAAGTCACAGGCACTCTCCCAAGAATCTGACCAAGGACTGGATGGAATGAACTCAGTAGCTTCTGCATTCAGCGTCTGATCTATGGTGTCTTCTTCAGGTGGAAGATCAATAGCAGAGGTTACTGGGGCCTGTGAAGGCCAAAGCCAGTCAAGTTCTTCTCCCTCATCTTCACTCATCTCCGAGGTCTCTGTATCCCCAATCTGAGGGGTCTGGGACCGAGTGTTCGGTCTGGGAGTATCCAGGATGAAAGTTGGCTCAGAGGAATCCGTCACGGGGGGCATCCGAACTGCCTCCGCTAGTGGGAGTAGGTGGTTCCGATGCCAGGTCTTCAAAGGTCCCACCTTCCCTTCTGGTTTAAGTCTGTAAACGGGCAGGCCCGGTAGTCTTTTGCAAACAACATAAGGTTCAGGTCTCCATCTATCTGAAAGCTTGTGTTTTCCAGGGACCCCCAAGTTCCGTAGCAACACTCTGTCTCCTGGTTGCAAATCCTGAATCCTAACTTTTAGGTCAAAATTTTTCTTGTTGCGGGCCCCCCTTTGCTCTGAGGCCGCCTGGGCCTGTTCATAGGCCAATTTCAAATTACGTCTGAGCCTATCGACATATCCCTTGTGGGAAGCAGCAGAACAATGGTCTATGGAAGTGCCAAAGGCCAGATCCACGGGTAGTCTTGCTTCTCTCCCGAACATAAGTTGATAGGGTGAGTACCCTGTAGCATCACTGGTGGTGCTGTTGTATGCATGCACATCTGCCGCTATGTGGTTGCTCCAATGCTGCTTCTTTTCACTGCTTAGGGTCACCAGCATGTTAAGCAGGGTTTGGTTGAACCTCTCCGGCTGAGCATCACCTTGTGGATGATAGGGGGTAGTTCTTGTCTTCTTGATTCCCAAAGAATCCAGGAGTTTCCGGATCAATCGACTTTCAAAATCCCTTCCCTGATCTGAATGGAGCCGTTGTGGTAGCCCATAATGTACGAAGTATTTCTCCATCAGCACTTTGGCCATGGTAGAAGCCTTCTGGTTCTTGGTTGAAAAGGCATGGGCATACTGGGTGAAATGGTCGGTTACTACCAGAACATTTCCTAGTCCACTCAGGTCGGGTTCGAGACAGAGAAAATCAATGCATACCAGATCAAGTGGGCTTTGACTTTGCAGATGGCCCATTGGGGCAGCTTGATGAGGTAAAGTCTTTCTCTGGATGCATTGTGCACATGAGTGGCAGTATTCTTCAACTTCAGCCCTCATGCAGGGCCAATAGAAACGGTCCCTAACGAGTTGGAAGGTCCTTTCTGCCCCTAGGTGGCCATGGTTGTCGTGCAGAGCAACCAGGACTGTCTCTCGGTACTTCTCAGGCAAGAACAATTGCCATTTGTGTTCTAGGTCATCAGAGGGGCCCCTTCGGTAGACCACTCCCTGATGCACCTGCAACCTGTCCCACTCCTTCTTCAATAGGCGAGCCTCCTTTGAAGGGTGGCGTAAGAGTCTATTCGGATCCTGATTCTCTAGGGCCTCCAAGACCAATCTCCCCATGGGGTCTTCCAATTGGTCAGATCTCAACTATTTTTTTGACAATTTTGGCAAGTTATCTTCCCTCAGTTGGACTACTCCACAGTATTGCTTGGGAACTCCTACTATGGTAACCCCTATCTCTTCTGCTCTTGAGCCACCACTGGCTTGGAGTTCAGCCCCTTGGCAGAGGGCCCGCACCCCATCGGGTGCCACTTGGGTCCAGTCTTCTGTACTGCAAGTGGGGACGTGAGATCTTCTAGACAAAGCGTCTGCGTCTCGGTTTCCAGACCCAGGTCTGTACTTCAGGCCGAAATTGAAGGCAGACAGCGCTGCCAGCCACCTATGTCCTGTGGCATACAACTTTGCTGTGGTGAAAATGTAGGTGAGGGGGTTGTTGTCTGTTTTCACTGTGAATTCCGCCCCATACAAATAGTCTCTGAGTTTGTCAACTACCGCCCACTTAAGGGCCAGGAACTCCAACTTATGGGTGGGGTAGTTCTTTTCGGAGGGAGTCAGACTTCTGCTCACATACGCAACAGGCCTCAGTTGCTCTTCATGCTCCTGGTACAGCAATCCTTCCAAACCATCATGACTGGCATCTACATGAAGTTCATAAGGCTTCTTAGGGTCTGCGTAGGCCAGGACAGGGGCAGTGGTTAATGTCTTCTTCAACATCTGGAAGGCATTCTCACACTTCTCGTTCCACTGGTCCTTGACTGACTCCCCTGGCTTTCTGGGGCCTGTGTCATCCTCTTCCCCCTCCGTCTTTAGCAGCTCATTCAGAGGTCTGGCTATCCGAGCAAAGCCCTGCACAAACCTCCTGTAATAGGAACAGAACCCCAGAAAGGATCTAAGCTCTGTCACAGTGGTGGGCCTGGGCCAGTAGGTGACTGCCTCCAATTTTTCGGGGTCTGTGGCTACCCCATCTTCAGACACTATGTGCCCCAGATAGTTAACTGATGACTGATAGAATTGGCATTTTTCAGGTGAGAGCTTGAGTCCTTCCTCACTCAGTCTCTTCAAAACTTTCTCCAGCCTCTCTTCATGCTCTTCCAAGGTTCTTCCGAAGACAATGATGTCATCCAAGTATACAAGGACTTTGATGAGGTTCATATCTCCCACAGTCTTCTCCATGAGACGTTGGAAGGTGGCTGGAGGTCCAGACAGACCTTGAGGCATCTGTCTGAATTCAAAGAACCCTACCGGGGTTATGAAAGCCGTCTTCTCTTTGTCTTCTGGATGCATCGGGATCTGATAGTACCCGCTCTTGAGGTCCATAACACTGAACCACTTGGCCCCAGACAAGCTCTGTAGGGCATCCTCTATCCTTGGAGTGGTATATTGATCTGGTATGGTTCTCCTGTTGAGGGTCCTATAGTCTATGCACAGCCTCAGTGACCCATTCTTCTTCCGGACCACCACTATAGGGGAGGCATAGGGACTTCTAGATTCTCGAATCACCCATGTTCGCTTGAGCTCGGCGAGCTGCTCCCTCAAGTCTTCGAGGTCTGCTAATGGAACCCGCCTAACCCTCTCCCGGAAGGGCTTGTCTTCCTGGAGGCTGATTCGATGGGTGGCACTCCTAGCACACCCCACATCGAATGCATCTTGAGAAAAGATCCTTTCCCACCTGGTCAACTGGGCCTTGGCTCTCTCTTTCCAAGCCCTGGGCAGATTTGGATTCTCCATGGAAAGTTTCTCCCACACAGTACTGTCTCCATCTGTCCTCTCCATATCTGGTGAAGCAACTGGGGTAGCTGGGCTCACCCGGCCCAGTAACAGCCTGGCTGGGATTTCCATGGGACCATCCGTGGTATTTCTGACGCTCACAGACACTTTACAATGAGCCTTCTTCAGGGCCCTCACTGGGACCACTTCTGGGACTACTTCTAAGCCCGAATGTTCTTCCCTTGGGTCGGGTTCCAACATGACAAAAGGGCCAGGCTGCTCCCAAGTGAGTTTCACTGTGGCTTTCAAGCAGGATACTTCACCGGGCTGCAGCACTATTCCCCTTCTTCCCAGCCTCCAGACCTTCCCTACCCCCTCTTTCGGGGCCTTCTGTTCCAAGATCAGTCGTTGGTAGGCTGTCTTCAACATTGGGTGGATCTCAGTGACTGTGGGGTCTTTCCTTCTTGTCAGAGGGGCCAAGAGTCTTCGGACCAGATCTGTGTTCGCCCCTATTATCAGGCAACTCTTGTTAGCTCCAGGCGGTCAGGGGCAAACCACAGCTAAGGTGTCGAACACTTCAGCCTTTCTGGCTATGGACGGGTCAAAAGTCAGTTTTATAGGCAGATAGCCATCATAAGGGAAACTCTCTGTCCCAATTCCCCATATCTCCAACTCTTCAATCTTCTGGATGAGTAGGTGACTTAAATGCTTGTCATAAAAGTCCCGGTACAACAGGTCACTTGCGCCCCAGTATCCAATATGGCTCTTGTGTAGACTCCCTCCACTTGAACTGGTACTATCGGGGAGGGACCCACCAGTTTCTTTGGATATCGCTTCAAGGGGGTCTCTTTCTTTTGATCTTTGCATTTTCCCTTTTGACTTTCTTTCTTCCATTTCTCTTTGGACTTAAGTCTCTCTTGGGCCTGGTATGCATTGATCTCCCTCCTTTTGGTGGGTGTACCTACCCGCTGAGGGACACTACTCTCTTTCTTTGGGGTGCGTTCCTTCTGAGGAACCTTGCGTTTCTTCTGAGGGGTCTTCTCCACTCTTTTCATGTGCTTCTCATTCAGTTTGGAGTTCACTGGAGATAATGGGCACCCGGTTGACTCCTTCACCGGGGCCCGCTGAAGTTTTCCGGCGGCTTGTGGTTATTCATCTTTTTTTTCTTTGGGCTGGCACACACTTTGGCGAAATGGCCAGCTCCTCCACAATTGAAACAAATCCAATCTTCCAGGGATAAGGGCGCTGAAGTGTTGGGAAACAGCTCCTTCCTCGGACTTTCCCTCTCTGGTTCCCTTGATTTCTTTTCCATCAGGGAGGTCAGCATTCCCAATACTTGGGACATCTGCGACTTCAAGGTATCCACCTCTGAGTCTCTTTCCAGGGTCATGGCCGTCCTGACCATCACCGGAGGAGGATTTACCGACTCAACTGGTAGGCTCCTCTTCTTCTCCTCCAGCATAGCTTCTTCCTCTCTGACTACTCAAATCAAGTCAGGGTACTCCAGGCTGTTCCCGTCCTGTCTTGTGCGTAGCGCCAATGCGAAGGGGTCCAGGGGCTGAGATCCTCTCATCACCTGTTGAACACGGGCCTCATCCACCTTCCGTGGGTCAATCCCCTTCTTAAGAATCATCTTATGCAGGATCTTGTCCAGGCGCCTCATGAACTCTGACAGCTTCTCTCCTGTCTTCTGGTAGCAGTGCTCCAGCTGATAGGTGAGCTCAGTGATTTTCTCTGTTCCACCGAACACATTCTGCAGAATGTCCAGATAGTCCTGTGCATTACAGTCTGTCTTACTCATCTTGAGGTTGCGTATGGTCTCTAGGGCAGGCCCCTTCAAGCTCTTAGCAATTCTCTGCTTCTTTCTGTGGTCTGGGACTTCCCATTCTTCTAGGGCCTGAGTGGCACCATCTAACCACTCCTCAAACCCCTCTTCACCCGAAGGTACAGGTTTCCTTCCAGAGAATATTCTAAGTTTTCTGTATCCTGACATTTGGTAATCTGTAGGATCTTTCTTACACTGGGCCACAAGTTCCCCCAGGACCGCGCACAACTCTGCGCCGAGGGTGGTAGACGGCGACCCGGGACTTTCCCTTTTCACCTGTTTTTCTACTTTTGGGGTGGGTGATGGAGATAGTTTCGGTGTCTGAAACCGTCCTCCTGGCTTGAGCGGCAGCGCGTGTATTAGGCTATAAGTCTGATCATCTATAGCTTCTACACTTGGATTCTTGAAATGTTCTGGGACTCCGTCCTTCCACTCTATTAATGCGTGGGTCAGTGAGGAATTCGTCCTGACATCCACCACCCATGCTTTCTGATACGGTGACAGTGACATCACTAGCTGCTTCACTGCTTCTTCTTGCCAGATCCCTTGGATTTCTTTGACTACTATCCCGGCTGGATCTGTGCCGACCGCTTTACACCACTGTCCTACTTCTAGTGGGTCCATGCTGGTACTTTTGGCGCGTTACTTGCTGCAACAGGATCCCGGACGAGCCCCCATGTGTATCGCTACCCCCAGTTAAGAGAGCCGCTGGATTTGTTTTCGGGCCCTGTGTACAGCACCACCAACCCCCGGCAATCTGCTCGACCCACTCTGGCACAGCTAGTCTAGGGGTTATATTTTCATCACAATCAATGGGTATGGTGAAGGCACCCTCCTTACAGTAAGACAACACACCAATGTTAAAGATCAAGTATAACAGTTTACTTTGGTTGTAAAAGAAAAGGTTTAAACAGGATATAATACACACAACTGACTTGCAGAGCCCTGCAGCAATCAATATAGCACACAATAATGGCGCTGCGCGGTAATCCACCACGCGTAGCTATTATGGTATACACGCCCTGTGGCACACGAAACAATATCCTATATCCCCACCCTGGCCAGGCCTGACCCAGAATAAATCTCAGTCCTTTCTATAGGGATTTCTTCGCATGCAAACTTTCGGTGGTGCACTTGATGAATGGTATTTGTAATCCACAACTGGCAATCACTAAGAACACTATGATGGGGGGGGGGGACACTTCAACTCTGTCCTGCTACCGGTCCCCCCAGTGGAACAACAAGCAAACAATCGGTGAGCCATGGCAGTCTATAGGCCTAGAATCAGTAAAGTCGATTGGATTGAGCAAGTGCTCGCTCACCACTCCGGGCGCGATCCCAACCCGGGACTTCCACCTGCTGTGTCTCCGCACACAGCGTCTGCAACGATCGGGTCCCCGATCCAACTGATGTCCTCACACGACAAGTCAGATGCCACCCAGGCTCCGTAGTGGGGTGGAAGGCTCTTTGGAAGTTGCGCAAGGCCCAGGCTTCAGGCCTTGCACTGCAGCAGATCCGCACAGGAAGAAACTCTTGCTTGCAGCGCGGTGTCCAAAGAGGCCGAGCTCCGCCTCGCCTCCTCCTTAAATAACCCCTCCCATTAATCTCTGCAGTGGCTAACTGCACTCTGGGTGCCGAACGGGGTTCTGGGTAACGTAGTCCCGGGGCCTTAAAGGAGACCCCGCTACATATATTTTTCTCAGTTTCTGTTATAATATTTTGCAAATAAATAATCAGAATATACTATTTAGTCTTTGTGAAAGCTTTAGAGTCCACAAGCTATGGTATATATTTAAAAATTGATTAACCTCCCTTGCGGTATGATTCTGTCAGATTTTAGGTGCTGAAAGCGGTACCATTATTCTGCATGGAAATTTGGCGTTTTATATTGTAGGCATGTAATTCTTAGGAATAACTCACATATATCTGTCCACACCAGAGTCTAGTAGACATCCCGGGTATGATGAAATTCAAAAAATAAAATCATAAATTATAATATAATAAATAACTATAAAATAATTATAACCAATAATAATATAATAATAATAAAACTGAAAATTTATTATCAAATACTTACCGTAATTTTCCTTTCCTGATAGGCTCCATGGCAGCATACGTGTGGGTTGGCCCTGCCTCCATAACTACCCAATAGGACCCCCTCCCTATAAATTTTGGCTCTGGGCTCTCAGCCGTGTTCCGTAACTTGCCTACTCCAAGCATTGGGAGGGACTCCTGCTGCCATGGAGCCTATCAGGAAAGGAAAATTACGGTAAGTATTTGATAATAAATTTTCCGTTTTCCTGACATGCTCCATGGCAGCATACGTGTGGGAAATAACTTGCCAAACACACCCGGGCGGGCAAAATGCTGAGGCAAGAAATAAATTTATTTAACACTGTCAACCGACAGAACTTGTAAACCAAAATTCAGTGATGATAAGGCAGCTGGTTCGACACAATAGTGGGAAACAAAAGTATTAATAGACGACCAAGAGGCCGCTCTGCATATAACATCAGGTGCGACATGACGAGAGGCTGCCCAAGAAGTTGAGATGCTCCGGGTTGAGTGCGCAGTTACTGCCTCCGGAGGAGCCAAACCTTTTGCTTTGTAAGCTCTTTGGATGGTCTGAACTATCCATGCCGCAATAGATCTGATTGAGGCCCTTTTTCCTCTGTTCTTTCCATGAAGAAAAATGAAAAGAAAATCTGTTTGTCTGAAAGACTCTGTCATTTCCAGGTATTGACTTAATGTGTGGCCCACATCAAGGGGATGAACATCTTGACCTTCAGAAGTTCCAAAAGTGGGTAATACAATTTCCTGATTTTCATGAAAGATCGATGTAACTTTCGGGTTTGAACCCAGCATGGGAATTAATACTGCTCTATCTGGAAAAAAGGTCAGGAAAGGCTCTTTTGAACCCAAGTTTCTGATATCAGACACTCTTTTGGCTGAAGTGACCGCTACTAGGAAGACGGTTTTGAGAGTAAGATCTTTTACCGAAAGAGGTTTTTCAGGATCTGTGCTGAGTGTGGTAAGATAGTCCAGTACAAGAGGCAGGTCCCATTTGGGGAACCTCGGTTTTCTCTGTGGTCTAAGTCTGACCGCACCCTTAAAGAACTGGCGAATCAGGGAATGATTGGCCCAAGAGATTCCAGTAAATGCTGAAATGGCTGAGATTTGAACTCGAAGAGAGCTTACTGATAAAGGCAAATCCAAACCTGTTTGTAAGAAACTAAGTACATCCTGGACTTCTGGAGAATTACAGGAATCAGCCCTGGAAGACATATGGTCTGTAAATTTTGACCAGATACGCTCATAAACTCTGTTGGTGCTATTTCTTCTAGCGTTAAGGAGAGTCGACATGGCTTCTTCTGGACATCCTAAGGCTTCCAGCCTTCCCCTCTCAAGAACCATACCCTGAGGTGCAGATGAGCTGGGCATGGGTGCAACGTTGTGCCCTGAGACATGAGATCCCGTCTGAAGGGTAGAGGGATTGAGTCCCGATAACTGAGAGACGTCAAGAGGGAAAACCATGGCCTGTTGGGCCAAAACGGAATTACTGCTATGATTTCTACTCTCTCCACTCTGAGTCTGTGAAGGAATTGAAGTATCACAGGAACTGGAGGAAAGGCATAAGCCTGGCTGAATCTCCACCGATCTGTGAGAGCATCTATCCCGTAGGCTTGGGGATCCCAAGACCTCGAGTAATACTTGGTCAACTTGTGGTTGCATGGGGACGCAAACAGATCCACTTCTGGAGACACTCCCAGAGTTAGACGCCAATTGAATACCTCTATGTGTAGAGACCATTCATTGTTGTTCATTTGCGTTCGTGACAGAAAGTCCGCTTGAACGTTCTGGACCCCTGGAATGTACACTGCAGAGATGTTGCATAGGTACTTCTGGGCCCAGGTCATGATTGGTTCTACTTCCCGGAGTAAGGACCAGCTGCGGGTACCACCCTGCTTCCTTATGTAAGCAACTGCGGTTGTGTTGTCCATCCTGAGCATCACAGAAGTGTCTGTCAACAGATGATGGAAGGACATGAACGCCTGGAAGGCAGCCCGCAACTCCAGTATGTTGGACACAATTCTTTGGGACGGTGTGTTCCACCTGCCCTGGGCTATTTCCGTCAGGCAATGAGCGCCCCACCCCTGATTGCTGGCATCCGAAGTTACAGTAATCCAAGTGATGGGACGGATTGTGTGACAGTTGCGGCGATTCTTCCCCTGAAGCCACCAAAGAAGAGATTCTCTCATGGATGAAGTGAGTCTGATGCGTTGACTCTTGCTGGGGGAGTCCCATTGCTGGAGGAACCCCTTCTGGAATGGGCGAGTGTGCCACTGAGCCCACCTTACCAGAGGGATGGTGGCTGTCATGGTGCCAATTACCTTCAGGCATTGCAGAGCAGACAGGTGAGAGGAAGCAAGTGTTGCGCGGATCCTGTCCCGGATTGTTGCAATCTTTTCCTCGGGCAATGAAATGGTGCCATCTATTGTGTTGAAGAGGGCACCTAGAAACACAAGGAACTGTGTTGGAATGAGATGACTCTTCTCCAAATTCAGGAGCCACCCGAATTCTTGGAGAGTGGCTATTACTAGATTCTTGTGTTCCAAGAGTTGACATCTGTCTTGAGCTAGAAGTAAGAGGTTGTCTAGGTAGTGATGAAGACGAACTCCTTTCACTCGGAGCAGAGCCACAATGGCTAACAGAACCTTGGAGAACACCCGAGGTGATGTCGTGAGACCAAAAGGTAGGCAGGTGAACTGTAAGTGTTGATCGCCTACAGCAAAGTGGAGGTACTTTTGATAGTCTGCAGCTACTGGGACGTGAAAATATGCGTCCTTCAGATCTATTGACACTAACCAATCTCCTGGATGGACTGACTGCTGGATTGTCAATAGTGACTCAATTTTGAATCTTTCCTTCCGAATAAATCGGTTGAGATGCGTTAGGTCTATTACTGGTCTCCAGGTACCGTTCTTTTTCTGTACCATGAACAACGGGGAGTACATGCCTTCTCCTCGTTCGCCCTCTGGAACAGTAATGGCTGCGCCTTGAGTTAATAAAGAGCTTACGTAATTTAGTAAGACTTGTTTCTTTTCTTCTGCACTTGGAAGACTTGTGGGTATGTATCTGAGCCTGGGGGTGCTGTTGAAGACCCACGTGTGGCCTGAAGAGACCGCCTTGATGGTCCAAAAATCTTGAATTGAGGCCGCCCAAAATGCTGAAAGTGGAGGAGACGTGCCCCCACCTGACATGTTTGAACGGGCCCAATTTCAAAAAGACTTCGTAGACTCCCGACTACCAGACGGAGTACTTTTAGTTGGTTTCCTGAAAGAGGACTGTCTGGATTTCCAGGGCCTCGAAAATTCACGACCAGGTCTGTAGCTGCGTGCTTCTCTTGCACGATCTGTATTCTGTGCCCTCGAAAAGGTGCGTTTCTGGTTTTGCAAATGCCTGTCTTGAGGGAGGAACCCCGACTTACCACCCGTGGCCCGGGAAATGGCATTATCAAGTTTATTGCCAAAGAGCGAGGAGCCCTCAAAAGGAATGCGGCACCAAGCTTGCTTTGAAGCTGGATCCGCCGACCAGGGACGGAGCCATAAAGCACGGCGTGCGGTAACCGCTGACAACATTACTCTTGCCACTAGGCGAATAACATCAATAGAGGCCTCCCCCAAAAAGGCAGATGCTAGCCTGATTTCCTGAATAGGAGAGCTTTTCGCCATTTCTTCAGAGATGCTTCTGAGGGAATCATCCACATTGTCTGACCATGCTTCTAGAGCTTTTGAGATAGCTGCTAAAGCCAAAATTGGTTTACAGACTGAACCTGCTGTCAGATAGATTCGCTTCAGGTCTGAGTCAATCCGTCTCTCTAGAGGATCTTTGAATGAGACTGTATCTTCCAGAGGAAGGGTTACATATCTAACCAAACGCATTAAAGCTGCATCAACCATGGGAGCTGAATCAAGGTGTTTTACCTCTTCTTCCTTAAAAGGATACAATTTTGCAATTTTTGACTGCATAGAACTTTTCTTGTCCATTTTACCCCATTCTTCTGGGATAATGGCACCCACTTCCGTGACAAACGGGAAATAATGTCGCTCCTTACTGAGCTGTTTAAAAAGTTTCCTTTGTTTGGGGGGAGATATAACTGGATCTTCCCAATTCAGAACTTCTCTAACTGCTTTCACTAAAGCAGGAACTAAGGCATAATCAAATCCCATCCCAGGATCATCCACTTCCGAACCACTTTCTGAGGGAGGAGTTGAGGGATGGCTGGGTTGAGAGATTTCCAGAGTCTCATGCACCTGTCCCTGTTCTAACGAGGGAATCAGTGGGTCTGGAGGAGAATCATGCTGCATTCTAGCATCTTTCTCTTGTAGCGACTCGTTTACGACCCGCTTAACCAATGCTTCCAGGTTTTTATCTGCACCTTCTCTCTCATTGGCTGCTTTTGTAAAACAATGGTCACAAAGGGACTTGCTGGCAGGAACCGGAGCCCTGCACCCCCAACATGGTCTCTCTGACCTCTTGCTGTGAGATGAGGGGGGGGGTGAGGAGTGTCTCTACTGGGGCGTCCGGATCTGGAAGAATCATGGTGTCTAGAGCCAGAAGGGGAGTGCCGGTGGTGTGATTTAGAGGACCCGCTGCGTCTGCGGGAACTACTCTGTTGTTCAGACCTAGAAGGGCTGAAACAGGGAAAGGGAAAGACAAGCATAGAGAGAGAGAGAGAAAAGACACAAAGTCACAATAATGCCCTACACTCCACTCTCTTCCACCCCCCTCAGCAGGCAGAATAAAAGGAAAAATTTTCCAATCTTACCTGCTGCAAGAGGGTTGGCCACCGGGAGGCAGTGAAGAGTCCATGATACTTCAGGGAAACACTGCAGGTGGCAACAGCAAACAATCAGATTTCAGCAAAAAGGAACAAGTGAAAAATTCAGACCCTTCTGAATGAGCACTTACCCTGGAAGGCTTCTGCAGGTGCTCAGGGAAGTCGCCGCTATGCCCATGATCATTCCCAGCGTTCTGCAGGCTTCACCAGGCTTTAAATTTGGCGCCGTGTGATGTCACGGCTGTGCCAGGTCCGCGATTCTTGCGCGCATGCACGAACCAGGCCTCGTTTTCGCTCCGGGTCGCGCATGCGCAGACCGCGGATGAACCAGGAAGAGGGAGCAGCGGCTGGAACGCACAGAGAACCAGCCACTATCAGGCATGAAATGACACTGGGAGAAATAACAAAGGCATATGCATAGACAAAACGACACACATAAACACTGCTGCCATGAAGGTGATACAGGCTTTCCACCACCATCTACGATCGACAGGGACACCGCATCCATACACACACCGGGCTTGCAGCAGATAATGGCCACCTGCACACTGCTAGGTAATCAGGCCTGTGCGCGCTCATCTCTCCAATGGAAGATATCATCCAGCTCTTCAGCGCTACTCTGCCATACACTCCATACCCTGCTTCACAGTCAAGGCTTATCGGAGGGATGAGACACCATATCGTCGGCCGATCTTGATCGTAGGAACAATCGTCTTCAGGTAGGAGAACTAAACATATAGTCCTTCGGAGGAGGACAAAAAAGGAACACGGCTGAGAGCCCAGAGCCAAAATTTATAGGGAGGGGGTCCTATTGGGTAGTTATGGAGGCGGGGCCAACCCACACGTATGCTGCCATGGAGCATGTCAGGAAAAGTGTTTTTCAGTGTTTGATGACGAATTTCCCCACAAATCGCTATCGCTCAATTCTGCAAGTGATTCTAATTTATTATCGCTGTTTTCTAGCTGGTCTAAAACCACTTTTGATGTAAAGGGACACTTTTTGGTTGCTATGGACAATCTCCAGTTTCCAGGCAGAAAGAACAGTTTTTTATTATATAAAAGTGCATGCAGGACACTGGGCAGACCACTAGGGACAAAGGGGATGTGTTATTATTTGATACAGTACTGTAATCTGTACGATTACTGTATGTGTATTGTGTGTTTCACTTTTTGAATTTGGCGCCGAACTCCGCCCCCGTGCGCCGCAACGTCGCAGGGAACGGAGCTCGGCGGCACTCTGCAATGTGGATCGAGCGAGATGACGGCTCGCTCACACAGCAGGGACACATCGCAGGATCCAGGGACAAGGTAAGTAACTTCCCCTGTATCCTCCCCTGTATCCTGCGATGGGATCCCGAGTCTGGCTCGGGGTTACCGCTTTAGGTACTGAAATCTTACCCCGAGCCAGACTCGGGATTACCGCCAGGGAGGTTAATGCTGGTGCATTAACTTCCATATATCCTTTCCTGAGACCCTAAAATGCCAGGACAGTACAAATATCTCCAAATGACCTTTTTGAAAAGTAGACAGTCCAAGTTATTTAGTACGAGGCATAGCAAGTTTTTTTGAAATTAAGAAATGGAATAATTTTTTTTTCACAAAGTTGCCATTTTAACAAGTTCTTACTTATACACAGCATAGGCATACTTAGAATTCGACGAGGAGCTTGAAATTAGACATGTGCAGTTAATTTTGTTCCAAATTGAAATTCGGAAAGGATTTTAGTTTTTCGCAAATTCGGAAGTATTTGAATTTCAGAATTACAATAGTACCGAATTTATGTTCAATTCGTTTTTATTGTTTTGACATAGAATCAAGTAGACAAAGACAAGACCAGAACCAGGAGACTGACAAAAGGCGACCTGGTCCATAGAACATGAGATAAACACATGCAATATCTTGCAAACGGTGTTGTACAAATAACAGTCATCTTGTGAGAACATCTGTATGACACAATGAGGCTTACATAGTGCTATCCTGCATATAAAATCTACTTTGTTTGGCCTGGACGACCCCGTGGGAACCTGCTGCGTCCATGGTCCGAAGAAGTCGGTGGGAAGTGTCGTGGTCCTAGATACTGTTGGCACTATAACAACTATACATTTTAAAGTCTCACAAGTAATAAGAATTTATTAATGGAGAGAACCGAATACACATAAAAACTTGGTGTGGCCATGCAGGGCCGGCCACAGAAAGAAGTAAGGAAAGATGAAGACAAAGGTGGAAAGGGGGATCCAGCTCATAGGAGGGGGGTACGCTGGATAGGGGAGTGTAGGAGGGGTGGGAGGTGGTGAGACAGCGAGCTGCGGTTCAGTGGGGATTAGGGATGAGCTCGGTGTTCGAGTCGAACATAGGTTCGACTCGAACATCGGCTGTTCGCAGCGTTCGGCGAACAACGAACAATTTGGGCCGTTCGCACCAAATTCCAGTGACGCGAACGGCCCACAATACACTGCGCCATCGCAGTGTAATCCCAGCGCTGTGATTGGCCAAGCATGCACTGTGACCCTGCATGCTTGGCCAATCACAGCGCCGGCAGCGAGGAGAGCAATGATTGGCCACAGGGAGGATGCCTGTGGCCAATTATAGCTGATGGGGTTTAGTACACGCCCCACACTATAAAAGGCCGCCAGCGCGGCGGCCTTGTGTAGTGTGTTCCGGAGCAGGGAAAGTGAAGGATAGGCAGGGACAGTGTCAAATCTTGTCAAATCTATTCTTTGCTAAACCTTGTGTGTAGGGACAGAGAAGGATAGGCAGGGAGAGTGTCAGTGTCATATTCTTTGCTAAACCTTGTGTGTAGGTAGAGAGAAGGATAGGCAGGGAGAGTGTCAGTGTCATATACTTTGATAAACCTTGTGTGCAGGGAGAGAGAAGGATAGGCAGGGGACAGTGTCAGTGTCATATTCTTTGCTAAACCTTGTGTGCAGGGAGAGAGAAGGATAGGCAGGGAGAGTGTCAGTGTCATATACTTTGATAAACCTTGTGTGCAGGGAGAGAGAAGGATAGGCAGGGGACAGTGTCAGTGCCATTGTTGCTAAGCCTCCTGCACATTATACACCTTAACTTAGCCTGTATTGCTGCTTTTTCCTGGTGTGTTACACCAACAGGATTTTGCAGCACTTACAGCGGGCGAAGTGTGCCTCCTGACCCTATTACACCTTAACTTAGCCTGTATTGCTGCTTTTTCCTGGTGTGTTACACCAACAGGATTTTGCGGCACTTACAGCGGGCGGAGTGTGCCTCCTGACCATATTACACCTTAACTTAGCCTGTATTGCTGCTTTTCCCATTTCCCTGCAGGCCATTAGAATGTCTGGAAGGCAAACAAGGAGAGGCAGAGAGTCAGGAGCCAATAAAAGAGGGCAAGCAGGCTCTGTGTCTAGAGACAACAGTGCTGGTCGTGGACGCGGTGCATCACCATCAGCACGTGGCCATGGGACACGCTTGTCCTTCTTTTCGGCAGCTGGATGTGTTGAGCCGCATCATGCCGAAGACTTGGTAGAGTGGATGACCAAGCCCTCCTCATCCGCCTCATCCTCTCTCACCCAGGCTCAGGGTACTGGCAAAGCAGCTGCCAAAGCGTCCTCTTCCCTGGTATCAATGTCATCATCAGTCACTCCTTCCCTAGACCAACCATGTCCTCCTGAGGAGTCCCCCGAACTGTTTGAGCACAGTGTTGGGTACATGCTCCAGGAGGATGCCCAGCGTTTCGAAGGGTCTGATGATGATACCCAGCTAGAGGAAGGCAGTAGCGTGAGAGCAGAGAGAGGGGATGCTCAAGAAGGACACCAATCTGGCAGTCATGTTCCAGCAGCTGCAGCATACTGCCAGATTGGCTCCAGTGATGAGGAGGGAGGGGATGATGAGGCCACTGACTACACGTGGGTGCCTAATAGGAGAGAGGAGGAGGAGGAGGATGAGGAGGAGGCACATCTCCAACGAGGCAGGATGCCCTCGGGGGGCCAGCGTAAGGGCAACACACCGACGGAATCACACCGCAGAGCTCCGCCTGTGCAGGGTGGTGCCTCTGCCCGTTATTCAAAAAGTTCTTTGGTGTGGGCCTTTTTTGAGTTGAGTGCATCAGATCGCACAGCTGCTGTTTGCAACATATGTCTCAAGCGTATATCGCGTGGCCAAAACATCACCCGCTTGGGCACCACATGCTTGACCTGCCATGCAGCTCGTTGGCAAGCCTACCTTAAAGACCCACACCAAAGAACAAAGTTGACCTCTTCTTGCACTGCATCAGCTGGGATCTCCAACCCCACTATACCTTCAGTCCTCTCTGAAACCTGCTCTGAGAGGAATGAAGGTGTAGAATTAGGTGTGTCACAGCCAAGTACTTGCGGGCACTCTGCTAGCAGTACACCGATGTCCAATTCTAGCAGGCAAATTTCCCTGCCCCAGCTGCTGGACCGTCGAAAGAAGTTCACTCCCAGCCATCCACATGCCCAGCGGTTGAATGCTAGCTTGGCTAAATTGCTAGCGCTTCAACTGCTGCCTTTTCAGTTGGTAGACTCGGCCCCCTTCCGTGAGTTTGTGCAATGTGCGGTTCCTCAGTGGCAGGTTCCCAAACGCCACTTTTTCTCACGGAAGGCGATTCCGGCTTTCTATCGGCATGTGGAAGGCAATGTCTTGGCCTTGCTGGACAGGGCGGTCAGCGGTAAGGTGCATATTACCGCTGACTCATGGTCCAGCAGGCATGACAGGGACGTTACCTTTCTTTCACGGCCCATTGGGTCACTCTTTTGGCAGCTGGGAAGGATGCAGGACAAGGTGCAGTAGTGTTGGAGGTTGTTCCACCGCCACGCCTCCAAAATGCTACTACTGATTGTGACACACCTCTGTCCTCCACCCCCTCCTCTTCTTCTTCCTCCGTGGCCTCTTCCTGTGCTTTGTCCTCGGAACCAGCGGTGCTCCGTAGGCGTTCAAGGGGCTACGCAAGTACGCAGGGAAAAAGATGCCATGCCGTGCTTGCGCTGGTGTGTTTGGGGGACAGGAGCCACACTGGGGCAGAGGTTCTGTCTGCTCTGCAGGGGCAGGCCGAGAGGTGGTTGACGCCACGCCAGCTTAAGCCAGGAATGGTAGTTTGCGACAATGGCACCAACCTCCTCTCCGCTCTCCGACAGGGACAACTGACCCATGTGCCCTGTGTGGCTCACGTCCTTAACCTGGTGGTGCAGCGGTTCTTGGGCAGGTACCTGGGCTTACAGGATGTCCTGAGGCAGGCCAGGAAAGTCTGTGTGCAATTCCGCAGATCTTAGAATGCCAGTGCTCGCCTGGCTGAGCTGCAAAAGGAGTTGAACCTGCCCAAGAACCGCCTTATATGTGACATGCCCACCAGGTGGAACTCAACGTTGGCCATGCTGCAGCGGCTGCACACGCAGCAGACGGCCATCAATGAGTACCTGTGCGACTACGGCACCAGGACAGGGTCAGGGGAGCTCGGGTTTTTTTCACCACGCCAGTGGGGCATGATCCAAGATGCATGCACTGTCCTGGCACCATTTGAGGAGGCCACGAGGATGGTAAGCAGTGACAGTGCATGCATCAGTGACACTGTACCTCTTGTCCACCTGTTGGAACATACGCTGCGTGGAATAATGGACAGGGCACTTGAGGCAGAACAGAGGCAGGAAGAGGAGGACTTCCGTGCCTCTCAAGGCCCCCTTTACCCAGACAGTGTTCCTTCTGTCCCATCCATTGCACAGGAAGAAGAGGAGGAGGAGGAGGAGGAGGAAGAGGAGGATTGTGTCAGGATGGAGGTGGAGCCTGGCACTCAGCATCATCAGCAGCAGTCTTTTAGGGATGATTTACAGTCCCAAGAAACCAGTGGACTTGTACGTGGCTGGGAGGAGGTGGCTGCGGATCATGTCGTCCTTAGTGACCCAGAGGACTCCGGACCGAATGCCTCAGCTAACCTACGCTGCATGGCCTCCCTGATCCTGCAAAGTCTGCGGAAGGATCCTCGTATTCTTCGGATCAAGGAGAGGGACCATTACTGGCTGGCCACTCTCCTTGATCCACGGTACAAGGGTAAGGTTGCGGACCTTATCTTACCGTCGCAGAGGGAGCAGATTATGAGACAACTCCGGGAGGCCTTGCAGAAAGGTCTGTGCAACGCGTTCCCAGAGACTGGGAGGTTACAAACTCCTGGTCCTGGACAACGAATTGCTGCGGCTTCGGGCAGTCAAAGAAGGAGCGGTGGGGAAGGTGGCCGCCTGACCGAAGTGTTCAGACAATTCTTTAGTCCGCAGCCCCAAGGTATGAACGGTTCCAGCAACCATCGCCAGCATCTGATATACATGGTGCAGGAATACCTAGGGGCAAGGTCAGACTTGGACACCTTCCCCACCGAAAATCCTCTGGCTTACTGGGTCTTGAGGATGGATCACTGGCCAGAGCTTGCACAGTATGCAATTGAGCTACTGGCCTGTCCTGCATCCAGCGTTCTTTCAGAATGCACATTCAGTGCTGCTGGAGGATTTGTCACGGATCACAGGGTGCGCCTGTCCACCGACTCTGTTGATCGACTGACCTTCATAAAGAATTCTTGGATCACCACCAGCTACCAAACACCTGAAGCTGATATAACAGACTAATTTATTTTCAAATGTCACATCCCTTCAAGACTGATGCTGATGCTTAGAGACTGTCCTGTTATGTTGACTGACTATCCTCCTCCTCCTCAATGATCCGATTGACGATGATAGCTTGGAAGAACATTTTTGTTTCTGGGTGCTGCCACCAGTGGCTAAGGCCCAATTTTTCAGCCCCTGTTTAACAGGGGTGTGTTATTACAATTTTTTATGCAATGCTTTGCAGCAGGGCTCATTCCTGCACTCCAACTAGAGTATCTGGGAGTGGTTGCAGTGTCGTGGCACCAGCACCAGTGGCTAAGGCCCAATTTTTCAGCCCCTGTTTAACAGGGTGTGTAATTACAATTTTTGATGCAATACTTTGCAACAGGGCTCATTGCTGTGCTCCAAGTACAGTATCTGTGAGGGGTTGCAGTGTTGTGGCACCAGTGCCTAAGGCCCAATTTTTATGCACCTGTTTAACAGGGGCATGTAATTACAATTCTTGATCTAATAATTCACAGCAGGGCCCATTCCTGCGCCCACCAAGACTAACTGTGAGGCCTTACAGTGTTGTGTCAACACCACCACCCCCACCACCACCAAAGGCCCAATTTTTCAGCCCCTGTTCAACAGGAGCATGCAATTACAATTCCTGATCTAATAATTCACAGCAGGGCCCATTCATGCGCCCACCAAGAGTAACTGTGAGGGCACACAGTGTTGTGGCAACACCAACATGTAAGGGGCAAATTTCAGCTGAGTATATACGGCAGGCCCCTACTTTCAAACATCCAACTTACAAACGACTCCTCCTTGCAAACGGAAGGATACAACAGGAAGTGAGAGGAAATCTACCCCTAGGAAGGCAAATTCTCTCCTGTAAGAGTTAATATGGGAAAAAAGTGTCTCCTCTCCACTGATGCTTTATCACCAATTCTTGTTTCAATAAAAACCCCAAATTTTCAAAAAACATTTGTCATTAGGACGGAAAGTGAGGTGAACTGTTCTGAACAGGTGCACACTGCACAGACAGCAAAACAAATGTTACAGGGGTGATAACCCTTCCCTATGTTTTCCAAAAAGCTTAAAAATAGATTTTTTGCCTGGAGCTACACTTAAACAATGTACCTGTTCTACATAAGAACAAACCTACAGTCCCTGTCTTGTATGCACCGCCTGTATACGGCTGTTCAGAGTATATAGGGCCTTTTTTATTTTGTGTGCGGGGTTCCCCTTAATATCCATACAAGACCCAAAGGGGCTGGTAATGGGCTGGGGTAGGGGGGGGTGTGATGGGGTAGCTATGCCATTTTTCTTAAAGATTTTCATCCATATTACCGGGACCAGACATTACATTAAAGCCGCAAGCAGTTCACTTTATGCATCATTAAAATGACTGCTCCAGAAAAACGGCCGTTTTTAAAACTTCTTTTTGCATTGATACATGTCCCCTGGTGCAGAACCCGGGTTCCCAAACCCTTTTTAGGACAATAACATGCATAATAGTCATGATAATTAGCACTTTAGATTTCGAACGTTCGCATCCATTGTATTTAATAGGGTTCTAAAGTTTGTGCGAACTTTTGCTCCGTTTGCGGGTTCTGGTGCGAACCGAACCTGGGGGTGTTCGGCTCATCACTAGTGGGGATGTAGCATACTATGATGAGGAGCATGAAGTGCAGGGATAGTTAGACTCTCAGGGGACAATCGCGGGTGGAAGCTTGTTCCTTAGTTTATTCGAAGTAGAGTAATGCCTCCATATACTCCAGATGAAGGAGAATTTAGCGTGTCTGTCAAGAGACTCGGCATGCATCTCCTCCATTAGCATACTAGTATTCATTTCACTCACCCATTCCACGATAGATGGAGGGGAGGTGGTTTTCCAGTGTCTAGAGATGAGTTGCCGTGCTGCACTGAGGAAGAATTTAAGGAGATTGTGTCTTTGGAATTTGATAGTGCCTGGTAAAATGGAGAGGAGGGCAACAGAAGGGGAGGGCTTGAGAAGTTTATCGTATAGTTCAGAATAAATTTGGAAAATTTGTGACCAGAATTGGTGGATTACATTGCATTCCCACCAGACATGGCTGTACGTACCCTTTGCTGAATTACATCTCCAGCAGGTGTCCGCAGCTGAAGGAAACATGATCCTGAGGATGGTCGGCGCTCGATACCACCTGGATATCACCTTGTAGTTTTTTTCTTGGGTGTAGCTCGAGATAGATGATTTGTGGGTAAAGAGAAAGGCTTTACCCCATTCCGCCTCAGTAATGTCTCTCCCGAGTTCCTCTGACCAAACTTTAGTAAATTTAGGTAAAGAACCGTGGGTGTGGTCTAGGTTCAGTTTGTAGATCAAGGAAAGGGTATGGCGGGGGGTTTCTGGAAATGTGCATAATTGTTCAAAACTGGTCAGGGTTCTGTGGATCTATTTGGAGTTGTGGAGTTTTTTGCAGTAGGGTGTCAGGTGTATGCGAGTAAGCCAAGTCACTCGGGGGGTGTAGAGTCGCGGTTCGTCAGAAAGGAACCAAGAATGGTGTTAGCAAATTGTTGTGCCGTGGGCAAGGTAGCTCTGTCATAGTCATCTAGGGTGTGGATTGACCTGCTCTCTGGGAGGGCTGGATTGTCAAATAGGGGGGGAAGTGGGCTCGGTTCAGTGGATAGAGCATAGGTCCCCCTTCTGCGGTACCAAATTACCAGGGCGTCTCTAGTGAGGGGGGACAACGTGGAGAGAGACCTATGAGCCTGATCAAATCCCCATAGGAGAGCGCGAAGGTCTATCGAGGATAGGTCTTGTTCCACTAGGGTGGCAGCTTTGACTAGGGGGTGGGGGAACCACTCCAGGATCCGGGAGATCACTGCTGATGAATGATAAAGCTCAAAGTCTGGAAGACTCATTCCACCTTTAGCGACGGCAGAGCATAAGAGGTTATGTTTCAGAATGGGATGGCTCCCCCTCCACACAAATCGTATGGCCATAGCGCGAAGGGTGCGGAAAAATTAGGAGGGGAGAGTTATCGAGAGGGCTTGGAATAAATATAATAGTTTGGGGAGTATATCCATTTTTAGGGTGTTCATGCGACCAAACCATGACAGTGGTCTATCCATTCGGTCTTCGGTTAGGCGTCTGAGTTTCGTGAGGAGTGGACTAAAGTTTAGGGCATATATATCCACCGTGTGTGCTGGGATGGCTGTTCCTAAGTATGAAATAGACTTTTTCTGCCACTGAAAGGAAAAGTTGGTTTTAAGGGAGGTAAGGGTGTGTTGTGGAAGAGAAAGGTTCAGTGCTTCCGTTTTGGAGATGTTCAATTTATAATTGCAAAACCTGCCGAACCGGTTTATCTATGCTAGTATGGATGGGATACTGATATGAGGTTGAGTTACATAAAGTGAAAGGTCATCAGCGTATAGGGAGAGTTTACAGTGGGAGGAGGGGGTCTGGATACTGCGTATGCTCGGATTTGCTCTTATAGCTTGGGCCAGGTGTTTAATTACGAGAGCGAAAAGAAGGGGGGGAGAGGGGGCAGCCTTGCCTAGTGCCATTTGCTATCGTAAGTGTGCTTGATTGGATGCCATTCACTAAAATTAGGGCAGAGGGTTTGGAATATAGGGACATAATACGTGAGAGCATTTTCGGACCTAGTCCTATCTGGGTGAGGGTGGATTGGAGAAACGGCCAGCTGACCCTGTCAAAGGCCTTCTCTGCGTCACAGGAGAGAAGGCAGGCCGGTATATGATTACGGTGAGCATAGGCTATAAGGTGTATAGTTTTAATGGTGTTGTCCCGAGCCTCACGGCGAGGGACGAAACCCAACTGGTCTCTGTGTATAATGTCAGGTAATAAGGGAGAAAGACGATTCGACAGGATCTTGGCAAACAATTTTAGATCTATATTCAATAGGGAGATCGTTCTATAGTTGGCGCATAAGGAAGGGTCTTTACCGGGTTTTGGAATAACTACTATCTGAGCTTGGAGTAAGGAAGGGGAGGGGGGAGAGGTTCTCATTTATGGCGTTAAATGCGTTCGTTAGGAAAGGGGCCAGTTGGAGTGCGAATGTTTTGTAAAAGCGTGAGGAGAACCCATCAGGTCCCGGGCTCTTACCATTCTTGAGCTTCTTGATGGCCAGTTGGAATTCAGCTTCAGAAAGAGGGGACTCCATACATTAATCAGTGCATTTTTATAGCACTGATCGCTGTACAAATGTCAATGGTCCCAAAAATGTGTCAAAAGGGTCCAATCTGTCCGCCGCAATGTCGCAGTACCGATAAAAATTGCAGATCGCCGCCATTACTAGTAAAAAAATGCCCGAAATCTTTACCCTATGTTTTAGACCAGGGATATGCAATTAGCGGACCTCCAGCTGTTGCAAAACTACAAGTCCCATCATGCCTCTGCCTCTGGGTGTCATGCTTGCTGCTGTCAGAGTCTCGCTATGCCTCATGGGACTTGTAGTTCTGCAACAGCTGGAGGTCCGCTAATTGCATATCCCTGTTTTAGACGCTATAACTTTTGTGCAAACCAAACAATATATGCTTATTGCGATTTTTTTTACCAAAAATATGTAGAATATATATCGGCCTAAAATGATGAAGAAATTTGTTTTTGTTTTTTAAAATTTGGGATATTTATTATAGCAAAAAGTAAAAAATATTGTATTTTTTTCAAAATTGAGGTGATCAAATACCACAAAAAGAAAACTCTATTTGTGGGAAAAAAAGGACATAAATACATAAAGACATAAATTTTGTTGTGAGTACAACGTCGTACCACCACATAATTGTCAGTTAAAACCATATCGCAAAAAATGGCTTGGTCAGGAAGGGGGTAAATCCTTCCGGGGTTGAAGTGGTTATCCTTCTCTAACCCATAAAAGACAAAAGTTGACATATTGCCTGAATGTGGGTATTTAAAATCTGATACAGTGGCGTCACTAGGGTTGGTGTCACCCGGTGTGAAAAAAAAAACGGCGTCACCCCCCCACCAACTATAGTCACCCCTCAGTACAGACGCCCCCCACTAAGTACAGACCCTTCTCCATCAATATAGACCCCCTCCCTAAGTATAAACCTCCCCCTCAGTACAGACACCCACTCAGTGCAGACCCCTCCATCAGTACAGACACCCCCCACCTCAGTGAAGACCCCCGTCAGTACAGACACCCCCCTCAGTGCAGACCCCCCACCTCAGTGCAGACCCCCCAGCAGTATAGACACCCCCAGCAGTACAGACACCCCCCCTCAGTGCATAACCCCCTCAGTACAGACACCCCCCTCAGTGCAGACCCCCAGCAGTGCAGACCCCCCATCAGTACATACATCTCCCCAGCAGTACAGACACCCACCCCCTCAGTGCAGACCCCCTTTAGTACAGACCCCCCATCAGTGCAGACCTCCCCAACAGTGCAGACCCCCCAGCAGTGCAGACCCCCCATCAGTACATACACCTCCCCAGCAGTACAGACTACCACCCCAGCAGTGCAGACCCCCTCAGTACATACACCCCCCTCAGTACAGATACCCCCAGCAGTACATACATCCACCCCAGAAATACAGACACCCACCCCAGCAGTGCAGACCCCCTCAGTACAGACCCCCCTCAGAACAGACACCCCCCAAATTGCAGACCCCCCCAGCAGTGCAGACCCCCATCAGTACATACACCTCCCTAGCAGTACAGACACCCACCCCAGCAGTGCAGACCCCCCTCAGTACATACACCCCCCCTCAGTACAGACACCCCCAGCAGTGCAAGAACAAAAGGATGTTTCTGGACAGCCGCACTCTGAACAATGGTTGCCTTTATTGAATTAAGAACAGCACTACAAGTCACCACAAACAAAAAAAACTGGGCACTGACGCGTTTCACACTAAATGTAGTGCTTAGTCTTAGCTATGACTAAGCACTAGATTTAGTGTGAAACACGTCAGCTGCCCAGGTCTTTTTCGATTGCTGCGACTTGTAGTGCTGTTCTTAATTCAATAAAGGCAACCATTGTTCAGAGTGCGGCTGTCCAGAAACATCCTTTTTTTCCTGTCTTGCTGAATGCATTGCCTGCACCTGTGATATCTGCACGGTGGATTCTCATCAAGGCTCCCACCTAGAGTGGCTACCTTCTCTACCCCCAGCAGTGCAGCCACCCCCAGCAGTGCAGACCCCCCATAAGTACATACACCTCCCCAGCAGTGCAGACCCCCCTCAGTACAGACACCCCCTCAGTACAGACACCCCCAGCAGTGCAGACCCCCCATCAGTACATACACCTCCCCAGTAGTACAGACACCGACCCCAGCAGTGCTGACCCCCCATCAGTACATACACCCCCCAGCAGTGCAGACCCCCAGCAGTACATACAACCCCCAGAAGTGCAGACCCCCATCAGTACATACACACCCCTCAGTGCAGACCTCCCCAGCAGTACAGACCCCTGTCAGTACATACAACTCACTCAGTAGTACAGACACCCCCTTACAAACCTCAGAACAGCGTGGCTATCAGATAATACAGCGGTGTGTGTGTCTCGAGCGCGGGCTCCTCCTCCTCTGTGGATGTAAACAGAGAGGAGGGGAGGTGGCTTCGGTCCCCTCCACCGAGGAACACAGCCGCAGCACGAGGCACAGATCATCAGGGCAGCGGGCGGTGTTAGGTGCCGCTACCCACGGGTGTCACCCCTCTGGCGGGTGTCATCCGGATGCGGTCCGCACCCCCCGCACCTGCCTAGTGACACCACTGTTTAGATACATTAGATAGACCTTTGCCGGATGAGTTGGCTGCACCATGATAATGCTCACTAATTCTGGTTCTCAAGGGTGCACCCCACATACTGTAAATTACAGGATAGAGCTAGAACCTCCGTTTTAAAACAGTCACACAAGAAAATAAATAAGGTTCTATCTCTATCCTGTAATTTACAGTATGTGGGGGTGCAGTGGTATTTTAGTATGAAGATTAAAAATCCACCAGACTTCTCATTGAAGAAACCTGCGGTGTAAATCTTCACTCCGGGGTGGATTTTTTACCTTCTCTAACCCATAAAAGACAAAAGTTGACATATTGCCTGAATGTTGGTATTTAAAATGTTTAGATACATTAGATAGACCTTTGTCGGATGAGTAGGATGCACCATGATAATGCTCACTAACTCTGGTTCTCAAGGGTCTCATGGTGCACCCCCACATACTGTAAATTACAGGATAGAGATAGAACCTTATTTATTTTCTTGTGTGACTGTTTTAAAACAGAGGTTCTATCTCTATCCTGTAATTTACAGTATGTGGGGTGCACCCTTGAGAACCAGAATTAGTGAACATTATCATGGTGCATCCTACTCATCTGACAAAGGTCTTTCTAATGTATCTAAACAGAGATCGCACAGTAGTAAGGAAGGCATCATGAATGACAGCCTTGTTTACTACTGTTACTGTGATGGCTGTGATTGGCCACAGTGATCAGATAGTACCAGGGCCACTCACAGTGACCCGGTGCCATTATCAGTGATCACCGATCGTGCCGCTGCGCACCCCAGAGTGCATGCATGAGTAGAAAGAGTTGGAAGACGTTATATGATGTCCACCCAGGATAACAAAGCTCCCGCCCATCCGTATTATTGCAGTAAAAAAACCTAAAAAATATACTGTGCCATGGATTCCCCTTTAAATAATACATCTTATAGTGGCAACCCCTGCTGTTCCTTCCACTTCCATGTGCAATTAGCACAGTTAATATATAAACAATAACAAATATTGTTGAACAAACTACCAAAAAGTGAGCACTAGGTACTGATAAAAACACTACACATCATATATAAACAAATTTAGTGAAACCTTCAATAGGTGAACTCCCTATAATCACCCCTACAACCATAAAGTATGATCAAAAGTGAAACATATATAAGGTAATAAAAATCATATATTACCACCACTAATAAAAGTGCATAAACCAAAAAAGTCCATCAATAGTGCCAAAGTCCATGTGTTGAACTTCCTAAAACATGCTCTGCACACTTCATGCAAATGAGACTTGCTGCCTCCAACCAGTACTCCTCCATGTGTCCACACCACAACCCCCTATCCAGCTAGGACTCACCAGATCCCTAGACCCAGGTTGAAGTGGGTCTCGCTGATGACACTGTGTACAGCAAAACGCGTTGAAGTGGGGACACGGTATGTCTGACGTTACATCCCAGAACGGAGTTCTCTCTGATCCGCCATCTTGTTGGTGGGTGAACAACGATCCAGAGAAAGACAATACATTGCTGGATCCAGCTGGTGTTGGCTTAGGCACGTTTACTTGTGAGTAGAGAATTTTTTGACTTTCTGGAGGCATTGTATCTAACACATGGTTAGGCACGTTTAGTTGTGAATAGAGAATTTTTTGACTTTCTGGAGGCATGGTATCTAATACATGGGTTGCGCTATGAACCTGCATTTTGTGGTTTATCCTTACATTTGAACAAACGTGGAGGGGGACACCAGAGAACCAGTCTCATCGCCACCTATGCTTAGGAATACTAAAAAGTGTTTCTAGACCCACTTTAACCTGGATCTAGGGATATGGTGAGTCATAGCTGGATAGGGGGTCATGGTGTGGACACATGGGGAAGCACTGGTTGGAGGCAGCAAGTCAGTGACAGAGTACACTGGCAGCACATATATGGCTGTAAAATCTATTATTTTTTTTCTTTTAAAATTAGGTTGAATTATACAGCAGCATCCCAATATGACTGATTCATTTCATTAAAAAAAAGGCTGCTTTCCATTATATCAGTGACACATGCTTTTCCACAAAAGATACCGCAATCATTTTCAGAAAAGAGCCAGTAAATTTGGCATTTTATATTGTAGGCCTGTAATTCTTAGGAATAACTCACTTAAATCTGTCCAAACAAAAGTCTAGTAGACATCCCGGGTATGATAAAGTTTGAAACACAAAATCATTAATTATAATATAATAAATAACCATAAAATAATTATAACAAATAATAATATAATAAAAATAAAAAATATTCAATAATGTAATCAAATCAAAAACACTGAAATTTGCTCAGTTGCAGAATTGTCGCTGTCATTAGATTTAGTGTTTGATGACGAATTTCCCCACAAATCGCTATCGCTCAATTCTGCAAGTGATTCTAATTAATTATTACTGTTTTCTAGCTGGTCTAAAAACCACTTTTGACATAAAGGGACACTTTTTGGTTGCTATGGACAATCTCCAGTTTCCAGGCAGAAAAAAATGTCATTATAATATAAAAGTGCATGCAGGGCACTGGACAGACCACTAGGGACAAAGGGGATGTGTAATTTTGTTATACAGTACTGTAATCTGTAAGATTACAGTATACTGTATGTGTATTGTGTTTTTACTTTTTTGAATTTGGAGCCGATCTCCGCCCCCGTGCACCGCAACGTCACAGGGAATGGAGCTCCCTGTGTGAATCGAGCGAGGAGACAGCTCGCACACACAGCGGGGAGACATCGCAGGATCCAGGGGACAAGGTAAGTAACTTTCCCTGTATTCTGCGATGCAGCCCGAGTCTGGCTCGGGGTTACCACTAATGGTACTGAAATCTCACCCCGAGCCAGACTCGGGAATACCGCCAGGGAGGTTAAAAGATTATTTTGGGGTAGATCTGCACATACATTTTTTTGAAACTATGATTTTCCTAAAAGGATTTCCTGGTCGTTGTTGACATCATCAGAACAAGAGAAGAAATCCCTAGTATTCAACCAGAGAGAAAAAGTATGAGGGGTCCCTAAATCTTTAGTCCATTTTGTTTAGTTTTAGATAGAATAGAGGTGAGTTACAATCTCACCCCCAGTGACAAAGTCGGAAGTGACGAAACGCATCGATTGTGGCTACATGGCAACTATATGTTGAGGCTGGGATGGTGATCTGATGCCCAGCGAATGAAGCAGTGGTGAGATCGCAGCACACAGCTGACCGGCATGTTTGTACCATGTTACAAAAGGCTTTTTTTAACTTTTTGTGATGTACGTGCAATATATATTTTGATAGATCAATATCCGAGATGATTTTACACTATTGGAGGCTCTGTCTTCACCTCTATTCTTTACATGTGGAGTCAAATCCGGGCATGTGAACGGAGTGTGGCGTTTTACAGCAGCTTTTCAATTTATTTCCTGAGCTTATTTTCCAAACACGAGAGTGAATGGCAACATCATCTGGTGAGCTTGTTTTCTAACGGGAGTTGATCTCCCATGTATCACTGTGGTGGATGAATTGGTGTCGTCATCTATATATTTTTTGCACTTTTTAAAAGGACTGTTTTTTTTTATGCTTGCCGTGGATTTACAAGATTTTTTTTCACAATTCATTTGTGAAAAAATATATTTATTTGATTTGTTTTTTCGGCTATAAATCATTTCCAAAAAAACAAATGTAAAAAAAAACAAATCTATTCATCAGTTTAGGCCGATCTGTATTCTTCTACATATTTTTGTTAAAAAAATCCCAATAAGCGTATATTGATTGTTAGGCGCAAAAGTTATCACGTATACAAAATAGGGGATAGATTTATGGCATTTTTATTATTATTATTTTTTTTACTAGTAATGGCGGCGATCAGTGATTTTTAACAGGACTGCGATATTGCGATCGGACACCTAACTGACATTTTTGGAAAATACGTTTTTGGATGATGGATTTTATAGGCACAACACTAACTATGTCGTTTTTAAAAAAAAAGTATATAAATGTATTTATTTACAGAAACATATGAAACCATTTTAAAAACATTGGCTATCCACAATTGTGCCTTAAAACATACAACACACCACCTATGTATCGTAGAGAACAAGAATACTTAGTAGTGAGAAACCAAAAGGTCACTCTCCAAGAATTTGATGTAGTAACGTAATTTAGGAGAGGGGGTGTGTCGTGGTTCAGCTAAGCTCTACATGTTACGCGTACTCAAAAGCGCTTCTTCAGGAGCTTAGGGCATATTCTATGAATAGAGAATCACAGTTAAGTTTCTAACATATAATTAATAATTATAATACACAGTATTGTTAATACAATAATACTTTATTGGTATACATTTGCTGCTCAGCCTCCCCAGACCAAACTGTACCAATTGCCACAGGTAATCTATCTAACTGACATTTTTGACACTTGTTTGGGAACCAGTGACATTATTATAGTAATTAGTGCTAAAAATATGCACTGTTATTGTACTAATGACACTGGCAGGGAAGGGGTTAACATCAGGGGCGATCAATGGAGTTAAATGTGTTCCCTGCAGGTGTTTTCTAACTGTATGGGGGATGTCACTGCCAGGAACGATTGCAGGTGGCGAGCAGACATCGAGTCCGCCGGATCCGCTTGTTGGCTCTGCACTAGCCAATGGTAGCCCACAAAACTAGTTCCCAAGCTGACATACACCTATGGCAATTTGCGGGATCGTGCCACCTTGCCGCAGTATAAGGATGGCGGCTGGTCGGCAAGCATTTAATAATTTCACAGTACTACTTTTTTTGGAATTATCCTTCTATTTATTTCTAATGAACCTGTAGCTTTTAAGAGAAAACAATTAAAGCAGAACTCCAGGTAAACAGCTAAATACACAGATGACATGCATAAATTGGAGCTGTTTTACCTGACAAACTAATTTTATTTTTGTCCCTCTAGCCCCGATATTTACACTGATCCACCACAAAGAACAGCCCTGTCTGGCAGGAGAGAAAGTTTGATTTTTGCCTGCTGCAGTTTAATAACACTTTTACAGGTCCTATACCTCCCCCAGCTTGCTACTGGACTGTAAAAGTAAAGCAACAGACCAATGAGGTCATCGCTTTGTCACTTTGCTATCTTATCCTATCAGCATGCTCCTTGTACAGTAAGATAATCTCCTTGTGCTGTTTATTCTACTCTAAGCTCTGTTCTACAGGGACTGTAAGAGACTGCTACCAGTTCAAATTCAGGTACTTACACCACTTGCATTAAAAACATTTTTTTAATGATGTTCTAATGACTACAGAGCCACATTAATGTGTACATTTTTATATCTGCTTGGAGTTTAACTTTAAATAAAACTAAAATAAAAATAACACACAGGTGATTCTAGTTTTTTTTTTTTTTAAATAGCTGCTATTAATAAAAATGTCCTTTCTTGCAAATGACGCCAATTTGTATTAATTGTAAATTGCAGAATATGTAAAGAAAGGTTTTTAATATTTTCATCACATTATCACTAAACCATAAAGTACAAGTTGAAATGTGTTATCCTCACAAAAGAGTAACATTGGGAGCAGTATAAAATAACAAATTTCTTAGGTTGTCAAGTACAGTACTACACCTGGGGGTTGGAGATGTCCTTAAAAACTTTCAAAATGTATTTCTCTGCAGTCTTAGCATACATTTTGTTATATTTATCATATTTTCTTTCACTCTGAAACCAAAAGCTTTCATAACCTTTAAAATTGTTCCATTATTTCTTCTTCTATGTTAGCGCTCTGATTTTTTTTTCAGTTCACCTCTTTGGAAAGAACAGCCAGATGATGAAAACCACTGACTGCGGAGTCCTGTGGATATCCTTAAAAGAAAGCCTTTTGTTCCTTGGTAAAACCAAACTGTAGGCAATGCTGCCGTATGTCACCACTACAGCTCTGAAAGGTAAAAGGAAACCTCTAAACTCACCTTACTTGCGTGTTGGTCCTAGTCCCACCAGGTGTATACTAACCGACACAGTTTAGCTGCAAAATGTCCAGGGTTTGGTTTCTCATAATCTCAGAACTCTATCACTCATCACACTGCTCCCTGGCCAACAACTGGGCATCTGCCACCCTGGCCCAGGGTTGCCAACCGCCATTAAATTTACTGACAGTTTGTAAAAATCTGTAATTTTTTTACAACTGCCAGTAAATATCAAGGGCTGATAATTTCATGCTGTGTTGACCTTTTATGTGTAAATCAAGCTAATTACTTTGTTATAGGTATTGTCAGTGTTTCCATATCATGTTTATACTGTTTAAATATTAACTGTGTTAGTTTCCAATAGGAGTTCTGTAATTTCTTAGGTTATCAGTAAAAAATGTGTTCCGCCGGCAAATTTTCCATGATTTGTCAGTAAAAAATGCTGCGGGAGGTTGGCAACGCTGCCCTGGCCCACGCTCCCTGTGCCTTCCTATTTGGCAGTGACTGACCATTTGGTAGTCAGAACCAGGGTGCAGTGATCAGAAAGAGACATGTCAGTTATTGGCTAAAAATGTATTTTGGTCAATAAGGTTAATAGGAGACTATGGGGGTTATTTACAAAAGGCAAATCCACTTTGCACTACAAGTGCAAACTACGGGGGTTATTTACTAAAACTGGAGAGTGCAAAATCTGGTGCACTTCTGCATAGAAACCAGTCGGCTTCCAGGTTTTATTGCCAAAGCTTAATTAAACAGGCTGAATTTAGAAGCTGATTGGCTACCAGATTCTGAGTGCTCCAGTTTTAGTAAATCAACCACTACAAGTGCAAAGTGCACTTGAAATTGCACTGAAAGTGCACTTGGAAGTGCAGTAGCTGTAGATCCGAGGGGGACATGCAAGGAAAATAAAAAACAGCATTTTAGCTTGCACATGATTGGATGATAAAATCAGCAGAGCTTCTCCTCATTTCAGCTCTTCCCCTCAGATCTACAGCGACTGCACTTCCAAGTGCACTTTCAGTGCAATTTCAAGTGCACTTTGCACTTGTAGTTTGCACTTGTAGTGCAAAGTGGATTTCCCTTTCGTAAATAACCCCCTTGGGGTTGATTTACTAAAGGCAAATAGGCTGGGGCGTGGCCTGGCGCGCGACGAGGATGGCAGCACACTAGAGGAGCTCCTCAGCACACACGACCATTAGAAGCCCTACACCCGACCACAGGCTCTCAGATGCCGGGCAGAAGGCTGTATTCAACTCCCCGCTCCCACCTGCGCCGCAACACCGGATCATCCGCAGCGAAAAACATAGCGGACATCTTTAAAACTCAACAATCAGGCCGCAACGGATCTCCGAGACCCAAGATGGCGCGGCCGCAAAACGAGGAAGACGACAGTGAGGACTCCCGACCAGCGCCTGTAGACTCTAACAGGGGTAAGCCTGCACCAGACCACCCCTTAACGTTGGCAGATATGTCTGTGATAGCCGCGGACATCAAAGCAACTTTCTCAGCGGCTATCGCGGACTTGAAAACGAGCATGATAGTCATTAATGAAAAAATGGCGGCGGTGGAGCACGCAGGTCAGCACAGGGACAAGGCCATACACAGGTTAGAGCTTACCACACAGGCCCAAACGCAGCATTTCATTGACATGAATCGGCATATAGAGGATTTGGACAATAGGGGCAGGAGGTGCAACATTAGGGTGCGGGGGATCCCCGAATCTGTCGAGCATAAACAGATTGTCCCGGCCCTCAGGAGAGTGTTCAATAGTCTATTAGAACGCCAAGAAGATATGGAGATAGACTTCGTACGGGCACATAGGGCTCTTAGACCCAGAAGCTCTGATTCAGCACCCCCAAGAGACATCATATGTTACCTGCAGAGCTTTGGCCTTAAAGAGGATATTATGCGCAAAGCGCGGAGAAATTACAGGATCATTTTTAATGGTGCGACAATAATGTTGTTTCAGGACCTGTCCCAGATAATTCTGAGAAACAGACGGGCCCTACACCCCTTGTTGGATCGTTTGAGAGAAAGGGACCTGAAATACTCGTGGCGCTTTCCGTTCGCTTTGACTGTATCTTACAATGGTCACTTGCATATATTACGTTCTCCAGCAGACCTTCCTGAGTTTTGTGAATCACTAGATATGGAACATGTAGCCCTCCCTGAATGGTACGCGGAATTTTTACACACTCCTCTGGAGAGGAGCCCTCCCGCCTCTCCCTTCATGTCACCTGACACCAGACTCTCTAAGAAAGCTAAGAAGGGGCGAGGTGGGAGTAGCAGACCCGACACACCGGGCAGACATGCGGGGCCTTCCAGGGACCGAAACGCAGAGTGACACTCCGCAGCATTGCTGGTACTCCCCTACTCCATGTTCCTGCTAACTGCCTTACCTTTCCACCTGTGGTGAGACCTTTGTTCACGCTCTGATCAGCTACCATTACTCACCTCACCCATGTTGCCGTGTTGGTAATTAATGTCTGACTTGGGCCCTCCGGGGTAACTATTCACCGCCTCCCTAACTTGAATCCAGGCTGGAGTCCTTTCCTGACGCACAGATCGATCTGGAATACTGAGGATTGTTTGCGTCTTTATACAGCCATTATACCTAATCAACCTCTATGATCGGCCTCATTGAAATGAATGTCGGAGTTTGACCTTTGACCCCTCTAATGACTTGCCCTGGACGTGGCTTAATGTCAGAAAAATTCCCCCCCTTTTTTTTTTTTTTTTTAAATATATATTTTGTCAGCCGCAAGGTCTACCTTCTCATCCCAAGAGATGTAGCCTTGCTCCCTAAGGGGTTTGTATCTGCGACGCCCAGATCTTCCAACCCCTATCGAATGCTTCAACTCTCTTACAGACTTATCGTGGAAGATTCTGGGTGCACTTGGTCCTCCATTTTCCGCTAATGGGGATCCGCATGTACACAGACAATATATATGCCTATAAGTCTTTGTTCAGCGGGCCAGAAGGGGTTTGTAACTACACTTATCCCTGATGCTCCCTTTTCTGTGAGCGGTTGTTTATTGTTTATTGTTTTTTGTTCATTTTCTGCCTAAGAAAATTTAGTTACACCATGGTCGGGTGTACAACACATTGAATTGTTTAATATGTTTTCTCTAACTTGGTTGTGTGGGCGGTGATTGGGAGGATCCTTTCATTTTATCGGGTCTCCCTTGACATCGCTCTTCTGGGTGGGCTGTCGTCGGGTCGTGTGTCTCCCAACGACCCCACAGAGAGCTCCTTGCTCCCCCTTTTGGGAAGCAGGGATCTCTACTATAAATTGGCAACTATCCCTTCCTGAGGGGGGTTTTTGACCGCTCAGGAAGTGGGACGATTTCTACGCCATCTTCTTATTGTGTCTTTCTCTTTGACCTTCTGTTTCTTCATAAATCTTTATTTCTCCCTTCTCTCTTTCCCCCCCTCCCCCCCTCCCCTTTTTTTTTTTTTACCAAAAAGTCTTTTTTAGAAGTGCTGTTGGATTGTTGTCTTAGTTTTCAAACACAGATACTAATTCCCACGGTATAGTCTTCATTTTGATTTATTGCAGAGTGATCCTAGGGACACCTCCTTCTGACCCCGCTCATGGCGTACTCTTCCCTGGGGCAACGCCCCACGGTGATATCGCATAACATCAGAGGCCTAAACATCCCAGAACGCCGCTCCACTCTTCTGAAGGAACTAAGGAAAGGTAGGCCCCATTTTGTATTTCTTCAGGAGACCCATTTCAAAACACGCCAGATACCGAGACTCACAGATTCATATTTTACTAGAGCGATCCACGCCACGAATGATGAATCTAAGACCAAAGGGGTATCCATACTGATCAGTAGAGACGCCTCTTTTGAGTTGTCTGAACAACTCTGTGATACGCAAGGTAGATTTGTATTCCTGAAGGGGACATATGCAGGCACACCTGTAACACTTGCAAACGTGTACTTTCCAAATAGAGCCCATGTTAAATTCTGTCAGAAAATAGTCAGGGAACTCCAGGGGTTTGCGGCTGGTTGCACGATTCTTGGGGGGGATTTTAATGTGCCTCTGAATCCCCTCTTGGATACGTCCAATGGCAAGACATGTGTCTCTTATAAGATCCTCAAGAAGTTTAAATCGCTACTGCAATCCTTGCAATTGATAGACACTTGGCGCTTCCTTGACCCGGACGGCCGTGATTACACCCACTTTTCTGTTCCCCATTCAAGATATGCCAGATTGGACTATCTGTTCATAACACAGAGGGATCTTCCCAGGGTTTCGAGGGCACATATAGGTCTTCAGACGATCTCTGATCATTCCCCCGTATCCCTTTCACTAGACATGTCACGTGTGACCAAACAACAACCCACTTGGCGCCTGAACGCCTCGCTATTGACTGACCCAGATCTACTACCGAAAATCTCAGCCGAACTAACAAACTTTTTTAAAACTAATATCACCCCAGGGATGGACCCTTTGATCGTATGGGAGGCCCACAAATGCACTATTAGAGGGATGTTGATTGTGCTGGGTTCTAAACGCAAGAAAGAATGGGAGGCCACCATTCAGACTCTGATTACGACGATCAATTCCTTAGAGACACAACACAAGCAATCTCTGTCGATAGACTCTGCTACTCGGCTGTTAGAGACTAGGTGGGAATTACAGTTGTTACTTGATTCTAGAGCGAAGCGCATGCTATTTTTAAAAAAATAATAATTACTACGAATCCGGGAATAAGACGGGCAGAGTGCTGGCCAGAGCCTTGAAGGAACATGCTTCCTTCAACAATATTGCCGGTATCAGAAACTCAGCGGGGAAACTAGATGTTGCATCAGAGGCGATTGCGGGACATTTTCATAGTTTCTATTCTAAACTCTACAACTTACCCCCCCAACATAAACAGCCACATATGGAAGGAGACAGGACACAGATTATCCAAGAGTATTTAGCTAAAAGTGGTCTTCCAGCTATATCAGTGCTTGACTCTATTTCACTGGAATCCCCAATTTCCTCCTTGGAGCTCAGACAGGCTATCAAACAGCTCAAAACTGGCAAAAACCCTGGACCGGATGTGTACTCGGCAATCTACTATAGGACCTTTATAGACACCCTAACGGAACCGCTGACAGAGGCTCTGAACTCCCTGTCTGGGCCCAAGGAGATCACTCCCGACTTCCTGACCGCACACATAGCAGTGATTCCGAAACCAGGAAAAGACCCCGGTGA
Organism: Rana muscosa; assembly: GCA_029206835.1. Taxonomy (NCBI): domain Eukaryota; kingdom Metazoa; phylum Chordata; class Amphibia; order Anura; family Ranidae; genus Rana; species Rana muscosa. Next base: position 18,705,664 of record JARGYO010005626.1, read on the forward strand.
ATGTGCTAACTATAGGCCCATTTCCCTGTTGAATTTAGACGTGAATTTGTTCGCAAAGGTCCTGGCCTTGAGGTTGGGCCCACTTCTGCCAAAGCTAGTTGGTTTGGAGCAGGTGGGCTTCATACCTGGCAGGGAAGCAAAAGATAACGTTACCAAAGCGTTGCTTCTGATTCATGCAGCGAAGGTGCGAAAGATCGAAGGCTTTCTCCTCTCCACTGATGCGGAGAAGGCCTTCGATCGGGTGGCATGGGACTTCATGTTGGCAGTATGTGCCCGAGTAGGCCTGGGTCCGCACATGCTGTCGTGGATTTCAGCATTATATAAGAACCCCTCTGCATACCTAAAAATAAATGGTACTCTATCTAAAAAAGTATCCATCTCTAATGGAACCAGACAGGGATGCCCATTGTCGCCCCTGTTGTTTATTCTTTCATTGGAACCTTTCATAAGGACGATCCAGAATAACCCGACGGTTCACGGTTTCCAGATTCAGGATAGGGAGTTTAAAACGGCAGCATATGCGGATGATCTTTTATTCTTCCTGACCGACCCAACATTGACCGTCCCCAGTCTCTTAAAAGAATTCGCCCAATTTGGCTATTTAGCAAACTTAAAGATAAATTATTCGAAATCGGAAGCACTCAATATTTCACTCCCAGAAGCTGTGCTTTCCCTGACTAAGGCCAACTCCACATTTCGGTGGGATCCCATCGCCCTCCGGTACTTAGGAACATGGCTGACCCCACAACTACAGTCTATTTACGAGGTGAATTATCCCCCCATGCTCAAAACCTGCGAAACAGATCTCAACAACTGGCATCTAGGCACCTTCTCATGGTTTGGTCGCGCGGCCATCATCAAGATGGTGGTCCTGCCTAAATTTCTATACCTGATGCGCACCATACCTACCAAGATCCCTCCGAAATTCTTTAAAGCACTAAACTCCATCATTCTGAAATTTTTATGGCACCACAAGAAACCAAGGGTGAAATTAACTACTCTGATGATGCCTAAAGAAGCAGGTGGGATTAATCTACCGAATTTTAAAAACTATTATTACGCAGCACATATAGCCAGGGTCATCGATTGGCACTGCCACGACGACACGAAAGATTGGGTTAAGTTGGAAGCGACCTTAAGCGCGTTTCCACTCATGCACTCACCATGGATCCCAGGGTCGGGCCTTTTCTCCAGTCTAAAAAGCTGCCCGATCACACATAATACATTAGACATTCTGAGAACACTAGTTAAAAAGAATAAGACAAATATCACCACGATCCCCAGCCCTCTGACCCCGCTGAAAGACAACCCTGACTTCTCCCCGGGTATTCATAACTCCACGCTCCATTCAGCAACGACTGGTATCTCCTTACGTATGGGTGAATGCTTTCTAGGTACTAAGGTTAGAAACTGGACATCCCTTAAGACTGATTGCGACTTACCCCACCTAAAACAGTGGACTTATTTTCAGATCCGGAGTTACCTAGGTAAGTTTAGAAACTCTCAAGATCTTTACAGACCTCTGACCGAGATGGAAGAGGCCTGTCATAACAAAACCCCAGTATTTAAGGCCACCTCTCTAGCATATTCCTGGTTGCAAAACCCGGGAGATATGGGGGAGAATGTACATAGGAGAGAGTGGTCCGAGACCTAAACACGGAGATATCGGATAAACAATGGAAATATGCAAGCATCTTGGCACACAAATGCTCCATAAGTACTAAATTACAGGAAACCAGCTATAAGTTACTGACACGGTGGTATCACACGCCCGTAAGACTGCACAGATGGGATAGCCAAAAACCTGAGATATGTTGGAGATGTCAAAATGAAAGGGGCACGTTAGCTCACATTTGGTGGCATTGTGCTCCGATCACCAGCTACTGGTCAGAAGTTCGGACACTGATTAAACAGATCACTGAAACTAAGCTAAACCTAGATGCTGCATGTTGCCTGCTTCATATATCCAGTTTTTCACTTAAGAGATACAAACATTCCCTGACAAAACACCTTTTGAATGCGGCCAAGTCCCTAATTCCCTTGTATTGGAACTCGTCTCGAGTCCCATCCATTTCTGAATGGCTAAATAAAGTGGGGGAAATAGCCACCATGGAAGACACCCTGGCCCAGGATGGTGGTAATGCGAAGAAGTTTCACGACATCTGGCAACCGTGGTTTGATTTTAAATATTCTCGGGAATATACACATGAGGGTAAGAACACACCCTCCTAAGACTGTTCGTTACAGTAACCTCTCCTGCGGCTGGCCCTTAGAAGCTGACCGCCTTTTGAGACCAATCCGTCTACTCTTCGTAATAAACGTAATACCCCCCCCTTTTTTTTTTTTTTTCTCTCCCCTTCTCTCTTCTTCCCCCCCCTGCTTTGATTTGCTTACCCCCTACTTTCTCTTTCCCTTTTCTTAAATCTAAACACTGCTTCAATTGAGATAGCGGATGTTGCAATAATGTTTGCTCAGAAAGTACAGGCCGATATTGCTCTTTTATCCCTTCTAACTAGAAGACACTGTTGCGTTCTCACTTTTTGACTATGTACAGATAAACATTACTTCCTTTGAAGTTTGCTCAGAGGACTGGTAGTAATAACGTGTAATAGCTTTATTTCTTCACTATTCATTCACCTTTCTCATTGTCAGTCATGACTCACGCCCGTGACTATCGCCTGACAGCAGTCTTCAGCTAAACATTGACACCGTTTTTTTGCCACAATGTACTGTTTCGATCGCAATGTTTGCAGTTGCATCTGCGTCCTTTCATAAGTGCACTTCTGTATTGTTTTTATTCTTTTTCTTAATAAAAACTTTGAATGAAAAAAAAAAAAGGCAAATAGGCTGTTGACTTTGCAAGGGAAGTTGCACAGTGTATTGGAATTTTCTCCAGAGCTTAGTAAAGTGGTGAAATGTCACTTTGCAAAGAATACCCAATTAAGTGCAAGGAAAATCATTTTTAAAAACAGCATTTTCATTCACATATGATTGGAAGATGGAAATCAGCCGAGCTTTACCTCTTTCACTAATCTCTGGGTAAATTCCCTTACAAAGTGTTGCAGTCAACAGTTTTTGCTCTCTGTGTATTTTTTCTTTTTTTTTCCTTTTTTTTACTAACAGCTGTAAAAGATGGGAAAGTGTTGTTTTAAGTGTTTGCTTTAAGTACACAAATGTGTACATAATCCAAAAAAGCGTGCATATAGCAAATCTGATGTGCAGAAACTCATGGCAACATGTCCGATTTCAATTTCAGAATGAAGCCAGATGACTGTAAAATAGATTTGGATTCTGGTTAAATTTTGTCCTTTTTTTGCCTGTAAACCTGACAATCCTAATACTAAATGGATAGCAATAGTGAATGATTCTTAACAGCTATTAAAATGTATGAGAGTTTTTAAGAGCTCCTGCCAAGCACCTATAAATAATGCCTTGTCATGACCTAGGCCTCATGTGACAACACGTGTTTTATGTCAGTGTGTGCTGTAATGGCTTTAGTGCTTTGCCTTTTCCACACCTAACTATAATGTTATATTTCTATCCCATCCTTCTTATGACCTTCCAAACATGTTTATATCTAGTAATTTATCTATTCAATTATCATAATAATATCATTTGAGAATACTAACCAAAAGTCAATGTCATATCAATTCAGTTCCAGTAAATAGGATAACCGTGAACATCAACAAAAGGAAAACAAAAATGCTAAGGATGCATAAGTAATAGATGTACCTATTTATATTAGAATATGTGGCCAAGGATGTTCTGATGTAAGGTGTCTAGATTTCTTCAGGAAAATTCAAAGAAAGTGTATAGATTTCTTATGACCATGAGTGTTTAGCATTGTAAGACTATTTTTACAATTACTTGGAGGTAGCAATCATTTCTCTAGGAGCAGTATTGGTAAACACCTTTTAACCATTTCGGCACTAGGGCAATATTTCAATTTTTTTGCACACGTGTAAAATCTGAATTTTTGGCCAAAAACCCCAAGAAGATTATATATTTTCTGAAAGCAGAGGCCTTGCATAATAAGAAAAAAAAATTGCAGTTGCAGTTTTTTTTATGTTGCACAATATTTTTGCAATTTTTTATCAAATGCATATTTTCAGAAAAAATATAATAAAATAAATTTTAGTGCACACAAACACAATATAATACCCTTTTTTTTTGTAAAAAAAAAAATACAATATGGGGTTGCGTTGAGTAAATATATACCAAACATGCCAAGTCTTGCACCTGTGATATCGCAAAAAAACAATGGTACCCAACAATCTTTATAGGCGATGCTTTAAAAAGCCTTTACAGCTCATTTGTTTAGAGTTAACTGTAAGCTCTGGTGCTAGAATTATTGCTCTCACTCTGAAGTTCTCAGTGGTACCTTACATGTGTAGTGTGATTGCGTTTTTTACACACACATGTGCACCCTATGTCGCATTTGCATTTTTGGGTGTGTACGGGGTAACAGGCATTACATTTAATTTTTGTTTGTCTGTTTTTGATTATCAATACATTTTATTAACATTTTTCTTTCTTTTATTGAGTGAATATGAGATCACAATACAACGTAATAATTATTTTACCTTTTTTTTAAAAAAATTACCATTATTGCTATTACAAGGGGCTAACAAACCACCATGTGACAGAATTTAGACAGGTGACAGATACTCTTTATGAAGACATTGGGAGTCTAATAGAACCTCAATGTCGTGCTGCCTACATTGTAACGATCAGGGGATATACAGCTGCTTTACAGCCGGGAGCCGGCAGGGAAAAATAAGCACAAGCTGAAGGCTGCTATTGCAGCCATTAGCTTGTGCTTAACTCTTCACTTTCTGGATGTACTACATACATCCAAAGAGCTGAACTAGTTAAACAGAAAAACCTGTATATTTTTGTTTAGGAAAGCACTGAGTGCTTGTATTTTTAGATTTTTTAGGTATGTATAAATACGCTTTCACATTTCATTATGTCTTATATTGACTTCATGTTGCACATTAAGCTGCACTGTAGAAATGTATAAATGCACTTATCCTTAGTGACCACTTCACTGTGTTTTTTCACTGTGTACAGCCTGGCTAATACCACAACATTTTGCAAGTTCTATTCCTCCCATGTACTTGGCTTAAGGGTGAAGTTTATTCTGCTTATATAAAAAATACAGTAGATATTCCCATGGTACTTAATAGATTGACTCCTTAACTGTTGCAAGGCACTGAAAGGTTACACCATAACCACAAAAATAATAAGTAGTGCTGCACTGTTATAAATAATAGTTAGCTAATAAATAATCAATTTATCTAATTAATATTACACTGTTGGTGTAAACTAAAAAATCCATACATAATTAAATACAAAGGTGACTAGGTTCTAAGTAATTCATCATAGTGAAAAACACAGTAAAGTGCTAAATTCAAAGAAATTACAGTGTGCACATGTGCAAATCGCATAAATAAATATAATTAATAGTCTTAGTGGGGGGATGGGCCCAAGTGTTGAAACCCCTCTGAAAAGTGATATACAGTCAGGTCCATAATAATTGGGACATCGACACAATTCTAATATTTTTGGCTCTATACACCACCACAACGGATTTGAAATGAAACAAACAAGCTGTGCTTTAACTGCAGACTTTCAGCTTTAATTTGAGGGTATTTACATCCAAATCAGGTGAACGGTGTAGGAAATACAACAGTTTGTATATGTGCCTCCCACTTTTTAAGGGACCAAAAGTAATGAGACAATTGGCTGCTCAGCTGTTCCATGGTGAGGTGTGTGTTATTCCCTCATTATCCCATTTACAAGGAGCAGATAAAAGGTCCAGAGTTAATTTCAAGTGTGCTATTTGCATTTGGAATCCGTTTCTGTCAACTCTCAATATGAGATCCAAAGAGCTGTCACTATCAGTGAAGCAAGCCATCATTAGGCTGAAAAAACAAAACAAACCCATCAGAGAGATAGCAAAAACATTAGGTGTGGCCAAATCAACTGTTTGGAACATCCTTAAAAGAAAGAACGCACGGGTGAGCTCAACAACACCAAAAGACCCGGAAGACCACGGAAAACTACTGTGGTGGATGACCGAAGAATTCTTTCCCTGGTGAAGAAAACACCCTTCACAACAGTTGGCCAGATCAAGAACACTCTCCAGGAGGTAGGTGTATGTAGTTCAAAGTCAACAATCAAGAGAAGACTTCACCAGAATGAATACAGAGGGTTCACCACAAGATGTAAACCATTGGTGAGCCTCAAAAACAGGAAGGCCAGATTAGAGTTTGCCAAACAACATCTAAAAAAGCCTTCACAGTTCTGGAACAACATCCTATGGACAGATAAGACCAAGATCAACTTGTATCAGAGTGATGGGAAGAGAAGAGTATGGAGAAGGAAAGGAACTGTTCATGAACCAAAGCATACCACCTCATCAGTGAAGCATGGTGGTGGTAGTGTCATGGCGTGGGCATGTATGGCTGCCAATGGAACTGGTTCTCTTGTATTTATTGATGATGTGACTGCTGACAAAAGCAGCAGGATGAATTCTGAAGTGTTTCAGGCAATATTATCTGCTCATATTCAGCCAAATACTTCAGAATTTATTGAACGGCGCTTCACAGTGCAGATGAAAAATGACCCGAAGCATACTGCAAAAGCAACCAAAGAGTTTTTTAAGGGAAAGAAGTGGAATGTTATGCAATGGCCAAGTCAATCACCTGACCTGAATCTGATTGAGCATGCATTTTACTTGCTGAAGACAAAACTGAAGGGAAAATGCCCCAAGAACAAGCAGGAACTGAAGACAGTTGCAGTAGAGGCCTGGCAGAGCATCACTAGGGATGAAACCCAGCGTCTGGTGATGTCTATGCGTTCCAGACTTCAGGCTGTAATTGACTGCAAAGGATTTGCAACCAAGTATTAAAAAGTGAAAGTTTGATTTATGATTGTTAATCTGTCCCATTACTTTTGTTCCCTTAAAAAGTGGGAGGCACATATACAAACTGTTGTAATTCCTACACCGTTCACCTGATTTAGATGTAAATACCCTCAAATTAAAGCTGAAAGTCTGCAGTTAAAGCACATCTTGTTTGTTTCATTTCAAATCCATTGTGGAGGTCTATAGAGCCAAAGAGTTTAGAATTGTGTCGATGTCCCAATATTTATGGACCTGACTGTAGGAAGTGTATTTTCCTTCTTATTGTGCAAAACAATGCAGTGTGCAAAAGCGACTTTTTTTCTTCTGCGCAGAAGATTTAGATTGAAAAAATAAAATAAAGTGCAAAGTGACTTCTCCTCTTCTGTGCTGCACACTATAATGTAAGGTGGCCTATTACCTTACAGCTGTAAGGTAACAGCGTATATATATATATATATATATATATATGGCTTTGGAGATTGCAGGTATTCCCACTATATATCCTGATGGTGATCCTGATCTTGCTCTGGCACTTGCAATATGGTAATATATAACTGCTCCTTTAAGGCCAATCGCGGCAATGGTATCGCGCTTTCAGTTGATGTGCATAAAAAGTATATGGGGAAGAAGAAGGGGGAAGTCCAGATGGTGTAGTATGTTTTTAAAACATTGTATTGTTTAAAAGCTTCAGGTACTCACATTTCACAATAGAAAAATAATTGAATTCACCACGAGCAGCGATCTCGCCGACATCACTTCCGGTGTCTGTGTGTCCCGATGCGTATCATCACAGTCACGTGACTTCATCAGGGGAACCCACTTCCCACTGCTGGCATTGGTGGTGCTGCTGGCACTGCTGGCTGTAACAAGAGTTGAACTGCTTCTGTATGGATTTCCCCACTCGCCCCTCCCCCTGCCGCTATGAACAGTGACAGAGTAGCTGTGTGTATCCCTGTCCCCGCTCTCCTCCTCTTCTGCCACTGTACAGAGGAGCGGGCTGTGTGTCTGTGCTTGTGAGCCTTTGTAGATCGCCAACTTGGCGTTCCGCAGGACGTGGAGTCTATGCCCCAGTCTGCTTCTTAACCACAACCCCTGATGGTGGGGATGGACTTGCAGCAAGCTGGAACCAGGTCATGGCCCCCAGATATGCCCAGCTGAGGATACAGACACTGCTCGTGTGTGCAGAGTGCAAACAGCAGTACACAACAGGAGATCCAGGAGGCAAACTGAGGTCAGAACTGAAAGCAAACAAGCACAGACAGTGAACAAAGCCGGGGTTGGTACACGGGTAGACAGGCATAGGATACACAAGTAACAAGATAACGCTCAGAGAACTGTGAAGCTGCTCAGGTAACATGGGCTACACTGAGCATGTCTTATATAGGCAAGCAAACTAGGAGGCAGGCCATGAAGTGTTGTAAGAGAAAGAAATAAATGCCCACAGAATAGCAGGTGACACCCATAGGTGAGCACAGCCAAACCACACATGTGAAGGGATCAAGGTAGTACTGCAGCAAGGAGGTAAGAATACAGAAGGAAACTGCAGGCTAACTTGTGACAGTGTCCTCTGTCCTTTCACTTCAAAGCTGCTGATGGTGCAGCTTTGTCTGTGTGTTCCCTGACTCTCACCTGACCCCTCCTTCCTGGCAACAATGGCTTTGAGCCATTCAGGGGGAAGGAGGATTTACTAGGCAATCAATCCCCTGATTGAATACAAATTAGGGGAGACTAATTGAGCTGCAGTCTTTGATACCCAGGATTCCCTGCACAACACAGGAGGAGAGACAAACAATTCTAGAGAGATCTGGGTCTTTTGCAGGAGTAAGTTAAGCAGTAAAGACCAGTGTCCGAGGGAAAGATAGAGTAAGAATGAAATGTATAAATGTCCAGAAGTGTAGTCTAAAATTTCAGAAAAGGTTCCGTCCCCAAAAATAAGGTGTAGGAGGAAGCCCCCTAGGTCATAAATATAATGCCAGGCAAAGAAAGTAATAATAATAGCAATTATAATAGTTATTCAGTAATATCGTGGAACGTCAGAGGATTGAACTCTGGGTTCAAGCGGGCTCTGATGTTCCAATATATAAGGAAATATAATCCGCAACTAATTATACTACAGGAGACACACCTAATGGGAAAAAAAACAAAAATGTTAAAAAAAGCCCGGATACAAAAGGAATACCATGCCACCTATTCATCCTATGCCAGAGGGGTATCAGTATTAGTTAATAAATCCTTTTCTGGAAAAGTGGAAAAAGCCTACATAGATTTACAGGGAAAATATGTGATCTTGGTATATAAGATCGGGCAACAAAGATGCATAATGGTGGCATTATATATTCCTCCTCCTTTTTCGGTTGAAATCTTAAATGAGATAATGGAAAAAATTATTCTATATCTTCCAGCAAAACTGATGCTCATTGGAGATTTCAATTCAGTGATGTCCGCTGAATTGGACAGACCGAAACCCTCAAAGAAACACTCAGCCGATTTATATAACTGGGCACAAGCAACGGGGCTAATAGAAATATGGAGATGGAAAAATCCAGAAATAAGAAGATATTCCTGTTATTCTACATCTTATAAAACAGCATCTAGAATAGATCTGGCATTTGCGGACTCTGCAATGTTAACAGATATTATAGATGCTGAGTACTTACCCAGCGGCCTGTCAGACCACGCCCCTCTGCGGGTGTCAATACGCATTCCCACATTTAGAGATACAGCACTGTGGAGGTTACCCGCACAATGGGTGACATACCCAGAGATAGCAGAAAAAATGACAACCATAATAAAGGAATATTGGGAAGATAATGAGGGATCGTCCTCAGTGGATATAGTATGGGATGCGTTTAAGGCATGTCTACGAGGACAATATATCTCAAATATTGCAGCAGTAAACAAAAAACAGAAGGCTAAGATACAGGAGCTACAAATACAGGTAGAGAGTGGTAAGGAAAAATATAGTCAAGACTCAAGTAACCTTACCTTGGATTTAATGATGGCCACGCAAAGAGAACTACAATTACATATGGAGGAGATAACAAGACTAGAACTATACAAAAAGAGGCAAAAAAAATTTGAACTTGGGGACAAAAATGGGAGGTTCTTGGCGAGACTGGCACAACAGGAATACCAACCTACAATCATAGCAGAAATAGAAACGTCAGAGGGAATAAAAATAAAAGAACCAGATGAGATTTTGAGGGCCTTTGGTGAGTACTATGCAGGATTATATGCCTCTTCTCTCCCCTCCGGTCTCCGCCTGGAAGCCATGTCGGACTTATTGGACCGGGTGGCTCTCGGGTGGTTATCGGATATGGAGAGGGAGGCATTGGTGAATCCAATTACAAGTGGAGAAATTATAAAGGCTATGAATACATTTCCAGGAGAAAAAACACCAGGCCCAGATGGAATTCCTGTTGAATTCTATAAAAAATATAAAGAGTTACTAGCACCAAAAATAGAAAAGGTATATTCAGAGGGATTGCTGCAGGGTATATTGCCAGACTCAATGAGAAAGGCACATATAACCCTAATATATAAAGAAGGTAAAGATCCAAAACTGTGCCCCTCATATAGGCCAATAGCATTACTGAATATAGACTTCAAAATATTAACAAAAATCTTAACATCTAGACTTCAGCCTCTATTAAAATCTATTATAGACTCAGATCAGACGGGATTTATGCCACAGAGAACGACAGATGTAAATTTGCGTAGACTATTCACGAATATACACGCACATCATAACTGTGAAGGATCTAGGACGATAGCATCCCTGGATATAGAGAAAGCTTTTGATACTATAGAATGGCCCTTTCTATGGGAAGTACTTAGAAGAATGGGGTTTCCTCTAAGATGTATTAATTGGATTCAAACAATATATAGAGAGCCTATGTCAGCGGTTAAACTTGGAGGAAGGCTGTCATTCTTCTTTCAGCTATACAGAGGTACAAGACAGGGCTGCCCTCTCTCTCCAACACTCTTTGCGGTGGCAATAGAGCCAGTGGCAGAGGCTCTGAGGATGTCACAAGAGATTCAGGGACTTCGAATAGGAGGGCTGGAGGAGAGGGTAGCTCTGTATGCAGATGATATGCTGCTGTTTCTGAGGGATGCAGGTCCGTCATTGAATGGGGCATTGGAGTTATTAAATACTTATTCACGGTATACAGGACTTAAAGTAAATTGGGGTAAATCATTGTTATTTGCTATAGATCAAGGAGCACAGGATACAGCAACCCCAGACTTGCCACTGAAATGGGTAATGGAATTTAAATATTTAGGCATAGTGATATCGCGACAAGTTGAAAGATTTAAAACGTTGAATCTAGATCCAGTACTACAGGAAAATAAGAAAAAGTTAAAAATATGGGAAAGGCTTCCCCTGTCTTTACTAGGACGTATAAATCTGATAAAAATGAAGATTCTTCCTCAGCTGCTATATTTGTTTAGAAATTCACCGCAATGGTTACCAAAAAGTTTTTTTAAACAGCTACATAGTATGTTTTCTTTATTTATATGGCAAAATAAACTGGCTAGAATAAAATTAGATATACTTATGTGCCCGGTATCACAGGGAGAACTGGCTTTTCCGGATTTGTATAGGTATTACCTAGCAGCACAGTTGGTAACAGTAGGAAGGTGGATGAATCCGGATAGATATGATCCCGCTACAATGGTGGAGGCTGCAGTAGTCCAGTCTCTGGAGGTGCTGCAGGCACTACCATTCCGCGGGTTGAAAAATAGTCGAGATTTGACTCCATCAATAATAACGACAGTAAAAGCATGGAAAGCTGGTATGATAAGAGAGAGTAATCCAAAATCAGAGAATATACAAATAAATGATGCGCTAATCACCAACCAACTAATATGTGCACACTTAAAGATATTCAGATCCTCCGTGCTGAATAAAATAGTGATATGCCTTACTACCACAAAAAATCAAAATTCCCCTATCCACAAGTAGCATAGATAGTATTGTGGAGTAATTTCTTGACCATTAATATGCAAAAATCCCCAGGTCCATATGCAAATGTATCACTGAACAATACAAATCTTCATAAAAAGAACCATAAACACTATAGTTTATGCAAAATTATTCCTGTGAACGGCCTTCTCCTTCTTATAAACACTCCGGTTTTCAAGGTGTTGCCATATACATGTGAATAGAAGAAAGGAAACAGATCATTGCGCAATATGCTTAACACAGGCTCAACCTTTCACAGCTGCAGCCCGTACTCACATAACCTCCAAAGATAATCAGCATTGATCAGCTCAGTTTTCAGTGTGCTCCTCACTCAGACTGCTGCTGCAAGCGTCACTTAGGCTCCTCCCCCTACACGTTACATCACTGACACGTGACTTACTCATGGGTAGCATGTGATCCTACAGCGTGCCCTTATGTAGAGGACAGCAGATCGCTTTGCTAATTGCCATGGTGATGGTCTGAATTTACAACACATCATTGCTGTCAGCGCTGATATCTCATCATTCAAATGAACAAACTTTTAATAGTACATGATCAGTACAAATACATGCATAAAGCCGCACCTCATTAATACAGGTTTGCGACATATACAAACAACTTTAAAAACCTTATGGTAAAACTGATTTAAAACAAATGGATTTTAGAAAATGCAACACCAGGCCCTCATGTGGTGCAAAAGGGAACTGCTGGCATCATATGCATATACAACAATAAATGACATTAAAAACATTAACAATTACAACATTTGGGTTAACTCACTCCCCTCCATGTCATACCATGGTGATCCGTATCCACAGATTGGAAGTTGTAGTGTATAATGTCAGTTAAAAAGTTTAAAAATGTATTATTAAAACCATAAATACCGATAAAATGTGTATAGCATCTGATCCCATGTGACTCTACTCATTATCTCATAACTGTAAATCTAGCCTATAGTAAGAGGGACCTATCCATACCCTATTACTCTAATGTGATGTGGTAATGGATATCCATCCAAGGATCCAAAAGGGATATTTTCCATATATGTGTTTGATTGACACAAATAATTAATAATCTGAAATAAAACAATTTAGATCGAAACAGGCTTAGAGAAAATGACGAGAAAGAGAAGAGAAAAGGGGATGATCTCAATTCTATATAATCACTTATTTAAGATAGAACTATCAAATACGAACAAACTGTGGGAATGTTGGTTAAGAGACATTCCAAGATTATCAACAGAAAACTGGGGAAAGATATATAAATTTCCATTTCAGATTTTAATTTCACTTAGAGATAAACTAATTCAATTTAAGATAACACACAGGAGCTATTTCACACCATATAAACTATCTAAAATATCAATATCTAATTCTCCAAACTGTTGGAGATGTGAAGGTACACCTGGAAATTTTATCCATATCTTCTGGACCTGTCCGAAGATAAGGGTATTCTGGAGAAAGATTCTGAGAATAATTGATAAAGTCACATCAGTTTAACTTAACCCAGAGGCAGAGATCTGCCTACTGGGACTAGTTGAGGAAAACACACTTTCTATAGAAAGAAGAACACAACTTGGTCTTCTTCTCTTTTATGCACGGAAGACAATAGTGCTGAACTGGAAGAAGGCCGAAGCTCCCCCATTGGCACAATGGAAAAATCTAGTAAATAGCAACCTGATACTGTATAAAGAGACATACTGCAATAGAGGAAGGGAGGAGAAATATGGGAAAGTCTGTGCAAACTGGATAGAGAATACCATGACAGCTGCAGGAGAGGGGGATGGGGAATTGAGATAAAACTACACCAATGGAGGAAAGGGTTATGGAACAAACAAACCTATTATTGTGAATGTTAGGATGGATGGGATGAATTGCTGCCGCTTTTTTCTTTTGTTTATTGTTGGATGTGAAATGTAAGATGTAAAATGTATAATTTTATAGGATGTATAAGATGTAAAATGTATGATGTAATGTGAGAAAGAAAAGGAAAAATTAATAAAGAGAATTGGAAAAAAAAAAAGACCAGTGTCCGAGTTTCTTGCAGTGTGGGGATCAGAGGGCACAAACCCACCACTGGGGTACCTGTGCCTACGATAGAAAAAACACAGACCTGTTGTTGGTGTCTGAGCATAGCACCAGTGGGACTGGGCCACTGGGAGATCACTCACTGAGCTGGGACTGGAGCTTGTTTCTGTGAGTGTCTACAGCAAGGGAGAACCAGTGAGGATCAGAGCTGAGAGACTGGGCCTTTGTGAGGACCTGTTCAGGAAAATTGAGTCACCGGATCCTTGGTATCTAAGGACTGCAGACTGCCAAGTGCTTGTGGTCTATTTTTTTTAAAGTACTTTAGAGTGGTAACATACTAACTTTTAAGTAACACAGGTGTGTCAGTGGGGTCTAAGCAGTAGACATGTGCAATTAGATTTGGTCCGAATACAAATTCGGATGGAATTTTGGTTATTCAGAGATTTGAATGTACCCAATTTTCTGAATAAAATAGTAACAAATAGTACTTCCAATTTTTCAGAACAATTAGAATTCGGATCGGTCGAAAAAAGATCGACTGATTTGAATTCTGTGTAAAGAAATAGATGGTTGTTAAGCAGCAGGCTGGAAAGCCATCCGCCCGCGTACTTAACCACTTAACAACCGCTCACTGTATATATACGTCGGCAAAATGGCACGGACAGGCACAATCACGTACCTGTACGTGACTGCCTTCGTATGGGTGGGGGGTCCCATTGGACCCCCCTCCGGTACAGTGTGCGGTGGTTATTTGTTCGGGAGCGAACCGTGATGAGGGAGCGGCAATTTGTTTCTGGCCACCCCCTCGCGATCGCTCCCAGCGAATGATATGCTTCCTCTGCTGTGTAAATGTAAACACAGGCAGAGGAAGTGAGGTCATCTCTCCTTGTGGCGGTCTTTTCGTCCGCAGCTCCGAGGAGAGAAGACACAGGTTAGTGCACCAACAGCCAACTGACATGTATGCACACATAGGCACACAATTAACCCCCCAGTCACCCCCAGATCACCCCCCAGGTCACCCCCCAGCCCCCAGTCACAGTGTCACTGATTGCAGTGATCATTTATTTACCGATCGCTGCATTTAGTGTCATCTGTGACAGTAAAAAGTTGCAGGGCAGTTAGGTTTAGGCCCCTTTAGGTCCAGGGTAGCCCCCTAACCCCCACCCCCATATAAAGGTTTAACCCCTTGATTGCACCCCAGGTAACCCTTTCATCCCCTATCGCCAGCGTCACTAAGCAATCGTTTTTCCGATCGCTGTATTAGTGTCGGTGGTGCCCCTAGGTAGCTAGTTTTTTTTTTAGGTTCGCCACAGGTTTTTATAGCATCAGGTACCCCCATATATTATATAATAAAGGTTTAACCCCTTTATCGCCCCTAGAGTTAACCCTTTCACCAGTGATCACTGTAATAAGTGTTACTGGTGACACTGGTTAGCCAGTTAGTTATTTAGTTATTTAGGTTACCCGTCAGGTTTTTATATAGTGCCAGGTACCCCCATATATTACCTAATAAAGGTTTTAACCCCCTGATTTCCCCTAGTTAACCCTTTCACCAGTGATCACCGTATAAGTGTTACGGGTGACGCTGGTTGGTTAGTTTGCTTTTTATAGCATCAGGGCATCCGCCATATATAACCCAATAAAGGTTTAACCCCCTGATCGCCTGGCGGGTGATATCAATTAGGTTTTAGTGCCAGAGAGGGTCTGCGTCACCCCAGGCAGCGTTAGGTTAGTGCCAGTAACGCTAACACCCACGCGCAAAGCATACACCTCCCTTAGTGGTATAGTATCTGAACAGATAAATATCTGATCTGATCAGATCTATACTAGCGTCCCGAGGAGTTTAGGGTTCCCAAAAACGCAGTGATAGCGGGATCAGCCCAGATACCCGCTAGCACCTGCGTTTAGCCCCTCTGCCCAGCCCAGCCCAGCCCACCCAAGTGCAGTATCGATCGATCACTGTGACTTACCAAACACAACACACATAACTGCAGCGTTCGCAGAGTCAGGCCTGATCCCTGCGATCGCTAACAGTTTTTTTTGTAGCATTTGATATATTTGCTGACGACAGTCAGGTGCTTTTTTTCCTGTGAATCTTACTAGTGTACCCCTAAATTTAGAGCCCAAAATGGCAAATTAAAGGTACACTAGTAAAGAGGCCTACGAGATTCTGAGCATGACAGATAGTGAAGAGGAGGTCACGGATCTGTCAGATTCAGGCTCAGAATACCTTCCCGTAGAAGACAGCGGTTCCATGTCAGATAGCCCGGGCGATGAAGATGAGGTCCCTGCTAAGGTCAGGCGTACCCGACCCCGATCTTCTAAAGGTTGTTGAGGAGCAAGAACCGCAGGTCTCTCATATCATGGAGCAGAGTAGTAGTAGCGCCGCTATTCCTTCTGGTGAACTGGCAAGCACCAGCGGCCTAGTACAGCCTGGGCGTACATCCAGCACTGCAGTATCACGTGGTGACGCGGCGAGTCCCATAAGTGCAGTTCAAGCTGGCGAGGTGGCAAGCACAAGTAGTGTCCCGCTGCCACCAAGAAGAAGAAGACAAAGGCAGGCCCGTCGTGCCCATAGTGCCCTTCCTGCAGAATTTGCCTATCCTGATTGGGTCCCCACCACTTCTGCAGCACCCGTACTTCCCCCATTCACTTCCCAACCCGGTATTCAGGTGGAAACAGCTGATTTTATGCCACTTGATTTTTATTCGCTGTTTTTCACGGAAGATCTCTATAGATCTATTGTGGACCAGAGTAATTTATATGCTGGTCAATTCATCGCCGCTAATTAGGGATGAGCTTCGAGTTCGAGTCGAACTCATGTTCGACTCGAACATTGCCTGTTCGCCCGTTCGCCGAACAGCGAACAAATTGGGGTGTTCGCGGCAAATTCGAAAAATCTATGGGAGAAATCTAAAGTGCTAATTATAAAGGCTTATATGCAAGTTATTGTCCTAAAAAGTGTTTGGGGACCCGGGTCCTGCCCCAGGGGACATGTATCAATGCAAAAAGAAGTTTTAAAAACGGCCGTTTTTTCGGGAGCAGTGATTTTAATAATGCTTAAAGTGAAACAATAAAAGTGAAATATTCCTTTAAATTTCATACCTGGGGGGTGTGTATGATATGCATGTGAAGTGGCGCATGTTTCCCGTGCTTAGAACTGTCCCTGCAAAAAGTGTCATTTTTGAAAGAAAAAAATGCATTTAAAACTGACTCGCGGCTATTAATGAATTGTCGGCTCCCGGCAATACATACAAAAGTCATTGATAAAAAAAAAAAAAAAAGCGTGGGGGTTCCCCAGAATTCAATTACCAGGCCCTTCAGGTCTGGAATGGATATTAAGGGGAACCCCGCCGCAAATAAAAAAAAAATTGACGTGGGGTTCCCCCAAATATCCATTCCAGGCCCTTCAGATCTGGCATGGATTTTAAGGGGAACTCCACCCCAAATTTTAAAAAAAATGGCGTGGAGTCCCCCTAAAAATCCATACCAGACCCCTTATCCGAGCACGCAACCTGGCCGGCCGCAGGGGAAAAGGGGGGGACGAGAGAGCGGCCCCCCCTCCCTCCTGAACCGTACCAAGCCACATGCCCTCAACATGGGGAGGATGTCCCCATGTTGATGGGGACAAGGGCCTCATCCCCACAACCCTTGCCCGGTGGTTGTGGGGGTCTGCGGGCGGGGGGCTTATCGGAATCTGGAAGACCCCTTTAACAAAGAGGACCCCCAGATCCCGCCCCCCCCCCCTATGTGAATTGGTAAGGGGTACATTGTACCCCTACCATTTCACGAAGAAAGCGTAAAAAAATGTTTAAAAAAACACACAAACACCTTGAAAAAGTCCTTTATTTAAAAAAAAAAAACATTCCAGCGGTGAAATCCAGTGTCCCGCGGCGATCCCGATGTCCAGCGCTGTCCGTCATTGGTTGTGCCTGAGCGGACCTGATGGGGAACTCCCTCTCAGTATTTTAAATGTATAGACCCGCCCCTTCTAAAGTTCCCCATCAGGTCCGCTCAGCGGACCAGATGCGGAACATGAGAAGGGGCGGGTCTATACATGTATTACCAAAGTGAGAGCAGTTCCCCATCAGGTCCGCCTCCTCGGTATGTCGGACCCGCCTACGTCATTGGCTTGAGCGGGGAACTTCCTTCACTATGTAAATTTAAATTTACATAGTGAAGGAAGTTCCCCGCTCAAGCCAATGACGTAGGCGGGTCCGACATACCGAGGGGGCGGACCTGATGGGGAACTGCTCTCACTTTGGTAATACATGTATAGACCCGCCCCTTCTCATGTTCCGCATCTCGTCCGCTGAGCGGACCTGATGGGGAACTTTAGAAGGGGCGGGTCTATACATTTAAAATACTGAGAGGGAGTTCCCCATCAGGTCCGCTCAGGCACAACCAATGAAGGACAGCGCTGGACATCGGGATCGCCGCGGGACACTGTATTTCACCGCTGGAATGTTTATTTATTTATTTTTTTAAATAAAGGACTTTTTCAAGGTGTTTGTGTGTTTTTTTAAACATTTTTTTTACGCTTTCTTCGTGAAATGGTAGGGGTACAATGTACCCCTTACCAATTCACATAGGGGGGGGGGCGGGATCTGGGGGTCCCCTTTGTTAAAGGGGTCTTCCAGATTCCGATAAGCCCCCCGCCCGCAGACCCCCACAACCACCGGGCAAGGGTTGTGGGGATGAGGCCCTTGTCCCCATCAACATGGGGACATCCTCCCCATGTTGAGGGCATGTGGCTTGGTACGGTTCAGGAGGGAGGGGGGGCCACTCTCTCGTCCCCCCCTTTTCCCCTGCGGCCGGCCAGGTTGCGTGCTCGGATAAGGGGTCTGGTATGGATTTTTAGGGGGACTCCACGCCATTTTTTTTTAAACTTGGGGTGGAGTTCCCCTTAAAATCCATGCCAGATCTGAAGGGCCTGGTAATTGAATTCTGGGGAACCCCCATGCTTTTTTTTTTTTTTTTTCTCAATGACTTTTATATGTATTGCCGGGAGCCGACAATTCATTAATAGCCGCGAGTGAGTTTTAAATGCATTTTTTTTCTTTCAAAAATGACATTTTTTGCAGGGACAGTTCTAAGCACGGGAAACATGCGCCACTTCACATGCATATCATACACACCCCCCAGGTACGAAATTTAAAGGAATATTTCACTTTTATTTTTTCATTTTAAGCATTATTAAAATCACTGCTCCCGAAAAAACGGCCGTTTTTAAAACTTCTTTTTGCATTGATACATGTCCCCTGGGGCAGGACCCAGGTCCCCAAACACTTTTTAGGACAATAACTTGCATATTAGCCTTTATAATTAACACTTTAGATTTCGAACGTTCGAGTCCATTGTATTTAATAGGGTTCTAAAGTTTACACGAACATTTTGTCTGTTCGCAGGTTCTGGTGCGAACCGAACAGGGGGGTGTTCGGCTCATCCCTGCCGCTAATCCCCAGTTGCCTTCCATTGCCAGAGATTGGAAACCAATTACGGTTTCCGAATTTAGGACCTTTCTGGGCCTTTCCCTCAACATGGGCACACATACATTTTCGTCAATACGTGCTTATTGGTCCACGCACCCAATTGACCACATGCCCGTGTTCTCTGCCTCCATGCCCAGGAAACGATATGAGCAGATTTTGCGGTTCATGCAATTCAACGACAATGAACTTTGTCGTCCACGTGGAGACCCTGAATACGACTGGCTCTACAAAATTCGGCCCCTCATAAACCACTTCAAGCAGCCACCGCGGAAGCAGCCTTATGTTCCCTGCAACAGGGTCGTAGGCCCGTGGAGGACTACGTGTCCGAATTCAGACGTTGGAGTTCGGACACGAATTGGAACGATGCTGCCCTGCGCCACCAGTTCCGTATGGGCCTCTCCGAGCCCCTTAAAGATGAACTGGTTCGGGTCGGCATCCCAGCAACACTGGATGCTCTCATTCTTCAATCTACCTTAATTGACAGACGATTAAGGGAACGAAGAGCTGAACGTATCGCTGGCCCTTCTCGCCCTGTATGGATGCTACCCCGTGTGTTCAACCCTGCTCATTCAGCTCCTATGGCTCCTGTTCACCCCTCTGCCGATGCTCCGGAACCGATGCAACTTGGCCTGCTTTGCCCTTCGCTCATCCCCTGAGGAACGCCAACGATGACGACTCTACAACCTCTGCCTCTACTGCGGGGAACCTGGACACTATGTGAGGTCCTGTCCCGCAAAGACCCGTAAGTGTCCTTCTATCTCTTCTACCTACTCACCTACTCCGTTTGACAACGCAACTCATCTGGCTGTCTCTGTCTCCCTACAGCTTCCAGGAAGGAGTATACAAACTACCGCCATAATTGATTCCGGGGCCTGCAGCGGTTTTATGGACTCTTCCTTTGCCAGCAGATTCCAAGTCCCCCTGCAACCCAGAGCTAAGGGACTTTCTGTGCACCTGGCCGATGGGTCGGCTATTAAATATGGGCCAGTCACGCAGGAAACTGTCCCTTTATGTGCAACCATCTCCGGTAATCACCGGGAGTTACTTTGCCTGGACATCATTGAGTCCCCCCTATTTCCCATCATACTGGGCATGCCCTGGCTGAGGGCACACAACCCACAAATTGACTGGGCCACAAGCAAGATCAGCTTCCAGTAAGGCTGCACGGCATTCCTATGAACATTGTATCGGACCGGGGGGTGTAGTTTACATCCAGGTTTTGGAGGGCGCTCTGCGAATCTTTAAAAATTGACCTTTCTTTTTCTTCAACTTATCATCCCCACACCAATGGTCAGACGGAACGCACAAATCAGACCCTGGAGCAATATTCACGCTGTTTCTCTGCCTTCTCCCAAGACGACTGGGTACCATTATTACCCCTCGCCGAGTTCGCATACAACAACTCCATCCACTCTGCTACCAAGCAATCACCGTTTTTTGCGAACTACGGCTTCCACCCTCTGTTCCTTTCCAATAACATTCCGGAGTGTGCGGTTCCAGCCGCCCAAGAGACCCTGAACTTCCTCAGTACCAACAGTAAGTTACTTCAGGAAACAATGGCAAGGACTCAGGAGCGTAATAAAGAGGCGTTCGACAAATAAAGGAGGGGGGAACTTAACCTAACACCTGGGGATCAAGTCTGGCTGTCCACAGTGAATCTAAAGATGGCATGCCCTTCTAAGAAACTGGGCCCTAAATTTGTGGGTCCCTTCCCTGTGACAAGGAAAATTAATGATGTGGCATATGAGCTGAAACTACCGGAATCTTTTCGGATACACCCGATATTTCATGTGTCTCTACTCAAGCCTGCAGTTCCAGATCCCTTCCCTAATCGAGGTATTGGCCCTCCTGAGCCCGTGCTCATTAATGGTGAGGAGGAGTTTGAAATTGAGTCCATCCTGGATTGCAGGAAAAGGCGCAACGAAATCCAATACCTGGTTAAATGGAAGGGTTATGGCCCTGAGGAAAACTCAAGGGAACCTGAAAAAAACATTCATGCCAAGAGACTGATTATGGCCTTCAAAAGGTCTCATCCAGGTAGGCAGGCCCAGTTGGGCATCCGGAGGCTGCCCGTAGGAGGGGGGCAATGTCAGGAAGGACGTTCTCACAATCATCCCAGCAATCTGGATTCCAGAATACCTGTGCACAGGAGACCTGTTCGGCGCACGCGCATGCGCAATAGCGGCGCGCGGGTGCGCGATAGCGGCGCACGAGCGTGCGCAGATGCGCGATAGCGGCGCGCGCACCTATGACGGTACTTGGCGCCAAGACTGCCTATTTAAGAAGAGCTGTCACCTTGCTTCCTTGCTGTCCGGCCTACAGCGTTCCCCTGAGACCCTTACTGCCTGAACCTCTGATTGTGTTACTCTGATACCTGATCCGGCTTCCCTTGACTTCTCCTGTTTGCTGCCTGCCTTGACCCCGGCTCGTCCCAACTTCGCTCCTGCCTGCTCCTTTCAACCAGTTTGCTGCCCGCCTAATATACTGACCCGGCTTGGACTTTAACTACTCCTGGATCCTGCTTGCACCTGTCTGCCTGCTTGTGTCTGACCCGGCCTGTCTTCTCCAAGCCTGCCTCCTGGTCCTCTAGTGTCTGCTGCGGACCACCGCACGCCTCCATCAGCTACCTTCAGTTGCAGACTGCTGCTTCTATCTCCGCCTGCTTCAGTTCCTGCCAGGCACTTGTGTCCCTTTGCCCTCTTGAGCCCCTGTCTGCTCTATCAGGGGTTCTCGAGCCAGAGGTTTACGAGAGGCCACTCCCTGCACGTTGGGCTCACCTACCAGATACGTGACAATGCTATTCAAATTTTTTTTTTTTTTTTAGGATAGCACAGTAGAAGAAAAATATATAGAAATTGTTTATTCCACACACCTCCAGATATGCATAACACACTGCAAAATAATTTTTGTGGCCCTAAATGGGGCTTTTTGCAAGACCACAACACACCCACAGTACGTAACCGCTGGATCGCACAGCTACAGAACTGCAGAAAATGCTATTCCAAAAAAATGTTGTTTTTTTAGGATAGCAGAGTAGAAGAAAAATATATAGAAATTGTTTATTTCACACACCTCCAGATATATATAACACACTGCAAAATATTTTTTGTGGCCCTAAATGGGGCTTTTTGCAAGACCACAACCGACCCACAGTACGTAACCGCTGTATCGCACAGCTAGAGAACTGCAGAAAATGCTATTTAAAAAAAAATTGTTTTTTTTAAATAGCACAGTAGAAGAAAAATATATAGAAATTGTTTATTTCACACACCTCCAGATATGCATAACACACTGCAAAATAATTGTTGTGGCCCTAAATGGGGCTTTTTGCAAGACCACAACACACCCACAGTATGTAACCGCTGGATCGCACAGCTACAGAACTGCAGAAAATGCTATTAAAAAAATGTTGTTTTTTTAGGATAGCACAGTAGAAGAAAAATATATAGAAATTGTTTATTTTACACACCTCCAGATATGCATAACACACTGCAAAATAATTTTTGTGGCCCTAAATGGGGCTTTTTGCAAGACCACAACACATCCACAGTACGTAACCGCTGGATCGCACAGCTACAGAACTGCAGAAAATGCTATTCAAAAATTTTTTGTTTTTTTAAGATAGCACAGTAGAAGAAAAATTTATAGAAATTGGTTATTTCACACACCTCCAGATATGCATAACACGCTGCAAAATATGTTTTGTGGCCCTAAATGGGGCTTTTTGCAAGACCACAACACACCCACAGTACGTAAGCGCTGGATCGCACAGCTACAGAACTGCAGAAAATGCTATTCAAAATAAATGTTGTTTTTTTTAGGATAGCACAGTAGAAGAAAAATATATAGAAATTGGTTATTTCAAACACCTCCAGATATGCATAAAACACTGTAAAATGTTTTGTTTTGCCCTAAATGGGTCTTTTTGCTAGAGTACATTAAAGTGCAAATGTTTTATTTATTTTTTGCCCTAAATGGGTCTTTTTGCACGAGCAAAATAAAATGCTAATTTTTTATTTATTTTTTTGCCCTAAATGGGTCTTTTTGCAAGAGCACAATAAAGTGCCTTTTTTTTGCCCTAAATGGGTCTTTTTGCAAGAGCACAATAAAGTGCTTTTTTTTTGCCATAAATGGGTCTTTTTGCAAGAGTATGGAAATGGTGTATCTCTCAACGTAACATATGCAGTGCTGGTGCACTGAGATTGCAGATAAAAGTTAGATTTTCTCTGACACTGGGCTCATTGCACTGTAAAAAGTCTGTGCACTGCAAGACAAACAGGTAAACCTATGCAGATCGCTGAGTTATTAGATCTCTGAATCTGGACTCCTATATAAATCTCTCTCCCTGAAAGCATCATCAGGAACCTTCCCCTACACTGTCTCTCTATCTTTTCTCTCAGATTGCAGAATCAGGACTAACTCATGTATTTCAATCTCTCCCTAATAAGCAACAGCAGCCAGGAACCTCTCCCTATTCTGTCTAGCAGAGTGACGTGCTGTGCTTTGTGCCTCTAGCTTATATAGAAGCTGGGTCACATGCTGCACTAAGCTGGGTCACATGCTGCACTGGCCAATCACAGCCATGCCATTAGTAGGCATGGCTATGATGGCTTCTAAGGGCACACCAGCTAAACAAAAGGTGATTGGCTGGCCCCTGAAGCTTTTCTAAATGCGCCATTACATCCCGGAACACCGAACCCAAACCCAAACTTACACGCAATTGTTCGGGTTCGGGATCGGGTTCGGAAAACGCTAAAGTTCGGTATTACTTTACAGTTCGGGTTCGCTCAACCCTAGTAGTGAGGAGTGAAATCAAAAATTTATGCCCTTAGAAATCTTGAAGGCGGTGCTTGGTTTTTGGGGTCCCATACGCGGCTAGGCTCCCAAAAAGTCTTACACATGTGGTATCCCCGTACTCAGGAGAAGCGGCAGAATGTATTTTGGGGTATAATTTCACATATGCCCATGGCATGTGTGAGCAATATATCATTTAGTGACAACTTTGTGCAAAAAAAAAAAGTTTGTCATATTCCCGCAACTTGTGGCAAAATATAAAATATTCCATGGACTCAACATGCCTCTCAGCAAATAGCTTGGGGTGTCTACTTTCCCAAATGGGGTAATTTGGGGGGTTTTGTGCTAGTTTGGCATTTTATGGCCTTCGAAACTGTGATAGGTAGTGAGGAGTGAAATCAAAAATTTGTGCCCTTAGAAATCCTTAAGGTGGTGCTTGGTTTTCGGGGTCCCGTACGCGGCTAGGCTCCTAAAAAGTCCCACACATGTGGTAT
The DNA here is from genome assembly GCA_029206835.1 of Rana muscosa. Taxonomy (NCBI): domain Eukaryota; kingdom Metazoa; phylum Chordata; class Amphibia; order Anura; family Ranidae; genus Rana; species Rana muscosa. Next base: position 18,730,347 of record JARGYO010005626.1, read on the forward strand.
CCTCAGACTCAGGAGAAGCAGCAAAATGTATTTTGGGGTGCAATTCCACATATCACCATGGCATGTGTGAGCAATATATCATTTAGTGACAACTTTTTGTAAATTTTTTTTTTTGTCATTATTCAATCACTTGGGACAAAAAAAAATATTCAATGGGCTCAACATGCCTCTCAGCAATTTCCTTTGGGTGTCTACTTTCCAAAATGGAGGTCATTTGGGGGGGGGGTTTGTACTGCCCTGCCATTTTAGCACCTCAAGAAATGAGATAGGCAGTCATAAATTAAAAGCTGTGTAAATTCCAGAAAATGTACCCTGGTTTGTAGACGCTATAACTTTTGCGCAAACCAATAAATATACGCTTATTGACATTTTTTTTACTAAAGACATGTGGCTGAATACATTTTGGCCTAAATGTATGACTAAAATTTAGTTTATTCGATTTTTCTTATAACAAAAAGTAGAAAATATATATATATTTTTTTTAATTTCGGTCTTTTTCCATTTATATCGCAAAAAATAAAAATCGCAGAGGCAATCAAATACCATTAAAAGAAAGCTCTATTTGTGGGAAGAAAAGGACGCAAATTTCGTTTGGGTACAACATTGCATGTCCGCACAATTTCCAGTTCAAGCAGCGCAGTGCCTAATTGTGAAATCACCTCTGGTCATTATGGTCCGTACTGGTCCGGTCCTTAAGTGGTTAACAACCATGAGTCATCATCTGTCAACGGGCTTCCCCACTGACAGAAGAATATAAAGATAATGAATGCTGGCAATTGCCCGGCACAAGAATGGGCTTTAAGTGTATACATTCTACAGTACTGAACAACAACCACATGAAAATAGGACCAGATACATCCATGGAGGTTTGAGAATATACTAATGTATTTAAATTATGTGTGCTGTATACAGAATAATAGGTTGTGGGCGGAAAATATGACAGCTGCAATTTCTCAATGCACTGTAAACATACGTCAGTAGTCCAAAGGAAATATAGACCTATTTTATAAGTCAGTACATTGATGATCTACAATCTGCATAATCCCAAGCAACCTAGACAGATATATTTTTTAAGACAAATCAGAAAAGCTTATTTTTCTTTGTGTTATGTTTGTTTTTATAGATGTCCATTTGGATAAGGTTCAGTGGAAATGGAACAAGGTAAGTGAGTGGAATATGTGGAATAATTATTACTGGGTAAGTAAGTATAAGTATGGGGCTGTGAACCTGGTGTCATACTGAAATTTGGGTAACCTTAACAACTTCAGCCCCGGAAGAATATACCCCCTTCCTGACCAGAGCACTTTTTGTGATACGGCACTGCGTCGCTTTAACTGACAATTGCGCAGTCGTGCGACGTTGCACCCAAACAAAATTTACGTCCTTTTTTTCCCACAAATAGAGCTTTCTTTTGGTGGTATTTGATCACCTCTGCGGTTTATATTTTTTGCGCTATAAACAAAAAAAGAGCTATAATAAATATCTCAAAAAAAATATATAAAAAAACAATTTTTTTCCTCGGTTTAGGCCGATATGTATTCTTCTACATATTTTTGGTAAAAAAAATCTCAATAAGCGTATATTGATTAGTTTGCGCAAAAGTTATAGCGTCTAGAAAATAGGGGATAGATTTCTGGAATGTTTCTAAAAAATTTTTTTTACTACTAATGGCGGCGATCTGCAATTTTTATCGTGACTGCGACATTATGGCGGACACATTGGACAGGCTCTGCCATATTGTGCATGAACATGACTTTATGAATCCTGCTTTGCTCAGGCAGTCGGATTAAGATGATGCTAGACACAATTATCACAATTCATTAAGCATGAGGTCAAGACACTCTAAAAGAGCTGTTTGGTCTCAAGAGCTTTCTCAGGCCGACCAACCTTCTTCAGACTTTTCCAAAGAATGATATATGTAGAAGGATGACCAATGTCTGGGTGTCTCAATCGACAGTAGTGAGGAAGGTGTTCCTTAAGTTTGTTTTACTCCAGCAGTGGGTCAGGCTCACTGTCAGAACCAGTTTGCTCAAGGAAGATCGAATGGAGTGATTCCTCATTCTAGAGTTTATAGCAGCAAATGAGGCATTACTAACCTTTGCACCACTGCTTAAGCGACATCCTGAGGATTCAGACAGACAACAGTAGCTAATGTGTTGAATCAGGGAGGGATAAGCAGCCTTGGGCAGATTACTGCACACATTTTTCTTGGTTGCTGGAGTGCAATCTGTTGTCCCTGTCAGTCTTTTGTCTTTCTGGGGTGGAGAATGTGAGCAGACACTTTTTGAGCACACGCTTTCTGGATCTAAACAAATGGATGTTTCCTACATTTATTTGCTCAGTGTGGTTCCCCGCAAGTTGATTTAATGGCATCTCCTGTCAGTACTCAGCTGCCAGTGTTCTTCTCCTGGTTCTTCCATCCGAGAGCCAGGGGTCAGGATGCTCTGTCCCAGTGCTGGATTTTCTGGCCTGTATACATTTTTCTTCAAACTTCTCTAATCCTGAACACGATCCGTTCATGGCTTCCGCTGTTGTGGCAGTTGTTGATCGCTCCGCTGATGGCACTTCAGAGATCTTTGGTACTTGGGCAGCATACCTCATCCCAATATGGCTCAATTGGGTGGCCTGGTAATTTGTAAGAAGCAGGCTAGCCCAGGTGGGCATAGCAGAAGAGGTTCAGTGGATGCTGCTTGAATCTTGGAAGATATCCTTGAATGCTACGTACTATAGCATGTTGAAAATATCTTTGGGGTGGCAGTGATTATTCAGTTCAGTCCAGCTGTCGACCGTTTCAGCTCTAACTGTTTGTTGTGTGGAAGATCCGTTTGGTGGTACGTTTTTTATGCGAGCAACCTTATAGCTAAATCAACAACCAGTCGGATCTCAGGAAAAATCCTAGCTTTCTCAGCCAAGTCTCCATATTGTGAGCTGTTTCAAGACAGAGTGGTTCTTAATCCAGTTCCGTCTTTTCTTCGAAAGGTTGGACCTTGTCATATAAGTTGGTAAGTGGTGCAATCTTCATTGTCTGCAGGTTCGGGACAGGAAGATGCAGAAGTTCAGGCTGGCGGATAACTGGTTCATCTATCAGTAAGTCCTAAAATGGGTCAAATGGCCCCACCTATAATCCATTTTCCTCTTGGCTAGTACAAACCATCAGATGGGCATAGGTATCTTCGGGCCTTTCACCTCCAGAAGGGGTTCATGCGCATTTCACAATGGCAATATCGGCTTTTGTGGGTAAGTCATGCCAGGATTCCAGTGGAGATGCTGTAAGGCTGCCAGCTGAAAGTCCCCTAATGCTTCCAGCTACTATCACTGTTTGGATGTGATGGATGGCCCTTCCCGGGCTTTGGGCACCTTGGTGCTTGTTTCTGCGCTTTCTGTGTGATTTTTTTATCACAATTATTTTGCATTCAGTCTGCGTAGTTTCTTGTTTTTCTTTATATTGCTTGGTACCGCCCTTTCTTTTCATGCTAGCTATATCCTATTAGTAGGCTGACATAATTAGCTCCAGGAATACGGAAAATTGTTACCATACTTACCATAATTTTCCTTTCCTGGGGCTCATCATGTCAGCCTAGGGTTTCCCGCCCTGGTGTTCTGTCACAAGGTCATGTTAGGAACTCTGGGGTATGGGGGAATCCCTCCTTTTATTTGAGCAGGAGGTTGTTCTGTGGGGTCAGAGGGGTGGAGCAGACCCATTCGTAGGCTGACATGATGAGCCCCAGGAAAGGAAAATTACAGTAAGTATGGTAGCTGTTTTCCGTAGTTTGGGGGTCCTAAGACATTTTCTAGCAAAAATTGTAGTTTTAACATGTATGTGAAAAATTTCCAAAAAGCAAGTAGTTAATGAAGATCTAAACCCTAACCTGATGACATTTTAATAAAACACAGTGGGGTTGATTTACTAAAATTGGAGAATGCAAATTCTGGTGCAGCTGTGCATTTAAACCAATCAGCCTCCTTTTTTTTTGCAAAGCTTAATTGAACAAGTTGAAGTTGGAAGTTGATTTGCTACCATGCACACCTGCACAACATTTTCTACTCTCCAATTTTAGTGAATCAACCCCTGTGTTTCATAAACACTTGCCCTATTTGTATACAATAATATTACTGCATCTCAGTGCTGCTTATGTTCTCCAGTTTTTTTATTAGCAATTTTTTTTTTTTTTTTTTTTGCATTTCCTGCCCAAATGTAATCACCCCAGTGCTGATTGCTACTCATTGCTCTGGACTGGTTTCCTACTTATGACAATGGTGGGCCATGGCTGAGCAATGTGTCCCATTGCAGCCATTGAATGCCTCAACCATGGGACAGTGTGATAACTAGGGTTGCCACCTCATCCCTTTAAACCCGAACACATATGAACTACACATGTTCTGAGGCTAATTTAATGCAGATAAGGCACCAAGTGAGTTTAATTGCCACCTTAACCACTTGCCGACCGGCGCACGAACATTTACGTCCGCAGAATGGCACGGGCAGGCAAATGGGTGTACATGTACATCCCTTTAAATTTGCCGCCGTGTGGGCGCACTTGCGTCCCTGCCGCAAGCTCCATGACCGTGCCTGCGGGACTCGTGGACTCGATGTCCGCCGGTGTCCCGCGATCGTGTCACGGAGCTGCAGAACGGGGGGATGCCTGTGTAAACAAGGCATCTCCCTGTTCTGCCTTGTGACAGGACACTGATCTTCTGCTCCCTGTCATCGGGAGCAGTGATCAGTGTTGTGTCACAGGTAGCCCAAACCCACAAAGTTAGTATCACTCCCTAGGACACACTTAACCCCTTCCTCGCCCCCCTAGTGGTTAACCCCTTCCCTGCCAGTGTCATTTACACAGTAATCAGTGCATTTTTATAGCACTGATCGCTGTATAAATGACAATGGTCTCAAAATAGTGTCTAAAGTGTCCGAAGTGTCCGCCATAATGTCACAGTCACTATAAAAATTGCTGATCGCCACTATTACTAGTAAAAAAAATAAAAAAAAATAAAAATGCGATAAAACCATACCCTATTTTGTAGATGCTATAACTTTTGCGCAAACCAATCAATAAATGCGTATTGCTATTTTTTTCCCCCAAAAATATGTAGAAGAATACGTATCGGCCTAAACTGAGGAAAAAAAAAAATATTATATTTTTGGGGGATATTTATTATAGCAAAAAGTAAAAAATATTGCTTTTTTATCAAAATTGTCGCTCTATTTTTGTTCAAAGCGCAAAAAATAAAAACCACAGAGGCGATCAAATACCAGCAAAAGAAAGCTCTATTTGTGGGAAAAAAAGGATGTCAATTTTGTTTAGGAGCCACGTCGTACGACCGCACAATTTATTATCAGTTAAAGCGATGCAGTACCGAATCGCACAAAGTGCTCTGGTCATTTGGCAGCCAAATCCTTTGCATTTGTAATGGCAAAACACATTAAAGCTTATAAGAGATTTTAAGTTTTTAGAGATTTTGCTATTTGGGGGGGCTATGTGTAAATTTAAGGGTAATCTGAGCCAGTGATTGGGCTCAGATCAATTGTTTGTTCTGGATTTGCTTCTGCTCTGGGTGTAATACTGCCTGGCAGTAGTGTTCCCTGTTTGCCTGTAGGTGGCACTGTCATCACCAGCATAGGTTGAACCACAGGGGGTATCACAACACCTTGGGTGTCCTTTCTCGGCAGCCTTGCAGTGGGCGTGGTCTACCCGCTGTGCATGCTGGGAGAGGGTACCTAAGGGGCAGACGCCATTGGTTCGTGTTCTTGTGCGCCTCATGGCCCTCCAGGCCAGGGGTGCGCGTGTGAGGAATAGCCCCGGGCACCTTCAGCCTGAGGCTACATCGCTACCTGGTAGGCCCAGCACCTTCAGCTAGGGCCTACAACTGAAGAAGGATCCCAGGCTGCCCACTGTAGGGAAGCCACGCTTAGGGAAGGAGCCCAGGGGAGGATATGCCCCGGAGGAGACTAGCGACGGTACTACTGTCACGGGGAGGACGCCTGGAGCTCACCTAAGGAGGAATCCATCGTTACAAGCCCTGCAATACGCCAATCTGGCTTAAAGGTTCTTCATTATTGCTTGGCTGGGAGGTTTGGGACTAACAATCCTTTGGCAGAGGATTCCTGATCGCATCCCCTAAAAAGTTCACAATTTATCCGTGCTCCATCTCGGCTGCTAGGATCGCTCACAAAGGGACTATATGGGTGAGCAATACCCACTCAGGCTTGAGTGGCAATGAAAGAGTTGCATTGTGTTTTAAGTGCTGCGTACCTGAACCTTCCACTACTTCTCTTGTTTCCTACTTTCTCTTCAAGTTTTCTGCAAAGATAAAGAATAAAGCCTTGCTGCTTAGGTTTTACTGCTGTGTGGACATTGGCCTTATTCTGAGAAACTTCTACCTAGACAACAGAGCAAGGGATCCATTTGAGAGATTGTTGCAAGGCCCAAACAATAACACCGCTCGCCCCTTTACACAAGGGGAGATACCGGGCAAGTAGCAGGTGTGCCCGACTGCGAATGGAGGACGGCAGAAAAGGGTATGTGTGCTACACTTAGATTTAAAATTAAGCCAACAAAATATTAGGTATTGGTGTTTAAAATTCTGTTATTGTGGTGTAGAAGAACGAAGGTATTTACACTGAAAAGCTTTTACTCAGACATTATTTTTAGAGCTTTAAAAAAAAAGCTAATCCCATACACTGTATATTCTTTCCAGATTTCCTATTTGGCAGCAGCCAACGGGAGTCAGGAGACTGCTGTGCACTAACAAATGTATTCCTTATACTTCTTGAATGCTAAAAGGGATAACTGTACTTTCCTTAATAATTAGCTATATTCAACTGTCCTTGCAGCAGGTCTAAACACTTATATCCTTTTTGTATGAACAGCAGCCATACCTCTGTGCAACATTCATTTTAGAATACACTTACTGTACTGACCTTAGTTTGCTTTTACTTTGTCAACATTTGTAGGTATATTCTAAAGGCTCCTCATTCTTAATTGCGTTTGATTTTAAAGGCATTGTACATGTGTTTTTGTTTTTTTAACCACTTCAGCCCTGGAAGATTTTCCCCCTTAATGACCAGGCCATTTTTTGCAATACGGCACTGCATCGCTTTAACTGACAATTGCACGGTCGTGCGACGCTATACCACAAAAAATTGACGTCCTTTTTTCCCCACAAATAGAGCTTTCTTTTGGTGGTATATGATCTCCTCTGTGGTTTTTATTTTTTGCGCTATAAACAAAAAAAGAGAATTTTGGAAAAAAAAAAAAACAATAATTTTTACTTTTTGCTATAATAAATATCCCAATTTTTTATTTATTTTTTAAACTAATTTCTTCATCAGTTTAGGCCAATATGTATTCTTCTACAAATTTTTGGTAAAAAAAAATTGCAATAAGCGTATATTGATTGGTTTGTGCAAAAGTTATAGCGTCTACAAAATAAGGGATAGATTTATGGCATTTTTATTATTATAGCAGTACCCCCAGTTAAGAGGGCTGCTGGTTTTGATTTTTGTTTGGGCCCTGTAGTGCACCACTGTCAACCCCTGGCAATTGGCTCTACCCTCCCGTGGCACAGCTAGTAAGGGGAGATAGGACTGCGTGACCCGCAACTCTTGGTCGACACAGTCCTATGGCAAACACACACAGTGATATGATAAACTTCCTTTGCAAGTAAAAGAAACAGACACCAACGTACTTGACCCAGGTATATTTACTGAGACTAATGGGTAAGTAATAAACAAGAGTATACAGGTTATTTGCAGCTCCCTGCAATACACAGTATTCAAACAAGCAGAATATATTTTATCACTATGCAACTCTAACGATACCCTTTTCCAGCTACTTCCGCTCGTGGGCAGACTAACGCCCAGCAATGTCTACCTATGCAGTCAGGCCTGACTGAACTGAGTGAAAGTTCTATAACGGAATCTTCGCTAGCAAAACTCGGTGGTGCACTTGACGAATAAAACTTTGTAATCCAATAGGGTAGTAGAAGTACAGTACTTGATCTGTGAGCAAGTGCTCTCTCACCAACCGGACCAGTCCAAGTCCGTCTCCTCCGCCGATGTGTCTAAGCACATGGATCCATCGACATCCGGGTCTTCGGTCCTCCTGGAACAGTACAGCAAGGATGAAAAGACTGGCGGAAGGCTCTTTGGAGGAAAATGCCCAGGCTTCAGGCCTGGGTTCACAGCAGTCTCGAACAGAGTTCTTGCTTGCTAGGCGGGAGGTGTCCAAAGAGAAAGAATAAGCTCTGCCTTCCCTTTATAAAGTCCGCCCCAGCAGTCCTTGCTCCAGGGGAAATTCACCCTGGGTGCTGTAAGATGTCATGGGAAATGTAGTCTCTGGAGGTTAAAAGGGGAATACCCCGCTACACACTCCCCCCACTTGGAATCTTTGGTCCCCAAAGACAGCATCAACAAAAGGTACATACTACATTATTTAAAGCTGTAAGAGATGTTGGCAGGGGAAGTTCCCACCAGAAACGAGGAGGGGAATTACCCTGCCCACAGGTCACCTCTGCAAGAGTGGCCTGCCTAACTGTGCCAGGAAGTGAGCTGGGGTTGCCCTCCACCAAATGTACAGTGGAGGGACCAGATGTTGGTATTGTCCGTCTTGCAGTCATAACTGTATCCTCAGAACTTTCTCCCATCTGAGCATAGGTTAATTTCCAGAGAGGACGAATAGCTCTCTTCATTCTTTGCTCCCTGGGAGTCACAGACTCAGTCACTCCAGGTTCTTCTTCTGGCACTGTGGTGAAAACTTCCTCTGCTTCCTGGACATCCGACTCAGATGCAGAGAGGTATATGGAATCCCTTTGATCTTCAGCAGGCAAGTTGTCTTGAACATCTTCCCATTCTTGGAACTGAAGGCTGGACGGGTCGAATTCAGTGGCTTCTACGTTCAGAGTATTATCCACAAGATCTTCAGAGGGTGGAAGGTCAATGGACAATGGTGCAGCGGTCTGAGACGGCCACAGCCAGCTGAGTTCTGCTTCCTCCTCACTTTGGTCTGAGGCTTCTTCCTCCCTAGATTAAGTAGCTTGCAACCTAGTGCTAGGTCGAGGAGTATGGGTGGTAGAAGGTACCTCAGGAGAATCCAGAGTAGGTGGCATTCTAACGGCCCTAGACAGAGGTAACAGATGGTTCCGGTGCCAGGTCTTCAGCGGCCCTATCTTCCCTTCTGATTGATTGATTGGTTTTATTATTTGTAAAGCGCCAAATACAGTTCAAGAACTGCGCCTAAGCGCTAGATAGACCAAATACATATACTGACCTTAAAAAATCAGCATAACAGATAACACATACAGGATAAATTAATAATAAATAACAACAGAGGGAAAAATAAAAAGTAAAAGAAGCAGAGTAACAGTCCACAATTAGGTAAGCAGCAACAAGTCAGGGCAAGCTGATCGGCTGGTTAGTAGCAAAGTAGCAGACGTCCCTTATCCATATACATTGGAAAGTAAGTGAGCCTTCAGTACCTTGCGAAAGTGAATTAGCGAGTTGATTTTTCGCATATTCTCAGTAAGATTATTCCATAAAAATACACCAAAGACTTGGAGAGTTTTTCCACCAGCTTCTGCAAAATTATATAGTTTAGGCATAAGGCGGAGTTGATCAACAGGCGTCACAGATGGAAGTCGCTGAGGAGAGCAAACAGGCAGTCCACACAGAGCAGGTCAGCAGACAGGTGGGAGGAGGCACAGGTTTTAAAAGCACAGTGAAAAGTAAATGTCTTATCTGGCCAGGCAGGGTGCCGCCGTAATGTAAATTCTTCCTGGATGGTCAGGTGATCGCTAGGCTCCTCCCCCGCTCGGCGCGCTCTCACAGCGTCAGGCGGAGTTGATCAACAGGCATCACCGATGGAAGTCGCTGAGGAGAGCAAACAGGCAGTCCACACAGAGCAGGTCAGCAGACAGGTGGGAGGAGGCACAGGTTTTAAAAGCACAGTGAAAGTAAATGTCTTATCTGGCCAGGCAGGGTGCCGCCGTAATGTAAATACTTCCTGGATGGTCAGGTGATCGCTAGGCTCCTCCTCCGCTCGGTGCGCTCTCACAGCGCCAGGCGGACTTGATCAACAGGCGTCACAGATGGAAGTCGCTGAGGAGAGCAAACAGGCAGTCCACACAGAGCAGATCAGCAGACAGGTGGGAGGAGGCACAGGTTTTAAAAGCACAGTGAAAAGTAAATGTCTTATCTGGTAAACTGGCAGATCCGGTAACTTCTTGCAGATCACATAAGGCTCTGATCTCCACCTGTCTGCCAACTTATGTTTTCCGGGAACACCTAAATTTCTCAGCAACACTCTGTCTTCAGGCTGCAGGTCTTGAATCCGGACCTTCAGGTCGAAATTCCGCTTGTTCCGGGCTCCCCTCTGGTCGGAGGTCAACTGGGCCTCTCATATGCCAACCTTAAGCTCTTCCTCAGCCGGTCCACATATCCCTTGTGTGAGGCAGCGGATGTATGGTCCACGTAAGTGCCAAAGGCCAAATCCACTGGCAGTCTCGCCTCTCTCCCAAACATGAGTCTATAGGGGGAATACCCTGTGACATCACTGATGGTGCTGTTGTAGGAATGCACTATTGCTGCTATGTGCTTGCCCAAGTGCTGCTTTTCCTCACTAGACAGGGTTCCCAACATGTTTAGCAAAGTCCTGTTGAACCTCTCTGGTTGGGCATCCCCTTGAGGGTGGTAAGGAGTAGTACGAGTCTTCTTTATGCCTAAAGAATCCAGCAACTGCTTAATCAATCGACTCTCTAAATCCCTTCCTTGGTCCGAGTGAAGGGGTTGAGGTAATCCATAATGGACAAAGTACTTCTCCACCAAGATTTTAGCAACGGTGGAGGCCTTTTGGTCTTTGGTTGGAAAAGCCTGGGCATAACGAGTGAAATGGTCTGTTACCACCAGAACATTTCCATTTCCACTCAGGTCAGGTTCTAGACAAAGGAAGTCAATGCATACCAAGTCCAGGGGCCCTTGACTTTCTAGATGGCCCATTGGGGCAGCTTGACGTGGCAGTGTCTTCCTTTGTATGCAGTGAGCACATGAGTGACAGTACTCCTCCACTTCAGCCCGCATACAGGGCCAATAGAACCTACTCCTCACTAGTTGAAAGGTTCACTCAGCCCCTAAGTGGCCATGATTATCATGCAGAGCAGTTAGGATGGTTTTCCTGTGCTTTTCTGGCAAGAACAGCTGCCACCTATCTTCCAGGTCACCAGAGGGGTCCCTTCGGTAGACCACCCCTTGATGCACCTGTAACTTGTCCGATTCTTTGTGGATGGATCGGGCCTCCTTTGAGGGGTCATGTAGGAGCCTATCCGGATCCTGATCCTCCAGAACTTCCAAAGCTAATCTTCCCCAGGGGTCTTCCAACTGATCCCTTCTTAGGTCTTCTTGGATAGCTTCGGCAAGTCATCTTCACCAATCTGGGTCACATCACAAAAGTACTTGGGTACTCCCACGGCAGAAACTCCGACTCCTTCGGCCCTGGATCCGCCACTAGCTTGAAGCTGTGCCCCTTGACATAGGGCCCTCACTCCATCCGGGGTCACTTGGGTCCAATCTTCAGGGCAACAAGTGGGAGCATGAGACCTCCTTGACAACGCGTCAGCATCTCGGTTTCCCGCTCCAGGCCTGTACTTCAGGCTGAAGTTGAATCCTGAAAGGGCTGCCAACCAACAGTGGCTGGTGGCATCCAACTTGGCTGTGGTGAAGAGATAGGTAAGTGGGTTATTGTCGGTCTTTACAGTAAAGTCAGCTCCATACAGGTAGTCTCTGAGCTTATCCACGACTGCCCACTTTAGGGCCAGGAACTCCAACTTGTGAGTGGGGTAATTTTTCTCCGCTGGTGTTAGGCTTCTGCTGACATAGGCAACTGGCCTTATCTGTCCTTCATACTCCTGGTACAGCACCCCTCCCAGGCCATCAAGGCTGGCATCCACATGCAGTTCATATGGTTTCTTGGTGTCAGCATAGGCCAATACCGGGGCAGTGGTCAGACTCTTCTTTAACATTTCGAAGGCTTCTTCACACTTCTCTGTCCACTGGCCTTCCACGGACTCTCCCGGCTTCCTGGGGCCAGTCTCATCTTCCTCTCCCTCTGTACTCAGCAACTCATTCAGAGTTTTGGCTATTTTTGCTAATCCTTCCACGAATCGGCGGTAGTAGGAGCAAAACCCGAGGAAGGATCTAAGCTCAGTCACGGTGGTTGGGTGAGGCCAGGAGGTAACTGCTTCAAACTTGTCAGGATCGGTAGACACTCCCTCTTCAGACACTATGTGTCCTAGTTAGTGTACTGAGGACTGGTAGAACTGACACTTCTCTCTGGAGAGCTTGAGTCCCTCTTCACTGAGTCTTTTCAAAACTTTCTCCAGCCTTTCCTCATGCTCCTCCAGAGTCCTTCCAAAGACAATGATGTCGTCTAAGTATACTAGGACTTCAATAAGGTGCATATCCCCCATCGTCTTCTCCATTAGCCGCTGGAAAGTGGCAGGGGCCCCCGACAGGCCTTGGGGCATCCTGTTGAACTCATAGAACCCTACCGGGGTGATGAAAGCCGTTTTCTCTCTGTCTTCAGGATGCATTGGGATTTGGTAGTACCCACTCTTCAGGTCCATAACGCTGAACCACTTGGCTCCTGACAGACTCTGTAGGGCATCCTCAATCCTGGGAGTGGTGTACTGATCGGGTATGGTCCTCCTATTGAGAGTCCTGTAGTCTATGCACAGTCTTATTGATCCATTTTTCTTCCTGACTACTACAATAGGGGAATCATACGGGCTCCTGGACTCTTTAATCACTCCAGTTCTCTTCAACTTGCCCAATTGCTCACGCAGGTCCTCCAGATCAGCAAGAGGAACTCGTCGGACCCTCTCCCGAAAGGGTTTGTCTTCCTGCAGACGGATCCTATGAGAGGCACTCCTTGCACACCCCACGTCAAACTCATCTTCTGAAAATATTTTTCTTAATTTTGTTAGTTGAGCCCTTGCTCTCTCCTTCCACACTGGTGGTAGGTTGGTGTTTTCCAGACAGAGTTACCCCAAGGTGGATTCTCCTCCTTCTGATCTCCTTAGATCGGACAGGCCCAGTGGGGTGGCAGGGTTCACTTTTCCCAGTAACATCGGGGCAGGAATCTTCATAGGGGAGCCAGTGACATTCCTGATACTCACTGGAACCTGGCCCCTCGATTTCTCCAATGCCCTCAACGGGACCACTTCGGGAATCACCTCCAGCCCTGGGTGTGTATCCAACAGATCTGGCTCCAGGACCACAAAAGGGCCAGGCTGCTTCCAGGAGAGTTTGACAGTAGCCTGCAGACAGGTCATCTCACCAGGTTGTAGCACCTTCTCCTTCTTGGATAATCTCCAGACTTTTCCCACCCCTATTCTGGGGCCTTCTGCTCCAGGACCAACTTCCGGTAAACCTGTTGCAGCATGGGGTGGATCTTGGCTGTTAAAGCACCTTGTTCTTGCACTATGGGGGCCAGTAGTCTCCTGACCAGGTCAGTGTTGGTTCCTATAATTAGGGAACTCTTATGGGCTCCTGGTGGGCGAGGACAAACTACTGCCAGAGTGTCGAACACTTCTAATTTTCCCGTCACAGAGGGATCGAATGCCAGCCTGATTGAGACGTAGCCGTCGTAAGGAAAGCTCCGAGTACCAATTCCCCATATCTCTAGGTCTTCGAGTTTCTGAAGAGGTATGTGATTCAAGTGTCTCTGGTAAAAGTCTCTATACAAAAGTGTCACTTGGGCTCCCGTGTCCAGGATGGCTCTGGTGCAAACTCCCTCCACTTGAATAGGGACTAGCGGGGAGGGTCCCACCAGCCTATCTGGAAAGCACTTTTGAGGCGGCTTCTTCACTGGACCCTGGGGTTTTCCCTTGACGGTTCTCTTCTTCGTCCACTTGTCTCTGGATCTCAACCCCTTTTGGGCCTGGTATGCATTGATTCCCTGCAGATTGTTAGACTTTAACTCCTGACAGGGGGTATTGAGTGGTTTGAGAGAGGCTCTGTTCCCCTTTCTCTTTACTTTTTCCTCTTTCTGAATCTTAGTGGAGCTTTCTGTGAATAGGGGGCGCCCGGCTGACTCGTTCACCGGGGCCCTCTGAAGTTTTCCGACGGCTGCAAATTTGTGCCTCTGTTCTTTCTTGGACTGGGACACACTCTTCCAGGGTGGCCAACTCCTCCACAATTGAAACAGACAATCTCTCTTTTCTTCTGTGGGGAGGTTGGCATTGAACTATTCTGGCGTGGTTCATTCCTATTATCCTCGGGTTCCTTCATTCCTGAGTTTTTAGACAGGAGTGAGGTACGAAGGTCCAGCACCTGGGTCATTTGAGACTTTAGGGTCTCCACCTCTGAGTCCCGTTCAGTGGCCATAGCTGATCTGACCCCCACAGCGGGGATGGTAGTGGTCTTCTCAGCCCCTTGCTGGTCCTTTAAGAGGGCTTCTTCATCTCTTATGAGGTCTGGGTAACTCAAAGTCATCCCTCCTTCAGAGGTCTTCAAGTGGAGCCAGACTGGATCCGAACGCAGGGCTCCCCTCAGAATCTGCTTCATTCGGGTCGCGTCTATGACCTGCGGCAGCATTCCCTTCTTTAGGACAATTTGGCACAGCATCTGATTTAATCTCTGCACATATTCGGATAACTTTTCTCCTGGCTTTTGGAGGGTATGTTTGAACTGGTACATCAGTTCAGTCACCTTTTCCAGCTGGCCAAACTCCTCCTGCAGCATAGACAGATAATCGTATGCGGTACAAGTAGCGTTGCTGAGCCTAAGGTTCTTCACAGCTTCAGCAGCAACGCCCTTCAGACTTTCGCAGATGCGCTGCTTCTTCTGCGCCTTTGGTACCTCCCATCCTTCTACCGCTTGCATAGCCTGTTCAATCCAGGTGTCAAATTCATCTTCTTTTCCGGCAGGCACTGGTTGCTTCCCTGAGAAGGTGTGAAGCTTCCGGTAACCGGCTTCTACATGCACCGTATTGCTTTTCTGGCACTTGGATACAAAGTCTCCTAAAGCATTCAACAGTTCAGGCCCTATAGCGGACAGCAGTGATCCCGGGCTTAATATTTCCTTAGACTTTTCTGCTTTTGGGGATAGTGGTGGAGATAATCATGGGGGTGATGGCTTTGGTGTCTGAAACCATCCTCCCTTCACTTCCTGCGTATGTACCAAGTGATGGATCTGGTTATCTATGGCCTGTATACTCCGACCTTTAAAGTGTTCTGGGACTTTGTTTTTCCATTCTACCAGTGAGTATGTAAACGAGGTCACTGGATCTGGCTTGATATCCATCACCCATGCTTTGTGGCTCGGCGACAGCAAAAATATGAGCTGTTTTATCTCCTTTTTATCTCCTCTTCCGGCCATCTTTCCCCCGGGAGTACAATAACTACCGCCGCGGTTGGATCGGTGCCAATCGCTGCACACCACTGTCCCATTGCCAGCGGGTCCATGCTAGTACTTCTGACCGGCTTGATTGCAGCGTGCAGTGTGCAGGAATCCCGGACTCAAGCCCCCACGTATAGCAGTACCCCCAGTTAAGAGGGCTGCTGGTTTTGATTTTTGTTTGGGCCCTGTAGTGCACCGCTGTCAACCCCTGGCAATCGGCTCTACCCTCCCGTGGCACAGCTAGTAAGGGGAGATAGGACTGCGTGACCCGCAACTCTTAGTGACACAGTCCTATGCCAAACACACACAGTGATATGATAAACTTTCTTTGCAAGTAAAAGAAACAGACACCAATGTACTTGACCCAGGTATATTTACTGAGACTAATGGGTAAGAAATAAACAAGAGTATACCGGTTATTTGCAGCTCCCTGCAATACACAGTATTCAAACAAGCAGAATATATTTTATCACGATGCAACTCTAACAATACCCTTTTCCAGCTACTTCCCCTCGTGGGCAGACTAACGCCCAGCAATGTCTACCTATGCAGTCAGGCCTAACTGAACTGAGTGAAAGTTCTATAACGGAATCTTCGCTAGCAAAACTCGGTGGTGCACTTGACGAATAAAACTTTGTAATCCAACAGGGTAGTAGAAGTACAGTATTTGATCTGTGAGCAAGTGCTCTCTCACCAACTGGACCAGTCCAAGTCCATCTCCTCCGTCGATGCGTCTAAGCACATGGATCCATCGACATCCGGGTCTTCGGTCCTCCTGGAACAGTACAGCAAGGATGAAAATATGTCCCTGTGGTTCCGCTAGACTGGCGGAAGGCTCTTTGGAAGAAAATGCCCAGGCTTCAGGCCTGGGTTCACAGCAGTCTCGAACAGAGTTCTTGCTTGCTAGGCGGGAGGTGTCCAAAGAGAAGGAATAAGCTCCGCCTTCCCTTTATAAAGTCCGCCCCAGCAGTCCTTGCTCCGGGGGCAATGCACCCTGGGTGCTGTAAGATGTCATGGGAAATGTAGTCTCTGGAGGTTAAAGGGGAATACCCCGCTACATTATTATTATATTTTTGTACTAGTAATGGCGGTGATCAGCGATTTTTAGCGGGACTGCGACATTGCGGCTGACAGATCGGACATTTTTGACACTTTTTTGGGACCATTGACATTTATACAGCGATCAGTGCTATAAAAATGCACTGATTACTGTATGAATGACACTGGCAGGGAAGGGGTTACCATTAGGGGTGATCAAGGGGTTAAATATGTTTCTAACTGTGGGGGGGAGGGGACTCACTGGGAATACAGAAAGGTCGCTGTTCCTAATCACTAGGAACAGACTATCACTCTGTAATTCCCTGTCAGAACGGGGATCTGTTTGTTTACATTGACAGATCCCTGTTCTGGCTCTCTGTGGAGCGATTGCGGGTGGCACAGATCAAACAGCCTGCATTGCGGGTACAGAGAAAATAAGCCAAATACATGGATCAACAATAAAGCCTCATCCACACTGGGCATATTTACAGCTGCTGTTTTTGGCTTCAGGCATTTTTTTTTACAGCCAGTAAACTCCCCAGCATATTATCCTATGTGTCCATGCACACATAGGCCATTATCAGCGTTTTTTGGCTGTGGCGTTTTCTGGCTGGTAAAAAAACTCAGAACTAGTGTGTTTCAAGAGGAGTTTTTCTGCTGTAAAAATGCTCTAACTCTGATAAAAGCTTAAAAAAAGGTGAAAAATTCAAAAAATCTGCATTTTTGAGCCATAGGCCTCGTACACACGACCGATTTTCTCGTCCAAAACAGTCAAGAAAAGTGCCGTGAGAGTTTTTTTGTCTAGAAAAACGTTCGTGTGTATGGTTTTACGACGAGAAACTTGCCGAGAATCTCGACGAGAAAATAGAGAACCTGCTCTCTATTTTCTCGTCAGGATTCCAGATTTCCTCGTCGTGTTTCTCGTCGGCCTGTTTTGTGACGAGAAAATGGTTCGTGTGTATGCTTTTACGACTCTTCCAAAAGCGCGCATGCTCACAAGCAACTATGAGACGGGAGCGCATCTTCTGGTAAAACAAGCCTTCATAATGGAGAGAGCACATTCGTCACGCTCATAAATATTTCATCGTTTAAATGTTCTGCATTGAAATCTTCCTTAGAATGTTACATTAATCAAAACGAGTGACCTTCTTTTGCTGCTGATATTCACACAGAGTTGAGCCTTATTTTTAACCTTTTTCATGCTGCTCTTTATAAGATTTATGTGTATTATATCGTGCAAGTTTTTAGGAATAATTTAAATGGTTAGATTTTTCAAAATGATGTTAATTATAATTTCTCAATGTTTTGATAGCGATCTCCCATTTAATTTTGGAATCTATATTATTAAAATTTCACACCATGTTTTTGTGCTAATCAGATTGAGTTATTCTTTTGGGGGGGGGGGGTGATATCTGTGCCTTTTATTGTCAGTCAAATGTATCTGCTTACTCCAAAGCTAGATTTTTTTTATTTAAAAAGACACATAGTCAAGTATGAACTTAAACAAAAAACACATTTATTCATGTTTATAAATTAAATAAAGAGAAGGCAGCGCTGGAGAAGCTGCTGCCATTTGTGCATCCCAGGGACCCCAGAGCACACAGCAACCCTGTGTGGACACTAAAATTGGGAGCTTGAGAAGGCCCACATTTCTGAACACAATCTGATGCTGGCCTCCCAGAGGTCAGGAACAGCAGCAGGTGAGATATATGTCCCAAGTGTGTGGTACTACAACAGGCTGCCTTCTGTCCGACCACAATGAAGCAAGGCCATCACTTCCTCTTCTTCCTGGCAACCTTCCCTGTTAGCCTTTCCTGAAGCCTTTCCTGAAGCCTTTCCTGCAGCCTTTCCTGCAGCCTTCCTTCTTCGTTTGGCTGGAGGCTGGCCCACTGGAGGGGTACTCCTGTCAGGAGGAGGAGGTGGAGGTGTAGCAGAAGGGGGTGGGGCAGAAGAAGAAGGTGGAGGTGTAGCAGAAGGGGGTGGGCCAGAAGAAGAAGGTGGAGGTGTAGCAGAAGGGGGTGGGGCAGAAGAAGAAGGTGGAGGTGTAGCAGAAGGGGGTGGGGCAGAAGGTGGAGGTGTAGCAGAAGGGGGTGGGGCAGAAGAAGGAGGTGTAGCAGAAGGGGGTGGGGCAGAAGGTGGAGGTGTAGCAGAAGGGGGTGGGGCAGAAGGTGGAGGTGTAGCAGAAGGGGGTGGGGCAGAAGGTGGAGGTGTAGCAGAAGGGGGTGGGGCAGAAGAGGAAGGTGGAGGTGGAGGTTGAGGTTGGGTCAGTTGGGCCACCTCACATATGGCGTATTGGGGGTAATTTGCTCCATCGCCCCCTTGTTGAGCAAGGTGATGAGCAGGGGCTCGCATAGGAGGCGTTGCTCCATGCTCATCACCTTGAACTTAGCCTCCACTAGGCCGGCAATGGCCTCTTCAGGGGATGTGGGCTCCTTGAGGGTGGCATGGGCCTCTTTAATAAGGGCCATTGCTGCCTCACTGGTGGTCCTGTCCCTCCTGCCTCTTTTGTGAAACCGGATGGGAGGCACCTGGGATCTGGTGCTTCTCCTTTGCCCTGCCACCTCCTGTCTGCCACTGGGCCCTGCCACCTCCTGTCTGCCACTGGGCCCTGCCACCTCCTTGCTGCCACTGGGCCCTGCCACCTCCTGGCTGCCACTGGGCCCTTCCTCCTCCTGCCTGACAGTTTCCAGACCCTCCTCCTGGCTGATTTCATCCTGTGTATGAAAAAGGAACATAGTTTAATATGTTGGTTTAATCTTTGCATCAAACTTTGTAATCCTGATGGAAGCAATTAGAATGTAAATGCATAAATCCTTGCTTTAAATTTACCACAACATCAGCTTGACTATTTATCACACAATTAAGTGCAGAATAATGTCTACAGATCCTGATTTCACTTGTGGAATACAAAATAATGTATGTTTCTCATCCTGACATATTTGGGAAACATTAATTTTATCCCAATACATTTTCAGTTAATACTATACCTGGCTCCAGATGGACAAATCAGGATCATCCAGGATGGCTGCCTCCTCTTGCTCCAGAGAAGGCTCAGGTTGGCTGCAGGGAAGTCTGGGGGGAAGAGTGGAGAGTGATGGCCTTGTCTCAATGTGGTCATCCAGGAAAGACATCCTGTTGTAGTACCACAAAATCGGGACATAAACATCATCTGCTGCTGCTCCTGACCTCTGAGAAGCCAGCACCTTAGAGCGTTCAGTCCTGTAGGTACCTCTCAAGCTCCCAATTTTAGTGTCCACTTGTTTTGCTGTGGCTGTGGGCACCTTGGTATGCACAAATGGGAGCAGCTTCTCCAGCGCTGCTTTTCTCACTCCTTTTTTTTATGGATGGGGTTTTTCGTCTCCCACAGAGCCGGCAGCTCCCTTACCCGGTCAATAAATTCCGCCAGGAACTCTTTGTCGCTAATAAAGACATTCATATTGTATCTGCAAGTAAAATAAATTATATTAAAATAATGTGAGGCAAACAGTCTAACCTCCTTCACATCCTAGTCACCATATATATCCTCCAACAATCTCAAGACAGTATAGGCCAACAATTTTTACAAGTCACAAAATCACATACCTTCGTTCGCACGTCCGTCACTTGAACTCCTCTCTCCGCACACCGAACGTACTATAGTCACATGTGTGTTTGCTATATACACACCACGCATGCGTCAAAATTCGAACACGTCGCTCCGCACACGTCGCCCGCCCATGACGTTCTAACTTACATATTTTCCCCGCCCCTTCTCTTTCGGCGCGCAGACAGATATGGCGGAGTTACAGCAGGTGTCTGATAATTCCGCAACTAGCGAGGAGACAAGCCCGGAGACCGAGGACACGTCACGATCAAGGAGGAGATTCAAGGTATCGAATATGTCTTTGGCGGAGATGGCGGAGATGGTGGACATCTTGGTCAAGGCTGATTATGATGCCAAGCATGGGCCGTATAGCAAACCAAATAGAAGGAAGGCCAAAATCCTCACTAAAGTTGTGAAGAGTCTGAGGGCGAAGTTCGGGGTGAAACGCTCAAATGAGCAGCTCAGAAAGAGGTGGTCAGACCTCAAACTGAGGGAGCCAGACCAGTTGAGGACCATAAAGAGGATGCTCGCTAAAAGTAAGTAAAATGACGACGTTTCTGCTATTAATCTTTTTAGAAACTGACATGTTTTTTTTTTTTTTTATCATATTGGACTCCCTTCCAAAATGTAATATTTTGAACTAGGTTGGGCACAGTAATCGTTCGTTACGTTACCGACACTTCGTTCGGCCACTATCCGCGGTTTTGGCTTATTTAAGAGCCACAAAAGTAATTAGACATCTGCCATTTTTGATCAAGTATTGTGGATATTTTTTTAGTCTAGATGATGTGTTTGTAAGGAGAATGAAATGCAAACTTTTATCAGTGTAAAGGAGAGGACACTCAGCAGCTGCTTCCACATCTGTACTTTGGAGCACTATAGTGTGGGCCAACAGACCCGCCTTTTTTGGGTGTCCCACACAGGTGCATCAGAGTTTATTTGTGGTGCCTCCATGTCCCAAAAATTACATCCAAATGTGAATACTAAACATATTTGGGGTCATAAATAATGCATTCTTCTTTAAATTCCGCACAAACACACACTTGTACCCCACTTCCAAACAATTTATCCTTTTTTTTGTTTAACAAGGAGATTTACAGTGTGATAAATAGACCTTTGGTTTTATTCTCATAGGGGAGAGAAGACTGGGAGGAGGACACTCCAGGGAGCACATGCACCCCACAACTTCCAAGCAACCCCAAACTCCCAAAGACCCACAACCGAAAGATGTGCAGGAAGTTGAGGTGGAGGAAGGAGAAGTGCAGGAAGGAGAGGTGGATGACGTTGTGGATCTGGTCACCACAACAGGTCAGTATCTGACACCACAGCTTAAGGTAAGCGAGGTAGGCCTGCAGAGTTTTTTTTTTTTTTTTTTTTGGTTTTTAGGGGATGTAAATGTTGTGAAGGATAGCACACGGTTCTCTGCTGACAGTGCCCTCCGCCTCATCCAGCAAGTCATGGAATGTAGCACGGAACTGGACCTAATTAAACAAAGAATCCATGTGATGGAAAAAACATTTAAAGACATTCTCGATGTTTTGGGGAGAATTCAATAAGCCATCCAAACACATTTGTTTTTACATGTTTGTTTTTATATTTTTTTCTAATTTTTTGAGTAACAAACCAGCCAAAAATTGAATATGCACACAGTGTGTGAACATGTGCTATCTGCCATCAGGGGATATCCATGTATGTCTTTTGTGGGTGCAACCCCTTCCTCGTATCAAAAGTCGGTGAACTGAGGAAGGGGATGCACCCCCAAAACACGTCCATTGATCACCCCTGATGGCAGATAGCACATGTTGACAATAGGGATCAGGATTGTAAACTTCCTATATGCAAAAACTTAAAAATGTGTGCATATTGAATTTTTGGCTGGGCAAGGGGTGGCAGGACCCCATATTAGGACGGGCACATAGAGACATAGTTTGTGTAAGTGAATGTCTCCGATTGCTCAGAGGTATCCAATGTTGTAATTTTAGAAATGCAAGTGATATTTTTGTATTTTCATAAGCCAAAATTTGCCAGGTTGTGGCCAGGCCAACCCCAAAGTAAAACAAAAAAAAAATGAAGAGAATGTGCACAGAGTAAAATATTTGACCACAAACAACGTGTAGCTTCTTTTTATAATATTCTCTAAGCTTATTTGGTTCTTTTGTAAGGTAACATAGTGAAATTGGTTGTTATTTACTAAAGTAAAATACACTTGCCACTACAAAATGCACAAAGACAAACTAGGAGACAGGAAAGAACAAATAATTAAAGGTTTAAACAAGATTTTTATTGGGATACTTAGACATAGGCTGGCATAGGACTTGCCCCCCTACCCGTGAAATACTCCATGTATTTGTCCCGAACCACACGGGCATTTTGGGGGGGCAAGCCAAGACGGGCAGATTCCAGGCCCAGAAGGAGATTTGCAGGGGAAAGTCCAGCCTCTGGCAAAACTGAGGCCATATAGGAATTCGATTTTTGGCTCAGAAAGTTGTGTAGCACACAGCAGCATAACACTACATAGTTTATTTTGTAGTCCGCCAAGTGGATGGAAGTCATAAAAAGGTGGAACCGGCTGGCCATTATGCCGAAGGCATTTTCAACGACTCTTCGGGCCCTGGCCAGCCGGTAATTGAACACACTCTTCTCTGGGGTCAGGGTCCTCTGTGGAAATGGCCTCATAAGATGCCGTCCGAGTCCGAAGGCTTCATCAGCCAAAAAAACAAAGGGGAGTCCTTCAATATTCCCTGCATCCAGTGGCAATGCAAGGTAGTCACTCTGGAGACGGAGGGCAAACTCCGTCTGGATGAAGGATCCCCCATCGGACATCCGGCCATTCTTCCCTACATCAACATAGAGGAATTCATACCGTGCTGACACCACCACCATCAGCACAATGCTATGAAACCCCTTGTAATTGTAGTAGTAGGACCCAGAACGGGGTGGCGGCACGATGCGGACGTGCTTCCCGTCTATGGCACCACCGCAGTTGGGCAAGTCCCACCGCGTGGCAAACTCCAATGCCACAGTCTGCCATTCCTGTGGCGTGGAAGGAAGCTGTGGAGTGAAACAAGATGAAATAATATTAGAAAAACAAAGGCATACATTACAAGGAAATTCTATCCCAAAAAATTAGAGACCAACATCAATCTAATTATACGTTTATTAAGGTGTGTAAAAAAAGTATAATGGAAGGCTCATTTATCATATTCATCACCCCCTCTGATGGGCCATTACTAAATTATTTTGGGGGGGGGAGATGTGTTTGGCCACAGGATAGCATTGCAGTGGCGGTGCGTCCAGAGTGGGCGCTGGAGCACTGTCCCCTCTCTCCTGTGCCCATCACTCAGAACAATACATAGGTTCATGCGTTGCATGAACCTATGTATTGTCTATGCCGCACACTATTCAGGTGGATGGCCTCTTGTAAAGCGTCCGACATATGATTAATTGCGGCATTTAGGGGGTTAAAATTGCAGAGCAGAAACAGGTATTAAAATAGTCTTGCAAATTACAACATGAGGGATGTAATTGGCTTCCTCAAAGAAAAATCGGGGATGCAAGGAGGGGGGCATTCCTTGTGTAAACACTGACAGGCTGCTCTGGCAATCATGTTCACCAAGTCTGTTTAATGGTAACATGATTGGCTGATGCAACATGAAGGGAAGGAGAAGACATCAAGGACAGAAGAAGGATGGCGCTGAGCACAAGAAGGTAAGTGCAGGGCTGGGGGGAAACTGGCTGCATTAGAGGGGACTAAATGGCTGCATTTGAGGGAACATAATGGCTGCATTGGAGGGGACAACTGGGGGCGTTTATTAGGCAACAGAGC
Source organism: Rana muscosa (assembly GCA_029206835.1). Classification (NCBI taxonomy): domain Eukaryota; kingdom Metazoa; phylum Chordata; class Amphibia; order Anura; family Ranidae; genus Rana; species Rana muscosa. Next base: position 18,754,185 of record JARGYO010005626.1, read on the forward strand.
AAAAAAGGAGGAAGTTTATTTCCTAAATTGGGGTTTGAACCCCTCAACATTTGGAGCAACAGGCGCCCCTGCTGGAAAAGTTAGTGAGGGGAAATATTTAGGGAGGAGAAAAAAGGGGCAATCTAAAGCTTCCAACATGCATGGGGACAAAGGGGACATTCTCAGCATATTACAATCATGGTAATTAGGGAAGGATGAAAGAAATACAATACATTAGCATACATGTAATACCTAAAATGTGATGTTAAGGGAGAAAACTTACCCTAATATAGTCCTCCTGCAGGACTTGGATGATGGCAGAACAGGTGTCTGGGATTATGAGGCCCAGAGCCTGGGGGGAGATGCCTGTGGTGAACTTCAAGTCCTGAAGACTTCTCCCTGTCGCCAGGTAACGCAACGTGGCGATGAGCCTCTGCTCAGCACTGATGGCTTCCCGCATAACGGTGTCCTTCCTGGTAATATACGGGGACACCAAAGCCAACAGTTCCTGAAAAACGGGGTCAGACATCCTCAGAAAATTCCTGTAGTCCTCAGGATTATTCTCGACGATCTCCCGCAGCAGAGGCATGTGGCAGAATTGGTCCTGCTGGAGCAACCAATTCTTGGTCCATGAACTCCTCCTCACACCATTCATGGACTGGTCTTGGTCCAAAACAAGCAGACCAACACCAAGCGCACGCACAGCACGAACTCGACGACGAGAACGTCCAGGCGACATGGCTAGGAAACGGTCGTCTAATCAGAACGTACAGAACAGAACGCACTTTAGAACAGCAAGGCCTATGAATAACGAACTGAAAATCAGAAACGAACAGGCAAGAACGCACTGTAAAACAGATACGACCTGCCTAGATGCCCTGAAAGTCAAGATACGAACCCACAAGCACAAACTGAACGGCAGAAAACGATCTGAAAAGTACGAAGACTGAAAAGCGTGAATCGTCTCTTCCCAAACTTTTACTTCACACGCGGTAACACGAGATCAGCAAAAGCAGCCCAAGGGGTGGCGCCAAGAAAAAAGATCTTCCCCTTTATAGTGCCGTCGTACGTGCTGGACGTGAGCGCAGAGAACCACGAGGAAATTGGGAAATGACAGTGTGTACGCATAGAAAGCTTGACGAGAAAATCGACAAGCTTAACAAGAATCTCGTCGAAAAAAACGACGTGTTTTTTACGACGAGAAAATCGGTCGTGTGTACGAGGCCATAGGCTTTTCTGAGAGTATAGTTTTGCTAAAAAAAAAAAATACAGCTAAAAAATGCTAAAAAGACGCTAAAGAACTATGAAAAACCATACTGCAAAAACGCTGCAAAACTCTTTCTACCGCTAACGCTACTCGCATTTTTATAGTGTCCAGTGTGCATGAGGCCTAATAGACACTGTAAAAATAGGATTTTTATAACAGCTTACCTGTAAAATCCTTTTCTTGGAGTACATCATGGGACACAGAGCCTTAAGTATTTACTTAATGGGTAATAGGCCACCTTCAGGTGTTGACAATGGTAAACCCTAATTAAGGAAGTTTACTCCCTATATAACCCCTCCTCCTTCCAGGAGCACATCAGTTTTTGTAGCAAAGCAATATGTCTAAATCCCAAAAGAGGGGAGGGACCTCTGTGTCCCATGATGTACTCCAAGAAAAGGATTTTACAGGTAAGCTGTTATAAAAATCCTATTTTCTTTATCGTACATCATGGGACACAGAGCCTTAAGTATTTACTTAATGGGACGTCCCATAGCAATGCCACTTGAGGGGTGGGAGAAACAACCCGCAGGGTACACCCAGACTTGAGGATCTACACTGCTGCTTGCAGCACACTGCACCCGAAGGCGATATCCTCATACCTCCTTACATCCACCTGATAAAATTTTGTGAATGTATGCACTGAAGACCAAGTTGCGGCCTTACAGATCTGAGCCATGGAGGCCTGATGACGCACTGCCCAAGAAGCACTAACCGACCTGGTAGAATGCGCCTTAACTTGAAATGGGGGAATCTTGCCCCTTAAATCATACGTTTGAATTATCACCTGCCGAATCCACTTAGCAACAGTGGATTTCAACGCTGCCTGTTCCTTCTTAGGACCCTCCGGTAGAATAAATAAGACATCAGTCTTACGAATCTGAGTAGTTTTCTTTAAATAGATTTTCACTGCTCTCACCACATCAAGATAGTGACTTTTCTTCCCTGGAACATGGTTTTGGAAAAAACGATGGCAGGACAATATCTTGGTTCAGGTGAAAACCTGAAATTACTTTTGGCAAAAAGCCTGGACGAGGGCGTAGTACCACTCTGTCCTCATGAAAAATTAAATATGGCTCTTTACAAGAAAGAGCAGCCAACTCTGATACCCTCCTTGCTGAGGATATAGCAACCAACTTCCTTGTCAGAAGGACTAGGGGAATATGTTGTATCGGTTCAAATGGCTGTTTTTGTAACACAGACAAAACTAAGTTTAAGTCCCAGGGATTCAAGGGAGGTTTGACGGGCGGATTAAGCCGCGTTACTCCTTGTATAAAGCCCTGGACTAAAGAATGAGTAGCAAGTGGTCTTTGAAATAAGACCGATAAAGCTGAGACTTGGCCCTTAATAGTACTTAAGGCCAACTTCATCTCTACCCCTAATTGTAGAAAGGCAAGAATTCTACCTATGATATATCTCCGAGGGTGCCAACCAGGAAACATAAGCCTTCCAGACTCTATAATATATAGTTCTGGAAGCTGGCTTTCTGGCATTGATCAGGGTGGAGATAGGGTGGAGATAACTGACCCGGAAAGCCCACGTTTCTTTAGAATGTGGGTTTCAACAGCCAAGCCGTTAAATTTAGAGACCGTAAGGAAGGATGGAATATCGGTCCCTGAGAGAGCAGATCTGACCGTAGTGGGAGGGACCATGGGCCCTCCACTGCCATCTTTACGATTTCTGCATACCATGACCTTCTGGGCCATGCTGGTGCTACCAGAATAATCGGCTTCCTTTCCAGCTTGATTCTTCAAAGAAGTCGAGGCAGCAACTGGATGGGGGGAAATGCATATATCAGTGAGAACTGATCCCATGGGGTCACCAACGCATCCGTTCCGCATGCAAATGGATCCCTTGTTCTGGCCACAAAGTTGACCAACTTCGTGTTGAATCTGGATGCTAGGAGATCTACATCCGGAGTCCCCCATCTTTGGCAAACAGCCTGAAATATGTCGGGGTGAAGCGACCATTCCCCTGGGAATAACTGCTGGCGACTTAAGTAGTCCGCCTGCCAATTCTCTACTCCCGGAAAGAATATTGCAGAAAGGCAAGGAACATTCCTTTCTGCCCAAGTTAGAATATGGTTCACCTCTCTCTGCGCTGAGAGACTCGTGGTGCCCCCTTGGTGATTGATATAGGCCACAGCTGTGGCATTGTCGGATTGAATCCTGACAGGGTAATTCTGTAGCCTGGAAGTCCAGGCCTTTAGAGCCAGACGTACTGCCCGAATCTCTAGGATATTGATGGGCAAGCCTCTTTCGGTCCTTGACCATTGTCCTTGGACAGTTGTCCTTTCTAGTACTGCTCCCCAGCCTGAGAGGCTGGCATCCGTCGTTACGACCTTCCAGATAACTGGATTTTCCTTTCAGCAGATTCTGGGTTAGTAACCACCAAGTGAGGCTTTGGGCCACTCTTGGGGACAGCCTCATTGGCGAGTCTAAGGCTTGAATTGTTTTGTTCCAAGCAGACAGGATACTGTTTTGCAACATTCTTGAATGGAACTGGGCATAAGGAACTGCTTCGAATGAAGCCACCATGGTTCCTAGTAACCTCATGCAGAGGCGAATGGAGGGATTGCCGTTTGACCTGACCCTCCGTACCAATTCCTTTATGGAGTTGATCTTTGCTAGAGGCAAGATCACCTTTTCCTGGGCTGTGTCTATGATCAGACCCAAGTACTCCAGTCTTTTTAGCGGTATTAAGGAAGATTTCTCCAGATTGAGAATCCAACCCAATGCTTTCAGATAGTCGGTTGTAGTGCGTACACCTTGCTCCAAACGAATCACTGATTGATCTATAAGTAATAGATTGTCTAGGTACGCTATGATTGTTATGCCCTGTGCCCTTAACCTGGCTAGAGGTGGGGCCAGCACCTTGGTGAACACTCGGGGTGCTGTGGCTAGCCCGAAGGGCAGGGCTACAAACTGGAAATGCTGTTGTTCTAATTCGAACCGCAGAAATTTTTGATGAGCCGGGAATATAGGGACATGCAGATATGCATCCCTGATGTCGATTGATGCGAGTAGTTCTCCTCCTAGAAGGATAGAAACTACTGATCTGATTGTCTCCATAAGAAAGGAGCGGATCTTCAGGAACTGATTTAGCTTTCTTGGATCTAGAATGGGTCTGACGTCTCCATTTGGTTTTGGTACCATGAAAAGATTTGAATAAAACCCCAGACCCTGTTCCCTTGTGGGGATCTGTATGATCACCCCTTGAGATCTTAATCGGTCTATTGCTTGAAACAGAGATTGTTTCTTCTCTGGATCCTTGGGTATGCTTGATCTTAGGAAACGAGATGGTGGAAAGTTCCGGAATTCCAGCTTGTATCCCAGCGTTACCGTGGAGATGACCCATGTGTCCTGAATACCCTTTTTCCAGACTTCTGAAAAGTGCAGAAGTCTTCCCCCCACCTTGGTGAGGGGGGTTGCCTCTTCATGACGAGGCTTTAGGATTCTGTTTTGCAGATTTCCTACCCCAAGGCTTCTTTTGAGCCTGGGTGTGACTCTGAGGTCTTCCTCTAGAGTCTGATGGCGGAGGCCGTCGCCACTGCTTAGAGGCGGAAGCCCTTGGCGCAGGGGAAAGGGCCAGTTTAAATGAAGGGCGTTTGTATTTTCTTTTGACGGGTAAAAGCGTGCTTTTCCCACTAGAAATTGTCTTGATATATTTATCCAAGTCCTCTCCGAAAAGTCGCTCCCCATGGAAGGGGAACCCAGTTAGGAGGTTCTTACATGGTGTTTCATCTGACCAATTCTTTAGCCACAGGATCCTGCGCATATATACAAGCATAAGCGTAAGGCGGGATGCCTGGTGAATGGAATCTTTAATGGCATCTATGGCAAAACATAATGCCTTAGGTAGTTCAGTCAAATCCCGAGCCTGTTGTGTAGGAAGTTCTCTAAGGGCCAATTTAAATTGGTCCTTAAGCCCTGGTTCACACTGGTGCCATTTGACATGCGATTTGACATGTCAAATCGCATGTCAAATCAGTGATATTTGCCGCAAATTGCGGGCAATGGCACCGTCCTAATCGGTGCGACGCCGCATCTGCGGCGCTGCACCGATTTCAAAAAGTAGTTTCTGTACTACTTTTTGCGATTTCGGGCCGCGATTTACATTGACATCTGTGCAGAAACCTGCACAGATGTCCCTGTAATCGCGTCTGAAATCGGGACTGACAGGCAGGAGTGAAATCGTGCGAGTTCAGCTGAACTCGCACGGCTTCACTCCCGCAGCCCCAGTGTGAACCTGGGCTTAGGGATTGGCAGACGCCTATTGCAGCGACTGCTGGCTGAGTGACAGCACCTGCTATGGAAAAGGCAGATTTTAGCAGGGATTCCAACTTCTTATCTGTTGGATCCTTAAGCATTTGTGCATTGTCTACAGGACAAGTCAAGTTATTGTTCACATTGGAAATCGCAGCGTTACTGCTGGTACTTTCCATCTTTTGGAGAATCTTTACTCCAGAGTAGTGATGAGCCGAACACCCCCGGGTTCGGTTCGCACCAGAACCCGCGAACGGACCGAAAGTTCGCACGAACATTAGAACCCTATTAAATACAATGGATGCGAACGTTCGGATTCTAAAGTGCTAATTATAATGACTATTATCCATGTTATTGTCCGAAACAGAGTTTGGGAACCCGGCTTCTGCACCAGGGGACATGTATCAATGCAAAAAGAAGTTTTAAAAACGGACGTTTTCCGGGAGCAGTCATTTTAATGATGCATAAAGTGAAAAAAAAAAGTCAAATATTCCTTTAAATATTGTACCTGGGGGGTGTCTAAAGTATACCTGTGAAGTGCCACGTGTTTCCCGTGTTTAGAACTGTCCCTGCACAAAATAACATTTCTAAAGGGAAAAAAGTCATTTAAAACTGCTTGCGGCTTTAATGCAATGTCTGGTCCCGGTAATATGGATGAAAATCTTTAGGAAAAATGGCATAGCTACCCCATCAACCCCCCCCCCCCTACCCCAGCCCATTACCAGCCCCTTTGGGTCTTGTATGGATATTAAGGGGAACCCCGCACACAAAATAAAAAAGGACCTATATACTCTGAACAGCCGTATACAGGGGATGCATACAAGACAGGGACTGTAGGTTTGTTCTTATGTAGAATCTGTTTATAATTTTGAACAGCTGCATTGTTTAAGTGGAGCTCCATGGCAAATTCCTTTTTTTTAGCTTTTTGTAAAACATAGGGAACGGTTATCACCCCTGTCACATTTTTTTTGCTGTCTGTGCCCCTGTTCAGAACATTTCACCTCACTTTGCGTCCCAATGACAACTGTTTTTGAAATGTGGTGTTTTTATTGAAACAAGGATTGGTGATAAAGCATCAGTAGAGAGGAGACACCTTTCTCCCATATTAATTCTTACAGGAGAGAATTTTCCTTCCAAGGGGTAGATTTCCTCTCACTTCCTGTTGTCTTCTTCCGTTTGCAAGTAGTAGTAGTTTGTAAGTTGGATGTTTGAAAGTAGGGACCTTCTGTATATACTCTGCAGAAATTGGCCCCTTAGGTGTTGGTGTTGGCACAACACTGAAAGCACTCACAGTTATTCTTGGTGGGTGCTGGAACGCCCTGCTGTCAAGTATAATATCAGGAATTGTAATAAAATATAATTGTTGATCAGTGGTAGTAAAAATTGGGCCTTTGATGGTGGTGCTGGTGCCACAACACTGTAAGGCCTGACAGTTACTCTTGGTGGGCGCAGCAATGGTCCCTGCTGTGAATTATTAGATCAATAATTATAATTGCATGCCCCTGTTGAACAGGGGCTGAAAAATTGGGCCTTTGGTGGTGGTGGTGGTGGTGATGGTGGTGCTGGTGCCACAACACTGTAAGGCCTGACAGTTACTCTTGGTGGGCGCAGCAATGCTCCCTGCTGTGAATTATTAGATCAATAATTATAATTGCATGCCCCTGTTGAACAGGGGCTGAAAAATTGGGCCTTTGGTGGTGGTGGTGGTGGTTATGGTGGTGCTGGTGCCACAACACTGTAAGGCCTGACAGTTACTCTTGGTGGGCGCAGCAATGGGCCCTGCTGTGAATTATTAGATCAATAATTATAATTGCATGCCCCTGTTGAACAGGGGCTTAAAAATTGGGCCTTTGGTGGTGGTGGTGGTGGTGATGGTGGTGCTGGTGCCACAACACTGTAAGGCCTGACAGTTACTCTTGGTGGGCGCAGCAATGGGCCCTGCTGTGAATTATTAGATCAATAATTATAATTGCATGCCCCTGTTGAACAGGGGCTGAAAAATTGGGCCTTTGGTGGTGGTGGTGGTGGTGGTGATGGTGGTGCTGGTGCCACAACACTGTAAGGCCTGACAGTTACTCTTGGTGGGCGCAGCAATGGGCCCTGCTGTGAATTATTAGATCAATAATTATAATTGCATGCCCCTGTTGAACAGGGGCTGAAAAATTGGGCCTTAGGCACTGGTGGCACAACACTGCAACCCCTCACAGATACTGTACTTGGAGCACAGCAATGAGGCCTGTTGCAAAGTATTGCATCAAAAATTTTAATTACACGCCCCTGTTAAACAGGGGCTGAAAAATTGGGCCTTAGCCACTGGTGGCGTCACCCATAAACCAAAATGATCTTCCAAGCTATCATCGTTAATCGTATCATTGAGGAGGAGGAGGAGGATAGCCAGTCAACATAACAGCACAGGCACTCAGCATCAGCATCAGTCTTGAAGGGATGTGTGTAGCTGGTGGGGATCCAAGACTGGTTCATCTTGATGAAAGTCAGTCGATCAACCGAGTCGGTGGACAGGCGCACCCTGTGATCCGTGACAAATCCTCCAGCAGCACTGAATGTGCGTTCTGAAAGAACGCTGGATGCAGGACAGGCCAGTAGCTCAATTACATACTGTGCAAGCTCTGGCCAGTGATCCATCCTCAAGACCCAGTAAGCCAGAGGATTTTCGGTGGGGAAGGTGTCCAAGTCTGACCTTGCCCCTAGGTATTCCTGCACCATGTATATCAGACGCTGGCGATGGTTGCTAGAACCGATCATACTTTGGGGCTGCGGACTAAAGAATTGTCTGAACGCATCGGTCAGACGGCCACCTTCCCCACCGCTCCTTCTTTGACTGCCGAAAGCCTCAGCAACTCGTTGTCCAGGACCAGGAGTTTGTAACCTCCCAGTCTCTGGGAACGCGTTGCACAGACCTTTCTGCAAGGCCTCCCGGAGTTGTCTCATCCTCTGCTCCCTCTGCGACGGTACGATAAGGTCCGCAACCTTACCCTTGTACCGTGGATCAAGGAGAGTGGCCAGCCAGTAATGGTCCCTCTCCTTGATCCGAAGAATGCGAGGATCCTTCCACAGACTTTGCAGGATCAGGGAGGCCATGCAGCGTAGGTTAGCTGAGGCATTCAGTCCGGAGTCCTCTGGGTCACTAAGGACGACATGATCCGCAGCCACCTCCTCCCAGCCACGTACAAGTCCACTGGTTTCTTGGGACTGTAAATCATCCCTAAAAGACTGCTGCTGATGATGCTGAGTGCCAGCCTCCACCTCCATGCTGACACAATCCTCCTCCTCCTCCTCCTCCTCCTCCTCTTCCTGTGCGATGGGTGGGACAGAAGGAACACTGTCTGGGTAAAGGGGGCCTTGAGAGGCAAGGAAGTCCTCCTCTTCCTGCCTCTGTTCTGCCTCAAGTGCCCTGTCCATTATTCCACGCAGCGTGTGCTCCAACAGGTGGACAAGAGGTACAGTGTCACTGATGCATGCACTGTCACTGCTCACCATCCTCGTGGCCTTCTCAAATGGTGCCAGGACAGTGCATGCATCCCTGATCATGCCCCACTGGCGTGGTGAGAAAAACCCGAGCTCCCCTGACCCTGTCCTGGTGCCGTAGTCGCACAGGTACTCATTGATGGCCCTCTGCTGCGTGTGCAGCCGCTGCAGCATGGCCAACGTTGAGTTCCACTTGGTGGGCATGTCACATATAAGGCGGTTCTTGGGCAGGTTCAACTCCTTTTGAAGCTCAGCCAGGCGAGCACTGGCATTATAAGATCTGCGGAAATGCACACAGACTTTCCTGGCCTGCCTCAGGACATCCTGTAAGCCCGGGTACCTGCCCAAGAACCGCTGCACCACCAGGTTAAGGACGTGAGCCATACAGGGCACATGGGTCAGTTGTCCCTGTCGGAGGGCGGAGAGGAGGTTGGTGCCATTGTCGCAAACCACCATTCCTGGCTTAAGCTGGCGTGGCGTCAACCACCTCTCGGCCTGCCCCTGCAGAGCAGACAGGACCTCTGCCCCAGTGTGGCTCCTGTCCCCCAAACACACCAGCGCAAGCACGGCATGGCATCTTTTTGCCTGCGTACTTGCGTAGCCCCTTGAATGCCTACGGAGCACCACTGGTTCCGAGGACAAACCACAGGAAGAGGCCATGGAGGAAGAAGAAGAGGAGGGGGTGGAGGAGAGAGGTGTGTCACAACCAGTAGTAGCATTTTGGAGGCGTGGCGGTGGAACAACCTCCAACACTACTGCACCTTGTCCTGCATCCTTCCCAGCTGCCAAAAGAGTGACCCAATGGGCCGTGAAAGAAAGGTAACGTCCCTGTCCATGCCTGCTGGACCATGAGTCAACGGTAATATGCACCTTACCGCTGACCGCCCTGTCCAGCGAGGCCAAGACATTGCCTTCCACATGCCTGTAGAGAGCCGGAATCGCCTTCCGTGCGAAAAAGTGGCGTTTGGGAACCTGCCACTGAGGAACCGCACATTGCACAAACTCACGGAAGGGGGCCGAGTCTACCAACTGAAAAGGCAGCAGTTGAAGCGCTAGCAATTTAGCCAAGCTAGCATTCAACCGCTGGGCATGTGGATGGCTGGGAGTGAACTTCTTTTGACGGTCCAGCAGCTGGGGCAGGGAAATTTGCCTGCTAGAATCGGACGTTGGTGTACTGCTAGCAGAGTGCCCGCAAGTACTTGCCTGTGACACACCTAATTCTACACCTTCATTCCTCTCAGAGCAGGTTTCAGAGAGGAGTGAAGGTATAGTGGGGTTGGAGATCCCAGCTGATGCGGTGCAAGAAGAGGTCAGCTTTGTTCTTTGGTGTGGGTCTTTAAGGTAGGCTTGCCAACGAGCTGCATGGCAGGTCAACATATGTCTGATCAAGCATGTGGTGCCCAAGCGGCTGATGTTTTGGCCACGCGATATACGCTTGAGACATATGTTGCAAATAGGGATGAGCTTCGAGTTCGAGTCGAACTTATGTTCGACTCGAACATTGCCTGTTCGCCCGTTCGCCGAACAGCGAACAAATTGGGGTGTTCGCGGCAAATTCGAAAAATCTATGGGAGAAATCTAAAGTGCTAATTATAAAGGCTTATATGCAAGTTATTGTCCTAAAAAGTGTTTGGGGACCCGGGTCCTGCCCCAGGGGACATGTATCAATGCAAAAAGAAGTTTTAAAAACGGCCGTTTTTTCGGGAGCAGTGATTTTAATAATGCTTAAAATAAAAGTGAAATATTCCTTTAAATTTCGTACCTGGGGGGTGTGTATGATATGCATGTAAAGTGGCGCATGTTTCCCGTGCTTAGAACTGTCCCTGCAAAAAGTGTCATTTTTGAAAGAAAAAAATGCATTTAAAACTGACTCGCGGCTATTAATGAATTGTCGGCTCCCGGCAATACATACAAAAGTCATTGATAAAAAAAAAAAAAAAAGCGTGGGGGTTCCCCAGAATTCAATTACCAGGCCCTTCAGGTCTGGAATGGATATTAAGGGGAACCCCGCCGCAAATAAAAAAAAAATTGACGTGGGGTTCCCCCAAATATCCATTCCAGGCCCTTCAGATCTGGCATGGATTTTAAGGGGAACTCCACCCCAAATTAAAAAAAAAATGGCGTGGAGTCCCCCTAAAAATCCATACCAGACCCCTTATCCGAGCATGCAACCTGGCCGGCCGCAGGGGAAAAGGGGGGGACGAGAGAGCGGCCCCCCCTCCCTCCTGAACCGTACCAAGCCACATGCCCTCAACATGGGGAGGATGTCCCCATGTTGATGGGGACAAGGGCCTCATCCCCACAACCCTTGCCCGGTGGTTGTGGGGGTCTGCGGGCGGGGGGCTTATCGGAATCTGGAAGACCCCTTTAACAAAGAGGACCCCCAGATCCCGGCCCCCCCCCATGTGAATTGGTAAGGGGTACATTGTACCCCTACCATTTCACGAAGAAAGCGTAAATTTTTTTTTAAAAAAACACACAAACACCTTGAAAAAGTCCTTTATTTAAAAAAAAAAAAAAAACCATTCCAGCGCTGAAATCCAGTGTCCCGCGGCGATCCCGATGTCCAGCGCTGTCCGTCATTGGTTGTGCCTGAGCGGACCTGATGGGGAACTCCCTCTCAGTATTTTAAATGTATAGACCCGCCCCTTCTAAAGTTCCCCATCAGGTCCGCTCAGCGGACCAGATGCGGAACATGAGAAGGGGCGGGTCTATACATGTATTACCAAAGTGAGAGCAGTTCCCCATCAGGTCCGCCTCCTCGGTATGTCAGACCCGCCTACGTCATTGGCTTGAGCGGGGAACTTCCTTCACTATGTAAATTTAAATTTACATAGTGAAGGAAGTTCCCCGCTCAAGCCAATGACGTAGGCGGGTCTGACATACCGAGGGGGCGGACCTGATGGGGAACTGCTCTCACTTTGGTAATACATGTATAGACCCGCCCCTTCTCATGTTCCGCATCTCGTCCGCTGAGCGGACCTGATGGGGAACTTTAGAAGGGGCGGGTCTATACATTTAAAATACTGAGAGGGAGTTCCCCATCAGGTCCGCTCAGGCACAACCAATGAAGGACAGCGCTGGACATCGGGATCGCCGCGGGACACTGGATTTCACCGCTGGAATGTTTATTTATTTATTTTTTTAAATAAAGGACTTTTTCAAGGTGTTTGTGTGTTTTTTTAAACATTTTTTTTACGCTTTCTTCGTGAAATGGTAGGGGTACAGTGTACCCCTTACCAATTCACATAGGGGGGGGGGCGGGATCTGGGGGTCCCCTTTGTTAAAGGGGTCTTCCAGATTCCGATAAGCCCCCCGCCCGCAGACCCCCACAACCACCGGGCAAGGGTTGTGGGGATGAGGCCCTTGTCCCCATCAACATGGGGACATCCTCCCCATGTTGAGGGCATGTGGCCTGGTACGGTTCAGGAGGGAGGGGGGGCCGCTCTCTCGTCCCCCCCTTTTCCCCTGCGGCCGGCCAGGTTGCGTGCTCGGATAAGGGGTCTGGTATGGATTTTTAGGGGGACTCCACGCCATTTTTTTTTTAAACTTGGGGTGGAGTTCCCCTTAAAATCCATGCCAGATCTGAAGGGCCTGGTAATTGAATTCTGGGGAACCCCCACGCTTTTTTTTTTTTTTTTCTCAATGACTTTTGTATGTATTGCCGGGAGCCGACAATTCATTAATAGCCGCGAGTCAGTTTTAAATGCATTTTTTTTCTTTCAAAAATGACATTTTTTGCAGGGACAGTTCTAAGCACGGGAAACATGCGCCACTTCACATGCATATCATACACACCCCCCAGGTACGAAATTTAAAGGAATATTTCACTTTTATTTTTTCATTTTAAGCATTATTAAAATCACTGCTCCCGAAAAAACGGCCGTTTTTAAAACTTCTTTTTGCATTGATACATGTCCCCTGGGGCAGGACCCAGGTCCCCAAACACTTTTTAGGACAATAACTTGCATATTAGCCTTTATAATTAACACTTTAGATTTCGAACGTTCGAGTCCATTGTATTTAATAGGGTTCTAAAGTTTACACAAACATTTTGTCTGTTCGCAGGTTCTGGTGCGAACCGAACAGGGGGGTGTTCGGCTCATCCCTGGTTGCAAACAGCAGCTGTGCGATCTGATGCACTCGCCTCAAAAAAGGCCCACACCAAAGAACTTTTTGAATGACGGGCAGAGGCAGCGCCCTGCACAGGCGGAGCTCTGCGGTGTGATTCTGTCGGTGTGCTGCCCATACGCTGGCCACTCAAGGGCATCCTGCCTCGTTGGAGATGTGCCTCCTCCTCATCCTCCTCCTCCTCCTCTCTCCTATTAGGCACCCACGTGGAGTCAGTGACCTCATCATCCCCTCCCTCCTCATCACTGGAGCCAATCTGGCAGTATGCTGCAGCTGCTGGAGCATGACTGCCAGATTGGTGTCCTTCTTGAGCATCCCCTCTCTCTGCTCTCGCGCTGCTGCCTTCCTCTAGCTGGGTATCATCATCAGATCCTTCCAAACGCTGGGCATCCTCCTGGAGCATGTACCCAACACTGTGCTCAAACAGTTCGGGGGACTCCTCAGGAGGAGGGCATGGTGGGTCTAGGGAAGGATTGACTAATGAAGATAATGATACCAGAGAAGAGGACGCTTTGGCAGCTGCTTTGCCAGTACCCTGAGCCTGGGTGAGAGAGGATGAGGAGGATGAGGTGGGCTTGGTCATCCACTCTACCAAGTCTTCGGCATGATGTGGCTCAAAATGTCCAGCTGCCGAAAACAAGGACAAGCGTGTCCCATGGCCATGTGCTGATGACAATGCACCGCGTACACGACCAGCACTGTTGCCCCCAGACACAGAGCCTGCTTGCCCTCTTTTTTTGCCTCCTGACTGTCTGCCTCTCCTTGGTTGCCTTCCAGACATTTTAATGGATGGCCTGCAGGGAGATGGGAAAAAGAGCAATAAGGGCTACCTTCAGGTGTATACTGTGCAGGAGGCTTAGCAACAATGACACTGACACTGTCCCCTGCCTATCCTTCTCTGTCCCTAAACACAAGGATTGAAAATATGGTTCAGCAAAAAAGTTTTAGAACAGAATAGCACACTGACACTTTCCCTCACTGTCCTACTCTGTCCCTCCCTACAAACAAGATTTAGCACAGAATAGCACACTGATAATTTCTACGAGTGTCCTTCTCTGTCCCTAAACTCAAGAATTGAAAATATGGAACAGCAAAATTGGTTTAGAACAGAATAGCACACTGTCAGTTTCACTCACTGTACCTCTCTGTCCCTCAACTCAAGGATTGAAAATATGGAACAGCAAAATTGGTTTAGAACAGAATAGCACACTGTCAGTTTCACTCACTGTACCTCTCTGTCCCTCAACTCAAGGATTGAAAATATGGTTCAGCAAAATAGTTTTAGAACAGAATAGCACACTGACACTTTCCCTCACTGTCCTACTCTGTCCCTCCCTACAAACAAGATTTAGCACAGAATAGCACACTGATAATTTCTACGAGTGTCCTTCTCTGTCCCTAAACTCAAGGATTGAAAATATGGAACAGCAAAATTGGTTTAGAACAGAATAGCACACTGTCAGTTTCACTCACTGTACCTCTCTGTCCCCCAACTCAAGGATTGAAAATATGGTTCAGCAAAATAGTTTTAGAACAGAATAGCACACTGACACTTTCCCTCACTGTCCTACTCTGTCCCTCCCTACAAACAAGATTTAGCACAGAATAGCACACTGATAATTTCTACGAATGTCCTTCTCTGTCCCTAAACTCAAGGATTGAAAATATGGAACAGCAAAATTGGTTTAGAACAGAATAGCACACTGTCAGTTTCACTCACTGTACCTCTCTGTCCCTCAACTCAAGGATTGTAAATATGGTTCAGCAAAATAGTTTTAGAACAGAATAGCACACTGACACTTTCCCTCACTGTCCTACTCTGTCCCTCCCTACAAACAAGATTTAGCACAGAATAGCACACTGATAATTTCTACGAG
The DNA here is from genome assembly GCA_029206835.1 of Rana muscosa. Taxonomy (NCBI): domain Eukaryota; kingdom Metazoa; phylum Chordata; class Amphibia; order Anura; family Ranidae; genus Rana; species Rana muscosa. The sequence continues at coordinate 18,769,187 of JARGYO010005626.1, forward strand.
TGTCCTTCTCTGTCCCTAAACTCAAGGATTGAAAATGTGGAACAGCAAAATTGGTTTAGAACAGAATAGCACACTGTCAGTTTCACTCACTGTACCTCTCTGTCCCTCAACTCAAGGATTGAAAATATGGTTCAGCAAAATAGTTTTAGAACAGAATAGCACACTGACACTTTCCCTCACTGTCCTACTCTGTCCCTCCCTACAAACAAGATTTAGCACAGAATAGCACACTGATAATTTCTACGAGTGTCCTTCTCTGTCCCTAAACTCAAGGATTGAAAATATGGAACAGCAAAATTGGTTTAGAACAGAATAGCACACTGTCAGTTTCACTCACTGTACCTCTCTGTCCCTCAACTCAAGGATAGGGATGAGCTTGGTGTTCGAGTCGAACATACGTTCGACTCGAACATCGGCTGTTCGATCGTTCGACGAAGTTAGAACGATTTGGGCCGTTCGCGCCTAATTCGAGTGACGCGAACGGCCCACAATGCACTACGCCATCGCAGTGTCATCCAGGCGCTGTGATTGGCCAAGCATGCACTGTGACCCCGCATGCTTGGCCAATCACAGCGCCGGCAGCGAGGAGAGCAATGATTGGCCACAGGCAGGATGCCTGTGGCCAATTATTGCTGAGGGTGTTTAGTACACGCCCCACACTATAAAAGGCCGCCAGCACGGCGGCCTAGTGTAGTGTGTTCCGGAGCAGGGAAAGAGAAGCATAGGCAGGGACAGTGAAATTTTTTTCTTGCTTAACCTGGATTCCTTTAGCTTAGGGAAAGAGAAGGATAGGTAGGGAGAGTGTCAGTGTGTTTTACTGTGCAAATCCTTGTTTCTAGGGACAGGGAAGGACAGTGAGGGAAATTCTCCTTGTGCTATAGTGTGCTAAAGCATTGATCATCAACCATCTTTAAAAAATCATTTTTTCTAGGGACAGAAAACTATAGGTAGGGAGAGTGTCAGTGTGTTTTACTGTGATAATCCTTGTTTCTAGGGACAGGGAAGGACAGTGAGGGAAATTCTCCTTGTGCTATAGTGTGCTAAAGCATTGATCATCAACCATCTTTAAAAAAACATTTTTTCTAGGGACAGAAAACTATAGGTAGGAAGAGTGTCAGTTTCTTTCACTGTGATAATCCTTGTTTCTAGGGACAGGGAAGGACAGTGAGGGAAATTCTCCTTGTGCTATAGTGTGCTAAAGCATTGATCATCAACCATCTTTAAAAAAACATTTTTTCTAGGGACAGAAAACTATAGGTAGGAAGAGTGTCAGTTTCTTTCACTGTGATAATCCTTGTTTCTAGGGACAGGGAAGGACAGTGAGGGAAATTCTCCTTGTGCTATAGTGTGCTAAAGCATTGATCATCAACCGTCTTTAAAAAAAGATTTTTTCTAGGGACAGAAAACTATAGGTAGGAAGAGTGTCAGTTTCTTTCACTGTGATAATCCTTGTTTCTAGGGACAGGGAAGGACAGTGAGGGAAATTCTCCTTGTGCTATAGTGTGCTAAAGCATTGATCATCAACCATCTTTAAAAAATCATTTTTTCTAGGGACAGAAAACTATAGGTAGGGAGAGTGTCAGTGTGTTTTACTGTGATAATCCTTGTTTCTAGGGACGGGGAAGGACAGTGAGGGAAATTCTCCTTGTGCTATAGTGTGCTAAAGCATTGATCATCAACCATCTTTAAAAAAACATTTTTTCTAGGGACAGAAAACTATAGGTAGGGAGAGTGTCAGTTTCTTTCACTGTGATAATCCTTGTTTCTAGGGACAGGTGAAGGACAGTGAGGGAAATTCTCCTTGTGCTATAGTGTGCTAAAGCATTGATCATCAACCATCTTTAAAAAAACATTTTTTCTAGGGACAGAAAACTATAGGTAGGAAGAGTGTCAGTTTCTTTCACTGTGATAATCCTTGTTTCTAGGGACAGGGAAGGACAGTGAGGGAAATTCTCCTTGTGCTATAGTGTGCTAAAGCATTGATCATCAACCGTCTTTAAAAAAACATTTTTTCTAGGGACAGAAAACTATAGGTAGGAAGAGTGTCAGCTTCTTTCACTGTGATAATCCTTGTTTCTAGGGACAGGGAAGGACAGTGAGGGAAATTCTACTTCTGCTATAGTGTGCTAAAGCATTGATCATCAATCAGCTTTAAAAAAACATTTTTTCTAGGGACAGAAAACTATAGGTAGGAAGAGTGTCAGTTTCTTTCACTGTGATAATCCTTGTTTCTAGGGACAGGGAAGGACAGTGAGGGAAATTCTCCTTGTGCTATAGTGTGCTAAAGCATTGATCATCAACCGTCTTTAAAAAAACATTTTTTCTAGGGACAGAAAACTATAGGTAGGAAGAGTGTCAGTTTCTTTCACTGTGATAATCCTTGTTTCTAGGGACAGGGAAGGACAGTGAGGGAAATTCTCCTTGTGCTATAGTGTGCTAAAGCATTGATCATCAACCATCTTTAAAAAAACATTTTTTCTAGGGACAGAAAACTATAGGTAGGGAGAGTGTCAGTGTGTTTTACTGTGATAATCCTTGTTTCTAGGGACGGGGAAGGACAGTGAGGGAAATTCTCCTTGTGCTATAGTGTGCTAAAGCATTGATCATCAACCATCTTTAAAAAAACATTTTTTCTAGGGACAGAAAACTATAGGTAGGAAGAGTGTCAGTTTCTTTCACTGTGATAATCCTTGTTTCTAGGGACAGGGAAGGACAGTGAGGGAAATTCTCCTTGTGCTATAGTGTGCTAAAGCATTGATCATCAACCATCTTTAAAAAAACATTTTTTCTAGGGACAGAAAACTATAGGTAGGAAGAGTGTCAGTTTCTTTCACTGTGATAATCCTTGTTTCTAGGGACAGGGAAGGACAGTGAGGGAAATTCTCCTTGTGCTATAGTGTGCTAAAGCATTGATCATCAACCGTCTTTAAAAAAAGATTTTTTCTAGGGACAGAAAACTATAGGTAGGAAGAGTGTCAATTTCTTTCACTGTGATAATCCTTGTTTCTAGGGACAGGGAAGGACAGTGAGGGAAATTCTCCTTGTGCTATAGTGTGCTAAAGCATTGATCATCAACCATCTTTAAAAAATCATTTTTTCTAGGGACAGAAAACTATAGGTAGGGAGAGTGTCAGTGTGTTTTACTGTGATAATCCTTGTTTCTAGGGACGGGGAAGGACAGTGAGGGAAATTCTCCTTGTGCTATAGTGTGCTAAAGCATTGATCATCAACCATCTTTAAAAAAACATTTTTTCTAGGGACAGAAAACTATAGGTAGGAAGAGTGTCAGTTTCTTTCACTGTGATAATCCTTGTTTCTAGGGACAGGGAAGGACAGTGAGGGAAATTCTCCTTGTGCTATAGTGTGCTAAAGCATTGATCATCAACCATCTTTAAAAAAACATTTTTTCTAGGGACAGAAAACTATAGGTAGGGAGAGTGTCAGTTTCTTTCACTGTGATAATCCTTGTTTCTAGGGACAGGTGAAGGACAGTGAGGGAAATTCTACTTGTGCTATAGTGTGCTAAAGCATTGATCATCAATCAGCTTTAAAAAAACATTTTTTGTAGGGACAGAAAACTATAGGTAGGAAGAGTGTCAGTTTCTTTCACTGTGATAATCCTTGTTTCTAGGGACAGGGAAGGACAGTGAGGGAAATTCTCCTTGTGCTATAGTGTGCTAAAGCATTGATCATCAACCGTCTTTAAAAAAACATTTTTTCTAGGGACAGAAAACTATAGGTAGGAAGAGTGTCAGTTTCTTTCACTGTGATAATCCTTGTTTCTAGGGACAGGGAAGGACAGTGAGGGAAATTCTCCTTGTGCTATAGTGTGCTAAAGCATTGATCATCAACCATCTTTAAAAAAACATTTTTTCTAGGGACAGAAAACTATAGGTAGGAAGAGTGTCAGTTTCTTTCACTGTGATAATCCTTGTTTCTAGGGACAGGGAAGGACAGTGAGGGAAATTCTCCTTGTGCTATAGTGTGCTAAAGCATTGATCATCAATCAGCTTTAAAAAAACATTTTTTCTAGGGACAGAAAACTATAGGTAGGAAGAGTGTCAGTTTCTTTCACTGTGATAATCCTTGTTTCTAGGGACAGGGAAGGACAGTGAGGGAAATTCTCCTTGTGCTATAGTGTGCTAAAGCATTGATCATCAACCGTCTTTAAAAAAACATTTTTTCTAGGGACAGAAAACTATAGGTAGGAAGAGTGTCAGTTTCTTTCACTGTGATAATCCTTGTTTCTAGGGACAGGGAAGGACAGTGAGGGAAATTCTCCTTGTGCTATAGTGTGCTAAAGCATTGATCATCAACCATCTTTAAAAAAACATTTTTTCTAGGGACAGAAAACTATAGGTAGGAAGAGTGTCAGTTTCTTTCACTGTGATAATCCTTGTTTCTAGGGACAGGGAAGGACAGTGAGGGAAATTCTACTTGTGCTATAGTGTGCTAAAGCATTGATCATCAATCAGCTTTAAAAAAACATTTTTTCTAGGGACAGAAAACTATAGGTAGGAAGAGTGTCAGTTTCTTTCACTGTGATAATCCTTGTTTCTAGGGACAGGGAAGGACAGTGAGGGAAATTCTCCTTGTGCTATAGTGTGCTAAAGCATTGATCATCAACCATCTTTGAAATCCTTGTTTTTTGGACAGTCAGGGAAATTGTCGTTGTGCTATTCTGTGCGAAAGCAATCATCCTCAACCATATTTAGAAATCCTTAAGTAAAGGGACAGAGAAGGACACCTGAAGGTAGCCCTTATTGCTTTTTTCCCATCTCCCTGCAGGCCATCTATTAGAATGTCTGGAAGGCAAACAAGGAGAGGCAGACAGTCAGGAGGCAATAAAAGAGGGCAAGCAGGCTCTGTGTCTGGGGGCAACAGTGCTGGTCGTGGACGCGGTGCATTGTCATCAGCACATGGCCATGGGACACGCTTGTCCTTCTTTTCGGCAGCTGGACATGTTGAGCCACATCATGCCGAAGACTTGGTAGAGTGGATGACCAAGCCCTCCTCCTCCTCCTCATCCTCTCTCACCCAGGCTCAGGGTACTGGCAAAGCAGCTGCCAAAGCGTCCTCTTCCCTGATATCAATGTCAGACTCATCATCAGTCACTCCTTCCCTAGACCCACCATGTCCTCCTCCTGAGGAGTCCCCCGAACTGTTTGAGCACAGTGTTGGGTACATGCTCCAGGAGGATGCCCAGCGTTTCGAAGGGTCTGATGATGAAACCCAGCTACAGGAAGGCAGTAGCGTGAGAGCAGAGAGAGGGGATGCTCAAGAAGGACACCAATCTGGCAGTCATGTTCCAGCAGCTGCAGCATACTGCCAGATTGGCTCCAGTGATGAGGAGGGAGGGGATGATGAGGTCACTGACTCCACGTGGGTGCCTAATAGGAGAGAGGAGGAGGAGGAGGGTGAGGAGGAGGCACATCTCCAACGAGGCAGGATGCCCTTTGGTGGCCAGCGTAAGGGCAGTACACCGACGGAATCACACCGCAGAGCTCCGCCTGTGCAGGGCGCTGCCTCTGACCGTCATTCCAAAAGTTCTTTGGTGTGGGCCTTTTTTGAGGCTAGTGCATCAGATCGCACAGCTGCTGTTTGCAACATATGTCTCAAGCGTATATCGCGTGGCCAAAACATCAGCCGCTTGGGTACCACATGCCTGACCAGACATATGTTGACCTGCCATGCAGCTCGTTGGCAAGCCTACCTCAAAGACCCACACCAAAGAACAAAGCGGACCTCTCCTTGCACCGCATCAGCTGGGATCTCCAAGCCCACTATAACTTCAGTCCTCTCTGAAACATGCACTGAGAGGAATGAAGGTGTAGAATTAGGTGTGTCACAGCCAAGTAGTTGCGGCCACTCTGCTAGCAGTACACCGACGTCCGATTCTAGCAGGCAAATTTCCCTGCCCCAGCTGCTGGACCGTCGAAAGAAGTTCACTCCCAGCCATCCACATGCCCAGCGGTTGAATGCTAGCTTGGCTAAATTGCTAGCGCTTCAACTGCTGCCTTTTCAGTTGGTAGACTCGGCCCCCTTCCGTGAGTTTGTGCAATGTGCGGTTCCTCAGTGGCAGGTTCCCAAACGCCACTTTTTCTCACGGAAGGCTATTCCGGCTCTCTACCGGCATGTGGAAGGCAATGTCTTGGCCTCGCTGGACAGGGCGGTCAGCGGTAAGGTGCATATTACCGCTGACTCATGGTCCAGCAGGCATGGACAGGGACGTTACCTTTCTTTCACGGCCCATTGGGTCACTCTTTTGGCAGCTGGGAAGGATGCAGGACAAGGTGCAGTAGTGTTGGAGGTTGTTCCACCGCCACGCCTCCAAAATGCTACTACTGGTTGTGACACACCTCTCTCCTCCACCCCCTCCTCTTCTTCTTCCTCCATGGCCTCTTCCTGTGCTTTGTCCTCTGAACCAGCGGTGCTCCGTAGCCGTTCAAGGGGCTACGCAAGTACGCAGGCAAAAAGATGCCATGCCGTGCTTGCGCTGGTGTGTTTGGGGGACAGAAGCCACACTGGGGCAGAGGTCCTGTCTGCTCTGCAGGGCCAGGCCGAGAGGTGGTTGACGCCACGCCAGCTTAAGCCAGGAATGGTGGTTTGCGACAATGGCACCAACCTCCTCTCCGCCCTCCGACAGGGACAACTGACCCATGTGCCCTGTGTGGCTCACGTCCTTAACCTGGTGGTGCAGCGGTTCTTGGGCAGGTACCCGGGCTTACAGGATGTCCTGAGGCAGGCCAGGAAAGTCTGTGTGCATTTCCGCAGATCTTATAATGCCAGTGCTCGCCTGGCTGAGCTGCAAAAGGAGTTGAACCTGCCCAAGAACCGCCTTATATGTGACATGCCCACCAGGTGGAACTCAACGTTGGCCATGCTGCAGCGGCTGCACACGCAGCAGAGGGCCATCAATGAGTACCTGTGCGACTACGGCACCAGGACAGGGTCAGGGGAGCTTGGTTTTTTTTCTCCACGCCAGTGGGGCATGATCAGGGGTGCATGCACTGTCCTGGCACCATTTGAGGAGGCCACGAGGATGGTGAGCAGTGACAGTGCATGCATCAGTGACACTGTACCTCTTGTCCACCTGTTGGAGCACACGCTGCGTGGAATAATGGACAGGGCACTTGAGGCAGAACAGAGGCAGGAAGAGGAGGACTTCCTTGCCTCTCAAGGCCCCCTTTACCCAGACAGTGTTCCTTCTGTCCCACCCATCGCACAGGAAGAGGAGGAGGAGGAGGAGGAGGATTGTGTCAGCATGGAGGTGGAGGCTGGCACTCAGCATCATCAGCAGCAGTCTTTTAGGGATGATTTACAGTCCCAAGAAACCAGTGGACTTGTACGTGGCTGGGAGGAGGTGGCTGCGGATCATGTCATCCTTAGTGACCCAGAGGACTCCGGACCGAATGCCTCAGCAAACCTACGCTGCATGGCCTCCCTGATCCTGCAAAGTCTGCGGAAGGATCCTCGTATTCTTCGGATCAAGGAGAGGGACCATTACTGGCTGGCCACTCTCCTTGATCCACGGTACAAGGGTAAGGTTGTGGACCTTATGTTACCGTCGCAGAGGGAACAGAGGATGAGACAACTCCGGGAGGCCTTGCAGAAAGGTCTGTGCAACGCGTTCCCAGAGACTGGGAGGTTACAAACTCCTGGTCCTGGACAACGAGTTGCTGAGGCTTCGGCCAGTCAAAGAAGGAGCGGTGGGGAAGGTGGCCGTCTGACCGATGCGTTCAGACAATTCTTTAGTCCGCAGCCCCAAAGTATGATCGGTTCCAGCAACCATCGCCAGCGTCTGATAAACATGGTGCAGGAATATCTAGGGGCAAGGTCGGACTTGGACACCTTCCCCACCGAAAATCCTCTGGCTTACTGGGTCTTGAGGATGGATCACTGGCCAGAGCTTGCACAGTATGCAATTGAGCTACTGGCCTGTCCTGCATCCAGCGTTCTTTCGGAACGCACATTCAGTGCTGCTGGAGGATTTGTCACGGATCACAGGGTGCGCCTGTCCACCGACTCGGTTGATCGACTGACTTTCATCAAGATGAACCAGTCTTGGATCACCACCAGCTACCACACACCTGATGCTGATATAACAGACTAATTGATTTTAACATGTCACATCCCTTCAAGACTGATGCTGATGCTGAGTGCCTGTGCTGTTATGTTGACTGGCTATCCTCCTCCTCCGAGTCCTCAATGATACGATTGATGATGATAGCTTGGAAGATCATTTTTGTTTATGGGTGCCGCCACCAGTGGCTAAGGCCCAGTTTTTCAGCCCCTGTTTAACAGGGGCGTGTAATTACAATTTTTTTAGCAATAATTTGCCATAGGTCTCATTGCTGTGCTCCAAGTACAGTATCTGTGAGGGGTTGGAGTGTTGTGCCACCATTGCCTAAGGCCCAATTTTTCAGCCCCTGTTCAACAGGGGCATGTAATTACAATTCTTGATCTAATAATTCACAGCAGCGCCCATTGCTGCACCCACCAAGAGTAACTCTGAGGGCTTACAGTGTTGTGGCAACGCCACCACCACCACCACCACGAAAGGCCCAATTTTTCAGCCCCTGTTCAAAAGGGGCATGTAATTACAATTCTTGATCTAATAATTCACAGCAGGGCCCATTCCTGCACCCACCAAGAGTAACTCTGAGGGCTTACAGTGTTGTGGCAACACCACCACCACCACCACCACCACGAAAGGCCCAATTTTTCAGCCCCTGTTCAACAGGGGCATGCAATTACAATTCTTGATCTAATAATTCACAGCAGGGCCCATTGCTGCACCCACCAAGAGTAACTGTCAGGGCTTACAGTGTTGTGGCACCAGCACCACCATCAAAGGCCCAATTTTTACTACCACTGTTCAACAATTATATGTAATTAAAATTCCTGATATAATAGTTGACAGCAGGGCGTTCCAGCACCAACCAAGAGTAACTGTGAGTGCTTACAGTGTTGTGCCAACACCAACAACTAAGGGGCCTATTTCTGCAGAGTATATACGGCAGGTCCCTACTTTCAAACATCCAACTTACAAACGACTCCTACTTGCAAACGCAAGAAGACAACAGGAAGTGAGAGGAAATCTACCCCTTGGAAGGAAAATTCTCTCCTGTAAGAATTAATATGGGAGAAAGGTGTCTCGTCTGTACTGATGCTTTATCACCAATCCTTGTTTCAAGAAAAACACCACATTTCAAAAACAGTTGTCATTGGGACGGAAAGTGAGGTGAAATGTTCTGAACAGGGGCACAGACAGCAAAACAAATGTTACAGGGGTGATAACCCTTACCTATGTTTTCCAAAAAGTTTAAAAATAGATTTTTGGGCTGGAGCTACACTTAAACAATGTACCTGTTCAAAATTACAAACAGATTCTACATAAGAACAAACCTACAGTCCCTGTCTTGTATGCACCGCCTGTATACGGCTGTTCAGAGTATATAGGGCCTTTTTTATTTTATGTGCGGGGTTCCCCTTAATATCCATACAAGACCCAAAGGGGCTGGTAATGGGCTGGGGTAGGGGGGGGGGGTCATGGGGTAGCTATGCCATTTTTCTTAAAGATTTTCATCCATATTACCGGGACCAGACATTACATTAAAGCCGCAAGCAGTTTTAAATGGCTTTTTTTTCCTTTATAAGTGTCATTTTGTGCAGGGACAGTTCTAAACACGGGAAACACGTGGCACTTCACAGGCATACTTTAGACACCCCCCAGGTACGATATTTAAAGGAATATTTGACTTTTTTTTTTTCACTTTATGCATCATTAAAATGACTGCTACCAAAAAACGACCGTTTTTAAAACTTCTTTTTGCATTGATACATGTCCCCTGGTGCAGAACCCGGGTTCCCAAACCCTTTTTAGGACAATAACATGCATAATAGTCGTTATAATTAGCACTTTAGAATTCGAACGTTCGCATCCATTGTATTTAATAGGGTTCTAATGTTCGTACGAACTTTCGGTCCGTTCGCGGGTTCTGGTGCGAACCGAACCCGGGGGTGTTCGGCTCATCACTACTCAAGAATTGAAAATATGGTTCAGCAAAATAGTTTTAGAACAGAATAGCACACTGACACTTTCCCTCACTGTCCTACTCTGTCCCTCCCTACAAACAAGATTTAGCACAGAATAGCACACTGATAATTTCTACGAGTGTCCTTCTCTGTCCCTAAACTCAAGGATTGAAAATATGGAACAGCAAAATTGGTTTAGAACAGAATAGCACACTGTCAGTTTCACTCACTGTACCTCTCTGTCCCTCAACTCAAGGATTGAAAATATGGTTCAGCAAAATAGTTTTAGAACAGAATAGCACACTGACACTTTCCCTCACTGTCCTACTCTGTCCCTCCCTACAAACAAGATTTAGCACAGAATAGCACACTGATAATTTCTACGAGTGTCCTTCTCTGTCCCTAAACTCAAGGATTGAAAATATGGAACAACAAAATTGGTTTAGAACAGAATAGCACACTGTCAGTTTCACTCACTGTACCTCTCTGTCCCTCAACTCAAGGATTGAAAATATGGTTCAGCAAAATAGTTTTAGAACAGAATAGCACACTGACACTTTCCCTCACTGTCCTACTCTGTCCCTCCCTACAAACAAGATTTAGCACAGAATAGCACACTGATAATTTCTACGAGTGTCCTTCTCTGTCCCTAAACTCAAGGATTGAAAATATGGAACAGCAAAATTGGTTTAGAACAGAATAGCACACTGTCAGTTTCACTCACTGTACCTCTCTGTCCCTCAACTCAAGGATTGAAAATATGGTTCAGCAAAATAGTTTTAGAACAGAATAGCACACTGACACTTTCCCTCACTGTCCTACTCTGTTCCTCCCTACAAACAAGATTTAGCACAGAATAGCACACTGATAATTTCTACGAGTGTCCTTCTCTGTCCCTAAACTCAAGGATTGAAAATATGGAACAGCAAAATTGGTTTAGAACAGAATAGCACACTGTCAGTTTCACTCACTGTACCTCTCTGTCCCTCAACTCAAGGATTGAAAATATGGTTCAGCAAAATAGTTTTAGAACAGAATAGCACACTGACACTTTCCCTCACTGTCCTACTCTGTCCCTCCCTACAAACAAGATTTAGCACAGAATAGCACACTGATAATTTCTACGAGTGTCCTTCTCTGTCCCTAAACTCAAGGATTGAAAATATGGAACAGAAAAATTGGTTTAGAACAGAATAGCACACTGTCAGTTTCACACACTGTACCTCTCTGTCCCTCAACTCAAGGATTGAAAATACAGAACAGCAAAATTGGTTTAGAACAGAATAGCACACTGTCAGTTTCACTCACTGTACCTCTCTGTCCCTCAACTCAAGGATTGAAAATATGGTTCAGCAAAATAGTTTTAGAACAGAATAGCACACTGACACTTTCCCTCACTGTCCTACTCTGTCCCTCCCTACAAACAAGATTTAGCACAGAATAGCACACTGATAATTTCTACGAGTGTCCTTCTCTGTCCCTAAACTCAAGGATTGAAAATATGGAACAGCAAAATTGGTTTAGAACAGAATAGCACACTGTCAGTTTCACTCACTGTACCTCTCTGTCCCTCAACTCAAGGATTGAAAATATGGAACAGCAAAATTGGTTTGGAACAGAATAGCACACTGTCAGTTTCACTCACTTTACCTCTCTGTCCCTCAACTCAAGGATTGAAAATATGGTTCAGCAAAATAGTTTTAGAACAGAATAGCACACTGACACTTTCCCTCACTGTCCTACTCTGTCCCTCCCTACAAACAAGATTTAGCACAGAATAGCACACTGATAATTTCTACGAGTGTCCTTCTCTGTCCCTAAACTCAAGGATTGAAAATATGGAACAGCAAAATTGGTTTAGAACAGAATAGCACACTGTCAGTTTCACTCACTGTACCTCTCTGTCCCTCAACTCAAGGATTGAAAATATGGTTCAGCAAAATAGTTTTAGAACAGAATAGCACACTGACACTTTCCCTCACTGTACCTCTCTGTCCCTAAACTCAAGGATTGAAAATATGGTTCAGCAAAATAGTTTTAGAACAGAATAGCACACTGACACTTTCCCTCACTGTACCTCTCTGTCCCTACAAACAAGGATTAGCACAGAATAGCACACTGTCACTGACACTCTCCCTACCTATCCTTGTTTGTCCCTAAACACAAGGAATCCAGGATTAGTAAAGGAAAAATAATGACACTGTCCCTGCCTATGCTTCTCTTTCCCTGCTCCGGAACACACTACACAAGGCCGCCGCGCTGGCGGCCTTTTATAGTGTGGGGCGTGTACTAAACCCCCTCAGCAATAATTGGCCACAGGCATCCTGCCTGTGGCCAATCATTGCTCTCCTCGCTGCCGGCGCTGTGATTGGCCAAGCATGCGGGGTCACAGTGCATGCTTGGCCAATCACAGCGCCTGGATGACATTGCGATGGCGTAGTGCATTGTGGGCCATTCGCGTCACTCGAATTTGGCGCGAACGGCCCAAATCGTTCGATCTTCGTCGAACGATCGAACAGCCAATGTTCGAGTCGAACGTATGTTCGACTCGAACACGAAGCTCATCCCTACTCCAGAGGATAGCGATTTGCAAAACTCTTAGAGGGAGAAAATATTTATCCGGATAATCCCATTCCGGAAAAATAAACTGTTCTAGCAATGCATGTGCTGGAAATGCATGCAGAGCATGGGAAGGTTTCAAAAAACCTAAGGAAGAGGCTGGGTTTTCATTAGACTCTGTTAGAGGCAGCATGAAGGTGGAGTGAACCATTTCTGTAAGAGATTGTATCAGCAATTTCTCAGTTTGGGAAGCTGAAAAAGGTTCATCTACCATTGTCTCCTCCAAGGAGGAATCATCGGTTTGTCTTTCTTCCTGATCGATTGAGGGTAACACCTCATCGTGAGTCCACTGTTCCCCTAGTAAAGCTAAAGTGGGGGAAGGGCTAGTACGTTTCTTATCACTCTGAATAGAGGATGCGATTAAAGCCGCTAATCTTTTTTCCATACCCTGGAAGGGAGGAGGAGAGAGCATCTTCAGTCACATATCTATGTGCTGAGATGTGAGAGGCAGTTGCACCATCAATTTGTTCCAATGGCTCACCCTGTGTTGCCATAATTGGTAATTCAGGCGAGAAAGACAACATGGGATTACAGCTAGAAGTCTCAATGCCTGGGGGTGAAATCTTTGCTTTTTTGGCTTTTGATATGTCTTTTTTGGTAGGCATAGTCCTAAGTACAAAAACAGAGGCGCTATACAATTTGCACTAAATCGCTGAAAATAGTCATGACTTTAAAAAGCCGCTAAAGGTTCAGCCTAGTGTTGAAAAAGAGTGTCTTTCCTGAATCAGGAATGCCAGTGCAACCCATACGTGTCTCACAGCTCGTGTGTCTCTGTGTATGTTTCCTCCTCAGCAGCGGGGGAGGGACTGACATGGCTATATGTTTCCCATTTTTGCGGTACTGCGTTTAGGCTCTGCCCCCTCTGGAAAAAATTCCACCCCCTTTTTTCATTTAAAAAAGTGTTCTTTCCCGCGCTTCAGCGCGGCGCTTAGGATCCCTGACCAAACACGAGAAGGAGGAGGGGGAAGGGGAGCAGAGACTGCAGTGAGGCAGAGAAATGAAAACAGCCAGACAATCCTACTGTGGTACATAGCGGGACCTCTGCGTCCCCCACGGCGGGGGGAGGGGAGTAAGTAAGGGGGGTGCAGCGCTGCTGTCTCCCTGACCCCCTGGTCCTATCAGAGGGGAAAAAAAAACTATTTTAAAAGCTTTATCTTACCTTGGTAAGAATATCCCCTCCACCTGCTGTACCAGCCAAGCACGGACTGAGCTTAGTGAAGATGACGGAGTATGGTAAGTGCATAGGCTCCCTCTAGTGGAGACTTAAGGCATGACAATCTCTTTTCCTTAATGGAAGAAATACATAGACATTCAAAATACCTAAGTTTCTTCCTTACCTTATCATCGTTGCAGGATTTTGCTGATTTAACAGAAAAAATCCAGCTTTCACCCATCACAGTGGGCTGTGTTTAGCCAAACCTTCAAGGACGGGGGTCCCTGAAAAGGGATTTCCACTGCCTTGGGCCATGTATAGCACCCCATCAGGAAGCAAATAGGTAATGTAACAAGACCTAAGCCCTGGTTTCCTGGGGTCCAGCCCTACAAAGAGAGGCGTTACAGGCAAAACCTTGTGCTTCGGATACGAGGTCCCAGGTACCATTCATTTAGGCCTCAGTGGCACTGTGGTGGATCTGGTTTCTTTTTATGGAGGAATTTAAATCCAGCATGGATCCCTCCTGGAGCTCCTCAGAGCACTTCTTCACTCGTGACCAACACTTTTAGACACTGGCGAAAAAACTGATGTGCTCCTGGAAGGAGGAGGGGTTATATAGGAAGTAAACTTCCTTCATTAGGGTTTACCAGTGTCAACACCTGAAGGTGGCCTATTACCCATTAAGTAAATACTTAAGGCTCTGTGTCCCATGATGTACGATAAAGAAAACGATCCGTGAAGATATGATTTTATTGCTGGAGCGTATCTCGGATCAATGAGAAGAATAATAAATCAGTATACAAAGTGTTGATAACAAAAGTCACATTATACGTATGGGACAAGTAGACCACTTCTGTCAGCCAAGATGGAGAAGAAAAAGAGGAGGAAAAGGGAGTGGGGGTAAAGTAGAAAGAAAAAGCAGAAGAAGTAAAAAAAAAAGGGGAGGGGTGGTGGGGAGGAGATCGAACAGGAAAGAGCGGGAAAGCCCCTACAAAAGGAGGAGAGAGGGAAGAGAAGGAAAGGAGGGGGAGGCTGGCATGGAGAACCCTCACCACACCAGGTTAGTGAGACAGGAGGCAAAGAAGGGGCACACATCACGGAAGAAATTGAGGGTGTGATGGTAGGCAACCCAAGGAGTCCAGATCTTGCTGAATTTCTTATGGTTGTTGGTAATGGTGCTTGTCAAGTGTTCATTAATATAAAAACTATCCAACCTTCTTTCAACCTCAGAGAAGTAAGTAAACTGCTTCCTCCAAGCGCAGATAGAAAGGTTTACTATGCCTTTAAAAGAAAATTTCTGGAATTGAAAAAAATGAACAGTCATACTGACCTAGATGACTGCAGCACCGATCCCAGCTGAGGCTGTCGCCCTCCGGCTCCAAACTGTGAAATGAGACAGTTGATCATTCAGTTCTCAGTATTCAGTCTGCAGACAGCTGGTGACTATCAGTCACTGGCTATCTGCTTTGCCCCTCCAGCACTCACTGGAGTGCCAGGCTGTGAAGGGGATGGGAGCTGCTGGTTCAGTCTCCCAGCGGCTCACTATCAGCTGAAAATGAGTTACAGGAGTGCAGAACAAACTTTACTTCTGTGATCCATAGGAGAAGTAGGGCCAAAATAGCTTAGGCTATACTTCTCCTTTTTTTAATGTAGCGATACCCCCAGCTAAGAGAGCCGCTGGAATGATTTATTTGGGCCCTGTAATGCACTGCTGTCAACCCCCAGCAATTGGCTCTAACCTCTCCTGGCACAGTCAGTGGGGGATGATAGGATTGTGTAACCTATGACTCTCGGAGGCGCAATCCTGCAATAAACACAGTAATAAGATATGGCTATCAATAACCGTTTCTTCTGCACAGTAAATGACACAAACACAAGTGTACTTAACCCTGGCACATTTTTACTGAGAGTGTTGGTTAAGCATAGAAAAGTATACATGAACACATGCAGAGCCCTGCAATGAAAAGAGTACTTTTGCAAACAGACAGATATAATAAAAGAACTAACAGTCCCCGCTGCTGCTATTCTACCTCGTGGGTAAAAATGGCGCCCAGAATTGTCTACGCTACAAAGTCAGGCCTGACTGTACTATGTAGAAGTTCTGTAGAGGAAAATCTAGCAAACGATGGTGTACTTTTGAAGAAACAAGTTATAATCCACAAAGAGGAAAAGGGTCTTGAACTTGGTGAACACAGGATAAGTCTTATGCCGCGTACACATGATCGTTTTTCACGTCGTTAAAAATGCCATTTTTTAACTTGGGCATTAAAAACGATCGTGTGTAGGCTCTAGAGCATTTTTAACGATGTGAAAAACGGCCTAAAAAAATTTAGAACATGCTCTATTTTTTCACGTCGTTTTTTTTAACGACGTGAAAAACGGTAGTGTGTATGCTTTTACGAGGGGAAAAAAAACGCGCATGCTCAGAATCAAGTATGAGACAGGAGCGCTCGTTCTGGTAAAACTAGCGTTCGTAATGGAGACAGCACATTCGTCACGCTGTAACGGACTGAAAAGCACGAGGCTGAAAAGCGCGAATCGTCGCTCAACAAACTTTACTAACATGAAGGGTGGCACCATTCGAACGGAACTTCCCCTTTATAGTGCCGTCGTACGTGTTGTACGTCACTGCGCTTTGCTCGAGCGTTTTTTTTAATGAACGTGTGTATGCAAGACAGGATTGAGAGGAAACATGAAAAATCACGTAGAGAAAAACATCGTTTTTGAAAATGACATTAAAAACGATTGTGTGTACGTGGCATTAGAGACTCCTAGATACTCAAGGTGCTGTCTCTCCGGTGTATGACTACCAGCACTAAAGTTAATTCTGAACAACAGTTATCTGGCCTAGGGAATCCTGTGTTTGTCTCTGAGCAGGTGCTCTCTCACCCAACCGGACCAGTCCGTGTCCGTATCTTCCGTTGCTGTGTCTCGGTACACAGATCCCACGACACCCGGGTCTTCGGTCCTCCTCGCAACAGCACAGCAGCAGTCGGATGATGTCCCGCAAGCTCCTAGGTGAAACGGAAGGCTCTTTGGAGAAAAGTCCCAGCTTCAGGCCTTGTCACACAGCAGACTCGAACAGGAGTTCCACTTGCTGGGTGGGTGGTGTCCAAAGAGCCCGAACTCAGTCCCGCCCCCCAGTTAAATAGCCCACCCCAGCAGTCCTTGCGAAGGCAATGCACCTTGGGTGTCCCGTGGCATTCTGGGTACTGTAGTCTCTGAGGCCTAAAAACAATACCCCGCTACACAAATATTAGTAGTTTTCAGAAGTATAGATAAAGTTCCCACAACTCTTATGCCGCGTACTCACGACCGTTTTTAATGTCATTGAAAAAAACAACGTTTTTCTCAGCGTGATTTTTCGTGTTTCCTCTCCAGCCTGCCTTGCCTACACACTATCGTTGAAAAAAATGCTCTAGCAAAGCGCGGTGACGTCCAACAAGTACGACGGCACTATAAAGGGGAAGTTTCATTATGTTCGCGCCACCCTTTTGGCTGCTTTTGCTGATTTCGTGTTACCGCGTGTTAGTAAAAGTTTGGGAAGAGACGATTCGCGCTTTTCAGTCTTCGTGCTTTAAAGATCGTTTTTGGGAGTTCAGTTTGTGCTTGTGGGTTCGTATCTGTCTTTCAGTGCTTGTAGTCAGTTCGTATCTGTTTTTGCAGTGCGTTCTTGTCCGCTCGTTACTGTTTTTCAGCTCGTTCTTCAGAGGCCTTGCTGTTCTTCAGTGCGTTCTTTTAGTTCATTCTGATTAGACGACCGTTTTGAATGTTGCGGGTACGTTCTTGTCGCCAAGATCGTGCTGTGCTTGCTTCTGGGCTTGTTGCTATGTCCCAGATCTGGTCCATGAACAGGGTGAGGAGGAGTTCTTGGACCAAGAATTGGTTGCTCCAGCGGGACCAATTCTGTCACATGCCTCTGCTGCGGGAGATCCAGGAGAATAACCCTGATGACTACAGGAATTTTCTTAGGATGTCTGACCCCGTTTTTCAGCAGCTCTTGGCTTTGGTGTCCCCCTATATCACCAGGCAGGACACCGTTATGCGGGAAGCCATTACTGCTGAGCAGAGGCTAGTTGCTACGTTGCGCTACCTGGCAACAGGGAGAAGCTTGCAGGACCTCAAGTTCTCGACAGGCATCTCCCCCCAGGCTCTGGGCGTCATTATCCCAGAAACCTGCTCTGCCATAATCCAAGTCCTGCAGGAGGACTATATTAAGGTACGTTTTCTCCTTTAACATCACATTCTATGTATTTTATGTTTGCTAATGTATAGTATTTTTTTTAACTGTCTCTAATTACCATAATTGTAATATGCTGTGAATGTCCCCTTTGTCCCCATGCATGTTGTAAGCTTTTAATGGTCCTTTTTTTGGGCATACATGCATATTTCCAAAAACCAACCTCTCCACCATTCTATCCTGGGCCCAAACACACCTAGCCTAGTCACTTCCCAATGTTTTTTGTCAGCTCCATTGTAGTGCTTAGCTTCCCCCCCCCCCTTCCCATATTTTTTGGATTTTGTATAATTCTTAAAAAATCTTACATAGTACTAGAGCCTTTATTTATGATGTCCCCAGCTCATCTCAACCCCCCCCCTAAAAGAATTTCACTGGTCCATCAGAGGGGGTGATGTTTTTGTGGTAATTTTTAGCTTTTATTAAAGCAGAGCTCCACCCTAAAGTGGATTTCCCGCTCATCGGAACCCTCCCCCCCTCCGGTGTCAAAATTGACACCTTTCAGGGGGGTGAAGATACCTGTTTAAGACAGGTATTTTCACCCACATCCGGGAGTCCTCTCTGCGGCAAATCTGCGGGAGACACGTCACTTCCCGCAGAATACCCGTAGTGTTCTGGGAGACACTCGGCTCCAAGAACACAGGAGGACCAGTCAGAACTGCGCAGCGCTTCTCGCACATGCGCGGTAGGGAACCGGGCAGTGAAGCCGCAAGGCCTCACTTCCTGGTTCCCTCACCGAGGATGGCGGAGGAGGCAGCAGAGTGACGAGCGATCGCTCGTCCTCTGCTGCGGACGTCGCTGGACTCCAGGACAGGTAAGTGTCCAAATATTAAAAGTCAGCAGCTGCTGTAGCTGTAGCTGCTGGCTTTTACTATTTTTTTTGGCTGCGGAGCTCCGCTTTAAAATACTCCTTCCAAATTAATGCTGTACTGATGTTTTGCCAAGAGGGTTTTGTGATAATCTGCTTGCAATGTTTAGGTATCAAAGTCTTAATTTTTTTGGGGGTTTGACTCCACAGTTACCTTCGACGCCACAGGAATGGCAGAATGTGGCATCTGAGTTTTCTCAGCGGTGGAACTTTCCCAACTGTGAAGGAGCCATTGATGGCAAGCACGTCCGCATCGTGCCACCACCCCATTCGGGATCCTTTTTTTATAATTATAAAGGGTTCCACAGTATTGTGCTAATGGCGGTGGTGTCTGCCAACTATGATTTCCTTTATGTTGACGTTGGGAAAAATGGGCGGATGTCTGACGGTGGAGTTTTTGCCCAGACAGATTTCGCCGACCGGCTTCTATCAGAGGACCTGGCATTGCCACCTGCGGCAGAAAATGAAGATGGCCTCCCCTTTGTTTTCCTGGCAGATGAGGCGTTTGCGCTAGGTCCCCATTTGATGAGGCCCTTTCCACAAAGGACCCTCACCCCTGAGAGGAGGGTCTTTAATTATAGGCTGGCCAGAGCGAGAAGGGTGGTAGAAAATGCCTTTGGCATCATGGCAAGTCGTTTCCGCATTTTTATGACCTCTCTCAACATGGCGGAGTACAAATGGAATCATCTAATAATGTGCTGTTGCATACTACACAATTTTAAAAAAAAACATTCCAAGAATTACCTTTCAACAGTTGCCCTTCAGGGCACACAGTTCTCAGATGGACCATTGCCAGCCCAGGTAGCTGACCCTACAGGCTTGGCCCCCCAAAGCGGGTGTGATGTGCGCCAACGCTATGTTGACTATTTTATGGGTAGGGGGGCCATTGTAATGCCTGATCACATTTGAAAAAATATTTAGAATTAAAATAAACTTTCTAATGAAAACATCTTGTTTGGTTTTATTTTGGTTGATTTGATCTTTCTCCTAGGTCCGTGAGGGTGAACCTTGGCACTCCAGATTTTTTGCAACTACATTTCCCATGATGCTCAACTCCACTGCAGAGTGCCTTAGCAACATGGGAAATGTAGTTCAAAACCATCTGGGGTGCCAAGGTTCACCATCACTGTCCTAGGTTATACTAGTGCAGTTGTAGTGCCATGTTTCTTTTTCTGAAGTAAATTACCATCATTTTCAGTGTAAACACACCCATTTTTTTTGGGGGGGGGCAACATTGATATAAGAAGCCACACATTGTTGATTGCAAAATATTTTTAATAGGAGCACAATTTTTGGCTTATTTTTATAAAAATATAAAATGTTATTAAGATTATTTTTTTTTGGGGGATATTTTTTTTGCTAAAACGCATGAAACATATGTTCAACATGTACAATAGTACTTAAAACAATTAAAAGCTTACAAAACCAATTCTAAAATCAACAAACAAAAAACAAAATATTTTCGCCCATATAAAAATTTTAAACCCTCCCAAGAACCTGTTGTATTTTTTTTATTCTTTGCTCCAGCTGCTTGCTGTTTTGCCTCATCTGGAACAAGTTTTCTTTAATTTGTTCCAGGTCACGAGAGCAGACCTTCAGTTCTTTTAGCAACATCTGGGCAGTGTGTCTGGTGAAGGTTGCTTGGGCCGCAGGCATTAAAGTACCCTAAATTTTAAAAAAACAATGTCTTAATAAATATACAGGCCTACATCTATTACCTGAGGCTGTGGTGTATGACACTGACCTGTTGTGTTGCCATTTTCCACTTCTTCAGCCACATCCTGCGGTTGTGGGTCTTGGTTTGGTGGTGCAGGGTTCCCAGCCTCCTGTCTCAAAGCTCTTTGAAGCCCTATGAGATTGAACCCAAAGGTAGACTTGAGTAAATAAATATATTTAGGCCTGAAAGAGGAATATTAATCATTCTTTGGAAGTGTGGTACAATTGTATTTTTTTGTCAATATTTCTAAGCTGAACACATGATTGTATCCATTACCAAAGCTGGTAGATTGATCTATTTTGGTCAGGTTTCACACATGGAAACACACCAAGTATCCACTGGATCACCTGTGTGTGACACCATCAAAAGGTTGTTCTTGTGGCCCACACTTGTGCTAATGAGTCCAGATGTGTAAGCAGCTGCTGAGCATACTCTCCTAACCGTACACTGAATCCAGTTACATTAGTTAAATATAGTTACCAACACATATACACAACCATGTTTCTAATAAATTCTCACATAAACAGTTCAAGATGTCATTTTTCATGTTCTTGGGCACAAGAATCAGTCGTAGGAATCATCGTTCAATCGTTCACTAAATGACGATCTTTTGGTCCGATTCAGTGTTAACTCCATTTGATCATTCCTAATAATAGGCATGTTCAAATTTAGTTATCACTGTATTCTCCCAAAACATCGTATTATTGATAATGAACGAGGATTTCTAAGATCGATTCTTGTGCCCAAGAACATGAAAATTGACATCTTGAACTGTTCAAGATGTCCGGTTTCATGTTCTTGGGCACAAGAATCAATAGTAGAAATCCTCGTTCATTACCAATAATACGATGTTTTGGGAGAATACAGTGATAACTAAATTTGAACATGCCTATTATTAGGAATGCTCAAATGTACTTAACACTGAATCGGACCAAAAGATCGTCATTTAGTGAACGTTTGAACGAGGATTTCTACGATCGATTCTTGTGCCCAAGAACATGAAAATAACGGAAATAAGCATCGTTGAAAGCGACGTTCAGTGAGTGGAAGAAGGTCGGAAGCAACGAACGTGTAGATCGCGGGTACGTAACATTTTTCATACTTGATATGTCGAGGGTTGAGCGGACCCGAACTGTAAAGTTCGGTACCGTACAGAACTATTGTGTTTTTGTGTCCCGGACCCGAAACCTAACAATTCACTGTATGTTCGGGTCCGGTGTTGGTCAATATGCATGTAAATTCGCGCTTGTTTCCCGTGCTTTTAGAACTGTCCCTGCACAAAGTGTCATTTTTGAATGCAAAAAATACATTTAAAACTCACTCGCGGCTAGAATTAATTCTCGGGTCCCGGCAATACATAGAAAAGTCATTGATAAAAAAAAAAAAACGTGGGGGTCCCCCCAAATTCAATTTGCAGGCCCTTCAGGTCTGGAAAGGATTTTAAGGGGAACTCCACCCCAAATAAAAAAAAATGGCGTGGAGTCCCCCCAAAAATCCATACCAGACCCTTATCCGAGCACGCAACCTGGCAGGCCGCAGGAAAAGAGGGGGGGTGAGAGAGCGCCCCCCCCTCCTGAACCGTACCAGGCCACATGCCCTCAACATGGGGAGGATGTCCCCATGTTGATGGGGACATGGGCCTCATCCCCACAACCCTTGCCCGGTGGTTGTGGGGGTCTACGGGCGGGGGGCTTATCGGAATCTGAAAGACCCCTTTAACAAAGGGGACCCCCAGATCCCGGCCCCCCCTATGTGAATTGGTAATGGGGTACATTGTACCCCTACCATTTCACCAAAAAAGTGTCCAAAATTAAAAAAATGCCAATAGACGGTTTTTGACAATTCCTTTATTAATGTCTTTTTCTTTCTTCCATCTTCTTCCTTCTTCTTCTTTTCTCCATTCGGGTTTCTTCCTCCATCTTCCTCTTCCTCTTCATCTTCATCTCCATCTTCATCTTCCTTCTTCCTTCGGTGTTCTCGTCCGCATCTTGCTCCGGGATCTTGCTCCGGCTTCTTCTTTCTTCGTCCGCTCCGTTTGAATTGGAGGTTCCCGCTGTGTGACGCTTCAGTCCTTCAGTTCTCCTCTTGGTCCGGTGACCCCGCCCCCCTCTGACGCACATGGATTTCACGGGGACTTTCCCCGTGGTGTCAGAGGGGGGTGGGGCCACCGGGTGCCAGCGGACCTAGAGGAGAACTGAAGAACTTAAGCGTCACACAGCGGGAAACTCCAATTCAAACGGAGCGGACGAAGAAAGAAGAAGCCGGAGCAAGATGCGGACGAGAAGATCGAAGGAAGAAGGAAGATGAAGATGGAGATGAAGATGGAGATGAAGATGAAGAGGAAGAGGAAGATGGAGGAAGAAACTCGAATGGAGAAAAGAAGAAGGAAGAAGATGGAAGAAAGAAAAATACATTAATAAAGGAATTGTCATTTTTTACATTTTGGACACTTTTTTGGTGAAATGGTAGGGGGACAATGTACCCCATTACCAATTCACATAGGGGGGGGGCGGGATCTGGGGGTCCCCTTTGTTAAATTTTTAGTATCAATGACTTTTCTATGTATTGCATATGACGGGAGACAACAATTCATTATAGCAAGGAGTGATTTTTTATGGATTTTTTGTAATTCACAAATGACACTTTGTGCAGGGACAGTTCTAGGTACTCCTTTACTTTTTTGGAGCCATTTTAGTCCTCAGAATTTCAGGGCCCCATTGACTTCAATGGGGTTCGGGGTCAAGTTCGGGTCAAGTTCCGGCCCGAACTCGAGCTTTTTACGAAGTTTGCCCAAAAGCTTCGAACACAAACATCCAGGTGTCCGCTCAACTCTATGATGACTGATCAATTGCTGAGTTTGTGGCCTATATATGGTGAGAAAGATTAGTAGTAGTCTTGACTGACATTAGATTTTTTGTCTGTTTTTTGACTTGCAGAAAAAATGCAGGTATTTAAAGACCCTGATTTCATGTTAGAATTCCTGCAAAGGTGGAAAAATCTTCCGGTTTTATGGGAGACTAAAAATAAACAAAATAAAAATAAAGACGCCAGGAAGAGAGCACTGGAGACCTTGCTGGAATTTGTGCAAACTCAGATCCCCACAGCAACAATACAGGATGTGAAGACGAAAATTGGGACCATTAGGGGCACATATCGGACTCAAAGAAACAAAGTCCGAACATCTATGCAGTCAGGAGCAGCTGCAGAGGACAGATACAAGCCGAATCTATGGTACTACCAGCATCTAAGTTTCCTGGATGACCACCTGGAATCAAGGGAATCCCTTTCCAGCTTTCCCCCCAGAACGAGCTCCAGCCTTCCCTGCAGCCAACCCTCCAGCCTTCCCTCCAGCCTTCCCTGCAGCCAACCCTCCAGCCTTCCCTCCAGCCTTCCCTGCAGCCAAGTTGAGGTTTCTTTGGAGGAACAAGCTGAACTCCTGGAGGAGCCTGATTTGAACATTTGGACACCGGTATTTAGCTAAAGATTTATTGTACTAAAAGTCTAATGTTGTCAAAGATGTTAAACTTGTGTGAAAATTTTTACCATTTAACAAAAAGTGTTTGACATATCAATAGACAGTAGTGGCCAAAAATTATGGGGACAAGAATGAAAAATGATGGTGTCAGAATGATTAACTTTAATATTTATTAGCATTCAATTAGCAAATGTCATGAGGTGACAAATGTGTGTGATAGATGAAGCAAAAAATTACAATATGTACCTTTTTTATACAGGATGAGGAGGCAGGCGCCAGTGTGACCCAGGAGGAGGCAGGCGCCAGTGTGACCCAGGAGGAGGCAGGCGCCAGTGGGACCCAGGAGGAGGCAGGCCCCAGTGGGACCCAGGAGGAGGCAGGCCCCAGTGGGACACAGCGGAACACCAGGCCCCAGATACCTCCGCTGCGTATTCCCCAAAAAAGGGCCAGGAGGCTTATTCAGATGGAGGAGGAGACCCAGGCCCTAATTAGGGAGGCTACTGCGGCCCTCAGAGAGCCCCCCACCACTGCAGAGGGATTTGCTGCCCTTATTGGGCAAAAACTGCCCGAAATGCAAATGGCACAGCGGCTAAAATGCGAGACCCTGATCTTGAAGGTCGTAAACATGGGCATGTTGGGAAAACTCAATGACTTTACTGACGTTGTGGATGTTTCTTATGTCGATGCTCCTGTTCCTGCTCCAGTTCCTGCCCCACTCCCTGCTCCTGCCCCACTCCCTGCTCCTGCCCCACTCCCTGCTCCTGCCCCAGTCTCTGCTCCTGCTCCAGTCCCTCCTCCATGGACACAGCCTCCAAGGAAGGCTGCAGGGAAGCCTGCAGGGAAGGCAACAAAGAAAAGCAGGAAATAAGCCCAGGATATGTCCTTCAGATGGTCCCAATTTTCGTCTTCACACCCTTTGTTGTTTGCTGTGGTGATCTGTGTCTGCACTAATTTAAGCAGGGTCTCCAGTGCTGTCTTCCTGGCTTCTTTAGTTTTCCTTTACCTGTGGTTTTGTTTTGCCTTAACCTTTAATTTGTTTTTAGGCCAGAATAAATGATATTTTTGTTTCATGATAAAAATTGAACATGTGTTTTTATTCTAAATAGAGAGTTTGCTAGTGAGTAGGCAGGGACATTGAAAAAAAAATTGGGAAATTAACAAGGGACACTAACCTCCTTGAGGGTAAATTAGAATAATTAATAATTTTGTTGTGGTAACTTGACACACTCAAAAATATCAAATAATATTGGAAAACAGTCTAAAATATTATCCAAATAATAATCAAAAATAACATCTTCAATACAAGATGGAAACTCAAAAATATTGGGTATTTAGGGAGATCTGGCTTACAATAAATATAGATTAATCATGAGAAAACAATAAATAATAAAGAAAAAACTTTTTCATAACTCTGTGAGAATATCAGCAGCAAAAGAATTGGATTATTGCAGCATTATAACGAAGAAAAGAATGCGCTGCATTAAACGATGCAATAATTTCCAGCATGACGAATGTGCTATCTCCATTACAAACTGTAGTTTTACCAGAACGAGTGCTCCCTTCTCATCACTTGCTTCTGAACATGCGCAATTTTTTCACGTCGTTAAAGCCTACACACGACCGTTTTTCATGACGAGAAAAATGACGACGTGAAAAACGATGAGAAAAATTAGAGTATGTTCCAATTTTTTCATGGCCATTTTTCACGTCGTGAAAAATGCTCTGAAGCCCACACACGGTCGTTTTTAATGACCATTTTAAAAAATAAAAAAATTTTCGTCATTAAAAACGGTCGTGTGTACGCGGCATTAGTGCTTTGGTACACTGTAGATGAGTTTGAGGGTTATTTTGGATTTGTGATGTGACTACACTAAGGCAATAGACATACAGTACAGGCAGGATCCTAGACAGAACACTATCCTATCTCATGCTGCTGCACAATCTGGTCTCCATCAAATACAATTTAGCAAGCACAAGCAATACTGCTCACTAGTCCTTTGCCCTCTGTATTTACTTGGGCACAACTTCCAGAGATCAGTTCCTCTTTAAGGGCTCTTTCACACTTCTGCAGACCTTAAAGGGGTTGTAAAGGCTGGTGTTTTTTCACCTTAATGCATCCTATGCATTAAGGTGAAAAAACATCTGGCAGTTACCGGCCCCCCAGCCCCCCCCCCCATTTTACTTACCTGAGCCCTGAAATTTCCCACGCCGGGGATGCGCCGTCCCTCTGCCCGGGGTTCTCGCCCATTGGCTCCCGTTGCTGTCAATCAAATCCAATGACGCGGGCGTCGGGGGGGGCGGGGCCGAGTCCGGCATTCGTATCTATGGACGCAAATACTGGACTCGGGAGCATGCCCGCAAGGTAACCCCCCGGGAGATCGCTTCTCCTAGGGGGGTTAACTGGTGCGGGGAGGAGCCGCAAGAGCCGCCGAGGGGCCCCAGAAGACGGTGTTTGGGGCCACTCTGTGCAAAACCTACTGCACAGTGGAGGTAAGTATGATATGTTTGTTATTTAAAAAAAAAATACTCAAACCTTTACAACCCCTTTAACCTGTTCACGATAACACACATGTTTTTATGAGTTGAGGACCATTCCTCTAAGGCAGTCCATTCATTTTGAATAGACTTTTAATTTTCCAGTCAGTATAAAATAAGTATCTGCACTTTTTTGGGCAACGCAGGACACCAGAGCACATGAGTATTCACATTTGAACATTGAGGCGCACTATAGCATGGATACATTTTGTTTTAATATAAATGTACATTGGATTTGTCATTTATTCTACATGCACAATGTAGAATGCACAGAAAATGTGTACCACCATGATGTTTTTAAAGCATATTATCACAACCACAAAGGTGCCAAGTCAACCCAATAGGTGTGCTATTCATCACAGCCAAGATGCCACATACATATGCAACACTCACAGCTATCTGAGTGGGATTTTTCCCCCATCACAGGTAATATGCATGCATTCTGCCAGCTTTGAGTTACACAAAGGTCTGTGGGGGGGGGGGGGGGATATGTACATGCTTACATGTAGCAGCAATTTTCAAGCATCAGCTTGTCTGCCTTCAGTGATGAATAATTTTTTCTAAATATATTAGTGAATAAAGCTGGCTGCCTGTGTGTGAAAATAAGAAACGGATTTTAGAAGGCATGGTCACAAAGTGCTTTCAAAGGGACATCAGAAGGAATGAGCATGAGAGGTTTATATACTGTGCAGAAAACCTTCATCCAATGAAATCAATAGAGGCAGCAGCAAGATGCAGAACAAAGAAAAATCTCAGCTACTGCACATCATACAATCCCACCGTGTAATAAGTGACAGCAGCCTCAGCCTAACTCCAAACAGGCCCCCCCAACATGTTTCACCCCTCCCATGGGGCTTAGTCATAGAGTTAAGCCTTACCTCTATGACTAAGCCCTGTGGGTGGGGTAAAACATGTTGGGAGCATGGCCTGGATAGATTTAGACTGAAACTGCTATCACTTATTACTAGCTGGGTTTGTGAGGTGGCTAAGATTTTTCTCTGTTCTGTGGATTACATGGAGCCAGAGTAGACTCCTAGCCTGACCGACACCTTCATTTGAACAAACCAAATGGGGGGCCTAGATGCTGGAGCGGAGACCCTAAAGTCAGTTTAGGTTCGACAGCAGCAAACTACCTCAATTCACTACTTCGAATCAATAAGATGGAAAACAGAGTTATTTTTTTTTATTGTCACTGATTATTACTATTGTTAATGTAGCACTACCCCCCTAGGAGCTACTGATTTAGATGTTGGGTCTACGTTCTGTTTATCAACCTCAAGAACTTGGCTCAAACCCTTCCCTTGGCAGAACTGATTTACACAAATATTGTGGGACCCACTGGTATGATGGGAGCCACAATAGTCTCACACAATAGTAATACAGTAAATAAAACCCCCTACCTGATCATGGCATCTAATCAGTAAGGCAATAGATTACTCCACACAGTTTGCTGCTGTATCAAAAATCAAAGTTTACTTGGCATCAAAAGAAAGCATCTTATACAGCATTACAGTAGACTCATGCAGATCCTCCAGGTCAGCCAAAGGAACTCGTCAGACTCTTTCTCTAAACGGCCTATCTTCCTGTAGGCGAATCTTGTGGGTGGCACTCTTTGCACACCCCACATCAAACTCGTTTTAGAGAAAATCTTCTGCCATCGAGCGAGTTGGGCCTTGGCCCTCTCCTTCCATACTGGCGGGAGGGTCGTGTCTTCAGAACAAAGCTTCTCCACAGTGACTTCACCCCTTTCTTCCCTCTTTAAGTCAGATGGGGCAACCGGGGTGGCTTGATTCACTTGGCCCAACATCATTCTGGCGGGTACCTTCACTGGTGTGGTAGCAGTATTCCTAATGCTTACTGAGACCCCCCGTGACTTTTCTTTAAGGCATTCAAGGGAACCACTTCAGGAATTACTTTGATCCCTTTTTGTTTTTCCTGTGGGTCCGGTTCGAGGACGATAAAGGGGCCTGGTTGTTTCCAGGTAAGCTTAACAGAAGCTCTTAAACAAGTCACCTCTCCTGGTTGTAATACCTTTTCCGTTCTGTCCAGTTTCCAGATTTTCCCAACCCCTTCTGCTGGGGCCTTCTCCTCCATCACCAGGCGCTGGTAAGCTTGCTGTAACATGGGGTGGACTCTCGTTGTGGAGGTATCCTGCTCTTGAGCTAGAGGGGTCAACAGTCTCCTGACTAGGTCAGTGTTGGTCCCTATGATGAGGCAGCTCTTGCTGGCTCCTGGCGGGCGAGGGTAGACAACTACCAGGGTGTCAAAGGTCTCTGCCTCTCCCGCCACTGAGGGGTCAAAAGTCAGTTTGATTGGCAAGTATCCATTAAAAGGGAAGCTTTGAGTCCCAATGCCCCATATCTCCAGTTCTTCCAGTTTCTGCAGTGGCAGATGTCTGAGGTGCTTGTTATAGAAGTCTCTATATAGAAGAGTCACTTGAGCTCCAGTGTCTAGAAGGGCCTTTGTATAGATTCCTTCTACTTGGATTGACACTATTGGGGAAGGCCCCACTAAATTTGGCGGGGAGATTTCTTGGAGCGGCCTTTCTGTTTGGCTCTGTAATTTGCACTCTTACTCCCTTCTTATTTGGATCTTTACTGGATCTTGATCCCTGTTGGGCCTGATGTGCATTGATTTCCCGCCATCCAGCAATTTGAGTAGTGGAACGGGAAGCATTGGGTAGCTCAGAGGCAACAATGGGGGCGCTTGGTAAAGACCTGTGCTCCTGGCATTGTTTCCTTGCATTGTTGGATCTCTTGGAGTTAGCTGAGACGGGTGGGCACTCGGTTCACTCCTTCACCGGGGCCCTCTGAAGTTTTCCGCCGGCTTGCGGTGTTGTTGTGTAGCTTTATCCGGGCTTGGACATACTCCTCTAACATGTCCAACTCCTCCACAGTTGAAGCAAGTTATCAGTCTCTTCGGCTTCTGCACTTGATCAGCCTCAGAGTTGAGGGACTTCTTGGGTTCTTCTGGAGTATTTTTGTCGGGTAGAACATTTGCCTGGCCAGTCAGCATGGACACCATTTCTATCAACTGAGACACCTGGGTCCTCAGAAGCTCAACTTGAGAGTCGCCTTCATCAGCACTGATCACTCTGACTCGAGCAGTTGGTTCTGATTGCTGGTTCTTCTTTTTATAATCCAACAGGACCTCTTCCTCCCTAACCATCCGGATCAGGTAAGGGTACTCCAGAGTGCCACCACCCTGGCGGGTTCGCAACAGA
The DNA here is from genome assembly GCA_029206835.1 of Rana muscosa. Lineage (NCBI taxonomy): Eukaryota > Metazoa > Chordata > Amphibia > Anura > Ranidae > Rana > Rana muscosa. The sequence goes on from JARGYO010005626.1 coordinate 18,799,052, forward strand.
AGGGCAATGGGATCTAGAGGTTGGGCTCCCCGTAGAACTTGTTGTGCACGGGTCTTATCCCCTTTCTGAGGATCCATTCCTTTTTTTAACAGGATCTGATGCAGGATCTTGTCCAGGCGCCTGATGAATTCCGACAGTTTCTCTCCCTCCTTCTGGTAACAGTGCTCCAGTTGGTAGAGAAGTTCAGTAACTTTTTCAGTCCTGCCAAACACATCCTGTAGGATATCCAGGTAATATTGTGCATTGCAGTCCCTCTTTCTGAGCTTGAGGTTACGTATGGCCTCCAGGGCAGGTCCCTTTAGACTCTCTGTAATCCTTTGCTTCTTGTGTTTTTCGGGTATTTCCCACTCCTCCAGAGCCTGAGTGGCGTGATCTAGCCATTCTTCAAACCCATCTTCCACAGAAGGTACTGGCTGCTTCCCAGAGAAAGTCCTGAGTTTCCTGTATCCAGTCATCAGGTAGCCTGGGGAATCCTTATTACATTTAGCTACAATTTCCCAGAGAAAAGCGCATAGCTCTGACCCAAGGGTAGTCAATGATGATGAACCGGAACTCTCTTTCTGGCCATCCCCTCCTGTGCTGGGCCCTCATTGGCTAGTGGAGGTAGGACCTTCCCCTGGAGCTTCTGGGTGTATCAGAAAGAATTCTACTTGGTTGGCAGTCTTTATACTAGCGCCTTTAAAGTGGTCTGAAACTCCCTTCTTCCATTCACACAGTGCATCGGTGTGCGGGTTGATGGTGTCTGTTCTCATGTCAATCACCCATGGTTTCCTATCTGTGGACAGTGTTCTCAAAACTAGGAGTAGCTGCTCCTCTGTCCAGACTTCTCTTTTAATTTCAATCACTAGACCATTGCTCGGAAGGATGTTTTCCTCCAGACACCACCGGGCTGCAGCAGTAGGGTCCATTGTTGTACTGACAAGGGGTCTGTCTAGGGGGGAGTTGATTGCAGAACCGTAGAAATCCCAGACGAGCCTCCATGTGTAGCACACAGACCCTTCACCCTGCTTACCTCCACTCGCAGAGTGGGACACACCCTGCCACATGCCCAGTATCCTCCATCTTGTAGAGGGTGAGCGGTGTTATTAATTTGGGTCCTGCAGCGAGTTACCTCCTTCCATTGGTTCTCGTCCCTAGAGTGTAGGGAAAAGTCTATTCTCTCTCTAGGAAGGCCAATGTCCAGACAATATTAAACTCAATAAAAGGAGTTTATTTTACTTGCTTTCAACTTGACAGGAAAGGTTGGAGATAGAGAGGATGAACAGGGAGGTTGGTTCAGGCACACAGCACTTAATCACCACTCGTCGCCACTCAAGCCTTAGTGGGCTTTGCTCACCCGGATAGTGCCCTCTCACGGCCCTAGCAGCTGGTGTAGAGCACGGAACATTAAATTTAAGCTTTTCCTTAGGATACGATCAGGACATGAACCTCTAAGTCCCTTACTTCCCAGCACTTGTAACACTCTAAGAACTTTAGGTGCCAATGGGGCACGTCACAAGGCTTTTGGCGGATCATGGAATCCTTCCTTCTGACAGGTAACCAGGATTCTCCCGAGATGGCGACATCCTTCACCGATCCTCGCAGAAAGGTCCTTCCCTGGTTTTCTCTCCTTCAGAGCGGGACACCCTCCCACGGGCACCCTGGGACTCCTCTGTTGGTGTAGGCCTCAGCTAAAGATGCTGGGCCTACCTGGAACGATGCGGCCTCGGGCTAAAAGGTGCCCGAGACCAAACACACACACATGCACCCTGTCATGGAGATCCTGCCAGAAACAGGCGTCCCGGTCTTCCTGATTCTCGGTTGTGCGCACGCCCTGCAGGTGGCGCCAGAGGGGCTATATAAACCTGTCAATCGCAGACAGTCCCTGCTGTCTGCTCTACAGCGTTGAGTACCTGAAAACCTGATCTGAAGACTTATCTGTGTTTGAACCGGCCTGCCTGTGACTTCTCCAGTTTTCTGCCGGCATCCGACCCCTGGCTTGTTGTGACCTCTCCTTTGTCTGATCCCTCTGTACCTTGCTGCCAGCCAGTTAACCGACCCGGCTTGTTCGACCAATCTCACTGTTCCTGGTTCCGGTCCAGTCTGCTAAGCTGATCCAGTTTGCTGAGTTCCTGTGTTCCTGGTTCCGGTCCAGTCTGCTAAGCTGATCCAGTTTGCTAAGTTCCTGTGTTCCTGGTTCCGGTCCAGTCTGCTAAGCTGATCCAGTTTGCTGAGTTCCTGTGTTCCTGGTTCCGGTCCAGTCTGCTAAGCTGATCCAGTTTTCTGAGTTCCTGTGTTCCTGGTTCCGGTCCAGTCTGCTAAGCTGATCCAGTTTGCTGAGTTCCTGTGTTCCTGGTTCCGGTCCAGTCTGCTAAGCTGATCCAGTTTGCTGAGTTCCTGTGTTCCTGGTTCCGGTCCAGTTTGCTAAGCTGATCCAGTTTGCTGAGTTCCTGTGTTCCTGGTTCCGGTCCAGTCTGCTAAGCTGATCCAGTTTGCTGAGTTCCTGTGCTCCTGGTTCCGGTCCAGTCTGCTGAACGATTCCAGTTTGCTGAGTGTTCCTGATTCCAGTTCTACCTGCTGTGTTCCAGTGTGCCTACCAAGTCTGCGGAACTACCTTCACCTTGGTTGATCCTGCCAGGCACTCGTACCCCTCCTACCTCCGCGCCTGCTGTTACCTTACCACTGGCCGCTGGTGGGAGCCGTAAGGGAGGCCTTTTCTCTGCAAGTCCGGGCTTGTCACCGCCAGGTACGTGACACACCCCTGGCCTGGAAGGCCAAAGAGCGCAAACTGCTCCCTGAATAGCGCTGCAATGCTACCCGTGGTTCAAACCGAGACCTGGGCGGTAGCGCCACCCACAGGCCTCAGGGAACTGTACTGCCAGACAACACCACAAGAGAGCAGAGGCCTAAAGAATGAATTCCAGCAGCCTGAGCCTAACTACTTGCTCAGGCTGACCCCTAAATTTAAGCATAGCGACCCCAGTTTTGGGGGTCCGCTACATTAATATTAGTACATCCATAATGACTATGAGAGAAGGAAGAAGCCAATTTGGATTTTAAAGCATTTAATGTACAGTATATATTAAAACGTGTTTTACACAAGCTCATTTAACATATTCCTGTTTACACGTGTTTATCAAAAAAAAAACATTCACTGAAAAGCCTTTAAAATGTTATATTTTTTTTACTTGATCACTCAAATAGCCAACATCTGAGAGCTAGACTGCTTTGTTAACAGATGATGGGCCTCAGGAAAAGCATGGTCCATTCAAATATCATTTTTATCTCAACAGTTTAAAAAAATATGCTGTTCTTTGATCACAATTTCTAAAGGAATACTGCAAAGTAAGCTGCTACAGTTTATTTTTCTGTTTAGCTTTATATATCTCCTACTAGTTCAGAGTTATAACAACTGGGGCTAACTATGTACTGTAGACTTTTGGTTAGTATAGCAAGCATATAGGCACTTTTTCTCTTTAAAAAAGTCTGGATTCTTAGCTGTGGGGTGAAAGCAGTGGCCATAGGGGGCGCAGGGGCGCTGCCCCCCAAAGCTAGGCATAAAAAAAAAATGTCCCTTAAAAAAAAAATGAAAAAAAAAGGTTCTTTAAGTGCACTGTGTTCGGGCGCCAGACACAGTGCTCTATGGAAAGCATGACGTCAATGCAATCACCTGATTGCAGATGAGATGCTTCATTTGACTGTTTTTTGCTCTATTGTGGCGCATTGCAATGCGCCTGAGCACTTTCTTCATTATGCTTTCCCTCAGAGCCGACAAACCGGAAGTGACGCTGCCAGTCCATGGATGGAACGCACGGCCCAAGCACTGCCTATTTGCAGGTGGCAGAAGATTATTTTGGTAATCCCCACACTCCAGAGGAGAGCACACCACAGCAGCCCGCCTGAACAAGTAAGTGCCAGACCTCCTAGTGCGGGGGTTCATCCATGGTAAGTGACACTGGGACACTTCTCCTTTCCTCTGCTCTATGTAGTATTCACTCTGTGTTTAGAAGAGCTGGGTGACTTTATAAATAGTTGTTGGTGGATGGCAGTGTGTGTCTGGAGACTGGAGATGAGTTTGTTTTTCCGGGCTATGTGAGGTTGGTGCTAATACATATTTGTAAGCTGTTCCGACTCTGGACCAGCAAGGACAGCTGCAGAGTCTCTGCCTTTGCTGGGTCCTGATAATATCTCCCCCCCTTCCCCCCTGCATGTGGTCAGGAGTGTTCGGTCTGTCTTGTCAGCAAGATGAAAGAGTGAGGAAGACATTCTCTGATTGTTTCACCTCCTCCCTGAATACCCTGCTTTTCCTCCCTTTACACTGTGCTCCATGTGAACTGTAACCTCCGGTGTTTGCTGCAGGGCTTGCATGGAGTAGAGCTTCTGCTGCAGGGGGTGAGTGGGGGGGGGGATTGGTGCTGATGTCTGTCAAATGCTGGGTAGCCTGAATGGTCTACCAGATATTAGTCAAAAAGGGAAAAATGGGGAAGCACTCACAGTGCCACATCCGTGAAATTGTGTAGAAATGGTGGGGATAACTCAAAAGAGAGACACCCAAAAAGGTCGGACTTTGGAGGCACAAGACATGGTAGGTAGTCAAAATATGTAAAAATATATATTTATTATAGAAAGACAACTCAGAGATTACAAAAATGCAAAAGAGAGATAAAATATTGTCACAAGATGGAAAAATGTGGTCCCTTTGCGTCAACGCGTTTCGCCGTGAGGCTTCTTCAGGACAGCTTGGGGATAGCAAGGAGAAAACAGGGCTTGCTATCTTGGGACTGACGGGAGATCTATTATCCCTTATTTAAAAGAGGTGCAATATTGCACAGATCCAATACAAAGGATGCAGGTCATTCACATCTCAATAGTGTCAAAATAAGGTGTAGGGTACTTCCTATAATGAAAGAGAGCTATACACAGGGGTCATGTGACTTAGCACATCCAAAGAACACCCACTGTTAGGTATATATACAAATATTGTATGGGGCAGTTTGTGGGTAGACCAGGGCTCTAAACATAGAGTGCAACCAGGCTTAAAAATAATTGAATCCTCCAGATCAAACAGATACTCCAAATAGGCAGGGAAGATAGCCGTGCAGTTTTAGTTGCCACTGGTTTAAAAATCTCACAAACGCCCATGGAGACAGCATGCAGCACAGTGTTGTTGCTCAATGCAAGCCGCTCCAAAGTCACCCCTGAGGAGTACAGGAACCTTTTTCTAAGTTGGAGTGCCTTGAGTCAATACGATTAAAACGGTTTCATTGCACCGAATGAAGCGTGACTTGTCAAGCGACTAAGTCGCCTGACAAGTTGCCCTAGTGTGAACCGAGACTAAGAGCATATTCCTGTAAACTCTTAAAAAAGCCTGTGGTAGCTGCTTCTTTGAGATGCAGCGTTCAGGAGCCCTTAAAGGAGTTGTAAAGGCAAACTTTTTTTTTATCTTAATGCATTCTATGCATCAGGATAAAAAACCTTCTGTGTGTAGCAGCCTCCCCAGCACACCCTAATACATCCTAATACTTACCCGAGCTGAGTGCAGACCTGAAGGGGTTTGTTTGCGCTTTCAAGAGTAGATTGTACACTTGTAAGGGTTGCAACTGTGTATAGTGGAGGTATGACTATATTAAGCAACTAAATTTATGGAGTCAAATAAATGATGTGCAAAAAGAAATCGAATGTATTATATGGTATAGAAGGCTCGTGAGAATTATGGCTAGATCAAGTAACTGAATTTTTAATATCACAAATTCTACATGTTACCCTAGCAAAACATAAAATAATATAGCTGTGTTCTTCTTCTTTTTTTTTTTTTTTGCATATGAATGTAAAAAAAAAATTGTTTTGGTTATATCAAAAGATAGAGGTTAGAAGCAGCTGAAGAAAAGGAAAGTAGAAGCAAAACATGTTATAGTGTAGCTGTGCCCAGACTATGGACAAGTATTTATGTATTCCTAATAATTGGGGAAAGTGCTTTAAAACCAGTGCTCTCTGACCTCTGTAGCTGTATGTATTCTGAAGTGACAGCAGAGACTCTGAAGTCAGATTTAACTTTCTAGCAGCTTTCAGCATATAGTGTTTGTCTATGTTTGAGAACTGACAGGCTGCCAAAATTTGCAGAGAGGAGCTGTGATTTCACTGCTTCTGATATGAATTGCTCCACAATTCACGTAGATACAGAGATCCACAAGGTCAAGCACTAGATGTACTGTACAAGCTATTTAACTTGTTTTTCAAAGAGTAGATAATGGGAAGTAGTGATGAGTGAATTGATTCAACAATCAGGCAAACTGTCTATTTTTATTCATCTGAATATAGGTACAACATGTTTGTCCAACCAGTGGAGATTAATAAAAAATTGTGACTCTCAATTGCCTTTATTTTCTGAACTGTGTGATTCTCTGCACATCAGACAGAACCATGTCTAGATATCACAGTGAATCAAAAATGTTGTTGAGTGATTTGATCATCAGCACGTAAAGTGGTTAAACTGTAACTCCAATTATGTTAAGAAAAAATTATCTCTTCCAGGTATACACTGTATATACATTGTAAGAAGTTATTAAACGTTTTCCAGACTTATACTTTTTTTTCTGTTCTGAAAACACTGCTGTCTTTTTCATGTTGTCTTTTTACACTGATTTTTGAATGGAAGGATCTGCCTTTGTAATCACCATCTGATACAATTTAGTGCTATAATGTGTAAAGCTGCAGTTTCTGCATTTCTTTAAAAGTGGATGAGCCTTATGCCCTGTACACACGATCGGATTTCCGATGGAATAAAATCCGATGGAATTTTCCGTCGGAATTCCGATGAAGCTGACTTTCATCAGTCTTGCCTAGACACCATCAGACAAAATTCCGACCGTCCAAAACGCGGTAACGTAAAACACTCTGACGAGCCGTCAAAAATTAAGTTCAATGCTTCTGAGCATGCGTCGACTTGATTCTGAGCCTGCGTGGGTTTTTTCTCCGTTGGAGTTCCACACAGACAATCGTAATTTCCTATCATTTATTTTTTCAATCGGAAAAATTTAAAACATGTTCTATTTTTTAACACCGATGAAAAAAAGTCCAATGGGGGGCCCACACACGATCGTTTTTTCCGATGAAAAAAGTCCATCAGACTTTTTTCATCGAAAAAACGATTGTGTGTACAGGGCATAAGAGAGTATCTCACCAAAAATAAAACCTTATTTGCAGGGAATGTCAAAAATGTGACTTCCCATGCAAAGCACTAGCCAGTGAGTCAATCAAAGAAGCAGGAATGAGATCTCTGGGGTACTTTTTACACAAAAGTGGAGTTATATCACACAGGCCACTGAAGAGGTAAGTAATCAACATCTTATTTTATATGCTGTATTTTTATAAATGTATACCCATTAGTGACAGAATAACTTTTAAACCAACTTTTTGTGTGCCCATTCAGGGCCATCTTTACCGCAGGGCAAAAGGGGCATCTGCCCAGGGCCCTGCCATTGTTGGGGGCCCAAAGCAGCTGCCCCCGGAGTCCGGGCTGACCGCCCGCTTTTTTTCAGCCGAGTTCCTCCACCTCCGGGATCTGATGTTGGCTGCTCGCTACTGTCCCTTGTAAATACAGAAGCGCTGCTTCTGTATTTACAAGTAACAGCGCTCTCCTCCCGATGGCCAATTAGAACCCTCTCTGCTCTACAAACTGCTCCACATGCGGTGAGTTACAGCTTCTCAATCTGCAGCCCCACTATGATGTTAGTTAGGTGATCGGAATGCTCAGTATTGAAAGGGGGAGGAAGGGGGACTGATGGATGGTGGGCTGCAAACTAATCTGGGGAGAGGAGAACTCTGTACTTGGGAAAGGGGGGGGGCAACTTGGATGTACACAGATCACCCCTAAACCCTGCACTTCATACACAGATCACCCCTAAACCCCGCACTTCATACACAGATCACCCCAAACCCCGCACTTCATACACAGATCACCCCTAAATCCTGCACACCGTACATAGCTCACCCCTAAATCCTGCTCACCGTACACAGCTCACCCACTAAATCCTGCACACTGTACATAGCTCACCCACTAAATCCTGCACACTGTACACAGCTTACCTCTAAACCCTGCACACCGTACACAGCTCACCCACTAAATCTTGCACACCGTACACAGCTCACCCCTAAATCCTGCAGTCCGTACACAGCTCACCCCTAAATCCTGCAGTCCATACACAGCTCACCCCTAAACCCTGCACACCGTACATTGCCCACCCCTAAATATTGCACATCGTACATAGCTCACCCCTAAATCCTGAACTCCGTACACAGCTCACGCCTAAATCCTGCACACCATACATAGCTCACACCTCAATCCTGCACTCCTTACACAGCTCACCCCTAAACCCTGCACTCCGTACATAGTTCACCCACTAAATCCTGCACACCGTACACAGCTTACCCCTAAACCCTGCACACCGTACACAGCTCACCCACTAAATCTTGCACACCGTACACAGCTCACCCACTAAATCCTGCACACCGTACATAGCTCACCCACTAAATCCTGCACACCGTACACAGCTTACCCCTAAACCCTGCACACCGTACACAGCTCACCCACTAAATCTTGCACACCGTACACAGCTCACCCCTAAATCCTGCAGTCCGTACACAGCTCACCCCTAAATCCTGCAGTCCGTACACAGCTCACCCCTAAACTCTGCACACCGTACATTGCCCCCCCCCCTAAATATTGCACATCGTACATAGCTCACCCCTATATCCTGCACTCTGTACACAGCTCACACCTAAATCCTGCACACCATACATAGTTCACCCCTCAATTCTGCACTCCGTACACAGCTCACCCCTAAACCATGCACTCCGTACACAGCTCACCCCTCAATCCTGCACTCCGTACACAGCTCACCCCTAAACCCTACACACTGTACATAGCTCACTCCTAAATCCTGGACACCGTACATAGCTCCCCCTTAATCCTGCACACCGTACATAGCTCACCCCTAAATCATGCACTCTGTACATAGCTCACCCCTAAACCCTGCACACCATACATAGTTCACCCCTCAATCCTGCACTTCGTACACAGCTCACCTCTAAACCCTGCACTCCATACACAGATCACCCCTAAATCCTGCACACCGTACATAGCTCACCCCTAAATCCTGCACACCATACACAGCTCATCCACTAAATCCTGCACACTGTACATAGCTCGCCCCTAAATCCTGCACTCTGTACACAGCTCACCCCTAAACCCTGCACACCGTACATAGCTCACCCCTAAATATTGCACACTAAACATAGCTCACCCCTAAACCCTGCACACCATACATAGCTCACTCCTAAATCTTGCACACCGTACATAGCTTACCCCTAAATCCTGCACACCATACATAGCTAACCCCTAAATCCTGCACTCTGTACACAGCTCACCCTTAAACCCTGCACACCGTACATAGATCACCCCTAAATCCCACACTCTGTACACAGCTCACCCCTAAACTCTGCACTCCGTACACAGATCACCCCTAAACCCTACACTCCGTACACAGCTTGCCCCTAAACCCTGCACTCCATACACAGTGTACCCCTAAATTGTGCACTCCATACACAGCTCACCCCCAAACCCTGCACTCTGTATACAGCTCACCCCTCAATCCTGCACTTCGTACACAGCTCACGCCTTAACCTTGCACTTCGTATAAACCTCACCCCTAAACCCTGCACTTTGTACACAGCTCACTCCTAAACATTGCACTTAGTACACAACTCACCCCTAAACCCTGCACTTCTTACACAGCTCACCCCTAAACCCTGCACTTCGTACACAGCTCCCTCCTCAATCCTACACTCTGTACACAGCTCACACCTCAATCCTGCACTCCATACATAGCTCACTCTCAATGATGCACTCTGTACATAGCGCACCCCTTAACCCTGCACTCTGTACATAGCTCACCCTTCACACTGCTCTACCGCAGGCGGCATGACTAGTCATTTATTTCTGGCAGCCTGTCTTCGGGGATACTGCTCCTATTGGGCTCTGTTCCTAGCTGCACTCAGTTAACCTTCATAGCTGTGTGTGCTCGGCTCTGCTCATTGCTAATAGCAAGTTCTAGGAGTTTTCTGTCTATTGGCGGGTCCCCTCACCTCCCCAGTCCATGGTGTGCAGGCAATGAGTAAATTATGTTCTGTATCCTTCAGTAACCAATTAGCGAGCTGTATTGATGTGCTGTGACCTCTAGCAACCAATAAATAAGTGGTAATGATGCACAGTAACCTCTAGCAACCAATCACTGAGCGGTAATAATGTGCAGTAACCTCTAGCAACCAATAAGTGAGCAGTAAGCATGTAACCTCTAGCGACCAGTGATCGGTAAGCACGTAACCTCTAGCAACCAGTGAGTGAGCGGTAAGCATGTAACCTCTAGCAACCAAGGATGTGCAGTAACCTCTAGCAACCAATCGGTTAGCAGAAATGGTGTGCTGTAACCTCTAGCATCTAATCGATGAGTTGTAATGTGTGCTGTAACCTCTAGCATCCAGTCAACGAGCAGTAATGATATGTTGTGACCTCTGGCAACCAATCACAATTGCTGTCTGACCTGATTTTGAGTCTAGCTGCAATTTATTGTATATCTCAGAGTGGGGGGGGGGGGGGCTGGGGGCCCCAAAGGAAATGTTTGCCCAGGGTACAATCAATATTAAAGACCCCCCTGTGCCCATTCAGTGGTATAATTGTTTCTTCTTTGGGGTTGATATTCTAAAGAAGTAAATTTCTCATGTAGCTTGTTGAAGTTGTCAAGTGAAAAGAAAATTGCTGTTATTTACCTCTATTCCTCTGAGCATGACTTCTTACTTGCAGAGATTTACTTCACTTTGTGATTGAGAGAAATGTTTTTGAATTGGTCGCTGCTGATTTCTGCAATTGTATGTCATCTTTGCTTATTGCGACTGCCATATTGACTAAAGTTTTTTTGAAGATTAGAGCCATGAGGATCATTGATGTTAACAATTATTGAAAGGCTGAACACACCTGGGTTTAGTTTGAGGATATTCAGCTGAACACATCAAAAGTTTTAAATCAATGAGAGCAGAACCTGTCAAATCAATTATGAACTATTTCTTAAAAAACCTGCTTGGAGGTTCCCCTAAACCTGAATTATTTACAAATAATTTACAAAATAATGGAAGCTTGCATTGAAAAGCAAAAGACTGTCCCTTTTGCTATACATGTCCAAAGAATGACATTGGATCTCCCCCACATTCATACCAGACCCCAGGAGAACCCTGCTCGAAAGGTGTGGGTACATCTCCAAATCTTTAGCAGACCCTCAATATGAGCGGTGTCCATGCTGATGATGACACAAGCTTCTTCACTACAACCCTGGTTAGATTGTTGTATAGGTGTGGGTGCGACTTATCAGGAATGATGCTTGACGATTGTCCAAAAGAAAAAAACTGATACTCCTACCCATCCTCTTGTGCACACATGACAGCTTTCCAGAGCCATGGCCATATTTGGTCAGTGATGTCACCACCACCCCAGCCCTTTGCTTACATGGCCAGGGTTTCCCAGCTATGTAAATTAATGGTGCGGGGGACATCACTGGTTATTGGAGACTCGGTGGTGATGCTCTGCCGGTGCCCTTAACAACCATTGACATCAGAATGAGGTAGTATGTCCTCTATTATACATGAGGTTTGGATTCTGCCAAATGGGTGTTTGGGTGTTTGTCAAAGCCTGAACAGCCAAGGTTTTGTCCAAACTTGTGTTCAGACCAAACCTCAAATGAGTTCTGTAGTCATAGCGTACAATTTTATTTAAAACTATTTTTAACCACTTCCCTACCCGCCCATAGTCATATGATGCCGCAGGAGGGATCTCCCATCCTGGGCGGGCGTCATATGATGTCCTGGGCTTCCAAACCATCTAGTGGGCACGCTGGCAGCGGTGCTTGCGCGCACCCGCCGCATGAATCGGAAGCCGGTGCGCGTGCCCGCCGGGCACCCGAGATTGCCGGTAATAGAGCAGGGACATGGATCTGTGTCTGTGTAAACACACAGATCCACGTCCTGTCAGGTGAGAGGAGACCGATGGTGTGTACCCAGTACAGAGGAACACTGATCGGTCTCCTCCCCTTGTGAGTCCCCTCCCCCTACAGTTAGAATCACTCCCTAGGGAACACAATTAACCCCTTGATTGCCTCCTAGTGTTAACCCCTTCTCTGCCAGTGACATTTACACAGTAATCAGTGCATTTTTATAGCACTGATCGCTAGGGATGGGCCGAACACCCCCCTGTTCGGTTCGCATCCAGAAAATGCAAACAGGCAAAAAATTTGTTTCGAACACGCGAACACCGTTAAAGTCTATGGGACAGGAACATGAAAAATCAAAAGTGATAATTTTAAAGGTTAATATGCAAGTTATTATAATAAAAAGTGTTTGGGGACCCGGGTCCTGCCCCAGGGGACATGTATTAATGCAAAAAAATGTTTTTAAAAACGGCCGTTTTTTCGGGAGCAGTGATTTTAACCACTTAACGACCGCCCACTGTAAATATACGTCGGCAGAATGGCACCGACAGGCAGAATCACGTATATCTACATGACTGCCTTTGTATAGTTGGGGGGTCCGATCGGACCCCCCTTCTTTACAGTGGGTGGTCGTTTTACCTTCGGGAGCGATCTGGCATGAGGGGACGGCCGTTTGATTCCGGCCCCCCCCTCTCGATCGCTCCCGGCGAATGAGAGAGCTTCCCCTGCCTGTGTACTGTTTACACAGGCAGGAGGAAGTAATGTCATCTCTCCTGTGGCGCTCACATATACCAAGCGCCGTACAGGAGAAGATGCAGGTTAGTGCACAAAACAGCACACTGACACCAGGACACATAGGCACATAAATCGCCCCCCAGACCCCCCCAGATCACCCCCCAGATCACCCCCCAGCCCCCAGTCACAGTGTCACTGATTGCAGTGACCATTTATTTAGTGATCACTGCAATCAGTGACATTTGTGACTGTAAAAGTGTCACTACATTTAGTTTTAGGTCCAGTGTAGCCCCCTAACCCCCCTAATAAAGGTTTAACCCCCTGATCACCCCCAGATAACCCTTTCACCCCCTAGCTCCGCCGTCGCTAAGCGATCATTTTTCTGATCGATGTCTTAGCGTCGGTGATGCTGATCGGTAGCCAGTAATTTTTTTTAGGTTCACCGCAGGTTTTTATAGCATCGGGTACCCCCATATATTACCTAATAAAGGTTTAACCCCCTTGATCGCCCCCCAGGTAACCCTTTCACCCCCTATCACCACTGTCGCTAAGCGATCATTTTTCTGATCGCTGTCTTAGCGTCGGTGATCCAGATCGGTAGCCAGTAATTTTTTTTAGGTTCGCCGCAGGTTTTTATAGCGTCAGGTACCCCGATATATTACCTAATAAAGGTTTAACCCCCTTGATCGCCCCCCAGGTAACCCTTTCACCCCCTATCACCACTGTCGCTAAGCGATCATTTTTCTGATCACTGTCTTAGCGTCGGTGATGCAGATCGGTAGCCAGTAATTTTTTTTAGGTTCGCCGCAGGTTTTTATAGCGTCAGGTACCCCATATATTATCTAATAAAGGTTTAACCCCCTGATCGCCCCCCAGGTAACCCTTTCACCCCTATCACCACTGTCGCTAAGCGATCGTTTTTATGATCATTGTCTTAGTGTCGGTGATGCCGATAGGTAGCCAGTAATTTTTTTTTAGGTTCGCCGTCAGGTTTTTATAGCGTCAGGTACCCCCATATATTATCTAATAAAGGTTTTAACCCCCTAATTGCCCCTAGTTAACCCTTTCACCAGTAATCACCATATAAGTGTTACGGGTGACGCTGGTTAGTTAGTTTGCTTTTTATAGTGTCAGGGCACCAGCCGTATATATATAACCCAATAAAGGTTTAACCCCCTGATCGCCCGGCGGGTGATATCAATTAGGTTTTAGCGTCAGAGAGGGTCTGCGTCACACCCCAGGCAGCGTCAGGTTAGTGCCAGTAGCGCTAACACCCACGCGTTAAGCATACACCCCCCTTAGTGGTATAGTATCTGAACAGATCAATATCTGATCTGATCAGATCCATACTAGCGTCCCCAGCAGTTTAGGGTTCCCAAAAACGCAGTGTTAGTGGGATCAGCCCAGATACCTGCTAGCACCTGCGTTTTGCCCCTCCATCCAGCCCAGGCCACCCAAGTGCAGTATCGATCGATCACTGTCACTTACAAAACACAACACACATAACTGCAGCGTTCGCAGAGACAGGCCTGATCCCTGCGACTCCAGTGCTGTAGGAGGTGATTTCACCACCACAGTTAAAAAAAAAAAAGCATATATGCCGAAGCATTGGGGCAGCAGGGGCGGAGAAGCGATTTTGCTCCTAATGCCGCGTACATACGGTCGAAATTCCGACGGAGGCTTGCCCGTGGAAAAGTCTGACCATGTGTACGCGGCATAACTTTTGCGGGAAGATGCCCCCATGCTTCGGCATATATAAATGGTGCATGTATGCCCATCATTAGAAGTGGGTGGATGAAGGGCGGTATTCTAATGGTGGGCATACCCACCGATCAATCTTTTTTTTTCGTTCAGCCAACAGGCTGCATGAAAAAAAGATTACAATACATGTCCAACAAGGACCAGCAACGTACTGGTATGTTGCTGGACTTTGAATGTTTATACCAGAATGATGCCTGTGGGTTTAGGTGGTATCTTGGTATCATTCTTTTCAGCCAGCGGCCGGCTTTCATGTAAAAGCAATCCTAGTGGCTAATTAGCCTCTGGACTGCTTTTACAAGCAGTGGGAGGGAATGTCCCCCCCCGGATATAAAAAGCGCCATTGGGAAATTGGGAAAGCATTTTATCACACCGATCTTGGTGTGGTCAGATGCTTTGAGGGCAGAGGAAAGATCTAGGATCCAATAGACCCCAGTTTTTTCAAAAAAGAGTACCTGTCACTACCTATTGCTATCATAGGGGATATTTACATTCCCTGAGATAACAATAAAAATGATAAAAATAAATGAATATGGAAGCAACAGTTTAAAAATAAAATAAAAAAGCAAAATTAATAGTAAAAAAAAATAAAAATAAAAAAAGCACCCCTGTCCTGCCCTGCTCTTGCCCAATGGCGAACGCAAGCATCTGTCTGGCGTCATATGTAAACAGAAATTGCACCATGCATGTGAGGTATCACCGCGAAGGTCAGATCGAGGGCAGTAATTTTAGCAGTAGACCTCCTCTGTAAATCTAACGGCGTAACCTGTAAAGGCTTTTAAAGGCTTTTAAAAATGTATGTAGTTTGTCGCCAATGCGCGTTTGTGCGAAATTTTAAAGCTTGTCGTGTTTGGTATCTATGTACTCGGCCTAAGATCATCTTTTTTATTTCATCAAACACTTGGGCAATATAGTGTGTTTTAGTGCATTAAAATTAAAAAAAGTGTATTTTTCCCCAAAAAATGCGTTTGAAAAATCGCTGCGCAAATACTGTGTAGAAAAAAAAATTGCAACACCCACCATTTTAATCTGTAGGGCCTTTGCTTTAAAAATATATATAATGTTTGGGGGTTCAACATAATTTTCTTGCAAAAAAAAAAATGTTTTCATGTAAACAAAAAGTGTGAAAAAGGGCTTTGCCTTCAAGTGGTTAGAAGAGTGGATGTAAGCTTCCTAATGTTGTGTATAAAATGCCAGAACAGTTCAAAACCCCCCCAAATGACCCCATTTTGGAAAGTAGACACCCCAAGCTATATACTGAGAGGCATGTCGAGTCCATGGAATATTTTATATGTTGACACAAGTTGCGGAAAATAGACAATTTATTTTTTTATTTTTTATTTTTTGCACAAAGTTGTCACTAAATGATATATTGCTCAAACATGTCATGGGCATATGTGGAATTACACCCCAAAATACATTCTGTTGCTTCTCCTGAGTACGGGAATACCACATGTGTGAGACTTTTTGGGAGCCTAGCCACGTACGGGACCCCAAAAACCAATCACCGCCTTCAGGCTTTCTAAGGGTGTAAATTTTTGATTTCACTTCTCACTGCCTATCACAGTTTCGGAGGCCATGGAATGCCCAGATGGCACAAACCCCCCCAAATGACCCCATTTTGGAAAGTAGACACCCCAAGCTATTTGCTGAGAGGTATGGTGAGTATTTTGCAGATCTCGCTTTTTGTCACAAAGTTTTGAAAATTAAAAAAAAAATTAAAAAAAAAAAAAAATTTTTCTTCATTTTCAAAAACAAATGAGAGCTGTAAAATACTCACCATGCCTCTCAGCAAATAGCTTGGGGTGTCTACTTTCCAAAATGGAGTCATTTGGGGGGGGTTTGTGCTATTTTGGCATTTTATTGCCTTCGAAACTGTGATAGGTAGTGAGGAGTGAAATCAAAAATTTGTGCCTAGAAATCCTGAAGGCGGTGCTTGGTTTTCGAGGTCCCCTACGCGGCTAGGCTCCCAAAAAGTCCCACACATGTGGTATCCCCGTACTCAGGAGAAGCAGCAAAATTTATTTTGGGATGTAATTCCATATATAACCATGGCATGTGTGAGCAATATATCATTTAGTGACAACTTTTTGTAATTTTATTTTTTTTGTCATTATTCAATCACTTGGGACAAAAAAATAAAAATATTCAATGGGCTCAACAGGCCTCTCAGCAATTTCCTTGGGGTGTCTACTTTCTAAAATGGGGTCATTTGGGGGGGTTTTGTGCTATTTTGGCATTTTATGGCCTTCGAAACTGTGATAGGTAGTGAGGAGTGAAATCAAAAATTTGCGCCCTTAGAAATCCTGAAGGCGGTGCTTGGTTTTCGGGGGCCCGTATGCGGCTAGGCTCCCAAAAAGTCCCACACATGTGGTATCCCCGTACTCACTTTTGTAATTCTTTTTTTTTTTTTGTCATTATTCAATCACTTGCGACAAAAAAAAAAATATTCAATGGGCTCAACATGCCTCTCAGCAATTTCCTTGGGGTGTCTACTTTCCAAAATTGGGTAATTTGGGGGGGTTTTGTACTGCCCTGCCATTTTAGCACCTCAAGAAATGAGATAGGCAGTCATAAATTAAAAGCTGTGTAAATTCCAGAAAATGTACCCTAGTTTGTAGACGCTATAACTTTTCGCGAACCAATAAATATACGCTTATTGACATTTTTTTTACTAAAGACATGTGGCTGAATACATTTTGGCCTAAATGTATGACTAAAATTGAGTTTATTCGATTTTTCTTATAACAAAAAGTAGAAAATATCATTTTTTTTCAAAATTTTCGGTCTTTTTCCGTTTATATCGCAAAAAATAAAAATCGCAGAGGCAATCAAATACCATTAAAATAAATCTCTATTTGTGGGAAGAAAAGGACGCAAATTTCGTTTCGGTACAACATTGCATGTCCGCACAATTTCCAGTTAAAGCAGCGCAGTGCAAAATTCTAAAACAGCTCTGGTCCTTTAGCTACAAAATGGTCCGGGGCTTAAGTGGTTAATAATGCTTAAAGTGAAACAATAAAAGTGAAATATTCCTTTAAATTTCATACCTGGGGGTGTCTATAGTATGCCTGTAAAGTAGGGCATGTTTCCCGTGTTTATAACAGTCTCTGCACAAAATGACATTTCTAAAGGAAAAAATGTCATTTAAAACTACTCGCGGCTATAATGAATTGGTTTTAAAAAAAAATTAATGACTTTTATCTGTATTGCCGGACCCGACAATTCATTAATAGATGCAGTCATTTTAAATGACTTTTTTCCTTCAAAAAGGACATTTTGCGCAGGGAACCAAAAAAAAATCGGCCCCCCAAAATTCCATTACCAGGCCCTTCAGGTCTGGTATGGATATTAAGGGGAACCCCGAACCAAAATAAAAAAAATGGCGTGGGGTCCCCCCAAAAAATCCATACCAGACCCATTTTGCGCAGGGAACCAAAATTAAAAAAAACGGCCCCCCAAAATTCCATTACCAGGCCCTTCAGGTCTGGTATGAATATTAAGGGGAACTCCGAACCAAAATTTTTTAAAAAATGGCGTGGGGTCCCCCCAAAAATCCATACCAGACCCTTCAGGTCTGGTATGGATTTTAAGGGGAACCCCGCACCAACAAAAAAAAATGGCGTACCATACCAGACCCTTATCCGAGCACGCAACCTGGCAGGCCACAGGTAAAGAGGGGGGGCGAGAGAGCGCCCCCCCCTGAACCGTACCAGGCAACATGCCCTCAACATGGGGAGGATGTCCTCATGTTGATGGGGACAAGGGCCTCATCCCCACAACCCTTGCCCGGTGGTTGTGGGGGTCTGCGGGCGGGGGGCTTATCGGAATCTGGAAGACCCCTTTAACAAAGTGGACCCCCAGATTCCGGCCCTCCCCCTATGTGAATTGGTAACGGGTACATTTTACCCCTACCATTTTACAAAGAAAGTGTAAAAAATTGGAGGTGGAGGAGACTGCAGCATCGCTGGACATCGGATCACTGCGGGACATAGAGGACAACACTGGACAGACTGGATTACATCGCTGGAATGTTTTTTTTTTTAATAAAGGACTTTCCCAACTGTGTCTGTGTGTTTTTTTTTTTTTTAAATGTACACGTTCTTTGTGAAATGGTAGGGGTACAATGTACCCGTTACCAATTCACATAGGGGGGGGCGGAATCTGGGGGTCCCCTTTGTTAAAGGGGGCTTTCACATTCCGATAAGCCCCCCGCCCGCAGACCCCCACAACCACCGGGCAAGGGTTGTGGAGATGAGGCCCTTGTCCCAATCCACTTTGGGACATCCTCCCCATGTTGAGGGCATGTGGCATGGTAAGGTTCAGGAGGGGGGGCGCTCTCTTGTCTCCCCCTCTTTTCCTGCGGCCTGCCAGGTTGTGTGCTCGGATAAGGGTCTGGCATGTATTTTTGGGGGGACCCCACGCCATTTTTTTGGTGCGGGGTTCCCCTTAAAATCCATACTAGACCTGAAGGGTCTGGTATCGATTTTTGGGGGGGACCCAATGCCATTTTTTTTTTTGGTGTGGCGTTCCCCTTAATATCCATACCAGACCTGAAGGGGCCTGATATGGAATTGTGGGGGGACCCCCACACATTTATTTTATTTTTTTTGGTTCCCTGCGCAAAATGTAATTTTTGAAGGAAAAAAGGTCATTTAAAACTACTGCATCTATTAATGAATTGTCGGGTCCGGCAATACAGATAAAATTCATTGAAAAAAATGGCAGGGGTTCCCCTTAATATTGATACCAGACCCAAAAGGCCTGGTAATGTACTGAGGGGGACCTCTGCCATTTTTTCAATGACTTTTCTCTGTATTGCCAGGAACCCAGGGATTCATTAGAGCCGCGAGTGATTTTAAATGACTTGTTTTCCTTCAGAAATGACATTTTGTGCAGGGACAATTCTAAACACGGGAAACATGCGCAGCTTTACAGGCATACTTTACACATCCCCAGGTACGAAATTTAAAGGAATATTTCACTTTAATTGTTTCACTTTAAGCATTATCAAAATCACTGCTCCTGAAAAAACGGCAGAGGTCTTTTTCTTTGCATTGATACATGTCCCCTGGGGCAGGACCCGGGTCCCCAAACACTTTTTATGACAATAACTTGCATATTAACCTTTAAAATGAGCACTTTTGATTTTTCATGTTCCTGTCCCATAGACTTTAACAGTGCTCGCGTGTTCGAACTAATTTTTGCCTGTTCGCATGTTCTGGTGCGAACCGAACCGGGGGGGTATTCGGCTCATCCCTATTCAGGAGTAATTTACTT
The DNA here is from genome assembly GCA_029206835.1 of Rana muscosa. Lineage (NCBI taxonomy): Eukaryota > Metazoa > Chordata > Amphibia > Anura > Ranidae > Rana > Rana muscosa. Next base: position 18,818,836 of record JARGYO010005626.1, read on the forward strand.
AGAATCAGTAGTATAAAAATGTAAAAAACAGTATGCGGAACTTATCAGAACTAGAGCAGTCAGACTCTGGTACAGCTGTGCATGGCAACCAATCAGCTTCTGTCTTCAGCTTGTTCAGTTAAGCTTAGAAAATGAAATATAGAAGCCTATTAGTTGCCATGCAACTCCAGATTCTGGCTGCTCCAGGGTCAGGAGTGTAACGGGCCACTTTACAGAGTACAATCAAAATGACCCCCTCTTCCCAGTACAAATCCCTCCCAAGTACAGATGTCCCCTAACCTCTCCAAATCCCTCTCCCAGCACACCCCCTCAGTTCAGATCCCCCCTGTACAAATCCTTCAACACAGACCCCCCCCCACAGACCAACCCCCTAGTAAAGACACTGCAGTACAGACCGACCCCCCCAACACAGATCCCTCAGTAGAGACTGACCCCCCACCCAAACCCCTCAGTACAGACTGACCCCCTTTACATTTCCAAATACTCCTCAGTACAGATACCCCCCTTTGCCACCATGCCATACAGAATCCTCGGTACAGACATTTTCCCCCCATCGCATACAGAATCCTCAGTACAGACACCCCCATACCCCCCATCCCATACAGAATCCTCAGTACAGATACCCCCCATACCCCCATCCCATAGAGAATCCTCAGTACAGACACCAACTATCACATACGGAATCCTCAGTACAGACACCCCAATACTCCCATTTCATAGAGAATTCTCAGTACAGACAACTCCCATACCCACATCTCATAGAGAATCCTCAGTACAGACACCACCCCTATACGCTTCTCCATTCCATACAGAATACTCAGTACAGACACCCCCATACTGCCTATCCTATACAGAATCCTCAGTATATATACCCCCATACCCCTCCCTATCCCATACAGAATACTTAGTACAGACACTCCCCAAACCCCCATCCCATAGAGAACCCTCAGTATAGAAACCCCCTATCCCCCATCTTATAAAGAATCCTCAGTATAGACACTCCCCATACCCCTCCCCATTCCTTACAGAATACTTAGTACAGACACCCCCATACACCCATTCCATAGAGAATCCCTAGGACAGATAACCCCATTCCATAGAGAATCCTCAATACAGACACCCACCATGCCCCTCCCCATCCCATACAAAATCCTCTGTGCAGACAGTGCCCCCTTACTCCCCCATCCCATGCAGAATCCTCAGTACAAACATCCCCATACCCCCCCCCCGACTTCCCCTCACTGTGAGTATGGCTGTCGCTAAAGCAGCTGCTGCAGCCTCGGCTGGGGTGCTGCGACTGGCTGACTGGCTGACTTTTCATCTGACTTGTATGGTGCTGTGGTGGTAAAAACAATGCTGCATCGCTGTGTAACTCAAAAATGAATGTCAGGCAGCTGCAGCACCCCCAGGCGTGTCTACACCAAGTGCAAACTGCCAACCCCCCTCCCCCCACACCTCCCAAGTATGCCACTGGAAATGAATAAATTTCAATCTTGACCATAAACACACTGTAAGCTGCTCACTTAGTGCTTTACTTCTTGCTGTGTTTGTTGAAGACCCATGCATTGGCTTCCTTTCACTATCTTACTTTATTTTTGCTATACATTATACTGAAAATAAACTAGAGAAGGTTTAAATGAAAGAATCATATTCAGATGTGTTAGCAGGAGGGCTTTGAAGTGATGTACTGACAGGATATCTAATCTCATCTCAATTTATGTTCACTTTATAAAGGAAGACATCTAAGTAGTAATAAATTACAGGTACATTTATGACACTAATATAGGGATGTACACTCAGTGGTCCTTTTATTATTATTATTATAGAACAGCAGACAAATAACAGAGCCTAAAACTGGAAGGAAACTGATATTCATGTTTCTTTTCTCCTTTCAAGAAGCTTCTACAGAAATACATACCATATACTCTAAGTTTTTGATATCTAACAATAGAGAAGATGCCAAGCAATGAACCTGAGTTGTATGTAAGGTGTATATACTAATAAATGCACATGTCTAGTGCTAAAAAGAAAAAAGAAAAAACTGCGCTAGACAAAAAGTGCAAATAAAGGCAGCAGCTTAAAGTGGGATACACACAACATATAAGAAACAAAAAAAGGCAAACTGCGCCAATAATAAAAAGTCCACATCAGTCCTCAAGATGACATAAGAATTAGTGTATGAACAGATGAGCACCGTCCCAAACATACACCAATATTAAGCAGCCAATTAGATAACCAACTGAAGAAAGTTCATAGGTTGTACAGTGGTCCGTAAATCAATTCTGTGTAGTAACACCTCAGTGAATATCACAATGAAGTGCCCACCCCCTTATTCAAATGGCCGCTTACCAAAAGGCAAGCACAAAAGCGCAGTCGGCTATAACCCAGCCGTGGCCTTTGGCTTGCAAGCAGAGTGCATTAGACCAGGAAGCAGACTCACATCTGGGACGTTCCACAGCATACCATGAGGTCCTCCAGCATATGATACGGTCCGTGATATTTTTTGAGTATCGTGGAAAGGAAGGAGAAGGACCATAGTGTAATACCGTCTTAAATGGTTTAATAATAAAAGGTAATGTACTTACAAAAAAGCAAAGATAAACCGCATAAAAACTTTCCGGCCGGCAAAGTACAGGAGCCCTTCCTCCTCAAAACGATGTGGTGACGTCACTACGTGCCCTCCCAGACGCGTTTCGTCACAATCTGACGTTCTCAAGCTATCCCCATTGAGAACGTCAGATTGTGATGAAACGCGTCAGGGGGGTACGTAGTGACGTCACCACATCGTTTTGAGGAGGAAGGGCTCTTATACTTTGCTAGCCCGCAAGTTTTTATGCGGTTTATCTTTGCTTTTTTGTAAGTGCATTACCTTTGATTATTAAACTATTTAAGACGGTATTACACTATGGTCCTTCTCCTTCCTTTCCACGATACTCAATTGATATCACGGACCGTATAATATGCCGGAGGACCCTTTGGTATGCTGTGGAACGTACCGGATGAGAGTCTGCTTCCTGGTCTAATCCACTCTGCTTGCAAGCCAAAGGCCGCGGCTGGGTTATAGCCGACTGTGCTTTTGTGCTTGCCTTTTGGTAAGCGGACATTTGATTGCGGTTGTGGGCACTTCATTGTGATATTCACTGCGGTGTTACTACACAGAATTGATTTACGGACCACTGTGCAACCTATGAACTTTCTTGAGTTGGTTATGCAATTAGCTGCTTAATATTGGTGTATGTTTGGGACGGTGCTCATCTGTTCATACACTAATTCTTATGTCATCTTGAGGACTGATATGGACTTTTTATTATTAGCGCAGTTTACCTTTTTTTGTTTGCTTACATGTCTAGTGCTAACCACAGAGCCTCCATGCAAATACATGTCAAAAAGCACACATTTTTGCAAATTCCAATGGGAATGTTTTTTTTTATTCTTGTGGTTAGAGAGTTGTAGTCACAAATGTTTTTTTATAATGTTAGCTATCAGCATGTCAGCTGTTCTGTATAGAGAACATATACGAAAATGTGTATGATCTCATTGAAAGTTCAAATGGAAATAACTTTTTTAGGCGCAATAAATAGAATTAGACCTGGCTACTGGGGCTTATTTACTTAAGCTTGAGAGTGCAAAATCAGGCTCACTTCTGCATAGAAACCAATCAGCTTCCAGGTTTTATTGCCAAACCTTAATTGAACAAGCTGAGGTTAGAAACTTATTGGCTACCAGGCACAGCTGCACTAAATTCTCTAGTGCACCAGTTTTAGTAAATCTACCCCACTGTGTTTGTCTTCATTAATGTTCCTATGACATATGTGAATTATTTGATTAAATACAGGTAAATAGAGTTGTTTGTTCACGTCCATTATGTGCCTGACAATCAACTTTAGTTAAAGTTGATTGTCAGGCAATTTTTTATAATTGTGTATTTATTTGATTTTTCAAAACAATACAAAGATGATTTATCAAATCGTATACAAAAAGTATATCTTATCAAATGAAAACAAATATATAACGAAGCAGAAAAAACATACAATCAGTCGTATAAGAAACTTGTAGTACGTTCAAAATATAAGCAATCGATGTAAACGGTTGAGATAGAGGATATCTCATTTGTAGGCCCGTGGACTATAATCTAATGAAGAACTAAAACATTGCAAGTCATCGAAAAGAAAAAACAATAAAAGGGAGTAGGGAAGGGAAGGGTACACCATGGATCTTAACATTACATGTATCATATTAATGGGAATAGGGGAAGAACTCTGCAAGAAAACTGATTAAGAGGATGATATTTGGTCAGAGATATGGGAAGTTGCTTTTGAATTGAATTGAGAGTTATCCCAAAGATCCCATATCTTTTAGAATTGGGGCAAGGAGTATTGAATAACTTCTGTTATATGTTCCATTCTGCATATATGCGCTATGGTCTGTATCAATTGGAGCTGTGTAGGAGGATTAGAGGATAACCAACAGGCGGGAATTACTCTTTTGGCAGCTAATAAAATATCAGACATCAATTTCTTGGTATATTTAGGGACCCTGGGGGCTGGGAGGCCCAATAGGTAGAGGAAAATCTATCCCAAAAAGTTATTGGAGGAGAGATTGGACCGAGATGCAAAAAGGTAGGATCATTGGGCAATCCCAAAATATATGATAGTGTGTACCTACTTCTTGAAGGCATCTCCAACAATTTTGGGATACGGAGGGGTCATATTTATGAATAGCTTCTGGTGTTTGATACCAAAACAAGAGGATTTTATAAACTGTCTCTCTCTGTTCCACGCATCTGGAGGCTTTTGATATTGAGTCCCAGATCTTTTGCCATTGATGAAGAGAAATTGGTGTCTGAATGATTTTGGCCCATTTCCGCATAAAAGCATGAGAGCTTACCGTAGGTGGAATAGATTCATGAAGGATTTTATATATAGAGGATATGAGGCCAAATTGATATGGGCCCTGGGCACATAATACTTTGCAAGCATTAGGTTTTTCCAGGGATAGGGACGATGATTTAGAGTAAAAGTAATTGTAAATTGAAGGTGAGAGAAAAAAAGTTTTTTGGGGATCTCAAATTTGTTGTGGAGCTCCTGGAACAAAATCAATTTACGGGTCACAGGGTGTACTAGGTGACGAAGCTGAAAAATACCCGCCTGTGACCATGGGTACATGCTGCTGTAAGGTAAGCTATCCGGAATATTTGGATAACAGTATATTTAGGAGAGGTGGGCATGGAGAAGAGAGAGAGAACTTTTTTGAACATTTCTTCCAAATGGAGAGAGTAAACAACATCGGCCCCAGACATATACTTCTTAACTGAGAGATAGACGTAGTTGGATCAGACCAAAGCATGGAACAGGGATGCACAGGACTTGTTATGCTCAGTTCCAACTCTGACCATCTGCTTGTTTCAAAACGTGCTGTCCAGGAGATGGCCGCTCTAAGATGGGTAGAATAGTAGTATTTGATAATGTCCGGGGCTTCCAGCCCTCCATGGGAATGAAGAGCAAATACTATAGTGCTAGCGATCCGATGAGCTTTGTTACCCCAAATAAATTTAGTAAAAGATCTTTGGATATGTTTGAGTTGTGCCATAGGGATTGTTATTGGCAGGGTTTCAAAAAGATACAAGAGTTTTGGGAGTATAGACATCTTGAGGACATTTATCCTACCTAAAAGAGACAGAGAGCAATCCTCCCATTGACATAGAAGGCGACTTATTTCTGTAATCAAAGGAGGGTAAGTAGCTTGATACAATGTGAAGTATGATGCAGTTAACTGTATTCCCAAATATTTAAGCGAGGAAGAACACCAGTGGTAAGAAAAATCTGTAATGTAGTGAGGAATGGAGGGGGGATATGTATGGGGAGAGCTTCTGTCTTGGCTGTGTTAACTTTATAAACAGTAAGCATGCCAAAAGTATTCAATAAAGTGTGAAGGTTGGGAAGAGAGATATAAAACTTTGTCAATGTTAAAAGGATGTTGTCCGCAAAGAGGGACAATTTGTATTCCCTTTTCTGTAAAGAGATTCCAGATATATCAGGATGTGTACATGTAGCTTTTGCTAGTGGTTCAAGGCATAATATAAATAGTAAGGGAGATAAGGGACAGCCTTGTTTAGTACCATTGCTAAGGGAGAAAGATGGAGACAAAAAAGATGACAACTGTACCTGGGAAGTGGGGCGGGAGTATAGGGCGTGGAGGGCTGCCATAAATGGGCCTATAAATCCGAAATGTGTACTGTAAGAGTGGCAAACATATATGGCCAACCAAGCCTGTCAAAGGCCTTCTGAGCGTCTAAACTCAGAATAAGTGTAAGTAAGTAATGGTACTTATGGTATTGTCACCGGCAATTTTAAAGGGTCAAAGAAGGAATTAAACTTGTCTTGGGAAAAGAGGTGTCTGGGATATGTATTCAGGCAAGTATATAACCGCCAGTAAAATTCCCCAAATACTTTAGACATTGTTTGTGGACAATGGGTAGGAGAGCCATCAGCTTGTATAAGAAACTCAGGGAAGGAGTGGAATGGATGAGGTTTAAGTTTAATTTCCAGCATTCTATGAGGTTTATTGGAAAACTCGTAAAATTTCTATTTGGCCCAAACGAAAGACTTGGAGCATCTACTCATATATTTTTTTGTATTTTTTTGAGTTTTCAGACGTTCGCGTAGAGAGGCAACTGTGTGCAGACGTGTCACTGTAGGGGAGGTAAGCAGTAATCCCTCTGCTTTAAGTAGTTGAGAAAGAACAGAAGACCACTGTAAAGCGGTATCTTTTTTCAGGCAAGAGCCAGCCAAAATGCACTCACCTCTGAAATATGCTTTATGTATTTCCCAAAGGGAGGAAACGTCTGCCACAGTGTGTTCATTCAGCTGGAAAAACTCAGATAACAGTTGAGTTCTAACAACAGGGTTGTGGAGAAGGGAATCATTAAGATGCCAATGAAAGGTTCTAGTGGTGGAGAAGGAGAGAGTAAGGTCAAAATGGACAGAGGAGTGATCTGACCAAGTAATGGGATTAATTTCTGAGGCAACTGAAGATGTCAATAGCGGGAATAGTAAAAAAAGATAATCTAATCTACAGTACATTTTATAGGGAGGAGAATAGAATGTTAATTGTTTATGTGTAGGGTGTTTTATCCACCAGATATCTAATAAATTGTGGGATCTGATCAGTCTACGGAAAGAAGTGGATTGGCTATCCACTGTAGCATAGGGAGTCGATGCAAATAATGTGCATCTGTCTCTTATAGGGGACATGGTCTTATTAAAATTCCCCCCAATGATCATAAAGGGTTGTAAGTATTTTCTGAGTTTTCCAAGCACATCAGTAAGGAACTGAATTTGTCCTGAGTTGGGAGCATACATAATAATCAGAGTGAATGAACATGATATGTAATCGCATTCCAGAAAAATAAATCTACCGTGGGGGTCCAGATAGGAAGATTTTACTCTTAAGGGACAGGACCTTTTTATCAATATGGAAACGCCTGCATTACCAGAGGGGTCGGAGGCCATAAAGGGGACAGGAAAATGTTTAGCAGCCCCGGACCATTTGGCTAGCCAAAGACCAGGCCACTTTTTGCGATTCGGCATTGCGACGCTTTAACTGACAATTGCGCGGTCGTGCGACATTACTCCCAAACAAAATTTACATCGTTTTTTTCCCCACAAATAGAGATTTCTTTTGGTGGTATTTGATCACCTCTGCGGTTTTTATTTTTTGTGTTATAAACAAAAATAGAGCGACAATTTTGAAAAAAAATGCAATATTTTTTACTTTTTGCTATAATAAATATCCCCCAAAAATATATAAAAAAACATTTTTTTCCTCAGTTTAGGGCGATACGTATTCTTCTACATATTTTTGGTAAAAAAAAAATGCAATAAGCGTTTATTGATTGGTTTGCGCAAAAGTTATAGCGTCTACAAAATAGGGGATAGTTTTATGGCATTTTTATTAATATTTTTTTTTCTAGTAATGGCGGCGATCAGAGATTTTTATTGTGACTGCGACATTATGGCGGACACATCGGACACTTTTGACACCATTTTGGGACCATTGTCATTTTTACAGCGATCAGTGCTATAAAAATGCACTGATTACTGTAAAAATGACACTGGCAGGGAAGGGGTAAACCTGTAGGGGGCGCTAAAGGGGTTAAGTGTAACCTAGGGAGTGATTCTAACTGTTAGGGGGCGTGGCTTGCCGTGACACATCTCTGTTCGCTGTTCCAGGTGACAGGGAACAGACGATCAGTGACATGTCACTAGGAAGAACGAGGAGATGTTGTGTTTACGCTGACATCTCCCCCTGTTCTTCAGCTCCGTGACACGATCCCGAGACACCGGCAGACGAGTCCGGGCATGGTCATGAAGCTCGCGTCAATGTCGCGAGCGCGCCACCGGCGGAAAATTAAAGGGGACGTATATATACGCCCATTTGCCTGTCCGTGCCATTCTGTCGACGTAAATAGTCGCTTGGCGGTCGGCAAGTGGTTAAAGGATCCCCCTGAGCGGAAATGAGTGTCCTGGACTAAGATCACGTCAGTGGCTGATGATTTGAACTCCTTCAAGGCCAACCATCTTTTATGAACGGAGTTCAAACCCTTCACATTATAAGTGAAAATCCGTAAAGCCATTATTTTGTAGCATGGTTAAAGCATAATCCATATGAATCAGAAGCAAAAAAAGAACAAAAAAAAGTCCATGGTGTATCCTGTGGAGAGAAGGCATAAGAAAGCATACATCAACAGTGAAAATCAGCATTGAATATAAGTCTGAACAGAGTAGACAAAAAGTGAAAAATAGGTCAAAAAGGGACCTATAAAAACATTGAGTCAAAAAACTAAAGCCCGAGGGGTCAAAAACGCTTAGGAATCCATGGCTGTGGGTCAAGGAGAGGGGCATGGGGGATTCTGATCTGCTGGGAGTGATCCCCGCCATCTTCCAGCAAAAAGAAATCAAATGAAAAGTTTGAGATATAATAAATTATAAAATCAACCCATGGGTATGGGCAAAAACTCCCAAAATAGGGAAACTTGATGGGACACAGCCCAAAGTAGAACCAAACAAACCGTTTCAAAGAAGGCTCTCAGGTTGGGTGCCTGGAAGAAGTATATCGTTGAGGAGTGGAAAAGGCCTTCTGCGAATTCTGATGAGCTGGGGTCCAGATCCGACCGGGAGCAGATTTTGGGTGGTCACCGGGTGGAGGCTGCGACGTTTGGCGAGGGTTATAGGCGATAAATCATGAAGATTTGTATTTTAGCACCTTTGAAGTCCAACCCGGTTTTATTGTGGGTAACCAAGGTAAGGACATCTTTGCTATCATAGTAATGAAAGTGTACTATGATATCCCTGGTGTTGGCCCCTGCAGGGGGTTTAGGGGCCAATGATCTGTGCGCCAAGTCCAGTCGCCAGTCTATGTCAGGGATGAGAGGGGCTATTGTGTTGAAGAGACTTAGTAGATAGGGAGCGAATCTCTCGGTCCCCCACAGATTCAGGGATGCCTCTTAATTGGCAGATTTTGGCAGTGTTCCCTATTCTCCAAATCTTCTTGCTGGGACTGGAGTTGGGAAACAGAGTGTTTCAGGACTGCATTATCTTCTTCTAGAACATGAACATACTGTACTAGTTCATCAAACTTAGTTTCTAGAGCATCAGTACGTTCTCCTATATGTGTTATCTCACCCCTCAGTTCCTGAGCAAGTTTCCCCCCTCTCTGGTAATGGTGCATGTCAGGCTTCGCAGGAGGGATTGCAGCTTAGTGTCCAGGATTTTCACTGTCAGGGGGGCCGACATCCCTTTGTTTGGAGTGGATGGGATCTGTAGGAGAGTGTCCCTGTCCACCTCGAGCGCATCCGCAGGGTCTGGAGAGGCGTCCTGCATACTCAAGGCCGGGGATTTGTGCCTACGCAGGAAGCGGTCTAGTGTTTGTGAAGGCCGCAGCTCCGTGACGGATAAAAGATCTGTTTGTTTTGGCCCGTATTTCACCATGGGTTGCCTGAGGGACTCAGCGGTGAGTGAGGAGGACTCCTGTGGCTGGATGAGCTTCTGGTGGCTGTGCGGGAGTTACAGAAGGCGGCGGGAATCGGAGCAGACGAACTACACGTCTGCCATCATCAGATGCCGCGTGTGCACCCCCAACTTTATTTTATTTGTATATTATGATACATATATTTTTCTATTTTAGAATTTAAAATATATTTTTATTACACGAAGGAGACTTTGTGACTAATGATTTTGTATTCTGACAGCAGATGCCACTATTTTCCGAACACAATGATCATGTGTGTTTCTAAGTAACATTATGTATATCTTTATTAGACATGTGCAGAACGAAAAAATTTGTCTAATTTTGTTTCATTTCCATTACTTATTTACATAAATTTGTTTAGTTAAATTTGTTTACCCAGTTTAATTTGTTTATTCGTATTTAAATCGATTCAAATTTTTTTGGAGATCGAATTTGAATTGATTCAAATAGTTTTCAAATCAATTTCTAATCGTTTTCAACATTGAATAGCTTTCAAATTCGAATAGTTTTCAAATTTGAATAGTTTTCCAATTTCCAGAGAAAATAAAATAGAATAGAAAATAAAGGAATTGAATAGCAAAAAATATAATAGAGAAAAAAGAATAACAGAAAATAAAATAATATAATATAATATAGTAAAACAGAACAAAAAGGAATAGAAAATAAAAGAACAGAATAGAATGAAATAGAATAGAAATTAATAGAATAGAATGAAAAAAGAATATAATAAAATAGAAAGAATATAACCATCTTCTGAAATTCAATTAGAATAGAAAATAATATGATTAAAAAAACAATAGAATAGAATAGAAATTTGAATTTGAATAGGATCGAAAAGAATAGATTAGAATAGATAATAACAGAATAGTATAGAAAAAACAATAGAATAGAATAGAAAGAATATAAATATCTTCCTATTCTAATCTATTTTGTTGTATTCTATTCAAATTTGAAATGATTATATTTGAATTTTGGGAAATGATTATATTCTTTCAATTGTTTTTGAATTCTTTTTTTTTTCTGTTTGTTTATCCTACTCTATTCTTTTCTATTCTATTCTATTATTTAATTTTATATTCTTTTCTATTCAAATTCAAACTTATTTTATTCAAAATTAGAATTTTGGAAGATGGTTATGTTCTTTCTATTCTATTCTGTTCTGTTTTTTTTCTATGCTATTCTGTTATTTTCTATTCAATTCTAATTTATTCTTTTCTATCCTATTCAAATTCAAATTAATTCTATTTTGTGAAATGGCTATATCCTTTTTATTTTATTCCATTCTATTGTTATTTTTTTAATTCTAATCTATTCTATTATAGTATATTCTATTCTATTCCTTTTTTTCTATTCTTTTATTTCCTATTTTGTTCTGTTTTACTCTATTATATTCTATTCTTTTAATTTCTGTTATATCCTTTTAATTTTTTTCTATTATATTCCTTTGTTCTCTATTATATTTTATTATCTTTGGAAATTGGAAAACGATTTGAATTTTAAAACTATTGAAAATTGTTTTGAAAACTATTTGAATCCTCAAACCTCTACGCCAGAATTAAAGATGTGGAGCTCATGGAGTCTATGTCGGCACGCCTGGAAAATCGCATGGCCAGACAAACAGCAGTATGGGAGGGTTGGTACCTTCGGGTGGATCATCCTCCTTGATTGTTTGGGGCGCCCCCCTCCTCCCCTCAGTGGGCTCCACGTCTATGTCTGCGCAGGATCCTCGAGTGACGAGTCTACTTGGTTGGCATTACTTTCCTTTACATTTTTCCTCTTTTTTTTTTTTGTATCACTTCTCTCTTACTATCCCCTTTTTCTTGTTCTATATTTACAGACTATGTATGTACAGAAATTTTTTCTTCCTCACGGTATGTTTAACTGATGACCGGGACCTGCATATAGGCCTTTAGGAACTGCTATTGTGTTGGGCTTGCGCTCTTCTTTCGTTGTTTTCGATTCATTCAAATTCGGTACTATTGTAATTCGTCAATTCTGAATGAAACAAACTGCACATGTTTAATCTTTATGAATTTACCATAGGGTGATCACCAAACGCTCACATGGAGATATGGATTCACAGAAATTTGTATGCTGTTGCAGCAACAATGGATTTAACAGCTCAACAAGATGATCAAACCTGAAATAGCAAAACACAACAAACAAAGATAGTAAATAAAAAAATTAACAAATGTATCCCACACCAACACTGTAATGACAAACAAATACCCTAATCCTTGGTTTACTATGTCCTAACCCTAACCCTAGTTTAATACTGTTCTAATCTTAATGCTAACCCTAACCCTAGTTTGTAATCGTAATCTCTGTTCTAATCATCTGCTGTACAAATTCTAACCTTAGCTTGGTAGTTTGATCCTAATCCTTAATTAAAAAAATTAAAAAACTATAGCGAGAACTCTTGTTGAATTAGTCATCCTTGTATAATTCCTGAATTTTTCAGGATGTGCTTTTTAGCTTTTCACATAGCATCCAAAACTGTCCCTTTGAATCACGGCGCTAAAAAATAGTATGCACCCACTAGCTCCTTGTTCTTCTCCTGCAATTAAGCATATTGTTGTAAGCCATGACCAGGATAAGCATTAAAAAACAATATTAATTTTTTTAACAGCAGAAATCACGCCACACAACTCTCCTCACAAAATCCACAAAATGGAGATAGGAAGTGATATAATATATAGAAAACGATAAAACATACATTAAAAGTGTATTAAAAATGCAGTGTGCGCTGCCCTGGAATTAAGCAAAAGGCAGTAAAACAAACTAAAAATACGCTATTTTTTTTAATTTTTATTTTTTTATGGTTGAACTGGATGGACTTGTGTCTTTTTTCAACCTGACTAACTATGTAACTATGTAACTATGCTTTTTTATAAACTGCATATAACAATTTAATGCACATCAGTGTGAAAGGGCCCTAAAAGATTATTAAAGCGGTAGTAAACCCGCTGCTGCTTTTTTTTTTTTTTACATACCTGAAAGGCAAAAGGCATAATGAACTAGTATGCACCGCATACTAGCTCATTATGAAAAACTTTAAATAAATAAGTAATACTGCGCCTATCAACAAGTGCAAAAATAATATAGATATCAAAATTGCTAATAAAGTGAATATACTAATAAGCTGCTGACATAACAATTGACTAATTGTAAAAAGGATATGTGTGAAATATGTGAGCGCTAAATACGATCCTAATTCCTAGGAAAAGTGCCTATATAGACATATAACAACAAATGTATCCACAGTGTTGTTATGTCTGTGAAAATCACAAAAAATCACAAAAAGATTTATTTTAAGTATCAATGATGCATGATCAATGATAACAACTAATAAATTCTTTACAAATGATGCAATCTTATACTTAATCCGTGTCAAAGTGACCAAAAACAGAAAACAAAATTTAGATCGCACTCTCAAGAATACAGGGTATGTAAACCTCTATATGAGTGAGAAAAAAAGTTGTGAGCAATATAGCTTATCATGAGATATAAATAGAGGGACAGTCTATAAAGTGCATATCTGACATGAAAACAACAAAAAATAATAAATAAAGTCTATAACTTGTATCCACACCGTCAGGTATATATCCAGTGTTCCCCAAATAAATGTCAATCACATGGGGGTACTGGGAAACCCTAGATGTGGGTATAATGTCCACTTGGAACTTCCTGGGATGTATTGTGGATAAATCCTATTCCTGCAGGTGTAGAAACACCAGTAGTGGGAAGGAAGAAAGTACTTCAAAGTTTTCAGCTGATACATGGTGATAACATCATCATCATAAGCATTGAAGAGAATAAAATACTCTTACCGCAAGACTCGGACCCAAGCCACCATACAATGCTGGGTCATGCAGGCTTATGTCCTCACAGGGACTCAGATTGTGGTGATGTGATGTCGTGTTGTCCTTATTAGATCCACGAATGGAAGTCTACACCGGATCAGATCCTTCAGCTCAAACCACGATCAGATGTCCAGGAAAGGAATCAATTCCAAGAAAAGAAAGAAAAATCCTCCGCATGGTGTAAAACCAAATAACTGGGTTTTTATTAAAACTAAAAAGGTACAAAAGGCAAAAAACCACTGCACAAAAAAAATATTTTTTAAAATGAATAAAATAATATCCAAAAATCCAAAATACTGGAAAAGCAAACCAGCGAATATAACAAACAAGCGTGGGCTAGGTGACTAGCATGTGGTCCCGACGCGTTTCGTCTACTGCAGACATCAACTGGGGTACAAGCTAGTGTGTCACCTCCACGCTTTATATAGAAGGAGGAAAATTGAAATTGTAATTGAAAAAGCCGCTCCGAACTCACTTCCGGGATCACCGCATCACGTGGGTCACCACGCGGACGTGTTGACGTCATTGCACACTTAAAAGCCAATGGATAACAAGTGGAACCCTCTCCGGGTTTCTAAACCAATGACAACACTGATATCTAAACAGGTGATGAACAGGCGCCAAGGGTGCCGGGAGATGTAGTTCAAAGATCTCCCGATCGGAGAACCCAGACTTAAAATCTTTGGGCAGAATGGGTGTCAATAGTAAATAACAGGCCAACCATGGAATGGACACTAGGTAGCCTGGGTATTGCGGTATTTTACCGCAATATACTGGGTACAAATATCAATGACGCTTCCAGCAAAAAACCGGAAGCGCGACGCAAAGCATCTAAACATAAAGAGCCAATTGAAAAAACAATACCGGTAAAGACCGGAAGTGAGGCGCTGGGTGTTCTGGACATTGTAGTATCATACTTAATGCGCTAATGGTTAACCCACAAACACCTGTCCTATGCCTCACCAGTCCGAACCTAAAACGGTGCGAGCTGGAAACCATGATCACAGATGTAAACACTAATCCAGCATGTTGACATAACATCACACGCTCCGCATTGGTCCTTCATATGGATCAGAGGCTAGGTGGGGAACAGACTGGGATATGCAGTTCCATAGTATGCCAAGTGCTTAAACCAGGAATAACTTTTACCCAGTACAGGAAAAACCCATCACCTACACAGATGCCTGTGGGAACTAAATGGCATATATATATATATATATAACGAAGATAGCCGTGATGGATGATAACCGGACTGAGCAAAGATGACTGATCTCATCATATACAAATAAAGGTTGTATCACAATATTTATGGAGACTTATAAATCCCCTAGGAAACTTGAAATTGCCTAGATATAGGTCAATGTACTAGCAGATCTCAATGATAATATTCTAAACATATCCAAACTAATCGATAGAAATTGCGTATAGGAAAATGGTTTTATATAAAACCTGGAAAATAAAAAATAAATAAAAAATATATATAAAAATATGTGTATAAACAAAATGGACCTATAAGAAAAATGGGGAGCTATGCCTTATTAATAAAAGCATTAATATCCCATTCTATGTTCAAGCCATAAGGCCTGAAACATCTGAGCTGATAGATCCAATAAGTCTCCAGTCTGGAGACCCCCCTTAGACTAGATTCTCCCCTCCAATTGGGGAAAAACTTGTCTATGATCTGAAATTTGGTTCCCATTGGGTTTTTATTATGGAACTCAGAATAATGTCTTGGTACGCTATGATTTGTTTTGCCCTTCTTGATGCTAGTGAGATTTTCTCCTACCCTGATTGAAAACGTACGGATCGTACGCCCCACGTACTGCTTCCCACAAGGACAGGTAAGTAAGTAAACAATGTGCTTACTGGCACAAGTTGTAAATTGTTTCATTTGATAATTAATTCCAGTGGATGTAGAACAGAAGGTGTCGGTCCTCCGCTTCCCACAGACATTAACCTGACACACTTTACATTTTCTGCATGGGTAGTAGGCTTTCATGTGGGGAAAAAACACTGGAATGGTGGGGGGATCCGTAACGTTTGGGGCAATTTGATTTTTCAGAGATGTTGCTCCTCTATATATCACTCCTGCCTTATCCGGAAGAGTAGGACCCAATATTTGATCATTTTTTAATATTCTCCAATGTCTTTGGAAAATATCTTTAATTTGTTTGTGTTGGGTCGAAAATGTGGTGAAAAATGACCATTTGTATTTCGAATCCTGTGACCGTTTTGGTCGTTCAATTAATAATGATTCACGATTCCCCGCTGCAATCTGTTGTATTTCTTCCTCGATTGCCGTTGGTCTATAGCCTTTTTCAACAAATCTAGTTTTAAGCATAGTCGCTTGATGGTAGTAATCTGTAAGGTTGGTACAATTCCGCCTAATCCGCAACAATTGGCTGCGTGGCACTGATTTTAACCAGGTGGAATGGTGACAACTGTCGACCGGAATATAGCCATTCCGGTCTGTTGTTTTGAAGAAAGTTCTAGTCTCTAATTGACCTTCATTACAAAATATTTCTAAGTCCAAGAAATGAATGTTAGTACGACTGGACTCATAGGACAAATGAATGCCGGTCTGGTTGTCATTCAATATGGATATGAAAGACTGGAGGGTGTCATGATTGCCTTTCCATAGAAGGAGGATGTCGTTGATGTATCGAACCCAGAGGGCTATCTCTGGTCGATTAAAAGCATAGACGACATCCTCCTCCCATTTGGCCATGAAAATATTGGCCAAACTGGGGGCAAATTTAGCCCCCATGGCAACCCCTTTTTGTTGCAGGAAAAAATCCCCGTTATACCAGAAATAGTTGTGTGTAGTCGCGAACCTCAACAGGTCCATGACATATCTTTTCTGGGTCCTTGGGAGGTTGTCTTCCCTAGATAAGAAAGATTCAACTGCTGTTAACCCCAGTTGATGCGGGATACACGTGTACAGTGAAGTCACGTCTGCTGTAACCAATAGCATGTCATCACTGTACTTAATCTGTTGTAATAGAGAGATAGTGTGCCTCGTATCTTTAAGGTATGATGGAATACGTCTCACAATCGGCTGTAAATAGAAATCTATATACCTCCCTATTCGGGAGGTCACAGAGTCGATGCCGCTGATGATTGGGCGGCCTGGAGGATGGTCAGGGTGGTCAGGAGGATGGTCAGGGTGGTTTTATGAAAAACTTACCTTTGAACGAGGCATCGGTAACTTACCTGGTCCACGCCGAGGGAGATATCATTTTGCCTCGGCGTGTCTTCCGGGTATCGTCGCTCCAGCGCTGTGAGTGGCTGGAGCGGCGATGTTGTCACTCCCGCGCATGCGCGCAGGAGACTTCTTTCAGCTTTAGCCGAGAATCCCTGCTGCGCATGCGTCGCTGCAGTCAGCAGGCTCATTGCGAGGGGAATATCTCCTAAACCGTACAGGTTTAGGAGATTTTCTTTTTACCTACCTAGGTAAAAGTGGTAGTACAGAGTTTACTACCACTTTAAAGTGCATCTATGCTTAGACTATGTACATTAAATACTGACATATTATTGACAATCAGTAAAAGAGCTTTAAAACAAGTTATCTCTGACCTCTCTAGTGAAGTAATTAATTCTCAAGGAAAAAAGCAAGGACTCTAATGTTGCGTTTCAGTTGGTTAATAACAGCTTAAAAACATCTGCCAGACTCACCGCTCACCCAACAAATAAAATTCAATATAATAACAATTTACAAAGCAAAATGCAACCATATTGTTCCTCCCAAGACCTCATGCTCTCTAACTCCCTTGTCACCTTCTCCCCTGCTCACCTCCAGGATTTCTGTACTGTCTGCCCTTGTGTTATAAAGTGCCGTGCAAACTGTTGGCGTTGTATAAATCTTGAATAATAGTGATAATAATTATTTTCTGACTATTATCAAAGAGAAGAAAAGGATGCTGCTCACCAAACCAGTGCTTTAATATGTAGATGAATGTGGCCTCAGCCAGCGCCACTCCAGCCATGCCCCCCTGACATGTTTCGTCCTTGCTCATCAGGGCTTGGTCACAGAGGACACATTCATCTACATACTAATGTACTGGGTTTGTGAGCAGTGCCTTTTATTCTCTTTGATATTGCTCTTACACCTCTGAATGGTGTACTGATGCCAGCTTCCTTCACTGCAACTAGCGGGGAGATCCCTTCTGTCTCATCCTAGAGCGGCACTGCAAGATTCATTTGAATCACTTGCTGCGTGTTTACATTAGAGGGTGTTTATGTGCCTCCTTGTAAACTCTGAGTGCCGGTTCACACAGGGGCAACCCGACTTACAGCGTGACTTTGCAAGGCGACTTCAGCGCGACTACAGCGTGACTTCAGCGTGACTTGGAGCAACTTACAACGCAACTTAAAGTTGCCTCCAGGACAGGCGACTTTGGCTGTGGCTAATCACAGAATAATCAGCTCTGTGGGAGGGAGGGGTTTTCCTGAGTAAACTATTTTCTTTTCCTCAAAGTTGCTTCAGTTAAGATGGACTTTGGAGGCAACTTCTATTGAAATCTATGGGTACAAGTTGCCTAGAAGTCGCCTTAAAATAGTACAGGAACCTTTTCTGAAGTCAGAGCGACTTCTGTAGTGTACATTAAGACGGCTCTCATTGACTAACATGGGATTTCTGATGTCAAGTGACTTGGGGGGACTTGAGGTCTGACAAGTCAGATCCCAAGTCGCTGTAGTGTGAACCGGCACTTAAGATAAATTTCTCCACACTGTTCAAAGCTACAGGGTTTGTTTTAAAGTGCTTTTACTGCTTGTTCATATTACTTTAGTGTTGAGTCAACAGATTCTCTTTAGGTGATAGTCTGTAGTTTGTACAACATTCTTGAAAATAACTAAATATGAACTTGATTAACCACTTCAGCCCCGGAAGATTTTACCCCCTTCCTGACCAGAGCTCTTTTTACAATTTGGCACTGCATCGCTTTAACTGACTTTGTACCCAAACACAATTTATGTAATTTTTTCCCCACAAATAGAGCTTTCTTTTAGTGGTATTTGATCACCTCTGCGGTTTTTTTTGCGCTATAAACAAAAAAAGACTGACAATTTTGAAAAATAAAACAATATTTTTTACTTTTTGCTATAATAAATATCCCCTAATTAAAAAAAAAAAAAACAGATTTCTTCATCAGTTTAGGCCAATATATATTCTTCTACATATTTTTGGTAAAAAAAATCACAATAAGCGTATATTGATTGGTTTGCGCAAAAGTTATAGAATCTACAAACTATGGGAAAGATTTATGGCATTTTTTTTTTTTTTACTAGTAATGGTGGTGATCTGTGATTTTTAGCGGTACTGCGACATTGCGAAGGACAGATCGGAAACTTTTGACCTTTTTTTGGGACCATTGACAATTATACAGCGATCAGTGCTTTAAAAATGCACTGATTACAGTGTAAATGTCACTGGCATGGAAGGAGTTAACATTAGGGGGCGATCAAGGGGTTAACTGTGTGTTCCCTCAGTGTGTTCTAACTGTGTGGGGATGGGATTGACTAGGAGGGGAGACATAGTTTTTCCTACTTAGTAGGAACAAACAATGTGTTTCCTCTTCCCTGACGGCACAGGGATTTGTGTGTTTACACACACAAATCCCCGTGCTGGCGATCATGCAGCAGGCGCGCACGCACGCCTGCCGCCCTCTGGTGGCCAAAAAAGATAAGGACCTACCCGTGTGGGGTTTCGCCGGTTAAAGAACATACTAGACAATTAAACAGATAGGAAGACAGCCAGCCAGACATCACCTATAAGACCCCTTTCACACTGGAGGCCTGTAAAGCGCCTGAAAAAAGCCTCAGCTGCAATCCCAGTGTGAAAGTCAGAGTGCTTTCACACTGGGGCGCTGCGCTGTCAGGGTGTTAGGAAAAGTCCTGCAAGCAGCTTCTTTGCAGCGCTTTAGGAGCGGTGTATACACCGCTCCTAAAGCGCCCCTTCCCATTGAAATCAATGGGCAACGCTGCTGAACCGCCGGCAAAGCGCCGCTACAGCGGTGCTTTGCGGGTGCTATGCAGGCGCTTTTAACCCATATTTTGGCCGCTAGCGGGGGTTAAAAGTGCCCCACTTGCGGGCAAAAAGTGCTGCAAAAATGACTGTAAAGCGCCACTAAAAATAGCGGCGTTTTGCCACCGACGCCTGGGTGCTTTCAGTGTGAAAGCAGCCTAAAGAAAACGAAAACAACGAGCACCACTAACCCAGGACATGAAAAACCTTTGGCTGTGGTGCCTTGTTTTGTCCATAGCCCCCTTTGCCTGCCACGTTGGGAGCTGCGATGCGCTCTGCGCGCCGCCCCCCTCCATCCGTCCCCCCGCCCCCATGTGGGCGGATGGTTTGTGTGGTGGGTGGACTTGTCGCACACAGTGCATCGGTGTCACGTACCCCGTTCAGCGCGTGACGCCTTTCCTGGCGTCACCGCGCTGGACGAGAGTCTCTCCATCCCATTCGGGTTAGGAGTGCTTCAGTGGGTGGATCCCGCCCACAACAGCGCTCCGCCTGGTGTGTGCCGTGCCCACATGAGGCTGGTTGTGTGTTCACGCGCACTGGGTCCGGGTGTATAAATTGGAGGCTCCCTCCCCTCACACATCTTCTATGCCGGTCCTCTGGATATGTCACTTTAAATCGTTGCTCCGCCCAGATGTCTTGGGACCTCAAGACGCTAGGTTAAGGTACATGTACCCATTTTTATTTTGGGCAGTCTTGGTTTTACATCTGGCCCCAATTTTTACTTGACATCTGGACATTTCCCCCTCTTTTTTCAGAGTCTATATGGCTACTACCACTTGGTTTAATCTTTCTGGCATACCATACAAGTCAATACATCAGGTCCTGTGTTTACTGTTTCTGGGGGAGGTCCTCCATGCTCCCCGCCCGTGTGCACAGCACGTCACCTCAGCTCCCGTGGCGGACTCGTGTGGCTGTGGCCTTACATCCACCGCGTCCTCTTGTTCAAAATGTCATGTGAGTACTCCAGGTGGATATTTTCCATCTTCCACACATTTTTTTTTTGTTTGATCATTCAACATACCTAACCAGTCCATACCTTTACATTCCTTATAGATATTTCAAGCATCCGCCCCTGAAGAGTGTTCCACCTACACAAAACGCGTCGGACACTAAGGATGCACTACACGACCTTATATGATCTACTCCACTCAAAAACAAAAAACTACCCCTTTTTTGTACTACTGGTTTTATACAAATATATATAATTTATTATTATTTTTTACTTTTTGTCGCCTTTGTTGTTAACAGGATATTTGCACACATGTATGTTAATTTTTATGTATCCATTTATCAGTCCAGATAATTATGTGGCGCTTGGTTATGCACTGTTGTTTCCTCGTTGCTTGAACTGTACACGCACATACTTATGTGTCTGGCAGAGAGTATGAAATTACATTTATTGCAATGTTTTTCTTCCTGCACATATAATCTGGCTATGTGATGTGTCATGCATTTTTATGATCAATAAATGTGTTTTTTACCTGCACCATGCCTGCAGCCCCATTCAAAGTCCTAATTTCCCCCTTTTTTACACTGAACCTGGGATGGAGGTGCACCACATATGCACCTCATCTAAAGTCCCAAACTCCCCCCCCTTTTTTTTTTTTAGGACATGACATGCTGGCGGTTATGGTTACGGTATATCAATGAAATATTTAAGTAATCCCTGGTGTTTCAATGTGATAAAGTTGTCCTGCAAGCTTGACAGATAAATGATAACATTACTAGGATCCTTTATATGCACTCAAAGGAGGACTGGTGTATGGGGAGTTGTAACTGGCTGATTTTTAATTAAGACGCCTCTATAAATGTCAGTTTTTCAACATTTATCAAGAGATTCTGATAAACAAACCAAGTGAACCTATACATCATTAGCATGTTTCTGTATACGTTACCCAAAGGGGGATTGTCAAGAATGTAACGTGAACATAACATTATTTCCATTGTACTTGAGTTTAGCATTTGTGAAATTTGATTCATACTGTAACTTGAAATACTAATTTGAAAACATTAACACTGGACTTTGTAGTCACTGAGATACACATAGTTAAAAGTTAAACATCTTTATTACAAAAAAAATATTTAAAAGAAAATTAGACAAACATTGCTAAAAATTCACAATAAAGATATTGCCTGGATGATATACATCACACCACCAGGTACACCAAAGAGACCTGTATCCTGAATGGTCGTAAGAGCGTCCTAGATAAGATGATTAACAGTGTTCCATCAGGATTGGTGTAGGTTGGTTAAGGGGTGCTGTGGCTCAGCTCTACATGTTACGCGCATAGGCACTTCTTCAGGAGCTTAGGCATACATTCTACATGGATAAAAAACAAACATTAAATCTTACAATAAATGATATACAAATATATATAGATAGGTATAGCGTGCTGATTGTTCACCACCTGGTATGCAACAGACTAGAATACCACAACCCTAGCGCAAAAGGAGCAGACCACAACTATGGGGACACATGCCCTATTAGCTTGCCAATACAAAGATGTACAATAGATGTTATATAGCATCAGGGCAGCCATCACAAATTTTGGGGCCCCTTACAGAGCTTTAGACAGGTGCTGATGAAAAAAACAAGTGTAATCTCTTTTCTCCTCTCTCCTGACGCGAGATGATAAATGGGGGGGGGGGGGGTGGCCTGGGGACCATCAGGCCCCTACAGGTGTAATGCAAAAAGTAAATAAATAAAACAAAAAAAAACGGGAGGGGGGCCAGCCGGGCCTGTAAGGGGCCCTGGGGACCATCAGGCCTCTTACAGGTGTAATGCAAAAAAAAGGGAGGGGGCCAACCTGGCCCCTGGGGACCATCGGGCCCCTTACTGGTGTAATGCCTGCGCCCCCTGATGGCGGCGCTGTATAGCATGGACCAGTAGTCCTATAGTAGTGAGTTTTACCAATGGAGGTGTGCCCATGATCGAATACAGCAGAACAACATGAACTGCATGCAGACTAAGGAATAGACAGACTCTAAGGTGCAGGCTTACAGTGTGTTCATCATGGTTGGATTTAACTGGTAAGAAACATAAATGGATGTCCAGGACACGGCAGAGACTGCAGGGATATGTGATCAAACATTTGAATAATTTGTTAATTGTTTGCAAAAGGAAAACAATGAAATAGTCTTGTCTTTTATCATGACTGAAAATGAGAGCTCTGTTTATCCTCACCCTGGTCCCTTACACCTCAAGAATGACTTTTCTGCTAGGCTTAAGCATATGTGCAGTGAAGCCATAGGGCAAGGATGTTGTTTTATCCATAAATTAAATGCAAAAAGCAATAATGATGTCCACGTATATTAAAGTTTAATTCCAGTCAAATTCTAACTAAAGCCTCAAGTCCGAAGGGCGTTGTCCATGAACTTGTTCTGCATACAGACGGCAGAACTTTTTCAGCCAACATTCACAAAACTACGTGGTTTTTCTGCTCTTTAGCTCCACCCTTTGGGCATTTTGCTAATGTTGTCTTATGGCTAGCATTGGTTCGGAGCATGCCTGTTTGTACGTTTTAGTCCAACGGACTTGTGTATACACGATCGGATAATCCGACGGAACACATTTGTTGTCGGACAATTTAAAAGCATGACCATCCAACATTTGTTGTCAGAAATTCCGACAACAATTGTCTGATGGAGCATACAGACGGTCGGATTATGCGATAAAACCCGTCCATCACACAATTGTTGTCGGAATATCCGATCGTGTGTACAGGCCTTAAGCCTAAATATACTCCCACCCCCATCCTAAGACTATTATATCTACCCTGTTCTACCTACTCTGAAGCTGCGTCTGTCCTGTCACATGATCAGGTCCCGGCGTTGGCTGCTGTGTAGAGGAGGAACAGCCGCCAATGGATGCTCCATCGTAAGCCTATGGTTGCCATAATCACCCATGCTCTGCAGCCATTGTTGCTGCCTCTCCTCTACACTGATGCTAGCGCTGGGACCCAATCAGGTGACCTGACCTCAGCAGCTTCAGAATAGGTAAATACAGACATTTTACAGAGTAATTAGAATAGTCTAATGGCGCGTACACACGACCGTTTTTAATGACGAGAAAAATGCCATTTTTTTAAATGGTCATAAAAAATGATCGTGTGTGGGCTTCAGAGCATTTTTCACGACGTGAAAAATGGGCATGAAAAAATTGGAACATGGTCTAATTTTTCTCGTCGTTTTTCACATCGTCGTTTTTCTCGTCATGAAAAACGGCCGTGTGTAGGCTTTAACGACGTGAAAAAAAATGTGCATGCTCAGAATCAAGTATGAGATGGGAGCGCTCGTTTTGGTAAAACTAGCGTTCGTAATGGAGATAGCACATTCGTCATGCTGTAACGGACTGAAAAGCATGAGGCTGAAAAGCGCGAATCGTCTCTCAAAAAACTTTACTAACACGAGGATCAGCAAAAGCAGCCCAAAGGGTGGCGCCATCCAAATGGAACTTCCCCTTTATAGTGCCGTTGTACGTGTTGTACGTCACCGCGCTTTATTCAAGCATTTTTTTCCACGATAGTGTGTAGGCAAGGCAGGCTTGAGAAGAATCACGTCGAGAAAAACACAGTTTTTTTCAATGACATTAAAAATGGCCTTGTGTACGCGGCATTAGAATGGGGGTGGGAGTAAATTTAGCCTTAGTTAGACTTTGACTGGAATTACACTTTAACTGCTTGCCGACCATATACTGTATATATACGGCGGCAAGGCAGCTCTCCTGCGCAGCATCACGTACCTAGTACGTGATCTTGAACTTCGGGGTCTGGGGCACACATGCTTGCCGCTGGCGACCCGTTCCCGCTGTGATTAGACAGAGCGAGAACTGATCTGCGGGTACCATGGTCTCAATGCCTGCCGGCACCCGCCGATCATTAGACAGAGGTAAAGAGCCAGAACATCAATCAGCCTATGTAAACAAGGCAGATTGCCATTCTGTCAGTAGGTAAGGCATTACTCCTGTGTTCCTGCAAAGCAGAGACATGGATCAATGCCTTCCCATAGTCCAAGCACCTCCCCCATAGTGAGAAAGCACTGGCTAGGCACACTGTTAAAGTGTTTTTTAACCCCCCCCCCCCCAAAAAAAAATACACATCCTGGTCCTTTAAAGCAGATCAAACAGCACAGTGCTTGTGCTGTGTAATCTGCCCCCTCCCTGAACCTGCCACTTCCTGTATGCGCTCTCTATACTGACCACAATAACCAGGGCTACTGAGCCCTGACCACCGTGGTCACAGTGCGTCCCTCTGTCATACGCTGCCCTGCTCTGCTCTCTCCCCCATCACCCCCTCCTTCCTGCCTGTTAGCGCACTCTCTGTGTCTGTCACCTCTCTGCCCCACCCCCCACCCTCCGTCGCTATTTTAAAAATAATGTCGGCCTTTTTTTGTTTATAGCGCAAAAAATAAAAACCGCAGAGGTGATCAAATACCACCAAAAGAAAGCTCTATTTGTGGGAAAAAAGGACATACATTTTATTTGGCTACAGCCTTTCACGACCACACAATTGTCAATTCAAGTAATGCAGTTATCTTTCGGAGTGGTTAAAGTGGTTGTAAACCCTTACATATACCCAGTAAAGTATCCTCAGGTAATACAGAAAGATTTAACAAATCCTGCTACGTAAGTTGCACCTGTTTATCTGCAGCCCTCTATGCTCTACAATCTTCCAAAACACACATTTTACACAGCATCTCTCAGCAGGAGAAAGCAGGGGGTGGGGATCTGATGTCACATACACTGCAGAGCTAGACCACACAGCAGAAAGTGATGCACCCCCCTCTTCACAGGCTGAGGGTATGAGTCATCTGCTGTGTTCTGAAGGAGGCATGGGCAATCTCCCGGGATGCTTAATCTATTAGGAGTGAGTCATGTAGATAGCAGCGACAGAAGAGGTCAAAGGGGAACCAGACTCAGTACTTTGGATTTAGGTTAGTACACACTATAGTGGGATGTGCTTTGTTCATTTTTCATGTCTGAGGTTTACAACCACTTTAATAATTACTGTCTGAAGCCCTGCTCAGGTTTTTTGTGTCTGCCTTTAAGGTTCAAAATCAAATGTAAAAAAAGTTTACATGAAGCGAAATGGGCTACGCTTCCAAATCTTGTAGCTTCAGAATGTTTTAGTTGGTCTAGGATACACTATATTACTAAAAGTATTGGGACGCCTACCTTTACACGCACATGAACTTTAATGGCATCCCAGTCTTAGTCCGTAGGGTTCAATATTGAGTTGGCCCACCCTTTGCAGCTATAACAGCTTCAACTCTTCTGGGAATTCTGTCCACAAGGTTTAGGAGTGTGTCTATGGGAATGTTTGACCATTCTTCCAGAAGCGCATTTGTAAAGCCAGGTGCTGATGTGGACGAGAAGGCCCGACTCGCAGTCTCCGTTTTAATTCATCCCAAAGGTGTTTCAACGGGTTGAGGTCAGGACTCTGTGCAGGCCAATCAAGTTCCTTAACCCCAAACTCGCTCATCCATGTCTTTATGGACCTTGCTTTGTGCACTGGTTCAAATCATTTGGTGGAGGGGGGTTATGGTGTGGGGTTGTTTTTCAGGGGTTAGGCTTGGCCACCAAGATATTTTGGACAATTTCATGCTCCCAACTTTGTGGGAACAGTTTGGGGATGGCTCCTTCCTGTTCCAACATGACTGCGCACCAGTGCACAAAGCAAGGTCCATAAAGACATGGTGAGTGAGTTTGGGGTGGAGTAACTGACCTCAACCCGATAAAACACCCTTTGGATGAATTAGAGCAGAGACTGCGAGCCAGGCCTTCTCGTCCACATCAGTGCTCATCCTCACAAATGCGCTTCTGGAAGAATAGTCAAACATTCCCATAGACACACTCCTAAACCTTGTGGACAGCCTTCCCAGAAGAGTTTAAGCTGTTATAGCTGCAAAGGGAGGGCCAACTCAATATTAAGCGTCACGGACTAAGACTGGGATGCCATTAAAATTCATGTGCGTGTAAAGGCAGGAGTCCCAATACTTTTGGTAATATAGTGTAGCTCTGGTACCTTGATAAACTATTACCAGCTCTAGGAAACTTTTCAACTGGACTTTTTTCCGGGGGGCTGGTTATAAGTCCTTCTACCTCATCTCTGTGAGGTATGACAGACTCCCTATTGAGTAGACAATGAAATTAGAAAGTGACTCCAACCTGTAGTAGCCTCTTATTTTTGGTAGGCTAATCCCTTCTGCTACTTTAGAAAATGTGGTATGCTGCAACGTATTTTTAGCTGTTTTTTTGGATACTAGTTGTATACTATGATATGTATCTCAACTTCCTGCTGTTTCTGTAAGCATACTTAACCACTTAACGACTGCCCACTGTATATATACGTCGGCAAAATAGCACGGACAGGCACAATCACGTACCTGTACGTGACTGCCTTCGTATGGGTGGGGGGTCCGATCGGACCCCCCTCCGGTACAGTGGACGGTCGGGATCGCTCTGGGAGTGATACGTGATGAGGGGGCGGCCATTGGTTTCTGACCACCCCCTCATGATCGCTCCCAGCGAATCAAATGCTTCCTCTGCCTGTGTAATGTAAACACAGGCAGAGAGGAAGTAGCAGGAAGTGATGTCATCTCTCCTGCGGCGCTCACATATACCGGAGGGCCGTCGAGAGAAGAAGTACACTGACACCAGGACACATAGGCACACAATCGCCCCCCCCAGTCACCCCCAGATCACCCCCAGCCCCCAGTCACAGTGTCACTGATTGCAGTGATCATTTATTTACTGATCACTGCAATCAGTGACATTTGTAACTGTAAAAGTGTCAGGGCAGTTAGTGTTAGGTCCCTTAGGTCCAGGGTAGCCCCCTAACCCCCCTAATAAAGGTTTAACCCCTTGATCACCCCCCGGGTAACCCTTTCACCCCCTAGCACCACTGTCACTAAGCGATCGTTTTTCTGATCGCTGTATTAGTGTCGGTGATGCGCTAGGTAGTCAGTTATTTTTTTATGTTTGCCGTCAGGTTTTTATAACGTCAGGTACCCCCATATATATATTACCTAATAAAGGTTTAACCCCTTGATCGCCCCCCAGGTAACCCTTTCAGCCCCTAGCACCACTGTCACTAATCAATCTTTTTTCTGATCGGTGTGTTAGTGTCGGTGATGCCGCTAGGTAGTTAGTAATTTTTTATGTTCGCCGCCAGGTTTTTATAACGTCAGGTACCCCCATATATATTACCTAATAAAGGTTTAACCCCTTGATCTCCCCCCCAGGTAACCCTTTCACCCCCTAGCACCACTATCACTAATCAATCGTTTTTCTGATCGGTCTGCTAGTGTCGGTGATGCCGCTAGGTAGTCAGTAATTTTTTTATGTTCGCCGCCAGGTTTTTATAACGTCGGGTACCCCCATATATTACCTAATAAAGGTTTAACCCCTTGATCGCCCCCCAGGTAACCCTTTTACCCCCTTTTGCCAGTGTCACTAAGCGATCGTTTTTCTCATCTTTGTATTAGTGTCGGTGATGCCGCTAGGTAGTCAGTTTTTTTTTTATGTTCGCCGCCAGGTTTTTATAGCATCAGGTAGCCCCATATATTACCTAATAAAGGTTTAACCCCTTGATCGCCCCCCAGGTAACCCTTTCACCCCCTTTTGCCAGTGTCACTAAGCAATCGTTTTTCTGATCGCTGTATTAGTTATGCTGGTGCCGCTAGGTAGTCAGTTATTTTTTTTTAGGTTCGCCGCCAGGTTTTTATAGCGTCAGGTACCCCCATATATTATCTAATAAAGGTTTTAACCCCCCTGATTGCCCCTAGTTAACCCTTTCACCAGTGATCACCGTATAAGTGTTACGGGTGACGCTGGTTAGTTAGTTTGCTTTTTATAGTGTCAGGGCACCTGCCGTTTATAACCCAATAAATGATTAACCCCCTGATCGCCTAGTGGGTGATATCAATTAGGTTTTAGCGTCAGAGAGGGTCTGCGTCACCCCAGGCAGCGTCAGGTTAGTGCCAGTAACGCTAACACCCATGCACAAAGCATACACCTCCCTTAGTGGTATAGTATCTGAACAGATCAATATCTGATCTGATCAGATCTATACTAGCGTCCCCAGCAGTTTAGGGTTCCCAAAAACGCACCTGCGTTTTGCCCCTCCGTCCAGCCCAGGCCACCCAAGTGCAGTATCGATCGATCACTGTCATTTACAAAACACAACACACATAACTGCAGCGTTCGCAGAGACAGGCCTGATCCCTGCGACTCCAGTGCTGTAGGAGGTGATTTCACTTCCACAGTTAAAAAAAATACCATATATGCCGAAGCACTTGGCAGCAGGGGCGGAGGAGCGATTTTGCTCCTAATGCCGCGTACATATGGTCGAAATTCCGACGGAGGCTTGCCCGTGGAAAAGTCTGACTGTGTGTACGCGGCATAACTTTTGCGGGATGATGCCCCCATGCTTCGGCATATATAAATGGTGCATGTATGCCCATCATTAGAAGTGGGTGAATGAAGGGAGGTATTCTAATGGTGGGCATACCCACCGATCAATCTCTTTTTTTTGTTCAGCCAACAGGCAAAAATACATGTCCAACAATGACCAGCAACGTACTGGTATGTTGCTGGATTTTGAATGGTTATACCAGAATGATGCCTGCGGGTTTAGGTATAATCTTGGTATCATTCTTTTCAGCCAGAGGCCGGCTTTCATGTAAAAGCAATCCTAGCAGCTAATTAGCCTCTAGACTGCTTTTACAAGCAGTGGGAGGGAATGTCCCCCCCCCCATGTCCCCCCTCGGATATAAAAAGCGGCATTGGGAAATTGGGAAAGCATTTTATCACACCAATATTGGTGTGGTCAGATGCTTAGAGGGCAGAGGAAAGATCTAGGGTCTAATAGACACCATTTTTTTTAAAAAAAAAGAGTACCTGTCACTACCTATTGCTATCATAGGGGATATTTACATCCCCTGAGATAACAATAAAAAATTATAAAATAAAAAAATATGGAAGGAACAGTTTAAAAATAAAATAAAAAAGCAAAATTAATAATTAAAAAAAAAAGCACCCCTGTCCTGCCCTGCTCTTGCGCAAAGGCGAACGCAAGCGTCGGTCTGGCGTCATAAGTAAACAGCAATTGCATCATGCATGTGAGGTATCACCGCGAAGGTCAGATCGAGGGCAGTAATTTTAGCAGTAGACCTCCTCTGTAAGTCTAATGTGTGTAACCTGTAAAGGCTTTTAAAGGCTTTTAAAAATGTATGTATTTTGTCACCACTGCGCGTTTGTGCGAAATTTTAAAGCATGTCGTGTTTGGCATCCATGTACTCGGCCTAAGATCATCTTTTTTATTTCATCAAACATTTTGGCAATATAGTGTGTTTTAGTGCATTAAAATAAAAAAAAAGTGTATTTTTTCCCCAAAAAATGCGTTTGAAACATCGCTGCGCAAATACTGTGTGGAAAAAAAAATGCAACATCCACCATTTTAATCTGTAGGGCCTTTGCTTTAAAAAAATATATAATGTTTGGGGGTTCAACGTAATTTTCTTGCAAAAAAAAAAATGTTTTCATGTAAACAAAAAGTGTCAGAAAGGGCTTTGTCTTCAAGTGGTTAGAAGAGTGGATGTAAGCTTCCTAATGTTGTGTATAAAATGCCAGGACAGTTAAAAACCCCCCCAAATGACCCCATTTTGGAAAGTAGACACCCCAAGCTATTTGCTGAGAGGCATGTCGAGTCCATGGAATATTTTATATGTTGACACAAGTTGCGGAAAAAAGACAATTCTTTTTTTATTTTTTATTTTTTTGCACAAAGTTGTCACTAAATGATATATTGCTCAAACATGCCATGGGCATATGTGGAATTACACCCCAAAATACATTCTGTTGCTTCTCCTGAGTACGGGGATACCACATGTGTGAGACTTTTTGGGAGCCTAGCCGCGTACGGGACCCCAAAAACCAAGCACCGCCTTCAGGCTTTCTAAGGGTGTAAATTTTGGATTTCACTCTTGACTGCCTATCACAGTTTTGGAGGCCATGGAATGCCCAGATGGCACAACCCCCCCCCCTAAATGACCCCATTTTAGAAAGTAGACACCCCAAGCTATTTGCTGAGAGGTATGCTGAGTATTTTGCAGATCTCAATTTTTGTCACAAAGTTTTGAAATTTGAAAAAAGAAAAAAGAAAAAATGATTTCCTTTCTTCATTTTAAAAAACAAATGAGAGCTGTAAAATACTCATCATGCCTCTCAGAAAATAGCTTGGGGTGTCTACTTTCCAAAATGGGGTCATTTGGGGGGGTTTTGTGCTATTTTGGCATTTTATGGCCTTCGAAACTCTGATAGGTAGTGAGGAGTGAAATCAAAAATTTGTGCCCTTAGAAATCCTGAAGGCGGTGCTTGGTTTTTGGGGTCCCGTACGAGGCTAGGCTCCTAAAAAGTCCCTTACATGTGGCATCCCTATACTCCGGAGAAGCAGCAAAATGTATTTTGGGGTGCAATTCCACATATAACGATGGCATGTGTGAGCAATATATAATTTAGTGACAACTTTTTGTAATTTTTTATTTATTTTTTTGTCATTATTCAATCACTTGGGACAAAAAAAAAATATTCAATGGGCTCAACATGCCTCTCAGCAATTTCCTTGGGGTGTCTACCTTCCAAAATGGGGTCATTTGGGGTGGGGGGGTTTGTACTGCCCTGCCATTTTAGCACCTCAAGAAATGAGATAGGCAGTCATAAATTAAAAGCTGTGTAAATTCCAGAAAATGTAGCCTAGTTTGTAGACCCTATAACTTTTGCGCAAACCAATAAATATATGCTTATTGACATTTTTTTTACTAAAGACGTGTGGCTGAATACATTTTGGCCTAAATGTATGACTAAAATTGAGTTTATTCGATTTGTCTTATGCCGCGTACACACGATCGTTTTTCACGTCGTTAAAAATGCCATTTGTTCTGGTAAAACTAGCGTTCGTAATGGAGATAGCACATTCGTCACGCTGTAACGGACTGAAAAGCACGAGGCTGAAAAGCGCGAATCGTCGCTCAACAAACTTTACTAACATGAAGGGTGGCGCCATTCGAACGGAACTTCCCCTTTATAGTGCCGTCGTACGTGTTGTACGTCACTGCGCTTTGCTCGAGCGTTTTTTTTTCATGATCGTGTGTATGCAAGACAGGGTGGAGAGGAAACAAGAAAAAAAAAACGACGAGAAAAACGTTGGTTTAAAAAATGACATTAAAAACGGACGCGTGTACGCGGCATAATAACAAAAAGTAGAAAATATCATTTTTTTTCAAAATTTTCGGTCTTTTTCCATTTATATCGCAAAAAAAAATAAATGGCAGAGGCAATCAAATACCATTAAAAGAAAGCTCTATTTGTGGGAAGAAAAGAACGCAAATTTCGTTTGGGTACAACATTGCATGTTTGCACAATTTCCAGTTATAGCAGCGCAGTGCCAAATTGTGAAATCACCTCTGGTTATTATGGTCCGTATTGGTCCGGTCCCTAAGTGGTTAAGTACCAGATCTTGCTACCTGAGGTCTAGGTCTAAATGAACCTGAAATCTACAACTCACGCTACATCTCCATAGTCATAGGTGTGCGCAGCCTATTGCATTAGGGTGTGCACGCCAAAGCTTAAACACACGTGTGTGTGTGTGTGTGTGTGTATGCGTAATAAATGTGTGTGTGTGTATATATATATATATATATATATATATACACATACACATACATATATATACACACACACTCTTATAAATACATGTAAAAAACAGTAGGGCAGTGGATGGTGTCATCAGCTTTTTATTTTTACTATTTTATTTTTGTATTATTTTTTACAATTTTATTTTTATATTATTTATTACAATTTTATTTTAATTTTTTTTAGGAGCCCCATTGGGGGGCTTTTGTGAAATATCAGCAGGGGGAATCTGTGCCCCAGGGGTGATTAGGGTGTGCCCAGGCACATCCGGCACACCCGTTGCGCACACCTATGTCCATAGTGTTTTTTTGCAATCTATCCTTGCTTCATGTGTCACGGCATGAAATTAGATGCCATTAAATAAATTAGTAGTGTTGATTACTTTTCAGAAGGTTTATGATGACTCCTTTGAAAAGTGATATTTGCCTGAAATGAAGGTTAACCATCTCCATGTTACAATGCAATGACATCTAATTAACAGCAATGTAA
The DNA here is from genome assembly GCA_029206835.1 of Rana muscosa. Lineage (NCBI taxonomy): Eukaryota > Metazoa > Chordata > Amphibia > Anura > Ranidae > Rana > Rana muscosa. Next base: position 18,851,933 of record JARGYO010005626.1, read on the forward strand.
TGGTATAAATACACAACAAACAAAGTAAATAAATACTTATTCATATCTTTAAAATAAATAATATACAAGAAAATCATTTTCTACATGTATATATTTATTGACAACAAACTCAAAATAAAGAAAAAGACTGGGTGGACATGTGGATAATCATTTTCATTCTATATTTTTATATGTTGCTAGAAGCAAATTGCTGCGTCCTAGAGAAGCCATCAATTAGGTTCATGCTTCTCTTACTTAGATAAATATAGAATTAATTCATGAACAGGGCAAAGTTTGCAAAGTGCAGGTAAACAAACCTAAACAAATAAATTCCCAATTACAGCGTGCTCTTTTCTCTCTCAAGTTAATTCTACAGCACATGCCAAAGCAATTTTGCTCTAATGAATTGAAACTGCAAATATTTCAGGATGGAAGAATTATCCTAATATTTATCTCTGACTATGCAGCATTTTGAAATTACCAAGGGATGGATTAAAGTCAGCAAGTAACCATTTGATGTATATGGAATAATAATACCACACATCCAGGAAATATCAAACTGGTAAATGTGACAAAAAATAATTTCACACCTGAATATTTTTGGAAATAAAATTTCAGTACCCACACCACACGTCTTATTTATCAATTGTATATTACACCACAATGCCCAGTTCTAGTATACTGCATATAAAGATTATTTTGGAGCTGCCAAGCTAAATAAAATCTTTTGGGAATTGGTACAGCTAAAGTGGTCAAAGTTCAGATTAAGGTTAATGGTTTTAGGTAGGACAGAGTTATAACTCATATGAAGGTTTTGTTACTAGTGTTTCACCACACTGGCAAAAATATGTTATGTTAGGGGGAAATTAAAATTCAAAGTTTTATTACCAACCCTCATAATTACTGTATATACTCGAGTATAAGCCGACCCGAATATAAAGCACCTAATTTTACCACAAAAAACTGGGAAAACTTATTGAGTCGAGTATAAGCCTAGGGTGAGAATGCAGCAGCTACTGTAAGTGGAAAAGAGGGTCAACAATGCCCATTTGCAGCTTCACTGTGTCCATTGCATGCCTCACTGTGCCCATTGCAGCCTCACTGTGCCCATTGCATGCCTCACTTTGCCCACTGCACGCCTCACTGTGCCCATTGCATGCCTCACTGTGCCCAATGCATGCCTCACTGTGCCCATTGCAGCCTCACTGTGCCCATTGCATGCCTCACCTCACTGTGCCCATTGCATGCCTCACCTCACTTTGCCCATTGCATTCCTCACCTCACTTTGCCCATTGCATGCCTAACCTCACTGTGCCCATTGCATGCCTCACCTCACTGTGCCCATTGCATGCCTCACCTCACTGTGCCCATTGCAGCCTCACTTTGCCAATCTCCATACCTGATTATCCGTGACATGCATTATCCGAGGACGAGAGGACGTCCGTGATAGGCGGAACACTGAACACAGTCTCTGCTGGGAAACTGAGTGTTCCGCCTATTACGGAACAGGACGAGGAGGAGGCGCGGCTTTTTTACACTGGACGCCCACAGTCTGACTCTGCATGTCACAGATAATCAGGTACACAGACTCAAGTATAAGGCGAGGGGGGCATTTTTAGCACAAAAAAGTTTTGCATAGTGACCTTGCTTGATCTTATGCCGCGTACACACGATCATTATTCACTGCGGTTAAAAAACCGCCGTGAATAATGACATTAAAAACGAGGGAACGGCTTGTTCCCCACACACGGTCGTTTTTCACGTCATTTTTTCTCTTGTCGAGAAAAACGACCGTCTGTGGGCTCCGCGGCAGTGTTTCCCTATGGGAAAACTGCCGCGGAAAAAATGTCGGAAAAAACGACGAGAAAAATTAGAACATGTTCTAATTTTTCTCGTCGTTTTTAATGCCGTTTTTCTCGTCGAGAAAAACGACAAAATGCCCACAGACGATCGTTTTTCTCGTCAAATGGAAAAAAATTTGTTTTTCTCGACGAGAAAAACGGTCGTGTGTACACGGCATTAGAATTCCCCTTTTGTATTTTTACTGTTCACATGTTCCATCCTAAAGGAAAAGTATATTCTTAGAAGCCAATGAAAAGCCATTCAGTGAATTATGGTTGCAGTTCTTCACTGTATTGAAACTAATATTTGGCTTTAGTGGTAGGAAATGTCTGCTTCTATCAGAACAGTTTGAGGCAGCTATTTTGCAAGGTGACTGCTTAACCACTTCAATACCATGCACTTATACAGCTTCCTGCCCAAGCCAATTTTGAGCTTTCAGCACTGTCGCAATTTGAATGACAATTGCGCGGTCATGCTACACTGTACCCAAACAATTTTTTTATCATTTTGTTCACACAAATAGAGCTTTCTTTCGGTGATATTTGATCGCCTCTGCGATTTTTATTTTTTGCACAACAAATAAAAAAAGAGCGAAAATTTTTAAAAAAACTACGTTTTTCTTTGTTTCTGTTAATTTTTTTTGTAAATAAGTACCTTTTCTACTTCAATGACGGGCACTGTTAAGCGGCACTGAAGGGCACTGATAAGGCGACACTGATGGGCACCGATGAGGTGGCACCAATGAGGTGGCACTGATGAGGTGGCACTGATGGGCACCGATGATGGGCACTGATAGGCGGCACTGATGGGCACTGATATGTGGCACTGGTATGCGGCACTGATGGGCACTCATAGGTGGCACTGATTGGCACTCATAGGCGGCACTGATGGGCACTTATAGGCGGCACTGATGGGCACTTATGGGTGGCACTGATAGGTGGCATGGACGGGCACTGATAGGTGGGCACAGATTGGCACAGATGGGCACGGATGGGCACTGATAGGTGGCACTGATGGACACTAGTAGGTGGCATTGGTGGCACTGGTGCCCAGAAATGCCAGCCACCACACATTGTGAAAGTGCCAGTTAGTGCCCATTTGTGGGCACTGATTGGCATATTTTTTTATGTTTTTATTTTATTTTTAATTTTTTACTACATGTGGATGGCCATGGGGGCCATCCACATGATTGGCGCTTCCCTGGTGGTCCTGGGGGGCTTCCCTGGTGGTCTAGTGTGGGTATCCGATGGGGGGCTGCGCTGATAAACAATCAGCGCGAACCGCCCCTGTCAGGAGAGCCGCCGATCAGCTCTCCTCTACTCGCGATGTCAGACGCGAGTGAGGAAGAGCCGATCAACGGCTCTTCCTGTTTACATTGTGATCAGCCGTGATTCGACACGGCTGATCACGTGGTAAAAAGCCTCCGACGGAGGCTTTTTACCGAGATCAGTGTAGCGGTGGGTCAGACTGACCCACCGCTCCACCGATCGCCGCGATGCGCGCCCCCCCCGGGCGCGCGGCGGCTATTATCCCGCAGGACGTCATATGACGTCCAGTGTGGATAACTGAACCACTTCCCGGACGTCAATCTGCTATTGACGGGGCGGGAAGTGGTTAAAGTGGATGTAAACCCCCCATACACCCAGTGAAGTGAACAGCCTCAGATGATACACAGGAATTAACCAAATCTCCCCACATAGTAGGCATGTGCATTTCTTTTTGTTCCGAATCGAAATTCGGACGAATTTTCATTATTCGGACGTTTGGATGCATCCGAATTAACGAATTACAATGCTAACGAATTCAACCGAATCCGAAATAACATTTCGAATCGAAAAACCACGGACGAAATTCGAATTGAATTCGAAAAAAAATCGAATTGGATTCAAAATAAATTCTAGTCGAATCGAATTTGAAAACAATTAGATTAGAATCAAAAATATTGGAAAGAATCCAATATTCTATTCTGTTCTATTTTTTTTTCTAGTCTATTTTCTATTTCTATTCTAATCTTTTCTAATTGGAATTCGAAAAATCGGTCGCATTCGAAAATATTTCAACCAAATTCGAAAATATTTCTACCGGATTCGATAATATTTCATCCGCATTCGTTAATATTTCAACCAAATTCGATAATATTTCAACCGGATTCGAAATTATTCCAACCGAATAGAAAAGACCATGTTCCGACATTCGAATTTCGTATAGAACGAATTCAAATTACCATAAGAAAAGATTAGAATAGATATAGAAAATAGACTAGACTAGGGAAATGGCTGCTAATAGTTTGCAGGAGATCTGCAAAAAAAAAAATGAAATAGATGCTTATAGTCTGCAGATCTGATGAGAAAATAAAAAATAGATACTAATAGTCTGCAGGAGATCTGCAAAAAAAAATATATAAATGCTAATAGTCTGCAGGAGATCGGATGAAAATAAATAGTAATCTGCAAAAAAATAAATAATGAAATAGATGATAGAGATCTGCTGAAATAAAGGAAATGGCTGCTCTAATGCAAAAAAAGAAAAAATGAAATAGATGCTAAAAGTCTGCAGGAGATCTGCAAAAAAAATGAAATAGATGTTAATATACTGCAGGAGATCTGATGGAAATAAATAGTAATCTGCAAAAAAAAATGAAATAGATGCTATTTAGTTCCTTTAGATCTCCTGCAGTATATTAACATCTATTTTTATTTATTTTTTTGCAGATCTCCTGCAGACTATTAGCATCTATTTCATTTTTCTTTTCTTTTTCTTTTTTTGCATTAGAGCAGCCATTTCCTTTATTTCAGCAGATCTCCTGCAGACTATTAGCATCTATTTCATTTTTTATTTCTTTTGCAGATTACTATTTATTTCCATCAGATCTCCTGCAGACTATTAGCATTTATATATATTTTTTGCAGATCTCCTGCAGACTATTAGTATCTATTTCATTTTCTCATCAGATCTGCAGACTATAAGCAACTATTTCATTTTTTTTGCAGGTCTCTCGCAAACCATTAGCAGCCATTTCCCTAGTCTAGTCTGTTTCTAGTCTATTTTCTATTTCTATTCTAATCTTTTGTAATTGGAATTCGAATTCATTCTATACGAAATTCGAATGTCGGAACATGGTTTATTATAATCTTTTCTATTTGGTTGGAATAATTTTGAATCCGGTAGAATTTGGTTGAAATATTACCGAATGCGGATAAAATATTATCGAATCCGGTAGAAATATTTTCGAATTTGGTTGAAATATTTTCAAATGCGACCGATTTTTTGAATTCCATCTAGAAAAGATTAGAATAGAAATAGAAAATAGACTAGAAAAAAAAATCTATTTAATTTTTATTTTTTTTGCAGATTACTATATGTTTCGGATGAGACCTGCAAAAAAAAAAAAATGAAATAGATGTTAATATACTGCAGGAGATCTGATGGAAATAAATAGTAATCTGCAAAAAATCCGATTTAAATATTATCGAATCCGGCTGAAATTTTTTCGAATTCGGTTGAAATATTTTTGAATCCGGTTGAAATAGTTTCGAATGCGGTTGAAATAAATTAGAATCATGTTGAAATAATTTCGAATCCGGTAGAAATATTTTCGAATTCGGTTGAAATATTTTCGAATGCGACCGATTTTTCGAATTCGGTCGAAAACTAAACGAAATCCGAAAACGAATTTAACAAATTTAACGAATCTAACTAAACGAAATTAATTAATTAACTAATTAAAACGAAACAAAGCCATTTTTTTCCTTTTGCACATGTCTACTACATAGGTTTTACATGTATATCTGCTGTCTTCATATTTATATACTGTTTAGAAAGTTTGGATAGTGTTAGGAAATTTTCTCTTCCTGTTTAACACAGAGTGTGATGTCTGGGCATACAGCCAAGATAGCTAACATTGCTGATTGGAGGAAAAGGTACACACCCCCTCTCCACATAGGCAGAGACTCTCAGAGGTGTTTTGTAACAGGACCAGCTTCCTGCTAATCTATTTTAGCAACCTCCCCAGACAGAAATGTCAGGCTGCTTTTATCTGATGTGTCAGAGAATTTGTCAGGAGTTATCAGGCTGATAACAGTGGAACGGTTCAGGAGAGAGCTATGGGACTTAGCTCTTTGAAGAGAGATAACAAAATACTGCAGATATATGTGCCCAGCTCAAATTTCATGAATTGGGTTTACATCCACTTTAACTCCTTCCTGCCTAAGGGTTTTTAAAACAAATGGGTTTTTTTAGGACAAATTGAGCTTTCATTTAGTGGAAAATGGTAATGGATATCTCCTAATTATTTTTATTATCAAAGGAAAACTGGCCCAAAATAGTAAAAAAAAAATATATATATTCTTTTAATTTAGCTGTACATTTCCTGTTACTACCATAACCTACCACCAAAGAACAACCCAAATTAAATTCTCCTGCTCCCGACTATCGCAGTGATACCACATATACCCTGTATGTATTTTAGTTGTATGTACCCATAGTAGGGCCCAGAAAAAAAGTGCACATTTTCCTTTATTTTTATCCTACCTAGAACAAACTGACACTGATACTAATCAAAAAAATGCTTTTTAAAATAAAATCCTGCCCAAAATGTACTGTCCCTGACCTTTGACCCTGACCTTGACCCAAACACTAACCCTGGCACTAACTTAGATAAAACCTTGCTCAAGGTATTTTTTCTTTATTTTTACTTTTATTAACTGCTTGCCGACCAGCCGCCATCCTTATACTGTGGCAGGTCAGCTCATTCCCGCAAATCACCTTAGGTGTACGTCGGCTCCTTTAAGAGCTATAGCAGGCGCGCGCCCGTTTTCCGCCGGCCACCCACGATCGCTCCACAGTGAGCCAGAACCTAGATCTCTCAGTGTAAACAAACAGATCCCCGTTCTGACATCCACCCACAGTTAAAAACACCCTCCTAGGGAACATTGAACCCCTTTATCGCCCCCTAGTGTTAACCCCTTCTCTGCCAGTGTCATTTATACAGTAATCAGTGCATTTTTATAGCACTGATCGCTGTATAAATGTTACTGGTCCCAAAAAAGTGTCAAAACTGTTCGATCTCTCCGTATGTTGCAGTCCTACTAAAAATTTGCAGATCGCCGCCATTACTAGTAATTTTTTGTTTATAGTGCAAAAAATAAAAACCGCAGAGGTGATCAAATACCATCAAAAGAAAATTCTATTTGTGGGAAAAAAAGGACATCAGTTTTGTTTGGGTGCAGAGTCGCACGACCGCGCAAAAAATTGCCTGGTCATTAAGGGGGCAAATCCTTCTGAGGCTGAAGTGGTTAATTATTATTATCATTATTTTATTTTTTTACACACGGTTGTTTATTTATCTCTCTCTATATATACAATGTATCTTTCCTCTCCATTCACAAAGAAAGAAACACAGGAGTGGGCTTCACAGAGATTGATCAGAGGCTATCACAACAATCAGTTGACCCCGAACCGGAAGTTCCAGGTCCTAATCAATGAGACCCTGGTCCTTGTGCTGGGAGCGTACTGTGCGGTGCACTCCCAGCAAAAAGACAGAAACACATATTAGCGGCCCCATGGAAAAAAGCCCAGTCCAGTGGGGCCGCATAGTGTATATGCATACTGCCAGCGGTAAGAGGTTAATGTTAAACTCAGAACAAAAAGTTAAAATTAAATATATATAAGGGGGGCTGAGATACATATCATAGTAAACATTTGCATTTCTGTCCATCCGGTTCCGAGATTTACAAAGCTTTGGCACACAGCTTTGCTCTGTCTAGCAAAGCAGGGGAACTGACTTTTTCTGCTGCAGCTATGTAACAATTACAGGTCTTCTGTCCACCCCCACCCAATGAGTGGACATGTAAAGGAGAAGCAGTAGACTGAGCAGCTATTCTCAAAGTCACTCTGCTCTCTCCTTCCATCAGCATGCTTTTTGCATTGCAGCATAACTGATTGGCTTCATGGGCCAATTCTCCCTCCCCTAGTTTGAGATCTGCTGTATGCGAACTGCAAGAGACTCACACCAAGTCAACTTCAGGTACATACAATGCTTGCAAAAAAATTATATATTTATGGATGTGCTAATAATCAAATAGTTGCACAAAATTGTGTCTTTTATTTGCCTGGAGTTCAGCTTTAAAGTATACTTTTTGATTTTGGACAGAGTAGGGAATACTTTTTTTGTCATCTACGTCCTATTAGGGAGATTTCACTTAATTTCCTGTAGAAACAACAGAAAGTGAGACGAAATGTTTTCAAAATGAAGGAATTTCCCTTTTTAGACAGTTGTCATTGGAACAGGTTTTCACATTGGAATATTTTCCCTCCATTTATTTTCTGGTGACAAATCAAAATTGTAAATTTCCATCACTTCTGTCCTGGTGACAGTGATCACCAGGACACATAGGGGTTGATTTAATAAAGGCAAATGGACTGTGCACTTTGCAAAGTGCAGTTGCACTCTGCAAAAACAGTTGCTCCAGAGCTTAGTAAATGAGCAGAAGCTATGCTGACTTCCACCATCCAATCATGTGCAAGCAAAAATTCTATTTTTTTCCTTGCACGTGATTGGGTATTCTTTGCATAAACGCCCTACCAAACAACAAAGCTCCTGGCCCCAACGGACTGCCAGGTGAATATTATAAACAACATAAACTGATTCTGGCCCCTTACTTTTGTAACCTAGTCAATGACGCTGCCTCCTCCTCAGTATTACCTTAAGACATGTTAAGAGTATTTATCATCAATTTACCAAATCCAGGGAAAGATCCCTCTGCCCCTCAAATTTTCACCCTATTTCCCTCCTTAAAGTGATTGTAAATGTTTGTGTTTTTTTTTAAAATAACAAACATATTATACTTACCTCCACTGTGCAGCTCGTTTTGCACAGAGTGGCCCCGATCCTCCTCTTCTGGGGTCCCTCGGTGGCTCTCGCGGCTCCTCCTTGCATCAGATAACCCCCTAGGAGAAGCGCTCTCCCGGGGGGGGGGGGTTAACGTGCGAGCGCGCTCCCAAGTCCAGCATTTGTGTCCATAGACACGAAAGCCGGACTCGGCCCCGCCCCCGGTGCCCACATCATTGGATTTGATTGACAGCAGCGGGAGCCAATGGCTGCACTGCTATCAATCTATCCAATCAAGAGCAGGGACCCCGTGCAGAGAAGGAGAGCGCGTCTCCACCAAGGGAATTACGGGGCTCAGGTAAGTAAAATGGGGGGCTGGGGGGCCCGTCACTGCAAGAAGTTTTTTCCACTTAATGCATAAGATGCATTAAGGGGAAAAAACACGAGGGTTTACAACCCCCTTAACTTGGACATTAAAGTTTATGCCAAACTTATTGCCTCCAGACTGATACTTATCTTACCTAATCTAATTTATAGGGACAAAACAGGCTTCCTTGTTGTGAGGCAGACCTCCGACGCAACTAGGCGCCTGCTCAATATTATACACTAAACACCTTCTCTGCTCCTATTTTTGGATGCAGAGAAGGCGTTCGACAGAGTGCACTGGACATACCTGAGAGCTGTCCTTCAGAAATTCGGTTTTGGAGATATAATTCTCTCAGCCATCATGGCATATATTCTATTGCGTCTCTGAGATGCTCTCGACTCCCTTCCACATATCGACTTGCACCAGGCAGGGGTGTGCTTTATCCCCCTTATAGGGGTTGTAAAGGTTCGTTTTTTATTTTCTAAATAGGTTCCTTTAAGCTAGTGCATTGTTGGTTCACTTACCTTTTCCTTAGATTTCCCTTCTAAATATTTTTTTTCTTTGTTTTCTTTATCTGAATTTCTCACTTCCTGTTCCTCCTCAGTAAGCTCCTCAGTAAGCTGTTCTGGCTGACTAAACACCACTCAGATGATGGTGTGAAGTTTAGTGAGGAGAAAAAGGAAGCGAGAAATTCAGACAAAGAAAAAAAACATTTAGAAGGGAAATCAAAGGAAAAGGTAAGTGAACCAACAATGCACTAGCTTAAAGAAACCTATTTAGAAAATAAAAAACGAACCTTTACAACCCCTTTAATTTCTAACTTAGGTGTACGTTTAATAAACCATGATAAGCGGAGATCATGATGATCACCGCTTATCACAGAGCATTGCCGTTTTAATATACTGAGATGAGTACTGGAGAACTATTCTCCTCCTCTCATCTCAGTACACAGAACGGCTGCATTCACTGCAACAGAAACGGCCTGTTTAATATCCAGGGATGCCACTTTATCACTGTGCTTCTCTTTCAAGTTCTCCTTTCTTGCTTCTCCAGCCAAGAGGTGGAGATAGCAGGAAGAAAGAGGAGATCTCGGCCAGTGAATAGCTTCTTCCTTCATCCATCTGCCTGCGTGGTCAAAAGTGAAAGTAAAATCTTTCTCTACTGCAGTTAAAAATACATCAAATGCAGGTTAGAATTACATTAACTATACAATTACACACATATATATATATATATATATTGTGAAGGACTAGCATCAAATGTAGAGCTTGAAGGACACCGCCACTCGCTGGTTCTTCTTTTTAAGGGCTTTGTTTGCCCATTTTTATTAAAAGAAGTCAAAACAAAATGAAAGATTTCCCTCGCAGGGGTTTCAGTACTCCTTTTCAACAACAAAATGACATTCAGCCTCCTGGCTTATACATACTGCAGTGCTGCTCAGGCCTTCCACTTCAGGCTTTTGTCTGTCTCCTATAGACTATTCCATCTGCAACACCATCCCTTTGGATAGCAGCCCCTTGCTGCTCTGACCCTCAGACCTGGGTCTCTGGCTTCCACTGTGCACACAAGCACTCTCTGACTTCTCCAGTGCACACTTGCACTCTATGGCTTCCCCAGTGCACACCTGCACTCGTCGGGAGGGTGGGGCCCAGAATGCTGGTCCTGATTCTACTATCAGGCCCACACACACCTGAACAATCAGTGTGCAGTTGAGTCTCAAAACCCAGATCCAGGACTGGGGATTTCATCCCACCCGGATCTCTAAGAAATCCCCAAGCTCCGGGTCCCAAAGTGGATTCTAGTAAATCATGAGGAAACTGAAAAGCCAGTTTCCTCCCAAACAAGCAAATGCCCTGGAGCCCCTCAACCTGCCTGGTTGAGAATCCTGTATTCATACACTGGTGGGGTACCACACTACCACATACCCTCCCCCCTTGTTTCGACCCGGAGGGAGGAACACCAGCACCCATCATTATGGTTGGGACACCTCTGTGCTGGCTGTCAGCCACGTAGGCCCAACCTTTTTTCCGGGTGCGCTTCCAGGTATGTCCCACCCTGGATCTTAACAAGGTCCTATATTTCCCTATACTCAGCCTTCTCCCTCTTCTTTTGGGGTTCCATAAGCACTGCCTCTCCTGAAATTTTAACAGGGCACCCCTGGTCTTTCTACCAACCCTTCTGCCTCCACGCTTCAGGTTCCCAGGTTTCCCAATACCTTTGGACACCACACTGTCATGTACCTTTAACAAACTATTTGGTTCATCATTGACAGACATATTCAAACCAACATTACACCTCTCAACGTTGCACAGATCACCAATGCCTTTTTTTTCAGCATTTGCTAGGGCAGCGTCTGCAGAGGGCACACATAATGGAGGGCCGCCCTTACCCACGGGAACCTCACAGGACGTCACCTCCCCTGGGTTCACCCACTCTGCAGGCAGCTGTCCTACCACTTGACCTGTTCTGATGCCATCTGTATTTTTATCCACCTGAACAGACAAGCTCTTGTCTGATCCACATACCATTTTTACCGCACTTCTTATCCGTTTCCCTGTCTCGGGGACCTTATTAGGTTTGTCACCTAAACCAAACATCGGACTGGGGACCCCAGTCTTTTTAACCACCTTCGGTTGAGCCCCGGTCAGGATTTCTGCTGCTTTCTGGTCCACACTTGGCCCTTCCATCTCATGTGATTCTTCCACTGGTACAGCATACACACCCTTCACCGACAACTGACCAGTACTACCTTGGACCATAGCAGCAGAAATGCCTTCCACCTGGCTGTTAGGTGGTGAAACCTCAGACACTTTTTTTCACCAAAGCCTCTCCCATATACCTCTTTCTGAGTGATAGAAAGCATCTCTGCTAGTGCTGCATCTATTCTGGGTCCTTCCTTCTCATGAGATTTAGCTGCCGAGACAGTATCTGCGCCCTCTACTGACCACTGCTCAGCTGCACCTTGGAGCACACCCGCAGAGATGTTTCCAGTCACTACACCAGCCGGAGAGACCTTTGATGACTCCAACAGTTCTGAGCGCCTTCCAGGCCACTCAGTAACTGGGAGCACCCTCTTAGAGAACCTCAGAACTATTTGCCACACTGTTAACAAGCTTCCCAGCACAGCCTGTACCACCTGGCTCCACCTATTGGTACCACGCAGCACCACCTGGTCCGACTGCGGTGGAGACACCCAAGTGTACAGTGAGGGCACTTTTACCAACTCCAGCATTTCTAATAAAGTTTTTGTCAACTCTATGCAACCAATGTCTAAATGCGTGACCTTTTTGGGAACCTTTCCCCTGTCCAAGACTTGGAGGGGCTCATCTATTGCAGCTTGTGAGGTTGAGACATTTGAAGAGACCACCATCTCCTTGAAGGTACCCCTCATCCCAGCCTGTTGCTCCCCTGGAGCGCTGTCAGACACATGTCTCCTCTTCACCTCTAACGCTACACCAATGAGCCTCTGCGAGTCAACATTAGTCACATTGTCAACTTGACACTTGCCATTATTTAGTTGCTGGGCCGTGGACAACCCATCTGCCATGCCTGCGCCCAGAACCGTTCCTTCAGACTGGAGGGCATCAGCCTTTGCAGGGGCTGGCGTGCCCTTGAGCACTGGCCATTCTGCGATCCCTCCACTGGGCACAGCAGGTGTTCTGTCCACAACTCTGTCACACATCATTGCTTCGTAATTCCTTGTCACTTGGCCTAGTGCCGCAACTGCTTCCTTGCACCAATCATCCCAGTCTCCTGTGGTTCCATCACTGGTGCTCCACAGCACTGCATCACCTTCTCTAGAAGGCCCAACAGGAACCTGGGATTCACTAGCCAAAACAACACACTTGTCACTTCTACCTACCTCACCTTGTGACAATATTTTTTTTCTCACATCACACTGGGAGATTGCATCCTCAACCAAGGCAAGGTGCAATACCTTATTTTGAACACCTTGCTTTGGTGGCGCTACAGACACATACAGCTCTTCACTTTCAGCTTTTGCAGGCTGATCTAACCCCTTGACAACTGGGTTACACTTAGGGTGGTGGGGCTGCGCCCACACACACTCACTATGTAATACAGTCTTCCCTTGTTTCACCAGAGTAGCACCACAGCAATCCTGGAAAACCTCTGGCTCCAACACATGGAGGCCCCATGAGAGTTCCATGGACAATCCTGCGCTTCTGGTTGTCATGGGAGATATCCTACTCCCATCATTGGTAGTAAACACATTTCCAACATTTTCAGACATGACACTAAAGGAAACACATTTCTCAATGTCATGATCACCAATACCATCACATTTGCCAACAGTAACACTTTTGTCAGCATAACCATCAGAATTTTCACTACGTGTAGACATAACTGCTACTTTTGTGGATTGTCTATTACCCACCAAAGCCTCTGAGTGACTCCTCACAGCGCCCTCCATTTTTAAAGGGGCACCCTTTTCTACATGGGCAGCTCCAAAGTTGACCTGGGAATTGCTCGGCTCCGTCACTGCGGGCTTTTTGGAAGTCTCCCTGGGCAACCCTGCAGTACTTGTCACTAGGGAACATGGCACAAGCACTGTTTTGGTCACCCCTAACTCTATTTTCCCAGCCACCTGCTGGACTATAGCAGGCCCATGCAGAGTCCCCATGTCCTTTCCAGTCTTTAGCCCTGCGGCTAGTTGGGCTTTATTTTGTGCCTCCCCACTGCTCTGGGTAGCACACTGCCGCAAGTCTATGTCCATTGGCACTGCAGATCTCCCCACTGGATCTACTCCCACTTCACTGGGTTCAGTACCATAAACTGGAACAGTCTTACCATTTTCAGTGGCTGGCATCATAACCTTCACTTGAGTGCGCTGTCTCTCAGCTGTAACCATACCAGTTACTGTCTCTTTGGGGCCATATGGCGACACTGCAGCCTTTCCAGACTCTTCAGCGGTGTTCCAGAACCTTGGGCAAGTAAAGATCCCATGCCCCACTTGACCACATTCCAAGCACGGTACTGGACGCTGAAATTTAATTTCTTGGCATCTCCTCAATGCCTGGCTCTCTCCAACATGCTGTATTGGCTCCTCCGGAAGCCACTTGTCACGACCCATGGGAGGCACACCCCTTGGTCCACAGACAGCCCGACTGGCCTCCTCTGTGTTGCTATGGGCAACCACTCTCTGTCCTGGCCTTTGATCAGCCTCTCTTCTGGCATATAACACAGGCTTCTCAGACCTATGTTTTGCTAGGTAGCTTTGCACTGGAGCCAGGGACAAAAGGCACTTGGAGACTGCATGCCCCCACTCACTGCACCGCAAACAGCGCACTTGGTTCCATGTCTTGTCAGGGTTTCCCACCCAGCATCTGCTGGACCCTGTCTCAAGCTGTGTCACTTTCACACTTTTCGCAACAGCTGCTGGTTTAACTGCAGCAGCGTTGCCCGGGGCAACAACACCCCTCTCCCAGGCATGGACATTCGGCAGCTCTCTTTTTGTATGGAAGGTTGGCTTGCCTTCCACTTTAGCTTGGTCCAATCCTGCCAGGTGTCGCTTGCACCAATCCACTGCAGATTCAAACGCTGGTGGACTCTCCACACTAGCAGTCATCTGTGCATTCATTGCACCAGGGTTGCTAGGGACAACAGCAGCCCTCTTTTCCCTTGGAAAACTCTGTTTAGGCATGTATGGGGTTCGATCAGGTGGTAACAACCCCTCCAGCCACAGAGCTCTATCCATCATCTCAGCCATCCTTGCTCCTTTTAGGCGTTTTGATCGCCCCATCCTTGCAGTCTTGCACACAGCAACTTGTAACAGTTCTTGGCGGAGAAAAGGAAAAAAAAAGAAAAAATCTGTTTGTTTCTCCTTTCACAGGTACACAACCTGCATGCAACAGTCCATCAAATAAACTTCTGCGCAATGCAGTTTGCCTGGCTGCCACACACAGCTAGCAGCAGTTCACTGCAGAGAAAAAAAAATTGACTTTTTGTTCACAGGTACACCACCTGCAACAAATTGGAGCACTGTCTCTTCAAGGCTAGTTACCTTTCGCTTGCAGGTTCTCCTCACCTGCACACACACAGATTATGCAGTCTCATGCACCAAAAACACAGTTCATATAACAGATGAACTTACTTGATTGTAGGGATCTCAGATTGTGCCCGCATTCTCCACCACTTGTGAAGGACTAGCATCAAATGTAGAGCTTGAAGGACACCGCCACTCGCTGGTTCTTCTTTTTAAGGGCTTTGTTTGCCCATTTTTATTAAAAGAAGTCAAAACAAAATGAAAGGTTTCCCTCGCAGGGGTTTCAGTACTCCTTTTCAACAACAAAATGACATTCAGCCTCCTGGCTTATACATACAGCAGTGCTGCTCAGGCCTTCCACTTCAGGCTTTTGTCTGTCTCCTATAGACTATTCCATCTGCAACACCATCCCTTTGGATAGCAGCCCCTTGCTGCTCTGACCCTCAGACCTGGGTCTCTGGCTTCCACTGTGCACACAAGCACTCTCTGACTTCTCCAGTGCACACTTGCACTCTATGGCTTCCCCAGTGCACACCTGCACTCGTCGGGAGGGTGGGGCCCAGAATGCTGGTCCTGATTCTACTATCAGGCCCACACACACCTGAACAATCAGTGTGCAGTTGAGTCTCAAAACCCGGATCCAGGACTGGGGATTTCATCCCACCCGGATCTCTAAGAAATCCCCAAGCTCCGGGTCCCAAAGTGGATTTTAGTAAATCATGAGGAAACTGAAAAGCCAGTTTCCTCCCAAACAAGCAAATACCCTGGAGCCCCTCAACCTGCCTGGTTGAGAATCCTGTATTCATACACTGGTGGGGTACCACACTACCACAATATATATATATATATATATATATATATATATGTGATGGAGTATATGAAATGACTATTTTTTCATATGAAGAACTTCTCTTTCTGGTATCCACTTGAATATAGTTTGAGAAGTTTAGCAATGGGTTAAATAGTTCTTTGAGCCCAGCACCTAACATAGTCTGTTGCCCCCCACACCTCAGGAATTTGGAATAAATTACCATCCTTCTACGAGAACCATCTGTTAGGAACACAAATACATGATGAGATATTTCTGTACGATAAGGAGCTTATTGATTTTCATATAGGGAACTAGAAAGCTAATATATGCTAATTAAGGATATTGTTTAGAATTATTTTCACGTGTGTGTCCTAGTATTCATGAAACAATAAGACAAAAAGTGTTTTCCTTGATTGAGAGCTCAGAAGTGAAGGAAAGGGACAGATGTATTTTCCCATCCCCCCAATGCTGGATTCACTTCCCTAAGTCCCTCCATCCGGCCCAACCCACCGACTAAGCTAAGATGGAGCCGGTGTAAAGAATGTGAAGACACGAGGGAGAGGACGTCACAGAGGAAGATGACCATATGTGAACTTAGCCAATCATATGTATATGTTTGCGATGACGAGTGTATGTGTCATATTATCTATATAAGTCAAGTTTCAATAAAGGAGCCCCACAGGGAGCTATACATGCGAAGGAAGCTATACTGATGAGTCTGATTTCAGTGTGCAAACCTTCACACAGGCCTACATGTATATTTTAACATAGATTTTAAGCAGCGGCAGAAGAGAATAGTTCCTGGGATTGGACCAGCATTAATCCATTACAATTTGGCTCCCAACGTGGATTTCTAGATTTTGATTTCTCTAAAGCTGACCTTGTATGGCTGCCAGCATTTGGAGATGTTTCTTCCGGATATCGAGGCCTGATCTTCCTCGTTACGCGGTAAGTGAATACTGTTTTATTCCTTACCTGTGTTGTTCCGGTTCAGACTCTCTCCCTTTTACTTGCATTCAGTCCGCTTTTCTGAGAGATCAACAAAGAACGGGCAACTTCTTGTCTAGAACCAATTTACTAAGAACCCGTTTGACTTCTTCTGCCGGCTGTTATTTATGTTATGTTTTGTTCTGTGTTGTCTTGAATGTCCCTATTTCGCTGAACGCTGTCTGTGTGTGTGAGGGGAGACTCGATATTTCTTGCTGGGCTGGCCTAGTTTAAGAGGGGTAGGTTAGATAATTGTGTGCGCCAAATTTCCTTGTCCGTTATAGGATTGATTAAAGAGATGCGCAGGTTGGATATACAAATAGATATATATGTGTGAATGGAGTCGCTGAATTCCCTTGCTCACACAGCTTCCCGTTGATGAAGCGTCGGGGTTTATAGAGGTGTCGGAACCATTCATTTAGATATATATCACCGTTTCCACGGATTAATAGAGAGGTGTCCGAAAGAAGTGGTTTAGACACAGAATTTCCTTGTCCGGTGGTTCGGGGTTAAAATTTTTACCTCAATGCAGACAGGGGAGCAGAAATAGCGTGTATTGTCTTTGTTCTGTCTTCTGTGTGTTTGCATTAAGATGGTAGTTTAGTTTATTTGTTACCAGCTTTTACAGTGTTTCAAGTAGTGCATTTTTTGTTCTGTCTTTTAGAGATCATTCTGACACGATAGCTGTCTTGCGAGCTCACACGCAGGCATACAGCCCCCCCCCCCTTCCTTCTGCATAGGCTGTGAGGAGAGGAGTCGAATTTCCCGCCTGGTGGGGGTTTGTTGACTCTTCAGTGAAAAAAAAAAAAAGGGATGGTTTTTAAACGTGCTGCTGTTGTTATATAGTGGGACACTGATCAGTAATATGAGTAGGCAGAACTCTTCATTGCTAATCTTTTCTTTTTGCCATTTAGGATTATTGAAGTGTGGTTTGGCATGTTCTTGACTAATCCAAAATATTTATGCTCTGGAGGGGTTTTTGATGCTAACTGCAGTATGTATTAGATCCCCTTCTAGAGCATGGGTGAGATATCTCTTCTCATATCTCCTGACATTGACTTTAAGTCGTTGGATTGCTTTTAGGATATGTTGAACCATTAATTCATTCCAAATTTAACATAAGTGTTGTTTCATTAAGCACATTTTTTGTTTATGCCTTTTAAGGAGTTATGAGATCTGTTTGTCTTGAGGTAAATGACATAGTGTCATGTTCATAAAGAGTACTTACCTTCCGTGTAGTAACGGAATGACGTTTCATAAGGGATGCTAGGTTTTAAATGTTCTAGTGTCATTTAAATGTTGAACTTTGCTTAGGGTTTGCATAGAAATGTATTCATGGTAGCCATAACTGGTGTTGTGGAGATTTTTATGGAGATGTATTTAATATGTATTGTCATAGTGTCACCCAGTGTTAGTACTTCTGCAACCCGCTCTAAAAGAGCTGATTGGGGTAGTCTGAGGCTGGTTGAATCCCGTCTGATAGGGGAAAACGTTTTGAGGTTGGAGTGTGATGTTTGCAGGGTGTGGATATGTCCGCCAACGGGGGCCCTCTGTGCATTAGCATGGACGATCATTAAGGAGGGGATATGCTCGCTCTGCAACAACATCATTGGTTATGAGCAGATGCGTACTCTTGTCTCTGCTGTGTCTGATCAACATTGGTTGGAATTCGTAGTGCGCATCTGTAAATAGCCTCCCTCCCCCATTCAATAATAGTATAATCTTAATATGCGTTATTCTATGGAATAGCGCAGAATAAGAATTCTTATCAACGGTAACTTTAGCCATCCTACGTTATTGTATTCATGTATGACATCTCCTGTTGGAAGGAATGTCCAGGTATTGTAATTTTCCTGTGAGGAAGGAACATCCTGTGAGGTTCCCGCCCATGGGGGAGGGGATTGGTTGCTGCAGCCAATCACCTCCTGTGTGAGATCTTTTGAGTTTAATAAAAGCCTATGATTAGGCGTCGGCTAGTCAGTCTATGCTGGAATGGCCTGATGAGAAGATAAGCTTTTGTGGTGCTGCCTTTCTTGGATGAATGGGAATGAACGGTGAGTGGATCTTAGCAAACTTAAAGATAGCATTATTGCAAAAAGATGAAATCTGATGTGTGCTTAGATAGCACAGGAATTATAGGCTGTGTGCTCTGTAAACAGCAGCCTGGAATTCCACAACAGAATGGCGGGCCAGGATTTTTGGGAATAGATGGAGTCCCTTTAGACATCAGATCGAGATGGGAGGAAGAGTGGATCTACATTCCGATGTGGGGGGCTCTACTCTTTAAAAGAAAATTTTTTGTCTTTTTGAAATAATGCTTTAAGTTTGCAGCGTGTGTATGTGTGCGTGTGTATGTCTGCGAATCCGATCGTGCATGTGTGTGTGTGATTTTGTTGGGAGAGAGATCGTATGCCTCTGAATCCGATCGTAGGCCTGTGAATTTGTTTGTGTATGCCTGTGTGTGATTAGATTGTTTGTGTGATGCAGGACATATGTCCCCATAAGTGTGACTGAAGTTGTGTAAGAGATGATCTGATGGAGACTGTATATTGTGTATGAAATGAAGGTATAGCTGTGGTATTTCATGCAGCCTACACTGAGATTGGCGGCCTTGTTAAAGATGGCCGCTGCATTGAGCCATAAGCCATGAGGTTTCGTGGGGGAGGGGCGGGCAGCATCTCAGTTACAAGGGTGAAAGTTGGTGACTTTCTGTAAATAGCATGCAGGAGTTTTGTAGTGGAAGGGCCCTGAGAGATGATCTGATGTTACAAGCAACAATATACTGTATGTGTGTGGTGTTTGTGATTTCTAAAATAGAAATGGTTAGATTGTGATTTTTGTAGGGGACAAAGACACATGTCCCCATAAGTGTAAAAATATTTTAACAAAAGTGTTTGGTTTTAAAGTTGAAAATTCCTGCCGCATATTCAAGTGGCCAGGCATTGTTGGAAGCCAGACAATAGTAGCTGTTTGTTGAAAGGAATACTCCCTTTGAATGGTTGCAGGCTGTTTTGGATGCTAGCATTGAGGAGGTATGTCTCTGCAATGGCTTTGTTATGGAAGCTGAGGCCACTGTGTGTGAACTTTAGGTAGAGAAAAGTGGTGAATATCTCACAGTATATGAACTTAGAGAAATGAATATGTTTTTAATATTGTCATGTAACTAACATTTATTGAATGTGCTGTTTAGTTGGCAAAAGGGAGGCTAAGTTTGTAAGTGTACATGTGGTCCTTGTAGAGTGTAGCTGACACCTTTTTCAGTGGATTTTGATGATAATTTAGAAAAGTTTCAATGGTGTAGTCAGTCTTTGTGGAGAAAAACATTTTTGATTTTCTTTTAAAGAGATGCTGGTTTTGGCGGGAAAAAGTAATGGCGCCATTCTTGGCTTTTGTTAGCCTTGCAGGTTTGTCTGCCATTTTGAGGCACAGTTTTTCCTTAGCCTGTGGGTATCCTATAAGGAAAGGTGCAGCCACCTTTCTTTTGGGCACTATACCATGTGGCATTCGTCTGCTATTTCGCTGGTGGAATTTCTCAGCCTTTGGGGCAGATTTTGATGTTTGGTGCGAATATAGTGCGATCTTTTCTGCGTGGAACCTGGTGGAGGCAATTTGTGTTTTTCTTTGTGTAGGGGAACCAATGTGGTGTTCATTGTGACGTCCCATGCTGGTTTTGGCGGGAAAAATTGCATACGTCAATGGCGCAATTTTTGTTGTCCATGAGGTGCTGTGGTGGGTCATCCACCATTTTGTAGTCCTGGCTTGTTGGCCATTTTGAGAGACGTTTACAGTTTGAGATAGGAAGTTCCAGTTTAGCAAACACGGCCCCTGAATATGCTGTATTGGCATTTGTTGATTGGCGCAGTTTTGTCTCTGGTTTAAATTGCTTTTCTAAGCATCACCTTTTGAGGTGAGTTGAGAGGTATCTTGAAATAGCGCGGTCTTACCCCGAGGGGCCACAACGTGCTTGCGGACACACGCACATGCTGGGGCCTATTTATGGATGGGATCTGGCTGACCTACCAGCAGTTGGAGTGTGGGAGGAGGCCAACGCAGAGACATGGACAACATGCAAACTCCATGCAGATGGTGTTAGGAGAAAGGTTTCTCTGTTTTCATTTAAGTGAATGTAAGCTATTGCAGGGTCAGCTGACTTTGCAGTATATGCGCAGCGTTTTTTTTTGCATTGACTTTTGGTTTTAAGAAAAACTTCACTTTACACTGAATTTTGATAGATTGTAAGACTAACAGAGTTTTTGTACAATGATGTGTTTTTATGTTTAAATATTTGGGAGTTTCCCAGAGAGCAATTCATTTTTTTGGAACTTGTACTGTATAGCCATCTTTTGGCAGGAGTTTGTATTTTGAGTCCCAACTTATGGTCTGACTTCCAGGGAATGTGGGTCAGGGAGGATTCCCTCCCATTTGCAAAGGGGGGGTTACTCCATCATTTCCTTGACAAGGTTTTAAATGGTTGAAATATATATGATGTGTAGCCATGGATTTTTTTTGAAGTCTTGATAGACAAGGCGATTATGGCTAACGCCTCCCCTCCCCCTCCCTCTTCCTGAACAATTGATATGTAAATAAACCAGTTTGGTTTTTTAAGTAGCTGAGCATGTAACCGGAAGTTTCTTTTCAGCATTTATATATCAGCAGAAAGTTAGTGGGAGGAGCTTGGGGTTTTTAAAGGTGAGCAATGAGATTTGTGTCTGGAAGGAAAATGGAAAGCATTTTGGCGTTTAAAAGTCTTTTATATTTTGTTCCAGTTTTGTGAAGTTTTGGACTGTAATACAGTTTTGGGTAGAGAGCAAACAGGGGGTATCACCATTATTTTATCATCTAGATACAGAGAGAAGCCACATTGTTCTGCAGGTGGTAAACTGGCGTAAGTGTTCTGTGCGGTTTAGTCTGACAACGCAGTGTATGGGTGTATAGCGGAAAACGCTTGTGTATGCATACACTGTGAGGGGTAGAGGCCTAATTCGGGGGTTGATCGGTGGTTGTTCTGTAGTTCCAAAAGTGTTGGGACAACAAGCCATAGAGTTGACGCCTCGGTTAGGGTTTCTAGTTGGAGGACTTGACCATATAGTGGTTGTAGTTCTGCAATTCACCGTATAAGAAGACACCGGGCGGTGATCTCCGAAAGGGTGCAACGGTTTAACCTGGACGCAGGTTTAAGACGATAAGCCGATTCGAATCACCATGGACACAAGGAGGTCTGTGCAAAGGGAAGGAATGGAGGCTTCCCATAGTCAGACGGTCACACAGTGCACGAAGCCTAGTTTTGGGGCAAAGGCCTTTGAACCCCAAAAAGATTAACATAGGTGGTCCAAGGATACTATTTTGGGTATCCCTCTGGAATGGATGTAGTTGAGCTGCGGCTTCAGAAATCTGTAATGATGAGTGTTGATGGAGGTGTAGTCTCATGCCCGTTTGTTTGAACTTTGTATGGCTGGTCCATGCAAGCTTCTCGAGCTGCTCTCATATTCCCATTGTATTTTTTCCTATTGCTGAAAGAGTGAAGGTAGAATTCTGGCTGTTTGTTTTTTTCATTTTTGGTTTTGGAAACTTTGAAGTATCTCCCCCACGTTTGTATCTGAGTGTTTATATGTAGTAACGTGAATATGTTCGAACTTACCGTGGCGATCCTCCGATGCGTCGACGCTGTTGTATGTTTGTAGGAACGGGAAAAGTAAGGGTTACAGAGGGTTTTGTTTGAATCGGTTTTGAAAGAATGTCATTGACAATTTACCATTCTTTGCAGGTTAAATATGAAGAATAGAGTAATGATTTTGCTTATAAGTATTTTTCAGGTCCAAGGAGTTTGTACACAGAGAACAGGTGTATGTAGACAGCGGTACATATGGATAAATATGAGTCTAAGGGAGGTAAAAGTATCATAGGTTATTTCATTGTTTCTTTTTTCCTGCACCACGCATTTCTTCCTTCAGTCTGTAATGAGGAAGAAAAGGGGGGAGAATGATAAATGTAAGAGTGACAGTTTTTTTTGTCAAACTAATAATAACCTCTGTAATTCTAACCAAGTTTGTGCCAAGACTGTCTTTCTTTAATAGAATTTGAATCGGCAAGCAGCAGTCTGGTGAAGTAGGTTCCCATCCCAGAGGCTAAGAACCTTTTGTCAATGGTTTCAGGTATTGTAAGCCACGCACAGGCTATGCAGTGACCACAGTCCCGATGTCTGGGTTATTGTCATATGAGGGTTGTTTGGAGGTCAGTCAAAACCATAGTCGTACTCTCCTCATTAGCTGTCACTTATATTCTCGGCTGATGGGGGAGGTGCGATCGTTGTGACATGAACTTCAAAATGTCCACCAAAAGGTTTTCACGAGTCCCTCCTGGACCCGACTCAATAATCAGTTTACATTCTTTCCAACCAGGTGACTGGGTCGTTGTAAAGTAGCTTGAGGGATGAGACCACGCCAACCACTGCAAGAAGCGGCTCAACCACACCAAAGAATGAGGAGTATCTTTGTTTATTTATATTTTTGTTGTTTAGTAAATTTTAGCGAGGGTAACGGTGAAAAGCATCCCAAGTTATTATGTAAAGTGTATGTCCTGACTAGCTCAGAAAGCGAACAGGACCGATGGTCTGTTCTGAGTCTTCACCGAGTTTTAGTCCCCAGCGATGACAGCGGTACATGCCATTTATGATGTTATTATGGGTATGAGGAGTTTTGACAAACTAGTGAAGACTCCAGACAGACACTTGTCAATGGAACCTAACGATGTATTTTTAGAGGGTAAAATTGGTTTTAGTTTTAATGGCTCTGTCTCTTGTCGGTTTGGGTATCTAGGCAGCCCACAAGTGTGTTTGAACTTTAGTTTGGTGTTTATGCGGATCTGCAGCTTATAAAGGTAATTCCCCCAAAAGCAAGAGGTTCATGCGTGATGGTGAAGCTGTCCCAACATCTTATGTCGCGGCCGATCGCGAGGATCTGATGGCGCAGGAAATTAAGAATGGCAGGGACAGCTAGAAGGGATTTGTTCACCAACCCCGACCGGGTCTGGGCATGGGGTCCTGCATGTATAAGGTGGGGGGGGGCTCGGGCTTGGGATACGATTGAACAATTCTCATCCGTTAAGGATAGGGTTCTTCATGTAATTGTTGAAACCAGAGCTGTAGCTAAGTGAAGGTTGGGAGTCTATTTTAAGGGTCTGGGAATCTTTGGGGATCTAATTTTTATTTTACAGCGGATCGTGGTTAAAGGAAGTGGGAATATATATACTCATGTCGTTTTATTTCTATTCATTCTATGTCGTGACGAGATGCTCCTGTTGCCTGATTTGACGCGTGACCAGAGTTTCCTTGATGAGATGCCCCGAAGCCGGACCCACATACAAGACACAGAGGATCACAGACGGATCGGCGATTACTACAGCTCACCATGTCGTGTCCTCCTTTATAAGTCATGCCCCTGAAGAGTAGAGTCTACATGTCAAGCCGTGTTTTCCTTTTTATGGACTAAGGACTGATTCATTTACAGGTGTAAGAAGCAGATCAACTCTCATCGAGGGACACATGGGGTGCATATGACAAAAAAGGGAGGACTGTTGTGGAGATTTTTATGGAGATGTATTTAATATGTATTGTCATAGTGTCACCCAGTGTTAGTACTTCCGCAACCCGCTCTAAAAGAGCGGATTGGGGAAGTCTGAGGCTGGTTGAATCCCGTCTGATAGGGGAAAACGTTTTGAGGTTGGAGTGTGATGTTTGCAGAGTGTGGATATGTCCGCCAACGGGGGCCCTCTGTGCATTAGCATGGACGATCGTTAAGGAGGGGATATGCTCGCTCTGCAACAACATCATTGGTTATGAGCAGATGCGTACTCTTGTCTCTGCTGTGTCTGATCAACATTGGTTGGAATTCGTAGTGCGCATCTGCAGATAGCCTCCCTCCCCCATTCAATAATAGTATAATCTTAATATGCGTTATTCTATGGAATAGCGCAGAATAAGAATTCCTATCAACGGTAACTTTAGCCATCCTACGTTATTGTATTCATGTATGACATCTCCTGTTGGAAGGAATGTCCAGGTATTGTCATTTTCCTGTGAGGAAGGAACATCCTGTGAGGTTCCCGCCCATGGGGGAGGGGATTGGTTGCTGCAGCCAATCACCTCCTGTGTGAGATCTTTTGAGTTTAATAAAAGCCTATGATTAGGCGTCGGCTAGTCAGTCTATGCTGGAATGGCCTGATGAGAAGATAAGCTTTTGTGGTGCTGCCTTTCTTGGATGAATGGGAATGAACGGTGAGTGGATCTTAGCAAACTTAAAGATAGCATTATTGCAAAAAGATGAAATCTGATGTGTGCTTAGATAGCACAGGAATTATTGGCTGTGTGCTCTGCAAACAGCCTAGGAATTCCACAACACTGGGCATGTGAGGAATGTGGGAGGTCCGGTCCCCACACCCTGACCCGCCCTGGGCTCTGCCCCTAATGCAGTTTCAAGTTGAGGGACCTCGTACTGTAGTCCCTCCTTCATTGCCCTGTGATGCATTCAATACCGGGTTACATTACGAATCGCATTATCGCATACTATCAAGTGATTTCGTAGTGGGTTTTAAAGACCTGATTCAGATTGGGCTGTTAGTGACCCGACCAGAGTAGTATAGGACCTTATAGCAGTGAGTGTGCTTATCCTTCCACACTCTCTTCTTTCTGGGGTGCCCCTGTCTGCAAAAGTATTTTCACTGTCATTGATTTAGATTACAGCTCATTTTGCCCGTAGTCATGCTAAGGCCCTACATGTAATAAAGGCGATCAGTACTGCTCCTGCCCCTTTGCCTGTTATGGAAAGCCCTTTTGCCTGTTCATATCTGAAATGCAGGGCCTTATGAGTGTTGACACGAACTCATGGATTCTATAACCACGCTATTGGTTGTTATTTACCCTGTTGCTAGAGGTGGCCCATCCTGTCTGCCCAAGCCCTGCTGGGCTAAACTTCTGACATTGTTCTGGCCCATCCCCTTCTGCTGCTTGCCCCTCACAATGTCTTTGCCTTTCTGTATCAGGTGCAACACAAGTGTTTGTCCTATGGTTGTGATGCAGTTTCCTCATGCCTGACGGTGTGGCTCTACTTCAATGCCAGTGACTCTACTCTGCTACTCTACTTCCTCTTGTCCAAGGGGGGTATCAAGACATGTCTCTGGACAAAGAGGAAAAAGAGAACGCAGACCTACCTGCTTTTACCCGAGATGAAGATGGACATGATTGCTTTGAACTTATGCATGGCTGCCCCGATCCCAATGCCTCAACTCACCTTGTAGCATTACAGGTGGATGATCTTTGGACTGTAGGAACCCGCCCATGTCTCCCCAGAGCTTTGTACCCAGCTGTGGTGCAATGGGCCCATGGAGCAACCCATTTCTCAAAGACTTTGATGAACTCACTTATAAAGAAACATTATGTAGCTCCAGGAATGACTAAACAGTACTGTAAGTCCTGCCACACTTGCCTAGCATGCAACCCCAAAAGGCTCAGGGTGGCCAGAGGCCTGTCGCAGATCAGACGGCAAAGACCACGGCTGCTTTTGGAGCTAGTTTGCAGATATGGGGTACCTGGGGTGATAGAGAGTGATCAGGGTCCTGTGTTCACTGCTATAGTCACAAAATAAATATGGTTGGCCCTAGGTAACACATTAGCGTTTCATGCATCTTATCACCCTGTTAGGTTGTTACAGTCTGATACTTTGATAGATTATGTGACCCCTTGTGTAAAATAATTAACTAACATCCATGTACGAGTATTTTCTTGCATTACAGATCCTGATCTAGGTACCGGTACTTACAGTATACTTCCTGGTGATTGGGTGATGGTTAAGAAGTTTCTCTGAAAGCATTCCCTGGAGCCAAGATATGCAACGAGGCTCCAGTTCCTGAGGATCGTGAACCACTCGCACCAGAATGAAACTATATATCTTTTTTCTTATAGTAACTGTGCACGCACAGGAGGTGGCTATCAAACAAATAGATGGTGTAACACACTTTTGGTATAATTTATCAGACACACATGTAGCTACTTTTATATTTGATCTCTGTATTATAATCTTTTCCCCTCCATTTAACTGGCAGTGTATCCACAGATCTGGTGCAGAATCAAACTCAGTCTTTGGGAGACGTGTATTGGATCTGTGGGGACATGAGGATTAGGACTAAGTTAACAGGCCAATGAAAAGGGGAATGTGCACTTGCTAAAGTCATAATGCCCCTGCATATCTTTTCTGGAGATGACCTAGTAGTAAAAAGGGAGCACTCATCTAAATCCACTAGGAAGCGTAGAAGTGCTCCAGCTGGTAGTTTTGACCCTCATGTATATATAGATGCCATAGGAGTCCCAAGGGGGGTCCCAGATGAATTTAAAGCAAGAGACCAAGTAGCTGCAGGTTTTGAGTCCCTGATTCCCATAATCACTGTGAATATGTAGATTGGATTAATTATATTTACTATAACCAACAGAGGTTTGTTAACTATACCAGGGATGCACTCCAAGGTTTAGCTGAACAACTAGAGGCCACTTCACAAATGACTTTCCAAAATCTTATGGCATTAGACATGATCTTAGCTGAAAAGGGAGGTGTGTATAAAATGTTGCCTGGGACAAGTACATGTTGTACGTACATTCCGGACAATACAGGCCCCAATGGTAAGGTAACCTTGGCCATTAAGAAATTAGAGGATCTCTCAAAAGAGTTAAAAAGAAATTCAGGACTGACCAATCCCTGGGACCAGTATTTTGGGTGGATGAATGGGTGGCAACGCATTTGTACTCAAATAGGCATAGCAATTTTGATACTGCTTATATTAGCTGTACTAGTGGTTTGCTGTATTCTGCCCTGTATAAAAAAGCTGTTAGGAAAGGCAGCTGAAGAGGTGACTCCTACCTTTTTGAATCTAGGTGATATTAGAGAACCAACAAAGGAGGAGGAAGAGGGACCGTATGCTCCATTGCAGTCCTGGCCTGTTACTAATATATACAACATTCTCAAATGATAAGGGAAAGAATAGTACTTGACTGTTCTCCTGACCATTTCGTCGAGTAAAGACACTGGGCAAGCCATGTCCGACCTCTATGCGAAATATAAAAAAGGTCCTGATGTCAGGAGGGCCAGGTAAGGTTATATAATATAGGGACAGTGTTGATAAAAAATAGTCATTTTAAGGGGGGACTGTGATGGAGTATATAAAATGAGTATTTTTTTATATGAAGAACTTCTCTTTCTGGTATCCACTTGAATATAGTTTGAGAAGTTTAGCAATGGGTTAAATAGTTCTTTGAGCCCAGCACCTAACATAGTCTGTTGCCCCCCACACCTCAGGAATTTGGAATAAATTACCATCCTTCTACGAGAACCATCTGTTAGGAACACAAATACATGATGAGATATTTCTGTACGATAAGGAGCTTATTGATTTTCATATAGGGAACTAGAAAGCTAATATATGCTAATTAAGGATATTGTTTAGAATTATTTTTACATGTGTGTCCTAGTATTCATGAAACAATAAGACAAAAAGTGTTTTCCTTGATTGAGAGCTCAGAAGTGAAGGAAATGGACAGATGTCTTTTCCCATCCCCCCCAATGCTGGATTCACTTCCCTAAGTCCCTCCATCCGGCCCAACCCACCGACTAAGCTAAGATGGAGCTGGTGTAAAGAATGTGAAGACACGAGGGAGAGGACATCACAGAGCAAGATGACCATATGTGAACTTAGCCAATCATATGTATATGTTTGCGATGACGAGTGTATGTGTCATATTATCTATATAAGTCAAGTTTGAATAAAGGAGCCCCACAGGGAGCTATACATGCGAAGGAAGCTATACTGATGAGTCTGATTTCAGTGTGCAAACCTTCACACAGGCCTACATGTATATTTTAACATAGATTTGAAGCAGCGGCAGAAGAGAATAGTTTCTGGGATTGGACCAGAATTAATCCATTACATATATATATATATATATATATATATATATATATGTGTGTATTTATTTATATCTGTTGTTTGTGTGTGTATATATATATATATATATATATATACAGATATACATATATAAAAAAAAATTATATATATATATATATATATATATACATACATATATATGTATACCGTATATACTCGAGTATAAGCCGACTCGAGTATAAGCCGAGGTACCTAATGTTGCCTCAAAAAACTGGGAAAACTTACTGACTCGAGTATAAGCCGAGGGTCATCCTTACTGTTCCTATCCTCACTGTTCTCCTATCCTCACTGTTCTCCTATCCTCACTGTTCTCTAGCTCGCTATTTTACATTGTAAATAGTACCTGTAAAGAAGTTGCGGCTGCGGCGTCCATCGTTCGAATTCCGCGGTCTCTTCCTGTTCCTTCCGTGATAGAAGATTCTCATCAGACACTCTCCGCCTATCACGATCATTCTCTCATCCTCAGTTTCCCAGCAGACACTGTGTTGGGTGTTCCGCCAATCACAGACGCTTATGCCGAGGGGGGGACTTTCAGCCCAAAAAAAGGGCTGAAAATCTCGGCTTATACTCGAGTATATACGGTATATATATATATATATATAT
Source organism: Rana muscosa (assembly GCA_029206835.1). Classification (NCBI taxonomy): domain Eukaryota; kingdom Metazoa; phylum Chordata; class Amphibia; order Anura; family Ranidae; genus Rana; species Rana muscosa. The sequence goes on from JARGYO010005626.1 coordinate 18,881,340, forward strand.
ATATATATATATACATATATATATATTTTTTTCTTTCTTTTATATATATATGTATATCTGATCTGTGTGTGTGTATATATATATATATATTGTGACAGCAGGAAGGTAAAGTCACCTGGTTGCATCCAGGGGGGTAGATATATTTCGCCCAGATTCAGGCTTTACGCCGACTTATACAACTAGGTGGAGAGTTGTATAAGGCTAGTGGGCTCATGGATGACTCATACCTCTAGGGAGAGTGTGGGGCGTCGTGCAGACAGAGATGAGGAGACCAGCTGAACCTTGTCAGCTCATTTAGGCCTCTATAAGAACTCCCAGCTTCATTAGATGTTAGCTCATGCCTGGAACCAGACCTGTGTGGACTGTCTAGGGAGAGTGAACCCCTGTGCGGTGAGACAAAGCCTGTGTGGCTATTTGCTTGGACATTTAAAACCAGGGACTTAGGGACTAGGACAGCACTAGGCTGATCCCAGTTGTTAGTTAGGAAACCTGTATGTTTAGTTAGAGGTCAAGTTGACCAGGATTTATTTTGTTTATGTTTCTTTTGCTTTGCTGTGTTTTGTCACTGTAAATAGAAAATAAACCGCACCTTTTTGATTTTGAAAACCACAACCTCCGTTTGCTGGGCCTGTTTTTGTGTGGGGAGCCCATCCCGGGGGTCACCCACACCCGCTGCCGAGCTAACCCCCTCACAGTTGGTGGAGAACCAGTGGCAGTTTTTTTTTAAGCCAGCATGGAGGAGATACTGAAACAGCTGGCTCTAGCAAATGCCAATCAACAGCAGACAAATGCAGGTTTGCAAAAGAGCCTTGCAGCTCATCAACAGAGCCTTGCAGCTCATCAACAGAGCCTTGCAGCCCAGCAGCAAGCTCATCAACAGAGCCTTGCAGCCCAGCAGCAAGCTCATCAACAGAGCCTTGCAGCCCAGCAGCAGACAAACGCAACTTTGCAACAGAGTCTGGAGGCTCAGCAACAAGCCCAGCAGCAATCTGAGGCCCGCTTCATAGACCTGTTGCAGAAGCAAGAGCAGAGACTACAACAACAGATGGAAGCAGTAATGCAGCAACGTCCGCAGACCAGTGAGGAAAGCCGTCCCACTAATACCGCGTCCTTTGGGGTCAGTCGTTTATTGACAAAAATGACTGGAGAGGATGATCCAGAGGTATTTTTGACCACATTTGAAAGGACCGCTGAAAGAGAAAAGTGGCCTGAGGAGCAGTGGGCTGGACTGGTGGCTCCTCTGTTAACTGGTGAATCGCAGAAAGCTTACTATGACCTAGAGCCTAACCAAGCAAAAGACTATGTGATGCTAAAAGCTGAAATATTGGCAAGGCTGGGTGTCACCCTGGCTGTCCGGGCTCAGCGTGTGCATAACTGGACTTTCCAGCTTGGAAAACCCCCCAGGTCTCAAATGTATGATCTCATTCACCTGAGCAGAAAGTGGCTACAGCCAGAGACTTTGTCCGCACCAAAGATTGTGGAACGTGTTGTAATGGATCGGTTTTTGAGAGCTCTTCCTACTGCCATCCAAAAGTGGGTAAGCCATGGAGACCCAGAGACGGCCGATGGTCTTGTGGATCGTGTGGAGAAATACTTGGCTACAGAGAACCTGACGGCCTCTTCCAGAGACACTCTGACTTTCCACCCTAAGACCAGACCATCCCCAGGGGCGGATAAGAGGATTCCAAGGGGTGAGGGTGGAGAGAGTGAGAGGGTGGGAGCTCTACCCCAAGTTTGGCGAGAACAGCCTGGGAAATCAGCGGCTCAAGAGGCGGCAAGAAGGATCGTTTGCTACCGCTGCCGGCAAGCGGGACATATTGCAGCCAATTGCCCGGTTGTGGAGGAACCCATGCAGTGTGACTTTCTGACGGGCAGACGTCAGTCGCTGTGTGCGACAGTCGCATGCACTGCCATTCGAGGAACTGAGAAACATTTATGCAAAATGTGTGTTAATGGTAGAAATGTTGTGGTATTGCTGGATTCAGGTAGCCTTGTGACCCTGATAAAGGCTGAGTTAGTTAAAACAGAGGTCTCTGGGAATAGCAAGGTAGCTGTTATTTGTGTGCATGGGGACACCCGAGAGTATCCAGTGACTACAGTGTGTTTCGAGACCCCCAAAGGTACCCTCTTTCATCCAGTGGGCTTAGTATCTCAGTTACCGCATGACGCCATTGTGGGAAGGGATTTTCCGAAGTTCTGGGAACTGTGGGATGATCCTGAGCCCCCCACTGGTGCCCCTATGTACCAGGAATGTGATAGCCAGAACTCCCCTGAGAGTGGTGAGGACTCTCCGGAATTTCCCTTATCAGTATTGGCAGGGGAGACTCAAGAAACTGGAGAGGAGCCCACCTCCTCAGACGAAAACCTACCGTCTGTGGAGTTTTCTGATCTTGAGGTTCACAGGGAAAACTTTGCCACAGAACAGTTGAAAGACCCCGCCCTAATAAAGGCACGGGAAAACATAGTGAAAATAGATGGCGAGTTAGTGAACCCAGATAATACCTGCACTTACCCATACTTCAGCGTAGAGAAGGACCTACTGTATCGGGTGGCAAAAAGGGCAGAAGAAACCGTTGAGCAGCTTGTGGTGCCCAAACCTTACAGGAAGTTGGTGTTGGAGTTGGCTCATGGGCACATTCTTGGAGGTCATCTGGGGACAGAGAAAACCCGAGAGAGGGTATTACAGAGATTCTATTGGCCGGGGGTGATGAAGGACATAGAAAATTATTGTTCCTCCTGCCCTGTGTGTCAGAGGTCGGCCCCGATGCCACATTTCCGTAGCCCGCTGGTCCCTCTACCCATCATTGAGGTCCCGTTTGAGAGGATCGCCATGGATTTGGTAGGTCCTATAATCAAGTCCGCTAGGGGGCACCAGTACATATTAGTTATAATGGACTATGCCACCCGTTATCCAGAAGCGATCCCTCTCCGAAATACCTCGGCCAAAACCATAGCCAAAGAGCTATCTCTTGTGTTTAGCCGGGTGGGTATTTGTAAAGAACTGCTTACGGACCAAGGTACACCCTTTATGTCCCGGGTTATGAAGGAGCTGTGCAAATTGTTCAAAGTGACGCAATTACGTACATCTGTGTATCACCCCCAAACCGATGGGCTGGTTGAAAGATTCAACAAAACCCTAAAACAAATGTTGAAGAAAGTGGTGGATAGAGATGGAAAGGATTGGGACTGTCTACTTCCTTATCTGATGTTTGCTATTAGGGAGGTGCCCCAATCCTCTACGGGATTCTCCCCCTTTGAGTTACTGTATGGGAGACACCCAAGAGGGCTGTTGGATATTGCCAAGGAAACTTGGGAAAGTGAGAGTTCTCCCCACAGGAGTGTGATTGAGCATGTCGCCCTGATGCAAGACCGAATTGCACAGGTAATGCCCATCGTGAAGGAACATTTGGCCCAAGCGCAGTTAGCACAGCAGAGAGTGTACAACCGTGGAGCCAAGACCCGTACCTTTTCCCCGGGGGATAGGATACTGGTACTTGTCCCTACGGTTGAAAGTAAATTCCTTGCCAAATGGCAAGGCCCCTACGAGATAATGGAAAAAGTGAGCGAAGTGAATTACAAGGTCAGACAACCAGGAAGGCGAAAGCCCGAACAGATCTATCACGTTAATCTGTTGAAAGCCTGGAGGGACAGAGAGTCCCTAGTCGCAGACACTTGGTCACCAGCTCAAACTGGTTGCGTGATTCCTGAGGTTGGAATAGCAGCCACCTTGTCACAACCCCAACAACAGGAGGTTAAGGAGTTTGTGCTTCGCAACAAGGAGGTATTCTCTGAGCTGCCGGGACAAACATCTGGGGTAGAGCATGACATCATTACCCCGCCCGGTGAAAGGGTGAAGTTAAAACCCTATCGGATCCCAGAGGCCCGACGGGAGGCAATACGGGAGGAAGTACAGAAAATGCTGAACTTAGGGGTGATAGAGGAGTCCCAAAGTGATTGGTCTAGTCCCATTGTGTTGGTGCCTAAACCGGATGGGAGCTGGCGATTTTGTAACGATTTTCGTCAGTTGAACAAAGTTACAAAATTTGACACCTACCCCATGCCACGTATAGATGAGTTGATCGACCGGCTGGGAACAGCCCGATACATGACGACTCTTGACCTCACAAAAGGGTATTGGCAAATCCCCCTGGCCAAGTCGGCCAAAGAGAAAACCGCATTTGTAACCCCAGACGGGGCGTTCCAATATAAAAGAATGCCGTTTGGGTTACAGAATGCGCCGGCCACATTCCAGCGGAAAATGGACCAGATGCTGAGGCCCCATCGGAAGTATGCTGCGGCTTACCTGGATGACGTAATTGTCCATAGCACAGATTGGGCCTCACATCTGCCAAAAGTGCAAGCAGTCCTGGACTCTGTTCGGGAAGCGGGGTTTACGGCTAACCCCAAGAAGTGTACCATTGGGCAGGAAGAGGCCAAATATCTTGGGTACACCATTGGGAGGGGAGTAATAAAACCCCAACTCAACAAAGTCGAGGCCATCCAGAGTTGGCCACGTCCCAACAGCAAGAAGCAGGTACGAGCCTTTCTGGGAATCGCTGGGTATTATCGGCGATTCATTCCCCACTTTGCTTCTAAGGCTGTGCCCCTAACCAACCTGACGAAGGGGAAAGGGTCGGTCATGATTAAATGGACCCCCGAGGCTGAGGCAGCATTCCAATTCTTGAAACAAGCCTTATGTAGCCAGCCAGTGTTGTACTCACCCGACTTCTCTAAAGACTTTGTCGTACAAAGTGATGCGTCAGATGTGGGGTTAGGAGCAGTATTGTCCCAGGTCTGGAACGGGGAAGAGCACCCAGTCATTTACCTCAGCAGGAAGTTGAAGTCCCATGAGGTAAATTACGCCACCGTTGAAAAGGAGTGTTTAGCGGTGAAGTGGGCTCTAGATTCCCTTCGGTACTACCTGCTAGGTAGGCACTTTGACATGGTTACGGATCACGCTCCGTTAAAGTGGATGGCTCAAAACAAGGAAACAAATAGAAGAGTGAATAGGTGGTTCCTGGCCCTCCAGGAATTCAACTTCACAGTAAAGCATCGCCCTGGCGTTCAAATGGGGAATGTGGATGCTTTGTCTCGAGTACATGAATGCCTGATTGCTGGTGTTCCAACCCCGAGGTTAAAACAAGAGGGGGGGGGTATGTGACAGCAGGAAGGTAAAGTCACCTGGTTGCATCCAGGGGGGTAGATATATTTCGCCCAGATTCAGGCTTTACGCCGACTTATACAACTAGGTGGAGAGTTGTATAAGGCTAGTGGGCTCATGGATGACTCATACCTCTAGGGAGAGTGTGGGGCGTCGTGCAGACAGAGATGAGGAGACCAGCTGAACCTTGTCAGCTCATTTAGGCCTCTATAAGAACTCCCAGCTTCATTAGATGTTAGCTCATGCCTGGAACCAGACCTGTGTGGACTGTCTAGGGAGAGTGAACCCCTGTGCGGTGAGACAAAGCCTGTGTGGCTATTTGCTTGGACATTTAAAACCAGGGACTTAGGGACTAGGACAGCACTAGGCTGATCCCAGTTGTTAGTTAGGAAACCTGTATGTTTAGTTAGAGGTCAAGTTGACCAGGATTTATTTTGTTTATGTTTCTTTTGCTTTGCTGTGTTTTGTCACTGTAAATAGAAAATAAACCGCACCTTTTTGATTTTGAAAACCACAACCTCCGTTTGCTGGGCCTGTTTTTGTGTGGGGAGCCCATCCCGGGGGTCACCCACACCCGCTGCCGAGCTAACCCCCTCACAATATATATATATATATATACACACATCTCCTTCGAGTCCTTCACATTTGTGTATTACAGTGTACAACCGTGCAAAGGCAGTGTTGTGGCTACAAAAGTACAACCGATGCTGTGATTTTGACTGCTGCGCAGATGATGCATCGCTGATAACGCAAGGTGATGTGTACATGCATGGCTGTAAAATTAAGAGCATCAGATGAGTCCAGTAAACACTGCGTTTGCATAAGTGTATATGTTAGTACGCCTGTGTGAAAAACGCCATATATACTGTACACACACACACATACATACATATATAAAGATCTCTAAAAACATAATATGATAACATGGGGACATACACCACAGGCTGGACCGGGCTTATGTCAGGGCTGTGGCAGGGAGAGAGCAAGCAGGACTGGAATAGGGCAGCCATGAGGTGGGTGGTGTGCTCTGCTTTTCCTAACATTCACCTGGCATGGATTAATGGCCATCACTCCTCAGGACTCTCTGCAGGGGGCACTCTGGAGGTACTATCTGTGTGCCTCCAGAGTGCCCCCTTACTTCCTCCAGAGTCCTCCCTTACTTCCGCCCCTTACTTTCTCCAGGGTGCCCCTTTACTTTCTCGGGGGATGTAAGGGGGCACTCTGGGGGGGATGTAAGGGGGCACTCTGGAGAGAGATGTAAGGGGGCACTGTGGAGGGGGGTGTAAGGGGGCACTCTGGAGGGGGATGTAAGGGGGCACTCTGGAGGGGGGTGTAAGGGGACACTCTGGAGGGGGATGTAAGGGGGGCCTCTAGAGGGGGATGTAAGAGGGCACTCTGGAGGAGGATGTAAGGGGGCACTCTGGAGGAGGATGTAAGGGGGCACTCTGGAGGAGGATGTAAGGGGGCACTCTGGAAGGGGATGTAAGGGGGCACTCTGGAGGGGGTTGTAAGGGGACACTCTGGAGGGGGATGTAAGGGGACACTCTGGAGGGGGAAGTAAGGTTTCACTCTGGAGGGGGAAGTAAGGGGACACTCTGGAGGGGGATGTAAGGGGACACTCTGGAGGGGGATGTAAGGGGACACTCTGGAGGGGGATGTAAGGGGACACTCTGGAGGGGATGTAAGGGGACACTCTGGAGGGGGATGTAAGGGGGCACTCTGGAGGGAGATGTAAGGGGGCACTCTGGAGGGAGATGTAAGGGGGCACTCTGGAAGGGGATGTAAGGGGCACTCTGGAGGGGGATGTAAGGGGGCACTCTGGAGGAGGATGTAAGGGGGCACTCTGGAGGACCAGATTGCCCCGTTTAATATCAGCCCTTACAACCTCCAGGGTGCCCCCTTAGTGCCTCCAGAGTGCCCCTTTACTTCCTCCAGAGTGCCCCCTTACATCCTTCGGAGTGCCCCACCACCGAGGTGATATAGCAGTGGCTGACAGACTATCAGGAGGTGGTATTGCACTCCTCTTCCTCCTCTCTCCACTAACTACCCCCGCCATACACTCTGCACTCCTCTCCTGTACATATTACCCACCTCCATACACTTCACAGTCCTCTCCTGTACATATTACCCCCCGCTATACACTCCGCACTCCTCTCTCTGTACATATTACCCCCCACCATACACTCCACACTCCTCTCCTGTACATACTACCCAACGCCATACACTCCACACTCCTCTCCTGTACATTTTACCCCCCGCCATACACTCCGCACTCCTCTCCTGTACATATTATCCCCCCCGCCATACATTCCACACTCCTCTCCTGTACATATTACCCCCCGCCATACATTCCACATTCCTCTCCTGTACATATTACCCACCTCCATACACTCCGCACTCCTCTCCTTTACATATTACTCACCACCATACACTCTGCACTCCCTTTTTAACATTACCACCTTCTGTGAAAAACGCCATATATACTGTACACACACACACACATACATACATATATAAAGATCTCTAAAAACATAACATGATAACATGGGGACATACACCACAGGCTGAACCGGGCTTATGTCAGGGCTGTGGCAGGGAGAGAGCAAGCAGGACTGGAATAGGGCAGCCATGAGGTGGGTGGTGTGCTCTGCTTTTCCTAACATTCACCTGGCATGGATTAATGGCCATCACTCCTCAGGACTCTCTGCAGCGGGCACTCTGGAGGTACTATCTGTGTGCCTCCAGAGTGCCCCCTTACTTCCTCCAGAGTCCTCCCTTACTTCCGCCCCTTACTTTCTCCAGGGTGCCCCTTTACTTTCTCGGGGGATGTAAGGGGGCACTCTGGGGGGGCACTCTGGAGAGAGATGTAAGGGGGCACTGTGGAGGGGGGTGTAAGGGGGCACTCTGGAGAGAGATGTAAGGGGGCACTGTGGAGGGGGGTGTAAGGGGGCACTCTGGAGGGGGATGTAAGGGGGCACTCTGGAGGGGGATGTAAGGGGGCACTCTGGAGGGGGATGTAAGGGGACACTCTGGAGAGAGATGTAAGGGGGCACTGTGGAGGGGGGTGTAAGGGGGCACTCTGGAGGAGGATGTAAGGGGGCACTCTGGAGGAGGATGTAAGGGGGCACTCTGGAAGGGGATGTAAGGGGGCACTCTGGAGGGGGATGTAAGGGGACACTCTGGAGGGGGATGTAAGGGGACACTCTGGAGGGGGATGTAAGGGGACATTCTGGAGGGGGAAGTAACGGTTCACTCTGGAGGGGGATGTAAGGGGACACTCTGGAGGGGGATGTAAGGGGGCACTCTGGAGGGAGATGTAAGGGGGCACTCTGGAGGGAGATGTAAGGGGGCACTCTGGAGGGAGATGTAAGGGGGCATTCTGGAAGGGGATGTAAGGGGCACTCTGGAGGGGGATGTAAGGGGGCACTCTGGAGGAGGATGTAAGGGGGCACTCTGGAGGGGGATGTAAGGGGGCACTCTAGAGGAGGATGTAAGGGGGCACTCTGGAGGACCAGATTGCCCCATTATATCAGCCCTTACAACCTCCAGGGTGCCCCCTTAGTGCCTCCAGAGTGCCCCTTTACTTCCTCCAGAGTGCCCCCTTACATCCTTCGGAGTGCCCCACCACCGAGGTGATATAGCAGTGGCTGACAGACTATCAGGAGGTGGTATTGCACTCCTCTTGCCGCCAGTTTGCCCCCTCAAAAACCGCCAGATTGCTTCCCCCAGCACTTACCTCTCTCTGGTCAGCTATCCTCCCTAGATGTCTTCTCCCAAGTCCCGCCCTCGATGTCGCTTCAGCCAATCAGGTTACCGGTAACCAGATCCGGTGAACCTGATTGGCTGAGATGCGTGTCAGTGATGACCAAGGAACGCACCCCCCGTGCATCCCTTGGTCAGCTATTTGGAAGCCGATTACAGCCTGAGGGCTGTAATCGGAAAGCCTATCAGAGCTGCTGGCTCTGATAGACACTTCCAAAACACACCCACCGCCGGCCACCGCTGTAATTCAGATGGCCGGCGCTCACCAGGGGGCCGGCCATCTGAATAGTGGGCGGCAGCGGCGACAATACATAGGTTCATGCAATGCATGAACCTATGTATTGTTTTTCAGTGGCGGTGCAGGAGCGAGAGGGGGCGGCACTCCGGCGCCCTCTATGGACGCACCGCCACTGATTGTACCATTATTAACACATTATGGGAGTTTTCTAACACAACATATATATTTGTAAAATGACTTTTTTTATCAATTCAATTTGATGAGTATTAAAAATAACATAAAACCACTTCCTTTGAACTGGTATTATTTAAATAAAATTTTCTATATTTTATTTAAGTCTTTTAATTATTTTTTATTTATTTTAAACCTAACATTTGGTTCAGCTCGTGGACTACTCTAATTTTATTATACAGGGGTTTTTCTTTATTTAAAATGATTTATTTTAATTTAATTTAAATATATGTATATATATATATATATATATATATATATATATATATATATATATATATATATATATATTTATTTAATATTTAATTATAAATTTATATTTTTATTGTTATGCTTTTTTTATATTATTTTAAACTATTTAATATATATATTTATTGTTTTTATATGAATGGTGCATAGCTGCATGACAAATACAGTACAATCATTTCAGAATACACCATTCACATAAATATGCACATGTGTTATGCTTATGTATTAATCATTATAATGTTTTGCAGTTATGGGGTGTCTGTTTATTGGGTAGGGGGATTATAACTTTATTATTAGGTTAATATGTACAGTGTATGTGGAGTGCTTCGTGTTTCACTTTGGGGTTCTGATACTGAAATGTCCCGAGGTATCGCGAGATTACAGCAACAGAAGCCGTTCGGGATTCTCAAAGCATTTGTAGATCACTTCTATTCACAGTGGGAGAAGTGATCTACACTGTATATTAAACTGCCACAAGGGGGAGAACAGATTTCTCAGAGAAGAACTGTGAACTCAGCAGCAGTGAAATATCACGGTATATTAAACGTACACCTTAGTTGTGAAACTTTTGGCTGAAAGCATTAGATCCCATCCCCACATTACTGGATATAAAATAGGCCCATGTGAACACAAAATGTGTCTCTTTGCAGACTATGCAATTCTACAGTGCCTTGCAAAAGTATTCACCCCCCATTGACATTCTTTGTGTTTTGTTGCCTCACAACCTGGAATTAACATGGATTGTTTGAGGATTTGCATCATTTAATATACAGAACATGCCCACAACTTTGAAGATTTTTTTTTATTATTGCGAAGCAAACAACAAATAAGACAAGAAAAAGTCAATGTGCATAACTATTCACCCCCCTAAAGTCAATACTTTGTAGAGCCACTTTTTGCAGCTATTACAGCTCCAAGTCGCTTTGGATAAGTCTCTATGAGCTTGCCACATCCTACCACTGGGATTTTTGCCCATTCCTCCTTGCAAAACTGCTCCAGCTCCTTCCAGTTGGATGGTTTGCGCTTGTGAACAGCAATCTTTAAGTCTGACCACAGATTTTCTATTGGATTGAGGTCTGGGCTTTGACTAGGCCATTCCAACACTTTAGTAGTGTGTTTGGGGTCATTGTCCTGCTGGAAGGTGAACCTCCGTCCTAGCCTCAAATCATACACAGGGTGGTACAGGATTTGCTCAAGATAATCCCTGTATTTAGTACCATCCATCTTTCCCTCAACTCTTACCAGTTTCCCAGTCCCGACTGCTGAAAAACATCCCCACAGCATGATGCTGCCACCACCATGTTTCACTGTGGGGATGGTGTTCTTTGGGTGATGTGATGTGTTGGGTTTGCACCAGACATAGTGTTTTCTTTGATGGCCAAAAAGTTATATTTAAGTCTCATCAGACCAGAGCACCTTCCTCCATACATTTTGGGAGTCTCCCACATGCCTTTTCGCAAACTCAAAACGTGCCATTTTGTTTTTTACTGAAAGTAATGGCTTTCTTCTGGCCATATAGCCAAACTCGTGGCGCACGGCTTATTGTCGTCCTATGTACAGATACTCCAGTCTCTGCTGTGGAACTCTGCAGCTCCTCCAGGGTTACCTTAGGTCTCTGTGATGCCTCTCTGATTAATGCCCTCCTTGCCCGATCTGTGAGTTTTGGTCTGCAGCCGTCTCTTGGCGGGTTTGCTGTTGTGCCATGTTCTTTCCATTTGGTGATGATAGATTTGATGGTGCTCCTAGGGATCATCAAAGATTTGGGTATTTTTTTATAACCTAACCCTGACTTGTACTTCTCAACAACATGTCCCTTACTTGTTTGGAGAGTTCCTTGGTCTTCATAGCAGTGTTTGGTTAGTGGTGCCTCTTCCTTAGGTGTTGCAGCCTCTGGGGCCTTTCAAAAAGGTGTGTATATGTAATGACAGATCATGTGACACTTAGATTGCACACAGGTGGACATAATTTCACTAATTATGTGACTTCTGAAGGTAATTGGTTGCACCAGAGCTTTTTATGGGCTTCATAACAAAGGGGATAAATACATACGCACATGCCAATTATCATTTTTTTTATTTCTGAAAAATAGTTTTATGTATATATTTTTCTAATTTTACTTCACCAACTTAGACTATTGTGTTCTGATCCATCACATATAATTCAGATTAAAAAAACATTGAACTAAAGGCTGTAATGTAACAAAATAGGTAAAAAGCCAAGGGGGGTGAATACTTTTGCAAGGCACTGTATATCCAACCTCATCAGCTGCTTGCTGGAGATGCTCTGGTACCCCTGCAGGCTTCCTACATATATTCTGGGATTGCCCACAGGTTCAAGATTATTGGAGGGAGGTAACTCAATTTATCCATGGGATAACTACCATACCTATTCCTCTTACAATCAGTGTCTGTCTCCTCGGCTTTGTGGAACAATTGGCGTTAGCTAAAGCAACCCGCACTCTAATAAGTATCCTATTATTTTACGTGAGGAAAGCCATAGTACTAAGATGGAAGTCAGCCAATCCCCATACCCTGTCATCATGGAAAAAATTTATTAATACACTGATACCCCTCTACAAAGCAACATATTTTTCCCAGATGAAGCCACATGGGAGGTGGCATAACTAGTAGAGGTGGAGCCTGGTGTTGGAACTTGTCGCAATCAATTGAGCTATATTTGATGGAATTTTATCTATGCTTTTCTTATTTGCAATAAATGTGAGTTGAATATTAGTGGGGGTGGTGAGGTTTTGTTTGTCCTAATCCCCTTGGTACTGCACTATCGGAGGCATTTCTGTTTTTATATGTCGCTGTGGAACTATCGGCAAAGATTGAGGAGCCAGAGTTGAATCAGGGACGTCTTTGTATTTGCTACAGAGCTATACTTATCTAGAGAGACCCTAAGTAACCATCCAGGATCACTGCAGAACATTCCCCATAGGAAAAGTGTACTGTGTGCAAAGGTGTGTTTGACCCCTTGCCGGGTCTTGTGGTGAGGTGCGCGAGAATTGCACGCGGTGGTGGGAGCACTATTGCTGTAGATCAGTGAAGCATGTGGAAACAGCTTTTTTTTCCCCCTTTTTTTTCTTGCTTTATAGCAGAAGAATTGTCACTTTTATTGATGTATGGACGTTTTTTCATTGAACACTACTATTTTTCACTTTTATTGATGCTATAGTTGTTTCTATTGATTATTATGCCTATTTGTATGTTTTTTTCCACATAATATTTGATCACATTACTTATGTAGCGCTGTCACATTCACTTTATTATATTTGTCCCGAGGATGCCCCAAAAAATATGAAAAAGTCTGGCACTTGTGGACCGACTCAGAGTCTATGATGGACGATCAGCCCATGGGGGATTGCCCTGGTTAGATACCCTCAGTAATTACTGGTGAGGGCTAAGATCCATGCCCCAGGCAAATGAGTGGTGGTATTAGTCCACAGGTCAAGTGATCACACTTAATCCTAATTGTTCTTGTAACGTCCAGCTCAGACAGTTAAAATGGACGAGAAGTCCTAAAGGAAAAGATATCTCCTATCATCATCCTACCATGTGATACCTGGGTACCGAATATGTGGTTGTTTTGGTTCTTTAGTTATAGTTAGTTATGTTTAGTTTTGAGATACACCGTGAGTTATACTTTGTTATGCTCATGGCTATGTGCACCAATTGGCCGAGGTATGTCCCAATGTTGCTGTTTTGTACCTTGACAGTGAAAATTTAAAATCAAAAGAATTTGCAAAAAAAAAAAGAGATGGACTGGCCAAGCATGTCTCTAGACCTAAACCCTATTGAGCATCTGTGGGGCATCCTCAAACAGAAGGTGGAGGAGTGCAAGGTCTCTAACATCCACCAGCTCCATGATGTCATCATGGAGAAGTGGAAGAGGACTCCAGTGGCAATGTGTGAAGCTCTGATGAACTCCATGCCCAAGAGGGTTAAGGCAGTACTGGAAAATAATGGGGGCCACACAAAATATTGACACTTTGGGCCCAATTTGAACATTTTCACTTAGGGGTTTACTCATTTTTGTTGCCAGCGGTTTAGACATTAATGGCTGTGTTTTGAGTTATTTTGGAGGGGACAGCAAAGTTACATGGTTATACAAGCTGTACACTCATTACTTTACATTGTAGCAAAGTGTAATTTCTTCAGTGTTGTCACATGAAAAGATATAATAAAATATTTACAAAAATATGAGGGGTGTACTCACTTTTGAGAGATACTGCATACCGGTATGTTTTTAGTTAGAGAGTCAATGAATATGATTGGTTTAGGTGTGGGTTATCAGAAGTTATGGCTTCACAGAAATGTGTTTAGCATATAAACTACAAGACTTTCAATCTGACTACACACCACTTTTCTTGTCTCCCACTGTTGTAAATGTCATGTAGGATTTATGAGATACTAATGTCATATAGCAAAGGGGCACAAAGGACACATGCTTTAGAGGGAATTGGGATTACAGGAAGGCTTAACCTTGTTACAAGAAACATAAATGAGATAAGTACTAAGCACATAAACTTACAAGGCAATTTCAGAACAGTAGAAAACAGTATTTTATATTAAGTCCACTACAAAATAAGTTTTTTTAGAGTTAATGCCAGCAGTTTGGACCACTGACTGAATTATTTTATCATTTACAGTGCTTGGGGGATACATTTCTGTGCCTGAGTTCCCAGTAATACTTTTTTTTAGCCTGTATGGGAACTAGAGTGGTTGATAGTACTACAGTATATTACACGAATAGTGTTCTGTCCCTTTAAAACATAAACATTCCCCCAAGGGTCAATCGACCATGATAAAAGGCTAATTAAGTGAATATGACCAGATACAAATAAACATACAATTTAATATACAAATTTTGCAACCAATAAAAAAAATAATGAATTACATATAAAAAAATAATGAATTTCATATGAGCTGATAGTCCAAAAAAGTTCATATGTACATAAAGTGCTCGGTGCTCTTGAAAAATTCTGGATATTTGAGATGTATGGAGATGAGGCATTTCACATATATTACATCCTCCACTCTGGCTGCCAGTGACCGACCCTCACATACATAGGACATGAATAGGGCAAGGGCTCATAGTTTCAACAGTGTTTTTTTTTAAAGAAAGTATTGCACTTACATTTCAGTTGAATAAAAGCAAATCAACGTGGCCGCAGGAACCAGTCGACGTGCCACCAGGTTATGGTCATCACCATTAGCCTGTATTTCTCTGGTCATGAAACTTTAAGGTCACTTTTACCAGTTCTATGAACTCCAAATTGGTATTCCTTGCAAGGTTTTCTGTCCTTGTCAGACATCAGTCCATCTACAAATTGTTCCCTCAGCCATTTGTCCAAAACAATTCAGCCGGGTCATCCTACTATGCTCCATTTTCCTGCTGCATATCTCTGTTGCCATGTCTTGCAGTTCCAGTGCATATTGCAAAATGGATTATCTTACTTTTTTGCCAATGAAGGTGGCCTTATGGACCCCTATTGTTAAAGTTTGGCCATACTTTACTTCTGAGTGGTTAAGTATCTTTTCAAAGAAATCCTGGTCTTCCACTGGGAGGTGCAGGATTAACCTTCTCTAGGGTGCTAATGGCTGTTTTCTGCCTTCTGAGTGGGCAGGGTCCCGTATGAATAGATCAGCTGCCACAATCTCTTGACCCAATCAGTCATGATCTGGTCCTGTGTATTTGGGTAATTGCTATGGCAGGCATTCCCAGCAAGAAAAAATGGGCCATTACTGTAGGAGCAATGGGTTTCCTGCTTCCTTCTGGAGTAGTACTATTGAGTGATTCAATTATTTCACTCTCCATAGTCTGACAAGGCTGATCCTTTTATTATACCAAGTTTATCAGAAACACCCCATGCAAAGGCTTATAGTATCCTAATTAAAACAAATGGAAGATTTATTAAAAATATATAATATGCAATCACAATCATAAAAACCACTCAGTCTACATGTGCCGATTCAAGGAAAGCATTTCTATAGGCATTCCCCTTTCTTCAGTCTACCCTGGGACTACCCGTGATTGTATTTAAAACAAGTGGTGCAGTTTAGTTAAGAGACACTGCTATCAGTGTTGCAGCTGCCTCCAAGCCACAATCCAAAACTGGGAATACAAAAACTGACAATTGAAACCATATATAATATGTAAAGCATTTAACCTTCATAAGAAATAATGATAAAGGGTTAAAAAATTCATAAAAATAGAAACACTACTAGAAAAGGTCAGGTCAGTGTAGATCAATCAGCTAATGCAAAAAGCACAGGAAACGTTACTGAGGATGGTAATGTTGCTCAATTACAAAAATAATAGTAGTAGTAATAATACAAATAAATAATAAATGATAATTAATAAATCAATGCTGTGAATGGATGGAAAACACAAATAGCAACCACCAGTCAGGTGGTGATGATAATAATAACAGTCATAAAAATCTCACTCTCAATATTCAAATTAGTAAAAGAATTAAATAAAGATGATAATGGTGATCATAATATAATTGCTAATACTCATGCATTCTAGATGTGTACTGAATGTGTGAGAGGGCAAAGAAAAACAAGGTCAAATAGGGAGGGTGACTCTCACCAACAGGAACAAAGATGGCGGTATTACCCTGACAGGGGTTCTAATTCTTCCCCCCTCTTAAATACTTTAAGCAAGAAACTGCTATCTGAAACCCTGGAATACCAAACTCACAACTGCTTTCTCCTGGCTGCATAAACAAACAAAAAAAAATTCTAAGTACCGTATATACTCGAGTATAAGTCGACCCGAATATAAGTCGAGGCACCTAATTTTACCACAAACAGCTGGGAAAACATATTGACTCGAGTACAAGCCTAGGGCAGGGATATGCAATTAGCGGACCTCCAGATGTTGCAGAACTGCAAGTCCCATGAGGCGTAGCAAGACTTTTACAGCCACAAGCATGACACCCAGAGGCAGAGGCATGATGGGACTTGTAGTTTTGCAACAGCTGGAGGTCCGCTAATTGCATATCACTGGCCTAGGGTGTCCATCTGCATGCCTCACTGTGCCCATGCCTCACTGTGCCCATGACTAGACTTACATTTAACATGGAAGGGGTGCCCGGCTTTGAAAAATCTGCAAGGTTTCCACACTTGTAGATGAGAACTGGGGCTACATGTGTGCCAAGTTTTGAGTCCAGGGGACCTACGGCCGGCCGGTACCGGGTCCCCAAAGTTACCAGAGAAATTACTGTTTAACATGGGAGTCTATAGAAGGTGTGCCCGGCTTTGAAAAATCGGCGCTCCCCGTCCGTAGGTCCCCTGGACAACAAACTTTGCACACTTGTAGAGGAAGAGTGGGGCTATAAGTTTGCCAAGGTTGGGGTCCAGGGGACCTACGGCCGGCCGGTACCGGGTCCCAAAAGTCCGAGAGATCAGGTGCAAAAAGGTGACTCGAGTATAAGCCGAGGGGGGCATTTTCAGCACAAAAAAAGTGCTGAAAAACTCGGCTTATACTCGAGTATATACGGTAATTAAATTTTTATCTAACATATTGACAAAAAAAAAACAAAAAAAAACGACTTGTTAATATAGTAAGTCAATAATAAGAAAATATGGAAAAACACTTTACCTTTAAGATACAGTATATTTAATAGGCTTAAATGAAATTTAAAGAACTCTCAGGAGACTATAAAAAGGTAACTTTAGAATGACCCATTGATTGCACAATCAGCAAAAATGTATACTTTGGTATTTATAAGCTAGCAGAGTGTGGGTGTGATACATCAATGTAGCCATGGTGTGACATTCCACTGTTCAGCACTATAAATAAGAGTTTAACCTTAGAAAATAAAATTTGTCAACTACAAAAGAGTTCATGGACATGCTACAATTTACTTCCTACTGTTTTAAAAAGGCATTTTGTATCATTCAGTGCTTTAGGATGGGCTTTTTCTTTTGTGTTTTGTTTTTTTCTACAATACCTTAAGCAGATTTGCCATCATAGTTGCCTAAACCAAAACCCCATATCATCCATATCATACAGTCGTGTGCTCCATAGTTTGCACTGATGATGATGAAACATCTGTATAATAGTTGCAGTAAATTAATGTAAATTTCAACTGTATCTTTGCTATATTGACAACTATTCTAGTTGCACAGTTAAAATGTATGTTACCCCAACATTTTATATTCCTGATATGTGTCTATTTTACCATGCACTTGTGTTAAAAAGTATTCTGTAATCTTGCATCGATTCCTTTGTCTGAAATATCTGGTAATCCTGCCAGTTCCATTGCTTTCCTATTTCAAACTGACCTCGTTAGGCATGGAAGCACGTCCATCCCAGAGTGGTCAGTTTTCTTCTTTGCAATTTACTTGGGAGCACAGCCTGCCTGTCTTCCAGTGGTCAGACGTGTGCTGATGCACCCCTTTCCACAGCTCTTCACTGGGAAGATCCATGTACTGCTGTTTCTCTGCGTCTTGCTGACATGCCTGCCTGTAGTCTCTACCCCCAGCTCTCTAACCCTCTTATACAGCTGAGGTCAGGTGATCACTTATAAAAAAATAAAAAAGTATTTATAATACATACTTTTATACAGGGCTCAAAATTTCAAGTCCTGAGCTACTAGCCAGGCCTCAAGGATTACTTGCCAACAGTTGCCCCACCTAACCCCTACCCTGCCTCACCCCTAATCCCGCCCCTAAACACACCCTCATAAATTATCTCATGAAATGACACTTAAATGTTTTATGCAGAATTAAGTTCTAAAAATAAATATTAACAACAACTTTATTTGTGCCCATCAGTTCAGCCTCACCGGTACTCATCAATGGAGCCTCACCTGTGTCCATCAATGCAGCCTGACCTGTGTCCACAAATGCAGCCTGGCCGTGTCCACCAATGCAGCCTGCCCTTGTCCACCAATGCAGCCTGCCCGTGTCCACCATGCAGCTTACTTGTGTCCACCATGCAGCCTACCCGAGTCCACCATCCAGACTGCCTGCATCCACCATGCAGCCTGCCTATGCTTACCATGCAACCTGCCTGTGTCCACCATGCAACCTACCTGTGTCCACCATGCAGCCTACCTGTGTCCACCATGCAGCCTACCTGTGTTCACCATGCAGCCTATTTGTGTCCACCATGCAGCCTCCCTCTGTCCACCATGCAGCCTCTCTTTGTCCACCATGCAGGGGAACAGAGGAGAGGAAAAGGATTGCCAGCAGGATGACCAGAGCACTGAGGAACATCACTAGAACAGCTTTGATTTCCCACCGTGTGTTCCCACCGCTCAGCCCCACCCTCTGGCCAGGGAACCTGCTTTCCTCTCTTCCTCGCCATGAGTGCTGGGATAAGGACTTCCATGCACCCCCCGCTCTCAGGCAGCCCTTCCTCGCCAGCCCTCAAAGTCCACTCTCAAAATGTGAGCAGGCGAGTGGAATTTTTGAGGGCTGCTTATATATACACACAACGTTTTGCTCTCCATCTCTATTTTCAAATGAATGGGTTACTTTACAAGGTAAAGGTTCACATATACTTTAACTATAGGGACCTAAAGCTGAAATGTAGTATTTTGGGGGGGGGGGTATACAGCACCAAACACATTAGGGGTGAATAATGGTGTGTATCCCAATACTTGTAGGTGGTTGCTTCTGCTAAAATCATTCATAAAGTGTTACCTTCACAGCTGCCTGTTGCTGTCCTCGGTGGTTGTTTTCAGCACTGTGAAGGTTAACAGAAGTAACTGCTACTCCTTCCAGAGAACAAGATGCATTGTCGGACAAGGATAGCAGGAATTTTGGAAATGGTGGAGAGGGCAGAAGGGAGCTGGCAGGTAGCAAAAGTTTCAAATACTGGATCTTAGCTTCTACAGCCCCTAAAATGATAGAACAAAGAGCTATATGCACGTTGGGCTCTATTGGACTGGAGCACCAAATAACACATGAAGTGATAGTTGTTCTTTAAGAGGTTTATACAGATATGTAGTTGTTTTGCTGCTATTTGTAGCAGTGTGGAAGAATAATATAAAGGGGTAAAAACTTTTGGTGATTACTTTGCAAACAGCAGAAGAAATTCAAAAAGTAGAAATTATGTTTTCAGCATCTCCACAGTGTCATAAACTAGGGTCACATGTAACATTTTTTTTTTTTTTTTTATTTGATTGCATTGACTGGACGTGAAAAAGAAAATTTGATATATTTTATAGTTCTGTTGTTCTGAATAAAAACTATTCCCTCTAGTAAAACTAAACACACTTTAATAAACTGAGCAACATTTCTCATAGATTCATATGTTTGTTGTGAAGAATTGCTTTTTTTAATCATGTCCTTTAATTTTGAATGGGGGAGTTTGCCTTTGTTAAAACGATTGGGTGCCATCTGTAATGAGAAAAGCTATAGCATCTGCATCTTTTTGCAAGTGAATAAACTTTAGAGTATCTCCATAAGTGAAACTAGAAATTTATGAAATGTGACTTGCGTTTCAGTGAAGACTTCTGGGATAAACAGCAAGCCAATAAAACAAGCATGGAATTCGATTTCCATAGGTATTTTTTTAAACCATCCCTGTACAAGGCACTTCCAGGAGGCTAGATTGCATCATTTGATTGTTTGAGAAGACCAAACATGAAAAAGTAATTTTTAATAACAATAAACTGAAATCTATATATAATTTTAGTTTTGCAAAAGCTGTGTTTTCTAATGCCAAAACTTTTTTTTAATGTTTGGTAGCGTGGGTAAGGGTTAGAACTTGTCAGGTTGATATTGCCATCTGGAACAAGCTTGCAGAGGTTTCCCTTCAGGTCTTTTATCAGTGATCACACAGAAAATGAAAAGAATCATCACAAGGACACTGTTATATAAATCTTACTGAGGTTCTTTTCCTGTTCCCTCTAAAATTAAAACGCACTTTTGCGCTTTTTGACTGCATTGAAAAGAGTCTGCTGAGTTTATGCCCTGATGACTAAACAGGAAATAAGGAAAAAAATCCTAATGGACACGAAAAGCAGTGAAAACTTGATGGCAACTTTCTTCTTTAAAGTGGTTGTAAACCCTCCTAAATTTTTTTTTTTTTTTAACTAGCTGTAAGAGAAAGCCATAATGAGCTAATATGACTAGCATAATAGCTCATTATGCATCACTTACCTTAGATCGGGGCCCCCGAAGCCGTCCTCGTCTCCCTCTTCAGCCGCATCCATCGCTGCGGCGATAGCCAGAAGGTTACTTCCGGGTATCGCCGCTCCAGCCAATCACAGCACCGCTCCGGCGCTGTGATTGGCTTGAGCCGCGAAGACGTCACTCAGCGCATGCATGAGCCGTCGAATTCGGCTACGTCGTCGAATGTTGCGACCTAGCCGAATTTGTGAATAGGGTTAACCCCATGCGCATGCGCGTGACGTCAGCGTCACCGCATTTAAATGCAAATATCTCCTTAACCGTGTAGGTTAAGGAGATATTTCATGCACCTACAGGTAAGCCTTAATCTAGGCTTACCTGTAGGTCTTTGTTTATGAAGTGGGTTTACAACCACATTAAAGTTTCTACTGGAAGTTGGAGTTGGGAGTTGCCTACTTACACCAAACCCCAGAAGTTAGGCTACTTTCACACTGAAGCGCTGGATGCACTGGCGGTATAGCGGTGCTATTTTTAGCGCTGATATACCGTTGTTTTTGCCGCGATTTGCAGGCGCTAGCGGAGTGATTTTAACCCCCGCTAGCGGCCGAAAAAGGGTTAAAAACGCCTGCAAAAAACGCCTCTTTGCAGCGTTTTATGGGCATTTTGGAGGCGCTACCCCATTGATTTCAATGGGCAGGGACGCTATAGGAGCGGCAATTTTACCGCTCCTATCGCGCCTCAAAGATGCGGCTTGCAGGAGTTTTTCTACCCTCCTGCCAGCACAACGCTCCAGTGTGAAAGCCCTTGGGCTTTCACAATGGGTACAAAAAAGCGGCTTTTTCAGGGCGCATTGCAGGCGCTATTTTTAGCGCAATAGCGCCTGCAAGGCGCCTCTGTGTGAAAGGGGCCTAGTGTTCCTCAATAGAGTGGCTCAGTACAAAAACGTACCTCTTTAAACATCTTTGCTGCTGAAATTTGCTGTAATAAAGAGAAACTGACACCTGAAGAATCTTCAGACTCCAACACTTTAAGGAGTGTTGTCTCCCTCTCTACTCTCAGTGGTTAGATCCGCCAGCATTACATTACTACTGTGTCCTGTGAGAACATAGTAATAGTGGGAGGCAGTGGCAGCTGGTGGTATATTTCTTGGGGTGGGGGGGAGCGGCAAACAATCCAAAACCCTGGGCAAACACCTAACTACATATTTGGGAGCTGTTTTAATTGCCAAAGGACCTGTACCTCCATCCATCCAGTCCAGAGATTTACACAGTTTGAACCTACAGCAGATTGCTGTCTAACAAGGTAAAGGACCTCTGCTACAGTTTAACATCTGAAAGTTACAGTTTTGCATTTAAAAATATACAATAAAAGAGAAGTGTGGAATAAAAAATAAAATAAACAATCATACTCACCTATGTAGATGCAGCATTGATCCAATGATGTATCTGTCCCCTCTACCTCTACAGTGAAAAACTGAGCATTCAAAAATGGCTCATTGCTCATACTCAGACTGTCAGTTTCCGGCTCTGTGCTTTGCACCTTCAGCACTTACTGGGGCACCGGGCTGTGGAGAGGGCTGGTTCAGGCCTGTCCTGCGTGCTAAGAGTCTGAGCCAGTTGCCGGTCATTATTGTTGAGATCCCCGCAGTGCCTGGACCAGCTTTTTGACTTCAGCCAACAGCAAGCTTTAGCCCGCTGCCAGCTGAATCTGGGTCACAAGAGTGCAGAACTAAGCACATTCCTGTGCCCTACAGGAGAACTATGGTCAAAAGAGCATTGGCCTGACTTCTCCGTTAAATAATCACAGAACTGCATTAATGTGTGCATTTTATATCTGCCTGGAGTTTAGCTAGAAGTGGGAGATTACAGACATGACAATTCCAATTTGTAGCTCGTTGCTTGGTAAACAAACAAATATATATATATATATATATATATATATATATATATATATACCAGAAATAAAATTATTGTAAGACTACTCTCCCCACTTCTCTCAGCACAATCTAAATGTCTTTTTTTGCTTTCAGCAGCATTAACGAGACCTATATAATGCTGGGTAAAATGCAAGTATTATCCAAACACACTTTTCTGCATCCACTGTGCTGCCCATATATTATTATCAGGCTCATATATTCTGTTAGTTAACTTATGATATAAAAAAAAAATATTCTTTACGGAACATAAACTTTATTATTACAGCTTAAATGCTGTATAAAATTAGTACCACAAGTTCCTTGAATCAAATTAGTCGTAAAGCTCACTTTGTGAATCATTCTTGTTGCACCTCAGTTCATGTAATGCCAATGATAGCCAATGATAGTAAGCCATACAATTATTGATGTCAAAGCAAAGGTGAGGAGGGAATCAACCAAAATGAATTTAGTTTTATCCCTGATTATCTAAAATCTGCTGATCATTCACCGAAGATGAAGAGTTATTCTATTTATATTAACACCAGATTGCTCTAACAAATTGTGATCTGCAAAATTGGAGTTACAGTGCTATATCTAATATAGATCCATTAATTGTAGATGGACATACTGTAGGTTCTATATGGACTTGTAGATGGACATACTGTAGGTTCTAGGGCACTGTGTGTCCTAGGCCTCAGTCTACACTTGAAGTGCAAAGTCCGGGAGACTTACAGTACAGGCAAATTTGGCAACTTTAGTAACGTTTGGCCACCTACTGGATCCAGGACTGCGTAGTATATTTAATGGTTAATTACATCAGCAAGCTGAAATTAGCATGTGACCAAATCTTGCTGAAGTTGGTCACATTTACATTAACTGACTGTGCTTCTTTATAAGATTCTTCATATTATCGTTGAAAATTATTTTGTTAATCCATGTAATAGAATTTAAAAGGGGGGGGGGGACATGAAATGCTAAGCTGCTCTTTTTGGCTGAGTTTCTAAGCACATTCAAAACCAGACTTACAGTGAACTGAAAAAACATAAGTGAATTAAAGGAACAAGTGAAGAACACCCTTCATTTTCAGATGTAAATTCACTTTGACAAAACAGTTACAGTATATTAAAAAATACATATTTTTTCATACAACCTATTGCACAAAAAAATGCATTTAAGAATTAATACTTGTACAGTCTACAGTACTGTATGATAATACATGATTACTTATTTAGAGCAGAACCACACAAAGTTCCAAAGTTAGCATTCCTGCTAAACAAATTCTAGTACACAGCGATTCCAGTTCTGCAGAATGCTAAAGTAGCTTTGTTTGAAAAGCTAAATCATTTATTGCAGTTAGAATTTTTCTGATAAACGATGTTTCCTAAAAGTACACTGCTGGGATCTTCATTATTAAAACATGTTATTACTTAATATTAGTACAGATTTTGACAGAATACTATTTTCCTCAGCCATATATCAGATATTTGCTCACTATGAACCTAATAAAGTTTATATTTTTTGCCATGCTGGGATCATTTAGTGAATTTATAAGACAAGATGATTTGTAGAGGTTCACAATAGAGGTTACAATTTTTACTGCTGGTGCGGACAACAGATTATTTCAAATGCAAGAACCTTTAAAATGAAATATTCTAAGGACAGGGGATTTCAATTACTTTTTCAGCAACTCAGTATGCAGTAGAACACCATGCATGATAAACTTTTACTGACCAGAACGATTTAACTTGATAAGAGAATTTTATTTTCACAGTTGGGTGGATGTACGAAGCATCAGCAGAAGAAGAGGAAGCCTGCTGTCTGCTCTTTTGAGCTTGTTCTAATGGAAAGTATAATTATCTTTTATTATTCCAAAGCATCTACGTACTTTCATAATTGCTTCAAGTAATTGAATATATCTTCTGTAACTAACTATTATAATTAATCTTTCTTGAAGTACGGCATAGTAATACAAGCACTACATAATAACACAAGTGCTAATGTTAGGATTTCAGAAAACGAGTTTCACTCATACCGTATGTTCTTTAGTAATAATTGCTTCAATTAGTACATTTGCAGGAGGAAAAAAAAAGGCTAAATGCAATTGTTCTTATTTTAATTTGTGTCTAAAAGTAAACACACCAGACAAGCCAATCAGAGGGCTAATGCAGTTTTCATTTTAAAATTGTCTTGGTAGTGTACTATGCTTTACAGCTGCATAAATCAAAGCTTATTACAGCTTTGCAACAAATTCTATATTGTGGCTCAGGCCAGTAAATTTATTGACCACCACTGAAACAGCCTTCATTATGTAGCAAGGAGCTGGATATTTACCTATTCCTGCAATCAGGAGACACTGTGTGGCCTTGTTCAGGGGGGAGCTGTTTCCCTCTAGTGTTGAGTACAATGTTGAGTGCAATGCTGACTTGTTACCTTCTTAATCAAAGACAAGACAGGACAAAGCATCTTGGGACATGTAGTCCATACGCATGGGATTCGCCCTCTGGCTGATTGATGTGGAACTACAACTACCAGCAGGTTGATGGGGAAGAGCAGACCGCTGGGGGAGACTATAAGAGTGATAGCTTGAGGCCTTGCGCACTCTCTTGGGACCAAAGTGTATCTGCACGCAGCGAATCTGTAAGAGTGTGAGCTGCATTTGAGTCACGGCCTGCTCTGGCAGAATTATACAGCAGATATCTGGAGTGACACCTGCCGACAGCTCCCTTTAGCTGTCCGTCGGCAGCCTGGAGGTCGCTTTTATCCCATCCATCCTGCAGAGGTTTCAGATTCGGGTAAGCCGTGGTGTGGTGCAGTGGAGGTCGGATGTCATCCCTTGAGCAATGTTACTGAGAGATCATCACTACTACCATCATCATCATCATAACCATCATCATCATCATCTCCTGTTCCAGTGTGGTGAGCGTGTGATAGCCCAGTCTTATGGACACTGTATATAGACACCACTGTCTCCTGCACCTTTATCATCTTTAGTTTCAAGGATCTAAACTAAAACACCATAGACACTATATACAGACATCTTTGCTCTCTCACAGAAAGTAACATCTTTAAGTCAGTAATCACTGTGATCCTGTAGGTATCAACATTTCTATTCTGGTGTATTTTCTTCTTCTTGCTGTCATTTGAAGGGAAGAGAAAAAAAATGTATGAACCCAGAGTGTCAATGGTGGCAGAGGACTCACAGGGTCAGGGCAAGCGCTACAATTACATTTCTTATACATCACTACCTGCAAAGGTTTTTACAAAAAGGGTAGGTTCACACCAGACTGGTCTGCTGGGATTCATTACTTTGTGTGCTTTTGGAAATTGGGTTGAAGTGGTTGAAAACCTCTGAATTTAAAAATGAACAAAGCATTTATATACTGTAGTGTGTACTTTCCTCAGTCTATAGCCCTTTGGATCATGTCTGCTCTCTCCTTCCTCTGTTATCTGCATGAGTCACTTTTTTCCCAGAAATTAGACAATCATTGGAGATGGCCATTAATATAACAAATGTGCAGCGCTTAAATAGCTATACTCCTAATAAGCATATATGACATAAAAATCGTATATTGCAAATAACAAAACAAAATTAAATAAATAAAATATATGAATAAAATATAAACATATAATGGAAAAAATATAAAAAGTGCTCGTGCTCCGTAAGTTGCACACAGATACTCAATATGCAGTATCCTGGGTGCGGAGATAAAGGGGCTGATTTACTAATAACAGTGCGCTGCGCTGCTTTTAACCTTAATTGGTGCGCCGGATAACTCCTTCACTGGGCGCAGGAAGCAGCGGTGCACTGTTATAGTAAATAGAAATGTCAGCGGCGCTCTATTGAAAATGAATGGTTCCCTATGGGAGCCCATTGATTTTGAATAGAGGTCGCCCCGGAAGTCGGATCCGACTTGCGGGCGACTCGTGTGCCGGCTGACACAGGGACAGCGCGACTTTGCAAGGCGACCTGGACACGACCTGAGCGTGAAGCAGCCGCTCAAGTCGTGTCCTAGAGGCGACTGGCTGGCCGAGAATGTGTCCAGCGCGATGTCATCGTGCTGGTTCTCGGCAGCCTCGCTGTCCCATGTTTGGTATGAATCATGAAGGGGAACTCCACGCCGAATTTTAATGAAAAAACTGGCATGGGTTCCCCTTCAGGAGCATACCAGGCCCTTAGGTCTGGTCTGGATTCTAAGGTGAACCCCCTAAGCCGAAAAAACGGCATGGGGGTCCCCCCAAAATCCAAACCAGACCCTTAGGTCTGGTCTGGATTTAAGGTGAACCCCCTTAAGCCGAAAAATGGCGTGGGGGTCCCCCCAAAATCCAAACCAGACCCTTATTCGAGCACGCAACCTGGCAGGCCGCAGGGGAAAAGGGGGGGACGAGAGAGCGGCCCCCCTCCCTCCTGAACCTTACCAGGCTGCATGCCCTCAACAT
Organism: Rana muscosa; assembly: GCA_029206835.1. Classification (NCBI taxonomy): domain Eukaryota; kingdom Metazoa; phylum Chordata; class Amphibia; order Anura; family Ranidae; genus Rana; species Rana muscosa. Next base: position 18,908,429 of record JARGYO010005626.1, read on the forward strand.
GGGGGGTTTGGTGCTTCGGGGAAGGGGGGCGACCTGCGGCCCCCCCACCCCAAAGCACCCTGCCCCCATGTTGATGGGGACAAGGGCCTCTTTCCGACAACCCTGGCCATTGGTTGTCGGGGTATGCGGGCGGGGGGCTTTTCGGAATCCGGGCGCCCCCTTTAAAAAGGGGGCCCCCAGATGCCGGCCCCCCACCCTATGTGAATGAGTGTGGGGTACATCGTACCCCTACCCATTCACCTGGTGGCAAAATAAGTCAATAAAAAAAGACAACACAGGTTTGAAAAGTAATTTATTGGGCAGCTCCGGGGGTCTTCTTCCGACTTCGGGGGTCTTTCTGCCGGGCCCCCGCTATCTTCTGCTAGCTCTTTTGCTAGCGGGGGTCCCGGGCTTCCTCGCCGTCTTCTTCCGACTTCGGGGGTCTTTCTGCCGGGCCCCCGCTATCTTCTGCAAGCTCTTTTGCTAGCGCGGGTCCCGGGCTTCCTCGCCGCCTTCTTCCGACTTCGGGGGTCTCTTGTTCTGTTCTCCGGTTCTTCTCCGGTGTCTTCTCCACGATCTCCGGTTCTTTCTGCCTTCTGCCGGGCGCCCCGCTATCTTCTCGCAGCTCTTTTGCTAGCGGGGCCCCGGGCTTCTTCGTCGTCTTCTTCCCTCTTCTCTTCGCCCCCAGGGTTGCCTCGTCGCTGTCCACCGCCGCAATGATCTGTCCGAGCAGCGGTGCCACTTTTATTGGCATGGGGCGTGGTCACCCGGTGATGCCACCGCTGACCCCGCCCCTATTTCACATCACACTCCCATCATTCCCCGGGACTGTGACATCATACAGGGGCGGGGTCAGCGGTGGCCTCACCCGGTGACCACGCCCCATGCCAATAAAAGTGGCACCACTTCTCGGACAGATCATTGCGGCGGTGGACAGCGATGAGGCAACATCGGGCAAAGAGAAGAGGGAAGAAGGCGACGAAGAAGACCGGCCCCCGCTAGCAAAAGAGCTGCGAGAAGATAGCGGGGCGCCCGGCAGAAGGCAGAAAGAACCGGAGATCGTGAAGAAGACACCGGAGAAGAACCGGAGAACAGAACAAGAGACCCCCGAAGTCGGAAGAAGACGGCGAGGAAGCCCGGGACCCCCGCTAGCAAAAGAGCTAGCAGAAGATAGCGGGGGCCCGGCAGAAAGACCCCCGAAGTCGGAAGAAGACGGCGAGGAAGCCCGGGACCCCCGCTAGCAAAAGAGCTAGCAGAAGATAGCAGGGGCCCGGCAGAAAGACCCCCGAAGTAGGAAGAAGACGGCGAGGAAGCCCGGGACCCCCACTAGCAAAAGAACTAGCAGAAGATAGCGGGGGCCCGGCAGAAAGACCCCCAAAGTCAGAAGAAGACCCCCGGAGCTGCCCAATAAATTACTTTTCAAACCTGTGTTGTCTTTTTTTATTAAATTATTTTGCCACCAGGTGAATGGGTAGGGGTATGATGTACCCCATACTCATTCACATAGGGTGGGGGCAGGTATCTGGGGTCCCCTTATTAAAGGGGGCTCCCGGATTCCATTAAGACCCCCGCCCGCAGAACCCGACAACCAATGGCCAGGGTTGTCGGGAAGAGGCCCTTGTCCCCATCAACATGGGGGCAGGGTGCTTTGGGGTGGGGGGGGCCGCAGGTCGCCCCCCTGCCCCGAAGCACCAAACCCCCCATGTCGAGGGCACGCGGCCTGGTACGGTTCAGGAGGGAGGGGGGCCGCTCTCTCGTCCCCCCCTTTTCCCCTGCGGCCTGCCAGGTTGAGTGCTCGGATAAAGGGTCTGGTGTGTATTTTTAGGGAACCCCACGCCAATTTTTCTTGTTTTTGGCGCGGGGTTCCCCTTAAAATACATGCCAGACCTGAAGGGCCTGGTATGGATCCTGGGGGGACCCCCACACCAGTTTTTTTTTCATTTTTTTGGGGGGTTCCCTTTGAATCCATACTAGACCCAAGGGCCTGGTATGGACCTGGGGGGGGACCCCACGCTGTTTTTTTTTTAACCGTTTTTTTTTTGTTTTTTTACATTTCCTTTAACAACCAGCTATAAACAGGTAAAACAAAAAATCGACGCAAAATTCCGGGTACTTGCGTTTTGGATGCGGGTCCATTGAATTCTATTACATCCAAAACACTGTTTTTGGCCTGGCAAAAAAAATCTGCAGTTGTGTTTAAAATCGTTTTTCACAAACCCTCAAAATGCCTTCAGACGCCAAAGATTTCCACGTTTCAGACGCGGTACCAGCGTTTAGCCGCATTTTAGTTTAGAAGCGTTTTTAAAGGTGACCTATTTTTTTACATTGATAAACTCCAAATTTATGGCAAATGAGAAAAAAACAATATATATATATATATATATATATATATATATATATATATATATATATAATGAAATTGCTTCCATTGCATTGTGGACAATCCACAACTTGGGGCAGCTGACGTGGCAAGTGGACAATCCACAACTTGTGGCAAGTGATGTGGCAAGTGACACGCTAAATACAACTACACTGCTGCTCTCAGCTGCTGATATCACTCTGGTCTCACTAAATAGCTAAAATCGTAAATAATACTGTTTTTTGAGCTTAGGGCGGCTCCTTATCATATACACGCAAATGTGGTAAAACACGGCATGCAAACGCCACAAAGCGCGTCTTTCTAAACGCCACTTTCAACCTTAGTTCAGAACACTTTGCACCAGCGTCCCGTCTACATGGGGCCTAAAAACGCCTATGCCATTTACAGCTCAAAAACGCCATGGTGGCCATGAGGCCATAGGCTAACATGGAGAGATGTTTTTAAGCTGCAAAAAACGCTCAAACAAGCGGCTTGAAAAATGTCCGTGTGCATGTAGCCTTATATTAACCACTTGCGCACTGCCCAGACCAAGTTTCACATTTCAGCGCTGATGCAATTTTAATGACAATTGCGCACTCATACAACACTGTAACCCAATGAAAATGTTTTATTTGTTGGCACACAAATAGAGCTTGCTTTTGGTGCTATTTGATCACCTTTGTGTTTTATTAAAAAAAATTTTCTATAAATACAAAAGACCGAGTTTAAAAAAAAAAAAAAAGGATATTTTACCCACTTCAGCACTGGGCCTATTCTGGCACTTCTCTCCTTCATGTAAAAATCATAAATTTATGGCTATAAAATTACTTCTAAACACCAAACATTATATATGTTTTTGGAGCAGACACCCTAGGGAATAAGATGGCGGCCATTGCAAATTTTTATCTCGCTCGGTATTTGCGCAATAAATTTTCAAACGCCTTTTGTTTGCTAAAAATATTACAAAACAGTAAAGTTACGGCTAATTTTTTGGTATAATGTGAAAGATGTTGTTATGCTGAGTAAATAGATACCTAATGCCGCGTACACACGACCGCTTTTCATGTCAAGAAAAAAAACGTCGTTATTTTTCTTGTTTCCTCTCAAGCCTGCCTTGCCTACACACGATCGTGCAAAAAACTGATCTAGCAAAGCGCGGTGACGTCCAACACGTACGACGGCACTATAAAGGGGAAGTTTCATTCTGTTTGCGCCACCCTTTTGGCTGCTTTTGCTGATTTCGTGTTTCCGCTTGTTAGTAAAAGTTTGGGAAGAGACGATTCGCGCTTTTCAGTCTTCGTGCTTGAAAGATCGTTTTCGGGAGTTCAGTTTGTGCTTGTGGGTTCGTATCTGGCTTTCAGTGCGTGTAGTGAGTTCGTATCTGTTTTTGCAGTGCGTTCTTGTCCGCGCGTTACTGTTTTTCAGCTCGTTCTTCATAGGCCTTGCTGTTCTTCAGTGCGTTCTTTTAGTTCGTTCTGATTAGACGACCGTTTTGAAGCCATGTTGCGCGTACGTTCTTGTCGCCGAGATCGTGCTGTGCTTGCTGCTGGGCTTGTTGCTATGTCCCAGATCCGGTCCATGAGGAGGGTGAGAAGGAGTTCATGGACCAAGAATTGGTTGCTCCAGAGGGACCAATTATGTCATATGCCTCTGCTGCGGGAGATCCGGGAGAATAACCCTGATGATTTCAGGAATTTTCTTAGGATGTCTGACCCCGTTTTTCAGCAGCTCTTGGCTTTGGTGTCCCCCTATATCACCAGGCAGGACACCGTTATGCGGGAAGCCATTACTGCTGAGCAGAGGCTCATCGCCACGTTGCGATACCTTGCGACTGGGAGAAGCTTGCAGGACCTCAAGTTCTCGACAGGCATCTCCCCCCAGGCTCTGGGCGTCATTATCCCAGAGACCTGCTCTGCCATTATCCAGGTCCTTCAGGAGGACTATCTTAAGGTAAGTTTTCTTCTTTATAAACATCACAATCTATGTATTTTTATGCTTGCTAATGTATAGTATATTTTGTACTGTCTCTAATTACCATGATTTGAATATGCTGTGAATGTCCCCTTTGTCCCCCTGCATGTTGTAAGCTTTGAATGTTCTATGTTTTTGGGCTACATGCATATTTTTGGGTCAAGCAATCTCCAGCATTAGATCCTGGGCCCAAACACACCTAGCCTAGTCAATCCTCATTTTAGTTTTGTACGCTCCATTGTAGTGCTTAGATTGCCTGATTCCCCCCCCCCCCTAATTTTTTAAGTTTGTCTAATCTACCCAAATAAATTACATCGTACTATAGATTTTAATTATGATGTCCCCAACTCATCTCAACCCCTCCACCCTCTCCGAATTTCTCAGGTCCATTAGAGTGGGTGATGTTTTTGTTGCTTATTTTTCTATCTTATTCAAGCGGACCTCCATCCTAAATTTTGTGGGTCCGCTCATTGTAACCCTCCCCCGGTGTCAAAATTGACACCTTTCATGGGGGAGGGGGATGAAGATACCTGTTTAAGCCAGGTATTTTCACCCACATCCGGGAGTCATCTCTGGGGCAAATCTGTTTGAGCCAAGTCACTTCCCGCAGAAGACCCGTAGTGTTCTTGGAAACACTTGTCTCACACAACACAGGATAACCAGTCTGAACTGCGCAGCGCTTCTCGTGCATGTGCGTTTGGGAACCGGGCAGTGAAGCCGCAAGGCTTCTCTTCCTGGTTCCCTCACCAAGGATGGCAGAGGGGGCAGCAGAGTGACGAGCAATTGTTCGTCCTCTTGCTGCGGACGTTGCTGGACTCCAGGACAGGTAAGTGTACAATTAGCAAACCTCTGCAGCTGCTGTAGCTGGAGCTGCTGTGTTATTTTATAGTATTTTGGCTGCGTAGCTCCGCTCTAAAATCCTCCTTCCAAATTAATGCTATCCTGATGTTTTGCCCAGAGTGTTTTGTGCTAACATGATTGCAATGTATAGGTACTAATTTTTTATTTTTTTTTCCTTTGACTCCACAGTTACCATCGACGCCACAGGAATGGCAGAATGTGGCATCTGATTTTTCTCAGCAGTGGAACTTTCCCAACTGTGGAGGAGCCATTGATGGCAAGCACGTCCGCATCGTGCCACCAGCCCATTCTGGGTCCTTTTTTTGGAATTACAAAGGCTTCCACAGTATTGTGCTCATGGCGGTGGTGTCTGCGAACTATGAGTTCCTATTTGTTGATGTTGGGAAAAATGGGCGGATGTCTGATGGTGGTGTTTTCGCCCAGACAGAGTTTGCAGACTGTCTTCTTTCAGAGGACCTGGCATTGCCACCTGCTGAAGATAATGAACATGGCCTCCCGTTTGTGTTCCTGGCAGATGAGGCTTTTGCGCTTGGACCACATTTGATGAGGCCTTTTCCCCAAAGGTCCCTCACCCCTGAGAGGAGGGTGTTTAATTATCGTCTGGCCAGAGGGCAAAGGGTGGTGGAAAACGCCTTTGGCATCATGGCCAGTCGCTTCCGGCTTTTTCTGACTGCAATAAACATGGCGGAGTATAAATGGAACCATTTGGTCATGTGTTGTTGTATACTGCACAATTTTTTAATCAAACACTCCACAAATTATCTTGCTACAGTTGACCTTCAGGGCACACAGGGTTTGGATGGACCATTGCCAGCCCAGTTAGCTGGCCCTACAGGCTTGGCCCCCCAAAGCGGCCGTGATGTGCGGCAACGCTATGTCGAATATTTTATGGGTAGGGGGGCCATTGCAATGCCTGATCAGTTTTAAATCAATTTTGCTCATAATAAAAAATAATATACTGAAAACATCTTGTTTGCTTTTCTTTTGTTGTATTTGTTCTTTCTTCTAGGTCAGTGATGGTGAACCTTCCACTCCAGATGTTTTTCAACTCCATTTTCCATGATGCTCAACCACACTGCAGAGTGCCTGAGTAACATTAGAAATGTAGTTCCAAAACATCTGGGTTGCCAAGGTTCACCATCACTGTCCTCGGTTATACTAGTGCAGTTGTAGTCCCATGTTTTTTCCTAACAAGTAAATTACAAGCATTTATAGAGTCTAAACACACACATTTTTTTTTGGGGGGGGGGGCAACATTGATATAAGAAGCCACACATTGTTTATTGATTAAAATTTTTTATGATTATAAAATTGGTAAGGTTTGTATCAAAATATAACCCAAATTTTTTTGGGAATTTATAAAATATTTGCTTTTTACAACTCAGTACAAAAATGTACAACACGAACAATATCCCTTTATAGAAATAAAACATTTCCCCCCCAAAAAATAAACATTTTTTTTAGAATATATACAAGTTTTAAACACTCACAAGAATATGCTCATTTTTTTTAAGTTTTGTCTCCATCATTTTGTTTGTTTGGTACATCTGGACCAGGTTGTGTTTTATGGTTTGAACCTCTCGAGAGCAGACCCTCACTTCTTCAAGCAACATCTGGGCAGTGGCTCTGGTGAAGGTTGCTGTTGCCGCAGGCATTAAAGCCCCTTTAAGTTGTGAAAAGAAAATATCTTACTAAATATACAGGCCAACATCTATTACGTGAGGCTGTGGTGTATGACACTGACCTTGTGAGTTGCCATTTCCCTCTTCTGCCACATCCTGCATTTGTGGGTCTTGAGTTGGTGGTGCGGGGTTTGCAGCCTCGTGTCTCTTAGCTCTTTGAATCCCTAGGAGATATAACCAAAAGGTAGACTTGTGTAACTAAATATATTTAGACGTGAAAGAGGAATATTAATCATTCTTGGAAAGTGTGTTACAATTGTATTACTGTTAATTTTGGAGAAGATGAACACATGATTGTATCCATTTCCCAAGATGGTAGATTAATCTCTTTAGGTCATGTTTCACACATGGAAACACAACAGGTATCCACTGGATCACCTGTGTGTGACACCATCAAAAGGTTGTTCTTGTGGCCCACACTTGTGCTAATGAGTCCAGATGTGTAAGCAGCTGCTGAGCATACTCTTGTAAACGTACACTGAATCTAGTTACATTAGCCAAATCTAATTACCAACAACTACACAAACATGTTTATAATTACTTCTCACATAAACATTTCATGATGTCCTGTTTCATGTTCTTGGGCACAAGAATCCAACGTTGAAATCCTCGTTCAATACCACCCAAACGATGTTTTGGTGGAATGCATTGCTAAAAACATTTGAACCTGCCGATTATTTTGTGATTGATAAAATGTCGTTCGAACAATGATGAATCGTGGCAAAAGCTTGTGATTGAGTGAACGTTTGAACGACCATTTATACGATCGATTCGTGTGGCCAAAAACATGAAACATGACATTTTTCACTGTAATACATACATTATTTTAAAAACACATGCAACACCACGTTATTAGGCAAAATCACATTTAATGTTAATCTACTTACTTTTTTTGATGACTTTTTTTATCTTTTTATATTGATCCGGCTCACGCAACTTAATGTCCGACCATCGTTTCCGGATCTGTTCCCGCGACCTGCGAACCCCAAATTTTTCAAAGAGCGTTTTGACCACTTTATCCATGATCTTGGCCTTCACTTGATTTGGCTTTTTGTAGGGCCCATGTTTGGCGTCGTAATCATCCCGGAGCAATATGGTGACCATCTCCACCATCTCCCCAAAGCTCATGTTAGTGGCTTTATACCTTCTGGGTCGGTGCCTGCTTTCTTCCCCACTTTCCACATCCTGTTGATTCGCCGCCATGTTTACACTCTCCGTCATTAAGGAGTAGCGAGAAGGGGCGGGGAAAGTAGTGTAACGAACGTCAGGGGCGGGAAAGCGTGCGGAGCGTCACGCATGCGCACTGTATATAACTCCAAAAAACATCATTGAAAGTGACGTTCAGTGAGTGGAAGAAGGTCGGAGGAGACGAACGTGTAGATCGCGGGTACGTAAAAATTTTCTTACTTGATATGGCTGTGTCCAGGAGCATTAAACCTATAAACATTCATTCACTGTATGTTCGGGGCCGAAGTTGGGCAATATGCATGTAACTTGGCGCTTGCTTCCCGTGCTGTTAGTACTGGCCGTGCACAAAGTGTCATTTTTGAATTGGGACTAAACTTTGAAAAGTCAATCGCGGCTCTAAATGAATTCTTGCCTCCCGGCAAATGGCAAGACTTTGAAAACTGATTTGTACCTGAAAACAAAAAACCTGGGGTTCCCCCAAATTCGAGTTGCAGGCCCTTCAGGTCTGTCAAGGATTTTAAGGGGAACTCCACCCCCAAATCAAGAAAAAAAAGGGCGTGGAGTCCCCCCCAAAATCCACAACAGACCCTTTATCCGAGCATGCAACCTGGCCGGCCGCAGGGGAAGAGGGGGGGACGAGAGCGGCCCCCTCCCTCCTGAACCGTACCAGGCCACATGCCCTCATGTTGATGGGGACAAGGGCCTCATCCCCACAACCCTTGCCCAGTGGTTGTGGGGGTCTGCGGGCGGGGGGCTTATCGCAATCTGGAAGACCCCTTTAACAAAGGGGACCCCCAGATCCCGGCCCCCCCTATGTGAATTGGTAAGGGGTACATTGTACCCCTACCATTTCACGAAGAAAGTGTACAAAATGGAAAAAATTACAGTAGTCAGTTTTTGACAATTCTTTTAATTTTTAGTTTGGCTTTCTTCCATCTTCTTCCTTCTTCTTCTTTTCTCGCTTCGTGTTTCTTCCTCCATCTTCCTCTTCATCTTCCTTCTTCCTTCGGTGTTCTCGTCCGCATCTTGCTCCGGGTTCTTCTTTCTCCGGCCGCTCCGTTTGAATTGGAGGTTCCGCTGTGGGACGCTCAGTTCATCAGTTCTCCTCTTGGTCCGGCGACCCCGCCTCCCTCTGACGCACAGAGATTTCACAGGTACTTTCCCCGTGCAGTCAGAGGGGGGCGGGTCCCCCGGCTCGCAGCGGACCTAGAGGAGAACTGCCTAACTTTGCGTCACACAGCGGGAAACTCAAATTCAAACGGAGCAGCGGGAGAACAAAGAAGAAGCCGAAGCAAGATGCGGACGAGAAGCCCGAAGCAAGAAGGAAGATGAAGATGAAGAGGAAGATGGATGAAGAAACTCCAATGCAGAAAAGAAGAAGGAAGAAGATGGTTGAAAAACAAAACCAATAATAAAGGAATTGTCAAAACCCGTGTAGTGTCATTTTTCAGATAATGCCATTTTTTAAGGTGAAATGGTAGGGGTACAATGTCCCACATTACCATTTCACATAGGGGGGGGCGGGATCTGGGGGGCCCCTTTGTTAAAGGGGTCTTCCAGATTCAGATAAGCCCCCCGCCCGCAGACCCCCACAACCACCGGGCAAGGGTTGTGGGGATGAGGCCCTTGTCCCCATCAACATGGGGACATGCTCCCCATGTTGAGGGCATGTGGCCTGGTACGGTTCAGAAGGGAGGGGGGCTGCTCTCTCGTCCCCCCCTCTTCCCCTGTGGCCGGCCAGGTTGCGTGCTCGGATAAGGGTCTGTTATGGATTTGGGGGGGGGGGGACTCCACGCCATTTTTTTAGGGAATTTGTGGGGGAGTTCCCCTTAAAATCCTTGACAGACCTGAAGGGCCTGGTATGGATATTTGGGGGAACCACAATGCTTTCCCAATGTTTGTATCAATGACTTTTCTAGGTATTGCAATTGACAGGAGACAACAATTAATTATACCCAGGAGTGAATTTAGGGTTAATTTAAATGTAATAAAAAATGTCACTTGGTGCAGGGACAGTTCGAGGTACTCCTTTATTTTTGGGGAGTCCTTTTATTCACCCTATTTACAGGGCTTAATCTACTTAAATGGGGTTTGGTTTCGGGTAAAGTCAGGTCACAAACTCTTGCTTTTTACAAAGTTAGCTAAAAAGAGTTCAACACAAACATCCAGGTGTCCACTCAACTCTATGATGACTGATCAATTGCTACGTTAGTGGCCTATATATGGTTAGAAAGATTGGGAGTAGTCCTGACTGACATTCCTTTTTTGGTTTTGGGTTTTGAATTGCACAGATAATGAAGGCATTTAAGGACCCCGATTTTATGCTGGAATTCCTCCAAAGATGGAAGAATCTTCCAATTTTATGGGAGACGAAAAATAAAAATAATAAAAATAAAGAAGCCAGGAAGAGAGCACTGGAGACCTTGCTGGAATTTGTGAAAACTCAGATCCCCACAGCAACACTACAGGATCTGAAGAACAAAATTGGGACCATTAGGGGCACATACCGGGCTCAAAGGAATAAAGTTCAAAAATCCCTGCGGACAGGAGCAGGTGCAGAGGACCGATACATACCAAATCTGTGGTACTATCAGCACCTGAGTTTCCTAGATGAACATCTGGAATCCAGGGAATCACTTTCCAGCCTTCCACCCAGAACGACCTCCAGCCTTCCTTGCAGCCAACCCTCCAGCCAACCCTCCAGCCTTCCCTCCAGCATTCCATGCAGCCAAACCTCCAGCCAACTTGAGGTCTCTTTGGAGGAACAACCTCAAGTCCTGGAGGAGCCGGATTTAAATATTTGGAGCCAGGTATAATATTTCACAAAATATTTAGAGTAATAAAAGTTGAATGTTGAAAAAGTTAAAAAAAAAGTGTGAAAAATGTTAACAGTTTCAAAAAAGTGTCTGACATATCAATAGACAGCAGTGGCCACAAATTAAGGGCACCAAAAAGAAATATACTGATGTCAGAATGATTGACTTTAATATTTATTAGCATTCAATTACCAAATGTCATGAGGAGACAAATGTGTGTGAAAGATGAAGGCAAAACTAACTCGATGTACCATTTTTTTACAGGATGAGGAGACAGGCCCCAGTGGGAGACACGAGGAGGCAGGTGCCACTGGAAGCCAGGAGGAGGCAGGCCCCAGTGGGACCCAGGAAGAGGCAGGCCCCAGTGGGACCCAGGAAGAGGCAGGCCCCAGTGGGACCCAGCACAACACCAGGCCCCAGATCCCTCTGCTGCGGATTCCTGCAAAAAGATCTAGGAGGCTGGTTCAAATGGAGGAGGAGACACAGGCCCTAATTAGGGAGGCTACTGCTGCACTCCGAGAGCCCCCCACCGCTGCAGAGGGATTTGCTGCCCTTATTGGGGAGAAACTGCCACAAATGGGACTGGACCAGAGGCTGAAATGTGAAACCCTTATATTGAAGGTGGTCAATATGGGCCTGTTGAACAAACTAAAGGAGTTCACAGACGTTGTGGACCTTTCCTATTTTTTTGCACAAGTTCCTGCCCCACTCCATGCTCCTGCCCCACTCCATGCTCCTGTCCCAGGCCCTGCTCCCGTCCCAGACCCTGCTCCTGCTCCAGTCCCTCCTCCACGGACACAGCCTCCAAGGAAGGCTGCAGGGAAGGTCAAACAAAAAAGACGAAAATTAACCCAGGATATGTGCCTCACATGGGGCCAGTTTTGGTCTTCACATGCTTTGGTGTTTGCTGTGGTGATCTGGGTGTGCACTAATTTCAGCAGGGTCTCCAGTGCTGTCTTCCTGGCTTCTTGATTTGTAGTTTACATATGGTTTTGTTTTGGTTTACCTTTTAATTTGTTATTAGGCCATAATAAATGTGATTTTTTTTTTGAAGATACAAAATTAACATGTGTTTTTCTTCTAAATAGCCAGTTTGTAAGTGAGTAGGCAGGGACAGTGGATAAAAAATTGAGAAATTAACAAGGGACACTAACCTCATTGAGGCAAAATTAGCATAAAGAATAATGTTGTGGTAACTTGACACACTCCAAAATAGCAAATAATATGTAAAAACAGTCTAAAATCTAAGACCACAAATTTAAGCACAAAAAAAATAAAAATTAAAAATTAAAAAGTTTTGGGTATTTAGGGAGATCTGGCTCCCCAAAATAGAGATTAATCATGATAAAACAATAAATCATAAAGACTAAAGATTGTCCTAACTCTGGGAGAATATCAGCAGCAAGAGAATTGGAATATTGCAGCATTAGAACGAAGAAAAGAATGCGCTGCATTAAACGATGTAATAATTTCATGCATGACGAATGTGCCATCTCCATTCCGAACAGTAGTTTTACCAGAACGAGCACTCCCTTCTCCTCACTTGCTTCTGATCATGCACGCTTTTTTAACGTCGTTAAAGCCTACACACGATCATTTTTCATGATGAAAAAAACGACGACCTGAAAAACGGCGTGAAAATTTAGAACATGTTCTAATTTTTCTCGTCGTTTTTAATGCCGTTTTTCTCGTTGGAAAAAACAACATAAAGCCCACAGACGATCGGTTTTCTCGGCGAGAAAAAAAAATGACGTTATTCTCGTCGAGAAAAGCGGTCGTGTGTACGCGGCATAACACGTCACTCATAGCATGACACCAAACTTCAGTAATTAAAAATCTCCCTAGGCGATGCTTTAAAATTTTTACACGTTACCATTTTGGCATTACAGAGGAGGTCTAGTGCTAGAATTGTTGCACTCGTTCTAACGCACGCAGCAATAACTCACATGTGTGGTTTGAACGGCGTTTACATATGTGGGCGGGACTTACGTGTGTGTTCGATTCTGAGCGCGAGCTACCGGGGACATGGGTGTTTTTTCGTATTTTTGCTTATTTTTTTTATTTTGTTTTTTTACTTTTTTGTATTTCTTACTCTTTTTTTTATTTTTTTTGGATCACTTTTATTCCTATTACAAGGAATGTAAACATCCCTTGTAATAGGAATGTGTGTGACAGGTCCTCTTTATGGAGAGATGCAGGGTCAATAAGACCCCGCATCTCTCCTCCAGGCTGGAAAGCATGATATTGGTCCAAAAAAATCACCAATCTCATGCTGACAGCCGAGATCACGGCTTGGTTAACATACGGGAACACGGCGTGATGTCATAACGTCGTGCCCGCGCCTCCGACGGTCAGAGAGATGACTGATGACCATCTGGTCACCAGTCATCTCAAAATCGTTCTCCGAGCCCCAGATGGCATGGGAGAGCCCGGAGAAGCACTGGATGGCGGCAAGAGGGGGGGGAACGTCCCCTCCCCCCGCCTATAAGAGCAATCAAGCGGCGGAACTGCCACTATGATCGTTTTTAGTGTGCACAGAATCGCCGGCTGAAAAGAATGATATCTGAATGATGCCTGCAACTGCAGGCATCATTCAGATGTCACCGCCCAAAGCCAAGGATGTCATTTGACGGTGGGCGGTAGGAAACTGGTTAATATTTTTAAAAAAGGTAATTTTTCTTCTTCATTGATGTACACTAATGAGACTGCACTGATGGGCACCGATAAGGTGGCAAGGGTGGGCACTGAGAGGTGGCATTGCTATTTGGCACTAGTGGGCAGTGAGAAGTGGCACTGCTAGGTCGCAATGATAGTTGGCAGTGATGGGCACTGATAGGCAGCACTGCTAGGTGCCACTGATTGGCACCAGTGGTGGGCATTGATAGGTGGCACTGGCAGGGGCTACTAATTGTCACAAATGATGCAGAATTGCCTCTTCCTCTTCGGGCCCCATGTCCCTTGCACATAAGCCGGTGATTGCCTTTTTTTTATGCTCACGCTGTCATCACAAGGAGAAAACAAAAACCATTACCCAGCTTTTGTTTACATCACGTGATCAGCTGTCATTTGCTGACAGCTGATCACATGGTAAAGGGCAGGGATCGGGCCCCTTACTCGGATCTGTCATCACCTGAGTCTCAGTGACTCTGTGACCACAGCGCGCGCAAAGGGGAGGACGTTTATTGACGGACTCCCGACCATTGAGGACCATGCCGTGGCCGTCGATCAGTTATAGCGCTGATCTCAAGTGATTAAAGAGGGTCTAAATGGGCCATTGACATGCATCACAATTGAACTTAGGAATGAGTCTTTGAAAAGTTAAACTAAATAATTTGGCCACTTTATCCTTCCAAATAATTCACTTCCTGTCACATAGCCACACAGGAAGTGAGGGAAAATCCCTAAAAATGTCTTTCCTTGGGGACACACAGGTCAGTCTAAATACTTTCCCCATTATGCACATTGCACTCCAGCATATTGCGGGGTACACCCCAAATTATTAGGTATTTTGGACTTTGGGGTTTATTTACTAAAGGCAAATCTACTTTGCACTACAAGTGCACTTGCTGTATATCTGAGGGGGACATGCAAGCCAAAAAAATACACCATTTTTGCTTTTACATGATTGGAACAGCCAATCACCAGTACTTTCCCTCAGATTTTCAGCAGCTACACTTTTACTGCAGAGTGGATTTGTCTTTACTAAACCCCAAACTATACATTGATTTGGGGTGTACACAACAAAGTGCTAGAGTGCAATTTGCTCAATGGGGACACTAGTTAGATTGATCCCCAAGAAAAGACATTGGTAGGGTTTTACCTTCACTTCCTGTTTAGCTGTGTGACAGGAAGCGAAGCCAATTTTAAGAAAAGGAGACAAAGGCCAAACTACAAAAAAAAAAAAACACACGCAGGGGTTCTAACACTTACTTTGTTTCCCTCAAAATGCCCACAATTAGAATTGTATTGCCTTGAGCTATTTTTAAGTGCAGTGCTCTAAATCAGTGCTTCTCAAGTACCCCCAACAGGCCATGTTTGCAGGTATTCCTTCATCTTGCACATGTGCTTTAAATCACAGTCAATGGTTTTGATTTTTGGACAGCAATTCTCGATAAGATAAATTCACAAAACATGTCCTGTTGGGGGTACTTGAGGACTGAGGCTGAGAACCACTGCAGTAAAAAAAAAGGAAAAATTGAATACTTACCGCTCTGTATATTTCATTTCCTGGTGACGCTCCATGGCAGCACACAATACATGCATATGCTAGCATGAAGGCACCAGATTAGACAAATCACACCAGTTTTGTTTTGACATGCCAATCAGCTGTCACATTTGTTGCAAAGAAAACACAAAACAAACATCAAAACTTTGCATCAAATTTTATTGGTCAACAAAATAAAAAGGGAAGGCAGAATAAAAAACATGAAGGTCAATTTGAAACAGTTACAGACTCAACATCTTGAGAAATTTTTGGCCAAAAAAAAAAAGGCAGCAGACAATTAAATCAAAGTGAACAAACGACACACATTAACAACATCAGAATTATTTCAGGGGAACATTTCCCCCACACAAAAAATATACAATCCACAAAATAAACCAAACACCTGTTTTGCAAAGACATAACAAATAAAATACATGTGTTACAAACTCGATAAGGACACCAACATGTACATTTTGCCCCCCACACACACTTGCCTCTTCTCAGGGCAAGCGAACGAATGTTCCCTCTGAGCTTTATATAACATATGTTTGTGAGCTAATGAGGCAATTGAAAACACATGCACAGTCCATGAAACATCCAAAATGCAAGTTCACTCAATGTAGAGACTGAAATTCGAAGTGGGTACACCTGTTAAGGATGTCCTTCAATTACTAACCCATAAAACACTCTCTGAGCATGCCCAGAAATACCCAGGTGCTGTTCACACACAAAAAGCACCCAAAAAAAAAAACTAACTGGCTGGGCATGTGCAGAACAACACCAATGCAGCTAGCAAAAAATAACCCCCCCCCCTCCCCCCGTTCAAAATTAAGCACATCATCCAGCATGCTACAAAATTAGAGATGGGACAATCACCCCTCCCCCCCGCCAACAAATGCCATTGCAGTCTATGGGAACTGACTTGTTAATTTTGCTAGTCCCCACTTGGCTGGCTTATCTTCTAGTTATTGGCCTTAAAATGGGGGCCCAGGTCCCACCCTAAGGGACATATATCAATGTCACCAATTTGGAAAACACCAAAAACAAAACAAGGAGAAGTGCCTTTAAATATGCCAAATTGCTTAAGGGCCATTTCACACCACATGCAGTGCATTGCATTTTTTATGCATCCAAAATGCATGGAAAGTTGGTTATATGGTTCTAAATGGCAGTGTTTGTTCCAGTGCGTTCCAGTTCCACCAAAAAAGTAGAACATGCTGCATTTTACCTGCACTGGAATGTACTGGAACGCATCAAAACGCATCATAAACGCACTGGAACGCACAGGAACACACCTAAATGCACCAAAAATGCACTGGAACACACTTGTCCTTATCTATAGTTAATAAAAAAGAGGGATGAAAAAAAGCACTGGACTGCATCAAAAACATACCAAAAATGCACTGGAACACATGAAAAACGTGCATGCAGAAAAGCACCTGGAACGCATCCGGATTGTGTTTCTATGGTGTGAACTGGCCCTAGTTCACACCATAGAAACGCAGTCTGGGTGCGTTCCAGGTGCTTTTCTGCATGCGCGTTTTTGACACATTCCAGTGCATTTTTAATGCGTTTTTGATGCAGTCCAGTGTTTTTTTCCCCCTCTTTTCACTTAGGACAAGTGTGTTGCAGTGCGTCTTGGGTGCATTTAGGTGCGTTCCGGTGCATTCCAGTGCATTTTTGGTACGTTCCGTTGCGTTTTTGTACCTAAAAAATGCAGCATGACCAATTTTTTTTTGGATTTCTGAAACGCACTGGAACGGACTGCAGTGGTGTGAACTATGCCTTTGGCATTAATGTGATCAACTTTCTTTGCGTTTTTCAGGCATCAAAAAAACACACTGCACTGCATCTGGTGTGAACTGTCCCTAAATATCATACCGGGGGGTGTCTATAGTATGCCTGTAAAGTAGCGCATGTTTTCCATGTTTATAACAGGTGGAGAGCAAAATGACATTTCTAAAGAAAAATAATAGTAATTTAAAAGTCCTTGCGGCTGTAATGAATTGCTGGTTCCCGTCAATACAGATAAAAGTCATTGAAAGTCTTTGATTACACAAAAAAAAAGCGTGGGGGTTCCCCCAAAATCCATAACCAGGCCCTTCAGGTCTGGAATGGATATTAAGGGGAACCCCGCTGCAAATTTTAAAAAAAAATGACGTGGGGTTCCCCCCAAATATCCACACCAGGCCCTTCAGATCTGGCATGGATTTTAAGGGGAACTCCACCCCAAATTTTTTAAAAAAATGGCGTGGAGTCCCCCAAAAAATCCACACCAGACCCTTATCCGAGCACGTAACCTGGCCGGCCACAGGGGAAAAGGGGGGGACGAGAGCGGCCCCCCTCCCTCCTGAACCGTACCAGGCCACATGCCCTCAACATGGGGAGGTTGTCCCCATGTTGATGGGGACAAGGGCCTCATCCCCACAACCCTTTCCCGGTGGTTGTGGGGGTCTGTGGGCGGGGGGGCTTATCGGAATCTGAAAGACCCCTTTAACAAAGGGGACCCCCAGATCCCGGCCCCCCTGTGTGAAATGGTAATGGGGTACAAATGTACCCCTACCATTTCACAAGGAAAGTGTCAAAAATGTAAAAAATGACAAGAGCCGGTTTTACGTGTAGAGAGTTCACAGACTTGATTCCTAATTAAAGCCAGATGGCGGAAAAAGGAATATTAGGAATATTGCAACACAGAGAAGATTCCTCAAAGGTGATTCAGAGTGCTTGTAGATGAAACTGATAGTGAATTCTTAAAGTGCTTCCTTCACCACATATGCAGGCCGCTCACCTCAATATATGGGTCTCTGAACCAACAGAAGACCAAATGCACATTCCCCTCTGGGGCAGTATCCAGAAATAAATGTTGTCTCCACATCACTTCTGTGATATCATCAGATGGTCAATCATTCCTTCCCATATACTTGGCAGTCAGCAATCATGCAAGAAATCAATTGAACAGACATAATGCTCTCTGTTTTAAATATGATCATCACATTTATTGGTATAAAAGAAAACACTCACATAAAAAGCACTGATCCCAGTGATAGGTATAAAAGCCTCTGGTATAAATAAATAAAAGCCTCTGGTTTAGATGAACAGCATCCCTCTACACGTCCAAGGTGGGTAAAGGCAACTGATGTCACACGGTGGTCCTGTCCACACGCACGAGTGTCGTCCCAAGGGCGGGACTTCATCAGCGTATCACGGGACTGTAGTGTGCGTCATATATATACCCCTGTAGATTACCAATTTGTTGGTGAATAGTTACCCATCAGTCGCGTCATCCTCTCCATACAGGCACTTCCGGGTTCCAAGTCACATGACCACTAACACCCAATCAGAACCTGCGTTGGTCTGAGTGGAAGAGAGCAGTACCTCCATCACTAGGTTACATCCCCCACTGGCTGTCATTCAGGAGCGTGATGTGTCATCATGTGACCATCACATGTGACCACTTTTAGCCAAACGCGGCCGCTGTATATACAACATGGGGAAAGAGCCATAGCCACATCTGCGGTTATAGTGCTGTCAGAACGTATTTCATTCGCCCAGCACTTAGGACGTAATACATCATAACGTCCGCCCATGTTGGTAGCGGTAACTATAGTGACTAAAGCCCACCACATCATAACAATCCAAGCCACCATATAAAACCGCCTGATGGGCATACCACATTATAATGCTCCGCCTTCCACTGCTAACCCTATACGATCAGCAGAGGTATACAGGGGGCAAATATAACCACTTAAAAACAGTGATTATCAATACTCAATAAGATCGTAAATTAACCCTTACCTAATTCTCTCCATAGTTAGGGCATATAGATGAGAATCTAAAAATACTGGGCCAAATCATACGTCAAAATGGTCAAATACTTCAATGGGCAGCCATCACAGGTCATAATCCCATAGGGGATAACTAGATCCCCCAAAAAACCTTCTTAAAGGGAAAAAAATGTAATTTAATTTTGTGACATCATATGCCCCACCCACCAGAGACGTGCAGAACGATATGCAATAATTAAATAAGCTAACAGATCTAACAGAACTATAACTAAACAAAAATAAAACGATCAGAAATAAAACAATTCAGGTCGAATTCGACATTGAGTCCTAAAGGGACCCCTACCTTTGTCTCATACACCCAAAATTATTCCCGTCTACTTAATTTCCTAATAAAATTCCCTCCCCTCCAATGGTTGGTGACCTTTTCGATCCCCCAGAATTTCAATTTAGCGGGGCTCCGTTTATGAAACAATCTAAAATGCTTGGAAACATTGTGGGTAATAAGACCTTTTTTAATATTATTTACATGTTCCCCAATTCTAACATGTAGGGGCCTGGACATTCTCCCCACATATTGTAACCCACAGCCACATTCCATCATGTACACGACCCCCTCAGTACTGCATGTTTTAAACTGTTTAACTTGGTAATTTCTATTAGTGGCAAATGCTGTAAACTCTTTGCGTTTCTTAAGATTACACCTCGTCTGTCTGCACGCCGGACATTTACCACATGCATAGAAACCTGTAAGGAAATTAAAGATCCTCTTTTCAAACACCACCGGTGGGTCTATAACCCCAGGCGCCAGCTTATCTCTCAAAGAGGGAGCTTTTTTGTAGACAAACTGGGGACGTTCCGGTAATACTGAACCCAGGACCATATCCTGCTTGAGGATCGGCCAGTGTCTTTGTACGATCTTCTCAAATTTCTTATGTTGAGCATTATACTATAAACACATCCTCATATTAGGATGAATGTTTTTATTGGGCTTAGGAATATTTGCCACCAGGTTATTCCTGTCCAATTTGCGAACGTTTTCCATCTCATCATGCAAAGATATTTTGTCATACCCCTTCTGCAAGAAGCGAGTAGCCAGAACTTGAGATTGTGAGATGTAATCCTCCTCAGAGGTGCAATTTCGCCTAAGGCAAATGAACTGGCCCTTAGGGATATTGCACAACCACTTGTTGTGATGACAACTTTCTATGGGAATGAATGCATTTATATCATTAGCCTTAAAATGATTTGTTTATTTTTATGTAAATTCTTTAATATACCACAGTCTAGCAGCAGGAAACCAAGGAGGTTTTCCAATATTTGGAAAAACGAGAAATCAAAATAGGTGATGTATTCTCTATTAATCCTATTAGGGGGGAAGTTAATGATGTAGCCCATACCTTTAGAAAACTAGGGCATGTTTTCGAGAAAAAGGTGAAAGCATGGTGGGAAATTGTTTCCTTTGAGCATTATTTATCAGCCAAATTAATTCCGAGAGGTCTGAGGTGGGAGATCCCTCCAAATGGTGGTCTGATGGATGATGAGGCTATGAAAGAATGGGGTGACTTTTTCACAGTTAAGGGTTTGGAACTCTTAGAACTCTTGCTTAGGAGAAAGCAAAGAAAAATGAAAATCTTAGAAATCCAAATCCGAGAGCTTAAGAATCTCCTCGAACCCCACAAAGACTCTGAGGAGTTCTTGAGACTGTCACCGGAACTCAAAAATAGATTAGTGAAATGGGACTCTGAAACTCAAAATAAGGAATAGAAAAAGTTCATTAGGGATTCTGAGGATTTCGGAAAGGGTAATGTGTTTAAATGGCAATTAAGTTCTGTGGACACAGCCAGTTCTCAAACATTACCAGTACCTTCCACCATGGAAAGCACTACAACTCCCCTACCCACGGCTAGTGGAAATAATGTATATGTGTATGATGACTCTGAGTATACATTTACAGGGACACCCCAGGACAATCAATACCAACTAGTCCAGCCCAACAGAGGGAAAAATAAAAGAGGGAGGGGTAAAAGGGGAGGTGCATATCAATCCCCACATAGGAATCATGATTATGAGGTACCCATTCGATACAATGGACAGCATAATGGCTATGGTCAATCACATAATTACCATCAGACTTATGATAATTAGAGTTGAGCGAACCCGAACTGTAAAGTTCGGGTTCGTACCGGACTTTTGGGTTTTTGGGTCCCGGACCCGAACCCGAACAATTGACTGTATGTTCGGGTTTGGGTCCGGTGTTCGCGATGCAATGGCACATTTTTAAAAGCTGCAGGGCAGCCAATAAACTTTAGTTTAACTGGTGTGCCCTTAGAAGCCATCACAGCCATGCCTACTAATGGCATGGCTGTGATTGGCCAGTGCAGCATGTGACCCAGCCTCTATATAAGCTAGAGGCACACAGCACAGCATGTCACTCTGCATTAGACAGTGTAGGGAAAGGTTTCTGGCTGCTGTTGCTGTGAGGGAGAGAATTACATGATAGGAGTCAGTCCTGATTGTAAAATAGATTCTAATTAGTCAGCAATCTACATGGATTTAGTTGTGTGGGTGCAGTGCACAAGCTTTTTACACTGCACTGAGAGAAAAGATAGACAGTGTAGGGCAAGGTTCCTGTTGCTGCTTTTAGGGAGAGAGAATTATCTAGGAGTCCAGATTCAGAAATCTATTCTAATAACTCAGCGATCTACATAGATTTACCTGGTTGGGTTGCAGTGCACAGTCTTTTTACACTGCCATGAGCCCAGTGCCAGAGGAAATATAACTTTTATCTGCAAGCTCAGTGCACCAGCACTGCATATGTTACTGTGAGATACACCGTTTACATACTCTGGGTGTATTCTGCTATTGCAAAAACACACATTTAGTGCAAAAAATATATATTTCGCAGTGTTTTCTGCATATCTGGAGGTGTGAGATACCCAATTTATATTTTTTTCTTCTATTGTGCTATTCAAATAAGAAATTTTTAGGGCAAAACATTTTTTTTTTAATAGCATTTTCTGCATTTCTGTAGGTGTGAGATACACCATTTACATTCTCTGGGTGTATTCTGTTATTGCAAAAACACACATTTAGTGCAAATAAAATAATATTTTGCAGTGTTTTCTGCATATCTGGAGGTGTGAGATACCCAATTTATATTTTTTTCTTCTAATGCGCTATTCAAATAAAAAATTTTTAGGGCAAAATTTTTTTTTTTAATAGCATTTTCTGCATTTCTGTAGGTGTGAGATACACCGTTTACATACTCTGGGTGTATTCTGCTATTGCAAAAACACACATTTAGTGCAAAAAAATATATATTTTGCAGTGTTTTCTGCATATCTGGAGGTGTGAGATACCCAATTGATATATTTTTCTTCTATTGTGCTATTCAAATAATTTTTTTTTAGGGCAAAAACATTTTTTTTGAATAGCATTTTCTGCATTTCTGTAGGTGTGAGATACACCGTTTACATACTCTGGGTGTATTCTGCTATTGCAAAAACACCCATTTAGGGCAAGATCCTAAATTTGGAAAATATGAGGAGAACGTCAAAGAAGGGACGTGGCCCCGGTTAGGTGCTGCTCGTGGAGCTCCTGTTGCAGGGAGAGGACGTGGTCAATCTGTGCCAGCTACACGCACAAGTGAAACACCTTCCTCAGGTGCGAGTAGGCGACAGAGCCTGCATCGGTATTTTGACGCGCCTAATGAGGCTGTACGAAAGTTGAGGCCAGGACAAGTACAGGCGATAGTAGATTGGGTTGCTGACAGTGCCTCCGGTTCCTTCACATTGTCTCCCACCCAGTCTCCTGATGAAAGATCAGAGTTGGCACCTGCAGCCGATGTCTATCAGTCTTTCACCTCACCCCCTTGCAAATCAGCCAAGCAGTCTGAGCCCCAAATCATGCAGCAGTCTATCTGCTTTTCGATGACTCTGTTAGCAGGGTTTCCCAGGGCCATCCACCTAGCCCTGCCCCAGAAGTGGAAGAGATTGTGTGTTCCGATGCCCAACCACTTATGTTTCATTATAAGTACATGGGAGGACCATCGCAACACGTCTCGGATGATGACGAAACACAGGTGCCAACTGCTGCTGCTTTCGCAATTGTGCAGACCGACAAGGAGGGCAGGGGTGAAGACTGGGTGGAAGATGATGTGGAGGACGATGAGGTCCTCAACCCCACATGGAATCAACGTCATGCAGGTGACCAGTGTAGTTCGGAGGAAGAGGCGGTGGTCGCACAGAGCCACCAGCACAGCAGAAGAGGGAGCAGGGTGCAAAAGCGGAGCGTCCGTCCCCTAGACAGTACGTCTGGTACTGCCCAACGCAGCAAGGGACCAAGCACACCAAAGCCAGGTCCAAGGAGTTCCCTAGCGTGGCAGTTCTTCAGACAATGTGCTGATGACAAGACACGAGTGGTTTGCACGCTGTGCAATCAGAGCCTGAAGCGAGGCATAAACGTTCTCAACCTGAGCACAACCTGCACGACCAGGCATCTAAGTGCAAAGCATGAGCTGCAGTGGAGTAGACACCTCAAAAACCAAGAAAGGTCTCTGGCTCCTCCTGCTTCCTCTTCTGCTGCAGTCTCGGCCTCTTCATCCACCTCTGTAGTGACAGTGGCACCTGCCAACCCGCAAACAGAGGATCTGCACGCAACACTAGCACCTGGGTCACCAACCATCTCCACAATGTCCCATGGAAGCGTTCAGCTCTCTATCTCCCAAACACTGGAGCGGAAGAGGAAGTACCCGCCTAGCCACCCGCGATCCCTGGCCCTGAATGCCAGCATTTCAAAATTCCTCGCCTTTGAAATGCTGTCATTCCGTCTGGTGGAGACGCAGAGTTTTAAAAGCCTGATAGCATTGGCTGTCCCAAGGTACATCGTGCCCAGCCGCCACTACTTTTCCAGGTGAGCCATCCCTTACCTGCACAACCAAGTGGGGGACAAAATCAGCACTGCACTGCGCAACGCCATCTGTGGCAAGGTCCACCTAACTACGCATGCGTGGACCAGTAATCACAGTCAGGGATGTTATATCTCCCTAACAGCACACTGGGTAAATGCAGTGGCGGCTGGGCCTGAGGCAGATAGCAGTTTGGCGCATGTCCTTCCACCACCGAGGATTGCAGGGTGCTTCAGTTTGCCTCCTGTTTCTAACTCCTCCTACTCCGCTTCCTCATCCTCTACCGCCTCCTCATTCTGTCAGCGTAACACCTTCACCACCAACTTCAGCACAGCCAGGGGTAAACGACAGCAGGCAGTTTTAAAACGTTCCTGTTTGGGGAAAAAAAAACACACATCGCAGGAGTTGTGGAGGGACATGGAACAACAGACCCATGAGTGGTTGGTGGCAGTGAGCCTCAAGCCCGGCCTGGTGGTGTGTGATAATGGGCGAAATCTCATAGCAGCTTTGGGCCTAGCCGGTTTGACGCACATCCCTTGCCTGGCGCATGTGCTGAACTTGGTGGTCCAGAGGTTCCTTAAAAATTACCCCGATATGCCAGAGCTGCTGCAGAAAGTGCAGGCCGTCAGTGCGCACTTTCGATGTTCTCACCCTGCTGCTGCTCCCCTGTCAGCACTGCAGCGTAACTTCGGCCTTCCCGCTCACCGCCTCATATGTGACGTGCCCACAAGGTGGAACTCCACCTTGCACATGCTGGCCAGAGTGTGCGAGCAGCAGCAGGCGATAGTAGAGTTTCAGCTGCAGCACGCACACGTGAGTCGCTCTGCAGAACAGCACCACTTCACCACCAATAACTGGGCCTCCATGCGAGACCTGTGTGCCTTGTTGCGCTGTTTCGAGTACTCCACCAACATGGCCAGTGCCGATGACGCCGTTCTCAGCGTTACTATCCCAGTTCTATGCCTCCTTGAAAAAACGCTTCGGGCGATGATGGAAGAGGATGTGGCACAGGAGGAGGAGGATGAGGAGGAGGAGAAGGAACCGGAATCATTTCCAAGGCTTTCAGGGCAGTCATTCACAAGTGGCTACGAGGGTGGGTTCCTGCACCAACAAACGCCAGGTACACCATTGTCCGGCAGTAAGGGCACAGTTCTGGAGGATGACGAGGTGGAGGATGAGGAGGAGGAGATGGAGGAGGAGGAACCATGTTCACAGCAGGGTGGCACCCAGACCAGGTCATGGCCATCACTGGTGCGTGGCTGCGGGGATACAGAGGACACAGACGATACACCTCCCACAGAGGACAGCTTTTCGTTGCCTCTGGGCAGCCTGGCACACATGAGCGATTACATGCTGCAGTGTCTCCACAACGACCGCCGAGTTGCCCACATTCTAACTGGTGCTGATTACTGGGTGGCCACCCTGCTGGATCCCCGTTACAAGGACAACGTACCGTCCTTAATTCCCTTACTGGAGCGTGATCGTAAGATGCGCGAGTACAAGCGCATGCTGGTAGACGCGCTGCTAGTGGCATTCCCACCTGACAGTGGGGGTACGGTGGAAGCACAAGGCGAAGGCAGAGGAAGAGGAAGAGGTCGCCAACGCAGCCGGGGCACCGCCAGCACCTCAGAAGGCAGGGTTAGCATGGCCGAAATGTGGAAAAGCTTTGTCAGTCAGCACACCACAAAAACCAGCACCACCAGCTGAGATGGAACGTCTTAGCAGGAGGCAGCATTTCACCAACATGGTGGAGCAGTATGTGTGCACACGACTACACGTACTGAATGACGGGTCTGCCCCCTTCAACTTCTGGGTCTCCAAGATGGGCACATGGCCTGAGCTTACCCTTTACGCCTTGGAGGTGCTGGCTTGCCCTGCAGCCAGTGTATAATCTGAACGTGTATTTAGCACGGCAGGGGGCATTATCACAGACAAGCGCAGCCGCCTGTCCAGAGCCAATGTGGACAAGCTCAAGTTCATTAAAATGAACCAGGCATGGATCCCACAGGACTTGTCCGTACCTTATGCAGAATAGACATGTGTACCGGTGTTCTGGCAAAAACTGTCCGGCCATCGGATAGTGTCTGGCCCGTACAGTACGGAGGACAAGGAGATTCACAAAATCTCCGAAGATGAACGGCGCCTGCGCCGTGAGTGCAGGTTCAAGCCCCACCATCCAAGTGGACATACGGTAGCACATAGTAACAGGGCCCCTCACGGGCTCGCTTCGCTCGCCAGTGTCACCACGCTTCGGGCACGGCCTCACTTGGCTTGGCTTAAACCTCAGATGGTGTGGCTTGAACCTGGACTCACCGCGCAGGCGCAGTTCGTCTTCGGAGATTTTCGAAATCCCCTTGTCCTACGTACTGAGCAAGCGCAGTACAGGGTGGACACTATCCGACGGGGGACAGAATTCGACACATCACCGGCCTTACCCAGCCATTGTTGTATTTTTGAACCAGTGTTGGCTACCTCGTCCTCCTCAACCGCCGCTTCCACATCCACCGCCACCTCAACCTCCTACTCCATATGGACCTCGTCCTCCTAGGTCAAGACTATAATTTACATTTTTTTTAATTTCAAAGTATTTTATTTTCCCACTAGCTTATCCATTAAATTTAATAATTTTTTCCAGAAAGGGCGTATTCTGGGGCATTCCCACCATATGTGTGGCTGAGTTTCTGAGGTTCTTAATGACTTCCGGTACCTCTTCTGCTGAGAAGGGGGCCTCCAGCATAATTTTTTTTTTAATGTTATTTTAAGTTATTTCCCTATCCACATTTGTTTGCAGAGCACTTGCCATGCTGTTAACAACATTTTGCTGCCATTTACAGCCCTCTAGCCCTTTCCATTACTTTTTTAGAGCCATTTTAGTCCTCAAAAGTTCGGGTCCCCATTGACTTCAATGGGGTTTGGGTTCGGGGTCAAGTTCGGGTCAAGTTCGGTTCCGAACTCAAACTTTTTTCCGAAGTTCGGCCGAACCCGTCGAACCCGAACATCCAGGTGTCCGCTCAACTCTAATGATGATAATAGACATTATGCAAATAGAGGCAATGATCAAGGGTATTATCAGAATGATTATCATCATTCTCCAGGATATGGTTCATATCCTAATAGGGGAAGATTTCCTCAACACTGTGAAAATCAAATATCTACCTCCAATAGATTTTCGCCTCTGGCAAATCATGGTCTCCGTGGAGGTGGAGGGGACTTTCACAGAGCTCCAAGGGGAGCAGGAAGGGAGGCACCCTAGATTCCACCCAACCCGGGAGGTTGGCAGGGGTCGGTCCCCCAACCTCCAACTCACGGGGAAGGACAGTTCAGAAAAAGAAAAATAAGAGAGGAAGGAGAGGAGGAAGGCCGAGTTCAAAAGAATAAAGACCCAATCGGAACAGGAATCTACAATTTAAGCGGTAAACCTCTTAATCAGGGGCGTACCTAGAGCATTTGGCACCTGGGGCGGATCCTATATATCTGGCACCCCCCTCACATTAAAATGTAAAAACACCCAACTGTGCCCCCTGTATCCTTCAATATCTCTTTGTCACTACTGTGTACCCCCTCTCCACAACTGCACCTCTGGACCCCTTTACATTACACAGCACCCTGCATCACTGTACCCCTTTACATTACACAGCCCCCTGCACCCCTTTACTTTACACAGCACCCTGCATCTCTGGACCCCTTTACATTACACTGGACCCTGCATCTCTGGACCCCTATTACACCACACCCTGCATCTCTGGACCCCTTTACATTACACAGCACCCTGCACCCCTTTACATTACACAGCACCCTGCATCTCTGGACCCCTTTACATTACACAGCCCCCTGCAACCCTTTACATTACACAGCACCCTGCACCTGTGGACCCCTTTACATTATACAGCCCCTTGCACCCCTTTACATTACACAGCACCCTGCATCTCTGGGCCCCTTTAAATTACACAGTCCCTTGCACCTCTGGGCCCCTTTAAATTACACAGTCCCCTGCACCTCTGGACCCCTTTACATTGCAAAGCGCCCTGCTTCTCTGGACCCCTTTACATTACTCAGCACCCTGCATCTCTGGACCCCTTTACATTACACAGCCCCCTGCATCTCTGGACCCCTTTACATTACACAGCCCCCTGCATCTCTGGACCCCTTTACATTACACAGCCCCCTGCACCTCTGGACCCCTTTACATTACACAGCCCCCTGCACCTCTGGACCCCTTTACATTATACAGCCCCCTGCACCCCTTTACATTACACAGCACCCTGCATCTCTGCACCCCTTTAAATTACACATTCCCCTGCACTTCTGGACCCCTTTACATTACACAGCACCCTGCTTCTCTGGACCCCTTTACATTACACAGCACCCTGCTTCTCTGGACCCCTTTACATTACACAGCACCCTGCACCCCTTTACATTACACATCACCCTGCATCTCTGGACCCCTTTACATTACACAGCACCCTGCACCTCTGGACCCCTTTATATTATACAGCCCCCTGCACCCCTTTACATTACACAACACCCTGCATCTCTGTGCCCCTTTAAATTACACATTCCCCTGCACCTCTGGGCCCCTTTAAATTACACAGTCCCCTGCACCTCTGGACCCCTTTACATTACACAGCACCCTGCTTCTCTGGACCCCTTTACATTACACAGCACCCTGCTTCTCTGGATACCTTTACATTACACAGCACCCTGCATCTCTGGACCCCTTTACATTACACAGCCCCCTGCACCTCTGGACCCCTTTACATTATACAGCCCCCTGCACCCCTTTACATTACACAGCACCCTGCATCTCTGGGCCCCTTTACATTACACATCACCCTGCACTTCTGGGCCCCTTTAAATTACACAGTCCCCTGCACCTCTGGACCCCTTTATATTACACAGCATCCTGCAGCTCTGGACCCCTTTACATTACACAGCACCCTGCAGCTCTGGACCCCCGCATGTTACACAGACCCCCTTCAGTGTATCCCCCTTTCAGTGCAGACCCCCCTTCAGTGTAGCCCCCCGTTCAGTGCAGGACCCCTTCAGTGTAGCCCCCTGTTCATTGCAGACCCCTGTTCAGTGCAGATGCCCCCGTTCAGTGCAGACCCCCCATATGTGTAGCCCCCGTACAGTGCAGACACCCCCATTCAGTGTAGCCCCCCGTTCAGTGCAGATGCCCCCCGTTCAGTGCAGACCCCCTTCTCTGTAGCCCCGTACAGTGCAGACACCCCCGTTCAGTGTAGCCCCCCCGTTCAGTGCAGATGCCCCCGTTCAGTGCAGACCCCCCTTCTGTGTAGCCCCCGTACAGTGCAGACACCACTGTTCAGTGTAGCCCCCCTGTTCAGTGCAGACGCCCCCTTCTGTGTAGCCCCCATACAGTGCAGACACCCCTGTTCAGTGCAGCCCCCCTTTAGTGTAGCCCCCTGTTCACTGCAGACCCCCCTCCTGTGTAGCCCCCATACAATGCAGACACCCCCGTTCAGTGCAGCCCCCCTTCTGTGTAGCCCCCTGTTCACTGCAGACACCACCGTTCAGTGTAGCCCCCCGTTCAGTGCAGACGCCCCCTTCTGTGTAGCCCCCATACAATGCAGACACCCCCGTTCAGTGCAGCCCCCCTTTAGTGTAGCCCCCTGTTCACTGCAGACCCCCCTTTCTGTGTAGCCCCTGTTCAGTGCAGCCCCCCTTCAGTACCTCAGATCAACTCGGCGCCACGGCGGCACATGCACAGCAGGTCCCCTCCTCCCCCTGTTTACACATAAACAGAGAGGGGGGAGGCGGCTTTACTCTGCTGCTCGTGCTCGGCTGTGCATGTGTGTGACATCCGGGATCACACAGACACAGCCCGCAGCCGCGAGAGGAGGGGATGGTAGGTGCAGCGGTGTCACGCTGTACCCCCCCTTCCCTTCCTCCCTCCCTGCATCGCGATTCGGCACTAGTCTCTTGCACTATGCCTGTCACTGCCGCTGCGGCTCTGCTTAAACCCGCGGCGCTGTGGGTGTAGTAAAATCGCGGAGGGGGTGCCGGCCTGACACCCCCCCAGTGTTTGGTACCCGGGGGCGGCCCGCCCCCCGCCCCCCACTTAGTACGCCTCTGCTCTTAATGATGATGAGATCAGGACCTTAGACAGAGGCTTGAAATACGCTCCCACTAGGAATTTAAATAAATTCCAAACGTATGTCAGTTTGCAAAAATTTGTACGCAGTTTAAACATTAAGAAATATTATTTGTCTAACCCAGTTATTAGGAATAGCGTTCCTATTGAAAGAGTTCCTGTAGGCCAACATTCTAATCTCCGCAACAAATCGGTTTTCAATCCGCCTAATGTAGACACTAAACATGTAGATATCTTCAAAAATATGGTTATTAAGGATTTGGAACTTCTCAAGGTACGAAAGGTCAATGACCCGGAATACATTAAGAAGGGAATAGATTCATTGATGGAGAGTAAAGATTTAGTAATCCATCCGGCGGATAAAGGGGGAGGTCTAGTGGTGCTGAGTAAGGCCTATTATCAAAACGAGATGGAGAACCTACTCAGCGACTGCAATACGTATAGCACTATGACGAAAGACCCCATGTTGGAATATAAAAGTGAACTACATTTCCATATTGAAAGGGGGAAACATATAGGTGTTTTAAATGCAAAGGAAGCATTATTTTTAGATCCTCTTTTTTGTCGAACTCCTATTATTTATTTTTTACCTAAAATACATAAGGACAGTACCAACCCTCCGGGTAGACCGATTGTGAACGGTATTGACTCAGTCTCTTCTAGGCTGGGTCAATACATTGACTCGTTCCTCCAACCATTGGTTAGGGAAACTGACGCTTTCCTGAAAGATACTAAACACATTATACAGATTCTAGAGTCCCTTACAGTATCCTCTTCTACCTTTTTAATCACTGCTGATGTTAGTTCTCTCGACACCATTATCAGTCATGAAGATGCTTTATAATCGGTGCTTTGGGCCTTTAAATCCTCTGGCCTGTCGAGACGACATAAGAATTTTCTGATGGACAGTTTGAGATTCTGTTTGGCCAGGAACTATTTTTGGTATAAGAAGCAGTTCTTTATACAAACAAGAGGAGTAGCTATGGGTGCCAGGTTTGCTCCCAGTGTTGCCAACCTCTTTATGGCACACTGGGAGGAGGAAGCCGTATTTCAAAACAGACCACCCGAGTTACTATGCTACTAGTGTTGAGCGAACCCGAACTGTAAAGTTCGGGTCCGTACCGAACTTTAGCTTTTTCCCGAACCCGAACCCGGACTTTGCCCAAAAGTCCGGGTTCGGGTTCGGCAATCTAATAACGCATTTAGAAATGCTTCAGGGGCCAGCCAATCACCTTTTGATTAGCTGGTGTGCCCTTAGAAGCCATCATAGCCATGCCTACGAATGGCATGGCTGTGATTGGTCAGTGCAACATGTGACCCAGCTTCTATATAAGCTAGAGGCACACAGCACACATGACACTCTGCTTCAGAATAGATAGGGAGAGGATCTAGTCTGCTGCTGCTGCTTTTAGGGAGAGATAGAAAGATAGAAGAGGTAGTCCTGATTCTACAATCTGAGGGAAAAGATAGAGAGATAGTGTAGTGTAGGGCCAGGTTCCTGTGTTGGTGCTTTCAGGGAGAGAGAATATTATATAGGAGTCCAGATTCAGAGATTAAAATCAGCGATCTGCATAGGTCTACCTATTTGTGTTGCAGTGCAGTCTTTTTACACTGCCATGAGCCCAGTGTCAGAGAAAATCTAACTTTTAGGGGGAAAAAAAAGGCACTTTATTGTTCTCTTTTCCAAAAGACCCATAGGGCAAAAAAAAAAAAAAAAAAAAAAAGCATTTTATTTT
Organism: Rana muscosa; assembly: GCA_029206835.1. Taxonomy (NCBI): domain Eukaryota; kingdom Metazoa; phylum Chordata; class Amphibia; order Anura; family Ranidae; genus Rana; species Rana muscosa. The sequence goes on from JARGYO010005626.1 coordinate 18,940,028, forward strand.
GCTCGTGCAAAAAAAGACCCGTTTAGGGCAAAATAAAAAAAAAAAAAATATTTGCACTTTAATGTACTCTTCCAAAAAACGCCGTTTAGTGGCACCAAAAAAAGGTTGCAGTGTGTTATACATATTTTGAGGTGTGTGAAATAAACAATTTCTATATAGTTTTCTCCTACTGTGCTATACTAAAAAAACAACATTTTTTTTGAATAGCATTTTCTGCAGTTCTGTAGCTGTGCGATTCAGCGGTTACGTACTGTGGGTGTGTTCTGCTCTTCCAAAAAACGCCGTTTAGTGGCACCAAAAAAAGGTTGCAGTGTGTTATACATATTTTGAGGTGTGTGAAATTAACAATTTCTATATAGTTTTCTCCTACTGTGCTATACTAAAAAAACAAATTTTTTTTTTAATAGCATTTTCTGCAGTTCTGTAGCTGTGCGAGTCAGCGGTTACGTACTGTGGGTGTGTTCTGCGCTTCCAAAAACACCCATTTAGGGCAAGATCCTAAATTTTGAAAATATGAGGAGAAGGTCAAAGGGACGTGGTGGCCCCAGTCGTGGTGCTGCTGGTGGAGCTCCTGTTGCAGGGAGAGGACGTGGTGGATCTGTGCCAGATACACGCACAAGTGAAACACCTTCCTCAGGTGCGAGTAGGCGACTGAGCCTGCGGCGGTATTTTGTCGCGCCTAATGAGGCTGTACGAATGTTTAGGCCAGGACAAGTACAGGCGATAGTAGATTGGGTTGCTGACAGTGCCTCGGGTTCCTTCACATTGTCTCCCACCCACTCTTCTGATGAAAGAACAGAGTTGGCACCTGAAATCCATGTCCATCAGTCTTTCACCTCACCCCCTTGCAAATCAGCCAAGCAGTCTGAGCCCCAAATCATGCAGCAGTCTCTTCTGCTTTTCGATGACTCTGTTAGCAGGGTTTCCCAGGGCCATCCACCTAGCCCTGCCCCAGAAGTGGAAGAGATTGAGTGCACCGATGCCCAACCACTTATGTTTCATGATGAGTACATGGGAGGACCATCGCAGTACGTCTCGGATGATGACGAAACACAGGTGCCAACTGCTGCTGCTTTCGCAATTGTGCAGACAGACAAGGAGGGCAGGGGCGAAGACTGGGTGGAAGATGATGTGGAGGACGATGAGGTCCTCGACCCCACATGGAATCAACATTATGCAGGTGACCAGTGTAGTTTGGAGGAAGAGGCGGTGGTCGCACAGAGCCATCAGCACAGCAGAAGAGAGAGCAAGGTGCAAAAGCGGAGCGTCTGTCAGCTAGACAGTATGTCTGCTACTGCCCAACGCAGCAAGGGACCGAGCACACCAAAGCCAGGTCCAAGGAGTTCCCCAGCGTGGCAGTTCTTCACACAATGTGCTGATGACAAGACACGAGTGGTTTGCACGCTGTGCAATCAGAGCCTGAAGCGAGGCATAAACGTTCTCAACCTGAGCACAACCTGCATGACCAGGCATCTAAGTTCAAAGCACGAGCTGCAGTGGAGTCGACACCTCAAAAACCAAGAAAGGTCTCTGGCTCCTCCTGCTTCCTCTTCTGCTGCAGTCTCGGCCTCTTCATCCACCTCTGTAGTGACAGTGGCACCTGCCACCCCGCAAACAGAGCATCTGCCAGCAACACTACCACCTGGGTCACCAACCATCTCCACAATGTCCCATGGAAGCGTTCAGCTCTCTATCTCCCAAACATTGGAGCGGAAGAGGAAGTACCCCCCTAGCCACCCGCGATCCCTGGCCCTGAATGCCAGCATTTCAAAACTCCTGGCCTTTGAAATGCTGTCATTCCGTCTGGTGGAGACGCAGAGTTTTAAAAGCCTGATGGCATTGGCTGTCCCACAGTACGTCATGCCCAGCCGCCACTATTTTTCCAGGCGAGCCATCCCTTCCCTGCACAACCAAGTGGGGGACAAAATCAGGTGTGCACTGCGCAACGCCATCTGTGGCAAGGTCCACCTAACTACGGATGCGTGGACCAGTAAGCACGGTCAGGGACGTTATATCTCCCTAACAGCACACTGGGTAAATGCAGTGGCGGCTGGGCCTGAGGCAGATAGCAGTTTGGCGCATGTCCTTCCACCACCGAGGATTGCAGGGCGCTTCAGTTTGCCTCCTGTTGCTAACTCCTCCTACTCCGCTTCCTCATCCTCTACCGCCTTCTCATCCGGTCAGCGTAACACCTTCACCACCAACTTCAGCACAGCCAGGGGTAAACGACAGCAGGCAGTTTTAAAACTTTCCTGTTTGGGGGAAAAACCCCACACCGCGCAGGAGTTGTGGAGGGACATGGAACAACAGACCAATGAGTGGTTGCTGTCAGTGAGCCTCAAGCCTGACCTGGTGGTGTGCGATAATGGGCGAAATCTCGTAGCAGCTCTGGGCCTAGCCGGTTTGACGCACATCCCTTGCCTGGCGCATGTGCTGAACTTGGTGGCTCAGAGGTTCCTTAAAAATTACCCCAATATGCCAGAGCTGCTGCAGAAAGTGCGGGCTGTGTGTGCGCACTTTCGGCGTTCTCTCCCTGCTGCTGCTCGCCTGTCAGCACTGCAGCGTAACTTCGGCCTTCCCGCTCACCGCCTCATATGTGACGTGCCCACAAGGTGGAACTCCACCTTGCACATGCTGGCCAGACTGTGCGAGCAGCAGCAGGCGATAGTGGAGTTTCAGCTGCAGCAATCACGCGTGAGTCGCTCTGCGGAACAGCACCACTTCACCACCAATAACTGGGCCTCCAAGGACAACATACCGTCCTTAATTCCCTCACTGGAGCGGGATCGTAAGATGCGCGAGTACAAGCGCACGCTGGTAGACGCGCTGCTGGTGGCATTCCCACCTGACAGCGGGCGTACGGTGGAAGCACAAGGCGAAGGCAGAGGAGGAGGAAGAGGTCGCAAACGCAGCCGGGGCACCGGCAGCACCTCAGAAGGCAGGGTTAGCATGGCTGAAATGTGGAAAAACTTTGTCAGCACGCCACAACAACCAGCACCACCAGCTGAGATGGAACGTCTTAGCAGGAGGCAGCATTTCACCAACATGGTTGAGCATTATGTGTCCACAGGCCTACACGTACTGGATGACGGGTCTGCCCCCTTTAACTTCTGGGTCTCCAAATTGGGCACATGGCCTGAGCTTGCCCTTTATGCCTTGGAGGTGCTGGCCTGCCCTGCAGCCAGTGTATTATCTGAATGTGTATTTAGCACGGCAGGGGGCGTTATCACAGACAAGCGCAGCCGCCTGTCCAGAGCCAATGTGGACAAGCTCACGTTCATTAAAATGAACCAGGCATGGATCCCACAGGACTTGTCCGTACCTTGTGCAGAATAGATATGTATACCGGTGTTGTGACAAAAACTGTCCGGCCATCGGATTGTGTCCGGCCCATACTGCGAAGGCGCAGCGCTTGCGCAGTACAGAGGACAAGGAGATTCACAAAATCTCCGAAGATGAACGGCGCCTGCGCTGTGAGTGAAGGTTCAAGCCCCACCATCCAAGTGGACATACGGTAGCACATAGTAACAGGGCCCCTCACGGGCTCGGTTTGATCGCCACGCTTCGGGCACGGCCTCACTTGGCTCGTCTTGAACCACGGATGGTGTGGCCTTCACCTGAACTCACCACGCAGGCGCCGTTCGTCTTGGGAGATTTTAGAAATCCCCTTGTCCTACATACTGAGCAAGCGCAGTACAGGGTGGACACTATTTGACGGGGGACAGAATTCAACACATCACCGGCATTACACAGCCATTGTTGTATTTTTGAATCAGTGTTGGCTACCTCGTCCTCCTCCACCGCCGCTTCCACCTACACAGCCACATCCACCGCCACTTCAACCTCCTACTCCATATGGACCTCGTCCTCCTAGGCCAAGATTATTTTTTTTATTTTTTTTTATGTTATTTTAAGTTGTTTCCCTATCCACATTTGTTTGCAGAGCACTTGCCATGCTCTTAACAACATTTTGCTGCCATTTGCAGCCCTCTAGCCCTTTCCATTACCTTTTTAGAGCCTTTTTAGTCCTTAGAAGTCCGGGTCCCCATTGACTTCAATGGGGTTCGGGTTCGGGTTAAAGTTCGGTCCCGAACCCGAACTTTTTTCCGAAGTTCGGCCGAACCCGTCGAACCCGAACATCCAGGTGTCCGCTCAACTCTATATGCTACCAACGCTATCTAGATGATGTCATAATCATCTGGGATGGTGAAAGATCTGATCCCGACCTTTTCATGAGGAGATTGGATGCTAACAACAAAAATATTGTCTTAACGTGGAATGTCAGTACTAAACACATAGTTTTTCTTGATTTGGATATTTCTAAAGTTGAAAATCATATCAAGATGACAAATCATTTTAAGGCTACTGATATAAATGCATTCATTCCCATAGAAAGTTGTCATCACAACAAGTGGTTGTGCAATATCCCTAAGGGCCAGTTCATTTGCCTTAGGCGAAATTGCACCTCTGAGGAGGATTACATCTCACAATCTCAAATTCTGGCTACTCGTTTCTTGCAGAAGGGGTATGACAAAATATCTTTAACCACTTAACAACCACCTGCCGACAAATAACGTCGACAAGGTGGTTGCTTAACTCTGGGAGGACGTTATATAACGTCCTCCCAGAATCACGCTCCCGCGCGCCCCCTGGGGCGCGCACACGGGAAACTCCGTGGCCGCCGGGTCCAGAGGACCGGGCGGATCACGAATCGCGGTAAATCGCCGCTGATAGCGGCCGTTTACCACGTGATCGCTCCGTCAAATGACGGAGCAATCACTTGTAAACAGACCGGCGTCATTTGATGACGCCGGTTCCTCCCTCCCCTCTCTGTACCGATCGGTACAGTGTGAGAGGGGAGGGGGAGGGAGCGGATGGCAGCAGCAGCACTGTGGGCTGGATCTGTGACAATTGCAGTCACAGATCCAGCCATCCATCCATCCCTGCTCAGCCATCCCTGTGCTATACCCTGCCAATACTCTGCAATACACCCTGCCAATACTCTGCAAAATACCCTGCCAATACCCTGGTGCAATACTCTGCAATACCCTGGTGCAATACTCTGCAATACCCTGGTGCAATACTCTGCAATACCCTGCGAAATACTCTGCAATACCCTGCGAAATACTCTGCAATACCCTGCGAAATACTCTGCAATACCCTGGTGCAATACTCTGCAATACCCTGGTGCAATACTCTGCAATACCCTGGTGCAATACTCTGCAATACCCTGGTGCAATACTCTGCAATACCCTGCACAATACTCTGCAATACCCTGCACAATACTCTGCAATACCCTGCAAAATACTCTGCAATACCCTGCAAAATACTCTGCAATACCCTGCAAAATACTCTGCAATACCCTGCGCAATACTCTGCAATATACTCTGCAATACCCTGCACAATACTCTGCAATACCCTGCACAATACTCTGCAATACCCTGCACAATACTCTGCAATACCCGCCACAATACTCTGCAATACCCTCCAAAATACTCTGCAATACCCTCCACAATACTCTGCAATACCCTCCACAATACCCTGTGCAATACCCTCCACAATACCCTGTGCAATACCCGTGCAATACCCTGCCATACACCGCAATACCCTGCCATACACCGCAATACCCTGCCATAGTCCGCAATACTCCGCAATGCCCTGCAATACTCCGCAATGCCCGGCAATACTCCGCAATGCCCGGCAATACTCCGCAATGCCCGGCAATACTCTGCAATAACCACTTCCCGCCCTCCGGCCGTCATATGACGTCCTTGACTTTGTGCGGGGATATCTGAATGATGGGAGCAGCTACAGGCATCATTCAGATATTAGCTTTTTCAGCCGGCGATTCCCTACACCATAAGAACAATCATAGCGGCTGTTCCGCCGCTTGATCATTCTTACGGGAGGCGAGAGGGGATGTCCCCCCCCCCCCGCCGCCCTCCGGTGCTTCTACCGACTCACCGCTACGATCAAAGCCAGGATTGTTGTTTTTTTTTTTGTATTTTTTTTCAGGCTTCCCAGCCTAGAGGTGAGATGTGGGGTCTTATTGACACCCCCCCCCATATCTCACTGTAAAGAGGACCTGTCATGCCATATTCCTATTACAAGGGATGTTTACGTTCCTTGTAATAGGTATAAAAGTGATCAAAAAAATGTTTAGGGCGGAAAAACATGTCAAACTAAAATAAATAAAGTAAAATGAAGAATACATTTTTTTTTTTTTAAAGCGCCCCTGTCCCCGTGAGCTCGCATACAGAAGCGAACGCATACGTAAGTCCCGCCCACATATGAAAACGGTTTTCAAACCACACATGTGAGGTATCTCTGCGAACGTTAGAGCGAGAGCAATCATTTTGGCCCTAAACCTCCTCTGTAACTCAAAACATGTAACCAGTAAAAATATTTAAAGCGTCGCCTATGGGGATTTTTTAAGTAGCGAAGTTTGGCGCCATTCCACGAGTGTGTGCAATTTTTAAGGGCGACATGTTAGGTATCTATTTACTCGGCGTAACTTCATCTTTCACATTATGCAAAAACATTGGGCTAACTTTACTGTTTTTTTTTTTTAAGCACAAAACATTTTTTTTCCGTAAAAAACGCGTTAAAAAAATTGCTGCGCAAATATCGTGCGAGATAAAAAGTTGCAACAACCACCATTATATTCTCTAAGGTCTTTGCTAAAAAAACATATATAATGTTTTGGGGTTCTATGTAATTTTCTAGCAAACAAATGATGATTTTTACATGTAGGAGAGAAATGTCAGAATTGGCCTGGGTGCTCCAGAACGCCTGAAGGTGCTCCCTGCATGTTGGGCCTCTGTATGTGGCCACGCTGTGTAAAAGTCTCACACATGTGGTATCGCCATACTCGGGAGTAATAGCAGAATGTGTTTTGGGGTGTAATTTGTGGAATGCATATGCTGTGTGTGAGAAATAACCTGCTAATATGACAATTTTGTGAAAAAAAAAAGAGAAAAAAAAAATCTTGTGGGAAAAAATGACAACTTCAAAAAACTCACAATGCCTCTTTCTGAATACCTTGGAATGTCTTCTTTCCAAAAAGGGGTCATTTGGGGGGTATTTGTACTTTTCTGGCATGTTAGGGTCTCAAGAATTGAGATAGGCCGTCAGTACTTCAGGTGTGATCAATTTTCAGATATTGGCACCATAGCTTGTGGACTCTATAACTTTCACAAAGACCAAATAATATACACCAATTTGTACTTATTTTTACCAAAGATATGTAGCAGTATAAATTTTGGCCAAAATTTATGAAGAAAAAATAGTAATTTGCAAAATTTTATAACAGAAACGAAAAAAAAATCATTTTTTTACAAAATTTTCAGTCTTTTTTTCTCTTATAGCACAAAAAATAAAAAACCCAACAGTGATTAAATACCACCAAAAGAAAGCTCTATTTGTGTGAAAAAAAGGACCAAAATTTCATATGGGTACAGTGTTGTATGACTGAGTAATTGTCATTCAAAATGTGAGAGCACCGAAAGCTGAAAATTGGTCTGGTTATTAAGGGGGTTTAAGTGCCCAGTGGTCAAGTGGTTAAATGATGAGATGGAAAGCGTTCGCAAATTGGACAGGAATAACCTGGTGGCAAATATTCCTAAGCCCAATAAAAACATGAATCCTAATATGAGGATGTGTTTAGATTATATTGCTCAACATAAGAAATTTGAGAAGATCGTACAAAGACACTGGCAGATCCTCAAGCAGGACAGGGTCCTGGGTTCAGCATTACCAGAACGTCCCCAGTTTGTCTACAAAAAAGTTCCCTCTTTGAGAGATAAGCTGGCGCCTGGGGTTATAGACCCACCGGTGGTGTTTGAAAAGAGGATCTTTAATTTCCTTACAGGTTTCTATGCATGTGGTAAATGTCCGGCTTGCAGACAGACGAGGTGTAATCTTAAGAAACGCAAAGAGTTTACAGCATTTGCCACTAATAGAAATTAGGCTTGTGCAATTCGTTTCGTAACGAATCGAAATTCGTCCGAATTTAACAACTTTCGGACATTCGGAAGCATTCGAATTTCCGAACAAAGCAATTACGAATAAGACCGAATCCGAAATAAATTATACCGCAAATAGCGAATGCCCGAATGTCTTCGGCATAATTCGTTATGAAAAAGTTACGAATGCACGAATCCATACGAAGCACAATAACACTCACTCTGCTCTGCTCTCTGCTTCTCCCACACCGTGCTGAACTCCCTTTCAAAATGGTGTACAGGGGCGGAGGCTATAGCCGCATGTAAAAAACGAAAGTAAAATACGAGATTTTGAATCCATTCGAAGCACAATAACACTCTGCTCTGCTCTCTGCTTCTCCCTCACAGTGCTGAACCCTCTCAAAATGGTGTACAGGGGCGGAGGCTATAGCCGCATGTAAAAAACGAAAGTAAAATACGAGATTTCGAATCGTTACAAATAACCGCTATGTATTTAGAAAAGTACAAATCCATTCGAAGCACATTAGGCATAATAGGCAGCGTCGTCGTGAGAGAGACACAGAAAATTACGAATCAACGAACCCAAAAAAAGTTACGAAAGTAGGAGTTGTGTCCAGAATCAACGAAAAACAATGTACTCTACCGAAAGTACGAATTATAAATCAACGAAAAATTCAACGAAAAATGTCGCTTGCGAAAATATGAATTAGTCCGAACACGAAAAATCCCGTCTAGCAAAATTACGAATGATTACGAATCAACAGGACCGAAAAGAAACGAACCGAAACTAACCAAATTTTTCCGTTGTGCACAAGCCTAATAGAAATTACCAAGTTAAACAGTTTATAACATGCAGTACTGAGGGGGTCGTGTACATGATGGAATGTGGCTGTGGGTTACAATATGTGGGGAGAACGTCCAGGCCCCTACATGTTAGAATTGGGGAACATGTAAATAATATAAAAAAGGGTCTTATTACCCACAATGTTTCCAAGCATTTTAGATTGTTTCATAAACGGAGCCCCGCTAAATTAAAATTCTGGGGGATCGGAAAGGTCACCAACCATTGGAGGGGAGGGAATTTTATTAGGAAATTAAGTCGACGGGAATAATTTTGGGTGTATGAGACAAAGGTAGGGGTCCCTTTAGGACTCAATGTCGAATTCGACCTGAATTGTTTAATTTCTGATTGTTGATTTATTTTTGTTTAGTTATAGTACTTTTAGATCTCTTAGCTTATTTATTTATTGTATATCATTCTGCACGTCTCTGGTGGGTGGGGCATATGATGTCACAAAATTAAATTACATTTTTCCCTTTAAGAAGGTTTTTTGGGGGGATCAAATTATCCCCTATGGTATTATGACCTGTGATGGCTGCCCATTGAAGTATTTGACCATTTTGACGTATGATTTGGCCCAGTATTTTTAGATTCTCATCTATATGCCCTAACTATGGGGAGAATTAGGTAAGGGTTAATTTACGATCTTATTGAGTATTGATAATCACTGTTTTTAAGTGGTTATATTTTACCCCTGTATACCTCTGCTGATCGTATAGGGTTAGCAGTGGAAGGCAGAGCATTATAATGTGGTATGCCCATCAGGCGGTTTTATATGGTGGCTTGGATTGTTATGATGGGGTGGGCTTTAGTCACTATAGTTACCGCTACCAACAGGGGCGGACGTTATGATGTATTACGTCCTAAGTGCTGGGCGAATGAAAAACGTTCTGACAGCGCTGTAGCCGCAGATGTGGCTATGGCTCTTTCCCCATGTTGTATATACAGCGGCCGCGTTTGGCTAAAAGTGGTCACATGTGATGGTCACATGATGACGCATCACGCTCCTGAATGACAGCCAGTGGGGGATGTAACCTAGTGACGGAGGTACTGCTCTCTTCCACTCAGACCAACGCAGGTTCTGATTGGGTGTTAGTGGTCATGTGACGCGGAACCCGGAAGTGCCTGTATGGAGAGGATGACGCGATTGGTAATCTAGAGGGGTATATATATGACGCACACTACAGTCCCGTGATACGCTGATGAGTCCTGCCCTTGGGACGATGCACGTGCGTGTGGGTGGGACCACAGTGTGACGTCAGTTGCCTTTACCCACCTTGGACGTGTAGAGGGATGCTGTTCATCTAAACCAGAGGCTTTTATTTATACCAGAGGCTTTTTTACCTAGCACTGGGATCAGTGCTTTTTATGTGATTGTTTTCTTTTATACCAATAAATGTGATGATCATATTTGAAACAGAGAGCACTACTGTATGTTTGTTCAATTGATTTCTTGCATGATTGCTGACTGCCAAGTATATGGAAAGGAATGATTGACCATCTGATGATATCACAGAAGTGATTCGGAGACAACATTTATTTCTGGATACTGCCCCAGTGGGGAATGTGCATTTGGTCTTCTGTTGGTTCAAAGACCCATATATTGAGGTGAGTGGCCTGCATATGTGGTGATGGAAGCACTTTAAGGATTCACTATCAGTTTCATCTGCAAGCACTCTGAATCACCTTTGAGGAATCTTCTCTGTGTTGCAATATTCCTTTTTTCGCCATCTGGCTTTAATTAGGAATCAAGTCTGTGAACTCTCTACACGTTGCATTTTAGAAACTTGATTGGACATTTATTATGCATTGGATTGTATTAAAGCGGTTGTAAAGTGTTTTTTTTTACTTGTACCTACAAGTAAGCCTATACTAAGGCTTACCTGTAGGTAAAAGAAATATCTCCTAAACCTTTACGGTTTAGGAGATATTCCCCTCGCAATGCGCCGCTGACAGCAGCGGCACATGCGCACAGGGGATTCTTGGGCTGAAGGCTCGGCAGACGCCGAGCCCCGCCGGAACGAAGTCTCCCGCGCGCATGCGCGGGAGTGAGACATCGCGGCTCCAGCCACTCACAGCGCTGGAGGCGCGATACCCAGAAGACATGCCGAGGCAACATGTCATCTCCCTCGGCGTGGACCAGGTGAGTCAACGATGCCTCGTTCTAAGGTAAGTATTTCATAATAAGCTTGTATGCTGTGCATACAAGCTTATTATGCCTTTTCATTTACAGGTGTAAAAAAAAAAAAAAAAAAAAAAAGTCAGCGGCTATACAACCGCTTTAAGTTTTTAGATTCTTTTATGAGCGCTGCACTATTTTATTTTATTTTATGTATGTTTTTTCAGGAGTGTGATATATTGACCCTAAGTGTTTAGCTGCTTTAGTTTAGTATATAGTCTTTGTTCTCGCGCTGACTGAACCCCGTTTATTTTTCTCAGATTACACTCAGCTCTGTGCAGGGTGTGGCATTTAATCCCTCCCCTTCCTTCTGAAAACTGAGAAAAATCATCCAAACTGTGTACTTTGGAAAGCTGTAACGGAAAGAAGGCTACATACAGTATAAACAGGTACAGCTTGTGTAGGAGGATTGTATTCCTCACTGTATATCACCAGAACCTAGTCATTTAAATGGGCTTACATAAGGGTTTATTATCACTTCATTCACATTCATTTTATTCACAAAAAATTGGGCATGGAGCATTTTAGGTAGTGCACTGCAAGGGATGTGTGACGTGATACTGCACATCTTTGGTGCGAAAAAGCCTTTAAGTGTTTTACAAAATTGTTTGTTGACATGGGTCTCAGTCTACACCTACAGTATTGGCTCTTATCTAAAGTTGTTTACAGATTAACCAAGCATAATCTGATCTTCTACTTTGAAATCACAATATTTTAAGAGTTTTTGCAAATTTACAGAACTGTAATCTGTTACAGAACTGTGATCAGGCTATGGGAATTTAAGGTATTTATATATTCTTAACAAGATATAAATATGCTTTAAATGAAAAAGAAAAGGTAAGGTTTCACATTAGCAATTTTCTCTCTCCCCTCTCTCTCTCCCTTTCACTTGTTTACATGGGTGGCCGGGGGGGGGGTGATAAAAACAGGTGGTTGATGTACTTTTTTACTGCCCTTGACCCACCGAATTCCAAATATACATAGAAGCCATGCCAGTGGGTTCCTCTTGCTGCGGTCAGGATCCTTCACCTCACAGTGCAGCAATTTTATCTCATTATGTTGATTTTGAGAGGTGGCACCACCTGTCAAACTTGTCCATTGAATTCAATGGGACTGCACTGCAATCATGTGCTAAAGGTGGCTATTAGGGATGAGCTTTGAGTTCGAGTCGAACTCATGTTCGACTCGAACATTGCCTGTTCGCCCGTTCGCTGAACAGCGAACAAATTGGGGTGTTCGCGGCAAATTCGAAAAGTCTATGGGAGAAATCTAAAGTGCTAATTATAAAGGCTTATATGCAAGTTATTGTCATAAAAAGTGTTTGAGGGACCCGGGTCCTGCCCCAGGGGACATGTATCAATGCAAAAAAAAGTTTTAAAAACTGCAGTTTTTTCGGGAGCAGTAATTTTAATAATGCTTAAAATGAAAAAATAAAAGTGAAATATTCCTTTAAATTTCGTACCTGGGGGGTGTGTATGATATGCATGTAAAGTGGCGCATGTTTCCCGCGCTTAGAACTGTCCCTGCATAAAGTGTCATTTTTGAAGGAAAAAAAGTCATTTAAAACTCACTCGCGGCTATTAATGAATTGTCGGCTCCCAACAATACATACAAAAGTCATTGATAAAAATAAAAAATAAAGCGTGGGGGTCCCCCAGAATTCAATTACCAGGCCCTTTAGGTCTGGTATAGATATTAAGGGGAACCCCGCCGCAAAAAAAAAAAAAATGTGTGCAGTTCCCCCAAATATCCATACCAGGCCCTTCAGATCTGGCATGGATTTTAAGGCGAACTCCACCCCAAATTTTAAAAAAAATGGCGTAGAGTCCCCCCAAAAATCCATAATAGACCCTTATCCGAGCACGCAACCTGGCAGGCCGCAGGAAAAGAGGGGGGACGAGAGAGCGCCCCCCCCTCCTGAACCGTACCAGGCCACATGCCTTCAACATGGGGAGGAGGTCCCCATGTTGATGGGGACAAGGGCCTCATCCCCACAACCCTTGCCCGGTGGTTGTGGGGGTCTGCGGGCGGGGGGCTTATCAGAATCACACACAAATCCTCGTTCTGGCTCTCGTGCCCGCGATCGTTGGTGGCACGCAGCAATCGTGCCCGCCGGCCACGCGCAGCGGGCGTGCGTGTGCTATGACTCTTAAAGGAGCCATCGTACATATACGGCGATTCGTGCAGGAGAGCCATCCTGCCGCCGCATATGTACAGGAGCCAGTTGGGAAGTGGTTAAAAGAAAAGAAAATGTATGAACCCGAGGGCGCATGCGCGGATGCCTGAGGAAGCAGTCGCGCTTTCTTAGAGCTCCACTCCTTGGCTAGTCACACCGGAGGACTGAAAGCTGCAGAGACTTCTTAAACTATCACTGATACTGCCGCTTACCTCCGGGAACACGTCAGAGTCGGTAATATGGTCACGCGAGGTTCCAAACTAAAAATAAAAGCTGGGAATCATAAGGAGATGTCAGCCAGGTCATTTTCCAAAATGGCGCCGCCAAATACCTCACGACCCAGCACACAGCGCGCTTCCAATTCTCTGCCACACAGTTTAAAGGCACAGCACTATGGAGGTGAGACTGACTCTGAAGATGAACAGTCACAAACTAACATTCAATCTGGCATATTTAAGCAATTTGAATGGATGTTACAGAAGGCATTGAAACAGACTTCAGATGACATAACTGACAAGCTCACTAAAGAGATTAGGGAGATTGGGCAGAGAACTGCTGAACTAGAGGTGAGGGTGGATGAACTGGAATCTTACACTCAGCAACATATTGAGGAATTGGAACATATAAAAAAGGAAAAGCTTATCTTGCAAACCAGATTAGAAGACCAGGAGAATAGGGACAGACGTTCCAACTTAAGGATTAGAGGAATACCTGAACATGTTTTTGATCTACAGGCTACTATGCTTGCACTTTTTCAAGAACTCCTCCCTGGCACCCCAGTTGAAAGGCTGGAAATGGACAAGGTACACAGGGCTTTAGCCCTACGCAAACCTAACGGTCCCGCCAGGGACATAATTGTTAGGTTTCATTATTATAAAACAAAAGCGCAGATACTAAGAGTAGCCAGAGGAAACTCTGCCTTAGTATTTCAAGGCAATGCATATCAGCTATTTGCAGATCTTTCTCCACTTACAGTGACCAAAAGAAGGGCACTCAAACCCATTCTGCAAGTTTTGCAACGTCATCAGATCATATATCACTGGGGTCTCCCGTTTTCCTTACGCTTTACTCATTTAGAAACAAAATATGTCTGTCGCACCCCAGAAGAATTGCAAACAGTTCTGCTCGATTTGGGACTTTTGGATCAACCCGAAAATAAAGATCACCCTCGTAGGCGTTCAGCTTCACGTCCATCCTCACAACAAGATTTCTCTGCCTCTACACATCAAAACCTGCATAAACGCGGGCGCTTTGAAACCCTGTCAACATCCAATGTCGACTCCATGGACTGACTTTATTCAACTGTCTGGTTTATTAATCACTACAATTATCTAGCCTGATGAGCTAGATTTTATTTACACATCCTACTTATACATCGTTACAGCTATTTGGTATAATTAAATATCCATTTTTTCCCCCTTTTTTTTTTTATAATATATATTTCTGTTAAGGCTATATGTCAACCTGTAAGTCTAATAGCCTGAGTCATTAGTTCTTCTCCCTGGTTTAAAATATATTTTTATAGATTTTTTTCTTTTTAATATATATATTTAGATATATATGTTTTCTCAGGCCATGTTATGAATAATGTTAATAATTTTATCATTTCTGGAGTAGTTTTACTCATACCCCCTTCTTTTTTTTTTTTTTTTTCATAATACAGGTCCTTCTCAAAAAATTAGCATATTGTGATAAAGTTCATTATTTTCTGTAATGTACTGATAAACATTAGACTTTCATATATTTTAGATTCATTACACACAACTGAAGTAGTTCAAGCCTTTTCTTGTTTTAATAGTGATGATTTTGGCATACAGCTCATGACAACCCAAAATTCCTATCTCAAAAAATTTGCATATCATGAAAAGGTTCTCTAAACGAGCTATTAACCTAATCATCTGAATCAACTAATTAACTCTAAACACCTGCAAAAGATTCCTGAGGCTTTTAAAAACTCCCAGCCTGGTTCATTACTCAAAACCGCAATCATGGGTAAGACTGCCGACCTGACTGCTGTCCAGAAGGCCATCATTGACACCCTCAAGCAAGAGGGTAAGACACAGAAAGAAATTTCTGAACGAATAGGCTGTTCCCAGAGTGCTGTATCAAGGCACCTCAG
The DNA here is from genome assembly GCA_029206835.1 of Rana muscosa. Lineage (NCBI taxonomy): Eukaryota > Metazoa > Chordata > Amphibia > Anura > Ranidae > Rana > Rana muscosa. The sequence goes on from JARGYO010005626.1 coordinate 18,955,307, forward strand.
TGGGAAGTCTGTGGGAAGGAAAAAGTGTGGCAGAAAACGCTGCACAACGAGAAGAGGTGACCGGACCCTGAAGAAGATTGTGGAGAAGGACCGATTCCAGACCTTGGAGGACCTGCGGAAGCAGTGGACTGAGTCTGGAGTAGAAACATCCAGAGCCACCGTGAACAGGCGTGTGCAGGAAATGGGCTACAGGTGCAGCATTCCCCAGGTCAAGCCACTTTTGAACCAGAAACAGCGGCAGAAGCGCATGACCTGGGCTACAGAGAAGCAGCACTGGACTGTTGCTCAGTGGTCCAAAGTACTTTTTTCGGATGAAAGCAAATTTTGCATGTCATTCGGAAATCAAGGTGCCAGAGTCTGGAGGAAGACTGGGGAGAGGGAAATGCCAAAATGCCTGAAGTCCAGTGTCAAGTACCCACAGTCAGTGATGGTCTGGGGTGCCATGTCAGCTGCTGGTGTTGGTCCACTGTGTTTTATCAAGGGCAGGGTCAATGCAGCTAGCTATCAGGAGATTTTGGAGCACTTCATGCTTCCATCTGCTGAAAAGCTTTATGGAGATGAAGATTTTATTTTTCAGCACGACCTGGCACCTGCTCACAGTGCCAAAACCACTGGTAAATGGTTTACTGACCATGGTATTACTGTGCTCAATTGGCCTGCCAACTCTCCTGACCTGAACCCCATAGAGAATCTGTGGGATATTGGGAAGAGAAAGTTGAGAGACGCAAGACCCAACACTCTGGATGAGCTTAAGGCCGCTATCGAAGCATCCTGGGCCTCCATAACACCTCAGCAGTGCCACAGGCTGGTTGCCTCCATGCCACGCTGCATTGAAGCAGTCATTTCTGCAAAAGGATTCCCGACCAAGTATTGAGTGCATAACTGAACATAATTATTTGAAGGTTGACTTTTTTTGTATTAAAAACACTTTTCTTTTATTGGTCGGATGAAATATGCTAATTTTTTGAGATAGGATTTTTGGGTTTTCATGAGCTGTATGCCAAAATCATCAATATTAAAACAAGAAAAGGCTTGAACTACTTCAGTTGTGTGTAATGAATCTAAAATATATGAAAGTCTAATGTTTATCAGTACATTACAGAAAATAATGAACTTCATCACAATATGCAAATTTTTTGAGAAGGACCTGTATATAACCACACTGATGTTGGTATAAGCATATTTTTGCTCTTTTGTTTTTTGCCTTTTTTACCCCCTTTTTTTTTTCCTTATTTTTACTAACATTTGTGGTTGCTGTTACATAACGTTTACTTGTAATGTTTGTAGGTTCTCCGGTGCTGACTGGCCTCTGGGAACTTCATGTTGCCCTCTTCGTACCCTCTGCCCCCTGATATTGGACGGGAGTCAGACGGTGATTTTGGAACCTCTTGGGGTGCATTTGTTGTTCCCCTGAGACGTTCCCACACCCTTTTTGCATACTATTATGTATCAATTGTTTATATATGTGTAGCGGGGTCTCCTTTAAGGCCCCGGGACTATGTTACCCAGAACCCTGTTTGGCACCTAGGGTGCATGGTGCCACCGCAGAGACTCATGGGAGGGGCTATATAGGAAGAGGGAGAGGCTGAGGTCGGCCTCTTTGGACACCGCGTTGCAATCAACAGGTCTTCCTGTGCGGATCTGCTGCAGTGCAGGGCCTTGCACAACTTCCAGAGAGCCTTTCAACCCACTGCGGAGCCTGGGTGGCACCTGACTTTATCGAGTTTGGAATCAGTTGGACCGGAGACCCGGCCGTTGCAGACACTGTGTGCGGAGACACAGTAGGTGGAAGTCCCAGACTGGGATCGCGTCCGGAGTGGTGAGCGAGCACCTGCTCATTCATATAAACAGTACTTTGACTAGGCCTAGAGACGGCCTTGGCCCTCCGGGTTCTACTTTGCTGTCCCGCAGGAGACTAGTAGCGGAACCGTTTCGAGTAGTCTCCTGTGAGGGGTTCATTCTGCCCTTTTCATTTTTCTACCCTTTGGATTACAAATTACTGTTCCTGTTGTGCACCACCAGTCAAGTTGCATGCGAAGAAACTGTTCTTCTAGAGACTGAGTTTAAAATCTGGATCAGGCCTGATCTGCAGTTAGAATTTAAGTTGCTGCGCCATAAGGGCGCATAGATAGAGATAGCAGTACTTGGCGGGTAATCGCCTGTGTTAGATTTTCTGCTGCAGTGTTCTGCAGATATATATGTGTTATGTGTTAACCTTATGCCTTTTACTCAAAGTAAAAAAACGTTATATTTTATCTCTTACTATCAGTGTGTTGCCTTTATGCAAAGAGGTTACCCATGCAATACAGATAGATTGTGTGCATATACTGTTAGATTGTGATACTAGAGAAATCCCTAGACTAACTGTGCCAGAGTGGTTTGAATAAATTGCTGGGGGTTGGCGGTGCTGTAGACAGGGCCCGAAACAAAATCCAGCGGCTCTCTTAACTGGGGGTAGCGCTACACGTGGGGGCTCTCGAGTCCGGGATCCTGTTACAGCAAGTAACGCGCCAAAATTACCAGCATGGACCCACTGGAAGTGGAACAGTGGTGCAGGGCGGCCTACACAGATTCAGCCGCGGCAGTAGTCATAGAACTCCCAGGGACCTGGCAAGAAGAAGCGGTGAAGCGGCTAGTAACGTCGCTGTCCCCGAACCAGAAGGTATGGGTGATGGATGTCAGAATGAATTCCACACTGACCCAGGCACTAATAGCTTGGATGAAGTAAATCCCAGATCATTTCAAGGGTCCAAGTATAAAAGCAATGGATGATCAGACCTATAGCTTAATACATGCGCTGACACTCATACCAGGAGGATGGGTTCAGACATCTAAACCATCATCCCCACAGGTATCTCCACCGCAGTCCCCAAAAGCAGAAAACCGGAAGGCTAAAGAGAGCTCCGGGTCACTGCCTGCCACCCTCAGCGCAGAGTTATGCGCGGTCCAGGGGGAGATTGTAGAACAGTGTAAGAAGGATCCTACAGACTATCAAATGTCGGGATACAGAAAACTCAGAATATTCTCTGGGAGGAAACCTGTACCTTCGGGTGAAGAGGGGTTTGAGGAGTGGTTAGACGGTGCCACTCAGGCCTTAGAAGAATGGGAAGTCCGAGAACACAGAAAGAAGCAGAGAATTGCTGAAAGTCTGAAGGGGCCTGCTCTAGAGGCCATACGCAACCTCAAGTTGAGAAAACAGACTGTGATGCGCACGATTATCTGGACATTCTACAGAATGTGTTCGGTGGAACAGAGAAAATCACTGAGCTCACTTACCAGCTGGAGCACTGCTACCAAAAGACAGGAGAGAAACTGTCAGAGTTCATGAGGCGCCTGGACAAGATCCTGCATAAGATGATCCTAAAGAAGGGGATCGACCCGCGGAAGGTGGATGAGGCCCGTGTTCAGCAGGTGATGAGAGGATCTCAGCCCCTGGACCCCATCGTATTGGCGCTACGCACAAGACAGGACGGGAAGAGCCTGGAGTACCCTGACTTGATCCGAGTGGTCAGAGAGGAAGAAGCGATGCTGGAGGAGAAGAGGAACCAACTAGTTGAGTCAGTTAATCCTCCTCTGGTGATGGTCAGGACGGCCATGACCCTGGAAAGAGACTCAGAGGTGGATACCTTGAAGTCACAGATGTCCCAAGTATTGGGGATGCTGACCTCCCTGATGGAAAAGGAGTCAAGGGTACCAGAGAGGGAAAGTCCGAGGAAGGAGCTGTTTCCAGATACCTCAGCGCCCACATCCCTACAAGATTGGGGGGACATGACTTGTTTCAACTGCGAAGGATGTTGGCCATGCGGCCAAAGTGTGTGCCAGTTCAAAGAAAAAAAAGATGAATAACCGCAAGCAGCCGGAAAACTTCAGCGGGCCCCGGTGAAGGAGTCAACCGGGTGCCCATCATCTCCAGTGAACTCCAAACTGAATGAGAAGCACATAAAAAGAGTGGAGAAGACTCCTCAGAAGAAACACAAGGTTCCTCAGTGGGAACGTACCCCAAAGAAAGAGTGTAATGTCCCTCAGCGGGTAGTTACACCCATTAAAAGAGGGAGATCAATGCATACCAGGCCCAAGAGAGACTTAAGTCCAAAGAGAAATGGAAGAAAAGTCCAAAAGGAAAACACAAAGATCCAAGGAAAGAGACTCCTTCGAAGCGATATCCAGAGAAGCTGGTAGGTCCCTCCCCGATAGTACCTGTCCAAGTGGAGGGAGTCTACACAAGAGCCATATTGGATACTGGGGCGCAAGTGACCCTGTTGTACCGGGACTTTTATGACAAGCATCTAAGCCACCTACCCATCCAGAAGATTGAAGAGCTGGAGATATGGGGGATCGGGACAGAGAGTTTCCCTTATGATGGCTATCTGCCTATAAAACTGACTTTCGACCCGTCCATAGCCGGGAAGGCCGAAGTGTTCGATACCTTAGCTGTGTTGTGCCCCCGACCGCCTGGAGCTAACAAGAGTTCCCTAATAATAGGGACCAACACGGATCTGGTCCGAAGACTCTTGGCCCCTCTTACGAAAGGAAAAGACCCCACAGCCCCTGAGATCCACCCAATGTTGAAGACAGCCTACCAACGACTGATCTTAGAACAGAAAGCCCCAGAGGAGGGGGTAGGGGAGGTCTGGAAGCTGGGAAGAAGAGGAATAGTGCTGCAGCCCGGTGAAGTAGCCTGTTTGAAAGCCACAATGAAACTCACTTGGGAGCAGCCTGGGCCCTTTGTTATGTTGGAACCCGACCTAAGGGGAGAACATTCGGGCCTAGAAGTAGTCCCAGAAGTGGTCCCGTTGAGGGCTCTGAAGAAGGCTCACTGTAAGGTACCTGTGAGTGTCAGGAATACTACGGAAGGCCCCATGGAGATCCCAGCCAGGATGTTGCTGGGCCAGGTGAGCCCTGCCACCCCAGTTGCTTTGTCGGATGTGGAGAAGACAGATGGAGAAAGCACTGTGTGGGAGAAACTTTCCATGGAGAACACAAACCTGCCCAGGGCTTGGAAAGAGAGAGTTAAGGCCCAGTTGACCAGGTGGGAAAAGATCTTCTCCCAAGATGAGTTCGATGTGGGGTGTGCAAGGAGTGCCACCCATCGAATTCGCCTCCAGGAAGACAAGCCCTTCAGGGAAAGAGTCAGGCGAGTTCCGTTAGCAGACCTTGAGGACTTGAGGGAGCAGCTCGCCGAGCTCAGGCGAACCTGGGTGATTCAAGAATTTAGAAGCCCCTATGCCTCCCCGATAGTGGTGGTCAGAAAGAAGAATGGGTCGTTGAGGCTGTGCATAGACTACAGGACCCTCAACAGGAGAACCATACCCAACCAGTACACCACTCTGAGGATAGAGGATGCCCTACAGAGCTTGTCTGGAGCCAAGTGGTTCAGTGTTATGGACCTCAAGAGCGGGTACTATCAAATCCCTATGCATACAGAAGACAAAGAGAAGACGGCTTTCATAACCCCAGTGGGGTTCTTTGAATTTGACCGGATGCCTCAAGGTCTGTCTGGAGCCCCAGCCACCTTCCAACGTCTCATGGAGAAGACCTTAGGAGACATGAACCTCATCAAAGTCCTTGTATACTTAGATGATATTATTGTCTTCGGGAGAACCTTGGAAGAGCACGAGGAGAGGCTGGAGAAAGTTTTGAAAAGACTGAGTGAGGAAGGACTCAAGCTCTCACCTGAAAAATGCCAGTTTTATCAGTCATTAGTCAACTATCTGGGACACGTAGTGTCCGAGGATGGGGTAGCCACAGACCCTGAAAAGTTGGAGGCAGTCACCTCCTGGCCAAGGCCCACCACAGTGACAGAGCTCAGATCCTTCTTGGGGTTCTGTTCCTATTACAGAAGGTTCGTGGAAGGGTTTGCTCGGATAGCCAGGCCTCTGAATGAGCTGCTCAAGACGGAGGGGGAAGAGGATGATTCGGGCCCCAGGAAGCCAGGGGAGTCAGTCAAGGACCAGTGGAATGAGAAGTGTGAAGATGCCTTTCAGATGTTGAAGAAAAACTTAACCACTGCTCCTGTCCTGGCCTACGCAGATCCTAAGAAGCCTCATGAACTTCACGTAGATGCAAGTCATGATGGTCTGGGAGGAGTGCTCTACCAGGAGCATGAAGAGCACTTGAGGCCCGTTGCGTATGTGAGCAGAAGTCTGACTCCCTCTGAAAAGAACTACCCCACCCATAAGCTGGAGTTCCTGGCTCTCAAGTGGGCTGCAGTTGACAAACTCAGAGACTATCTGTATGGCGCAGAATTCACGGTGAAAACCGACAACAACCCCCTCACCTATCTTTTCACCACAGCAAAGTTGGATGCCACAGGACATAGATGGCTGGCGGCACTGTCTGCCTTCAATTTCAGCCTAAAATACAGGCCTGGGGATGGAAATCGAGATGCAGACGCCATGTCTAGAAGAACTCATGTCCCCACCTGCAGTACAGAAGATTGGACCCAAGTGGCACCCGACGGGGTGCGGGCCCCCTGTCAAGGGGCTGAACTCCAAGCCAGTGGCGGCTCAAGAGCAGAAAAGATAGGGGTTACCATAGTAGGAGTTCCCAAGCAGTACTGTGGAGTAACCCAACTGGGGGAAGATAACTTGCCAAAATTGTCCAAAAAGGAGTTGAGATCCGACCAATTGGAAGACCCCATGGGGAGAATGGTTCTAGAGGCCCTGGAGAATCAGGATCCGAATAGACTCTTATGTAACCCTTCAAAGGAAGCTCGCCTGTTGAGGAAGGAGTGGGACAGGTTGCAGGTGCATCAGGGAGTGTTCTACCGAAGGGGCCCCTCTGATGACCTGGAAGACAAATGGCAATTGTTCCTGCCCGAGAAACACAGAGAGACTGTCATGGTTGCTCTGCACGACAACCATGGCCACCTAGGGGCGGAAAGGACCTTCCAACTTGTTAGGGACCGTTTCTATTGGCCCTGCATGAGGGCTGAAGTTGAAGAATACTGCCACTCATGTGCACGATGCATCCAGAGAAAGACTTTACCCCATCAAGCTGCCCCAATGGGCCATCTGCAAAGTCAAAGCCCACTTGATCTGGTATGCATTGATTTTCTCTGCCTCGAACCCGACCTGCGTGGACTAGGAAATGTTCTGGTAGTAACCGACCATTTCACCTGGTATGCCCAGGCCTTTCCAACCAAAGACCAGAAGGCTTCCACGGTAGCCAAAGTCCTTATGGAAAAATACTTTGTACACTATGGGCTGCCACAAAGGCTTCATTCAGATCACGGGAGGGATTTTGAAAGTCGGTTGATCTGGAAGCTCCTGGATTCTTTGGGGATTAAGAAGACAAGAACTACCCCCTATCATCCACAAGGTGATGCTCAGCCGGAGAGGTTCAACCAAACCCTGCTCAACATGCTGGGGACCTTAATCAGTGAGAAGAAACAGCATTTGAGCAGCCACATAGCGGCAGTTGTGCATGCATACAACAGCACCACCAGTGACGCTACAGGGTACTCACCCTATAGACTTATGTTCGGAAGAGAAGTAAGACTACCGGTAGATCTGGCCTTTGGCACCTCCATAGACCATTGTTCTGCCACTTCTCACAAGGGATATGTTGATAGACTCAGACACAATTTGAAATTGGCCTATGAACAGGCTCAGGCGGCCTCAGAACAAAGGGGGGCCCGCAACAAGAAAAACTTTGATCTGAAAGTTCGGATTCAAGATTTGCAACCTGGAGACAGAGTGTTGCTACGGAACTTGGGGGTTCCTGGAAAACACAAGCTTGCAGACAGATGGAGACCTGAACCCTATGTTATTTGCAAGAGACTACCGGGCCTACCCTTTTACAGACTTAAGCCAGAGGGAAGGGTGGGGCCCTTAAAGACCTGGCATCGGAACCACCTACTCCCACTAGCTGAAGCAGTTTGGATTCCCCCTGCGATAAGCTCCCCAAGCCAATTTCTATCCTGGATACTCCCAGACCAAACACTCGGTCCCAGACCCCTCAGATTGGGGATACAGAGACCTCGGAGCTAAGTGAAGACGAGGGAGAAGAACTTGATTGGCTTTGGCCTTCCCAGGCCCCAGAAACTTCTGCGATTGATCTTCCACCTGAAGAAGACACCATAGACGGAACACTGAATGCAGAAGCTACTGAGTTCATCCCGTTCAGTCCCTTGTCGGATTCTTGGGAAAATGCCTGTGACGTACTCTCAGAAGAGGATCCAAGAGATTCCATGTACCTCCCTGCTCCGGAGTCAAGTGTTCCTGAACCTATGGAAACTCCCAAGTCGGTTCCAGAAGGGGAACCTGTTCTAGCAGAAATAGAAAACCCAAGAGGACAAAGGATGCGGAGGGCCATAAAGCCTCCCAGGAGATTGACTTACCCACAGATGGGGAGAAGCTCGGAAGACACTGTGGTTACTGCCAGGAGGAGTATGGAAGGCCCTAATCCCTCGACTGTTCATTTGGTGGGGGGCAACCCCAACTCACTCTCTGGCACAGTTAGGCATGACACTAATGATAGTGTGACCTGTGGGCGGGGAAGTCCACCTCCTTGTTTTTGGTGGGAATTTCCTCTGCCAACATCATACGCAACTTTGGTTAATGTTGTGCGTGCTATAATTTAATGTTATCTTTGGGGACCAAAGAGTTTAAGTGGGGGGAGTGTGTAGCAGGGTCTCCTTTAAGGCCCCGGGACTACGTTACCCAGAACCCCGTTCGGCACCTAGGGTGCATGGAGCCACCGCAGAGACTCATGGGAGGAGCTATATAGGAAGAGAGAGAGGCTGAGCTTGGCCTCTTTGGACACCGCGCTGCAATCAACAGGTCTTCCTGTGCAGATCTGCTGCAGTGCAGGGCCTGAAGCCAGGGCCTTGCACAACTTCCAGAGAGCCTTTCACCCCACTGCGGAGCCTGGGTGGCACCTGACTTTATCGAGTTTGGACATCAGTTGCAGACACTGTGTGCGGAGACACAGTAGGTGGAAGTCCCAGACTGGGATCGCGTCCGGAGTGGTGAGAGAGCACCTGCTCATTCATATAAACAGTACTTTGACTAGGCCTAGAGACTGCCTTGGCCCTCCGGGTTCTACTTTGCTGTCCCGCAGGAGACTAGTGGCGGAACCGTTTTGAGTAGTCTCCTGTGAGGGGTTCATTCTGCCCTTTTCATTTTTCTACCCTTTTGGATTACAAATTACTGTTCCTGTTGTGCACCACCAGTCAAGTTGCATGCGAAGAAACTGTTCTTCTAGAGACTGAGTTTAAAATCTGGATCAGGCCTGATCTGCAGTTAGAATTTAAGTTAATGCGCCATAAGGGCGCATAGATAGAGATAGCAGTACTTGGCGGGTAATCGCCTGTGTTAGATTTTCTGCTGCAGTGTTCTGCAGATATATATGTGTTATGTGTTAACCTTATGCCTTTTACTCAAAGTAAAGAAACGTTATATTTTATCTCTTGCTATCAGTGTGTTGCCTTTATGCAAAGAGGTTACCCATGCAATACAGATAGATTGTGTGCATATACTGTTAGAGTGTAATACTAGAGAAATCCCTAGACTAACTGTGCCAGAGTGGTTCGAGTAAATTGCTGGGGGTTGGCGGTGCTGTAGACAGGGCCCGAAACAAAATCCAGCGACTCTCTTAACTGGGGGTAGCGCTACACGTGGGGGCTCTCGAGTCCGGGATCCTGTTACAGCAAGTAACGCGCCAAAAGTACCAGCATGGACCCACTGGAAGTGGAATAGTGGTGCAGGGCGGCCTACACAGATTCAGCCGCGGCAGTAGTCATAGAACTCCCAGGGACCTGGCAAGAAGAAGCGGTGAAGCGGCTAGTAACGTCGTTGTCCCCGAACCAGAAGGTATGGGTGATGGATGTCAGAATGAATTCCACACTGACCCACGCACTAATAGCTTGGATGAAGGAAATCCCAGAACATTTCAAGGGTCCAAGTATAAAAGCAATGGATGATCAGACCTATAGCTTAATACATGCGCTGCCACTCATACCAGGAGGATGGGATCAGACACCTAAACCATCATCCCCACAGGTATCTCCACCGCAGTCCCCAAAAGCAGAAAACCAGAAGGCTAAAGAGAGCTCCGTGTTACCGCCTGCCACCCTCAGCGCAGAGTTATGCGCGGTCCTGGGGGAGATTGTAGCCCAGTGTAAGAAGGATCCTACAGACTATCAAATGTCGGGATACAGAAAACTCAGAATATTCTCTGGGAGGAAACCTGCACCTTCGGGTGAAGAGGGGTTTGAGGAGTGGTTAGACGGTGCCACTCAGGCCTTAGAAGAATGGGAAGTCCGAGAACACAGAAAGAAGCAGAGAATTGCTGAAAGTCTGAAGGGGCCTGCTCTAGAGGCCATACGCAACCTCAAGATGAGCAAAACAGACTGTGATGCGCAGGATTATCTGGACATTCTACAGAATGTGTTCGGTGGAACAGAGAAAATCACTGAGCTCACTTACCATCTGGAGCACTGCTACCAAAAGACAGGAGAGAAGCTGTCAGAGTTCATGAGGCGCCTGGACAAGATCCTGCATAAGATGATCCTGAAGAAAGGGATCGACCCGCAGAAGGTGGATGAGGCCCATGTTCAGCAGGTGATGAGAGGATCTCAGCCCCTGGACCCCATCGTATTGGCGCTACGCACAAGACAGGACGGGAAGAGCCTGGAGTACCCTGACTTGATCCGAGTGGTCAGAGAGGAAGAAGCGATGCTGGAGGAGAAGAAGAGGAACCAACTAGTTGAGTCAGTTAATCCTCCTCCGGTGATGGTCAGGACGGCCATAACCCTGGAAAGAGACTCAGAGGTGGATACCTTGAAGTCACAGATGTCCCAAGTATTGGGGATGCTGCTCTCCCTGATGGAAAAGGAGTCAAGGGTACCAGAGAGGGAAAGTCCGAGTAAGGAGCTGTTTCCAGATACCTCAGCGCCCGCATCCCTATAAGATTGGGGGGACATGACTTGTTTCAACTGCGAAGGGGTTGGCCATGCGGCCAAAGTGTGTGCCAGTTCAAAGAAAAAAAAGATGAATAACCGCAAGCCGCTGGAAAACTTCAGCGGGCCCCGGTGAAGGAGTCAACTGGGTGCCCATCATCTCCAGTGAACTCCAAACTGAATGAGAAGCACATAAAAAGAGTGGAGAAGACCCCTCAGAAGAAACACAAGGTTCCTCAGTGGGAACGTACCCCAAAGAAAGAGTGTAATGTCCCTCAGCGGGTAGTTACACCCATTAAAAGGAGGGAGATCAATGCATACCAGGCCCAAGAGAGACTTAAGTCCAAAGAGAAATGGAAGAAAGAAAGTCCAAAAGGAAAACGCAAAGATCCAAGGAAAGAGACTCCTTCGAAGCGATATCCAGAGAAGCTGGTAGGTCCCTCCCCGATAGTACCTGTCCAAGTGGAGGGAGTCTACACAAGAGCCATATTGGATACTGGGGCGCAAGTGACCCTGTTGTACCGGGACTTTTATGACAAGCATCTAAGCCACATACCTATCCAGAAGATTGAAGAGCTGGAGATATGGGGGATCGGGACAGAGAGTTTCCCTTATGATGGCTATCTGCCTATAAAACTGACTTTCGACCCGTCCATAGCCGGGAAGGCCGAAGTGTTCGATACCTTAGCTGTGGTGTGCCCCCGACCGCCTGGAGCTAACAAGAGTTCCCTAATAATAGGGACCAACACGGATCTGGTCCGAAGACTCTTGGCCCCTCTTACGAAAGAAAAAGACCCCACAGCCCCTGAGATCCACCCAATGTTGAAGACAGCCTACCAACGACTGATCTTAGAACAGAAGGCCCCAGAGGAGGGGGTAGGGGAGGTCTGGAAGCTGGGAAGAAGAGGAATAGTGCTGCAGCCCGGTGAAGTAGCCTGTTTGAAAGCCACGGTGAAACTCACTTGGGAGCAGCCTGGGCCCTTTGTTATGTTGGAACCCGACCCAAGGGGAGAACATTCGGGCCTAGAAGTAGTCCCAGAAGTGGTCCCGTTGAGGGCTCTGAAGAAGGCTCACTGTAAGGTACCTGTGAGTGTCAGGAATACTACGGACGGCCCCATGGAGATCCCAGCCAGGATGTTGCTGGGCCAGGTGAGCCCTGCCACCCCAGTTTCTTTGTCGGATGTGGAGAAGACAGATGGAGAAAGCACTGTGTGGGAGAAACTTTCCATGGAGAACACAAACCTGCCCAGGGCTTGGAAAGAGAGAGTTAAGGCCCAGTTGACCAGGTGGGAAAAGATCTTCTCCCAAGATGAGTTCGATGTGGGGTGTGCAAGGAGTGCCACTCATCGAATCCGCCTCCAGGAAGACAAGCCCTTCAGGGAAAGAGTCAGGCGAGTTCCGTTAGCAGACCTCGAGGACTTGAGGGAGCAGCTCGCCGAGCTCATGCGAACCTGGGTGATTCGAGAATTTAGAAGCCCCTATGCCTCCCCGATAGTGGTGGTCAGAAAGAAGAATGGGTCGTTGAGGCTGTGCATAGACTACAGGACCCTCAACAGGAGAACCATACCCGACCAGTACACCACTCTGAGGATAGAGGATGCCCTACAGAGCTTGTCTGGAGCCAAGTGGTTCAGTGTTATGGACCTCAAGAGCGGGTACTATCAAATCCCTATGCATACAGAAGACAAAGAGAAGACGGCTTTCATAACCCCAGTGGGGTTCTTTGAATTTGACCGGATGCCTCAAGGTCTGTCTGGAGCCCCAGCCACCTTCCAACGTCTCATGGAGAAGACTGTAGGAGACATGAACCTCATCGAAGTCCTTGTATACTTAGATGATATCATTGTCTTCGGGAGAACCTTGGAAGAGCACGAGGAGAGGCTGGAGAAAGTTTTGAAAAGACTGAGTGAGGAAGGACTCAAGCTCTCACCTGAAAAATGCCAGTTTTATCAGTCATCAGTCAACTATCTGGGACACATAGTGTCCGAGGATGGGGTAGCCACAGACCCCAAAAAGTTGGAGGCAGTCACCTCCTGGCCAAGGCCCACCACAGTGACAGAGCTCAGATCCTTCTTGGGGTTCTGTTCCTATTACAGAAGGTTCGTGGAAGGGTTTGCTCGGATAGCCAGGCCTCTGAATGAGCTGCTCAAGACGGAGGGGGAAGAGGATGATTCGGGCCCCAGGAAGCCAGGGGAGTCAGTCAAGGACCAGTGGAATGAGAAGTGTGAAGATGCCTTTCAGATGTTGAAGAAAAACGTAACCACTGCCCCTGTCCTGGCCTACACAGATCCTAAGAAGCCTCATGAACTTCACGTAGATGCCAGTCATGATGGTCTGGGAGGAGTGCTCTACCAGGAACATGAAGAGCACTTGAGGCCCGTTGCGTATGTGAGCAGAAGTCTGACTCCCTCTGAAAAGAACTACCCCACCCATAAGTTGGAGTTCCTGGCCCTCAAGTGGGCTGTAGTTGACAAACTCAGAGACTATCTGTATGGCGCAGAATTCACTGTGAAAACCGACAACAACCCCCTCACCTATCTTTTCACAACAGCAAAGTTGGATGCCACAGGACATAGATGACTGGCGGCACTGTCTGCCTTCAATTTCAGCCTAAAATACAGGCCTGGGGCTGGAAATCGAGATGCAGACGCCATGTCTAGAAGATCTCATGTCCCCACCTGCAGTACAGAAGATTGGACCCAAGTGGCACCCGACAGGGTGCGGGCCCCCTGTCAAGGGGCTGAACTCCAAGCCAGTGGCGGCTCAAGAGCAGAAGAGATAGGGGTTACCATGGTAGGAGTTCCCAAGCAGTACTGTGGAGTAACCCAACTGGGGGAAGATAACTTGCCAAAATTGTCCAAAAAGGAGTTGAGATCCGACCAATTGGAAGACCCCATGGGGAGATTGGTTCTAGAGGCCCTGGAGAATCAGGATCCGAATAGACTCTTATGTAACCCTTCAAAGGAAGCTCGCCTGTTGAGGAAGGAGTGGGACAGGTTGCAGGTGCATCATGGAGTGGTCTACCGAAGGGACCCCTCTAATGACCTGGAAGACAAATGGCAATTGTTTCTGCCCGAGAAACACCGAGAGACTGTCATGGTTGCTCTGCATGACAACCATGGCCACCTAGAGGCGGAAAGGACCTTCCAACTCGTTAGGGACCGTTTCTATTGGCCCTGCATGAGGGCTGAAGTTGAAGAATACTGCCACTCATGTGCACGATGCATCCAGAGAAAGACTTTACCCCATCAAGCTGCCCCAATGGGCCATCTGCAAAGTCAAAGCCCACTTGATCTGGTATGCATTGATTTTCTCTGCCTCGAACCCGACCTGAGTGGACTAGGAAATGTTCTGGTAGTAACCGACCATTTCACCTGGTATGCCCAGGCCTTTCCAACCAAAGACCAGAAGGCTTCCACGGTAGCCAAAGTCCTTATGGAAAAATACTTCGTACACTATGGGCTGCCACAAAGGCTTCATTCAGATCACGGGAGGGATTTTGAAAGTCGGTTGATCCGGAAGCTCCTGGATTCTTTGGAGATTAAGAAGACAAGAACTACCCCCTGTCATCCACAAGGTGATGCTCAGCCGGAGAGGTTCAACCGAACCCTGCTCAACATGCTGGGGACCTTAAGCAGTGAGAAGAAACAGCATTGGAGCAGCCACATAGCGGCAGTTGTGCATGCATACAACAGCACCACCAGTGACGCTACAGGGTACTCACCCTATAGACTTATGTTCGGAAGAGAAGCAAGACTACCGGTAGATCTGGCCTTTGGCACCTCCATAGACCATTGTTCTACCACTTCTCACAAAGGATATGTTGATAGACTCAGACACAATTTGAAATTGGCCTATGAACAGGCTCAGGCGGCCTCAGAACAAAGGGGGCCCGCAACAAGAAAAACTTTGATCTGAAAGTTCGGATTCAAGATTTGCAACCTGGAGACAGAGTGTTGCTACGGAACTTGGGGGTTCCTGGAAAACACAAGCTTGCAGACAGATGGAGACCTGAACCCTATGTTATTTGCAAGAGACTACCGGGCCTACCCTTTTACAGACTTAAGCCAGAGGGAAGGGTGGGGCCCTTAAAGACCTGGCATCGGAACCACCTACTCCCACTAGCTGAAGCAGTTCGGATTCCCCCTGCGATGAGTTTCCCCGAGCCAATTTCCATCCTGGATACTCCCAGACCGAACACTCGGTCCCAGACCCCTCAGATTGGGGATACAGAGACCTCGGAGCTAAGTGAAGACGAGGGAGAAGAACTTGATTGGCTTTGGCCTTCCCAGGCCCCAGAAACTTCTGCGATTGATCTTCCACCTGAAGAAGACACCATAGACGGAACACTGAATGCAGAAGCTACTGAGTTCATCCCGTTCAGTCCCTTGTCGGATTCTTGGGAAAATGCCTGTGACGTACTCTCAGAAGAGGATCCAAGAGATTCCATGCACCTCCCTGCTCCGGAGTCAAGTGTTCCTGAACCTATGGAAACTCCCAAGTCAGTTCCAGAAGGGGAACCTGTTTTAGCAGAAATAGAAAACCCAAGAGGACAAAGGATGCGGTGGGCCATAAAGCCTCCCAGGAGATTGACTTACCCACAGATGGGGAGGAGCTCGGAAGACACTGTGGTTACTGCCAGGAGGAGTATGGAAGGCCCTAATCCCTCCACTGTTCATTTGGTGGGGGGCAACCCCAATTCACTCTCTGGCACAGTTAGGCAGGACACTAATGATAGTGTGACCTGTGGGCGGGGAAGTTCACCTCCTTGTTTTTGGTGGGAATTTCCTCTGCTAACATCATACGCAACTTTGGTTGATGTTGTGCGTGCTATAATTTAATGTTATCTTTGGGGACCAAAGAGTTTAAGTGGGGGGAGTGTGTAGCGGGGTCTCCTTTAAGGCCCCGGGACTACGTTACCCAGAACCCTGTTCGGCACCTAGGGTGCATGGAGCCACCGCAGAGACTCATGGGAGGGGCTATATAGGAAGAGAGAGAGGCTGAGCTCGGCCTCTTTGGACACCGCGCTGCAATCAACAGGTCTTCCTGTGCGGATCTGCTGCAGTGCAGGGCCTGAAGCCAGGGCCTTGCACAACTTCCAGAGAGCCTTTCACCCCACTGCGGAGCCTGGGTGGCACCTGACTTTATCGAGTTTGGACATCAGTTGGACCGGAGATCCGGCCGTTGCAGACACTGTGTAGGGAAACACAGTAGGTGGAAGTCCCGGACTGGGATCGCATCCGGAGTGGTGAGAGAGCACCTTCTCATTCATATAAACAGTACTTTGACTAGGCCTAGAGACTGCCTTGGCCCTCTGGGTTCTACTTTGCTGTCCCGCAGGAGACTCGTGGCGGAACCGTTTTGAGTAGTCTCCTGTGAGGGGTTCATTCTGCCCTTTTGGTGCTTGGTTTTCGGGGTCCTGTACGCGACTAGGCTCCCAAAAAGTCTCACACATGTGGTATCCCCATACTCAGGAGAAGAAACAGAATGTATTTTGGGGTGCAATTCCACATATAACCATGGCATGTTTGAGCAATATATAATTTAGTGACAACTTTTTGTACATTTTTTTTTTCTTTTTGTCATTATTCAATCACTTGGGACAAAAAAATAAATATTCAATGGGCTCAACATGCCTCTCAGCAAATAGCTTGAGGTGTCTACTTTCCAAAATGGGGTCATTTGGGGGGGTTTTGAACTGTCCTGGCATTTTATGCACAACATTAGGAAGCTTATGTCACACATCATCCACTCTTCTAACCACTTGAAGACAAAGCCTTTTCTGACACTTTTTGTTTACATGAATACATTTTTTTTTTGCAAGAAAATTATGTTGAACCCCCAAACATTATATATTTTTTTTTAAAGCAAAGGCCCTACAGATTAAAATAGTGGGTGTTGCATTTTTTTTTCCACACAGTATTTGCGCAGCGATTTTTCAAACGCATTTTTTGGGGGAAAAACACACTTTTTTTTATTTTTAATGCACTAAAAACCACTATATTGCCCAAATGTTTGATGAAATAAAAAAGATGATCTTAGGCCGAGTACATGGATACCAAACACGACATGCTTTAAAATTGCGCACAAACGCGCAGCGGCGACAAACTACATTCATTTTTAAAAGCATTTAAAAGCCTTTACAGGTTACCACGTTAGATTTACAGAGGAGGTCTACTGCTAAAATTACTTCCCTCGATCTCACCTTCGTGGTGATACCTCACATGCATGATGCAATTTCTGTTTACATATGACGCTAGACCGACGCTTGCGTTCGCCTTTGCGCAAGAGCAGGGGGGGACAGCGGTGCTTTTTTTTTTATTATTATTTATTTTGCATTTTTATTTTATTTTTAAACTGTTCCTTCCATATTTTTTTTTTAACCATTTTTATTGTTATCTCAGGGAATGTAAATATCCCCTATGATAGCAATAAGTAGTGACAGGTACTCTTTTTTTGAAAAAAATTGGGGGGTTAGACCCTAGATCTTTCCTCTGCCCTCAAAGCATCTGACCACACCAAGATCGGTGTGATAAAATGCTTTCCCAATTTCCCAATGGCGCTGTTTATATCCGGGGGGGGGGCATTCCCTCCCACTGCTTGTAAAATCAGTCTAGAGGCTAATTATCTGCTAGAATTGCTTTTACATGAAAGCCGGCCACTGGCTGAAAAGAATGATACCAAGATGATACCTAAACCCGCAGGCATCATTCTGGTATAAACATTCAAAGTCCAGCAACATACCAGTACGTTGCTGGTCCTTGTTGGACATGTATTGTAATCTTTTATTTCATGCAGCCTGTTGGCTGAACGAAAAAAAGAGATTGATCGGTGAGTATGCCCACCATTAGAATACCTCCCTTCATCCACCCACTTCTAATGATGGGCATATATGCCGAAGCATGGGGGCATCCTCCCGCAAAAAAGTTATGCCGCGTACACACGGTCGGACTTTTCCATGGGCAAGCCTTCATCGGAATTTCGACCGTATGTACGCGGCATAAAAGGTTATGCCGCGTACACACGGTCGGACTTTTCCACGGGCAAGCCTCCGTCGGAATTTCGACCGTATATACGCGGCATTAGGAGCAAAATCGCTCCTCCGCCCCTGCTGCCCCCATGCTTCGGCATATATGCTCTTTTTTTTAACTGTGGTGGTGAAATCACCTAATACAGCGTTGGAATCACGGCTTTATGTATCGTGGGAGCAAACGCTGTTGCTGTCAAGATAAATAAATCCGCGATGCAACTGAATGGCGTACCTGCTAAGCAAATGATGGTTAACATTAAAACAAAGTAAAATTACAGTACAACAGTAAGACCTTACCATACCATACCTGCAAAGCAAATACCAAAACAAAACCTAGTAAAAAATAAAACATTTTTTTAACGCAACCTGTGCCTAAAATATATATATGCCGAAGCATGGGGGCATCCTCCCGCAAAAAAGTTATGCTGCGTACACACGGTCGGACTTTTCCACGGGCAAGCCTCCATCGGAATTTCGACCGTATGTACGCGGCATAAAAGGTTATGCCGCGTACACACGGTCGGACTTTTCCACGGGCAAGCCTCCGTCGGAATTTCGACCGTATATACGCGGCATTAGGAGCAAAATCGCTCCTCCGCCCCTGCTGCCCCCATGCTTCGGCATATATGCTCTTTTTTTTAACTGTGGTGGTGAAATCACCTCCTACAGCGTTGGAGTCACGGCTTTATGTATCGTGGGAGCAAACGCTGTTGCTGTCAAGATAAATAGATCCGCGCTGCAACTGAATGGCGTACCTGAAAACAAAAAATTACATACCTGAAAAACAAGCATGATAAAACATTGCAGAATAGAATACAGTAAAAAAAGAGCAGAACAATAGAGGAGAAAATAGAGAGAGAGAGAGAACAATAAATAAAACGACAACTATTTTTGTTTTTTTTTATTTTTATTTTTTTTGTGTTTTGTTTTTGACGTTTTTTTTTTTCTTTTTTACACTTTTTTTTGTAACTTTAACAACTGTAATGGTTCGGGTCTCTCAAAATGTAATGGCATCTTGGGAGACCCTGTGTAAGTGTGTCCTAGTCTGTGAAATGCTATACCCTACGCTAAAACTTCACTTTTGAGTGGTAGCGTTCAAAACATTCACCAAGCCAAAGATCAGGTTTGTCAGGACAGAGAGGACAAAAAAAACGGTGTCACGCCTAAATCCGCGCTTGCTACAGACACAACATCTTTTTTGGGGGGTTCGTTGGGTAGGGGTACTCAGGAGGGCATACGGATAATGCCTCTCATGCAGCCGGCTTACTGCATTTGGTTAAGAATGGTGAGGTGCAGAACCGCCTGGATACAGGAGTTCTGTGACTATCTCATTCTGGAATTTTAGAAGAGATAACGTCCCGCCTGAAGCTCTGTATAGCACATGAGCGTTCAGCAAAGCCAATTGGAATAAGGATAGAGACACTTTTTTGTACCAGCGTCTCGCCTTACGGTCAATTAGATACGGCGCCAACAACTGGTCGTTGAGGTCCACCCCTCCCATATTTTTGTTATATTCGTGGACACAGAGGGGTTTCTCCACAACACCAGTCGCCGTAGGAATTTGGACTCTCGTGTCTGCATGAAGGGAGGTAAGAAGGAAAACATTCTTATTGTCCCTCCACTTCATAGCGAGCAAATTATTACACTTTACGCAGGCTCTCTCCCCCAGCCTAAGACGGGCATCTACAAGCTGCTGGGGAAAGCCCCGGCGATTAGGTCGCACGGTGCCACATGCTCCAATCTGATGATCAAACAAGTGACTAAACAGTGGCACGCTCGTGCAATAATTGTCCACATACAAGTGGTACCCCTTTCCGAATAAGGGTGACACCAAGTTCCACACCATCTTGCCAGCGCTCCCTATGTAATCCGGGCAGTTGACCGGCTCAACCTGACTATCTTTTCCCTCATAAACCATAAAGCTCCATACATAGCCTGTTGCCCTGTCACAGAACTTATAGAGCTTGACCCCGTATCTGGCACGCTTGCTTGGAAGGTACTGCTTGAAAGCCAAGCGGCCAGAAAATTTAATCAGGGACTCATCAACGCAGACAACTTGATCGGGAATAAACAAGGCTGCAAAACGTTCGTTGAAGTGGTTTATGAGGGGCCGAATTTTATAGAGCCGGTCGTATTCAGGGTCCCCACGTGGACGACAAAGTTCATTGTCGTTGAAGTGCATGAACCGCAAAATCTGCTCGTATCGTGTCCTGGGCATGGAGGCAGAGAACACGGGCATGTGGTCAATTGGGTGCGTGGACCAATAAGCACGCAATGACGGGAATTTATGTGTGCCCATGTTGATGGAAAGGCCCAGAAAGGTCTTAAAGTCGGAAACCGTAATTGGTTTCCAATCTTTGGCAATTTTAGGCAACTGGGGGTTAGCGGCGATGAATTGACCAGCATACAAATTACTCTGGTCCACAATAGATCTATAGAGATCTTCCGTGAAAAACAGCGAATAAAAATCGATTGGCATAAAATCAGCTGTTTCCACCTGAATACTGGGTTGGGCAGTGAATAGGGGAAGTACGGGTTCTGCAGAAGTGGTGGGGACCCAATCAGGATAGGCAAATTCTGCAGGAAGGGCACTATGGGCACGACGGGCCTGCCTTTGTCTTCTTGGTGGCAGCGGGACACTACTTGTGCTTGCCACCTCGCCAGCTTGAACTGCACTTATGGGACTCGCCACGTCACCACGTGATACTGCAGTGCTGGATGTACGCCCAGGCTGTACTAGGCCGCTGGTGCTTGCCAAGGAATAGCGGCGCTAGTACTACTCTGCTCCATGATACGAGAGCCCTGCGGTTCTTGCTCCTCAACAACCTCAGAAGATCGGGATCGGGTACGCCTGACCTTAGCAGGGACCTCAACTTCATCGTCAGAGCTATCTGATGTGGGGCCGCTGACGTCACTGTCTTCTACGGGAAGATATTCTGAGCCTAAATCTGACAGATACGTGACCTCCTCTTCACTATCTGTCATGCTCAGAATCTCGTAGGCCTCTTTACTAGTGTACCTTCGTCTTGCCATTTTGGGCTCTAAATTTAGGGGTACACTAGTAAGATTCACAGGTAAAAAATAGCATCTGACTACCAAAAAAACTGTTAGCGATCGCAGGGATCAGGACTGTCTCTGCGAATGCTGCAGTTATGTGTGTTGTGTTTGGTAGGTGACAGTGATCGATCGATACTGCACTTGGGTGGGCTGGGCTGGGCTGGGCGGAGGGGCTAAACGCAGGTGCTAGCAGGTATCTGGGCTGATCCCGCTAACACTACATTTTTGGGAACCCTAAACCGCTGGGGACGCTAGTATAGATCTGATCAGATCAGATATTGATCTGTTCAAATACTATACCACTAAGGGAGGTGTATGCTTTGCGCGTGGGTGTTAGCGTTACTGGCACTAACCTGACGCTGCCTGGGGTGACGCAGACCCTCTCTGACGCTAAAACCTAATTGATATCAGCCGCCGGCCGATCAGGGGGTTAAACCTTTATTGGGTTATATACGGCGGGTGCCCTGATGCTATAAAAAGCAAACTAACCAACCAGCGTCACCTGTAACCTTTATATGGTGATCACTGGTGAAAGGGTTAACTAGGGGCAATCAGGGGGTTAAAACCTTTATTAGGTTAAATATGGGGGTACCCGACGCTATATAAAAGCCTGACGGGTTACCTAAATAACTAAATAACTAACTGGGTAACCAGGGTCACCAGTGACGCTTATACGGTGATCACTGGTGAAAGGGTTAACTCTAGGGGCAATCAGGGGGTTAAAATAATATATGGGGGTACCTGACGCTAATAAAAACCTGCGGCGAACCTAAAAATAATTAACTGGCTATCTAGGGCACCAGCGACAAGAAAAAAGCGATCGGAAAAACGATCGCGTAGATCTACGTGATTGCCTTTGTATAGTTGGGGGGTCCGATCGGACCCCCCTTCTTTACAGTGAGCGGCCGTTATTCGTTTGGGAGCGATCAGGGATGAGGAGACGGCCGTTTGATTCTGGCCACCCCCTCGCGATCGCTCCCGGCGAATGAGAGAGCTTCCCCTGCCTGTGTAATGTAAACACAGGCAGAGGAAGTGATGTCATTTCTCCATGCGGCGGTCTTTTCGATCCGGCGCGAGGAGAGAAGACATCACATAGTAAATGCACCAACAGCCCACTGATACCAGTACACATAGGCACACTTACACCCCCCAGTCACCCCCAGATCACCCCCCAGATCATCCCCAGTACCCCCAGTCACAGTGCACCGTTTGCAGTGGTAATTTTTTTTACTGATCACTGCAATCAGTGTCATTTGTGACTGTAAAAAGTTGCAGGGCAGTTAGGTTTAGGCCCCTTTAGGTCCAGGGTAGCCCCCTAACCCCCCCTAATAAAGGTTTAACCCCTTGATCGCCCCCCAGGTAACCCTTTCACCCCCTAACGCCAGCGTCACTAAGCGATCGTATTTCCGATCGCTGTATTTAGTGCCGGTGGTGCCCTAGATAGCCAGTTATTTATTTTTAGTTTCGTCGCAGGTTTTTATAGCATCAAGTACCCCCATATATTATTTTAACCCCCTGATTGCCCCTAGAGTTAACCCTTTCACCAGTGATCACCGTATAAGTTTTACTGGTGACACTGGTTAGCCAGTTAGTTATTTAGTTATTTAGGCTACCCGTCAGGTTTTTATATAGCGTCAGGTACCCCCATATATAGCCTAATAAAGGTTTTAACCCCCTGATTGCCCCTAGTTAACCCTTTCACCAGTGATCACCATATAAGTTTTACGGGTGACGCTGGTTGGTTAGTTTGCTTTTTATAGCATCAGGGCACCCGCCGTATATAACCCAATAAAGGTTTAACCCCCTGATCGGCCGGCGGCTGATATCAATTAGGTTTTAGCACCAGAGAGGGTCTGCGTCACCCCAGGCAGCGTCAGGTTAGTGCCAGTAACGCTAACACCCACGCGCAAAGCATACACCTCCCTTAGTGGTATAGTATCTGATCAGATCTATACTAGCGTCCCCAGCGGTTTAGGGTTCCCAAAACTGCAGTGTTAGCGGGATCAGCCCAGATACCTGCTAGCACCTGCATTTAGCCCCTCCGCCCAGCCCAGCCCAGCCCAGCCCACCCAAGTGCAGTATCGATCGATCACTGTCACTTACCAAACACAACACACATAACTGCAGCGTTCGCAGAGACAGCCCTGATCCCTGCGATTGCTAACAGTTTTTTTGGTAGCGTTTGATACATTTGCTGACAGTCAGGTGCTTTTTTTACCTGTGAATCTTACTAGTGTACCCCTAAATTTAGAGCCCAAAATGGCAAGACGAAGGTACACTAGTAAAGAGGCCTACGAGATTCTGAGCATGACAGATAGTGAAGAGGAGGTCACGCATCTGTCAGATTCAGGCTCAGAATATCTTCCCGTAGAAGACAGTGACGTCAGCGGCCCCACGTCAGATAGCTCTGACGACGAAGTTGAGGTCCCTGCTAAGGTCAGGCGTACCCGATCCCGATCTTCTGAGGTCGTTGAGGAGCAAGAACCGCAGGTCTCTCGTATCATGGAGCAGAGTAGTACTAGCGCCGCTATTCCTTCTGGTGAATTGGCAAGCACCAGCGGCCTAGTACAGCCTGGGCGTACATCCAGCACTGCAGTATCACGTGGTGACGTGGCGAGTCCCATAAGTGCAGTTCAAGCTGGCGAGGTGGCAAGCACAAGTAGTGTCCCGCTGCCACCAAGAAGACAAAGGCAGGCCCGTCGTGCCTATAGTGCCCTTCCTGCAGAATTCGCCTATCCTGATTGGGTCCCCACCACTTCTGCAGAACCCGTACTTCCCCCATTCACTGCCCAACCCGGTATTCAGGTGGAAACAGCTGATTTTATGCCAATTGATTTTTATTCGCTGTTTTTCACGGAAGATCTCTATCGACCTATTGTGGACCAGAGTAATTTATATGCTGGTCAATTCATCGCCGCTAACCCCCAGTTGCCTAAAATTGCCAAAGATTGGAAACCAATTACGGTTTCCGAATTTAAGACCTTTCTGGGCCTTTCCCTCAACATGGGCACACATAAATTCCCGTCATTGCGTGCTTATTGGTCCACGCACCCAATTGACCACATGCCCGTGTTCTCTGCCTCCATGCCCAGGACACGATACGAGCAGATTTTGCGGTTCATGCACTTCAATGTCAATGAACTTTGTCGTCCACGTGGAGACCCTGAATACGACCGGCTCTATAAAATTCGGCCCCTCATAAACCACTTCAACTAACGTTTTGCAGCCTTGTTTATTCCTGATCAAGTTGTCTGCATTAATGAGTCCCTGATTACATTTTCTGGCCGCTTGTCTTTCAAGCAGTACCTTCCAAGCAAGCATGCCAGATACGGGGTCAAGCTCTATAAGTTCTGTGACATGGCAACAGGCTATGTATTGAGCTTTACGGTTTATGAGGGAAAAGACAGTCAGGTTGAGCCGGTCAACTGCCCGGATTACATAGGGAGCGCTGGCAAGATAGTGTGGAACTTGGTGTCACCCTTATTCGGAAAGGGGTACCACTTGTATGTGGACAATTATTACACGAGCGTGCCACTGTTTAGTCACTTGTTTGATCATCAGATTGGAGCATGTGGCACCGTGCGACCTAATCGCCGGGGCTTTCCCCAGCGGCTTGTAGATGCCCGTCTTAGGCTGGGGGAGAGAGCCTGCTTGAAGTGTAATAACTTGCTCGCTTTGAAGTGGAGGGACAATAAGAATGTTTTCCTTCTTACCTCCCTTCATGCAGACACGACAGTCCAAATTCGTACGGCGACTGGTGTTGTGGAGAAACCCCTCTGTGTCCACGAATATAACCAAAATATGGGAGGGGTGGACCTCAACGACCAGTTGTTGGCGCCGTATCTAATTGACCGTAAGGCGAGACGCTGGTACAAAAAAGTGTCTCTATCCTTATTCCAATTGGCTTTGCTGAATGCTCATGTGCTATACAGAGCTTCAGGCGGGACGTTATCTCTTCTAAAATTCCAGAATGAGATAGTCACAGAACTCCTGTATCCAGGCGGTTCTGCACCTCACCATTCCCAACCAAATGCAGTAAGCCGGCTCCATGAGAGGCATTATCCGTATGCCCTCCCGAGTACCCCTACCCAACGAACCCCCCAAAAAAGATGTCGTGTCTGTAGCAAGCGCGGATTTAGGCGTGACACACGTGTTTTTTGTCCACTCTGTCCTGACAAACCTGGTCTTTGCCTTGGTGAATGTTTTGAACGCTACCACTCAAAAGTGAAGTTTTAGCGTAGGGTACAGCATTTCACAGACTAGGACACACTTACACAGGGTCTCCCAAGATGCCATTACATTTTGAGAGACCCGAACCATTACAGTTGTTAAAGTTACAAAAAAAAGTGTAAAAAAGAAAAAAAAAAACGTAAAAAACAAAACACAAAAAAAATATAAAAGAAAAAAACCAAAAATAGTTGTCGTTTTATTGTTCTCTCTCTCTCTCTATTTTCTCTCTATTGTTCTGCTCTTTTTAGTGTATTCTATTCTGCAATGTTTTATCATGCCTGCTTTTCAGGTATGTAATTTTTTCTTTTCAGGTGCGCCATTCAGCTGCAGCACGGAATTATTTATCTTGACAGCAACAGTGTTTACTCCCACGATACATAAAGCCGTGACTCCAGTGCTGTAGGAGGTGATTTCACCACCACAGTTAAAAAAAAAAGAGCATATATGCCGAAGCATGGGGGCAACAGGGGTGGAGGAGCAATTTTGCTCCTAATGCCGCGTATATACGGTCGAAATTCCGACGGAGGCTTGCCCGTGGAAAAGTCCGACCGTGTGTACGCGGCATAACCTTTTATGCCATGTAAATACGGTCGAAATTCCGACGAAGGCTTGCCCGTGGAAAAGTCCGACCATGTGTACGCGGCATAACTTTTTTGCGGGAGGATGCCCCCATGCTTCGGCATATATATATTTTAGGCACAGGTTGCGTTAAAATTTTTTTTTATTTTTTACTAGGTTTTGTTTTGGTATTTGCTTTGCAGTTATGGTATGGTAAGGTCTTACTGTTGTACTGTAATGTTACTTTGTATTAATGTTAATCACCATTTGCTTAGCAGGTAACTCATTCAGTTGCAGCGTGGATCTATTTATCTTGACAGCAACAGCGTTTGCTCCCACGATACATAAAGCCGTGACTCCAACGCTGTAGGAGGTGATTTCACCACCACAGTTAAAAAAAAAAGAGCATATATGCCGAAGCATGGGGGCAGCAGGGGCGGAGGAGCGATTTTGCTCCTAATGCCGCGTATATACGGTCGAAATTCCGACGGAGGCTTGCCCGTGGAAAAGTCCGACCGTGTGTACGCGGCATAACCTTTTATGCCGCGTACATACGGTCGAAATTCCGACGAAGGCTTGCCCGTGGAAAAGTCAGACCGTGTGTACGCGGCATAACTTTTTTGCGGGAGGATGCCCCCATGCTTCGGCATATATATATTTTAGGCACAGGTTGCGTTAAAAAAATGTTTTATTTTTTACTAGGTTTTGTTTTGGTATTTGCTTTGCAGGTATTGTATGGTAAGGTCTTACTGTTGTACTGTAATGTTACTTTGTTTTAATGTTAACCACCATTTGCTTAGCAGGTACGCCATTCAGTTGCAGCGCGGATCTATTTATCTTGACAGCAACAGCGTTTGCTCCCACAATACATAAAGCCGTGACTCCAACGCTGTAGGAGGTGATTCCACCACCACAGTTAAAAAAAAGAGCATATATGCCGAAGCATGGGGGCAGCAGGGGCGGAGGAGCGATTTTGCTCCTAATGCCGCGTATATACGGTCGAAATTCCGACAGAGGCTTGCCCGTGGAAAAGTCTGAGCGTGTGTACGCGGCATAACCTTTTATGCCGCGTAAATACGGTCGAAATTCCGACGAATTCCGTCCTTGATGATGCCCTGGAGGAGGGGCGAAATGCATTGACAAATTTCCGGTCAACACTAAGAACCAGTGACGCTGCTTCCGGTTCTTCCGGTTCTTGTGGAACGCACGCCGTTGTGAACCCGGAACACACTGACGCTCGGTTATCATTGAAGGCTTGTGAGTTTTCCCAATAACAGCGTATTGTTAATCTGTTCCTAAGCGGTACTTCACAAGTTGCTTTTTCTTTTTATTCCCCACATGGTCCTCTGATCTCTGCTGCTATTGAGCCAACTGTTGAATTTCACCGAACATTATTGGTCCTAGAAGTTGGATGTTGGGTGACTTTTATTTTATTTTAAAGCATTTTTATTTTTATTTTTATTTTTATTTTATTTTTTTCCCTTCCTTCTATATTACAACCACTGTTGCAAATGGGACATTATTTCTTTGATGTTGAAAACCATCTGTAGTACTGTGAATCACTCCTAGAGCTATTTGCCTGGTTGTTCAGTTCATTTAATGTTTTGCACAGTATATTTTCTGGTTTTACTTAGTTGATCACTTTTTAGTGGTAACATTTAGTATTACACCCACTGCATTTCTGGTGACACCAATCATTGGTGCATAATCTTTTCACTAATAGTGTGTACCATCATCCCGAAAGGTTTAGATGGTTGACATTCACACATACGTTTGTATTGAGCACATTTATATTCGCTAGCGCTGCATTTTATAATTTTTTATCTCTCAAGGTGTTAGTGCCTTATGCTGTAGCAGCTGCGCATATAATAATTTCTTTTCACTTGTCATTTATTTTTGTATGTCTCCATAAGCGCGAGTTTTAGTTTTTGTTGAAATTCCGACGAAGGCTTGCCCGTGGAAAAGTCCGACCATGTGTTTGCGGCATAACTTTTTTGCGGAAGGATGACCCCATGCTTCGGCATATATAAATGGTGCATGTATGCCCATCATTAGAAGTGGGTGGATGAAGGGAGGTATTCTAATGGTGGGCATACCCACCAATCAATCTTTTTTTTTCGTTCAGCCAACAGGCTGCATGAAAAAAAAAGATTACAATACATGTCCAACAAGGACCAGCAACGTACTGGTATGTTGCTGGACTTTGAATGTTTATACCAGAATGATGCCTGCAGGTTTAGGTATCATCTTGGTATCATTCTTTTCAGCCAGCATCCGGCTTTCATGTAAAAGCAATTCTAGCAGATAATTAGCCTCTAGACTGCTTTTACAAGCAGTGGGAGGGAATGTCCCCCCCCCCGGATATAAACAGCGCCATTGGGAAATTGGGAAAGCATTTTATCACACCGATCTTGGTGTGGTCAGATGCTTTGAGGGCAGAGGAAAGATCTAGGGTCAAACCCCCCAATTTTTTTCAAAAAAAGAGTACCTGTCACTGCTTATTGCTATCATAGGGGATATTTACATTCCCTGAGATAACAATAAAAATGGTAAAAAAAAAAAAAAAATATGGAAGGAACAGTTTAAAAATAAAATAAAAAAGCAAAATAAATAAAAAAAAAAAAAGCACCGCTGTCCCCCCCTGCTCTTGCGCAAAGGCGAACGCAAGCGTCGGTCTAGCGTCATATGTAAACAGCAATTGCATCATGCATGTGAGGTATCACCGCAAAGGTCAGATCGAGGGCAGTAATTTTAGCAGTAGACCTCCTCTGTAAATCTAACGTGGTAACCTGTAAAGGCTTTTAAATGCTTTTAAAAATGAATGTAGTTTGTCGCCGCTGCGCGTTTGTGCGCAATTTTAAAGCATGTCGTGTTTGGTATTCATGTACTCGGCCTATGATCATCTTTTTTATTTCATCAAACATTTGGGCAATATAGTGTTTTTTAGTGCATTAAAAATAAAAAAGTGTGTTTTTCCCCGAAAAAATGCGTTTGAAAAATCGCTGCGCAAATACTGTGTGGAAAAAAAAATGCAACACCCACTATTTTAATCTGTAGGGCCTTTGCTTTAAAAAATATATAATGTTTTGGGGTTCAACATAATTTTCTTGCAAAAAAAAATCATTTTTCATGTAAACAAAAAGTGTCAGAAAGGCCTTTGTCTTCAAGTGGTTAGAAGAGTGGATGATGTGTGACATAAGCTTCCTAATGTTGTGCATAAAATGCCAGGACAGTTCAAAACCCCCCCCCAAATGACCCCATTTTGGAAATTAGACACCTCAAGCTATTTGCTGAGAGGCATGTTGAGCCCATTGAATATTTTTTTTTTGTCCCAAGTGATTGAATAATGACAAAAAGAAAAAAAAAATGTACAAAAAGTTGTCACTAAATTATATATTGCTCAAACATGCCATGGTTATATGTGGAATTGCACCCCAAAATACATTCTGTTTCTTCTCCTGAGTACGGGGATACCACATGTGTGAGACATTTTGGGAGCCTAGCCGCGTACAGGACCCCGAAAACCAAGCACCGCCTTCAGGATTTCTATGGGTGTAAATTTTTGATTTCACTCCTCACTGCCTATCACAGATACGGAGGCCATGGAATGCCCAGATGGCACAAACCCCCCCAAATGACCCCATTTTGGAAAGTAGACACCCCAAGCTATTTGCTGAGAGGTATGTTGAGTATTTTGCAGATCTCGCTTTTTGTCACAAAGTTTTGAAAATTTAAAAAAGAATAAAAAATAAAAATGTCTTTCTTCATTTTCAAAAACAAAAGAGAGCTGTAAAATACTCACCATGCCTCTCAGCAAATAGCTTGGGGTGTCTACTTTCCAAAATGGGGTCATTTGTGGGGGGTTTTGGGCTATCTTGGCATTTTATGGCCTTCAAAACTGTGATAGGTAGTGAGGAGTGAAATCAAAAATGTATACCCTTAGAAACCTTGAAGGCGGTGCTTGGTTTTTGGGGTCCCGTACGCGGCTAGGCTCCCAAAAAGTCCCACACATGTGGTATCCCCGTACTCAGGAGAAGCAGCAGAATGTATTTTGGGGTGTAATTTCACATATGCCCATGGCATGTGTGAGCAATATATCATTTAGTGACAAGTTTGTGCAAAAAAAAAAAAGTTTGTCATATTTCCGCAACTTGTGGCAAAATATAAAATATTCCATGAACCCAACATGCCTCTCAGTAAATAGCTAGGGGTGTCTACTTTCCAAAATGGGGTCATTTGGGGGGGTTTTGTGCTATTTTGGCATTTTATGGCCTTCAAAACTGTGATAGGTAGTGAGGAGTGAAATCAAAAATATACGCCCTTAGAAATCCTGAAGGCGGTGCTTGGTTTTTGGGGCCCCGTACGCGACTAGGCTCCCAAAAAGTCCCACACATGTGGTATCCCTGTACTCAGAAGCAGCAGAATGTATTTTGGGGTGCAATTCCACATATAACCATGGCATGTGTGAGCAATATATCATTTAGTGACAACTTTTTGTACATTTTTTTTTTTTGGTCATTATTCAATCATTTGGGACAAAAAAAAATATTCAATGGGCTCAACATGCCTCTCAGCAAATAGCTTGGGGTGTCTACTTTCCAAAATGGGGTCATTTGGGGGGGTTTTGTGCCATCTTGGCATTTTATGGCCTTCAAAACTGTGATAGGTAGTGATAGGTAGTGAGGAGTGAAATCAAAAATTTATGCCCTTAGAAAACTTGAAGGCGGTGCATGGTTTTTGGGGTCCTGTACGCGGCTAGGCTCCCAAAAAGTCCCACACATGTGGTATCCCCGTACTCAGGAGAAGCAGCAGAATGTATTTTTAGGTGTAATTTCACATATGCCCATTGCATGTGTGAGCAATATATCATTTAGTGACAACTTTGTGCAAAAAAAAAAAAGTTTGTCATATTCCCGCAACTTGTGGCAAAATATAAAATATTCCATGAACCCAACATGCCTCTCAGTAAATAGCTTGGGGTGTCTACTTTCCAAAATGGGGTCATTTGGGGGGTTTTGTGCTATTTTGGCATTTTATGGCCTTCAAAACTGTGATAGGTAGTGAGGAGTGAAATCAAAAATTTGCGCCCTTAGAAATCCTGAAGGTGGTGCTTGGTTTCCGGGGTCCTGTACGTGGCTAGGCTCCTAAAAAGTCCCACACATGTGGTATCCCCGTACTCAGGAGAAGCAGCAGAATGTATTTTGGGGTGCAATTCCACATATAACCATGGCATGTGTGAGCAATATATCATTTAGTGACAACTTTTTGTACATTTTTTTTTTCTTTTTGTCATTATTCAATCATTTGGGAAAAAAAAATATTCAATTGGCTCAACATGCCTCTCAGCAAATAGCTTGGGGTGTCTACTTTCCAAAATGGGGTCATTTGGGGGGGTTTTGTGCTATTTTGGCATTTTATGGCCTTCAAAACTGTGATAGGTAGTGAGGAGTGAAATCAAAAATGTATGCCCTTAGAAACCTTGAAGGCGGTGCTTGGTTTTTGGTGTCCCATACGCGGCTAGGCTCCCAAAAAGTCCCACACATGTGGTATCCCCGTACTCAGGAGAAGCAGCAGAATGTATTTTGGGGTGTAATTTCACATATGCCCATGGCATGTGTGAGCAATATATCATTTAGTGACAACTTTGTGCAAAAAAAAAAAAGTTTGTCATATTTCCACAACTTGTGGCAAAATAAAAAATATTCCATGGACTGAACATGCCTCTCAGTAAATAGCTTGGGGTGTCTTCTTTCCAAAATGGGGTCATTTGGGGGGGTTTTGTGCTATTTTGGCATTGTATGGCCTTCGAAACTGTGATAGGTGGTGAGGAGTGAAATCAAAAATTTGCGCCCTTAGAAATCCTGAAGGTGGTGCTTGGTTTCCGGGGTCCTGTACGTGGCTAGGCTCCTAAAAAGTCCCACACATGTGGTATCCCCGTACTCAGGAGAAGCAGCAAAATGTATTTTGGGGTGCAATTCCACATATAACCATGGCATGTGTGAGCAATATATCATTTAGTGACAACTTTTTGTAATTTTTTTTTTTTTTTGTCATTATTCAATCACTTGGGACAAAAAAAAAAAATATTCAATGGGCTCAACATGCCTCTCAGCAATTTCCTTGGGGTGTCTACTTTCCAAAATGGGGTCATTTGGGGGGGTTTTGTACTGCCCTGCCATTTTAGCACCTCAAGAATTGAGATAGGCAGTCATAAATTTAAAGCTGTGTAAATTCCAGAAAATGTACCCTAGTTTGTAAACGCTATAACTTTTGCGCAAACCAATAAATATACGCTTATTGACATTTTTTTTACTAAAGACATGTGGCTGAATACATTTTGGCCTAAATGTATGACTAAAATTTCGTTTATTCGATTTTTCTTATAACAAAAAGTAGAAAATATCATTTTTTTCAAAATTTTCAGTATTTTTCCGTTTATATCGCAAAAAATAAAAATCGCAGAGGCAATCAAATACCATTAAAAGAAAGCTGTATTTGTGGGAAGAAAAGGACGCAAATTTCGTTTGGGTACAACATTGCATGTCCGCACAATTTACAGTTAAAGCAGCGCAGTGCAAAATTCTGAAATCACCTCTGGTCCTTTAGCTACCAAATGGTCCGGGGCTTAAGTGGTTAAAGCTGATGATCTATTCTCTGATATCACATTTCCGGCCCTGAAACTTGATCAACTTGATACCATTGAGAAACCCATAACTCTAGTCGAGGTTCAAACAGCTATTAACGAATTGAAGCCTCATAAAAGACCAGGCCCGGATGGCTTTTCAGCATTATATTTTAAACAATTTCAATCAACATTAGCACCTATTCTTACCAGAGCCTTCAATTCTTTACTAGCTGGACAGTCATTTAGGAATGAATCTTTGACATCCATCATAGCTATGCTTCCCAAACCCCATTCTGATCTCACTTCTTGGACCAATTACCGTCCAATATCCCTTCTGAACCTGGATATCAAATTGTTAGCTAAAATTTTGGCAAATAGATTGAACACCATCATTGGTAAATTAATACACCGTGACCAAACGGGTTTTATGCCCAAACGTCAGGCGGGTGACAATGTTAAAAAATAAACAAAGTATGCGCTACTGAGTGAACAAATAAATGAATGGCTGCTAGCATCAGCAAATAGACAAATCGCAAAGTAGATAATAAAATAAAAAATGCAGCGCCTATATAATGTATAGAACCCAGAGATATATATAAATCTGGGCGTGTGTGAATTCCAAATACCACAAATAAAGGGAGTAACCCTAAAAAGTTATAGTATACAGCAACAAATAAAAAGTGCAATTTCATATATAACGTCCTGTGAGGTGATATAACTGACAATAAAGTCCAGTATGATGCACAATAAGTGAACAAAAAACAATCAATCAAAATTCGGTGTATCCATGGCGACTTCAAGTTCATATAAATATATACATTTATATAGCAGCAACACCCAGGAACGTGATTCCAACACCAGGAGTGTGGAAAAATAAATGGGTACTCTTACCCCTATGTGTGGACACACACACCAGCGGTGGTGGGTCAGACAAGCAAGAGGTGCGGATAAAAAATCCTCTGGAACCGTCCTCACAGTGCGATAGGTGTAGGAACACCGGATCTCCAGCTGGATATCTTACTCAATCTAAAACGAAACCATTTTGGCTCTATGTAGAATTTCTGCTCTCCTCTGTGATTTATGTGGCTAGCAGTTGAATGGTTCATGTGACCAGGAGGGTGACAATGTTAGAAGAGCGCTTCTACTAACACATGCAGCCAAAACGAGAAATATTCCTACTTGTTTTTTATCTTTAGATATGCGTAAAGCTTTCGACTCGGTTTCATGGTCATTTATGAATTATATTTTACAAAAAAAGGGATTTTTATAACAGCTTACCTGTAAAATCCTTTTCTTGGAGTACATCACGGGACACAGAGCGACTTAGTCATTACTAATGGGTTATATAGTTTACCTTCAGGTGCTGGCACTGGCAACTTCCAAACCGGAAGTACCCTCCCCTATATAAGCCCCTCCCATCCAGGAGCACCTCAGTTTTGTAGCAAAGCAATAAGTGTCCCAAAAAGAGGGGTGGAAGCTCTGTGTCCCGTGATGTACTCCAAGAAAAGGATTTTACAGGTAAGCTGCTATAAAAATCCCTTTTTCTTTTTCGTACATCACGGGACACAGAGCGACTTAGTCATTACTAATGGGACGTCCCAAAGCAATGCCAAATGAGGGGGGGGGATACATAAGCTGGGCGCCATCAGGCATGAGGATCTTTTGCGGCCTGCAACACACTGCGCCCAAAGGCGACATCCTCCTGACTTCTAACGTCTACCTGGTAGAATCTAGTAAACGTGTGTACTGAAGACCATGTTGTGGCCTTACAGACTTGAGCCAGGGAGGCCTGGTGATGCACTGCCCATGAAGTTCCAACTGCTCTTGTGGAGTGCGCCCTAACTTTGAACGGAGGCGGTCTCTTTCTCAAGCCATAGGCTTGTATTATGACCTGTCGAATCCACTTGGCTAAAGTAGATTTTGATGCTGCCTGACCCTTTCTAGTGCCTTCCGGCAGAATAAACAAAGTATCCGTTCTGCGAATCTGAGCAGTGGCTTTTAGATAAGCTTTAACTGCTCTTACTACATCCAAAGAATGCAATAACTTTTCCTCTACCGAGCTAGGTTTGGGGAAAAAAGAAGGAAGAACCACATCTTGGTTCAAATGAAACCTCGATACCACCTTAGGAAGAAAGGCTGGATGAGGACGTAATACTACTCTGTCCTTATGGACAACCAGATATGGCTCCTTACAGGACAAGGCGGCTAATTCCGATACTCTTTTAGCCGAACAAATGGCTACTAAGAAAATCAATTTCCTGGTGAGAAGAACCAAGGAAATGTGTTGCAATGGTTCAAACGGTTGTTTCTGTAGAACCGACAGAACCAGGTTTAAGTCCCATGGACAGATGGGAATACTAACCGGAGGGCTAATACGCATCACTCCTTGTATGAAAGCTTTGACTAGTGAATGCGAAGCCAAGGGCCTTTGAAAAAATATTGACAAGGCCGAAATCTGACCCTTGATAGTACTCAAGGCCAGCTTCCTATCTACAGCCCACTGTAGGAAGTCCAAAATCCTACCTATCACGTACTTACGTGGATGCCATTTCCTGGCCTCACACCACGTAATGTACGCCTTCCAGATCCTATAATAGATCTGCCTGGATACCGGCTTCCTGGCATTGATCATGGTAGATACCACAGAATTAGAGAGCCCTCTCTTTTTCAGAATGTGGGCTTCAATAGCCAGGCCGTCAAACCTAGGGCTGGTAAGGAAGGGTGGTATATCGGTCCTTGCGACAGCAGGTCCGGACGATGTGGGAGGGTCCAAGGACTCCTCACTGACATTTTTACAATCTCCGCGTACCATGCCCTTCGGGGCCACGCTGGAGCCACCAGAATCACTGGTTTCTTTTCTACCCTGATTCTGCGGATTAATCGCGGTAACAATTGTGGCGGTGGGAATGCATATATCAGCTTGAACTGATCCCAAGGGAACACTAGGGCATCCGAGCCGCAAGCTAGGGGATCCCTTGTGCGAGACACAAATCTGTCCACCTTTGCGTTGAATCTGGATGCTAGCAGATCTACATCCGGTGTTCCCCACCGCTGGCATATTGCCTGGAAAACCTCGGGGTGAAGAGACCATTCCCCCGGGCATAATTGTTGGCGACTTAAAAAGTCCGCTCTCCAATTTTCCACTCCTGGGATGAAAACCGCGGATATGGCTGGGACATATCTTTCTGCCCACTCCAGGATGCAATCTGCTTCCCTCTGGGCTGCACGACTCCTGGTGCCACCCTGGTGATTGATATATGCCACTGCTGTGGCATTGTCTGATTGAATTCTGACAGGGGACCTTTGGAGTTTGGATGTCCATGCTACTAGGGCATACCGGGCTGCTCGTATCTCTAAGAGATTGATGGGCAGGGCCTTTTCTGCTTCTGACCACTTGCCCTGGAGAGACCATTGCTCCAGTACTGCCCCCCAGCCTATGAGGCTGGCATCTGTAGTGACCACCTTCCAAGAAACCGGACTGAAGGGTTTCCCTTTTTCCAGATTCTGGGGCACCAACCACCAATGGAGGCTCTTGCGAACGGAAGGGGACAGGGACATTGGTAAGTCTAAAGCCTGAACTTTTTTGTTCCAGGCTGACAGTATGGCCCTTTGCAAATTCCTTGAATGGAATTGACCGTAGGGTACTGCTTCGAATAAAGCCACCATTTTTCCCAGCAGCCTCATGCACAGGCGTATGGATGGTTTTCTTTTTGTACCCACTAAGTGGGTCAAATCTTTTAAAGACGACACCTTCTCTGGAGGTAAGAAAATCTTTCTCTGATTTGAATCCAGCCTTAGCCCTAAGTATTCCAGACTTTTGACTGGTCTTAGAGCTGACTTGTCCCGGTTGATAATCCAACCGTGATACTCCAGATACTTGATTGTCTTGTGAATAGCTACTTCCAGCTTTTCCACTGAGTGGTCTATTAGTAGCAGGTCGTCTAGATATGCCATTATCGTTACACCTTGTGTTCTTAGATTGGCCAATAGTGGGGCCAGAACCTTTGTGAACACTCGTGGTGCTGTGGCCAGACCGAAAGCTAAGGCTCTGAACTGAAAATGGCGCCCTTCTACTGCAAAGCGTAGAAATTTCTGGTGGGCCGGAAAGATGGGAATATGCAGATAAGCATCCCTTATGTCGATCGAGGCTAACCATTCCTGCCCTTGTAGGGCGGTGGCCACCGATCGGATCGACTCCATCCGAAAAGTCCTGATATTTAGGAACTTGTTTAGCCCTTTTAGATTTAATATGGGCCTCACATCCCCATTTGGTTTGGGGACTGTGAAAAGGTTCGAGTAAAACCCGAATCCGCTTTCTTCCAGGGGAACCTTCATGATTACACCTTGGAGCAATAGTTGTTCTAGTGCCAGAAGGAGGGATCCTCTCTTCTGGGGATCTCTCGGCACGTTTGACATAAATTGGGCAGGAGGAGTGCCTTTTAACTCCAGCTTGTATCCCAGACTTACTGCGGAGAGCACCCATCTGTCTCTGATGGTGTCCCGCCAGGTCTCTGTGAACAACTGAAGCCTTCCCCCCACCCGATTGAGTGGGGGCAACGCTTCATGACTTGGGGGGAGGTTTTGTACCTCTCTTGATCCAGGGCTTCTTGTTACCCTGTGATTGTCCCTGATTTCTGCCCCCTGAATTTGACCGCGGAGGCCGTCGGAACTGTTTCACAGCCGATGTGCCCGGGACTGGAGAAGTAGGCCTCTTAAAAGAAGGACTTCTACTCTTGTTCTTAACCGGTAAGAGTGAACTTTTACCGGCAGAAATTTTCTGGATATATTTGTCCAGATCTTCTCCAAATAAGCGTTCTCCATGAAATGGGAAGCTAACCAGCAGTTTCTTACAGGGAGCTTCAGCAGACCAGTTTTTGAGCCACAGGAGCCTACGCATATGTACTACAGACAGCGTAAAGCGGGAGGCCTGTTGGATTGTATCCTTTATGACGTCCACCGCAAAACACAAGGCTCTAGGCAGGTCAGCTAGGGCAAGAGCCTGCTGATCTGGTAAGTCCCTCAAGACTTGTTTCAACTGATCTTTCACTGCTTGGCAGACTCCAATCGCTGCTACCGCAGGTTGTGTCACCATGCTTGCTGTAGAGAAAGCAGATTTTAGTAAAGACTCCAATTTTTTATCTATTGGGTCTTTGAACATTGGAACATTATCTACTGGACATGTCAGTGATTTGTTCACAGAAGAGATGGCTGCGTCCACTGTAGGGACCCTCCATTTTTTTATGAACTTATCCTCCATGGGATAGATCACCGGAAATCTCTTGGGGGGAGCAAATATTTTATCAGGATGCTCCCAATCCTGGTAAATAAGCCCTTCTAATAAAGGGTGGATTGGGAAGGAACAGACAGCCTGGGGAGCTTTTAGCGACCCCAGCGAGGAAACCGTAGTGGTTGATGGTTCCGCCAGAGGCATTTTAAATGCTGATCGGACCATGTTAGTCAGAGACTGAACCCATAATCTTTCAGCCTGAGATGCTGAGAAAGGTTCTTCCACTGTTGATTCCTCCATAACTGAATCAACCTCATCCTGATCCCCTTCAGGTAGGTCGATCTCTGTGTGGGGCTGTTCCTCCACTAACAGGCACTCTGAAGGAGGAGACGGAGATCGGACGCGCTTTCCCTGTGACAGGGAAGCAGCGATCAATGCTGTTAATCTCTCTTCCAATCCTCCCAGAGTTGAGGATAAAACCTCCTCTGTTATATATACAGGAGCAGGTGGACTGGGGACAGCCGCAGCACCAGGCACTCCTGCGGGGTTTCTACGGCTACTGACCTCTGAATTCTCAGGGGAGATTGGTGCAGTACAAGCATGCCCAATATCCTCAGAGCCCGATGGAGACCCCTTTGGCTTCCTGGAAGACTTATTTCCAGAGCGTCTGGACGACATATCCTTTAAGCACAAAGCTGAGGTATTCCCGTCGTCATACACCAATTTTGCTGGCAATAGTCTAACACAGATGCCGCTATATACCAGCTGGTGTCCACTAAAGTGCCTTTCTATGGGGATGCCTGCATCAACCGCCTCTGTGTGCCACTGTTTGTTGCTAGCTCTGTTTGCATCCAGCTGACACTTGTACTGTGTCTTTATACAAGCTGGGATGCCTGCACATGCGCAGAAGCGCCGTGGCGCGCATCGAGCATCATCCACCCGCCCCGCCCCTTTTTTTTCATAGGAGGCGCGTGCACGCGCCCACGTGCGCGCCCGTGCGCCATTGGTGCCCTTTTCGAAAATCAAACAGGGACTAGGAGCCAGGGCCCTTTTTGCCGGAGGGCCTGTGCGGTGGATGAACGCAGCAACAGGGCAGAGGAAGTGGATTCCCACAGAGAAACTTACCAACTGCCTGGATCTTTTGACTTGAGAAAACCAAAGATCCACATGACAAGAAAAATGGACCACAGCGGCCTCTAGTGGTTTAACACAGGTACCGTGGTCCTCTTTTTTTTTTTCTTGACTACTATTAAAATTTTACATTTTCAGTAGTTACAGGCATACACAGATATTAGCGGGAATACCGTTAGGTAACAGACAGAAAGACAAATTAGGCTTGGGGGTCCCCCAATAGAACCAAGTTCCTGGGGGCCCCCACTTACCTGTTCCCCGTCGCAGGACTCTGTTTGGTCCACAGAAGCCCAAACTTCACCTATCACGGCAGGCATTGTAATTAAACCTTCAGGGACCGGGTTCCCAAGGATTCCACTCCCCTGGACCTGTATAGCACCCTGCACAGACAACATCTTGGTCGTGGGTATGACCAGAGCTCTGGATCCCAGGGTCCAGCCCTCCTAAGAGAGGCATTACAGGCAAAACCTTGCTCTTCTGCTGCAAGGCCCGGGTACCGACCGTTTAGCTATGAAGCTTTTTTGGTGGGATCCGGAACAGCTTACTAAGGCCCGTAAAAGAACCTGTACGCAAGCCCAGTGAAAACACATGTTACTCTTTGGCCAACACCTTAGACACTGGCAAAAAACTGAGGTGCTCCCGGATGGGAGGGGCTTATATAGGGGAGGGTACTTCCGGTTTGGAAGTTGCCAGTGCCAGCACCTGAAGGTAAACTATATAACCCATTAGTAATGACTAAGTCGCTCTGTGTCCTGTGATGTACGAAAAAGAAATGGGGTTTTGGAAATAATTTTCTATTATGAATCTCTGCTTTATATAATAACCCGAAAGCGTATATTAAGTATATGGGATATAGATCATCTACGATTGATATTAAAAGAGGTACGAGACAAGGTTGCCCCCTATCCACCTTGATTTTCGCTCTTCTCATAGAACCATTGGCATTACTGATTAGGACTAATCCTAATATTAGAGGTTTGGAACTAGGTGGTCATCACCATAAAATCTGTCTCTTTGCGGACGATATACTTATTTTTCTAACTCATCCCCACATTTCAGCCCCAAATCTACTAGAAATCTTAGGAACATTCTCATATATCTCAGGGTTATATATCAACCACTAGTGATGAGCCGAACACCCCCGGGTTCGGTTCGCACCAGAACCCGCGAACGGACCGAAAGTTCGCACGAACTTTAGAACCCTATTAAATACAATGGATGCGAACGTTCGAAATCTAAAGTGCTAATTATAACGACTATTATGCATGTTATTGTCCTAAAAAGGGTTTGGGAACCCGGGTTCTGCACCAGGGGACATGTATCAATGCAAAAAGAAGTTTTAAAAACGGACGTTTTTCTGGAGCAGTCATTTTAATGATGCATAAAGTGAAAAAAAAAAAGTCAAATATTCCTTTAAATATCGTACCTGGGGGGTGTCTAAAGTATGCCTGTGAAGTGCCACGTGTTTCCCGTGTTTAGAACTGTCCCTGCACAAAATTACATTTCTAAAGGAAAAAAAGCCATTTAAAACTGCTTGCGGCTTTAATGTAATGTCTGGTCCCGGTAAAATGGATGAAAATCTTTAAGAAAAATGGCATAGCTACCCCATCACACCCCCCCCCCCACCCCAGCCCATTACCAGCCCCTTTGGGTCTTGTATGGATATTAAGGGGAACCCCGCACACAAAATAAAAAAGGCCCTATATACTCTGAACAGCCGTATACAGGCGGTGCATACAAGACAGGGACTGTAGGTTTGTTCTTATGTAGAATCTGTTTGTAATTTTGAACAGGTACATTGTTTAAGTGTAGCTCCAGGCAAAAAATCTATTTTTAAGCTTTTTGGAAAACATAGGGAAGGGTTATCACCCCTGTAACATTTGTTTTGCTGTCTGTGCAGTGTGCACCTGTTCAGAACAGTTCACCTCACTTTCCGTCCAAATGACAAATGTTTTTTGAAAATTTGGTGTTTTTATTGAAACAAGAATTGGTGATAAAGCATCAGTGGAGAGGAGACACTTTTTTCCCATATTAACTCTTACAGGAGAGAGTTTGCCTTCCTAGGGGTAGATTTCCTCTCACTTCCTGTTGTATCCTTCCGTTTGCAAGGAGGAGTCGTTTGTAAGTTGGATGTTTGAAAGTAGGGGCCTGCCATATATACTCAGCTGAAATTTGCCCCTTACATGTTGGTGTTGCCACAACACTGTGAGCCCTCACAGTTACTCTTGGTGGGCGCATGAATGGGCCCTGCTGTGAATTATTAGATCAAGAATTGTAATTGCATGCCCCTGTTGAACAGGGGCTGAAAAATTGGGCCTTTGGTGGTGGTGGTGGTGGTGGTGTTGACACAACACTGTAAGGCCTCACAGTTAGTCTTGGTGGGCGCAGGAATGGGCCCTGCTGTGAATTATTAGATCAAGAATTGTAATTACATGCCCCTGTTAAACAGGGGCATAAAAATTGGGCCTTAGGCACTGGTGCCACAACACTGCAACCCCTCACAGATACTGTACTTGGAGCACAGCAATGAGCCCTGTTGCAAAGTATTGCATCAAAAATTGTAATTACACACCCCTGTTAAACAGGGGCTGAAAAATTGGGCCTTTGGTGGTGGTGGTGGTGGTGGTGTTGACACAACACTGTAAGGCCTCACAGTTAGTCTTGGTGGGCGCAGGAATGGGCCCTGCTGTGAATTATTAGATCAAGAATTGTAATTACATGCCCCTGTTAAACAGGGGCAGAAAAATTGGGCCTTAGGCACTGGTGCCACAACACTGCAACCCCTCACAGATACTGTACTTGGAGCACAGCAATGAGCCCTGTTGCAAAGTATTGCATCAAAAATTGTAATTACACGCCCCTGTTAAACAGGGGCTGAAAAATTGGGCCTTAGCCACTTGTGCTGGTGCCACGACACTGCAACCACTCCCAGATACTCTAGTTGGAGTGCAGGAATGAGCCCTGCTGCAAAGCATTGCATACAAAATTGT
Organism: Rana muscosa; assembly: GCA_029206835.1. Taxonomy (NCBI): domain Eukaryota; kingdom Metazoa; phylum Chordata; class Amphibia; order Anura; family Ranidae; genus Rana; species Rana muscosa. The sequence continues at coordinate 18,997,058 of JARGYO010005626.1, forward strand.
AATAACACACCCCTGTTAAACAGGGGCTGAAAAATTGGGCCTTAGCCACTGGTGGCAGCACCCATAAACAAAAATGTTCTTCCAAGCTATCATCATCAATCGGATCATTGAGGAGGTGGAGGATAGTCAGTCAACATAACAGGACAGTCTCTCAGCATCAGCATCAGTCTTGAAGGGATGTGACATTTGAAAATAAATTAGTCTGTTATATCAGCTTCAGGTGTTTGGTAGCTGGTGGTGATCCAAGACTGGTTCATCTTTATGAAGGTCAGTCGATCAACAGAGTCGGTGGACAGGCGCACCCTGTGATCCGTGACAGATCCTCCAGCAGCACTGAATGTGCGTTCTTAAAGAACGCTGGATGCAGGACAGGCCAGTAGCTCAATTGCATACTGTGCAAGCTCTGGCCAGTGATCCATCCTCAAGACCCAGTAAGCCAGAGGATTTTCGGTGGGGAAGGTGTCCAAGTCTGACCTTGCCCTGAGGTATTCCTGCACCATGTATATCAGACGCTGGCGATGGTTGCTGGAACTGATCATACCTTGGGGCTGCGGACTAAAGAATTGTCTGAACGCTTCGGTCAGACGGCCACCTTCCCCACCGCTCCTTCTTTGACTGACCGAAGCCTCAGCAACTCGTTGTCCAGGACCAGGAGTTTGTAACCTCCCAGTCTCTGGGAACGCGTTGCACAGACCTTTCTGCAAGGCCTCCCGGAGTTGTCTCATCCTCTGCTCCCTCTGCGACGGTAAGATAAGGTCCGCAACCTTACCCTTGTACCGTGGATCAAGGAGAGTGGCCAGCCAGTAATGGTCCCTCTCCTTGATCCGAAGAATACGAGGATCCTTCCGCAGACTTTGCAGGATCAGGGAGGCCATGCAGCATAGGTTAGCTGAGGCATTCGGTCCGGAGTCCTCTGGGTCACTAAGGACAACATGATCCGCAGCCACCTCCTCCCAGCCACGTACAGGTCCACTGGTTTCATGGGACTGTAAATCATCCATAAAAGTCTGCTGCTGATGATGCTGAGTGCCAGGCTCCACCTCCATGCTGACACAATCCTCCTCCTCCTCCTCCTCTTCTTCCTGTGCGATGGGTGGGACAGAAGGAACACTGTCTGGGTAAAGGGGGCCTTGAGAGGCAAGAAAGTCCTCCTCTTCCTGCCTCTGTTCTGCCTCAAGTGCCCTGTCCATTATTCCACGCAGCGTATGTTCCAACAGGTGGACAAGAGGTACAGTGTCACTGATGCATGCACTGTCACTGCTCACCATCCTCGTGGCCTCCTCAAATGGTGCCAGGACAGTGCATGCATCCCTGATCATGCCCCACTGGCGTGGTGAAAAAACCCGAGCTCCCCTGACCCTGTCCTGGTGCCGTAGTCGCACAGGTACTCATTGATGGCCCTCTGCTGCGTGTGCAGCCGCTGCAGCATGGCCAACGTTGAGTTCCACCTGGTGGGCATGTCACATATAAGGCGGTTCTTGGGCAGGTTCAACTCCTTTTGCAGCTCAGCCAGGCGAGCACTGGCATTATAAGATCTGCGGAAATGCACACAGACTTTCCTGGCCTGCCTCAGGACATCCTGTAAGCCCGGGTACCTGCCCAAGAACCGCTGCACCACCAGGTTAAGGACGTGAGCCACACAGGGCACATGGGTCAGTTGTCCCTGTCGGAGAGCGGAGAGGAGGTTGGTGCCATTGTCGCAAACTACCATTTCTGGCTAAAGCTGGCGTGGCGTCAACCAACTCTCGGCCTGCCCCTGCAGAGCAGACAGAACCTCTGCCCCAGTGTGGCTCCTGTCCCCCAAACACACCAGGCATGGCATCTTTTTGCCTGTGTACTTGCGTAGCCCCTTGAACGCCTACGGAGCACCACTGGTTCCGAGGACAAAGAACAGGAAGAGGCCACGGAGGAAGAAGAAGAGGAGGGGGTGGAGGACAGAGGTGTGTCAAAACCAGTAGTAGCATTTTGGAGGCGTGGCGGTGGAACAACCTCCAACACTACTGCACCTTGTCCTGCATCCTTCCCAGCTGCCAAAAGAGTGACCCAATGGGCCGTGAAAGAAAGGTAACGTCCCTGTCCATGCCTGCTGGACCATGAGTCAGCGGTAATATGCACCTTACCGCTGACCGCCCTGTCCAGCGAGGCCAAGACATTGCCTTCCACATGCCGGTAGCGAGCCGGAATCGCCTTCCGTGAGAAAAAGTGGCGTTTGGGAACCTGCCACTGAGGAACCGCACATTGCACAAACTCACGGAAGGGGGCCGAGTCTACCAACTGAAAAGGCAGCAGTTGAAGCGCTAGCAATTTAGCCAAGCTAGCATTCAACCGCTGGGCATGTGGATGGCTGGGAGTGAACTTCTTTCGACGGTCCAGCAGCTGGGGCAGGGAAATTTGCCTGCTAGAATCGGACGTCGGTGTACTGCTAGCAGAGTGCCCGCAAGTACTTGGCTGTGACACACCTAATTCTACACCTTCATTCCTCTCAGAGCAGGTTTCAGAGAGGACTGAAGGTATAGTGGGGTTGTAGATCCCAGCTGATGCGGTGCAAGAAGAGGTCAGCTTTGTTCTTTGGTGTGGGTCTTTAAGGTAGGCTTGCCAACGAGCTGCATGGCAGGTCAACATATGTCTGGTCAAGCATGTGGTGCCCAAGCGGGTGATGTTTTGGCCACGCGATATACGCTTGAGACATATGTTGCAAACAGCAGCTGTGCGATCTGATGCACTCGACTCAAAAAAGGCCCACACCAAAGAACTTTTTGAATAACGGGCAGAGGCAGCGCCCTGCACAGGCGGAGCTCTGCGGTGTGATTCCGTTGGTGTGCTGCCCATACGCTGGCCACTCAAGGGCATCCTGCCTCGTTGGAGATGTGCCTCCTCCTCATCCTCCTCCTCCTCCTCTCTCCTATTAGGCACCCACGTGGAGTCAGTGACCTCATCATCCCCTCCCTCCTCATCACTGGAGCCAATCTGGCAGTATGCTGCAGCTGCTGGAGCATGACTGCCAGATTGGTGTCCTTCTTGAGCATCCCCTCTCTCTGCTCTCACGCTACTGCCTTCCTCTAGCTGGGCATCAGACCCTTCGAAACGCTGGGCATCCTCCTGGAGCATGTACCCAACACTGTGCTCAAACAGTTCGGGGGACTCCTCAGGAGGACATGGTTGGTCTAGGGAAGGAGTGACTGATGATGACATTGATACCAGGGAAGAGGACGCTTTGGCAGCTGCTTTGCCAGTACCCTGAGCCTGGGTGAGAGAGGATGAGGAGGATGAGGAGGATGAGGAGGGCTTGGTCATCCACTCTACCAAGTCTTCAGCATGATGCGGCTCAACACGTCCAGCTGCCAAAAAAGAAGGACAAGCGTGTCCCATGGCCACGTGCTGATGGCGATGCACCGTGTCCACGACCAGCACTGTTGTCTCTAGACACAGAGACTGCTTGCCCTCTTTTATTGGCTCCTGACTGTCTGCCTCTCCTTGTTTGCCTTCCAGACATTCTAATGGCCTGCAGGGAAATGGGAAAAGCAGCAATACAGGCTAAGTTAAGGTGTAATATGGTCAGGAGGTACACTCCGCCCGCTGTAAGTGACGCAAAATCCTGTTGGTGTAACACACCAGGAAAAAGCAGCAATACAGGCTAAGTTAAGGTGTAATATGGTCAGGAGGTACACTCCGCCCGCTGTAAGTGCCGCAAAATCCTGTTGGTGTAACACACCAGGAAAAAGCAGCAATACAGGCTAAGTTAAGGTGTAATATGGTCAGGAGGCACACTCCGCCCGCTGTAAGTGCCGCAAAATCCTGTTGGTGTAACACACCAGGAAAAAGCAGCAATACAGGCTAAGTTAAGGTGTAATATGGTCAGGAGGTACACTCCGCCCGCTGTAAGTGACGCAAAATCCTGTTGGTGTAACACACCTGGAAAAAGCAGCAATACAGGCTAAGTTAAGGTGTAATATGGTCAGGAGGTACACTCCGCCCGCTGTAAGTGCCGCAAAATCCTGTTGGTGTAACACACCAGGAAAAAGCAGCAATACAGGCTAAGTTAAGGTGTATAATGTGCAGGAGGCTTAGCAACAATGACACTGACACTGTCCCCTGCCTATCCTTCTCTCTCCCTGCACACAAGGTTTATCAAAGTATATGACACTGACACTCTCCCTGCCTATCCTTCTCTCTCCCTGCACACAAGGTTTAGCAAAGAATATGACACTGACATTGTCCCCTGCCTATCCTTCTCTCTCCCTGCACACAAGGTTTATCAAAGTATATGACACTGACACTCTCCCTGCCTATCCTTCTCTCTCCCTACACACAAGGTTTAGCAAAGAATATGACACTGACACTCTCCCTGCCTATCCTTCTCTGTCCCTACACACAAGGTTTAGCAAAGAATAGATTTGACAAGATTTGACACTGTCCCTGCCTATCCTTCACTTTCCCTGCTCCGGAACACACTACACAAGGCCGCCGCGCTGGCGCCGCACTGGCGGCCTTTTATAGTGTGGGGCGTGTACTAAACCCCCTCAGCTATAATTGGCCACAGGCATCCTGCCTGTGGCCAATCATTGCTCTCCTCGCTGCCGGCGCTGTGATTGGCCAAGCATGCAGGGTCACAGTGCATGCTTGGCCAATCACAGCGCCGGGATCACACTGCGATGCCGTTCGCGTCACTCTAATTTGGCGCGAACGGCCCAAATCGTTCGTTGTTCGCCGAACGCGCGAACAGCCGATGTTCGAGTCGAACCTATGTTCGACTCGAACACCGAGCTCATCCCTATCAACCACTCTAAATCCAACGCACTTAACATATCCCTATCCCAAACCGAACTTCATAGTGCTCAAGCATCCTTACCATTTAATTGGGTCACACACTATATCCCATATTTGGGTATCCAACTCACACCCTCAATCTCAGACCTGTTTAAAGTGAATTATCTTCCACTACTGAAACAAGTCACAAGCTTAATGAAAAATTGGCCTTCACTTCCTCTATCTTGGAGCGGTAGAATTAATGCTGTGAAAATGTTTATATTATCAAAATTCTTTTTAGGGTACTTCCCATCCAAATTCCTTCTTATTTTTTGAGACTTCTACAACAAAGAGTTATGTCCTTTATATGGGGCAATACTAAACCACGGATTTCTAAAGCGACGCTTTTTACCGATAAATCAAAAGGTGGACTAGGTATTCCTAATTTTACCTCATATTACCATGCAGCGCAAATAGCACAACTATACAAGTATCATGCAACGTCTGAATCCCCTCTATGGGTTGCAATAGAATCTATCGATATAGATCCAATATGGGTGTCCAATGTGCTATGGTTATCCCCACGAGATAGAGCTCTTCTATCTATTCCTATTACGAAGCATTCCATGACCATTTGGGACAAATTTAGGAGTTCCCATAAATTGTAATCCTCACATAACCCCCTACTATTATTTATTAGACACCCAGCTTTTTATCCCGCATGGAATTTTCCACTATCCTTTGCAGCCTGGACCACCAATAAATTAGTCTGCTTATATGATATAGCCTCTACTAATAACTAGGGATGAGCTTCGAGTTCGAGTCGAACTCATGTTCGACTCGAACATTGCCTGTTCGCCCGTTCGCCGAACAGCGAACAAATTGGGGTGTTCGCGGCAAATTCGAAAAATCTATGGGAGAAATCAAAAGTGCTAATTATAAAGGCTTATATGCAAGTTATTGTCCTAAAAAGTGTTTGGGGACCGGGGTCCTGCCCCAGGGGACATGTATCAATGCAAAAAGAAGTTTTAAAAACGGCCGTTTTTTCGGGAGCAGTGATTTTAATAATGCTTAAAATGAAAAAATAAAAGTGAAATATTCCTTTAAATTTCGTACCTGGGGGGTGTGTATGATATGCATGTGAAGTGGCGCATGTTTCCCGTGCTTAGAACTGTCCCTGCAAAAAATGTCATTTTTGAAAGAAAAAAAGTCTTTTAAAACTGACTCGCGGCTATTAATAAATTGTCGGCTCCCGGCAATACATACAAAAGTCATTGATTAAAAAAAAAGCGTGGGGGTTCCCCAGAATTCAATTACCAGGCCCTTCAGGTCTGGAATGGATATTAAGGGGAACCCCGCCGCAAATTAAAAAAAAAATTGACTTGGGGTTCCCCCAAATATCCATTCCAGGCCCTTCAGATCTGGCATGGATTTTAAGGGGAACTCCACCCCAAATTTTAAAAAAATGGCGTGGAGTCCCCCTAAAAATCCATACCAGACCCCTTATCCGAGCACGCAACCTGGCCGGCCGCAGGGGAAAAGGGGGGGACGAGAGAGCGGCCCCCCCTCCCTCCTGAACCGTACCAAGCCACATGCCCTCAACATGGGGAGGATGTCCCCATGTTGATGGGGACAAGGGCCTCATCCCCACAACCCTTGCCCGGTGGTTGTGGGGGTCTGCGGGCGGGGGGCTTATCGGAATCTGGAAGACCCCTTTAACAAAGGGGACCCCCAGATCCCGGCCCCCCCCTATGTGAATTGGTAAGGGGTACATTGTACCCCTACCATTTCACGAAGAAAGCGTAAAAAAATGTTTAAAAAAAACACACAAACACCTTGAAAAAGTCCTTTATTTAAAATAATAATAAAAAAAAAACATTCCAGCGCTGAAATCCAGTGTCCCGCGGCGATCCCGATGTCCAGCGCTGTCCTTCATTGGTTGTGCCTGAGCGGACCTGATGGGGAACTCCCTCTCAGTATTTTAAATGTATAGACCCGCCCCTTCTAAAGTTCCCCATCAGGTCCGCTCCCTCGGTATGTCGGACCCGCCTACGTCATTGGCTTGAGCGGGGAACTTCCTTCACTGTGTAATTTAAATTTACATAGTGAAGGAAGTTCCCCGCTCAAGCCAATGACGTAGGCGGGTCCGACATACCGAGGGGGCGGACCTGATGGGGAACTGCTCTCACTTTGGCAATACATGTATAGACCCGCCCCTTCTCATGTTCCGCATCTGGTCCGCTAAGCGGACCTGATGGGGAACTTTAGAAGGGGCGGGTCTATACATTTAAAATACTGAGAGGGAGTTCCCCATCAGGTCCGCTCAGGCACAACCAATAAAGGACAGCGCTGGACATCGGGATCGCCGCGGGACACTGGATTTCACCGCTGGAATGTTTTTTTTTTTTTTTTAAATAAAGGACTTTTTCAAGGTGTTTGTGTGTTTTTTTAAAACATTTTTTTACGCTTTCTTCGTGAAATGGTAGGGGTACAATGTACCCCTTACCAATTCACATAGGGGGGGCCGGGATCTGGGGGTCCCCTTTGTTAAAGGGGTCTTCCAGATTCCGAAAAGCCTCCCGCCCGCAGACCCCCACAACCACCGGGCAAGGGTTGTGGGGATGAGGCCCTTATCCCCATCAACATGGGGACATCCTCCCCATGTTGAGGGCATGTGGCCTGGTACGGTTCAGGAGGGAGGGGGGGCGCTCTCTCGTCCCCCCTTTTCCCCTGCGGCCGGCCAGGTTGCGTGCTCGGATAAGGGGTCTGGTATGGATTTTTAGGGGGACTCCACGCCATTTTTTTTTTAATTTGGGGTGGAGTTCCCCTTAAAATCCATGCCAGATCTGAAGGGCCTGGAATGGATATGTGGGGGAACCCCACGTCAATTTTTTTTTAAATTTGCGGCAGGGTTCCCCTTAATATCCATTCCAGACCTGAAGGGCCTGGTAATTGAATTCTGGGGAACCCCCACGCTTTTTTTTTGTTTTTTATCAATGACTTTTGTATGTATTGCCGGGAGCCGACAATTCATTAATAGCCGCGAGTCAGTTTTAAATGACTTTTTTTCTTTCAAAAATGACATTTTTTGCAGGGACAGTTCTAAGCACGGGAAACATGCGCCACTTCACATGCGTATCATACACACCCCCCAGGTACGAAATTTAAAGGAATATTTCACTTTTATTTTTTCATTTTAAGCATTATTAAAATCACTGCTCCCGAAAAAACGGCAGTTTTTAAAACTTTTTTTTGCATTGATACATGTCCCCTGGGGCAGGACCCGGGTCCCCAAACACTTTTTAGGACAATAACTTGCATATCAGCCTTTATAATTAACACTTTAGATTTCGAACGTTCGAGTCCATTGTATTTAATAGGGTTCTAAAGTTTACACGAACATTTTGTCTGTTCGCAGGTTCTGGTGCGAACCGAACAGGGGGGTGTTTGGCTCATCCCTGCTAATAACATCCTTACATTCCCTACTCTATGTGATATTCATGGCTTACCCAGTAATGAACTTTTCCGGTATCTACAGATCAAAAATTTCTATACGCCAATCATCGAGACAGGTTCAATACTCAACCAATTATCACAGTTTGAACGGATTTGTAAAAGTGACCCTCACACTAGAGGTCTGATCTCACTTCTTTATAAACATCTTAATTACCCCCTCACAGATACTTTACCCTTGTATACTACCAAATGGTCACAAGACTTAGATAAAATATTCAGCACAAAAGACTGGGATAATATTTGGTTGACTACTATGCACTCATCCCCAAATTGCTAATTTCAAAGTCCTAACACGCTGGTATATGGTACCAGCAAAGATAGCTAAATTTATCCCTACTTACCCGGATACTTGCTTTCGTGGCTGCACGTCCTCAGGTACCTACTTACACATCTGGTGGGAATGTCAGATAGCCCAAACTTTTTGGATCAAAATATTCAATATGGCCTCTACTGCCCTGGAAATCCCGATAACGCCCAACCCTGCCATAGCTGTCAGAGAACTCACCTTGCCGGAAGTGTTGGTCGTCGCTTTGGTGCGCGCTCGCGCGCGCCGATGTACGCTGATGTTGTGCATGTTCCTGTGCGCGCTGGTTGACGTCCCGAACTACGGGCGCGCGCACCTGTGCGCGATGGTGTGCCTGTGCGCACGGGTGCATGTGCGTGCATGACGCGTGTGCGCGCGCGTGCGCCGATGCGCATGCCGATGCGCGCCAAACAGCCCATTTAAACCCCTGGAACACTTCAGACCGGTGCTGTCTGATCTACAGTCCCCTGTGTATCCTGCTCCTGCTGATTGCCTGAAACCTGATCTCCTGACCACCCGGCTTGTTACTTGGACTTCTCCTGCCCTCCGCCAGCATCTGACCTCGGCCTGTCTTGACCCTGAACCTGCCTGCCCCTCTGTACCACGTTGTCTGACCGTTGCCAACCTTGCCTGTCATTTGACTATTCTTCTCAGCACCTACCCAGCTGCTCTCCTCAGTATACCTACCTGCCTGCCTGCCTGCAGCTTGTGTGGCTCATCCCCGCTTCTGTATCCGGATCCAGAGCCATCTTCCAGCAACTACTTACCAGGCTCTCTTACCCTTCCGTAATCCCGTGCCTCCTGTTTGCACTACCAGGGGCCGCGAGTCGGATCCGTACGGGGGACCTTCCTCTGCTCCATCGGACTCGTTGATCAGGTACGTGCAAGTCTGACAGTATCAGACAGCCATGTCCGAGTCCGAGCAGGGAAGGGATCCCATGGAGGAACTGTGCAGACACCTGAACGGTTTGACGCAAGCTGTGAAAGACCTCCAAGCCGGTTATACAAGATTGGAAGAGAGAGTTCAAGTCCTGTCCACACCTGCCAGCTCACAAGGCGCCACGTCCACTGGATACTCAGCTACACCTTCTGTCGTGATGCTTCCTCCGGAACCCAGGGTCCCCACACCTGAGAAGTTTGCGGGCGAGCGCAGCAAATATCGTTCGTTCCGCAACGCCTGCGAACTGTTCTTTGCCCTGCAACCTCGCACCTTTTCTATGGAGGTAACCAAGGTGGGCTTCGTCATCTCTCTACTGACCGGCGTACCACAGGCCTGGGCCCACCGCCTCCTAGAGCAAAAGGATGCTTCCTTGGAGACCCTTGCTACCTTCTTTGCCGCTATGTCCCAACTTTACGAGGATCCGCAACAGGCTGCCACAGCAGAATCAGTTCTCCATTCCCTCCTGCAGGGCCGCAGAGCGGCTGAGGATTATGCCGCTGAGTTTAAATGGTGGAGCTCCGACACTGAATGGAATGACGCTGCCTTGCGCTATCAATTCCGGATGGGCTTATCGGACCAGCTCAAGGATGAGCTAGCACGTGTCGGGGTTCCCCAAACCTTGGACAAACTAATTGACCTGTAAATCCAGATCGACCGACGCCTGAGAGAGCGCCGCTCCGAAAGAGCCTCCAGCCAATTCCGACCCACCTGGTTGCTCCCTAAGGTCCCCAACCCGGACAGTCTGGCACCGCCGGCTCCTCCGTCTCCGGCTCTTGATGCTCCGGAACCCATGCAACTGGGCCTACTTCGCCCCTCTCTCTCTCTCCAGAAGAACGCCAGCACAGGCGAAGCAACAACCTTTGTATGTACTGTGGTGAACCAGGACACTACGTAAGGACCTGCCCAGCCAAGATGCGTAAGTGCCTGCCTGTTTCTTCTACTTGTGCCTCTCTGTTACCTAACCCAACCGCTCACCTAGTTCTCTCCATCTCATTACAGCTCCCCGGAAGTGTCCGCCATAATAGACTCTGGAGCATGCAGCTGCTTTGTTGATTTGACATTTGCTGCCAACCACCACATTCCTCTTCAACCGAAATTCCGGGGACTTGCAGTGCACCTCGCTGATGGTTCCATTATCAAATCCGGTCCTGTTACCCAGGAAACTGTTCCCTTGTTGGCCTCCATGGCAACCTACCACCAGGAGCTCCTAAGTCTGGATGCCATCTCTTCTCCGTTGTTCCCTATCATTTTAGGGATGCCTTGGTTGCAAGCCCATAACCCCAGTATTGATTGGACTACGGGGAGGGTCAAATTCCTCTCAAACTATTGCCAGTAACACTGCTTGCAACAAGCCTCAACTAACCCTCCTCATTTGCTCTGTCTGGATATAGACCCTAATCTTCAAAAAAACATCCCTGAACCCTATCACGACTTCCTGGATGTGTTCAGTAAGAAGGGGGCAGAAACCCTTCCTCCTTTACAGACCGTATGACTGCCCTATAGAACTTTTACCTGGGACTGAAGTACCTTTCGGGAGAATCTTCCCGTTAACCGAACAGGAATTGGGCACTCTGAAGGTCTACATTGACGACAACCTGAATAAGGGGTTCATCCGCCCTTCCACCTCGCCTGCCGGTGCGGGCATCTTTTTTGTTGAAAAAAAGGACCACTCCCTACGTCCCTGTATTGATTATCGGGAGTTGAACAAAATCACCATAAAGAACCGCTACCCGTTACCTCTCGTGCCGGAACACTTCCAGAGGCTGGGAACTGCGGTCATCTTCACCAAACTTGACCTCCGAGGGGCTTACAATCTGATCCGCATTCGAGAAGGTGACGAATGGAAAATGGCCTTCCGTACTCAATTCGGGCACTACGAGTACCTAGTTATGCCGTTTGGACTGTGTAATACTCCGGCTACCTTCCAACATTTTGTCAATGACATTTTTTGCGATTACCTGGACTTATATGTCATAGTATACTTGGACGACATCTTAATCTTCTCCTCTTCAGTAGATGACCATCGCAGGCATGTCCGAAATGTTCTTGTTTGGCTCAGACAACATGGACTTTACGACAAACCTTGAGAAGTGTGAGTTTGAACGTCAAAGCATCCAGTTTCTCGGGTTAATCATTTCCGCCGAGGGCATCAAAATGGACCCTCAGAAGGTGTCTGCTATCCTGGATTGGCCTGCTCCCACAGATAAAAAAGGGGTCCAGCGCTTCATCGGATTTTCTAACTTTTACCGGAAGTTCATCAGGAGTTTTTCTGCAATAGTCGCTCCCCTTACCGAATTGACCAAACAAGGAACTCGATTCTCTTGGTCCCCTAGAGCTCAATCTGCCTTTGAAAAGTTGAAGGAATTATTTGTCTCTGCTTCCATCCTGAAACACCCTGACCCTGCATTACCCTTTGTCCTTGAGGTAGACACTTCCGAAATCGCAGTGGGGGCTGTGCTATCCCAGCGACAGGGGGCCAAAGCCCTACTCTTTCCAGTGGCCTTCTTCTCTCGCAAGCTTTCCACTGTGGAACAGAACTACGACGTGGGAGATTGGGAACTCCTGGCTATCAAGGCCGCGTTGGAAGAGTGGCGCTATCTGCTTGAGGGGGCTGCACACCCTATTTTGGTCTACATAGACCACAAGAATTTGGAGTACCTGAGAACAGCTAAGAGGTTGAAACCAAGGCAGGCAAGGTGGGCACTTTTTTTCTCAAGATTTATGTTCCACATCACTTGCAGACCTGGTTCGAAAAACATCAAACCGGACACACTGTCCCGTATGTTCAGCATCTCTGAAGAGAACTTACCCATTGACACTATTCTCCCTGCTGGGAATTTCCTATTGCTCCAAGAGGACCTCATGTCCCGAATTAAGCAGGCGTCTGCTGACTTGACCCCTCTCCCGGAGAACTGTGTCAGGGCACAAGATGGTCTGATCAGGCATGAGGGCAAAATCATGGTCCCGGAGAATCTAAGTCCTGGAACTTTGCCACGACCATAAGTTGGCCGGACATTTCGGTACCCTGAAGACGGCCGAACGAATCAAGCGCACGTTCTGGTGGCCGCAGCTGGGTTAGGACTGCAAGAGCTATGTGGACTCATGCAACACTTGCTCCCGGAACAAGAATAGCCGGATGAAGGCCTGGGGACTAATAAAACCCTTACCTGTCCCTGAAAGACCCTGGAAGATGGTATCAATGGACTTCATCGTGGAACTCCCTTTGTCCGAAGGATTCTCCACGGTTTTTGTTGTCGTCGACAGGCTATCCAAAATGGCTCACTTCTTGCCTATGAAAGGCACACCTTCGACCATTGAGACTGCGAAGGTCTTTATCAAGGAGGTAGTGAGGCTCCATGGAGTTCCAGCAAGTATTGTTTTGAACCGAGGTGTCCAGTTCACCTCCAGATTTTGGAAGGCTCTTTGTGGTTCTCTGGAGATCGAGTTGGCATTTTCTTCTGCTTATCATCCTCAGACGAATGGTCAAACGGAGAGAACCAACCAAACGTTAGAACAATACCTCCGGTGCTTCTCTTCCTTTTCTCAGGATGATTGGGTCTCTCTATTACCCATTGCTGAATTTGCGTACAATAATTCCCTGCACTCTGCCATTAAGCAAACCCCGTTCTTTGCCAACTACGGTTTCCATCCATCCTTTTTACCTGGCACCATACCCGAATGTACCATCCCTGTGGTGTCTGAAACAATGGACTTTTTCATCTCCAACAACAAACTTCTACAGAAAACCATGTCCAAGACCCAGGATTACAACAAAAAGATGTTTGATAGGAAAAGGAGGGGGGAACTCACCCTGGAGCCTGGCAACCAGGTGTGGTTATCCACAATCAACTTAAAAATGGCCTGCCCATCAAGGAAGCTGGGTCCTAAATTCATGGGACCATTCTCGGTAAAGAGGAAGATCAACAATATGGCATATGAGTTCGACTTACCTAACACCCTGAAGGTCCATCCAGTTTTTCACGTGACACTGTTAAAACTGGTTGTTCCTAATCCCTTCGCTGGCCGTAACACCGGCCCACCGGAGCCCGTTATGATTGGCAATGAGGAGGAATTTGAGGTGGAGGCAATCCTGGACTGTAGGAAGAGACACAACCAGATCCAATATTTAATAAAATGGAGGGGTTATGGACCAGACGAGAATTCCTGGGAGCCCGGAAGCAGTATACATGCGGAAGAACTTATGCAAGCTTTCAAAAAATCTCGTGCCGCGAAAATCGCTCAATTGGGCATCCGGAGGCTGCCCTTAAGAGGAGGGCACTGTCAGAGAACTCACCTTGCCGGACGTGTTGGTCGTCGCTTTGGTGCGCCCATTTAAACCCCTTGAACACTTCAGACCGGTGCTGTCTGATCTACAGTCCCCTGTGTATCCTGCTCCTGCTGATTGCCTGAAACCTGATCTCCTGACCACCCGGCTTGTTACTTGGACTTCTCCTGCCCACCGCCAGCATCTGACCTTGGCCTGTCTTGACCCTGAACCTGCCTGCCCCTCTGTACCACGTTGTCTGACCGTTGCCAACCTTGCCTGTCATTTGACTATTCTTCTCAGCACCTACCCAGCTGCTCTCCTCAGTATACCTACCTGCCTGCCTGCCTGCAGCTTGTGTGGCTCATCCCCGCTTCTGTATCCGGATCCAGAGCCGTCTTCCAGCAACTACTTACCAGGCTCTCTTACCCTTCCGTACTCCCGTGCCTCCTGTTTGAACTACCAGGGGCCGCGAGTCGGATCCGTACGGGGGACCTTCCTCTGCTCCATCGGACTCGTTGATCAGGTACGAGCAAGTCTGACAGTAGCACTGTTAAACCTTAAACCTCCTGAACTCACTCAGACTCAATTCCAGCTACTTGTATATCTGACAACCTCAGATAAACAAACTATAGCTAAGGCATGGAAATCTCAAACACTCATTGTGGCTGAAGCTAAACATCGAATGAATAGAGCCCTTGTCTTTCACAAGATGTCGGCTATTGAGAATAATACTATGAAAAAATGTAATAAAATTTGGCAACCGTGGGTTAACCATTACTTACCTTCCGATTTTGATCAATCTTTACTGATGCCCTGCTAATAATTTTTATTTTTTTTATTTTTTTGTGCCTTTTATATCTTTCCTCTTAAGTGTCTACTTTTTAAAACAATGTCATAGGGCTGGGGTCGGACCACCTTTGGGATTGAATTCTATCCTTTTCTTTCCTTTCTCTTTCTTCTCCTCCCTTCTCACTCTCTTCCTCTCTTTCTTCCTTTCCTAGTAATTTTCTTTTCTCACTGTTTATTTCTTATCAACATGTGAATTTGGGATTTTTTCTCTCTTTTTTTCCCAATTGTCTGCATATATAATTTAAAGTTTGGACTATCACCCTAAGAAATTCCTTCAGTACTACAATCCATTTTATTTTTAGAGTCAGTTCAGGTATATTAGAAACAACATATATCAGTTGTATACTTATTTTCTTCTACGTCAGGATAATTATATTTATCTTCTTGGGACTCTAGCTTGCCTATATTTTACTTTGTTTTTTTTCCCCTCTCACGTGCCCCCTCCCATCCACAGTTTGAACCCATTTGGAGTGGATGGGTGGTCTGGAGGCATTTTATGCCTGATATAAGGTATAGTCTTTTTCTTTTATTTTTCTTGAGTCCCGTATACCTGACATTTTTTTTTTTCTTTTCGATATTTAACTGATAAATATGATCATATATTTGAGCACCAAACTCTACCGATATTCCTGTTATTAGTGTTATGATTCTTATCCCTTTTTTGCATTATCTATACTACACTTGTAACTTGTTTTCTTATGCAAAACTCAATAAAAATATTAAACAAGAAGAAAATGTATGAACCCAGGGTGTCAGAGGTGGCAGAGGACTCACAGGGTCAGGGCAACCAGGGGGGTACTGATTTAACTTGCGACCCTCAAGAGGGCAGCGCTACATAGTATAACAAATTATTTAAAAATATAAGCTTATCTTTTATAGATGTTCTTTTCCAGAAACTCCAGCACTAAAAAAGCCTTTGTGTGTACCGTGCTAGTAGATTTAACTTCATCCACTGTAAATTTAGATTTGAATACCGTCTACTCTAACAAAAGGTTAAATACAAGCTGGACTTTTCCATTGTATGGTAACGGGAAGGAGCTCACCCTGTCCCTAAACCTTTCTATTGGGACAGGTCACACTGAAAAGGATGAGAAATGCGTTGAGTCAGTCATGAAACCTTCACGCTAGAAACATCTAATAGGTAAGAAACATATTAAAAAACATTTTAAGGTATGAATGAATGGGAAAAAGCATATAGTGGGGTCTTCTCAAATTTGACTGCAAAAAATGAGACACTTTAAAGCAGGGGTCTCAAACCGGTGGCCCTCCAGCTGTTGCAAAACTACATGTCCCATCATGCCTCTGCCTGTGGGAGTCATGCTTGGAACTGTCAGCCGTGCAATGCCTCATGGGACTTGTAGTTTCACAACAGCTGGAGGGCCGCCAGTTTGAGACCCATGCTTTAAAGGCTAAGTTCAACTTTTAAAGAAGAGGGCTAATGCAGACAAGAGTAGTTTTAAATGCACTGTGCAGTTTGTAGATGCAGATACCATACCTGAAGGCTGTTTCTGTCCCCCATGCAGCCTGGTGGAAGTAGTCTATTCTAAACATCCTTATGCCCTGTGTGAATTGCAGGACACAGCAGCCATTGGCGTTTGACCCTAGCTTTGCAAGAAAAAGTTCACTTCCTGTTTCAAAAGCCATGCAAGTGCAGTATAAGCTCCACCTATCTCAGCAGTGGCTGAGCTCAGCATTGCTGAGATAGGCAATGCGAGAGAGCATGCACTACACATGTGGGGCTTTTGAAAACCTTTTCTAATTGGACTGTGGCTGTTTTCTAAAGAAGATCAATTAAAGACGTACACTCTTTCATTTGATGCCCCTGGAATATATTTAGCTTATTTAAACTGAAAGCTCAATTGGGCTCTAAGGACAGCAGCTGATACAGTATGTGAAACTTAGGGAGTGCCTACTCTTGCTCAGAGTTCCCTAACAGCTGGTTGTAAATGGTAAATGTGAAATGCAATATGAAATATGTGCATTGTTTTATATTTGCTTGTTAAAGAAGAAAACAAAAACGTATTTCTAGTACTGAAAATAATAAAAATATATAAATATGTGTAAGAAATAAATATATATATATATATATATATATATATATATATATATACACACATGTATGTATGTATATATATATATATTGTGAGGGGGTTAGCTCGGCAGCGGGTGTGTGTGACCCCCGGGACGGGCTCCCCAGACAAAAACAGGCCCAGCAAACGGAGGTTGTGGTTTTCAAAATCAAAAAGGTGCGGTTTATTTTCTATTTACAGTGACAAAACACAGCAAAGCAAAAGAAACATAAATAAAATAAATCCTGGTCAACTTGACCTCTGACTAAACATACAGGTTTCCTAACTAACAACTGGGATCAGCCTAGTGCTGTCCTAGTCCCTAAGTCCCTGGTTTTAAATGTCCAAGCAAATAGCCACACAGGCTTTGTCTCACCGCACAGGGGTTCACTCTCCCTAGACAGTCCACACAGGTCTGGTTCCAGGCATGAGCTAACATCTAATGAAGCTGGGAGTTCTTATAGAGGCCTAAATGAGCTGACAAGCTTCAGCTGGTCTCATCAACTCCCTGTCTGTACGACGCCCCACACTCTCCCTAGAGGTATGAGTCATCCATGAGCCCACTAGCCTTATACAACTCTCCACCTAGTTGTATAAGTCGGCGTAAAGCCTGAATCTGGGCGAAATATATCTACCCCCCTGGATGCAACCAGGTGACTTTACCTTCCTGCTGTCACATACCCCCCCCTCTTGTTTTAACCTCGGGGTTGGAACACCAGCAATCAGGCATTCATGTACTCGAGACAAAGCATCCACATTCCCCATTTGAACGCCAGGGCGATGCTTTACTGTGAAGTTGAATTCCTGGAGGGCCAGGAACCACCTATTCACTCTTCTATTTGTTTCCTTGTTTTGAGCCATCCACTTTAACGGAGCGTGATCCGTAACCATGTCAAAGTGCCTACCTAGCAGGTAGTACCGAAGGGAATCTAGAGCCCACTTCACCGCTAAACACTCCTTTTCAACGGTGGCGTAATTTACCTCATGGGACTTCAACTTCCTGCTGAGGTAAATGACTGGGTGCTCTTCCCCGTTCCAGACCTGGGACAATACTGCTCCTAACCCCACATCTGACGCATCACTTTGTACGACAAAGTCTTTAGAGAAGTCGGGTGAGTACAACACTGGCTGGCTACATAAGGCTTGTTTCAAGAATTGGAATGCTGCCTCAGCCTCGGGGGTCCATTTAATCATGACCGACCCTTTCCCCTTCGTCAGGTTGGTTAGGGGCACAGCCTTAGAAGCAAAGTGGGGAATGAATCGCCGATAATACCCAGCGATTCCCAGAAAGGCTCGTACCTGCTTCTTGCTGTTGGGACGTGGCCAACTCTGGATGGCCTCGACTTTGTTGAGTTGGGGTTTTATTACTCCCCTCCCAATGGTGTACCCAAGATATTTGGCCTCCTCCTGCCCAATGGTACACTTCTTGGGGTTAGCCGTAAACCCCGCTTCCCGAACAGAGTCCAGGACTGCTTGCACTTTTGGCAGATGTGAGGCCCAATCTGTGCTATGGACAATTACGTCATCCAGGTAAGCCGCAGCATACTTCCGATGGGGCCTCAGCATCTGGTCCATTTTCCGCTGGAATGTGGCCGGCGCATTCTGTAACCCGAACGGCATTCTTTTATATTGGAACGCCCCGTCTGGGGTTACAAATGCGGTTTTCTCTTTGGCCGACTTGGCCAGGGGGATTTGCCAATACCCTTTTGTGAGGTCAAGAGTCGTCATGTATCGGGCTGTTCCCAGCCGGTCGATCAACTCATCTATACGTGGCATGGGGTAGGTGTCAAATTTTGTAACTTTGTTCAACTGACGAAAATCGTTACAAAATCGCCAGCTCCCATCCGGTTTAGGCACCAACACAATGGGACTAGACCAATCACTTTGGGACTCCTCTATCACCCCTAAGTTCAGCATTTTCTGTACTTCCTCCCGTATTGCCTCCCGTCGGGCCTCTGGGATCCGATAGGGTTTTAACTTCACCCTTTCACCGGGCAGGGTAATGATGTCATGCTCTACCCCAGATGTTTGTCCCGGCAGCTCAGAGAATACCTCCTTGTTGCGAAGCACAAACTCCTTAACCTCCTGTTGTTGGGGTTGTGACAAGGTGGCTGCTATTCCAACCTCAGGAATCACGCAACCAGTTTGAGCTGGTGACCAAGTGTCTGCGACTAGGGACTCTCTATCCCTCCAGGCTTTCAACAGATTAACGTGATAGATCTGTTCGGGCTTTCGCCTTCCTGGTTGTCTGACCTTGTAATTCACTTCGCTCACTTTTTCCATTATCTCATAGGGGCCTTGCCATTTGGCAAGGAATTTACTTTCAACCGTAGGGACAAGTACCAGTATCCTATCCCCCGGGGAAAAGGTACGGGTCTTGGCTCCACGGTTGTACACTCTCTGCTGTGCTAACTGCGCTTGGGCCAAATGTTCCTTCACGATGGGCATTACCTGTGCAATTCGGTCTTGCATCAGGGCGACATGCTCAATCACACTCCTGTGGGGAGAACTCTCACTTTCCCAAGTTTCCTTGGCAATATCCAAAAGCCCTCTTGGGTGTCTCCCATACAGTAACTCAAAGGGGGAGAATCCCGTAGAGGATTGGGGCACCTCCCTAATAGCAAACATCAGATAAGGAAGTAGACAGTCCCAATCCTTTCCATCTCTATCCACCACTTTCTTCAACATTTGTTTTAGGGTTTTGTTGAATCTTTCAACCAGCCCATCGGTTTGGGGGTGATACACAGATGTACGTAATTGCGTCACTTTGAACAATTTACACAGCTCCTTCATAACCCGGGACATAAAGGGTGTACCTTGGTCCGTAAGCAGTTCTTTACAAATACCCACCCGGCTAAACACAAGAGATAGCTCTTTGGCTATGGTTTTGGCCGAGGTATTTCGGAGAGGGATCGCTTCTGGATAACGGGTGGCATAGTCCATTATAACTAATATGTACTGGTGCCCCCTAGCGGACTTGATTATAGGCCCTACCAAATCCATGGCGATCCTCTCAAACGGGACCTCAATGATGGGTAGAGGGACCAGCGGGCTACGGAAATGTGGCATCGGGGCCGACCTCTGACACACAGGGCAGGAGGAACAATAATTTTCTATGTCCTTCATCACCCCCGGCCAATAGAATCTCTGTAATACCCTCTCTCGGGTTTTCTCTGTCCCCAGATGACCTCCAAGAATGTGCCCATGAGCCAACTCCAACACCAACTTCCTGTAAGGTTTGGGCACCACAAGCTGCTCAACGGTTTCTTCTGCCCTTTTTGCCACCCGATACAGTAGGTCCTTCTCTACGCTGAAGTATGGGTAAGTGCAGGTATTATCTGGGTTCACTAACTCGCCATCTATTTTCACTACGTTTTCCCGTGCCTTTATTAGGGCGGGGTCTTTCAACTGTTCTGTGGCAAAGTTTTCCCTGTGAACCTCAAGATCAGAAAACTCCACAGACGGTAGGTTTTCGTCTGAGGAGGTGGGCTCCTCTCCAGTTTCTTGAGTCTCCCCTGCCAATACTGATAAGGGAAATTCCGGAGAGTCCTCACCACTCTCAGGGGAGTTCTGGCTATCACATTCCTGGTACATAGGGGCACCAGTGGGGGGCTCAGGATCATCCCACAGTTCCCAGAACTTCGGAAAATCCCTTCCCACAATGGCGTCATGCGGTAACTGAGATACTAAGCCCACTGGATGAGAGAGGGTACCTTTGGGGGTCTCGAAACACACTGTAGTCACTGGATACTCTCGGGTGTCCCCATGCACACAAATAACAGCTACCTTGCTATTCCCAGAGACCTCTGTTTTAACTAACTCAGCCTTTATCAGGGTCACAAGGCTACCTGAATCCAACAATACCACAACATTTCTACCATTAACACACATTTTGCATAAATGTTTCTCAGTTCCTCGAATGGCAGTGCATGCGACTGTCGCACACAGCGACTGACGTCTGCCCGTCAGAAAGTCACACTGCCTGCATTCTCCACCAACTGTGAGGGGGTTAGCTCGGCAGCGGGTGTGTGTGACCCCCGGGATGGGCTCCCCAGACAAAAACAGGCCCAGCAAACGGAGGTTGTGGTTTTCAAAATCAAAAAGGTGCGGTTTATTTTCTATTTACAGTGACAAAACACAGCAAAGCAAAAGAAACATAAATAAAATAAATCCTGGTCAACTTGACCTCTGACTAAACATACAGGTTTCCTAACTAACAACTGGGATCAGCCTAGTGCTGTCCTAGTCCCTAAGTCCCTGGTTTTAAATGTCCAAGCAAATAGCCACACAGGCTTTGTCTCACCGCACAGGGGTTCACTCTCCCTAGACAGTCCACACAGGTCTGGTTCCAGGCATGAGCTAACATCTAATGAAGCTGGGAGTTCTTATAGAGGCCTAAATGAGCTGACAAGCTTCAGCTGGTCTCATCAACTCCCTGTCTGTACGACGCCCCACACTCTCCCTAGAGGTATGAGTCATCCATGAGCCCACTAGCCTTATACAACTCTCCACCTAGTTGTATAAGTCGGCGTAAAGCCTGAATCTGGGCGAAATATATCTACCCCCCTGGATGCAACCAGGTGACTTTACCTTCCTGCTGTCACAATATATATATATATATATATATAATATATAGTATCTCACAAAAGTGAGTATCTCACACATGTATGCCTTACAGAACCAATCCTGTTTTTGCTGCTGGACCTAGTTCAGCCAAGCACTTCAAACAGTTATAATGGGACAAATACCACTGTCACTGGATGGGAGACAGGATATGTCCACTTTAATACAGTTAAACTCACTTCACTGCATGCTGTCAATTCCTGAAGTGTCAAAAACTGGTACTTTCAGCCTGTCTCTTTTGGCCAGCAATTATAGTAATGGGCTAAAAGGAAGAGGAGGGAGGCAGATGGAGACCAGCCAGCCTTTGACAATATCAGGAAGCATCAGAGACATGATTCTACAGTATCCCTAAGTACCTAATGGTAATTGCAGACACAATTATGTGCTTGCATTAGACTGCCAAAGCCTGTAGTACCATTAGGGTACCGAGAGCCTTTGACATAAAAAAAACAAAAACTTTTGTTCAAAGTGGTTAGCACAACTACTTTTTTTTTCATGTACTGTAATATATACAGCAGGTTAATAACTTTGATTTTTAGTAATTTAATATCTTTTTTGTATATGATTTGTAAATGTAATGATTTTTACCCACCCCTCCACTATGAGTCTAAAATTCTATACCAGAAATGTTTTTTTTTTAGAAAAGATGCCCTTTACGATTAACATTCGTTTAAAGCAAACTAATTAAATGCTATTGACTAAATGGTTTAATCACAATATGCAACATGAATTATTCATTCATACCACCTTTTGCTGTCCTACGCATAATGTGGAAAATGTTTAAGATTATGTCATAAAGTGCTATTTTCATTAACACAACAAGCACATTCCCATTTTTATTTAAGGATTTTAGGATAACGAGCCAAAACGTAAATAAAAGGATGTTTTATGGAGAACAGAGATCTTTTTTTTTGCAAAAGATAAAGAAAAAGCAGAATAGATTGTGTGTTAAAGTGGCTGTTCAGAAAGTAAATAGATCCTAGACACAGGATTAGGGGCTTCTTCCTTCCCAAAGCTCTTTGAAGTCTCTAAACTGCAGACTCCAATGTGGAGTAACAAATTCTAGAGAAAGTCGAAATAAGTTTTCTCCTATCTAAACAGAATTTCTGGTACTCCTCACTCTGCATTCATGAGAACCTTGTGTACTCTTTACCTCTACTAACACTGTGGTAGGGCCTAGTACTGTCACAATTGAGGCATGAAATGTCCCCGCCCCCACCACCTGTGGGATTGTGTCATACCTATAATTCAAATTAATTAAAGTTTGTTATAAAAAATTAATAAAAAATTAATTACTTCCCTAAGATTGGTTGATAAAGTTGACAGTTGCACCAAGAAACGGTCCTCTAACACGAGCCTCAGCCTATAAAAGAAAAGAGGATGCATCATTAGTGGGCAGAAGATGACAAAGATCAGAAGAGGAGCACATCTCCACTTACCTGTCATGGAGCAGTTACTTCTCCAAATGATGGACCGGGCCGTGGCTGAGGATGGTGACAGATGGATGCGACAATGCCTCTCTCTTTCTGGCTCTTCTTCTATCTTGGGGCAGATTCCTTCAGCTCCTTCTTCTGCTATGTTCCCCCCTGGATCTCTTGTCTCCGATCCTCCGGTCCCCTGGTTGGGATCACCATCTCGTCTCCCCCCTTCTGCTTCTTCCGGATCTTCTGGGCACCTATTTTGCTCTGATGACATCCCCCTGCTGGATTTTTTGCCCCTGGTCCTCTGGTGTCCTGGAGTGGACATTCTTCTCTTCGTCCATCCGGCCCGGTGCATGATGGATACTCCGTGTCCCGGCTCCTGGATGTCATCATCTCCTCCTGCATCGTCCCCTTCGGGCCCTCCTACTGTCCGTGAGGATGCTCTGCCTTCAACTTCGGCTGGGATCGCAGGCGCATGCGTAGTCCGCACGGGTAGATCTACACAGAGACATCATAAGCGACCTCCCCTACCTCCCCGGCTGATCGAGTACTATCCAGAGCCTCAGAGGGCGCTCGTTTTGCGTGATGGTTTTTTATTTGGTTTTCATTTGCCTCCTTTTTCTGGGATAGGTTGCCGCGTCTTTCCAAATTTGCCTTCAGTTTCTTTTCATTTAGGTGTTGTTCGTGAGAAGTTGGATAAGGAATTGCGTGCGGGTAGAATTGCAGGTCTGTTTTTTACACCTCCTTTTGTTACTTTCGTGTTTCACCACTTGGTATTGTTCCTAAAAAGGAACCAAACACTTTTAGATTGATACACCATCTATATTTTCCCATTGGGTTTTCTTTAAACAATGATATTGACCCGTCGTGGTGTTCCATGCAGTATTCTTCATTTGATGACGCGCTATTCAAAATTAGGAATGTTGGTTAGAGTTGAGCGGACACCTAGATTATCGGGTTTGACGGGTTCGGCCGAACTTCAGAAAAAAGTTTGATTTCGGGACCGAACTTGACCCGAACTTGACCCCGAACCCGAACCCCATTGAAGTCAATGGGGACCCAAACTTCTGAGGACTAAAAAGGCTCTAAAAAAGTAATGGAAAGGGCTAGAGGGCTGCAAATGGCAGCAAAATGCTGTTAAGAGCATGGGAAGTGCTCTGCAAACAAATGTGGATAGGTAAATAACTTAAAATAACATTAAAAAAATAAAATAAAAAAATAATATGCTGGAGGCCCCCTTTTCAGCAGAAGAGGTACAAGAAGTCATTAAGAACCTCAGAAACTCAACGGCACGATGCCACACATATAGTGGGAATGCCCAAGAATACGCCCTTTCTGTAAAAAAATCTTCAATTCAATGGATAAGCTAGTGGGAAAATAAAATACTTTGAAATAAAAATGTAGTGGGGTGCTAAATTTAAGGGAAGGAACTGGAGGCACTGTCAGCAACCCAATCTACTATCGCCTGTACTTGTCCTGGCCTCAACATTTGTACAGTCTCATTAGGCGCGACAAAATACCACCGCAGGCTCGGTCGCCTATTGGCACCTGAGGAAGGTGTTTCACTTGTGCGTGTAGCTGGCACAGATCGACCACGTCCTCTCCATGCAACATGAGCTCCACCAGCAGCACCACGACCGGGGCCACCACGTCCCTTTGACGTTGGAAGTTTTGACGTTGGGTGTTTTTGGAAGAGCACAACACACCGACAGTATGTAAACGCTGTATCTTACAGCTACAGAACTGCAGAAAATGCTATTAAAATTTTTTTTTATTTTTTTAGGATAGCACAGTAGAAGAAAAATATATAAATTGTTTATTTCACACACCTTGTGGCCCTAAATGGGTGTTTTTGGAAGAGCACAACACACCCACAGTATGTAAACGCTGTATCTCACAGCTACAGAACTGCAGAAAACGCTATTCAAAAAAAATATTTTTGTCCTACAATTATTTTTTTAGGATAGCACAGTAGAAGAAAAATATATAAATTGTTTATTTCACACACCTCCAGATATGCAGAAAACACTGCAAAATATTTTTTGTGCCCCTAAATGGGTGTTTTTGGAAGAGCACAACACACCCACAGTACGTAAACGCTGTATCTCACAGCTACAGAACTGCAGAAAATGCTATTTAAAAAAAATGTTTTTATCCTACAATTATTTTTTTAGGATAGCACAGTAGAAGAAAAATATATAAATTGTTTATTTCACACACCTCCAGATATGCAAAAAACACTGCAAAATATTTTTTGTGGCCCTAAATGGGTGTTTTTGGAAGAGCACAACACACCCACAGTACGTAAACGCTGTATCTCACAGCTACAGAACTGCAGAAAATGCTATTAAAAAAAATGTTTTTGTCCTACAATAATTTTTTTAGGATAGCACAGTAGAAGAAAAATATATAAATTGTTTATTTCACACACCTCCAGATATGCAGAAAACACTGCAAAATATTTTTTGTGGCCCTAAATGGGTGTTTTTGGAAGAGAACAACACACCCACAGTACGTACTGTAAACGCTGTATCTCACAGCTACAGAACTGGAGAAAATGCTATTCCAAAAAAATGTTTTTGTCCTACAATTATTTTTTTAGGATAGCACAGTAGAAGAAAAATATATAAATTGTTTATTTCACACACCCCCAGATATGCAGAAAACACTGCAAAATATTTTTTGTGGCCCTAAATGGGTGTTTTTGGAAGAGCACAACACACCCACAGTATGTAAAAGATGTATCTCACACCTACAGCAATACAGAAAATGCTATTAAAAAAAATATTTTTTGCCCTAAAAAATTTTTTTTGGAATAGCACAATACAAGAAAAATATATAAATTGTAAATCTTACACTTGCATATATGCAGAAAACACTGCAAATTATTTTTTTTTGCCCTAAATGGGTCTTTCTGCAAGAGCACAATACACCCACAGTATGGAAACGGTGTATCTCACACCTACAGCAATACAGAAAATGCTATTAAAAAAATATATATAAATTGTAAATCTCACACTTGCATATGTAGCGGGTGTTTGATTTTTGGGAAAGCATCTGGGTGGTAGTGTAACCCAGATGCATTGATTGTCAGGGAATCTGAGGCCTTTTTGTGGTTCTTGGAAGACTCTGGTGGTGTGAGGTTCCCTGTGGCCTGCAGGTGGCGTTGTCGCCATGGGCCGAGGTTGAACACTCACCGCAAGACTGCTTCCTTTTTGTCCTTTCCTGGCGCAGGTACAGAAGGGTGGGGAACCTGCTGTGACGCGAGAGGCGAGGGGATAAAAGGGGCGGAAGCCCTGACCTTGGGTTCAGAGTCGGAGGACGCGGCCGCACCCAGGCACCTTCAGCTTGGGTGCTGGCGTTCCGGAGTTCCGGGCCCAGGTGCCCTTGACCTGGCCGGAGCGGGAGATGGAGTCCATCTCAGGCACCTTTAGCCTGGGGTGAGGTACTGTGGCGGAGGCCTGGAGCTCAGTACCTTCGACTGAGTTCCGCAAGGGCGGAGGAATCCGAGGGGGCCCTAACTCCTTGGGTGCCCGTGTCTGAGGTCGAGAAGACTGGTGAGCGGAACTTCTCTGGAGAGTCCGGCGCAGCATTGCTGGTGACAGAGGCCTCCGGTGACTCCCTTGGACGGATTGCCTTCCCCTGACAGGGGCTGTGCTAGCGAAGGTAATTCAGGTTCTACCTCATATAGTCAGTGGCAGTGACTATTCACCACTTGTGATACTACAGTGGTTAGCTTTATCTAGAAGAGTTGTGCCTTGGCCTACTCCCTACGAATACTGAAGTATTACATGGGTCCCAACCTGTCTGTGCTGTTTGACTGTTTATTGAGAAGAATAAATACAAGTTTGACCCATTCAGTGTGTGGAACTCTGGTTACTAGGAGCAAAGGGGAGTCAATCCGAGGAAAGGATTGGACTCTGGGACACATACACAAGCCCGATAGTTCTGGCCTTCACCTCTACACCTGGGAGTACATGGGCCATGGTGTATCTCATCTCTCTCTCCCAGGTACCCCTAGACAACAGCCATGTAACCGATAAAGCTAGAGAGAGAGTGAGGCCGCTACACATATATGCAGAAAACACTGCAAATTTTTTATTCTTTTATTTTTTTGCCCTAAACGGGTCTTTTTGCAAGAGCACAATACACCCACAGTATGGAAACGGTGTATCTCACACCTACAGCAATACAGAAAATGCTATTATTGGAATAGCACAATACAAGAAAAATATACAAATTGTAAATCTCACGGTGCATGCGCCGGAGCTCCAAGATGGCCGCGTAAGCCAGGAGCTCCACATCACCCCGGACCGCCGCCGCATATAGCTGCTGCTACAGCCCGCTACAAGCCCAGTAAAAGGGGCCCCCGAGACTCCAGAGACCCCCGTGCACGCCCCTGGTTGTCCACCCTGCTTACCCGCCGCAATCTCAGGCCTCAGCTCGGAACGGAAGTGAGGGGAGGGTGTACCAAGATGGCCGCGTAAGCCAGGAGCTCCGCATTACCCCGGACCTTCCGCCGCACATAGAAGCCGCTACTGCCCGCTACGAGCTCAGTAAGGGGGCCCACGAGGCTCCGGAGACCCCAGTGCACACCCCTGGATGTCCGCCCCGCTTACCCGCCGCGATCTCGGGCCTCAGCTCGGAGCGGAGGTGGGGGGAGGGTGTACCAAGATGGCCGCCGTCTCCACAGCACCTCAGCTACTCACAGCCCACACTGAGGGGACGCCAGAAAAGAGGCAAGTCTCAACCCCAGCCACCATCACCTACTCCCAGGTGACACAGGGGATACACCAACTCCCCCTGGCACCCTCACCGGCCTCCACGGAATCCCTGCTGGGCCGCACCATGGAGGACTATGCCCTGTCACCACTTGGGCCTACTCACTCACATCTCCTGGCCACCCCATCCCTGGGATACCTAGACCAGGACCCTGCCTCACCACCTGCGGACCTGTTCCTTAGGCTCTCTGATCTCCTAGAGAGGGGACTGGCCAGCACGGCCGCTCAAATCACTAGAGACATTAAATCAGATTTCCAAAATCTGGGATCCAGAATGGAGGCCATAGAAAATAAATTGGACTTCACAGTATCCAGAACCAATCAAAATTCAGATCACATGGGGGGGAGGAAAAAATAGCACTGTTCGCAGATGATGCTTTACTGTTTTTGGGAGACACATATAAATCCTTATTAGCAGCCATTTCACTGATTGAATCCTACGGTAAACTCTCAGGATTCAAAATCAACTGGGATAAATCCGTAATAATGCCTATTGATTCTAGTGACCCAATGCAAGTGGAGTTTCCACAACAGGAAAATCAGATGAAGCAGGTTGTATCATTCAAATATCTGGGGGTGATAATCACCCCAAACGTCAATGAATATATAGATAAAAATATACTCCCTCTAGTATCAAAATTTAGGCAACAAGGCAAAACCTGGTCTAAATTTCCATTGACTGTGATTGGAAGAGCAAACCTGGTCAAAATGGTGTGGTTACCCCAACTGCTATACTTATTACATAATTGCCCAGTCTGGTTGACATTAAAATTATTTAGAGTAATTGATGCGACTTTTAGAGACCTTATATGGAAATATGGAAAACCAAGAATTAAGTTAGAAACCCTGCAACAACCAAAAGACAGAGGGGGAATAGCGGTACCTAACTCAAGATTTTACTATATGGCAGCACAACTTCAACATTGGAGTGGATGGGAGGAAATAGACAAACATGATCCCATACAGAATATATTAACGACCCAATTTAAAGCATCACCATTGGTACAGCAAATAGTCTCCCACCAATTCTTTAAAAGGAGAAAGATTCCAACTTTTAATTTAATTCATAGACTATGGGAAACAATACGTGCTGTTACGCAACATAGGGGATACACTAGACATATGCCAATATGGGATAACCACTGTTTACCGGAGCTGAATAAATTACCAGAATTACTAGAATGGAAAAAAATAGGATTAACCCTTCTATATCAATTATTCAAAGGAGATGTGCTTTTACCTTTCGATATACTGAAATCCCGCTTTCAATTACAAAATAGCAATTTCTACCAATATCTTCAGATACGACACGCTTTGCAGAGTCAGACCCAAACATTCCAACTTCAATACAACCCATCAGAGATTTTGACAAAGTCAACCTCTGTACGGTCCATGAAACGAGGACTAATAGGGGACCTCTATTTGATATTATTAAATGCAGAAAAAGCAGAGGGGCAGGTGAATAGCTTTAACCATTGGCAAAAAGACTTGATAGATCTTAATGAGGAGGAATGGAAGAGGGCCATGGAGATTCTACCTGAGGTATCTATCTCACCATCGCAACAATTAACTCAGCTTTTCATAATACACAGATCTCACTACACTCCACAAAAATTATTTGCCTGGGGAAAATATACATCACCCCTATGTCCGAGATGTTCCGTATCTAATGGATCTCTTATACATATGCTCTGGCGTTGTCCTAAGCTTCATAAATATTGGGAAAAAGTGTTCCAGACCCTGAATACATTATGTAAGACAGAAATAATAAGATCCCCTAAAATAGGAATACTCGGAATAATTCCAAATGGAGTAATGCCAGCTGAGATGTATGCGATGTGGACTAGATCCCTCTACCTAGCCCGTAAGCTTATCCTACAAAAATGGATTGCTATAATGCCACCAACCCATAAACAATGGTGCAATAAAGTAAATTATATATTGAAAAGAGAGAGACTGGCTTATAAACATAGAGGAGCCCCCTATAAATTTAATAAAATATGGTCCTATTGGCTTAACCATAGCAATTTGCTATATGATGGTCTATGTGAGGGGGATGGGGAGGGCAGGGAGGGGGAGGAGGATTAGACGAGGACAGGGAGAATGACTTATAATAAATCAATAAGCAGAAAATAGAACGAATACGAAATTTCAACTACTGGTGTAAGTGATTATCCAACAGCTTTTTTTTTTTCTTTTTTTTGTTTTTTGTGTTGTTTGTCTGTTTTTTTATGTCTGTTGTATTGTACCGCTGGATACGCTCTTAAAAATAGCTGTATAATATGTCAAGTGCTTGAATTAAGATTTCATTTGTTTTCTTCCTCCTTCATAGAATCACTTAAAGAAATTAAATGAAATTTGTACTAATTATATATAAGTAATTTTATCTATGTAATAAGCAATAACAAAAATCAATAAAAAAATTATTTGATTAAAAAAAAAAAAAAATCAGATCACATTCAGGTCCTACAGGACCAACTTGATACAGCCCTCTCAAGAATCGACGATTTGGAGAATAGGTCCAGAAGATATAACTTCAGACTACGGGGCCTACCTGAAACTGTCACGGACGTGACCCCTGCAATCCAGGACCTCATCAAGGCCCTAATCCCCAATACCCCCCTCATCGCCTGGAGCTGGACAGAGCCCACAGGGCCCTGGGATGCCCCCGGAATGACGGTTCTCCCAGGGACATCATCGTGAAGTCACACTTTTACGCGGTGAAGGAGGCAGTTATGCGACAATCTCGTTTATTACCACAGGTGACCTGCCAGGGCCACCAAGTACAGATATTAGTTGACCTCTCCCCCTCTACAATCCAGAAATGGAGATCTCTTACAACGGGACATTAAATACAGATGGGCGTTCCCTTTTGCTGTGAAGTTCACCTTGAACGGCAAGACGCATTCCTTCTCAACCCTGCCGGGCGGCGAGAGGATCTTCCTCAATCTCAAGCTCATTTCACAAGAGGCCCCCATGGACTACTCCAATGCATCCACTAGCTCCTCTAAGCGACCTCCTCCTACGAGCCCGGTCTCTCCGGTTTGGAACAAGAGCATGCACAAAAGATCGAAGGAAGGCAGACCTCCATAAGACACAGACTAAATCTCTTGTTCATCCTCCTCTCCTTCATTCCCCTCACCATTGAGGGAAGATTCACCTGTTGACGGAGCTGGAAGCTCCTGGTCCTAGTGACCCCTTGACTTTCCCACCTCCATGCTGGTTATACGGCTGTTTCCTTATCCCCTAACCAATCTTCTCCAGTTGCTAGTTGACGGCAAGTTCAGAAGTCTAGCCTCTGAGTGGACTCTTTCTCAAGCAAGATTCGTCCGCCGTGTTTTCTCAGTGTTCAAAAGGAAAAAAATAAGAATTTTTTTTTTTTTTTTTATATGATTGTTCTATTTTTGATTGTTCCTCTTTATTTTTCACTTTTTTCTACCGCCTCCAAACCCAAAAAACTTCTGGTTCTCTGAGGAGCGCTCTCTGGAGGCTCCTTGCATCCTATCGAGTGGGGATCCTGGGGGGTACAGGGAACTAAGATTTCCAACACCTGAAGGACAACACTATCTTGGGCACGGGGTATCCCAGTATGGACATTCATGGTGCCGGGGGTTGTCGTTGGACTTCCGGGGGAGTCCCTCCCCCTCATGGGGGGTCGCTCCCACGGGGGCCCTGGGGATCCTGGTTCCCACACAGCCCCTGGGTTGAGTTATTTAAGGTTGGGCTTAGTTGTTTTTTGTTTGTGTTAACTTTTCCTCAGCAGTCGGGGTCCGGGGTGACCCACTTGCGCCACCGTCTCTCGCATAGTTGCAGTTTTTTTTTGCACCTGTGGGATGGGTTGTTGGTTCCCATTTCGGGGTGACCGACAATTTTTGGTAGGAGTTTGGCAGACTTGTTTTATGCCAAACCCGATAGGTCTTCCTGAAAGACACATTGTACTATTTAGTTTTTTCCTATTTCTGTATTTCTTTCTTACTTTAACTGTTCTCATTTTTCCAGCTGATCTGCCGGGGAGGAGCCGGGACCGGAACCTGCAACGATTTGTATCTCATCAGGCCCACACACCCAATCGGGACCATAAGAGTTGGCAGGAGGTAAGTGATGGTACCTATGACAGCATTCCACCTCTGTGTCCCCATGGCTAGTCCGCAGCCCCCAGGTTCTAATGTAAGGATAGCCTCACATAATGTCCAGAGTTTAAACTCCCCTCTGAAAAGAAGAAAAGCGTTTGATCATTATCATGCCCTCAAACTGGACATTGTTATGCTCCAAGAGACCCATTTCCCAATGCGATACAGCCCTAATTTCCTACACGCTAAATTCCCAACATTCTTCCTCGCAAACGCGGAGAACAAGACTAAAGGGGTAGCAATCCTTTTTTCAAAACGTAGCACTTTTTCTATGACAGCAGTCCACAGAGACCCGGAGGGCAGGTTTATTCTGGTCAAGGGCACCATGGAGGGCACCTTGTATTCAATAGTGTCATACTACGCCCCCAACGCAGGTCAGACGCGATTCTTTCAATCTCTCTTCAAGACCCTGGCCCCCCTCTTGGAAGGCAGAGTCATCCTAGGTGGGGACTCGAACGCGGCCTTTGACCAGGGCCTAGACAGATCCAAACCTCCTGGAGCCCAATTAACACGCCCAACTAGAGCTAGTCTTAAAATAGCTAAACTGCTACATTCGCACGGCCTGGTAGACATCTGGAGGGAACTGAATCCTTCTAAAAGGGATTATACCCACTATTCCTGCCCCCACCAGACATACGCTAGGATCGACCATGTTCTAGTCTCCCCAAACCTTATCCAATCCGCCCTGACCTCGTCCATCCAAGACACGGCCTGGTCTGACCACTCTCTAGTGACCCTTACCATGCTCAACCTCCTCACACGACAAACAGGTACGCACTGGAGACTTAACGAATCACTTCTCACTGATCCCATCAATGTTAAGGAAATAACTGACTCCTTAAAGGAAAACTTTAATTTGAATGATAAGGACGATATCTCCCCAGAGATCCTATGGGCCGCCCACAAAGCAATGGTTAGAGGCAAGCTAATTAGTAGGGTTGTCCCGATACCGATACTAGTATCGGTATCGGGACCGATACCGAGCATTTGTGCAAGTACTTGTACTCGCACAAATGCTCCCGATGCCTGACCCGATACTTGATCGGTGGGCAGACTCAGTGGGCGGAGAGGATGGGCGGTGTCAGAGGCGGAGAGGGCGGGCGGTGTCAGAGGCGGTGTCAGAGTTGGAGAGGGCGAGCGGTGTCAGAGGCAGCGTCAGAGGTGGAGAGGGCGGGCAGTGTCAGAGGCGGCGTCAGAGGCGGAGAGGGCGGGCGGCGTCAGAGGCGGAGAGGGCGGGCGGCGTCAGTGGGCGGAGCGGGCGAAGTCAGCGGGCCGGAGAGTCCTCACCTGCACTAGAGAAATAGGTAGGTAAGCTGTCAGAGTGCAGCCGCATCAGGATCGGTGACCGGACTGTCACATTCGGTCACCGGTCAGCTTGGAAATCCCGACGCCCATCTTGGCACACCCTGCACTTGGCCACAGTAAGCCAGCAGCTGACATCTTGTTACACCCAGCCCAAACTATTTGGGCTGGGTGTAACAAGATGTCTGCTGATGCCAAGTGCAGGGTGTATCATTTAGTCATGTCATTTATTTCTGCATTTCAGTGCCATCCACCTGTCAGTACCAGACACCTGTCAGTGCCATCAGTGCCCATAACTGCCGCCTGTCAGTGCCCATAAGTGCTGCCTATCAGTGCCAGCCGCCTGTCAGTGCCCATAAGTGCCGCCTGTCAGTGCCCATAAGTGCCGCCTGTCAGTGCCAGCCACCTGTCGGTGCCATCTAACAGTGCCAGCCACCTGTCAGTGCCATCAGTGCACATAAGTGCTGCCTGTCAGTGCCATCATTGCCCATAACTGCCGCCTGTCAGTGCCCATAAGTGCTGCCTATCAGTGCCAGCCGCCTGTCAGTGCCCATAAGTGCCGCCTGTCAGTGTCCATAAGTGCCGCCTGTCAGTGCCCATAAGTGCCGCCTGTCAGTGCCAGCCACCTGTCGGTGCCATCTAACAGTGCCAGCCACCTGTCGGTGCCATCTAACAGTGCCAGCCACCTGTCAGTGCCATCAGTGCACATAAGTGTTGCCTGTCAGTGCCATCATTGCCCATAAGTGCCGCCTGTCAGTGCCAGCCACCTGTCAGTGCCATCTAACAGTACCAGCCACCTGTCAGTGCCAGCCACCTGTCAGTGCCATAAGTGCCGTCTATCAGTGCCATCTATCAGTGCCCATCAGTCAAACTGTCACATGGCATTAAAAAAAAGTATCGGTAATCGGTATCGGCGAGTACATAAAAAAAAGTATCGGTACTTGTACTCGGTCCTAAAAAAGTGGTATCGGGACAACCCTACTAATTAGTATGGCTATCCGGTTAAAAAGGGAGCGACATCAGGACTTAGTGAAACTGGAGAAGGCCTTTCAGTCCCTGAAGACCAAACACAAGCAATGCCCCACTAAGACTTTAATGGAACAGTTAGACGCTGCGAGGCTGGAGCTTAACCTGGCCCTCACAGCGAAAGCGGAGAAACACATACGTTGGAGTGGGGCAAAATTCTACATGCAGAGGGATCACATGGGCGCCATGTTGGCCCCTAAGCTATCTCTCCGGTACCGTGCTCAGACCACCCCCCGGATTAGGATAGCGGGACAGCCCCCCACGGCCAACCCAAACAAAATACTCACAGCATTCCAGGACTTCTACTCACAGCTACATAGCTCTCCCTTCGCGGACAAGGGTCCGGAAATTCTACATTTCCTAAAGGACCTTCCATTACCAACCCTATCCATCGACCATAAAAACTCGCTTGAGGCCCCCTTTTCGTCAGAAGAAATCTTGGAGGTTATAAAAGACCTCAAGAAGGGAACAGCTCCGGGTCCTGACGGCCTTTCGGTACCTTACTATAAGGCATTTGCTGACACTCTAGCCCCGTACATGGCAAAAAAATTTAACACAAAAACCCAGGGCTCCCCCTTAGACCCCCACCTCAACACTGCTTATATAACGGTTATACCCAAACCGGACAAAAACTTAGAGGAAGTGGGGAATTATAGACCCATCTCCCTCATTAATAACGACCTTAAGATCCTGACGAAGATCCTAGCCAACCGCCTGGCATCCTTCATTGGTCGGTACATCCACAAAGACCAGGTCGGGTTTATACCAGGCAGACAGTGCCCGGACCAGATCAGACGGGCAGTAGATATTATTTCCCTCCTACAGTCCGGCTGGGACCAAGGCCCCAAACAGGAAGGAATGTTGCTCTCTCTTGACTTGCACAAAGCCTTTGACTCAGTAACCTGGCCTTACCTCTTTGCCCTCCTGGAGCGCTGGGGATTTGGCCAGCACTTCATGGGGGTGATCCGCGCCCTCTACTCCGCCCCAAAGGCTATTATACGCCTACAGGGACTCCACTCACGGCCCCTTAATATAGCCAGGGGAACTAGACAGGGCTGCCCCCTCTCCCCCTAAATTTTTGCTATTGCCATCGAGTCCTTGGCGGTCGCAATACGCTCCAACCCAAATATCCAAGAAGTAACCTGTAGCCCACAAACTCATAAATGTGGTTTGTTCGCTGATGACATTCTCCTATTTCTCACCTCACTGACCACGACCCTCCCTAATCTCTGCAAACTCCTGAAAGATTTTTCCGTCATCTCAGGCCTCAAAATAAATTATTCAAAATCTCAGGCCCTTAATGTCTCCATTAAACCGGAGGTAGTCTCAGCGTTACAAAGCGCATTCCTATTTGAGTGGAGCGACGTTTCCATTAGGTATCTAGGGATCAACCTCACAGCTAAAATTGAGCAATTGTATCCATCCAATTTCCCACCCATGTACCGAAAACTTGCTTCTGACCTTACAAACTGGGACAAGGGGGCTATGTCATGGCTGGGAAGGATTCATTTGGTAAAAATGGCTCTCCTCCCCAGACTACTATATCTGTTTCATTCCCTCCCCATAAACATTAGAACGGACCACTTAAAATCCTTTCAAAGCAAGGTTACCAAATTTATCTGGGGGGTTCTGGCCACAGACTTCCCCAAAAAACTATTTTTCAAACTAGGACTCGGGGTGGGTTGGGATTTCCTTGCCTCCTTTGGTACTTCCAAGCAGCTAGAATAGCTCAATTGTCCACTGTTTACTCCAGATTTGAAAAGCCTGATTGGGTTAGCATTGAGAGACAGGCTGTCCCAACACATACATTGGATTATCTTCTGTGGACCCCCTCCATGGACCGCCCCCCAATGTTATCACCTATCCTTTCTCAAACCTTGTCTCTGTGGGACAAGTTGCGACCTGCACCTTCCCTGACCTCAGACTGTAAACCCCTGGCACATATTTTCCACAACCCGGACTTTCCTCCGGGGCAAGACATGAAGGCCTTTCAATGGTGGCTGGACAAGGGGCTGTATCGCATTGGGCACTTCTTCACCCCTTCAGGCCCGGTTACCCAGAAATTCTGTGTTCAGAACCTAGAAATGCTGGCCTCGGAGCACTACAGATTCCTACAGATACAACACTCCCTCCACAGGCTATGGAAGGGGAAACCTATCCCCCCCAAATTTACTCCTGATGAAATGTGGTGCGGACAGGCTATGGCTCAGAGTGGTGGAATCTCAATCATTTACCAATCACTTGCCCTCCCATCCTCAAAATCCTCATACATGCTGGCATGGGAAACTGACCTCCAAATTACTTGGGACATTGAGAGGTGGCAGTCTTCATTTTTCAGAGCTTTCCAGGGGGTGAGAAACATCTCATAGTTGAATCTGGAGTCAAGGTCTTAACCAGATGGTACCTCACCCCCTCGAAGTTGGCCTTATTTTATCCCACAGCGAGTCCTCTCTGCTTCCGCGGATGTCAGCTCACAGGCACCATGGCCCACACTTGGTGGGAGTGCCCTAGAATAAGGTCATTTTGGAGCAGGATGTTTACTCTAATCCAAACGGTAACTACTCACCAGCTTCCGAGAACCCCAGCCATAGCTCTCCTTAATGCTGACCTACCTGGAATTCCCAAAGCAAGCCGCAAACTAATACATTTTATACTGCTAGGGGCCAGGATGACCATAGCCAAGGCGTGGAAACAACCCACGGTCTCCCTCTTTGCGGCCAAGCGTAAGATCTCCTGGATCATGTCTCAGGAGAAACTAGCCAGCATATTAACCGAAACGGTCCTGAAGTTCTAAGCCATCTGGGAACCTTGGTCCCTACATGTGGGGGTTCCACTGCGCCCAGGATTTCAGTCCCAATCGATAACTACTGGGGATGGCAACTCGGCCCCCTCCCAGTAAGATCAGCTCTCTCTCTCCTCTTCTTTCTCTCTGCGATACTCTTCTTTCACCTTCCTCTTTCTATTATCTCTCTTTTTTTTGGTACTTTCTGACTCCATATGGCATGTTTCTAGGCTTATATCTGGATTGTTAAAAATGTGTATATCCAGGGCGCTCCAAGCATTTGAATCCTGACAGATAAGGTCTGTGTTGGAGAGGGTAGCAAATCTTCACACACTTTAGGCAGCACTCAGGGAGACAAGCAATCTCTAATGGAAACAGAAAAACAAACAAGGCGCCTCTAAGTGCAGAAGTATAAAACTTTTAATATCCCCTAAAAGGGTTAAAAACACTTACAAGATAGTGGATGAAACAGGCATGTAGTAGGTAAGTGCGTCCAGGAGATGTTCCAGTGGCAGGGCAGTCCCAGTCTCTGATGTTAAAGCTTCCAGGAAAGTCCACGAGATAACAGCTGATTGTTCTGTGAATGTTCAGAGGACACAGTAACGCTGGAGCCTGGGGATGATGTCAGAGGAAGCGAGACAGAAACCAGCATGGAACACGAACAGGAAGTGGACAGGAAGTGTGTCATGGAGGCGGGACACGTTTCGGAACAGCGCATTGGTTCCTTCTTCAGCCAGTGATTGTGGATTGTTAGTCTGACAGTTTTTTTTCTTCTCTGATCACTCTGGCACAATGTCAATACTGGACTTCCGTCCTCATGGTCCTTAGCTACCTTCGGGATCGGGGGGGGGAACCCTCCGGGCACAGTTTGTTCCCAATAGGGGTGCTTGGGGTTTTCTCCCCATGATCCGGTGTCATTGTCTGAATAGTAGGACGAGGTATTTAGAGTGAAAGTACTAGTCAGTGGTCAATTTACCTGTACCGGTAGGACTCTGTTTGTACTTTGCCATTACATATTGTGATCTTATGTCTGGAAGGATTGTACCAATTGTTTATTCTCTTTTGGTTTTATAAAATCAATAAAAATCTTTGAAAGTAAATTGTAAATCTCACACTTGCATATATGCAGAAAACACTGCAAATTTATTTTTTTCCCTGAATGGGTCTTTTTGCAAGAGCACAATACACCCACAGTACAATACACCCACAGTATGTACAGGGTGTATCTCTCAACGTAACATATGTAGTGCTGGTGCACTGTACTTGCAGATAAAAGTTACAATTTCTCTGACACTGGGCTCATGGCAGTGTAAGAAGACTGTGCACTGCAACACAAACAGGTAAACCTATGCAGATCGCTGAGTTATTAGATCTCTGAATCTGGACTCCTATATAAATCTCTCTCCCTGAAAGCACCAACAGGAACCTTGCCCTAAACTGTCTCTCTATCTTTTCTCTCAGATTGCAGAATCAGGACTAACTCATAGGGGTTGATTTACTAAAGGAAAATCCACTTTGCACTTGAAAGTGCACTGAAAGTGCACATGGAAGTGCAGATGCTGTAGATCTGAGGGGGACATGCAAGGAAAATAAAAAACAGCATTTTAGCTTGCACATGATGATAAAATCAGCAGAGCTTCCCCTAATTTCAGAGCTTCCCCTCAGATTTACAGCGATCTACAGCGACTGCACTTCCATGTGCACTTTCAAGTGCAAAGTGGATTTTCCTTTAGTAAATCAACCCCATAGTATTTCAATCTCTCCCTAATAAGCAACAGCAGCCAGGATCCTCTCCCTATCCTGTCTAAAGCAGAGTGACGTGCTGTGCTGTGTGCTTCTAGCTTATATAGAAGCTGGGTCACATGTTGCACTGGCCAATCACAGCCATGCCATTAGTAGGCATGGCTATGATGGCTTCTAAGGGAACACCAGCTAAACAAAAGGTGATTGGCTGCCCCCTGAAGCTTTTCTAAATGCGCCATT
Source organism: Rana muscosa (assembly GCA_029206835.1). Classification (NCBI taxonomy): domain Eukaryota; kingdom Metazoa; phylum Chordata; class Amphibia; order Anura; family Ranidae; genus Rana; species Rana muscosa. The sequence continues at coordinate 19,035,797 of JARGYO010005626.1, forward strand.
ACATCGCCGAACACCGGACCCGAACCCGAACATACACGCAATTGTTCGGGTTCGGGTCTGATACTCAAAAACTCAAATGTTTGGTACGGACCCGAACTTTACAGTTCGGGTTCGCTCAACCCTAGTCCAGAACGTTGGGGATGCTTGGGTCCTGGACCCCAAAAATTTGAACTTGCTAGAGATAGTGATTCCCCTGCTACAGGGAATTACATACTAGCAGAGGACTGTGATACCTCGGATCTAGAGTCGTCTTCTGGTGTGGGAGAAGACACCGAGATAGATGAAATATTCATCAAAAAGGGCTGGGACAGAATACCCCTATCCTCCGCCAGAAGTAGAAGGGACTCACCCAAGTCTGCTGGGGATGTTACACCCCGGTGGAAGTCCATGTGTCTGAGGAGGGCCCTGACCCCATGCCTGAGTCGTCTGGACCTGTGGTACTCGTGCACATTACTACGGATGACTGTATATTGCTACGAGCCGCTGTAATGGGTCCCAGGGCAGTAAAAGTGCCCAGACATCCAGAAGCAATTGTTTTACCAGGTGCGGGAGACCGTGCCACACTTCCACCACTCTCCAGGCTGCAGCGGCTGTTCAACCAAAAGGTGGCTGCTGATTACGGATGGGAGTACCCGTATGTCACCAGAAACCTACTGTTCGAGGTGGAGGCCTACAGGGAGAGATGGTACGCGGACTTCCTGTGGAATCACTTTAAAGTCCAACACGCCCGCAGGTATCTCTCTTGTTCCACAGCTGTTGCCGAGAGATATCGGGGATGCAAGAAAGAATGGATGTTGGGTCGGCACATTCATGCGGATCGGGTAGTTGTGTGTCGGAAGGAGCGTGAAGATGCAGTCTATTCCATAGAGACCTTTGACAAAACCAGGAAGCTCCTCATTCTACCTGATCCAAACTTTTATTTGTGAGAGACTGAACTCTGTGTTTTTTTTTTGTGCTTTTGTTCCGGAGGGTACTCTCCCGGAGTTCAGGAACTTTTCCCTTGCAAATTGGGGTAGTCTACTCAGCTGGAGAGCAGGGGAGCTGTTGATGTTTTCTCTCCGCTCACAGCGCAACAAAGACAGAGACTTTGGGGTAGAAATAGCTTAGGGACACAGCCAAATTCAAGAAGAAGAGGAAGATTTGCCTTCAACGCAAGAAAAGTTTTTTTGGGGACAAGTGTCTTGACGGTGGCACTTCCACTAGGTGGCGGCGTTGCTTAAGTTTGAACTGCATTTAAAAGTGTTTTACTTTTTAGAAGGAAAGGATTTTTCCCTCGGGGAGAGTCTTTTCTCTTCTAATGTACATAGAAGGTTAGGATGTCTAATTTGTTGGTTATGTGTGTGTTTTCTCCCTCTGCAGGTGGATACCAAGCAGCCACTGAGAATGGGTGGGTTTAGCTATTGCAGGAGGGGAGGGAAATGTGAATGATAAAAATGTGTTGCTTTTAAATATATGACATTTGAGAATGGGATGTACACATTTGTTTTCTACTATTCTTTCTTCATCTCTTCATTTAACTCCCTTTCCCCATGTTCAGGTTCCGGCACAAACATTTTACCAAATTGTTTTTTTTTGTACATAGTTTCTGGAATAGGTCTATGTTGACTCAGGCTTGAGAGGCATCGATTTGCTCCAGACACTGGGGACAGTGTCTATTTAAGTGGGGAGAGTGTGTAGCGGGGTCCTCAATTTAGGGGTAGTGTTTTAGTGGTAGTTATGCTCAAACACCTAAATTGTTAGGACATTATCAACCATTTTTGTCTGCAGGAAGAGTATATGTGTACCGTTCCCTGTGGCCTGCAGGTGGCGCTGCCATAGTGGGCCAGGGTTGAACTGCTGATACAGTGCTGTGCCTTGTGTGTCCCCTCTCGGCAACCATACAGTGGGAGTGGTCGGCCTGCTGTGTATGCTGGGAGAGGATATAAAAGGGGCAGATGCTGCCTGTTCAGGGTTCGCTGTCGGGAGTCCTACTCCCAGGGAGTGTGTGTTCCTGTCCGCCCTGGGCACCTTTGGCCCAGGGGCGGTGGTCGGTGAATCAATCCCAGGCACCTTTAGACCTGGGGCTGCAACTAAAGGCCTTGGGCCCAGCACCTTCGGCTGGGGCCCATCAAGGATCGAGGAATCTCAGGGTGCCGCCTTGCGAGGGGACCCGCATCTTAGACGAGGAGGCCGGGGAAAGACCGTTCCGAGGGACTGGTGAGAAGTCACAGTGAAGGAAGGGTCCCGGTAACTCTTTGGAGGGATGTCTTCTCCTTACAAAGAGGCCAAGCTTTGAACACCAAGCTCGCCAGGTCTGTGGCAGAGACCAAGTGTACCAGTTTGTGTAGTGATTGTGCGGTTAGTTTGAGTACCATTTTGGCTGCTAGTCCCTATCTAGGGAGACTATCCAAATGGGCTAAGTTTGCTTGAGAAGCCAAGCAGTGAAGTGTATTACGTTTGTGCCTGAACCTCTCCCACACCTTATGCTGTCCTGTTCTCTCTCCAACCTTTCCTATCAGAGACTGTCGTTTAAAGAGAAATAAACTCTACGTTGGAGTTACAGCTGGTGTGGACATTGAAGTCATTGGAGGGTATAGAGACTTGTCTTTAATGACTATAGAGATAAGAACCATTCCCTGGAGAATCTGGCTGTGGAGACCCATTACAACACCTCTCAACCTCTTCACACAGGAGGGTACGGGCATAGAGATGGGTGTGCCCTTTCCTCCTGCGAGGAGCCAAAGACAAGGAGGAGAGGGTGGTAAGCGCTATATGAGGTAGAAAAAAAAATCTGTCAGTGTACTCAGTGTCAGAGGGTAAAAGAGAGTGGCCATCAGAATCACAGGGTAAAATAGTACACAGACAGGAGATTCTAATAAGGGTGTTTTCAGGGCCTAAAAAAAATTGGCCTAATACCATTAAATATGATCATATTTTCAGCACTAAACTTCAAGTCTGTGCAGTGAATAAGAACCTATAATTCATAGTTTTGAGAAGTGCACATGTGCACACAACTTGTTAGTGCTAGAAATGTGTAGTGGTTACCAGCAGCCAGTGCTATACACAAGGGAATTGTTAGGGTTTTGACAGATTTGGGGCACCTCTGGGAACAAGAAGAAGTAGCAAGAACTGGCACTATGGGGTTAATTTACTAAGGGCAAATATAGTGTTTAGAGTTGAGAGGACCCGAACTGTAAAGTTCGGGTCCGTACCAAACTTTTGGGTTTTTGAGTCCCGGACCCGAACCCGAACAATTGACTGTATGTTCGGGTTCGGGTCCGGTGTTCGGCGATGTAATGGCGCGTTTTTAAAAGCTGCAGGGCAGCCAATAAACTTTTGTTTCGGAATTTTCTGTATATTGTTTCCGTGTGTGTAAAGTATGCCTGTAAAGTCACGCTTGTTTCCCGTGCTTAGAACTGTCCCTGCACAAAGTGTAATTTCTGAAGGAAAAAAAGTAATTTAAAACTCACTCGCGGCTATAATGAATTGTCGGCTCCCGGCAATACATAGAACAGTCATTGATAAAAGAAAAAAAAAAGCGTGGGGGTCCCCCCAAATTCAATTACCAGGCCCTTCAGGTCTGGTATGAATATTAAGGGGAACCCTGATGCAAATTAAAAAAAAATGCGTGAAGTTCCCCCAAATATGCATACCAGGCCCTTCAGGTCTGGTATGGATTTTAAGGGGAACTCCAACTCAAATTTAAAAAAAAGATGGCGTGGAGTTCCCCCAAAAATCCATAGCAGACCCTTTATCAAAGCACGCAACCTGGCAGGCAGCAGGAAAAGAGGGGGGACGAGAGAGCGCCCCCCTCTCCTGAACCGTACCAGGCCACATGCCCTCAGCATGGGGAGGATGTCCCCATGTTGATGGGGACAAGGGCCTCATCCCCACAACCCTTGCCCGGTGGTTGTGGGGGTCTGCGGGCAGGGGGCTTATCGGAATCTGGAAGACCCCTTTAACAAAGGGGACCCCCAGATCCCGGCCCCCCCTATGTGAATTGGTAAGGGGTACATTGTACCCCTACCATTTCACAAAGAAAGTGTAATTTTTTTTTAAAAAAAAAACACACAGACACCTTGGAAAAGTCCTTTATTAAAAAAAAAAACAAAAAAAAAAAACATTCCAGCGATGAAATCCAGTGTCCTGCGGCGGTCCGATGTCCAGCGCTGTCCACACGAGACATCATTGGCTGAGCCTGAGCGGACCTGATGGGGAACTTCCTCTGCAGTGTATTAAATGAATAGACCCGCCCATTTTAAAGTTCCCCATCAGGTCCGCTCAGCCTATGATGTAGGTGTAAGGCTAAGCGGACCAGATGCGGAACATGAGAAGGGGCGGGTCTATTAATTTATTACACTGTGGATGAAGTTCCCCATCAGGTCCGCCCCCTCGTATGTCAGACCCCGCCTATGTCATTGGCTGAGCGGACCTGAGGGGGAACTGCCTTGCAGTGTAATAAATGAATATACCCGTCCCTTCTCACGTTCCGCATCTGGTCCGGTAAGCCTTACACCTACGTCACTGGCTGAGCGGACCTGAATAAGGAACTTTAGAAGGGGTGTGTCTATTCATTTAATACACTGCGGAGGAAGTTCCCCATCAGGTCCGCTCAGGCTCAGCCAATGACGTCTCATGTGGACAGCGCTGGACATCGGATCGCCGCGGGACACTGGATTTCATCGCTGGATTTTTTTTTTTTATATTTTATTTTTTTATTTTTAATAAAGGACTTTTCCAAGGTGTCTGTGTGTTTTTTTTACATTTTTTTTACACTTTCTTCGTGAAATGGTAGGGGTACAACAAAGTTTTAAAAACTGCCGTTTTTTCGGGAGCAGTGATTTTAATAATGCTTAAAATGAAAAAATAAAAGTGAAATATTCCTTTAAATTTCGTACCTAGGGGGTGTGTATGATATGCATGTAAAGTGGCGCATGCTCCCCATCAGGTCCGCCCCCTCGGTATGTCAGACCACGCCTACGTCATTGGCCTGAGCGGGGAACTTCCTTCACTGTGTAATTTAAATTTACACAGTGAAGAAAGTTCCCCATCAGGTCCGTTCAGGCCAATGATGTAGGTGGGGTCTGACATACCGAGGGGGCGGACCTGATGGGGAACTTCCCTCACTGTGTAATACATGTATAGACCCGCCCCTTCTCATGTTCCGCATCAGGTCCTCAGCCTTACACCGAGTCATTGGCTGAGCGGACCTGATGGGGAAATTTAGAAGGGGCGGGTCTATACATGTAATAGATTGCGGAGGAAGTTCCCCATCAGGTCCGCTCAGGCTCAGCCAATGACAGACAGCGCTGGACATCGGATCACCGCGGGACACTGGATTTCACCTCTGGAATGTTTTTTTGTTTTTTTTTTATTTTAATAAAGGACTTTTCCAAGGTGTTTGTGTTTTTTTTTTTTTTTTTACACTTTCTTCGTGAAATGGTAGGGGTATAATGTACCCCTTACCAATTCACATAGGGGGGGGGCGGGATCTGGGGGTCCCCTTTGTTAAAGGGGTCTTCCAGATTCTAATAAGCCCCCTGCCCATAGACCCCCACAACCACCGGGGCAAGGGTTGTGGGGATGAGGCCCTTGTCCCCATCAACATGGGGACATCCTCCCCATGTTGAGGGCATGTTGCCTGGTACGGTTCAGGAGGGGGGGGCACTCTTTCGTCCCCCCCTCTTTTCCTGCGGCCTGCTAGGTTGCGTGCTTGGATTAAGGGTCTGCTATGGATTTTTGGGGGAACTCCACGCCATTTTTTTTTTAATTTGGGGTGGAGTTCCCCTTAAAATCCATACCAGACCTGAAGGGCCTGGTAATTGAATTTGGGGGGACCCCCACACTTTTTTTTTTTATCAATGACTTTTCCATGTAGTGCCGGGAGCCGACAATTCATTATAGCCACAAGTTTTAAATGACTTTTCTTCCTTCAGAAATGACACTTTGTGCAGGGACAATTCTAAGCACGGGAAACAAGCGCGAATAGTCCTCAGAAGTTCTGGTCCCCCCTTTGACTTCAATGGGGTTCGGGTTCGGGGTCAGGTTCGGGTCAAGTTCGGTCCCGAACTCAAAATTTTCCGAAGTTCGGCCGAACCCATCGAACCCGAACATCCAGTTGTCCGCTCAACTCTAATGCCCCATACACACGATCATTTTTAATGTCATTTTTAAAACTGACGTTTTTCTCGTAATTTTTTTTCTTGTTTCCTCTCAAGCCTGTCTTGCGTACACACCATCATTTTAAAAAATGTTCAAGCAAAGCGCGGTGACGTACACCACGTACGACGGCACTATAAAGGGGAAGTTCCGTTCGAATGGCGCCACCCTTCATGTTAGCAAAGTTTGGTGAGAGACGATTCGCTCTTTTCAGTCTAGTGCTTTTCAGTCCGTTACAGCGTGACGAATGTGCTATCTCCATTACGAACGCTAGTTTTACCAGAACGAGCGCTCCCGTCTCATACTTGATTCTGAGCATGCGCATTTTTTTTCACGTCGTTAAAGCATACACACTATCGTTTTTCACGTCGTTAAAAAAAACGACATGAAAAACGACGTGAAAAAAGAGAGCATGTTCGAAATTTTTAATGCCCGTTTTTCACGTCGTTAAAAATGCTCTGGAGCATACACACGATCATTTTTAATGGCCATTTTTTTTAATGGCATTTTTAACGGCATGAAAAATGATCGTGTGTATGGGGCATAATAGTGTTTACTGCATGCTCCACAGCTTAGTAAATGAGGTAAAACTTCACTTTGCAAATAATACTCAATCACATGCAAGGGAATTAAAAAAACAGCATTTTTGTTTGTACATAAGCGAATGATAGAAACCAGCAGAGCTTCCCCTCATTTCATAGCTTTCCCTCAGATCTGGAGAAGATGCACTTAAAGCGGAGGTTCCGCGGTCCATACTTTTTATTTTTTTTGTGCATTCAATGTGACTAATGATGACTGTAATGTACTCACTTGTCCAGCGCTACAAAACATCCCCCGTCCGTTTTCGTAAGAAATAAACACTTATATAATCGTTTCCTGTTTTTTCCATTTTGCTTGTGGGCATCTTGAAGCCCACAAGCAGCGGCGTTGCTAGCCAGGTGCGGGGGGGGGGGGCAGGCCGCACCCGGGTGACACCCACCAGAGGGGTGACACCCGTGGGTAGCGGCACACCGACCCCACACCAACACGGCCCGCCCACTGCCTGTGCCTCGCGCCGCGGCTGTGTCCCTCAGCAGAGCGGAAGGAAGCCGCCGCCCCCTCCTGCCTCCTCTCTGTTTACATCCACAGAGGAGGAGGAGCCCGCGCTCGAGGGACACACCGCTGTATCTGCTGCTCTGTAAGGTAAGGGGGGCGTCTATACTGATGGGGGGAGGGGGTGTCTGTGCTGCTGGGGTCTGCACTAGGGGGTTTGCACCAGGGGGGGCTGTAACTGAGGGGGGTCTGGTACTGGGGGGTGTCTGTAACTGAGAGGGGTGTCTGTACTGAGGGAGGTTTGGTACTGGGGGGGTCTGTAACTGATGGGGGGTCTGGTACTGGGGGGTCTGGTACTGAGGGGGTCTGTAACTGAGGGGGGGTGTCTGTACTGAGGGGGGTCTGGTACTGGGGGGGGTCTGTAACTGAGGGGGGTCTGGTACTGAGGGGGGTCTGGTACTGAGGGGGGTATCTGGTACTGGGGGGGGTCTGTAACTGAGGGGGTCTGTAACCGAGGGGGTCTGTAACCGAGGGGGGGGCCTGGTACTGGGGTGTGTCTGGTACTGGGGGCGGTCTGGTACTGGGGGGTCTGTAACTGAGGGGGGGTCTGGTACTGGGGGTGGGTCTATAACTGAGGGGGGGTCTGGTACTGGGGGTGGGGGTCTGATACTGGGGGTGGGGGTCTGGTACTGGGGGGGTCTGGTACCGAAGGGGGTCTGTAACTGAGGGGGGGTGTCTGTACTGAGGGGGGTCTGGTACTGGGGGGTGCCTGTAACTGAGGGGGGTGTCTGTACTGAGGGGGGTCTGGTACTGAGGGGGGTCTGGTACTGGGGGGGGTCTGTAACTGAGGAGGGGGTCTGGTACTGGGGGGGTCTGGTACTGGGGTGTGTCTGGTACTGGGGGCGGTCTGGTACTGGGGGTCTATAACTGAGGGGGGGGTCTGTAACTGAGGGTGTGTCTGGTACTGGGGGCGGTCTGGTACTGGGGGTCTATAACTGAGGGGGGGTCTGTAACTGAGGGGGGGTCTGGTACTGGGGGGGTCTGGTACTGGGGGTGGAGGTCTGTAACTGAGGGGGTCTGTAACTGAGGGGGGGTGTCTGTACCGAGGGGGCTCTGGTACTGGGGGGGGTGTCTGTAACTGAGGGGGGTGTCTGTACTGAGGGGGGTCTGGTACTGAGGGGGGTGTCTGGTACTGGGGGGGGTCTGTAACTGAGGGGTCTGTAACTGAGGGGGTGTCTGTACTGAGGGGGCTCTGGTACTGGGGGGGTGTCTGTACTGAGGGGGGTGTCTGGTACTGGGGGGTCTGTAACTGAGGGGGGTGTCTGTACTGAGGGGGGTCTGGTACTTGGGGGGGGTCTGGTACCGAGGGGGTCTGTAACTGAGGGGGGTGTCTGTACTGGGGGGGTCTGGTACTTGGGGCGGTCTGGTACTGGGGGGGTCTGTAAATGACGGTGGGTCTGGTACTGGGGGTGGGTCTGTAACTGAAGGGGGGTCTGGTACTGGGGGTGGGGGTCTGGTACTGGGGGGGTCTGTAACTGAGGGGGGGTCTGTAACTGAGGGGGGTCTGTACTGAGGGGGGTGTCTGTATCTGAGGAAGGTCTGCACTGGGAGGGTCTGTAACTGAGGGTGGTGTCTTTAACTGAGGGGGTGTCTCTACTGCTGGGGGGTCTTCACTGAGGGGGTCTGTAAAGAGGGGGGAGGTTTATACTGAGGGAGGGGGTCTATATTGATGGAGGGGGGTCTGTACTTAGTGGGGGGGTCTGTACTGAGAGGAGACTATAGTTGGTGGGGGGTGACACCATTTTTTTTTCGCACCGGGTGACACCAACCCTAGTGACGCCACTGCCCACAAGCATAGACTTCCGGGTAGCGGGATTACGCTGGAGGGTGTCTCCTGGGAAGCATGACACTTTGCTCCCAGGAGACATTGCGCCAACATCCCAGGACACTTAGCGCCGCCTGGAGGAAAAGCAGGAAGTAAAAGAGAATTTAGAAGATTTTCTTCATTTACAGCTTCCAAAACGTAAAAAGGTTAGTGACATAGTATAATGCATAGCGCTAGGATATTAGGAATACAAAGTGTAAATTTAGGGTGAACCTCCGCTTTAAAGTGAATTTGCAGTGCACAATATATTTGCCTTTAGTAAATCAACCTCAATGTCTCTTTATAGTATAAATTTAGTAGGTAGAAGAACTGTGTTTTATGTGTACTGAGTATACAATGAGTAGAATTTGTTTCTATTTAACTATTTAACTATGCCCCTTTAAGCCCTTCCCACTGTCAGGACAGTGTGGGGACAGTGTGGCCACTGTCACCATTCACCATGTTGCACTAAATGGGATTGATTTACTAAAGGCAAATATATTGTGCACTGCAAGTGCTCTTGCTTCAGAGCTTCATAAATTAGGTAAAGCTTCACTTCTCAACGGATACTCAATCACATGATTGGATGATAGAATTCAGCAGAGATTCCCCTCAGATCTAGAGCAACTGCACTTGCAGTACACTTGCCGTGCCGTGCACTTCCAAGTTTGCCTTTAGCAAATCAACCTTCCCCTGTTAAAGCGGTGTTCCGCCGAAAAAAAAAATTAAAAGTCAGCAGCTACAAATACTGCAGCTGCTGACTTTTAATATATGGACACTTACCTGTCCAGGGCACCCACAATGTTGGCAGCCAAAGCCGATCTGTCCCTCGGCTCTCGGATGCTGCCGCCGCCATCTTCGGTAAGGTAATCAGGAAGTGAAGTCTTGGTTCCCTACTGCGCATGCACGAGTCGCGCTGCGCATCCTCACTGGTCCCTGCTGTCTTCTGGGACCTGTGTGTCTCCCAGAAGACAGCGGGGGGGGGGGGCAGAGCAGGCGCCGGACGTGGCGTAGGTCACCGCGGTGATCTATGCCAGGAAGTGGGAGCAAATACCTGTATTACACAGGTATCTGCTCTCTCCTCCCCCCTGAAAGGTGCCAAATGTGACACCGAAGGGGGAGAGGATTCCAAAAAGTGGAAATTCAATTTTTGGGTGGAACTCCACTTTAAAGGGATACTATGGGTTTGTTTTTTATATTTTTTTAAAAACAAACATGTCATACTTACCTCCACTGTGCAGTTCGTTTTGCACAGAGTGGCCCCGAACGTCCACTTCTGGGGTCCCACGGCGGCTCTCGCGGCTCCACCCCGCAAGAGCTAACCCCCTCTGGGAAACGCTCTCCCAAGGGGGTTACCTTGCGGGCGCGTTCCCCTGTGATACACTCGGTGGCCATAGACGCTAAGTGTATGAATGGACCCGCCCCCGGCGCGCCGCACCATTGATTTTATTGACAGCAGCGGGAGCCAATGGCTGCACTGCTATCAATCATCCAATGAAGAGCTGACTAGAGCTCGGTGAAAGCTACGCGGGATTGTGCTCAAAGAGATTCGGGTCTCAGGTAAGTAAAACGGGGGCTGGGGGGGGGGGGCGGTGACAGTGAGGTGTTTTTTCACCTTAATGCATAGGATGCATTAAGGTGAAAAAACACAAAGCTTTACAACCCCTTTAACCTGATTATAGCAACATTCCTTTTAGCATCCAGGAAAAATGAACAACAGTGGGTCAGGGTATTTGAAGAAACATCAAGTCTCCTTTCTATCTTTTCAACTGACAGTGAAGAAAGGCATATGACACAACTTTTACTGTCTGTCTACTGTTTCATAACAAACCAAATCCTCTTAGAAACTGTTGTACATTTAAAGAAACGCTCTTTGAAGATTGCAAGGCGTTTCTTTACATTTACTATAGATGTTGCACATCTGCAGGGCACTTTGTCAGAGACTGCAAGGCTATAGTTAAATGCTGAAAATGCTACATTGATTGCATGTATCAGCCTTTCAATGAGGCCCCTATAAATGAGTTTCTTCATCCACCAAAGATCTACTTGTCAGATAATGGCAGGGAGAGCCGTGAACAGTCACCACCAATGATTACCGGTATATCTAAATATAGTAAACTATGTCATAAATGATTTTTAGTTCGGTGCTAAAATGCCTGGTGAAAGTGTTTCCTTGGGGGCAAACAGAGAAAATTGTTAAGATGCATGCTGTTTTAGACAACCAAAGCAATCATTTGTTTGACACTGTAGAGTTCTTTGACACATTTAATGTAAAGGAAGAAGTATTGTTCTCCACTTTGCACACATGTGCTAGCACAGTGAAACCACAGGTAGAATTGCTTGTGTTGAGGAAATCATTATTTTAGACATAAAGGGAACTAGGAGTTTATCTTACTATGTTTATTGGGTGTAGTATACCTAATGACAGAGAGGAAATCCTACATTAAAACATGCACATTACATGTTCCATTGAACAATAATGCTAAAATTGTGCTTCTACTGGAATGAGACATTTCAAGAGTCCATAACAACGCACAGTTGGCCTTTCTAATGATCCTAATGCCTCGTTCACACGACCGGGTTTTCCGACGGGAAAACTGCGATGAGAGCTTTTGGCCGGGAATACCGGACTTGTGTATGCTCCCTCGCAGTTTTTCAGACGGGAAAACTGCCAAAAACCGCCGGCAAAAGAGCCAGCTCTCTTTTTTCCCGTCGGGAGTCCCGACAGACTTTTTCCCGTCGGAAATCCCGGCCATGTGTACGAGGCATTTCACTCAAAGGACTGACCTATGTTGGGCTGCTAGAAGTGCTCCTTTATTCAGAAAGAAACAGTGTGCTCACTTGTAAAACTATTGTTAAGGGAATTTAGGACTTCCCCTTCATTTCTCAAATCTTATGCTATGGTCAAAAGAGATGTATACTTTGGATTAATTATGCATCAGCTGATGTTTCAGCTCTTATAGCCTGACTCAAAATTGGTTCTTCAAGGGAATAGGCTAGAACTTTTTCTTACAAACTTATGTTTTATATGTTTATGTTTTCATGTTTTGCATGCGGATCCAGATAATGAAACATCCATTAATGGACTTATTATGTTATGTTACAGCAAAAGCCAAAAAGATCCTAAAAATGGTTGGAACATGTAACATGTTCCCAAAGGTAAACTTATTCTTTAAGCTGCCTGAGCATGGTTTGGCCATACTGTCTGCACAGAGTCTAAGAGGGTATGTCATTAAATATATTCGAATTTGAAAATGAACACAAAATTAATGGGATTCTAATAATAGGAATCTAACACATTTTTAGGAGCCTTGGATCCTACTACCGTAATCTCTGGTGTATAAGCAGCTGCCCGATGGATATCAGCCCACCGGGTGCTCTGTAAAGCTGTATGTATTCAGTATATGCGCCGCTCAGCCAATCCCGGCGGGCGATGCACTCTGTTGATGACTAGAGCCTGCTAAGTAGCCTGCTCGGATTGGCAGAGGTTGTTACTCCAATACAAGCAGGCTTAGCATGCTCTGTAGTCATCAACAGAGTGGATCGCCCGCCCGGATTGGCTGAGCGGCGCATATACTGAATACATACAGCTTTACAGAGCACCCGGCGGGCTGCAGCCTCTTTGTTTTTGAACAACGATATTATATGGTGAGTAGAGAACACCATTTTAAACTGAATATTAGGGGGTCGTCCTATATGCCCAGATGCCCTATACGCCGGCAAATACGGTATCTTCCAGCAGCCACCGAATCTACCGTGGCTCATGTTGACAGTGCTTAAAGTGATTTTAAACGTTCACCTTGTAAAACAACCTATTCAGTTTAAAATAGTTTAAAATAGAAATGGAAAGCAAAACATTTGTGTATAGATATGAAAAAAAAACCCATTATAAATACCTTTTTAACCACTTCCTTACCAGAGCACTTTTTGAGATTCGGCACTACGTTGATTTAACTGACAATTGCGCGGTCGTGCGACGTGGCTCCCAAACGAAATTGACTCCTTTTTTTCCCTATAAATAGAGCTTTCTTTTGGTGGTATTTGATCACCTCTGTGTTTTTTATTTTTTGCGCTATAAACAAAAATAGAGCGACAATTTTGAAAAAAATGCAATATTTTTAACTTTTTGCTATAATAAATATCCTCCAAAAATATATATATAAAAATAAAAAAAATCCACAGTTTAGGCCGATACGTATTCTTCTACATATTTTTGGTAAAAAAATTGCAGTAAGCGTATATTAATTGGTTTGCGCAAAAGTTATAGCGTCTACAAAATAGGGGATAGATTTATTGCATTTTATTTTTATTTTATTTTTTACTAGTAATGGCGGCGATCTGCGATTTTTATTGTGACCGTGACATTGCGGCGGACATATCGGACACTTTTGACAAATTTTTGGGACCATTCACATTTATACAGCGATTAGTGCTATAAAACTGCACTGATTACTGTGTAAATGTGACTGGCAGGGAAGGGGTTAACACTAGGGGCGCTGAAGGGGTTAAATATGTTCCCTATTGAGTGATTCTAACTGTAGGGGGAGGGGACTCACAAGGGAAGAAGACCGATGTGTGTTCCTCTGTACTGGGAACACAGATCGGTCTCCTAACCGCTGACAGGACGCTGGATCTGTGTGGTTACACACACAGATCCACGGTCCTGCCGTGATTGCGGGCAATCGCGGGTGCACGCGCACCGGGTCCCAAACAATGCAGCGGGCACGTGCGTGCCCCCTAGATGGCCGGGAAGCCCAGGACGTCATATGACGTCCACCCAGGATGGGAGATCCCTCTTGTGGACGTCATATGACTATGGGCGGGAGGTGAAGTGGTTAAGTGATCACATTTCCTCTGTTTCTCTCTGTTCTCAGCTGTATAAGAGAGCCTAGGGGAGGAGAAGCAACAGTGCACTGAGCTTCCCAGTGAAAGGCTATGCAGGGGGACAAGTCAGCATAAGTCTGATCACTGGGGGAGAGCAAACCGAGTTCCCAGCATAGCTAGAGAACTGACCAACATTTGTCCTCCTGGTTAGTGTGGTCAGCTTGTAATTGGAAAGCAGAGGGGCTGGCAGGAACACCAAGGATTTCAAACAAAGGAAGCAATTCAAAGAGAACTGGACACTTTTTCATACAAGTACAGGCATACCCCACTTTTAAGTACACAATGGAGTTTATTTACTATCGCTGGAAAGTGCAAAATCAGGCTCACTTCTGCATAGAAACCAATGAGCTTCCAGGTTATATTACCAGGCTTAATTGCACAAGCTGGGGTTAGAAGCTCATTGGTTTCTTTGCAGAAGTGAGCCTGATATTGCACTCTCTAGCGATAGTAAATAAACTCTAATGTGTACTTAAAAGTGGGGTATGCCTGTACATGGTACAACAGGCACTTATCAGGGATATGAAACACTTTAAGCCACTTTAAATGGATTACATTTTTTTCATCCTGCAGCCCTAACAGCTCTGGAGAGAGGTTCTCTAGAGCTGTCAGTGCTGTAGAATTTAAAAAAAAAATATTCCATTCAGGAAGCAGCTCATGCTTATAACTAAGGTTAAGCTGAACATACAGTACCTGGTTTAGGTTTGAGGCAAGCTTTGCAAACATTACAGAAGTTTGGATGCTGAGTATGAATCTCACTGGTGTCAAGAAAAAAATCCTTTTGGCAGGTAGCAGCAATTTAATGATGAATTATTTAAAATGTAAAAGTAACTTGTCTGAAGGGTGCCATAAACCTGCCTGTGAACTGGTGTGACTGTACAATGTATATCTTATCTGAGCATGCAGCAAGGAAAGGGAAGAACGTGTTTGTGGCTCCCTGTGACATCATTGTCTTAATATGGTTGTATCCATATTTGTTCAATAATGTCACCTCAAAGACCCTGCCCCATTGTTTATATCAGCTGTTATCCTTTTGTAGTTGTCATTTTTGGGAAAGCAGTCATTTGGACCAGATGAGTCTGTCTGAATTGTTTTTCTTTTGGTGAGCATTGTTCATTAGGATTGATGTGGATCTGATGATGATGTGACTGATGATGGATGTAAATCATGGGACTTTTTTTTTGGAATAAACTTGCCTAAAACTGTGTTGTGTTTTTATCTGTTTTTGTTTACTGTTTACTTTTTTTGTTGAATTAGTAGGGGATCATGAGGGACTCATTAAGATGGAGAGGTGGTATCTGAGTACCCCCTTATCAATAAAGGCGGCTATTGCATTCTAACAAGGCTCCCACCCTCACCCCCCCACAACCACTGGGCCAGGGTTGTGGGAAAGAGGCCCTTGTCCTCATCAACATAGGAGCAAGATGCTTTACCCGGGAGTTACCTACCAAGTTACCCACCACGTGTAGGACATGTGGCCATGTGGCCCGGTATGGTTCAGGAGGCATGCACGCACTCACCTCCCCATCCTGGCCTGTCAGGCTACATGCTCACATAAGGGTATTTTTGGGGGGAACTCGTTAATGGGTCTGGTATATACTATATAAACTCTCTGTCCTCTCTCCTAACACACAATACAAGCCTCTGCCTCCTCCTCTTACACATAATGCAGCCCCTGTAGCACCCTACCATCAGTACATGGTTTGGGGTTGGACTATTATTTAAGATACATGACAAGTGGGTGTGGTGCAGCAGAGGTGGTCAGAAACCAGAAAAAAGATGTCGGACAGTTGCAACCCCAGGACCTGGAGCAGTTAGATATGTGGGCACATGCCCTGGGTGCCCAGCACTAGCATCACCTCCAGCTATAAATTTTCATCATGCTGGGGCAAGTACTAAAGATTGTATTTGGTTTAGTTCACCTAGCCAAGCACAGTCATGCTCTGTAGGGAACAGGCTGGCTGAGGCTTGACAAGGAGACCTACAATAATCTACCAGAAACAGAAGACAGAATTAGCTTTGTCTGTCTCCTGCCAATAGATGTTCTAAGTCATCCAAGTAGAATGACCACCCCCCCGCATGATTGAATGAGTGAAAAATGTCATTGACCTGCCCCTGGTGTGTCACCACGGCAGCCTGTAATAATTTACAGTGATTAAGTAAGCAGAGCAAAGCTATCGTAATGTTATTAGCTTTGTATCATTGGTGACTGCCCACTGCTGAAAAAAAAGGAACAGAAAGTGGACCATGCACTCCATCTGATTCACCTGAAGATGTCTGAAAAAAGTGAATATACAAATACTGCAGTTACCTGACAATTTCACCAACTGAACTTTTACTAAAGAAGTAATCATCTCCCTAGCTCTATTTACTTAAAATATTTGAGCATTTGTAAATGTGCACCTTTAGTAAATTACATGTCTGCTTACCCATCCACTGTGTCATTTAGGCTTACAACACAAAACATAATATTTTCTGGAAATGCATTGTGCCATTAATAAAATGTGATCCCAGTTCGGCTCCTCTTAATCTGTAACTGACTAAATATTTTAATGTCTACCCGATCAGTACTCTGTTGGGCTCGTTCGTCACTAAGGTGTCAATTTTTGATTGTCCCTAGATGGTATCACTCATCGCTTTGTCACTATTTGACCATGGCAATGATGTGACTTGATGAATTGCATAGACTGAGATATAAAGGTCTTAGCAGTCATAGCATATCACATAGAGTCAAATTTTATGGCTAAAAACTTTTTTCAAAATTGAATTAGACTCCAGCTGTCTCAAATGCTAATAAATTGTAAAAACTAGAATTAAACAATTTGAGATGTTCCTGTATTTCGCACTGGAAATTTATGAATCAGTTGCGCTGGTTTTTATTGCAAAATTGTTTAAGATACTGTATGTAAGTATTGCTTTGTGTCTGTCGTGTTAAATCCTGCATGAGGTAGTTGATCATTTCAGTATAAACATCAACCATTGATACGCTTTATATAAATGTAATCAATATAATTTGTACCTCACTAGAGACTGGGGCTTTATACACAAATAAGTAATAAATCTTACTGGAATTCATATATTTCCATTAATTCAGTTTTAAATGGGATACCTTATCTTCACTAAGTCCTGATAAACAAGGCAGGGGAAAAGTAAAAGTTAATACAAACACATTGAAGAACTGGAAATTAAGTCATTTATCATGATATATACAAATATGTATGTTCTTTAGATTGCGGTACGCATTAAAGATAAAATACAGAATAAGATTGATGATACTGGAGAAAGGAAGGAAGCTAAATTTATTTGTATCCCTTTTTTCAGTACAATTACTGCTCTTAAAAACTAATACCAAAAGGAAAAAACAAACAAAAAAACAAGCACACAGATACAGAATGCATACATTTCTCTAAATGTTTAGAAACAATCCAGATCACAGTACCAGGGTCACTTCCCACCAGCGGTTTAATCTGCATGGTACTATTTATTAAAAGATTGAATAAGAAAGAGTTTGTGCTATTTTATGTATAATAAATAAATAAAACTCCACTTTTTCCTGAAAAGAACACTTTTATTCAAAACTTTCTATAATGAGGCTGTTGTTTTTCTAGTACACAGTTCACATTAGATCTCCTTAACCTAAGAAGAATGTGCATTTTTTCCATGCTTAATACATTTTCTGCAGGTTATTGAAAATACCTGTTGTTTCTGCCAGAAATCCAATTTCCTTGTAACTTCCTGCACACTGAAATTAAATCTCAGACAATATTAAGCCTCGTACACACGGTCGGACTTCCATCTGACTTTTCCGTGTTTTTTTGTCCGAACGGTGTTGGGCGTGAACGCCCATAGCATACACACGCTCTGACTTTTTAGCCAACAAACATAAACGTAGTGACGTTTCAACGTTCTGACGAGCCTTCAAAAGAGGATCCTTCAATTTTCCGGCGTCACGCTCTGATCTCGTTCTGCTAAGCGCGAGGTAGTGACGGTTTGGCGTCAGCAGATTTGTTCTGTTCCTTTACGTTCGTGTCTTTAATCCTCCGTTCTTTCTTGCAGACGTTGAGGAACGCAGAGAGAGAGCGTGCTATCTATAGCCTGGGAGTTGTGGCCATTTCTCATGCCCAGTCCAGGTCAAGGGGTAGGAGGAGAACTATATGGTGCAAAACTTGGTTGCAGCAACGCGACCAATTGTCACACATGACGTTGCTGAGAGAGCTGAGGGAGAATAATCCCAGTGATTTTAGAAACTATCTCAGGATGTCTGACTCATGCTTCCAGCACCTTTTGTCCTTGCTGTCCCCCTACATTAGGAAGCAGGACACCTGCATGAGGAGTGCTATTCCTGAAGAGCAAAGGCTCATAGCAACTCTGCGCTACTTGGCGACAGGGAGAAGTCTCCAAGATCTTAAATTCACAACAGGTATTTCTCCCCAGGCTCTTGGCCATATTATACCGGAGACCTGTTGTGCAATTATTCAAGTTCTGCAGAAGGACTATATTCGGGTATGTAATGTGATCTTATCTCCAATTCTATATACTTTTTATAATTTATTATTTGATTCTGTCTGTTTTCTTCCATGTTTTGCATGAATGTTTTTTGCTCTGAATGTCCTTTATGTAGATGTTACTTTATTTTCCCAGTCCTCCATGCATATATGTCAGCACTTACCTCCCCAGCATGCTTCCCTTGGCACATCCACAGTTTGAGCATATTTTATTTATGGAAATTTTGTTAGTGGATTACTCTAAACACCCCCTAAACTGTGTCAGATTATTGTTCTTATTTCTTTAGATATTTAATATTTTTTTTCAACAGAAAATAGTTTAGAACCCTCCCTCCCCTCCCCAAAATGCATAATCAACTGATCCAACTACTATTTTTATGCATTTATAATAATCCATTCTCCCTATTAATTTGGTAATTTATAGAAATGTTTATTCTTGAATTTTAAAAAGCATGTAGTCACTAGCATGTAGTATACTTTTAATTGTTACTCATCACGTTTTTTTATGATATTTAATGTATTATAAATATTTATATCTCAAATTAGATATAATGGCAATTTTATTTTGCACATTGTGCTGTCAATATTTCGAAAACAGAGTGGCTTGTAAAATGTACCTTCATTTATTACTCATTTCTCTTTAATGGAAGTGGAGAGGGTTCTTACCTGTCCCCCAAATCTCCCCCCCCCCCCAAATTCCCTAAATGTGCCACCAGAGGGAGTGAGGAAGCATATAATAAGAACAGTTTTTTTTTATGATTACATACTGCTTTAAATTGTTTGCTTTAATTTTGGCACCAGAATGTATGTGTGATAACTAATTTGCAATTTCAAGGCTCAAGTTGTAATACTTATTTTTATATTTTTATTCTCAGTTTCCTTCAACTCCCCAGCAGTGGCAGGATGTGGCGGACCAGTTCCAAAACTTCTGGAATTTCCCCAACTGTGGGGTGCCATTGATGGCAAACATGTGCGCATCATCCCCCCACCCAACTCTGGGTCATTTTATTTTAATTATAAGGGCCTTTCCAGTATTGTTTTGTTAGCCCTTGTTTCTGCAAATTATGAGTTCCTTTATTTGGATGTGGGCATCACTGGGAGGCATTCAGATGGTGGGGTGATGCTCCACACCGAGTTCAATACCCGCCTGCAGAATGGCACTTTGAATTTGCCCCCTGCCCAGGACAATATTGAGGGCATGAATTTTGTTTTTCTTGCAGACGATGCTTTTGCTCTGGGGCCTCATTTACTGAAGCCCTTTCCGATGAGGAACTTGACCCCAGAGCAGCGCATCTACAACTACCGGCTCTCCCGTGCCAGGAGTGTTGTAGAGAATGCGTTCGGAATTCTTTCAAACAGGTTCCGCCTTTTTTTAACCGCTATCAATATGGCGGAATATAAAATTTACCATGTAGTCTTGTGTTGCTGCATTCTACATAATTATTTGCGTAGACATGGCACAAACTATATTGGTACAGTGGCTCAAGATCCAACCTCAGGTGTTATGGCAGCTGAAGAGCCAGTGATGCCAGCTCTGCAAACTGGTGGAGTTGGGCATTCCTCCCAAACTGACCGTATCGTGAGGGAAGAATATAAGGCCTACTTTGTGGGTAGTGGGGCAGTGCCCTGGCAAGATAATCTTGCTGATAATGTTTAAGATTCCCCTTTATTTTCTTTATTAAACCCCAATATCTTTGAAAAACTGTTGTTTGTGTATATTATTTTGAATTATTCTTCGAATGTAATTGGTACGTATTTAAGTTTAGTTGCCAAACAATAATTGTAAAGTATTATCTCAAAAACTTGCCTTGACATATGTAGTGTATTTAATGTTGTGCTGTGGCTCTGCTACACCCATTTTCAAGTACACTGTCAATGTAACTACAACAACTTAACAAATATACTTTTCTTATTAATCATATAAATAAGAAGCCACACATAGGAAAGATTCAAAATATTTACTTTCACCACCCCAAAATATTTTCGTTCTGCTTTAACAACAAAACAGTTTTTTTTTTTTTCTTTTTTTTTTTTGGGGGGGTTTCTTCTCAACTTTGAGGTGGGTAAACATGTATTTTAGAAAGCACAGCAATACACATCCCAAAATCACTACCTAACAAATGTTCAAATATTCTGTAAAAAGGCCATACGAGACATTTAGCAATGGATTCTCAACGTGAGAATATATTGCCTTGCTCATGTGTAAAGAGCTCCTACCTTTATGCAACAAATGTTAAAGAGTGCAAATTTTTTTTATGACGTTAGTAAACAAAGCCCACTGTGTCCACATGTGCTAGCTGACATCATGGGATCTGACTGTTTTTGTGTTAATGTCATTTTTTTGGCTATTTGTAACTATAGTCACTCTATTTTTTTCTTGTTTTTTTTTTTTAAATACCCCAAGATGTTGTGTATAGTGACTACACTTAAATCTTAAAGGAGGTGGTCAAGCACCTAGAGAAGGCGGGTGGAGAAACACTGACCTACAAACCTGAACACAATTTTGTGTTTGGTTTAGAATGTTTTTAAAAGGTCCCATTTTTTAAACACTAAATATCTTGCTTTATCTTAGTGCAGTCCTCCTTCACTTACCTCATCCTTTGTTTGTTTTTTAAATATGTCCTTATTTCTTCCTAGTAATCCTCAGTTGGTGTTCTTCTGTGTGTAAATCCACACAGTAGTGCAAGGCTTTCTCCCTGGTGTGGAGTGTCGGCCTTGCCCCCTCCCTTGGACTACAGGAGAGTCAGGACGACCACTAAAACACAGGTCATTTTGAAATCTGCTACGTAGAGAGTGTCCTGACTCTCCTGTAGTCCAAGGGAGGGGGCGAGCACGACACTCCACACCAGAGAGCAAGGCACACATTCCAGTGTTGATTCCAGTCAGAAGAACAGGAAATGATGATTATTATAGGACAAATTCTTGACATTTCAAATTAAATGTTAAGGATGAGGTCAGTGAAGGAGGGCTGCAGTAAGGTACAGTTATATTTTAAAGATAATAAAATGTTTAATTTACAACCCCTTTAAGTGAATTGTCATGCGATTCCACTAGACAATTCACATTAAAAGACACATCATATGGCATTGTTGTTTCCTACTCTAAAATCCCAGCAATTACATGGAACTAATTTACTTTTTAAACATAGCAATAATCATATTATGTGCTTAAAAGTAGAGTCCAAAATGTATCACAAAAATAAAGAACTTAAAATGTAGCTAAAAGGTCAACATAACCCTGCATACGCCTCTGAACACCAGTGGCAGCCTCCTTTATTTTTTCTCATTCAGTCATTGCCTGCAGAATATCAGCAGTGATCCGTCCAATTGTGCATCTTGGTAGTTCGTGGCTTTTGAAAAATAGAAAACATACAAATGGGAATCAAGGACAAGTGGCTGTGGCCCTACAAAAGTGAATTATGTCAAAATTAATAACCCTGCCAATTGTGGCAAATACTTCCCTCCAATCAAATTAGGATTCCCAAACCTTCTTGCTCTTCAGACACCTACACTACTAGGAATGTACACACTGTAGCTACTCTAGAATCTTGTCCCTGGTGCCTGTGTCTCCCACAATTGGTTATCTAGGAACATTGCCATCTCATTGCACCTTCTGTCTACTTCTACATGAAATTCTTCAATGCACTACCTAGTTTGCCTCTGTGTCTGGCTTTCCCCTTTTCGATAAATTAACCAATCCCTAGACATGTCTATACCAGTTGTGTTGCGTCAATATATGGCGACGTCTAAATGCCCCCACTCTGTCTTGTAACGCCACTGAAAGACAATACACAGATTCATGCATGGCATGAATCTGTGTCTTGTTGCCCCTTCAAAACAATCTTCTGATGGCTGGGCTCCTGTTGAGTACAGGACATCTTAATTTAGAATAGCAGTGGTTGTGTTTTGGAAGTGTCTATATCAGAGCAAGTGGCTTTACTGTTGAAAAGACCTCACACAGTAATTTACAAATAAATATTAGACAAGGTATCACACGGTGATCTTTTTGGCTAAAAATCAATGACATGCATCTCAGCCAATCATGATCATTGTATATTGTTAGCGGTAACAGCGGCGTTGCAAGCAAGGTGCGGGGGGGTGCGGACCGCACCCGGGTGACACCCATGGATAGTGGCACAACACTAACACCGCCCACCCGCTGAACTGTGCCGCGGCTTGTGTCCCTCTGTGTAGCAAAATGAACACGCCGCCCCTCCTCCTCTCTGTTTACATACACAGAGGAGGAGGAGGCGGAGGCCACGCTCGAGGGTCACACCGCTGTGTGTATGGTCATTCTGCTACTCTGTAATGTAAGGGGGGGGCTGCACTATGGCTGTGTTTGCACCAGGGGGGGCTGTAATTGAGGGTTGTCTGTAAATGATGGGGTGTCTGTACTGCTGGGGGGTCTGCACTGAGGTGAGTAAGTATTTACTGAGGGAGGTGGATCTATACTGCGGGAGGGGGGTCTGTAGTTAGTTGAGGGGGATCTGTACTGAGGGGGACTTGAGTTGTTGGGGGATGACACCATTTTGGGAGGCAACGTGTGACACCAACCCTAGTGACGCCACTGACCAGTAACATCATTGGCTTAAGCAACATTGAGGGCGCGAGAAAACATCTAGTACTGAAGAAGGACATTGATGAGCCAAGGCTGGTAAATGCATGGCTGGGTGTAAACTGGCTTGATGTTTTTGCTAAAATGGTGCATTTTTATGTGACAAACTGTTGCCCTTTGGCCACAGTGGCTGCGTTTAATGGGCACAGTGGCCTAACTAGTTGCATTTTTGTGCCACTTTGTTAGCGGCCCACAAAAGACATCAAGTTAAATTAACAAAATAACACTGTCTACACATTTAAACACAATGGGGTTGTTTAACTAAAGGGAAATCCACTCTGCACTCCAAGTGCTATTGAAAATGCACTTGAAATTACAGTCACTGTGGATCGCTGTAGTTCTGAGGGGAAGCTATGAAATTAGAGGAAGCTCTGCTGATTTTCACATCCAATTATGTGCGAGAAAAAATTATGATTTTTGGGGGTCCTTGCATGTCCCCCTCAGATCTACAGTGACTGCACTTGAAAGTGCACTTTCTCCTTGTCAAAGTATTTTATTGAAAGAAATGTAAAAGATGTGTACAGATCACGCGTTTATAATGGTTGTAGAACATTGACTATATATTTCTATTATAAAGAATAAATAGTAAATTCATGGTCTACAATGTACATATTGATGGATAGTTTCTAAAGGCTAAGCTGAAATTAACGGTGGATACATCTACGCACTAGATGTTTGTTACTGTAGATGGTAAAATATCGAACAAATAAATATTATTTGGTTTAGTACAAATGAGATCTAATTACATAGATATTGCTTTTCAAGTAAATGTAGCGGGGTCCTCAAATTGATGGGATACACCTGGGCAATAGTGTGACCCAGCTGTATAATTGTGTTAGGATTCAGACCCCTTTTTGTTTCGTGGAGGATTGGAGGATGTAATATTCCCCTTTGCCTGTGGGTGGCGAGGTACCCACAGGCTTCAGGTAGAATCATCCCCTGTAGTGCTTCCTGTTTGGTCTCTTCCCGGAGATGGTATGGCTGGGGCGGGGAACCCGCCGGGCCGTTGAAGGGAGGAGATAAAAGGGGGAGACGCCCTGACCACGAGGTCGTCGTCTTGCGGAGAAGGAGGTCCTCGGAGGAGGAGGGCTGCGGCCCGCACCCAGGCACCTTAGGCCTGGGTGCTGGAGATCCAGGAGTCTGGTCCAGGTGCCCATGGCCTGGTCCGGAGTCATGTTGGCGTCCATCCCAGGCACCTTCAGCCTGGGGTGAGGTACTATCGAGGAGGCCTGGGGCCCAGTACCTTCGACTGGGTCCCGCTAGGGTGGACTGTCCGAGGGTCCCTGAGCGGAGGGACTCGTACCTGAGGTGAGGAGGCCGGAGAGGTTACCCACTGGAGACCCGGAGCAGCACCAACCCGGTGACAGTGGGCCTCTGGGAACTCTCTTGGGGGGACACATCCCCCTGATAGGGGCCACAGCGCATCGAAGAGGGACTCGTACCTG
Source organism: Rana muscosa (assembly GCA_029206835.1). Taxonomy (NCBI): domain Eukaryota; kingdom Metazoa; phylum Chordata; class Amphibia; order Anura; family Ranidae; genus Rana; species Rana muscosa. The sequence continues at coordinate 19,060,276 of JARGYO010005626.1, forward strand.
AGGTGAGGAGGCCGGAGAGGTTACCCACTGGAGACCCGGAGCAGCACCAACCCGGTGACAGTGGGCCTCTGGGAACTCTCTTGGGGGGACACATCCCCCTGATAGGGGCCACAGCGCATCGAAGAGGGCTCCATTGCTGTTCATAGGGGTTGCTGGAAGAGACCCCATCCTTCCTGTTCTGTAACAGCCGGATTGGCTTAGGCTCCGCTGGTCATAGTACAGTGGCATAGAACTGAAACTTTAGGAAGTGCCTTGATCTGCTCGGCCCACCGTTGGCAAGGTTATAGGTCCCAACCAGTTTGCTGCAAAAGAACTGTTTATTGTGCTTTGCGTATTGGAGTGTCAAATAAACAAGTGTTGGACCTTTCTCCGGTGTGTGAACTCCAGTTACTGGAAGCAAAGGGGAGGCTGGTGAGCTTGCAATTACAGACTCAGTGCATTCACAGAACACACCGGCCCGAGGAAACATCAGGAAGTGGCCTTCACCTCCCTACTACAATGGGGAGGACATGGGCCGTGGCGCATCTCACTCTCACAACCCAGGAACCCCTAGACATGAGTTGGCGTGTAACCGATAAAGATGGAGAGAGAGTGAGGCCGCTACACGTGGGGGCTCGTCCGGGATAGAGTGTGTTCTAAAGATGGACTTGAGAATGTCTACATTTGAACTTTGCTGCCCAGAGGAGTTCCGAGCAGATCGGCCATATTACTGGCCAAAGTGCGTCCCTGCTCGGAGTTGTGGAAATGACCCTAACAAGGGAAAGGCCCATGCGGAGGAGCGGAAAAAGGGAGAGGTCCAGCCGTGTGACGTACTGCACGTGGGGACTGTTAACGCACTGCGCCACGAGGCACCCCATGGCGACATCGTTCGTGGGCGGAGTCAAGAAGAAGCCCGCGAAAATGTACAGCTCATGGGAGGAGTCTGGCCAAGTGTGGGGATACACGTGGAGACTCCGGCGCGGGGTCAGTGCATGATGGAGCAGCAGACAGTCGGGATGACCTCAAGTGCCCCATGGATTATGGTTCCTCACCCCACGAGAATGACTTCCTTTGCTGCCCCCATCACAGACACGGGGATAAGACTTAGGCCCCGAGGGCGGTTGGCTCTGTACACTTGCAGAGACACGGAGGCCCTCGGTGTGATCTGTCCCGGCTGCTCGGGACTGGTGGTCACCCTGAAGCCATTCGGGCGATGTGAGGAGTGCAGAGAATTCCTTTTTGAGGTTGAGTCGTCCACAGCAAGGCCCCGGGCCCTTCGCCTCAACCACCTCACGGGTACTGCTACTCCGGAAGGGGAGGTCAAGGCCTCTGTCGAGGTTCCCGTGCGCGCTGACCAGGGCGATGGACTGCCCAACAGAGAAAAATCCGAGGATGCTGCCTCGGTCGCCACAAGTTCTCTGCTCCCACCCCCGAAGAGGAAAGTTGGCCTAGTACAGGAATCCTATGGACGTGGTCGAGCTTCACCCCGCTGCTTGCCTGGCCTGGATGGCGCCGGTCGAGAAGGAAGTCCCGGACATCCCAGTCTACAAGGGTCAGGTGAGCCAGGGGCTGGGACTGTGGTGGTGGTTGGAGGTGTCGGGGGCCCATTGGAGGTGGAGCCCCCCGGGGAGGTTGATTCTGTGTCCACCGGAAGATATCTGCCTGCGGAGATGTATGACACCTCCGACCTAGAGTCGCTGTCTGATTGCGGAGATGATGGCGAGATAGACGAACTGTTCAGCTGCAAGGGCTGGGATAGAGTGCCACTTCTTGCTTCCCGTGCGGTACGGGATTCACCTATGTACACAGGAGACAGCACGCCTCGGGTGGAAGACCCGCAGCTTACGAGGGAACCTACCCCTCCACCTGTGTCCTCAGCTACTGTTACCTCACCTACTTTGGTTGTGGGGACACCCCGCGCTTCTCTGAGAGCGCCGAAAGTCATTTCCAGGGAGCTGGTAAAGGTACCTCGGCATCCGGAAGCTATTGTGCTGCCTGGAACTGGAGAGAGAGCCACTATGCCACCTTTGGCCCGCTTGCAGAGACTGTTTTGCCATAAAGTAGCTCGGTAATATGGGTGGGAGTACCCGTATCTACCCCGGGACTTGCTGTATGAGGTGGAAGTCTGGAGAACAAGATGGTATGACGAGTTTGTGTGGGACAAGTTGAAGGTGCCCCATGCTCGCAGGCACCTGGAATGTGTGCCGGCAGTGTCTAAGAGGTTTGAGGACTGCAAAGCTGAATGGAAATTGGGGCGCCATATCCATGCTGACAAGATAGTCATTTGCAGAAGAGAAGGAGAAGATGTCGAGTATTCGATAGAGGCATTTGACAAACACCTGAAACCCCTGTACCTGCCGGATCCAAAGTTTTACTTATAGGAGAAAAGAACTCCTGTTTATTTCTTTTGTGCACTTGAACTTTCTGGAAGAGCCATTCCCAGACACGCAGGACTGTGCCCTGTTTTTGTTTTTGTTTGGGCTTTTCTTTTTCTCGTTGGAGACTTGGGGACTGTTGTGTTTTCGTGTTTCCCCTTTTCTTCATGTGCCAAAGGCAAGGACATTTGGGAATAGTGGCAGAGTAGGAAAAGCTGGAAGAACGAAGATTCGTTGAGTGTCATGACCGCGGCGCTGTCACCAGGTGGCAGTGTTGCGCAACAAATGTCTGAAAATGTTTCACACACACATCGCCTCGCTTGTTGGAGTGAGTGGGTCTCTCGGCTGACGGGCCCACTCATCCCAAATGACACAAAATTATGTTAGGATGTTGTTTTTCTTTCCCCTGCAGGAGAATCGTCAGTCAAGATCATTGAGAGTGGGTGGCTCTTAGACAGTGTGGGAGAGGGGTTGTGATTATGCAGATGTTAAAAATGTTTTATGACATAAGTTGTTTTATATGTTCCCCATTCCCTGAGCAGGTCTTGGCACTTGGGAAATTTTTTTAGAGGAATTGCTTCAGGGGTTTCACTCCATGCCACCACTTTATGGGAGGTATGGGTGTGCACCTGACGCTGGGGACCAGCGTCAAATTACAGGGGGGAGTGTGTAGCGGGGTCCTCAAATTGATGGGATACACCTGGGCAATAGTGTGACCCAGGTGTATAATTGTGTTAGGATTCAGACCCCTTTTTGTTTCGTGGAGGATTGGAGGATGTAATATTCCCCTTTGCCTGTGGGTGGCGAGGTACCCACAGGCTTCAGGTAGAATCATCCCCTGTAGTGCTCCCTGTTTGGTCTCTTCCCGGAGATGGTATGGCTGGGGCGGGGAACCCGCCGGGCCGTTGAAGGGAGGAGATAAAAGGGGGAGACGCCCTGACCACGAGGTCGTCGTCTTGCGGAGAAGGAGGTCCTCGGAGGAGGAGGGCTGCGGCCCGCACCCAGGCACCTTAGGCCTGGGTGCTGGAGATCCAGGAGTCTGGTCCAGGTGCCCATGGCCTGGTCCGGAGTCATGTTGGCGTCCATCCCAGGCACCTTCAGCCTGGGGTGAGGTACTATCGAGGAGGCCTGGGGCCCAGTACCTTCGACTGGGTCCCGCTAGGGTGGACTGTCCGAGGGTCCCTGAGCGGAGGGACTCGTACCTGAGGTGAGGAGGCCGGAGAGGTTACCCACTGGAGACCCGGAGCAGCACCAACCCGGTGACAGTGGGCCTCTGGGAACTCTCTTGGGGGGACACATCCCCCTGATAGGGGCCACAGCGCATCGAAGAGGGACTCGTACCTGAGGTGAGGAGGCCGGAGAGGTTACCCACTGGAGACCCGGAGCAGCACCAACCCGGTGACAGTGGGCCTCTGGGAACTCTCTTGGGGGGACACATCCCCCTGATAGGGGCCACAGCGCATCGAAGAGGGCTCCATTGCTGTTCATAGGGGTTGCTGGAAGAGACCCCATCCTTCCTGTTCTGTAACAGCCGGATTGGCTTAGGCGCCGCTGGTCATAGTACAGTGGCATAGAACTGAAACTTTAGGAAGTGCCTTGATCTGCTCGGCCCACCGTTGGCAAGGTTATAGGTCCCAACCAGTTTGCTGCAAAAGAACTGTTTATTGTGCTTTGCGTATTGGAGTGTCAAATAAACAAGTGTTGGACCTTTCTCCGGTGTGTGAACTCCAGTTACTGGAAGCAAAGGGGAGGCTGGTGAGCTTGCAATTACAGACTCAGTGCATTCACAGAACACACCGGCCCGAGGAAACATCAGGAAGTGGCCTTCACCTCCCTACTACAATGGGGAGGACATGGGCCGTGGCGCATCTCACTCTCACAACCCAGGAACCCCTAGACATGAGTTGGCGTGTAACCGATAAAGATGGAGAGAGAGTGAGGCCGCTACATAAATATTAAAGATTTAAGTGAACTTTAAATGGACGTAAAAAATAGCGTAAAAATTACATAAAAATAGAAATGGATAAGTAGGTAACATAAAAATAGGTAGAATAGGATAGTAGGAAAATAGAGGGGGGGGGTATAGGAGTCCACACGAATGGCTCGAGTTCATTGGTTTTTGACCTATGTGTTTCAACAAGATAAGAGAGTATTCACGATAAGGTCCACCAGCTACCATGGCATGAGAATCAAGTCTTTACGGAATGAAGATAGGTGATATTAAATCCAAGGGTTCCATATCTTTTCAAAGATTGGAATTTGATCTCTTTCTATGGCTAGCATTTTGGCGTGAGCCATAGTAGGATTTTTATAACAGCTTACCTGTAAAATCCTTTTCTTGGAGTACACCACGGGACACAGAGCCAGTCATTACATAATGGGTTAAGGGTCACCAGCGGTGATTGGACACTGGCACAACCAATAGAAGACAGTTCCCCTCCATATAACCCCTCCCATCAGGGGAGTACCTCAGTTTTTGTAGCAAAGCAGTAAGGTTCCCATAAGAAGGGGGGGACCTCTGTGTCCCGTGGTGTACTCCAAGAAAAGGATTTTACAGGTAAGCTGTTATAAAAATCCTACTTTCTTTATCGTACACCACGGGACACAGAGCCAGTCATTACATAATGGGACGTCCCAGAGCAATGCTCAATATGAAGGGGGGGAGACACAGATCAAACAGGCCGCTTGCGGACCAGAAGCCCTATACTGCTGCCTGCAGCACACTTTGCCCGAAGGCGGAATCCTCATGTCCTTTCACATCTGTTTGATAGAATTTGGAAAATGTTTGGACTGAAGACCAAGTTGCAGCTTTACAGATCTGAGCCATCGAAGTCTGGTGATGCACTGCCCATGAAGCACTTATCGCCCTGGTAGAGTGCGCCTTAACAGGAAAAGGAGGAGTCCTGTTCTTTAGACCATAGGCTTGAACAATTACCTGTCTAATCCACCTGGAAATGGTGGATTTTGATACCGCTTGGCCCTTCTTGGGACCATCTGGCAAAATAAACAAAACATCTGTTTTACGTATCTGAGCGGTTGCTTGCAGATACACCTTTACCGCTCTCACTAGATCTAGAGAGTGTAATAACTTTTCCCCCGCCGTCCGCGGGTTTGGAAAAAAAGAAGGCAGAACAATGTCTTGATTCAAGTGAAAAGCCGACACCACCTTAGGTAGAAAGACCGGATGGGGTCGTAGTACAATTTTGTCCTTGTGACAAATTAGATAAGGCTCTTTACAAGAAAGAGCTGCTAGTTCTGATACTCTCCTAGCAGAAGCAATAGCAATCAAAAAGGCCAATTTCCTCCTTAATATAATTAAAGGAATATGGCGAATAGGTTCAAAAGGTTGCTTTTGCAACACTGACAATACCAAATTCAAATCCCATGGACACAAGGGAGACCTGACTGGAGGATTTATCCTCAGTACCCCCTGAATGAATGTCCGAACTAGGGAATGAGATGCCAATGGTCTCTGAAAGAAGACTGATAGAGCCGATATTTGACCCTTGATGGTGCTAAGGGCTAATTTCATATCCACTCCTAACTGGCAAAAGGCAAGAATCCTGCTTATTTCATATTTCTGAGGATTCCAACTTCTGGATTCACACCAGGAAACGTATGCTTTCCAGACTCTATGATAGATGAGTCTGGAGGCTGGCTTTCTAGAATTAATGAGCATAGAAAGAGCCGGACCAGCGACCCCTCTCTTTTTCAAAATGTGGGTCTCAGCAGCCAGGCCGTCAAATTTAGCCTTTGTAAGGAAGGGTGGAATACTGGACCCTGTGACAGCAGGTCGTGTCGAAGTGGAAGCTTCCAGGGCCTTCCTATCGCCATTTTTACGATCTCGGCGTACCAAGGCCTCCTGGGCCAATTTGGGGCCACTAGGATTACTGGTATTCCCTCTTCCTTGATCCTGCGAAGCAGTCTTTGCAGAAGAGGGATCGGAGGGAATGCATAGATCAGTGAGAACTGATTCCAAGGAGTTATTAGAGCATCTGTCCCGTAGGCTAGAGGATCTCTCGTTCTGGACACAAAGTTGTCCAATTTCTTGTTGAACCTGGAAGCTAGCAGGTCTACATCTGGGTTTCCCCATCTCAGACACATGGCCTGAAAGATCTCGGGGTGGAGAGACCACTCTCCTGGTAGCAGCTGCTGACGACTCAGGTAGTCCGCTTGCCAGTTTTCTATCCCCGGAATGAAGATTGCAGAAAGGCAAGGTACATGCTCTTCTGCCCGTGCAAAAATCCGGTTCACCTCTCTTAGGGCCGCCCGACTGCGAGTGCCTCCTTGGTGATTGATGTAAGCTACTGCAGTAGCATTGTCGGATTGAACCCGAACTGGGTATCCCTGTAACCTGTATGTCCAGGTTTTGAGGGCTAGATATACTGCCCGGATCTCTAGTATATTGATGGGCAGGATCCCTTGAGTCTTGGCCCAGGTTCCCTGGGTAGAAGCCTCTTCGAATACTGCACCCCAGCCTGATAGGCTGGCATCCGTAGATACCACCTTCCAGGACACTGGGAGGAAGCACTTTCCCTTCCGTAAATTCTTGGCTTCTAGCCACCACTTGAAGCTTTGGCGTACTTGTGAGGACAGGCGCATGGGTATATCCAGAGCTTGGCTCTTCCTGTTCCAGGATGCTAAAATATTGCATTGAAGTCGTCTCGAATGAAACTGGGCGTAAGGGACCGCCTCGAAGGAGGCTACCATCTTCCCCAATAGTCTCATGCAAAGGCGAATGGACGGCCTTTTGCTTGCTTTGACCTTGTGGATCAGGTCTTTCAGAGACTATATCTTTGGCTCTGGCAGGTATACCCTGTTTTGGGCTGTATCTATGATCATGCCCAGGTACACTATCCTTCTTTGGGCCTGGAGAGAGGATTTTTGTAAGTTTATAATCCATCCTAAATGCTCCAGGTATCCTACTGTAGTGTGCACCGCGTGATCCAATCCCTCCTTTGACTGATCTATTACCAGTAGATCGTCTAGATAGGCTGTTACCGCAATGCCCTGTGTTCTCAGGTTTGCTAACAGAGGAGCTAGCACCTTTGTGAATACTCTGGGCGCGGTGGCTACACCAAATGGCAGGGCCACAAATTGAAAGTGGCGATGTTCTACCGCAAACCTTAGGAATCTTTGGTGAGCGGGGAGGATGGGTATGTGTAAATATGCGTCCTTGATATCTATGGACGCCATGAATTCTCCGCCCTTTAAAGTGGCGACCACGGATCGGATCATTTCCATTCGAAAATGGCGAACGTTCAGAAACCGATTTAGGGATTTTAGATCCAGGATGGGTCTGACATCTCCATTTGGCTTTGGAATCACAAAGAGGTTTGAGTAAAAACCTAAACCTTGCTCTTCTTGGGGTACCTCTGTAACCACCCCTTGAGCCATTAAGTGATTCAAACCTTTGAAGAAGGATCCTCTTTTTTGTGGATCCTTGGAGACTCTTGAAACTCGGAATTGAGAAGATGGGATCTCTCGAAATTCCAGTTTGTACCCTGAGGATATTGTGGATACCACCCATTTGTCCTGGGTTTCTGTCCGCCAAGTCGCTGAGAACTGATGAAGCCTTCCCCCCACTCGGCCGAGCGGGGGCGCCCCTTCACTGAGAGGTTTTGGGGGCTTGCTTATTAGCTCTTGCACCCCACGGCTTCTTGTTCTTCTGAGCCTGTCCCTTGGCTTTTGTGGGCGGCTGAAAAGGCCGTCGCCACTGGCTGGAGTCAGATTTCCCGGGAGCTGGGGAGAGAGAGCGTTTAAAACAAGGCCTCTTGTTTTTCTTTCTCTCAGGTAAAAGTGTCGTTTTACCACTTGATATCTTCTGTATATATTTTTCTAAATCTTCCCCAAATAGGCGTTCGCCATGGAACGGGAAACTTGCCAACAGCTTTTTGCATGGGGCTTCCGCTGACCAATGCTTAAGCCAAAGTACCCTGCGCATATGTACCAGCTGGAGTGTAAGGCGTGATGCCTGTATGATAGAATCTCTCATGGCATCCACTGTGAAGCATAAGGCTTTAGGCAAATTCTCCCAATTTTTAGCCTGCTCCGAAGGCAGCTCCTTCAGCCCCTGCTTTACCTGTTGGCTGATGACCTGACACATACCAACCGCTGCTACCGCAGGTTGGGTAATTGAGCCGGCCAAAAGGAAGGAGGATTTCAGTAGGGATTCCAACTTCTTCTCAGAAGGATCTTTAAACACTTGTACATTGTCCACCGGACATGTCAGGTTCTTATTTACACAAGAAATAGCCACATCTACCGAAGGCAGGCTCCATTTCTTTAAAAAAAATTCCTCCATAGGATAAAGAATGTTAAACTTTTTTGGAGGTGAGAAACGCTTATCTGGATGTTGCCAGTCTGCGTACATTAAATCCTCTAATAACGGATGAACCGGGAAGGAGCATGCACCTTGCAGGGATCTTAATGACCCTAGGGAGGAGACAGGTGATTCCGTTACCTCCGAAGAGGGTAACTTAAATGCAGATCGCACTGTTCCTGCATAGCATTGTACCTGTGACTTCAAAATCTGGGATACCGAGAAAGGCTCATCCGATATCCCTGATCCATCTGACTCCTCATCCTCTGCTGATGTAGCCTCCTCCTCATCCTCCTCCTCCTCAGGTACTTCTGAAGTGAGGTCCAACACTGGAGGAGATCTGCTTCGCTTATTGTCCTTTTTGGAGGACTAAGTGATCAAGGTAGCAATTTTCTCCTCCAGATTATTTAGGGCTGCTGACAAAGTGTCCTCAGTGACATATGCAGGCCCAGGCTTCACTGGGGAAGCCGCCATACCTGACAGAGGTAATGGCTCATCCTGCACAGGTGCATTTGGCAACACAGGAGAGGAAGGTACCGAGTCAGCACAGCTAGAGCCTCCTGTCTCAGGCAGCGGTGCTTTTTTATCTCTTTTTGTCCGCATTACTTCCCCTGGAAGGCTTACTGTTTAGACAAAATACAAGGTACCTAAATGCATACACAACCGTGCTTAGTTTAGCAATTTACATTAAGCATGCAACTTTTAACACACAGCTATGCAAAACATGGATGTCTTCTAGGAAGTACCCAGTCCAACCACATGGAGTCTTACGTCCCTATATAGCTGCTGTGTTTCTCTGCCAGGAACAAGAGAACAAACGAGCTTGCTTGATGCTGCAGTGCTCTGCACACTGACAGACTTTTAAATTTGGCGCCGTTTTCCGTGCCTGCGCGCGCCTACGTGCCCGCGCACGCCTTCGGCCCCCCCTCCGATAAAGCACGCTCCCGCGCGCGCGGCTCTTTAGCGCTATGGCGGTGGCCACAGTGAGAGTGGACTCCCCAACCCTTCCCACTTACCTGCATCTGCAGGTGTCTGGTCGGCCACCGAAAGGAGGAGCGGGGTGCCCAAGTAAGCTCAGCAGCGAGGGACGAGCAGTGTACTTCGCCGAAGCCGACACTGAACAGAGTGAGGTGAGTACATTCAGCTCTTTTCTCCCCCCAGTGGTGGAAAAAGAGAAGACATCCACTTTTTTTTTTTTTTTGGAAAGGTCCTTAACCTAGTTTTGGACCCTCTAATCTTACCTTATCCTCGCCGCAGGTTTTTTCTGCTGAAATTTTTCAGACAGATACCAAACTTCACCCCTCACGGCGGGCTATGTGTGCCAACCTTCAGGGATATGGGTTCCTATTTAAAGGATACCTCTCCCCTGGGCCTTGTACAAGACTCTTACCAGGACTTTTAGCGAAATAGCGAAAGTGCTGGATCTTAGAGCCCAGTCCTCCGAAGAGAGACATTACAGGCGACGCCTCATGGGTGAGGCCCGGATCCCATCCAGTTTTGGCTTAACTTTGTAGGCGTCTTGGATGGGTCCGAAAGCATAGCTCTTTTACCCCCAGAGGGTCTCTTTGGCAGAGCTTTCCTTTAGCACCTCCTAACGCGTCCAACACCTTTCGACACTGGCGAAAAAACTGAGGTACTCCCCTGATGGGAGGGGTTATATGGAGGGGAACTGTCTTCTATTGGTTGTGCCAGTGTCCAATCACCGCTGGTGACCCTTAACCCATTATGTAATGACTGGCTCTGTGTCCCGTGGTGTACGATAAAGAAAAATTCATTTACTCTACGTATGGTCTCGGCTATTTCCAGTTTAGGGGTCCTCCATGCCTTTGCAATTGTTTGTTTGGCTGCCGTAAACAATTGAGTGAGAAGTTTAAATTGCTTATATGTGATGTAATCTGGTTTTAGATTGAGCAAGGCCGTGGCTGGGTCAGGATGCATAGTGAGGCCAAATATTTTGGAGGCAGTTTCAAATATCTGTTCCCAGTATAATTGTATCAACGGGCAAGACCACCAAATGTGTAGGTGGGTGCCCGGGTCAGGACAGCCCCGGAAGCATTGGCCTGTTTGGTTCGGCATAAATTTCGCCAATCTATAGGGAACGAGGTACCAACGGGTTAGAACTTTATAGTTGGTTTCTACCGCCAGAACATTTGGTGAAGAAGACTTTGTTATAGACCATATTTTGGACCAATCAGCCACATCAAATTCTCTTTCCAGGTCCTCCTCCCATTTACATGCATAAGGTGGTTTGTCTAAACCTGGGTAAATTGAAATGTGGGTGTATATAGACGATATTAGTCCTCTTCAATGGGGGTCTTTTAAGCATGCAGATTCAAATATTGTAAGTTGGGATAAAGGGGTGTCAGTAATTAACAAAGGTGCGTAAAAGTTTTTAATTTGGAGATATCTGAAAAGTTCAGAGTTTGGCAAGTTATAGGTGTCGCAAAGGATAGGAAACGTATGAAAGGATGATGTAGAGGTTAGGTTATTAAGCCGAGTAATATTCAATGAATTCCATACCTTAAATGACTTGGGTGAAACCCATGCTGGGTAAAAAGCAGGGTTTTTCAAGAATGATAAGAGAGGGTTGTGAGATGATTGTAGCTGATGTTTAAATCTAAGGTTATCCCATATGGCTAAAAAGTGTTTTATAATAGGGTTACTTAGGGTTTTCCTTTCTTTAGGGAGGAGCCATAGTACATTGGGTATAGATAGAGGGTCACATTCTGCTGCTTCTATTATTACCCATGTAGGTATTTCATCATTAGTGTGATATTTAGTGAGGCTGGCAATATGTGCCGCTCTATAATAATTAGCAAAATTCGGGAACCCAAGGCCTCCTTTAAGTTTTGGTAAATAAAGTGTATGTAGCGATACACAGGGTTTTTTGGAGCCCCAGACATAATTTGATGTTTTTCTTTGAAGTATTCTAAGATAATAAGATGGGATAGGGATTGGTAAGACTCTGAATGAATAGAGTATTTTAGGGAGAATTGTCATTTTGACTGCGTTAATTTTACCTATCCATAAAATTGGGAGATGTGTCCATTGTTGTAAAAGAGTTGTTATTTGTTTGAGGAGTGGGGGATAATTTGCTGCAAAGAGATCTAAGTATGAGGCTGTTAGGTGAATCCCTAAATAGGGGATTGACCTCTCAGTCCATATGAAAGGAAGTGCAGTTTTGGCCGAGTCTGATTCTACTTTAGTGAGGGATATATCTAGGGCCATGGATTTTTTGGGGTTTATTGTAAGTCCCGAAATCACTGCAAATTTATCTAAAATGGATAGAAGATTAGGTCCAGAGACTTGTGGGGATGATAGAAATACGAGTATGTCGTCCACAAATAGACATAATTTATGATGGTATCCAGCTATTTCGATACCTGTGATTGTCGGATCTGTGCGGATTCGTTGAGCTAGGGGTTCTATTAGGAGGGCGAATAGGAGGGGGGAGAGTGGACATCCCTGGCGCGTTCCTCTTTCTATATTAAAGGAATTAGATTTATAGCCTGCGTATTTTATATATGCAATTGGTTTGTTATAGAGTGCTTCTATCCATGTTAGGAAGTGAGGGCCAAATCCCCATTTTTGTAATGTGTAATTAAGGTAAGGCCAGGCTATGGAGTCGAAGGCCTTTTTATGTCTAGGGATAGAAAACAGGAAGGTATACGTTGTTTTTTGGCTATGTGGGCTAGCAATAGGACCCGTCGGACATTGTCTCCCGCCTGCCGCTTTGGCATGAATCCTACTTGATCCTTATGGATGAGCTTGCCTATTATTCTATTTTGTCTTTTGGCCAATATTTTGGCCAAGAGTTTGATATCTAGGTTCAGGAGGGAAATTGGGCGAAAGTTTGTACATAGGGTTTCGCCCATGAGAGGTTTTGGGATCATACAAATAATGATGGTCAAGGTTTCCTGTCTAAAGGATTCTCCTTTCAATAATACATTGAAGGCGTCTGCTAAGATTGGTGATAATATGTCTGTATAGGTTCTGTAATACAAGGCTGAGTAGCCATCTGAGCCTGGTCTCTTGTTTATTTTTAATTCTTTAATAGCCTTGGCGACATCTTCTGGTGAAATAATTTCTTCTAGGATTGTATTTTGGTCAGGGGAAAGTCCTGGCAGATGTATGTCGGAGAAAAATGTATCTGCAGCTAGCGGGCCAAAGTTATTAGATGAAGCATATAATGAGGACAGGTGGGAATGAAATTTTTTAACTATTTTGTGAGGGTTGCATGTGTATACTTCCTTTGCTAGTTTTAGCCAAATTGATTTAAAGGGTTTGTTTAGGGAATTGAGTGTTCTTGCAAGGTATGTCCCGGACTTATTAGGTTTCATGAAGCGGTTAAATCTTGAGCGTTTATAGGATTTTTCTACAGCTTCTGTGAGAAATAAGTTGTATGCAATACGGGTCTTGTCTAATCGGGATTTAGTTAATGTGGATGGATTTTCTTGATGTGATATAAAGGCCGTGTTAAAATCCATTTCCAGTTTACGGGCAAGGGTTTTTCATTCTCGTTTAAATATAGCTGATTGTTTCTGAATTGTGTTGCGTATCACTGGTTTATGGGCTTCCCATAGAGTTAGCATACTAATTTATGGGCTAGAGTTAAGGGTAATGTATTCTTTTATGTCTTGTTCAAGAGTTTGGCGATAAGCTGGGTGTTTGAGTAGAATGTCTGGGAGATTCCAAGTACGATCATGGCCTTTGGGTAATGCTGATTTAATGGAGGTGAGTACAGCATTATGGTCGGACCATGGAATGGAGACTATGTCTGCAGCAATGATTTCAGGGAGCATGCCTATGGTTAGAAATATATGATCAATCCTTAAAAATGTTTTGTGGGGATGGGAATAGTATGTGTATTTCCGTGTAGTGGGGTTGGCTTCTCTCCATGAATCTACTAAATTATGTTTGGATAGAATTTGTGAGAAAGACTTCTTGACATTTGTTTGGGATGGTATGTACGGGGATTTATCCAGAAATGGGAGGAGGACCTGGTTGGAGTCACCACATAGCATAACTGTTCCTATTTTATGATCATTCACTACTTGTAATAAATGTGACATAAATGGATTAGGTTGTTCATTTGGTGCATAGTAAGAAACTACAGTTATTGCGGTATCTACTATGTGGCCCGTAAGAATTAAGTATCGTCCTTCAGGATCTTTTATTTGAGATTGGAGTGTAAATGGGGTAGAACGATGGAAGGATATGAGAGTACCCCGTTGCTTGGAGGCAGCCGAGGCCGTGTAGGTTTGCGGATAGAAATGGGATATAAATTTGGGTGTGGAGGTTTTTGTGAAGTGAGTTTCTTGTAAACAAACTATGTGTGCCTTTTTGGCATGAAATACGCGGAAGGCCTTGGTTCGTTTTTGGGGAATGTTCAGTCCCTGAACATTCAGGGACAAGATGTTTAATGGTGCCATGGTAGTAGAGTGGGTAAAGAGGACTTACCCATTGCCAAGTTATTCGTGTTACCCAATGCGATCCGAATGGACTCGAAGGGGGGGAAGGAAAGCAGATAGGAGATGAATACTAGAGTGATAGAATGGAATAAAATTCGACTGATTAGACAAAATAATACATATACCAACATAAAGACACATTTAAGTGTTTTCCGCAAGTGGGGGCAAAAATCCCCCACTGGGGAAATAGTGCCTCCATCACACTTCCACATGTTTTATGTGGTTGAATGAGGGGGGCAAAGTAGGGCGCACGGATCTCCCGTTCAAAGGGAGGGAGAGCCATCTAAAAAGAACAATACAATAAAGAATAATTTGTTAACCTAATAACTCATATTAAAACTATTAATATTATAAGTAAATACTCCAGGGGAGGGACTATAAGGGTGATGAAAATTAAAGAAAATCATCTGATTGCCCCAAGATCCCCTGGTGAGAAAGCTACCTAAACTAGAGGGGTGGTAATAAAGGGTGAGGATAGAGCAGGAATTGGGGGTCCTCCTTTACACAATAGGAGTAATAACTAAACTGTCGGCTAGGGGAAATAATAAAAAGATCCCCAAAGGTGAATAATACTATTGTTATGTTAGTTCACATTCAGTAATATAAGATCAATCATTTGACTTACAAAGAGGGGGGACTGGTAAAATAAGTAAGACCTATGTTCTTCAACAGTCTAATGAGCGTCAGGAGAAACTATATAAAGACCTTATCCGAGAACCAGAAAATCTAGGATAGCAGGATTTTGCTTACCCTAAGTTATACTAGAGAGTAAAAAAAATAAAAAATAAATAGAAAAAACTTCAACCATATGCTAGTTAGCATTTTTAGAATTTAAGCTTAACTGAAAAACTATGAGCAATCATTGTAAGTGAAATGGGACTGCATCTGGGACAACACTTATTATTGTGCATTAGATTGTTAATAAGTGCTGTGTGTTGCACAATATGTCTTCAAAAGGTCCATAGCAGGGTAAAAGCGAACAGGTTGATCTCTTTGAGATTTCTGTCAGTCCATTGAGTCTTCTCTTTCCTGAGGAGGAGATGTATAATGACTTCTCTTGTGGGATGGATGATTTCCATTTTCCAAATTGGGTTGGGAGCGATGCCCCTTGGATGAAAGGGGCATTGCTCTACTCTGCAGAGAGGTATTTCTTGGGTCTGGATCCATTAAATGTAGATCTATGAGTGTTTGTTGAAGTTCTTCATAGGTTCTGCAAGTGTATCTTTTCCCTTTATAGGCAAACCGTAAAGAGAATGGCAATCCCCATTGATATGGGATATCATGGCTTTGGAGTTCCTGAAAAAGGGGTTTTAATGCTCTTCTCTTAGTAATTGTAGTTTGGGACAAATCAGCAAACAGTTGGTATTCATGTCCTTGAAAGTTTAACTGTTTTTTATCTCTGGCTGATGACAGAAGCAGTTCTTTTGTGCGGTAGTAGTGTAGTTTCACTATGATGTGCCGTGGAGGACCGTCAAGTTTTTTAGCAGCAAGTGCTCGGTGAATTCTATCAAATTCCATTCTTTCAATGGGAATGGCTGGTTGCAATTCCTGGAACAGTGCAGTAATTGTAGATTGCAGGTCAAGAATTGCCTCAGGGATACCCCTGATTCGCAAATTGGACCTCCTGTCCCTATTCTCATGGTCTTCTAGCTTATTGTGAAGCAAGATATTTTCCTCTTTGAGATTTTCAAGTTCCTCTGAATATTTCAGAGAAATATTTTCTAAGTCCTCAGTTTTTATCTCTAAGGCAGCTGTACGCTTACCAATTTCTCTTATCTCTCTTGTGAGGTTTGAGGTAATTTGGTCAGATGTCTGCTTTAGTGCTTTATGGAGCATATTTTCAAATTGTTTAAATATGGCTGGAGTTATTTGTGGGGTCTGAGGAGAGTCTTGTATGGTAAATAGATCATTGTCAGAGTCAGCTGAGGATATAGGCTGTGACAGGTTTAACTTGTGTGAGCGCATAGAAGCTGTGAATGAGGCAGAGGATTGTGCCCCTTTAGTCCCGGTTCTCCCCTTAGGAGCTTTCATGACAGGATTCTTTAACTTGGCACTACTCCCTCTCTGAGCCATAATTCTGCCCACAAAATGGACTACAAGGTCTCTGGTACTTGTTCTACCCCTCGGGTATGTCAATATACTTGCGGGTTAACGCTGGATACCGGCTCTCCCCACGAACGGTACGGAGCTCTAGCTCTGCATTACCGCACCGTTAGACTCTGCGCATGCGCCCCTCTGAAAGTGCACTTTCTGTGCAATTGTAGTGCAAAGTATATTATTGGGTATTGAAGAAAATACAATATGTACAAAATACTTACTGGGGCAAACAACAGGCTCAATTAAATCATCTTCTAGTTGATGCACTACTCCACCCTCTGCATGACTTGTGTCTGGGGATGTGAGGTCCACTGGAGGCTCTTTGCTGGGTCTAGATCCATGATCACACTCCTCAAAATTTATGGCCTCAACACACTCACGTTCCTCTAAAAAATATGAACAAATATAACAAAATAAAATTACCCCAAATGCAAAAAATATGAGTTGAATCCCTGGAGGAGAATTATGAGACAGTGGACGATCATGCGCAATTATCAAATAGTAAATTACAAATGTGCATTGTAAAGGTTAGATGATGTACTTTCAAATGATGACCAAAAACACAATATGCACAGATGTTGCTAAAATTTCATTTGACAAACACCACTCTTGTGTCGTAGGGGATATGGGATCTATGATGAACATTCCATCAGGCGTGACTCTGTGTGACTGTGATCCCCAGGCCCTCTCCTCTACCCATGTATAGTCTTGAAAGGCGTCATTTAATGTGCAGTGATGATTCGCACAGCAGACCTTAAATATTAAATACCCCTTATTAAAGCTAACTATATGAGACCATGTCCTTGTGACAACCAAGAATATCCCCTGTTGGAGGAAAACACTATTTTATTATATGTTTTACTTACGATTTGTTGATGGTTAGGGATGAGCTTCAAGTTCGAGTCGAACTCATGTTCGACTCGAACATTGCCTGTTCGCCCGTTCGCCGAACAGCGAACAAATTGGGGTGTTCGCGACAAATTCGAAAAATCTATGGGAGAAATCTAAAGTGCTAATTATAAAGGCTTATATGCAAGTTATTGTCCTAAAAAGTGTTTGGGGACCCGGGTCCTGCCCCAGGGGACATGTATCAATGCAAAAAGAAGTTTTAAAAACGGCAGTTTTTTCGGGAGCAGTGATTTTAATAATGTATAAAATGAAAAAATAAAAGTGAAATATTCCTTTAAATTTCGTACCTGAGGGGTGTGTATGATATGCATGTAAAGTGCCTCATGTTTCCCGTGCTTAGAACTGTCCCTGCAAAAAATGTCATTTTTGAAAGAAAAAAAGTCATTTAAAACTCACTCGCGGCTATTAATGAATTGTCGGCTCCCGGCAATACATACAAAAGTCATTGATAAAAAAAAAAAAAAAGCGTGGGGGTTCCCCAGAATTCAATTACCAGGCCCTTCAGGTCTGGAATGGATATTAAGGGAAACCCCGCCGCAAATTTAAAAAAAAATTGACGTGGGGTTCCCCCAAATATCCATTCCAGGCCCTTCAGATCTGGCATGGATTTTAAGGGGAACTCCACCCCAAATTTTTTTAAAAATGGCGTGGAGTCCCCCTAAAAATACATACCAGACCCCTTATCGGAGCACGCAACCTGGCCGGCAGCAGGGGAAGAGGGGGGACGAGAGAGCGGCCCCCCCTCCCTCCTGAACCGTACCAGGCCACATGCCCTCAACATGCTGAGGATGTCCAAATGTTGATGGGGACAAGGGCCCAAATTTACACAGTGAAGGAAGTTTCCCCCGCTCAGGCCAATGACGTAGGCGGGTTCCGACATACCGAGGGGGCGGACCTGATGGGGAACTCCCTTCACTGTGTAATACATGTATAGACTCTATGCATGTATTACGCAGTGAAGGAAGTTCCCCATCAGGTCCGCCCCCTCGGTATGTCGGACCCCGCCTACGTCATTGGCCTGAGCAGGGAAACTTCCTTCACTGTGTAAATTTAAATTACACAGTGAAGGAAGTTGCCCGCTCAAGCCAATGACGTAGGCGGGTCCGACATACCGAGGGGGCGGACCTGATGGGGAACTGCTCTCACTTTGGTAATACATGTATAGACCCGCCCCTTCTCATGTTCCGCATCTGGTCCGCTGAGCGGACCTGATGGGGAACTTTAGAAGGGGCGGGTCTATACATTTAAAACACTGAGAGGGAGTTCCCCATCAGGTCCGCTCAGGCACAACCAATGAAGGACAGCGCTGGACATCGGGATCGCCGCGGGACAGTGGATTTCACCGCTGGAATGTTTGTTTGTTTTTTGTTTTTTTTTAATAAAGGACTTTTTCAAGGTGTTTGTGTGTTTTTTTTAAACATTTTTTTACGCTTTCTTCATGAAATGGTAGTGGTACAATGTACCCCTTACCAATTCACATAGGGGGGGCTGGGATCTGGGGGTCCCCTTTGTTAAAGGGGTCTTCCAGATTCCGATAAGCCCCCTGCCCGCAGACCCCCACAACCACCGGGCAAGGGTTGTGGGGATGAGGCCCTTGTCCCCATCAACATGGGGACATCCTCCCCATGTTGAGGGCATGTGGCCTGGTACGGTTCAGGAGGGAGGGGGGGCCGCTCTCTCATCCCCCCCTCTTCCCCTGTGGCTGGCCAGGTTGCGTGCTCGGATAAGAGGTCTGGTATGGATTTTTAGGGGGACTCCACGCCATTTTTTTTTAAATTTGGGGTGGAGTTCCCCTTAAAATCCATGCCAGATCTGAAGGGCCTGGAATGGATATTTGGGGGAACCCCACATCAATTTTTTTTTAATTTGCGGCGGGGTTCCCCTTAATATCCATTCCAGACCTGAAGGGCCTGGTAATTGAATTCTGGGGAACCCCCACGCTTTTTTTTTTTTTTTTATCAATGACTTTTGTATGTATTGCCGGGAGCCGACAATTCATTAATAGCCGCGAGTGAGTTTTAAATGACTTTTTTTCTTTCAAAAATGACATTTTTTGCAGGGACAGTTCTAAGCACGGGAAACATGCGCCACTTTACATGCATATCATACACACCCCCCAGGTACGAAATTTAAAGGAATATTTCACTTTTATTTTTCCATTTTAAGCATTATTAAAATCACTGCTCCCGAAAAAACGGCCGTTTTTAAAACTTCTTTTTGCATTGATACATGTCCCCTGGGGCAGGACCCGGGTCCCCAAACACTTTTTAGGACAATAACTTGCATATTAGCCTTTATAATTAGCACTTTAGATTTCGAACGTTCGAGTCCATTGTATTTAATAGGGTTCTAAAGTTCACACAAACATTTTGTCTGTTCGCAGGTTCTGGTGCGAACCGAACAGGGCGGTGTTCGGCTCATCCCTGTTGATGATGCTGGCACTGTTGTCTCCCCTGTTGGGGCCTTGCCAAGGGAAGCCTCCCTTTCTCCCCTCTGGTGGCTTGTCTGCTGGCTTGCTCTGTGCCTTTTTCCTGTGAATTTAATTAGATACTGTATCTTAATTATTGCTCCAAAAATGTGGAGTCTGAAATAATACGTTTATTCAAACATATATGCATTAACAGAAAAATATAAATTAGTTACCACATCAAGGTTTTAGAAAAAAAAAAACATTACAAATCAGCTAATTCCAACATAAAGATACTTACTACAGTCATGAATTTTGCTTACTTCTTTTGATAATGATGCAGTGAATGGAGTCCAACTGTTCTTTCTCTCTGTGTTTTAAATCAGGCCATCTTTTCCTAATTTGATCTTTCGTTCGTTGTACGCCATATTCACGATCCAATACCGCGATGACCTTCTCCAAAATATAGTCTTTATGGCTGTTGGGCCTGTCATAGTTCTCCTGCTTACAATCGTAGTCATACTTGTCAAAGATCCTCACCATCTCCACCATCTTCCCCTTGCTCATGGGGGTGGCCTTGTGTTTTATATATTCACCACCGCGGGGCCTGTTCGTTTTCGGTGTGGCATCCATCTTGTTCTCCCTCACGAATGTTCCACCGTTATGTCGCATGCAGGAAAAAGTATGTTGGCACGCCCCAGCGTCATGACGTACTGAGAGCGGAGTTTGACGCATGCGCAGGGTATAAAAATCCCTAACGACCGTTCGCCGTTCCGGACGCTGGAACGTAACCTTTGGGAAACGAAACTCAGACAATTGCATAGTCAAAAGAAAGGTACGTGACAACTTTGTGACAGTGTCAGTAATCCTAAGTGATTGCTAAATACTCAAAAGTAAATTGTAAATAATATATACTACAAAAAGTGAACAATTATAATCAGTCCACCTTTCAACAGTGGTGTTGACGCTAGATGCATGAAACCAACATCACCATCAGATACACCACGGTGAACATAAAGACACCCAGAAACAAAGTGTAGTGTCAAACTAATTATATGTTAGTATACAAAAAATACAAGACTGTATCATTAAGACCACAGTTTAGTGCAATACATCTATACACATTGATAAGATCCAAATGTGATAAGTGCACGTTAGCTCCAGATAGAAGCTCCAATCTGCAGCTGCAGATACCTATCTCTGCCAGATAGCAACACAGTCCAAAATTAGTATGCACACAGACAGTAAAAAACAGTCTTCTTCATAAAATTCAAAAGTAAACGTTCTGCTCTTCATTTAGATGTCAGTGTCCCCCACATGTGTCCCCACTCACCAGATCCTTTAACCCCTACAGGGGTAAACAGCTCAAAGGGATATCCGGATCACACGTCCACAGGGGAGATATCAGCTGGGCTAGTTCTTCCTATAATTTCTGAAGTTCCGTGGAAGGGAGGATTCCCAATTACCTCATAGGTGCAGACAAAAAGAGAGAGAGGCTTCCATAGTGCAGATGAAAAAAACTTCCGGCTTTATTAAAAAAATATATTTAAAAACATACAATGCAGCAAAGTCTGCAATAGACAAGCTACACGCCAAAGGAACAAACAAAAACGAACAGCACAGCAGTCCTCAATTTGGTCAGTACCAGCTGGTAACGCTGCATGCGTTCCAAATGCGTTCCAGCAGTACTTCCGGATCAGCGTGGTATGCGTATGACGTAGCTCCGCCTTACGCGTTTCGTCATAGGACTTCGTCTAGAGGCGGTACCACGCTACGCTATCTCCACGCTTAAGAAGGGAGAGCATCACTCTAAGCCCTCCTAAGCCCTCCTATGACGAAACGCGTAAGGCGGAGCTACGTCATACGCATACCACGCTGATCCGGAAGTACTGCTGGAACGCATTTGGAACGCATGCAGCGTTACCAGCTGGTACTGACCAAATTGAGGACTGCTGTGCTGTTCGTTTTTGTTTGTTCCTTTGGCGTGTAGCTTGTCTATTGCAGACTTTGCTGCATTGTATGTTTTTAAATATATTTTTTTAATAAAGCCGGAAGTTTTTTTCATCTGCACTATGGAAGCCTCTCTCTCTTTTTGTCTGCACCTATGAGGTAATTGGGAATCCTCCCTTCCACGGAACTTCAGAAATTATAGGAAGAACTAGCCCAGCTGATATCTCCCCTGTGGACGTGTGATCCGGATATCCCTTTGAGCTGTTTACCCTTGTAGGGGTTAAAGGATCTGGTGAGTGGGGACACATGTGGGGGACACTGACATCTAAATGAAGAGCAGAACATTTACTTTTGAATTTTATGAAGAAGGCTGTTTTTTACTGTCTGTGTGCATACTAATTTTGGACTGTGTTGCTATCTGGCAGAGATAGGTATCTGCAGCTGCAGATTGGAGCTTCTATCTGGAGCTAACGTGCACTTATCACATTTGGATCTTATCAATGTGTATAGATGTATTGCACTAAACTGTGGTCTTAATGATACAGTCTTGTATTTTTTGTATACTAACATATAATTCGTTTGACACTACACTTTGTTTCTGGGTGTCTTTATGTTCACCGTGGTGTATCTGATGGTGATGTTGGTTTCATGCATCTAGTGTCAACACCACTGTTGAAAGGTGGACTGATTATAATTGTTCACTTTTTGTAGTATATATTATTTACAATTTACTTTTGAGTATTTAGCAATCACTTAGGATTACTGACCCTTTCATTAGGGTTAGGGAGCAGCGCCATACCCCAATTAAATATACTTCTTTACTGTTAGGATCTTTTTTAAAGGTCCCATTAGGGGGGCTGCAGCTCTTCACATTTATTTATTTTGTTCACTGCGAGGTGTCACACCCTTGCACTACATCTTAAGCGCAGGTACACTATTTTTATTTTATTTTATAACTTTGTGACAGTGTGTGCAATGGACACATAGCATAAACATTCATTGAGTGCTGGGGCAGTTAGAAAAAGTGTACTAATGCCTATTGGATGCGCATTGAGCAGCGTCTCATGTGCATGGAGCCTAATAACAAGATTTTAATTACCTAAAGGCAGGGCTGCCAACAGGGGGGAACAGGCAGTACACCTAAAAGGGTCCAGGAGGCAGGGCCGCCATCATGAATTTCGGGGCCCCTTACACAGCTTCAGGCATGGGCCCCCTGTAGCAGAGGAGCACCGAGGGTGGGTTTGCGGCCGCGGCAAAATGTTGAGGTCAAGGGGCTTTGGGTGCTGACGAACCCCCCAAAAAAAAAAAAGGGGGGTTACCATCCGGGGCCCTGGGGAACTCTTGGCCCCTTACAGGTGTACTGCCTGTACCCCCCTGATGGCGGACCTGCCTGGAGGTACCCAGGGCACAGGATGGAATCACACCCTTTTAATTTACTTGATCATCAGCATCCAAAGGCAACGCAATCTCAAATAATAGATGCATCAGCAGCCCCTGCTTTTAAAAAACGGGCGGAAGGCCACCCCCCCGGTTCACCTAGGCTCCAGGGGGCACATGCCTGAAGCTGGTTAAGGGGAGCAAAAATTTATGATGGCGGGCCTGCATAAAGGGCTATATTTTAAGAAGGTTATGAGCTAGAAGCTAAAAAAAGATTGGTTTGTCTTGTGTTCTTTCTTGCAGCCATCTGATCACATTTGCTAAACAATAAAGGGGACAGTTCTGAATAGCCCAGAATTCATGGCTGACTTCATAGAAAACTATCGTAATCACGCCTGTCTGTGGCAGGTGAAACATAAGGACTATTCAAATAAAAACAAAAGGCAGGCAGCAATCGATGAATTGGTGGAATTGACGAAGACTGTGTACCCCAGGGCAGATGAGACAATTGTGAAGACAAAAATTGGAGGCCTCAGGAGTATGTTCAACAGGGAGGTCAAGAAGATCAAGGAATCGAAGAGATCGGGAGCAGCAGCAGAAGACGTTTATGTCCCCAAGCTGTGGTACTTCTCAAGCCTGGGATTTTTGAAGGACCAGACTGTGCCACGCAGGCATATTTCAACGCTACCCTCAACACTTCCCTCCACATCAGCTGAGGCCACTGATACTGAGGCGGATCCTACACAAGAGGAAGAGGAGGAGGAGGAGCTCAGCTTGCCACAGGTATAACATTGTACAAAATATACAATATTTTTGAAAGTGAGGTAAATGTGTTGTTATGATGCCTCAAAAATTGGGCACGAAATTCAGTGATTAGAAATTAGAAGAAACAAAAATTAGGAAAGTAGACATTTAAAAAATAAGGATAAATGCTGGAGTCACAATGATAAGCTTTGCTTTTTGAAGACATTCGATTTTTGAGAAACAAAGGATGCTAAAATGTGTTGTGAAAATGTGTCCTACTACTAAATATTTTATTAATTATGTTGATTTTTCAGACCCAGGAAACGTTGGCACAAGACGAGGCCAGGCCCAGCAGCCAAAGCACTGAGTCCAAAGTGCCTATCCTGCGCCCTCCTACCAAAAGGGGCAGGAAGAGGCACCACCTTGATGAGGCCACTGCAGAGTTCCTTCATCGGGCTACTGCTGTCATCACCACGGCACCCGATAGTGCCGAAGGATTTGGATGCTTTACAGCCAACAAGCTGAGGGAGGTGGATGTTGAGCAAAGGGAGCTATGTGAGGGGCTCATCATCCAGCTCCTCAGCAAGGCAAGGAAACAGGAGCTAACCCCGAAAACACATCTGTGTGATTTGGAGCACACAGCTTCTCAAATTCAAACCTACCCACCCCATCCAAACTACCCACCCCATCCAAACTACCCACCCCAGCAACATGGGGGTCAGTGGCCACATCAAACCCAGGATCCCCAACAAGGCCAGTGGTCTGGGGAGTTTAGGGGCTACTAAACATTTAGTTGGATTTAGGAGTCTAATTTTTGTTTTAATAAGCATTTTTAGGGGGTCACCCATAAAAAAAATATATTATTGGAGTTGTGTAGGTAATGCACACTCTACCAAAAGGGCCTCAGCTGATGTGGATGGAAGTGTGGAAAGCAATGTACGTGGTTCAGTCTGGTATGCCACAAACACCAGCCCCTTGCTGGAGTACCACAGCCTGGGGACAGATAGGTCTTCTGCTGCTGCTCCCCATCTTTTTTATTTCACAAGCTTCTTTGAGCTCCCTGTTGAATGTACTCCTCTGGTGACCAATTACAACATTTCTTTTATCTTTGTATGCCCTGGGGTACAGAGGCCTCGCCATTTCCACCATTTGATCGATTGCTGCCTTCCTGTTTATAGAATTATAGTATATGCCATTAGTATTTATGTTTTCTTTGATTTAATAAAAATAAAAAAAATGCTTGCCCAAATATGAATTTTGTCTTTTATCCTAATATTTTTTTTTTGGGAGTAGGCAGGTAAATTTCGAAAAATATTAAGGGACACAAATATAGTAGCTTATAGTTTCAGCATCAAATACATAGGGGATAATGTAGTTGTGCTAAATAGAAACAATATAGAATATATATTATATGATTCTCAAATATTAAACCCAAAAAGATTCAAGAAAGAGGAAACACGTTGTTTTAAATTAATTCCGTAGGGACCTACAGATAAAATGCTTTTTGGATTTTTAGGGCATTGGAAACAATACTAAAAATGAGCGCTGTATTCAAATAGTTCATAATTGCCGCGTCACGAATGTGATATCTCCAGAACGAACGCTAGTTTTACAAGATTGAAGGCTCCCGGCTGTTCATTGCTTTGGAGCATGCGCGTTCGTACCTAGGACAAAAGTCTGATGGTTTTCTGTACACACGGTCAGACTTTGCTCCATCGGATTTTTGTTGGGCAAAAGTTTGTCCGTTTGAAGACCCAACTTTTGTCCGATGAAAAGAAAAAAAAATTAAGTTTGTCCGATGGAGCGTACACACGGTTGGGTTGTTGGTCCAACTTGCTCAAAACAAAGTTTGTTGGGCAAAAGTCCGACCGTGTGTATGGGGCTTTAGACTTGCTAAATCTTCTCTGTGAATGACAGAACACCCTTCCCCTATGTTATGAAGATAATGGTAGGGCAAGGTGTTCTGTAGTCCAATTCAAGATTAATCGGACAATGGTGACCATGCTGCACCTTCATAGATACAGCACAACAAGTAAGCGCTGTCACTTTAGGACAAAAAGTATATTACTGCCAGGATCAGCAGGTGAAAATATAAGGAAAAAAGCAAAAAATTTATGTAGTCACCTCACATAAGTCTGGTAAGCTGCAATATTTTATATTTTTGTTCTTGGTTTTACTTACACTTTAATTGTTCTATGCTGTATAATCACACATGCTTTCTTTGCATTGGGAATGTAACACATTGTACATGCTTAGTGTAGCTTAATGCATTTTAAGTGTGTTTGCATGTAACAGTAAAGACCTGATGTACAGGTTCCCATGAGTAAAGTATAAAACAAGAGAGTCAAAATTTTAGTATACCACTTCTTTCTAAATAGACCCTATAGTGTTTGGGTGGGTTACATCTGGTTGCCCTTGTTTTCCACAGTTCTAAATTATACCGATAGGTTAATTGGTCAAAAACCGTGTGCTGGAAAGGATTAATATAATGGTTAGCTGCTCAGTGCAAATATTCTGCAGAATATTAGTGTTATTGGAATTTATAAAATACATCTTAACCACTTCAGCCCCGGACCATTTGTCAGCTTAAAGACCAGAGGCCTTTTTACAATTTGGCACTGCGCTGTTTTAACTGGTAATTGTGCGGTCATGCAATGTTGTACCCAAACAAAATTTGTAAAATTTGCGTCCTTTTTTTCCCACAAATAGAGCTTTCTTTTGATGGTATTTGATTGCCTCTGCGATTTTTATTTTTTGCGATACCAATGGAAAAACCGAAAATTTTGAAAAAAAAAGATATTTTCTACTTTTTGTTATAAGAAAAATCTAATAAACTCAATTTTAGTCATACATATAGGCCAAAATGTATTCAGCCACATGTATTTAGTAAAAAAAATGTCAATAAGCGTATATTTATTGGTTTGCGCAAAAGTTATAGCGTCTACAAACTAGGGTACATTTTCTGGAATTTACACAGCTTTTAATTTATGACTGCCTATCTCATTTCTTGAGGTGCTAAAATGGCAGGGCAGTACAAAACCCCCCAAATGACCCTATTTTGGAAAGTAGACAACCCAAGGAAATAAATTGCTGAGAGGCATGTTGAGCCCATTGAATATTTTTTTTTTTTGTCCCAAGTGATTGAATAATGACAAAAAAAAAAAATATTTTTACAAAAAGTTGTCACTAAATGATATATTGCTCACACATGCCATGGTTATATGTGGAATTCCACCCCAAAATACATTTTGCTGCTTCTCCTGAGTACAGGGACACCACATGTGTGGGACTTTTTGGGAGCCTAGCCGCGTACGGGGCCCCGAAACCAAGCACCGCCTTCAGGATTTCTAAGGGCGCAAATTTTTGATTTCACTCCACACTAGGGATGAGCTTTGTGTTCGAGTCGAATCCATGTTCGACTCGAACATCGGCTGTTCGCCAAATTGCGAACATTATGGGCCGTTCGCGCCAAATTCGAGTGGCGCGTCACGGCCAATAATTCACTGCGGCATCGCAGTGCATTGCTGGCTGATGATTGGCCAAGCATGCACTATGACCCGCATGCTTTGGCCAATCACAGCGCAGAAAAAACGGAGAGCCGTAATTGGCCAAAGCCAGGGTGGCTTTGGCCAATTATGGCTCAGGGAGTTTAGTACACGCCCCACACTATATAAGGTCGCCGGCTCGGCGGCCTTGTGTAGTGTGTTGGAGTTGTGAAATTAGAGTTTACAGAGACAGACAGGGTCATTTATATTAAGTTAGATAGAGCAGGCAGGCGAGTCAGTTAGCTGCAGTTACAGTGTGTAGAGGATATATATGCATCCTAGGTGTTGTGTATATATATTTATACACTGTATTTAGTTTAGCTAGATCCGTTCCTGGTTTTCTCTATTCTGTGTCAGGCAGGCAGGTGATTGTGCTAGCTGCGGACAGTCAGTGTTTCACTTAGTGTACTGTGTCCTTTGCATAGCGTTCACTAGACATGTGCACAACATAAAAATTTGTTTAGTTTGGTTTAGTTTCTGTGCGTTTCCGTTGATTTGTATTGATTCGTAATTTTGTAAGACAGGGGTTATCGTATTCGGACTCTTTCGTATTTCCGTAAGGGTTATTTTTCTGTTGATTCGTTTTTCCGTTAGCCTAATTTTCCTTGATTTGAAATTCGTATTTACGTGATATTTTATATTCGGCCGTGTTCGTATTTTAGCAAGAACTATATTTTCGTTGATTTGTAATGATTCGTATTTTCGTGTCTAATTTACGTTGATTGGAAAATCGTACTTTTGTAGATTTAATTACTGTACATTCGTACTTTCGTTAGAATACATTTTCCGTTTATTCAAAACACTACTCGTCGTAATTTTGTAATTTGTACTTTCGTGAGATTGGCTGGCTCATTTATTTGTACTTTCGTAACATTGTTTTCGTAGTTTAGTAATCGGGGCATAATTCGTAATTTTACATAATGTGTCAGAATAGGAGAAAACAAAAATATGTCAGAGATATTACAAAATACAAATATAGAAATTAGAATCTAGACAGTATGCTTAAGAAACAAAGAATTTCTCTCTCACAAGTCACAACTTTACTCACAAATCCAACAGAACAGTGCAACCTACGCAACCACAACCTGGACTATGGATGGAATGCACTGCAGTCTAACACAGAAAAACACACAAGGGAATAAGAAACAAGCTCATTGGGGAAAGAGACAACCTCTTCAGGGGAAGGAGCAAGCTTATTGGCCATTGGCCAACGTCCAGAACTAATTCAGAACTAACAAAATTGAATTTACGTTTTTTCAAATTTTCGTTGTTTTAATTTGCGTTTTCCGAAGATTCGTAATTTTTTTTATTCGTTCATTTTGATTTTATTTAAAATGGATCTTTGTTCGTTATTTTCGTTGTTTTTTTTTTACGTTTTCCTGAATATTCGTAATTTCGCGTAATTATTTTTTGATCTTTGTTCGGTATTTTCGTTGTTTTTATGTTTTCGTTTTTTACTTTTTCGTATTTTGGCTGTTTCAAATTTACTCAATTCGTATTTTCGTTGTTTTCCATATTCGTTCTTTTGGATAATTCGTTGTTCGTTTGTAATTTTATCAAACCGTTCGTTTATTCGCATGTTTACGAATCAACGAATATAACAAATTTTGACGAATAACAAATTCGTAACTAAACGAATTGCACATGTCTAGCGTTCACCTAAAGCTTACCTGAATACAGTTAGTGAGTGACTAATAGTGGTGTTCTCATAATTAAACCACAGGCAGAGAGCTGCAAGTATTTTCAGTGCACTGTGTCCCTCTCTGCACAGTTTTCACCTAAAACTAACTGCTGCTGCTGCTGCTTTTCCCATACTAACACCACAGCAGGCAGTTGATTCTGATAGCTGCATTATCAGTACAGACAAATATATATATATATATATATAAATACATCCCATCTTTGTGCAGCTACATCTCACTGCAGGCCATTAGTATGTCTGGAAGGCAAACAAGGAGAGGCAGACAGTCACGAGGCAATAAAAGAGGGCAAGCAGGCTCTGTGTCTAGAGTAGGGATGAGCTTCGTGTTCGAGTCGAACATACGTTCGACTCGAACATCGGCTGTTCGATCGTTCGACGAAGATCGAACGATTTGGGCCGTTCGCGCCAAATTCGAGTGACGCGAACGGCCCACAATGCACTATGCCATCGCAGTGTCATCCAGGCGCTGTGATTGGCCAAGCATGCACTGTGACCCCGCATGCTTGGCCAATCACAGCGCCGGCAGCGAGGAGAGCAATGATTGGCCACAGGCAGGATGCCTGTGGCCAATTATTGCTGAGGGTGTTTAGTACACGCCCCACACTATAAAAGGCCGCCAGCACGGCGGCTTAGTGTAGTGTGTTCCGGAGCAGGGAAAGACAAGCATAGGCAGGGACAGTGACATTTATTTCTTTCTTGCTTAACCTGGATTCCTTTAGTTTAGGGAAAGAGAAGGATAGGTAGGGAGAGTGTCAGTGTGTTTTACTGTGTGAGTCCTTGTTTCTAGGGACAAAGAAGGAAAGTGAGGGGATTTCTCCTTGTGCTATAGTGTGCTTTAAAAAAACATTTTTTCTAGGGACAGAAAACTGTAGGTAGGGAGAGTGTCAGTTTCTTTCACTGTGCCAGTCCTTGTTTCTAGGGACAAAGAAGGAAAGTGAGGGGATTTCTCCTTGTGCTATAGTGTGCTTTAAAAAAACATTTTTTCTAGGGACAGAAAACTGTAGTTAGGGAGAGTGTCAGTTTCTGTCACTGTGCCAGTCCTTGTTTCTAGGGACAAAGAAGGAAAGTGAGGGGATTTCTCCTTGTGCTATAGTGTGCTTTAAAAAAACATTTTTTCTAGGGACAGAAAACTGTAGGTAGGGAGAGTGTCAGTTTCTTTCACTGTGCCAGTCCTTGTTTCTAGGGACAAAGAAGGAAAGTGAGGGGATTTCTCCTTGTGCTATAGTGTGCTTTAAAAAAACATTTTTTCTAGGGACAGAAAACTGTAGGTAGGGAGAGTGTCAGTTTCTTTCACTGTGCCAGTCCTTGTTTCTAGGGACAAAGAAGGAAAGTGAGGGGATTTCTCCTTGTGCTATAGTGTGCTTTAAAAAAACATTTTTTCTAGGGACAGAAAACTGTAGGTAGGGAGAGTGTCAGTTTCTTTCACTGTGCCAGTCCTTGTTTCTAGGGACAAAGAAGGAAAGTGAGGGGATTTCTCCTTGTGCTATAGTGTGCTTTAAAAAAACATTTTTTCTAGGGACAGAAAACTGTAGGTAGGGAGAGTGTCAGTTTCTTTCACTGTGCCAGTCCTTGTTTCTAGGGACAAAGAAGGAAAGCGAGGGGATTTCTCCTTGTGCTATAGTGTGCTTTAAAAAAACATTTTTTCTAGGGACAGAAAACTGTAGGTAGGGAGAGTGTCAGTTTCTTTCACTGTGCCAGTCCTTGTTTCTAGGGACAAAGAAGGAAAGCGAGGGGATTTCTCCTTGTGCTATAGTGTGCTTTAAAAAAACATTTTTTCTAGGGACAGAAAACTGTAGGTAGGGAGAGTGTCAGTTTCTTTCACTGTGCCAGTCCTTGTTTCTAGGGACAAAGAAGGAAAGTGAGGGGATTTCTCCTTGTGCTATAGTGTGCTTTAAAAAAACATTTTTTCTAGGGACAGAAAACTGTAGGTAGGGAGAGTGTCAGTTTCTTTCACTGTGCCAGTCCTTGTTTCTAGGGACAAAGAAGGAAAGTGAGGGGATTTCTCCTTGTGCTATAGTGTGCTTTAAAAAAACATTTTTTCTAGGGACAGAAAACTGTAGGTAGGGAGAGTGTCAGTTTCTTTCACTGTGCCAGTCCTTGTTTCTAGGGACAAAGAAGGAAAGCGAGGGGATTTCTCCTTGTGCTATAGTGTGCTTTAAAAAAACATTTTTTCTAGGGACAGAAAACTGTAGGTAGGGAGAGTGTCAGTTTCTTTCACTGTGCCAGTCCTTGTTTCTAGGGACAAAGAAGGAAAGCGAGGGGATTTCTCCTTGTGCTATAGTGTGCTTTAAAAAAACATTTTTTCTAGGGACAGAAAACTGTAGGTAGGGAGAGTGTCAGTTTCTTTCACTGTGCCAGTCCTTGTTTCTAGGGACAAAGAAGGAAAGTGAGGGGATTTCTCCTTGTGCTATAGTGTGCTTTAAAAAAACATTTTTTCTAGGGACAGAAAACTGTAGGTAGGGAGAGTGTCAGTTTCTTTCACTGTGCCAGTCCTTGTTTCTAGGGACAAAGAAGGAAAGTGAGGGGATTTCTCCTTGTGCTATAGTGTGCTTTAAAAAAACATTTTTTCTAGGGACAGAAAACTGTAGGTAGGGAGAGTGTCAGTTTCTTTCACTGTGCCAGTCCTTGTTTCTAGGGACAAAGAAGGAAAGTGAGGGGATTTCTCCTTGTGCTATAGTGTGCTTTAAAAAAACATTTTTTCTAGGGACAGAAAACTGTAGGTAGGGAGAGTGTCAGTTTCTTTCACTGTGCCAGTCCTTGTTTCTAGGGACAAAGAAGGAAAGTGAGGGGATTTCTCCTTGTGCTATAGTGTGCTTTAAAAAAACATTTTTTCTAGGGACAGAAAACTGTAGGTAGGGAGAGTGTCAGTTTCTTTCACTGTGCCAGTCCTTGTTTCTAGGGACAAAGAAGGAAAGTGAGGGGATTTCTCCTTGTGCTATAGTGTGCTTTAAAAAAACATTTTTTCTAGAGACAGAAAACTGTAGGTAGGGAGAGTGTCAGTTTCTTTCACTGTGCCAGTCCTTGTTTCTAGGGACAAAGAAGGAAAGTGAGGGGATTTCTCCTTGTGCTATAGTGTGCTTTAAAAAAACATTTTTTCTAGGGACAGAAAA
This sequence comes from Rana muscosa, assembly GCA_029206835.1. Lineage (NCBI taxonomy): Eukaryota > Metazoa > Chordata > Amphibia > Anura > Ranidae > Rana > Rana muscosa. The sequence goes on from JARGYO010005626.1 coordinate 19,092,264, forward strand.
CTGTAGGTAGGGAGAGTGTCAGTTTCTTTCACTGTGCCAGTCCTTGTTTCTAGGGACAAAGAAGGAAAGTGAGGGGATTTCTCCTTGTGCTATAGTGTGCTTTAAAAAAACATTTTTTCTAGGGACAGAAAACTGTAGGTAGGGAGAGTGTCAGTTTCTTTCACTGTGCCAGTCCTTGTTTCTAGGGACAAAGAAGGAAAGTGAGGGGATTTCTCCTTGTGCTATAGTGTGCTTTAAAAAAACATTTTTTCTAGGGACAGAAAACTGTAGGTAGGGAGAGTGTCAGTTTCTTTCACTGTGCCAGTCCTTGTTTCTAGGGACAAAGAAGGAAAGTGAGGGGATTTCTCCTTGTGCTATAGTGTGCTTTAAAAAAACATTTTTTCTAGGGACAGAAAACTGTAGGTAGGGAGAGTGTCAGTTTCTTTCACTGTGCCAGTCCTTGTTTCTAGGGACAAAGAAGGAAAGTGAGGGGATTTCTCCTTGTGCTATAGTGTGCTTTAAAAAAACATTTTTTCTAGGGACAGAAAACTGTAGGTAGGGAGAGTGTCAGTTTCTTTCACTGTGCCAGTCCTTGTTTCTAGGGACAAAGAAGGAAAGTGAGGGGATTTCTCCTTGTGCTATAGTGTGCTTTAAAAAAACATTTTTTCTAGGGACAGAAAACTGTAGGTAGGGAGAGTGTCAGTTTCTTTCACTGTGCCAGTCCTTGTTTCTAGGGACAAAGAAGGAAAGTGAGGGGATTTCTCCTTGTGCTATAGTGTGCTTTAAAAAAACATTTTTTCTAGGGACAGAAAACTGTAGGTAGGGAGAGTGTCAGTTTCTTTCACTGTGCCAGTCCTTGTTTCTAGGGACAAAGAAGGAAAGCGAGGGGATTTCTCCTTGTGCTATAGTGTGCTTTAAAAAAACATTTTTTCTAGGGACAGAAAACTGTAGGTAGGGAGAGTGTCAGTTTCTTTCACTGTGCCAGTCCTTGTTTCTAGGGACAAAGAAGGAAAGCGAGGGGATTTCTCCTTGTGCTATAGTGTGCTTTAAAAAAACATTTTTTCTAGGGACAGAAAACTGTAGGTAGGGAGAGTGTCAGTTTCTTTCACTGTGCCAGTCCTTGTTTCTAGGGACAAAGAAGGAAAGTGAGGGGATTTCTCCTTGTGCTATAGTGTGCTTTAAAAAAACATTTTTTCTAGGGACAGAAAACTGTAGGTAGGGAGAGTGTCAGTTTCTTTCACTGTGCCAGTCCTTTTTTCTAGGGACAAAGAAGGAAAGTGAGGGGATTTCTCCTTGTGCTATAGTGTGCTTTAAAAAAACATTTTTTCTAGGGACAGAAAACTGTAGGTAGGGAGAGTGTCAGTTTCTTTCACTGTGCCAGTCCTTGTTTCTAGGGACAAAGAAGGAAAGCGAGGGGATTTCTCCTTGTGCTATAGTGTGCTTTAAAAAAACATTTTTTCTAGGGACAGAAAACTGTAGGTAGGGAGAGTGTCAGTTTCTTTCACTGTGCCAGTCCTTGTTTCTAGGGACAAAGAAGGAAAGCGAGGGGATTTCTCCTTGTGCTATAGTGTGCTTTAAAAAAACATTTTTTCTAGGGACAGAAAACTGTAGGTAGGGAGAGTGTCAGTTTCTTTCACTGTGCCAGTCCTTGTTTCTAGGGACAAAGAAGGAAAGCGAGGGGATTTCTCCTTGTGCTATAGTGTGCTTTAAAAAAACATTTTTTCTAGGGACAGAAAACTGTAGGTAGGGAGAGTGTCAGTTTCTTTCACTGTGCCAGTCCTTGTTTCTAGGGACAAAGAAGGAAAGTGAGGGGATTTCTCCTTGTGCTATAGTGTGCTTTAAAAAAACATTTTTTCTAGGGACAGAAAACTGTAGGTAGGGAGAGTGTCAGTTTCTTTCACTGTGCCAGTCCTTGTTTCTAGGGACAAAGAAGGAAAGCGAGGGGATTTCTCCTTGTGCTATAGTGTGCTTTAAAAAAACATTTTTTCTAGGGACAGAAAACTGTAGGTAGGGAGAGTGTCAGTTTCTTTCACTGTGCCAGTCCTTGTTTCTAGGGACAAAGAAGGAAAGCGAGGGGATTTCTCCTTGTGCTATAGTGTGCTTTAAAAAAACATTTTTTCTAGGGACAGAAAACTGTAGGTAGGGAGAGTGTCAGTTTCTTTCACTGTGCCAGTCCTTGTTTCTAGGGACAAAGAAGGAAAGTGAGGGGATTTCTCCTTGTGCTATAGTGTGCTTTAAAAAAACATTTTTTCTAGGGACAGAAAACTGTAGGTAGGGAGAGTGTCAGTTTCTTTCACTGTGCCAGTCCTTGTTTCTAGGGACAAAGAAGGAAAGTGAGGGGATTTCTCCTTGTGCTATAGTGTGCTTTAAAAAAACATTTTTTCTAGGGACAGAAAACTGTAGGTAGGGAGAGTGTCAGTTTCTTTCACTGTGCCAGTCCTTGTTTCTAGGGACAAAGAAGGAAAGTGAGGGGATTTCTCCTTGTGCTATAGTGTGCTTTAAAAAAACATTTTTTCTAGGGACAGAAAACTGTAGGTAGGGAGAGTGTCAGTTTCTTTCACTGTGCCAGTCCTTGTTTCTAGGGACAAAGAAGGAAAGTGAGGGGATTTCTCCTTGTGCTATAGTGTGCTTTAAAAAAACATTTTTTCTAGGGACAGAAAACTGTAGGTAGGGAGAGTGTCAGTTTCTTTCACTGTGCCAGTCCTTGTTTCTAGGGACAAAGAAGGAAAGTGAGGGGATTTCTCCTTGTGCTATAGTGTGCTTTAAAAAAACATTTTTTCTAGAGACAGAAAACTGTAGGTAGGGAGAGTGTCAGTTTCTTTCACTGTGCCAGTCCTTGTTTCTAGGGACAAAGAAGGAAAGTGAGGGGATTTCTCCTTGTGCTATAGTGTGCTTTAAAAAAACATTTTTTCTAGGGACAGAAAACTGTAGGTAGGGAGAGTGTCAGTTTCTTTCACTGTGCCAGTCCTTGTTTCTAGGGACAAAGAAGGAAAGTGAGGGGATTTCTCCTTGTGCTATAGTGTGCTTTAAAAAAACATTTTTTCTAGGGACAGAAAACTGTAGGTAGGGAGAGTGTCAGTTTCTTTCACTGTGCCAGTCCTTGTTTCTAGGGACAAAGAAGGAAAGTGAGGGGATTTCTCCTTGTGCTATAGTGTGCTTTAAAAAAACATTTTTTCTAGGGACAGAAAACTGTAGGTAGGGAGAGTGTCAGTTTCTTTCACTGTGCCAGTCCTTGTTTCTAGGGACAAAGAAGGAAAGTGAGGGGATTTCTCCTTGTGCTATAGTGTGCTTTAAAAAAACATTTTTTCTAGGGACAGAAAACTGTAGGTAGGGAGAGTGTCAGTTTCTTTCACTGTGCCAGTCCTTGTTTCTAGGGACAAAGAAGGAAAGTGAGGGGATTTCTCCTTGTGCTATAGTGTGCTTTAAAAAAACATTTTTTCTAGGGACAGAAAACTGTAGGTAGGGAGAGTGTCAGTTTCTTTCACTGTGCCAGTCCTTGTTTCTAGGGACAAAGAAGGAAAGTGAGGGGATTTCTCCTTGTGCTATAGTGTGCTTTAAAAAAACATTTTTTCTAGGGACAGAAAACTGTAGGTAGGGAGAGTGTCAGTTTCTTTCACTGTGCCAGTCCTTGTTTCTAGGGACAAAGAAGGAAAGTGAGGGGATTTCTCCTTGTGCTATAGTGTGCTTTAAAAAAACATTTTTTCTAGGGACAGAAAACTGTAGGTAGGGAGAGTGTCAGTTTCTTTCACTGTGCCAGTCCTTGTTTCTAGGGACAAAGAAGGAAAGCGAGGGGATTTCTCCTTGTGCTATAGTGTGCTTTAAAAAAACATTTTTTCTAGGGACAGAAAACTGTAGGTAGGGAGAGTGTCAGTTTCTTTCACTGTGCCAGTCCTTGTTTCTAGGGACAAAGAAGGAAAGCGAGGGGATTTCTCCTTGTGCTATAGTGTGCTTTAAAAAAACATTTTTTCTAGGGACAGAAAACTGTAGGTAGGGAGAGTGTCAGTTTCTTTCACTGTGCCAGTCCTTGTTTCTAGGGACAAAGAAGGAAAGTGAGGGGATTTCTCCTTGTGCTATAGTGTGCTTTAAAAAAACATTTTTTCTAGGGACAGAAAACTGTAGGTAGGGAGAGTGTCAGTTTCTTTCACTGTGCCAGTCCTTGTTTCTAGGGACAAAGAAGGAAAGTGAGGGGATTTCTCCTTGTGCTATAGTGTGCTTTAAAAAAACATTTTTTCTAGGGACAGAAAACTGTAGGTAGGGAGAGTGTCAGTTTCTTTCACTGTGCCAGTCCTTGTTTCTAGGGACAAAGAAGGAAAGCGAGGGGATTTCTCCTTGTGCTATAGTGTGCTTTAAAAAAACATTTTTTCTAGGGACAGAAAACTGTAGGTAGGGAGAGTGTCAGTTTCTTTCACTGTGCCAGTCCTTGTTTCTAGGGACAAAGAAGGAAAGCGAGGGGATTTCTCCTTGTGCTATAGTGTGCTTTAAAAAAACATTTTTTCTAGGGACAGAAAACTGTAGGTAGGGAGAGTGTCAGTTTCTTTCACTGTGCCAGTCCTTGTTTCTAGGGACAAAGAAGGAAAGCGAGGGGATTTCTCCTTGTGCTATAGTGTGCTTTAAAAAAACATTTTTTCTAGGGACAGAAAACTGTAGGTAGGGAGAGTGTCAGTTTCTTTCACTGTGCCAGTCCTTGTTTCTAGGGACAAAGAAGGAAAGTGAGGGGATTTCTCCTTGTGCTATAGTGTGCTTTAAAAAAACATTTTTTCTAGGGACAGAAAACTGTAGGTAGGGAGAGTGTCAGTTTCTTTCACTGTGCCAGTCCTTGTTTCTAGGGACAAAGAAGGAAAGTGAGGGGATTTCTCCTTGTGCTATAGTGTGCTTTAAAAAAACATTTTTTCTAGGGACAGAAAACTGTAGGTAGGGAGAGTGTCAGTTTCTTTCACTGTGCCAGTCCTTGTTTCTAGGGACAAAGAAGGAAAGCGAGGGGATTTCTCCTTGTGCTATAGTGTGCTTTAAAAAAACATTTTTTCTAGGGACAGAAAACTGTAGGTAGGGAGAGTGTCAGTTTCTTTCACTGTGCCAGTCCTTGTTTCTAGGGACAAAGAAGGAAAGCGAGGGGATTTCTCCTTGTGCTATAGTGTGCTTTAAAAAAACATTTTTTCTAGGGACAGAAAACTGTAGGTAGGGAGAGTGTCAGTTTCTTTCACTGTGCCAGTCCTTGTTTCTAGGGACAAAGAAGGAAAGTGAGGGGATTTCTCCTTGTGCTATAGTGTGCTTTAAAAAAACATTTTTTCTAGGGACAGAAAACTGTAGGTAGGGAGAGTGTCAGTTTCTTTCACTGTGCCAGTCCTTGTTTCTAGGGACAAAGAAGGAAAGTGAGGGGATTTCTCCTTGTGCTATAGTGTGCTTTAAAAAAACATTTTTTCTAGGGACAGAAAACTGTAGGTAGGGAGAGTGTCAGTTTCTTTCACTGTGCCAGTCCTTGTTTCTAGGGACAAAGAAGGAAAGTGAGGGGATTTCTCCTTGTGCTATAGTGTGCTTTAAAAAAACATTTTTTCTAGGGACAGAAAACTGTAGGTAGGGAGAGTGTCAGTTTCTTTCACTGTGCCAGTCCTTGTTTCTAGGGACAAAGAAGGAAAGTGAGGGGATTTCTCCTTGTGCTATAGTGTGCTTTAAAAAAACATTTTTTCTAGGGACAGAAAACTGTAGGTAGGGAGAGTGTCAGTTTCTTTCACTGTGCCAGTCCTTGTTTCTAGGGACAAAGAAGGAAAGTGAGGGGATTTCTCCTTGTGCTATAGTGTGCTTTAAAAAAACATTTTTTCTAGGGACAGAAAACTGTAGGTAGGGAGAGTGTCAGTTTCTTTCACTGTGCCAGTCCTTGTTTCTAGGGACAAAGAAGGAAAGTGAGGGGATTTCTCCTTGTGCTATAGTGTGCTTTAAAAAAACATTTTTTCTAGGGACAGAAAAGTGTAGGTAGGGAGAGTGTCAGTTTCTTTCACTGTGCCAGTCCTTGTTTCTAGGGACAAAGAAGGAAAGTGAGGGGATTTCTCCTTGTGCTATAGTGTGCTTTAAAAAAACATTTTTTCTAGGGACAGAAAACTGTAGGTAGGGAGAGTGTCAGTTTCTTTCACTGTGCCAGTCCTTGTTTCTAGGGACAAAGAAGGAAAGTGAGGGGATTTCTCCTTGTGCTATAGTGTGCTTTAAAAAAACATTTTTTCTAGGGACAGAAAACTGTAGGTAGGGAGAGTGTCAGTTTCTTTCACTGTGCCAGTCCTTGTTTCTAGGGACAAAGAAGGAAAGTGAGGGGATTTCTCCTTGTGCTATAGTGTGCTTTAAAAAAACATTTTTTCTAGGGACAGAAAACTGTAGGTAGGGAGAGTGTCAGTTTCTTTCACTGTGCCAGTCCTTGTTTCTAGGGACAAAGAAGGAAAGTGAGGGGATTTCTCCTTGTGCTATAGTGTGCTTTAAAAAAACATTTTTTCTAGGGACAGAAAACTGTAGGTAGGGAGAGTGTCAGTTTCTTTCACTGTGCCAGTCCTTGTTTCTAGGGACAAAGAAGGAAAGTGAGGGGATTTCTCCTTGTGCTATAGTGTGCTTTAAAAAAACATTTTTTCTAGGGACAGAAAACTGTAGGTAGGGAGAGTGTCAGTTTCTTTCACTGTGCCAGTCCTTGTTTCTAGGGACAAAGAAGGAAAGTGAGGGGATTTCTCCTTGTGCTATAGTGTGCTTTAAAAAAACATTTTTTCTAGGGACAGAAAACTGTAGGTAGGGAGAGTGTCAGTTTCTTTCACTGTGCCAGTCCTTGTTTCTAGGGACAAAGAAGGAAAGTGAGGGGATTTCTCCTTGTGCTATAGTGTGCTTTAAAAAAACATTTTTTCTAGGGACAGAAAACTGTAGGTAGGGAGAGTGTCAGTTTCTTTCACTGTGCCAGTCCTTGTTTCTAGGGACAAAGAAGGAAAGTGAGGGGATTTCTCCTTGTGCTATAGTGTGCTTTAAAAAAACATTTTTTCTAGGGACAGAAAACTGTAGGTAGGGAGAGTGTCAGTTTCTTTCACTGTGCCAGTCCTTGTTTCTAGGGACAAAGAAGGAAAGTGAGGGGATTTCTCCTTGTGCTATAGTGTGCTTTAAAAAAACATTTTTTCTAGGGACAGAAAACTGTAGGTAGGGAGAGTGTCAGTTTCTTTCACTGTGCCAGTCCTTGTTTCTAGGGACAAAGAAGGAAAGTGAGGGGATTTCTCCTTGTGTTATAGTGTGCTTTAAAAAAACATTTTTTCTAGGGACAGAAAACTGTAGGTAGGGAGAGTGTCAGTTTCTTTCACTGTGCCAGTCCTTGTTTCTAGGGACAAAGAAGGAAAGTGAGGGGATTTCTCCTTGTGCTATAGTGTGCTTTAAAAAAACATTTTTTCTAGGGACAGAAAACTGTAGGTAGGGAGAGTGTCAGTTTCTTTCACTGTGCCAGTCCTTGTTTCTAGGGACAAAGAAGGAAAGTGAGGGGATTTCTCCTTGTGCTATAGTGTGCTTTAAAAAAACATTTTTTCTAGGGACAGAAAACTGTAGGTAGGGAGAGTGTCAGTTTCTTTCACTGTGCCAGTCCTTGTTTCTAGGGACAAAGAAGGAAAGTGAGGGGAATTCTCCTTGTGCTATAGTGTGCCAAAGCATTCCTCATCAACCATCTTTGAAATCCTTGTTTTTTGGACAGTCAGGGAAATTGTCGTTGTGCTATTCTGTGCAAAAGCAATAATCCTCAACCATATTTAGAAATCCTTAAGTAAAGGGACAGAGAAGGACACCTGAAGGTAGCCCTTATTGCTTTCTTCCCATCTCCCTGCAGGCCATCTATTAGAATGTCTGGAAGGCAAACAAGGAGAGGCAGACAGTCAGGAGGCAATAAAAGAGGGCAAGCAGGCTCTGTGTCTGGGGGCAACAGTGCTGGTCGTGGACGTGGTGCATTGTCATCAGCACATGGCCATGGGACACGCTTGTCCTTCTTTTCGGCAGCTGGACATGTTGAGCCACATCATGCCGAAGACTTGGTAGAGTGGATGACCAAGCCCTCCTCCTCCTCCTCATCCTCTCTCACCCAGGCTCAGGGTACTGGCAAAGCAGCTGCCAAAGCGTCCTCTTCCCTGGTATCAATGTCAGACTCATCATCAGTCACTCCTTCCCTAGACCCACCATGTCCTCCTCCTGAGGAGTCCCCCGAACTGTTTGAGCACAGTGTTGGGTACATGCTCCAGGAGGATGCCCAGCGTTTCGAAGGGTCTGATGATGAAACCCAGCTACAGGAAGGCAGTAGCGTGAGAGCAGACAGAGGGGATGCTCAAGAAGGACACCAATCTGGCAGTCATGTTCCAGCAGCTGCAGCATACTGCCAGATTGGCTCCAGTGATGAGGAGGGAGGGGATGATGAGGTCACTGACTCCACGTGGGTGCCTAATAGGAGAGAGGAGGAGGAGGAGGATGAGGAGGAGGCACATCTCCAACGAGGCAGGATGCCCTTTGGTGGCCAGCGTAAGGGCAGTACACCGACGGAATCACACCGCAGAGCTCCGCCTGTGCAGGGCGCTGCCTCTGCCCGTCATTCAAAAAGTTCCTTGGTGTGGGCCTTTTTTGAGGCTAGTGCATCAGATCGCACAGCTGCTGTTTGCAACATATGTCTCAAGCGTATATCGCGTGGCCAAAACATCAGCCGCTTGGGTACCACATGCCTGACCAGACATATGTTGACCTGCCATGCAGCTCGTTGGCAAGCCTACCTCAAAGACCCACACCAAAGAACAAAGCGGACCTCTCCTTGCACCGCATCAGCTGGGATCTCCAACCCCACTATAACTTCAGTCCTCTCTGAAACATGCACTGAGAGGAATGAAGGTGTAGAATTAGGTGTGTCACAGCCAAGTACTTGCGGCCACTCTGCTAGCAGTACACCGACGTCCGATTCTAGCAGGCAAATTTCCCTGCCCCAGCTGCTGGACCGTCGAAAGAAGTTCACTCCCAGCCATCCACATGCCCAGCGGTTGAATGCTAGCTTGGCTAAATTGCTAGCGCTTCAACTGCTGCCTTTTCAGTTGGTAGACTCGGCCCCCTTCCGTGAGTTTGTGCAATGTGCGGTTCCTCAGTGGCAGGTTCCCAAACGCCACTTTTTCTCACGGAAGGCTATTCCGGCTCTCTACCGGCATGTGGAAGGCAATGTCTTGGCCTCGCTGGACAGGGCGGTCAGCGGTAAGGTGCATATTACCGCTGACTCATGGTCCAGCAGGCATGGACAGGGATGTTACCTTTCTTTCACGGCCCATTGGGTCACTCTTTTGGCAGCTGGGAAGGATGCAGGACAAGGTGCAGTAGTGTTGGAGGTTGTTCCACCGCCACGCCTCCAAAATGCTACTACTGGTTGTGACACACCTCTCTCCTCCACCCCCTCCTCTTCTTCTTCCTCCATGGCCTCTTCCTGTGGTTTGTCCTATGAACCAGCGGTGCTCCGTAGCCGTTCACGGGGCTACGCAAGTACGCAGGCAAAAAGATGCCATGCCGTGCTTGCGCTGGTGTGTTTGGGGGACAGAAGCCACACTGGGGCAGAGGTCCTGTCTGCTCTGCAGGGCCAGGCCGAGAGGTGGTTGACGCCACGCCAGCTTAAGCCAGGAATGGTGGTTTGCGACAATGGCACCAACCTCCTCTCCGCCCTCCGACAGGGACAACTGACCCATGTGCCCTGTGTGGCTCACGTCCTTAACCTGGTGGTGCAGCGGTTCTTGGGCAGGTACCCGGGCTTACAGGATGTCCTGAGGCAGGCCAGGAAAGTCTGTGTGCATTTCCGCAGATCTTATAATGCCAGTGCTCGCCTGGCTGAGCTGCAAAAGGAGTTGAACCTGCCCAAGAACCGCCTTATATGTGACATGCCCACCAGGTGGAACTCAACGTTGGCCATGCTGCAGCGGCTGCACACGCAGCAGAGGGCCATCAATGAGTACCTGTGCGACTACGGCACCAGGACAGGGTCAGGGGAGCTTGGTTTTTTTTCTCCACGCCAGTGGGGCATGATCAGGGATGCATGCACTGTCCTGGCTAGGGATGAGCTTCGTGTTCGAGTCGAACATACGTTCGACTCGAACATCGGCTGTTCGATCGTTCGACGAAGATCGAACGATTTGGGCCGTTCGCGCCAAATTCGAGTGACGCGAACGGCCCACAATGCACTACGCCATCGCAGTGTCATCCAGGCGCTGTGATTGGCCAAGCATGCACTGTGACCCCGCATGCTTGGCCAATCACAGCGCCGGCAGCGAGGAGAGCAATGATTGGCCACAGGCAGGATGCCTGTGGCCAATTATTGCTGAGGGGGTTTAGTACACGCCCCACACTATAAAAGGCCGCCAGCACGGCGGCCTAGTGTAGTGTGTTCCGGAGCAGGGATAGAGCAGCATAGGCAGGGACAGTGACTTTTATTTCTTTCTTGCTTAACCTGGATTCCTTTAGTTTAGGGAAAGAGAAGGATAGGTAGGGAGAGTGTCAGTGTGTTTTGTGCTTGTGCTATATTGTGCTTAAAAAAAACATTTTTTCTAGGGACAGAAAACTGTAGGTAGGGAGAGTGTGTCAGTTTCTTTCACTGTCAAAGTCCTTGTTTCCAGGGACCTGGAAGGACAGTGAGTGAATTCTCCTTGTGCTATATTGTGCTTAAAAAAAACATTTTTTCTAGGGACAGAAAACTGTAGGTAGGGAGAGTGTGTCAGTTTCTTTCACTGTCAAAGTCCTTGTTTCCAGGGACCTGGAAGGACAGTGAGGTAATTCTCCTTGTGCTAAATTGTGCTTAAAAAAAACATTTTTTCTAGGGACAGAAAACTGTAGGTAGGGAGAGTGTGTCAGTTTCTTTCACTGTCAAAGTCCTTGTTTCCAGGGACCTGGAAGGACAGTGAGGTAATTCTCCTTGTGCTAAATTGTGCTTAAAAAAAACATTTTTTCTAGGGACAGAAAACTGTAGGTAGGGAGAGTGTGTCAGTTTCTTTCACTGTCAAAGTCCTTGTTTCCAGGGACCTGGAAGGACAGTGAGGTAATTCTCCTTGTGCTAAATTGTGCTTAAAAAAAAACATTTTTTCTAGGGACAGAAAACTGTAGGTAGGGAGAGTGTGTCAGTTTCTTTCACTGTCAAAGTCCTTGTTTCCAGGGACCTGGAAGGACAGTGAGGTAATTCTCCTTGTGCTAAATTGTGCTTAAAAAAAACATTTTTTCTAGGGACAGAAAACTGTAGGTAGGGAGAGTGTGTCAGTTTCTTTCACTGTCAAAGTCCTTGTTTCCAGGGACCTGGAAGGACAGTGAGGTAATTCTCCTTGTGCTAAATTGTGCTTAAAAAAAAACATTTTTTCTAGGGACAGAAAACTGTAGGTAGGGAGAGTGTGTCAGTTTCTTTCACTGTCAAAGTCCTTGTTTCCAGGGACCTGGAAGGACAGTGAGGTAATTCTCCTTGTGCTAAATTGTGCTTAAAAAAAACATTTTTTCTAGGGACAGAAAACTGTAGGTAGGGAGAGTGTGTCAGTTTCTTTCACTGTCAAAGTCCTTGTTTCCAGGGACCTGGAAGGACAGTGAGGTAATTCTCCTTGTGCTAAATTGTGCTTAAAAAAAACATTTTTTCTAGGGACAGAAAACTGTAGGTAGGGAGAGTGTGTCAGTTTCTTTCACTGTCAAAGTCCTTGTTTCCAGGGACCTGGAAGGACAGTGAGGTAATTCTCCTTGTGCTAAATTGTGCTTAAAAAAAACATTTTTTCTAGGGACAGAAAACTGTAGGTAGGGAGAGTGTGTCAGTTTCTTTCACTGTCAAAGTCCTTGTTTCCAGGGACCTGGAAGGACAGTGAGGTAATTCTCCTTGTGCTAAATTGTGCTTAAAAAAAACATTTTTTCTAGGGACAGAAAACTGTAGGTAGGGAGAGTGTGTCAGTTTCTTTCACTGTCAAAGTCCTTGTTTCCAGGGACCTGGAAGGACAGTGAGGTAATTCTCCTTGTGCTAAATTGTGCTTAAAAAAAACATTTTTTCTAGGGACAGAAAACTGTAGGTAGGGAGAGTGTGTCAGTTTCTTTCACTGTCAAAGTCCTTGTTTCCAGGGACCTGGAAGGACAGTGAGTGAATTCTCCTTGTGCTATATTGTGCTTAAAAAAAAACATTTTTTCTAGGGACAGAAAACTGTAGGTAGGGAGAGTGTGTCAGTTTCTTTCACTGTCAAAGTCCTTGTTTCCAGGGACCTGGAAGGACAGTGAGGTAATTCTCCTTGTGCTAAATTGTGCTTAAAAAAAAAAAAAATTTCTAGGGACAGAAAACTGTAGGTAGGGAGAGTGTGTCAGTTTCTTTCACTGTCAAAGTCCTTGTTTCCAGGGACCTGGAAGGACAGTGAGGTAATTCTCCTTGTGCTAAATTGTGCTTAAAAAAAACATTTTTTCTAGGGACAGAAAACTGTAGGTAGGGAGAGTGTGTCAGTTTCTTTCACTGTCAAAGTCCTTGTTTCCAGGGACCTGGAAGGACAGTGAGGTAATTCTCCTTGTGCTAAATTGTGCTTAAAAAAAACATTTTTTCTAGGGACAGAAAACTGTAGGTAGGGAGAGTGTGTCAGTTTCTTTCACTGTCAAAGTCCTTGTTTCCAGGGACCTGGAAGGACAGTGAGGTAATTCTCCTTGTGCTAAATTGTGCTTAAAAAAAACATTTTTTCTAGGGACAGAAAACTGTAGGTAGGGAGAGTGTGTCAGTTTCTTTCACTGTCAAAGTCCTTGTTTCCAGGGACCTGGAAGGACAGTGAGGTAATTCTCCTTGTGCTAAATTGTGCTTAAAAAAAACATTTTTTCTAGGGACAGAAAACTGTAGGTAGGGAGAGTGTGTCAGTTTCTTTCACTGTCAAAGTCCTTGTTTCCAGGGACCTGGAAGGACAGTGAGGTAATTCTCCTTGTGCTAAATTGTGCTTAAAAAAACATTTTTTCTAGGGACAGAAAACTGTAGGTAGGGAGAGTGTGTCAGTTTCTTTCACTGTCAAAGCCCTTGTTTCCAGGGACCTGGAAGGACAGTGAGGTAATTCTCCTTGTGCTAAATTGTGCTTAAAAAAAACATTTTTTCTAGGGACAGAAAACTGTAGGTAGGGAGAGTGTGTCAGTTTATTTCACTGTCAAAGTCCTTGTTTCCAGGGACCTGGAAGGACAGTGAGGTAATTCTCCTTGTGCTAAATTGTGCTTAAAAAAAAACATTTTTTCTAGGGACAGAAAACTGTAGGTAGGGAGAGTGTGTCAGTTTCTTTCACTGTCAAAGTCCTTGTTTCCAGGGACCTGGAAGGACAGTGAGGTAATTCTCCTTGTGCTAAATTGTGCTTAAAAAAAACATTTTTTCTAGGGACAGAAAACTGTAGGTAGGGAGAGTGTGTCAGTTTCTTTCACTGTCAAAGTCCTTGTTTCCAGGGACCTGGAAGGACAGTGAGGTAATTCTCCTTGTGCTAAATTGTGCTTAAAAAAAACATTTTTTCTAGGGACAGAAAACTGTAGGTAGGGAGAGTGTGTCAGTTTCTTTCACTGTCAAAGTCCTTGTTTCCAGGGACCTGGAAGGACAGTGAGGTAATTCTCCTTGTGCTAAATTGTGCTTAAAAAAAACATTTTTTCTAGGGACAGAAAACTGTAGGTAGGGAGAGTGTGTCAGTTTCTTTCACTGTCAAAGTCCTTGTTTCCAGGGACCTGGAAGGACAGTGAGGTAATTCTCCTTGTGCTAAATTGTGCTTAAAAAAACATTTTTTCTAGGGACAGAAAACTGTAGGTAGGGAGAGTGTGTCAGTTTCTTTCACTGTCAAAGTCCTTGTTTCCAGGGACCTGGAAGGACAGTGAGGTAATTCTCCTTGTGCTAAATTGTGCTTAAAAAAAACATTTTTTCTAGGGACAGAAAACTGTAGGTAGGGAGAGTGTGTCAGTTTATTTCACTGTCAAAGTCCTTGTTTCCAGGGACCTGGAAGGACAGTGAGGTAATTCTCCTTGTGCTAAATTGTGCTTAAAAAAAAACATTTTTTCTAGGGACAGAAAACTGTAGGTAGGGAGAGTGTGTCAGTTTCTTTCACTGTCAAAGTCCTTGTTTCCAGGGACCTGGAAGGACAGTGAGGTAATTCTCCTTGTGCTAAATTGTGCTTAAAAAAAACATTTTTTCTAGGGACAGAAAACTGTAGGTAGGGAGAGTGTGTCAGTTTCTTTCACTGTCAAAGTCCTTGTTTCCAGGGACCTGGAAGGACAGTGAGGTAATTCTCCTTGTGCTAAATTGTGCTTAAAAAAAACATTTTTTCTAGGGACAGAAAACTGTAGGTAGGGAGAGTGTGTCAGTTTCTTTCACTGCCAAAGTCCTTGTTTCCAGGGACCTGGAAGGACAGTGAGGTAATTCTCCTTGTGCTAAATTGTGCTTAAAAAAAACATTTTTTCTAGGGACAGAAAACTGTAGGTAGGGAGAGTGTGTCAGTTTCTTTCACTGTCAAAGTCCTTGTTTCCAGGGACCTGGAAGGACAGTGAGTGAATTCTCCTTGTGCTATATTGTGCTTAAAAAAAACATTTTTTCTAGGGACAGAAAACTGTAGGTAGGGAGAGTGTGTCAGTTTCTTTCACTGTCAAAGTCCTTGTTTCCAGGGACCTGGAAGGACAGTGAGGTAATTCTCCTTGTGCTAAATTGTGCTTAAAAAAAACATTTTTTCTAGGGACAGAAAACTGTAGGTAGGGAGAGTGTGTCAGTTTCTTTCACTGTCAAAGTCCTTGTTTCAAGGGACAGAGAAGGACACCTGAAGGTAGCCCTTATTGCTTTTTTCCCATCTCCCTGCAGGCCATCTATTAGAATGTCTGGAAGGCAAACAAGGAGAGGCAGACAGTCAGGAGGCAATAAAAGAGGGCAAGCAGGCTCTGTGTCTGGGGGCAACAGTGCTGGTCGTGGACGTGGTGCATTGTCATCAGCACATGGCCATGGGACACGCTTGTCCTTCTTTTCGGCAGCTGGACATGTTGAGCCACATCATGCCGAAGACTTGGTAGAGTGGATGACCAAGCCCTCCTCCTCCTCCTCATCCTCTCTCACCCAGGCTCAGGGTACTGGAAAAGCAGCTGCCAAAGCGTCCTCTTCCCTGGTATCAATGTCAGACTCATCATCAGTCACTCCTTCCCTAGACCCACCATGTCCTCCTCCTGAGGAGTCCCCCGAACTGTTTCAGCACAGTGTTGGGTACATGCTCCAGGAGGATGCCCAGCGTTTCGAAGGGTCTGATGATGAAACCCAGCTAGAGGAAGGCAGTAGCGTGAGAGCAGACAGAGGGGATGCTCAAGAAGGACACCAATCTGGCAGTCATGTTCCAGCAGCTGCAGCATACTGCCAGATTGCCTCCAGTGATGAGGAGGGAGGTGATGATGAGGTCACTGACTCCACGTGGGTGCCTAATAGGAGAGAGGAGGAGGAGGAGGATGAGGAGGAGGCACATCTCCAACGAGGCAGGATGCCCTTTGGTGGCCAGCGTAAGGGCAGTACACCGACGGAATCACACCGCAGAGCTCCGCCTGTGCAGGGCGCTGCCTCTGCCCGTCATTCAAAAAGTTCTTTGGTGTGGGCCTTTTTTGAGGCTAGTGCATCAGATCGCACAGCTGCTGTTTGCAACATATGTCTCAAGCGTATATCGCGTGGCCAAAACATCAGCCGCTTGGGTACCACATGCCTGACCAGACATATGTTGACCTGCCATGCAGCTCGTTGGCAAGCCTACCTCAAAGACCCACACCAAAGAACAAAGCGGACCTCTCCTTGCACCGCATCAGCTGGGATCTCCAACCCCACTATAACTTCAGTCCTCTCTGAAACATGCACTGAGAGGAATGAAGGTGTAGAATTAGGTGTGTCACAGCCAAGTACTTGCGGCCACTCTGCTAGCAGTACACCAACGTCCGATTCTAGCAGGCAAATTTCCCTGCCCCAGCTGCTGGACCGTCGAAAGAAGTTCACTCCCAGCCATCCACATGCCCAGCGGTTGAATGCTAGCTTGGCTAAATTGCTAGCGCTTCAACTGCTGCCTTTTCAGTTGGTAGACTCGGCCCCCTTCCGTGAGTTTGTGCAATGTGCGGTTCCTCAGTGGCAGGTTCCCAAACGCCACTTTTTCTCACGGAAGGCTATTCCGGCTCTCTACCGGCATGTGGAAGGCAATGTCTTGGCCTCGCTGGACAGGGCGGTCAGCGGTAAGGTGCATATTACCGCTGACTCATGGTCCAGCAGGCATGGACAGGGACGTTACCTTTCTTTCACGGCCCATTGGGTCACTCTTTTGGCAGCTGGGAAGGATGCAGGACAAGGTGCAGTAGTGTTGGAGGTTGTTCCACCGCCACGCCTCCAAAATGCTACTACTGGTTGTGACACACCTCTCTCCTCCACCCCCTCCTCTTCTTCTTCCTCCATGGCCTCTTCCTGTGGTTTGTCCTATGAACCAGCGGTGCTCCGTAGCCGTTCACGGGGCTACGCAAGTACGCAGGCAAAAAGATGCCATGCCGTGCTTGCGCTGGTGTGTTTGGGGGACAGAAGCCACACTGGGGCAGAGGTCCTGTCTGCTCTGCAGGGCCAGGCCGAGAGGTGGTTGACGCCACGCCAGCTTAAGCCAGGAATGGTGGTTTGCGACAATGGCACCAACCTCCTCTCCGCCCTCCGACAGGGACAACTGACCCATGTGCCCTGTGTGGCTCACGTCCTTAACCTGGTGGTGCAGCGGTTCTTGGGCAGGTACCCGGGCTTACAGGATGTCCTGAGGCAGGCCAGGAAAGTCTGTGTGCATTTCCGCAGATCTTATAATGCCAGTGCTCGCCTGGCTGAGCTGCAAAAGGAGTTGAACCTGCCCAAGAACCGCCTTATATGTGACATGCCCACCAGGTGGAACTCAACGTTGGCCATGCTGCAGCGGCTGCACACGCAGCAGAGGGCCATCAATGAGTACCTGTGCGACTACGGCACCAGGACAGGGTCAGGGGAGCTTGGTTTTTTTTCTCCACGCCAGTGGGGCATGATCAGGGATGCATGCACTGTCCTGGCACCATTTGAGGAGGCCACGAGGATGGTGAGCAGTGACAGTGCATGCATCAGTGACACTGTACCTCTTGTCCACCTGTTGGAGCACACGCTGCGTGGAATAATGGACAGGGCACTTGAGGCAGAACAGAGGCAGGAAGAGGAGGACTTCCTTGCCTCTCAAGGCCCCCTTTACCCAGACAGTGTTCCTTCTGTCCCACCCATCGCACAGGAAGAGGAGGAGGAGGAGGAGGAGGAGGAGGATTGTGTCAGCATGGAGGTGGAGGCTGGCACTCAGCATCATCAGCAGCAGTCTTTTAGGGATGATTTACAGTCCCAAGAAACCAGTGGACTTGTACGTGGCTGGGAGGAGGTGGCTGCGGATCATGTCGTCCTTAGTGACCCAGAGGACTCCGGAGCGAATGCCTCAGCAAACCTACGCTGCATGGCCTCCCTGATCCTGCAAAGTCTGCGGAAGGATCCTCGTATTCTTCGGATCAAGGAGAGGGACCATTACTGGCTGGCCACTCTCCTTGATCCACGGTACAAGGGTAAGGTTGCGGACCTTATGTTACCGTCGCAGAGGGAGCAGAGGATGAGACAACTCCGGGAGGCCTTGCAGAAAGGTCTGTGCAACGCGTTCCCAGAGACTGGGAGGTTACAAACTCCTGGTCCTGGACAACGAGTTGCTGAGGCTTCGGCCAGTCAAAGAAGGAGCGGTGGGGAAGGTGGCCGTCTGACCGATGCGTTCAGACAATTCTTTAGTCCGCAGCCCCAAAGTATGATCGGTTCCAGCAACCATCGCCAGCGTCTGATAAACATGGTGCAGGAATATCTAGGGGCAAGGTCAGACTTGGACACCTTCCCCACCGAAAATCCTCTGGCTTACTGGGTCTTGAGGATGGATCACTGGCCAGAGCTTGCACAGTATGCAATTGAGCTACTGGCCTGTCCTGCATCCAGCGTTCTTTCGGAACGCACATTCAGTGCTGCTGGAGGATTTGTCACGGATCACAGGGTGCGCCTGTCCACCGACTCGGTTGATCGACTGACTTTCATCAAGATGAACCAGTCTTGGATCACCACCAGCTACCACACACCTGATGCTGATATAACAGACTAATTGATTTTAACATGTCACATCCCTTCAAGACTGATGCTGATGCTGAGTGCCTGTGCTGTTATGTTGACTGGCTATCCTCCTCCTCCGAGTCCTCAATGATACGATTGATGATGATAGCTTGGAAGATCATTTTTGTTTATGGGTGCCGCCACCAGTGGCTAAGGCCCAATTTTTCAGCCCCTGTTTTACAGGGGCGTGTAATTACAATTTTTTTAGCAATAATTTGCCATAGGGCTCATTGCTGTGCTCCAAGTACAGTATCTGTGAGGGGTTGGAGTGTTGTGGCACCAGTGCCTAAGGCCCAATTTTTCAGCCCCTGTTTAACAGGGGCGTGTCATTACAATTTTTGAAGCAATACTTTGCAACAGGGCTCATTGCTGTGCTCCAAGTACAGTATCTGTGAGGGGTTGTAGTGTTGTGCCACCAGTGCCTAAGGCCCAATTTTTCAGCCCCTGTTCAACAGGGGCATGCAATTACAATTCTTGATCTAATAATTCACAGCAGGGTCCATTGCTGCACCCACCAAGAGTAACTCTGAGGGCTTACAGTCTTGTGGCAACGCCACCACCACCACCACCACGAAAGGCCCAATTTTTCAGCCCCTGTTCAAAAGGGGCATGTAATTACAATTCTTGATCTAATAATTCACAGCAGGGCCCATTGCTGCACCCACCAAGAGTAACTGTGAGGGCTTACAGTGTTGTGGCACCAGCACCACCATCAAAGCCCCAATTTTTACTACCACTGTTCAACAATTATATGTAATTAAAATTCCTGATATAATAGTTGACAGCAGGGCGTTCCAGCACCAACCAAGAGTAACTGAGTGCTTACAGTGTTGTGCCAACACCAACAACTAAGGGGCCTATTTCTGCAGAGTATATACGGCAGGTCCCTACTTTCAAACATCCAACTTACAAACGACTCCTACTTGCAAACGAAAGAAGACAACAGGAAGTGAGAGGAAATCTACCCCTAGAAAGGAAAATTCTCTCCTGTAAGAATAAATATGGGAGAAAGGGGTCTCATCTGTACTGATGCTTTATCAGCAATCCTTGTTTCAAGAAAAACACCACATTTCAAAAACAGTTGTCATTGGGACGGAAAGTGAGGTGAAATGTTCGGAACAGGGGCACAGACAGCAAAACAAATGTTACAGGGGTGATAACCCTTACCTATGTTTCCCAAAAAGTTTAAAAATAGATTTCTGGGCTGGAGCTACACTTCAACAATGTACCTGTTCAAAATTACAAACAGATTCTACATAAGAACAAACCTACAGTCCCTGTCTTGTATGCACCGCCTGTATACGGCTGTTCAGAGTATATAGGGCCTTTTTTATTTTATGTGCGGGGTTCCCCTTAATATCCATACAAGACCCAAAGGGGCTGGTAATGGGCTGGGGTAGGGGGGGGTCATGGGGTAGCTATGCCATTTTTCTTAAAGAATTTCATCCATATTACCGGGACCAGACATTACATTAAAGCCGCAAGCAGTTTTAAATGGCTTTTTTTTCCTTTAGAAGTGTCATTTTGTGCAGGGACAGTTCTAAACACGGGAAACACGTGGCACTTCACAGGCATACTTTAGACACCCCCCAGGTACGATATTTAAAGGAATATTTGACTTTTTTTTTTTCACTTTATGCATCATTAAAATGACTGCTCCCGAAAAACGACCGTTTTTAAAACTTCTTTTTGCATTGATACATGTCCCCTGGTGCACAACCCGGGTTCCCAAACCCTATTTATGACAATAACATGCATAATAGTTGTTATAATTAGCACTTTAGAATTCGAACGTTCGCATCCATTGTATTTAATAGGGTTCTAATGTTCGTTCGAACTTTCGGTCCGTTCGCGGGTTCTGGTGCGAACCGAACCCGGGGGTGTTCGGCTCATCACTAGTCCTGGCACCATTTGAGGAGGCCACGAGGATGGTGAGCAGTGACAGTGCATGCATCAGTGACACTGTACCTCTTGTCCACCTGTTGGAGCACACGCTGCGTGGAATAATGGACAGGGCACTTGAGGCAGAACAGAGGCAGGAAGAGGAGGACTTCCTTGCCTCTCAAGGCCCCCTTTACCCAGACAGTGTTCCTTCTGTCCCACCCATCGCACAGGAAGAGGAAGAGGAGGAGGAGGAGGAGGAGGAGGAGGAGGAGGATTGTGTCAGCATGGAGGTGGAGGCTGGCACTCAGCATCATCAGCAGCAGTCTTTTAGGGATGATTTACAGTCCCAAGAAACCAGTGGACTTGTACGTGGCTGGGAGGAGGTGGCTGCGGATCATGTCGTCCTTAGTGACCCAGAGGACTCCGGAGCGAATGCCTCAGCAAACCTACGCTGCATGGCCTCCCTGATCCTGCAAAGTCTGCGGAAGGATCCTCGTATTCTTCGGATCAAGGAGAGGGACCATTACTGGCTGGCCACTCTCCTTGATCCACGGTACAAGGGTAAGGTTGCGGACCTTATGTTACCTTCGCAGAGGGAGCAGAGGATGAGACAACTCCGGGAGGCCTTGCAGAAAGGTCTGTGCAACGCGTTCCCAGAGACTGGGAGGTTACAAACTCCTGGTCCTGGACAACGAGTTGCTGAGGCTTCGGCCAGTCAAAGAAGGAGCGGTGGGGAAGGTGGCCGTCTGACCGATGCGTTCAGACAATTCTTTAGTCCGCAGCCCCAAAGTATGATCGGTTCCAGCAACCATCGCCAGCGTCTGATAAACATGGTGCAGGAATATCTAGGGGCAAGGTCAGACTTGGACACCTTCCCCACCGAAAATCCTCTGGCTTACTGGGTCTTGAGGATGGATCACTGGCCAGAGCTTGCACAGTATGCAATTGAGCTACTGGCCTGTCCTGCATCCAGCGTTCTTTCGGAACGCACATTCAGTGCTGCTGGAGGATTTGTCACGGATCACAGGGTGCGCCTGTCCACCGACTCGGTTGATCGACTGACTTTCATCAAGATGAACCAGTCTTGGATCACCACCAGCTACCACACACCTGATGCTGATATAACAGACTAATTGATTTTAACATGTCACATCCCTTCAAGACTGATGCTGATGCTGAGTGCCTGTGCTGTTATGTTGACTGGCTATCCTCCTCCTCCGAGTCCTCAATGATACGATTGATGATGATAGCTTGGAAGATCATTTTTGTTTATGGGTGCCGCCACCAGTGGCTAAGGCCCAATTTTTCAGCCCCTGTTTTACAGGGGCGTGTAATTACAATTTTTTTAGCAATAATTTGCCATAGGGCTCATTGCTGTGCTCCAAGTACAGTATCTGTGAGGGGTTGGAGTGTTGTGGCACCAGTGCCTAAGGCCCAATTTTTCAGCCCCTGTTTAACAGGGGCGTGTCATTACAATTTTTGAAGCAATACTTTGCAACAGGGCTCATTGCTGTGCTCCAAGTACAGTATCTGTGAGGGGTTGTAGTGTTGTGCCACCAGTGCCTAAGGCCCAATTTTTCAGCCCCTGTTCAACAGGGGCATGCAATTACAATTCTTGATGTAATAATTCACAGCAGGGCCCATTGCTGCACCCACCAAGAGTAACTCTGAGGGCTTACAGTGTTGTGGCAACACCACCACCACCACCACCACCACGAAAGGCCCAATTTTTCAGCCCCTGTTCAACAGGGGCATGCAATTACAATTCTTGATGTAATAATTCACAGCAGGGCCCATTGCTGCACCCACCAAGAGTAACTCTGAGGGCTTACAGTGTTGTGGCAACGCCACCACCACCACCACCACGAAAGGCCCAATTTTTCAGCCCCTGTTCAAAAGGGGCATGTAATTACAATTCTTGATCTAATAATTCACAGCAGGGCCCATTGCTGCACCCACCAAGAGTAACTCTGAGGGCTTACAGTGTTGTGGCAACGCCACCACCACCACCACCACGAAAGGCCCAATTTTTCAGCCCCTGTTCAAAAGGGGCATGTAATTACAATTCTTGATCTAATAATTCACAGCAGGGCCCATTCCTGCACCCACCAAGAGTAACTCTGAGGGCTTACAGTGTTGTGGCAACACCACCACCACCACCACCACCACGAAAGGCCCAATTTTTCAGCCCCTGTTCAGCAGGGGCATGCAATTACAATTCTTGATGTAATAATTCACAGCAGGGCCCATTGCTGCACCCACCAAGAGTAACTCTGAGGGCTTACAGTGTTGTGGCAACGCCACCACCACCACCACCACGAAAGGCCCAATTTTTCAGCCCCTGTTCAAAAGGGGCATGTAATTACAATTCTTGATCTAATAATTCACAGCAGGGCCCATTGCTGCACCCACCAAGAGTAACTCTGAGGGCTTACAGTGTTGTGGCAACGCCACCACCACCACCACCACGAAAGGCCCAATTTTTCAGCCCCTGTTCAAAAGGGGCATGTAATTACAATTCTTGATCTAATAATTCACAGCAGGGCCCATTCCTGCACCCACCAAGAGTAACTCTGAGGGCTTACAGTGTTGTGGCAACACCACCACCACCACCACCACCACGAAAGGCCCAATTTTTCAGCCCCTGTTCAACAGGGGCATGCAATTACAATTCTTGATCTAATAATTCACAGCAGGGCCCATTGCTGCACCCACCAAGAGTAACTGTCAGGGCTTACAGTGTTGTGGCACCAGCACCACCATCAAAGGCCCAATTTTTACTACCACTGTTCAACAATTATATGTAATTAAAATTCCTGATATAATAGTTGACAGCAGGGCGTTCCAGCACCAACCAAGAGTAACTGTGAGTGCTTACAGTGTTGTGCCAACACCAACAACTAAGGGGCCTATTTCTGCAGAGTATATACGGCAGGTCCCTACTTTCAAACATCCAACTTACAAACGACTCCTACTTGCAAACGCAAAAAGACAACAGGAAGTGAGAGGAAATCTACCCCTAGGAAGGAAAATTCTCTCCTGTAAGAATAAATATGGGAGAAAGGTGTCTCCTCTGTACTGATGCTTTATCAGCAATCCTTGTTTCAAGAAAAACACCACATTTCAAAAACAGTTGACATTGGGACGGAAAGTGAGGTGAAATGTTCTGAACAGGGGCACAGACAGCAAAACAAATGTTACAGGGGTGATAACCCTTACCTATGTTTTCCAAAAAGTTTAAAAATAGATTTTTGGGCTGGAGCTACACTTCAACAATGTACCTGTTCAAAATTACAAACAGATTCTACATAAGAACAAACCTACAGTCCCTGTCTTGTATGCACCGCCTGTATACGGCTGTTCAGAGTATATAGGGCCTTTTTTATTTTATGTGCGGGGTTCCCCTTAATATCCATACAAGACCCAAAGGGGCTGGTAATGGGCTGGGGTAGGGGGGGGGGGTCATGGGGTAGCTATGCCATTTTTCTTAAAGATTTTCATCCATATTACCGGGACCAGACATTACATTAAAGCCGCAAGCAGTTTTAAATGGCTTTTTTTTCCTTTAGAAGTGTCATTTTGTGCAGGGACAGTTCTAAACACGGGAAACACGTGGCACTTCACAGGCATACTTTAGACACCCCCCAGGTACGATATTTAAAGGAATATTTGACTTTTTTTTTTTCACTTTATGCATCATTAAAATGACTGCTCCCGAAAAACGACCGTTTTTAAAACTTCTTTTTGCATTGATACATGTCCCCTGGTGCAGAACCCGGGTTCCCAAACCCTTTTTAGGACAATAACATGCATAATAGTTGTTATAATTAGCACTTTAGAATTTGAACGTTCGCATCCATTGTATTTAATAGGGTTCTAATGTTCGTACGAACTTTCGGTCCGTTCGCGGGTTCTGGTGCGAACCGAACCCGGGGGTGTTCGGCTCATCACTAGTCTAGAGGCAACAGTGCTGCTGGTCGTGGACACGGTGCATCCTCATCAGCACGTGGCCGTGGGACACGCTTGTTCTTCTTTTCGTCAGCTGGCCATGTTGAGCCGCAACATGCCCAAGACTTGGTAGAGTGGATGACCAAGCCGTCCTCATCCTCCTCGTCCTCTCTCACCCAGGCTCAGGGTACTTGGTCTGACAAAGCAGCTGCCAAAGCTGCCTCTTCCCTTGGCTCAATGGCATCAGTCACTCCTTCCCTAGCCCCACCATGTCCTCTTGAGGAGTCCCCAGCGTTTTGAAGGCTCCGATGATTGAACCCAGCTGGAGGAAGGCAGTAACGTGAGCCCAGAGAGAGGGGGTAGTATTGTGGGCCCAGAAAGAGGGGGTGCCCAACAAGGACAGCTATCTGGCAGTCATGTTCTCACAACTGCAGCATACTGCCAGATTTGCTCCAGTGATGAGGAGGGAGGGGATGATGAGGTCACTGACTCCACGTGGGTGCCTGATAGGAGAGGGGAGGAGGAGGAGGAGGCACATCTCCAACGAGGCAGGATGCCCTCCAGGGGCCAGCCTAAGGGCAGCACACTGACTGCATCACACCGTATCGCTCCGCATGTGCAGGGCACTGCTGTCTCTGCGCGTTATTCCAAAAGTTCTTTAATGTAGGCCTTTTTTCAGACGTGTGCAGCAGATTGCACCGTTGCCATTTGCAACAAATGTCTAAAGCGTATATCGCGTGGCCAAAACATCAGCCGCTTGGGCACCACGTGCTTGACCAGACATAGGTCGACCTGCCATGCAGTTCGTTGGCAAGCTTACCTAAAAGACCCACACCAAAGAACAAAGCGGACCTCTCCTTACTCCTCATCAGCTGGGATCTTCAACCTCACTATACCTTCAGACCTCTCTGAAACCTGCACTGAGAGGAATGAAGGTGTAGAATTCGGTGTGTCACAGCCAAGTACTTGCGGTCAATCTGCTATCGGTACACCAACGTCCGATTGTACCAGGCAAATTTCCCTGCCCCAGCTGCTGCACCGCCGAAAGAAGTTCGCTCCTAGCCATCCACATGCCCAGCGGTTGAATGCTAGCTTGGCTAAATTGCTAGCACTTCAACTGCTTCCTTTTCAGTTGGTAGACTCTGCCCCCTTCCGTGAGTTTGTGGAATGTGCGGTTCCTCAGTGGCAGGTTCCCAAACGCCACTTTTTCTCACGGAAGGCGATTCCGGCTCTCTACCGGCATGTGGAAGGCAAAGTCTTGGCCTTGCTGGACAGGGCAGTCAGCGGTAAGGTGCATATTACCGCTGACTCATGGTCCAGCAGGCATGGACAGGGACGTTACCTATCTTTCACGGCGCATTGGGTGACTCTGTTGGCAGCTGGGAAGGATGCAGAACAAGGTGCACCACGCCTCCAAAATGCTACTACTGGTGATTCTGACACACCTCTCTCCTCCACCCCCTCTTCTTCTTCCTCCATGGCCTCTTCCTGTGCTTTGTCCTCGGAACCAGCGGTGCTCCATAGGCGTTCAAGGGGCTATGCAAGTACGCAGGCAAAAAGATGCCATGCGGTGTTGAGCTGGTGTGCTTGGGGGACAGGAGCCACACTGGGGCAGAGATTCTGTCAGCTCTGCAGGGGCAGGCTCAGAGGTGTTTGATGCCACACCAGCTTAAGCCAGGAAAGGTAGTTTGCGACAATGGCACCAACCTCCTCTCCGCCCTCCAACAGGGACATCTGACCCATGTGCCCTGTTTGGCTCACGTCCTTAACTTGGTGGTGCAGCGGTGCTTGGGCAGGTACCCGGGCTTACAGGAGGTCCTGAAGCAGGCCGGGAAACTCTGTGTGCATTTCCGCCACTCATATAATGCCAGTGCTCGGCTGGCTGACCTCCAAAAGGAATACAACCTGCCCAAGAACCGCCTAATCTGTGACATGCCCACCAGGTAGAACTCTACGTTGGCCATGCTGCAGCGGCTGCACATGCAGCAGAGGGCCATCAATGAGTATCTGTTGCAATATGGCACCAGGACAGTGTCAGGGGAGCTTGTATATTTTTCCCCCAAGCCAGTGGGCCATGATCAGGGATGCATGCACTGTCCTGGCCCCATTTGAGGAGGCCACGAGGATGGTGAGCAGTGACAGTGCATGCATCAGTGACACTGTCCCTCTTGTCCACCTGTTGGAGCACACGCTGCGTGGAATAAGGGACAGGGCACTTGAGGCAGAACAGATGCAGGAAGAGGAGGACTTCCTTACCTCTCAAGGCCCCCTTTATCCAGACAGTGTTCCTGCTGGCCTGGCTATCACACAGGAAGAGGAGGAGGAGGAGAATTATTTTGTCAGCATGGAGGTGGAGCCTAGCACTTAGCATCAGCAGCAGTCTTCAAGGGATCAATTACAGTACCAAGACACCCATTGACTTGTACGTGGCTGGTAGGAGGTGGCTGCGGATCATTTCGTCCTCAGTGACCCAGAGGACTCTGCACAGAATGCCTCAGCACACCTACGCTGCATGGCCTCCCTGATCCTGCAAAGCCTGCGGAAGGATCCTTGTATTCGTGCGATCAAGGAAAGGGATCATTACTGGCTGGCAACCCTCCTTGATCCACATTACAAGGGTAAGGTTGTGGACCTTATCTTGCCATCGCAGAGGGAGCAGAGGATGAAGCATCTTCGGGAGGCCTTGCAGAAAGGTCTGTGCAATGCGTTCCCAGAGACTGGGAGGTTACAAATTCCTGGTCCTGGACAACGTGTTGCTGAGGCTCCGGTCAGTCAAAGAAGGAGCGGTGGAGAAGGTGGCCGTCTGACCGATGCATTCAATTTTTTAGTCCGCAGCCCCAAGGTATGATCGGTTCCAGCAACCATCGCCAGCATCTGGTTTACATGGTGCAGGAATTCCTAGGGGTAAGATCAGACCTGGACACCTTTCCCACCGAAAATCCTCTGGGTTACTGGGTCTTGAGAATGGATCACTGGCCAGAGCTTGCACAGTATGCAATTGAGGTACTAGCCTGTCCCCCATCATGCGTTCTTTAGAAACGCACATTCAGTGTTGCTGGAGGCTTTGTAACCGATCACAGGGTGCGCCTATCAATCGACTCGGTCGATCGACTGACCTTCACCTGATGCTGATGTAACCGAATAATTTTTTTTGAAATGTCAAATCCCTTTAAGACTGCATATGCTGATGCTGAGTGACTATCCTGGTATGCTGAGTGACTATCCTCGTCGTCCTCAATGATCATGCTGATAGCTTGAAAGAACATCTTTGGTTCTGGTCACTGCCACCAGTGGCTAAGGCCCAATTTTTCAGCCCCTGTTTAACAGGGGCGTGTATTTACAATTGTTGATGCAATGCTTTGCAGCAGGACTCATTGGTGCGCTCCAACTACAGTATCTGTTAGGGGTTGCAGTGTTGTGGCACCAGCACTAGTGCCTAAGGCCCAATTTTTCTGCCCCTGTTTAACAGGGGCGTGTAATTAAAATTTTTGATGCAATACTTTGCAACAGGGCTCACTGCTGCGCTCCAAGTACAGTATCTGTGAGGGGTTGCAGTGTTGTGGCACCAGCGCCTAAGGCACAATTTTTATGCCCCTGTTCAACAGGGGCATGTAATTACAATTCTTGATCTAATAATTAACAGCAGGGTCCATTCCTGTGCCCACCAAGAGTAACTGTGAGGGCTTACAGTGTTGTGGCAACACCACCACCACCACCACCAAAGGCACAATTGTTCTGCCCCTGTTCAACAGGGGCATGTGATTACAACTCTTGATCTAATATTTCACAGCTGGGCCCATTCCTGCGCCCACCAAGAGTAACTGTGAGGACTTACAGTGTTTTGGCACCAGCACCACCACCACTACCAAAGGCCCAATTTTTCCTACCACTGTTC
The DNA here is from genome assembly GCA_029206835.1 of Rana muscosa. Lineage (NCBI taxonomy): Eukaryota > Metazoa > Chordata > Amphibia > Anura > Ranidae > Rana > Rana muscosa. Next base: position 19,120,112 of record JARGYO010005626.1, read on the forward strand.
AACAATGGCATGTAATTACAATTCTTGATATAATAGTTCACAGCAGGGCGTTCCACCACCCACCAAGAGTAAATGTGAGGGCTTACAGTGTTGTGGCAACACCAACACCTAAGGGCCAATTTTCTTCAGAGTATATATGGCAGGCCCCTACTTTCAAACATCCAACTTACAAACCACTAATACTTGCAAGCGGAAGGAGACAACAGGAAGTGAGAGGAAATCTACCCCTAGGAAGGGAAATTCTCTCCTGTAAGAGTTAATATGGGAATAAGGTGTCTCCTCTCCACTGATGCTTTATCACCAATCCTTGTTTCAAGAAAAAAAAAAACATTTTCAAAAAACATTTGTCACTGGGGCGGAAAGTGAGGTGAAATGTTCTGAACAGGTGCACAGACAGCAAAACAAATGTTACAGGGGTGATAACCCTTCCCTATGTTTTCCAAAAAAATTAAAAATAGATATTTTGGCTGGAGCTACACTTAAAAAATTTACCTGTTCCAAATTACAAACAGATTTTGCTTAAGAACAAACCTACAGTCCCTGTCTTGTTTGCACCGCCTGTATACTGCTGTGCAGAGTATATAGGGCCTTTTTTTAATTTGGGTGCAGGGTTCCCCTTAATATTCATACAAGACCCAAAGGGGCTGGTAGTGGGCTGGGAGGGTACCCATGCCATTTTTCTTAATGATTTTCATCAATATTGCCGGGACCAGACATTACATTAAAGCCGCAAGCAGTTTTAAATGACTTTTTTTCCTTTATAAATTTCATTTTGTGCAGGGACAATTCTAAACACGGGAACCACGTGCCACTTCACAGGCATACTTTAGACACTCCCCAGGTACGATATTTAAAGGAATATTTCACTTTTTTTTTCACTTTATGTATCATTAAAATCACTGCTCCCGAAAAAACTGCAGTCTTTAAAACTTATTTTTGCATTGATACATTTCCCCTGGGGCAGGGCCGGGTCCCCAAACCCTTTTTAGGACAATAACTAGCATATTAGCCATTATAATTAGCACTTTTGATTTCGAACATTCGCATCCATTGTATTTAATAGGGTTCTAAAGTTCGCGCAAACTTTCGGTCTATTCGCAGGTTCTGGTGCGAACCGAACCGGGGGGTGTTCGGCCCATGCTACTCCTCACTACCTATCACAGTATTGAAGGCCATAAAATGCCAAAATAGCACAAAACCCCCCAAAATGACCTCATTTTGGAAAGTTGACACCCTAAGCTATTTGCTGAGAGGCGTGTTGAGTCCATGGAATATTTTATATTTTGCCACAAGTTGCAGGAAAATGACAAACGTTTTTTTTTTCGTTTTTTTTTGCACAAAGTTGTCACTTAATGATATATTGTTCAAACATGCCATGGGCATATGTGGAATTACATCACAAAATACATTCTGCTGCTTCTCCTGAGTACGGGGATACCACATGCGTGGAACTTTTTGGGAGCCTAGCCGCGTACGGGCCCTAAAATCCAAACACCACCTTCAGGATTTCTAAGGGCGTAAATTTTTGATTTCACTCCTCACTACCTATCACAGTTTCGAAGGCCATAAAATGCCAAGATAGCACAAAACCCCTCCAAATGACCCCATTTTGGAAAGTAGACACCCCAAGCTACTTGCTGAGAGGCATGATGAGTATTTTACAGCTCTCATTTGTTTTTGAAAATGAAGAATGAAAATATATATATATTTTTTTCTTTTTTCGATTTTCAAAACTTGACAAAAAGCGAGATCTGCAAAATACTAACCATACCTCTCAGCAAATTGCTTGGGTGTCTTTTTTCCCACAACTTGTGTCAAAATATAAAATAGTCCATGGACTCGACATGCCTCTCAGCAAATAGCTTGGGGTGTCAACTTTCCAAAATTGGGTCATTTGGGGGTTTTAAACTGTCCTGGCATTTTATGCTCAACATTTAGAAGCTTATGTCACACATTACACATTATTATTATCTTCTAACCACTTGAAGACAAAGCCCTTTCTGCCACTTTTTGTTTACATGAAAATTTTATTTTATTTTTTGCAAGCAAATTATGTTGAACCCCCAAACATTATATATTTTTTTAAAGAAAGGGCCCTACAGATTAAAATAGTGGGTGTTGCATTTTTTTTTTCCACACAGTATTTGCGCAACGATTTTTCAAACTGATTTTTTGGGGAAAATGTTTTATTTTAATGCACTAAAACACACTATATTGCCCAAATGTTTGATGAAATAAAAAAGATGATCTTAGGCCGAGTACATGGATACCAAACACGACATGCTTTAAAAATTGCGCACAAACGCACAGTGGCGACAAACTACATACCTTTTAAAAGCCTTTAAAAGCCTTTACAGGTTACCACTTTAGATTTACAGAGGAGGTCTACTGCTAAAATTACTGCCCTTGATCCGATCTTTGCGGTGATACCTCTCATGCATGGTGCAATTGCTGTTTCCATATGACGCCAGACCGACGCTTGCATTGGCCTTTGCGCGAGAGCAGGGGGGGACAGGGGTGCTTTTTTTTTTATTATTATTTATTTTGCTTTTTTATTTTATTTTTAAACTGTTCCTTACATTTTTTTTTCTTATCATTTTTATTGTTATCTCAGGGAATGTAAATATCCCATATGATAGCAAAAGGTTGTGACAGGTACTCTTTTTTGAAAAAATTGGGGTCTATTAGACCCTAGATCTCTCCTCTGCCCTCAAAGCATCTGACCACACCAAGATTGGTGTGATAAAATGCTTTCCCAATTTCCCAATGGCACTGTTTATATCTGGGGGAAATCAGTCATGACTGCTCGTAGTATCCGGTTTCTTAGGCCATAGAGATGATTGGAGCCATTCTGGTCTCTTATCAGCTCTATGGTCAGCTGGCGGAACCACCAGCTGCAATCTCAGGTTCCCTGTTGGGACAGGAGAGCCAGAGAAAACCATGGAAGACGGTGGGAGGGGGGGACATTCCCTCCCACTGCTTGTAAAAGCAGTCTAGAGGCTAATTAGCCGCTGGGATTGCTTTTACATGAACTGTTGGCTGAACTGTTGGCTGAACGAAAAAAATTGATTGATCGGTGGGTATGCCCCCCATTAGAATACCTCCCTTCATCCACCCACTTCTAGCGATGGGCATACATGCACCATTTATATATCCTGAAGCATGGGGTCATCCTCCCGCAAAAGTTTTGCCGCATACACACGGTCAGACTTTTCAACGGGCAAACCTCCATCTGAATTTCGACCGTATGTACGGGGCATTAGGAGCAAATCGCTCCTCCGCCCCTGCTGCCTCCGTGCTTCGGCATATATGCTCTTTTTTTAACTGTGGTGGTGAAATCACCTCCTACAGCGTTGGAGTCCCGGCTTCATGTATCGTGGGAGCAAACGCTGTTGCTGTCAAGATAAATAAATCCGCGCTGCAACTGAATGGCGTACCAGAAAACAAAAAAAATGGTTAACAATAAAACACAGTAAACAGTAAAGTATAAAAAAAATACATGTCTGAAAAGCAAAAATTATAAAACATAATAACAATAAAACATTGTAGAATAGAATACAGTAAAAAAGAGCAGAACAATAGAGAGAGATTAGAGAGAGAGGGAGAACAATTAAACAACAACTTTTTTTAAGGTTTTTTTTTTTACACTTTTTTTTGTAACTGTAATGGTTCGGGTCTCTCAAAATGCGATGGCATCTTGGGAGACCCTGTGTAAGTGTGTCCTAGTCTGTAAAATGCTGTACCCTACGCTAAAACTGCAGTAGTGTGTGGTAGCGTTCAAAACATTCACCAATGCAAAGACCAGGATTGTCAGGACAGCGTGGACAATAATAACGGGTGTCACGCCTATATCCACGCTTTCTACAGACACAACATTTTCTTTGGGGGGCTCGTTGGGTAGGGGTACTCTGGAGGACATAAGGAAAATGCCTCTCATGCAGCCGGCTTACTGCATTTGGTTGGGGATGGTGAGGTGCAGCACCGCCTGGTTACAGAAGGGCTGTGACGATCTCTTCCTGGAATTGAAGGAAGGATCCAGTCCGTCCTGAAGCTCTGTATAGCACATGAGCGTTCAGCAAAGCCAATTGAAATAAGTATACAGACACTTTTTTGTACCAGCGTCTGGCCTTACGGGCAACTAGGTACGGCGCCAACAACTGGTCGTTGAGGTCCACCCCTCCCATATTTTGGTTATATTTGTGGACACAGCGAGCAATTTATTACACTTCAAGCAGGCTCTCTCTCCCCCAGCCTAAGACGGGAATCTACAAGCCTCTGGAGTAAGCCCTGGCGATTAGGTCGCACGGTGCGACACGCGCCAATCTGATGATCAAACAAGTGACTAAAAAGTGGCAATTGTCCACATACAAGTGGTGCCCCTTTCCGAATAAGGGTGACACCATGTTCCACACTATCTTGCCAGCGCTCCCTATGTAATCTGGGCAGTTCTCCGGCTCTACGTGACTATCTTTTCCCTCGTAAACCATAAAACTCCATTTATAGCCTGTTGCTCTGTCACAGAACTTATACAGCTTGACTCCGTATCTGGCACGCTTGCTTGGAAGGTACTGTTTGAAAGACAAGCGGCCAGAAAATTTAATCAGAGACTCATCAATGCAGACAACTTGATGGGGAGTAAACAAGGCTGCAAAATGCTCGTTGAAGTGGTTTACGAGGGGCCGAATTTTGTAGAGCCGATCGTATTAAGGGTCTCCACGAGGATGACAAATTTCATTGTCATTGAAGTGCATGAATCGCAAGATCTGCTCTTATCGTGCCCTGGTCATGGAGGTAGAGAACACGGGCAAATGGTAAATTGGGCGTATGGACCAATACGACCGCAACTTACTCAATTTATGCATGCCCAGGAGGAGGGATAGGCCCGGAAAGGTCTTAAATTCGGAAACCATAATTGGTTTCCAATCTCTGGCAAGGGAGGACAACTGGGGATTAGCGGCGATGAAATGACCAGCATACAAATTACTTTGGTCCACAATAGATCTATAGAGATCTTCCATGAAAAACAGTGAATAAAAATCAAGTGACGTAAAATCAACTGTTTCCACCTGAATTCCGGGTTGGCCAGGGAATGGGGGAAGTACGTCGCTTAGAATTGATTAGTTTAGACGCCAGTGTGAAAAGGGTCTTTTGGCTGAAAGAGGCCTTAGAGAGAGGACTACTATCGAGTGATAAAAAATGTTTTTTATCTACTCGGGAGGAGCAAGACAAGGGTCAGACTTTGTAGGCAACACACGAGAAATGGAATAGAAAAATTGCTTTATTGTCACATAAATGTTAAACAAGGATAAAAACCATACGCCGTTTCGCCGTGAGGCTTCGTCAGGACGGACAAAATGGGAAGGTTTTTTAAACACACTTGGGACAAATCTCACTATCTGGAATGAGATACATAGAAATTTAAACAATATATACAATTAAAAAATGATAAAAGTATTATTTGGTTAAAAAACGCATAGCCTTGCCCTTCATGCACATCATGATCAAAGGATGAAACAGCCAAAAACAATAAACAAAAATTGAAAAGAGATACCTCGAAAGGAAATCCAAGACAGCAAAATGTTGCTCAAGGGTTGTCGGTTCATATGTATAGTATGGTAGGAGCAGCTACATGTGTGGTCTAATAAGTGCACAGAAAAAAAAATACATATATATATATACATATATATATATATATGTATATATATATATATAGGGACATAGAATAAGAAAGATAAAATAAAATAAAATATAAAAAATGTTCAATGTTCACAGCATGGGATTCCTACCTGCTGGTCAAAAAATATCAAGAAAAATATGTTCTTGCTGGGATACGCTCCACATATGGAAAGAGCCTGATGCTTACAGCTAGCAGAAATAGCTAGACAGATCTATAAATACCAATTAATATAGTCACAGAGAGCAAATATATAAACTATAAAGTAAGAAAACAAAACAAAAACAAAAACAGCAATAGGAACTCATAAAGCCAGTAGAAGGAAAATATAATCAGGTAAATTACCAGGTATATCCAATGGGGTATGCCCAGACAGAGGTAGGGGACGTCCTAGTATATAAAAAGGGAATTATCCATGTTCACCACAAAATCCGTGCACGGGTACTTGCAAATAATAAGCAAATAGCACATTCAGTGCAGTGATGAGTATATCACTGCTTGAATCTAGATGTAAAGAGAAACAGTTTTTTGAGAAAATTAATAAAATAAAGCTAGCTAGCTAGATGTACGGTACCACCACATAGAGAAAAATAGCTTACCTAGTTACTGGACATCAAGCCACAAAACCTCCGGGAGTCAGCTTCGTGCTGAACACAAAGGCCAGGCTCAACTGGATGGACTATTTATAATGAAAAAACGCGCCAAAACACGGACGACGTACGACGCGTTGACGTCATATGTATGCGCCATGTGTATGGTGCATGTCTTGTATTAGTGAGTGTATGGGCGGAAATATCGAACACGCCATCTTGGAGCATGGAAAGGACGTACGAACCAGAGCGGGCGTCCTCTATTAATAAACGTGTGGGTGGAAGTATCGAACACAGCATCTTGGAACATGAAAAAGAGAACAGCAGACCAGAGCGGTGTCCATAAAAGAACCGCAAGAGAACCAAAGCAGAATAGTAGGGGCCGCAGGGAATGAATACCAAAGTTATATTGTGCAAAAACATTACCAGAACAGACCACACAATGGCAACATATAGAGAGGCTCTAAGTCGCTAATTGTGGCAATCACCACACTTAAATCAAAGATGCGCAGGGAGGGCAAACAAGCATTAATAAACAAAACAAAACCGAATAACATTGTAATGTGATAATACATAGCATAAATACCATAGATAATTATTTACTTAGAAAAAATTCCATTTAGTGCAATGTATATAGCATATATGTTCATATATCTTCATTATTTATGGAAAGAGAGACGTTTTTATAGAAAACAGCCTAAACCTTCTTATTATTACAATGAATTGGTCAGGGATAAGGAATCAATAATAGATTATAAATAATGGAAAGATACATCATGGCGGAGCGATGAGGGGAGGGACAATGTAAAGGGACAACAAATTAGACGGCAACATCATGAGTTTGGTTGGACATTATGCATTTTAGTGTATTTTTACAGAAATAGTTTAAAACTGACCATATCATTAAGGCCGGGGTATCGGGTTGCTTTGAGTTTGTATACCCATTTCGTCTCGCGCTGTAGGACCCTTTGGTCAAAGTTGCCACCCCGTGGGTCCTCATATACCCGATCCAGGGCGGCAACCCTGAAGACCTGTGGCTCATATCGGTGCTTAAACGCCACATGGTGGCCCATAGTTGTATTTAAAAGGCCACTTGTAGCGTAATATACATGATCTTTAATTCTTCTCCAAAAAGCTCGAATTGTCTTTCCTATGTAGAAAGACCCACAACAGCAAAAGATGATGTAAATAATTCCCTTGGTCTGACAAGTAATATGATGTTTGAGAAAATGGGTCTGGCCATTGGGAAGAGATATCCTGGGACCCTCGATTAGAAGGTTACAGTAATCGCATTGACCACATTTATATAGTCCGTTCGGTTCCCATGGTTTGGTATCAGTCCTGGAATAATTATTTTGTACCAGACGGTCCCGAATGGAACTAGCCCGTCGAAATTTAATTTCTGGGCTTGCTCCAATGTACTTTTCCAGAACAGGGTCAGCAGTCAAAATGTGCCAGTGTTTTTGCATGATGGACCTAACTTGGGCATGTTGGTCGGAATATGTGGTTATGAATCTAACCACATCAGAGGTGGACTTCTTGGGGGCTCTAGCGAGAATAGTATTTATTGGTTTCATGAGGGCTTTGTTGAAGGCCTTTTTAAGGCATTTCCTACTGTACCCCCTCATTGTGAGACGTGCATAGAGAAGGTCAACCTCTTCTTTGAATTTGGTATCATCGGTGCAGTTACGTCTTAGACGTAAATACTGCCCAAAAGGTATGCTTTGTACCAACGCACGGGGATGCGAGCTGGCCGCGTGTAAAATAGTATTCCCAGCTGTGGGTTTATGGTAGAGAGTGGTCTTAATAGAACCTTCTTCTGTAATGTAAATCAATATGTCCAAGTACGCGATCGTCGTTTGGCTATATATCATGGTGAATTTGAGATTGTATCTGTTGATACTCAGCTTTTGCATAAATTCATTCAAACTAGTGTGACAGCAGGAAGGTAAAGTCACCTGGTTGCATCCAGGGGGGTAGATATATTTCGCCCAGATTCAGGCTTTACGCCGACTTATACAACTAGGTGGAGAGTTGTATAAGCCCAGCTGAGGCTAGTAGGCTCATGGATGACTCATACCTCTAGGGAGAGTGTGGGGCGTCGTACAGACAGGGAGTTGATGAGACCAGCTGAAGCTTGTCAGCTCATTTAGGCCTCTATAAGAACTCCCAGCTTCATTAGATGTTAGCTCATGCCTGGAACCAGACCTGTGTGGACTGTCTAGGGAGAGTGAACCCCTGTGCGGTGAGACAAAGCCTGTGTGGCTATTTGCTTGGACATTTAAAACCAGGGACTTAGGGACTAGGACAGCACTAGGCTGATCCCAGTTGTTAGTTAGGAAACCTGTATGTTTAGTCAGAGGTCAAGTTGACCAGGATTTATTTTATTTATGTTTCTTTTGCTTTGCTGTGTTTTGTCACTGTAAATAGAAAATAAACCGCACCTTTTTGATTTTGAAAAGCACAACCTCCGTTTGCTGGGCCTGTTTTTGTGTGGGGAGCCCATCCCGGGGGTCACACACACCCGCTGCCGAGCTAACCCCCTCACAGTTGGTGGAGAACCAGTGGCAGTTTTTTTTAAGCCAGCATGGAGGAGATACTGAAACAGCTGGCTCTAGCAAATGCCAATCAACAGCAGACAAATGCAGGTTTGCAAAGGAGCCTTGCAGCCCAGCAGCAAGCTCATCAACAGAGCCTTGCAGCCCAGCAGCAAGCTCACCAACAGAGTCTGGAAGCTCAGCAACAAGCCCAGCAGCAATCTGAGGCCCACTTCATAGACCTGTTACAGAAGCAAGAGCAGAGACTACAACAAATGGAAGCAGTAATGCAGCAACGTCCGCAGACCAGTGAGGAAAGCCGTCCCACTAATACCGCGTCCTTTGGGGTGAGTCGTTTATTGACAAAAATGACTGGAGAGGATGATCCAGAGGTATTTTTGACCACATTTGAAAGGACCGCTGAAAGAGAAAAGTGGCCTGAGGAGCAGTGGGCTGGACTGGTGGCTCCTCTGTTAACTGGTGAATCGCAGAAAGCTTACTATGACCTAGAGCCTAACCAAGCAAAAGACTATGTGATGCTAAAAGCTGAAATTTTGGCAAGGCTGGGTGTCACCCAGGCTGTTCGGGCTCAGCGTGTGCATAACTGGACTTTCCAGCTTGGAAAACCCCCCAGGTCTCAAATGTATGATCTCATTCACCTGAGCAGAAAGTGGCTACAGCCAGAGACTTTGTCCGCACCAAAGATTGTGGAACGTGTTGTAATGGATCAGTTTTTGAGAGCTCTTCCTACTGCCATCCAAAAGTGGGTAAGCCATGGAGACCCAGAGACGGCCGATGGTCTTGTGGATCGTGTGGAGAAATACTTGGCTACAGAGAACCTGACGGCCTCTTCCAGAGACACTCGGACTTTCCACCCTAAGACCAGACCATCCCCAGGGGCGGATAAGAGGATTCCAAGGGGTGAGGGTGGAGAGAGTGAGAGGGTGGGAGCTCTACCCCAAGTTTGGCGAGAACAGCCTGGGAAATCAGCGGCTCAAGAGGCGGCAAGAAGGATCGTTTGCTACCGCTGCCGGCAAGCGGGACATATTGCAGCCAATTGCCCGGTTGTGGAGGAACCCATGCAGTGTGACTTTCTGACGGGCAGACGTCAGTCGCTGTGTGCGATAGTCGCATGCACTGCCATTCGAGGAACTGAGAAACATTTATGCAAAATGTGTGTTAATGGTAGAAATGTTGTGGTATTGCTGGATTCAGGTAGCCTTGTGACCCTGATAAAGGCTGAGTTAGTTAAAACAGAGGTCTTTGGGAATAGCAAGGTAGCTGTTATTTGTGTGCATGGGGACACCCGAGAGTATCCAGTGACTACAGTGTGTTTCGAGACCCCCAAAGGTACCCTCTCTCATCCAGTGGGCTTAGTATCTCAGTTACCGCATGACGCCATTGTGGGAAGGGATTTTCCGAAGTTCTGGGAACTGTGGGATGATCCTGAGCCCCCCACTGGTGCCCCTATGTACCAGGAATGTGATAGCCAGAACTCCCCTGAGAGTGGTGAGGACTCTCCGGAATTTCCCTTAACAGTATTGGCAGGGGAGACTCAAGAAACTGGAGAGGAGCCCACCTCCTCAGACGAAAACCTACCGTCTGTGGAGTTTTCTGATCTTGAGGTTCACAGGGAAAACTTTGCCACAGAACAGTTGAAAGACCCCGCCCTAATAAAGGCACGGGAAAACGTAGTGAAAATAGATGGCGAGTTAGTGAACCCAGATAATACCTGCACTTACCCATACTTCAGCGTAGAGAAGGACCTACTGTATCGGGTGGCAAAAAGGGCAGAAGAAACCGTTGAGCAGCTTGTGGTGCCCAAACCTTACAGGAAGTTGGTGTTGGAGTTGGCCCATGGGCACATTCTTGGAGGTCATCTGGGGACAGAGAAAACCCGAGAGAGGGTATTACAGAGATTCTATTGGCCGGGGGTGATGAAGGACATAGAAAATTATTGTTCCTCCTGCCCTGTGTGTCAGAGGTCGGCCCCGATGCCACATTTCCGTAGCCCGCTGGTCCCTCTACCCATCATTGAGGTCCCGTTTGAGAGGATCGCCATGGATTTGGTAGGGCCTATAATCAAGTCCGCTAGGGGGCACCAGTACATATTAGTTATAATGGACTATGCCACCCGTTATCCAGAAGCGATCCCTCTCCGAAATACCTCGGCCAAAACCATAGCCAAAGAGCTATCTCTTGTGTTTAGCCGGGTGGGTATTTGTAAAGAACTGCTTACGGACCAAGGTACACCCTTTATGTCCCGGGTTATGAAGGAGCTGTGTAAATTGTTCAAAGTGACGCAATTACGTACATCTGTGTATCACCCCCAAACCGATGGGCTGGTTGAAAGATTCAACAAAACCCTAAAACAAATGTTGAAGAAAGTGGTGGATAGAGATGGAAAGGATTGGGACTGTCTACTTCCTTATTTGATGTTTGCTATTAGGGAGGTGCCCCAATCCTCTACGGGATTCTCCCCCTTTGAGTTACTGTATGGGAGACACCCAAGAGGGCTGTTGGATATTGCCAAGGAAACTTGGGAAAGTGAGAGTTCTCCCCACAGGAGTGTGATTGAGCATGTCGCCCTGATGCAAGACCGAATTGCACAGGTAATGCCCATCGTGAAGGAACATTTGGCCCAAGCGCAGTTAGCACAGCAGAGAGTGTACAACCGTGGAGCCAAGACCCGTACCTTTTCCCCGGGGGATAGGATACTGGTACTTGTCCCTACGGTTGAAAGTAAATTCCTTGCCAAATGGCAAGGCCCCTATGAGATAATGGAAAAAGTGAGCGAAGTGAATTACAAGGTCAGACAACCAGGAAGGCGAAAGCCCGAACAGATCTATCACGTTAATCTGTTGAAAGCCTGGAGGGATAGAGAGTCCCTAGTCGCAGACACTTGGTCACCAGCTCAAACTGGTTGCGTGATTCCTGAGGTTGGAATAGCAGCCACCTTGTCACAACCCCAACAACAGGAGGTTAAGGAGTTTGTGCTTCGCAACAAGGAGGTATTCTCTGAGCTGCCGGGACAAACATCTGGGGTAGAGCATGACATCATTACCCCGCCCGGTGAAAGGGTGAAGTTAAAACCCTATCGGATCCCAGAGGCCCGACGGGAGGCAATACGGGAGGAAGTACAGAAAATGCTGAACTTAGGGGTGATAGAGGAGTCCCAAAGTGATTGGTCTAGTCCCATTGTGTTGGTGCCTAAACCGGATGGGAGCTGGCGATTTTGTAACGATTTTCGTCAGTTGAACAAAGTTACAAAATTTGACACCTACCCCATGCCACGTATAGATGAGTTGATCGACCGGCTGGGAACAGCCCGATACATGACGACTCTTGACCTCACAAAAGGGTATTGGCAAATCCCCCTGGCCAAGTCGGCCAAAGAGAAAACCGCATTTGTAACCCCAGACGGGGCGTTCCAATATAAAAGAATGCCGTTCGGGTTACAGAATGCGCCGGCCACATTCCAGCGGAAAATGGACCAGATGCTGAGGCCCCATCGGAAGTATGCTGCGGCTTACCTGGATGACGTAATTGTCCATAGCACAGATTGGGCCTCACATCTGCCAAAAGTGCAAGCAGTCCTGGACTCTGTTCGGGAAGCGGGGTTTACGGCTAACCCCAAGAAGTGTACCATTGGGCAGGAGGAGGCCAAATATCTTGGGTACACCATTGGGAGGGGAGTAATAAAACCCCAACTCAACAAAGTCGAGGCCATCCAGAGTTGGCCACGTCCCAACAGCAAGAAGCAGGTACGAGCCTTTCTGGGAATCGCTGGGTATTATCGGCGATTCATTCCCCACTTTGCTTCTAAGGCTGTGCCCCTAACCAACCTGACAAAGGGGAAAGGGTCGGTCATGATTAAATGGACCCCCGAGGCTGAGGCAGCATTCCAATTCTTGAAACAAGCCTTATGTAGCCAGCCAGTGTTGTACTCACCCGACTTCTCTAAAGACTTTGTCGTACAAAGTGATGCGTCAGATGTGGGGTTAGGAGCAGTATTGTCCCAGGTCTGGAACGGGGAAGAGCACCCAGTCATTTACCTCAGCAGGAAGTTGAAGTCCCATGAGGTAAATTACGCCACCGTTGAAAAGGAGTGTTTAGCGGTGAAGTGGGCTCTAGATTCCCTTCGGTACTACCTGCTAGGTAGGCACTTTGACATGGTTACGGATCACGCTCCGTTAAAGTGGATGGCTCAAAACAAGGAAACAAATAGAAGAGTGAATAGGTGGTTCCTGGCCCTCCAGGAATTCAACTTCACAGTAAAGCATCGCCCTGGCGTTCAAATGGGGAATGTGGATGCTTTGTCTCGAGTACATGAATGCCTGATTGCTGGTGTTCCAACCCCGAGGTTAAAACAAGAGGGGGGGGTATGTGACAGCAGGAAGGTAAAGTCACCTGGTTGCATCCAGGGGGGTAGATATATTTCGCCCAGATTCAGGCTTTACGCCGACTTATACAACTAGGTGGAGAGTTGTATAAGCCCAGCTGAGGCTAGTAGGCTCATGGATGACTCATACCTCTAGGGAGAGTGTGGGGCGTCGTACAGACAGGGAGTTGATGAGACCAGCTGAAGCTTGTCAGCTCATTTAGGCCTCTATAAGAACTCCCAGCTTCATTAGATGTTAGCTCATGCCTGGAACCAGACCTGTGTGGACTGTCTAGGGAGAGTGAACCCCTGTGCGGTGAGACAAAGCCTGTGTGGCTATTTGCTTGGACATTTAAAACCAGGGACTTAGGGACTAGGACAGCACTAGGCTGATCCCAGTTGTTAGTTAGGAAACCTGTATGTTTAGTCAGAGGTCAAGTTGACCAGGATTTATTTTATTTATGTTTCTTTTGCTTTGCTGTGTTTTGTCACTGTAAATAGAAAATAAACCGCACCTTTTTGATTTTGAAAACCACAACCTCCGTTTGCTGGGCCTGTTTTTGTGTGGGGAGCCCATCCCGGGGGTCACACACACCCGCTGCCGAGCTAACCCCCTCACACTAGCCAATGATCCTGCCCATAGCATCAATACATCATCAATAAAACGAAACCACCCCAACACAAAGGAAAAAAGATGTCCAAATTCTTCAATTTCTAAGGGACCTCTTATAGATATACATTGTATGGTTTTTATCCTTGTTTAACATTTATGTGATAATAAAGCAATTTTTTTATTCCATTTCTCGTGTGTTGCCTACAAAGTCCGACCCTTGTCTTGCTCCTTCCCTTTTATTTTTTACTATCGAGTGATCCGACAGGGGGTGTGTCAAATATGGAGGCGCTATGTGCGGAAAGGATAAGGATAAGGGACATCAGAATATGCTCAATTCTGGCATATGATTGGTGGGGGCTTAAAAAATGGGTATAATCACATTTCCCAGAGTTCAGTTCCCTCCAAGCATTAACTAGATTGTGGGAGTGTAAAAGTTTAGCTATCCTAAGACTGGCCTTGGTTGGGTGAGTTGGGTTTGGACTTATCTAACCCTTGGTCGAAAGCTACATTGGAATCCCCGCCGAATATCACCGTCCCCTCTAGATTTGGGAGTAACGTTCAGAGTGATTGAAAGAAATTAACTTTAAAATAAAAGGAAACTAAAAACAAAATTAAAGAGTATAGGTGGCCCTCGATAGCGCCCTTGACCAGGATAAACCTCCCCCTGAGTCCCTGAGATCTGACCACCAGGCAAAATTACTGTTTTTAGAGAAGAGGATAGCTATCCCCCTAGTTTTGTCCTCTGCGATTGTTAGGTAGAAAGTAGGGTAGTTGGTGTGCAGGAATCTGGGACTGTACCGAACAGGGAAGTGGGTCTCTTGGAGCAAAACAATGTCTAGCTTTCGAGAGCGATAGCTGTCAAAGACTTTTCTCTGCTTAATTGGGGAATTTAGCCCCTGGGTATTCTGTGAGGCAATCCTGAGAAGTGGAGATGTGGTATGTAAGTCAACCATGGGGAATCAGAGGTGGAATGCTGAGGAATCTACCGTCACTTACCCTCTGTCGTTTTCTTCGAATTTGAGGCTGGTAGAGCAGCTAAAAAGGAATCGCTTCAGGGTGAGGATGGTAAAGGATTCCGTTCCAGGGCGGGGGTCATTTTCTAGCTGAATCAATGCACACTTGTCCCAATTAATGAGAAAACCATAAAACTCCCCAAACCTTGTGATAGTGTGCATCACCACCTCAAGGGAATCTAAAGTGTCACCCAACAGTAACATGGTATCGTCAGCGTAAAGCATGACTTTTTCCTGGAGGTCCCCAAATTGAAATCCCGTTATGTGAAGGATTGTGCAAATGGTAAACAAAAAACAAGTACAATTTCCGAAGAAATTCAAGGTCAAGGTACTGCACTGTCTGATTGCACCTTCCATTGTTTTTTGAGCAACAGTGAGGTCGCATTGCTGTGTCTGGCACCAGGTGTCTTAAATCTGTGCATGGAAAAATAACATGTAAAAAGACTATTACAAATTCTAATTATATCCATAATGCACTCTCCAGGCTGAACCTGTAACTAGTAGAGGCACTTCACTAATTATTGACTCCACTATTTTAACAGCTCTTCCCAATCCACCTTGCATGAGAGCCTATCCTCACAAAAAACCCAGAGTGGATACCCATTACTTTTTCACAGCATCAGGAGCTCAGTTTTCTTTCAATTGTTTTTTATTGAAGCATTGCATTTAAACATTAAACATAAGCTTACAAGTATTATTAGCAGATGGATCCTTTGTGAAGACCACAGGTTGAAGGAGCACGCGCATTCTACTACACCACGTGGATGCTACGGACCCATGTAAGGTCTAAGCAATAGACCAGGGATATGCAATTAGCGGACCTCCAACTGTTGCAAAACTACAAGTCCCATCATGCCTCTGCCTCTGGGTGTCATGCTTGCTGCTGTCAGAGTCTCGCTATGCCTCATGGGACTTGTAGTTTGGCAACAGCTGGAGGTCCGCTAATTGCATATCCCTGCAATAGACTGATAATTGAAAATTACCATAATGATTTATGCATATGCTTATCCTAATGCCCCGTACACACGATCGTTTTTAATGTCATTTTTTAAACCGACGTTTTTCTCCTCGTTTATTTTCATGTTTCCTCTCAAGCCTGCCTTGCGTACACACCATCATTAAAAAAAACGATCAAGCAAAGCGCAGTGACGTTCAACACGTACGACGGCACTATAAAGGGGAAGTTCCGTTCGAATGGCGCCACCCTTCATGTTAGTAAAGTTTGTTGAGCGACGATTCGCGCTTTTCAGTCCGTTACTGTGTAATGAATGTGCTATCTCCATTACGAACGCTAGTTTTACCAGAACGAGCGCTCCCGTCTCATACTTGATTCTGAGCATGCGCGTTTTTTTTCACGTCGTTAAAGCATACACACTATCGTTTTTCACGTCGTTAAAAAAAACGACATGAAAAACGACGTGAAAAAAGAGAGCATGTCAGGAATTTTTAATGCCCGTTTTTCACGTCGTTAAAAATGCTCTGGAGCATACACACGATCATTTTTCAGGGCCATTTTTTAAAATGGCAGTTTTAACGGCATGAAAAACGATCGTGTGTACAGGGCATAATACACATGAGCTCAGTTTTTGAAGCACTGCTTATGCTCAGATATCATGCTATTGTGGCATGTACCTAATAAAAGTCAATGCCCATTTTTGTTCTTGCCAC
Source organism: Rana muscosa (assembly GCA_029206835.1). NCBI lineage: Eukaryota > Metazoa > Chordata > Amphibia > Anura > Ranidae > Rana > Rana muscosa. The sequence continues at coordinate 19,136,588 of JARGYO010005626.1, forward strand.
CAATGTGAGCCCTTTTTCTACTCCTCCCTTTTTTTTTCTTTTTATGAAAGATATAAAAATACTGGAGGCACAAGTTTCCTTAGTTTGTTTATGGTATCTTTGTTTAACCACTTTCTGACCAGCCACCGACATTGTACTGCGGCAGGTCAGCTCATTCCCGCAAATCGCTGTAGCTTGACGGCAGCCCCTTAAACAGCTATAGCAGGCATGCCGCCGAGAGGCACGCACGCAAGTCTGCTCCACAGGTGACAGATGCACAGTGTTGGGGTCAGGAGTGCACCGCTAAGGTAGTGAACCCTATAGCTGACTGCTGCGGATGGAACACTGGGTGATTAAGGAAGGCAGGTCCACTGGAGCACTAACTTGGATCCCACAGGGAGCTAGAGCCTAAGATTCCCCAGGGTGCGGAGTCTAAGATCCAGCATGTGCTCACCAGAGCCTCTAGTGGTAAGGATGGACTGGGCTGCAGCTGGATCCAGGTTGCGGCCCCCACAGTCCCCCAGCTCACGCTCACAGTAGGCAATAGAGGATAGAGGGGAAGCAGCAGCTCAGGATACAAGAGATAGTGAGGGGATAAGCCAAACGTTGGGGCAACTAGCAGACAAGGATAAACATTGGACAAGCCAAAGGTCAAGGTCACAAGCAGACAGGGATAGTCGAGCACAAGCCAAGATCGGTAAAACAGAGACAGACATAGCACACGGCAAGCAGGAACCCAAACACACAATAGCTTAACAAACAACGTTGATCAGCACGGCTGGCTTGCAGTGCACAGGTTAATATAGTGTTCCCTGATAGGGCCTGTGGTGGAGCCATGCTTGGAGGAGAGATTATTTAAGCAGCCAGGTGAGAGTGGCTGGCCTCTAAGGTGAACACATGGAGAAGGGGTAAGCTGAGAGACAAACATTACTGTATAACCATGACAGTACCCCCCCTCTTATGGGCCCTCCCCCTCCCCCGCATGGGCCCAGGCTTAAAGGGAAATCTCAGATGAAACCTCAACAGACGAGGTGCAACGACCTCAGATGGACCGATCCAAGACGCCTCCTCAGGACCAAACCCTCTCCAATGCACAAGGTACTAAAGAATGCCTCTGCAGAGCCGAGAATCCAGAACTTGTCTAACCTCGTACTTTAGATTATCCTCAGAGACTGGAACCGAGGTAGGGAGAGGACGAGAGGATTTATTGAGGACCAAAGGCTTTTTAGGAATAAGCAAGGGCATGAGAGGATCAACAAGAATCTGAGGAGGGTCCCCCAGACCCTTAAAGATGAACTGGGCATCTAGCACAGGACCATCAGACTGGGCAGATGTCAGTGGAACCCTGAGGTCAGGTTGATTAGAAGGTGACATGTCACAGGAGTCAAGCTGGATAGTTGAAAGACAAGCAGAATGAGGATGGATTGAACCCCTTAGACAGGTTTGAATGGACGTAACAGTAATAGGGTGAGGCGAGGTTGCAGAAGGTCCTGAATAAGAAAAGGTAGGAGGTTCACTGGGCATGGGCTGGACTGGCATAACTAGTTCAGAGGCCGAATGAATAGCATGGTCAGGTGTAGCGACTACCTGAATTGCATTGCAAGGTGTATTGACTGCAGAACTTGCAGACAAGCTAGCCTGGCTGTGCATCCAAGGGTGTTTAGGGCCAGACAAAGGTAAATGGTTATGCAAACTGGAATAAAGGATCGGCTCAGGTTCACAGGTGGGCTCCTCATCCAGAGTGCCACATGACCTAGAGAGTGCATCAACCCGACTATTGCCGGACACATCCCAGAAATCACTATATGCAGTAGGAAGAGCAAAAGATATTGGGATGGTGGCAACAGGAAGTTTCTCTTTTGGGACAACCTTGGGTAGGCAGGGCGAGGAACCGGAGGAACCCAAAGCCAGGATATGTCCAGTAGTCCAGTCAACATGTGGAGAGTGGAGCCGTAACCAAGGAAGACCCAAAATGATAGGAGTTGAGGCCTTAGGTAAGACAAGGAAGGATATCCACTCTTGGTGGAGTGTCCCTAGCGACACCTTAACAGGGAGGGTATGGAAGTGGAAAGGACCCCCTGGAAGAACAGTGCCATCCATCGCCAAGACAACCAATGGCGTGGTGAGAGGCAAAAGGGTAAGTCTCATGGACGATGCAATTTCCCAGTCCATGAAATTGCCAGCATCTCCGAAATCCAGATATGCCGAGACCGAATGAAAAGAAGCACCAACATTAAGGGACACAGAAAGAAGAAGACAAGAAGGTGAAGGTGATATTTCTGGGTCCAATACTCCACCTTCCAGATGTATTGGACCCAAGCGTTTTTCTGGGCGAAGAAGGCAAGTGTCACGAAAATGAACTTTGCCCCCACAGTAGAGACACAGCCCAGAGTTCTTCGCTTAGCACGTTCCTCGGGGGATTGCCTGGTCTGACCCAGCTGCATGGGTTCCTCAGCTGGCAGGAGATGCTCCACGGGTCGAAGAGAGGGGAGCTCAGGCTGACTAAAGACCAAGGAGTGCCGGCGTCACTTTTCTAGGGTCCTTTCCTGAAAACAAATATCGATCTGGTTACATAAGGAGATAACTTCGTCCAGATCAGTGGGGATGGTTCTTCCTGCTAATTCATTCTTCACTCTATCAGAAAGGCCATGCAAAAAGGTTGCGACTAAGGCCTCATTGTTCCAGCTCAACTCAGCCATCAGTATGCGGAAATGAAGAGCATACGGTCCCACAGACGTAGACTAGGGATGAGCTTCGTGTTCGAGTCGAACATACGTTCGACTCGAACATCGGCTGTTCGATCGTTCGACGAAGATCGAACGATTTGGGGCGTTCGCGCCAAATTCGAGTGACGCGAACGGCCCACAATACACTACGCCATCGCAGTGTCATCCAGGCGCTGTGATTGGCCAAGCATGCACTGTGACCCCGCATGCTTGGCCAATCACAGCGCCGGCAGCGAGGAGAGCAATGATTGGCCACAGGCAGGATGCCTGTGGCCAATTATTGCTGATGGGGTTTAGTACACGCCCCACACTATAAAAGGCCGCCAGCGCGGCGGCCTTGTGTAGTGTGTTCCGGAGCAGGGAAAGAGAAGCATAGGCAGGGACAGTGTCATTTTTTTCCTTTACTAATCCTGGATTCCTTGTGTTTAGGGACAAATAAGGATAGGTAGGGAGAGTGTCAGTGACAGTGTGCTATTCTGTGCTAATCCTTGTTTGTAGGGACAGAGAGGTACAGTGAGGGAAACTGACAGTGTGCTATTCTGTTCTAAAACTATTTTGCTGAACCATATTTTCAATCCTTGAGTTGAGGGACAGAGAGGTACAGTGAGGGAAAGTGTCAGTGTGCTATTGTGTTCTAAAACTATTTTGCTGAACCATATTTTCAATCCTTGAGTTGAGGGACAGAGAGGTACAGTGAGGGAAAGTGTCAGTGTGCTATTGTGTTCTAAAACTATTTTGCTGAACCATATTTTCAATCCTTGAGTTGAGGGACAGAGAGGTACAGTGAGGGAAAGTGTCAGTGTGCTATTGTGTTCTAAAACTATTTTGCTGAACCATATTTTCAATCCTTGAGTTGAGGGACAGAGAGGTACAGTGAGTGAAACTGACAGTGTGCTATTCTGTTCTAAACCAATTTTGCTGTTCCATATTTTCAATCCTTGAGTTGAGGGACAGAGAGGTACAGTGAGGGAAAGTGTCAGTGTGCTATTGTGTGCTAAAACTATTTTGCTGAACCATATTTTCAATCCTTGAGTTGAGGGACAGAGAGGTACAGTGAGTGAAACTGACAGTGTGCTATTCTGTTCTAAATCAATTTTGCTGTTCCATATTTTCAATCCTTGAGTTGAGGGACAGAGAGGTACAGTGAGTGAAACTGACAGTGTGCTATTCTGTTCTAAAACTATTTTGCTGAACCATATTTTCAATCCTTGAGTTGAGGGACAGAGAGGTACAGTGAGTGAAACTGACAGTGTGCTATTCTGTTCTAAACCAATTTTGCTGTTCCATATTTTCAATCCTTGAGTTGAGGGACAGAGAGGTACAGTGAGGGAAACTGACAGTGTGCTATTCTGTTCTAAAACTATTTTGCTGAACCATATTTTCAATCCTTGAGTTGAGGGACAGAGAGGTACAGTGAGGGAAAGTGTCAGTGTGCTATTGTGTTCTAAAACTATTTTGCTGAACCATATTTTCAATCCTTGAGTTGAGGGACAGAGAGGTACAGTGAGTGAAACTGACAGTGTGCTATTCTGTTCTAAACCAATTTTGCTGTTCCATATTTTCAGTCCTTGAGTTGAGGGACAGAGAGGTACAGTGAGGGAAACTGACAGTGTGCTATTCTGTTCTAAAACTATTTTGCTGAACCATATTTTCAATCCTTGAGTTGAGGGACAGAGAGGTACAGTGAGGGAAAGTGTCAGTGTGCTATTGTGTTCTAAAACTATTTTGCTGAACCATATTTTCAATCCTTGAGTTGAGGGACAGAGAGGTACAGTGAGGGAAAGTGTCAGTGTGCTATTCTGTTCTAAACCAATTTTGCTGTTCCATATTTTCAATCCTTGAGTTGAGGGACAGAGAGGTACAGTGAGTGAAACTGACAGTGTGCTATTCTGTTCTAAACCAATTTTGCTGTTCCATATTTTCAATCCTTGAGTTGAGGGACAGAGAGGTACAGTGAGGGAAAGTGTCAGTGTGCTATTGTGTTCTAAAACTATTTTGCTGAACCATATTTTCAATCCTTGAGTTGAGGGACAGAGAGGTACAGTGAGGGAAAGTGTCAGTGTGCTATTGTGTTCTAAAACTATTTTGCTGAACCATATTTTCAATCCTTGAGTTGAGGGACAGAGAGGTACAGTGAGGGAAAGTGTCAGTGTGCTATTCTGTTCTAAACAAATTTTGCTGTTCCATATTTTCAATCCTTGAGTTGAGGGACAGAGAGGTACAGTGAGTGAAACTGACAGTGTGCTATTCTGTTCTAAACCAATTTTGCTGTTCCATATTTTCAATCCTTGAGTTGAGGGACAGAGAGGTACAGTGAGGGAAAGTGTCAGTGTGCTATTGTGTTCTAAAACTATTTTGCTGAACCATATTTTCAATCCTTGAGTTGAGGGACAGAGAGGTACAGTGAGGGAAAGTGTCAGTGTGCTATTGTGTTCTAAAACTATTTTGCTGAACCATATTTTCAATCCTTGAGTTGAGGGACAGAGAGGTACAGTGAGTGAAACTGACAGTGTGCTATTCTGTTCTAAACCAATTTTGCTGTTCCATATTTTCAATCCTTGAGTTGAGGGACAGAGAAGGACACTCGTAGAAATTATCAGTGTGCTATTCTGTGCTAAATCTTGTTTGTAGGGAGGGACAGAGTAGGACAGTTAGGGAAAGTGTCAGTGTGCTATTCTGTTCTAAAACTTTTTTGCTGAACCATATTTTCAATCCTTGTGTTTAGGGACAGAGAAGGATAGGCAGGGGACAGTGTCAGTGTCATTGTTGCTAAGCCTCCTGCACAATATACACCTGAAGGTAGCCCTTATTGCTGTTTTTCCCATCTCCCTGCAGGCCATCCATTAAAATGTCTGGAAGGCAACCAAGGAGAGGCAGACAGTCAGGAGGCAAAAAAAGAGGGCAAGCAGGCTCTGTGTCTGGGGGCAACAGTGCTGGTCGTGTACGCGGTGCATTGTCATCAGCACATGGCCATGGGACACGCTTGTCCTTGTTTTCGGCAGCTGGACATGTTGAGCCACATCATGCCGAAGACTTGGTAGAGTGGATGACCAAGCCCACCTCATCCTCCTCATCCTCTCTCACCCAGGCTCAGGGTACTGGCAAAGCAGCTGCCAAAGCGTCCTCTTCTCTGGTATCATTATCTTCATTAGTCAATCCTTCCCTAGACCCACCATGCCCTCCTCCTGAGGAGTCCCCCGAACTGTTTGAGCACAGTGTTGGGTACATGCTCCAGGAGGATGCCCAGCGTTTGGAAGGATCTGATGATGATACCCAGCTAGAGGAAGGCAGCAGCGTGAGAGCAGAGAGAGGGGATGCTCAAGAAGGACACCAATCTGGCAGTCATGTTCCAGCAGCTGCAGCATACTGCCAGATTGGCTCCAGTGATGAGGAGGGAGGGGATGATGAGGTCACTGACTCCACGTGGGTGCCTAATAGGAGAGAGGAGGAGGATGAGGAGGAGGCACATCTCCAATGAGGCAGGATGCCCTTGAGTGGCCAGCATATGGGCAGCACACCGACGGAATCACACCGCAGAGCTCCGCCTGTGCAGGGCGCTGCCTCTGCCCGTCATTCAAAAAGTTCTTTGGTGTGGGCCTTTTTTGAGGCGAGTGCATCAGATCGCACAGCTGCTGTTTGCAACATATGTCTCAAGCGTATATCGCGTGGCCAAAACATCAGCCGCTTGGGCACCACATGCTTGATCAGACATATGTTGACCTGCCATGCAGCTCGTTGGCAAGCCTACCTTAAAGACCCACACCAAAGAACAAAGCTGACCTCTTCTTGCACCGCATCAGCTGGGATCTCCAACCCCACTATACCTTCACTCCTCTCTGAAACCTGCACTGAGAGGAATGAAGGTGTAGAATTAGGTGTGTCACAGGCAAGTACTTGCGGGCACTCTGCTAGCAGTACACCAACGTCCGATTCTAGCAGGCAAATTTCCCTGCCCCAGCTGCTGGACCGTCGAAAGAAGTTCACTCCCAGCCATCCACATGCCCAGCGGTTGAATGCTAGCTTGGCTAAATTGCTAGCGCTTCAACCGCTGCCTTTTCAGTTGGTAGACTCGGCCCCCTTCCGTGAGTTTGTGCAATGTGCGGTTCCTCAGTGGCAGGTTCCCAAACGACACTTTTTCGCACGGAAGGCTATTCCGGCTCTCTACAGGCATGTGGAAGGCAATGTCTTGGCCTCGCTGGACAGGGTGGTCAGCGGTAAGGTGCATATTACCGCTGACTCATGGTCCAGCAGGCATGGACAGGGACGTTACCTTTCTTTCACGGCCCATTGGGTCACTCTTTTTGCAGCTGGGAAGGATGCAGGACAAGGTGCAGTAGTGTTGGAGGTTGTTCCACCGCCACGCCTCCAAAATGCTACTACTGGTTGTGACACACCTCTCTCCTCCACCCCCTCCTCTTCTTCTTCCTCCATGGCCTCTTCCTGTGGTTTGTCCTCGGAACCAGCGGTGCTCCGTAGGCGTTCAAGGGGCTACGCAATTACGCAGGCAAAAAGATGCCATGCCGTGCTTGCGCTGGTGTGTTTGGGGGACAGGAGCCACACTGGGGCAGAGGTCCTGTCTGCTCTGCAGGGGCAGGCCGAGAGGTGGTTGACGCCACACCAGCTTAAGCCAGGAATGGTGGTTTGCGACAATGGCACCAACCTCCTCTCCGCCCTCCGACAGGGACAACTGACCCATGTGCCCTGTATGGCTCACGTCCTTAACCTGGTGGTGCAGCGGTTCTTGGGCAGGTACCTGGGCTTACAGGATGTCCTGAGGCAGGCCAGGAAAGTCTGTGTGCATTTCCGCAGATCTTATAATGCCAGTGCTCGCCTGGCTGAGCTTCAAAAGGAGTTGAACCTGCCCAAGAACCGCCTTATATGTGACATGCCCACCAGGTGGAACTCAACGTTGGCCATGCTGCAGCGGCTGCACACGCAGCAGAGGGCCATCAATGAGTACCTGTGCGACTACGGCACCAGGACAGGGTCAGGGGAGCTCGGGTTTTTTTCACCACGCCAGTGGGGCATGATCAGGGATGCATGCACTGTCCTGGCACCATTTGAGGAGGCCACGAGGATAGTGAGCAGTGACAGTGCATGCATCAGTGACACTGTACCTCTTGTCCACCTGTTGGAGCACACGCCGCGTGGAATAATGGACAGGGCACTTGAGGCAGAACAGAGGCAGGAAGAGGAGGACTTCCTTGCCTCTCAAGGCCCCCTTTACCCAGACAGTGTTCCTTCTGTCCCACCCATCGCACAGGAAGAGGAGGAGGAGGAGGAGGATTGTGTCAGCATGGAGGTGGAGGCTGGCACTCAGCATCATCAGCAGCAGTCTTTTAGGGATGATTTACAGTCCCAAGAAACCAGTGGACTTGTACGTGGCTGGGAGGAGGTGGCTGCGGATCATGTCGTCCTTATTGACCCAGAGGACTCCGGACTGAATGCCTCAGCTAACCTACGCTGCATGGCCTCCCTGATCCTGCAAAGTCTGCGGAAGGATCCTCGTATTCTTCGGATCAAGGAGAGGGACCATTACTGGCTGGCCACTCTCCTTGATCCACGGTACAAGGGTAAGGTTGCGGACCTTATCGTACCGTCGCAGAGGGAGCAGAGGATGAGACAACTCCGGGAGGCCTTGCAACACGTTCCCAGAGACTGGGAGGTTACAAACTCCTGGTCCTGGACAACGAGTTGCTGAGGCTTCGGGCAGTCAAAGAAGGAGCGGTGGGGAAGGTGGCCGTCTGACCGATGCGTTCAGACAATTCTTTAGTCCGCAGCCCCAAAGTATGATCGGTTCCAGCAACCATCGCCAGCGTCTGATATACATGGTGCAGGAATACCTAGGGGCAAGGTCAGACTTGGACACCTTCCCCACCGAAAATCCTCTGGCTTACTGGGTCTTGAGGATGGATCACTGGCCAGAGCTTGCACAGTATGCAATTGAGCTACTGGCCTGTCCTGCATCCAGCGTTCTTTCAGAACGCACATTCAGTGCTGCTGGAGGATTTGTCACGGATCACAGGGTGCGCCTGTCCACCGACTCGGTTGATCGACTGACTTTCATCAAGATGAACCAGTCTTGGATCACCACCAGCTACCACACACCAGATGCTGATATAACAGACTAATTGATTTTAAAATGTCACATCCCTTCAAGACTGATGCTGATGCTGAGTGCCTGTGCTGTTATGTTGACTGGCTATCCTCCTCCTCCTCCTCAATGATACGATTAACGATGATAGCTTGGAAGATCATTTTGGTTTATGGGTGACGCCACCAGTGGCTAAGGCCCAATTTTTTAGCCCCTGTTTAACAGGGGCGTGTAATTAAAATTTTTGATGCAATACTTTGCAACAGGCCTCATTGCTGTGCTCCAAGTACAGTATCTGTGAGGGGTTGCAGTGTTGTGCCACCAGTGCCTAAGGCCCAATTTTTCAGCCCCTGTTCAACAGGGGCATGCAATTATAATTATTGATCTAATAATTCACAGCAGGGAGCATTGCTGCGCCCACCAAGAGTAACTGTCAGGCCTTACAGTGTTGTGGCACCAGCACCACCATCACCACCACCACCACCACCAAAGGCCCAATTTTTCAGCCCCTGTTCAACAGGGGCATGCAATTATAATTATTGATCTAATAATTCACAGCAGGGAGCATTGCTGCGCCCACCAAGAGTAACTGTCAGGCCTTACAGTGTTGTGGCACCAGCACAACCATCACCACCACCACCACCACCAAAGGCCCAATTTTTCAGCCCCTGTTCAACAGGGGCATGCAATTATAATTATTGATCTAATAATTCACAGCAGGGAGCATTGCTGCGCCCACCAAGAGTAACTGTCAGGCCTTACAGTTTTGTGGCACCAGCACCACCATCACCACCACCACCACCACCAAAGGCCCAATTTTTCAGCCCCTGTTCAACAGGGGCATGCAATTATAATTATTGATCTAATAATTCACAGCAGGGACCATTGCTGCGCCCACCAAGAGTAACTGTCAGGCCTTACAGTGTTGGGGCACCAGCACCACCATCAAAGGCCCAATTTTTACTACCACTGATCAACAATTATATGTTATTACAATTCCTGATATTATACTTGACAGAAGGGCGTTCCAGCACCCACCAAGAATAACTGTGAGTGCTTTCAGTGTTGTGCCAACACCAACACCTAAGGGGCCAATTTCTGCAGAGTATATACGGAAGGTCCCTACTTTCAAACATCCAACTTACAAACTACTACTACTTGCAAACGGAAGAAGACAACAGGAAGTGAGAGGAAATCTACCCCTTGGAAGGAAAATTCTCTCCTGTAAGAATTAATATGGGAGAAAGGTGTCTCCTCTCTACTGATGCGTTATCACCAATCCTTGTTTCAATAAAAACACCACATTTCAAAAACAGTTGTCATTGGGACGCAAAGTGAGGTGAAATGTTCTGAACAGGGGCACAGACAGCAAAAAAAATGTGACAGGGGTGATAACCGTTCCCTATGTTTTACAAAAAACTAAAAAAAAGGAATTTGCCATGGAGCTCCACTTAAACAATGCAGCTGTTCAAAATTATAAACAGATTCTACATAAGAACAAACCTACAGTCCCTGTCTTGTATGCACCGCCTGTATACGGCTGTTCAGAGTATATAGGTCCTTTTTTATTTTGTGTGCGGGGTTCCCCTTAATATCCATACAAGACCCAAAGCGGCTGGTAATGGGCTGGGGTAGGGGGGGGGGGGGGTTGATGGGGTAGCTATGCCATTTTTCCTAAAGATTTCCATCCATATTACCGGGACCAGACATTGCATTAAAGCCGCAAGCAGTTTTAAATGACTTTTTTCCCTTTAGAAATGTTATTTTGTGCAGGGACAGTTCTAAACACGGGAAACACGTGGCACTTCACAGGCATACTTTAGACACCCCCCAGGTACAATATTTAAAGGAATATTTGACTTTTTTTTTTTCACTTTATGCATCATTAAAATGACTGCTCCCGGAAAACGTCCGTTTTTAAAACTTCTTTTTGCATTGAGACATGTCCCCTGGTGCAGAAGCCGGGTTCCCAAACTCTGTTTTGGACAATAACATGGATAATAGTCGTTATAATTAGCACTTTAGAATCCGAACGTTCGCATCCATTGTATTTAATAGGGTTCTAATGTTCGCACGAACTTTCGGTCCGTTCTCGGGTTCTGGTGCGAACCGAACCCGGGGGTGTTCGGCTCATCACTAATGTAGACCTTGGCGAAGACGTAAAAGGGTGCTGGACGCTGAAGAGACGCAAGCCGGTTCTTCGAAGATATTCCGAAAAAGTTTCAAGAAGTCAGACAGGCTAGAAACCACAGGATCATTCAGTTCCCACAGAGTTCATTCAGTGCCCAGGCTAAAGCTTCACCGGAGAGGAGGGAGATGACATAGGCTACCTTTGCCCAATCAGACAGAAAGTTTTGAGGCTGGAGCTCAAAATAAATAGTGCATTGGCTGAGGAACCCCCTGCAGGCCTTGGAGTCCCCAGAGAAACGGGACGGGAGCTGGCAGTTGTAGTGAATGTGTGGCTGCGTCTGCGACTGGAATAGGTGCAGTCGCTGATTGTGCTTGAGGTTGCTGACTCAGGGTTCCCAAGGAGACCTAAAGCTGCTTGAAGCGGGAAGCCAGATCCTGGAGGAATCACATCACCTGAGTCTGATTCGATACCTGGGTCTCAAGTCTGCGGACTATGCCCTGTAATGGATCATCTATGGAAAGCGGCACATCAGCCGGGTCCATGGCTGATCAAACTGCCAGGTCACCTGAAGCCAGGTGACAGATGCACACCGTTGGGGTCAGGAGTGCACCGCTAAGGTAGTGAACCCTATAGCTGACTGCTGTGGATGGAACACTGGTTGATTAGGAAGGCAAGTCCACTGGTGCACTAACAGGGATCCCACAGGAAGCTAGAGCCTAAGATTCCCCAGGGCGCAGAGTCTAAAATCCAGCAGATATTCACCAGAGCCTCTAGTGGTGAGGATGGACTGGGCTGCAACTGGATCCAGGTCGCGGCCCCCAGAGTCCCCCAGCTCACGCTCACAGTAGGCAATAGAGGATAGAGGGGAAGCAGCAGCTCAGGTTACAAGAGATAGTGAGGGGATAAGCCAAACGTCGGGGTGACTAGCAGACAAGTATAAACAAAGGACAAGCCAAAAGTCAAGGTCACAAGCAGACAGGGATAGTCGAGAACAAGCCAAGATCGGTAAAACAGAGACAGACGTAGCACACGGCAAGCAGGAACCCAAACACACAATAGCTTAACAAACAACGTTGATCAGCACGGCTGGCTTGCAGTGCACAGGTTAATATAGTGTTCCCTGATAGGGCCTGGGGTGGAGCCATGCTTGGAGGAGAGATTATTTAAGCAGCCAGGTGAGAGTGGCTGGCCTCTAAAGTGAACACATGGAGAAGGGGTAAGCTGAGAGACAAACATTACTGCATAACCATGACAATCTGTCAATGTAAACAAACAGGTCCCCATTCTGTCAGGGCAGTAGAGAGTAATCGTCTGTTCCTAGTGATTAGGAACAGCGATTTCTCTCCTCCTCCAGTCAGTACACTGCCCCTACAGTTAGAAACACCTCCCTGGGAACACATTTAACCCCTTGATTGCCCCTAGTGTAAACCTCTTCCCTGTCAGTGACATTTATACAGAGTTCAGTGCATTTTTATAGCACTGAACGCTGTATAAATGTCAATGGTCCCAAAAAAGTGTAAAAAGTGTCTTATCTGTCTGCTGCAGAGTCACAGTCCTGCTAAAAATCACTAATGACAGCCATTACAAGTAAAGAAAAAACAATAAAAATGCCATAAATCTTTTTCCTAGTTTGTAGACGCTATAACTGTTGCGCAAAACAACCAATATACGCTTATTGCAATTTTTTTTTACCTAAAATATGTAGAAGACTACATATTGGACTAAAGTGATGAATACATTTTTTTTTGGGGGGGGGGATATTATAGCAAAAAGTTAAAAAAAAGTTTTTTTTGTTTATAACCCAAAAAGTAAAAACCGTAGAGGTGATCAAATACCACCAAAAGAAAGCTTTATTTATGGGTTAAGAAATGTGTTTGGGTACAGCGTCACGCAACCGTGCAATTGTCAGTTAAAGCGACACAGTGCCGTATCGCAAAAAATGTCTGGTTATTAAGAGGGAAAATCTTCCGGTCCTTAACGTGTAAATTTGTTGAGAAAAAAAAAATTCCCCTCTGAGCGATCTATGTACATTGCAAGGAGTATAACAAACTTTGTTTGCAAATTCCTACCTTTTGTTATTCTGAAGAAATCCATGTGTGTTTGTCTCTGCCTCTGTTCTGAGTGGGTCTTATGGGAGTGGTTTCATAATTAACTGTCAGGTATGGCAGCAGCAGGGCACTAACGAGGAAATCTGCTGGGCCTGCATCCCTTTAGATGGGTTCCTATTGAAAGTATCTTTCCAAAAATGACATTTTTGTTGCAGGGGATGCCTGAAATCTGACTTGTATCTTAGTGCAGATTTCTGGGAAAATTGGTGAGCCAATCACACAAGCATGAAATGATGTTTCTGGGGAGTGGTCAGTACACATTCTGTGTACAGAACAACCCCAGGTAGCCATATTGCAGTGCATTCTTAGAAAATTACAGAGCTGCAGATTGAAAAGGAAAGGTAATTTTTAATAACATTCAATTACAATATGATTAGTTTTGCAATTCTATGTGCTATGTTATTTTTTCTTTATCTGCTATCTTTCTTTTCCCCACAAAAGTGGAGCTACCCTTTAAGTGGTTAATACTGATAATTTTGCTTTACTTACATTTGCTTTACTAAATGCTGTACTTCTACACCTGTTTAATCTGAATAAAGTATTTGTGGAACAAGAAAATTCTAAAGTGAAGTTATTAAAACTGGAGCGTGCAAAATCTGTCACAGCTCTGCATAGAAACCAATCAACTTCCAGGGTTTTATTTTGTCAAACCTTGACTGAACATGCTGAAGTTAACCTTGACTGAACATGCTGAAGTTAGAAGTTGATTGGCTACCATGCACAGCTGCACCAGAATTTACACTCTCCAGTCTTAGTAAATCAACCCCATAGTGTCCATTGTCAGAAAGCTACTGAAAATCTATGGAAAAAACTGAAACATAAAGTCTGGATAAGGCACCCTTTAACCGGTTCCCGACTGACTCAGGTCTTTTTACGGGGGGGCAGAATGGCACCCCTGCGTGAAAAACCGTATATAACTGGGTTCCCTCTAAAAGACGCCAGAGGGCGTGCGCGTGCCCGCTGCATGGCGGGGGACCCGATGCGCATGGCCGGCGGTCGCGATCGCCGCCGACCACACACAGTTGCGTGCATGAGAGCCAGCATGGGGATTTGTAAATACACAATCCCTGTTCTGTCAGGGGAGAGGAGACATATTGTTTTCCTAGTAAGTAGGAACAATGATATGCCTCCTCCCCTAGTCAGTCCTATCCCCATACAGTTATAACACACTGAGGGAACACACATTTAACCCCTTAATCACCCCCTAGTGTTAACCCCTTCCCTACCAGTGACATTTACACAGTAGTCAGGTCCCAAAAATGTGTCAAAAGTGCCCGATCTGTCCGTCGCAATGTCACAGTACCGCTAAAAATCGCAGATCACCACCATTACTCGTAAAAAAAAAATGGGGATAAAAATGCCATAAAAAAGCCATAAATCTTTCTCATGGTTTGTAGATGCTAAAACTTTTGCACAAACCAATATATGCTTATTGCGATTTTTTTTACCAAAAAATATGTAAAAAAATATATATTGGCCTAAACTGATGAAGAAATGTGTTTTTTAAAAACATTTTTGGGGATATTTATTATAGCAAAAAGTAAAAAATATATTTTTTTTGTTCAAAATTGTCGCTCTTTTTTTTTTATAGCGCAAAAAATAAAAACCACAAAGGTGATCAAATAGCACCAAAAGAAAGCTCTTTTTGTGAAAAAAAAGGACTCAAATTTAGTTTGGGTACAGCATTGCATGACCGCGCACTTACCAGTTAAAGCAGCGTAGTGCCTAATTGTAAAAAGTGCTCTGGTCAGAAAGGGGGTAAATCCTTCCGGGGCTGAAGTGGTTAAAACTGAGACAACTAGAGCAGTTTGCTCAAGAAGTGTGGGACAACCTACCTGACTGCATGTGCCAAAGGCTCATTGAAAGGTATAAATAATGCTTGTTTGTATTAATTGTTTCCAAAGTTTGTGTAACAAAATATTAGGTTGGGAACCCAGCATTCTTGTTCATGCTATTTTGATTTGTTTTATTATTTAAAATATTCTGTTGAATCAAAAATTAAAAGCAAAGTCTGATTTTTAATAAATATGGAATAAACAATGATGGCTGCCAATTCCTTTGATCAGTTTAAAGATATTTCAGTGAAAATTGTGGGTTCTTTTTTTTTCCAGGAAGGGTACCAACTAGTCTGTGCACATTTGTATAAGTACATTCTAGTATATATAACATAAACCAGACATTGTTTATTAATTGCATACAGGCATACCCTGCTTTAAGTACACTCACTTTACATACACTCGCGAGTAAGGACATACCTGCGAGTTTATTTAAAGTGCCTCACAAGTACTGTACATACATTTTGCAGCCGCAGTAGAAGGAGCTGTGCCCCTGACACCCCCACTACAGCCCCTGAGACCTCAACTACAGCTCCTGACACCCCCACTACAGCCCCTGACCCCCCACTACACCCTAGAAGTGAAAAAAGGTATTGTTTCACTTTAAATACATTTTCGTTTTACATACATGCTCTGGTCCCATTGTGTACTTAAAAGTGGGGTATGCCTGTATACTGTTGGTAAATGCTTTGCAGTGACAATAAAAAGCTTACTACTGCTTCAGGTATGTGTTTGAAAACGTGTCAATAATAGACAATTAGTGTAAAAGCTCAGGTTAATCTTTACCTGCTCCCACTCTGATATTTTTTACATTCCTAAAATGGCATTTTACTTTTACATGACCTTTAGCATATCAACAGAATAAATGTTTTATGTGCTTCTCTTTTACATCAGTAGTGGTACAGTTCAAGATAAATAAATTGTGTGCTGCTCATGAAAGCATGCACACCAGCTTTTGCTGCTTGCAATTTCTTCCCTCCAGCAGTTGCTATGGCCATTGCATGTTACATGTTATGCAGCTGACTGTTTAGATTTCTCATAAACAGTCATATACAACTACACTAAGGCTGCATTCACACCTGAGCGTTTTGTAGCCTGAAGCCTTAAGCTACAAAACGCTAGAGGGGAAAAAATCCATTATTCTCTATGGAGATGGTTCACATCTCCACTCCAAAACGCCTGAAGCCGAACGCCTGAAGCTCAAACAAGTTCCGGACCCTTTTTTGTCGCGCGAATCGGGCAGATTTGGGCGTTTTAGGAGTCATAGAATGTAATAGAAACACTTGATTCAAGCGTCTAGCGCGACAACGAGCGTTTCTACGGACGCAAATTCACGCGACAAAACGCTGGTAAAAACGTCGGTAAAAACGCTCGAAGCGCTACGCTCAGGTGTGAATGCAGTCTTAGTTCTGCATGGAAAAGCAGCTGTACTGACTTGTGTTGGGTACTGCCAAGTGCCCTGTCACAAACACCTTGAACCTTAAAGGCAAATGGTAAACAAACCCGAATGTTACTCAGATTCTTGCACAAAATTAAATACAAGCTGATTAACTTTATTCCATACAATTTTAAAATATACGTAAACCCTAAGGCCTCATACACACGGACGTTTTAAAAAACGGGCTGTAAAGCTAGTAACGACGCCTGGAAAAAAAGCGGCGTTAAAAACCTGATTTTATTAGCGTTTTGACTTGGCGTCAATGCGCGTTAAACGTAGTTTGTAAGCGTTATCGCTAAGGCGCGTTTTTTCCCCAAAAATATCCCTCTGCTATTTTCCACTCCCAAGTTAATGCAATATCACAATTTACAGCTTAAAAACGCTGACGCTAAAAAACGTCGGTATATCGCTAATTTAAGTTTCTGAGCTTTTTTCGGCGTCAGCGTCAAAACAGCTCTAGCGCTGGAGCCTCAGAACGCGCTGGTCCTTGGTTTTTTTTGGAGCTTAAAAATGACCATGTCTGCTACAGCTTAAAACACGCCATGGTGTGTATGAGCCCATTAAATAACATGGAGTGGCGTTCTTAAGCAGCAAAAAAACCTAAAAAAAGCCGCTGTTAAAACGTCCGTGTGTATGAGGCCTAACAATTGACTACTCTTACGTCCTCTTTTGCTTTGTTAAATATACCATAGAAATTGGGGAGGGGGCAGGAGTTTGAGATGACCAGCACATGTGAGCAGTCACATCTGCAGAGCGCTCCACTGTTATAGCTCCCTTTTCTACTAATATCTACATATTTTCCATTCATCTTTGATTAACTGTGTTCTCAAGAAGACCAGAGAAGGATGAAATCAGGTTAGAAGCTTTTATAATGACAGTGGCCATTGACTGCAACAGTGGATCGCTTTTGCTGCCTCCCTTCGTTCCCATCCCCTACGCCAGATTTCCATCTGACATCTTCTCCTCCCGCCTCTTTGACCACCACGGCACAGCCCCATCTTCAATGATAATAAGGATGTTCACGTCTCCCAACCTCCCTATATTCTTAACACATAGACTGGAAACATGGTGGCTGTTGTTTCCCACCTGACAATCATTCTGAAGTTGAGGTGCATTGGAAGAAAAACTACAACCAGTCCTGAAGTACTCATTAATGCTTAAAGCGGAGTTCCACCCAAAAATGGAACTTCCGCTTTTCGGATTTCTCCTCCCCTCCGGTGTCACATTTGGCACCTGTCAGGGGGGAGGGGAGAGCAGATACCTGTCTAATTCAGATATTTTGCTCCCACTTCTGGGCGTAGATAGCCGCAGTATCCGCGGATATCTACGCCACGTCCGGCGCCTCCTCCGTCCCCCCCGCTGTCTTCTGGGAGACACACAGGTCTCAGAAGACCATTCAGATCGTGCAGTGTGACTCGCACATGCGCAGTAGGGAACCAGGAAGTGAAGCCGCAATGCTTCACTTCCTAAATTCCCTTACCGAAGATGGGGGCGGCAGCACCCGAGAGCCAAGGGACAGATCGGCTTCGGCTGCCGACATCGCGGGCGCCCTGGACTGGTAAGTGTCCATATTTTAAAAGTCAGCAGCTGCAGTATTTGTAGCTGCTGACTTTAAAAAAAAAAGATTTTTGGCGCAACTCCGCTTTAAACAATTGCCTACTACATGTATACAAAAGATGGACAAAAAGCACATAAGGTGCAATAATGTACATGTATTAGGCCTTTCAATGGGAAAGACATGTCAGACTCACTCATCACATCTTGTCTGTTTTTATTTTGTAGCCTGCAAGGTGTTTTCTGATTTGCTGCATATAGCTAAACTCTCTCTAAGTCTGGTACTCTTCAGCATGGACAAATTATCCTGCCTATACAGGAGCTGTTGCTTTCTGCAACTGTTTGTGGATACCATAAACTTGGGTGAAGCTTGCACTGTTTCTTCATTAGTTGTTTTCTTAGAGTTCAGCCTAGTACACACGACTGAGACTCTCGTCGTAAAAAAAAAACGTAGTTTTTCTCGACGAGATTCTTGTCAAGCTTGACGAGATTCTTGTCAAGCTTTCCTTGCATACACACTGTCAATTCCAAATCTCGATGTCTTAAAGCGCGATCACGTACAACACGTACGACGGCAGTATAAAGGGTACGTTCGATTCCAATGGCGCCACCCCTTGGGCTGCTTTTGCTGATCTCGTGTTACCGCGTGTTAGTAAAAGTTTGGGGAGAGACAATTTGCGCTTTTCAGTCTTCGTGCTTTCAGTTCGTTTTAGTGTGATGAATGTGCTATCTCCATTACGAACGCTAGTTTTACCAGAAGGAGCGCTCCCGTCTTATACTTGATTCTGAGCATGCGCGATTTTTTAAGACTCGGAAAAGCATACACACGACGAGAATCCCAACAAGAAAAACGAGAATCCTGACAAGAAGATAGAGAGCAGGTTCTCTATTTTTCTCGTCGAGATTTCCGGTAGTTTTCTCGACGAGAAACCATACACACAAACGGTTTTCTCGGCAAGAAAGCTCTCCCAGCAGTTTTCTTGTCGTTTCTTGACGAGAAAACCAGTCGTGTGTACGAGGCTTTCAAGTTTTGTTGATATGTTGAAGTTGCAAATTGCATTGGTCTACTGTAGGCTCTTTACCTCCAAGTTAGCCTCCCACATAGATTTTCCATTTTTGCCTCAGTGGATTTTCAATGTGGTGCGATGACTGGCTTTTTACTAGCCTTACTGGCAAAAAATACAACTGGTCCAAACCCTTTTTATTTCTAACCACACCAGCTGGTGTTAATGATTGAAGTTGGGAAAAAGGTTCAGACCAAGCATGAGTTCAGGCCGAACATTGGCTGTTCACCCCTTTCAGGGAACACCCGGATATGCAGGGTGTTCGCCAAGTCGAACACCCTGCAATGCACTGCGTGCTGCACAGTGCATTCTGCGGCCTGATTAAGAAATCTTTGCTGTTATTAAGGAGTGGGGTCGGGAAGTTGGCTGCGGTGTCCTTAACAATTGATGAGTCATCAGCTGTCAAATAATAAGTTGCCATAATAAAAAAATAAAAACTGAGTGGGGTCCCCCCAGTCCATACCAAACCCTTCTGGTCTGATATGGACTGGGGCTGCAAGGTGTTTTCTGATTTGCTGTATATATCCAACCACTCTATCTAAGCCTGGTTCTCTTCAGCATTGACATATTATACTGCCTGGGAGTCTATACAGGAGCTTGTTGCTTTCTGCAACTGTTCGTGGATACCATGAACTTGGGTGAAGCTGGCACTGTTTCTGCATTGTTTTTTTTCTTAGAGTTCAAGTTTTGTTTTTATGTTGAAGTTGCAAATTGCATTGGTCTACAAAGTGGCTGTTCACCCCATTTGGGAAACCCCTGACTATGCAGGGTGTTTGGCGGGTGTTCGTCTGGCCAAGTGCCCTGCAATGCACTGTGCCTTGCACAGTGAATTCTGCACCCTGATTGGGCAAAGCTTTGCCCTTCGGGTCTGGAATGGATTTTAAGGGGAACCCCACGCCAAAATATAAAAAAACGGCGTGTGCTCCCCCAAAATCCATACTAGACTCTTTTTCGAGCTTACAGCCTGGTAGGTCAGGAAAGGGGGGGCAGCGAAGGCCCCCCTCCTGAACCATACCAGACCATATGCCCTCAACATGGGGAGGTGGGTCTCTTCCACACAACCCTGGGCTGTGGTTGTGGGAGTCTTATCGGAATCTGGAAGCCTCCTTTAAGTGGGGGACCCCCAGATCCAACCCCCCCGTGAATGAGTATGGGGTACAAAGTACCCCTACCTATTCACCAAAAAAGTGTCAAAAAGTAATAAAAACAAAGAAAGTTTTCGAAAATTCCTTTAAAAAAAAAAAACAGTGTCCCCCTATGTAAATCCATCATCAATCACGCTGCCCGTGGCACCCGGAAAAAAAACACAAAAAAAATGCTTCACACTCATTGACGGCCGACCGCTGAATGCCTCCTCCGCCGTTTGGCAGTTCTTATATAGGTAAGGGCTGGGGCACCTTGGGAAGTTACCTTTTGGCACTGCTCCTCGTGACATCACTGACCCAGCATGCACTGGTCTCTGACGTCCCAAGGGGGGCAGTGCCACCAGGTGAGGTCGCCTAAAGGGGGGTTAAAGGGGGTTTCCAGGTTCCGATAAGCCCCCTGCCTGCAGACCCCCACCACCACAGCCCAGGGTTGTGGGGAAAATACCCTTGTCTCCATCAACATGGGGACAAGGTGTTTTGGGGTGAGGGGGCAGAGCACCCACCCCCCATGTTGACGGCATGTGGCCTGGTATGTTACAGGTGGGGGGGCGCTCACTCATCCCCCCTTTCCTGACCTGCCAGGCAGCATTTATGGATAAGAGTCTGGTATGGATTTTGGGGGGGACCCCACACTCTTTCATTTTTTTAATCTTGCTGTGAGGTTTACCTTAAAATCCATACCAGACCTGAAGGCTATTTTTATTTATTATTATTTTTTTCAATAGTCTGGTGCTAGCAATTGCAACTTTCATATGTTATCCTGTCTGGCTTCCTGCCCATACTTTCCCTTGGGGCCTCCATTCCTTTCTTTCTACAATTTGGGATGTGGTAGGAAGTTTCAGGATTAGCTAAACCTCAATTCAGTTTCTCCTATACACAATTTTTCCAGCTATTGCAACCATGGGTCAATTTAAATGGGATTTAACTTTTTTTTTTCCTTTAGAAACTTCAATTTTGCTGCAGCATCTTTTATATATGGTACAGATGCGCCACTTTACAGGCAGACCAAGGGGACCCCCCAGGCACTATATTTAAATAAATGTTTCATCTTATTTTACATCATTAAAATCACTGCTCCTGAAAAAACGATCATTTAAAAAAAAAAAATTGCATTGATACATGTCCCTCGGGGCAGTACCCGGACCCCCATACCCATTTTATGGCCAATTAATTGCATATAAGTCTTCAAAGTGGGCATTTTTTATTTCTCATGTTCGGCTCCCATAGACTTTAATGGAGTTCGCTGTTCAGGAGAGATCTTTTTCCCTGTTCGGGAGTTCTGCTGTGAACCAAACGGGGGGTGTTCAGCCCATCTCTATTAATGGCTCAACCTTGGTGACAGTAGTACAGGAACTTATTAGGTATTACATTTCCCTTTACTCCTCGATAGCTACCTACTCTGATTTTGGCCTTTCTCACTATCTAGACTGAAGTTTCTCCATATAGCATCCACTAACAGGACCATGCTCAACTCTCCAATAACACCAAAAGAGGTTTAGATCGCATTGTCCACCAAATAAAAAGTTACCCAGGCCAGATGGGCTACCCACTGAGGTTTATAAAACACATGGAGATATTTTATTGCCCTATTTTCTCACCACTCTTAATGAGTCTCCAGCGGTGGGTGCTCTCTAGGACTCCCATTATCCAGCTGTTATAACCTTTTTTATTAAAACCTGAAAAAAATCCTCTTTCGAAGAAATCATACTGACTTAATTCTTTATTAAATGCTGAGCTTAAGATCTTTGCTAAGGTTTTGACAGTTAGATTATCCAAAGTCATTTCCATGGTTATTCATTCAGACTAGACTGAATTTGTCCCAAATAGAAATACTGCAATGAATATACACAGACTATTCTTGAATTTGCAAATACCACACTCTAACATAGACAACCAAGCTATTCTTCCTTTTTGGTACAACAAAAGCATTTGATTAAATGTAATGGCACCATATGTGAACAGTTTTACCTAGATACAATATAGATCTTAAATTCCTCACCTGGCTTCAGCTTTTTTAGAAACACCCCACAGCAATTATTAAAATAAAATTATAGGATTTAGAAAAAAAAAACATTTATACTCCCCTAGGTGGATGCAGCATCGATCTGATGCTGTATTTGTCCTCCCATTGGCTCTTCACTGATGAACTGAGCGATCAAAGTCCGCTGATCGCTCAGTCACAGCATTCTGTGAGCAGAGAGCCAGGAACTGTCAGTCTCCGGCTATCTGCTCTGCCCTCCAGCACTCACTGGAGAACTAGGCTGTGGAGGGGGGGGTGCTGGCTGAAGTTCTTATCAGATCTCTGAGAGTCAGCCAACTGTCAGTCCGGGCTTCTTGGCAGATCCCGACCATATGGTCAGGATCTTTTCAGAGCCTGGACTGGCTCTATGACATCAGCCAACAGCAGGCTTCAGCCCATTGTCAGCTGAAAACAGATCCTAGCAGTGCTGAACAAACTGCACTCCTGTGATCCATAGGACAAGTATAGCCAAAATAGCTTTGGCTATACTTCTCCTTAAGACTGAAGGTTGTCTCTCTGGTCCAATTCCCTTACATTGGTGAAGGAGGCAGGGTTGTTGCCTATTCCCTGTTCTGTTTGCTTTGGCAGTGAAACCACTGGATATTTTTGTGAGAACCTCCTCCTCATTTACAGGGTTCCGCTATGGTATTCTGGAGCACCGTAACTCATTGTATGCAGATGATACTTTAGTTTATTTGGGAGATGCTATACTGTATATTCTGTATATATTGTTATATCTGTTCAGTAAGTGCAAAAACCTTTTTATCTTGCTCAAAATCCAGTGAGCATTTAACTTTGAACTGGGCACTATGCAGCGTTAAAATGTCAACAATTGTTATCAGCCCCATCTACACTATCTCACCTACGTGGAATACGGAACATCTCCTCCTTATCAAATGAAAAGATTAAAGGGACAAGTGTTCTGTAGTCCTAATACACCTACTTTCATAGGATGCCATCTGTGCTTCTTCATTGCTGCAGTACAGTGAGTGAGCATTTTTACTCTTTTTTAGGAAAAAAGCAAATGCAGCCACCATATCTGAAGACCAGTAAAGTGCAATACATAAATGTTTTAATCTTAGGTTTTGGGTATATAAAAACAAACTGTGCAGCATAGACTAAAGTTGAATAATGCCCTTGCTATAAGTGTAGGCCATGTATGTATCTCATGAAGCCTCACTGAAAAACTACAAGAGATAACATATCCCCATCCTGCCTTGTTGCTAGGACATTGCTAAGAGACTCATAGCTGTTACTGTTTTCTGAACAAGCTTTCGTGGTACTGCTTGGACCTTGAAGAAGGGGACATATCCCAAAGGTTTCTCATAAATAATTGTATGTTCGTGCAAATAAAAAAAAGTATCACGAACAGTACTCAATTGTTTCTGTTGCAAGTGCAGTAATACGGCTACAATCACCTCAAGCAAGATGTGTGTTTGAGAAAAATTTGCCATCCTTCTCCTCAATTTTCTCATCATTGCAGTTTAAAATATATATCTATTTGATCCCACTAATGATTAAAATAATGATCAGATGTCCATACAATGTTCTTTTGCCACGTACACATGACCATTTTTCATGACGAGAAAACTGACATTTTTCGATTGGTCGTGAAAACCGGTCGTGTGTATGCTCCACAGCAGTTTTCTCGACGAGAAAACTGCCCGCAAAAAAATTAGAACCTGCTCTATTTTTTCTCGTCGTTTTTTCCGTTGTTCTTTTTCTCGTCGCGAAAACCGCTCGTGTGTATGCTTTTCCGAGGGGAAAAAAAAGCGCATGCTCAGAATCAAGTATGAGACGGGAGCACTCATTCTGGTAAAAATAGCGTTTGTAATGGAGATAGCACATTCGTCATGCTGTAACGGAATGAAAAGCACGAGGCTGAAAAGCGTGAATCGTCTCTCACTAAACTTTACTAACACGAGATCAGCAAAAGCAGCCCAAAGGGTGGCACCATTGGAATGGAACCTCCCCTTTATAGTGCCGTCGTACGTGTTGTACGTCACCGCGCTTTTATCGAGCATTTTTGTTCCTGAACGTGTGTATGCAAGGCACGCTTGAGAGGAATCACGACAAATCACGTCGAAAAAAAAGTGTTTTTTTTTTTGCATGACAGGAAAAATGGTCATGTGTACGCGGCATTATAGAACAAAATGTAAGACGACCACTGCCTTGCTAAAAAAGCTGAGGGTAAAGGTGATGGACTGGCCAAGCATGTCTCCAGACCTAAACCCTATTGAGCCTCTGTGGGGCATCCTCAAACGGAAGGGGAATGAATGAGCGCAAGGTCTCTAACGTCCACCAGCTCCGTGATGTCGTCATGAAGGAGTGGAAGAGGACTCCATTGACAACCTGTAAAGCCCTGGTAAACTCCATGCCCAAGAGGGTTAAGGCAGTGCTGGAAAATAATGGTGGCCACACAAAATATTGACACTTTGGGCCCAATTTGGACATTTTCACTTAGGGGTGTACTCACTTTTGTTGCCAGCGGTTTAGACATTAATGGCTGTGTGTTGAGTTATTTTGAGGGGACAGCAAATTTACACTATTATACAAGCTGTACACTCACTACTTTACATTACAGTGTAGCAATGTGACATTTCTTCAGTGCTGTCACATGAAAAGACATAATAAGATATATACAAAAATGTGAGGTTTGTACTCACTTTTGTGAGATACTGTATATATATATATATATATATATATATATATATATATATATATATATATACACAGAGAGCGAGAGAGAGAGCGAGAGAGAGAGCGAGAGCGAGAGAGAGAGAGAGAGAGAACTTACTGATTACAATAAAGTCAAATAGAAAATGTATCATTCCCTTTAACATATCTAAAAAATTACCCACATTTTATTGATTTTTTTGTTTTATAATAATCGCTATGAATATTTAGCTGTTTAGAGAAAGAAGAGACACATTTACATTTATATGGATGAGTGTTGTTGAATAAGAAATGGCACAGTAGTGTTTAATTTACAAAGATGTGTGTAATAAATTATTGTTGCCATTGATCAAGATCAAGCCTTTTCCATAATGGGAATAATGTACAGTATATAAATGTACTAATCACTTCTTATGGGTTTCTTGAAATCCTTTTAAAAAATAATTGTTTTTCATATGACGTGTCAGGAAAGTGAGGAGGGCTAGACCTTCTAACAAAGTTTTTATTACCTTCTGTGTCTTCCAATTCCAATGAAGACCACTCTCTTTTTTTGTACAAATTCCAAGGGACAAGATGTGAGGGAAGAGTTCACCAATACCAAATGAACCTATGCTCAAAATTTAATGTGAATCCCTTTTAATGGTCTATCTAAAATGGATATCATTTAAGATGTAAGTTTCTTGCCCTCTCCAGTGCTGGTCACATTATAAAAATGCTAAGCTTTCAGTAACATGATCTCTGCTTGCAAGAAGCATAAAGTAATGTAAGAAAAAATATCCTGAGAACCTCACTGCACCTTTGAAGCAAGCACTAATAATAAGCATGCCTTAAAAATAAATGCCTATGTATTTCCTTTTTCTACTTACCCCTTTCTCCTTTGTGTGATGCCGCGTACACACGACCGCTTTTCTCGACGAGAATAACGGCATTTTTTTTTTCCGCCGAGAAAACCGATCGTCTGTGGGCTTTATGTCGTTATTTTCAACGAGAAAAACGGCATTAAAAACGACGAGAAAAATTAGAACATGTTCTAAATTTTCTCGCCGTTTTTCACGTCGTCGTTTTTTCATCATGAAAAATGATCGTGTGTAGGCTTTAACAACGTGAAAAAACCGCGCATGATCAGAAGCAAGTGAGGAGAAGGGAGCGCTCGTTCTGGTAAAACTACTGTTCGGAATGGAGATGGCACATTCGTCATGCATGAAATTATTACATCGTTTAATGCAGCTCATTCTTTTCTTCATTCTAATGCTGCAATATTCCAATTCTCTTGCTGCTGATATTCTCCCAGAGTTAGGACAATCTTTGTTCTTTAGTATTTATTGTTTTATCATGATTAATCTCTATTTTGGTGAGCCAGATCTCCCTAAATACCCAAACATTTTTACATTATTTTTTTATTTTTTTTTAGGTTTTAATTTGTGGTATTAGATTTTAGACTGTTTTTACATATTATTTGCTATTTTGGATTGTGTCAAGTTACCACAACATTATTATTTATTCTAATTTGGCCTCAATGAGGTTAGTGTCCCTTGTTAATTTCACAATTTTTTATCCACTGTCCCTGCCTACTCACTTACAAACTGGCTATTTAGCAGAAAAACACATGTTCATTTTGTATCTTACAAAAAAAATTCCATTTATTATGGCCTAATAACAAATTAAAAGGTAAGCCAAAACAAAACCATATGTACTCGACTCCCGGGGAACCATGCTCCACATCTGGTGGGAGTGCCCTCCTGTGCGGAGGTTCTGGCAGCGAATTTTCACACTTTACTGCAAACTGATGGCGACCTCTATCCAGCCTTCACCTGAGGTGGCCCTCCTGTCTATAATCCCGGGGTCATTTAAATCCATCAGAAATGATGTATTGCGACACTTCTTGGCGGCGGCCAGAATAGTGATTCCCCGTCATTGGAGATCGACAACCATGCCTTCCCTGGGAGATTGGGCTGTTGAGGTGGACCACATTAGAGACCTGGAACGCTTGCTGGCGGAGGAAAGTGGTAAAAGTGAACAGTTCTCTCTCACATGGACTTTGTGGTCCGTGTTCCGATACTCCTCTGAGTTTGTGTCCTGGGCGGGACGTGACCTGGACGGGTCCGCCGTGGGACCGTGATGGAGTGATTGGGATTCTGATTCCTGTCCCCTACCTAATTGTCCCCTTCTATCTGCCCCTGACCCTGATTCTTTTTTTCTTTTCTCTATATCTAATTACACCTCTAGGAATACAGTGAGAAAACGTACCAGGGCTTCGATCTACTTAATGCCAATAACCCAATGAGTGACCCTACGTCATATTCTCCAAACAGATTTGTGTATAATCTCATCTGATAAGTTGCATACGGAGGACCTAGGATCCCCTTCGCAGAAATACAGATAAAGGTTTCCTTACCTCATTTATTCTTGTACAGGGACTGTTATTACAAAAATCCCACGGAGGTCCTCCTACACAGGTGCTCAATCCTTATATGTGTAACTTAGCCCTGCTTTGTTTTGCCATACATGATACCTGTCGATGGTGTATCCTATCACTGTTTGTAATGTTTAAGACGAAGTGTGTCTTTTTCTGTCTTTCTCTTGCATATAATATAATAATAAAATAAGATTGAATTAAAACCATATGTAAAGTACAAATCAAGAAGCCAGGAAGACAGCACTGGAGACCCTGCTGAAATTAGTGCAGACACAGATCACCACAGCAAACACCAAAGCATGTGAAGACAAAAATTGGGCCCATGTGAGGCACATATCCTGGGCTCATTTTCGGGTTTTTTGTTTGACCTTCCCTGCAGCCTTCCTTGGAGGCTGTGTCCGTGGAGGAGGGACTGGAGCAGGAGCAGGGTCTGGAACAGGAGCAGGGACTGTTACAGGAGCAGGGACTGTTACAGGAGCATGGATTGGGGCAGGAGCATGGAGTGGGGCAGGAACTTGAGCATAAAAATATGAAAGGTCCACAACGTCTGTGAAATCCTTCAGTTTGTTCAACAGGCCCATATTGACCACCTTCAATATTAGGGTTTCACATTTCAGCCTCTGGTCCAGTCCCATTTGGGGCAGTTTCTCCCCAATAAGGGCAGCAAATCCCTCTGCAGCGGTGGGGGGCTCTCGGAGTGCAGCAGTAGCCTCCCTAATTAGGGCCTGGGTCTCCTCCTCCATTTGAAGCAGCCTCCTTGATCTTTTTGCTGGAATCCGCAGTAGAGGGATCTGGGGCCTGGTGTTGTGCTGGGTCCCACTGGGGCCTGCCTCTTCCTGGGTCCCACTGGGGCCTGCCTCTTCCTGGGTCCCACTGGGGCCTGCCTCCTCCTGGCTTCCAGTGGCACCTGCCTCCTCGTGTGTCCCACTGGGGCCTGTCTCCTCCTGGCTTCCAGTGGCACCTGCCTCCTCGTGTGTCCCACTGGGGCCTGTCTCCTCATCCTGTTTAAAAAAGGTACATCGAGTTAGTTTTGCCTTCATCTTTCACACACATATGTCACCTCATGACATTTGTTAATTGAATGCTACTAAATATTAAAGTGAATCATTCTGACACCAGTATATTTCTTTTTGGTGCCCTTAATTTTTGGCCACTGCTGTCTATTGATATGTCAGACACTTTTTTATAACTCTTAACATTTTTCACACTTTTTTACAAACTTTTACAACATTCAACTTTTATTACTCTAAATATTTTGTGAAATATTATACCTGGCTCCAAATATTTAAATCAGGCTCCTCCAGGACTTGAGGTTGTTCCTCCAAAGAGACCTCAACTTGGCTGGAGGCTTGGCTGCAGGGAATGCTGGAGGGAAGGCTGGAGGGAAGGCTGGAGGGAAGGCTGGAGGGTTGGCTGCAGGGAAGGCTGGAGGGTTGGCTGCAGGGAAGGCTGGAGGGTTGGCTGGAGGGTTGGCTGCAAGGAAGGCTGGAGGTCGTTCTGGGTGGAAGGCTGGAAAGGGATTCCCTGGATTCCAGGTGTTCATCCAGGAAACTCAGGTGCTGATAGTACCACAGATTTGGGATGTATCGGTCCTCTGCACCTGCTCCTGACCGCAGGGATTTTAGCACTTTATTCCGTTGAGCCCGGTATGTGCCCCTAATGGTCCCAATTTTTGTGTTCAGATCCTGTAGTGTTGCTGTGGGGATCTGAGTTTTCACAAATTCCAGCAAGGTCTCCAGTGCTCTCTTCCTGGCTTCTTTATTTTTATTATGTTTATTTTTAGTCTGCCATAAAATTGGAAGATTCTTCCATCT
Source organism: Rana muscosa (assembly GCA_029206835.1). Lineage (NCBI taxonomy): Eukaryota > Metazoa > Chordata > Amphibia > Anura > Ranidae > Rana > Rana muscosa. The sequence continues at coordinate 19,165,588 of JARGYO010005626.1, forward strand.
TTTGCAGGAATTCCAACATAAAATCTGGGTCCTTAAATGCCTTCATTTTCTCTGCAATTCAAAACCCAAATCAAAAAAAGGAATGTCAGTCAGGACTTCTCCAAATCTTTCTCACCATATATAGGCCACTAACGTAGCAATTGATCAGTCATCATAGAGTTGAGTGGACACCTGGATGTTTGTGTTGAACTCTTTTTAGCTAACTTTGTAAAAAGCTAGAGTTCGTGACCTGACTTTCTCCGAACCCAAACCCCATTGAAGTAAATGTTGCCCTGTAAATCGTGGGAATAAAAGGACTCCCCAAAAATAAAGGAGTACCTCGAACTGTCCCTGCACCAAGTGTCATTTTTGTTTTTAAAAAATTAAAACTAAATTCACTCCTGGGTATAATTAATTGTTGTCTCCTGTCAATTGCAATACATAGGAAAGTCATTGATACAAACATTGGGAAAGCATTGTGGTTCCCCCAAATATCCATACCAGGCCCTTCAGGTCTGTCAAGGATTTTAAGGGGAACTCCCCCCCAAATTCGGGGAAAAAATGGCGTGGAGTCCCCCCCCCAAAATCCATAACAGACCCTTATCCGAGCACGCAACCTGGCCGGCCACAGGGGAAGAGGGGGGGACGAGAGAGCGGCCCCCCCTCCCTCCTGAACCGTACCAGGCCACATGCCCTCAACATGGGGAGGATGTCCCCATGTTGATGGGGACAAGGGCCTCATCCCCACAACCCTTGCCCGGTGGTTGTGGGGGTCTGCGGGCGGGGGGCTTATCGGAATCTGGAAGACCCCTTTAACAAAGGGGACCCCCAGATCCCGCCCCCCCTATGTGAAATGGTAATGGGGGACATTGTACCCCTACCATTTCACCTTAAAAAATGGCATTATCTAAAAAATGACACTACACGGTTTTTGACAATTCCTTTATTATTGGTTTTGTTTTTCAACCATCTTCTTCCTTCTTCTTTTCTGCATTCGAGTTTCTTCCTCCATCTTCCTCTTCATCTTCATCTTCCTTCTTGCTTCGGGCTTCTCGTCCGCATCTTGCTTCGGCTTCTTCTTTGTTCTCCCGCCGCTCCGTTTGAATTGGAGTTTCCCGCTGTGTGACGCAAAGTTAGGCAGTTCTCCTCTAGGTCCGCTGCGAGCCGGGGGACCCGCCCCCCTCTGACTGCATGGGGAAAGTACCTGTGAAATCTCTGTGCGTCAGAGGGGGGCGGGGTCGCCGGACCAAGAGGAGAACTGATGAACTGAGCGTCCCACAGCGGGAACCTCCAATTCAAACGGAGCGTCCGGAGAAAGAAGAACCCGGAGCAAGATGCGGACGAGAACACCGAAGGAAGAAGGAAGATGAAGAGGAAGAGGAAGATGGAGGAAGAAACACGAAGCGAGAAAAGAAGAAGAAGGAAGAAGATGGAAGAAAGCCAAACTAAAAATTAAAGGAATTGTCAAAAACTGACTAGTGTCATTTTTTACATTTTGTACACTTTCTTCGTGAAATGGTAGGGGTACAATGTACCCCTTACCAATTCACATAGGGGGGGGCTGGGATCTGGTGGTCCCCTTTGTTAAAGGGGTCTTCCAGATTCCGATAAGCCCCCCGCCCGCAGACCCCCACAACCACCGGGCAAGGGTTGTGGGGATGAGGCCCTTGTCCCCATCAACATGGGGACATCCTCCCCATGTTGAGGGCATGTGGCCTGGTACGGTTCAGGAGGGAGGGGGGGCCACTCTCTAATCCCCCCCTCTTCCCCTGTGGCCGGCCAGGTTGCGTGCTCGGATAAAGGGTCTGTTGTGGATTTTGGGGGGGACTCCACGCCCTTTTTTTCCTGATTTGGGGGTGGAGTTCCCCTTAAAATCCTTGACAGACCTGAAGGGCCTGCAACTCGAATTTGGGGGAACCCCCACGTTTTAATTTTGCAGGTACAACTCCCTTTTCAATGTCTTGCCATTTGCCGGGAGGCAAGAATTCATTTAGAGCCGCGATTGACTTTTCAAAGTTTATTCACAATTAAAAAATGACACTTTGTGCACGGCCAGTACTAACAGCACGGGAAGCAAGCGCCAAGTTACATGCATATTGCTTAACCCCGGCCCCGAACATACAGTGAATGAATGTTTATAGGTTTAATGCTCCTGGACACAGCCAAATTTAAAGGTCTGTACGGTCACTACATTTGCTGTTCGGGGCCGCTCAACCCTCGACATATCAAGTATGAAAAATGTTACGTACCCGCGATCTACACGTTCGTCTCCTCCGACCTTCTTCCACTCACTGAACGTCGCTTTCAACGATGTTTTTTGGAGTTATATACAGTGCGCATGCGTGACGCTCGGCACGCTTTCCCGCCCCTGACGTTCGTTACACTACTTTCCCCGCCCCTTCTCGCTACTCCTTAATGACGGAGAGTGTAAACATGTCGGCGAATCACCAACATGATGTGGAAAGTGGGGAAGAAAGCAGGCCCCGACCCAGAAGGTATAAAGCCACTAACATGAGCTTTGAGGAGATGGTGGAGATGGTCACCATATTGGTCCGGGATGATTATGACGCCAAACATGGGCCCTACAAAAAGCCAAATCAAGTGAAGTCCAAGATCATGGATAAAGTGGTCAAAGCGCTATGGCAGAAATTTGGTGTTCACAGGTCGCGGGAACAGATCCGGAAACGATGGTCGGACATTAAGTTGCGTGAGCCGGATCAATATAAAAAGATTAAAAAAGTCATCAAAAAAAGTAAGTAGATCTACATTAAATGTGATTTTTGGTAATAACGTGGTGTTGCATGTGCTTTTAAAATAATGTATGTAGTACAGTTAAAAATGTCATGTTTCATGTTTTTGGGCACACAAATCGATCGTATAAATGGTCGTTCAAACGTTCACTCAATCACAAGCTTTTGGCCCGATTCATTGTTCGAACGACATTTTATCAATCCTAAAATAATAGGCATGTTCAAATGTTTTTAGCAATGTATTACACCAAAACATTGTTTGGGTGGTATTGAAAGAGGATTTCAACGTTGGATTCTTGTGCCCAAGAACATGAAACAGGACATCATGAAATGTTTATGTGAGAAGTAATTATAAACATGTTTGTGTAGTTGTTGGTAATTAGATTTGGCTAATGTAACTAGATTCAGTGTACGTTTACAAGAGTATGCTCAGCAGCTGCTTACACATCTGGACTCATTAGCACAAGTGTGGGCCACAAGAACAACCTTTTGATGGTGTCACACACAGGTGATCCAGTGGATACCTGGTGTGTTTCCATGTGTGAAACATGACCAAAAGAGATTAATCTACCATCTTGGGAAATGGATACAATCATGTGTTCATCTCCTAAAAAATTATCACTAATACAATTGTAACACACTTCCCAAGAATGATTAATATTCCTCTTTCACGCCAAAATATATTTAGTTACACAAGTCTACCTTTTGGTTATATCTCCTAGGGCTTCAAAGAGCTAAGAGACACAAGGCTGCAAACCCCGCACCACCAACTCAAGACCCACAACCGCAGGATGTGGCAGAAGAGGGAAATGGCAACTCACCAGGTCAGTGTCATACACCACAGCCTCAAGGTAATAGATGTTGGCCTGTATATTTAGTAAGACGTTTTCTTTTCACTACTTCAAGGGACTTTAATGCCTGCGGCACCAGCAACCTTCACCAGAGCCACTGCCCAGATGTTGCTGAAACAAGTGAGGGTCTGCTCTCGGGAGGTTAAAAAGATAAAAGACAACCTGTTCCAGATGTGCCAAACCAACAAAATCATGGAGAAAAGACTGAAAAAACTTGAGCATATTCTTGGGAGGGTGTAAATCTTTTATTTCTATAAAGGTATATTGTTCGTGTTGTACATTTTTGTACTGAGTTGTAAAAAGAGAAAAAAAAAACAAATTTCCAAAAAAATTTGGGGTATATTTTGATACAAACGTGAAATTTTTTAAACTCCTATAAAAAATTTTAATCACTAAACAATGTGTGGCTTCTTATATCAATGTTGCCCCCCCCCCCCTAAAAAAAATGTGTGTGTTTAGACTCTATAAATGATTGTAATTTACTTGTTAGGAAAAAACATGGGACTACAACTGCACTAGTATAACCAAGGACAGTGATGGTGAACATTGGCAACCCAGATGGTTTGGAACTACATTTCTAATGTTACTCAGGCACTCTGCAGTGTAGTTGAGCATCATGGGAAATGGAGTTGCAAAACATCTGGAGTGGCAAGGTTCACCATCACTGACCTAGGAGAAAGAACAAATACAACAAAAGAAAAGCAAACAAGATGTTTTCAGTATATTATTTTTTATTATGACCAAAATTGGTTTAAAAATGATCAGGCATTGCAATGGCCCCCCTACCCATAAAATATTCTAGATAGCGTTGCCGCACATCACGGCCGCTTTGGGGGGCCAAGCCTGTAGGGCCAGCTAACTGGGCTGCCAATGGTCCATCCAAGCACTGTGTGCCCTGAAGGTCAACTGTAGCTAGATAATTGTTTGAGTTTTTGAGTAAAAAATTGTGCAGTATGCAACAGCACATGACCAAATGGTTCCATTTATACTCCGCCATGTTTATCGCAGTCAGAAAAAGGCGGAAGCAACTGGCCATGATGCCAAAGGCATTTTCGACCACCCTTCGCGCCCTGGCCAGACGATAATTAAAGACCCTCCTCTCAGGGGTGAGGGACCTTTGGGGAAAGGGCCTCATCAAATGTGGTCCAAGCGCAAAAGCCTCATCTGCCAGGAACACAAACGGGAGGCCATGTTCATTATCTTCAGCAGGTGGCAATGCCAGGTCCTCTGAAAGAAGCCGGTCTGCAAACTCGGTCTGGGCGAAAACACCACCATCAGACATCCGCCCATTTTTCCCAACATCAACAAATAGAAACTCATAGTTGGCAGACACCACCGCCATGAGCACAATACTGTGGAAGCCTTTATAATAAAAAGAAAACGATCCAGAATGGGCTGGTGGCACGATGCGGACGTGCTTGCCATCAATGGCTCCTCCACAGTTGGGAAAGTTCCACCGCTGAGAAAAATCAGATGCCACATTCTGCCATTTCTGTGGCGTCGATGGTAACTGTGGAGTCAAAGGAACAAAAAAATTAATATACTTTACTACCTATACATTGCAAGCATGTTAGCACAAAACACTCTGGGCAAAACATCAGTATAGCATTAATTTGGAAGGAGGATTTTAGAGCGGAGCTACGCAGCCAAAATACTATAAAATAACACAGCAGCTCCAGCTAAAGCAGCTGCAGAGGTTTGCTAATTGTACACTTACCTGTCCTGGAGTCCAGCAACGTCCGCAGCAGAGGACGAACAATTGCTCGTCACTCTGCTGCCCCCTCTGCCATCCTCGGTGAGGGAACCAGGAAGAGAAGCCTTGCGGCTTCACTGCCCGGTTCCCAAACGCACATGCACGAGAAGCGCTGCGCAGTTCAGACTGGTCCTCCTGTGTTCTGTGAGACAAGTGTTTCCAAGAACACTACGGGTCTTCTGCGGGAAGTGACTTGGCTCAGGCAGATTTGCCGCAGAGATGACTCCCGGATGTGGGTGAAAATACCTGGCTTAAACAGGTATCTTCACCCCCCTCCCCCCTGAAAGGTGTCAATTTTGACACCGGGGGAGGGTTACGATGAGCGGACCCCCAAAATTTTGGATGGAGGTCCGCTTGAATAAGATAGAAAAATAAGCAACAAAAACATCACCCACTCTGATGGACCTGTGAAATTCTTTAGAGGGTGGAGGGGTTGAGATGAGTTGGGGACATCATAATTCAAATCTATAGTACTATGTAATTTATTTGTGTAGATTAGACAAAAATCTAAGAATTAGGGGGGGGGGGGGAATCAGGCAATCTAAGCACTACAATGGAGCGTCCAAAACAAAAATGGGGATTGACTAGGCTAGGTGTGTTTGGGCCCAGGATCTAATGCTGGAGATTGGTTTAAAAACAAATATGCATGTAGCCAAAAAACATAGAATATTCAAACCTTACAACATGCAGGGGGACAAAGGGGACATTCACAGCATATTCAAATCATGGTAATTAGAGACAGTTCAAAATATACTATACATTAGCAAGCATAAAAAAACATAGATTGTGATGTTTATAAAGGAGAAAACTTACCTTAAGATAGTCCTCATGAAGGACCTGGATAATGGCAGAGCAGGTCTCAGGGATAATGACGCCCAGAGCCTGGGGGGAGATGCCTGTCGAGAACTTGAGGTCCTGCAAGCTTCTCCCAGTCGCAAGGTATCGCAACGTGGCGATGAGCCTCTGCTCAGCAGTAATGGCTTCCCGCATAACGGTGTCCTGCCTGGTGATATAGGGGGACACCAAAGCCAAGAGCTGCTGAAAAACGGGGTCAGACATCCTAAGAAAATTCCTGAAATCATCAGGGTTATTCTCCCGGATCTCCCGCAGCAGAGGCATATGACATAATTGGTCCCTCTGGAGCAACCAATTCTTGGTCCATGAACTCCTCCTCACCCTCCTCATGGACCGGATCTGGGACATAGCAACAAGCCCAGCAGCAAGCACAGCACGATCTCGGTGACAAGAACGTACCCGCAACATGGCTTCAAAACGGTTGTCTAATCAGAACAAACTAAAAGAACGCACTGAAGAACAGCAAGGCCTATGAAGAACGAGCTGAAAAACAGTAACGAGCGGACAAGAACGCACTGCAAAAACAGATACGAACTCACTACACGCACTGAAAGCCAGATACAAACCCACAAGCACAAACTGAACTCCCGAAAACGATCTTTAAAGCACGAAGACTGAAAAGCGCGAATCGTCTCTTCCCAAACTTTTACTAACACGCGGTAACACGAAATCAGCAAAAGCAGCCAAAAGGGTGGCGCGAACAGAATGAAACTTCCCCTTTATAGTGCCGTCGTACGTGTTGGACGTCACCGCGCTTTGCTAAATCAGTTTTTTTCACGATCGTCTGTAGGCAAGGCAGGCTTGAGAGGAAACAAGAAAAATAACGTCGAGAAAATCGACGTTTTTTTTCTTGACATGAAAAGCGGTCGTGTGTACGCGGCATTAGGGTTAGTATATTTCATAAAATTGTTGAAGACTAGGTGAGCACTAGGCAAAAAAATTAGAATACAATGGCTATACTTCTGATATTACTCATATGTACCAATTGGCACCATATTCTAGGCCATTGCATCTAATAATCCCAGTTTGATAATATCTGTGATACATTTGAGTCACAGAAAAAAATTGTATTAAAATGTAAGTTCACATTAACTGGTCACAATCCAATGTTGAAATACCTAGCTCTTTACCAAAACAGCAATTCACTTGCTATACAGTGACATCTTGCAATTCACTTACTATACAGGTATCGCAGGTAGACTAGTACTTACCGAGGCCAAGATGCCGAGAGCAGTTCACCCTTGCGACTAAGCGCACTTTGCCCCCTGGAGGTGAGACATGGGAGGAATGGCACAAAGAGCCACAGGCTACCCAGCAAGTGCATGTAGACGTGTATCAGGGGCTTCAAGGGGTTGAGCAGCTGAGTCAAACTGGTAGGTGCGTGGTCAGTAGGGATGAGCTTCATGTTCGAGTCGAACCCATGTTCGACTCGAACATCGGCTGTTCGATCGTTCTACGAAAATCGAACATTATGGGCCTTTTGCGCCAAAATTCGAGTGGCCCATAATTCACTGCGGTATCGCAGTGCATTGCTGGCTGATGATTGGCCAAGCATGCACTATGACCCGCATGCTTTGGCCAAACACAGCGCAGAAAAAACGGAGAGCCATAATTGGCCAAAGCCAGGGTGGCTTTGGCCAATTATGGCTCAGGAGGTTTAGTACACTCCCCACACTATATAAGGCCGCTGGCCCAGCGGCCTTGTGTAGTGTGTTGGAGTTGTGAAACAAGAGTTTACAGAGACAGACAGTGTCATTTATATTGAGTTAGATAGAGCAGGCAGGCGAGTCAGTTAGCTGCAGTTACAGTGTGTAGAGGATATATATGCATCCTAGGTGTTGTATATATATTTATACACTGTATTTCGTTTAGCTAGATCTGTTCCTGATTTTCTCTATACTGTGACAGGTAGGCAGGTGATTGTGCTAGCTGCAGACAGTCAGTGTTTCACTTAGTGTACTGTGCGCTTTGCATAGCGTTCACCTAAAGCTTACCTGAATACAGTTAGTGAGTGACTAATAGTGGTGTTCTCATAATTAAACCACAGGCAGAGAGCTGCAAGTATTTTCAGTGTACTGTGTCCCTCTCTGCACAGTTTTAACCTAAAACTAACTGCTGCTGCTGCTGCTTTTCCCATACTAATACCACAGCAGGCAGTTGATTCTGATAGCTGCATTATCAGTACAGACAAATATATATATATATATATATATATATATATATATATATATATATATATGTAGCGGCCTCCACCCTCTCCTCTCTATTCTTCTTGCTCTGGCTTTTGTCTAGGGGTACTCTGAAGGAGAGAGTGCGGGGTCACCACGCCAAGTCCCCCTGCAGAGTATGTGCAGTGAGAGACAATCCTCTTTTACCTTCGGGTCAGTGTTCTGCATCCGGAGACCTCCTCCTGGTTTTCTCGAACAGTGTCTGCCAGTAAATGAGCCCCACACCACTAAAGTCCAACACTCCTTTATTCTTCCAATAACAGAGTAATGCACAGACAGTTGGACTCCCTCAACGAACAGAACAGACAAGGGGGGTGTGGATGCGAGTAGGCCCAGGCACAATGAACTCTCCACTTTCCTTCCTGAAAGTAGGTTGCGGTCTCCGAGCGAAGGGGGATTTCCTTCCAGGCGGTCTCCGATGGAAGGCTCACCTGTCACCGGCAATATGCTGCACCAGGTCTTTAAGCAAGTATCTCCCACCGGTCCATTACGCCCTCCGGATTTGGGTACCCACTCCCAGGGTCCCCTAGGATCTCCTTCCCTTGCGGAACTCAGTGTTGGGCACTGAGCTCCAGACCTTGATCCGAGTACCTCACCCCAGGCTAAAGGTGCCTGGGATGGAACACGACCTCCAAACGTCCTCTAGGCCTAGGGCGCCTAGAGGACCATCACGAACCACTGCCCACAGGCTGAAGGTGCCCGGGACTTGACCCCGTAACCAAGATGGCTGGCCCCTTTATACCCTCTCCCGGTAAGCACAGCGGGTTCCCCGCCCCACCATACTGATGCCGAGGGAGGAAAAAAAGGGAGCCCGGCACAATGCAATGGTTCAACCCCAGCCCAAGGCGACAGCGCCACCCGCTGGGCTGCAGGGAACTGCTCATCACTGGTGTCTCTGCCAGTTTTAAATACACAGAAAAGTGTATACCTGCTACACTCTCCCCCTGGTGGTTTGACACTGGTCCCCAGTGTCTGGAATAAACCATGCCCTCAAGGGCTGACATAGTCCAATCCAGAAACCGACTGAAAATGTAAAAAATCCAAAAACTTTCGAAAAATAAAACTAGCTAGAGCAGTTGTGCCTGAGCCTCACATGAAAAGGGAGGGAAAGGGAAACAACAACACTTAACAACAACCTTGAAATCACATTTTCACATTACACTTTTCCCCACCCATCCTGACTAAGACCCACCCCATACTCAGTGGTCTTGATGGGATGCTCTCCTGCAGAGGGGAAAAGAAAGTTAACACACATAAACCCTGACACATGTATTCGTGTGAGAATGAAAAAACTTCTCCGCAGAGAAATCCTTTCCTTCATAAAGTGTGTGTGTGAAAAGTGATATCAATGCGCAACACTGCCACCTGGTGACAGCATCGCGGTAACTGCACTCGTGGAACTTTCCTTCTTCTCTTGCACCCCATCTACCCCAGAGTCCATGATTTCTTGCTGGAGAATTGAAGAACAAACAGGAACAGTCCTTCTTCCCCTGGGTAACAAGAACAACAACCCCGGAAAGTTCAGCAGCATAAAGAACAAAAACGGAGTCTCTCTTCTCCTATAGATAGAATCGAGGGTGCGGCAGGACAAGTGGCTTCAAGTGTTGATCCATGGTCTCCAGATGGTACTCGACATCTTCCCCTTCCTTGCATCGGATCAGCACCTTGTCCGCGTGGATATGTCGTCCCAGCATCCATTCTGCCCAATCTTTAAAGCACTGAGAGGCCTTGGGGGAACACGCAAGGTACCTGCGGGCGTGTGGAACCTGAAGGTGGGTCCACACAAAGTCATTGTACCAGCGCTCCCAGCAAACTTCAACTTCATACAATAGCTCCTTGGACAAGTACGGGTACTCCCATCCATACTCAGCAGCAACCTTCTGGCCAAATAGGCGTTGTAGTCTCGCCAGAGGAGGCATAGTGGCTCTGTCCCCTTCGCCAGGCAAAACTATTGAGTCCGGGTGGCAAGGGGCCTTGATTACATCTGGTCTGGGCATTGGTGCCCGCAACAACAGTCTCTTTTCCCCAGCATTAGGTGCAGGAGGCACCGGGAAGGCAAGAGTAGGCTAGGGACGGGACCCCTCCTCAGGCGCTGGTGCCTCCACCCGGGGTGTACTATCCCCTGTAGACATGGGTGGGTCCCTGGTTCTGCGGGACGAGGCGAGAGGTACTTTGTCCCAGCCCTTTTGAGCAAACAGTTCGTCTATGGTGACATCGTCTCCCAAATCGGAGAGCGACTCTAGGTCGGAGGTGTCACACTCCTCCGCGGGTATGTAGCCTGTAGTGGAAACGGGACTACCACCCCCCACGGACACACAGGGTAGTGGATCCCCGACACCTCCGCCCACAAACCAAGTCTCTCTGCCTGGCTTACCTCGGCCTTTTCTTGAGGCAGGACGTCCGTAACTCTTCTTACCGGATTCATCCGGGCCGGGCGTAGGCAGGCAAGATGGTCCACAGCAACCGCTGGACGGGGCTACCATACCGGTCTTTCTCTTCGGCGGTGGACGCTGTAAGACAGTGGTGACCGAGTCACCATCCTCGGATTTCTCCCGTTGAGTACTCGCGACCTCCTCCGCGGTCGCTGCAGTGCGCACAGGGATGGCTGTCAAAGCAGTGATTCCTCCAACTTGAGTGGTGCTGCCTGTGGTACAGCCGGGGTAGATGGTTCTTGGCTTCTCAATGACTGTATCTACCTCGAATAGGAACTCCCCACAGGCTTCGCATCGCCCGAATGGCTTCAGATGACACACCAGTCCCGAGCAGCCGGGACAAATCACACCCAGGGCAGCAGCAGCAGCAGTCAAAGACGTGGTGGAAGGATGAAGTGGAACCCACGCTGTTTGTCCGAACATGGCGACTTGCTGTTGGTTCATCGCGCACTGCAAAGTTTTGCGCCAACATCCCACGTGTAGTCCTTCACACGTATTGGACTCCTCCCCTTTGCTCCAGTTTGCAGGCTTTTTCTTCCTGAGTCACGCCCATGAACTAAGCGGTGGGGGTGTGCCTGGTGGCGCAGTGCAAATAGAAGCCCTCATGTGTAGTCCTTCACACGGCTGAGCTCCCCCCTTTCCCTTCACTGGGTCATGTCCACAACTTCGAGCAGGGATGCACTTTGGCCAATAATATGGCCGACCTACTCGGAACTCCTCCGGGCAGACATGTTCAAACTCCGTAGTAGCACAAACACCATCCCGGACCCGAGCCCCCACGTGTAGCGGCCTCCACCCTCTCCTCTCTATTCTTCTTGCTTTGGCTTTTGTCTAGGGGTACTCTGAAGGAGAAAGTGCGGGGTCACCACGCCAAGTCCCCCTGCAGAGTATGTGCAGTGGGAGACAATACTATTTTACCTTCGGGTCGGTGTTCTGCATCCGGAGACCTCCTCCTGGTTTTCTCGAACAGTGTCTGCCAGTAAATGAGCCCCACACCACTAAAGTCCAACACTCCTTTATTCTTCCAATAACAGAGTAATGCACAGACAGTTGGACTCCCTCAACGAACAGAACAGACAAGGGGGGTGTGGATGCGAGTAGGCCCAGGCACAATGAACTCTCCACTTTCCTTCCTGAAAGTAGGTTGCGGTCTCCGAGCGAAGGGGGATTTCCTTCCAGGCTGTCTCCGATGGAAGGCTCACCTGTCACCGGCAATATGCTGCACCAGGTCTTCAAGAAAGTATCTCCCACCGGTCCATTACGCCCTTCGGATTCGGGTACCCACTCCCAGGGTCCCCTAGGATCTCCTTCCCTCGCGGAACTCAGTGTTGGGCACTGAGCTCCAGACCTCCATCCGAGTACCTCACCCCAGGCTAAAGGTGCCTGGGATGGAACACGACATCCGAACGTCCTCTAGGCCTAGGCCGCCTAGAGGACCGACACGAACCACAGGCTGAAGGTGCCCGGGACTCGACCCCGTGACCAAGATGGCCGGCCCCTTTATACCCTCTCCCAGCAAACACGGCGGGTTCCCCGCCCCACCATACTGCTGCCGAGGGAGGAAAAAAAGGGAGCCCGGCACAATGCAATGGTTCAACCCCAGCACAAAGCGACAGCGCCACCCGCTGGGCTGCAGGGAACTGCACATCACTGGTGTCTCTGCCAGTTTTAAATACACAGAAAAGTGTATACCCGCTATATATATATATTGTGAGGGGGTTAACTCGGTAGCGGGTGTGTGTGACCCCCTGGTTGGGCTCCCCACACAAAAACAGGGCCAGCAGACGGAGGTTGTGGTTTTCAAAATCAAAAGGTGCGGTTTATTTCTCTATGTACAGTGACAAAAACACAGCAAAGCCAAAAAGAAACATAAACAAAATAAATCCTGGTCAGTTTGACCTCTGACTAAACATGCAGGTTTCCTAAACTAACAACTGGGATCAGCCTGGTGCTGTCCTAGTCCCTAAGTCCCTGGTTTAGTAAAAGTCCAAACAAATAGCCACACAGGCTTTGCCTCACCGCACAGGGGTTCACTCTCCCTAGACAGTCCACACAGGTCTGGTTCCAGGCATGAGCTAACACCTAATGAATCTGGGAGTTCTTATAGAGGCCTAAATGAGCTGACAAGCTTCAGCTGGTCTCATCAACTCCCTGCCTCACGACGCCCAGCACTCTCCCTAGAGGTATGAGTCATTCATGAGCCCACTAGCCTCAGCTGGGCTTCATCAACTCCCTAGTTGTATAAGTCGGCATAAAGCCTGAATCTGGGAGAAATATATCTACCCCCCTGGATGCAACCAGGTGACTTTACCTTCCTGCTGTCACATACCCCCCCCTCTTGTTTTAACCTTGGGGTTGGAACACCAGCAATCAGGCATTCATGTACTCGAGACAAAGCATCCACATTCCCCATTTGAACGCCAGGGCGATGCTTTACTGTGAAGTTGAATTCCTGTAGGGCCAGGAACCACCTATTCACTCTTCTATTTGTCTCCTTGTTTTGAGCCATCCACTTTAACGGAGCGTGATCCGTAACCAAGTCAAAGTGCCTACCTAGCAGGTAGTACCGAAGGGAATCTAGAGCCCACTTCACCGCTAAACACTCCTTTTCAACGGTGGCGTAATTTACCTCATGGGACTTCAACTTCCTGCTGAGGTAAATGACTGGGTGCTCTTCCCCATTCCAGACCTGGGACAATACTGCTCCTAACCCCACATCTGACGCATCACTTTGTACGACAAAGTCTTTAGAGAAGTCGGGTGAGTACAACACTGGCTGGCTACATAAGGCTTGTTGATGAGCTTGCTGCTGGGCTGCAAGGCTCCTTTGCAAACCTGCATTTGTCTGCTGTTGATTGGCATTTGCTAGAGCCAGCTGTTTCAGTATCTCCTCCATGCTGGCTTAAAAAAAACTGCCCGCATTCTCCACCAACTGTGAGGGGGTTAACTCGGTAGCGGGTGTGTGTGACCCCCTGGTTGGGCTCCCCACACAAAAACAGGGCCAGCAGACGGAGGTTGTGGTTTTCAAAATCAAAAGGTGCGGTTTATTTCTCTATGTACAGTGACAAAAACACAGCAAAGCCAAAAAGAAACATAAACAAAATAAATCCTGGTCAGTTTGACCTCTGACTAAACATGCAGGTTTCCTAAACTAACAACTGGGATCAGCCTGGTGCTGTCCTAGTCCCTAAGTCCCTGGTTTAGTAAAAGTCCAAACAAATAGCCACACAGGCTTTGCCTCACCGCACAGGGGTTCACTCTCCCTAGACAGTCCACACAGGTCTGGTTCCAGGCATGAGCTAACACCTAATGAATCTGGGAGTTCTTATAGAGGCCTAAATGAGCTGACAAGCTTCAGCTGGTCTCATCAACTCCCTGCCTCACGACGCCCAGCACTCTCCCTAGAGGTATGAGTCATTCATGAGCCCACTAGCCTCAGCTGGGCTTCATCAACTCCCTAGTTGTATAAGTCGGCATAAAGCCTGAATCTGGGAGAAATATATCTACCCCCCTGGATGCAACCAGGTGACTTTACCTTCCTGCTGTCACAATATATATATATATATATATATATATATATATATATATATATATATACATACATCCCACCTTTGTGCAGCTACATCTCACTGCAGGCCATTAGTATGTCTGGAAGGCAAACAAGGAGAGGCAGACAGTCACGAGGCAATAAAAGAGGGCAAGCAGGCTCTGTGTCTAGAGGCAACAGTGCTGCTGGTCATGGACATGGTGCATCCTCATCAGCACGTGGCAGTGGGACACGCTTGTCCTTCTTTTCTGAGTGATTATCCTCTTCCTCCTCAATAATCATGCTGATAGCTTGAAAGAAAATTTTGGTTCTGGGCACCGCCACCAGTGGCTAAGGCCCAATTTTTCAGCCCCTGTTTAACAGGGGCGTGTATTTTCCATTTTTGATGCAATGCTTTGCAGCAGGGCTCATTGCTGTGCTCCAACTACAGTATCTGTGAGGGGTTGCATTGTTGTGGCACCAGCACCAGTGCCTAAGGCCCAATTTTTCAGCCCCTGTTTAACAGGGGCATGTATTTATAATTTTTGATGCAATGCTTTGCAGCAGGGCTCATTGCTGTGCTCCAACTACAGTATCTGTGAGGGGTTGCAGTGTTGTTCCACCAGCACCAGTGCCTAAGGCCCAATTTTTCTTACCTCTGTTTAACAGGGGCGTGTAATTACAATTTTTGATGCAATACTTTGCAACAGGGCTCATTGCTGCGCTCCAAGTACAGTATCTGTGAGGGGTTGCAGTGTTGTGTGCCTAAGGCACAATTTTTATGCCCCTGTTCAACAGGGGCATGTAATTACAATTATTGATCTAATAATTAACAGCAGGGTCCATTCCTGCGCCCACCAAGAGTAACTGTGAGGGCTTACAGTGTTGTGGCAACACCACCAACACCAACACCAAAGGCACAATTGTTCTGCCCCTGTTCAACAGGGGCATGTGATTACAATTCTTGATCTAATATTTCACAGCTGGGCCCATTCCTGCCCCCACCAAGAGTAACTGTGAGGGCTTACAGTGTTGTGGCAACACCACCACCACCACCAAATGCCCAATTTTTCTGCCCCTGGTCAACAGGGGCATGTAATTACAATTCTTGATCTAATAATTCACAGCAGGGCCCATTCCTGCGCCAACCAAGAGTAACTGTGAGGGCTTACAGTGCTGTGGCAACACCACCACCACCACCAACAAAGGCCCAATTTTTCTGCCCCTGTTCAACAGGGGCATGTAATTACAATTCTTGATCTAAAATTCCCAGCAGGGCCCATTCCTGCGCCCACCAAGAGTAACTGTGAGGGCTTACAGTGTTGCGGCAACACCACCACCACCAAAGGCCCAATTTTTCTGCCCCTGTTCAACAGGGGCATGTAATTACAATTCTTGATCTTATATTTCACAGCTGGGCCCATTCCTGCGCCCACCAAGATTAACTGTGAGGACTTACAGTGTTGTGGCACCAGCACCACCACCAAAGGCCCAATTTTTCCTACCACTGTTCAACAATGGCATGTAATTAGAATTCTTGATATAATAGTTCACAGCAGGGCGTTCCAGCACCAACCAAGAGTAACTGTGAGGGCTTACAGTGTTGTGGCAACACCAACACCAAAGGGCCAAATTTCTGCAGAGTATATACGGCAGGCCCCTACTTTCAAACATCCAACTTACAAACGACTCCTACTTGCAAACGGAAGTAGACAACAGGAAGTGAGAGGAAGTCTACCCCTAGGAAGGGAAATTCTCTCCTGTGAGAGTTAATATGGGAAAATGGTGTCTCCTCTCCACTGATGCTTTATCACCAATCCTTGTTTCACTAAAAAACCCAAATTTTCAAAAAAATAGGTGCACAGACAGCAAAACAAATGTTACAGGGGTGATAACCCTTCGCTATGTTTTCCAAAAAGCTTAAAAAAATTTATTTTTTGGCAGGAGCTACACTTAAAAAATATACCTGTTCCAAATTACTAACATATTCTACTTAAGAACAAACCTACAGTCCCTGTCTTGTTTGCACCGCCTATATACTGCTGTTCAGAGTATATAGGGCCTTTTTTTACTTTGGGTCCGGGGTTCCCCTTAATATCCATACAAGACCCAAAGGTGCTGGTAGTGGGCTGGGGGGGGGGGGGGGTACCCATGCAATTTTTCTCAATTATTTTCATCCATATTGCCGGGACCATACATTACATTAAAGCCACAAGCAGTTTTAAATAAAAAAAAATTCATTTAGAAATGTAATTTTGTTTAGGGACAGTTCTAAACACGGGAAACACGTGCCACTTCGCAGACATACTTTAGACACCCCCCAGGTACAATATTTAAACAAATATTTCACTTTTTTTTCCACTTTATGCAACACTAAAATCACTGCTCCCGAAAAAACTTCAGTTTTTAAAACTTCTTTTTGCATTGATACATGTCCCCTGGGGCAGGACCCGGGTCCCCAAACCCCTTTTAGGACAATAACTTGCATATTAGCCATTATAATTAGCACTTTTGATTTCGAACGTTCGCGTCCATTGTATTTAATAGGGTTCTAAAGTTCATGCAAACTTTCGGTCCGTTCGCAGGTTCTGGTGCGAACCAAACCGGGGGGGGGGGGTGTTTGGCTCATCCCTAGTGGTTAGCTGGAAGAACTTGATCAGAGAGTTCAGAACCAGGCTGAGGGTCAAGCACAGGTAGGCAAGATTGTTCAAACACAGATGGAGGTACTGTGTTGGGAACACACCAGGCAAGTCCAGGTCACAGGCAGAAGGTCAAGGCAAGGAGACAAGAGGCAGAGTCCGGGTCACAGGCTGAGGGTCAAACACAGGAGATAAGCGGAGTCCGTAGTACAAGCCGAGGTCAGGTCCAGGAGAAGATCAGCAGAGTCAGAGGGTAATCCGGGTCACAGTGGGTAATCAAACACAGGAACAAGTCACAGGAAAACAGGAAGCTGAAGACGAACCAGCAATTAAGCTGTGTGCAAAGGCTCCTTTTTATAGGCCAGCCAGAGGGTCACGTTGGGCGCGCGCTAGTGCGCATGCGCCGTTCCATGCGGGCAGGAACATGGCTGATGCGGCTGGAAGCCGTTCTCTGACAACAGTATAACATCTCAATAATAGCACCAAATCATTTTAAAAATGTCATTTAACTTTTTAAAAGATGAAAAGAAATTATATTTCGAGTTGTGTTTGCTGGTCTTTTTCAGATACAGTTTGTATTGTTCTTTTAGTTTGCTATGTGATTATTAGAAGATTTATTTTCTTGCCATCCCCTTTGCTTTTGGATGGCCTTTTGTTTGTTAGATTGCTATGCAATCTTCTGAAAGTTTATTTACAAATAAAAAACGAATAATTTTCTACTACTGTATTCACTTGACATTGCAAGAATAGCTTATTTTTGTTATTGTTCAAACATATTTTCTATTCTTCCCAAACATACAGTTTAAGACACTGTAACTAGTAATATATTGCATTTTTAGAGGGTACTGCAGTAATAAAACTGCAAGGTGAACAGTGCTGTTTACCTTTTCCAAACCACAGGCATTTTACAATGCCAACGTATATTTAGTTCAGGTCGTAGGGTATCCTGAAACTAAAGCTGGCTTTCTAGTTCCTACACAATTCAGTGATAACAGTGAATGGTTTGCAGCAATTATCTTTCCTTCCATCACTTCAGTGGTGTCATTATGGTCCAAAGTGTGACAATTCATTTCAAATCCAAAAAGCTGTAATGGAAAATGCCACTTACAGAAATAGTACTGGGAATCCATTTACATTGTTGGGCAGTGCTAAAAGGTGTACTTGAGAGAAAACATTGTAAAATGAAAGTGTCTGGTTCATTATTATCTAATTTAAATGCACTCCTGTCCTAGATGTAGTAGATAATAAAATGTATCCTGTTTCTAAGGTGCTTAAATGGGCTAATCAAGCAACTCATATCGCCAATTCCATCAAAAGATTATATCATGTTGTTTTCTGAGACCAGAAGTTTCCAGTGTGGGCATCCCAATGGTAAAATCTTTCAGTGTAGAGGTATTCCAGTGTGGGCATCCCAGTGGTGAAATTATTCAGTGCAGACAGGTTCTTTTTCCATAGTAGTGCATTTTCAGTCCAGTAATGGTGAGTATACATAAAAAAAGTTGAAGAACTAAAATCTGCAAATACCTGAGCTCCAGCAGTGTGGTGTCAACATCTCTCCCCAGCTTCCTCCAGGTCCAGGGTTTTAAAGCAGAATTCCAACCTGTTTTCAAGAAGTTCTGCTTCATGCCCTTTTCCTTCCCTTTTTTTTTTGCCTTTTTTCTTTCGGGGGGGGGGGGGGCAGGTACCTGGTTTTGACAGGCACCCACTTCCACTTCTGGTTGGATCACAGCTGCGATCCACCAGAAGTTTTCCCCCCCATCGCAAACTTCTGGCACACGACACAGGTCCCAGAAGGCTGTGGGACCATTTACAAAGTGCAGCGCAGCTGTGAAGCTGCAAGGAATCAAAAGTGGTTACTCGCAGTAATCATGCCAGTGCCAGGGACCTGAAGATCGGTAAAGAACCAGGTTGGACGGGAGCAGCGCTGGACCCCTGAACAAGTGAGTGTCTTTTTATTGCTGGGCCAGTTTTACTGTACTTTGAAACTCTGCAATGCCTACTCCTTTGCTCTTTTTCACCATAGATACATGTCAGCAATATGAAATGTTGGAGTAAAAAACACTTTAATGTCCTCTTGCCCAGTATATTAAGACTACTGAGGTCCTCCCCTCTGCTTGATGCCAACATCACCTGGCTGCGAGGCTTATTTTGGCTCTTTGCTAAGATAAAAGATCTTCTGGAGTTCTAATTCAAGCTCTAGTTTTTTAATGTATGTCCTAGCATAGCAATATAAGCTGGCATTATCTCCTTTCATTTAGTTTCTAGGTATTACAGCGAGGGAAAAAAGTATTTGATCCCCTGTGGATTTTGTTTGTTTGCCCACTGATAAAGAAATGATCAATCTATAATTTTAATGGTAGGTTTATTTTAACAGTGAGAGACGCCTGTCCAGAGAAGAAATCAATCAGATTCCAATCTCTCCACCATGTCCAAGAACAAAGAGCTGTCCAAGGATGTCGGGGACAAGATTGTAGACCTACACAAGGCTCGAGTGGGCTACAAGACCATCACCAAGCAACTTGGTGAGAGGGTGACAACAGTTGGTGCGATTATTCACAAATGTAAGAAACACAAAATAACGGTCTAGGGCTCCATGCAAGATCACACCTCATGGAGTTTCAATGATCATGAGAACGTTGAGGAATCAGCCCAGAACTACACAAGAGAATCTTGTAAATGATCTCAAGGCAGTGGGGACCATGGTCACTAAGAAAACAATTGGTAACACACTACGCCGTGAAGGACTGAAATCCTGCAGCACCCGCAAGGCCCCAATGCTCAAAAAAGCACATGTACAGGCCATTCGGAAATTTGCTAATGAACTTTTTGAATGATTCAGAGAAGAACTGGGTAAAAGTGTTATGGTCAGATGAGACCAAAATCGAGCTCTTTGGCATCAACCCAACTTCCCGTGTTTGGAGGAGAAGAAATGCTGCCTATGACCCCTAAAACACCATCCCCACCATCAAACATGGAGGTGGAAACATTATGGATGTACCGAGCCATGTACCGTAAAATTTTGGGTGAGAACCTCCTTCCCTAAGCCAGGGCATTGAAAATGGGTCGTGGATGGGTATTCCAGCATCACAATGACCTAAAACACATGGCCAAGGCAACAAAGGAGTGGCTCAATAAGAAGCACATTAAGGTCCTGGAGTGGCCTAGCCAGTTACCAGACCTTAATCCCATAGAAAATATGTGGAGGGAGCTGAAGGTTCGAGTTACCAAACGTCAGCCTCAAAACCTTAATGACTTGGAGAGGATCTGCAAAGAGGAGTGGGACAAAATCCCTCCTGAGCTGTGTACAAAACTGGTGGCCAATTACAGGAAACGTCTCTGTGATTGCCAACAAGAGTTTTGCCACCAAGTACTGAGTCATGTTTTGCGAAGGGGTCAAATACTTATTTCACTCATTAAAATGCAAATCAATTTAAAACTTTTTTGAAATGTGTGTTTCTGGATATTTTTGTTGTTTCTGTCTCTAACTGTTAAAATAAACCTACCATTAAAATTATAGACGGATCATTTCTTTGTCAGTGGACAAACGTACAAAATCAGCAGAGGATCAAATACCTTTTCCCCTCACTGTATATGTTTTGGGAACTGATGAATACCTTTTAAGTGGCCAGTCCTTACCGCTCATGTAGCCCCTTCACATTAGACCCATCTTTCTTTTTGACCGAGTCTTGGCCGTGGCAACTTCATCTGTGGCACTTATTGCTTTGACCTGTAGCCCCTTCATGAGAGCTGATCTCTGTTCAAGGGACAGACTGCCCTGTTCATAGACTTGATGTCTCAATTTTTTTTTTACCGCACTGTATTGCTCACACTTGGCAAATTTTTTTGTGTTTGTTTCTGATATTGTGCTTTTAGGAAATCTTTGGCAGCGGTTTGGCCTTTTGGGGGAGCAGTGAACCTTCTTCTACATTTAGCTAGGAACGTCTGACAGGACTCTAATGCCGCGTACACACGATCGGTTTTTCTGATGAAAAAAGACCGATGGACTTTTTTCATCGGACAAACCGATCGTGTGTGGGCCCCATTGGTCTTTTTTCCATCGGTATAAAAAAATAGAACATGTTTTAAATTATACCGATGGAAAAAAAAATGATAGCAAATTACGATCGTCTGTGGGGAACTTCATTGGAGAGAAAACCCACGCATGATCAGAATCAAGTCAACGCATGCTCAGAAGCATTGAAGTCAGCTTCATCGGATTTCCGATGGAAAAATCCATCGGATTTTATTCCATCGGAAATCCGATCGTGTGTACAGGGCATTAGGCCTGGGATCGCTGTCACAAGGATTTCTGCTTAGCCTGCTCCCATTTAACTTGTCTTCATGGCTGGGTTTGCTTCTCCCCCAACGAGTTTAAACAGAGGGCAGTGCTCTAAACTGTGGGAATTCTGTGGCTTTGTAATACAGGAGGATGCCTCATGCCTCCAAGGGTTAATATAACATACTGCTCATTAAGTAACACGTTGTTATTCTGTTCAGGATATTCTCTTGTGTGTTGATTTGTTTGCTGGAGCATTTATTTTTCTATCAGATACTGTTTGCATTACTCCATAGGCTGTGCCTTTTCAGTTAACTCAGTTGTTATGACTCCCCTACAGGGATGGATTGACAAGTCATGGGACCCCCAGCCAGTAGGAGATCATGGGGCCTAATGTGTTCCCACCCACACTCAAGCCACACCCACACAAATACCAACCTACATCTTGGTGGCTGATTGGCATGGGATCCAGAAGCAAGTGAAGATCACTGGAGTATCGATGTCTACTTCACTGATTTCCAGCTTCCAGGGGCATTGGTATAAACAGTTACATTGATCCAAGCTGGACCAATGTAACTATTAAAAAAAATTCTATACCTGAAATTCTTCTTTAACCACTTTAGCTCCGGAAGGTTTTACCCACTTCCTGACCAGGCCATTTTTTGTGATACGGCACTGCGTCGCTTTAACTGACAATTGTGCAGTCATTTGATGCTGTACCCAAATAAAATTGATGTCCTTTTTTTTCCCCACAAATAGAGCTTTCTTTTGGTGGTATTTGATCGCCTCTTGCCTTTTTAATTTTTGCGCTATAAACAAAAAAAGACTGCCAATTTTTTTTTTAAAAAAAACACTATATTTTTTACTTTCTGCTATAATACATATGCCCTAAAAAAATTGTAAAAAAACTAATTTCTTTATCAATTTTGGCCAATATGTATTCTTCTACATATTTTTGGTAAAAAAATCCCAATAAGTGTTTATTGATTGGTTTGCACAGAAGTTATAGCGCCTACGATCTACAGGATAGATTTAGGGATTTTTATTACTTTTTTTTTTACTCGTAATGGCAGCGATCTGCGATTTTTAGCGGGACTGCGACATTGCGGCGGACAAATCTGACACTGAGTGACACTTTTTGGGGACCAGTGACACCAATACAGTGATCAGTGCTATAAAAATGCACTGATTACTGTATAAATGACACTAGCAGGGAAGTGGTTAACACCAGGGGCGATCAAAGGGTTAAATGTTCCCTAGGGAGGTGCTTACTAACTCTATGGGGCACACAGTTACCATGGAGTAGAGGAGGATGGTGACGCAAAGGAATATTATGCATATCTTAACGCTCTGATTCCTGGAGCATTAGATGTAGTTGAGATCAGAACAGATCGCCTTTCTTAGAATGGGTTATCCCAAATCAGGGGAACTAGTATGTATGAGATCCAATAGGTGAAAAGAGAAGGTATAGCAAAAACAAGTTTTGGAAACTAGATAGAAAGAAAGCGAGAGAGGAAAATAGGTCTGGAATGTCCGGGGGCGGGGGTAGTGTAGAGAGGTTAAACAGAAAATATAGAAATATGGGGGGGGGGGGTCGGAGGGAAGAGAAAGGTCCTAGGATCGTACCCCTTTTCATTCACTAAAACAAAGTGTAAAAAGAGACAGTAGGCAGTTTTTGACAAGTCCCTTATTTTAAAAACAAAAGTGAAAAAAATCTATACCAGACCCCCTCAAAATCCATACCATGTTGTTTACTGGTTGCTGGTTCCTTAAATATCGCATGTTGGACCACTACTTATTTACCGCATGCATTTTTTTTCCTTTTATGAATTGACTTTCATTACTGTTTTATGCAGTACTGAGCGTTTTTGCTTTATGCAGTAAATACCGCAGAAAGCAATAGCAAATTAACATTTTCGGGATCGCATGTGGTATTTGCGAAAACACCTAAATGCTGCATGCAAACTGGTTCTGTGAATGGAGCCCAATGTGACAGCAGACTATTTAGTTGCCTTTTTAAATGCAACCATTCCTACAGTGCCGGACTGGGAATAAAATCCAGCCCTGGAAAAAATTTCATACCAGCCCCACAGCATTATTATACCAGCATAACGTCATTATTTTCTTGTTCATGAAAGGGAAAACCATTAGACATGTGCATTCGTTTTCGTCCGAATGCATTTTCGTCCGAATTTCAGGTATTTTCGTTATCGTTTTAACAAACGAAAACGAAAGCACAGAATCCAAAAACCGAAAGATCCGACATAAACAAATGCTTTATTTTCGTTTTTGTTGCGACAACAGTTCGATATAGATAAGAGATTCGACGTGACGCTGACAATAACAATCTGTGTCTATCGAACCTGTGGTCGAATGTGCCTAACCTTAACTCTATTAGTCCAAGATTATTCTACATAGAGAGAAAAGATTCGACATTATAGAGAGAAAAGATTCGACATAGAGAGAAAAGATTCGACATTATAGAGAGAAAAGATTTGACATAGAGAGAAAAGATCGCTGCTGGAATTGGGTGGGGGAAGTAAAATAAAAATAATGATGATGATGAATGTTATTGGCTGATTGTAACCAAAGAGGAGGAGCAGTAAAATAGGTAGAACTAACTTGACAATTCAACGTGAACGACGAAGATTCGACAAAGCATCGAAAAACATACAAACGTTGAATCTGTCATTGAAGGCTTATGGTGTCTGTTGAAAGTTCTAAGAAAATTCAACGGAGCAGCTAAACTGTACGACGCCACAATCGTACATTTCCAGTCAAATACTCTGCCCATAGGCTATAGAAAAATTATAATGTTGGTTGACTAGTAATAATAATTAATAAATATAATTATTACTAGTCATAAAACATTAGAATTCTACTATAGCTTGTAGGCGAAACATTCGACCGGAAATGTATGATTGCAGCGTCGTACAGTTTCGCTGCTCCGTCGAATCTTCTTTGAACATTCGACAGACACCATAAGCCTTCAATGACAGATTCAACCTTAATTAATTCAGATTTTCGGACGAATGCAATTTCTAACGAAAAACTAAATAAACAAAAACGAATTTCGGGAGTAACTAAATAAATTTATTTTAAGGAAGAAAACGAAATTCCGAAACGAAATATTTCAGTGTGCACATGTCTAAAAACCATACATTTTAAAGCACATTTGAAGAGTGTATTATATATAGATAAGACAGATATGAAAGCACATAGGGCTTTATATATATATATATATATATATATATATATATATATATATTGTGACAGCAGGAAGGTAAAGTCACCTGGTTGCATCCAGGGGGGTAGATATATTTCTCCCAGATTCAGGCTTTATGCCGACTTATACAACTAGGGAGGGAGTTGATGAAGCCCAGCTGAGGCTAGTGGGCTCATGGATGACTCATACCTCTAGGGAGAGTGCTGGGCGTCGTGCAGGCAGGGAGTTGATGAGACCAGCTGAAGCTTGTCAGCTCGTTTAAGGCCTCTATAAAAACTCCCAGCTTCATTAGGTGTTTGCTCATGCCTGGACCCAGACCTGTGTGGACTGTCTAGGGAGAGTGAACCCCTGTGCGGTGAGGCAAAGCCTGTGTGGCTATTTGTTTGGACTTTTACTAAACCAGGGACTTAGGGACTAGGACAGCACCAGGCTGATCCCAGTTGTTAGTTTAGGAAACCTGCATGTTTAGTCAGAGGTCAAGCTGACCAGGATTTATTTTGTTTATGTTTCTTTTTGGCTTTGCTGTGTTTTTGTCACTGTACATAGAGAAATAAACCGCACCTTTTGATTTTGAAAACCACAACCTCCGTCTGCTGGCCCTGTTTTTGTGTGGGGAGCCCAACCAGGGGGTCACACACACCCGCTACAGAGTTAACCCCCTCACAGTTGGTGGAGAACCAGTGGCAGTTTTTTTTAAGCCAGCATGGAGGAGATACTGAAACAGCTGGCTCTAGCAAATGCCAATCAACAGCAGACAAATGCAGGTTTGCAAAGGAGCCTTGCAGCCCAGCAGCAAGCTCATCAACAAGCCCAGCAGCAATCTGAGGCCCGCTTCATAGACCTGTTACAGAAGCAAGAGCAGAGACTACAACAAATGGAAGCAGTAATGCAGCAACGTCCGCAGACCAGTGAGGAAAGCCGTCCCACTAATACCGCGTCCTTTGGGGTGAGTCGTTTATTGACAAAAATGACTGGAGAGGATGATCCAGAGGTATTTTTGACCACATTTGAAAGGACTGCTGAAAGAGAAAAGTGGCCTGAGGAGCAGTGGGCTGGACTGGTGGCTCCTCTGTTAACTGGTGAATCGCAGAAGGCTTACTATGACCTAGAGCCTGACCAAGCAAAAGACTATGTGATGCTAAAAGCTGAAATATTGGCAAGGCTGGGTGTCACCCTGGCTGTCCGGGCTCAGCGTGTGCATAACTGGACTTTCCAGCTTGGAAAACCCCCCAGGTCTCAAATGTATGATCTCATTCACCTGAGCAGGAAGTGGCTACAGCCAGAGACTTTGTCCGCACCAGAGATTGTGGAACGTGTTGTAATGGATCGGTTTTTGAGAGCTCTTCCTACTGCCATCCAAAAGTGGGTAAGCCATGGAGACCCAGAGACGGCCGGTGGTCTTGTGGATCGTGTAGAGAAATACTTGGCTACAGAGAACCTGACGGCCTCTTCCAGAGACTCTCGGACTTTCCACCCTAAGACCAGACCATCCCCAGGGGCGGATAAGAGGATTCCAAGGGGTGAGGGTGGAGAGAGTGAGAGGGTGGGAGCTCTACCCAAAGTTTGGCGAGAACAGCCTGGGAAGTCAGGGGCTCAAGAAGCAGCCAAATGGATTGTTTGCTACCGCTGCCGGCAAGCGGGACATATTGCAGCAAATTGCCCGGTTGTGGAGGAACCCATGCAATGTGACTTTCTGACGGACAGACGTCAGTCGCTGTGTGCGACAGTCGCATGCACTGCCATTCGGGGAACTGAGAAACATTTATGCAAAATGTGTATTAATGGTAGAAATGTTGTGGTATTACTGGATTCAGGTAGCCTTGTGACCCTGATAAAGGCTGAATTAGTTAAAACAGAGGTCTCTGGGAATAGCAAGGTAGCTGTTATTTGTGTGCATGGGGACACCCGAGAGTATCCAGTGACTACAGTGTGTTTCGAGACCCCCAAAGGTACCCTCTCTCATCCAGTGGGGTTAGTATCTCAATTACCGCATGATGCCATTGTGGGAAGGGATTTTCCGAAGTTCTGGGAACTGTGGGATGATCCTGAGCCCCCCACTGGTGCCCCTATGTACCAGGAATGTGATAGCCAGAACTCCTCTGAGAGTGGTGAGGACTCTCCAGAATTTCCCTTGTCAGTATTGGCAGGGGAGACTCAAGAAACTGGAGAGGAGCCCACCTCCTCAGACGAAAACCTACCGTCTGTGGAGTTTTCTGATCTGGAGGTTCACAGGGAAAATTTTGCCACAGAACAGTTAAAAGACCCCGCCCTAATAAAGGCACGGGAAAACGTAGTGGAAATAGATGGCGAGTTAGTGAACCCAGATAATACCTGCACTTACCCATACTTCAGCGTAGAGAAGGACCTACTGTATCGGGTGGCAAAAAGGGCAGAAGAAACCGTTGAGCAGCTTGTGGTGCCCAAACCTTAAAGGAAGTTGGTGTTGGAGTTGGCCCATGGGCACATTCTTGGAGGTCATCTGGGGACAGAGAAAACCCGAGAGAGGGCATTACAGAGATTCTATTGGCCTGGGGTGATGAAGGACATAGAAAATTATTGTTCCTCCTGCCCTGTGTGTCAGAGGTCGGCCCCGATGCCACATTTCCGTAGCCCGCTGGTCCCTCTACCCATCATTGAGGTCCTGTTTGAGAGAATCGCAATGGATTTGGTAGGTCCTATAATCAAGTCCGCTAGGGGGCACCAGTACATATTGGTTATAATGGACTATGCCACCCGTTATCCAGAAGCGATCCCTCTCAGAAATACCTCGGCCAAAACCATAGCCAAAGAGCTATCTCTTGTTTTTAGCCGGGTGGGTATTTGTAAAGAACTGCTTACGGACCAAGGTACACCCTTTATGTCCCGGGTTATGAAAGAGCTGTGTAAATTGTTCAAAGTGACGCAATTGCGTACATCTGTGTATCACCCCCAAACCGATGGGCTGGTTGAAAGATTCAACAAAACCCTAAAACAAACGTTGAAGAAAGTGGTGGATAGAGATGGAAAGGATTGGGACTGTCTACTTCCTTATTTGATGTTTGCTATTAGGGAGGTGCCCCAATCCTCTACGGGATTCTCCCCCTTTGAGTTACTGTATGGGAGACACCCAAGAGGGCTGTTGGATATTGCCAAGGAAACTTGGGAAAGTGAGAGTTCTCCCCACAGGAGTGTGATTGAGCATGTCGCCCTGATGCAAGATCGAATTGCACAGGTAATGCCCATCGTGAAGGAACATTTGGCCCAAGCGCAGTTGGCACAGCAGAGAGTGTACAACCGTGGAGCCAAGACCCGTACCTTTTCCCCGGGGGATAGGATATTGGTACTTGTCCCTACGGTTGAAAGTAAATTCCTTGCCAAATGGCAAGGCCCCTACGAGATAATGGAAAAAGTGAGCGAAGTGAATTACAAGGTCAGACAACCAGGAAGGCGAAAGCCCGAACAGATATATCACGTTAATCTGTTGAAAGCCTGGAGGGATAGAGAGTCCCTAGTCGCAGAAACTTGGTCACCAGCTCAAACTGGTTGCGTGATTCCGGAGGTTGGAATAGCAGCCACCTTGTCACAACCCCAACAACAGGAGGTTAAGGAGTTTGTGCTTCGCAACAAGGAGGTGTTCTCTGAGCTGCCGGGACAAACATCTGGGGTAGAGCATGATATTATTACCCCGCCCGGTGAAAGGGTGAAGTTAAAACCCAATCGGATCCCAGAGGCCCGACGGGAGGCAATACGGGAGGAAGTACAGAAAATGCTGAACTTAGGGGTGATAGAGGAGTCCCAAAGTGATTGGTCTAGTCCCATTGTGTTGGTGCCTAAACCGGATGGGAGCTGGCGATTTTGTAACGATTTTCGTCAGTTGAACAAAGTTACAAAATTTGACACCTACCCCATGCCACGTATAGATGAGTTGATCGACCGGCTGGGAACAGCCCGATACATGACGACTCTTGACCTCACAAAAGGGTATTGGCAAATTCCCCTGGCCAAGTCGGCCAAAGAGAAAACCGCATTTGTAACCCCAGACGGGGCGTTCCAATATAAGAGAATGCCGTTCGGGTTACAGAATGCGCCGGCCACATTCCAGCGGAAAATGGACCAGATACTGAGGCCCCATCGGAAGTATGCTGCGGCTTACCTGGATGACGTAATTGTCCATAGCACAGATTGGGCCTCACATCTGCCAAAAGTGCAAGCAGTCCTAGACTCTATCCGGGAAGCGGGGTTTACGGCTAACCCCAAGAAGTGTACCATTGGGCAGGAGGAGGCCAAATATCTTGGGTACACCATTGGCAGGGGAGTGATAAAACCCCAACTCAACAAAGTCGAGGCCATCCAGAGTTGGCCACGTCCCAACAGCAAGAAGCAGGTACGGGCCTTTCTGGGAATCGCGGGTTATTATCGGCGCTTCATTCCCCACTTTGCTTCTAAGGCTGTGCCCCTAACCAACCTGACGAAAGGGAAAGGGTCGGTCATGATTAAATGGACCCCCGAGGCTGAGGCAGCATTCCAATTCTTGAAACAAGCCTTATGTAGCCAGCCAGTGTTGTACTCACCCGACTTCTCTAAAGACTTTGTCGTACAAAGTGATGCGTCAGATGTGGGGTTAGGAGCAGTATTGTCCCAGGTCTGGAACGGGGAAGAGCACCCAGTCATTTACCTCAGCAGGAAGTTGAAGTCCCATGAGGTAAATTACGCCACCGTTGAAAAGGAGTGTTTAGCGGTGAAGTGGGCTCTAGATTCCCTTCGGTACTATCTGCTAGGTAGGCACTTTGACATGGTTACGGATCACGCTCCGTTAAAGTGGATGGCTCAAAACAAGGAGACAAATAGAAGAGTGAATAGGTGGTTCCTGGCCCTACAGGAATTCAACTTCACAGTAAAGCATCGCCCTGGCGTTCAAATGGGGAATGTGGATGCTTTGTCTCGAGTACATGAATGCCTGATTGCTGGTGTTCCAACCCCAAGGTTAAAACAAGAGGGGGGGGGTATGTGACAGCAGGAAGGTAAAGTCACCTGGTTGCATCCAGGGGGGTAGATATATTTCTCCCAGATTCAGGCTTTATGCCGACTTATACAACTAGGGAGGGAGTTGATGAAGCCCAGCTGAGGCTAGTGGGCTCATGGATGACTCATACCTCTAGGGAGAGTGCTGGGCGTCGTGCAGGCAGGGAGTTGATGAGACCAGCTGAAGCTTGTCAGCTCGTTTAAGGCCTCTATAAAAACTCCCAGCTTCATTAGGTGTTTGCTCATGCCTGGACCCAGACCTGTGTGGACTGTCTAGGGAGAGTGAACCCCTGTGCGGTGAGGCAAAGCCTGTGTGGCTATTTGTTTGGACTTTTACTAAACCAGGGACTTAGGGACTAGGACAGCACCAGGCTGATCCCAGTTGTTAGTTTAGGAAACCTGCATGTTTAGTCAGAGGTCAAGCTGACCAGGATTTATTTTGTTTATGTTTCTTTTTGGCTTTGCTGTGTTTTTGTCACTGTACATAGAGAAATAAACCGCACCTTTTGATTTTGAAAACCACAACCTCCGTCTGCTGGCCCTGTTTTTGTGTGGGGAGCCCAACCAGGGGGTCACACACACCCGCTACCGAGTTAACCCCCTCACAATATATATATATATATATATATATATATATAAAACGCAAATTCCAGTTAAAAGTGGTCAATCATCAAGGGGGACCCCAGTAACTGAGGACGTGGGGGGGGGACCACCTTATGCAGAAAGAATACACTAAGGTAAGGGGGGTGGGTTACTGATATAGGGGGGAAAGCTACCTTACATTATCGTATTCACTCCCCCCTTACATCAGTGACCCCCCCTCAGATTGGCCTAGCGGTGCTGTCACTGACCTCCTCTCAGGTACACCGTGCAGGGCTCAGTCAGTTGGCTCCAGCTCAGTGGCTCTGGTTTTATCCTATATAGTCTCCTCTCCACAGTCCCTAAACATCTGACTTCTCCCATGACCCCCATCCCGGCGGTGCTCCCACTCTTGATTCCTCTCCAGACTCCCTCAGAGACTGCAGACATGATACAGGAGATGGTCAGAGGCTGCAGACATGATACAGGAGATGGTCAGAGGCTGCAGACATGATACAAGAGCTCAATGCAGCCCCACCAGTACCCATCAAATGCAGCCTCATCAGTGCCCATCAAATGCAGCCTCACTGTGCCCATCAATGCAGCCTCACTGTGCCCATCAATGCAGCCTCACTGTGCCCATCAATGCAGCCACACTGTGCCCACCATTGCAGCCACACTGTGCCCACCATTGCAGCCTCACTGTGCTCATCAAATGCAGCTTTACTGTGCCCATGAATGCAGTCTCACTGTGCCCATGAATGCAGCCTCTCCTATGCCCCATGTCCCAGTCTGCAGTCCCTGTCTGTGGGAAGGTGTGTTGTAGATGCTCGGTACGGTACCTTCCATGCCAGCAGGATATCCATGATCACCATCAGCAGGCAGGGTCTGTTCTCGTTTTGGATGGGGACAGTGCTCCTTCCAGAGGATCAGTTTGCTGTGAGATGGAGTGGTCCCTGGCCACCTGCACCTTCAGCCGTCCTCATTTTCCGGCCCCAGTCAGCCTGTCCTCTGGTCCTGGGGAAGTGGGAGCACTGGGGGGGGGAGCTGGAAAGAAGGGGGAGCGGAGAGCACTGGCGGGGTTGGAGAGCACATGGGTGGGGGCAAAGAGCAGGGGGGAGTGGAGATCACAGGGGTGGGGAGCGGAGAGCGCTGGGGGGGCTTGAGAGCACTGGG
Source organism: Rana muscosa (assembly GCA_029206835.1). Taxonomy (NCBI): domain Eukaryota; kingdom Metazoa; phylum Chordata; class Amphibia; order Anura; family Ranidae; genus Rana; species Rana muscosa. The sequence continues at coordinate 19,196,859 of JARGYO010005626.1, forward strand.
GGGAACCAAAAAGAACAGGGGTGGGGAGCATGGGAGGCTGAGAGGGGGGGCTGGAGAGCACTGAGGGGGCCAAGAGTGTGGGAGGTAAAGAGCACTGGGGGGGATCTTGAGAGCACTGGGGGGAGAAAGAACAGGGGTGGAGAGCACTGGGGGGTACAAAGAGCAGGGGGGAGTGGAGAGCACTGGGGGTTGGAGAGCAATGGGGGGAGCTTGAGAGCATCAGTGGGGGCCAGAAAAAACAGGGGTGGAAAGTACGGGGGGCTGGAGAGCACTATGGGGGGCGGAGAGCACTGCCGGGGTTGGAGAGCACATGGGTGGGGGCAAAAAGAACAGGGGTGGGGAGCACGGGGGGCTGGAGGGCACTATGGGGGGCGGAGAGCACTGGCGGGGTTGGAGAGCACATGGGTGGGGGCAAAAAGAACAGGGGTGGGGAGCACGGGGGCTGGAGAGCACTATGGGGGGTGGAGAGCACTGGCGGGGTTGGAGAGCACATGGGTGGGGGCAAAAAGAACAGGGGTGGGGAGCACGGGGGCTGGAGAGCACTATGGGGGGGCGGAGAGCACTGGCGGGGTTGGAGAGCACATGGGTGGGGGCAAAAAGAACATGGGAGGGGAGCACGGGGGGCTGGAGAGCACTGGGGTGGGGGCTGGAGAGTGATGGGGAGAGCTGGAGAGCACTGGGGGGGGAAGAAAGAACAGGGGTGGGGAGCATGGGGTGCTAGAGAGCACTATGGGGGGCGGGAGCACTGGTGGGGTTGGAGAGCACATGGGTGAGGGCAAAAAGAACAGGGGTGGGGAGCACGGGGGCTGGAGAGCACTATGGGGGGTGGAGAGCACTGGCGGGGTTGGAGAGCACATGGGTGGGGCAAAAAGAACAAGGGTGGGGAGCAAGGGGGGCTGGAGAGCACTATGGGGGCGGAGAGCACTGGTGGGGTTGGAGAGCACATGGGTGGGGGCTAAAAGAACAGGGGTGGGGAGCACGGGGGGCTGGAGAGCACTGGGGTGGGGGCTGGAGAGTGATGGGGAGAGCTGGAGAGCACTGGGGGGGAGAAAGAACAGGAGTGGGGAGCACTGGGGGGAGTGGAGAGTACTGGGGGGGGAGAACAGGTGCGGAGAGCACTGGGGGGAGTGGAGAGTACTGGGGGGAGAACAGGGGTGGAGAGCACTGGGGGGAGTGGAGAGTACTGGGGGGGAGAACAGGGGTGGAGAGTATTGGGGGGAGTGGAGAGTACTGGGGGGGAGAACACTGGAATGGTGGCTGGAGAAGGATGGGGAGAGCTGGAGAGCAGGGGGGCAGAAAGAACAGAGGTGGAGAGAACTGTGGGGGGGCTGGAGAGTATGGTGGGGGAGGAGAGCACTGGGGGGGAGCCACAAAAGAAGTTGGATAGGAGGAGAAGCAGGGGGACCGCATATAGAGGAAATCAGCTTTCTATATTCCTCCATACAACCGCGGAATGCTTGACTCTCCTCCCCCCCTTCTGCAAGCATTCAGCGGCTGTATGGAGGAATATAGAAAGCTCATTTCCTCTATATGCGGCCCCGCTGCCGATCCTCCTATCCAGGCACACAGGGCGGGCTGTACGGCGGGCATCTCCTGCAGTGCTCCCTGTCCCCTCTCTCCTGCTCCTGTTTATCACGGAGCTGACCTGGCTGGATCTGTGTTCGGCGGTGACGGTGACGCTGTAACACGGTCCCGCCCCCCTAGACCGGCTCCTGTGATAGGCTGAACACTGACTCTATCTACTATCACACAGCCGGTCTAAGGGGGCGGGACCGTGTTACAGCGCCGCCGCCGAACACAGACCGAGACATGCAGCTCTGTGATACGCAGGAGAGAGGGGAGCACTGCAGCCGCAAATGAAACCGCTCCCAGGACAGGCAGCCTACCGGGAAATCTCCCGTTATCCCGGTAGGCCAGTCCGGCCCTGCATTCCTATGAATCACAGAACAAATTATGCTGTTTTAGTTAATATTAGTGCCATAGCTTTCGTGTATCAGAAAACAGTAAAAAAAAATCCAATAAAGGAAAAATTAGATGACACTATGCTGCTAGCTGAAAGAAAGATCATTAAAGCGGAGGTCTGCCCAGATTTTTTTTTTTTTTAAAGTCAGCAGCTACTAACAGTGTAGCTGCTGACTTTTAATAAGGACACTTACCTGTCCTACTCGCCCGCGATGTCAGTCCTCCGACGAAGATCGATCGCTGCTGGCAGGTCCCGACTCCTCCATCCTGACTAAAGGAAACACTGCCCGTTTCCTACTGTGCATGCGCCACTCACACAGCGCTTTGTGAATGGGCGGCTTGCCTCCTGGGATACACACAGTTCCCAGAAAGCAGCGTGCCCCATTCACAAGAAGAAGAAACGGAAGTTCTCAATCCGAGGATAAGGAAGAGGCACATTAGAGGCAGATTAGGGGACTTCCGCATAGCAACGGGCATTTCAGGTGAGTATAGAAAAAAAAAAAATTCTATAAATTTTTATTTATTTTTTATGAATTTTAGTGTAAAAAAAATTTCAGGGTGGACCTCTGCTTTAAAGTGAATCGAGACAGTACACTTACATGTACAATAAACATTTACCCGTAATAAAAATGCTACAGCTGAACTAATGAGCTTCCTAATCATTCGACATTAACATTGAACTTTGCTCGCAGTTGACTTGGATTCATTTGTTTTAGCACTCTTTGTCTAAAATATAAAGGCATTGATGGTTCAATTTTCTGAGCTATTAAAATAAAATAAAAAACCTATGAGAAAATTATGCAGATAAATGTATCAGTATTATAATTGTAACATCATCATCTCTCATATCCTCTGCTCCTATTTACAAAGTATCAGATATAAGGAAATGTACTGTACAGCTAAACATACCCCCACTAGGGATGAGCTTTGAGTTCGAGTCAAACCCATGTTCGACTCGAACATCGCCTGTTCGGCTGCTTGCCAAATTTCAAACATTATGGGCCGTTCGCGCCAAATTAGAGTGGCGCGTCACGGCCCAGTGCATCGCAGTGCATTGCTGGCTGATGATTGGCCAAGCATGCACTATGACCCGCATGCTTTGGCCAATCACAGCGCGCAAAAAACGGAGAGCCATAATTGGCCAAAGCCAGGGTGGCTTTGGCCAATTATGTCTCAGGGGGTTTAGTACACGCCCCACACTATATAAGGCCGCCTCCGCGGCGGCCTTGTGTAGTGTGTTGCAGTGGTTAAAGAGAGAGGTTAAAGAGAGAGAGAGACAGTGTCATTTATTTTGAGTTAGATAGAGCAGGCAGGCGAGTCAGTTAGCTGCAGTTACAGTGTGTAGAGGATATATATGCATCCTAGGTGTTGTATATATATTTACACACTGTAATCAGTTTAGCTAGATCCGTTCCTGTTATTCTCTATACTGACAGGCAGGCAGGTGATTGTGCTAGCTGCAGTATTTTCACTTAGTGTACTGTGTCCTTTGCACAGTGTGCACCTAAACGTACCTTAATACAGTTAGTGGTGGTTTCATACTAAAACCACAGGCAGGGAGCTGCATTAATTTCATTTAGTGTACTTCAGTCCTTTGCACAGTGTGCACCTAAAGGTACCTCAATACAATTAGTGGTGTTCTCATACTAAAACCACAGGCAGGGAGCTGCATTAATTTCATTTTGTGTACTGTGTCCTTTGCACAGCATTCACCTAAAGGTACCTCAATACAATTAGTGGTGTTCTCATACTAAAACCAAAGGCAGGGAGCTGCATTAATTTCATATAGTGTACTTCTGTCCTTTGCACAGTGTGCACCTAAAGGTACCTGAATACAATTGGTGGTGTTCTCAAACTAATACCACAGGCAGGTAGCTGCAAGTATTTTCAATTGGTGTACTGTGTCCTCTGCACAGTGTGCACCTAAAACTAACTGAAGACAATTGCTGCTTTTCTCATACTAATACCACAGCAGGCAGTTGATTCTGCTAGCTGCAGTATAATCACTATAGATCTATATATACTGTATTTATTGGCGTAAAACACTCACTTTTTAGCCTGAAAATAGAGGGTAAACTGTGCCTGCGTGTTATAGTTTTTTCCTGAAACTTCCCTCTTAAAGTTAGGGTGCGTGTTATACGCCTGTGCGTGTTATATGCCGATAAATACGGTATATACATCCCACCTTTGTGCAGCTACATCTCACTGCAGGCCATTAGTATGTCTGGAAGGCAAACAAGGAGAGGCAGACAGTCACGAGCCAATAACAGAGGGCAAGCAGGCTCTGTGTCTAGAGGCAACAGTGTTGGTCGTGGACACGGTGCATCCTCATCAGCACGTGGCCGTGGGACACGCTGGTCCTTCTTTTTCGGCAGCTGGCCATGTTGAGCCGCAACATGGCGAAGACTTGGAAGAGTGGATGACCAAGCTGTCCTCATCCTCCTCATCCTCTCTCACCCAGGCTCAGGGTACTTTGTTTGGCAAAGCAGCTGCCAAAGAGGCCTCTTCCCTCGGCTCAATGGCATCATTCACTCCTTCCCTAGCCACACCATGTCCTCCTGAGGAGTCCCCTGAACTGTTTGACAACAGTGTTGGGTACATATGCTCCAGGAGGATGCCCAGCGTTTTGAAGGCTCCGATGATGGTACCCAGCTAGAGGAAGGCAGTAACGTGAGCCCAGAGAGAGGGAGTGCCCAACAAGGACAGCAATCTGGCAGTCATGTTCCCCCAGCTGCAGCATACTGCCAGATTTGCTCCAGTGATGAGGAGGGAGAGGATGATGAGGTCACTGACTCCACGTGGGTGCCTGATAGGAGGAGGAGGAGGAGGAGGAGGCACATCACCAACGAGGCAGGATGCCCTCCAGGGGCCAGCTTAAGGGCAGCACACCGACTGCATCACACCGTAGAGCTCCGGATGTGCAGGGCGCTGCTGTCTCTGCGCGTTATTCCAAAAGTTATTTGGTGTAGGCCTTTTTTCAGACGTGTGCAGCAGATCGCACCATTGCCATTTGCAACATATGTCTAAAGCGTATCTCGCGTGGCCAAAACATCAGCCGCTTGGGCACCACGTGCTTGACCAGACATATGTCGACCTGCCATGCAGTCCGTTGGCAAGCTTACCTAAAAGACCCACACCAAAGAACAATGCGGACCTCTCCTTGCTCCTCATCAGCTGGGATCTCCAACCCCACTATACCTTCAGTCCTCTCTGAAACCTGCACTGAGAGGAATGAAGGTGTAGAATTAGGTGTGTCACGACCAAGTACTTGCGGACAATCTGCTATCGGTACGCCGACATCCAATTGTACCAGGCAAATTTCCCTGCCCCAGCTGCTACACCGCCGAAAGAAGTTCACTCCCAGCCATCCACATGCTCAGCGGTTGAATGCTAGCTTGGCTAAATTGCTAGCACTTCAACTGCTTCCTTTTCAGTTGGTAGACTCTGCCCCCTTTCGTGAGTTTGTGGAATGTGCAGTTCCTCAGTGGCAGGTTCCCAAACGCCATTTTTTCTCACGGAAGGCGATTCCAGCTCTCTACCCGCATGTGGAAGGCAATGTCTTGGCCTCTCTGGACAGGGCGGTCAGCGGTAAGGTGCATAATACCGCTGACTCATGGTCCAGCAGGCATGGACAGGGACGTTACCTATCTTTCACGGCGCATTGGGTGACTCTGCTGGCAGCTGGGAAGGATACAGGACAAGGTGCACCACGCCTCCAAAATGCTACTACTGGTGATTTTGACACACCTCTCTACTCCACCCCCTCCTCTTATTCTTCCTCCATGGCCTCTTCCTGTGATTTGTCCTCGGAACCAGCGGTGCTCCGTAGGCGTTCAAGGGGCTACGCAAGTACGCAGGCAAAAAGATGCCATGCGGTGTTGAGCTGGTGTGCTTGGGGGACAGGAGCCACACTGGGGCAGGGATTCTGTCAGCTCTGCAGGGGCAGGCTCAGAGGTGGTTGACACCACACCAGCTTAAGCCAGGAAAGGTAGTTTGCGACAATGGCACCAACCTCCTCTCCGCCCTCCGACAGGGACAACTGACCCATGTGCCATGTTTTGCTCACGTTCTTAACTTGGTGGTGCAGTGGTTCTTGGGCAGGTACCCGGGCTTACAGGAGGTCCTGAAGCAGGCCAGGAAACTCTGTGTGCATTTCCACCAGTCATATAATGCCAGTGCTCGGCTGGCTGACCTCCAAAAGGAATACAACCTGCCCAAGAACCGCCTAATCTGTGACATGCCCATCAGGTAGAACTCTACGTTGTCCATGCTGCAGCGGCTGCACACGCAGCAGAGGGCCATCAATGAGTATCTGTTGCAATATGGCACCAGGACAGGGTCAGGGGAGCTTGGATTTTTTCCCCACGCCAGTGGGCCATGATCAGGGATGCATGCACTGTCCTGTCACCATTTGAGGAGGCCACGAGGATGGTGAGCAGTGACAGTGCATGCATCAGTGACACTGTCCCTCTTGTCCACCTGTTGGAGCACACGCTGCGTGGAATAATGGACAGGGCACTTAAGGCAGAACAGAGGGAGGAAGAGGAGGACTTCCTTACCTCTCAAGGCCCCCTTTATCCAGACAGTGTTCCTGCTGGCCCGCCTATCACACAGGAAGAGGACGAGGAGGAGGAGGATTGTGTCAGCATGGAGGTGGAGCCTGGAACTCAGCATCAGCAGCAGTCTTCAAGGGATCAATTACAGTCCCAAGAAACATATGGACTTGTATGTGGCTGGGAGGAGGTGGCTGCGGATCATGTCGTCCTCAGTGACCCAGAGGACTCTGCACCGAATGGTTTAGAAAACCTACGCTGCATGGCCTCCCTGATCCTGAAAAAGCCTGCGGAAGGATCCTCGTATTCGTGCTATCAAGTAGAGGGATCATTACTAGCTGGCAACCCTCCTTGATCCACGTTACAAGGGTAAGGTTGCGGACCTTATCGTGGCATCGCAGAGGATGAAAAATCTTTGGTAGGCCTTGCAGAAAGGTCTGTGCAACGTGTTCCCAGAGACTGGGAGGTTACAAATTTCTGGTCCTAGACAACGCGTTGCTGAGGCTTCGGTCAGTCAAAGAAGGAGCGGTGGAGAAGGTGGCCGTCTGATCGATGCGTTCAGATAATTTTTTAGTCCGCAGCCCCAAGGTATGATCGGTTCCAGCAACCATCGCCAGCATCTGATTTACATGGTGCAGGAATACCTAGGGGCAAGATCAGACTTGGACACCTTTCCCACCGAAAATCCTCTGGGTTACTGGGTCTTGAAGATGGATCACTGGCCATAGCTTGCACAGTATGCAATTGAGCTACTGGCCTGTCCTGCATCCAGCGTTCTTTCGAAGCGCACATTCAGTGCTGCTGGAGGCTTTGTAACCGATCACAGGGTGTGCTCTAACAGGTGGACAACAGGTTGGTGCGCCTGTCCACCGACTCGGTCGATCGACTGACCTTCATAAAAATGAATCAGTCTTGGATCACCACCAACTACCAAGCACCTGATGCTGATGTAACAGAATAATTTTCTTTGAAATGTCAGATCCCTTCAAGACTGCCTATGCAGATGCGTATGCAGATGCAGAGTGACTATCCTGTTTCTGGGCACCGCCACCAGTGGCTAAGGCCCAATTTTTCTGCCCCTGTTTAACAGGGGCGTGTAATTAAAATTTTTGATGCAATACTTTGCAGCAGGGCTCATTGCTGCACTCCAACTACAGTATCTGTGAGGGGTTGCAGTGTTGTGGCTCCAGCACCAGTGCCTAAGGCCCAATTTTTCTGCCCCTGTTTAACAGGGGTGTGTAATTACAATTTTTGATGCAATAGTTTGCAGCAGGGCTCATTGCTGCGCTCCAAGTAGAGTATCTGTGAGGGGTTGCAGTGTTGTGGCACCAGTGCCTAAGGCACAATTTTTATGCCCCTGTTCAACAGGGGCATGTAATTACAATTCTTGATCTAATAATTCACAGCAGGGCCCATTCCTGCGCCCACCAAGAGTAACTGTGAGGGCTTACAGTGTTGTGGCAACACCATCACCACCAAAGGCCCAATTTTTCTGCCCCTGTTCAACAGGGACATGTAATTACAATTCTTGATTTAATATTTCACAGCTGGGCCCATTCCTGCACCCACCAAGAGTAACTGTGAGGACTTACAGTGTTGTGGCACCAGCACCACCACCAAAGGCCCAATTTTTCTGCCCCTGTTCAACAGGGGCATGTAATTACAATTCTTGATCTAATATTTCACAGCTGGGCCCATTCCTGCACCCACCAAGAGTAACTGTGAGGACTTACAGTGTTGTGGCACCAGCACCACCACCAAAGGCCCAATTTTTCCTACCACTGTTCAACAATGGCATGTAATTACAATTCTTGATATAATAGTTCACAGCAGGGCGTACCAAGAGTAACTGTGAGGGCTTACAGTGTTGTGGCAACACCAACACCTAAGGGTCAAATTTCTGCACAGTATATACGGCAGGCCCCTACTTTCAAACATCCAACTTACAAACGACTCCTACTTGCAAACGGAATGAGACAACAGGAAGTGAGAGTAAATCTACCCCTAGGAAGGGAAATTCTCTCCTAAGTTAATATGGGAAAAAGGTGTCTTCTCTCCACTGATGCTTTATCACCAATCCTTGTTTCAATAAAAAACCCAAATTTTCAAAAAACATTTGTCATTGGGACAGAAATTGAGGTGAAATGTTCTGAACAGGTGCACAGACAGCAAAACAAATGTTACAGGGGTGATAACCCTTCCCTATGTTTTCCAAAAAGCTTAAAAATAGATTTTTTGGCTGGAGCTACACTTTAAAAATGTACCTCTTCAAAATTACAAAAAGATTCTAGGTAACAACAAACCTACAGTCCCTGTCTTGTTTGCACCGCCTGTATACTGCTGTTCAGAGTATATAGGGCCTGGGGGCCCCACGCCTTTCCTTTTTTTAATTTGGGTGTGGGGTTCCCCTTAATATCCATACAAGACCCAAAGGGGCTGGTAATGGGCTGGGGGGGGTACCCATGCCATTTTTCTCAATGATTGTCATCCATATTGCCGGGACCAGACAGTACATTAAAGCCGCAAGCATTTTTAAATGACTTTTTTACTTTAGAAATGTCATTTTGTGCAGGAACATTTCTAAACACGGGAAACACGTGCCACTTCACAGGCATACAATACACACCCCCCAGGTACGATATTTAAAGGAAATAAGGACAAGCGTGTCCCATGGCCACGTGCTGATGACAAGGCACCGCGTCCACGACCAGCACTGTTGCCCCCAGACACAGAGCCTGCTTGCCCTCTTTTATTGGCTCGTGACTGTCTGCCTCTCCTTGTTGGCGTTCCAGACATTCTAATGGCCTACAGGGAGATGGGAAAACCAGCAATAAGGGGTAGCTTCAGGTGTATACTGTGCAGGAGGCACACTACGCCCACTGTAAGTGCTGCAGATGCCTGCCTGTGTTACACAACAGGAAAACACAGCAATAAGGGGTAGCTTCAGGTGTATACTGTGCAGGAGGCACACTACGCCCACTGTAAGTGCTGCAGATGCCTGTTAGTGTAACACAAAAGAAAAAAAACACGAGTAATAAGGGGTAGCTTCAGGTGTAAACTGTGCAGGAGGCACACTACGCCCACTGTAAGTGCTGCAGATGCCTGCCTGTGTTACACAACAGGAAAACACAGCAATAAGGGGTAGCTTCAGGTGTATACTGTGCAGGAGGCACACTACGCCCACTGTAAGTGCTGCAGATGCCTGCCTGTGTTACACAACAGGAAAACACAGCAATAAGGGGTAAATTCAGGTGTATACTGTGCAGGAGGCTTAGCAAAAATGACACTGACACTGTCCCCTGCCTATCCTTCTCTGTCCCAGTATACCAACACACTGTAAATGCACAAGGTTAATGAAAGAATATCACTGACACTGTCCCTGCCTATCCTTCTCTGTCCCTGTATACCAACACACTGTAAATGCACAAGGTTAATGAAAGAATATCAAAGACACTGTCCCTGCCTATCCTTCTCTATCCCTGAACGCCAACACACTACACAAGGCCGCCGCGCTGGCGGCCTTTTATAGTGTGGGGCGTGTACTAAACCCCCCCTGAGCTATAATTGGCCACAGGCATCCTGCCTGTGGCCAAATATGACTCTTCTCGCTGCCGGCGCTGTGATTGGCCAAGCATGCGGGGTCATAGTGCATGCTTTGCCAATCACAGCGCCGGCAATGCACTGCGATGGCGCAGTGTATTGTGGGCCGTTCGCGTCACACGTATTTGGCGCAAACGGCCCACAAAGTTCTGGTTTCGCCGAACAGGCGAACAGACGATGTTTGAGCTCATCCCTATTCCTGAGTATGGCAATACCACATGTGTGAGACTTTTACACAGCCTGGCCACATACAGAGGCCCAACATGCAAGGAGCATCATCAGATGTTCTTGTAGCATAAATTACACATATAATTTCTAGATTACCTCTTATGCCCCATACACACGATCGTTTTTCTTGCCATTTTTTTTCTTGCCGTTTTTCACGTCGTTTTTTTTCATGTTTCCTCTCAAGCCTGTCTTGCGTACACACGATCATTTAAAAAAACGATCAAGCAAAGCGCAGTGACGTACAACACATACGACGGCACTATAAAGGGGAAGTTCCGTTCGAATGGCGCCACCCTTCATGTTAGTAAAGTTTGTTGAGCGACGATTCGCTCTTTTCAGTCTCGTGCTTTTCAGTCCGTGACTGCGTGACGAATGTGCTATCTCCATTACGAACGCTAGTTTTACCAGAACGAGCTGATTCTTGATTCTGAGCATGCGCGTTTTTTTTCACGTCGTTAAAGCATACACACTATCGTTTTTCACGTCGTTAAAAAAAACGACATGAAAAACGACGTGAAAAAAGAGAGCATGTTCGAAATTTTTAATGGCCGTTTTTCACGTCGTTAAAAATGCTCTGGAGCCTACACACGATCATTTTTAATGGCCATTTTTTTTAATGGCATTTTTAACGGCATGAAAAACGATCGTGTGTATGGGGCATTACACTTTTGAAGGCCCTGGAGCACAAGGACAATGAGAAAAAATTACCCCATTTTGGAAAGTAAACACCCCAACGCATATTCTATGAGGCATAATGAGTAATTTTTTCCACAAGTTTTTGGAAAATGTGTAAAGAGAATGAAAACGCATTTTTTTTTTTTTTTTTTTTTACACAAAGTTGTCCATTTATAAGATATTTCTAACACAAAGCATGTACATAGCAAAAATTATGCCCCAAAATATATTCTGCTTCTCCTCCTGAGTATGGCAATACCGTATGTGTGAGAATTTTACACAGCCTAGCCACATACAGAGGCCCAACATGCAGGGAGCACCATCAGGGACATACATTTAAAATCTAATTTGACTACCTATTACACTTTAGTGAGGCACTGATGGGCACTGTAGTGGCATTGATGTGGCACGGTTGAGTACTGATGTGGCATGGTTGTGGCACGGATGAGAACTGATATGGCATGGATGAGCACTGATGTGGCACGTATGTGGCATGGATGTGACACGAATGAGAACTAATGTGGCACAGGTGAGTACTGATGTGGCATGGATGTGGCACGGATGAGCACTGATGTGGCATGGATGAGAACTGATGTGGCATGGATGAGCACTGATGTGGCACAGATGTGGCATGGATGTGGCACGAATGAGAACTGATGTGGCATGAATGAGTACTGATGTGGCATGGATGTGGCACGATTGAGCACTGATGTGGCATGAATGTGCCACTGATGAGCACTGATGTGGCATTGATGTGGCATGGATGAGTACTGATGTGGCACGGATGAGCACTGATATGGCATGGATGTGGCATGGATGAGCACTGATGTGGCATTGATGTGGCACGGTTGTGGCATGGATGAGTACTGATGTGGTTCATATGAGAACTGATGTGGAATGGATGAGCACGGATGTGGCATTACACCCAAAATACATTCTGCTGCTTCTGCTGAGTAGGGGGATACCACATGTGTGGGACTTTTTGGGATCCTAGCTGCGTACAGGATCCTGAAAACCAATCACCGCCTTCAGGATTTCTAAGAGCGTAAAATGGTGATTTCACTTCCTGGCTACCTATCACAGTTTCAGAGGTCATGAAATGCCAAGATAGCACAACCCCCCCCCCCCCCCAAATTACCCAATTTTGGAAAGTAGACACCCCGAGCTATATGCTGAGAGGCATGTTGAGTCCATGTAATATCTTATATTTTGCCACAAGTTTGGGGAATATTACAATTTCTTTTTTTTTTTTTTACACAAGGTTGTCACTAAATGATATATTGCTCAAACATGCCATGGGTATATGTGGAATTACACCCCAAAATACATTCTGCTGCTTCTCCTGAGTACGGGGATACCACATGTGTGGGACTTTTTGGGAGCCTAGCTGCGTACAGGACCCCGGAAACCAATCACCACCATCAGGCTTTCCAAGGGCGTAAAATGGTGATTTCACTCCTCACTACCTATCACATGAAATGCCAAGATCGCACAACCCCCCCCCCCCCACAAATGACCCCGTTTTGGAAAGTAGACACCCCAAAGTATTTTCTAAGAGGCACGGTGAGTATTTTGCAGCTCTCATTTGTTTTGGAAAATGAAAAAAGAAAAGGATTTTTTTTTTTAATTTTCATAACTTTGTGACAAAAAGCGAGATCTGCAAAATACTCAACATGCCTCTCAGCAAAGAGCTTGGGGTGTCTACTTCCCAAAATGGGGTCATTTGGGGGGGGGGGGGGTTATGCTATCTTGACATTTCATAGCCTCCAAAACTGTGATAGGTAGTGAGGAGTGAAATCAAAAATGTATGCCCTTAGAAAGCCTGAAGGCGGTGATTGGTTTTCCGGTTCCAGTACGAGGCTAGGCTCCCTAAAAGTCTCACACATAAAGTTATGTTTTTCATCAATAAACTGATTGTCTTTTGGTTTTATTTATGTCTGGACCATGCTGCCTGCGATCCCATTATTATTTTGTGAGACACAGGTAATAGATAATATTTCGGAGGACTAGCGCCCACTTTATTTATTTTTGGATTGTTTAGTGTTTCACACTTAAAGGAGCAGCTCACACACGTTTAAATAAAATGTTCCTTCACACATTTTTTGTTGGTTCATTTATACCAGTTTAGAATTACACCATAGATACAGGCTGGAGGAGTGTGACTTAAGCCTCGTACACACGGTCGGACTTCCATCTGACTTTTCCGTGGATTTTTGTCCGAACGGAGTTGGCCGGGCACACCCATAGCATACACATCACAGGACTTTTCTGCAAACTTTCCCAAAACTTTTTCCAACATCACGTGGTTTTTCTGCTCTTTTCTGCTCTTTACCGCCACCCTTTGGTCAACTTCTGCTCTTGTTGGTTGATTTTACCATTATTTGTTTTGTCCATCGGACAAAAGTCCGATGGTTTTCTGTATACACGGTCAGACTTTGCTCCATCTGACTTTTGTTGGCCAAAAGTTTCTCCGTTTGCAGACCAAACTTTTGTCCGATGGAAAAAAAAAAAAGTTTGTCCGATGGAGCGTACACACGTTCGGATTGTTGGTCCAACTTGCTCAAAATGAAGTTTGTTGGCCAAAAGTCCAACCGTGTGTACGGGGCTTAAAGTCCGACCGTGTGTACGGGACTTAAAGTACACCGGGCAAGGGTTGTGGGGATGAGGCCCTTGTCCCCATCAACATGGGGGCATGGTGCTTTGAGGGGTCACAGACCCCAAAGCATCCTCCCCATGTTGAGGGCATGTGGCCTGGTACGGTTAAGGAGGGGGGGCGCTCTCTCGTCCCCCATTATTCATTATTCATTATAGCCGCGAGTACTTTTAAATGACTTTTTTGTCCTTCAGAAATTACACTTTGTGCAGGGACAGTTCTAAGCACGGGAAACCAGCGCTACTTTACAAGCATACTATACACACACCCCCTAGGTACAAAATTTAAAGGAATATTTCACTTTTATTGTTTCACTTTAAGCATTATTAAATTCACTGCTCCCGAAAAAACTTCAGTTTTTAAAACTTTTTTTTTGCATTGATACATGTCCCCTGGGGCAGGACCCGGGTCCCCAAACACTTTTTATGACAATAACTTGCATATAAGCTTTTAAAATTAGCACTTTCGTTTTTTCATGTTCGAGTACCATAGACTTAGATTTATTGCCTGTTCGCATGTTCTGATGCAAACCGAACTGGGGGGTGTTCGGCTCATCCCTAGTGTTCACACCTATGCGATCCGATTCATGTCCGAAATGACAGTTCGCAGTGCGATATGCGAGCTAAAATGGGGCTGTCGTTAACAATGTATTGACACTCCCTGCAGTTTGCATATGGCAGTGTGAACTGCGGTGCGAGTCGGGTGCAATGTGAGGAACCCGCAGTGGATTTGCAGGGTTCCCGCATCGCACTAGGGGGAAGTTCTCTATCACAGGGGCTGTAATAGGCAGCGCTGAAGCTGAAACTGAGCCATCAGGATGTATTTGCTGGCATTGTATATTGGCACATATTACTAACAGAATGAACAGGCAGGAACAATGCAAAGAGGAAGCAAACAAAGAGTAACCAATCACACTAATGAGTAGCTGGATGGTAATTTATTGTTTCCAATCTTTAATTTTACAATTTTAGGTTTATGTGCACTTTGGGCTGCTGTCTGCGTCAGCCCATTTAATGGCTAAAAATGATCAATAAAGTCAGTAATGATTATATTACTGCAGAGGTGATGTTTCAGCAAAACTTCCAAGGTTTGATTCACAGCTGTGTTAAAAGAGAAGTATGGGAATACTTTTTTTTTTTTTATCATACTAACCTAGGTGAATGCATCATTGGTCTGATACTGCATCTGTCCCCCACCGTCTCTAATGCCCCATACACACGATCATTTTTAATGTCATTTTTAAAACTGACGTTTTTCTTGTCATTTTTTTTCTTGTTTCCTCTCAAGCCTGTCTTGCGTACACACCATCATTTTTAAAAATGTTCAAGAAAAGCACAGTGACGTACACCACGTACGACGGCACTATAAAGGGGAAGTTCCGTTCGAATGGCGCCACCCTTCATGTTAGTAAAGTTTGTTGAGAGACGATTCGCTCTTTTCAGTCTAGTGCTTTTCAGTCCGTTACAGCATGACGAATGTGCTATCTCCATTACGAACGCTAGTTTTACCAGAACGAGCGCTCCCGTCTCATACTTGATTCTGAGCATGCGCATTTTTTTTCACGTCGTTAAAGCATACACACTATCGTTTTTCACGTCGTTAAAAAAAACGACATGAAAAACAACGTGAAAAAAGAGAGCATGTTCGAAATTTTTAATGCCCGTTTTTCACGTCGTTAAAAATGCTCTGGAGCATACACACGATCATTTTTAATGGCCATTTTTTTTAATGGCATTTTTAACGGCATGAAAAATGATCGTGTGTATGGGGCATTACACTGAGAACTGAGCGATCAAACATCGCCAATCTCTCAGTTCTCACAGCTCCCTGAGCAGAGAGCTGTTGACTGTCAGCCTAGACCAGCTCTGTGACGTCAGCCGACAACGGGCTTCCGCCTGCTGTCTGCTAAAAACAGGTCACAGGAGTGCAGAATGAACTTCACTCTTGTGATTCACAGAAGAAGTACAGCCAAACAAGCTTTGGCTGTACTTCTCTCTTGATCCTGCAACTTGGAGACTGGAATGGTATGGGTTTCAGTTGCTAGGCTATGTTGTGCAACTAAGTGCCCCTAAGGTACAGATGTGTGATGGCTTTCACTGATAACCAGAGAAAGTAATTGTACAAACGTAAAAGAAATTGCTTGCTGCCTCCATAGAATAACTATTAAAACTACTTTATGTTACCTGGCTACTGAAAAGACCACTTTTAGAGGAAATACATCCCACCCAGGGTAACTAGATTGAGCTGATCATAGACACTGGATTTTAAAATTACTATCGGCCAATCCAAAGACGTTCTTATTTAGCAGAGATTAGGTGGAATGGGAGAACACTAATAATCTGACCTTTATGTAATTAAATATTTAATATTAAAGCTTCAAATGTTGTGCTATGTGTGTCAGAAATGTACCAATTTGGATACCAGAAAATAATCAGTAAAGGTATCACCACCCAAGCATGCAAGCTAGGGAATTTTTT
The DNA here is from genome assembly GCA_029206835.1 of Rana muscosa. NCBI lineage: Eukaryota > Metazoa > Chordata > Amphibia > Anura > Ranidae > Rana > Rana muscosa. The sequence continues at coordinate 19,213,007 of JARGYO010005626.1, forward strand.
TGTTCATGTGTCAAATAAAAATTGAACATGCCAAACACTGCAGCACTGCTAATAATACAATTTTATAGAACATAAGATCACACATATCATAAATTGTAGCCTGTATAAACTATTTAAACCAGCATTGTCCCATAGGTTTACAGAAATTTCCCTCAAGAAAATATATATATTATGATGGGTGGATAGATTATCCTTTATGGAAGCATACTGGCATACTGTGTTATAATGAATTCACCCACCAGACTAGAAACATTCCTCCAGAAGTAATGCATCTGAAACCATCATTGCATTGCATTCTTAAGAGAGAACAATAAACCAATATGCATGCCAGGCTGCATGCTGTTATGTGCATATTGTGCATGCAGCAGAGGATGCTAAAAGGAGCATATGATATTCAGGGCCAGATTAACATAGGGGCTATTGGAGCTGCAGATCCAGGCCCCTTACTTTAAGATAGGCCCATTTGGCAAAAAAAATAAAACAAAAACACAAAAAAAAACAACAATAGAATTTTGAGGGTCATAGAGACCCCAAATTTAGGGCTCCTAGGACCTATGATTCCAAAAATACGGGGCTCCTTATGCAGCCTGTCAAAAGCTGCATACAGCGTGGCAAAAGCTGCATACAGCGTGGCCAGTTTAAATACAAGCTGGGGCACTCTGTTTGTAGCAGACTGAGAGTATGAGCTCACAGTGCCTCTCACTTCTTGTCTGAGGCACTGAGCTCAATGGACAGCTTGGAGCCTTGGACCAATAGTAAAGTACCATTGGCCCCAGCTGTCCAATAAAAATGCTGCAGTGGAGGCTGTCCTATCACTGCAGTGTCATAGAAGGAGGCATGTGTCTAGAAGACACATGCTCCCTTCCAGCCCAACCCTCTTAACCTCTCGATGACCAGCTCACATACTTATACTGCGACAGGTTGGCAGCACTAGGTGGATTGTCGTACCTGTACCGTACGGCGGCTCGCGGAGGAGCAGTTGTGGGCGTGCGCCACCGCACTCCCGCTGCGGGAGCGTGCCTGCGGTTTGGGAGGACTCGATGTCCGCCGGCGACCTGCGGTTGCCTAGTACAGAGGCAGAACTGGGATCTGCAAGTGTAAACAAGCGAATGTCTGTTCTGACAGGGGACATGTCAGAGATCTTCTGTTCCCAGTGATTGGAAACAGTGATCCCTGTCATGTCCCAGTGAGCCCATCCCCCCTACAGTTAGAACACATCTAGAAAGCACACTTAACCCCTTGATCGCCCCCCTAGTGTTAACCCCTTCCCTGCCAGTGTCATTTTTACATTGATCAGTGCATTTTTATAGCACTGATCAATGTAATAATGTCACTAGTCCACAAAAAGTGTCATTTGGAGTCAAATTTGTCTGCCGCAATGTCACAGTCCCGCAAAAAATCGCAGATTGCCGCCATTACTAGTAAAAACAATAAAAGTTCCTAAATCTATCCCATAGTTTGTAGACACAATAACTTTTGCACAAACCAATCAATATATGCCTATTGTGATTTTTCTTACCAAAAATATGTAGAAGAATATATATCAGCCTAAACTGATGAATAAATGTGTTTTGTAATCTTTTTGGGATATGTATTATAGCAAAAAGTAAAAAAAAAAAAAAATCTTTTTTTTTTTTTTTTTTGTCGCTCTTTGTTTATAGCGCAAAAAATAAAAACTGCAGAGGTGATCAAACCACCAAAAGAAAGCTCTATTTGTGGGAAAAAAAGGACATCAATTTTGTTTGGGTACAGCATCGCACGACATGCAATTGTCAGTTAAAGCGACACAGTGCCATATCGCAAAAAATGGCCTGGTCATTAAGGGGGCAAATCCTTCCAGTCCTTAAGTGGTTAATTAGAAGGAAAAAACATGGGTTTATGTGTATAAGATTTACCCATAATCCCATGTTTTTCTCACACAGTTAAAGCGAAGTTCCACTGAAAAAATTTTTTTTTAAAGTCAGCAGCTACAAATACTGCAGCTGCTGACTTTTAAAATCAGGCCACTTACCTGTCCTGATTGCTCGCGATATCCTCACCCGAAGCCGACCCATCCTTCAGCTCCAGGGTGGAGGCGCCGGCATCTTACATAAGGGAATCAGGAAGTGAAGCCTTGCAGCTCTGGCGCTGTGAGTGGCCGGAGCCGCGATGTCGTCACTCCCACGCATGCGCTCGGGAGACTTCTTTCCGGCAAGGTCCAGCGTCTGCCGGACCTTTCAGCCAGCGAACTCAGAGCAAGGGGAATATTTCCTAAACCGTACAGGTTTAGGAAATATTATTTTTACCTACAGGTAAGCCTTATTATAGGCTTACCTGTAGGTCAAAGTGTAAAATCTAGAAGTTCTATCTCAGAGCATTCCGTTTTGGTGTTGGGATTTATTCACTTATGGACTTTATGCTTGCTTATTTTTTCATTTATATGTACATTTAAGTTTGATGCAGTGTTTTTCTTTGTGCCAGTTTTTCACATGAACATGTATAGCGCCTTATTCTTTACATTATAATATTTATTTGTATATTACTTACTATGGTAATTAACCCCTTGCCACCCAGGCCAATTCTGACACTTCTCTCCTACATGTAAAAATCATAATTTTTTTGCTAGAAAATTACTCAATCTCCAAACATGATATATATTGTTTTAGCACCCTAGGGAAAAAAATGGCGGTCGTTGCAGCTTTTTATGTTACACAGTATTTGCGCAGCAATTTTTCAAACGTGTTTTTGTTGGTAAGAAACAGTTTCATGAAAAAAATTTTAATAAAACCCTAAAGTTAGCTGATTTCTTTGTATACTATGAAAGATGATGTTACGTTGAGTAAATACATACCTAACATATCACGCTTTACAATTGCGCACACTTGTGGAATGGTGCCAAACTTCAGTACTTAAAAATCTCCATAGGCGACGCTTAATTTTTTTTTACAGGTTACATGTTCAAAGTTACAGAGGAGGTCTTGTGCTAGAATAATTGCTCTCGCTCTAACCATCGTGGCGTATGTAACCGTTGTGTATCTGGCTCTGATACTAGCCAGTGCCTCAATAGCCACTCACCTCACCGCACGTCCCTGACCCAAATCTTAAAAATACATTTGGACAGGGCTGTACGAATGAATGCTTTACTTAACAGCTGCAATTTTTTTTTTGGTAATTTATTTAGCTGCAGCATCTTTAACTCAGCCTGCAGAGTTTGACAGGCAGCACCGCTTGTCAAACTCGCCTATTGATTTCAATGGGGCCACTCTGCAACTGCAAGCCAAACTCGCTCGCAGTAGCAGCATGGTCCAACAATGTAAAAATACAATTCAGCAATGTAAAAAAACAAGCATCTCATGAACTCTGCTTAAATGGCTTAATTTCAATCCATGTATTGAAATTAACCACTACGCAGTCCCTAAATATCCTTCCACAAACCATTAAATGTTTCCTTCTCAGATTCCTCCATCCCCTCCCCTGTACATAGTGCCCACCGTCATACCCTCCACACTCCTCTCCTGTACATAATGCCCTCTGTCATACCCTCCACACATCTCTCCTGTACATAGTGCCCACTGTCATACCCTCCACATTCCCCTCCTGTACATACTACCCACTGTCATACACTTCTTTCCTGTACATAGTGCCCACTGTCATACCCTCCACACTCCTCTCCTGTACATAGTGCCCACTGTCATACCTTCCACATTCCTCTCCTGTGCATACTGCCCACTGTCATACCCTCCACACTGCTCTCCTGTACGTACTGCCCACTGTCATACCCACAACACTCCTCTCCTGTACATACCGCCCACTGTAATACCCTCCACACTCCACTCCTGTACATACTGCCCCAATCATACCCTCCACACTCCTCTCCTGTACATACTGCCAGCTGTCTTTCTCTCCACACTCTTCTCCTGTACATACTACCCCCATAATACCTTCCACACTAAGAAGGCCAATGTCCAGACAGTGTTAAACTCCAACAGACGAGTTTATTTTTCTTGCGTGTAACTTAGTAGGAAAAGTTGAAGATAGAGATAGAGTTGGATAGGGAAGTAGGTTCAGGCACACGGCCCTTATTTACCCTCGTCGCCACTCAAGCCCGAGTGGGTTTTGCTCACCCGGATAGATCCCTCTCACCGTTCTAGCAGCCGGAGTGAAACACGGACATTTACTTTTCAGAAGATCCTCTGCCACAGAATCTTTCGGTTCTTAAATCCAGAACTCCTTAGCACCTGTGATTTTAGAGACCGTAGGTGCCAATCGGGCACTTTACAGGGCTGTTTCACAGATCACAGAATCCTTCCCTCTGACAGGTAACCAGGCCTCTCCCGAGACAGTGACTTCCTTCACCGATCCTCCGGACAGGTCCTCCCCTGGTTTCCACTCCTTCAGAGCGAGTAACCCTCCCACGGGCACCCTGGGATTCCTGTGGTTTGGTTTGTAGGCCTCAGTTGAAGGTACTGAGCCTACCTGGAATGATGCAGCCTCGGGCCAAAGGTGCCCAGGACTGAACCAACTCACGCACCCCTGGCCAGCAGGGCCAAAGTGCGCGACTCCGAACTCCCTAACGAATGGCGTCTGCCCCTTATGTATCCCCTCCTGGCATGCACAGCAAGTAGACCACGCCCACTGCACAGCTGCCGAGAGAGGACACCCAATCACGCCGCAATGCCACCTGTGGTTCGACCCGAGACCTGGGCAACAATGCCACCTACAGGTCAAAGGGGAACTATACACCCAGGCAATACCACAGCAGAGCAGAGTCCAATTTAAGGAAATTAAATAGCCTGAGCCCAACTATTGCTCAGTCTACCCTCTAAATTTCAGGCATAGCGACCCCAAATTTAGGAGTCCGCTACACACACCCCCCTCTTGAATAAGCCACTGTCCCAGTGGCTGGAATAGATCAGAAAAATCCCCCTCAATCTTGAGTGGGTTCTGATCCATTACCAACTATGTACAGTATTTTGGTTTTGTGTGAAGTGGTTTCTGAGCCACAACCTTGGGAATAGAACAGGAAAATAAAAAAAAATAAAAACATGTAGCAATACACATCACAGTTTGTATAAAAACACACAGTACATCACAATTGACAATTCCACCCCTCCTAACATATCTACCCCACCCATGCCCCGGCGGAGTTGACAGCAGATCACCTGCAGAGGGAGAGAAAAAAAACAAACATGCAATAAACACATCCTACTTCCTAACATATACAGAAGCAAGTCATCTCTCCGGAAAGAAATGACCATCCTCTGAAAGCATGAATTGCTAAGCCTAGCATCACTGAGCATATACTATTACTATAGTTCTGCAAACCACTACCACCTGGTGGCAGCACAAGTCACTACACTCTCCACAATTGCGCGTGGGAATGGATTTGCTGTATCTAAACTTTCCATCTTGACCACGGCGCTTTCCTGCTTTGGCCCTGGCTGATCTACCCCAAAGTACAGTTTAAGGAAAAAAACGTTTTTATTTTCTTTTGCGGAGTTTAGGAGGGAGAGAAAAAAAACACAACAGTTCTCAGATTCCTCAGTTGAGTAGATCCCCCTAGTAACAGAGGGTAAAGTCATGAGTTCAGGGCAGGCTGTTCCTGTGAAACGGGATAATAGAACAAACACACAAGTTCCCATTTCAAAGGTAATATTGAGGATCTGGGAGAACGAGGGTTCTCCACTGCCCATCCAAAGTCTCAATGGAATACACAGCATCCTCTCTGTCTTTGCTGCAGATCACCACTCAGTCCACATGAATGTGCCGACCATAACTCCACTCCCTCTGGCAACCTTTATAGCGATCCGTCATGGTAGCCGAACATTTGAAATACCTGCGGCCTCTATGTTCTTCCAAGTGATCCCAAGCAATCTTTTTGTTCAGGAGCCGTAGAAACCGGGCTAAGGGTGGCATGGTTGCCCGATCTCCTGCTCCAAAAAGAACAATGGCATCCGGGGACCTTTTTATTGGCGCTGGTTCCAAATGTGGCAGAGGTGGCCACAACGGCGGACGCTCCTCTGCAGTAGCAGGCACAGTCAATTCAGGTGCAGGCAATGCAGGTATGGGAACAACTTTCTCTTTTACAGCAGGGGCCTTCACTCGGGGTGCAGTTTCCCCGGAATCCATCGGCGATCCCTCTCTAAGGCTGCGGGGTGAATTTAGGGGGTCCGCTACATAGACAAGAAGAATTAAACTTCAAGAAGGAATAATGCTTATTTTTATGAGTAGGGAATAGGGATGAGCTTTGGATATGGACTGAACTAGAATTAGTAAATGGGCGAACAATGGGTGTCAAACCTCTGACTGCAGTGGGAAGTGATATACATAGTAGAGGTACCAACTTGGATCCATTTCATTGAGCAAATATGAACATGGCTATATTTGGTCAATAACATCAGCTGCCACCACCACCCCTTTGTTTATATTCACCTGTCAGCCAACATTCTGATAGTCATTTGGTGAGGAGTAGCAATGGGAGCAGTTCGTCTCAGTGGTTGAGGGTTGAGGCTTTGTTCATTATGACTGATGAGGATTTGCATCACTAGACAATGTTATTGAAGATGGATTTACATCACTAAGGGGACCTATCTTAAGCCTTTTAAATCTATAACAAAAGATAAGATATTTGCAATTTTCTGCTGTATGATGTAGAACAGATTACATTTTAGTTACAAGTTACATTTTAGAAAGAAAAAAAAAAAATTGCTAGTAAATAACATTCTCCCTCAAGCTGCTTTTGTCAATAAACAGCATGGGAAACCCCCCAAAGGTCCCCCAAAATACATAACAGACATGTAAGGGTGTGAGATCCCTAGGCTGTCTTTTATAGAGAAAACCAAGTTGGCAGCGAAATGTCATGTACTGGCAGATTAAATTGTGGTTTTTTTTTTCCTTGTAAATGTCACTATTGCTATAGTAGATTGTAAATGTTGTACAGACGTGCCACTGCACAGGTTTATGGCATCCCAGTAAAATGTTTTTTTTTTTTTTTTAAAGAAATTGGGCACATTTATTGTCCATTTTATTCGATTTTTACAGCCACCCCTGGTATTCAGAATATACCTGTATGTCAGATGTGACATCCCCGCAGAGCATTGTTCCACCTACTAGTAGCTTTGTCACTACTAAGTACTTTAGGGACTCATTAGTCAGAGGAAATCCTCTCATAGACAGTTTTTGCTATATCCCCGTTGGAACATTTCCTCTCATCACCTATGCAGGTGCAGCAAATTGGTGAACCTTCTAGCACAGATATTGTCACCAAAGGTTTCTGATCCTGGAAACACCAATCTTGGCTGAACTGCTGGCGTCAAAACCTACTGGCTTGTGCATTATAGTACTACATGCAAACGTTTGTCATATGGTTGTGTTTTCTTCTTTTTCATTAAAGCTTATTTCCAGGCAAAAGCTGAATGCACTATTGAAATGCATGTACAGAATTATTATTATTATGCAGGATTTATATAGCGCCAACAGTTTACGCAGCGCTTTACAATATAAAAGGGAGACGATACAGTTATAATACAATAAAATACAAGAGGATTAAGAGGGCCCTGCTTAGAAGAGCTTACAATCCAATAGGCTGTTTTACCTGTCAAAGGATTTCTATTTCTATCCATCTAGTTCTGGAATTTGTACAGCCTCTGCACACCGCACAGCCAGGCAGATGATACCACCTTCCCTGTTAAAGTTACACTAGAAGAGATACAGAGGTATCCAAATCAAGTCTGCTGATTGAACATGTGAAGAAAGTGACTTATAAGGTCACCTCCCTGCTCACTCACTCTGCTCTTTCCTCCGATCAGTACTGTATGTTCTTGTCAGCATATGTGGATGCAGCAGAACTGACTGGCTCCCAGTCCTGCCCCTCCCTCTCCTAGGCTAATGCCCCGTACACACGACCGGTTTTCCCCTGTCGGAAATAAAAACTATGGTTTTCCTGATGGAATTCCTCTCTAGCCTGCCTTGCATACACACCATCCCACAAAAGTCCGGTAAACTTTTGACTGCCAAGAACGCGGTGACATAAAAGACTACGACGAGCTGAAAAAAATAAGTTGTACGCTTCCGAGCATGCGTCGAATTGTTTTCCCGCTAGAATTTGTTCCTGACGGGAAAAAAAGAGGTCCTGCTCTCTTTTTTTTCCGGCAGTTTTCCTGTGGGAAAAAGCCCGATGGAGCATACACACAGTAGGAATTCCCGGCCAAAAGCTCTCATCGCAGTTTTTCAGTTGGGAAAACTGGTCGTGTGTACGAGGCATTAGCCTGCTGTAAAGAGGATTTCAAGGGTTTGATAACCAAGTCAAATTTAGGTACCGTATATACTTGAGTATAAGCCGAGATTTTCAGCCCTTTTTTTGGGGCTGAAAGTCCCCCCCCTCGGCTTATACTCGAGTCATCGAAATTTTTACATTGTAAATATTACCTGTAAAGAAGTTGCGGCTGCAGCGTCCATCGTTCAAATTCCGCGGCGTCCATCGTTCAAATTCCGCGGTCTCATCCTGTTCCTTCCTTGATAGGCGAGTCTCAGCAGACACTCTCCGCCTATCACGAACGTTCTCTCATCCTCAGTTTTCCAGCAGACGTCTGTGATTGGCGGAACACCCAACACAGTGTCTGCTGGGAAAACTGAGGATGAGAGAATGATCGTGATAGGCGGAGAGTGTCTGCTGAGACTCGCCTATCAAGGAAGGAACAGGAAGAGACCGCGGAATTTGAACGATGGACGCCGCGGAATTTGAACGATGGACGCCGCAGCCGCAACTTCTTTACAGGTAATATTTACAATGTAAAATAGGGAACAGCGAGCTAGGGAACAGTGGGGCATCGGCTTATACTCGAGTCAGTAAGGTTTCCCAGTTTTTTTGGCAACATTAGGTACCTCGGCTTATACTCGAGTCGGCTTATACTCGAGTATATACGGTATTTACAGTATACTGTTTGCATTTAAAATAATATGTCTATAGAAAAATAACTACCTAGCTGAGTTAATGTGTGTCTTATATATATGCCTTTAATTTTAATGTGAAGGCAAGGGCATGTAAAGTTTAATGCAAGCAATTATCACTGTTTTGACTTTTCATATCAAGCCAACAATGCTAAAACAATATATGAGAGATATGAACTTTACAGCTGTGTGGGATAAATATGCCAATCGTTCTAAAAATGCGTACTCTAAAAGGTCAGTTGGCTGGTGTAATACAATGTACCATCACCTCCATATAGACTTTCTTAATAAATAGTGATTGTAACTTTTTTTCTATTATACCGTTTAAATTTAAGAGATTAAAGCCCCATACACACTATTCGATTTTCTGCAGATTTTTGTCTTCGGATTTACCAAAACCATGAAGTGCAAGGGCCTGCTTGATTGCATACAAATTGAAACACTTAAAGTGGATGTAAACCCACTCTCATCAATTTTAAACTACTGCCATAGTGCTGAACTATAAGGATATACATGCCTCCTGCATGTATCCTTACCTTTCAAATGTCTCCCCCTTCTCTGTTTGGAGCGCTGAAAAACTCCGGATTCAGTGGGCGGGTCTGTTGTGCGGTGCTCGGTGGGCGGAGTCATGACGTCAGCAGACTCCCCACCCACCTCTAGATTCCCCTTGGTCAGAGTACGCACAGGAGAGGCAGAGCGCGTTCTGGGCAAAAGCAGAGCGCGCTCACGTCCCCTGTCAGTCCTGCACACACACATGGATGTCCAGTGACAGTCGGGGATGATCTGTGCGGCGGGGACAGCTGTGAGCACCGATCCCCCTGCTCCTACAGCCACAGGAGGGAGAGTAGGAGAAGCGGCTGATGAAAAGCCATGCAGGGAGATTGGTGCTCACAGCTGTCCCCAGCTGCACCGATCATCCCTGACTGTCCCCCGTGTCTTCCTCCTCCTCCAGCACCCGTGTTCTCCTCCAACACCCCCCCTCCATCTCTGGCTCCCTCCGTGTTCTCCTCATCCACCCCCCCTTGTCCCCCCCGCCGGCTTCCCTCCCCTCCTCTCCCGCGGGCTGCGGGGGGGGGGGATCTGTCAGCATGGAGAGCGGAGGAAGATCCCTTCCTTTTCTGAATGGGACAAAGAGAGCTTTCGTTACCGATCGCTCTTTAGTGCCGGTTCACACTTGTGCGATGCGATTATGATGGGTTTTTTTTCATTGTGTGTTTGTTAATTACCAGCACAATTGCAATGCGAATCCAATGCGAATTTAATGCGCTTACAATGTAAATTAGGCACAGATGCGATTTCTGCTCAGGCCAATTGAAAACCCCCCAAAAAAATGGGTGTTAACTTCCTGTGCTTTTCCTGTTTTCTCTTGTGGGGAGAGTATTGTCCTTGGAGAAGTGTGGTTTTTGTGAGTAGTCAGTGAGGATTTTGTTTTTTGGTCATTATGTTTCATCATGTGCCGTTGATAATGGCAGCAGTTGTTACTGCTACTGCTGCAGTACTGATGGACAAAGCCCGTAGGAAGAGGAGGAGGAGGACCAAGAGACTGATGAGTACAAGAAGATTTTGGGTCCATCCAATTATTCAAAATAGGGAAGAGAGAGGTCAGTTTAGTATCCTCTTCAATCATCTCAGGCAGCATGAGGAGAAGTTCTTCAACTATTCCCGGATGTCAGTAAATAGGTTAGTACCTGTACCCCTCTTCTTTCTCCTCCCTCCTCCTTTCTATCTATCACTGACATGCATACCACTGACCACCAATCCCACTTACCACCAATCGCACTGACCACCAATGTAAGGGCATACATCCCACTGACCACCACCAATCCCACTGACCACCACCAATCCCACTGACCACCAATCCCACTGACCACCAATGCCACTGACCACCAATGTAAGGGCATACATCCCACTGACCACCAATGCCACTGACCACCAATCCCACTGACCACCAATGCCACTTACCACCAATCCCACTGACCACCAATGTAAGGGCATACATCCCACTGACCACCAATGCCACTGACCACCAATCCCACTGACCACCAATGTAAGGGCATACATCCCACTGACCACCACCAATCCCACTGACCACCACCAATCCCACTGACCACCAATCCCACTGACCACCAATGTAAGGGCATACATCCCACTGACCACCAATGCCACTGACCACCAATGCCACTGACCACCAATCCCACTTTCCATCTCTTTTCTCCTTTCACTAGTACTCTTGCCTCTTACCATGTCATTTTGTATGGGCTTTAGCTTGTCACTTACATTGGTTTTGTGGTTTTATTTCTTAGTTTTGATTAATTACTTTGGTTGCTTGGTACACGGTTGGAGTATCAGAACACCACCTTTCGGAAAAGTGTGGAGCCAGCGGAAAGGTTGCTTGTTACATTAAGGTAAATTTCATCTATATACTTTGTGAATTTTATGCTATGCACCATAGTAAGCTATAGGAATGCAAATAATGCATACAGAAATCACAACAAAATTGTCTTCCAAAATAAATATTTTATTTTATTTTTTCAAAAAATTGTAATCAGTTTGTGACTACATGCTTTGCACCAATCATTGGAGAAACTTTCAAATTTCTTCTTACATATCAAGAACAACATAAAGAGGAGACAACACTCTCCTTCACTTTTTTTTTTTTACTTTTTAAACACACTATGCATTTTTATTCCCCTTTTCCATCACCTTATAACTTCCTCTGCCTCTCTAACTTCCTCTGCCTCACCAACTTCCTCTGCCTCACCAACTTCCTCTGCCTCTCCAACTTCCTCTGCCTCTCCAACTTCCTCTGCCTCTCCAACTTCCTCTGACTCTCTAACTTCCTCTGACTCTCTAACTTCCTCTGACTCTCTAACTTCCTGCCTCTCCAACTTACTCTGCCTCTCCAACTTACTCTGCCTCTCCAACTTCCTCAAACTCTACAACTTCCTCAGACTCTCTAACTTCCTCTGTCTCTCTAACTTCTTCTGCTTCTGCAACTTGCTCTGAATTTGTAACTTCCTCTGCCTTTCTAACTTCCTCTGACTCCAACTTCCTCTGACTCTATAACTTGCTCTCACTGTCTAGCTTTAACTTAAAGTAACTTTAATTCTAACTTGCAAAACTTTACTAACTAAAACTCTATCTCTCCACCTCAAACTCCCTGTCATCTCCAACTCTCACATCCTCCCTTCCTCGCATCTTCATCTCCACTTTCCCCACTAACATTTTTTCTCTCCATCTCTTTTTCCCTGAGATATTCAAAATAGGATATATAATTTAACAAAAAACATAACGTTTACTAAGAAAGTATTGAATTTCAACATGAAGTTGGTAGCGAAATTAGCATGTAGTCCTCTACAAATTAAAAAAACTTGGTGAACTATGTTCACCAGGCTTGGTGAAAACATGCCGTTGTAGTGTTGAAGAGCTCGGTGGTGTTAGCAAGGCTTCATCTTGTGTTGAGCGATATTTCCTCAATGGCACAGGTGGGGATATCTCGGTATCCGGTGGCACACTTGGGGGCCCATATTGTCTATAGGGCAAATGCATATTAGAGGCAACTTCTATCGACTGATTGTGCTATGGATAATGATTTTGCATTATCGGTTTGTGCTGTTCCATTGGTCTTGCTACAGGTGGAAATTGCTTTGCCACGGACGGTATTTGCTCGTAGAGCTGTTGTGGTCTGTTTTGTGATGGCACATGGTAAGATGTTGACTCAAGTGGTCTCATATCAATTGGTCTAGTAATATCCGTGGTTGTACTTGGGGGTGAAATTACTGAGGCGACTGGTGAAGGAATGGGATATGGGATTCGTGATCTGGGGGTCTCATAGATGCTAGTGGGTTCCGCAAAACTAGAGGGGTAAGGGTTTGGTGCAGTGTTTGAAGCAGTAGAAAGACTCTGGTGCGTTGGCACAGAAACATGGCGTGGCACAGTAAATGAATGGATGCAATGTTCCACTGCAATCCTCATATTAAAGTAATGGTCTGGCAAGACCTCTTTCAGAAGAGGCACCAAACTAATGGCAAACATTGTATGAGGGCATCGCTGGGCATCAATTTGTTCAGTGATTCCTGACACAATGTGTAGCAATTTCTTGGTCTGGTCTTGGTCTTCAACCTGTTCTGCTGCCCTGCTGCTTTGCTTTCTGCGGGAAGTAGATGCCTGTCTTTGCCTTCTGCTGGAAGGTGTTGAAACGTCTGTATCCTCGTTATCCAGCTCCTGGGAAGAGGACTCATGAACCTCGATCACCTCACCCTGGAGCTCCATAGATGAATCCTCATGATTTGAGCAAGCAAATGATACTCCATCAGCGTCAACAGTAGCAGCATGCTCCTCCCCCATCTCATTCTTTTCCTCCTCCTCCTCCCAACTTGCTTCCGTGCTGCAATACAAAAATTAGAACTCTATTATTAAAAAAAATAAAAAGATGATAGGGGGAGAAGTAAAGGTTAGGGATAGGACAGGGTAATTAGATAGAAGAGTGACCGATTCATGTATGATAACTTACATTCTCAATTCTAGAACAGGCTTCAAAAAATCCATGTATCTGGCGAAGGCGTAGGGACGCTTTGGTGGGGCACCAGACCCACTCCTTGCTTCACGCTCCAGTCTCTGGTGTCTCTGAAGTGTGTCTTTGAGGCTCCGCCACCTAGTGCGTATGAGTCCATCTGTAAAAAAAAAAACATAACCAATTATTTTTCTATCTTTTAGGTACCTAGCAATGGGAAATTCATTTGCCAGCTTGCAATATGAGTTCAAACTGGGAAAATCTACGGTCAGCACAATTGTACGGGACACCTGTATGGCCATCTGGGAGGTCTTAAGAGATGTGGTCATGAGAAAACTAAACAAAGACGAATGGAACTCCAAAGCTCAGTTGTTTTGGGATCGCTGCAACTTCCCTAACTGTGTGGGGGCCATAGACGGCAAGCATGTCAGAATTGTTAGGCCAGTCGGTAGTGGGACAAAAATTTTTAATTATAAAAAATATTTTTCTTTCGTGCTTCTGGCAGTGGCTGATGCAAACTACTCATTCACATACATAGACATTGGTTCTTATGGGAGTAGTTCTGACTTCAGCATTTTTTCCCACTCTAGTTTTGGAAGAACGATTCAGGAGAACACACTGGACCTCCCAAACAAACGACCACTCCCTGGAACATCTGAACCCTCTCTTCCTTTAATATTTGTCGGTGATGAGGCTTTCGCTCTTTCGGAAAAAAGGCCAAGGCCATATGCTAACCGGTCACTGTCTGTGGAGAAAAGGGTCTTTAACTATCGGCTAACAAGAGCATGAAGAGTTGTGGAGTGTACTTTCGGAATCATGGCAAACAAATGACGATTTCTGCACACCCCAATTACTCTAAACATAGTAAACGCCATAATTGCCGTAAAAGCTGCCTGTGCACTCCACAATTTTGTGCGGGAAAGAGATAGTGAACTTATCGAGGACTCTTTGTTGGATGAGATGGAAGGCGCAGATTGGACACATACAAGGGGCAATTACAGAGGGGCCAGCGTCCGTGAGAAGTTTACTGACTTCTTTATGAGTCCTGCCGGTCAAGTATCATGGCAGCTTGATGCCATTGCATAAAGATCAATAACTTTTTTACCAGTCAATGCCGCATCGTCTAATATCTTTAACTTTTTTCAATAAATGTGATAATGTTTTATTGTTCAACAGTGTGTACGTGTATTTTTTGTGCTTTGTGTCAACATACTGAGCATGCAATCAACATTACATTGGTGATCAGTGGGATAAATGCCCTTACATTGGTAGTCAGTGGGATTGGTGGTCAGTGGGATTGGTGGTCACCTTACATTGGTGGTCAGTGGGATTGGTGGTCACCTTACATTGGTGGTCAGTGGGATAAATGTCCTTACATTGGTGGTCAGTGGGATTGGTGGTCATTGGGATTGGTGGTCACCTTACATTGGTGGTCAGTGGGATTGGTGTATATTGGGATTGGTGGTCATCTTACATTGATGGTCAGTGGGATAAATGTCCTTACATTGGTGGTCAGTGGGATAAATGTCCTTACATTGGTGGTCAGTTGTGTCCTTGCATTGGTGGTCAGTGGGATAAATGTCCTTACATTGGTGGTCAGTGGGATAAATGTCCTTACATTGGTGGTCAGTGGGATGAATAAATAGGAATGTACTTACGTTTAATTTTGCGAACCTGAGGTGTGAAGTCATCCCAGTCTGCATACAGAGCTTGACAAATTTCAACCCAGCCTCTGCTCTTCCGGGCATTATTTTTGTATTCTTCAATCCGGCTGTCCCATATATAAGGCCTGTCACGGACAAGCCTGATGAGCTCCTCATTATCAATGGTGTTCCAGCGCCTTGGGGCCATCTTCTCTGTTTACATATGGACACGAGACAGGAAACAGGAAGTGAGGGGGCAGAACTGGAAGGAGGAGCTGGAGGTGAAGAATTTGCACATATGTGAACCACCAATGCGATTCCAGAACGATTTACATTCATGTCTATGGAGACTAAATTTGCAACGCAACGGTCTTAACTCGCACAAGACCCTTTTTTTCATCGCATCGCATTCGGAGAGGAATCGCAACGCATAGATGTGAACCACCATCATTGAAAACAATTACTTTTTGGATGACATGCGAATCTAGTTTGTGTTTAACGCATCGCATTCGGTATCAACTCGCACAAGTGTGAACTGGCACTTATGTCCTGTGATAACTGAGCAGAGTAAACTGTGTGTTACTCTGCTTCAGTTTATGAATGGAGAGGAGCTGCTCCTGCATGAGATATGTAAATTACCTGTCACTCACAGCATGGGGGATGAGAATTGCTCAGAACTGGATTAAATCTTTGTGGCAAGACTGGGCACAGATGAAAGGAAATCCTGTACTGTACAATGTGCAAGCCTAAAAAAAAAAATTGGGTTTATCCAACTTAACGTTTGACCTCATATTATATGAATTTTGTAAATCTGAAGACAAAATCTGCACAAAATCCAATAGTGTGTATAGGGCCTGATGCCGCGTACACACGACCGTTTTTAATGTCATTGAAAAAAACTGCATTTTTCTCGACGTGATTTTTCGTGTTTCCTCTCAAGCCTGCCTTGCCTACACACTATCGAGGAAAAAAATGTTTGAGTAAAGCGCGGTGACGTACAACACGTACGACGGCACTATAAGGGGGAAGTTCCATTCGGATGGCGCCACCCTTCATGTTAGTAAAGTTTTTTGAGCGACGATTCACGCTTTTCAGCCTCGTGCTTTTCAGTCCGTTACAGCGTGACGAATGTGCTACCATTACGAACGCTAGTTTTACCAGAACGAGCGCTCCTGTCTCATACTTGATTCTGAGCATGCGCATATTTTTCATGTCGTTAAAGCCCACACACGGCCGTTTTTCATGACGAGAAAAACGACAATGCAAAAAAAACGACGTGAAAAATTAGTGCATGTTCCAATTTTTTCATGGCCGTTTTTCACATCGTGAAAAACGCTCTGAAGCCCACACATGATAATTTTTAATGACCATTTAAAAAAATTAAATTTTTCTCGTCAATAAAAATGGTTGTGTGTACACGGCATAACAGTCTGTGTGAACTGCTAATGTATACAATAGTTTAAAACTGTGCTTGGGGCCACATTAAAATTGAAATATCTCTAAGCAATGTACGCAATGTCAAGCAGATTGACTTCTAATTCAGGTGAATTGGTGAAATATGTACAGTATTTCTTGGTTTCTCTGAATAAAGTTATGCAGATTTATCCAATCTGAGAAGAATCATAAAGTTCAAATGCTTGATTGTCTGTTTTCCTGAATTGCAGATGGGGGGTTGGTTACCCAATGTTCAGAAAGAACTACATTTAAATAATAAAGATAAACTATAATATAAGAATCACAATTCTCCTGACTTGATCATAACTAAAGCAAATATACCGTATATACGCGAGTATAAGCCGAGTTATTCAGCACGTTTTTTGTGCTGAAAATGCCCCCCTCGGCTTATACTCGAGTCACCTTTTTGCGCCTGATTTCCCAGATTTTGGGGACCTGGTATTGGCCGGCCGTAGGTCCCCTGGACCCCAAACTTGGCACACATGTAACCCCACTCTTTCTCTAAAAGTGTGCAAAGTTTGTTGTCCAGGGGACCTACGGCCGGCGAGCACCGATTTTTCAAATCTGGGCACCCTTTCTATAGACTCCCATGTTAAACGGTCATTTCTCTGGTGATTTGGGAACCAGGTACCGGCCGGTCTTAAGTCCCCTGGACCCGAAACTTGCCACACATGTAGCCCCATTTCTCCTCTACAAGTGTACAAAGTTTGTTGTCTGGGGAACCTACAGCCGGGGAGCACCGAGTTTTCAAACCCGGGCACCCCTTCCTTAGACTCCCATGTTAAACGTCAGTCTAGTCATGGACACAGTGAGGCATGGGCACAGTGAGGCAAAGTGAGGCACAGTGAGGCATGCAGATGGACACCCTAGGCTTATACTCGAGTCAATAAGTTTTCCCAGTTTTTTTAGGTAAAATTAGGTGCCTCGGCTTATATTCGGGTCGGCTTATACTCAAGTATATACGGTAGCTTATTTACTAATCACATTTACACTGATTTGTTGGAGTAACATGAAGTAAATAGTGTGTTTACTATTACTAGTACATACATAAAATTTGGCTTGTGTGGACAGGAAATACACCAAAAGGTGAAATTCCCACAGGCTTGCAATCGTGAAAATTCTAAATGTCTTATGCTACAGTAACTTGCATAAGTGTTTGACACGTAATAAAAACCAATGTCAATTAGAGTATTCAACATGTTTGCCGAGACCTGGAGATTAACGGGTAAACAGGACTTTTATTTTACTGATTTAATTAATCTATTATTTGAGGGGAAAAAATCCAGGCTTTTCCTTTGGTCTTCATGGGTGTGTTTGGGTTTGGTCACTGAAAACATTATGCAGATCCGCCACCCCCCTCCCCCTTTGCAGTTCTGCAGCAATAGATCACTTCTAATAGTGAACTATTGCTGGATGCAATCATCCAGCAATAGCTTACTATAATAGTTATCTATTGCTGCAGGGGAGTCCAGACAAAGCTCCACCCAAGCCTCCAAATTGTCAAGTAGTGCCCTAACATTGCATCACTTCCTTTGAAAACAAACTGAAGCAGCTGATTAAGTTAAAGCTGACTGGAACACGCAGAAGCTGTTGGCACTCAGTGAGAAGACTGCTGTGCATCTGGCAGTATTTAAGGTCTGGAGCACAATGGGCCACATGTTGGGGGCCTCTAGAATAGATTCTAATACATAAGTCTAAAATGTATTCATTAGGATAAAAATAATTGTTTCATCCCTGACAAAAGCGCGAGCAGTGCGAATCAGGAGCGTCTGTAACTTATCCATGTAGTGGACCACCTGCATCTTCTGAATTCATGGCGTTCGCCTACTGTCAGGAACAATGAATCAGACGGAGACAGAAAATGCAGTTACAATGACACCTTTTAATATAATGGTAAAAATGGTACAAATAGTAAACATAGTCAAAACATAGCCAGGGTACGGTAGCCAAAGCGGTTAGTCAGAGCAAGCCAGTAAATCAAGAAGCAAGAGATCAGCATAGTCAGAGACAACAGACAGGATCAGGAACCAGAAGGGACGTCAGCCAGGCAGGTCTTCAACAGGAACACAGCAGAGAGTCTGCAGATATGTTCGACCAAGGCGGAGGCACAGAAGAAATTAACCAGGCAGTTTAAAAAGCCAGAGGGGGCTGGCTGTAGGCTGGACTGGAGAGCAGGAAATGATCAACAGGTGAGCCACTGTGAAACGATGAGTGCTGGCAATTAACCGACAGCTGAGCAACCTAAGCACTGAGAAGGGAGGGCTGAGAGCCCAGCCCTGACCGTCCGTAGGGATCAATATAGAGTTAGCCCACCTCTTGCAGTTCTAACAGCTTCAACTCTTCTTGGAGGGCTGTTCACAAGGTTTAGGGATGTGTTTATGGGAATGTTTGACCATTTTCTCAGAAGAGCATTTGTGAGGTCAGGCACTCATGATGGACGAGAAGGCCTGACTCACAGTCTCCACTAGACATGTGCAATTAAAAATTCAAACGCATTTTTGGTTATTCGGAGATTCGGATGTATCTGATTCTTCGAATTAAAAAAAATAGTGAATGGTAAATTCTTCAAAATTTGAAAGAATGAAAAGTAACTTTTTATTTTTATTGTTTCACTTTAAGTGGGGCTCCCACTCAAAGTGAAACAATAAAAATGAAAAATGTATTTAAATATAGTGCCTGGGGGTCCCCTTAGTCTGCCTGTAAAGTGGTGCATCTGTAGCATGTATAGAACATGCTGCAGCAAAAATGACATTTCGAAAGAAAAAAAAAACAAGTCAAATGACATTTGAATTGACTCACATTTGCAATTGCCAACGCAGCTATTTAAAAAAAAATGACGTAGGGTCCCTCCCCCAGTCCATACCAGATTCTTATCTGAGCAAGCAGCCTGGCAGGCCCAGAAAGTTGGGGGTACGAATGTGGGGCCCCCTCCTGAACCTTATCAGTCTACGTGCCCTCAACTTGGGGGGGGGGGTTGGGTGTTAATGGGGACAAGGGCCTTTTCCTGAAAAACCCTGGGTGGTGTGTGGGCAGGGGGCTTATTGGAATCTGGAAGCCCCCTTTAATGAGTATTGGGTAAATTGCTCCCCTACTCATTCACCAAAGTGTCAAAAATAAAGAGAAACAGTAGACGGTTTTTGACAATTCCTTTATTTAAAAAAATAAATAAAATAAAACAATGTCCCCCCCATGTAGATCCATCTCACATTGTCAGTCAAGTTCCTCCATCCACAACTCGCTCACCCATGTCTTTAGGGACCTTGCTTTGTGCACTGGTTCAAATCATTTGGCGGAAGGGGGATTAAGGCATGGGGTTGTTCTTCAGGGGTTGGGCTTGGCCCCTTAGTTCCAGTGAGGGAAACTCCTAAAGCGTCAGTATACCAAGACATTTTGAACAATTTCATGCTCCCTTCCTGTTCCAACATGACTGTGCACCAGTGCACAAAGCAAGGTCCATAAAGACATGGATGAGGGAGTAGTTTAGGGTGGGGGAACTTGATCCGCCTGACCTCAACACTTTTTGGATGAATTAGTGCAGAGACTGCGAGACAGGCCTTCTCATCCAGCATCAGTACCTGACCTCACAAATGTGCTTCTGGAAAAATGGTCAAACATTCCAATAGACACACTGTCAAACCTTGTGAACAGCCTTTCCAGAAGAGTTGAAGTGGTTTTAGCCACAAAGAGTGGGCCAACTCAATATTGAAACCTATGGACTAAGACTGGATGCCATTAAAGTTCATGTGCGTCTAAAAGCAGGCATCCCAATATTTTTATCAAAATAGTGTGTGTGTGTGTATGTATGTATAAGCACACACATTTAGGTGCCCTAATTGAAACCCCTATGCTAGGGTCTCCTTATTTTTTTATGTAAAGGTGGGGGAACTCCTGAGCTGTCTAAATAGGCCAAATAGGGGGGTACTGTTGCGGTCACCTGGGGATCTGATCCTGACAGAAAAAACATTAGATGAATACTGTATGTGATGGTGACTGCGCTGAGGGGAGGGGGGGGGGCATTGGGTGATACACAAAAAATGAATGAATCGTGACAGGTAAACAAAGTGGAACCAAAGAATGGGAAGACCAAAAGAAGATGCTATAAACTAGCAATAAATCCCTAGTGCATAAAAATAAATACAGTAAACATCAATGGATAAATAAATAAATGTGTAAATCAAACACATAAGCATATGTAAAAAAATCCCAATGGGAATAAATTCCTTGTGCCAAACGTGATAGTCCAGAAAAACGTTGCCAAAAATAAATATATTGAAAAATTCTTTGTATAGTAAGCAGAGCCTCCACCAGATAAAAATGTGCTGATCCAATGCTTCAGTGACATACACCTCTATGTGTACTAGCAGCTCACCTCACTGTTGTTGCAAAACAGCCAATAATAGATCCCAGATTTGAATGTGGGTGATGGCGGCAGATAATCTCCCCTCCGTTTACAGAGATGATCTCAATAGCAGGTGTATGAAAAAGAAAACAGACATTGCTACATAGCATGACACTGTGGGATAGGTTGCAAAGGTGAAAAGGGTGTGCTGTGGCTGTGCCTAGTGCTCCAATCCCGACACGTATCGTCACACCACGTGACTTCATCCCCTGATTGGAGCACTGGGCACAGCCACAGCCTGATGGCAGGCGACGAGTGTTGCGCTCGTGGAGATTACATTTGTTTTTATTTCATCAATTGTGAGTTTTACCTTTATTATTAAATATTTACTTTTACCATACGGTGACACACTATGAGTTTCCTTTCTGTCATCTGATTTCACCACCCACTTGGATTGGATCGGAAAGTGAAATTCTACTTGAAAAGGTAAACTTAGCCTTTAAGTTGGATATTACAACATAAAACGCAGTATTTGCAGAGATCTCTAGGTTCAAGTACCAATCTCCTGCATGTCCTTATAAATAATATTTCAAGAGAAATTAGTGCTGTAATTTTATTATATCTATCAAAAAGCTAAACAAATCACTAAGTGTTAAATCGGAGTGAAACAGGTTTACGATCTTTGATAATGTAACAATTTCATCTACTTGATATTTACTTGAGGTCGCTGATGCATAGTGTAATCTCCTAAGAGAAATTAATGTACTATTTTTTTTTTAATTAGCATCAGAGAGTTGAAAAATGAACAATTGCAAATCTTGATAAAACTATTTAAATGTTCCATCAGGGTCCAAAGGTGTATGTCTGAAAATGCTTAAAAAGTATGGGTTTTCAGTTTTTTTTTTATTCATACTTACCTTGGTGGATGGAGCATCAGACCAATGCTCCATCTGTCCCCCTGTGTCCCTGCACTGAGAATCGAGCCACCGAACACCGTCGCTTAGTCGGTTCTCACAGATCCCCGAGAGGAAGGAGGCTGACTGTCAGTGTGTTTCTTTCCTATCTGCTTTTCCACACTCATTGGAGCGATGAGCTGTGGAGGGGTGGGGAGAGGCTGTCTCGGCGGCTTGCTGAGACGCTGAGATTGCCATCAATCAGGGCAGCTGGCGGATCCCGACTTGGAAGTCGTGATGACGCGCTGCCCCGACTGATGGCCGTGACGTCAGTGGAGAGCGGACTTCAGACCGCTCTCCGCTGAAAACGGGTCACAGGAGTGCAAAACGAATTGCACTACTGTGACACAGAGGAGAAGCCCAGCCTAAAAAGCTCAGGCTGGACTTCTCTGCCATCAGGGATCCACCTTCACTGCTTAGTGAATCAATGACTTGAGATAAGTACTGTTTTCAAGTACGGAGTCTTGCCTTTGCTGGCTTCTCCTGGTCATACTTGCTTCAGGTCAAGGACAAACTAAAAGCATAACTATAGACTGAGTACGTATAATATATACTGTGTGTATTTTTTTTTTCATAAGGGTTGCAGAACTTTATAAAGATTTAGTTTAGTTCAAGAAGAACATCACAGCATTTTTGTCCAAAATCGTTTTGTCAGGCCAAATCAGATCTGATCATGATCGTATTGGCCTGACAGAGAGACTTTTTTCTCAAACACCCCTCAGGTCCGCCTGCACTAAGCCTCTCCTGGAGATGGTCCCCGGCACTCAGCCCCTCCACGGTGATGGTTCCAAGCACTCAGCACCTCCACGGTGATGGTCCCCGGCACTCAGCCCCTCTGCGGCTTCCTCAGCTTCTCCTCCCGGCCAACCTGTCCTGATTGGGCAGGAGGAAAAGCCGGAAGACAATAGCGAATATTAATTCACTATTGTCACAAGCCCAACCTTTTTTAAAGTCAGGATCTAATCATGTGGCTTGCAAAAAAACTCATACCAACATATGAATATGGCACCCTGCAGGGGGGACATGCCCCTGCACCCATTAATGCACCAGCCACTTCTGCATTTGTATATATTATTCTTGAACTAAAATTAATCTTGGGTGCTGCAACCCCTGCAATTGGATTTCTACATGCAGTAAGGAACAGTTGGGCAATGCTCTGGTAGTCAGCACCAAAAAACTTGCAATACGAGTGCACCCCCGTCCCATCTTGTGGATATACAAATAGAGTTAACAAAGTTTGTAAAGATAAAAAAGTGGTAAAGGATTCAATTAAAAAGACAAAACTGTAAATCAGCCTGGTAAATGTACTTAATATTATTTATTCCTATTGTTGTAGTATATCATCTAAATATGCTATTTTACATATGCTTTGCATACAAAAGCAATATCTCAGATGAATTCAACCAGAATCACCTAGCCAGGTGAATTATGCCACGATAATAATAATAATAATAATAATAATAATGATAGTAAAATAAAATAAAACACACAGGATCAAGTTTAGCTTGATCAGACAAATGTCTGAAGATGTAGTTTCCTACATTACTATGTACAGTACATTACTAAACAGTAAATTGCATTTTAAATGAAACAATCAAAAACATACTACCAAGCCTTTACAGGCCTCAGATGCAGACTTAAAGCAGAACTTACAAAAACCAATACAAAATAATTTAATAGCCCATGAAAATAAAAAATAAAGAGCAGCTGTTGCTGGATTTTCTTTCCAAAACTGCCCCTGCAGTACTTCTTTTCCACTTGTAAATTTCCTCAGTCTGCTGGATTAAATAACCACCAGCATCATTCAACCAAGTTCCTCTGACCCCAGGTAGTTAGTCTGTGACTGCACAGTGCAGCAGCAGAGGAATGAACTCATCTCTCTATCACTCTGCTTTCTCCTTCTTGACAGTACAATATATTTTGCCAACTTGTGCTCCTTTTTTCTTCCAAACATAGAAGTCCATGGGTATCGCAATATTCCATTTTTGTATTGATGATTTTTTCTGATTATACTAAATCAATATTTTTTTTTCTTATTTTTATACTCTTTATTAGACTTTTTTTGCCTTTTTTGCCTTTTTTTTACAACACAATTACACATAAACACTTTACAACCACAAACAATTACAATTACAGTTTTGATTGTCTCCAGCTATCATAATGATTACCATACACCCCTAGTGCATTATAAACAATATATATATATATATATATATATATATATATATATATATATATATATTGTAGGGGGGTTAACTCGGCAGCGGGTGTGTGTGACCCCCTGGATGGGTTCACCACACAAAACAGGCACAGCAGACAGAGTTTGTAGTTGCAAAAACGAAAGGTGCGGTTTATTCAAACTATTTTTTAAGGGAAAAACAACAAAACAAAAAGAAACATGAAAAGAAATCCTGGTCAACTTGACCGCTCACTATTCACGTTGGTGTCCCTAACTAACAACTGGGTACAGCCTTGTGCTGTCCCAGTCCCTAGCTCCCTGCTTTTTGAAGTTCTTACAATAACCACACAGGCTTTGGCTCACCGCACAGAGATCACACTCCCCAGACTATCCACACAGATCTGGTTCCAGGTTGGAGCATCTCCCTTAGCATGCTGGGAGTTCTTGTAGAGGCCTCAATGAGCCACTTGATTCAGCTGGGCTCATTAACTCTTCCCCTGCAAGACTCCCAGCACTCCCCCTAGTGGTATAAATCGGCATAAAGCCTGAATCTAGGACATATATACCTTCCATCCTGGATGCAACCTGGTGACTTTACCTGCCTGCTGTCACATACCCCCCCCCCCCTCTTGTTTTAACCTTGGGGTTGGAACACAAGAAATCAGGCATGCATGTACTCGAGACAAAGCATCAACATTCCCCATTTGAACGCCAGGGCGATGCTTTACTGTAAAGTTGAATTCCTGTAGGGCCAGGAACCACCTATTCACTTAAAAGGAGCGCGATCAGTAATCATGTCAAAGTGCCTACCTAGCAGATAGTACCGAAGGGAATCTAGAGCCCACTTCACCGCTAAACTCTCCTTCTCAATCGTGGCGTAATTTACCTCATGGGACTTCAATTTCCTGCTGAGTTAAATGACTGGGTGCTCTTCCCCGTTCCAGACCTGGGACAATACTGCTCCTAACCCAACGTCTGATGCATCACTTTGTACGACAAAGTCCCTAGAGAAGTCTCGTGAGTACAACACTGGCTGGCTACATAAGGCTTTTTTTAAGAATTGGAATGCTGCCTCAGCCTCTGGGGTCCATTTAACCATGACTGAATCTTTCCCTTTTGTCAGGTTGGTTAGGGGCACAGCCTGAGAAGCAAAGTGGGGAATGAATCGCTGATAATAACCAGCGATTCCCAGAAAGGCTCGTACCTGCTTCTTGCTGTTGGGACGTGGCCAATTCTGTATGGCCTCGACTTTATTGACTTGGGGTTTTATTACTCCCCTCCCAATGGTGTACCCAAGATATTTGGCCTCCTCCAGCCCAATGGTACATTTCTTGGGGTTGGCCGTAAACCCAGCTTCCCGGATAGAGTCTAGGACTGCTTGCACTTTTGGCAGATGTGAGGCCCAATCTGTGCTGTAGATAATTACATCATCCAGGTAAGCCATGGCATACTTCTGATGGGGCCTCAGTATCTGGTCCATTTTCCGCTGGAATGTGGCCGGCGCATATATATATATATTTATGGTTGAAGCCCTATATCCGATACAGATATGAACAAGATAGATAGACTTAACATAAGACTTACAACATGAAATGGACCTGAAGTGTGCCCTGATCTGATGGACGGTATGCCAAAATAAGGGGGCATACCCAAGATTAGAATTAATATTTTGTGAAGAGAAATTAATTTTTAGAAATGCCCTAAAAAAGGGGATGGGAGGGTGGGTATCACTCACAGGAAACCGACGAAGACTACAGGTAAATGGGCTGGTTAAATAGCGCCCTAGGCTCCTTCCATAAATTCAGGCCAGCATACTGGCCTTCTTACTTATGGTTGAAGCCCTATATCCGATACAGATATGAACAAGACAGATAGACTTAACATAAGACTTACAACATGAAATGGACCTGAAGTGTGCCCTGATCTGATGGACGGTATGCCAAAATAAGGGGGCAAAAACATTCAGGTAGGGGTGTAGTTTTATTGGTTTTAGCTTTATTCATTGAGCAAGTTTGGTGAATGCTTGTGCCATTTCCACCTGAGGATTGGGGATGTGCTGGGCGAAGCAGGCAGACTTCCACCTGTCAAGTCTCTTAATTGTTGTGATCTGGGACCCCACACCGGGATGTGGCCGAGGCCGCTCCAATACGATAAGAGCGACTGGAACACTGACTGGGGTTGAGGTGTAGGTGGCGTGGAAGAGTGAGTGAGTGTGAAGATGACAGGACCCAAATTGACCCAACCGCCCCACCGTTGATCCAGAGGAAGGCGAAAACCGCAGCCGAGCCTAGGCCAATTGCTACAGCAGGGGAGAAAATTCCTTCCTGATCCCCCGAGAGGCGACCGGGTGAACCCTGGATCAACTTCCTATGGTTGGTTGTGCCTCGATGAATTCTCATGTGTTTGATGAACTGGCAGGCACTCATGGGTTTGATCGGGAAAGGTAGTAGGGGACAAGAGTTTGACTGTTCAGGTGGGAGTGACAGAAGGCGATTGAGTATGGTAACTGCACATCAGACATTGTTTGTTTTAGAGGTAAATGTCTAACCCGGTGCCTGATCGCTGGGTTTTGGATAGTGGCAGGTGGAGGATGAAACGATCTTGGTAGCGAGCCAAGTGAGGTATACGTAGAACTTGGCCAGCGGGGTAGCTGCGGGTGAACTCGCTAGGCCTCAAGAACCCGTGGTAGGCCGAGTCGAAGGCTGCTTGAATGGCCAGGCTGGGGAGAAGGCCAAATGGGGAACTAGCTAGGGTAGTGGACATTAACTGGTGCTGTGGGGATAGTTGTACGGGCCTGCGTAGGAAGGACATACTTGGACTTGCCTTTACTAATAATATCGGCCGTGGGCTGGTTGTCGGTGGTGAAGGCCACAGTTTGTCTTGTCCAGATATGACCCCAGAGCTGAGCGGCTGCCACGATCTGGTATTGTTCGAACAGGGAGGAAGTCCATGTAAACCCTGGGATTAAGAGTATCTCTGGAGGCCATGGTCCTTCAAACCAATAGTGGGCGAAAATTGCACCGAAGCCTGTGGAGGCTGCGGCATCTGTCACTACCTGCGATGATGGGGGCGATATTGATGGTATAACGTTGATACTGTTTCACGTAGTAAGGAACTCCTCCCATATTGACAGGTCCGCTACTGCCGCGGTGTCTAAGTTAAGGATCTGATCGGGGTCCTGTGTCTGGGAGAGGAAGACCAGGAGGCGTGATACAAAAGATCGACCCTGGGGAATGATCCATGCTGCAAATTTAGCATTCCCGGGAGAGACTGAAGCTGCTCCTTAGTACACCCCCGTGTACGGGTGAAGTCTTGGAGAACTGACCTGATGCAGGTCGGCTTTAGGAACAACAAACGTAGTGAAAGCTAGTTTGCGTGTTTAGCACAACAGAGAATTGGTGAGCAGCCGAGTTGCTACTGGAGATGATAAGTGACCGATTTGAGCTGCTTGCAGAAATGCTTGCAGCGATTGCAATTAAGCAGCTTTATTGGAAAGATGAAAACAAAGTTAGCGGAAATTTTGTGTATGTAGGAATGACCGTGCGCAACATTGTACATGCAGATGGAGTGAGATGTAACTGTTTATGCTTGATAACGGACATAAGGCCAGGGATCTGAATCGTAAGTACCACTTTATTCGTATCACTGATGCGAATAGTTCGAATCAGGCTGAGGTGTGAGCACCGGTGGGGTTTGGTTTGTAAAGGATCTTAAATGTTGAGCCGGCGCTGCAACTGGACTCGGATCGGTCGGTGAAGTTTGTATTGCCGAGGATCTGAACCATTGCGCCAATGATGCGACTAGATTTGGATCGGCTGTAGATGTAAGGTGACAAGGGAGCTCATGTTCCGGATCTGAGTCATTGCACTGATGATATGACTAGACTCAGATCGGCTCATGGTATTAGTGAGTGGGTTTGTGATTTCTGAGGATCCGAATCATAGGGCCGACGTTGCAACTAGATTCAGATCGGCTGTTGGTAAGTGCTTGGTATACACACACATATATATATTTTTTTTATAAATAGTTTTTTTTTTTTTTAGTTAGGTAAAGTGAGCGTTTTTTTTTTGTTTTGTTTTTCGGGGAAATGACGTCCAACCTGGTGCAGGATTTTTTCTTTAAAAATTGGCGTGGAGTTCCCGCTCAGGATTCATACGAAACACAGTGCCTGGTATTGGCGGGAATCCACGTTGGATCCCGTTCAATACAGTGCCACGTCTCCTCGCTATTGCAGCGAGAGCGAGATGTGTCGCCACCCTGTCGCCGAGATGTCGGCACCCCTGTCGCCGAGAATCTCCGTGATAGGATCGCGATGAATATACAATGTCGGCGGCACCTACTGTACTTGACTGACCTGGAGGAGAAATGACAGGTGATGAGTGGTGAGGGGTTTGACTAGCTGATTTGAACACGACAGACTGCATCTGTTGTTTCATACACGCTGTTACACTCGGCACTGGTTTAGTGCCTTTTACATGTAAGTGCACTTTTTTTTTTCTTTTTTTGTTAAATGTCCTTTTATATGCGGAGAACACTATGGTCTGCCTTTCTTTAATATACATACCTCATTGGAGTCATTTGTGATCCGCTCCGTCTGCTGTTGTCATCCAACCATCCCGGAGCTGCAATACATGCCTGAGACGTATATTCCATATGAGAAGGTATCTGTGACCCTCTATAACCAAAGGGTCCACTTTGGGAGGTGAGCGGCCATTCTTATCTGGTGGAGGTCTTTCACTGTGTTCACATCATCATCTGCATGTTTCCGATTCTATAAATCACTCTAGAAGATCACTGGGATTGTCTTTTGATTTATGGACTTGTTCAGCGCTGCACTGCCTTTTTATATAAGTGAGCGGATCGGATGGTGGAGCGTGTCGGAGAAATGAGTGACAAAAATGTCCCATGACAGAGGCATGAATCGGTGCGCCGCAGGTGCGACTGACAACAACCGGCTCTGGAGCATGTACTGAAATGAGGCCAACAACAACTGGGGCACGCTTAAGACGAGCCTGCACACGAGAATGCAAGTGGATTCGAATCAGATGCGTGATAGTGAAACGCTTGACAGAACCTTCCCATGACAGAGACACGAATCGGTGCTGCGCTGTGTGACTAACAGCAAGCGAACTCTGGAGCATGTACTGAAATGGGGCCAATGACTGGGGCACGCTTGAGACAAAGCTGCACCTAAGGATGCGTGTGGATTCAAATCAGATGTGTTACAGTGGAACGAGTGACAAAAATGTCCCATGACAGAGGCATGAATCGGTGCGCCGCAGGTGCGACTGACAATGACCAGACTCTGGAGCATGTTCTGAGATGAGGCCAGCAATTGGGGCACGCTTGGCGAACCTGCACACGAAAATGCGCATGGATTCAAATCAGATGCGTGGCAGTGAAATGAGTGACAGAAATTGTCCATTACAGAGGCATGAATCGGTGCGTCGCAGGTGCGACTGACAACGACCGGGCTCTGGATCATGTTCTGAGATGAGGCCAGCAATTGGGGCACGCTTGGCGAACCTGCACACAAAAATGCTCGTGGATTCAAATCAGATGCGTGGTGGTGACACGAGTGACAGAAATTTTCCATGACAGAGACATGAATCGGTGCGGCGCTGTGCGACTAACAGCAAGCAAACTCTTGAGCATGTACTGAAATGAGGCCAGCAACTGGGGCACGTTTGGGACGAATCTGCACATAAGAATGCGCGTGGATTCAACCTGCTGTTGAAGATCTCTACACCAGAACTAGAGAATACCAAGGTAAAGCATCTGGACAAAATAATTTCTTTGGATTTTGAAATTGGTCAATATCTTAAATATAAATATCTTAAATAAAGTGTATGTCTAATAAAAAAAAGCATTCAGTACATTTTTGCAATACATGTGTATATATACCCATGTTTTTTTCTTATTAACACTGCAGGCACAGTAAAATTCTGCGTGATGGTGACATGAATGACAGAATTATCCCATGATCTAGGCACGAGTCGGTGCGCCGCATGTGCAGCTGACAACGAGCGGACTCTGGAGCATGTACTGAAATGAGGCCAGCAACTGGGGCTCGCCGGGATGAATCGGTGCATTGTGGATACGACTTGGATTCGTATCAGAGTGATGCAATGGAAGTCACTATCGATGCGAGACGAATCAGTAGCTATGTGAAGGGTTTCATAAGGAGAGAGAAGGGTGTGCGAGATGTGATAAATTAAATTTGTATCAGTGGAATGAGATGACAAAACTAGCGGGGACGAACCGGTGAGTCGCTGATGCAACTAGTTTCGACCGGAGGGTAATGCTAAGTGAGATAACTGTAATGATAGACAGTGCATTTCTAAGTGACATGGGCCTACTACTTGCCGTGAAACGACAAGGTACGAGAAGAAAAGTAAAAAAAAATAAAAGAGCACAAAACTAAACTGATAAAAACAGCTCTGCATTTGTGTTCACGATTGCATGACAAGACCGTGGTCTTGCACGAGGCTGAATTAAGGCTGCATATGGAGACTTGACTAATGACTCGCAAGTTCCACAGCGGGGTTTTGATGACATGGTTTATCTGGCAAACAGTGTTTGAAGCAAAGAAACTGTACAAATCCTACCTGCGACAGTTTGAAAACTTGATGTACGAAAGGCATGGTGGGTGTCCAAGACATGCAAAGAGTGTGGTGTTACGCCGTACATGACGCACAAAAAATGACTTTGGTTGGGTAAACGAGTGAGAGAAAAACGTGTACAAACGATACGTAAGTTCCGCTGAAGGAACGGCATGAGGGCAAACAACAAATGGCAACGGTGGAAAGTATGCAATGTATGTGACCCGAATCAGTTCGTAAATATACAAAAGGAATCCGATATGAATCGGTAGTGAGGAGTAATGAATTAATGTAATACGAATTGGTTGTATAGTGTATGCCGCCCCTTACTCTAAAACTGAAAACCAACCAATCACCCCTCCCCCCAGGCTAACCAAGTGCAGAGAAGGCACCAGGTGGGACTAATCAGAGTCTCCCTTTTTCTTCTTTCAAATGGAAGAGACGGCAACCTTATGGACAGTGAATCTTTATGTCCAGTGAAACCTACGGCGAGTGATATCGGACAACGACCGACAACGACTCGGAGGTTTGGATTTATAAATGAATCGTATGTTTGGCAGACAACAACTCAGAAGCAGACTTTTTAAGAAAGGAATGTAGGACAGGAAGCATTACTAATTGCAAGATTGCACATGACGTGAAAGATTCTAAAAGTACCTGCGATAGTGAGCGGGAACCGCCGACGAAGACCATGAACGAAGAAGCCGAAATGCCCTGCGATCGAAACGCCAGGACTCACAAACATGAGGTGAGCTGGTAAGAGTCGACCCAGTGACGTGTAGTATCACTCACAGGAGCCCCCCAGGCTCCTCCCATAAATTCAGGCCAGCATACTGGCCTTCTTACATATATATATCTATATATAGATATATATATCTAGATATATATTTAATAGAAAATACAAAATCATGTATAGTAACTCACTATATATAAACATTCCCTCAATCTTCTAATTATACTATTGATATCTCTGTATGTGACCCATACCATTTCCCCTATGACCCTATTAACACCTAAATTACATTTTGCGCTATGTTAAAATATTACCCAATATTCTGTGTTTTTTTATTCCATACCTAGTAACCACTCTCTAACTAATTGTAGAGGAACAACCTCTGTAGTTTTCAACCATTTGTCCCATATTTTTATAAGTTTACCTGGGTTGCCTCAATGTTGGTATACCATATGTTCTTTTTGTACAACTTAGTTTACTGCATTAACCCACAGGGAGTGAGTTGGGGGGTCTCGGATATCCATTTTGTTTTTGTGCAATACGTTTTCATGCTATAAAAAAACAGGTGGATAATCGCTGTGCAACCAGCCATGGAAAAAACTCCATCCAGCCAACCCAAAACACAATACATATTGAGATTCCTCGGGAAACTAATCCCAAATACCCCACTAATCGTATCCAAAACAGGGTTCAATACCTGACCAATTTAGGGTACCTCCACATCATATGTATTAATGTACCCTCTTCATGTTCACATCATGGACATAGAGGATTATCTCTCCTATGCCAACTAAAACGTTTTTGGCGGAGTTTGATATGAACGATGTATAATAAACAATTGGAAGACAAAAACAGAACATTCCATAGCTCAACTCACCAACCAGTCTGCCAACCGACCAAATTAACCTGTCCAACACTCTGCGTTAAAAACAGGGGTTTAGTTAGCACGCATTTGCAAACGCAAGCATAAGCTGCAAGGCCTCTTCCCGACACCCTGTGTATTGCTTGCAGTCCTAACGCTACTGAATTTATAAGTGCCTCCACAATGGAAGTACATGCATTAAATGGATAGATGCGGGACAGGTGGGCCTGGAGGAAGCCCAAGCCCCCTTTAAAGGGACAGGAGCACACTGGACACGCAGCAGTCGCACACTGGCAGCAAAGGTGTCCAGTGCGTCCCCGGACCATATATACACAAATATAGGTTAATTTGGGCGGTTGGCAGACTGGTTGGTGAGTTGAGTTATGGAATGTTCTGTTTTTGTCTTTCATGCGTTTTCCCTTCCACGTGCTCCTTGCTGTGAAGGCCAGTTATAGGTGGGGGCAGGGGCCATTTGTTTGATTCTTTGTGTATATATGGTCTGGGGACGCACTGGACACCTTTGCTGGCAGTATGAGACTGCT
This sequence comes from Rana muscosa, assembly GCA_029206835.1. Lineage (NCBI taxonomy): Eukaryota > Metazoa > Chordata > Amphibia > Anura > Ranidae > Rana > Rana muscosa. Next base: position 19,245,756 of record JARGYO010005626.1, read on the forward strand.
GGGTGTCTAGTGTGCTCCTGTTCCTTTAAGGGGGCTTGGGCTACCTCCAGGCCCACCTGCCACTCATCTATCCATTTAATGCATGTACTTCCATTGTGGAGGCACTTATAAATTTAGTAGCATTAGGACTGCAAGCAATACATAGGGTGCCATGAAGAGGCCTTGCAGCTTTTGCATGCGTTTGCAAATGCGTGCTAACTAAACCCGTTTTTAACGCAGACTGTTGGACAGGTTAATTTGGTTGGTTGGCAGACTGGTTGGTGAGTTGAGCTATGGAATGTTCTGTTTTTGTCTTTCATGCGTTTGCCCTTCCATGTGCTCCTTGCTGTGAATGCCAGTTATAGGTGGGGGCAGGGGCCATTTGTTTGTAATAAACAATTGGGTATGTTTCTCTGACTCATACAAGGACACTTGTCCTACTTTATCAAAAACATCAGTCCATTCCTCATCATTTATATGACCAATATTCATTTGCTACATCTCAACAACATTGATTTTGAGGTTTTCTGCAACGGTGCCCTATAAATCTCTATTATTTGACCTCTCTTGGAAGTTGCCGTTACTGTATAGTCTGATTAAAAATTATAGGTATGGTATAGACCCATTGTGCCAATTTGGACTGTGTTTGAATTGCGTGTCTAAGCTGCGAGTATTGAAAGAAACATTTAGTAGGTAGGTCAAATTTCTCTAGTAAAGTATGAAAATCATTCAAAAGCTGGCCATGATATAACGTAGAATATACAATATACTTAAGGCCCCGTATCAGCCATTGATTAATATTTATAATTTTAATAATTTGTGGTAATTCAAATTCTGGAAAATTCAATTATAATTAGTATACCCCTTTAATTACAGTAAGATATGATCTTATTCCATACCCGATCTATTACATGAAATGTAGGGTATTGCCTAGCTATTTTAAATTCATCAGCTTCCAAACTATCCAACAATCTTTTACCTCTCAATACCCCTGATATTATCTTTCTAATGGGGTCAGCACTCTCTCTCTCGCTATCTCCGCCGGAACACACTACATAAGGCCTACGTGCAGGTGGCCTTATATAGTGTGGGGCGTGGACTTAACCCCCTGAGCCATAATAGGCCAAAGGCACCCTGCCTTTGGCCAATTATGGCTCTCTTTGCTTACGGCGCTGTGATTGGCCAAAGCATGCGGGTCATAGTGCATGCTTGGCAAATCATCAGCCAGCAATGCACTGCGATGACGCAGTGCATTATGGGCCGTGACGCGCCGCTCGAGTTTGGCGCAAACGGCCAATAATGTTCGATCTTCGGCGAACGATCGAACAGCAGACGTTCGAGTCAAACTCATATTCGACTCGAACCGATAGCCCATCCCTAGTTATGAATAGTAATGTGATTTTTGAGTTTTTTTGTTTTTTTAATTTGCAAAGATTTCGAACAAAATTATTTCATATTGTCATTATGGAGTATTGTTTGTAGAATTTTGAGGAAAATTATGAATTTTATAAATTTTGGAATAAAGCTGTAACATAACAAAATGTGGAAAAAGTGAAGCGTTGTGAATACTTTCCGGATGTACTATATACAGTATATATATATATATATATATATCAAATCTTTTTTAATTTATATATTGGTTTATACTTTTTACCTAAGGAATTAGGTAAACTTCCTCATTCTTTTCCTCATTCTATGTATGAAGCCATAATTGTGGTGTTATTGAAACCAGGGAAGGATCCAGCTGTAGAAGAGTCTTATAGACGAATATCATTATTGACGACTGACCTTAAAATCTTGGCCAAAGTATTGGGTATTAGTCTGTCTAAAGTTAGAGCCAAATTAGTGCATTCAGACCAATCAGGATTTATCCCCGGGAGGTCGACTGCTGTGAACATCCATAGGGTACATTTGAATATTCAAATTCCACCTCATAATGGTGGTAATAGAGCTATATTATCCTTAGATGAAACTAAGGCATTTGATAGTGTGGAGTGGCCCTATTTATGGTGTGTCTTAAAGAAATTTAATTTAGGGGACACATTTATAACATGGGTCCAATTGCTATAGCAATTACCTACAGCTCACCTTAGAAATAATAATACCTTATCAACACAGATTACGTTAAATAGAGGCCCTAGACAGGGATGCCCACTATCCCCCCTTTTATTTGCCTTCGCTTTAGAACCGTTAGCAGCAGCTTAATGTTGGGTTGGTCAAATAGTGGCATTCAGGAGACGTGAGAAGGAGCATAAATTGCCATTATTTGCAGATGATGCTTTGTTATTCTCAGGTGACACGACTACATCAATAGAATGTGTTGGAAATAGAGTTAGATGCGTCACCAAATGGTTATGCAAACAAACAGCCAGTCGCGTAGCTCCTCCCTTCCCAGTCGATTCCTCATACGGAGAAACGCAGCGTCGGGTGGAGCTAGAGAACCTGACGTCACCACGCCCCAGCTGGCTGGCTTGAGCCATGGCTGACTGTTTGTATGTTCGTTTTAACTTTTCTGCCGAAAGTTTTATGATGTCAGTCACCCAACACTTGAAATAAAGGGTCTTTGCTTTAAGAACTTACTGCACCATGAAGCAATTTTTTCCTCTTTTAAACACGCTCGTCCATCACGTTTTGTGAGCGATCCTACCCATACTAAAGACCCTGAAGGAGATTGGTTGCAGTCCCCAGACGGTTAGTGGAGGAGAGGATCTGGATGAAGGTGTAATTGGCTGCTGCTGTTACCTGAGTGATCCCGTTTGTGCTGAGCTTGTATGATCTCAGTGATAGATATCAAACAGATCCGGTAAGCAGCCCCTTTGTATACCTACTATCTCTCGTCTGCCTTGTGGAAGCATAGGATGAAGATTTGCTCCTCTGTCTCTCTGATTGCAGCAAAGCTCTTATAGCTGACTTGAAATGGACACTGTTTTTGTCTTCTATTGAACTTTATTTATTTATTCCAGGTTTTTGTGTATAAATAGCACTTACCTACTTGCACTTTGTTTGCATAACCATTTGGTTGCGCATCTAACTCCATTTCCAACACATTCTATAGATGTAGTCGTGTCACCTGAGAATAAAAAAGCATCATCTGCAAATAATGCCACTTTATCCTCTGTCTCACCTCTCCTGAATGCCACTATTTGACTATCCCCACATATAGCTGCTGCTAACGGTTCTAAAGCCAAGGCAAATAAAAGGGGGGATAGTGGGCATCCCTGTCTAGGGCCTCTATTTAACGCAATCTGTGTTGATATGGTGTTATTATTTCTAAGGTGAGCTGTAGGTAATTGCTATAGCAATTGGACCCATGTTATAAATGTGCCCCCTAAATTAAATTTCTTTAACCTCCCTGGCGGTATGATTCTGGAAGATTTTAGGTGCTGAAAGCGGTACCATTATTTTGCATGGAAATTTGGCGTTTTACATTGTAGGCCTGTAATTCTTAGTAATAACTCACCTAAATCTGTCCAAACCAGAGTCTAGTAGACATCTCGGATATGATAAAGTTTGAAACACAAAATCATAAATTATAATATAATAAATAATAACAAATAATAATTTAATAATAATAATACTTTTTATTCAATAAATTTTAGTAAATAATATAATCAAAAACACTGAAATTTTTTTTGTTCAAACAAGGGTGCAATATTAGAAGTCATATTGCTTCAGTATACGTCTCGGGTATGAAAATTTTTAAAACAAGGTACAGCATTAAGTCTTACATCGCAATCGGGACAATAGAACCGCGTTTCTTTATGGATTTTCCTTCCGGTGTCGTCACGCTTGGAGCAGCAAACCACACACATCCTTGTGGGTGCTGACTTCCTTTCAGTAGGTGGAATGTGTCCATAAAGTGACGACCAGTCAGGCGTTCCAGGTTCACAACGCCAGCAGCCCGACGTCCAGATCTGCTTACAGTCGTTGGCGTCTGGTGCTTTAGAAAAATTCCACACAAAGTCCGCATGGATCATAGGCCTGTCACTATTTTTTTTCAGAAGAATGAAAGCATTCCACAGGCACTGTTCCAGAAGATGCCTGAATATTTTTTTATAATATTTCTTCTGTTGCATTCTCATCGCAGGATAAAAGGTCATGGCCTGGTCAGCCCTGTCCACACCTCCCATGGTGTTGTTGTAATCCAACACGACCTGTGGCTTCATGACATCTTTTCCACCTTTGGTATGTACCATTACAGTAGAAGTGTTGTGGATGGTACTCATAAGGCACACGTTTTTTTTGTCCTGCCATTTCAGTGCCATCATTTTGCCTTTCTGCCAGGCAACTATTTCTCCTGCCCCGAGCTTTTTTTGGGCAAAGGTTGGCGGCATGTCACGCCGGTTAGGCCTAACGGTCCCATAGGCATCCGTTTTGTTCAGGATAAGGAACTCAAAGAGTTCTGGGGACGTGTAAAAATTGTCTGTGGTGACACAGTAGCCCTGATTCAGCAATGGCTCAATCAAAGAGAGAACCGAAGCAGTTGCCATTCCAAAACTTCTGAATCGATCGCTGAATTTGGTCCCTTTCCCGGTGTACAGGACCGAATTCCAGATGTACCCAGAGCTGGATTCACACAGCATAAATGACTTCATGCCAAAACGAGCTCGCTTTGATGCTATGAACTGTATCCAGCTTAGTCTACCTTTGTAGGCCATAAGACTTTCGTCGATACTTATATCTCTGTCCGGCACATAGGTCTGCTGGAAATTCGACAGAATAAGTTGGTAAATCTCCCAAATTTGTTTCAGCTTAGGAGCTGGATGAGAACTCTCATCAAAGTCATCATTATTTTCAAAATGCAAATATTTCATGATAAGAGAAAATTTATATTCGGACATAACTGTGCCAAAAAAAGGCGTGGCCAGCAATTTGTTGGTGGTCCAATACCACTTCTGCAGGGGTTTCCCCACCACTCCCTGTAGAATTATAAGGCCCAAAAAGTTCCATATGTCCTCTCTGGTTACTGGCTCCCATTTTCTGCTCCTTGAAAAGCGATGATGGGTAGCAGCTTGTTGCTCCTGATAGCGATTCGTCTCCAAAACAATTTTGGAAATAACTTCATCCGTCAGAAAGAGCTCGAGGTATGCCAAGGGGTTATTGTCCTCAACTTCAACTTTCATCCCAGGTGCTCCTGTAAATGGAAATCTGGGGGGCGCTGCATGCTCCGTACCGCAATCAATTGAGCACCAAGTCCGCACATCGCTGGGCACAGTCGCAGGATCGTCGCTAAAATCACTTTCTGCGTCCGATGAAGAGCTTCCCCTTGAATCCCTGTCGCTCAATTCCTCTGCAACCCATTCTGAGTCGCTGTCGCTGACTTCCAGCAGGTCATATAGCGACTTTGAGGTGGGGGCGCGTTTTTTGGATGCCATGGTCGCTGTGCAGTTTCCAGATACTAAGTACAGTAAAACTGCAGACAAGGGCACTGGAGAAAGCACTGGGGGGCAATCTAAGGTCAATTTATTTAATTTTTTATTGTAATCCAATAGGATTACATTGTATCAGTGTGTTTTGTGTTTTATACATTTTGAATTTGCCGCCGGTTCCGCTCCCTGCGTCGCGACGCTCGCAGGGAAGGGAATCCAGGGCACACAGTGCATCGGGCGGAAGATCCGGCCGCCGTACACTGCGGGAATACATTGCGGGATCCCAGAGACAAGGTAAGTCACCTCTTCCAGGATCCAGCGAGGCAATCCCGAGTGTGGCTCGGGGTTACCGCTTTAGGTACTGAAATCTCACCCCGAGCCACACTCGGGAATACCACCAGGGAGGTTAAGACACACCATAAATAGGGCCACTCCACACTATCAAATGCCTTAGTTTCATCTAAGGATAATATAGCTCTATTACCACCATTATGAAGTGGAATTTGAACATTCAAATGTACCCTATGGATGTTCACAGCAGTCGACCTCTCGGGGATAAATCCTGATTGGTCTGAATGCACTAATTTGACTCTAACTTTAGACAGACGAATACCCAATACTTTGGCCAAGATTTTAAGGTCAGTCGTCAATAATAATATTCATCTATAAGAGTCTGCTACAGTTGGATCCTTCCCTGGTTTCAATAACACCACAATTATGGCTTCATACATAGAATGAGGAAAAGAAGGAGGAAGTTTACCTAATTCCTTAGGTAAAAAGTATAAACCAATATATCAATTAAAAAAGATTTGATATATATATATATATATATATATATATATATATATATATATATATATATATATACTGTATATAGTACATCCAGAAAGTATTCACGGCGCTTCACTTTTTCCACATTTTGTTATGTTACAGCTTTATTCCAAAATGGATTAAATTCATAATTTTCCTCAAAATTCTACAAACAATACTCCCTAATGACAACATGAAAGAATTTTGTTTGAAATCTTTGCAAATTAAAAAAAAAAAAAACACAAAAATCACATTACTATTCATAACTAGAGTTGGGCTATCGGTTCGAGTCGAACATGAGTTTGACTCGAACATCAGCTGTTAGATCGCTCGCCGAAGATCGAACATTATGGGCCGTTCGCGCCAAATACGAGCGGCACGTCACGGCCCATAATGCACTGCGTCATCGCAGTGCATTGCTGGCTGATGATTGGCCATGCATTGCACTATGACCCTCATGCTTTGGCCAATCACAGCGTCGTAAGCAAAGAGATCCATAATTGGCCTTTGGCCAATTATGGCTCAGGGGGGTTAAGTCCACGCCCCACACTATATAAGGCAGCCTGCACGTCGGCCTTATGTAGTGTGTTCCGGCGGAGATAGAGAGAGAGAGAGTGTCAGAGAGAGAGTGTCATTTCATTTACTTTACTTTGAGGAGCAGGCAGGCGATTCAGTTAGCTGCAGTCACAGTGTATTTAGTATATATATATATATGCATCCCTTTTTTGTATATATATATATATATATATATATACACTGTATCCAGTTTAGCTAGATCTCGTTGCAGACTGTTCCTGGTGTACTGGTTCTAAAATACTTCAGGCAGGCAGTTGATTCAGTTAGCTGCAGTGTATTTAGTATATATATGCATCCCGATTTTGTATATATATATATATATATATATATATATATATATATATATACTGTATCCAGTTTAGCTAGATCTCACTGCAGACCGTTCCTGGTGTACTGGTTCTAAAATACTTCAGGCAGGCAGTTGATTAAGTTAGCTGCAGTGTATTCAGTATATATATATACATCTCAGCTTTGTATATATATATATATATATATATATATATATATATATATATATACACACTGTATCCTGTGCAGATAGATCTCACTGCAGACTGTTCCTGGTGTACTGTTTCTAAAATACTTCAGGCAGGCAGTTGATTCAGTTAGCTGCAGTGTATTCAGTATATATATATATATATATATATATATAATGTCCCAGCTTTGTGTATATATATATATATATATATATATATATACACTGTATCCTGTCCTGTGCAGCTAGATCTCACTGCAGACCGTTCCTGGTGTACTGTTTCTAAAAAACTTCATGCAGGCAGTTGATTCAGTTAGCTGCAGTGTATTCAGTATATATATATACATCTCAGCTTTGTATATATATATATATTATATACACTGTATCCTGTGCAGCTAGATCTCACTGCAGACTGTTCCTGGTGTACTGTTTCTAAAATACTTCAGGCAGGCAGTTGATTCAGCTAGCTGCAGTGCATTTAATATATATATATATATATTTATGGTTGGAGCCCTATGGCCGGTAGGATACGGGTAATACACATTGACGCGGACTTACAACATGGATAGACCTGAAGTGTGCCCTGGCCTAACGGACGGTATGCCAAAATAAGGGGGCATACCCAGATTAGTGGTAGATATTGTGGAGAGAAATGGTTTCCTGAGGATGCTTTTAATAGGGGATGGGAGGGTGGGCGACGTTGCGCCGGAAACCACGTGGTGCGCACAGGAATACCAACAAGGCTTGTGGAGGAGTGGGCTGGCTATATAGCCGCCGGGCTCCTCCCATAAATTCAGGCCACCATGCTGGCCTTCCAACTTATGGTTGGAGCCCTATGGCCGGTAGGATACGGGTAATACACATTGACGCAGACTTACAACATGGATAGACCTGCAGTGTGCCCTGGCCTAACGGACGGTATGCCAAAATAAGGGGGCAAAAACATTCAGGTAGGGATATCATTTTATTTGAATTGTTTACTGAGCGAGTTTGGAAAAAGCTTGTGCGATCTCCAGCTGAGGGTTAGGAATGTACCGGGCGAAGCAGGCGGACTTCCATCTGCCTAGCTTCTTAATGACGTGATCTGGCACCCCATGGCGGGAGGCGGCCGAGGCTGCCCCGATACGAAAGGAGTGAGCTGTATAGTGAGCTGGGTTGAGACGTAGTCTTCGTAGAAGGATCCTCACGTGCTTGACGAACTGGCAGGTGCTTAACCACTTAAGCCCCGGACCATTTGGTAGCTAAAGGACCAGAGGTGAATTCAGAATTTTGCACTGCGCTGCTTTAACTGTAAATTGTGCGGACATGCAATGTTGTACCCAAACGAAATTTGCGTCCTTTTCTTCCCACAAATAGAGCTTTCTTTTAATGGTATTTGATTGCCTCTGCGATTTTTCTTTTTTGCGGTATAAATGGAAAAAGACCGAAAATTTTGAAAAAAAATGATATTTTCTACTTTTTGTTATAAGAAAAATCGAATAAACTCAATTTTAGTCATACATTTAGGCCAAAATGTATTCAGCCACATGTCTTTAGTAAAAAAAATGTCAATAAGCGTATATTTATTGGTTTGCGCAAAAGTTATAGCGTTTACAAACTAGGGTACATTTTCTGGAATTTACACAGCTTTAAATTTATGACTGCCTATCTCATTTCTTGAGGTGCTAAAATGGCAGGGCAGTACAAACCCCCCCCCCCAAATGACCCCATTTTAGAAAGTAGACACCCCAAGGAAATTGCTGAGAGGCATGTTAAGCCCATTGAATATTTTTTTTTGTCCCAAGTGATTGAATAATGACAAAAAAAAAAAAACTTACAAAAAGTTGTCACTAAATGATATATTGCTCACACATGCCATGGTTATATGTGGAATTGTACCCCAAAATACATTCTGCTGCTTCTCCTGAGTACGGGGATACCACATGTGTGGGACTTTTTAGGAGCCTAGCCACGTACGGGACCCCGGAAACCAAGCACCGCCTTCAGGATTTCTAAGGGCGCAAATTTTTGATTTCACTCCTCACTACCTATCACAGTTTTGAAGGCCATAAAATGCCAAAATAGCACAAAACCCCCCAAATGACCCCATTTTAGAAAGTAGACACCCCAAGGAAATTGCTGAGAGGCCTGTTGAGCCCATTGAATATTTTTTTTTGTCCCAAGTGATTGAATAATGACAAAAAAAAAAATTACAAAAAGTTGTCACTAAATTATATATTGCTCACACATGCCATAGTTATATGTGGAATTGCACCCCAAAAATACATTCTGCTGCTTCTCCTGAGTACGGGGATACCACATGTGTGGGACTTTTTAGGAGCCTAGCCACGTACGGGACCCCGGAAATCAAGCACCGCCTTCAGGATTTCTAAGGGCGCAAATTTTTGATTTCACTCCTCACTACCTATCACAGTTTCGAAGGCCATAAAATGCCAAAATAGCACAAAACCCCCCCAAATGACCCCATTTTGGAAAGTAGACACCCCAAGCTGTTTGCTGAGAGGCATGATGAGTATTTTACAGCTCTCATTTGTTTTTGAAAATGAAGAAAGAACATTTTTTTTTTCTTTTTTTTTTTCAATTTTCAAAACTTTGTGACAAAAAGCGAGATCTGCAAAATACTCACAATACCTCTCAGCAAATAGCTTGGGGTGTCTACTTTCCAAAATGGGGTCATTTGGGGGGGTTTTGTGCCATCTGGGCATTCCATGGCCTCCGAAACTGTGATAGGCAGTGAGAAGTGAAATCAAAAATTGACACCCTTAGAAAGCCTGAAGGCGGTGCTTGGATTTTGGGGTCCTGTACGCGGCTAGGCTCCCAAAAAGTCTCACACATGTGGTATCCCCGTACTCAGGAGAAGCAACAGAATGTATTTTGGGGTGTAATTCCACATATGCCCATGGCATGTTTGAGCAATATATCATTTAGTGACAACTTTGTGCAAAAAAAAAATAAGAAATACAATTTTTTATTTTTTCCGCAACTTGTGTCAACATATAAAATATTCCATGGACTCGACATGCCTCTCAGTATATAGCTTGGGGTGTCTACTTTCCAAAATGGGGTCATTTGGGGGGGTTTTGAACTGTTCTGGCATTTTATACACAACATTAGGAAGCTTACATCCACTCTTCTAACCACTTGAAGACAAAGCCCTTTTTGACACTTTTTGTTTACATGAAAACATATTTTTTTTTGCAAGAAAATTATGTTGAACCCCCAATCATTATATATATTTTTAAAGCAAAGGCCCTACAGAATAAAATGGTGGGTGTTGCATTTTTTTTTTCTACACAGTATTTGCGCAGCGATTTTTCAAACGCATTTTTTGGGGAAAAAATACACTTTTTTTTATTTTAATGCACTAAAACACACTATATTGCCCAAATGTTTGATGAAATAAAAAAGATTATCTTAGGCCGAGTACATAGATACCAAACACGACATGCTTTAAAATTTTGCACAAACGCGCATTGGCGACAAACTACATACATTTTTAAAAGCCTTTAAAAGCATTTACAGGTTACCCCGTTAGATTTACAGAGGAGGTCTACTGCTAAAATTACTGCGCTCGATCTGACCTTCGCGGTGATACCTCACATGCATGGTGCAATTGCTGTTTACATATGACGCCAGACCGACACTTGCGTTCGCCATTGGGCAAGAGCAGGGCAGCACAGGGGTGCTTTTTTTTTTTTTTTTTATTATTAATTTTGCTTTTTTATTTTATTTTTAAACTGTTGCTTCCATATTTTTTTTTTTATCACTTTTATTGTTATCTCAGGGAATGTAAATATCCCCTATGATAGCAATAGGTAATGACAGGTACTCTTTTTTGAAAAAACTGGGGTCTATTGGACCCTAGATCTTTCCTCCGCCCTCAAAGCATCTGACCACACCAAGATCGGTGTGATAAAATGCTTTCCCAATTTCCCAATGGCGCTTTTTATATCCGGGGGGGGGACATTCCCTCCCACTGCTTGTAAAAGCAGTCCAGAGGCTAATTAGCCACTAGGATTGCTTTTACATGAAAGCCGGCCACTGGCTGAAAAGAATGATACCAAGATGATACCTAAACCCGCAGGCATCATTCTGGTATAAACATTCAAAGTCCAGCAACATACCAGTACGTTGCTGGTCCTTGTTGGACATGTATTGTAATCTTTTTTTTCATGCAGCCTGTTGCCTGAACGAAAAAAAAAGATTGATCGGTGGGTATGCCCACCATTAGAATACCGCCCTTCATCCACCCACTTCTAATGATGGGCATACATGCACCATTTATATATGCCGAAGCATGGGGGCATCTTCTCGCAAAAGTTATGCCGCGTACACATGGTCAGACTTTTCCACGGGCAAGCCTCCGTCGGAATTTCGACCGTATGTACGCGGCATTAGGAGCAAAATCGCTCCTCCGCTCCTGCTGCCCCAATGCTTCGGCATATATGCTTTTTTTTTTAACTGTGGTGGTGAAATCACCTCATACAGCACTGGAGTCGCAGGGATCAGGCCTGTCTCTGCAAACGCTGCAGTTATGTGTGTTGTGTTTTGCAAGTGACAGTGATCGATCGATACTGCACTTGGGTGGCCTGGGCTGGACGGAGGGGCAAAATGCAGGTGCTAGCATGTATCTGGGCTGATCCCGCTAACACTGCGTTTTTGGGAACCCTAAACTGCTGGGGACGCTAGTATAGATCTGATCAGATCAGATATTGAGCTGATCAGATACTATAACACTAAGGGGGGTGTATGCTTCACGCGTGGGTGTTAGCGCTACTGGCACTAACCTGACGCTGCCTGGGGTGTGACGCAGACCCTCTCTGACGCTAAAACCTAATTGATATCACCCGCCGGGCGATCAGGGGGTTAAACCTTTATTGGGTTATATACGGCGGGTGCCCTGACACTATAAAAAGCAAACTAACTAACCAGCGTCACCCGTAACACTTATATGATGATCACTGGTGAAAGGGTTAACTAGGGGCAATTAGGGGGTTAAAACCTTTATTAGGTAATATATGCGGGTACCTGACGCTATATAAAAACCTGACGGCGAACCTAAAAAAAAATTACTGGCTACCTATCGGCATCACCGACACTAAGACATCGATCAGAAAAATTATCGCTTAGTGACCGTGGTGATAGGGGGTGAAAGGGTTACCTGGGGGGCGATCAAGGGGGTTAAACCTTTATTAGGTAATATATTGGGGTACCTGACGCTATAAAAACCTGCGGCGAACCTAAAAAAAATGACTGGCTACCGATCAGCATCACCGACGCTAAGACATCGATCAGAAAAATGATCGCATAGCGACGGCGGTGCTAGGGGGTGAAAGGGTTACCTGGGGGGTGATCAAGGGGGTTAAACCTTTATTAGGTAATATATGGGGGTACCCGACGCTATAAAAACCTGCGGCGAACCTAAAAAAAATTACTGGCTACCGATCAGCATCGCCGAAGCTAAGACATCGATCAGAAAAATTATCGCTTAGTGACAGTGGTGATAGGGGGTGAAAGGGTTACCTGGGGGGCGATCAAGGGGGTTAAACCTTTATTAGGTAATATATGGGGGTACCCGACGCTATAAAAACCTGCGGCGAACCTAAAAAAAATTACTGGCTACCGATCAGCATCACCGACGCTAAGACATCGATCAGAAAAATGATTGCTTAGTGACGGCGGTGCTAGGGGGTGAAAGGGTTACCTGGGGGGTGATCAAGGGGGTTAAACCTTTATTAGATAATTTATGGGGGTACCCGACGCTATAAAAACCTGCGGCGAACCTAAAAAAAATTACTGGCTACCGATCAGCATCGCCGACGCTAAAACATAGATCAGAAAAATTATCGCTGAGTGACCGTGGTGATAGGGGGTGAAAGGGTTACCTGGGGGGCGATCAAGGGGGTTAACCCTTTATTAGGTAATATATGGGGGTACCCGACGCTATAAAAACCTGCGGCGAACCTAAAAAAAATTACTGGCTACCGATCAGCATCACCGACGCTAAGACATCGATCAGAAAAATGATCGCATAGCGACGGCGGTGCTAGGGGGTGAAAGGGTTACCTGGGGGGTGATCAAGGGGGTTAAACCTTTATTAGGTAATATATGGGGGTACCCGACGCTATAAAAACCTGCGGCGAACCTAAAAAAAATTACTGGCTACCGATCAGCATCGCCGAAGCTAAGACATCGATCAGAAAAATTATCGCTTAGTGACAGTGGTGATAGGGGGTGAAAGGGTTACCTGGGGGGCGATCAAGGGGGTTAAACCTTTATTAGGTAATATATGGGGGTACCCGACGCTATAAAAACCTGCGGCGAACCTAAAAAAAATTACTGGCTACCGATCAGCATCACCGACGCTAAGACATCGATCAGAAAAATGATTGCTTAGTGACGGCGGTGCTAGGGGGTGAAAGGGTTACCTGGGGGGTGATCAAGGGGGTTAAACCTTTATTAGATAATTTATGGGGGTACCCGACGCTATAAAAACCTGCGGCGAACCTAAAAAAAATTACTGGCTACCGATCAGCATCGCCGACGCTAAAACATAGATCAGAAAAATTATCGCTGAGTGACCGTGGTGATAGGGGGTGAAAGGGTTACCTGGGGGGCGATCAAGGGGGTTAACCCTTTATTAGGTAATATATGGGGGTACCCGACGCTATAAAAACCTGCGGCGAACCTAAAAAAAATTACTGGCTACCGATCAGCATCACCGACGCTAAGACATCGATCAGAAAAATGATCGCATAGCGACGGCGGTGCTAGGGGGTGAAAGGGTTATCTGGGGGGTGATCAGGGGGTTAAACCTTTATTAGGGGGGGTTAGGGGGCTACACTGGACCTAAAACTAAATGTAGTGACACTTTTACAGTCACAAATGTCACTGATTGCAGTGATCACTAAATAAATGGTCACTGCAATTAGTGACACTGTGACTGGGGGCTGAGGGGTGATCTGGGGGGTGATCTGGGGGTGTCTAGGGGGGCCTGGGGGGGCGATTTATGTACCTATGTGTCCTGGTGTCAGTGTAGTGTTGTGTGCACTAACCTGCATCTTCTCCTGTACGGCGCTCGGTATATGTGAGCGCCGCAGGAGAGATGACATCACTTCCTCCAGCCTGTGTAAACAAGCACACAGGCAGGGGAAGCTCTCATTCGCCAGGAGCGATCGAGAGGGGGTGGCCGGAATCGAACGGCCGTCCCCTCATGCCGGATCGCTCCCGAAGGTAAAACGACCGCTCACTGTAAAGAAGGGGGGTCCGATCGGACCCCCCAACTATACAAAGGCAATCACGTACATATACGTGATTCTGCCTGTCGGTGCCATTCTGCCGACGTATATTTACAGTGGGCGGTCGTTAAGTGGTTAAAGGTTTGGTCGGGAAAGGGAGTAGGGGAGTAGAGTCTGTTTGTGCTGGTAGGTATGACAGTAGGCAATCCAAAATGGCCACAGGGCACCAGGCATTGTTTGTTTTATATATGCAGATATCCACGCCGGCGCCCAACTGTTGAGTTTTGGACACTGCACGGTGGAGTGTGAAGTGAGTCGGATGGCGAACTAAGTGACGTCTGCGCAAGACTTGGCCGGTGGGATTATTGCAGGTGAACTCGCTAGGCCGTAGAAACCCATAATAAGCTAAATAGATGGCCGCTTGTATGACCAAGCTAGGGAGGAGGCCAAACGGAGATGTGGCGAGGATGTTGGACATGTCCCTAAAGATGGCACCGGTTATAGGTAGACGATTGGGGATGACAATGGGTTGTAGTTTCTGGACTCCGCGCAGGACGGCTCTGACTGCGTGGGACGTGAATAATGAGGGTTTTGCGGGATCTTGTAAGGCCAGAAAGTGCTGAATGCCTGCTAAGTACAGACGGATGGTGTTGTGGGATAAGGCCAAGCTATTGTGGCAGTATGAGATAAAGGCCAGTATGTGCTTGACGTCTATGGCCGTATTATCGGAGCGGGGTGCCAGAAATTTGCTGAAAACGTTCCAGGCTGCACGGTAGGCTTTTAAGGTGTTGTAAGACAGGGACTGATTGATGAGCTGTGACGCTTGCTGTAGGTGGTGTCCTAGTCCAGGGTCAGCTGAGACCAAGGAGGGATAGGGGCTGACGTCTGGTCGGCTCCGGGTCTCTGCTGAAAAAAGGACGTATAATTAAAACGGGACAGAGCGTCTGCAGCAAGATTACACTTGCCTGGGAGGAAGGTGCAGTGAACATTGAACTGATGTTGCAACGAGAGTTGTACCAGCCTACGCAGGAAGGACATCGTGGCGAGCGACTTGGACCTACCTTTGTTGACAATGTCGGCAGTGGCCTGGTTGTCAGTGGTGAAGCCTACGGTTTGTCCTGTCCAATGGTGGCCCCATAACCGGGCGGCTGCTACCACTGGGTATAACTCAAACAGGGAGGAAGTCTGAGTAAAGCCTGGGATTGCTAGAATCTCTGGCGGCCATGATCCTGCGAACCAGTGGTGGCCAAAAATTGCCGCAAAGCCTTTGGAGGCTGCGGCGTCTGTGACTACCTGCGGGGAGAGGGGAGACATCGCGGGTATGAACATGGATATCCCGTTCCAACTGGTGAGGAACTCCTCCCACATCAACAAGTCCGCTACTGCTGCGGTGTCTAAACTAAGGACCTGATCGGGATCCTGTGACTGGGAAAGGAAAACTAGGAGACGTGAGACGAAGGACCGTCCCTGGGGGATGATCCTTATTGCGAAATTAAGCATTCCCAGCAGGGATTGCAACTGTTTCTTGGTACACCCCCGCGTGCGGGTGAAAGTTTGGAGTACTGATCTAATGCGGGCCAGTTTGTCGGGGGGGGAGGCTGGCTTGCATGGTGATTGTATTCAGAATGATACCAAGGAAGGTGACCGAGTGTGCTGGACCGTCTACTTTATGCTCCGCGATGGGAACATTGAGATTTCCGAAGACGACTCTCAACTTGTCTAGGTCTTTCGGGGGTGTATCAGGCTGTTCAATCAGCAAAAAGTCGTCCAAGTAGTGGATGACTTCTTGACACTGGGCTTGGTGCAGCAGTATCCAGGTGAGAGACCGTGCAAAAGTGTCGAAGAGCCAGGGGCTACTTTTGGAGCCGAAAGTCAGCTTGGTAGCAAAGTAGTAAGAGTCTCTCCACTTCATGCCGTGCCAGCACCAGAGGGACGGATGGATAGGTAGGAGCTTAAAGGCATCCAAGATATCGGCTTTGGAGAGCCAGGCGCCTGTGCCGATTTTGATTATGGCTTGGATCGCCATGTCCACGGAGGCGTATTTAAGGGAGAACTCTTCGGAGGGGATTAAGGAATTCAGGCTGGGGATGGGGGAATAATGAGGCGCAGACAAGTCGTACACCAAGCAAACTTTATTTGAGAACTTGCCCTTGACAAGCCCAATAGGGCTGACTCTCCAGGTGTTGAAAGGGGGCTGAGTGAAGGGGCCTATGACAAAGCCTCGCTGCAGCTCGGTGTGCAACAGTTGATCTATGGCCTGCTCGTCTGTGGCGGCTGAATGCAGATTCTTGCATTCGTGAGACGTGTGGGGTAGGGAGATGAGGCCTGTGTGGAAGCCGGATGTGAACCCTTGGACGAGGAAGGTGGTGAGAGAGGGGGTGGGGTGTGAAGTGAGGTAGTGCTCCAGCCACAGAACGTTCACTTGGCCTAGTCAAGACTTTTTCTGTTGCTTGACCTGGCACAGGGTCTTGGGGTGTGCCCTGTGGCATACGAGGCAAACATGAAGCAGGCGGCACTGGCTAAAGTTGCAGGATCCGAAGTTGAAATTATTGCAGATGGCTGCTCCCCCTGCCGTCAGTACTGGGCGTCCGAACTTGTCCACCTGGGCCGTCTGCTGGGAGGCCGGTAAGCCTAAAGCTGCCTTTGAGGTAGAGGGGACTTCGTGGGGGCGAACATTGGTGGTGTTGGAGCACCAAGTGGCAGTATGGGTAGAGGACTGGCAGTTCGTGCATAGAGGTGAGCGTAGGCCAGCGAAGTGGTGGCAGAACAGCTCGGTATCCATAAGACTCCAGTCTGTGGCTGTTTGGAACTGCAACAGCCTAGCAGCTGCTTTGGCTGAGAAGGAGCGGTGATAGTCGTAGAACGAAAATCCTCCGTACTTGTAACCTAGATCCACCAAAGTGTGGAGATATAGGTCCAGCTCTTCCCGTCTGTTGGGGGAGGCCGAGCACAGGACATCCCTGAGAGTCCCGAAGGCCAGCGCAAATTCTGGTACTGACAATTTGCGATTCAGCCTCGGGTCTTTGGCCTTGAGGACCACTGAAACGTCTCCCCACGTGTAGGCCTTGTTATCCGCTACATCGTGGACTGCGATGAGTAGGGAGGCAAGGTTAATGTCCTTGCCATCCAGGATGTCCTTCCTAATGCTGGCTGGGACCAAATGTGCTGGGAGGACAACGGGGCACTTGCCTGTAGGGATAGCTGGAGGGGGTGTCGGGACCTGGACTACGGGTAGGTCGGGAGTGGCGGTCGGTGGGTGGACCTCTAGGAGCGTCACTCTGGCCTGCATGGCTGTGACTGATGTAGACAAGGACGCTACCAGGGTGTGGAGTTGAGCGACAGCTGCGGCAATAGAGTGCAGGGATGCCCGCTGCGTGCTTGGTCCAGGTGAAGCTGGCATGGGGAGGTCGGTTGAGGCTGGTGGCGGAAATAGGAGCCTAAAGAGCTCTGCTTTCCTGGCTGTGGCCGGGAAGGGCACCTGCCGGCGTCTCAGTTCTGCGGTCAACTTGGGGATGGTCCATCCCCTGAGGGAACGTGTGCTGCCGCTCTCTGAGGCGGGAGAAGGAGGAGGAGAGGCGGTGAGATCTTCACTGCCGGCCTGAGACATGGTTCTAAGTAAATCAGGCCTGGATAGGATATCCTGTCCTCCGAGGTTGGGGTGGTGACCGGAACCTGTAAGAGATGATATGACAATCGGGGTTGTTTCTGTTTCTAAGGGGGATTTCTCCCCCTTTAAATAAAAAAAAAAATAATAATAATAATTTCTTCCCTTTCTTTTTTTTTTCCCCTTTTACCTGTAGAAATGACGTCCAACCTAGTGCAGGATGGACCTGGTTTTGACTGATCTGGGGGAGAAACAACAGACAACACGTGACGAGGGGGTACTGACTGATTTGATTGTACCTAATTGAGCGAACCGAATGCGGTAACGATGGTGAAAGTGAGTGACAGAAATGTCCCATGACAGAGACACGGGTCGGTACGTTTGCTATGCGGCTAAACTACCGAGCTCTGGAGCATGTACCGAAATGGGGCCGTGCAGGACTGGTGCGTGTTTAGGGCGAAGCTGCCGAGAATGCGCGTGAAACTTGAACAGCTGTGTCCCTGCTAAATGAGTGGCCGAAATGACCCATGACAGAGACGTGAATCGGTACGTTTTGCAGTAGTGGCTGAAAAACCACCGGGCTCTGGAGCATGTGCGGAAATGGGGGCTGAAAACAACAGGGGTCTTGCTCTGAGGTGGGCATGCCCATTGCGTGTGGGCTATGAAGCAGGGTGTAAGACTTAGTATTACCCCTTTCCCCCTGTGTTTGTGAACATACTACCCCTCTGTGTTTTTTTTTTTTTTTCGGTGTTTATGCGTTGATGACAGTGAGGTGTATGACTATATTATTGTTACTGTTTTACACATGTCACTAAACAATTTCTATGCAAACAAACAAAGCAAAACAAGACGAAATGAGAAGAAGGGGAAAGGAAGAGGGAGGAGGGAGAGAGAGGGAGAGAGAGAGAAAAAAAAGTGGCTATAGTCAATTTAAATGTAACAAATGAATAACAGTGGCTATATTGCAACTGCTGCTGCACCTCAGAGCATTAGGGAATTGGAGGGATTTGGCAGTATGGCACTGCGCAGCTGATCCTTACTTTAACACAGACTGTGAAAAAGTGGGATTGCTGGTGCACTATGAGTGCGAATGTCAAGGGGAATGGGAGTGCGCTGTGAGTCGGTGCACGGATGCAGCCTGGACTCGGTCCTGATGCAGCGTCTGACGGAACAAAGGTAACAACAGTGGGGTGAGGGGGGCGGTGCGGGTGCAACGGTAGTGAGTACCGGATGCCCGATGCGGTGAGATGCGGCCGTGAGTGGGATTGCGGCGCCGGGTGAACGACCAGCTGTGTGGGGGTCTAAGGGGAGATTTTGCTGGTTTAAGAGCAAAACCTCCGACATGGCATCTATGCACAGGATGAGAAGTGGAGCCTACCTGTGATGGCCGAGCCAGGCGTGCGTACGGCGCCGAATCCCGGGACGAGGGTGCTTCGAATTGTGCCGCGCTGCTGAAGGGTCGCACTGAAATGACGTAACGACGTTGCGCCGGAAACCACGTGGTGCGCACAGGAATACCGACAAGGCTTGTGGAGGAGTGGGCTGGCTATATAGCCGCCGGGCTCCTCCCATAAATTCAGGCCACCATGCTGGCCTTCCAACATATATATATATATATAGGCTTGATTATATATATAGTCTAGCCAAGCCTATACCTGACTGTAGGCCATTCCTGTTGTACTTGTTCAAAGACACTTTCAGGTAGGCAGGCAGGTGACTCAGCGAGCTGCAGTTCATAAAATATATATCCACTGCATTGTAGTCCAGCCAAGCCTATACTTGACTGTAGGTCATTCCTGTTGTACTTGTTCAAGGACACTTTCAGGCAGGCGACTCAGTGAGCTGCAGTTCATAAAATATATATCCACTGCATTGTAGTCCAGCCAAGCCTATACCTGACTGTAGGCGAACCTTCCAAAAGAACAACCATCTCTGCAGAACTCCACCAATAAGGCCTGTATGGTAGAGTGGCCAGACGAAAGCCATTTCCCAGTAAAAAGCACATGACAGCCTGTCTGGAGTTTGCCAAAATGTTACACCATGAGAAACAAAATTCTCTGGTCTGATAAAACAAAGATTGAACGCTTTGGCCTGAATGGCAAGCATCATGTCTTAGCTACTTGGCCAATACCATCCCTACAGTGAAGCATGGTGGTGGCAGCATCATGCTGCAGGAACTCGGAGACTAGTCAGAGTTGAGGGAAAGATGAATGCAGCAATGTACAGAGACATCCTTGATGAAAACCTGCTCCAGAGCGCTCTGGACCTTAGACTGGGGCGAAGGCTCATCTTTTAACAGGACAACTTCCCTAAGCACACAGCCAAGATAATGAAGGAGTGGCCACGGGACAACTCTGTAAATGTCCTTGAGTGGCCCAGCCAGAGACTTGAACCCGATTAAACATCTCTGGAGAGATCTGAAAATGGCTGTGCACTGACGCTTCCCATCAAACCTGATGGAGCATGAGAGGTCCTGCAAAGAAGAATGGGAGAAACTGCCAAAAAATAGGTGTGCCAAGATTGTAGCATCATACTCAAAAAGACTTGAGGCTGTAATTGGTGCCAAAGGTGCTTCACCAAAGTATTGAGCAAAGGCTGTGAATACTTATGTACATGTAATTTTTTCTTTTTGCTTTTTAATAAATTTGCAAATATTTCAAAGAAACTTCTTTCACCTTGTCATTATGATGCAGTGTTTGTAGAATTTTGAGGAAAATAATGAATTTAATCCATTTTGGAATAATTCTGTAACATAACAAAATGTGGAAAAAGTGAAGCGCTGTGAACACTTTCCAGATGCACTATATATGTATATATATATATATATATATATATATATATATATATATGTATATATACACAGACATAGTTATTGAATAAGATTGTGGACCATACTAATAAACAATTATAGTCAACACATATTTCATAATTATTTAATTAAATTTAATTATTTAATGCAACAATAAGAATATTTTTCATAAAATTAGCAATATTGATGGCTTGAGTCAATCCTGGGAAAGCATCAAATCATGCATCCAACGTATCAATCCGGTGACTTTGATTTTGTAATACAGTAATACTTTATACCTGAAGTTTTGAACTCACGTTCATATAGATTCTATCCAGAGGAGTTTATTTTACGTCTAACAAAATATATGCCTGTAATGTGGTCACTGATATATATTCCTTATTTACATTTTATAAATTGTGAGACTATTTATAAAGTTTATTTGTTGAACTGCAAAGTATGAGTGTGGCAAACACTATAAGGAGAAAACCAAACAAGCATTCAAAGTAAGGATCAATGACCAATTGGGTTGATTTACTAAATGAAAACAATCTGTTCACTTAGTAAGGATATTTTTCCATAGATTAGTGAATGTAGGCCCAGTAGTGATTAAATACCACCAAAAGAAAGCTCTATTTGTATCAAAAAATAAATAAAATCATTATGGGTACAGTGTAGCATGACCATGCAATTGTCATTCAAAGAGTGACAATGCTGAAAGCTGAAAATTGGCTTGGGCAGGAAGGGGGTTTAAGTGCCTAGTAAGCAAGTGGTTAAAATAAAGTATTTGTATGCTAATAAAATAAACATTTGTCTTATGAGTTATAATATAGTAAAAGAATGTAGTCTAGAAATAAAATGATCATATAAAGAAATAATAAAATAAACACATGTTTGTATCCATATAATAAGGGAACAATCATATTTTACTTTTAGAAACGATGTATGCAGACTGGATAAAGAGTGAATTGTTGGGTAACTGTATATAAAAACTGATTTGTAAGTGAGGTTAAGCCCGGGTTCACACATATGCGAACACAGACATCGCATGTGATTCACATCGCATTGCTGGTGCCGATCACATGCAATGTCTGTTCAATGCGAACTCAGCCATACATTTGTATGGCTGAACTTGCATTGGATTTACACAAAAAAAGGATGCAGAAACCTTTTTTTTCCCACACTGGAATCGGATCACATGGGTGTTCACACCCTTGCGATCTGATGCCTGTCCGAATTCACAGTTCGCATTGCGATCTGTGAACCGATCTGGGGGTGTCATTAACTTTGTATTGACACCCGCAGCGGTTCGCAGAGGGCAATGAATTGCCTGCGGGGGAGATGCGATGCGGGAACCAGCGCTGTAATCACGCTGGTACCCGCATCACATGTGTGTGAACCCAGGCTAAGTCAAGATAACTGTGTGTAACAAGAAAATTTAAAAGTTAAAGGGTAACTCCACTTTTATGGGAAAAAAAATAGCAAATAAAAAAATATATAATATAGCATATACAATTGCGACACAAGTCATATTGTAATTGAGTGTAAATAAAAGATACCTTTCCGTACTTATAAACAGATTATCTCTTCTGTTTTAAATATATACCTATTAGATTGATCTCCTTATTATGGCTCTTGCAAAATGAACCAATAGAATATAATTTTATAATGCTTTCGATGTAATACTTTATCGGCTTATGTTGCTTTACTTGTTACATTTTTACATTGTTATATACTCATCCTGTTCATAAATCGATATGTTTAGCTCTATTGCTATTTGAATATTGTACCACCATCCCTATATGTACTCAATTTGTCAATCTTTGTTATATTTAAAAAATAATAAACAAATTTGACAAGAACAATTACCTTTCCTTTTCATTCTGCAGCGCTGTAATGCAATATGGCTACCTGGAGGTGTTCTGTACACAGAATGTGTACAGAATGCCCCACAGAAACATAATTTCCTGCTTGTGTGATTAGCTCACTGATTTTCCCAAAAGTCTACACTAAGATACAAGTCAGATTTTTGACAATCCCTGCAACAAAATTTTTATTAAGATACTCCCAATAGGAAATAACGTCTAAATGGATGCAGACTCTGCCACTTTCCTCATTAGAGCCCTGATTCTGCAGCAGCTGGTTGATAATCATGAAACCACTCCCATTAGACTCACTCAGAACATAGGCACAGAGGAACAAATAGTAATTTCTTCAGAATAACAGAAGGGGGAATCTGAAACAAAGTTTGTTATATTCCTTGCAATTGATCACCCAGAGGGGAATGTTTTTTTCTCAACAAAAGTGGAGTTACGCTTTAAAGTGGTTGTAAACCCTTGTTTACAACTTTATGCTACAGGTAAGACTATATTAAGGCTTACCTGTAGCTAACAAGGATATCTCCTAAACTTGCACGGTTAAGGAGATATCCCTGTATTTGCATGTGCCGATGTCATGCGGCACATGCGCACTTAAGCCAACTGAAGTAATGACACTATGTGCCGTTGCTTCAGTTGTACTGTGCCGTTCCCGCGCGCAAGCGCGGGAGTGACGTCATCGCGGCTCCAGCCAATCACAGCGCCGGAGCCGGGATACACGGAAGACACTGGGGGACATCATGTTGGCGGCCGTGGGGAGATGTGGACGGCTGTGGGGGCTTCGATCGGAGGTAAGTACTACATAATGAGCTAGTATGCTATGCATACTAGCTCATTATGCCTTTGTCTTGCAGGGTCTTTTTTGGGGAGGGTTTACTTCCTCTTTAAATATATCTAGACATTCTGTACTATAACCACCTTCATACTGTTGGACAGCAAAATTAATGGGGGAGTTTCAGGGTTCCAGTGGTACCAAATATGGTACTAAAAGTGGTACTTAAAATATGACAGGGCTTCCAAACCTTCCCTTATTGGCAATACCTATACTTTAAAGAGGAACCAAACTCTGCTCACCTCCCCCCCAAACAAAAAAAGTCAGACGGGGGCAAAGGACAAGTGACCGTTATTGCATCCATCTAGTCTCTCTACAACTGACCTTTCATTATTGACTTGCCATGCCTTTTTCTGCTCTGTGTCTTTGTGTGGAGGTGGCCATCTTTGTAGAGGAAGGGCAATCTCATATCAGAGTCTGCAGCAATGATAATGAAGTGAGCAGCAGTGACTTTATCAACTCTCACTCTAAATCTACTAAGACTATCAGGCAGTCGGATTTCAAGACAAAAATAATATAGGGTACTCCTTAGGCACAATAATAATTCTAGATGTTCCCTATAGCATAGTTCTTCTTTTATGTTTTCAATTAGGTTTAATGGTTTCCTCCACTGACCTAATAAATCTTTTACAGTGTACATTTTAGTGATTTATATATATATATATATATATATATATATATATATATATATATATAAATACTGTATATATGGGTTTTATTGTATGTTGTTATTTCTATTATAACTGGATGTGTACAGAAATCAATATTAGAATTTATTAACAGCCTTAAAAACTGTGTGACTTTCATCACAAATCATATTGATTGTGTCCTGTGCTATAAGCAAATTTTGATTGAAAACAAAAGATAGACCTAAACTATATAACGAAACTGCACACACATCAATGTTGTTCTTATTAAGTGTTGCTATTGGCTTTCAACAACATCATTTTTTATAAATCAATGTAACGTTCATAGCTGTTTATTTTAGCAATAAAAATGTGAATTATTTTGACAGTTTACTCCAAAGCTATAATTTTCCTTTGTGGACATTTCATCACATTAGGAGAAGTTATTTTGTTTTGCAACAAATAATTTCACCTTTGCCATTTGAGACAAAGTTTCCAGTTTCCTGTTTATTTTTCAGTAAAATTTACAGAAAAGAGAATTTGAATTGCATTGTCATTTACCAAAGTCAAATTTAGAAATAAATGATTTCCGTTAGTAATATTATGGCATGAAAAGGTAAGTAAAAAAAATAAAATAAAATCTCCAAATGTTTTTTTTAAAAATATTATTTCAAGCACAGTAATGCCTTTTTTTTTATGGGTGGAACTCCACTTTAACTTCTACTGCTGTTTACCCTTTCAGAATTATTAGCAATATATGTCAAAAATATAGTTAGTATTACGACAGTCCCTATAATGAATGAACTGACTGATGTTAGAGCAATTGAGTTACTGAAGAGTTATGAGTTAGCTCTTCTCCCTGATTTGGAATCCTGCCCTCTGTCAAGGTAAAACTCCTTGTCTAGAGCAGATTTACAGCTTAGTACATACAAATCTATATCATAAATATGTTTAAAATATGTACCGTCAGACCACAAATATGCCAAAATACCTTGAAAAAGTGTTGAAATTTGCATGAACTGAACCCAAATGTAGTGTGAGAATCATGAGTTAACTCCTTTACTATTGGGAATAGTCCTTGTGTTTGGGGAATATTTACAAATGTACACTGGTCTGAGGATATTCATTCTGCCTGTTTTTGTTTCATGCATACTCTTTTTATATAGAACATGAATATGTGGCAGAAGCAGGGATGCTTAGACATGAAGTGAATGCAAATAATCATTATAAAAGTAAAATCCTTATGTACAGTGAGTCTGAGGTTTCATATAAGTGTTTCAGTGTGGATCATTGGAAAAAGCGTGGTGAGTCCTCAATAAAAAAATGCAAGTTGCTGAGGACTCCACTGCTAAACAATCAGCCTCTTCAAATGCTATTAACCTCCCTGGCGGTATGATTATTTTAGATTTTAGGTGCTGAAAGCGGTACCATTATTTTGCATGGAAATTTGGCGTTTTACATTGTAGGCCTGTAATTCTTAGGAATAACTCACCTAAATCTGTCCAAACCAAAGTCTAGTAGACATCTCAGGTATGATAAAGTTTGAAACACAAAATCATAAATTATAATATAATAAATAATAACAAATAATAATTTAATAATAATAATACTTTTTATTCAATACATTTTAGTAAATAATATAATCAAAAACACTGACATTTTTGCTCAAACAAGGGTGCAATATTAGAAGTCATATTGCGTCAGTAAACGTCTCGGGTATGGAAAATCTTAAAACAAGGTACAGCACAAAGTCCAACGTCACAGTCGGTACAATAGAAACGGGTTTCTTTTCGGATTTTCCTTACGGAGTTGTCACGCTTGGAGCAGCAAACCACACACATCCTTGTGGGTGCTGTCTTCTTTTCAGTTGGTGGAATGTGGTCCATAAAGTGACGACCAGTCAGGCATTCCGGGTTCACAACGCCAGCAGCCCGACGTCCAGATCTGTTTACTGCCGTTGGCGTCTGGTGCTTCAGAAATATGAGTTCGGCAACCTTTCACACAAAGGCTGTATGAATCATAGGCCTGTCACTCTTTTTTTTTCAGAAGAATGAATGCATTCCACAGGCACTGTTCCAGAAGATGCCTGAAAAAAAATGTATAATATTTTTTTTGTTGCTTCCTTATGGCTGGATAAAAGGTCATGGCCTGGTCAGCCCTGTCCACACCTCCCATGGTATTGTTGTAATCCAACACGACCTGTGGCTTCATGACATCTTTTCCACCTTTGGTATGTACCATTACAGTAGAGGTGTTGTGAATGGTACTCAGAAGGCACACGTTTTTTTTGTCCCGCCATCTCATTGCCATAATTTTTCCTTTCTGCCAGGCCACTATTTCTCCTGCTCCAAGTTTTTTATTGGCAAAGGTTGGCGGCATGTCACGCTGGTTAGGCCTAACGGTCCCATAGGCATCCGAAGGAATTCATAAAAATTGTCTGTGGTGACGCAGTAACCCTGGTTCAGCAATGGCTCAATCAAAGAAAGAACTGAAGCTGTTGCCATTCCAAAACTGCTGAATCGATCGCTGAATTTGGTCCCTTTCCCGGTGTACAGGACTGAATTCCAGATCAATTGAGCACCAAATCCGCACATCGTCGGGCACAGTCGCAGGATCTTCGCTAAAATCGCTTTCTGCATCTGATGACAAACTTCCGTACGAGTCGCTGTCACTCAACTCCTCTGCAAGCGATTCTGTATCGCTGTCGCTGTTTTCCAACAGGTCATATAGCGATTTTGAGGTGGAGGCGCGCCTTTTTGATGCCATGGTCGCTGTGCAGTTTACAGACACAAAGTACAGTAAAACTGCAGACAAGGGCACTGGAGAAAGCACTGGGGGGCAATCTATGGTGACTTTATTTTATTTTCTATTGTAATCCAATAGGATTACATTGTATCAGTGTGTTTGTGCTTTATACTTTTTGAATTTACCGCCGGTTCTGCCCCCCTGCGTCGCGACGCTCGCAGGGAAGGGAATAAGTGGAACACAGTGCATCGGGCGGAAGATCCGGCCGCTGTACACTGCGGAAAAAATTGCGGGATCCCGGGGACAAGATAAGTCACCTCTTTCAGGATCCAGCGAGGCAATCCCGAGTGTGGCTCGAGGTTACCGCTTTAGGTACTAAAATCTCACCCCGAGCCACGATTGGGAATACCGCCAGGGAGGTTAAAGGTAGCATGGAAAACACTTTCAGCTAACAGTGCTGGAGAACTATCATTACAGGTCAGTTCTGTTTGTTCCCAGAGCTGATATTTATTTAGAGTCTAGAGCTCCTCTGCAAAATATACACTCCCTGGACACTTTATTAGGTACACCTTGCTAGCACCGGGTTGGACCACCTTTTGCCTTCAGAACTGCCATAATTCTTCATGGCATAGATTCAACAAGGCATTGGAAACATTCCTCAGAGATTTTGATCCATATTGACATGATAGCATGACGCAGTTGCTGCAGATTTGTCGGCTAATACTCTAGTCAAATTAGTCTACGTTCAGCTGAATAACCATGAAAAGTTAATACAGGTAACCCATGACCACTTACAGTATCAAACAAAATTCCCCTATGTCCTATAGCTTTCTGGATTGCATGCCACCACCTTTGACCACCTTGGATAGCTCCATTCACACATATGATCTCACCATAGACAAAGCCAAGTATCCTGGTACTATTATTTTTAGTTTTCTTCATTCAGTTGCAGTTACCTTGCAAACAGCTCTGTGGCAATCTCACTTTACATCAATTCTACTTATTTTATATCTTGTATTCCATTACCTGGGGGGAGGGTTTGTTTGTTTTCTTTGCTATATTCATTAATACTCCAGCTTTACTCTGCCTAGGTCTTTTATATTACTATGTATTTTTGAACCTTTTTATTTATATTGGTTTTGCGATACAGACCTGGGTTCACCTCCAGCAGAAAATTTATATTTCCATTTTCTGGGTGGCCACCATTCACTAAGGGGAGAAAGTTAATTTTGCATTTATGCACTTTAGTGTTTTTATGGGATGTGGGGGTTGCAATAATCTAATTTTGGTATATGTTTTTTATACTTTGTTAATTAAAGAATACACTTTTATCTGGGTAGTCATCTGTGAAATACTTTTTTAGTTTACCATGTCCAAAGCTTTGTAGGTTCTCAGAGGATAAAGCAGTGGGCACAATTAGAGTTAGAGGACTGGTGCCCTGTCTGTTTACCCTATAGCTTGCAAACCTGGCAAAGGCCATTACTGCAAATTCCTGGCCTTGGATTCACCAGGACCTGCACCTCCTATTTTAAAAGATAGGTAGGACACAGCTTTTTTGCTATATAACCATACTATTTCTACCCTGTATACCAAGCAACCAGGGGTACCCTTTGCTTTACATGTGGAAGAGACCAAGGCTACTGCACAGCTGTGCGGACCCATTAATGCAGCATTACTTTTCACATAAGCATTGTGAAGTGGAAATTGTAAAACTTTAAAAATGATTTTTAATAATTGTTTAGTTCATAGGTATTTATAGGGTAAAATGATTAATCCTAAATATTCCCTGCATATGATCATATACATGCATTTGTACAATTTCATCATATTTACCATGTTACGCCTATTGGGTCAAATGTAGTGATGAAGCTATGTATTTTGTTTAGGTGTCAGTCATCTCCCTGCAGCCTTGTAGTACATTCCACTTTACTTTTTATTAGTCCCTATTCTACCTGTCAGTTTTTTAGGTGTATAGGTGCAAGGGTCAGGTCTTTGTTAAAGTGTAACTTAAGTCTGTTATACTTACTTTCCTTCCAAAGATGTAAGCTACCTTGTCAGTCATCTTATGTATTTGGCATTTTTGGTCATTGTAATTGGTCTGCCCAGGATGATGTGCTTCCCATGAATGTGCACAGAAGTTAACTCATCTTTTCCCTGAGACATTAAAAAAAAAAACAGGCAGAAAATTAGCTTTTCTTCAATAAAAGCCTACCTGCCAACAATATTTCATTGTTAGGATATAGTTAAATTTTAAGAGCAGATAAACACTGATGTGGTTTGCTTCACTCACAAAAGTCACTTTTCAAGAACCCATTATCCAAGTGCACTGACACTTGCCCTGAGCAAGGTCTACCTAGAAAACATGGAGCACACTGGGTGCATAGTTGATTGTTATATGGACTATAAGTGGCATCTAGCCAGGGGGAGTCAGTACTGAAGGATGAGACAGAAGAAAAATCAGCAAGTGCTATAAAAGGTTGTTACCATGAGCCAGTGAGGACTTCACACAATATGGATGAACCCAATAATGGTCAAAGCATTTAGCAAATACGGTACATCAACCAAATCTAAATTGTATTTTCTGAGAAAGATTTCAGCAAACTAGGCCAGTAAGAATAAATACTCATACACATCTAAATTCACAAGAAAAGCTAATTGCCTGCATCCAGAACTGTCCTTTCTAAAAACTTTTCATATAAAAACATTTGTCGGAGATACTACTTCTATCACTTCTGTGACAATTAAAACCTATTGATGAGCACATCTCTTGGATGCTGCAGAATCATTCTACTAGGTATTAAAAATCTGTAAATAAATATTGCTAATTTGTTGGAAACCTGTGCAATCCCTGTTGCTAAAAGTATATCCGCTCTTCTTATATAGACACACATCCATGTTTAAAGGGGACTCTGTATATTTCTTTTGAGTTGGATCTGCATAAGTGCACTATGAGTCATAGTTCACTCACACTGTTAGCAGAGCAGAATACAGAATGTAAGCTCACTATCAACCTGTCTTTTAAAATAAGAGGAAATCTCAAGGCAACAAAGAAAACAATGAATGCTCATACAAGCAGATAGCCTTGTGCAATACTGTGCATTGCATGTGCATAGTCACCAGTTGTCAATGATACAAAGTGCTTAACCTGGCCAATTGCTCCCATGGCCCCAGGCCTGCATGGCAGAGAGTAATGTATCGTGAGTTCGTGACTACTGCCGAAAGTTATCCCCTGCTACGGGACCACCTCTGTTCCTGCCTGTACACAGAACCAGGTACATCTTACAGGCTGCAGGCTCTGGGCAAACAATAGCAAAACTAGCTGCCATAAGGAAACATCAGAAAAGCAAACATTAAAAGCTCAAGGTGAAGGAGCAGTAGCAAAGATGGCTGTAATAAGACATTATCTCACTATAATATTGAATGTAGCTCTGGGGACTTGTTACTGGTTGTCTCGCAATGATGCGGAAATGTTTACTCTTTAATGATAAATTCTTGTGAATTTTTTTCTTGTGCTTATTTAGTTTATTTATCCCATAAGCCCCGTGGACTATGGACCAGCCTGGAGGGGGCGGAGGGAATGTGCGGGCATTGTGGGACCACCTAATGCAACTGTTTTTAATAACCTTGGCTGTGGAATACATCCCCACTTTTCCCATCCCCTGAATGGTAAATATTTTACCATATATATGGAGATGTATTTCTAAATATTATGAAACATTCAATTATATTTTGCATACTGTACAAAGTCCTAAATATAATTTTTTGACATACAGTGGGTACGGAAAGTATTCAGACCCCCTCAAATGTTTCACTCTTTGTTATATTGCAGCCATTTGCTAAAATAATTTAAGTTCATTTTTTTTCCTCATTAATGTCCACACAGCACCGCATATTGAAAGAAAAACACAGAATTGTTGACATTTTTGCAGATTTATTAAAAAAAGAAAAACTGAAATATCACATGGTCCTAAGTATTTAGACCCTTTGCTCAGAATTTAGTAGAAGCACCCTTTTGATCTAATAGCCATGAGTCTTTTTGGGAAAGATGCAACAAGTTTTTCACACCTGGATTTGGGGATCCTCTGCCATTCCTCATTGCAGATTCTCTCCAGTTCTGTGAGGTTGGATGGTAAACATTGGTGGACAGCCATTTTTTAGGTCTCTCCAGAGATGCTCAATTGGGTTTAAGTCAGGGCTCCGGCTGGGCCATTCAAGAACAGTCACGGAGTTGTTGTGAAGCCACTCCTTTGTTATTTTAGCTGTGTGCTTAGGGTCATTGTCTTGTTGGAAAGTAAACCTTCGGCCCAGTCTGAGGTCCTGAGCACTCTGGAGAAGGTTTTTGTCCAGGATATCCCTGCACTTGGCCGCATTCCTCTTTCCCTTGATTGCAACCAGTCGTCCTGTCCCTGCAGCTGAAAAACACCCCCACAGCATGATGCTGCCACCACCATGCTTCACTGTTGGGACTGTATTGGACAGGTGATGAGCAGTGCCTGGTTTTCTCCACACGTACCGCTTAGAATTAAGGCCAAAAAGTTCTATCTTGGTCTCATCCGACCAGATAATCTTATTTCTCACCATCTTGGAGTCCTTCAGGTGTTTTTTAGCAAACTCCTTGCAGGCTTTCATGTGTCTTTCACTGAGGAGAGGCTTCCGTCGGGCCACTCTGCCATAAAGCCCCGACTGGTGGAGGTCTGCAGTGATGGTTGACTTTCTACCACCTTCTTCCATCTCCCAACTGCATCTCTGGAGCTCAGCCACAGTGATCTTTAGGTTCTTCTTTACCTCTCTCACCAAGGCTCTTCTCCCCCTGATAGCTCAGTTTGGTCGGACGGCCAGCTCTAGGAAGGGTTCCGGTCATCCCAAACGTCTTCCTTTTAAGGATTATGGAGGCCACTGTGCTCTTAGGAACCTTAAGTGCAGCAGAATTTTTTGTAACCTTGGCCAGATCTGTGCCTTGTCACAATTCTGTCTCTGAGCTCTTCAGGCAGTTCATTTGACCTCATGATTCTCATTTGCTCTGACATGCACTGTGAGCTATAATGTCTTATATAGACAGGTGTGTGGATTTCCAATCAAGTCCAATCAGTATAATAAAACACAGCTGGACTCAAATGAAGGTGTAGAACCATCTCAAGGATGATCAGAAGAAATGGACAGCACCTGAGTTAAATATATGAGTGTCACAGCGAAAGGTCTGAATACTGACCATGTGATATTTCAGTTTTTCTTTTTTAATAAATCTGCAAAAATGTCAACAATTCTGTGTTTTTCTGTCAATATGGGGTACTGTGTGTACATTAATGAGGAAAAAAATGAACTTAAGTGATTTTAGCAAATGGCTGCAATATAACAAAGAGTGAAACATTTAAGGGGGTCTGAATACTTTCCGTACCCACTGTATCTCTTTAGAATAAAAAAATCCCCCTGAAGAAGACCAGAACTGAAAGGTCGAAATGTGGATAGCAATGTAATGTAATTATAATGTACTGTATATACTCGAGTATAAGCCGAGTTTTTCAGCACATTTTTTGTGCTGAAAATGCCCCCCTCGGCTTATACTCGAGTCACCTTTTTTGCGCCTAATCTCCCGGACTTTGGGGACCCGGTACTGGCCGGCCGTAGGTCCCCTGGACCCCAAACTTGGCACACATTCTACAAGTGTGCAAAGTTTGTTGTCCAGGGGACCTACAGCCAGGGAGCACTGATTTTTCAAAGCTGGGCACCCCTTCCATAGACCCCCATGTTAAATGGTAATTTCTCTGGTGACTTTGGGGACCCGGTACTGGCCGGTCTTAGGTCCCCTGGACCCCTAATTTGTCACACCTGTAGCTCCATTGCTCCTCTACAAGTGTGCAACGTTTGTTGTCTGGGGGACCTACGTCTGGGGAGCACCAATTTTTCAAAGCCGTGCACCCCTTCGATAGACTCCCATGTTAAACATCAGTCTAGTCATGGACACAGTGAGGCATGGACACAGTGAGGCATGGACACAGTGAGGCATGCAGATGGACACCCTAGGCTTATACTCGAGTCAATACGTGGTAAAATTAGGTGCCTCGGCTTATATTCGGGTTGGCTTATACTCGAGTATATAAGGTACTTGTAAAAAGCTATCGCTTTAGCGACAATGCTTGAAAATGTATTATTTTCAGTCAATAGAAAGGTATAGTAGAACCCTAAGGCATAATTCACACAGGTTTACCAATCCATACAACCAATATGAAGGGCGATCTTCACCCACATGGAATGCACAGTTGTCTGAGTTCTGATCCAATGCTAGGACCCACACAGATATACACTCCAGAATGCACTTGAAGATCCATGCAGGTCCATGCTGCTAGCCATTTGTCATTTATTTGAACAGGCTGCCTGCACCTAGCTGTATGGAACACCTGTGCATTCCATGTGGGTGCAAACAGCCCTTTGCACAGGTGCATGGATAGATATGCCTGTGTGAATAAAGCCTTAACCATAAAAGTATTTAAAAGCCATGAATTCCACAATAATTATCTGCCATGATTACATAATATTTACCCCAACTGAGTACAGTACCTTGTTTAACATACCGTATATACTCGAGTATAATCTGACCCGAGTATATACGGTAACTGACCAACCAGGATCTCCTTGGTGCACTGTTTGCCATGAGCGATGGTATATGTTGTTGTTAGTGTCGCCAACCAGAATTTATATTTGAAATTTATTGTACAATGGAATTCTTTCTTTGTCAGAATAAAATATTTTTTACTAATTACTGTTCTAGAAATATTTTGCTGCTAAAAAAAACCCTGGGGAAACTCGTCCACTTCTTTGCATTTATCCCATAATAATTAGTCAGATCCCTTTTCTTTCAATACAAATGTTTAATCCATTGTGTTAATTACTATTTATTCACATTCATAACATTTCTATGGAACACTGTACATTATATGCCTTCTTTGTCTGTGTTTTGTGAAACAGCAAACAAACCAGTTGTTGGGAGGGTAAGGTATAATTCCAATGCCTGCTAGACATTTCAGAGGCTGCTAGGGTTTTTTTGTGCAGTTAGCCATTGCTGTCCCTCAGACACCAGTGATATTTTCAACTCTCTGTAATGCCGCGTACACACGATCGGTTTTTCCGATGAAAAAAGACCGATGGACTTTTTTCATCTGAAAAAACGATCGTGTGTGGGCCCCATTGGTCTTTTTTCCATTTGTGTAAAAAAATAGAACATGTTTTAAATTTTACCGATGGAAAAAAAAACGATAGCAAATTACGATTGTCTGTGGGGAACTCCAACCGAGAAAAATCCACGCATGCTCAGAATCAAGTCGACGCATGCTCAGAAGCATTGAACTTCATTTTTCTCGGCTCGTCGGAGTGTTTTACGTCACGGCGTTTTGGACGGTTGGAATTTTGTCTGATGGTGTGTAGGCAAGACTGATGAAAGTCAGCTTCGTCGGAATTCCAATGGAAAATTCCATTGGATTTTATTCCATCGGAAATCCAATCGTGTGTACAGGGAATAAGGGGGGATTCTTCCCACTAACCACAAATCTAAGAAATTATTCCCAAAGACCCCTAGTGTAAGGATGGAGGGGGAAGAGCTTCTCTCACTGACCACCAAACTCCAGAAGCTACTCCAAGAGCAGACCTTTTGGATACAACCTAAACAACATAAAATGAATACAACATCTATACCTACTATCAGTGGACTGGAATCCAATCCAGAATCCCAAGGTATCTCTTGTGTTAATGCTGACCTGAACTGAAAATGTGGATATAACAGAGGAACTTGGAATCATCAATTTGTCAAATCATAAACTTTCCAAACCAGAAATAACAGTCCTCTCCAAAGGCCTCACATTATGCCCAAGCACCAAATTGGATAACATACAGTTATTGTCAGATATGGAGGAATTCTTCAGGAGACTAATGCTCAAAGAATATTTTCACAGTAATGAAAGGAATCCTAGGACAATGGAGTGCAGCAAAAAGAAAAGCAACTTCACACCTCCACAAGGACAAAACCCCAAAACGGATACCTATATTAACAGCTTCAGACTCTGAGTTACATCCTTAATATCCATCCAGCAAAATAAAATTGTATACAATCTTTCACCATGGGAGTGAAGGGCTATACACAATTTATGACCCGACCCAGGATTTTACTAAGCAATTAAAGGTCTCATTAAAACAATACCAGCTTACCTACAATCAGAATTTATCAATGTGATACTGGTTAATCCAAAATTGGGGACTTCTACATGCTGCCCTAAATTTACAAAACCAGAAAATACAGGCAGACCCATCATAATCTTCTAGATTCTAACCGTTAGTCATGAAAACTCAGAGTTTCCTGCAAGACACAACTGATTTTCTGAATAAGCTTAACAATGTACAACAATTACCACTAAATACACTTCTAGTCACTATGGATGTAGAATCTCTGTACAGTAACATCCATCACAAGGATGGGTTGGGTTGTCACAGATTCTTATTTCCTCACCAAACCACAAATACACTACTGAGGATGTTACACAGCTTATTAAATTCATTCTTACACACAACTACTTTGCTTTCAATGATATCTATCTTCAGTGTATGGGTACTGCTATGGGAAGTAAAATGGCATCCCAATATACAAAATAATTTATGCCTGACCTGGAGAACAAATTCCCGAAGAGCATACAACTAAAGCCGTACAGATACTGTCATTACAGTATATTGATGATATTTTCATCATATGGACAGAAGATGAAGAAAATCTAAAACAGTTTTACTCACAGGTCAACCTAATGCATCCATCAATCAAACTAAAAGCATTATTCAAACACACATGTCAGCTTCCTAGACACAGAGATGAAAGGCTTCACACATCAATATACAGGAAACCTACTGGAAGATGCAACTATCTCCATAGTTCCAGTTTAACCCCCAACACACTAAACGGGCATTCATACACAGCCAGGCCATCAGATCAGTAGTGTATTTAGGTTTTGTGCTGCCCTAGGCCTGACTAAACTCGTGCACCCCCTAATTTAAATATGACCCACCCCTTCCTGTTGCGGCCACACCCCTTTCTGTTTAAGACCCGCCCTGAATTTTTCGAGTGGGGACACTAGTTCTGAGGGCCTGGGGGGGCAATGGATTTCCTTAATTTGCATAGATTTCCTCTCACTTCCTGTTTGGCTATGGGACAGGAAGTGAAGGGAAATCTTTGCAATGGGACAGGGATGGTAAAAAATAAACTGACAGGGGCTATAACCCTCCCTTACTCTATCCAAAATGAATAAAAAAAGTGTTGCCTACAGTTCTTCCTCAAGCACAAATTTCTGATAATTTTATGGAGAGGACTAAGAAGATATAACCATGCCAATGGTGCAGCAGAAAACATATAGCACAGTGAGAAAGGTTTATGGCCCAGGATGACAGGACAGTCAAAATTAAGAAGCGGCGCCCTCCCCCCACCCCCACAGCCCACAGTTGCGGAATGCTGACCGTCCGCATACTGGAAGCAGTGCGGCCGCTTTATGGAGGGGCTAGACTAATTTGCCTCTCAGCCCAGTCCCCCCCCCATGAAGTGTAGCGCAAGCCGGTCTTTGCGTGCTGCCCCCCGGCAAAGTGCTGCCTTAGGCCTGGGCCTTGTTGGCCTAGGCCAGGATACAGCATTGCATCACATAGCATAAAATATGTTTAGAAGACAGAGATAAACATCTCAGAACACTAGCAGATTCCTTCCATAAGAAAGGTTACAAGGACAAAAACTGTGTACCTCTAGTAACCACATACAATCCAGCACTAGAATAGATAAGAAAGATAATTAAAGATTTACAACCCATCACACCAGAGGATGAAACTCTGAAAGAAATATTCCAACAACCCCCAATACTGGCATTCAGACAACCACCCAACCTCAGACATAAACTAATCAGCAGGAAACATCGTACTGATCATGAAGTCACAAATAATGAAAGCAAACCCTGCAATAAAAATACTGAAAACTGTGCAACCAAATCAATTAATCTAAAAGTGTCACACAACAAGACAGAAGTTACAAACAAGGATGAATTTGCACAGACACACCATCAAGAAGCATAAAAAAGATGCTGGGACATAATTTCTCACAATCGGACCACACTATGGAAAACCTCAATGTCTTAGTCCTAATTTCAAAACTATTTAGTAAAGGAAAACTTTTGAACTAAGAATAATAGTTCTATTTGACACAAAAAAAAACGGCCTAAACTTAACTATTGGTTTTCCTACTTTTTGACGTCGCTTTTGCCCTGCAATGATATGGAGCATGGTGGGGGCCATCTTCCCCTCACTCAGCTCCATACCACACACGAGAGCGGACGCGATCCCCTCCGCCGCTGCTGGCGGCACCGGAGCGCGGCAGGAAGGGGGGCCCTCTCCCGCCACCTATAAAAGTGATCTTGCAGCGAATCCGCCGCAGAGACCACTATTATCTGAAAGCAGACCGCCCACTGAAGAAGAAGATACTAGGGTTATGGTAACTAGCTGCTGCCATAACAATGATATTTCTCTTCAAACCGCCAACGTATAACGATGGTGGGCACTCCGTAAGCGGTTAAAACAGTTTATTGATATTATTTATTTGAATGTTGAAAATGTGACCAGCAGCAGAGGGCTAGAAGCTCCTTCTGTCTATGTTTTCCTACAGACAGGCTGGGAAAGATCTGGGTCATGTAACGGCTGTATATTAATTAGGAAAACTGTACTTTTTTAACAATCATATTTAAAAAAAAAAAAAAGAAAAAAGGTACTTTTTGTAAAATAAATACAGCGCCATCATTCACATACAGGAATAGAAAGGACAATGCAAGGGTGTGTTTAGTTTCACTTTAAAATAATCGTAAGAGACACAACCATGGTATATTGATATTTTAGAATGATTGATGTAAAAAAAAGTTTGTTGTCACTTTGATGTCATGAGAACTGTAGATATAATAATTAGCAGTGGTTCTCTGAGACCTGAAAGTCATTGTAAGGGTTCCTTGAGAAAAGGCTGATAAATCTGTACTAAGGCAACTAATTATGTAGGCAAGATAGGGCTATGCTGCTCAATATAGGGGAGGGGGGTTCCTCTGAGTGCTGCAGCACACTATTGTAAACCACCCCCCTTCCCTGTCATCCAATACAATACTATCTATGGTAGATGTATCTAAATTATGCTACTGACTGTGGAGATGGTATACCATAGCTCCCAACTGTCCCTGATTTCGAGGGACTGTCCCTCTTTTCCTCTAATTTGTCCCTCATTTTTGTCTGATCTATATAGTTGTATAAAAATGCACTTTTTACCTTTAAAAAAGTGTTTCCCAGTGCTAAACCTTTCATGCAAATTCTAAATTGCTGCATCTGTAAATTTTAAAAGCCAATAAAGGAATAGTAGTGGTATTGTGGATTTAATTAACCTTTTTTAGGTTAATTCTCCTTTAAGGGGGTGTGAGAGGGGGCGTGTCTTATGCCTACATAGGTTTGCTAGTAAGTAAGCCCTTATTCCCATCACAAAATGTTGGGAGGTATGGTTATACTACTACTTTGATAGTTTTGTTATGTGCGTAGCATGTACAGGCCAAAAGTTTTTTTCCAAAATCCCTTATTAATTTTCCAATAGAAAAACATGTTACAACATATACTTTCAACTTTCCCACTCTTGCAGGAGCTTTCACATAACTTTTCCTAATATTGATTATAACAAATAAAAACATTCATTCTTTCCCCTAAACCTTTGTGTTGATGGTGTGGTTTGTTGTTCCCCTTCCTATCCAACATCACATTACTTTCTTTCTTATTATTCTAGCTGTTCATTCTTTAGGTTTTCCAGAAGTCGTTGTAGGTTTCACTATCCAGCTTGCCGAAACCCTCACATATTTTTCCTCACATCCTCTATTACATTATGTTTCTCCATACAGCGGCAAGTTGTCATTTACTAAGTATTTCCAAAAGGCTGATGTGGGAGCTTCTTTTTTTTTTTCCAATTTAGTACTATTGCCTTTCTCGCATAGAAAAGCAACAGACTTACTTATGTTCTCTTTGCCCTAGTAGGGATGTAATTTCCTACCAAACCCAAAAGACAGATCTCTGCATCCTGTTCTAAAACCACTGATGTAACTGTAGTGATTACCCTTATAACCTCTCTCCAAAATACCGCTATAGCAGAACAAGACCAGAATATATGGATAAAATCTTCTGGAGTATACCCAGGGCTGATCCCTGGGTATCTTCTACATATTACAATGTAATAATATAAATAATGTGCTTTACTCACCCTGACACCATAACAACCATGGTGCCGGGATGATTGAATTGCTAACACCAGGTGTTTGGAGAATCTTGATCTGCTGATTGTTAAACTTTCTGGAATACTCATATTTCTATTGCGGTGTAGGATCTGGGCCTGCTGTCTCTCTCTCTCTCTCTCTCTCTCTCCAGACTCTAACCACACCCCTTTGAGTCACGCCCCTTTAAGCCACGTTCAATATTACGCTTAAACAACGCCCATTATTCACGGGTCAGGTAGAAGGCCCCTTTTGCAGAATTTTGCTAAGGGCCCCAGGGAGGTCAGGATCGGCACTGAGTATACCCACATCTCCCTGGGAGGTGTTTCTAACTGGGGGGATGGGACTGACTGAAGGAGGAGAGAGATCTCTGTTCCTAATCACTAGGAACAGCAGATCTGTCTCTCCTCCCCTGTCAGAATGGGGATCTGTCTGTTTACATTGACAGATCCCCGTTCTGGCTCTCTGTGGAGCGATCGCGGGTGGCCGGCTGACATCGCGGCCACACACAGGTCCTTTTATACTCCTATATAAATGTATGGAGCCATGACAGGTCCTCTTTATACTTCTACATACATGTATAGAGCCATGACAGGTCCTCTTTATTTTCGTATATACATGTATAGAGCCAGGACAAGTCCTCTTTATGCTTATATATATATATATATACACACGTATAGTGCCATGACCGTTATACTTCTACATACATGTATAGAGCCATGACAGGTCCTCTTTATTTTCCTACATACATGTATAGAGCCATGACAGGTCCTCCTTATACTCCTATACATGAATAGAGCCATGACAGGTCCTCTTTATTCAGCTACATGCATGTATAGAGCCATGACAGATCCTCTTAAGTTATCATGATATAAAATTATATCCTTTTGGTGGGCGTAATTTTTTTTTTGGGGGGGCAGCATTTAATTCTTGGTACCAGGCAGCACAATGTCTTAGGCCGGCTACTGGGGGGGGACACCTGAAATGTAAGGAAGCACTCCACTGGCTGGGGACACCTGAGATGTAAGGAGGCACTCTGCTGGCTGGGGACACCTGAGATGTAAGGAGGCACTCCGCTGGCTGGGGACACCTGAGATGTAAGGAGGCACTCCGCTGGCTGGGGACACCTGAGATGTAAGGAAGCACTCCGCTGTCTGGGGACACCTGAGATGTAAGGAAGCACTCCGCTGGCTGGGGACACCTGAGATGTAAGGAAGCACTCCGCTGGCTGGGGACACCTGAGATGTAAGGAGGCACTCCGCTGGGGACACCTGAGATGTAAGGAGGCACTCCGCTGGGGACACCTGAAATGTAAGGAGGCACTCCGCTGGCTGGGGACACCTGAGATGTAAGGAGGCACTCCGCTGGGGACACCTGCGATGTAAGGAGGCACTCCGCTGGGGACACCTGAGATGTAAGGAGGCACTTTGCTGGGGACACCTGAGATGTAAGGAGGCACTCCGCTGGGGACACCTGAGATGTAAGAAGGCACTCCGCTGGGGACACCTGAGATGTAAGGAGGCACTCCACTGGGGACACCTGAGATGTAAGGAGGCACTCCGCTGGGGACTGCTGAGATGTAAGTAGGCACACCGCTGGGGACTGCTGAGATGTAAGGAGGCACTCCACTGGCTGGGGACACCTGAAATTTAAGGAGGCACTCCGCTGGCTGGGGACAGTGACATCAGGGTTCCCACTGATTCTGCATTATGGTGAGTTGAATGATTTCATTTTATATTACAATGTAATAATAGAAATAATGCGCTTTACTCACCCTGACACCATAACAACCATGGTGACGGGATGATTGAATTGCTAACA
The DNA here is from genome assembly GCA_029206835.1 of Rana muscosa. Classification (NCBI taxonomy): domain Eukaryota; kingdom Metazoa; phylum Chordata; class Amphibia; order Anura; family Ranidae; genus Rana; species Rana muscosa. Next base: position 19,286,789 of record JARGYO010005626.1, read on the forward strand.
CCAGGTGTTTGGAGAATCTTGATCTGCTGATTGTTAAACTTTCTGGAATACTCATATTTCTATTGCGGTGTAGGATCTGGGCCTGCTGTCTCTCTCTCTCTCCAGACTCTAACCACACCCCTTTGAGTCACGCCCCTTTAAGCCACGTTCAATATTACGCTTAAACAACGCCCATTATTCACGGGTCAGGAAGAAGGCCCCTTTGCAGAATTTTGCTAAGGGCCCCAGGGAGGTCAGGATCGGCACTGAGTATACCCACATCTCCAACAACTCTAAAGGTTCAATGGGCACATTCTATATAATCTATAAGGTGTATAATATATTCTATGTGTTATCTTGAATTGTATAAGCTTGTCTCGAAGTAAGGCCGAAAGGTTTAGTGAGAACTATTTAGGTCACCTCTTAAAAACATACACATTTTGCTTTATGTACAATCCCTTTATCTGTTAAGACAGCTCTGCCATGCAGTACAGAATCTCAGCATCAGGGATCGCCACTTTAATATTTGCCCATGGGCCCATTTTGTCTGAAACCAGCTCTGCCAGAGACTAAAGCAGAAGTTGAGATGAGTGTACAGTGGTATGGATAAGCTCTTTTAGTACCTTCAACCTACGTTCTTTTTAATTGAGTTTAGCTATCTGCGAAGTCTGCCGTTGAGAGAGCATATTCTTTACATATAGAATTGGCACAGTCTAGTAGATTTGCTGCCACCTAGCAAAACGGTCAAAATAGAATATTAAACAGAAATACCAGACAACAAGTGAAAGCATTACTAAAGCTTCTAAGGTTAAACGGTAAATAGAAAAACGATGTAGAAAGCTCACTCAGTTTACCTTGATTTGTTTTCTTTAGCATCTCCTTTAGAATAAGTATGTCATGTAGTTCAGGAGACTTAAGCCCTGTACACACGATCAGATATCCTATGGATTTTCGTCTGATGGATTTGTCCATCAGAAATCTGATGAAACTGTTTTCCATCAGTCTTGCCCACACACCATCAGTCAAAAAACCAACCGTTCCAAACGTGGTGACGTAAAACACTCCGATGAGCTGAGAAAAATGAAATTCAATGCTACTGAGCATGTGTCGACTTGATTCTGAGCATGCTTGGGTTTTTTATCTGATGGATTTCCCCACAGACGATCGGAAATTGCCATCAGTTTTTTATCCATCAGATAATTTTAAAACATGTTCTATTTTTTAAAACTGATGGAAAAAAGACTGATGGGTCCCATACACGATCGGTTTGTCTGATGAAAACAATCCATCAGACGGTTTTCATCAGTCAAACTGATCGTGTGTACAGGGCTTTACTGTGTCAACAGGTAGGACAGCTGAGTAACAGGTGGCACAAATCCTGAAGCAATGCAATGCCTAGGAGCGAAGTTCACAGGTAGGTGGTCTGAGCAGACAGCAGACAACAGTAGAGGCAGAGACAAGGCATACTGTCAAAATTGAAATAAAACAAGATTCCAACAAAATACAAAATACAGGAGTGATTCTGAATAGTACAGAGAGAGACAGAAGTCAAATAGAAACTATTAATCAGGCACAGGCTGAATGTCCAGCAGTCTATTTAATTACTTCTGTTTGGGGCAAATAGATATAAATAAAAAAGTAGGAGGGAAATAGGCGTAAACTTTCTATTCTCATGTTTTTCTGTATCGCAGTCACAATAAAACTTCTAAGGCAGATTTAAATTTAGTTGATGTCTGTAGGAAATTTCTTAGTGCTTGTATTACTTGTTAACATCAAACTTTTTGTGTGTGAGAGGCAGTAAAGTGGTTGTTGCAGCACCACCAGCAGGAATGTTCCAGGATCACTGTGTAGCAAGGTGTAACCATTGCAAGCATCGTTAAGGACTGCAATCTGTGCTGTGTATATAACTACTTCCCTACCGCCCATAGTCATATGACGTCCACAGATGGGATCTCCCATCCTGGGTGGACGTCATATGATGTCCTCGGCTTTTAGGGGGGATTTCTGAATGATGCCTGCAGCTAGAGGCATCATTCAGATATCCTTTTTTTGGGCCAGCGATTCTGCGCACCATAAGAACAATCATAGCGGCGGTTCCACCGCTTGATCGTTCTTTTTTTGTAACATCCAGTTTATTGAGAAAAAGAAAAGAAATTCTATTGGGGAGTCGCAGCTCCCTGATAACATTTAGTTAAGCATCAGATAGGCAGTACATGAAACAATATAAACTTCTTCAGCAAAAAGGAAACATTAACTGGGGTCAAATGGAAACCTTGAGATGTCAGTTAGCGCATCCATGTATATGCCGTAGTCAACATAAGTATAGAAAGGAAAAAGGAGAACATCATTTGTGTGCTTATAAACAAAACTTAGATATAGTAATAACAAGGTAGGGGGATAGGAAAAAGAGTAGGGGGGGGGGGGGTTAGAATAGGGAGATAGAGATTCTATGCTTTGTAGATATTAGGTTGTACATTTATTTAAAGTACTATTATATACTCAAATAAAAATATGGAAAATGACCCAACGCACTCAAAAGAAATAAGGGCATGCTTCCATCCCTAGATCAATATATATAGAGTGGGGGAAGAAAGTGGGACTTTAAATGAAGCATGTCCTTGTAAATTAAAACTAAAAAAAGAATATGAATTAAATATTTGAATTTAATTAAATGCCATAAACCCATAGGGGTTGTCCATAATAGAATAGGTGCAAACATTCATTTGTATACCACAAAACAATATAGGCAATCATACATGATTTACAGGAGGATTATGGTATTAAATGTTATGCTAGTGATCCCAGAACATAATTAAGGCAATTGATATACACGTAGATACAGAAGTTACAAAATCAGAACAAAAAACAGAAAAACAAAATGAATGGAGATTCATGATTAAAAGGCGAAGGCTGAGCTGATCATCGTAGATTTGCAACCAGATAGTGCAAAAATAAACTGGGCTGAACATCATTAGTTGAAAACCCGACGTGTTTCTTGGCTTCTACCAATCATCAGGGGTATGATGTATAGTTGTATAAGCTATAAAGATTAGAAAATAGATGGGTAATAGTTGGTAATCAGGCTTAATATTAAAATTATAATTGAGAATAGAGGATTTTACAGGGGGGGGGCCATAAAATGAAAATACTCACAGAGCAGCCCGTGAGTGGGATCCAGGTCTGGCAGCAGATATTGTGGTTATCCAGATATGCTATCTTACCCGGGGTTGAGGCGGGGATAAAAACTCTGCCTCCTGCAAGCCAATTAGGCACAAGGCTAAGGGCAGGCATGGCAGCCAGATTATTTTGGTGCGGACTAAAGGTGAATGTGCAACCAAATCTGAAATATGAAAAAAATATAGGAGCGTTAGGATAGGAACTGCTAGGTGAATGAAGGTGTTTGCATGAAGTGTAATATAGCATATATCCATTAGATATATGAGCAATGAAAAATGATGCAGTCTATGTGTAAATGAACAGAGAAAGTGTGTGTTATGTAAACAAATTAGTGAGTATGTGATGTGTAAAAAATACCTATTGATGGCGCAGTGTTGAGTATGGAGGTCCTTCAATCATCAAGGGACGTGAAAAATTACCTGTTGGTGGCACAGTGTTGAATATGAAGGTCCTTCAATCATGGAGGGACGTGAAGGAATTAGCTGCCAATCTGACCCCGCTAAGTACCCATGGTCCGGGGCGAATCCCCGCCAACGTCATGTTAGGACGTCATAATCTGGCTGCCATGCTTGCCCTTAGCCTTGTGCCTAATTGGTCCGCAGGAGGCAGAGTTTTTATCCCCGCCTCAACCCCGGGTAAGATAGCATATCTGGATCACCACAATATCTGCTGCCAGACCTGGATCCCACTCACGGGCTGCTCTGTGAGTATTTTCATTTTATGGCCCCCCCCTGTAAGATCCTCTATTCTCAATTATAATTTTAATATTAAGCCTGATTACCAACTATTACCCATCTATTTTCTAATCTTTATAGCTTATTCAACTATACATCATACCCCTGATGATTGGTAAAAGCCAAGAAACGCTTCTGGTTTTAAACTCATGATGTTCAGCCCAGTTTATTTCTGCACTATCTGGTTGCAAATCTACGATGATCATGAATCTCCATTCATTTTGTTTTTCTGTTTTTTGTTCTGATTTTGTAACTTCTGTATCTACGTGTATATCAATTGCCTTAATTATGTTCTGGGATCACTAGCATAACATTTAATACCATAATCCTCCTGTAAATCATGTATGATTGCCTATATTGTTTTGTTCTATTATATACTGTCGCCTCTATGGCGATATACGGATCGGGGGGGATTGGGTCGATTCAGATCTAGGGGGGGGGAGGGTAGGATGCTCAGCCCACCGCCAGCATATCATCATAAGCTTGGGTGGTTTTGAACACAAACCAGGGGGACCAAGTTTCAAAGAATCTGTCAGTGTTGTCAGTGGACTGGGCCATCGTCTCCTCCATGTCGCAGATCTCGGTTATTCTGAACAACCAATCTCTGATTGAGGGAACTCTGGATGATTTCCAGAAGAGTGGAATGAGCGCTTTAGCAGCGTTTAAAAGGTGTCTAGATAAAGAGCTTTTGTATCTCTGATAGGATACATCCGAGATATGCAGCAGACAACATGCCTCATCAAGTTTCAACCTGGTTTCTGTGATTACAAGTATCGCCTCACGGACTGCATTCCAGTAAGGAGTAATCAGAGGACATTGCCACCATATGTGGAACAATGTACCCCTATCCCTCTTGCATCTCCAACATGTGTCTGGCGTCTGAGGGAACCAGGCGTGCAATTTCTCAGGTGTAGCGTACCAGTGTGTTAGTAGTTTGTAAGCCGTTTCTTGTATTCTGGAGATGAGGGAACATTTGTGGGCAAAAATACAAGCTCTCTTCCACTGTTTGTCTGAGATAGGCCTATTCAAAGCCTGCGACCAGCTCTCTCTGAATCTGTCATCTCCACGGACCGGTTGGTCTCGTAACCAAGCGTATGAAATTGAGGTGGCTTTTTGGAGGGGTTCACCCGCCAGGCACACTGACTTCAATTCCGTAAGGGTTCTGCTAAAGTTATTTCTCCTGAAAGGGTGATTTAAATAGCTCCTCATTTGAAAATATGTCCATAGTGGCAAGTCAGGTGTGTTGTTATCCATTCTAAGTTGTCTGAGGTCTTTGAAGGTCTTGTTGTGGAAGCAGTCATTAGCAAGTAATGGGTTGATGGAGTTTGCTGGGTGTAGGAAATGGTTCTGTACCCCTGGAAGAAAGTCAGGGTTGTTAAACAAAGGTGATAATGGACTTAGTGGTGTGGAAATGTTGGTCTGTCTAGTTAGTCGATGAAAAATTCCCAGTGTGGTACCTATCAAGGGGTGTGCTTTTAGGGGCGAGGGATAGCTGGACCATGGAATCCATGGGGAGAATCGTAGGGGTGTGGGGCTTAGTTCATTCTCTACTAGTATCCAATCCTAAATTTACTGTGGCAATGCCAATCAATAATTCTAGTGATGTGGGCCGCATAGTAGTAGTTTTTGAAGTCAGGTATACCCATTCCTCCTTTAAATTTGGACAAAGCTAGTAGCTTAGATTTGATTCTGGGGGGTTTGTGTGCCCAAATAAATTTTAATTGGACTGATGAAATGGCCTTAAAGAAACTCTGATGCCGCGAACGATAGTTTTTCATGCCATTTTTTTTACCAACGTTTTTCACGTCGTTTTTTTTCATGTTTCCTCTCAAGCCTGTCTTGCGTACACACGATCATTTTAAAAAACGTTCAAGCAAAGCGCAGTGCCGTACACCACGTACAACGGCACTATAAAGGGGAAGTTCCGTTCTAATGACGCCACCCTTTGGGACGCTTTTGCTAATTTCGTGTTACTGAGTGTTAGTAAAAGTTTGGTGAGAGACGATTTGCGCTTTTCAGTCTTCATGCTTTGAAGATCGTTTTGTGGAGTTCAGTTTGTGCCTGTGGGTTCGTATCTGTCTTGCAGTGCTTGTAGTCAGTTCGTATCTGTTTATTCAGTGCGTTCTTGTCTGCTCGTTCCTGTTTTTCAGCTTGTTCTTCATAGGCCTTGCTGTTCTTCCGTGCGTTCTTCTAGTTCGTTCTGAGCTGCCGACCGTTATCTAGCCATGTTGCAGCTACGTACTCGTCGTAGAGTTCGTGCTGTAGTTGGTGCCGGGGTTCATGCTGTATCCCGACTCCAGGCCATGAACAGGGTGAGGAGGAGTTCATGGACCAAGAATTGGTTGCTCCAGCGGCACCAGTTCTGTCATATGCCTTTGTTGCGGGAGATCAGGGAGAATAATCCTGAGGACTACAGGAATTTTCTCAGGATGTCTGACCCCGTATTTCAGCATCTGTTGGCTTTGGTGTCCCCCTACATTACCAGGCAGGACACTGTTATGCGTGAAGCCATCAGTGCTGAGCAGAGGCTCATTGCCACGTTGCGATACTTGGCGACTGGGAGAAGCCTGCAGGACCTAAAGTTCTCCACAGGCATATCCCCCCAGGCTCTGGTTATCATTATACCAGAGACGTGTTCTGCCATCCTTCAAGTTTTGCAGGAGGACTATATTAAGGTAAGTGTTCTTATTTCAAACATCACATTGCATGTATTTCTTTGTTTAATTTTTTTTTGGGGGTTTATTAGCAGTCCCTAATTCCCATGATTCTTAGCTGCAGGGAATGTCCCCTTTCTCCACATGGTTATTTATTTTTGGGAATGTTTTTATTAGGCCTACATTTAAATTTGCCTTACCTAACCTCTCCAGCATGCTATCCTGGGGCCATACCCACCTTGCCTAGTCATTTCCATGTATTTTAATCTATGCTCCATCGTAGTGCTTTACCCTAAACGCCCCCTAAAGATTGCCTAGGAATGTAACATTTTTCAATAATTCATACAGAGTGCTACAACCTACATTTGTGATCTCCCCAACTCATCTTCAACCCCCCCCCCATTTTTTTTGGGGGGTTTGTTTTTGGTTTGTTGTTTCTTACTAATAATGTTTTAATTTTTCGGTTTCTCCCAATGTTGGCCATGAATGGTTTTCTTAAATCTGCTTTCAATGTTTCTGTCTCAAAGTATTAATTTTTTTTTATTTAATTCCACAGTTCCCTTCTACGCCACATCAATGGCAGGATGTGGCATCTGAGTTTGTCCAACGATGGAACTTTCCGAACTGTGGAGGGGCCATCGACGGCAAACATGTTCGGGTCGTCCCACCACCCCATTCGGGATCCTTTTATTATAAGTATAAGGGGTTCCACAGCATCGTCATGATGGCAGTGGTGTCGGCCACCTACGAATTCCTCTATGTGGACGTTGGCAAGAATGGCAGGATGTCTGATGGAGGAGTCTTTGCACAGACGGAGTTTGGGGAACGGCTCCTTTTGGATCAGCTGGCCTTGCCACCAGCAGAGCAGAATGTGGAGGGACTCCCATTTGTCTTTGTGGCGGATGAGGCGTTTGGCCTGGGTCCCCATTTGATGAGGCCATTCCCGCAACGCACCCTCACCCCTGAGAGGAGGGTGTTCAACTATCGGCTGGCCAGAGCAAGAAGGGTGGTGGAAAATGCCTTTGGCATCATGGCCAGCCGATTCCGCCTGTTCCTCACCTCCATCCACCTTGCCCCTTACAAATGGAACCATGTTGTAATGGCTTGTTGTGTGCTCCATAATTATCTCAGGGTGCATTCAAGCAATTATCTGACTTTGACTGGGCCTGAGGCCTCATTATTTGAAGCGGAAAATCTTGTGGCCCTGGAAGCTGGCCGTCCAGGCTTGGCCCCCCAAACCGGACATGAGGTCCGTCAACAATATGTTGATTATTTTGTGGGTAGGGGGGCCATTGATATGCCTGATGAATTTTAACCTTATTATTTTTAAAAATAAAACCTTTTTTTGAGAAAATATTGTTTAGGTGTTTTCATTTAATATTCTTTTAGGTTTCTCGTCGGTTTACCTAATGCACTTGTATTGCCATGTGTATTTTGCATTCTTAATTAGCCTTCATTGTCAGTGTAAACACAAAACATTGTTTAGTTCACTTTGCACAACATTTACATAATGAGCCACAAATTCTGGTTAAGAAAATACCTTTTTTAATTATTTTTGAGGAAACTTCCTTTGAAGTGTAGATGTTATTAAAATATTTTTGGGGTTAAAACGCATGAACAGCCATGCCTAAAAAAAATAACAAATAAAAAAACGTGAAAATGTAAACATGTACTATTCATTATCAAGCTTAAAACAAAAACAAACCTGCCAAAACACAGCAAGTTCAACGTTCTTTTGTGTTCAAACATTATACACGCCCAAGCACAGCCACTATTTTTTGTAGCTTTTCCTCAACCCGCTTGGTATTTTGCCTGATCTCTATCAAGTCTCCCTTTATTTTTTCAAGGTCACGACAGCAGACCATGAGGTATTGGATCAGGATCTGGGCACTGTGATGTGTAAACTTTTCGGGGTCTCCGGCTAGAACTGCACCTAAACAAAAACAAATCATGTAGTATAGAATATGTAGGCCTACATCTATTAACCTGCATCTGTCTGGTTTGACACTGACCTCTTGTGGTGCCACTTTCCACTTCCACAACTTCACGTTCCTCTCCATCATGTGGTTCTGGGGGTATTGTTGAAGGTGTTGGATTTATAGGCTCATCTGACATAGCTTTTTGAAGCCCTATGGAGATTGCAATAAAAGGTAGAGTTTCATTAGTAACTAATAATTTTTGGGCCACAAAAAAACAAGAAAAAGAGATTTTTAAATATTATTTGGAAGTGTGGTCCATATTTAAATGTACCCTCAGTGACAACCGGAACACATGATTGGATACATTGCCAAAACCAGAGCATATACTTTTTGAAACAAAGTTTGACACATTGTAACACCCCAAAGTATATACACAGGATCACCTGTGTGTGACACCCTAAAAATTTAGGGGTTTTGTCCCACACTTGTACTACTGCGTTCAGATGTTTAAGCAGCTGCTGAGCATTCTCTCCCTTAACAGTACAATGCCTACCCTTTTTCCCCCAAAAAAATGTCATTTGGATTCTAAATATAAAGCAAATTGTTTACCAAATTTGCTCCCCAAAACAAAAAAAAACAATTGTGTGTTTACACTGGATGATCCAAAAACATTGTTTTAGGAACTGGACGGAGAAAGAGGTTTACTACGTCCGTTTAGTGTGCGGACGAACATTGAAAGTAATAATCTTTAGCAGGGAAAATGAAGAAAAAGTACTTACTTTTTTCTATATCTTTCTTGATTCTTTTGTATTGGTCGGGCTCCCGCAACTTCAGATCAGACCATCGTTTTCTGAGCTGTTCCTTCGTTCTGCACACCCCGAATTTTTGGTGAAGAGTTTTGACCACTTTGCCCATAATTTTTGTCTTGACAAGATTAGATCTTTTATATGGCCCATGCTTGGCATCATAATCCTCCCTCCTCAAAATGGCCACCATCTCCACCATTTCCTCGAATGACATGTTGGATGCCTTATATGTCCTGGATCGGGATTTGGGCTCCTCTGGAATTTCCTCCTCTGCCTCTGCCTCTGTAATCTCAGCCACCTGTGTCTCCGCCATGTTGTTAAGCACTACGACGAGCGAGAAGGGGTGGGGAAAGTACAATCTCGAACGTCGGGGGGCGGGGAAAGCGTGCAGAGTTTCACGCATGCGCACTGTATATCAAGTGAAGATCCATGTGTCGAAAATACGTTCATTTGGCGGGAGAGGGAGTTAGCAACGAACGTGTTGACCAAGGTACATAAGTTTTTAAGGATTTGGGTTTCATCAGAGGAGGAGATTTTGGGCTTGAAAATCTGTCAAAAATGCTGATTTGATGAATGTTGCCTGAAACATATGTATTTTCTTGTTGCTTGATTTTACAGAGAGAATGAATAGTTTCAAGAACCCTGACTTTATGGGGGAGTTCATTGATAAATGGAAAGACCTCCCTATCATTTGGCAGACAAAAAGTGGTGCAAATAAAAATAAAGTGGCCAGGACAGCAGCACTGGAGAGCCTGCTTGCATTTGTGCAAACACAGATACCCACAACAACTCTCCAAGATGTGAAAACCAAAATTGCTACCATCAGGGGGACATACAGGACCCAGAGGAATATGGTCCTGAAGTCCCAGAGGTCAGGTGCTGCAGCAGATAAGGTTTATAAACCCAGTCTGTGGTACTACAGCAAGTTATCTTTCCTGGATGACCAGCTGGAAGTGCGGGAATCTATGTCCACCCTTCCCCCCAGAGGTCAATCCAGCCTTCCTTGTAGCCAGCCCTCCAGCCTTCCTTGCAGCCAGCCCTCCAGTCTTCCTTGCAGCCAGCCCTCCAGCCTTCCTAGCAACCCTGCTCTGGCTTCCCCTGAGGATCAAGATGAGGTCCTTGAGGAGGCAGATTTGGATATATGGAGCCAGGTAAAGTATTGATATCTCCATTTATATGTTACAAGTGATGATTTAAAATTGTTGTTAGTATTGTTAGGTATTTAATGTTAAAAAAAGAGGATTTAAAGAGCAAGATACAGTAGTGGTCAAATTTGATGGGGACAAGGCAACAATATCAGGAGGCGGAATCTATGCAAAATTAATACCTTTTGACATTCAATTAAAAAATGTCTGGAAGTGAACAATGTGTGTGATTGATGGTGGCAAAAAATAAAGAATGTCCCTTTCTTTTTTTACAGCCAGAGCTGAGCCAGGAAGAGGGTGATGTTGGGGACCAGGAGGAGGCAGGGCCCAGTGGCACACAGGGGGAGGCTGGGCCCAGCACAAGAGCCCAGATGCCTCCCCTGATAATGAAACAACGAGGGCCAAGGAGAGCTAGGCAGGTGGAGGAGGAAACAAGAGCCTTTCTAAAAGAGGCTACTGTGGCCCTCAGAGAGGCACCCTCTGCTGAGGAGGGCTTTGCCGCAGTCCTGGCCCATAAGTTAGGCCAAATGGACTTGCGGCAAAAGCTCTATAGTGAGAACCTTCTGCTGAAGGTGATTAACAAGGGGTTGCTCGGTGAACTGACCAAGTTCACCGACATCACTGAGGTTGTCCCTACTCCTCCACCTCCTCCTCCTCCTCCTACTACTCCTCCTGCCACCTCCTCTCCTCCTGATCCCCAGCCTCCGAGGAAGCAACCAACAAAGGCTGCAGGGAAGGCTGCAGAGAAGGCTGGAGAGAAGGCTACAAGGAAGAGAAAAAAATAATGCCTGCTGTAGTACCACAGACTGGGGACATATATGACTTATCTGCTGCTGTTCCTGACCTCTGGGAGTTCAAGCCAAGATTCGGCTCCTTTTTTTAATTTTATTAAATAGTTTGGTTTTGACATCTTGGATGGTTGTTGTGGGGTCCAAAGGATGCACAAATGCAAGCAGGCTCTCCAGTGCTGCCTTCACCTTCAATTTGTAATGTACCTAAATAAAGGATTCTTTTTTTTGGCTTCAAATACTTGACTATGTGATTTGTATTTCAAAAGAGACTTTGCTAGGGAGTAGGCAGGGACATTTCAAATAATATTATTGTTATTAACAAGGGACACAAACCTCCTTGAGGCAAAATGAGACAAATTTTGAAGGTTGGTGTGGTAACTTTACACACCAATAATTTAAGCAAAATCACCAAAAAAAAGCCTACATATATCAAAGAAGCCCATCAAAAATAATAAAGCTAACTTAATTACTAAAATAAAAACTAAAAAAAAATAAAAATTATAATTATTGTGATCTTTACATTTAGTTATGAATTTATGAGGGAGATGTGGCTTCAAAAGAATATTTTACAATCATTAGATCAATTAGGAATTACTTAAGAACCCAGTTTGGCATAACTCTCAAATGTCATTAGCAAAAGAAGGTAATTATTTAAGCATTTTTAAAAGAAGAACGGAATGCGCAGCATTAAAATGATGCTATTAATTCCACCGTGACGAATGTGCCATCTCCATTTCCAACGCTAGTTTTACCAGAACGAGCGCTCCCGTCTCATACTTGATTCTGAGCATGCGCGTTTTGTTTCACGCCGTTAAAGCATACACACTATCGTTTTTCACATCATTAAAAAAAACGACATGAAAAACGACGTGAAAAAATAGAGCATGTTCGAAATTTTTAATGGCCGTTTTTCACGTCGTTAAAAATGCTCTGGAGCATACACACGATCGGTTTTAATGGCCATTTTAAAAAATTGCATTTTTAACGGCATGAAAAACGATCGTGTGTACGGGGCATGAGGAATTTTAACTGGTAGGTTACGGAACAAGTAGAGGAGTTTTGGGAGGATGGTCATTTTGCAAATGGCAGCCCTTCCAAACCATGAGAATTTTCTGGTATGCCAACTCTGAAGGTCTTTGTCAATCGATTTGAGAATAGACGGAAAGTTACGCTCATAGATCTGTGAAATGTTAGGGGTCAGCCATACTCCCAGGTATTTAAGGGCGGAGGATTCCCACTTGAAGGGGCAGTTGGCTTCAATTTTCTTAAGAGAGTCCATGGGAATGTTGATGTTCATGGCTTCTGATTTGGAGAAATTTATTTTTAAATTGGATATGTAGCCGAAGAGGAAAAATTCTTGCATTAGTGATGGTAGAGAGATGTGTGGGTTGGAGAGGAAAAAGAGCAGATCGTCAGCATAAGCCGCGATCTTAAACTCTCGGTCTGCGATTGTGAAACCTTGAATCGCCCTTTCTGCTAGAATCCGTCTGATAAACGGTTCAAGGGATAGGATAAACAGGAGGGCTAAAAGGGGGCATCCCTGTCGTGTCCCATTGCTGATATGAAATGTGTCTGATAGAGATCCGTTAATCTTAATTCGAGCTGATGGGTTTTTATAAAGGGATGTGATCCAAGTCATCATGCGTGTGCCCAGACCAATAAATTGACATGTTTTCAGCATGTAGTTCCACGCTACTCGATCTAAGGCCTTCTCCGCGTCAGTGGACAGGAGAAGGCCCTCGATCTTTCGCGTGCGTGCAGCGTAAATTAGGTTAAGTGCTTTTGTGACATTATCTCTGGACTCTCTGCCCAGCATAAAGCCCGCTTGGTCAGGTCCAATGATGTCATGCAAAAGTGGTCTAAGTCTGTTAGCAATTATTTTAGCCAGGAGCTTGACGTCAATATTGAGGAGAGAGATTGGTCTGTAGCTGGCGCATTGGAGAGGATCTTTGTTTGGTTTCGGTATGACAGTTACATGTGCGGAGAGAAATCTAGGGGGTATATCTCTAGGGGTGGAAAGTGTGTTAAAAGCACTTTGTAAAGGGTCAAGGAGGATGTCCGAAAAAGTTTTAAAGTAGATGGAGGTGAAGCCGTCTGGGCCTGGACTTTTCCCTGCTTTTAGGTCTTTAATGACCTGTTGGAGTTCCCTCTTCTCAATGGGGATGTCTAGTTGTTGGGAAATCTCCTCTGGCAGTGTAGGAAGTTTGGAGTCTTTCAAATAGTCCTGAATAACCTGGTGTCTATCTTTACGTGTGTGTGGAGGATTCCCGGGAGTGGGGAGGTTATATAAGCTGGAATAATATTTGTGAAAGTGTTTAGCAATTTTATCTGTGGTGATATCTGTCCCTCCTGATTTATTTCTGATACCCAAAATATTTTGATTAGATTTGGCTTTCAATGCTTTGGCTAGGAATTTGCCTGATTTATCCCTGTGTTCATAATAGATCTTCTTTCTGAAATATAGAAATCTTTTGGTTTTGGCATCTAGAAATTGTTGAAGGGCTTTCCTAGTGTCCAGAAGGGAACGAGCAGAGCATTCGGACAAGGATTGTTTGTGTTTCGCCTCCAAAGTATGAATTTTGTCTGTGAGCTGTTTGATGGTCTTATCCCTTTCTCTTTTACAGTGTGTCCCGAGTTTGATCAGTTCCCCCCTTATGGTACACTTGTGTGCTTCCCATACCATCATGGGGTCTGCGTCAGGGATAATGTTACAGGCAAAGAAGTCTTTAATGGTCAGGGAGATTCCAGGGAGTAGTTGTGGGTCAGTTAGAAGCGAAGGGTTCAGTCTCCAGGTATTCGGTTTGGGAGGGGGTCTAGACAAATTTAAGGAAAGGGAAATAGAGGCGTGGTCAGAGATTGTTTGGATCCCTATATTGGCTTCAGTGATCAGGTGTAGGTCTCTTTGGGAGGTGAAAATGTAATCTATTCTTGAATATTGATTATGGGGTATAGAGTGGAATGTGTAGTCCTTGTCTTCAGGGTGTAGGAAACGCCATGAGTCCTATCAGCTGCAAAGAGTTTAAGAGTGTTTTGATTTTTTTAAGAATCTTATAGGTAATGTAGGATTTCCCTGAGGAGGTGTCTACCAGGGGGTTCAACGGAATGTTGAAGTCCCCCCCCCCAGGATTACACATCCTAAGCCAAAGCCTTGTAGCTGAGACAACATATGTTGGCAAAATGTGAGGTGGGAGGTGTTGGGGAAGTAAACATTGGCCAGGGTGAGTGGTACGCCACAGCAATTCGGGGTCTATGAGCTTATCTGTGATTTAGAAGGAAGCATTTTTGCTTACTAGAATAGAGACACCTTTGGATTTTGCTATATTGTTCGTGGCATGGTACGCTTCTGTAAAGTAGGAGTCAGTGAGCCTGGGTACGTGAGAGGTTTTGAAATGTGTTTCTTGTAAGAAGACAAACCGAGGCTTACCTCTTCTGAGTTCTCTCAAGAGAGTTGTGCGCTTTTCAGGTATATTCAGCCCTTTAGCATTGTGAGATATCATAGTTGGATTTCGGCCGAGGGATGAATACGCCATGGTGGGAATTCAGAGAGAGCTGATGGATTGTGGTCCGTGCAATTGACAAAAAAAAAAACACAAAAAAGGGGAAACAGAATTAATGTATGTACAACGCTGCAGTTGTCCTGAGTCTGTTGATGAATAGCAAGAGCAGAGAGCTTAGAATAAGGTAGAGGGGGAAGGGTAGAGGATGCAGTGAAGAAGGAGTAGTAAGAATAGTAAATAGAGATATTGTTCTCTTCTTCTGGGATCAGAGAATACCCCAGAAGAATTTCAAGCAGTGTGTCCTGGGTGCCCAATCGAGGCTGTCTCGGGAGACACTATGTGGGGGTTAGTTAGGCGGCTATAGATCTGGGCTATAGCTATGTGGTTAGGGTGGTTCGTTGAGTCAAGTTGGGCTGAGGTGGTCGGCTCTCAGCCATATAGGTGCATATGGAATCTAATAAATCATCTCTGCACAACATTAGCAATAAGGGACCATTCATGTCAGGTAGATTTAAAACAGAGCTTAAGTCTCTTAACATAACAGGGAACAACATAAGAGACAATAATGAGCAGAACAGGATGCATCATCAACTATAATGAGAGGAAGAGTAAACCTGGTTCAGAGTTTTACTTAGATAACCGTCCTCTCGGACAGTTCCGGGAGGACAGGGTGATTCAACTCCTCTAGTTCTAAGTGTGTACGTCTGCTGGTAGGCGAGGGGCAGTAAATCTGTGTTAATAGTAGTTCAGGGTAAGTCATTCAAATTCCCCAAGGAATCTATTGAAAAATCAATCTGTAGGCCTCTAGTCCTCATCAAGCACTGGGGAAGGCATAGATAAATGCACAAGTTAAAAGATCACTCTCAGCCCTATCTCCGTAAGCGCTCTTTGGCCATATACAATGTGCAAAGTGGCTATATACCAATAACATGAGCTTTCACAGGTAGAGGTCTAATTAGCTGAAGTGGAGTCAGTAGTGCAGGAGGGGCAGAGAGCGAGCTCGTATCAGATGCTAAAATTAATATCTGTAAACAGTGGATTAGGTATGAAGGAAGAACTTAGAGGAAATAATTACGTCCCAGTTAGTACTCATCCAAGTTCCTGGACGCATGAGGCTTGGGGTTGGGGGTTCCCGCTTGTGATCCAGCCTGGGAGCCCCCACGGTGAGAGGGTTTCATCTTTTTTGAGGATCTGTTATCCGGAGTTGTAAGCGGAGAATTCGACGGGCTTCTTTCCAAGGGTGGCAATCTGAATTCTTGGTACCACTCTGGGAGTTCAATCAGGCCTAGATGCAGTGCACTACAAAATTCAGGAAGGTCCTCGGGAGAACGAAGGATGTGTTGTTTGCCATTGTGGTTCACCAGGAGGGCAAACGGGAACCGCCATGAGTATCTCAGGTCTCTCTCTCTAAGCTTATCAAGGAGTGGTTGCAGCGCCCTGCGATTTTTCAAGGTAATCTGAGAGAGGTCCTGGAAGAGCATGATTGTTTCACCATTGAATACTATTTGGTCGTTCCTGCGTGCTTTCCTCATTATGCCCTCTTTCAGGGAGAAACTCTGGAGGCAGTAGATTATATCACGTGGTGGCTGGGAGTCAGGACCTCTGGCTCTGTGTGCCCTATGCGCCCTGACAAATTCAATGGACGTGTCCTCGGGCCTCTCTAGCAGGCTGTTGAAGACTCTCTGTAGTGCCAATGTGATTTGGTCTGTCTCTACAGATTCCGGGATCCCCCTTACTCTAATGTTACATCTCCTTCCCCTATTGTCCAGGTCCTCTAGGTGTCTGTTAACCTCAATAAAATGTGAAGAGTGGGAGATTGAAACCTTTGCCAATCTGCGGATCTCTTTGTCCCTGTGATTTCCAGCTTCCTCCGTTGCTGCCATCTTTTCATTGAGTATCAGGAGGTTTGTCTTAAGGTCTGTGATGGCCGCTGAAAATGTGGACTTAATGTCCGCGGTAATGCCAGTCATTTCATCAAATGTAAGAGGGCGGTTGCTGCGGGGGGTCCCTTACCGTTCTCCTCTACGGCGGACTGGGAGTCCTCGCTGTAGTCTTCCTCCATGTGCGGCGGCGCCATCTTGCCCTTCGCCGAGCTGCTACGGGAGGAAGCTTGGAACCTGAAAATGTTGGCGATGTCTCTCCCTTTACAGGCAGCCGAAGAGCGGCGGGATCTTGTGAGTGGTGTGCCGTACGATCTTCTGTGCAGCCTGTGGGTCAATTGTGCATAGAGATGGGTCTTTGGCTGAGAGGTCGACGGAGCTCCTCTGTTATGCTGCCGTCTCCATTGCGCGCCAAGCCACGCCCCCTTGATCATTCTTATAGGCGGCGGGAGGGGACATTCCCCCCCTCCCGCCGCCATCCGGTGCTTCTCCGGGCTCTCTCGTGCGATCGGGGACCCGGAGAGAATCGTCCGGCGCCGGTGGTGGGTCACGTGACGAGCATAGAGATGACTGGTGACCAGATGGTCACCAGTCATCTCTATGATCGTCGGAGGCCTGGGCGCGATGTGATGACGTCACGCCCGGGTCCTCATATGTAAACAAAGCCGCCATTGCGGCTAGTAAGTGTGAGATCAGTGAAATTTTTTTCACAATCTCATGCTTTCCAGCCTGGAGGAGAGATGTGGGGTCTTATTGACCCTGCATCTCTCAATAAAGAGGACCTGTCACACACATTCCTATTACAAGGGATGTTAACATTCCTTGTAATAGGAATAAAAGTGATCAAAAAAAAAAAAAAGTAAAATAAGTGTAAAAAATTAATAAAATAAGTAGAATAAAAAAAAAAATTAAAACGCCCCTGTCCCCGGTAGCTCACGATCAGAAGCGAACGCACACTTAAGTCCCGCCCACATATGTAAATGCCATTCAAACCACATATGTGAGGTATCGCCGCGTGCGTTAGAGCGCGTGCAACAATTCTAGCACTAGACCCCCTCTGTAACTTTAACCTGGTAAGCTGTAAAAAAAATTAAAGCGTCGCCTATGGAGATTTTTAAGTACTGAAGTTTGGCGCCATTCCATGAGTGTGCGCAATTTTAAAGCATGACATGTTAGGCATCTATTTACTCGGCGTAACATAATCTTTCATATTTTCCCCAAAAATTGGGCTAACTTTACTGTTTTGTTATTTTTTAATTCATGAAACCATTTTTTTTCCCAAAAAAAGGAGTTGGAAAAATTATTGCTCAAATACCGTGCAAGAAAAAAAGCAATGACCGTCATTTTATTCCCTAGGGTGTCTGCTAAAAAAACATATATAATGTTTGGGGGTTCTGAGTAATTTTCTAGCAAAAGAATGATGATTTGTACATGTAGGAGAGAAGTGCCAGAATAGGCTCGGTATTGATGTGGGAAAAAAAGCCCGGTGTTGAAGTGGATAAGTTTGGCTCCCTTCTGTGTTTATTTCATGCTAGTCAGTTACAACTTGTTTGATTCAGTTACCGAGAGACAAAGACTCCATTACAGTAAGTAGCACAGAGACTACATTGCCCACAAGGCCACTGTGCTATCAGAGGGTGTGCCGCGCAAAGCCTGATGGGAGGACCTTTTTAAGACAAGTGCGCCGTATAGCACGCTCTCTCTGGATGCCATCTTCAAGCCGGCAGGAGGCCTGTGCTGAGGCCTGCTGTGAGTGTGCCTAGGCTGGAGAAGCCTGGGCCTATGGAGACCGAGAGCGGATCGCCTAGCCAAAGAGGGATCCCTGCGGACAGTCTCGCTGATCAACCGGAGAAGGATCGGTCTGCAGCTCGCAGCATCCGGAGCCTTTTATCCATCGTTATCCAGAGGACGGCCTCGTGACACAGAGAGACGGACCATTGAAGGAGGATTCCGGACTGAGAGGAAAAGCAGCAAGACAAGGCCTCATCTGGTGAGCGGGCACTTGCCCATCAATTTAGTTTACTGACTGCCAGGAATGTGACTATCACAAGCTTCACTTGTATTTGCTAGCGTTTGTACCTCTGCACGTAGGAACTCAACGCCTTGGGGAAACTAGTACCCCTTGTACTGTTAGTCCGAGTGCCTCAATCAGCAGTTTCTTTCTTCACTCTATCTTTTGGATTACAAATCTTTAAGTGCACCAATGTGGCTAGCTGAAGATTACCTGACTCTTAAAGGGATAATCATCGGCTTTTCTACCTTTGCAAGTGGTTGCTATAAGACACGCACCAATTGAACTGTCCACTAGGGGGAGCCATAGAGTTCTGATTCTGCATATTAGTGATAACTGTTTGTATCACCTTGTGTTTTCTGCTGTTTATGTGAGACTTGGTGGAGAGGTGCCCCAGAGTTGATATTACTGCACTGGGAGATTCCTCCACCATACCCTTGCTCAAGTCTGACCCTCAGGTTGCGTTACTAGGGGCGGATTTCAGAGGTATTTTGAACCGGTGGTATTTCATTCATTGATTTATACAGGGAGTTGTATGTATTGAATGCCTATTGTATAATCATTATTTCATTTATATACCAAGTAAACATATCACCATTGGTTAAACTACAATTTGTGTGGAACTCTGTCTTTGCAGCTGAGTGGCAGGTGAACAACACCAAGGTAACAACCCTTTTATTGCATTTATTATTGTGTGCGTATCATTGAGGTCCCTTACAGCCAATTGGGGTCCTCAATCATATTATTGTCCATTTGTGCCAGAGAGGATTGAGACAAATTCTGGTGGTTGACAGGCAGAGTGCAGGCCCAAAACGAAACCAGCAGCTCCTACGGGGGTAGTGCTACACGTGGGGGCTCGTCCGGGATTCCTGTGACTCTGCAACCAAACCCCCCCTAGACGGAACCTCTTCCAACACCAAAATGGACCCTGTTACTGCCGTGGCATGGTGCAAGGAAGAGAACACCCGCACAGACTCCAGCATAATGCTTGAAATTCCAGGAGAATCCTGGGGCGAAGAACAGTTAATCCAAGCCATAAAGATCCTGTCCCCAGACCAGAAAGCATGGGTGATTGCCGAAAAAATGCATTGATTGAGTGGAAGCAGAAGATCCCTGAACACTTCAAGGGCGCCAGGTTGAAACTAGCCAGCAAGGGAGAATTAAAGGTGGTACACCCAGAAGCAGCCCGAGGAGGCCCTGACTCATCCGGTCAAGCTGATTCCAGCAAACCAGAAGTTTCCGCTAAGTCACCTCTGGCCACCATCGGGCCTGAACTCTGTGCTATCCTTGGGGAATTTGTTGCAAAGTACCAAAAGGATCCCCAATCGTACTCAACTGCTGGTTACAGGAAGCTTAGGATCTTCTCTGGAAAGCAACCAGTACCTTCAGCAGAAGACAGTTTTAAAGAATGGCTGGATCAGGCTACTCAAGCTTTGGATGAGTGGCACATACCAGAACCACATAAGAAGCAGAGGATCACTGAGAGTTTAAAGGGGCCTGCTTTGGAAGCCATTCACAACTTAACAAACTTAGTAAAAAGAACTATACTGCCCAAGACTACTTGAGCATCTTACAGGATGTATTTGGCCGCACTGAGAAAGTCTCCGACCTCATCTACCAAATGGAACACTCTTATCAGAAGGAAGGGAAGAAGTTGTCAGAGTACATGAGGCGTCTGGGCAAGATCATACATCAGATCCTGTTGAAAAAGGTGTTAGATCCCCGGAAGGTGGATGAGATCAGAGCAACGCAAGTTTTGAGAGGGGCTCAAACCTTAGACCCCATTATCCTCCTATTGAGAAGCCAGCAGGATGGTGGTAACCTGAAATATCCAGACTTGATTCGGATTGTCAGGGAGGAAGAAGTCATGTTGGACAGTAAGAAGAGGAGCCAGAAACCTGAACCCGCTGACGGAGTTAGGGTGATAAATGCTGATAAGGGTGACCCTCAGGTTGAGCTCCTAAAGACTCAAGTGGCCCAGCTGATAGAGATGATGACCATACTAACCAACCAGTCAACCGGTTTGTCTAGTGGAAACACTCCGGAGGAGCCCAAGAAGTCCCTCAGCTCTAATGTTGCACAAGCACAGAAACCAAGGAAACTGATAATCTGCTTCAACTGTGGAGGAGTAGGACACTTTTGGGAAGTATGTCCAAGCCCGGAGAAAGCTGCAGCCCAGAGGGCCCCGGTGAAGGAATCAACCGGGTGCCTGCCAGTTTCAGCTAACTCCATACGATCCAACAGCGCGAGGGGACAGCATCAGGGGTCCCGACCTTCACCTGGGGCTCCCGTTGTTGCCTCTGAGCAACCTAATGTCTCCCGCTCTTTGACCCGGCCTGCTCGGCGGCGGGGAGTCAGTGCACACCAGATCCAACAGGGGTCGAGACCCAGCCAGAATTCCAGAAAAAAAGGAGTAAGGGTACAAATTACTGAACCGGGCAAGCAAGCCCCTCTCCAAAAGTTTCCTGCCAAGTTAGTGGGGCCCTCTCCAGTAGTCTCAATACAGGTGGAGGGAATTTACACCAAGGGCCTCCTGGACACAGGGGCTCAAGTGATTCTTTTGTACCTTAAATACTTGCCGTTGCATAAGTTAGAAGAGCTGGAGATATGGGGCATTGGGACTCAAAGCTTTCCCTATGATGGTTACTTACCAATCAAACTAACTTTTAACCCCACAGTGGCAGGAGAAACAGAGACTTTTGACACTCTGGCAGTGGTCTGCCCTCGCTCTCAAGGAACTAGTAAAAGTTCCCTCATCATAGGGACCCACACTGACCTGGTCAGGACACTACTAATACCTCTGGCCCAGGAGCAGAGTACTTCAACTGCAGAAGTACACCCCATTCTAAAACAACCATACCAGTGCCTAGTGCTAGAACAGAAGGCTCCAGCAGAAGGAGTAGGCAAGATCTGGCGTTTGTATAGAGGAGAGAGAGTACTACAACCAGGGGAGGTGACTTGTCTAAAAGCATCTGTCAAGCTTACTTGGAAGCAACCTTGCCCTTTTGTTGTCCTTGAGGCGGACCAAAGGAGGGAAGGGAAGGGGATAGAGATAATCCCTGAAGTGGTTCCATTGAAGGCCCTGCAGAGGAATCATGGAAAGGTCTCAGTGAGTGTTTGCAACACGACCACCTCGCCTATGAGGGTACCGGCCAGAATGCTGTTGGGACAAGTGAGCACAGCCACCCCAGTCACGCCATCTGACTTAAAAAAATAAAAGAAGGGTGAGATCCCAGTAGAGGAATTCTACCCAGAAGACACCACCCTCCCACCAGAGTAGAAAGAAAGAGTTAAAGCCCAGCTCGCCCAATGACAGGCTGCATTCTCCAAGAACGAGTTCGATGTAGGGTGTGCAAAGAGTGCCTCCCACAAGATTAGTCTGCAAGAAGACAAACCGTTCCAAGAAAGGGTCCGACGGGTTTCTTTGGGGGATTTGGAAGATTTGCGTGAACAACTGGCAGAACTCAAAAGAGCGGGGATTATCAAAGAATCCAGGAGCCCCTATGCTTCCCCAATAGTGGTGGTGCGGAAGAAAAATGGGTCATTAAGGCTGTGCATTGACTACCGAACTTTAAACAGAAGGACAATCCCAGATCAATACACCACCCCCCAGATAGAAGATGCTCTGCAGAACCTGTCAGGAACCAAGTGGTTCGGTGTAATGGACCTGAAGAGTGGGTATTACCAGATCCCCATGCACCCGGAGGATAAAGAGAAAACTGCCTTCATTACCCCAGTGGGGTTCTTTGAGTTTGACCGCATGCCTAAAGGGTTGTCAGGAGCCCCGGCCACTTTTCAAAGACTGATGGAGAAAACAGTGGGCGATATGAACTTGATCGAAGTGCTGGTGTACCTGGACGACATCATAGTGTTGTTGGCAGGACTCTGGAAGAGCATGAAGAGTGGTTGGAGAAGGTCTTGAAGAGACTTCACGAAGAAGGCCTGAAGCTCTCTATGAAGAAGTGGCAGTTCTATCAGCCCTCGGTCCACTACCTCGGCCACATTGTGTCTGCTGAGGGGATAGCCACCGACCCTGAGAAGCTGGATGCCGTCACCTCTTGGCCAAGACCCACTAATGTGACTGAGCTTCAATCATTTCTGGGATTCTGCTCTTACTATCCAAGATTTGTAGAAGGGTTTGCCAAGATAGCCCGCCCGCTCAATGAACTCCTAAGGAGTGAAGGAGAGGAAGATGTCCCAGAGCCAGTCAAGCATGTGAAGCCCACAGTAGGACCCAGAAAACTCAACGAGTCCATCCAGGATCAGTGGACTTCAAAGTGTGAGGAGGCTTTCAGTCAGCTGAAAAGGAGCCTAACCACTGCTCAAGTCTTGGCCTATCCAGACACCGCCAAGCCATACAAACTGCACGTCAATGCCATTCGATATGGGCTGGGCGGAGTGCTATACCAAGAACATGATGGCCACCTATGGCCCGTTGCCTATGTGAGTAAAAGTTTGGTCCCAGCTGAAAGGAACTATCCCACACATAAGCTTGAGTTTCTGGCCTTGAAGTGGGCTGTAGTAGATAAGTTGAGAGACTAACTCTATGGGGCAGAGTTTGTGGTAAAGACTGACAACAATTCACTCACCTACCTCCTCACTACGGCCATGCTGGATGCCACAGGACATAGGTGGTTGGCAGCCCTGTCAGGGTTCACCTTTAGCTTGAAATATCGGCCTGGAGTTGGAAACAGGGATGCAGACGCCCTCTCAAGAAGGCCTCATGGCCCCAGTGACTTCCCTGAAGAGTGGACTCAGCTGAGACCAGAAGGGGTACGAGCCTTATACCAGGGAGCTGAACATCAGGCTGGAGGAGGGTCCAGGGCCGAGGAGATCGGAGTTTCTGCTGCTGTAGTGCCTAAATGTTATTGCAATGTGACCCAAGTGGGAGATGAAGGTTTGCCTAAGCTGTCAAAGAAGGAATTAAGAAGGGACTAGTTGGAAGACCCTCTGGGAAACTTGGCATTGAAGGCTCTGGAGAATCAGTGTTCTGACATGCTTCTCACTGATTCCCCAAAGGAGGCTCGTCTGCTACACTGGGAATGGGATCGGTTGCAGTTACATCAAGGGGTGGTCTACCGAAGGGGCCCCTCTGATGGTCTGGAAGAAAAATGGCAGTTGTTTTTACCCAGAAAACACAGAGAGACAGTATTGACAGCCCTCCACGATCATCATGGCCATCTAGGGCCTGAGAGAACTTTCCACTTGGTGAGGGATCGATTCTACTGGCCCTGCATGCGAGCTGAAGTTGAAGGTTACTGACATTCTTGTATCCGATGTATCCAAAGGAAGACTCTACCTTCCCGAGCCGTCCCAATGGGCCATCTTCAGAGTCAGGGACCCATGGAGCTGGTGTGCATTGACTTTCTTTGCCTGGAGTGGACAGGGAACCATTCTGGTGGTGACTGATCATTTCACTAGGTATGCTCAAGCATTCCCAACAAGGGATCAGCAAGCATCAACAGTGGCTAAGGTTCTAGTAGAGAAGTTTTTCGTCCACTATGGCTTGCCCCAACGCATCCACTCGGATCAAGGGAGAGACTTTAAAAGTAGCCTTATTAAAAGACTTTTAGACCTGTTAGGCATCAAAAAGTCCAGAACTACTCCTTACCACCCCCAAGGGGACGCCCAACCTGAGAGGTTTAACCAAACTCTTCTTGACATGCTTGGAACATTAAGCTCAGAAAAGAAGCGACATTGGAGTAAACATGTAGCCGCCATTGTACATGCCTATAACAATACTGCCAATGATGCTACAGGATACTCTCCCTATTGCTTAATGTTTGGACGAGAGGCTCGATTACCAGTGGACCTGGCCTTTGGCATATCTCTAGATGAACCCTCGGCAACCTCTCACAGAGGGTAAGTCGATCGCCTGAGGAAAAGCCCGAAGACCGCCTATGTCAAAGCCCAAGCAACCTCAGACAAGAGGGGACTGAGGAATAAAAAGAGCTTTGATCTCAAAGTCAGAGTACATGACTTACAACTAGGAGACAGAGTACTTTTGAGAAACCTGGGTGTCCCTGGCAAGCACAAGCTGGCTGACCGCTGGAAGTCACAGCCCTATGATATCTGCAAGCAACTACCAGGACTCCCAGTATACCAGATCAGGCTGGACGGAAGTGTAGGCCCCCTAAAGACTTGGCATCGAAATCATCTACTGCCCCTCTCAGAAGCAGTCGGCCTGCCACCAGTGTCAGATCTACAGGCAACTCCCTCAACCTCTCAGGGGTCTCGACCAGTCACTAGGTCTCAGTCAGTTTTTCAAGATGTGGATAATGAAGACACTGAAGATGAAGGGGTGGAATCTTACTGGCTGTGGTCATCCCAACTACCAGGACCTGCCACCCCTCTCTTGTACTCACCCGAAACGACTGACACTGGGACTCTCAGACCAGAGGCCCCTGAGTTTGTGCCCCAGAATCTGTTTCCTGAAGAGCTGGAAGATGGTGAAATTTCTGTGCCAGTGGAAGATCCGGAAGTAATCTCATCCGTTGCAGAAGATGACTTGGAAACCGACATACAGAGAGGGGAAGTGTTAGAAGAAATGGAGTCCAGTATGCCTGAACAGGATGAGAAGGAAATTGAACCCAG
Organism: Rana muscosa; assembly: GCA_029206835.1. Taxonomy (NCBI): domain Eukaryota; kingdom Metazoa; phylum Chordata; class Amphibia; order Anura; family Ranidae; genus Rana; species Rana muscosa. Next base: position 19,311,976 of record JARGYO010005626.1, read on the forward strand.
TCAGCCTGAAGCACAGAAGCCTAGAGGGCAAAGAGAGAAAAGAGCTATTCACCCACCCAAGAGACTAACATATGATCAGTTGGGTGAAAGCTCCGAGAAGGCTGTGCTTACCTCAAAAAGGACTTCAGACATACCTGATCCTTCCACTCACCATTTAGTGGAGGGCAACCCCAGCTCACCCCCTGGCACACCTGGCTGGGCCATCCCAGTCAAGGTGGCCTGTAGGCAGGACAACCTCCTTTCCAAAGCATGGTGGGGGGTTCCTCTGCCAGGTTCCTTTGAGAATGCAAACTGCCTTATTTCTTGTATGCACTAACTGGTCTTTTCCTCCTAGTGTACTAAACAAAGCTTGTAACAGGTCACAAATTGCTGTTGTCTTTGGGGACCAAAGTTTTCAAGTGGGGGGAGTGTGTAGCAAGGTGTTACCATTGCAAGCATCGTTAAGGACTGCAATCCGCGCTGTGTATATAAGTTTGGCTCCCTTCAGTGTTTATTTCATGCTAGTCAGTTAGAACTTGTTTGATTCAGTTACAGAGAGACAAAGACTCCATTACAGTAAGTAGCACAGAGACTACATTGCCCACAAGGCCACTGTGCTACCAGAGGAATGTGCCGCACAAAGCCTAATGGGAGGACCTTTTTAAGACAAGCGCGCCGTATAGCACGCTCTCTCTGGACGCCATCTTCAAGCCAGCAGGAGGCCTGTGCTGAGGCCTGCTGTGAGTGTGCCTAGGCCGGAGAAGCCTGGGCCTACGGAGACCGAGAGTGGATCGCCTAGCCAAAGAGGGATCCCTGCGGACAGTCTCGCTGATCAACCGGAGGAGGATCGGTCTGCAGCTCGCAGAATCCGGAGCCTTTTATCCATCGTTATCCAGAGGGCGGCCGTGTGAAGGACCGGGGGCCTCGTGACACTGAGAGACGGACAATTGAAGGAGGATTCTGGACTGAGAGGAAAAGCAGCAAGACAAGGCCTCATCTGGTGAGTGGGCACTTGCCCATCAATTTAGTTAACTGACTGCCAGGAATGTGACTATCACAAGCTTCACTTGTATTTGCTGGCGTTTGCACCTCCGCACGTAGGAACTCAACGCCTTGGGGAAACTAGTACCCCTTGTACTGTTAGTCCGTGTGCCTCAATCAGCAGTTTCTTTACCCTATCTTTTGGATTACAAATCTTTAAGTGCACCAACGTGGCAAGCTGAAGATTACCTGACTCTTAAAGGGATAATCATCCGCTTTTCTACCTTTGCAAGTGGTTGCTATAGGACACATACCAATTTAACTGTCCATTGGGTGGAGCCATAGATTTCTGATTCCGCATATTAGTGATAAGTGTTTGTATCACCTTGTGTTTTCTGCTGTTTATGTGAGACTTGGTGTAGAGGTGCCCCAGATTTGATATTACTGCACTGGGAGATTCCTCCACCATACCCTCGCTCAGGGATGGACTGGCCATAGGGACTACCGGTGGCTCAGTGGGCCGTTTAAAAAAAAATACTAATTTTTTATGCAGTTCTGCGGCAAAGGGAGCGTGGCAGCAAACAGCGGCCCACAAAAAAAAAATATATATATTTTTTTTTTGTGGCCTGTTTTTTTATGCAGTTTGGCGGCAGCGGGAGCGTGGCAGCAAACAGCGGCGGGGATTCAGGGAAGATGGCCAGCGAGGAGGGCAGTTGGATGTAAAATTCCGAGGAGGGAGATGAGCTCCACCCCCTCCCTGATCACCGAAGAGGCGAACAGTAGCGAGCGCGGCCACCCCGGTGCTCCCAGAACCTCGATTCCTCCACCTCCTCTCTGCTCCAGGAACCATGCGGCCTGGGCCGGAGGGCAGGCTGACTGGGAGCCCGGAGGAAGAGAACATGCACCACTGTAAGGAGCAGAGCAGCGAGAGCACCCCCCGGATCAAGAGGGAGACTTGACACTGCCGCTGCTGGCCATCAGGTACCTGGCATCCTACACAAACATGCCAGAACACTGAGACAGCGGGGAGGTGAGCAGAGGAGGGACTGCAGAAAGGGACAGTCTCTCAGCTCCCCCTGTCTCTCAGCCCCCCCTCTGTCTCTCAGCTCCCCCCTCTGTCTCTCAGCTCCCCCACTTTCTCTGAGCTCCCCCTCTGTCTCTTAGACCCCCCTCTGTCTCTTAGACCCCCCTCTGTCTCTCAGACCACCCCTCTGTCTCTCAGTTCCCGTGTCTCTCAGTCCCCCCTCTTTTAGCTCCTCCTCTGTCTCTCAGCTCCCCTCTATCTCTCAGACCCCCCTCTGTCTCTCAGACCCCTCCTCTGTCTCTCAGATGCCTCCTCTGTCTCTCAGCTCTCCTCCTCTGTCTCTCAGCTCTCCTCCTCTGTCTCTCAGCTCTCCTCCTCTGTCTCTCAGCTCTCCTCCTCTGTCTCTCAGCTCCCCCCTCTGTCTCTCAGCCCCCCTGTCTCTCAGCCCCCCCTCTGTCTCTCAGACCCCTCCTTTGTCTCTCAAACCCCTCCACTGTCTCTCAGCCCCCTCCTCTATCTCTCAGCTCCCTCCTCTGTCTCTCAGCTCCCCCCTCTGTCTCTCAGCTCCCTCCTTCTGTTTCTCAGCTCCCCCTGTCTCTCAGCCCCCCTCTGTCTCTCATCTCCCCCCTCTGTCTCTCATCTCCCCCCTCTGTCTCTCAGACCCCTCCTCTGTCTCTCAGACCCCTCCTCTGTCTCTAAGACCACTCCTCTGTCTCTCAGCCCCCTCCTCTGTCTCTCAGCTCTCTCCTCTATCTCTCAGAACCCCCCCCTCTGTCTCTCAGAGCCCCCCTCTGTCTCTCAGACCCCCCTTTGTCTCTCAGACCCCCCCTCTGTCTCTCAGTCCCCCCTCTGTCTCTCAGTCCCCGTGTCTCTCAGCCTCCCCCTCTTTTAGCCCCCTCCTCTGTCTCTCAGCCCCCTCTGTCTCTCAGCCCCCTCCTCTGTCTCTCAGACCCCTCCTCTGTCTCTCAGCTCTCCTCCTCTATCTCTCAGCTCCCCCTCTGTCTCTCAGCTCCCCCTCTGTCTCTCAGCTCCTCCTCTGTCTCTCAGCTCCCCCTCTGTCTTTCAGCTCCCCCTCTGTCTTTCAGCTCCCCCTCTGTCTCTCAGCTCCCCTTCTGACTCTCAGACCCCTCCTCTGTCTCTCAGACACCTCCTCTGTCTCTCAGCTCTTCCCCTCTGTCTCTCAGCTCCCTCCCTCTGTCTCTCCGCCCCCCTCTGTCTCTCAGATCCCCCTGTCTCTCAGCCCCCCTCTGTCTCATAGCTCCCCCCTCTGTCTCTCAGACCCCCCTGTCTCTTAGACCCCCCTCTGTCTCTCAGAACCCCCTCTGTCTCTGAGTCCCCCCTCTGTCTCTCAGTTCCCATGTCTCTCAGTCCCCCCTCTTTTAGCCCCCCCTCTGTCTCTCAGCTCCCCTCTATCTCTCAGACCCCCCTCTGTCTCTCAGACCCCGCCTCTGTCTCTCAGACCCCGCCTCTGTCTCTCAGCTCTCCTTCTCTGTCTCTAGGCTCTCCTTCTCTGTCTCTAGGCTCTCATTCTCTGTCTCTAGGCTCTCCTCCTCTGTCTCTCAGCTCTTCTCCTCTGTCTCTCAGCTCTTCTCCTCTGTCTCTCAACCCCCCTGTCTCTCAGCCCCCCCTCTGTCTCTCAGACCCCTCCTCTGTCTCTCAGACCCCTCCACTGTCTCTCAACCCCCTCCACTGTCTCTCAGCCCCCTCCACTATCTCTCAGCTCCCCCCTCTGTCTTTCAGCTCCCTCCTTCTGTCTCTCAGCTCCCCTGTCTCTCAGCCACCTATCTCTCAGCTCCCCCTCTGTCTCTCAGCTCCCCCCTCTGTCTCTCAGCTCCCCCCCTCTGTCTCTCAGCTCCCCCCTCTGTCTCTCAGCTCCCCCCTCTGTCTCTCAGACACCTCCTCTGTCTCTAAGACCCCTCCTCTGTCTCTCAGCCCCCTCCTCTGTCTCTCAGACCCCTTCTCTGTTTCTCAGACCCCTCCACTGTCTCTCAACCCCCTCCACTGTCTCTCAGCCCCCTCCACTATCTCTCAGCTCCCCCCTCTGTCTCTCGGCTCCCCCCTCTGTCTCTCAGCTCCCTCCTTCTGTCTCTCAGCTCCCCCTGTCTCTCAGCCCCTATCTCTCAGCTCCCCCCCTCTGTCTCTCAGCTCCCCCCTCTGTCTCTCAGCTCCCCCTCTGTCTCTCAGACCCCTCCTCTGTCTCTCAGACACCTCCTCTGTCTCTAAGACCCCTCCTCTGTCTCTCAGCCCCCTCCTCTGTCTCTCAGACACCTCCTCTGTCTCTAAGACCCCTCCTCTGTCTCTCAGCCCCCTCCTCTGTCTCTCAGCCCCCTCCTCTGTCTCTCAGCCCCCTCCTCTGTCTCTTAGCCCCCTCCTCTGTCTCTCAGCCCCCTCCTCTGTCTCTCAGCTCCCTCCTCTGTCTCTCAGCTCCCTCCTCTGTCTCTCAGCTCCCTCCTCTGTCTCTCAGCTCCCCCTTCTGTCTCTCAGCTCCCCTCTGTCTCTCAGCCCCCCTCTGTCTCTCAGCTCCCGCTGTCTCTCAGACTGATGTAAAAGTACAGTATATAAAGTGCTGCATAAATTGCTGGCACTATATAAAGGTCTGTAATAAATAATACATAAATGAAAAAACAAAACTACTTGTAGGCAGGTGCAGTCTGTACCCACACTGGAGATGGCGCTCGACTGAAATAGCAATGCAGAAAGTGAAGGTTGTGTGGAACTTAATTCCTCTATTAACCACTAGGGGTACGCGCTATAGCCGAATGACGGCTACAGCGCGGACCTGAATTGCTGGGAGGTCGTCAATAGACGTCCTCCCATGCTCGAGCACCCTGTGCGCCCCCTGCAGGGCGCGTGTGGCTTGCTCTGTGATCAGTGAGTCTATGAGACTCGCTGGATCACAGATCGGAGAAAGCTGTTAGCCAATGACAGCTGATCATGTGATGTAAATAGAGCCGGTAATCGGCTATTTTTTCTCCTCACGCTGATAGCGTGAGGAGGAAAAAAAAAGCCGATCACCGGGAGAAGACAGCAGGACATCGGCCCCGATCAGGGAGAGCTGCAGACAGCTCATCTGTGCCAATGTGTGCCACCTGTCAGTTCCACCCACCAGTGCCCACCAGCGCCGCCTATCAGTGCCCACAGTGCCACCTATCAGTGCCCACAGTGCAAAATCTAAAAGTCACTAATCAGTGCCTCAAACAGTGCTGCCCATCATTGTCACCTACCAGTGCCCATCATTGTAACCTACCAGTGCCCATCATTGTCACCTACCAGTGCCCGTCAGTGCCCATCAGTGCCACTTATTAGTGCCCATCAGTGCCCTCTATCTGTGCCCATTAGTGCCCCCCATCAGTGCCACCCATCAGTGTCGCCTTATCTGTTCCTATAAGTACCCCCTTATCTGTCCCCATCAGTACCCCCTTATCTGTCCCCATCAGTACCCCCTTATCTGTCCTCATCAGTACCCGCCTTATCTTTCCCCATCAGTACCGCCTTATCTTTCCCCATCAGTGCCGCCTTATCTGTGCCTATAAGTGCTGCCTTATCTGTGCCTATCAATGCCCACCAGTGCAGCCTATCAGTGCCCACCAGTGCAGCCTATCAGTGCCCATCAGTGCCGCCTCTTCAGCGCATATCAATGAAGGAGAAAAATTTCCTTTTTTTAAAAAAAAATTTCCATCTTTTTTGTTTGTTTAGCAAAAAATAAAAACCCCAGAGGTGATCAAATACCACCAAAAGAAAGCTCTATTTGTGTGAAAAAAATTATAAAATTTTCATTTGGGTACAGCATTGTATGACCGCGCAATTGTCATTCAAAATGCATCAGCGCTGAAAGCTGAAAATTGGTCTGGGCAGGAGGGGGGTTTAAGTGCCCAGTAAGCAAGTGGTTAATTATTCTAGTCACCAGGAGGGCAGCTGTCCAATTGGATGCTGGTGCCCCTCGTGACCTTGCTTGCCATCTTGAGTCAGGGCAGTGTCTATCTAAGATTCTGGTTTGGCACGCTTTCTGTGAGTGGCTAGTGTAGGGACAGGTTCCCCATCTGTCAGGGACAGAGCATAGCAACAGAGAGAGATTCCAGAGGAGTGGGGAAAGTGCAGGGACTATGCTATCTCCAATTAGGAAGCCTACCATTTAGTGTGGACTGACGAGGCTGCATTCTCGATCCTTATTAGAGAAGCTGTCGGTGTCATTTCAGGAAAAGCTCCTCTGCTTTATTTTTGTAAGTGTCTCTGGTCGGCTGTGCCCACCTACCGGGCCTAGGTGTGCAATGTTGGGACTTTCTTAATACACCTCAACCTCTGTGCGATCTCTGCTCGCTGACACACCACGATGCGCCCTGCTCACAAACTCATCAGGTAACCTATGTTCCTTGAAAACCTCTCAAGGTTCAATTGAAATGTTCCTTTAAAGTATGGTGTGGCCTGGTAGACACATTTCAAATCATACACACAGTTTGAATGAAAGTTGCAAGGGACACTAATGCCCTGTAGACACGATCGGATTTCCGATGGAATAAAATCCGATGGAATTTTTTGTCGGAATTCCGATGAAGCTGACTTCCATCAGTCTTGCATACACACCATCAGACAAAATTCCGACCGTCCAAAACGCTGTGACCTACAACACTTACGACGGCACTGTAAATGGGAAGTTCAAATCCAATAGCGCCACCCTTTGGGCTGCTTTTGCTGATTTCGTGTTACCGCGTGTTAGTAAAAGTTTGGTGTTAGCCGATTCGCGCTTTTCAGTCTCCGTGCTTTTCAGTCCGTTACAGCATGACGAATGTGCTACCTCCATTACGAACGCTAGTTTTACCAGAACGAGCGCTCCCGTCTTCTAATTTAGTCTGAGCATGCGTGGATTTTTCTCTGATGGAGTTCCACACAGACGATCAGAATTTCCTATCGTTTTTTTTTAAACATGTTCTATTTTTTTACACCGATGGAAAAAAGTCCGATGGTTGCCCACACACGATAATTTTTTCAGATGAAAAAAGTCCATCTGACTTTTTTCATCGGAAAAAACGATCGTGTGTACAGGGCATTACTGTTAGATATGGTGGACATAGCAGATCTCAGTGCTAACCTTCTCTGCTTATGCATTGTACCCTACTTTCAACACAGGCTCTGCATATTAGCTGACATTCATCTTTAACATCAGACATCACCTTGTCATCTGTACATATGCTTTTTAGTACCGGGAATAGCAGTCTGCTGATAAGTCGCTGTAGCCAGCGCTATGTAATGTAGTCTTTTCTAAACATTCAGTGTCATTCAGGAAGTGTTTGAAGAGAAATTACTTTTTGAATTTAAATATATGATTGGCATGAGATGCCTGCCAATTTCCTTTCTAGCTACTACATATAAGAACATTGGTAAATTTACTATTGAATGTTCATGGCTGTGAAATAAAAATATGTTCTGGCTATTACACTTTATAAATTAAGTGCTTAGTAAATTTATAATTTTCCCCATCTCTGATAAATGGTAATACACATATTTATATGTTTACAGATTAACCACTTACCGGTAAGCCCCGGACCAATACGCAGCATAAAGACCAGGCCCCTTTTTGGGATTTGGCACTGCGTTGCTTTAACTGACAATTGCACGGTTGTGCGACGTGGCTCCCAAACAAAATTGACGTCCTTTTTTCCCCACAAATAGAGCTTTCTTTTGTTGGTAATTTATCACCTCTGCGGTTTTTATTTTTTGCGCTATAAACAAAAGTAGAGCGACAATTTTAAAAAAAATTCTATATTTTTTACTTTTTGCTATAATAAATATCCCCAAAAAATATATAAAAAAAAATTTTTTTCCTCAGTTTAGGCCGATACGTATTCTTCTACATATTTTTGGTAAAAAAAAACACAATCAGCGTTCATTGATTGTTTTGCGCAAAAATTATAGTGTTTACAAAATAGGGGATAGTTTTATGGCATTTTTATGAATTTTTTTTTTTTTTTACTAGTAATGGCGGCGATCAGTGATTTTTTTCATGACTGCGACATTATGGCGGACACATCAGACACTTTTGACACACTTTTGGGACCATTGTAATTTTTACAGCGATCAATGCAATAAAAATGCACTGGTTACTGTAAAAATTACACTGGCAGTGAAGGGGTTAACCACTAGGGGCACTGAAGGGGTTAAGTGTGCCTAGGGGCGTGTTTCTAACTGAGGGGGGCGTGGCTACGAGTGACACGTCACCAATCTCCGCTCTGATTACACAGAGCGGAGATCGGTGACAGTATCATTAGGCGAGCGGGGAGATGTGCTTACACTAACATCTCCCCGCTCCATCCCCCTGTGAGACGATCGCGGGGATCCCTGCGGCGATCGAGTCCGCAGGACCCGCGGTCTGACTCACGGGGATGACTGCAGAGTCGCGAGCGCCCGCCGGCGGCGCGCGCGACCACATGGTAGGCAGTTAAAGGGGACGTACAGGTACGTGATTGTGCCTGTACGTGCCATTCTGCCGACGTATATATACCGTGAACTGTCCTTAAGTGGTTAAAGTTGTTATAAATAAAGAAGAAAATTGGCTATTATAGGCGAACCACATCCCTATTATTTACCACTTTTTTGAAGATTAAAGCAGTTCTAAAGGCTCAAGGTTTTTTACATTCATGCATTCTATGCATGAAAGGTAAAAAACCCTCTCTGTGAAGCAGCCCCTCCTAATACTTCCCTGAGTCCCATCTTGACCCAGCGAATTGCACAACAGCCTCTGCTCTCGGGGACTCTTACTCCTCATTGGTTGAGGCAGCAGCAGGAGCCATTCACAGCCAGTGAGTCAATGAGGAGAGGTAGGGGGCAGGGCCGAGCCGAAGCTTTATGTGTGAATGGGCACACAGAGCAGTGGCTCGGGAGCGAGCCTGCTTGGGTGCCCCACAGCAAGCTGCTTGCTCTGGGGGCACTCGGCGGGAGGGAGGGACCAGGAGCACTGGCGGGGACCCGAGAAGAGGAGGATTCAGGCTGCTCTGTGCAAAACAATTTGTTGAACATGTTTGTTATTTAAAATAAAAAAACAAGACTTTAATATAACTTTAGGAACAAATTCAGGGGCTTATAAAAAAATCTTTCATTCTCTCTTCCATCGTGCATTATATTTAGAGTAGGTTTTTATATCATGCTAAAAATGTATACATTTAGACAATATAACTATATAATTATAAGAATAAGGTCATGTTTTATATAAGTAAACATTTTCTGTTGTTTCATATTATTGCAGCAAGGCATGGAGATAGAAGGTTGATAAATTCCAGTAATACATAGCATCAGTATTTATAGATTTTACAAGATCTGAAGTCTCCAGAGAACTTTAACAGATAATATTGATCTACAATGCAGTTATCTATCATAGTGACATTTTCACTGCTGAAATTGGTATTAATCAACTTGCTTAAAGAAACATATTGCTAATTGATTTGTCATCTGTCTAAGAAATGTAAAAAAATAATTCAAAGCTATGTGATTTTAATCTACTGTATTTTTTCAGCTTTTTAACACCTGGAGGAGAAAATAACACAATTAGGTTGAAAGGAGAAATTTCCTCTGTTAGTGTATAAAAGAGCCATTCATGTATTTAACTGACAACATATACATCAATTATTCATATTAGGTACAAGCTTGCTATGCTGGTCACTGAAATGGAATAAAAACATCATATTTATTTGACAATGTAAAGGATTGAATTTCAGGATTTTTCCATTTAATGGACATGTACAAAACAGTATATGCCAGTGATCATTTACCTTTAATAGGAGCAAGTACAGTGTGATAATATATACAAAAAGTGTGGTTGAGGCATGGTACCTCCATAGACATAACAACACTTTTGATAGATTAAAACCAACATATCTTATTTACAAATATAATAAAAACTGATAGACATACGATTCATGCCTAAAAATCCCATTTATAAGTCTCGAAACTGGACTATTATATGATAATTCCACTAGATAGTACCCTCAATCAGATGATGTAATCTTGACAATAATTATCCAGTTCTTCTCTACATGTTTTGCAGGGGTTACCACTTCTTCAGGAGTATTTGAGAGAGTACATTATCTACATAAGACAGCAGTGGCGATGCGTCCATTAGGGGTGCCCAAGCGTTGCCCCCCTCTGTCACGCCATCCCCTGAATCTATCCATTCTATCCGAGAATAGATAGATTAATGCATTGCCAAAAGCCAACCACAATTTTTTGTATAAAGTATTTTGGGAAATAGTTATCTTATGTACAATCATTCTTTAGCACATCAATGCTATATTTACAGCATGATAATGGTATTCCCTCAGGGATTAAGTGGACCTTAGGCTTGCTCCCCATGGTACTTATTAATTAGCCTTTACAAGTATAAAAAACAAGTATACACGTATTATTACAATGCCTAGAAGTGGCTAATCTTGTGGCCAACAGGACCTAAATTGCACGTGTCTGAATATACAGTACTGTTTACATACAGCACTTTGCAAAAGTTTTGGGTAGGTATGAAAAAAATGCTGTAAATTAGGATTTGTACCCTTAATTACTTTTTTTTTTAGTAATCACTCAGATGACCTTGACGCCTCAGCAGAAATCTCACAGATAATCATGTTTAACCACTTCAGCCCCGAAAGGATTTGCCCCCTAATGTCCAAGCCATTTTTTGCGATACGACACTGCATCGCTTTAACTGACAATTGCGCGGTCGTGCAACGCTGTATGACCTTTTTTCCCCCACAAATAGAGCTTTCTTTTGGTGGTATTTAATCACCTCTGCGGTTTTGATTTTTTGCGCTATAAACAAACAAAGAGCCACAATTTAAAAAATATCTTTTTTTTTTTCACTTTTTGATATCATACATATCCAAAAGAAAATTTTAATGGCAAATTTTTTGCAATTTTTTTTTAAAAATTGCAATAGGTGTATATTGATTGGTTTTCACAAAAGTTATTGTGTCTACAAACTATGGGATACATTTAGGGACTTTTATTTTTACAGTACCGCAGCAAAATGACATTTCAAAAGGAAAGAAAATTATTTAAAATTGCTTGCGGCTGTAATGTATTGTCGGGTTCTGAAATATAGATAAAAATACATTATAATAAACAGCGTGCGGTCCCCCCCCCCTCCCCAGTCCATACCGGGCCCTTCAGGTCTGATATGGCTATTAAGGGGAACCCTGCGCCAAAATGTAAAAAAAAAAAATGGTGTGGGGCCCCCAAAATCTATACCAGACTCTTATCCGAGCATGCAACCTGGCAGGTCAGGACAGGGACAAGGGCCTCATCCCACACAATTTTAACATTTTGGCGTGGGGTTCCCCTTAACCACTTCAATACACTGTGTTATATATACTACACTGCCTGCACTGACAGAATATAGAGTCTACACTGAATATCTAGTCTACACTAAATGCAGAGAATATATACTGTGTGTGTATATATATATATATATATATATATATATATATTAAATACACTGCCTGCACACCACTAACTGAATAACCTGCTTGCCGATTTAGCTCAATCTATCTCTGTCCACACACTATACACGGCCGCTATGTAAGCAGCCTTATATAGTGTGGGGCGTGGACTTAGCCCCTGAGCCATGATTGGCCAAAGACTTTTGCCAATTATGGCTCTCGCAGCTGAGCGCGCTGTGATTGGCCAAAGCATGCCGTTCAGGTGCATGCTTTGGTCAATCATCAGATGTCAATGCACTGCGATCCCGCAGTGCATTATGGGGCGTCCCGCGGCGCGCAAATTAGCCACGAACGCTCCATATATTCGGTTAATTTGTGAGCAAACCAACACCCCGATGTTTGAGTCGAACTTACGCTCGACTCAAACCACGGGCTCATCCCTAGTTGTTCCAAATATCTTGGAGAACTAACCACATATTTTCTATGGATGTAGGCTGCCTCAAATCCTTCTGTCTCTTCATGTAATCCCTGAAAGGCTAAATGTTGAGATCATGGCTATGTGGGAGCCAAACCATCACTTCCTGGACTCCTTGTTCTTATTTACACTGAAGATAGTTCTTAATGACATTGGCTGTATGTTTGGGGATGTTGTCTTGCTGCAGAAAAAATTTGGGGCCAATTGCATGCATCCCTGATGGTATGGCATGATGAGTATCTGCCTGTTTTTTTCAGCATTGATGAAACCAATAATAGGGCACTTTGCAGTTTGTAAATTAATTAAATTAAACATTTAAATTACATATTTTTAAAAAGCATTCTTTCTTACTTTCCATCATTTCTTCACACCTGCCTAAACCTTTTGCACAGCACTGTACACTTAAAGGGGTTGTAAACCTTTGTGTTTTTTCCCCCTAATGCCTCTGTAGAGCCGAGAATCCAGAACTTAACTAACCTCGTACTTTAGATTATCCTCAGAGACCGGAACCGAGGTAGGGAGAGGACGAGAGGATTTATCGAGGACCAAAGGCCTTTTAGGAATAAGCAAGGGCATGAGAGGATCAACAGGGATCTTAGGAGGGTCCCCCAGACCCTTAAAGATGAACTGGACATCTAGCACAGGACCATCAGACTGGGCAGAGGTATTCTTCAGTACCTTGTGCATTGGAGAGGGTTTGGTCCTGAGTAGGCGTCTTGGATCACTACATCTGAGGTTTTTGCACCTCGTCTGTTGAGGAGGTTTCATCTGAGGTTTCCCTTTAAGCCTGGGCCCAGGCGGGGGAGGGCCCATAAGAGGGGGGTACTGTCATGGTTATGCAGTAATGTTTGTCTGTCAGCTTAACTCCTCCATGTGTCCTGCTTTAGAGGCCAGCCACTCTCACCTGGCTGCTTAAGTAATCTCTCCTCTAAGCATGGCTCCACCCCAGGCCCTATCAGAGCGTGAGCTGGGAGACTCTGGGGGCGCGACCTGGATCCAGTTGCAGCCCAGTCCATCCTCACCACTAGAGGCTCTGGTGAACACCTGCTGGATCTTAGACTCCGCGCCCTGGGGAATCTTAGGCTCTAGCTCCCTGTGGGATCCCTGTTAGTGCTCCAGTAGACCTGCCTTTCTTAACCACCCAGAGTTCCATTCGCAGCAGTCAGCCATAGGGTCCACTACCTTAGCGGTGCACTCCTGACCCCAACGGTGTGCATCTGTCACCTGGCCTCAGGTGACCTGACAGTTTGATCAGCCCGACTATTGCAAGACACATGCCAGAAATCACTATATGCAGTAGGAAGAGCAAAAGATACTGGGATGGTGGCAACAGGAAGTTTCTCTTTTGGGGCAACCTTGGGTAGGCAGGACAGGGAATAGGAGGAACCCCAAGCCAGGATCTGTGTCCAGCAGTCCAGTCAATGTGTGGAGATTGAGAATGGAGCCGTAACCATGGAAGACCCAAAATGATAGGAGTTGAGGCCTTAGGTAAGATAAGGAAGGATATCCACTCCTGGTGGAGTGTCCCTACCGACATCTTAACAGGGAGGGTCTGGAAGCGGAAAGGACTCCCTGGGAGAACAGTGCCATCAATCGCCAAGACCACCAAAGGCGTGGTGAGTGGCAAAAGGGTAAGTCTCAAATAAGATGCGATTTCCCAGTCCATGAAATTGCCAGCGGCTTCGGAATCCAGATATGCAAGACCGAATGAGAAGAAGTACCAAGATGAAGGAACACAGAAAGAAGAAAATGAGAAGGTGAAGGTGATATTTCTGGGTCCAATACTCCACTTTCCAGATGTATTGGGCCCGAAAGTTTTTCCGGACAAAGAGAGCAAGTGTCACGAAAAATGACCTTTGCCCCCACAGTAGAGACACAGGCCTAGAGTTCTGCGCCTAGCACGTTCCTCGGGAGATAGCCTGGTCTGACTCAGCTGCATGGGTTCATCAGCTCGCAGGAGATGCTCCACGGGTCAAAGAGAGGGGAGCTCAGGCTGACTAAGGACCAAGGAGTACTGGCGTCGCTTTTCTAGGGTCCTCTCCTGAAAGCGAATTTCGATCTGGTTACACAAAGAGATAACTTCGTCCAGATCAGTGGGGATGGTTCTTCCTGCTAATTCATCCTTCACTCGATCAGAAAGGCCATGCAAAAAGGTTGCGACTAAGGCCTCATTGTTACAGCTCAACTCAGCCATCAGTATGCGGAAATGAAGAGCATACTGACCCACAGAAGCAGACTCTTGGCGGAGACCTAAAAGGGCACTGGCCGCTGAAGAGACACGTGCCGGTTCTTGGAAGATATTCCAAAAAAGTTTCAAGAAGTCAGACAGGCTAGAAACCACTGGATCATTCAGTTCCCACAGAGGGGCTGCCCAGGCTAAAGCTTCACCGAAGAGGAGGGAAATGATATAGGCTACCTTTGCCCGATCAGACATAAAGTTTTGGGGCTAGAGCTCAAAATGAATAGTGCATTGGCTAAGGAACCCCCTGCAGGCCTTAGAGTCCCCAGAGAAACGGGACGGAGCTGGCAGCTGTAGAGAATGGGTGGCTGCGACAGTGATCGGGATAGGTGCAGCCACTGATTGTGCTTGAGGTTGCAGACTTCGGGGTTCCCAAGGAGGCCTGAAGCTGCTCGAAGCTGGAAGCTAGACCCTGGAGGAATCGCATCACCTGAGTCTGATTCAAATCCTGGGTCTAAAGTTTGCGGACTATGCCCTGCAATGGATCATCTGCATAAAGCGGCACATCAGCCTGGTCCATGGCTGATCAAACTGTCAGGTCACCTGAGGCCAGGTGGTAGATGCACACTGTTGGGGTCGGGAGTGCACCGCTAAGGTAGTGGACCCTATAGCTGACTGCTGCGGATGGAACTCTGGGTGGTTAACCACATAAGGGCCGCCGCACGACGATATACATCGACAGAATGGCACGGACAGGCACAAGGGCGTACAGGTACGTCCCCTTTAAGGAACCCAGCCGCGGACCCATTCGCCGCCAGTGTCCCGCGATCGGGTCACAGAGCTGAAGAGGTAAGTGTGAACAAACCTTTCCCTGTTCTTCCTAGTGGCATGTCAGTGATCGTCTGTTCCCTGTCATAGAAAACGACGATCAGTGATGTCACACGCCAAGACACGCCCCCCTACAGTAAGAATCACTCATTAGGTCACACTTAACCCCTACAGCGCCACCTAGAGGTTAACCCCTTTACTGCCAGTGTCATTTTCACAGTAATCAGTGCATATTTATAGCACTAATCGCTGTAAAAATGACAATGGTCCCAAAAATGTGTCAAAAGTGTCCGATGTGTCCGCATTAATGTCGCAGTCATGATAAAAATCGCTGATCGCCGCCATTACTAGTAAAAAAAAAAAAAGATTAATAAAAATGCCATAAAACTACCCCCTATTTTGTAGTTGCTATAACTTTTGCGCAAACCAATCAATAAACGCTTATTGCGATTTTTTTTACCAAAAATATGTAGAAGAATACGTTTTGGCCTAAACTGAGGAAAAAAACGTTTTTTATATATTTTTTGGGGATATTTATTATAGCAAGAAGTAAAAAATATTGAATTTTTTTCAAAATTATCGTTCTATTTTTGTTTATAGCGCAAAAAATAAAAGCTGATCAAATACCACCAAAAGAAAGCTCTATTTGTGGGAAAAAAGGACGTCAATTTTGTTTGGGAGCCATGTCGCACGACCGCGCAATTGTCAGTTAAACTGACACAGTGCCGAATCACAAAAAGGGGCCTGGTCCTTTAGCAACAAAATGGTCCGGGGCTTAAGTGGTTAAGGAA
This sequence comes from Rana muscosa, assembly GCA_029206835.1. NCBI lineage: Eukaryota > Metazoa > Chordata > Amphibia > Anura > Ranidae > Rana > Rana muscosa. The sequence continues at coordinate 19,327,652 of JARGYO010005626.1, forward strand.
GGCAGGTCCACTGGAGCACTAACAGGGATCCCACAGGGAGCTAGAGCCTAAGATTCCCCAGGGCACGGAGTCTAAGATCCAGCAGGTGTTCACCAGAGCCTCTAGTGGTGAGGATGGACTGGGCTGCAACTGGATGCAGGTCGTGGCCCCCAGAGTCTCCCAGCTCACGCTCACAGTAGGCTATAGAGGATAGAGGGAAAGCAGCAGCTCAGGATAGCTAAGGATAAACAAAGGACACGCCAAAGGTCAAGGTCACAAGCAGACAGGGATAGTCGAGAACAAGCCAAGATCAGTAAAACAGAGACAGACGTAGAGCACAAAGCAAGCACAATAGCTTAACAAACACTGTTGATCAGCACAGCTGGCTTGCAGTGCACAGGTTAATATAGAGTTTTCTGATAGGGCCTGGGGTGGAGCCATGCTTAGAGGAGAGATTACTTAAGCAGCCAGGTGAGAGTGGCTGGCCTCTAAAGCAGGACACATGGAGGAGGTAAACTGACAGACAAACATTACTGCACAACCATGACAGTAACCCACTCGGGAGAGAGCTTCCCAGAGGGGGTTATCTAATGCGAGGAGGAGCCGTGAGAGCCATTGTGGGACCCCAGAAGAGGACGATCGGGGCCACTCTGTGCAAAACTAACTGCACAGTGGAGGTAAGTATGATATGTTTGTTATTTTTTTTTAAATAAAAAAGGAACCTTTACAACCACTTTAACAATTGGTAAATGAGCTTTAAAACAAACCCTCTGTGTCCTCTAGTTGCAGGGAGCAGTTCATTTTTCAAAGATCAGTTCAGAGACTCTGAAGTTGGGTTTCAGTCAGTTTCTTACTATATGTCTGATTTTTGTTCACATTAGAAAACTGAATGCCTGCCAGGTTCCTGCTGCTAGATAATAAAGGTAGAGAACAACATCAAATTCAGTGGCTCTGTTGTAAGCTTTGAAGATCAATTTTTCCACAGCAGTTATAAAATTCAGTGAGGACTCATTTGAAGACTCTTTCTGATTGCTAAAAAAAATGTAAATACTTTAATGCCCATAGCCTGGGCGCAGGTTCCTGATAAAACATAGAAACATACTAAAAAAGTAAATTAAAAGTCGATTTCATTCAACCTATTTCAATGTGATTTTAATACTGTAATTGCTGATCCACAAGAAGGTAAAACAAGACAAGACAAAAAAATTGATCCTTACAGTGAGAAGCAAATCAAAACCTTCCTGTCCTTGTCATTGGCAGTCAGGTTCAATGAATCAGTGACTTCCATTCTTCTAACTAAAGCTACTAACACAATTCTTGGAGATAATGATGCCCAGAACACATGTAACTTCACTTATGCTATTGACAGTCACATCCTTCTTTCCTGCAATTTAACATTTCTTTCTGTACATTTGAAAAAATTACCTAATTGAATATTCACTTATTATTTGTACTGTCCTGGAATTAAGAGCTCCACACTGACCTCATAAATAGGCTCTACAGAACAGGTAGCTGCCCAAAAAAGGCTGCTGTACTGGTGAGATGACCTTTGAATGTTTAATATACTTTATAAATAGGAAATGGTTGCATAACCAACACTGAGCTAATTTATATTGGGATGTTAAACTAGTAGACATTGCAGTCGATAGGGGGCCGCTACCCCCAAAGCATTGCTTTCAGCCAAGGCAGTAAAATGACTACCAGTTAATACAATGCCAAAGATCAAATACTTTATTTTAGACTAACCACAGCTAAAGACTGAACTAAAACTAAAAATGTTAATATAAAACGTGACTTCCTTATACTGTACATCACAGCATATCTACAGTTTGGAAATTTGAAAAGAAACGGCTAAGTATAACCTTTAGATTACTGTGCTAAATTTCAAAGCTTCTTAATTGGCAATGAAAACTCTTTTCAGCTGCTGGGTTTGTGGGAATGTAGAAATATAAACATGCATCTGAACAGTTACAAATTATATCTACAAAAGCAGGGATGTAGGAAAGTTACCTATTAAATAATTTCTAGCAAATGCATAAAATAAACATATTAAATTTATAGCAAAAAATAATGATATCAGAATTTTAAAAAAATATATAATTTCTATTTAATGTTCGTTGTACTCACATTCAAATTTATCTGTACAATATTTAACATTTTAAGATTTTAATGCTATTCTGCAATAAAAATATTTGGGAGAAATACCAAAAGTAAACTGAACCTATTGGCTGCAGATGGCATTATAATGTACTTTTGCTTAAAACGGCATGTACCGTGAATGCTAGGTGATGCTAAAAAATAATGGCTAAAACCACATATCTTGAGGGCAGAGAGGATGATTCTAGCATGACCTAAGGTTATATCAGTCATCATGGGCATTTTAACCTCATGTTATTTTAAATGGAATTATGCATAGTAATATTATCTACAATGCATGATTTTATCTTCCCAAAATCTTCCTTATCGGGGACGTCAGACTGAGAATGGACTTTTATGCAATGTATGCCAAACCGACCCTATTTAAAGCAGACCTTCAGTAATTTTTATAACTCTCCTTATAGTAAATGTTTTGCCCCTGCTGTGTTATCTTTGGGGGGAAAAAAATTAATTTTGTGTCAGTAAGTAGGTTATTTTCTCTACTTCTGCTTTATTTCCTAAGCGAGTGATGTAGAGTCCAGCATTCACACTGACACCCGAGATTGAATCATCACATCCCAGGAGTCTTTTTCTTCTCACTCTCGTGAGAGTTTGCAGCCAGGGGAGGAGGGCTATAGGCAGGGGAGTGCCTAGAGCATTTGGCACCCGGGGCCCATCCTATATCTGGCACCCCCCCCCCCCCACAACTGTAAAATGTAAAAACACCCACAAGAAAACACCCTCCTCTGCCAAGATCAGCGTTATTGAATTCAGATTTTTTTTTAAATGCCGCTGTTGGCTGCCGAGTAAACCGGAAGTGACAATGTGCTGTCGCTTCTGGGTTTCTACATCGGAGACCAGGTCAAAGGCAAATCCTCCTTTGTTCGGGTCTCTGGCCAGCCGGCTGGTGGCTCAGGTCTCTGGGTGGGATGGGAGACCTGGGCGGAACTGTGGGGGGATGGGGATGTCCCCTCCCGCTCATTGTAATAACAGCCAATGCTGTTCATCCAGGGCAGCCAATAAGAATAGATGGGACAGCACAGAGGTGTCAGTCACTCAGGTGTAAGCAGATCCCACATTTTTGGACAGTTCGTGCCACGGTCAGGGACGTGGAGAGCTGGACTGGAGCTGCTATGTGAGAGACTTCAGAGTGAGATGGGGAGACAGCTGACAATACAAAGTATGGCCCATACTTTGCATCATCTGCTGTCCTCAGGGACAGATCCAATCCAGAGATCCCACTGTATGGTGATCTCTGGATCGGATCTTTCCTTGGGGACAGCAGACAATGGCATCATTTGATTTGGATTTTGGAACTGACCTGCTGACAAGGTGTATTGCTTGCTGGACCGAGGACGTGATCTGATGGCCGCAGGGAAGATGGCAAGATGCTGCTGTGACCTGCTGCTTGCTGGATGGATCTGATGGCTGCAAGATGTGGGTGTAGGTCAATGCATGTCACCTTGGCTGCAGATGTCCCTCCCCCCCTTTATCAGACCAGCTCATCTACTATACCTGGGTGGTGAACACAACACCACCCCCCCTCCCCCTTATCAGGTAAGCTTACAGCTCAGCTACTATAGGTGGGTGGTGGTCACACAGCAATATACAGCACACGCCTGCATTCTGCAACCTGTACATAGCACATGCCTGCATTCTGCAACCTGTACATAGCACACGCCTGCATTCTGCAACCTGTACATAGCACACGCCTGCATTCTGCAACCTGTATATAGCACACGCCTGCATTCTGCAACCTGTATATAGCACACGCCTGCATTCTGCAACCTGTACATAGCACAAACCTGCATTCTGCAACCTGTATATAGCACACGCCTGCATTCTGCAACTTGTATATAGCACACGCCTGCATTCTGCAACCTGTACATAGCACACGCCTGCATTCTGCAACCTGTACATAGCACACGCCTGCATTCTGCAACCTGTCTATAGCACATGCCTGCATTCTGCAACCCCCCGTTATCAGGTCAGCTACACTATACCTGGGTTTGTCAGACCAGCACAGTCAGGATGACAGGGCAGACACACTCCTCCAGGCTCTTCTCACAACCCACACACCCCCTATCACCAGCTCACCTGGGGCTCTCAGCTTCAGGTGGGGAGGTCCGGACTCCAGAAGACTGTGTGGACACAGTGTGTAACAGAAGCACGCTGAATGATGACACACTCAGCTTGGATGGAGCTAGTAGGGGAAAACAGTAACCAGACCATACCATTTTGGCCGCAGCACTGGGGGTGTTCCAGCTAACAGAAAAAATACAAAAACAGAGCAGCCGGAGCCAGGGATGCCCTCAAGATTCTGTCAGACAGTGTCATGTTCTGATGCGAACCGAACTGGGGGGTGTTCGGCTCATCCCTATTCTTGATTACAGGCTTAAGCCCTGTACACACGGGCGGGAATTCCGTCTGAATAAAACGTCAGTTTTCTCAACGGGATTCCTGGCAAGCTTGTCTTGCCAAGCCCTGTGTACACACACAACCATTCAAAAGAACTGCCGTTCTTTTGAATGGCAAGAACGCGGTGACGTCAACGACTACAATGAGCTGGCGCTCGTCACATTCGATGCCGTCGCCGCCATCTTGCTACACCCCACACTAACCTTGTATGCTACCGCGCATGGGTCAAAGTCTTTTTGAGCATGCGCGGGTTTCCCTTGGACAGGTAAGCATACACACGGATGGTTTTCTCGGCAGGAAAACTCTGCCAAGAATCCAGACGAGAAAAATAGGGAGCAGGTTCTCTATTTTTCTCGTCGAGATTCCCGGCAGTTTTCCTGTCGAAAAACCATACACACGAATGGTTTTCTCGGCAAAAAGCTCTCCCAGCAGTTTTCTTGCCGAGAAAACCGGTCGTGTGTACGAGGCTTGATTGTAAAACAATGAAAAGGTAAAAAGGAATATGAAAAACCATCATTAATTTAGAATTGTATAATTTATTCTTTTAGTAATCACTCAGATGACCTTGACGCCTCAGCAGAAATATCACAGATGTTCATGATTAACCATTTCACCCCTGGAAGGATTTGCCCCCTTAATGACCAGGCCATTTTTGTGCGATACGGCACTGCGTCGATTTAATTGACAATTGCGCGGTCATGCGACGCTGTACCCAAACAAAATTGATGCCCTTTTTTACTCACAAGTAGAGCTTTCTTTTGGTGGTATTTGATCAACTCTGAAGTTTTTATATTTTTGTGCTATAAACAAAAAAAGACCAACAATTTAAAAAAAATAATATTTTTTTTTTACTTTCAAAAAACCTATCAAAAAAATATATATAAACAAATGAATTTATTCAGCAGTTTAGGCAGATATATATTCTTCAACATATTTTTGGTAAAACAAATAAATCGCAATAGGTGTATATTGATTGGTTTGTGCAAAAGTTATCACGTCTACAAACTATGGGATAGACTTAGGGACTTTTATATTTTTTTATTGTTTTCACTTTTAGTGGCGGTAATTTGCGATTTTTAGCGGGACTGCGACATTGCGGTGGACAAATCTGACCCCAAATGACACTTTTTGGGAACCAGTAACATTATTACATTAATCAGTGCTGTAAAAATGCACTGATCGATGTAAAAATTACACTGGCAGGGAAGGGGTTAACACTAGGGGGCGATCAAGGCATTAAATGTGTTCTCTGGGTGTGTACTAACTGTTGGGGAGATGGGCTGCCAGGAACATGACAGAGATCACTGTTCCCGATCACTTGGAACACTGTGAACAGTAGATCTCTGTCATGTCACTAGGCAGAACGGGGAAACGCCTTGTTTACATAGGCAGTTCCCCATTCTGCCTCCGGTCACCAGCGGACATCGCGTGCCCGCTAGACTCCTTGCACGGACCAATGTACAGGTACGTTGATTTGCGCAGGAGAGCCAACCTGCCGCAGTATATCTGCGTGAGTTGGTCGGCTAGTGGTTAAGCTGGTTTTAGCCTTCAATGAATAAAAGTTTAAAAAAATGCATAGTAAGGTAAATACTAACAGTAATATAATATTCCAACATAGCTACAGATCTGCATAAACTGGAATAAATACATTTCTTACTGTTATAGGGTCAGGCTATTCAAATGTGATGTGTCAGTATAGGATAGATGCCAGTAAGTTGAATAACCAGCTTACTGGCAAGTTTCTTGCTGGGGACTACAGTAATAAAATCCATACATTTAAAAACATAGTCAAAAAAAAAATCTTTAGTTTGATTTGTCCCATTGGGGGGATTTCAGTTCACTTCCCGTCCTGAAGACCCAACTAAAGCTGAGTTGGAATTTCTCCAAAGTGAGAAGAGTTCTCACCAGTGCAGATGACTCCATTGGAATATTTAACTTTTCTCTTGTTCTGATGCTAACTATAAAATTTTCGATTTCCCTTTTTTGCAAAAACGTGACAGGGGCTCTAACCCTACCACTTTCCTTTACATTTCCCCAGTACTAACCACACTACTGTCCTTCAGAAAGGCCTAAGAGGCATATCAAAACCCAACATTGTCATGTGGGTGTCAGGGAAGGGACACAGTGTCAGCAGAGGGTGTCTGCATATGATTAGGCAGCCATAATAATGTCCCAATTAAAGTATTAGCTTTGGGAGGGTTTCAGGAGGCAGTGAAGGAACAAACAAAATGCCTAGTATTATCTTCTGCTTCTTCTTGTAGTGCAAGGGTTAAGCAAGGTTTAATCTCTGCTTAGCAACCACAGTAATTCACACATTAACTGATTTGTAGTTGTTTGATGGCTACATTAGACACAGACACCCATTTATTAGCGATAAGGTAATGTACCGGAATGTATGTACATGTGGAATGACCTTTCTAAATACTAATGGATGTGAAATCATCTGTATTACACAAAATATATTAGCTCACAAGAGCTCTTCACAATGTTGGTCTGCTAAATGGTCTTGCTGTTAGATCCATGAAAGATGCCATTTGACTACTGATTCAGGGGTCAGCAGTGCATGACATGGCTATGGCCATAGTGCTCTCTGATTGGGCCGAAAAGACGACAAATCATTTTTTTCTGTAACCTATTTGCTGTACTTATCATAATCTTCAAATGTAAAGGTCTGTTTTGACAAAATGTTGTTAAATCCAAGCAGGTTTTGCCATCCCATACAAGTCTATGGGAATGCAAAACACATGAAAAAAAATAGCAAATAAAGAAAAAATAATACAGTGTGTACAATTGCGATACAAGTCATATTGTAATTGAATGTTATTAAAAATTATCTTTTCTTTCCAATCTGCAGCCACTGTAATGTTTAATAAATGCAAAGCAATATGGCTACCTGGAGTTGTTCTGTAAACAGAGTGTGTACTGACCACTCCCCAGAAACATAATTTCCTGCTTGTGTGATTGGCTCACTGATTTTCCCAGAAGTCTGCCTAAGATACAAGTCCAATTTCAGGCATCCCCTGAAACAAAAATTTCATTTTTGGTGAGATATTTCCAATAGGGAACACGTCTAAAGGGATGCAGGCACAGCAGCTTTCTTATTAGTGCCCTGCAGCTGTCACAGCTGATTGATAATTATGAAACCACTCCCATTACACTCACTCACTAGAGACACAGACAAACACACATGGATTTCTTCAGAATAACAAAAGGTTACACTTTAAATATGTGATATGTAAAAAAAAGAAGGTAAGAAGGAATTTAACTAGGGTTAAATACACTTGTCAATGAATTCTGAATCTTCTCAGAAGCCTCTCAAAATGTGTCTTTGACACCAGCTTTTAAACCATGTTATTTTATTTGCTTCTGTGTATATAATGATTGACTAGCAGCATGTCAAAAAAGCTAACACTGAAAATAAAAAAAATACATATATCTATCAACTATGGTTTTGGTGTGTTCTGGTTTAAACTGCAGACAGCTAAACACACACAGTCTGCAGCCTTGTGTGCTGTGCCAGGCCTGGGATGTGTCTCCTGACATGGGGAAATCCTGCCTGCTGCTCCACCATGCAGTGAGACACGCTGCCCAGACTCCGGAGGGGGCTACCAGGAGGACACTATTGTAAGAGGAGAGTGGGGAGGGGCGCGGTGTATGGCAGTAAGGGAGTGAGTTTATTGGGGTGGAAGGCTGCGATCTCCTCATGCTGTGTTTGAAGGACTTGTGGAAGCCTGCTCTGCTGGGACTTGTAGTGTCTTCTGTGGGGGACTGAGATATGGCAGCCTCCTATGCTGGGACTTGTAGTCACCTAGACTGTGGGGGACTGAGGAATCCTCAGTCCCCCACAGAGGGCACTACAAGTCCCAGCATAGTGGGCTGCCAATCTTAAGTCCCCTGTAGTCTAGGGAACTACAAGTCGCAGCATAGCAGGCTGCTCATATAGAACAGGAGAAGGAGCTGAGGGGGGTATTTGTACTGGGAGGGGGAAGAAGGAGACACAGATTTGTGCTGGGGGGGGATTTGTGCTGTAAGGGGGTATATAGCAATGAGGACTTGTGATGGGCGGGGATTGGGGGGGTAAGAGAATTTGTATAAGAAGGAAGTATTTGGGGGGTTTTATACTGGAAGGAGGGGTAGGGGGGAGGATTTTTGCTGAGAGGGAGAATTTATGCTGGGAGGGGGAGATGGGGGAGGATTTGTGCTGAGGGGGGATTTATGCTGGGAGGGGAGATGGAAGAGGATTTTTGCTGAGAGGGATGATTTATGCTGGGAGGGAGAGATGGTAAAGGGTTTGTGCTGAGAGGGGGGATTTATTCTGGGGAGAGATGGGGGAGGATTTGTGCTGAGAGGGGGGATTTATGTTGGGAGGGGGAGATGGGGGAGGATTTGTGCTGAAAGAGCGGATTTATGCTGGAAGGGGAGATTTTGGAGGATTTGTGCTGGGAAAGCGGAGTTGGAGGCAAGGGTTTGTTCTGAGGGGGATGTGTGCTGAGAGGAGGGATCTGTACTGGAAGGGGTTATATGAGGGGGAGGATTTGTGCTGGAAATGGGGATTTTTGCTGGTAGGGGAGATGGGGGGGTCTGTGCTTAGAGGAGGGATTTTCGCTAAGAGGGGGGATTGGGGGGTAGGAGATTTTGTGAATGGAAAGTTTTTTGGGGGATTTATGTTGTAAGGGGGATATTGGGAGAGAGAATTTGTGCTGAGAGGGGGGATTTGTCATAGAAGGGGGTATATGGAGTGAAGAGTTTGCCCTGGGCACTGGATGACCTTGTCCCGGCATTGACGCACTATATAAATTGCAAGGGTGGAGCTGGGAAAAGAGAAAGCTGGGTGCTGACGTGAGGACTGGATTGGAAGCTACTCCAGCCTGTACTAACACAGTGGTGACTGGCGGCCGGGAACGGCAGACTTGTGAGTAAGGATGAGCCGAACTCTCCTAACTTGCGAACAGGTAAATTATTTGTTCGAACGCGCGAACACCGTTAAAGTCTATGGGACACAAACCGCAACACACTAAATTCAGAAACAACAGACTCACGAACAGGATGTGAGCTAGGAAGAGTCGGCCTGGGGTGACATAACGAATCGCGCATTGGAACCGACAAGGAACATGGGCGAGTGGTCTGCTTAAATACCCCCCGGGCTCCTCCCATAAATTCAGGCCACCATACTGGCCTTTATATATATATATATATATATATATATATATATATATATATATATATATATAAAGGCCAGTGCATAAAGGCCTGTGCATTTCAAAAGTGCACAGTTAATTTGACACCTGATGTATACAAATACTTAGATGAAATCAATAAAAATGGAAATAAACAAGCACTGGCAAATCTTGTATTGTTTGATTGCAGATGATAAAAAATTGATTTCAGAAAAAAAAAAAAAACTGTGCCACATCTTTTACATTTTTCATGTGGTCTAAATAAACAGAAAATAGCTTTTTTTTTGTATACAGTAATTTTCACCATTATTTATTTCATTTCTAAAAAAAAAAAAAAAAAAATGTAAAGTATAAAACTTTTCTCCTGTTCACAAAAAGTAAATCAAGATTAGATAGGGTGACTGCAAATCAAAGCAGCAACTATAATACAGTCTATCACATTTCCAAAACCTGAAAAAAAAACCCTGAGGCCTCGTACACACGACCGATTTTCTCGGCAAGAACCAGCAAGAAACTTGCTGGCAGAGAGGTCTTGCCGAGTAAATCGGTCGTGTGTACGCTGCTATCGGGTTTCTCGTTGAGAAAACCGACAAGAAACCTCAACGAGAAAATAGAGAACCTGCTCTCTATTTTCTCGTAGAGATTCTCCTCGGCATGTTTCTCGACGAGAAAAGTGAGTGTGTGTACACTTACCTGTCCTCCCGGAAGCCCGCGCATGTTCGAAATGAATTCGACGCATGCGCGGTAGCTTCCTAGGCATACGTAGGGTATACCAAGATGGCGGCGACGGCATCGAATGTGACGAGCGCATGCTCGACGTAGTCGATGACGTCACCGCGTACACTCCTTTCAAAGAACCGCGGGTTCTTTGAAACGAGTGTGTGTACACTCGGCCGGGACAAGTTTCTTGTCCAAGAATCTCGTCAAAAAAAACAACATGTTTTTTTCAACGAGAATCTCGGCCGTGTGTACGAGGCCTGAGGCTTATATAGGCTTAGGGATCTGGGAGTGGTTAAAAGTGCTCTCAATTTATTCATTACTTTATATGTCCCAAGATGGCAACTCTATTATGGACCTTTTTTCATAGACAGGCTTTGCAAAGGCAGTGGGGCTGATTTACGAAATGTTTGCGCCATGAGTATCGGCGCATCTGCGTGCGCAATGGCAGTTTTGGTATTTACAAAACATTAGCGCCGGTAACGCAGCGCTATTCCCTATTTACTATAGTGTTCTCGGCGCACGGGAGGAGGCGCTCAGTGCGCCACTATGGACCTGGCGCACGGCATCTTCAAATTAAAATATAAAGAAGCTGGAAGTGCCAATATAATGGGGGTGACGTGGGGTGATGTGAGGAAGTTTAGTGACAACTGCCCAAGTAACAAATATGCCCAAAATAGAATGAGAAAGTAACTTTTTCTGAACCAGCCTGCGGCGCCTGCAAGTAAGTTTATAACTGCGAGGGATCTTTTTGTGCTCTGTGCGGCAATTTTACTTGTTCAAATGCGCCGGTTCACTGCGCCGGCAAAATCTTAGTAAATGTCAAGTCACGTAAATCAATTTGCATAAGTTGAACAGGCGCACCTCCTAAACTTGCCATTATATAACAGTCCGACAGCAAAATGACATTTCTAAAGGAAAAAATTAGGCATTTAAAAGTACTCACAGCTGTAATGAATTGTCGGCTCCCGTCAATACAGAGAAAAGTCATTGAAAGGTGCGTGGGGGTCCCCCAAAATTCATACCAGACCCTTATCCGAGCATGCAGCCCGGCAGGTCAGGAAAGGAGGGACAAGCGAGCACCCCCCCTCCTGAACCATACCAGGCCGCATGCCCTCAACATGGGGGGGTTGGGTGCTTTGGGGCAGGGGGCCCCCCCACCCCAAAGCACCCTGCCCCCATGTTGATGGGGACGAGGGCCTCTTCCCGACAACCCTGGCCCTTGGTTTTCGGGGTCTGCGGGCGGGGGGCTTATCGGAATCTGGGAGCCCCCTTTATTAAGGGGGCCCCCAGATCCCGGCCCCCCACCCTATGTGAATGAGTATGGGGTACATCGTACACCTACCCATTCACCTGGTGGCAAAAAAAGTAAATAAAAAGACACAACACAGGTTTTTAAAGTAATTTATTAGGCAGCTCCTGGGGTCTTCTTCCGACTTTGGGGGTATTCTTCCAACTTCGGGGGTCTTCTTCCAACTTCGGGGGTCTTCTTCCGACTTTGGGGGTCTCTTCTTCTGCTCTCCAGGGTCGTCTCTGCGCTCCCTGGTTCTTCTCCCACTCTCCGGTGCCTTCTCCACGATCTCCGGTTCTTTCTGCCTTCTGCCGGGCGCCCCGCTATCTTCTTCCAGCTCTTTTGCTAGCGGGGTCCCGGTCTTCATCGTCATCTTTTTCCCTCTTCTCTCCGCCCGATGTTGCCTCGTCGCTGTCTGCCGCTACAATGCTGTGTGCGCGGAGCGCAACGACTTATATTGGCATGGGGTGTGGTCACCGGGTGATGCCACCCGGTGACCCCGCCCCCGTATGACGTCAGAGTCCCATCATTCCCTGAGACTGTGACGTCATACGGGAGCGGGGTCACCGGGTGGCATGCCAATATAAGTCGTTGCGCTCCGCAACGTGCCCTAAAGCACCCAACCCTCCCATGTTGAGGGCATGCAGCCTGGTACGGTTCAGGAGGGGGAGGCTCGCCGGCCCCCCTTTCTTGACCTGCCGGGCTGCGTCCTCGAATAAGGGTCTGATATGGATATTGGGGGGACCCCCACGCCGTTTTTTCGGCGTAGAGGGGTTTCCCATTAAAATCTATACCAGACCTAAGGGCCTGGTATGCTCCTGGAGGGGAACCCATGCCGGTTTTTTATTTAAAATTTGACGTGGAGTTCCCCTTCATGATTCATACCAAACAGGGGACAGCAAAAGCGAGGCTTGCAGTACCTTGTCGCCGAGAACATTCTCGGGCAGGTACTTCAAGTTGCCTCCAGGAAACGACTTGAGCATCTGCTTCATGCTCAAGTCGTGTCCAATTTGCCTCGCAAAGTCGCGCTGCCCCTGTGTCAACTGGCACACGAGTCACCCCGCAAGTCGGATCGTCTTGATCCGACTTACCGGGCGACCTCTATTCAAATCAGTGGGCTCCCATAGGGAACCATTCATTTTGAATAGAGATACAAGCGCCGCTGACATTTTTATTTACTATAACAGTGCCCCAGCGGTTCATGCGCCCAATTAAGGATTTATCCGGCGCACCAATTAAGGTATGAACCGGCTCAGCGCACTGTTGTTAGTAAATCACCCCCAGAGAGTCTTCCACATATTTTTGTACAACTCAAAATGTAGGCTACAAAATTTGTAGAATTCGCTTGTTGTTTTTTTGCTGGTTAGCTGGGATGAGTGCTGGGAAAATGTTGCTTCATTTTGTGAAATGTCCTTTCCATATGCACCTTACTTTAACAGTTTCACTGCCAAAGGGCATTTTTGTGCATTTTGCACACATATTTAAAAAATTATTTTAGTCCTGAAGATTAGTTAAAACTCCAAAACATTATGCATTTTTTCTAAAAGCAGACACCATACAGAACAAAACGGTGGTAGTTCCAATTTATTTTTTATATCAAACAATATTTGTGCACTGGTTTATCAAGGACACATTTATTTTTCACAAAAAAATACACATTTTTTGGGTTGATGAAGTTGTGCCAAGTACTCTATATACAGTAGATCCCCAACATGTCAAGCTTTTAAATTGCCTGCACTGCAAAACGCCAATGAGCTTTGGTATCTATATTTTCCACAGGTGATACTTTAAAAGCCCCTACAGGTCATCATATTAGAGCTAAGTGTGAATATTGACCGTAAAATTAATGCTTTCATTCTGGCATGGAGGCAATATGTAACGTGTAGTGCAAGCAATGCTTTCAAACGAAGGCACCCCGACAGGTGTGTATATGTTCACATGTGAGCATATTTGGGGGTGGTGCTGGCTTAAACTTTATTTGGGATGGGGGGGTTGTTAGTGATTGGATGTAAAAAAAATGTTACAGCTTTTTTTCACTAAAACTTTATTTATATCATATAGGGAACAAAAAGCCCCCATATGTTATATGAACTCTTTGTGGCAGCTTTTTCATGTAACATCAGGGGTCTCTATTGAAATATGCTATTAGTGCTATAAAAATGCACTGATTACTGTATAAATGTCACTGTCAGGGAAGAGGTTAACACTAAGGGGCGATCAAGGGTTTAGCTGTGTTCCCTAGGTGTGTTCTAAATGTGGGTGGGTGGGACTGACTAGGGGAGTTGAGAGATCAGTATTCATACTTAGTATGAACACACGATCTGCCTTCTCTCCCCTGAGAGAACCGGGATCTGTGTGTTTATACACACAGATCCCGGTTCTCGCTCTGTCACGAGCGATCGCGGGTGCCCGGGCACATTACTAGTAAAAAAAAAAAAAAATATTTAACAATGCCATAAATCTATCCCCTATTTTGTAGACGCTATAATTTTTGCACAAACCAATCAATATACGCTTAGGCCCCTTTCACACTGGGGCGGTTTGCAGGCGCTATTTTGCTAAAAATAGCGCCTGCAAACCGAGCCTAAACAGCGGCTCCTGTGTCTCCAATGTGAAAGCCCCGAGGGCTTTCACACTGGAGCGGTGCGCTAACAGGACTTAAAAAAAAGTCCTGCTAGCCGCATCTTTGGAGCGGTGAGAGGAGCGGTGTGTTTACCGCTCCTACACCGCTCCTTCCCATTGAAATAAATGGGATACCACGGTAATACCGCCGCAAACCGCAGCTGTAGCCGTGGTTTGCGGGTGGTATTAACCCTTTTTCGGCCGCTAGCGGGGGTTAAAACCGCACCGCTAGCGGCCGAATACCTCTGCAATCCCGACGGTATAGCGCCGCTAAAAATAGCGGTGCTATACCGCCACCGCCCCAGTGTGAAACCGGCCTTATTGCAATTTTTTAACAGAAATATGTAGAAGAATACATATTGTTTTATCATATTTTATTAAGTATTTTATCTTTATCTTTACCTTTACACAATCTTTACACAATTTCCACTCACAGCACAGGTATGTCATAAATCAGATACTTTATAGAGTTTTGTTATTAATTCATATCTCAGGTTCCTCCGTTGGAGCAACCCATATAACCTAACTGATATAAGAACAGAAAAAAATAAAAAATAAAAAGAAGAAAAAACACCAGACTGAGTGGAAGAAAGTCCATATAATTTGGTATTCTTTTTCTTCCTCTTTATCCGTTCCTCTATATATCTATTTTGAGCTCTCAAATGGGCCTCTTGGGTGCGTATCTGCCCCAGTATGAGGCAAAATAAATAAATAAAATAAAAACAAAGAGAAAAGAAATGAGGGAAAGAAAAAAAAAAGGGGGATGAGCCACAATCACACACATACACACAACCATAACTTCTTCTTCTGGGAAGCCCCCTTTCCCGGCCCTCAAAACCATTCACCCATGTCCAGACCTGACCCTACTCTGAAGTAATTGCTTTTCAAAGATAGGGTCTCAACATTTCCGAACTCAGACAATCAATCCAGGCCACAGTTCCACAGTTCCATGAATTTATAATAGCTACCCTCAATGCTTGCCGTTATTTCCTCCATTGTCTTTAAGTGATTAAGTTCAGTGACCCACTCTTTAATTGTTGGGTAAATGCTTGTATTCCAATGTCTGGGGATAATTATTTGCGCAGCAGAAATCATATAAGGGAGCAATCCCCTTGAGAACTCACGCGTAGATCCTAGGTATATCGATAGTAAGGCTATTTCCGAAGAATACATATTGGCCTAAACTGATGAAGAAATTCGTTTTTAAAAAACATATTTGGGGATATTTATTATCGAAAAAAGTAAAAAACATAGTTTAAAAAAAAATGTCGCTCTTTTTTTGTTTATAGCGCAAAAAATATAAACCGCAGAGGTGATTAAATACCACCAAAAGAAAGCTCCATTTGTGGGAAAAAAAATCAAGTATGACAATTTTGTTTGGGTACAATATTGCAGGACCGCGCAATTGTAAGTTGAAGTGACGCAGTGCCGTATCACAGAAAATGGCCTGGTCATTAACCACTTCCTTACTGGGCACTTAAACCCCCTTCCTGCCCAGACCAATTTTCAGCTTTCAGCGCTGACGCACTTTGAATGACAATTGCGCGGTCATACAACACTGCACTCAAATGACATTTTTATAATTTTTTCCCCACAAATAGAGCTTTCTTTTGGTGGTATCTGATCACCTCTGCGGTTTTTATTTTTTGCGCTATAAACAAAAAAAGAGCAACAATTTTGAAAAAAAAACACAATATTTTTTACTTTTTGCTATAATAAATATCCCAATTTTTTTTTACATCTTTTTTTCTTTTAGTTTAGTCCGATACGTATTCTTCTACATATTTTTGGTAAAAGAAAATCGCAATAAGCGTTTATTGATTGGTTTGCGCAAAAGTTATAGCGCCTACAAAATAGGGGATAGATTTATGACATTTTTATTTTTTATTTTTTTCCACTAGTAATATCGGTGATCTGCAATTTTTGTCAGGACTGCGATATTGCGGCGGACACATCGGACACTTTTGACACTATTTTGGGACCATTCACATTTATACAGCGAACAGTGTTAAAAAATGCACTGATTACTGTATAAATGTGACTGGCAGTGAAGGGGTTAACCACTAGGGGGCGGGAAGGGGTTAAATATAATCCCTCATGAGTGATTCTTACTGTGGGGGGAGGGAACTGACTGGGAGAGGTGACCGATGGTTGTCCCTATGTACAAGGGACACACCATCAGTCTCCTCTCCCTAGCAGGACGTGGATCTCTGTGTTTACAGAGATCCACGTCCCTGGCTCTGTGACAGCCGATCGCACCCACGTGACACAGCGGGCACAGCTCTTCCGCGATGCGCACCGCCGCAGGCGCGCATTGCGGAAGTAAACAAGAGGACGTCCACCCGGCAGTTCAGGTCCGCGCTGCAGCCGTCTTTCGGCTATAGCGCGGATCTGAAGTGGTTAAGCAGTAAAATCTTCCGGGGCTGAAGTGGTTAATAAAAACCATAAGAAATGACAACTCACATTTTTCAGTGCACTAACTCTGGTGCACTCAGATAGCATGTGTAGCACAATAAGGGTGTGCAGCCCCCTTAAGGATCGCTTGGATGTAGTACTGGCAACCACCAAGCAGAATGCAATCTTCCTCTGAGAACACACTAACGTCACCAGGCCCTGCCCCGACTAGTTTTGTCCCACTCCACGTGACTTTATCAAGCTAATACAGTTGCTTGAACTGTCACAGGCACTTGTCAAAAGTGCTGACTATTCCCGCCATTTCTGTCAACCTCCTCTATTTATAAAAGCTGTACTATAGATTCCATTAATGAAAAGTGCTCTATGAATAGAGGAGGCAGACCTTTATTTCATCCACTCATCCTTCTTTCATAGAGCACTTTTCATTGATGCAAGCTATAGTACAGCTTTTTATGGATAGAGAAGGGGTTGAAAGGACATGCATAGTTGTCAATCTTGATTGGGTTTTGAGGGGGCAGGGGATTGAAGATTTCAACTAGGACAGCAGCCAACAGCACAAGGGACAATTCTCATTAAAGTGTTTGTTACCCCAACACTTCATATTCCTGACCATGTACTTATATCAGAAAGTATCCTGTTCTCTTTGTATTGCTTCCTTTATGTGACATCCCTGGTGTCCCTGCCAGTGCCTCTGCTTTCCTATTAAAAACTGACCAAGCAGGAGAGCACAGCGTGGCCAATTCTCTAGCTATGCTGGGAACTCAGTAGGATCTCCTCCAATGATCAGACTTGTCCCGACACCCCCCACTGTACAGCCATTCACTGGGAAGCTCAGTGTGCTGCTGCTTCTCCCCCCCCCCCCCCCGCTTCTATGCAGCTGAGAACAGAGGGATTATATATATATACACACACACACACACACACACATATGTTTTGCCTTTCATTTCTATTTTAAACGGAATGGGTTGTTTTACAAGGTGATTGTTTACAATCACTTTAATTGCAAGTACTGTCTGTTTTTGCATTTTTTTTTTTTTTTAAAGTGACTAAACTTAGGCTTTAAGTGTCCTTTATACCAACTGATTCTTGTTTTCCATATTATCTTAAATGCATCTTTCATATTGTTAATCTCCTTCACTTTGCATATGGCAGCTGTAAAGAATTTTTATTAAAGCTGAGGGATTCAAATAAAATAGCCATACAGATGACCCCCCGGCACTGCAAGGGTTAAATGTTTGTTGAATCTATAGGCAACAGAATACTATGTAGAACTTACCTTATTTCTAACTCCAACAGGCTTCTGGTGCTTTTCTTTTCTCTGACATGTAGGGTTGCAGACAGCCTTTTTGTAATCTTGGTTCTGCATTGTGTGTGATGATGTTGCCTGCCAGGGGAGGAATTAGGTAAGTATTACCGCTTATTCCTCTACCCTTGCAAGTTTTCCATTGGTGCCAGTTGCCCTGCCCAGAGACAGTGGAACCAGAATGACCCAGCTCTCTTCCATTAGCGACTCATCATGCTACAAATGTACAAACACAAAAGCAGGCTTTACTTTAGTTTAGATCCATAAATGACTAGGTCACTTTAAACATAACATTTCCAAAACACTCTAAAAGTATAATATCCAGAGGAAGCCAGCAGTGCTTTGGCTAAAGCTGAGCTCCGGGGAAAATAAAAAAAAACTCTCTTGCAGCAATGCTCTTCCCTGCATTGCAAAAGTTTAATGCTCATTTATAGTATGTCTAGGTTAAAGTGGTTGTACACCCTGTACAACCACTTTTACCTACAGGTAAGCCTATATTAAGACTTACCTGTAGGTGCTGGAAATATCTCCTAAACCTCCCTGGTTTAGAAGAAATTTACAATAAAGCCATGCGCCGATGTCTATGGCGCATGCGCCGATGTCTACGGCGCATGCGCACTTTAGAAAGGGCAGATCGTGACGTTTTTAAAGGGGTCATGCCGTGACTGGTGGCTCCCGCGCGCATGCGTCACGCGACTCCGGCCAGTCACAGAGCCGGAGTTTGCGGCCCCCGGAAGGAAGAGGGGTGAAGATGGATGCTTACTGCCAGTGGGGACAGCGGTGACATCAAAGGTAAGTGACACATAATGGGCTACTATGCGATGCCCATTATGCTTTACCTTTGCAGGGAAATAAAGAGGAAGTAAAACCCATCAGGGTTTACTTCCTCTTTAAAAGGACTTTTACTTACCCAATACAACATTCCTGTAGGCTCCTTCCAAGCTATATGTTCTACCCATCCAGCCTCTTCTCTAAGATCTTCAGGTGTTGGCATGTACTCTGACATCATCAAGTACAATGCAGGGACCACATACCTGCATTGTATATGAGAATGTCAAGGGACCTTCCACAAGTCAGAGAGTCAGGAGCACAGTGTGGTCAGTTTTCTGGCTGTGCTGGGAACTCAGCCAATGATCAGACTTGTCCTGACACACCCACCCTGCACAGCCATTTACTGGGAAGACCAGTGTGCTCCTGTTTCTCCTACCCCAGCTTTCCAAGCTCCTTATGCAGCTAAGAACAAAGGGTATGTGGTCACTTATTAAATCAGTAAAAACAGGCATTTTTATGTTTTTTATGTATGCACAAATGTTTTGCCTTTCATTTCTATTTTAAACTGAATAGATTGTTTTATAAGGTGAAGGTTCACATATACTGTATTGTCCTCGCTACACCTTTCCCTGTGTGTAGCTCAACAGGAAGCTAAACCCGCCAATTTTGCGATAAGCCAGACTGAGTGTCGTTTTGAAGCTTTATTAACAAAACAAGGTGGGGTGAAACTATTGAGAAAAACAAATACAGATACATATAAATATTTGAAATATACAGAAATACAATAAACAAGCTAGGCTGTAGATGGTGATAAGTAATTCTAACCAGCGATGCTGCATTTAGGGGATGCAAGCAGATGCAAATTTTAGTCCAACATGTGCTCTGATAGCTGGCTCTTTCTTTCAGTCTCTAAGATGGAGTCTGAACTCCCATGATGCATCTGCTTCCTTTCCTTGGACTGAAGAATAATGGGAAGTTTTATTAAAGGTAAACAGTTTTCTAGTTTCTGCAAAACTGTAAATTTACCACTGGCTCCATCTTGTGGTCCAATCCGATATTGCAGGCAAACAAGTAATAGATATTCTGCTGGAGGTCTTAAAAAATTTAAAGCGATGGGCTTAGAGGTAAGTGAATATAAATAGATGCACGTGCCTGCCCATAGACTAACACTGAGCTTCCCATAAAATCCACCTGAAAAACTAAAAGGGGGACTTGATCAGACCACTCGTGTGAAAGAACCCTTATGTTTTCAAGAATTTGTATCGTTTTTTTTCCCCACAATATTACATTTTTCAGAAAGGTGGAATTTCAATCTAAAAGATACAATCCAGTAACAACACCATTCTGAGCTACATCATGTGTTTAGGAGTCCACACTGAGAGCCGGTTCACACCAGGGCGACTCGTCAGGCGACTCAGTCGCCTGACAAGTCGCGTCCCACACTTTTCAATGGAACCGTTCTAAGTAAGAGCAACTCAGGTCGCTCCGACTTAGAAAAAGGTTCCTGTACTACTTTTGGGGGCGACCCAAGGCGACCTGCATTGACTTCTATACAGAAGTCTTATGCAAATCGCCTCGGCGGGCGTCTCAAGTCATCTTGAGATCGCGCCGCCGAGGTCGCCCCCACAAGTCCTGGCACGTCGTGCCGCCCTGGTGTGAACCGGCTCTAAGAGCTCCAGAGGACAAAGGACAACTTGCACCAAAAAAATCACACTGGCAAATGTTGGCTTATTTGAAAGTGTGTGCCAAGTAGTCCTAAATCCACCTATTTTGTTCTACCAAAGGTACATCAACCTAAAGATTATCTCTGGTGCCCTCCCATTCTTCCTAGATTTTTCAGGTTGCTCTGTTTGGAAGACTGCATACAATGTGAACACAAGTTACTGTTCTGATTGGAAGTGTTCTGTTCCACTGTACTCAATTTGATAATCAAATATGAGTAAGAAAGTAGAAAAACATATAACAATGTTATAGCATCTTCTCTGCTCATTTTAATGAGGCACTAAGTAGATTTTTAGATTTTAGCACAATGGCAGTCACTTTATGGATACTATAAAAAGTTTACTAACTTGATTTGTCTGGAGCTGCTCTTTTGGTAGAATCTATCATTAGCCCTGGCTATAATTACAAGTAGTAGTTCTTTTAAGTAGCAAGTGACAAGTATTCACATTTTTATAAAAATGCACATAGTTTGTACAGGCATGAAAGAAAAGGACAAAAACAGAATGTAATAAGATGATCAACATGTTAGAAGGCTGGACCGCAGGTCAGCCTGAATTTGTAGGAGGAGTTGGAAGGTATTTAAACCCGCCCTCTCTCCTCCTTGCCTGTCGACGTTGCTCTTGTGTTGACAGGCATCATTTCCGGTGCGACCTTTCTGACGTCATTTCCGCTTGTCGTTCTACTGCAGCAGGCGCCGCTTCTCCCCGCTCTCACGTGCAGGGTTTCAGGTTTCAATCAGGGGGGCTTCGGGTGGGGTGAGGGTGGCTAGTCTGGGTAATATGTTTGTAGCCTTTGTTATGCTTTGTTAGAGCGAGGTAAATCTCCTCAGAGCGGTAACCGGAAGTCCCCTTCTGATACCCTCCGGTCACACTGTCCCACGTGAGGTGAGTTACGGTCTGAGCCCTCTCCTCACACAGCCTCCCGCCGGGTTTAACATTCTGAACCTGCAGCTGTGCCAGAGGCGCTTTTACTTGAGGACTACGGAGCCTTGGGGGAGCTATTGTGGGAAGGGGTTAGTGTAAACACTGACAGGCTCTGAGATAGATCCTGGTGAGCCAGGCAGTGATGTTGGGCATTATGTGTCGTGTGGCATGAGATTCTGTGTCGGGGGGGAGGGTGTTGTTTGGGGGTATTCCTGCATGGTGGGGGGTAGAGGTAGGGTGTGTGTGTCACTCATAGGGCTGGCCGCGTGGGTTGGCGTTGGGGGGCCGTGGGTCTGCTCCATCCCCCCCAGTACAGCAGGTAGATAAGATAGTACGTCCTTCCCTCCCCATTATGTTCTGGCAGTAATCGCATTCACCGGACAATTGGCTTCACGGTAAGTCTCCCCCTGTCTCAGGATTCTGGTCGAGTGTGTATGTGTTCAGTCATGTGAGCTCAGTGAGTGTATGTAGAGACGGTATACTATTTCAATTCACGTTTTTCATGCGATTACGTTTCTCATGCGACTATGTTTCTCATGCGGTTGCGTTTTTCATGCGATTCATGTATTTCTTGCTTGCTTCTCACGTGATTATGTTTCTCATGCGAATCATGTATTTCTTGCTACTTTTCTCATGCGGTCACGTGTCTCATGCGGTCACGTGTCTCATGCCTGTCACGTTTCTCACACGGTTACATTTCTCATGCCTGTTATGTTATCATGCAGTTATGTTTCTCATGCTAATCATGGTCTCGTGGGATTGCGTTTTCTCGTGCAATTGCGTTTTCTCGTGCTAATTATGTTCTCTTGTGTTTTCATTTCTCATGCGGTTACATTTTCTCATGCTGGTTGTGCTCTCTTGCAATCTACGTTTCTCATGCTTTTACATTTCTCATACAGGTTCAGTCATGTTGTTTCCTAGTTGGTAGCATTGGCATGTTTGTGTTCGATTCATGGCGTTTCACCGCTGGGGGGTCACCCATCACGTTTATGGGTGCTTACGGATTGAGATGAGTGTTTCTAATTGGCTTGTACGGTGGCAAGTCTCCTCATCCGTTTCTCATACGTTTCACATACATTTCTTGCATCTGGGCATTTCTTTTCTCATTTAAAGGCCTGACACGTCTTCAGGTTCATCAGGCCTGAGTGTACGTTTTTAATTTGCCTGCTACGCCTCAGGTTTCTCGGCCTTTGCAAATTCATGGGGTTGTCACATTTTCAGTCTTGCTCATATTTTGCATTGTCAGTACATTTTGTTCATTCTTCACATTGTAGGTTTTACGACGTCACACCGCGGCAGTGGGCCTATCACGTTATTCCCCAGACTGTCACAGTTAGTCCTGCACTTACCTACATTTCATTTTCATTGTCTTTGTATACATGTCAGGGTCATATATTCACATTTATATCTCATGGCTACACTCCACTGCCGGTTACCTATCATGTCATGGGTACTGACGGATTGAGATGTTCGTTTCTAATTGGCTTGTACGGTGCCAAGTCTCCTCATCCGTTTCACTTACATTTCATGCATCTGGGCATTTCTTTTCTCATTTAAAGGCCTGACACGTCTTCAGGTTCATCAGGCCTGAGTGTACGTTTTTAATTTGCCTGCTACGCCTCAGGTTGCTCGGCCTGTGCAAATTCTTGGGATTGTCACATTTTCAGTCCTGCTCATACTCTGTATTGTCAGTACGTTGGTTCGTTCTTCACATTGTAGGTTTTACGTCACTCCACAGCAGTATTCCTATCTCGTTTTCTCGAGACTGTCACGGTTAGTCCTGCACTTACCTACATTTCATTTTCTTTACATACATGTCAGGGTCATATCTTCACGTTTAGATCTATGGCTATACTCAACGTTACTGCATCTTTTAATCACGGTCACCTGCATAAGTTGGGTTCGTTGGTTATTTCTTGTTTATAACAGTGTTGTTCTTGTTTGCAGAGGTCATGTTGCAGGCAGTAGATGTTGTCCTTCTCTGGTTAGGGTTCTGTACATGGTAGCTTGCCCTCCTTGTAACCTCCCGATTCGGCCGTCTCTCTAGCAGTGGCATAGGGTTAGGTGGTAGGGTCTTGGTCCTGAGGCAGACATTGGATACCTATGCACTGGCACTCGGCTGGATGCTCTCCCATGTAGTAGGCTGTTAGGTAGTCGTCCACTGTCGGGACGGTTTCTTCCTCGTAGTGTCCGAACGGGGTCCTGCTGATCTTCGGTAATGGGCATCGCGGAAGCTTGATCAACAAGTCATTTTCTTTTTAGCTTAAGAAGCTCATGACACCGTCTGGGATACCTTCCAGGCTTTTCATCTTAGTATCCTGCTTTCTTTTGTCACGTACATTCAATGTCTACTGGCTTTCGTTGTCTTTTAGTTTTGTTTTTGGCACTTCCAGCTCAAGCGATCCTACAGGCTGCTGCTCGGTCTCAGTCTTAGATCGACTCATGATGGCGTCTGCGGATGTGCCCAGGGATAGGTCACTTGCCTTTCCCTGGTGCGCCCTTCTTCGCTAGCTCGGTACATGACACGTTGCTGTTCCCTGCTGCCTAGACTAGGGTTGCTCCTTATGCTCACATCGGCCGTGCTTTCAGTAGGTGCAGTGTCTGCTGCTTCTCGCCAGGGGGTCTGTATTCACGTTGTTGAGGAGTTGGGTTGGTGGGGTTCAGCATTCATTTCCGGACATGTTCCGGATCCACATGTCAAGTTATCACAAGCTTTCTTGCATTGGCTGCTCGAGGTTGCATACGGTTACTTTCATTTCAGTCTCTTTGCAAGCTCATCCTATTGTCTTATTTTTGCCCCCTTTTAGGCATACCGACCATGTGACCCCGGCACACCCCAGGTCACTTTCCCTGTTTTCCCCTCGGTCATTTCCAGCACGTACCTGAGACTCTGAGTACAAGTTAGAAGGCTGGACCGCAGGTCAGCCTGAATTTGTAGGAGGAGTCGGAAGGTATTTAAACCCGCCCTCTCTCCTTCTTGCCTGTCGACGTCGCTCTCGTGCCCCACCCACCCTTCCCCCTTTTTCTTGTTATTTCTTCTTCTTTACTTTTTCTTGGGTATGCCCCCTTTTAGGCATACCGACCATGTGACCCCGGCACACCCCAGGTCACTTTCCCTGTTTTCCCCTCGGTCACTTCCAGCACGTACCTGAGACTCTGAGTACAAATATATAGTGGGGGGAGAGGATTTGTGTAGAAAGTGATGGTCTTCATTTACCATAGAGTATTCACTTAGCGTAGTTAATAAAACACAGCTAAAGTCACATTAATCATACCATAATGGGCAAGGCAAATCCATATTTTCTCCTTTTTTTTAATTTCCTCCTTATCTTAATTCCCATGTACATTGGGCCTTTCTCTACTTTATTAAATTAACCCTATTATTTATGTCACCAAATTCACCAATTGCACTTTGGGAACTTTCTTCACATCTTTATTAAAATTCTCCTGTTATTTACAGCATATCAGCAAAGTGAACATGTTCCATTTTTTTGTAAATTACATACATTTTAAGTAAACTAACAAAATGTACGTCTGTGCAATTAAGAATAATTATTTAAAAAAAACTGAAAAATGTATATTATTACTCTAGTATTAGTACTAGTGGTAGAGTAATAATAGAGTACTGCCATTTTTTAAGTGAAACAGAAAATGTTGCAGTGTTTATATTTTAATACGTATCACCATCAGCTAGTAATATAGAGCTGTATTAGAATAACTAGTAAAAAAAAAAAAAAAAGAATCTTTGTGCTAAGTAAATATACTGGAACTCAAATTGGTAATTTGAAATATAAAATAAGTAGAGCTCTGGGTGCTATAAGCTGCACACCAATGCTTATACTGTGAGAGATTGGGGCCATTTCAGTGTAATAATGTTCACAAAGATTGGCAAAAGGGGAGAAAGGATGGGAGGGAGCTGTTCTTCAGCACTCCACTGCCATGGAAAGAAGCAGAGAGCTCGACAGATCAGAAATTCAGCTTGAAGCCTCTCTCTGCTCAGCGTTTCAGCTCCTTTCTGCCTAATGCAGCCACAAGACATCTGCAGTCGGAAAGAAATACAAATAAGTGGCAAAGAAGACAAGCATTAAGGTAAAAATATTTCCATTGACTGCATAATCATGACTGGTAGCACTTAGCTTAAATGATTATTTATTGAGTTTAGCAGGTTTCCAAACTCCTTTTAACTGAACATTATTACTTTTGTATTTAAATTGTTACTGGAGTTGATCTACATGATTCTAAGCAGTTCTGCGTAGTCACATTGCTTTTCTTTACGCCATAACAATGTCATCATATAAGATTAGCATGATTGCATTACTATATTTAGAAGATATCACAGATAATGAGCTTTTCTGAAACAGAAATGAATATATAGGTGTGTGTTCGTGCTTGATTATAAATAAACACCAACAACTAACTGAGTCATTCTTTTTTTTCCAGTTTGGAAAATGGAAAACATATCCATGGATTTTTTATCTAATTCCTCAGGAAGGCCAGAGTGGTTGAATGGATCGATGCATCAAGTCATTCCCAACTTTTATCTGGCATTGCCCATCATCTATTCCATCATTTGTGCGGTTGGATTAACTGGGAACACAGCTGTTATCTATGTTATTCTCAAGGCTCCAAAAATGAAATCTGTTACCAACATGTTTATCCTGAACTTGGCTATTGCTGATGAACTCTTCACGCTGGTTCTGCCCATTAATATAATTGATTATCTACTGCTGCAGTGGCCCTTTGGAGAATTTATGTGTAAACTAATTATCTCCATTGATGAGTACAATACATTTTCTAGCATCTACTTCCTGACTGTCATGAGCATTGACAGATACCTTGTGGTTGTGGCAACTGTAGAATCTAAAAAACTCTCCTTTCGCACATATAGGGCTGCTAAGATAGTCAGCCTGTGTGTCTGGAGCTTTGTGACCATAATTATTTTACCATTTGTTGTTTTTGCCAAGATTCACCAAGAGCATGGTCGATTGCAGTGTCTCTTTGTTTTTCCTAACCCTGAGGGCTTGTGGTGGCAGATGAGCAGGATCTATACTCTCATTCTGGGCTTCGCCATCCCTGTGTCTACAATTTGCATTTTATATTCCATGATGCTTTACAAATTGAGAAGGATGCGTCTGAACACCAATGCAAAAGCTTTAGACAAAGCCAAGAAAAAAGTGACTTTCATGGTTGCCATCATTTTGGCCGTGTGCTTGTTCTGTTGGACTCCATACCATCTTAGCACTGTGGTGGCCTTAACCACTGATATCCCACAGACTCCTTTAGTTATAGGTATTTCCTTGTTTATCACCAGCCTGAGCTATGCCAACAGCTGCCTGAATCCATTCCTCTATGCTTTCCTAGATGAAAATTTTAGGAAAAGCTTTAGGAAACTAGTAGAATGCAGGTCATCATAAAGGATAAAATTGCGCTAACAGGTTGGTATCCAGCTGTTGAACAACTACATATCCCAGCAGGCCATGCATGTCAGCAACTGAAACAAATGCTGGAACATTTAGCCTCTTCTTTGCATAAGGGTCATTCTAAGATCAAACTCCTCCTAGCAAGGCATGCCTAGTCTTTTTACCAAGCCCTATCAGCAATGACATGTTGATGCTTGTCATGTCTCAACAGCTAGGGGACTGCAGGATGTCAAACCTTGCCAATAGCTAGTAAAGCATAATGGGACATGTAGTTGTTCAACAGCTGCAAATGGTTCATCTGGTATGCTTTTGTACTTATTCAGTAAGGCAGTGTAGCAAGGTATGGTAAAGAGCATAACTCTCATCAGGCAATCAGATTGCAGATTACTGTAAAAAAATAAATAAAAATTAAATATATAGATTAACACATTACTTCTTGCCTGCCTTACTAAAAAAGAAAATATGTTTTTTTAATGGGATTATGCAATCAAAGAGGTTTATTTATGAAAGTCACAGCATAGGAAACATGTATATTTCTGCTCAAAGCAGCCAATCATATTTCATTCAGATTAATAGCACCTTGACTCTTCTGTGCTCCAGTTTTCATAAATGCCACTGTCTCACATTTCTCATAAGAGGCTATACTTGTAAAAATATTCTTCAAAGATGAGACAGGCATTGTCTGTGCTATCTAACTTTCTTCTGGATTGTTATGTATTTTGGTTTGCATTGAAAACAATGGCTTTTGTCTTGCTTAATATCTAATCTGCAATTTGAGCTGATTTATAACAATGTTTAATACATAATATAATATTACTTTGGGACAATGGGGCTTTCTTGATTATTGCACAGTTTAACTCATACTGTGTGTGTTGTGAAACTGTATTGCCAGTTTTTCATTTTTTTGTCTGCACTAAAAATGGAGGATTATAAACATTGAAAATGTACATAGATGTTCAGTTATGTAAGATTGAGGGTCTATGTGTATTAAACACAAAACCAAATAAATATTTTGAGTGCCTTGCTTGATTACAATGCAGACATTTTATTTTACTGTGTATGTATATTGTGAAATAAATATGGATTGAGCATCAGTTACTTGTACAGTATACATTTCAAAATAGTTGTGAAACAGAAAAATTCAGCAGTTCCTATTAACAGTATAATCCTCTAGATTTTGCTTGCAAGAAGGATTACTATTATGGTTTTATCTGTTCACCAGCATGTGAAATATGCATTACAATTTTAATGAGAACATTTAATTTTAATGAAACAAAATAAAATATTAAAAAATTAACAGACTGTATGATTATCTTTTTCAACAAGAATCATATTTTGCTGTATGTACATATTACATAAAATCTGCATAGCCTTACTGTAACAAAACAACGTATTAGCAAATAATTTGCTGAAACGACTTTATTAATAAACTTTATCATCTAAACTGCATAACTACTTCTACAAGCTAACATATTGAAGCAGTCTGTCACCACCTAGTGTAAGACCTACAAATTACAACAGCTATACCTGTTAACAGAAGGTTGGCCTATTTTGGAATATTTAAATCCACTAAAAATACGCAATGGCCTTGTCTACTTGTTGGCCTAGTTATTGGAAAGCAGCTAATATACAAGCTTGCACTACTTAATACTCTTACATACTAGTCTTGCCAATTAATAGAAAGAAAAGACCGAAATACATTTTCTGGAACAAATTGCAAAGTGATAAAGCAGTTTATACAGAACTCAAGAGTTGTAATTCAGTAATGACTATTATTTACATCAGTTTGCAATAGTTTCCTAAATTTAGCTTAAGGTTTAAAGCAGTCTTAGACCACTAAAACATGGTTTATAAAAACTAGAGCAGCCAGACTCTGGAGCAGCTATATGCATGGCAACCAATCAGCTTTTATCTTTTACTTTCAAAGCTTAATTGAACAAGCTGAAGATACAATAGAAGCTAATTAGTTGATGTGTATGACTGGTCTAGATTCTGGCTGCTTCTGGTCTGATAAATTCCCCTTTATGAGTGCTGACAACACTAGGCATGGCAGGTTTTCTTGCTATTTGCACAGTTGGTAACTTTTGTGGCACAGTAGTATAGTTCCGTCTAGTCTATCAGTTTAAAAAGAAAATCAAAATCTAAGGTGCCAGCAAGGTGCCTGCAACAGAAGAGCTTTAATACTGTCTAATGGTCGATGTCTCTTCCTCCCATCTATCCCGAACCCCAAATATCTGAATTAAAATCTCTTGTAAAAAGCACAACTTGTTCAAAACTTCAATAGTATTTAAAAAATTGTTAAAAACATGACTCCCTTAGCATCAACTATTGCGCACATTGGGTAATACAGTTTAGGTAGGTATGAGCTTCTCCTATATATGGTTTATGTGGATTCCAATGTTGCAGATGCTATAGACTGTTGAAAAGTTCAACGTGTTTCACAGATTAAATAACTCTGCATCACCAAGAGTTAAAGAAGAGAAGAAAATACAAGCCACGACCACTGAATCACTGAAAGAACCCTTAAAGTGGTTGTTAAGCCACTAGTATAAAAAGCTCCCATTCCCTGTGCATTAGAACAATACGTTCCCCTGTGTCTGTGTTATATGATAAATATGCTTATCTGTACCGATAACACAGTGTCTTCCTGCGATCAGTTGCCTCCTCTCTCCTCGCCTCTGCCCGGCTCACAGGTCCAGTGGGCGGGGCCGACCACTGCCGCTGATGTCAGCCGGGGAGGAGAGGTGAGAGGAGAGACAGAGCCGAGGAGTCACATGATCGCAGGAAGACACTGTGTTATCAGTACAGATAAGCGTATTTATGATATAACACAGACACAGAGGAACTTATTGTTCTAATATCCAGGGGATGGGAGCATTTAATGTTAAGTATGGGAGCAGCAGGAGCGGGGGGACAGGCGCTGACATGAGCAGACAGTCAGAGAGGGGAGGGGGTAGAGGACACAGGAAACAGAGAGCAGGGCGGCTGCTGACGGAGGCACTTACACTGACAACAGTGTCAGGGCTCAGCAACCATGATATATCGTGGTCAGCGTACGTGGGGAGGGCATAGCCAGGCAGGATCAGCCAGGTATTACAGGTAATACAGGGGGCCAAATGACACAGCACAAGTGCTGTGCTGTGCTGTATAACATGCTTTAAGGGAACAGGATTTTTTTGTGGTTAACAAACGCTTTAATGTCAGATAATGGTTTCAAAATAGTCACTAGATATAGAATGGAACATAGTAGTGAACATTTTTACTGGGATCTATGTGCCCTTTAATATATATAGACCAGGATCCAAAGTATAAATAGTCATTACCTCCATATTGTGTAAGTTATAACAGTATAAATAAGTTGCTGTTTCATCATTACGGTCTCCCATAAGAATGACTCCCAGGTTTGAAATAGTACTAAACAATTCTAAAGAAATTAAAATGTAAAAAATTATGTATAATTCCAATTCCAGATTTAACTTTGTAACTGCAGTAACATAATTGAAAACCAAATGATCAATCATAAATGTTCCACTCTATATCTAGTGACTATGTTGTAAACATTATTTGACATCAAGGGTGCTCACAGTGCTTCAGTGGTCGTGCCTTGCCTTTTTCTGCCCTGACCTCCCCCTTGTGACCTCTGACCAAAATTAAGCCCGGGTCATTTAAGTACACTACATGTTACAAAATCAAGAGTTATATAACTGTTTGTATTGTTATTAATATGTGTATATGTCTGCTAGTAGTTTGTTCATCCTCTTCTTCTACTCTCGATGATGAGGAAGTATTTAATCCGGGGAAATGCATTGAGCTTTGCAACAGTCTATCCCATCCATGACAAGGGAATCTACATAAACCATATATGGGAGAAGCTAATGCCTACCTAAACTATATTACTCCAAGGTGTGGTAGTAGATGCGAAGTTTTGAGCAAGTTTTTTTTTACTTTTTACAAGAGATGAATTCAAAAAATATCTTTTATATAAAAATGTGGTTTAGCGCCTCAAAAGTCCTACCACTTGTGCATATTTTTTTTCAGATGTGTGCTGCTGGGGAATGTGACATTTAAGTAAACTGGCTGATTTACTTTGCACGGGCTAAACACAACTTAGCTTTATGCCTAAGGATTATTACATGTACCGTATTTATCGGCGTATAACACGCACCGGCGTATAACACGCACCCCAAGTTTAGGAGGAAATTTTAGGGAAAAAAACTTTTAGGAGGGAAGTTTAAGGAAAAATAACTTACATTTAAATGCAGCCTTGTCAGTGTCCATTGCAGCCTTGTCACAGTGCAGCCTTGTCAGTGTCCATTGCAGCCTTGTCACAGTGCAGCCTTGTCAGTGTCCATTGCAGCCTTGTCACAGTGCAGCCTTGTCAGTGTCCATTGCAGCCTTGCCCCAGAGTCCATTTCAGCCTTGCCCCAGAGTCGCCGTGCAGCCTTGCCCCAGAGTCGCCGTGCAGCCTTGCCCCAGTGTCGCCGTGCAGCCTTGCCCCAGTGTCGCCGTGCATCATTTTAAAATTGGCGCCGAGACTGTGCGGACGCCGCCGAGAACGCCGGGGACGCAGGGGACGCAGGGGACGCAGGGGACGCAGGGACTGGGCGGAGCCGCCGCCGAGATACACATAGCCGAGTGTACTCGGCTATACTCGGCTTTTCTCGGCTCCGCTCACAGTCACGCCGAGTCCCGCCCTATGATGGACATAACACAGGTCCAATGGCGGGACTGAGCGTGACTGTGAGCAGAGCCGAGAAAAGCAGAGTATAGCCGAGTACATTCGGCTATGTGTATCTCGCTCCACTCCGCTCACAGTCAGCGGAGACAGCTCAGGGATGTCAGTATCGGCGTATAACACGCACCCACGATTTTCCCCTGATTTTCAGGGGAAAAAAGTGAGTGTTATACGCCGATAAATACGGTATGTGATGTTATATATGAGTGTAGCCCCCTGGTGTTTAGGCAGGGTTGCTAGTAAATTTAGTTTGCCAGGCGGTAGTTGCCCTGGTTAATTGTTAGTAGATCCACCAATTCCTCTCTAGTTCGGGACTTGCTGCACCTTCTCTCTTCTGTCGCTAGGTGGCGTTATGCTGGTGACATTGGATAGACAAGGGCTTAGTAAGGTCAGGTTATGAATGGATGGCGGGAGTTTCTTTAGTCCCTTGGCCTGCTGGGTGAGCCTATTTATTTGGGTGGAGTCAGGTGATCAAGGTTCTGTGCCACCTGGACAGCTGTCTGGGTGGACGTATGTTATGCTGTCCCGGGCTGCTAGGCCGGAAGCCTAAGGCCTATCCCGGGGACATCTGGCCGCTAGGCTGTCTGAGGCCTATCCAGACGCAGGAGAAGCAGCGCAGGGTTAGGACTGCAGGATTGGAGTCTAACCAAGAGTAACGGTTCCACCGGATGGTGAACCAGTTGTGATCGGAGGTAGAGGAGAAGCTGTCGCCACTAAGGGACCATCCACCTTGTTCCCGGAGACCACTGTGAGTAAGCCGGAGTCAGCACCGGAGCAGTCTTCTCACCAGCCGGGGACGGTGTAGAAGTGGGAAAACTTCAGCAAGTGTCAAGCCAGGGATCCAGCGAGACAGCAGAGGTGATGCTTGAGGAGCATCAGTGAGTGCAAAGCCAGGGACCTAGTGGGTCAGCAGGGGTGGCGCTTAAGGAGTATCTGTAAGTGCCAAGTCAGGGACCCAGCAGGTGACGTTTGAGGAAGATACCAAGTTATGGAAGTGGAAGAGCTCAGGGAATCCAGTGGCTATTGGGTCTGAGAGTCTAGTAAAAGACTGGGAGCTCAGTGATTGAAAACCTACAGTAAGAGACTGTAGAGTGAGAGGAGAACTATGTGTGGTACCAATAGTTAAATACAACTACCGTTAGTGAATGTTACAAGATTTGTTGCCATAGGAGACAGCGGTCCTACCTATACAGAAGTGGTGTCCGGCTGGAGGCCTTTCACTGTGCAGCTGTCTACCTATAGAAGTCTCAGAGTTTTCCAATTGTCATTTCATCTACTTAAGAGTGTCCTGGCCCTAACCCTCTCACCCACAGTTCTTGTTCAAGAGACAATAAATCTCTTTGCATTCAAAAAGTGGCTGGCGCCCATCACTTCAGCTTGCATTACACCCACCATGCCTTGTAACCCACTCTACACAGAAGGATGTCATCTCTCCCTGACTCTGGAGGCAGGCCCGGACTGGCCATAGGGCATACCGGGCAAATGCCCGGTGGGCCGCGGCAGCCCGCGGGCTGCCGGACAGCATGTCACGTCTTCCCCATCATCTCCAATGTCTCCGGAGGCAGCTGGAGTTGGTGAGCGGAGCTGGGGGTGTGGCTGCCCCCACCACTCCTCCCACAGACTCGTTCACTCTTCATCTCCAGGCATGCTGTAAGTTACTGCACTGCTGCACATGTCACTACATAGAGTCCTAACCTGGCACCATACCACCCCAGCCTGCCCTATGCCACCGCACCCTGTCCTATGCGTGCCACCCCAACCTGCCTTATGCCACCGCACCCTGCCCTATGCCACCGCAACCTGCCCTATACTACCCCAGCCTGCCCTATGCCACCGCAACCTGCCCTATGCCACCGCAAACTGCTCTATACCACCCCAACCTGCCCTATGCCACCACAAACTGCTCTATACCACCCCAACCTGCTCTATCCCACTGCAACCTGCTCTATGCCACCACACCCTGCCCTATATCACCCCAACCTGCCCTATGCCACCCAGCCTGCCATATACCACTGCAAACTGCCCTATACCACCCAAACCTGCTCTATACCACCCCAGCCTGCCCTATACAACCCCAACCTGCCCTATGCCACCCCAACCTGCCCTATATCACCGCAACCTGCCCTATATTACCCCAACCTGCCCTATATCGCCCCAGCCGGCCCAATACCACCCTATACTTTAATTTACAGGGGTCATTAGGGGGTGCGCCTCATGACTGTGCGCTGCCTGCAGGGCGCTGGGCAGGATAGACAGGAGGGGGGTGACACCATGTTTTGCTGCACCATGTGACACCAACCCTAGTGACGCCACTGCCCCAGTGCACTCTCAGCTGCGAGTCGGAGCCGCACTCGAGTGACAGTGACACCCGTCGGTACATCAGGGGGCTGGGACCCGCAACAACCCCCTGCTCTCTGGCAAGGTGGCCGCCGCACTGATGATCTGATCAGTCTCGGCTCAGCTGTCTCACACAGCCGAGCAGAGTGAAGCCGCCTCCCCCTCCTCCTTTATGTCCACACAGGGGGAGGGGACCCAACATGCAGTTCCGCGCTGATCTGAGGTACATTATGGGTCTGAAGGGGGGTCTGTATTGTAGGGGGGTTTCTGAATTATAGGGGTGGTCTGAAATGTAGGGGGTTCTGTATTGTAGGGGGGTCTGTATTGTAGGGGGGGTTCTGTATTGTAGGGGGGGTCTGAAATGTAGGGGGTTCTGTATTGTAGGGGGGTTATGTATTGTAGGGGGGGTTCTGTATTGTAGGGGGGTCTGTAATGTAGGGGGGGTTCTGTATTGTAGGGGGGTCTGAAATGTAGGGGGGTTCCGTATTGTAGGGGGGTCTGAAATGTAGGGGGGTTCTGTATTGTAGGGGGGTCTGAAATGTAGGGGGGGTTCTGTATTGTAGGGGGGTCTGAAATGTAGGTGGGTTCTGTATTGTAGGGGGGTCTGTATTGTAGGGTGGTCTGTAATGTAGAGGGTTCTGTATTGTAGGGGGGTCTGTATTGTAGGGGGGTCTGTAATGTAGGGGGGTCTGTATTGTAGGGGGTTCTGTATTGTAGGGGGTCTGTAATGTAGGGGGGTTCTGTATTGAAGGGGGTCTGAAATGTAGGGGGGTTCTGTATTGTAGGGGGTCTCAAATTTAGGTGGGTTCTGTATTGTAGGGGGGGTCTGAAATGTAGGGGGTCTGAAATGTAGGGGGGTTCTGTATTGTAGGGGGGTTCTGAAATGTAGGGGGTTCTGTATTTTAGGGGGGTCTGAAATGTAGGGGGGTCTGTATTGTAGGGGGGTTCTGTATTGTAGGGGGGTCTGAAATGTAGGTGGGTTCTGTATTGTAGGGGGGTCTGTACTGTAGGGTGGTCTGTAATGTAGGGGGTTCTGTATTGTAGGGGGGTCTGAAATGTAGGGGGGTTCTGTATTGTAGGGGGGTCTGAAATGTAGGGGGGTTTCTGTATTGTAGGGGGGTCTGTAATGTAGGGGGTTCTGTATTGTAGGGGGAGTTTGAAATGTAGGGGTTTCTGTATTGTAGGGGGGTCTGAAATGTAGGTGGGTTCTGTATTGTAGGGGGGTCTGTATTGTAGGGTGGTCTGTAATGTAGGGGGTTCTGTATTGTAGGGGGGTCTGTATTGTAGGGGGGTCTGTAATGTAGGGGGGTCTGTATTGTAGGGGGGTTCTGTATTGTAGGGGGTCTGTAATGTAGGGGGGTTCTGTATTAAAGGGGGTCTGAAATGTAGGGGGGTTCTGTATTGTAGGGGGGTCTCAAATGTAGGGGGGTTCTGTATGGTAGGGGGGTCTGAAATGTAGGGGGGTCTGAAATGTAGGGGGGTTCTGTATTGTAGGGGGGTTCTGAAATGTAGGGGGGTTCTGTATTTTAGGGGGGTCTGAAATGTAGAGGGGTCTGTAATGTAGGGGGGTCTGTATTGTAGGGGGGTTCTGTATTGTAGGGGGGTCTGTATTGTAGAGGGGAGTCTGTAATGTAGGGGGTCTGTATTGTAGGGGGGTCTGTAATGTAGGGGGGGGTCTGTACTGTAGGGAGGGGGTCTGTACTGTAGGGAGGGGGTCTGTAATGTAGGGGGGTCTCTAATGTAGGGGGGTCTGTAATGTAGGGGGGGTCTGTATTGTAGAGGGGGGCTGTAATGAAGAGGGGGTCTGTATTGTAGAGGGGGTCTTTACTGTAGGGGGGTCTGTACTGTAGGGAGGGGGCCTGTACTGTAGGGAGGGGGTCTGCACTGTAGGGAGGGGGTCTGTACTCTAGGGAGGGGGTCTGTACTGTAGGGAGGTCTGTGTAACATGCAGGGGGTCCAGAACTGTTAGGGGGTGTCTGTGTAACAAACTGTGGGGGCTGTGTAATGTAAAGGGGTCCAGAGGTGTGGTGCTATGTAATGTAAAGGGGTCCAGAGGTGCAGGGTGCTGTGTAAAGTAAAAGGGTCCAGAGGTGCAGGGTGCTGTGTAATGTAAAGGGGTCCAGAGGTGCAGGGTGCTGTGTAATGTAAAGGGGTCCAGAGGTACAGGATGCTGTGTAATGTAAAGGGGCCCAGAGGTTCAGGGTGCTGTGTAATGTAAAAGGGTCCAGAGGTGCGGTGCTATGTAATGTAAAGGGGTCCAGGGTGCTGTGTAATGTAAAGGGGTCCAGAGGTGCAGGGTGCTGTGTAATGTAAAGGGGTCCAGAGGTACAGGATGCTGTGTAATGTAAAGGGGCCCAGAGGTTCAGGGTGCTGTGTAATGTAAAAGGGTCCAGAGGTGCGGTGCTATGTAATGTAAAGGGGTCCAGGGTGCTGTGTAATGTAAAGGGGTCCAGAGGTGCATGGTGCTGTGTAATGTAAAGGGGTCCAGAGGTACAAGGTGCTGGAACCCCACATCCCATCATTAACCGCCGCCGTGCCCCCCCCCCCCCCCCCAGGCTGCTCAGTCTAAAATGCCGGGCCCATTTTTTGTCTCAGTCCGGGCCTGTCTGGAGGTCACCATTAGGCCTCTAGTAGTCCCGGACCTTGCTACATGAAAAAGCAAGTCACTATAGGGTAAAATGAATTGTATTTTGGATGAGCTGAGAAGGTCAGTCAAAAAGCTGCATTAAGTTGCAGGAGGCAGAGAAAATAAATAGTTTCTGGAGAGGTTGGAACCTTTTTGGGGCACCTGACCTTCTCTAAAAAAGAAAAAAAAAATTAGAATGCAGTCTGACTAAGATCGCTCTGACATAGGATGTTCAAAAAAATGACAAATTGATCACAACATTTCAAATGCATACAGTCCAACAAAGATGAATTAGATCATTTAACCCATGGAAAATAATCTTTGATTCACTAAGCAAATAAGCATATTGTGGCATAATTGTGTCAATTGTTGCAAACTAGCACTTTCAGTAAAAGGTATTCAGCTGCTCTGGCTTTTTTTGGCAGGGAAGGACCCAGCTGAAGCCTAGAACAACTGATGATAGCCACTTTTTGCAGAGCAATTTGCCAGGGTAGTTTATTAAACTAGAACTATTTCCATTCCATTAAGTGGAACAAAACCTATGTCTTTCAACACTGTAGAATAAAATACTGAATGGAGTGGAACCAAGTAAATCCAATGAAGACACGTATCTGCATTCCTATTGTCTAAATTCCTGTTTTTTGTTTTAAACATATTCATACTTAAATGTTAATTTGTATAATATTCATATCAATAGCTTGTTTAGTAGAACAATGGGCATAATGTGTTTAATTTTAGCACAGGAAGTAAGGGAGTAGGGTGGCCCCTGACCAACAATCATTATAGCCCCTGGCATGTTTTATTTACTTGCAATATATCTTTGACCTTGCTAGAACATTAGACTACGCTCCACCCATCCCTTCACCTCCCTACGTAACCCTTCATGTAGCTGCAGAGGAAGGAGCAAGGGGGAATACTATAGAATGCCACACAAGAGAGGCTTTAACAGGTAAATAATATTTATAAAACATGTTACATGAACATATACCTGTATAGGAAGATTTGTGTTGAAATTAATAATCCTGCCACAGTGTCTCTTTAAAAACTGAAAATGATTCCAAGGTGGAACAAAGCTAATATGCTGCTGCTAATGTAGCCCTAAATGCAAATTGTCCACATGCAAGTACATTTGTTCGATGTATTCATTGTCATACACATAGCCAGCCTTTGGGCAACCATGCATACTGGGAATTGCAGCTCCAAAATAGCCAAAAAGTCAAGGCTTGACAATACTTGTATATGTAATGTGAGCCAAAAATAAAATATATTTAATGTAATTAAAATAGTTCAGAATTTACTTTTAAAAATAACATAATGAAAACCAGTGTTATAAAAATAAAAAAACAATTCAGAGGCGGAATAAATTTGGCAAGAAAAAAAAAGTACTATTCTAGTTGAAAGATGACATCCTGACAACTTGTGCTGGCAGTCACCTCCTTAAAGTGATTGTAAACCCATGAAAAAAATAAAAAAATTTATGACGTCGGCACATGCTGATACAGTGAATATCTCCTAAACGGTGCAAGTTTATGAGATATTCACGGTACCTTCAGGTAAGCCTTATTATAGGCTTACCTGTAGGTAAAAGTGGTGTGTAAGGGTTTACAACCACTTTAAGGCTTGGTTCACACCTATGTACTTTTTTGGGTGTTTTCAGTTTTGCAGAAACACAATACAGTCCATTTAACATGGTTTCACAAGGGTCACGTTCACATCTGTGCATTTTATGAAAAGGACCAGGGACTTTTTTCTGTTTTTTGGTTCCATAAACTCCAATGGATCAAAAACGTGTGTTGAAAAATGCAAAATGCACCTGGAGTATGGAAACTGCAACCTGCATAGGTGTGATGCTTAAAATGTTGATCCTGCTGTATTTTTACCACAAGGCACACTGAAGAGAAATTAGGAGTAAAATAAGTCCCATTGCTGCAGTAATAGTAACCCCCAGCAATGGTGCCAGTTTCTGCAATAACAACACCCAGCTTTGGTGCCAGTTTCTGCAATGATAACCCCCAGCTGTGGTGCAAGTTTACACAATAATAGCCCCTAGTATTATTGTCAGTAGCAACAATAATAACTAGACATGTGCATTCGTTATCATCCGAATGCATTTTCGTCCGAATTTCAGGGATTTTCGTGTTCGTTTTAACAAAACTTTAACGAACGCGCAGAATCCGAAATCTGAAAAATCTGAAATAAAGCAATCCTTTATTTTCGTATCCATTATATGTTTGTATAGTTGCGACAACAGTTCGATATAGATAGAAAGAAGATTCAACATGACGGTGACAATAGCGATCTGTGTCTATCCAACCTGCAGTCGAATGTGCCTAACCTAACTCTATTAGTCCAAGATTATTCAACATAGAGAGAAAAGATTCAGAATATTCCATCACCCCCCAACCCTTGAGATTGCTACCATGGATACACCCACAACACATACATGCTCAAACCAAACACCATCCTCTAATAGGCCCTACGCTGACAGCATTCCAAAACGCGACCAAAGTAACTAACCCCACTCCCTGGATGAGCCCGGTAACTCCGTTATGCGCCAACCCTGACTTCCCTCCAGGTACAAATGACAAATTCCTTGTTAATACTTGGCCCCACAGAGAATATTAGCAAACCAGCTGTTTAATAGAGGAGGTACTTTTCTAACACTAGAAGACCTTAACGTGAAATTATCTCCCAAACATATAACATGGTTGACATACACACAACTGAGACACTTTCTGACCAGAAAAGACACTACACATCATTGGACGAGAGACTTATCCCCTTTAGAAGAACTTTGTTCCAAAAAGTTTCCTCAAAGACATCTCATTTCTACTCTTTACTTGTCTTTGTTTAATGGTAGTTCAGCGTTCTCCAGCAAGGTGTTCTCCTCATGGGCACAAGACCTAAATCCAAAATTCACAGATTCGGAATGGAAGCTAATTTGTTTATATATCCATAAGGGTTCCCTCAATGTTGCTACCCAAGAATGCAGATTTATGATCCTCTCAAAATGGCATAGAACCCCCGCACTAATTCACAAATTCTCACAATCAATCACGAACAGATGTTGGCGCTGTGATGCAGAGGAAGGAACCATGCTTCATATCTGGTGGTTGTACCCTGTGATCCAAACATTTTGGAGGACAGTACACGACACCATAAATTCAATCACACCAAACAAAGTGGATTTCTCACCAGCTGTCTACCTGCTTCATCACACTAACATACCTAAGAGAAGATACCTCAAGTCACTCACCATGTTTATGATAAACGCAGCCAGACAATGAATTCCATGCCACTGGCGGTCCCCATTGGCCCCGACGAAAGAGGAGTGGTACCGTAGACTAAATAACACAGAACATTTTAAAGAACTTATCAGCATTGCACATGAAAGTCTTCCCAAATTCACATCAACGTGGTACAGTTGGCAACACTTTAAGACTACAGTTGCATATTTAACGAAAAACGGATGACACATTCACCACACAAACATATGAAATAAAAGTAAAACCTAAAACCCAATATACCTGACAGTTCCTCCCACAGCCCCCAAAGTAATCCTAGTGAACAAATGGGACCTTCTTATATGTCTCTAAAACAACACAATGCCCCGCTTCAACTTGAAACAAGAGAGAGGGGAACCTGGGAGAGCCCCTTTCCCCTCCCTCCACTCTACTCGCCCTCACCCCCCTTCTCCCCATCATCCTCCCTTTTCTCTCCCTTACCCTACCTTTACATCCTCTTTTAACCTCTCTTCCCTTCTGAATTACATACGGTGAAATCAACCTCAAAAACCTCAACTTCATACAACCCTAGAAAAATTCAATGCCAAACACCAGTAATAATTTACCAGTCCGAACATACAATGATCTATGACCTCTAAAGGGAAAATAGTACCAATATTCGTACAGTATAAACATGTAAATGTATACCTTATTCTGTTATTTTTCATACACATGCTATCCTCTGTACTTGTTTTGTTATATTTACATACGATTTATTGTTATACCAGTCATTTCACAACTGTTCTTTTGACACCAGATGTTAAAATGTATTTCTGTACGTTGCTTTCTATTCAATAAAAACTTTATGTAAAAAAAAAAAAGAAAAGAAAAGATTTGACATTATAGAGACAAGATTCGACGAAGTAGCTGAAAACATACGAACGCCGCGAGCGGACATTTACCGTCAAATGCTCCGCCCATAGGCTATAGAAGAATTCTAATGTTGTTTGACTAGTAATAATAATAATTATTATTATTACTAGTCAAACAACATTAGAATTCTACTATAGCTTGTGGGGGGAGCATTCATCCGGAAATGTACGATCGTGGCGTTGTACAGTTTTAGATGCTTCGTCAATTCTTCTTAGGACATCTGACAGACACCATAAGCCTTCAATTGACTAATTCAACCTTAATTCCTTTGTATTTTCGTACGAATGCATTTTTAACAAAAGAAAAAAAAATTCTGGAGTAACTAAATAAATGACATTTTTTGGACAAAACCGAAATTTCGAAACAAAATATTTGAGTGTACACATGTCTAATAATAACCCCAGCATTGGTACCAATGACTGCAATAGAACCCCCCAGCACTGGTGCCAGTTTAGACAATAATAATCCCCAGACTTGGTGCCAGTTTACACACTAATAGCCTCCAGTATTTGTGCCAGTTTATGCAATATTAACCCCTAGCTGTAGTGCCCATTTACACAATAATAACCCCCAGCATTCATACCAGTGTTTGTGCCAGATTCTGCAATAATAACCAACAGCATTGGTGCTGCTTTCTGTCATAATAGCTCACAGTATTGGTGCTAGTTGACACAAACATAACCCAAAGCAATGGTGCCAAATTCAGAGATAGTTACCCCCAGAATTGGTACCAGTTTACACAATAATAACCCCCAGCATTGGTACCAGTTTCTGCAGTAACCACCGGCATTGGGGCCAGTTTACACAATAATAACCCACAGCATTGGTACCACTGACTGCAGTAAAAACTTCCAGCACTGGTGCCAGTTTATGTAATAATAAACCTCAAAATTGGTGTCAGTTTATATAATACTAATCCCCCAGCATTGGTGCCAGTTTAAACAAAAATAACCCCCGGCATTGGTGCCAATTTTAATATTATTAACCCCCGGCATTGGTGCCAGTTTCAGCAATAATATTCCCCAGCATTGGTGCCAGTTTCCTTAATTTTAACTCCCAGCATTGGTGCCAGTTTTAGCGATAATAACCACCAGCATTAGAGACAGTTTAACCACGTAAAGACCGCCCACTGCATATATACTGCGGCAGGGCTGCTCTATTGTGCGAAACAACGCACTTGTACACTAGATACTGTGGGCACGTGTGCACCTGCTGCACTGAGGTTGAGCCAATTTGCGGGTCCGATGGATTGCTCCACAGAGAGGCAGAATGGGTATCTGCCTATGTAACCACTTCAGCTCTCACACCTGTTTACCCCCTATGGATCAGGTCATGTTTTCACATTTCAGCTATGTGTTTATGCACGAGGCTATAACTTTGCAATTACCGGTACTTATAATACAGAATTGATACATATATCATTTTTTGGGGGACAAACAGGGCTTTCTTGTGATCTCAAGGTTTTCTGAGAATTTTATGAATTTATTTGCATTTTAATGGGAAAAACAAGTAAAAATGTGAAAAAAAAAAAGTTTGATCAGCAATATTTTGAACACAAGTACATTACTGTGGGGAAAAGGTATATATTTTATTCTGATGCTTGTTCTATTTACTGCAACACTAAAATTTTATTTTTGGTACAAAGCATGTTAAAGTTATTTCCAAATAAAAAAAACATGG
The DNA here is from genome assembly GCA_029206835.1 of Rana muscosa. NCBI lineage: Eukaryota > Metazoa > Chordata > Amphibia > Anura > Ranidae > Rana > Rana muscosa. Next base: position 19,370,081 of record JARGYO010005626.1, read on the forward strand.
TTTCTTTTGAAACTGTTAAACAGGGCTTATACAGGGTGATTTACTGAAATTAATGGGTTACATGGTAAAATGAAGGTTAAATAAGGGTATGTATAGGTTAATTGAGGGTTCAAATTCCCTGTGCAGACAATAAACCCTTATCTGTGTTAGCAGCAGTCCTCTCATCTCACAAATCACTGTCTGTCAGGGAACTGAGGAGATAAGACAGCTACTGATACTTTTGCTAAAATATACAAGTACACTGAATGGTCACTGTGGATTGGCTGTCACAGTAATCAATCATTGAATGAGAAATGCTTCTGACTGGCTCCTGATCGTAGCATCAGCAGCTCCTCTTTCTACACACACACCGGGTCTCAAAGGAGCTGGGCAAATGTATGAGCAGGGGAGATAAGAAACTGCATGCCGTCTCCAGGACAAACAAGACATGCCTGGAGTACAGAGGAAGAGATTTATTAGGCGTTTGTAATATGCCAAAGGTAGGCAACTGGGTAAACAAGGCAGATCCCTGTTCTGACAGGGAACCACACAGAGATCTACTGTTCCTAGTAATCAGGAACAGTGATCTCTGTGTTCTTCCTGTTAGTCCATCCCCCACACAGTTAGAAAACACTAGCAGGAAACACATCTGATGCCTCGTACACACGACCGGTTTTCCCGACGGGAAAACTGCCATGTTTGCTTTTTGTCGGGAAAACCAGCTGTGTGTATGCTCCATAGCAGTTTTCCAGACGAGAAAACTGCCCGCAAAAAAATTAGAACCAGCTCTCTTTTTTCCCGTCGTGATTCCCGGCGGGTTTTTTTCCGTCGCGAAAACCGCTGGTGTGTATGCTTTTCCGAGGGGAAAAAAACGTGCATTCTCGTAAAACAATTTGACGCATGCGTGGAAGCATAAAGCATCATTTTGTCTGCTCGTCGTAGTCTTTGACGTTACCGCATTCTTGGCATTCAAAAGTTCAGTGGCCTTTTGTGTGACAGTGTGTATGCAAGGCAGGCTTGAGAGGAATCCCGTTGGGAAAAGCGTAGTTTTTTTTCATCCCGGGAAAAACGGTCGTATGTATGAGGCATAACCCTTTGATCGCCCCTGATGTTAACACCTTCCCTGCCAGTGTCATTTATACAGTAATCAGTGCATTTTTTGAGCACTGATTACTGAATTGGTGTCACTGGTCCCCAAAAAGTGTCACCTAGGGTCAAATTTGTCCCCTGCAATGTCGCAGTCCCACTAAAAATCACTGATCGCCACCATACCAGTAAAAACAATGAAAAAAATCAAATCTATCCCATAGTTTGTAGACGCTATAACTTTTGCGCAAACCAATCAATATACGCTTATTGGGATTTTTTACTAAAAATATGTACAAGAATACAGTGGGGAGAACAAGTATTTGATACACTGTCAGTTTTGCAGGTTTTCTTACTTACAAACAAAAACTAAAACTCGCGCTTATGGAGAAATACAAAAATAAATGACAAGTGAAAAGAAATTATTATATGCGCAGCTGCTACAGCATAAGGCACTAACACCTTGAGAGATAAAAAAATTATAAAATGCAGCGCTAGCGAATATAAATGTGCTCAATACAAACGTATGTGTGAATGTCAACCATCTAAACCTTTCAGGATGATGGTACACACTATTAGTGAAAAGATTATACACCAGTGATTGGTGTCACCAGAAATGCAGTAGGTGTAATACTAAATGTTACCACTAAAAAGTGATCAACTAAGAAAAAACAGAAAATATACTGTGCAAAACATTAAATGAACTGAACAACCAGGCAAATAGCTCTAGGAGTAATTCACAGTACTACAGATGGTTTTCAACATCAAAGAAATAATGTCCGATATGCAACAGTGGTTGCAATATAGAAGGAAGGAAAAAAATAGATTTAAAATAAAATAAAAGTCACACAACATCCGACATCTAGGACCGATAATGTTCGGTGAAATTCAACAGTTGGCTCAGAGGAAGCGGAAGCAGTGTCACTGGTTCTTAGTGTTCTTGTGGAACGCACGCTGTTGTGAACCCGGAACACACTGACGCTCGGTTATCATTGAAGGCTTGTAAGTTTTCCCAATAACAGCGTATTGTTAATCTGTTCCTAAGCGGTACTTCACAAGTTGCTTTTTCTTTTTATTCCCCACATGGTCCTCTGATCTCTGCTGTTATTGAGCCAACTGTTGAATTTCACCGAACATTATCGGTCCTAGATGTCGGATGTTGTGTGACTTTTATTTTATTTTAAATCAATTTTTTTCCTTCCTTCTATATTGCAACCACTGTTGCATATGGGACATTATTTCTTTGATGTTGAAAACCATCTGTAGTACTGTGAATTACTCCTAGAGCTATTTGCCTGGTTGTTCAGTTCATTTAATGTTTTGCACAGTATATTTTCTGGTTTTACTTAGTTGATCACTTTTTAGTGGTAACATTTAGTATTACACCTACTGCATTTCTGGTGACACCAATCACTGGTGTATAATCTTTTCACTAATAGTGTGTACCATCATCCCGAAAGGTTTAGATGGTTGACATTCACACATACGTTTGTATTGAGCACATTTATATTCGCTAGCGCTGCATTTAATAAAAAAATGTCTTACTTACAAAGCATGCAGAGGTCTGTAATTTTTATCATATGTACTCTTCAACTGTGAGAGACGGGATCTAAAAAAATCCAAAAAATCACATTGTATGATTTTTAAGTAATTAATTTGCATTTTATTGCATGACATAAGTATTTGATACATCAGAAAAGCAGAACTTAATATTTGGTACAGAAACCTTTGTTTGGAATTACAGAGATCATACATTTCCTGTAGTTCTTGACCAGGTTTGCACACACTGCAGCAGGGATTTTGTCCCACTCCTCCATACAGAGCTTCTCCAGATCCTTCAGGTTTCGGGGCTGTCGCTGGGCAATACAGACTTTCAGCTCCCTCCAAAGATTTTCTATTGGGTTCAGGTCTGGAGACTGGCTAGGCCACTCCAGGACCTTGAGATGCTTCTTACGGAGCCACTCCTTAGTTGCCCTGGCTGTGTGTTTTGGGTCGCTGTCATGCTGAAAAACCAAGCCACGACCCATCTTCAATGCTCTTTCTGAGGGAAGGAGGTTGGTGGCCAAGATCTCATGATACATGGCCCCATCCATCCTCCCCTCAATACGGTGCAGTCGTCCTGTCCCCTTTGCAGAAAAGCATCACCAAAGAATGATGTTTCCACCTCCATGCTTCACGGTTGGGACGGTGTTCTTGGGGTTGTACGAATCCTTCTTATTCCTTCAAACTCGGCGATTGGAGTTTAGACCAAAAAGCTCTATTTTTGTCTCATCAGACTACATGCCCTTTCTCCCATTCCTCCTCTGGATCATCCAGATGGTCATTGGCAAACTTCAGACGGGCCTGGACATGCGCTGGCTTGAGCAGGGGGGCCTTGCATGCGCTGCAGGATTTTAATCCATGACGGCGTAGTGTGTTACTAATGGTTTTCTTTGAAACTGTGGTCCCAGCTCTCTTCAGGTCATTGACCAGGTCCTGCCGTTTAGTTCTGGGCTGATCCCTCACCTTCCTCATAATCATTGATGCCCCACGAGGTGAGATCTTGCATGGAGCCCCAGACTGAGGGAGATTGACCGTCATCTTGAACTTCTTCCATTTTCTAATAATTGTGCAACAGTTGTTGCCTTCTCACCAAGCTGCTTAACTATTGTCCTGTAGCCCATCCCTGTCTTGTGCAGGTCTACAGGTAATCAAATACCACCAAAAGAAATCTCTTTTTGTGGGGAAAAAAGGACATCAATTTTATTCGGGAACATCGTAGCATGCCCGCTCAATTGTCAGTTAAACTAACGCAGTGCCGTATTGCAAAAAATGGCCTGGTCATTAAGGGGGTAAATCCTTCCGGGGCTGAAGTGGTTAGGCAATATTAACCCCCAGCATTGATGCCAGTTTCAGCAAAAAGAACTCCCAGCACTGGTGCCAGCTTTTGTGTTAATAACCCCCAACATTGGTTCCAGTATCCATAAATATAACACCAGCATTGGTGCCAGTTTAAGCGATAATAACCACCAGCATTGGAGACAGTTTAAACAATTATAATCCCCAAAATTGGTGCCAGTTTCAGCAATAATAGCCCCCAGCATTGGTGTCCGTTTACACAATAACCCCCAACATTGAACTAAGAAGGAAAGTCTGTGCCAGAGGGGACTTCACAAGCTAAAAGAAGGAACTTCACCTGGGGGTGATACATATTCTGCAAACACTTGAATAGAGCCTGAAGCCCTGGTTGCCTACAGAGATTTTAAAGCTGCTGTAACCCGAGCTAAGTGACATTTAGCATATTCCTGTGTGCATAGACCATTGTTCATGCTCATTTGCTAGGAAGGTTAGGTAGTGTGTGCATGTGCTGTGTGCAAATCTGTAATTCTTTGTATGCCTTGTATTGTTTTCCAAAAATTGTAAGTAGTTTGTGTACAGACTCTGCCCACTATTAGGGGTTTGGGATTCCTTCCTAGGCTCCTCCAAATTATCTATATCTAATGCGCCCATAGCACTTATCATGGGGAATCCCAATTTTCCACCTTGTGCCTCTGATTCCCTGTTTCGTATAAGGACTGCTCATGCTCCTTCACCTATTTTCTCAGCTTTGAAGTGGAACATCTCAACCCCTTAACTTCATTATTACCCTCTCTCACTCCATCAGCTGGGATTTGGCCACAGGACTTTCAACTACAGGATTTGTGATCTCCATTGCATAGGCAGGCCTCCCTGATTTGCCCTTTGGTATCATTTGAACAACTTTGCTACCATTCTACCAACCCAACACGTTATCTCCCTAATTTATGGTTTGCTGCATGCAGAAACCTACTCAATAAGACCTTACTATGTAGCTTATTGGGAGAGGGAACGTAATTGCTCCTTATCCGATTATAATCTTCACAAAGCGTTCACTCTCACTTATTCACTCTCAAAGGCCTCTTCATCAGAAGAGAGGAGCTTCAAGCTCCTGACTCATTGATACAGATCTCCGGCGAGCTCATACTCCTGTGTCACTTCCGGTTTTGCCTATTGCTCAATGTGATTATGTTGTGCCATTGGAAATCAGTGACAAGCTTGACAATTTCTAAATGGGCTAAGGAATTATGTCATATCATGCGTTTGGAGGACTTGACAGCCCAGCTGCATGAAAGGACAGAAATCCATTGTGACACTTGGAGGCTGATTTACTAAAGGAATTTAGAATGTATACACAAGAAAAGAGTGATTCACTTCAATTATCCAATCATGTGAAAAGCAAATTTACTTTTTATTCATGTCATCTGCACATGATTGGATAACCTAAATTAATATTCACACGTTGTTTTGTATAAACTTTCATGTTCTTTAAGTGAATCAGCCTCAGTGTGTCCATGGCTGTTTTACATAGATTCAGACAGCTTAAAGTGGTTCTAAAGGCTGAAGGTCTTTACACATGAAGGTAAAAAAAACTTCAGTGTGCGGCTCCCCCCTGACCCCCCCCCCTTATATTCACCTGAGCCCAATCCTGGTCCAGTGATCTCCACAAGAGCACAAGCTCTCCCGGGTCTCTCCCTCCCCAGTGGCTGAGACACAGCAGCAGGAGCCATTGGCTCTCGCTGCTGTCAATCACAGCCAGTGAGGAGGTATTGGGGAACAGGGGCTCGGAAGCGAGCATACACAAGTGCCCCCAGAGCAAGCAGCTTTCTCTGGGGTCACTCAGAAAGGGGGAGGAGCCATGAGAGCTGGTGGGGGCCCAAGAAGAGAAGGATCAGGACTGCTCTGAGCAAAACCATTGCTATTTAAAACCATTATTACCATTGTTATTTACAAAAAAAAAAAACTCTGAACCTTTACAAAAGCTTTAAATTACATCTATAGCATAAATCCAATCCGGTCCTCATTGCATACAAGACTAGTCCTGGAGGTGCTTGATTGGCTGCAAACTCAGATTTTCTTCTTTTCCTATCCCTTCCCATCCTTTCTCCTTGCAAGTTCTTCCTTTTTTTTCCATTATTTGGATTCAATGATCATTGCTCATTGAGCTTTATTATGCTTGAGACAGTACCCATGACCCAATGGATTGATACTACTCTTTCAATGGGTGTAATGTTGGCTCCTACCGTTTTTTTTATTTCTTGCACTGGTTGATGAAGTTATTTGCTTTTATGGTCGTGATGTATGTCTTTTCATAGTTACATAGTAGGTGAGGTTGAAAAAAGACACAAGTCCATCATGTCCAACCTATGTGTGTGATTATTTGTCAGTATTACCTTGCATATGCCTGTATGTTGTGGTTGTTCAGATGCTTATCTAATAGTTTTTTGAAACTATCGATGCTCCCCACTGAGACCACCGCCTGTGGAAGGGAATTCCACATCCTTTCCGCTCTTATGCGGCGTACACACGATCGTTTTTCATGCCGTTAAAAATGCAATTTTTTAAAATGGCCATTAAAACCGATCGTGTGTATGCTCCAGAGCATTTTTAACGGCGTGAAAAAAGGGCATTAAAAATTTCGAACATGCTCTATTTTTTCACGTCGTTTTTCATGTCGTTTTTTTTAACGATAGTGTGTATGCTTTTACGAGGGGAAAAAAAACCGCGCATGCTCAGAATCAAGTATGAGACGGGAGCGCTCGTTCTGGTAAAACTAGCGATCGTAATGGAGATAACACATTCGTCACGCTGTAACGGACTGAAAAGCACGAGGCTGAAAAGCGCGAATCGCCGCTCAACAAAGTTTACTAACATGAAGGGTGGCGCCATTCGAATGGAACTTCCCCTTTATAGTGCCGTCGTACGTGTTGTACGTCACTGCGCTTTGCTTTGAGCGTTTTTTTTAATGATCGTGTGGATGCAAGACAGGCTTGAGAGGAAACATGAAAAAAAACGACGAGAAAAACATTGGTTAAAAAAATTGCATGAAAAAAAATCGTGTGTACGCCGCATTACAGTAAAGAACTCTCTAAGTAGTTTAAGGTTAATCCTCTTTTCGTCTAATTTTTATGAGTGGCCACGTATCTTGTTAAACTCCGTTTGGCAAAAAAGTTGTATACCTATTGTCCATAAGCTATGAGTAAGCAACCCACTTTGGTGTGAAACAAGCTTGTATCTGTAGTTCACCTTTGTATCCGGTATTTTATTAAAGAAATTGCACAGGAGTGCGGCTGTCCAGCCTTCTTTTGTTTGGAAGGAAACTGATAAATGGTTTTCAATTTTTTTTACAAATAAATATGTGAAAAAAGTGGCGTGCATTTGTATTCAGCTCCCCTGAGTCAATACTTTGTAGAATTACCTTTCACTGGAATTACAGCTGCAAGTCTTTTTGGGGATGTCTCTACCAGCTTTGCACATCCAGAGAGTGACATTTTTGCCCATTCTTTTTTGCAAAATAGCTCAAGCTCTGTCAGATTGAATGGAGAGCTTCTGTGAATTTTTTCAAGTCTTGCCACAGATTCTCAATTGGATTTAGGTCTGGACTTTGACTGGGCCATTCTAACACATGAATTTGATTTAATCTAAACCATTCCATTGTAGCTCTGGCTGTATGTGTATGTTTAGGGTGGTTGTCCTGCTGGAAGCTGAACCTTTGCCCCAGTCTCAAGTCTTTTGCAGACTTTAACATGTTTTCTTCTAAGATTTCCCTGTATTTGGCTCCATACGTCTTTCCATCAACTCTGACCAGCTTCCCTGTCCCTACAGAAGAAAAGCAACTCCACAACATGATGCTACCACCACCATGTTTCACAGTGGGAATGGTGTGTTCAGGGTGATATGCAGTGTTAGTTTTCCACCACACATAGCATTTTGCTTTTAGGCCAAAAAGTTAAATTTTAGTCTCAACTGACCAGAGAACCTTCTTCCACATGTTTGCTGTGTCCCCCACATGGCTTCTCGCAAACTGCAAACAGGACTTCTTATGGCTTTCTTTCAACAATGGCTTTCTTCTTGCCACTTCTCTGCAGCTCCTCTATAGTTACCATGGGCCTTTTGGCTGCTTCTCTGATTAATGCTCTCCTTGCCTGTCAGTTTAGATGGATGGTCATGTCTTGGTAGGTTTGCAGTTGTGCCATACTCTTTTTCCATTTTTAGATGATGGAATGAACAGTACTCCGTAAGATGTTCAAAGCTTGGGATATTTTTTTATAACCTAATCCTGCTTTAAACTTTTCCACAACCTTATCCCTGACCTGTCTGGTGTGTTCCTTGGCCTTCATGATGCTCTTTGTTCACAGAAGTTCACCAACAATCCTCTGAGGGCTTCACAGAACAGCTGTATCTATACTGAGATTAAATTGCACACAGGTGGACTCTATTTACTTTTGAAGGCAATTGGTTCCACTAGATTTTAGTTAGCGGTATCAGAGTAAAGGGGGCTGAATACAAATGCACGCCACACTTTTCAGATATTTATTTGTAAAAAAAATTGAAAACCTCTTATCATTTTCCTTCCACTTCACAATTATGTGCTACTTTGTGTTGTCTATCACATAAAATCCCAATGAAATACATTCACGTTTTTGGTTGTAACATAACAAAATGTGGAAAATTCATGTGTGATACTGTCTGCATTTCCATTGTTTACCTTTTTGTTTGAAAATTAATAAAACATAAGTAGTTGGTGTGTGTACAGCATACACTACAGGGGTTTATGTCTTATTGTTTTACTGCAAAGTGACCTAAAAGATACAAAGCAAAACTTAGTGGCCAGTGGTAGTGTTATTTGACCCCTTTCTGCTGCATTATTTGCCAGCAGCAGTGTTTATTAACCACTACATAATGCAACACAAAGGGCTTAATTAACACTTCCACGGATTGCTAATGCGACAGGGTTAATTAACACTGCCACTGGCCACTATTGGAGCTCAAAGGGATTCACTAAATATCACTAATGCAGCACAAAGGGGTTAATTGACTGTCACTGGTCACTAATACTTTAGTAGCCAATGGCATTATTAATTAATCACTTCATACTGAATTAGTGGCTAGTAACAATGTTAATAAACCCCTTTATGTTGCATTAGTGACCAGTGGCATGTAAATGAACCCCTTCATAATGCACCATGCAGGGGTTAATAAACAGCCACTGGCCATCAATGACACATGAAGGGATTAGGGATGGGCCGAACACCCCCCGGTTCGGTTTGCATCCAAAACATGCGAACAGGCAAAAAAGTTGTTCGAACACGAAAACACCGTTAAAGTCTATGGGGCACGAACATGAAAAATCAAAAGTGCTAATTTTAAAGGCTTATATGCAAGTTATTGTCATAAAATTTTTTGGGGACCCGGGTCCTGCCCCAGGGGACATGTATCAATGCAAAAAAAAGTTTTAAAAACAGGTGTTTTTTCGGGAGCAGTGATTTTAATAATGCTTAAAGTGAAACAATAAAAGTAAAATATTCCTTTACATTTCGTACCTGGGGGGTGTCTATAGTATGCCTGTAAAGTAGCACGTTTCCCCTGTTTATAACAGTCTCTGCACAAAATGACATTTCTAAAGGAAAAAAGGTCATTTAAAACTACTTGCGGCTATAATGAATTGTCGGGTCCTGGCAATACAGATAAAAGTCATTGAAAAAAATGTGTGGGGGTCCAACAAAAAATTCCATTACCAGGTCCTTCAGGTCTGGTATGGATATTAAGGGGAACCCTGCGCCAAAAATCCATACCAGACCCTTATCTGAGCACGCAACCTGGCAGGCCGCAGGAAAAGCGGGGGGGACGAGAGAGCTCCCCCCTCTCCGGAACCGAACCAGGCCACATGCCCTCAACATGGGGAGGATGTCCCCATGTTGATGGGGACAAGGTCCTCATCCCCACAACCCTTGCTCGGTGGTTGTGGGGGTCTGCGGGCGGGGGGCTTATCAGAATCTGGAAGCCCCCTTTAACAAAGCGGACCCTCAGATCCCGCCCCCCCTATGTGAATTGGTAAGGGGTACATTGTACCCTACCATTTCACAAAAAAAGTGTCAAAATGTTAAAAACCACAGGAGACGGCTTGGGACAAGTCCTTTATTAAAAAAAAAAAAAACAATTAAAAGAGATTCCAGCGATGTAATCCAATAAATCCATCCTCGATCTCCAGCGTTGTAATCCAATTCTTGATCTCCAGCGATGGATGATCTCCAGCGACTCCAGCGAGGAACACGCGCACGATCCTGCCTCCACCTGAGGCAGGATCGGGGAATGATGCGGCGCCAGCCTGACAGCTCTTATGTAGCTGAGGGCGGTGCCACCCGTCACGTGATCCCATCCCCCTCTGACGAAACCTGCATTGCATCAGAGGGGGGTGGGGTCACCCGTAAACGTCACTGGGAAACCCCCGGCGTTTCCCCTTGCGTCAGAGGGGGACGGGATCACAGAGGGGGACGGGAGCTACATAAGAGCTGTCAGGCTGGCGCCGCCTCCCTCAAGTGGAGGCAGGATTGTGTGCGTGTTCCTCGCTGGAGTCGCTGGAGATCATCTATCGCTGGAGATCGAGAATTGGATTACATCGGTGGAGATCGAGGATGGATTTATTGGATTACATCGCTGGAATCTCTTTTTTATTTTTTTATTTTTAATACAGGACTTGTCCTAAGCCGTCTCCTGTGGTTTTTAACATTTTGACACTTTTTTTGTGAAATGGTAGGGGAATGTACCCCTTACCAATTCACATAGAGGGGGCCGGGATCTGGAGGCCCCCTTTGTTAAGCAAATAGCTGCCATAACCCCGGTATTTTCTTAAAAAAATGGGCGGCCCGCTTTAGGATAAAAGTGGTCTCTGTGGCAGAATCGCAAGATCACTTTTATTGGCGGCGGGAGAGGTGCCCCCCACCCGTTGCATTCCGGTTGTCTCCGCCGCTTACCGGATCTGTGGGTAGCGGCGGAGATGATATGATGCTGTCCCCTGAGAGGCAGTGTGCGTGGTCGAGTGAGGGAATGATGGCCCGCCACTCAACTCAATGCAGTTGGATAACAGAAGCGACATCAAAATGGAAAATTGTATACTTACCTAACGGTAATTTTCCTTTCCTGGCGCTAAAGCATGACAGCATATATGTGTGGGCTAGCTCCGCCCCCATGCCCAATTCTAGGACCGTGTATATTATAAAAGGCATCGCCTCTCACCAGGCAGCATTCTCGTCATTTGTCATCAATGCAAAGCCCTTAGGGAGGGAAATATATGCTGTCATGCTTTAGCGTCAGAAAAGGAAAATTACCATCAGGTACTTATACAATTTTCCATTTTCCTGACACAAGCATGATAGCATGTATGTGTGGGATGTAGCAAGCACCAAAAGAAACAAGAGTGGGTAATGCTAAAGTGTTTAAATCGAGGAATAGGTCTATCTAACACTGAATAACCAAAGTGTATTGTAGCAAAGGCCGCTGGGTCCACTTTAAAATGGGCCCAACTTGTGTTGAATGTTGACCAGGTCGTAGTTTACATATTAATTATCGAGATGCTCTTTGAGTTCTGTCCAAGGATGCATGATCCGTCTGGTAAAGCGGTCTCTGCACTCAATTGATGGATTTGTCCTATCTGTCTAAGCCCTTTGCACTACCTTGACCAGCAACATTGCAACTGTCCTAATGGCGGTGAGCGTCCCCCTCTGATGCCACTAGGCCTAAGGAGCACCTCTTTTGATCTTTGAAGAAAGAGCCACTGCCATGTATTTCTTCAACATCTAGTCTACTTCCAATGCTTGTAATAATTTAGACATTCCAGTTTGGACATGCTGGAAGGATGATGTCCTAACCCAGATGAAAAGATGAAGACCTTTTGTATAGCTCTGAACAAGAGACTAGAGCTTGTCTGCCTGATATTGGTAGCGACGAGGTAGTTTATAGCTTGAAGCTTGGATATCTGAGATCCTTCTTCTAGACATATTAGGCATACAAAATACTGCTTCAGTGTTACTGGCCTTATTGAGGAAGTCCCATCCAGATGAATGGAGAGAATGTGTCCCTCAATATTTGGAAGTTCCAAGGGAAAAGAACAATCTGCACAGGTTTTACAGAATTGGTTTACCAAGATATGCAACAGTTACTGGGTCCCAGAGTGTGAGGACCCAACTAAAAAATCATTTATTCCCATATGTAGGCTTACTTATGCAATTCAATCCTTACAGCAGGGAACAGAGGATTTAATCCTTTAACTTCTGCAAGGTTTCCCATGATCTAGTGTACCTGAAGTTTGGAGTAGGTGTCCTGACTTTAACAGGGTTTCAAACACTAAAGGTGAGACCTCCAGACGAGCCTTCACTTTTGGTCTCCAGCATCTAGATATAAACTTTTCTGACCTTGGATGATACAGTTGGCCACACTGTGTGATGTATTGGATCTCAGGAAGGAGAGTTGGAGGTTAAAGACTGTATCTGAGGATATCATGGCCTACAGACCACTGGGCAATTATTGTTCTCCTCACCATTGGACGACTGCGGATCCTGATAAGGAGCCTGGAGACTACTAGGTTTGTTTGATATACCTATTGGCTAATCTCCAGACCCAGCTGGATGTCAGTAGTTCCACTGCTTCCACCTCTGGGAAGCCACTGAGTTTACTGTCAGGTTGATATCCTGATAGCCTTACTGTCAGGGTCACCTGTGGCCAGGTGACAGATGCACACCGTAGGGGGACAGGAGTGCACCGCGAGGTAGTGAACCCTATGGCTGGCTTCTGCGGATAGGGAACTGGGTGGTTGTGGAAAGCGGGACCAGAGGAGCACAACCGGTATCCAAACGGAAGCTAGAGCCAAGATTCCCCAGGGCGCGGAGTCTAAGACCCAGCTGGTCTTCTCCAGGGCCTCTAGTGGTGAGGATGTTAGCTGCAGGCTGGGACCAGGTCGCGGCCCCTGGAGTTTCCTAGCTCACGCCCCGTAGGATAAGGGGAAAAGAGGGGAAGCAGCAGCACACGAAGAGAGAACCGAATAACAAGCTGAAGGTCAGGGGCCACAAGCAGACAAGGATAACGAAGAACGAGCCGAAGGTCAAGGGTCACGAGCAGACAGGGATAGTCGGGGACAAGCCAATAACGTAACAGAGAGACAGACGTAGCACACGGCAGGCAGGAACCCAAACACACAATGCCTAACAAACACGTTGATCAGCAAAGCAGGCTTGCAGTGCACAGGTTAATATAGTGTTCTGTGATAGGGCCTGGGGTGGAGTCTGGCTGGGAGGAGATTATAAAGGAAGCCAGGTGAAAGGGCTCAGGCCTCTAAGATGAACACATGGGAAGGAAGGTAAGCTGACAGACAAACACTACTGCATATCCATGACAGTACCCTCCCTCTTATGGGCCCTCCCCCGCCTGGACCCAGGCTTAAAGGGAAATCTCTGATGAAACCTTCTCAACAGATGAGGTGCAGCGACATCAGATGCAGCGATCCAAGACACCTCCTCAGGACCAAAACCTCTCCAATGCACAAGGTACTGAAGAATGCCTCTGCAGAGCCGAGAATCCAGAACTTGTCTAACCTCGTACTTAAGATTATCCTCAGAGACCGAAAACGAGGTAGGGAGATGACAAGAAGATCTATTGAGGACCAAAGGCTCTCTAAGAATAAGCAAGGGCATGAGAGGATCAACAGGAATCTGAGGAGGGTCCCCTAGACCCTTAAAGGGGAACTGGTCATCTTGCACAGGACCATCAGACTGGGCAGATGTCAGTGGAACCCTGAAGTCAGGTTGGTTAGAAGGTGACATGTCGCCGGAGTCAAGCTGAATAGCTGAAGGACAAGCAGAATGTCCCAAACAAGAAAAAGTAGGAGGCTCACTGGGCATGGGCTGGACTGGCATAACTAGTACAGAGGCAGCGTGAATAGCTGAGTCAGGTGTAGCGACTACCTGAATCGCATCGCAAGACGTAGCGACTACAGGACTTGTAGACAAGCTAGCCTGGCTGTGCGTCCAAGGGTGGTTAGGGACAGAGAAATGTAAATGGTTATGCAACCTGGAATGAATGACCGGCTCAGATTCACAGGGGGCAACCTTGGGTAGGCAGGACGAGGAACAGGAGGGACCCCAAGCCAGGATCTGTCCAGTAGTCCAGTCCACATGAGGAGAATGGAGCTGTAACCATGGGAGACCCAAAATTATAGGCGTTGAGGCCTTGGGTAAGATAAGGAAGGATATCCACTCCTGGTGGAGTGTCCCTACCGACATCTTAACAGGGAGGGTCTGGAAGCGGATAGGTCCCCCTGGGAGAACAGTACCATCAATCGCCAAGACCACCAATGGCGTGGTGAGGGGCAAAAGAGTAAGTCTCATGGACGATGCGATTTCCCAGTCCATGAAATTACCAGCGGCTCCGGAATCCAGATATGCTGAGACCGAATGAGAAGAAGCACCAACATGAAGGAACACAGAAAGCAGAAGACGAGAAGGGGAAGGTGATATTTCTGGGTCCAATACTCCACTTTCCAGATGAAGTGGACCCGAACGTTTTTCTGGACAAAGAGAGCAAGTGTCACGAAAATGACCTTTGCCCCCACAGTAAAGACACAGACCAAGAGTTCTGCGCCTAGCACGTTCCTCGGGGGATAGCCTGGTCCGACCCAGCTGCATGGGTTCCTCAGCTGGTAGGAGATGCTCTACGGGTCGAAGAGAGGGGAGCTCAGGCTGACTAAGAACCAAGGAGTGCTGGCGTTGCTTTTCTAAGGTCCTCTCCTGAAAGCGAATATCGATCTGGTTACACAAGGAGATAACGCCGGCCAGATCAGTGGGGATGGTTCTTCCTGCTAATTCATCCTTCACTCTATCAGACAGGCCATGCAAAAAGGTTGCGACTAAGGCCTCATTGTTCCAGCTCAACTCAGCCGACAGTATGCGGAAATGAAGGGCATACTGTCCCACAGAAGCAGACTCTTAGCGGAGACGTAAAAGGGCGCTGGCCGCTGAAGAGACACGAGCCGGTTCTTCAAAGATATTCCAAAAAAGTTTCAAGAAGCCAGACAGGCTAGAAACCACTGGATCATTCAGTTCCCACAGAGGGGCTGCCCAGGCTAAAGCTTCACCAGAGAGGAGGGAAATGATATAGGCTACCTTAGCCCGATCAGACAGGAAGTTTTGGGGCTGGAGCTCAAAATGAATCGTGCATTGGCTAAGGAACCCCCTGCAAGCCTTGGAGTCCCCAGAGAAACGGGACGGAGCTGGCAGTTGTAGTGAGTGTGTGGCTGCGACTGGTGCAATAGGTGCAGCCGCTGATTGTATTTGAGGTTGCGGATTCAGGGTTCCCAAGGAGGCCTGAAGCTGTTCGAAGCGAGAAGCCAGATCCTGGAGGAATCGCATTACCTGAGTCTGATTCGATTCCTGGGTTTCAAGTCTGCAAACTATGCCCTGCAATGGATCATCCGCGGGTAGCGGGATGTCAGCCGGGTTCATGGCTGATCAAACTGTCAGGGTCACCTGTGGCCAGGTGACAGATGCACACCGTAGGGGGACAGGAGTGCACCGCGAGGTAGTGAACCCTATGGCTGGCTTCTGCGGATAGGGAACTGGGTGGTTGTGGAAAGCGGGACCAGAGGAGCACAACCGGGATCCAAACGGAAGCTAGAGCCAAGATTCCCCAGGGCGCGGAGTCTAAGACCCAGCTGGTCTTCTCCAGGGCCTCTAGTGGTGAGGATGTTAGCTGCAGGCCGGGACCAGGTCGCGGCCCCTGGAGTTTCCTAGCTCACGCCCCGTAGGATAAGGGGAAAAGAGGGGAAGCAGCAGCACACGAAGAGAGAACCGAATAACAAGCTGAAGGTCAGGGGCCACAAGCAGACAAGGATAACGAAGAACGAGCCGAAGGTCAAGGGTCACGAGCAGACAGGGATAGTCGGGGACAAGCCAATAACATAACAGAGAGACAGACGTAGCACACGGCAGGCAGGAACCCAAACACACAATGCCTAACAAACACGTTGATCAGCAAAGCAGGCTTGCAGTGCACAGGTTAATATAGTGTTCTGTGATAGGGCCTGGGGTGGAGTCTGGCTGGGAGGAGATTATAAAGGAAGCCAGGTGAAAGGGCTCAGGCCTCTAAGATGAACACATGGGAAGGAAGGTAAGCTGACAGACAAACACTACTGCATATCCATGACACTTATTTGTTGTAGATTCCTTGAACGGCTTGTTGGTTTAGAGGCCATCCCTTGACCTCCAACGATTTTGTACCTTACGGCGTCTTCCAGGAAGTTCTAGGAAACCAGAACCCAAAGGGTTCTGCTTCCCCTGGAAGTTGATTGCAGAGTGGGTCCTTCAGGGCTAAAGTGGACGTGTCTTTGTTGAAGGAACAGGTTGCCTCTCCTCCTCTGGAGAAGTGATGCTGGCATTGAGGGCTGGAGAGATTTGCCATCCATTGTTCCCATAATGTGCACTCTTTTAGGTTAAAATGTACTTACCCGCCCTCACCTTAGTGAACATGGCTAGTCTCTAGGAAGGTTGATTGCTACTGGCTCACAGATGAGCTGAATGACTGGAGACCTAATACCTGGGAGTATTTGCTAAAAACGTCAACAGTAATCCACTACAAGCAACAAACCACACATCTATGCAGTCTACTACAAGTAGTACACACACACTCCTCTGCAGACCATTTCAGGATCAGATCGCCATTAACAACTGTGGAAGACGCCATCCACAGCCAGCCACCGAGAACCAAGGGCCTGCCACCCAGCTAGCCGTAGCCAGTCACAGCGCCAAAGGAGTCCCAGACGACCAGCAGCAAGCAGACCCCCCTGCAAGTGTGAGTGAGGTCTGAGACCCTTCAGGCAGAAGAATTAAAGATTGATAAAAGGCAAAGGACTTAAGGAAATGCAACTAAGCAGATCACTGAACCTCACTCAGGCAACAGACTAACATGTAAATGTATAGCAGACACTAAATGCATAGCAGTCCTTAATACTGTAGAGTCAATATAATCACAGGCAAGCAGTAAGGGTTAATAGACATCAGACAATTAGCCCTAGCAGGTTACCCTACCTTAGACAAATGTACTGCAAAGTTAATACCACAACCAAGCATTAAAACATTAATACACAGGAAGACAAGTCTGCAGAGCCATGCCTTGCTGAGTTAATATGAAAGGCTTCAGCTCAGCACAGCACACCTGCTATCACCCTAAGCATTATCAGTACTGCAGACACAAGCTACAACCTGTAAGGCATTAATAAGGCAGACTGAAACTATGAACAGGCCAGCAAGTTTCACATGTGTGATAGCTGGTTTCAGTGGTGCATGTTAACAGCACATACCTGCAGAGAACTTCTAACCCATATAACTGAACACTATAGACTTGTGCACCATCAGCATGCCTCATGGCCAACAGGAAGTCCAATGAATGTTCATCCATGAAGTCATGATGAAGGAGCAATCCCTTAGAGACCAGCCGCCTACAACCCCAATACCTAGAATATGGGGGGAGGCCTCCCCCATCTAGGAGATATACATCCTGTAACTCGGGGAGCATCAACACAGGACAGGTTTGAACCTGTGTGGCTTTGCCAGATGCATCCGGCAAGGTGATGAAAAAAAAAAGAGTATGCTGCCTGGTCGGAGGCGACACCTTTTATAATATACACGGTCCTGGAATTGGGCATGGGGGTGGCGCTAGCCCACACGTATATGCTGTCATGTTTGTGTCAAGAAACTTCACTTCCGCCCAACCCTTAGGCCTTATTGATATTAAAAAAAATTATTGCATTTAAGTGTAAATCTGAGATCTGAGGTCTATTTGACCCCAGATCTCACATTAAAGAGGTGCTTTTTTTTTCTATTACAAGGGATGTTTTCTTTAAATTTTTCTTTAAAGGTACAGTAAAAAAAAAGGTAAAATAAATAAGTTTCTTTTTTTTTTTTTTTTAAACGCCCGTCCCCGAATGCATATGTCAGTCATGGCCGCATATGTACAGTGCATTGCGAAAGTATTCGGCCCCCTTGAACTTTTCATCCTTTTGCCACATTTCAGGCTTCAAACATAAAGATATAAAATTTTAATTTTTTGTGAAGAATCACCAACAAGTGGGACACAATTGTGAAGTGGAACGAAATCTATTGGATATTTTAAACTTTTTTAGCAAATAAAAAACTGAAAAGTGGTGCGTGCAAAATTATTCGGCCCCTTTACTTTCAGTGCAGCAAACTCACTCCAGAAGTTCAGCGAGGATCTCTTAATGATCCAATGTTGTCCTAAATGACTGATGGTGATAAATAGAATCCACCTGTGTGTAATCAAGTCTCTGTATAAATGCACCTGCTCTGTGATAGTCTCAGGGTTCTGTTGAAAGCGCAGAGAGCATCATGAAGACCAAGGAACACACCAGGCAGGTCCGTAATACTGTTGTGGAGAAGTTTAAAGCCGGATTTGGATACAAAAAGATTTCCCAAGCTTTAAACATCCCAAGGAGCACTGTGCAAGCGATCATTTTGAAATGGAAGGAGTATCAGACCACTGCAAATCTACCAAGACCTGGCTGTCCCTCTAAACTTTCAGCTCAGACAAGGAGAAGACTGATCAGAGATGCAGCCAAGAGGCCCATGATCACTCTGGATGAACTGCAGAGAACTACAGCTGAGGTGGGAGAGTCTGTCCACAGGACAACAATCAGTCGTACCCTGCACAAATCTGCCCTTTATGGAAGAGTGGCAAGAAGAAAGCCATTTCTCAAAGATATCCATAAAAAGTCTCGTCTAAAGTTTGCCACAAGCCACCTGGGAGACACATCAAACATGTGGAAGAAGGTGCTCTGGTCCGATAAAACCAAAATCGAACTTTTTGGCCACAATGCAAAACGATATGTTTGGCATAAAAGCAACACAGCTCATCACCCTCAACACACCATCCCCACTGTCAAACATGGTGGTGGCAGCATCATGGTTTGGGCCTGCTTTTCTTCAGCAGGGACAGGGAAGATGGTTAAAATTGAGGGAAAGATGGATGCAGCCAAATACAGGACCATTCTGGATAAAAACCTGTTGGAGTCTGCAAAAGACCTGAGACTGGGACGGAGATTTATCTTCCAACAAGACAATGATCCCAAACATACAGCAAAATCTACAAAGGAATGGTTCACAAATAAACGTATCCAGGCGTTAGAATGGCCAAGTCAAAGTCCAGACCTGAATCCAATCGAGAATCTGTGGAAAGAGCTGAAAACTGCTGTTCACAAACGCTCTCCATCCAACCTCACTGAGCTCGAGCTGTTTTGCAAGGAAGAATGGGCAAGAATTTCAGTCTCTCGATGTGCAAAACTGATAGAGACATACCCCAAGCGACTTGCAGCTGTAATCGCAGCAAAAGGTGGCTCTACAAAGTATTAACGCAAGGGGGCCGAATAATTTTGCACGCACCACTTTTCATTTTTTTCTTAGTTAAAAAAGTTTCAAAAATCCAATAGATTTCATTCCACTTCACAATTTTGTCCCACTTGTTGGTGATTCTTCACAAAAATTAAAAATGTTATATCTTTATGTTTGAAGCCTGAAATGTGGCAAAAGGATGAAAAGTTCAAGGGGGCCGAATACTTTCGCAAGGCACTGTAACAGTGTTCAAACCACACATGTGAGGTATCGCCACGATCGTTAGAGTGAGAGCAATAATTTTTGTAAAATACCTTCTCTGTAACTTATAACTGGTAAACTGTAAAAAAAATTGAACAACGCCTATGGAGACTTTTAAATGTCAACGTTTGTCACCATTTCACGAGCAGGCACCATTTTCAAGCATGACATGTTGGTATCAATTTACTCGGCATAACTAAATCTTTCACACTATAAAAAAAATTGGGCTAACTTTACTGTTTTCTTATTTTTTATTTCAAAAAATTGTATTTTCTACAAAAAAAATGTGTCTGTAAGATCGCTGCGCAAATACGGTGTGACATAAAGTACTGCAATGACGGCCATTTTATTCTCTAGGGTGTCTTAAAATAATATATATATATATATATATATATATATATATATATATATATATATTGTGACAGCAGGAAGGTAAAGTCACCTGGTTGCATCCAGGGGGGTAGATATATTTCTCCCAGATTCAGGCTTTACGCCGACTTATACAACTAGGTGGAGAGTTGTATAAGCCCAGCTGAGGCTAGTAGGCTCATGGATGACTCATACCTCTAGGGAGAGTGTGGGGCGTCGTGCAGACATGGAGTTGATGAGACCAGCTGAAGCTTGTCAGCTCATTTAGGCCTCTATAAGAACTCCCAGCTTCATTAGATGTTAGCTCATGCCTGGAACCAGACCTGTGTGGACTGTCTAGGGAGAGTGAACCCCTGTGCGGTGAGACAAAGCCTGTGTGGCTATTTGCTTGGACATTTAAAACCAGGGACTTAGGGACTAGGACAGCACTAGGCTGATCCCAGTTGTTTGTTAGGAAACCTGTATGTTTAGTCAGAGGTCAACTTGACCAGGATTTATTTTGGTTATGTTTCTTTTGCTTTGCTGTGTTTTGTCACTGTAAATAGAAAATAAACCGCACCTTTTTTTGATTTTGAAAACCACAACCTCCGTTTGCTGGGCCTGTTTTGTGTGGGGAGCCCATCCCGGGGGTCACACACACCCGCTGCCGAGCTAACCCCCTCACAGTTGGTGGAGAATGCAGGCAGTTTTTTTTAAGCCAGCATGGAGGAGATACTGAAGCAGCTGGCTCTAGCAAATGCCAATCAACAGCAGACAAATGCAGGTTTGCAAAGGAGCCTTGCAGCCCAGCAGCAGACAAACGCAACTTTGCAACAGAGTCTGGAGGCTCAGCAACGAGCCCAGCAGCAATCTGAGGCCCGCTTCATAGACCTGTTGCAGAAGCAAGAGCAGAGACTACAACAACAGATGGAAGCAGTAATGCAGCAACGTCCGCAGACCAGTGAGGAAAGCCGTCCCACTAATACCGCGTCCTTTGGGGTGAGTCGTTTATTGACAAAAATGACTGGAGAGGATGATCCAGAGGTATTTTTGACCACATTTGAAAGGACCGCTGAAAGAGAAAAGTGGCCTGAGGAGCAGTGGGCTGGACTGGTGGCTCCTCTGTTAACTGGTGAATCGCAGAAAGCTTACTATGACCTAGAGCCTAACCAAGCAAAAGACTATGTGATGCTAAAAGCTGAAATATTGGCAAGGCTGGGTGTCACCCAGGCTGTCCGGGCTCAGCGTGTGCATAACTGGACTTTCCAGCTTGGAAAACCCCCCAGGTCTCAAATGTATGATCTCATTCACCTGAGCAGAAAGTGGCTACAGCCAGAGACTTTGTCCGCACCAAAGATTGTGGAACGTGTTGTAATGGATCGGTTTTTGAGAGCTCTTCCTACTGCCATCCAAAAGTGGGTAAGCCATGGAGACCCAGAGACGGCCGATGGTCTTGTGGATCGTGTGGAGAAATACTTGGCTACAGAGAACCTGACGGCCTCTTCCAGAGACACTCGGACTTTCCACCCTAAGACCAGACCATCCCCAGGGGCGGATAAGAGGATTCCAAGGGGTGAGGGTGGAGAGAGTGAGAGGGTGGGAGCTCTACCCCAGTTTGGCGAGAACAGCCTGGGAAATCAGCGGCTCAAGAGGCGGCAAGAAGGATCGTTTGCTACCGCTGCCGGCAAGCGGGACATATTGCAGCCAATTGCCCGGTTGTGGAGGAACCCATGCAGTGTGACTTTCTGACGGGCAGACGTCAGTCGCTGTGTGCGACAGTCGCATGCACTGCCATTCGAGGAACTGAGAAACATTTATGCAAAATGTGTGTTAATGGTAGAAATGTTGTGGTATTGCTGGATTCAGGTAGCCTTGTGACCCTGATAAAGGCTGAGTTAGTTAAAACAGAGGTCTCTGGGAATAGCAAGGTAGCTGTTATTTGTGTGCATGGGGACACCCGAGAGTATCCAGTGACTACAGTGTGTTTCGAGACCCCCAAAGGTACCCTCTCTCATCCAGTGGGCTTAGTATCTCAGTTACCGCATGACGCCATTGTGGGAAGGGATTTTCCGAAGTTCTGGGAACTGTGGGATGATCCTGAGCCCCTCACTGGTGCCCCTATGTACCAGGAATGTGATAGCCAGAACTCCCCTGAGAGTGGTGAGGACTCTCCGGAATTTCCCTTATCAGTATTGGCAGGGGAGACTCAAGAAACTGGAGAGGAGCCCACCTCCTCAGACGAAAACCTACCGTCTGTGGAGTTTTCTGATCTTGAGGTTCACAGGGAAAACTTTGCCACAGAACAGTTGAAAGACCCCGCCCTAATAAAGGCACGGGAAAACGTAGTGAAAATAGATGGCGAGTTAGTGAACCCAGATAATACCTGCACTTACCCATACTTCAGCGTAGAGAAGGACCTACTTTATCGGGTGGCAAAAAGGGCAGAAGAAACCGTTGAGCAGCTTGTGGTGCCCAAACCTTACAGGAAGTTGGTGTTGGAGTTGGCCCATGGGCACATTCTTGGAGGTCATCTGGGGACAGAGAAAACCCGAGAGAGGGTATTACAGAGATTCTATTGGCCGGGGGTGATGAAGGACGTAGAAAATTATTGTTCCTCCTGCCCTGTGTGTCAGAGGTTGGCCCCGATGCCACATTTCCATAGCCCGCTGGTCCCTCTACCCATCATTGAGGTCCCGTTTGAGAGGATCGCCATGGATTTGGTAGGTCCTATAATCAAGTCCGCTAGGGGGCACCAGTACATATTAGTTATAATGGACTATGCCACCCGTTATCCAGAAGCGATCCCTCTCCGAAATACCTCGGCCAAAACCATAGCCAAAGAGCTATCTCTTGTTTTTAGCCGGGTGGGTATTTGTAAAGAACTGCTTACGGACCAAGGTACACCCTTTATGTCCCGGGTTATGAAAGAGCTGTGTAAATTGTTCAAAGTGACGCAATTGCGTACGTCTGTGTATCACCCCCAAACCGATGGGCTGGTTGAAAGATTCAACAAAACCCTAAAACAAATGTTGAAGAAAGTGGTGGATAGAGATGGAAAGGATTGGGACTGTTTACTTCCTTATTTGATGTTTGCTATTAGGGAGGTGCCCCAATCCTCTACGGGATTCTCCCCCTTTGAGTTACTGTATGGGAGACACCCAAGAGGGCTGTTGGATATTGCCAAGGAAACTTGGGAAAGTGAGAGTTCTCCCCACAGGAGTGTGATTGAGCATGTCGCCCTGATGCAAGATCGAATTGCACAGGTAATGCCCATCGTGAAGGAACATTTGGCCCAAGCGCAGTTGGCACAGCAGAGAGTGTACAACCGTGGAGCCAAGACCCGTACCTTTTCCCCGGGGGATAGGATATTGGTACTTGTCCCTACGGTTGAAAGTAAATTCCTTGCCAAATGGCAAGGCCCCTACGAGATAATGGAAAAAGTGAGCGAAGTGAATTACAAGGTCAGACAACCAGGAAGGCGAAAGCCCGAACAGATCTATCACGTTAATCTGTTGAAAGCCTGGAGGGATAGAGAGTCCCTAGTCGCAGACACTTGGTCACCAGCTCAAACTGGTTGCGTGATTCCTGAGGTTGGAATAGCAGCCACCTTGTCACAACCCCAACAACAGGAGGTTAAGGAGTTTGTGCTTCGCAACAAGGAGGTATTCTCTGAGCTGCCGGGACAAACATCTGGGGTAGAGCATGACATCATTACCCCGCCCGGTGAAAGGGTGAAGTTAAAACCCTATCGGATCCCAGAGGCTCGACGGGAGGCAATACGGGAGGAAGTACAGAAAATGCTGAACTTAGGGGTGATAGAGGAGTCCCAAAGTGATTGGTCTAGTCCCATCGTGTTGGTGCCTAAACCGGATGGGAGCTGGCGATTTTGTAACGATTTTCGTCAGTTGAACAAAGTTACAAAATTTGACACCTACCCCATGCCACGTATAGATGAGTTGATCGACCGGCTGGGAACAGCCCGATACATGACGACTCTTGACCTCACAAAAGGATATTGGCAAATCCCCCTGGCCAAGTCGGCCAAAGAGAAAACCGCATTTGTAACCCCAGACGGGGCGTTCCAATATAAAAGAATGCCGTTCGGGTTACAGAATGCGCCGGCCACATTCCAGCGGAAAATGGACCAGATGCTGAGGCCCCATCGGAAGTATGCTGCGGCTTACCTGGATGACGTAATTGTCCATAGCACAGATTGGGCCTCACATCTGCCAAAAGTGCAAGCAGTCCTGGACTCTGTTCGGGAAGCGGGGTTTACGGCTAACCCCAAGAAGTGTACCATTGGGCAGGAGGAGGCCAAATATCTTGGGTACACCATTGGGAGGGGAGTAATAAAACCCCAACTCAACAAAGTCGAGGCCATCCAGAGTTGGCCACGTCCCAACAGCAAGAAGCAGGTACGAGCCTTTCTGGGAATCGCTGGGTATTATCGGCGATTCATTCCCCACTTTGCTTCTAAGGCTGTGCCCCTAACCAACCTGACGAAGGGGAAAGGGTCGGTCATGATTAAATGGACCCCCGAGGCTGAGGCAGCATTCCAATTCTTGAAACAAGCCTTATGTAGCCAGCCAGTGTTGTACTCACCCGACTTCTCTAAAGACTTTGTCGTACAAAGTGATGCGTCAGATGTGGGGTTAGGAGCAGTATTGTCCCAGGTCTGGAACGGGGAAGAGCACCCAGTCATTTACCTCAGCAGGAAGTTGAAGTCCCATGAGGTAAATTACGCCACCGTTGAAAAGGAGTGTTTAGCGGTGAAGTGGGCTCTAGATTCCCTTCGGCACTACCTGCTAGGTAGGCACTTTGACATGGTTACGGATCACGCTCCGTTAAAGTGGATGGCTCAAAACAAGGAAACAAATAGAAGAGTGAATAGGTGGTTCCTGGCCCTCCAGGAATTCAACTTCACAGTAAAGCATCGCCCTGGCGTTCAAATGGGGAATGTGGATGCTTTGTCTCGAGTACATGAATGCCTGATTGCTGGTGTTCCAACCCCGAGGTTAAAACAAGAGGGGGGGGTATGTGACAGCAGGAAGGTAAAGTCACCTGGTTGCATCCAGGGGGGTAGATATATTTCTCCCAGATTCAGGCTTTACGCCGACTTATACAACTAGGTGGAGAGTTGTATAAGCCCAGCTGAGGCTAGTAGGCTCATGGATGACTCATACCTCTAGGGAGAGTGTGGGGCGTCGTGCAGACATGGAGTTGATGAGACCAGCTGAAGCTTGTCAGCTCATTTAGGCCTCTATAAGAACTCCCAGCTTCATTAGATGTTAGCTCATGCCTGGAACCAGACCTGTGTGGACTGTCTAGGGAGAGTGAACCCCTGTGCGGTGAGACAAAGCCTGTGTGGCTATTTGCTTGGACATTTAAAACCAGGGACTTAGGGACTAGGACAGCACTAGGCTGATCCCAGTTGTTAGTTAGGAAACCTGTATGTTTAGTCAGAGGTCAACTTGACCAGGATTTATTTTGGTTATGTTACTTTTGCTTTGCTGTGTTTTGTCACTGTAAATAGAAAATAAACCGCACCTTTTTTTGATTTTGAAAACCACAACCTCCGTTTGCTGGGCCTGTTTTGTGTGGGGAGCCCATCCCGGGGGTCACACACACCCGCTGCCGAGCTAACCCCCTCACAATATATATATATATATATATATATATATATATATATATATATATGTATATTAGTGATGAGCCGAACACCCCCGGGTTCGGTTCGCACCAGAACCCGCGAACGGACCGAAAGTTTGCACGAACTTTAGAACCCTATTAAATACAATGGATGCGAACGTTCGAAATCTAAAGTGCTAATTATAACGACTATTATGCATGTTATTGTCCTAAAAAGGGTTTGGGAACCTGGGTTCTGCACCAGGGGACATGTATCAATGCAAAAAGAAGTTTTAAAAACGTCCGTTTTTCTGGAGCAGTCATTTTAATGATGCATAAAGTGAAAAAAAAAAAAAGTCAAATATTCCTTTAAATATCGTACCTGGGGGGTGTCTAAAGTATGCCTGTGAAGTGCCACGTGTTTCCCGTGTTTAGAACTGTCCCTGCACAAAATGACATTTCTAAAGGAAAAAAAGCCATTTAAAACTGCTTGCGGCTTTAATGTAATGTCTGGTCCCGGTAATATGGATGAAAATCTTTAAGAAAAATGGCATAGCTACCCCATCACACACCCCTACCCCAGCCCATTACCAGCCCCTTTGGGTCTTGTATGGATATTAAGGGGAACCCCGCACACAAAATAAAAAAGGCCCTATATACTCTGAACAGCCGTATACAGGCGGTGCATACAAGACAGGGACTGTAGGTTTGTTCTTACGTAGAATCTGTTTGTAATTTTGAACAGGTACATTGTTTAAGTGTAGCTCCAGCCAAAAAATCTATTTTTAAGCTTTTTGGAAAACATAGGGAAGGGTTATCACCCCTGTAACATTTGTTTTGCTGTCTGTGCAGTGTGCACCTGTTCAGAACAGTTCACCTCACTTTTCGTCCTAATAACAAATGTTTTTTGAAAATTTGGGGTTTTTATTGAAACAAGAATTGGTGATAAAGCATCAGTGGAGAGGAGACACTTTTTTTCCCATATTAACTCTTACAGGAGAGAATTTACCTTCCTAGGGGTAGATTTCCTCTCACTTCCTGTTGTATCCTTCCGTTTGCAAGGAGGAGTCGTTTGTAAGTTGGATGTTTGAAAGTAGGGGCCTGCCGTATATACTCAGCTGAAATTTGCCCCTTAAATGTTGGTGTTGCCACAACACTGTGAGCCCTCACAGTTACTCTTGGTGGGCGCATGAATGGGCCCTGCTGTGAATTATTATCCTCCTCCTCCTCCTCTTCCTTCTCCTCCTCTTCTTCCTGTGCGATGGGTGGGACAGAAGGAACACTGTCTGGGTAAAGGGGGCCTTGAGAGGCCAGGAAGTCCTCCTCTTCCTGCCTCTGTTCTGCCTCAAGTGCCCTGTCCATTATTCCACGCAGCGTATATGGGCATGTCACATATAAGGCGGTTCTTGGGCAGGTTCAACTCCTTTTGCAGCTCAGCCAGGCGAGCACTGGCATTATAAGATCTGCGGAAATGCACACAGACTTTCCTGGCCTGCCTCAGGACATCCTGTAAGCCCGGGTACCTGCCCAAGAACCGCTGCACCACCAGGTTAAGGACGTGAGCCACACAGGGCACATGGGTCAGTTGTCCCTGTCGGAGAGCGGAGAGGAGGTTGGTGCCATTGTCGCAAACTACCATTCCTGGCTTAAGCTGGCGTGGCGTCAACCACCTCTCGGCCTGCCCCTGCAGAGCAGACAGAACCTCTGCCCCAGTGTGGCTCCTGTCCCCCAAACACACCAGCGCAAGCACGGCATGGCATCTTTTTGCCTGCGTACTTGCGTAGCCCCTTGAACGCCTACGGAGCACCGCTGGTTCCGAGGACAAAGCACAGGAAGAGGCCACGGAGGAAGAAGAAGAGGAGGGGGTGGAGGACAGAGGTGTGTCACAACCAGTAGTAGCATTTTGGAGGCGTGGTGGTGGAACAACCTCCAACACTACTGCACCTTGTCCTGCATCCTTCCCAGCTGCCAAAAGAGTGACCCAATGGGCCGTGAAAGAAAGGTAACGTCCCTGTCCATGCCTGCTGGACCATGAGTCAGCGGTAATATGCACCTTATCGCTGACCGCCCTGTCCAGCGAGGCCAAGACATTGCCTTCCACATGCCGGTAGAGAGCCGGAATCGCCTTCCGTGAGAAATAGTGGCGTTTGGGAACCTGCCACTGAGGAACCGCACATTGCACAAACTCACGGAAGGGGGCCGAGTCTACCAACTGAAAAGGCAGCAGTTGAAGCGCTAGCAATTTAGCCAAGCTAGCATTCAATCGCTGGGCATGTGGATGGCTGGGAGTGAACTTCTTTCGACGGTCCAGCAGCTGGGGCAGGGAAATTTGCCTGCTAGAATCGGACGTTGGTGTACTGCTAGCAGAGTGCCCGCAAGTACTTGGCTGTGACTAGTGATGAGCCGAACACCCCCGGGTTCGGTTCGCACCAGAACCCGCGAACGGACCGAAAGTTCGAACGAACATTAGAACCCTATTAAATACAATGGATGCGAACGTTCGAATTCTAAAGTGCTAATTATAACAACTATTATGCATGTTATTGTCCTAAAAAGGGTTTGGGAACCCGGGTTCTGCACCAGGGGACATGTATCAATGCAAAAAGAAGTTTTAAAAACGGTCGTTTTTCGGGAGCAGTCATTTTAATGATGCATAAAGTGAAAAAAAAAAAGTCAAATATTCCTTTAAATATCGTACCTGGGGGGTGTCTAAAGTATGCCTGTGAAGTGCCACGTGTTTCCCGTGTTTAGAACTGTCCCTGCACAAAATGACACTTCTAAAGGAAAAAAAAGCCATTTAAAACTGCTTGCGGCTTTAATGTAATGTCTGGTCCCGGTAATATGGATGAAATTCTTTAAGAAAAATGGCATAGCTACCCCATGACCCCCCCCCCTACCCCAGCCCATTACCAGCCCCTTTGGGTCTTGTATGGATATTAAGGGGAACCCCGCACATAAAATAAAAAAGGCCCTATATACTCTGAACAGCCCTATACAGGCGGTGCATACAAGACAGGGACTGTAGGTTTGTTCTTATGTAGAGTCTGTTTGTAATTTTGAACAGGTACATTGTTGAAGTGTAGCTCCAGACCAAAAATCTATTTTTAAACTTTTTGGAAAACATAGGTAAGGGTTATCACCCCTGTAACATTTGTTTTGCTGTCTGTGCCCCTGTTCAGAACATTTCACCTCACTTTCCGTCCCAATGACAACTGTTTTTGAAATGTGGTGTTTTTCTTGAAACAAGGATTGCTGATAAAGCATCAGTACAGAGGAGACACCTTTCTCCCATATTTATTCTTACAGGAGAGAATTTTCCTTCCTAGTGGTAGATTTCCTCTCACTTCCTGTTGTCTTCTTGCGTTTGCAAGTAGGAGTCGTTTGTAAGTTGGATGTTTGAAAGTAGGGACCTGCCGTATATACTCTGCAGAAATAGGCCCCTTAGTTGTTGGTGTTGGCACAACACTGTAAGCACTCACAGTTACTCTTGGTTGGTGCTGGAACGCCCTGCTGTCAACTATTATATCAGGAATTTTAATTACATATAATTGTTGAACAGTGGTAGTAAAAATTGGGCCTTTGATGGTGGTGCTGGTGCCACAACACTGTAAGCCCTGACAGTTACTCTTGGTGGGTGCAGCAATGGGCCCTGCTGTGAATTATTAGATCAAGAATTGTAATTACATGCCCCTGTTGAACAGGGGCTGAAAAATTGGGCCTTAGGCACTGGTGGCACAACACTGCAACCCCTCACAGATACTGTACTTGGAGCACAGCAATGAGCCCTGTTGCAAAGTATTGCTTCAAAAATTGTAATGACACGCCCCTGTTAAACAGGGGCTGAAAAATTGGGCCTTAGGCACTGGTGGCACAACACTGCAACTCCTCACAGATACTGTACTTGGAGCACACCAATGAGCCCTGTTGCAAAGTATTGCTTCAAAAATTGTAATGACACGCCCCTGTTAAACAGGGGCTGAAAAATTGGGCCTTAGGCACTGGTGGCACAACACTGCAACTCCTCACAGATACTGTACTTGGAGCACAGCAATGAGCCCTGTTGCAAAGTATTGCTTCAAAAATTGTAATGACACGCCCCTGTTAAACAGGGGCTGAAAAATTGGGCCTTAGGCACTGGTGGCACAACACTGCAACTCCTCACAGATACTGTACTTGGAGCACACCAATGAGCCCTGTTGCAAAGTATTGCTTCAAAAATTGTAATGACACGCCCCTGTTAAACAGGGGCTGAAAAATTGGGCCTTAGGCACTGGTGGCACAACACTGCAACTCCTCACAGATACTGTACTTGGAGCACAGCAATGAGCCCTGTTGCAAAGTATTGCTTCAAAAATTGTAATTACACGCCCCTGTTAAACAGGGGCTGAAAAATTGGGCGTTAGGCACTGGTGGCGGCACCCATAAACAAAAATGATCTTACAAGCTATCATCATCAATCGTATCATTGAGGACTCGGAGGAGGAGGATAGCCAGTCAACATAACAGCACAGGCACTCAGCATCAGCATCAGTCTTGAAGGGATGTGACATGTTAAAATCAATTAGTCTGTTATATCAGCATCAGGTGTGTGGTAGCTGGTGGTGATCCAAGACTGGTTCATCTTGATGAAAGTCAGTCGATCAACCGAGTCGGTGGACAGGCGCACCCTGTGATCCGTGACAAATCCTCCAGCAGCACTGAATGTGCGTTCCGAAAGAACGCTGGATGCAGGACAGGCCAGTAGCTCAATTGCATACTGTGCAAGCTCTGGCCAGTGATCCATCCTCAAGACCCAGTAAGCCAGAGGATTTTCGGTGGGGAAGGTGTCCAAGTCTGACCTTGCCCCTAGATATTCCTGCACCATGTTTATCAGACGCTGGCGATGGTTGCTGGAACCGATCATACTTTGGGGCTGCGGACTAAAGAATTGTCTGAACGCATCGGTCAGACGGCCACCTTCCCCACCGCTCCTTCTTTGACTGGCCGAAGCCTCAGCAACTCGTTGTCCAGGACCAGGAGTTTGCAACCTCCCAGTCTCTGGGAACGCGTTGCACAGACCTTTCTGCAAGGCCTCCCGGAGTTGTCTCATCCTCTGCTCCCTCTGCGACGGTAACATAAGGTCCGCAACCTTACCCTTGTACCGTGGATCAAGGAGAGTGGCCAGCCAGTAATGGTCCCTCTCCTTGATCCGAAGAATACGAGGATCCTTCCGCAGACTTTGCAGGATCAGGGAGGCCATGCAGCGTAGGTTTGCTGAGGCATTCGCTCCGGAGTCCTCTGGGTCACTAAGGACGACATGATCCGCAGCCACCTCCTCCCAGCCACGTACAAGTCCACTGGTTTCTTGGGACTGTAAATCATCCCTAAAAGACTGCTGCTGATGATGCTGAGTGCCAGCCTCCACCTCCATGCTGACACAATCCTCCTCCTCCTCCTCCTCCTCCTCCTCCTCCTCCTCCTCTTCCTGTGCGATGGGTGGGACAGAAGGAACACTGTCTGGGTAAAGGGGGCCTTGAGAGGCAAGGAAGTCCTCCTCTTCCTGCCTCTGTTCTGCCTCAAGTGCCCTGTCCATTATTCCACGCAGCGTGTGCTCCAACAGGTGGACAAGAGGTACAGTGTCACTGATGCATGCACTGTCACTGCTCACCATCCTCGTGGCCTCCTCAAATGGTGCCAGGACAGTGCATGCATCCCTGATCATGCCCCACTGGCGTGGAGAAAAAAAACCAAGCTCCCCTGACCCTGTCCTGGTGCCGTAGTCGCACAGGTACTCATTGATGGCCCTCTGCTGCGTGTGCAGCCGCTGCAGCATGGCCAACGTTGAGTTCCACCTGGTGGGCATGTCACATATAAGGCGGTTCTTGGGCAGGTTCAACTCCTTTTGCAGCTCAGCCAGGCGAGCACTGGCATTATAAGATCTGCGGAAATGCACACAGACTTTCCTGGCCTGCCTCAGGACATCCTGTAAGCCCGGGTACCTGCCCAAGAAGCGCTGCACCACCAGGTTAAGGACGTGAGCCACACAGGGCACATGGGTCAGTTGTCCCTGTCGGAGGGCGGAGAGGAGGTTGGTGCCATTGTCGCAAACCACCATTCCTGGCTTAAGCTGGCGTGGCGTCAACCACCTCTCGGCCTGGCCCTGCAGAGCAGACAGGACCTCTGCCCCAGTGTGGCTTCTGTCCCCCAAACACACCAGCGCAAGCACGGCATGGCATCTTTTTGCCTGCGTACTTGCGTAGCCCCGTGAACGGCTACGGAGCACCGCTGGTTCATAGGACAAACCACAGGAAGAGGCCATGGAGGAAGAAGAAGAGGAGGGGGTGGAGGAGAGAGGTGTGTCACAACCAGTAGTAGCATTTTGGAGGCGTGGCGGTGGGACAACCTCCAACACTACTGCACCTTGTCCTGAATCCTTCCCAGCTGCCAAAAGAGTGACCCAATGGGCCGTGAAAGAAAGGTAACGTCCCTGTCCATGCCTGCTGGACCATGAGTCAGCGGTAATATGCACCTTACCGCTGACCGCCCTGTCCAGCGAGGCCAAGACATTGCCTTCCACATGCCGGTAGAGAGCCGGAATAGCCTTCCGTGAGAAAAAGTGGCGTTTGGGAACCTGCCACTGAGGAACTGCACATTGCACAAACTCACGGAAGGGGGCCGAGTCTACCAACTGAAAAGGCAGCAGTTGAAGCGCTAGCAATTTAGCCAAGCTAGCATTCAACCGCTGGGCATGTGGATGGCTGGGAGTGAACTTCTTTCGACGGTCCAGCAGCTGGGGCAGGGAAATTTGCCTGCTAGAATCGGACGTCGGTGTACTGCTAGCAGAGTGGGCGCAAGTACTTGGCTGTGACACACCTAATTCTACACCTTCATTCCTCTCAGTGCATGTTTCAGAGAGGACTGAAGTTATAGTGGGGTTGGAGATCCCAGCTGATGCGGTGCAAGGAGAGGTCCGCTTTGTTCTTTGGTGTGGGTCTTTGAGGTAGGCTTGCCAACGAGCTGCATGGCAGGTCAACATATGTCTGGTCAGGCATGTGGTACCCAAGCGGCTGATGTTTTGGCCACGCGATATACGCTTGAGACATATGTTGCAAACAGCAGCTGTGCGATCTGATGCACTAGCCTCAAAAAAGGCCCACACCAAAGAACTTTTTGAATGACGGGCAGAGGCAGCGCCCTGCACAGGCGGAGCTCTGCGGTGTGATTCCGTCGGTGTACTGCCCTTACGCTGGCCACCAAAGGGCATCATGCCTCGTTGGAGATGTGCCTCCTCCTCATCCTCCTCCTCCTCCTCTCTCCTATTAGGCACCCACGTGGAGTCAGTGACCTCATCATCCCCTCCCTCCTCATCACTGGAGCCAATCTGGCAGTATGCTGCAGCTGCTGGAACATGACTGCCAGATTGGTGTCCTTCTTGAGCATCCCCTCTGTCTGCTCTCACGCTACTGCCTTCCTCTAGCTGGGTTTCATCATCAGACCCTTCGAAACGCTGGGCATCCTCCTGGAGCATGTACCCAACACTGTGCTGAAACAGTTCGGGGGACTCCTCAGGAGGAGGACATGGTGGGTCTAGGGAAGGAGTGACTGATGATTTGTCTGACATTGATACCAGGGAAGACGACGCTTTGGCAGCTGCTTTTCCAGTACCCTGAGCCTGGGTGAGAGAGGATGAGGAGGAGGAGGAGGGCTTGGTCATCCACTCTACCAAGTCTTCGGCATGATGTGGCTCAACATGTCCAGCTGACGAAAAGAAGGACAAGCGTGTCCCATGGCCATGTGCTGATGACAATGCACCGCGTCCACGACCAGCACTGTTGCCCCCAGACACAGAGCCTGCTTGCCCTCTTTTATTGCCTCCTGACTGTCTGCCTCTCCTTGTTTGCCTTCCAGACATTCTAATAGATGGCCTGCAGGGAGATGGGAAAAAAGCAATAAGGGCTACCTTCAGGTGTCCTTCTCTGTCCCTTGAAACAAGGACTTTCACAGTGAAAGAAACTGACACTCTCCCTACCTACAGTTTTCTGTCCCTAGAAAAAATGTTTTTTTTAATCACAATATAG
The DNA here is from genome assembly GCA_029206835.1 of Rana muscosa. NCBI lineage: Eukaryota > Metazoa > Chordata > Amphibia > Anura > Ranidae > Rana > Rana muscosa. Next base: position 19,403,664 of record JARGYO010005626.1, read on the forward strand.
CACAAGGACAATTCACTCACTGTCGTCCCTGGAAACAAGGACTTGCAGAGTGAAATAAACTGACACTCTCCCTACCTACAGTTTTCTGTCCCTAGAATAAATGTTTTTTTTAAGCACAATATAGCACAAGGAGAATTCACTCACTGTCCTTCCAGGTCCCTGGAAACAAGGACTTGCAGAGTGAAAGAAAAAAAACACTCTCCCTACCTACAGTTTTCTGTCCCTAGAAAAAATGTTTTTTTTAATCACAATATAGCACAAGGACAATTCACTCACTGTCCTTCCAGGTCCCTGGAAACAAGGACTTGCAGAGTGAAATAAACTGACACTCTCCCTACCTACAGTTTTCTGTCCCTAGAATAAATGTTTTTTTTAAGCACAATATAGCACAAGGACAATTCACTCACTGTCCTTACAGGTCCCTGGAAACAAGGACTTGCAGAGTGAAAGAAAAAAAACACTCTCCCTACCTACAGTTTTCTGTCCCTAGAAAAAATGTTTTTTTTAATCACAATATAGCACAAGGACAATTCACTCACTGTCCTTCCAGGTCCCTGGAAACAAGGACTTGCAGAGTGAAATAAACTGACACTCTCCCTACCTACAGTTTTCTGTCCCTAGAATAAATGTTTTTTTTAAGCACAATATAGCACAAGGACAATTCACTCACTGTCCTTACAGGTCCCTGGAAACAAGGACTTGCAGAGTGAAAGAAAAAAAACACTCTCCCTACCTACAGTTTTCTGTCCCTAGAAAAAATGTTTTTTTTAATCACAATATAGCACAAGGACAATTCACTCACTGTCCTTACAGGTCCCTGGAAACAAGGACTTGCAGAGTGAAAGAAAAAAAACACTCTCCCTACCTACAGTTTTCTGTCCCTAGAAAAAATGTTTTTTTTAATCACAATATAACACAAGGACAATTCACTCACTGTCCTTCCAGGTCCCTGGAAACAAGGACTTGCAGAGTGAAATAAACTGACACTCTCCCTACCTACAGTTTTCTGTCCCTAGAATAAATGTTTTTTTTAAGCACAATATAGCACAAGGACAATTCACTCACTGTCCTTACAGGTCCCTGGAAACAAGGACTTGCAGAGTGAAAGAAAAAAAACACTCTCCCTACCTACAGTTTTCTGTCCCTAGAAAAAATGTTTTTTTTAATCACAATATAGCACAAGGACAATTCACTCACTGTCCTTACAGGTCCCTGGAAACAAGGACTTGCAGAGTGAAATAAACTGACACTCTCCCTACCTACAGTTTTCTGTCCCTAGAATAAATGTTTTTTTTAATCACAATATAGCACAAGGACAATTCACTCACTGTCCTTCCAGGTCCCTGGAAACAAGGACTTGCAGAGTGAAATAAACTGACACTCTCCCTACCTACAGTTTTCTGTCCCTAGAATAAATGTTTTTTTTAAGCACAATATAGCACAAGGACAATTCACTCACTGTCCTTACAGGTCCCTGGAAACAAGGACTTGCAGAGTGAAAGAAAAAAAACACTCTCCCTACCTACAGTTTTCTGTCCCTAGAAAAAATGTTTTTTTTAAGCACAATATAGCACAAGGACAATTCACTCACTGTCCTTACAGGTCCCTGGAAACAAGGACTTGCAGAGTGAAAGAAAAAAAACACTCTCCCTACCTACAGTTTTCTGTCCCTAGAAAAAATGTTTTTTTTAATCACAATATAGCACAAGGACAATTCACTCACTGTCCTTACAGGTCCCTGGAAACAAGGACTTGCAGAGTGAAAGAAACTGACACTGTCCCTACCTACAGTTTTCTGTCCCTAGAATAAATGTTTTTTTTAAGCACAATATAGCACAAGGAGAATTCACTCACTGTCCTTCCAGGTCCCTGGAAACAAGGACTTGCAGAGTGAAATAAACTGACACTCTCCCTACCTACAGTTTTCTGTCCCTAGAATAAATGTTTTTTTTAAGCACAATATAGCACAAGGACAATTCACTCACTGTCCTTACAGGTCCCTGGAAACAAGGACTTGCAGAGTGAAAGAAACTGACACTCTCCCTACCTACAGTTTTCTGTCCCTAGAATAAATGTTTTTTTAAGCACAATATAGCACAAGGACAATTCACTCACTGTCCTTCCAGGTCCCTGGAAACAAGGACTTGCAGAGTGAAAGAAACTGACACTGTCCCTACCTACAGTTTTCTGTCCCTAGAATAAATGTTTTTTTTAAGCACACTATAGCACAAGCACAAAACACACTGACACTCTCCCTACCTATCCTTCTCTTTCCCTAAACTAAAGGAATCCAGGTTAAGCAAGAAAGAAATAACAGTCACTGTCCCTGCCTATGCTGCTCTATCCCTGCTCCGGAACACACTACACTAGGCCGCCGTGCTGGCGGCCTTTTATAGTGTGGGGCGTGTACTAAACACCCTCAGCAATAATTGGCCACAGGCATCCTGCCTGTGGCCAATCATTGCTCTCCTCGCTGCCGGCGCTGTGATTGGCCAAGCATGCGGGGTCACAGTGCATGCTTGGCCAATCACAGCGCCTGGATGACACTGCGATGGCGTAGTGCATTGTGGGCCGTTCGCGTCACTCGAATTTGGCGCGAACGGCCCAAATCGTTCGATCTTCGTCGAACGATCGAACAGCCGATGTTCGAGTCGAACGTATGTTCGACTCGAACACGAAGCTCATCCCTAGCTGTGACACACCTAATTCTACACCTTCATTCCTCTCAGAGCAGGTTTCAGAGAGGACTGAAGGTATAGTGGGGTTGGAGATCCCAGCTTATGCGGTGCAAGAAGAGGTCAGCTTTGTTCTTTGGTGTGGGTCTTTAAGGTAGGCTTGCCAACGAGCTGCATGGCAGGTCAACATATGTCTGGTCAAGCATGTGGTGCCCAAGCGGGTGATGTTTTGGCCACGCGATATACGCTTGAGACATATGTTGCAAACAGCAGCTGTGCGATCTGATGCACTCGACTCAAAAAAGGCCCACACCAAAGAACTTTTTGAATAACGGGCAGAGGCAGCGCCCTGCACAGGCGGAGCTCTGCGGTGTGATTCCGTCGGTGTGCTGCCCTTACGCTGGACCCCCGAGGGCATCCTGCCTCGTTGGAGATGTGCCTCCTCCTCATCCTCCTCCTCCTCCTCTCTCCTATTAGGCACCCACGTGGAGTCAGTGACCTCATCATCCCCTCCCTCCTCATCACTGGAGCCAGTCTGGCAGTATGCTGCAGCTGCTGGAACATGACTGCCAGATTGGTGTCCTTCTTGAGCATCCCCTCTCTCTGCTCTCACGCTACTGCCTTCCTCTAGCTGGGTATCATCATCAGACCCTTCGAAACGCTGGGCATCCTCCCGGAGCATGTACCCAACACTGTGCTCAAACAGTTCGGGGGACTCCTCAGGAGGACATGGTTGGTCTAGGAAAGGAGTGACTGATGATGACATTGATACCAGGGAAGAGGACGCTTTGGCAGCTGCTTTGCCAGTACCCTGAGCCTGGGTGAGAGAGGATAAGGAGGATGAGGAGGGCTTGGTCATCCACTCTACCAAGTCTTCGGCATGATGCGGCTCTACACGTCCAGCTGCCGAAAAGAAGGACAAGCGTGTCCCATGGCCACGTGCTGATGGCGATGCACCGCGTCCACGACCAGCACTGTTGTCTCTAGACACAGAGCCTGCTTGCCCTCTTTTTTTGGCTCCTGACTGTCTGCCTCTCCTTGTTTGCCTTCCAGACATTCTAATGGCCTGCAGGGAAATGGGAAAAGCAGCAATACAGGCTAAGTTAAGGTGTAATATGGTCAGGAGGCACACTCCGCCCGCTGTAAGTGCCGCAAAATCCTGTTGGTGTAACACACCAGGAAAAAGCAGCAATACAGGCTAAGTTAAGGTGTAATATGGTCAGGAGGCACACTCCGCCCACTGTAAGTGCCGCAAAATCCTGTTGGTGTAACACACCAGGAAAAAGCAGCAATACAGGCTAAGTTAAGGTGTAATATGGTCAGGAGGTACACTCCGCCCGCTGTAAGTGCTGCAAAATCCTGTTGGTGTAACACACCAGGAAAAAGCAGCAATACAGGCTAAGCTAAGGTGTAATATGGTCAGGAGGCACACTCCGCCCGCTGTAAGTGCCGCAAAATCCTGTTGGTGTAACACACCAGGAAAAAGCAGCAATACAGGCTAAGTTAAGGTGTAATATGGTCAGGAGGTACACTCCGCCCGCTGTAAGTGCCGCAAAATCCTGTTGGTGTAACACACCAGGAAAAAGCAGCAATACAGGCTAAGTTAAGGTGTAATATGGTCAGGAGGTACACCCCGCCCGCTGTAAGTGCCGCAAAATCCTGTTGGTGTAACACACCAGGAAAAAGCAGCAATACGGGCTAACTTCAGGTGTATAATGTGCAGGAGGCTTAGCAACAATGACACTGACACTGTCCCCTGCCTATCCTTCTCTCTCCCTGCACACAAGGTTTATCAAAGTATATGACACTGACACTCTTCCTGCCTATCCTTCTCTCTCCCTGCACACAAGGTTTAGCAAAGAATATTACACTGACACTGTCCCCTGCCTATCCTTCTCTCTCCCTGCACACAAGGTTTATCAAATATGACAGCAGGAAGGTAAAGTCACCTGGTTGCATCCAGGGGGGTAGATATATTTCTCCCAGATTCAGGCTTTATGCCGACTTATACAACTAGGGAGGGAGTTGATGAAGCCCAGCTGAGGCTAGTGGGCTCATGGATGACTCATACCTCTAGGGAGAGGGCTGGGCGTCGTGCAGGCAGGGAGTTGATGAGACCAGCTGAAGCCTGTCAGTTCGTTTAAGGCCTCTATAAAAACTCCCAGATTCATTAGGTGTTTGCTCATGCCTGGAACCAGACCTGTGTGGACTGTCTAGGGAGAGTGAACCCCTGTGCGGTGAGAAAAAGCCTGTGTGGCTATTTGTTTGGACATTGACTAAACCTGGGACTTAGGGACTAGGACAGCACCAGGCTGATCCCAGTTGTTAGTTAGGAAACCTGCATGTTTAGTCAGAGGTCAAGCTGACCAGGATTTATTTTGTTTATGTTTCTTTTTGGCTTTGCTGTGTTTTTGTCACTGTACATAGAGAAATAAACCGCACCTTTTGATTTTGAAAACCACAACCTCCGTCTGCTGGCCCTGTTTTTGTGTGGGGAGCCCAACCAGGGGGTCACACACACCCGCTACCGAGTTAACCCCCTCACAGTTGGTGGAGAATGCGGGCAGTTTTTTTTTAAGCCAGCATGGAGGAGATACTGAAACAGCTGGCTCTAGCAAATGCCAATCAACAGCAGACAAATGCAGGTTTGCAAAGGAGCCTTGCAGCCCAGCAGCAAGCTCACCAACAGAGTCTGGAAGCTCAGCAACAAGCCCAGCAGCAATCTGAGGCCCGCTTCATAGACCTGTTACAGAAGCAAGAGCAGAGACTACAACAAATGGAAGCAGTAATGCAGCAACGTCCGCAGACCAGTGAGGAAAGCCGTCCCACTAATACCGCGTCCTTTGGGGTGAGTCGTTTATTGACAAAAATGACTGGAGAGGATGATCCAGAGGTATTTTTGACCACATTTGAAAGGACTTCTGAAAGAGAAAAGTGGCCTGAGGAGCAGTGGGCTGGACTGGTGGCTCCTCTGTTAACTGGTGAATCGCAGAAGGCTTACTATGACCTAGAGCCTGACCAAGCAAAAGACTATGTGATGCTAAAAGCTGAAATATTGGCAAGGCTGGGTGTCACCCTGGCTGTCCAGGCTCAGCGTGTGCATAACTGGACTTTCCAGCTTGGAAAACCCCCCAGGTCTCAAATGTATGATCTCATTCACCTGAGCAGGAAGTGGCTACAGCCAGAGACTTTGTCCGCACCAGAGATTGTGGAACGTGTTGTAATGGATCGGTTTTTGAGAGCTCTTCCTACTGCCATCCAAAAGTGGGTAAGCCATGGAGACCCAGAGACGGCCGGTGGTCTTGTGGATCGTGTAGAGAAATACTTGGCTACAGAGAACCTGACGGCCTCTTCCAGAGACTCTCGGACTTTCCACCCTAAGACCAGATCATCCCCAGGGGCGGATAAGAGGATTCCAAGGGGTGAGGGTGGAGAGAGTGAGAGGGTGGGAGCTCTACCCAAAGTTTGGCGAGAACAGCCTGGGAAGTCAGGGGCTCAAGAGGCAGCCAAATGGATTGTTTGCTACCGCTGCCGGCAAGCGGGACATATTGCAGCAAATTGCCCGGTTGTGGAGGAACCCATGCAATGTGACTTTCTGACGGACCGACGTCAGTCGCTGTGTGCGACAGTCGCATGCACTGCCATTCGGGGAACTGAGAAACATTTATGCAAAATGTGTATTAATGGTAGAAATGTTGTGGTATTACTGGATTCAGGTAGCCTTGTGACCCTGATAAAGGCTGAATTAGTTAAAACAGAGGTCTCTGGGAATAGCAAGGTAGCTGTTATTTGTGTGCATGGGGACACCCGAGAGTATCCAGTGACTACAGTGTGTTTCGAGACCCCCAAAGGTACCCTCTCTCATCCAGTGGGGTTAGTATCTCAATTACCGCATGATGCCATTGTGGGAAGGGATTTTCCGAAGTTCTGGGAACTGTGGGATGATCCTGAGCCCCCCACTGGTGCCCCTATGTACCAGGAATATGATAGCCAGAACTCCTCTGAGAGTGGTGAGGACTCTCCAGAATTTCCCTTGTCAGTATTGGCAGGGGAGACTCAAGAAACTGGAGAGGAGCCCACCTCCTCAGACGAAAACCTACCGTCTGTGGAGTTTTCTGATCTGGAGGTTCACAGGGAAAATTTTGCCACAGAACAGTTAAAAGACCCCGCCCTAATAAAGGCACGGGAAAACGTAGTGGAAATAGATGGCGAGTTAGTGAACCCAGATAATACCTGCACTTACCCATACTTCAGCGTAGAGAAGGACCTACTGTATCGGGTGGCAAAAAGGGCAGAAGAAACCGTTGAGCAGCTTGTGGTGCCCAAACCTTACAGGAAGTTGGTGTTGGAGTTGGCCCATGGGCACATTCTTGGAGGTCATCTGGGGACAGAGAAAACCCGAGAGAGGGTATTACAGAGATTCTATTGGCCTGGGGTGATGAAGGACATAGAAAATTATTGTTCCTCCTGCCCTGTGTGTCAGAGGTCGGCCCCGATGCCACATTTCCGTAGCCCGCTGGTCCCTCTACCCATCATTGAGGTCCCGTTTGAGAGAATCGCAATGGATTTGGTAGGTCCTATAATCAAGTCCGCTAGGGGGCACCAGTACATATTGGTTATAATGGACTATGCCACCCGTTATCCAGAAGCGATCCCTCTCAGAAATACCTCGGCCAAAACCATAGCCAAAGAGCTATCTCTTGTTTTTAGCCGGGTGGGTATTTGTAAAGAACTGCTTACGGACCAAGGTACACCCTTTATGTCCCGGGTTATGAAAGAGCTGTGTAAATTGTTCAAAGTGACGCAATTGCGTACATCTGTGTATCACCCCCAAACCGATGGGCTGGTTGAAAGATTCAACAAAACCCTAAAACAAATGTTGAAGAAAGTGGTGGATAGAGATGGAAGGGATTGGGACTGTCTACTTCCTTATTTGATGTTTGCTATTAGGGAGGTGCCCCAATCCTCTACGGGATTCTCCCCCTTTGAGTTACTGTATGGGAGACACCCAAGAGGGCTGTTGGATATTGCCAAGGAAACTTGGGAAAGTGAGAGTTCTCCCCACAGGAGTGTGATTGAGCATGTCGCCCTGATGCAAGATCGAATTGCACAGGTAATGCCCATCGTGAAGGAACATTTGGCCCAAGCGCAGTTGGCACAGCAGAGAGTGTACAACCGTGGAGCCAAGACCCGTACCTTTTCCCCGGGGGATAGGATATTGGTACTTGTCCCTAAGGTTGAAAGTAAATTCCTTGCCAAATGGCAAGGCCCCTACGAGATAATGGAAAAAGTGAGCGAAGTGAATTACAAGGTCAGACAACCAGGAAGGCGAAAGCCCGAACAGATATATCACGTTAATCTGTTGAAAGCCTGGAGGGATAGAGAGTCCCTAGTCGCAGAAACTTGGTCACCAGCTCAAACTGGTTGCGTGATTCCGGAGGTTGGAATAGCAGCCACCTTGTCACAACCCCAACAACAGGAGGTTAAGGAGTTTGTGCTTCGCAACAAGGAGGTGTTCTCTGAGCTGCCGGGACAAACATCTGGGGTAGAGCATGATATTATTACCCCGCCCGGTGAAAGGGTGAAGTTAAAACCCTATCAGATCCCAGAGGCCCGACGGGAGGCAATACGGGAGGAAGTACAGAAAATGCTGAACTTAGGGGTGATAGAGGAGTCCCAAAGTGATTGGTCTAGTCCCATTGTGTTGGTGCCTAAACCGGATGGGAGCTGGCGATTTTGTAACGATTTTCGTCAGTTGAACAAAGTTACAAAATTTGACACCTACCCCATGCCACGTATAGATGAGTTGATCGACCGGCTGGGAACAGCCCGATACATGACGACTCTTGACCTCACAAAAGGGTATTGGCAAATTCCCCTGGCCAAGTCGGCCAAAGAGAAAACCGCATTTGTAACCCCAGACGGGGCGTTCCAATATAAGAGAATGCCGTTCGGGTTACAGAATGCGCCGGCCACATTCCAGCGGAAAATGGACCAGATACTGAGGCCCCATCGGAAGTATGCTGCGGCTTACCTGGATGACGTAATTGTCCATAGCACAGATTGGGCCTCACATCTGCCAAAAGTGCAAGCAGTCCTAGACTCTATCCGGGAAGCGGGGTTTACGGCTAACCCCAAGAAGTGTACCATTGGGCAGGAGGAGGCCAAATATCTTGGGTACACCATTGGCAGGGGAGTGATAAAACCCTAACTCAACAAAGTCGAGGCCATCCAGAGTTGGCCACGTCCCAACAGCAAGAAGCAGGTACGGGCCTTTCTGGGAATCGCGGGTTATTATCGGCGCTTCATTCCCCACTTTGCTTCTAAGGCTGTGCCCCTAACCAACCTGACGAAAGGGAAAGGGTCGGTCATGATTAAATGGACCCCCGAGGCTGAGGCAGCATTCCAATTCTTGAAACAAGCCTTATGTAGCCAGCCAGTGTTGTACTCACCCGACTTCTCTAAAGACTTTGTCGTACAAAGTGATGCGTCAGATGTGGGGTTAGGAGCAGTATTGTCCCAGGTCTGGAACGGGGAAGAGCACCCAGTCATTTACCTCAGCAGGAAGTTGAAGTCCCATGAGGTAAATTACGCCACGGTTGAAAAGGAGTGTTTAGCGGTGAAGTGGGCTCTAGATTCCCTTCGGTACTATCTGCTAGGTAGGCACTTTGACATGGTTACGGATCACGCTCCGTTAAAGTGGATGGCTCAAAACAAGGAGACAAAAAGAAGAGTGAATAGGTGGTTCCTGGCCCTACAGGAATTCAACTTCACAGTAAAGCATCGCCCTGGCGTTCAAATGGGGAATGTGGATGCTTTGTCTCGAGTACATGAATGCCTGATTGCTGGTGTTCCAACCCCAAGGTTAAAACAAGAGGGGGGGGTATGTGACAGCAGGAAGGTAAAGTCACCTGGTTGCATCCAGGGGGGTAGATATATTTCTCCCAGATTCAGGCTTTATGCCGACTTATACAACTAGGGAGGGAGTTGATGAAGCCCAGCTGAGGCTAGTGGGCTCATGGATGACTCATACCTCTAGGGAGAGGGCTGGGCGTCGTGCAGGCAGGGAGTTGATGAGACCAGCTGAAGCCTGTCAGTTCGTTTAAGGCCTCTATAAAAACTCCCAGATTCATTAGGTGTTTGCTCATGCCTGGAACCAGACCTGTGTGGACTGTCTAGGGAGAGTGAACCCCTGTGCGGTGAGAAAAAGCCTGTGTGGCTATTTGTTTGGACATTGACTAAACCAGGGACTTAGGGACTAGGACAGCACCAGGCTGATCCCAGTTGTTAGTTAGGAAACCTGCATGTTTAGTCAGAGGTCAAGCTGACCAGGATTTATTTTGTTTATGTTTCTTTTTGGCTTTGCTGTGTTTTTGTCACTGTACATAGAGAAATAAACCGCACCTTTTGATTTTGAAAACCACAACCTCCGTCTGCTGGCCCTGTTTTTGTGTGGGGAGCCCAACCAGGGGGTCACACACACCCGCTACCGAGTTAACCCCCTCACACAAAGTATATGACACTGACACTCTCCCTGCCTATCCTTCTCTCTCCCTACACACAAGGTTTAGCAAAGAATATGACACTGACACTCTCCCTGCCTATCCTTCTCTGTCCCTACACACAAGGTTTAGCAAAGAATAGATTTGACAAGATTTGACACTGTCCCTGCCTATCCTTCACTTTCCCTGCTCCGGAACACACTACACAAGGCCGCCGCGCTGGCGGCCTTTTATAGTGTGGGGCGTGTACTAAACCCCCTCAGCTATAATTGGCCACAGGCATCCTGCCTGTGGCCAATCATTGCTCTCCTCGCTGCCGGCGCTGTGATTGGCCAAGCATGCAGGGTCACAGTGCATGCTTGGCCAATCACAGCGCCGGGATTACACTGCAATGGCGCAGTGTATTGTGGGCCGTTCGCGTCACTCGAATTTGGCGCGAACGGCCCAAATCGTTCGTTGTTCGCCGAACGCCGCGAACAGCCGATGTTCGAGTTGAACCTATGTTCGACTCGAACACCAAGCTCATCCCTAATGTATGTATGTATATATATATATATATATATATATATATATATATATATATATATATATATATATATATATATATAATGTTTAGGGGTTCTAAGTAATTTTCTAGCACAAAAACCTGATTTTAACTTGTAAAAGCATTAATGCCCTGTACACACGATCGGATTTTCCGATGAAAAAAGTCAGATGGACTTTTTTCAACGGAAATTACGATCGTTTGTCGGCCCCATCTGACTTTTTTCCATTGGAGTAAAAAAATAGAACATATTTAAAATTTTTCCGATGGGAAATTCCGATCGTCTGTGTGGAATTCCATCGGAGAAAAATCCACGCATTCTCAGAATCAAGTCGACGCATGCTCGGAAGCATTGAACTTCATTTTTCTCGGCTCGTCGTAGTGTTTTACGTCACTGCGTTTTGGACGGTCGGAATTTAGTCTGACAGTGTGTATGCAAGACTGATAGAAGTCAGCTTCATAGCAATTCTGACAGAAAATTCCATTGGATTTTATTCCATCAGAAATCCGATCGTGTGTACAGGGCATTAGTGTAAAAAATAGGCCTGGTACTTAAGTGGTTAAAATAAATGTATTGGATACAATTTTTTTTTATTTCTGCAAAGGTAGAGGGATATACTGTATATACTCGAGTATAAGCCGAGTTTTTCAGCACATTTTTTTGTGCTGAAAATGCCCCCTCGGCTTATACTCGAGTCACCTTTTTGCGCCTGATCTCCCAGACTTTGGTGACCCGGTACCGGCTGGCCATAGGTCCCCTGGACCCCAAACTTGGCACATATGTAGCCTCACTCTTCGTCTATAAGTGTGCAAAGTTTGTTGTCTGGAGAACCTACGGCCGGGGAGCACCGATTTTTCAAACCCGGGAACCCCTTCCATAGACACTCCTATGTTAAACGATCATTTCTTCAGTGATTTTGGGGACCCAGTACTGGCAGGTCTTAGTCCCCTGGATCTGAAACTTGCCACACATGTAGTGCCAATTCTCCTCTATAAGTTTACATAGTTTTGTGTCTGGGGGATCTACGGCCGGGAAGCACCGATTTTTTGAAGCCCGGCATCCCTTCTATAGACTCCCATGTTAAACGTCAGTCTAGTCATGGACACAGTGAGGCATGGGCACAGTGAGGCATGGACACAGTGAGGCATGGACGCAGTGAGGCATGGACACAGTGAGGCATACACATGGACACAGTGAGGCAAAGTGAGGCACAGTGAGGCATGCAGATGGACACCCTAGGCTTATACTCGAGTCAATATGTTTTCCCAGTTTTTTGTGGTAAAATTAGGTGCCTCGGCTTATATGCGGGTCGGCTTATACTCGGGTATATACGATAGATTTGATTTTTTTTATATTTTTAAAAGGTGAAATTTTACAGCTTTTAATCTGATATCTGGTTTGAATGTTTCTTGCACACCCATTAAAGAAAAAAAAATCCTTTATTTTATATCATTTAAGATTTATTGGAGGGGCGTGGCTTGGCGCGCAGTGTGGATGGCAGCGGTGTGAAGGAGCTCTGGACACCTGAGAGACCTGGGAGCTGAAAACGACCCAAATACGGGCGACTATGTCCACCCAAATCAGGAGAGGATCACACAACCGCTCCCTACGCTCACTGAGCACACCAAAGAGGAAAATTACACCCACAAACCTCAGTAAATTCAGCTATAACGGCGGCAGCAAGAATTCCAAGATGACGCCGCCACACAGGCTAAACATGGAGGAGGACATGGAGGATGATGAGGTCTCGCTACCTGCTTCCGAGGACTCGTCCAGAGGTAATATTAACAAAGACATGCCCCTAATCTACGCAGCAATGACTGACATAGCTGCTGACATTAAAAGCTCTTCCTCTGCAGCCATCACGGACATTAAGACTGAGCTACTGAGACTTTTAGAGCAGATGGCAGTGAATAAGCGTGCAGGGAAGAGGAGATACAGGGCCTTGATTAGACTAGATGATATCCAGTGCCGGCCCAAGACATTGTGCTGCCTGATACCAAGAATGAAAAATCACGCCCACCAAAATGGCCCCACATCTATTATTTTATATCATGATAACTAAAGTGGACCTGTCATGGCTCTATACATGTATGTAGGAGTATAAAAAGGACCTGTTATGGCTCTATTCATGTATAGGAATATAAAGAAGACCGGTCAGGGCATTATACGTGTATATAGAAGTATAAAGAGGACCTGTCATGGCTCTATACATGTATATAAAAGTATAAAAGGACCTGTCATGGCCCTATACATGTGTATAGGAGTGTAAAAGGACGTGTCATGGCTCAATACATGTATGTAGGAATATAAAGAGGACCTGTCATGGCTCTATGCATGTATGTCGGTGTATAAAGAGGACCTGTCAGGGCTCTATACATGTATGTAGGAGTATAAAGAGGACCTGTCATGGCTCTATACATGTATATAGGTGTATAAAGAGGGCCTGTCATGGCTCTATATATGTATGTAGGAGTATAAAGAGGACCTGTCATGGCTCTATACATGTATGTAGGTGTATAAATAGGACCAGTCATGGCTCTATACATGTATGTAGGAATATAAAGAGGACCTGTCATGGCTCAATGCATGTTTGTAGGAGTATAAAGAGGACCTGTCATGGCTCTATGCATGTATGTAGGAGTATAAAGAGGACCTGTCATGGCTCTATACATGTGTATATAGGAGTATAAAAGGACCTGTGCGTGGTCGGCAGCCGCAATGTCAGCCGGCCACCGGCGATCGCTCCACAGAGAGCCAGAACGGAGATCTGTCAATGTAAACAGACAGATCCCCATTCTGACAGGGGAGGAGAGGCAGATCTGCTGTTTCTAGTGATTAGGAACAGAGATCTCTCTCCTCCTCCAGTCAGTCCCATCCCCCCAGTTAGAAACACCTCCCAGGGAACACATTTAACCCCTTCCCTGACAGTGACATTTACACAGTAATCAGTGCATTTTTATAGCACAGATCGCTGTATAGATGTCACTGGTCCCAAAAATGTGTCAGAAGAAAAAAAAATGCTTGAAGATCATTATTTCTATTATTACATTGTTACATAAAATAAAAAAGTTCAACTCACCATAATGCAGAATCAGTGGGAGCCCCAAGCGTGTCACTTGCCAATGTCCCCTGCCTTCAGATGTCGATTGTCACTTGCCACGTCACCTGTCACCAGATGCGGATTGTCACCTGCCACACATTGCGGATTGTCACTTGAAACAATGTCACACATTGCGGATTGTCACTTGCCACCTGCCACACATTGCAGATTGTCACTTGCCACGTCACCTGCCACATGTAGTGGATTGTCACTTGCCACGACGCCACCTGCCACACATTGCGGATTGTCACTTGCCACGACGTCACCTGCCACACAATGCATATTGTCACTTGCCACGTCACCTGCCACACGTAGCGGATTGTCACTTGCCACGTCACCTGCCACACATTGCAGATTGTCACTTGCCACACGTAGCGGATTGTCACTTGCCACGTCAACTGCCACACATTGCGGATTGTCACTTGCCACGACGTCACCTGCCACACATTGCGGATTGTCACTTGCCACGTCACCTGCCACACATTGCAGATTGTGACTTGCCATGATGTCAGCTGCCACACGTAGCGGATTGCCACTTGCTGTGTCCCAGAGAAAAGGCAGGCAGCAGAGAGATAATGTAATCTCTCTGCTGCCTGCACAGTGGGGGGCGAAACTGCAGTGATGCAGGGCGGGCAGTGAGAGATGATCTCATCTCTCTGCTCCCCCGCCCGCTGATTGGCCAGCAAGCCCGATCACCTGCCGACTGTCCCGCCCGCTCTATTCACCTGGGCCTGGTGTGTGTGGGCAGAACAGGTAGAGCGGGCGGTGGATCGCTGCTGCGTCTTATAAATCTAAGGCCTGGGGCGGGGTAGAGGGGTGCTTGCGGCGATCGCCGCCTTCCCCGTCTGTCTCCTGCGGGGGGGGTGGGGTGCTTGCGGCGACCGTCGCCTTCGTGTCCATCGTCTGTCTCCCACGGTGGGTGGGGGGGAGAGAATGGGCTTGTGGCTCTTCCTGTAGCAGCTGGAGGGAGCAGAACGGGTGGGCAGGCGGGCGGCAATTAGCCTCACAGTGGAGCGGGATGGTGGGCGGGCGGCAATTTGATTCACAGTGGAGCGGGAAGCGGAGCTGGCAGAACGTGATGGCGGGCGGGCAGCAATTTGCCGCCCCCCTGAAAGTGCCGCATGGTACAATGGTACCATCGGGTCCCATGGTAGGGTCAGCCCTGATGATATCACATCTACATATTCCCAACATGAACAGGCAGATCGAGGACTTGGACAATAGGGGAAGAAGGCACAATATCAGAGTGCGAGGTGTCCCCGAGTCGGTTACCCCATAACAAATAAGACCAACCCTGTCCTCCATCTTTAACAGCCTTATAGAGAGGCCGGAGCAATCTCCCATCGAGTATGACAGAGCGCATAGAGCCCTCAGACCCAGAGCACCGGATAATAACCCTCCCAGAGACATTATTTGTTGTCTCCCGAACTTTTGTTTAAAAGAAGAAATCCTGCAAAAAGCCAGGACAAATTACCAGATTTTATTCGATGGTGCTGCAGTTCAACTATTCCAGGACTTGTCCCCTATCACACTGAAAAACAGGAGAGCCCTGAGACCCCTCCTTGAAGTTCACAAGGAGAACGGTATAAACTACAGATGGAAGTTCCCATTTACATTGCAGGCTAACTTCATGGGCAAACAACATAAGCTCAGAGTGCCAGATGACCTGATAAAATTCTGTGAAAACCTGCAGATTGCGCCTGTCGATCTCCCGGAATGGTATGCAGAATTCCGTCTGCCCCGCCATTAATAACCCTCAGTTTACCCCTGGCAATCCTCTATGCTTTCACCCTCCCTACAAAGGAACCAGCGTGGAAACGTAAATAAGAACAACTATGACTCTCCAGCCTCCTCAAAGAGCTACAGAAGCCCAAGATTGAAGGAAGCAAGACACTTCTGAGGTTTCCTAAATGACACTTGCATTACCACAATGCCTTCTTACAAGCTCTCAGTTTAAACAATGGTGCCGAGTACATGTTAACATTCTCCAATTTTGTTTTTGTTTTTTTCTTGCTCCTATGCTTTTAATTTAAAGTTGTTATTCAATGTTCCTCCACTAGATGGAGCACCAAGCTTAGAAATAATCTACAAAACCATTCTTGGTGTTAAATTTGTAATACAAGTCCTTGTTCACCCACCAGAGGGCCTCCTTCGCTCAAAGCATCTTTGCGAAGAGTGTTCTGACATCTCTTTAGCGCATCTTCCTCTGAAAATAGACAGAACTCTCACTTCATTAAACAAAATGCTGTACTGTCCATTACCAACTTTTTGCTTATATATATGTATTATATACAGGTCCTTAACCCTATATAGGGCATGATAATGTACAGTCAATCCTGCAGGACTGTTCGTCTACCAAAGACTGCGCCTCCTATTCTTATGCACGATACAGTTAGTGTATACTTCATGTAACTAAACTTTTTTCCCACAGGTTTTATATAATAGTGTTGCCACTTCTATTCAGGTATTTTCTCCTTTCTAATTGTAAATGTCTTTTCAAGATGTTATCCACGAAGTCCAAGAATGCAGTTCTTCACTCACACTTGACTGGTGTAAATTACTTCTAAAGCCCTGTACACACGATCGGTTTAACCGATGAAAACCGTCCGATGGATTGTTTTCATCAGACAAACCGATCGTGTATGGGACCCATCGGTCTTTTTTCCATCGGTTTTAAAAAATAGAACATGTTTTAAATTTTTCCGATGGATCAAAAACCGATAGCAAATTCCGATCGTCTATGGGCAAATCCATCGGTTAAAAAACCCACGCATGCTCAGAATCAAGTCGACGCATGCTCAGAAGCATTGAACTTAATTTTCCTCGGCTCATCGGAGTGTTTTACATCACCGCGTTTGGAACGGTCGGTTTTTTGACTGATAGTGTGTAGGCAAGACTGATGGAAGTCAGCTTCATTGGATTTCCGATGGACAAAACCATCGGATTAGAATCCATAGGATATCTGATCGTGTGTACAGGGCTTAAGTCAGATCACGGACCAGGTTCTATCCAACTGTGAGTAACCTTGAAGAAACATTATGCATCCAAAACCACACACAGAAGGACTGGCGTATAGGATATTACTGAGTATGGAGATGTAAACTAACTACTTCTCACAGATAGACAAATCTTGAGTTCTATATATTAATGTATACACTGTACATCTATGAAAAGTTTATTCTCCTAGAAGTGGCAATCTGGTTTCTGAGTTACCTCACCGTTGGGACCTAACTGTTTATGGCCCTTCTGGTGACACAGCCTACTATAGATACATTAGTAGTATTTCTTTGGTTATACTAGAGTTTTAATATATAAGTAGAGTTGAGCGGACACCTGGATGTTCGGGTTCGACGGGTTCGGCCGAACTTCGGAAAAAAGTTCGGGTTCGGGACCAAACTTTAACCCGAACCCGAACCCCATTGAAGTCAATGGGGACCAGGACTTCTAAGGACTAAAAAGGCTCTAAAAAAGTAATGGAAAGGGCTAGAGGGCTGCAAATGGCAGCAAAATGTTGTTAAGAGCATGGCAAGTGCTCTGCAAACAAATGTGGATAGGGAAATAACTTAAAATAACATAAAAAAAATAAAAAAATATGCTGGAGGCCCCCTTTTCAGCAGAAGAGGTACAGGAAGTCATTAAGAACCTCAGAAACTCAACGGCACGATGCCACACATATGGTGGGAATGCCCCAGAATACGCCCTTTCTGGAATAAATTATTCAATTGAATAGATAAGCTAGTGGGAAAATAAAATACTTTGAAATAAAAATGTAGCGGGGTGCTAAATTTAAGGGAAGTGTTTGAGTGGTAAATAGGCTCAAACACCCTAATTCTGTAGGATTCATGGACCATTTTGTCCTCGGGGGACAGTATTGGTGTGCAGTTCCCTGCGGCCTACAGGTGGCGCTGCCATGGTAGGCTAGGGTTGAACCGCCGATACAGTGCTGTGCCTTTTGTGTCCCCTCTTGGCAGTAGTACAGCGGGGCGGGGAACCTGCTATGCATGCCGGGAGAGCATATAAAAGGGGCAGACCTTTGGCCTGGGGGCTGATGTCCAGTGGGGTCCGCGCCCAGGTGCCTTCGGCCTGGGTGCATGTGTTCCTGTTCCCGGCACCTTTAGCCTGGGGTGAGGTACTATCCTGGAGTTCCTGCTGCCCTGGGTATGGAGGCTTAGGGGCGGGAGTAAAGCCTGGAGTCCAAAGCCTTCGTCTGGAGTCCGCTAAGGGTCGAGGAGTCTTAGGGTGCCGCCTCGTGTAGGGGACCCTGTTTCAGGGATAGGGAGGATCATTCTGATGGACCGATGCGGGATTCACGGTGAAGGAAGGGTCTGTTGACTCCCTGGAGAGATGTCTTCCCCTTGATATGGGCTAGGTTCGTAGAAGGAGAAGCTCAAGTTCATCTTGACTGTATCAGAGGCCTTATTCACCCGGCCCGTGGCAGGGGCCTTATACACCCTGGTCTGTGGCAGAGACCAAAGTTCTCCAGGTCCGTGGCAGGGGCCTTGTACACCCGGTCTGTGGCAGAGACCAACCTCAAGGTCTGTGGCAGAGACGGTGCACCTAAAACTGTTTGAGAAACCTAAGCAGTGAAGTGAATGTGCTACGTTTGTGCCTGGACCTCCTCCACACCTTAAGCTGTCCTGTTTCTTTGCTCCAACCTTTTCTATCCGAGTAGAGTTTATTTTGCCATGAGAGAATAAGAGTTGTAGTTTCAGCTGGTGTGGACATTGACTTTACTGGGAATTAAAGGACTTGCCTCTACCTACAGTAGAGGTGAGAATCATCCTCTGGAGGAGTTTTGACTCCGGCTGTGGACACGTCCTGTCAAGTACACCGCTCAACCTCTTTATATAGGAGGGTACGGGCTGGTAGTGCGGTGTGCCTTTCTCCCTCCTGCGAGGAGCCAACAACATAAAGGCAGGTAAGGGGGAAAGGATCTGTGCGCTACAAAAAAATAAAATAAAAATTATAATCCTGACCTAGGAGGACGAGGTCCATATGGAGTAGGAGGTTGAGGTGGCGGTGGATGTGGCTGTGTAGGTGGAAGCGGCGGTGGAGGAGGACGAGGTAGCCAACACTGGTTCAAAAATACAACAATGGCTGGGTAAGGCCGGTGATGTGTCGAATTCTGTCCCCCGTCGAATAGTGTCCACCCTGTACTGCGCTTGCTCAGTATGTAGGACAAGGGGATTTAGAAAATCTCCCAAGACGAACGGCGCCTGCGTGGTGAGTTCAGGTGAAGGCCACACCATCCGTGGTTCAAGCCGAGCCAAGTGAGGCCATGCCCGAAGCGTGGCGATCAAAGCGAGCCCGTGAGGGGCCCTGTTACTATGTGCTACCGTATGTCCACTTGGATGGTGGGGCTTGAACCTGCACTCACGGCGCAGGCGCCGTTCATCTTCGGAGATTTTGTGAATCTCCTTGTCCTCTGTACTGCGCAAGCACTGCGCCTTCGCAGTACGGGCCGGACACAATCCGATGGCCGGACAGTTTTTGTCACAACACCGGTATACATGTCTATTCTGCAGAAGGTATGGACAAGTCCTGTGGGATCCATGCCTGGTTCATTTTACTGAACGTGAGCTTGTCCACATTGGCTCTGGACAGGCGGCTGCGCTTGTCTGTGATAACGCCCCCTGCCGTGCTAAATACATGTTCAGATAATACACTGGCTGCAGGGCAGGCCAGCACCTTCAAGGCATAAAGGGCAAGCTCAGGCCATGTGCCTAATTTGGAGACCCAGAAGTTAAAGGGGGCAGACCCGTCATCCAGTACGTGTAGGCCTGTGGACACATACTGCTCAACCATGTTGGTGAAATGCTGCCTCCTGCTAAGTCGTTCCATCTCAGCTGGTGGTGCTGGTTGTTGTGGCGTGCTGACAAAGCTTTTCCACATTTCAGCCATGCTAACCCTGCCTTCTGAGGTGCTGACGGTGCCCCGGCTGTGTTGGCGACCTCTTCTTCCTCCTCTGCCTTCGCCTTGTGCTTCCACCGTACGCCCGCTGTCAGGTGGGAATGCCACCAGCAGCGCGTCTACCAGCATGCGCTTGTAGTCGCGCATCTTACGATCCCGCTCCAGTGAGGGAATTAAGGACGGTACGTTGTCCTTGTAACAGGGATCCAGCAGGGTGGCCACCCAGTAATCAGCACCAGTTAAAATGTGGGCAACTCGGCGGTCATTGCGGAAACACTGCAGCATGTAATCGCTCATGTGTGCCAGGCTGCCCAGAGGCATATATAGAAATTGTTTATTTCACACACCTCCACATATGTATAACACACTGCAAAATATTTTTTGTGGCCCTAAATGGCGTTTTTTGGAAGACCACAACACACCCACAGTACGTAACCACTGAATCGCAGAGCTACAGAACTGCAGAAAATGCTATTAAAAAAAAATGGTTTTTTTTTTAGTATAGCACAGTAGAAGACAAATATATAGAAATTGTTTATTTCACACACCTCCACATATGTATAACACACTGCAAAATATTTTTTGTGGCCCTAAATGGCGTTTTTTGGAAGACCACAACACACCCACAGTACGTAACCGCTGAATCGCAGAGCTACAGAACTGCAGAAAATGTTTTTAAAAAAAAAAATGTTTTTTTAGTATAGCACAGTAGAAGACAAATATATAGAAATGGTTTATTTCACACGCCTCCACATATGTATAACACACTGCAAAATATTTTTTGTGGCCCTAAATGGGTCTTTTTGCAAGAGTACATTAAAGTGCAAATTTTTATTTATTTTTTTGCCCTAAATGGGTCTTTTTTTGCACGAGCAAAATTATTTTTATTTTTTTTGCCCTAAATGGGTCTTTTGGAAAAGAGCACAATAAAGTGCCTTTTTTTTGCCCTAAATGGGTCTTTTTCCAAGAGCAGAATACACCCACAGTATGGAAACGGTGTATCTCTCAATGTAATATATGCAGTGCTGGTGCACTGAGCTTGCAGATAAAAGTTAGATTTTCTCTGACACTGGGCTCATGGCAGTGTAAAAAGACTGTGCACTGCAACACAAACAGGTAAACCTATGCAGATCGCTGAGTTATATCTCTGAATCTGGACTCCTATTCCTATATAATAAATCTCTTTCCCTGAAAGCACCAACAGGAACCTGGCCCTACACTACACTGTCTCTCTATCTTTTCCCTCAGATTCCAGAATCAGGACTAATGCCGCGTACACACGGCCGTTTTTCTCGTCGAGAAAAACAAAAATTTTCCCATTCGACGAGAAAAACGATAGTCTGTGGGCTTTCTGTCGTTTTTTTCGACGAGAAAAAGCGGCATTAAAAACGACGAGAAAAATTAGAACATGTTCTAATTTTTCTCGTCGTTTTTTTTCGACATGTTTTCCGCGGCAGAGTTTCCCATAGGGAAACACTGCCGCAGAGCCCACAGACGGACGTTTTTCTTGACAAGAGAAAAAACTACGTGAAAAACGACCGTGTGTGGGGAACAAGCTGTTCCCTCGTTTTTAATGACATTTTTTACGGCGGTTTTTTAACCACTGTGAATAATGATCGTGTGTACGCGGCATAACTCATGTATTTTCAATCTCTCCTAATAAGCAACAGCAGCAGACAAGATCCTCTCCCTATCTATTCTGAAGCAGAGTGACGTGTGTGCTGTGTGCCTCTAGCTTATATAGAAGCTGGGTCACATGTTGCACTGACCAATCACAGCCATGCCATTAGTAGGCATGGCTATGATGGCTTCTAAGGGCACACCAGCTAATCAAAAGGTGATTGGCTGGCCCCTGAGGCATTTCTAACTGCGCCATTAGATTGCCGAACCCGAACTCGAACACGGACTTTCACGCAAAGTCCGGGTTCGGGTTCGGGTTCGGGAAAAAGCTAAAGTTCGGTACGGACCCGAACTTTACAGTTCGGGTTCGCTCAACACTATATATAAGTTAAAATCCAAAGTGTTATCTGCTAGCACACTCTACCTTTATGCCTGCTCACACATAGATATATGTAAACTGGTTATTCGTTGTTCTATAGGTGTATTATACCTCACCCTGTTTTTTCATATTGGGTCCAAGATAATCAGAATCATACTCCTAAAAATCCCTTCCAGGTCTCCCGTCCACGACTCCTTATGAGACCTATACTACCGTTACTTTTAGTTATTGCCATAACTTTTGGTAATTACTAATTCAAAGAAACCAACCTTGCACCGACAAATATCCACACACGTACCTCCCACCTACCCCCAAGAGTACCTGTTAGTGTCTTTATTAATAAGCACTAATTAACTCTCCACCCTATAGGTGTGTATCTGAGCAAAACTCACATTAACCCCTACTTCCACAAATTATCCTTATATCCCCCCCCCCCAAAACCCACCCCCCCTCCTACACCAACTTTATACCCCCCCTCACCCCTCCCATTTATATTTTTTTATTTTTCTTTATTAGCCATTTTATTTAACTAAACCCCCACTTGTATAACATCAACCAACAACATGGCCTAAGCTTTCCTAGGGAAATCACTAACTATAATTTTACACAATGTAAATGGCCTTAACATTTCCGAAAAAAGGACAAAAATGCTAAAAGAGCTTAAGAAGGTCCGCACCTCCATCGTTTTCCTACAGGAAACTCATTTCAAAAGCCAGAATATTCCTAAACTTACTGATAACACTTTCACGAAAGCATTCCACGCTACCAACCCTCTAGCGAAAACTAAAGGTGTATCTATCTTGATTACCAAGGACTCCCCCTTCGAACTAAAGCAACAAATCATAGATCCTGAAGGGCGATATATTTTCCATAAAGCGGAGGTGCAGCCAATATATAAAAAAAAAAAAAGTCAGCAGCTACTAACAGTGTAGCTGCTGACTTTTAATAAGGACACTTACCTGTCCTACTCGCCCGCGACGTCGGTCCCGCCACGGCGATCGATCGCTGCTGGCAGGATGCGGCTCCTCCATCCTGAGTAAGGGAAACAGGCAGTGAAGCCGTAAGGCTTCACTGCCTGTTTCCTACTGCGCATGCGCCACTCGCACGGCGCTTTGTGAATGGGCGGCTTGCTTCCTGGGATACACACAGTTCCCAGAAGGCAGCGCGGCCCATTCATAAGAAGAGGAAACGGAAGGAGAGCCACCGCGGACGAGAAGAAGAACATTAGAGGCAGATTAGGGGACTTCCGCATAGCAACAGACATTTAGTGTGAGTATAACTTTTTTTTTTTCTATACATTTTTATTTTTTTTTATGATTTTTAGTGTATAGATTTTTTCAGGGTGGACCTCCGCTTTAAGGGCACTTGGGAAGGATCCCCACTTACTTTAGCCAACGTTTATTTCCCAAACACAGCACACATAACGTTCTGTCATAAAATCATTGACGAACTTAAATGGTTTGCAGAGGACTGTATTATCTTAGGCGGGAACTTCAATATTCCTCTATCCCCATTTAAAGATACCTCATTAGCAGGGATGAGCCGAACACCCCCCTGTTCGGTTCGCACCAGAACCTGCGAACAGACAAAATGTTTGTGTAAACTTTAGAACCCTATTAAATACAATGGACTCGAACGTTCGAAATCTAAAGTGTTAATTATAAAGGCTAATATGCAAGTTATTGTCCTAAAAAGTGTTTGGGGACCCGGGTCCTGCCCCAGGGGACATGTATCAATGCAAAAAGAAGTTTTAAAAACGGCCGTTTTTTCGGGAGCAGTGATTTTAATAATGCTTAAAATGAAAAAATAAAAGTGAAATATTCCTTTAAATTTCGTACCTGGGGGGTGTGTATGATATGCATGTGAAGTGGCGCATGTTTCCCGTGCTTAGAACTGTCCCTGCAAAAAAATGTCATTTTTGAAAGAAGAAAATGAATTTAAAACTGACTCGCGGCTATTAATGAATTGTCGGCTCCCGGCAATACATACAAAAGTCATTGATAAAAAAAAAAAAAAAAAGCGTGGGGGTTCCCCAGAATTCAATTACCAGGCCCTTCAGGTCTGGAATGGATATTAAGGGGAACCCCGCCGCAAATTTAAAAAAAAATTGACGTGGGGTTCCCCCAAATATCCATTCCAGGCCCTTCAGATCTGGCATGGATTTTAAGGGGAACTCCACCCCAAATTAAAAAAAAAAATGGCGTGGAGTCCCCCTAAAAATCCATACCAGACCCCTTATCCGAGCACGCAACCTGGCCGGCCGCAGGGGAAAAGGGGGGGACGAGAGAGTGGCCCCCCTCCCTCCTGAACCGTACCAAGCCACATGCCCTCAACATGGGGAGGATGTCCCTATGTTGATGGGGACAAGGGCCTCATCCCCACAACCCTTGCCCGGTGGTTGTGGGGGTCTGCGGGCGGGGGGCTTATCGGAATCTGGAAGACCCCTTTAACAAAGGGGACCCCCAGATCCCGCCCCCCCCTATGTGAATTGGTAAGGGGTACATTGTACCCCTACCATTTCACGAAGAAAGCGTAAAAAAATGTTTAAAAAAAACACACGAACACCATGAAAAATTCCTTTATTTAAAAAAAAACAAAAACATTCCAGCGGTGAAATCCAGTGTCCCGCGGCGATCCCGATGTCCAGCGCTGTCCTTCATTGGTTGTGCCTGAGCGGACCTGATGGGGAACTCCCTCTCAGTATTTTAAATGTATAGACCCGCCCCTTCTAAAGTTCCCCATCAGATCCGCTCAGCGGACCAGATGCGGAACATGAGAAGGGGCGGGTCTATACATGTATTACCAAAGTGAGAGCAGTTCCCCCCCCTCGGTATGTCGGACCCGCCTACGTCATTGGCTTGAGCGGGGAACTTCCTTCACTATGTAAATTTAAATTACACAGTGAAGGAAGTTCCCCGCTCAAGCCAATGATGTAGGCGGGTCCGACATACCGAGGGGGCGGACCTGATGGGGAACTGCTCTCACTTTGGTAATACATGTATAGACCCGCCCCTTCTCATGTTCCGCATCTGGTCCGCTGAGCGGACCTGATGGGGAACTTTAGAAGGGGCGGGTTTATACATTTAAAATACTGAGAGGGAGTTCCCCATCAGGTCCGCTCAGGCACAACCAATGAAGGACAGCGCTGGACATCGGGATCGCCGCGGGACACTGGATTTCACCGCTGGAATGTTTTTTTTTTTTTTTTTTAAATAAAGGACTTTTTCAAGGTGTTTGTGTGTTTTTTTAAACATTTTTTTACGCTTTCTTCGTGAAATGGTAGGGGTAGAATGTACCCCTTACCAATTCACACAGGGGGGGCCGGGATCTGGGGGTCCCCTTTGTTAAAGGGGTCTTCCAGATTCCGATAAGCCCCCCGCCCGCAGACCCCCACAACCACCGGGCAAGGGTTGTGGGGATGAGGCCCTTGTCCCCATCAACATGGGGACATCCTCCCCATGTTGAGGGCATGTGGCTTGGTACGGTTCAGGAGGGAGGGGGGGCCGCTCTCTCGTCCCCCCCTTTTCCCCTGCGGCCGGCCAGGTTGCGTGCTCGGATAAGGGGTCTGGTATGGATTTTTAGGGGGACTCCACGCCATTTTTTTTTTTAAATTTGGGGTAGAGTTCCCCTTAAAATCCATGCCAGATCTGAAGGGCCTGGAATGGATATTTGGGGGAACCCCACGTCAATTTTTTTTTAATTTGCGGCGGGGTTCCCCTTAATATCCATTCCAGACCTGAAGGGCCTGGTAATTGAATTCTGGGGAACCCCCACGCTTTTTTTTTTTTTTTATCAATGACTTTTGTATGTATTGCCGGGAGCCGACAATTCATAAATAGCCGCCAGTGAGTTTTAAATGCATTTTTTTCTTTCAAAAATGACATTTTTTGCAGGGACAGTTCTAAGCACGGGAAACATGCGCCACTTCACATGCATATCATACACACCCCCCAGGTACGAAATTTAAAGGAATATTTCACTTTTATTTTTTCATTTTAAGCATTATTAAAATCACTGCTCCCGAAAAAACGGCCGTTTTTAAAACTTCTTTTTGCATTGATACATGTCCCCTGGGGCAGGACCCCGGTCCCCAAACACTTTTTAGGACAATAACTTGCATATAAGCCTTTATAATTAGCACTTTAGATTTCTCCCATAGAATTTTCGAATTTGCCGCGAACACCCCAATTTGTTCGTTGTTCGGCGAACGGGCGAACAGGCAATGTTCGAGTCGAACATGAGTTCGACTCGAACTCGAAGCTCATCCCTACTCATTAGGATATACCCATGTCACCTACAGAATACTAAAACGTATCAAGACCTTACTCCAATCCCTCTCACTTGTTGATACATGGAGATCAACACACCCTTCCGAAAAGGACTTTTCATATTTCCCTACCCCCCACAAAAGATACTCACGGATCAACCTAATTTTTGTTTCCCAAAGAGATCTAAGTAACATACTCAGAGCTGAAATAGGCATTATATCCCTCTCAGACCACGCCCCTACAGCCATTTCCTTAAAAATTTACCCTACCAAACAAGCTACTTTCAATTGGAGGCTTAATGCTGCCCTACTGACTGATCAAACGATAAAGAATGAAATACATGACACCATCACAACATACTTCAGAAACAATCTAGAAAATGATACCAATCCCCTAAACAATTGGGAAGCACACAAGAGGGGAACTGATAAAATGGGGCTCCAGGAAAAAGAAAGAAAGAGAAAGTGAAAGTGAAATCACCAAACTATCTAACCAAATTGCTAAACTAGAAACAAAGCATAAACAATCCCTTTCGATCGGATTAGAAGAAGAATTAACAAAGTGTAGATCCTCTTTAAAACAGATATTAGACCTTAAAATTAAGAAATACCTCTTCTTCAGGAAAAACATTTTCTACGAACAAGGGGATAAAAGTGGGAAACAACTGGCCAAAGCACTTATGCCGCGTACACACGATCGTTTTTAATGTCATTTTCAAAAACGACGTTTTTCTCAACGTGATTTTTCTTGTTTCCTCTCAAGCCTGTCTTGCATACACACGTTCATTAAAAAAAACGCTCGAGCAAAGCGCAGTGACGTACAAAACGTACGACGGCACTATAAAGGGGAAGTTCCGTTCGAATGGTGCCACCCTTCATGTTAGTAAATTTTGTTGAGCGACGATTCGCGCTTTTCAGCCTCGTGCTTTTCAGTCTGTTACAGCGTGATGAATGTGCTATCTCCATTACGAACGCTAGTTTTACCAGAACAAGCGCTCCCATCTCATACTTGATTCTGAGCATGCGCATTTTTTTTCCCCTCGTAAAAGCATACACACTATCGTTTTTCACGTCGTTAAAAAAAACGACGTGAAAAAATAGAGCGGGTTCTCATTTTTTTAGGCCATTTTTCACGTCGTTAAAAATGCTCTGGAGCCTACACACGATCGTTTTTAATGCCCAATTTAAAAAATTGCATTTTTAACGTTGTGAAAAACGGTCGTGTGTATGCGGCATTAGAGATGCAATAACAGCTAACCACATTCACGCTATAAGAGACAAGGAGGGCACGCTAAAACACAAACCTGAAATGATAGCAGAACTTTTTCATAAGTTTTACAATAAGTTATATAACTTACCAGACCAACACAAACCTTTTCACATCACACACTCAAAACAAGAGGCAATCTTAGACTTCCTAAAAGATAGCAAAATCCCCTTCCTTCAACCAGAAGACACGAACAGGTTGGACAAGCCCATCACTATGTTAGAATTACAGACCACCATCAAAGACTTAAAAACAGTGAAGAGCCCGGTCCTGACGGCTTCACTTCCCAATTCTACAAAACCTATACCAACATACTGTGTAAACCCTTATTGACAACCATCAATTATCTAGCAAAGAACAAGAATAATTCATTCCTTATGGCACACATCGCAGTAGTCCCCAAACCTGACAAAGACCATTCATATTGTGCCAACTTTAGACCCATCTCACTCCTGAATGTAGACTTGAAACTCTTGGGCAAAATCCTAGCTAATAGATTAAAACCCCTCCTTACAAAAATCATAGGCCCAGAACAAGTAGGCTTAATGCCTGGTAGGGAAGCCCGTGACAACATTACAAAAGCACTGAACCTGATCCACTTTGCACGAAACTCTAAGACCAAGGGATTACTATTGTCCACTGATGCTGAAAAGGCGTTCGATAGGGTCTCTTGGGATTATATGTTTTCCACCTGTACACACATAGGACTAGGCGGAAACATGCTGTCATGGATAGCAGCACTGTATCAAAACCCACAGGCTAAAATTAAAATAAACAACATTCTTTCTGATCCAATAGAAATACGCAACAGAACTCGCCAGGGCTGCCCCCTTTCACCACTCCTTTTCATTATCACCCTAGAACCTCTAATTAGAGCCATAAAACTTTCTAATGACATCCAGGGATTCAAGTAGACAAAAAAGAATACAAGATAGCTGCCTATGCAGATGATCTCTTATTCTTTCTCACTCAACCCCACACTTCCATTCCTAACCTCAAAAAAATCTTTGAAATATTTGGGTACATCTCTAACTTTAAAATATACCAAAATAAATCCGAAGCACTAAATCTCACCCTTAGACCAGACCAACTAAACCTACTGAAAACAAACTATTCATACAGATGGGAAACAAACACACTCAAATATCTAGGAATAAACCTAACCAACAATATTGACTCCCTTTTCAACGCCAATCACAATCCTTTACTGAAGTCAATTTCAAAAGATCTCCAAAAATGGACCCTGAAAATTTTCTCATGGTTTGCTAGAGCCTCGATCTTAAATATGACAGTACTCCCCAGACTACTATATATCTTCAACACTCTCCCCATCCAGATCACTGATACTTTCTTCACTAAACTACTTGTAGCGGGGTGCTCAATTTAGGGGAAGTGTTTGGGTGGTAGTTATGCCCAAACACCCTAATTTGTCAGGGTTTTGCAACCATTTTATCCGCAGGGAGAGTATTGGTGTACAGTTCCCTGTGGCCTACAGGTGGCGCTGCCATAGTAGGCTAGGGTTGAACCACTAATACAGGGCTGTGATTTTTGTGTCCCCTCTCGGCAAACGTACGGTAGGGCGGGGTTAACCTGCTGTGCATGTTGGGAGAGGAGATAAAAGGGGCAGACCCTGCCTGTTCGGGGGTTGGTTGGTGGTGGTTAGTCGGTGGGGTCCTACCCCAGGGTCTTGTTCCAGTCTGCCCTGGGCGCCCTAGGCCCAGGGGCGGGTGTTCTCTGTTCCTGTTCCATCCTGGGCACCTTTAGTCCCAGGGTGAGGTACTACTCTGCTGTTCCTGTCCATCCTGGGTGCTTGGAGTAATTGCAGCAAAGGCCTGGGCCCAGCACCTTTGGCTGGAGCCCATCGGAGATCGAGGAATCTCAGGGTGCCACCTTGCGAGGGGACCCATATCTGAGTAGAGGAGGCTGGGGGAGGAACCGTTCCGAAGGACTGATGCGGTAGTCACAGTGAAGGAAAGGGTCCCGGTAACTCTCCGGAGGGATGTTTTCTCCCTAGGCCAAGGCCAAGTTTACCAGGTCTGTGATAGAGGCCTTGAGTAAACCGTGAGTGTCATTTGGCTGCTAGTCTTGTCCTAAATAGACTATCTATTTGAGGCTGAGTCTGTTCGAGAAGCTGAACAGTGAAGTGACTAAAATTGTGCCTGGACCTCTCCCCACATCTTGTGCTGTCCTTTTTCTTGCTCCAACCTTTGTTCCTATCAAGAAACTGTTATTTGCTAAGAGAAGAAATAAACTCTCTGTTGGAGTTACAGCATGTGTGGGCATTCTATTCACTGGGGGAAACAAGTACTCAAATCTGTTATCCACAGAGGTGAGAAAACATTTTTTGGCTCAACTGTGAAATGACCCACCAACAACACCGCTCAACCTCTTAATACAGGAGGGTACGGGCTTGTGGCATGGTGTGCCCCTTCTTCCTGCAAAGAGCCAAAGAACAAGCCAGGTAAAAGGGGGTCTGTGTGCTACATACTTAAAATACAAAGACGCTTTCACCTGGGCGGACAAGAAACCTAGAATAAACTTTCGACTTCTCACTTTACCTAAAAGCAAGGGAGGTATCGGATTACCAGACTTTAAAAAATACCACCAAGCCTCTCACATCACCAGACTGATTGACTGTCACTGCCACGGTAAAGAAAAAGACTGGGTCCAATTAGAACTTCAACTTGCCTCCCACCAAACTCTTTTCTATCCATGGACGCTACACTCAAAAGCAACTAGGACGATGGACCACCCCCTGATAGCAAACACACTTAAGATCTGGCATAAAATTGCAGGCCCACATAATCTAGCCTCTATCCCAGGTCCTCTAACTTCAATTACCAATAAACCGGATTTTTACCCGGGCCTTAACCAAAAGAAAATACCAAATCTTCTGGCTTCCCAATGTATGACAGGGCCTAGAGTCAAAACGTATGAAGCATTACAAACGGAATTTGGCGAATCATTTCCTGGCTTTTGGTTCTATATTCAACTGAAAGAATTCCTGGTGAATAGCAAATTCAAATCATCATACTACCTCCCACTATCAAACATAGAAACTATATGCTATAAAAGATCCCAGGTCTCCAAAACCACTTCTCTTGCTTATTCTTGGTTGAAGCAACCAACACATACAGACAATAGCAAACACAAAGAGGCGTGGGAACGAGATCTGGGCATCAAAATAAACGATAAACAGTGGGAGAAAGCATGCATTCTAACACATAAGTGCTCTTTAAGCTCGAAATATCAGGAAATCTCATACAAAATACTCACTCAGTGGTATATTACACCACAGAAAGCCAGGAGATGGTTTTATACAACCTCAGATACATTTGGCGATGTGGCACAGAAACAGGAACTTTCTTGCATATCTGGTGGGAATGTCCCCAGTCCTATTGGGGAAACATTACAAAGTGGATCAAACATATCACAGAAACCACAATAAACTTAGATGCAGCGGCATGTCTGATCCACATTAATCACCTTACGATAGGCAAATATGAGAAAACACTCACCAGACATCTCCTAACAGCTGCTAAAACCCTCATTCCCCTGCACTGGAAATCAGCACAAATCCAGAAGGTCAAGGATTGGCTGGATAGGGTCCATTATATCTACAAAATGGAGAAAATTCTGGCAATGAAAAAGGAAAACAGCACTAGCTTCAATGAGATGTGGCAACCTTGGCTGCTGTTCACTTTTTCAGATGATTACCAAGCTTTATCCATGTAAAGATTTAATGAATACTATTTTTGTCTTATACATCTGGGTCATTTAGTAAAGAAACGTATTGGAACCACTTTCTGATGTATCCAAACATGTATGTTGTATCCCTTCTGCTTTTAACCCCCCCTACTACTTCTCACCACTCACCCCCCCCTCCACCACCCTTTCTACCCACCCTTTACCCCAACTTTTCCAAAATAACATCTCAAGCATTGATCTTATAATTATAACCATATTTTTACTCAGTTTTATCAGATTATGCTACATTGTAAAGTAAGCTGACACCCCTTTTTTTCATATAATACTAATGTTTAACTGTTATACTATGTCAAATGTACACTCTAGTTATCTTTCAATAAAAAAACCTTGATTGTGAAAAAAAAAAAAAAAAGATTTATTGGATTCTTCTAGGGTGTAAAGCGCTATAATTATACAGTACTTTCCTTTGTAAGAAGTAAAATGAAAAAATATATCCTTACATTTTGACATCTTTATGTAAAATTCTTTATCACGTTGTTATTGAGATGGTGTGCGTTTAGATAATATTGAAGTGACAAAGCTTAGATGATGTACAATTCACAACGATTGAATACAGAGGGCTTGTGCAGTGGACCACCTGAGCCATGAAAGCATACCGGTGCATTTCAAGCAGCAGTTAATGCTACTTAAAGCTTCCATTTAAAACATGTGTAATGCCCATGTATAACAAGTGGTAATTCATTTTCTTTTTTTTTCATGATTGCTACACTCACCCCCTATTAAATTATTAACCATAGCTATAAAAATTAGGAGTTTTATAGTGAATGAAAAAAGTAAAAGTAAAAGCCAACAACACTGGTAAAAAGCAATAATGCAACCTTTTCTGAAATCTAAAATAACACAGCTATTTTTAGAGTCATTTTAGAGGGTAATCAGCCCATGTTAAGAAAATATACATAATACTTTTTCAACCATGTTAATGGCATTTGTAAGTTGATAACAACTTAAATATAACATTAGTAAAAAGAACAAAATAAATAAAAGTAGCTTCTCGATTATAAAAAATAAAAAAGCAGCTCTCACTGTTTTGTTCTCCACAAACTCAATGCTTTTGAATTCAGAACTGGAACGCTTTGAGGTTCTTTTGAGCCCACTTCTTTTGAGTGAAGTGCATCATGTTTTTCCCCATCTGGCCCCCTTGCACTCACAGTACAATGATGCAGAGAACTGTACTAATGTAATTACTTTCGTGAACTGTACTCTGTATCATTGAGGACCACTTATTTCCAGAGAAAAAGTGACCAGCCTGAAGACATCAGATATCTGAAAAAATTTGAGATCTAAAAAAATGCCAGGGGGGCATGCAAGGGAGAGGTGGGAGAAATGGGGGAGGATTGATTTGAAGTGATTTTAAATGGTAAAGTTTTTTATTTTATAAAATGAAATAGGGCATACTTATTTGCTCTGTGCAGCAATATTGAACAGAGCGATTCCTTACCTCTTCTTTGGTGATTCCCTACTAGTGCTGTCTGCATCTTTTTCCCCTGGGTGCCCCCATAGCAAGCCGTGTGCTATTGGGGCACCTGTGTGGGCATGCTCCTGGGCCAGGTTGAATGCATCCATAGACACACCCAGCATGAGTCAGTCAGCCCCCCCCCCCACTCCCTCCTTGCATAATTTGAGTGACAGCAGAAGAAGCTGCTGCCTGTGTCTCCTGTGAGACCAGGAAATCAGTGGAGCAGTGCTGCAGACAGGACAGCGATCGATCATAAGAAGAGCTAAGTAAGTGTTTAGGGACAGGGAAATTGGTAAGCTAGTGGGATATTTTTTACCTTGATATAATATGACACTCGCACCTTGGTGTTGTGTAACAATATAACAATATGTTTGGGCTGCTACTGTCCAAAATTGTCCCCACTACTGGGGCAAGATACATTTAAATAGTAAATAAACAGCGCCTGCTCCTCCTTGATACTAATCCCTCCTAAGGCTCCACCCGTGATCAACTCCTGTGTGTATCTACAACCTAGGATGAATAAATATTGCAGTAATTAATTATTTACACTACTTGCATGCGTGTATAATGTGTGTAAACCCAATACAATTAATGATACATCAAAAAATATAAAGTGACAATGATTAAAGTGCATAACGTGATATTAGTGCAATAAAATATTTTAGTGCAAAAAGTGCCATGATGCTCCGTGTCCCAATGATGTCAATACATCCTCCTTCTGAGGGTGGTGTTAAAATCCCTATAGCAGAAAGAGTCTACTGTGCCTGTAGGTCATTTACTGATGACCAAACCCAATTTGGTATCCTCTGGTGTCCTCTACTATCTCCTCTGTAATGGATATCTGTCAGGCAAGTACTTACCGAGGCCGAGATGCCGAGAGTGGTTCACCCAAGCGCACTCCGCCCCCTGGAGGTGAGACAGGGAGAGGAAAGCACGAGGGAGCACTGGCCACCAGCAGGTAGGAGTATCTTGCTGTAGGGTCTGGTAGAGACGGGTTAATTTGAGAGCAGGCCGGGGGTCAAACACCAGGAGTAGACAGGCTCAGACAGGAACCAGTAGCAAGAGAACAAAGTCCAGGCAGGAGCTTAGCAGCAAGCAACAAGTCCAGGCAGAGACTGGTAGGCAGGTAAACAAAAGAAGTCCTGGGTGCAGGCAGAGGGTCAGGGGCTGGAGACAAGCAGCAGAATCCGAGTCACAGGCCGAGGGTCAAACACTTGGAGAAAGGTGGAAGTCCGTAAAGCAAGCCAAGGGGTCAGGTCCAGGAGAAGTAGGAGCGTAGTCAAGCCGGTCCGGGTCACAACAGGAGATCAACTTATTTTCAGGCACTAGGAAACACAGGAACGCTGACAAACCAGCAACCAGACAGTGTCACTGAGCTTGTTTAAATAGGCCCACCTGTAATCCTATTGGTGCGCCATTGCGCACGCGCGTGCGCTGATGCGCCGATGCGCGCACCCGAGAACGCCTGAAGCGCCGTCCCACCTGGCACGCGCATGCGCCGAAGCGCCGTTCCGCCGAGCATGTGCGCTGGGCGCAGATTGGTGACAACAGATGGAGAATTTCCCTGACAATATCCTCCAATTTTGGCTCCGGGGCTTCCAGGATGAGTAGTGTGCAGCATGTGATGTATGGAAAAGAAAGCATCTCATAGAGTAATATCCTCAGGTTTATTGTTAAAAACAACTTTACAAATTATTTAAAAACTGTCAAAATGACAGAACCGGCGCCACTAGAAACTGTCGGCCCTGCTAGTGTGGTATCTATTTGTTGTTATTCATATAAACTAGAAAGCCATCCAACTCTTCTTTTGGACCCTCCCAAACAATGAAAATATCATCTATGTACCTTTGGTACATTTGAATTTGGGGCCACTGGTCAGAAAAAATACATTCCTCCTCCCACTTATTTAAGAAAATATTAGCAATACTGGGTGCATACTTAGCCCCCATAGCCACCCCTTTAATTTGGTTAAAATAATCCCCTGCATGCCAAAAGAAATTGTTGGTCATTGCCATTTCTAAGGCTTTCACAAGGAATTTTCTTTGGGGGGTTTTAAGGTCAGAGTATTTCTTCAACGCCCATGAAGCGGCATTGAGGGCATCCTACTGTATGATGTTGGTATATAGGAATTCAACATCCACTGTGACCAACAACGTACATTCTCCTATCACCATTTCCCTAATCCTATTAATAAGGTCCCTACTATCCTTTAGATATGCTTTGCCCCTAGTGGATAATTAAAACCTACTGGCCCATATTACAAAAAGACCAAACCCATAGAAAGATCCTTCCCAATAAACCCAAGTTCTTTTATAGAAGAGCCACAGGGTTACGCAATATGTTGGCCAAAAATGTCATCCGGTCCCCCCAAGAAACCCCCCACTTTTTTGGACTGCACTGGGTTCTATAAATGTAAGAGATGCAAAGCATGCAGAATTACTAGGGACAAAACTAGGAAAGCCATTAGCTTCCCATCAGTGGTCACAGTTCGGGAATATGACATTAGGCAGTTTATCACCTGCAACACTAGATATGTCACTTACCTGCTTATGTGTCCATGTAATTTCCAATATGTTGGCAGGACCACTAGAACCATGGCCAAAAGAGTGGGAGAACATATAGATAACATAAAAAATGGGTTAAAACACCACAGTGTATCTAACCTCTTCAGGCTGATACACAATAAGGACCCCTCCTTACTCAGGTTCTGGGGCATTGATAGGGTTCGCCAGCATTGGAGAGGAACTGACATGACAAAAAAAGTGTCGCAGATGGAGACGCAATGGATATATAGACTTCAATCTCTCCAGCCTTTGGGATTAAACATCGATATAGATTTAAAATGTTTTTTAACTGATTACTGATTGTAATAATATATCTGTTTTGCGTATTATATGAATCATTTTAAAAATGTCTTGTGATCTGTTAGTATAGACATGGTTGTATTGGTATTTTCTGCCATATGGATATTCACCACTAGATGGTGCTATCCTAATTGTTTCCTTTAGATGGGAAATAATAGGCATATATAATATTGGCAATTCCAGCCATATGGATATTCACCACTAGATGGTGCTGTCATTTCCTTCAAGCGGCAATATACCCACCTGATCTTATTCAGTTACAAATTGCATCTATGCACCAAAATAGTTTATCTGTCACCGCTTAGGTGATTGCGGAATAAAATATTTTTATGTATTAGTTAATTTATTGATCCCTTTGTAAGGTTGGCTATTTATGTGCAGCATGGGCAACGTGTGTGCATCAGCACTCCCAGAGGCAGATTCTGTATTACATTTTTGTCTTTTCCTCCATTTTGGAGGAGTATCACCAATAGCAGCCTTTCTACCCACATAAAAGCAAGCAGGAAGTGGCGTGACATCACTTCCTGAAGAGCCAATCACGGCGAAACATATGTTGGAGCAGAGGATCCGTCATTTCCGGGTCCATATTTGATACCCCACATCAGGCTTTGCCCTTCGGAGCGAGACGTGGAACGCACGCCACCCCCATGGATCAGCTGACTCACACACGCTGTTTACACCTAGTGCCAGGCCAGGCACTATTACATGTGAGTGCAACTGCTATTATTGCTGCTGTTTTTACTTTATTAAAAATTACTTAACTATGAGACTTTTATCCGTGTCTCCTGTGGAGTCATTTTTTACATTCTAGCCCCTTCCAAGTGGCCATTGGAGTGGATTTATGCCATTAGCGGAACCAATCTGGTGTTCCCAAAGCGTTTTTTTGACCGTCCTGTAAAAAGGGGTCAAACAGCTCTGGTGAGTGGCCATCTTCATACTGAGCACTCGTGGTGGAAGATCTAGAAGTTTTTTCTCAGAGCATTCCGTTTTGGTGTTGGGAATTATTCACTTATGGACTTTATGCTTGCTTATTTTTTCATTTATGTGCACATTTAAGTTTGATGCAGTGTTTTTCTTTGTGCCAGTTTTTCACATGAACATGTATAGCGCCTTATTCTTTACTTTATAATTTTACACATTTTAAAAAGTATAAAACATGGAAAAATATGAATGAATTTCAATGATGTCGTTAATATGATTTTTTTTTTCCTGGCATACATTTTACCAAAGAATGCTGTATAAAGGCAGAGCGTTTGGGTAGATGTAATACAGTGTATTTTTTTGTTTTTGTTTATCCGAGAACTTTATTGAATTTCAAGAGTATAGCACATATAACAGGGTTGACATTCATGCACGCAGCCGCTTTGGATCAAGAAAAACAACGTAGTTTGACAGTGCCAAAATTAATGTGAACAAACATTAAATATTTCTCATATTGTCTGTAGCATATGTATGACAGAAACAACAAAAACATAATCAGAACCACCCCCCCCCCCCCCCAAAAAAAAGACTAGTATACTAGGCATGTAACAACTGGACTCTGTATTCATATTTCTGTGTTACAAAAGGTGGAAGCAAATCTTGCTCTTTTGAGAATTATCATTCCATGAACACCAGGCCACCGGGCCACTGACTAAACCTATTCTAAACTGTTTCAATTGCAAATATGGGATTGGATTCATTAACGCGTCAACACTTACTGGATGTGCGTGAGACGTGGCGATATGAAAGAGAAGAGGGGGTGGATTAAGGGTGTTCTAAAGGAGGGGGAGAGAGAGAGACAAAAAACAACAACAAACCAAAAATAAGTTTAATGAAAGAGGTCTAAAATTTAAAATGAAGGGTAGAGACAGCATTTAATCCTTCTCCCTCGATGGCCCCAGGTACTGAGTCATTTGGGTTAGTTTGAGGAGTACTCAGGGAGGATTTGCAGATTTCATGTAATCTCTCCAGCAAGCCCAGATTTTGTAGAATTGTGATGGAGTATCTCTGGCTTGGTGTACCAGATCCTACAGCTCTGCTATTTTCTGAGTTTTCTGGATCCATTCCACAATGGTAGGGGGATTTGTTTCTTTCCAGTGAAGGGGAATACACATTTTAGTTGCGTTGATCAGATGGAGGGGAAGAGACTTACGGTATTTCTTCTGAGGTAATGAGGTATAATGTAGGAGGTATTGGGCTGGTGTGTAGTCTGGTATAAAGGTTGTGATATTGGAAATGAGTAGATAAACCTCCATCCAGAAAGGCTGTATGTCTGGACATGACCACCATATGTGCAGGAGTGTTCCAGGTTCTTTATTACAACGCAAGCATAGCTGTGAGATGTTAGGGTAGAATTTAGTTTAACGGGTGTTCTGGTCCATTTTGAATAGATTTTAAACCAGTTTTCCTGGGCTGATACGTAAATTGAGCCTTTGTGGAAGTGGGTGTAGATGCGTTCCCAATCCTCTGATGTCAAGTCTAATGAAAGTTCGCACACCCATTTTGTTCTGTTTAGGGTCGCAATCAGGAAACATGCTTGTGTATAATTCAGAGTTTAGGTGTTTTTTGGGTTCTGTTATGATGCAAATTGCTTCAAAGGGGGTGTGCTCCCTGTGTCAACCTGATAAAGGTTTGGTGTTAGTTAGAAAGTGCTTAATTTGTAAGTAGGTAAGCCAGGAGAGAGTGCATCTTGGTGTTCGGGAGGAAAGGGCATTGTATATTAGGAAGGACCCGTTATCAAAAACGATTTCAGCGCAATTGAGAATATCCGGTCCGAGTTCGACAATAAATGATTCTGCGAGGCCTGGTGGAAAATCAGGATTTTGTGTAATCAGGTAAAGTGGGCTAGGGAAAGAGGACAGATTTAGTTTCTTGCAGACCACCCGAAAGGTATTTATCGTGGGACCTATTAATGGATGTTCTTTGACATTTTGGGTAATGATGAGGCCTAATCCAAGGGGGAGAGTGCAATGGGGTATTGGAAAGCAAGTCTTCAAGGTTTACCCATGCTTTGGATTGAGAATGAACGTGCCAATCAATTATCCTGGTTAGGTTGCAAGATCAAGAATAAGGGGTTGGGACTTTATATGAGGCAATACCTATGATTAACCTCCATCCCTGGACATATTGAAAAAAGAAAGCAGTGGGACTTTATACGAAGCAATAATACTGAGTAATACTAAATAAAATGAATCAATCAATGTACACATTGTTTATTAAATACAATTGGCATATATACACTGTAAAATAGATAATAAAAGAAAACATTAAATTGTAATCATTGGTCTCAGTAGCAATAGATTGCACAATTAGTAACAGTACATAATTGTTACAACATAATACACATAGTAATAGACCAAGGTATATATACCAATGAGTAATAGTGATAACGTATAGATATAAAAACAATGGTAGAAGAATTCATTGGAATATAATAAAATAAAAAAATAAATAAAATAAAAAACAACAACGGATAGAAATAGTATTGGTAGGACCGACACTGTGACGTTGCATCATAGGAAAGCTCGACGCGTTTCGTGGTAGCATGACCACTCATCAGGAGCAAGATGCAGGGTATGGGAATATCTAGAATAGAAAATTATTAATGCAATGACTAACATGGTAAGGTAGTCAGAATAGGGTATGTAGTAAGTAAAGTGAAGAGGGGAAACTAAAACAGATTCCAAACACTCTCACCTGGTATTTTTAAAATAAAATGGTAGGTGGTAACGATATTCAAGGCGTGCATTGGATCAGGCGTCCCCCCGGGAGCTGAGGAGATATAAACCCTGGGCACGGCGGTAGGTGCAAAGCAGCCAATAGGAAAGTGCATGTGAAGGCTCCAGTTAGAAGCTAGGGTCTGCATAGTGAAAAATTAATATTGTTTGTATTGTAGATAATCCAGAATATCTGTAACAATAGTAAAAGTAAAATAGCAATCAGCTAATATGCAGCTAATAAACTGGAGAAGGTAGCCAGACACCAGGTGGGCGAAAAGAAAGTGAAAGAGTGCACAAAAGTGCACAGGCATAAACATAAAGTGTGCAAAACAAAGGTGTGCTATCAGCTATGTGTATAGGGCAATGGAGAAAGAAAACCGAATGGTGACCAAAAAATTGATAGGATAATGCACAAGGTGCCTAGGAGGTATGAAGGGGGGAAGTGGAGGGAAAGTAAAGAGGTATGAGGAGAGTGAACAAAAGAGGATGACCGCAGTGCAAGATGGAGATGTTTACCAGCCGTGGATCGAGGGTGATCTCCAACGTCACGTCGAGTGCAGCAAAGGGAGGGCAACGCCATCGCGTGAGCAGTAACACGCTCAGCGCACTGGCGCTGGAAACCTCCCTCATGGTGCATGCAGTATAATAAACGTGTAAGTGCTGCGGCATCATGAATGACGTCACACGCACACCGCGTGGGCGTGGCATCGACTCACAGCGAGCAAATGCCCCGCCCCCCAGTGGGGAGGGGAGAGGGAAAGCTCGGTGTGTGTCGCAGCTCCCGGGAGATTCGATAAACAACCCAGCCCATCTATCAAAGATAACCCCTGAAGGGTATAAATAAAAAGAGGAAACAATCACAGATAATAAAGAGGATAGGCAGGTATAGTAAGTGCTTCCATCCCTAATATTGAGATCAAGAATAAGGGGTTGGGACTTTATATGAGGCAATACCTATGATTAACCTCCATCCCTGGACATATTGAAAAAAGAAAGCAGTGGGACTTTATACGAAGCAATAATACTGAGTAATACTAAATAGAATGAATCAATCAATGTACACATTGTTTATTAAATACAATTGGCATATATACACTGTAAAATAGATAATAAAAGAAAACATTAAATTGTAATCATTGGTCTCAGTAGCAATAGATTGCACAATTAGTAACAGTACATAATTGTTACAACATAATACACATAGTAATAGACCAAGGTATATATACCAATGAGTAATAGTGATAACGTATAGATATAAAAACAATGGTAGAAGAATTCATTGGAATATAATAAAATAAAAAATAAATAAAATAAAAAACAACAACGGATAGAAATAGTATTGGTAGGACCGACACTGTGACGTTGCATCATAGGAAAGCTTGACGCGTTTCGTGGTAGCATGACCACTCATCAGGAGCAAGATGCAGGGTATGGGAATATCTAGAATAGAAAATTATTAATGCAATGACTAACATGGTAAGGTAGTCAGAATAGGGTATGTAGTAAGTAAAGTGAAGAGGGGAAACTAAAACAGATTCCAAACACTCTCACCTGGTATTTTTAAAATAAAATGGTAGGTGGTAACGATATTCAAGGCGTGCATTGGATCAGGCGTCCCCCCGGGAGCTGAGGAGATATAAACCCTGGGCACGGCGGTAGGTGCAAAGCAGCCAATAGGAAAGTGCATGTGAAGGCTCCAGTTAGAAGCTAGGGTCTGCATAGTGAAAAATTAATATTGTTTGTATTGTAGATAATCCAGAATATCTGTAACAATAGTAAAAGTAAAATAGCAATCAGCTAATATGCAGCTAATAAACTGGAGAAGGTAGCCAGACACCAGGTGGGCGAAAAGAAAGTGAAAGAGTGCACAAAAGTGCACAGGCATAAACATAAAGTGTGCAAAACAAAGGTGTGCTATCAGCTATGTGTATAGGGCAATGGAGAAAGAAAACCGAATGGTGACCAAAAAATTGATAGGATAATGCACGAGGTGCCTAGGAGGTATGAAGGGGGGAAGTGGAGGGAAAGTAAAGAGGTATGAGGAGAGTGAACAAAAGAGGATGACCGCAGTGCAAGATGGAGATGTTTACCAGCCGTGGATCGAGGGTGATCTCCAACGTCACGTCGAGTGCAGCAAAGGGAGGGCAACGCCATCGCGTGAGCAGTAGCACGCTCAGCGCACTGGCGCTGGAAACCTCCCTCATGGTGCATGCAGTATAATAAACGTGTAAGTGCTGCGGCGGCATGAATGACGTCACACGCACACCACGTGGGCGTGGCGTCGACTCACAGCGAGCAAATGCCCCGCCCCCCAGTGGGGAGGGGAGAGGGAAAGCTCGGTGTGTGTCGCAGCTCCCGGGAGATTCGATAAACAACCCAGCCCATCTATCAAAGATAACCCCTGAAGGGTATAAATAAAAAGAGGAAACAATCACAGATAATAAAGAGGATAGGCAGGTATAGTAAGTGCTTCCATCCCTAATATTGAGATCAAGAAAGGCTGTATGTCTGGACATGACCACCATATGTGCAGGAGTGTTCCAGGTTCTTTATTACAACGCAAGCATAGCTGTGAGATGTTAGGGTAGAATTTAGTTTAACGGGTGTTCTGGTCCATTTTGAATAGATTTTAAACCAGTTTTCCTGGGCTGATACGTTAATCGAGCCTTTGTGGAAGTGGGTGTAGATGCGTTCCCAATCCTCTGATGTCAAGTCTAATGAAAGTTCGCACACCCATTTTGTTCTGTTTAGGGTCGCAATCAGGAAACATGCTTGTGTATAATTCAGAGTTTAGGTGTTTTTTGGTTTCTGTTATGATGCAAATTGCTTCAAAGGGGGTGTGCTCCCTGTGTCAACCTGATAAAGGTTTGGTGTTAGTTAGAAAGTGCTTAATTTGTAAGTAGGTAAGCCAGGAGAGAGTGCATCTTGGTGTTCGGGAGGAAAGGGCATTGTATATTAGTAAGGACCCGTTATCAAAAACGATTTCAGCGCAATTGAGAATATCCGGTCCGAGTTCGACAATAAATGATTCTGCGAGGCCTGGTGGAAAATCAGGATTTTGTGTAATCAGGTAAAGTGGGCTAGGGAAAGAGGACAGATTTAGTTTCTTGCAGACCACCCGAAAGGTATTTATCGTGGGACCTATTAATGGATGTTCTTTGACATTTTGGGTAATGATGAGGCCTAATCCAAGGGGGAGAGTGCAATGGGGTATTGGAAAGCAAGTCTTCAAGGTTTACCCATGCTTTGGATTGAGAATGAACGTGCCAATCAATTATCCTGGTTAGGTTGCAAGCCCAGTAGTACCTGTGAATGTCCGGGAGACTTATACCTCCCTTCAATTTTGGGGATGCGAGTTTGTTGTAGCTAAGCCTTGGGCATTTTGAATGTTATATAAATTTGGTACAGGCGTGTCTGTAGGAGGAGATAAAGATTGGTGGCATTTTGATTGGGATTGTTTGTAGAAAGTACAGGAGTCTAGGTGGGATATTCATCTTAATTATGGTGGCTCTGCCAAACCAAGAAAAGGTGTTCGTGGACCATTGTTGCAAGTCTTGTTGTATGGCTTTCAAAAGCGGTGCTAGAATAAAGGTTTCTTAATTTAGATAGTAGTTTAATGCTGAGGTACGTTATAGCATGAGGCTCCCAGCCAAAGGGGAAATTATTTCTTCATTGTAAGACTGTCTGGTGCGGGAGGGATATGTTAAGTGCTCGAGACTTTGTAAAGTCTTTTAATAGATTAGGGATTGTGGTGAGTGGTTCTGTGAAGAATAGCAAGATGTCATCCGCAAAGGCAGCAATTTTATACTATTGTCCTGACACTGTAATGCCTTTAATGTCGGGGTTAGTTTTAAGCCTGTGGAGAAGTGGTTCGAGCATAAGAACGAATATTAGGGAATAAAAGGGACATCCCTGGCGTGTTCCATTCGATATGGAGAAGGCGTCTGACAGGTGGTCATTTACTCACACTTTAGCTGAAGGGTTAGACTGTAGGGCAAGAATAAAATTGAGCATTCTGTTTCTAATCCCAATTGCATT
This sequence comes from Rana muscosa, assembly GCA_029206835.1. Classification (NCBI taxonomy): domain Eukaryota; kingdom Metazoa; phylum Chordata; class Amphibia; order Anura; family Ranidae; genus Rana; species Rana muscosa. The sequence continues at coordinate 19,446,759 of JARGYO010005626.1, forward strand.
GAGCGTTTCTGCCATGTAGTCTCATGCTACTCCTTCTCTGCATCGAGCGAAAGGAAAAACCCCGGTCGGTGAGAAGATGAGAGCCAATGATGTAGATTTATGGCTTGAAGGGTATTATCCCTGGCTTCCCCTCCAGGGATGAATCCTACTTGGTCTAATGAAATTAAGTTGGGCAGTAGAGGAAGAAGTCAATTGGCAAGGATCCTTGCATAGACTTTAACATCCACGTTGAGAAGTGAGATCAGTCTATAGTTGGAGGCGATGAATAGGTCTTTATCTGGTTTTGGTATAACTGTTATGTGAGCTTTTAGGTGTTCAGGAGATGAAGTGGAGAGGGAATAAAATGCATCCAGGAATCGGGGAAGGAGTGTATTTGAGAATGTTTTGTAGTAGCTAATTGTTAGGCTGTCTGGACCTGGGCCTTTTCCCTGTTTAAGTTGCTTTAGAACTTTAATGTTTTTTTCTAAGCTGAGTGGACATTCTAAGTCTGATGGATCTGAGGACGTCAAGGGTTTTGGACTGTATTGGTTTAGAAATTTAATGATCATCTCTTTTCTATCATCCGTTTCTGGATTACCAGAGGAGGAGAGGTTGTAGAGCTTGGCATAATACTGTACAAACTGGTTGGCTATATCTGTGTTTGTGGTTGCCTTACTCGCTGTTGGGTCAATTATGGAGTGCACTGTTGGTGATGCCTTTTTAGCCTGAAGAGCTCTGGCCAGCATTTTCCCTGATTTGTTCCCTTGTTCGTAGAACATTCTTTGTTAGAGAATGTACTTACGTTTGACTGACTTTCCTTGTTCCTCAAGCAGACCGGTCACAGTTTGGGCCAATTTGTGGAGAGTTTGGGGGTCTAGAGATTGTTTGTGGGTTTTTCAAGCGAATAAATGAGTGCAGAGAGTGCATTAATATGCGCTTGTTTGTCTTTTATATACTTGCTTGCTAAGGAAATGAGTTCCCCCCTGATGACGCACTTATGTGCATTCCATTGTGTCATTGGTGAGGTCTCAGGTTGTCATTGTTCAAAAAGTATTGTTTTAGCTTCATATGTATGTGTGCCAGCATTGTGGGGTTGGTCAAAAGGTATGTGTCAAGACGCCATAGAGAAGGACTAGTCATCTTGTCCGGAAATTAAAGAGTCATGGTTATAGGGTTGTGGTCCGACAAGTACATGGGATCTATATTGAGGCATCCGAAAGGTATGGGAGGTCTTGTTGGGTGTTAAAGAAATAATCTATTCTGGTATATCTATTGTGGAGCCCCAAAAAGAATGTGTAGTCTCTTGTGTCTGGGTGTAAGGTACGCCAAGCATCGCGTAGGAGTAAATTTCTGAGTTGAGTTTTAATTGCTCTAATGGCTCGGTAAGGGAGGTGGGAGAATCCTGTAGAGTTATCCTGGTTAGGGGTAAGAGCGAGATTGAAGTCTCACCCTAGGATTAGAAACCCTGATTGAAACGAGGTGAGGGTCTGTAAGGCAGAGCGGAAGAACGGAACCTGGAGCTTATTAGGTGTGTATATATTGGCTAGGGTAATGGGTCTGTTGTAAACAACGCCCTTAATAAAGAGGAAGCAGCGTTCTTCATCTTTGAAGGTGTCCGTAATCTGTAAAGGACAATTCTTGGAAATGAATATCGCCACTCCCCTGGATCTGGAGAGGGAGTAGGTGGCACGATGGACTGTTGGGTATTAAGCACTGTAGAGTTTAGAAATGGTATCGGTTCTGAAGTGCGTTTCTTGAAAAAAGACTACGCCAGCCTTGGTTTTACATAGCGCTAGTAGGAGTTTAGAACTTTTTTGGGGTGTTTTAAGTCTCCGCATATTCGAAGAATACAGTGTGAGCCACGGCTGGTGGTGGTTAAGGTGATATTTGACCATGATGTCTATGCGTATAACTATTCAATCTAAGTGGTGCGTATAGAGGCTAGAATTTGTTCTTGCCTTAGGGTGTTTAGGGGAGAAGGAAAGTCAGGGATAAATGAGGGAAAAAAATAAAAAAATCTGGCTACAGGTAGACCTGTTCTCCTGTCTTTTGGCGGCCTTCCCACTTGGTTGGTGAATCCAGAAAAGTACAGTGGTATCACTGATATGGTTAGTATACTCGGGTGATGTGTCTAGGGAGATACCACCGTGTGGGGGTTAGTGTAGACTTAGTGGAACGAAGTGTGGATAATCCATCCTAGTTGGAGCCCGGGCCATAGACGAATGACGGCCACAAGGTGGCTCTAGAAATCCGGGAGGCCGTCAATAGACGGCCTTGGCTCCTCCGGCCACTGGGGGGCGCGCGAGCGCCGCCGGCGGCGCGTGCGAGTGCCCGGCGCGTCACTGAGATGCCGATGCGCGTGCCTGGCAGCCGCGATGTCCGCCAGGTACCCGTGATCGGCCGGTACACAGACAAGGACGTGGATCTGTGTGTGTAAACACAGATTCACGTCCTGTCAGGGACACCGATCTGTGTCCCTTGTACATAGGGACACAGATCGGTCACCTTCCCCAGTCAGTCCCCTCCCCCCACAGTAACAATCACACACAGATCCACGTCCTATCAGGGACACCGATCTGTGTCCCTTGTACATAGGGACACAGATTGGTCACCTTCCCTAGTCAGTCCCCTCCCCCCACAGTAACAATCACTCCTAGGGAACACATTTAACCCCTTCTTTGCCCCCTAGTGTTAACCCCTCCACTGCCAGTCAGATTTATACAGTAATAACTGCATATTTATAGCACTAATCACTGTATAAATGTGAATGGTCCCAAAAATGTGTCAAAAGCGTCGGATCTGTCCGTCATAATGTCGCAGTCCCAGAAAAAATCGCAGATCGCCGACATTACTAGTAAAAAGAAAAATCATAATTCCATCCCCTATTTTGAAGGCGCTATAACTTTTACGGAAACCAATCACTATACGCTTATTGCGATTTTTTTTTTTACCAAAAATATGTAGAAGAATACGTATCGGCCTAAACTGAGGAAAAATTTATTTATTTTAAAAAAAAATTGGGATATTTATTATAGCAAAAAGTAAAAAATATTGTGTTCTTTTCAAAATTGTCGCTCTTTTTTTGTTTATAGCGCAAAAAATAAAAACCGCAGAGGTGATCAAATACCACCAAAAGAAAGCTCTATTTGTGTGAAAAAAAAATTGTTTGGGAGCCACGTCGCATGACCGCGCAATTGTCAGTTAACCACTTAAGCCCCGGACCATTTGGTAGCTAAAGGACCAGAGGTGAATTTAGAATTTTGCACTGCGCTGCTTTAACTGTAAATTGTGCGGACATGCAATGTTGTACCCAAACGAAATTTGCGTCCTTTTCTTCCCACAAATAGAGCTTTCTTTTAATGGTATTTGATTGCCTCTGCGATTTTTATTTTTTGCAATATAAACGGAAAAAGACCGAAAATTTTGAAAAAAAATTATATTTTCTACTTTTTGTTATAAGAAAAATCGAATAAACTCAATTGTAGTCATACATTTAGGCCAAAATGTATTAAGCCACATGTTTTTAGTAAAAAAACTGTCAATAAGCGTATATTTATTGGTTTGCGCAAAAGTTATAGAGTTTACAAACTAGGGTACATTTTCTGAAATTTACACAGCTTTAAATTTATGACTGCCTATCTCATTTCTTGAGGTGCTAAAATGACAGGGCAGTACAAAACCCCCCCAAATGACCCCATTTTGGAAAGTAGACACCCCAAGGAAATTGCTGAGAGGCATGTTGAGCCCATTGAATTTTTTTTTTGTCCCAAGTGATTGAATAATGACTAAAAAATAAAAAAAATTACAAAAAGTTGTCACTAAATGATATATTGCTCACACATGCCATGGTTATATGTGGAATTTCACCCCAAAATACATTTTGCTGCTTCTCCTGAGTACGGGGATACCACATGTGTGGGACTTTTTGGGAGCCTAGCCGCGTACGGGACCCAGGAAACCAAGCACCGCCTTCAGGATTTCTAAGGGCGCAAATTTTTGATTTCACTCCTCACTACCTATCACAGTTTCGAAGGCCATAAAATTCCAAAATAGCACAAAACCCAACCAAATGACCCCATTTTAGAAAGTAGACACCCCAAGGAAATTGCTGAGAGGCCTGTTGAGCCCATTGAATATATTTTTTTTTGCCCCAAGTGATTGAATAATGACAAAAAAAAAAAAAATTACAAAAAGTTGTCACTAAATTATATATTGCTCACACATGCCATGGTTATATGTGGAATTACACCCCAAAATACATTTTTCTGCTTCTCCTGAGTACGGGGATACCACATGTGTGGGACTTTTTAGGAGCCTAGCCGCGTACGGGACCCCGAAAACCAAGCACCGCCTTCAGGATTTCTAGGCACAAATTTTTGATTTCACTCCTCACTACCTATCACAGTTTCGAAGGCCATAAAATGCCAAAATCGCACAAACCCCCCCCCCAAATGACCCCATTTTGGAATATAGACACCCCAAGCTATTTGCTGAGAGGAATGGCGAGTATTTTACAGCTCTCATTTGTTTTTGAAAATGAAGAAAGAAAATATATATATATATATATATATTTTTTCAATTTTCAAAACTTTGTGACAAAAAGCGAGATCTGCAAAATACTCACAATACCTCTCAGCAAATAGCTTGGGGTGTCTACTTTCCAAAATGGGGTCATTTGGGGGGGTTTTGTGCTATCTGGGCATTCCATGGCCTCCAAAACTGTGATAGGCAGTGAGAAGTGAAATCAAAAATTTACACCCTTAGAAAGCCTGAAGGCGGTGCTTGGTTTTTGGGGTCCCGTACGTGGCTAGGCTCCCAAAAAGTCTCACACATGTGGTATCCCCCTACTCAGGAGAAGAAACAGAATGTATTTTGGGGTGTAATTCCACATATGCCCATGGCATGTTTGAGCAATATATCATTTAGTGACAACTTTATGCAAAAAAAAAAAAAAATTTCGTTTTTCCGCAACTTGTGTCAACATATAAAATATTCCATGGACTCGACATGCCTCTCAGTATATAGCTTGGGGTGTCTACTTTCCAAAATGGGGTCATTTGGGGGGGTTTTGAACTGTTCTGGCATTTTATACACAACATTAGGAAGCTTACATCCACTCTTCTAACCACTTGAAGACAAAGCCCTTTTTGACACTTTTTGTTTACTTGAAAACATTTTTTTTTTGCAAGAAAATTATGTTGAACCCCCAAACATTATATATATTTTTAAAGCAAAGGCCCTACAGATTAAAATGGTGGGTGTTGCATTTTTTTTTTCTACACAGTATTTGCGCAGCGATTTTTCAAACGCATTTTTTGGGTTAAAAAATACACTTTTTTTAATTTTAATGCACTAAAACACACTATATTGCCCAAATGTTTGATGAAATAAAAAAGATGATCTTAGGCCGAGTACATAGATACCAAACACGACATGCTTTAAAATTTCGCACAAACGCGCATTGCGACAAACTACATACATTTTTAAAAGCCTTTAAAAGCCTTTACAGGTTACCCCAGTAGATTTACAGAGGAGATCTACTGCTAAAATGATTGCCCTTGATCTGACCTTCGCGGTGATACCTCACATGCATGGTGCAATTGCTGTTTACATATGACGCCAGACCGACGCTTGCGTTCGCTATTGGGCAAGAGCAGGGCAGGACAGGGGTGTTTTTTTTTTTTTTTTTTTTTTTTTATTAATTTTGCTTTTTTATTTTATTTTTAAATTGTTCCTTCCAAGTATTTTTTTTTTTATCATTTTTATTGTTATCTCAGGGAATGTAAATATCCCCTATGATAGCAATAGGTAGTGACAGGTACTCTTTTTTTGAAAAAAAACTGGGGTCTTCTAGACCCTAGATTTTTCCTCTGCCCTCAAAGCATCTGACCACACCAAGATCGGTGTGATAAAATGCTTTCCCAATTTCCCAATGGCGCTTTTTATATCCGGGGGGGCATTCCCTCCCACTGCTTGTAAAAGCAGTCCAGAGGCTAATTAGCCGCTAGGATTGCTTTTACATGAAAGCCGGCCGCAGGCTGAAAAGAATGATACCAAGATGATACCTAAACCCGCAGGCATCATTCTGGTATAAACATTCAAAGTCCAGCAACATACCAGTACGTTGCTGGTCCTTGTTGGACATGTATTGTAATCTTTTTTTTTCATGCAGCCAGTTGGCTGAATGAAAAAAGAGATTGATCGGTGGGTATGCCCACCATTAGAATACCGCCCTTCATCCACCCACTTCCAATGATGGGCATACACGCACCGTTTATATATGCCGAAGCATGGGGGCATCCTCCCGCAAAAAAGTTATGCCGCACACACATGGTCGGACTTTTCCACGGGCAAGCCTCCGTCGGAATTTCGACCGTATGTACGCGGCATTAGGAGCAAAATCGCTCCTCCGCCCCTGCTGCCCCAATGCTTCGGCATATTTGCTTTTTTTTTTAACTGTGGTGGTGAAATCACCTCCTACAGCACTGGAGTCGCAGGGATCAGGCCTGTCTCTGCGAACGCTGCAGTTATGTGTGTTTTTGTTTTGTAAGTGACAGTGATCGATCGATACTGCACTTGGGTGGCCTGGGCTGGACGGAGGGGAAAAACACAGGTGCCAGCAGGTATCTGGGCTGATCCCGCTAACACTGCGTTTTTGGGAACCCTAAACTGCTGGGGACGCTAGTATAGATCTGATCAGATCAGATATTGATCTGTTCAGATACTATACCACTAAGGGGGGTGTATGCTTCACGCGTGGGTGTTAGCGTTACTGGCACTAACCTGACGCTGCCTGGGGTGTGACTCAGACCCTCTCTGACGCTAAAACCTAATTGATATCACCCGCCGGGCGATCAGGGGGTTAAACCTTTATTGGGTTAAATACACGGCGGGTGCCCTGACACTATAAAAAGCAAACTAACTAACCAGCGTCACCCGTAACACTTATATGGTGATCACTGGTGAAAGGGTTAACTAGGGGCAATCAGGGGGTTAAAACCTTTATTAGATAATATATGGGGGTACCTGACGCTATAAAAACCTGCGCGAACCTAAAAAAAATTACCAGCTACCGATCTGCATCACCGACACTAAGACAGCGTTTAGAAAAACGATCGCTTAGCGACAGTGGTGATGGGGGTGAAAGGGTTACCTGGGGAGCGATCAAGGGGGTTAAACCTTTATTAGATAATATATTGGGGTACCTGACGCTATAAAAACATGCGGCGAACCTAAAAAAAATTACTGGCTACCGATCTGCATCACCGACACTAAGACAGCGTTTAGAAAAACGATCGCTTAGCGACAGTGGTGATAGGGGGTGAAAGGGTTACCTGGGGGGCGATCAAGGGGGTTAAACCTTTATTAGATAATATATTGGGGTACCTGACGCTATAAAAACCTGCGGCGAACCTAAAAAAAATTACCAGCTACCGATCTGCATCACCGACACTAAGACAGCGTTTAGAAAAACGATCGCTTAGCGACAGTGGTGATGGGAATGAAAGGGTTACCTGGGGGGGGGCGATCAAGGGGGTTAAACCTTTATTAGATAATATATTGGGGTACCTGACGCTATAAAAACATGCGGCGAACCTAAAAAAAATTACTGGCTACCGATCTGCATCACCGACACTAAGACAGCATTTAGAAAAACAATTGCTTAGCGACAGTGGTGATAGGGGGTGAAAGGGTTACCTGGGGGGCGATCAAGGGGGTTAAACCTTTATTAGATAATATATTGGGGTACCTGACGCTATAAAAACCTGCGGCGAACCTAAAAAAAATTACCGGCTACCGATCTGCATCACAGACACTAAGACAGCGTTTAGAAAAACGATCGCTTAGTGACAGTGGTGATAGGGGGTGAAAGGGTTACCTGGGGGGCGATCAAGGGGGTTAAACCTTTATTAGATAATATATTGGGGTACCTGACGCTATAAAAACATGCGGCGAACCTAAAAAAAATTACTGGCTGCCGATCGGCATCACTGACGCTAAGACAGCGATCAGAAAAATGATCGCTTAGCGACAGTGGTGATAGGCGGTGAAAGGGTTATCTGGGGGGTGATCAGGGGGTTAAACCTTTATTAGGGGGGGTTAGGGGGCTACACTGGACCTAAGACTAAACTTTGGTGACACTTTTACAGTCACAAATGTCACTGATTGCAGTGATCACTAAATAAATGGTCACTGCAATCAGTGACACTGTGACTGGGGGCTGGGGGGGGTGATCTGGGGGGTGATCTGGGGTGTCTGGGGGGGCGATTTATGTCCCTATGTGTCCTGGTGTCAGTGTAGTGTTGTGTGCACTGACCTGATGTCTTCTCTTGTACGGCGCTCGGTATATGTGTGAGCGCCGCACCAGAGATGACATCACTTCCTCCTGCTCCCTCTGTCTGACACAGACAGAGGGGGCATTTCCATTCGCCGGGAGCGATCGCGAGGGGGTGGCCAGAAACGAATGGCTGCCCCCTCATCCCGGAATGCTCCCGGACACTTAGCCACCGCTCACTGTATAGGAGGGGGGTCCGATTGGACCCCCCAACTATACAAAGGCAATCACGTATGCTCTACGTGATTGTGCCTGTCGGTGCCATTCTGCCGACGTATATATACAGTGAGCGGTCGTTAAGTGGTTAAAGCGACGCAGTGCCGAAAGCTGAAATTTCGCCTGGGCAGGAAGGGGGTATATGTACCCAGTAAGCAAGTGGTTAATACCCACCTAGCGAGGACATTTGTTAGCAGGTATATGGAGGCTATGAGCTGAAGTGTAGCTATGGGTTTTGCTTTTTAGGAGGTAAATTTCTACAGTGTTTCATCACAGATTTTAAGCTTTTTGGACATCTCAAAAAAAAAATTAATTTTCAAAAGAAAGAAAATACACAGATGTTTTGCACACCTTTAAGCCCTTGTCCAAGAGGCCAGGGGGCTAAAGAAAGAACTCTGGAAATCAAAAACTAGGGTTTTATTTTTATTTTTTTACTTAAAGGTTTTATTGAGAATTTTATAGTGTACTAACAAAGGAACTGTAAAGCAATAACATTTCAATTACAAGCAAAGGTGAGCAATATTAAAATTGCAAGTATCAGAGAGCTGTTGGTGATCATTTTAGCCCTGAAAGAATGGAGACATCTCCTCGAAGGTACCACTGTGCCGGTTCTCATTCTTACTGACCATAAGAATCTCACATTCTTGTCTGAAGCTAAGCGCCTCTCTCCCAGAAGGACGCGATGGGCTCTTTTCTTGTCGAGTTTTAATTACATTGTCTCATTCTTACCTGGTACTAAGAATATAAGGGCTGACGCCTTGTCACGACAATTTTCCTCCACTTCCAAGATGGAGTCGGTTCCGGTTCCTGTGATTCCTCCTGATCGTATTCTGGCTAGGGTTCGCACCAGTCTCACTTCTTCTTTGGGAGACAACATTTTTGCTGCTCAGGACGATGCCCCTCCTGAGAAACCTTGTGACCGCTGCTTTGATCCCGAGGGTCTCCGTACTGCCGTGTTCTGGTGGCCTAGTCTACGTGCTGACGTAACCGCCTTCGTATCTGCCTGTTCCGTGTGTGCTCAGAGTAAGACTCTGCGACACCTTCCAGTGGGCCTCCTACAACCCATACCAAATGGAGAGAGGCCCTGGACCCACCTGTCTATGGATTTCATTGTGGAGTTACCCAACTCCCAGGGTAACACAGTTATCCTTATGGTGGTTGACCGGTTCTCGAAAATGTCTCTCTGTATTCCACTTAAGAAGTTGCCTACTTCTAAGGAACTAGCTTCCATTTTTGTTCGGGAGATCTTTCGCTTACATGGCCTACCCAAGGTCATTGTCTCAGACAGGGGAAGTCAGTTTGTGTCCCGGTTCTGGCGAGCCTTTTGTGCACAGTTGGGAATTCAGCTTGCTTTCTCCTCTGCTTATCACCCACAGTCTAATGGGGCCGCAGAACGAGCCAATCAGTCTTTGGAGCAATTCCTACGTTGCTATATTTCTGACCATCATAACAACTGGTCAGACCTTTTACCGTGGGCGGAGTTTGCTCACAATAGCGCCTTGAATTCTGCTTCCCGTTTGTCCCCGTTTATGGCGAACTATGGTTTCCAACCTTCCATGTTAACTGACTCGTTTGTTCCTCAGAGTATTCCTGCGTTAGAGGAGCATCTCCGTGGTCTTCGTTCCACTTGGGCACAAGTCCAGGAGGCTTTGCGACATGCTAACGATAGGTACAGACTCCATGCTGACCGCAGACGCCTGCCTGCACCTTCCTACCAGGTTGGGGACAGGGTCTGGCTGTCATCTCGCAACCTCCGACTTCGTGTTCCTTCTCTGAAGTTTGCACCTCGGTTTATTGGGCTTTTCCGTATCCTTCGCAGAATAAACCCAGTGGCTTACGCATTGGGCCTTCCTTCCAGTATGCGTATCTCTAATGTTTACATGTCTCCTTATTGAAACCTTTGGTCTGCAACCGTTTTACCACCTCAGTGACACGTCCTCACCCTATATAGGTTGAGAACCATGAGGAGTATGAAGTACAGTCCATTGTTGACTCCCGTAGGTTATGTGGGCGCATACAGTACCTGGTGCATTGTAGAGGGTACGGTCCGGATGAACGCTCTTGGGTCTTATCCTCGGACGTACATGCCCCTGTCCTCCTCCGTGATTTTCATAGACGTTTTCAACTCAAACCCGGTGCTCCTCCGAGGGGGAGGGGTCGTTGAGAAGGGGGAACTGTCAGGGCTGGGCTCAGCCCTTCCTTCTCTGAGCTGGTCGCTCAGCTGTCGGATAATTTCCAGCTCCTTTCTCTCCACAGTGACTCACCTGTTGATGATTCCTCGTCAGTCCTGCCTACTTAAAGCCTTCCAGCTCACTTCATCTCTGCCTTCGCCTTTGTCAAACATCACAGAGACTTTCTCCTGCGTTCCTGTTGAAGACTTGCTTGGCTGATGTTCCTTCTGGCTACTGATCCTGCTTGCTGTACTACTACATTTATCGCTGGCTCTCTGACATTGGCTTGGCCGACTACCCGATCTGGTTACTGAACTCTGGCTATGTTTTGACTACTTACTCTGTTTACCTTTTTATTATTAAACAAGTGTGATTTAACTGTACTTCTGTCTCGGTCTGATTCATGGTTTCTGACACTGTTGGCATCTAGTGGCACTCAACGCGTTTCCTGGCATTACAGCCATTCATCAGGAGTGTTGTAAATAATATACTGGAAAGGAAATGGACAGGGGTTAATGATAATGCCCTTAGAATATGGGAGGACAGAGGGATTATATCCCAACAAGGTGGAGATAGATTGGGATACTTACTACACAGCCTCAAGGCCAGGTCCGGTATCCGCCAAGGAAGACGGGGGTAACAGGCATGATGTCTCCCCCGGGGTTGAGACGGGGGAACCCTCCAAGGATGGAGAACAGCACCAGAGCCCAACACGGTGGTCACAGCATGATCCAATAGACTATGTGTGCACGAAAAGTGCATAGTGTTCCTAGAAAAAATGTGTCAAGAAGGGATTAATTAAATGTGTAAAAGTGTAAAGATAATGTGGCAAAATATCTGTGTTCCCACAAGTGGACTACATGAGGGGGTGTATGTGAAATAAAACCAAATAGAGGGAAGGAAAAAACATACCAAAAGAGGATGGCTGATCTCCCAGCGAAGAGGGTGACCTGTGTGTGGGATCAGTGTGTGCTTCCTTGTGATTGAGTCAAGCAAATGAACCATCGGGTGCTCCAAGGCTACTATATACTCCCATTCCCAGGGAGGGGCCCTGTCAATGTCATGCCTGATTGGCCAATTTGCACAAGAAAGATGAGGAGGGGATTCCCAGCTGCATGTGGAGGAGCCATCAGCAGTGGGTCTCCACCCATCTTGTGCATGGCTAAGGATGGAAAAGAGACGTTAAATCAACGTCGATGACACCGCTGATTGCGGCGTTGAAGCATGACGCCAATGAGCAGGAGGCAAAGCCCCGCCCCCACCAAAGGGTGGGGGGGGATGGGCTGCTGCACATCGCAACCCCCGGAGACAGAGAAAATACTTGACCCCCCTCAAACCCAAACTGAATCGGAAAAGGGGTTGGGAAGTGGTCTGGAAAGGATAATGGGTCGAATATAATACATAGGGAAATCATGGCATAGGGATCTATTGGAAAAAGGGAATGAATCTAATACCAAATTGCTGAACAGTGTTATGGCCCAGTATAAGGGCGATAAACAGAAGTTGATAAAGTATGTTAGGTGTGACAGGTCACTGTAAACGGGTGTCTTCCACCCAAATATTTGGTATACAGAAAATGGACGTGACCTGACACACACACTATATAAAACACATGGCGGCCTCCATCCCTGATTTGGTAGGTAGAAAGAAAGAGTTTGTGGGACTTTAAATGAGGGAACACCATGTCAGGTGAAAACAACAACATAGAAACTAAGTTACAGTACATGATTTATTTATTACAATCTAGAATACATATCAGATATTTTGTTTCAAATAGATAGGTAGTCACAAGACTTACACTTAATATGCTGCTCATGGCATGCAATACAAATAGAAAATAGACATGGTAAATATACATGGTATAATAAATCGATTGAGAAATATATGTAATAGAGACAAGTAACTGTTGGCATCTAGTGACACTCAACTAGAGTGGACAGGAATTAAATCCCTCCAAAACATTCCCCTGCCATAGGTGATCACTGGCCCTTTAAACCCCCACCCCACACCTATAATCACTCCTTCTTCCGCTGCAGCTGGAGGATTTATTAAATGGATTTATTCATTAAATCCTCGCTCTCCTTTCATCTGTTGTCAGTAGATCCAGTCCCTGAAAAGCCCCCCAGGATGGGGGTAGGCCCGTGTAAAGTAAAGTGAAGCAGGGGTGCTTTAACACTCCCAATCTCTTTACCCCAAGGTGTTTTAAGACCTTTAGGCTCCATGTAAACAGAAGCTCAAAAACGGTTGTTTTGAACGCCAGATTTCTGGCAGAAAAAGCTGCTTTAAAATATAGCTTTTATCAGCGTTTTTTACTATGGTTTATTAGCGTTTTTCAGTGTAGCGTTTTTTAGCTTTTTTTTTTTTCCAATGGATCAAAAAACGCTAAAAAACGCTGGCGCCCAGCGTTTTTGAGCGTTTATTAGCGTTTTTCAGGGTTTTGTGTTTTTTCCCGCCGAAAAACGGCATTTTGAACGCGAATTTCTTGCGTTCAGAAAAAAGCTCATTAACGCTAAAAAACGCTATGTGTACATGAACACATAGGCTAACATAGAGTGCAGTTAATGGGCTTTTTAAAAAAACGCCAAAAAACTGCAGTTTATCAGCTTCAGTGTACATGGAGCCTAAATGCTGGTAGAGGACCACAGACACAGACCTTCAGGCCTCGTACACATGACCGATTTTCTCGTCGTAAAAAACACGTCGTTTTTTTCGATGAGATTCTTGTTAAGCTTGTCGATTTTCTCGTCAAGCTTTCTATGCGTACACACTGTCATTTTCCAATTTCCTCGTGGTTCTCTGCGCTCACGTCCAGCACGTACGACGACACTATAAAGGGGAAGATCTTTTTTCTTGGCGCCACCCCTTGGGCTGCTTTTGCTGATCTCGTGTTACCGCGTGTGAAGTAAAAGTTTGGGAAGAGACGATTCGCGCTTTTCAGTCTTCGTGCTTTCAGTTCGTTTTAGCGTGACGAATGTGCTATTTCCATTACGAAGGCTTGTTTTACCAGAAGATGCGCTCCCGTCTCATACTTGATTCTGAGCATGCGCGCTTTTTGAAGAGTCGTAAAAGCATACACACGAACCATTTTCTCGTCACAAAACAGGCCGACGAGAAACACGACGAGGAAATCTGGAATCCTGACGAGAAAATAGAGAGCAGGTTCTCTATTTTCTCGTCGAGATTCTCGTCAAGTTTCTCGTTGTAAAACCATACACACGAACGTCTTTCTAGACAAAAAAACTCTCGCGGCACTTTTCTTGACTGTTTTGGACGAGAAAATCGGTCGTGTGTACGAGGCCTCAGGTTCAATACCAAACTGGGCAGATTTTGCTCCAGATCCAAGGAACTTTGGATAATCTAGTGACTGCATGGGATCAGTTTTCCTCAATCTACTCCTTTCCTCCTGTAGGAATTTGTGCATCCCCATATATTTGCCACAAAATATACTCAATAAAGTCTGCTGCTGCTTCTAAAAAAATAAATAAATGCACATTTTTTTGCAGGCAAAAAAATAGGCATTTACTATTTTCTTTTTCTGGAAAGCATTGCACCTGTGATCAGCAGATCACTGGTCCGATGCAGAACTCCTACAGACTGTCAGTGTAAGCTGTCTGCCCGTACATCATATATGTGGGCAGTTTCACAAAGACACCAAGTCTCATTGATCTACTCAAGCGCTCAACAACGCCCTGGTAGTTTATTGAGAACTACAAGCTAACAGCCACAAAACCTGTCTGTACTTGTAGTTCATTGATTCACAGGGATCTGCGAACACGACCTGCATGGCCGAGCTCTTTTCAAATAGTGACAGCAGGTACAAGGAAAAGATCCTCGGCCTGCTGTCACAGGGAGTTAGGGTTGCCACCTTTTCTTCAAGCCAAACCCGAACACATTAGCAGCGCACGGCAATTTAAAAAAAAATTTCAGTAGTACATTAAATTCATTAGCTCTGTACAATGCAAGGCAATTTTTATGTATTTATGTAGTATACACTATACATATATTTTGTGATTAAATAACATTTCTAATCCTATGGAGTTAATCACAAGAGTCCCCCTTTACATCAGAGTCAAAAAAGTTGACACTCTTGGCTTACAATTGCAGTGAGCAACCGTGCTGGGTAGCCACAGTCTGGGCCAGGGGTGGACTGATAACTCTTGGGGCCTCCGGGCAACTGAAGATCATGGGACCCCCAGGTTTAAAGATGGCTGTCTCATGGGAGCCAACATGCAGTGTGGCAGAAGGAGTGTGGTGGGTATGATGGGGGTATGTACAGGAGAAGAGTGCGGAGGGGATGGTGGGGGTAGTATGTGTAGTAGAGGAGTGCGGAGGGGATGGTGGGGGTAGTATGTGTAGTAGAGGAGTGCGGAGGGGATGGTGGGGGTAGTATGTGTAGTAGAGGAGTGCGGAGGGGATGGTGGGGGTAGTATGTGTAGGAGAGGAGTGCGGAGGGGATGGTGGGGGTAGTATGTGTAGGAGAGGAGTGCGGAGAGGATGGTGGGGGTAGTATGTGTAGGAGAGGAATGCGGAGGGGATGGTTGGGGTAGTATGTGTAGGAGAGGAGTGCGGAGAGGATGGTGGGGGTAGTATGTGTAGGAGAGGAGTGCGGAGGGGATGGTGGGGGTAGTATGTGTATGAGAGGAGTGCGGAGAGGATGGTGGGGGTAGTATGTGTAGGAGAGGAGTGTGGAGAGGATGGTGGGGGTAGTATGTGTAGGGGAGAAGTGTGGAGGGGATGGTGGGGGTAGTATGTAAAGGAGAGAAGTGTGGAGGGGATGGTGGGGGTAGTATGTAAAAGGAGAGAAGTGCGGAGAGGATGGTGGGGGTAGTATGTGTAGGAGAGGAGTGCGGAGGGGATGGTGGGGGTAGTATGTGTAGGAGAGGAGTGCGGAGAGGATAGTGGGGGTAGTATGTGTAGGAGAGGAGTGCGGAGGGGATGGTGGGGGTAGTATGTGTAGGAGAGGAGTGCGGAGAGGATGGTGGGGGTAGTATGTGTAGGAGAGGAGTGCGGAGAGGATGGTGGGGGCAGTATGTGTAGGAGAGAAGTGTGGAGAGGATGGTGGGGGTAGTATGTAAAGGAGAGAAATGTGGAGGGGATGATGGGGGTAGTATGTAAAAGGAGAGAAGTGCGGAGAGGATGGTGGGGGTAGTATGTGTAGGAGAGGAGTGCGGAGGGGATGGTGGGGGTAGTATGTAAAGGAGAGAAGTGCGGAGAGGATGGTGGGGGTAGTATGTGTAGGAGAAGAGTGCGGAGGGGATGATGCCAGCTGGATGTATGAAGTGCCTGGATGGGGGGGGGGGGGGTGATGCACCTGGGGGAAGTTGGGGGCTGAGAAATAGTGATGTATATAAAAACAAAAGCTATTGTACTCATCCACTAATATTTACAACAGAACAAGAATGAAAACTCCCAGCCCCCAGCACTCTGTATGTACAGATGATGTGAAGGTAATGGATGACCATTCATATAACTCTGTGCTCTCCAGGCTCTGTACAATCAGAAGTTTACACTCTCCACACACACACAGGGTTAATGAGTAATAAAGGCGCATTATAAATGCGTCTTTATTACTTGTTTTATGTCTGAGGCTCAGAAGCTCTAAGTGCTGCATATACAACCCTCTCCTTTTGTGATCTACCGCTTCCTACCTGTTAAAAACAGACTTGTCATCCTGATGACTTCTTTTCTCCCTTTTTGATCTTATTGTTTTATTGGTTCCAACCAGTTGTTCTCTCTTGATGTTTTTATAATGATTTATAACCATCAAATTTTATTGTATTAATACTTGTACTGCATTTGCACTTTTTATATTTAATTTTTTATGTATAGTGCGTTTTTTATACACCAATACATACCACAAATAAATTAATTTTAGTGTATTAACACCCCTCCCCCGTTTTTCTCCCCTCCTCCCCGCCGCCCCCCAATCCCCGTCCCTCCTCCTTTTTTATCTAATTATATTGCTTTTTTATACTCCCACCTCACCTCCCGGACATCTACTTTTTTATATATAGTTTTTTAGTCTCCACATATGGATCTACTTAAAGACATAGAAACATACAGACACAATGTACTTGAGGATATATATGCTACCTTACCCAACCCCATTTTTTCCCTTGATATTAAGCTAACTGGGACCACTAGATACACTTTATGTGGAAAATTTAAACATCTGGAAAGAGTTATCAAACAAGCCAACCAACAATGGTGGGATAAATTCTTTCTTGAGAAATACATAACAACTAAAATCTCACCCAGAGGTCTTAGAGTTACGAAAGAATGCCCTTTTCTCAATAACTCTAGCAAAAAAGAATGGGAAAATTTCTCAGAATTTTGCACATCCAAATGGATGGAGATCCTCATAGAACACAGATCACACCTTTTCCAAAAATTAAAAACTGAGGCTTCCATTTTGGTTACCTCTATTATTGATCAAGGTGTCACCATCCTATCCTCCTGGCTTGTGGTTTTAAAGAAAAACACCAAATCGGATGAGGATCTGATGATAAAAACCAAATTGGGAAAATTTAAGAGGGATCTGGATGATTTCAATCAGAATCAAATTTTTGATTGGAAACAGAAACTCTCTCCCACCAATATCAATACTCATCAACATCACTACACGCATCCTTACCCCCCTCCCCTCATACCACACACGAGACCCACTCATACTGCTTCTTTACCTCCACCCACTCCCCCACTCTCAGCCTCCCGTCCGCCTGCACTACCTGCTCCACCTTTACCTTCCCCACCTCACCCGCCCCCCCCTCATGCAAATCAAAATTATTCGAAAAAATCCTAAACCAGTTGCTTTTCTCTCTCCCAGACGTTTGGAAGAAAAAAACCAAAGAACTAAATTTAACTCACTCCTCACGGACCTCAATAACTTCTATAACAGACCTCCTTATGCCAGAAGAGACCAGATAGCTTCTGTTAGTATGGACATTACTACTCCTCCTGTCACCTTACATATTTCGCCAGAGGGAGAAAAACCCATTCCCATTTCCCTCCCCACGGATGCTCTTTCAGCTGCTGTTTGCAGCAAGGGCAGATCTAAACTTCCTTCCTCTGTAGACTCACTACACCCTCATGAACATCACTCACTCAACTCTTTACTCTCCATTTCTCATTTACCCTTGTCCACTCCTTCTTTTTTAGTACCCAGTCCTCCTCGAGCCAACCGGAAAAGAAAAATCTTTAACTTATCATCCCTCCAACTCTCTGCTGCAGACACCAGCTTACTCAGCAGAGGCCTAAATTTTGCACCAGTCAACAAGCCCAATCCATTTCTCCTTTTCAAGGACTTAAACAGATACATCTGTAACCTGACTCTCAAAAGATTCTTTCATGCCAAAAAAGACAAACAAGTTACTGCCGTTACTGGTCATCTATCCTCACCCTCACCAGTTAATTCCTTTGAATTTGATGGCGAAATCATCAATGGCCTACTACCAGACACTGAAGATGATGACACCATCAGCCTCTTCACGCAACATTTTGCCACCTCTCCCCCCATCATCCAACACTCCTCTTACAAACCCAAATCAGTATTTTATCCTGCCCAATCAAAAGGCTCGTACCTAGAAAGTTTCTACAGGGTAGTATACGCAGATTTTCTGCGACTCTGCCAAACATCCTCCACCATCTCACCTTACCAACACAACCTCTCTGTCCTGGAATCCCGTGCCTTAGACTCCCTTATACACTCCACAGATATCATTATTAAATCTGCTGATAAAGGGGGAGGCATAGTTCTGCAGAACAAGTCAGACTATGTCCGTGAAGCGCAAAGACTGCTATCTGACACTACCACCTACAAAAAACTTCTAAAAGACCCCACCACTGAATTTGCTGCCGAGGTCAACATTCTTATAAAATCAGCTCTTAATCATGGAGTGATTAATAAAACCGAAGCCTCCTTTTTTAATAAAAGTTTTTACCAAATCCCTTATTTTTATCATTTACCGAAAATGCATAAAAACCTCACTTCTCCCCCTCTCAGGCCGATCGTAGCCGCTATGGACAGTGTCACTACTGGTTTCAGCCAATACATTGACTCATACCTCCAACCCATAGTTCAGCAATTACCATCCTATATTAGAGACGGAGCCCACTTATTGGAATTACTTGAACCCCATAGGTGGGAACCGTCCTATATGTGGCTATCACTTGATGTCACATCCTTGTACACCTCTATTCCGCACTCTTTTGGTCTGTTAGCGTTAGAATATTTTCTGGCACAGGAGCCCCTTATCAATCCTAGACAAGCCACATTCATTTTAGAAGCAACACATTTTTGCTTGACTCACAACTATTTTGATTTCAATGGTGAGTTCTTCCTGCAGACCCAAGGGACTGCAATGGGAGCTAATTTCGCACCTTCCTATGCCAACTTGGCCATGGGCTATTGGGAAAGAAATTTCATCTCACAAAATAACCCCTACTCTCCCAATTAAATTTTTTTTGGTCGGTACATTGACGACCTCATTGTAATCTGGGATGGCCCACCTGACCTAATTACTTCCTTTGTCAGACACTGCAATGACAATCCTTATGGCCTAGGTTTTACTCATGTCTCTGACCAAAATAGTTTGCCCTTTCTAGATTTAGAACTAAGCCACCATGAGGAACTAATTATCGCAAAAAACTATACCAAACCTACGGCTGGCAACTCTTTTCTTCATTTCAACAGCTGTCATTATCCAAAATGGACGAAAAACATACCCAAGGGGCAATTTTGCCGTTTACGAAAAATTGCACTCTCGACGCTGATTATAACACACTCAGTATTGCACTTAAAACAAAATTTGCCGATAAAAAATACCCTAAAGCTCTAGTGGACCAAGCCTGTGATCACTATGCAAAAGGAAAACCTGAAAAAGTCCAAAAAAACCCTATTGACCATTCCACGCGATTCATCACTACTTTTCATTATCAATATAAAAAAATGGAGAACATCCTCCATAGACATTGGAACATCCTACTACAGGATCCTCTTCTCAAAACCACCCTCCCACCCAAACCGGGAGTAACTTATCGCAAAGCTCCTAACCTTAAAAATAAAATTGCTCCTAGCAAATTTAAAACTGACTCTATTACTGCTACACCCATTATCCTTATCCCTCTGGTAGGAATGTATAGGTGCAATAAAGCCCGCTGTAAGACCTGCTCTTTTGTCCAACACGGCAAAAAATCTTTTCACACTAAAGGTAAAACCTACCAGCTTGACCATTTTTACAATTGTTCCTCCAATTTTGTCGTATATGGCCTAACCTGTCCCTGTGGACTGATCTATGTTGGCCGAACCATCTGCCCCTTAAGACAGCATTTCGGCCAAAACCGACGTCTGATAGAGGGTGGCAAGGATATGCACAGCGTCCCACGACACTTTGCAGAACACCACCAAAAATCGACTACCGGTCTAAGTGTTTGGATCATAGAACAGATCCCAAATACTATAACCGATGCCGAACGATTCAAAAAATTATGTGCCCGCGAGACATTTTGGATATATACCCTTGATGTGCTCTCGTCTGGTGGCCTGAATGAGGGCATCGAAATAGCCACCGTTCTATAGCTACCTCATGCCGATTATTATTATATATATAAAAATACCAAAATTACTGGTGATGCTGTTTATCCTGTTGCTGTTCCTTTTTGTTGTTTTGCTTATTTTCTCTGTTGCATAACTTGTACATGTGTGTATGTGCGGACATACACGCGTGTATATACAACAACCCTCTACTGCTTGTAAATAGTATTGGTACTTGTTGTCTCTACATATATTTTATAGTAATACTTTTTCTTTCAATCCTCATCACAGGTTTTTAATCTATCTGTATGCATATATGGGGGTGGAGGGCTTTCCGCTCAGTAAGTATATAGACTACAGATCCCCCGCCCCCCCCTTCCAGGTAACAACCCCCGTAAAAAACAACCCCCTAACCCGCCCCCCTTTTTCTTATTCCTGTCCTCTTCCTCTTTTGTATATATGTACGTGTATGTATATATATATGTATATAGATATAATTTTTTCTCCCCTTTTCCCCCCCTTTTTCATGACTTTCTTACTACTCCGTTAGATATTATTGATTTCATATTAAGATACATTTTTAAGACCATTTCCCTATCAGTTACCTAATAAGCAGTAAAACACTCTGCTTTTCCTTTACTCTACTACTATATAATTCCATCTAATAGGACTACCCATTTAAACATTTCTCCTTCTTATTTTTTCCCCAAAACGCCCCCCTCACCTCCCCTTTCACCCCACCCCCCCTCTCCCATTAATTTTTCTTTCCCTTCCTTCTTTCCTTCCTTTCCTTCTCTGTGCCCTCAGTCTATCTTCCAAACCCCCTTCCCCCCCCCCCTAAAATAACCGCCTTTTCCTTCCCC
Organism: Rana muscosa; assembly: GCA_029206835.1. Classification (NCBI taxonomy): domain Eukaryota; kingdom Metazoa; phylum Chordata; class Amphibia; order Anura; family Ranidae; genus Rana; species Rana muscosa. The sequence continues at coordinate 19,467,855 of JARGYO010005626.1, forward strand.
CCACCCTCCCCCTTCCCGATCTTAATTTAGTATTACCAATTTGCTCTGATGTTTTCCTCTTACTATATACTGTATACATATATTTTAAGTACACACATACCGCTTGTATGCTGCTAAACACAACTATAATGATAATAATAATTACGCCTATTGTTGTTAACAGATGCCATTTATGATTCATATATATTTTTATTATTCATCCTTAATATGCTATTGTTATTCTCTATGTACTTGTATTGCTTGTTTTTCATGTATTATGGTTTTATATATACTCTATGTTTCTGTATGCTCCATTGCTGACAGTCCTTGTTAGTATTCATACTGGCCCCGCCCCCATCGTTTGATTCGTCAGCCTATATAAATTACACATCTATCTCCCAACACACTCAATGCTTGAAAAAGGAGTGCCGTTGTTCTAAACATCTACAACGAGCCCGCTCGGAAACGCGTCACATGTCTATGACGTCACAGCCCGGCGCTGTGTACTGTTATGCTGCCCAAGTCCTGCTCAAGCCTCGCTTTGAACCAGATCACATGGTCGCGCTCCTCCATCCACCAGGAAGTGCAGTGAGCACTCGCGACCTCAGCACAACACTGCCAGCCATCCGGGTTTAGATGTCCTCCCTCCCTATCTCTGTGTTTGGAACCACAGACTGAAACAAAAAACGGCTCTGTTTTTAATCACTCTGCTTTTAAACTAACTCCAGTCTGCTGTGGCAACGAAAGATCCGTCCAGAAGGAAATCCTCCTGTTTGCTTGCCATCACCGGTCTCCCTGACAGGATTCTTTGTGATGACAGCCCTATGGACCCTCTGCGATAGGGTGACCACATCTCTAAACTGCCATTCAGGGACACCCCCCCCCCCCCCCCCCGAAAATATGATTTTTGACATTTCTTTTCCCGATTTTTGGGGCAGGGGCGTATGAAATCAGCGGACCCTTGTGCAAGATTTAAAAGTGGGCCCTAGGCATCAACAGGAACAACAATATGGCGCGCAAAGCGTGTCGTGGTGAACGGTGGACAGGTCTTAAATTGTGCCAAATATTGGCTTAAAGGGGGTGTTGTTAAAGAGAGTCTGAGATGACTTGTATAGTGCAGAATGTGGTAATGTTAAATAGGGAATGCAGAGTGTATGGCGGGGGGTAATATGTACAGGAGAGGAGTGCGGAGTGTATGGTGGGGGGTAATATGTACAGGAGAGGAGTGCGGAGTGTATGGTGGGGGGTAATATGTACAGGAGAGGAGTGTGGAGTGTATGGCGGGGGGTAATATGTACAGGAGAGGAGTGCGGAGTGTATGGTGGGGGGTAATATGTACAGAGAGAGGAGTGCAAAATGTATGGCGGGGGGTAATATGTACAGGAGAGGAGTGCGGAGTGTATGGCGGTGGGTAATATGTACAGGAGAGGAGTGCGGAGTGTATGGCGGGGGGGTAATATGTACAGGAGAGGAGTGCGGAGTGTATGGCGGGGGGTAGTTAGTGGAGAGAGGAGGAAGAGGAGTGCAATACCACCTCCTGATAGTCTGTCAGCCACTGCTATACCACTTTGGTGGTGGGGCACTCCGAAGGATGTAAAGGGGCACTCTGGAGAAAGTAAAGGGGCACTCTGGAGGCACTAAGGGGGCACCCTAGAGGTTGTAAGGGGGATTTAAGGGGGCAGTCTGGCGGTACTAACTTAGTCAGAGCCCCCTTACATCCTCCAGGGTGCCCCCTTAGTGCCTCCTTACATCCTCTGGAGTGCCCCCTTACATCCCCCTCCAGAGTGCCCCCTTAGTACTACTGTACTAAGGGGCACTCTGGAGAAAGTAAAGGGGCACTCTGGAGAAAGTAAGGGGAGGAAGTAAGGGAGCACTCTGGAGGCACACAGATAGTACCTCCAGAGTGCCCCACTGCAGAGAGTCATGAGGAGTGATGGCCATTAATCCATGCCAGGTGAATGTTAGGAAAAGCAGAGCACACCACCCACCTCATGGCTGCCCTATTCCACTACTGCTTGCTCACTCCCTGCCTAAGCCCTGTAGAGCCTGCAGAGTGGTCAGAGGGGCCGCAGAGTAGTCAGAGGGGCAGTGGCATGGACAGGAGGACCGTGGGATGGACAGGGGGGCCGTGGGATGGACAGGGGGGCCGTGGGATGGACAGGGGGGACCGTGGGATGGACAGGGGGGACCGTGGGATGGACAGGGGGGACCGTGGGATGGACAGGGGGGACCGTAGGATGGACAGGGGGACCGTGGGATGGACAGGGGGACCGTGGGATGGACAGGGGGGACACGGAGGAAGAACGGAGGGAGACAGCAGAATGGAGGGGGACACGGAGGAAGAACGGAGAGGGACAGCAGAACGGAGGGGGACAGCAGAACGGAGGGGGACAGGACAGCTGAACAGAGGGGGACACGGAGGAAAAACGGAGGGGGACAGCAGCAGAACGGAGGGGGGGACAGCAGCAGAACGGAGGGGGGGGGGGGGACAGCAGCAGAAAGGAGGGGGACAAAGTGTGAGTATAACACAGACAGTACAGTGAGTACACTAACCTGTCCTGGTCCTGGAAGTCAGACTGGCTGCTGGCAATGACTGCAAACTTGTGGACCTCAACGTGGGCGGGAGGAGCAGGAGTCTGGCTGGAGGAGGGCTTGGACGAGGCTCTGGCTGGCTGGCTGCACAGGAGAGTGGCTCTGTCTGGTCACTGGCATCAGGTCAGCCGCATCACTCACTCTCTGTGCTATCTCTGGTCGGTCGACTCGTCACTGGAGGAGGAGGACTAGTCTGGACGACGAGGCTCGCTCAGGCTGGGCTGGCTGTGCACAGGTGAGTGTGTGAGTGGCTCTCTCTGAGTGGTCACCGTCCCTGGCGTGAGCGTCACGGTCACTCACTCTGTGCTGGCTCTGGACTGGCTGGTGGATGCGGAGGGGAGGGAGGCGCGCGCGCTGGCTGCTCTCAGACTCAGCGTAGTGTGCGCCGGGCGGGTGCACTCACTGCCCACACTGACAGGCCCCAGCTCAGCTGACGTCACTGGTTGCTAGATGCGGAGCGGCCCCTACCCTAGCAACCAGACTGGCAGTGGCAGCCGCAGCCTGTGTTTATGTTATCATCGATCAGTGTGATAAAATTTATAAGGTGGTGGGGGTGGCGGACAGGCGGAGCGGACTGGTCACTGGTTTTTTTCATTTGTTTTCATTCCGGGATGACTGTATTGTCCCGGAATGAGCTGCCCGGGACACGGGACAAAAATCTCCAATCAGGGACGATCCCGGGCAATCCGGGACACGTGGGCACCCTACTCTGCGACCTGTAGTCCATCCACTCTTCTGCCCAGCTGAACGCAACTGCTTCATCTTTAATGTGAGTGAACATTGCTACCAATAAATGTTGTTTTGATTTCTATCTAAGAGGGCCCCTCTCCTTGTTTTTACACAGGGTTAATGAATGATCATAAATTACTTCACATTATCTGGACTGAGGATGGGGATGTTTGTATAGACAGAGGTGTGAGGCTTGGAAGATATGGTCAGACACACTCCTGATCCTCCTGTCCCCTTAACCCTTCACAGTAACTCCTGCCAAACAAATCCTGTCAGATTTCCACCCAGGAGACTCAGACAAAAACTCTCTCAGCTCACCTCTTCCCTGCATGTAGTGTGAGCAGCAGCGCCAGTCCGACATGATCTACTCCTCCCGACATGATCTCCTCTCTCCTCTCCTCCTCAGCTCCGCCTCCCGGGTAAGCACACCGCGTGTGATTGGAGGGGGGGGGGGGGAGTTGGTCACTGAGAGAGACCCTGCAGGAGCCTGGAGGGGGGGGGGGGAGACAGGATAGAATAAGCTTAAGATTCTAACAATTACCCCAGCACAGTGTTTTTATGGAGAAGCAGTGACACTGCTGCTGTCTCCACAGTGACACATATGTTAATGGAGCTCCCCCTGACTGATGGTTTGTCCGAGTTTCAGAGAGTCTGAAAACTGGGCAGATGATTCAGAACCCGGACTGTCCGGGTGAATCCCGTACAGGTGGCAACCCTACAGGGAGTGCAGGGATCGGGGAGCAGCTGCAGGATTGGGAACATGTTAAATGTTCCACCCTGAAAACAGTATGATATGACTTTTATGTAATGTAGTAAAATACTACGGCTAAAAGTGTGTATTTTTCTTTAGGAGAACTTTATTACCCTTTTGACACTACATTCCAACACAAGCAGGGAAAAAGAAAAAGGGCAGGTTGCATAAATTGTTAGCATGACATTAAAGAGGAACTTCAGTCTGCTCACATAATTTGTAATAAAAACATCTTTGCCATTCTGAAGCTTCCCTCAAACCACTTTGCAAATATTATTTTATATAATGTGATTCTGTCCTTGCCAAATATGCTGCAGAAATCTCCCTCCACTAAGTCTGGCTGCAGTCATTTAAACTGTGGGCAGGTGAAGCTGCTGCCTGTTCACTTCCTGGATTGGCACAGCTCCAGCTCTGCAGCCCTGCAGCTTTCATTGGACCTCTTATGATTCATCCCCCTCCCTTCCTTGCAAACTCTCACAAGAGTGAGAGAAAAAGCTGTGCATGATGTCATAAGCCTAGGCTTTTTACCAGACAAGAAACAGGAAGTGGGCTGTATAAGGTATTTACTGGCAGAAAAAAAATGTTTTACTATCCAAAGTTAAAACAACAAGGGCAGAAGATTTAATAGATGGAAAGTTGAAAAAACGACTGAAGGTCCGCTGTAAGATAAAATCAAGCCTAGTTGATAAGGGCACAGATTAGCACAAGGGCAGTGGAGACCAGATCCAGACCCACCCATGTCCTTTATAATAGTGATCTATTGCTGGCTGCAATCATTCAGCAATAGACCGCTATAGCAGGGATTTATTGCTGCAGGGAGAAGTTGGACAGAACTAGAACAGCTCTATCCTGGACTCTGTACTGAATAGGTATTACCTGACATTACTTAGTAAATTAACTAGACTGCAGATGATCACTAGGGATGAGCCAAACACCCCCCGGGTTCGGTTCGCAGCAGAACATGCAAAAAATTAGCTTGAACACGCGAACACCGTTAAAGTCTATAGGACACGAACGTGAAAAATCAAAAGTGCTAATTTTAAAGGTTAATATGCAAGTTATTGTCATAAAAAGTGTTTGGAGACCCGGGTCCTGCCCCAGGGGACATGTATCAATGCAAAACAAAGTTTTAAAAACTGAAATTTTTTCGGGAGCAGTGATTTTAATAATGCTTAAAGTGAAACAACAAAAGTGAAATATTCCTTTAAATTTTGTACCTGGGAGTGTCTATAGTATGCCTGTAAAGTGGCGCATTTTTCCCGTGTTTAGAAAAGTCCCTGCGCAAAATGACATTTCTAAAGGAAAAAAAGTCATTTAAAACAGCTTGCGGCTATAATGAATTGTCAGGTCCCGGGAATACAGATGAAAGTCATTGAAAAAAACGGCATGGGTTCCCCCCCAGTCCATTACCAGGCCCTTTGGGTCTGGTATGAATATTAAGGGGAACCCCGAACCAAAATTTTAAAAAAAAATTGCGTGGGGGTCCCTTCAAATTCCAAATTTACAGGCATACTATACACCCCCTAGGTACAAAATTTAAAGGAATATTTCACTTTTATTGTTTCACTTTAAGCATTATTAAAATCACTGCTCCTGAAAAAACTGCAGTTTTTAAAACTTTTTTTGCATTGATACATGTCCCCTGGGGCAGGACCCGGGTCCCCAAACACTTTTTATGACAATACCATGCATATAAGCCTTTAAAATTAGCACTTTTGATTTCTCCTATAGACTTTTAAAGGGTATTCCGCGTCTTTCGAATTTGCCGCGAACACCCCAATTGTTCGCTATTCGGCAAACATCCGATGTTCGAGTCGAACTTACGTTCAACTCGAACACTGGGCTCATCCCTAATGATCACAGAATGCATTCCATTTACTTTCACTTTCCTTTAAAGCAATATGTAAAAGCATCAGAAGCCCAGCAGCTGATCATTTAAGATTCTGGGCTTAGTGCTGTTTTCTAGCGGTCACAGACAGCCAACAGTTCAAGCTTGTATCCCTGTTTGGGCACACAGCAGAAACTAAGACTGGGTGTCATTTTAGAAAAGGGCCTCCTGAAAGCTTATTTAAAGCTACAGCTTGTACTCCCATTAAGATCATTGTTAAACACTCCCAGACTGAAAGTGAAGGGTGCTTTATGGGATTAGCCTTCACACTGGTCAGTGGCATATACGTATACCATCTGTGTTTCAGTTTATATACCATTATACATCTAATGGTAGTCTGCAAAAACTTGCTAGTGTAGATATTTAATCTATGCAAGGAATAAGCCCAGTTGCAACCAGCCCTGCAGCCTGAACTAAAGCCCATCCATCAATTCCAGAGCTGTGGTCACAGAGGTGGCTGAGGAGGGTAGTACAAAGAAAGGCAGCGTCCTGGTCCAGAAAAGGAGAGTAGGAAAACTGTATTTCTTATAGACTGCCTTATGAGGAGGGGATGAACAGTAAGTGAAAAAGGAGGGCTGCAAGGAACACACATGAGCTGCTGCTGGCAAGAGAGAAGACACGGGCAGCTCTTGCAGTGGAAAGCTCACCCAAACTGCCAGTTGGGGAGAAGACCCAGACTGCTGCTGGGCTGTTACTGTGCAAGTTGGGAGCCTGTGTATAGAGCTATTAAGAAACTGTTGATGTGACCTTTTCTGAGCTTCCTGTGTGAGGACTTAGCTGCTGTGATCCTTTGGTGGAACCTATGTGTCATATGTTGGATCTAGTGAGAGACTGAGGCTGTCATCCGGGACTGGCTACAACTGTGTGTTTCTTGCCTTTGTGGGACTGCCAAACACCCAGAGCCCAGCTACAGTAGTGAGAGTCCTCTTGGCTACTAACTTTCTCAGTTGGTATTCCTTGAACCATTTCTTTGGGAGCAACTCAAGTTCTATTTAGGATTACAAAAGACTCTGAACTACGTCCACCTTGTCGTTCCTCGGCCTTCCCAAAAGAGGTATAGCGCTCCCTGACATTCATGCACCCATGAAAGATTAGAGGCCAGACTGGAGAACACTTTTGCCCCCATGCCTCTGGTGTTGGTGCCTTGTCTAGCTCCCGAACATATTCCCCCCTACTTTAATGGACCACCCTCTCATAGGCCCTACCACACCCTGGGCCCTATGACTGCAATCTGTCTCAACCCCAAGTTTCCTCCTGGGATGTATTAACAGTCTCTTTCCAGTATCTGGCCCTATCAGGGGATACTGGCCTAACATCTTTTTCAAAACAGTAAACTGTTGAGCCATGAATCACTTGGCTCTCTAATGCAAAGACTATCATTCAACATTTGGTTTCTACTATATGCTTTCGTTAAGTGATCAGTTACCGAAAGCTAAAAAGGCGTGCCTATCCTGGGAAAAAGACTTGATTCTAGACTTATCCAAGTAGTACTGGGAACTCATCTATGCTTTCGCCCATAAAGGCTCAGTGAACCTCATGGTCCATGAAAATGGCTACAAGATACGATTGCACTGGTACAGAACCCAAGTGAAGATCCACAACTAGGAACTAGGTATGCTAATACATATCTGGTGGGCCTGTCACATCCTCCAACCATTCTGGATCAAAGTCCACCGTATAATCTTCCCAGTCACTACATACACTTTAGATTTCACTCCAGCCCAATTCTTTCTGCATACCACTTCTTACCCCAGTAGATCGTAGATCGAATTATTGATGATGCACATGATAAAGGCAGGCAAGTCTGTGTTCCAGTGTTTTGGAGCTCCACTCAAGCCCTGACCATCCAGAAATGTTATTTCAGACTTCACAAAATAGTAGAGATGTTATCACAGGACAACCCTTCAATTCACAAAGATCTGGTCTTGCTGGCTTCACTACCAAACTATCATGGAATATGTCTGACCTATGGATAATTCACACTTGGGCATACACCCTTAGAGCAAGAGAGGAAGTTGGAGGAGATGGACACCTACACCCCACAGGGGCATTCCCCTTAACTTATCCTTACCTCATCTCCTCAGATCCTGCCTAAACCTAACTTAACCTCCCTATTTTTCTTCTTCTCTTTTCTTGCTTATTTCTTAGAGCTCTCTCATCTTCTACCCTTCTTCTTCCCATTTTCATTTTCCACATCTTCTTTCCTTGACTTTAGCACTTCTCCGTCCATAACCCCCTTAGCAGGGTTACTGACTGACTGTCAGTCCCCCCACATACAGTCCCTTTCCTGAATGACATGCACTATTAAATCCCCCCATGAGCTATCTTTCCTGTAGCATCCGAAATTCGTCTCATTACACACTGTTTGTTACTTTGGGCAACCATTACTATTTTTGAAGTACATGTTGTAAATACTTGACAAATGTGTCTTTATATGCCTTATACATGCAGGCTTGTACATATTTGTTTTTACTTATGGCATGTTCTGATGAAAAGTATTTCCAAAAGTCCTTCTTTCTAGAAGAGTAGAAAAACGTTGCCTGGTCTGATGAGTCTCAATTTCAGCTGCGACATTCAGATGGCGCAAACATGAAAGCATGAATCCATCCTGCCTTGTATCAACAGTCCTGGCTGGTGGTGTAATGGTGTGGGGGATATTTTCTTGGCACACCTTGAGCTTCTTAACCACTTCCATACAGGGCTTTTTATACCACTTCAATACCGGGCCTATTCTGGCACTTCTCTCCTACAAATCATCATTCTTTTGCTAGAAAATTACTCAGAACCCCGAAACATTATATATATGTTTTTTTTAGCAGACACCCTAGGATAATAAAATGACGGTCGTTGCAACTTTTTATCTTGCACGGTATTTGCGCAATAATTTTTCAAACACCTTTTTTGAGGGAAAAAAATGGTTTCATGAATTAAAAAATAAAAACACAGTAATGTTAGCCCAATTTTTTTGTAAAATATGAAATCTTATGTTACGCCGAGTAAAAAGATACCTAGTATGTCACGCTTTAAAATTGCGCACACTCATGGAATGGCGCCAAACTTCGGTACTTAAAAATCTCCATAGGCGACGCTTTGAAAATTTTTACAGGTTACCAGGTTAGAGTTACAGAGGAGATCTAGTGCTAGAATTGCTGCACGCGCTCTAACGCACGCGGCGATACCTCACATGTGTGGTTTGAACGGCGTTTACATATGCGGGCGGGACTTACGTGTGTGTTCGCTTCTAAGCGCAAGCTATTGGGGACGGGCGTTTTAAAAAAAAAATATTTTTATTTTTTTTTTACTTATTTTTTTTTTTATTTTTACTATTTTTTTTACACTTTTTTTTTGATCACTTTTATTCCTATTACAAGGAATGTAAACATCCCTTGTAATAGGAATGTGTGTGACAGGTCCTCTTTATGGAGAGATGCGGGGTCAATAAGACCCCACATCTCTCCTACAGGCTGGAAAGCATGAGATCAGTGAATTTTTTTTCACCGATCTCATACTTACTAGCCGCAATGGCGGCTTTGTTTACATTTGAGGACCCGGGCGTGACGTCATCACATCGCGCCCGGGTCCTCCGACGATCATAGAGATGACTGGTGACCATCTGGTCACCAGTCATCTCTATGCTCATCACGTGACCCACCAACGGCGCCGATGATTCTCTCCGGGTCCCCGATCGCACGGGAGAGCCCGGAGAAGCACCGGATGGCGGCGGGAGGGGGGGATGTCCCCTCCCACCGCCTATAAGAACGATCAAGCGGCGGAACCGCTGCTGTGATCATTCTTATTGTGCGCAGGATCGCCGGCTGCAAACAAGGATATCTGAATGATGCCTCTAGCTGCAGGCATCATTCAGATATCCCCCCTCAAACCCAGGACGTCATATGACGTCCACCCGGAGGGAGAGGGGGTTCCTGCCGGCGTCATTCTGCTATGGCCCGGTATGGAAGGGGTTAATACCAATTGAGCATTGTTTAAATGTCACTGTCTACCTGAGTTTTTTTGCTGACCATGTCCATCCCTTTATGACTAAAGTGTACCCATCTTCTGATGGCTACTTCCAGCAGGATAATGCACCATGTCACAAATCTCAAATCATCGCAAACTGGTTTATTGAACATGACAATGAGTTCACTGTACTCCAATGGTCTCCACAGTCACCAGATCTCAATCCAATATAGCACCATTGGGATTTGGTGGAATATGGGAGATTTGCATCATGGATGTGCAACCGACAAATCTGAGGCAACTGTGTGATGCTATCATGTCAAAATGGACCAAAATATCTGAGGAATGTTTCCAATACCTTGTTAAATCTATGGCACAAAGAATTAACACAGTTCTGAAGGCAAACGGGGGTCCAACCCAGTACTAGCAAGGTGTACCTAATAAAGTGGCCGGTCATTGTATATCTATGTACAAATAAGAAACACAAAATGTCAACCCGCATTGCAATTTTCCCCCTTTGTACAGAAGTGAGTCTGCCACAATTGTGGGTAACCGCAAATTATACAACGTTTAAGGTGTTCTCCAATGTAAATCCATGCAGTGCTTATCAGATCTCACCTTGATTAACTGTGGCAGAAAATCGTTTGAGATGTAATAACAGTAATAATCTATGAAGTGCTTAATAAGGTCTCTTCTCAATAAAGTGTAAAGCCCTGTACACACGATCGGTTAACCTATGGATTTTCGTCCGATGGATTTGACCATCGGAAATCCGATGAAACTGTTTTTCATCAGTCTTGGCCACACACCATCAGTTTAAAAACCGACGGCAAGAAAACGACAGCACGTACAAAACGTACGACGCGCTATAAAAGGGCCAAACAAATCTAATGGCGCCACCCCTTGGGCTGCTTTTGCTGATTTCGTGTTACCGCGTGTTAGTAAAAGTTTGGTGAGAGCCGATTCGCGCTTTTCAGTCTCCGTGCTTTGCAGATCGTTTCCTGGTGTTCAGTTTGTGCTTGTGGGTTTGTATTTGTGATTCAGTGCGTGCAGTCAGGTCGTTACTGCCTTGCAGTGCCTTCTTGGCCGTTCGTTTACTGTTTTTCAGGTCGTTCTTCTCAGGCCTTGCTGTTCCACGGTGCGTTCTGTTTGAGTGCGTTCTGACCAGCCGACCGGTTTAAAACCATGTTTGAAGTGCGTTCTCGTTCTCGAGCTCGTGCTGGCTTTGGGCTTGGTGTTGCAGTTAACACTGTAACCCGAGTTCAGTCTGTGAACAGGGTGAGGAGGAGTTCATGGACTAAGAATTGGTTGCTCCAGCGGGACCAATTCTCTCATCTGCCTCTCCTGCGGGAAATCCATGAGAATAATCCTGATGATTTCAGGAATTATCTCAGGATGACGGACCCCGTATTTCACCGTCTGTTGGATTTGCTGTCCCCCTATATCACGAGGCAGGACACTGTGATGCGCCAGGCCATCACTGCCGAGCAGAGGCTTATTGCCACGCTTATTGCCACGTTGAGATACCTGGCGACTGGGAGAAGCTTGCAGGACCTCCTCAAGTTCTCAACAGGCATCTCCCCCCAGGCTCTCGGGATCATTATCCCTGAGACGTGTTCGGCCATCATTCAGGTCCTGCAGAAGGACTATATGAAGGTAATTTTGCTCCTTTGACCTCACATTATATGTTTTGATTGTTTTTGAATCTTCTTATTTTTTCCCTCCTAACCCAAATTTGCCTGTTTGTAATATCCTGGTAATGTCCCCATTTTCCCCATGCATTTTTTTACCTGTAAAGGCCTTTTTGGGCCCTACATGCCTATTTCCCTTCACTAACCTCTCCAGCATGCTATCGTGGGCGCAAACCCAGCTAGCCTTCTATTTTCCTTTTCCTTTTTTTGGGGTCATTGCCCGCGTAGTTTGACAACCCTCCCTCCCCCCCCCTAAAGATGTAAAGAATTTTTTAGTTCTCAATCAAGCTCAGCAGAGTGGTAGAGCCTTTTTTTGGATCCCCCACAATCACCTTAGGCCCCCCCCTTAGATTATTTTAGAATGTCCACTCTGCGGGGGTGAGGCATCTGCTAGGTGGGCCTTTGTTTATTGGTAGGAAATACTCCCCTAAATAATAATGTTAGAATGATGTTGGTCAACAATGTTTTTGTGTGTAATCTGCTTGCACTGTAAACATAAACCGTACTAATGTCTTCTTTTTGTTTGACTCCACAGTTCCCTAGCACACCACAGGAATGGCTGACTGTGGCCTCCCAATTTGCCCAGCGGTGGGATTTCCCCAACTGCGGAGGGGCAATTGATGGGAAGCACGTCCACATAGTGCCGCCACCCCATTCGGGGTCATACTATTTTAACTATAAAGGTTTTAATAGCATAGTGTTAATGGCGGTGGTGTCGGCACGGTACGAGTTCCTGTATGTGGACGTGGGGAAGAACGGCCGGATGTCCGATGGCGGAGTATTCGCTGAGACGGAGTTCGCTCACCGTCTGCAGGCTAGGGGTCTTGCACTGCCTCCAGATGCAGAGAACGTGGAAGGGCTACCGTTCGTTTTCATTGCGGATGAAGCTTTTGGACTAGGACCACACCTCATGCGGCCGTTTCCCCAACGCACCCTCACCCCGGAGAGGAGGGTTTTTAATTACCGGCTGGCCAGAGCCCGGAGAGTTGTGGAGAATGCCTTCGGGATAATGGCCAGCCGGTTCCGCCTGTTTCAGACAGCTATAAATTTGGCGGATTATAAACTCAACAACATTGTGTACTGCTGCTGCTTGTTGCACAATTTTTTAAGAAAATTCTCCACAAATTATGTGTCATCAGTTGGGTCTGAGGCTGGTCCCTCTGAACTGATAAATCTGACCGGCCTCAGCACTGCCCGTACTGGCTTGGCCCCCCAAAGTGCCCGTGAAGTACGTCAGAAATACGTAGAGTACTTCACGGGTAGGGGGGCCATCGCAATGCCAGACCACATCTGACCTTTGATGTTACCTTTTTTAAATAAACAAAAATATTTGATTTACTACAAACTTGTGTTGTCATTCTTTTATTTGTGGTTTATGTGTCTCCCAGGTTCTAGTAGTGCCAAGTGTATTTCTCCTTAGTAAATAGCCTCCAATCTCAGAGGTAAAAACACTCATTTTGCATCTTCAGAACTGCTATTGAGCATAGAAACAACAAGGCACACCTTTTTTCGACTTCCCCAATGTTTTTATTGATTGCAACACAGTTGTGTTTTTTTTTTTTTTATATTTTTTTTGGTGTTTTGTGTGGCTTTTTTAGCAGAAACATGCATGGGTCAAAAGCCACATTTTTTTTCATTAAAAAGTAATAAAATAACACAGTGAAAAATACAAACAGGAGATGGGGTGATGTTACCCCTGATCCATCCCAAATGTGAAGAACCACACTTTATTTTTGGGGCTCAAATGGGTATCTTCAACATGATCCCATGGCTAGGGTAAACATGTGTTATCTGCCATCATGGGGGATCAATGGACGTGCTTTGGGGGTGAAAACCCTTCCTCTCCCCTACTTGAGGAGGGAGGAAGAGGTTGCACCCCCAAAACAGGGACATAGATATCCTGTGACGGCAGATAGCACATGTTGAGTCTTCAGTGTGTGCATCCTCACATTTGGGCTGGTGGAAATCCCATAGAAAAATTCCAACACATAACAAAACACACAAAAAGGGGGGGGGTCACACTATTCTCCCCAAAATATCTATCATGTTTTTATATTTTTGCTCAATCACAATCATTCTCTTTCTCATAATGTCCATTTCGCTACTGCATTCCATGATTTCCTGAATGATTATTTTGGCGATGGCACTCGAGAATGGAGGATTTGGACTTCCTGACACACCCCCACGTTCAGTCCCTAAAAAGAAACAAATATTTTAAAACTATGCAGGCCTACATCTGTATTTACCTTGAAGTTGTGGTGACAGACACTGACCTGTTGTGCTGATAAGCTCCACCTCTCCTTCCTCCACCTCCCCTTCCTCCACCTCCACTTTCTCCCCCTCCGCTTCCTGAACCTGCTGAACTTTGTCTGCTTTGGGATCTTCGGGGAGTTTCTGTGGTGTTGGGTTCCTTGTCTCATGGGCATGGTGTCCTCCCACTCTCCTCTCCCCTATGGGAATAGAAAAAAAAAAAGTATCCTTTAGCCCACAAACTTTTTAGGCCTGAAAATGGATTCTCAGTGGGGTCCAATTGATATTTGGCCCTGAGTTTCAAGATGAACATATGAGATCTTGCAAACTCAACAAAGCAACATGTTATTTTGGAGGACACCCACAAATACACTTGGATAACCACCAAGGTATCCACTGGACCACCTGTGTGTGACACCGTTAAGAAATTGGGTCATGTGGCCCAGAGTATAGTATCTTGCTGAAGAACAAAAAAGAGTACACAACTGCTGGAGTGTCATCTCCTTTACCCAGAATACAGTTTATTCTTTCATTCACATTCTAAATTTCCTTACAACACATCATCTAGCCAACAATGTGTAGATAAACATTGTTGAAGTAAAATGAGACATGCCCACATGTAGTTTACGTGGATATGTGCCAAACATGTTTGGGGGAAGAGCAGCAATTATTTTTTCAACACATTTAGCAAATAAGTGGACTCTCCACTTAAGATAAAAGTTTAGATTTTAAAATGTGAAACCAGTCAAGCCAAGCACATGGTGCAAAACATGGAAGAATACATATTACAATGTGAAAGAACACAGTAAAATAAACTTACTTTTTTCAATGCTTTTTATAAGCTTCCTATACTGCTCCGGCTCCCTGAGCTTCAGGTCTGACCACCTTTTACGGAGTTGTTCCTTGGATCTCCTGCAGTGGCGTCACTAGGGTTGGTGTCACCTGGTGCGGCAAAACATGGTGTCACCCCCCCTCCTGTCTATCCTGCCCAGCGCCCTCCAGGCAGCGCACAGTCACGAGGCGCACCCCCAAATGACCCCTGTAAATTAAAGTATAGGGTGGTATTGGGCTGGCTGGAGCGATATAGGGCAGGTTGGGGTAATATAGGGCAGGTTGCAGTGGTATAGTGCAGTCTGGGGTGGCATAGGGCAGGTTGGGGTTGTATAGGGAAGGCTGGGGTGGTATAGAGCAGGTTGGGGTGGTATATGGCAGGCTGGGTGGCATTGGGCAGGTTGGGGTTATATAGGGCAGGGTGTGATGGCATAGAGCAGGTTGCAGTGGCATAGGGCAGGTTGGGGTGGTATAGAGCAGGTTGGGGTGGTATAGAGCAGGTTGGGGTGGTATATGGCAGGCTGGGTGGCATTGGGCAGGTTGGGGTTATATAGGGCAGGGTGTGATGGCATAGAGCAGGTTGTGGTGGCATAGGGCAGGTTGGGGTGGTATAGGGAAAGCTGGGGTGGCATAGGGCAGGGTGCGGTGGTATAGAGAAGGCTGGGGTGGCATAGGGCAGGGTGCGGTGGCATAGGGCAGGGTGGGGTGGTATAGAGCAGTTTGCGTGGCATACAGCAGGTTGCAGTGGCATAGGGCAGGCTGGGGTGACATAGGGCAGGTTGCGGTGGTATAGGGAAGGTTGGGGTGGCATAGGGCAGGGTGCGGTGGTATAGGGCAGGCTGGGGTGGCATAGGGCAGGCTGGGGTGGTATAGGGTAGGCTGGGGTGGCATAGGGCAGGTTGCAGTGGCATAGGGCAGGTTTTGGTGTCATAAGGCAGGTTGCGGTGGCATAAGGCAGGCTGGGGTGGTATGGTGCCAGGTTAGGACTCCATCATGGGGTGCAAGGTGGTCTGCTGCTGCTAGACAAAGCTATAGATTATATATAGATATTATGTAATATAGCTGGTCCATCCGCCCCTCCCCCCACCAGTCCAGCTAACTCAACTACTGTGCCTATTATATGTAATATAATATATCTGTGTCCAGCATCACCCCCCCCCCCCATTATCATCATCAGACCAGCTCAGGGTGGGGGTGTCTCAGTCAGCTAATATAAATTATATAGTCAGTGTTGTCTGTCTGATAATGGGCGGGGGGGGGTGATGCTGGAGATAGATATATTATATTACATATAATAGGCACAGTAGTTGAGTTAGCTGGACTGGTGGGGGGAGGGGCGGATGGACCAGCTATATTACATAATATCTATATATAATCTATAGCTGTGTCGCAGCAGGCCACCTTGCACCCCCCCCTTCATTATCATACAATACAGGTCAGGGCGCCAGACAGACTGAGTCCTCCTCCCACACTAGCTAGTAGCTCTGCCTCTTACAATGGCAACCGCCCCCCCCGCTCCCCACACACACACACACCTACCTCATCTTGTGCTTGTGCTCGGGAGTCGGGCCGGCGGTGGAGACCCCCCCACCTGTTCTGGAGTCTTGACTGGAGAGGAGGAGGGCTGGGCAGCGACCCTCACAGCGTGCAGCCGGAGAAAGTTGTGTGTGACGTCACATCATCACAGTGCAGTGTGATGATGTGACAGGCTGACGCTCTGTAGGGTAGGGAGGGAGGAGGAAGAAGAATAAGGAACCGGAGGACACACACACACCAGGCGCGGCGGCGCTGGAAGTGTTGTTCCAGCCCAGCGGGGTGAAGTTGCTGAATTAAAGTGTCAGCTGTAAAAAAAAAAAAAAAAAAGTCAAAAAAAAAAGTCAAAAAAAAAAAAAAAAAAAATTTTTCTCACCGTCGGAAGGGTGTCACCCCTCTAGCGGGTGTCACCCGGGTGCGGACCGCACCCCCCGCACCCCCCTAGCAACGCCTCTGATCTCCTGACCCCATATTTTTTATAGAGAGTCTTCGCAACTTTGTCCATAATTTGTGACTTCCGGAGATTAGGGGTGTCGTATGGGCCATGCTTGCCGTCGTAATCCTTCCTCCGCAGAATGTCCACCATCTCCGCCATCTCAGAAAAAGACATATTAGTCGCCTTGTATCTTTTTTTACTGGATCGGGACGTTTCCGCCTCCGGGCTTTCCTCGTCGGTAATTTCTAATAAAGAAGCCACCTGTGTCTGTGACATGTCGCCGTATCACACTGTGCGCCGATCGTTAAGGGGCGGGGAAATGCTGAAAAAGTCCGTCATGGGCGGGCGACGAGGGCGGAGTTACACGCATGCGCAGGGTATAAAAAGGGGAAAGAAGTTATTAGGGATGCGCGGAGTAAGGACAACCGGAAGTGAAGCAACGAAGTGAACTAAGGTAAGAAGGGAACTCGGGCCTGCAGTGGCCTATAATGGTTCATGATTGTAAAGGGCAATATTGTGATAAGTTGAGGAGAATCAATTCTGATCCTTTTCTTTTTTTACAATTTTTTTTTACTTGATGATACAAAAAGATGCATAAACTACGAGAGCCGGAGGTGATGCTGATTTTTATAGTAAAATTTAAGGAACAGCGCAACCTGTGGGAACTCAAACACCCTGCGTACCACAAAAGTGATGTACGTCGGGCAACTATTACCAAATTAGCAGAGGATATGAAGCCATGGATCCCAGATGCAGACTACACTATGATCAATAAAAAAATCAACAACCTGCGTAATTCGTATAAAAAAAATACAAGGAAGTGCGCCAGTCAAAGAGATCAGGAGCAGCAGCCGACGATGTAGTAAAGCCCAAGCTGTGGTACTACAGACATCTTCAATTTCTGGATGACCAGATCGAGGCCAGGGAATCTATTTCCAGCCTTCTCTCAACCCTTCCTTCCACCCTTCCCTCAACCCTTCCTTCCACCCTTCCCTCCAGCGTTCCTTCCACCCTTCCCTCCACCCCTGCAGAGGCGGAGGAGGAGCCTCCCGAGCTAGAAGAGCCAGATCTTCGCATCTTCAGCCAGGTATAGTATTTTTGATCATAATTATTGTCCACTAAGTAATATTTTGTGGTACTGTTTGGATTAGCCATAAATGATATTAACCTCCCACCCCCAAAAAAACAAACCAGTAATGAGATCAAAATTGTGTGTGATAGATTCCCCAAATAATCTAATTTTTCATTTTATTTTAAAAACAGGATGAGGCAAGCCAGGAGGAAGAGGGTCAGGAGTGTGGCAGGCAGGAGGAGGCAGAGGTGAGTGTCAGCCAGGAGGAGGCAGGGCCAAGTGGGACTCAGCAGGTGCCCAGGCCTAGTGGCAGAACCGTCTCCCAAGTGGCTCCCCTCCACGTCAGACCGCCAAAACAACGGCGGATGACACAAGTGGAGGAGGAGTCACTAAAGATGATTCAGGAGGCTGCTGCCATTATGAGGGCCCCCCTCAACCCTACAGAGGGCTTTAGCACCTATCTTGCGGATAAATTGCTCAGAATGGAGGCGGGACAACGGGCCCTTTGTGAGCACCTTATATATATGGCCGTACACATGGGGGCGAGGGGGCTGCTGACTGAGGCCACCCATATCTCGCAGCAGGCCAATCCCTCTCCTCCTTCTCCTCCTCCTCCTGCCACATCACCACCCACAGTGGCCCAGCCTGCAAGGGTGTGTGGACGGGGCCGTGGAGAGAACGCTGCAGGGAGGCGTGGAAGGAAGGCTACAGGGAAGAGCAGGAGGTGATTCCCTGGCCTCGAGCTGCTCATCCAGAAATTGAAGGTTGATGGAGTACCACAGCTTGGGATGATGTATGTCTTTGGCTGCTGCTCCTGATTTCATGCTGTTGTTGATTTTATTATTGATCATAGTCAGGTCTGCATTTGGGATCTAATGACTTCATATTCTCTGCTAATTTCTGAATAGTTACCCTTCGGTTTTTGTTTGTTTTTTTTCTGAAATAAAGGGACATTTGATTTCAGCCAACATACATGCCTGATGTGTTTTTTTTTTGAAGTAGCAATAAGATTTCATAAATACAATGTGTAATTAATAACAAGGGACACCAACCTCCATGAGTAAAAAATAAAAAAAATATGTTGTTCGGAGAAATTGACACACCAAAAAATGCACCACACATTTTAAGACAAAAACAAAAAAAAAGGTGTAATTTGTGAGGTCGGCCTTGAAGAATTAAACTAATTATTCCAAGAAAGAAGAAAGACATACGTTTCTCCGAACTCATGAGAAAGATCTGCTGCCGAAATGACATTTTAAAGACCGTTCTAAAGCAACAAAACATGCGCTGCATTAAACGAAGCAATAACTTGCAGAATGTGCTCTCTCCATTAGGAACGCTAGTTTTACCAGAACGAGCGCTCCTGTCTCCTAATTCAGTCTGAGCATGCGTGGGTTTTTTAACCGATGGACTTGCCCATAGACGATCGGAAATTCACATCGGTTTTTTATCCATCGGAAAATTTTAAAACAAGTTCTATTTTTTCCAACCGATGGAAAAAAGACCGATGGGTACCATACACGATCGGTTGGTCTGATGAAAACCATCCATCGGACGGTTTTCATCAGTCAAACCGATCGTGTGTACGGGGCTTAACAGGGAACAGTAGCGGCAGCATAAATACAGGCTAATTTTCAGAATTCTATGCTGATCAGGTAGAGGAACTAGTTGGGGGTGAAGAAGATGCAATAACACAACTGATTTATCAGATCTGTTTTGCTGCATTAACATATATTAAAACCTGAACCTTCAGTTCTTCTTTAAACAAAGCCAGTCCATTATTCTGTGTATGTATAAAGTGTGACATCTGCTGGTACATCTCTGTATAGAATGTTGGATTTTATTCACTTTATTGTACAGCAGAAATCACACGTTTGATTAGAAAGGAAAATAGACGTTTAATGATATGGTAATGTAAAAAGTATTGCTGCACATAAATTAATTACCGGTAATCAAAAAAATCCAATAATGTCTGTAAATGTCTTTAACTTACTGGTAAACTTTACTTCATTTATTATCCCAAAGAGTGTAAGAATGTCACTTTATATTATTCTGTCTACTTCAGGTAGTGTAACATACTGTTTTACTAATCTACAGTAAATGTGCATTTATTGAGATCAGGACTGAGTTATGAGGAGTCATTTTAACTCTTGATCAAATGAATCTGCATTGGATTCAAGTATCCATCCATGTGTAGAAGACCTTTATCTTCTTCTGTCTCATGTTTTTGTATTTAGCTTTGTCTGGAGTTTGCCATTTTGTACCCAATTAGTATTATATGTATGTTGTAATATAATATGTATTGTGCTACACAGTATTTTATGGTTTAAAATAATAAATATAATAATAATAGGTTTTACATTTCCTTGCAGAGAGTTGGGTTTTTCAAGTAAACACAGGTTCTATTTACCAAAGTAAAACATAATCTATTAGGAAAGCAAGCTATTTGTCTCTTAGGCTGGTTTCACACTGGGGCGGTGGGGGCGGTGGCGGTGGCGGTATAGCGCCGCTATTTTTAGCGGCGCTATACCGTCGGGATTGTTGAGCTATTCGGCCGCTAGCGGTGTGGTTTTAACCCCCGCTAGCGGCCAATAAAGGGTTAATACCACCCGCAAACCGCGGCTACAGCCATGGTTTGCGGGCGGTATTACCGCGGTATCCCATGCATTTCAATGGGAAGGAGCGGTGGAGGAGCGGTAAACACACCGCTCCTCTCACCGCTCCAAAGATGCGGCTAGCAGGACTTTTTTTACCGTCCTGCTAGCGCACCGCTCCAGTGTGAAAGCCCTCAGGGCTTTCACATTGGAGAGAAAGGAGCCGCTGTTTAGGCTCGGTTTGCAGGCGCTATTTTTAGCAAAATAGCGCCTGCAAACCGCCCCAGTGTGAAATGGGCCTTACTGTGCTAATAAAATGTGTCAATGTTTTGCTCTCAAGTGACTACATTAACATTTTTCTTTATTTGAAAAGCAACTACAGGAAACAAATAACATATTACAACTTTGTCAGTATTAAGCCCCATACACACGGTCGGACTTTTGCCCAGGGTTTTTTCACTGTCACAATGTGTGACAACTCCAGTTCGGCACCCCTGCTATCTAATAGCGCTGCCAGTGTGGCTATTTATCAGTTGAATGTACAATTCCTGTGAGAACTGCAGCCACTGGCAGCGGAGTGAGCAAGCAGGCAGCCGCATTTTATGATACTGTCTCTGTAGTCCCGGCTAGAGCATCCCTGACAGCTGAATATCACTCCGCCACCTGCTATCAGGGATGCAGTAGTCGGGACTACAGAGGCAACATGGGATAATTTATGCCTGCTTACTCCACAGCTGGTGGCTGCAGTCCTCACAGGAGTTAGTAGAGCCCACAATCCTATGTCTCCTGTTGCCACAAAAACAGCATACAACTGGGAAAACTGTCTCTCTGCTCGGTACTCTTTTTCTGGGGTCGGGGCTTTCACAGTTCCAGTACAGGTGGGCGGAGCAAGAAGATCATCACAGTGCATCATGCTTCCTGCCCAGCACACAGCACAGCTCTCCCTGGGGCAGACTAAAGATCTGAGAGGAATGATGGCAGCCTGCATCTTCTGTACCTTCTGCACATGTGAGTCCTGACCTTCTCTGCCTTTTACACTATGCTGTGCTGAGCTGTAAACTTGTCCTGCACCTTGCAGGGAAGGTTTGCTGAAAGAAAAGTGACATTCTTGAACATGTTAGGAATTACTGGGACTTCTACATAGATGCATTCAACATACACAATATATCTTAATAAAATAATTATTTTTTAATAAGATATAATGTGTATGGTAAACATAGGTGTGCGCAGCCTTTGGCATTAGGGTGTGCACCGCAAAGCTCAAACACACGCTACCGATCACTTACAATTTTCATTCAGAAAGGGAAGTGGCCGGTAAATGGCATATTTACTGGCCGCTTCCCCCACTTATCCTAAAACATCCACAGCAACAACCGGTGGGAGAGGAGGGAAGCCGGAAGTGCTGTGGGGGGAAGGAGGGGGAGCCAGGTCAGTAGGGGAAACTGTTCTGCACAGGGTGATTAGGGTGTGCCTGGACACACCTGGCACACCCTGTGCGCACACCTATGATGGTAAATACATCTATGTAGCACCTCAGAAGTCCCAGTAATTACCAACCTAGCAAAAAAAATAGCAAAAAATCTGAGCATTAAAGAGGTTGTAAACCTTCCGTTTTTTTTTCACCTTAATGCATCCTATGCATTAAGGTGAAAAAACATCTGATAGTTACAGGCCCTCCAGCCCCCCCTCCAAATTCCGCGGGCGCCGGGGGGCGGGGCCGAGTCCAGCATTCGTGTCTATGGACGCAAATGCTAGACTCGGGAGCGCGCCCACAAGGTAACCCCCTTGGGAAAGGGCTTCCCAGAGGGGGGTTATCTGATGCGGGGAGGAGCCGAGACAGCCGCCGAGAAGACGAGGATCGGGGCCACTCTGTGCAAAACGAGCTGCACAGCGGAGGTAAGTATGACATGTTTGTTATTTAAAAAAAAAAAATATGAACCTTTAGTATCACTTTAACATCAAGGAATGGAATTCCACAATACATCCCAACTTCAGGAAAGTAAATAATTCCATCCTTTATTTTGTTTACAGGTTATATTAACCCTTCGCTTAATGCCCTATAGACAATAACTTAGTGTACGACATTTAACTCCTATGCTATGTCATTATAAAACATTTCTGTTTAAAAAAAAAAGTCCATCCTTGCATGGGTGGAGGGGGAATATACTCTTTCACTTAACTGATTCCAAGCTCTCTTTCTTTACTCAAAGCCGTGACATCATCACATACCATACAGGTATGGTATGGTATGATGGGGAGGCTGTAGTGTGACCACAGCCAGTATAACTTACACAGAAGATAAGGGGGACAGTCACAGCAATTGAGGGAGCAGAGCAAGGAAAAAGGTAAAGCTGGGTACACACAGATTGAGATTTTTCCAGTTTTCCAGGGACTGGATATATTTCAATCTATGTGTAGCCTTCCCTGTGAGACAGAAGCCAATCATTAGATCGGATTCTCTTGGACAGGACTACTGGAAACCCTGTTCTTGCAGCCAATCAGCTGCAGCACTAATCAGTGTATTCTGATGGTGGAGAGTCCCCGCTTGTCAGAATACGATGTCCCAGCAAGGGGGATTCCTGCATCCATTTAGCTTTTGTAGATGCAAGAACCCGTCAGTTAGCGATCTGAATAAAAAAAAAACTGTGCACATGTACCAACTTAAAGTGGTTGTAAACCACAGCAGTGAACAAAAAAATCCCCTGTAAGGCAATTGCATAATATGCTAGTATGCATCACATACTGGCACCTTACAACAAAGCCCTCTGACAGGGCGTACATCTTCCTCGGTCTTCCTTTCAGTTTCGCGGGCTCCGGCTGTACGAATGGTGGGAGCCGCAATGATGTCACTCCCGCACATGCAGAGAGAATTTGAGAGGTGTTGAGGAGGGGTTGTATCACCTCCACACAACGTGCTTTAACCCCTTGAACTCCACCTTGCACGCAGTTGCAGGCAGCTTGCAGAGTACCGCCTTTCACTTGAATGAGTCACTGTCAGTGGGTGCTACACCTGCTGAAAGCAACATGGGGTATAATTGCATCTGCGGCATGTGAACATACCCAGCCACTGCCTCTAAAGCTAAAAGATGGTAGTGGTTGAGGGGCGGTAAAAGCACAGCTCAACAGCAGGGTTTTACTGCACCTCAACCGCTAGTGTGAACAATTAAATGTTTTGATAAATTTTAAAAATTCAAGTTTCTTTTTTTTTTTTACGTTCAATAAGTGTTTAATAAAACATGTTTTAATACATTTTAAAATTGTTGTTTACATTTATGTATAAAAGTGCGTGTGTGTATATATACACATACATACGCACGCATGCGTGTTTGAGCCTTGGTGTGCACACCCTAATGCAATAGGCTGCGCACGCCTAAGCTTTGACGCATGCGCGGTAGCTTCCTAGGCATAGGTAGGGTGTAGCAAGATGGCGGCAACAGCATCGAATGTGACGAGCGCACGCGCGTCGTAGTCGATGATGTCACCGCGTTCGCTCCATTCAAAGAACCGCGGGTTCTTTGAATCGAGCGTGTGTACACTCGGCCGGGACAAGTTTCTTGTCCAAGAATCTCGTCAAGAAAAAGTACGTGTTTTTTCATGACGAGATTCTCGGCCGTGTGTACGAGGCCAACAGGTTCTCTATTTTTCTCGTCGAGATTCTTGCCAGTTTTCTTGACGAGAAAAATGAAAGCCGTGTACACACGACCGATTTACTCGGCAAGAAAGCTCTGCCAGCAAGTTTCTTGCTGGTTCTTGCCGAGAAACTCGGTCGTGTGTACGAGGCTAGAGGCTTATCCCTACTTTCTGATAACAACAATAGAGGCGTTACCACAGTGAACACTTGGGTGATTGAAGAGGAGTGCCCATTGTCCAAAAAGAAGAAGGTCTCACTTGATGAATTTTATAGTTATTTATTGAAAATAAATATTGAATAGTAAAAAAGTAGAGCCAACGCCTTTCGGGGGAATTGCCTCCCACTTCTTCAGGGCTGTATTTCTTGGAGAATGATTACATTTTGAGAGGGTTATATTCGATCAGCAGCTCTACAGTAGCCAGCGTTGTGGAACAGAGACAGCAATGTTCGTTCTTCTTTTTGGACATCGGGCGGTCCTCCCCAATCACCCAAGTATACAGGTGATACTCAAAAAATTTGAATATCGTGCAAAAGTTTATTTATTTCACTAATGCAAGTTAAAAGGTGAAACTAATATATGAGATAGACTCATTACATGCAAAGCAAGATAGTTCAAGCTGTGATTTGTCATAATTGTGATGATTATGGCTTACAGCTCATGAAAACCGCAAATCCACAATCTCAGAAAATTTGAATATTACATGCAATCAATAAAACAAGGATTGTACATAGAACAATATCGGACCTCTGAAAAGTATAAGCATGCATATGTACTCAATACTTGGTTTGGGCCCCTTTTGCAGCAATTACTGCCTCAATGCGGCTTGGCATGGAAGCTATCAGCCTGTGGCACTGCTGAGGTGTTATGGAAGACCAGGATGCTTCAATAGTGGCCTTCAGCTCTTTTGCATTGTTCAGTCTCATGTCTCTCATCTTTCTCTTGGCAATGCCCCATAGATTCTCTATGGGGTTCAGGTCAGGCGAGTTTGCTGGCCAATCAAGCACAGAAATCCCACGGTCATTGAACCAGGTTTTGGTGCTTTTGGCAGTGTGGGCAGGTGCCAAGTCCTGCTGGAAAATGAAGACAGCATCCCCATAGAGCTCATCTGCGGAAGGAAGCATGAAAATCCCCTGGTAGACAGCTGAGTCGACCCTGGACTTAATGAAGCACAGTGAACCAATACAACATTTGAAGCCCATGTCCAGGATCCGTCTGTGTGTGGTGGCTCTTGATGCACTGGCTCCAGCCTCAGTCCACTCCTTGTGAAAGTCCCCAACACTTTTGAATGGCCTTTTCCTGACAATCCTCTCCAGGCTGCGGTCATCCATGCTGCTTGTGCACCTTTTTCTTCCACACTTTTCCCTTTCACATAACTTTCTATTAATGTGCTTTGATACAGCACTTTGGTAACATCCAACTTCTTTTGCAATTACCTTTTGAGGCTTTCCCGCCTTATGGAGGGTGTCAATGATGGTTTTCTGCACAACTGTCAGGTCAGCAGTCTTTCACGTAATTGTGATTCCTACTGAACCAGACTGAGAGACCATTTAAAGGCTCAGGAACCCTTTGCAGGTGTTATGGCTTAATTAGCTGATTAGAGTGGGACACTTTGAGCCTAGCATATTGCAACATTTCACAATATTAAAATTTTCTGAGATTGTGGATTTGAAGTTATCATGAGCCGTAAGCCATAATCACCACAATTATGACAAATCACGGCTTGAATTATCTTGCTTTGCATGTAATGAGTTTATCTCATATATTAGTTTCACCTATTTAAGTTGCCTTAGTGAAATAAATGAACTTTTGCACGATATTCAAATTTTTCGAGTATCACCTGTATACTGTTTCAGTATATTCAGAACAAAAGAACATAAGAATCTGAAATACAATTTTCTAAAATCCTTTAAGCCCTGTACACACGATCGGATTTCCGATGGAGTAAAATCCAATAGATTTTTCCATCGGATTTCCGATGAGGCTGACTTCCATCAGTCTTGCCTACACACCATCAGTCTAAAATCCGACCGTCCCAAACGCCGTGACGTAAAACACTCCGACGAGCCGAGAAAAATTAAGTTCAATGCTTCTGAGCATGCGTCGACTTGATTCTGAGCATGCATGGGTTTTTTCTCCGATGGAGTTCCATACAGACGATCGGAATTTGCTATCGTTTTTTTTTTTCCATCGGATAAATTTAAAACATGTTCTATTTTTAATCACCGATGGAAAAAAGACCGATGGGGCCCATACACGATCGGTTTGTCCGATGAAAAAAGTCCATCGGACTGTTTTCATCTGTAAAACCGATCGTGTATACAGGGCTTTACACTTTCACTTTGATAAACTGTAGAAACCTGAATTATATTTTGTGCTATTACATTTACATACAGTGCCTCTGGAAAGTATTCACAGCGCTTCACCTTTTTCCACATTTTTTTATGTTACAGCCTTATTCCAAAATGGATTAAATTTATTATTTTCCTCAAAAATCTACAAACAATACCCCATAATGACAGCGTGAAAGAAGTTTGTTTGAAATCCTTGCAAATGTATTAAAAATAAAAAAAGATAAAAAAATCACATGGACTTTATGTAAGTATTTAAAGCCTTTGCTCAATACTTTGTTGAAGCACCTTTGCACCAATTACAGCCTCCAGTCTTTTTGAGTATGATGCTACAAGCTTGGCACACCTATTTTTAGGTAGTTTCTCCCATTCTTCCTTGCAGGACCTCTTAAGCTCCATCAGGTTGAATGGGGAGCATCAGTGTACAGCTATTTTCAGATCTCTCCAGAGATGTTTAATCAGGTTTAAGTCTGGGCTCTGGCTGCGCCACTCAAGAACATTTACAGAGTTGTCCTGTAGCCACTCCTTTGTTATCTTGGCTGTGTGTCTAGGGTCGTTGTCCTTTTGGAACATGAACCTTTTCCCCAATCTGAGGTGCAGAGTGCTCTGGAGCAGGTTTTCATCAAGGATGTCTCTGTACATTGCTACATTCACCATTCCCTCAAGCCTGACTAGTCTCCCAGTTCCTGCTGCTGAAAAATATTCCCACAGCATGATGCTGCCACCACCATGCTTCACTGTAGTATGGTATTGATTAAAACCTGATTAAGTTTTCTGTCCGCTTGTCTTTATAACAGTATTTTCCCAGCAAGCGTGCCAGATATGGTGTCAAGATGTATAAGCTCTGTGACAGGGCAACAGGCTATACATATAGTTTTATGGTTTATAAGGGAAAAGATAGTCACGTGGAGCCCGAGAACTGCCCAGACTACATAGGGAGTGCTGGTAAGATTGTGTGGGACTTGGTGTCCCTCTTATTTGGAATAGGGTACCACTTGTATGTGGACAATTATTACACAAGCGTGCCACTTTTTAGTCACTTGTTTGATCGTGGAATTGGCGCATGTGGCACCATGCAATCTAATCACTGGGGCTTACCCAAGCGACTTAGACTGGGGGAGAGAGCCTGCTTGAGAAGTAATAATTTGCTCGCAGTGAAGTGAAGGGATAATCGGAATGTTTTCGTTCTGTCCTCCATTCACGCAGATACGACATTCCAAATTCCAATGGCGACTGGTGTTGTGGAGAAACACCTCTGTGTCTATGAATACAACCTTAATATGGGAGGAGTGGACCTCAACGACCAGTTGATGGCTCCGTACTTAATTGCCGTAAGGCCAGACGCTTTTACAAAAAAGTGTCTGTATACTTATTCCAATTGGCTCTGCTGAACGCTTATGTGCTATACAAAGCATCAGGGCAAACTGGATCCTTCCTTAAATTCCAGGAATAGATCATCACAGCCCTTCTGTTTCCAGATGGTGCTGTGGTCCAACTTTCTAATGCAAATGCAGTGAGCCGGCTGCATGAGGCATTTTCCGTATGTCCTCCCTGGTACCCCTACCAAACGATCACCTCAAAGAAGATGTTGTGTCTGTATAAAATGCAGATATAGGCATGACACCCACTATTATTGTCCATCCTGTCCTAACCAAAACCAAAAGAACATTACAATATATGCCCAACAAGGACCAGCAACGTACTGGTATGTTGCTGGACTTTGAGTGGTTATACCAGAGTGATGCCTGCAGGTTTAGGTATCATCTTGGTATCGTTCTTTTCAGCCAGTGGTCGGCTTTCATGTAAAAGCAATCCTAGTGGCTAATTAGCCCCTAGTCTGCTTTTAAAAGCAGTGGGAGGGGGAGGGGACGTCCCCCCCCCCTCCTGCCATCTTCCATGATTTTCTCTGGCTCTCCTGTCCCACCTATCATACCAATCTTTGTGTGGTCCGATGCTTTGAGGGCAGAGGAGAGATCTAGAGTCTAATAGACCCCAATTTTTTTTTTAAAAGAGTACCTGTCACTACCTATTACTATCATATGGGATATTTACATTCCCTGTAATAATAATAAAAATTATAAAAAAAAATAAAGTAACAGTGTAAAAATAAAATAAAAAGGCAAAATAAATAATAATAAAAAAGCACCCCTGTCTCCCCCGTGCTCGCACGCAAAGGCGAATGCAAGCGTCGGTCTCGTGTCATATGTAAAAGCACTTGCACCATGCATGTGAGGTATCACCTCGAACATCAAATCAAGGGTAGTCATTCTAACAGTAGAGTCTCTCTGTAAATCTAAAGTGGTACCCTGTAAAGGCTTTTAAAAAAGGATGTAGTTTGTCGCCGCTGCACGGTTGTGCGCAATTTTAAAGCATGTCGTGTTTGGTATCTATATACTCGGCATTGGATAATATATTGTGTTTTAGTGCATTAAAATTCAAAAAATATTTTTTTTTCTGATGGGCCTTTACTTTAAAAAAATATATAATGTTTAGGGGTTCAAAGTAATTTTCTAGCAAAAAAATAAAAAATGTTTCATGTAAACAAAAAGTGTCAGGAAGGGCTTTGTGTATAAGTGGTTAGAAGAGTGGGTGATGTGTGGAATAAGCTTCTAATGTTGGGCAAAAAATACCAGGACAGTTAAAAAAAAAAAAATTACCCCTTTTTGGAAAGTTTTTTGCTGATAGGCATGTTGAGTCCATGGAATATTTTATATTTTGTCACAAGTTTGGGGAAAATTATATTGTTCAAACATGCCATGGACATATGTGAAATTACACCCCAAAAGACATGCTGCTGCTTCTCCTGAGTACGGGGATACGGGGATACCACATGTTTGGGACTTATTGGCAGTCTAGCCGCGTAGAGGACCCCGAAAACCAAGCACCACCTTCAGGCTTTCTAAGGGCGTAAATTTTTGATTTCACTCCTCACTACCTATCACAGTTTCGGAGGCCATAAGATGCCCAGATAGCACAAACCCCCCCAAAATGACCCCATTTTGGAAAGTAGACACCCCAAGATATTTAAAAAAAAAAATCAAACGAAATTACATGTAATTGGATGGCCACGCCCCATGCCTATATAAGAGGTGCCAGGCAGTGGGGAACATAACAACAGAGACCAGCTTCGCGACAAGACCAGCTTTTTTTTGGGCGGGTAACCGGGGCGGCAAGGAAGAGGAAGAAGATGACGGCGATGCGAGGAGGAAGAAGAAGGTGGCGGCGAGGAGGAGAAGGGGGTGAGGAGGAAAAAGATGATGACGACACCGGGAGATGACAGCTCAGGGAGAAAACTGTGGCGGAAGAAGACGAGGGCACTGAGAGAGACGGCGGCTCCGAGCTATTTTACTAATAAAGGTGTTGTCAAAAACTTTTTTTTTTTTACTTTTCACTGCTTTTTTGGTGAATGGGTAGGGGTATGATGTACCCGATACCCATTCACTTAGGGTAGGGGGCTGGGATCTGGGAGTCCCCTTGTTAAAGGGGCTTCCAGATTCCGATAAGCCCCCCGTTCGCAGACACCGACAACCAGCGGCTAGGGTTGTCGGGAAGAGGCCCTTGTCCTCATCAACATGGGGGCAAGGTGCTTCGGGGGGTAGGGCGAAGAGCCCCCCTGCCCCAAAGCACCCACGTTGAGGGTATGTGGTCTGGTATTGCTTGTCCCCTCCCTTTCCTGACCTGCCGGGCGGCATGCTTCGATAAGGGTCTGGTATGGATTTTGGGGGGACCCCACGTTGTTTTTTATTTTTTTATTTTGGCGTTGGGGGTCCCCTCCAAATCCATATTAGACCCAATAGGCCTGGTATGGACCTGAGGGGAACCCCACGTCGTTTTTTTTTTCCGCAACTTTTTTGGCCTGCAATTGTTTTTCTACATTCAGCTTTCAGCTGATGACTCATCGGTTGTTAGGGATGCAGCAGCCGGCTTCCCGGCCCCCTCCTTAGCAACCACCTTTATACAGGTGTGTTTTGCAGTGCGTTTACGGAGAAAAAAAAAACTTAAAACGTAAAATGCATGAAAACTGCATGCAGAAATGCATAAAAAAACGCTGGTTTAAAAACTCAAAATGCACTGAAAAACGTGCCTGAAAAACACATCAAACGCAGCCGCATAGGTGTAAACCTAGACACACGGTCAGACTTTTTGCCAACAAACTTCATTTTGAGCAAGTTTGCCAAAAAATCCGACCGTGTGTACGCTCCATCGGACAAACTTTTTTGGTTTTCATCGGACAAAAGTTCGGTCTGCAAACGGACAAACTTTTGGCCAACAAAAGTCCGATGGAGCAAAGTCCGTGTGTACAGAAAACCATCGCACTTTTGTCCGATGGACAAAACAAATAATGTTAAAATCAACCAACAATAGCAGAAGTTGACCAAAGGGTGGCGGTAAAGAGTACAAAAACCACGTGATGTTGGAAAAAGTTTTGGGAAAGTTTGCAGAAAAGTCCTGTGGTGTGTATGCTATATGTGTGCCCGGCCAACTCCGTTCGGACAAAAATCCACGGAAAAGTCAGATGGAAGTCTGACCGTGTGTGCGAGGCTTTATAGGCACAGAGCCAGCAACTTGTGTAATGCAGGCTTCATATCCTGCTGCTGGCTGAATTCTGTAAGGAATATAATTTTTTTTGTATTTGAAAACAGATGAAGCTACATTTTTTTATTTTACTTTTCTTGTGTGTTTTGATGGAAGAGTTTTTTTCCTTTCTTCATTCCTTCCTTCCTTCATTTTTTATTATAAGTTATAACTCAAGGCCTTTCACATCTTGGTCAATAGAGGGAGCCATTGAATAGCGTAATAATACAATTTTGAAAAGCACTATGCAACTATATTTCTCTAATGCTCTTATCTTCTACCTTAAAGTAAAATGATAAAACAGTGACGTGAATCCAACAATAGTGTAGATGGTTAACGGGTAACCTTTGGTGCCATATCCTATGCTTAAAATCCCTGGTACAATTCAATGTCAGTAAATATGGCTGTAAAGATGTATAAAATTAAAAGTTACTTGTATACACATCCCACCATAAGCTTTATTTTTATTTTTATTTTTTTTGTCCTTTTTTACTATGGAAAAATCAAATAACAATAAAATGAACAAAAATAAGGTGAAAATGTGAATATATTCTTATGTACGATCACTTCAACTTTTTAATGTTACTTAGTCTTCTTTAAATGTAAAAAAAACAAAAAATACATGAAAAGATATGGAAAAAAACACAAGCATGTTGCTAAGCAACATGGGAAAAATTTCCTATACTTATCAAAAATGACCCAAGTAGAAAAACTGTCATAAGCTTTCATTTATTTTGTCTTTTTCTGTGGAAAAATCTAATAATAATAAAATGCGCAAAAATAAACTAAAGATAGAAGTACATTCCTATATACAATCACTTCAGCTTTTTAATGTTAATTTTTGTCTTTTTTAAATATTCCTATTCTTATCCAAAATTACCTGAGCAGAAAACCTTTGACAAAATCTTGCTAAAAGTAAAATCAGTAATTTTTCAGCACAATCAGTTTCACCCAACCCTAATGATAGGTAGTCTATCTTACTTTTTTATTTTCTCCACTGGTTGTCTAATTTTTGCAGTAAACCCAAGGAACAATCCAAGTAGTATAATAATGTGCTTTTACTAAACAAGAATGATGTGTACACAAACTACTCACATTTACAGGAAAACAATACAAAACAGAAATTGAAACAAATATGCATACCCACATACATATACACGCTATCTATTATTTCCTAGCAAATGAACATTGGCAATCATCTGTATGCAGCAAGAATACACTAGTGCCCTATACACACGATCAGAATTCCGATGGGCTAAAATCCGATGGAATTTTTCGTCGGAATTCCGTTCAAAGCTGTCTTGCATACACACCATCAGACCAAATTCCGACCGTCCAAAAGGCGGTGACGTACAACACGTACGACGGCACTATAAAGGGGAAGTTCAAATCCAACTGCGCCACCCTTTGGGCTGCTTTTGCTGATTTTGCGTTACTGCGTGTTAGTAAAAGTTTGGTGTTAGCCGATTCGCGCTTTTCAGTCTCCGTGCTTTTCAGATCGTTTTCTGCATTTCAGTTTGTGCTTGTGGGTTCGTATCTGTCTTTCAGTGCGTGTAGTCAGGTTGTATCTGTTTTTCAGTGTGTTCTTGTCCGCTCGTTTACTGGTTTTCAGGTCGTTCTTCATAGGCCTTGCTGTTCCTCAGTGCATTCTGTTTAAGTTCGTTCTGACCAGCCGTCCGGTTCCTAGCCATGTTGGAAGTACGTTCTCATCTTAGAGCTCGTGCTGCATATGCGCTTGGTGTTGCGGTTAATAATTTAACCCAAGCTATGTCCATGAACAGGGTGAGGAGGAGTTCATGGACCAATAATTGGTTGCTCCAGCGGGACCAATTCTCTCATATGCCTCTGCTGCGGGATATCCAGGAGAATAATCCTGATGACTACAGGAATTATCTCCGGATGACGGGCCCCATTTTTCACCATCTCTTGGATTTGCTGTCCCCCTATATCACGAGGCAGGACACTGTGATGCGCCAAGCCATCACTGCCGAGCAGAGGCTAGTCGCCACGTTGTGATACCTGGCGACTGGGAGAAGTCTGCAGGACCTCAAGTTCATAACGGGCATCTCCCCCCAGGCTCTGGGGATCATTATTCCAGAGACCTGTTCTGCTATAATTCAAGTTATGCAGAAGGACTATATTAAAGTAAGTTTTCTCCTTTAACATCATATTTTATGTATCTTAATGCTTGCTAATGTATTGTATTTCTTTCATCCTTCCCTAATTACCATGATTGTAATATGCTGTGAATGTCCCCTTTGTCCTCATTAGGGATGTGCCGAACACCCTTCGGTTCTGTTCGCACCAGAACCTGCGAAAGGACCGAAAGTTCGCGCAAACTTAGAGCCCTATTAAATACAATGGACGCGAACGTTCGAAATCAAAAGTGCTAATTATAATGGCAAATATACAAGTTATTGTCCTAAAAAGGATTTCGGGACCTGGGTCCTGCCCCAGGGGACATGTATCAATGCAAAAATAAGTTTTTTCAGGAGCAGTGACTTTAATGATGCATAAAGTGAAAAAAAAAAGTAATAGATATTCCTTTAAATATCGTACCTGGGGGGTGTCTAAAGTATGTCTGTGAAGTGGCACGTGTTTCCCCGTGTTTAGAATCGTCCCTGCACAAAATGACATTTCTAAAGTAAAAAAAGTCATTTAAAACTGCTTGCGGCTTTAATATAATGTCTGGTCCCGGCCATATGAATGAAAATCATTGAGAAAAATGGCATGGGTACCCCCATGGTGGTGGTGGTGTTGGGGCTGATGCCACAACGCTGTAAGTCCTCACAGTTACTCTTGGTGGGCGCAGGAATGGGCCCAGCTGTGTAATATTAGATCAAGAATTGTAATCACATGCCCCTGTTGAACAGGGGCAGAAAAATAGGGCCTTTGGTGGTGGTGGTGGTGGTGGTGTTGCCACAACACTGTAAGCCCTCACAGTTACTCTTGGTGGCCGCAGGAATGGGCCCTGCTGTGAATTATTAGATTAAGAATTGTAATTACATGCCCTGGTTGAACAGTGGCATAAAAATTGGGCCTTAGGCACTGGTGCTGGTGCCACAACACTGCAACCCCTCACAGATACTGTACTTGGAGTGCAGCAATGAGCCCTGCTGCAAAGAATTGCATCAAAAATTGTATTTACATGCCCCTGTTAAACAGGGGCTGAAAAATTGGGCCTTAGGCACTTGTGCTGGTGCCACAACACTGCAACCCCTCACAGATACTGTAGTTGGAGCGCATGTGTCATAACTACATTGTGTGCGCGGAGTAAGGAAGACCGGAAGTACCGAACGTCACAAACGAAGGTAAAAATGAAACTTGGCCATCAGTGGCCTATACTGATTCATGATTATAAAGGCCTATATTGGGATAAGATTAGGACAGTTTAAGCTGACCTAGTGTTTTTGTCTTGTGTTTTATCTTGCAGAAAATATGCAGTAATTTAAGGATCCTGTGATCATGAGAGCTTTTATTGACAAATATAGAGAGCTGAGAAACTTGTGGGAGGTAAAACACAGTTTGTACTATAACCGTGATGTAAGGAGGGCAACAATTGAGAAATTTGCTGAATTTATGAAGACCTGGATCCCAGAGGCAGACTATACCATGTTGAATAATGAAATCAACAACATGAGGAATATGTACAAAAATCAGTACAAAGAAGTCCGCAAATCACGAACATCAGGAGCAGCAGCAGACCAAGTACATGTCCCCAAGCTATGGTACTACAAACACCTGCGTTTTCTGGACGACCAGATTGAAGCCAGGGAATCACTTTCGAGCCTTCCCTCCAGCCTTCCTTCCACCTTTCCCTCCAGCCTTCCCTCCACCCTTCCATCCACCCCTGCAGAGGGTGCCGAGGAGCTAGCTGATCTGGAGGAGCCGGATCTGCACATCTATAGCCAGGTATAGTATTTTACAACATATTTGTTGTTATAGAATTATTTTTGGGAACTAGATGTTATTATTCACAAATTAAGAATTAAAACACAAAATAATTTACATATCAATAGACAGTAGTGGCCAGAATTGATTGGGACAAGAATGAAAAATGCTGGGGTCAGAATGAGAGTCTTTTCTATTTATTAACATTCAATTTGCAACAGTCATGAGCTGAAAATTGAGTGTGATTGATGAACCAAAAACTAAAACTATGTCCCTTTTTTATACACTCGATGCGGTCAGCCAGGACGACGAGGCTCTGGAGTGTGGCAGCCAGGAGGAGGCAGGGGTGAGTGGCAGCCAGGAGGAGGCCGGACCAAGTGGCAGCCAGCAGGTGCCCATGCCAAGTGGCAGCACCCAGTAACAGGTGCCTGCCCTCCATGTCAGACCAAAAAGGCCAAGGAGGATGACTCAGGTGCAAGAGGAATCCCTGAGTATAATAAAGGACGCAGCCGAGATAATGAGAGCCACCCTCAACCCTGTAGAGGCCTATAGCTGCTATCTGGCCGATAAGCTCCAGAAAGTGGAGGTGGGACAACATAAACTCTCTAAAGGAGCTTTTTTCTAGGGTCCTTCAGAAGGCGGGGAGGGGCCAGCTGACTGAGACCACCCATCGGTGTGATCTCGCCCATCCTTCTCCTCCTCCTCCTCCTGCCACATTACCCACACCAGAGCCACAGCCTACAAGGGGGAGTGGCTGTGGCTCTGGTGTCTGCCAGAAGACGCAGTTTGTTGGAGTACCACAGCCTGGGGACATGTATGACATCTGCTGCTGCTCCTGATTTCTGAGATTTGGGGACCAGATTGTGCTCCCAATTAGAGGGATTCCTCAAGATATTTAAGTTTCGTTATAACACACTTTGATGTCTGCCTTGGGGTCCAAAGGCTGCATAAATTCTACAAATTTCTCCATTGTTGCCCTTTCTCTTTATTTTGTTAACCATAATAAATGGATATTTGATTTAATTTAAATACTTGCCTATGTGTTTTTCTTGTGAGTAGGCATTACATTTCATAAATACAATGTGTAATTAACAAGGGACAACAAAAACCAACCTCCTTGAGGGAAAAAAAAATACAAGATAATAATGTTATTGTGGTAACTTGACCAGAAAATAAAAATGGAGATCACAAGAAAATATTAAAACTCCACCAAAAAAATAAGAAGATCTTGATTCAAATCACCAACAAAGAAAAATAAATATTAAGATATTTTGAAGACCTGGCTTAAATAAAATATGAAGATTCATGAGATCACAAGAAACAAAGAAATACGTTTGTCAGAACTCGTGTGAATATCCGCAGCAAAAAATATCATTTGTTCTAGCATTAGAAAGAAGAAAAGAATGCGCTACATTTAACGATGCAATAATTTGCAGCATGACGAATGTGCTATCTCCATTACGATCGCTAGTTTTACCAGAACGAGCGCTTCTGTCTCCTAATTTAGTCTGAGCATGCGTGGATTTTTCTCCGATGGAGTTCCACACAGACGATCGGAATTTCCTATTGTTTTTTTTTTCATCGGAAAAATGTAAAACATATTCTATTTATTTACACCGATGGAAAAAAGTCAGATGGGGCCCACACACGATTGGGATTTCCAATGAAACAAGTCCATCTGACTTTTTTCATCGGAAATTCCGATCGTGTGTACAGGGCATAAAGGTAACATAGCTTTCATTATAGCCAGTCCACAATTTCCTCAGAAAACAGGACAGGCATTAAGTAATCACAAATATATGGGTTCTTGATCTTTGTAGATTCTTACCCTCTTGTAGGAGTGTTTCAGTGTTGTATGTTAAAGTTCTCCTTTCAGCATTGGTGCAGGCCTTCTCACTTTCTTCCTTTCAGTTTTTATAAGCAAAACAATGCTGCCTGAAAAATCTAGTAGGCAGCAAAGTACGAAATGCCATAGGTCAGCAATATCCAAATGTCAAACTATTGTTGTTTCTAACTGACACAGCTGCTATAAATCTTTGGTCCAATATTTGACCAGAGCTTACTAAATAATGGGAACAGCTGAAGATGTGTACGTGCTCAGCAAGTGGTTTACTGCAGATACAAATCATCATATAGCTGGATGGAAGCAGAGATGAGGATATGCTAGGAATCCAGTCTACAAAAGCTCCCTTTCTGGAGGTAAATTGTGCAGGCTAACAGGAAGGTAGTTGACCAGAAGCATGGTCTGGACTGAGGAGACAGAGAGCGGACAGGGTAACAGGTAGTGTCTAGTTTAGGAGACAATCCAAATTTACATTAGAAGATCAGAGCAGAGGTAAGCCATAGTCATGGTCTAGCTGAGGTCAACCTGGGAATTAGTAAAGACAAGCCTCGGTCAGTAGCAGGAAGGCAGAGCAGAGACAAGTCCAAGGGCAAGCGGGGTCAACAACAGAAAACTAGATCTCACAAACAGGTCTAAAAACCATTAAGCAACTTCCTAGATCAGCTCTGTCCTCCAAAGGCTGTCTGGTACCACCTGTACAGGCATACATACTGTATGTGCTGCATGCCCATGCGAATTAGCATGCCCACTTAAATTAGCATGACAAGGCACATATACATGCAACCAACTGCCATTCATTCTTTTTTTTCTGCTTATTGGCACATGCACACATCTTCTCTTGAATCCACCCTGATGCACACACACCAATGCTAACTTATCTTTTATATTTTTTTAAAGGAAAACTGACCTTGTATTCCTGTGGAGGAAGCTGTGTGTAGAGAATCCATCTTAGGCCATTTCAGCCTTAGGGGCTCCCTACAAATAAATCTGCTGGGATCATAGGTACTGTATATCACAATTAACACTTTATAATTTTTTATAAGGATTTAACTTAAAGTGGATTTCCACATTTTTTTTTCCAGAAAATATATTTTGATGACACCAAAGTGTTTTAGTGCTATTCGCCATCATCCAAATAGCGTTTACCTTTCAGAAAAGTAATTATTTTTAAGCTGGGGACTATGTGCACTGGGGCTTCAGACTCCACCTATTGTCTTCAGTAGAGTAGAAGGTAGTGGGGACTAGGAGACAAGGAGGTTTAACACACAAAAAGAGTAGCGCCATCTAAGTGCAGCAATGTTACAACATTTTTAATAAAGGACAGACAATTTGGAACTCACAAGATAGTAGAGATCACAGCGCATGTAGGAAGGTATAAGAGGTTCATCCACTCCTGAGGGAAGGCAGTGGGCTGGCAGGTGGAGAGGCAGCTGATGTTCCCGGCTGCGCTGGTGGCTCCCAACGCTTCCTGGTTCTCAGAATCAGCTCAGGGGTGGCTGGACACATCACTTTCAGATGGAGAGGGAGTGGGGAGGAGTGCGCGTTCGGAGCATGCATGCTCCTTCATCAGGCATTAGCGGTGGCCATGTTTGTTTTTAAGGAGATGTTGAAGCGGTGCCTTGGCAACTGCTCGCAAAACAAACCACTAATTACAAAGTGGGCGCTGGTGTGACAGGCTGGATTGGGCAGTTAGAGCTCATATAAACAGAAATGAGCTTTGAAATGAAACAAAAAATGTTGTATATATAGCAATAGAGATAATATTATACAAACAAAGGTGGAAAGGGGGGGTTTAGTAAAAAACTTTTTTTACAACATGAAAGAATTAAAATATATATGCATAAAATTATCCTGCAATCTAGAAGCAGCTGAGGTGGGAGGTAGATGAACTAAAGTAAAAGATAAAAAATAATAAATGATAAATGGAAAAATAAAGACAAATGAGTTGAAAAGGTGATAGGAAAAATAAAATAAATGATAGGAGAAATAGATAATAAAAAATAAATAAATAAATAAAATAAAATAAAATATAAAAAATTCAAGAGAAAAACGAGAAAGAAAAAAAAGGGTAGTACAGATAGATAAAGGAATGTTTTTTTTTATATACTGTATTTATTGGCGTATAACACTCACTTTTTTACCCTGAAAATAGAGGGTAAACTGTGCCTGCGTGTTATACGAAGGGGGCTGTGGAAAGTTTTTTTCCCGAAACTTCCCTCTTAAAGTTAGAGTGCGTGTTATACGCCTGTGCGTGTTATACGCCGATAAATACGGTATTTTAAGGAAAATAAATGAAGATAAAACTAGAAAAGAGGTTAAAGCAATTATATGCTGGGAAGGAGGGGAGGAGGGTACTTGAGGGAGGGGGAAGAAGTGTAAGTGGGGGGGGGGGGGATGTGTTTATTAAACAATTAGTTGAGACTAATAGTAATAAGTTTAATAAAAAAAAAAAAGGGGGGGATGAGAGAAAGAAGGTGATGATGGGGGAATGGTACGATAGTACCAAGAGACATACTTGAAAAGTAGGGAGCGAGTATTTAGGGGGGGGGGGGGAGCTGATGAGAAGCGTACTTACTATTGATGGATGTCTAAGAGGGGAAAAGGGACTGTAAGGGTCATTGATTTAAAATGATAATGATAAATGATAACATATGTTATCCAAAAAACAAATGAAGATTTCAAAATGAGAACAGAATATGTATATCCCTTTCCCGCCGAGGGTACGCACATATGCGTACTCGGATTTCGGGGGTTATACCGGGATGATGCCTGCAGCTGCAGGCATCATCCCGGTACCGTTGTTTAGAGCCGGCGATTGGCTTTCCAGGTATAACAACCGATGCGGCTAAAAGCCGCTTGGTTGTTATACCAGAGGAGCGGGAGGGGACATCCCCCCCTCCCGCCGCTCTTACCGGGCCTCCAGTCCCACCGGGAGACCCGATCCACGATCCGCCACCTTGGGCGTCTAGAGACAGACTGAAACAAAGCTGCGAACGGCTTTTATTCAGTCTCTTCACTGTAACCACAGAAGCAACGTCATAACGTCACGTCCGGGTTACTGAATACTTTGAAGTGCAAAGGAGGAATTGGGGGTCTTTTAGACCTCCGATCTCTCCATAAAGAGTACCTGTCACCACTTATTACTCTCACAAGGGATGTTTACATTCCTTGTGACAGCAATAAAAGTGATCAAGACTTTTTTTAAAACACATTTTTTTTTATTATAAAAATAAATAAAATAAATAAGAAAAAAAATAAAAATTTTAAAGCGCCACTGTCCCCGCAAGCTCACGCAGCAAAGAAAACGCATACGGAAGTCGCGCCCGCATATGAAAACGGTGTTCAAATCACACATGTGAGGTATCGCCGCGATCGTCAGAGCGAGAGCAATAATTATAGCCATAGACCTTCTCTGTAACTCTAACCTAGTAGCCGTAAAAAATAAATAAAGCGTCGCTTTTAAGGTACCGTAGTTTGTCGCCATTCTACGAGTGCGGGCAATTATAAAGCATGACATGTTTGGTAACTATTTACTCGGCGTAACATCATCTTTCACATTATACAAAAATATTTGACTAACTTTACTTTTTAATTTTTTTAAAATTCATCAAATACATTTTTCCAAAAAAGTTGCGTTTAAAACACAGCTGCACAAATACTGTGTGACATAAAATATTGCAACGATCGCCATTTTATTCTCTAGATTCTCTGCTAAAAAAATATATATAATGTTTGGGGTTTCTAAGTAATTTTCTAGCAAAAAATACGCATTTTAACTTGTAAACACCAAATGTCAGAAATGGGCTTAGTCATGAAAGTGATATATCTAAATATTACTTGTCTTTCTAAGAGGGAAGAAAAAATGCTTATTGAACAGTAATTTAAAGTAAAGGGTTAATTTCCAGCTCCTCATTAAACCCACCTGTCGTAAGGATATCTAGTTTGTAAATCCAATAAGATTCCTGTGCGCACCGGCATTTTTAGCGTTCCGCTGCTGGAAGAGTGTTGGGTATTGCTTTGATTAAAAATGTAAAATGCTTTAACATTGCTGCACTTAGATGGCGCTGCTCTCTTTTGTGTTTTACTGTATACAGAGCCCCTTCTAACTTGTTATGAGCCGGCAGCCATCCACAGTCAGCCTACCTGTGACCACCAACACACCTTGTGCTGCATTTGAACTTTCATACATGGACTCCCTGCTATAGAGAGCTGTTTGATTGCCCATTCTCTCTATCGAGCTGACAGCGCACATGAGCATATGTATATAATATTCCTATGTTTGAACCTAGACAAGGAGGTTTATACTGCAGGAAGTTAATTGACAAATTTTACATTACACTTTCTTTCCTACTATTCTCACAGAGTGGCAGTTTTGATCTTCAGATTCCTTTAGACGCAGCCTATTGGGAAATGTGTTAAAGGATACTGGGAAGAGAACAATGCTATTGATGTCAAAGATGGACAGCAGGTGATATTCTTATAGTTCATTTTTCCACCTTTGTACTATTAAAATCAATGTGACTTCTACAATTCTGTCCAATTCAGTGGGGTTAATAGAATAGTGCATTGTGTGAGAGAAAGCACTGCACCAACCCAGAAGTTGTAAAGAATTTACTATTGCCTAACAGAAAATGCATACGGTAAATAAGGTTTGCTTTCAACAGATGGCACTAGATAGCTATTTTTCACCACTTATTTATCCCGCAGAACCATACAAAGAAAACAAAATAATTGAGCACTTAAAAAATACAGTAACATAACTTCTACCACAATGTATTAAAGTAGAACTCCAGGTTATGAGGTTTTTGTAATTTATGGTGTGCAAAGAAAATTTTCTCTATTGAGGTTTATGGCACATCTGGATTGCTGCTCTGCAGTGGAAATGTCATGCTTTTTACATCGATCACTGTTCTTCAGCCCATTAGCGCCTTGAGGCGATTTAGTTCGCATTTGTAGCACTATACAAGTTACTCACTCACTCACTTATTATGGCTATGAAAATTGTATAATTTATTTGCCACCCTCTCTGCTTCTCCTATCATACCACACCTTGAATTCTGTAACCGCCTTGTATTCTGTACTATTTGGCATGAATGAAAGTATGAATTTTACACTACAGAGCATTGAGCTGAACTTGCCTTAACCACTTCCATACCGGGTCATTGTAAAATGGGAAGTAGCGTAGCTTCATCTGGACGATAATTGGACGCCAGGCCTCACTCCCTTTATATTGTTATTATTTTGTTTTGATGCCGTTCATCATGATGGATTTAAAGGGACAGGTGTCTTATTTTCACAGTGGTATGTGGTGATTTTCAAAATAGACAATTTTAAAGTGGTTGTAAACCCGGATAAAACTTTTTTTTTTTTTAAAACCACCTGCAAGACAAAGCCATAATGAGCTAGTATGACTAGCATACTAGCTCATTATGCATCACTTACCTTAGATCGGGGCCCCTGAAGCCGTCCTCGTCTCCCCCTCCAGGCGCAGCCATCGCTCCACAGATACCCGGAAGGTTACTTCCGGGTATTGCCGCTCCAGCCAATCATAGCACCGCTCCGGTGCTGTGATTGGCCGGAGCGGCAAAGACGTCACTCCACGCATGCGCGTGGGAGCCGTCAAATCCGGCAAGGCCGAATTTGTCAATGGGGATTAACCCTGTGAATGCACCGTTGTCTACGGCGCGCATGCGCCGTAGACATCGGTGCATGTGCCGTAGACATCGGTGCATGGTTTTTTTTGCAAATATCTCCTAAACCGTGTAGGTTTAGGAGATATTTCTTGCACCTACAGGTAAGCCTTAATCTAGGCTTACCTGTAGGTGCAAGTTGCATAAGTGGGTTTACAACCACTTTAAAGCAGTATAGATTGTCTGCTTAGAAGGGGTAAAATAGTAAAAAACAAAGATAGAAAAAGAAAAAGAAAGGAAAATAAGTATCTAATCAGCTACTTAACTTGGGTTTCCTGGTGAAGGGATCTTCTCATGGCTCCTTGCTCAGAGTCTAGCACAAAACTAGACTGTAACTAAAATCTAATCATTCACTTATCTATATTGTGCAGAGTAATTGAAACATGACCTGGAAGCTTCTTATATACAGCAGAACTTTGACTTTCATGTAGGATATCTTTATCATGGCTTTACATCATATAGACAGGAAGAGAACACAAACAAGTGCATTAAGTAAAGATAGACAATACATCCTGTTATATCATAGAATATAAGAACTATACACTATAATACCACAGCGCCACCTGCTGCATGGATAGGTATAATGAATACAGTATTGTCAGTTTATTAGCAACTTTTCATTACATGATGTTGTTTGTTTCTAACACCCCTTCTTAACAGCATGTGCTTTGTCAAATTATATTCAGCTTCTTCTGGAAATACCTATGACGTTCCTTCAATAAAGGCTTGGTGAGTGCATCAGCAGTCATCTTCTCTGATGGGCAGTATTAAATGTCAATAACACCTTGCTCTTGATTGTCCCTTTAGTAGGTGATACTTGACATTGATGTGTTTGGTCCTAGGATTGATCCTTTCTGTTTGCGTAAGCTTTATACAACCATGGTTGTCTTCAAAAATGGGAATTGGTTTTGATATGTCTATCCCAATGTGTACAAAAAGTTGACAAATCCATATTGCTTCTTGACAAGCGTGTGCTGCTGCAATGTACTCTGCTTCAGTTGAAGATAGAGCGACAGTTGTTTGCTTTTGACTAGACCAACTTATGGTTCCTTCCCCATACTGGGAGATGAATCCACTTGTGTATTTGTGGTCTGTACAGTCCCTGGCCCAATCAGCATCCACATATCTGACCAGTGTTGGATTCGATGTCGCTGGTAACCGTAACTTCATCTGAATTTTTCTTTTGAGGTACTGCATCACACTTTTTACTGCATTCCAGTCATGCTGACAGGGAGCTGAAACTTCCCTGCATAGTATGCCCACTGCTGCAGCTATGTCTGGTCTTGTTACAGTGGCAACATATAGCAGCTTACCGATTGCTCTACAATATATGTCATTTGTTGGGTAGCAAGTTTTCTGCTTCATTGCTCTTTAGATAGCCTGGTTCCATAGGATTTTTCACTTCCTTTGCATCTTGCATATGGAATTGTTCCAAGATATCAGAGATAACTTTCATCTTTTTCTCTCTCTCTATTTGGGTTCCCAAATAGTAGCTAAT
The DNA here is from genome assembly GCA_029206835.1 of Rana muscosa. NCBI lineage: Eukaryota > Metazoa > Chordata > Amphibia > Anura > Ranidae > Rana > Rana muscosa. The sequence goes on from JARGYO010005626.1 coordinate 19,511,635, forward strand.
GTTCCCTAGCTCTATGATTTCAAAACTTTCTTTTAGCTTGTGAACTATCTGATTGTAATCCCCTTCTTGTTCAAAACAGGCTATAATGTCATCGACATAGATAAGGATGTGTATCCATCTGTGTTCTTGATTCTTGGAGTAGAGACAGGGGTCTACTTTACTTCTTGACAATTCCTCTTTAGTAAGTACTTCATTCACTTTCTCATTCCACATCCTGATTTCTTAAGACTGTAGATGCTCTTCTTAAGTTTACACACAAGGTTATCTCCTTGCTCAAACTCTGGTGGTTGCTCCATGTAGAGGTCTTCCCTAATGTCTCCACATAGGAGTCTGGGTGTTTCACTTGCATGCCCTTCCTGGCTGCCACGCTAAGAAGTGCTCTGATGGTGGAGTGTTTTACGACGGGAGCGAATGTTTCATCGTAATCTTCACTGAATTTCTGGGAGTAACCCTTGGCAACTAGTCTGACTTTGTATTTGTGGATTTTCCCTTCTGTGTCTGACTTTATTTTGAAAGTCCACTTACTTCCTATAGTTTTTCTGTTAGGAGGGAGCTCTGTGAGTATCCAGGTTCTATTTTCTTGAAGTGACTTTAATTCTTCTACTGCTGCCTTTCTCCATTTATTGGCTTCATGTTTTGGCAGTTTTTCTATGTCTTCCCAGGATGTTGGTTCAAGTATGCTGTGTGTTTTGATAGTGTATGACAGCTTGTGGGGTGGTATCCCCTTTGTAGTCCGAATGGATCTTCTGATTTCCAGCAGTTCAGCAGGATCTGGTGGGGAACTTGATTTAGGCAATGTGAGTTCCACCTCTTGTTCTGACTCCTGCAAATGTTTGCTTTGGTTGACCTTTTCTTCTGGTTTGCTTGGCATATTTACTTAACAGCTTTAATGGATCTGTGTTTCTGGTAACGGGCTCTCATCAAAATAAACACTATGGCTTTATTGTCACTTTGTCAGTCTTTGGGTGTAGGAATTTTGTAACCCTTAGTTTTCTCAATGAAGCCTACTAGAATGCCCTCTATGGCTCTGTTCTCCAGCTTGGATCGCTTTTCACTTGGAATATAGGCATATGCTTTACATCTAAACACTCTGATGTGCCCTATGCTAGGCTTTGATCCATGCCACATTTTGAATGGTGTACTTTTAATGTCTCTTGAGGGTAGTCTGTTCTGTAGGTAGGTTGTAGTCATAACTGCTTCTCCCCAGTACTTGTGAGGTAGGTTGGCATCCGACAACATGCATCTGCCCATTTCTATAATGGCGCGTACACACGATCGGAATTTCCGACAACAAATGTTCGATGTGAGCTTTTGGTCGGATATTCTGACCGTGTGTAGGCTCCATCGGACATTTTCTGTCAGAATTTTCGACAACAAATGTTTGAGAGCTGGTTCTCAATTTTTCCGACAACAAAAGTTCTTGTCGGAAATTCCGATCGTGTGTATCCAATTCCGACGCACAAAAATCCTACGCAGGCTCGGTATCAATTTGACGCATGCTCGGAATCATTGTACTTAATTTTTCTTGGCTCGTCTTAGTGTTGTACGTCTCCGCGTTCTTGACGTTTCGGAATTTAAAAGGCAACATTTGTGCGACCACAAGACAAGTGTGTATGCAAGACAAGTTTGAGCCAACATCCGTCGGGAAAAAATCCATGGTTTTGATGTCGGAAATTCCGATCGTGCGTACCCGGCATAAGAGTGTGATTTTTCCGTCCCGCATCAAGGAAGGGCCGAGGTGAGCCGGGCAAAGAGACTTGGTGCATGGGCGGAGGTGCCAGGAAGGCATGGCCCAGTACGCCTGTTGGAGGTGTTAGCTCCGTCTCTACAACGGGCTACATACCCGCGGAGGAGTGTGATACCTCGGATCTGGAGTCGCTCTCTGATATGGGAGATGACACTGCCATTGACGAACTGTTTGCAGAGAAGGGCTGGGACAAAGTACCGCTAGCTTCATTCCGGAGGCCTCGAGATTCACCCATGTCCACGGGGGAGAGTACACCCCGGGTGGAGGCATCAGCGTCTGAACAAGGGTCCCGTCCCCAGCCCACATCTACATCTCCGGTGCCGCCTACATCAGGTACTGGGGAGCAGAAGTTGATACTACGGGCACCTATGCCTCAACCAGAAGTGGTCAAGGCCCCTCGCCATCCGGACTCTATAGTTCTACCCGGCGAGGGGGACAAAGCCACAATGCCTCCGCTGTCAAGGCTTCAGAGACTCTTCTGCCAGAAAGTTGCTGCTGATTACGGGTGGGAATATCCGTACCTCCCCAAGGAGTTACTCTACGAAGTGGAGGTGTACCGAGAGCGCTGGTATAATGACTTTGTGTGGACCCACCTTAAGGTCCCACACGCCCGCAGGTATTTGACATGCTCTCCAAAGACATCTCAGCGGTTCAAAGACTGCAAGGCAGAGTGGATGAGGGGAAGACACATCCATGCGGACAAGGTGTTGATTCGACGCAAAGAAGGTGAGGATGGAACGCGCATGCGCGGGGACTCAGGGACGGACGTGTGCTGACCGGGCTCCCGACACCCCGACCCACCGGAGCGAATAGCAGTGCAGGCAGCGAGGTTAGAGAGCCAGGACCAGATCCACAGGAGACCCGGGGAGGTGATGAATCTGAGGGCGCAGGGCCTGCCACGAAGGGGACAGTTTAAGCAGCCTACAGCCCAGAGGAGAGCGGGGCCTTCCCCCACAGCACAGCCGCAATCCAAGATGGCGCCCGGCAAGCCAGACACACGAGGCAGCACAGCAGCTAAATCGGATGGTACATCACAGAGAGGGGGCAATCAACTCAATCCGGAGCCATCCAAAGACCCTTTTTCATCTCAATCCTCAGGAGAGGGGGAGGTTATCCAGCTGGGTGAGTCACCTTTGCATTCTTTATCCCCTGCTATGTGTTCTGACGGCCAGGAATCAGTGAACTCTCCTGCTTCCTCTATAGATAGAAACATGACAGATCTTACTGAGGCCCTTTTTGGACAGTCTAGCCAGGACTTACCACCTCCCCAGCTGGCACATTACTCCCCAGATGCTATACTGCTGGGTCGGTTCTCCACCATGCTGCAGCGGGAACTTTCTAAGGCCTGCACGCTGATTACCACAGACCTCAAAAAGGATATCCACAGCCTAGGCGTACGTTTTGAGCATATTGAAACCAAAGTAGATAATACTATTAAAAAAGTCAATCAGAACTCGGCCATGGTCACAGACCTCCAAGACAGATTGGAGGAAGCGTTCACGAAAATCGAAGATTTGGAGAATCGCTCACGTAGATACAATTTACGCATCCGTGAACTCCCTGAAACTCACACAGATTTGGAGAGGGCTATAAAAGACCTAATGAAAACCCTCATTCCTGACATTACAGCTCCCCAAATGGAAGTGGATCGCATTCACCGAGCACTAACAGCCCCAAGATCTGACGGATTGCCACGCGACATCATTGTCAAGCCGCATTACTATTGCGTCAAAGAAAAGATGATGTTTGCAGCCCGTAATAGACCAGACTTGTTGCTGTTTGGAGCTCCAATACAGCTCTTCACCGACCTGGCCCCGTCAACAGTCCAAAAACGCAGAACCCTGCGACCACTACTACAGCAACTTATGGATAAGCAGATCAAATATAGATGGGCGTTCCCATTTAAGCTGTCCTTCACATATAAGGGAAAGTCCCACTCATTTTCCACGTTCCAGGCAGGGGAGGCCCTACTGCTCGAGCTTGGTATCGTCACTCAGGACTCTCCGACTTCGTCTCCTCCACGCCGGGATAACCGTCCACTTTCGCCAATGTGGCAAGAACGCACGCGCTCTCAGGCCAGAAATACTCGTCGGAACACTTGAGACTTGTTGCCATTTTTCTGCCCTTTCCTGGGACCTGCTGGTTTTTGGTCGCATGGGTCTGACCTGGGCTCATGATGGACTATGAGCTGGATGGGGCCATCATACCTGTGCTCTGTTCACTGAAGTTACCTGGTTTCCTGGCCTTTATAATGACTGTCAGAAGGTTAATCTTTTGCCTCATAGAACCCCACCTTGTTTGCCAGAACCACAGTATTCTTGAGACTGGGGTTTTTATCTGGCACAGTGTGTAGATGCCATATTGGGTTGTGGCTTGGGGGCAGAAACGACCGATGGGGACCCTTCCTGCCCTTCAGACATCGCCCTGGGGAACATGTCTTACTACAGTTAACCTATTTTGCCATGCTGTGTCGACTGGTTTATGTTATTTTTGATTGACCTCGCATGACCTGTTCAATTAGCGCTTGATCGAGTTGGGTCGGGGTGGCTACACATGCCACCCAATTGCGAGACTACCTATTCTCTGACGAGGATGGTACCCTTGCACCTAATGTGCCGGATTTTGTCTCCGGCGGGGGTTGTTCCCCATGCTTTCATGTATCAGTTAAAAATGTTTTTTTCTCGTTTTCTGGGCCTAAGGCCCACAAGTGTTTTTCTTTGTCTTGCTGTATTTCTAACACCTTTTCTTTTCCTCTCTTCCCCCTCTCTCTTGCGAGCCTCGATTTGGCGCCCTCCTCCCGTATCAAGGTCCGAAGGGTCGGGGAGGCTGATAGACTTTGCTCCAGTGGCACCGACCACCCCATTGACAACGCAAGGTAAGAGTGCTCTGCCCTACCACGATGGCCACGACATACAACACTGACTACTCCATAGTTAGCCACAATGTACATGGTTTTAATTCCCCTGCCAAGAGGACTAAAGCATTTCAGTTCTATCACAAGCAGAGAGCTGATGTCCTTCTCTTACAAGAGACTCATTTTTCACACACCTCAACTCCTCGTTACCTCAGTGCGAAGTATCCGCAGTTTTATCTCGCAGGGGGATGGGAGAAAAAGGGGGGGTAGCTATCTGTTTTTCGAAACGGACCCCCTTCGTCCCTGTTACTGTTGTTAAAGATAAGGGAGGTAGGTATATTATGGCAGTGGGGCGGCTCCACGACAGAGAGGTTTCCTTTATCTCATATTATGCCCCAAACACTGGACAGCCGGAATTCTTTAGCAAAATGCTTTGAATTCTGATGCCCAAGGTCCAGGGTCAAGTGGTAATGGGGGGTGATAGCAATATTCCCTTGGATAGAATTATGGATAAGTCTGACTCCTCTAAACCAATTTTGAAACGCCCACCGAATGGGAGCAGCAAAGTGGCGCGCTTATTTCACTCCCACGATCTTATTGATAGCTGGCGTGAAAATAACCCCACGGTCAGAGACTTCACGTACTTTTCGCAGGTACATCATACTTATTCTAGGATAGATCATATTTTAGTACGCACGCCTTTACTCCCATTTATTAAGACAGTCAAAATTCTGTCTACCCCTTGGTCGGACCATTCCCCGATCAAACTTTCTATCACAGGACTGTGGACCAAGTCAAAACCCTCCCCGTGGAGACTCAATGTGAGTCTACTGAATGACCCTATAATCTTTGTGGAAATACAAAAGGAAATACGAGAATACTTCAGACTTAATAAGGCTGCAGACACGTCCCCCGCAATCAACTGGGTGGCTCACAAAGCTGCGATTCGGGGCATTCTATTACAAGTGGCAACTAGAGTGAAACGGGACAGGGAACAGACGATTAAGAAACTGGAGACTAAATTAGAGGACTTAATAAACGAACAACACGGGAATCCCCGGATAGATATACGGCACAAAATCGATGAAGCCAGACTAGCTCTTAATATTAGTCTGACTACGCAAGCGGAGAAACATATCAGTTGGTCCAAACATAGGTTCTACACTATGGGGGACAAACCGACCACAATGCTAGCTAGAAAACTAGTCCCTCGACCATATACGCCGACTTTACCCAAATTGAGATTATCCACGGGCCTTACCACCCAAAACCCTGAAAAAATTATAGGGGAATTTCATAAGTTCTACGCTAAGCTGTATGGGGTGCAAAATACGTTTGATCCATCTGGAGCAGACGCGTTCTTCCACAACTTACAGCTGCCCACACTGACACAGGCCCACGCGGAACTGATGGACAGAGCTTTCACGGAACTTGAAGTCACGGCCGCAATCAAAACACTGCATCCTACTAAAGCTCCGGGGCCTGACGGCTTTCCAGGCCACTATTATAGAAAGTATCAGGATCTCCTCACCCCTCACTTATGCTCCTACTTTAACGACCTGTGGAGAGGTGGTAGGCTTCCCTGCCATGAAAATATGGTGTATATAAGCGTCATTCCGAAACCGGGTAAGGATCACGGGGATTGCACCAATTACCGCCCGATTTCTTTAATCAATACGGATCTGAAAATCCTAACTAAAATATTGGCCCAAAGACTCAATACCTTTCTTGAGTGCTATATTCACCCTGATCAGGCTGGTTTTGTCCCGAATAGACAGGCATCAGATCAAACACGTCGGTTAATTAATCTCGTTTCGGCAGTTCAGTCTGATTGGGACGGCATAGGACCCAGGAGGGGAATGTTGCTTTCATTGGACGTCCAGAAGGCGTTTGATTCCATTTCCTGGGAATATCTATTTGACGTCCTTACTCGCTATGGATTTGGGTGGCGCTTTCTGCATCTCCTCCACATATTATATGATTCCCCGAGCGCTTCACTAATGCTCAGGGGATATACTTCTCAAACATTTCCAATCTGCAGAGGAACTAGACAGGGATGCCCATTGTCACCGCTATTATTCGCACTGGCGATAGAACCACTTGCGATCAAAATTCGTTCAAGCAGGGATGTTCAGGGAATTTATTGCGGGGACTATGAACACAAATGCCTACTCTTTGCTGACGACCTATTGCTGACCTTGACTTCGCCAATTACATCCCTACCCAACTTATATGCAATCTTGCAACCATTTTCTGTCTTATCGGGGTTGACAATTAATCATAGTAAATCAAGGGCGCTGAATTTGTCATTGCTGAGCTCCACCCAGACGACACTTGAGCAAACATTTCCATTTCAATGGGAATCAGATGCTCTTCCTTATTTAGGTATACATTTGACCTCATCTGTTGGCACATTGTACAAAAGGAACTATCCTGCCCTTTTTAAGCGACTGACAGATGATTTGGCTAAGTGGCAGGTTCATCCACCGTCGTGGTTCGGCAGACTACACTCAATAAAAATGAATGTTCTACCCCGATTGTTATATTTTTTCCGTACCTTGCCAGTTTCCTTGACCCGTAACGACCTTCAACAATTTCAGAATAAGGTACTTCAATTTATTTGGGGAGACAAGAGACCTAGGGTGAATAGGAGTACCCTATATGCGTTAAAACAGAAGGGAGGCCTAGGCTTGCCTGATTTCTTGAAATATTTTTATGCTGCCCAGGTGGCACAACTCACTAGGTTCCATTCCCAACGGGCACCGGCCATATGGATGGCCATGGAATCCCACTCTTGCCTTCCCACTCCAATTTCTCACATTTTGTGGCTCTCTATTAAAGAGCGACCTGCTATATTATGCCCTACTTTATCAATGTCTTTGGAAATATGGGACAGACTATCCAGATCTCACAAATTTAAATCTCCTCATTCTCCACTGGCACCTCTACTACGCAATAGAGCTTTCACCCCGGGTCTCACCCCCCTGACATTTGAGTGGTGGACCAATAAAGGTCTCCTACGCATAGCTGACTTATGTGATCGCAGGGGTATGCTACCTGAGAAGGTATTGACTGATAAGTATCTTATGCCTCCAGCAGAGAGTTTTAGATTTGCTCAGGTTTCACATTATATGCAAACCCTTGCTAGAAAGAGCGACCTCGCAGTTCTTACTCCAATGGAGTATATGTGCCGTAACTATGACAAAATCAAGGGTCATCTGTCCGCTGTCTATTCGATGTTGTTGAGCACTTCGACAAAGCTGAACTATATGGTCCACTGGGAGACCGATCTGAAGGAAACCCTGGAATTGGATGACTGGCATAGGATAGCAGAGACAGCCTGTCGGTCGCTCATCAATACATCCATAATAGAGGCGAACTACAAGGTTCTGCTAAGGTGGTATATGGTGCCGGCCAGGCTGGCGACTTTTATATCGGGGGCAACCCCGTTTTGCTTTAGAGGTTGTGGCCAGGTCGGTACCACCTTTCATATATGGTGGACATGCCCCAAGGTTCGGAGGTTTTGGATCCGGGTATATAATTTCATTTACTCCCTCACTCAGGTTAACCTGATTAAGTCAGCTAAACAAGCATTATTAGGGAGTGGAATAGCAGTGGCCTCCAAGAATTGCAGACGACTCTTGATATTTATATTAATTTCAGCAAGGATAACCATCGCTAGGAACTGGAAATCGGCGGCTCTGCCATTTGATCAGTTTAAAGGTAAATTGTCTTGGTTGATGCTGAACGAACGGTTGGCGGCATTGGCTCAGGACAAAATGAAGCTCTTTCATAAGGTGTGGGACCCTTGGCTTAATTACCTCACTAATGACTCCGGAGGACCTCCAGCTTAACATTGTTTTTTTTTTTCTTTAGGGGCGTCGGGGTGCTTGATCGAGGCTCCTTCCCTCCCTCCCCCTTTTCCCTCTTCTCAACTATTCTTTTTCTTGCTTTGTTTCCTTCCCCCCTATTTCCTTGCTTCTAATCTCTTAATGAATGTTATTTTTGGAGTCAGCTCCAGGCCTTAGAGGTCTGCACGACTCCCTGCTTTCACTGGTTTATAAGTAATTAATAGGACCATTGTCGGTCTGAACTGCACTGAGGGTTGCCCGCACAGGCTGGGGAGTCGAACCCCCCCGACAAGCAGATGGGGGGACGGCTCCTCTGGGCGGGAAATTCACCAGTTGAAACCCGAGATGTCGGGGGGAGTTGGTGGTTCAGGGGTGCAGTAGTTTTCTGTAAGATATCCAAAAGTGCCATTACGCTCCGGCCCATGCTAGAGATTCTTCAGTAGATTTGTTTTTGTTTTTGTTTTTTTGGGTACTATAGCGTGGGCCCCTGGGCGTTATCATTCTAATGATTGGAATCCCAGAAGCGGTAATATGACTGTACAGTGTCTTGTTGTATATTTTTATACTTTTTGTATGACGAAACTTTAATAAAAAGATTGAAACAAAAAAAAAAAAAAAAAGAAGGTGAGGATGTGGAGTACCATTTGGAGACCATGGATCGGCATCTAAAACCTATCGTTCTGCCGCATCCCCGCTTTTACCTCTGAGGAGAAAAAGACTCCATTTGTTTGCTTTTTGAAAGGACTTTGCACCCCCTGAACTTTGCTGTTTGACTTTCTTGTTGGTGCCATCATCAGTGCTTTTGCCCCCAAGAGGGGTGCTTGTGTTATTCCAAGGAAGAACTGTTCCAGTTGTTGTTCTTTCCTCTCCGGTGAGAAGTTGCAGACTTTGGGGTAGATAGGGCCCAGAGTCAAGCAGCAAGAAAAGAGAAGATGGTTCAACGGGTGCAGTTACCGCGAGGCTGTCACCAGGTGGCAGTCTTGTGCAACGTTACACATTGTACACACTCTCACAGGAGGAAAAGATATTTCTCTTCGGAGGAATTTCTTTTTCTCTCACACGTACACATGTGTCAGGGTTTTATTGTTTCTTTTCTCTTCCCTCTGCAGGAGAGCGTCCCGGCAAGATTATGGAACCTGGGGTGGTTCTTAGTTAGGATGGGAGGAAAAAGTATAATGTTTTAAATGTTGTCTTTCACTCCTCTTTTGTTGCAGGGGCTCAGACACAACTTCTCTGTTAGGATAGTTTCCTAAATTTTTTTGGGGGTTTTTCAAATTGTTAGTTGGTTTCTGGATTGGATTATGTCAGCCGTTGAGGGAGTGATTCACTCCAGACACTGGGGTCCAGTGTCAAAAGACAGGGGGGAATGTGTAGCGGGTACTTACTTTCCCGGGTGCATTTTTTGAATCTGGCTGTGACATCAGTGCTATGCTCCCTGCAGTCCATGAGGTGGCGCTGTCACTGTGACCGGAGGGACGAATATCACTGTGTGCCGGGGCCTTTTTGTCCTCTCTCGGCAGCGGTATAGTGGGGCGGGGAACCCGCCGTGCTTGCTGGGAGAGGGGATAAAGGGGGCCGGCCATCTTGGTCACGGGGTCTTCGTCCCAAGCACCTTCAGCTTGCGGACGTGAGTTTGTGCTCGTCCCCTAGGAGGCCTCGGCCTAGGGGACCAACGGAGATCGTGTTTCACCTCAGGCACCTTCAGTCCTGGGGTGAGGTACTTACAAGGAGGATCCGGGTGCACAGCACAGACCCGAAGGTAAACAAGACATTGCTGATACCACAGGTATTCCCACGTGGTGGAAGCTAGGCGTGGCCCACCCGCTCTCTCTCTCTCCCCCATCAGATACCTCTAGACAAGAGACAGTGCGAGTCGCATGGAGAGAGAAGAGGGGAAGGCGCTATACTTAAGACCCCTTTCACACTGAGGTGCTTTTCAGGCACTTCAGCACCTGTAAAGTGCCTGAAAAGCGACTCTCGTGCCTTCCCAGTGTGAAAGGCCGAGTGCTTTCACACTGGAGCGGTGCACGCTTGCAGGACGGGAAAAAAAGTCGTGCAAGCAGCATCTTTGGGGCGGTTGAAATGAATGGGCAGTGCTGTCGAAGTGCCTGCACAGCGATTTGGCAGTGCCGCAACACGGGAGCTTTTAACCCTTTCTTTGGCCGCTAGCGGGGTTTACAAGCACCCCGCTAGCAGACGAAAAGCGCCATTAAAATGACGTTGAAGTGCTTTACCACTAACGCACCCCCGCCCCAGCGTGAAAGTAGCTTTTGTGAGGAATTGCTTATTATTGTGAATTGTGCATCCATCACCCTGGAACTTAACTGTGAGACCGCCGTTGTTTGCATGACTTTTCACTGATAGAAGGGTGCCTTCTAGTTCTGGAACATACAGTACTTTCTTTACAAGGATACTCTGCTTGCCTTGTGGTGTAATGCAGTTCAGGAAGCCCTGGCCTTTACCTTTTGGATGTGATGCTTTTCCCGTTTGCTAGAAAACGTTGTATTTTGCACTGTAATCAATGTTTTTGAAGAAGGTCTCATCTAGAGTTGCCACCTCATCCCTTTAAACCCAAACACATATTAATTACACAGGTTTTGAGGCTGATTTAATGCAGATAAGGCACCAAGTGAGTTTAATTACCACCTTAATCACCCACAGAACTTGTGTAATTAATATGTGTTCGGGTTTAAAGGGATGAGGTGGCAACCCTAGTCTCATCACTAGTCACATGGCTTGTCGCTCCTTTGTCTATGCACCAGCCGCGTGGCTTGCCACTCTGTGTCACTTTAAAGGTGCCACTCCATGATGTATCTGCAGTTTGCTTTGTAATTGCTTTGACTCTCTTTCGTGGATAGCTTTAGCTTTTGCTGCTCGGCTTTACAGATAGAACAGTCTTTTTCCTGTGCCTCTTGCAGTGAAAACAGGCTCTGCTTTCTTTGTTGTACATTGTGCCTTTGTAAATATTAAGAGCTTAGTCATCATGGTGCATATTTTCTTTCCGTCTGTCATATTCATCGATTCATTTGCCTTTGACATATCCTAGAGTCAGGTCCTGCTCAGGTCTGGTTTCTAACATGTTAATGAGAGCAGTATGTGTCTCTGGAAGGCTGCAGAAGAGCAGGGCAACATTATGGTTATCTTTGATGTCCTCTCCAATGGCACGTATCTGCTCTATGATCTCTAGCATAGCTTTCACATGATCACACATTTGCTGGCCTTCTTCATCGTATAAAGCTTTTTTAGCAGAAATAACTTGCTATTTAGATTTGAACACTCATGCAGTTTCTTTAATGAAGTCCATATTCATTTGGCTGTTTTCTCTGTTTATATGTGGATAAGCTGGTCATCTTCCATCTAGCAGATAGGGGCAGGGGGACAGTGGGACTTTGAATGAAACACAACACTTGGGTTGGATGAGACACTCAATATACAGTGGGGCAAAAAAGGATTTAGTCAGCCACCAATTTTGCAAGTTCTCCCACTTAAAAAGATGAGAGATTCCTGTATCATAGGTATACCTCAACTATGAGAGACAAAATGTGGAAACAAATCCAGACAATCACAATGTCTGATTTGGAAATATTTTTTTTTTGCAAATTATGGTCGAAAATAAGTATTTGGTCAATATCAAAAGTTCATCTCAATACTTTGTTATATATCCTTTGTTGGCAATGACAGAGGTCAAACGTTTTCTGTAAGTCTTCACAAGGTTGTCACACACTGTTGCTGGTATGTTGGTCCATTCCTCCATGCAGATCTCCTCTAGAGCAGTGATGTTTTGAGGCTGTCACTGGGCAAAACACGGACTTTCAACTCCCTCCAAAGGTTTTCTATTGGGTTGAGATCTGGAGACTGGCTAGGCCACTCCAGGACCTTGAAATGCTTCTTATGAAGCCACTCCTTTGTTGCCCGGGCGGTGTGTTTGGGATCATTGTCATGCTGAAAGACCCAGCCACGGTTTATCTTCAATGCCCTTGCTGATGGGAGGAGGTTTGTACTCTCACGATCAAATCTCATGATACATGGCCCCATTCATTCTTTCATGTACACGGATCAGTCATCCTCTTCCCTTTGCAGAGAAACAGCCCCAAAGCATGATGTTGCCACCCCCATGCTTCACAAATTCTCTCTAGCAAACCTCAGATGGGCCCGGACATGTACTGGCTTAAGCAGGGGAACACGTCTGGCACTACAAGATCTGAGTCCCTGGCGTCGTAGTGTGTTACTGATGGTAGCCTTTGTTACGTTGGTCCCAGCTATCTGCAGGTTATTCACTAGGTCCCCCTGTGTGGTTCTGGGATTTTTTCTCACCATTCTTGTGATCATTTTGACCCCACGGGGTGAGATCTTGCGTGGAGCACCAGATCGAGGGAGATTATCAGTGGTCTTGTATGTCTTCCATTTTCTAATTATTGCTCCCACAGTTGATTTCTTCACACACAGCTGCTTGCCTATTGCAGATTCAGTCTTCCCAGCCTGGTGCAGGTCTACAATTTTGTTTCTGGTGTCCTTCAACAGCTCTTTTGTCTTCACCATAGTGGAGTTTGGAGTATGACTGTTTGAGGTTGTGAACAGGTGTCTTTTATACTGATAACAAGTTCAAACAGGTGCCATTAATACAGGTAATGAGTGGAGGACAGAGGAGCCTCTTAAAGAAGAAGATACAGGTCTGTGAGAGCCAGAAATCTTGCTTGTTTGTAGGTGACCAAATACATATTTTCTACCATAATGTGCAAAAAAAATCTTTCCAAATCAGACAATGTGATTGTCTGGATTTGTTTCCACATTTTGTCTCTCATAGTTGAGGTATACCTATGATGGCAATTACAGGCCTCTCTCATCTATTTAAGTGGGAGAACTTGCACAATTGGTGGCTGACTAAATACTTTTTTGCCCCACTGTATAGTAAACAGCTTATTTATTCATAACAACCTAGAGCATAATGCATATAATTACATACATGTTACATCAATAAATATAGTACAAAATAGGGTACAACATGATTGATAAATCACAGTATAATCATAAAATTGATAGCATGGTAGGCAATATAGCACATGGTTAACGTAAATGTCCGCAGAATACCCAAAAATTTATGAAATGGTAGCATAGCATGATAAATTAATTGATAACTCAACCAGTTAATTAAAACCCATGGTGACCACATGATTGCTGTGATGAAACATCGAATAAGAAGGCTCTACGCGTTTCATGGAGTCATATCCACCCATCAGGAGCTAATTGGGGACACCTATATTATAGAATTATTTAATTAATGGTAATTAATTAAAGCAGGAAGAGCGGGAACAATAAATGTAATCCTAGCACTCTTACCTGAGGGTAAATTGAAAAATTGAATGAGAGGGTAACTGCTAGTGTTAAAATTGAAAATGCCAAAGGGGGATGAGAGACCAACCCACCCGGGAGCTGGGGTGGAAAAATAATGAGGCGACGGGGCAGTCCAGTGAGGAATGGGGAGACGGTGCATAGAAAGGATCCTCCTTCCAAAGTTGTAGTGATGAATAGAAGCCTTGGGGCATCTATAAACAAGTGATGAAATATTCAGCATGGGGATGATGTGCTAGAGTGAGAGAGAGATAGGATGGAGGGGTGGGATAAGGTAGTGAGTTGAAGGACGTGTGGAAATTTGACCTAATATAATGTGATAAGAATAGCAAAAAGGACACCACAGCAGTGCAAGGTGAGTGTACCGGAGTGAAGACTGAGAGACACCATGTGAGGATGGCAAGGTGTCCTTTTTGCCATTCTTATCACATTATATTAGGTCAACTTTCCACAAGGAACTGATGAAGGCAGCCGAGAAGAAGCAGAAGGGTTAAAGGCAGGGTAAGTGCAGCAGGAGGAAATTTCATTGTTAGCTGGGTGTATTGTTCAGCAAAAGTGGGAATTGGGGGAAAAGGAGAGGAAGACATCCCAGCAGGTTGGTGTCTAGACATAGAAATGGATGGTTGGGAGCTGACAGGGGCTGTGTACAACTAACTTGACCAGGCCTGTAATAAGGGTTTCACAAAATCAGGTTTGCACACTGCTTGTCTTACCAGAGACTGCACTGAATCAATACATTCTGCAAGCACCTGTTTAGGGCAAGTTGAGTACTGCTCATGGAAAAAGGCTGAGTCATCTTCAACAGCCACACCAAAAATTCTACCTGAGCTGCATTAAAAGGAGGTGTATAATCATCAGTTCCACTATAGGGATCAGACAGGGCCAACTCTGTACAGATCCAAATCAATGCTTGCACATCCTCAAACTGAAAACTGCCCTGATCCACAAAAATGTGAGCTATGCGGATGCATTCCAATAACTGCTCTCTAGTGTATTCACTTAGTGTCTGATAACAGAAATCTCTGTCATCTGTTGCCAGGAGCGAAAGATACAGAATATCTTCCACCTGCATCTTAGTAATTTAGCAAGAGCTCAGACCCAATTCCCAGGTGCAGCAGATCTGATTGTATGGCTCCAGAATTCTCTCAGGGGGATGCCATAAACAGACATCCAATACAGGTGATCAGATCATTGGGCTGCACTTAAGGAATCAGGAACAGAGTAAGTGAAAATATATATATTTATTGAAGATAAAGAAACACGTGTAATCAAGCAACAGCAAACCATAAACAAGAAATGAATACAAGAGAACACAACAAACCCCAAAACAACCTAATCTAACTATCTAACTAATATATACAAGTAAAGGGAACACACATAAACAAGGCAGGGACGAGAGACAAGGGAAGCAGAAGGCCAGGTACTGGGAGCAGTCAGCAAGGGGGAGCTGGAAGCTGGTATCAGGGGACAGGTCTCAGGGACAGGATACAAGGAACACAGTCCAGGACAAGGCAGGAAATGGGTCAGGTTCAGGCAACGAATCAGGCAGGGACCAGGCTTACAGAAGGAATTCTGGAGCATTGAGCCTTGGTTAAGGGCAGGCTTATATAGTCAAGCAGACCCAGATCAGGTGTGTTTGATGGCTGGTAGAAAATCTTGGTGGGGAGACACCCGCTGGTGGCCACCAGAACTACACCCACTGGTGCCGAATGCAACAGTGCCACCAGCAGGTGAGCCCAGTAATGACACCATTCCTGACATATGGTCTCATTCAAAGTCCCAACTATTTTTTCTTTCAAATCTTCCACTAGCAAGCTTATAATTAGGGATGAGCTTCGAGTTCGAGTCAAACCCATGTTCGACAAGAAACATCGGCTGTTCGACCATCGAATTTCGAACATTATGGGCCATTCGCGCCAAATTCATGTGGCGCGTCATGGCCCATAATTCACTGCGGCATCGCAGTGCATTTCTGGCTGATGATTGGCCAAGCATGCACTATGACCCGCATGCTTGGCCAATCACAGCGCCGTAGGTACAGAGAGACGTAATTGGCCAAAGCCAGGGTGGCTTTGGCCAATCATGGCTCAGAGAAGTAGGTACACGCCCCACACTATATAAGGCCGCCGTCTTGGTGGCCTTGTGTAGTGTGTTGGCATTGGTAGTGTGTTGGCGTTGGTTAAAGGAAAGAGACAGAGAGAGAGACAGTGTAATTTGATTTCAGTTAGATAGAGAAGGCAGGCGAGTCAGTTAGCTGCAGTTACAGTGTGTAGAGGATATATATGCATCCTAGGTGTTGTATATATATATTTATACACTGTATTCAGTTTAGCTAGATCCGTTCCTGTTATTCTCTATACTGACAGGCAGGCAGGTGATTGTGCTAGCTGCAGTGTTTCACTTAGTGTACTGTGTCCTTTGCACAGTGTGCACCAAAAGCTTACCTGAATACAATTGCTGGTGTTCTGATACAAATACAGGCAGGGAGCTGCAGTATTTTACTTTAGTGTCCTTTGCACAGTGTGCACCAAAAGCTTACCTCAATACAATTGCTGGTGTTCTGATACAAATACAGGCAGGGAGCGGCAGTATTTTGCTTTAGTGTCCTTTGCACAGTGTGCACCTAAAGATTACCTCAATACAATTTCTGGTGTTCTGATACAAATACAGGCAGGGAGCTGCAGTATTTTGCTATAGTGTCCTTTGCACAGTGTGCACCTAAAGATTACCTCAATAGAATTTCTGGTGTTCTGATACAAATACAGGCAGGGAGCTGCAGTATTTTGCTTTAGTGTCCTTTGCACAGTGTGCACCCAAAGCTTACCTCAATACAATTGCTGGTGTTCTGATACAAATACAGGCAGGGAGCTGCAGTGTTTTGCTTTAGTGTCCTTTGCACAGTGTGCACCTAAAGCTTACCTCAATACAATTGCTGGTGTTCTCATACAAATACAGGCAGGGAGCTGCAAGTATTTTCAGTTAGTGTACGGTGTCCTCTGCACAGTGTGCATCTAAAATTACCTGAAGACAATTGCTGGTGTTCTCATACTAATACCACAGCAGGCAGTTGATTCTGCTAGCTGCAGTATAATCAGTATATATATATATATATATATATATATATAAATATATATATATATATATACATCCCACCTGTGTTCAGCTACATCTCACTGCAGGCCATTAGTATGTCTGGAAGGCAAACAAGCAGAGGCAGACAGTCACGATCCAATGAAAGAGGGCGAGCAGGCTCTGTGTCTAGAGGCAACAGTGCTGGTCATGGACACGGTGCATCCTCATCAGCACGTGGCCGTGGGACACGCTTGTCCTTTTCGGCAGTTGGCCATGTTGAGCCGCAAAATGCCGAAGACTTGGTAGAGTGGATGACCAAGCCGTCCTCATCCTCCTCATCCTCTCTCACCCAGGCTCAGCTTACTTTGTCTGGCAAAGCAGCTGCCAGAGCGGCCTCTTCCCTCGGCTCAATGGCATCAGTCACTCCTTCCCTAGCCCCACCATGTCCTCCTGAGGAGTCCCCCCGAACTGTTTGACCACAGTGTTGGGTGCATGCTCCAGGAAGATGCCCAGTGTTATGAAGGCTCTGATGATGGTTCCCAGCTAGAGAAAAGCAGTAACGTGAGCCCAGAGAGAGGGGATGCCCAACAAGGACAGCAATCTGGCAGTCATGTTCCCCCAGCTACAGCATACTGCCAGATTTGCTCCAGTGATGAGGAGGGAGGGGATGATGAGGTCACTGAATCCACGTGGGTGCCTGATAGGAGAGAGGAGGAGGAGGAGGCACATATCCAACGAAGCAGGATGCCCTTCAGGGGCCAGCTTAAGGGCAGCCAACCGACTGCCTCACACCGCAGTGTTCCACATGTTCAGGGCACTGCTGTCTCTGCGCGTTATTCCAAAAGTTCTTTGGTGTGGGCCTTTTTTGAGACATGTGCAGCAGATCGCACCGTTGCTATTTGCAACATATGTCTGAAGCGTATCTCGCGTGGCCAAAACATGAGCCGCTTGGGCACCACATGCTTGACAAGACATATGTCGACCTGCCATGCAGTCCGTTGGCAAGCATACAAAAAAGACCCACACCAAAGAACAAAACGGACCTCTCCTTGCTCCTCATCAGCTGGGATCTCCAACCCCACTATACTTTCAGTCCTCTCTGAAACCTGCACTGAGAGGAATAAAGGTGTAGAATTAGATGTGTCACAGCCAAGTACTTGCGGGCAGCCTGCTATCGGTACACCAACGTCAGATTGTACCAGAAAAATTTCCCTGCCCCAGCTGCTGCACCGCCAAAAGAAGTTCACTCCCAGCCATCCACATGCCCAGCGGTTGAATGCTAGCTTTGCTAAATTGCTAGCACTTCAACTGCTGCCTTTTCAGTTGGTAGACTCTGCCCCCTTCCGTGAG
Organism: Rana muscosa; assembly: GCA_029206835.1. Lineage (NCBI taxonomy): Eukaryota > Metazoa > Chordata > Amphibia > Anura > Ranidae > Rana > Rana muscosa. The sequence continues at coordinate 19,529,858 of JARGYO010005626.1, forward strand.
TTTGTGGAATGTGTGGTTTCTCAGTGGCAGGTTCCCAAACGCCACTTTTTCTCCCGGAAAGGCGATTCCGGCTCTCTACCGGCATGTGGAAGGCAATGTCTTGGCCTCGCTGGACAGGGCGGTCAGCGGTAAGGTGCATATTACTGCTGACTCATGGTCCAGCAGGCATGGACAGGGACATTACCTATCTTTCACGGCGCATTGGGTGACTCTGCAGGCAGCTGGGAAGGATGCAGGACAAGGTGCAGTAGTGTTGGAGGTTGTTCCGCCACCACACCTCCAAAATGCTACTGCTGGTGATTCTGACACACCTCTCTCCTCCACCCCCTCCTCTTCTTCTTCCTCCATAGCCTCTTCCTGTGCTTTTTCCTCAGACCCAGCGGTGCTCCGTAGGCGTTCAAGGGGCTATGCAAGTATGCAGGCAAAAAGATGCCATGCGGTGCTTAAGCTGGTGTGCTTGGGGGACAGGAGCCACACTGGGGCAGAGATTCTGTCAGCTCTGCAGGGGCAGGCTCAGAGGTGGTTGACGCCACGCCAGCTTAAGCCAGGAAAGGTGGTTTGCGACAATGGCACCAACCTCCTCTCCACCCTCCGACAGGGACAACTGACCCATGTGCCCTGTTTGGCTCACGTCCTTAATTTGGTGGTGCAGCGGTTCTTGGGCAGGTACCCAGGCTTACAGGAGGTCCTGAAGCAGGCCAGGAAACTCTGTGGGCATTTCCGCCGGTCATATAATGCCAGTGCTTGGCTGGCTGACCTGCAAAAGGAATCCAACCTTCCTAAGAACTGCCTAATCTGTGACATGCCCACCAGGTGGAACTCTACGTTGGCCATGCTGCAGTGGCTGCACACACAGCTGAGGGCCATAAATGAGTATCTGTTGCAATATGGCACCAGGACAGGATAAGGGGAGCTTGGATTTTTTTCCCACGCCAGTGAAGAGGCCACGAGGATGGTGAGCAGTGACAGTGCATGCATCAGTGACACTGTCCCTCTTGTCCACCTGTTGGAGCAAACGCTGCATGGAATAATGGACAGGGCACTTGAGGCAGAACAGAGGCAGGAAGAGGAGGACTTCCTTACCTCTCAAGGCCCCCTTTATCCAGACAGTGTTCCTGCTGGCCCGACTATCACACAGGAAGAGGACAAGGAGGAGGAGGAGGATTGTGTCAGCATGGAGGTGGAGCCTAGCACTCAGCATCAGCAGCAGTCTTCAAGGGATCAATTACAGTCCCAAGACACCCATGGACTTGTACGTGGATGGGAGGAGGTGGCTGCGGATCATGTCGTCCTGAGTGACCCAGAGGACTCCGGACCAAATGCCTCAGCAAACCTACGCTGCATGGCCTCCCTGATCCTGCAAAGCCTGCGGAAGGATCCTCGTATTCGTGCTATCAAGGAGAGGGATCATTACTGGCTGGCAACCCTCCTTAATCCACGTTATAAGGGTAAGGTTGCGGACCTTATCTTGCCGCCGCAGAGGGAGCAGAGGATGAAGCATCTTCGGGAGGCCTTGCAGAAAGGTCTGTGCAACACGTTCCCAGAGACTGGGAGGTTACAAATTCCTGGTCCTGGACAATGTGTTGCTGAGGCTTCGGGCAGTCAAAGAAGGAGCGGTGGAGAAGGTGGCCATCTGACCGATGCGTTCAGACAATTTTTTAGTCCGCAGCCCCAAGGTATGATCGGTTCCAGCAACCATCGCCAGCGTCTGGTTTACATGGTGCAGGAATACCTAGGGGCAAGATCAGACTTGGACACCTTTCCCACCGAAAATCCTCTGGGTTACTGGGTCTTGAGAATGGATCACTGGCCAGAGTTTGCACAGTATGCAGTTGAGCTACTGGCCTGTCCTGCATCCAGCGTTCTTTCAGAACACACATTCAGTGCTGCTGGAGGATCACAGGATGCGCCTGTCCACCGACTCGGTCAATCGACTGACCTTCATAAAAATGAATCAGTCTTGGATCACCATCAGCTACAAAGTACCTGATGCTGATGCAACAGAATAATTTTCTTTGAAATGTCAGATCCCTTCAAGACTGCCTATGCTGATGCAGAGTGACTATCCTGTTATGCTGAGTGACTATCCTCTTCCTCCTCAATGATCATGCTGATAGCATATAAGAACATTTTTGTTTCTGGGCACCGCCACCAGTGGCTAAGGCCCAATTTTTCAGCCCCTGTTTAACAGGGGCGTGTAATTAAAATTTTTGATGCAATACTTTGCAGCAGGGCTCATTCATGCGCTCCAACTAGAGAATCTGTGAGGGGTTGCAGTGTTGTGGCACCAGCACCAGTGCCTAAGGCCCAATTTTTCAGCCCCTGTTTAACTGGGGCGTGTAATTACAATTTTTGATGCAATACTTTGCAGCAGGGCTCATTCCTGCGCTCCAACTAGAGTATCTGTGAGGGGTTGCAGTGTTGTGGCACCAGTGCCTAAGGCACAATTTTTCAGCCCCTGTTCAACAGGGGCATGTAATTACAATTCTTGATCTATTAATTCACAGCAGGGCCCATTCCTGCGCCCACCAAGAGTAACTGTGAGGGCTTACAGTGTTGTGGCAACACCACCACCACCACCAAAGGCCCAATTTTTCTGTCCCTGTTCACCAGGGGCATGTAATTACAATTCTTGATCTAATATTTCACAGCTGGGCCCATTCCTGTGCCCACCAAGAGAAACTGTGAGGACTTACAGTGTTGTGGCAACACCACCACCACCAAAGGCCCAATTTTTCTGTCCCTGTTCACCAGGGGCATGTAATTACAATTCTTGATCTAATATTTCACAGCTGGGCCCATTCCTGTGCCCACCAAGAGAAACTGTGAGGACTTACAGTGTTGAGGCACCAGCACCACCACCAAAGGCCCAATTTTTCCTACCACTGTTCAACAATGGCATGTAATTACAATTCTTGATATAATAGTTCACAGCAGGGCGTTCCAGCGCCCACCAAGAGTAACTGTGTTGTGGCAACACCAACACCTAAGGGCCAAATTTCTGAGTATATACGTCAGGTCCCTATTTTCAAATATCCAACTTACCAACGACTCCTACTTGCAAACGGAATGAGACAACAGGAAGTGAGAGGAAATCTACCCCTAGGAAGGGAAATTCTCTCCTGTAATGCCGTGTACACACGATCGATTTTCTCGACGGTGAAAAACGAGGAACGGCTTGTTCCCCTACACACAGCCGTTTTTCCCAACATTTTTTCTCTTGGTCGAGAAAAACGACCGTGTGTAGGCTCCCCGGCAGTGTTTCCCTATGGGTAAAGCTGCCGCGGAAAAAAATGCCGTGAATCACGACGAGAAAAATTAAGCATGTTCTAATTTTTCTCGTCGTGATTCATGCCGTTTTTCTCGTCTGGAAAAATGATGAAAAGCCCACACACGGTCGTTTTTCTCGTCAAAGAGAAAAAATGTCATTTTTCCCGACGAGAAAAATGGTCGTGTGTACGCGGCATTAGAGTTAATATGGGAAAAAGGTTTCTTCTCTCCACTGATGCTTTATCACCAATCCTTGTTTCAATAAAACACCCAAATTTTCTAAAAACATTTGTCATTGGGACGGAAAGTGAGGTGAATTGTGAACAGGTGCACACAAAGCAAAACAAATGTTACAGGGGTGATAACCCTTCCCTATGTTTTCCAAAAAGCTTAAAACTGATTTTTTGACTGGAGCTACACTTTAAAAATGTACCAGTTCAAAATTACAAACAGATTCTACGTAACAACAAACTTACAGTCCCTGACTTGTTTGCACCGCCTGTATACTGCTGTTCATAGTATATAGGTCCTGGGGGCCCCACGCCTTTCTTTTTTTTAGTTTGGGTGCGGGATTTCCCTTAATATCCATACAAGACCCAAAGGGGCTGGTAATGGGCTGGGGGGGGGGGATAACCATGCCATTTTTATCAATGATTTTCATCCATATTGCCGGGACCAGACATTACATTAAAGCCGCAAGCAGTTTTAAATTACTTTTTTTCCTTTAGAGATGTCATTTTGTGCAGGGACAGTTCTAAACACGGGAAACACGTGCCACTTCACAGGCATACTATAGACACTCCCCAGGTACGATATTTAAAGGAATATTTCACTTTTTTTTTTAACTTTATACATCATTAAAATCACTGCTCCCGAAAAAACGCCCATTTTTAAAACTTTTTTTTTGCATTGATACATGTACCCTGGGGCAGGACCCGGGTCCCCAAACCCTTTTTAGGACAATAACTTACATATTAGCCTTCATAATTAGCACCTTTGATTTAGAACGTTTGAGTCCCATAGACTTTAATAGGGTTCTAAAGTTTGCGCAAACTTTCGGTCCGTTCGCAGGTTCTGGTGCGAACCGAACAGGGCGGTGATCGGCTCATCCCTACTTATAATTGCTTTTGCCTGCCTATTTTTCCTGTCCTAGTCCTTTGTCTCTCTATCTATTGGTCTGTCTGTATTCAGCACCTGCCACAAGTCATCCTTGCTTAGAAACATTTCTAGTTTAAACTTCCAAAGCTGGTAATTGGCATTGTTTAGCTTTGAAATTGCAAACTTCACATCTGAACCACTTGCCATGTTTCATCAGCTTGTATACGGTATTCACTGACTTGCTGTACTCACTAGACATGTGCATTCGTTTTAGTCCGAATGCATTTTCGTCCGAATTTCAGCTATTTTCGTTATCGTTTTAACAAACGAAAACGAAAGCACAGAATCCGAAAACCGAAAGATCCGACATAAACAAATGCTTTATTTTCGTTTTCGTTGCTACAACAGTTCGATATAGATAGGAGATTCGACGTGACGCTGACAATAACAATCTGTGTCTATCGAACCTGTGGTCGAATGTGCCTAACCTTAACTCTATTAGTCCAAGATTATTCTACATAGGAGAGAAAAGATTCAACATTATAGAGAGAAAAGATTCGACATAGGAGAGAAAGATTCGACATAGGAGAGAAAAGATTCGACATAGGAGAGAAAAGATTCGACATAGGAGAGAAAAGATTCGACATAGGAGAGAAAAGATTCGACATAGGAGAGAAAAGATTTGTTATTATAGAGAGAAAAGATTTGACATAGAGAGAAAAGATCACTGCTGGAATTGGGTAGGGGAAGTAAAATAAAAATAAAGTTGATGATGAATGTTATTGGCTGATTGTAACCAAAGAGGAGGAGCAGTAAAATAGCTAGAATGACGAAGATTCGACAAAGCATCGAAAGTTAGAAGATTCGACGGTGCAGCAAAACTGTACGACGCTGCAATCGTACATTTCCGGTCAAATGCATCCTCCCATAGGCTATAGAAGAATTCTAATGTTGGTTGACTAGTAATAGTAATGAATAAATATAATTATTACTAGTCATACAACATTAGAATTCTTCTATAGCTTGTGGGCGGAACATTCGACCGGAAATGTATGATTGCAGCGTCGTACAGTTTCACTGCTCCGTCGAATCTTCTTTGAACATTTGACAGACACCATAAGCCTTCAATGACAGATTCGACCTTAATTAATTCAGATTTTCGGACGAATGCAATTTCTACCGAAAAACTAAATAAATAAAAACAAATTTCGGGAGTAACTAAATAAATTTATTTTTCGGACGAAAACGAAATTCCGAAACGAAATATTTCAGTGTGCACATGTCTAGTACTCACTGAGCATTCTTTCCAGTGCCTCTGGGTGCTGCTGGGTGCCTGGGATATCCTCTCCAATGCCTGGGTGCCTGGGCCCATAACCTATTGTGCAGAGTATTGGAACATGAGCTGGAAGCTTCTTATATACAGCAGAACACCTTTACTTTCATGGAGGACATCTTTATCATGGCTTTACATCATTTAGACAGGAAGAGAACACAAATGAGTGCATTGAGCATAGATAGACAATGCATCCTGTTATATCATAGAATATAAGGACTTTACACTATAATACCACAGCGCCACCTGCTTCTTAGATAAGTATAATGCATTCAGTATTGTCAGTTTATTAGCAACTTTACAATACATGCTGTTGTTCTTTTCCAACAATCTAAGCTATAAAAAATCACCAACATAGCCATAGCAACAAAGTGGGAACACTACTAAACCTTTCATGCAGACCTTTTTATTATCACATTGTTGTTTTTAAAAGCCGGCATAGAGGAAACACAGTGATGAAAAAAAAAAAAAAACACTTTTAGCCAATTATGTTTTCTTATTACTTATTCTTTGGTCACATAACTCTTGGTGCAGCGGGAGGGGGAGTGTATTTTGGCTACATACATTGTGCTAGAGCTGCAGTGTACAAGTTTATATTTTTATTGTGCTATTTAGGTGCTGATGATTCAGACGTTCAGAAGGTACAGCAGTAAAGAGTATACTGCCTGACACTTGTCTCCTTGACAAATATTGATTGCACACATACATTGCTCCCAACTGTCCCTGATTTGAAGGGACTGTCCCTCTCTAGGAACAAAGTCCTCCAGTTCCTCTTTCCTCCTATGTCCCTCTTTTTTGGTCTGATCTACAGACTTGTATAGAAAATGAATTATTTAACTATCAAAAGTGTTTTACTGCACTAAACCTTGTATCCAACTAAATAATTGCATTTGTTAATTTCAAAATCCATTAAAGTGGTTGTATACTCTCCATCAGGGATGAGCCGAACACCCCCCTGTTCGGTTCGCACCAGAACCTGCGAACAGACAAAATGTTCGTGTAAACTTTAGAACCCTATTAAATACAATGGACTCGAACGTTCGAAATCTAAAGTGTTAATTATAAAGGCTAATATGCAAGTTATTGTCCTAAAAAGTGTTTGGGGACCTGGGTCCTGCCCCAGGGGACATGTATCAATGCAAAAAAAAGTTTTAAAAACGGCCGTTTTTTCGGGAGCAGTGATTTTAATAATGCTTAAAATGAAAAAATAAAAGTGAAATATTCCTTTAAATTTCGTACCTGGGGGGTGTGTATGATATGCATGTGAAGTGGCGCATGTTTCCCGTGCTTAGAACTGTCCCTGCAAAAAATGTAATTTTTGAAAGAAAAAAATGCATTTAAAACTGACTCGCGGCTATTAATGAATTGTCGGCTCCCGGCAATACATACAAAAGTCATTGATAAAAAAAAAAAAAAAGCGTGGGGGTTCCCCAGAATTCAATTACCAGGCCCTTCAGGTCTGGAATGGATATTAAGGGGAACCCCGCCGCAAATTTAAAAAAAAATTGACGTGGGGTTCCCCCAAATATCCATTCCAGGCCCTTCAGATCTGGCATGGATTTTAAGGGGAACTCCACCCCAATTTTTTTAAAAAAATGGCGTGGAGTCCCCCTAAAAATCCATACCAGACCCCTTATCCGAGCACGCAACCTGGCCGGCCGCAGGGGAAAAGGGGGGGACGAGAGAGCGGCCCCCCCTCCCTCCTGAACCGTACCAAGCCACATGCCCTCAACATGGGGAGGATGTCCCCATGTTGATGGGGACAAGGGCCTCATCCCCACAACCCTTGCCCGGTGGTTGTGGGGGTCTGCGGGCGGGGGGCTTATCGGAATCTGGAAGACCCCTTTAACAAAGGGGACCCCCAGATCCCGCACCCCCCCTATGTGAATTGGTAAGGGGTACATTGTACCCCTACCATTTCACGAAGAAAGCGTAAAAATTTTAAAAAAAAACACACAAACACCTTGAAAAGGTCCTTTATTTAAAAAAAAAAAAAAAACATTCCAGCGGTGAAATCCAGTGTCCCGCGGCGATCCCGATGTCCAGTGCTGTCCTTCATTGGTTGTGCCTGAGCGGACCTGATGGGGAACTCCCTCTCAGTATTTTAAATGTATAGACCCGCCCCTTCTGAAGTTCCCCATCAGGTCCGCTCAGCGGACGAGATGCGGAACATGAGAAGGGGCGGGTCTATACATGTATTACCAAAGTGAGAGCAGTTCCCCATCAGGTCCGCCCCCTCGGTATGTCGGACCCGCCTACGTCATTGGCTTGAGCGGGGAACTTCCTTCACTATGTAATCTACTATGAGTTTTAAAACTTCTTTTTGCATTGATACATGTCCCCTGGGGCAGGACCCGGGTCCCCAAACACTTTTTAGGACAATAGCTTGCATATAAGCCTTTATAATTAGCACTTTAGATTTCTCCCATAGATTTTTCGAATTTGCCGCGAACACCCCAATTTGTTCGCTGTTCGGCGAACGGGCGAACAGGCAATGTTCGAGTCGAACATGAGTTTGACTCGAACTCGAAGCTCATCCCTACTCTCCATCCAATCTTCAGCACATTGCAATCCACATTATTAAAGCTATTGATTGCTGCCTGCTAAAGTCTTCTTTGTTTATTCTTCTTTATTTAAAAAAAAAGAAAATTTTACTACCTTATTAGATAAAAGAATGACACAAATACATTACAATTATATATTGATAATTATTTATATGATAAATATATTAAATGTGTAGCGGGGTCTCCTTTAAGGCCCTATGGACTACGTTACCCAGAACCCCGCTTGGCACCTAGGGTGCATTTGGCAACCACAGAGACTCATGGGTGGGGCTATAGAAGAAAAGGGCGAGGCTAAGGTCGGCCTCTTTGGACACCGCGCTGCAATCAAGGGGACTCCCTGTGCGGATCTGTTGCAGTGCAAGGCCCGAGGCCTGGGCCTTGCATACCTTCCAAAGAGCCTTCCACACCACTGCTGAGCCTGGGTGACACCTGACTTCTTTGAGTTGCTGACATCAGTTGGACCAGAGACCTGATCGTTGCAGGCACTGTGTGTGGAAACACAGTGGTGGAAGTCCCGGACTGGGATCGCGTCCGGATGGGTGAGTGAGCATCTGCTCACTTATTTAGCTTGTACATTGATTAGGCCTAGTGACTGCCTTGGCCCATTGTGCTGTAGTTATTATCCCACCGGAGACTAGTGGCGGAACTGAGTTGTGTAGTCTCCGGTGAAGTGTTCCTCTTTTATTAACCGTTAATGGATTACAAATACTGTTCCTGAATGTGCACCACCATTCATCTGCATGCGAAGAGTTGTTTTCACAGAGACTGAGCTTTATCTGAGTCAGGCCTGACCAGGGGTTTAAAACTTTGTTGGTGCGCCACATTGCGCACAGAGAAGATAGCTGCACGTGGCGTGTGATCACTCTGCACTATCACTGATTAGTAGGTTTATTGCTGCAGGGCTCTGCATGTATGCTATGTGTTATGTTTAACCTATACCTTTATACCTAAGTAAATCAGATATAGTTTACCAATCCTGAATCAGTGTTTATTGTTGCATATTAACTGCCTATCCTGCTGTGAGATTGTGTATAACCAGGTATAGAATTATATGAAGGAAACATTCACTAGACTAACTGTGCCATAGAGGGTTGAGTAGATTGCCGGGGGTTGGCGGTGCTGTATACAGGGCCCGAACTAACTGAAAACCAGCGGCTCTCTTAACTGGGGGTAGCGCTACACGTGGGGGCCTCGTCCGGGATCCTTGTACAGCAAGTAACACGCCAAAAAGTACAGGCATGGACCCGCTGTAAGTAGGACAGTGGTGCGCAGTGGCTGGCGCCGATCCAGACGCGGCAGTAGTTATTGAACTCCCGGGGATCTGGCAGGAAGGAGCGATAAAGCAGTTAATAATGACACTATCTCTATGTCAGAAAGCATGGCTGACGGATGTAAGGTCAAATTCCTCGCTTACCCACGCATTAGTAGAATGGAAGAACGAAATACCAGAGCATTTCAAAAGTCCAAACATACAAACAATGGACGATCAGACCTATAACTTGATACATGCGTTGCCACTAAAGGGAGAATGTTTCCAAACACCAAAACCATCACCTCCACAAATATCTCCACCGCCATCCCCTAAAGCAGGAAAGCAGAACGGTACAGAGAGTCCCGGATCACCACCGGCCACCCTCAGCGCAAAACTGTGTGTTGTCCTAGGGGAGATTGTAGCCCAGTGTAAGAAGGATCCTACAGATTAACCGATGTCGGGATACAGAAAACTCAGGATATTTTCTGGAAGGAAACCTGTACCTTCGGGAGAAGAGGGATTTGAGGAGTGGCTAGATGGCGCTACTCAGGCCCTAGAGGAATGGGAAGTCCCAGAACACCGGAAAAAACAGAGAATCACTGAGAGTTTGAAGGGGCCTGCTCTGGAGGCCATACGCAACCTTAAGCTGAGCAAGAAAGACTGCGATGCACAGGATTATCTAGATATTCTGCAGAATGTGTTCGCGGGAACGGAAAAAGTAACTGAGCTCACTTACCAGCTGGAGCACTGCTACCAAAAGACGGGAGAGAAACTGTCAGAGTTCATGAGACGTCTGGATAAGATCCTGCATAAGATTATACTAAAAAAAGGGATCGACCCAAGGAGAGTGGATGAGGCCCGTGTCCAGCAGATGTTGAGGGGAGCTCAGCCTCTGGATCCCATCGCATTAGCGCTACGCACCCGACAGGACGGGAAGAGCCTGGAATACCCCGACTTAATCCGAGTGGTCAGAGAAGAAGAGGCTATGTTGGAAGACAAGAGGAGGAGCCAACCAGTCAAACCAACCAACCCTCCGGCGGTGATGGTCAGGTCGGCCATGACCCCCGAAAGAGACTAAGAGGTGGATACCCTGAAGTCACAGATGTCCCAGGTATTGGAGATACTGACCTCTTTGATGGCAAAGGATCCAGGGGTATCAGAAAGGGAAGGACCAAAGAAGGAACTGTTCCCAAATGCCTCAGCGCCCGCTTCCCTACAAGATTGGGGGGACACGATTTGTTTCAACTGCGGAGGAGTTGGCCATGTTGCAAAAGTGTGTTCCAGTCCTAAGAAAAAGAAGCTGAATAATCGCAAGCCGGCGGAAAACTTCAGAGGGCCCCGGTGAAGGAGTCAACCGGGTGCCCATCTTCCACAGTGAGCTCCAAACTGAATGAGAAGTACAGAAAAAGAGAGGATAAAACCCCCCAGAAGAAGCGCAGTGTTCCCCAGCGGGAATGTACACCAAAAAAAGAGAATAATGTTCCTCAGCGGGTATGTACACCTATTAAGAGGAGGGAAATCAATGCATACCGAGCCCAAGAGAGACTAAAGTCCAAAGAGAAATGGAAGAAAGAGAGTCCAAAGGGAAAGTGCAAGGGTCAAAGGAAAGAGACCCCTTCGAAGCAATATCCAGAGAAGCTGGTAGGCCCCTCCCCCATAGTGCCTATCCAAGTGGAGGGAGTCTACACAAGAGCCATATTAGACACTGGGGCGCAAGTGACCCTACTATATCGGGACTTCTATGATAAGCATCTAAGTCATCTACCCATCCAGAGGATTGAAGATTTGGAAATATGGGGAATTGGAACCCAGAGGTTCCCGTATGATGGTTACCTGCCCATAAAACTGACCTTCGACCCGTCTGTGGCCGGGAAGGCTAAAGTGTTTGACACCCTGGCTGTGGTGTGCCCCCGACCGCCTGGAGCCAACAAGAGCTCCCTCATCGTAGGGACCAACACGGACCTGGTCTGGAGGCTCTTGGCCCCTCTAGTACGAGGGAAGAACCCCACAGTCACCAAAATCCACCCAATGCTGAAGACAGCCTACCAGCGACTGGTCTTAGAGCAGAAGGCCCCGGAAGAGGGGGTGGGGAAAGTCTGGAGGCTGGGCAGGAGAGAAATAGTGTTGCAGCCCGGTGAAGTAACCTGTCTCCAAGCCACTGTGAAGCTTACTTGGGAGCAACCTGGGCCCTTTGTTATGTTGAAACCAGAGCCAAGGGAAAAACACTCAGGCTTGGAAGTGATCCCAGAAGTGGTCCCGTTGAGGGCCTTGAAGAAGGCACACTGTAAGGTACCTGTGAGTGTCAGGAATACTACAGATGGCCCCGTGGAGATCCCAGCCAGGATGTTGCTGGGCCAGGTGAGCCCTGCTGCCCCAGTTGTCTTGTCAGATGTGGAAAAGACAGGGGGAGAAAAGACCGTTTGGGAGAAGCTCTGCATGGAAAACCCAAACCTGCCAAGGGCTTGGAAAGAGAGAGCCAAGGCCCAGTTGACCAGGTGGAGAAGGATCTTCTCTCAAGATGAGTTTGATGTGGGGTGCGCGAAGAGTGCCACCCACCGAATCTGCCTCCAAGAGGACAAGCCCTTCAGGGAGAGGGTCAGGTGAGTCCCGTTAGCAGACCTTGAAGATTTGAGGGAACAGCTCGCAGAGCTCAAGCGAACCGGTGTTATCCGGGAGTCTAGAAGCCCCTACGCCTCTCCGATAGTGGTGGTCAGGAAGAAGAATGGGTCATTGAGGCTGTGTATCGATTACAGGACCCTCAACAGGAGAACCATACCCGACCAGTATACCACTCCGAGGATAGAGGATGCCTTACAGAGCTTGTCTGGAGCCAGGTGGTTCAGTGTCATGGATCTAAAGAGCGGATACTACCAGATCCCTATGCATCCGGAAGACAAGGAGAAGACAGCTTTTATAACTCCTGTGGGGTTCTTTGAATTTGACCGGATGCAACAAGGTCTGTCTGGAGCCCCAGCCACCTTTCAACGCCTCATGGAAAAGACTGTAGGAGACATGAACCGCATCGAAGTCCTTGTATACTTAGATGACATCATTGTCATGGGAGAACTCTGGAGGAACATGAAGAGAGACTGGAGAAAGTTTTGAAAAGACTCAGTGAGGAGGGACTCAAACTTTCACCCGAAAAATGCCAGTTCTATCAGTCATCAGTTAACTATCTGGGACACATAGTGTCCGAAGAAGGGGTAGCCACAGACCCCGAGAAGTTGGAGGCAGTCACCTCCTGGCCATGGCCCACCACTGTGACAGAACTCAGATCTTTCTTGGGGTTCTGCTCCTATTACAGGAGGTTCGTGGAAGGGTTTTCCCAGATTGCCAGACCTCTGAATGAACTGCTCAAGACAGAAGGGGAAGAGGATTACTCGGGGCCCAGGAAGCCGGGGGAGTCAGTCAAAGACCAGTGGAACAAGAAGTGTGAAGAGGCCTTCCAGATGTTGAAGAAAAGCCTAACCACTGCCCCTGTTCTGGCCTACGCAGACCCAAAGAATCCTTATGAACTCCACGTAGATGCCAGTCTTGATGGTCTGGGAGGAGTGCTCTATCAGGAGCATGAAGGGCAACTGAGGCCTGTTGCTTATGTGAGCAGGAGTCTGACCCCCTCTGAAAAGAACTACCCCGCTCATAAGTTGGAGTTTCTAGCCCTCAAGAGGGCTGTAGTTGACAAACTCAAAGACTATCTGTATGGGGCTGAATTCACTGTGAAAACTGACAACAACCCCCTTACTTATCTTTTCACCAACGCAAAGCTGGATGCCACAGGACATAGATGGCTGGCGGCACTGTCTGCTTTCAATTTCAATCTGAAATACAGGCCTGGGGCTGGGAATTGAGATGCAGACGCCTTGTCAAGAAGGTCTCATGCCCTCTGTCAGGGGGCTGAACTCCAGGCCAGTGGTGGTGCAAGAGCGGATGAAATAGGGGTCACCGTGGTAGGGGTCCCCAAGCAATACTGTGGGGTAACCCAGCTAGAGGAAGATGACTTGCCAAAACTGTCCAAGAAGGAGTTGAGATGTGACCAATTGGAAGACCCTATGGGGAAATTGGTCCTGGAGGCCCTGGAAAGTCAGGATCCAGATAGACTCTTGCGTCACCCTTCAAAGGAAGCTCGCTTGTTGAGGAAGGAGTGGGACAGGCTGCAAGTGCATCAGGGACTGGTCTACCGAAGGGGCCCCTCTGAGGACCTAGAAGACAAATGGCAACTGTTTCTACCCGAGAAACATCGAGAGACCGTCCTGGTCGCCCTGCATGACAACCACGGCCACTTGGGAGCTGAGAGGACCTTTCAACTAGTTAGGAGCCGGTTCTATTGGCCCTGCATGAGGGCCAAAATCGAGGAATACTGCCACTTATGCGCACGCTGCATCCAGAGGAAGACTTTACCCCACCAAGCTGCCCCAATGGGCCATCTACAAAGTCAAGGCCCACTGGATTTGGTATGCATTGATTTTCTCTGCCTCAAACCCGACTTGAGTGGACTAGGAAATTTTCTGGTGACAACCGACCATTTGACCCGGTATGCCCAGGCCTTTCCAACTAAAGACCAGAAGGCTTCTACTGTAGCCAAAGTACTCATGGAGAAATACTTTGTACATTACGGGCTACCACAGCGGCTCCACTCGGATCAAGGAAGGGACTTTGAAAGTCGGCTGAACCGGAAGCTCCTGGATTCTTTGGGGATCAAGAAGACCCGAACCACTCCCTACCATCCACAGGGGGATGCTCAGCCGGAGAGGTTCAACCGAACCTTGCTCAACATGCTGGGGACTTTAAGTAGTGAGAAGAAGCAGCACTGGAGCAAACACAAAGCAGCAATCGTGCATGCTTATAAGAGTACCACAAGTGATGCGACAGGGTACTCACCCTATTGACTCATGTTCGGGAGAGAAGCAAGACTACCCGTAGACCTGGCCTTTGGCACCTCTATAGACCATTCCTCAGTCACTTCCCACAAAGGTTATGTAGACAGGCTTAGACACAGTTTAAAGTTGGCCTATGAGCAGGCCCAAGCAGCCTCAGATCAAAGGGGAGCCCGCAACAAGAAAAACTTTGACCTGAAAGTCCGGATTCAAGATCTACAACCTGGGGACAGAGTGCTGCTCTGGAATCTGGGGATCCCTGGAAAACACAAGCTTGCAGATTGGTGGAGGCCTGAACCCTATGTTATTTGCAAGAAGCTGCCGGGCCTACCGGTCTACAAGCTAAAGCCAGAAAGAAAGGTGGGTCCATTAAAGACTTGGCATCGGAATCACTTACTCCCACTTGCTGAAGCAGTTCGGATACCCCCTGCGAGGGATTCCCCTGAGCCAACTTCCATCTTGGATACTCCCAAGCCAAACACTCGCTCCCAAACCCCTCGAGCTGAGGAAACAGATGTCTCTGAACTAAGTGAAGAAGAGTGAGAGGAACTTGAATGTCTATGGCCTTCCCAGGCCCCAGAAACTTCTGCTATAGATCTTCCACCTACTGAAGACACCATAGACAGTACACTGAATGCAGAAGCTACTGAGTTCATCCCGTCCAGTCCCTTAACAGATTCTTGGGAAGATGCCTGTGACTCACTTTCAGAGGAGGATCCAAGAGACTCCATGTATCTCCCTGCTCCTGAGTCAAGTGCTCCAGAACCAGTGGAAACCCTCAAGTCTGTTCCAAGACAGGAACCTGCAGTATCTGAACCAGACATTCCAAGAGAACAAAGGATGAGAAGGACCATAAGGCCTCCCCGAAGATTGACTTACCCACAAATGGGGGAGAGCTCAGAAGACACTGTGGTCACTGCCAGGAGGAGTGTGGAAAACCCTGATCCCTCCACTGTTCATTTAGTGGAGGGCAACCCCAACTCACCCTCTGGCACAGTTAGGCAGGTCGCTTATGACAGTGTGACCTGTGGGCAAGGAAGTTCACCCTCTCGTTTTTGGTGAGAACTTCCTCTGCCGACATCATACACCGCTTTGTCAAATGTTGTGCGTAGTGTTTGTTAATAGTTATCTTTGGGGACCAAAGAGTTTAAGTGGGGGGAGTGTGTAGCGGGGTCTCCTTTAAGGCCCTATGGACTACATTACCCAGAACCCCGCTTGGCACCCAGGGTGCATTTGGCCACCGCAGAGACTCTTGGGTGGGGCTATAAAAGGAAAGGGCGAGGCTAAGGTCGGCCTCTTTGGACACCGCGCTGCAATCAAGGGGACTCCCTGTGTGGATCTGTTGCAGTGCAAGGCCCGAGGCCTGGGCCTTGCATACCTTCCAAAGAGCCTTCCACCCCACTGCTGAGCCTGGGTGACACCTGACTTCTTTGAGTTGCTGACATCAGTTGGACCAGAGACCTGATCGTTGCAGGCACTGTGGTGGAAGTCCCAGACTGGGATCGCGTCCGGAGGGGTGAGCGAGCATCTACTCACTTATTTAGCTTGTACTTTGATTAGGCCTAGTGACTGCCTTGGCCCATCGTGCTGTAGTTATTATCCCGCCGGAGACTAGTGGCAGAACTGAGTTGTGTAGTCTCCGGTGAAGTGTTCCTCTTTTATTAACCGTTAATGGATTACAAATACTGTTCCTGAATGTGCACCACCGTTCATCTGCATGCGAAGTGTTGTTTTCACAGAGACTGAGCTTTATCTGAGTCAGGCCTGACCAGGGGTTTAAAACTTTGTTGGTGCGCCACATTGCGCATAGAGAAGATAACTGCACGTGGCGTGTGATCACTCTGCACTATCACTGATTAGTAGGTTTATTGCTGCAGGGCTCTGCATGTATGCTATGTGTTATGTTTAACCTATACCTTTATTCCTAAGTAAATCAGATATAGTTTACCAATCCTGACTTAGTGTTTATTATTGCATATTAACTGCCTATCCTGCTGTGAGATTGTGTATAACCAGGTATAGAATTATATGAAGGAAACATTCCCTAGACTAACTGTGCCATAGAAGGTTGAGTAGATTGCCGGGGGTTGGCGGTACTGTATACAGGGCCCGAACTAACTGAAAACCAGCGGCTCTCTTAACTGGGGGTAGCGCTACAAATGTAAAACAAAAGTTTTCACATTTGTTTTAATATGACATTTTATTTTCAAATAATTGTATTACTTTTAAAAATTATAATTAAACAAAAATAATTATTAAAGAATCAAGATCTCATGTATATATTCAATAATTAAAATTATATAATTTTTTTTTAGGAATTAATCAGAAGATTTAGATTATAACCAACTATTAATATAAATTATCATTAACCACAGTAATTTTTAAATAAGATGTCAATGTATTAGTAAACTATTTACATTATAAATAAGCTAATAGGCTGGGTATTTATAACAGAAGACACCCTAGTGCTTTTGTTTGTCATAAATGTTCACCCTGCCTGTCATCAAGTAATGTAATCTGAACCACACATTCTCAGAGGGAGAACAAAGGATACATTTTTCCTCTAAAAACGTCCCAGATTTGTATAGAAGAAGGATGGGCTGCCTGTAATCTCATGATTGTGAATTACAGTCCCGCCCCCGTTAAAAAGTTAAAACAAAGATAAAAAGAACCTGTAATGCCATGTACAGACACCTGGACATATATATATATATATATATATATATATATATATATTGTGACAGCAGGAAGGTAAAGTCACCTGGTTGCATCCAGGGGGGTAGGTATATTTCTCCCAGATTCAGGCTTTATGCCGACTTATACAACTAGGGAGAGAGTTGATGAAGCCCAGCTGAGGCTAGTGGGCTCATGGATGATTCATACCTCTAGGGAGAGTGCTGGGCGTCGTGCAGGCAGGGAGTTGATGAGACCAGCTGAAGCTTGTCAGCTCGTTTAAGGCCTCTATAAAAACTCCCAGCTTCATTAGGTGTTTGCTCATGCCTGGAACCAGACCTGTGTGGACTGTCTAGGGAGAGTGAACCCCTGTGCGGTGAGACAAAGCCTGTGTGGCTATTTGTTTGGACATTTACTAAACCAGGGACTTAGGGACTAGGACAGCACCAGGCTGATCCCAGTTGTTAGTTAGGGAAACCTGCATGTTTAGTCAGAGGTCAAGCTGACCAGGATTTATTTTGTTTATGTTTCTTTTTGCTTTGCTGTGTTTTTGTCACTGTAAATAGAGAAATAAACCGCACCTTTTGATCTTGAAAACCACAACCTCCGTCTGCTGGGCCTGTTTTTGTGTGGGGAGCCCATCCAGGGGGTCACACACACCCGCTACCGAGTTAACCCCCTCACAGTTGGTGGAGAACCAGTGGCAGTTTTTTTTTAAGCCAGCATGGAGGAGATACTGAAACAGCTGGCTCTAGCAAATGCCAATCAACAGCAGACAAATGCAGGTTTGCAAAAGAGCTTCGCAGCCCAGCAACAAGCCCAGCAGCAATCTGAGGCCCGCTTCATAGACCTGTTGCAGAAGCAAGAGCAGAGACTACAACAACAGATGGAAGCAGTAATGCAGCAACGTCCGCGGACCAGTGAGGAAAGCCGTCCCACTAATACCGCGTCCTTTGGGGTGAGTCGTTTATTGACAAAAATGACTGGAGAGGATGATCCAGAGGTATTTTTGACCACATTTGAAAGGACTGCTGAAAGAGAAAAGTGGCCTGAGGAGCAGTGGGCTGGACTGGTGGCTCCTCTGTTAACTGGTGAATCGCAGAAAGCTTACTATGACCTAGAGCCTGACCAAGCAAAAGACTATGGGATGCTAAAAGCTGAAATATTGGCAAGGCTGGGTGTCACCCTGGCTGTCCGGGCTCAGCGTGTGCATAACTGGACTTTCCAGCTTGGAAAACCCCCCAGGTCTCAAATGTATGATCTCATTCACCTGAGCAGGAAGTGGCTACAGCCAGAGACTTTGTCCGCACCGGAGATTGTGGAACGTGTTGTGATGGATCGTTTCTTGAGAGCTCTTCCTACCGCCATTCAAAAGTGGGTAAGCCATGGAGACCCAGAAACGGCCGGTAAACTTGTGGATCGTGTAGAGAGATACTTGGCTGCAGAGAACCTGACGGCCTCTTCCAGAGACTCTCGGACTTTCCACCCTAAGACCAGACCATCCCCAGGGGCGGATAAGATGATTCCAAGGGGTGAGGGTGGAGAGAGTGAGAGGGTGGGAGCTCTGCCCAGGGTTTGGCGAGAACAGCCTGGGAAGTCGGGGGCTCAAGAGGCAGCCAAAAGGATTGTTTGCTACCGCTGCCGGCAAACGGGACATATTGCAGCAAATTGCCCGGTTGTGGAGGAACCCATGCAATGTGACTTTCTGACGGACAGACGTCAGTCGCTGTGTGCGACAGTCGCATGCACTGCCATTCAGGGAACTGAGAAACATTTATGCAAAATGTGTATTAATGGTAGAAATGTTGTGGTATTACTGGATTCAGGTAGCCTTGTGACCCTGATAAAGGCTGAATTAGTTAAAACAGAGGTCTCTGGGAATAGCAAGGTAGCTGTTATTTGTGTGCATGGGGACACCCGAGAGTATCCAGTGACTACAGTGTGTTTCAAGACCCCCAAAGGTACCCTCTCTCATCCAGTGGGGTTAGTATCTCAATTACCGCATGATGCCATTGTGGGAAGGGATTTTCCGAAGTTCTGGGAACTGTGGGATGATCCTGAGCCCCCCCTGGTGCCCCTATGTACCAGGAAGGTGATAGCCAGAACTCCTCTGAGAGTGGTGAGGACTCTCCAGAATTTCCCTTGTCAGTATTGGCAGGCGAGACTCAAGAAACTGGAGAGGAGCCCACCTCCTCAGACGAAAACCTACCGTCTGTGGAGTTTTCTGATCTTGAGGTTCACAGGGAAAATTTTGCCACAGAACAGTTAAAAGACCCCGCCCTAATAAAGGCACGGGAAAACGTAGTGGAAATAGATGGCGAGTTAGTGAACCCAGATAATACCTGCACTTACCCATACTTCAGCGTAGAGAAGGACCTACTGTATCGGGTGGCAAAAAGGGCAGAAGAAACCGTTGAGCAGCTTGTGGTGCCCAAACCTTACAGGAAGTTGGTGTTGGAGTTGGCCCATGGGCACATTCTTGGAGGTCATCTGGGGACAGAGAAAACCCGAGAGAGGGTATTACAGAGATTCTATTGGCCTGGGGTGATGAAGGACATAGAAAATTATTGTTCCTCCTGCCCTGTGTGTCAGAGGTCGGCCCCGATGCCACATTTCCGTAGCCCGCTGGTCCCTCTACCCATCATTGAGGTCCCGTTTGAGAGGATCGCAATGGATTTGGTAGGTCCTATAATCAAGTCCGCTAGGGGGCACCAGTACATATTAGTTATAATGGACGATGCCACCCGTTATCCAGAAGCGATCCCTCTCCGAAATACCTCGGCCAAAACCATAGCCAAAGAGCTATCTCTTGTTTTTAGCCGGGTGGGTATTTGTAAAGAACTGCTTACGGACGAAGGTACACCCTTTATGTCCCGGGTTATGAAAGAGCTGTGTAAATTGTTCAAAGTGACGCAATTGCGTACGTCTGTGTATCACCCCCAAACCGATGGGCTGGTTGAAAGATTCAACAAAACCCTAAAACAAATGTTGAAGAAAGTGGTGGATAGAGATGGAAAGGATTGGGACTGTCTACTTCCTTATTTGATGTTTGCTATTAGGGAGGTGCCCCAATCCTCTACGGGATTCTCCCCCTTTGAGTTACTGTATGGGAGACACCCAAGAGGGCTGTTGGATATTGCCAAGGAAACTTGAAAAGTGAGAGTTCTCCCCACAGGAGTGTGATTGAGCATGTCGCCCTGATGCAAGATCGAATTGCACAGGTAATACCCATCGTGAAGGAACATTTGGCCCAAGCGCAGTTGGCACAGCAGAGAGTGTACAACCGTGGAGCCAAGACCCGTACCTTTTCCCCGGGGGATAGGATATTGGTACTTGTCCCTACGGTTGAAAGTAAATTCCTTGCCAAGTGGCAAGGCCCCTACGAGATAATGGAAAAAGTGAGCGAAGTGAATTACAAGGTCAGACAACCAGGAAGGCGAAAGCCCGAACAGATCTATCACGTTAATCTGTTGAAAGCCTGGAGGGATAGAGAGTCCCTAGTCGCAGAAACTTGGTCACCAGCTCAAACTGGTTGCGTGATTCCGGAGGTTGGAATAGCAGCCACCTTGTCACAACCCCAACAACAGGAGGTTAAGGAGTTTGTGCTTCGCAACAAGGAGGTGTTCTCTGAGCTGCCGGGACAAACATCTGGGGTAGAGCATGATATTATTACCCCGCCCGGTGAAAGGGTGAAGTTAAAACCCTATCGGATCCCAGAGGCCCGACGGGAGGCAATACGGGAGGAAGTACAGCAAATGCTGAACTTAGGGGTGATAGAGGAGTCCCAAAGTGATTGGTCTAGTCCCATTGTGTTGGTGCCTAAACCGGATGGGAGCTGGCGATTTTGTAACGATTTTCGTCAGTTGAACAAAGTTACAAAATTTGACACCTACCCCATGCCACGTATAGATGAGTTGATCGACCGGCTGGGAACAGCCCGATACATGACGACTCTTGACCTCACAAAAGGGTATTGGCAAATTCCCCTGGCCAAGTCGGCCAAAGAGAAAACCGCATTTGTAACCCCAGACGGGGCGTTCCAATATAAGAGAATGCCGTTCGGGTTACAGAATGCGCCGGCCACATTCCAGCGGAAAATGGACCAGATACTGAGGCCCCATCGGAAGTATGCTGCGGCTTACCTGGATGACGTAATTGTCCATAGCACAGATTGGGCCTCACATCTGCCAAAAGTGCAAGCAGTCCTAGACTCTATCCGGGAAGCGGGGTTTACGGCTAACCCCAAGAAGTGTACCATTGGGCAGGAGGAGGCCAAATATCTTGGGTACACCATTGGCAGGGGAGTAATAAAACCCCAACTCAACAAAGTCGAGGCCATCCAGAGTTGGCCACGTCCCAACAGCAAGAAGCAGGTACGAGCCTTTCTGGGAATCGCGGGTTATTATTGGCGCTTCATTCCCCACTTTGCTTCTAAGGCTGTGCCCCTAACCAACCTGACGAAAGGGAAAGGGTCGGTCATGATTAAATGGACCCCCGAGGCTGAGGCAGCATTCCAATTCTTGAAACAAGCCTTATGTAGCCAGCCAGTGTTGTACTCACCCGACTTCTCTAAAGACTTTGTCGTACAAAGTGATGCGTCAGATGTGGGGTTAGGAGCAGTATTGTCCCAGGTCTGGAACGGGGAAGAGCACCCAGTCATTTACCTCAGCAGGAAGTTGAAGTCCCATGAGGTAAATTACGCCACGGTTGAAAAGGAGTGTTTAGCGGTGAAGTGGGCTCTAGATTCCCTTCGGTACTATCTGCTAGGTAGGCACTTTGACATGGTTACGGATCACGCTCCGTTAAAGTGGATGGCTCAAAACAAGGAGACAAATAGAAGAGTAAATAGGTGGTTCCTGGCCCTACAGGAATTCAACTTCACAGTAAAGCATCGCCCTGGCGTTCAAATGGGGAATGTGGATGCTTTGTCTCGAGTACATGAATGCCTGATTGCTGGTGTTCCAACCCCAAGGTTAAAACAAGAGGGGGGGGTATGTGACAGCA
Organism: Rana muscosa; assembly: GCA_029206835.1. NCBI lineage: Eukaryota > Metazoa > Chordata > Amphibia > Anura > Ranidae > Rana > Rana muscosa. The sequence continues at coordinate 19,551,926 of JARGYO010005626.1, forward strand.
GGAAGGTAAAGTCACCTGGTTGCATCCAGGGGGGTAGGTATATTTCTCCCAGATTCAGGCTTTATGCCGACTTATACAACTAGGGAGAGAGTTGATGAAGCCCAGCTGAGGCTAGTGGGCTCATGGATGATTCATACCTCTAGGGAGAGTGCTGGGCGTCGTGCAGGCAGGGAGTTGATGAGACCAGCTGAAGCTTGTCAGCTCGTTTAAGGCCTCTATAAAAACTCCCAGCTTCATTAGGTGTTTGCTCATGCCTGGAACCAGACCTGTGTGGACTGTCTAGGGAGAGTGAACCCCTGTGCGGTGAGACAAAGCCTGTGTGGCTATTTGTTTGGACATTTACTAAACCAGGGACTTAGGGACTAGGACAGCACCAGGCTGATCCCAGTTGTTAGTTAGGGAAACCTGCATGTTTAGTCAGAGGTCAAGCTGACCAGGATTTATTTTGTTTATGTTTCTTTTTGCTTTGCTGTGTTTTTGTCACTGTAAATAGAGAAATAAACCGCACCTTTTGATCTTGAAAACCACAACCTCCGTCTGCTGGGCCTGTTTTTGTGTGGGGAGCCCATCCAGGGGGTCACACACACCCGCTACCGAGTTAACCCCCTCACAATATATATATATATATACATTGTAACGTGGGGGCCCATTAGCTCTAGCATACCTCCCAACCGCCCACGGTAGCACCCCCCCCCCCACTCAACAACCTTTGATGTCAGGTAAAAAAACATGAATGGCCCGCAGTTGAATTTTGAAAAGTTGGCAGGTATGCTCTAGTGGTAGATGTGTTTTCAAGTGATTCACGGTAGTCAGGAACTATATTTCAAGGGCCTGGTAGCCCATTTTTATTAAAAGGCAAATAAAAAGTCTGTAACATATAGGTTTCCCACGCAGGGGTTATTCTCCAGTAAATACACAAAACGGAAAATGCTAGCCCACCTGGCTCTTAAGCTCTCACTCAGCTTTAGTTGCAGTACCTCTGCTCTTTATGCTGATCACCCCGACCATAGGTGCTTTTGGGCAGACCGATTTACTCTAGCACACTCAGCTCTGGCCTTAGTCCTCAGTCAGTTTACTAGCGGGAAAGACAAAGCAGGATGCGCCATTGAGTGTAGTATTAAAAGCAAGCAGTTTAATCACGGGAGTAAAAACACTCACAGGAAGAAAATGTAAAATAGGTTCATCTTGTACAAGGGGGGGCTGCTTCAATTCATCCCCCGGACATCGCGCTGCTCACAGAGGGCCCTGGTGCTGTGGAGAGGCTGGATGGCATTCTATCAGGTAGTTTACTGCCTCTTGCAGACACACACATGTCTGCAAGAGGCAGTAAAGGCTGCCCCTTACAGACTCTCCGACTCCTGGAGAGGATTGGAGTCCTCCTGACTTCCCATGCACAGACCTCCAGAAATACCAAAACCTGGAGAAAGCTGTGTGACGGGAGGGCCCGGGGAACCCGACGCCTCTTATGTGTAAATCACCCTGTGTCTCTAATAGGGGCACAGGGTGAATGAGAACCCCACTATGATCTGTGTTAGTCAGATTCAATGCTGTATATATTGTATATATTGTGTGTATATTGTGTGTTGGCTGTTGTGTACTATTTGCTGTGATGGAGTGGGGTGTGATTGCATTCTATTGTCTATTGGGGTAATCAAGTCTGCTACTGTGGTCATGTGGATTGGAGCTGGTAGACAGTCTGGTTGCCCATTATGGGATGTTTAAGTGTCTTGCTGTGAGGAAAGGGGGGGGGGATCACTCCATAACTAGGTCCAATAGACCTAGTTATTGCGGCTGTGGACACAACTTGGCTACATCAAAAAGGTGCTGCAGCAGCAGGAGTCACAGCAGCACCAACTGAAAAGAGAGGAGAGGTACAGATACCAGTCTCCATGGAAGAAGAATTCAGAAGGAGGTTACAAGAGATGCAGATACAGCATAGAGGACCAGTATCAGAGGAGGTCCTGCTGGGATGTTCTGATTTGACCCGCTGCGAACTCTGAAAGAAAGCGCTAGCTCTCGAGCAGAAACACCAGGGAAAGGTTCTCCCCTCCATCTATGTAAGGTACTGGTCGCAGTATGATGTACGAATGCCGTTATTGGGGGAACAACCGAAGCAGGGGAGGACAGCTGAGTTAGGCAGGCTGATCGGGGCAGAGATGTGGTTGGACGAGAGCTACAGAGCCCTCCGGTGGTATGTAGCCCAAGAGTGCCCGTGGTCAGCGGATGACAGCCCCACGGAAGGCTTTGACTATAATGGCCTAGGATTGTTTTATAGGAGGCTGTCCAGTGACCCTGACTTTGGGAGTGATCGGGAGTGGCGTTTGGAGTAAATAATGGAGCACAGAGAGCGAAAACTGAATGTCTCGGAAGGGCACTGGGCAGAGGAAGATTTGGAGTTTCTGCCTGTTCAGGAATGGGAGCTGGAGATCGCCTACAGACAGCTGCTAGAATCTGCTCAGCAGCAGGGTGGGGCTCCATTTGCCTTGGACTATCAGGAAATACCAGTTGACAACTCTGAAATCCTGGCTGAAGAATCGGCAGTGGAAAATCTGGAGATTGCCATCCCTAAAGCCGAAGCGGATGATGTGGAGTTCCAGGGAGCTAGGGCAGTTGGCTCATCTCCCCAGCCACAGATTACAGAATGTATGGACTTACTGGACTGTTCAGAGGATGTTATGGATTATGCATCGCCTGCTCAAGTACTGGCAGCAGGACAGAGTACTACAGACCCCTGATCTACACCCGTGGCAGTTTTGGAGGCCGGAGGTGAGAAGGAGTATGGTTCCCCTTTCCCAGTGTATTTCAGAGATGCAGGGAGGAGAAGCAGACATTTTCACTCCCCAACAGTTAGCCAGAGCAGGTGGTGTGGAGTCCCCAGCAGAAGTGCTGGCAACAGGGCAGAGTGCTACCAACCTCTGCCCAGCACCGGAAACAACTGTGGAGTTCCAGGGAGCTAGGGAAATTGGCCCCTCTCTCCAGCAACAAGCTGAGGTCGTAAAACTTTTACTCCCAGCTGAATCACTGGCAGCAGGGCAGGATGCTACTGGCCGCTGCACACAACTGCAGCTTAAGCTGATATCGGTGGATGGGACTGCGGTCTCGACTCACAGCAACCCAGCAGAAGAGCTGGCAACAGAGCAGAGTGCTGCTGGCCTCTGCTCTCAACTAACAGAAGAGGGAGTTCCTGTGGTAGTGGATGGGACTTCGGTCTAAACTGACACAACCCCAGAAAATGGTGCGACACTGAGACAGGAGGATGTCAGCCTTGCTTTGCAAGCACTGGGGGATTTTCACCTACCACAAGTGGATGGGACTTCAGTCTGCACTTGTAAACCCCAGGGATGCTGGGCAGTTGGCCCAGATCCCCAACAACATGGCGGACTGAGCCCAGTCACCCTGTCTTCTCTCCAGCGGCTAAAAGGACTCCAGGGAGAAGGGAAAGTCCAGGCCTCTCCCCAGAGGTGGGTATGTTCTCTGAGAGAGGCAGAGGTTGGCTGGGTGAGTAATGCTCTGTTTGGAGCAATTTATTTGGGGTACTGTGTGGATACTGGCTTTGGGGGAATGGAAATATGGACTAACTTCAGAGTCAACCCGTCTGGGGTCTCCTCCTGTGTTAGTCTCCTGCCAAAAGGGGAGAGATGTAACGGGGGGCCCGGGGAACCCAGAATCTCTTAGAAAGTATGAGATACCCTTGCTTCAGCTTCCCTGATGCCTCTTATGTGTAAATCACCCTGTGTCTCTAATAGAGGCACAGGGTGAATGAGAACCCCACTATGATCTGTGTTAGTCAGATTCAATGCTGTATACATTGTATATATTGCGTGTTGGCTGTTGTGTACTATTTGCTGTGATGGAGTGGGGTGTGATTGCATTCTATTGTCTATTGGGGTAATTAAGTCTGCTACTGTGGTAATGTGGATTGGAGCTGGTGGACAGTCTAGCTGCCTATTATGGGATGTTTAAGTGTCTTGCTGTGAGGAAAAGGGGGGGGGGAATCACTCCAGCAAACCCCCCCCCCCCCGCTAAGACTGTTTACTGAAGGAGAAGTTTGAGCACATCTGACCTGTATCACCATTGTCATTGGACAGTTTAACACGCCCTGTTTCCCAAGGGTGGGAGGGAAGTGTTTTGAAGAGAAATGTGTTACCATGTGCTGGCAATAAAGATTCAATCCCTGTTTGGAACCTGAAAACAGAGCTGTGTCTTGTTATTGGGGGGGAATTATTCTTATGGGTCTCGTTCGCCTGACTGGAGTGTCGGTAGCTGCCTTGTGTTCGGAAAGGGAATATCCTAAACGGCGTTAACCCCTTTCATATTAGGATTGCCGTTACAAGCTGCAAAGCAGTTTTCTCCACTCCACAGCTATACACTGTAGTCCTGCACTAAGCCAATGTGCACACCCTGTGTCTGTTAACTGACCAATTTTGTAGTGACAAAGTCTTGTCCTGTCACAATAACTATATATATATATATATATATATATATATATATATATATATATATAATTTCAATTAACCACTTCAACTCCTGTCCATTTTTTGCAATACGGCACTGCGTTACTTTAGCGGACAAGTGCGCGGTTGTGCGACACTTTACACAAAAAATAAAATTATGCCCCTTTTTCCCATAAATAGAGCTTTCTTTTGGTGGTATTTGATCACCTCTGCAGGTTTATATTTTTTGCGCTAAAAATTCAAAAAAGACAGACAATTTAGAAAAAAATATGTTTTATTTTCTTCTATAAAACATATCCAATAACAAAATATATATATATATATATATATATATATAAAAAAAAAAAATCTTCATCTATTTAGTCCAATATGTATTCTACAATATATTTTGGACCACAAAAATCAGCATAAGCATATATTGATTGATGTTATATCATCTACAAATGATGGGATATATTTCTGAAATGTTTATATATTTTTTTATTTAAGACTAATGTTGGCGATCAGTGACTTATAGCGGGGCTGCGATATTGATGTGGACAAATTGGACACTAAGCGACACTTTTGACAATTTTTTGGGGACCAGTGACACTAAAAATAGCCACTGTCACTGTACTAATGACACCGGCAGGAAAGGGGTTAACATCATGATTGATCAAAGGGTTAAATGTGTGCCTAGAGAGTATTTACTAACTGTGTGGAAGGTGCTTGTAGTGTGGGAAGGCAGAGATCTGTGTTCCTGCTTAGCAGAAACACAAGATCAGTACCTTCACTTCTCACAGAATCTGCATTGTTTACATAGGAAGACTGCTGTTCTGCTTCTCTCACGAACGATCGACTGTGTCCAATCATTGCGGGAGCATGATATATGAAGAAAGAATTATTCTTTTTCTAATCACACTAGCTTCTCCCCCAGATTCTCCACACTTGAGCTGGAGAATCTGGGAAGGATATATTTCAGTGTAACAGCTAGTGAGATCTCCAGATCTCACTTTCATAAACAGGCCATTTGGGACAGAACGGTTGTGTGCTGTGATGAGAAGCCGAGAACATGTTCTCGGCTTCTCATCTCAGCTACTGTACATAAACCGGTACACACCAGAGATCAGCTGTGATCCTGAGGATCACGGATTTTCGATGTTTCATAAACTGACACCTATGATCTATCCTTGTTCTCCTCCTACCTATCGCATTGCTCTAGAAGTGATACTTCTAACTCTGTCTTCTCTTTTACAATTATTCTATTTTTATGTGTCCCCCAATGTTCAGTCATCTGAAACATTGACAGAACTACCATGGTCACAAAGGTCACACTTGCGAGCGGGTCCTGGAGTACCGCCACTGTCTGGTGCCACTGCAGGGTTGCTTTCATATGGCAAGGATATGCAGGGTACACCGAGTTCCTCCTTGGGCACTCCTCTACTCAGACCAGGGAAAATAAGAAAAGAACACTATACAATTTGCTTTATCTTTATAAGTTTACTTTTATAAATTATATAAACTAAAATTAAAAAACAAACAGGCTACTAAGGCTTTCAGTGGATCAGCACATAACAGGACAAAATGTGTGCAAATCTATATTGGGAAAAGCAATAACTCCTTAATAATTGATTAACGACTTCTTGTTTTACGGTGTTTTGCTACGTCAACGTTACCCTATGTGGTGCGCCACAGGTGCAATTGTCTTCCTATGGGGGAATCTGACCTATGGGGCTCCATAGCTCAGTGGTTAGAACACTGGTCTTGTAGGGGTTAGTACTAGGGATGAGCCGAAGACCACCCAGTCCAGTTCGCATCAGAACATGCGAACAGGCAATAAATTTAACACCGTTAAAGTCTATGGGACTCGAACATGAAAAATCTAAAGTGCTAATTTTAAAGGCTTATGTAGCGGGTATTTGAATTTAGGGGAAGCATCTGGGTGGTAGTGTGGCCCAGATGCACTGATTTCTAGGGGATCTGAGGCCCTTTTGTGGTTCTTGGGGGACTCAGGTGGTGTGAGGTTCCCTGGGCCTATAAGTGGCGTTGTTGCCGGGGGCCGGAGGTGAACTCACACCGCGAGACTGTGCCTTTTTGTCCTCCCCTGGAGCTGGTGCGGCGGGGCGGGGAACCCCCCGAAGGGAGAGGAGATAAAAGGGGCGGACGCCCTTACCACGGGGGTCAGAGCGCAGAGTCGGAGGACGTGGCCACACCCAGGCACCTTCAGCTTGGGTGCTGGCGTTCCGGTGTTCCGGGCCCAGGTGCCTTTGACCTGCCTGGAGTGGAGATGCAGTCCATCTCAGGCACCTTTAGCCTGGGGTGAGGTACTATGGCGGATGCCTGGGGCTCAGTACCTTCGACTGAGTTCCGCGAGGGTGGTGGAATCCGAGGGGGCCCTAACTCCTTGGGTGCCCGTGTCTGAGTTTGTGAGGTCTGGTGTGCAGAACTTCTCTGGAGAGTCCGGCGCAGCATCGCTGGTGACAAAGAGGCCTCCGGTATCCCCCTTGGACGGATATCCTTCCCCTGACAGGGGCCGTGGTAGCGAAGATAATTCACGTTCTACTTCACATAGTCAGCGGCAGTGACTATTCGCCACTGGTGATACCACAGTGGTTGGCAAGAGAAGGGAAAGGATTGTGCCTCGACCTATTCCCATTAAGACTAAGTTGTTGCAAAAGAATCCAACTTAACCATGCTGTGTGTTTATTCGCTGAGAAGAATAAAACTGTGTTGGACCTATTCACTGTGTGGAACTCTGGTTACTAAGAGCAAAGGAGTCAGGGACGAAGTACAGGACTTGACTCTAGGACACCTACACAAAGCCCGATCTTTCTGGCCTTCACCTCTTCACTATGGAAAATTTGGGCCGTGGTGTATCTCATCCCTCCCCCCAGCACTAACACCCCTAGACAAAGAAAGACAAGCCGAGAATGAGAAGGGGTGAGATGGGGTGAGGTCGCTACACGTGGGGGCATCGTGTCCGGGATGTGTACGGTGTATGAATTTGAACTTTGCTGCCCGGAGGAGTTCCGAGTAGGTCGGCCATATTGGCCAACGCGCCACGAGGCAAACCACAGCTGCGTAGTTCGTGGGCGGGGAAAAGGGAAAGCCCGCGAACAGGTGCAGAGTGTGGGAGGAGTCTGGACATGTGGATGTACGCACGTGGAGATTCCGGCGCAGGTGGGTCAGTGCGCATTGGAGCAGCAAACAGGAAAGATGACTTCAAATACTCCATGGATTTCAGCTTCTTCTTTCACGGACATGACTTCCTTTGCTGCTCACCTTACGGATACAGGAATCAGACTAAGGCCCCGGGGGCGATTGGCTCTGTACACCTGCAGAGACATAGAGGCCCTCGGTGTGATCTGTCCCGGCTGTTCGGGACTGGTGGTTCAGTTGAAGCCATTCGGGCGATGTGAGGTCTGCAAGGAGTTTCTCTTCGAGGTGGAACCATCCACAGAAAGGCCTTGCGCCTTCCACCTCAACTACCTCACAGGTACTGCCACTCCGGAGGGAGAGATCGATGCCATGGCGGGTATTCTTGTGCGCGCTGACCAGGGCGAAGTGACTGCCCAAACAGAAGTTAAAAGAGAAAAATCCGAAGATGCTGCTTCGGTCACCAGCAGCTCCCTGCTCCGACCACCGAAGAGGAAAGTCGGCCTAGTGATGGCCTCGTGTGGTCGTGGAAGAGCTTCGCCCCGCTGCTTGCCTGGCCTGGATGGATCCGGAGGGAAGAGCCCTGGACATCCCTGTTCTTCTGAAGGCCCATGTGAGCCAGGGGTTGGGACTGTCTGTGTGGTTAAAGGTGGCGGAAGCCCACAGTCGGTGGAGGCCGTCAAGGGGGATGATTCCGTGACTGGGAATTATCTGCCCGCTGAGTGTTATGACACCTCCGACCTGGATTCATTGTCTGACAATGGCGATGATGGGGAGATAGACTAAATCTTCCACCAAAAGGGATGAGACAAGATGAAGTTACCTCGACCCGTGTCACAAGGGACCCACCTATGTCTACTGGGGATAGTACACCCCGGGTGGAGGCCTCGGCACCTAGGGAAGAATCTGGTCCACTGTCTGCAATCCCTCTTCTGGATTCAACCTCCATTTCACCTGCTCCTGTTGCGGGAGTGCAACGCCAGTCACTGCGGGCTCCTGTGCCCAGATCTATCGAGGTGGTGAACCTCGCCATTCATAAGCCATTGTGTTACCTGAAGAAGGAGACCGTGCCACTATGCCACCTTTGGCCAGGCTGCAGCGTCTCTTTAGCCAGAAGGTTGCCCAAGAGTATGGGTGGGAGTACCCATACCTGCCTAGAGAATTGCTTTACGAGGTGGATGTTTTTCGCCAGAGGTGGTACCATACCTTTGTCTGGGACAAACTCAAAGTACCTCAAGCACGCAGATACTTTTCTTGCTCACCAACGGTCACCAAGAAGTTTCAGGACTGTAAAGCTAAGTGGATGCTGGGAAGGCATATCCATGCGGACAGAGTGGTGATTTGTCACAAGGATGGAGGAAATGTTGAGTATAACATGGAGGTGTTTGACAAGCATTTAAAGCCTGTGTTCCTGCCGCATCCAAAGTTTTACCTTTAGGAGACAAAGACTCCTGTGTGTTCTTTCTTGCTGCTCATTGCTGAACTTTCCGGAGTGCCTTTGCTGGAACACAAGGACTGTGCCCTAGTTGTTTTTGTATTTGGGCGTTCTACTCTTTGGAGAAATGGGAGCTGTTACTGTTTTGTTCTCCCTTCTTCTCCTTGCACTTCAGAGAAATCATTGACTTTGGGGTTTTAGTCAGTGTAGGGTCACAGAAAAAAAAAGATCAAGAGAGAAAAGTTCATCTGGAAGTGATAAGTGTCTTTACCGCGGCATTGTCACCAGGTGGCAGTGTTGCGCAACGATTGTTGTTTTTTTTTTAACACTATGCAACACTCATTGGAGTGAATGGGTTTCTTCTCGGACAGACCCATTCATTCCAAGCAAACACATATATGATGTTAGGATGTGTATTGTTTTTTTTTCCCCTCTGCAGGAGACTCATCTGTCAAGGCTGCTGAGAATGGGGTGGTCCTTAGATGGCAAGGGGGGGAATTGTACATGTGTAAATGTTAAAGAGTATTTTATTGAAAGTTTTATTGTTTTACATTTCTATTTTCCCTTTTCCCATTTTAGGTCTTGGCACAATTCTGGGTTAAATTGTGTAGTCGGTCTCTGGGTCAGACTTATGTTGCCACTTCTTGGGAGACATGGGTTTGCACCAGACACTGGGGACCAGTGTCAAATCACCGGGGGGAGAGTGTAGCGGGTATTTGAATTTAGGGGAAGCATCTGGGTGGTAGTGTGGCCCAGATGCACTGATTGCTAGGGGATCTGAGGCCCTTTTGTGGTTCTTGGGGGACTCTGGTGGTGTGAGGTTCCCTATAGGTGGCGTTGTTGCCAGGGACGGAGGTGAACTCACACCGCGAGACTGTGCCTTTTTGTCCTCCCCTGGAGCTTAAAAACGGCCGTTTATTGGGGAGCAGTGATTTTAATAATGCTTAAAGTGAAACAATAAAAGTGAAATATTCCTTTAAATTTTGTACCTAGGGTGTGTGTATAGTATGCCTGTAAAGTAGCGCATGTTTCCCGTGCTTAGAACTGTCCCTGCACAAAGTGTCATTTCTGAAGGAAAAAAAGTCATTTAAAAGCACTCGCGGCTATAAGAGGGGGGCGGGGTCACCTTCACTGGGTGTAAGGCTGAGCGGACCTGATGGGGGACGTGAGAAGGGGCGGGGTCTATTCATTTATTACACTGCAGAGGAATCAAATTGATGCACATATTTTGTTCTTCCTGTGTCATAATCAGAATATTCACATAAATACACATAAATATTACATCTTTGATAGAAATAGGTAATTATCTACCTTTCTATATTATGGTAATAAAGTATTACACGTTTCATATCAACTTTAATTAGGAATTGTACTCGAAAATCTAATCTAAACACTGACACCTTACTGGTCAATAAGAGAAGACAACTTTATAAAGCCTTTCCGGTTCAATAAAACATTTCACGATGATCCTTCCTGGGCAGTTTATAGCAAATAGTCTAATTTCAGCAATGGCTTCGGCAGAGTTCCAATTCTGGGGGAGGGGAAGAGTAGCTCTGATGAAGACATAACCCCCGGATGTGATGTTTGTTAGAAGAAGCCCGGATGATGGATTTGTTGTGGCTTCTTGGAGTGTTTGTTGGCAGACAGGAGCCCCAAGCTGCAGCACCGCCCCTCCTCCAGCCAGATGAGTAAGCATCATATTCTGATGTGAAACGCGTCAGCCTTTGCCCTGTATGTCCCTTCTATGTTCATTGCTTACTGATGGATTTTGTATGACCTATCTTTGATTTTTTGGAACTTTTAATTTTTGAAAATAAAACGCTTCATCAGAGTGCAGCAGTCCAGACAACCTTCTTTCGCCATGGATTAGAGCTCAGCCAGCACCTGTGAGGGAAGCAAGGAGGGAGCAATTGTAGGAACCTGGAGCCTTAGAGCGGTACACCCTTTTCTCAGAGAGGAGGTTTCCCGTTGCATCAGAGGGGGCGGGGTTATCCGCACGTCACTGGGAAAGCCCGGGTTTCCCCGCTTGCCGGGAAATAGCTAATGACGTAGGCGGGGTCTGACGTACGAGGGGGCGGGGTAACCCGTCAGATCATAGGGTAAGCCCCGGCTTTCCCTGCTTGCTGGGGAATAGCCAATGACGTAGGCAAGCGGGGAAAGACGGGGCTTACCCTATGATGTGACGGGTGACCCCGCCCCCTCGTACGTCATGGGGGTTTCGTGTGGAGTGGAGACTGGAGGAGACTGCAGCGCTGGACATCGGATCACCGTGGGACATAGAGAACAACGCTGAACAGACTGGATTACATCGCTGGAATGGTTTGTTTTTTTTTTAAATAAAGTACTTTCCCAGCTGTGTCTGTGTGTTTTTTTACAATTTTTTACACTTTCTTTGTGAAATGGTAGGGGTACAATGTACCCGTTACCAATTCACATAGGGGGGGCGGAATCTGGGGGTCCCCTTTGTTAAAGGGGGCTTCCAGATTCCGATAAGCCCCCCGTCCGCAGACCCCCACAACCACCGGGCAAGGGTTGTGGGGATGAGGCCCTTGTTCCCATCAACATGGGGACATCCTCCCCATGTTGAGGGCATGTGGCCTGGTACGATTCAGGAGGGGGGGGCACTTTCTCGTCCCCCTCTCTTTTCCTGCGGCCTGCCAGGTTGCGTGCTCAGATAAAGGGTCTGGTATGGATTTTTGGGGGGAACTCCACGCCATTTTCTTTTAAATTTGGCGTGGAGTTCCCCTTAAAATCCATATCAGACCTGAAGGGTCTGGTATGGATATGTGGGGGGAACCCCACGTCATTTTTTTTTTAAATTTGACGCAGGGTTCCCCTGAATATCCATACCAGACCTGAAGGGCCTGGTAATTAAATTTGGGGGGACCCCCACGCATTTATTTTTTATTTTTATCAATGACTTTCAATGACTGTTCTCTGTATTGCCGGGAGCCAACAATTCATAGCCACGAGTGCTTTTAAATTATGGTACTTTTTGTCCTTCAGAAATTACACTTTGTGCAGGGACAGTTCTAAGCACGGGAAACAAGCGCTACTTTATAGGCATACTATACACACACCCCAGGTACGAAATTTAAAGGAATATTTCACTTTTATTGTTTCACTTTAAGCATTATTAAAATCACTGCTCCCGAAAAAACTGACGTTTTTAAAACTTTTTTTGCATTGATACATGTCCCCTGGGGCAGGACCCGGGTCCCCAAACACTTTTTATGACAATAACTTGCATATAAGCCTTTAAAATGAGCACTTTAGATTTCTCCCATAGACTTTTACAGGGTGTTCCATGGCTTTTCGAATTTGCCGCGAACACCCCAAATTGTTCGCTGTCCGGCGAACGGGCGAACAGGCAATGTTCGAGTTGAACATGAGTTTGACTCGAACTCGAAGCTCATCCCTAGTTAAAACCCAGGTTGGGAGTTCTAATCCCGCTGTGGCCTGTCAGAAACGGTTGACAATTGTATCTGACCTAGCAGCGTAACAACAATCAAATTACTATTAACTCTCCCCATGGCAGGGTTTGAATTCATATCATGAACTATCCCTTTAATGCTATTAACCAAGTAATCACAAATTCTTGTAGACTTCTCCTCCATAATAGATTTACAATTTAATTTTTTTTAAGTGTTACCGTAAAACCACCAAGCTTCTCATTCACTTCATTGTTATCTGTCAAGTTGATTTTTGAAAATATGTTGTCTTATATTTAATTAAAATAGGCTATGCCCCTATTCTCTAACACATAAATACCTCTGATAGAATCATGGTACCTTGCCAACCTTGCTTTGGGGTGGGGTTGGGCTGCCGCAGTTTAAAAATTATGCAGGAACCATTTTCCTGCATGAACCGCAGGCACGACAGCCCATTCAGATGCCCCCTCAACTACTCTCCCTTTACCTGCCAGGGTTGTACACATGCTGTAGCCACAATACTTTGCGGCTATGGTAGGAATTATACCCCCTGTTGCATCCAGCGGGCATTACCGATGAATAGGGCCTTGTTGCAACCACCCTGCAACCACGTGCACTGTATGCGGTTGCAGCACAGTGGTACTGCATTTAGGGGTGTAAACAGGCAGTGAGGAGGCAATATGTAGTCAAATGCCTCTGAAAAGCAATCCAGCATGAATTGCTTTTCAGAGCATTCCTTACTGCTAGTGTGAACAAGCCCTGAAAAAGCAGTCCTGCTAGCTTAGAAAAGCAGTTCTGACTGTACAGAGCAGGGGTACATGAGGCATTGTAAAACTCTGACACTCACAGACATGACTAGGCATGATGGGAATTGTAGTTCCTGAACAACTGGAGGGCCATAGTTTGAGGACCCCTGGTACAGAGTGTAGGGGTTCCGATCAAAAGAAATGCATAGACATACATACGCGTGAATGCATATAAACATACATAAACTTTCTGTACATACACACATACACAAACACACACATACATACATTCACATACAGTACATACATGTAGCCTTTTTAAAAAATGCAGATCTATTGACCTGCCTGATCCAGACTCCTCACTTGGGTGGCCCATTTCTGCCAAATATTTGTATTTTTTTTATAAATAATTATATTTCTATTGCCTCCAGTCCTTGATATTTCTTAATTCAAGATTGAATACAAATTAAACTGTAATTTCAGTTTTACCAACATAATTTACTAACAGTAATTTAGTTACAGCTGGAAGTTATTTGTCTCTTTGGCAGGATACACTGGAGTCAATGTGGAACATAATATTAAGATGATTTGGGGTGGAATGAAAGGCATACTGGGTTTTAAATTACCTCTGAGGGTTAAGGAAGCTCTTTTCAACTATACAGGACCTGCTCTTGTGCTTAACCACTTCAATACAGGGCTTTTATACCACTTCCATACTGGGCCTATTCTGGCACTTCTCTCCTACATGTACAAATCATCATTCTTTTGCTAGAAAATTACTCAGTACCCCCAAATATTATATAGGTGTTTTTAGCAGACACCCTAGGAAATAAAATGACGGTCATTGCAACTTTTTATCTTGCACGGTATTTGCGCAATAATTTTTCAAACGCCTTTTTTTTGGAAACAAAAAGGTTTAATGAATTAAAAAATAACAAAACAGTAATGTTAGCCCAATTTTTTTGTAAAATATGAAAGATGATGTTACGCTGAGTAAATAGATACCTAACATGTCACGCTTTAAAATTGCGCACACTCAAGGAATGGCGCAAAACTTTGGTACTTACAAATCTCCATAGGCGACGCTTTGAAAATGTTTACAGGTTACCAGTTTAGAGTTACAGAGGAGGTCTAGTGCTAGAATTGTTGCACATGCTGTAACGCACACGGCGATACCTCACATATGTGGTTTGAACGGCGTTTACATATGTGGGCGGGACTTACGTGTGCGTTCGCTTCTGAGCGTGAGCTACCGGGGACAGGGGCGTTAAAAAAAAAATTATTATTATTTTTTTTATTTTACTTAATTTTTTTTGTTTTTACACTTTTTTTAAATTTTTATTTTTTTGATCACTTTTATTCCTATTACAAGGAATGTAAACATCCCTTGTAATAGGAATGGTGTGTGACAGGTCCTCTTTATGGAGAGATGCGGGGTCAAAATCAGTTTCACTTAAATCAATTCTGCCATCTCTCTCAATCTTTTTTGTAAATTTCTGATTTCTATGCTTACGGTTTCATTATTACCACTTATTTAGTAGCCCTGTATTCTCAGCCACATAATGGTTATTTTTGACCATGCAATATTTACCAACAATTTTCTTTTAATACTGCTGACATTTTAATTTAAAAATGTGTTATGAATGTGTTTGGTTTAAATGTAACTAAAATATCACACATTATAATTATCATTAACATTATAATTTTTAATTATTTGTTTATATGCACAAAGTGATGCTCTAACTCATAGCCAAATAATCTGTATACTTCAATTTGCTGGTGGGTAATAAAGCATGATAAATTTGTTTATTGTGGCCTGAATAAATCAGTCAGCTCACAGATGTTTAGAAATATCAACGTAAATGTGGCATGACATGCAAACACTGAGCGCAAAATGTAATAATAATTTAACAGTAATGCTAGGATTATTTATTTATAAAGGGATAGGCTGCATGTTATGAAGCTCTTAAACTGATGTTTAAGAATGACAATTAGTTTTGCTCATGAGATCCATTTCATCCACTGCATGATTGGACCATCATTTCCCCCCATCATGTATTTTCTTTTTTTTCTGACTTAACATGGCAAGAACAACAGACCTCTCATACAACAAAGCAGCAAATTTAAAGGATGCTATGCAGTGAACACTGAAAATGAAACCCTGAGATGCATTCATGGAGCAAAACGGACTTTCCGCTTTTCATTCAAGTAGTTCATCCATTCACCCAGACCATTTTGTTGGTGATTGGATGGTCTGGGAACCTTTTTGTGACGCAGGAAAGTTATTTCAAAACATTTCCACTGTAGTCTCCTTGGAGGGACTGTGACTCTTAGGACACCAATTTCCTCTATCCCGCTTTCCTCTTAATTTGCACCTTTTGTGTTCTAATGTATACACTTAAAAAAAAGTTCAGATTAACTGCCAAAAGTTGTATATTATACTATACCTTTCATCCAACCTCTAAAATATTGCATTTGTTATTTTGAAGAGTTAGTATAAAAGACAAGTACCTTTGTCAATGATGTCACAGAGATTCCAATGACGAAATTTACCAAATAAGGTCGTGTCCATATTTGGTGTGTAACGTCACCCGGAAGACCCTGCACCATAGTTTACATCTCAGTTCACAGGGACAGAAGCTGTTTATTTAGTGTAAGAGAAGTAATGGGATCAGACTTGTGTTGGTGGTCATTGGTCATCAGGGTTTTTTTTCTCAGTGGGTTGACAGGTGCCAGGTAGTGATCGGTGTTGATCTGCATTGACATGACTGAAGATGGATGTAAATTTAGGGGCTTTTGTTTTATTGTTAAAAGACTTGTCAAAAACAGTGTGTGTCTTTATTTACTATTTATATTTTGTGTTAGGGCAGTATCTGGGGGCCCTTCATTATTTAATGGAGCTTACAGATTCCAAAAAATCCCTTCCCACAGACTCCCACATCCAACGGCCAAAGTTGTGGGAAAGAGGTCCTTGTCCTCATCACCAAGAAGACAAGGTGCTTTGCAGGGAATCACCTCATGGTAAAGCCAAGGTACCCACCATGTTGAGGGCATGTGCCATTAGGCCATGTGAGGGAATGTGTCAGGCTGCATGCATGGTTAAAAGTCTGTTGTGGATTTTTTTTGGGGGGGGGATCCCCACACTATTATTTACCTGTTTTTATTTTTAGAACTATGCAGAGACACCATTGGGAATGGATGCATATTAATCTGTCCAACATGCAGCCTGCAGTTTATCAATCCATTCATACACCATTGTTGTGTATTAGTTTTCCTAATATAAAAGTTATAATATGTGTGTATGTAATTTGGACATTTCTAGCTGCCATTTCTTACACCTTTACAACATACCAGTTTTAATATACAGTGTACCACATGGTATGTGTATTTTATTTCCTTCTTAGTGCTGGTTTGTGCAGTATTGGATCATCCACATATCTGATGACTAGGATACATTTGAGACAAAGAAGACTCAGGACCAGTGCAAGGATCTTTGTGAGCACTTTCGGGGCCAAGGCAGGCTGAAAGACAGGAATGTATAAATGCATATCCATTATGTCAATGGATGCTAAAATGCCTTAGTGATGAAAGGTGACAAAAATTGACTAAATAGATTCCATTCAATACATTGCTGAGACACAGGAAGATGTTAAACAAAAATCAAGGTGGAAAACAAAAGCTAAACTTTTGTAACCTGAGCATACCACTCCTGCACCAAAGTATCATCTATGTGAGCTTACAAAATCTTTGTGAAGGCCATCAAATGGCCTCCACATGTGATAGAGATGGTGGGGGTGGACCTTCATGCTGACATGAACTTATCCACAGGTTTTGAGCTACTAGATCATCTAAAAGCCCCAGAACCCAAGGTACTGGAAGAAGGCTTGTGGATGTGGGAACTGAAACGTGACTGGAGGATTAAAATAAATATTTTGATGCAGGATAGGAAAGTGTTGATTTGTGCCATTCATCCATATTTTTGTGTAGCTAAAGTAAGTGAGTACTCTTACCCTCATTGCTTTTTTTAATGATTTCATCCAGCAGAGACTTGAAAAGTAAGTCTCCCATTATGGGCAGTCACAACGAGCTGTTTAATAGACTGTTGCTCTGCCGATCAAAACTTGCAGCGAACAAAACTAGCATCCAGTGCCGCATTGCAGATAAAATTATAAAACTTTACGTTATAGTCATCTGGTTATTGCAATCAATAAAGTGAAGATGCACACCAGCAGTCACCTGATCCTTACTTAGCCATTTGAACCATTTGGCTAAAGCCTGGGGAATAAGAATAATGGCAAGCAAAGGCTGAAGAGCTGACCCCACTAAGATGGATTGAGTATGTGCTTCAAACCTCTTGTCAGTAGGGTTGTTAGAAGACAGAGCATCTTTGATGGGAACGCTCAGAGTCTTGTTAAGGCAAGACACAAGAGAGTCAACCTCAGAAGGAGTAGGCTATTTTCATGCCAAAATCCCTCTGAAAGAGATAAAGTATTTGGAACCATTTAGGGGGGAAGGAATTGCTTGTCTGAGCTTTTCCGTTCTTTGTAAGTAAATTATTTAAACAGGGGATTAAGAAAAAAAATCTGATAACCTTACCATAATGGCATTTATAGGACACTGCCTAGAGCATCAGAATATATGTTCTGACCCATCTGTGATAATTTTTCTGTATTTTGGTCACTTCTGGACATTTAGAAGGAAGTGAGTATGAAGGATGTTGAGAGAAGTCAAAAGACTCACTGTAGTTTAACCACTTAAGCCCCGGACCATTTGGTAGCTAAAGGACCAGAGGTGAATTCAGAATTTTGCACTGCGCTGCTTTAACTGTAAATTGTGCGGACATGCAATGTTGTACCCAAACAAAATTTGCGTCCTTTTCTTCCCACAAATAGAGCTTTCTTTTAATGGTATTTGATTGCCTCTGCAATTTTTATTTTTTGCGATATAAACGGAAAAAGACCGAAAATTGTGAAAAAAATGATATTTTCTACTTTTTGTTATAAGAAAAATCGAATAAACTCAATTTTAGTCATACATTTAGGCCAAAATGTATTCAGCCACATGTCTTTAGTAAAAAAAATGTCAATAAGCGTATATTTATTGGTTTGCGCAAAAGTTATAGCGTTTACAAACTAGGGTACATTTTCTGGAATTTACACAGCTTTAAATTTATGACTGCCTATCTCATTTCTTGAGGTGCTAAAATGGCAGGGCAGTACAAAACCCCCCCAAATTACCCCATTTTAGAAAGTAGACACCCCAAGGAAATTGCTGAGAGGCATGTTGAGCCCATTGAATATTTTTTTTTTGTCCCAAGTGATTGAATAATGACAAAAAAAAAAATTACAAAAAGTTGTCACTAAATGATATATTGCTCACACATGCCATGGTTATATGTGGAATTGCACCCCAAAATACATTCTGCTGCTTCTCCTGAGTACGGGGATACCACATGTGTGGGACTTTTTAGGAGCCTAGCCACGTACGGGACCCCGGAAACCAAGCACCGCCTTCAGGATTTCTAAGGGCGCAAATTTTTGATTTCACTCCTCACTACCTATCACAGTTTTGAAGGCCATAAAATGCCAAAATAGCACAAAACCCCCCCAAATTACCCCATTTTAGAAAGTAGACACCCCAAGGAAATTGCTGAGAGGCCTGTTGAGCCCATTGAATATTTTTTTTTTGTCCCAAGTGATTGAATAATGACAAAAAAACAAAAAAAAATTACAAAAAGTTGTCACTAAATTATATATTGCTCACACATGCCATGGTTATATGTGGAATTGCACCCTAAAATAAATTTTGCTGCTTCTCCTGAGTACGGGGATACCACATGTGTGGGACTTTTTAGGAGCCTAGCCGCGTACGGGACCCCGAAAACCAATCACCGCCTTCAGGATTTCTAGGCACAAATTTTTGATTTGACTCCTCACTACCTATCACAGTTTCGAAGGCCATAAAATGCCAAAATAGCACAAAACCCCCCCAAATGACCCCATTTTGGAAAGTAGACACCCCAAGCTGTTTGCTGAGAGGCATGGTGAGTATTTTACAGCTCTCATTTGTTTTTGAAAATGAAGAAAGAACATTTTTTTTTTTCTTTTTTTTTTCAATTTTCAAAACTTTGTGACAAAAAGCGAGATCTGCAAAATACTCACAATACCTCTCAGCAAATAGCTTGGGGTGTCTACTTTCCAAAATGGGGTCATTTGGGGGGGGTTTGTGCCATCTGGGCATTCCATGGCCTCCGAAACTGTGATAGGCAGTGAGAAGTAAAATCAAAATTTTACACCCTTAGAAAGCCTGAAGGCGGTGATTGGTTTTTGGGGTCCCGTACGCGGCTAGGCTCCCAAAAAGTCTCACACATGTGGTATCCCCATACTCAGGAGAAGCAACAGAATGTATTTTGGGGTGTAATTCCACATATGCCCATGGCATGTTTGAGCAATATATCATTTAGTGACAACTTTGTGCAAAAAAAAATAAAAAAATTGTATTTTTTCCGCAACTTGTGTCAACATATAAAATATTCCATGGACTCGACATGCCTCTCAGTATATAGCTTGGGGTGTCTACTTTCCAAAATGGGGTCATTTGGGGGGGTTTTGAACTGTTCTGGCATTTTATACACAACATTAGGAAGCTTACATCCACTCTTCTAACCACTTGCAGACAAAGCCCTTTTTGACACTTTTTGTTTACATGAAAACATATTTTTTTTGCAAGAAAATTATGTTGAACCCCCAAACATTATATATATTTTTAAAGCAAAGGCCCTACAGAATAAAATGGTGGGTGTTGCATTTTTTTTTCTACACAGTATTTGCGCAGCGATTTTTCAAACGCATTTTTTGGGGAAAAAATACACTTTTTTTAATTTTAATGCACTAAAACACACTATATTGCCCAAATGTTTGATGAAATAAAAAAGATGATCTTAGGCCGAGTATATAGATACCAAACACGACATGCTTTAAAATTTCACACAAACGCGCATTGGCGACAAACTACATACATTTTTAAAAGCCTTTAAAAGCCTTTACAAGTTACCCCGTTAGATTTACAGAGGAGGTCTACTGCTAAAATTACTGCCCTCGATCTGACCTTCGTGGTGATACCTCACATGCATGGTGCAATTGCTGTTTACATATGACGCCAGACCGACGCTTGCGTTCGCCATTGGGCAAGAGCAGGGCAGGACAGGGGTGCTTTTTTTTTTTTTTTTATTATTAATTTTGCTTTTTTATTTTATTTTTAAACTGTTGCTTCCATATTTTTATTTTTTTTATCATTTTTATTGTTATCTCAGGGAATGTAAATATCCCCTATGATAGCAATAGGTAATGACAGGTACTCTTTTTTGAAAAAACTGGGGTCTATTGGACCCTAGATCTTTCCTCTGCCCTCAAAGCATCTGATCACACCAAGATCGGTGTGATAAAATGCTTTCCCAATTTCCCAATGGCGCTTTTTATATCCGGGGGGGGACATTCCCTCCCACTGCTTGTAAAAGCAGTCCAGAGGCTAATTAGCCACTAGGATTGCTTTTACATGAAAGCCGGCTGCTGGCTGAAAAGAATGATACCAAGATGATACCTAAACCCACAGGCATCATTCTGGTATAAACATTTAAAGTCCAGCAACATACCAGTACGTTGCTGGTCCTTGTTGGACATGTATTGTAATCTTTTTTTTCATGCAGCCTGTTGGCTGAACGAAAAAAAAAGATTGATCGGTGGGTATGCCCACCATTAGAATACCGCCCTTCATCCACCCACTTCTAATGATGGACATACATGCACATTTATATATGCCGAAGCATGGGGGCATCTTCCCGCAAAAGTTATGCCGCGTACACATGGTCAGACTTTTCCACGGGCAAGCCTCCGTCGGAATTTCGACCGTATGTACGCGGCATTAGGAGCAAAATCGCTCCTCCGCCCCTGCTGCCCCAATGCTTCGGCATATATGCTTTTTTTTTTAACTGTGGTGGTGAAATCACCTCCTACAGCACTGGAGTCGCAGGGATCAGGCCTGTCTCTGCGAACGCTGCAGTTATGTGTGTTGTGTTTTGCAAGTGACAGTGATCGATCGATACTGCACTTGGGTGGCCTGGGCTGGACGGAGGGGCAAAACGCAGGTGCTAGCAGGTATCTGGGCTGATCCCGCTAACTCTGCGTTTTTGGGAACCCTAAACTGCTGGGGACGCTAGTTTAGATCTGATCAGATCAGATATTTATCTGTTCAGATACTATACCACTAAGGGGGGTGTATGCTTAACGCGTGGGTGTTAGCGCTACTGGCACTAACCTGACGCTGCCTGGGGTGTGACGCAGACCCTGTCTGACGCTAAAACCTAATTGATATCACCCGCCGGGCGATCAGGGGGTTAAACCTTTATTGGGTTATATATACGGCGGGTGCCCTGACACTATAAAAAGCAAACTAACTAACCAGCGTCACCCGTAACACTTATATGATGATCACTGGTGAAAGGGTTAACTAGGGGCAATTAGGGGGTTAAAACCTTTATTAGGTAATATATGGGGGTACCTGACGCTATATAAAAACCTGACGGCGAACCTAAAAAAAAATTACTGGCTACCTATCGGCATCACCGACACTAAGAGAACGATCATAAAAACGATCGCTTAGCGACAGTGGTGATAGGGGGTGAAAGGGTTACCTGGGGGGCGATCAGGGGGTTAAACCTTTATTAGATAATATATGGGGGTACCTGACGCTATAAAAACCTGCGGCGAACCTAAAAAAAATTACTGGCTACCGATCTGCATCACCGACGCTAAGACAGCGATCAGAAAAATGATCGCTTAGCGACAGTGGTGATAGGGGGTGAAAGGGTTACCTGGGGGGCGATCAAGGGGGTTAAACCTTTATTAGGTAATATATTGGGGTACCTGACGCTATAAAAACCTGCGGCGAACCTAAAAAAAATTACTGGCTACCGATCTGCATCACCGACGCTAAGACAGCGATCAGAAAAATTATCGCTTAGTGACAGTGGTGATAGGGGGTGAAAGGGTTACCTGGGGGGCGATCAAGGGGGTTAAACCTTTATTAGGTAATATATGGGGGTACCCGACGCTATAAAAACCTGCGGCGAACCTAAAAAAAATTACTGGCTACCGATCAGCATCACCGACGCTAAGACATCGATCAGAAAAATGATCGCTTAGCGACGGCGGTGCTAGGGGGTGAAAGGGTTACCTGGGGGGTGATCAAGGGGGTTAAACCTTTATTAGGTAATATATGGGGGTACCCGACGCTATAAAAACCTGCGGCGAACCTAAAAAAAATTACTGGCTACCGATCAGCATCGCCGACGCTAAGACATCGATCAGAAAAATTATCGCTTAGTGACAGTGGTGATAGGGGGTGAAAGGGTTACCTGGGGGGCGATCAAGGGGGTTAAACCTTTATTAGGTAATATATGGGGGTACCCGACGCTATAAAAACCTGCGGCGAACCTAAAAAAAATTACTGGCTACCGATCAGCATCACCGACGCTAAGACATCGATCAGAAAAATGATCGCTTAGCGACGGCGGTGCTAGGGGGTGAAAGGGTTACCTGGGGGGTGATCAAGGGGGTTAAACCTTTATTAGGTAATATATGGGGGTACCCGACGCTATAAAACCTGCGGCGAACCTAACAAAAATTACTGGCTACCGATCAGCATCGCTGACGCTAAGACATCGATCAGAAAAATTATCGCTTAGTGACAGTGGTGATAGGGGGTGAAAGGGTTACCTGGGGGGCGATCAAGGGGGTTAAACCTTTATTAGGTAATATATGGGGGTACCCGACGCTATAAAAACCTGGCTACCGATCAGCATCACCGTCGCTAAGACATCGATCAGAAAAATGATCGCTTAGCGACGGCGGTGCTAGGGGGTGAAAGGGATATCTGGGGGGCGATCAGGGGGTTAAACCTTTATATGGGGGGGGTTAGGGGGCTACACTGGACCTAAAACTAAATGTAGTGACACTTTTACAGTCACAAATGACACTGTGACTGGGGGCTGGGGGGTGATCTGGGGGGTGATCTGGGGGTGTCCGGGGGGGCGATTTATGTGCCTATGTGTCCTGGTGTCAGTGTGCTGTTTTGTGCACTAACCTGCATCTTCTCCTGTACGACGCTCGGTATATGTGAGCGCCGCAGGAGAGATGACATCACTTCCTCCTGCCTGTGTAAACAGTACACAGGCAGGGGAAGCTCTCATTCGCCGGGAGCGATCGAGAGGGGGGGGCCGGAATCGAACGGCCGTCCCCTCATGCCGGATCGCTCCCGAAGGTAAAACGACCACCCACTGTAAAGAAGGGGGGTCCGATCGGACCCCCCAACTATACAAAGGCAATCACGTATATGTACGTGATTCTGCCTGTCGGTGCCATTCTGCCGACGTATATTTACAGTGGGCGGTCGTTAAGTGGTTAAGAAACAATCCATTTTCCTTTCTCTTATTTGTTTATACGTACAATTAAAAAAAAGATGCTGTGAATATAAAGCAGACAGCATGCTACCACCAAAAGGATGCTAAAACGTTTATTTTTTTTCTCAAATAATTGTCTAATACAAGGGGCAGGGCATATGAAAAGGACTTCATGATTCAGGTGAACCATTAGGATGATGATGTCTAAATGTAGTCCTAACTGTAAATAGAAGAAAACTGAGAAACTGAGTAGCAGGAGACACTGGGAAAAAATTTCATATTCAAAGTAATTTTTACAAATCTACAAAACTGAACTTTAGCCCTGCCATATTGTCTGTACACCAACATACGTGTCTTCTAGAGGAGATACTTGCAGCAAAGTTGAACACTCTCTTGCACTTTCATGTGGCAGAGCAGAGAATTCTCAATTCCTTTTAATATTGAGCTGAAGCAACTCAGCAGCAGGGATGAGCCGAACACCCCCCTGTTCGGTTCGCACCAGAACCTGCGAACAGACAAAATGTTCGTGTGAACTTTAGAACCCTATTAAATACAATGGACTCGAACGTTCGAAATCTAAAGTGTTAATTATAAAGGCTAATATGCAAGTTATTGTCCTAAAAAGTGTTTGGGGACCTGGGTCCTGCCCCAGGGGACATGTATCAATGCAAAAAAAAGTTTTAAAAACGGACGTTTTTTCGGGAGCAGTGATTTTAATAATGCTTAAAATGAAAAAAATAAAAGTGAAATATTCCTTTAAATTTCGTACCTGGGGGGTGTGTATGATATGCATGTGAAGTGGCGCATGTTTCCCGTGCTTAGAACTGTCCCTGCAAAAAATGTCATTTTTGAAAGAAAAAAAGTCATTTAAAACTGACTCACGGCTTTTAATGAATTGTCGGCTCCCGGCAATACATTCAAAAGTCATTGATAAAAAAAAAAAAAAAGCGTGGGGGTTCCCCAGAATTCAATTACCAGGCCCTTCAGGTCTGGAATGGATATTAAGGGGAACCCCGCCGCAAATTTTAAAAAAAATTGACGTGGGGTTCCCCCAAATATCCATTCCAGGCCCTTCAGATCTGGCATGGATTTTAAGGGGAACTCCACCCCAAATTTAAAAAAAAATGGCGTGGAGTCCCCCTAAAAATCCATACCAGACCCCTTATCCGAGCACTCAACCTGGCCGGCCGCAGGGGAAAAGGGGGGGACGAGAGAGCGCCCCCCCTCCCTCCTGAACCGTACCAGGCCACATGCCCTCAACATGGGGAGGATGTCCCCATGTTGATGGGGACAAGGGCCTCATCCCCACAACCCTTGCCCGGTGGTTGTGGGGGTCTGCGGGCGGGGGGCTTATCGGAATCTGGAAGACCCCTTTAACAAAGGGGACCCCCAGATCCCGCCCCCCCCATGTGAATTGGTAAGGTGTGCATTGTACCCCTACCATTTCACGAAGAAAGCGTAAAAAAAGTTTAAAAAAAACACACAAACACCTTGAAAAAGTCCTTTATTTAAAAAAAAAAACAAAAAAAACATTCCAGCGGTGAAATCCAGTGTCCCGCGGCGATCCCGATGTCCAGCGCTATCCTTCATTGGTTGTGCCTGAGCGGACCTGATGGGGAACTCCCTCTCAGTGTTTTAAATGTATAGACCCGCCCCTTCTAAAGTTCCCCATCAGGTCCGCTCAGCGGACCAGATGCGGAACATGAGAAGGGCCGGGTCTATTCATGTATTACCAAAGTGAGAGCAGTTCCCCATCAGGCCCGCCCCCTCGGTATGTCGGACCCGCCTACGTCATTGGCTTGAGCGGGGAACTTCCTTCACTATGTAAATTTAAATTACACAGTGAAGGAAGTTCCCCGCTCAAGCCAATGACGTAGGTGGGTCCGACATACCGAGGGGGCGGACCTGATGGGGAACTGCTCTCACTTTGGTAATACATGTATAGACCCGCCCCTTCTCATGTTCCGCATCTGGTCCGCTGAGCGGACCTGATGGGGAACTTTAGAAGGGGCGGGTCTATACATTTAAAATACTGAGAGGGAGTTCCCCATCAGGTCCGCTCAGGCACAACCAATGAAGGACAGTGCTGGACATCGGGATCGCCGCGGGACACTGGATTTCACCGCTGGAATGTTTTTTTTTTTTAAATAAAGGACTTTTTCAAGGTGTTTGTGTGTTTTTTAAACATTTTTTTACGCTTTCTTCGTGAAATGGTAGGGGTACAATGTACCCCTTACCAATTCACATAGGGGGGGGCTGGGATCTGGGGGTCCCCTTTGTTAAAGGGGTCTTCCAGATTCCGATAAGCCCCCCGCTCGCAGACCCCCACAACCACCGGGCAAGGGTTGTGGGGATGAGGCCCTTGTCCCAATCAACATGGGGACATCCTCCCCATGTTGAGGGCATGTGGCCTGGTACGGTTCAGGAGGGAGGCCGCTCTCTCATCCCCCCCTTTTCCCCTGCGGCCGGCCAGGTTGCGTGCTCGGATAAGGGGTCTGGTATGGATTTTTAGGGGGACTCCACGCCATTTTTTTTTAAATTTGGGGTGGAGTTCCCCTTAAAATCCATGCCAGATCTGAAGGGCCTGGAATGGATATTTGGGGGAACGCCACGTCAATTTTTTTTAAAATTTGCGGTGGGGTTCCCCTTAATATTCATTCCAGACCTGAAGGGCCTGGTAATTGAATTCTGGGGAACCCCCACGCTTTTTTTTTTTTTTATCAATGCCTTTTGAATGTATTGCCGGGAGCCGACAATTCATTAATAGCCGCGAGTCAGTTTTAAATGACTTTTTTTCTTTCAAAAATGACATTTTTTGCAGGGACAGTTCTAAGCACGGGAAACAAGCGCCACTTTACATGCATATCATACACACCCCCCAGGTACGAAATTTAAAGGAATATTTCGCTTTTATTTTTTCATTTTAAGCATTATTAAAATCACTGCTCCCGAAAAAACGGCCGTTTTTAAAACTTCTTTTTGCATTGATACATGTCCCCTGGGGCAGGACCCGGGTCCCCAAACACTTTTTAGGACAATAACTTGCATATAAGCCTTTATAATTAGCCTTTATAATTAGCACTTTAGATTTCTCCCATAGATTTTTCGACTTTGCCGCGAACACCCCAATTTGTTCGCTGTTCGGCGAACGGGCGAACAGGCAATGTTCGAGTCGAACATGAGTTCGACTCGAACTCGAAGCTCATCCCTACTCAGCAGGAGAGGGAAGCACAAGCCTATTAATACACTTCTATGCACCATATGTCTATTCAAACCTAGAGGTTACCTTGAGTAATGATGTTGTCATCACTGGGTAGCTTATAACCTGGGCAGAGTTACAGTGTTACAAAAAAATATTGTCTCACAAAAATGTAAAAACAACTGCGCCTGGAGTTGGGCTGTAAACCTCACCAAACAAAGTAAGCAAGATATGTAAGCCTACTATCTGCAAGCACACAATT
This sequence comes from Rana muscosa, assembly GCA_029206835.1. Lineage (NCBI taxonomy): Eukaryota > Metazoa > Chordata > Amphibia > Anura > Ranidae > Rana > Rana muscosa. The sequence goes on from JARGYO010005626.1 coordinate 19,579,044, forward strand.
TTTATTGTTTTTTTTTATGCACAATGTTTCATAGCTAAACCTTTTGTTATAGCTATGACTATGAACTAAACTATACAAGATTATCAGTTAGTTTCCAAGGTAATGCTGCAGACATTTTGCAGTGTAGTATATTTTACATTATATTTGTGTTGGTCGCTATACCAATACGAAGCATATCTTAAAATATAATAATTAGGGATGAGCCGAAAACCCCCCTGTTCGGTTCGCACCGGAACCTGCAAACGGGCCGAAAGTTTGCGCGAACTTTAGAACCCTATTAAATACAATGGACTCGAACGTTCAAAATCAAAAGTGCTAATTATCAAGGCTAATATGCAAGTTATTGTCCTAAAAAGGGTTTGGGGTACCGGGTCCTGCCCCAGGGGACATGTATCAATGCAAATTTTTTTTTTAAAAACTGCAGTTTTTTCAGGAGCAGTGATTTTAACCACTTCAATACAGGGCTTTTTGTACCACTTCCATACCAGGCCTATTCTAGCACTTCTCTCCTACATGTACAAATCATCATTCTTTTGCTAGAAAATTACTCAGAACCCCGAAACATTATATATGTTTTTTTAGCAGATACCCTAGGGAATAAAATGACGGTCATTGCAACTTTTTTTCTTGCACGATATTTGCGCAATAATTTTTCAAACGCCTTTTTTTTTTTATAAAAATGGTTTCATGAATTACAAAATAACAAAACAGTAAAGTTAGCCCAATTTTTTGGGAAAATATGAAAGATGATGTTACGCAGAGTAAATAGATACCTAACATGTCACACTTTTAAAATTGCGCACACTCGTGGAATGGCGCCAAACTTCGGTACTTAAAAATCTCCATAGGCGACGCTTTAATTTTTTTTACAGGTTACCAGGTTAGAATTACAGAGGAGGTCTAGTGCTAGAATTGTTGCATGCACTCTAACGCACGCGGTGATACCTCACATATGTGGTTTGAACGGCGTTTACATATGTGGGCGACTTACGTGTGCATTCGCTTCTGATCGCGAGCTACCGGGGACAGGGGCGTTTAATTTTTTTTATTTTATTATGTATTTTATTTTTTTACTTATTTATTTATTTTTTTACAATTATTTTACTTTTTTTTTTTTTGGATCACTTTTATTCCTATTACAAGGAATGTAAACATCCCTTGTAATAGGAATGTGTGTGACAGGTCCTCTTTATTAAAAGATGCGGGGTCAATAAGACCCCACATCTCTCCTCCTGACGTCATCACATCGCGCCCGGGCCTCCGACGATCATAGAGATGACTGGTGACCATCTGGTCACCAGTCATCTCTATGCTCGTCACGTGACCCACCAACGGCGCCGGAAGATTCTCTCCGGGTCCCCGATCGCACGGGAAAGCTCGGAGAAGCACCGGATGGCGGCGGGAGGGGGTGATGTCCCCTCCCGCCACCTGTAAGAACGATCAAGCGGCGGAACCGCCGCTATGATCGTTCTTATGGTGCACAGAATCGCCGGCACTTCAAAAGGATATCTGAATGATGCCTCTAGCTGCAGGCATCATTCAGATATCCCCCTACAAAGCCAGGACGTCATATGACGTCCAGCCAGGATGGGAGATCCCATCTGTGGACGTCATTTGACTATGGCTGGGTAGGGAAGTGGTTAATGATGCTTAAAGTGAAAAAAAAAAAAAGTGAAATATTCCTTTAAATATCGTACCTGGGGGGTGTCTAAAGTATGCCTGTTTCCCGTGTTTAGAACTGTCCCTGCACAAAATGACATTTCTAAAGGAAAAAAAGTCATTTAAAACTGCTTGCGGCTTTGATGTAATGACTGGTCCCGGCAATATGGATGAAAATCATTGAGAAAAATGGCAATGGTACCCCCCCCCAGCCCACTCCAGCCCCTTTGGGTCTTGTATGGATATTAAGGGGAACCCCGCACCCAAATAAAAAAAAAGGCCCTATATACTCTGAACAGCAAACAAGACAGGGACTGTAGGTTTGTTCTTAAGTAGAATCTGTTTGTAATTTTGAACAGGTAAATTTTTTAAGTGTAGCTCCAGCCCAAAAATCTATTTTTAAGCTTTTTGGAAAACATAGGGAAGGGTTATCACCCCTGTAACATTTTTTTGTCTGTCTGTGCACCTGTTCAGAACATTTCACCTCACTTTGCGTCCCAATGACAAATGTTTTTTGAAAATGTGGGGTTTTTATTGAAACAAGGATTGGTGATAAAGCATCAGTGGAGAGGAGACACCTTTTTCCCATATTAACTCTTACAGGAGAGAATTTGCCTTCCTAGGGGTAGATTTCCTCTCAGTTCCTGTTGTCTCCTTCCGTTTGCAAGTAGGAGTCATTTGTAAGTTGGATGTTTGAAAGTAGGAGGCCTGCCGTATATATACACTGCAGAAATTTTGCCCTTAGGTGTTGGTGTTGCCACAACACTGTAAGCCCTCACAGTTACTCTTGGTGGGCACTGGAACGCCCTGCTGTGAACTAGGCATGTGCATTTCATTTCGTTCCGAATCGAAATTCGAACGAATTTTCATTATTCGGACGTTTGGATGCATCCGAATTAACGAATTACAATGCTAACGAATTCAACCAAATCCGAAATAACTTTTCGAATCAAAAAGCCACGGACGAAATTCGAATCGAATTCGAAAAATTTTCGAATTGAATTCCAAAAAAATTCTAGTCTAATCGAATTTGAAAACAATTAGAATAGAATCGAAAATATTGGAAAGAATCGAATAGAAAAACAATAGAACAGAATAGAATAAAATACAATATATATATTATATTTTATTCTGATCTGTTCTATTTTTTTCTAGTCTATTTTCTATTTCTATTCTAATCTTTTCTAATTGGAATTCGAAAAATCGGTCGCATTTGAAAATATTTCAACCAAATTCGAAAATATTTCTACCGGATTCGATAATATTTCATCCGCATTCGTTAATATTTCAACCAAATTCGATAATATTTCAACCGGATTCGAAATTATTCCAACCGAATAGAAAAAACCATGTTCCGACATTCGAATTTCATATAGAATGAATTCAAATTCCAATAAGAAAAGATTAGAATAGATATAGAAAATAGACCAGAAATAGACTAGACTAGGGAAATGGCTGCTAATGGTTTGCAGGAGACCTGCAAAAAAAATGAAATAGATGCATATAGTCTGCAGATCTGATGAGAAAATTAAATAGATACTAATAGTCTGCAGGAGATCTGCAAAAAAAATTATATACATGCTAATAGTCTGCAGGAGATCGGATGGAAATAAATAGTAATCTGCAAAAAAAATGAAATAGAAAAAGAAAAGAAAAATGAAATAGATGCTAAAAGTCTGCAGGAGATCTGCAAAAAAAAATGAAATAGATGTTAATATACTGCAGGAGATCTGATGGAAATAAATAGTAATCTGCAAAAAAAAAAATGAAATAGATGCTATTTATTTCCATCAGATCTCCTGCAGTATATTAACATCTATTTCATTTTTTTTTGCAGATCTCCTGCAGCCTATTAGCATCTATTTCATTTTTCTTTTCTTTTTCTTTTTTTGCATTAGAGCAGCCATTTCCTTTATTTCAGCAGATCTCCTGCAGACTATTAGCATCTATTTCATTTTTTTTTTGCAGATTACTATTTATTTCCATCCGATCTCCTGCAGACTATTAGCATTTATATAATTTTTTTGCAGATCTCCTGCAGACTTTTAGTATCTATTTTATTTTCTCATCAGATCTGCAGACTATAAGCATCTATTTCATTTTTTTTTTTTGCAGGTCTCCTGCAAACCATTAGCAGCCATTTCCCTAGTCTAGTCTATTTCTAGTCTATTTTCTATTTCTATTCTAATCTTTTCTAATTGGAATTTGAATTCATTCTATACGAAATTCGAATGTCGGAACATGGTTTATTATAATCTTTTCTATTTGGTTGAAATAATTTCGAATCCGGTAGAAATATTATCGAATTTGGTTGAAATATTAAAGCGGTTGTATGGTCTTTTTTTTTTACTTTTACCTACAGGTAAGCCTATACTAAGGCTTACCTGTAGGTAAAAGAAATATCTCCTAAACCTTTACGGTTTAGGATATATTCCCCTTGCACTGCGCCGCTGACTGCAGCGGCGCATGCGCACAGGGGATTCTTGGCTGAAGGCCCGGCAGACGCCGGACCTTGCCGGAAAGAAGTCTCCCACGCGCATGCGCGGGAGTGACGAATCGCGGCTCCAGCCACTCACAGCGCTGGAGCCGCGATACCCGGAAGACGCGCCGAGGCATAATGTCAGCTGCCTCGGCGTGGACCGGGAGGGACACCGACGCCTCGTTCTAAGGTAAGTATTTCATAATGAGCTTGTATGCTGTGCATACAAGCTCATTATGCCTTTTCCTTTACAGGTGTTAAAAAAAAAAAATGTGGGTATACAACCGCTTTAACGAATGCGGATGAAATATTATCGAATCCGGTAGAAATATTTTCGAATTTGGTTGAAATATTTTCGAATGCGACCGATTTTTCGAATTCCAATTAGAAAAGATTAGAATAGAAAGAGAAAATAGACTAGAAAAAACAATAGAACACCAAATAGAATATAGATACTATCTATTTCATTTTTATTTTTTTTTGCAGATTACTATTTGTTTCGGATGAGACCTGCAAAAAAAATAAAAATAAATGAAATAGATGTTTATATACTGCAGGAGATCTGATGGAAATAAATAGTAATCTGCAAAAAATCCGATTGAAATATTATCGAATCCGGTTGAAATTTTTTCGAATTCGGTTGAAATATTTTCGAATCCGGTTGAAATAGTTTGGAATGTGGTTGAAATAATTTCGAATCATGTTGAAATAATTTCGAATCCGGTAGAAATATTTTTGAATTCGGTTGAAATATTTTCGAATGCAACCGATTTTTCGAATTCGGTCGAAAACTAAACGAAATCCGAAAACGAATTTAACAAATTTAACGAATCTAACTAAACAAAATTAATTAATTAACTAATTAAAACGAAACAAAACAAAACAAATTTTTTCCTTTTGCACATGTGTACTGTGAACTATTATATCAAGAATTGTAATTACATGCCATTGTTGAACAGTGGTAGGAAAATTTGGGCCTTTGGTGGTGGTGCTGGTACCACAACACTGTAAGTCCTCACAGTTACTCTTGGTGGGTGCAGGAATGGGCCCAGCTGTGAATTATTAGATCAAGAATTGTAATTACATGCCCCCGTTGAACAGGGGCAGAAAAATTGGGCCTTAGGCACTGGTGCCACAACACTGCAACCCCTCACAAATACTGTACTTGGAGCGTAGCAATGAGCCCTGCTGCAAAGTATTGCATCAAAAATTGTAATTACACGCCTCTGTTAAACAGGGGCATAAAAATTGGGCCTTAGGCACTGGTGCCACAACACTGCAACCCCTCACAGATACTGTACTTGGAGCGCAGCAATGAGCCCTGCTGCAAAGTATTGGATAAAAAATTGTAATTACACGCCCCTGTTAAGCAGGGGCAGACAAATTGGGCCTTAGGCACTGGTGCTGGTGCCACAACACTGCAACCCCTCACAGATACTCTATTAGGAGCGCAGGAATGAGCCCTGCTGCAAAGTATTGCATCAAAAATTGTATTTACACGCCCCTGTTTAACAGGGGCTGAAAAATTGGGCCTTAGGTGCTGGTGCCACAGCACTGCAACCCCTCACAGATACTGAAGTTGGAGCGCAGCAATGAGCCCTGCTGCAAAGCATTGCATCAAAAATTGTAAATACATGCCCCTATTAAACAGGGGCTGAAAAATTGGGCTTTAGCCACTGGTGGCGGTGCCCAGAACCAAAAATGTTCTTACAAGCTGTCAGCATGATCATTGAGGAGGAAGAGGATAGTCACTCAGCATAACAGGATAGTCACTCAGCATCAGCATAGGCAGTCTTGAAGGGATCTGACATTTAAAAAAAAAATATTCGGTCAAATCAGCATTAGGTGCTTGGTAGCTGGTGGTGATCCAAGACTGATTCATTTTTATGAAGGTCAGTCGATCGACCGAGTCGGTGGACAGGCGCACCCTGTGATCGGTTACAAAGCCTCCAGCAGCACTGAATGTGCGTTCCGAAAGAACGCTGGATGCAGGACAGGCCAGTAGCTCAATTGCATACTGTGCAAGCTCTGGCCAGTGATCCATCCTCAAGACCCAGTAACCCAGAGGATTTTCGGTGGGAAAGGTGTCCAAGTCTGATCTTGCCACTAGGTATTCCTGCACCATGTAAACCAGATGCTGGCGATGGTTGCTGGAACCGATCATACCTTGGGGCTGCGTACTAAAAAATTGTCTGAACGCATCGGTCAGACGGCCACCTTCTCCACCGCTCCTTCTTTGACTGCCCGAAGCCTCAGCAACACATTGTCCAGGACCAGGAATTTGTAACCTCCCAGTCTCTGGAAACGCGTTGCACAGACCTTTCTGCAAGGCCTCCCGAAGATGCTTCATCCTCTGCTCCCTCTGCGATGGCAAGATAAGGTCCGCAACCTTACCCTTGTAACATGGATCAAGGAGGGTTTCCAGCCAGTAATGATCCCTCTCCTTGATCGCACGAATACGAGGATCCTTATGCAGGCTTTGCAGGATCAGGGAGGCCATGCAGCGTAGGTTTGCTGAGGCATTCGGTGTGGAGTCCTCTGGGTCACTGAGGACGACATGAGCCACAGCCACCTCCTCCTAGCCACGTACAAGTCCACGCTTGTCTTGGGACTGTAATTGATCCCTTGAAGACTGCTGCTGATGCTGAGTGCTAGTCTCCACCTTCATGCTGACACAATCCTCCTCTTCCTCCTCCTCCTCCTCGTCCACTTTGTGTGTGATAGCCGGGCCAGCAGGAACACTGTCTGGATAAAGGGGGCCTTGAGAGGTAAGGAAGTCCTCCTCTTCCTGCCTCTGTTCTGCCTCAAGTGCCCTGTCCATTATTCCACGCAGCATGTGCTCCAACAGGTGGACAAGAGGGACAGTGTCACTGATGCATGCACTGTCACTGCTCACCATCCTCGTGACCTCCTCAAATGGTGCCAGGACAGTGCATGCATCCCTGATCATGGCCCACTGGCGTGGGGAAAAAAATCCAAGCTCCCCTGACCCTGTCCTGGTGCCATATTGCAACAGATACTCATTGATGGCCCTCTGCTGCGTGTGCAGTCGCTGCAGCATGGCCAACGTGCAGTTCCACCTGGTGGGCATGTCACAGATTAGGCGGTTCTTGGGCAGATTGTAATGCTTTTGCAGCTCAGCCAGCCAAGCACTGGCATTATATGACCGGCGGAAATGCCCACAGAGTTTCCCGGCCTGCTTCAGGACCTCCTGTAAGCCCGGGTACCTGCCCAAGAACCGCTGCACCACCAAGTTAAGGACGTAAGCCAAACAGGGCACATGGGTCAGTTGTCCCTGTCGGAGGGCGGAGAGGAGGTTGGTGCCATTGTCGCAAACCACCTTTCCTGGCTTAAGCTGGCGTGGCGTCAACCACCTCTGAGCCTGCCCCTGCAGAGCTAACAGAATCTCTGCCCCAGTGTGGCTCCTGTCCCCCAAGCACACCAGCTCAAGCACTGCATGGCATCTTCTTGCCTGCGTACTTGCGTAGCCCCTTGAATGCCTACGGAGCACCGCTGGTTCCAAGGACAAAGCACAGGTAGAGGACATGGAGGAAGAAGAAGAGGGGGGGGTGGAGGAGAGAGGTGTGTCAGAATCACCAGTAGTAACATTTTGGAGGCATGGTGGCAGAACAACCTCCAACGCTACTGCACATTGTCCTGCATCCTTCCCAGCTGCCAGCAGAGTCACCCAATGCGCCGTGAAAGATAGGTAACGTCCCTGTCCATGCCTGCTGGACCATGAGTCAGCGGTAATATGCACCTTACCGCTGACCGCCCTGTCCAGCGTGGCCAAGACCTTCCACATGCCGGTAGAGAGCTGGAATCGCCTTCCATGAGAAAAAGTGGCGTTTGGAAACCTGCCACTGAGGAACTGCACATTCCACAAACTCACGGAAGGGGGCAGAGTCTACCAACTGAAAAGGCAGCAGTTGAAGTGCTAGCAATTTAGCCAAGCTAGCATTCAACCGCTGGGCATGTGGATGGCTGGGAGCGAACTTCTTTTGGCGGTGCAGCAGCTGGGGCAGGGAAATTTGCCTGGTACAATCAGACGTCGGTGTACCGATAGCAGATTGCCCGCAAGTATTGGCTGTGACACACCTAATTCTACACCTTCATTCCTGCAGGTTTCAGAGAGGACTGAAGGTATAGTGGGGTTGGAGATCCCAGCTGATGAGGAGCAAGGAGAGGTCCACTTAGTTCTTTGGTGTGGGTCTTTTAGGTAGGCTTGCCAACAAACTGAATGGCAGGTCGACATATGTCTGGTCAAGCACGCGGTGCCCAAGCGGCTGATGTTTTGGCCACGCGAGATACACTTTAGACATATGTTGCAAATGGCAATGGTGCAATCTGCTGCACACGTCTGAAAAAAGGCCCACACCAAAGAACTTTTGCAATAACGCGCAGAGACAGCAGCGCCCTGCACAAATGCCGAGCTCTGCGGTGTGATGCAGTCGGTGTGCTGCCCTTAAGCTGGACCCTGGAGGGCATCCTGCCTCATTGGAGATGTGCCTCCTCCTCCTCCTCCTTTCTCCTATCAGGCATCCACGTGGAGTCAGTGACCTCATCATCCCCACCCACCTCATCACTGGAGCAAATCTGGTAGCATGCTGCAGCTGGGGGAACATGACTGCTAGATAGCTGTCCTTGTTGGGCACCCCCTCTCTCTGGGCTCACGTTACTGCCTTCCTCTAGCTGGGTTCCATCATCGGAGCCTTTAAAACGCTGGGCATCCTCCTGGAGCATGTACCCAACACTGTGGTCAAACAGTTCGGGGGACTCCTCAGAAGGACATGGTGGGGCTACGAAAGGAGTGACTGATGCCATTGAGCCGAGGGAAGAGGCCGCTTTGGCAGCTGCTTTGACAGACAAAGTACCCTGAGCCTGGGTGAGAGAGGATGAGGAGGATGAGGACAGCTTGGTCATCTACTCTACCAAGTCTTCGCCATGTTGCGGCTCAACATGGCCAGCTGCCGAAAAGAAGGACAAGCGTGTCCCACGGCCACGTGCTGATGAGGATGCACCATGTCCACGACCAGCACTGTTGCCTCTAGACACAGAGCCTGCTTGCCCTCTTTTATTGCCTTGTGACTGTATGCCTCTCCTTGTTTGCCTTCCAGACATACTAATGGCCTGCAGTGAGATGTAGCTGCACAAAGGTGGGATGTATATATATATATACATAACTGTACTGATAATGCAGCTATCAGAATCAACTGCCTGCTGTGGTATTTTTTTTAATTAATTCATCTTTATTTGGAACATTTTCCTTTTTTTTCTTTACCAGAACATTTACAGTCATAACAAACATCATACATATATATTTAGATTTTGAGAGGCGAGTCTCCCCATTCCCCCCCCCCCCACGAAGGTATTAGTATGAGAAAAGCGGCAATTGTCTTCAGTTAGTTTTAGGTGAACACTGTGCAGAGGACACAGTACACTAACTGAAAATACTTAGAGCTCTCTGCCTGTGGTTTTATTATGAGAACACCACAAATTGTATTCAGGTTCCTTTAAGTGAACGCTGTGCAAAGGACAGAAGTACACTACATTAAATTACTGCAGCTCCCTGCCTGTGGTTTTATTATGAGAACACCACTAACTGTATTCAGGTAAGCTTTAGGTGAACGCTATGCAAAGCACACAGTACACTAAGTGAAACACTGACTGCAGCTAGCACAATCACCTGCCTGCCTGTCACAGTATAGCGAATAACAGGAACAGATCTAGCTAAACTGAATACAGTGTATAAATATATATACAACACCTAGGATGCATATATATCCTCTACACACTGTAACTGCAGCTAACTGACTCGCCTGCCTGCTCTATCTAACTCAATATAAATGACACTGTCTCTCTCTCTCTGTCTCTTTACTTTAACCAACGCCAACACACTACACAAGGCCGCCAAGCCGGCGGCCTTATATAGTGTGGGGGGTGTACCTACTCCTTTGAGCCATGATTGGCTAAATCCACCCTGGCTTTGGCCAATTACGGCTCTCCGTTCTTACCGCGCTGTGATTGGCCAAAGCATGCGGGTCATAGTGCATGTTTGGCCAATCATCAGCCAGCAATGCACTGCGATGCCGCAGTGAATTACGGGTCGTGACGCGCCACTCGTTTTTAGCGCGGACGGCCCATAATGTTCACAATTCGGCAAACAGCCGAACAGCCAATGTTCGAGTCCAACATAGGTTCGACTCGAACATGAAGCTCATCCCTAATAATTATTTTCATTATACATAATATAGTAGATCATTGAGCACACATACTCAAGTTCCCCGGGATAGTGCCAACTCCCCCATGCTAATTTTTTTTGACACCCCCTTGTCTATTAGCCCAGAAAATGGGAAGTTGGGAATTTTTGATTTGACAAATTCAACTTCCATTGATTTCAGGAGGGTTCGGGCTCAACATTGGAACTTCTTTTGAAGTTCCTTGAACCCTGCTCGAACCAAACCCAGGGCACTTTGGCTAATTACTACTGCACCACAGGATCTGACAACCACTCAGCCTTTTCTTTAGTTAAGTTGTACTTTAAATTGTTTTGTGGGTGGCAAAAGCCAGTGCTGGGCATGCATGCTAATTCACACTAATGCAAGCCTGTGCAGGCATTAACACACACACAAACAGATGTGCAAACAGCCTTGACTTTATACTGGACCAGGAACTGCAGCAAGTGCAATTAATCTTCCTTAACCACATGACAGCTGGCTGGGACTTGTAGCACAGCTTTTAAGACAGCACTGCAGACTGATCAAACACTAGAGTGGCTTAAAGGTCTGATTGATAGCCCCATCCCACACCTGAGAAGGATAAACAAAAGATGTATTGGTTCAAAAGGAAGCTGCTCAGAGAGCTTTTACACACAGAAGGCAATGAGACACAAATGGGTACAGCATAATGTACCCAGCTGAGTTAAGGCATTTGTTGGAAGTGTTACTTGAGATTCCCCTAACAGGTCACTTGAGAGTCACTAAGACCAGGGAGTGAGTGTTGCATAATTGTTTTCTGGCCTAACATGCTTACTGACATAGTCAGTCCTGTGTTACCTGCCAGAAGATTGGCAAGGAAAGAGATGTGCACAGGGCTCCACTACAGCCTTTGCCTGTAATTGACATTTTTTTTAAGAGAGTGGCAGTGGATAGTAGTGGGCCACTAGCCATCCTCAGCAGTTTAGGTGATCGTATCCTGACAGTAGAAGACTTGTGGTATCCCAAGTAGAAGACATGTGGTATCCCAAGACTGTGGCTCACTCTTCCAATAAAATTGTCCTCATCTGCTGTTTGCCTACAGAGAGGTGCCCCAGAAGTCCACTGGCTTTTCACACAATAACCTTTTGAACAGAAGGTGAGTGAGAGGCCCCTTGGACTTAAACTGATCCACTTGAGAGAGTAAAACTGCTGACCCCAAGGTCTCTGTGGTGGTTTCTGGGATATAAAGGATTGGTTAAAGAAAAAATGGTGAAGCTGGTTGGAATGGTACAAAAACTTACCAGGGGCGGAATCAGTACTCCTCTGCCTGTGAAAGTACGGTGCAGGAGAAGCAAGAAGCTCCTAGTACGACCCTCCCTACCCTACTCCCTGCCAGGGCAGCGCTGCACTCCTGTGCCTGCAGAACAAGGAAACGCAAGAAAACAATACTGATTTTTGGGGGACTTTCTGTGCGACTTCACAACACAGGGCGAGGGAGCTCAGCTGAGGATTCCTTCCTCCCAGCCAGGGTTGGGACAAAGGAGGGGCGCACTAGGAGCTTCTGGCTTTTCCTGCTCCGTACTTTCATAGGTTGGGAAGTTGTACTGATGCTGTCCCAGGTTGGTCTTTGTATCTTTTGTCTGCTTACAACCTCTACACAGAACTCAGGGAATTTTGGTGCACTTCCTAAGCTCCGTGAAACAAGCCTGATTGGCGGATGGGCGGAACAGTGGGCGGGGACAAAAGCCGGCAGAAGATGTCAGGACTTGACCCATACAGATGTCATGCTGCTGACACACTCAGTGTACAGGTAAAGCGCTGTCATATTCTACCATACTCAGTTAAGGATTTGCTCACATGTGCTTAGTGGATTTTTAGTTGATTTTTGTAAGAATTCTTAACCACTTAACGACCGCCCACTGTAAATATACGTCGGCAGAATGGCACCGACAGGCAGAATCACGTATATGTACGTGATTGCCTTTGTATAGTTGGGGGGTCCGATCGGACCCCCCTTCTTTACAGTGAGCGGTCGTTTTACCTTCGGGAGCGATCCGGCATGAGGGGACGGCCGTTCGATTCCGGCCACCCCCTCTCGATCGCTCCCGGCGAATGAGAGCTTCCCCTGCCTGTGTACTTGTTTACACAGGCTGGAGGAAGTGATGTCATCTCTCCTGCGGCGCTCACATATACCGAGCGCCGTACAGGAGAAGATGCAGGTTAGTGCACACAACACTACACTGACACCAGGACACATAGGTACATAAATCGCCCCCCAGGCCCCCCCAGACACCCCCAGATCACCCCCCAGATCACCCCCCAGCCCCCAGTCACAGTGTCACTGATTGCAGTGACCATTTATTTAGTGATCACTGCAATCAGTGACATTTGTGACTGTAAAAGTGTCAGTACATTTAGTTTTAGGTCCAGTGTAGCCCCCTAACACCCCCTAATAAAGGTTTAACCCCCTGATCACCCCCCAGATAACCCTTTCACCCCCTAGTACCGCCGTCGCTAAGCGATCATTTTTCTGATCGATGTCTTAGCGTCGGTGATGCTGATCGGTAGCCAGTAATTTTTTTTAGGTTCGCCGCAGGTTTTTATAGCGTCGGGTACCCCCATATATTACCTAATAAAGGTTTAACCCCCTTGATCACCCCCCAGGTAACCCTTTCACCCCCTAGCACCGCCGTCACTAAGCAATCATTTTTCTGATCGATGTCTTAGCGTCGGTGATGCTGATCGGTAGCCAGTAATTTTTTTTAGGTTCGCCGCAGGTTTTTATAGCGTCGGGTACCCCCATATATTACCTAATAAAGGTTTAACCCCCTTGATCACCCCCCAGGTAACCCTTTCACCCCCTATCACCACTGTCACTAAGCGATAATTTTTCTGATCGATGTCTTAGCGTCGGCGATGCTGATCGGTAGCCAGTAATTTTTTTTAGGTTCGCCGCAGGTTTTTGTAGCGTCGGGTACCCCCATATATTACCTAATAAAGGTTTAACCCCCTTGATCACCCCCCAGGTAACCCTTTCACCCCCTAGCACCGCCGTCGCTATGCGATCATTTTTCTGATCGATGTCTTAGCGTCGGTGATGCTGATCGGTAGCCAGTAATTTTTTTTAGGTTCGCCGCAGGTTTTTATAGCGTCAGGTACCCCCATATATTATCTAATAAAGGTTTAACCCCCTGATCACCCCCCAGGTAACCCTTTCACCCCCTATCACCACTGTCGCTAAGCGATAGTTTTTATGATCGTTGTCTTAGTGTCGGTGATGCCGATAGGTAGCCAGTAATTTTTTTTTAGGTTTGCCATCAGGTTTTTATATAGCGTCAGGTACCCCCATATATTACCTAATAAAGGTTTTAACCCCCTAATTGCCCCTAGTTAACCCTTTCACCAGTGATCATCATATAAGTGTTACGGGTGACGCTGGTTAGTTAGTTTGCTTTTTATAGTGTCAGGGCACCCGCCGTATATAACCCAATAAAGGTTTAACCCCCTGATCGCCCAGCGGGTGATATCAATTAGGTTTTAGCATCAGAGAGGGTCTGCGTCACACCCCAGGCAGCGTCAGGTTAGTGCCAGTAGCGCTAACACCCACGCGTGAAGCATACACCCCCCTTAGTGGTATAGTATCTGATCAGCTCAATATCTGATCTGATCAGATCTATACTAGCGTCCCCAGCAGTTTAGGGTTCCCAAAAACGCAGTGTTAGCGGGATCAGCCCAGATACATGCTAGCACCTGCGTTTTGCCCCTCCGTCCAGCCGAGGCCACCCAAGTGCAGTATCGATCGATCACTGTCACTTGCAAAACACAACACACATAACTGCAGCGTTCGCAGAGACAGGCCTGATCCCTGCGACTCCAGTGCTGTAGGAGGTGATTTCTCCACCACAGTTTAAAAAAAAAAGCATTGGGGCAGCAGGAGCGGAGGAGCGATTTTGCTCCTAATGCCGCGTACATACGGTCGAAATTCCGACGGAGGCTTGCCCGTGGAAAAGTCTGACCATGTGTACGCGGCATAACTTTTGCGAGAAGATGCACCCATGCTTCGGTATATATAAATGGTGCATGTATGCCCATCGTTAGAAGTGGGTGGATGAAGGGCGGTATTCTAATGGTGGGCATACCCACCGATCAATCTTTTTTTTTCGTTCAGCCAACAGGCTGCATGAAAAAAAAGATTACAATACATGTCCAACAAGGACCAGCAACGTACTGGTATGTTGCTGGACTTTGAATGTTTATACCAGAATGATGCCTGCGGGTTTAGGTATCATCTTGGTATCATTCTTTTCAGCCAGCGGCCGGCTTTCATGTAAAAGCAATCCTAGTGGCTAATTAGCCTCTGGACTGCTTTTACAAGCAGTGGGAGGAATGTCCCCCCCGGATATAAAAAGCGCCATTGGGAAATTGGGAAAGCATTTTATCACACCGATCTTGGTGTGGTCAGATGCTTTGAGGGCAGAGGAAAGATCTAGGGTCCAATAGACCCCAGTTTTTTCAAAAAAGAGTACCTGTCATTACCTATTGCTATCATAGGGGATATTTACATTCCCTGAGATAACAATAAAAGTGATAAAAAATAAATAAATATGGAAGCAACAGTTTAAAAATAAAATAAAAAAGCAAAATTAATAATAAAAAAAAAAAAAAACACCCCTGTCCTGCCCTGCTCTTGCCCAATGGCGAACGCAAGCGTCGGTCTGGCGTCATATGTAAACAGCAATTGCACCATGCATGTGAGGTATCACCGTGAAGGTCAGATCGAGGGCAGTAATTTTAGCAGTAGACCTCCTCTGTAAATCTAACGGGGTAACCTGTAAATGCTTTTAAAGGCTTTTAAAAATGTATGTAGTTTGTCGCCAATGCGCGTTTGTGCGAAATTTTAAAGCATGTCGTGTTTGGTATCTATGTACTCGGCCTAAGATAATCTTTTTTATTTCATCAAACATTTGGGCAATATAGTGTGTTTTAGTGCATTAAAATTAAAAAAAGTGTATTTTTCCCCAAAAAATGCGTTTGAAAAATCGCTGCGCAAATACTGTGTAGAAAAAAAAATGCAACACCCACCATTTTATTCTGTAGGGCCTTTGCTTTAAAATATATATAATGTTTGGGGGTTCAACATAATTTTCTTGCAAAAAAAATATGTTTTCATGTAAACAAAAAGTGTCAAAAAGGGCTTTGTCTTCAAGTGGTTAGAAGAGTGGATGTATGCTTCCTAATTTTGTGTATAAAATGCCAGAACAGTTCAAACCCCCCCCCCCAAATGACCCCATTTTGGAAAGTAGACACCCCAAGCTATATACTGAGAGGCATGTCGAGTCCATGGAATATTTTATATGTTGACACAAGTTGCGGAAAACATAAAAAAAAAATTTTTTTTTTTTTTTTTGCACAAAGTTGTCACTAAATGATATATTGCTCAAACATGCCATGGGCATATGTGGAATTACACCCCAAAATACATTCTGTTGCTTCTCCTGAGTACAGGAATACCACATGTGTGAGACTTTTTGGGAGCCTAGCCGCGTACGGGACCCCAAAAACCAAGCACCGCCTTCAGGCTTTCTAAGGGTGTCAATTTTTGATTTCACTTCTCACTGCCTATCACAGTTTCGGAGGCCATGGAATGCCCAGATGGCACAAAACTCCCCCAAATGACCCCATTTTGGAAAGTAGACACCCCAAGCTATTTGCTGAGAGGTATTGTGAGTATTTTGCAGATCTCGCTTTTTGTCACAAAGTTTTGAAAATTGAAAAAAAAAGAAAAAAAAAAATGTTCTTTCTTAATTTTCAAAAACAAATGAGAGCTGTAAAATACTCACCATGCCTCTCAGCAAACAGCTTGGGGTGTCTACTTTCCAAAATGGGGTCATTTGGGGGGGTTTTGTGCTATTTTGGCATTTTATGGCCTTCGAAACTGTGATAGGTAGTGAGGAGTGAAATCAAAAATTTGCGCCCTTAGAAATCCTGAAGGCGGTGCTTGGTTTCCGGGGTCCCGTACGTGGCTAGGCTCCTAAAAAGTCCCACACATGTGGTATTCCCGTACTCAGGAGAAGCAGCAGAATGTATTTTGGGGTGCAATTCCACATATAACCATGGCATGTGTGAGCAATATATCATTTAGTGACAACTTTTTGTAAATTTTTTTTTTTTGTCATTATTCAATCACTTGGGACAAAAAAAAAATATTCAATGGGCTCAACAGGCCTCTCAGCAATTTCCTTGGGGTGTCTACTTTCTAAAATGGGGTCATTTGGGGGGGTTTTGTGCTATTTTGGCATTTTATGGCCTTCAAAACTGTGATAGGTAGTGAGGAGTGAAATCAAAAATTTGCGCCCTTAGAAATCCTGAAGGCGGTGCTTGGTTTCCGGGGTCCCGTACGTGGCTAGGCTCCTAAAAAGTCCCACACATGTGGTATCCCCGTACTCAGGAGAAGCAGCATAATGTATTTTGGGGTGCAATTCCACATATAACCATGGCATGTGTGAGCAATATATCATTTAGTGACAACTTTTTGAAAAATTTTTTTTGTCATTATTCAATCACTTGGGACAAAAAAAAATATTCAATGGGCTCAACATGCCTCTCAGCAATTTCCTTGGGGTGTCTACTTTCTAAAATGGGGTCATTGGGGGGGGGGGTTTGTACTGCCCTGCCATTTTAGCACCTCAAGAAATGAGATAGGCAGTCATAAATTTAAAGCTGTGTAAATTCCAGAAAATGTACCCTAGTTTGTAAACGCTATAACTTTTGCGCAAACCAATAAATATACGCTTATTGACATTTTTTTTACTAAAGACATGTGGCTGAATACATTTTGGCCTAAATGTATGACTAAAATTGAGTTTATTCGATTTTTCTTATAACAAAAAGTAGAAAATATCATTTTTTTTCAAATTTTTCGGTCTTATTCCGTTTATATCGCAAAAAAGAAAAATCGCAGAGGCAATCAAATACCATTAAAAGAAAGCTCTATTTGTGGGAAGAAAAGGACGCAAATTTCGTTTGGGTACAACATTGCATGTCCGCACAATTTACAGTTAAAGCAGCGCAGTGCAAAATTCTGAATTCACCTCTGGTCCTTTAGCTACCAAATGGTTCGGGGCTTAAGTGGTTAAAATGACTCTATGTGCTATTTGATGGACTATTCTGGAGGCACTGTACTATGAGTTTTCACTTTTAGGGCTATTTTACAATTGTGGTGGGGGAAAGGGGGGTGTAAAAGCATCTGGTTGAGCAATGTTTGTACTGCCCCCCAACCACTCCCCCTACAGGTAATTAAAGAAGAGTTCCACCCTAAAATGGAACTTCTGCTTTTCGGATTCCCCCCCCCCTCCTGTGTCACATTTGGCACCTTTCAGGGGGTATAATGTATAATGCAGGTATTTGTTCCCACTTCCGGGCATAGATAGCTGCAGTATCCACGGCTATCTATGCCATGTCCGGACCCTCATCCGCCCCCCCTCCGCTGTCTTCTAGGAAACACACAGGTCCCAGAAGACAGCAGGGACCATTCAGATCGCGCAGCGCGACTCGCCCTTGCATATATAACAGCTGTCAAAGCCAAGAGACAGTAGTCGCCTCCGTCCCATGGAGGCAGAGCTTTTTATCGATTTTTTTCTATATTTTGGGTCCGTCTTTTTGACACTTTTCTGGGTGAATGGGTAGGGGTAAATGTACCCTAAACCCATTTACATAGGGGGGGGCAGGATCTGGGGGCCCCCTTGTTAAAGGGTGCTTCCAGATTCCAGTAAGCCTCCGCACCAGACCCTGACAACCCTGGCTGAAGAAGCTCTTGTCTCCATCAACATGGTGACAAGGCATTTTGGGGGGCACCCCTAAGCACCCTCCCCATGTTGAGGGCAAGTAGCCTGGTATGGTTCAGGAGGGGACCCCACACCAAATTTTTTTTGGCGTGGTGTTCCCCTTAAAATTGATGCCAGACCCAAAGGGCCTGGTATGGATTTTGGGGGGGACCCCACACTGTTTTTTTCCCTTAACCACTTCAATGCACTGTATTATATACTCTGCTCTGCACTATATACCCTGCACTGTATTATATATAATGCACTGACTGCACTTTTTGTTCTCCACTGTATTATATATACTACACTGACTGCACTATATACTCTGCAATGTATTTATATATACCATATGGACTGCACTATATACTCTGCACTGTATTATATATACTATACAGACTGCACTATATACTCTTAACTGTATTATATATACTATACAGACTGCCCTATATACTCTGAATTGTATTATATATACTATACGGACTGTACTATATACTCTGAACTCTATAATATATACTACACTAACTGCATATATACTCTGAACTGTATTATATATATATATACTACTCTGACTGACTGCACATTACACTACCTGCCTAATCTCCATTCATTCACTATATACGGCCACCGTGTAAGCAGCCTTATATAGTGTCCCTGAGCCATGATTGGCCAAGGGCACCCTGCCTTTGGCCAATCATGGCTCTCACAGCACATCGCACTGTGATTGGCCAAACCATGCAGGTCAGATGCAGGTCAGGTGCATGCTTAGGCCAATCAGCAGCCATCAATGCACTGCGATCTCGCAGTGCATTATGGGGCACTCCGCGGTGGGCGAACTTGCCGTGAACGCTCCATATGTTCGTTTGTTCTACGACCTTACATCCGACTCGCACATCAGGACCATTCCTATTCATATTGCATATAAAAGAGCCACTCTAATCCAGTTATAACACAATTCTATTGTTTATTACATATGTACTGCAAAAGCACAGATTTTATTTTCTGTTTACACCTTATTTTTAGACGTATCTCTTTCCAGTAATCATTTTTACCATAGATGAGAAATACTTTTATTTTACCACTTTAAAACTTCTCAATTTAAATAATACAAATACCTACATTAAAAAAGTACACTATTTAAACTGGATATTTCGCCTTAACCTGTTAGTAAAGAGAAATATAATGACTACATTTTGTGGTTATTATAATTTTTTTAAACTTCATAAATATTTAAACTGTTGTTTAAAGTGTTTGTAAACCCAGCTTCCTGAATTTTACCTATAGGTAAACCTAGATAAGGCTTACCTATAGGTAGTGGAAATATCTCCTAAATGTGCGCCGTTTAGGAGATATTTCTCTTGTAGTGTGCCGATAATCTCATCAGCGCATGCGCTGTGAAGAAACGGACCTCAGTGCCGTATCATTCCCCAGTGTGTGCCGTGACTGACACGGCTCCGGCCAATTACAGAATCGGAGCCTGCAGCCCCGTACGGAAGAGGAACGAAGATGGACGCGGCCTGCACAGGGGACAGCGTAGGCTTTGTTCGCAGGTAAGTGTCACATAATGGGCTAGTATGCACATTATGCTTTTAATTTGCAGGGTTTGTAGGGAGCAAAGGAGGAAGTAAAACACCACCAGGGTTTCCTTCATCTTTAACATATTGTTTTACATACTGCATATCAAATCTTTAAAAAAAAATCAGGAGGGCTAAAACAAACAAGGAAATTGTTTAGACTTATGCCACATAAAAGAGAAAGTTGGCTTAGGCCAAAGCTAAACATAAGAATTGTTACAAAGTCCTGTATTACCCAGTTCTGGGCTTATAAAGAGTACCGTATTTATCGGCGTATAACACGCACTTTTTTCCCCTTAAAATCAGGGGAAAATCGTGGGTGCGTGTTATACGCCGATACTCCGTCGAATTCCCCTGCTGAAAACGAGCGAGCGGAGCCGAAGCCGAAGTACAATCGGCTTTACTCGGCTCCTCTCGCAGTCCCGCCCATCTCTGACTGCGCCGCTGACATAGAGAAAGCCGAGTGTACTTCGCCTAGTCTCGGCTCCTCTCGCAGTCCTGCCTGTGACTGTGAGCAGACACGAGTCTAGGCGAAGTACACTCTGCTTTCTCCGTCAGCGGCGCAGTCAGTGGAGATGGGCGGAACTGCGAGAGAAGCCGAGTCCAGCCGAAGTACACTCGGCCCCGCTCGCTCCTCTCCACAGAAATCGGCGCCAAATTTTAAAAACCGCCGGGACTGACACGATCGCAAAGGCACTGGGCAAGGCTGCAGATGGACAGATGAACACTGGGCACGGCTGCAGATGGACAGATGGACACTGGGCACGGCTGCAGATGGACAGATGGACACTGGGCAAGGCTACAGATGGACACTGGGCACGGCTGCAGATGGACAGATGGACACTGGGCAAGGCTGCAGATGGACAGATGGACACTGGGCACGGCTGCAGATGGACAGATGGACACTGGGCACGGCTGCAGATGGACAGATGGACACTGGGCAAGGCTGCAGATGGACACTGGGCAAGGCTGCATGCTGCATTTAAATGTAAGTTTTTTTTCCTTGAATTTCCCTCCTAAAAGTTTTTTTCCTTAAAATTCCCTCCTAAACTTGGGGTGCGTGTTATACGCCGGTGCGTGTTATACGCCGATAAATACGGTAACTTATAAGAACTAAAGTGGCACATTCTAATATTCTTAGAGCGCTAGGATTCCAAAATTTCACCAGAGGAGGAAAATTGTAAAAAAAAAATGAATTTTACTGTAAATACAGAACTAAAAAAATAAATAAATGAAATACACATCTTGAAAATGAAAATATATACAGTATAAAATACAAAATTTTATTAAAACATGGATTAGGACCTGCAACAAGATGTAAAGATAAAACTCTGCATTTATTTGCACACATACATTTCAGATGAGCATATCACAAGTGTGTGTAAATAAACAACAGTGGGAATCTAAGCAATGCAATGCCTTTTCTTCTTTTCCTCTTTACAATGTGTTGTCTATTTTTATATCTAGTTTGTATATATGTATAAAAAGAGGCACATCTTTCTTTTACGAACTGGAGACAAAAAAAACTGAATAAATGAAAGATCATTTTAGGTAAAAAAAATAAAAAATAAAACATGGATTAGGATAAATCAGAATGATATGATTGGCTTAAAAACTCTAACATTATTGTGAATGGCATGAGTATGACCACCTCACTTACAGATATTAAGAAATTTTATAATCACAGGTCAATGGCAGTGCATGGATTTCACCTCCACTTTTTTCAAGACAAAGTGATAGCTAATCGTGGTTATTTACTATGTTGTGGTTTTCGCACGGGTCTAAAAAAAATCCAAAAATAATCATAAGCAAAAGAAACAACAAGCAAACAAAGTCCAGGCAGCTAACATTGTTTTCATTTTCTCCACAAATGAATTTAACAAATCAATTGGTCCAGTCTAAAGAACAAAAATATCATCAATATACCTGTGCCATGATAATACATAGCACAGGTACAGAAAAAGATCATCTCTAGACCAGATTGCTGAAATCTAAAATCAATTAAAGGAAATAGGGAGAACGATTAATACTGGTTTATCATATGCAAGATTGCTTGAAAGTTGAACATATAATATTTGCAAGGGATCTGGTATAATGTTCTCCCTTGAATTGCCACACTGACCACATGTTGAAATCTAAAATTTACAATTGAAGGAAATCAGGAAAAAGATTTTTACTGGTTTATTATATGGAAAATTGTTTGTGTCATTCATGTTGATTATTATATGTTTGCAGAGGATCTGGCATTGATCACTGTCTCTTTAAATATTGTAAGTAGGGACATTTTCAAAGGACATTGAAAGCTTTGCCTTCCTTTTTGAAAAAAAATGTAAGGTGGATCTATTTGGACCCACGTCCACTAGATATATATAGAGATGTCAGTCATAAGGAAGCAATATTATTTTAAATTACTTTAAAGATACTGTATATTGATGTTTGCAGTGACATAATAAATATTTTGATACTTTTGTATATAACAGTAATCTGATTACCGTACTTCCCTGTTTGGTTATCTCTATTTTCTAGGAGGAATTATTGTAATGAGAGCTTAAAAATTAAATTTCAGATTTTAATTTGAAGTATTATGCCACACACAGCACACAGCAATTTTTCCAAAAAAGGGAAAGTTTATATATTTTTTTAAATAAAAATGGAAGACAAATGATACACACTGGAAAAAAGTTGGGGTAAAGCACATATAAAATCTCAGTGATATTGATAAACAATTGAGAAAAGCAGCAATTCTCCTGTAAATAACAAAACAGTAGAACACAAATATAAAAAATAGAATCGCGCTAAAAACTCAGCATAGTCATAGCTCAGCAGTTCATAGATATAGTCCACCAGTGTTTTTAACTAAGGGCTTAATCATAGGATCCATCCACCATTACCACAAGTGAATTCCGCCACCACATGAAAATAGATGTCTCCTTACCAAATGGAGATGACCCCCTGTTACAGAGGGTCATAAAATGCCCGTAAACCTTTAGTCTTTAGCCAGGACTCAAATCGTGTATCTAGCATCCAATCAGCTTACACCCGATGACTCCACTCGAACCAGTGTGTAGGTAGTGCATAAAAGATAAAGGCTCCATATCATGTAAAAACCTTAAATACTTTTATTAGATAAAAATAGATTGCACTTACAGCATCCAAAAAGATAGACAGCCTTAAGTCTGGTGTGCCGGCCGGCGCACATCCAGACAGACCCGTCCTTCCAAGGTACGATGGCGATACAGCACAAGGTGACGTCAGTGCATCGCTCCGCCCTATGCGTTTCGTGATAATTCACGTCGTCCAGGTGCCTGGACCTCTGTAACGGGGGGTCATCTCCATCTGGCAAGGTAACATCTATTTTCATGTGGTGGAGTAATTCACTCATGGAAATGTTGGATGGATCCTGTGATTAAGCTCTTAGGTATGAACACTGGTGGACTATATCTATGAACTGCTGAGCTATGACTATGCTGAGTTTTTAGCGTGATTCTATGTGATACACACTGCATGAGCATAATCGTAATAAATGTTGGGGAAGACTCATTAGATAAAACACTTACCTCTTGCAGCTTATAAGATAAAGAACCAAATATTGTTAGCATTTTTCTAAATTGAAAAGAAGGAATATTTTACATACTGCATTGACAGTTTTTCAACAATCCCTTTTGGATCACATTCTGAAAACTGAAAACCACCTGTCATTTTGGAGCCCAAGAATCTACATTTGAAGGATAACTACTTTTTAGGGAAAAATTAACAAATAACAAATAAAAAATAATAATATAGCATGAACAATTGCTTCACAATTCATATTATAAAAACTAGAAAAATTTGCGCTAGGTGTGAGTGTCAAAATTAAAAGACAAAATTTGTGAACAAAATAAAATAAAACCGTAAAGGATATCCTGCAGCTAAGCACTATAACCCTGATATGAGGCACAAAGGATGAATGTATAGAAAAAAGTGCAGCGCTGGATAATAAACATATAAATTGCAGTGATGAGTGCACAGCATATAAATACAGTGATGAGTGCACAACATGTATACATATACTCAAAAAGTGCAAACCATAAACAATTAAAAGTCCATACTGCATGAGCAGTAAATAAGTGTATAGCACACAAAATCAAAATTTTTATGTTCATAAGTGCAGTCATTCAGTGTTCAGAGGGGGATATCCAATATGAAACCGTACAAAGATGGTTCGTGCATGCGCAATGCGTGTGTGCGTGACGTTCCCACGACCGTTTAGTCACTCACAACTGACGTCATCACACACACACACGCATTGCGCATGCGCGAACCATCTTTGTCGGTTTAGACAAAGCTTTTAGATCCTTGCATGGAAACATTTATAAACTTTGAGACGGTGGTCCTATTATTGATACTTTTTAATAAAAGACATCGAAAGGAAGCTCTGCACTACTGGAGTCTTTTTCTCCCTTCCTTTTTCTTCTCCCGGGAATGCTGAGTTTTCACCGGATGCCTATACCCCATTCATAAAAAGTAGTGTTTGCAGTCTCTTCCTGGATCATGTCTGGAGAGTGCAACTTGGAGGGAACCACTCTAAAAGCCAGCTGGTAATCAGAGAGGGGAATCTTCGCTATCCTGGTGGCGTTCCTGATATACTGCTAAGCCTGTTTTGATCCCCCTGAGAAGGGCGGTCGCTGGCTTTCTGGTAAGCCTTCATTTCTTCACAAGGTGACGGGCAGCACTGGTGGTGTATGTTATCTTTAAGGTTTCATATTGGATATCACCCACTGAACATTGAATGACTGCACTTATGAACATTTACAATTTGATTTTGTGTGCTATACACTTATTTACTGCTCATGCAGTATGGACTTTTAATTGTTTATGGTTTGCACTTTTTGAGTATATGTATACATGTTGTGCACTCATCACTGCATTTATATGGTGTACACTCATCACTGCAATTTATATGTTTATTATCCAGCGCTGCACTTTTTTCTATACATTCACAATTCATATTGCAATTGAATGTTATTAAAAATTACCTTTCCTTTTCAATCTGCAGTGCTGTAATTTTTGTAAAATGCAATGCAATATGATGACCTAGAGACCTTCTGTATACTTGTCATTTCTTTCATGTATGATTGGCTTGCTGATTTTTCCAGCAGTCTGCACTAAGATACAAGTCAGATTTTGATCCCCTGCAGCAAAAATGTCCTTTTTGGTGCGATAGTTCCAAAGGGAAACCATGTCTAAAGAGTTGCAGACCCTGCAACTTTTCTCATTAGAAACCTTCAAGTTCAGCAGCTGATTGATAACTATAAAATCACTCCCATTCACATAAATTTTGCACATGAACAGAGACAAACATCTAATTCAGCAGAATAACAAAAGGTAGGAATCCACAACAAAGTTTGTTAAAATCCTTGAATCTACATACAGTAGATCACCCAGAGGGGAATGATTTTTTTCAAAACAAGTGAAGTAACTCTTTAACTGATTCCTGCCTGATCTATAGTACAATGATGGCCAAGTGGGTGAGCTGCCATCCCCGGGTAGACGTCAGGCAGATCTATCACTTGCTGTGTCTACTTGGCATAGCGGATGACAAATCAGTGTACCAAGCCGCTGCCAGTACCCTGTGATCTCTGTGACCAATCACAGCAGATCACATGGCAATTGTACACAATGGCTTGGATTCCATTCAAAGCCATTCATTGTGTACTGGTGTGTCGATCTTGGTGATTGAAATAATGATATCATGTGTGTGTCTTTTTTCTATTAAAATTATTTCTGTATATCCCTATTGTTTACTGTGCCGGAAAAACACTGAATTGGGTTCACTTTTGGGTTCCCTTTCCCCCCGATCTCGGTGATTGGTCACAGTAATCACACGGTACAGACTGGACTAATCACAGTGCATCTGTACTATGTAAAAGCTGTGGCCAATTATTAGAAGCACTGTTATAAGCAATAACTGATCCTGATCACCTCCCCAGAGTAGTACAGTGCCACTATGGTAACACTGTACTGCTCTGGTCACAGTATGTAAGAAAAATCATAAAAAAATAAAATAAATATTGTAATAAAAAAGAAAGAAATTTCAAACAATTGAAAAAAAAATCAGTGTCCCTAAACACCGCCGCGCCAGTTATTTGATGGTGCTCTACTGCACTGGTGACAGAAAATTAACCACTTCCGGACCGCTCGCCGTCGTTATATGTCAGTAATTTGTAGAGAAATACTGTTGTT
Source organism: Rana muscosa (assembly GCA_029206835.1). Classification (NCBI taxonomy): domain Eukaryota; kingdom Metazoa; phylum Chordata; class Amphibia; order Anura; family Ranidae; genus Rana; species Rana muscosa. Next base: position 19,604,995 of record JARGYO010005626.1, read on the forward strand.
ATGGCAGCAGCTAGCTACCATAACCTCTGTATCCTCTTCTTCAGCGAGCTGTCCGCTTTTTAGATAAAAGTGGTCTCTGCGGCGGATTCGCTGCTAGATCACTTTTATCGGGGGCGGGAGTGGCCTCCCTCCCGCAGCGCTTCCGGTGCCCTCCGCCGCTTATCGAAGCCATTGGTAGCGGTGGAGGCAATGTGGTCCTCTTCCTGGCTTGTGAGGGGAAGATGACCCCCACCTGTCTTCATACCATTGCAGGGCGGAAGCGACATCAAAACGTCACTTCCGCCCATTGCTCTTAAAGAGACATTTTTGTTTTCAAATGACATTCAATTTTTTTTTTATTGCATATTAGTGTAAATATGAGATCTGAGGTCTTTTTGACCCCAGATCTCATATTTAAGAAGTCCTGCCAGATCTCATATTTAAGAGGTCCTGTCATGATTTTTTTTTATTACAAGGGATGTTTACATTCCTTGTAATAGGAATACAAGTGACACTTTTTTTAAAAAAGAACAGTGTAAAAATAAAAAATAAAAGGTAAAATAATGAATAAAAAAAAAAAATTTAACGCGCCCGTCCCGTCGAGCTTGCGTGCAGAAGCGAAAGCATACGTGGCAACGCTTGCATATGAAAATGGTGTTCAAACCACACATGTGAGGTATCGCCGCGTTTGATAGAGCGAGATCAATATTTCTAGACCAAGACCTCCTCTGTAACTCAAAACATGCAACCTGTAGAATTGTTTAAACGGCACCTATGGAGATTTTTAAGGGTAAAAGTTTGTCTCCATTCCACGAGCGGGCACAATTTTGAAGCGTGACATGTTGGGTATCAATTTGTGCAGGACTGGTGGTTCTGATTAGGACAATGAATAGGTGGGCATAGAGGTGACTGAGCTGTTGCCATCATCATCAAGCTGCACAAAATGGGTGGCACCGCCAATTCTAGTTTTGCATTATGGAAAAATTAGATTTTTAACGCATTGGCAAATGAGCCTAAAGACCTGTACTTATGGGCCAAATGCCGGGCGACATCGGCCGGTTCAAAAAAAATAAACTGGCCGGCATTCAGCCCGTGTGTAAGTCAGCCGGTCTGACAGACACTGCCCATTTGGCTGGCTTCTGTCGGATGAACATGCTGGAAAACTAGAAGCCAACCAACTCCTGATCAGCACTCTCAGCCAATCGCTGAAAGCACTAATCAGAGTGTTCTGGCAGGGGGGGGGCGTCCTCCTGTCAGAACACAACAGCTCAACGGGGGAGATCGCTGTACTAACGTTGGATCGGAGCTAAAAGGTTTTTTTTTGTTCACTGGGTTGAGCGGAAAAAAACTCATAGTGTGTATCAAGCTTAAAGCTTTTACATGCAGGTAAACTCTAAACAGGCAAAGTTCTGCATCAAACGGAACTTAAATCTCACCCCTAATTTGGAGTGAATTTCCCCCACTTCCTGACTCATGTACACACCAGTGAAAATACAACTGTCACAGACAGCAAAAAAAAAAATATATCATAATGGCTCTTATTCTTTCACATTCTCCAAAACAAAAAAATGTTGGGTGAAGATCCACTTTAAATTAGGAAATATGCTCTCTTTTCCGGCGGCCATAGTGGACTGTGCGGCTTGGCAACATGAAGTTCAGTCCATTTGTTACTTCTGACCGAAGCAAGAACCGCAAGAGGCACTTCAATGCCCCCTCACATGTCCGTAGAAAGATCATGTCCTCTCCCCTCTCCAAAGAGTTGAGGCAAAAGTACAACGTTCGGTCTATGCCCATACGCAAGGACGATGAAGTACAGGTCATACATGGACACTACATAGGTCAGCAAATTGGCAAAGTTGTCCAGGTTTACAGAAAGAAATACGTCATCTACATTGAACGTGTGCAGCGTGAAAAAGCTAACGGCACCACTGTCCATGTTGGTATCCACCCCAGCAAGGTGGTGATCACCAGGCTAAAGCTTGACAAGGATCGCAAGAAGATCTTGGAACGCAAGGCCAAGTCTCGCCAAGTTGACAAAGAGAAGGGCAAATACAAGGAAGAAACCATTGAGAAGATGCAGCAGTAACTTTATCAATAAAGACAAACTGTAAATTTTCCACGAAAAACAAAACAAAAATTATTAGGAAATATTTCTATAAGGTTACATATGCTATTTCTTTCTGTAAAACAGCCTAAGCCCTATACTGAGCATTTAGAAAGCACTATAGTTAGAAATTCCCAGCGGGTAAACAGATATTTGCTATCAAAACATGCAAATATATCTGCTTTTCAATGTTAGATTATTTTAAATGCCTTGCTGCATATTTTACAACGCAACCAATTTCCTGACATGTTTCCTCTACGGAATAGAAAGTGAAAATGGAGATTTGAGATAACAGATTTCTGTTTACATTGTACTGCTCATTTTCCCAGCTTTTCTTTTAGCAAATTATATTATCAGTTTTAATTTTCTTGGTGCTGGTAAGGCATTTGCATTACCTTTTCGCATACTTGTTTTTGCATTTAGCAATGTAACATGACTTTTTAAATAATATTTGACATTTCTTGTATTTACATAAAGAACCTTCTATTAAAACTTTTTTATTTTTTTTCCTCGTTTATACCCTTTATAGGAAAACTCCACTTCCAATAAAAAAGTATATAACATACAACTGCTCCAGAAGCCATTGTGTAATACAGAGACCCAAGCGGACTCTGAACGTTCATTCATTATAAATGAATATGTGGAAAGAAAGTGTTTAACCACTTCCCACCCAGTCAATAGCGAATTGACGTCCGGGAAGTTGTTGCAATATCGATACTGGACGTCATATGACGTCCTGCAGGATAATGCCTTGCGCGCGCCCGCGGGGGCGCACAGCGCGGTGATCGGGGACGGCATGTGTCCCTCGGACACAGCGCTTCCCCGATCACGGTAAACAGCCAATTTCATTGGCTGTTTACCATGTGATCGGCTGTGTCAAAGTCACAGCCGATCACCTGTCAAAACAAACTCGGCGGCGCGCTCCGTGCGCGCCGCCACAGGCTTGCAGAGCGGGGATCGGGGAAGGCGAGTGTCCCTTGGACACAGCGCGTCCCCGATCAGAGTAAACAGCCAATGAATTGGCTGTTTACCACGTGACCGGCTGTGTCCAATCACAGCCGGTCACAAATGTAAACAAACTCCACAGGAGTTACTACCTGATCCCTGCTCTCTCCTCACACACCGATCTGTGAGGAGAGAGAAGAGATCAGTAAGTTAGCTCAGTGTAGTTTGTCTACATAAGTTTACAGTGCACAACACGCCCCCCCCATAAAGAGGACCTGTCACACAGCCCAGCACATCAATCAGCCCAGCCAATCAGCCCATCTGTCAATCAGCCCATCTGTCTATCAGCCCATCTGTCAATCAGCCCATCTGTCAATCAATCAGCCCATCTGTCAATCAATCAGCCCATCTGTCAATCAATCAGCCGATCTGTCAATCAATCACCCCACCTGTCAATCAATCACCCCATCTGTCAATCAATCAACCCATCTGTCAATCAATCAATCAGCCCATCTGTCAATCAATCAGCCCATCTGTCAATCATCTGTCACAGGCCCACCTCCATCGGTACCGTCATTGGCACCGCCACACAGGCTACCAGTACCGCCATTGGTACCAGTACCACCACCAGTACCGCCACCAGGCCCAGCATCTATACTGCCACACAGGCCCGCTACCAGTATCACCACTAGTGCCGCCATCGGTACCACCACCAGTACCACCACCCGTACCACCGTCGGTAGTGCCACCACCACCTGTACCACCACCTGTACCGCCATCGGTACCATCACCACCCGTACCACCACCACCTGTACCGCCATCGGTACCACCACCACCTGTACCGCCATCGGTACCACCACCACCCATACCGCCATCGCTACCACCACCACCCGTACCGCCACCTGTACCGCCATCGGTACCCGCCGCCACCACCACCACCCGTACCGCCATCGGTACCACCACCACCTGTACCGCCATTGGTACCACCACCACCCATACCGCCATCGGTACCACCACACAGGCCCACCACTAATACCTCCATCGGTACTACCACACAGACCGCCACCACTACCACCAGCAGTACCATTACACAGGCCCACCAATAAGCACTGCCATAATGTCCCAAAGGGTTTACACACCTGAGGAGGCATATGCCATTCTTGCCATGTCGGATGATAAGAGCAGCGGGGAGCTCCCATTATCCGATTCTGCTTCGGAATACGAGCCAGTGGAGGATAGTGGCTCAGAGTCCGAGTCCCCGGAGGAAACCGTCCCTCCCAAAAGAATGCAATCGGCACCAAGATCAGCACCAAGATCAGCACCAAGATCAGGAGAACTGCCCACCACCAGCAGCGCCATACCCCAGGAAGAGGAGCCCAGTACAAGCAATGGAAATGCACGCCCAACCCAAAGAATCCAGCCCCAATCCTACCTTCCCGATGCCCTGGCAAACCCCTTATGGTTGCCTGCCAACTCAGGATCCGCTATCATCCCCCCTTTCACCGCACAGCCAGGTGTGCAGCCCGACACTACAAATTTTTCTAAATTTGATTATTTTTGTTTATTTTTCCCACAAGATTTGCTGCAGAATATAGTGGATCAAACGAATCTGTATGCATCCCAATTTATTGCTGCCAACCCCGATTCTTCCTACGCCCGCATGTTCCAGTGGCGGCGTCTAACATTGGAGGAATTTAAATTATTTTTGGGCCTTATGTTCAATATGGGGCTTACAAAAAAGAACGAAGTCCATTCATATTGGTCCAAACGCCCCATCCAACACATGCCCATATATTCCGCTGTCATGTCCAGGAAAAGATACGACATGATTATGCGCTTTCTCCACTTCAATGACAATTCACAGTGCCCTCCCCGAGATCATCCCAACTACGACAAATTGTACAAGATACGCCCCCTAATCAATGCCTTTTCCCAGCGATTTGAAGAAGTTTTCATCCCAGACCAAAAAATTTGTGTGGACGAGTCCCCCGTACATTTCACCGGCCGACTGCAGTTCAAGCAGTACATACCAAGCAAGAGAGCCAGGTATGGGTTAAAATTAAATAAATTATGTGATCGAGCCACTGGATACGTCTGCAAATTCAGGATCTACGAAGGCAAAGACTCCCAGCTCCAGCCCCGTGATTGCCCCACATATATTGGAACCAGTGGGAAAATTGTCTGGGAGTTGGCATACCCCCTGTTCGGAAAAGGTTACCATTCATATGTTGATAATTATTATACCAGCCTGCCCCTTTTTCGCCACCTTTACAGTAAACAAACCCCGGCCTGCGGTACCTTCAAAAAAAACCGGAAGGGATTCCCACAAAATTTATTGACAAAAAAATTGCGACCTGGAGAATCGGCATCCATGAGGAACGAGGAGGTGTTGGCCATGAAGTGGAGGGACAAGAAAGATGTCCACATCCTCTCTACGATCCACAATGACACCATGGTGGAGATCCCAAGAAGACGCGGCTCCATTGTAAAGCCTGAATGTGTCCACGACTACAATTTGTACATGGGGTGGATTTAAACGACCAGATGCTACAGCCCTACTTATCAACCAGAAAGTCCCATTATTGGCACAAAAAAGTTGCGTTTCACCTGTTTCACATGGCCCTTTTTAATTCGTTTGTCTGCTACCAAAAAGCAACTCAAAATCACCGACTCCACTACCTCCAATATATCGAAGATATCATCGATGCCCTCATTTACCAACAAGATCCCGCCCCAGGAAGCATTCGCTCTGATAGTGTGAGTCGGCTTCACGAGCGACACTATCCCTTTAGCATCCCCCCCACAGAATCTGGAAGAAGACGCCAAAAGAAATGCCGTGTATGCAGCAGAGGAGGAGTAAGAAGAGACACCAGCTATTATTGTCCCGATTGTCCCTCCCAACCTGGCCTGTGCATCGGAAATTGCTTCAAAAATTATCATACATCCATTAGTTCCCCTTATTATTAACAGACTGCCATTTCCCTATTTGCCTGCTACCATGTTACTAACTACCTTCCATGTTAATTAACTGACCCTGGCCTGTTTACCGACGATGCCTCTGCCTGCCGATTTAAACCACGTTTCTGACTTCCACGTGTACCGACCTTGGCCTGTTAATCGACCATGTTTTTGCCTGCCACTTGGACTGATCTTTTGGCCATCTACTTTTAGTACACAGGGGTCTCACATATGTGAGGGGCTTCAGAATAGCGTTCTGAGTAGAGAAAACCAGTTTTTAGTTTTCTGTGCTCCAAGAACAGGGTCTGGTTGCCCGGAGGCTTCAAAGCGATTTGGGTGGGAGAAGCCTCTACCCCTGTCCCCCTGGCCCTAAGCTTGATGGTCCTTCCTGCTGCCTGGACCAATAATTTGGCTGTGCTGACCATATTACTGCCTGTAATGACCCATGACATTATGGACCATGTTTCTTCCTGCTGCTTGGACCAATACTTTGGCTGTGTTGACCATATATCTGCCTGCTGCCTCTACTGACTTTGGACAGCATTTCTGCTGGGACACCTCTGCCTGCTACCTGGACCTGTGCTTTGGCTGTGCTCTGGCTGTGCTGACAGTATCTCTGCCTGTGCGAACTATGGACAGTATTCCTGCCTGCTGCCTGGATGATTGCTTTTGCTGTCGCTGACCTCATCCCTGCCTGCTGCCTGGACCGATGCTCTCCTCTGTGGACCACTGCACTTCTAAAACCACAGGTAATCTTTTGTTATTTGGTATGTACCTGCTATGTGTTAGATATATGAAGGGCCTTCAAAAATGTGATCGGTAGTCAGAAAATGATATGTGCAATTAATGCTGCTAGAATGCCTGGAGGTGCTACTTGGATGTTGGGCCTCTGTATGTGGCCAGGCTGTGTAAAAGTCTCAAACATGTGGTATCGCCATACTCAGGAGGAGTAGCAGAATGCATTTTGGGGTGTAATTTTTGCTATGTACATATTATGTGTTAGAAATATCTTATAAATTGACAATTTTGTGTGAAAAAAATGCATTTAAATTTTTTCTCCACATTTTCCAAAACCTTCTGGAAAAAAATGAACCGTTCAAAAGACTCATAATGCCTCATAGATTATACGTTGGGGTGTGTGCTTTCAAAAATGGGGTCATTTTGTGGAAAATTCTATTGTCCTGGTGCTCCAGGGCCTTCAAAATTGTAATAGGTGGTTGAGAAAGGATATGTGCGATTTATGCTTGTAGAACGCCTGAAAGTGCTACTTCAATGTTGGGCCTCTGTATATGGCCAGGCTGTGTAAAAGTCTCACACATGTGGTATCGCTATACTCAGAAGGAGTAGAAGAATGCATTTTGGGGTGTTATTTTTGCTATGTATATGCTATGCGTTAGAAATATCTTATAAATGGACAACTTTGTGTAAAAAAAATGCATTTTCATTTTTTCTCCACATTTTCCAAAACCTTCTGGAAAAAAATGAACCGTTCAAAAGACTCATAATGCTTCATAGAATATACGTTGGGGTGTGTGCTTTCCAAAATGGGGTCATTTTGTGGAAAATTCTATTTATCTGGTGCTCCAGGGCCTTCAAAATTGTAATAGGTGGTTGAGAAAGGATATGTGTGATTGATGCTTGTAGAACGCCTGAAAGTGCTACTTCAATGTTGGGCCTCTGTATATGGCCAGGCTGTGTAAAAGTCTCACACATGTGGTATCGCTATACTCAGGAGGAGTAGCAGAATGCATTTTGGGGTGTCATTTTTGCTATGTATATGCTATGCGTTAGAAATATCTTATAAATGGACAACTTTGTGTAAAAAAAAATGCATTTTCATTTTTTCTCCACATTTTCCAAAACCTTCTGGAAAAAAATGAACCGTTCAAAAGACTCATAATGCTTCATAGATTATACGTTGGGGTGTGTGCTTTCCAAAATGGGGTCATTTTGTGGAAAATTCCATTGTCCTGGTGCTCCAGGGCCTTCAAAAGTGTAATAGGTGGTTGAGAAAGGATATGTGCGATTTATGCTTGTAGAACGCCTGAAAGTGCTACTTCAATGTTGGGCCTCTGTATATGGCCAGGCTGTGTAAAAGTCTCACACATGTGGTATCGCTATACTCAGGAGGAGTAGCAGAATGCATTTTGGGGTGTCATTTTTGCTATGTATATGCTATGCGTTAGAAATATCTTATAAATGGACAACTTTGTGTAAAAAAAATGCATTTTCATTTTTTCTCCACATTTTCCAAAACCTTCTGGAAAAAAATGAACCGTTCAAAAGACTCATAATGCTTCATAGATTATACGTTGGGGTGTGTGCTTTCCAAAATGGGGTCATTTTGTGGAAAATTCCATTGTCCTGGTGCTCCAGGGCCTTCAAAAGTGTAATAGGTGGTTGAGAAAGGATATGTGCGATTTATGCTTGTAGAACGCCTGAAAGTGCTACTTCAATGTTGGGCCTCTGTATGTGGCCAGGCTGTGTAAAAGTCTCACACATGTGGTATCGCTACACTCAGGAGGAGTAGCAGAATGTATTTTGGGGTGTAGTTGCAATTATGCATATGCTGTGTGAGAGAAAAAAAACTGTTAATATGACCAGTTTGTGTAAAAAAAAAAAAAAAATTTTTTAATTTCCCCAAGAATTGTGGGAAAAAAATACAACTTAAAAAAACTCACCACGCCTCTTAGTAAATACCTTGGACTGTCTACTTTCCAAAAAGGGGTAATTTTGGGGTATTTGTACTTTCCTCGCTTGTTAGTGTCTCAAGAAATGAGATATCCCTTCAGTACATCAGGCGTGATCAGATGTGATAAATTTTCAGTGATTGCCACCATAGTTTGTAGACTCTATAACTTTCACAAAGACCAAATAATATACACTAATTTGGGTTCATTTTACCAAAGATATGTAGCAGTATACATTTTGGCACAAATTTATGAAGAAAAATTACTTATTTGCAAAATTTTACAATAGAAACTAAAAAAAAGTGTTTTTTTTTTAAAAAAAATTGCTGTTTTTTTGCTTATATCGCAAAAAATAAAAAACCCAGTGGCGATTAAATACCACCAAAAGAAAACTCTATTTGTGAGAAGAAAATGATAAAAAATTTGTTTGGATACAGTGTAGCATGACTAAGTAATTGTCATTCAAAGTGTGAGAGTACTGAAAGCTGAAAATTGGTCTGGGCGGGAAGGTGCATAAGTGCATGGTATTGAAGTGGTTAAAGAAGTGTCCTAGTGTCTAAAGGTGTCAGGAAACCTACCATATCACTTGACAAGTCATGTGACAGAGCTCTTCTCCAGTATTATTCAGAGACCACTCTGAAGGCCACTGCAGGCATCACACTATGTATGAAATGCAAGTACAGTGTGGAATATGTTATATGTTATATGTGATATAAATTATTACTTCAATTTAATACTACAGACAGTTATATTTTAATTTTAACTGTCACTTATTAAAGCACTGGGATTGACCAAGTTAACACACAATAAGGAGACAGTAATTTTGGTGCATGTGTCAGATTCCATGGAGCATGATCAGCCCTGTGCCAGTAATGAGGCTTTCTGAGATTATATCTGCAGGCTTGCATCTCTTGTGTTGTATGGTGAGGGAAAGAGTGTCAAAGAGTACATGTGTTCAGTTTTATCCGCTGGACCATATTTATTAAACATATTAGTATGGTTTCTGTTTAGGTACGTGTGTTTATAAATGGGGGGGGGGGGGGTTCTTAGTTATAAACCAGGAAAAAACTGTGCCAATAATAGTTTATAGGAAGCTCCTAAAGAGTATCCAGGAAGTGGTTCAATGTTGTGATCCAGATTAGAGGGGAAAAAAGTCCAATCTCACATGGAATCCAAACTTGTAGTGTGTTGAAAGTTCATTAAACAAACACTAAATATAGTCATCACCATACGCAATGGCTCCTTACCACAAAACGGATGACAACATGCAGGTGGCTTTAGCCCAGCCAAGGCCTTTATCCCAGGGAAGAGATCCAAACCAAGTCCCCCGACAGTCCACCAATGTTAGCAAAAAGGGGGGGGGCCCCCGTTACGGCTCGGTTGCAAAGAAACAACAGAAAAAATATACCATAGGGTAATAACGTATTCACAAGGTAGACAACACCACCGTGCGCAGTTAAAAAGAGTGACCACCACCTATGTAAAAATTGGCTCCTTACCAGACATAGGTAGAGATTAGGCCTATAGCTGTATCACGATCTTAATCAACCCACACACAAAAATCCCAGCAAGGTCTTCAGTTAGAGACTGGCGCTGTTTATCACTCCATGTGGGATGCCAAAAAAGAAAGGGGGGAGACCATAGGGTGATATCCTCTTAGTATCGGCTTTATTAAAAATATATAGTGTACTTACAGGAACAAAGCTTCCATAAGCATAAAAACGTGCCGGCCGGCATGCACAATTGCCCTTCCGTACTAGAGCTGTGTGGTGATGTCACTGCGTGTCCCCCAGACGCGTTTCGTCATAAATAACGTTCTCAATGGGATAGGGCACGCCGTGACTCACCTCTTTAAATAGATAAACCAAGCCTCACTCTGAGATGCCAGCATTTGGGTTACGAGCGCCATCTTAACTGAGGGCAACCTGCCAATATCTTACTTAACAACATATAACGGCAGGAATGCAAGTACCACAAATGAAAGGCTAGGTTAAAAAACCTTTAAAAACATAACAAACAAACTAATGGGCAGAGCAACCAAATAAACTAATAAAAGATGCACGGGAACCAAGTATACGGCACCAAGCCGTCACTCTGGATCCATGTGAAAAAGCAATATATATCTATACATATATTGATCCAGTGCAATAGCACTGCTAGTGGTCAGAACATGCACATTTTCCAAAAAATTAAAAGGATATAACCCAGTAAAGTACCGTGAAGATCATATAGAAAAATGTGGATGACATTGCCTAATTGAGCTCATTAACTTAATTAAGTGAGTGATGATAGTGACAAAAATAATAATATTAATGAATTAATATATACCGTATTTATCGGCGTATAACACGCACTTTTTTCCCCTGAAAATCAGGGGGAAATCGTGGGTGCGTGTTATACGCCGATACTGACATCCCTGAGCTGTCTCCGCTGACTGTGAGCGGAGCGGAGCGAGATACACATAGCCGAATGTACTCGGCTATACTCGGCTTTTCTCGGCTCTGCTCACAGTCACGCCCAGTCCCGCCATTGGACCTGTGTTATGTCCATCATAGGGCGGGACTCAGCGTGACTGTGAGCGGAGCCGAGAAAAGCCGAGTATAGCCGAGTACACTCGGCTATGTGTATCTCGGCGGCGGCTCCGCCCAGTCCCTGCGTCCCCGGCGTTCTCTGCGGCGTCCGCACAGTCTCGGCGCCAATTTTAAAATGATGCACGGTGACACTGGGGCAAGGCTGCACGGCGACACTGGGGCAAGGCTGCACGGCGACTCTGGGGCAAGGCTGCACGGCGACTCTGGGGCAAGGCTGCAATGGACACTGACAAGGCTGCACTGTGACAAGGCTGCAATGGACACTGACAAGGCTGCACTGTGACAAGGCTGCAATGGACACTGACAAGGCTGCACTGTGACAAGGCTGCAATGGACACTGACAAGGCTGCACTGTGACAAGGCTGCAATGGACACTGACAAGGCTGCACTGTGACAAGGTTGCAATGGACACTAATGCCGCGTACACACGATCAATATTCACGGCGGTTAAAAAACCGCCGTGAATAATGACAGGAAAAACTAGGGAACCGCTTGGTTCCCTACACACGGTCGTTTTTCCCGTCATTTTTTCTCTTGACGAGAAAAACGACCGTCTGTGGGCTCCGCGGCAGTGTCTCCCTATGGGAAAACTGCCGCGGAAAAAAATGCTGGAAAAAACGATGAGAAAATTTAGAACATGTTCTCAATTTTCTCGTCGTTTTTTATGCCGTTTTTCTAGACGAGAAAAATGACATAAAGCCCACAGACGATCGTTTTTCTCGGCGAAAAAAAAAAATGCAGTTTTTCTCGTCGAGAAATGCGGTCGTGTGTACACGGCATGACAAGGCTGCATTTAAATGTAAGTTATTTTTCCTTAAACTTCCCTGCTAAAAGTTTTTTTCCCTAAAATTTCCTCCTAAACTTGGGGTGCGTGTTATACGCCGGCGCGTGTTATACGCCGATAAATACGGTAATCAAATACAGTAATTCATAAATCCGTTTATAAAGTGACAACCTGTGATCCAAATTAATAAAGGAATAATAATCTTTAAACTGGTATCTTAAGATAATTCAAATTATATTGATAATTTTTTTTTTATTAAATTCAGTATGAATTTCCAAGATTAAGTAATTGAGGAATTTATATATTAAAAACCCTCTCCAGAGAACCACAAGGCCTCAAGAACCACGCAGCTCTAGTACGGAAGGGCAATTGTGCATGCCGGCCGACACGTTTTTATGCTTATGGAAGCTTCGTTCTTGTAAGTACACTATATATTTTTTAATAAAGCCGACCCTATGGTCTCCCCCCTTTCTTTTTTGGCATCCCACATGGAGCGATAAACAGCGCCAGTCTCTAACTGAAGACCTTCCTGGGATTTTTGTGTGTGGGTTGATTAAGATCGTGATACAGCTATAGGCCTAATCTCTACCTATGTCTGGTAAGGAGCCAATTTTTACATAGGTGGTGGTCACTCTTTTTAACTGCGCACAGTGGTGTTGTCTACCTTGTGAATACGTTATTACCCTATGGTATATTTTTTCTGTTGTTTCTTTGCAACCGAGCCATAAAGGGCCCCCCCCCCTTTTTTGCTAACATTGGTGGACTGTCGGGGGACTTGGTTTGGATCTCTTCCCTGGGATAAAGGCCTTGGCTGGGCTAAAGCCACCTGCATGTTATCATTCGTTTTGTGGTAAGGAGCCATTGAGTATGGTGATAACTATATTTAGTGTTTGTTTAATGAACTTTCAACACACTACAAGTTTGGATTCCATGTGAGATTGGATTTTTTTCCCCTCTAATCTGGATCACAACCTTGAACCACTTCCTGGATGCTCTTTAGGAGCTTCCTATAAACTATTATTGGCACAGTTTTTTCCTGGTTTATTTTGTATATGTTTATCGCATCATTGCTGCTGCCTTTTTATGCAATTATGGAAAAAGTAGTATTCCTGCGCTTAGGAGAGTTTATATATATGTGTGTGTAGAGCTGCAGCCTCCATATTAAGATCCTACAAGAGGATCCTAGATAAATGAAAAAATTGCTGTGGGGTGTGGCGCTGCTCACTCTTCAGGGGTGACCCAGAAGATTGAGATAGGCTAATCTTATTCAAAAATAAAAAGGTGATGTAAATATCGGGACTAGTTGCTTGTCACCCCAAAAGCTTACTGGGTTCCAATCATTGAACCAAAGTCCCCTGCGGTGGGGAGATAACAGTATAAGTGGGTGAAAAAATTATAATAAATGACAAAACCTTCCAATCACATACCCACACCTCCCAAAGCCAATAGAGGCCTGATAACACAATGAGAGGCTGGGATTGCCCCTCTGCATAATACGATAATAGTGTATTAAACAAAAATAGTGCCAGAAAATATTCAATAATATAAATAATACTAGATGTATCTGTGAGTTAGCTAAATTGCATAAGGGTCATATACCACAATAGATATGCATGTGACCAAAAAAGGGGGAATTAATTCCTCAAATATTGTGAACCAAATGGTTATAAAATGTCCAAATAAATCAATTTATAGTCCACACAGTGTATGGTGATTTCAAAGTGTCCACAGTGAAACAAATGAAATGACAAGATTCATTTCATTCGTTTCACTATGGACACTTTGAAATCACCATACACTGTGTGGACTATAAATTGATTTATTTGGACATTTGTTAACCATTTGGTTCACAATATTTGATATATTTTGGTCACATGCATATCTATTGTGGTATATGACCCTTATGCAATTTAGCTAACTCACAGATACATCTAGTATTATTTATATTATTGAATATTTTCTGGCACTATTTTTGTTTAATACACTATTATCGTACCATACATAGGGGCAATCCCAGCCTCTCATTGTGTTAACAGGCCTCTATTGGCTTTGGGAGGTGTGGGTATGTGATTGGAAGGTTTTGTCATTTATTATAATTTTTTCACCCACTTATACTGTTATCTCCCCACCGCAGGGGACTTTGGTTCAATGATTGGAAACCAGTAACCTTTTGGGGTGACAAGCAACTAGTCCTGATATTTCCATCTCCTTTTTATTTTTGAATAAGATTAGCCTATCTCTATCTTCTGGGTCACACCTGAAGAGTGAGCAGTGCCACACCCCACAGCAATTTTTTCATTTTTTTTATGTAATTGTTTCCTATCAGTCTTAGCGCAGTTTTTTCTTTCCTTGATTTATTTGTTCTGATATTATCTCTGCGGCTGTGACACTATTGTCCTTTGATGGATTTGTTTGAGTTTAGGGCCACTAAAGTGGTGAATATTGCTGGGGTTTTTGAATCATACAGAGATAAGGATGGCGACCTTGGTGGGATTTTCACTAGGTAAATTAACCTTATGATACCTAAAAATCACACCAAGTGGGATATTGCGTACCTCGAAACCTATATAGGTCACCAGATGGTCCCTAGGAGCCTGAGATGGGATGTGGCCCCTCAGAAGGGGGACACAGACCTGGAAGAATGGTTTAAATACTTTAATCAGGCTGGGGTCTCTTTTCTTCTGTTTTTGGTGGAGAGGAAGGCCACCAAATTAGTCAAACTCGACGAAGAAATTAGACTTATTAAAGATAAGCTTAATCACATTAGAGAGGGTGAGGAGTATCTGGATAAATCCCAAGGTCTCTTAAAAATCCTTGAGAAAGAAGATAAGGACCAGAGGTCCAAAAAGAAGAAAAAGTACAATAGGGACCTAGCGGACTATAATGGGAACATTGTGTTTGAGTGGCAAAATAAGTTGTTGGAAGAGCAATTAAAAGTGACCACCAGTGAAATGGAGATTATGGTCCCTACGGCAGGACCAGTTATTAGTAAAGGCCAACAACCCACTCAAAACACTGTTCCCAAACGAGGATCTAATAATGCCAAACCAGCGAGAGGTGTTGGGCATCCCTCCTTTCACTCTCCAAGGAGAGGGAATAGTGGGACTAGGGGCGGTCCTTTTTATCATGGACCAGCAAGACCTTTTGGCCCCCCTAGAGCCAATTATGGACAAAGTTATGATTCCAGTTATTACCACTCAGGTCAACCACCGAGTGTGAGAGGACCGCCCTCTCGATAGGGAGGGTTGGGTCCCCCTAACCAACGTGGGCATGGTTCCTTTGCTGATAGTGCCGAGGGATGGAGACATGGTCCCAGTAATGATTGGGACCTATGCTCCCCCTCGTATAATACTAGTGAGGGTTGGGATTATTCGTTCTCGGCCCACAATTCCTTTTTTCCTCTCAGGGATAGGGATGGTCCAGAGATTGATCCTTGGGTAGGGAACTCCCAATATCACCAACAGAGGGGTAGGGGGAATTCAAACCCATCCTATCAGGTTCCTGACAGAGCTCCGCCTTCCAGAGGGCCACATACGGTCAATGGCCAGGGAAGCTGGGATTTTCACAGGCCTACGCAAGGAGTAAAAAGAACGGTAGAAAGAGGAGGGGAACTAGAGGGGGGAGGCGGGCAAGAGCAATCAAAGCGACCCAAAACATAAAGGGTCAGGGAATTTTCAATTTGAGTAATAAGGTATTATCGGAGCCTGAAATCTGCCTTTTGGATAAGGGACTCAAATTCGCTTTACCAAAAGGTTTGGATAAGTTCCATACGTATATGGGAAATATATATATATAGTTGCGCTAGTGGTGAAATTAATCATAAACACCAGAGATTGTAAATCTAAATGAATACACCAGTGATGAGTGAACAGTGACAAATGAAGTTATACATTGCTCAATAAAGGCCAAAGCAAACTACATCTGTATATTGATATAAAATCAATGAGAAAAAAAATTGAAAATTGAGAAATTAATTAATTATGAATTGTCCACCAATCTCATAAAAATTCATCAAAGTTCATGTGTTATGACAAAAACACCCGTGATAGTGTCCGGATAAAGAAAATGAATCCAATCTTCATTGAAAGATATCAATCGTGACAATCCACCACCAACAGTGAGTAATCCTCCTTACCAGAAAAGGTCGGTCCCCTATCACAGAGGACCTTAAACAGCGTGTAATATATCTTTATCAAAACCACCAGTCTTCAAACCGCATGTAGTAGATCTCGATTAATGCTCCCAGATAGCCCATATACCATCATCCAGTTGCCAATATTCCACACTTTTCACAAGTCTGCTGCACCTGCCCATACGTATATGGACATCCACAAATTTGTTAGGAGGTTGACATTAAAAGGTATATGGCAGGTGTTCCTCCAGTCACTCAAGTGAGGTCCACTGATTTTGTACATTCAGGGTTATCAAATGCATCCCTGTTTAATCCTCCAGGTGCCTTGGCACCATCCCTAAGGGTGTTTCGGGATGTGTTGCTTAGGGACTTAGGGACTTAGACAACATGGAGGTTAATAAGGTTAGGACGAACAAAACATTGCAGGATGGCCTGGATTCCTTGTGCAATAACAAGGACCTGGTCACTAGACCTGCTGATAAGGGAGGGGGGATAGTGATTCTTGATAGGGCAGCTTATATGACCGAGATGTATAACATCATTGGTGATGGTAATACCTACACTCGGTTGTCTTCTGACCCTAAAATACGGTTTACCAGGGATCTTGAATTTCTGGTTAACAAGGGGTTCTTTGAAGGGATTCTCAACCAAAAGGAGAGGCTATATCTCATCCCTAAAGTCCCACGTACTCCCACTATCTACTATCTCCCGAAATTGCACAAGGATCCTGTCTGACCCCCCGGGACGCCCTATTGTTAGTGGAATTGATTCCATTACGTCCCGGGTGGGCAGATATATTGATTTTTATTTACAACCCCTTGTCCGGTTGATGCCTTCTTTTGTTAAAGATTCGAGGCACATTATTAATTTACTATCGGGCCTCACCCCTGGCAGTGATGTTTGGATGGTTACAGTGGATGTCACATCACTGTACACCATTATCCCACATGAGTTGGGTTTTAGTGCTGTGGAGTGGTTCCTGATTCGGGTCTTCCACAGGGTCAGGTGTCGTTCCTTTTGTCCCTCTTACGTTTTGCCGCCTCTTCAAATTATTTTTGCTTTGACAATCATTTTTACAAACAAGATACAGGGGTGGCTATGGGGGCCAAGTATGCCCCGAGTTTGGCCAATCTTTTTATGGCCAAATGGGAGGAGGATGTCATCTATACTGCCAGTGTGCCACAAGTGGCCTTTTGGGCTAGGTACATTGATGACATCCTCCTCCTATGGGATGGTCAACATCAGGACCTAGTGGAGTTCATGGAGACATTGAATTCCAATAATAGAGGGATCCGTCTGAAATACGAAACAAGTCGGGAGGCAGTACATTATCTTGACTTAACAATTAAGATTAAAGGCAATGCTTTTGTGACCTCAACCTATTTCAAGGAAATGGACAGGAACTCGTTCATTCCTGTGAGCAGTTGCCATCATGATCCCTGGCTCCGTGGGGTTCCAAAGAGCCAGTACCTTAGGCTCCGTAGGAACTGCACGGATCAAACTAGCTTTTTGGAACAGGCTGATGTCCTGACGCAGAGGTTCCTGGAAAAGGGTTATCAAAGGAATTTTCTAGTGGATATTTTGGATACAGTTAAGTCTACTAAAAGAGAGGATCTTCTTGTTGAGAAAGGCCCCCAAGTTAATAATGGTGACATGGGTGTCCCCTTTATCACAACATATTCTATACAACACAAAAACATCAAAAAGCTAATTGACAAGCATTGGCACTTGGCTACTAATGATGTGGTCTTAAGGGACATTCTTCCTGAGAGGCCCAGGGTAGTTTTTAGGGGGGTGTCCCCTTTGCGCCACCATGTGACCACAAATGTCCTCAATCCCCCTATCACCACTGGGTTTTTTTTTATCATCTCAGCGGATACTACAAATGCAGGAGGTGTAGGGTATGTTCCCTTAACTCCCACCCTGGTAGACGTGCCACTGATTTTCTATCCACAGCCACTAATAAACGGTTTACGATTAAACCATGTATCACTTGTGATTCCACAGGGGTTGTGTACATGTTGCAGTGCCCGTGTGGCCTGCAATATGTGGGACGGACCAAACGATCATTGAAAGTTCGCCTCAATGAACATGTGACGAATATCATTTCAGGATTTAGGAATCATTCAGTGTCCAACCACTATCGATTGGTACACAATTGAGATCCCTCAAAAACTTTATACTTGGGGATTGATAAGTATAAACCTCATTGGAGGGGGAGTTTTCTAGTTAGGGAAATCTCCAAAATGGAGATGGGGTGGATACACAGACTCAAGACCTATGCCCCCTATGGACTCAACATAGAAATGGATGTGAACGCTTTCATTAACAATGCTTGATGTTTTTTGTAAACTTGCTGTGAGATGCCAGTATAAGGTTTTTTAATTTAGGTATCCCCTCCCATTTTTGAGGCCTTGTGGTTCTCTGGAGAGGGTTTTTAATATATAAATTCCTCAATTACTTAATCTTGGAAATTCATACTGAATTTAATAAAAAAAAAATTATCAATATAATTTGAATTATCTCAAGATACCAGTTTAAAGAAATATTATTCCTTTATTAATTTGGATCACAAGTTGTCATTTTATACACGGATTTATGAATTACTGTATTTGATTATATATTAATTCATTAATATTATTATTTTTGTCACTATCATCACTCACTTAATTAAGTAAATGAGCTCAATTAGGCAATGTCATCCACATTTTTCTATATGATCTTCATGGTACTTTACTGGGTTATATCCCTTGAATTTTTTGGAATATGTGCACATTCTGACCACTAGCAGTGCTATTGCACTGGATCACTATATGTATAGATATATATTGCTTTTTCACATGGATCCAGAGTGACGGCTTGGCGCCGTATACTTGGTTCCTGTGCATCTTTTATTAGTTTATTTGGTTGCTCTGCCCATTAGTTTGTTTGTTATGTTTTTAAAGGTTTTTTAACCTAGTCTTTCATTTGTGGTACTTGCATTCCTGCCGTTATATATGTTGTTAAGTAAGATATTGGCAGGTTGCCCTCAGTTAAGATGGCGCTCGTAACCCAAATGCTGGCATCTCAGAGCGAGGCTTGGTTTATCTATTTAAAGAGGTGAGTCACTGCGTGCCCTATCCCATTGAGAACGTTATTTATGACGAAACGCGTCTGGGGGACACGCAGTGACGTCACCACACAGCTCTAGTACGGAAGGGCAATTGTGCATGCCGGCCGGCACGTTTTTATGCTTATGGAAGCTTTGTTCTTGTAAGTACAATCTATATTTTTAATAAAGCCAATACTAAGAGGATATCACCCTATGGTCTCCCCCCTTTCTTTTTTGGCATCCCACATGGAGCGATAAACAGCGCCAGTCTCTAACTGAAGACCTTCCTGGGATTTTTGTGTGTGGGTTGATTAAGATCGTGATACAGCTATAGGCCTAATCTCTACCTATGTCTGGTAAGGAGCCAATTTTTACATAGGTGGTGGTCACTCTTTTTAACTGCACACAGTGTTGTTGTCTACCTTGTGAATACGTTATTACCCTATGGTATATTTTTTCTGTTGTTTCTTTGCAACCGAGCCGTAAAGGCCCCCCCCCCTTTTTTGCTAACGTTGGTGGACTGTCGGGGGACTTGGTTTGGATCTCTTCCCTGGGATAAAGGCCTTGGCTGGGCTAAAGCCACCTGCATGTTATCATCCGTTTTGTGGTAAGGAGCCATTGCGTATGGTGATGACTATATTTAGTGTTTGTTTATTGAACTTTCAACACACTACAAGTTTGGATTCCATGTGAGATTGGACTTTTTTCCCCTCTAATCTGGATCACAACCTTGAACCACTTCCTGGATGCTCTTTAGGAGCTTCCTATAAACTATTATTGGCACAGTTTTTTCCTGGTTTATTTTGTATATGTTTATTGCATCATTGTTCCTGCCTTTTTATGTAATTGTTTCCTATCAGTCTTAGCACAGTTTTTTCTTTCCTTGGTTCATTAGTTATAGTTACATAGTTACATAGTTGGTGAGGTTAACAAAAGACATTTGTCCACCCAGTTCAACCTGAACCTGTGTTTGTGTGTGTGTTTATGTCAATACCTTTTCCCATATCCCTGTATATTGCGTTCACTAAGATGCTCATCTAAGAGTTTTTTTTTTTATTATCGACACTCCCTTCTGCCACCACCAACTGTGGTATGGAGTTTCACATACCTACCGCTCTGGAAGAACCCCTTATGTAGTTTAAGATTAAAGTGCTTCTTGTTCAACTTCATTGAATAGCCACGTGCCCTCTTATGCAATATGAGATGGAATATAATTGATAAAAGAGGAAAAAGGTTGGGACTTTAAATGAAGCACCTGGGATAAGGTTCCTCCATCCCTGTTCATTACAAATAAAAAGTAGAAGGGTTTTTGGGACTTTAGATGAGGCACATGAAAGGAACTGGATATGGGATTAAAAATCATGTTTATTGAACAAGTACATATGACAAAACACATCCATTTGGCACATACATCAATGTATATGATTAGTTAATATATACACACACACAACTCAATGCAGTACATCTATATACCAGTGTATCAACATGGCACTTAAGCAATATATGGTATCATGAGCCATTAATGCTCCAATACAAAAAAAAACATTAAAAAAAGGCAATACAAGACATGAAATACACCATATGTTAAGAAAATTGTTGCATCTTGAAAAGCTTGATGCATTTTGGGGATTGTGCCACCTCATCAGAAGCAGATGCATAAACCGTAACTATGGAAAAAATTAAGGCCAATATAATCTAATGTTGAACCTTAGTGTTGGAGGGAATAAAAAAAGAAAGGGCTCCTTGTGCTTGATACTCAAGATGTGGCCGGACCAGAGTTTTGCAAAATGGTAGAATTATAGTGCTGTCTCTTAAATAAATACCCTTTTTAATGCATTTCAGTAGTCTGTTAGCTTTTCCTGCTGCAGATTTGCATTGCATGCTATTGCTGAGCCTGTGACATAGGACCCCCAGATCTTTTTCTATCCTTGATTCTCCCAAAGGTTCTCCCCCTAGCGAGTAACTTGCGTTCATATTTTTAGCCCCAAGTGCATTATTTTAAATTTTTCAACATTAAACTTAATTTTCCATGCAGTTGCCCATCCTTATTTTATTGAAGTCTTCTGTTTAACTTCACATAGGATATAGAAAAATTACAAGAATTGGTCACCGAACAGAGCCTCTGGGTACCCTGTTTAAAACTTCTGACTATTTTGGGTACACGCTATTGATCACTTCACCATACTTTTGATGCACCCATGTAACCAGTTTTCTATCTAGGTACTGTACATACACTATCATCCATGATTACAGACCCCAATTTGAAAATTAAGCATTTATAGAGAACTGTATCAAATGCTTTGGCAAAATACAGATACACCATGTCCACAGGCATTTTTCTATTCAGATGACAGCTCGCTTCCTCATAGAATGTTAACAGATTGGTCTGAGAAGAACAATCTTTTTATAAATCCATGCTGATTCCTACTAATGATACTGTTTTCATAAGCACATTTTTAGATATATTCCCTTATCATCCCCTCCAATAGTTTACATAAATACTGAAGTTAGGCTGACTGGCCTGTAGTTTCCAGGTATATATATTGGGCCTTTTTTAAAATATTGGTACCATATTGTCTTTTTTCCAATCAGCTGGTACCATTTCAGTTAGTAAACTGTCCTTAAAAATTAGGAATAATTGTCGGGCTATAACCTTTGAGAACTCTGAAGTGTAAACCATCGGCCCTGGTGATTTATTTACATTAAGTTTTTCAGTTCTTTTTTGGACACTGGCTAATGTTTGCCACAAGGGTACATTCCAAGGTGTGTAACTAACAATACAGTCTTGAATATTATACTCCTCATTTTTCTTTTGTAAAAACTGAGGAGGAGAATACATTTAGTACAGGTACCTCCTTTTTGTCATTTTGTCTTTTTCCCCTGATCATCCTTTATTAGGGCAGTGTGCTCTGACCTCTCTTTCTTACTATTAATATATTTTAAACAATTGGGTGAATTTTGTTTACCCTCTCCAGTCTATATGTCCCTTGCGGTCTAATTTAGCTGCCCTGATTGCACTCTCACATTTCTTATTGCATTTCTTGTAGTGTTGGAATGCTGACGATGACCCATCGGCCTTGTATTTTTTACCCCTTGCCAACCAGCGTACAACGATATATGTCGGCACACTTGCACGGTTGGGCAAATGGGCGTACCTGTATGTCCCCTTTAAATCGCGGCTTAGTGGGTACGCGCGTGCCTGCCGAGTACTCCGTGAGCCTGCCCATGGGTCCTGCGGACTCGATGTCCGCCGGGGACCTGCGATCGTGACACGGATTGGCAGAACGGGGAGATGTCTATGTAAACAAGGCATTTTCCTGTTCTGCCTAGCAAAATGACAGGGATCCCTGTCATCGGGAGCAGTGATCTCTGTCATGTTGTAGTGAGCCCATCCCCCCTACAGTTAGAACAGAGTAAGGGAATACAGTTAACCCCTTGATCGCCCCTAGTGTTTAACCCCTTCCCTGCCAGTGTCAATTACACAGTAATCAGTGCATTTTTATAGCACAGATCGCTGTATAAATGTCACTGGTCCCAAAATAGTGTCAAAAGTGTCCGATGTGTCAGCTGCAATGTCGCAGTCATGATAAAAATCGCAGATTGCCGCCATCACTAATTAAACGCTATAACTTTTGCGCAAACCAATCAATATACTGTACGCTTATTGCGATTTTTTTTACCAAAAATATGTAGAAGAATACATATCAACCTAAACTGAGAAATAAATTTGCTTTTTATATATTTGTTGGGGATATTTATTATAGCAAAAAGTAAAAAATATTGCTTGTTTTTACAAAATTGTTGAATTTTTTGTTTATAGCGCAAAAAAAAAAAAAAACGCAGAGGTGATCAAATACCACCAAAAAAAGCTCTATTTGTGGGAAAAAAAAGGACGTCAATTTTGTTTGGGTGCAAAGTCGCACGACCTCACAATTTTCAGTTAAAGCGACGCAGTGCCGTATCGCAAAAAGTGCTCTGGTCAGGAAGGGGTAAATCTTTCCGGGGCTGAAGTGGTTAAAGGCCATTTTTTTTTCTTTGATATGCCTTTTTATGCTAAACTTTAGCCACCCAAGTTTAACCTTAGCTTTTTTATATTTGTTGCTCATTGGCATGCACTTGATAATGCCAATATTTAATATGTTCTTAACCACTTAACGACCGCCCACTGTAAATATACGTCGGCAGAATGGCACCGACAGGCAGAATCACGTATATGTACGTGATTGCCTTTGTATAGTTGGGGGGTCCGATCGGACCCCCCTACTTTACAGTGAGCGGTCGTTTTACCTTCGGGAGCGATCCGGCATGAGGGGACGGCCGTTCGATTCTGGCCACCCCCTCTCGATCGCTCCCGGCGAATGAGAGCTTCCCCTGCCTGTATACTGTTTACACAGGCTGGAGGAAGTGATGTCATCTCTCCTGCGGCGCTCACATATACCGAGCGCCGTACAGGAGAAGATGCAGGTTAGTGCACACAACACTACACTGACACCAGGACACATAGGCACATAAATCGCCCCCCAGGCCCCCCCAGACACCCCCAGATCACCCCCCAGATCACCCCCCAGCCCCCAGTCACAGTGTCACTGATTGCAGTGACCATTTATTTAGTGATCACTGCAATCAGTGACATTTGTGACTGTAAAAGTGTCAGTACATTCAGTTTTAGGTCCAGTGTAGCCCCCTAACCCCCCCTGATAAAGGTTTAACCCCCTGATCACCCCCCAGATAACCCTTTCACCCCCTAGCACCGCCGTCGCTAAGCAATCATTTTTCTGAACGATGTCTTAGCGTCGGTGATGCTGATCGGTAGCCAGTAATTTTTTTTAGGTTCGCCGCAGGTTTTTATAGCGTCGGGTACCCCATATATTACCTAATAAAGGTTTAACCCCCTTGATCGCCCCCAGGTAACCCTTTCACCCCCTATCACCACTGTCACTAAGCGATAATTTTTCTGATCGATGTTTTAGCGTCGGCGATGCTGATCGGTAGCCAGTAATATTTTTTAGGTTCGCCGCAGGTTTTTATAGCGTCGGGTACCCCCATATATTACCTAATAAAGGTTTAACCCCCTTGATCACCCCCCAGGTAACCCTTTCACCCCCTAGCACCGCCGTCACTAAGCGATCATTTTTCTGATCGATGTCTTAGCGTCGGTGATGCTGATCGGTAGCCAGTAATTTTTTTTAGGTTTGCCGCAGGTTTTTATAGCGTCGGGTACCCCTATATATTACCTAATAAAGGTTTAACCCCCTTGATCGCCCCCCAGGTAACCCTTTCACCCCCTATCACCACTGTCACTAAGCGATAATTTTTCTGATCGCTGTCTTAGCGTCGGTGATGCAGATCGGTAGCCAGTAATTTTTTTTAGGTTTGCCGCAGGTTTTTATAGCGTCAGGTACCCCCATATATTATCTAATAAAGGTTTAACCCCCTGATCGCCCCCCAGGTAACCCTTTCACCCCCTATCACCACTGTCGCTAAGCGATCATTTTTCTGATCGCTGTCTTAGCGTCGGTGATGCAGATCGGTAGCCAGTATTTTTTTTTAGGTTCGCCGCAGGTTTTTATAGCGTCAGGTACCCCCATATATTATCTAATAAAGGTTTAACCCCCTGATCGCCCCCCAGGTAACCCTTTCACCCCCTATCACCACTGTCGATAAGCGATCGTTTTTATGATCGTTGTCTTAGCGTCGGTGATGCAGATCGGTAGCCAGTAATTTTTTTTTAGGTTCGCCGTCAGGTTTTTATATAGCGTCAGGTACCCCCATATATTACCTAATAAAGGTTTTAACCCCCTAATTGCCCCTAGTTAACCCTTTCACCAGTGATCATCATATAAGTGTTACGGGTGACGCTGGTTAGTTAGTTTGCTTTTTATAGTGTCAGGGCACCCGCCGTATATAACCCAATAAAGGTTTAACCCCCTGATCGCCCGGCGGGTGATATCAATTAGGTTTTAGCGTCAGAGAGGGTCTGCGTCACACCCCAGGCAGCGTCAGGTTAGTGCCAGTAACGCTAACACCCACGCGTGAAGCATACACCCCCCTTAGTGGTATAGTATCTGAACAGATCAATATCTGATCTGATCAGATCTATACTAGCGTCCCCAGCAGTTTAGGGTTCCCAAAAATGCAGTGTTAGCGGGATCAGCCCAGATACCTGCTAGCACCTGCGTTTTGCCCCTCCGTCCAGCCCAGGCCACCCAAGTGCAGTATCGATCGATCACTGTCACTTGCAAAACACAACACACATAACTGCAGTGTTCGCAGAGACAGGCCTGATCCCTGCGACTCCAGTGCTGTAGGAGGTGATTTCGCCACCACAGTTAAAAAAAAAAAAGCATATATGCCGAAGCATTGGGGCAGCAGGGGCGGAGGAGCGATTTTGCTCCTAATGCCGCGTACATACGGTTGAAATTCCGACGGAGGCTTGCCCGTGGAAAAGTCTGAACATGTGTACGCGGCATAACTTTTGCGGGAAGATGCCCCCATGCTTCGGCATATATAAATGGTGCATGTATGCCCATCATTAGAAGTGGGTGGATGAAGGGCGGTATTTTAATGGTGGGCATACCCACCGATCAATCTTTTTTTTTCGTTCAGCCAACAGGCTGCATGAAAAAAAAGATTACAATACATGTCCAACAAGAACCAGCAACGTACTGGTATGTTGCTGGACTTTGAATGTTTATACCAGAATGATGCCTGTGGGTTTAGGTATCATCTTGGTATCATTCTTTTCAGCCAGCAGCCGGCTTTCATGTAAAAGCAATCCTAGTGGCTAATTAGCCTCTGGACTGCTTTTACAAGCAGTGGGAGGGAATGTCCCCCCCGGATATAAAAAGCGCCATTGGGAAATTGGGAAAGCATTTTATCACACCGATCTTGGTGTGGTCAGATGGTTTGAGGGCAGAGGAAAGATCTAGGGTCCAATAGACCCCAGTTTTTTCAAAAAAGAGTACCTGTCATTACCTATAGCTATCATAGGGGATATTTACATTCCCTGAGATAACAATAAAAATGATAAAAAAAATAAATATGGAAGCAACAGTTTAAAAATAAAATAAAAAAGCAAAATTAATAATAAAAAAAAATAAAAAGCACCCCTGTCCTGCCCTGCTCTTGCCCAATGGCGAACGCAAGCGTCGGTCTGGCGTCATATGTAAACAGCAATTGCACCATGCATGTGAGGTATCACCACGAAGGTCAGATCGAGGGCAGTAATTTTAGCAATAGACCTCCTCTGTAAATCTAACGGGGTAACCTGTAAAGGCTTTTAAAGGCTTTTAAAAATGTATGTAGTTTGTCGCCAATGCGCGTTTGTGCGAAATTTTAAAGCATGTCGTGTTTGGTATCTATGTACTCGGCCTAAGATCATCTTTTTTATTTCATCAAACATTTGGGCAATATAGTGTGTTTTAGTGCATTAAAATAAAAAAAAAGTGTATTTTTTCCCCAAAAAATGTGTTTGAAAAATCGCTGAGCAAATACTGTGTAGAAAAAAAAAATGCAACACCCACCATTTTATTCTGTAGGGCCTTTGCTTTAAAAATATATATAATGTTTGGGGGTTCAACATAATTTTCTTGCAAAAAAAAAAATGTTTTCATGTAAACAAAAAGTGTCAAAAAGGGCTTTGTCTTCAAGTGGTTAGAAGAGTGGATGTAAGCTTCCTAATGTTGTGTATAAAATGCCAGAACAGTTCAAAACCCCC
Source organism: Rana muscosa (assembly GCA_029206835.1). Lineage (NCBI taxonomy): Eukaryota > Metazoa > Chordata > Amphibia > Anura > Ranidae > Rana > Rana muscosa. The sequence goes on from JARGYO010005626.1 coordinate 19,631,986, forward strand.
CCAAATGACCCCATTTTGGAAAGTAGACACCCCAAGCTATATACTGAGAGGCATGTCGAGTCCATGGAATATTTTATATGTTGACACAAGTTGCGGAAAAAATACAATTTTTTTTTTTTTTTTGCACAAAGTTGTCACTAAATGATATATTGCTCAAACATGCCATGGGCATATGTGGAATTACACCCCAAAATACATTCTGTTGCTTCTCCTGAGTACGGGGATACCACATGTATGAGACTTTTTGGGAGCCTAGCCGCGTACGGGACCCCAAAAACCAATCACCGCCTTCAGGCTTTCTAAGGGTGTAAATTTTTGATTTCACTTCTCACTGCCTATCACAGTTTCCAAGGCCATGGAATGCCCAGATGGCACAAAACCCCCCCAAATGACCCCATTTTGGAAAGTGGACACCCCAAGCTATTTGCTGAGAGGTATTGTGAGTATTTTGCAGATCAAGTTTTGAAAATTGAAAAAAAAAGAAAAAAAAAATGTTCTTTCTTCATTTTCAAATACAAATGAGAGCTGTAAAATACTCACCATGCCTCTCAGCAAACAGCTTGGGGTGTCTACTTTCCAAAATGGGGTCATTTGGGGGGGTTTTGTGCTATTTTGGCATTTTATGGCCTTCGAAACTGTGATAGGTAGTGAGGAGTCAAATCAAAAATTTGTGCCTAGAAATCCTGAAGGCAGTGATTGGTTTTCGGGGTCCCGTACGCGGCTAGGCTCCTAAAAAGTCCCACACATGTGGTATCCCCGTACTCAGAAGAAGCAGCAGAATGTATTTTGGGGTGCAATTCCACATATAACCATGGCATGTGTGAGCAATATATCATTTAGTGACAACTTTTTGTAATTTTTTTTTTTTGTCATTATTCAATCACTTGGGACAAAAAAAAAAATTCAATGGGCTCAACAGGCCTCTCAGCAATTTCCTTGGGGTGTCTACTTTCTAAAATGGGGTCATTTGGGGGGGTTTTGTGCTATTTTGGCATTTTATGGCCTTCAAAACTGTGATAGGTAGTGAGGAGTGAAATCAAAAATTTACACCCTTAGAAATCCTGAAGGCGGTGCTTGGTTTCCGGGGTCCCGTACGTGGCTAGGCTCCTAAAAAGTCCCACACATGTGGTATCCCCGTACTCAGGAGAAGCAGCAGAATGTATTTTGGGGTGCAATTCCACATATAACCATGGCATGTGTGAGCAATATATCATTTAGTGACAACTTTTTGTAATTTTTTTTTTTTTTTGTCATTATTCAATCACTTGGGACAAAAAAAAAATATTCAATGGGCTCAACATGCCTCTCAGCAATTTCCTTGGGGTGTCTACTTTCTAAAATGGGGTCATTTGGGGGGGTTTTGTACTGCCCTGCCATTTTAGCACCTCAAGAAATTAGATAGGCAGTCATAAATTTAAAGCTGTGTAAATTCCAGAAAATGTACCCTAGTTTGTAAACGCTATAACTTTTGCGCAAACCAATAAATATACGCTTATTGACATTTTTTTTACTAAAGACATGTGGCTGAATACATTTTGGCCTAAATGTATGACTAAAATTGAGTTTATTCGATTTTTCTTATAACAAAAAGTAGAAAATATCATTTTTTTCCCAAATTTTCGGTCTTTTTCCGTTTATATTGCAAAAAATAAAAATCGCAGAGGCAATCAAATACCATTAAAAGAAAGCTCTATTTGTGGGAAGAAAAGGACGCAAATTTTGTTTGGGTACAACATTGCATGTTCGCACAATTTACAGTTAAAGCAGCGCAGTGCAAAATTCTGAATTCACCTCTGGTCCTTTAGCTACCAAATGGTCCGGGGCTTAAGTGGTTAAAGCACTTCCATTTTTCCTCTGTGTTCAGTGTTTCTAGAATTTGGTCCCCTTTAATGTCTTTTAGAATGCAGTGCAGTTTAGAACAGTTGTCTCTTTCTAAATCTAGTGTTCTTGCACTTGCATGTGCCTCCTTTTCCTATAATTTACTCTGAATATAATTACTGTGTGATCACTGTTTCATATGGTACCCCTTTATTCCACATCTGCAATCAGATCTGTGTTATTTGCAGATCTAGCAGAGCATTATTTATAGTTGGAACATCGACCAATTAACACATAAAGTGGTCTTGCAAGACATTTAAGAAATGATGAGTCCTAAATGATTAAGCAGTCCTGTTTGTCCAGTCAATATTTGAATAACTGAAGTCCCCTATTATAATAACTTTGCCCTGCCTTGCTGCCATTCCTAACTGTGACAGGAGATCAGACTCCTCATCCTTCAGAATAGGGGGGCCTATAGCATACACTCACTATTAATTTCCCATTTGTTTCTTCCCTTTGAGGCTCCAGCCAGCCTATTAGCAAGATATTCTTTTTCCAATCAGCAAGAGAATTTAGTTGTCTAAAAACATAGAAGGATTTTTCTTTTAGTGTAAAACGGTGTGTAGCATATTCGAAGTATAGTATACATTGTGGAGAAGTAGCTTTATTTTTTCATTGCAAAAAAATCCTCTTTTTGCAGAATGCTTTACGTCTAATTTCTTATTTAGACTTATGAAAATAAAATGTCAAACTTTTTGGATAAAATACCTTGCCGGTTGTAAGAACGGAGAGCTCAGTAGTTAAAACCCCATGGATTATTTAATGTCTCCTTTGCTGATCTAACAGCTTTAATAATTTCTGCTTTGCAGAAGTATGCAGATAAGAATTTCTAATTTTAGTAATCTGCATCTGTGTTTCAAGTATTGAAGCCATTGGTAGGCTGGTAATTAGCATTTTTAGAGGTAGGTCAGCAATGGTCATCTCCAAGTGTTGTTTAGAAAGCATATGCTCTACAGGTTTTAGCTTTATATAGTTTTAGCTTTATAAAGCTTTATATAGTTTTTAGCTTTATATATATATATATATATATATATATATATATATATGTACATGTATACCACTGTCCCTGAGCCTTTTCTGAAAGAGAGGAGTCAGAAACCAGGAACAAGCATACAGGTCAAAAGGTTTGACACCCTTTATTGGCTTAATATTCATCACATGCTTGTTCCAGATCACTCTCTCACAAAGTATTAAAGCCAGAGACTGCCAAACTACTAGCATTTTCAAAAATTGTTTGGCAATGGCAGCATAAATAGTTATCTTGGGTCAGGTTTCCTTTAGGAAATATGAGACATGAATGTAGAAAAGTTCTTAATTACTATATTTATTGGCGTATCACACTCACTTTTTACCCTGAAAATAGGGTGCGTGTTATACACCTGTGCGTGTTATACGCCGATAAATACGGTAATAAGTAAATAAATGCCCATTCTAGAAGTTTTGTCCATATGTTCCCATCACTTCACTAGGAAAAATATTTATGCCGTACATGTGTAGAAACTGAATTCTGTGTTCCTGCTACCAAAATTTAGTCTGCTACTAGTTTTTATGATCCCCCTGACAAGACAACACTGTTTATCCAGTAAAGAGCAACACTGACATTTTGAAGTATTTCAGAGAATAAATAATTTCTGTAGCTTGATCAGAATTCAGCTTGTGGAGTCCATTCAAAAAACCTCAAGAACAGACATTCTAAACAGCACAGAATTGTATGAATTCAGAGCTTCAAATACTTTGGACTAAGAGCATATCCAGATATTTGTATGCTTTTATCACAATTAAATTATTACTGTTACTGCCTTTTATACAGTCATATGCCAGGCATTATTATAATTTTCATGCACTTTCTGCTCTTGGAAAAATTGTGTGTCTCACTACCACATTTTCTCATGCTTTCTTGAACACCTTATAGCTATAAGTTTTTCTTATCTATTGTTCAACATAATTGCAGTCTTGTATTTCCATAGTAATCTTCAGGATGATGTACCTTCTTTCAGCCCATGTAATATCATACCTATGTCTATTTCTCATTGTTGTCACTAAAAGTTGCAGGTCTTTTTCACACCAGATGGCATAGAAAGTATTTTGTTGGATTTTACAGTGAATAAGCACCACTTCAGCCCCAGACCATTTCGCTGGTCAAAGACCAGGTCACTTTTTGCGATTCGGCACTGCGTCATTTTAACTGACAATTGCGCGGTCATGTGACGTGGCTCCCAAACAAAATTGACGTCTTTTTTTTTTCCACAAATAGAGTTTACTTTTGGTGGTATTTTATCATCTCTGCGGTTTTTATTTTTTGCGCTATAAACAAAAATAGAGCGACAATTTTGAAAAAAAAACAATATTTTTTACTTTTTGCTATAATAAAAATCCCCCAAAAATATATAAAAAAACATATTTTTTCCTCAGTTTAGGTCGATACGTATTCTTATACATATTTTTGGTAAAAAAAAATCGCAATAAGCATATATTGATTGGTTTGTGCAAAAGTTATAGCGTCTACAAAATAGGGGATAGTTTTATGGCATTTTTATTAATAATTTTTTTCTTACTAGTAATGGCGGCGATCAGCGATTTTTATCGTGACTGCGATATTATGGCAGACACATCGGACACTTTTGACACCATTTTGGGACCATTGTAATTTTTACAGCGATCAGTGCTATAAAAATGCACTGATTACTGTAAAAATTACACTGGCAGTGAAGGGGTTAACCTGTCGGGGGCGCTGAAGGGGTTAAGTGTGACCTAGGGAGTGATTGTAACTGTTAGGGGGCGTGGCTTGGCGTGACATGTCACTGATAGCTTTTCCCGATGACAGGGAACAGACGATCACTGATAGTGTCACTAGGAAGAACGGGGAGATGTTTGTTTACACTTACCTCTCCCTGTTCTTCAGCTCTGTGACCCGATCGCGGCACACCGGCGGCGATCGTGTCCGCGGTTCCCACGGGCGTGATCACGGAGCTCCCGACCGGGTCATGAGCGCGCAACCCACGGCTCGCATATTAAAGGGGACGTACCTGTACGCCCATATGCCCAGCAGTGCCATTCTGTCGACGTATATTGTCATCGGTGGTCGTCAAGTGGTTAGAGTGGATGTAAACCCTCACATATACCTAGTGAAGTGAACAGCCTTAGATGATACACAGAGATGAAACAACTCTCCCTACATATGTTTGGAGTTCACCAGAGCTTCACGAGTTGCCACTGGAGTCCTCTTCCACTCCTCCAAGATGACATTATTGAGGTGGTGGATGTTAGAGACCTTGCGCTCCTCCACCTTCCGTTTGAGGATGCCCCACAGATGCTCAATAGGGTTTAGGTCTGGAGACATGCTTGGCCAGTCCATCACCTTTACCTTCAGCTGCTTTAGCAAGACAGTGGTCGTCTTGGAGGTGTGTTTGAGGTCGTTATCATGTTGGAATCCTGCCCTGTGGTCCAGTCTCTGAAGGGAGGGGATCATGCTTTGCTTCAGTATGTCACAGTACATGTTGGCATTCATGGTTCCCTCAATGAACTGTAGCTCCCCAGTGCCGGCGGCACTCATGCAGCCCCAGACCATGACACTCCCACCACCATGCTTGACAGTAGGCAAGACACACTTGTCTTTGTACTCCTCAGCTGGTTGCTGCCACAAACGCTTGACACCATCTGAACCAAATAAGTTTATCTTGGTCTCATCAGACCACAGGACATGGTTCCAGTAATCCATGTCTTTTGTCTGTTTGCAGGCTTTCTTGTGCATCATCTTTAGAAGAGGCTTCCTTCTGGGACGACAGCCATGCAGACCAATTTGATGCATTGTGCGACATATGGTCTGAGCACTGACAGACTGACCTCCCACCCCTTTAACCTCTGCAGCAATGCTGGCATCACTCATACGTCTATTTCCCAAAGACAACCTCTGGATATGATGCTGAGCGGGACCTGTCCTGTTAAACTGCTGTATAGTTTTGGCCACTGTGCTACAGCTCAGTTTCAGGGTCTTGGCAATCTTCTTATAGCCTAGACCACCAGCAACAATATTTTTTTTAGATCCTCAGAGTTCTTTGCCATAAGGTGCCATGTTAAACTTCCAGTGACCACACCTGCTCCCATCTCACACCTAAGATCTAACGCTAACAAGTCACATGACACCAGGGAAGGAAAATAGCTAATTGGGCCCAATTTGGACATTTTCACTTAGGGGTGTACTCACTTTCGTTGCCAGCAGTTTAGACATTAATGGCTGTGTGTTGAGTTATTATGAGGGGACAGCAAATTTACACTGTTATACGCGCTGTACACCCACTACTTTACATTGCAGCAAAGTGTAATTTCTTCAGTGTTGTCACATGAAAAGATATAATAAAATATTTACAAAATTGTGAGGGGTGTACTCATTTTTGTGAGATACTGTATATTGGGTACAATTCTTTTTTATCCCAACATGTTTTGAAATTCCTTTCTACCTCAGGTGGAATGAGATTTTGTAGAAAAGGAAAAATAGGCAAGAATATTATTGCAAACAATCCATATATATCGCAAATACAGCAATAAAAATGCATATAAATCATAATACACTGACAACCCCTAATGATCACCCAACATGCAGCTTTTAATATCACGCAGTATTGAAGGGTCACTGAACCATTCCCCTGGGGCGAACCCAGGATCACCTCCCTCAACAGAATCTATGGGCATCAGCCTTGATAAAAAAATAACGAATTAAAGGATAATCTATAGATATATAATAACATTAAAACGCTCATTGGCTGTGTATAGGGATGCATGCTTCTCACAGGATAGTAACTGCTTAAAAAGCAACCAACGCTGAAAAATAATGAAAAATACACTATATATAAGTAAATCAAATCTGGGGTAAGTAAAGGAGAGCTGCCACCTACTTACACTACACTGCCAGCAAGGAATCTCACAGACATGCTAATGCCCTGGGAGCTTAAATCCAAAAGACCTTGTCTTAGCAACTATGGGTTTATATAGTGCCTGCAGAGCATTAGTAGATAACTTAGAACCTCCCCAATTGATAATGCAACTCAGGTGTGTGGTTTTGGCAACTAATTCGATATTCCATATGTAGTGCCCTGCCCCCCATGATTGGGGCACTATTGTAAATTTAGGGGGTGTCTGAGCCAATAGTTGGGCTCAGACTTATGTAATTATATCTAAATTGCCTTTAGTCTGGCTATGGTAGTGCCTGATAATGTTTTCCCTTGTTGTCTGAAGGTGGCGGTACCACCTCAGGTCCATGTTGGAACGCAGGCAGACCATGGTGTATTGGGTGTCCCTTCTCGGCAGCGGTTCAGTGGGAGTGGTGCCCCGCTGTGCATGCTGGGGAGGGATACTTAAGGGGCAGACGCCATTGTGCGGGGCTCTTCTTTGCCTCGGGGCCCCTGGCCCCTGGCCCCTGTGTGTTCTCGGCCCGGGGCCACGTTGGCCCGAGGCTGCATCTCTAGCGAGTAAGCCCGTTATGCTGACTGGGGCCTACAATTCTAAAGGGGATCCCAAGCTGTCCACCAAGTGGGAGGAAGCTGCTTAACGAAGGAAACCGGGGGAGGACCTGCCCTGGAGGAGACCAGCAAAGTGCTAATGTCTCGAGATAGGCCTGGTGACCTTGTTAAAAGGAGATCCACTACTTTAAAAGCCCAGCAGTGTGCTGGATGGGCTTAAAGGTTCAATTACTGCACGGCTGGAAGTTCGGGACTGAAATCCTGTGGCAGAGGATTCCTGGCTGTCCATATTTGTTCTCAAACGTCTGTGGCAGAGACTGTTCTCATACTGGTTCGTGCATCATCCCGGCTACTAGGCCAGGTAAGAGGGGTCTATCCGGGTAAGCAATACCCACTCAAAAGTGAGAGTGGTGAAAGACTTTAGACATTTTTGTGTGTTCTGCAACGTGTGCCTGAACCTTCCCCTCTCTTATCATACCTTCTACTTTCCCCACAAGTTACCGCAGCAAAAATAAAACCCAACAGTTGAAGGTTTTACATCTTGTGTGGACATTGCAATTTCTACAGACTTCCTTCCCCTGACAATGAACTTAGAGGTAACATGCAAAGCCCAAAATCTAAACCAGCAGATCCTACGGGGGTAGTGCTACACGTGGGGGCTCGTCCGGTATATTTGCTGTTGCTTCTGACAACTGGATTAATGTTTTTTTGCTTTATTGGAAGTCTGCAAGCAAGAAAGTGTTGGACTGTGCTTTGAAAGAGAAGAAGGGGTTAAGGGGTACAGATCATTTTGCCAACTGCGTAGGCCGTGGCCGGAACCAAGAAAGAGAAAAGCAAGCTACGTGCAGAAGAGCAAAAAGAGGAGGAGTTCCCGCCAACTGCGTGAAACACGTAAGTGTGTTTGGCACCAAAGACCAGAAGTTGCCAGATTAAGCAGCATGTCTTCCCTTTCATGGGCACCAGCCATATCGGGGCCTAGGATGGTCTCCATGCCCAATGTTGTGGGTACTACGCAATCCGGAGCCCCGCTCACAGATACGGGGATCCGACTAAAGCCAAGAGGACGCTTCACGCTCTATACAAGCCGAGATGTGGAGGCCCTGGGCATGCTGTGCCCTGGATGCGATGGACTGGCCATACTGTTGTGCCCATTTGGTCCATGCCTATCCTGCGGGGAATATCTCTTTGAGGTGGAGCAACCCACTGTGCCACCCCACGCCTATCGGGTAGACTGGATCACAGGCACCGTTACCCTGGAGGAGGCCGCCTTTGCCCCTGCAGTTCAGCCTGCGCGCACTGCATCTGCTGCAGCAAGTGAGTCCGGACTCCGGAGTAGACGTTGCTACTACTACAGAGCCACCGGCGGACACTGCAGCGGATGCTACGGCCACCACATGTGTCTCTGTCCCACCAGTGAAACGGAAAATGTGATACGTCAAGGCTTCCCGCGGTCGAAGCCTGCCCCAGCACCTGCCGGAACCGGACCCCGTGCGCGGTGATGTCCCCGGGAAGTCCACGACAGGAACCGGTAAGGAGATTGGGGAAAAAGTTACTGGGACCGTTCACACCTATTTACCGGCCGAAGAGTGGGATTCCTCGTCCGACGCCGGTGATGATGACTTGTTCAAGACCTTGTCTCAGGGCGTGAGATGGGGCAAGGGGAAGTGTGTTACCCCGGTACGTAGTCTCGGAGTTATCAGCTACGAACTCTGGGGACACCCCCACCTCGAGTGGAGACCCCGGATGATGGTAAACGGACTTTGCCAGTTAGAGAGGTGCTACGTAAGCCTGCTAAGTCCTTGGCGAGGAGATCGCTGGGTGCATGTGTGCTACCCGGGATGGGGAGCCGTCATTCATTGCCTAGAATTGCCCGTCTACAAAAAATGATCATGGACAGGCTAACCAAAGAATATGGTTTAAAGTTCCCGTATGTACTACGAGAGGTTATGCAGGAAATTGAAGAAAACAGGGAGCAGTGGAATGATGAAGCCGTTTGGGATCAATTGGCCATACCTAAGCACCTCAGAAAGCGGGACTCTTTTCTTGTGGCTGAACTGTTCGGAGGATGCCGGCGGTATTGGAGTTGCGGCCGGAAAATTCCATCACTGTCCTGGATGACCGAGGAAGGTCCGTAACACTACCCAATCCCAGATTCAAGTGGCGGCTGGTGAAGTTTTAGGATGGGGGGGCGCAAGACCCCACCCCTCCACGTTTGGCCCCTCCCACTTCTCATAAGCCACACCCCTTAAAGAATCCACCCACTCCGTCCCCTGTATTCCACTTGCTTACACTCATAGTGTCAGGATTATACAGCTCAGCATCACAGCACAGAGTATACAGCCCCAGCATCACAGGACAGAGTATATAGCCCCAGCATTGGGCTTGCACAGTCTATTGCAATGCATGCTTCCAGTCCCCCCTTGCTTGATTATCCATTTGCTGCTCATTGATCTGTATTTAGGAAACACATGAATACGCTGCGCTACCCAATTACCCTGGAATGAAATCTCATCATCCCAAACAAGATGCATCACCCCCTTCCTCCTCCTCCTCTCTCTTCCTATTTTTATCTTTTTTTTTACCAGAAAGAGCTCTAAAATAATAATCCCCCCTTTAAATTATATGCACTCAGGGTCTCCACATCACCCTCCCATACTTATTTGTGCAATGCCTCCAAAATCACTGTTTGGGTATCACAAATAAAAGATCTAACAGATTGTAATTCCTGCAAAGGACACAAAAGCTGCTGTGTGAACAGTGAAGGGTCTGTTGTAGTGATGTCCAGTTCATAAATGAATCGTTCTTTTGAATCGATTCTTTTCAGTGAACTGGATGAATCGATCCATCTGAGTGAACTGATCCATTACAAACAGTTCACACTAGTATGCACTCAATAGAATAGCAGAGCAAGCCTGGTAATAAAGTTCCTAGAGTGAGAGCTCAGCCCCTCCCTGCAAGTGCAACCAATCAGCCGGCTCACAGCACACTGACACTCAGAAGTTTGTATCCAGTTCTTGAGTCAGGAGTACACAGTAGACCGAGTTAAAGAATCATACGAGTTACTGAGTCAAAGAATCATACGAGTTGTTAGAACACAGTACACTGAAAGAATCGTGAGTCACAACTAGGGATGAGCTCGGTGTTCGAGTCGAACATACGTTCAACTCGAACATCGGCTGTTCGATCGTTCGACGAAGATCGAACTATTTGGGCCGTTCGCGCCAAATTCGAGTCACGCGAACGGCCCACAATACACTGCGCCATCGCAGTGCAATCCCGGCGCTGTGATTGGCCAAGCATGCACTGTGACCCCACATGCTTGGCCAATCACAGCGCCGGCAGCTAGGAGAGCCATAATTGGCCACAGGCAGGTTGCCTGTGGCCAATTATAGCTCAGGGGGTTTAGTACACGCCCCACACTATAAAAGGCCACCAGCGCAGCGGCCTTGTGTAGTGTGTTCCGGCGCAGGGAAAGAGAAGGATAGGCAGGGACAGTGTCATTGTGCTATTCTTTGTGCTATTCTTGTGTGTAGGGAGAGAGAAGGATAGGCAGGGAGAGTGTCAGTGTCATATTCTTTGCTAAACCTTGTGTGCAGGGAGAGAGAAGGATAGGCAGGGGACAGTGTCAGTGTCATATTCTTTGCTAAACCTTGTGTGCAGGGAGAGAGAAGGATAGGCAGGGAGAGTGTCAGTGTCATATTCTTTGATAAACCTTGTGTACAGGAAGAAAGAAGGATAGGCAGGGGACAGTGTCAGTGTCATTGTTGCTAAGCCTCCTGCACAGTATACACCTGAAGCTAGCCCGTATTGCTATGTTTTCCTGGTGTGTTACACTAACAGGCATTTGCAGCACTTACAGCGGGCGGAGTGTGCTTCCTGCTAAATATACACCTGAAGCTAGCCTGTATTGCTGTGTTTTCCTGGTGTGTTACACTAACAGGCATTTGCAGCACTTACACCGGGCAGAGTGTGCTTCCTGCTAAATATACACCTGAAGCTAGCCCGTATTGCTGTGTTTTCCTGGTGTGTTACACTAACAGGCATTTGCAGCACTTACAGCGGGCGGAGTGTGCCTCCTGCACATTATACACCTGAAGCTAGCCCTTATTGCTGGAGCTTTTTTTCTTTTGTGTTACACTAACAGGCATTTGCAGCACTTACAGCGGGCGGAGTGTGCTTCCTGCAAAATAAACACCTGAAGCTAGCCCTTATTGCTGTTTTTTCCTGTTGTGTAACACAGGCAGTCATCTGCAGCACTTACAGCGGACGTAGTGTGCTTCCTGCAAAATATACACCTGAAGCTACCCCTTATTGCTGGTTTTCCCATCTCCCTGCAGGCCATTAGAACGTCTGGAAGGCAAACAAGGAGAGGCAGACAGTCAGGAGCCAATAAAAGAGGGCAAGCAGGCTCTGTGTCTAGAGACAACAGTGCTGGTCGTGGACGCGGTGCACCGTCATCAGCACGTGGCCATGGGACATGCTTGTCCTTATTTTCGGCAGCTGGACGTGTTGAGCCGCATCATGCCGAAGACTTGGTAGAGTGGATGACCAAGCCCTCCTCATCCTCCTCATCCTCTCTCACCCAGGCTCAGGGTACTGGCAAAGCAACTGCCAAAGCGTCCTCTTCTCTGGTATCAATGTCTTCATCAGTCACTCCTTCCCTAGACCCACCATGTCCTCCTGAGGAGTCCCCCGAACTGTTTGAGCACAGTGTTGGGTACATGCTCCAGGAGGATGCCCAGCGCTTCGAAGGGTCTGATGATGATACCCAGCTAGAGGAAGGCAGTAGCGTGAGAGCAGAGAGAGGGGATGCTCAAGAAGGACACCAATCTGGCAGTCATGTTCCAGCAGCTGCAGCATACTGCCAGATTGGCTCCAGTGATGAGGAGGGAGGGGATGATGAGGTCACTGACTCCACGTGGATGCCTAATAGGAGAGAGGAGGAGGAGGAGGATGAGGAGGAGGCACATCTCCAACGAGGCAGGATTCCCTCAGGGGGCCAGCGTAAGGGCAGCACACCGACTGAATCACACCGCAGAGCTCCGCCTGTGCAGGGCGCTGCCTCTGCCCGTTATTCAAAAAGTTCTTTGGTGTGGGCCTTTTTTGAGTCGAGTGCATCAGATCGCACAGCTGCTGTTTGCAACATATGTCTCAAGCGTATATCGCGTGGCCAAAACATCAGCCGCTTGGGCACCACATGCTTGACCAGACATATGTTGACCTGCCATGCAGCTCGTTGGCAAGCCTACCTTAAAGACCCACACCAAAGAACAAAGCGGACCTCTCCTTGCACGGCATCAGCTGGGATCTCCAACCCCACTATACCTTCAGTCCTCTCTGAAACCTGAACTGAGAGGAATGAAGGTGTAGAATTAGGTGTGTCACAGCCAAGTACTTGCGGGCACTCTGCTAGCAGTACACCGACGTCCGATTCTAGCAGGCAAATTTCCCTGCCCCAGCTGCTGGACCGTCTAAAGAAGTTCACTCCCAGCCATCCACATGCTCAGCGGTTGAATGCTAGCTTGGCTAAATTGCTAGCGCTTCAACTGCTGCCTTTTCAGTTGGTAGACTCGGCCCCCTTCCGTGAGTTTGTGCAATGTGCGGTTCCTCAGTGGCAGGTTCCCAAACGCCACTTTTTCTCACGGAAGGCGATTCCGGCTCTCTACCGGCATGTGGAAGGCAATGTCTTGGCCTCGCTGGACAGGGCGGTCAGTGGTAAGGTGCATATTACCGCTGACTCATGGTCCAGCAGGCATGGACAGGGACGTTACCTTTCTTTCACGGCCCATTGGGTCACTCTTTTGGCAGCTGGGAAGGATGCAGGACAAGGTGCAGTAGTCAAAAAGGAAAGTAGAGGGCGGGACTTTGTATGAGGCACACGGACACAAAGAGATAACTTTGATGGAGGACAGCTTTTAATTGGTTCAAATCGCAATACAATTTCATATTTAAATTTTATGCATTTTGCTATATATCAATACTTTTTTATATTTCATCCAAACCAAATATTGTACAATAGTAAAAAGTTAATAAATATTCCATCAAGGATATTTCATATATTTACAGATACACAGTAAATATCTTCCAGACATTGCAGTCGCTACCTATGCAACTTGGTAATCCACTAAAACATTTTTTTTGTAATTTAAAAAAGGAGACATAAGCAGGGGGGGATTTGGTATATATTGGAAGGAACGTCCATAAAGGTTGATGGGTATATACACTTATCGGTAGATATTAGCTCTATGCATTTCGGGCCTTGCGATAAGAGTAAACTGTTATATTTAATCCTTCGCTTCAGTGTGTTGTCTTACTGCTAAGAGATTACCCCTTGTAATACTTTTGAATGTGATACGGATATAACCCTAGACTAACTGTGCCAGAGTGGGTCGAGTAAGATTGCCGGGGGTTGGTGGTGCTGCACACAGGGCCCGAAATCAAACCAAGCGGCTCTCTTAACTGGGGGTAGCGCTACACTTGCTATTCCGTTGTTGCTTCTGACATGTTCTGCTCGAGGTTCCATTATCAGGTTGAATATAAGTGGTGACAATGGACATCCTTGACGGGTGCCATTGGTGGTAAGGAAAGGTTTAGATAACATTTCTGATGTGTAAACCTGAGCTGAGGGGGAAGAATATAAAGCCATTATGGCGGACAAGACGGGGCCCTGAAATCCAAATTTAGTGGGAGTTGCTTTCATATAGATCCAATTGACTCTGCCGAACGCCTTCTCTGCATCCAGGGAGAGGAGCAGAGAGGGCGTTCATGTTGAACCAGCACTGTGAATTATGTTAATAATTCTGCTGGTAGCATCAAAGGTTTGCCTCCCTTTGGTGAAACCGGACTGGTCCTTGTGTATGAGAAGCGGCATCAGGTCTATCAATCGGTTGGCAATTAGTTTGGCGTATATCTTGGTATCTATGTTAAGAAGAGAAATGGGTCTGAAGTTCTGTGCGCATATGGGTTCCTTGCCTGGCTTCGGTAGGGTGACAATCAAAGCAGATAACATTTCTGGAGGGAGAGAGGAGGACGAGGCAGCGTCATTGCAGATCTGAGCTAGGAAGGGGGCTAAAATTGTACCAATTTTTTTGTAGTACTCGCTAGTGAGACCTTTAGGGCCAGGGGATTTGTTAGAAGGAAAAGCTAGGATTATACGCAAAATTTCAGGTTGTGTGAACGGAGCGTTCAATAAATTTTGCTGGTCCACAGATAGCCTAGGGAGGTTGATTTCCTGGAGAAAGGATGTTATATCCTGGGGGGTAGGTTGGGTAGCTGACGAATCATCTTTTAAATTGTACAATGTATTATTATAGTAGCTAAAGGCATCCGCAATGGCGGAAGGATTCATTTGTTTTTGCTTGGTAGATTGATGGTACAAATAGTCAATTTTAGACTTAGAGAAGTGTCCGTTGAGTCTAGTGGCCATGGCTTTCCCTGCTTTATTGCCAGTAGAGTAGTGTTTGGCTCTGAAGTGGGTATGGGCTTTTTGATAAGAGTCTAGTAGATGGGCTCTCAATTCCTGCCTAAGAAGGTCTAACTTGTGTTTGGTAGCCAGATTAGGAAGAGATTGATTTTGGCTTTCTAGTGTTTTTATTTCAGCCGTGAGGGATCCAGGCGCTATGATCTCCTCCTCCTCTCTCTAGCTCCCAATTGTACAAAAATTCCCCTGATGAACACTTTGTGGGCGTTCCAAAGAACAAAATTATCACTGACAGAACCAACATTATTAGCAAAGTATTCTTCTAGACTGTTTTTGATATGGTCAGAGTAGAGTGGGGAATGGATAAGGGAGGCGGCAGCTCTCCAGATCCGCGTCTGCAGAGAAGAGGGTGAATCATTCAGAGTCATGGTGACTGGGGCGTGATCAGACCACGTGATGGTGGAGATTTCCGATGCTGAGATCTTGGGCAGGGTCCATTTATCAACTAGGAAATAGTTGATCCTGGTGTACGAGTTGTGGCAAGGGGAGAAGTAAGAGTAGTCTCTTTTGGTGGTGTGGTGACATCTCCAAACGTCATAAAGATCGTGGGATCTTATAAAGGGGCCCATAGGGGAAGCATATCTGTTGGAGCGGGACGAAGTGTCAATGGAGTTGTCTGGGACAACATTGAAGTCTCCACATATGATGAGGTGTCCTTGTTTGAAGCTATTGAGTTTTTTCATCAGTTTAGACAGGAAGCTAATTTGCCTTTTGTTTGGGGCATATACCGTCACAATGGTATATCTGATGTTGTTTAAGGAGCAGTCTATAGCTAGATATCTGCCATCGATGTCTATCAAGGTATGATGGAGTATGAAAGAGATTGTGTTTTTGAAGGCCATCAAGACTCCATTCTTCTTATCAGGTCCTGAGGCTTTAAAGATGTTGGTAAAATTCTTATTGGTGCAGGAAGGTTCTGCGGTGAGCTTGAAGTGCATCTCTTGTACACAGAGAACGTCACAGCGGCTGTCCTGTGCCGTTTTCCACATAGAAGACCGCTTGGTTGGATGGTTCAGGCCTTTCACATTTAGTGAAAGAAATTTCTTTAGGTGTTGTCTCCGATTGCCGTATTTCCGCCATTCTCTGCTCACTCAGCTATGAGTAAGCGTCAATTCGTGACGTGAAACGCGTAAGCCACCCTTCCCTGCATGCACACTATCTGCATTTGTTGTTTTGGATTTATGGATTTATTTTGAATTTGGATTTTTTACCTGAAATTTTGGAATAAATAACTGTCTATACAGAGTGCGGCAGTCCAGGGTTTCTTTTTCTCCCTTTCACATTTAGTGAAAGAAATTTCGGCATCGTGGAGAGTGTGATGTGGTAGAAAAAGAAGAAGCGGTACTTACAGTTCGTAGGCGGTGCAGATATATATGTAGGGAAACCTGTGGTAGCGGTAGATCTTGAGGTTCAGGAAGAGGATGCTCTCAAGGAGGATTGTAGTTCATAAATCTTGTGCTCTCCGGGGATCCGGGATGACAGGGAAGAAGATGGGAAGACAACAGACAAGATATCAGTAACAGGGATATACAGGGGAGCAAAGGATGGAAACAGGGGTCAGTAGTATAACAGTCAGACTACTGATCGTATTAGAGGGTGTAAGTTCGTGAGGTAACTGCAACGTGCAGGCACTGAATCGGAGTGCAGAATTAAACTTGTGTAATGAGTACACTAACTTAAAGATCACTTTTTAGCATTGGAAGGGTTTCCCATGGTAGGGGATGGAGAACTCTCCATGGGGTGTATCTGCGGCGAGGGAGAATTTTCCACTTTCTGAGCAGCTGAATGTCTTCATCCACTGATTGGATGCTGTGTTTAACTCCATTTCTGGTAATCAGAAGTTTGGTCGGGTACCTCCATTGGTAAGGTATCTTGTGGTTGTTAAGAGGTTTGGTGATGGTTTGAAGTTGGCGCAGTTGTTGGCAAGTGTATTGGGAGATGTCGGCGAAGAGCTGTATTTTCGAGTATGGTTGCGGTAGTTGTTCCATATGTCTGGTCTTTGCTAAGAGCATATCTTTAGCATGAAAAAAGTGGATTTGCATAAGAGTGTCACAAGGGACTTCTGCAGGTAGGTGCTGTGGTTTCGGTAAGCGGTGAATGCGATCTATAATAGTTTCCACCGGTGGTAGGTCAGGCAACAGGGTTGAAATCATTTTTCTAGCATATGAGTTCAGATCGGCTGGAACAATCTATTCTGGTATGCCGCAAATTTTTACATTATTATGTCTTGAGCGGTCCTCGAGGTCCACCATCTTGGCTCTAACCCACTTCTGATCTTCTCTGGTGTGATCGTGTGCGTCTACCAGATCGTTCACTGTGATCGTCATGTCATTCATCTTATGTTCCACATGACTCATCCTATTCCCCATATGTCCCATCTCAGTCTTAAATGCAGAGAGCATAGAAGTAATGTCATTATGTAGGGAACTGTGTAGGGAGATCAGCATATCTTTCAGCAGTGTGTCTACCACTGGCTGGTTAGTAGTGGGGAAGGCCGCAATGGGAGATGGGGACGGAGTCAGTGTGAGGAGACTGTCCAGGGTAGGTCTTACCTCAGAGGCCTGATCTCCCGCATCCATGCGCATCCGCGCTTTTGCTGGACTGTAAGGTATGGAGGATGTCCCTGGGTGAGCAGAGGTATCCGAGGAGAGGGTCTGTGGAGGAATGGCCAGGTCATCAGAATCAGGCAGGTCTGTATATGTCCTCTCTCCTCGCGGCGAGCGATCGCGTGCGCCATCTTGGATTCTGTCACTAGTATGCAGGGTGAAGAAATCCGTTTATTATCTCGGCTGCCTGTAATCCTTCCGTTTGCGGGAGGTCCCGGTCTGGTTCCCCAGTGTGTAGGGGTCAGAATCATGCATGATTGCTGCTCAGGTTAGTGATAAAGACGGTCGGTTCTCCGATTCAGTGCAGGAGCTGTGAGTTCAGACGTCCATGCAGCTCGGCTGTTAGCCACGCCCCCCTATACTTGATATTTTACACACACACATATTATGTGTGTGTGTTCGTGGAATGACATTTACCCTTAATGTTTTTTCTTGTATGTTGTTTGATCACTGGCATGCACTTGTTTACTTTTTCTCATGGCAAAATAAACACTCAATGGTATTCCACCCACCACCACCATGTTGATTAGCCTCATTTAAAGTCCCAACCTCCTTACTTCATCTCCTTGAACCAGGGATGGAGGCACATTATGTGTGCATCATATAAAGTCCCAAATTCCCCCCCCTTTCTTCGAATTCTGCATGCAGTGCACTTTTGAGCTCTTCACTCTGTATGAAGTGCAAACTCCAAACTCTGTACCTGATGCTCTCCTAAACTTTACACTCTGTACGTAGGGTATTCCTCATTTTTGCACTCGGTACGTAGCATAATCTTGATCTTTGCACTTTCTATATAGCACACTCCTGATCTTTGCACTCTGTGCAGAATGCAAAAGTAGTATTTAACAATGCCCCATTAAGACTCTCCCACTTTTAGGCAGTGGTGGTGTGGTTAAGTTCCTGCACATATTCTCTGAGAAAAAAACGCCCTGCCTCTAGTATGTCTGCAGTCTCTGACCATCTCCTCTAGTATGTCTGCAGTCTCTGACCATCTCCTCTAATATGTTTGCAGTCTCTGACCATCTCCTCTAGTATATCTGCAGTTTCTGACCATCTCCTGTAGTAGATCTGCAGTCTCTTATCATCTACTGTAAAATCTCTGCAGTCTGACCGTCTTCTATAGTATGCCTGCAGTTTGTGACTCTTTGGCTACTGTAATCAAAGAGATATCTCAGATCTAACCAATAATAAGAGGCTGCAGGCAGCCAATCAGAGACTCAGGCTGTGAGTGGAGGAACCTGGACACCCATTCTTGGGTGCTAAAAGCCCACAGGTAAGGGGGCACAAATTACTTGCCTTGCCCCGGGTGCTGACAACCCATGCTACGCCACTGAGTCACAGCGACTTCAAAGTAGTCCCTGCACTACTTTTGTGCCACTTTGATGTGACCTGAGGTCCATAGACCTCCAGAATACATAGGCATTGCTTCAAGTCACTGCAAAATTGCGGCAAAAAATTGTGGCAGAATCTTGCGACTTTCAGGCTTTTCAGGCTAACGCAGCTTGAAAGTTGCACGATTCTGCCGCAATTTTGATGCGACTTAAAGCAATTCCTGTGTATTCTGGAGCTCTATGGACCTCAAGTTGCATCAAAGTGGGACCAAAGTAGTGCAGGGACTACTTTGAAGTCTCTGTGACTTAAAGTCGCACAGATATGAACGGTTCTCATTGGAAATCATGGGGTACGACTTGTCATGCAACGTTGAAGTCCCAAGTCGTAGGACAAGTTGCACAAGTTGAAACGGTGCCTAAATGAAAAGTGGGTTTTTGTTCATGTGAACTGCATTCTGATGGGCAAACTTCACAGTTAACATTGCTAGCCATCAGATTTGTCCATAGTCTTTACAGCAAATGCGCAGGAATAATGATCAGATTTTACTACCGCGGGCGAAGTACCCATGGTAGTAAAATCCAATCGTTAAGGCTCCTTTCACACTTGTTCGACTTAAAAGTCACCTGATTTTGCCATGATTTTTGCCGCGACTTGAAGCAATGTCTGTGTAATTTTGAGGTCTCTGCCTCAAGTCGCATCAAAGTCGGACGAAGGTAGTACCGGGACTACTTTGAAGTCACACAGATATGAATTGAACTTGTTGGAAATCATGGGGTATGACTTGTCCTGCGACTTTGCAGTCCCAAGTCGCAGGACAAGTCGCACAAGTGTGAAAGGGCCTCAGGTTGTCTGTAGCACCTTATCACTACTGCTACCTGATCATTGATTTAGTGTATTGTTCTACTGGTTGTGACTAGGGATGAGCCGAACACCCCCGGGTTCGGTTCGCACCAGAACCCGCGAACGGACCGAAAGTTCGCACGAACGTTAGAACCCTATTAAATACAATGGATGCGAACGTTCGAAATCTAAAGTGCTAATTATAACGACTAATATGCATGTTATTGTCCTAAAAAGGGTTTGGGAACCCGGGTTCTGCACCAGGGGACAAGTATCAATGCAAAAAGACGTTTTAAAAACGGCCGTTTTTCGGGAGCAGTCATTTTAATGATGCATAAAGTGAAAAAAAAGAGTCAAATATTCCTTTAAATATCGTACCTGGGGGTGTCTAAAGTATGCCTGTGAAGTGCCACGTGTTTCCCGTGTTTAGAACTGTCCCTGCACAAAATGACATTTCTAAAGGAAAAAAAAGCCATTTAAAACTGCTTGCGGCTTTAATGTAATGTCTGGTCCCGGTAATATGGATGAAAATCTTTGAGAAAAATGGCATAGCTACCCCATAACCCCCCCCCCTCTATCCCTGCCCATTACCAGCCCCTTTGGGTCTTGTATGGATATTAAGGGGAACCCGCACACAAAATAAAAAAGGCCCTATATACTCTGAACAGCCGTATACAGGCGGTGCATACAAGACAGGGGCTGTAGATTTGTTCTTATGTAGAATCTGTTTGTAATTTTGAACAGGTACATTGTTTAAGTGTAGCTCCAGCCAAAAAATCTATTTTTAAGCTTTTTGAAAAACATAGGGAGGGTTATCACACCTGTAACATTTGTTTTGCTGTCTGTGCCCCTGTTCATAACATTTCACCTCACTTTCCATCCCAATGACAAATGTTTTTGAAAAGTGGGGTTTTTATTGAAACAAGGATTGGTGATAAAGCATCAGTAGAGAGGAGACACCTTTTTCCCATATTAACTCTTACAGGAGAGAATTTCCCTTCCTAGGGGTAGATTTCCTCTCACTTCCTGTTGTCTCCTTTCGTTTGCAAGTAGGAGTCGTTTGTAAGTTGGATGTTTGAAAGTAGGGGCCTGCCGTATATACTCTGCTGAAATTTGCCCCTTACATGTTGGTGTTGCCACAACACTGTAAGCCCTCACAGTTACTCTTGGTGGGCGCATGAATGGGCCCTGCTGTGAATTATTAGATCAAGAATTGTAATTGCATGCCCCTGTTGAACAGGGGCTGAAATATTGGGCCTTTGGTGGTGGTGGTGGTGGTGTTGACACAACACTCTAAGGCCTCACAGTTACTCTTGGTGGGCGCAGGAATGGGCCCTGCTGTGAATTATTAGATCAAGAATTGTAATTACATGCCCCTGTTAAACAGGGGCAGAAAAATTGGGCCTTAGGCACTGGTGCCACAACACTGCAACCCCTCACAGATACTGTACTTGGAGCACAGCAATGGGCCCTGTTGCAAAGTATTGCATCAAAAATTGTAATTACACGCCCCTGTTAAACAGGGGCTGAAAAATTGGGCCTTAGGCACTGGTGCTGGTGCCACGACACTGCAACCTCTCCCAGATACTCTAGTTGGAGTGCAGGAATGAGCCCTGCTGCAAAGCATTGCATAAAAAATTGTAATTACATGCCCCTGTTAAACAGGGGCTGAAAAATTGGGCCTTAGGCACTGGTGCTGGTGCCACGACACTGCAACCTCTCCCAGATACTGTGGTTGGAGTGCAGGAATGAGCCCTGCTGCAAAGCATTGCATAAAAATTGTAATTACATGCCCCTGTTAAACAGGGGCTGAAAAATTGGGCCTTAGCCACTGGTGGCGGCACCTAGAAACAAAAATGTTCTTCCAAGCTATCATCATCAATCGGATCATTGAGGAGGAGGAGGATAGTCAGTCAACATAACAGGACAGTCTCTCAGCATCAGCATCAGTCTTGAAGGGATGTGACATTTGAAAATAAATTAGTCTGTTATATCAGCTTCAGGTGTTTGGTAGCTGGTGGTGATCCAAGACTGGTTCATCTTTATGAAGGTCAGTCGATCATCCGAGTCGGTGGACAGGCGCACACTGTGATCCGTGACAAATCCTCCAGCAGCACTGAATGTGCGTTCTGAAAGAACGCTGGATGCAGGACAGGCCAGTAGCTCAATTGCATACTGTGCAAGCTCTGGCCAGTGATCCATCCTCAAGACCCAGTAAGCCAGAGGATTTTCAGTGGGGAAGGTGTCCAAGTCTGACCTTGGTATTCCTGCACCATGTATATCAGACGCTGGCGATGGCTGCTGGAACTGATCATACCTTGGGGCTGCGGACTAAAGAATTGTCTGAACGCATCGGTCAGACGGCCACCTTCCCCACCGCTCCTTCTTTGACTGACCGAAGCCTCAGCAACTCGTTGTCCAGGACCAGGAGTTTGTAACCTCCCAGTCTCTGGGAACGTGTTGCACAGACCTTTCTGCAAGGCCTCCCGGAGTTGTCTCATCCTCTGCTCCCTCTGCGACGATAAGATAAGGTCCGCAACCTTATCCTTGTACCGTGGATCAAGGAGAGTGGCCAGCCAGTAATGGTCCCTCTCCTTGATCCGAAGAATACGAGGATCCTTCCGCAGACTTTGCAGGATCAGGGAGGCCATGCAGCGTAGGTTAGCTGAGGCATTCGGTCCGGAGTCCTCTGGGTCACTAAGGAGGACATGATCCGCAGCCACCTCCTCCCAGCCACGTACAAGTCCATGGGTTTCTTGGGACTGTAAATCATCCCTAAAAGATTGCTGCTGATGATGCTGAGTGCCAGGCTCCACCTCCATGCTGACACAATCCTCCTCCTTCTCCTCCTCCTCCTCTTCCTGTGCGATGGGTGGGACAGAAGGAACACTGTCTGGGTAAAGGGGCCTTGAGAGGCAAGGAAGTCCTCCTCTTCCTGCCTCTGTTCTGTCTCAAGTGCCCTGTCCATTATTCCATGCAGTGTATGTTCCAACAGGTGGACAAGAGGTACAGTGTCACTGATGCATGCACTGTCACTGCTCACCATCCTCGTGGCCTCCTCAAATGGTGCAAGGACAGTGCGTGCATCCCTGATCATGCCCCACTGGCGTGGTGAAAAAAACCCGAGCTCCCCTGACCCTGTCCTGGTGCCGTAGTCGCACAGGTACTCATTGATGGCCCTCTGCTGCATGTGCAGCCGCTGCAGCATGGCCAACGTTGAGTTCCACCTGGTGGGCATGTCACATATAAGGCGGTTCTTGGGCAGGTTCAACTCCTTTTGCAGCTCAGCAAGGCGAGCACTGGCATTATAAGATCTGCGGAAATGCACACAGACTTTCCTGGCCTGCCTCAGGACATCCTGTAAGCCCAGGTACCTGCCCAAGAACAGCTGCACCACCAGGTTAAGGACGTGAGCCACACAGGGCACATGGGTCAGTTGTCCCTGTCGGAGGGCGGAGAGGAGGTTAGTGCCATTGTCACAAACCACCATTCCTGGCTTAAGCTGGCGTGGCGTCAACCACCTCTCAGCCTGCCCCTGCAGAGCAGACAGAACCTCTGCCCCAGTGTGGCTCCTTTCCCCCAAACACACCAGCGCAAGCACGGCATGGCATCTTTTTGCCTGCGTACTTGCGTAGCCCCTTGAACGCCTACGGAGCACCGCTGGTTCCGAGGACAAAGCACAGGAAGAGGCCACGGAGGAAGAAGAAGAGGAGGGGGTGGAGGAGAGAGGTGTGTCACAACCAGTAGTAGCATTTTGGAGGCGTTGCGGCGGAACAACCTCCAACACTACTGCACCTTGATAAAAAGGGGGAAAAAAAGAAGGGTTTTTTTGGGACTTTAAATGAGGTTCAGGGGCCGTTCAGATCCCCTCCTCCATCCCGGGTTTAGTATTCAAAAAGGAAAGTAGAGGGCGGGACTTTGTATGAGGCACACGGACACAAAGAGATAACTTTGATGGAGGACAGCTTTTAATTGGTTCAAATCGCAATACAATTTCATATTTAAATTTTATGCATTTTGCTATATATCAATACTTTTTACTCTTATCTCAATGGTAGCATAGGCAGAATACAACACATGCAACTGGCTTGCAGAGCCCTGCAGAAATCAATACAGCACACAATAATGGCGCTGCGCGGTACTTCACCACACGTAGCTATTATGGTATGCGCGCCCTATGGCGCACTAAACAATATCTTAACTCCCCACCCCGGTCAGGCCTGACATGGAGTAAATCTCAGTCACCTCCTATAGGGATTTCTTTGCATGCCAGCTTTCGGTGGTGCACTTGATGAATAGTACTTTGTAATCCACAACCAGGCAATAACTTGGAACACTATACTGGGGGGGACACTTCAACTCTGTCCTGCTACCGGTCCCCCCGGGGAACAGCAAATAAACGAAACTGTGGGCCTATGCAGTCTATAGGCCTGAACACGGCACAGTCTATTGGTCTGGGCAGGTGCCCGCTCACCACTCCGGACGCAATCCCAGTCCGGAACGTCCACCCTGCTGTGTATCCGCACACAGCGTCTGCAACGATCGGGTCCCCGATCCAACTGATGTCCTCACTCGACAAGTCAGATGCCACCCAGGCTCCGCAGTGGGGTGGAAGGCTCTTTGGAAGTTGCGCAAGGCCCAGGCTTCAGGCCTTGCACTGCTGCAGATCCGCACAGGAAGAAACTCTTGCTTGCAGCGCGGTGTCCAAAGAGGCCGAGCTCCGTCTCGCCTCCCCCTTAAATAACCCCTCCCATGAGTCTCTGCGGTAGCTAACTGCACTCTGGGTGCCAAACGAGGTTCTGGGTAACATAGTCCCGGGGCCTTAAAGGAGACCCCGCTACACAAGTTTTAAACATGGCACATTAGAACATAAGATTAGCTTATTCGCGGACGACGTGATACTGATGATTACAGAACCCATCTCCTCCCTGGCTTTGGTACAAAAGTTACTACAACGCTTCAGCAACGTCTTTTATTACAAGGTAAATGAACATAAATCTTATATTCTAGAAATGGGACTAGATGCAGTTACTAGCAATCTTCTCAGGAATACATACCCTATCCATGGGCAGAAACGGGGATACCTTACTTGGGTATCACGCTCACTAAATCCACAAAAGGCCTCTTCACCCACAATTACACTGCACTAAAGCACATGATCCTCCGAGAAACGGCTAAAATTTCCAAATTTGAATTCTCCTGGGCGGGCCACCTCGCTGCCTTTAACCACTTGACCACTGGGCACTTAAACCCCCTTAATAACCAGACCAATTTTCAGCTTTCGGTGCTCTCACATTTTGAATGACAATTACTCAGTCATACAACATTGTACCCATATGAAATTTTTGTCCTTTTTTTCACACAAATAGAGCTTTCTTTTGGTGGTATTTAATCACCGTTGGGTTTTTTTATTTTTTGCGCTATAAGAGAAAAAAGACAGAAAATTCAGTAAAAAATTTTTTTTTTCGTTTCTATTATAAAATTTAGCAAATTTTTCGTTTTTCTTCATAAATTTTGGGCAAAATTTATACTGCTACATATCTTTGGTAAAAATAAGTACAAATTGGTGCATATTATTTGGTCTTTGTGAACGTTTTAGATTCCACAAGCTATGGTGCCAATATCTGATAATTGATCACACCTAAAGTACTGACGGCCTATCTCATTTCTTGAGACCCTAACATGCCAGAAAAGTACAAATACCCCCCAAATGACCCCTTTTTGGAAAGAAGACATTCCAAGGTATTTAGAAAGAGGCATTGTGAGTTTTTTGAAGATGTAATTTTTTCCCACAATTCTTTGCAAAATCAAGATTTTTTTTTCTTTTTTCACAAAATTGTCATATTAGCAGGTTATTTCTCACACACAGCATATGCATACCACAAATTACACCCCAAAACACATTCTGCTATTACTCCCGAGTATGGCGATACCACATGTGTTAGACTTTTACACAGCCTGGCCAGTGGCCACATACAGAGGCCCAACATGCAGGGAGCACCTTCAGGCGTTCTGGAGCACCCAGGCCAATTCTGACATTTCTCTCCTACATTTAAAAATCATCATTTATTTGCTCGAAAATTACATTGAACCCCAAAACATTATACATGTTTTTTTAGCAAAGACCTTAGAGAATATAATGGTGATCATTGCAACTTTTTATCTCGCACAGTATTTGCGCAGCAATTTTTTAACGCGTTTTTTACGGAAAAAAACAGTTTTGTGGTTAAAAAAAATAAAAAACAGTAAAGTTAGCCCAATGTTTTTGCATAATGTGAAAGATAAAATTACGCCGAGTAAATAGATACCTAACATGTCACCCTTCAAAATTGCACACGCTCGTGGAATGGCGCCAAACTTCGCTACTTAAAAATCCCCATAGGCGACGCTTTAAATATTTTTACTGGTTACATGTTTTGAGTTAAAGAGGAGGTCTAGGGCCAAAATTATTGCTCTCGCTCTAACGTTCACAGACATACCTCACATGTGTGGTTTGAACACCGTTTTCAGATGTGGGCGGGACTTACGTATGCGTTCGCTTTAAAAAAATATATATTTTATTGTTCATTTTACTTTATTTATTTTAGTTTGACATGTTTTTCCGCCCCCAAATTTTTTTTGATCACTTGTATTCCTATTACAAGGAATGTAAACATCCCTTGTAATAGGAATATGGCATGACAGGTCCTATTTACAGTGAGATATGGGGTCAATAAGACCCCAAATCTCACCTCTAGGCTGGGAAGCCTGAAAAAAAAAAATCTTGGCTTTGATCATAGCGGTGAGTCGGAGGGCAGCGGGAGGGGGGGCGTCCCCTCTCGCCTCCCGTAAGAATGATCAAGCAGTGGAACAGCCGCTATGATTGTTCTTATGGTGTAGGGAATCGCCGGCTGAAAAAGCTAATATCTGAATGATGCCTGTAGCTGCACCCATCATTCAGATATCCCCGCACAAAGTCAAGGACGTCATATGACGGCCGGCGGGCGGGAAGTGGTTATTGCAGAGTATTGCCGGGTATTGCGGAGTATTGCCGGGAATTGCAGAGTATTGCCGGGTATTGTGGAGTATTGCCGGGTATTGCAGAGTATTGCAGAGTATTGCAGAGTATTGCAGGGTATTGCAGTGTATTGCGGGGTATTGCAGGGTATTGCAGAGTATTGCAGGATATTGCAGAGTATTGCAGGGTATTGCGGAGTATTGCAGGGTATTGCCGGGTATTGCGGAGTATTGCCGGGTATTGCGGAGTATTGCCGGGTATTGCGGAGTATTGCAGAGTATTGCAGAGTATTGCAGGGTATTGCGGGGTATTGCGGGGTATTGCAGGGTATTGCAGGGTATTGCGAAGTATTGCAGGGTATTGCGGGGTATTGCTGGGTATTGCAGAGTATTGCACAGGGTATTGCAGAGTATTGCATAGTGTATTGCAGAGTATTGCACAGGGGGTATTGCAGAGTATTGCACAGGGGGTAATGCAGAGTATTGCACAGGGGGTATTGCAGAGTATTACACAGGGGGTATTGCAGAGTATTGCACAGGGATGGCTGAGCAGGGATGGATGGATGGCTGGATCTGTGACTGCAATTGTCACAGATCCAGCCCACAGCTGACATGATCTGACATGGGGGAGGGAGCTGTTATGATCCGCTCCCTCCCCTCTCCTCTCACACTGTACCGATTGGTACAGAGAGGGGAGAGAGGAACCGGCGTCATCACATGACGCCGGTCTGTTTACAAGTGATCGCTCCGTCATTTGACGGAGTGATCACGTGGTAAACAGCCGCTATCAGCGGCGATTTACCATGAGTCGTGAGCGCCAGCTCCGCGAAATCACCAGAGAAATGACCGTTTAACATTGGAGTCTATGGAAGGGGTGCCCGGTTTTAAAAAAATCAGTACTCCCCGGCCGTAGGTCCCCTAGACACCAAACTTTGCACACTTGTAGAGGAGACATGGTGCTACATGTGTGCCATGGGGTCCAGGGGACTTATGGCCAGCCGGTACCGGGTCCCCAAAGTTCGGGAGATCAGGCGCAAAAAAAAAAAAACAGAGCAAGCAAGTGAGTGTGACAGATGGTCTCGGGGGAGGCAATTGCCCTGTTGCCCCCCCTGTATACGCCCTTGGGCGCGCGGGAGCGCGATTCTGGGAGGATGTTATATAACGTCCTCCCAGAGTTAAGCAACCACCCTGTCGATGTTATTTGTCGGCAGGCAGTGGTTAAGTGGTTAAAATGATAATACTACCTAGGCCCTATACAAATCCCTCAATCTTATCTTAGGTCCTTACAATCCATTCTAACCCAGTATATATGGCAAGGTAAAAAATCCAGATGCAATCATGTGAAGCTCATCAAACACAGATCAGTAGGTAGGATGGGACACGTTGATATAAAAGACTATTATATAGCGACTATTCTTTCACAACTTAAGGAATGGATGTATTCTACTCCTACCATACTTTGGGGCAATATAGAAAATAGCATGACTCCTGGGCATAACTTGTCCCACTGGTTATTTAGCACAACCACAGGCAACATACAACTAAATCTCTACTCCCCACTATTCAGGCCTCAGTTAAAATCTGGAAAATAATCCACTCCTCTAAATGGGCGAATCTCCCGACCAAAAATATCCCGGTACCCCTAGGGACTTTGTCACTACTTACTCCAGACCTACATATCCCACAATGGATCACTACTCTAGTGACTGATACACGCAAACTACGCTCTTTAGTTCACGCTACGCAGTTTTCCCATGCTCAAGAGAAACTCAAAGCGCCTACCGCAGACTAGACATGTGCATTCGTTTTCGTCCGAATGCATTTTCGTCCGAATTTCAGCTATTTTCGTTATCGTTTTAACAAACGAAAACGAAAGCACAGAATCCGAAAACCGAAAGATCCGACATAAACAAATGCTTTATTTTCGTTTTCGTTGCTACAACAGTTCGATATAGATAGGAGATTCGACGTGACGCTGACAATAACAATCTGTGTCTATCGAATCTGTGGTCGAATGTGCCTAACCTTAACTCTATTAGTCCAAGATTATTCTACATAGGAGAGAAAAGATTCGACATTATAGAGAGAAAAGATTCGACATAGGAGAGGAAAGATTCGACATAGGAGAGGAAAGATTCGACATAGGAGAGGAAAGATTCGACATAGGAGAGGAAAGATTCGACATAGGAGAGGAAAGATTCGACATAGGAGAGGAAAGATTCGACATAGGAGAGGAAAGATTCGACATAGGAGAGGAAAGATTCGACATAGGAGAGGAAAGATTCGACATAGGAGAGAAAAGATTCGACATAGGAGAGAAAAGATTTGACATTATAGAGAGAAAAGATTTGACATTATAGAGAGAAAAGATTCGACATAGGAGAGAAAAGATTCGACATTATAGAGAGAAAAGATTCGACATAGGAGAGAAAAGATTCGACATTATAGAGAGAAAAGATTCGACATAGAGAGAAAAGATCACTGCTTGTGGGCGGAACATTCGACAGACACCATAAGCCTTCAATGACAGATTCGACCTTAATTAATTCAGATTTTCGGACGAATGCAATTTTTAACGAAAAACGAAATAAATAAAAACGAATTTCGGGAGTAACTAAATAAATTTATTTTTTGCACGAAAACGAAATTCCGAAACGAAATATTTCAGTGTGCACATGTCTACCGCAGACTACCTTACATATTTTAGAGAGCAACACTGTCTCACTACGAACCCTTCCATAGAAGGATCCCTACCCATTAACTTGTGGAACTACCTCTTCTCTAACAAACCAAAAGCTAGGGGCACCTCCTTGATATACTCAATCCTACAAGAAAAAGACACATTTTACAAATCCAGACCCATCACTGACTGGGAAACTGACCTCCTTACACAGTTCTCTGACCAACAATGGCAAATCAGTATATACTGTAAATACACGTCCTGTACCTCTTTGTGGGAATTCACCCAAAAATTACTGATGAGATGGTATTTGACACCATCCAGAGTAGCCAAATTTCACACTCACACATGCCAAGACTGTTGGAGAAACTGCACCCTCTCAGGTACACTCATACATATTTTTTGGACGTGCCCTTACCTGCGACAGCTCTGGACTGCAGTAGAATCAATACTGAAAGACATACTTAATTTTCCTATCTTACTGACCCCCCACCTAGCTCTTCTGAACCTGACCATTGATGACGTACCACCCAACCTTAGACTAGTGGTCACACATATCCTCTTAGCAACAAAACTTCTGATAGCCAGAAATTGGAAATCTAAAGACATCCCCACTCTCACAGAAGTGGTAAACCTGGTACAAACTCACCATACGTATGAAACCATCCTCTCACGGGGAACACCTGCCAACTCTGCTTTAAAGGGTCTCTGGAACCCATGGAAGCTCTGGTACAACAACAAATATAACTGCTGATTTATAGTATTTCTTTTATGGCTCTCATTCCTCTCCTCACCTTCTACCCCCCCAGCTCTACCCCTACTCCCTCCTGCCCTAACTTGCTTCCCTTGTTCGACATGTTTCATAGAGTACAGTAGATGCTTATTATATCGGTAACTACTTTTTGTCTGTTTGAATTGCTATATTTTGACTCTACAACATGATGGTGCGCACTATCTGAATTTGTTTCTCTACAGATTCCCAATTGTGAGGGTGCGACTTTGTGCGACCTTCAAGAGGGTTGGTTATTGCCACATTTGGTAAAGAAAGACACGCTGATGGAACATGGGAGGGGCTCTGACGCTGGCGGTAAAAACCACCAACGGCAACACATCGGCGCCACGCACATCGTCTCACGTGCTAGTCCGGGACCCGGCGTCGTCACGTGCAGCGTCAGTTTTACCATCTTGGCCGGCGAGGCGGGAACATGGGCGTCTCCGTTGGCGGTTTTTACCGCCGGCGTCAGAGCCCCTCCCATCCCAATGCCGAGCCTAGCGTGACGCAGGTATTGAGTCAACGCGCACACGTGGGGGATGGCATATATTCCATCTCTCCCCCCACTCACTCTTGTAGCCAGCAACTCAAGATGACACGTATTTCACTGCGGTGGTTTACCCCTTCCACCTGATTTACAGGCAAGCTACCATGGGACCACTACATACTACACCATTCTGGTTACCTTTCTATTTTAGAAACGTCGCTTGGCAGGTATGATGGTTCCGCCACCCTGGTTTTGCACACCGGCAACCTGTGCACCATGTTCTCAAGGGGGTGGTGGTTCTGCTATGCACAGCCCCCTCCCAGCACGTGACTCGTGAATACCTCTGCTCCCATTTCAGACAAGTATACCGGCCCTGGCTCCACAGTCTCCGCAACCCACTGCATGATCTTTATGTCAGTACTTAGGGCGGGCTGATTTGCCCTTCCCTAGGATTAGTTACTATCTGATATACCAACTACCTTTCATTATATTCTTGTAGATATCGACCAAGCATCCGCCCCTGATGAGTGTTCCCACACGAAATGCGTTGGTCAATAGGGATGCAGTTTCAGGCCTACATTACACCATCTACCAAGAACATCATTCACCCAATGAACTATGTTTTTTTACATTTTAATATGTTTACCCCTTCCGCCTATGCTGTCTTGATGTTTTTATGTACATAGATAAAATTGTTTTATGTGTCAATCTAGCTGTTTATACCACTACATGATACCAAGTCAATATATATTATGTATACTTGATATTTTACACACACACACACACATATTATGTGTGTGTGTTCATGGAATGACATTTACCCTCAATGTTTTTTCTTGTATGTGGTTTGATCAATGGCATGCACTTGTTTACTTTTTCTCATGGCAAAATAAACACTCAATGGTATTCCACCCACCACCACCATGTTGATTAGCCTTATTTAAAGTCCCAACCTCCTTATTTCATCACCATGCAGAATTCAGAAGTGTGCTACGTACAGAGTGCAGAGATTAGGAGTGTGCTATATACAAAGAGAAGAGATTAATATTCTACTATATACTGAGTGCAATAGATCAAGACTGTCCTATGTACAGAGTGCAAAGTTCAGGACAGCATTAGGTACAGAGTGCAGGGTTCAGGAGTGCACTACATACAGATTGTGACAGGAGGGTCACTTTGGACACAGGGTGAGCCAGGAAATAATGGACATTAAGAAATATATCTTGGGCTACCTAAAATGGGTCTGTAATATTTATCCACCATATCCCCAAGGATATCTGTAAAGGACTATTTACTGTTTCTGAACTCAACAAGTTAATTGAGAGATACTGAGGTGTTCAGCCTCAATCACCTGTCTGCCTAGTGTAATGCTAATCCCAGCTTCTAAAAGCCCTGTTCATTGTTTGTGGTGATTTACATTCTATTGTCCATTGTGGTTTGGGGGAATTAAGCCTATAATTATAGGTTGTGGAACTAGCAGCAGACGGGTTAATTGAAGAGATGTTGATGAATCACCTGCATACTTGTGTGTATTGGGTCTGTTATGTTGTGGGTGGAGCTGGACCATTGTTCATTTTAGGTTAATGCAGTATTGGATGGTTATAAAAGTTACAATGTTTTTCTCAATAAATTCATTCGATGCTAGGAAGATACAGAGTGCGTCTCGTTTTTCCAGAAGGATTAATTCCTATGGGAAGTGGTTGTCTAGCTGTGGAGGATCGACAGGGAATTTGTGTCCAGGAGAGGGAGGGGATCTAAACGGCATTACCCCCTTTCATATTTGGGGTGCCGTTACATTGGTTGGCAGCAGTGGGATTTTCCCTCCAGTTCCTTGGACACTCCAAGCCACCACAGTGAATGACCAGCTATGCAGCCTGCAGGAAAGCCACACTGAAGGACCTACTTGAGAGCCGTGGAGGGACCAGTGGGACAAAGAACGGGGTCACCTTGATCAGGGAGCTGGCCGAGACCGAGATAGATCAGAGGGATGGTGAGGCAGGACCCCGGTCAGTTGAAGACTTGTTTCAGCAACAAGTTCGACAGCGGTTGGCATTGTACGGTGCTAGCCCATCAGAGACCGCCATACAGGAAGCCATTAGAGAAATCGAGCGGCAGGATGAGTGAGCAGAGAATGGCGGAAATACGGCAATCGGAGACAACACCTAAAGAAGCAGCACCAACTGAAAGGAGAGGAGAGATACAGATACCAGCCGACATGGAAAATGAATTCAGAAGGAGGTTGCAAGAGATGCAGACACAGCATAGAGGACCAGTATCAGAGGAGGTCCTGCTGGGATGGTCTGATTCAATCCGCTGCAAACTCTGGAAGAAAACGCTAGCTCTCGAGCAGCAACACCAGGGAAAAGTTCTCCCCTCCATCCATGTAAGGTACTGGTCGCAGTATGAAGTACGAATGCTGTTATTGGGGGAACAACCGAAGCAGGAGTGGACAGCTGAGTTAAGCAGGCTGATCCGGGCAGAGATGCGGTTGGACGAGAGCTACAGAGCCCTCCGGTGGTATGTAGCCCAAGAGTGCCAGTGGTCAGCGGATGACAGCCCCACGGAAGGCTTTGACTATAATGGCCTGGGATTGTTGTATTGGAGGCTGTCCGAGGACCCTGAATTTGGGAGTGATCGGGAGTGGCGTTTGGAGGAAATAATGGAGCACAGAGAGCAAAGACTGAATGTCTCGGAAGGGCACTGGGCACAGAAAGATTTGGAGTTTCTGGCCGGTCAGGAATGGGAGCTGGAGATTGCCTACAAACAGCTGCTAGACTGTGCTCAGCAGGAGGGTGGGGCTCCCTTTGCCTGGGACTATCCGGAAATACCAGTTGACAACTATGAAATCCTGGCTGAAGAATCGGCAGTGGAAAATCTGAAGATTGCCACCTCTAAAGCCGAAGTGGATGATATGGAGTTCCAGGGAGCTAGCCTGGCTGAAGAATCGGCAGTGGAAAATCTGAAGATTGCCATCCCTAAAGCTGAAGTGGATGATATGGAGTTCCAGGGAGCTAGGGCAGTTGGCTCATCTTCCCAGCTACAGATTACAGAAGGTATGGACTTAAGGGACTGTTCAGAGGATGTTATGGATTATGCATCGCCTGCCCAAGTACTGGCAGCAGGACGGAGTACTGCAGACCCCTGCTCTACACCCGTGGCAGTTTTGGAGGCCCGAGATGAGAAGGTGATGGTTCCTCTTTCCCAGGGGATTTCAGAGATGCAGGGGGGAGAAGCAGCCCTTTTCCCTCCCCAACAGTTAGCCAGAGCAGATGGGGTGGAGTCCCCAGCAGAAGTGCTGGCAACAGGGCAGAGTGCTAGCAACCTCTGCCCAGCACCAGAAACAACTGTGGAGTTTCAGGGAGCCGGGGCAGTTGGCCCATCTCTCCAGCAACAAGCTGAGTGTCAGGGACGTGCTGGGCTTGAACCTGGGACCTCTCCTGTGTCTGGCATTGACTCTTCCAGCGGAGCTATCTGAGATGCTGGACAGTTCCCTGCCTGATCTGCTGGATAACCTATCTGATCCATTAGACTACTCTGCTTGGTGTCTGATTACTGTTGAACTCTGAACCCCTTGCTCCTCCCATGTACTTCCTATAAAAGACATTCCAGAGATGTTGCCCCTTGCGGTTTGATCTGCTTCTGTTCCCTGAGTTCCTGATTCTGTGCTTGTATCCTGTTACTGTGTTTGACCCGGCTTCCTGACCACGCTTCTGTCTCCAGTCCTGACCTCGGCTCGTTTGACCCTGCTCAGTTATCTGCCAGTCTGCCTGTTGCCAAGATTCGGCCTGGACTTTGACTACTCTCTGCCTGCCACTTGTGATGTTTACCTTGATGTGTATGACCCGGCTTGTCTGACTCTGCAAACCTGCACCAGCTTACCTGCATCCTCTGCTCTGCAAGCTGCACACACTGACCTGCATCCTTTGCAATGCAAACCTGCACCTGCTGACCTGCATACCTGCTCTGCAAACCTGCACCTGCTGACCTGCATCCGCTGCTTCCGGAACCAGCCGTTCCAGTCTCCACTCGGCTCCACCACTCCAAGCAGTGAGGATCAGACAGGCACCCTTACCTCACCGTGCTCTTACCACCACTGTCCCCACTCCAGTGGTCTCCGAGCCGGGGTTGTACGGGAGGTCCCTCTCCGCACGTCAGGCTCACACCTAAGGTACGTTACAGTATCAAACCGCCATGCCTGAGCCTGCAGGAGATACCTTGCCTATGGACAATGTCTATCAACACCTTACAGCTCTCACTCAGATTGTGAAGTCTCTGCAGGGCAGCCATGTCCGAATGGATAAGCAGACACAAACTCAAGCCACCTCTGCAGATTCACCTCCAACCCCAACTTCCTCTATTGGAATGTTACCATCTCCTGAGCCCAGGGTCCCTGTTCCTGAGAAGTTTTTCGGGCATCGGAGTAAATTCCGTGCGTTTCGCAACGCATGTGAACTTTACTTTTCGTTGCTACCTCTGACTTTTTCATCTGAAGCCACCAAGGTGGGCTTCGTTATCGCTTTGCTGCAGGGGGAACCTCAAGCTTGGGCCCATCACCTACTTGAAGTCCGCCATGTAGTTCTAGACTCTCTGCCCTCTTTTCTTGATGCCATGGCCTGACTTTATGACGATCCACAGCGGACTTCTACTGCCGAGGCTGCTCTCCATGCGCTCCAGCAAGGCCGCCGAGCGGTCGAGGACTTTGTGACTGATTTCAGACGCTGGAGCGCGGATACCCAGTGGAATGAGGCGGCTCTGCGGCATCAGTTCCGTCTTGGTCTCTCTGAAAGCCTGAAGGATGAGTTAGCACGGGTCGGTGTTCCTGATGTTCTAGAGACTTTAATTAATTTGTCTATCCAGATAGACCGACGACTCCGGGAGCGCAGAGCAGAAAGGTCTACCCAACAGCTCCGCCCAGCTTGGATGCTACCCTGGATACGAGCCCCTGTGTACCCTGCCAGTGCCAGTACGGTTCCAACTGAACCCTCATCCCTCAACCAGACCATCAAGCCAGGGCAGCTTGGACTAATGAAACATTCCCTATCGGCCAAGGAACGACTTCGTCGGCTGCAGAATTATCTATGCCTGTATTGCGGTGAACCCGGTCATTATGTCTCTTCTTGTCCTGCTAAGCTGCGCAAGGTCCTGGCTACCTCTTCTCCCAACTACTCACCTCCATCTACCAATGCTACTCACCTGGCTCTTCCTATCTCTTTTCAACTACCAGGGAGGACAATACCAGTAACTGCAATAATCGACTCAGGGGCATGTAGTTGTTTTGTCGATCTAGACTTTGCAGCACAACAACACATCCCACTCCAACCTAAGACTCAGGGACTTTCCATTTTCCTGGCAGATGGGTCTTGCATCAAGTCCGGAGTAGTGACCCAGGAGACCCCTCCTTTGCCTGTGATCACCTCCATGGACCATAAGGAACTATTGACTTTGGATGCTATTGCATCTCCCATGTTTCCAGTTATCCTGGGTCTACCCTGGCTTCAGGCACACAATCCACAGATTGATTGGGGAACCGGAAGTATTAAGTTCCAGTCACCATACTGTCAACGCCACTGCATGCTTCCACGTCCCAGCACCTTGGGGCCTCTGTTATGCCTGGATTCAGATCCAGAGATACGAGCTTCTGTACCCAAACAATATCATGAGTTCCTGGACGTCTTCAGCAAACGAGGGGCCGAAGTCCTCCCGCCTCATCGTCCTTATGATTGTCCAATCGAGCTTCTTCCCGGTGCTGAGATTCCTTTCGGACGGATCTTCCCCCTATCTGAACGGGAGCTTGAGGTACTGAAAGAATACGTTGATGAGAACCTTAAGAGGGGTTTCATCCGTCCTTCCACTTCTCCAGCAGGGGCAGGAATCTTCTTTGTGGAGAAAAAAGACCATTCTCTTCGGCCCTGTGTAGATTACCGGGAATTAAATAAAATCACGGTCAAGAACCGGTACCCTCTGCCTCTGGTACCTGAACTTTTTCAAAGACTCAGGACTTCCTCAGTGTTTACCAAATTAGACCTGCGGGGGGCGTACAACCTGGTACGCATCCGAGCAGGGGATGAATGGAAGACTGCCTTTCGTACCAGGTTCGGCCATTACGAATACCTAGTAATGCCCTTCGGCCTATGTAACGCCCCTGCCACCTTTCAGCATCTAGTCAATGATGTTTTCAGAGACTGTCTGGACATTTATGTAGTTGTCTATCTTGATGATATTTTGATTTTTTCCTCCTCTCTTGAGCAGCACCGGAAACACGTCAAGAGTGTACTCTGTCGTCTCCGCCAGCATGGACTGTACGCAAAACCAGAAAAGTGTGAATTCGAGCGACAGAGTATCCAGTTCCTTGGCCTAGTGATCTCTACAGAGGGATTCAAGATGGACCCACAGAAGGTTTCAGCCATTCTGGATTGGCCTGCACCTTCAGATAAAAAGGGGGTGCAGCGCTTCGTTGGCTTTGCCAATTTTTATCGGAGGTTTATCAAGGGATTCTCTGCTATTATTTCCCCGATTACGCAGCTAACGAAGCAAAATGCTCGATTCCAGTGGACATCTGAAGCACAGGCTGCTTTCACAAACCTAAAAATACTTTTTACGTCTGCTCCTATCCTAAGTCATCCCGATCCTGCCCTACCGTATCTACTTGAGGTAGATGCCTCAGAGACAGCGGTTGGAGCTGTTATCTTCCAGCGCTAGGGATGAGCTTCGTGTTCGAGTCGAACATACGTTCGACTCGAACATCGGCTGTTCGATCGATCAACGAAGATCGAACGATTTGGGCCGTTCGCGCCAAATTCGAGTGACGCGAACGGCCCACAATGCACTACGCCATTGCAGTGTCATCCAGGCGCTGTGATTGGCCAAGCATGCACTGTGACCCTGCATGCTTGGCCAATCACAGCGCCGGCAGCGAGGAGAGCAATGATTGGCCACAGGCAGGATGCCTGTGGCCAATTATTGCTGAGGGTGTTTAGTACACGCCCCACACTATAAAAGGCCGCCAGCACGGCGGCCTAGTGTAGTGTGTTCCGGAGCAGGGAAAGAGAAACATAGGCAGGGACAGTGACATTTATTTTTTTCTTGCTTAACCTGGATTCCTTTAGTTTAGGGAAAGAGAAGGATAGGTAGGGAGAGTGTCAGTGTGTTTTACTGTGCGAATCCTTGTTTCTAGGGACAGGGAAGGACAGTGAGGGAATTCTCCTTGTGCTATAGTGTGCTTTAAAAAAACATTTTTTCTAGGGACAGAAAACTATAGGTAGGGAGAGTGTCAGTGTGTTTTACTGTGCGAATCCTTGTTTCTAGGGACAGGGAAGGACAGTGAGGGAATTCTCCTTGTGCTATAGTGTGCTTTAAAAAAACATTTTTTCTAGGGACAGAAAACTATAGGTAGGGAGAGTGTCAGTTTCTTTCACTGTGATAATCCTTGTTTCTAGGGACAAAGAAGGAAAGTGAGTGAAATTCTCCTTGTGCTATAGTGTGCTTTAAAAAAACATTTTTTCTAGGGACAAAAAACTATAGGTAGGGAGAGTGTCAGTGTCTTTTACTGTGCGAATCCTTGTTTCTAGGGACAGGGAAGGACAGTGAGGGAATTCTCCTTGTGCTATAGTGTGCTTTAAAAAAACATTTTTTCTAGGGACAGAAAACTATAGGTAGGGAGAGTGTCAGTGTGTTTTACTGTGCGAATCCTTGTTTCTAGGGACAGGGAAGGACAGTGAGGGAATTCTCCTTGTGCTATAGTGTGCTTTAAAAAAACATTTTTTCTAGGGACAGAAAACTATAGGTAGGGAGAGTGTCAGTGTCTTTTACTGTGCGAATCCTTGTTTCTAGGGACAGGGAAGGACAGTGAGGGAATTCTCCTTGTGCTATAGTGTGCTTTAAAAAAACATTTTTTTCTAGGGACAGAAAACTATAGGAAGGAAGAGTGTCAGTTTCTTTCACTGTGATAATCCTTGTTTCTAGGGACAAAAAAGGAAAGTGAGTGAAATTCTCCTTGTGCTATAGTGTGCTTTAAAAAAACATTTTTTCTAGGGACAGAAAACTATAGGTAGGGAGAGTGTCAGTGTCTTTTACTGTGCGAATCCTTGTTTCTAGAGACAGGGAAGGATAGTGAGGGAATTCTCCTTGTGCTATAGTGTGCTTTAAAAAAACATTTTTTTCTAGGGACAGAAAACTATAGGAAGGAAGAGTGTCAGTTTCTTTCACTGTGATAAACCTTGTTTCTAGGGACAAAGAAGGAAAGTGAGTAAAATTCTCCTTGTGCTATAGTGTGCTTTAAAAAAACATTTTTTCTAGGGACAGAAAACTATAGGTAGGGAGAGTGTCAGTGTCTTTTACTGTGCGAATCCTTGTTTCTAGGGACAGGGAAGGACAGTGAGGGAATTCTCCTTGTGCTATAGTGTGCTTTAAAAAAACATTTTTTCTAGGGACAGAAAACTATAGGTAGGGAGAGTGTCAGTGTCTTTTACTGTGCGAATCCTTGTTTCTAGGGACAGGGAAGGACAGTGAGGGAATTCTCCTTGTGCTATAGTGTGCTTTAAAAAAACATTTTTTTTAGGGACAGAAAACTATAGGTAGGGAGAGTGTCAGTGTCTTTTACTGTGCGAATCCTTGTTTCTAGGGACAGGGAAGGACAGTGAGGGAATTCTCCTTGTGCTATAGTGTGCTTTAAAAAAACATTTTTTCTAGGGACAGAAAACTATAGGTAGGGAGAGTGTCAGTGTCTTTTACTGTGCGAATCCTTGTTTCTAGGGACAGGGAAGGACAGTGAGGGAATTCTCCTTGTGCTATAGTGTGCTTTAAAAAAAACATTTTTTCTAGGGACAGAAAACTATAGGTAGGGAGAGTGTCAGTGTGTTTTACTGTGCGAATCCTTGTTTCTAGGGACAGGGAAGGACAGTGAGGGAATTCTCCTTGTGCTATAGTGTGCTTTAAAAAAACATTTTTTCTAGGGACAGAAAACTATAGGTAGGGAGAGTGTCAGTGTCTTTTACTGTGCGAATCCTTGTTTCTAGGGACAGGGAAGGACAGTGAGGGAATTCTCCTTGTGCTATAGTGTGCTTTAAAAAAACATTTTTTTCTAGGGACAGAAAACTATAGGAAGGAAGAGTGTCAGTTTCTTTCACTGTGATAATCCTTGTTTCTAGGGACAAAGAAGGAAAGTGAGTGAAATTCTCCTTGTGCTATAGTGTGCTTTAAAAAAACATTTTTTCTAGGGACAGAAAACTATAGGTAGGGAGAGTGTCAGTGTCTTTTACTGTGCGAATCCTTGTTTCTAGGGACAGGGAAGGACAGTGAGGGAATTCTCCTTGTGCTATAGTGTGCTTTAAAAAAACATTTTTTTCTAGGGACAGAAAACTATAGGAAGGAAGAGTGTCAGTTTCTTTCACTGTGATAAACCTTGTTTCTAGGGACAAAGAAGGAAAGTGAGTGAAATTCTCCTTGTGCTATAGTGTGCTTTAAAAAAACATTTTTTCTAGGGACAGAAAACTATAGGTAGGGAGAGTGTCAGTGTCTTTTACTGTGCGAATCCTTGTTTCTAGGGACAGGGAAGGACAGTGAGGGAATTCTCCTTGTGCTATAGTGTGCTTTAAAAAAACATTTTTTTCTAGGGACAGAAAACTATAGGAAGGAAGAGTGTCAGTTTCTTTCACTGTGATAAACCTTGTTTCTAGGGACAAAGAAGGAAAGTGAGTGAAATTCTCCTTGTGCTATAGTGTGCTTTAAAAAAACATTTTTTCTAGGGACAGAAAACTATAGGTAGGGAGAGTGTCAGTGTCTTTTACTGTGCAAATCCTTGTTTCTAGGGACAGGGAAGGACAGTGAGGGAATTCTCCTTGTGCTATAGTGTGCTTTAAAAAAACATTTTTTTCTAGGGACAGAAAACTATAGGAAGGAAGAGTGTCAGTTTCTTTCACTGTGATAAACCTTGTTTCTAGGGACAAAGAAGGAAAGTGAGTGAAATTCTCCTTGTGCTATAGTGTGCTTTAAAAAAACATTTTTTCTAGGGACAGAAAACTATAGGTAGGGAGAGTGTCAGTGTCTTTTACTGTGCGAATCCTTGTTTCTAGGGACAGGGAAGGACAGTGAGGGAATTCTCCTTGTGCTATAGTGTGCTAAAGCATTCCTCATCAACCATCTTTGAAATCCTTGTTTTTTTGGACAGTCAGGGAAATTGTCGTTGTGCTATTCTGTGCAAAAGCAATCATCCTCAACCATATTTAGAAATCCTTAAGTAAAGGGACAGAGAAGGACACCTGAAGGTAGCCCTTATTGCTTTTTCCCATCTCCCTGCAGGCCATTTATTAGAATGTCTGGAAGGCAAACAAGGAGAGGCAGACAGTCAGGAGGCAATAAAAGAGGGCAAGCAGGCTCTGTGTCTGGGGGCAACAGTGCTGGTCGTGGACGCGGTGCATTGTCATCAGCACATGGCCATGGGACACGCTTGTCCTTCTTTTCGGCAGCTGGACATGTTGAGCCACATCATGCCGAAGACTTGGTAGAGTGGATGACCAAGCCCTCCTCCTCCTCCTCATCCTCTCTCACCCAGGCTCAGGGTACTGGAAAAGCAGCTGCCAAAGCGTCCTCTTCCCTGGTATCAATGTCAGACTCATCATCAGTCACTCCTTCCCTAGACCCACCATGTCCTCCTCCTGAGGAGTCCCCCGAACTGTTTGAGCACAGTGTTGGGTACATGCTCCAGGAGGATGCCCAGCGTTTCGAAGGGTCTGATGATGAAACCCAGCTAGAGGAAGGCAGTAGCGTGAGAGCAGACAGAGGGGATGCTCAAGAAGGACACCAATCTGGCAGTCATGTTCCAGCAGCTGCAGCATACTGCCAGATTGGCTCCAGTGATGAGGAGGGAGGTGATGATGAGGTCACTGACTCCACGTGGGTGCCTAATAGGAGAGAGGAGGAGGAGGAGGATGAGGAGGAGGCACATCTCCAACGAGGCAGGATGCCCTTTGGTGGCCAGCGTAAGGGCAGTACACCGACGGAATCACACCGCAGAGCTCCGCCTGTGCAGGGCGCTGCCTCTGCCCGTCATTCAAAAAGTTCTTTGGTGTGGGCCTTTTTTGAGGCTAGTGCATCAGATCGCACAGCTGCTGTTTGCAACATATGTCTCAAGCGTATATCGCGTGGCCAAAACATCAGCCGCTTGGGTACCACATGCCTGACCAGACATATGTTGACCTGCCATGCAGCTCGTTGGCAAGCCTACCTCAAAGACCCACACCAAAGAACAAAGCGGACCTCTCCTTGCACCGCATCAGCTGGGATCTCCAACCCCACTATAAATTCAGTCCTCTCTGAAACATGCACTGAGAGGAATGAAGGTGTAGAATTAGGTGTGTCACAGCCAAGTACTTGCGGCCACTCTGCTAGCAGTACACCGACGTCCGATTCTAGCAGGCAAATTTCCCTGCCCCAGCTGCTGGACCGTCG
This sequence comes from Rana muscosa, assembly GCA_029206835.1. Taxonomy (NCBI): domain Eukaryota; kingdom Metazoa; phylum Chordata; class Amphibia; order Anura; family Ranidae; genus Rana; species Rana muscosa. Next base: position 19,673,958 of record JARGYO010005626.1, read on the forward strand.
AAAGAAGTTCACTCCCAGCCATCCACATGCCCAGAGGTTGAATGCTAGCTTGGCTAAATTGCTAGCGCTTCAACTGCTGCCTTTTCAGTTGGTAGACTCGGCCCCCTTCCGTGAGTTTGTGCAATGTGCGGTTCCTCAATGGCAGGTTCCCAAACGCCACTTTTTCTCACGGAAGGCTATTCCGGCTCTCTACCGGCATGTGGAAGGCAATGTCTTGGCCTCGCTGGACAGGGCGGTCAGCGGTAAGGTGCATATTACCGCTGACTCATGGTCCAGCAGGCATGGACAGGGACGTTACCTTTCTTTCACGGCCCATTGGGTCACTCTTTTGGCAGCTGGGAAGGATGCAGGACAAGGTGCAGTAGTGTTGGAGGTTGTTCCACCGCCACGCCTCCAAAATGCTACTACTGGTTGTGACACACCTCTCTCCTCCACCCCCTCCTCTTCTTCTTCCTCCATGGCCTCTTCCTGTGGTTTGTCCTCGGAACCAGCGGTGCTCCGTAGGCGTTCAAGGGGCTACGCAAGTACGCAGGCAAAAAGATGCCATGCCGTGCTTGCGCTGGTGTGTTTGGGGGACAGAAGCCACACTGGGGCAGAGGTCCTGTCTGCTCTGCAGGGCCAGGCCGAGAGGTGGTTGACGCCACGCCAGCTTAAGCCAGGAATGGTGGTTTGCGACAATGGCACCAACCTCCTCTCCGCCCTCCGACAGGGACAACTGACCCATGTGCCCTGTGTGGCTCACGTCCTTAACCTGGTGGTGCAGCGGTTCTTGGGCAGGTACCTTACAGGATGTCCTGAGGCAGGCCAGGAAAGTCTGTGTGCATTTCCGCAGATCTTATAATGCCAGTGCTCGCCTGGCTGAGCTGCAAAAGGAGTTGAACCTGCCCAAGAACCGCCTTATATGTGACATGCCCACCAGGTGGAACTCAACGTTGGCCATGCTGCAGCGGCTGCACACGCAGCAGAGGGCCATCAATGAGTACCTGTGCGACTACGGCACCAGGACAGGGTCAGGGGAGCTTGTTTTTTTTTCTCCACGCCAGTGGGGCATGATCAGGGATGCATGCACTGTCCTGGCACCATTTGAGGAGGCCACGAGGATGGTGAGCAGTGACAGTGCATGCATCAGTGACACTGTACCTCTTGTCCACCTGTTGGAGCACACGCTGCGTGGAATAATGGACAGGGCACTTGAGGCAGAACAGAGGCAGGAAGAGGAGGAATTCCTTGCCTCTCAAGGCCCCCTTTACCCAGACAGTGTTCCTTCTGTCCCACCCATCGCACAGGAAGAGGACGAGGAGGAGGAGGAGGAGGAGGAGGAGGATTGTGTCAGCATGGAGGTGGAGGCTGGCACTCAGCATCATCAGCAGCAGTCTTTTAGGGATGATTTACAGTTCCCAAGAAACCAGTGGACTTGTACGTGGCTGGGAGGAGGTGGCTGCGGATCATGTCGTCCTTGGTGACCCAGAGGACTCCGGAGCAAATGCCTCAGCAAACCTACGCTGCATGGCCTCCCTGATCCTGCAAAGTCTGCGGAAGGATCCTCGTATTCTTCGGATCAAGGAGAGGGACCATTACTGGCTGGCCACTCTCCTTGATCCACGGTACAAGGGTAAGGTTGCGGACCTTATGTTACCGTCGCAGAGGGAGCAGAGGATGAGACAACTCCGGGAGGCCTTGCAGAAAGGTCTGTGCAACGCGTTCCCAGAGACTGGGAGGTTACAAACTCCTGGTCCTGGACAACGAGTTGCTGAGGCTTCGGCCAGTCAAAGAAGGAGCGGTGGGGAAGGTGGCCGTCTGACCGATGCGTTCAGACAATTCTTTAGTCCGCAGCCCCAAAGTATGATCGGTTCCAGCAACCATCGCCAGCGTCTGATAAACATGGTGCAGGAATATCTAGGGGCAAGGTCAGACTTGGACACCTTCCCCACCGAAAATCCTCTGGCTTACTGGGTCTTGAGGATGGATCACTGGCCAGAGCTTGCACAGTATGCAATTGAGCTACTGGCCTGTCCTGCATCCAGCGTTCTTTCGGAACGCACATTCAGTGCTGCTGGAGGATTTGTCACGGATCACAGGGTGCGCCTGTCCACCGACTCGGTTGATCGACTGACTTTCATCAAGATGAACCAGTCTTGGATCACCACCAGCTACCACACACCTGATGCTGATATAACAGACTAATTGATTTTAACATGTCACATCCCTTCAAGACTGATCCTGATGCTGAGTGCCTGTGCTGTTATGTTGACTGGCTATCCTCCTCCTCCGAGTCCTCAATGATACGATTGATGATGATAGCTTGGAAGATCATTTTTGTTTATGGGTGCCGCCACCAGTGGCTAAGGCCCAATTTTTCAGCCCCTGTTTAACAGGGGCGTGTAATTAAAATTTTTGAAGCAATACTTTGCAACAGGGCTCATTGCTGTGCTCCAAGTACAGTATCTGTGAGGGGTTGGAGTGTTGTGCCACCAGTGCCTAAGGCCCAATTTTTCAGCCCCTGTTTAACAGGGGCGTGTCATTACAATTTTTGAAGCAATACTTTGCAACAGGGCTCATTGCTGTGCTCCAAGTACAGTATCTGTGAGGGGTTGCAGTGTTGTGCCACCAGTGCCTAAGGCCCAATTTTTCAGCCCCTGTTCAACAGGGGCATGTAATTACAATTCTTGATCTAATAATTCACAGCAGGGCCCATTGCTGCACCCACCAAGAGTAACTCTGAGGGCTTACAGTGTTGTGGCAACGCCACCACCACCACCACCACGAAAGGCCCAATTTTTCAGCCCCTGTTCAAAAGGGGCATGTAATTACAATTCTTGATCTAATAATTCACAGCAGGGCCCATTGCTGCACCCACCAAGAGTAACTCTGAGGGCTTACAGTGTTGTGGCAACGCCACCACCACCACCACCACCACGAAAGGCCCAATTTTTCAGCCCCTGTTCAAAAGGGGCATGTAATTACAATTCTTGATCTAATAATTCACAGCAGGGCCCATTCCTGCACCCACCAAGAGTAACTCTGAGGGCTTACAGTGTTGTGGCAACACCACCACCACCACCACCACCACGAAAGGCCCAATTTTTCAGCCCCTGTTCAACAGGGGCATGCAATTACAATTCTTGATCTAATAATTCACAGCAGGGCCCATTGCTGCACCCACCAAGAGTAACTGTCAGGGCTTACAGTGTTGTGGCACCAGCACCACCATCAAAGGCCCAATTTTTACTACCACTGTTCAACAATTATATGTAATTAAAATTCCTGATATAATAGTTGACAGCAGGGCGTTCCAGCACCAACCAAGAGTAACTGTGAGTGCTTACAGTGTTGTGCCAACACCAACAACTAAGGGGCCTCTTTCTGCAGAGTATATACGGCAGGTCCCTACTTTCAATCATCCAACTTACAAACGACTCCTACTTGCAAACGCAAGAAGACAACAGGAAGTGAGAGGAAATCTACCACTAGGAAGGAAAATTCTCTCCTGTAAGAATAAATATGGGAGAAAGGTGTCTCCTCTGTACTGATGCTTTATCAGCAATCCTTGTTTCAAGAAAAACACCACATTTCAAAAACAGTTGTCATTGGGACGGAAAGTGAGGTGAAATGTTCTGAACAGGGGCACAGACAGCAAAACAAATGTTACAGGGGTGATAACCCTTACCTATGTTTTCCAAAAAGTTTAAAAATAGATTTTTGGGCTGGAGCTACACTTCAACAATGTACCTGTTCAAAATTACAAACAGATTCTACATAAGAACAAATCTACAGTCCCTGTCTTGTATGCACCGCCTGTATACGGCTGTTCAGAGTATATAGGGCCTTTTTTATTTTATGTGCGGGGTTCCCCTTAATATCCATACAAGACCCAAAGGGGCTGGTAATGGGCTGGGGTAGGGGGGGGGGTCATGGGGTAGCTATGCCATTTTTCTTAAAGATTTTCATCCATATTACCGGGACCAGACATTACATTAAAGCCGCAAGCAGTTTTAAATGGCTTTTTTTCCTTTAGAAATGTAATTTTGTGCAGGGACAGTTCTAAACACGGGAAACACGTGGCACTTCACAGGCATACTTTAGACACCCCCCAGGTACGATATTTAAAGGAATATTTGACTTTTTTTTTTTCACTTTATGCATCATTAAAATGACTGCTCCCGAAAAACGACCGTTTTTAAAACTTCTTTTTGCATTGATACATGTCCCCTGGTGCACAACCCGGGTTCCCAAACCCTTTTTAGGACAATAACATGCATAATAGTTGTTATAATTAGCACTTTAGAATTCAAACGTTCGCATCCATTGTATTTAATAGGGTTCTAATGTTTGTACGAACTTTCGGTCCGTTCGCGGGTTCTGGTGCGAACCGAACCCGGGGGTGTTCGGCTCATCACTACCCAGCGCCAAGGTCTCAAGGACTTGATACACCCGGTAGCCTTCTTCTCCCGTAAGCTTACCCCATCCGAGAGGAATTATGATGTTGGAGACCGGGAGCTCCTGGCCATTAAATCTGCCCTTGAGGAGTGGAGGTACTTGTTGGAGGGAGCAGCGCATCCTATACTCATTTACACAGACCACAAGAACCTAGAGTATCTGAGAGCTGCCAAACGTCTGAGACCACGGCAGGCACGTTGGGCACTATTTTTCTCTAGGTTCTCGTTCCACATAACTTACCGGCCAGGCTCCAAAAACACCAAACCAGACGCTCTTTCCCGCATGTTTGATGATCCAAAAGAGGTGTCAGCTCCAGATACCATTCTATCGGAAGGCAACTTCTTACTTTTACAAACTAGCCTGATGTCTGTCTTGAAGCAAGCTTCTACAGGTGTGTCTGGTCCCTCTGAAATCACTCTGGTACCCAAGGATGGGTTACTTTGGAAGAATGACAAAATCTTTGTGCCAGAAGAAGTTCGAGTCACAGTGTTAAACTTGTGTCATGATCATCCCCTGGCAGGCCATTTCGGAATGCATAAAACCCTTGAACTGATTCAACGCACGTTTTGGTGGCCGGATCTTGAAAAAGACTGCAGGGAATATGTAGGTTCATGTGCCACCTGTATCCGTAGCAAGACCACTAGAAGCAAGGCCTGGGGTCTGCTCAGACCCTTACCAGTCCCTGACCGTCCCTGGAAAATGATTGCCATGGACTTCATAGTGGAACTCCCCCCGTCTGAAGGTTGCACAGTCATCTTTGTAGTGGTTGACCGTCTATCCAAGATGGCCCACTTCGTGCCTCTCAAAGGCACGCCCTCTGCCATGGAAACTGCCCAGGTCTTCATTAGGGAAGTAGTAAGGCTACATGGGGTCCCTGCGGACATCGTTTCGGATAGAGGGGTGCAGTTCACCTCTCGCTTTTGGAAGGCTTTGTGCAAGGTCCTGAAGATTGAGTTGTCCATGTCCTCGGCCTATCACCCCCAAACTAACGGGCAAACCGAAAGAACGAATCAGACGCTCGAACAGTACCTCAGATGCTTCACCACCTTCGTTCAAGATGACTGGGTAGCTTTACTACCCTTGGCAGAGTTTGCCTTTAACAACGCCAGTCATTCGGCTACAGGTCAATCGCCATTTTTTGCCAACTACGGGTTTCACCCGACCTTCTTACCTGATCTCATCCCTGATTCAACAGTCCCAGCGGTCCAGAGTATTGTTGATTTCCTGACCCGTAACAGCAGGATATTGCAGGAAGCCATGACTAAGGCACAAGCAGCCAATAAAAGGATCTTTGACAGGAAAAGGAGAGGGGAATTATGCCTGCAACAGGGTGACCAAGTATGGTTATCGACCACCAACCTTAAGATGGCTTGCCCCGCAAGGAAACTGGCACCCAAGTTCATCGGTCCTTTCCCAGTAAAACGGAAATTAAACGAGGTCTCCTATGAACTTGCCTTACCGGAGTCGTTGAAGATTCACCCAGTCTTTCACGTTTCCTTGCTGAAACCCGCAGTGCCCGACCCGTTCCCAGACAGGGGATCGGGACCACCCAAGCCTGTAATCATTGACGGTGATGAGGAGTTCGAGGTGGAGGCCGTCTTGGACTGCCGAAGAAGAGGGAACCAGCTTCAATTCCTGATCAAGTGGAAGGGGTACGGTCTGGAGGAGAACTCCTGGAAACCCCAACAGAACATTCACGCCCGAGAGTTAATCCAGGCCTTTTTTCGCAGTCACCCCCAGAAAAGAGCTCTATTGGGCACCCGGAGGTTGCCCTTAAGGGGGGGGCACTGTCAGGGACATGCTGGGCTTGAACCTGGGACCTCCCCTGTGTCTGGCATTGACTCTTCCAGCGGAGCTATCTGAGATACTGGACAGTTCCCTGCCTGATCTGCTGGATAACCTATCTGATCCATTAGACTACTCTGCTTGGTGTCTGATTACTGTTGAACTCTGAACCCCTTGCTCCTCCCATGTACTTCCTATAAAAGACAATCCAGAGATGTTGCCCCTTGCGGTTTGATCTGCTTCTGTTCCCTGAGTTCCTGATTCTGTGCTTGTATCCTGTTCCTGTGTTTGACCCGGCTTCCTGACCACGCTTCTGTCTCCAGTCCTGACCTCGGCTCGTTTGACCCTGCTCAGTTATCTGCCAGTCTGCCTGTTGCCAAGATTCGGCCTGGACTTTGACTCCTCTCTGCCTGCCACTTGTGATGTTTACCTTGATGTGTATGACCCGGCTTGTCTGACTCTGCAAACCTGCACCAGCTTACCTGCATCCTCTGCTCTGCAAGCTGCACACACTGACCTGCATCCTTTGCAATGCAAACCTGCACCTGCTGACCTGCATACCTGCTCTGCAAACCTGCACCTGCTGACCTGCATCCGCTGCTTCCGGAACCAGCCCTTCCAGTCTCCACTCGGCTCCACCACTCCAAGCAGTGAGGATCAGACAGGCACCCTTACCTCACCGTGCTCTTACCACCACTGTCCCCACTCCAGTGGTCTCCGAGCCGGGGTTGTACGGGAGGTCCCTCTCCGCACGTCAGGCTCACACCTAAGGTACGTTACACTGAGGTGGTAAAGCTTTTACCCCCAGCTGAATCACTGGCAGCAGGGCAGAATGCTACTGGCCGCTGCACACAACTGCCACTTGAGCGGATATCGTGGATGGGACTACGGTCCCCACTCACAGCAACCCAGCGGAAGAGCTGGCAACAGAGCAGAGTGCCGCGGACCTCTGCTCTCAACTAACAGAAGAGGGAGTTCCTGTGGTACTGGATGGGACTTCGGTCCTCACTGACACAACCCCAGAAAATGGTGTGACACTGGGACAGGAGGATGTCAGCCTTGCTTTGCAAGCACTGGGGGATTTTCACCTACCACAAGGGGATGGGACTTCAGTCTCCACTTGTATACCTCAGGGATGCTGGGCAGTCGGCTCAGATCCCCAACAGCATGACGGACTGAGCCCAGTCACCCTGTCTTCTCCCCAGCGGCGGGTATGTTCTCTGAAAGAGGCAGAGGTTGGCTGGGTAAGTAATGCTCTGTCTGGAGCAATTTATTTGGGGTACTGTGTGGATACCGGCATTAGAAGAATGGACCTATGGACTAACTTCGGAGTCAACCCGTCTGGGGTCACCTCCTTTGTTAGTCTCCTGCCGAAAGGGGAGATGTGTGACAGGAGGGTCACTTTGGACACAGGGTGAGCCAGGAAATAATGGGCATTAAGAAATATATCTTGGGCTACCTAAAATGGGTCTGTAATATTTATCCACCATATCCCCAAGGATATCTGTAAAGGACTATTTACTGTTTCTGAACTCAACAGGGTAATTGAGAGATACTGAGGTGTTCAGCCTCAATCACCTGTCTGCCTAGTGTAATGCTAATCCCAGCTTCTAAAAGCCCTGTTCATTGTTTGTGGTGATTTACATTCTATTGTCCATTGTGGTTTGGGGGAATTAAGCCTATAATTATAGGTTGTGGAACTAGCAGCAGACGGGTTAATTGAAGAGATGTTGATGAATAACCTGCATTCTTGTGTGTATTGGGTCTGTTATGTTGTGGGTGGAGCTGGACCATTGTTCATTTTAGGTTAATGCAGTATTGGATGGTTATAAAAGTTACAATGTTTTTCTCAATAAATTAATTTGATGCTAGGAAGATACAGAGTGCGTCTCGTTCTTCCAGAAGGATTATTCCTATGGGAAGTGGTGTTCTGGCTGTGGAGGATCGACAGGGAATTTGTGTCCAGGAGAGGGAAGCGATATAAACGGCGTTACCCCCTTTCGTATTTGGGGTGCCGTTACACAGATTGAAGAGCTTAAAAGTGCACAGAGTTCAGGAGTGTGTTACACAGAGTAAGCAGACTTCAGAAATGCACTACAGAGTTCATGAGTGTGCTATGTACAGATTGCAGGGCTCAGGAATGCATGTCTCACAGGACAGTTTACAACCCCATTTCCAATACAGAGGTTTTCTCCCACCCCCAAATCCTCTCTTCCCCACCTACAAAGTATCAGAGCGAGGGGCTGCCACAGAAGAGCAGCTACTTCTTACAGTTGTAGGGGCATTGGTGCTAAATGGGGGGGGGTGGCAATGTGCTAATTTCTAACCTGGGGAGAGTTGGAACATTGGTGCTAAGTGGGGGATATTGGGGATACATGGGAGGAGAGGAGAAACAGTTGGGATAAGTGGGAGGAGAGGGAGGAACATTTGGGATACGTGGCGAGACAGGAGGGACATTGGGAATAAGTGGGGGGAGAGGAGGGTCATTGGGGATATGTGGGAGGAGAGGGAGGGACATTTGGGATAAGTGGCGAGACAGGAGGGACATTGGGGGGGCCGGAGGGACAGTGGGGATAAGTGGGGGGACAGGAGGGACATTGGGGGGATAGGAAGGACATTTAGGATAAGTGGTAGGACAGTAGGAACATTGAGGGGACAGGTCGGACATTAGGCACAAGTGGGGGGAGAGGAGAAACATTTGAGATAAGTGGGAGGAGAGGGAGGGACAATGGGGATAAGTGGGAGAAGAGGGGGGACATTTGGGATAAGTGAGAGGAAAGGGGGGGACATTTGGGATAAGTGAGAGGAAAGGGGGGACATTTGGGATAAGTGGGAGGAGAGGGGGGACATTTGGGATAAGTGGGATAATGGGGATAAGCAGTGGCGTCTCCAGCTTTCATATTTAGGGGGGGCACATGGGGGGACAGGGACAAAAGTAGGGGGGCCAACTATAAAATGCAATTTTATATATATATATATATATATATATATATATATATATCCTGGGGCCCTTTACTACGATCCCACAACGGGACCTTTCACATGTTCTGCAGTGAGCTCCCTTCCTACTATACTGGGGCCCCCCAGGGTGGCAGAAAACAAGAGATATATCACCAGCACACCAAGAAAATATAAGGGTCCAAAGCAGTGGGAGAACTATCAGGGTTGCAAAGGTTGTCTTGCCACCGGGCCCTGGTGTTCTGCCACTGTGGGGTTCCCCAGCTGTCCTGTCCCTGTTATTGACAGCACTGGTCTGGCATCTGTCTCCTTGGCAGTGGCGGCAGTCTATTAGGACCTAGTGCTGGTGACATTATGGGTGCATGCAGGGGAAGGCCGGCACTATTGGTTATAGAGAGCCGAGCCCCCTAGCTGGTCACCTAGCAGCAGTAATGCTGTATAACCTTCTCTGTTGACATGCTGATCGGGATGTGATCCAGGTGATGCTCCCAGTCAGATATAATAAACACAGTAGTTATTAGCATCAAGAGTACAACCACATATATATATAATCAACCGTATGTTCAGCAGCAATGTGGGCTCTATGCCTGTAAAGTGTGGGCTTTGACCAATAAAATCACTGATATTTAACACTAGGATTTGACTAGGAGCATCACCTGGATTGCATCACGATCAGCATGTCAGAGAAGGCTCCACTGCTGCTAAGCAACCTGCAGGGAGCTCAACTGTCTACAACCAATAGAGATGGGCTCGGGTGTGTTTGAAATCCCACATGCCCGATCTCCCACCAGGAAGCCGACACTCCACAGTGCTAATCACAGTCGGTGATACATTTCCTGATCTGTGCAGCTGCGGACCGGGAAATGTCTCACTGCCTGTGATTAGCGCTGTGCGGTGTGGGCTTTCTGGCAGGCTCTGGCATGTGGAATTTTAAACATGCCTAGCCCATCTCTAACAACAAATTGTGCTGGCCCTCCTGTACATCAGCCCCATAAAGTAACCAGCACTGGGTTCCAATGTGCTACCGCCGCTGCCATGGAGGCAGAGACCAGCGCTGTGAATAGCCGGGACAGGACAGCAACTCTGGTTGTTCCAGCACTGGTCCACACTGGGAGGATTCGCCCATCCACCTATAATGTGTATATGGGGGAATTGGATAATTTCTTTTTTTTTTTCATTCAACCTAATCTCAGGCATCATTCACACACAGCCAGGAATGCTGCTGATTTTCATATTTCCCGCCCACACATCCCCTCTCTTCAGATACAGCACGCCAGGATAGTGTGGGCAAGACTGGAAGGAGGAGGAGGAGCTGTATTCCTCCCTGCTCGTATGTGAGGAGAGTGAGGGGGGGTGGCTGGACTCGCTGGGCTGTGAAAGAGTGTCATAGACTGACACTCGGCTCAGCTTGCAGTCACCACTCTCGGAATTTACAGGCTGGTTCTCCAGTCCAAAGAATGGGAGAAATCAGTCTGTTTTTTCAGTAACTGAGATGAAGGCTTGGGCCCCCCCCCCCACAGTGCTCGTGGAGTCCTTCCTGAAACTCGCTCTTCTCCGTGCCAATGAGGATGCAGGGGAAGGAGCAGATCGGGCGGCTGTGGTTGTGTGAGCGCTCCCATTATGCAGTGTCAGCGAGCAGAGGGAGGGGGGAGGAATCCCCTGCAGGAGCAGACTGGGGACACTCTCCCTCTCAGGAAAGACAATGTTACCCCAGCGGCAGCCCGAGCAAAATACAAAAATGCAAAAAAAAAAAATTTTTTTTTTGGGGGGTACATGGTGGGGCACAGCATAATGTTGGGGGGGCCAGGGCCCCCTCTGCCCCCCCCTAGGGACGCAATTGGGGATAAGTGGGGGGACTGGAGGAACATTGGGGGGCAGGACGGACATTGGGGATAAGTGGGAAAACAGGAGGGACATTGGGGGGATAGGAAGGACATTGAGGATAAGTGGTAGGACAGTAGGAACATTGAGGGGACATGTGGAACATTGGGAACAAGTGGGGGGGGAGGAGGAACATTTGGGATAAGTGGGAGGAGAGGGAGGGACATTTGGGATTAATGGCGAGACAGGAGGGACATTGAGGATAAGTGGGGGGAGAGGAGGGGCATTGGGGATAAGTTGGAGGAGAGGGAGCGACATTGGGGGGACAGGAGGGACATTGGGGAGACAGGAGGGACGTTGGGGATAATTGGGGGACAGGAGGAACATTAGGACAGGAGAAACTTTGGGGGGACAGGAGGGACATTGAGGATAAGTAGGAGGACCATTGTGGGAGCAGGAGAAACATTGGGAGGACAGGAGGGACATTGGGGATAAGTGGCGAGACAGGAGGGACATTGGGAACAAGTGGGGGGAGAGGAGAAACATTTGGGATAAGTGGGAGGAGAGGGAGGGACATTTGGGATTAATAGCAAGACAGGAGGGACATTGGGGATAAGTGGGGGGGAGAGGAGGGGCATTGGGGATAAGTGGGAGGAGAGGGGGGACATTGGGGGGACAGGAGGGACATTGGGGAGACAGGAGGGACATTGGGGATATTTGGGGGACAGGAGGAACATTAGGACAGGAGAAACTTTGGGGGGACAGGAGGGACATTGAGGATAAGTAGGAGGACCATTGTGGGAACAGGAGAAACATTGGGAGGATAGGAGGGACATTGGGGATAAGTGGGGGACAGGAGGAACATTGGGGGACAGAAGGGACATGGGGATAAGGAGGACAGGAGGAACATCAGGGGGACATTGAGGATATGTGGGGGGGCAGGAGGGACATTGAGGATAAGTGGGAGGACAGGGGGACATTGGGGGGACAGGAGGAACATTGGGGATATGTGGGGGGACAGGAGGGACATTGCTGATATGTGAGGGGACAGGAGGGACATTGAGGATAAGTGGGAGGACAGGGGGGACATTGGGGGGACAGGAGGGACATTGAGGATAAGTGGGAGGACAGGGGGGACATTGGGGGGACAGGAGGGACATTAAGGATAAGTGGGAGGACAGGGGGGACAGGAGGGACATTGGGGGGACAGGAGGAACATTGGGGGACAGGAGGGATATTGAGGCTATGTGGGGGGACAGGAGGGACATTGAGGATAAGTGGGAGGACAGGGCGGACATTGGGTGGACAGGAGGGAAATTGGGGATAAGTGGGGGACAGGAGGAACATTGGGGATATGTGGGGGGACAGGAGGGACATTGCGGATATGTGGGTGGGGGGACAGGAGGGACATTGCGGATATGTGGGGGGGACATTGAGGATAAGTGGGAGGACAGGGGGGACATTGAGGATAAGTGGGAGGACAGGGGGGCATTGGGGGGCCAGGGGGGACATTGTGGATAAGTGGGAGGACAGGGGGGACATTGGGGGGCCAGGGGGAACATTGGGGGGCCAGAAGGGACATTGAGGATAAGTGGGAGGATAGGGGGGACATTAGGGGGACAGGAGGGACATTGGGGATAAGTGGGGGGACAGGAGGAACATTTGGGGGACAGGAGGGATATTGAGGCTATGTGGGGGGACAGAGGGACATTGGGGATAAGTGGGGGGACAGGAGGGACATTGCGGATATGTGGGGGGACAGGAGGGACATTGAGGATAAGTGGGAGGACAGGGGGAACAGGAGGGACATTGAGGGTAAGTGGGAGGACAGGGGGGATATTGGGGGGACAGGAGGAACATTGGGGATATGTGGGATGACAGGAGGAACATTGGGGATATGTGGGGGGACAGGAGGAACATTGGGGGGACATGAGGGACATTGCGGATATGTGGGGTGACAGGAGGGACATTAAGGATAAGTGGGGGGACAGGAGGAACATTGGGGGGACAGGATGGACAATGCTGATATGTATGTGGGGGGACATGAGGAATATTGGGGATATGTGGGGGGACAGGAGGAACATTGGGGATATGTGGGGGGACAGGAGGAACATTGGGGGGGACAGGAGGGACATTGCGGATATGTGGGGTGACAGGAGGGACATTGAGGATAAGTGGGGGGACAGGAGGAACATTGGGGGAACAGGAGGGACACTGCGGGGGGACAGGAGGGACATTGCGGATATGTGGGAGGACAGGGGGGACATTGAGGATAAGTGGAGGGACAGGAGGAACATTGGGGGGACATGAGGGACATTGCGGATATGTGGGAGGACAGGGGGGACATTGAGGATAAGTGGGGGGACAGGAGGAACATTGGGGGGACAGGAGGGACATTGCGGATATGTGGGAGGACAGGGGAGACATTGGGGATAAGTGGGGGGACAGGAGCAACATTGGGGGATGCCGCTGTTGCCGCCGACCACCTGATGTTTAAAAAAAATTAATAGGGGGGATGCCACTGCTGCCGCCGACCACCTAATGTTAAAGAAAGGTCGATAAGCCAGGGGGAAGGGTGCCGCTGCTGCCGAACTCATTGAAAAAAGTTAATACTGTTGATCAGCGGGGGGGGGGGGGATTTAACATTTTAATAGGGAAGGCATGGCGAGCTTCCGCTTACCTCTTGACGATCCTCTCAGGCGGTACGTTTGACGGAGCTGCCGAATGCCAACGTCACTTCCTTTGAGTGACGTCGGAACTAGAACAGAAACCACCGCCCATGTCCTAGGGCGGTGAAAGTCTATGCAGTGTGCACCCGCCCGGCAAGTCCAACGCGCCGGAAGCTGTGGCGCGATCGACTGCGCCACAGAACGAGTTTTTGGCTGCAAATGAAGCGCCTCGTCTGCAATCTCGTCAATAGATGCGCCGTTTCCCATATTGCACAGCGCCCGGCGCCCGGTCACAGTGTCCATAGGGGGTGTCCTGGCGCCCCCTATGGACGGGTGCCACTGCAGATTTTTTTTGCCCTAAACCAGCGAACTGACGTTGCTTTTGTTGTCTTTTAATTCTCCCACAAGAGGAGAAAGGTGTTTCCAGATCAGTGTGATTTTGTTTTCTGCCGTCACCTTTTGTTTCTTAAAAGGAAAGGAAGAAAAGAGAAAGCATTTCATTACCAGAGGAAACTTTCTTTACTATGCTATTGAACTCTGGGGAGTTAGCTAAACAGGATAAGGTTGCTGAGAGCGCCGAGTTCAAAATGTTTTGTTGCTTCAGCCCCTGCTTAAAGGACATTTATGTGAGGCCTCTTACACTAGGTGGCAGTGGTTGTCAGCGTAGGGAAAGACTTTTCATGTGGATACATGATTATTTTTTTATTTTTTTTCATAGAAAATCTTAAAGAAGGAAAGCTCCATCTCCTCGGAGCTGCAGTTTTGCTTCTATGTAAATATGCCTGATTCTTTAAACTGTATTTTTCTATGCATACTTGTGTTTTCTTCTAAGTGTCAGATCTGCTGTCAAGACCATCGGAGAATGGGGTGGGATTAGACAGTTAGTGAAGGGTGGTAGTGTTTCATGTCAAATGTGTGATGTACAAATGTTTTATCTGAAATTCATGTAATTTTGTACTTTGTTCCCTTCCCTTTCCCCTCCCAGTTTTTTTTTGGTTCAGGTACCAAACCCTCAGGCTTGAGGGTTTAAATGTGTTTTCTTTCTCGTTCATCACGGGACACAGAGCGACATAGTCATTACTAATGGGTTATATAGATACCGTCAGGTGCTGGCACTGGCAACTTCCAAAACCGGAAGTACCCTCCCCTATATAAGCCCCTCCCATCCGGGAGCACCTCAGTTTTTTGCCAGTGTCTAAGGTGTTGGCCAAGAAGAAACATGTGTTTTTCACTGAGCTTGCGTACAGGTTCTTTTGGGCCTCAGTAAGCTATTCCGGATCCGACCAAAAAAGCTTCATAGCTAAACGGTCGGTACCCGGGCCTTGCAGAGAAGAGCAAGGTTTTGCCTGTAATGCTTCTCTTAGGAGAGCTGGACCCTGGGATCCAGAGCTCTGGTCATACCCACGACCAAGATGTTTTCTGTGCAGGGTGCTATACAGGTCCAGGGGAGTGGAATCCTTGGGAACCCAGTCCCTGAAGGTTTGATTACAATGCCTGCCGTGATAGGTGAAGTTTGGGCTTTTGTGGACCAAACAAAGTCCTGCAGCGGGGAACAGGTAAGTGGGGGCCCCCAGGAACTTGGTTCTATTGGGGGACCCCCAAGCCTAATTTGTCTTTCTGTCTGTTACCTAATGGTATTCCCGCAAAATTCTGTGCATGCCTGTAACTACTAAAAAAATGTAATAATTTTTAATGGTGGTCAAGAAAAAAAAAAAAAAATTTATATATATATTTAATATATTAGACTGCGGTACCTGTGTTTGTCCACTAGAGGCCGCTGTGGAATGTTTTCTTGTCATGTGGACTAGTTTCTTCTCAGCAGAGCAAGTCCAGGCAGATGGTGAATTCTCTCATGGGAAACTGCTTCCTCTGCCATGTTGCAATGCTCGTTCATCCCCCGGCCTGCGGCAAAGAGGGGCCCTGGCTCTTGTCCCTAGTTTCCATTTTTTCGAAATTAGCGCCAAAGGTGCACGTGGCCGCGCGCGTGCGCGTGCACGCGCCTCTATATATAGAGGTGAGCCGGAAAAGGGGGCGGAGCCTGGGGGATGACGCTCTGTGCGCGCCGCAGCGCTTCTGCGCATGTGCGGGCGTCCCAGCATGATAAAAATCACAATATTGTGTGGTGAGCTGGCTATGAAGTGCAGAGACAGAGCTGGCAACATTTAAAAAAGGGCATACAGCAAGCGGTTGATACAGGCATCCCCTAGAAAGGCACATTAGTAGACACCAACTGTTTCTTATAGCAGCATTTATGCTAGACTATTGTCAGTAACTGGTGTATTTCGGCTGGAATACCTCAGCTTTGTGGCTTAGGAATATGCCGTCTAAAAACTCTGGGACTAGAAATTCCAGGAGGAATAGGGGGTCTCCATCGGGCTCTGAGGATCTTGGGCATGCTTTGGCTGCACCAGTCTCCCCTGAAGAATCAGAGGTTAGTGACCGTAGAGCACCCTCAGGAGTACCTGGTACTGTGGCTGTCCTCAGTTCACCTGCTCCTGTGTATGTAACAGAGGAGGTTTTTTCCTCAGCTCTGGGAGGGCTGGAAGAGAGATTGTCAGCATTGATCGCGGCTTCCCTGTCACAGGAGAAAAGGGCCCGATCTCCGTCTCCTCCCTCAGAGTGCCTGTTAACAGAGCAACAGTCCCATACAGGGATCGACCTACCTGAAGGGGATCAGGATGAGGTCGATTCGGTTGTAGAGGAATCAACAGTGGAAGAGCCATTCTCAGCATCACATGCTGAAAGATTATGGGTTCAGTCCCTGACTAATATGGTCCGATCAGCATTTAAAATGCCACTTGCGGAGCCATCATCCACTTCTGTCTCCTCGTTGGGGTCGCTAAAAGCTCCCCAGACTGTTTGTTCCTTTCCGATCCATCCTTTACTGGAAGGGCTCATTTACCAGGATTGGGAGCATCCTGACAAAATATTTACTCCCCCTAAGAGATTTCCGGTGGTCTATCCCATGGAGGATAAGTTCATCAGAAAATGGAAGGTCCCTATAGTGGACGCAGCCATCTCTTGTGTGAATAAATCACTGACATGTCCGGTGGATAATGTCCAAATGTTCAAGGACCCAATAGATAAAAAATTGGAGTCCTTATTAAAATCTGCTTTTTCTACAGCAGGATTGGTAACACAACCAGCAGTGGCAGCTATTGGGGTCTGCCAAGCAGTGAAGGATCAGTTGAAACAGGTCTTAAGGGACTTGCCAGATCAGCAGGCTCTTGCCCTAGCTGATCTACCTAGAGCCTTATGCTTTGCGGTGGACGCCATAAAGGATTCAATCCATTAGGCCTCCCGCCTTACGCTGTCTGTAGTACATATGCGCAGGCTTCTATGGCTCAAAAACTGGTCTGCTGAAGCTCCCTGTAAAAAATTGCTGGTCAGCTTCCCATTTCATGGTGAGCGCTTATTTGGGGAAGACCTGGACAAGTATATCCAGAGAAATTCCAGCGGTAAAAGTACACTTTTGCCGGTTAAAAATAGAGTTAGAGGTCCCTCTTTTAAGAGGCCGGCTTCTCCAGTCCCTAGGGCATCGGCTGTGAAACAGTTCCGACGGCCTCCTCGGTCAAATCCCGGAGGTAAAAATCAGGGACAGTTGCAGGGTAACAAGAAGCCCTGGAGCAGGAGAGGTACAAAACCTCCCCCAAAGTCAAATGCATGAAGGGTTGCCCCCACTCAATCGGGTGGGGGGAAGACTTCAGTTGTTCACAGAGACCTGGCGGGACACGATCCGAGACAGATGGGTGCTCTCCGCAGTAAATCTGGGATACAAATTGGAGTTAAAAAACTCCCCTCCTTCCCGCTTTATAAGGTCAAACGTGCCAAGGGATCCCAGAAGAGAGGATCCCTCCTGTTGGCACTGGAACAATTATTGCTCCAAGCAGTAATTATAGAGGTTCCCCTGGAAGAATGGGGGTGCAGGTTTTACTCAAACCTCTTTACAGTTCCGAAGCCAAACGGGGACGTGAGGCCCATATTAAATCTAAAAGGGCTAAACAAATTCCTACATATCAGGACTTTCCGGATGGAGTCAATCCGATCGGTAGCCACTGCCCTACAAGGGGAGGAATGGTTAGCCTCGATCGACATCAAAGATGCTTATTTGCACATTCCCATCTTTCCAGCCCACCAAAAATGTCTACGCTTTGCGGTAGAAGGGCGCCATTTTCAGTTCAGAGCCTTACCCTTCGGTCTGGCCACAGCACCAAGAGTGTTCACAAAAATTCTGGCCCCATTATTGGCCAATCTAAGAACACGAGGTGTAACGATAATGGCATATCTAGACGACTTGTTGCTGATAGACCACTCAGTGGAAAAACTAGAAGTGGTTGTTCACGAGACAATCAAGTATCTGGAATATCACGGTTGGATTATCAACCGAGACAAGTCAGCCCTAAAACCAGTCAAAAGTCTGGAATACTTGGGGCTAAGGCTGGATTCAGACCAGAGAAAAATTTTCTTGCCTCAAGAAAAGGGGTTGTCTTTGAGAGATTTGATCCACTTAGTGGGTTCAAAAAGACAGCCATCCATACGCCTGTGCATGAGGCTGCTGGGAAAAATGGTGGCATCATTCGAAGCAGTACCCTACGGTCAATTCCATTCAAGGAAGTTGCAAAGGGCCATACTGTCAGCCTGGAACAAAAAAGTTCAGGCTCTGGACTTACCAATGTCCTTGTCCCCTTCCGTTCGCAAGAGCCTCCGCTGGTGGTTGGTTCCCCAGAATCTGGAAAAAGGGAAATCCTTCAGTCCGATTTCCTGGAAGGTGGTCACTACAGATGTCAGCCTTATAGGCTGGGGAGCAGTACTGGAGCAATGGTCTCTCCAGGGCAGATGGTCGGATGCGGAAAAGGCCCTGCCCATCAATCTCTTAGAGATACGAGCAGCCCGGTATGCCCTAGTAGCATGGACATCCAAACTCCAAGGGTCCCCTGTCAGAATTCAATCAGACAATGCCACAGCAGTGGCATATATCAATCGTCAGGGGGGCACCAGGAGTCGTGCAGCCCAAAGGGAAGTAAATTACATCCTGAGATGGGCAGAAAGATATGTCCCAGCCATATCTGCGGTATTCATTCCAGGGGTGGAGAATTGGAAGGCGGACTTTCTAAGTCGCCAACAATTATGCCCAGAGGAATGGTCCCTTCATCCCGAGGTTTTCCGGACAATATGTCAGAGGTGGGGAACACCGGATGTAGATCTGCTAGCATCCAGATTCAACACAAAAGTGGACAGGTTTGTCTCTTGGACAAGGGATCCCCTAGCTTGCGGCTCGGATGCCCTAGTGTTCCCTTGGGATCAGTTCAAGCTGATATATGCATTTCCACCGCCACAATTGTTACCTCGATTACTCCGCAGAATCAGGGTAGAAAAGAAACCAGTGATTCTGGTGGCTCCAGCGTGGCCCCGAAGAGCATGGTACGCGGAGATTGTAAAAATGTCTGTGGGGAGTCCTTGGACCCTCCCACATCGTCCGGACCTGCTTTCGCAAGGACCGATATACCACCCTTCCTTACCAGCCCTAGGTTTGACGGCCTGGCTATTGAAGCCCACATTCTAAAAAAGAGAGGGCTCTCTAATGCTGTGGTATCTACCATGATCAATGCCAGGAAGCCGGTATCCAGGCAGATCTACTTTAGAATATGGAAGGCATACATCGCCTGGTGTGAGGCCAAGAAATGGCATCCACGTAAATACGTAATAGGATTCTGGACTTCCTACAATGGGCTGTAGATAGGAAGCTTGCCTTGAGTACTATCAAGGGTCAGATTTCGGCCTTGTCAATATTTTTTCAAAGGCCCTTGGCTTCGCATTCACTAGTCAAAGCCTTTATACAAGGAGTGATGCGTATTAGTCCTCCGGTTAATATTCCCATATGTCCATGGGATCTAAACTTGGTTCTGTCGGTTTTACAGAAACAACCATTTGAACCATTACAGCATATTTCCTTGGTGCTTCTCACCAGGAAATTGATTTTTCTAGTAGCCATTTGTTCGGCTAAAAGAGTGTCGGAATTAGCAGCTATGTCCTGTAAAGAGCCATATCTGGTTATCCATAAGGACAGAGTAGTATTACGTCCTCAGCCAGCCTTTCTTCCTAAGGTGGTATCGAGGTTTCATTTGAACCAAGATGTGGTTCTTCCTTCTTTTTCCCCCAAACCTACTTCGGTAGAGGAAAAGTTATTGCATTCTTTGGATGTAGTAAGAGCAGTTAAAGCTTATCTAAAAGCCACTGCTCAGATTCGCAGAACGGATACCTTGTTTATTCTGCCGGAAGCCCCCAGAAAGGGTCAGGCAGCGTCAAAATCTACTTTAGCCAAGTGGATTCGACAGGTCATAATACAAGCCTATGGCTTGAGAAGGAGACCGCCTCCGTTCAAAGTTAGAGCGCACTCCACGAGAGCAGCTGGAACTTCATGGGCAGTGCATCACCAGGCCTCCCTGGCTCAAATCTGTAAGGCCGCAACATGGTCTTCAGTACACACGTTTACTAGGTTCTACCAGGTGGACATTAGAAGTCAGGAGGATGTCGCCTTTGGGCGCAGTGTGTTGCAGGCCGCAAAAGATCCTCATGTCTGATAGCGCTCAGCTTATATATGGTGTATCCCCCCCCTCATTTGGCATTGCTTTAGGACATCCCATTAGTAATGACTATGTCGCTCTGTGTCCCGTGATGTACGAGAAAGAAAATAGGATTTTTATAACAGCTTACCTGTAAAATCCTTTTCTTGGAGTACATCACGGGACACAGAGCTCCCGCCCCTCTTTGGGGACACTTATTGCTTTGCTACAAAACTGAGGTGCTCCCGGATGGGAGGGGCTTATATAGGGGAGGGTACTTCCGGTTTTGGAAGTTGCCAGTGCCAGCACCTGACGGTATCTATATAACCCATTAGTAATGACTATGTCGCTCTGTGTCCCGTGATGTACTCCAAGAAAAGGATTTTACAGGTAAGCTGTTATAAAAATCCTATTTTCTCAGACACTGAGGACAGTGTCTTTTTGTAGAGGGGGGTGTATGTAGCTCCCTGCCCACGATGATTGGGGCGCTATTGTAAATTTAGGGGGTGTGTAAGCCAATAGTTGGGCTCAGACTTATGTTATTATATCTAAATTGCCTCTGTTCTGGCTATGTTTGTGCCTGATAGTGTTTTCCCTTGTTGTCTGAAGGTGGGGGTACCACCTCAGGTCCAAGTTGGAACGCAGGCAGACCATGGTGTATTGGGTGTCCCTTCTTGGCAGCGGTTCAGTGGGAGTGGTTCCCCACTGTGCATCGCAAGGTATGTGTGTGTGTTCTCGGTCCGGGCCACGTTGGCCCGAGGCTACATCTGTAGCGAGTAGGCCCCGTTATGCTGACTGGGGCCTACAATCCTAAAGGGAATCCCAAGCTGTCCACCAAGAGGGAGGAAGCTGCTTAACGAAGGAAACCGGGGGAGGACCTGCCCTGGAGGAGACCAGCAAAGTGCTAATGTCTCGGGAGAGGCCTAGTGACCTTGTTAAGAGGGGATCCACTACTTTAAAAGCCCAGCAGTGTGCCGGATCGGCTTAAAGGTTCTTTTACTGCACGGCTGGAAGTTCAGGACTGAAATCCTGTGGCAGAGGATTCCTGGCTATCCATATTTGTTCTCAAACAGTCTGTGGCAGAGACTGTTCTCATACTGGTTCGTGCATCATCCTGGCTGCTAGCCCAGGTGAGAGGGGTCTATCCGGGTGAGCAATACCCACTCAAAAGTGAGAGTGGTGAAGGACTTTAGACATTTTTGTGTGTTCTGCAACGTGTACCTGAACCTTCCCCTCTCTTCTCATACCTTCTACTTTCTCCACAAGTTAATGCAGCAAAAATAAAACCCAACAGTTGAAGGTTTTACATCTTGTGTGGACATTGCAATTTCTACAGACTTCCTTCCCCTGACAATGAACTTAGAGGCAACGTGCAAATCCCAAATCTAAACCAGCAGCTCCTACAAAGATGGCCCCCACTTACCCAGATTCCCACCATACATGCGCGAGACCTATGATGTCATCATAGACAGCAGTTCCAGCGCAGTGAAACCCTCTTGTGCGGGAACACACCATGATACAATGGGGCAGGCACCAGGGAGCCACTGCCGAGAGGAGAGGGATGCAAAGAGGGACCAAGGTGTTGGAACAGAACTTATAGTCCTTAAGTCATGGACCCAGACCAGCATTCCGAGTTACGAAAGCATCTCTGGGCAATGAAGGCTGACCACCGAGCCCACTCTTAAAGGGACAGCACGCAACCAACCAAATACTCTACAGTGGAGTTACAATTTTAATGAAATGTGTTCAAACCTCAAAATAAACAATGGCATAATATGATATACTGATTATACAATATAACACAATTAGGCATCAGCCTACAATTAGTTGACACATAATATATTAGTCAATACATAAACCACCAGCAAAACAAAAACAGGACAGACACCAATTAATGACCTTATTCAATAAACGGTTTATAACTAGTAGTACATCCAGGAGGTGAGGTGGCATGCAATTGCACAATCTACCTCATCTCAACCTGCAACAATCGTTTGTTCCAATCACCACCACAAGGATTTATGTACCCTCTTGAGTACAATAAATTACACACAGGGTATAGCGTATTTACAGTATGTTGGAAGGCCACGTGTCTGCCAGCTGGGGAGCTTAAACTGTCCACCCTCATCGCATACACATGGTAGCATATTCACATCCAGAATTCTCAAATCGTTTTACCTACAGAAACAGAAACAGCCACATTCACATCAAAACCGATAGGTGACCCCAGATGGTTTTGCCATTTACAAAATTTCTCAGCCTGAATAAGTGATTGTCAGGAAGAATGTCATGCCTGCTCAATAAGTTGACAATAGGCACATCCACCACATGTATAAGTATCCCTTGTGGTGGAAGGATCTCCCTTCTTATTGCCTTAATAAAAGCTATGTACAAGAAAGTCTTTTAGAGATGTGGCTTATTTGAATGTAATTTGTCGGGTCTTGGCAACAAACATACCCACAGTTGGGTCATCTGTAAGGACATACCAATATTTTTTAAAATACTGTAAATTTGATCTTTTTGCTTAGTGTATCCCATGATCACCCAGGTGGTATTTTGACTGTCACTACATCTCTGCTGGTGTAATATATATTTTTTTTTAAATAACAAACATGTCAAACATACCTCCACTGTGCAGTTCGTTTTCCACAGAGTGGCCCCGGTCCTCCTCTTCTGGGGTCCCATGCGGCGCATTGTAGCTCCTCCACGCATCGAGTGCCCATGTTGGAGAAGGCTCTCCTAAGGTGTACAACCATGCCGGCACGCTCCCGAGTCCTGCTTCTGTGTTCATTCACACAGAATGCAGGACTCGGCCCCGCCTCCCTGCTCCCGCGTCATTGGATTTGATTGACAGCAGCGGGAGGCAGTGGCTGCGCTGCTATCAATCTATCCAATAAAGAGACAATGGGCAGAGAGGTAGAGCGCGTATCCGCCATGGGAACGAACGGGCTCAGGTGAGTAAAATGACAGGGCTGGGGGGCTGGTCAGTGTCAGAAGTTTTTTCACCTTAAGGCATCGAATGCCTTAAGGTGCAAAAACACGAGGGTTTACAACCCCTTTAAGGCACATGGCTTGCTCTGGAAGCAAACCTGATTGGAGAATTTTCTGTGAACCTGCAAGTACTGGCTGTATGGGATTTACTTTATTAGGGGAGCTGGGTGTGAACTCCTGGCATGAACAATGGTTTTTTCCCTAAAGTCCTTTTGCAGTACAGACCACATGTAAGTTCACCATTGTTTAGGATTGACACCTCCACATCATGAAAACAAACTACTTTTCAGTTATAAGTTAGTGAACTTGAGGTTGAAATCATTCTTATTCAACTCAGTTAAGAATTGTTGTGGTGATAACATTTATGGTGGCTTTTTGTTATGCCCCTCCCCTCTGCTGTTTTTCCCTCTTTCCCACACTCCCCCCTCCACATTCCTGCAACTCTCTATATGTAATGTTGGGTTCCCTCCACTTGTATCTGCTATTAGACTGCTGGTATGTTTACCCATCCTGTTTATAGAACCAGATTATGTGTCTTTATGGACTATTTTGGTATCTCTTTTGGGAATGCATGTGTAGCGCCCCCCCCCCAATATTTGGGGGTGCTATGTGGAAATTTAGGGGTAGTCTGAGCCAGTAGTTGGGCTCAGACCAATCACTAATTCATTATTGCTTCTACTCTGGCTGTGATACTGCCTGGCTGTAGTGTTCTCTGTTGCCTGTAGGTGGCACTGTCACCGCTGGCATAGGTTGAACTACAGGGGGTATCGCAGCACCTTGGGTTTCCTCTCTCAGCAGCCGTGCAGTGGGTGTGGTCAACCAACTGTGCATGCTGGGAGAGGGTACATAAGGAGCAGACGCCATTAGGCGTGGGGCGTTCCAGGGGACCTTCGGTCCTGTAAGTGTGCCTTGTGGCCTGTATGGCACGAGGTGCGCGAGTGTGTTTGGGCCTCAGGCACCTTCAGCCCGAGGTTTCGATGCTGCAATATAGGCCCGGCTCTGCTGGCAGGGTCCTACACCTCAGAGAAAAATCCCAGGCTGCCCACTTGTAGGGAGCCCACCTTTAGGAAAGGAGTCTAGGGGAGGATCAGTCCCAGAGGAGATTAGCGACGGTACTGCTGTCTCAGGAAGAGGCCTGGAAACTCGCCTAAAGAGGGATTCATTGTCTCTATTATACGTGTTCCATCCCGGCTGCTAAGACCGCTCTTAAAGGGACTACCTGGGTGAGCAATACCCACTCAGGCTTGAGTGGCGGCAAAAGACTGATGCCTCGTACACACGGCCGAGATTCTCGTCGAAAAAAACATGTCGTTTTTTTCAACGAGATTCTTGGACAAGAAACTTGTCCCGGCCGAGTGTACACACGCTCCTTTCAAAGAACCCGCGGTTCTTTGAATGGAGCGAACGCGGTGACGTCATCGAATACGACGAGCATGCGCTCGTCACATTCGATGCCATCGCCGCCATCTTTGTTCACCCTACCTATGCCTAGGAAGATACCGCGCATGCGTCAAAGTCATTTCGAGCATGCGCGGGCTTCCCGGCGAAAAGGTAAGTGTACACACACACAATTTTCTCGTCGAGAAACAGGCTGACGAGAATCTCGACGAGAAAATAGAGAGCAGGTTCTCTATTTTCTCTTCAAGATTCTTGTCGCTTTTCTTGACGAGAAACCATACACACGAACGAATTTCTCGGCAAGAAATCTCTGCCAGCTAGTTTCTTGCTGGTTTTTGCCGAGAAACTCGTTCGTGTGTACGAGGCTTTACACTGAGCTCTAAGTTTTGCGTGCCTGAACCTTCCCCTATTTTCTCAACTTTCTACACTCTCTCTTCAAGTTTACCTCAAGTATAAAGAATAAAACCCTGTTGATTGGGTTTTACTCCTGTGTGGACATTGGCCTTATTCTGAAAGATTTCTGCCTAGACAATGGAGAGAAGGGATCCACTCTAGAGAGGTAATTGCTGCAAGACCCAACAATAACACCGCTCGCTCCTCTCTATACACAGGGAGGGGATACCGGGCAAGTAGCAGGTGTGCCCCGCTATTGGCGGAGAAAATTGGGGTCTGTGTGCTACACATGTGTTTGCATTATTTTCCTACTTCTTGTAAAACTGAAAATAAAGATTTAAATAATCCCACACAACAAAAACATCATCTATATAGACATGCCAGGCTATTATATGACTGGTGTTCATATTCAAATTGTCAAGAGCACTCCCCCCAATGCAACAACCTGTACCTGGAAGAAGTGGGTACCACCCAAACTAAACACATTGGGGTTTATTTACTAAAGCTAGAGAGTGCAAAACTAGTCACACTTCTGCAGAGAAAGCAATCAGCTTCCAAGTTTTATTGCCAAAGCTTAATTGAACAAGCTGAAGTTAGAAGATGATTGATTTCTCTGCAGAAGTGTGACTAATTTTGCACTCTCTAGCTTTAGTAAATAAACCCCATTGTGTCAGAGAAAAAACTAAAAAATATTCGAAATAAACCAATTATAGGTCTGTTTCTCCTCTGCCTTCCTCCACCTGCAGCAGGGCACACCTGCTACTTGCCCGGTATCCCATCCCTGTGTATAGAGAGGAGCGAGCGGTGTTATTGTTTGGATCTTGCAGCAAATACCTCTCTTGAGTGGATCCTCTCTCTCCGTTGTCTAGGTAGAAGTTCCTCAGAATAAGGCCAATGTCCACACAGGAGTAAAACCCAAGCAGCAAGGTTTTATTCTTTTGTAATTTCAGTGAACTTGAATAGGGAGTAGGAAGATGAGAGAAGTAAGGGAAAGAAAAGGTTCAGGCACGCAACACCTAGAGCACAGTGTAAGTCTTTCGTCGCCACTCAAGCCTGAGTGGGTATTGCTCACCCAGGTAGTCCCTTTGAGAGCGGTCCTAGCAACTGGGATGGAGCATGGATAATCAAGACAGTGGATCCCTCTTTAGGCGAGTTTCCAGGCCTCTTCCGAGACCGCAGTACCGTCGCTAATCTCCTCAGGGACTGATCCTCCCCTGGTCCCCTTTCCTAAAGGTGGGCTCCCTACAGATGGGCAGCCTGGGATCCTTCTTTGAAGTGTAGGCCCCTGCCAGCAAAGCTGGGCCTACCATGCAGCAACGCAGCCTCGGGCTGAAGGTGCCCGGGGCCCAAACACACTCGCGCACCTTGTGCCATACGGGCCACAAGGCACACATACAGGACCAAAGGGTCCCCTGGAACGCCCCAAAGCCAATGGCGTCTGCCCCTTATGTACCCTCTCCCAGCATGCACAGTGGGCCAACCACGTCCACCGCACGGCTGCCGAGAGAGAACACCCAAGGTGCTGCGATACCCCTCTTGGTTCACCTATGCCGGTGGTGAGAGTGCCACCTACAGGCAACAGGGAACACTACTGCCAGGCAGTTTCACACCCAGAGCAGAAGCAATAATGAACCATCAATTGGTCTGAGCCTGACTACTGGCTCAGACTATCCCCAAATTTCCACATAGCGCCCCCAAATATTGGGGGGGTGCTACAGGTCCATTGGTCCTGACTTCTTTGTCAGCGTACGGATTGGATGGCTTTAAGGCCTTTATCATGAGGTATACTGCCATGGGCGTCTGCTCTATAGAGCATGGGGGGGACGATTGCCCCCCCCTGGAATCCAGTGCTGTGTTTTGGCCTGGGCCGGGGGGGCGGCAAAGAAGCCCCCCCACGAAAATGGCACCCGCACCCTTCTCCCGACTCCCGCACGCAGGGCCACCATCAGGGGAGTAAAGCCTAGCAGTGCAGTGGTTTGCGGGTGTGGGGGGCCAGGAAGCAGTTTAAGTATGAGCCATAAAGCCGCCCCCCCCCTCCTACAGCCGTGATTCTATGATTGGCCCTCTGCTGTGGCCGATCATGGGGAGGAAAACAGCGGGCAGGAAGCGGGGCGGCGGCACGGCAAATTCAATTAGAGCTGCTCTCTCTCTCTCTTCGGCTGACAGAAAGGAGGAGGGGGCGATTCATGATTGCAAATGTATTGGCTCAAAAGAGTGGCATTAAAAGAAAGAAGCTAATGCTATGATCAAGGTTCTTGCCCAAACGTGTTAGCTTCTTTCTTTTGATGCCACTATTTTGTAGCCAATACATTTACAATAACAAATTACAGAGTTGCCGGTTCCATATTTTTGTTTAACCTGTCTGTGATGTGGGAGGACACATTGAGCCTAGGCACCTGTCTGTGGATCTTACATCAAGTCTACAGAGTTCCCCATAGTGAGCACTGCACCTGTGCTTTCATTCATCAGACCGCATTATTGTCACAAATAATTAAAAAGTATGTCTTACAAAAAAAATAAAAAATCATCACATCTATGCAATACAAGCACACCTCCTTATGTTCCAAAACCCCAAAAATGCTGCAAATACAGAGATATACCTGTTGATTCACCTGAAAGCCAGCAAATTCCTAACCTCACACAGTGACCCAGCAACTCTGCCTGTACTATACAGAATTCCCAAGCTGTGCTTCCAGTCCTTCTCAACTCCCCTCCATAGACCAAAGAACCTGGACAAAATGGGGTTCAGACCGCCAGACTTGGGGGTGGTAACAGTGTGACTTTCTTTTGCAACTCCAGATGGCAGCTGATGTCTGCTACCATCTAGAACTGCAATGTACAATATTTTTTGCTACTCTTTTTAAAAAAATGCACTGATTGCATACAATTTGAGTGTTTAGGTTTGACCTCATGTTATATGGTTTTTGTAAATCTAAAGGAAAATTGTACCAGTTAATTGTATAATGTGTAGCCAGCTTTAGACTGTGGCCTAACTAAGCTGTTTATATGCTGTCCGACCACTGAACAAAATAATATATTTTCTTTGAAAGATAAAACCGGATTTAACTATTTCTATTTGCTGCCTCAGTGCTCTTATGCAGTCAAGTTAGCCAAGTTCTACCAAATACCTAAAGTCTATATTTCAAATTTGGGGGGGATTATTTTGGTATTGTGTTTTTTTTTATGTAATCTGTTTTGGCGGTTTATTAAGACAATGAAGTGTGGTACTGCAAAAAAAAAAAAAAACCCTTAGAAATGACACTACTAAACTGTTGTGGCAATGGCCAATTTGTACATAGCTGAGGGCTTTAGCTTTTTAACAGTAATCTTACCAACAAGTTTTAGATCTAAATTTTTTATTTTTACACTTTTTTTATTTTGGTTATGACTGTTATTGCTGTCACAAGGAATGTGACAGGTACTCTTTATGGAGGGATCGGGGGTCTAAAATGCACTTGAAAGTATTAAAAATGTCAAGATAGGTGTTTTTGAATACTTTCTATTTTTTAAAACAGGTGCCTTTAAGATGCCAGTAATCCGGGAAGTGATGACATTGCTTCCGGGTTACTCGTAGGGATCGACCGATTATCGGTAAGGCCGATTATTGCAGGTCGATATCAGCATTTTCCGAAAAACCTGTATCGGTCACAAACTAGACCAATATTACCGATATTGCTTCAAGGGGATGTCCCCCCGCTGCTTGTTATTACAATAAAACTGACTGTCCGCTCTTAAGAATGATACCGGGGTGATGCTTGCAGCTGCATGCATCACCTGTTAAAACCCCTTGAAGCAATATCGGTAATATTGGTCTAGTTTGCGACCGATACCGATCTTTTGGAAAATGCTGATATCGGCCTGCGATAATCGGCCCCCAACATGTTTCACTCCACCCACTGGAGCTTACTCATGGGGATGGATGGCCATCCCCATGAGTAAGCTCCAGTGGGCAGAGAGAAATGTGTTGGGGGCGTGGCCTGGCAGGTGTCCAGGCTGAGACTGACACTTGTCTATACACAGCAGGTCTTGTTCTGATGTGTGGCTCCTGGGATCTTCTGCTCTAATCTGTCACTATCACTGTCACATTAAATTAAAATTTTAGCAATATTGATAATCAATTTTGGCCAATTTCAAGGCTAGTAGGCAAGGGATTTTCAGGAAAGGGCACAGAGATCTGGGCTCTGCCATGGGGGACATTTAACAAAGCAAAACTATTTTTTAAATACTTTACAGCGGGTCTTTTTTAATGTCTGGAGCATGGGCAGGCTCCTTCCCAGCCAGCACTTACAGCAGCAGGCACAGGACTACACTTCCTAGCAGCCTGAGCGGCTCACATTTATACCATGGGTGACAGTGATGGTGAATGTTGGCATCTGATTGGTTGATTTAGAAATTCACAAAACATGCATTTTTATAAAGCAGTGAATCTGACATTCATCAAATATTCACTGCATGTGAAACTTCCGGTTGCACATGTTTTAAATGACAGTTATTGATTTACCACCAGAGAATGTTTGAGGAAGTAACATTCACTACTTTGCAAATAACCCCAAAATGGGCATATTTATAAAGAAGCATGCACCAGGAAGAATGTTTGGTGTATATCAAATTATTCAATGCTTTTTAAATGTACCATCGTTTTTTTTTTTTATATACATTTTTTATATTCATTTTTTTGTTTGTTATGTTCAAAACTAAAAATGAAACTTTCCCATTTTATTTTACTTTTAGACAAGAGATGATGCAGTCAAGTCTATTCTTACCCCATTTGCTTTGCTAGTTACAACTTTGATCTTAAAAAGCTATAATTTCATCTGTTATGTAGAACACACAGATAACTGAAATGAGGAAGGGACAATCCCCACTCCATCTCTTTGATCTTTGGCTCCATACAAGTTTTTATTTAGGCACAGACAGTCTGGTATTGAGCAGCACTTGCTGTATCATGGAAGAACTATATATTGAGTGTAATTTGTAAAATAAGAATTTCTAAAAGGGTATAAACTTATTAATGTAAAGAACCATTTTAGAAACATACAAAAATAAAAAGAAGTAGAATTGACAGAAACATTTTGGTTTCCCTTTAAAAAGTAGATCAATTGTTCTAAACTAATTTTATGATGTTCTTATAGTTATCACACTTATTTTTATATTATTATAAATATATATGCATATTTGCATGCTATATAAACATTTTATTTTTTATAGAGACTTTATTTATTCATATTTGAACATATCAAACATTGGACAAGATTAAGCATAACTGAGCTGCACACCAAAGCACTAGGAACTGCATACAACAAATTCCGAGTGAAAACAAAAATATCATCTGATAACACTTCAATATCACGTGTTAATTCATAGCATTTACAATAGTTATAAAAAGTACATAAATTTACCTTTATATTTGTTTAACAGAGGAACATTTTTTTATTTATCTTCAATATTTATACTGTGATTATACTGTATGAATATATTTATTCTGAAATGTATTTTACACATATGTACCAATCTCTTATATTACATTAGACTTTATCATGACCCTATTTGCACCACTGGACCTTAAAGGTAGATGAACTTTGGTATCTTGAAATGACTAGCTGAAAGAACTGAAACCAACAGCACCCTGTACAAGTTTCTGGTGGACAGTGTAGTAAAGCTTCACTCTTGCAGAACTATGACCACCACTTCAATCCAAAACTTCCAGTTATGTAAGATAGATTGACACTCTTTGCATGCTTTGGTTCCTCTCACTGACCCCTACATAGCACTGAAGTAATGTTGACAAGAGAAACCACAATGCACAGCATGACATTTTTAGATGTTTTGGATAGCGGGATCCATACTGCGTGCTGTCGGGCCTCCCATTGACCCCTTCTGACTGTGCCCTGTAGTGACATCGGAGTTAGCAGGAGGAACCACAGCATGCATAGGTGGACATGCTACCCAACACAGCCAGAAGTGTTACATACAGCAGTAGCTGTAGCTCTGCAACAAAGCATAGACTGGTGTCACCATCCCCTGGAAAAGGTAGATATTGAGTTTCCTCTTTACTGCATGCTGCTGGTCTGGAGTCTTTCAGCTAATACCAAAGTTACTTTAGGCCCCAGTTCTCCCAAAATGTGCAGCACGTTCACAATCAAAACTGCTAGCTCTACTTTGCTAGCCCTGCTACAGAAGAAAACTTTGAAAGTTTTGTAAATAACTATGTGATTTTTTCACTTATGTTTTTTTGCTGATGAAAGAATAAAGTTTGAAATACCCACTCTGTGGGTGATGATGACTTCTCTTAACCTAGACACAGGTCAGTCATGCGTGACCATATTTCTAAGTCCAAGCTCAATTGACCTTTGGTGCACTGAAGTATCCATGACTATGCATCCATTACATATCTAACAGCAGTTCAAAAAAATCTTTGCCTAAAAATATTACTACAGTTGGTTACACAGCAGATGTTATCTGCGTTAGTCCTAGTTCATGAGTTGTACCACTTCCTTGTGGTGTGTAGGAAGTCATTTCCACTGCTAGTCATACTGGCTTGCTAGTCCGGTCACCTTCCCTTGTGTAAGCTGGATCATGTACTGTGTTCCCAACTTTACTGTTTCCTTGGCGATCCAACCGAAGTTTTGATGGAAAGCAGAAGTCTTTAAAACACCTTTTAAAATTTTCATCCAAGAATGCATACAAGATTGGATTTAAACTGCTGTTAGTATAACCCAATGCAATGCAAAAATAATAGATTGAGCTTACTGCTATACCCGGTGGGACATCCACAAGGGTTTCAACAAGCACAAAAATATGAATGGGGGTCCAGCATATAATAAACACTGCAACAACAACCAGCACCAATCTTGTTATGCGTCGGAGATTTCTGTCTTTTTCACGAGATCCAGATAAGAGACGTACACTTTTCAGCCGCAGGATCATTAAAGTGTAGCAAATCGTTATAATAAATACAGGAATGACGAATGCAAAGACGAAAACACAAATTTTCATTACTGTGTCCCAATACCAGTAGGGCGATGGAAATTGAAGGGCACATTCTGTGACACCTAAAGCAAAAAAAAAAAAAAGGAAAATGTATTATTTTTCAAAACAAAGCAATTGTATTTTCTTAATTGAATAAAATTGATGAGTTTGATTTTATGAGCAGCCTTTGGGAAGAGGATAAACTCAAGCTAACACTGGCCAATATTTCCAGAAGGTATAAACTTTTACAAATCATTTTTTTTTCCTGAAGTTTGTATTATTTATAGTACACACTTGTCTGTTTTTCTTTCAGTTGTCTTCCTGTGTAAACTTTATAAATGTCCATAAATATGTTTGCAACTTTTTTTTCTACAACGAAAACTTGTCTTGTGCAATGGATACATGCCAAGGACATGCAGTCATGGGAGGCAGGTGAGGCAGGGCCTCACCTGCCATGAACATAAAAAAACAAAAAACAAATAGAGCTTTGAGGGTCGTAGCTCTGCGACCTGGGATCACAGATACCCCAAATCTAGGGGGGTGTAGCCTAAGTCCTGCCCTACCACTGGAAAAGTGGTTGGGGCTCCTATGACCTATGGTTCCAGAGATATGGGGCTCATTGCATAGCCTGACAGAGGCTAAATACAGAGTGGCTACTTTAACCACTTAAGGACCGAGCCTCTTTCTGAGCTTTGGTGTTTACGAGTTAAAAACAGTTTTTTTTTGCTAGAAAATTACTTAGAACCCCAAACATTATATATTTTTTTCCAACACCCTAGAGAATAAAATGGTGGTCGTTGCAATACTTTTTGTCATACCGTATTTGCGCAGCGGTCTTATGCCGCGTACACACGACCGTTTTTAATGTCATTGAAAAAAAATGCATTTTTCTCCATTATCTCCAATGCTAGTTTTACCCAAACGAGCGCTCCCGTCTCATACTTGATTCTGAGCATGCGCATTTTTTTTCACGTCGTTAAAGCTCACACACGGGGGCGTTTTTCATGACGAGAAAAACGACGATGTAAAAAATGACGTGAAAAATTAGAGCATGTTCCAATTTTTTCATGGCCGTTTTTCATGTCGTGAAAAATGCTCTGAAGCCCACACACGATCATTTTTAATGACCATTTAAAAAAATTTAATTTTTCTCGTCATTAAAAACGGTCGTGTGTACACGGCATTACAAGCGTACTTTTTTGGAACAAAATAAATTTTTAAATCTTACGCCGAGTAAATTGATACCCAACATGTCACGCTTCAAAGTTGCGCCCACTCGTGGAATGGCGACAAACTTTTACCCTTAAAAATCTCCATAGGCGACATTTAAAAAATTCTACAGGTTGCATGTTTTGTGTTACAGAGGAAGTCTAGTGCTAGAATTATTGCTCTCACTCTAACAATCGCGGCGATACCTCACATGTGTGGTTTGAACACCGTTTTCATATGCGGGCGCTGCTCATGTATGCGTTCGCTTCCGTGCGCGAGCTCGTCGGGACGGGGCGCTTAAAAAAAAGTATTTATTTTTTCTTATTTATTTTAGTTTTTATTTTGACACTGTTTTTTTTTTTTTTCATTTGGTCACTTTTATTCCTATTACAAGGAAGGTCAAAAAGACCTCAGATCTCATATTTAGACTAAAATGCAATAACATTTTTTTTATGTCATAAAAAAAATGTCCTTTTAAGAGCATTGGGCGGAAGTGATGTTTTGATGTCGCTTCTGCCTGCAGTGATATGGACACGGGTGGGGGCCATCTTCCCCTCACTAATCTCGATACCCAGGCAGGGACAGGACCAGATCGCCTCCGCCGCTGCATGACGGCTCCGGTAAGCGGCGGAGGGCACTGGAGAGCAGCGTGAGGGGGGCCCTTTCCCACCGCCGATAAAAGTGATCTCGCTGTGTATCCGCCGCAGAGACCGCTTCTATCTAAAAGAGGACCGTCCGCTGAAAAAGAGGATACTGGGGTTATGGTAGCTAGCTGCTACCATAACAACGGTATTCCTCTTAAAAATAGCGACAAATTCCTGCGGCGGGCAGGCCGTAAGTGGTTAAATACAAGCTGACACACTCTGTTTGCAGCAGACTGAGAGGTTGAGCTCACAGTGCCTCTCACTGCTTGTCAGAGGCACTGAGCTCAATAAACAGATTGGAGTCTTGGACCAATAGTAAAGTACCATTGGTCCCAGCTGTCCAATAAAAATGCTGCAGTGGAGGCATGCTTCTCACTGAAGTGTCATAGAAGGGGCATGTGTCTAAAAGACAAATGCTCCCTTCCAGCCCAGCCCTCTTTGCTGCAAGGAAAAAACATGTGTTTATGAGTATAAGATTTACCCACAATCCCATGTTTTTCTCACACAGTTACGAGGGAGAATGAGAATCTGCTGTCTGCTGAAAAGGTACTGTTATATTCAAGCTAAATCATATATTATTATGCTATATGTAATAACTTATAAGATAATAATTTATTATTTATCTATTTACTGTGAAATTACTGGTTTGAAGTTATAACTTCAAACTTCAGTAATTTGTCCATTAAGCCACCTGCTTGAGTACAGATTTTAAAAAATATAGTAAATTACCTTAAAAACAATATATAATAATTATTTGTATATTACTTATGGTAAATAACTCCTTGCCACCCAGGCCAATTCTGACACTTCTCTCCTGCATGTAAATATCATAAATTTTTTGCTAGAAAATTACTTAGAACCCCCAAACATTATATATATTGTTTTACCAGACACTCTATGGAATAAAATGGTGGTCGTTGCAACTTTTTATGTCACACGGTATTTGCACAGCAATTTTTAAAATGAATCATGAATAAAAAAAAACAACATTAACGTTAGCCCAATTTTTTTGTATAATGTGAAATATAATGTTACGCCGAGTAAATAGATACCTATCATGTCACACTTTAAAATTGCGCACACTTGTGGAATGGCGCCAAACTTCAGTACTTATAAATCTCCATAGGAGACACTTATTTTTTTTTTACAGGTTACATGTTTAGAGTTACAGAGGAGGTCTAGTGCTAGAATTTTTGCTCTCGCTCTAACGATCGGGGCGTATGTAACCTGTGTGTATCTGGCTCTGATACTAACCAGTGCCTCACCAGCCACTGACCTTACCGCACGTCCCTGATAAATAATATTGTATTTATACTATATATCCTGGAAGTATAATCCTTTATCCAATTAACAGCACACATTATTTTATGTGCCACAACATGCTTTGTTCCACAAAAAATCGAAAAACCAGCTC
Organism: Rana muscosa; assembly: GCA_029206835.1. NCBI lineage: Eukaryota > Metazoa > Chordata > Amphibia > Anura > Ranidae > Rana > Rana muscosa. Next base: position 19,709,209 of record JARGYO010005626.1, read on the forward strand.
CCTGCAATAGAACACTGTGAACACCCACCCCACTGGTGGGCAGCAAATCTGAACTCTGTCTTCCAGTGCTTCAGACTTCCAGGAGTGTCGAATGCTTGTGACTCCTTCATCCAACCCCTATGACACTAGAAGGCTCAGCAGTGATGTAGGGACTAGTGGGAGAAACCACAGCACATGACAGGGGATGCAGGCATTCGAGAGTCCTGGTAGTGTTAAATGTTGAAGACTTTGCCATAGGCCGCAGCACTGGAAGACAGAGAAGTTAAACTATAGTTATATATTTTTTTATACTAAAATAGTAAATATTTTTTAAGATAGATAGATAGATAGTTACTGCATATACTGTATGTACATGTGCCGCCGTGTGCTGTGTTTAGAGGAAGAAAAATCCTGACTGTGACCCAAAAAACACCATTCCGACTGACAAGCAAGGAGGTGGAAACATTATGCTTTGGGGCTGTTTCTCTGCTAAAGGTACTGGCTGATTTTGCCGCATTGAGGGGCCGAAGGATGGGACCATGTATTGTAAAATATTGGATGAGAACCTTCTTCCCTCAGCCAGAACACTGAAGATGGGCCGTGGATTGGTCTTCCAGCATGACAACGACCCAAAACATACTGCCAAGGCAACAAAGGAGTGGCTCAAGAAGAAGCACATTAAGGTCATGGAGTGGCCTAGGCAGTCTCCAGACCCTAATCCTATAGAAAATTTATTGAGGGAGCTCGAAGTCTCATAGCTCTCTCCTGAACCGTTCCTCTTTTATCAGCCTGATAACTCCTGACAAATTCTGGACACATCAGATAAAAGCAGCCTGAAATTTCTATCCGGGGAGGTTGCTATAAATAGATTAGCAGGGAGCTGTCCCTGTAACAAAACACCTCTGAGAGTCTCGGCCTATGTAGAGAGGGGGTGTGTGCCTTTCCTCCAATCAGCTGTTTTAGCTACCTTGGCTGTATGCCCAAACATCACACTCTGTGTTAAACAGGAAGAGAAAATTTCCTAACACGATCTGAACTTTCTAAACAGTATATAGATGTGAAGACAGCAGATATGGATGTAAAACCTATGTAGGGAGATTTGATTCATCCCTGTGTATCATCTGAGGCTGTTCACTTCACTGAGTGTATGGAGGGTTTACATCCACTTTAAGGATTTAGAGAATATCTGTAAAGAAGGATGGACCAAAACCCCTCCTGAGATGTGTGCAAACTTGGTAACCAACTACAAGAAACGTCTTACCTCTGTGCTTGCCAACAAGGGTTTTTTATACCAAGTGCTAAGTCATGTTTTACTTGGGGATCAAATAGTTATTTTACTCATTAAACTGCAGTTCATTTATAACATTTCTATCATGTGGGTTTTCTGGATTTCTAGTTGATATTCTGTCTCTATAATTTAAAATACACCTATAATAAAAATATTAGACCCTCCATTTCTTTGTAAGTGGGCAAACTTTCAAAATCTGCAGTTAAATCTCTGAAGTTAAGCCTCTAAAAAAGCATGCCAAAGGGCTCCCAGGGGCACAGAAGAGGATTTTCAGGTTATTACTGTGATGTCTGTCATCTTGTGGGTGTCTGTTGTTAGGTAAGACCAAAGACTAAAGTTCTACAAACAATTCTACCAATCTCCTAAACGTACAACACATGAAAAGATAATCAGACATATTATTTGAAGCTATCATTTAGAATCCAACTGTAATTTTCATAGCTTATCATGCAAATTAATGGAAATTTCTAAGTGGTCTTTTTATGTATTTATTCTCTTTTGCTTCATTTTTGCCTAAGCACCATCAACAACATGGTTATCTTTCGTAGAAACATCTATACTTACATTTGTGATAACAGTTTTATCATTGATTTAAATGCACTAAATGGATGTGTGATTGTGAAAGGCAATCAATAACCTGCGCATTCCAGTGAAAAGCCCATACATCCTGTGACAGATCACACAGCAGATACAGTCTATTGAATTTAGAAGACATTTTCTACTTGAGTATAATACAATGGTTGTCGTACAGTAGAGTGATTATGCATACTATATTCACCTTGGTCACTGCCACGACCAAGGACATATTTATTGTTAGACTATTTAATGAGTTTTCAAGGTTTGATCTTATGTTGGAAATAAAATAGCATAATTCCTGGAATGGTAAGAAAGAGCTATTCAGTGTGAAGGACAGCAATCAGTTGAAAATGCTGGCTTGTAGCAAAATCCCATAGGTAACCTGTTTACTTATAGAACAAGCTGAATAATGGCATCTTGAGGAGCATGAATTTAATTTGAGAAATTTTCAGAAAGTTGAACCTTAATCAGTTTATATTTATAGGAATTTCTGTGCAGCAATATTCTTGAAACACTATGCTTTCTTTTTAATAACTAATGGGCCTATTCAATAAATTCTCAGAAATCCAGCTCACTAATCTGTGAGCCACTGTTTAATCATGAATACAGTAAAAGCAATGAGTTGACTGTGTCTGCCTGTATTCACTACGTATTAAAAGAATGAAGACTCTCTTACCTTTCCACGAATAAGCAAAGTGACAGAGTCTCTGTAAACTTTCCATTAACACTTACTGAATACCCCTGGACACAGAAGATTTTTGAAACCTCACAATTAGAGCACTGCATTCTGTGTCGAGGTTACATGCCCTCTCTTAAGCTGTAGCAAATGGTATTTCATAAGGTCTCCTACAAAAGCAACAGAACAGAAGGGCAGTTTGGAGAGGGCGAGTCTATAAGTTGTTGGTGGTGGGGGCTTCAAAAATTCTGGCCCTTTTTTTGGACGGTTAATCTGGCCCTGCCTTTGAGTCTTGCTAATGCATAGGAGATTCAGTTTAAGCCTGATTCTCAAAACATGTTAATGGTCTAATAAGGCTATTAAGGGACTTTGCATTGTCACATAGACATATTAAAGGGACAGTGGTGATTTTTCTGTTAACAATTCACATACTCCAAGTGGAGAACAGGGGAAACATCAGAGGATCCAAGTGTAGTTTAAAGTGGTTGTAAAGGCTCAAGGCTTTTTTACCTTTGTGCATTCTACGCATGAAGGTAAAAAACCTCCTGTGTACAGCAGCCCCCAATGCCCCTCTAATGCTTACCTGAGTCCCATCTCAATCCAGCAATGTGCAGGATTGGCTGAGACAACACTACTATCAATTACAGCCAGTGAGCCAATGAGGAGAGAGTGGGGGCACGGCTGAGCCGTGCTCCATGTGTGAATGGACACACAGAGCAATGGCTCAAGAGCGAGGCTGCTCGGGTGTCCCTATAGCAAGCAGCACTTGGGCACTTGGCAGGAGTGAGGGGTCAGAAGTGCCGGCAGGGGACCCAAGAAGAGGAGGATCAGGGCTGCTCTGTGCAAAACAATTGCACAGAACAGGTAAGTATGATATGTTTGTTATTTAAAATCACTTTAAGTTTGAATGTATGATTGGAATTGTTCTTACTTTTTTAATCTAGGTATTGATTAAGGGGTCTTCTATTTGTTTAGGTCCAAAGTTTAAGGCTATTGGTAAGCTAGTATTTCTATTAAAACTAGCTGAAATACCTTTGTTAATAAGTAACCATATGTTACCAATAAATCATATTTCTAAGGGACATATCACTGCCTTAAAACAAATATATAATATGGCTTGAGTAAGTTTGGATAAGCCAATTTAAAGTTTAAGGTCATTGTAGCTATATTAGTGCACACGTAACGACAAAGTTGAGTATATTCAATTATACTTTTGTAGCAATACCCCCAGTTAGGAGGGCTGCAAATATAGTTTTGGGCCTGTAACACACTGCTGTCAACCCCCGGGAACTGGCTCTAACCTCCCTTGGCACAGCTAGCAGGTATGAAAGTGTGAAACCCACTAGGCTATAGGAGTCACCACCCCACAATAAAGCATACACAATAGTTAATATTGAATTACCTGAGCTGGCTGCTTCAGCTGGGATAAAGAGTACGCCACACACTTGTCTGCTTAACCACAAATACTTTACTGAATAGAAATATAAGGTTAGACAATGGTACATTTATCTATGCAGGGCACTGCAATATCAATAGTCAAGCAAATATCAAGTATTATATTCTAACAGTCTTATGCTCACTCAAAGTCTCTTAATGAACTACACTTGCAAGCCTTCCCCTCGTGGCCAATATGGCGGCCAGGTAAATGTCTCCTTGCTGGACAGTCAGGCCTGACTAATTCACACACAGTTAGTTCGTTGAGAAGGTTCTTTGCTAGCAATGGTGGTGCACTTTGTAGATTATTTGTAATCCAATGGTATTAAACTGTTGGTTACTCAGCAAGCAATAAGACAACTTAACTCCGGCTGCACAACACACTCCTCTGGGGTGCAGTAAAACACTCCGGTATCGGTGGGACCTGGCCAAAGGATACTGGGCCTATAAGGTAGTCAAAGTATAATGAGCAAGTGCTCTCTCACCCGACCGGACCTGTCCGTACAACCGACTTCAGCAACTGATGTCCCGTAACACAGTCTCACGATACCCGTAGTCTCCAATCCTCTCGACCATCCATGGGAGATAGATAGATGAGACGACTCTGGGTTCTCCAGTGACGATTGGCAAGCTCTCCGGATCTCCTAGGCCCAGGCTCTCCGGCCTGGTCCAAACAACAGGCCCCAAACGTTGGCTCCACTTGCTAGGAGGGCAGCGTCCAAAGAGACCCGCATGTTGTTCTTCCCTCCTTAAATAGTCCTTCCCCAGCAGACCTTGCACTGGGCAATGCACTGTGGGAGCCCCGCTGTACACTGGGTATGGTAGTCTTTGTGCTTATTTAAAGCGATACCCTGCTACACACTCCCCCCACTTAAAATCTTTGGTCCCCAAAGTAAAGCAGTAAAGATCATCATTAGCAGATGTACATAAAATACAATTCACGGCTACAATGGAGCCTGGCAGAGGAACCTCCCACCAAGCTTTGGGATAGAGGTTGTCCTGTCCACAGGTCACATTAGTGGAAGTGACCGGTCTAACTGTGCCAGGCAGTGAGCTAGGGTTGCCCTCTACTAAATTCACAGCAGAGGGACCAGGCTTGTCTACTGTCCTTCTTGCTGTAACTACAGTCTCTTCCGAACACTCTCCCATTTGAGTGTAGGTTAATCTTCTTGGGGGTGAATAGCCCTTCTCTGTCTTTGTCCCCTTGGAGCCGGGGTCTCAACTGCAATGGGTCCTTCCAATTCTTCCTCTGTTAATCCAGGTGTATTGGGCTCCACTGGTCCAAGGGCATCCAATTCAGGTGCAGAGAGATACAAGGAATACCTGGCGTCCTCTACCTGAAAAGTGTGCAGAGCATCTTCCCGTTCTTCGGTAAGAGTATCAAGTGGTATGAACTCAGCAGCCTCAGCATTCAAAGTGTCCCCAGTAATAACTTCAGATGATGAAGGGGCCATGGTCATGGGTTCAGGTGCTTGGGAGGACCATAGCCAGTCGAGTTCCAATTCCTCGTCTTCACTCAGATCTTGAGCATCCATTTCTCCTGAAAGAGTTGTTTGAGATCTGGTGACGGGCCTGGGGGTGTTGGAGGCCGAAAGGGGTTCAGACGGATCCGAGGTGGGAGGCAAACAAACTGCCTCAGAGAGGGGCAACAGGTGGCTCCTGTGCCATGTCTTCAATGGCCCCACACTCCCTTCTGGTTTGAGTTGATACACTGGCAGCCCTGGCAATTTTTTACAGATTACATAGGGCTGTGATCTCCACCGGTCAGCCAGCTTATGCTTCCCTGGAATGCCTAAGTTTCGCAACAGCACCCGGTCTCCTGGCTGTAAGTCGTGAATTCGGACCTTGAGATCATAACTCCGCTTATTCCTGGCTCCTCTTTGACTGGAAGTCGCCTGGGCCTTCTCATACGCCAGTCCTAAACTCTGTCGCAATGGGTCCACATACCCCTTGTGGGAAGCTGCTGAGGTATGATCTATTGAAGTGCCAAAAGCTAAATCTACCTGTAGTCTTGCTTCCCTGCCAAACATAAGTCTGTATGGAGAATATCCTGTAGCATCACTAGTCGTACTATTGTATGCATGCACAATGGCGGCCACATGCTTGCCCCAGTGCTGCTTCTTCTCACTACTCAAAGTCCCCAGCATATTCAATAATGTCCGATTGAATCGTTCAGGTTGGGCATCTCCTTGTGGGTGGTATGGGGTGGTTCGGGTCTTCTTTATACACAGTGAATCTAGCAGTTTCCGAATCAGTCTGCTTTCGAAATCCCTTCCCTGGTCTGAGTGGAGGCGTTGAGGTAGTCCGTAGTGTACAAAGAACTTTTCCACAAGAACCTTAGCCACTGTGGAGGCCTTCTGGTCTTTGGTTGGGAATGCCTGAGCGTATCTAGTGAAATGATCGGTTATCACCAGAACATTCCCATGTCCACTCAAATCAGGTTCCAGACAAAGAAAATCAATGCATACCAGATCCAAAGGCCCTTGACTTTGTAGGTGGCCCATTGGGGCAGCTTGATGAGGCAGAGTCTTTCTTTATATGCATCTTGCACACGAGTGACAATATTCCTCCACTTTAACCCGCATGCAGGGTCAGTAGAATCTGTTCCTTACGAGTTGAAAGGTTCTTTCCGACCCCAGATGGCCATGATCGTCATGCAATGCAGTCAGAACAGTCTTCTGGTGTTTCTCTGGCAGAAACAGTTGCCACTTATCCTCCAAATCATCAGAGGGGCCCCTTCGGTAGACCACCCCTTGATGCATTTGTAGCTGGTCCCATTCTCTTCTTAATAGACAAGCCTCCTTTGAGGGGATCTTTAGAAGCAAGTCGGGGTTCTGGCTTTCCAATACTTCCAGAGCCAATCTCCCCAGTGGGTCTTCCATTTGATCTCTTCTCAAATCTTTCTTTGAAAGTTTGGGTAGATTCTCTTCTCCAATCTGGGTCACATTGCAGTAGAACTTGGGTACTCCAACAGCTGAGACTCCTATTTCTTCGGCTCTGGGCCACCCACTTGTCTGGAACTCTGCTCCCTGACACAAGGCTCGCACTCCATCTGGGGCCAGTCGAGTCCAGTCTTCTGTCAGATTAGGGGGAGCATGGGACCTTCTGGATAAGGCATCAGCGTCTCTGTTTCCAGTCCCAGGCCTGTACTTTAAACTGAAAGTGAATCCTGAGAGAGCTGCTAGCCAACGGTGACCGGTGGCATCCAGTTTGGCTGTAGTTAGGAGGTAGGTGAGTGGGTTATTGTCTGTCTTTACCACAAACTCAGCTCCGTACAGGTAGTCCTTCAACTTATCCAAATGTATCCACCGCAGCCCACTTCAAGGCCAAGGATTCCAGCTTGTGGGTGGGGTAATTCTTTTCAGCTGGGGTCAAACTCCTGCTCACATAAGCAACGGGCCTCAGTTGGTCATCATGCTCTTGATACAGCACTCCTCCCAGACCATCATGACTGGCATCCACATGCAGTTCATACGGCTTTCTGGTGTCCGCATAAGCCAAGACGGGGGCAGTGGTCAGGCTCTCCTTCAATCTGGTGAAAGCCTCTTCGCAGCTCACAGTCCACTGATCTTTTATGGACTCCCCTGGTTTCCTGGGCCCTGACTCATCTTCTTCTCCTTCAGTCTTCAGGAGTTCATTCAATGGCTTGACGATTTTTGCAAATCCCTCCACAAACCTTCGGTAGTAGGAGCAAAATCCCAGAAACGACCTGAGCTCAGTCACTGTGGTGGGTCGTGGCCAGGAGGTAACTGCCTCCAACTTCTCAGGATCTGTGGATACTCCTTCGGCAGACACAATGTGCCCTAGGTAGTGGACTGAAGATTGGTAAAACTGGCACTTCTCCAAAGAAAGCTTGAGTCCCTCATCACTGAGTCTTTTCAAGACCTTTTCCAGCCTTGCCTCATGCTCTTCTGGAGTCTTCCCGAACACAATGATGTCATCCAGGTAAACCAGCACTTCAATAAGGTTCATATCTCCCACCGTCTTTTCCATGAGTCACTGGAAAGTGGCTGGAGCTCCTGAGAGGCCTTGAGTCATGCATTCGAACTCATAGAACCCCACAGGGGTGATGAAGGCTGTCTTTTCTCGATCTTCAGGGTTAATTGGAATCTGGTAATACCCGCTCTTCAAATCCATCACACTGAACCAATTTGCTGCAGACAAACTCTGCAAGGCATCCTCTATTCGTGGAGTGGTGTATTGGTCGGGTACCGTCCTCCTATTGAGGGTCCGATAGTCAATACATAGCCTCAATGACCCATTTTTTTTCTCTGACCACCACTATTGGAGAGGCGTATGGGCTCCTAGACTCTCAGATGACTCCGGTTCTCTTGAGCTCTGATAGTTGCTCTCGCAGATCTTCCAAATCAGCCAAGGGGACCCACCGAACTCCTTCCCTGAATGGTCTGTCCTCCTGCAGGCGGATGCTGTGGGTAGCACTTTTTGCACACCCCACATCAAACTCGTCCTTGGAGAAGATTTTCCACCACCTAGTCAACTGGGCTTTGGCCCTCTCCTTCCAAGCTGGTGGTAAAGCCGTATCTTCCAAACAGTGTCTCTCCACAATAGCTCTCTCTCCCTGGTCCTCCTTTAAGTCTGACAAGGCAACCGGGGTGGCAGGGTTCACTTGGCCCAACAGCATCCGGGCTGGGATCTTCACAGGTGGTGTTCATGATGCTCACTGACACCCCGCCATTTGCCTTCTTCAGAGCTCTCAATGGGACCACCTCAGGAATCACTTCCAGCCCTTGATGGGTATCCAAAGGATCTGGTTCCAGGACTACGAAGGGGCCAGGTTGCTCCCAGGTGAGTTTTACGGTGGCCCTCAGACAAGTTACTTCCCTGGGCTGTAAGACCCTTTCCTTCTTGTCTAACTTCAAGACTTTTCCCACTTCTTCTTCTGGAGCCTTCTGTTCCAACACTAGCCGTCGATAGGCCCGTCGCAACATAGGGTGAATTCTGGCTGTTGAGGCGTCTTGCTCCTGGGCTATAGGTAATCTATAGGTAATCTCCTGACCAGGTCAGTATCAGTCCCTATTATAAGGGAATTTTGTTGGCTCCTGGCGGGCGAGGACAAACTACCGCCAATGTGTCAAAGATCTCTGCGTCTCCGGCTACTGAGGGGTCGAAGGCCAGTCTAATTGGGAGGTATCCGTCATATGGGAAGTTTTGGGTCCCAAGTCTTCTAGCTTCTGCAAGGGCAAATGTTTCAGATGTTTCTGGTAGAAGTCCCGGTACAGAAGGGTCACTTGAGCTCCTGTGTCGAGAATGGCCTTCGTGTAGATCCCTTCTACTTGAATGGGGACCACTGGAGAGGGTCTCACCAGTTTAACAGGAAATTTTCTCGTGGAGGTCTCCTTCCTTGGTTCCATGGGTTTGGCCTTCTGTGATTTCTTCTTCCTTAATCTCTTCCTGGACCTTAAGCCTTGTTGGGCCTGGTATGCATTAATTTCCTTCCATGGTTTAGGTTCGGACTTAAGGTGAGAAGTTTTAAGTTGGTGGGGTGGGGAATTGTCCCCCCTTCTTAGCTTCTCCTGTTCTCTGATTCCTTTGGAGCTTGCTGGAACTGATGGGCACCCAGTTGACCCCTTCACCGGGGCCCTCTGGAGTTTTCCGCCGAGTTGTGATATGTGCTTTGGGATCTCTTCGGGCTGGGACACACCTGTCCGTAATGTCCAACCCCTCCACAGTTAAAGCAAACCTCTTCTCTGTCCTGCTGGAAAACCAGTGTTGGGGTATTCTGAAACACTTCCTTCTTTTTTTGTAGCTCCTGAACTTTTAGCCATTAAAGAAGTCAGCATTTCCAACACTTGGGCCATCTGTGACTTTAGAACAGCCACCTCAGAGTCCCGTCATGTGGCCATAACAGATCCAACACCTGCTGAGGGAGGGGGAGTGGGTTTCTCAGTTGCCTGTTGGTTACTGTGCAAAGCCCCTTCATCTCTCACTACATGCACGAGATCTGGATAGCTTAAGGACATAACTCCTCCAGTAGTCTTTAGATGGAGCCACACTGGATCAGAGCAAAGTGCTCCCCTCATGACCTGCCACATCCTGGCTGCATCTATGGCCTGTGGTACCATCCCTTTCTTCAGGACTATCTGGCTGAGCATCTTATTCAACCTTCGGACATATTCAGAGAAACGTTCTCCTGGCTGTTGAAGGGTATGCTCAAACTGGTAGATTAAGTCAGTAACTTTCTCCAACTGGCCAAACTCCTCCTGTAGCATAGTTAAGTAGTCATAGGCAGTGCAAGAGGTATTGCTGAATCTGAGATTCTTCACAGCTTCTGCAGCGGCCCCCTTTAAGCTTTCATTTATGCGCTGTTTCTTTTGGGCTTCCGTCACTTCCCATCCTTCCACAGCCTGCATTACTTGTTCCATCCACATATCAAAGTCCTCTTCCCCGAGTGGTACAGGCTGTTTACCCGAAGAAAATCTCAGCTTCCGGTACCCAGTCTCCACACACACCGTGTTACTCTTCTGGCACTTCGTGACAAGGTCCTCTAAAGCGTTTAGGAGTTTGGGGCCTATTGTGGTCAGAGGCGCCCCGGATATCATTGTCCCTTTTAGCTGCTTTTCCTTCGGGGCCGGCTCGGGGGGTTCTTTCTTTATAGGCTTGGCATGTGCTAAGCGGTATGTCTTCTGGTCTATGGACTGCACACTCTGGCCTCTGAAACTCTCAGGTATCTCATCCCTCCATTCTACCAATGCATAGGTATGGGAGACCTCTTCATCTGGCCAGAGGTCAACTAACCATGCCTTCTGGCTCGGGGACAGTAACTCCATGAGCCTGTCTACATCGCTCCCCGACCAGTCTTCCCCGGGGAGTTCAACGACTACAGCCATGTCTGGGAAAGTGCCCGGCTGATGCGCACCACTGGATCACTGTTAACGGATCCATGTCGGTACTTCTGGCAGGCTTGATTGCAGCGTACAGGATCCCGGACTCGAGCCCCCACGTGTAGCAATAGCCCCAGTTAAGAGGGCTGCAAGTATACTTTTGGGCCTGTAACACACTGCTGTCAACCCCAGGAACTGGCTCTAACCTCCCTTGGCACAGCTAGCAGGTATGGAAGTGTGAAACCCACTAGGCTATAGGAGTCACCACTCCGCAATAAAGCATACACAATAGTTAATATTGAATTACCTGAGCTGGCTGCTTCAGCTGGGATAAACAGTACGCCACACACTTGTCTGCTTAACCACAAATACTTTACTAAATAGAAATATAAGGTTAGACAATGGTACATTTATCTATGCAGGGCCCTGCAATATCAATAGTGAAGCAAATATCAAGTATTATATTCTAACAGTCTTATGCTCACTCAAAGTCTCTTAATGAACTACACTTGCGAGTCTTCCCCTCATGGCCAATATGGCGGCCAGGTAAATGTCTCCCTGCTGGACAGTCAGGCCTGACTAATTCACACACAGTTAGTTCGTTGAGAAGGTTCTTCGCTAGCAATGGTGGTGCACTTTGTAGATTATTTGTAATCCAATGGTATTAAACTGTTGGTTACTCAGCAAGCAATAAGACAACTTAACTCCGGCTGCACAACACACTGTTCCTCTGGGGTGCAGTATAACACTCCGGTAACGGTGGGCCCTGGCCAAAGGATACTGGGCCTATAAGGTAGTTAAAGTATAATGAGCAAGTGCTCTCTCACCCAACCGGACCAGTCCGTATAACCAACTTCAGCAACTGATGTCCCGGAACACAGTCTCACGATACCCGTAGTCTCCGATCCTCTCGACCATCCGGAGATAGATAGATGAGACAACTCTGGGTTCTCCAGTGACGATTGGCAAGCTCTCCGGATCCTCTAGGCCCAGGCTCTCTGGCCTAGTCCAAACAATAGGCCCCAAACGTAGGCTCCACTTGCTAGGAGTGCGGCGTCCGAAGAGACCCGCGTGTTGCTCCTCCCTCCTTAAATAGTCCTTCCCCAGCAGACCTTAAGCCGGGCAATGCACTGTGGGAGCCCCGCTGTACACTGAGTATGGTAGTCTTTGTGCTCATTTAAAGCGATACCCGGCTACACTTTTTTTTTATTTGTACTATTCGTTAATTTTTCAGGATAATCTTTCAGTGGTCCACCCATTACCTCTTGGTCCAAGCGTTACGAATACACATAGGTTTAGTAAAATGTACAGTAAATATAAGTACTGTATGGAGATGGCTACTAAAAGTTTGTCCTGAAAAAAAATACAGTTACCGCTAATTTAAAAAGTTGAAAGCGTTTGTTAACCCACCCAAAAAAAAAAAAAAAAAAAATAAAGATCCCTTTCCCTTAAAGCATGTTATACAGCACAGTGCTTGTGCTGTGTAATTTGGACCCTCGTATCACCTGAAATACCTGGCTGATCCTGCCTAACTATGTCCCCTCCTCTGAAAACAGACCACGATAATCATGGCTGCTGAGCCCTGACATTGTGGTCTGTTTGCGTGATTCCGTCAGCCGCATCCTGCTATCTGTCTCCTGTGTTCTTCTCCCCCCTCCTTACCCATCCCCTCTCTGCCTGTCTCTGCTCTACCAGTACCCGCACAACTCCCCCCCCATTTCTTTAATACACTCACCTCTGATTTAATACTCAGTGCTTAGAATGTAAGTGGAAGGGTGACGTAGGAAGCCATAAAGTTATACCAAGAGCTGAAATGCTACTATGTCATCTTTCTAACTGTGTTGTGTGCAAGAGCAACATAAATATATTTCAATATTTCCCAGACCACAATTCTGCTTACTAAAAAAGTATGTGAACTTAAAATTAAAATTGCATAGGTTGCTGTTCAGGCACTTTTACATTGTAATAGCCTATTTTTTGAGGATCCTTTTTGTGATTTCAGTTTTCTATTCTTGAGTGACAACTCTCATGTATTTCCTTTCCATACAGCAGTGGCATTGTCACCCTTCTGTGTACACCTCTGCTGTGAGACTACAGACTGTTGTAAGGTTCTACATTTTTGCATGCATTGCCTCTAACAGATAATGCAATTTTTCCTGTGAATGATGTCCATGACAACAGCAACACTTCCTGTCCAATGATTCAGCATATTGTGTGTACTTCTCACTGCTGTAGGTCAAGATGAGGGAGCACAGATGTAAGCCAACCCTTGCTTTAACCTGCAGCAGTAGAAAACTGCACATAGATATTGGGGTCTTAAAGTCTAAGAGCAAGCAGATGCATTACTGGAAGTGACAAATAGCTGTACATTCTTGGAACCTTTTGCCATGGTCTAGATATAGGATTGCATCAAAAATGGTATTCAATATATTTTTTAATATACAACAAGTCAAGGCTAATGCTGCGCTGAAACAAAGAGGAATGGAAGTTCAGCTGCCAGCATCTAAAGTCAGAATACAAACTCCATTTTAATAATAAAAAAAAAAATGCAGCGCTAGAATAGTGACATAAAATGGTAACAAAATATCAAACAATGATAAAACTAATATCACAAGTCTGTATATTGAAGAATAGGTATACAGTTGCAATAAAAAGTATGTGAACCCTTTGGAATGATATGGATTTCTGCACAAATTGGTCATAAAATGTGATCTGATCTTCATCTAAGTCACAACAATAGACAATCACAGTCTGCTTAAACTAATAACACACAAAGAATTAAATGTTACCATGTTTTTATTGAACACACCATGTAAACATTCACAGTGCAGGTGGAAAAAGTATGTGAACCCCTAGACTAATGAGATCTCCAAGAGCTAATTGGAGTGAGGTGTCAGCCAACTGGAGTCCAATCAATGAGATGAGATTGGAGGTGTTGGTTACAGCTGCCCTGCCCTCTAAAAAACACACACCAGTTCAGGGTTTGCTTTTCACAAGAAGCATTGCCTGATGTAAATGATGCCTCGCACAAAAGAGCTCTCAGAAGACCTACGATTAAGAATTGTTGACTTGCATAAAGCCGGAAAGGGTTATAAAAGTATCTCCAAAAGCCTTGCTGTTCATCAGTCCACGGTAAGACAAATTGTCTATAAATGGAGAAAGTTCAGCACTGCTGTTAGTCTCCCTAGGAGTGGGCGTCCTGTAAAGATGACTGCAAGAGCACAGCGCAGACTGCTCAATGAGGTGAAGAAGAATCCTAGAGTGTCAGCTAAAAACTTACAAAAGTCTCTGGCATATGCTAACATCCCTGTTAGCGAATCTACGATACGTAAAACACTAAACAAGAATGTATTTCATGGGAGGATACCACAGAGGAAGCCACTGCTGTCCAAAAAAAACATTGCTGCACGTTTACAGTTTGCACAAGAGCACCCGGATGTTCCACAGCAGTACTAGCAAAATATTCTGTGGACAGATGAAACCAAAGTTGAGTTGTTTGGAAGAAACGCACAACACTATGTGTGGAGAAAAAGAGGCACAGCACACCAACATCAAAACCTCATCCCAACTGTGAAGTATGGTGGTGGGGGCATCATGGTTTGGGACTGCTTTGCTGCGTCAGGGCCTGGACGAATTGCTATCATCGAAGGAAAAATAAATTCCCAAGTTTATCAAGACATTTTGCAGGAGAACTTAAGGCCATCTGTCCACCAGCTGAAACTCAACAGAAGATGGGTGTTGCAACAGGACAACGACCCAAAGCATAAAAGTAAATCAACAACAGAATGGCTTAACAGAAGCAAATACGCCTTCTGGAGTGGCCCAGTCAGAGTCCTGACCTCAACCCGATTGAGATGCTGTGGCATGACCTCAAGAAAGCGATTCACACCAGACATCCCAAGAATATTGCTGAACTGAAACAGTTCTGTAAAGAGGAATGGTCAAGAATTACTCCTGACCGTTGTGCATGTCTGATCTGCAACTACAGGAAACGTTTGGTTGAAGTTATTGCTGCCAAAGGAGGTTCAACCAGTTATTAAATCCAAGGGTTCACATACTTTTTCAACCTGCACTGTGAATGTGTACATGGTGTGTTCAATAAAAACATGGTAACATTTAATTCTTTGTGTGTTATTAGTTTAAGCAGACTGTGATTGTCTATTGTTGTGACTTAGATGAAGATCAGATCACATTTTATGACCAATTTGTGCAGAAATCCATATCGTTCCAAAAGGGCTCACATACTTTTTATTGCAACTGTAATAACCAACATCCGTGCTCTGTGCAGATAAAGGGACTATAGGTGCAGATGGGGTGATATTCCTCCACACCAGAGAGAATCTCATTTCACACCCAGTCAGAGTAAATAAGCCTGCTTACCAGCTATCCGTGATCAAGGATTAAAAGTGGTCTCACCAAGCGTGGGGAATTGGGTCTCCGCAGAAACCTCATAAGCTCTCTTCAATCCTCACCAAACACTCAGTACTCAGAAGTAAAAAACTGAAAATGCACCCATAGTGCAGTACATCAAAGGTTCAATTTATTTGTACTAAAAGGATTGCACTTACAAGATAGGAATATGTCATCAGCATGTAATGGATTCCAATAGGTAAACAAAGGATTGTGGCGTCTCTTCAGGCTTCACTTCCTGGTTATATACTGTATCAGCCTCACAGGAGGTACAGTGTGATAACCTCACCATCGTAGGCTCCACCCTATGCGTTTTGTCACATAGAACATCGTCTGGTATTTGGCCACGTGAACTTATCATCACGCATATCAATTATATAGACACGCTGCGCCATCTTAACTGCTGACCGCTAACTGGCATACCAAGATAACCGATCATCATAGCTGCTGGCCTCTCATAGAAATAGCATGAAGAACAAAAAAGGGAACAAAAAAGGGGACCCGCGCATTACTTAAACACTGCCATCTAGTGGAAATTTAGAAAAGGGCAGTCTAAAAATTAAAGCTGTTAATAACCCTCTTTGACTATGATATTTAAATCTATAAAATGAATCTGGGAAAGACTAGCCTCATACTGTAGGGAAACACCCCTATCGTTCTGATTAAGTCTCGCAAAAAATGCCTCAAGGGAGGGGAAATCACCATTCCAAAGGAGGAGGACATCATCGATGTACCTCCACCATAGCCTTAACTCTCCCAGTGGATTTTCCCAAATTACCTCTTTTATCCAGTAAGCCATTAATAAATTGGCTAAGCTTGGCGCGAATTTAGCCACACCACAACTTTGCAGATAAAAACTTCCTCCTAACTAGAAGTAATTATGTCGCAAAAACTAATAGTTCTATAATTAAATCCTTCTGTGCCTGTGGTAGAGAAGTTTCCTGATCCAGAAAAAATTGGACAGCCTCTAAAGCATGTTGGTGGGAGATGATTGTATAAAGCAAGGCTACATCAGCCGTTGCGAAAACACAACCGTCCTTCCACTCATGTTTCTGTAATAAATTACTGACTTGCGTCGTATCCCTCAGGTAGGAAGGAGTAGCTGTCACCAGGGGCTGTAAAAACTCATCTAAATATCTACCAATCCTTGCTGTCACAGAGTCAATGCCACTAATGATAGGGCGACCTGGTGGATTAGAGAGATTTTTGTGGATCTTCGGCAAATAGTACATAACTGGCATTCTAGGGACTGAGGGTAGCAGATATGCCCTCTCCTTTTGTTCAGAATTTCTTGCCAAAAATCCTTATCAATTAGACTCTTAAGTTCTCTCTTGAATTTGGCTCTAAGATTTAAGGCCAAAGATACATAAGTGGAACGATCAGACAAAAGTCTATTCATTTTCTCAAGATAGTAATTTTTATCTTTTGCCCTTATCCGCAGGGCGGATGACAATGTCATTTTGTGCACAGATTTGTTTCAAACCCTATTGGAACTCACACACAGCTCCAAACTTCGGAACCTTGAGTGCTTCCAAATCCTTCAGAACCATATCTTTAAAGACCTGAACAGATGGGGCAACAAATCCTGGCGGATTAAACAAGGATGCATTTAAAAAATCAGTATGTCGAGTCCTGGTATCACCACCTATGTTAACCTGAGGTAAGGAGGTTGAGGTAACGGGAGCCTGATTCTGAATGGAATTCATAATGAAATGTCTCTTAATGTTCATCTTACGCACAAATTTATGCACATCAATGAACGTCTCAAATTTATTGAGTTTACGTTGGGGTGCAAACTTAAGGCCCTGAGTCAGAACCTGTTGCTCCCCTTGCGATAATTGATTTTTTAAATATACCTGAACTTCCTCTATATGATTTTCTAAAGCTTGCATCTACATCTTATTTAAAACCCTTTCCCACAATCTGTTTATTAATGTTCCCCAGCATGATACCCTCTGATGGAAGTATGGCAATAGGAATCCTCCCTCTCCTTGGCAGCTGACATTATGTTCAGCTGCTGGCTCTCAATCTTAGAAAAGAGAGTAAATTAACTGGCACAACAAAATAAACAGGAAAAAACATACACAACATACAATGTACAATGAAACCTGTGGATAATAAAAGTGGGCACGAGAACAATGGGATAAGTGAAACATTTGGTAACTAAACTGTGATTAGAGGGGAGGGGGAGAATAAAAGTCTGTAAGTCCTTTGGGAAAAGATAAAATAAAGGTGGCAGCTGTCCTCAGAGAAAGGCCAGACTCTGTGAATCAAATGTAGAAAGAAAACAGGAAGCGCCGGCCTAAGTGTAGTATTAAGATGTACAATTTATTCACAAGATTAAAAAAAACACTCACAGAAGCAAGGTTTATAATATGCTCATCTGGTGCTTGGGGGAGCCTGTCCCTTCCATCTAGCAGACATTGCACTGCTTGTGGGGACCACAGGTGTAGATGTTGTTTGGTGTGGTTGGAATGGCATCCCAGGAACCAGGAACAACCAGCGTGGACTGCATGAGCGGATATGACGTCAAAGAAAGGCCTTCAGATGGAGATGAAGCTCCGAGCACGTAGCCTGTGTATTCCAGCCAGCCCATCTCTTCCAGTGCTTCCTGTCCATCTACTCACTTCCGTCTGACATCATATCAGCTCCTGCAGTCCACGCTGGTTCTTCCTGGGACGCCATTCCAACCACACCAAACAACATCTACAACTGTGATCCCCTCCAGCAGCACAATGTCTGTGAGATGGACGGGATAGGCTCCCCCAAGCACCAGATGAGCATAATATACACTTTGCTTCTGTGAGTGTTTTTAATCTTGTGAATAAATTGTATATCTTAATACTACACTTAGGTCGGCACTTCCTGTTTTCTTCCTACATTTGGCTCTCAATCTCAGCCTACAGCTCGGCTGGCTGGGATTGGCAGATCAGGTCCTAACTGAAGATCAGAGACTAATCATAGTGATTCCCAGAGGCTGGATGCTTCATTGATAAAACAGGTCTTAAAGTAGTTCTTCACCCTGTTAAAATAAATAAAAGTTAGCAGCTACAAATACTGTAGCTGCTGACTTTTAATAAAAGAACACCTACCTGTCCAGGGATCCAGCATCATCCTAACCCAGGCTGCAAGCCATACTGCATTTTATAAATGGTCCTGCAGACTTCTGGGACCTATGACATGTCCCAGAAGGCAGGGACGTGCCATGAACATAGAAGAAACAAAAAACAATGATTGAGCTTCGAGGGTCGTAGCTCGGTGACCTGGGGTCACAGAGACAACAAACAGCCAAAGTCCTACCCCACCACTGGTCAAAATGTAGGGCTCCTGCCACCTATGGTTCTGGAGATACGGGGCTCCTTATGCAGCCTGTCAGAAGCTACATACAGCATGGCAAGTTTAAATACACGCTGGCACATGCTGTTTGCAGCAGACTGAGAGAATGAGCTCACAGTACCTCTGACTTCTTGTCAGAGGCACTGAGCTCAATAGACAGCTTGGAGCCTTGGACCAATGGTAAAGTACCATAGGTCCAAGCTGTCCAATAAAAATGTTACAATGGAGGCTCTCCTCTCACTATAGTGTCATCGAAGGGGGCATGTGTCTTAAAGACAAATGCTCCCTTCCAGCCCAGCCCTCTTAACTAGAAGTAAAAAACATGGGTTTATGGGTATAAGATTTACCCATTTACCTTACACCTGCTACTCAGGATTCACATTTTGTTATTAAATGGAAATCTACTGGTTTTGTTACTTTGGGTCTGCAGCAATTACCTCCCACGAGTGGATCCTTCAGCTCCGTTGTCTAGGAACACCAATATCTTCCAGGAATAAGGCCAATGTCCACACATGAGTAAAACCTAATCAGCAAGGCTTTATTCTTTTTCCACTTTGAGTTAACTTGAAGAAAGCAAGAGCAGAAAAGTTGAAAGACGTAGGGGAAGGTTCAGGCATGCAACACTTAAATCCAGTATCTACACTCGTTGCCACTCAAGCCTGGGTGTGTATTGCTCACCCGGATAGTCCCTATGAGAGCGGTCCTAGCAGCCGGGATGGAGCACGAATGTCAGAGATGATGAATCCCCCTCTAGGCAGGTCTCCAGGCCTCTCCCCGAGACAGCAGTACCGTCGCTAGTCTCCGCCGGGACTGTTCTTCCCCTGGAACTCCTTTCCTAAAGATGGGCCCCCTACAAACGGGCAGCCTGAGATCCTTCCCTGAAGCATAGGCCCTTGTCAGCGAAGCTGGGCCTACAATGCAGCAACAGGGCCTCGGGCTGAAGGTGCCCAAGGCCTAAGCACACTAGCGCACCTCGTGGCATGCGGGCCACGAGGCACACTCACTGGACCAGAGGTCCCCCTGAACGCCTTGGGGTCTCCCTGGAATCGCCTCACGCCAAATGGCGTCTGCCCCATTTGTACCCTCTCCCAGCATGCACAGCGGGTAGACCATGCCCACTGCACGACTGCCGAGAGAGGACACCCAAGGTGCTGTGATACCCCCGTAGTCCAGCCTGTGCCGGCGGTGACAGTGCCACCTGCAGGCAAAGGAGAACAAAACTGCCGGGCAGTATCACACCCAGAGCAGAACAACAATTGAAACATAATTGGTCTGAGCCCAACTACGGGCTCAGACTGCCCTTAAATTTCCACATAGTGCCCCCAAATATTGGGGGGGGCGCTACACCCATAATCCCATGTTTTTCTCACACAGATAAAAAACACTGTTTCATGAATTTAAAAAAAACCCACTAAAGTTAGCATGATTCTTTTGTATAATGTGAAAGATGATGTTACGCTTAGTAAATAGATAACTAACATGTCACACTTTAAAATTGCAAACCCTTTTGGATTGGTGCCAAACTTCAGTACTTACAAATCTCCATAGGCGGCGCTTTAATTTTTTACAGGTTACATGTTTAGAGTTGCAGAGGAGGTCTAGTGCTAGAATTATTGTTCTCACTCTAACTTTTGTGGCATATGTAGCCTGTGTGTATCTGGCTCTGATACTAGACAGTAGGGATGAGCCGA
This sequence comes from Rana muscosa, assembly GCA_029206835.1. Taxonomy (NCBI): domain Eukaryota; kingdom Metazoa; phylum Chordata; class Amphibia; order Anura; family Ranidae; genus Rana; species Rana muscosa. The sequence continues at coordinate 19,729,441 of JARGYO010005626.1, forward strand.
ACACCCCCAGTTCGGTTCGCATCAGAACATGCGAACAGGCAATAAATTTGTTCGAAAATCCGAACACCTTTAAAGTCTATGGGACACGAACATGAAAAATCTAAAGTGCTAATTTGAAAGGCTTATATGCAAGTTATTGTCATAAAAAGTGTTTGGCGACCCCTGGTCCTGCCCCAGGGGACATGTATCAATGCAAAAAAAAGTTTTAAAAATGGCCTCTTTTTCGGGAGCAGTGATTTTAATAATGCTTAAAGTGAAACAATAAAAGTGAAATATTCCTTTAAATTTCATACCTGGGGGTGTGTATAGTATGCCTGTAAAGTAGCGCTTGTTTCCCGTGCTTAGAACTGTCCCTGCACAAAATGTAATTTCTGAGGAAAAAAAGTAATTTAAAAGTACTCGAGGCTGTAAAGAATTGTCGGCTCCCGGCAGAGAAAAGTCCCTGAAAGTCATTGATAAAAAAAAATATGCATGGGGGTCCCCCCAAATTCAATTACCAGGCCCTTCAGGTCGGTATGGATATTAAGGGGAACTCTGCGCAAAATGTAAAAAAAATTATAGGGACAAGGGCCTCATCCCCAACCCTTGCCCGGTGGTTGTGGGGGTCTGCAGGCGGGGGGCTTATCGGAATCTGGAAGACCCCTTTAACAAAGGGGACCCCCAGATCCCGCCCCCCCTATGTGAATTGGTAAGGGGTACATTGTACCCCTACCATTTTATAAAGAAAGTGTAAAAAATTTAAAAAAAACACACAGACACAGTTGGGATAAGTCCTTTATTAAAAATAAAAAAAAGATTCCAGCGGTGGTAATCCACTCTCGATCTCCACTCCAGTGATGTCGGTATCCAGCGACGGATGATCTGCAGGCTCCAGCGATGATGTCCAGCGAGGAGCAGCACACGGTCCTGTCTCCACCGGAGACACTCCGGGAATGACGTTGTGGCAGCCTGACAGGTCTTAGGTAGTTGAGGACGGGGCCACCCATCACGTTACCCTGTCCCCCTCTGACGCAAGGGAAAACCCGGGCTTTCCCAGTGACGTGACGGGTGACCCCGTCCCCCTCTGATGTAACGCAGGTTTCCCTTTGCATCAGAGGGGGGCGGGGTCACCCGCACGTCACTGGGAAAGCCCGGGTTTCCCCTTGCGTCAGAGGGGGACGGGGTCACGTGACAGGTGGCCCCGTCCTCAGTAGACATGTGCACACTGAAATATTTTGTTTCGGAATTTCATTTTCATCTGAAAAATGTATTTATTTAGTTACTCGCAAAATTCGTTTTAATTTATTTAGTTTTTCGTTAGAAATTGCATTCGTCCTAAAATCTGAATTAATTAAGGTTGAATCTGTCATTGAAGGCTTATGGTGTTTGTCGAATGTTTAAAGAAGCCTGGAACAACACCTCCAGCGCCGCGGCCGCGCCTGGTGTGTGTCCTCCGGCTCCTTATTCTTCCTATTCCTAAATTCCAATCCTCCTCCCTACCCTACAGAGCCAGCGAGCGACTCAGCCTGTCACATCATCACACTGCACTGTGATGATGTGACGACACGTCACTGCAGCACACACACAACTTTCTCCGCCCGGGCGGCGCGGCTGCTGTGTGTGACGGTCGCTGCCCACAGTGCCCAGCCCTCCTCCTCTCCACTCTCCAGGAGTACAGACTGTCTGAGACTCCAGCTGGCGGCGGCGCGGCGCACAGAATAAGAACAGGTGCGGGGGGGGGGGTTCTCCACCGTCGGCCCGCCGGAGCACAAGATGAGGTGTGTGTATGGGGGGGGGGGTTGCCTTTGTAAGAGAGCTAGTGTGGGACAGTGGGAGGACTCAGTTTCAGTGTCTGGCGCCCTGCCACTGACGGCCTGTATATGATATGATAAGGAAGGGGGGGGGGGGGGGATGCAAGGTGGTCTGCTGCTAGACACAGCTATAGATTTTATATAAGTATATATATATATATATATATATATACTATGTAATATAGCTGGTCCAGCCGCCCCTCCCCCCACCAGACCAGCTAACTCCTTGCTACTGTGCCTATTATATGTAATATAATATATCTGTGTCCAGCAGCCCCCCCCCCCCCCCATTATCAGACAGCCAACACTCACAATATAATTTATATTAGCTGACTGAGACACCCCCAGCCTGAGCTGGTCTGATGATGATGATGATGGGGGGGGCGGAATGCTGCTGGCCACAGATATATTATATTAGATATAGGCACAGTAGCTGAGTGACACACCTACCCACCCTGAGCAAGCTGGTCTCATGGGGGGGGGGGTGCTCTGTGTCACCAGGTATGATAGCTGAGCGGAGCCGCCCTAATCTGGCCTGATAAGGGGGGGGTGTCCACAGACCACAGCACAGGTGTAGGCAGACAGTGACCCACACCCACATCAGATCCATCCAGCAAGCAGAAGGTCACAGCAGCATCTTCTCGTCTTCTCTGTGGCCATCAGATCCGGTCCAAGCAAGCAACACGCCTTGTTGTCAGCAGGTCACAGCATCTTCTCGTCTTCTCTGCGGCCATCAGATCCAGTCCAAGCAAGCAACACGCCTTGTTGTCAGCAGGTCACAGCATCTTCTCGTCTTCTCTGTGGCCATCAGATCCGGTCCAAGCAAGCAACACGCCTTGTTGTCAGCAGGTCACAGCATCTTCTCGTCTTCTCTGCGGCCATCAGATCCGGTCCAAGCAAGCAACACGCCTTGTTGTCAGCAGGTCACAGCATCTTCTCGTCTTCTCTGCGGCCATCAGATCCGGTCCAAGCAAGCAACACGCCTTGATGTCAGCAGATTACAGCATCTTCTCGTCTTCTCTGCGGCCATCAGAACCGGTCCAAGCAAGCAACACGCCTTGTTGTCAGCAGATTACAGCATCTTCTCATCTTCTCTGCAGCCATCAGATCCGGTCCAGCAAACAACACACCGTTTCAGCAGGTCAGTTCCAAAATCCAAATCATGCCAATGATGCCATTATCTGCTGTCCCCAGGGACAGATCCGATCCAGAGATCACCATACAGTGGGATCTCTGGATTGGATCTGTCCCTGGGGACAGCAGATAATGAAAAGTGTGGGGGCAGAGCTGCGATGAAGTCACTCATCGTGTTGGAGCCCTCGGTTAAGCCCCTTTTACACTGGGGCAGTTGGTGCGTCGGCGGCGCTTTACCATCAATTTCACAGCGCTTTTAACCCCCGCCAGCGTCCGAAAAAGGGTTAAAATCACACACAAAGCGCCGCTGCAGCAGCGCTTTTCCGGTGGTATAGCCGCAGTGCCCATTCATTTCATGGGGCAGGAGCGGTGGAGAAGCGGTATACACACCGCTCCTTCACCGCTCCAAAGATGCTGCTAGCAGGACTTTTTTTAGCATCCGGCCAACGCACCGCTCCAGTGTGCGGAGCGGCTCTTTTAGGGTGCTTTGCAGGCGCTATTTTTTGCGTTATATCGCCTGCAAAGTGCCTCAGTGTGAAAGGGGTCTTACAGCACAATACTCTGAAAGTCCGGCGCGGTATGCTGGACCTTCAGAGTGCATACGCCAGTGACGTTGCCGGATGCATCTAGTATGAATATGTCCTAAACGGTGCCCGTTTAGGAGATATTCATTTTACCTACAGGTAAGCTTTATTATAGGCTTACCTGTAGGTAAAAATCACAAAGCGGTCTTTACTAGGCTCCCTTTCTTTAGTACTGCACTGTTTTTTATCTTTAAAATGTTATATCTTATATTGTTTTCCAGCAATATTGTGTCAGCAGCTTTACTAAGTTGAATTTTAGGTAACCCTAGTGCAACCTAATTTGTGTATTATATAATTGCCACTGGGATTGATTACAGTAAAATATTATAAATAAGAAATTATGGCTACACATTCATCACACATGATTAAATTACACAGTGCAGACATTTTTTTTCATACATTCAATGTGTAATGGGACCATCCAAAAAGGATGTGTGAAAAAATTCTGTGCACTTTAATAATTAGCCATAATATATTATAATTTACTTATGATATGTACTAATGTGTAGCCAAAATGTATTATATATAATATTTTATTGTAAGCAATTCCAGTAGCAGTGTCTAGGCCTGTCACTCAGCTCACTGGAATTGATTACGCTAAAATTGTTATATATAATTATACTCTTACTAAATACATCAGACTTTCTACTTTACAAAAAGGTCATTTGGGGGGTATTTGGACTGTCCTGGTGTTTTCGGGTCTCAAGAAATGAAATAGGCCAACAATACATCAGGATTGATCAATTTTTACATAAATTCCATAGATTGTGGACTATAACTTTTCACAGACTAAATAATATACTCTGTTTTGGGTTATTTATTTTCACCAAGAAAATGTGGTCATGATGCAAATCTCCCGGTCACATCCCAAAGGGTCTCTATTGGATGAGATGTGGTGAGTGTGGAGTCCATTGGAGTACAGTGACCTCATTGTCCAGTGGTGAGATGATAGGAGCTTTGTGACATGGTGCATTATCCTGCTGGAAGGAGCCATCAGAAGATGGGGACACTGTAGTCATAAAAGGATGGACATGGTCAGCAACAATACTCAGGTAGGCCGTGGTGTTTAAACAATGCTAAATTGGCACTAAGGGTCCCAAAGTGTGCCAAGAAAATACCCACCCACACCATTACACCACCAGCCTGAACCAGTGATACAATACAGGAAGGATTAATGCGCCAAATTCTGACCCCACCATCTGAATGTCGCAGATGAAATTGAGACTTATCAGACAAGGCAACGTTTTTCCAGTCTTTTATTGTCCAATTTTGGTGAGCCTGTGCAAATTGTAGCCTAAGTTTCCTGTTCTTAGCTGAGAGGAGTAGCACCTAGTGTGGTCTTCTGCTGCTGTAGCCCATCTGCTTCAAGGTTCAAGGTCTACCCATTCTCCTCTGACATCACCAAGGCATTTTCCTCCAAACAACTGCTGCTCACTGGATATTTTCTCTTTCCCACCATTCTCTGTAAACCGGAGAGATGTTGTGCATGAAAATCCCAGCTGATCAGCAGTTTAAAAAAAATATTTAGACCAGCCCATCTGGCACCAACAACCGTGTCACGTTCAAAGACACTTAAATTCCTTTTCTTCCCAATTCTGATGCTCAGTTTGAACTTCAACAATTCATCTTCACCACGTCTAGATGCCTAAATGCATTGAGTTGCTACCATGTGATTGGCTGATTAGCAATTTGTGTTACCAAGAAATTGAACAAGTGTACCTAATAGAGTGGCCAGTGAGTATATCATACTTTATTGTAATCACATCGCTGAGATTGACAAGGCAGGCCATAGGGCATATAGCCTGGTTAATGACACTGGGTCTTCTCAGGCATAATCTGAAATACAGAATATATATCTGAACAGAATATGTTGATATTTACAGCAGGAATGCCACATGGAGTACACAAGTCAAAGAGACAAAGTGGATACCAGCAAAGGAAAGCAAAGGAGGCAAAAATGAAATCGATAAAAACACTTGCGGGATCCATGCTTCAATATGTGAAAAGACCAGATGATGGGCAGGGTTCATCAAAAGACCCTGCTTGTCAGTCTCCACTTGAAGCTGATTCTTCTGATGCTTTTGCTAGCATGCATTCTGCAGAAGAGCAAGAAGTGGAAATGGCAGAATCTGATGCAGAAGTGCAAGAAATGGAAATGGCAGAATCTGAAGCAGAAGAGAGTTCTGAGAGTGACTCTAGCCACAGTCATGATACTGTAAAGGAGATGAGTGCCATTCAGAAGAAAGATTTCCAAATGTTATCTGATGTTTCTTTCTGGGAGATACCAGTTCAAGATCATGTTCGGGTTGAAATAATCAAACAGGTAAGTGCTTCCTTCCAGAACAAGGAGGGCCCTTTCAGTGTTGCAAAAAGGCAAGATACAAAAGCTGCAACAAAGGGACACGTGTGGCAACTTTCAAAAGAGTGGTTTTACAAGGTGATGCCAAATGGTGAAAAAATTTTGCGGTCATGGATGGTTTACTCACCTGTCAGTGAGAATTTATATTGTTTTTGCTGCCGACTGTTTGCCATTTGTACTCTAGATACAGCATCCAAATTTGTGACTGGGTTTCAAAAATGGTGGAAGCTAAGCCCGAAAGTACACAATCACGAGACCTCCGAAGAACACCTAAACTGCCTTGAAAAATGGAAAACCTTGGCAGCAGGACTTAGGCTGCACCAAACTATTGATGCTGGAGCTATTACTGTGATAGAGAATGAGAAGAAAAAGTGGAGGGATATCTTACACAGATTGCTTGACATCACATTGTTTCTTGCCAAGCAGAACCTAGCATTCCGTGGCCACAAGGAAGATGAGTGCTCATTTAATAAAGGGAACTTTCTTGAGATGGTTGAAATGCTATCAAAATATGATTCAGTACTCAAAGAACACCTAATTAGATTGAAGCGGAGCACCTGTAAACTTAAAGTATCGGTCTCATATCTTTCTCCACAAACTCAGAATGAGTTTATAAGTGTCCTGGCAAATCACGTGAAGGAGAAGATTGTCATGGACATAAAGTCTGCAAAGTACTTTGGAATCATGTTTGATAGCACACCCGACATATCACATACTGACCAGATGTCCGAAGTGATCAGATATGTGAACATCAAGAATAGGAAAGTTGAAGTAAAAGAAGTGTTTCTAGGATTTTTCCCTTTAAAGGGGAAAAAAGCTGCTGATCTCAGCGTGGATATCTTTAAAAAATTAGAGAGTGATGGACTGGACATAATGATGTGTCGTGCTCAGGGTTATGATAATGCTGCTACTATGGCTGGAATTCATGGAGGTGTACAATCCATTATTAGGGAAAAAAACAAAAAAGCGATTTTTAATGGCTGTGTGGACCATTCACTGAACTTGTGCGGTCAGCACTCTTTTGCTGAGAATGCTTCATGTGTGACATTTTTTGGAACACTTCAGTCAATGTTTTCTTTTTTTGCTGCTTCCACCCATCGATGGGATGTGTTAATTCACCATACTGGAGTGTCAGTGAAAAGATTATCAAAAACACGCTGGAGTGCTCATCATGCTGCAGTTAAGCCAGTAAAAGAAAAATTGAATATGTTTGTGTCTGCAATCGAAGCGCTTTGTGATCCTTCTGAAAATATGGACACAAGAGGAGCAGCAGAATGTCTACTGCCTGCTGTCTGTGATTTTACGTTTTTGTGCTACCTATACTTCTGGGGTGATGTACTTCAAGAAGTTGATGTTACACAACAGTACCTGCAGACCAAAGGCTTAAGTCTGGACAAGGTGGTGACAAAGCTAGAGTCACTAAGACTTTTTCTGTTTGAAGAGCGCAGTCACCTAGTGGAACATGCAATTAAGCAGGCACATTTAAAATCTAAAGAATATGGAATTGCCGTAGAGAGAAGAGCCAGGTTTAAGAAGAGGATGGCAGGGGAACAGGCACGTGATGCTGGAGGCATAAGTCTACAAGACGAGAACAAGAGGGCAATGCTTGAGTGCATTGATCGCTTCCATTCTGAACTCCAGATCAGATTAAGAGCCATCATGGAAGTTGCAGCCATGTTTGAGGCTGTTCAAGCAAAGAGTCTCATATATGAAACTGAAGAAACATTAAAGGTGTCCATTCCAAAACTGACCACTTTTTATGACGAAATATCTGAGAGTGAGCTGTTAATGGAAATACCCAGACTGAGGAGACATCTCAAAGCAGCCAAGATCAACCTAGAAGAAGTCAAAGATTGGTCGGCTTTACAAGTTTTGACCTTCATAGCAGAATGGGACTTCATTGAATCTCTTCCAACCCTTTCACTATGTCTAAAAATATTTCTGACAATCTGTGTGTCTGTGGCTTCATGTGAGAGGAGCTTTTCAAAGTTGAAGCTGATAAAAAACTATTTGCGTTCAACGATGGGACAGGCAAGGCTTTCTGATCTTGCAATATTATCAGTTGAAAGTGAACTAGCGAAATGTATTGATTTTGATGATGTTGTTCACAATTTTGCAGCTGTCAAGGCTAGAAAAGCAAAGTTTTGATTTAGATGTTAACTAAATGCTTTCATATTTGTTCCTGTTTTTGTGTTATTTATTTATTAATTCAGTAAAGTTTAAAGTTAAAATAAATACAGTTCTTTAACAGTTTAAGCTTTGATTTCTATTATTTTCATATGATTTTGTTATTCAAATTTGCTAGTTGATTGATAGTTATTAACGGCACTACTGTTGCCAATATATGCAGTGTTATTAGGGTGAAAAAAATTATTGGGGGGTGGGTGACACCATGTTATACCGCACCAGGTGACACCAACCCTAGTGACGCCACTGCTCCGGTGGAGACAGGACCGTGTGCTGTTCCTCGCTGGACATCATCGCTGGAGCCTGCAGATCATCCGTCGCTGGATACCGACATCACTGGAGTGGAGATCGAGAGTGGATTACCACCGCTAGAATCTTTTTTTTATTTAATTTTTTTTATTTTTAATAAAGGACTTATCCCAACTGTATCTGTGTGTTTTATTTTTATTTTTTACACTTTCTTTGTGAAATGGTAGGGGTACAATGTACCCCTTACCAATTCACATAGGGGGGGGGCGGGATCTGGGGGTCCCCTTTGTTAAAGGGGTCTTCCAGATTCCGATAAGCCCCCCGCCGGCAGACCCCCACAACCACCGGGCAAGGGTTGTGGGTATGAGGCCCTTGTCTCCATCAACATGGGGACATGGTGCTTTGGGGTCCAGACCCCAAAGCATCTTCCCCATGTTGAGGGCATGTGGCCTGGTACGGTTCAGGAGGGGGGGCGCTCTCTCGTCTTTTCCTGCGGCCTGCCAGGTTGCGTGCTCAGATAAGGGTCTGGTATGGATTTTTGGGGGGAAACTCCAGGCCATTTTTAAAAAAAAAAAAATTCGCGGAGTTTCCCTTAAAATCCATACCAGACCTGAAGGGTCTGGTATGGATATTTGGGGGAACCCCACGTCATTTTGTTTTAAAAAAGATTGGCGCAGGGTTCCCCTTAATATCCATACCAGACCTGAAGGGCCTGGTAATTGAATTTGGGGGGACCCCCACGCATTTTTATTTTTTATCAATGACTTTCAATGACTTTTCTCTGTATTGCCGGGAGCCGACAATTCATTACAGCCGCGAGTACTTTTAAATGACTTTTTTTCCTTCAGAAATTACATTTTGTGCAGGGACAGTTCTGAGCACGGGAAACAAGCGCTACTTTACAGGCATACTATACACACCCCCCAGGTACGAAATTTAAAGGAATATTTCACTTTTATTGTTTCACTTTAAGCATTATTAAAATCACTGCTCCCGAAAAAACAGCAGTTTTTAAAACTATTTTTTGCATTGATACATGTCCCCTGGAGCAGAACCCAGGTCCCCAAACACTTTTTATGACAATAACTTGCATATAAGCCTTTAAAATTAGCACTTTAGATTTCTCCCATAGACTTTTACAGGGTGTTCCGCAGCTTTTCGAATTTGCCGCGAACACCCTAAATTGTTCGCTGTTCGGCTAACAGGCAATGTTCGACTCGAACTCGAAGCTCATCCCTACTAGCCAGTGCCTCACCAGCCACTGACCTCACCACATGTCCCTGCCAGAAGGTTGTGGGTGGGGGGTGGAGGGGACTTCTGGCGGAATTGCCTAGGCAATCTGACTGGAAGTGGGAGCATGTACATGTCAAAACCATTTACCTGCTTACCCCACCCAAAAAAAGTTTCAAAAGATGAAGGGGAGACAGGGAGAAACTTCACCTTTAAGGTGAAGATTCGCTTTAAGCCTAGAGGTGAACACTGTCACCTTCAGGATGCAAAGGGATCTGCAGTGCCATTGATTTAGTAATGTAATTTTCATATACAATCATATTATTAAGAATAATAATAATTTAACAAAAATATATATTTTCACATTTTTACACATTAAATCTTAGAAAAATTTAATGAAACTCGACTTTCCCCTTTGATTTAGCATTTACAATTTAGATCCAGCAGTTTATGGATTTTTAAAAAAGATCACTGTACAAAAGGTAACATACACAGCACTAACATTTTTGATGACCATAAATTAACACATATTGATTAACTGCAACTAAATAAAAGAACATAAAAATTAAAGACAAAGTTAAATCAATGCTGATATGTAGAAAAATACTAAATGGTATCCCATATGCATATGGGAAAGCTCAGTAACATGCAAAACAAAACAACAAAAATGTAAAAAGGAATGAATGGCTGTGGAAAATGATGAAGTGAATTATTCAATTGATTTATAGACCAATATAATTAATTTATTCACAGGAGATACTCACCCTTGATTACACTTTGGCTATTGCATTTTCGTTACAAATAATTATATACAGTATGTCTCCTTTTGTGGACTAAAAGATGGTTTTGTAAAGAGGTTCTGCTGTAACAACAAATAATTCTTGTACAACTGTTTTTTTATTCTGCTCAGGCACTAAGCAATTAATTCATTAATCCATCTAACCACCCCCCCCCCCTCATTACTATGGGACACATTAGGGATGGTGGATAGAACCACAGTGCATGGTAGGGAGACCAGGGACACAGCCACCTGACCAAAAGTGTGTTGGATGTGAAGAATCTGCTGGCAAAAATAAACATTCTTATTTAGCACAGTAGCTTTTTTTTTTTTTTACATCAAATTAGAGTATTTCATTTATGTAACATTTTAAACTTATCGCATTATGATAAATAAGAAAGGAATGTTGTATCTGATCAACAAGCTTAATGTCCAAAACATTTACCACTGATCTCCACTTTGACAAGAAGCAGCAAACATGCATGCAATTGTCAATGAAAACATATACATCTAAGAAAAACAGGCTTAGATTTAGATTTAGAGCAATACAAAAAAATATGAAAACCAGCAACCATATGGATTACGTGAGCAAGGTAAAAATATAAATTAGAAGCACTGAGTAGGTAGGCTGGGCCATGTCAGTGACATTCAACTCTAATAAATACACTGCACCATACATATAACACTTTATTTACAATAAATGATGTTTACAAGCATGCATGTATAGAGAAGATAGCTTTATTCATTTGGGTTTTCTTTAGGTACGTGTATTTTCTCCTACAATATGATGGGTTAATTAACTGTAGTGTATATGTATGTGTTTGCTCTGCTACACAAATTAGATTTGATGCAGTTTATTGTGCATAAATAAAATCCTGTAATTATAGTGAAACACAATAATGATATGCAGTTATGAGCAGATCTTTCATGTCTCTGCATATATGCAATTATTTTCATGAATAGGACGTACAAAGTAGAAGGTATATTATTAATAAACATCATTCTGAGAAGAAGGATGGTAACTAGGGATGAGCTTCGAGTTCGAGTCGAACTCATGTTCGACTCGAACATTGCCTGTTCGCCCGTTCGCCGAACAGCGAACAAATTGGGGTGTTCGCGGCAAATTCGAAAAATCTATGGGAGAAATCTAAAGTGCTAATTATAAAGGCTTATATGCAAGCTATTGTCCTAAAAAGTGTTTGGGGACCCGGGTCCTGCCCCAGGGGACATGTATCAATGCAAAAAGAAGTTTTAAAAACGGCCGTTTTTTCGGGAGCAGTGATTTTAATAATGCTTAAAATGAAAAAATAAAAGTGAAATATTCCTTTAAATTTCGTACCTGGGGGGTGTGTATGATATGCATGTAAAGTGGCGCATGTTTCCCGTGCTTAGAACTGTCCCTGCAAAAAATTTCATTTTTGAAAGAAAAAAATGCATTTAAAACTGACTCGCGGCTATTAATGAATTGTCGGCTCCCGGCAATACATACAAAAGTCATTGATAAAAAAAAAAAAAAAAAGCGTGGGGGTTCCCCAGAATTCAATTACCAGGCCCTTCAGGTCTGGAATGGATATTAAGGGGAACCCCGCCGCAAATGAGAAAAAAAATTGACGTGGGGTTCCCCCAAATATCCATTCCAGGCCCTTCAGATCTGGCATGGATTTTAAGGGGAACTCCACCCCAAATTTTTTAAAAAAATGGCGTGGAGTCCCCCTAAAAATTCATACCAGACCCCTTATCCGAGCACGCAACCTGGCCGGCCGCAGGGGAAAAGGGGGGACGAGAGAGCGGCCCCCCTCCCTCCTGAACCGTACCAAGCCACATGCCCTCAACATGGGGAGGATGTCCCCATGTTGATGGGGACAAGGGCCTCATCCCCACAACCCTTGCCCGGTGGTTGTGGGGGTCTGCGGGCGGGGGGCTTATCGGAATCTGGAAGACCCCTTTAACAAAGGGGACCCCCAGATCCCGCCCCCCCTATGTGAATTGGTAAGGGGTACATTGTACCCCTACCATTTCACGAAGAAAGCGTAAACAAATGTTTAAAAAAAACACACAAACACCTTGAAAAAGTCCTTTATTTAAAAAAAAAAAAAAACATTCCAGCGGTGAAATCCAGTGTCCCGCGGCGATCCCGATGTCCAGCGCTGTCCTTCATTGGTTGTGCCTGAGCGGACCTGATGGGGAACTCCCTCTCAGTATTTTAAATGTATAGACCCGCCCCTTCTAAAGTTCCCCATCAGGTCCGCTCAGCGGACCAGATGCGGAACATGAGAAGGGGCGGGTCTATACATGTATTACCAAAGTGAGAGCAGTTCCCCATCAGGTCCGCCCCCTCGGTATGTCGGACCCGCCTACGTCATTGGCTTGAGCGGGGAACTTCCTTCACTGTGTAATTTAGCCGACAATTCATTAATAGCCGCGAGTCAGTTTTAAATGCATTTTTTTCTTTCAAAAATGACATTTTTTGCAGGGACAGTTCTAAGCACGGGAAACATGCGCCACTTCACATGCATATCATACACACCCCCCAGGTACGAAATTTAAAGGAATATTTCACTTTTATTTTTTCATTTTAAGCATTATTAAAATCACTGCTCCCGAAAAAACGGCCGTTTTTAAAACTTCTTTTTGCATTGATACATGTCCCCTGGGGCAGGACCCCGGTCCCCAAACACTTTTTAGGACAATAACTTGCATATTAGCCTTTATAATTAACACTTTAGATTTTGAACGTTCGAGTCCATTGTATTTAATAGGGTTCTAAAGTTTACACGAACATTTTGTCTGTTCGCAGGTTCTGGTGCGAACCGAACAGGGGGTGTTCGGCTCATCCCTGATGGTAACAGAGGTAAACACTGTACTTGGTTCTTTCAGTGATTAAGGTATAGGGATGAGCTCGGTGTTCGAGTCGAACATAGGTTCGCCTCGAACTTTGGCTGTTCGCGCGTTCGGCAAACAACGAACGATTTGGGCTGTTCGCGCCAAATTCGAGTGACGCGAACGGCCCACAATACACTGCGCCATCGCAGTGTAATCCCGGCGCTGTGATTGGCCAAGCATGCACTGTGACCCTGCATGCTTGGCCAATCACAGCGCCTGCAGCGAGGAGAGCAATGATTGGCCACAGGCAGGATGCCTGTGGCCAATTATAGCTGAGGGGGTTTAGTACACGCCCCACACTATAAAAGGACGCCAGCGCGGCGGCCTTGTGTAGTGTGTTCCGGAGCAGGGAAAGTGAAGGATAGGCAGGGACAGTGTCAAATCTTGTCAAATCTATTCTTTGCTAAACCTTGTGTGTAGGGACAGAGAAGGATAGGCAGGGAGAGTGTCAGTGTCATATTCTTTGCTAAATCTTGTGTGTAGGGAGAGAGAAGGATAGGCAGGGAGAGTGTCAGTGTCATATACTTTGATAAACCTTGTGTGCAGGGAGAGAGAAGGATAGGCAGGGGACAGTGTCAGTGTCATTGTTGCTAAGCCTCCTGCACATTATACACCTGAAGTTAGCCCGTATTGCTGCTTTTTCCTGGTGTGTTACACCAACAGGATTTTGCAGCACTTACAGCGGGCGGAGTGTGCCTCCTGACCATATTACACCTTAACTTAGCCTGTATTGCTGCTTTTTCCTGGTGTGTTACACCAACAGGATTTTGCGGCACTTACAGCGGGCGGAGTGTGCCTCCTGACCATATTACACCTTAACTTAGCCTGTATTGCTGCTTTTTCCTGGTGTGTTACACCAACAGGATTTTGCGGCACTTACAGCGGGCGGAGTGTACCTCCTGACCATATTACACCTTAACTTAGCCTGTATTGTTGCTTTTTCCTGGTGTGTTACACCAACAGGATTTTGCGGCACTTACAGCGGGCGGAGTGTGCCTCCTGACCATATTACAACTTAACTTAGCCTGTACTGCTGCTTTTTCCTGGTGTGTTACACCAACAGGATTTTGCGGCACTTACAGCGAGCGGAGTGTGCCTCCTGACCATATTACACCTTAACTTAGCCTGTATTGCTGCTTTTTCCTGGTGTGTTACACCAACAGGATTTTGCGGCACTTACAGCGGGCGGAGTGTACCTCCTGACCATATTACACCTTAACTTAGCCTGTATTGCTGCTTTTTCCTGGTGTGTTTCACCAACAGGATTTTGCGGCACTTACAGCGGGCGGAGTGTGCCTCCTGACCATATTACACCTTAACTTAGCCTGTATTGCTGCTTTTTCCTGGTGTGTTACACCAACAGGATTTTGCGGCACTTACAGCGGGCGGAGTGTACCTCCTGACCATATTACACCTTAACTTAGCCTGTATTGCTGCTTTTTCCTGGTGTGTTACACCAACAGGATTTTGCGGCACTTACAGCGGGCGGAGTGTGCCTCCTGACCATATTACACCTTAACTTAGCCTGTATTGCTGCTTTTCCCATTTCCCTGCAGGCCATTAGAATGTCTGGAAGGCAAACAAGGAGAGGCAGACAGTCAGGAGCCAATAAAAGTGGGCAAGCAGGCTCTGTGTCTAGAGACAACAGTGCTGGTCGTGGACGTGGTGCATCGCCATCAGCACGTGGCCATGGGACACGCTTGTCCTTCTTTTCGGCAGCTGGACGTGTTGAGCCGCATCATGCCGAAGACTTGGTAGAGTGGATGACCAAGCCCTCCTCATCCTCCTCATCCTCTCTCACTCAGGCTCAGGGTACTGGCAAAGCAGCTGCCAAAGCGTCCTCTTCCCTGGTATCAATGTCATCATCAGTCACTCCTTCCCTAGACCAACCATGTCCTCCTGAGGAGTCCCCCGAACTGTTTGAGCACAGTGTTGGGTACATGCTCCAGGAGGATGCCCAGCGTTTCGAAGGGTCTGATGATGATACCCAGCTAGAGGAAGGCAGTAGCGTGAGAGCAGAGAGAGGGGATGCTCAAGAAGGACACCAATCTGGCAGTCATGTTCCAGCAGCTGCAGCATACTGCCAGATTGGCTCCAGTGATGAGGAGGGAGGGGATGATGAGGTCACTGACTCCACGTGGGTGCCTAATAGGAGAGAGGAGGAGGAGGATGAGGAGGATGCACATCTCCAACGAGGCAGGATGGTAAGGGCAGCACACCGACGGAATCACACCGCAGAGCTCCGCCTGTGCAGGGCGCTGCCTCTGCCCGTTATTCAAAAAGTTCTTTGGTGTGGGCCTTTTTTGAGTCGAGTGCATCAGATCGCACAGCTGCTGTTTGCAACATATGTCTCAAGCGTATATTGCGTGGCCAAAACATCACCCGCTTGGGCACCACATGCTTGACCAGACATATGTTGACCTGCCATGCAGCTCGTTGGCAAGCCTACCTTAAAGACCCACACCAAAGAACAAAGCTGACCTCTTCTTGCACCGCATCAGCTGGGATCTCCAACCCCACTATACCTTCAGTCCTCTCTGAAACCTGCTCTGAGAGGAATGAAGTTGTAGAATTAGGTGTGTCACAGCCAAGTACTTGCGGGCACTCTGCTAGCAGTACACCGACGTCCGATTCTAGCAGGCAAATTTCCCTGCCCCAGCTGCTGGACCATCGAATGAAGTTCACTCCCAGCCATCCACATGCCCAGCGGTTGAATGCTAGCTTGGCTAAATTGCTAGCGCTTAAACTGCTGCCTTTTCAGTTGGTAGACTCGGCCCCCTTCCGTGAGTTTGTGCAATGTGCGGTTCCTCAGTGGCAGGTTCCCAAACGCCACTTTTTCTCATGGAAGGTGATTCTCTCTCTCTACCGGCATGTGGAAGGCAATGTCTTGGCCTCGCTGGACAGGGCGGTCAGCAGTAAGGTGCATATTACCCCTGACTCATGGTCCAGCAGGCATGGACAGGGACGTTACCTTTCTTTCACGGCCCATTGGGTCACTCTTTTGGCAGCTGGGAAGGATGCAGAACAAGGTGCAGTAGTGTTGGAGGTTGTTCCACCGCCACGCCTCCAAAATTCTACTACTGGTTGTGACACACCTCTGTCCTCCACCCCCTCCTCTTCTTCTTCCTCTGTGGCCTCTTCCTGTGCTTTGTCCTCGGAACCAGCGGTTCTCCCTAGGCGTTCAAGGGGCTACGCAAGTACGCAGGCAAAAAGATGCCATGCCGTGCTTGCGCTGGTGTGTTTGGGGGACAGGAGCCACACTGGGGCAGAGGTTCTGTCTGCTCTGCAGGGGCAGGCCGAGAGGTGGTTGACGCCACGCCAGCTTAAGCCAAGAATGGTAGTTTGCGACAATGGCACCAACCTCCTCTCCGCTCTCCGACAGGGACAACTGACCCATGTGCCCTGTGTGGCTCACGTCCTTAACCTGGTGGTGCAGCGGTTCTTGGGCAGGTACCCGGGCTTACAGGATGTCCTGAGGCAGGCCAGGAAAGTCTGTGTGCATTTCCGCAGATCTTATAATGCCAGTGCTCGCCTGGCTGAGCTGCAAAAGGAGTTGAACCTGCCCAAGAACCACCTTATATGTGACATGCCCACCAGGTGGAACTCAACGTTGGCCATGCTGCAGTGGCTGCACACGCAGCAGAGGGCCATCAATGAGTACCTGTGCGACTACGGCACCAGGACAGGGTCAGGGGAGCTCGGGTTTTTTTTCACCACGCCAGTGGGGCATGATCAGGGATGCATGCACTGTCCTGGCACCATTTGAGGAGGCTACGAGGAAGGTGAGCAGTGACAGTGCATGCATCAGTGACACTATACCTCTTGTCCACCTGTTGGAACATACGCTGCGTGGAATAATGGACTGGGCACTTGAGGCAGAACAGAGGCAGGAAGAGGAGGACTTCCTTGCCTCTCAAGGCCCCCTTTACCCAGACAGTGTTCCTTCTGTCCCACCCATCGCACAGGAAGAAGAGGAGGAGGAGGAGGATTGTGTCAGCATGGAGGTGGAGCCTGGCACTCAGCATCATCAGCAGCAGTCTTTTAGGGATGATTTACAGTCCCAAGAAACCAGTGGACTTATACGTGGCTGGGAGGAGGTGGCTGCGGATCATGTCGTCCTTAGTGACCCAGAGGACTCCGGACCGAATGCCTCAGCTAACCTACGCTGCATGGCCTCCCTGATCCTGCAAAGTCTGCAGAAGGATCCTCGTATTCTTCGGATCAAGGAGAGGGACCATTACTGGCTGGCCACTCTCCTTGATCCACGGTACAAGGGTAAGGCTGCGGACCTTATCTTACCGTCGCAGAGGGAGCAGAGGATGAGACAACTCCGGGAGGCCTTGCAGAAAGGTCTGTGCAACGCGTTCCCAGAGACTGGGAGGTTACAAACTCCTGGTCCTGGACAACGAGTTGCTGAGGCTTCGGTCAGTCAAAGAAGGAGCGGTGGGGAAGGTGGCCGTCTGACCGAAGCGTTCAGACAATTCTTTAGTCCGCAGCCCCAAGGTATGATCGGTTCCAGCAACCATCGCCAGCGTCTGATATACATGGTACAGGAATACCTAGGGGCAAGGTCAGACTTGGACACCTTCCCCACCGAAAATCCTCTGGCTTACTGGGTCTTGAGGATGGATCACTGGCCAGAGCTTGCACAGTATGCAATTGAGCTACTGGCCTGTCCTGCATCCAGCGTTCTTTCAGAACGCACATTCAGTGCTGCTGGAGGATTTGTCACGGATCACAGGGTGCGCCTGTCCACTGACTCTGTTGATCGACTGACCTTCATAAAGATGAACCAGTCTTGGATCACCACCAGCTACCAAACACCTGAAGCTGATATAACAGACTAATTTATTTTCAAATGTCACATCCCTTCAAGACTGATGCTGATGCTGAGAGACTGTCCTGTTATGTTGACTGACTATCCTCCTCCTCCTCAATGATCCGATTGACGATGATAGCTTGGAAGAACATTTTTGTTTCTGGGTGCCGCCACCAGTGGCTAAGGCCCAATTTTTCAGCCCCTGTTTAACAGGGGTGTGTTATTACAATTTTTTATGCAATGCTTTTCAGCAGGGCTCATTCCTGCACTCCAACTAGAGTATCTGGGAGTGGTTGCAGTGTCGTGGCACCAGCACCAGTGGCTAAGGCCCAATTTTTCAGCCCCTGTTTAACATGGGTGTGTTATTACAATTTTTTATGCAATGCTTTTCAGCAGGGCTCATTCCTGCACTCCAACTAGAGTATCTGGGAGTGGTTGCAGTGTCGTGGCACCAGCACCAGTGGCTAAGGCCCAATTTTTCAGCCCCTGTTTAACAGGGGTGTGTTATTACAATTTTTTATGCAATGCTTTGCAGCAGGGCTCATTCCTGCACTCCAACTAGAGTATCTGGGAGTGGTTGCAGTGTCGTGGCACCAGCACCAGTGGCTAAGGCCCAATTTTTCAGCCCCTGTTTAACAGGGGCGTGTAATTACAATTTTTGATGCAATACTTTGCAACAGGGCTCATTGCTGTGTTCCAAGTACAGTATCTGTGAGGGATTGCAATGTTGTGGCACCAGTGGCTAAGGCCCAATTTTTCAGCCCCTGTTTAACAGGGGCATGTAATTACAATTTTTTATGCAATGCTTTGCAGCAGGGCTCATTCCTGCACTCCAACTAGAGTATCTGGGAGAGGTTGCAGTGTCGTGGCACCAGCACCAGTGGCTAAGGCCCAATTTTTCAGCCCCTGTTTAACAGGGACATGTAATTACAATTTTTGATGCAATACTTTGCAACAGGGCTCATTGCTGTGCTCCAAGTACAGTATCTGTGAGGGGTTGCAGTGTTGTGGCACCAGTGCCTAAGGCCCAATTTTTCTGCCCCTGTTTAACAGGGGCATGTAATTACAATTCTTGATCTAATAATTCACAGCAGGGCCCATTCCTGCGCCCACCAAGACTAACTGTGAGGCCTTACAGTGTTGTGTCAACACCACCACCACCACCAAAGGCCCAATTTTTCAGCCCCTGTTTAACAGGGGCGTGTAATTACAATTTTTGATGCAATACTTTGCAACAGGGCTCATTGCTGTGCTCCAAGTACAGTATCTGTGAGGGGTTGCAGTGTTGTGGCACCAGTGCCTAAGGCCCAATTTTTATGCCCCTGTTTAACAGGGGCATGTAATTACAATTCTTGATCTAATAATTCACAGCAGGGCCCATTCCTGCGCCCACCAAGACTAACTGTGAGGCCTTACAGTGTTGTGTCAACACCACCACCACCACCACCACCAAAGGCCCAATTTTTCAGCCCCTGTTCAACAGGGGCATGCAATTACAATTCTTGATCTAATAATTCACAGCAGGGCCCATTCATGCGCCCACCAAGAGTAACTGTGAGGGCTCACAGTGTTGTGGCAACACCAACATGTAAGGGGCAAATTTCAGCTGAGTATATATGGCAGGCCCCTACTTTCAAACATCCAACTTACAAACGACTCCTCCTTGCAAACGGAAGGATACAACAGGAAGTGAGAGGAAATCTACCCCTAGGAAGGCAAATTCTCTCCTGTAAGAGTTAATATGGGAATAAAAGTGTCTCCTCTCCACTGATGCTTTATCACCAATTCTTGTTTCAATAAAAACCCCAAATTTTCAAAAAACATTTGTCATTAGGACGGAAAGTGAGGTGAACTGTTCTGAACAGGTGCACACTGCACAGACAGCAAAACAAATGTTACAGGGGTGATAACCCTTCCCTATGTTTTCCAAA
Source organism: Rana muscosa (assembly GCA_029206835.1). Lineage (NCBI taxonomy): Eukaryota > Metazoa > Chordata > Amphibia > Anura > Ranidae > Rana > Rana muscosa. Next base: position 19,749,385 of record JARGYO010005626.1, read on the forward strand.
AAGCTTAAAAATAGATTTTTTTGCCTGGAGCTACACTTAAACAATGTACCTGTTCAAAATTACAAACAGATTCTACATAAGAACAAACCTACAGTCCCTGTCTTGTATGCACCGCCTGTATACGGCTGTTCAGAGTATATAGGGCCTTTTTTATTTTGTGTGCGGGGTTCCCCTTAATATCCATACAAGACCCAAAGGGGCTGGTAATGGGCTGGGGTGGGGGGGGGGGGTGTGATGGGGTAGCTATGCCATTTTTCTTAAAGATTTTCATCCATATTACCGGGACCAGACATTACATTAAAGCCGCAAGCAGTTTTAAATGGCTTTTTTTCCTTTAGAAATGTAATTTTGTGCAGGGAAAGTTCTAAACACGGGAAACACGTGGCACTTCACAGGCATACTTTAGACACCCCCCAGGTACGATATTTAAAGGAATATTTGACTTTTTTTTTTTCACTTTATGCATCATTAAAATGACTGCTCCAGAAAAACGGCCGTTTTTAAAACTTCTTTTTGCATTGATACATGTCCCCTGGTGCAGAACCCGGGTTCCCAAACCCTTTTTAGGACAATAACATGCATAATAGTCATTATAATTAGCACTTTAGATTTTGAACGTTCGCATCCATTGTATTTAATAGGGTTCTAAAGTTCGTGCGAACTTTCGGTCCGTTCGCGGGTTCTGGTGCGAACCGAACCCGGGGGTGTTCGGCTCATCACTATTAAGGTATTTCTGTATTTGTAAGTCTGCCATTGAAAGCAGATCTATGAGTAGAAATTTTACCATAACATCAACCCACTTAGCAGAATTACAGCAAAAAATACAAAAATAAGTCCTTGCACAGCACTTATAAATAATAAAAAACATCTCCCCTGGTGCCCACTCCCCAGACCTTTATGTTAGATATTGATGATATCTACTATGCCTTTCAGATACATCATAGATTAGGCATCTCATCAGGGATGCAGACAGCCATACAAAGCAAACAGGAGTTTTAGCCTTCCCCTACTGTCCTGCAAAAAGCATCTTTATTTTTGTTTGTTTTGCCCTTGGAAAACTCACCTCACTTACTGTCTGGCCAGCAGGACAGAAAGTGAGGGGAATCTTTTTAATAGAGCCCCAGATAGCAGTAAAATACGAAAGAGGTTGTAATCTTTTCCTACTCCATTAAAAACTTTAAAGAAGTACAGCCAAAGCTTGTTTGGCTGTACTTCTTCTGTGGAATACAGAAGTGCAGTCCCTTCTGTGACCTGTTTTCAGCCGACAGCGGGCTGGAGCCTGCTGTCAGTTGACGTCACAGAGCCGGTCCAGGCTGGGGAAAGATCGTGACCATATAGTTGGGATCCACCCAGGAGCCTGGACGGCACCCAGCTCAGCTGCTGAGAGCCTGAGCCAGAAGCCCCCACCCCCTCCATAGCCCAGGGCTTCAGTGAACATGGGAGGGGGGCAAAGCAGACAGCTGTGACTGCCAGTCACCAGCCCTGTGCTCACGGAGCACTAAGAACTAAGCGATCAGTGGCCCTTGATTGCTCAGTTCTCAGTCTTAGAGCCGCAAGGAGACAGATGCAGCATTGGAGTGATGCTGCATCCACCTAGGTGTGTATGATTTCTGAAAAAAATAAAAATAAATACTTCTCTTTTAAAACAAAATCTTGGCTGGGGCCGGGCATACACTGTGTTTTATTCATGCAGAGCTAAACAGCAGGTTTACATTAATGCTGACCCCTGCAGCTATTAACACTTACCTTCCCTTTGCTCCCTATGGAAGCATAATTACATACATTAAACTTCCACATACTTCCCTTTATAGTGATCTTTCTGGCTTTATGTGTTTGGCTTCTCAGGCATCCAGAGCTGCCACAAAAAGGTAAGGAGAAGCTCCCTGTGTAGACTAGTCGGGACTTAGAATTTACACTGGGTATTATTTTCTCCACTCCTGATGGCCAGGAGGGAAGGTAAGTATGAGGCGCTGGGGGGACGAAAACGAAATTTTTGCTTTGCCTGCATGGGCAAACCACACGTTCATTTTATTACGGTTGTAAATAGTTGTTTGGTAAATCTGAAAGTAAATTTTCAGCTCAAAGAACTTGTAATAAAATGCAAGCAACTGGGAGTCTTATGCCGTGTACACACGATCGAGTTTCACGGCGGTGAAAGCACCACTGTGAAACCCGACGGGAAAAACGAGGACCGGCTTGGTCCACTACACACGGCAGTTTTTCACGACATGTTTTCTCTTGGTCGAGAAAACCGGCCGTGTGTAGGCTCCCTAGCAGTGTTTCCCTATGGGAAAACTGCAGAGGAAAAAAATGACGTGATTCGCGACGAGAAAAATTAGAGCATGTTCTAATTTTTCTCGTCGTGATTCTCGCCATTTTTCTCGTCTGGAAAAATGCTGGAGAGCCTACACACGGACGTTTTTCTCGTCCAAGAGAAAAAATAAAAAATTTCCAGACGAGAAAAGTGATCGTGTGTACGCGGCATAAAAGCCTAAAGATTTCTATTTAACTTAAGCTTATAATGGTACAAGAGGTAGGATCAAACTGGTACATGAGATATAAGTTGATATCACCCTTCAAAAGTTCCCATCATAAAGAAAGAGGTAACTTAACACCATAAATCCACCATAACTTCCACTCTTATGCCCCGTACACACGGTCAGACTTTTGCCCGGCCAAAATCACATCGGAATTCCGACGGAATTCCATCGGAGTAAAAGAGAACATGTTCTCTATCTAAACTCCGATGTAATTCCTCAGAATTTCCAATGGAAAAAGTCTGATGGGGCATACACATGGTCGGAATATTTGATGGAAAAAGTCAGTCTGACTTTTTCCATCGGAAATTCCAAACGTGTGTACAAGGCATAAGACTTTACAGTTTTCTCTGGAAATCTACAGATTTTATTTATGGAAATAATGTGATATACATAACAAAGGAATTGTTATGTGTGAGAAAAACATCAGAAACTAGATTTTATTAGCCTAAATTTAACAAGATACAAATAGCAAAGAGACTGGTGGCAAAGGACAATTCTTTTTCCTGCAATACACATTTAAGAATCTTCTCAGATACTAGAATTTATGTGCAAATTAATTCAGTCTGCCATGGGTCACGGAGTAAGTGTAAAGAATGAAAAATATGATAATCCATCCTTATCACAGCTCTAAGAGCAACTCATTTATTGTAGACGAGAAATATGTTATCATTTACATCTGGATTGCATGCCTTCACAAAGAGACTTGTAGGAATATTCAATGCAAATGGGAAACATACTCACCATCACTTATTTTAGTGCCTCCAAGTACAATGGCTGATATCCCAACAGAGGAGGAGAGCATCCAGATACACACATTGATGAATTTAGCTTTCAGTGGTGTCCGGAAATCCAGGGCTTTTACTGGGTGGCACACGGCAATATATCGGTCAACACTCATCATGGTAAGGGTGAATATACTGGTAAACATATTATAGTAGTCAATGGACATGACTATTTTACAGAGAATGTCCCCAAAAGGCCAAGAACTCATTAAAAATTCTGTGCTCTGGAAAGGCATGGTAGTGGTCACTAGAGCGTCAGCCAAAGCTAAATTAAATATATAAATGTTGGTTGCAGTCTTCATTTTTGTGTATCTGTTAAGGACAAAGGGTACAGGTGAAAATCATAAAGTAATTAAATAATTGATACATTTTTTTTTCACAGGAGTGATATAGAATGTGTAAGTGTTATAGAAGCCAAAGACAATGACTCAGTTATGTAGAAATTGCAGCAGTTTCAATCGTGTCCCATGCTTGAATGGGGTCTGGAGGACACAAATGGCAAATGTCATTTTTTTACATTAACCACTTCAGCCCCGGAAGAATTTACCCCCTTCCTGACCAGAGCACTTTTTGCGATACGGCACTGTGTCGGTTTAACTGACAATTGCGTGGTCGAGCGACGTTGCACCCAAACAAAATTTACGTCCTTTTTTTCCCACAAATAGAGCTTTCTTTTGGTGGTATTTGATCACCTCTGTAGTTTTTATTTTTTGCGCTATAAACAAAAATAGAGCGTACATTTTGAAAAAAAAAACAATATTTTTGACTTTTTGCTCTAATAAATATCCCCCAAAAATATATAAAAAAACCCAATTTTTTTTCTCATTTTAGGTCGATATACGCAATAATATACACAATAAGCGTATATTGATTGGTTTGCGCAAAAGTTATAGCATCTACAAAATAGGGGATAGATTTATGGCATTTTTATTACCAGTAATGGCGGTGATCTGCAATTTTTATCGTGACTGCGACATTATGACGGAAACATCGGACACTTTTGATACTATTTTGCGACGATTGTCATTTATACAGCGATCAGTGCTATAAAAATGTACTGATTACTGTGTAAATGACACTGGCAGGGAAGGGGTTAAACACTAGGGGGCGATCAAGGGGTTAAGTGTGTCCTAGGGAGTGATTCTAACTGTGGGGGGATGGGCTACCGATGACAGGAAGCAGTAGATCCCTGTCATGTCACTAGGCAGAACAGGGAAATGCCTTGTTTACATAGGCATCTCTCTGTTCTGCCTCTCCTCAGCGCAATCGCGGGCAGCCGGCAAACATCAAGTTCGCGGGACCCGCGGGCACACTCCCGAGGCACGCGCCCACTAGGCGGCAAATTCAAAGGGATGTACTAGTACACCCATGTGCCTGCCCGTGCCATTCTGCCAACGTATATCGACGTGCGGCAGTCGGGAAACGGTTAAAGTGATTGTAAAGTCTCCTTTTAAAAAAAACAAAAAAAGTAAACATGTTATACTTACCTCCTATGTGCAGGGGTTTTGCACAGAGCAGCCCTGATCCTCCTCTTCTCATGTCCCTCTTCGCTGCTCCTAGCCCCTCCCTCCTGTTGAGTGCCCCCACAGCAAGCATCTTGCTATGGGGGCACCTGTGGCGAGCTGCAGCTCCATGTGTCCATTCACCCTCTTTCTCCTGATTGGCTAACTGACTTTGATTGACAGTTGCGGGAGCCAATGGCGTGCTGTGTCTCAGCCAATCAGGAGGGAGAGTCACGGATGGCTGAGGGACTCGTGGACATCCCTAACTAGAGATGGTGCTCAGGTTAGTATTAGGGGGTTCTGGGGAGGCTGCTACACACAGAAGGCTTTTTATCTTAATGCATAGAATGCATTAAGATAAAAAAAACATTTTGTAACATGCTGAGACTTAACTGCACTTGCAAAGTGCAGTTTATTTGCCTTTAGTAATCTAGAGCTGAATTCTGTTTTACCTGAAATGGGGTTTTAACACATCTTCATTTAGCAAAAACGTAAAAAACTGTTTTGGTTTTAAACGCACTTTAATTAATGTTTAATTGTGAAAATAAGATCACATCAGAATATAGGGCACGAACATGATGTCATATTTGTTCAATTAGACATTAGACTAGAGTTCAGAGTTCAGATGTTAAATTATCGTTAATCAACTTTGCACATGTGAGTAACACATTGTGGCTGTGACAAGAATAAGTTGAATTTTTTTTTATGCTAATAAAAATTTTCATAGATACAAAAACTCACTTTCTAATACAGTATACATACAGTAGTAAACAACAAAGTGAAACATTTCCGCTTAGCAGTTGGCGCTTCTGCCACGCAATACTGGGGTTATTCTTTTAAAATCCCAATCAGAACCGTACTTGCATAGAATTTCCATATTCTCCCTGTGCTTGCATGGGTTTGCTACCACATTCCAAATACATGCTGGTAGCTTCTGTCTAAATTGGCCCCAGTTTGTATATGCAAGTGAAGTATGGACCATAGATTGTAAACTCATTAAGGGCAGGGACTGATGTAAATGTACAATATGTAATGCACTTTGTAAATTGTTGGCAATATATATAAGTTGTGCTGTGGAGACTCTACCATTTATTAATTTGATGTTTCAATGTATTTTGCCACTTGAAGTAATCTTTTATGTATATTTTTTTCCAAGAAAATTGGAGTAGACAGCTAATGCCCTATATTTGTAATATGGCATTCCTAATTTACAGGCTGTTTATATTTATGTATCCTTTATGGTATCTGTCTGACAGATCTGTCAGCACTTTAGGAAATTGCCTGCTATTTCCATTTTGGCTAGAAGCAGTATGCTGGCCAGCTGGTGACTTTGTTTAAGCTCAGATTTCATTGCCTTATGGAGTCGTAAAAAGAATGATTACTTTTGGATGAAATAGATAAAACACTCAATACTGACAGTGCTCAGACATTCTAATTGGAAAGAGTAACTGGTACAAAACAAAGCTATTGTCCACAGTAATCATTTTCATTCTTAAAGAAGAGTTCCACCCAAAAGTGGAACCTCCCCTTTTGCTCCCCCCTCTTTTGCCACATTTGGCACCTTTCAGAGGGGAGGGGGGAGCGGGGACCTTTTATTGACAGGTCCCCATCCCTACTTCCGGGAGATGCCATCCCTCCAAAGTTCGGCCCCCCTCCTCTTTCCTCCACCGCCGGGCCAATTAGAAAGTGTGGCGTGCTTCACGCATGCGCAGTAGGGAATCGGCTGTGAAGCCAAAAGGCTTCACTGTCGGTTTCTCTTACTCGAGATGGCGGCAGCAGCACGGACAGCTGATCTGAAAATCGGATGGGGTGCTGATATCGCCGGCTCCCTGGACAGGTAGGTGTCAATACATTAAAAGTCAGCAGCTACAGTATTTACATTTTTTTTTCCCCAGGCGGAACTCTTCTTTAAATTGTACACAAAGCTAAAACTTTTTTGGATTTAGACAAAGTAGGAAAGAGCTAAAAACCCTGTCAGGTTACCTATATTGCTCATGTCTGGAGAGATTTCCATTTACTTCCTGTTCTAGAGGCGCAATAGGAAATAAAAGGACATTTCCCTAAAGTGTATGAGGTTCCTACATTAGAGTGTTGTCAAAGGGATAGATATCTCCATTCCATTTAAGAATTGCTTTCCCCAACTTTTTCTCTCATTACAACTATAACATTTTTGATTTATTCTAATTTTCGATCTCAAATAGTGAGAGTGAATTTCCCAGGACACAGATGCTTAACAACTTACATGTACATGATTGGTTTTAAGTGGCTATACTGGGGTTATGGCTGCAGCTGAATGCCATAACCCCGGTATTGTTTGCTTTTTTCATCTAAAAGCAATCCTAGCAGCTGATTGGTCCCCCCTCCCACTTCACACAGGTGCTTCTCCAGGCTTTCCTGTGCGATCAGGGACCCGGTATCCGATTCGGCGGTGCTGTCCTGTTATCATAGAGCTGGTTAAGGACCAGAAGGACCCCGGCCATCTCTGTGGTCTAGGAGACCGGAAGCAACTTCATTACGTCACTTCCGGTTAGGGCAGATGTAATGGCTGTCATTTTGTTTTTGGGAAAACATGAGATCAATGTTTTTCTTTTTTTATCTCTTGCAGGGTAGAGGAGAGAACTGGGGTCTTATCTCCAGATGCCTTCATAAAGAGGACCTGTTATGCTTTATTTCTATCAAAGGATTGTGATAGGAATAAAGCACCCCCATCCCTCTGTGCTCACAAGCAGAAGCAAACACAGACGTAGACTGTGCAAGCATATATAAATGTGTGCATACCACACATGTGAGGTATCACCATGAACATTATAGCGAAGGTAATAATTTTAGCGCTAGATCTCCTCTATAACTCTAAACTGGTAACCTGTAAAAAAAATGAAAATGTTGCCTATGGAGATTTTGGAGTATTGTAGTTTGTTGCCATTCCACGAGCGTGCAAAATTTTAAAGCATGACATGTTAAGTATCTCTTTATTCGGTGTAATATCATCTTTTATACAAAAAAAAATAATGGGTTATATATTGTGTTTTTTTGTTTTAAAATGAATTAAAGTATATTTTATCCAAAATAAAATCGCATTTGAAAAACCACTGCGCAAATACTGTGTGACATAAAAAAATTGCAACGGGCATTATTTTATTCTCTAGGGCCTCTGCTAAAAATATATGTATAATGTTTTGTAATTTTCTAACAAAAAAAATGCGAATTGTGTCAGAATAGGCCTGGTCTTCAAGTAGTTAAACTTCACAAATGTTCTATTTTTTCCCTATTCTATTTAAAGCAAAAAAAAAAGCTTTGCTTTTGCATGTAGAATACTTTAATTTTCCAGGAACAGGAAACTCAGGGTCTGATTGGTCGCTATGGCCAGCATCCTATGTTTTGCTACACTTTTGGCTTTTTTAAAACAATTCAATATCAGAGGCTCATTTTCACACACCCAGCTATCAGCTGTACTTGTTCGTGAGCACATGCAGGATAGTGACCATTTCAGCAAACAACACAAAAAGACCTCTAAACATGGTCTAAACATGCACAAGCCTACGTCACACTTACACAAAAGAACCAACACCCTCACTATCACTCTTGTCTACCAGGGATGAGCCGAACACCCCCCTGTTCGGTTCGCACCAGAACCTGCGAACAGACAAAATGTTCGTGTGAACTTTAGAACCCTATTAAATACAATGGACTCGAACGTTCGAAATCTAAAGTGCTAAATATAAAGGCTTATATGCAAGTTATTGTCATAAAAAGTATTTGAGGGACCCGGGTCCTGCCCCAGGGGACATGTATCAATGCAAAAAGAAGTTTTAAAAACGGCCGTTTTTTCGGGAGCAGTGATTTTAATAATGCTTAAAATTAAAAAATAAAAGTGAAATATTCCTTTAAATTTCGTACCTGGGGGGTGTGTATGATATGCATGTAAAGTGGCGCATGTTTCCCGTGCTTAGAACTGTCCCTGCACAAAGTGTCATTTTTGAAGGAAAAAAAGTCATTTAAAACTCACTCGCGGCTAATAATGAATTGTCGGCTTTTATCAATACATACAAAAGTCATTGATAAAAAAAAGCGTGGGGGTCCCCCAGAATTCAATTACCAGGCCCTTCAGGTCTGGAATGGATATTAAGGGGAACCCCGCCGCAAATTTAAAAAAAAATGGCGTGGGGTTCCCCCTAAATATCCATACCAGGCCATTCAGATCTGGCATGAATTTTAAGGGGAACTCCACCCCAAATGTAAAAAAAAATGATGTGGAGTCCCCCCAAAAATCCATACCAGACCCTTATCCGAGCACGCAACCTGGCCGGCCGCAGGGGAAAAGGGGGGGACGAGAGCGGCCCCCCCTCCCTCCTGAACCGTACCAGGCCACATGCCCTCAACATGGGGAGGATGTCCCCATGTTAATGGGGACAAGGGCCTCATCCCCACAACCCTTGCCCGGTGGTTGTGGGGGTCTGCAGGTGGGGGGCTTATCGGAATCTAGAAGACCCCTTTAACAAAGGGGACCCCCAGATCCCGGCCCCCCCTATGTGAATTGGTAAGGGGTACATTGTACCCCTACCATTTCACGAAGAAAGCGTAAAAAAATGTAAAAAAAAAACACAAAAACACCTGAGGGCGGGGCCACCCGTGACGTACGCGGGTGACCCCCCCCCTCTGACGCAACGGGGGTTTTCCGTGACATCAGAGGGGGGCGGGGTCACCCGTATATGTCACTGGGTAACCCCGCGGTGTTTCCCTGTGGTGTCAGAGGGGGAGGGGTCAGCTATTTAAGAGCTGTCACGGCGGGTGTAGTGTCATTCGACGGGAACCACCCATGGAGGCAGATGGTGTCTGCGTTTTTTTTATCCTTTTTACTCCGTTACCAATTCACATAGGGGGGGCAGGATCTGGGGCTCCCCTTTGTTAAAGGGGGCTTCCAGATTCCGATAACCCCCCGGTCCGCATACCCCCACAACCACCGAACAAGGGTTGTGGAGATGAGGCCTTGTCCCCATCAACATGGGGACATGGTACTTTGAACCCCAAAGCATCCTCCCCATGTTGAGGGAATGTGGCCTGGTACTGTTCAGGAGGGGGGCGCTCTCTCATCCCTACTCTTTTCCTGCCGTCTGACAGGTTGCGTGCTCAGATAAGGGTCTGATATGGATTTTTGGGGGGAACTCCATGCCATTTTTTTTATTTTGGCGCGGGGTTCCCTGAAGGGTCCAGTATGGATTTTGAGGGGGACCCCTACGCCATTTAAAAAAAAAATTGGCGCAGGGTTCCCCTTAATATCCATACCAGACATGAAGGGCCTGGTATGGAATTTGGGGGGACACCCACGCAATTTTTTTTACATTTTGGTTCGGGGGGTCCCCTTAATATTCATACCAGACCCAAAGGGCCCGGTAATGGACTGGGGGGAACCCATGCCATTTTTTAATGACTTTTATCTGTGTTGCCAGGACCCGACAATTCATTATAGCCGCGAGTAGTTTTAAATAACTTTTTTTCCTTTAGAAATGTCATTTTGTGCAGGGACTGTTCTAAACACGGGAAAAATGCGCCACTTTACAGGCATACTATAGACACCCCCAGGTACGAAATTTAAAGGAATATTTCACTTTTATTGTTTCACTTTAAGCATTATTAAAATCACTGCTCCCGAAAAAACTTCAGTTTTTAAAACTTTTTTTGCATTGATACATGTCCCCTCGGGCAGGAGCCAGGTCCCCAACACCTTTTTATGACAATATCATGCATATAAGCCTTTAAAATGAGCACTTTTGATTTCTCCCATAGACTTTTAAAGGGCTTATGAATTTGTTCGCTATTCGGCGAACAGGCGAACACCCGATGTTCGAGGCGAACTTACGTTCGCCTCGAACATCGGGCTCATCCCTACTGACCATCATGAGACTCATTAGCTGATCAAGTCACCAAAATTTTCTGTCACCCTGGGCATTCCTTGATTTTTTTACCCTTAATCCCTCCATCAACTGGGGAGCAGGATCCATCAATTTTACATCCCTCCATTGTGAGGAACATTGTAGAGAACCTTGTCGAACAAGTTCTCCACTGATCAAGGTGTCACAAGTAATTGTAGTAATTAGCCAGTCATATGATAACCTGCTTCCACAATAAAATGTGATGTCTGTGATTAAAAGAATGGCGATCGATTACCTTCACATTGCCTGTATGATTGTCCCACTGAAGTGCTTCCAGGTTGTCTTTTCAGTCTATTAGAACCTGAATTAAAGGTGCTCAGAGAATGGCTTAATGAGAATTTAGCCACTTAACCACTTCCCGACCGCGCCATGTACAAAAGACGTCCACAGCGCGGTCGAGTTATCCTGAGTGGACGTCCCAGGGACGTCCTCACAGAATCTTGCTCCTGCGCGCCCCCTGGGGCGCGCTCCAGGATATGTCCGTGACCGCCGGGTCCGGAAGACCCGGCGCATCACGGATCACGGTAGATGGCCGCTAATCGCGGCCGTTTACCACGTGATCGCTCCGTCAAATGACGGAGCGATCACTTGTAAACAGACCGGCGTCCTGTGATGACGCCGGTTTCCTCCCTCCCCTCTCTGTACCGATCGGTACAGTGTGAGAGGAGAGGGGAGGGAGCGGATCATGTCCGCTCCCTCCCCCATGTCAGCTGTGGGCTGGATCTGTGACAATTGCAGTCACAGATCCAGCAATCCATCCATCCCTGCTCAGCCATCCCTGGTGAAATACCCTGCCAATACTCTGCAATACACCCTGTGCAATACTCTGCAATACACCCTGTGCAATACCCTGCAATACCCTGTGCAATACTCTGCAATACTCTGCAATACCCTGTGCAATACTCTGCAATACTCTGCAATACCCTGTGCAATACTCTGCAATACCCTGTGCAATACTCTGCAATACCCTGTGCAATACTCTGCAATACACCCTGCCAATACTCTGCAATACCCTGTGCAATACTCTGCAATACACCCTGCCAATACTCTGCAATACACCCTGCCAATACTCTGCAATACCCTGTGCAATACTCTGCAATACACCCTGCCAATACTCTGCAATACACCCTGCCAATACTCTGCAATACCCTGTGCAATACTCTGCAATACCCTGTGCAATACTCTGCAATACCCTGTGCAATACCCTGCCCATACTCTGCAATACCCTGTGCAATACCCTGTGCAATACCCTGCCCATACTGTGCAATACCCTGCCCATACTCTGCCCATACTGTGCAATACTCTGCCATATTCCGCAATACCCTGCCATACTCCGCAATACTCCTCAATACCCTGCAATACTCCACAATACCCGGCAATACTCCACAATACCCGGCAATACTCCACAATACCCGGCAATACTCCTCAATACCCTGCAATACTCGGCAATACCCGGCAATACTCCTCAATACCCGGCAATACTCCTCAATACCCGGCAATACTCCTCAATACCCGGCAATACTCCTCAATACCCGGCAATACTCTGCAATAACCACTTCCCGCCCGCCGGCCGTCATATGACGTCCTTGACTTTGTGCGGAGATATCTGAATGATGGGAGCAGCTACAGGCATCATTCAGATATTCGCTTTTTCAGCTGGTGATTCCCTACACCATAAGAACGATCATAGCGGCTGTTCCACCGCTTGATCGCTCTTACGGGAGGTGAGAGGGGATGCCCCCCTCCCGCTGCCCTCCGGTGCTTCTACCGACTCACCGCTATGATCAAAGCCAGGATTGTTTGTTTTTTTGTTTGTTTTTTTCAGGCTTCCCAGCCTAGAGGTGAGATGTGGGGTCTTATTGACCCCATATCTCACTGTAAAGAGGACCTGTCATGCCATATTCCTATTACAAGGGATGTTTACATTCCTTGTAATAGGAATAAAAGTGATCAAAAAAAAATTTGGGGCGGAAAAACATGTCAAACTAAAATAAATAAAGTAAAATGAACAATAAAATATATATATATTTTTTAAAGCGCCCCTGCCCCCGCGAGCTCGCATACAGAAGCGAACGCATACGTAAGCCCCGCCCACATATGAAAACGGTGTTCAAACCACACATGTGAGGTATCGTTGCGAACGTTAGAGTGAGAGCAATAATTTTGGCCCTAGACCTCCTCTGTAACTCAAAACATGTAACCAGTAAAAATATTTAAAGCATGGCCTATGGGGATTTTTAAGTAGCGAAGTTTGGCGCCATTCCACGAGCGTGTGCAATTTTGAAGGGTGACATGTTAGGTATCTATTTACTCGGCGTAACTTCATCTTTCACATTATGTAAAAACATTGGGCTAACTTTACTGTTTTTTTTTTTCTTTTAGGCACAAAACAGTTTTTTTCCGTAAAAAACGCGTTAGAAAAATTTCTGCGCAAATACCGTGCAAGATAAAAAGTTGCAATGACCACCATTATATTCTTTAAGGTCTTTGCTAAAAAAACATATATAATGTTTTGGGGTTCTATGTAATTTTCTAGCAAACAAATTATGATTTTTACATGTAGGAGAGAAATGTCAGAATTGGCCTGGGTTCTCCAGAACGCCTGAAGGTGCTCCCTGCATGTTGGGCCTCTGTATGTGGCCACGCTGTGTAAAAGTCTCACACATGTGGTATCGCCATACTCGGGAGGAATAGCATAATGTGTTTTGGGGTGTAATTTGTGGTATGCATATGCTGTGTGTGAGAAATAACCTGCTAATATGACAATTTTGTGGAAAAAAAAAAAGAAAAAAAAATCTTGATTTTTGCAAAGAATTGTGGGAAAAAATGACAACTTCAAAAAACTCACAATGACTCTTTCTAAATACCTTGGAATGTCTTCTTTCCAAAAAGGGGTCATTTGGGGGGTATTTGTACTTTTCTGGCATGTTAGGGTCTCAAGAAATGAGATAGGCCGTCAGTACTTCAGGTGTGATCAATTTTCAGATATTGGCACCATAGCTTGTGGACTCTATAACTTTCACAAAGACCAAATAATATGCACCAATTTGTACTTATTTTTACCAAAGATATGTAGCAGTATAAATTTTGGCCAAAATGTATGAAGAAAAAATACTAATTTGCAAAATTTTATAACGGAAACAAAGAAAAATTCATTTTTTTACAACATTTTCAGTCTTTTTTCTCTTATAGCGCAAAAAATAAAAAAACCAACAGTGATTAAATACCACCAAAAGAAAGCTCTATTTGTGTGAAAAAAAGGACAAAAATTTCATATGGGTACAGTGTTGTATGACTGAGTAATTGTCATTCAAAATGTGAGAGCACCGAAAGCTGAAAATTCGTCTGGTTAGGAAGGGGGTTTAAGTGCCCAGTTGTCAAGTGGTTAAAGGAGCACTAAAGCTTTTTTTTTTTTGCTTAAAAATAACAAACATGTTATACTTACCTCCACTGTGCAGCTCGTTTTGCACACAGTGGCCCCGATCCTGGTCTTCTGGGGTCCCTCGGCAGCTGTCTTGGCTCCTCCCCGCAAGGACTCCACACCTCAATGCGAGTGAGCTCGCATGGTGTGGAGTGATTGCGGGCGCGCTCCCGTGATACAGCGGCGGCCATAGCCGCCGACTGTATCACTCGGCCCCGCCCCCCGGCGTGCCGCATCATTGGATGTGATTGACAGCAGCGCCAGCCAATGGCTGCGCTGCTTTCAATCTATCCAGTGTAGCCAATCGGCGGCCAGGCAGAAAAACGAAGAGGATGACGGGGACGAGCATGGGACTTTCGAGGGGCCAGGTAAGAAAAACGGGGGCTCGGGGGGGGGGCGGTATTGTCGAATGTTTTTTCACCTTAATGCATAGGATGCATTAAGGTGAAAAAACATGTAACTTTACTACTCCTTTAAGCCCCGGACCAATACGGGCTATTATGACCAGGCCCCTTTTTTTCGATTCGGCACTGCGTCGCTTTAACTGACAATTGCGCGGTCGTGCGACGTGGCTCCCAAACAAAATTGGCGTCCTTTTTTTCCCACAAATAGAGCTTTCTTTTGGTGGTATTTGATCACCTCTGCGGTTTTTATTTTTTGCGCTATAAACAAAAATAGAGCGAAAATTTTGAAAAAATATTTTTTTACTTTTTGCTATAATAAATATCCCCAAAAAAATATATAAAAAAACATTTTTTTCCTCAGTTTCGGCCGATACGTATTCTTCTACATATTTTTGGTAAAAAAATCGCAATCGGCGTTTATTGATTGGTTTGCGCAAAAATTATAGCGTTTACAAAATAGGGGATGGTTTTAAGGCATTTTCTTTTTTTTTTTTACTAGTTATGGCGGCGATCAGCGATTTTTTTCATGACTGCGACATTATGGCGGACACATCGGACACTTTTGACACATTTTTGGGACCATTGTCATTTTCACAGCGATCAATGCAATAAAAATGCACTGGTTACTATGAAAATGACACTGGCAGTGAAGGGGTTAACCACTAGGGGCGCTGGAGGGGTTAAGTGTGCCTAGGGGCGTGTTACTAACTGAGGGGGGGCGTGGCTACGACTGACACGTCACCGATCTCCGCTCTGATTAAACAGAGCGGAGATCGCTGACATTGTCAGTAGAGGAGCGGGGAGATGTTGTGTTTACACACACATCTCCCCGCTCCGAGCCTCCGTGAGACGATCGCGGGCAGACGATGTCGGCAGTTAAAGGGCCGCGTACATGTACGTGATTGTGCCTCTACGTGCCATTCTGCCGACGTATATCTCCGTGAAGGGGTCGGCAAGTGGTTAGAAAAGGGCTTTATCAGACACTCGTCTCCTGTAGTGGCAGCCCTGTTCTTTGTTGTATAACCTTGTCTGCATTTGCAACAAATTAAAAACTGCCTTTAGAAACAGATATGGGCATTTTGAGTCCTTGGTTATGTCTTCTGGCCTTTGCAATGCTCCTGCAACTTTTCAACATTTCATCAATGATGTTTTATGATTTGTTGGACCAGTTTGTGGTTGCATATCTGGATAATATTCACATTGTTTCTGATAACCTGGAGGATCATTGCAAGCATGTTTGCATTGTCTTTAAAAGATTTAAAGATTATATCAAGCTGGAGGAATGTGAGTTTGAACAAACCCAGATCCTGTTCTTGGGACATATTATTTCTCCAGAAGGAGGGAGCATGGATCCCAAGAAGATTAAAGCAGGAATGGATTGGCCTGCCCCTAAGAAACAGTTTGTTGGATTTGCCAACTTCTCTAAAGGTAATTGCATTGATTGAGCAGCTGACAAAGAAAGGGTGGTCACTTGTGGCACAGACTGCCTTTAGTAAGCTAAAGACTCTTTTCGCTTCTTCGCCAATATTGGTACATCCTGATCGTGAAATACCTTTTATCATGGAAATGGATGCTTCAGACTCTGCCATGGGAGCTATCCTTTCTCAGTGAAGAAGAGAAAAGATATAGCTTCATCCTTGTGCTTATTTCTCGTTTAAGGTCTTCAGCCGAAAGGAATTATGCTATTGGGACTAAAGAATTGCTTGCAATCAAGGAAGCCTTTTCCAAATGGAGGTATCTGCTAGGTATCTTCTACTGATCATAAAAATTTGGAATTCATTCATTGTGCCAAAAGATTGTCTTCTAGACAAGCACAATTGTCCCTATTCTTTTCCAGGTTCAATTTCATTATTTTGTATCAACCTAGGTCAAGAAATGGTAGGTCAATGCCTTATCGATAATGTTGTCTGAGCCTCTCCAAGAAGGCAACTCTGAATGAACAAGAATGCTTCAAAAGAACTTCCAAGAGTCCATAAGTTCCAAGACATTTTGCTCAGAGTTAGATGTTACAATTAATCTGTCCTTTGCTTTTCATACCCAATCACTCTGGAGCAGTACCGTTGATGTTTTGTCAGTTATCTTTAGGAAGACAGGATATACTATCTTCCTATGACAGAATTTGCTTATAACAATTCTAAACATAGCTCCACTACCCAATGTCCTTTTTCCTTAAACACTGGGCATGATCCTGTTGGTGTTCCTGCTCTCCCTGCAGGAGATTCAGGAGAAGTTGATCAAGACTTTGAAGGAGTCTCAGAAATGTTGCAAAAAAGCTGATGACAGTCATCACAGATCACTTTCTATCTTTTATGTGGTTGACAAAGTTTGGTTATCAATTAAAAATTTGAAGATACATGTTCCATGTGCAAAGCTGGGCCACAAGTTTATGGGACCTTTATAGATTTTTAGCTCAAATCAGCCCAGTCACTTTTTGCTTAACCACTTAACGACCGCCCACTGTAAATATACGTCAGCAGAATGGCACCGACAGGCAGAATCACGTACATATACGTGATTGCCTTTGTATAGTTGGGGGGTCCGATCGGACCCCCCTTCTTTACAGTGGGTGGTCGTTTTACCTTCGGGAGCGATCCGGCATGAGGGGACGGCCGTTCGATTCCGGCCACCCCCTCTCGATTGCTCCCGGCGAATGAGAGAGCTTCCCCTGCCTGCCAGGAAGGAGGAAGTGATGTCATCTCTCCTGCGGCGCTCACATATACCGAGCGCCGTACAGGAGAAGATGCAGGTCAGTGCACACAACACTACACTGACACCAGGACACATAGGTACATAAATCGCCCCCCCAGGCCCCCCCAGACACCCCCAGATCACCCCCCAGCCCCCAGTCACAGTGTCACTGATTGCAGTGACCATTTATTTAGTGATCACTGCAATCAGTGACATTTGTGACTGTAAAAGTGTCATTACATTTAGTTTTAGGTCCAGTGTAGCCCCCTAACCCCCCCTAATAAAGGTTTAACCCCCTGATCACCCCCCAGATAACCCTTTCACCCCCTAGCACCGCCGTCGCTATGCGATCATTTTTCTGATCGATGTCTTGGCGTCGGTGATGCTGATCGGTAGCCAGTAATTTTTTTTAGGTTCGCCGCAGGTTTTTATAGCGTCGGGTACCCCCATATATTACCTAATAAAGGTTTAACCCCCTTGATCGCCCCCCAGGTAACCCTTTCACCCCCTATCACCACTGTCACTAAGCGATAATTTTTCTGATCGATGTCTTAGCGTCGGCGATGCTGATCGGTAGCCAGTAATTTTTTTTAGGTTCGCCGCAGGTTTTTATAGCGTCGGGTACCCCCATATATTACCTAATAAAGGTTTAACCCCCTTGATCACCCCCCAGGTAACCCTTTCACCCCCTAGCACCGCCGTCGCTATGCGATCATTTTTCTGATCGATGTCTTAGCGTCGGTGATGCTGATCGGTAGCCAGTAATTTTTTTTAGGTTCGCTGCAGGTTTTTATAGCGTCGGGTACCCCCATATATTACCTAATAAAGGTTTAACCCCCTTGATCGCCCCCCAGGTAACCCTTTCACCCCCTATCACCACTGTCACTAGGCGATAATTTTTCTGATCAATGTCTTAGCGTCGGCGATGCTGATCGGTAGCCAGTAATTTTTTTTAGGTTCGCCGCAGGTTTTTATAGCGTCGGGTACCCCCATATATTACCTAATAAAGGTTTAACCCCCTTGATCACCCCCCAGGTAACCCTTTCACCCCCTAGCACCGCCGTCGCTATGCGATCATTTTTCTGATCGACGTCTTAGCGTCGGTGATGCTGATCGGTAGCCAGTCATTTTTTTTAGGTTCGCCGCAGGTTTCTATAGCGTCAGGTACCCCCATATATTATCTAATAAAGGTTTAACCCCCTGATCGCCCCCCAGGTAACCCTTTCACCCCCTATCACCACTGTCGCTAAGCGATCGTTTTTATGATCGTTGTCTTAGTGTCGGTGATGCCGATAGGTAGCCAGTAATTTTTTTTTAGGTTCGCCGTCAGGTTTTTATAGCGTCAGGTACCCCCATATATTACCTAATAAAGGTTTTAACCCCCTAATTGCCCCTAGTTAACCCTTTCACCAGTGATCATCATATAAGTGTTACGGGTGACGCTGGTTAGTTAGTTTGCTTTTTATAGTGTCAGGGCACCCGCCGTATATAACCCAATAAAGGTTTAACCCCCTGATCGCCCGGCGGGTGATATCAATTAGGTTTTAGCGTCAGAGGGTCTGCGTCACACCCCAGGCAGCGTCAGGTTAGTGCCAGTAGTGCTAACACCCACGCGTGAAGCATACACCCCCCTTAGTGGTATAGTATCTGATCAGCTCAATATCTGATCTGATCAGATCTATACTAGCGTCCCCAGCAGTTTAGGGTTCCCAAAAACGCAGTGTTAGCGGGATCAGCCCAGATACCTGCTGGCACCTGCGTTTTGCCCCTCCGTCCAGCCCAGGCCACCCAAGTGCAGTATCGATCAATCACTGTCACTTGCAAAACACAACACACATAACTGCAGCGTTCGCAGAGACAGGCCTGATCCCTGCGACTCCAGTGCTGTAGGAGGTGATTTCACCACCACAGTTAAAAAAAAAAAAAGCATATATGCCAAAGCATTGGGGCAGCAGGGGCGGAGGAGTGATTTTGCTCCTAATGCCACGTACATACGGTCGAAATTCCGACGGAGGCTTGCCCGTGGAAAAGTCTGACCATGTGTACGCGGCATAACTTTTGCGAGAAGATGCCCCCATGCTTTGGCATATATAAATGGTGCATGTATGCCCATCATTAGAAGTGGGTGGATGAAGGGCGGTATTCTAATGGTGGGCATACCCACCGATCAATCTTTTTTTTTAGTTCAGGCAACAGGCTGCATGAAAAAAAAGATTACAATACATGTCCAACAAGGACCAGCAACGTACTGGTATGTTGCTGGACTTTGAATGTTTATACCAGAATGATGCCTGCAGGTTTAGGTATCATCTTGGTATCATTCTTTTCAGCCAGCGGCCGGCTTTCATGTAAAAGCAATCCTAGTGGCTAATTAGCCTCTGGACTGCTTTTACAAGCAGTGGGAGGAAATGTCCCCCCCCCCCGGATATAAAAAGCGCCATTGGGAAATTGAGAAAGCATTTTATCACACCGATCTTGGTGTGGTCAGATGCTTTGAGGGCAGAGGAAAGATCTAGGGTCCAATAGACCCCAGTTTTTTCAAAAAAGAGTACCTGTCATTACCTATTGCTATCATAGGGGATATTCACATTCCCTGAGATAACAATAAAAGTGATAAAAAAAAAATATGGAAGCAACAGTTTAAAAATAAAATAAAAAAGCAAAATTTATAATAAAAAAAAAAAAAAAAAAAGCACCCCTGTCCTGCCCTGCTCTTGCCCAATGGCGAACGCAAGCGTCGGTCTGGCGTCATATGTAAACAGCAATTGCACCATGCATGTGAGGTATCACCGCGAAGGTCAGATCGAGGGCAGTAATTTTAGCAGTAGACCTCCTCTGTAAATCTAACGGGGTAACCTGTAAATGCTTTTAAAGGCTTTTAAAAATGTATGTAGTTTGTCGCCAATGCGCGTTTGTGCGAAATTTTAAAGCATGTCGTGTTTGGTATCTATGTACTCGGCCTAAGATAATCTTTTTTATTTCATCAAACATTTGGGCAATATAGTGTGTTTTAGTGCATTAAAATTAAAAAAAGTGTATTTTTTCCCCAAAAAATGCGTTTGAAAAATCGCTGCGCAAATACTGTGTAGAAATAAAAAATGCAATACCCACCATTTTATTCTGTAGGGCCTTTGCTTTAAAAATATATATATATAATGTTTGGGGGTTCAACATAATTTTCTTGCAAAAAAAATATGTTTTCATGTAAACAAAAAGTGTCAAAAAGGGCTTTGTCTTCAAGTGGTTAGAAGAGTGGATGTAAGCTTCCCAATGTTGTGTATAAAATGCCAGAACAGTTCAAAACCCCCCCAAATGACCCCATTTTGGAAAGTAGACACCCCAAGCTATATACTGAGAGGCATGTCGAGTCCATGGAATATTTTATATGTTGACACAAGTTGCGGAAAAAATACAATTTTTTTTTTTGCACAAAGTTGTCACTAAATGATATATTGCTCAAACATGCCCTGGGCATATGTGGAATTACACCCCAAAATACATTCTGTTGCTTCTCCTGAGTACGGGGATACCACATGTGTGAGACTTTTTGGGAGCCTAGCCGCGTACGGGACTCCAAAAACCAAGCACCGCCTTCAGGCTTTCTAAGGGTGTCAATTTTTGATTTCACTTCTCACTGCCTATCACAGTTTCGGAGGCCATGGAATGCCCAGATGGCACAAAACCCCCCAAATGACCCCATTTTGGAAAGTAGACACCCCAAGCTATTTGCTGAGAGGTATTGTGAGTATTTTGCAGATCTCGCTTTTTGTCACAAAGTTTTGAAAATTGAAAAAAAAAAAGAAAAAAAAAAATGTTCTTTCTTCATTTTCAAAAACAAATGAGAGCTGTAAAATACTCACCATGCCTCTCAGCAAACAGCTTGGGGTGTCTACTTTCCAAAATGGGGTCATTTGGGGGGGTTTTGTGCTATTTTGGCATTTTATGGCCTTCAAAACTGTAATAGGTAGTGAGGAGTGAAATCAAAAATTTGCGCCCTTAGAAATCCTGAAGGCGGTGCTTGGTTTCCGGGGTCCCGTACGTGGCTAGGCTCCTAAAAAGTCCCACACATGTGGTATCCCCGTACTCAGGAGAAGCAGCAGAATGTATTTTGGGGTGCAATTCCACATATAACCATGGCATGTGTGAGCAATATATCATTTAGTGACAACTTTTTGTAATTATTTTTTTTTTGTCATTATTCAATCACTTGGGACAAAAAAAAAAAAATGTTCAATGGGCTCAACAGGCCTCTCAGCAATTTCCTTGGGGTGTCTACTTTCTAAAATGGGGTCATTTGGGGGGGTTTTGTGCTATTTTGGCATTTTATGGCCTTCAAAACTGTGATAGATAGTGAGGAGTGAAATCAAAAATTTGCGCCCTTAGAAATCCTGAAGGCGGTGCTTGGTTTCCGGGGTCCCGTACGTGGCTAGGCTCATAAAAAGTCCCACACATGTGGTATCCCCGTACTCAGGAGAAGCAGCAGAATGTATTTTGGGGTGCAATTCCACATATAACCATGGCATGTGTGAGTAATATATCATTTAGTGACAACTTTTTGTAATTTTTTTTTTTTTTTTGTCATTATTCAATCACTTGGGACAAAAAAAAAAATATTCAATGGGCTCAACAGGCCTCTCAGCAATTTCCTTGGGGTGTCTACTTTCTAAAATGGGGTCATTTTGGCCTAAATGTATGACTAAAATTGAGTTTATTCGATTTTTCTTATAACAAAAAGTAGAAAATATCATTTTTTTTCTAAATTTTCGGTCTTTTTCCGTTTATATCGCAAAAAAGAAAAATCGCAGAGGCAATCAAATACCATTAAAAGAAAGCTCTATTTGTGGGAAGAAAAGGACGCAAATTTCGTTTGGGTACAACATTGCATGTCCGCACAATTTACAGTTAAAGCAGCGCAGTGCAAAATTCTGAATTCACCTCTGGTCCTTTAGCTACCAAATGGTCCAGGGCTTAAGTGGTTAAAACTTCCTGACAGTATGAAGATTCACCCCATGTTTCAGGTATCCTTGCTCAAACCATTTAATGAAAACCCCTTTTATGGGAGAATTCTCCCACCCCTATTGAGGTGCAAGGTGAAGAATAATTTGTGGTTGAGAAAATTCTTGATTCCAGGATCTTTAGGAACAAATTACAGTATCTAGATCAGGGGTCTCAAACTGGGGGCCCTCCAGCTGTTGCAGAACTACAATTCCCATGAGGCATTGCATGGCTAAACAGTTACAAGCATGACTCCCATAGGCAGAGGCATGATGGGACTTGTAGTTCCGCAACAGCTGGAGGGCCGCAGGTTTGAGACCCCTGATATAGATCAATGAGAAGGAAATGGGCCATAAGAAAATTGAGAACCTGAGGAGAATGTTCATGCACCTATATTAACAAGATAGTTTCACCAGCCCTGACACTAAGACATCAAGGGGAAGGATGGAAGGACTATCAGGACCAGACTCTAGATCCGTGTCCTCCCTGCTGAGCTACTTGAGATGCTGGACATAATCCTGTCTGAACCCTTGGATAATCTTGTCTTGTACCTTGTTTCCGGTGAAACTTGGAACGCCTTGCTTCTCCCATGAACTTCCTATGTAAGTCATGCTTTTGCAATTGCTGTTTGCCAGAATTTTGTTCTCTCTCCTGCTAATATCTTTCTCCTTTGTGTGCCTGCAGCTGTCCTTATATCCATTACCACTTCTTATTTGACTTGTTCCTCAATTATGCTTTCTCTTAAATCCAGTCTGCAACCACTTGTTACCGACCTTGTTAACTGACTAGGCTTATGCTTGATCCCTACCTGCTATATCTGATACTTGACCCCAGCTTGTCACCTCCTGGTAAGGCAATCCTGAGGACACAGCAAAACCCATCTCTACCATCAAGAGCTCTGGTGAATACCAGCTAGTGCTTAGATTCCACACCTCAGATGAGCCTGTGTCATCGACCAGGGTGACTTGCTTGTGTACTTATCCAGCTAGGTACTGGGATCCTCTCTATTGCAATTGCTACAGGTCTCTGTGCCTGACTCCTGACCATGACAAAATGAATCTTTGTACTGAGCCATCTGATAAGGGATAAGTCATAGCTCTGACTTATGTCTATTTAGACTTAAGTTCTATGTATAAATTTCACCTTGATCTGTTCCTCTATGTAACCAACTTATATTTTAAGGGTGTTTATCGCTACCCTCATATGAGCTGCTGAATAGAATGTGTTTTTCTGTTCTTAATCTCAAACTTCTCAAAAATCCCAGCCCCTCTGACACACCAAGCTGAGTATGCTAGCATACATAATCAAAGGAAATCACCAAAAGTAATACCTAGTACCCAATAGCAGTGCTACATCAATGAAAACAGGCACCAAAACAAGTAAGAAAAGGCAAACTTAATTGTTATCCAGAATGGTTGGTACCTAGGCAAGCATAAAACAGATTAACACAATTTAGCATACAACGGGATTAACAGTAAAGACTAGGCATAAGACATTTGGCATCCAGATTAGCATAAAAAGTAGAAAGGTCACCTCAAATGCAGCAGTGAGCAGTAGTAAAGTTTTAATCTACCAAGTGCTGGAAATATACTGCAAGATTGCCTTCATGGTGGCAATGCTAGTTCTTTGACTGATTGGATATGCACTTAAGAAAAGAAGGGTGGTATCAGAAGGGACAGGGGGCTTGCTGAATAATTATTATGAGGGGGGCAGTCCTTTGAGATGTTCTTATGCTGGCTATTGATGGGGCCCTTTAAGAGTGTCTTGTAATTAACGACATTCCCAGTTAACCTGAATGCGGTATGGGTACAGTATAGGTACAGTATGGTATCGGCACAGGTGCAAGGTAGATGTGGTTCAGAGTGGGTAAAGGTTTGGTATAATGCATTATAGGGTTGATATAGATGCAGTCTAGGATTGGAATAAGTGTGGTATAGAGTGCAGTATGGGTGTGGTATGGATTGGGTACACTTAGTATCCTGCTCTCAGTGGCTCATTTCCTGCTAACACAGTATCATCAATGGGCTAATTGCCCTCTTAGCAGTCCCTTGGTTTCTCCCTGAAAGCCCCCTGTGATAAGTGGTGGGAAGCAGAGGTGAGGGTGATAATCCAGTCTCCCTGCTGCAGTGGTGCAGGTGCTGTGATGTGGGCGGTGCTGCACTGCCCCTGGGTGTCCTTATTCCCAGTCTTAGACTAGGATCTCTACTGTTATGGTCCCCCGATGGCAGACGAATATCCATATGGAGGTGTACACTTTCATTAATACTTAGCATGATGCAGTGGTGGCTGGTGCTCAATGTTTTGGAGGGGCGGCAAACAAGCCCCCCACGGTAGACGGACAGCAGCAATCAGTGCCCCCACGCGCAGGAGATGGACAACGGCGATCAGTGCCCCCTGTTGTAGGTGGAGGGCGGCGATAAGTGCCCCCCCATGGGAGACAGATGACAGCGATCAATGGCCTTACCTTAGGAGGCTGATGCTGCTCCTCGCTCCAGCTTGCTGAGGGAAGAGCCAGGGCCATTCCCGGCTGAACAGGAAGTAAGTCCTGAGACCAGATTGGCTGGGAGTCCTAAGACTCCCTGGCCAATCGAGTCTCAGGACCTGCTTCCTGATTGGCCAGTAGGAGAATCAGGAACACAACAGTGAATATTAATTCGCTATTGTCACACCATTGGGTGGGCTCAGGACGCAGTGCTCTGCGCCCCAAGCCCACCCTTTTTTGAAGCCAATTAGAACCTCAGGATGTAATCCTGTGCTTAAGAAAAAAAAACATTGAAATCCATGCATCAGGCGCCCTTTATGTAGATTAGGGGGCCGAGCACTTGGATTAGGGGGGCGGCGCCTCTGTGCCCCTAATGGACAGGCCGCCACTGGCGTGATAGCAAATGACACATATCTTTCACAGAGAGTACCATCCCTAAAGATATAGTGTATTCAGCTGTCTATCTTCTGTCAACCTGGACACCAGTAGCAGAGCGAGACATGGATAATGGGACTTTAAGCGGGCCTTCCAGGAAATACCACAGACTGAGTTAAAACAAAAAAACATTATTACTAGTTTAAAAACACCAAGAAAGTAACACATATGACATTAAAGCTTGAGGGTGTTATAGCTTCACATCTTATAGTCATAAATAAGCACCATAAATCTATGCGTTTCACCAGACAAATAGCTTCATCAGGATATAATTAGTAAATTGTTTTTATATAGTCACATTAACCACCTAAGGACCGGCTCCTGTAGATTTACATTGGCAGAATGGCACGGACAGCCAAATCAACGTAAATATACGTCAGTTTAAATTTGCCACCTTGTGGGCATGCACGAGCTCCGTGATCGCGCCCGTGGGACCCTTGGACTCGATGTCCGCCGGTGTCCTGTGATCGTGTGTCACAGAGCTGCAGAATGTGTAAACAAGCATCTCCCCGTTCTGTCTAGTGACACTGACATTGATTGTCTGCTCCCTCTCATCGGGAGCAGCGATCAGTGACGTGTCACTCGTAGCCACGCCCCCTAACAGTTAGAATCACCCCCTAGGACACACTTAACCCCTTCCTAGCCCCCTAGTGGTTAACCCCTTCACTGCCAGTCACATTTACACAGTAATCAGTGCATTTGTATAGCACTGATCGCTGTATAAATGACAATGGTCCCAAAATAGCACCAAAAGTGTCCGATGTGTCCGCCATAATGTCACAGTCATGATAAAAATAGCTGATCGCTGCCATTACTAGTGAAAAAAAATCATTAATAAAAATGCCATAAAACTATCCCCTATTTTGTAGACGCTATAACTTTTGCGCAAACCAATCAATAAACGCTGATTGTGATTTTTTTTACAAAAAATATGTAGAAGAATACGTATCAGTCTAAACTGAGGAAAAAAAATGTTTTTTTATATATTTTTTGGGGATATTTATTATAGCAAAAAGTAGAAAATATTGCTTTTTTTCAAAATTGTCGCTCTATTTTTGTTTATAGTGCAAAAAATAAAAACCACAGAGGTGATCAAATACCACCAAAAGAAAGCTCTATTTGTGGGAAAAAAAGGACGTCAATTTTGTTTGGGAGCCACGTCGTACGACCGCGCAATTGTCAGTTAAAGCGACGCAGTGCCGAATCGCAAAAAGTGCTCTGGTCTTTGGGCAGCCAAATGGTCCAGGGCTGAAGTGGTTAAATGTCATTGTATCCTGATGAATCTATTTCTCTGGTGAAATGCGTAGATCCATGACGGCTATTTATGACTATAAGATGTGAAGCAATAACACCTTCAAGCTTTAATGTGATATATGCTGCTTTCTTGGAGGAAAGCTGTCATTAATGTATTGCCTTTCCTTTATTTTCTTTACTTTTTACAATGTTTTAAAACATGTACTAACGTGTTTTTTAGTTAACTCAGTCTGTGCCACTTCCTGGAAGACAAGCTTTAATTCCCATTATACCTGTCTCTCTCTGCTCCTGGTGTCCAGGTTGTCAGAAGATAGACAGTTGAACAGACTATATCCAGACAGTTTAATGCAGTTTAATAAAAATCAGTTTAATGAAAAACATCTCTCCACTTCTCTTACTACACAATGCCTTTAGGCACTGTATTCTAAAGAGTCTCTAATCATCCCATTATTTGGCAGCCATCTCATACTACAATTCCCAGGATTCTCAGTCTTTGGGCTGACTTGGCATCTGCTCTTCCCCTACTAGCTGGAGGAGAATGGTGCAGCATAACATCAGTATCTCAGTAGAGAGAAGAATAAAAGGCTACGCCATGTCTCCTTCTCTATAATGCTGTACAGGTGAAAAAGAGTAATAATAGAAAAACATTTGTTCCAACTACTGACTGGATAAAATGCTTATTTATGTGACTTAAAAATATAAAAATAGTTGGAGCTGTATTAACCATAATAAATGAAGCAGATATACACAAACCACTATACACAACAACTTATTAACTACTAAAGATAGTCTGCAGCCTTAGGCCCGGTTCACACTGGAACCGACTGCGGATCGCACAGGAATGCTGTGCATCCCCATTCTCCGGTTCAGGGACGAATCAGGGCCGAATCTTTGCCTGAATTCAGCCCTGAAAGGGAGCTAAAGACGCACAGTGTTTCTGTGCAGTGTGCTTTGCAGCCGCCCCAGACATTTGTGAATCGGCTCCATAGAAATCCGGTCACATTCTCCTGCTAGGCGAATTGGATGTGGGGAAAGCCGCATCCAATTCACATAGGTGTGAATCCGGCCTTAAGCCCTGTACACACGATCAGTTTGACTGATGAAAACCGTCCGATGGATTGTTTTCATCAGACAAACCGATCGTGTATGGGACCCATCAGTCTTTTTTCCATCGGTTTTAAAAAATAGAACATGTTTTAAAATTATCTGATGGATAAAAAACCAATGGCAATTTCCGATCGTCTGTGGGGAAATCCATCAGATAAAAAACCCAAGCATGCTCAGAATCAAGTCGACACATGCTCAGTAGCATTGAATTTCATTTTTCTCAGCTCATCGGAGTGTTTTACGTCACCACGTTTGGAACGGTCGGTTTTTTGACTGATGGTGTGTAGGCAAGACTGATGGAAAACAGTTTCATCGGATTTCTGATGGACAAATCCATCAGACGAATCGTGTGTACAGGGCTTAAGTCTCAGTTCACATCTGTGCGGCTGTATGCTTCATGTAGGGCAATAGGGATGAGCCTGATGTTCAAGTTGAACATAAGTTCAACTCGAACATCGGGTGTTCGCCTGTTCGCCGAATAGCGAACAATTTGCGGTGTTCGCGGCAAATTCGAAAGTCGCGGAACACCCTTTAAAAGTCAATGGGAGAAATCAAAAGTTCTATTTTTAAAGGATTATATGCATGGTATTGTTATAAAAAGTTTTTGGGGACCTGGGTCCTACCCCCAGGGGACATGTATCAATGCAAAAAAAGTTTTGAAAACTGACGTTTTTTCGGGAGCAGTGATTTTAATAATGCTTAAAGTGAAACAATAAAAGTGAAATATTCCTTTAAATTTCATACCTGGGGGGTGTCTATAGTACGCCTGTAAAGTGGCGCATTATTCCCGTGTTTATAATAGTCCCGCAGCAAAATGTAATTTCTAAAGGAAAAAAAGTAATTTAAAACTACTCGCGGCTGTAATGAATTGCCCCCCTGCCCCAAAGCACCCATCTCCCCATATTGAGGGCATGTGGCCTGGTACAGTTTAGGAGGGGGAGCACTTGCTCGTCCCATCCTCTTTTCCTGCGATCTGCCAGGTTGCGTGTTTGAATAACGGTCTGGTATGGATTTTTGGGGGGACCCCTACGCCATTTTTTTTATTTTGGCGCAGGGTTCCCCTTAAAATCCATACCAGACCTGAAGGGTCTGGTATGGATTTTGAGGGGACCCCTATGCCATTTAAAAAAAAAATTGTCACAGGGTTCCCCTTAATATCCATACCAGACCTGAAGGACCTGGTATGGAATTTGGGGGGACCCCCACACAATTTTTTTTTTAATTTTGGTTTGGGGTTCCCCTTAATATTCATACCAGGCCCAAAGGGCATGGTAATGGACTGGGGGGAAACCTATGCCGTTTTTTTCAATGAGTTTTATCTATATTGCCGAGACCCGACAATTTATTACAGCCGCGAGTAGTTTTAAATGACTTTTTTCCTTTAGAAATGTTATTTTGCTTCAGGACTATTCTAAACACGGGAAAAATGCGCCACTTTACAGGCACACTATAGACACCCCCCAGGTACGAAATTTAAAGGAATATTTCACTTTTATTGTTTCACTTTAAGCTTTATTAAAATCACTGTTTTTAAAACTTTTTTTTGCATTGATACATGTCCCCTGGGGCAGGACCCAGGTCCCCAAACACTTTTTATGACAATACCATGCATATAAGCCTTTAAAATTAGCACTTTTGGTTTTTCATGTTCGTGTCCCATAGAATTTAACGGTGTTTGCGTGTTCAAACACATTTTTTGCCTGTTCGCAATTTCTGGTGCGAACCAAACCGTTTGGCTCATCCTTATAGGGCAACACATTAATTTTAATTGGCTGCCCTACACAAGAGAAATGCAGAGAGAGAGGTCCCCGACCCTTTTTAAAATTGTGCTGCAATCAACCACATGATGTTGCAGCACCATGTGGTTTGGCACAAGTGAAAACGCACATTTTCCTATGTATGGGGCACTATAAAGAATTAATGGCACCTCTGTGCATCTGCTAAAGGGCAACACATTTCTCTGTGTGGGAATGTGCATGATTTTATACTTGTTCCTGACACACAGTAATGTGAACCTAGCCTTTTGGCCCGTACACACGATCCAAAATACGGACTAAAAATACTGCTTTTGGACACGATTGTATGATAATCGGATCGTTAGGACAGAGCTCTCGAGAGCCGATCACATCAATTCATCCGATATTATTAGATCAGACAAGCACGAAAATTTTCCTTGTATGATACCAGATCGTACGATTTTTGTTTAGTCAGTACAGATGTCGTCCGGAAATACAATACAAATACATTACAACACATGACATCACTTACGTTTTTTTGTTCTGTCGTACAAGAATTTTCCTGACTTTAGTAACCTATTCAAGTTCTACTTGCGACTAGTAAGCGAAAAAAGGCGGACAATCTGACGTTCGATTTCCGGATCGTGTGTACGGGGCATTAATCTATATTTAGTGACATTTAGTGGCAATTGTCTGCACCATCTATAACTACCAAACTTGTAGTAGGCCAATGTGTATGGCAGTAATAGTGCGGCAGGGGTTCAGGGTGACTGTAAGGGCCAGAGATGTAACAGAAGGGAAGATTATCCAATAAAAAGTCAGGTAACAGATTGTATAAGCATTGCATTACCGGGGTGCCTTGGAGGCTTCCCAACAACACACCAAAGCATTTAGTGTGATTTGAGCCCTTCTACTTAAGTTTTGTGGATGTACTTCATATCTACAAGTACAGTATAGATCAGACTGTAGCTCACTTAGCAAGTGAATATTTTCTAGTAAAATGAGTGTGGCTATGGATATTAGAAGAAACAATAATTCATATGAGATTTGAGTTTTTGTCAAATAAATCCATAATGTAATTTCACCTAATAGGCCCTCCTGCTACTTAAATGTCAAAAATCAATACTTAATAAGAAAAACGAAATTTGACATTAACACCATGAATTAATTGAGGTAATTGCAAATACACCCTGCCTTACATCTGTCTTTTTATTGTTTAATCTATATGAGCTCAGATTCTAGCCAGCAAATACTATTATATCAGCTTCCTTAGAACACACAGATTAATCTAAACTCTTATTAAAGCTAATTTACATATACCACAGCTACTGTTACATTATAACAATTATTTTGCAGAAAGAAAAAATAAAACCTTTGTAAAATAACGATATAAGTGCTTATTGTTGATTGGACAGCCTAGTGACTAGGGATGGTCCCGATGTTCGAATCGATTGCTGGCCAATCATGGCTCAGGGGGCTAAGTCTACACCCCCACACTATATAAGGCTGCTTACACGGCGGGCGTATGTAGTGTGATAACGTGGAGAGATTGAGAGAATTGGAGCTAGATTAGGCAAGTTAGTTAGTGGCGTGCAGGCAAGTATATATATATATATATATATATATATATATATATATATATACACTGTATACACAATGCATTCAGTGTAGACTATTCATACAGTGCATTGAAGTGGTTAAGGAGAACCCTATGACAAAATTAAGAAAGAAAAACAGCATGGGGCCCCAATTGGGGGCCAATTTTTTTTTTAAAAAACAGTGTGAGTCCCCCCAAAATCCATACCAGGCCATTTGGGTCTGGCATAGATTTTAAGGAGAACTTCACACCAAAATTAAAAAAAAATGGTGTGGGGTCCCCCTAAGATCCATATCAGACCCTTATCCAAGCAAGCAGCCTTGCAGGCCAGGGAAGGGGGGGAGATGAGCGAGCGCCCCCCCTCCTGAACCATACCAGGCCACTTGCCCTCAACATGGGGAGGGTGCGTTGGGGTCCCCCAAAACACCTTGTCCTCATGTTGATGGGGACAAGGACCTCTTCCAGACCACCCTGGCCATTGGAAATATGTTGGAAAGAGGAAAAAATTTACTTTCTAGGCACCAATTGTAAAATTAACAAATAGTTTTATTCACAATTTAATACGTAGTTCAAAAACAAAGGAAAAAACACAAAATTTATATAAAAGGCTGTAGATACACTACAGTAGCGACTAAAAAGCGCTTCAAAATTTGGTCAACAGGGTCACCACACGTTACATGAAACATGTGTGATTATAAACTGTATTGTAACAATATTTGCTCTACATGTTTTGCGAGAGTCGCTTCTTCAGGAGCTATTTGTTTTTGAACTATGTATTAAAACTATTTGTTCATTTTATAATTGGTGTCTAGAAAGTAAATTTTTTCCTCTTTCCAACATAATTCCAATTGATGTTTAGGACGTAGCCACAGATCCATCCTGTGTTGGCACTTTTCTCTAGATGCATAACCCTGGCCATTGGTTGTCAGGATCTGCGGGTGAGGGGCTTATTGGAATCTGGAAGCCCCCTTTAACAAGGGGGCCCCCAGATCCCCCCCATGTGAATGGGTATCAGGGACCTCGGGAAGACATCCTTGTCCCCATCAACATGGAAACAAGGTGCTTTGGGGGGACCCCAAAGCACCCCCCCAATGTTAAGGGCATGTGGCCTGGTATAGTTCAGGAGGGAAGGCGCTCACTTGCCCCCCCATCCTGTCCTCCAGGCTGCATACTCAGATAAGGGTCTGGTATGGATTTTGGGGGGGGGACCTACGCCAATTTTTTTTTAATTTTGCCCTGGAGTTCCCATTAAAATACATATCAGACCCAAAGGGCCTGGTATGGACTGGGGTGGGGGACCCCACCCTGATTGCTGCAGCACTGTTCTACACATCACACAAATGCGCCACTTTACAGGCAGATTAAGGGGACCCCAGGCACAATATTTAACCACTTAACGACCGGCCACGGCATATATACGTCGGCAGAATGGCTCGTACAGGCACAATCACGTACCTGTACGTTGCCCTTTAACTGCCTGCCGTGTGGTCACGCTCTCGACCCTGCCTCCATCCCCGTGAGTCGGACCGCAGGTCCCGCGGACTCGATCGCCGCGGGGATCCCTGCGATCGTCTCACGGAGGGATGGAGCGGGAAGATGTTAGTGTAAACACAACATCTTCCCGCTCGCCTACTGACACTGTCACCAATCTCCGTTCTGTGTAATCAGAGTGGAGATCAGTGACGTGTCACTCGTAGCCACGCCCCCTAACAGTGAGAATCACTCCCTTAGGCACAACTTAACCCCTTCAGCACCCCTAGTGGTTAACCCCTTCACTGCCAGTGTCATTTTTACAGTAACCAGTGCATTTTTATAGCACTGATCGCTGTAAAAATTACAATAGTCCCAAAAATGTGTCAAAAGTGTCCGAAGTGTCCGCCATAATGTCGCAGTCATGAAAAAAATCGCTGATCGCCGCCATTACTAGTAAAAAAAATTTTTTTTATAAAAATGCCATAAAACTATCCCCTATTTTGTAAACGCTATAACTTTTGCGCAAACCAATCAATAAACGGCGATTGCGATTTTTTTTACCAAAAATATGTAGAAGAATACATATCGGCCTAAACTGAGGAAAAAAAAATGTTTTTTTATATATATTTTGGGGGTATTTATTATAGCAAAAAGTAAAAAATATTGAATTTTTTTCAAAATTGTCGCTCTATTTTTGTTTATAGCGCAAAAAATAAAAACCGCAGAGGTGATCAAATACCACCAAAAGAAAGCTCTATTTGTGTAAAAAAAAGGACGTCAATTTTGTTTGGGAGCCACGTCGCAAGACCGCGCAATTGTCAGTTAAAGCGACGCAGTGCCGAATCGCAAAAAGGGGCCTGGTCTTTATGCTGCATATTGGTCCGGGGCTTAAGTGGTTAAAGAAATATTAATTTTTTATTGTTTCACTTTAAGCATTAATAAAATCACTGCTCCTGAAAAAACTGTTGTTTTAAAAACTTGTTTTGCATTGATACATGTCCCCTAGGGCAGTACCCGGGTCTCAATACACTTTTTATGGCAATAACTTGCATATAAGCCTTTAAAATTAGCAGTTTGGATTTTTCTCATGTTCGCTCAAACTTTTTGCCTCTTCGCATGTTCTGGTGCAAACGGAACTGGGGGGTGTTCAGCTCATCACTACCAGTGAGACACTACCATTAAAATTGCATTTAAAATGTGCATTATTGGAACTGGAATAAGCCCTTGTGACTCGAGCATGAATATGTAAAAAAATTGCAAAGACTAAAAAAAATAAAAAAATAACAAATACATCTTTGGGTTTAGCACAATTTATTGGCTTAATTAAGGCAATGTGGGGAAAGCTTGTGGGTTCCGTATGTATCTCTCTGGCACACTCATATAAACCTAATACAGTTGATCGAGTGAGAAATTAGTTTAAAGGGTAACTCCACTTTTGTGGGGAAAAAATAGCAAATAAAGAAAAAATAATATTGTGTGTACAATTGCAATACAAGTCATATTGTAATTTAATGTTATTAAAAATTACCTTTTATTCAATCTGCAGCCGCTGTAATTTTCTATAAATGCAAAGCAATATGGCTACATGGAGTTGTTCTGTACACAGAATGTGTACTGACCACTCCCCAGAAACATAATTTCCTGCTTGTGTGATTGGCTCACCAATTTTCCCAGAAGTCTGCCTAAGATACAAGTCAGATTTCAGGCATCCCTTGCAACAAAAATTTCATTTTTGGTGAGATTTTTCCAATAGGAACACGTCTAAAGGGATGCAGGCCCTGCAGCTTTCCTCATTAGTGCCCTGCAGCTGCCACAGCTGACTGATAATTATGAAACCACTTCCATTAGACCCACTCAGAACAGAGGCACAGACAAACACACATGGATTTCTTCAGAATAACAAAAGGTAGGAATCTGCAACAAAGGTTGTTATAATCCTTGTAATGTACAGAGATCACCCGGGGGGAAAGTTTTTTTCTCAACAAAAGTGGAGTTACGCTTTAATGATTACAGATACTATTAGGTATTTCTTTTGTAATGGGTGGAGAATTTTTTAGAGATGGAGTGGCCTGAGAAGTGTTTTCTAATGTTGAATCTTTTTTATTAAACTTCTGGCAGAATGTCTGGATTGCTTAAGCAACATATTGCAGTTGGCAAGGGCAGAGGAGTAGGTAAATTATAAACTGAGAAGAGCAGTTAAAGTGGGGTGTGACAGTTAAAGTTTCTTGAGCACTAGTTGATTGCAAAGTGTTGCACTGCATCAGTGTTCTGCTGGGGGTCAAAAAATGTTTAAGGCCTTGGCTCCCCAGCTGAAAGATTTCTTCATTGTTAGGGAAATACATCAAATTAAGTAGAGAATCATGCTGGAAGATGTGGAAAAGTATAGCCTCAATCATTGTGGACTAAATGTTCAACAAAACTTTATATATCTTCAGAATCCCATTTTCATATCATGCAATAAGTAATCTATATAACACTTATATAGAAAGAGTCTCTGCTGGAGTGGGTTATTAGATACACGAATGCTCCCATGTGTACGTTTGAACAGCTTGGAGTGAAATGAGTTCCCATTGCGGTGCCTCTCTTTTGTAGGTAGAAATGTTTCAGGTGGATGAAGTAGTTGTTTGTGAAGATGAAACTGTTGGCTTTCAGATGAAAGATGGCTTAAAGTCTGGGCATTAGTGGGTATGAAAATAGATATGGGTGACAACTGAACTCCCATTGATGTGTGGAAGATAGGAATAAATTAAAGCGGAGCTCCGCCGAAAAAAAATATTAAAAGCCAGCAGCTACAAATACTGCAGCTGCTGACTTTTAATATTAGGACACTTACCTGTCCTGGAGTCCAGCGACGTCGGCAGCAGAAGACAAGCAATCGCTCGTCACTCTGCTGCCCCCACCGCCATCCTCGGTGAGGAAACCAGGAAGTGAAGCCTTGCGGCTTCACTGCCCGGTTCCCTACTGCTCATGCGCGAGTCGCGCTGCTCCGTTCTCACTGGTCCCCGTTGTGTTCTGGGAGCCGAGTGTTCTGGGAGCAGAACGTGTATTCTGCGTGAAGTAACGTACTACCTGCAGAATACCCACAGAGAGGACTCCTGGAAGTGGGTGCAAATACCTGTCTTAGACAGGTATCTGCACCCCCTTCCCCCCTGAAAGGTGCCAAATGTGACACCGGAGGGGGGGAAGGGTTCCGATGAGCGGAAGTTCCACTTTAGGGTGGAGCTCCGCTTTAAGCAACATATACTGTAATGTCAAGCAGTGTGAGTCCTTGGTTCAAGTAATCTCTTGTAGTGTTAGGAGATCAGTAGATTCTCTGAGAGGGTTGGTTTTTGACTTATGTATTTTAGAGGAGTGGTAGAAGAATATTTACATTTGCTATTATTGTAAAGTGTTTTCGTTCAGTGCCAACACGTTGTTTGTACAGTATGTTCTGACCTGATGAAATGTTGACGGTTTGGAGAAAATTGGTGTGTAGGAGCCTAGTTTGTCATGGTATAGTAAATCTTATCTCTGAGAATTCTCCTGCCTTTTTCAATGTATGTATCTTGGTTTTGTAATACTAAACCTCTTTTGGACATTTGTTTTGTTTTCTTGTGCCCCCTTTGTCTGCATTTTTTATTATCATATTTCTATTTTCTTTTAATGTCTTTAAGGCCTCTTTTTCTTCTCTGTTGAGGTTGGGAATTTTTTTCTCTGAGTTTGTGGATAGTTTATTGAGATCTGGTGTTACAAGATTTTGAATGGAGACAAAATTTTCTTTGCATTGGATCAAATTGTATCTATATTTTGGTTTGCATTCAATAATAATGAGAAAAGTAAAGAGGAGTAGTTGGGAGGCACACAGATAATAATAGGTATTTACTTGTGGCAATCTTTAAAAATGTTTAACATTATCAAAAAGTATTGGCAGGTAATAATAGATGATAAGTATTCTGCCCAGAATTCTGGTGATTACTTATGAGAGGGGTAAACATCTGCGTGACCTTCTGTTTCACAGCCATTTGGAAATAGTTTCATCAGCATCTCCAAATTCTACTTGGTTACTTGGTTGCCAAAAAAACCCCAAGAATGTTTCCGACGTGGACATTGTAAAGCCTGTCCATTTATATTACCAGCTAAAGATTTTACCAATCCCAAAAATGGGGATAAAGTGAAAATGAAGGCCTTCCACAGCTGCAGTTCAGATGGGCTCATTTATCGTGCATCATGCCCTTGCCCCTTATTATATGTAGGAAAAAAACTATCCATCAATTAAGACGACAGGTATTAGAACATGTTAACAATATTATCTTTAAAAGAGATAGACCCATGTGTGTACCAGGCTCCTCACACTGCTAACTCCAGGGGGGTCGCTGTGATGATAGCCAAAACGGCACACTTCACCTTATTACTGCTCAGATCTGATCCTCAAGGCAGGTTTTTATTCCTACACGCTAAGGTTAATGGCCTGGAGCTGCTGATACTGGCAATTTATATACACCCTCCCTTCCAGTTCACAGTCCTGAATGAAGGGTTGGCATTTATGTCCCAGTTTCCCACTGTCCCTGCAATGTGGCTGGGGGACTTTAATAATGTCATAAACAGAGACCTGGACAGACTCACGACTTCCCCGCCCGCCCTCACACTAGATTTGGTAATCTCCTTAGCGACCTAGCCCTAGTGGACACATGGAGACATCGCCACCCCTTGGATAGGACATTCTAAAGTTTCTCCTCAACACACAACACCATGTCAAGTATAGACCTAATCTTAATCTCCCGCACCCTCCTCCCCATCTTGGGCAATGTAGGCTTTACCCTCGTGTTCTATCTGACCACGCTTCCTATTGGATCGAGCTTCGGCTCGACTCACCCCCTACGTCCTACACCTGGAAGCTGAACCCCTTTTGGCTGACGGTGGTTCTGGAGCTGGAGGAGGCTGGCACCGAATGGGAGTTCTATTTCCAGACCAATAGGGACACCGCGCCATTTGAGGTGGTTTGGGACACTTTCAAGTCCCATGCTCGCATGTACTTATTCCAACGTATTTCTAGATACCGATAAACCTCATCTCAGGGGGTTAGGCAGGCCGAACGTTCACCCGCATTGGCGGAGCGTGCATTTACCAACAATCCCTCCCCTTTCAGGGCAGACCAGTTAAAATTGCAGACAAGGGTAGTGAATAGTCTTCACTTTGAGAGAGCAGAAAGTAAAATATTTTATACTAAGCAGAGGTCCTATGAGTGTGGAGAGCGGGCGGGACGTCTCTTGGCCTATTTGGCCCACCTGAGCCACAAGCCCCCGATTGTGGTGTCTCTAAGTACCTCTGGCGGGAATCTGCTCGTGGACCCTGATGAGGTGGCTGGGGAGTTCCGATCGTTCTTTGCATCTTTATACTCCTCTGCTTCCAATAACCCTAGGGAGGAGATTACTGCCCTTTTACATGGTATAGATTTTCCCACGCTCACTTGCTCCCAGGTAGAGTTACTAGAGGCCCCTGTCACTAAAGATGAGATAACGAAGGCATTGTCCCTGCTCAACCCATCTAAGGCACCTGGTTCAGACGGCCTTCCCCTTGAATTCTACACGACATACATAGATACCCTAGTCCCTAAACTCCACGAGTTATTCTCCCACATATTTGAATCTGGTTCTCTGCCCCCCCCCTCTATGAGTGAGGCCTACATTGTACTTATTCCCAAACCTGGCAAAGACCTAGAGCTCCCTGAATCCTAGCGCCCTATATCCCTTCTCCAGCTTGACATTAAGATCCTGGCCAAGGTTCTGGCGATGCGTCTGAATGCTGTGATTCTTACACTCATTTATCCAGATCAGACTGGGTTCATGCCAGCTAAAAACACAGCTTATAATCTATGAAGGCTAAATATGAATGTGCAGGCCGACCATGATCAAATTGGATCCAGAGCTGTGGTGTCTCTTGACGCCGCAAAGACGTTTGACTCAGTTGAATGGGATTACCTTTGGGAATGCCTAGCTAGATTTAGATTTGGTCCCCGATTTATTAAGTGGATCCGCCTCCTTTACCAGAACCCTTGCGCCAGGATCTTGGTCAATGGAAGGATATCTGACCCCTTTCCGCTTTCGAAAGGTACACGCCAAGGGTGCCCCTTGTCCCCCTTACTCTATGCCCTTGCTTTGGAACCCCTTGCTTCTGCCCTTAGAACACAACCGGACATTCGAGGCCTATTTTGTGGAGATTTGGAGGAGAAAATTAGTTTGTATGCAGACGATATGCTACTATACTTATCTGACACAGGCCCCTCACTGCAGATAGCTCTTGAAACTATTCAAACCTTTGGTAACTACTCTGGCCTGAAAATTAATTGGGATAAATCCCAAATCCTTCCCATTGATATAGGTGTCCCCTCAGCACTCCAGAGCTCCTCCCCACTCCGTAGAGTCAGCTCTATGAAATACCTTGGAATTACAATCACCCGCATGCCAGAGGACTTTGTTAGATTAAACATAGAACTCCTGATAGCAAACCTGAAAGCCAAAACCCAGACATGGGCCAAACTACCCCTTGGTGTGATGGGCCGGGTGATCCTAATCAAAATGATTCTCCTTCCTGGGTTTCTTTATGTTCTTTGGCACGCTCCAGTATATTTACCCCTTAGAATTTTCAAATCCATAGAAGCCCTCCTCAACTCCTTTGTTTGGGGTAGGGCTCGACATAAATTGTCCTGGCAAACGCTGAAAAACCCAACCGAGTTGGGGGGCGCAGCTTTGCCCGACTTTAATCTTTACTACTTAGCGGTGCAACTTTCCAATTTTTTCTACTTAGATAAACATGACAAACTTTGCTACCTGACACTGATGTGCTCTCCCCGCGCCCCCGGGCTTACTCACCCCTTCCAGATTATTTTTAAAGACTCTGCTGATACTTGGGTGTCGGGGAATCGAAGGGGGTTGTTATACACTCACGGTAAAGTTTGGGAAGTAGTGAGACGCAAACTGAACATGTCACCTACTCACTTCCACACACCTCTATGGGATAATCCCGGCCTATGTGAACTGCTGACTGTACCTGACCATATCCTTTGGCTCAATCACAGGGTGCGGTATCTGTCTGATGTCTACCGCGGCACTGTCCTGAAGTCGTTCCAACAATTTAAAGACGATTTTGCTCTTCCTAACCCCATGCATTTTTGCTACCTCCAGCTCCGCCATGCCCTCCAGACAAAATTACGGGATGCCCCCCCTAATGTTGAACGTTCAAGTATTATATGCACTATGACGGGACCGGATTCCCGTAAACTTATCTCAATATTCTACAACTTCCTTATCCGCCCGACAGCGGCATCTCTAGCATATAAACTGAAAGACTGGTGGTCTGGGGATGTGAGTGAGCTGGAGGACGAGGACTGGGAAGAGGCACTGGACGCTTGTAAAAAAGTATCGACTAGATTATCTGATCGCCTCACGCAACTCTATATTCTACATAGATCATACCTTACCCCGATCCGACTGGCCAAATACAAACCTGACTACAGTCCCTTATGTCCCAGATGCGGTAACCCTTCTAGTACTTTCTTCCATATCCTATTGTCCCGTCCAGTAAAACAGGACTATTGGACACACATTGTAAAGTTCATTCATGACGAGATGGGTTCTCCCCTAAAGCTGTGCCCCAAGGAATGTTTACTGGGGATATTCCCAGATCCAGATTCGGATAAATTCCACAAAATCTTTCTTCAGGAATCACTCTTCACTGCCAGATTGCTCATAGCGAGAAAATGGCTTCAGGCTATACCCCCGTCGCTTCAGGAATGGATATCCGCTGTAAACGGGGTCCTCCCATACAAAAAAGAAATTTATGTTCATAGGGGTTGCTCAGCCAAATATAACAAGATATGGAACACTTGGTTAGGCAATGCTGCTACTTGCAATGCAATACCAGAATGATACCTCATGTGAA
Source organism: Rana muscosa (assembly GCA_029206835.1). Lineage (NCBI taxonomy): Eukaryota > Metazoa > Chordata > Amphibia > Anura > Ranidae > Rana > Rana muscosa. The sequence continues at coordinate 19,789,648 of JARGYO010005626.1, forward strand.
CTCTCCTGTCACGTACCTGGCGGTAGAGCCTGATATGCAGAGGATGGCCTCTCTTACACCTCTGACTCGAGGCTCCTGATAGAGCAGACAGGAAGCGCAGGAGTGCAGAGTCGCACGAGTGCCTGGCAAGATCGCTGATGATGGAGCCAGACTGGGATCCCAGAAGAGACTGCAGAGGATACCGGTGCAGAAGAAGACCAGGAGCCGCGGTCAGCGGAAGGCAGGTACTGGCTTGTACAGGAACACCATAGGCAGAGGAGCAGGTGAGGCAGCAGATGGGATGGGAGCTCCGCAGGGCTCCAAAGGGCTGAAGGAATAGCAGGTGCTGGCTTGCCAGGTCACACACTGGCGGACAAGTCCTGAACAGGAGCATAGGCTATAGCGGAGTCAGGATACAGGCCGGTTTAGTATCAGGCTGGCAGCAAGGTAGCAGAAGGAGCAGGCAGATGCGAAGACAACAAGCCGGGTCAGGTGCAGGCAGAAAGCAGGAGCGTCAAGGACAAGCCGGGTAAGATATCAGGAACAGGTATCAGATACTGGACAGACAGCACTGAGTCTGGCTGCTGACCCAGTTTAAATAGCCTGCTTGGCGCCAAGGCCTGTCACTGAACGCGCGCGCACACGGGTGCATGGGCGCATGCATGCGCGCCATTGGCGCTCTAGCAATAGCTGAGGTTCCAGGCCGTCTTCCACGGCCACCATATTGAGTGCTGGCATGCCCTTCCTGACATTGCCCCCTCCTAATGGGCAGCCTCCGGATGCCCAATCTGGACACTTTGTCAGGATGAGCATTCTTGAAGGTTTGGATGAGCTCTTGGGCATGAATATTACCTTCCGGTTCCCACAAGTTGTCCTCCGGTCCGTACCCTCTCCACTTAATTAGGTACTGAACCTGATTCCTCCTTTTCCTGCAATCTAGCACCGCCTCCACTTCGAACTCCTCTTCACCGTCTACCACCACGGGTTCAGGTGGGCCGGCATCTCGACCAGGAAAAGGATCAGGGATAGCGGGTTTTAGCAGGGTTACATGGAACACGGGATGGATCCTAAAAGAGTCAGGTAGTTCCAGCTCGTATGCAACATTGTTGATACGTTTTTTCACAGGGAATGGCCCTACGAACTTAGGTCCCAGTTTCTTCGAGGGGCAAGCAAGTTTTAGATTTTTTGTAGCCAACCAAACTTGGTCACCTGGGTTTAAGACCAATTCCCCCCTTCTGTTCTTGTCAAAGACTTCTTTGTTGTAGGCTTGGGTCTTGGCCATTGTTTCCTGCAACAGTTTATTGTTGGTATTAAAGAAGTCCATTGTTTCAAGAACAGCAGGTACAGAGCACTCTGGAATTGCGTTGAAAAGAAATGAAGGATGAAAACCGTAATTGGCGAAGAAAGGAGATTGTTTGGTGGCTGAATGGATGGAATTATTGTGAGAATTCGGCCAGAGGAAGTAAGGGGACCCAATCGTCTTGAGAAAATGAAGAAAAACAACGGAGATATTGTTCGAGTATTTGATTGGTCCTTTCTGTTTGTCCATTGGTTTGCGGGTGATAGGCTGATGAAAATGAAAGTTCAATTCCAAGAGACTCGCACAAAGACCTCCAGAACCTAGAGGTGAACTGGACCCCTCTGTCAGAAACTATGTTTGCCGGAGTTCCATGAAGCCTTATAACCTCTCTGATGAAGATTTGTGCGGTCTCTTGTGCAGAGGGAGTGCCCTTCATGGGGAGGAAATGGGCCATCTTGGATAATCGGTCGACGATCACGAAAATAGTATTGTAGCCCTCAGATGGGGGCAGCTCCACGATAAAGTCTATCAAAATCATCTGCCAAGGTCTATTCGGGACCGGAAGTGGCTTTAACAGACCCCAAGCCCTGTATTTGCTGTTCTTGTTGCGGATACAAGTGGTGCAGGATTCTACATACTTTCTGCAGTCCTTCTCCATCCCAGTCCACCAAAATGTTCGTTGCATTAATTCGGAAGTTTTGTAGACGCCAAAATGCCCTGCAAGCATATGGTCATGGCACAGGCCCAAGGTGGAGACTCGCAGACCCTCCGGTACAAAGACTTTGTCTCCGTACCAAAGTAGCCCATCTCTTGCCAGCAAGGTGGTCCTGGGTGGCGAGGGTCTTCCTACAGAGGCTTGTTTGATCTGGGCCATTAAGTCCCTTTGTAGTAGGAGGAAGTTCCCGGAAGACAGAATGGTATCTGGAGAGGAGATTTCCTGTCATTTGCTGAACATGCGTGATAAAGCATTGGGTTTTGTATTTTTAGATCCAGGCCTGTATGTTAAATGGAAAATAAATCTAGAAAAGAAAAAGTGCCCACCTGGCCTGCCAGGGTTTCAACCTTTTCGCTGTTCTCAGATATTCTAGATTTTTGTGGTCTGTATAGATCAGGATCGGGTGTGCAGCCCCTTCTAGTAAGTATCTCCACTCTTCCAGTGCAGCTTTGATTGCTAGGAGTTCACGATCCCCGACATCATAATTATTTTCCGCATCAGATAGCTTGTGGGAAAAGAAGGCCACTGGGTGCAATAGAGCCTTGGATCCCTGCCTCTGAGAAAGTATAGCTCCAACAGCTGTTTCAGATGCATCCACCTCTAAGACGTATGGCAGGGACGAATCGGGATGCTTCAGGACAGATGCGGAGGTGAACAGCTCTTTCAGCGTCTCGAAGGCAGCCTGGGCCTCTGGAGACCAACCGAATCTGACACCCTGTTTAGTAAGTTGGGTGATGGGGGAGATGATTGCTGAGAATCCCCATATAAACTTTCGAAAAAAGTTTGCGAATCCTATAAAACGTTGGATGCCTTTCTTATCGCTGGGAATTGGCCAGTCCAAGATGGCCGTAACTTTTTGGGGATCCATCTTGATGCCCTTGGTGAATATGATCAGGCCCAGGAATTGGATGCTTTGGCACTCAAACTCGCACTTCTCGGGTTTGGCGTAGAGTCCATGTTGTCTAAGGCGGCTCAGAACACACCTGACATGTCCGCGGTGACTGTCTAGAGAGGAGGAGAAGATTAGTATATCGTCAAGGTATACTACAACAAATAAGTCCAGAAAATCTCGGAAGACATCGTTAATAAAATGCTGGAAGGTAGCAGGGGCGTTGCATAATCCGAAGGGCATTACAAGGTACTCATAGTGCCCGAACCGTGTGCGGAAAGCAGTCTTCCATTCATCCCATTCCCGTATACGGACCAAGTTATAGGCACCTCGGAGATCCACCTTTGTGAATATGGTGGCAGCGCCAAGTCTCTGGAAGAGTTCGGGTACCAGCGGAAGGGGGTAGCGGTTCTTAACCGTGACTTTATTCAGCTCACGATAGTCCACACACGGACGTAATGAATGGTCTTTTTTTTCTACAAAGAAAATTCCCGCCCCGGCCGGGAACGTGGAATAGCGGATGAACCCCTTCTTCAGGTTATCGTCAATGTAGTCTTTGAGGGCAACAAGTTCACATTCAGGTAAGGGAAAGATTCTCCCAAAAGGAACTTCGACTCCAGAAAGGAGTTCGATGAGACAGTCGTATGACCGATGAGGAGGGAAAGTCTCTGCACCTTTCTTGCTGAACACATCCAGAAAATTGTGGTAAGCTGTGGGTACAGACCGACATGCTTCAGAGTCTGTGTCAAGGCATAGCAAGGAAGGCTGGTCACAGGAGGTTCGTAAGCAGTGCTGGGTGCAATAGGGAGAAAGAAACTAAATTTCCTCTGTGGCCCAGTTGATGCAGGGGTTATGAGCCTTCAGCCAAGGCATGCCGAGAATGACCGGGAACAAAGGAGAGGCGATGGCATCCAAGCGTAGCATTTCTTAGTGGTTCTTGGTAATAGTGGCAAATAGAGGCATTGTTTCATGGGTAACTGCTCCAGACTTAATGGTGGTCCCATCAGCCAGATGAACGGAAAGTCTCTGCGCTTTGGGTTGAAGTGGGATATGATGTTGTGCAGAAAAGGATAAGTCCACAAAGCAGCTGCAGGCCCCGGAATCGATTATAGCGGGAGTCTGGATAGTCCCCCCTGGCAGCTGTAGTGAAATGGAGAGGGCAAGATGAGCAGAATTTCTGGGCAAGTTTAGAGTTGCAGAAGGGGAGATAGCTGAGAGGCATTTACGGGACTTAACTGGGCAACTCATCACATAATGTCCTGAACCCCCACAATACAGACAAAGGTTCTGCTGGCAACGACGTTGGCGTTCTTCAGGGGAGAGTGAAGGATGGAGTAGGCCGAGCCGCCGTGGTTCTGGTGCACCAGGAACAGACCTGGCAGGGGCCGGTGGAACAGTACTGAAGGGGCTGGGCACCCGTGGTAGCGTCCGTACCGGGCGTGGTTGGCCCGCCGCTCTTTCCGACCTTCGTTCTCTCAAACGACGGTCAATTTGGATGGACAAGTCAATCAGGGCTTCCAGGGTAGAGGGAACTCCTACTCTGGCTAGTTCGTCCTTGAGAGGCTCGGAGAGGCCCATGCGGAACTGGTGGCATAACTCAGCGTCGTTCAAGCTAGTGTCAGAGCCCCATCGTCTGAATTCAGAGGCATAATCTTCCACATCCCTGCGACCTTGTTGAAGAGAACGGAGGGCTGCTTCAGCGGAAGCAGCTTGCTGGGGATCTCCATACAATTGGGCCATGGCGGCTAGGAATGAGGTTAAGTCTGATAGACACTCAGCCTTCTGTTCAAGGAGACGATGAGCCCAGGGTTGTGGCTCCCCCTGCAGTAAGGAGATAACAAAGCCGACCTTCGTGGCTTCAAGAGAGAAAGTGCGTGGCTGACGTGTGAAATATAGTTCACATGCGCTCCGAAAGTCTCTGAACTTGCTGCGTTCACCAAGGAATTTTTCCAGGGTTGGAACTCTGGGTTCAGGCGGGAGCATGATGATTGCAGGAGCAGTAGAGGTCCCTTGTGGAGTGGAGGAAGCTTGCTCAGGTCCCAGGACGGTTGTAGAGGAAGTCAGGGTCTGTAAACATCCTTCCAACTGGGTGTAGTCTCCCTGTAAGTTCCTTCATGGAAGAGGGTCCTCGCACAGGCTCAGACATGGCTGTCTGTTCCTGTCACGTACCTGGCGGTAAAGCCTGATATGCAGAGGACGGCCTCTCTTACACCTCTGACTCGAGGCCCCTGATAGAGCAGACAGGAAGCATGGGAGTGCAGAGTCGCACGAGTGTCTGGCAAGATCGCTGATGATGAAGCCGGACTGAGAGCCAGAAGAGACTGCAGAGGATACCGGTACAGAAGAAGACGAGGAGCCACGGTCAGCGGAAGGCAGGTACTGGCTGGTGCAGGAACACCACAGGCAGAGGAGCAGATGAGGCAGCAGATGGGAGCTCAGCAGGGCTCCGAAGGGCTGAAGGAATAGCAGGTGCTGGCTGGCCAGGTCACACACTGGCGGACAAGTCCTGAACAGGAGCATAGGCTATAGCGGAGTCAGGATACAGGCCGGTTTAGTATCAGGCTGGCAGCAAGGTAGCAGAAGGAGCAGGCAGATGCGAAGTCAACAAGCCGGGTCAGGTGCAGGCAGAAAGCAGGAGCGTCAAGGACAAGCCGAGTCAGATATCAGGAACAGGTATCAGATACTGGAATGCAGGGTACACGGAACGCTGTAGAACAGACAGCACTGAGTCTGGCTGCTGACCCAGTTTAAATAGCCTGCTTGGCGCCAAGGCCTATTACTGAATGCACGCATGCGCGCCATTGACGCTCTAGCAATAGCTGAGGTTCCAGGCCGTCTTCCACGGCCACCATCTTGAGTGCTGGCATGCCCTTCCTGACATCTCCCCTCTTATTTTCTCATTTTTGTTATTATTATTGTTTGACTGCCTCTGTCGGTTCTCCGTTTCCCCCCCTTACAATGTGTTGGGCCTACGGGCCCTCCTGATAGTGGACCCGGCAATCACACACATTATGCTCGATTTCTCACTCATGTGCCTGTGACATTGTGTTTTTGAATATGGACATCTTACCAATGTAGCCTCTGTTTTAATTTGCAATATTACATCTGCTTTTCATGTTATTGTACTGATACTGTATACGATGTACCCTACTCTTAATTTTCTCAATAAAACACCACGTTATTTGTAAAAAAAAGAGATAGACCCATTGCCACATATTAAAGCATGAGGGAAAACCAGATTGTATGAACTCTTGGGCAGTGTAGAAGGTCCAACTGGATCCTAGAAAGTTAGAACTCGCTAAAACAAAACTACAGAAAATTGAAGCCAGATGGATCTTTTAACTGGGTTCATTATCACCTCACGGTTTAAACAAAGGATTCTCATACTTACCCTTCATACAAGACTGAATAAATTTATCAGTTAAGCATTAGTATATCCTATGAAATTCCTTGCTTGCTGTATACTGTGTATATATATATATATATATATATATATATATATATATATATATTATATGAAATATATTAACTAAAGTGTAAGATACAACGATGTGGTGTTCTGGATTTGCCATGGTAAGAATATGATTTGTTGCCTCTGTGTATGATGTCCAAAGCTAGCTATAATGTATAATTAGAGTTGAGCGGACACCTGGATGTTCGGGTTCGACGGGTTCGGCCGAACTTCGGAAAAAAGTTTGGGTTCGGGACCGAACTTTAACCCGAACCCGGACCCGGACCCGAACCCCATTGAAGTCAATGGGGACCCGGACTTCTAAGGACTAAAAAGGCTCTAAAAAGGTAATGGAAAGGGCTAGAGGGCTGCAAATGGCAGCAAAATGTTGTTAAGAGCATGGCAAGTGCTCTGCAAACAAATGTGGATAGGGAAATAACTTAAAATAACCTAAAAAAAAAAAAAAATCTTGACCTAGGAGGACGAGGTCCATATGGAGTAGGAGGTTGAAGTGGGGTGGATGTGGCTGTGTAGGTGGAAGCGGCGGTGGAGGAGGACGAGGTAGCCAACACTGATTCAAAAATACAACAATGGCTGTGTAATGCCGGTGATGTGTCGAATTCTGTCCCCGTCAAATAGTGTCCACCCTGTACTGCGCTTGCTCAGTATGTAGGACAAGGGGATTTCTAAAATCTCCCAAGACGAACGGCGCCTGCGTGGTGAGTTCAGGTGAAGGCCACACCATCCGTGGTTCAAGACGAGCCAAGTGAGGCCGTACCCGAAGCGTGGCGATCGAACCGAGCCCGTGAGGGGCCCTGTTACTATGTGCTACCGTATGTCCACTTGGATGGTGGGGCTTGAACCTGCACTCACAGCGCAGGCGCCGTTCATCTTCGGAGATTTTGTGAATCTCCTTGTCCTCTGTACTGCGCAAGCGCTGCGCCTTCGCAGTATGGGCCGGACACAATCCGATGGCCGGACAGTTTTTGTCACAACACCTGTATACATGTCTATTCTGCACAAGGTACGGACAAGTCCTGTGGGATCCATGCCTGGTTCATTTTAATGAACGTGAGCTTGTCCACATTGGCTCTGGACAGGCGGCTACGCTTGTCTGTGATAACGCCCCCTGCCGTGCTAAATACACGTTCAGATAATACACTGGCTGCAGGGCAGGCCAGCATCTCCAAGGCATAAAGGGCAAGCTCAGGCCATGTGCCCAATTTGGAGACCCAGAAGTTAAAGGGGGCAGACCCGTCATCCAGTACGTGTAGGCCTGTGGACACATACTGCTCAACCATGTTGGTGAAATGCTGCCTCCTGCTAAGACGTTCCATCTCAGCTGGTGGTGCTGGTTGTTGTGGCGTGCTGACAAAGCTTTTCCACATTTCAGCCATGCTAACCCTGCCTTCTGAGGTGCTGCCGGTGCCCCGGCTGCGTTGGCGACCTCTTCCTCTGCCTTCGCCTTGTGCTTCCACCGTACGCCCGCTGTCAGGTGGGAATGCCACCAGCAGCGCGTCTACCAGCGTGCGCTTGTACTCGCGCATCTTACGATCCCGCTCCAGTGAGGGAATTAAGGACGGTACGTTGTCCTTGTAACGGGGATCCAGCAGGGTGGCCACCCAGTAATCAGCACCAGTTAAAATGTGGGCAACTCGGCGGTCATTGCGGAAACACTGCAGCATGTAATCGCTCATGTGTGCCAGGCTGCCCAGAGGCAAAGAAAAGCTGTCATCTGTGGGAGGTGTATCGTCTGTGTCCTCTGTATCCCCCCAGCCACGCACCAGTGATGGCCACGAGCTGGTCTGTGTGCCACCCTGCTGTGAAAATGCCTCCTCCTCCTCCTCCTCCTCCTCCTCCTCCATCTCCTCCTCCACCTCGTCATCCTCCAGAACTGTTCCCTTTCCGCCGGACAATTGTGTACCTGGCGTTTGTTGGTGCAGGAACCCACCCTCGTAGCCACTTGTGAAAGACTGCCCTGAAAGCCTTTGAAATGATCCCGCTTCCTCCTCCTCCTCCTCATCCTCCTGTGCCACATCCTCTTCCATCATCGCCCGAAGCGTTTTTTCAAGGAGGCATAGAACTGGGATAGTAACGCTAAGAACGGCGTCATTGGCACTGGACATGTTGGTGGAGTACTCGAAACAGCGCAACAAGGCACACAGGTCTCGCATGGAGGCCCAGTTATTGGTGGTGAAGTGGTGCTGTTCCGCAGAGCGACTCACGCGTGATTGCTGCAGCTGAAACTCCACTATCGCCTGCTGCTGCTCGCACAGTCTGGCCAGCATGTGCAAGGTGGAGTTCCACCTTGTGGGCACGTCACATATGAGGCGGTGAGCTGGAAGGCCGAAGTTACGCTGCAGCGCTGACAGGCGAGCAGCAGCAGGGTGAGAACGCCGAAAGTGCGCACACACAGCCCGCACTTTCTGCAGCAGCTCTGGCATATTGGGGTAATTTTTAAGGAACCTCTGGACCACCAAGTTCAGCACATGCGCCAGGCAAGGGATGTGCGTCAAACCGGCTAGGCCCAGAGCTGCTACGAGATTTCGTCCATTATCGCACACCACCAGGCCGGGCTTGAGGCTCACTGACAGCAACCACTCATTGGTCTGTTGTTCCATGTCCCTCCACAACTCCTGCGCGGTGTGGGGTTTTTCCCCCAAACAGGAAAGTTTTAAAACTGCCTGCTGTCGTTTACCCCTGGCTGTGCTGAAGTTGGTGGTGAAGGTGTTACGCTGACCGGATGAGGAGGCGGTAGAGGATGAGGAAGCGGAGTAGGAGGAGTTAGCAACAGGAGGCAAACTGAAGCGCCCTGCAATCCTCGGTGGTGGAAGGACATGCGCCAAACTGCTATCTGCCTCAGGCCCAGCCGCCACAGCATTTACCCAGTGTGCTGTTAGGGAGATATAACGTCCCTGACCGTGCTTACTGGTCCACGCATCCGTAGTCAGGTGGACCTTGCCACAGATGGCGTTGCGCAGTGCACACCTATTTTGTACCCCACTTGGTTGTGCATGGAAGGGATGGCTCGCCTGGAAAAATAGTGGCGGCTGGGCACGACGTACTGTGGGACAGCCAATGCCATCAGGCTTTTAAAACTCTGCGTCTCCACCAGACGGAATGACAGCACTTCAAAGGCCAGGAGTTTTGAAATGCTGGCATTCAGGGCCAGGGATCGCGGGTGGCTAGGGGGGTACTTCCTCTTCCGCTCCAATGTTTGGGAGATAGAGAGCTGAACGCTTCCATGGGACATTGTGGAGATGGTTGGTGACCCAGGTGGTAGTGTTGCTGGCAGATGCTCTGTTTGCGGGGTGGCAGGTGCCACTGTCACTACAGAGGTGGATGAAGAGGCCGAGACTGCAGCAGAAGAGGAAGCAGGAGAAGCCAGAGACCAATCTTGGTTTTTGAGGTGTCTACTCCACTGCAGCTCGTGCTTTGCACTTAGATGCCTGTTCATGCAGCTTGTGCTCAGGTTGAGAACGTTTATGCCTCGCTTCAGGCTCTGATTGCACAGCGTGCAAACCACTCGTGTCTTGTCATCAGCACATTGTGTGAAGAACTGCCACGCTGGGGAACTCCTTGGACCTGGCTTTGGTGTGCTCGGTCCCTTGCTGCGTTGGGCAGTAGCAGACATACTGTCTAGCTGACAGACGCTCCGCTTTTGCACCCTGCTCCCTCTTCTGCTGTGCTGGTGGCTCTGTGCGACCACCGCCTCTTCCTCCAAACTACACTGGTCACCTGCATAACGTTGATTCCATGTGGGGTCGAGGACCTCATCGTCCTCCACATCATCTTCCACCCAGTCTTCACCTCTGCCCTCCTTGTCTGTCTGCACAATTGCGAAAGCAGCAGCAGTTGGCACCTGTGTTTCGTCATCATCCGAGACGTACTGCGATGCTCCTCCCATGTACTCATCATGAAACATAAGTGGTTGGGCATCAGTGCACTCAATCTCTTCCACTTCTGGGGCAGGGCTAGGTGGATGGCCCTGGGAAACCCTGCTAACAGAGTCATCGAAAAGCAGAAGAGACTGCTGCATGATTTGGGGCTCAGACTGCTTGGCTGATTTGCAAGGGGGTGAGGTGAAAGACTGATGGACATGGGTTTCAGGTGCCAACTCTGTTCTTTCATCAGAAGAGTGGGTGGGAGACAATGTGAAGGAACCCGAGGCACTGTCAGCAACCCAATCTACTATCGCCTGTACTTGTCCTGGCCTAAACATTCGTACAGCCTCATTAGGCGCGACAAAATACCGCCGCAGGCTCGGTCGCCTACTAGCACCTGAGGAAGGTGTTTCACTTGTGCGTGTATCTGGCACAGATCCACCACGTCCTCTCCCTGCAACAGGAGCTCCACCAGCAGCACCACGACCGGGGCCACCACGTCCCTTTGACCTTCTCCTCATATTTTCAAAATTTAGGATCTTGCCCTAAATGGGTGTTTTTGGAAGAGCAGAACACACCCACAGTACGTAACCGCTGAATCGCACAGGTACAGAACTGCAGAAAATGCTATTCAAAAAAAATGTCGTTTTTTTAGTATAGCAACGTAGGAGAAAACTATAAAGAAATTGTTTATTTCAAACACCTCAAAATATGTATAACACACTGCAAACTTTTTTGGTGCCACTAAACGGTGTTTTTTGGAAGAGCAGAACACACCCACAGTACGTAACCGCTGAATCGCACAGCTACAGAACTGCAGAAAATGCTATTCAAAAAAAATGTTGTTTTTTTAGTATAGCAACGTAGGAGAAAACTATAAAGAAATTGTTTATTTCAAACACCTCAAAATATGTATAACACACTGCAAACTTTCTTTGGTGCCACTAAACTGCGTTTTTTGGAAGAGCAGAACACACCCACAGTACGTAACGGCTGAATCGCACAGCTACAGAACTGCAGAAAATGCTATTAAAAAAAAATTTTGTTTTTTTAGTATAGCAACGAGGAGAAAACTATAAAGAAATTGTTTATTTCAAACACCTCAAAATATGTATAACACACTGCAAACTTTTTTTGGTGCCACTAAACGGCGTTTTTTGGAAGAGCAGAACACACCCACAGTACGTAACCGCTGAATCGCACAGCTACAGAACTGCAGAAAATGCTATTCAAAAAAATGTTGTTTTTTTAGTATAGCAACGTAGGAGAAAACTATAAAGAATTGTTTATTTCAAACACCTCAAAATATGTATAACACACTGCAAACTTTTTTTGGTGCCACTAAACGGCGTTTTTTGGAAGAGCAGAACACACCCACAGTACGTAACCTCTGAATCGCACAGCTACAGAACTGCAGAAAATGCTATTCAAAAAAAATGTGTTTTTTTTAGTATAGCAACGTAGGAGAAAACTATAAAGAAATTGTTTATTTCAAACACCTCAAAATATGTATAACACACTGCAAACTTTTTTTGGTGCCACTAAACGGCGTTTTTTGGAAGAGCAGAACACACCCACAGTACGTAATCGCTGAATCGCACAGCTACAGAACTGCAGAAAATGCTATTAAAAAAAAATGTGTTTTTTTTAGTATAGCAACGTAGGTGAAAATTATAAAGAAATTGTTTATTTCAAACACCTCAAAATATGTATAACACACTGCAAACTTTTTTTGGTGCCACTAAACGGCGTTTTTTGGAAGAGCAGAACACACCCACAGTACGTAACCGCTGAATCGCACAGCTACAGAACTGCAGAAAATGCTATTCAAAAAAAATGTTGTTTTTTTTAGTATAGCACAGTAGGAGAAAACTATATAGAAATTATTTATTTCACACACCTCAAAATATGTATAACACACTGCAAACTTTTTTTTGTGGCCCTAAACGGCGTTTTTTGCAAGCGTACATTAAAGTGCAGTTTTTTTTTTTTTTTTGCCCTAAACGGGTCTTTTTTTGCACGAGCAAAATAAAATGCTTTTTTTTTTTTTTTTTTTTGCCCTATGGGTCTTTTGGAAAAGAGAACAATAAAGTGCCTTTTTTTTTCCCCTAAAAGTTAGATTTTCTATGACACTGGGCTCATGGCAGTGTAAAAAGACTGCACTGCAACACAAATAGGTAGACCTATGCAGATCGCTGATTTTAATCTCTGAATCTGGACTCCTATATAATATTCTCTGTCCCTGAAAGCACCAACACAGGAACCTGGCCCTACACTATACTATCTCTCTATCTTTTCCCTCAGATTGTAGAATCAGGACTACCTCTTCTATCTTTTTATCTCTCCCTAAAAGCAGCAGCAGCAGACTAGATCCTCTCCCTATCTATTCTGAAGCAGAGTGTCATGTGTGCTGTGTGCCTCTAGCTTATATAGAAGCTGGGTCACATGTTGCACTGACCAATCACAGCCATGCCATTAGTAGGCATGGCTATGATGGCTTCTAAGGGCACACCAGCTAATCAAAAGGTGATTGGCTGGCCCCTGGAGCATTTCTAAATGCGTTATTAGATTGCCGAACCCTGACCCGAACCCGGACTTTTTGGCAAAGTCCGGGTTCGGGTTCGGGAAAAAGCTAAAGTTCGGTACGGACCCGAACTTTACAGTTCGGGTCCGCTCAACACTATGTATAATGTTTTCCTCCAGTGGACAATAAGGAATTGCACCCGAAAAGCCCCACAAGTGCTGTCCAGATAAATTGCCTAGAGGTGCCAGATTTGTATTTAATGAAGCATCCCTTCATCCTTATAAATAAAATGAAAATATAACAAGTACTTGCAACTGTGAAGAATCCCACAGAAAAAATGCCACTAGGAAGATATGTTCATTTCAAACAGGACCAAGTTCCTTTAAAAACTGTAACAGTACTCCTATTGGTTCTAGCTACCAGCTAACTTGTGATATAAGAGAGCATGGTCAGCTAGCCCAATCAAGTTATAGTTGCAACCATGCGTCCCGGTTTTAAAAGGCTCACTTTGCAAGTTGCCACCCATTCTTCAGCCTCCTTAATCTCCCGTACCTTCTTGGTCCAGTCCTCGAGACCAGGTACATGGGTCTGCTTCCAGTAAATGGGAAGCAGGCGCCTGGCAGCGTTTAGGAGGTGTGGCAGTACACACTTCCTGTAACGGCTGCTGATCGGCATGAAGGGTACATGGAGGAGAAAGTGCACTGGCAAAAGTGGGACATCTATATCTAATATGGCCTTGATTTGTGCCTGAATTGTTTCCCAGAAAGGTTGAATTTTTGGGCATTCCCACCATATATGAAGCAAGGTGCCACAGAGGCCGCAGCCTCTCCAGCAGCGATCAGATACGGCGGGGTAAATGTGTGAGAGCACAGCTGGCACCCTATACCACCTTGTCAGTAACTTATAGTTTGTTTCTTGCGTTCTAGACTCTATGGAGCTAGAATGGGTCAGGCCGTACAGGGGAGCCAGCTGTGCCTCTGAGATCTCTTTCCCCAGGTCTCGCTCCCACTCCCTAATGTAGGCTGGCTTGGTCTCCGTCACGGACGAGCCCAAGAGCTGATAGAGCTCGGAGATCATGTGGGAGACGGGATCGTCCGCAACAAAAAGAAGCTCAAAAAGCGTAAGTTGAGAGGGGGTTTGAATGGGTGTGTCCTGCGTAGCAAAAAAATGGCTAAGCTGTGTGTGTAGCCAAAAGTTCATTGGGAAACTGCCATGGCGTGCCCTAAGAGATTCCAACGAGGGAAGTTTTCCACCCTCCAAAAGTTTACCGCAGGGGGCATTAGGGTCGTCTACCTATTTCCTAAAAAGGGCCCTTTGTTCCCCCGGGAGGAACCAATGGAAGCCCACTAGCGGGGGCCAACAGGGAGCCAGGGGGTGCCAAAGAGTATATAGTGTTAATCCTGTCCCAAACCCTAAGGGCCTGTCTCGTTAGGGGAGAGGTCAAATCTGACAACCCCCTATGCTCCTTCGCGAGCCATGGGGCGTAGGCCAAGTCCCTGCCAGCCATGCTCTTTTCCAGGGGAACGCTTAATCTAGTGCAGGTGTGGAACCGCCAATTCAGAATCCTTTGAAGGACAATGGCCCTGTAATACCGCCGGATGTCCGGAATCCCCAAACCCCCAGCCCTCTTAGAGCGTTTTAGCACCCTCATGGCTATTCTAGGCCCCTTTTCACTCCACACCAAATCTATGAGCAGTCTGTTAAGTGTAGTAAAAAAGGTACCATGTAGGGGAATTGGCAACATTTGCAGGTAGAATAGCACTCTGGGAAGCACGTTCATCTTAATAATGTTCACCCGCCCGAGCCAAGTAATGGCCGTTTTAGTCCAGAGGGAGAGGTCAGTTTTGATAGTTGTCAGCAGGGAGGGATAATTGGCGTGGTAAAGAGTCTCATAACGGTCAGTCAATTGGATACCCAGGTACTTTATAGAGGATCTAGCCCACGTAAAGGGGAACGCCGCTTTCAGACTATCCTTGAGTGATAGAGGGAGCACTATCGGTAGGATTTCAGACTTCGAGTAATTAATTTTAAAATTGGATAGAGCTCCAAACTCATGAAGTTATTTCATGAGATTCGGCACCGAGATAAGAGGTTCAGTGAGATGGAACAGAACATAATCCGCATAAGCCGAGAGCTTATGCTCCATACTTCCTACTGTCAACCCTTTGATGTCCTGGTTGGCCCTCACCCTGCGGAGCAAGGGTTCCAGGGTAAGGGCAAACAGAAGGGGCGAGAGGGGGCAGCCCTGCCTCGTGCCATTTTTAATCGGGAACCTTGGTCAGAGCATGCCATTCACCTTGATCTGGGTGCTAGGGGTATAGTAGAAGGCCATGATCCAAGTCAACATAAATGGGCCTAGACCCACCGACTCCAGGACCGCTCGCAGGAAGGACCAGTCTACCCGGTCGAAGGCCTTCTCTGCAGCCGTTAAGAGGACCAAATAAGGGGTCTGTTTTGGATTAGTGCATGCCCAATGAATTAGGTGGATAGCTCTCAGCGAATTGTCCCGTGCCTCGCACCATGCGACTAAACCCGTTTGGTCTGGGTGTACGATATTTGGATCTAGGTGTTTAAGGCAATTGGCCAATATTTTAGCTAGGATTTTAACATCTACGTTAAGTAATGATATTGGACTATAACTCTGAGCCAGGGAAGGATCCTTACCCTCCTTAGGGAGCACCGTAATGTGAGCCAATAAGGCCCCAGGAGGGATCGGGTCCCCCCCGGCTATCGAGTTGAAGTATCTACACATAGGGCCGACCAGAATCGGGAGAAAGGTGCTGTAGTATGCCTTTGAATATCCATCAGGCCCCGGGCTTTTCCTGTTGGGCAAGGATATAATGATCGCTTCGATGTCTGACGGCACCACAGGAGACTCCAGCTCCGCCTGCTGCTCCTCGGACAAGGAGGGAAGTCCAGAGTTTACTATATATTCCTGAATAGCACGATACGTAGAGGCCGCAGACTCAGGTGTTGCAGCCGGGTCCAAAGAGTAGAGCTTTGCATAATAATCACGGAACAGAGAGGCAATCTTGGAGGAGTGAAAAACGAACCCACCTGAGGTGGATTGAAGTTTATGAACGAGAGTCTGGGCCCTGCGTTTCCTGAGGGCCCTAGCGAGCATCCTACTGCATTTGTTGCCATGCTCATAATATTTATGAGAAAGGTAGCGGAGCTGTCTGCTAACCTTGCGGTCTAAGAGTCGAGAGAGTAGTCCTCTAAGCTCCAGCAGCTTATCCAAAGCCTCCGGGTCACCGCAACGCTTATGACGAAGCTCTGCCTCTTGTAGATTTGTCAAGACGCTCTTGAAGTCAGCCTGTCGTGCCCTCTTGCACCTAGCCCCTTGTGAGATCAGTTCCCCCTGATGACAGCCTTATGACCCTCCCAAATCATCCCCTCACTGACATTCTCAGTAGTGTTTTCTTTAAAGTAATGTGTCATGGACTCAGAAACCTCCGCCACCACTACAGTGTCATCCAAAAGATTCTCATTCAGACGCCAAGACCATGGGCGCTGAGCACCCTGTGGCACCTTAAAGGTAACAGTTATCGCAGCATGATCAGATATGGTAATGTTCTCTATGGATGCCGCCTGCAGTAGCTCGAGGGTATGCTGATCTACATATA
Organism: Rana muscosa; assembly: GCA_029206835.1. Classification (NCBI taxonomy): domain Eukaryota; kingdom Metazoa; phylum Chordata; class Amphibia; order Anura; family Ranidae; genus Rana; species Rana muscosa. The sequence goes on from JARGYO010005626.1 coordinate 19,806,016, forward strand.
GAAGATCTTTACGAGTGTAAACATCATGAACTTTAGAATAATAACTATAGTCTCTTGCTGAGGGTTGCAGCACTCGCCAGCTATCAAACAAGACATGGGATTAGATTGTTTTTTTAAACCTTTTCAGGAACGCATGGGAATGGGCTGAGCGACAATGAGAGGTGTCGAATAAGGGATCCGGGCTGATATTAAAGTCCCCCCTGAGATCAAGCGACCCTCCCGAAATTCAGTCAGGCGATCCAGTACGGAATCTACAAAAGTTAGCTGGTTAGAGTTAGGGGCATAGATATTAGCAAAAGTGTAAGGAGTACCAGCTATCTCCCCTTTTGAGAGGACAAACCTACCCATAGGGTCTGAGAAATGTGCTTTAAGGTGGAAGGGGCAGGACTTGTGAATGGCTATGGCCATTCCCTTAGCCTTAGGAACTGTGGAGGTGCTAAGGAACTATTGGTTAAATAAATGGGTAGGGACTTTCGGAGTGGATTGGACGGTGAAATGAGTCTCCTGCAGAAACACTATCTGCGCCCCCAAACGTTTCAGTTCCAGCCATAACTTGCTCCTTTTGTGTGGAGAACAAAGACCCCGAACATTATAAGATACTGCCTTAACAGAAGCCATGGAGACCGTGGAAGTCCATCAGAGCTGAGGAGTAGCCGCTGAACCTAACAGGAGCAGTTCTGAGGGAGGTGTGCCTGAGAAGACTCCAGGTGGAGGTGAGGGAGGAAATGGAGAGAAGAGAGGAAAAGAGTAGGGTAGGTAGGGAAAACAAAACAAAAACACACAGAGAAAAACACCATGAGAACACAGTAAATAATACAGTTAAGTAGTTCAGGAAACACAGCCCGCCGAAGCGAGCAGTGTCTAGCCAACCCGCCACAAAAAACATGTAGCGAGCCTGATCCGGGGTACCCTCCTACCACAAAGAAGGCCCCGGGCTGAAGCCCACTGTCCCACGAAGGGAAATCACCCACTGTGGGTAGGCCTACTGGGGGAACATAGACCAACATGAGGGAGATAAGAACCTCACTCCACCCCCCCGCCTCTATAAGGCGTCAAAATACTAACAGGGGGCACTCATAATGCATGTCCCTAGCCAGACATCCTAGGCAGGAAGAGGTGAGTCTGGGGGAGAGAGGGCTGCAAAGCTGTCCCGGTAACAAAAAGGGAACAAAACAAAACACAACCACCACCCCCTTTAAGAGGGAGTTCTGTTGTCCACGGTGCAGTCAATGGAAGCCAAAAACAAAAACAAAACAACCACAGGTTCAGTTAGACCCAGTAAAGAGAGAAGATGCTGAGGGGTTGTCGTGTATTGAACGGCAAGGTCTCTCCAGTCAGGGAAGTCCACATCTCCAAGGTGAAGGACCGAGAGGAAGTGTGGCAGATCATCCTTAGTACGTAGCATTACCTGACGCCCCTCTTTCATTACTTGTAGACTGAAGGGAAAGCCCCATCGGTAGGAGAGGCCCGCATCCTGAAAAGCTGACAGCAGGGGTCGCAATGCCCTGCGTTGCATAAGGGTACACCGGGAGAGATCCTGGTAAAAAGACAGTTTAGCTCCATCAAAGTAAGGTTTATTCCTCATCTTCTGCATTATACGGTCCTTCAAAGTATATTTATGAAGTTTACAGATAATGTCACATGGGGATTCAGGGTCCTGGGAAGGTGACTTCAGGGCTCTATGAGCCCGATCAATCTCAATCGGAGTGGTGGCTGGAAGTCCCAGTATTTCCCTGAACACCCCCTCCAACGATGGGATGATATCCCGTGGCGCGGTGGCTTATGGCATACCACGAATGCGTATGTTAGCTCGCCTGCTGCAATTTTCAAAATCGTCCATTTGGGATATTAAGGCCTCCATCATGTGACTCTGTCTCTTGCAGCAGGGCTATATTGGGAGAGAGTCCTCAAACCGCTGCTCTAAGGTCTCCAGCCTACCCCCCAGGTGAGCAGTGTCAGTTTTTAGTTGGGCTATGTCCTGGGTAAAGGCCTTCTCAATCCTGGCAGTGAAGCGCTCCAGGTCCTCCTTGTGGGAAGAGACCATATATGCCTCTTTAGGTCATTATCCCCCAGTAAGTCTATGGGATCTGGGCCTTGTCCCTGAGAGGATAAGGAGCCTGGGGATGCAGGGGGAGCCGTGTCACTCACCAGCCGAGGAGATGGGATTGGGGAGGCCGCCCGCTCAGAGACTGCATCCGCGTGTTGTTTGGTGCCTTTCTTCTCCGCCGCTATTTTGGCGCCTGTCTTCCCGGGCCGCCGGGGCTCCGTGCAGAATGAATCCATCATGCCCTGCGTTACCTCCCAGCCCTCGGAGGCTGGGAGGACGCCCTTGATCGCTGGGACATTGTCAGGCGAGTTCCCGGTTCAATTACACCCCTGGGAATGCTGAAATAAGCTGCGGTGAGAGCGTAGCTGAGAGCACACACGTCCTCAGTCCACCATCGCTTGGCCACGCCCCTTTGTCTAATTTTTTTATTTAAGATATGTTTGCATATGAAGTTTGTAATGTCTATAAAAGGTTCAAAAGTATTAGGTTTAGCATAAGGGTAAAAATTAAGGCTTTTTTCCTGTATCAAATTTTTATCTGAAGGGAACATATGACTGGAAAGATTGAAAATGGTTTCTTGCATTTTTTGTTGCTTCCCTTTTGTTATCTTCAACCTGTTATCTTCAGACCCATTACTGAAATGTTCTGCACCTTGCAAAGTCAGTTCAGGCTTTCAGGTCCTTCTATGTTTACTATGTCCCACATTCCTCTCCTCTTCACATCACTCTTCCCTCTGATTTTATATATCTTTCCTAATAATCACTGCTACTCGCACACCCCATACCTCAAACTGTGTCTGAATCATCTTTTATAGTCCTATACTGTACACACCTCAGCCCCATCATTGTCTTTAGCAGGGCTTTTTTTCAGTGGGAACGTGGGGGAACGCAGTTCTGGCACCTCCAGCAATGAATGAATGTATGTAATGGCAAGGTGTGCTGTGATGTGCTGCTGGGGGATCTATTGTCGCTGTTGGGGATCTGTTGTGTGGAGGTTTATTGTTGCTGGGGAGGTCTATTTTTGCTGGCGGGGGTCTTATATTGCTGGGGGGGTTAATTGTTGCTGGGAGGGATCTACTGTTGAGGTAGAGGTCTATTGTTGTTGTTATTGTTACTGGTTGCTGGGAAATCTGTTGTTGCTGCTGGGGGTCTATTGTTGCTGGGGTAGTATTTTGTTGCAGCGGGTCGATTGTTGCTGGGAGGGGAGTATATTGTTGTATGGGGAATATATTGTTGCAGGGGTTTGGTATTTTGTTTGTGAGGGGGTCTACTGTTGCTAGGGTGGGGTCTATTATTGCTCACTGCAGGGGATCTATTTTTTTGTCTTTCTTATTATCATTAACAAATTCTGTGCAAATCACTTAGTAGTATACAATTATACTTAATTCTGTATTCTCTAAAAGGGGCAGTACTGGGAGGTGGATAGGAGCTGGAATCAAGAGATGGTGCTCAGAGGTGGGTAGGAAGCAAAAACAAAGGGCGAACTCCTGCACCTATTCTCTAAGAAAAAAATGCCCTGGTCTTTAGATAAACAGTGCATAACTGCAACCACATGCATTCTATCTATCCTTCTGGGTTATAACCTGCTCACAGCCCTAGACCACATATCCTCTTTTTCACATCACTGCCGATTGATTATGTGTTTAAAGTTGTTGTAAAGGCTGACGGTTTTTTACCATTATGCATTCTATGCATGTAGGTAAAAAACCTTCTGTTTGCAGCTCCCCCCTCAGCCCTCCTAATATTTAACCAAGCCCCATCTCGTATGAGCAATGTGCATGACAGCAGCAGCTTTCCTGGGTCGCTCCATCCTCATTGACTGAGACATAGCAGCGGGAGCAGGGTGTGTAGCTGAGCCTCCCTCTGTGTGTCTTATGGACATAGCGGCTTGCAATGGGGTCACTCGGCAAGGAAGAGGGGCCAGGAGTGCCAGCAAGGGGAACTTAGAAGAGGAGGATGGGGGCTGCTTTGTGAAAAAACACTGCACAGAGCAGGTAAGTATAACATGTTTAGTTTAAAAAAAAAAAAAAAAAACTTTAAGACTTTAAAATGTATTTCAATTTTCATTAATTTTCCACATTGCATCTCTCTTCAGTTTGCAGCATTTTGCTCTGTAGCACAGACCCTTGAAGGAGTATCTGATGTTGATGGCTCCTCTGTTCTGCCACAACTTCTAAAACCCTTTGGTCCTTATTGACACACCCAGTTAGAGGTAGAGGACCATGTACACCTGAACAACTTAAGTGTTAGTGATTCACAATGTAATAATGCACAGAAAATTAGACCCAGACTATTAGATAGCAGGTTAAGTAGAAGTAGATGGAGCAATTAAACACTATGAAGCAAATAAATACTGCAAAGTTTTAGAACTGAAAAAATTGAACACTGGCCTATAACTGGAAGGCCCAACTGTATTACGACAGTGTTACACCAAGTTTTATTCAGACTGACCACTATTGATCTGGATTAGACCCAAGTAACTTAATAATAAAGTTAATACATAATAAATCAGAGTGCCCTCTATTAAGATAACCCAGGTATGGGTATCTGTAAAGGGGAAAAAACTGCGCTAATAAAAAATTAGAAATTAAAATTGATAAAAAAGAGAGAAAGGTGTGACTTTATATGAAGCATGCATCCCGGGAGATAACACAATATAGATGAAGATGGCAGGTAATTGGTGTATTGGAACTACAGTATGAACATTACATGACAGCATTGTAAAACAACAATTGGCAGTCAATGGTTTATTGATGTATATAAAATATAACAATAATAATAATAACATGATAAAATAATGGCATTGTAAGTTCGTAATGTCAACATTATAAAGAACCAAGTTCATTAGGATATATAAAATATGACAATGATAATGATAACATGATATAATAGTATCATATTGAGTTCATAATGTACACATAGTAAAGAACCAATTTCATTAAAGTGTGTCTCCCTGGTAAATAGCTGTGTCTATAATTCATTGGTACACTCCAATTGATAGATATGGTGATTGATAGTATTACAAAATATGAGCGAGGGGGCATCTATTGGCTCGACGCGTTTCGTGGTGACTGCCACTCTTCAGGAGCGAATATGGGGTAGATATCTATAAGTATTAAAACACATAATTAATTAGTGAAAGAATAGAATGATAGGTCTTTGTATGGGGAGAGGAGGGGGGAGAAAACCCTATTTACCATGGCTACTTGCAGAGATGCCAATGAAACTGGGTGCAGGCATGGAGGGCAGGAGGCCAACCGGAGATAACATCAGGCCCGGGAGCTGAGGTGAATAAACCCAAACGCAGATGGATATCCAATGGGAGACAATAATCCCCAGGGATTGGCCCCATGGGTAGAAAAAGAGGATATTATCCACAAAAATGTAACCATCTATAAAGAAGGAGGTATATGGTAAATTATAAGATATGACAGAGGATGTTATACAATGGGTGACTAATAGATGAAAAAAAAAAAAACTATTGGTGCAGGGACCATCAATGATGAAGAAGTAACATGAGGGGTGACCTAAAGTGCAGGGTATTAAGAGTAACATAGTGACCCTCATTGAGATAGCAAAATAAATTGAATAGTTAGGAGTACCAACTTCCCCCAAAGCTGAGGTACTGAACCAAAGACAAGGGGGGATTTGGACAAAGGCGATTGTAAAAAGTTGATAGGAGAAAAGGAAGGGATTAGGGAAGGCCGATTGAATTACCTGGAATAACAGAGAGGATAATGGGGTCCAGTAGTGCACCATGACCATGGGGGTATCAGCCCTGAAAGGAGTGTGAATCGACTGGAAGGAGTATACATACTCCAAATGGGTCATGGGGGTCCACCAACGACACGCTAATGGCCAGTGAGAGGAAAGGGCGCCAGAACGCCATCCCCCATCCGCACCGACTTCCTCGTGGAGGACGTCAGATGGATACAACAGCGTCGGCACGCCAACATCACTAGTAAGCGATGCAGCGTGAACGGCGCCGGAAGCGTGACGTCGAGATGCAATTGAGCATCCGTCCAGATCCCCGAAAAACCCACAGGGGAGAAGGGGGAAGGGGAGGGCCCCAGGAGCCCATCGCAGCTCCCGGAACTGAGCAACAAGTGCCTCCATAATAAGGATGGAGGCGCTTGGCGATATATGCCTTGCGCTCTCATATAAAGTCCCAACTGTTTGCTTTAGTGTTTATCCCTAGAAATTAAAATTAACATAAAAATAATTAAATAAAAATATGGTCAAAATAAAGCAGCAGCTTAATGTGAGATACACACAGTAAGCGTAAATGGATAAAAGAAGCCGCGCTAGTTTAAGTCCAAAAAAGTCCAAAACAATTTGATTGATTGGAGAACATATGACTTGTTCCAAATAGTTTTGAAATGGTGAGATGAATTTGTCTAATGTAGACACCACAGTGCTAAATTCATAAAGTGCACTGCCACCAGATAAAAAACTTGCTTACCAGATGGCAAGCAAACCATGCATGTGGGGCTTTAGCCCAGCCAAGGCCTTTGCTTGCACGGATGATCTTGGGAAACCCTGGGTAGATGGTTGCAACTGATTCTTACACCGATACCACCATGCGATCCACAATAGTAACATTCAGCATTGGACCCAAAAAGAGAAATTCCTTAGAAAAGCAGTGGTGTTCCAGCAATGGGTATCTGTGAGTGTTCCTGAGAGGGGTACCCCTTAAAGGTGGTGGAAAAGTACCTGGCACCTCAGTACTAATGTTGGCTGGCTTGCGATGGGGCCCTCTGTTGCAGGTACACAAAAGACTGTCTCTTTAAGAGTAAATAGATGTAGAGTTGCAGGCTACTAGGTAAGGGGCAGTCTATGCAGAGCAGAGTGTAGAGAGGGGTTAAATGTGTGTTCTCCTCTCATCGCTCTTGCCAGGAAACAAGTCCTGTTCAACACGCTTGGAGGTTCCAGATGTCAGATCCTGGAGACTTGGTCCCTTGGCTCTGGTATACACTATCACCGACTTGGGTAAGCTGCGGAAGCAAGACTTTCCTTCCTCAGATGTAGGCATGCAGACACCAAAGCAAGATCTCTCTGCACGGCTCTCTTTTCATTTGAGGCGGCTGCTCATCCCACAGAAAGTCCCCCCAGCATGGCATCCCCTTCACAAGAATACTCTAGTGTTGATACTTCACCCGGAAAAAGTCCTGTTTCTCCTCCTATGTAGATAAGGATCTTAGGGCCTGTAGTTTGCCTCTGCCATTCAATGGTATTGTGCTTTGCTCTTTAAGAAACTACACTTCCTAGTGTCCTCTGCAATACAGCAAGTTTTCTTTCTCATGCTGCAATTGGCTCAGACTCTCTGGCTCCTTAATTAGCTCAAGGTCTTTTACTCCGAAAAATAGAAACTGGGTTGCCCCTGGGATATTATGGACTGGTGCAATAATATGGACTGACCAATGAGAGTATAGTAAAAGTAGAAAAAGTTTGATTACATGTAAGTGGTCACAAAAATAAACAATAAAGACAGTTGTATGTGTCAAATATCATAAAAACATGAATCATATGCTATCATATACGCCAATATACTGGTATTCACATCCATGATGTTAGACAGTTTAAGTTGGTATCCATTCACCTCCCTCTGTATTGACTTAAACTGTCTAACATCATGCCATTCCCCAGAAGGCAGCGCAAGGATGAAGACCAGCCGTGGACTAGGAAGAGGCAGATTAGGAAGATCTGCCTAGCAACCGCAATTTCTGGTAAGTAAATTTTTTTTTTTCAATTACTTTTTTTGTAGCATTTTGATGTCATTTTTTTTTTTTAGGGTGGAACTCCACTTTAAGATGTGCTCCTTACCACCTACCCAGGTTTGAACTGTGATTGTAGACACAGAAAACTTCCTTATTTTTCTCTATACTGAATAGAATAAACCTGGTGGCACTATAGATAGAAGGTTTCACTGAGAGAAATCTAAAAACAAAATAATTTAAGAATTGTATGAAAGTGCACTTGCACATATTTACTGTCCTCTTGTTTATCAAGCCTTTTTTTTCCCGCCTCTCCATTTCTCTATTAATGTACTATAGCAATTGGGCATCTGGCAATAAGAAGTAATTTAGGGATGTTGTTAATACATGTTGTTTATCATTTGCTAATATACAAAAATGCAGCGCTATGCGTATAACAATATAAAACACCCAAGTGCTCGAAATTAAACTAAATCACAAATAATTAAGTATAAGTCCAAATGTATATGAAACTCCAAAGGATGTGAGAAACATAAATTCGAATCAGTTCCAGTTTGAATCAGTCCCAAATTGTAAAGGTGAATCTTCCAAAGTAAAAAAGTGACTTGTAACGTAACCACCACCACGTGAAAGGGAGGCTTACCAGATGTAATGGACCCAATGCACGTATGTGTAAGGGGTCAGACAGGCTGAATATGTATATGTCCATACATATGGAAACCAGGCCGGCACAATGCACCCTTGTATCCAAGGTTCAAACTCAGGAAAAAACACCGGAAATTCAAGCCAATAGGAGTATTGACTTGGCTCACATAAAGTTCATGTGGAAAAAGAAGGGAGAAGGCACATAGCGTAATACCGCAAAGGTATTTTAATGAATATAGGCAGATACACTTACATCCAATCCATGAATATAGCGCTTTGCAAAGACACTCAATGGCAGCAATGGAGTCTCCCTTGCTGCCATTGAGTGTCTTTGCAAAGCGCTATATTCATGGATTGGATGTAAGTGTATCTGCCTATATTCATTAAAATTCCTTTGCGGTATTACGCTATGTGCCTTCTCCCTTCTTTTTCCACATGAACTTTATGTGAGCCAAGTCAATACTCCTATTGGCTTGAATTTCCGGTGTTTTTTCCTGAGTTTGAACCTTGGATACAAGGGTGCATTGTGCCGGCCTGGTTTCCATATGTATGGACATATACATATTCAGCCTGTCTGACCCCTTACACATACGTGCATTGGGTCCATTACATCTGGTAAGCCTCCCTTTCACGTGGTGGTGGTTACGTTACAAGTCACTTTTTTACTTTGGAAGATTCACCTTTACAATTTGGGACTGATTCAAACTGGAACTGATTCGAATTTATGTTTCTCACATCCTTTGGAGTTTCATATACATTTGGACTTATACTTAATTATTTGTGATTTAGTTTAATTTCGAGCACTTGGGTGTTTTATATTGTTATACGCATAGCGCTGCATTTTTGTATATTGTTTGTTGTTGCCTTTTTCCACAGGTATTGTAGCTGCTTATATGTGTTAGCGGCGCGAATATTGTTTGTATTTTGTATCATTTGCTAATGTCCATGCCTGTAATTTAAGAAAATCAAACCAGCAGTGCTGGAACCATATTAAATTGTATATAATGGTATAATAGCTTTGTTGGTATGGCAATACATCTACAGCTAGTATATGTGAGCTATTTATTTTGAAAGGTTTGAATTCTAGTTACTCTGCCTATGATATTAGTCTGTACAGTGTCTGTCAATTTTGGTAAAGCTAATAATAGAATAATAGCTTGTTAGATGACCTGTTGCTAACTGCAGAGTTTTCACTTTCCTAAGCCAGATAGTTGTGTTGTTGTTGTTTTTTTAATTTTGTTTTTGTTTTTTTTTTACTTCAGAAATGTTTTTATGTTGGAGCAATTTGAAAATTTTTACTTTGATAAATAGTTACTCAAGAAGTCAGCCAAAGGGAACCAATGTTGTGTAAAGTGTAGTAACACCCAAAAGATTAATTTGATTTAATTTATTGTATTCAAGTCAGACCATTGATAGTTTAGTTCTGATTGGTTGTTTTAGGTTACCGATCAGGCATACTCTTGCTTATTCTATAGATTGGTGCAAAGTGCAATCATAATAATATAAGACAAAAAGAAAGAATAATTTTCAACTATAGTAGTATCAGATATATTTTTTGCCATGGGTGATGCACGTTGAAAAAGTATTCTCGACTAACCTGGTAAGAATCCCAAAATCATTTGCAGAGTTTGTCACTTTCCCCCAACTTTTTACAAAATGACAGAATGTGTACAGGCTCATAAAATTTCAAAAACAAGTCTTAGTAAGTTATCTGTTAAAACTATAGTTTAGCTTTAGCAACATTAGTACAACCCAATTGAAGAAAAAAAGGCTTCGCTATGACTCCATTGAGGCATTACTGCCAATATTTACATTAAAATTGGGATTACACTTTTACACCATGATTTACACCATGATAGGGAAAATGGTGATGTGCCTCCTGCTGCAGCCAGTGTACCATCACATGTATGACAGGACATTCTGCTAGACATGGGGTTGTAAGACATTTTGAAAAATTAGACCCCAGAATGAGGGCAGCAAAAAAGGGATATAAAGTCACTTCATGATTACTGAGTGAACTATAGTTCATATTTATACACACATTGACATGATGTGACAGGAAAATAAATGTAATAAAAGTGTTTAGTAAAATGTCTAGTCTGCAAACAGACAACATCAAACTGCATATCTGTTTCTGTGAATTTAGATTAGCTTTCAAAACTTTCTTTTATATCAATGGGGAAGATAGGATTTTCTTTCCAGAAAAGACAGTGAAACTGTTAAAATTCTAATTTAATACTTTGTCACCAAATGTATATGTTTTTTTTTTTGTTTTGTTTTTTACATAATATAGCTCACAGGGAAGAGCATTTTAATTTGCCAACCTGCTCTGTGTGCAGCCTGTTGTCAGCATTTATTTATCTCAATTTGTTCATATTAGCTGCTTCCCTGGGAACCCTTTAGAACCTTTTCAATTGCATCTAGTCAATAATATACTTTTATTTATAGTGCATCATAATTTATTCACAACATTAACATAATGGATACTAAAGATTGATTAGAACTAGAGAAGTGATTATTTTGCTTAGCCATGAAACATCCATTGTCTAGTTAGTAAGAAAAGTCTCAGAGGAGCTCGAAGACCATGTGTGAGATAAAGATTGTAATTAAATAGGACTGAATAAACCAAGATTGATTTTTAAGGTGGGAAGTGAGGAAAATTATATTTACTACAAACATACAAACACAAGCATCCGGCACATAGGGCTTCTAAGCTCATGTATTATAAACAGATGCTGACAAACTAATCAAACTTATTTGTGTGAACTAGTCAACCTTGGTTTTTCTAATTTACCTAATTATATATTACTGTCTCATGCCAGAAGAGTTCAAGTGATTTCAATTTTTCTAATGTCCTTCTCTTTCGTTGGATCACTAGGATGATGTAAAGCAGTAAAGCAGTCATATTTCTCTCTGGTCCTGGTCACCTCCTGCTAGTTAGTGCTGATCAGTTCCACCATCAGTCACATGGTCACAGTGTGTAGGGGTTTTTGCAACTCAGTGTCATAAAGTCATGATCATCAGTCACAGTCACAGATCTTCTATTTAACATTTTCCAGTGTTCACTAAACAATATTAGCTGCCAATAATGAACACTGAAATATGTAAAATCTTAATATTTTGTTAAAACAAAATGTTTTTTTTTTTTTTACAAACATTTTGCACAAATGCAAAGTAGTCCTCAGTTTGAGATACATGAAAAACCTTTTGGATTTGTATGTCTTTCTTTCTTTTTTTTTTTTTTTTTTTAATAAAGTGGTCAGTAAGTAAAGAATTCAGCCAGTGCTGACCATTTTGTACTTAACTAAGGAATTTACAGGGCTCAAGAATAGAAATTTCCATAGCAAGCAGGTAAGTTGCCCATACCCCTCTCTCTATTTCCTTCCCGCTTTTAGGAAAAAAAGAATGGTGTTCCTTTATTTTAGGCTCCTATTTTGCAGCATCAGTTTGATGCCAATCTCATGCCTTTTTAAAATTCTGTTTAAGGAAAAATTGTCATGAAATAATGTCAGTTATTTGTGGATCAAATTGTTTTAGCAATTCACATATATGCACTACAACTGCATATTTAGCTATTTGGCTTATATTTCACAAGCAATAGCAAACTAAAAATGAAATAAAATGCATATACAGTATATAATACACTACAAACATATTTCTCTAACAATATGCCTAATTTGTGCAAAATTAAACTTACCGTATAATTACAAACATCACCAGTGCATTGCCCACTAAGCCAACAACAAAAACCATGGAGTAAACTGCTGTAATGATGACAGAGATTGTGGGAGAAATAGTGGTGTGGTTGCCGTCATGTGTCGGGGATACTGGATAGTCACTGACATTTTCATTGTCAGCCCAGCCTAGCAGTAAACTGGAGTTGGTATAACAGCTTGAAGTGCACACAGGCATACAATTGGGAGAGCATGTTGAAACCATTGGAGGTCTGTTAGGGTCTATTTCCTCCTCTCGAAAAATCTGCACCGGAGATTCCATGAGCGTTAACCAATTCAAGATCTGGAAAACAGAGTGCAGGGTTATTTAAAAGCAAACACTACTTGTAGCTCTCTTTCAGAATTTTAGGAGTTACACTATTTAAAGGCAATATGTAGAGCAAAACAATAGGGAACAAAAGAAAGAGATCAGAAAAATAAAGAAAGAAAGATCTGACTCTGCTTCCCCTGCTGCCCTCTCCCATGGTTGTCTTCACTGGACTGACTCGCCCAGACCCAGGGGACAGTGGAGTTGGTTTCCTTCCATCCCCACTAAGCAAATTTCATGTCCTTCCTACCCTCCCCTCCCTGTCCCTCTCTAGCCCTCTCCTCTTTTGAGACCCACTGTATTTTCTCCAATTTCTCTAAGGATTGCAGAGTTTTATCAGCCTCCTGGACCAGTATCATTCTTTTTTGATGACTTCTTTGCCTAGTTACCTCACTTTCTCTCATCTAAAATACAGACTATCCTTCTTGATGAATTTAACATCCCTGTTAATGTTAACAGCCCGTCTACATCTCAGTTTCGCAACTTAACCTTATCTTTTGACCTAACACAATAAATATACACTTTTTCCCATGGTAACACCCTTGACCTTTTACACTCCCATCTATGCACTCCTTGCAACCTCAATAACACCCCCTTTCCTCACTCTAATCACAACCTCATCAAATTCACAGTGTCCTTGTCTTTAACCACCTATCCCTCCAAGCATAAAATGATTACTTGTAGAAACCTTCACCAATTTAACCCTTCACTTCTCTATTCTGCTATTGACCACTTCTATGACAAAATCTCACCCCTGTTCTGTCCTAACCTGGCCACCTCTGTCTACAACAGTTCACTCTTGTCCTCACTTGACACACTTGCTCCTTAAACTACATGCAGGATCAGGCCCTGATCTTTACAACCTTGGCACACTGACAACACCAGATATCTCAAGAAATATTGCTGTGTCCGTGAGCAACTGTGTATAATACTAAATCCCAGCAGTACTTCACCTTATACAAATCTTCCCTCCTAAAATACAATTCCTGCCTCCATGCTGCCAAACAAACCTACTTTGTGCCTCCTAACAATACCTTGTCATCCAGTCCTTGTTGCCTCTTCTTTACCTCTCCATTTTTATCTCTCCTTTGTCCCCCACCACCTCCACCCACTAACTCACTCACTGCCCAAGAGTTTGCCAGTCACTTCAAAAACAAGATTGTTGCATTTTGTGAAGACATCTCAACTGTAAGGATGGGCAGAACACCCCCCTGTTCGGCTCTCAACAGTACAGCTGAATAGGGGAAATGTTCTAACCTGAACAGCGAACCCCATTGAAGTTTATGGGAGCTGAACAGGAAAAATCAAAAGTGCCCATTTTGAAGGCTTATATGCAAGTAATTGGGCATAAAAGGGGCATGGGGGTCTGGATACTGCCCTGGGGAACATGTATCAATAAAAAAAAATTTTTTGAACAATCATTTTTGCAGGAGCAGTGATTTTAATGATGCTTAAAGTGCAACAATAAAAGTGAAAATTCATTTTAAATATAGTGTCTGGAGGTCCCCTTAGTCTGCCTGTAAAGTAGCGCATCTGTAGCATGCATAAAACATGCTGCAGCAAAAATGAAATTTTTAAAGTAAAATTCCATTTAAAATGACTGGTTACAATTTCCGGCACCCCGGCAATTTCTTTATTTCTTTATTTCTTTATTTGAAGAAATAAAGTAAAAAAACGGCGTGGGGTCCCCCCCCCAGTCCATGCCAGGCCCTTTGGGACTGGTATTGATTGGGGGGAACCCCATGCCTAAAATAAAAAAATAAATGGCATAGGGTCCCCCCTAAAATCCATACAAGACCCTTTCCGATGGAAGTCCTCCCAGGAGGCGGAGCGTTTTTTTTTTTTTTTTTGACGGGCAGTGACGATGAATTTGCGTAGAGGGACACTATTTTTTTTTTTATTAATAAAGGATTTGTCAAATCTGCCACCTACAGGAGAACTTACCTATCTCCCAGGTTAATTCATAACCTTAGGATTTGTTCCAAGCCTGATGAAAGGGATGTACAAATTGCAATGGCCAGGAAGAAATTTTTAGAGGACCTATACCCTCTCATATTTTGGACAATGCATTTGTGAAAGCATAGGAAAGACTTATTAACTCCAATCTAGACAAGGGCACAATGCCACACTTGTCTAAACATATAGTTTATTGTCTGAGCACATTAAAAAAATATCACCAGCAGTTATGAGCAGTTTCAGTGTGACCAAAATGTGTGGGATTGCCTCATACAGCAGACCTGAGAGTGAAATAAACAGTAAAACACAGTTAAAAATTTTAGACAGGAAGGGATTCCATAGATGTTGCAATTACATCTGTGAGGCCTTGATTTTTTTATTATCCATGTTCAGGGCACACATTTTTCATTACTATTACAATTGCAACACAGAGTTTTGTATCTATTTACGGTACTCAAGTGTGCCTTTTCCCTGACATATGTCAGAAAAACCACATACTGTATCATTTAAATTGCAGGTTCCAAAACCTCTGTCATGATATTTCGGTGGCCCTTGGTCTTCACAGTCAGCACAGCCAAATTAGTTTGCCAGTTTGATGAACTGTGAGCAGCTCTGGTTCAGGTTGAACTCATGGTCAACCGAAACCCGAAGTTCATTCCTACCCAATGGTATTAAAATGTATGCCTTTAGGCCTTAGCAGCCATTATTTATTTTTCCTAAATGGGTGCTTATGCAGACCAAAGACCATATTTGTGTTATGTGACATGTAAGAGAGAAAGGATTGGGAAAAGATCCCCTCATTCTGTCCTCAGGTGGTCACATAAAAAAAGCCATGCCTAACATATACACATTACAAGAACTAATACATGGTGCTAGCACACACACACACACAGCCAGAATTTCTGCAATGTGCAACAAAACTTGTACAGGGAGAGCTAAATGCTATTTCAGCTAAGCTGAATTACTTAGAGTGTCTTCTGCTAGCTAGATTGTTTGGTTTATTACTTTCCTATGTTGTTGCCTTTTCTGTGCTGTTTCCTTTTCCCTTTTTGTGTTTTATTCCGTTTGCTATGGCAACATAAGTGCAATGCAAGGAAAACAAATGTGAGATTTATAAAGGACCTATATTGTCCATTAGATCAGGCAGTCTCATGTAACACATCCTTATGCCGCGTACACAAAACCGTTTTTAATGACGAGAAAAATTAAAAATTTTTAAATGGTCATTAAAAATGATCGTGTGTGGGCTTTCCAGCAGTTTTCCTGACGAGAAAAACGCTGAGAATCACGACGAGAAAAATTGGAACATGCTCTAATTTTTCACATCGTCGTTTTTCTCCGTGTGTGGGCTTTAACGACGTGAAAAAAATGCGCATGCTCAGAATCACATATGAGACGGGAGCGCTTGTTCTGGTAAAACTAGCATTCGTAATGGAGATAGCACATTTGTCACGCTGTAACGAACTGAAAAGCACGAGGCTGAAAAGCGCGAATCGTCGCTCAACAAACTTTACTAACATGAAGGGTGACGCCATCCGAATGGAACTTCCCCTTTATAGTGCCGTCGTACGTGTTGTACGTCACGTGCTTTACTCAAACATTTTTTTTCACAATAGTGTGTAGGCAAGGCAGGCTTGAGAGAAAACACGAAAAATCACGTCGAGAAAAATGCAGTTTTTTTCAATGACATTAAAAACGGTCGTGCGTACACGGCATGAGTCTTGGACTTTCATCTGCAACATATTCTTAGGCTTTAACCACATCATGGTAAAAAGTGGTTGAGACATCTGATTCTGGCACCACATCCAAATAAGAAGGAAAGAAAGAAAAAGTACCAAGGATGAACATGGAATTTATATTGGTGTTGGAGTTATCTTGGGTCTACTGGTGTCTACCAATATAAAGTCCATGTTCATCCTTGGTTCTTTTTCTTAACCACATCATGTTCATACTCTCTGTTTTCAAATATTTTATTAAAGATTACACAATACAGTTCATATATGTTATACAAGATTTTAAAATTAAGTAGATAAGTGTAGATGGAATTTTTATCTTCTCTACAATTTTGTATATAAATATGGAGTAAAGAAAATGTATTATTGAAAATAAATGCATAAGTAATCATGTTCATACTCTCTGAGCATCTGCTCATCTGCTAGTCTCTCTGTAGTATGTCTACAGGTTCTGACAGTCTTCTGTTATATGCTAAATATTATGTGTGACCCTTTGTTAATGTCAGTGGACTCACGTGAGGCCCAATGATCAAGTAAGTTGACCATCACTTACTAAAAAAAAAATCCCCTTCTGCTAATCCACTGAAAAGTACCAGATCTTTAACCAGTTGCCGCCTCCCCACCATCATATGAAGACGGGGAGGCTCTCGTTCTGGGCCGACGTCATATGATGGCAGCCCATTCAAACAGGGTATGTGCATGATCGCGGGCACGCAGCCCTGCACTGTATGTGGAGGCGTGTCCCCGAGACATTGGGCATGGCTGTTTACCACGTAATCGGCCTCGATTACGTCACGGCCAATCACAAATGGTACTCCCTTCTTAAGACCGCAGGGGAGCACGCAGCGCGGTCATGACAGTGGCGGCATATTCCCAGGAACACTGCTCATCATTAACAAGGGTAAAAAGCCAATGGCTGGTGGCTGTTTACCATGTGACAGTCACCCGTCACCCATCAGTGACCGTCACCTGTCACCCATCAGTGGCCGTCACCCATCACCTGTCACCTGTTGCCCATCAGTGACAGTCACCTGTCACCCATCAGTGACCATCACCTGTCACCTGTCAATTATCAATTCAATTACCTGCCACCCGTCTGTCACCCATCACACAGCCCATCAGTGACCGTCACCTGCCACCCATCGCACAGCCCATGAGAAAAATGGCAAAGAGTGAGGAGGCGTTCCAGATCCTCTCCATGACTGATAAGAGCAGCGGGGAGTTCTCATCAGATTCAAATGCCAATTATGATTCTGAATCAAATTCGGCATTTGAACCGATCTATAGTAGTGGTTTGGCAAATGAATCAGAGGAAGAATGGATCCTTCCTAAAAAGGCACGGCACTCTGGAAACCAGGCAGCCGCCAGCAATATACCCCGAGATCAAATTCCCAGGCCCATTACCAGCGCTGCCACCAGTGATAGACCCCAGGAACAAAGGCCCAGTACCAGAGCTCCCGCCAGCGATAGACCCCAAAACCAAAGACCCACTACCAGCGCTGCCGCCAGCGAAAGACCACAAGAAATGCAGAGGCCCAGTACCAGTGTTGCCGCTGCATCACGCCCAAATGCTAGCACAGGAACTTCAAATTCCCCAACTACCAGCACTGGAGTGCCACATCCCCCAAGAGCCAGGGCCGCTACATATCTTTCAGCTGGTCTTGCCAACCCAACATGGCTGCCTTCCGACTCCAGGTGTGCAGGCCAATACCCAAATTTTACAGAAATCGATTGTTTTTATGTATTTTTTCCCTACTCTTTGCTGCAAGTGATTGTGGACCAGCATATTGCCAACAACCCCCAATCATCTTTTTGAGTGGAGAGATTTGACTCTGGAGGAGTTCAAATTGTTTATGGGCCTCACAATAAACATGGGGCTTACAAAATTGGTCCTATTGGTCCACCAACCCCATCCACCACATGCCCATTTATTCTTCCGTAATGATCAGATCACGATACGAGAAGATTATGTGTTTCCTTAATTTCAGCGACAACACCCAGTGCTCTCCCCGCAACCATCCAAATTACAATAAGGTATATAGATTTCGCCCACTCATAAATTTATTTTCCCAACGATTTTCAGAACTCTATGTCCCCAATCAGCATATATGTGTAGATGAGTCCCTGGTACCCTTTTCAGGCCGGCTAGGAATAAAACAATACATTCCTAGCAAAAGGGCCAAATACAGAGTGAAATTTTATAAGCTTTGCGAGAGAGTCACGGGATATCTGTATGTGTTCCGCATATATGAAGGAAGAGATTCCCAGCTCCAGCCCCCTGAGTGCCCGGCCTACATGGGCACAACTGGTAAAATTGTATGGGACCTGGCATACCCACTGCTGAAGAAAAGTTACCACATATACCTGAAAAACTACTACACCAGCCTGCCCCTTTTCAAACACCTATACCTCGCAGAAAACCTGGCCTGCGGAACCTCCAGAAAGAATAAGAAGGGTTTCCCACAAGCCATAGTGAATAAAAAACTGAGAATGGGGGAAAGAGCAACTTTGAGATGCAAGTGCTGGCCTTGAGGTGGAAGGATACTAGGAATGTGTACATGATGTTCACCATCCATGATGACACTACAGTTGAAGTTAAAAGAAGACGAGGTCCCATTGAAAAGCCAACATGTGTACAAGATTACAATCTCTACATGGGGGGGGGGGTGGATTTCAACGACCAAATGCTTCAGCCCTATTTGTCAATAAGGAGGTCCTGTTTCTGGTAAAAGAAAGTAGCTATCTATTTAATTCATTTGGCCATTTATAATGCCTACATAATTCACACCAAATCCACAAAAAAACCCTGCTCACTTCCTAAAATTCATCAAAGAAGTTGTCACATCCCTCATCTACAAACAAAGACTCCCCCCAGAAAACCTTCACTCTGATGCTGTTGGCCGACTTCATGAGCGCCATTTCCCGGACAACATTTCACCATCTGAAGCAGGCCGAAGACGGCAAAAAAGATGTCGAGTATGCAGCAAAAGAGGATTTTGAAAAGATACCAGCTACCATTGTCCCCAGTGTCCCTCTGAACCAGGCCTTTGCATTGGTGAATGCTTTTGACTATATCACACATCCCTAAAATATTAGCCCATATTCTTAACCATTTCCCCATTTTCATCATCTGTGTTGACCATTTCCCATGCTTCCTCAAATAACCATGCCACTGCCTTCCATGTGAACTGACCCTGGTCTGTTTTTTGACTATGCCTCTGCCTACCGTTTGGACTGCTTCCACGTGAACAGACCCTGGCCTGTTTTATCAACTACACTTCTGCCTACCGCTTGGACTGCTTGCACGTGAACTGACCCTAGCCTGTTTTATGGACTATGCTTTTGCCTACCGCTTGGACTAATCTGTTGACCTGCTACTTTAGTACACAGGGGTCTCACAAGTGAGGGGCTCCAGAAATGTTTTTCCGGATGGAGAATTTCTTTTTGTTGTCTCCAGGTTTCGTAAATTCCATATTAGGGTCTGGAGCCCGGAGGCTTCATAGAGATTTGGGTGGGTGAAGCCTCTACGACTGTTCCCCTGTGCACAGGTCTTACCTGATTGCGGCCCTCAGCCTGCTGCTGATTTACTGCCTCTACCTGCCACATAAACTGACCACACCTTTGCCTGCTACCTGGACTACGGAAATAATTAGCTGTAGCAAGGGGCAGTATGTTTATGAAGGGCTGGAGAACGGTACAATAATGAGTGTCTGCAGGTAACAGTATACCAGGACCAATATTATGGCTGTGCTGGCTATCTCTGCCTGGACAATTTCTATGGAAAAATGCTTTGGCTGTGCTGACAATATCCTTGTGCTGACTATTGATAATATTCCTGCCTGATGCCTAGATAATTACATTTGTTGTCGCTAAGCACATCCCTGCCTGCTGCCTGGACCAATTCTCTCCTGTGTGGACACTACTAAAACCACAGGTAATACTTTTTTTAGCATTTCCTCAATAGAATTTATTTTGTGTGTTAGAATTATGAAGGGCCCTTAAAAATGATAGGTTGTCAGGAAATTAGATGTGTAATTTATGCTCCTAGAATGCCTGAAGGTGCCCTTTGAATTTTGGGCCTCTGCATGTGATCAGGCTTTTTAAAAGTCTTACACATATATTGCCATACTCAGGAGGAGTAGGAGAATCTATTTTGGGGTGCAATTTTTGCTATCTACATGTTATGTGTTAGAAATATCTTATAAATGGACAAATTTGTGTAAAAAAAATGCATTTTCTTTTTTTTTCCACATTTCCCAAAAACTTCTGACAAAAAAATGAACCGTTCAAAAGACTCATTATGCATCATAGATTATACGTTGGGGTGTTTGCTTTCCAAAATTGGGCCATTTTGTGGGCATTTCTATTGTTCTGGTGCTCCAGGGCCTTCAAAAGTGTAATCGGTGGTTGAGAAATGAGATGTGTAATTTATGCTTGCAGAACGCCTGAAGGTGCTACTTCAATGGTGGGCCTCTGTATGTGGCCAGGTTGTGTAAAAGTCTCACACATGTGGTATCGCCATACTCAGGAGGAGAATGTATTTTTGGGTGTCATTTTTGATATGTACATGCTATGTGTTGGAAATATCTTAAAAATGGACAACTTTGTGTAAAAAAAAAATGTGTTTTTAATTTTTTTCCACATTTTCCGAAAACTTCTGGGAAAAAAAATGAACCATTCAAAAGACTCATTATGCTTCATAGATTATACGTTGGGGTATTTGCTTTTCAAAATGGGGTCATTTTGTGGGCGTTTCCTTTATCCTGGTACTCCTGGGCCTTCAAAAGTATGATAGGTCAGCATGAAATGTGTAATTTATGTCCCTAGAACACCTGACGATGCTCCTTGCATGTTGGGCCTCTGTATGTGGCCAGGCTGTGAAAAAGTCTCACACATCGCCATACTCAGGAGGAGTAGCAGAATGTGTTTTGGTGTGTAGTTGCAAGCATGCATATGCTGTGTGAGAGAAATAACCTGTTATTATGACAATTTTGTAAAAAAATAAACGCAAATCTTCCGTTTTCAAAGAATTGTGGGAAACAAACTTTAAAAAACTCACCATGCAACTTACTAAATACCTTGGGATGTCTACTTTCCAAAAAGGGGTCATTTGGGGGGTATTTGTACTTCCCTGGCTTGTTAGTGTCTCAAGAAATGAGATTCAGGCATCGTACACACGGCCGAGATTCTCGTCGAAAAAAACATGTCGTTTTTTTCGACGAGATTCTTGGACAAGAAACTTGTCCCGGCCGAGTGTACAGACGCTCGATTCAAAGAACCCACGGTTCTTTGAATGGAGCGTACGCGGTGACGTCATCGACCACGACGAGCATGCGCTCGTCACATTCGATGCCATCGCCGCCATCTTGGTATACCCTACGTATGCCTAGGAAGCTACTGCGCATGCGTTGAATTCATTTCGAACATGCGCGGGCTTCCGGGAGGACAGGTAAGTGTACACACACTCACTTTTCTCGTCGAGAAACATGCCGACGAGAATCTCGACGAGAAAATAGAGAGCAGGATCTCTATTTTCTCGTCAAGATTCTTGTCGCTTTTCTTGACGAGAAACCATACACACGAACAAATTTCTCGGCAAAAAATCTCTGCCAGCAAGTTTCTTGCTGGTTTTTGCCGAGAAACTTGTTCGTGTGTACGAGGCTTCAGTACATCAGGTGTGATCAGGTATGATTAATTTTCAATGATTGGCATCATAGCTTGTAGACTCTATAACTTTCACAAAGACCAAATAATATACACTAATGAGCCCTGGTTCATATTGGTACGATTTCACATGCGATTTGACATGTCAAATCGCATGTGAAATCGGCAGCATTTTCCGGCAATTTCCGGCAATGGCACTGTCCTAATCGATGTGACGCCGCATCTGCGGTGCTGCACCAATTTCACTGATAGCCTGCAGGGTACAGTGGCAGGCTAGACAGAAGAGAGCCCGATCCGCTAGCCTCCCCAGTGTCTACTGCTCTGTCCTGCTGTCACTCCACAGCGTCAGGTCAGAGCACTGTGGCAGGCGGGGGTGAAATTATTTATTTATTAAGGGGGGTTGACACCATGTTTCACCTCACCAAGTCACACCAACCCTAGTGACGCAACTGAGAGGAGCACAGAGTGCTTCTGCCTGCCGGAGCTGCGAACTAGAGGAGGAGGAGGAACCAAGCAGTGCATCGCAAATCATACAAGTAAGCAGATTGCCATCTAAATAGTAGTTAATGAACTCTTTCAATGGGACTAAGGGGAGGTAATTAATTGCAAATGGCATTTCTGTAATATGTAGCATGAAGGGAGTTTATGTACTGTCACTGATACATTAGTGACCGGTGACAGTTAACCACTTAAGCCCCGGACCATTTAGCTGGCCAAAGACCAGGCCACTTTTTGCAATTCGCACTGCGTCTCTTTAACTGACAATTGCACGGTCATGCGACGTGGCTCCCAAACAATATTGACGTCCTTTTTTTCCCACAAATAGAGCTTTCTTTTGGTGGTATTTGATCACCTCTGCGGTTTCTATTTTTTGCGCTATAAACAAAAATAGAGCGTAAATTTTGAAAAAAAAGGCAATATTTTGTACTTTTTGCTATAATAAATATCCCCATTTTTTTTTTTTAAAAAGCACGTTTTTTTCTCAGTTCAGGCCAATATGTATTCTTCTACATATTTTTGGTAAAGAAATCGCAATAAGCGCATATTGATTGGTTTGCGCAAAAGTTATAGCGTCTACAAAATAGGGGATAGTTTTATGGCATTTTTATTATTATTAATTTTTTTTACTAGTAATGGCGATGATCTGCGATTTTTATCATGACTGTGACTTTATGGTGGACACATCAGAGACTTTTGACACATTTTTGGGACCAGCGATCAGTGCTATAAAAATTCACTGATTACTGTGAAAATTACACTGGCAGTGAAGGGCTTAACCACTAGGTGGCGCTGAAGGGGTTAAGTGTGCCCTAAGGAGTGATTCTAACTGTTAGGGGGAGGAGCTACCAGTGACACGTCACTGATCACTGTTCCCGATCACAGGGAACAGTAGATCAGTGACATGTCACTAGGCAGAACAGGGGAATGCCTTGTTTACAAAGGCATCCCCCTGTTCTGCCTTTGCCGACCGCAATCGCGTGCCGCCCGGGAACATTGAGTTCCCGGGACCCGCGTGCACACTCATGAGGCACGCAGTACGCCCATTTGCCTGCCCCTGCAATTGCGTCGACGTATATGTGTGTGCGGCGGTCGCTATGTGGTTAATTAACCCCTTTGTGCTGCATTAGTAGCACCGGTGTTAGTGTTATTTAACCCCTTCATGCAGCATGAAGGAGGTAATTAACATTGACACTGGTGCCACTAATGCAGCATAAAGGGGTTAAAGCGGAGTTCCAGTTTTTTTATTGATTCTAGCAATATTACTAATTAAATGTGTAGCGCCCTTCCCAAATGTTTGGGACGCTATGTGTAAATTTAGGGGTATGTCTGAGCCATAGTTGGGCTCAGATCAGTTGAAAGTTCAAAATTGCTTCTGCTCTGGGTGTGATACTGTCTGGCAGTAGTGTTCCCTGTTATCCTGTAGGTGGCACTGCCACCACCGGCCCAGGTTGAACTACAGGGGTATCACAACACCTTGGGTGTCCTTTCTCGGCAGCCGTGCAGTGAGCGTGGCTAACCCGCTGTGCATGCTGGGAGAGGGTACATAAGGGGCAGACGCCATTAATTGTGTTCGTTCCTAGGGGCCCATCGGGCCTGGAGAGTGTGTGCGCCTCGTGGCCCATATGGCACGAGGTGCGTGTGTGTGTTTCAGCCCCGGGCACCTTCGGCCCGAGGCTGCGTCGCTGCCTGGTAGGCCCAGCTCTGCTGGCTGGGGCCTATGCCTTAGGAAAGGATCCCAAGCTACTCACCTGTGGGGAGCTTGCTTTTAGGAAAGGAGACCAGGGGAGGATCTGCCCCAGAGGAGACCAGCGATGGTACTGCTGTCTCGGGAGGAGGCCTGGAACTCACCTAAGGAGGGATCTATTAATACAAGCCCTGCAATATGCTGATCTGGCATAAAGGTTCTCTCTCTATTGCTTGGTCGGGAGGTTCGGGACTTTAATAATCCTGTGGCAGAGGATTCCTGATCGTATCCCTAGTTCTCATATAAAGTTAATTTGTGCTTCATCCCTGCTGCTAGGACTATTGAACGGGACTATCCGGGTGAGCAATACCCACTCAGGCTTGAGTGGCGACGTTGTGATTTTAGTGCTGCGTGCCTGAACCTTCCCCTGTTCTTCTCTCGTTTCCTGCTTTCCTCTCAAGTTCCCTCAGCAAAGTAAGGCTGCATTCACACCTGAGCGTTTTGTAGCCTGAAGCCTGAAGCTACAAAACGCTAGATGGGAAAAAATCCATTATTCTCTATGGAGATGGTTCACATCTCCACTCCAAAACGCCTGAAGCCGAACGCCTGAAGCTCAAACAAGTTCCGGACCCTTTTTTGTAGCGCAAATCGGGCAGATTTGGGCGTTTTAGGAGTCATAGAATCTAATGGAAACGCTCGATTCAAGCGTCTAGCGCAACAACGAGCGTTTCTACGGGCGCAAATTCGCGCGACAAAACGCCGGTAAAAACGTCGGTAAAAACGCTCGAAGCGATACGCTCAGGTGTGAATGCAGTTTTAGTAAAGCCTGACTGTTTTAGGTTTTACATCTGTATGGACATTGGCTTTTCTAAAGACTTTCTATACCCTGACAACGGAAGCCTTGGAGGTAGTTTTCATGACCCAAAACAAAACCAGCAGCTCGATCTCAGAGAGGGGGGTTATCGCTACAAATACATTAACGATTATACAAAGTTCATTATTTTTACTCAATATATTCTCCCTCCTGTTGTGGCTGTTGCCATCATGATTGTGAGCACGTGAAGCCCAATCGATGTCTTATCCTGGTTTGTTTTGGAGAGATGCATGCTGGGTAACCAGCATGCACCTCTCTATCTCGCGCATGCGCGATTCACCGGTGGCCATAGCGCCGATTGTTTCTAAAGTTGCCATAACAATGGACGCCGACGGAGTAAGGTCCCACCCCGTTGTTATGGCAACATAGATAAACACATCTCAGCGCTGTGATTTGCCCTAAATCGTGTAATTTCCTGTCAGGAAATAATGCGATTTTTGATCAAAGTACTGCCCACAGACTCCTGGGAAATTATGTAACATTATTTCCCAGGAGCACAGACAAGGAAGTGACGAAGAGCTCCGCGGCCAGGAAGTGGCAGATTAGGAGCCACTATCTAGCAACAGGGCGATTCTGGTAAGTAAAAAAATAATTTTTCCTCCAAATGTTTTTTTATAGGTTTAGAGGAGTCCGGTTCTGAAAAAAAAAATTCAGGGTGGAACTCCGCTTTATTTAACTGCCACTGGTCACTTATGCATCAGTGACCAGTGGCCGTGCATTTACCCCCTTCCTGCTGCATATTACAAATACCATTGGTAATTAACTACTTGCCGACCTGCCACAAGTAGTAGCTACAGGCACCGGGACATACCCATACGTCACTGCTTTTTTCAGGGTTTTGGGTGCATTTCCCCCGCCCGCCTACTCCCCTGTGATTGTACACAGCAGGCGTCTGTCAGCAAATCCCAGCCAATGATTCATGGCTGGGACCTGCTGACCGGCTGTGTCAAATCACAGCCCAGAGCTCTGTGTTGACAATCAACACAGGGCTCTGTACAGAGGGAACGGTCGCTTTTTTTCTTTTCCATGCAAAGCAGCGATAAGAAACAAAATTGATTGGTAGCAAAAAGCAGCACACATTACACATTGTTAGGCACACAATTTACCCCTTGATTGCCCCTGATGTTAACCCCTTCCCAGCCAGTGTTGTTAATACAATGGGCATGTATAATATTAGCACTGATCACTGTATTAGTGTCACTGATCATGTCAGTGACAGTTAGTAAGTTCCCACAAAGTGTCAGTTAGTGTCACTATCACAGTCCCACCATAAGGGTGACCATACATTATACAATTTTATACAATTTTATGTACAATTTTATGTAGATTTAACTTCAACATTTTCTATTAACTAGAAAAATATAGTGTTTTCATTGTAGCCAAAATTAATCTTTTAATTGGTCTTTTGCTAAGGAAAAGCTTAAAGGGGTTGTAAAGGTTCATTTTTTATTTTCTAAATAGGTTAATTTAAGCTAGTGCATTGTTGGTTCACTTACCTTTTCCTTTGATTTACCTTCTAAATGTTTTCTTTCTTTGTTTTCTTTGTCTGAATTTCTCACTTCCTGTTTCTCCTCAGTAAGCTGTTCAGTAAACTGTTCTGGCTGACTCAACACCACTCGGATGATGGTGTGAAGTTTAGTGAGGAGAAACAGGAAGTGAGAAATTCAGACAAAGAAAAAAAACATTTAGAAGGTAAATCAAAGGAAAAGGTAAGTGAACCAACAATGCACTAGCTTAAAGGAACCTATTTAGAAAATAAAAAACAAACCTTTACAACCCCTTTAAAGCTTAAGACAGCTACAATGCAGGGCAGACCAGTATATCGACCTTGTAGTTTCAAAGTACATAGAAGTTGTGCAATGCTTTGTCTATCACATTACTATTTGATAAATCACTGAAAAAGCCCCCATTGAAGAAAACAGTCCCAGACAGGAAATAATCCCAGACTCAAGTGTTTCTAAAGTTCCTGTTAACCCAAACCATCCCCTAACCTCAACCCTGCCTTTGACCTAAAGGGATGACAATAGTTATCCCTTTAGGTGCAAACTAACCTGGCTCCATGTTTGAACAAGTATAAGAAAATCCCTGCTGTTGAAGATCTCTACACCAGAACTAGAGAATACCAAGGTAAAGCCTCTGGACAAAATAATTTCTTTGGATTTTTAAATTGGTCAATATCTTAAATATAAATATCTTAAATAAAGTGTATGTCTAATAAAAAAAGCATTCAGTACATTTTTGCAATACATGTGTATATACCCATGTTTTTTTCTAATTAACAGTGCAGGCACAGTAAAATTCTATTAGAAACTCATTAAATTTCTGGCAAAACCAACAGGTATTCTCTCCTGTGGTACTTTTTGAGTGTAAAATGACATAAAGGAGAGATATTTAATACATATACTGTGTTTATCATACAAATAAAACAGCATTACTGTACAATATACAGTGAAATTAGAAGTGGTAACAAAGAGGAACTGGCCTAAAAGGCTTTCTTTTTTTTTTTTTGTAGCAACTGTAACTCATCCAAATCCATTTTAGAAGAGCCCTGTAGTTTTCAGTGTTAGGCATCTGGCCCTAAAAAAAGGTTGAATAGCAAAGCACCACAATGTGTAAACTAGAGTTCCTAAAAAATCTACTCCTGATCTAGATAGATTTATCACTACATACTCTGACCAACACGCCCAAATCAGATCCATCATGCAAAAGCATTGGCACATTCTTTCTGCTGACCTTGTTCTGAAACAATACTTCGGAACAAACCCGGAAATTACATTTCGACGGGCTGGTTCAATTCGGGACCGCTTGGTTCAAAGAAATTACTGCAGGACTGACACTAGATCTCAGGAACCCCATGCACTATACAAATGTGGCCAATGTGACTATTGTAAGCTCCTAATTGAGGGTCCAAAGATATCCCTTCCCAATGGTCAGACCCACTTTCTTAAACATCATATTACTTGTCAGACTAAGGGAGTTATCTATATTATTTTTAAATCCACCGACCTTTCCACACTTGATCAGTTTTTCTGAATCTCAAAAGCAACTTAAGACAAGTATCCTCCAGAACTAAATCCAAGCAAAGAAGACTATTAGTGGCAGATGAAGATGTTGGTACCAATTCCGAAATCCGGAATGCTCCAAAGAAACAAACACTAAAAGAAATTTTAAATAGTGAGGCTTCAAAGGCCGAAGAACATACAGAATCAGTCACTGAAATCAATACCCTTAGGATAGTAATAGTAATGGGAACTCTTGAATCACTAGAAGAAGTACATCTACGATATTCTTTTAGAGCTTGTTGGACCGAAAAAAAAACTTGAACAGGACGGCAAGTCCTGCCACTTCACAAAAAAGGAAATACCCGCAAGGACCTTAACAATATGCGAAAAGGAAAATGCAGATGACATTAAAAAATCAACAAAAAAAAAAATGTGATGTTTGCCATAAGCAGATAGATGCTGATTAACAGAATGCAAAAATGAGCACCAACATGCCCATGCGGCATTGTAGTTTGCCCATGTGGCAGGAGCCAAAGAATTCTGAACTGCAGCTTGAACATTAGTCAGATTATGGACCAAAGCTGAACAGGGTACGGATGACCTTGAAGATCTGCTTTTGGAACCAATTCTCGAAAAAGATCCAGCTGGAATCGAGACAATGAATCAGCTATGTCATTACAATGACCCAGCACATATTTGGATTTATCCAAATATTATAAGTAAGACACTTATAAACAAGATGAAGAAGAACAATAATTACTGGCAAGGACTTAGAAGACATAAAGTTAATAGCGAACACTACACCCTTGTTGTCGGAATTAAAAAGTAACCGAGAATTATAAAATTGTTCACCCCACAATTGAAGTGCAACTAAAACAGGAAAAAATTCTCAGAAAAACAAATGTTCAAAGTCAAGCCTCTATCCAACCAAGAAGAAGTCCATGGAGAAGCTGACCAATGCCAATTCCAGAAAACACTGTATCCAAATGAACCAGAAACATCAGTAAAAAGTGAAATGGCCGATGCATCAAAAGGAGTCCGCCAATATGAACGGCCATTGGAAGAAGCTAAAAAACAATCCCAAACTCTCAAATCCACTCTTAAGTCAGAAGAAATCCTAACAAAACGGCGAGGATTCTTCAAATCAGCCAGCGCCTCATATAAACGCTTAGAAACCGCTATAACCCGGGTCGCAAAAGCCAACAATCCCAATAAAGATTGCAACGTGCGCAGAGTAACTTTAGGTCTACTAATAACAAAATAAACTAAAAAACAAAAATGACACACTTCATCGGAAGGCAAACAGAATTCCATTTTATCGGTATCAAACGTAATACCTGTAAGGTATCAACCAATATGAACTAATATTCATGATTAGAGTTCTCTTTAAATATATGTATTAGTACAGAATATGTTTTTCTGAACTGTAAAACAGAATGTGACTTTTGTGGTCAAACTAATCTTTCTTCTGTGTAACTGACAGCCAAGTATATTTAGACTTTGTGGTTAGGCCTTTTCCGGGAAAAAGTCTATCTTACTTCTGCTTTTTAACTGACAGATTGACCAACTGACATCTGGCGTTTCTTATCTTCCTGTTTCAAATGTCAGAACATGTCTAGTTTGACCACAATTGACGTATGTTAACTGACCGCTTTTGCAGAAGTCAAAAAACCTGTTAGAATTTATTTTTGTCTAAATCATGAGGTTTTTGCTTATTGCTGATAGGTCCATAGGAGGGAGGCAACTTTTCTCGCTGTGTATAAAAAAGGACATGTAACCATTAAAACACATATTCCTGTATACCATTCACTGTTTATTGGTGTCTTGAATATCCGGCCGGTCAGAGAGACTTCCACAGATCCCGAGTCCAGCTCGAGCCAAGAAGGTCCAACAGAACCAGAACCTTTCAATACCTACTGAGTGAGAAGTTTACCGTGACTGATGTGGGAACGGATGCTGGATCTGCTACACAGTTTTAAAGTCTGGGAAAGCTTAGTCTCCTGAGGAGCCATTTTGCTGCCAGAATCCTCAAGATCTGCATCTGGGAGATCAGTGTAGAAAGAAGGTTTTCTTGAGGTCGAGACGGTGCCTCCATATTGCTTCTTCCCGCCCACCGCCGCCAGCCGTATGAAGAAAGCTGTCAGCTTCTGTGCCCACCGCTTTTCCTTCCTTTTGCGGGACATCATGACCGCTGAGTCACCGCTGGTGCTGCTGATGTTTAGCTGTGGAGGGAGGGCAGGAATCCCCACTGTGGGTAGCGTAATCTCCAGCCAGTCTGTGGAGCTCAGGACTCTTATACATGCTGTATTGATAAGTAGCTTATTTAGAATAAGAGTTCATCAAATATTCTATACAAATATAGGCAACTGTAAGTGAAAGAAATAGCAGCCAAATATCCTGAAAGTTAGGAGATTAGCTTTTTTCTCAGCAGGCAATCCCCTTCCTCATTCAGAAATACTGCTGTAAAAATTGCATCCTTTTGGCATTTTTGCTTCCAAGGTAACAGTTTAGTGATTATTGGTTCCATTGACTGCATGGTGTAAACTACTTTATCATCTAAAACAGGGATATGCAATTAGCCGACCTCCAGCTGTTGCCAAACTACAAGTCCCATGAGGCATAGCGAGACTCTGACAGCAGCAAGCATGACACCCAGAGGCAGAGGCATGATGGGACTTGTAGTTTTGCAACAGCTGGAGGTCCGCTAATTGCATATCCATGATCTAAAAGTTCCTCTTCATTTTCCAAGATTTTTATATCATCTTCTCTGGAAAGTGTGTGTTATGATCCTAGGCTTTCCATGAATACATGTTACATTTATGCTATCTTTTTGTATCTGCACCAACATTATATGTAGTCTTGCATAGTATTATCTGTGAGTCTTGACTAAATGGCATGCAGGGGTTTATGGTCAGATGTTAGCTTCACACCAACTCCATAAATGTACAAGTGGAATTTCTTTGTTGCAAACACAAATGTTATTAGTACTTGTCAAGGTGTGCATAATTATGTTTTGCATGTAATAATGCACATTGAATGCATTATATAGCAGTTTTCCTTGTGAAGATAGGGATGAGACCATTTTTATTTCTTGTATTTCCAGCTAACCACATTAAGCAGATGCTTCTATCAGACATTATGGTTCAGAGCTTTCCAACCTGCTCCCCATTGTCAAAGGATATATATTAGCATGCTTAGTGTACGTGCTGGCTTCATTTGTTTTAATTTTTGAAGAAGATACTCGTTGATGTTGCCAGAAATGCAGTGTTCTTGTCAATTCCTGTGAGCTTAAAAGAAAGCACACAAAACCTTTCATTAATTATTTAAACTACTAGTCCTATCAAGGCACCATGTATTGAAGATGGAGGTAAACATGTTTAAAGTTCTGCCTGGGTGACAACCATGTCTGCCACCATATATAAAGTATCTTGACATGAAGTGACAGGAAGTGTGTTATTCACAGGATTATAGTTTCAAAAAAGTATTAGATAAGCACCTGAACGACCGCAACATACAGGGATATACAATGTAATACTGACTTATAATCACACACATCTGTTGGACTTGATGAACTTGTGTCTTTTTTCAATCTCACCTACTATGTAACTATGTAAAATAAAAGGAAAAATCATGTAAAATGTAAAACAAATTCACACACTACACCTAAACATTGGTAAGCTGTAATATATTACAGGTTTGGTTTTGGGTTTGAATATGCATTGATAAGCGTATTTGACCATTTTTGTCATCTGCCGTGGATATTAAATTTTTTACTTTTATTTCATTATGGTTTAAATTCCCTAAAGTTATCAAATGTAATTTCACCTATTTCAATAAATATTGGATTTTTTATTTGCTTACAAAGATGCATGTTTTTTCTTGTTTTCTAGCCTTGCATAATATGTTATAATAATCCGGCTTTATGAAGCCGTTAGGATCCTGAGTTTATTTTGTGGATGACTACAGTATCTTCAAATTCCTTTGGATTTGTTGATGAAACATAACACTGCCAGACTTGCTTCCAAAGGACTCATACATCCCCTGTATCCTCCTCACATTGCTTTAAAGTATATCTAAATCCAGTCTGTAAAAAAAGTCATACCAGTTCTAACATGTGCATGTAACTTGCCTTCAATCCATATAATTATGCAGCTTTCATTAAAAGTGTTGGTGTTATATCTTACACTTGGATGTTATAAGTTGCACTAGTAAATACAGCTGGCTAAAACTAAAACTGTGTCTGTCTTCATTCGAGGCTGCAAAGCAAAAAACTGTTATTATTTTAAAGGTGGGGTGATTCTTTTCTATACCTACTCTACATGTCCCCCATGGAAGTGCCAAGCTTACTGTGACTTTTTGCAGGGTAATTTCTTTATTACCCCTAAAAATTGGCAGAATTTAACAAGATTTACCACCCATAGACTTCAATGGGATTTGTCTTTAACTTTTAAAGCCATAGGCGAATCGAACATGGTTAGATTCACCGCACTAGATGCAAAAGCTAGAACATGTAAACATAAATGGGAAATTGCTGAAAGAGGCTGAAAAATATTGGCAGCACTGAGATGCAAAAAGGGATGAATGAAACTTGAAAAAATAAGTTTCTTTGTAAACACCATAAAATCTTTATGTTCAACTTCTTGGAGGGACACAGGGTGGTAGAATAGTTTACACCATGCAGGTTATACTTCTGCCTACAGGAGGTTTTGCAAACAAAAACATTGGTACAGCCCCCGTATAACCCAGTCTCCAACCATCATACCTTAGTTTTGTGAGCAAGCAGTACACAAGACCAATAATACAGAGGGGCAAGACCCGTGTCCCTCAATGGACTCAAAGAAACATGTTACAATAAGTGCAAAATCCTTTGTTTTGTTCATCGAGGTAAACTGGAATGTAAACTAGCCTATGATGTCCGAAAGCAGTCTAATGGAAGGGTAGGAAAAACCACTATGAAAATAACCAATGGATTCTCCAAAAAAAAATAATGCCTAAGCAGAGGTCCATTTTCCAAAAAGGAAAGGGACAGCTTCAAGGAGGAATTTGTTGAATTGGTATTTCAGAGCAGAATTGACAAACTCCCAAAGTAACAATACTTCAAGGAGTTTCCTTCAAATACTAATTATCATTTGCCCTGAGAAAAATACAAATGAAACTACAAGTAATTGCATGTTCATCTGTGCCACCTTGACCCTGTGACCTTCCAGCCCTCCTAAAACTCTAGGTTTAAACATGTTGTGTATACTTTTAAATAAAGCACTGACACAATGCAGATCGATTAGCTCTCTCTGGTTTTACTTACTCAAGAGAAGAGTCCTGTAATGGGTATAAGTCAGCTAAGTCATGGATAAACAGCCAAGACTCAGGCCTTGTACACACGACTGGTTTTCCCGGCAGGAAAACTGCCATGAGAGCGTTTTGCCGGGAAAACCGACTGTGTGTATGCTCCATCGCAGTTTTTCCGACAGGAAAACTGCTGTGAATCGCGGCGGAAAAAAAGAGAGCTGGTTCTTTATTTTCCTGCCGGTATTCCTGGCGGACTTTTTCCCGTTGTGAGTGTCGTCGCCGTGTGTATGCTTTTCCGAGGCGCAAAAAAACGCGCATGCTCAGAATCACGTATGAGACAGAGCACTCGTTCTGGTAAAACTAGCGGTCGTAATGGAGATAGCTCATTCGTCAGCATTCTGAACAGCAGAAAATGATCTGAAAGCACGAAGACTGAAAAGCGTGAATCGTCTCTCACCAAACTTTTACTAACACGCGATAACACGAGATCAGCAAAAGCAGCCCAAAGGGTGGCGTCGTTGGAATGGAACTTCCCCTTTATAGTGCCGTCATACGTGTTGTACGTCACCGCGCTTTGGACCGGCGGGATTTTGTATGACAGTCTGTACACAAGACGAGGTTGGCAGGAAACCCGTGAAGCTTGGCAGGAATCCCGTCGGGAAAACCAACGTTTTTAGTCCTGCCAGGAAAACCGTACGTGTGTACAGGGCTTCAGTTGAAAAGGTCCCCCAAGGCAAATGACAGTTTGAAATCATAGATATATAATATTAATGTACACATGAAACAGACAATAAATTAATGGATCTCTAAAAAAGGCTATTAGTTGCTGTCTATAATACCACTGCTAAAGGGGAACCCCAGGCAGGCCTATTATACTTTTAATCCTAATGAGAAATTAGGTAATATAGGTATTAG
This sequence comes from Rana muscosa, assembly GCA_029206835.1. Classification (NCBI taxonomy): domain Eukaryota; kingdom Metazoa; phylum Chordata; class Amphibia; order Anura; family Ranidae; genus Rana; species Rana muscosa. The sequence continues at coordinate 19,840,077 of JARGYO010005626.1, forward strand.
TGCTGTGTCCCTTTAAATAGCAATAGAATAACAGTGTCCAGGATGCAAGGCCTTGCAATGATCTTCACCAGCAATTTGGAGCTCAGAGATTAGGAATTCTGAGTGTGGCACAGTGATATGTAGTCAAGGCAAAGCAGCTGAGCCTGGCCAGCAAAAATCCTTAAAGCAATTTAAGGTGTAAGGTGTCTGTATACAGTGTCCTATAAAATCTAATAAGGTAATTCTAGGTGTAAAGTATCTATATACAGTATCTTGTGAAATATAATGGTGGCAGGGATAGAATTGGTGGGCAGTTGCCCTTTCACCAACTGGAGTACAGGGTAGTAACCTCCTGAAGAGCGATCTTCGTTCTGCAGATTGGGCAGAGATGACAGTCTGGCTGCTGGGACCGTGAGTCGTCTGATTCTGCTAGTTACAGCAACGCTGCAGTGATGCCTCTCATGTAGCAAACAGAGTTGGACCCGCCTGGGTCAGAGCTGGGATCGCCATGTTGCCGCGTGGTAGGCCGCAGTCCTCTCACACAGCAGCAGGTGGGTGTCTAATTGATGGAACCCAGGAAGAAAGAGAGCTTGGGCCTGGTCTGCTGACCCTTTTTAGCCTCTCCCAGAGTTATTTTCTTGAAACAGATGGCCTGCTGGGAGATGTAGCCCAGGGATAGTTCTGCTAATCAAGGATGCCTGTTCAGGAGACTACAGTTCCCATAATGCTCTCTGCTTGGTTCAGGAAGATGATGCATGTAATCCAAGCCCAGCACTAGAGGAACACATAGACAGTCCAAGAAAGGAGAGGGTAAGTCTGTAATGCCAGATAACTGTAGTCCCCTGTCGGCTACATGGATATTAAATGTCTAGAGGAAGTATGTGAAGGATCAGACTGACAGTGTGTAGCTGTACAAGATTTCGTAGAGGATTACTGTAATAGGGGTCCCAGGATATTGTCTGCAAGTTTTGGCCTTTTGCAAGAGAGTCAGAAAAATTATTGCTATAAGCAATAGAGGAGCAAAGGCATTGCAGCTGGACTGTGCTTTTTACATCTATGTAGAGACATGCAATACCATGAAATGGATAACAATTGGACCCAGAAGGAGGCAAAACCTTGAGTACTCACAGGCCCCAGCAGCTAGTCATGATGAGGGTTACAGGTGACCAGAGATAACTGAATCACTACAGGTAGCTAGAAAACCAGATGATTCTGAAAAATTATGATGAAATGGAAGCCATAATCAGATAATGCTTCTTGCATCCTGAGAAAGGCAAGAGACTAAATAGATTTTCACTTTGGTTGTCCTCAAGAAGGAGGCTCAGTTTGTAGCCCAGAATATGAGATGGAAAGGGGCTCCAGGAGTATGAGAATCCTGGTGGGGATGTCACACCAGCAAGTCTTTGCTGCGACAGGACAAAGCACAATAGACATGCCAGGAAATTTGAACCTGGCAGTTTGCTCACGAATAACAGTTGGAACATCCAAGGGACAGGATAGGACCGAGCAAAGCTAAATGTGGGAGTTTTTCAGATAGACTCCTGTAGGGACACAAATGGCCTACAGCAGGCATGTCCAAAGTTTTGGTTTCGGACAGCCCGCCTGGTCATTTGAACATGTATATATCTTTTCTGGCCCCCAACGAATCCCCGAGGGACGGGGGCCACAAAATAAATACATGCTGGCTGCCGGGGAGGAGGCGGGACGAGTGCCGTGCATACAGGAGTATTTCCTGTTTGCACGTCGACCTCTGTAAAAGAAAGTCCCGTCTCCTGCGCTGCCATTGGACGACTGTTCTGTCCATCATAGTAGGCGGGACTTTCTATTAAAGAGGCCGCCAATAAAACAGGAGTCTCTCCTGTATGTCTGTCGGCGCTCGTCCCGCCCCCTCCCTGTCTCTTCCAATGCTGCAGATGGGCATAAATCAGGCTGCAATGGTGAGTCTGAATTCATGTCAAGGGGGTGCTGCATTCATGGCAAGGGGGTGCTGCATTAATGGCAAGGGGGGTGCTGCATTCATGGCAAGGGGGTGCTGCATTCATGGCAAGGGAGGTGCTGCATTCATGGCAAGGGAGGTGCTGCATTCATGGCAAGGGGGTGCTGCATTCATGGCATAGGGGGTGCTGCATTCAGGGCAAAGGTGTGCTGCATTCAGGGCAAGGGGGTGCTGCATTCATGGCATGGGGGATGCTGCATTCAGGGCAAGGGGGCGCTGCATTCAGGGCAAGGGGCTGCTGCATTCAGGGCAGGGAGTGCTGCATTCAGGGCAAGGGGGCGCTGAATTCATGGCAAGGGGGGTGCTGCATTCAGGGCAAGGGGGGTGCTGCATTCAGGACACGGGGGTGCTGCATTCAGGACACAGGGGGTGCTGCATTCAGGACAACGGGGGTGCTGCATTCATGGCAAGGGGGGTGCTGTATTCATGGCAAGGGGGTGCTGCATTCAGGGCAAGGGGGTGCTGCATTCAGGACAACGGGGTGCTGCATTTATGGCACTTGTGAGGCTGTATTGATGGGCAGTGACCCTTGTTTTGCTTCACAGTTCTTTACTAAAAATTTAAGATTTTTTAAAGTGAAGGTGTGTGTTATACGCCGATAAATACAGTATATCCAAATAACACGCCTGAGCTCATCTCTTCACCACACACAGCCACAAAGGCAAGATAATTCTTGTTGAGCAGTGCATTAGTGCTCGATCGAACACACTTAGACCGAATTTTAATGGTTCACAGAATCTCAGGCAAAACGGTCGGCCCTCACGCATGTTCACTTCATCAAATCTGGCCCTCTTTGAAAAAAGTTTGGACACACCTGGCCTACAAGTATGGCAAATACATTTGTAAACATTTTAAAATCTGCAGTTTTTTCTTATTTTCTGGGGCTCCTTGACTGCCTAGGCTATTTTATATAAAATTTAGCCTTTACATTTGTATACTAGGCAGGTATCATCACAAAGTGTAAAAAGATTTAGTGCTTTAAACTGACCCATGTCTATCAAGCATACTATTTATACGGTATCTGTGTAAATATCTTAAATACTGTTATCATGTTCTGAAAACGTTTTCTTGTGTAAACGCCAAATATGTACCCTTATTTTTTTCAAAATGTTCACCCTTTCAATAGATATCCAGGATCTTCTGTCACTTTCTATGTTTACAAACAAAATTAGGCTGGCGGCAAATTGTCATTTAGGCCGGGTTCACACTGGTATGACACGACAGTCGTACGATGGATCCGACTTAGCCCTGCGACTTCAAGTCCGACATGCGTCAGACTTTAAAGAACAGGGATCTGACTTTGATCCCGACAATGCCAGGCACTTTGTGTCTGGTATGAATCTTTAAAGGAAACTCCACGGCAAAATAAACAAAACGGCGTGGGTTACAGCCAAAATCCATACAAGACCCTTATCCGAGCACGCAGCCCGGCAGGTCAGGAAAGGGGGTGGGGACGAACGAGCCCCCCCTCCTGAACCATACCAGGCCACATGCCCTCAACATGGGGGGGTTGGTGCTTTGGGGCAGGGGGGCCCTGCGCCCCCCACCCCAAAGCACCTTGCACCCATGTTGATGGGGACAAGGGCCTTTTCCCGACAACTCTGGCCGTTGGTTGTCGGGGTCTGCGAGCAGGGGGCTTATTGGGATCTCAGCAAATCCCGCAAATCCCGGCCCTTCCCCCTTTTGTAAATGAGTATCGGGTACATTGTACCCCTACCCATTCACCTAAAAAAAAGTGTCAAAAATAAAACGAAGTACACGGGTTTATAAAGTAATTTAATAAGGCAGCTCCGGCATCTCTGATTTTTTCTCCCCGCTCTGGCTCTTCACCCTCCTCCGCTGATCTCTTCTGCCTCTGCTGGTTCTTCTCCCCACTCTGGGTCTTCTCCACTGATGTCTTCTAGCCCTCTCTGGTTCTTCTCCCTCTGTCCGCTGTCTTCTGCCTCTGCCGGGTCTTCTCCACCGTCTTCTCGTTCTTTTGCCGGGTCTTCTCTGCTGTCTTCTCCCTCTGTTCTTCTTCCGATGTTGACTCGATGCTCTCTCCCACTCTCAAGATCATTAGAGCATGCAAAAGTCGCATTCCAACGTCTCAGTTATCAAAGGATCAGTTAAGACTGCAAACTGACTTTGATATTCAGTGGGCAGAAGTAGGATCAAAGTCGGACCAAAGTAGTGCAGGGAGCATTTTCAAAGTTGGACCGACTTGTGCCAGACCAGTTATGACGGCTCTCTTAGGAAAACATGATTTTTACGCGACATGAGCTCCCAATGTCGGAGCATTTGTCGTACAAGTGTGAACCCAGCCTCAGTGGTGATATTCTTTTAATGCCACTTTTAAAGGAGTACATCAGACTGGTGCAAGACTTCATGTGCAAGTTTAAGGCATCCCCAAGCATAATTTGTGCATTTTAATGTTTCCCTTTAAAGATATATTAAATCCCAAACCAAAAATTTTAAATATTGCAACTTACCAGTCATTAGGTGTGGTGGCTGCATTCGTTTTCTTTTTCTGTTTTTTCCCCCTCTGTTTTCACCTGGTAATCTGGCCAGTAACACATGTCCTGTATTAAAGTGTCCCCACTCTGAATGAAGGAGAAGAGGGGCACCTTTGGACAGCAGTATTGTTAATTTCGGGGGAGAAGAGTGTTGGATTAGCAGATTTAGATACACTAACAAATTAAAGCCAAACTCTAGCTCACACTTTATAAGCGGCCACAGCAACTGTGTTTATTTTCCTTTTGGGACAAAGGTTTTACACAAATAAATAAAACGTGATCATTGTAAGCACCCCTGTCAGTAGTAAATGGTTTATCTTATCTCTAACTGTAACATAAGTACAGATTTCCCAATATTAACTTTACAGTCCTGGACAGAATACATATTACCATTAGAGGAGGTGATTGGAATAAGATTCTGCTCCAACGCGAAATGTCGTGGATCAGATATCTAAAGGCCACAACTCCTACAGGCCTCAATGAGGTAGAAAGCTATAGACCCTTTTTGGAAGGCTTCAGCTCAGGAAAAACAGACTAACCTCAGGGAATTTATGTATGTGATGTTCTAAAGAAAATATAAGGATTATACTCCCCAGACATAGATATTTTACTTTCCCCTGTGTAGGGTACTTCCATTAATGGGTAGTTCCTTTTCCTTTTTCTTTTTCTCTTTTCTAGGTTTAATTTGACTTCCCCTTTCACAGACAGTTTTTCTGTGGATTTCATTTGGCAGTGGTTTCTTTTTCTTCAATCCCCCAGTGATTTTCCCTGTTTTCATACCTTGGGAGCTTAAATATTGATGTCACGCTATTGGATTTTATTCATTATTTATTTATTTTTTTCGCTTTTTTTCTGTGCAATAGGCTATCCCTCTCTTTGCTGTTGTTTTTGCATTCTTTTTCACTTTATGTGGGATTGAAATGCATGCGACGGTCCATGAGGGGATGACATGTACTATATTATTATGTTTGCAATTGCAGAAGGCATCCCCCAGTAGGTGTAAACTAGGTCTTTTTCTTTGCAAGCTCTCATACCTGTACCCACCACAAAAAGGCCCTTATATTCTATATCAGGGCCGTTTTTTTTGTGTAGGCGGCATTTGTCTCCAATATGGCCGCTTAAACCGGTCTCCGGATTGTTGTCATCCGATGGACCGGAAATGACGCGGCAACGCAGGACACGCTGGTGTTACGTCTGACGTCATCACGGCACACCTGCGCAATATATGGGGATTGCCTGGGGATTTCAGCTGGCGCCATTCCTCTCCTCCACTGGACAGCTGGAGGAGTAAAAAATCTGGTGGAGCCATGCTTATACAGGCAGCGCAAGCCTTACTATCCAAGGACTTTCTGGATCCCACAGGCAAATTATCTAACAATAAGCTCAGCAGTAAGTACCCCCTTTTCAATTTAGGGTTGGCCAATTGGCCCCCTTTAGGGAGGTGTTTTCAAACAGCTTATGGTTTTTCCTGTGGCTTTGAGTGCCATATATTTGGATTACATCCAGCAGTCCTGTATAGGATGAAGGGTAATTGATGCAGATTGTGGCCTTTTCCACCGAGATATGGGGAATGCTTCTGCTAAAACTTGATTCCAATATGTATCTAGAACGTAAGTGTTCATGTTATATGCTTGCAGCTACTATAAATCTGTATTTTTTTATGATACTCATATGAATTCAAAAATTTTACATTTTGTACTTTCAGAAGTAGTATAAATCCCTGAGGAAGATTCTGTTAATGCAATTATTAATCGAAACTCATTGGATATCCATCTACTCGTTACCATTTGATTTTTTCACTGGTGGCTACATAGCAAGTATTGGGAAATACCACTTCAATTTCCACTTAATACATTATGCATTGTTTTTAATACTTGTACAATATATGCAACATGTTGAATTTGTCTACTGAATTTCTTCTATATATATTTTATATGTCAAAATAAAAATTCTTACATAAAATTTATTTTCAAATATATTTATTGCCTTAAAAATCCCAAACTAGAGGTTTTTGTACATTTCTCTGTTACCATAGGGATGATGGCAAATACACTCCCCAGCCTCATGAGTCTTCTTATTCTTCCAATATGATAAATGTTTACCTTTGGGTTTAATACGTTTTAAGCCACGATAACCAATTGCTCTCCAGGGCAATTTTGACATTTTTACACATACATGTTAAAATCAGCATTTTTGTTTGAAAAATTACTTAGAACCCCCAAGCATGATATTTTTTTCCTGAGAGCAAAGACTCTGGAGATCAAAATAGTGGCTGTTGCAATTTTTATGTCACACAATATTTGTGCAGCCATTTATCAAACTCAAATTTTCAGGAAAAATTACACATTTTTAGTGCACACAAACACAATATAATACACTTTTCAAAGTATAAAAGATGATATTGCATTCAGTAAATAGATACCAAACTTGTCAAGATTTAAAATTGTACACGCCTGTGAATCGGCAATAAACTATGGTACCTAAAATTGTCCATAATTAATGCTTTAAAAGCCTTTACAGGTTATCAGTTTAGAGTTTTTAATTAATTAAGGCCTTAGAATTATTGCGCTCACTCTGACATTCATGGTGAGACCTAAAGATACATTTGCATTTGCATGTATGCCAAGGGGGCAGAAGCAGTTTTCATTTTTTTATTACTTTTCTTTATATACATTTTTTTTTTATGTTTTTTTTTTTCCATTGATCCCCTGATGTCTCCTCTGCCCTGAAAATCAACTAACCAGGCAAAGATTGTGATTGGCTAGCTGCTTCCCTGACTGGGAAAGACAGCTCTGAAACTGGAAGTGACTACATCATTGTCGCTTCTGGGTTCATTCATCATAGAGGAGTTGGTGGAAAAGATGTTCCTCCATCTCATTTGTGGGCAGCCATCCCAACCATTTACTGCAATTCAGGACTTCCCGAAATAATGAAAGAGCCCAGGAACCACTGTGTATATATATACATACACACAGTGCCTTGCAAATGCATTCACCCCCCTATGGCTTTTTACTTATTTTGTTACATTACAGCCTTTAGTTCAATATTTTTTTTATCTGAATTATATGTGATGGATCAGAACACAATAGTCTAAGTTGGTGAAGTAAAATTAGAAAAATATATACATAAAACTATTTTTCAGAAATAAAAAAATGATAATTGGCATGTGCATATGTATTCACCCCCTTTTGTTATGAAGCCCATAAAAAGCTCTGGTGCAACCAATTACCTTCAGACATCACATAATTAGTGAAATGATGTCCACCTGTGTGCAATCTAAGTGTCACATGATCTGTCATTACATATACACACCTTTTAGAAAGGACCCAGTGGCTGCAACACCTAAGCAAGAGGGACCACTAACCAAATACTGCCATGAAGACCAATGAACTCTCCAAACAAGTAAGGGACAATGTTGTTGAGAAGTACAAGTCAGGGTTAGGTTATAAAAAAATATCCAAATCTTTGATGATCCCTAGGAGCGCCATCCAAATCTATCATAACCAAATGGAAAGAACATGGCACAACAGCAAACCTGCCAAGAGATGGCTGCACACCAAAACTCACGGACTGGGCAAGGAGGGCATTAATCAGAGAGGCAGCACAGAGACCTAAGGTAACCCTGGAGGAGCTGCAGAGTTCCACAGCAGAGACTGGAGTATCTGTACATAGGACGACAATAAGCCGTACGTTCCATAGAGTTGGGCTTTATGGCCAGAAGAAAATCATTACTTTTAGCAAAAAACAAAATGGCATGTTTTGAGTTTGCGGAAAGGCAGGTGGTAGACTCCCAAAATGGAGGAAGGTACTCTGGTCTGATGAGACTAAAATGGAACTTTTTGGCCATCAAAGACCCAACACATCACATCACCCAAAGAACACCATCCCCACAGTGAAACATAATGGTGGCAGCATCATGCTGTGGGGATGTTTTTCAGCAGTCGGGACTGGGAAACTGGTCAGAGTTGAGGGAAAGATTGATGGTGCTAAATACAGGGATATTCTTGAGCAAAACCTGTACCACTCTGTGTGTGATTTGAGGCTAGGACAGAGATTCACCTTCCAGCAGGACAATGACCCCAAACACACTGCTAAAGCAACACTTGAGTGGTTTAAGGGGAAACATGTAAATGTGTTGGAATGGCCTAGTCAAAACCCAGACCTCAATCCAATAGAAAATCTGTGGTCAGACTTAAATATTGCTGTTCACAAGCGCAAACCATCCAACTTGAAGGAGCTGGAGCAGTTTTGAAGGAGGAATGGGCAAAAATCCCAGTGGTAAGATGTGGCAAGCTCATAGAGACCTATCCAAAGCGACTTGGAGCTGTGATAGCCGCAAAAGGTGGCTCTACAAAGTATTGACTTTAGGGGAGTGTTAGACTTTTTCTGTTATTTTGTCCTATTTGTTGTTTGCTTCACAATAAAAAAAAAGCATCATGCTGTGGAGATGTTTTTCAGCAGGAGGAACTGGGAGACTAGTCAGGATTGAGGGAAAGATGAATGCAGCAATGTACAGAGACATCCTTGGTGAAAACCTGCTCCAGAGCGCTCTGGACCTCAGACTGGGGCGAAGGTTCATCTTCCAACAGGACAACAATCCTAAGCACACAGCCAAGATAACAAAGGAGTAGCTAGGGGACAACTCTGTGAATGTCGTTGAGTGTCCCAGCCAGAGCCCAGACTTAAACCTGATTGAACATCTCTAGAGAGATCTGAAAATGGCTGTGCACCGACGCTCCCCCTCCAACCTGATGGAGCTTGAGAGGTCCTGCAAAGAAGAATGGGAGAAACTGCCCAAAAATAGGTGTGCCAAACTTGTAGCATCATACTCAAAAAGTCTTGAGGCTGTAATTGGTGCCAAAGGTGCTTCAACAAAGTATTGAGCAAAGGCTGAGAATATTTATGTAAAGTACATGTGATTTTTTTATCATTTTTTATTTTTAATACATTTGCAAAGATTTCAAACAAACTTCTTTCCCGTCATCATGGGGTACTGTTTGTCGAATTTTGAGGAAAATAATGAATTGAATCAGTTTTGGCATAAAGCTGTAACATAACAAAATGTGAAAAAATGTAAGCAGTGTGCATACTTTCCAGATGCACTCACCAATAAATCATGCCTGTCTTATCTCAAGAAAGGCATGAACAGCTTAAGACAAACCCATTGAGATAATAATTTTGCACAGATCATACAAAGGCATATCCCAGCTCTAGAGCAGGTAGATTGATGCGTGGCCACCACAAAGGTAAAAAAAAAAAAAACTCACAGTATAATATTGTTTTGTTCAAGCATTTATTAATGGATAAAAGTATGCTCACAAGTAAAATTAAACTCGAAGGCACTGAGACAGAATACAAGCAGAAATAGTAGAGTTCTTACAATGTGTAACAGTGCTGCGGACAAACAGTTATAGTGACAGATTCATATCAGAGTGCTCCAGAACCCACACACCACCCAGCACTGAGGTCCATCTGTGCTCCCTGGCTCCACCTCCAATGCATTTTGGCATCTTACTTTGTCAAGAGGATCTTCTAAAACCTTCCCATTGTGCATATTCGTGAAGAGCTCTCCACTGCACAGAATTAAATTGCACTTTCTTCTCCTTAGCTTACAAGACCTTCTCTAGGCTGCTCAATATTTACATTATACGGTTTCCTATGCCATTATGGAAGGAGCCATTCATAAATGCAATCACATGATCGGATCATGCTCACATTTATGTGTCCTTGAACTTGGGTCACTCTAATGTTTATACTCCCTGGGGACTCAATGAATCTTTGCTTGTAGATGTTGCAGCAGTATCCAACCTGTTCTCATCAATTGTCAAATACTGTATCCACAATGAACTTTCAATTATTATAGCCTCACATAAAAAGCATAAAAAGGAAGAATATTTTCTATCAATTGACCCACTTGGATCATCCTTACAAGCCTCCTTGTAACCCACTGTTTTCGATCAAATTCTGCAAGTTCATGGAAGGATGTTTGAACTGTATTCACTGTGTTCATTTAAACTTCTCAGCTTAGATACTGAGAGGGCCATCAACAGCTGTACTGGTCCTTTATGTTTGCCACCCTATATACTATGGGGTTTTCTTGTACTTTCATGAAACATTTAAGTGGTTTCTACACCAATCCAACCTCAGCTGTACATTTCCACTTTGGGGTTCTTAATTCATTTAAGGTTACCAAAGGCACCTGCCAGGGATGCCTTCTCTCTCCTCTGATTTTTCTGCTCCCTATAGATCCTATAGCAGTTAGCATAGATAACAATCCAGCTATCCAAGCAGATTCCATAAAGTATTTTGGCGTTTCATCTAACTACTGATCTTTCTACTCCCTTTAGATCCTATAGCAGTTAGCATAAATAACAATACAGCTAACCAAGCAGATTCCATAAAATATTTTGGCATTCATCTAACTACTGCATATCATAGTTTATATGACAGTAGTTTCCTCCTACTATTCTGTCAAATCAAGCAAGACCAACCCCCTGGGATATCTAGATAAACATTTTGCTAAAAAATAGTAGCTTTTCTCTACATTACCAATTAAAACCAAGTCTTTAAGCATGCAACCTCTACATATTTATTTGGCATCATAAGAGGCCCCACATCAGCTGGAGTACACTCCAAGCACACACCATGCAGGTCGATCCCTCAGTCCCTAATCTCCATTAAAGCTGTTATGCTATGCACCATCACCAGTTGATCAACTGGACTAAGACAGGGATGGACTGGCCATCGGGACTACCGGGAGTTTCCCGGTGGGCCGATGGCTCAGTGGGCCGTTTAAAAAAAAAATATTTTTTTTTATTTTTTATTTTTTTGTGGGCCGTTTTTTTATGCAGAGTTCGGTGGCAGCAAACAGTGGTGGGGATTCGGGGAAAAAACGGCCCACAAAAAAATAAAAATAACATTTTTGTTTTTTTGGGGGCCGTTTTTTTATGCAGAGTTTGGCGGCAGCGGGAGCGTGGCAGCAAACAGCGGCGGGGATTCAGGGAAGGTGGCCAGCGAGGAGGGCAGTTGGTTGTAAAAGCCGAGGAGGGAGAACAGCTCCACCCCCTCCCTGACCACCGAAGAGGCGAACAGAAGCGAGCGTGGCCACCCCGGCGCTCCCAGAACCTCGATTCCTCCACCTCCTCTCTTCTCCAGGAACCATGCGGCCTGGGCCGGAGGGCAGGCTGACTGGGAGCCCGGAGGAAGAGAACATGCGCCGCTGTAAGGAGCAGAGCAACGAGAGCACCCCCCGGATCAAGAGGGAGACCCGGCGCTGCCGCTGCTGGCCATCAGGTACCCGGCATCCTACACAAACATGCAAGAACACTGAGACAGCGGGGGGGTGAGCAGAGGCAGAGGAGGGACTGCAGAAAGGGACAGTGCTATGTGGTCTGTCTCTGCCCTCCCCTCTGTCTCTCTGCCCACTTTGTCTCTCAGTCCCCCCTCTGTCTCTCAGTCCCCCCTTTGTCTCTCAGTCCCCGTGTCTCTCAATACCCCCTCTTTCAGCCCCCTCCTCTGTCTCTCAGCCCCCCACTATCTCTCAGACCACCTCTGTATCTCAGACCCCCCTCTGTCTCTCAGACCCCTCCTCTGTCTCTCAGCCCCCTCCTCTGTCTCTCAGCCCCCTCCTCTGTCTCTCAGCTCTCCTCCTCTGTCTCTCAGCTCCCCCTCTCTCTCTCAGCTCCCCCTCTGTCTCTCAGCTCCCCCTCTGTCTCTCAGACCCCTCCTCTGTCTCCCAGACCCCTCCTCTGTCTCCTAGCCCCCCACTGTCTCTCAGCCCCCTCCTCTATCTCTCAGCTCTCCTCCTCTATCTCTCAGCTCCCCCCTCTGTCTCTCAGCTGCCTCCCTCTGTCTCTTAGCCCCCCTCTGTCTCTCAGCTCCCCCTGTCTCTCAGTCCCCTGTCTCTCAGCCCCCTGTCTCTCAGCCCCTCTCTGTCTCTCAGCTCCCCCCTCTGTCTCTCAGACCCCTCTCTGTCTCTCAGACCCCCCTCTGTCTCTCAGTCCCCCCTCTGTCTCTCAGTCCCCCCCCCCTGTCTCTCAGTTCCCGTGTCTCTCAGTCCCCCCCTCTTTTAGCCCCTCCTCTGTCTCTCAGCTCCCCTCTATCTCTCAGACCCCCCCTCTGTCTTTTAGACCCCCCCTCTGTCTCTCAGACCCCCCCTCGGTCTCTCAGACCCCTCCTCTGTCTCTCAGACCCCTCCTATGTCTCTCAGCTCTCCTCCTCTGTCTCTCAGCTGCCCCCTATGTCTCTCAGCCCCCTCTGTCTCTCAGCCCCCCTCTGTCTCTCAGCCCCCCTCTGTCTCTCAGCCCCCTGTCTCTCAGACCCTCCTCTGTCTCTCAGTCCCCCCTCTGTCTCTCAGTCCCCCCCCTGTCTCTCAGTTCCCGTGTCTCTCAGTCCCCCCCTCTTTTAGCCCCTCCTCTGTCTCTCAGCTCCCCTCTATCTCTCAGACCCCCCCTCTGTCTCTCAGACCCCCCCCCTCTGTCTCTCAGACCCCTCCTCTGTCTCTCAGACCCCTCCTATGTCTCTCAGCTCTCCTCCTCTTTCTCTCAGCTGCCCCCTATGTCTCTCAGCCCCCTCTGTCTCTCAGCCCCCCTCTGTCTCTCAGCCCCCCTCTGTCTCTCAGCCCCCTGTCTCTCAGACCCTCCTCTGTCTCTCAGACCCCTCCTCTGTCTCTCAGACCCCACTGTCTCTCAGCCCCCTCCTCTATTTCTCAGCTCTCCTCCTCTATCTCTCAGCTCCCCTCTCTGTCTCTAAGCTCCTCCCTGTCCCTCAGCCCCCCCTCTGTCTCTCAGCTCCCCCCTCTGTCTCTCAGCTCCCACCCTCTGTCTCTCAGCTCCCCCCCTCTGTATCTCAGCTCCCCCCTCTGTCTCTAAGCTCCCCCCCTCTGTCTCTCAGCTCCCCCCCTCTGTCTATCTGCCCCCTCCTCTGTCTTATTCACTCCCTGACTATTAGGCTGATTTCACACTGGGGCGGGCATTGACGGTAAAACGCTGCTAGTTTTAGCAGCACTTTACTGTCGTTTTAGCTGCACTATTCGGCTTCTAGCAGGCGCTTTTAACCCCCGCTAGCAGCCAAATTAAAGGTTAAATGCGCCAGTGTAGCGCTGCTGCCGAAGTGCTTTGCAGGTGCTTCAGCAGCGGTGGCCATTCATTTCAATGGGCAGGAGCGGTGTGTACACCGCTCCTCCGCCGCCCCAAAGATGCTGCTTGGAGGACTTTCTTTAACACCCTGGCAGGGCCCCAGTGTGAAAGCACTCGGGCTTTCACACTGGGACTGCAGCGGAGGCGTTTTCAGGCGCTTTACAGGTGCTATTTTTAGTACAAAAGCGCCTGAAAAACGCCTCAGTGTGAAAGGGGTCCTACACTCACCCCCTCTCTTTTACACTCACCCCCCTCTCTCACCCACCCCCTCTCACCCCCTTTCCCTCAACCCTCCCTCTCTTTCTCTCTCTCTCTCATTCTCCTCTCTATCACCCTCTCATGATATACAATAATGGATGTAGGGGCCTTTTGCTGGGCGTGATTTTTTGGGGGGGTGGGGGCAGCATTTTATTGAATTAAAGTGGGCCGGTCTGGATGAAGTCCAGGGCCAAATTTTTTTCCCAGTCCAGCCCTGGACTAAGAGATTGCCTCATGCCTGCTGGGCCCAAATAGAATTATCCATGATTCACCATTTTCATCCCCAAGGCAACATTCTCTCCATACTATGTTTTTTTTTGCAAACTTTTGTGGGACTATTGTATCAGATGTTAGGAATTTCAGGAACAGCTCATAGGTCTGTACCCCCGTTGTTGGTAATTCTACATTTTCGATCAGCATGCAATCTCATCTTCGCTATATGGGCCCTTTAAAGGAGTATATTTTGTAACAGATGTTATTAATCAAAAAACAGGCTTACTATTGGATATAGATACTTAACGTGGTTGTAAAGGCTTAAGGTTTTTTTTTATCTTAGTGCATTCTCTGCAACGTATTAAGGTAAAAAAAAACTTCAATGGTCAGCTCCCTCCCAGTACCCCCCTAAAATACTTACTTGAGCCTGATCTCAATCCAGCACTGTTCCTGAGAGCAGCAGCACTGCTCTCTCTCTCTACTCACAGCACAGAGAGACAGCAGCAGGAGCGGGGGTGGGGTGGGGTGGGGCCAAGCCACACTGTGTTTGTCACTGTTCAGCTTTTGATCGAAACTATATGAGTGCACCATAGCAAGGCGCCTACTATGGGGGCAGAAGAGAAGGAGCATGGATCACTGGTGGGGGACCCCAGAGGAGGAGGTTAAGGCCACTCTTTGTAAAATCAGTGCACAGACTAGGTAAGTATGACATGTTTGTTATTTAAAAACAAATAACTTAAAAAACTTTACAATCACTTTAAATCCAAATATTATCTGACCAACGATTTACCTACCTGTAACTCCAACATTATTTGCTTTCACAGACAACATGTCAGGTAAAAATTTGACCTTCCCATGGCCCACCTTCTTCAAGATATTAGGAAAAACCGGGATCTAATTTCTTTAATATATATCTCTTGGCCTCTATCTGCTTCTTAAAATAAACCTCTTAGGCAATCCTACAGTTATTGCTCATTTTAAGCCCAGTGCTGGTAATTAAATAAATATCCCAATTTTTTCCTCAGTTTAGGCCGATATGTATTCTTTTACATATTTTTGGTAAAAAAAATCGCAATAAGCATATATTGCACAAAAGTTATAGCGTCTACAAACTATGGGAAAGATTTATGGCATTTAAATGGCATTTTTTTTACTGGTAATGGCGGTGATCTGCAATGTTTTAGGGTATTGCGACGTTGTGGTGGTCAGGTCGGACACTTTTGACACATTTTTGGGACCATTCACATTTACAGAGCGATTAGTGCTATAAATATGCACTGATTACTATGTAAATATCACTGGCAGGGAAGGGGTTAACGCTAGGGGGTGATCAAGGGGTTAACTGTGTTCTAACTCTGGGGGGATGGGACTCACTATAGGAGATGACAGATCATGGTTTCTACTTTGTAGAAACACACGATCTGTCTTCGCTCCTCTGATAGCACGGGGATTTGTGTTTACACACACAATCCCCCGTGCTGCCACTCGTGCACGCGATCGCCTGTGCCTGGTGGTGGTCGCGCCCCCCGGCCAAGCGGATCGGGTTCCCCGCCGTGCGCCTTCTGGTGGCTCTCCTGTGCGAAGCCGTATATGTACGGGATTTCGCCCAAGAGGGCCATTCTGCCGCAGTATATCTGCGTGATCTGGTCGGGAACCGGTTAAAGACAAAGGCTACTGTGATTCTCATATAGAGGAGGCATATAATAAATATTTGCTTTAATATGAGATAACAATTACCATCAAAAACATCAACAGTGACACAATAGATGATTCCCCTAAGGAAATACACACTCAGGAGAAGCATCAGAAGCAATTACGTTTTTGCACTAGATACAGCAATAGGGCCTGGCATATGCAGTGGATTCTACAAAAGAATTGGGATATCCTTAAAAAGGATCCTGTCCTTGGGAATTTCTGCCAGGACGGTCTCCCGCTTTGAAGGGAGAGGTTGCTGCTCTGTCAGTGAAGCCCTGTCCAGCATCTACTTGACACGCTAGGTAAGCCCTTCACGGTCAATTTGCCCTATAGGCATACAACATATGGCTGGATTCTTTCAAATGGCCAGCCTTGACTCTGTTTTAAATAATAAAAAAATAAAATTGATGCCTAAATACTCTTTTTTATTTTTTATTTCTTTTTAGCACACCAGTGTGTGGTGTGCATCTACCAGCATTGGATGACTGGCCGAGGCTGGATCAATCCCAACCAGATTTTTCTCTGTTCAAGCTGCTGATTGAGGCTTTTCAGAATCCATCAAAATTGATTGCACTGGCTTCTATTGTTTATTACCTGACCTCTCAGGTATGCTTTTTTCATATTTTAGATTTATATCTTTTGAACTCTGCTTCCGTGCTATTGGCTTTATGCTAGGTATGGGGATTCGGTTCCTATAGCATTTTTACCAACCTACCTAAAAATATTTCATTATACCTGTTGCAGGTTCCACTACATTCTATCTGCCTTTGCTCTCTGTGGCTTCGATACCGTGGATGGTCCCTTCCTCTGCAGTGCTGTTTCCATTTATCCCTGGGAACCTTTTATATTTTTATTTGACCTTCTGCTTCTCGTGCAATGTGGAGTTTCTTGGCGAGTGTCATTTAGGTTGTGATTCTTTTCCTTATTATTACTTTTGACCACTCTCTTTGTTATTCAATCATATTATTTAACTTTAAGAAAACATTCTTTCAATTAGCATGAAATTTGCTTAATGTATATTTATGCCTTTTTTAACATATAACAAACTCGCTATACATCCATGTTTGCTTGACACAAGCAAATTTTTATATTTTAGTATGACCTGCCTCTATTGTCAATTAGAACTCCTGAAGAAGCTCCTATCGAGCGAAACTAGTAGAGTGAATCTTGACGACAGCTCATCATGTTTTGTGACTCCATTGTCATGTACTTTATGTGGATGGTCTTTTTATTATATGCCTGTTTGTTTTTAAAGATAATTTAATAAATATTGTTCATTTTTTCTACATTTACCTAGTTTGTTGTGCTCTATTTCTGAACACCGTTTAAAAATTCCTGAGCCCCAATGGTGCTCATCCTTCCCATTATTCCTTTAAATCAAAGTATGTTCTTCTTTTTTTGATCAAAAAGGAAATTTTAGATGTGGAGTCAGGAATTGTGGTACATGCTGTTTCATGTGGCATCACAAACAGGAGGTCCTGGGAACTGATGGTTGGTCCATTTCCAAATTGTGAGATTCTCATAAAAGATATAAGGGGCACATGTGGGGATTGTAAGCCCTGGGTTGTTTTGAATCTTTCCCAAATAGAAATTGTGTGTTTAGTGTGTTTAGTTATCTTATAGAAGAGGTGGACCATATGAGGTTTGGTATAGAGATTGGGTCGCTATCAATGGTTTCAATTACTACCCAAAGTGGAATTTTATGGCTTGAGTGGTACTTGGGAATATTTGCAATTTGTGCAGCATGAAAATAAGTGGCAAAGTTTGGGAAACCTAAATCTCCTTTAAGTTTAGAGAGGTATAGGGTGTGAGAAGAAATTCGAGATTTTAGAGAGTTCCATATAAATGATTGTGTTTTACTTAGTAAGTTTCTGAGGAAGTAGGCTGGAATAGGTATGGGTAAAACTCTAAAGAGATATAGAATTTTTGGTAATATAGCAATCTTAATAACATTTATTTTACCTAACTAGGATAAAGCCAGAGTGGACAATTGTTTTAGATAATTTGAAATTTTTCGTAACAGTGGAGGGTAGTTAGCAGAAAAATATTCTGTGTTTTTATGACGTTTTATTGGAGCCATTTTTCCTGTGGATCTCTGTGGATAGTGAGGTTAAGAGCGAATTGACTGAAGAACACTTACCTTTAAGGCTTATTGATTAGAGGCTTCTGGTGAGTTTGACCTCTGGGGGAGTGTGCTTTACTAGGTGGAAAGTCGGATGTTTATTTTGGTGGAAAGTGCACACTGAATTTACTGCTATCATCATCACCCTTGATATCTTTGAACTTTACCTACTATCATTGCTGCACAAAGACTATTGACTGTGGTGTTTATCACACAGATTATCATTCTTCATTATAGCGCTGTTTTAGTATCCGTTGAATTCAGATTATTGGACTGCTTTTACCGCTGTACTACTTATTTATATATATATATATATATATATATATATATATCTTTATATATAATTTATTAATATGTCTTGGATATATTGTTATTATTATTTTTAATTACCGTATTCGTCTTATCAACTATTTTTATGATTTTTTTTTTATCTTCACACATATGTACAAGGAATATTATTTATGTATGGTATTAATATAATATGTGCTATACATTCATATGGATATATATTTATAGGATATAATAATTTTTTTGACACCTTAATAGTAGGTTTTAGTCTTTATTCAGCACCAAGTAAGATTTGGTCACCTACAATAAATTTCCATCCAAACTAGCCAGTGTGTTCATTTACACATTAGGTACACACTTTTGGCAGCTCTGATGGTCTCCAGCTCCAGAGCACTGCGAGATGACTGTGCGCTACTGGCCAACGCTGCATGCCATTCTCTTACAGCGTCAGGAGCTCTTTCTCTCATCTGTGAGTGCTGTCTTGCCCAGCTCCAGTGTTGTAAGCTGCCACCGGCGCATCAACACTGGAAGTGGTCTCCACAGTATTTGGATGTCCCCATGGTAATGAACATCCAGGTATGCCGCTGGTGGGGTTATCTCCCAGCTTCCGGTTACTTTCCTTATGCCATTATCATTCTTTGCACTGACAGGATGGTCCTGGGCTCTTCCCCCTCTCCTTCATTGGATGCCGCTGGAGTACACGCCCCATTATGTCACCGGAAGTGACGTTTGAGGCTCACAGACCGGATGTTGGCACGCTGAGTCTGAGTTCCTTCCTGGAATGAGACTGGTGTGCGTTCCAGCATCCTCTAACACTGATGCAGGGCTCGCATAGCCCTTTACATGGTTGAAATATCCCGCACTCATGTGGTCCTACACATATTTCACAGCTTATTACTATAATTATATTATTATTATATGATATTATAATAAAGCAGGACTTTAACATTTACACGACATGCTTCATCCATTCAATGATTGTCTCCATGGAGACATACTCTATCACTGTGGATTCATATACATCCCACTATCAGATGCATCTGGCACTAACACAGAGAGAGTAATTACCCATTTAACAACATATGACTGTTGGTGTATTTTTGGAGAAGTCTAATAAAATTTGAATTGGTCTCTATCACAGTGGAAGTGTATGCTGCGGTTTTCATCTGTCCTTCCATCTGTAGGTGCAGGTGCTTTTTGGACATACAGTGGGGCAAAAAAGTATTTAGTCAGCCACCAATTGTGCAAGTTCTCCCACTTAAAAAGATGAGAGAGGCCTGTAATTGTCATCATAGGTATACCTCAACTATGAGAGACAAAAAGTGGAAACAAATCCAGATAATCACATTGTCCGATTTGGAAATAATTTTGTTTGCAAATTATGGTGGAAAATAAGTATTTAGTCACCTACAAACAAGCAAGATTTCTGTCTCTCACAGACCTGTATCCTCCTCTTTAAGAGGCTCCTCTGTCCTCCACTCATTACCTGTATTAATGGCACCTGTTTAAACTTGTTATCAGTATAAAAGACACCTGTCCACAACCTCAAACAGTCACACTCCAAACTCCACTATGGTGAAGACCAAAGAGCTGTCGAAGGACACCAGAGACAAAATTGTAGACCTGCACCAGGCTGGGAAGACTGAATCTGCAATAGGCAAGCAGCTTGGTGTGAAGAAATCAACTGTGGGAGCAATAATTAGAAAATGGAAGACATACAAGACCACTGATAATCTCCCTCGATCTGGGGCTCCACACAAGATCTCACCCCGTGGGGTCAAAATGATCACAAGAACGGTGAGCAAAAATCCCAGAACCACACGGGGGGACCTAGTGAATGACCAGCAGAGAGCTGGGACCAACGTAACAAAGGCTACCATCAGTAACACACTACGCCGCCAGGGACTCAGATCCTGCAGTGCCAGACGTGTCCCCCTGCTTATGCCAGTACATGACCGGGCCCGTCTGAGGTTTGCTAGAGAGCATTTGAAGAGGATTGGGAGAATGTCATATGGTCAGATGAAACCAAAGTAGAACTGTTTGGTAGAAACACAACTTGTCATGTTTGGAGGAGAGAGAATGCTGAGTTGCGACCAAAGACCACCATACCTACTGTGAAGCATGGGGGTGGCAACATCATGCTTTGGGGCTGTTTCTCTGCAAAGGAAACAGGACGACTGATCCGTGTACATGAAAGAATGAATGGGGCCATGTATCGTGAAATTTTGAGTGCAAACCTCCTCCCATCAGCAAGGGCATCGAAGATGAAACGTGGCTGGGTCTTTCAGCATGACAATGATCCCAAACACACCGTCCAGGCAACAAAGGAGTGGCTTCGTCAGAAGCATTTCAAGGTCCTGGAGTGGCCTAGCCAGTCTCCAGATCTCAACCCCATAGAAAACCTTTGCAGGGGGTTAAAAGTCTGTGTTGCCCAGAGACAGCCCCAAAACATCACTGCTCTAGAGGAGATCTGCATGGAGGAATGGGCCAACATACCAGCAACAGTGTGTGAAAACCTTGTGCAGACTTACAGAAAATGTTGGACCTCTGTCATTGCCAACAAAGGATATATAACAAAGTATTGAGATGAACTTTTGATATTGACCAAATACTTATTTTCCACCATAATTTGCAAAAAAAAATATTTCCAAATCAGACAATGTGATTGTCTGGATTTGTTTCCACATTTTGTCTCTCATAGTTGAGGTATACCTATGATGACAATTACAGGCCTCTCTCATATTTTTAAGTGGGAGAACTTGCACAATTGGTGGCTGACTAAATACTTTTTTGCCCCACTGTATGCACATTACAATATACACATGTACTTAGGCGGGAACAGTTGAGATATTGCAGACGATTTAGAGTGACTTATACCCCTAATGGGTAATAAATTACTCATCTACTCATGTACGGTATGTATTTTTCATTTGTGTATTCATTTATTGGTTGCTACATTGGCCCTCCCATTGGAGGGAGGGGCTTAGATCACGTGATATATTCCAACTGATTACAGTCTCCTTAAAAAACATCTACCTTCAGTTTAAACTTAGCTCGAAGAGGAAGAGGGGTCACCCTCGAAACGCGTCAGCTCACCTTGGACTATTCTGATCCCACTGAAGTTTACTGGCCAGCAGACCCTGTTGGGCGAGGCTATTGATGGACTTTGCAAATTTCTTGCTTGATTTTGTCACTCGTTTGTGAGTATAATATTTTTTTCAAGAAAAATAATCTTTTGTTGCAAAGGTAATGCGCAAGGCTGGTGCGCCCTCTGTCCTTGTTTTCTTTTAGAATTTCTCCTGGATTCTCCCTGACCTGTTGAGAGTGGCAGCACAGCCAATGCAGTGGAGTGGTTTGTGAAGAATCTTCCTCCCACTTATCAAGTTTACCCACAGCAACCTCTCGAGCGCAGGAGCATTTGTTTTCTCTTTTTACTACAGTTATTGCGAAACAGAGTTTCACTCCCTGATTTCTACTGAGAAGTGGTTGGATATCTAGTAGAATGAAGCTCACATTTTCATTTGCGCTTTCACTAAGGAAGACATTTATAAAATGATACTTAAATTATGCAGACAGTCATATCTATCAAGGCTCCTCATCTCAATGCTGGAGAGACTATAGTCAAACAGGGACATTAAGCCATATTTTTGGTTTTGCAAAACAGTTCTAGACCTCACTGATCTGCTAATACCTTTAGATCAATTAATTTGCATATTGTGTAAGCCATCCTGCAGCTTGTGTTCACCAAAGCAAAGCTTACGAAACCACATCCTCAAAGCAGCTACATGTGATAAGTTTTGTTATTGAAAGCAGATGCAATTACCTGATAGACAAGTCATCTTTAACAGGCTCAAATTTTGTACAAAATGGACAGACTTACAGCACAACTGGAATACAGCATGGACCCCATGCGTTCACCTCTTGCTGCTGAACTCTTCTGTTACTGTGGATTGATCCACAACAGGATTTCATGCCTTACCACTACATTCTGCATCATTGTGTACAGTCCCATGTCTGGGTATGTTGGGATACCTCTCCCCCTTATCAAACATAGCCTTCCCACCTATCCCCCACCCTATAAATATTTTTCATACTTTTGCATCCTTTTTACCCCAAAATGTAGCTAGAAACAGTCCACAGGGGATGCCTAAAGACATTATTTACTTTTCAACAAGATCACAGTACTTACCAGACAAAGCCTTCAACTTCTGTTCTTCCATAAAGTTGGTACCACCTTTGTTTAGGCTCACCAGTATCACCCATTCAAAGTCCCTATTCACTGGTTTAAATTTTCCCTTAGATGACCCAAAAATGTAAATGCTGGTGCCAGCACAAATGTTTTTATCCTTAGGACTGCACATAAATTAGCCCCCTTCTGCTGCCATTTACTTTATGACTTCCTTCAAAATTAAAATGTTACAGTTGGAGTAATCACTGGGGTGGGTGGCACTTGGGGTCTTTTTATTGTTTATTTTGTGAAACAAATATTGTGCTGTATTTTGGGACTTGTGAAGAACTTATTTATGATGATGACTTTATCAATGTTATGTCTTTATCATAACACATGCTATAGGTCCAACACATGCTATAGGTTCACTTTAATATTGCTTGGTGTACTTCACTGCAGGCTGGCTTACACGATCTCTGAATATAAAACAATGGGGTTGATTTACTAAAACTGGAGAGTGCAAAATCTGGTGCAGCTCTGCATAGAAACCAATTAGCTTCCAAGTTTTATTGTCAAAGCTTAATTGAACAAGCTGAAGATGGAAGCTGATTGGCTACCATGCACAGCTGTACCAGGTTTTGCACTCTCCAGTTTTAGTAAATCAACTCCAATATGTCAATACAAGGGAATTTTCTTTCACTTTGAATTAAAAAATGCTGGTGAACCATGAATATCAATAATTACAGAATTCTACAAAATGTCTGGAATAATATTTCACTGGCTTTGCAGTCACTTAACAAAACTATTGTAAGGTAAGAACATAAGCCCAGATGTATAGATACATCAATTGTATTTTATATAGAGCTATGTTGGGACAGATAATAGAAAGGCTAAAATAATTATATTTTCTGGTAAGATTGTTGCTCCAGGCTTTCTCCAGTGCTGCAGTGCTGAAAAAACATTTTGGTCTGCACTGAAGGAGAGGATGAAAGTTCAGAATAGCCAATCTAGGTACTGAGCTGAACAAAGAAAGTCCCACTGTGCCACGGTTCCTGGTCATGTGACCTGAACTTGATATGTTAGATCTTAAAACCCACAGAAAACACTGCACTTAGCAGCAAAAGTTGAGTAATTATTAACTTCCACTGCTATTTCAAGGTCACATAACCCATATCTCTTTTATCCAGTTTTGGTCAGGCGCTCCGTTCTGTATTTCTATAACCCATACCTGGACCACTATGGGACTTGTTAGGTTTCCTCATCCTTATGCAACATCTCCCACAGCTACTACCCTTTGTTTCACGTGACCCTCCCTTCTAGACTGTAAGCTCTAATTAGCAGGGCCCCCTGATCCCTCTGTATTGAATTGTATTGTGATTGTACTGTCTTCCCTGTTGTTGTAAAGCGCTGCACAAACTGTTGGCGCTATATAAATCCTGTATTATAATAATAATAATATCTTTCCCATGTTTAAAATTACATTTCTAAAGAAAAAAATGTCATTCAATATTGCTTGCAGCGTAATTTATTGTTGGATCATGAGAATATACATAAAAAATCTTTGAAAAAAAACGGTGCCAAGATAAAAAAAATGGCATGGGGATCCCCCCAAAATCCAAACCAGACCCTTATCCGAGCACACAACCTGGCAGGCCGCAGGAAAGGGGGGGGGGAAAGAGCAACCCCCCTCCTGAACCGTACCAGGCCACATGCCCTCAACATGGGGAGGGTGCTTTGGGGACAAGGGCCTTGTCCCCACAACCCTTGCCAGGGTTTGCACAGGCTGGGATTGCATTGGCAACTCATCTTGGATAAAGTATTCATATTGGATTAAGTATTGCACTTCGGCTCAGCACTTTCTAAAAAACTCTTCTCTATTACTCCACAGGTAATCTATGCTGCCTTCAAATTCCACCTTTAACTGCACCATTGTTTTAAACATGCTTACATGGTAATCTATGCTTCCTTCAAATTCCACCTTTAACTGCACCATTGTTTTAAACAAGCTTACATGGTAATCTATGCTGCCTTCAAATTCTTTACCTCTGTCCATATCACTGTGATGGGTTTTTTTTGTTTTCTTATTGTCCACACCTAAATTATGAGCTGGTTTATCTTTATAGGCATGATGATCTCTTGCTCTATCTTGTAGTCTGTTTTTGGTGTGAGAAGTTCGTTCTGTCAGCCATGTGTCCCTCCTATGCAATCCTGACTGATTAATTGGCAATAATACCCCCACCCAACTCAGTATAAATTTAGGCTTGCTCTAGGGGATGCCCAGGCAGGGGTTTGCACAGGCTGGGATTGCATTGGCAACTCATCTTGGATAAAGTATTGCACTTCGGCTCAGCACTTTAGCGAATGCACAAAGTGAATATCCACAACAAACTTCTGCAGAACACCAAACAGACTACAGGTGACCTGATTCTCCATCAAACTTTGATCTTTCATCCAGACTTCCTTTCAATCTCACCACTCTATATCATGCACTCCCTACTTTTTCTACTCGCAGTTGCACCCTCTCTCCTTAAATTCTCTCTCCTTCACCCATCTTCTCCACCTCACAGCTTGTATATATCCCCCTCATTTCTGTCCTCACCTTATTACTGCAGGTATCAGCTCCTGCTAATTCTGAACCCATATACCAATAAAACCTGCAGGACACTAGGACATGTCCCCCCACATAAGTCACACTCCCATATCACCTCTCTCACCCTTTTGCTTCTCCTAACTTGTGGAGATATTTCCCCAAATCATGGACCACCATCAATTACCTTCAGACAACATACCCAGCACCCTCCATCTTCTGATAGCAGCCTCAATCCACACAATCTCATTTCTATTCCTCTTCAGCCTAGAAACAGCCTCCCCTTCTCATGTGCCCTTTGGAATGCCCGCTCTGTTTGTAACAAACTCACCACCATTCATGACCTATTTATCACAAACTTCCTGAACCTACTTGCAATTACTGAGACCTGGATTCAAGAATCTGACCTTCCTTTTCCTGCTGCTCTCTCTTATGGTGGCCTCCTGTGGACTCACTCTCCCAGGCTTAGTGGACGAAAAGGGGGTGGTGTTGGAATCCTCCTATCCCCTCAAAGCACTTTTCAGGTTCTTCATCCACCCCCCTCTCTGTCCCTCACTGTATTTGTTTATTTTCTCCAGTTTCATTGAGAATTGCTGTGATCTATCGGCCTCCTGGACCAGTATCAAGCTTCCTTAATGACTTCTCTGCCTGGCTACCCTACTTTCTCTCTTCTGAAATTCCAACAATCATTCTTGGTGACTTCAACATCCCAGTTAATCGTAACACTCCCACTGCCTCTAAACTGCTGAGCCTAACCTCCTCTTTTGGCCTAAAACAATGTACAAACTCTTCTACTCACTCTGTTGGCAACTGCCGTGACCTCATATTCTCCTACCTATGCACTCTGCACAACCTCTCCAATATTCCTTTTCCTCTTTCTGATCACCACCTTATTAGTTTCACTCTCTCCCTGTCTGCCACCTCCTTGCCTTCCAACTACAAAACTATTACACGTAGAAACCTTCGCCATCTTAACCCTGCTCTTCTTTTTTCTGCTACAGATTGTCTCTACGACAAAATCTCATCCTTGTCCTGCCCCAACTTGGCCACTTCTATCTACAACAGTTCACTGTCATCCACCCTAGATACCTTTGCCCCCCTCACTACACACAGAATCAGGCCCCGACGGCTACAACCCTGGCAGACTGACAATACCAGAAGCCTCAAAAAACGTAGCCGCGCTCTTGAGCGTCTGTGGAGTAAAACTAAGTCACAGCAAGATTTCAGCCAATATAAATCTGCCCTCCAAAAATACCATTCCTGCCTCCACACTGCCAAACAGACCTACTTTATCACTCTCATTAACACCCTCTCACGCAGTCCCCGTGAACTCTTTTCTACCTTTACCACTGTACTTCATCCTCCATTACCTCCACCCACTAACTTATTCACTGCCCAGGAGATTGCTAATCACTTCAAAAATAAGATTGAGACAATTCGTCTCGAGATCTCCGCTCTACAGATATCTCCCTCACTCTTCACTCCTTGTCCTCCTGCACTATCAATACTTCCCTTTTTTAACCCAGCTACTATAGCGGAAGTCGCTAAACTTTTTACTAACGCCCACCTAACCTCCTGCCCCCTGGACCCTGTTCCTTCTCAAATACTATGATCACCATCTGACTCTATCCTACACTCTTTAACTCATATCTTCAACCTCTCACTCGCTACTGGCATCTTCTCCAACCCTCTAAAACATGCGCTAGTCACTCCTATACCAAAAAAGGCCTCACTAGACCCCACCAATCTTAATAACCTAAGCCCCATCTCTTTACTTCCTTTTGCCTCCAAACTCCTTGAACGTTTAGTCTACAACCGACTGAGCAACCACCTCCTTGAGAATAACCTTCTTGATCCCCTTCAGTCTGGATTTCGCCCACAGCACTCCACAGAAACTGCCCTCCTAAAACTCACAAACGACTTGCTAACAGCGAAAAACAACGGTCATTATTCCATACTCTTACTCTTGGACCTTTCCGCTGCCTTTGATGCAGTTAACCACCCCCTCCTCCTGAAAAAAAAAATTTGCTTGGTTTCCATGGCTGCACTCTCCGTTGGTTTGAATCTTACCTATCTCACCGCACCTTCAGTGTCACTTACAACTCCACTTCCTCCTCTCCAACTCCTCTTACCGTTGAGGTCCCCCAAGGTTCTGTCCTTGGACCTCTGCTATTCTCAATCTACACATCCTCCCCCGGTCAGCTGATAGCCTCCCATGGCTTCCACTACCATTTATATGCTGACGAAACCCAAATCTATCTCTCTGCCCCTCAGCTCACCCCATCAATCTCCTCACGCATCACGGATTTACTAACAGACATATCAGACTGGATGTCAAACCACTTCCTCAAACTGAATCTATCTAAAACTGAGCTCTTAATATTTCCTCCCACACGTTCCCCTTCCGCTGACTTCTCTATCAAGATCAATGGCACATCTATTAGTCTGTCCCCCACATGCCAGGGTGCTAGGGGTAACCTTAGACTGTGAACTGTCCTTTCATGCCCACATTCAATCCCTGTCCAAATCATGCTGCCTTGGCCTCCGCAACATTTCCAGAATACGCCCCTTTTTAACTAATGACACCACTAAGCTTCTAATTCACTCCCTGGTCATCTCTCGCCTCGACTACTGCAACTCCCTCCTCATTGGATTACCTTTACATAGACTATCCCCCCTTCAGTCCATCATGAATGCTGCTGCAAGACTCATACACCTTACCACCCATTCAGTGTCCTCCACCCCTCTCTGCCAATCCCTCCACTGGCTCCCACTCACCCAACGAACAAAATTCAAAGTACTAACAATAATTTACAAAGCCACCCACAACTTGGCCCCCAGCTACATCACTAACCTAGTCCCAAAATACCAACCAAGCCGCTCTCTTCGGTCCTCCCAAGACCTTCTGCTCTCTAGCTCCCTTGTCACCTCCTCCCATGCTCGCCTCCAGGATTTCTCCAGAGCTTCTCCCATCCTTTGGAACTCCCTACCCCAATCTGTCCGACTGTCCCCTAATCTATCCATATTTAGACGATCCCTGAAAACACTACTCTTTAAAGAAGCCTATCCTGCTTCTAACTAACTTGTACTTCCTGCATCAGCTCATCCCCCCACAGCTATTACCTTTTGTATCAATTGACCCTCCTTTTTAGATTGTAAACTCTAATGAGCAGGGCCCTCTGGTTCCTCTTGTACCAAATTGTAATGTAACTGTAATGTCTGCCTTTATTTAGTAAAGCGCTGCGCAAACTGTTGGCGCTATATAAACCCTGTATAATAATAATAATAACATCTGGACAGAACACTTGAAGAGTAACTGCACTTTTGTTGAGAAAAAAACATTCCCCTCTGGGTGATCTAGGTACATTACAAGGAGGATCTTGACAAACTTTGTTGCAGATTCCTACCTTTTGGTATTCCAAAGAAATCACTGTGTGTTTGTCTGTGCCCATGTACATAAGTGAGTCTAATGGGAGTGATTTCTTAATTATCAACCAGCTGCTACTTCTGCAAAGCTCTAATGAGGAAAATTGCAGGGTCTGCATCCCTTTAGCTGTGATTTCATATTGGGAGTATCTTACCAAAAATAAAATGTTTGTTGCAGGGGATGCCTGAAATCTGACTTGTGTCTTAGTGTAGATTTCTGTAAAAATCAGTGAGCCAATCATACAAGCAGGAAATTACATATCTGGGGGGCGTTCTGCATACATTCTGTGTACAGAACAACTCCAGGTAGCCATATTGCATTGCATTTCACAGAAAATTACAGCACTGCAGATTGAAAAGGAAAGGTAATTTTTAATAGCATTCAATTACAATATGAATTGTGTCAAAACTGTATATGCTATATTAATATTTTTTTATTTGCATTTTTTTTCCACAAAAGTGGATTTACCCTTTAAAGGTTCACACAGACAGAGCTGCTTTTTCAGCAGATTTACACTGGCGACAGACCCACTTTAGAACTTGCCTGTCACAGGAGTTGTAGGGATCACCATAAGCAACTACCGAGCTCGTTGCCTTCCATATTCATCTCTCTCTGGTGCAGCTGTGGGTCATCCAGGCTTTCAGGAATCAACTTCCATTATTACTATTCTATATATGGGAAGCAATTAACTGACAGATCTGGCAAATTGATCAATACAAGATCTTCTTTATCCAGACTTACTAATCAAATGTGCCATTTACCTTGATATGCCATTGAAAATCTGTCACCAATGTTCCTTTGAACTGATGATCCATCCCTATTTCTTGACCATCATTACTGTGTGCACACCATTCCACTCCCAGTGTTAACAGGCAGACCACAAGCCATCCATATTTATCAATCAAGATAGGATCTCCTTTCAGCTCTCTTTCCCCATCCCCAGGGGCCATACGCAGATTTTATGTCATTTATTTCCAATTTGGAAGCACTTATTAGAGGATTCTCTTAAAGTGACAGTTTTGCTGACATTACATCTGCGTATTGTCATATTGGGTCCGGACGTTCAGTTTTATTAAGTGTTTATATTTTTAATGTTTGTCCCTGTCTGATATCTCTTTACCCCTGCATCCTTGTTGTGCCCATGAAATATTCAATGTTGTGAAGCTTTAATCTATTTAGACAGCAGTATTGCGATTTGTTTTTCACATCTGCTTGATACTAATAAATTAAACTTATTTTCCACATACGCTCTATTATGATCCTTGTGTTACCAATAGTAACCCCTACACTCCCTAGGCACTCTTTACTGGGGGGGGGGGGGGTGTCTTCTCTCCTTTTTGCATGATTGGTCTGGTTACGATGATAACACCAATATTGGTGAGTGATCTATGACAGTGTTTCTCAACCTTTTACGGTGAAGTACCCTTGCAGATCTAAAAAAAAAATCATCGGTACCCCTGTCTCGAGAAAGTAATTTATATTGTTTGTTTGTGTCTGTGTGTGTGTGTATATGATGATTTCTGTGTGTGTTTGTGATGGTTTTGTTTGTGTGCAAAATCATCATTAATGCAGCCTCACCAGTGTCCATAAATGTAGCCTCACCAGTGTCCATCAATGCAGCCTGATTAGTGCCCATCAATGCAGCCTTACTATTGCCCATCAATGCAGCCTCATCAGTTCCCCTAAATGCAGCCTGATCGGTGCCCATCAATGCAGCCTCACCAGTGCCCATCAATGCAGCCTCACCAGTGCCCATCAACGCAGCCTAATCAGTGCCCTTCACTGCAGCCTCACCAGTGCCCATCAATGAAGCCTCACCAGTGCCCATCAATGAAGCCTCACCAGTGTCCATCAATGCAGCCTTACCATTGCCCATCAATGCAGCCTCACCAGTGTCCATCAATGCAGCCTGATTAGTGTCCATCAATGCAGCCTCACCAGTGGCCATCAATGCAGCCTCACCAGTGGCCATCAATGCAGCCTCACCAGTGTCCATAAATGGAGCCTCACCAGTGTCCATAAATGCAGCCTCACCAGTGTCCATAAATGTAGCCTCACCAGTGTCCATAAATGCAGCCTCACCAGTGCCCATCAATGCAGCTTTACTATTGCCCATCAATGCAGCCTGATCAGTGCCCATCAATGCAGCCTGATCAATGCCCATCAATGCAGCCTCACCAGTGTCCATCAGTGCTGCCTAATCAGTGCCCTTCACTGCAGCCTCACCAGTGCCCATCAATGAAGCCTCACCAGTGCCTATCAATGAAGCCTCACCAGTGTCCATCAATGCAGCCTGATTAGTGGCCATCAATGCAGCCTCACCAGTGGCCATCAATGCCGCCTCACCAGTGTCCATCAATGAAGCCTCACCAGTGTCCATCAATGCAGCCTCACCAGTGCCTATCAATGCAGCCTCACCAGTGTCCATCAATGCAGCCTCACTAGTGCCCATCAATGCAGCCTCACTAGTGCCCCTCAATGCAGCCTCACCAGTGCCCATCAATGCAGCCTGATTCGTGCCCATCAGTTCAGCCTGACCAGTGCCCATCAGTGCAGACTATCGGTGTCCATAGAATGCATGAAGGTGAAAAACCTTCAGCCTTTACAACCACTTTAACTGTTTGGGAGGAGGGTGGGTTTATCTACAATGCTATTTGTAATAGGCAGCATGAAAGGAATTAATGTATTGCCATTGGTCACTGATGCATTAGTGACCAGTGGCAATTAATTAACCCCTTTGTGCTGCAATTAGAGACACCAGTGTCAGTGTTTATGAACCCCTTCATGCTGCATTATAAAGGGGTTTATTAGCACTGCCACTGTCACTAATGCAGTACAAAGGGGTTAATTAATTGCTACTGGTCACTAATGCATCAGTGACCAATGGCAATACATTAACCCTTTCCATGCTGCATATTACAAATAGCATTGTAGATTAATTAACCCCCCCCCCCCCCCCCAAAAAAAAAAGTTAAGCACTGCAGTAGGAGCACACAGATAAGACAGCAGTACAGTCAGCAGCGTTATCAGCCTATGCTCACTCACTTGTCCATCACAGTGGACGCTCCGAGCAGGTCACAGAGGCAGCACTCCTCCTCTTTAATTCCACGCTCCTGGCCTCTGAATGACATTATGCCGGGTGGGGCCTAGGTAGCTCCTGTCGGGCGGAGATCACTCTGTCTAACAGGGAAGTGTCTGTGTGATACTTGTACCGCTCTGCTGCAGGCAGCTCTGCAAATGTAAAACTGTGTATCAGCGGCTGTATACAGCAAGCTGTCCCTACATTAATGTAGCCTTTTTATCCAGCATCAGAGTGGCAATTGCCACCCTTCCCCTTTTCATAGGCAGCGTCCCCCCTGCCCTTGGTGCACGTATCCCTAGGGGTACGCGTACCACGGGTTAAAAAACCCTGATCTATGAGCTAAAAGGAATAATTGTGGACTTTTGTCCCCTTTAAACCCGTTTTTCGCTTAGTGTTTTTCACAGAAATATACCAGAAATATAAGAACCTGGCTGGTGGTTCAATATATGGAAAACTACATTTCTTTGAATTGGTCTAACTCTTCAATTAAGCTGGACAAATTCATTTTATTCAGACATTTCATGTCTATACTGTACATATTTGATGAGGGACCATTTTGCAGATCACAAATGGTAGCTCAAAAACAAAAACAAAGAATAATCAAATGGCTAATTCCACCACAGACAACAGAAGATTACAATGTGTTCATAATAGCACCTATTTCCTGTGAAATTAATTTATAATGGAGAAAAGCACTTGACTTAATGTAAAACCAAGTGCTTCTTGTTCAAAAAGTAATAATGTCAGAGACCTTTTGGTAAGTTAATCAGCAAGCTCTTCTGGAAAACATTGCAATTTGCCAGATTTTTAGCTTTCTAATCAGCCATGTGTCTTGTATGACGCAGTTGCCACGGTCTGCTGGTCATTCTCCCATGAGCATTCTCCTGATCAGGATTACAGTAGGTGGGGCTAAGCATGGCCAACTGCTTACTGACAAGTTAGGGGCTTGGTAAGCAGTTATGACTACACAGATAGCCACACCCCTCTGATGTCATTACATCCAGGCTAGCACCAAGGTGACAAAATTGTAAATGCTGCCATAAATTGAATGGTAGTGGTACAGCATTATCACCCTGTAGCGGGGTCCCCTTTAAGACTCCCAGGACTACCTTACACAGAACCCCTTTCGGCAATGTTTCCACCCCAGAGACTCATGGGAGGGGTTATAAAAGGAGGAGGCGAGGCTGGGCTCGGCCTCTTTGGGACACGAGACTTCAAGGAAGAGATCTTCCTGTGCGGATCCGCTGTAGTGCAAGGCCTGAAGCCTGGGGCCTTGCGCTGCTACCTAAAGAGCCTTCCACCCCATCTCAAACCTGGGTGACATCTGACTCGGGTTCCTCAACCGCTGCTGAGCCGGAGACGAGACTGCTGCAGAGCTGTGTGTGAAGACACAATCGGTGGAAGTTCCCGGACTGGGATCGCGTCCGGAGGGGTGAGCGAGCATATGCTCAGACCATATACTGTTTATTGTTGATGTGCCTACAGACTGCCGTGGCCCACCAGTTCATATTTGATACTCTCACTGGAGATCCATAGCAGAACTGAGTCAGAAGATCTTCGGTAAAGTGTTTGTTTCTATTACAATTTCCCCATTGGATTACAAATGTTGTTCTGTTATGTGCACCACCTTTAAAGACTTGCCGGTGAAGAAAACATCATCCCCTAGAGACTGAGTCTTAGTATCTGAGCCAGGCCTGGCCAGCTAGATAGTTCATTTAGTTGCTGCGCCACAGGGCGCCTAGTTAACGGTCGCCCACGCGGCGTGCCTTTACTGTTCTATTAATACATAGTGTGTTTATTGCTGCAGGGCTCTGCAACCAATTTCATGTAAACTGTTACCACTGTTGACCCTTTTACCACAATCTAAAGTAAATTAGATATCCCTTTATTATTGCCTTGGTGTCTGAGTTTGATCATAGAGCATAAGAAATATATTGTTACCCTAGACTAACTGTGCCAGAAGGGGGTCGAGTACCGTATTTTTCGCACCATAAGACGCACCTGACCATAAGACGCACCTAGAATTTAGAGGAGGAAAACAAGAAAAAAAATATTCTGAACCAAATGGTGTACTAAAATATTTTCCAGTGCCCATGAAATGCAGCCTGACCATTGCCATAGTAAATGCAGAGTGACCATTGTCATAGTAAACGTAGAGTGATCATGCCATCAGTGGTGGGACACCCTGGGAAGAGGAGAGAGGGGACGCCGTTGGAAGAGGAGAGAGGGGACGCCGTTGGAAGAGGAGAGAGGGGACGCCGTTGAAAGAGGACAGAGGGGACGCTGTTGAAAGAGGACAGAGGGGATGCCGTGGGAAGAGGACAGAGGGGACGCCGTGGGAAGAGGACAGAGGGGACGCCGTGAGAAGAGGACAGAGGGGACGCCGTGGGAAGAGGACAGAGGGGACATTGTGGCAGTCAATAAGGCCTAGAGGATAGCAGGCTAGGCACTTCCTAATGGCTCAGTCCCTGGGAATAGTAATGGATAATGGCCAACAGGCCCTCTTACCAGACCCAGCGAAATCGCAACAGTGATCCCTCTGGCTGGACGTTCGCTCACTCTGGGTTGCCCGGGGTGACTCTAGTCAGTAGTGTAGCATGTCTGTATCCTGGAAGCGGCTCGGTCTTTCTCCCTCTCTGGTGGTGCGGGTACAGAGGTTACAGTGTGGCTCCCTCTCTGGCGGTGTGGGTACAGCGTGGCTCTCTGGCGGTGTGCGGGTACAGTGTGGCTCTCTGGCGGTGCGGGTACAGTGTGGCTCCCTGGTGGTGCGGGGTACAGCGTGGCTCTCTGGCGGTGTGCGGGTACAGTGTGGCTCTCTGGCGGTGCGGGTACAGCGTGGCTCCCTGGTGGTGCAGGGTACAGCGTGGCTCTCTGGCGGTGTGCGGGTACAGTGTGGCTCTCTGGCGGTGTGCGGGTACAGCGTGGCTCTCTGGCGGTGTGCGGGTACAGCGTGGCTCCCTGGTGGTGCGGGGTACAGCATGGCTCCCTGGTGGTGCGGGGTACAGCATGGCTCCCTGGTGGTGCGGGGTACAGCGTGGCTCTCTGGTGGTGTGGGGTACAGCGTGGCTCTGGTGGTGCGGGGTACAGCGTGTCCCCCAGCAGAGTATACTCTTTTGCTCCTCTTCTAACACCCCCTCCAGCAGAGTGTTTGCATGCTGGAGGAACTGGTGCCAGAACTCTGCCGTGACTTCATTTCCCATGATGCCCCCAGTGTCTTCTGATTGGCCCTCTGTTGTGGCCAATCATGGGGAGGGAAACAGTGGGCAGTAAGCTGGGTGGCGGCCAGCAAATCCAATTAGAGCCGCTCTCTCTTTCTTTTCTCCCTTCGGGTTACAGAAAGGGAAGGGGGGCGGCGGGGGAGATATACAGACAGCCCGCAGCTCTCCTCTCCCTGTCACAGCGCCGCTGCTCTATTTGCCAGAGAACTTGGCAGCGGCGCTGTGACAGGGAGAGGAGAGCTGCGGGCTGTCTGTAAATCTCCCCTGCCGCCCCCCTTCCCTTTCTGTAACCCGAAGGGAGAAAAGAAAGAGAGAGCGCCTCTAATTGGATTCAAATGCGAGCAATGTGTAAGGGGCGGTGCCAGCGGCGGCGGGGGGCGGAGCCAGTGGCAGTGGTCAGGGGATTCCAGCGGCTACGGGAGCAATGAGAGCGGATGGCAGGGGCGGTGCCAGCGACGGGGGCGGGGCCTGTCATGTATTCGGACTATAAGACGCAGGGACATTTTCCCCCATATTTCTGGGGGAAAAAAGTGCGTCTTATAGTCCGAAAAATACGGTAAATTGCAGAGGGTTGGCGGAGCTGTCTTCAGGGCCCAAACTAATCTGCGGCCCTCTTAACTGAAGGTATCGCTACAACCCTATGGAAGGAAGTGAAGGAGCAAAAGTCTGGCCGGCAGGCACTTTGCTGGGAAAGTACATACAAAATAACCCTTGCAACACAAACTCTTTACAGCTATAATAGATTCATATAAACATTTTTGGTATTTTGCAGTGTTAAAATTAAAAGATAGCACATAAAAAGGAGAACGTTTTCAAGCTGCGTCCTACTGGCAGTTTTAAACCAGCTTTTAATATAATCTGATAAAGGTGCATGAACTTTAAAATTCTTTAGTTTATGCTACATAATTTGAAAATGACACTATATATTTATATATATATATATATATATATATATATATATATATATATATACTGACATTGTGTCAACTTGCAATTGATAGAGTTTACCAACTGAAAATATTTGCTACCAAAGTGAAAAAGTTCAAAGGGTTTGCGCCTAACTTCAGGCCTTTTTTAATTTCAGACCGAGTGGGTAAAACCTCTGTCAAGTTTAAAGGGGTTGTAAACCCTCACCATGTTTCACCTTAATGCACTCTATGCATTAATGTAAAAAAACCTTTTTTACTGCAGCAGCCCCCCCGAGCCCCTCTAATACTTACCCGAGCAGCGACGGGAATAAGCACACCAGCTCCGGACAGTGTCTCGTGTCCTGAATGGATAGATTGATAGCAGCACAAGCCATTGGCTCCCGCTGCTCTCATTCAAATCCAATGACGTGGGCACCTGGGGGGGGCGGAGCCGAGTCCTGCTGTCTGTGTCAACAAATGCAGCAGTAGGACATAGGATTGCACCCGCACCAATATGATATGTTGCCATATAACTTTACCCACTTGATATAAATGACTATTGTAGGCCATCACTAGCATTGACCCCTGAGGTAGAACAAGCACAAGATTCACTTTAAAAATAAAGAAATATTAAAAAGAAAACACCAGAAAAGACAAAATAGTAGGGAAAATGGTAGGGAAAAAAAAAGGGATTTTTATAACAGCTTACCTGTAAAATCCTTTTCTTGGAGTACATCACGGGACACAGAGCGACTTAGTCATTACTAATGGGTTATATAGATTACCTTCAGGTGCTGGCACTGGCCACTTCCAAACCGGAAGTACCCTCCCCTATATAAGCCCCTCCCATCCGGGAGCACCTCAGTTTTGTAGCAAAGCAATAAGTGTCCCAAAAAGAGGGGTGGGAGCTCTGTGTCCCGTGATGTACTCCAAGAAAAGGATTTTACAGGTAAGCTGTTATAAAAATCCCTTTTTCTTTTTCGTACATCACGGGACACAGAGCGACTTAGTCATTACTAATGGGACGTCCCAAAGCAATGCCAAATGAGGGGAGGGATACATAAGCTGGGCGCCATCAGGCATGAGGATCTTTTGCGGCCTGCAACACACTGCGCCCAAAGGCGACATCCTCCTGACTTCTAACGTCTACCTGGTAGAATCTAGTAAACGTGTGTACCGAAGACCATGTTGCGGCCTTACATACTTGAGCCAGGGAGGCCTGGTGATGCACTGCCCATGAAGTTCCAACTGCTCTTGTGGAGTGCGCCCTAACTTTGAACGGAGGCGGTCTCTTTCTCAAGCCATAGGCTTGTATTATGACCTGTCGAATCCACTTGGCTAAAGTAGATTTTGATGCTGCCTGACCCTTTCTAGGGCCTTCCGGCAGAATAAACAAAGTATCCGTTCTGCGAGTCTGAGCAGTGGCTTTTAGATAAGCTTTAACTGCTCTTACTACATCCAAAGAATGTAATAACTTTTCCTCTACCGAGCTAGGTTTGGGGAAAAAAGAAGGAAGAACCACATCTTGGTTCAAATGAAACCTCGATACCACCTTGGGAAGAAAGGCTGGATGAGGACGTAATACTACTCTGTCCTTATGGACAACCAGATATGGCTCCCTACAGGACAAGGCGGCTAATTCCGATACTCTTTTAGCCAAACAAATGGCTACTAAGAAAATCAATTTCCTGGTGAGAAGAACCAAGGAAATGTGTTGCAATGGTTCAAACGGTTGTTTCTGTAGAACCGACAGAACCAGGTTTAAGTCCCATGGACATATGGGAATACTAACCGGAGGGCTAATACGCATCACTCCTTGTATGAAAGCTTTGACTAGTGAATGCGAAGCCAAGGGCCTTTGAAAAAATATTGACAAGGCCGAAATCTGACCCTTGATAGTACTCAAGGCCAGTTTCCTATCTACAGCCCACTGTAGGAAGTCCAAAATCCTACCTATCACGTACTTACGTGGATGCCATTTCTTGGCCTCACACCACGTAATGTACGCCTTCCAGATCCTATAATAGATCTGCCTGGATACCGGCTTCCTGGCATTGATCATGGTAGATACCACAGAATTAGAGAGCCCTCTCTTTTTCAGAATGTGGGCTTCAATAGCCAGGCCGTCAAACCTAGGGCTGGTAAGGAAGGGTGGTATATCGGTCCTTGCGACAGCAGGTCCGGACGATGTGGGAGGGTCCAAGGACTCCTCACTGACATTTTTACAATCTCCGCGTACCATGCCCTTCGGGGCCACGCTGGAGCCACCAGAATCACTGGTTTCTTTTCTACCCTGATTCTGCGGAGTAATCGCGGTAACAATTGTGGCGGTGGGAATGCATATATCAGCTTGAACTGATCCCAAGGGAACACTAGGGCATCCGAGCCGCAAGCTAGGGGATCCCTTGTGCGAGACACAAATCTGTCCACCTTTGCGTTGAATCTGGATGCTAGCAGATCTACATCCAGTGTTCCCCACCGCTGGCATATTGCCTGGAAAACCTCGGGGTGAAGAGACCATTCCCCCGGGCATAATTGTTGGCGACTTAAAAAGTCCGCTCTCCAATTTTCCACTCCTGGGATGAAAACCGCGGATATGGCTGGGACATATTTTTCTGCCCACTCCAGGATGCAATTTGCTTCCCTCTGGGCTGCACGACTCCTGGTGCCACCCTGGTGATTGATATATGCCACTGCTGTGGCATTGTCTGATTGAATTCTGACAGGGGACCCTTGGAGTTTGGATGTCCATGCTACTAGGGCATACCGGGCTGCTCGTATCTCTAAGAGATTGATGGGCAGGGCCTTTTCTGCTTCTGACCACTTGCCCTGGAGAGACCATTGCTCCAGTACTGCCCCCCAGCCTATGAGGCTGGCATCTGTAGTGACCACCTTCCAAGAAACCGGACTGAAGGGTTTTCCTTTTTCCAGATTCTGGGGCACCAACCACCAATGGAGGCTCTTGCGAACGGAAGGGGACAGGGACATTGGTAAGTCTAAAGCCTGAACTTTTTTTATTCCAGGCTGACAGTATGGCCCTTTGCAAATTCCTTGAATGGAATTGACCGTAGGGTACCGCTTCGAATGAAGCCACCATTTTTCCCAGCAGCCTCATGCACAGGCGTATGGATGGTTTTCTTTTTGTACCCATTAAGTGGGTCAAATCTTTTAAAGACGACACCTTCTCTGGAGGTAAGAAAATCTTTCTCTGATTTGAATCCAGCCTTAGCCCTAAGTATTCCAGACTTTTGACTGGTCTTAGAGCTGACTTGTCCCGGTTGATAATCCAACCGTGATATTCCAGATACTTGATTGTCTTGTGAATAGCTACTTCCAGCTTTTCCACTGAGTGGTCTATTAGTAGCAGGTCGTCTAGATATGCCATTATCGTTACACCTTGTGTTCTTAGATTGGCCAATAATGGGGCCAGAATTTTTGTGAACACTTGTGGTGCTGTGGCCAGACCGAAAGGTAAGGCTCTGAACTGAAAATGGCGCCCTTCTACTGCAAAGCGTAGAAATTTCTGGTGGGCCGGAAAGATGGGAATATGCAGATAAGCATCCCTTATGTCGATCGAGGCTAACCATTCCTGCCCTTGTAGGGCGGTGGCCACCGATCGGATCGACTCCATCCGAAAAGTCCTGATATTTAGGAACTTGTTTAGCCCTTTTAGATTTAATATGGGCCTCACGTCTCCATTTGGTTTGGGGACTGTGAAAAGGTTCGAGTAAAACCCGAATCCGCTTTCTTCCAGGGGAACCTTCATGATTACACCTTGGAGCAATAGTTGTTCTAGTGCCAGAAGGAGGGATCCTCTCTTCTGGGGATCTCTTGGCACGTTTGACCTCATAAATTGGGCAGGAGGAGTGCCTTTTAACTCCAGCTTGTATCCCAGACTTACTGCGGAGAGCACCCATCTGTCTCTGATGGTGTCCCGCCAGGTCTCTGTGAACAACTGAAGCCTTCCCCCCACCCGATTGAGTGGGGGCAACGCTTCATGACTTGGGGGGAGGTTTTGTACCTCTCTTGATCCAGGGCTTCTTGTTACCCTGTGATTGTCCCTGATTTCTGCCCCCTGAATTTGACCGCGGAGGCCGTCGGAACTGCTTCACAGCCGATGTGCCCGGGACTGGAGAAGTAGGCCTCTTAAAAGAAGGACTTCTACTCTTGTTCTTAACCGGTAAGAGTGAACTTTTACCGGCAGAAATTTTCTGGATATATTTGTCCAGATCTTCTCCAAATAAGCGTTCTCCATGAAATGGGAAGCTAGCCAGCAGTTTCTTACAGGGAGCTTCAGCAGACAAGTTTTTGAGCCACAGAAGCCTACGCATATGTACTATAGACAGCGTAAAGCGGGAGGCCTGTTGGATTGTATCCTTTATGGCGTCCACCGCAAAACACAAGGCTCTAGGCAGGTCAGCTAGGGCAAGAGCCTGCTGATCTGGTAAGTCCCTTAAGACTTGTTTCAACTGATCTTTCACTGCTTGGCAGACTCCAATCGCTGCTACCGCAGGTTGTGTCACCATGCTTGCTGTAGAGAAAGCAGATTTTAGTAAAGATTCCAATTTTTTATCTATTGGGTCTTTGAACATTGGAACATTATCTACTGGACATGTCAGTGATTTGTTCACAGAAGAGATGGCTGCGTCCACTGTAGGGACCCTCCATTTTTTTATGAACTTATCCTCCATGGGATAGATCACCGGAAATCTCTTGGGGGGAGCAAATATTTTATCAGGATGCTCCCAATCCTGGTAAATAAGCCCTTCTAATAAAGGGTGGATTGGGAAGGAACAGACAGCCTGGGGAGCTTTTAGCGACCCCAGCGAGGAAACCGTAGTGGATGGTGGTTCCGCCAGAGGCATTTTAAATGCTGATCGGACCATGTTAGTCAGAGACTGAACCCATAATCTTTCAGCCTGAGATGCTGAGAAAGGTTCTTCCACTGTTGATTCCTCCATAACTGAATCAACCTCATCCTGATCCCCTTCAGGTAGGTCGATTCCTTGTGTGGGGCTGTTCCTCCACTAACAGGCACTCTGAAGGAGGAGACGGAGATCGGACGCGCTTTCCCTGTGACAGGGAAGCAGCGATCAATGCTGTTAATCTCTCTTCCAATCCTCCCAGTTATATATACAGGAGCAGGTGGACTGGGGACAGCCGCAGCACCAGGCACTCCTGCGGGGTTTCTACGGCTACTGACCTCTGAATTCTCAGGGGAGATTGGTGCAGTACAAGCATGCCCAATATCCTCAGAGCCCGATGGAGACCCCTTTGGCTTCCTGGAAGACCTATTTCCGGAGCGTCTGGACGACATATCCTTTAAGCACAAAGCTGAGGTATTCCCGTCGTCATACACCAATTTTGCTGGTAATAGTCTAACACAGTTGCTGCTATATACCAGCTGGTGTCCACTAAAGTGCCTTTCTATGGGGATGCCTGCATCAACCGCCTCTGTGTGCCACTGTTTGTTGCTAGCTCTGTTTGCATCCAGCTGACACTTGTACTGTGTCTTTATACAAGCTGGGACGCCTGCACATGCGCAGAAGCACCGTGGCGCGCATCGAGCGTCATCCACCCGCCCCGCCCCTTTTTTTTCATAGGAGGCGCGTGCACGCGCCGCGCGCGCGCGCCCGTGCGCCATTGGCGCCCTTTTCGAAATCAAACAGGGACTAGGAGCCAGGGCCCTTTTTGCCGGAGGGCCTGTGCGGTGGATGAGCGCAGCAACAGGGCAGAGGAAGTGGATTCCCACAGAGAAACTTACCAACTGCCTGGATCTTTTGACTTGAGAAAACCAAAGATCCACATGACAAGAAAAATGGACTACAGCGGCCTCTAGTGGTTTAACACAGGTACCGCGGTCCTCTTTTTTTTTTTTTCTTGACTACTATTAAAATTTTACATTTTCAGTAGTTACAGGCATACACAGATATTAGCGGGAATACCGTTAGGTAACAGACAGAAAGACAAATTAGGCTTGGGGGTCCCCCAATAGAACCAAGTTCCTGGGGGCCCCCACTTACCTGATCCCCGCCGCAGGACTTTGTTTGGTCCACAGAAGCCCAAACTTCACCTATCACGGCAGGCATTGTAATTAAACCTTCAGGGACCGGGTTCCCAAGGATTCCACTCCCCTGGACCTGTATAGCACCCTGCACAGACAACATCTTGGTCGTGGGTATGACCAGAGCTCTGGATCCCAGGGTCCAGCCCTCCTAAGAGAGGCATTACAGGCAAAACCTTGCTCTTCTGCTGCAAGGCCCGGGTACCGACCGTTTAGCTATGAAGCTTTTTTGGTGGGATCCGGAACAGCTTACTAAGGCCCAAAAGAACCTGTACGCAAGCCCAGTGAAAACACATGTTACTCTTTGGCCAACACCTTAGACACTGGCAAAAAACTGAGGTGCTCCCGGATGGGAGGGGCTTATATAGGGGAGGGTACTTCCGGTTTGGAAGTGGCCAGTGCCAGCACCTGAAGGTAATCTATATAACCCATTAGTAATGACTAAGTCGCTCTGTGTCCCGTGATGTACGAAAAAGAAATTGCCTACAGGTTATTAACAGAGAAAATTTTATACAGAAAAACATCATACTGTCTGGAACAATGTGCTTGAAAAGCTAAAGTGCTGTTATGGACAGTTTATTGAACTCTCTTAGGTCTGTGCAAATGCTCCAGACTAATTAAGCATAATTACACTGCGTGTGATACATCTTTCCAATCCCACATATAAACCTTTTAATATAAAAGAATGCTCTGGTGAACATTAAGGTAAGTACTGGTTAGGTCAATTAGGGAGATAGAGAAAGGAAGTCAATATTAAGTTAAATGGAATCTGTTTAAACATAAACATGGGAAGTGTCATTGCTGACTTATTTTTAAAGGGTCAGTAGGGACAAAGCTCTTAGTTCTGCACTCGTGGGACGCATATTCAGTTGACAGCAGGCTAAAGTCTGCTTTCGGCTGATGTCACTTAGCGGGTCCAGGATCTTGAGGGATTCTGACTTTAATGTAGGGACCCACCTAAATGCCTAGGATCAACATGACCCCCTGCCCTCTCCACAGTTCAGCACTCCAGTGATCACCAGACGGGCAGAGAAGAGCCGGTGACTGACTACTGTCACCGGCTCTCTGTTCAGAGAAGACCGAGAACTGAGTGATCAGCGATCTTTGATCGCTCAGTTCTTGGTCTTAGAGCTGGTGTCCACCTAGATGAGTATGTATGTTTTTTTTTAATCCCACACCTCTATTTTAAAGTAAAGGCTTCAGTTGCTGACCCTGATTTTGCTACCTTCAATGCTATGCAATGGTATTCAATATATACAGACAGAGATAGAGAGTGTATTGTTAGAGAGAGAGAATATATTCTCAGACCAACTAATTAAAATTGACCTGTTGTAATATATAATTCCTTACATGCCACAATATACAAGAAAAAAAGATACTTTTTACCATTAAAAACTGTTTTTGAGCTCCAGTCAAGTTATTGTGCCTAGGCTGAGAAGTGCAGTCTGGAAGAATGATGTCAGACAGAAAAGTTTCCTCAGTTTCTGTTTCCCCAGTGATTACGCTATCTGTAACATTTTATTTTTGTGGCAGCACACAAAGCAGAAGACAGCCACAGGGGCTGATCTGTGTAGGACATGTACACACAGTCCAGAACATAATAAAAGCTACTGCACAGGCACCAATGTTTACAAGATTACATTATCTAGAAAAATTATTTTAGTCCAGTAAGTAGATGCTCA
This sequence comes from Rana muscosa, assembly GCA_029206835.1. Lineage (NCBI taxonomy): Eukaryota > Metazoa > Chordata > Amphibia > Anura > Ranidae > Rana > Rana muscosa. The sequence continues at coordinate 19,883,396 of JARGYO010005626.1, forward strand.
TCCTGGATTAACAAAGCAGGTGCCAGCCTTCTAGGGAGGAAGAGAGATGATTATCTTGAGGAGTACTGTGATTTCTATAATATGTAGTAAATACCTGTTAAGGCTGCATGTACTCATTACTTAAAGCTGAGTTCCGCCTGAAAAAAAATTAAAAGTCAACAGCTACAAATACTGCAGCTGCTGACTTTTAAAATCAGGACACTTACCTGTCCAGGGCGCCCGTGATGTCCTCACCCGAAGCCGACCCATCCCTCGACTCCGGGTCGAGGCACTGGCATCTTCAGTAAGGGAATCAGGAAGTGAAGCCATGCGGCTTCACAGCCTGGTTCCCTATTGTGCATGCGCGAGTTGCGCTGCATGTTCTGAGTGTTCCCTGCTGTCTTCTGGAATCTGTGTGTCTCCCAGAAGACAGTGAGGGGGAACGGAGGAGGAGCCAGACATGGCATAGATCGCCGCATATACTGCAGCGATCTTTCGCTGGAAGTGGAAGCAAATATTGGATTACACAGATATCTGCTCCCTCCTTCCCTCTGAAAGGTGCCAAATGTGACACCGGAGGGGGAGGAACCGGATCAGCGGAAGTTCCATTTCTGGGTGGAACTCCGCTTTAAGCTGGCCATACACGTATCCATTTTTTCAGTTCAGTCTTTGGGCTAAACAGCACGGATGGACAGAAGTTCCCAACGGTGGCTATTGTATTCTGAGAGGCGGCGCCATCTGATTGGAGGCAGGCATTGTTTGGCTAACAATTTTACACCCATCTCGTTGGACAAAAGTTGATTGAAAAATTAACTTTTTTGCAGTCCAGATGTTGCCAACAGGGCCACCGATAGAGCGAATGTTGGCCAATTTGTCAGGAATTATCCAAAATACGTGTGCAGTAACAGCTTTAGAGAAGATTGATGGGGGGTGTGACCTGGCAAAGCCAAATGGCAGACCTCCATCCCTGGTATAGGTTGCAGGAAAGGAGAGAAAAATGGGACTTTGAATGAGGCCCGCCATATCAAATAGAGTAAAGACATATATGTAAATATAAATAAATTCACCCTTTATTGAAATATAAGGTTCATATCACAACTCTTGAATAGGTATTGTAATAAATAGTAGTCACATGGCTTACACTTGATTTATAGTGCTCATAGCATGAAATAAAACCAATAAATTCACAAGATGACACAAACAATGAATTAGATACGTAAACATATATGCATAAAGGAAACAACTGTATCTTGGTATATGATAGCACTCGATGCAATTCATGGAGTTAAAGCCACTCATCAGGAGTGTAGTACACCAGTATACTGTAAAGTAATTTTAAAAATTAAAAATTAAAAAATTAAAAATAAATATTAAATTATAAAAGGAGTTATTTACCCAAAGGAATGGCTATTGACTTAAAACTCTGTCCCAAAACTGGGTCCAGCCTCTGCACGGGAACTTGTGGGGATCTGAGGTAAAGTGTCTCCCCTGGGGTTGAGGCGGGAGAACCTTCCAACAACCGAGGAAAGCAGCCAAAAGAAAGCCAGGTGACCACAGCACAATCCAGGGAAATACGTGTGCACATGACGTGCTTAGTATCCTACAAAAAGTGTTAAAAACGGTATATAAGTAATGTATGGAAATTAAGGTTATCTATGTGTTCCCTCAAGGGGACTACATGTGAAGTGGTGGTTTAATATGTAGGCACAAGATACTGTCCCATGAGTGCCCCCTCAGGGTGTAGAAACGTGATTTGTAAACCCCAAGTAGTTACCTGTGAATAGTTGAGAAACCAACTCATGTTTGATATGGCGTGGCTCATTCAAAGTCCCATTTTTCTCTCCTTTCCTGCAACCTATACCAGGGATGGAGGTCTGCCATTTGGCTTTGCCAGGTCACACCCCCCTTCAATTGCTCAACTAATTGGGTGGTAAACACCCGCTTTAGTGACCTGTCATGCCTAACATTTCCCATATTGAGTATCCTCACCTACTCATATTTTTATATTTAAATAATTTTTTGTTTTAGTCCTCATTTTAATTTAAGTTACTCCCTTTGGGCATTGTCTAGTATTTCTACTTTAACTACATTCCCATTTCCACCTATTTAGCCAAGCCCAGGGTTGTTGGGGATCGGATTGTGTTTGCTTCCGGGTTTGCGATGTGCGGCAGTCCTTTCCTCACCCTCTCCCATTGGTGAGGGCGGGGATTGACCTCCTGCGCATCGGCGTCATGCCCTGATGCATGTCCTTTGACGCTTCGATGTTGGGGACGCTCTTTTTCATCTCACGCTGCAGACGAGTTGGGCGTGGACCAGATCCCCACAAGTTCCCGTGCAGAGGCTGGACCCAGTTTTGGGACAGAGTTTCAAGTCAATAACCTGTCGCCATTCCTTTGGGTAAAAAACTCCCTTTTATAATTTAATATTTATTTTAATTTTTTCAATTTTTAATTTTTAATTTTTGATTCATTTACAGTATACAGGTGTACTACACTCCTGATGAGTGGCTGTAACGCCACGAAACACGTTGAGTACTATCATATACCAAGATACAGTTGTTTCCTTTAAGCATATATTTTTATGTATCTAATTCATTGTTTGTGTTATCATGTGAATTTATTGGTTGTATTTCATGCTATGAGCAGTATAAATCAAGTGTAAGTCATGTGACTACTATTTATTACAATACCTATTCAAGAGTTGTGGTATGAACCTTATATTTCAATAAACTGTGAATTTATTTATGTTTACATATATGTCTTTACTCTATTTGATACACTGTATGGCGGGCCTCATTCAAAGTCCCATTTTTCTCTCTTTTCCTGCAAGCTTTAGAGAAGATTAATTTAGCATAAAAAATATATCTGATGCTAGGTTTAATTTAATGTATTTTGTATATGTATTATTTGTAGAGCTTATAGAAATTAAGAAAATGTTCTATCCTATAATCAAACAGGTAAAGTTAGAAACATAATTTAAAGGGATACTAAAGGTTCATGTTTTTTCACCTTAATGCATCGTATGCATTAAGGTGAAAAAACATCCGACAGTCCCCCCCCAGCCCCCCCGTTTTACTTACCTGAGCCCGTTCACCTGATGTGCTCGCCCCCAACGTCCTCTTCGCCGCTCAGCCTGGCCGTTGATTGGCTAGAGTGGATGGATTGAAAACAGCGCAGCCATTGGCTCGCGCTGCTGTCAATCACGTCCAATGACGCAGCGCATCGGGGGCGGGGCCAAGTGATACAGTGAGTGGCTATAGCTGTATCACGGGAGTGCGCCCACAAGAACTAACCCTCATGCGAGAGAGCTTGCATGAAGGTGTTTAGTTCTTGCGGGCAGGAGCCAAGACAGCCGCCGAGGGACACCAGAAGACCAGTTTCGGGGCCACTCTGTGCAAAATGAGCTGTGGAGGTAAGTATAACATGTTTGTTATTTTTTTTTTTTTAAACATTTGCCTTTACAACCCCTTTATGAGTGTATTAACCTAACCCTTTCCTGATCTGCACACCCCTTCCATGTAAACTGAAGGGAGCACCTCTACAGTACAATATTTTATATGAATATATTTTTACACACTACCACTGCTAAATGGCAGTTCCCAGCTGGCTTAGTTGTGCTAGTGAGCAAACTTGTCCATGGAGATCCTGGGTGATATCATTGATCAATATGGTCATGACCATATTTGATCAATGACATCATCCAGAATTGTTGCCAGCCAGTTTGCTTTAAAATATGTAGAACAAAACTAGTGTGGAACTTTCATTTGCAATGGGATCGCCTTGTTCTTACATTGTCAACCCTTGTTCTGGCATGCAGCCTAGGTTGCTAGGAAAAGAGGAGCAGTGATTGTGCACCCTCCTCCTTAACCATACCACCCCACATGTCTTTGACATTTGAAGTACACCTTGCAATGAGGAACACAATACCTAACCCTCTTGCAAGGCACCTTTTGGTTGATTTACTAAAACTGGAGAGTGAAAAATCTGGTGCAGATGTGCAGGGTAGCCAATCAGCTTCTAACTCCAGCTCTATCAATTAACATTTGACAAAAAATCCTGGAAGCTGATTGGTTTCTACGCAGAGTTGCACCAGATTTTACACTCTCCAGTTTTAGTAGAATCAGCCCCCTTGTCCCCAAGTTGATGTGGATGAGGGCCTTATCCCCACATCCGAAGACCCAAGAGAATGTGGGGGTCTACCAATGTATTTGAATCTGGAAGCCCCTTTAGAATAAAGGATATATCCATCCACCTACAATAAAAGTAAGGGGTAAACAGTAACCTGTGTTGCTTATTCACAAACAAACTTGAAAAAAGTAAATAAAAAGAGAAAAGCCCCATAATGTAAATTCAACAATTGCATCATCCAGGGATCCAGTGTCAATCACAATAAATGATGCCTTAAGACCCACAGCCAGGATGATTCTGGCTTGCCTTGCAAATTACAGGTCCTCAGTGCTTTTGGAATATAAACAACAGTAGCAGGAACCCTGGGTGGTGTAATTTACCAAAAATAGTCATGATCATATTTTGTCAATGCAGGATCTTCCGTCACTTGCTTTGTTTACAAACAGAATTAAGTTGGCAGGGAATTGTCATTTAACAGTTGTATTTTTTTAATGCCACTTTTAAAGAAGTACATCAGACTGGTGCACAACTTCATGTGCAAGTTTGAGGCACCTACAAGCAAAATTTGTGCATTTTAATGTTTCCCTTTAAAGAGGTATTCAACTCAAAACCAACAATGTAATATATTGCAGCTTACCAATCATTAGATGTGGTAGCTGCATTTGTTTTTTTTTTAAAAACAACAGACTTACTGGCCAGATTACCATGTGAAAATAAAGGAAAGAAAGTCTAAAAAATAAATCTAATTTAGTCACCACATCTAAGAATGGGCAACCTGCAATATGAGAAATGTTTGCCTTTGGGTTTAATGCTGTTTTAAGCCACAATAACCAATTGCTCTCCAGGGCAATTTTGAAATTTATACACGTACATGTTAAAATCAGCATTTTTTGTAGGAAATTTACTTAGAACCCCCAAGCATGATATTTTTTTCTGTGAGCAAAGCCCCCGGAGAATAAAATGGTGGCTGTAGCAATTTTTATGTCACACAATATTTGCAACAAACTCAAATGTTCAGGAAAATTTACACTTTTTAATGCATACAAACACAATATAATACCCTTTTAAAGTATAAAAGATGATATTACATTGAGTAAATAGATACCAAACTTATCAAGATTTTAAATTGCACACACCTGTAAAATGGCAATACAACTATAGTACCTAAAATTGTCCATAGGTAATCATTTAAAAGCCTTTACAGGTTATCAGTTTAGAGTTTTTAATGAATGAGGGCATTAGAATTATTGCTCTCACTCTGACATGCATGTGTGGTGCATTTATTATTTACATATATGCGTCGGCCGCAAAGGTGCATTTGCATGTATGCCAAGGGGGCAAAGGCAGTTTTCATGTTTTTATTACTTTTCTGTATTTTTTTTTTATGTTTTTTTTTTTCATTGATCCCCTGATATCTCCTCTGCCCTCCGAAGCAACTAATCAAGAAAAGATTGTGATTGGTTAGCTGCTTCCTTGACTGGGAATGACAGCTCTGAAACCGGAAGTGATTACATCATTGTTGCTTCTGGGTTCATTCATCACAGAGGAGTTGGGGGAAAAGATGTTCCTCCATCTCATCTGTGGGCAGCCATCCCAACCAGTTACTGCAACTCAGGGCTTCCCAAAAGAATGGAAGAGCCCAGGAACCACTGTAGGCAGCAGCAAGAGGGGGGCTTTTGCAGTACCGCAAAAGTGATCACTTTTATGAGAAAGACAATTGCTGGCAGATATAAACAGTGCCAGGATCATGAAGCTGCTGACATGATCCTGGTATAACCACTTGCTTACAGGACATTTTAATACATACAATGGTCAGCAAGTGATGAAAATACCCTCTCCCAACTTTCCCACTCTGCAGGACTTAACCTTCTACCCCCTTCACCCCCCCCCCATTCTTCTCCTCTTTAGTCTATCTCTTTATCCTCTCTTTGTCGCTGACATTGGGCTTATGGCGGCCCTCTGTCCCCCACTTTTTATGGAGGCCCTGGGTCCAGGGCCCCCCTTCCTTTCTTTGCTGACATGTAGCAAACACCGCTAGGTATAAAACCCATTTTAGTCTTTTTCACTAACTACCCACCATGGCTGGGGGCATTTTGGTGATCTAAACGCATTTCATCCCTTGATGCAAACGAATGCACCTGCAAAATGGACTCTCCTTGTAGGCCCTTGGACCTGGGAGACATATGTGGACCTTTGGTTTGTTTCCCTAGGTTGCTCAGTGGACATTTATTACCTATAAAATGTATTTGTTCATGTTCTCTCAGCTTATGCCTTTTCATTATAGTTTATATGTGATACCCCTGCTATACCCCTGCATGGGTGAATGGTTGTCATGCTCATTACAATAAAAATGATTGTACCAGAAAAGACCCTCTCCACATGGAATGGTATTTTTTTTTTCATTGGTTCATGGTTCCAGCTACCCATGTCCTTTTAAAGCAACAAGACCTCTATGGGGTTTGGTACAATGTTCAATTTTACCAGATTTTTTTTCTGGATTCACCATAGCTCTTGAGAACCAAACTTTGCCCAGTTGCCCAGTTGCCGCAGTAATCACGCATCTAATGGCAAACATCCAAGTAAATAATTTGAAATAGCTTTTTTAATAAATCCAGTTGGTCATAATTATTATCACCATCATCATTATTGTCATCATAATCATATACTATATGAGAGTCATTGTGCCAGTAGATGCCATTAGGATAATTTGGGTAAATTCTCCTGATTCAGTCTCATCTAGGTTTTCCTTCCTGCACTGCATCCTGTTATCATTAAGAACCACATGTTCAGCACATATGTATGCAGTCATAAATGCAGAACATATAATACATATAATAATAATAGGTCAACCATTTCTGTACCTTGTTCTACCCAGTATTCTGTTAACCACATTCTGATGTATGAGTAGAAGGTCCTGGTTAGAACTATTCTGATGAGGTATTGAAATAAAGTAGATGCAGTCACAGTGTATGATAAATGGCATACACGATCATGGCAGTGCACTATAAAAGTCTGTGTAAAGCCATAAAACAGCACTTGTCATCAACATCTGGGTTTGAGAAAGAAACACAGTTTTCTACAAAGTCTGAAATACAGTGGATTGATTGAACAACTGGTCACGATTGCATTTAGTATGATTAGCGATTACTAAATAATCTAGTACCTATGGAAACTAAGAGCCTGTCATGAAAAAAGAGCACACACTGTCATGTAAATGTGTGCCTAATTGGTGCTGATTACCATCACCATGGATAGCTAGCAGTTCTGTTCCAAATAACACAAGAGGTTACAAGTGCCTTTGACATAGAGATCAAGCACTTCATTCTGAGCAACAGCCAGCACTGTCTCATTCAACCAGGAAAGGGTCAATGATACGTGACAACAAGTGTTGTATGTGCCTTCAGCTGTACAAGTCTATACAATGCACATATTTAATGCACGCTATATGTCCAAAGTCTATTAAACATATGGATCATTTGGATGAACTACTTTGGATATGAAAACAATTTGACTACATCGATCCCTTACGTATTACTTTGTTGTTTGGACTAACAAATAGAAGAACAGATACATGTGATAATACAACTGATTACTAATTACACACTAAGTATTTACATATTAAATAAAATCACACTATGATGAAATTGAATCAGAGTTGTGATTTGTGGATGCGGTACCCTTATGTTGACATATGAAATATTCTTTTATACACATAATTTCACATATATGAATTACTTTCATTTGCTTGCATACTAAAAAGTTATTTCAATGACAGTTCTAAGTAAAAGCTATGGAATTGGCATTAAACAAGTTACTTATACGTTCCTTGATTTAAAAAAGGTAACATAATATTAATTAACAAAAAATAGCTTACTTACCACCTACCCTATATAAGTGCTAACATTGTAAAGAAGCATAGCTCTGACTTCTCTCCATAAACCGTTCTGCAATAGTAAATTCTTAGTTTGAATCTCAGTATATGTTGCAATTGTAAGCTGAATCTTTGCAGCTAAGAAATAAGTCTAGCAAGTGATAGAGGATAGTTACCTGTTCCAGACACCTTGGATGATGTGCAGCTGGACCCTGTCTGAGATGTCCTTGTCACTGATCCTCTTCCTGCCCCCTGCAGAGATTTTTATTCAGTTGAGCTCTGCAGCTGTATGTCACTTCCTTATGTTGATCCTCGTTGTTCCAATTTTACAAGTATTTTTGGATGTAAAAAGAAAAGACTTAATCTTTTTTTTTCATTTCTTACTTCCCTATTCTAGTCTTTCTCTCACTATCAGCTTCTCGCTTTTCTTTTTCCCTTCGCTAACCTCACGATAACACTTCTTTTCTGTGCTTGTGGCTCCGAGCCCCTCCCCTCCACTTGCTCTCCCTCTCTCTCTCCCCCTCTTTCCAGGTCCCTGCATTAAGCAGCACTCTGGTCTGGCTCAGCCTCTGAAGCCTGGATGCATGAGAAGCAATAGCACTATGACATCTGCCTGCCAAGTGTAGGAAAAGCCAACAGGCAGATCTGTGCATGGAATCCACCCGGGAGCAAATCTCTCATGTTAATATGTTTCTCTTATATGTAACAGTTATACGTGGTAGTATATACAAGTATAAGTTGTAGGATTAAGTGGTAGGATTTATAAGAAGAGACATACCAGTGGTGTGTATGAAATCAACCTGCATCTTTAAAATGTTCTATAAAAAGGCCTAAAAAAAGCTAAAAGTGCTTCTGCATCAATATAAAAAATATAGTATATTGTGTTATCAATAAAACATACAAAAATAATGCACATAGTACATAGCATTTATAGATATAGCATTCATCAACACAAACATGTATGTATACACACGCACACACACATGCACTCATATATTGTAACCTGCTATACGTGCTCTTGCTTAGTCTTGACTATAATATAAAATAAAAACCATATTGTATAAAAGAGGCCCTTGGACTAGGTATATTGTTACCTGTTGCTATAGCAGCATGGTGAATTACTGTAAAAAATCAAGAACAGTATTTCTCCTCCAACAGACAATGTGGCTAACTGAATGGCAATATCAAGTTGTCAGAACATGGAGAAACCAGAATGCTAAACATGTATCAGTTTAGAGAGGTTGAGATGAAGGAAAGTACAAAAAAACAATTTATATTATTGAACATCAAATGAGACCTTGTTTGAGTGTTGGAATAAGTTAAATTATACTTAAACTCTTGGAAAAAAATGTAATAAAGCGCTCCGCAAACTGCTGTCGCTATATAAATCCTGTATTATTATTATAATAATAATAATAATAATATATTGTAGCTTGCCAGTTTTTAAATGTGGTTGCTGCATTAGTTTTATTTACTTTTTTTATTTTTATTTTTTGGGGGGGGGAGTAAATACATTTCGGATTTATTCAAAACATGTTTTTCAGTCTGCATTGGGTAACATTGTTTAACATGGCCCAATGCAATAACAATTTACCACTTCCCTACTCGCCCATAGTCATATGACGTCCGCAGGAGGGATCTCCCATACTGGGCGGGTGTCACATGACGTCGTGGGCTTCCCGGCCGTCTAGGGGGCGCGCGCTGTGTCACTTGGGAGCAGGTGCGTGTGCCCGGTGGCCACGATGTCTGCCGGGCACCCGCAATTACTGGTAATAGAGCCAGGGACGTGGATCTGTGTAAACACACAGATCCACGTCCTGTCAGGTGAGAGGAGACCGATGGTGTGTTCCCAGTACAGAGGAACACCGATCAGTCTCCTTTCCTTGTGAGTCCCCTCCCCCTACAGTTATAATCACTCCCTAGGTAACACATTTAACCCCTTGATCGCCCCCTAGTGTTAACCCCTTTCGTGCCAGTGACATTTATACAGTAATCAGTGAATTTTTATAGCACTGATTGCTGTATAAATGTGAATGGTCCCAAAATAGTGTCAAAAGTGTCCGATATGTCCGCCGCAATGTCACAGTCATGATAAAAATCGCAGATCGCCGCTATTACTATTAAAAAAATAATAATAATAAAAATGTCATAAATCTATCCCCTATTTTGTAGACGCTATAACTTTTGCGTAAACCAATCAATATACGCTTATTGCGTTTTTTTTTTACCAAAAATATGTAGAAGAATATATATCGGCCTAAACTGAGGAAAAAATTTGTTAAAAAAAAAAAAAAATGGGATATTTATTTTAGCAAAAAGTAAACAAAATATTGTTTTTTTTTTCAAACTTATCACTCTTCTTTTGTTTATAGAACAAAAAATAAGAACCGCAGATGTGATCAAATATCAAATTTCATTTGGGTACAGTGTTGCATGACTGAGCAATTGTCATTCAAAGTGCGACAGCGCAGAAAACTAAAAATTGGCCTGGGCAGGAAGGGGGTGAAAATGCCCTGTATTAAAGTGGTATAAACTTCATTTTTTTTCAAAGTGCTCAGTTCACATCAACATGGGTATGCACTGGGTTCCAAAAGATAATGCTACATTTAAACTCTGCACATTATATGTCACTATGGGGGTTATTTACTAACGGCAAAGTTAGTCACTGTAGATCTGAGGGGAACATGCAAGGAAAAAAAAAACCATAATTTTTGCTTGTACATGATTGGATGATAAAAATCAGCAGAGCTTCCCCTAATTTTGATCTTCCCCTCAGATCTATAGCGACTGCATTTCCAAGTGCACTTGCAGTGCAAAGTGGATTTGCCTTTAGTAAATCAACCCCTATGTGCTGTAAGGCAAGTACAAAATAAAGTATCTTGGCTCCTGCTGTGAAAAAAAAAAAGATACACAGCAATGCAGTGCATAAAAAAAAGCATGTCAATGCAAATGAGTAAATAAACCATGTGTTAAGGCATTAGCTTGAACCTGTGATAACTACTAGTATATGTACAAAGCAATCATAAAAGGAATTGGTTTGACGTTTTATGATTGCATTGGTAATTGTACTAGTACATACTAGTTATCACAGGTTCAAGCCAGTGCCTCAACACAGTTTATTTAAAATTTTTGGGGTAGCACCAAAAAGATGTCAGCAGCTTATTAATAGTAGTATTTAAATCTGGGGAGTGCCATTTTTTATATACTACAACGCAAATGTGTGTTTAATGTGCATCAGTGCATGCTAAATGCAATGCCTGTATTATTTCTCCAGTTTTAGTACAAAAAATAACATGGTATTCCTGCCAAAAGTCGTTTGTCCTTGTTACATTATGCCTACTGAGTTGAAATCCCAAACTATAATTAACTTTAGCAGCTCTCTTTTGTGAACTACAAACTTTACGGCTTCATGTACACGGGACGTTGTTCAACCTCTCCTGAACGATTTAACTTGACAGCTAGAAACCAGTGTCTAAAAACGGGTGTTTAGCCACGTTTAAATGCCGTATTTAGCCCTTGTTTGTGTCTAGAAGCATTTAAAAAAAAAATGTTTTTTTTTGTTAAAATAAAAAACGTCTGTAAACGAAACGCTGCTGAACGCGAGTTGCCGCATTTATCCGCGTTTAGCTGCGTTTGGCTCTTCAACTGCCTCTAAACACAGCTTCTGAACGCATTTTTTGGGGTTAAAAAAAAGCCTCTAAACACAACTGCCTAGAAACAACTATAAACGACCCTGTGTACATGTACTGATAAGATAACATAGAGGAGAGTTCAGGAGCAGTTGAAAGAAATGCCCAACTTCTCCTAAATGTCAGTTTACCAACAGCAGTGTACATAAGGCCTACTTCTTGTAATGGAAATGAGTGGAGGGGTGTTTATAGTCCAAATCAGGAATGTGGCATAGGGTGACAGTGCTGCACCGTCATGAGTCCAGTATAGTGAGTTAGCTCTGTCACTAGGATAGATAGGAACAATAGGAGGAGGAAGGAACTCAGGAAGAGGGAAAAACAAAACATCAGGCGACAATCAGAGAGGAGATCGCACTGTCACCAGGAGTCAGAGAAAACACCGCTAGATAGCTCCATGCCGTCCATAACTACTAAGGAAGATATGAAAATTATCAACTTCTCAGAGTTTAAATTGGATAAAATACATTTGGTGCTATTGAGAAGAGGTCTCTCTTTCTCCCCCTCAGCTGGAATGGACCAGTTTGAGATCTATAAAGACCTCAACCTGTTCTTGAGAAAGGTTTATTTTAGATCCTGTGAGGGTGCGACTTTGTGCGACCTTCAAGAGTGTTGGTTTACGCCAGATTTAGTAAAGAAAGACACGCTGATGGAACAGCTGTGTCTTGGGCTATTTAGTTCAGAGGTGATTATGGATCAGGGTTCCACCCAACAGAGAGGAAGTCTGTGTGCATGGGAGTCAGGTGGACTCTCATCCTCTGAAGTGGAGTCAGACGTGATTATGGATCAGGGCTCCATCCAACAGAGAGGAAGTCTGTGTGCATGGGAGTCAGGTGGACTCTCATCCTCTGAGTGGAGTCAAAGGCGGTGCATGTCTGCAGGAGGCAGACATCATTAGTGATACATCAACAAAGGTGCTGACCAGGGGTAAGCAAGGAGAAAGCTTAAACTCTTGGAAACTGTTTGGGTCTGAGGAGCAGACCCAAGGTTAAAGGCCTGGATAGCAAGAAGGTAAAGCTACAAGGCTAAACTGTTAAGTATGCAAGAGACAAGAATGGTGGAACCCCCCTGTGAATACTACAGATGTACTTGCGAACTTTTGTGCTTTTAAATAAACATGGGCTACCATGCCCTTAAACAGAGTTCCTGACTGGCTTTCATCACTGAAAAAACGAATCTACTACGAGAGCTAACAACCCCTAATCCTACAATCCCTATACACTGTTAAAACTCCTGAGGACAGTGCTACAACTACAATTAACACTGATGACGCGCTGGCCCTCAACCAGCTTGAGTCGCTATTGGAGGAAGGTGGCATCTCCTCCAGTGATGAGCAGACCGACGGCTTGTGGGGTTGGAGAAGGGATGCAGGTCTGAGGATTAAATCAATCAGTATGCCCCAGTTCAGGAAAAACAAAAGACTCGGCATATTCTTAGATTTAGTTCAGGAGGATGTAGAAAAGATAGACAACAAACCCATGCCACGGGAAGTCTGTCTCCTGATGAACGTAGGGCCCTTAAGGAACTCAGAGACGCCGACAAAATTATAATCAAACCCAGTGACAAGGGCGGCAATGTAGTGCTCCTCTCGGTGGATATGTACGAAAGGTAGGTAAGATGCCTACTTTCCGACCAATCCACATATAGGAAACTTGATAACAATCCTTTCAGAGATTTAGTTGAGCTCATTAATGACAAACTTTCCCTGGCGTTTGAGGCGGTACTCCTAATGAAAAAGGAATTGGATTATCTCAAAGTCGATGATTTAAATTTCCCTACACTTTACATAATCCCCAAAATTCATAAACACAGGGAGAGCCCCCCGGGAAGACCAATTGTATCTGCCATCAGAGGTCCCCTAGAGAGGGTTGGCAAATTTGTAGACTGTTTAATCAAAGAATTGGTCAAATCATTGCCATCCTATGTTCGGGATACTGGGGACGTATTTAACAAAATCCTTGACTTGGCCCTCCCGGAGGGGGCTCTCCTTGTAGGGATCAATGCAGAATCTCTATATACGTCGATCCCACATGAATGGGGAATTCTGGCAGTGCATCATTTTCTAGATCAGCAGTTCCCAAACATGGGGGCGCAGAACTGCTGGAATTGGCTCCTCGAACTGCTGGAATTGGCTCTGAAATTTATTTTTTTCAATTTGCAAACCAATTTTTTCAGCAGCTTCGCGGTACATCAATGGGAGCCCCCTGGGCTCCAGCCTATGCCTGCCTTTATCTGGGATGGTGGGAGGAAGATACTGTCTATGCCTAGTCAATGTACCTTAGCCACGCCCATGCCTGGCTGAGGTACATTGACGATGTACTGATGGTATGGACAGGCACCCATGTTGAGTTCATGGAGGAACTGGGTAACAACACCTGTAACATCCGACTCATCTATGTGGTGGATTCCCATGAAATCCCTTTCCTTGATCTTTCCATTAGAATAGAGAATGGTAGACTGGCCCCCAGACCTTTCGGAAGGCAACAGCCGCGAACACATTGTTACAGGCCGATAGCCACCATCCCGGCTCTCTGATATGCGGTATACCTGTGGGGCAGTTTCTCCGGATCCGGGGCCCTCTACCTGCTAAGGGGTCCTCTACCTGACCCGTGAATAATGGGCGTGGTTTAAGCGTAATATTGGGCGTGGCTTACAGGGGCATAACTCAAAGGGGTGTGGTTAGAGTCTGAGATGAACGAGGGATGGAGGGAGAAACAAAGGAAGAAAGAGAGAGAGAGAGAGAGGAAGTAAAAAAAAAAGAGGGATGGAGGGAAAGCAGGCCCAGATCCTACAACACAATAGAAATGTGTATTCCAGAAAGTTTAACAATCAGCAGATAAAGATACTCCAAACACCTGGTGTTAGCAATTCAATCATCCCGGTACCATGGTTGTTATGGTGTCAGGATGATTGAAGCGCATTATTTCTATTATTACATTGTAATATAAAATGTAATCATTCAACTCACCATAATGCAGAACCCTCTGCTAGCCTTACACCTGGCTAGCAGTCTCTGATCACCATTGCACTGCAGGAAACTTACTCCTACACCTCTTCCTAAGGTAAATATTATCTATTCTGGGCCTGAGTGATTATTACCTGGTCAATGTGGCTCTGTTATACTATACTATTATAACTACTTTTGTCCCTTTGTCCATGATCCTTGCATTACTATGCCATGGTTCATGGATTGTGAAGTTTCATATATACAAGTTTTATATACAATTTTTACCCTATTATATTTTTCACAGATGCCCCTAACATATGCCCCTATGTGTTATATCAGGTCTACAATTATCCCTACTAGGAACTAGCGACCATGGATGGATGTCCATACAATTGGGGGGCTTCTTGGTGGGGTGCTTATCTGACACATGCCCCCTCAGTTCCCATGCCTGACACTGCCGGTGTACCTCTTGGTCCATTGGGCCCTCGTATGTCCGTACACACAGCATGCCTGCCTGTAAGTTCACTATGAGTTTGGGTTATTTTGTTTCTTGTGCAGCTTCTTCCTCCCCTGCATGCAAATCTATTATGGAAATACTTACCTTATATATTTTTTGTACCTTATTTTAGATATGCATCACGTGTCTGCTCCTGACGAATGTTAACATCAAAACATGAAACGCGTCGAGATAACCTCAAGCCGTGGCTGCACTTATATATCTTTCACATAGTACAATTTTATCCTGTTCAATGTGTGGTTTTTATTTTGAGATGCTAATACCCTAGGGTCTCTGTCTAATTACACTTATTTGGAGCAAGGAGGTTAGAGGCAACCTCCATCTTGTAGCCGGTTCTATGTGTTGTCCATGATATGCATGCATGTTAAATATATCAAATTATATGGGATTCAATACAACAGCACCATTATTGTTTTTTATTATCATGTATTTATGGTCTGTATTATCACCAATTATTGCAATATGCAGTCTATGTTTAAATATTTACCTGTACCCAATAAAATACTTTTATTACTATAACAATAATATTGATGGTTGCTTTTCCCCAAACTGCGTGCTCCATACAAAGTCCCAACTTTCTTGCCAAACCAATTTTCTCCTTTTTATATGTTTTTTTTTCTTACATAATGCAGAATCAGAATCAGTGGGAGCTCTGATGTCACTGTCCTCAGCCAGCGGAGTGCTTCCTTACATCTCAGGTGTCACTGTCCCCAACCAGCGGAGTGCTTCCTTACATCTCAGGTGTCCCCAGCGGAGTGCTTCCTTACATCTCAGGTGTCCGCAGCGGAGTGCCTTCCTACATTTCAGGTGTCCCCACTGGAGTGCTTCCTTACATTTCAGGTGTCCCCAGCGGAGTGCCTTCCTACATTTCAGGTGTCCCCAGCGGAGTGCTTCCTTACATTTCAGGTGTCCCCAGCGGAGTGCCTCCTTACATTTCAGGTGTCCCCAGCGGAGGGCTTCCTTACATTTCAGGTGTCCCCAGCGGAGTGCTTCCTTACATCTCATGTGTCCCCAGCGGAGTGTCTCCTTACATCTCAGGTTTCCCCAGCGGAGTGCTTCCTTACATCTCAGGTGTCCCCAGCGGAGTGCTTCCTTACATCTCAGGTGTCCCCAGCGGAGTGCTTCCTTACATCTCAGGTGTCCTCAGCCAGCGGAGTGCCTCCTTACATCTCAGGTGTCCCCAGCGGAGTGCTTCCGTACATCTCAGGTGTCCCCAGCCAGCGGAGTGCCTCCTTACATCTCAGGTGTCCCCAGCGGAGTGCTTCCTTACATCTCAGGTGTCCCCAGCGGAGTGCTTCCTTACATCTCAGGTGTTCCCAGCGGAGTGCCTCCTTACATCTCAGGTGTCCCCAGCCAGCGGAGTGTCTCCTTATATCTCAGGTGTCCCCAGCGGAGTGCTTCCTTACATCTCAGGTGTCCCCAGCAGAGTGCTTCCTTACATCTCAGGTGTCCCCAGCGGAGTGCCTCCTTACATCTCAGGTGTCCCCAGCGGAGTGCTTCCTTACATCTCAGGTGTCCCCAGCCAGCGGAGTGCCTCCTTACATCTCAGGTGTCCCCAGCGGAGTGCTTCCTTACATCTCAGGTGTCCCCAGCGGAGTGCTTCCTTACATCTCAGGTGTCCCCAGCGGAGTGCCTCCTTACAACTCAGGTGTCCCCAGTGGAATGCTTCCTTACAATTCAGCTGTCCCCAGCCAGCGGAGTGCCTCCTTACATCTCAGGTGTTCCCAGCGGAGTGCTTCCTTACATCTCAGGTGTCCCCAGCGGAGTGCTTTCTTACATCTCAGGTGTCCCCAGAGGAGTGCCTCCTTACATTTCAGGTGTCCTCAGCGGAGTGCTTCCTTGCATCTCAGGTGTCCCCAGCGGAGTGCTTCCTTACATTTCAAGTGTCCCCAGCGGAGTGCCTCCTTACATTTCAGGTGTCACCAGCGGAGTGCTTCCTTACATTTCAGGTGTCCCCAGCGGAGTGCCTCCTTACATTTCAGGTGTCCTCAGCGGAATGTCTCCTTACATCTCAGGTGTCCTCAGCGGAGTGCCTCCTTACACTTCAGGTGTCCCTAGCAGAGTGCCTCCTTACATTTCAGGTGTCCCCAGCGGAGTGCCTCCTTACATCTCAGGTGTCCCTAGCGGAGTGCCTCCTTACATCCCAGGTGTCCCCAGCAGAGTGGGGCGTGGCTCAAAGGGGTGTGGTTAGAGTCTGAGATGAACGAGGGATGGAGGGAGAAACAAAAGGAAGAAAGAGAGAGAGGAAGTAAAAAAAAAGAGGGATGGAGGGAAAGCAGGCCCAGATCCTACAATACAATAGAAATGTGTATTCCAGAAAGTTTAGCAATCAGCAGATAAAGATACTCCAAACACTCCAAACACCTGGTGTTAGCAATTCAATCATCCCGGCACCATGGTTGTTATGGTGTCAGGATGATTGAAGCGCATTATTTCTATTATTACATTGTAGTGCCTCCTTACATTTCAGGTGTCCCCAGTGGAGTGCTTCCTTACATTTCAGGTGTCCCCAGCGGAGTGCCTTCCTACATTTCAGGTGTCCCCAACAGAGTGCCTCCTTACATTTCAGGTGTCCCCAGCGGAGTGCCTCCTTACATTTCAGGTGTCCCCGGCAGAATGTCTCCTTACATCTCAGGTCCCCCCCTTGGAGCCCTTCTATAGCTCAGCAGCGGTGTCTTCGCTATAACTTAAGGCGAGAGGCGAGGGGGAACAAATTAGGGGCGGAGCCGGCCGGCTACAATATAGAAATGGAGCTGCGGCACCGCCCACCCCGCCCCCTTTCTACAACAGGTCACAAATGACAGACAGACCGGGGGCGGGGGTGGGCGGCGCCACAGCTCTATTTCCTATTCCGGCAGGCTCCCTTCTAGTTCTGGTCTTCAGGAAAATGGCGGTCAGTGGAGACATTATCTCCGCCGGTCGCAGACCGGCGAGTATTACTCGGGGCCCTACGCAGCTTGCGTAGTCCACGTATAGGGCGGATCAGCCCTGTGTAAATACGTGGACCGATCCAAAACATTCAGGGACTCTGAATCCAAACAGACGTTTGAAATCAAGTCATTCATCAACTGCACTAAAACTAGGGTCCTTTACATCCTGGAGTGTCCCTGTCACAAACTATACATGGGAAAAACAAAAAGCCATCAACGTCAGTGTTCTGCCCATATCATCATAATAATATGTGCTATGTGCTGTTACAGATTATATTGCAATATTGGTTTGACATTGTTGCCATCTAGTGGCCAGAGTTAGTTATTATTTTGTCACAGGAAAAGGAATTCCTTCACAGTTAAGGCAGTAACCTTTAACCTGGAACTGCATTTCTTTCATTTCGTGTCTGCTCTCTGATCCAAGCAGACTGCATGTAGAAGAGCTCCTGTCTATTCTTGGACTAATGGTGGAATTGTCTGTGAGTACTTTCACTGGTAGAGTGAGGCTGCTGTATAATGTTTTAATGTACTGACACATATGTTTGTTTATGCTTATGTTGTAGTTTTACAAAGTTATTCGGAAAAAGAATACATACAGATTTGATGTCTCCCGTTTCTTGACTTCTGAATTATTGTTAAGCTGTCTGACTAGTGTTATACAACAGTTCAATAACGCGAAGCAGAACAGTAAAAAGACAACCACGTGGCAGTCTGGAATAAACTGAGACGCCATCAGTACAGCATGAGTCTAAGATCAGGAACAAAGTACCAGGCTGATGACACGCTATCGCCAACACATCAAGACAGGGAGAACATTCCCAGTGCCCAGCAAGAGGATGCACAATCGCATGTGTCCAGATCTTCACGAGCTAGCAAGATGTCCTCAGCAAGTTCCTTAGCAGTTAAAGCTCGTGCCAAGGCAGAAGCTGCCCGCATCCAGCTACAGTACGCAAAAAAGAAGCCATGATGATGCAGGAGTTAGCAGAAAAGAAAGCTACCATAGCACAAGAAGAAGCCATGATGATGCAGGAGTTAGCACAAGAAGAAGCAAAATTGCTCATCCTGAAGCGACAGACCGCTGCTGCAGCTGCTGCAGCTGCTGAAGCTGAGGCCGCTGCCTACATGGGAACTAGTCGGTCAGGAAGTGAAAAATCGTATAAAGACCCAGAGGTTCCAGAAAAACCTCTATCCTCTACAGATCATACAAGTAAGTACATCCAGAACCTTACTGATGCGCATGCGAAAGAACAGCCTCTTAAACCTGAAGCAAAGGAATTCAGACCGAGATCAACATGCCCCCTGAGCAGGCCCAATCAACCACATGAGGTCAGCGGCTGCCAGCAAATCAAGAGGGGAGCACCAGAAACCCCTAAGAACAAAAAACAAGTGTTCCCATCACCTCAACATATAGATTACATGGGCGAACAACAATGTGCAGTGGATGTCACCAAATATCTCATCCGCAAAGAAATTATTAGCTCAGGCTTTCTCCAATTTGATGACTGTCCTGAAAACTATTGGGCATGGAAATCCTCCTTTCTGAATGCAACTGAAGGTCTGAACTTTTCATCAGCAGACATACTTAATTTGATGATAAAATGGCTCGGTACTGAGTCAGCAGAGCATGCTAAGAGGATGAGAAGAGCAAACCTGTTCAACCCTGCAGCAGGACTCAATATGACCTGGAAAAGACTAGAAGAAACGTATGGATCCCCTGAGGTAATAGAAGGAGCACTGTTGAAAAAACTTGAAGTCTTTCCCAAGGTGGGCTACAGAGACAATGTGCGTCTACAAGAACTAAGTGATCTTCTATTAGAGATAGAATATGCCAAAGAGGATGGCTACTTGCCAGGACTTTCATATCTAGATACAGCTAGAGGCACCAATCCCATAGTAGAGAAACTACCCTCAAATCTGCAAGACAAGTGGATGTCTGTGGGAGGTAAATTCAAAGAAGATTATGGTGTTGCTTTCCCCCCTTTCTCTGTGTTTTCTAGATTTGTCCGACAGCAAGCGAAAATCCGAAGTGATCCTAGTTTCGCCTTCAGCAATCAATCGCATAGACCTGAGAAACCTCACAGACCACACGGTAGGACTTCTGTATCCACACACAAAACAACTGTACCTTCAGAAGTCACAGACTATCAAAGCATCCACAAGGTACACACCATAGAAAACCCTGATAGACATTGCCCGATACACAAAAAAACACATCCACTAAAGAAATGCAAAGGCTTTAGAAGCAAACCCATTGCAGAGTGGATGTCCTTCCTTAAACAGAACGGCATCTGTTTCAAGTGTTGCGGATCCACTTATCACATTGCCAAAGACTGCAAAATACAAGTAGAATGTACAGAATGTGGCAGTGAGAGACATATAGCAGCTCTACACCCAGGTCCTGCTCACGTCTCACTAGAGACTGTAGAACCCGGGAAAGATCAGGGCAGGGAGCAACAAGAGACCCCACTCTCCTCAGTGATGTCTAATTGCACTAAAGTATGTGGACAAGGCAAGAGTGCACGTTCATGCTCGAAAATCTGTTTAGTGACTGTGTATCCCACTGGCAAGAGAGAAAGGGCAGTGAAAATGTATGCAGTGCTGGATGAACAGAGCAACAGATCCCTTGCAAAGCCAGAATTCTTTGATATCTTTAATCTCAAAGCAAGTGCGGTTCCATACACTCTAAGGACATGTGCGGGGACAATTGACACCACAGGGAGAAGAGCTTCTGACTTTACTATTGAATCCTTCAATAAGAAAGTACAGCTCCCACTTCCTACCCTAATAGAGTGTGGCATGATACCTGACGACAAAACTGAGATTCCCTCTCCAGAAGTAGCCCAACACCACCCTCACCTCCGCTCAATTGCTCACCTTATCCCAGCTGTTGAGCCAGATGTTTCAACTCTACTACTTCTTGGGAGAGACATCCTTCAGGTACACAAGGTGCGCCAGAAAATCAATGGACCTTATAATGCCCCCTATGCACAGAGACTGGACCTGGGGTGGGTCATTGTAGGAGAAGTTTGCCTGGGAACAGTGCACCAGCCTGACAATATCAGCACTTTGAAGACGTCTGTGTTAACAAATGGACGCACATCTCTTCTCAGTCCCTGTCACAACAGCTTTGTTGTCAAGGAAAGCTTTGATAGGTCAACACAACTCTTTGACTCTCCTACACTATGTGGTGAAGAAGAAGTCAATTCCAACATTGAGACAGACAATCTAGGGATTACAGTGTTCCAGAAAACTAAAGATGACGATAAACAGGCCCTCTCTATAGAGGATCAGACCTTCTTGCAGATTATGGATAAAGAGGCTTACCAAGATGACAATCACAGTTGGGTAGCCACTCTTCCCTTTCGCACACCAAGACGTGTTTTGCCTAGTAACAGGGAGCAAGCCATGAAGCGTCTGCATTCACTCAGCAAAACTCTGCAGAGAAGGCCAGAAGTGAAAAGAGATTTCACTGAATTCATTAAAGGGATGCTAGACAACAATCACGCTGAAGTTGCAGGACCACTTGAAGCAGACAGGGAACACTGGTATCTACCAATGTTTGGTGTTTACCATCCACACAAACTCAACCAAATAAGAATAGTTTTTGATTCCAGCGCAGAGTATAAAGGAGTCTCTTTAAATGATGTACTGTTGAGTGGCCCTGACCTAAACAATACTTTGCTAGGTGTCGTCATGCGTTTCAGAAAAGAGCCCGTTGCCTTCACAGCAGATGTGCAACAAATGTTTTACTGCTTTCTTGTAAGAGAAGATCACAGAGACTTTCTACGTTTTCTCTGGTACAAAGACCATGACATAGACAAAGAAATTGTCGAGTACAGAATGAAAGTACACGTATTTGGTAATAGCCCTTCTCCTGCTGTCGCTATATACTGCATGCAAAAGGCTGCTCAGAAAAATGCAGAGTGCTATGGACAAGAGGCCAAACATTTTGTATTGAGACATTTTTATGTAGATGATGGACTCGCTTCTACTAGCACACCTGAAGAGGCAATTTCCATCCTTAGTAAAGCAAAGCAAATGCTGGCAGAATCCAACCTGCGTCTTCATAAAATCGCTTCCAACAGCCAAAAAGTAATGGAAGCCTTCCCTGTAGCAGACAGGGCTAAAGACCTTAAAGATCTTTGCTTGAGTACAGACACCCTTCCCCTGCAGAAAAGCCTAGGCCTAAGTTGGGATCTAGAAACGGATAGTTTCGTTTTCAGAGTTTCCTCAGGAGAAAAGCCTTTTACACGTAGAGGCATTCTATCCACCGTAAATAGCCTTTATGATCCCCTAGGATTTGTATCACCTGTGACAATAAGAGGCAAGGTCTTAGTTTGAGAACTGTCATCTGGAAAAAGTGAATGGGATGCATTGCTTCCACAAGAGAGACTAAGTGAGTGGGTTCAATGGACAGAATCCTTGCAAGCATTAGAGCACCTAAAGATAGACCGATGCTATGTGCCAAAGTCTTTATCATCAGCTTGCAGGAAAGAACTGTGCATCTTCTCAGACGCATCTACCACAGCTATAGGTGCAGTAGCCTACTTGAAATTAATTGATGCAGAAAATGTGTGTCATGTTGGATTCGTCATGGGAATGTCCAAATTAAGCCCCAAACCAGCCCACACTATTCCTCGTTTAGAGTTGTGTGCTGCTGTGCTAGCAGTTGAAATGTCTGAACTAATCACAGATGAACTAGACACTGACTTTGATGCTGTAACATTCTTCACTGATAGCAAGACTGTCCTAGGATACATTTGCAGCACCACTAGGAGGTTCCATCTGTATGTCTCCAATAGGGTGAATAGAATCAGGCAATCTTCACACCCAGACCAGTGGTTCTATGTATCTACAGAGCAAAACCCTGCAGATTATGCCACTAGACCTACTCAAGCAGCATGCCTTCAGAACTCTATATGGTTCTCAGGCCCATCCTTCCTGTACCAACCACACTGTGAGCAAATAGACACTGCTAATGCTTATCCACTCATAGAGCCCGAAGCTGACCCCGAAATCAGATCGGAAATTACGAGTTTCAGCACCAAAGCTTCTGAAGCCACACTTCACCCACATTGCTTTGATAGGTTTTCTTGCTGGAAGATACTAGTTAAGACCCTAGCCAGACTCATCCATGTCGCTAAAACTTTCCGGATAGAAACCAACAGCGATCAAATCAGAAGGTGGTAAAGTTTCCATGAACAGGTCAATCTAGTAGAGCTGGCTCAAGCAAAGTCTGTTATAATTTCTTCTGTTCAAAACAAACATTTCCAGAAGGAAATTGACAGCATCAAAAAACAAAAGACGTTCCCAAAACAAAGCCGTCTTAGGAAGCTTAGTCCTTTTCTAGACAAGAATGGGTTGTTGAGAGTAGGTGGACGTTTGTCTCTTGCTGAAATTTCAGAGGAAGAGAAACAGCCTGTCATCATACCTTATGATCACCACATTGCGGCACTGCTTGTTAGGTACTATCACGAACAAGTAGTTCACCAAGGGCGACACATCACAGAAGGTGCAATTAGATCCACAGGTTTCTGGATTCTTGGTGGCAAACGCTTGGTATCAGCTGCTATACACAAATGTGTCATCTGTCGCAAGCTGCAGGGAAGATTACAAAGTCAAAGGATGGCAGAGCTACCAGAGGACAGAGTAATTGCTCAACCACCTTTCACCAATGTGGGCTTAGATGTATTTGGTCCATGGTCTGTTTTAACCCGTCACACTAGAGGAGGCAGTGTGGACAGTAAACGATGGGCAGTCATTTTTACTTGTTTGTCCACCCGAGCTGTACACATAGAGCTACTTGAAGCCATGTCAACATCAAGCTTTATTAACGCTTTGAGGAGATTCTTCTCAATTCGTGGCCCAGCAAAACTGCTCCGTTCTGACAGAGGAACAAACTTTGTGGGAGCCTGCAAAGAACTTAACATTTGTGACAGTGAATCACAATTACAAGACTTTCTACAAGACAGAGGATGTACATGGGTTTTTAATCCTCCACACTCCTCACATATGGGTGGTGTCTGGGAGAGACTTATAGGTATTGCTAGACGAATCTTGGATGCTATGTTGCTACAAACCAAACCTGCTCACTTGACCCATGAGACGATAAGCACCTTTATGGCAGAGGTTTCAGCTATTATGAATGCCAGGCCTATAGTTCCTGTGTCTTCAGACCCAGATACTCCTATGGTCCTTACCCCAGCAATGTTGTTGACTCAAAAGGTGAACTCTTTGTCTGCCCCATCTGGAACCATAAGTACAACACAAGTTCATGCAAAACAATGGAAACAAGTACAATGCTTGGCAGACACCTTTTGGAAAAGATGGAAGAGGGAGTATCTGTCAAATTTGCAACGCCACAGGAAATGGACTGAGGATCGCCCAAATGTAAAAGTGGGTGATGTTGTTCTGTTAAAGGACAACCAAGAGAGCAGAAATTAGTGGCCCGTAGGACTTATTGTCAATGTTCTACCAAGCAGAGATAGCAAGGTCAGAAAGGTGGAGGTCAAGATTGTGAAAAATGAGATCACCAGAATTTATCTCAGACTTGTAACTGACATTATAGTTTTGATCTCGGACTAGCTAGGATTTCATTTTCTTGTTTATATGTTTTTCTGCATAGCAGTGGTATTTATGTAATGACATAATAAATTATGCCAGGCAGGGAGTGTTCTGCCCATGTCATCATAATAATATGTGCTATGTGCTGTTACAGATTATATTGCAAATTTGGTTTGACATTGTTGCCATCTAGTGGCCAGAGTTAGTTATTATTTTGTCACAGGAAAAGGAATTCCTTCACAGTTAAGGCAGTAACCTTTAACCTGGAACTGCATTTCCTTCATTTCGTGTCTGCTCTCTGATCCAAGCAGACTGCATGTAGAAGAGCTCCTGTCTATTCTTGGACTAATGGTGGAATTGTCTGTGAGTACTTTCACTGGTAGAGTGAGGCTGCTGTATAATGTTTTAATGTACTGACACATATGTTTGTTTATGCTTATGTTGTAGTTTTACAAAGTTATTCGGAAAAAGAATACATACAGATTTGATGTCTCCCGTTTCTTGACTTCTGAATTATTGTTAAGCTGTCTGACTAGTGTTATACAACAGTTCAATAACGCGAAGCAGAACAGTCAGATTCGCTGAACACCTAAAAAGCATAAGATTGAAGGAAGCCACCCCCATAGCACAACATTTTCTCCAATTCCATCAGGGCAAAACACTTGGACTGACAGTAAAGGGATTTTATGCCCTTGATCTCTCAGAACGGAGAGGGGACTCTGATACGGTCCTTATCAGAAAGGAAAAATCATGGATTTTCCGACTCCAGACTCTCCAGCCGAAAGGCCTCAACATTGAGCTTAGTTTAAAAGTTTTTCTAGAGCCATAAAAAATCCCCATCTGTATTATAGATCCTTTCTCGAAGTACCTGGTTTCCTTCTCCCCTTACCCTCTTTCCTCCCTCCCCCTCCTCTCCCTACCTTCCCCTTCCCCCCCCCTCTCCCGTATCGCAATTTTCAAGATTATTTGCTGCATAATATAGTATCTATACGCAGTATCTTACATGACTGGGTGATTTGAGACACTATGTGGTCTCTCTACCTGACCTATGTTCATACATGTGCAATATACAATACGCATTCCCTTCTTTTCCTAACTATGCGGTAATACAGGGAAAGCCTCAGCAACTCTAAAAGAGGCCTGTGGCTGGCAATTAAGTCTAGCTACATCAATACCCTTAAACAGATGCCTGCCTTTTATGCTTGAATACCTGTTTTATGACCGGATAGCCATGTAATTAAATTTATATGCATTTTGCAGAGATTATTTTGATTAAAAACTGCTGTCCGTCCATTCACTAGACTGTATATGTCATGGATATGCAGTAGTGTTTGTCTGTCAGCTTACCTTCCTTCCCATGTGTTCATCTTAGAGGCCTGAGCCCTTTCACCTGGCTTCCTTTATAATCTCCTCCCAGCCTGACTCCACCCCAGGCCTTATCACAGAACACTATATTAACCTGTGCACTGCAAGCCTGCTTTGCTGATCAACGTGTTTGTTAGGCATTGTGTGTTTGGGTTCCTGCCTGCCGTGTGCTACGTCTGTCTCTCTGTTAAGTTATTGGCTTGTCCCCGACTATCCCTGTCTGCTCGTGACCCTTGACCTTCGGCTTGTCTTTCGTTACTCTTATATCTCGTGCTGCTGCTTCCCCTCTTGTCCCCTTATCCTATGGGGCGTGAGCTAGGAGACTCTAGGGGCCGCGACCTGGACCCAGCCTGCAGCATAACATCCTCACCACTAGAGGCTCTGGAGAAGACCTGCTGGGTCTTAGACTCCGCGCCCTGGGGAATCTTGGCTCTAGCTTCCCATAGGATCCTGGTTGTGCTCCTCTGGTCCCGCTTTCCACAACCACCCAGTTTCCTATCCGCAGCAGTCAGCCATAGGGTTCACTACCTTGCGGTGCACTCCTGTCCCCCTACGGTGTGCATCTGTCACCTGGCCACAGGTGACCTGACAGTTTGATCAGCCATGAACCCGGCTGACATCCCGCTCCCCGCGGATGATCCGTTGCAGGGCATAGTTTGCAGACTTGAAACCCAGGAATCGAATCAGACTCAGGTGATGCGATTCCTCCAGGATCTGGCTTCTCACTTCAAGCAGCTTCAGGCCTCCTTGGGAACCCTGAATCCGCAACCTCAAATACAACCAGCGGCTGCACCTATTGCACCAGTCGCAGCCACACACTCACTACAACTGCCAGCTCCGTCCCGTTTCTTTGGGGACTCCAAGGCTTGCAGGGGGTTCCTTAGCCAATGCACAATTCATTTTGAGCTCCAGCCCCAAAACTTCCTGTCTGATCGGGCTAAGGTAGCCTATATCATTTCCCTCCTCTCTGGTGAAGCTTTAGCCTGGGCAGCCCCTCTGTGGGAACTGAATGATCCAGTGGTTTCTAGCCTGTCTGGCTTCTTGAAACTTTTTCGGAATATCTTCGAAGAACCGGCTCGTGTCTCTTCAGCGGCCAGCGCCCTTTTACGTCTCCGCCAAGAGTCTGCTTCTGTGGGACAGTATGCCCTTCATTTCCGCATACTGTCGGCTGAGTTGAGCTGGAACAATGAGGCCTTAGTCGCAACCTTTTTGCATGGCCTGTCTGATAGAGTGAAGGATGAATTAGCAGGAAGAACCATCCCCACTGATCTGGCCGGCGTTATCTCCTTGTGTAACCAGATCGATATTCGCTTTCAGGAGAGGACCTTAGAAAAGCAACGCCAGCACTCCTTGGTTCTTAGTCAGCCTGAGCTACCCTCTCTTCGACCCGTAGAGCATCTCCTACCAGCTGAGGAACCCATGCAGCTGGGTCGGACCAGGCTATCCCCCGAGGAACGTGCTAGGCGCAGAACTCTTGGTCTGTGTCTTTACTGTGGGGGCAAAGGTCATTTTTGTGACACTTGCTCTCTTTGTCCAGAAAAACGTTCGGGTCCACTTCATCTGGAAAGTGGAGTATTGGACCCAGAAATATCACCTTCCCCTTCTCGTCTTCTGCTTTCTGTGTTCCTTCATGTTGGTGCTTCTTCTCATTCGGTCTCAGCATATCTGGATTCCAGAGCCGCTGGTAATTTCATGGACTGGGAAATCGCATCATCCATGAGACTTACTCTTTTGCCCCTCACCACACCATTGGTGGTCTTGGCGATTGATGGTACTGTTCTCCCAGGGGGACCTATCCGTTTCCAGACCCTCCCTGTTAAGATGTCGGTAGGGACACTCCACCAGGAGTGGATATCCTTCCTTATCTTACCCAAGGCCTCAACGCCTATAATTTTGGGTCTCCCATGGTCACAGCTCCATTCTCCTCATGTGGACTGGACTACTGGACAGATCCTGGCTTGGGGTTCCTCCTGTTCCTCGTCCTGCCTACCCAAGGTTGCCCCCTGTGAACCTGAGCCAGTCATTCATTCCAGGTTGCATAACCATTTACATTTCTCTGTCCCTAACCACCCTTGGACGCACAGCCAGGCTAGCTTGTCTACAAGTCCTGCAGTCGCTACGTCTTGCGATGCGATTCAGGTAGTCGCTACACCTGACTCAGCTATTCACTCTGCCTCTGTACTAGTTATGCCAGTCCAGCCCATGCCCAGTGAGCCTCCTACTTTTTCTTGTTCAGGACATTCTGCTTGTCCTTCAGCTATTCAGCTTGACTCCGGTGACATGTCACCTTCTAACCAACCTGACTTCAGGGTTCCACTGACATCTGCCCAGTCTGATGGTCCTGTGCAAGATGACCAGTCCCCCTTTAAGGGTCTAGGGGACCCTCCTCAGATTCCTGTTGATCCTCTCATGCCCTTGCTTATTCCTAGAGAGCCTTTGGTCCTCAATAGATCTTCTTGTCATCTCCCTACCTCGTTTTCGGTCTCTGAGGATAATCTTAAGTACAAGGTTAGACAAGTTCTGGATTCTCGGCTCTGCAGAGGCATTCTTCAGTAGGCTTGTGCAATTCGTTTCGTAACGAATCGAAATTCGTCCAAATTTAGCAACTTTCGGACATTCGGAAGCATTCGAATTTCCGAACAAAGCAGTTACGAATAAAACCGAATCCGAAATAAATTATACCGCAAAATAGCGAATGCCCGAATGTCTTCGGCATAATTCGTTATGAAAAAAGTTACGAATGTACGAATCCATTCGAAGCACAATAACACTCACTCTGCTCTCTGCTTCTCCCTCACCATGCTGAACTCCCTCTCAAAATGGTGTACATGGGCGGAGGCTATAGCCGCATGAAAAAACGAAAGTAAAATACGAGATTTCAAATCCATTCGAAGCACAATAACACTCTGCTCTGCTCTCTGCTTCTCCCTCACCGTGCT
This sequence comes from Rana muscosa, assembly GCA_029206835.1. Taxonomy (NCBI): domain Eukaryota; kingdom Metazoa; phylum Chordata; class Amphibia; order Anura; family Ranidae; genus Rana; species Rana muscosa. Next base: position 19,912,321 of record JARGYO010005626.1, read on the forward strand.
GAACCCTCTCAAAATGGTGTACAGGGGCGGAGGCTATAGCCGCATGAAAAAAACGAAAGTAAAATACAAGATTTTGAATCGTTACAAATAACCGCTATGTATTTAGAAAAGTACAAATCCATTCGAAGCACATTAGGCATAATAGGCAGCGTCGTTGTGAGAGAGACACGGAAAATTCCGAATCAACGAACCCAAAAAAAGTTACGAAAGTAGGAGTGTTGTCCAGAATCAAAGAAAAACAACGTACCCTACCGAAAGTACGAATTATAAATCAACTAAAAATTCAACGAAAAATGACGCTTGCGAAAATACGAATGATTACGAATCAACAAGACCGAAAAGAAACGAACCGAAACTAAACAAATTTTTCCGTTGTGCACAAAAAACGAACCGAAACGAAACAAATTTTTCCGTTGTGCACAAGTCTATTCTTCAGTACCTTGTGCATTGGAGAGGTTTTGGTCCTGAGGAGGTGTCTTGAATCGCTGCATCTGATGTCGCTGCACCTCATCTGTTGAGGAGATTTCATCAGAGATTTCCCTTTAAGCCTGGGCCCAGGCGGGGGAGGGCCCATAAGAGGGAGGGTACTGTCATGGATATGCAGTAGTGTTTGTCTGTCAGCTTACCTTCCTTCCCATGTGTTCATCTTAGAGGCCTGAGCCCTTTCACCTGGCTTCCTTTATAATCTCCTCCCAGCCTGACTCCACCCCAGGCCTTATCACAGAACACTATATTAACCTGTGCACTGCAAGCCTGCTTTGCTGATCAACGTGTTTGTTAGGCATTGTGTGTTTGGGTTCCTGCCTGCCGTGTGCTACGTCTGTCTCTCTGTTACGTTATTGGCTTGTCCCCGACTATCCCTGTCTGCTCGTGACCCTTGACCTTCGGCTTGTCTTTCGTTACTCTTATATCTCGTGCTGCTGCTTCCCCTCTTGTCCCCTTATCCTACTATCCTACGGGGCGTGAGCTAGGAGACTCTAGGGGCCGCGACCTGGACCCAGCCTGCAGCATAACATCCTCACCACTAGAGGCTCTGGAGAAGACCTGCTGGGTCTTAGAATCCGCGCCCTGGGGAATCTTGGCTCTAGCTTCCCATAGGATCCCGGTTGTGCTCCTCTGGTCCCGCTTTCCACAACCACCCAGTTTCCTATCCGCAGCAGTCAGCCATAGGGTTCACTACCTTGCGGTGCACTCCTGTCCCCCTACGGTGTGCATCTGTCACCTGACCACAGGTGACCTGACAGTATACACCTGTTTATTCACACTCTGCATTTCTAGTTGTTACCACAAGATGGCAGTATCCAATTTATGTGCGGAAGGGCTTTTTGATTGGCTATGATGCCTTATTTAAAGACCGCAATGACTCACGCACTACATCCAGATGAAGTGATTGTTTAAAATCACGAAACGCGTCGATGTTCATACATGTGCAATATACAATATGCATTCCCTTCTTTTCCTAACTATGCGGTAATACAGGGAAAGCCTCAGCAACTCTAAAAGAGGCCTGTGGCTGGCAATTAAGTCAAGCTACATCAATACCCTTAAACAGATGCCTGCCTTTTATGCTTAAATACCTGTTTTATGACCGGATAGCCATGTAATTAAATATATATGCATTTTGCAGAGATTATTTTGATTAAAAACTGCTGTCCGTCCATTCAACAGACTGTATACACCTGTTTATTCACACTCTGCATTTCTAGTTGTTACCACAAGATGGCAGTATACAATTTATGTGTGGAAGGGCTTTTTGATTGGCTATGATGCCTTATTTAAAGGCCACAATGACCCACGCACTACATCCAGATGAAGTGATTGTTTAAAATCACGAAACGCGTCGATGTAACGATGCAGTGCATGTCAGATGACCCCCGCTTCTCCAACTGATACCCCGTCTAGTCAGCAGTGTGATTCTGTAAGCCCGGATTCCATAGAACCAGCCTTGCGGTACTGCTTATTCCACATGCCATCTACTGGCCACCGCAGGGATATCCCTTGAACTCTGAACTAACACAGACACTCCCACGTCCCAGGACACGCTCTCATTTGCTGCCTACACCTGCCTGGACTTCCAGGCGTCCTGGCAGCTACAGCGCTTCTGATATGCCTTGTAGACGCTGGACTTAGGGATCGACCACAGACACTGGTTTAAGCTGGCAAACCTCAGCAAGCGTAAGAATCCCTCACAGACTTTTTTCACACACCAGTGTGTTCTTTCTGAATTTTGTCCCTATACTGAGACTGTCTGCCTGGTCAGAGCCTAACTTATATTGAACGCATGAGGGCTGACTGTGTTCTAATCAGCCATTAGTATGCTATACTGCTGCATCTACATACTCAATACCAGGTGTCTGACACTCTATTGAACCATTGAAATACATTGGGCTGTGCGCCCCTCCCCCCCCCCCCCATTTCTCTAGCGGCATTGTATGGCCATCACGGGTGGACTTTTTTTCAACTGTTTATATAAAGGATATATTTAAGGACTGATGGTTTGATCTATATCCAATTGCTGTGTACTCCATCCTGTGGTGCCATACTACTTTCCAGGGAAGCCAGGCACCGGCCGTGAATTTGTAGGATATATTTTACCACAGACTATTTCATATCCTCTTGCTGTGTGCTTCACTTAGTGGCAATATACCACAATCATGAGCAGCTGCTGATTAGCTGCACACATTTACTTTGGAGACATTCCAGCCCACAGTCCTTATTAGGACGGGACATACTTGTGATTTATTACAGCTGTAGCGGCAGCTCCTCACACTCCCCTCTTTGTCTCATCTTTCTCTTGTCTAGGGGTATCTTAGAGGGGAGGAAGCGGGGACACCACGCCTGGCTTCCACCACAGATGTTAGTGCGGTATAAGCAACAGTTCTGTATTACCTTCGGGTCAGTGTTCTGCACCTGGATCCTCCCTCCAAGAGTCACCGCGAACCATGTCTGTCAGAAAATGAGCTTCACACCATTAAAGTTCAACACTCCTTTATTCTCCTTGTCTGAACACAAACAGTTGAACTCCCTTGATAGAACAGAACAGAAAAGGAGGTGTGGATGCGAACAGGCCCAGACACAATGTGAGTTGACACTTCCCTTCCTAGAAGTGTATCCCGGTCTCCGCACAAGGGTAAATTTCCTTCCAGGCCATCTCCGACGAGAGACTCACTTGTCACCGGCAATATGCTGCACCGGGTCTTCAAATGAGGAGCTCCCCCCGGTCCATTGCGCCTTCCGGATTCGGGTACCCGATCCCTGGGTACCCTAGAATCTCCTTCCCTCGCGGAACTCAGTGTTGGGCACTGAGCTCCGGACCTCCATCCAAGTACCTCACCCCAGGCTAAAGGTGCCTGAGATGGAACTCGACCTCCGCTGTCCTCTAGGCCTAAGCCACCCAGAGGAGCGACACGACCCACCGTCCGCAAGCTGAAGGTGCCTGGGACGTCCACCCCTTGACAAAGATGGCCAGCCCCCTTTATACCCTCTCCCAGCAAGCACGGCGGGTTCCCCGCCCCACCATACCGCTGCCGAGGGAGGACAAAAAAGGAGGCACAGCACACAGCAATGATTCAACCCCAGCCCAGGGCGACAGCGCCACCCACTGGGCTGCAGGGAATTACACATCACTGATGTCTCTGCCAAATTCAAAATTACACCCGGGAAAGTACATACCCGCTACACAGCTAACAGCATTTATTTTACAGGACTGCTACTATTTCCACACATTGGATGCTCGACTTTTTCTAGACAAAGAGGGGTTCTTTTTATGTTTCATTTGGTCATAGCAGGGTATACATCTCAGGTCCACTTTTTAAACATAACAACGTTGTTTTTTCTAACGTAAGCAGTGTTTTTATAGATATTGATACTCTGGAGGAACGTGCCTCATCTGGGGGGTCTTAGTACTGCCCCAGTTGGACTAATTTATATTTTGTGTGCATTCATCAATAAAACCTATTCATATCTCTGAATTATACAGTGGTTGATTCTCCCTTAGACTAAGGTGACCAGATTTTTTAAATGAAATCCGGGGACATATTTTTTATTTTACTAGTGTAGCGGGCCTCCCATATTTGGGGTTGCTATGCCTGAAATTTAGGGGGTAGCCTGAGCATTAGTTTGGCTCAGGCTGTTTGATTTCCTAAATTGGTCTCTGCTTTATTGTGATGTTGCCTGGTTGTATAGTTCCCTTTGACCTGTGGGTGGCACTGTTGCCCAGGTCTCAGGTTGAACCGCAGGTGGCATTGCAGCACTATTGGGTGTCCTCTCTCGGCGGCAGTGTGGTGGGTGTGGTCTACCCGCTGTGCATGCCGGGAGAGGGTACTTAGGGGGCAGACGCCATTGGCGAGGGGTCTTCATCCTCGGCACGTACCCCACCTTCGATGGCCCTGTGAATGTGTTGGGTCCCGGGCACCTTTAGCCCAAGGCCGCATCGTTCCAGGTAGGCCCAGTACCTTTAACTGAGGCCTACAACCAAACCACGGAATCCCAGGGTGCCCGTGGGAGGGTGACCTGCTCTGAAGGAGAGGCAACCAGGGGAGGACCTTTCTAAGGGGATCGGTGAAGGATGTCACTGTCTCGGGAGAGGCCTGGTTACCTGTCAGAGGGAAGGTTTCCGTGATCCGCCAAAAGCCCTTGTAACGTGCCCCATTGGCACCTACGGTCTCTAAAGTTACAAGTGTTGAGGAGTTCAGGACTTAGAAGCTAGAAGATCCTGTGGCAGAGGATCTCTTGAACGTGTCTCTAGGAGAAACAAATCTAAAGTAAATGTTCCATGCTCCACTCTGGCTGCTAGGACTGTGAGAGGGAAATATCCGGGAGAGCAAAACCCACTCAGGCCTGAGTGGCGACAAGTGGTAATTAAGTGCCGCGTGCTTAAACCTATATTCCTGTTCAACTCTCTCTCTTTCCAACGTTCTTATCAATTTTGCAAGCAGAAGAAAAATAAACTCTATTATTGGGTTTAACATTGTCTGGACATTGGCTTTCCTAAAGAGAGAAAGGCGCCCCAACTAGTCATGTTTTCAGGATTTCCCTCAAATGAAAAGGCTGTGGTAATTACTAAGACAGTGAAAGTGATCAAATCACCTGTGCAAAGTAATGGAGAGCATGAAAACATGACCCGTTGGGGCGCCTTGAGGACTGGAGTTGAGAAACACTGCTCTAGGGACGAGAACCAGTGGAAAGAGGTAACTTGCTGCAGGACCCAAAACTATTAACACCGCTCACCCTATACAAGATGGAGGATACTGGGCATGTGGCATGGTGTGTCCCATTCTGCTTGTGGAGGTAGACAGGGTAACGGATGTGTGTGCTACACTAGTAATGGCGGCAATCAGCGACTCTCTGCCCGTCACTGCCCACCTCACAGCCTCTCAAGTCTTACTCTCCGGGCCCCGGCTACTACTGGGAGGGGTGCGGAGGAAGATCACTCCGCCAGGGAAGGCAAGGAGATAAGCAGGCAGCGGGACTTGAGCCAAGGCAGAAGAACATGTGAGCGGAGCTGAATGGGCATGCACCCGAAACTGAAGAAATATTCCCTCCACTCCGACCAACACATGATCATCAGAAAGGAGCACAGATAATGGAAAAAAATACACCCCCCTAAACTAGTAGGAGCTGGGGTGTGTATTTTTTTTTTTAATTCTGCACTGACTGTCTTTGAAATTGCCCCAGCCCCTGTTCAAATCCAATCCGGGGACAAAGCCGGGGACAGACTTGGTCCAGGGACAGTGTCCCCAATCCGGGGACTGTCCCCTGAAACCGGGGATGTCTGGTCACCCTACCTTAGACTATATTTTGAGACTCTTCTTTGTCTCAATATTCCCCATTTTTCTCAGGAGGTGTGATACTAGCAGGATCACCAGGTTAAAATATTCCAATAAAGGAAAAAATGCCTAAAAATAAACAAAACTAATACAGACAGCACATCAAAGGTTTGGTGTAATTATATTTTTTTCTTTTTAAATACACTTTAAAGACTCCATATTCATGATAATGATGTGTTGAACTCCTTGGTTCCATCTGTCAAGTGTCCGTGGCTCAACACAATAATGTCATTACAAGGCACCCTCAGCTATGTCATTCATCCAAAGATTTGTGGCCAAAAAGCTAAACTCACCATATGAACAATAACAGCAGATAACCTTTGAACGCCTAAACGGTGTTGCAATTTGTGCCCTAAAGATAAAATAGATGAGTTTACACTCTGTGAATGGGTCATTTGATATGACATAAAGACTTCTTGGTATTTAGAACATCATTGCCTGCTGAATTGTTTCATAATGCTGTTCTTTTTTCTATGTAAGATTTGTCTGTTCAAGTAAACCTAATGACGTGCAGTCCATTCTCCTTGATATTTGTCCTTTAAGTTAAAATTTAGGGTTTCTGATATATGCTATCTACTATAATGTATGGAATGCTATCCACTAAAATGTGCTGGGCTATTTTGAACCACGTAAAGATCTACTTCCTCCTATTCAGTCCAGATGTGTAAATTTGTCTTGTAAGAGTATATAGAGATATATAGAGATATAGAGAGAGATATAGAGATATATAGAGATATACCGTATATACTCGAGTATAAGCCGAGTTTTTCAGCACATTTTTTGTGTGCTGAAAATGCCCCCCTCGGCTTATACTCGAGTCATCTTTTTGCGCCTGATCTCCCGGACTTTGGGGACCCGGTACCGGCCCCACTCTTCCTCTACAAGTGTGCAAAGTTTGTTGTCTGGGGGACCTACAGCCGGGGAGTACCGATTTTTCAAAGCCAAGCACCCCTTTCATAGACTCCCATGTTAAACGGTCATTTCTCTGGTGACCAAGTACCGGCCGGTCGTAGGTCCCCTGGATCCCAAACTTGGCCCACATGTAGCCCCATTTTTCCTCTAAAAGTGTGAAAAGTTTTTTGTCTGGGGGACCTATGGCCGGGGAGCACTGATTTTTTTAAAGCTGGGCACTCCTTCCATAGACTCCCATGTTAAACGTCAGTCTAGTCATGGACACAGTGAGGCATGGGCACAGTGAGGCATGCACATGGACACAGTGAGGCAAAGTGAGGCACAGTGAGGCATGCAGATGGAAACCCTAGGCTTATACTCGAGTCAATACGTTTTCCCAGTTTTTTGTGGTAAAATTAGGTGCCTCGGCTTATATTCGGGTCGGCTTATACTCGAGTATATACGGTAGATAGAAAGAAAGATATATAGATAGAGAGAGAGATTTATAGAGATATAGATATATACATAGAGAGAGAGAGATACATACAGAAATATGTATAGAGAGAGAGAGAGAGAGAGATATGGATAGAGATATAGATAGAGAGAGATATATAGAGAGAGAGATTTAGATAGAGAGAGAGATATAGATAGAGAGAGATATATAGAGATATATATAGAGAGATATAGATATATAGAGATATATAGAGAGATATACAGGGGTCCCCTACTTACAAACATCCGACTTACAAACGACTCCTAGTTACAAACGGAGGGAGATAACAGGAAGTGAGAGGAAATCTACCCCTAGGAAGGGAAATTCACTCCTGTAAGCATTGTTATAGGAAAAAATACCCCCACTGGAGCTTTATCACAAGTCCATGTTTCCCTAACAACCCAAAATTTTCAAAATCCATTTGTCATTGGGATGGAAAGTGAGGTGAAATCTTCTGAACAGGGGAACAGCAAAACAAATGTTACAGGTGTGATAACCCTTCCCTATGCTATCCAAAAAGTATAAAAACAATTTTTTTTGGTGAAGCTACCCCTAAAAATGTATCTGTTCCGACTTACAAACAAATTCAACTTAAGAACAAACCTACAGTCCCTATCTTGTTTGTAACCCGGGGACCCCCTGTAGAGAGATATAGAGAGATATATATAGAGAGAGAGAGATATGGGGATATATATATATATATATATATATATATATATATATATATATAGAGAGAGAGAGAGAGAGAGAGAGAGAGAGAGAGAGGGAGAGAGAGAGAGATGGAGAGAGAGAGAGAGAGAAAGAGAGAGAGAGAGATATGGGGATATATATATATATATAGAGAGAGAGAGAGAGATGGAGAGAGAGAGAGAGATAGATGCTATTCTTGAACAGTAAGTAATAGCACCATGACAATTGTTATAGTATGGTTCCCAATGCCATAATGTTTTACATGTTTCATGTACATGTGTGTTAAATTGAAACTCTTGATGATGTAATGTGTGCTTTAATGGCATTTTGTAAATGCAAGCTGAGGGTTCTATAAATCTTGGCTGTCAGGTTGCCATGGTGAGAGGTGCATGACCTCCCCAGTACTTAGTGCTTTTTTAGCTAGAATGATTCCTCAATTAACAATAGCTAAATGATTCTGCCCTTCCATCACTTCCCAGTGTCACCATGGTACTGGAGTCCAGGAAGCCTCAAACTATTTGTTGTATGGACAACATCCAAAAACATTAGCTCTAAATTCTTATAGACATAAAACACAAATTGCTCACAATGATATATCTAATTTATAAGAATACCTGAATTACCAGCATGTTGTAATGATATTATTCATCAATAGTGATGAGCCGAACAACCCCGGGTTCGGTTCGCACCAGAACCCGCGAACGGACCGAAAGTTCGTACGAACATTAGAACCCTATTAAATACAATGGATGCGAACGTTCGACTTCTAAAGTGCTAATTATAACAACTATTATGCATGTTATTGTCCTAAAAAGGGTTTGGGAACCCGGGTTCTGCACCAGGGGACATGTATCAATGCAAAAAGAAGTTTTAAAAACGGTCGTTTTTCGGGAGCAGTCATTTTAATGATGCATAAAGTGAAAAAAAAAAGTCAAATATTCCTTTAAATATCGTACCTGGGGGGTGTCTAAAGTATGCCTGTGAAGTGCCACGTGTTTCCCGTGTTTAGAACTGTCCCTGCACAAAATGACACTTCTAAAGGAAAAAAAAGCCATTTAAAACTTCTTGCGGCTTTAATGTAATGTCTGGTCCCGGTAATATGGATGAAAATCTTTAAGAAAAATGGCATAGCTACCCCATGACCCCCCCCCCCTACCCCAGCCCATTACCAGCCCCTTTGGGTCTTGTATGGATATTAAGGGGAACCCCGCACATAAAATAAAAAAGGCCCTATATACTCTGAACAGCCGTATACAGGCGGTGCATACAAGACAGGGACTGTAGGTTTGTTCTTATGTAGAATGTGTTTGTAATTTTGAACAGGTACATTGTTGAAGTGTAGCTCCAGCCCAAAAATCTATTTTTAAACTTTTTGGGAAACATAGGTAAGGGTTATCACCCCTGTAACATTTGTTTTGCTGTCTGTGCCCCTGTTCAGAACATTTCACCTCACTTTCCGTCCCAATGACAACTGTTTTTGAAATGTGGTGTTTTTCTTGAAACAAGGATTGCTGATAAAGCATCAGTACAGAGGAGACACCTTTCTCCCATATTTATTCTTACAGGAGAGAATTTTCCTTCCTAGGGGTAGATTTCCTCTCACTTCCTGTTGTCTTCTTTCGTTTGCAAGTAGGAGTCGTTTGTAAGTTGGATGTTTGAAAGTAGGGACCTGCCGTATATACTCTGCAGAAATAGGCCCCTTAGTTGTTGGTGTTGGCACAACACTGTAAGCACTCACAGTTACTCTTGGTTGGTGCTGGAACGCCCTGCTGTCAACTATTATATCAGGAATTTTAATTACATATAATTGTTGAACAGTGGTAGTAAAAATTGGGGCTTTGATGGTGGTGCTGGTGCCACAACACTGTAAGCCCTGACAGTTACTCTTGGTGGGTGCAGCAATGGGCCCTGCTGTGAATTATTAGATCAAGAATTGTAATTGCATGCCCCTGTTGAACAGGGGCTGAAAAATTGGGCTTTTCGTGGTGGTGGTGGTGGTGGTGGTGGTGTTGCCACAACACTGTAAGCCCTCAGAGTTACTCTTGGTGGGTGCAGGAATGGGCCCTGCTGTGAATTATTAGATCAAGAATTGTAATTACATGCCCCTTTTGAACAGGGGCTGAAAAATTGGGACTTTCGTGGTGGTGGTGGTGGTGGCGTTGCCACAACACTGTAAGCCCTCAGACTTACTCTTGGTGGGTGCAGGAATGGGCCCTGCTGTGAATTATTACATCAAGAATTGTAATTGCATGCCCCTGTTGAACAGGGGCTGAAAAATTGGGCCTTAGGCACTGGTGGCACAACACTACAACCCCTCACAGATACTGTACTTGGAGCACAGCAATGAGCCCTATGGCAAATTATTGCTAAAAAAATTGTAAGTACACGCCCCTGTAAAACAGGGGCTGAAAAATTGGGCCTTAGCCACTGGTGGCGGCACCCATAAACAAAAATGATCTTCCAAGCTATCATCATCAATCGTATCATTGAGGACTCGGAGGAGGAGGATAGCCAGTCAACATAACAGCACAGGCACTCAGCATCAGCATCAGTCTTGAAGGGACGTGACATGTTAAAATCAATTAGTCTGTTATATCAGCATCAGGTGTGTGGTAGCTGGTGGTGATCCAAGACTGGTTCATCTTGATGAAAGTCAGTCGATCAACCGAGTCGGTGGACAGGCGCACCCTGTGATCCGTGACAAATCCTCCAGCAGCACTGAATGTGCGTTCCGAAAGAACGCTGGATGCAGGACAGGCCAGTAGCTCAATTGCATACTGTGCAAGCTCTGGCCAGTGATCCATCCTCAAGACCCAGTAAGCCAGAGGATTTTCGGTGGGGAAGGTGTCCAAGTCTGACCTTGCCCCTAGATATTCCTGCACCATGTTTATCAGACGCTGGCGATGGTTGCTGGAACCAATCATACTTTGGGGCTGCGGACTAAAGAATTGTCTGAACGCATCGGTCAGACGGCCACCTTCCCCACCGCTCCTTCTTTGACTGGCCGAAGCCTCAGCAACTCGTTGTCCTGGACCAGGAGTTTGTAACCTCCCAGTCTCTGGGAACGCGTTGCACAGACCTTTCTGCAAGGCCTCCCGGAGTTGTCTCATCCTCTGCTCCCTCTGCGACGGTAACATAAGGTCCGCAACCTTACCCTTGTACAGTGGATCAAGGAGAGTGGCCAGCCAGTAATGGTCCCTCTCCTTGATCCGAAGAATACGAGGATCCTTCCGCAGACTTTGCAGGATCAGGGAGGCCATGCAGCGTAGGTTTGCTGAGGCATTCGCTCCGGAGTCCTCTGGGTCACTAAGGACGACATGATCCGCAGTCACCTCCTCCCAGCCACGTACAAGTCCACTGGTTTCTTGGGACTGTAAATCATCCCTAAAAGACTGCTGCTGATGATGCTGAGTGCCAGCCTCCACCTCCATGCTGACACAATCCTCCTCCTCCTCCTCCTCCTCTTCCTCTTCCTGTGCGATGGGTGGGACAGAAGGAACACTGTCTGGGTAAAGGGGGCCTTGAGAGGCAAGGAAGTCCTCCTCTTCCTGCCTCTGTTCTGCCTCAAGTGCCCTGTCCATTATTCCACGCAGCGTGTGCTCCAACAGGTGGACAAGAGGTACAGTGTCACTGATGCATGCACTGTCACTGCTCACCATCCTCGTGGCCTCCTCAAATGGTGCCAGGACAGTGCATGCATCCCTGATCATGCCCCACTGGCGTGGAGAAAAAAAACCAAGCTCCCCTGACCCTGTCCTGGTGCCGTAGTCGCACAGGTACTCATTGATGGCCCTCTGCTGCGTGTGCAGCCGCTGCAGCATGGCCAACGTTGAGTTCCACCTGGTGGGCATGTCACATATAAGGCGGTTCTTGGGCAGGTTCAACTCCTTTTGCAGCTCAGCCAGGCGAGCACTGGCATTATAAGATCTGCGGAAATGCACACAGACTTTCCTGGCCTGCCTCAGGACATCCTGTAAGCCCGGGTACCTGCCCAAGAACCGCTGCACCACCAGGTTAAGGACGTGAGCCACACAGGGCACATGGGTCAGTTGTCCCTGTCGGAGGGCGGAGAGGAGGTTGGTGCCATTGTCGCAAACCACCATTCCTGGCTTAAGCTGGCGTGGCGTCAACCACCTCTCGGCCTGGCCCTGCAGAGCAGACAGGACCTCTGCCCCAGTGTGGCTTCTGTCCCCCAAACACACCAGCGCAAGCACGGCATGGCATCTTTTTGCCTGCGTACTTGCGTAGCCCCGTGAACGGCTACGGAGCACCGCTGGTTCATAGGACAAACCACAGGAAGAGGCCATGGAGGAAGAAGAAGAGGAGGGGGTGGAGGAGAGAGGTGTGTCACAACCAGTAGTAGCATTTTGGAGGCGTGGCGGTGGGACAACCTCCAACACTACTGCACCTTGTCCTGCATCCTTCCAAGCTGCCAAAAGAGTGACCCAATGGGCCGTGAAAGAAAGGTAACGTCCCTGTCCATGCCTGCTGGACCATGAGTCAGCGGTAATATGCACCTTACCGCTGACCGCCCTGTCCAGCGAGGCCAAGACATTGCCTTCCACATGCCGGTAGAGAGCCGGAATAGCCTTCCGTGAGAAAAAGTGGCGTTTGGGAACCTGCCACTGAGGAACCGCACATTGCACAAACTCACGGAAGGGGGCCGAGTCTACCAACTGAAAAGGCAGCAGTTGAAGCGCTAGCAATTTAGCCAAGCTAGCATTCAACCGCTGGGCATGTGGATGGCTGGGAGTGAACTTCTTTCGACGGTCCAGCAGCTGGGGCAGGGAAATTTGCCTGCTAGAATCGGACGTCGGTGTACTGCTAGCAGAGTGGCCGCAAGTACTTGGCTGTGACACACCTAATTCTACACCTTCATTCCTCTCAGTGCATGTTTCTGAGAGGACTGAAGTTATAGTGGGGTTGGAGATCCCAGCTGATGCGGTGCAAGGAGAGGTCCGCTTTGTTCTTTGGTGTGGGTCTTTGAGGTAGGCTTGCCAACGAGCTGCATGGCAGGTCAACATATGTCTGGTCAGGCATGTGGTACCCAAGCGGCTGATGTTTTGGCCACGCGATATACGCTTGAGACATATGTTGCAAACAGCAGCTGTGCGATCTGATGCACTAGCCTCAAAAAAGGCCCACACCAAGGAACTTTTTGAATGACGGGCAGAGGCAGCGCCCTGCACAGGCGGAGCTCTGCGGTGTGATTCCGTCGGTGTACTGCCCTTACGCTGGCCACCAAAGGGCATCCTGTCTCGTTGGAGATGTGCCTCCTCCTCATCCTCCTCCTCCTCTCTCCTATTAGGCACCCACGTGGAGTCAGTGACCTCATCATCCCCTCCCTCCTCATCACTGGAGCCAATCTGGCAGTATGCTGCAGCTGCTGGAACATGACTGCCAGATTGGTGTCCTTCTTGAGCATCCCCTCTGTCTGCTCTCACCCTACTGCCTTCCTGTAGCTGGGTTTCATCATCAGACCCTTCGAAACGCTGGGCATCCTCCTGGAGCATGTACCCAACACTGTGCTCAAACAGTTCGGGGGACTCCTCAGGAGGAGGACATGGTGGGTCTAGGGAAGGAGTGACTGATGATGAGTCTGACATTGATACCAGGGAAGAGGACGCTTTGGCAGCTGCTTTGCCAGTACCCTGAGCCTGGGTGAGAGAGGATGAGGAGGAGGAGGAGGGCTTGGTCATCCACTCTACCAAGTCTTCGGCATGATGTGGCTCAACATGTCCAGCTGCCGAAAAGAAGGACAAGCGTGTCCCATGGCCATGTGCTGATGACAATGCACCGCGTCCACGACCAGCACTGTTGCCCCCAGACACAGAGCCTGCTTGCCCTCTTTTATTGCCTCCTGACTGTCTGCCTCTCCTTGTTTGCCTTCCAGACATTCTAATAGATGGCCTGCAGGGAGATGGGAAAAATGCAATAAGGGCTACCTTCAGGTGTCCTTCTCTGTCCCTTGAAACAAGGACTTGCACAGTGAAAGAAACTGACACTCTCCCTACCTACAGTTTTCTGTCCCTAGAAAAAATGTTTTTTTTAAGCACAATATAGCACAAGGAGAATTCACTCACTGTCCTTCCAGGTCCCTGGAAACAAGGACTTGCACAGTGAAAGAAACTGACACTCTCCCTACCTACAGTTTTCTGTCCCTAGAAAAAATGTTTTTTTTAAGCACAATATAGCACAAGGAGAATTCACTCACTGTCCTTCCAGGTCCCTCAAGGAGAATTCACTCACTGTCCTTCCAACTGACACTCTCCCTACCTACAGTTTTCTGTCCCTAGAAAAAATGTTTTTTTTAAGCACAATATAGCACAAGGAGAATTCACTCACTGTCCTTCCAGGTCCCTGGAAACAAGGACTTGCACAGTGAAAGAAACTGACACTCTCCCTACCTACAGTTTTCTGTCCCTAGAAAAAATGTTTTTTTTAAGCACAATATAGCACAAGGAGAATTCACTCACTGTCCTTCCAGGTCCCTAGAAACAAGGACTTGCACAGTGAAAGAAACTGACACTCTCCCTACCTACAGTTTTCTGTCCCTAGAAAAAATGTTTTTTTTAAGCACACTATAGCACAAGGAGAATTCACTCACTGTCCTTCCAGGTCCCTGGAAACAAGGACTTGCACAGTGAAAGAAACTGACACTCTCCCTACCTACAGTTTTCTGTCCCTAGAAAAAATGTTTTTTTTAAGCACAATATAGCACAAGGAGAATTCACTCACTGTCCTTCCAGGTCCCTAGAAACAAGGACTTGCACAGTGAAAGAAACTGACACTCTCCCTACCTACAGTTTTCTGTCCCTAGAAAAAATGTTTTTTTTAAGCACAATATAGCACAAGGAGAATTCACTCACTGTCCTTCCAGGTCCCTGGAAACAAGGACTTGCACAGTGAAAGAAACTGACACTCTCCCTACCTACAGTTTTCTGTCCCTAGAAAAAATGTTTTTTTTAAGCACAATATAGCACAAGGAGAATTCACTCACTGTCCTTCCAGGTCCCTGGAAACAAGGACTTGCACAGTGAAAGAAACTGACACTCTCCCTACCTACAGTTTTCTGTCCCTAGAAAAAATGTTTTTTTTAAGCACACTATAGCACAAGCACAAAACACACTGACACTCTCCCTACCTATCCTTCTCTTTCCCTAAACTAAAGGAATCCAGGTTAAGCAAGAAAGAAATAAAAGTCACTGTCCCTGCCTATGCTGCTCTATCCCTGCTCCGGAACACAGTACACTAGGCCGCCGTGCTGGCGGCCTTTTATAGTGTGGGGCGTGTACTAAACACCCTCAGCAATAATTGGCCACAGGCATCCTGCCTGTGGCCAATCATTGCTCTCCTCGCTGCCGGCGCTGTGATTGGCCAAGCATGCGGGGTCACAGTGCATGCTTGGCCAATCACAGCGCCTGGATGACACTGCGATGGCGTAGTGCATTGTGGGCCGTTCGCGTCACTCGAATTTGGCACGAACGGCCCAAATCGTTCGATCTTCGTCGAACAATCGAACAGCCGATGTTCGAGTCGAACGTATGTTCGACTCGAACACGAAGCTCATCCCTATTCATCAACACTAATCCTTTGTGAGCCAGAGGCAGCAGTCTGACAGTGTGGCTTCCCTGTTTGTCTGGACTCAAAGTGGTTGTAAACTAAGGTGACCAGATTTTTAAAATGAAATCCGGGGACATATTTTTTTTTTACTAGTAATGGCGGCAATCACCGACTCTCTGCCCATCGCTGCCCACCTCACAGCCTGTCAAATCTTACTCTCTGGGCCCCGGCTACTACTGAGTGGAGAGCGGAGGAAGATCACTCCACCAGGGAAGGCAAGGAGATAAACAGGCAGGCGCCTGGCTGGGACTTGAGCCAAGGCAGAAGAACATGTGAGCGGAGCTGAATGGGCATGCACCCGAAAGTGAAGAAATATCATCAGAAAGGGGCACAGATAATGGGAAAAAATACACCCCCTAAGCTAGTAGGAGTTGCGGAGCGGGGGTGTGTAATTCAGATTTTTTTTTTTTTTTTAAATTCTGCACTGACTGTCTTTGAAATTTCCCCAGCCCCTGTTCAAGTCCAATCCGGGGACAAAACCGTGGACAGACTTGGTCCGGGGACAGTGTCCTCAATCCGGGGACTGTCCCCTGAAACCGGGGATGTCTGGTCACCCTATTGTAAACCCCTTACTACCACTTTTACCTACAGGTAAGCCTATAACAAGGCTTACCTGTGGGTACCATTAATATCTCCTAAACTTGCACCGTTCAGGACAGGGGTATTGAATTACAATTCACTGAGGTCCGATCAGTAAAATTTTCTTCTAGCAGAGGTCCGAATATCATGTTGGTTCCCTGTCACGCATTTTCGCATGCGCCAAACTACATGTTGCTGCAGCAAATGGGCTGATCCACCCATGACGTGTGCACCTAATGCACATGCACAGATCTTAACCCATTCTCATATCAGTGCACATCACAGTCCCCTCCCCCTTCTAATCAATATCCCCCCTTGATGAGTGTCCTCAGCTCCCCCTTTAGATCATCCCCCTCCATTCCTTCCACAGCAGTGTCCTCACACTTCCTTACCATCAACCCCCATCAACAGTACTGTCCTCTGCCCCTATTACACCATAACCCCACATTACTGTCCTCAGTCCCCCCCCACACACGTTACAGTCCTCAGCCTCTCCACATCACTGTCCTCAGACCCCCAAATCACAGTCCTCAGCCTCCCCCCCCACATTTCATTCCTCCCCTCTCCACTTTAATGTCCTCAGCCCCCCCTCCCTTGACAGTTCTTGGTCCCCCCAATTTAACTTCTTCAGCCCCCCCACATTACAGTCCTCCATCCCCTCACATTACAGTCCCCAGTCCCCCACTTTAATGTCTTCAGCCCCCCCCACATTACAGTCCTCAGCTTTCCCACACTCCAGTCCTCAGCCCCCCCACATTCTAGTCCTCAGCTACCCCACACTCCAGTCTTCAGCTTCCCCACACACTCCAGTCCTCAGCTTCCCCACACTCCAGTCCTCAGCTTCCCCACACTCCAGTCCTCAGCTTCCCCACACTCCAGTCCTCAGCTTCCCCACACTCCAGTCCTCAGCTTCCCAACACTCAAGTTCTCAGCTTCCCCACACTCCAGTCCTCAGCTTCCCCACACTCCAGTCCTCAGCTTCCCCACACTCCAGTCCTCAGCTTCCCCACACTCCAGTCCTCAGCTTCCCCACACTCCAGTCCTCAGCTCCCCCACACTCCAGTCCTCAGCTCCCCCACACTCCAGTCCTCAGATCCCCCACACTCCAGTCCTCAGATCCCCCACACTCCAGTCCTCAGATCCCCCACACTCCAGTCCTCAGATCCCCCACACTCCAGTCCTCAGATCCCCCACACTCCAGTCCTCAGATCCCCCACACTCCAGTCCTCAGATCCCCCACACTCCAGTCCTCAGATCCCCCATACTCCAGTCCTCAGCTCCCCCACATTCTAGTCCTCAGCTCCCCCACACTCCAGTCTTCAGCTTCCCCACACTCCAGTCCTCAGCTTCCCCACACTCCAGTCCTCAGCTTCCCCACACTCAAGTTCTCAGCTTCCCCACACTCCAGTCCTCAGCTTCCCCACACTCCAGTCCTCAGCTCCCCACACTCCAGTCCTCCTCTCTCCCACACTCCAGACCTCAGCTCCCCCACACTCCAGTCCTCAGCTCCCCCACACACCAGTCCTCAGCTCCCCCACATTCTAGTCCTCAGCTCCCCCACACTCCAGTCTTCAGCTTCCCCACACTCCAGTCCTCAGCTTCCCCACACTCCAGTCCTCAGTTTCCCCACACTCCAGTCCTCAGCTTCCCCACACTCCAGTCCTCAGCTTCCCCACACTCAAGTTCTCAGCTTCCCCACACTCCAGTCCTCAGCTTCCCCACACTCCAGTCCTCAGCTCCCCCACACTCCAGTCCTCAGCTCCCCCACACTCCAGTCCTCAGCTCCCCCACACTCCAGTCCTCAGCTCCCCCACACTCCAGTCTTCAGCTTCCCCACACTCCAGTCCAGTCTCAGTCTCCCCCACACTCCAGTCTTCAGCTTCCCCACACTCCAGTCCTCAGTTTCCCCACACTCCAGTCCTCAGTCTGTCCTCAGTTTCACGCAGTTCTCAGCTTTCCCCACACTCAGTCTCAGCTTCCCACACTCCAGTCCTCAGCTCCCCACACTCCAGTCCTCAGCTCCCCCACACTCCAGTCTTCAGCTTCCCCCACACTCCAGTCCTCAGCTTCCCCACACTCCAGTCTCAGCTTCCCCACACTCAAGCTTCCCCACACTCCAGTCCTCAGCTTCCCCACACTCAAGTTCTCAGCTTCCCCACACTCCAGTCCTCAGCTTCCCCACACTCCAGTCCTCAGCTTCCCCACACTCCAGTCCTCAGCTTCCCCACACTCAAGTTCTCAGCTTCCCACACTCCAGTCCTCAGCTTCCCCACACTCCAGTACCCAGCTTCCCCACACTCCAGTCCTTAGCTCCCCCACTTTGATGTCCTCAGCCCCTCCCCCTCACATCACTGCAATCCTCGTCATCCTCCCTCCACATTCAGTTGTTAGCTCTTAACTTCACCCCCTCACTGTCCTACCTTACACAGACAGATCGGAGGGAGGCACAGCATGTCTGGATGGAGGCAGGAGTTGCAGGGAGGGAGGCAGGACAGTTCTGAACGGAGGGCGGAGCTGCCGAGGTAACAAACAGGTGATTGGCTGCGAGGATGAAGGACTGTCCTAGCAGCCAATCGCCTTTTTAATAACCTCGGGCAGCTCCGCCCTCCACCCAGAACTGTCCCGCCTCCCGCTGTCGGCTCTGTGAGGATTACAGAGCGACGGCAGGAGGAAGAAAAGTCTCCTGCATGGTGGTACCACAGAGGTCCGAATGGCAGAGTGCCGCGGTCCGCATTTGGCCCACGGTCCGCCATTTAGTGATGCCTGGTTTAGGAGATATTCACTGTACTGCATGTTCCGGCATCATCGGCACATGCGCACTGAAGAAACGGCTTGCTCTTGCCGTCTCTTCAGTAGCTGTGATGTAACCCGCGGCACCAGCGTGCATGCGCGGGAGTTACGTCATCGCGGCTCCAGCCAATAACATCGCCGGAGCTCACAAATCCGGAAATAACTCCGGGAGACATGTCGCCGGTCACAGCAATGTAAGGGGCTGCAACAGGTTTGTTTTAAGGTAAGTATTTCATAATGAGCTAGTATGCGATGCATACTAGCTCATTATGCCTTTGTCTTGCAGGTTGTTGAGAGAGAGTTTACAACCACTTTAACGTGTATGTTACCCCCAACATTTTTCATATTCCTGATACATGTCTGTTGTACCATGTACTTGTATAATAAAAAGTATTCTTATACAAACATTCACTGCTCTAGGTAAGCGGCAGTAGCAGACTGCTGCTCCAATATAGACCACGGTGCTAGCTTAGTTCTTCACTGTATCAATACAAACTTGCAGTCACCCATGGAGTGCAGCCTCCCTAGATTGCAAGTTTGGATTAAAAAAGTATCCTGTTTTATTTGCAATGCTTCCTTTGTGTGAAATACCTGGTGATCCTGCCAGTCCCCCTGCTTTCCAATTTCAGACTGGCCATGTTAAGCATAGAAGCAGATCCATCCCATTGTGGTCAATTTTATGTCTGTGCTGGGAGAACAGCCTGCCTCTCCTTTAATTATCAGACTTGTGCTGATACGCCCCTGAGCTGATAAGCTGATAGGGTGTTCCCAAATAACAGAAATTGATGTCTCTTATGATCATTATATGTGTTAATTGTGCAAACATTAAGGAGAATGTGTTAAAATGAAAACTGATTATATTTTGGGAGGTCATTTTTAGCAACTGTCCAGGATTGGAGATTAAAAGCCTGTATTTCTGTGAAGACACTAGAAGTTGGCACACTTTCACTTGTGTCATTCTGTCTACTTTATGATCTTTACTTTTACTTTGTAACTCTACCATTCCTAATAACCTTTTAAAACTATTCACTGTGAGCAAAGATTGTTGTTTTCCATAATAATAGGAACCTTAGACTAAGTTCCTTGAGGCCAGAGACTGATGTGAATATACAGTATGTAAAGGGCTGCTGCGTAAGTTGTCTGAGCTATATAAATGTCTCTAATAAACACATACTTGCAGATGTGCCATGCAATAGGTTCCAAAGAAATGGAATCTATAAACATCTAATGAGATATTTCCTGAAATGCAGAGAGCAATGGTATTGGGACATAGGTAATTATTATTATTATTATTATTTATTATTATTATACACAATTTATATAGCGCCAACAGTTTATGCAGCACTTTACAATGTAGAGGGGGGACAGCACAATTACAGTACAGTTCATTACAGAAGGTACATTCTAAAGGGGAGGGGGGGGGGGGGTGTTACAAAAGGTAATAGCTGCAGAGAATTATTTGATGGGGGTGGCTCTGGGACAGTTGTTAGGTGGATGTGGGATAGGCTTTTTTTACTAGTAAAAAAAAAAATATTATTAAATGTAGTGGGGCTTTTAAATCTAGGGGAATGTTTGAGTGGTAGTTATACTCAAACACACTATTTGATAGGGTTCTGTAAAACCCATTTTATACTACAGGTGGGATGCTGGCGTGTAGTTCCCCATGGCCTGTTGGTGGCGCTGCCATCGGAGGCTGGGGTTGAATCGCTGGTACAGTGCTGCGCCTTGGATGTCCCCTCTCGGTGGTAGTGTGGTGGGCGTGTCGGCCTGCTGTGCATCCCGGGAGAGGATATAAAAGGGGCAGACCCTGTCTGTAAGAGGTGAGTTCCCGGGGGTCCGACCCCGGGAGCATGTGATTCTGTTCGCGGCCATCCCAGGCACCTTTAGGCCTGGGGTGGAGTTCCTGGCCCGGTACACTGGCGGATCAGTCCCAGGCACCTTTAGCCCTGGGGCTGCAACTGAAGGCCTTGGGTCCAGCACCTTCGGCTGGAACCCACGGAGGGAGGAGGAATCCCAGGGTGCTGCCTTGCGAGGAAACCCGTATCTAGATGAGGAGGCCGGGGGAGGACCATTCCGAGGGACTGGTGAGAGATCACAGTGAAGGAAGGGGCCCGGTAACTCTTTGGAGGGATGTCATCTTCCCGTTAGAGGCCTAATACCAGAGCCAACGTTCAGCAGGTCTGTGGAAGAGTTGTGCAGGGATTGTGTGTAACCTAATTCGAGCATCACTCCGGCTGCTAGGATCCACTCTAATGGGAGACTATCCGGATGAGCTGAGACTACCTGAAGATATGGGTAGTGAATAAGTATTTATTTGTGCCTGGACCTACTCCAACACCTCTTTCTGTCTTGATCTTCCTCCAACCTTTCTTGTTCAATGATTATGCATAAGAGAAAAATAAACTCTACATTGGAGTTGCATTTGGTGTGGACCTTGGAGTTATTGGGGAATAGAGACTTGTCTTTATTGCAGTGAAGACGGGAGCCATTCTCTGGAGAACCTGATCATAAAGACCCTGGTACATTACACCGCTCAACCTCTTCACACAGGAGGGTACGGGCATGTGGCACGGTGTGCCCCTTTTCCTATGAGTGAGCCAAAGGTAAGGAAGAGGGGTCTGTGTGCTACATAAAAATGCCATAAAACTATCCCCTATATTGTAGATGCTATAACTTTTGCGCAAACCGATCAATAAAAGCTTATTGCGATTTTTTTTTACCAAAAATATGTAGAAGAATACGTATCAGCCTAAACTGAGGAAAAAAATGTTTTTTTATATATTTTTTGGGGGATATTTATTATAGCAAAAAGTAAAAAATATTGCATTTTTTTCAAAATTGTCACTCTATTTTTTTTTTTTGCGCAAAAAATAAAAACCACAGAGGTGATCAAATACCACCAAAAGAAAGCTCTATTTATGGGGAAAAAAGGACGTCAATTATGTTTTGGAGCCATGTCGCACGACCACGCAATTGTCAGTGTAGCGGGGTCTTCAAAGTTAGTGGGATACACCTGGGGGTAGAGAGACCCAGGTGTGTAATTATTTCAGGGATTAGACCCCTTTTTGTTATTCGTGGAGGATTGGGTGGTGTAATATTCTCTTCGACCAGTGGGTGTCAGTGTACCTACAGGCTCGAGGTAGAATCACTACCACAGTGCTACCCTTTTTCTCCCTTCCTGGAGATGGTACGGCTGGGGCGGGGAACCCGCCGTGGTGTCGATGGGAGGAGATAAAAAGGGGGAGACGCCCTCGCCATGAGGTCTTTTGGGGGGATCATCTCTTCACGCACCCAGGCACCTTAGGCCTGGGTGCGGGCGGTTCAAGGTTCCGGCCTAGGCGCCCTAGGCCTGGCCGGAATGAAGATGGAGTCCATCCTGGGCACCTTCAGCCTGGGGTGAGGTACTATTAAGGAGGCCTGGGACCCGGTGACTCCGACTGGGTCCCGCGAGGGTGAAGTTGCTCCAGGGCGCCCCTTGCGAGGGGACCCGCATCTGAGGTGAGGAGGCTGGGGGGGTCACCCGTCCGAAGACCCGGTGCAGTGTCAACCCGGTGACGGATGGGCCTTCGGTAACTCCCTCGGAGGACATCTTCCCCTGATAGGGGCTACAGCGCAGCGGAGGAGCTTTCATCAAGACTCCTGCAACCCCTGGTCATAGCACAGGGAGTGTAGGGACTAGGAACCTGTACAGTGCCTCGACCTGCTTCCCCATCGTATCATGCCGTTGCATTTGACTGTATGTGGAGATACGCAATAAACCTGAGTTTGGACTTTGATGGGTGTATGGACTCTGTTGATGGGTACAAAGGGAGATTCTGGCACGGAAGGACTGACCCTCGTAACCAGCACACATTTGGCCCGAGGAAAAGATTCGTACTGGCCTTCACCTCACCCACATCCATGGGGTGGACATGGGCCGTAGCGCACCTCACTCTGTCGCTCGACATACCCCTGGCTGAAGAGGTCGGGGTGGGGGCTCGTCCGGGATGAAATGTGTGTTGACCCTGAGGTTTGGAACGGCTGTGTTTGAACTTTGCTCCCCGAGGAGATCCGAGCAGGTCGGCCATGTGATTGGCCAAAGTGCGTCCCTGTGCTCGAAGTCGTGGAAATTTCCCTGAAAAACCGGGAGAGGCCCATGCAGAAAGAGCGGGAAGAGGGAGGAGTCCAGCCGTGTGACGAACTACATGTGGGGACTTTTGCTGCACTGCGCCACGAGGCACCCCATGACTGCGCAATTCGTGGGAGGAGACTGAAGGAAGCCCGCGAAAACGTGCAAGTCGTGGGAGGAGTCTGGCCACGTGTGGAGATACACGTGGAGACTCCGGCGCGAGGTCAGCGCGTGATGGAGCAGCAAGTGGTCGGAGTGAACTCAGGCTCCCCGTGGATGCCAGTACCTTATCCTTTCAAGATGACTGCATTTGCTGCGCCCATTACAGACACGGGGATAAGGCTCAGGCCCCGAGGACAGTTGGCTCTGTATTCATGCAGAGACACGGAGGCCCTCGGTGTGATCTGTCCCGGATGCTCGGGACTGGTGGTCCAACTAAAGCCATTCGGGCGATGTGAGGCATGCAAGGAGTTCCTTTTTGAGGTTGAACCACACACGGAAAGGCCCCGGGCCCTACGCCTCAACTGCATCACAGGAACCGCCACTCCGGAGGGAGAGATCAAAGCCTTTGCGGAGTTTCCCGTGCGCGCTGACCAGGGCGAAGTGACTGCCCAACCAGAGACTGAGAGAGAAAAATCAGAGGACACTGCTTCGGTCACTACAGACTCCCTGCTCCCACCTCCGAAGAGGAAAGTCGGCCTGGTACAGGCATCCTATGGTCGTGGTCGAGCTTCACCCCGCCGCTTGCCTGGCCTAGATGGCGCCGGTAGAGAAGAGAGTCCCGGACATCCCAGTTCTTCAGAAGGTCCAGGTGAGCCAGGGGCTGGGACTGTGGTGTTGGTTGGAGGTGTCGGGGGTCCACAGTCGGTGGAGCCCGCAAGGGAGGGTAGCCTTCCGTCTACTAGAGACTACCTTCCCGCCGAGATGTATGACACCTCCGATTTAGAGTCATTGTCAGACTGTGGGGATGACGGAGAGATAGACAAACTGTTTCACCGGAAGGGCTGGGACAGACGCCCTCTACCTGTGCTGAGTAAACCGCAGGATTCCCCCATGTCCATAGAAGACAGTACGCTCCGAATGAAGGCCCCGGAGTTCCCGAGGAAATCTAGTCCTCCGAACAACTTTCCGCATTCAACTACATCACTCGCTCTGATGGTGGGGATGCAGCGTGCTTCGTTGCGGGCACCAAAGACAAAGAAACCCGAGATGGTGAAGGTACCTCGGCACCCGGAGGCCATCGTGCAGCCAGGAGAAGGTGAGCGAGATGTGATGCCGCCTCTAGCCAGGTTGCAGAGACTTTTCTCCCAGAGAGTCGCCCGTGAATATGGGTGGGAGTACCCCTACTTACCTCGGGACTTATTGTATGAAGTCGAGGTCCTGCGACCAAGGTGGTATAACGAGTTTGTATGGGAAAAACTTAAAGTACCCCATGCCAGGCGATACCTGTCATGTTCGCCGCCTGTGTCTAAAAAGTTCAAGGACTGCAGAGCTGATTGGAGACTTGGGCGTCATATTCATGCCGATAAGGTGCTCATCTGCAGGAAAGAAGGAGAGGATGTCGAGTATTCGGTGGAAGTGTTTGACGGGCACCTGAAGCCTCTGTTTCTGCCGGATCCAAGGTTCTATTTATAGGAGAAGTGAGCTCCTATCTTGTTGCTGTTGAAACTTTCTGGAAGAGACATTCCCAGACGCCTAGAACTGTGCCCTACTTTTGTTTTGATTTGGGCTTTTCTTTTACTCACTGGAGACTTGGGAGCTGTTGTTTTTTTTTTCTCCCTTTTCTTCATGTGCCAAAGGCAGAGACTTTTGGGGTAGAGTTAGAGTAGGAAAGCTGGAAGAATGAAGATCTCACCAAGTGTCATTACCGCAGCGCTGTCACCAGGTGGCAGTGTTGTGCAACGGTTGTTTGAAATGTTACACATGCATTACTTACTTATTGGAGTGAGTTGGTCTCTCGGCTGACGGACCCACTCATGCCAAGTTAACACAGAGTGTTAGGATGTGGTTTTTTTTTGTTTCCCTTCTGCAGGAGATTCGTCGGTCAAGACTACTGAGTATGGGGTGGTTCTTAGACAGTGACGGGAGGGATTGTATATGTGTACATGACAGATGTTTTATACAAAAGTTTTAATGTTTTATAGTTCCCTTCCCCTGGAGCAGGTATTGGCACACACAGTATCCAAAATTTGAGGGATAGCCTCTGGGGCCCACTTCATGTCACCACTCCTTGGGAGACATGGGTGTGCACCTGACGCTGGGGACCAGCGTCAACTCACAAGGGGGAGTGTGTAGCGGGGTCTTCAAAGTTAGTGGGATACACCTGGGGGTAGAGAGACCCAGGTGTGTAATTATGTCAGGGATTAGACCCCTTTTTGTTATTCGTGGAGGATTGGGTGGTGTAATATTCTCTTCGACCAGTGGGTGTCAGTGTACCTACAGGCTCGAGGTAGAATCACTACCACAGTGCTACCCTTTTTCTCCCTTCCTGGAGATGGTACGGCTGGGGCGGGGAACCCGCCGTGGTGTCGATGGGAGGAGATAAAAAGGGGGAGACGCCCTCGCCACGAGGTCTTTTGGGGGGGATCATCTCTTCACGCACCCAGGCACTTTAGGCCTGGGTGCTGGCGGTTCAAGGTTCCGGCCTAGGCGCCCTAGGCCTGGCCGGAATGAAGATGGAGTCCATCCTGGGCACCTTCAGCCTGGGGTGAGGTACTATTAAGGAGGCCTGGGACCCGTGACTCCGACTGGGTCCCGCGAGGGTGAAGTTGCTCCAGGGCGCCCCTTGCAAGGGGACCCGCATCTGAGGTGAGGAGGCTGGGGGGGTCACCCGTCCGAAGACCCGGTGCAGTGTCAACCCGGTGACGGATGGGCCTTCGGTAACTCCCTCGGAGGACATCTTCCCCTGATAGGGGCTACAGCGCAGCGGAGGAGCTTTCATCAAGACTCCTGCAACCCCTGGTCATAGCACAGGGAGTGTAGGGACTAGGAACCTGTACAGTGCCTCGACCTGCTTCCCCATCGTATCATGCCGTTGCATTTGACTGTATGTGGAGATACGCAATAAACCTGAGTTTGGACTTTGATGGGTGTATGGACTCTGTTGATGGGAACAAAGGGAGATTCTGGCACGGAAGGACTGACCCTCGTAACCAGCACACATTTGGCCCAAGGAAAAGATTCGTACTGGCCTTCACCTCACCCACATCCATGGGGAGGACATGGGCCGTAGCGCACCTCACTCTGTCGCTCGACATACCCCTGGCTGAAGAGGTCGGGGTGGGGCCGCTACATCAGTTAAAGTGATGCAGTGGCGAATCGCAAAAAGTGCCCTGGTCTTTGACCAGAAAAATGGTCCGGGGCTTAAGTGGTTAAAATTGCTTTCGGCTGTAATGTGTTGTCGGATCCCGGCAATATACATAAAAAATCATTGAAAAAACCTTTGGGTCTGGTATGGCTATTAAGGGGAACTCCACACCAAAAATTAAAAAAAAATTGCGTGGGGGTCCACCCAAAATCCATACCAGACCCTTATATGGGGCCCCCAGATCCCGCCCCCCCATGTGAATGGGTAGGGGTACATTGTACCCCTACCCATTCACCAAAAAAGTGTCAAAAAAGTAAAAAACAACAGCAGACAGTCTTTGACAATTCCTTTATTAAAAAAAAAAAGTGTCCCGCGATGGAAATCCCTTGTCAATCACGGCACCGACGGTCCAGAGAAAAAAAAATCTCATACTATGTAGCAACAGTATATAGTCCCTGTTCTCTTTCATTGACTTGCATATTAGCTGCTCTATCTATTATAGCTACTGCAAATCCCAGTATTGTATAACTGTCTCACCGTCAAACATTGCCTGCTACAGTTGAAATTTGAACTCTGCCTGACTGAATATTAGGGAAAGTTAAATTAAAAATGAAGGCTAATTTTATTTTTTTCATCTGTAGCAATCCTTAACCTAAATCAATGCGCCTGACCATTTATAATATTGATCTGCAACTAGCCTTCTTGATATCCCACTAGATGGAAAAAGAGGGACTTGTTGATTATAACACTAAGGCCTCATGCCCACGGACGTTTTTACAGCCGCGTTTTTGAGCGTTTTTTACAGCTTAAAAACGCCTGTCCATGTTAGTCTATAGCTTCATGACCACCTAGACGTTTTTGAGCTGCAAATAGCATAGACGTTTTTAAGCTGTAAAAAAACCCCAGGACCAGTGCGTTCCTCAGCGTCAGAATTAGGCAGAAAAAAACGCGAGCGTCAAAAAACGCGCTAAAACGCGCACTAACGCGCGGTCGCGTTTTTAGCTCCGACGTTTTTTTTTTTTGTTTTTTTTTTTCAAAAAAAAATAAAATTATTTACAATAACATGGACAGGCGTTTTTAAGCTCTAAAAAACGCAGCTGTAAAAACGTCAGTGGGCATGAGGCCTAATAGTATATAACTAATAATATTTATTCCCACAAAAAAGTGGCAGTTCCAGCTGTAGCAGTGGCATTACAACAAAACAGCAGCAATTCTGATGCCGCGTACACACGATCGTTTTTAATGTCATTGAAAAAAACAGCATTTTTCTCTACGTGATTTTTCGTGTTTCCTCTCAAGCCTGCCTTGCCTACACACTATCGTGGAAAAAAATGTTTGAGTAAAGCGCGGTGATGTCCAACACGTACGACGTCACTATAAACGAGAAGTTCCATTCGGATGGTGCCACCCTTCATGTTAGTGTAGCGGCCTCCACCCTCTCCTCTCTACTCCAGGGGCGGATCCAGAGTCTTTTCTCGGGAGGGGCACTGCCAAAAAATGTTTTTTTTTGTGGGAAATTTATTGGGGAAACGGCTGGTGTCGGCGCTTCAATCATCCCGGCACCATGGTTGTTATGGTGTCAGGATGATTGAAGCGCATTATTTCTATTATTACATTATAATATAAAATTAAATAGTTCAATGCAGAATCAGTGGGAGCCCCGAGTGTGTCACTTGCCACCGTTGCCTGCAATTAGTGGGAGCCCTGAGCACTTGCCACACGTTGCGGATTGTCACTTGCCACATCACCTGCCACACCTTGCGGATTGTCACTAGCCACACCTTGCGGATTGTCACTTGCCACGTCACCTGCCACACCTTGCTGATTGTCACTTGCCTGCCACCAGATGCAGATTGTCATTTGCCACGTCACCTGACACAATTTGCGGATTGTCACTTGCCACACCTTGCAGATTGTCACTAACTTGCCTGCTAAGGTGTAGTTTTGGTTGTCTCTTGCTGTTTCCCAGACTCCCAGAGTCAGGCAGCAGAGAGATAATGTAATCTCTCTGCTGCCTGCACAGTGAGGGCGGAAGTCACTGCAGGAATACAGGGCAGGCACGGGCGGTGAGAGATGATCTCATCTCTCTGATCCCCCGCTCCCAGCTAGCTGATTGGCCAGCTGCCACATTGAGCCTGCTCTCTCACCTGCGCTGCCAACACACTGAGCAGCACGGTCTGCCCACGAACCGCGCCGCCCGCCCACAAACTGCGCCACAAGCGGAGCCGCACGCTTTCTTACCCGTCTGTGGAGCCGCACGCTATCGCACCTGCCCGCAGAGCGGCCCGACGTGACTCACTGACGTCACTCGTTGCTAGACGCCAAGCGGCCCAGGCGTTAGCAACGAGTGCAGGGAAGAGGCTCCACCCACCTCCTCCTCCGCTCCTGGTATCGTGTCAGTGCGCCTCGTAACTACATTAGACAAGTCTCTCTCTCTGCGCCGCTGATCGGCTGATGTGAGAAACTGACTCAGAGAGGCAGCGGCAGCCGCAGAACAAGTACTGTATATACTCGAGTATAAGCCGACCCGAATATAAGCCGAGGCACCTAATTTTACCCCAAAAAACTGGGAAAACTTATTGACTCGAGTATAAGCCTAGGGTGTCCATCTACATGCCTCACTGTGCCTCACTTTGCCTCACTGTGCCCATGCCTCACTGTGCCCATGCTTCACTGTGCCCATGACTAGACTGATGTTTAACATGGGAGTCTATGGAAGGAGTGCCCAGATTTGAAAAATTGGTTCTCCCTGGCAGTAGGTCTCACAGACACCAAACCTTGCACACTTGTAGAGGAGACATTGGGATACATGTGTGCCAAGTTTGGGGTCCAGGGAACCTACGACCGGCCGGTACCTGGTCCGCAAAGTCACCGGAGAAATTACCATTTAACATTGGAGTCTAAGGAAGGGGTGCCCAGATTTAAAAAATCAGTGCTCCCCGACCGTAGGTCCCCTAGACACCACACTTTTCACACTTGTAGAGGAGACATGGGGCTATATGTGTGCCATGTTTGGGGTCCAGGGGACCTAAGGCCGGGCGGTAGGGGGTCCCCAAATTTCCGGGAGATCAGGCGCAAAAAAAATAAAAATGAGCAAGCGAGTGTGACAGATAGTCTCGGGGGGGGCAATTGCCCTGTTGCCCCCCCACTGGATCCGCCCCTGCTCTACTCTTCTTGCTCTGGCGCTCGTCTAGAGGTACTCTGAAGGAGAGCGTACGGGGTCACCACGCCAAGTCCCCCTGCAGAGTATGTGCAGTGAGAGACAATCCTCTTTTACCTTCGGGTCGGTGTTCTGCATCCGGAGACCCCCTCCTGGTTTTCTCGAACAGTGCTTGCCAGTAAATGAGCCCCACACCACTAAAGTCCAACACTCCTTTATTCTTTCAATAACAGAGTAATGCACAGA
Source organism: Rana muscosa (assembly GCA_029206835.1). Lineage (NCBI taxonomy): Eukaryota > Metazoa > Chordata > Amphibia > Anura > Ranidae > Rana > Rana muscosa. The sequence goes on from JARGYO010005626.1 coordinate 19,942,036, forward strand.
CAGTTGGACTCCCTCAACGAACAGAACAGACAAGGGGGGTGTGGATGCGAGTAGGCCCAGGCACAATGAACTCTCCACTTTCCTTCCTGAAAGTGGGTTGCGGTCTCCGAGCGAAGGGGGATTTCCTTCCAGGCGGTCTCAGATGGAAGGCTTACCTGTCACCGGCAATATGCTGCACCAGGTCTTCAAGCAAGTATCTCCCACCGGTCCATTACGCCCTCCGGATTCGGGTACCCACTCCCAGGGTCCCCTAGGATCTCCTTCCCTCACGGAACTCAGTGTTGGGCACTGAGCTCCAGACCTCCATCCGAGTACCTCACCCCAGGCTAAAGGTGCCTGGGATGGAACACGACCTCCGAACGTCCTCTAGGCCTAGGCCGCCTAGAGGACCGACACGAACCACCGCCCACAGGCTGAAGGTGCCCGGGACTCGACCCCATGACAAAGATGGCCGGCCCCTTTATACCCTCTCCCAGCAAGCACGGCGGGTTCCCCGCCCCACCATACTGCTGCCGAGGGAGGACAAAAAGGGAGCCCGGCACACAGCAATGGTTCAACCCCAGTCCAAGGCGACAGCGCTACCCGCTGGGCTGCAGGGAACTGCACATCACTGGTGTCTCTGCCAGTTTTAAATACACAGAAAATTGTATACCCACTACATTAGTAAAGTTTGTTGAACGACGATTCGCGCTTTTCAGCCTCATGCTTTTCAGTCCGTTACAGCGTGACGAATGTGCTATCTCCATTACGAACGCTAGTTTTACCAGAACAAGCGCTCCCGTCTCATACTTGATTCTGAGCATGCGCATTTTTTTTCACGTCGTTAAAGCCCACACACGGCCGTTTTTCATGACGAGAAAAACGACGATGTAAAAAACAATGTGAACAATTAGAGCATGTTCCAATTTTTCTCGGCGTGATTCTCTGCGTTTTTCTCGTCGGGAAAACTGCTGGAAAGCCCACACACGATCATTTTTAATGACCATTTTAAAAAGTGTAATTTTTCTCATCATTAAAAACGGTCGTGTGTACACGGCATGACACTTCCTGGCCTGTTAGTGGGTCCTGAGGACAGGAGTTGAGAACCACTGACCTAGAGGGACTGATCAATACCTTTTTTGTGTCACGCCTATTGGGGGTTTTGCAGAGCAAATCTCCTTCAAGTCTTCATGTGAGTGCATCATGTTACAAATTGTAGCACATTTGTTACAAGCTTTAGCTGAGTTTCTTTTTCCTGGGCTGCATCATTTGAAATAAGAAGCAAGCAACAGGATCATGTGGCAAGGATTCCCAACTGTTCACTAATTCATGGGGAGTCCAGAAAAAAAGCCTTGAAGGCCTTATAATTTATTATACCTTTATTTATTGTATCTATAGACGGGTAATTATTTGGTACACAACCATTTTCAACAGTAAGTGCCGGTTCACACAGGGGCGACTAGTCAGGCGACTTAGCCGCCTGACAAGTCGCGCTCCATTCTGTACAATGGAACCGTTCTAATAGGAGCGACTCAAGTTGCTCCGACTTTGAAAAAGGTTCCTGTACAACTTTGGGACGACTTCAGGGTAGGGTTGCCACCTTTTCATTAAGCCAAACCCGAACACTCTAGCAGCGCACAGCAATTTTTTCGTTTTTTTTCCAGTATACATTATAGGATTGTAAAAGACTTGGGACATCTTTGGGTGCCCCGAGAAGAGCAGTAATGCGGTGCCGTGATGAACAGTAGGTGTGGCCAGATGATTGGTCTGCCCCCAGTATAATTCCCCCAAGGCCAGTTTGTCCCCCCAGTATAATCCCCCCAAGGTCAGTTTGTTCCCCAGTACCCCCCCAAGGTTAGTCTGTGCCCCAGTGTAAATCCCCCCCCCAAGGTCAGTCTGTGCCCTAGTGTAATCCCCCCCAGGTCAGTCTGTACCCCAGTGTAAATCCCCCCCAAGATCAGTCTGTGCCCCAGTGTAAATCCCCCTCCAAGATCAGTCTGTGCCCCAGTGTAATCCCCCCAGGTCAGTCTGTGCCCCAGTGTAATCCCCCCCAGGTCAGTCTGTGCCCCAGTGTAATCCCCCCCAGGTCAGTCTGTGCCCCAGTGTAAATCCCCCCCAGGTCAGTCTGTGCCCCAGTGTAAATCCCCCCCAGGTCAGTCTGTGCCCCAGTGTAATCCCCCCAGGTCAGTCTGTGCCCCAGTGTAATCCCCCCAGGTCAGTCTGTGCCCCAGTGTAATCCCCCCCAGGTTAGTCTGTGCCCCAGTGCAATCCCCCCAGGTTAGTCTGTGCCCCAGTGTAATCCCCCCCCCAAGCTCAGCTAATGCTGACAGAGGTTGGAATGAAAGGGGCCGGAAGGACTCTGTACAACTGCCCTGGGGCAATGATCTGAGAGCTAAGTATAGGGAGCCACATGCAGAAGTGCAAGAAGTAATATGAGAACCCCAAATGGAGTCAGGGACCCCCCCCATTCACACACACTTCCAGGCTTACTGACTCCTCTCCAGGAGAAGGAAACCCCTTAACAGGAGGAGTGCATGGGGGGTGATTAGAAGGGACTCCCTTCCACTCATACAGGAATACTGACAAATAGGGATGAGCCGAACACCCCCGGGTTCGGTTCGCACCAGAACCTTCGAACGGACCGAAAGTTTGCGCGAATTTTCGAACCCTATTCGTTATAATGGACGCGAACGTTCAAAATCAAAATTGCTAATTACAACGGCCAATATGCATGTTAATGTCATAAAACAGGTTTGGGGACCCGGGTCCTGCCCCAGGGGACATATATCAATGCAAAAAGAAATTTTAAAAACTAAAGTTTTTTCGGGAGCAGTCATTTTAATGATGCATAAAGTGAAAAAAAAAAAAGTGAAATTTTCCTTTAAATATGGTACCTGGGGGGTGTCTAAAGTATGCCTGTGAAGTGGCATGTGTTTCCCGTGTTTAGAACTGTCCTTGCACAAAATGACATTTGTAAAGGAAAAAAAGAAGCCATTTAAAACCACTTGCGGCTTTAATGTCATGTCTTGTCCTGGCCGCCATATGGCTGAAAATCCTTGAGAAAAATGGCATGGCTACCCCATCACCCCCCCCCCCCACCCCAGCCCCTTTGGGTCTTGTATGGATACTAAGGGGGACCCCGCACCCAAAATAAAACCCTATACCTACAACCCTATATACTCTGAACAGCAGTATATAGGTGGTGCAAACAAGACATGGACTGTAGGTTTGTTCTTAAGTAGAATCTGAACAGGTACATTATGAAGTGTAGCTACATCCCAAAAAAATCAATTTTTAAGCTTTTTGGAGAACATAGGGAGGGGTTATCACCCCTGTAACATTTGCTGTCTTTGCACATCTGTTCAGAACATGTCACCTCACTTTCCGTCCCAATGACAAATGTTTTTGGAAAAGTGGGGTTTTAATTGAAACAAGGATTGGTGATAAAGCATCAGTAGAGAGGAGATACCTTTTTCCCAAATTAAATCTAACAGGATAGAATTTTCCTTCCTAGGGGTAGATTTCCTCTCACTTCCTGTTTTCTCTTGCCGTTTGCAAGTAGGAGTCGTTTGTAAGTTGGATGTTTGAAAGTAGGGGCCTGCCGTATATACTCTGCAGAAATTTGCCCTATTAGATGTTGGTGTAGCCACAAGACTGGTGGGCACAGGAATGGGCCCTGCTGTGAGTTAATAGATCAAGATTTGTACTTGCATGCACCTGTTGAACCGGGCAGAAAAATTGGGCCTTTGGTGGTGGTGGTGGTGGTGGTGGACGGTGTTGCCACAAGACTGTAAGCCCTCACAGTTACTCTTGGTGGGTGCAGGAATGGGCCCTGCTGTGAGTTATTAGATCAAGATTTGTAATTGCATGCACCTGTTGAACAGGGCAGAAAAATTGGGCCTTTGGTGGTGGTGGTGGTGGTGGACGGTGTTGCCACAAGACTGTAGGCCCTCATAGTTACTCTTGGTGGGCGCAGGAATGGGCCCTGCTGTGAACTATTAGATCAAGATTTGTAATTACACGCCCCTGTTAAACAGGGGCTGAAAAATTATGCCTTAGGCATTGGTGCTGGTGCCACAACACTGCAACCCCTCACAGATACTGTACTTGGAGCACAGCAGTCACACCTGTTGCGAAGCATCTTTTTAAAAAATTGTAATTACACGCCCCTGTTATACAGGGGCTGAAAAATTGTGCCTTAGGCACTGGTGCTGGTGCCACAACACTGCAACCCCTCACAGATACTGTACTCTGAGCACAGCAATGAGACCTGTTGCAAAGCATTGCCTAAAAATTGTAATTACACGCCCCAACAGGGGCTGAAAAATTGTGCCTTAGGCACTGGTGCTGGTGCCACAACACTGCAACCCCTCACAGATACTGTACTCTGAGCACAGCAGTCACACCTGTTGCGAAGCATCTTTTTAAAAAATTGTAATTACACGCCCCTGTTATACAGGGGCTGAAAAATTGTGCCTTAGGCACTGGTGTGGTGGCATGGATCATTGAGGAGGAGGAAGAGGATAGTCAGTGAACATAACAGGACAGTCACTCAGCATCAGCATAGGCAGTCTTGAAGGGATGTGACATTATAAATTATTCCGTTATATCCGCTTCAGGTGTCTGGTAGCTGGTGGTGATCCAAGACTGATTCATTTTTATGAAGGTCAGTCGATCAACCGAGTCGGTGGACAGGCGCACCCTATGATCGGTGACAAATCCTCCAGCAGCACTGAATGTGCGTTCGGAAAGAACGCTGGATGCAGGACAGGCCAGTAGCTCAATTGCATACTGTGCAAGCTCTGGCCAGTGATCCATCCTCAGGACCCAGTAAGCCAGAGGATTTTCGGTGGGAAAGGTGTCCAAGTCTGACCTTGCCCCTAGGTATTCCTGCACCATGTATATCAGACGCTGGCGATGGTTGCTGGAACCGATCATACCTTGGGGCTGCGGACTAAAAAATTGTCTGAACGCATCGGTCAGACGTCCACCTTCCCCACCGCTCCTTCTGCTACTGACCGAAGCCTCAGCAACTCGTCGTCCAGGACCAGGAGTTTGTAACCTCCCAGTTTCTGGGAACGCGTTGCACAGACCTTTCTGCAAGGCCTCCCTGAGATGTCTCATCCTCTGCTCCCTCTGCGACGGCAAGATAAGGTCCGCAACCTTACCCTTGTACCGTGGATCAAGGAGAGTGGCCAGCCAGTAATGGTCACTCTCCTTGATCCGAAGAACACGAGGATCCTTCCGCAGGCTTTGCAGGATCAGGGAGGCCATGCAGCGTAGGTTAGCTGAGGCATTCGGTCCGGAGTCCTCTGGGTCACTGAGGATGACATGATCGCCAGCCACCTCCTCCCAGCCACGTACAAGTCCACTGGTTTGTTGGGACTGTACATCATCCCTAAAAGACTGCTGCTGCTGATGCTGAGTGCCAGGCTCCACCTCCATGCTCACACAATCCTCCTCCTCCTCCTCCTCTTCCTGTGTGATGGGTGGGACAGAAGGAACATTGTCTGGATAAAGGGGGCCTTGAGAGACAAGGAAGTCCTCCTCTTCCTGCCTCTGTTCTGCCTCAAGTGCCCTGTCCATTATCCCACGCAGCGTATGCTCCAACAGGTGGACAAGAGGTACAGTGTCACTGATGCATGCACTGTCACTGCTCACCATCCTCGTGGCCTCCTCAAATGGTGAGAGGACAGTGCATGCATCCCTGATCATGCTCCACTGGCGTGGGGAAAAAAAGCCAAGCTCCCCTGACCCTGTCCTGGTGCCGTAGTCGCAAAGGTACTCATTGATGGCCCTCTGCTGCGTGTGCAGTCGCTGCAGCATGGCCAACGTTGAGTTCCACCTGGTGGGCATGTCACATATTAGGCGGTTCTTGGGCAGGTTCAGCTCCTTTTGCAGCTCAGTCAGCCGAGCACTGGCATTATAAGATCGGCGGTAATGCACACAGACTTTCCTGGCCTGCCTCAGGACATCCTGTAAGCCTGGGAACCTGCCCAAGAACCGCTGCACCACCAGGTTGAGGACGTGAGCCATACAGGGCACATGGGTGAGCTGCCCCTGTCGCAGGGCGGAGAGGAGGTTGGTGCCATTATCAGAAACGACCATTCCTGGCTTAAGCTGGCGTGGCATCAACCACCTCTCGGCCTGCCCCTGCAGAGCTGCCAGAACCTCTGGCCCAGTGTGGCTCCTGTCCCCCAAACACACCAGCGCAAGCACGGCATGGCATCTTTTTGCCTGCGTACTCGCGTAGCCCCTTGTACGCCTATGGAGCACCGCTGGTTCCGAGGACAGAGCACTCGAAGAGGACATGGAGGAAGAAGAAGAGGAGGGGGTGGAGGAGAGAGGTGTGTCACAACCAGTAGTAGCATTTTGGAGGCGTGGTGGCGGAACAACCTCCAACACTACTGCACCTTGTCCTGCATCCCTCCCAGCTGCCAATAGAGTGACCCAATGGGCCGTGAAAGAAAGATAACGTCCCTGTCCATGCCTGCTGGACCATGAGTCAGCGGTAATATGCACCTTACCGCTGACCGCCATGTCCAGCGAGGCATGGACATTGCCTTCCACATGCCAGTAGAGAGACGGAATCGCCTTCCGTGAGAAAAAGTGGCGTTTGGGAACCTGCCACTGAGGAACCGCACATTGAACAAACTCACGGAAGGGGGCCGAGTCTATCAACTGAAAAGGCAGCAGTTGAAGTGCTAGCAATTTAGCCAAGCTAGCATTCAACCGCTGGGCATGTGGATGGCTGGGAGTATACTTCTTTCGACGGTCCAGCAGCTGGGGCAGGGAAATTTGCCTGCTACAATCGGACGTCGGTGTACTGCAAGTACTTGGTTGTGACACACCTAATTCTACACCTTCAGTCCTCTCAGAGCAGCTTTCAGAGAGGACTGAAGATATAGTGGGGATGGAGATCCCAGCTGATGAGGAGCAAGGAGAGGTCCGCTTTGTTCTTTGGTGTGGGTCTTTTATGTGTGCTTGCCAACGAGCTGCATGGCAGGTCGACATATGTCTGCTCATGCTTGTGGTGCCCAAGCGGCTGATGTTTTGGCCACGCGAGATACGCTTGAGACAAATATTGCAAATAGCAGTGGTGCGATCTGATGCACTCGTCTCAAAAAAGGCCCACACCAAAGAACTTTTGTGATAACGTGCAGAGGCAGCGCCCTGCACAGGCGGAGCTCTGCGGTGTGGTACAGTTGCTGTGCTGGCCTCTAGCTGGCCTCCAGGGGGCATCCTGCCTTGTTGGACATGTGACGCTGCATCCTCCTCCTCCTCCTCCTCTCTCCCTTCAGGCACCCACGTGGAGTCAGTGACCTCATCATCCCCTCCCTCTTCACCACTAGAGCAAACCTGGCAGTAAGCTGCAGCTGGTGGAACACTACTGCCAGATTGCTGTCCTTCAGCATCCCCTCTCTCTGCGCGCACACTACTGACTTCCTCAAGCTGGGTATCATCATCCGAGCCTTTGAATCGTTGGGCATCCTCCTGGAGCATGTACCCAACACTGTGCTCAAACAGTTCGGGGGACTCCTCAGGAGGACATGGTGGGTCTAGGGAAGGGGTGGCTGATGATGCCATTGAGTACGCGTTGGCAGCTGCTCTGCCAGTACCCTGAGCCTGGGTGAGAGAGGATGAGGAGGATGAGGAGGGCTTGGTCATCCATTCTACCAAGCCTTCGGCATGATGCGGCTCCACATGTCCAGCTGCCGAAAACAAAGACAAGCGTGTCCCATGGCCACGTGCTGATGACGATGCACGACCACGTCCACGGCCAGCACTGTTGTCTCTAGAAACAGAGCCTGCCTGCCCTGTGTTCTTGCCTCGGCACGCTCTGCCTCTCCTTGGCGGTCTTCCAGCCATTGTAGTCGGTAGTGTATATAGTATAAAAAATAGAACTCCTATGTGTGCTCACAACACACTGTAGGTCCTATGGGTGCTGACACTAACACACTATAGGTACTATGTGTGCTGCTGACAAGAAAATATAGGAGCTCTGTTTGCTGCCACTAACACACTAGAAGTCCTATGGGTGCTGCTGAGAAGAAAATATAGGAGCTCTGTTTGCTGCCACTAACACACTAGAAGTCCTATGGGTGCTGCTGAGAAGAAAATATAGGAGCTCTGTGTGATGCCACTAACACACTAGAAGTCCTATGGGTGCTGCTGAGATGAAAATATAGGAACTCTGTGTGATGCCACTAACACATTAGAAGTCCTATGGGTGCTGCTGAGAAGAAAATATAGGAGCTCTGTTTGCTGCCACTAACACACTAGAAGTCCTATGGGTGCTGCTGAGAAGAAAATATAGGAGCTCTGTGTGATGCCACTAACACACTAGAAGTCCTATGGGTGCTGCTGAGAAGAAAATATAGGAGCTCTGTTTGCTGCCACTAACACACTAGAAGTCCTATGGGTGCTGCTGAGAAGAAAATATAGGAGCTCTGTGTGATGCCACTAACACACTAGAAGTCCTATGGGTGCTGCTGAGAAGAAAATATAGGAGCTCTGTTTGTTGCCACTAACACACTAGAAGTCCTATGGGTGCTGCTGAGAAGAAAATATAGGAGCTCTGTTTGCTGCCACTAACACACTAGAAGTCCTATGGGTGCTGCTGAGAAGAAAATATAGGAGCTCTGTTTGCTGCCACCAACACACTAGAAGTCCTATGGGTGCTGCTGAGAAGAAAATATAGGAGCTCTGTGTGATGCCACTAACACACTAGAAGTCCTATGGGTGCTGCTGAGAAGAAAATATAGGAGCTCTGTTTGCTGCCACTAACACACTAGAAGTCCTATGGGTGCTGCTGAGAAGAAAATATAGGAGCTCTGTTTGCTGCCACTAACACACTAGAAGTCCTATGGGTGCTGCTGAGAAGAAAATATAGGAGCTCTGTTTGCTGCCACTAACACACTAGAAGTCCTATGGGTGCTGCTGAGAAGAAAATATAGGAGCTCTGTGTGATGCCACTAACACACTAGAAGTCCTATGGGTGCTGCTGAGAAGAAAATATAGGAGCTCTGTTTGCTGCCACTAACACACTAGAAGTCCTATGGGTGCTGCTGAGAAGAAAATATAGGAGCTCTGTTTGCTGCCACTAACACACTAGAAGTCCTATGGGTGCTGCTGAGAAGAAAATATAGGAGCTCTGTGTGATGCCACTAACACACTAGAAGTCCTATGGGTGCTGCTGAGAAGAAAATATAGGAGCTCTGTTTGCTGCCACTAACACACTAGAAGTCCTATGGGTGCTGCTGAGAAGAAAATATAGGAGCTCTGTTTGCTGCCACTAACACACTAGAAGTCCTATGGGTGCTGCTGAGAAGAAAATATAGGAGCTCTGTTTGCTGCCACTAACACACTAGAAGTCCTATGGGTGCTGCTGAGAAGAAAATATAGGAGCTCTGTGTGATGCCACTAACACACTAGAAGTCCTATGGGTGCTGCTGAGAAGAAAATATAGGAGCTCTGTTTGCTGCCACTAACACACTAGAAGTCCTATGGGTGCTGCTGAGAAGAAAATATAGGAGCTCTGTTTGCTGCCACTAACACACTAGAAGTCCTATGGGTGCTGCTGAGAAGAAAATATAGGAGCTCTGTGTGATGCCACTAACACACTAGAAGTCCTATGGGTGCTGCTGAGATGAAAATATAGGAACTCTGTGTGATGCCACTAACACATTAGAAGTCCTATGGGTGCTGCTGAGAAGAAAATATAGGAGCTCTGTTTGCTGCCACTAACACACTAGAAGTCCTATGGGTGCTGCTGAGAAGAAAATATAGGAGCTCTGTGTGATGCCACTAACACACTAGAAGTCCTATGGGTGCTGCTGAGAAGAAAATATAGGAGCTCTGTTTGCTGCCACTAACACACTAGAAGTCCTATGGGTGCTGCTGAGAAGAAAATATAGGAGCTCTGTGTGATGCCACTAACACACTAGAAGTCCTATGGGTGCTGCTGAGAAGAAAATATAGGAGCTCTGTTTGCTGCCACTAACACACTAGAAGTCCTATGGGTGCTGCTGAGAAGAAAATATAGGAGCTCTGTGTGATGCCACTAACACACTAGAAGTCCTATGGGTGCTGCTGAGAAGAAAATATAGGAGCTCTGTTTGCTGCCACTAACACACTAGAAGTCCTATGGGTGCTGCTGAGAAGAAAATATAGGAGCTCTGTTTGCTGCCACTAACACACTAGAAGTCCTATGGGTGCTGCTGAGAAGAAAATATAGGAGCTCTGTGTGATGCCACTAACACACTAGAAGTCCTATGGGTGCTGCTGAGAAGAAAATATAGGAGCTCTGTTTGCTGCCACTAACACACTAGAAGTCCTATGGGTGCTGCTGAGAAGAAAATATAGGAGCTCTGTTTGCTGCCACTAACACACTAGAAGTCCTATGGGTGCTGCTGAGAAGAAAATATAGGAGCTCTGTTTGCTGCCACTAACACACTAGAAGTCCTATGGGTGCTGCTGAGAAGAAAATATAGGAGCTCTGTGTGATGCCACTAACACACTAGAAGTCCTATGGGTGCTGCTGAGAAGAAAATATAGGAGCTCTGTGTGATGCCACTAACACACTAGAAGTCCTATGGGTGCTGCTGAGAAGAAAATATAGGAGCTCTGTTTGCTGCCACTAACACACTAGAAGTCCTATGGGTGCTGTTGGGGTGCAATGCTGTGCTAACAGCACTGCGGTTGGTACTACTGCAATACTGTACTAACAGTAAGCACGCACCAGACTAATCCCCAGCAGCAGCTAATAACACACTAACTGTGCAATCAGCAGCAATGAACGATCAATGACTTAGGTAGCAATGGTTTAGCAAAGAAATAGCCAATGGTTTAGCAAAGAAGAGCAAATCTTTCAGTATCAAGCAAAGACAGAATCAGCAGACTAATCTCTCCTAAAGCCGGAACTCATGTGACCGGGGCCGATGGCGTGGCGGCCTTTTAAATGGTGGGGCGTGTACTAAAGCCCCTGAGCTGTAATTGGCTACAGGCGTCCTGCCTGTAGCCAATTATTGCTCTCCGAGTTTCGGGCGCTGTGATTGGCCAAGCATGCGGGGTCACAGTGCATGCTTGGCCAATCATCAGCCAGCAATGCACTGCGCCGGCCGCGCCGGCCGCAATGCATTGCGGGGCCGCTCGCATCACACGAATGTGATGCGAACGGCCCAAATAGTTCTGGGCTCGACGAGCGAGCGAACGCCCGATGCTCGATTCGAACATGGGTTCGAATCGAGCACCGGGCCCATCCCTACTGACAAATACTCCCCCCTCCAGATAAAGAAGACCCCCAGCTAGGAGGACTGCAGGGGGTGATAAGAGGGGACCCTCATCCAGGAACTCCCTTCTCACTCCAGTTAAATAAGACCCCCAGGTGGGGAGCACTGCAGGAGGGTGATGAGAGGAGACCCCAATCCAGGAAAACAGGAAATCCCCCTCCATCCCCCCTCCAGTTAAAGTAGACCTCCAGCTAGGAGGACTGCGGGGAGGTGATAAGAGGGCAGTGGTGGTGCGTCCATAAAGGGCGCACAGGCACCGCCCCCTCTCTCCTGCCACCTCTCTATCACCATAGATAAATTCATGCATTGCATGAATCTATCTATGGTCGCCACTAACACCCTATTCAGGTACCCGGCCCCTTGTTGGGCGCCGGGCACCTGAATTACAGCGGCGGTGTATTTTTTGGAAGAACCTGATTAGAGCCATAGGCTCTAATAGGCATCCAAAAAGGTGTCCATGCTGGGCGCCTCGCTGTTCACTCAGTGTTGTGTTAGAAAAGCGAATGAATTTTCGCTTTCCTAACACTGAACTGCCTCTCAGCCAATCAGGTGCTCGGGTCTGTTACCTGTCACCTGATTGGCTGAAGCGACAAGCACTGTGATTGGACGCCTATCACAGAGGCCGGGAAGAGACGACGGGAGAAGACATCGAGGAGCGTGGACACCGCTGCCCCACCGAGACAAGGTAAGTGCCAGGCGGGCGATACACACTGGCAGCATTTGATGGGCACAGTAGCGGCACTTCATGGGCACACTGGCAGCAATGGATGGGCACAGTGTCAGCAACGGATGGGCACAGTGGCTGCCTTTGATGGACACAGTGGCTGCCTTTGATGGACACAGTGGCTGCCTTTGATGGACACAGTGGCTGCCTTTGATGGGGCACAGTGGCTGCATTTGATGGGACACAGTGGCTGCGTTTGATGGGGCACAGTGGCTGCATTTGATGGGGCACAGTGGCTGCGTTTGATGGGGCACAGTGGCTGCGTTTGATGGGGCACAGTGGCTGCGTTTTATGGGGCACAGTGGCTGCGTTTAATGGGGCACAGTGGCTGCGTTTGATGGGGCACAGTGGCTGCGTTTGATGGGGCACAGTGGCTGCGTTTGATGGACACAGTGGCTGCGTTTGATGGACACAGTGGCTGCGTTTGATGGACACAGTGGCTGCGTTTGATGGCACACTGACTGCGTTTGATGGGCACAGTGGCTGCGTTTGATGGGCACAGTGGCTGCATTTCATGGGCACAGTGGCTGCGTTTGATGGCACAGTGGCAGCGTTTGATGGGCACAGTGGCAGCGTTTGATGGGCACAGTGGCAGCAATTGATGTTTTTGTTTTTTTCAGTTTGTTTGTTTGCATGCCCCCCCCCCAATTTTTTTTTAGCACCAGCCTCCACTGTAAGAGGGGATCCCATTCCAGGAACATAGGACCCCCCCTCCAGTAAAGAAGATCCCCAGCTGGGGGGGAGTGATAAGAGGGGACCCCCATCCAGATATACAGGAATTTGCCTCCCTGCCCCCTCCAGTTATAGAAGACCCCCAGCCAGTAGGACTGCAGGGGGGTAATAAGGGGGACCCCCATCCAGGAATAGGTGAGGGGTGATGGGAGGGGACATTGCTAACCCCCCTCTGGCAGAAAGAGACCACCTGTCAGGAAGAATACAGACATCTGCCCCCTCCTCCCTCTTAAAAAGGTGAATGACAGTTTAGTGAGTGAAGATGTTCAGAGTTACACACACACAGCTCCGGTCACAGTGCAGAGGGGGAGGGGGTGACTCACCATAGCAGATAAGGAGGAAATCCCCGTACAGCTCCGATGTCTGTGAAGGAGCTCTGGGCGGGCCGCCTGTCACTGCTGCTTTTACTCCTCTCTCTGTCCCCCGCGCTGCTGAAACTCTCACTCTCAGCAGTGGCAGCGAGGATTCACAGGCTGGCTGACTTGCGCGGTGGCGGGGGGATGGGGAGCAGGCAAGTTGCGGGGCGGGGGAGAAATCAAAGTGAGGGAGACGGTTGGGACTGCAGGTATACTGCTGTGTCCGGGTTAGAAGAGAACAGAAACCCGGGCACATGTGTCAAAAACCGGACTGTACGGGTCATTCCCGTACGGGTGGCAACCCTACTTTAGGGTGACTTCTATTGACTTCAATACAGAAGTCATTTTGCCAGTCGCCTCTGAAGTCGTGTGCAGATCGCCTTGCCGAGTCCCGCGGCAAGTCGTGCTGCCCCAGTGTGAACCGGCACTAACACATACAATACTGCCAAAGAAAGGGCACTTAAAAATGTGAGCTAGATCCGCTCCTGTTATTCTCTATACTGTGACAGGCAGGCAGGTGATTGTGCTAGCTGCAGTCAGTGTTTCACTTAGTGTACTGTGTGCTTTGCATAGCGTTCACCTAAAGCTTACCTGAATACAGTTAGTGGTGTTCTCATAATAAAACCACAGGCAGGGAGCTGCATTAATTTCATGTAGTGTACTTCTGTCCTTTGCACATCGTTCACGTAAAGGAACATGAATACAATTTGTGGTGTTCTCATAATAAAACCACAGGCAGAGAGCTGCAAGTATTTTCAGTTAGTGTACTGTGGCCTCTGCACAGTGTTCACCTAAAACTATCTGAAGACAATTGCTGCTTTTCTCATACTAATACCACAGCAGGCAGTTGATTCTGATAGCTGCATTATCAGTACAGATATATATATATATATATGTAGCGGGTATACACTTTTCTGTGTATTTAAAACTGGCAGAGACACCAGTGATGTGCAGTTCCCTGCAGCCCAGCGGGTGGCGCTGTCGCCTTGGGCTGGGGTTGAACCATTGCTGTGTGCCGGGCTCCCTTTTTGTCCTCCCTCGGCAGCAGTATGGTGGGGCGGGGAACCCACCGTGCTTGCTGGGAGAGGGTATAAAGGGGCCGGCCATCTTTGTCATGGGGTCGAGTCCCGGGCACCTTCAGCCTGTGGGCGGTGGTTCGTGTCGGTCCTCTAGGCGGCCTAGACCTAGAGGACGTTCGGAGGTCATGTTCCATCCCAGGCACCTTTAGCCTGGGGTGAGGTACTCAGATGGAGGTCTGGAGCTCAGTGCCCAACACTGAGTTCCGCGAGGGAAGGAGATCCTAGGGGACCCTGGGAGTGGGTACCCGAATCCGGAGGGCGTAATGGACCGGTGGGAGATACTTGCTTGAAGACCTGGTGCAGCATATTGCCGGTGACAGGTGAGCCTTCCATCGGAGACCGCCTGGAAGGAAATCCCCCTTCGCTCAGAGACCGCAACCCACTTTCAGGAAGGAAAGTGGAGAGTTCATTGTGCCTGGGCCTACTCGCATCCACACCCCCCTTGTCTGTTCTGTTCGTTGAGGGAGTCCAACTGTCTGTGCATTACTCTGTTATTGGAAGAATAAAGAAGTGTTGGACTTTAGTGGTGTGGGGCTCATTTACTGGCAGACACTGTTCGGGAAAACCAGGAGGAGGTCTTCGGATGCAGAACACCGACCCGAAGGTAAAAGAGGATTGTCTCTCACTGCACATACTCTGCAGGGGGACTTGGCGTGGTGACCCCGCACTCTCTCCTTCAGAGTACCCCTAGACGAGCGCCAGAGCAAGAAGAGTAGAGAGGAGAGGGTGGAGGCCGCTACATGTGGGGGCTCGGGTCCGGGATGGTGTTCGTGCTACTACGGAGTTTGAACGTGTCTGCCGGAGGAGTTCTGAGTAGGTCGGCCATATTATTGGCCAAAGTGCATCCCTGCTCAAAGTCATGGACATGACCCAGTGAAGGGAAAGGCCCGCGCAGAAGAGCGAGGAAAGGGGGGAGCTCAGCCGTGTGAAGGATTACACATGGGGGCTTCTATTTGCACTGCGCCAGCAGGCACACCCCCACCGCTTAGTTCGTGGGCGTGTCTCAGGAAGAAAAAACCTGTGAACTGGAGCAAAGGGGAGGAGTCCAATACGTGTGAAGGACTACACGTGGGACGTTGGCGCAAAACTTTGCAGTGCGCGATGGACCAACAGCAAGTCACCATGTTCGGACAAACAGCATGGGTTCCACTTCATCCTTCCACCACGTCTTTGACTGCTGCTGCTCCGGTGACCAATACAGGGATTCGGCTAAAGACAAGGGGACGATTGGCCCTGTATTCATGCATGGACGTTGAGGCCCTGGGTGTGATTTGTCCCGGCTGCTCGGGACTGGTGTGTCATCTGAAGCCATTAGGGCGATGCGAAGTCTGTGGGGAGTTCCTATTCGAGGTAGATACAGTCATTGAGAAGCCAAGAACCATCTACCCCGGCCGTACCACAGGCAGCACCACTCAAGTTGGAGGAATCACTGCTTTGACAGCCATCCCTGTGCGCACTGCAGTGACCGCGGAGGAGGTCGCGAGTACTCAACAGGAGAAATCCGAGGATGCTGACTCGGTCACCACTGTCTCTCAGCGTCCACCGCTGAAGAGAAAGACCGGTATGGTAGCCCCATCCAGCGGTTGCGGTGGACCATCTCGCCTGCCTACGCCCGGCCCGGATGAATCCGGTAAGAAGAGTTCCGGACGTCCTGCCTCAAGAAAAGGCCGAGGTAAGCCAGGCGGAGGGACTTGGTGTGTGGGCAGAGGTGTCGGGGATCCACAACCCTGTGTGTCCGTGGGGGGTGGTAGTCCCGTTTCCACTACAGGCTACATACCCGCGGAGGAGTGTGACACCTCCGACCTAGAGTCGCTCTCGATCTGGGAGACGATGTCGCCATAGACGAACTGTTTGCTCAAAAGGGCTGGGACAAAGTACCTCTCGCCTCATCCCGCAGAACCAGGGACCCACCCATGTCTACAGGGGATAGTACACCCCGGGTGGAGGCACCAGTGCCTGAGGAGGGGTCCCATCCCCAGCCTACTCTTGCCTTCCCGGTGCCTCCTGCACCTAATGCCGGGGAAAAGAGACTGTTGTTGCGGGCACCTATGCCCAGACCAGATGTAATCAAGGCACCTCGCCACCCGGACTCAATAGTTTTGCCTGGCGAAGGGGACAGAGCCACTATGCCTCCTCTGGCGAGACTACAACGTCTATTTGGCCAGAAGGTTGCTGCTGAGTATGGATGGGAGTACCCGTACTTGTCCAAGGAGCTATTGTATGAAGTGGAAGTTTGCCGGGAGCGCTGGTACAATGACTTTGTGTGGACTCACCTTCAGGTTCCACACACCCGCAGGTATCTTGCGTGTTCCCCCAAGGCCTCTCAGCACTTTTAAGATTGCAAGGCAGAATGGATGCTGGGACGACATATCCACGCGGACAAGGAGCTGATCCGACGCAAGGAAGGGGAAGATGTCGAGTACCATCTGGAGACCATGGATCAACACTTGAAGCCACTTATCCTGCCGCACCCTCGATTGTATCTATAGGAGAAGACTCCATTTTTGGTCTTTATGCTGCTGAACTTTCCGGGGTTGTTGTTCTTGTTACCCAGACGAAGAAGGACTGTTCCTGTTTGTTCTTCAATTCTCCAGCAAGAAATCATGGACTCTGGGGTAGATAGGGCGCAAGAGAAGAAGGAAAGTTCCACGAGTGCAGTTACCGTGATGCTGTCACCAGGTGGCAGTGTTGCGCATCAATATCACTGTTCACACACACACTTCATGAAGGAAAGGATTTCTCTGCGGAGACGTTTTTTTCATTCTCACACGAATACATGTCAGGGTTTATGTGTGTTAACTTTCTTTTCCCTCTGCAGGAGAGCATCCCATCAAGACCACTGAGTATGGGGTGGGTCTTAGTCAGGATGGGTGGGGAAAAGTGTAATGTGAAAATGTGATTTCAAGGTTGTTGTTAAGTGTTGTTGTTTCCCTTTCCCTCCCTTTTCATGTGAGGCTCAGGCACAACTGCTCTAACTAGTTTTAGTTTTCTAAGTTTTGGGATTTTTTTACAATTTTCATTCGGTTTCTGGATTGGACTATGTCAGCTCTTGAGGGCATGGTTCGTTCCAGACACTGGGGACCAGTGTCAAATCACCAGGGGGAGAGTGTAGCGGGTATACACTTTTCTGTGTATTTAAAACTGGCAGAGACACCAGTGATGTGTGGTTCCCTGCAGCCCAGCGGGTGGCGCTGTCGCCTTGGGCTGGGGTTGAACCATTGCTGTGTGCTGGGCTCCCTTTTTGTCCTCCCTCGGCAGCAGTATGGTGGGGCGGGGAACCCGCCGTGTTTGCTGGGAGAGGGTATAAAGGGGCCGGCCATCTTTGTCACGGGGTCGAGTCCCGGACACCTTCAGCCTGTGGGCGGTGGTTCGTGTCGGTCCTCTAGGCGGCCTAGGCCTAGAGGACGTTCGGAGGTCATGTTCCATCCCAGGCACCTTTAGCCTGGGGTGAGGTACTCGGATGGAGGTCTGGAGCTCAGTGCCCAACACTGAGTTCCGCGAGGGAAGGAGATCCTAGGGGACCCTGGGAGTGGGTACCCGAATCCGGAGGGCGTAATGGACCGGTGGGAGATACTTGCTTGAAGACCTGGTGCAGCATATTGCCGGTGACAGGTGAGCCTTCCATCGGAGACCGCCTGGAAGGAAATCCCCCTTCGCTCGGAGACCGCAACCCACTTTCAAGAAGGAAAGTGGAGAGTTCATTGTGCTTGGGCCTACTCGCATCCACACCCCCCTTGTCTGTTCTGTTCGTTGAGGGAGTCCAACTGTCTGTGCATTACTCTGTTATTGGAAGAATAAAGGAGTGTTGGACTTTAGTGGTGTGGGGCTCATTTACTGGCAGACACTGTTCAAGAGGAGGTCTCCGGATGCAGAACACCGACCCGAAGGTGAAAGAGGATTGTCTCTCACTGCACATACTCTGCAGGGGGACATGGCGTGGTAACCCCGCACTCTCTCCTTCAGAGTACCCCTAGACGAGCGCCAGAGCAAGAAGAGTAGAGAGGAGAGGGAAGAGGCCGCTACATATATATATATATATATATATATATATATATATACATCCCACCTTTGTGCAGCTACATCTCACTGCAGGCCATTAGTATGTCTGGAAGGCAAACAAGGAGAGGCAGACAGTCATGAGGCAATTAAAGAGGGCAATCAGGCTCTGTGTCTAGAGGCAACAGTGCTGGTCATGGACACGGTGCATCCTCATCAGCACGCGGCCATGGGACACGCTTGTCCTTTTCGGCAGCTGGCCATAACATGCCCAAGACTTGGTAGAGTGGATGACCAAGCCGTCCTCATCCTCCTCGTCCTCTCTCACCCAGGCTCAGGGTACATTGTCTGGCAAAGCAGCTGCCAAAGAGGCCTCTTCCCTTGGCTCAATGGCATCAGTCACTCCTTCCATAGCCCCACCATGTCCTCCCGAGGAGACCCCCGAACTGTTTGACCACAGTGTTGGGTACATGCTCCAGGAGGATGCCCAGCGTTTTGAAGGCTCCGATGATGGAACCCAGCTAGAGGAAGGCAGTAACGTGAGCCTAGAGAAAGGGGGTAGTAACGTGAGCCCAGAGAGAGGGGGTGCACAACAAGGACAGCTATCTGGCAGTCATGTTCCCCCAGCTGCAGCATACTGTCAGATTTGCCCAGTGATGAGGAGGGAGGGGATGATGAGGTCATTGACTCCATGTGAGTGCCTGATAGGAGAGAGGAGGAGGAGGAGGAGGAGGCACATCTCCAACGAGGCAGAATGCCCTCCAGGGGCCAGCTTAAAGGGCAGCACACCGACTGCATCACACTGCAGAGCTCCGCATGTGCAGGGCGCTGCTGTCTCTGCACGTTATTCCAAAAGTTCTTTGGTGTGGGCCTTTTTTCAGACGTGTGCAGCAGATCGCACTGTTGTCATTTGCAACATATGTCTAAAGCGTATCTCGCGTGGCCAAAACATCAGCCGCTTGGGCACCACGTGCTTGACCGGACATATGTCGACCTGCCATGCAGTTCGTTGGCACACTTTTATCTACTTTTGTTTGTGAGTGCAACTTTTATCTTTTTTTTATCTGTGCAATAATCTAGCAATTCTAAACCTGGAGATAGGCAAATATTCCACCTGTATGTGTATACAGGCAGTCCCTGAGTTACGAACACAATAAGGACTGTAGGTTTGTTCGTAAGTCAAAGTTGTTCGTAAGTCGCAACACTGCATTTGTAAGTGTAACTTCCGGTCGGAACACTGCATTAGTAAGTGTAACACTGGAAACAACAATTACAGCCAAACCCATCAGAAAATGTTGAGTTGGTAAAAACCCACTTTGTGTATGAAAAGTTGTTAGCTAAGAGACATGACAGCTATCCTACCTTCTAAAAACTATGGAAGCCTTTGAGTTTGTGGACTGGCCAGTCTTAACACTCTAAAAATACCTTAATACTCTAAAGATGCCTTATTCTTTGTTATGATCTAGTTTCTTTATGACCCTATACCCCTAGTGCCCATATGTGATGCATATTCTGTAATTACCTTTGGAATTTACTCTTTGTATTGCTCAATTATTTTGTTGTGTTAAAGGCATTTATTCTTTCTACACAAAACTCAATAATATATCATGACAAAAAAAAGTCAGGCATACACTGTTTAGGCCTATTATCCATGATTCCTTGTCAAAGTATTTTATTGGACATATATATTAGTCACATACAGATCATATGTAATACATGCTGTTGATATTTGTCCAATTATTACAAATATAGAAAAATAACAAATAATAGGGTCTACAGAATATATCCTAATGAAAGTTATAAGGACTTAAATGAGATAGAAAGTAAATAAATCCTTGTACTAATATATTCAAGACTGTAGTTGAAAGAAATATTTAACATATTAATTATAAATTGATCTGTATCTTCGAAAAAAGAAATGTAGAGTAATACTTTGTTGTAGCTTCAATAAGGTGCGTTATGAAGTAAGAATAATAGAGAAAAGAAAAGAGAAAAAGAAGTAAAGATATCAAAATAAAATAGGATAAAATAAAATTAGATAGATAATATAAAATAAAATAGATGGGATAGAATAGTAGGAAACCAGAGGGGGGGGGGGAGTGTAGTAGTCCACCTGAATGGCATGAATGAATCGGTCCGCGGCTTGAGGGTTTAAGTAAAACACAGTGTTCACTATATTGAGCAGGGTAGCTCCCAAGCTTCAGAAATTTGGTTTAGTAGTTAGTTTAACCGATTGAGTCCTCCGGCTACCATGGCATGAGAATCGAGTTGTCACTAATAGAAGGTAGGTGAAATTTAATCCAAGGATCCCAGATCTTTTCAAAGATTGGAATTTGATTTCTTTCTATAGCTAACATCTTGGCGTGAGACATAAAGTCATTTACTCTATTTATGGTCTCGGATATCTCCAATTTAGGGGTCCTCCATGCCTTTGCTATTGTTTGCTTTGCTGCTGTAAGAAATTGAATGAGGAGTTTGAATTGTTTATGTGTAATGAGATCAGGTTTTAGATTGAGCAAGGCTGTGGCTTATTATCCATGATTCCAACTGTCCTGCTGCTGGCCAACTTTTCACTGCTATATATTCTGAAGTATCTTATTCTTGTAGGAAAGCCCCTGTGATCTTTGTAGCACTTACTCCCTAAGGAGCTGCTTGAATGTTTGGGTTCTTCTGATCTTGCCTTACCAGACAATTATTTGCAATAGTACTCTGCTAAACTTGTAGTCCAGGCATCGCTGACGAGCTTGACTCTCTCTGGCTCTGAAAAGCATATCCACTCTTGTGACCTCATTGTTTCTCCTGTGGTCTAGCAATACAGTTTGGTCACCAACCAACCCCCTAGTGATTGGACAGTAAAGTACATTAAGCACAAATATTTCAACACTCTAATCATTTATCCTTTGAGCATGTTCACATTGTTGACTGACAGCACTGAAAAAATTTAAAAAAACTCAGCTCTGATTGGCTTAAAGGGCTGCTGTTGACCCTGTCTCTCCCAGTGGAAGCCTTGCCATGTATGAGATTACAGGAAGCTAACATCAAGTTCAAATATTCTGTTTAGTTCTTATGTAAAAATACATTTAAGCCCAGGTTCACACTGGGCTGTGGGAGTGAAGCTGTGCGAGTTCAGCTGAACACGCACAATTTCACTCCCGCTAGCAGTCCAGATTTCGGCCGCGATTACAGAGACATCTGTGCAGGTTTCTGCACAGATGTCAATGTAAATCGCGTGCCGAAATCGCAAAAAGTAGCACAGAAACTACTTTTTGAAATTGGTGCAGCGCCGCAGATGCGGCGTCGCACCGATTAGGACGGTGTCATTGCCGGAAAATGCCGCCGATTTGACATGCGATTTGACGTGTCAAATCGCATGTCAAATCGCACCAGTGTGAACCTGAAAACTGAAAATTGCTAAAACTGAAATTATAAAAGAAAAACAAATCAAAATAAATGAAATGATGTATTTAGTAGAAAAATTTCAAAAGTGTAAGTACCTAAATCATTTTTGATTTTCACCCTGTGTGATAGGCTGGGAAATGGAATGTCAGTAATCCTAACCAATCTGGCTCTGCTGCAATGCACATGTGGTGACAGGGAAAATGCTGATGGCTAGAAGAAAAGACATAACCTCACCAGCCTGCTGCTCCATCACGCTCACAGATTGAGGAATGTCCAATTTCCATTGCTTAACTGCAGTAGAAACAAGTCAGATCACCAACCTGGCTCTGCTTTTTTTTAGGTTTGTGTAAATCTTAGGGCTTTCTGGACAAAATTAAAATTGCTTTGGCAGTACCAAGCTGTGTGTGTGTTTTTTTACCTTTTTTTGTCACTTTTTTGGGTGAAATGGTAGGGGTACAATGTACCCCGTTACCAATTCACATAGGGGGGTCGGCATCTGGGGGTCCCCTTTGTTAAAGGGGGCTTCCAGAGTCCGATAAGCTCCCCGCCCGCAGACCCCCACAACCACCGGGCAAGGGTTGTGGAGATGAGGCCCTTGTCCCCATCAACATGGGGACATCCTCCCCATGTTGAGGGCATGTGGCCTGGTATGGTTCAAGAGGGGGGGGCTCTCTTGTCCCCCCTCTTTTCCTGCGGCCTGCCAGGTTGCGTGCTCGAATAAGGGTCTGGCATGGATTTTTGGGGGGAACCCAACGCCATTTTTTTTATTTTGGCGTGGGGTTCCCCTCAAAATCCATACCAGACCCTTCAGGACCTGGTAATGGAATTTGGGGGGACCCCCACGCATTATTTTTTGGTTCGGGGTTCCCCTAATATTCATACCAGACCCAAAGGTCCTGGTAACGGACTGGGGGCGGGGAGCCCATGTCGTTTTTTTCAATGACTTTTATCTGTATTGCCGGGACCAGACAATTCATTGTTTGACCTGAACATAAAGCTCATTCCTAGTGAGATGCATGGAAGCACAGTCTTTTGTAAACCCCATAATTTCTGCAGTATGAGATTTCAATTGTTTATATAGTGGGTACACAACACACAAAGGTTTAAAACATACTAGAAAGTGCATGTCATCTTTTGGAGCACCAGTAGAACCCTCTTTCTTTCTCTCTCTTCACACCTGTAACAATAGCAGCTAATGGGTGCCATGAGGCTGCTGCTGAGAGCTGAACTTTGTCCTAGGAGTTCAGATAGAGATCATGTGGTGAGCTGTGCTGCTGAGCTGAGACCCAGAGAGCCACAAGTGGGTTAAAAGAACAGTGTATAGATCAAACAAAAAAGAAAACAGATACGATAAAGGTCCACTACAAAATTGGAGGGTACTCCTTAGCCACTCACCAATGAAGTGTTGTCATCGTAACCTTAACAAACAGCATACAAATTAACCTAGTGAAGGTCTCTGGGTGAACTAAGAGATTACTTTGGTAACAAAGGGCAGTATTAGAGAAGTATATATTCAAAAAAAAGGATTTTATTGATATCAAGCAATAAAATCTATGGAGTGCAATACTCCTGGTCAAATGTACAGTTTTGCATGGTCATGAATTTACACCAACAGCACCTTTGTGCAGTGCATATCTTGTAAACATCAGACAGGGACATACATGTAACATAACAACAAATAATCTATAAAAACTGGTCGTGATGCACAGAGAGGGTGTCATGCGATGTTGATTGCATACATATTCTACAAAGTGGGTGTGCATAAGTAAAGGACATCCATTCTGCACATCACCCCATGATGGAAAGCTGATGGAGAAGTATACGAGTCCTATTCAGCGTTAATGTGGGATGATGATGGTGATCCCTCTGAGGATCCTGGAAGTGTAGATACACTATTTGGGGGTGGGGAAATGATCAACGGTCTTTATCATTAAAGCAGAGACGGCTTGTATATTCGCTCATTGATGTCAAGCACAGAGGTCCTAATTCACTGAAAAATTATTATAAGATGATAATGTTATTGGAAAGTAATTTCCTTCCTGTTATTAAGAAGACCTGCCTTTCATGCATTAATGGGTGATGGAGACAAAGTCACAAGCAGCGATGTTCTCGCTGTCAGTAATCACTCAGGGTGTAGAGCTTGTCGCACTAGAGAGTAGAACAGCGTCTTGGGTCAAAGGATGTTATCATTTAGGTAGCCTGTGCATAGGCATACAGTTTCACAGGTGTACCCCTCCGTCTGGTTCAGGCTTACTAGTGTGCTAGTTTAGCATGTGAACATCTGATGGCTGTTGGGCTGGTAGGTATAGCGTGGATGGTACTTTACAGTTACTGTAGACCTGTGATGTGCTTAAAAAGCTCCACCTCTGTGCCCGTATACATGTCTTCTGATATGGACTTTAATGTGATGCCTCCAAGCGGTTGTCCGCAGTGGGGAGGACGTGCTTTGCACAGTCCCTCAGTCCATGCAGGCAGAGAACTGCTCCTCAATCCAGCTCATCATGCCAATGCAGCAGGGCCTTCTGCATTCGGCATCACATGACAGCGGGACATCAACGCGTTTCGCTATGGAAGTAGCGTAGCTTCGTCTGGACGGTGACGGGCTAGTAACCACACACCCCTTATATCGACAGTCTCTTTCTGGTGGTACCGCCCATCAAAGACAGTTTAAAGGGACACTCATCATGCTAAGCAATGTCCGATGTAGATTATCTCCCTAGTCCTATAATGAAATCTGTTACGTTTTAGTTTTATACATTATACCCATACAGCATGGCTAGTAAGGAAATATGTAAGGAGTGGGAGGAGAGGTAGAGAAGAGGAAAACCGAACAGAAATGAACAGTGTGCTTCAGAGAGCTGAGCAGAGTGCTGTGTGCACCAAGCTGCAGAGTGCTGAAGAAAGAGAGGAGACTTTTGAACGCTATTTATTTCATCTAGGGCTGAATCAGGGTTGCCATCATCCCTGTTTTGTTGTACATAAGCAATCTCTAAATTTGGACTTTCTTAAAGGCAACCAAACATAACAATATATAATAAAAAATAATGTTTTTTTGAAACACGAATAAAAAAAAAACCCAGATGGGACAATTAAAAACAATTTTATATACAAAACATTGAAATAAGAAGTGGTGATTAGGGATGATCCGAACACCCCCCAGTTCGGTTCGCACCACAAAATGCGAACAGGCAAAAAATTTGTTCGAACACGCGAACACCGTTAAAGTCTATGGGACACGAACATGAAAAATCAAAAGTGATAATTTTAAAGGTTAATATGCATGTTATTGTCATAAAAAGTGCTTGGGGACCCGGGTCCTGCCCCAGGGGACATGTATCAATGCAAAAAAAAGTTTTAAAAATGGTTGTTTTTCGGGAGCAGTGATTTTAATAATGCTTAAAGTGAAACAATAAAAGTGAAATATTCCTTTAAATTTCGTACCTGGGGGGTGTGTATAGTATGCCTGTAAAGTAGCGCAGGTTTCCCGTGCTTAGAACTGTCCCTGCACAAAATGTCATTTCTAAAGGAAAAAAAGTAATTTAAAACTACTCGCGGCTGTAATGAATTGTCGGTCCCGGCAATACAGAGAAAAGTCATTGAAAAAAAAAAATGGCGTGGGGTTCCCCCAAAAATCCACACCAGACCCTTTAGTGAGTAAGCAACATGTCTGCCGCTCCATGGATCCCTGTTTCATCGGGACCTTGTGTGTTTCCACCTGTTTTATCCATGGATGTTGCTCCACTAACTGCCCCCCTGATGGATACAGGGATCCGGCTGAAGTCTCAAGGCCACTTTGCACTTTACACGTGCAGAGATGCAGAAGCCTTGGGCATGATCTGTCCTAAGTGCCAGGGACTGGTGGTACAGCTTCGGCCCTTTGAAAGATGTACCCAGTGTGGAGAGTTCCTTTTCGAGGTAGATCAACCCACAGAAAAGCCTCGGGTCTACCGGGTAAACTGCCTAACAGGCACTACCACTCTGGAAGAGGAAACCTGTGCTCCCACAGCCATGCGCACGCACACCACTGTGACTACAAAGAGGTAAAGGATGAGGTTCCGGTCACTACGGAGCCTGAGACGGAGAACCCAGCAGATGCTGTCTCCGTAACAACTGAGACCTCTCTTCCACCTCCCAAGTGGAAGGTGGGCTATGTTAAAGCCTCCCGCGGCCACGGTCGAGGCCCACCCCAGCGCCTACCCTACCCGGAGCTTCGAACCGGAGGGACCTCCAGGAGATCCACGTCAGGGGACGGTAAGGAGGCTGGGGACAATGCAGTACTAAGTTTACTGGGGAAGGGAAAGAAGCTCACGCCCCGTTCTATTGGGGATGTGCGGACAGCCAGCCCACTGGAACTTTTGCCCTCAGCAGGCAATGTGTCCATGTCTGCTAGAAATTGCCTGCCCGCAGAGATGTATGACACCTCTGATATAGACTCATCAAAAAAGTAATTTAAAACTACTCGCGGCTGTAATGAATTGTCGGTCCCTGCAATACAGAGAAAAGTCATTGAAAAAAAAAAATGGCGTGGGGTTCCCCCAAAAATCCACACCAGACCCTTTAGGTCTGGTATGGATTTTAAGGGGAACCCCGCACCAGTATAAAAAAAAATGGTGTGGGGTCCCCCAAAAATCCATACCAGACCCTTATCCGAGCACGCAACCTGGCAGGCCGCAGGAAAAGAGGGGGGGAGAGAGCGCCCCCCCCAAACCGTACCAGGCCACATGCCCTCAACATGGGGGGATGTCCCCATGTTGATGGGGACAAGGGCTTCATCCCCACAACCCTTGCCCGGTGGTTGTGGGTAGGGATGAGCTTCGTGTTCGAGTCGAACATACGTTCGACTCGAACATCGGCTGTTCGATCGTTCGACGAAGATCGAACGATTTGGGCCGTTCGCGCCAAATTCGAGTGACGCGAACGGCCCACAATGCACTACGCCATCGCAGTGTCATCCAGGCGCTGTGATTGGCCAAGTATGCACTGTGACCCCGCATGCTTGGCCAATCACAGCGCCGGCAGCGAGGAGAGCAATGATTGGCCACAGGCAGGATGCCTGTGGCCAATTATTGCTGAGGGTGTTTAGTACACGCCCCACACTATAAAAGGCCGCCAGCACGGCGGCCTAGTGTAGTGTGTTCCGGAGCAGGGAAAGACAAGCATAGGCAGGGACAGTGACATTTATTTCTTTCTTGCTTAACCTGGATTCCTTTAGTTTAGGGAAAGAGAAGGATAGGTAGGGAGAGTGTCAGTGTGTTTTACTGTGCCAGTCCTTGTTTCTAGGGACAAAGAAGGAAAGTGAGGGGATTTCTCCTTGTGCTATAGTGTGCTTTAAAAAAACATTTTTTCTAGGGACAGAAAACTGTAGGTAGGGAGAGTGTCAGTTTCTTTCACTGTGCCAGTCCTTGTTTCTAGGGACAAAGAAGGAAAGTGAGGGGATTTCTCCTTGTGCTATAGTGTGCTTTAAAAAAACATTTTTTCTAGGGACAGAAAACTGTAGGTAGGGAGAGTGTCAGTTTCTTTCACTGTGCCAGTCCTTGTTTCTAGGGACAAAGAAGGAAAGTGAGGGGATTTCTCCTTGTGCTATAGTGTGCTTTAAAAAAACATTTTTTCTAGGGACAGAAAACTGTAGGTAGGGAGAGTGTCAGTTTCTTTCACTGTGCCAGTCCTTGTTTCTAGGGACAAAGAAGGAAAGTGAGGGGATTTCTCCTTGTGCTATAGTGTGCTTTAAAAAAACATTTTTTCTAGGGACAGAAAACTGTAGGTAGGGAGAGTGTCAGTTACTTTCACTGTGCCAGTCCTTGTTTCTAGGGACAAAGAAGGAAAGTGAGGGGATTTCTCCTTGTGCTATAGTGTGCTTTAAAAAAACATTTTTTCTAGGGACAGAAAACTGTAGGTAGGGAGAGTGTCAGTTTCTTTCACTGTGCCAGTCCTTGTTTCTAGGGACAAAGAAGGAAAGTGAGGGGATTTCTCCTTGTGCTATAGTGTGCTTTAAAAAAACATTTTTTCTAGGGACAGAAAACTGTAGGTAGGGAGAGTGTCAGTTTCTTTCACTGTGCCAGTCCTTGTTTCTAGGGACAAAGAAGGAAAGTGAGGGGATTTCTCCTTGTGCTATAGTGTGCTTTAAAAAAACATTTTTTCTAGGGACAGAAAACTGTAGGTAGGGAGAGTGTCAGTTTCTTTCACTGTGCCAGTCCTTGTTTCTAGGGACAAAGAAGGAAAGTGAGGGGATTTCTCCTTGTGCTATAGTGTGCTTTAAAAAAACATTTTTTCTAGGGACAGAACACTGTAGGTAGGGAGAGTGTCAGTTTCTTTCACTGTGCCAGTCCTTGTTTCTAGGGACAAAGAAGGAAAGTGAGGGGATTTCTCCTTGTGCTATAGTGTGCTTTAAAAAAACATTTTTTCTAGGGACAGAAAACTGTAGGTAGGGAGAGTGTCAGTTTCTTTCACTGTGCCAGTCCTTGTTTCTAGGCACAAAGAAGGAAAGTGAGGGTATTTCTCCTTGTGCTATAGTGTGCTTTAAAAAAACATTTTTTCTAGGGACAGAACACTGTAGGTAGGGAGAGTGTCAGTTTCTTTCACTGTGCCAGTCCTTGTTTCTAGGGACAAAGAAGGAAAGTGAGGGGATTTCTCCTTGTGCTATAGTGTGCTTTAAAAAAACATTTTTTCTAGGGACAGAAAACTGTAGGTAGGGAGAGTGTCAGTTTCTTTCACTGTGCCAGTCCTTGTTTCTAGGGACAAAGAAGGAAAGTGAGGGGATTTCTCCTTGTGCTATAGTGTGCTTTAAAAAAACATTTTTTCTAGGGACAGAAAACTGTAGGTAGGGAGAGTGTCAGTTTCTTTCACTGTGCCAGTCCTTGTTTCTAGGGACAAAGAAGGAAAGTGAGGGGATTTCTCCTTGTGCTATAGTGTGCTTTAAAAAAACATTTTTTCTAGGGACAGAAAACTGTAGGTAGGGAGAGTGTCAGTTTCTTTCACTGTGCCAGTCCTTGTTTCTAGGGACAAAGAAGGAAAGTGAGGGGATTTCTCCTTGTGCTATAGTGTGCTTTAAAAAAACATTTTTTCTAGGGACAGAAAACTGTAGGTAGGGAGAGTGTCAGTTTCTTTCACTGTGCCAGTCCTTGTTTCTAGGGACAAAGAAGGAAAGTGAGGGGATTTCTCCTTGTGCTATAGTGTGCTTTAAAAAAACATTTTTTCTAGGGACAGAAAACTGTAGGTAGGGAGAGTGTCAGTTTCTTTCACTGTGCCAGTCCTTGTTTCTAGGGACAAAGAAGGAAAGTGAGGGGATTTCTCCTTGTGCTATAGTGTGCTTTAAAAAAACATTTTTTCTAGGGACAGAACACTGTAGGTAGGGAGAGTGTCAGTTTCTTTCACTGTGCCAGTCCTTGTTTCTAGGGACAAAGAAGGAAAGTGAGGGGATTTCTCCTTGTGCTATAGTGTGCTTTAAAAAAACATTTTTTCTAGGGACAGAAAACTGTAGGTAGGGAGAGTGTCAGTTTCTTTCACTGTGCCAGTCCTTGTTTCTAGGGACAAAGAAGGAAAGTGAGGGGATTTCTCCTTGTGCTATAGTGTGCTTTAAAAAAACATTTTTTCTAGGGACAGAAAACTGTAGGTAGGGAGAGTGTCAGTTTCTTTCACTGTGCCAGTCCTTGTTTCTAGGGACAAAGAAGGAAAGTGAGGGGATTTCTCCTTGTGCTATAGTGTGCTTTAAAAAAACATTTTTTCTAGGGACAGAAAACTGTAGGTAGGGAGAGTGTCAGTTTCTTTCACTGTGCCAGTCCTTGTTTCTAGGGACAAAGAAGGAAAGTGAGGGGATTTCTCCTTGTGCTATAGTGTGCTTTAAAAAAACATTTTTTCTAGGGACAGAACACTGTAGGTAGGGAGAGTGTCAGTTTCTTTCACTGTGCCAGTCCTTGTTTCTAGGGACAAAGAAGGAAAGTGAGGGGATTTCTCCTTGTGCTATAGTGTGCTTTAAAAAAACATTTTTTCTAGGGACAGAAAACTGTAGGTAGGGAGAGTGTCAGTTTCTTTCACTGTGCCAGTCCTTGTTTCTAGGGACAAAGAAGGAAAGTGAGGGGATTTCTCCTTGTGCTATAGTGTGCTTTAAAAAAACATTTTTTCTAGGGACAGAACACTGTAGGTAGGGAGAGTGTCAGTTTCTTTCACTGTGCCAGTCCTTGTTTCTAGGGACAAAGAAGGAAAGTGAGGGGATTTCTCCTTGTGCTATAGTGTGCTTTAAAAAAAAAATTTTTCTAGGGACAGAACACTGTAGGTAGGGAGAGTGTCAGTTTCTTTCACTGTGCCAGTCCTTGTTTCTAGGGACAAAGAAGGAAAGTGAGGGGATTTGTCCTTGTGCTATAGTGTGCTTTAAAAAAACATTTTTTCTAGGGACAGAAAACTGTAGGTAGGGAGAGTGTCAGTTTCTTTCACTGTGCCAGTCCTTGTTTCTAGGGACAAAGAAGGAAAGTGAGGGGATTTCTCCTTGTGCTATAGTGTGCTTTAAAAAAACATTTTTTCTAGGGACAGAAAACTGTAGGTAGGGAGAGTGTCAGTTTCTTTCACTGTGCCAGTCCTTGTTTCTAGGGACAAAGAAGGAAAGTGAGGGGATTTCTCCTTGTGCTATAGTGTGCTTTAAAAAAACATTTTTTCTAGGGACAGAAAACTGTAGGTAGGGAGAGTGTCAGTTTCTTTCACTGTGCCAGTCCTTGTTTCTAGGGACAAAGAAGGAAAGTGAGGGGATTTCTCCTTGTGCTATAGTGTGCTTTAAAAAAACATTTTTTCTAGGGACAGAAAACTGTAGGTAGGGAGAGTGTCAGTTTCTTTCACTGTGCCAGTCCTTGTTTCTAGGGACAAAGAAGGAAAGTGAGGGGATTTCTCCTTGTGCTATAGTGTGCTTTAAAAAAACATTTTTTCTAGGGACAGAACACTGTAGGTAGGGAGAGTGTCAGTTTCTTTCACTGTGCCAGTCCTTGTTTCTAGGGACAAAGAAGGAAAGTGAGGGGATTTCTCCTTGTGCTATAGTGTGCCAAAGCATTCCTCATCAACCATCTTTGAAATCCTTGTTTTTTGGACAGTCAGGGAAATTGTCGTTGTGCTATTCTGTGCAAAAGCAATAATCCTCAACCATATTTAGAAATCCTTAAGTAAAGGGACAGAGAAGGACACCTGAAGGTAGCCCTTATTGCTTTTTTCCCATCTCCCTGCAGGCCATCTATTAGAATGTCTGGAAGGCAAACAAGGAGAGGCAGACAGTCAGGAGGCAATAAAAGAGGGCAAGCAGGCTCTGTGTCTGGGGGCAACAGTGCTGGTCGTGGACGCGGTGCATTGTCATCAGCACATGGCCATGGGACACGCTTGTCCTTGTTTTCGGCAGCTGGACATGTTGAGCCACATCATGCCGAAGACTTGGTAGAGTGGATGACCAAGCCCTCCTCCTCCTCCTCATCCTCTCTCACCCAGGCTCAGGGTACTGGCAAAGCAGCTGCCAAAGCGTCCTCTTCCCTGGTATCAATGTCAGACTCATCATCAGTCACTCCTTCCCTAGACCCACCATGTCCTCCTCCTGAGGAGTCCCCCGAACTGTTTGAGCACAGTGTTGGGTACATGCTCCAGGAGGATGCCCAGCGTTTCGAAGGGTCTGATGATGAAACCCAGCTACAGGAAGGCAGTAGCGTGAGAGCAGACAGAGGGGATGCTCAAGAAGGACACCAATCTGGCAGTCATGTTCCAGCAGCTGCAGCATACTGCCAGATTGGCTCCAGTGATGAGGAGGGAGGGGATGATGAGGTCACTGACTCCACGTGGGTGCCTAATAGGAGAGAGGAGGAGGAGGAGGATGAGGAGGAGGCACATCTCCAACGAGGCAGGATGCCCTTTGGTGGCCAGCGTAAGGGCAGTACACCGACGGAATCACACCGCAGAGCTCCGCCTGTGCAGGGCGCTGCCTCTGCCCGTCATTCAAAAAGTTCCTTGGTGTGGGCCTTTTTTGAGGCTAGTGCATCAGATCGCACAGCTGCTGTTTGCAACATATGTCTCAAGCGTATATCGCGTGGCCAAAACATCAGCCGCTTGGGTACCACATGCCTGACCAGACATATGTTGACCTGCCATGCAGCTCGTTGGCAAGCCTACCTCAAAGACCCACACCAAAGAACAAAGCGGACCTCTCCTTGCACCGCATCAGCTGGGATCTCCAACCCCACTATAACTTCAGTCCTCTCTGAAACATGCACTGAGAGGAATGAAGGTGTAGAATTAGGTGTGTCACAGCCAAGTACTTGCGGCCACTCTGCTAGCAGTACACCGACGTCCGATTCTAGCAGGCAAATTTCCCTGCCCCAGCTGCTGGACCGTCGAAAGAAGTTCACTCCCAGCCATCCACATGCCCAGCGGTTGAATGCTAGCTTGGCTAAATTGCTAGCGCTTCAACTGCTGCCTTTTCAGTTGGTAGACTCGGCCCCCTTCCGTGAGTTTGTGCAATGTGCGGTTCCTCAGTGGCAGGTTCCCAAACGCCACTTTTTCTCACGGAAGGCTATTCCGGCTCTCTACCGGCATGTGGAAGGCAATGTCTTGGCCTCGCTGGACAGGGCGGTCAGCGGTAAGGTGCATATTACCGCTGACTCATGGTCCAGCAGGCATGGACAGGGACGTTACCTTTCTTTCACGGCCCATTGGGTCACTCTTTTGGCAGCTGGGAAGGATGCAGGACAAGGTGCAGTAGTGTTGGAGGTTGTTCCACCGCCACGCCTCCAAAATGCTACTACTGGTTGTGACACACCTCTCTCCTCCACCCCCTCCTCTGCTTCTTCCTCCATGGCCTCTTCCTGTGGTTTGTCCTATGAACCAGCGGTGCTCCGTAGCCGTTCACGGGGCTACGCAAGTACGCAGGCAAAAAGATGCCATGCCGTGCTTGCGCTGGTGTGTTTGGGGGACAGAAGCCACACTGGGGTAGAGGTCCTGTCTGCTCTGCAGGGCCAGGCCGAGAGGTGGTTGACACCACGCCAGCTTAAGCCAGGAATGGTGGTTTGCGACAATGGCACCAACCTCCTCTCCGCCCTCCGACAGGGACAACTGACCCATGTGCCCTGTGTGGCTCACGTCCTTAACCTGGTGGTGCAGCGGTTCTTGGGCAGGTACCCGGGCTTACAGGATGTCCTGAGGCAGGCCAGGAAAGTCTGTGTGCATTTCCGCAGATCTTATAATGCCAGTGCTCGCCTGGCTGAGCTGCAAAAGGAGTTGAACCTGCCCAAGAACCGCCTTATATGTGACATG
The DNA here is from genome assembly GCA_029206835.1 of Rana muscosa. Lineage (NCBI taxonomy): Eukaryota > Metazoa > Chordata > Amphibia > Anura > Ranidae > Rana > Rana muscosa. Next base: position 19,974,860 of record JARGYO010005626.1, read on the forward strand.
CCCACCAGGTGGAACTCAACGTTGGCCATGCTGCAGCGGCTGCACACGCAGCAGAGGGCCATCAATGAGTACCTGTGCGACTACGGCACCAGGACAGGGTCAGGGGAGCTTGGTTTTTTTTCTCCACGCCAGTGGGGCATGATCAGGGATGCATGCACTGTCCTGGCACCATTTGAGGAGGCCACGAGGATGGTGAGCAGTGACAGTGCATGCATCAGTGACACTGTACCTCTTGTCCACCTGTTGGAGCACACGCTGCGTGGAATAATGGACAGGGCACTTGAGGCAGAACAGAGGCAGGAAGAGGAGGACTTCCTTGCCTCTCAAGGCCCCCTTTACCCAGACAGTGTTCCTTCTGTCCCACCCATCGCACAGGAAGAGGAAGAGGAGGAGGAGGAGGAGGAGGAGGAGGAGGATTGTGTCAGCATGGAGGTGGAGGCTGGCACTCAGCATCATCAGCAGCAGTCTTTTAGGGATGATTTACAGTCCCAAGAAACCAGTGGACTTGTACGTGGCTGGGAGGAGGTGGCTGTGGATCATGTCGTCCTTAGTGACCCAGAGGACTCCGGAGCGAATGCCTCAGCAAACCTACGCTGCATGGCCTCCCTGATCCTGCAAAGTCTGCGGAAGGATCCTCGTATTCTTCGGATCAAGGAGAGGGACCATTACTGGCTGGCCACTCTCCTTGATCCACGGTACAAGGGTAAGGTTGCGGACCTTATGTTACCTTCGCAGAGGGAGCAGAGGATGAGACAACTCCGGGAGGCCTTGCAGAAAGGTCTGTGCAACGCGTTCCCAGAGACTGGGAGGTTACAAACTCCTGGTCCTGGACAACGAGTTGCTGAGGCTTCGGCCAGTCAAAGAAGGAGCGGTGGGGAAGGTGGCCGTCTGACCGATGCGTTCAGACAATTCTTTAGTCCGCAGCCCCAAAGTATGATCGGTTCCAGCAACCATCGCCAGCGTCTGATAAACATGGTGCAGGAATATCTAGGGGCAAGGTCAGACTTGGACACCTTCCCCACCGAAAATCCTCTGGCTTACTGGGTCTTGAGGATGGATCACTGGCCAGAGCTTGCACAGTATGCAATTGAGCTACTGGCCTGTCCTGCATCCAGCGTTCTTTCGGAACGCACATTCAGTGCTGCTGGAGGATTTGTCACGGATCACAGGGTGCGCCTGTCCACCGACTCGGTTGATCGACTGACTTTCATCAAGATGAACCAGTCTTGGATCACCACCAGCTACCACACACCTGATGCTGATATAACAGACTAATTGATTTTAACATGTCACATCCCTTCAAGACTGATGCTGATGCTGAGTGCCTGTGCTGTTATGTTGACTGGCTATCCTCCTCCTCCGAGTCCTCAATGATACGATTGATGATGATAGCTTGGAAGATCATTTTTGTTTATGGGTGCCGCCACCAGTGGCTAAGGCCCAATTTTTCAGCCCCTGTTTTACAGGGGCGTGTAATTACAATTTTTTTAGCAATAATTTGCCATAGGGCTCATTGCTGTGCTCCAAGTACAGTATCTGTGAGGGGTTGGAGTGTTGTGGCACCAGTGCCTAAGGCCCAATTTTTCAGCCCCTGTTTAACAGGGGCGTGTCATTACAATTTTTGAAGCAATACTTTGCAACAGGGCTCATTGCTATGCTCCAAGTAACGTATCTGTGAGGGGTTGTAGTGTTGTGCCACCAGTGCCTAAGGCCCAATTTTTCAGCCCCTGTTCAACAGGGGCATGCAATTACAATTCTTGATCTAATAATTCACAGCAGGGCCCATTGCTGCACCCACCAAGAGTAACTCTGAGGGCTTACAGTGTTGTGGCAACGCCACCACCACCACCACCACGAAAGGCCCAATTTTTCAGCCCCTGTTCAAAAGGGGCATGTAATTACAATTCTTGATCTAATAATTCACAGCAGGGCCCATTCCTGCACCCACCAAGAGTAACTCTGAGGGCTTACAGTGTTGTGGCAACACCACCACCACCACCACCACCACGAAAGGCCCAATTTTTCAGCCCCTGTTCAACAGGGGCATGCAATTACAATTCTTGATCTAATAATTCACAGCAGGGCCCATTGCTGCACCCACCAAGAGTAACTGTCAGGGCTTACAGTGTTGTGGCACCAGCACCACCATCAAAGGCCCAATTTTTACTACCACTGTTCAACAATTATATGTAATTAAAATTCCTGATATAATAGTTGACAGCAGGGCGTTCCAGCACCAACCAAGAGTAACTGTGAGTGCTTACAGTGTTGTGCCAACACCAACAACTAAGGGGCCTATTTCTGCAGAGTATATACGGCAGGTCCCTACTTTCAAACATCCAACTTACAAACGACTCCTACTTGCAAACGCAAGAAGACAACAGGAAGTGAGAGGAAATCTACCCCTAGGAAGGAAAATTCTCTCCTGTAAGAATAAATATGGGAGAAAGGTGTCTCCTCTGTACTGATGCTTTATCAGCAATCCTTGTTTCAAGAAAAACACCACATTTCAAAAACAGTTGACATTGGGACGGAAAGTGAGGTGAAATGTTCTGAACAGGGGCACAGACAGCAAAACAAATGTTACAGGGGTGATAACCCTTACCTATGTTTTCCAAAAAGTTTAAAAATAGATTTTTGGGCTGGAGCTACACTTCAACAATGTACCTGTTCAAAATTACAAACAGATTCTACATAAGAACAAACCTACAGTCCCTGTCTTGTATGCACCGCCTGTATACGGCTGTTCAGAGTATATAGGGCCTTTTTTATTTTATGTGCGGGGTTCCCCTTAATATCCATACAAGACCCAAAGGGGCTGGTAATGGGCTGGGGTAGGGGGGGGGGGGGGGGTCATGGGGTAGCTATGCCATTTTTCCTAAAGATTTTCATCCATATTACCGGGACCAGACATTACATTAAAGCCGCAAGCAGTTTTAAATGGCTTTTTTTTCCTTTAGAAGTGTCATTTTGTGCAGGGACAGTTCTAAACACGGGAAACACGTGGCACTTCACAGGCATACTTTAGACACCCCCCAGGTACGATATTTAAAGGAATATTTGACTTTTTTTTTTTCACTTTATGCATCATTAAAATGACTGCTCCCGAAAAACGACCGTTTTTAAAACTTCTTTTTGCATTGATACATGTCCCCTGGTGCAGAACCCGGGTTCCCAAACCCTTTTTAGGACAATAACATGCATAATAGTTGTTATAATTAGCACTTTAGAATTCGAACGTTCGCATCCATTGTATTTAATAGGGTTCTAATGTTGGTACGAACTTTCGGTCCGTTCGCGGGTTCTGGTGCGAACCGAACCCGGGGGTGTTCGGCTCATCACTAGTTGTGGGGGTCTGCGGGCGGGGGGCTTATCGGAATCTGGAAGCCCCCTTTAACAAAGGGGACCCCCAGATTTCGGCCTCTCCTATGTGAATTGGTAACGGGGTACATTGTACCCCTACCATTTCACAAAAGAAAGTGTCAAAAAAATTTAAAACCAAACAGACACAGTTGTGAAAAGTCCTTTATTAAAAATAAAAAATAAAAAAAGCCATTCCAGCGTTGTAATGCACAAAATACAAACAATATTCGCGCCGCTAACACATATAAGCAGCTACAATACCTGTGGAAAAAGGCAACAACAAACAATATACAAAAATGCAGCGCTATGCGTATAACAATGTAAAACACCCAAGTGCTCGAAATTAAACTAAATCACAAATGATTAAGTATAAGTCCAAATGTATATGAAACTCCAAAGGATGTGAGAAACATAAATTCGAATCAGTTCCAGTTTGAATCAGTCCCAAATTGTAAAGGTGAATCTTCCAAAGTAAAAAAGTGACTTGTAACGTAACCACCACCACGTGAAAGGGAGGCTTACCAGATGTAATGGACCCAATGCACGTATGTGTAAGGGGTCAGACAGGCTGAATATGTATATGTCCATACATATGGAAACCAGGCCGGCACAATGCACCCTTGTGTCCAAGGTTCAAACTCAGGAAAAAACACCGGAAATTCAAGCCAATAGGAGTATTGACTAGGCTCACATAAAGTTCATGTGGAAAAAGAAGGGAGAAGGCACATAGCGTAATAACGCAAAGGAATTTTAATGAATAAAGGCAGATACACTTACATCCAATCCATGAATATAGCGCTTTGCAAAGACACTCAATGGCAGCAATGGAGTCTCCCGACGCGTTTCGCAAAACCTTGCATCGTCTGGGGCATAACTCCACTGTTGCCTGTATGCTATTTATAAAAAACAAGGACCTCCCCCTGATCTGCCCACTGAAACAGCACTTCCTGTAAAATCCAAAATGGCGCCGGAGCGTGCGTTCCAAGCCTCTCTATGGAACCCCTCCATAGGTGATTAATGCATATAGGAATCTGTATTGGCCAAAAGGGGAGGTAATAATAAATATGGTCAACTTGTGTAACCACTTACCTATGCATGGTGAGGGTTAAACCCTACAGTCCACGTGTATGTAAAGCCCTCATAGTGTGGGGCCATGACGCTTGGGATGCTGTCATTAGGCCAAATAATGGCCTTGTATGTCTGTCCCGCCACACCACGTCACCCGGCGTGCAAACGCACACAGAGCATCACCTGGCGTGCGGACGTTACCTTCTCCCAAGCGTCGCATAGCAGCGTCATCCAGCTCCACATGACCGCCACGTGACTCCGCGTCACATGACCGTCACAGGAGCCTGACGTAGCAACGTCATCCAGCTCCACGTGACCGCCACGTGACATCACGTCACATGACCATCACTGAGCATCACACTGCAAGGGGACATCAGTACCTATCAGGAGTGACATGTCGCGTCATCAATGACAGGCACAGCTTCCCCGGAAAGGGGTTGTCCCTGCCTAGCTACGTTGACTGCGCTGCGCTCCAACGCCATATGTTACACAAGGCGTGGAACGCAGCCCATAATAAGACATACTAAAAATATTCAATTTTAATCAAAAATTTTTAGTATGTCTTATTATCATTATTAACGGCAGTCACTATTGCAATCATTCCTTTGGTTTGCATACATTCGTTTCCCCTTTTCTGGCCGCAATGGTAGATTTATTACATCTATGCGGACCGTTAAGGGTGAACTCCTAACTAACTTACTTCCATTCTGGGCTACGTTCCACGCCTTGTGTAACATATGGCGTTGGAGCGCAGCGCAGTCAACGTAGCTAGGCAGGGACAACCCCTTTCCGGGGAAGCTGTGCCTGTCATTGATGACGCGACATGTCACTCCTGATAGGTACTGATGTCCCCTTGCAGTGTGATGCTCAGTGATGGTCATGTGACGTGATGTCACGTGGCGGTCACGTGGAGCTGGATGACGTTGCTACGTCAGGCTCCTGTGACGGTCATGTGACGCGGAGTCACGTGGCGGTCATGTGGAGCTGGATGACGCTGCTACGCGACGCTTGGGAGAAGGTAACGTCCGCACGCCAGGTGATGCTCTGTGTGCGTTTGCACGCCGGGTGACATGGTGTGGCGGGACAGACATACAAGGCCATTATTTGGCCTAATGACAGCATCCCAAGCGTCATGGCCCCACACTATGAGGGCTTTACATACACGTGGACTGTAGGGTTTAACCCTCACCATGCATAGGTAAGTGGTTACACAAGTTGACCATATTTATTATTACCTCCCCTTTTGGCCAATACAGATTCCTATATGCATTAATCACCTATGGAGGGGTTCCATAGAGAGGCTTGGAACGCACGCTCCGGCGCCATTTTGGATTTTACAGGAAGTGCTGTTTCAGTGAGCAGATCAGGGGGAGGTCCTTGTTTTTTATAAATAGCATACAGGCAACAGTGGAGTTATGCCCCAGACGATGCAAGGTTTTGCGAAACGCGTCGGGAGACTCCATTGCTGCCATTGAGTGTCTTTGCAAAGCGCTATATTCATGGATTGGATGTAAGTGTATCTGCCTTTATTCATTAAAATTCCTTTGCGTTATTACGCTATGTGCCTTCTCCCTTCTTTTTCCACATGAACTTTATGTGAGCCTAGTCAATACTCCTATTGGCTTGAATTTCCGGTGTTTTTTCCTGAGTTTGAACCTTGGACACAAGGGTGCATTGTGCCGGCCTGGTTTCCATATGTATGGACATATACATATTCAGCCTGTCTGACCCCTTACACATACGTGCATTGGGTCCATTACATCTGGTAAGCCTCCCTTTCACGTGGTGGTGGTTACGTTACAAGTCACTTTTTTACTTTGGAAGATTCACCTTTACAATTTGGGACTGATTCAAACTGGAACTGATTCGAATTTATGTTTCTCACATCCTTTGGAGTTTCATATACATTTGGACTTATACTTAATCATTTGTGATTTAGTTTAATTTCGAGCACTTGGGTGTTTTACATTGTTATACGCATAGCGCTGCATTTTTGTATATTATTCAGCGTTGTAATGCAGTCTGTCCAATGATGATCCATGAATCTCCAGCGATGCGACGAGTCTCCAGCGATGAACAACGCACATCTACCCTGCACCCGAGCCTCCCGGCTAATGACGCGCAAGCTATGTGTGGAGAAAAAGAGGCTCAGCACACCAACATCAAAACCTCATCCCAACTATGAAGTATGGTGGTGGGGGCATCATGGTTTGGGGCTGCTTTGCTGCGTCAGGGCCTGGATGGATTGATATCATCGAAGGAAAAATTTATTCCCAAGTTTATCAAGACATTTTGCAGGAGAACTTAAGGCCATCTGTCCACCAGCTGAAGCTCAACAGAAGATGGGTGTTGCAACAGGACAACGACCCAAAGCATAGAAGTAAATCAACAACAGAATGGCTTAAACAGAAGAAAATACGCCTTCTGGAGTGGCCCAGTCAGAGTCCTGACCTCAACCCGATTGAGATGCTGTGGCATGACCTCAAGAAAGTGATTGACACCAGACATCCCAAGAAAATTGCTGAACTGAAACAGTTTTGTAAAGAGGAATGGTCAAGAATTACGCCTGACCGTTGTGCACGTCTGATTTGCAACTACAGGAAACGTTTGGTTGAAGTTATTGCTGCCAAATGAGGTTCAACCAGTTATTAAATCCAAGGGTTCACATACCTTTTCCACCTGTACTGTGAATGTTTACATGGTGTGTTCAATAAAAACATGGTAACATTTAATTCTTTGTGTGTTATTCGTTTAAGCAGACTGTGATTGTCTATTGTTGTGACTTAGATGAAGATCAGATCACATTTTATGACCAATTTGTGCAGAAATCCATATCATTCCAAAGGGGTTTGCATACTTTTTTTTGCAACTGTATGCATTGCATCATATCACACATATATACATCTATATACTCACAAACATTGATAATCATGTCAAATCTCCTGCAGAGCTTAAGTACTTCCACCAAGGAAGGCGCATAGGAGGATTTTCAACAAGAACGCTTTAAATATATATAAAATGATTTATATCTCTGTAAACTTGGTTAACTTTGACTTGGGCGGTTGGCGAAGAATAGTTGGCCTTTATGCAAGTCAGTATTTTTTCGCCTAGGTCAAAATGCTTAAGCACAGAAAATATATAGTTCTAACTCACCCTTTCAAATGCCGTCTTAGTGTCAGTCACCAGAAGCAGGTATTGCATGTTCTGTAATATAATTCTAGCGCCCCTTTACTTTTCAGGGGTGCTATTTACTTAAATTTAGGGGTTGGTCTGAGCTAGTAGCCAGGCTCAGACCACTTTGATTTGTTAGTACCCGCTTCTGCCTATGTGATGTAGCCTAACGCACAGTTCCCTGTGGCCTGTAGGTGGCACTGCCATATCAGGTCAAGGTTGAACGGTGGGTGACATTGCTATGCCTTAGGGTGTCCTTTCTCGGCAGCTGTATGATGGGCGTGGTTGGCCTGCTGTGCATGCTGGGAGGGGATACATAAGGGGCAGACGCCATTCTTTTGGGGTGGAAGTCAGGAGTCTGTAGTGTAAGCGGTTTGCGCCACCCGGCCCTCCAGGCCAAGGGTTGCTCGCATGCATGGGTCTCAGGCACCTTTAGCCTGGGGCTGCAACTTCACTAGTAGGCCCAGCACCTTTAGCTGGGGCCTACCTCCAAAAGAAGAATCCCAGGGTGCCCGGGAAAGGGTGGACCCGCTCTAAGAAGAGGAGACCGGGGAGGACCTTTCTGATGGACCGGTGAGAGTTCACGGTTAAAGAGAGGCCTGGTTACCTTCTGGAGGGATTCAAAGATCCATCACAGGCCTTGCAACGTGCAATCACTGGCACTTGTCCTTGTGTTGCAGCAGCCGAGAAGTTTGGGACTTAAAGATTCTGTGGCAGAGGATCTCCCAATCGTATCTCTAGGAAACCTAAAGTGAACGTTCGAGCATCACCCTGGCTGCTAGGATCCGCTCTTACAGGGGACTATCCGGGTGAGCTAAACCCACTCGGGATCGAGTGGCAACTATCGTACCAGTTTGTGCCTGGACCTATCTCCCAAACCTTACTGTGCTTTCTCTCATCCACCTTTCCTGTCTGCTGAACTTGAACTTGCTTATAAAATAAACTCAGCGTTGGAGTTAAAGTGGTGTGGACATTGGCCTTCCTGGGAGAAAAATAGAGACTTGTCCCTATACTCTAAGAGATGAGAACCAGTCTGCTGGGAAACCTTGCTGCAGGACCCAAAATTATTAACACCGCTCAACCTCCTCAAACAGGAGAGTACGGGCATATAGCACGGTGTGCCTTGACCTGCAAGTGAGCCAAAGGCAGGAAAAGGTCTGTGTGCTACACGTGGGGGCTTGGGTCCGGGATTCTGCAGCTATACCCCCCAGAAGTTGGACTTTATTTTCCCGTGTGATTCCGTGGAGGTCGGCCATTTTGGAGAATTTGAACTACGCCACTTGTGAGAGAAATGGAGGTACAGGCCTAACTGTATTTCTAACTGCGTAGTTCGTGGGCGTGTCTCAAATATAGAAAAGCCTGCGAGTTAAGTGCAGTGAGAAGAAGAAGGGGGAGGAGCCCCCGCCAAGAGTGTGTTGCACGTGGTGTCTTTGGCGCCAAAGGACAGTACAGATTGGACTAGTGAGTAAGCAACATGTCTGCCGCTCCATGGATCCCTGTTTCATCGGGACCTTGTGTGTTTCCACCTGTTTTATCCATGGATGTTGCTCCACTAACTGCCCCCCTGATGGATACAGGGATCCGGCTGAAGTCTCGAGGCCACTTTGCACTTTACACGTGCAGAGATGCAGAAGCCTTGGGCATGATCTGTCCTAAGTGCCAGGGACTGGTGGTACAGCTTCGGCCCTTTGAAAGATGTACCCAGTGTGGAGAGTTCCTTTTCGAGGTAGATCAACCCACAGAAAAGCCTCGGGTCTACCGGGTAAACTGCCTAACAGGCACTACCACTCTGGAAGAGGAAACCTGTGCTCCCACAGCCATGCCCACGCACACCACTGTGACTACAAAGAGGTAAAGGATGAGGTTCCGGTCACCATGGAGCCTGAGACGGAGAACCCAGCAGGTGCTGTCTCCGTAACAACTGAGACCTCTCTTCCACCTCCCAAGTGGAAGGTGGGCTATGTTAAAGCCTCCCGCGGCCACGGTCGAGGCCCACCTCAGCGCCTACCCGAACCGGAGCTTCGAACCAGAGGGACCTCCAGGAGATCCACGTCAGGGGACGGTAAGGAGGCTGGGGACAATGCAGTACTAAGTTTACCGGGGAAGGGAAAGAAGCTCACGCCCCGTTCTATTGGGGATGTGCGGACAGCCAGCCCACTGGAACTTTTGCCCTCAGCAGGCAATGTGTCCATGTCTGCTAGAAATTGCCTGCCCGCAGAGATGTATGACACCTCTGATATAGACTCATCAAAAAAGTAATTTAAAACTACTCGCGGCTGTAATGAATTGTCGGTCCCGGCAATACAGAGAAAAGTCATTGAAAAAAAAAATGGCGTGGGGTTCCCCCAAAAATCCACACCAGACCCTTTAGGTCTGGTATGGATTTTAAGGGGAACCCCGCACCAGAATAAAAAAAAATGGTGTGGGGTCCCCCAAAAATCCATACCAGACCCTTATCCGAGCACGTAACCTGGCAGGCCGCAGGAAAAGAGGGGGGGAGAGAGCGCCCCCCCAAACTGTACCAGGCCACATGCCCTCAACATGGGGGGATGTCCCCATGTTGATGGGGACAAGGGCTTCATTCCCACAACCCTTGCCCGGTGGTTGTGGGGGTCTGCGGGTGGGGGGCTTATCGGAATCTGGAAGCCCCCTTTAACAAAGGGGACCCCCAGATTCCGGCCTCTCCTATGTGAATTGGTAACGGGGTACATTGTACCCCTACCATTTCACAAAAGAAAGTGTCAAAAAAATTTAAAACCACACAGACACAGTTGTGAAAAGTCCTTTATTAAAAATAAAAAATAAAAAAAGCCATTCCAGCGTTGTAATGCAGTCTGTCCAATGATGATCCATGAATCTCCAGCGATGCGACGAGTCTCCAGCAATGAACAACGCACATCTACCCTGCACCAGAGCCTCCCGGCTAATGACGCGCAAGCTATGTGTGGAGAAAAAGAGGCTCAGCACACCAACATCAAAACCTCATCCCAACTATGAAGTATGGTGGTGGGGGCATCATGGTTTGGGGCTGCTTTGCTGCGTCAGGGCCTGGATGGATTGATATCATCGAAGGAAAAATTAATTCCCAAGTTTATCAAGACATTTTGCAGGAGAACTTAAGGCCATCTGTCCACCAGCTGAAGCTCAACAGAAGATGGGTGTTGCAACAGGACAACGACCCAAAGCATAGAAGTAAATCAACAACAGAATGGCTTAAACAGAAGAAAATACGCCTTCTGGAGTGGCCCAGTCAGAGTCCTGACCTCAACCCGATTGAGATGCTGTGGCATGACCTCAAGAAAGTGATTCACACCAGACATCTCAAGAATATTGCTGAACTGAAACAGTTTTGTAAAGAGGAATGGTCAAGAATTACTCCTGACCGTTGTGCACGTCTGATTTGCAACTACAGGAAACGTTTGGTTGAAGTTATTGCTGCCAAATGAGGTTCAACCAGTTATTAAATCCAAGGGTTCACATACCTTTTCCACCTGCACTGTGAATGTTTACATGGTGTGTTCAATAAAAACATGGTAACATTTAATTCTTTGTGTGTTATTAGTTTAAGCAGACTGTGATTGTCTATTGTTGTGTGACTTAGATGAAGATCAGATCACATTTTATGACCAATTTGTGCAGAAATCCATATCATTCCAAAGGGGTTTGCATACTTTTTTTTGCAACTGTATGCATTGCATCATATCACACATATATACATCTATATACTCACAAACATTGATAATCATGTCAAATCTCCTGCAGAGCTTAAGTACTTCCACCAAGGAAGGCGCATAGGAGGATTTTCAACAAGAACGCTTTAAATATATATAAAATGATTTATATCTCTGTAAACTCGGTTAACTTTGACTTGGGCGGTTGGCGAAGAATAGTTGGCCTTTATGCAAGTCAGTATTTTTTCGCCTAGGTTAAAATGCTTAAGCACAGAAAATATATAGTTCTAACTCACCCTTTCAAATGCCGTCTTAGTGTCAGTCACCAGAAGCAGGTATTGCATGTTTTGTAATATAATTGTAGCGCCCCTTTACTTTTCAGGGGTGCTATTTACTTAAATTTAGGGGTTGGTCTGAGCTAGTAGCCAGGCTCAGACCACTTTGATTTGTTAGTACCCGCTTCTGCCTATGTGATGTAGCCTAACGCACAGTTCCCTGTGGCCTGTAGGTGGCACTGCCATATCAGGTCAAGGTTGAACGGTGGGTGACATTGCTATGCCTTAGGGTGTCCTTTCTCGGCAGCTGTATGATGGGCGTGGTTGGCCTGCTGTGCATGCTGGGAGGGGATACATAAGGGGCAGACGCCATTCTTTTGGGGTGGAAGTCAGGAGTCTGTAGTGTAAGCGGTTTGCGCCACCCGGCCCTCCAGGCCAAGGGTTGCTCGCATGCATCGGTCTCAGGCACCTTTAGCCTGGGGCTGCAAATTCACTAGTAGGCCCAGCACCTTTAGCTGGGGCCTACCTCCAAAAGAAGAATCCCAGGGTGCCCGGGAAAGGGTGGACCCGCTCTAAGAAGAGGAGACCGGGGAGGACCTTTCTGATGGACCGGTGAGAGTTCACGGTTAAAGAGAGGCCTGGTTACCTTCTGGAGGGATTCAAAGATCCATCACAGGCCTTGCAACGTGCAATCACTGGCACTTGTCCTTGTGTTGCAGCAGCCGAGAAGTTTGGGACTTAAAGATTCTGTGGCAGAGGATCTCCCAATCGTATCTCTAGGAAACCTAAAGTGAACGTTCGAGCATCACCCTGGCTGCTAGGATCCGCTCTTACAGGGGACTATCCGGGTGAGCTAAACCCACTCGCGATCGAGTGGCAACTATCGTACCAGTTTGTGCCTGGACCTATCTCCCAAACCTTACTGTGCTTTCTCTCATCCACCTTTCCTGTCTGCTGAACTTGAACTTGCTTATAAAATAAACTCAGAGTTGGAGTTAAAGTGGTGTGGACATTGGCCTTCCTGGGAGAAAAATAGAGACTTGTCCCTATACTCTAAGAGATGAGAACCAGTCTGCTGGGAAACCTTGCTGCAGGACCCAAAATTATTAACACCGCTCAACCTCCTCAAACAGGAGAGTACGGGCATATAGCACGGTGTGCCTTGACCTGCAAGTGAGCCAAAGGCAGGAAAAGGTCTGTGTGCTACACGTGGGGGCTTGGGTCCGGGATTCTGCAGCTATACCCCCCAGAAGTTGGACTTTATTTTCCCGTGTGATTCCGTGGAGGTCGGCCATTTTGGAGAATTTGAACTACGCCACTTGTGAGAGAAATGGAGGTACAGGCCTAACTGTATTTCTAACTGCGTAGTTCGTGGGCGTGTCTCAAATATAGAAAAGCCTGCGAGTTATGTGCAGTGAGAAGAAGAAGGGGGAGGAGCCCCCGCCAAGAGTGTGTTGCACGTGGTGTCTTTGGCGCCAAAGGACAGTACAGATTGGACTAGTGAGTAAGCAACATGTCTGCCGCTCCATGGATCCCTGTTTCATCGGGACCTTGTGTGTTTCCACCTGTTTTATCCATGGATGTTGCTCCACTAACTGCCCCCCTGATGGATACAGGGATCCGGCTGAAGTCTCGAGGCCACTTTGCACTTTACACGTGCAGAGATGCAGAAGCCTTGGGCATGATCTGTCCTAAGTGCCAGGGACTGGTGGTACAGCTTCGGCCCTTTGAAAGATGTACCCAGTGTGGAGAGTTCCTTTTCGAGGTAGATCAACCCACAGAAAAGCCTTGGGTCTACCGGGTAAACTGCCTAACAGGCACTACCACTCTGGAAGAAGAAACCTGTGCTCCCACAGCCATGCCCACGCACACCACTGTGACTACAAAGAGGTAAAGGATGAGGTTCCGGTCACCACGGAGCCTGAGACGGAGAACCCAGCAGATGCTGTCTCCGTAACAACTGAGACCTCTCTTCCACCTCCCAAGTGGAAGGTGGGCTATGTTAAAGCCTCCCGCGGCCACAGTCGAGGCCCACCCCAGCGCCTACCCGAACCGGAGCTTCGAACTGGAGGGACCTCCAGGAGATCCACGTCAGGGGACGGTAAGGAGGCTGGGGACAATGCAGTACTAAGTTTACCGGGAAAGGGAAAGAAGCTCACGCCCCGTTCTATTGGGGATGTGAGGACAGCCAGCCCACTGGAACTTTTGCCCTCAGCAGGCAATGTGTCCATGTCTGCTAGAAATTGCCTGCCTGCAGAGATGTATGACACCTCTGATATAGACTCATCATCTGATGTGGGAGATGACTTTGCCATCGATGAGGTGTTTATCAAGAAGGGCTGGGATGGAATACCGGTGACTTCTCCCCGTAGTTTTCAGGAGGAATCGCCCATGGACTCGAGGGAAACTACACCCCGGCTGGAAGCCCCTACTCCAGCAGAAGGCCTTGTCTCCCTGCCTGCTTTGCCTGCTCCAGAGCCCTCTAAGTCTCCTATTGTGGAGGCTCCTTCACCTTTGCGGCCACCTATGCCTCAGCTAGAGCCCATGCCATTAAAGAGGTCTCCGGATGCCATTGTTCTGCCTGGAGCGGGGGATCGGGCCACCATGCCGCCTTTGGCCCAGTTACATCGGCTCCTCAACAAAAAGATTGCCATTGAGTATGGGTGGGAATACCCATATGTTCCCAAAGAACTACTCTTTGAGATTGAGGCCTACAGGGACCGGTGGTACTCTGACTTCGTCTGGGACTTTCTGAAAGTACAGAGAGGCCACCGGTACTTCAGATGTTCTGCTGTCATGGTAGATCGCTTCAAAGGATGCCGGGAGGACTGCACTCTGGGTCGGCACATTCATGCGGACAGGGTGGTGATCTGTAATAAGGACAGAGATGATGCTGTGTATTCCATCGAGACACTTGATAAAGAATGGAAAACTCTTGTCCTCCCAGATACACAGATTAATGCATGCTAGGGTTAGCAAAAATTTGAGCACTTAGTGAAGGGAGTTGTCTTTCCTCTGGGAGACGGCTCACTTCTTTTGTATAGCGGTTAGATCGGATGTTTGTTTTGTGTGCTGTTTTTTTCTCTCCCTCTGCAGGTGAACTACTAGCAATTCTGCCAAAGGATGGGCGGAGTGTTAGCTTAGAAGGGGGTGGAATATGTATATTATGCCATGTAAAATGTGACACTGAGAATGGGATGTCAATGTTTGTACTCTATGTTATCTATCCCTTCCTCTCTTTTATTCCTGCCCTTCCCATTGTATTGGTTCCGGCACAAAAATTCTAAATTGTGTACATAGTCCGGAAATAAATCTGCTCAGGCTTGAGGAGCGTGAATTTATTTCAGACACTGAAGACAGTGTCTATTTCAGAGGGGGGTGTATGTAGCGCCCCTTTACTTTTCAGGGGTGCTATGTACTTAAATTTAGGGGTTGGTCTGAGCTAGTAGCCAGGCTCAGACCACTTTGATTTGTTAGTACCCGCTTCTGCCTATGTGATGTAGCCTGACGCACAGTTCCCTGTGGCCTGTAGGTGGCACTGCCATATCAGGTCATTGTTGAATGGTGGGTGACCTTGCTATGCCTTAGGGTGTCCTCTCTCAACAGCGGTATGGTAGGCGTGGTTGGCCTGCTGTGCATGCTGGGAGGGGATACATAAAGGGCAGACGCCATTCTTTTGGGGTGGAAGTCAGGAGTCTGGAGTGTGTGCGGTTAGCGCCACCCAGCCCTCCAGGCCAAGGGTGCGTGAATGCATCGGTCTCAGGCACCTTTAGCCTGGGGCTGCAACTTCACTAGTAGGCCCAGAACCTTTAGCTGGGGCCTACCTCCAAAAGAAGAATCCCAGGGTGCCCGGGAAAGGGTGGACCCGCTCTAAAAAGAGGAGACCGGGGGAGGACCTTTCTGATGGACCGGTGAGAGTTCACGGTGAAAGAGAGGCCTGGTTACCTTCTGGAGGGATTCAAAGATCCATCACAGGCCTTGCAACGTGCTATCACTGGCACTTGTCCTTGTGTTGCAACAGCCGAGAAGTTTGGGACTTAAAGATTCTGTGGCAGAGGATCTCCCGATCGTATCTCTAGGAAACCTAAAGTGAACGTTCAAGCATCACTCCGGCTGCTAGGATCCGCTCTTACAGGGGACTATCCGGGTGAGCTAAACCCACTCGGGATCGAGTGGCGACTATCGTACCAGTTTGTCCCTGGACCTATCTCTCAAACCTTACTGTCCTTTCTCTCATCCACCTTTCCTGTCTGCTGAACTTGAACTTGCTTATAAAATAAACTCAGCGTTGGAGTTAAAGTGGTGTGGACATTGGCCTTCCTGGGGGAAAAATAGAGACTTGTCCCTATACTCTAGGAGATGAGAACCAGTCTGCTGGGTAACCTTGCTGCAGGACCCAAAATTATTAACACCGCTCAACCTCCTCAAACAGGAGGGATAGGGCATATAGCGCGGTGTGCCTTGACCTGCAAGTGAGCCAAAGGCAGGAAAAGGTCCGTTTGCTACATAATATATATGACCCCAGATCTCTCCTCTACCCCAGAAGGCATTAGATCAAAAAAAAAAAAAAAAATATCATGCTTTCCAGGAAAAAAATGGCAGTGTTTACATCTGCCAGCCCCGGAAGTGACTTTATGACTATCCAGTCCACAGCCAGCTCTATGATAACTTGGCGGCACCGCCGGATCAGATACCGGGTTTCCCAATCACACAGGAGAGAGCCTGGAGACGCGCAGGTGGGTGTTATGAGGAGGGGGCGTCCCCTCCCACTGCCAGTAAAAGCCATCCAGTGGTTAATTGGCCACTAGGATGGCTGTTACATTACTGGGAATTACTGGCTGAAAAGAAAATGGATAAGATACCATAGGATCTATTTAGAAAACCCAATCAGAGGGCGATACGCGTGGAGAGGGGAAGAGCCAAGCCCATGAGGTCACGCAGCCACAGTGGTGAGCAGGACTATCCAGAGCTGGTTTTAACTGAATATCTTGTGTGTGTTTTTTTTAATTTGGGCATTTTAATAAATTTTGCAAATGGAGAGCACTATGTATCCTCTATTTATTGTTACATGAATGTGGATCCATATCCTATCAGGAATACAGAGTAATAACGCTGGTGTGGAGGAAGGAGAAAAGCAGTGGGGCAGTATATATGAGAGATCTTTCTTGTGATCCCCCTGGGAGGCTACTGATTGGAAAGTGGATACAGAGTAGCTGGTCAGATGTGGAAGAGATGAGATCATAGCTGAAAGAAAGAAAGGAATTGTTGTGAGTCTTTCTGACTCATGTATGAGGTGAGCATGTACCTGTATAAGGGCTGGTGAAAGTGTGCACATTATCTGCTGAAGACACGATTTGCACAGTGGTGGATGATATATGAATTGAGAAGTCACAATAATTGAGAAGTGACAATAATTCAACGCAGAAAAGTTTCAGCATATGAACTTTAATTGAACACATTATTATATTGATTTATTTATTTGAAAATAATTTGATATCACTGGATATTTCACATGATAGATTTATAGTGCTGCACTTATATTTTTCATTTTATTTTATATGTTGTATGGTGAGGTAATTTCACTGGAGGTGTACAGCAGCTGTGGAGTACTAATTAGTATACTTTATAGTTTATTTATAGCACAAAGCATATAACACTTTAGGTAGGTGGTGCTAACTGTCTTTTATACAAGATACCATATGATAGTCACTAAAAGTCAAGGATGTCATATGATGTCCTACGGGTGAGAAGTGGTTAATTACTCTTTCTGTAAAGAAATCCTTCCAAATCTAAAGTAAAATCATGTTATTTATCATTTGCAACTGATTTCCCCAGTGTAGTTTAAGACAAAAATTATATATGTCTATTATTTATACTGGGGCATGTTAATGAAGTCCTTTTTTTCAGAGACATTTCCATTAAATATAAAATTCTAAGTTTGTCTAATCTATCACTGCATTCGCTTATTCCTTTTATTTATTTAAATCTCCTAACCCTCTGTATAAATCCTATATCCTTTTTTACAATGATCAAAGCGTGACCCCCATATTCTAAATGTAGCCTTATGCCCTGTACACACGATCGGATTTCCGATGGAATAAAATCCGATGGAAGGGGTTAACCTGTAGGGGGCGCTGAAGGGGTTAAGTGTGACCTAGGGAGTGCTTCTAACTGTTAGGGGGAGTGGCTTGCCCTGACACGTCACTGATCGCTGTTCTCGATGACAGGGAACAGACGATCAGTGACATGTCACTAGGCAGAACGGGGAGATGTTGTGTTTACACTAGCATCTCCCCGTTCTTCAACTCCGTGACACGATCCCGGGACACCGGCGGACATCGAGTCCGCGGGTCCCGCGGGCACGGTCACGGAGCTCGCGGTAGGGTCGCAAACGCGCCGCCGGCGATGCGCGTGTGACCACACCGCGGCAATTCAAAAGGCACGTATATATACGCCCATTTGCCTGTCCGTGCCATTCTGTCTACGTAAATGTTTGTGCGGCGGTCGGCAAGCGGTTAATCTGTATCTGCTGAAGTCAGACCAGTACAAGTTAAAACAAGTTAAAACTTACATAGAGCTGTATATCCTCCTCCCACTCTTACATGACAGCTCTCTGGGTTGGAAAGCGGAAACTCAGACACTTATGGCTCTGATTTTAGAGAAGTAGGGGGAGTATCACATGTTTTTTTATACTGTAGTTACTAAATATTTTTCAGTTCTCTAGCAGAGTATTAGGGTATCAGGATTAATCTGTTGCTTTGGTAGCAGTGGCACAGTATATTTTAAGACTAGTGGAAATATAGTGTAGCGCTAATGTGAGACAATGTAGGAGAGTGTGAAAACACTCAAGCAAATAATGGTGAGTACACTAAAGTGAATGAACACTAATAAATAAACACAACATGTAAACTAGAGTCACCCTATGTGAATTGGTAATGGGGTACAAAATGTAGGAACAAGTAAAAAGGCAATGTTGGGTGCAGTAAATGCTCGCCCCACATTGCCTTTTTACTTGTTCTTACATTCTGTGATCACTTTTATTTTTTGCTGTCATTTCATGTATGACACTTTTTTAATAAACCTACGTGGTTGACCTGCACCATTGGAGCATCTTTTTTTTTATCTTTTCTGTTGGAGCTTACGAGGAGTCACCCAGGTGTATAGCAACCCTGATCCAGCTGCCTCTGTGGTGTTCGCCAACAGAGCTGTGGAGACCTGCCATCTTGATCCACCAGACCTCCTTCCCTTCACAGCATGGATACAGATCTTCTATGCCTATAAGGATTCATCCAGCATCCATGCAGATTGCTCGGGATTATAAACTCGTATGACTCACTGTCGTATGACACGTGTGTCCAACTTATCCGGTAAGGGTACCTTGTACACACCTGTTTTGAAGATTTAGAGTGACTACAGGCAACTTGTCATCCTTTTGTTTGGTGTCACCTGAATGGGAAGATTTTGTCTTCATTCTGCTATATGGACTTATATTTTTTCACATCTCAGTCCAAAAGCTTACCGGCCCGATTGGACTCTAGTTTACATGTTGTGTTTATTTATTAGTGTTCTCTCACTTTAGTGTATTCACCATTATTTGCTTGAGTGTTTTCACACTCTCCTACATTGTCTCACATTAGCGCTACACTATTTTTCCACCATTCACGTTAGACTTTGTTTGTTTGAGTGTTACTGTAGCTGCTTTTTGGTAATTCATTTTACTTTGTTTTTGGTTTGGGTCTAGCGCAGTTTTGTTTTCCCTTTTTCATATTTTAAGAATAGCTTCAGACAATATGCAAAATCAATTAATGACCTACAAATGCAAGGAATCAATGTGAAATAAGTGCCAACATTTTTCTGCCACATTCAACTGCCCTTTCTCTATTTCCTTTAAACAGGTAGTATGGCGCCATTGTCCTGGCAGCTACAGAAAACCAGTCTCACGCTAAATGTCACCCATACAGTGCCTTATAACAGTTTTCCAATCTAAACATATACCAGGGAACTGGGACTTTTTGCAACAGCCTTCCATTTGTATTCCCTTTCAGACTATCTAATGTTTTGCAAAGGTAAATTTAGAAATAACATTAGATAAATTACTATACAAAATTAAAGTCCCATATAATATAGTCCCAAATGGTAATGAGTATAATGTAGCATTAAAAAAAAAAAAAAAAATTACTATTTTAATTAGAAAGTATTAAAAACATTTTGCAGTGACTAATATTACATTTTTGGAGCATAATTTTATGCAGTTGAAAGAAACAAACAATAACTATATGTCCTTAAAGTGGTTGTAAACCCACTTTTTAAACAAAGACCTACAGGTAAGCCTAGATTAAGGCTTACCTGTAGGTGCATGAAATATCTCCTTAACCTACACGGTTAAGGAGATATTTGTATGTAAATGCGGCGACGCTGACGTCACCCCATTCACAAATTCGGCTAGGTCGCAACATTCGACGACGTAGCCGAATTCGACAGCTCACGCGCGCATGCGCGGAGTCACGTCTTCGCCGCTCCGGCCAATCACAGCGCCGGAGCGGCGCTGTGATTGGCTGCAGCGGCGATACCCGGAAGTAACATTCCGGCTATCGCGCAGCGATGGATGCGGCTAAAGGAGGGACACGGACGACTTCGGGGGCCCCGATCAAAGGTAAGTGGTACATAATGAGCTAGTATGCTAGTCATACTAGCTCATTATAGCTTTGTCTTGCAGGTAAGTAAAAAAAAAAAAATTGTCTACGTGGTTTACAACCTAAAATATGCACATTACTCATAAGTCTCAATTTATATCAATGTACAAAGACTCCACTGCCCACATAAAATTGTTTACTTATGTTGATTTCTAGATCTACAAAAATATAATTTCTTGTAATGGTTGTCATAAGAACAAGATTATTCAGTAAAAATGGAAACTGATTTCAGTAATACTCCACTTGGTAATAAACAACTACTGAATCATTTGTTTTTTTTTACATAGCTAAACCAGTAAGTTTGAAAAAAATTAGTTTGTACTTTTTTGCTTGTTCTTTATGTTTGAAAAGACATTTACACAATAACAGCTATATAAAAACATTAGATCATTCAAGAATGCATTGGGTAGGGATGAGCTTCGTGTTCGAGTCGAACATACGTTCGACTCGAACATCGGCTGTTCGATCGTTCGACGAAGATCGAACGATTTGGGCCGTTCGCGCCAAATTCGAGTGACGCGAACGGCCCACAATGCACTACGCCATCGCAGTGTCATCCAGGCGCTGTGATTGGCCAAGCATGCACTGTGACCCCGCATGCTTGGCCAATCACAGCGCCGGCAGCGAGGAGAGCAATGATTGGCCACAGGCAGGATGCCTGTGGCCAATTATTGCTGAGGGTGTTTAGTACACGCCCCACACTATAAAAGGCCGCCAGCACGGCGGCCTAGTGTAGTGTGTTCCGGAGCAGGGATAGAGCAGCATAGGCAGGGACAGTGACTGTTATTTCTTTCTTGCTTAACCTGGATTCCTTTAGTTTAGGGAAAGAGAAGGATAGGTAGGGAGAGTGTCAGTGTGTTTTGTGCTTGTGCTATAGTGTGCTTAAAAAAAACATTTATTCTAGGGACAGAAAACTGTAGGTAGGGACAGTGTCAGTTTCTTTCACTCTGCAAGTCCTTGTTTCCAGGGACCTGGAAGGACAGTGAGTGAATTGTCCTTGTGCTATATTGTGCTTAAAAAAACATTTATTCTAGGGACAGAAAACTGTAGGTAGGGAGAGTGTCAGTTTCTTTCACTCTGCAAGTCCTTGTTTCCAGGGACCTGTAAGGACAGTGAGTGAATTGTCCTTGTGCTATATTGTGATTAAAAAAAACATTTTTTCTAGGGACAGAAAACTGTAGGTAGGGAGAGTGTTTTTTTTCTTTCACTCTGCAAGTCCTTGTTTCCAGGGACCTGTAAGGACAGTGAGTGAATTGTCCTTGTGCTATATTGTGCTTAAAAAAAACATTTATTCTAGGGACAGAAAACTGTAGGTAGGGAGAGTGTCAGTTTCTTTCACTGTGAAAGTCCTTGTTTCAAGGGACAGAGAAGGACACCTGAAGGTAGCCCTTATTGCTTTTTTCCCATCTCCCTGCAGGCCATCTATTAGAATGTCTGGAAGGCAAACAAGGAGAGGCAGACAGTCAGGAGGCAATAAAAGAGGGCAAGCAGGCTCTGTGTCTGGGGGCAACAGTGCTGGTCGTGGACGCGGTGCATTGTCATCAGCACATGGCCATGGGACACGCTTGTCCTTCTTTTCGGCAGCTGGACATGTTGAGCCACATCATGCCGAAGACTTGGTAGAGTGGATGACCAAGCCCTCCTCCTCCTCCTCATCCTCTCTCACCCAGGCTCAGGGTACTGGAAAAGCAGCTGCCAAAGCGTCGTCTTCCCTGGTATCAATGTCAGACAAATCATCAGTCACTCCTTCCCTAGACCCACCATGTCCTCCTCCTGAGGAGTCCCCCGAACTGTTTCAGCACAGTGTTGGGTACATGCTCCAGGAGGATGCCCAGCGTTTCGAAGGGTCTGATGATGAAACCCAGCTAGAGGAAGGCAGTAGCGTGAGAGCAGACAGAGGGGATGCTCAAGAAGGACACCAATCTGGCAGTCATGTTCCAGCAGCTGCAGCATACTGCCAGATTGGCTCCAGTGATGAGGAGGGAGGGGATGATGAGGTCACTGACTCCACGTGGGTGCCTAATAGGAGAGAGGAGGAGGAGGAGGATGAGGAGGAGGCACATCTCCAACGAGGCAGGATGCCCTTTGGTGGCCAGCGTAAGGGCAGTACACCGACGGAATCACACCGCAGAGCTCCGCCTGTGCAGGGCGCTGCCTCTGCCCGTCATTCAAAAAGTTCTTTGGTGTGGGCCTTTTTTGAGGCTAGTGCATCAGATCGCACAGCTGCTGTTTGCAACATATGTCTCAAGCGTATATCGCGTGGCCAAAACATCAGCCGCTTGGGTACCACATGCCTGACCAGACATATGTTGACCTGCCATGCAGCTCGTTGGCAAGCCTACCTCAAAGACCCACACCAAAGAACAAAGCGGACCTCTCCTTGCACCGCATCAGCTGGGATCTCCAACCCCACTATAACTTCAGTCCTCTCTGAAACATGCACTGAGAGGAATGAAGGTGTAGAATTAGGTGTGTCACAGCCAAGTACTTGCGGCCACTCTGCTAGCAGTACACCGACGTCCGATTCTAGCAGGCAAATTTCCCTGCCCCAGCTGCTGGACCGTCGAAAGAAGTTCACTCCCAGCCATCCACATGCCCAGCGGTTGAATGCTAGCTTGGCTAAATTGCTAGCGCTTCAACTGCTGCCTTTTCAGTTGGTAGACTCGGCCCCCTTCCGTGAGTTTGTGCAATGTGCGGTTCCTCAGTGGCAGGTTCCCAAACGCCACTTTTTCTCACGGAAGGCTATTCCGGCTCTCTACCGGCATGTGGAAGGCAATGTCTTGGCCTCGCTGGACAGGGCGGTCAGCGGTAAGGTGCATATTACCTCTGACTCATGGTCCAGCAGGCATGGACAGGGACGTTACCTTTCTTTCACGGCCCATTGGGTCACTCTTTTGGCAGCTGGGAAGGATGCAGGACAAGGTGCAGTAGTGTTGGAGGTTGTCCCACCGCCACGCCTCCAAAATGCTACTACTGGTTGTGACACACCTCTCTCCTCCACCCCCTCCTCTTCTTCTTCCTCCATGGCCTCTTCCTGTGGTTTGTCCTATGAACCAGCGGTGCTCCGTAGCCGTTCACGGGGCTACGCAAGTATGCAGGCAAAAAGATGCCATGCCGTGCTTGCGCTGGTGTGTTTGGGGGACAGAAGCCACACTGGGGCAGAGGTCCTGTCTGCTCTGCAGGGCCAGGCCGAGAGGTGGTTGACGCCACGCCAGCTTAAGCCAGGAATGGTGGTTTGCGACAATGGCACCAACCTCCTCTCCGCCCTCCGACAGGGACAACTGACCCATGTGCCCTGTGTGGCTCACGTCCTTAACCTGGTGGTGCAGCGGTTCTTGGGCAGGTACCCGGGCTTACAGGATGTCCTGAGGCAGGCCAGGAAAGTCTGTGTGCATTTCCGCAGATCTTATAATGCCAGTGCTCGCCTGGCTGAGCTGCAAAAGGAGTTGAACCTGCCCAAGAACCGCCTTATATGTGACATGCCCACCAGGTGGAACTCAACGTTGGCCATGCTGCAGCGGCTGCACACGCAGCAGAGGGCCATCAATGAGTACCTGTGCGACTACGGCACCAGGACAGGGTCAGGGGAGCTTGGTTTTTTTTCTCCACGCCAGTGGGGCATGATCAGGGATGCATGCACTGTCCTGGCACCATTTGAGGAGGCCACGAGGATGGTGAGCAGTGACAGTGCATGCATCAGTGACACTGTACCTCTTGTCCACCTATTGGAGCACACGCTGCGTGGAATAATGGACAGGGCACTTGAGGCAGAACAGAGGCAGGAAGAGGAGGACTTCCTTGCCTCTCAAGGCCCCCTTTACCCAGACAGTGTTCCTTCTGTCCCACCCATCGCACAGGAAGAGGAGGAGGAGGAGGAGGAGGAGGAGGATTGTGTCAGCATGGAGGTGGAGGCTGGCACTCAGCATCATCAGCAGCAGTCTTTTAGGGATGATTTACAGTCCCAAGAAACCAGTGGACTTGTACGTGGCTGGGAGGAGGTGGCTGCGGATCATGTCGTCCTTAGTGACCCAGAGGACTCCGGAGCGAATGCCTCAGCAAACCTACGCTGCATGGCCTCCCTGATCCTGCAAAGTCTGCGGAAGGATCCTCGTATTCTTCGGATCAAGGAGAGGGACCATTACTGGCTGGCCACTCTCCTTGATCCACGGTACAAGGGTAAGGTTGCGGACCTTATGTTACCGTCGCAGAGGGAGCAGAGGATGAGACAACTCCGGGAGGCCTTGCAGAAAGGTCTGTGCAACGCGTTCCCAGAGACTGGGAGGTTACAAACTCCTGGTCCTGGACAACGAGTTGCTGAGGCTTCGGCCAGTCAAAGAAGGAGCGGTGGGGAAGGTGGCCGTCTGACCGATGCGTTCAGACAATTCTTTAGTCCGCAGCCCCAAAGTATGATCGGTTCCAGCAACCATCGCCAGCGTCTGATAAACATGGTGCAGGAATATCTAGGGGCAAGGTCAGACTTGGACACCTTTCCCACCGAAAATCCTCTGGCTTACTGGGTCTTGAGGATGGATCACTGGCCAGAGCTTGCACAGTATGCAATTGAGCTACTGGCCTGTCCTGCATCCAGCGTTCTTTCGGAACGCACATTCAGTGCTGCTGGAGGATTTGTCACGGATCACAGGGTGCGCCTGTCCACCGACTCGGTTGATCGACTGACTTTCATCAAGATGAACCAGTCTTGGATCACCACCAGCTACCACACACCTGATGCTGATATAACAGACTAATTGATTTTAACATGTCACATCCCTTCAAGACTGATGCTGATGCTGAGTGCCTGTGCTGTTATGTTGACTGGCTATCCTCCTCCTCCGAGTCCTCAATGATACGATTGATGATGATAGCTTGGAAGATCATTTTTGTTTATGGGTGCCGCCACCAGTGGCTAAGGCCCAATTTTTCAGCCCCTGTTTAACAGGGGCGTGTCATTACAATTTTTGAAGCAATACTTTGCAACAGGGCTCATTGCTGTGCTCCAAGTACAGTATCTGTGAGGGGTTGTAGTGTTGTGCCACCAGTGCCTAAGGCCCAATTTTTCAGCCCCTGTTCAACAGGGGCATGCAATTACAATTCTTGATCTAATAATTCACAGCAGGGTCCATTGCTGCACCCACCAAGAGTAACTCTGAGGGCTTACAGTCTTGTGGCAACGCCACCACCACCACCACCACGAAAGGCCCAATTTTTCAGCCCCTGTTCAAAAGGGGCATGTAATTACAATTCTTGATCTAATAATTCACAGCAGGGCCCATTGCTGCACCCACCAAGAGTAACTGTCAGGGCTTACAGTGTTGTCGCACCAGCACCACCATCAAAGCCCCAATTTTTACTACCACTGTTCAACAATTATATGTAATTAAAATTCCTGATATAATAGTTGACAGCAGGGCGTTCCAGCACCAACCAAGAGTAACTGAGTGCTTACAGTGTTGTGCCAACACCAACAACTAAGGGGCCTATTTCTGCAGAGTATATACGGCAGGTCCCTACTTTCAAACATCCAACTTACAAACGACTCCTACTTGCAAACGAAAGAAGACAACAGGAAGTGAGAGGAAATCTACCCCTAGAAAGGAAAATTCTCTCCTGTAAGAATAAATATGGGAGAAAGGGGTCTCATCTGTACTGATGCTTTATCAGCAATCCTTGTTTCAAGAAAAACACCACATTTCAAAAACAGTTGTCATTGGGACGGAAAGTGAGGTGAAATGTTCTGAACAGGGGCACAGACAGCAAAACAAATGTTACAGGGGTGATAACCCTTACCTATGTTTCCCAAAAAGTTTAAAAATAGATTTTTGGGCTGGAGCTACACTTCAACAATGTACCTGTTCAAAATTACAAACAGATTCTACATAAGAACAAACCTACAGTCCCTGTCTTGTATGCACCGCCTGTATACGGCTGTTCAGAGTATATAGGGCCTTTTTTATTTTATGTGCGGGGTTCCCCTTAATATCCATACAAGACCCAAAGGGGCTGGTAATGGGCTGGGGTAGGGGGGGGGTCATGGGGTAGCTATGCCATTTTTCTTAAAGAATTTCATCCATATTACCGGGACCAGACATTACATTAAAGCCGCAAGCAGTTTTAAATGGCTTTTTTTTCCTTTAGAAGTGTCATTTTGTGCAGGGACAGTTCTAAACACGGGAAACATGTGGCACTTCACAGGCATACTTTAGACACCCCCCAGGTACGATATTTAAAGGAATATTTGACTTTTTTTTTTTCACTTTATGCATCATTAAAATGACTGCTCCCGAAAAACGACCGTTTTTAAAACTTCTTTTTGCATTGATACATGTCCCCTGGTGCACAACCCGGGTTCCCAAACCCTATTTATGACAATAACATGCATAATAGTTGTTATAATTAGCACTTTAGAATTCGAACGTTCGCATCCATTGTATTTAATAGGGTTCTAATGTTCGTTCGAACTTTCGGTCCGTTCGCGGGTTCTGGTGCGAACCGAACCCGGGGGTGTTCGGCTCATCACTAGCATTGGGTAACAATGTGGCTGGCTTTAATTAACTGAGTTTAAGCCCAGGTTCACACTGGAGTGTTTTGTCATGCGATTTGACATATCAAATCGCATGTTAAATCGGCCGCAATGGGGGGAAGGACAGTCAGGGCTGCCACCAGCAGGACCAGAAGCCGCTTTTCAGTAAGCTAGAACAGAAAAAACAAGGAGAGGGGCGCCTCTGAGATAGATATCAAAACAACATTTATTGATAGCAATATTCACTCACATTTACAATGAAGTGGTTGCATTCAGCTGGGCAGAAGAGTAGAAGAACTACAGGTCGCAGAAGTTCCATGGAGCTGACATCACAAGAGATCCTGTCAGGGAAGTAAGTGATGATAGGCACAAACAGGAGGGTTCCTTCTGGGAGTATCTTTCCTAGCCACAGCAGGTTCAAACTTATGCAGAGTGAAGAAAAAGAGTTTTAATTCAATCTGGCGGTTCCAACGCAGTGGATGGGAAGGGGACGTCCGAGCCGGATGGCTGGCTATGCTGTGCTGCGGTCGCAAATAAGGGATTTGATAAAAACGTTTTTTTAAAAAGGAAGCTTCGGTTTTATCAATCACTCCATGATCGAGGGCCGATTTAATAAGGACATTGACCTCAGCAGCGAAATCAGTGGTAAGGTCTTTGGGGAGTTTTTTGTAGGTGGTTGTATCAGATAACAGTCTCTGTGCTTCATGGACATAGTCTGACTTGTTCTGCAAGACTATGCCTCCCCCTTTGTCAGCAGATTTTATGATAATATCTGTGGAGTGTATTAGTGAGTGTAAAAAATAAATAAAAAAATCCAATTGACCACTCCACGAGATTCATCACTACTTTTCACTACCAATACAAAAAATTGAGAACATTCTTGACAAACACTGGAATATCCTACTACAAGATCCTCTTCTTAAAACCACCCTCCCTTCCAAACCGAGAGTAACTTATCGTAAAGCTCCCAACCTTAAAAATAAAATTGCTCCGAGCAAATTTAAAACTGACCCAATCACTGCTACACCCATTATCCTTATCCCTCTGGTAGGCATGTATGTATAGGTGTAACAAAGCCCGCTGCAAGACATGCTTTTTTGTCCAACACGGCAAAAAATCTTTTTACTCAAAAGGTAAAACCTACCAGCTTGACCATTTCTACAACTGCTCCTCTAACTTTGTTGTGTACGGCCTAACTTGTCCCTGTGTGCTGATTTATGTTGGCCGAACCATCTGCCCTTTAAGACAGCGCTTCAGTCAACACCGACGCCTGATAGAGGGTGGCAAGGATATGCACAGTGTCCCACGACATTTTTCAGAACACCATCAAAAATCAACCACTGGTTTAAATGTTTGGATCATAGAACAGATCCCAAACACTATAACCGATGCCGAACGATTCAAAAAATTATGTGCTCGCGAGACATTTTGGATATATACCCTAGATGTTCACTCGCCTGGTGGTTTCAATGAGGGCATTGAAATAGCCACTGTCCTATAGTTATCCCATGCTGGTTATTATCATGTAAAAATGCTGCAAAAACTGTTGTTTTTTCTGTTGTTTTTTCTGCTGTTTGCGTTTTAATTTCCTTTGGTACACGTATCTGTACATGTTATGTATATATGGGCGTACATACATATAACTATCTTTCACTGCATGTAAATATTATTGGTATTTGTTGTTGTCTCTATATATATTTTGTAGTAATACTTTTCTCAATCCTCACCACAGGTTTTTAATCTATCTCTATGCTTATATGGGGGTGGCGGGCTTTTCATTCAGTAAGTATATCTAGACTAGAAACCCCCCCCCCCCCTTCCCTCCCTCCCTCCCTTCCCTATCTCTTTCCTGTTCCATCCCAAGGATTTCATATCATTTACCACATCATGTTCTCATTATCTATATGTATTATACATACATGTGGATATTCCTTTAGGTATACAGGTGTACATTTACACCTACACATACCTAATCCTTTTCTTTCCTTCCCTTTTCTTCCCCCACCCCCTAAAAAAACGTCCCACCCCCACCCCACCCCATCCAACTGCAACTCACTTTCTGTCCAAGATTCTCTTCAGAATTTGGACATACATACAGGTATTTGTTTTGATTTTCACCTACCAAATAGGTCTACCTATGTTAACTTTGTCCTTTTCTCTCCCCTACCCCCCCTTTTCCAGTTCTCTCCGAACCCTCCTGTTTGTGCCTATCATCACTTACTTCCCTGACAGGATCTCTTGTGATGTCAGCTACATGGACCTTCTGGGACCTGTAGTTCTTCTACTCTTCTGCCCAGCTGAATGCAACCACTGTAAATCATTGTAAATGTGAGTGAATATTGCTACCAATAAATGTTGTTTTGATATCTATCTCAGAGGCGCCCCTCTCCTTGTTTTTTCTGTTCTAGCTTACTGGAAAGCGGCTTCTGGTCCTGCTGGTGGCAATCCTGACTGTCCTTCCCCCATTAATACATCTGAGAGTACAATCTCTCATTATATTGGCCATGGACTATTCGGTACTCTATGTCTCATCAAAATACTGAGGTACTTGTATAATGCACCTTTTTACTTGTTTTTTGATTTAGTTTATCAGGCTTTTTTATTCTTTAATCTGGAACCAGTGATCTCGCCAGTGGCACACTTATTATCCTAAGGTAACAATGCTCAATCGGTGTACTGCAGTGGCGGTGCGTTAATAGTGGGCGCAGGAGCGCCGCCCCCTCTCGCTCCTGCGCCCATCACTCACAACAATACATAGGTTCATGCATTGCATGAACCTATGTATTGTCGCCGCCGCTGCCGCCCACTATTCAGATGGCCGGCCCCCTGTTGAGCGCCGGCCATCTGAATAACAGTGGCTGGTTGGTTTTTGGAAGTGCCTATCAGAGCCAGCGGCTCTGATAGGCTTCCCGATTACAGCCTGAGGGGGTGCGCACGGGGGTGCGTTCCCTGGTTAACACTGACAGGCGTTCACCGGGTCTAGTTACTGGTAACCTGATTGGCTGAAGCGACATCGAGGGCGGGAGAAGACATCGAGGACGGAAGAAGGACGGGGCTGGCCCGAGGAAGGTAAGTGCAGGGCTGGGGGGGAAACTGGCTGCATTTGGGGACAAACGCTGCATTTGGGGGGAAACTGGCTGTATTTGGGGACAAACTGGCTGCATTTGGGGACAAACTGGCTGTATATGGGGACAAACTGGCTGTATTTGGGGACAAACTGGCTGTACATGGGGACAAACTGGCTGTATATGGGGGAAAACTGTCAGTATATAGGGGCAAACTGGCTGCATTTGGGGACAAACTGGCTGTATATGGGGACAAACTGGCTGCATTTAGGGACAAACTGGCTGTATATGGGGACAAACTGGCTGTATTTGGGGGAAACTGGCTGTATTTGGGGGAAACTGGCTGCATTTGGGGGGACACTGGCTGTATTTGGGGGGACACTGGCTGTATTTGGGGGGAAACTGGCTGTATTTGGGGACAAACTGGCTGTATATGGGGACAAACTGTCTGTATTTGGACGGAAACTGGCTGTATTTGGGGGGAAACTGGCTGCATTTGGGGGAAGCTGGCTGTATATGGGGACAAACTGGCTGTATTTGGGGGAAACTGGCTGCATTTGGGGTCAAACTGGCTGCATTTGGGGACACACTGGCTGCATTTGGGGGGAAACTGCCTGCATTTGTGGACAAACTGGCTGTATTTGGGGACAAACTGGCTGTATTTGGGGACAAACTGGCTGTATTTGGGGACAAACTAGCTGCATTTGGGGACAAACTGGCTGCATTTGGGGACAAACTGGCTGCATTTGGGGACAAACTGGCTGTATATGGGGACAAACTGGCTGTATTTGGGGACAAACTTGCTGTATTTGGGGACAAACTGGCTGTATATGGGGACAAACTGGCTGTATATGGGGACAAACTGGCTGTATATGGGGACAAACTGGCTGTATATGGGGACAAACTGGCTGGATTTGGGGACAAACTGGCTGTATTTGGGGACAAACTGGATGCATTTGGGGGGAAACTGGCTGCATTTGGGGACAAACTGGCTGCATTTCTGGGGAAACTGGCAGCATTTGGGGACAAACTGGCTGTATTTGGGGGGAAACTGGCTGTATTTGTGGGGAACTGGCTGCATTTGAGGGGGAAAATTGGTGGCGTTTGGGCACAGTGGCTGCGTTTAATGGGCACAGTGGTGGCAATTGATGTTTTTTTTTTTTTCAGTTTGTTTGCGCCCCCCAAAAATTTGGAGCACCAGCCGCCACTGCTGTACTGTATCTATGAAGCACCAACATTGTCACTGTGGACTGCTCTCTTGATTTAGACTACAGAACACCTTCCCATCTTCTCATCTCTAAGGCTGGGTTCACACTTGTGCGGTGCGAATTCCAGCTCTCTTATCTCTGCAAAAAGATAAGAGAACTGTTCAGCAGATCATCTCCATTTTAGCTGCGAATTTGGTGTCCTGGGAGAGAGGAGGGGGAGGGGGGAATTGTAGTGAAGAGAAGGAGAGAAATCCTGATGAGAACTGAACACATCTGCGAAACAGATGCGTACCCATAGAAGATAATGGACCTGAATTCGCACCTGAGCCGCACCACAATGCCTAGAAAATGCACATGTTTTTTTGGCAATGCGCAGTGCGAATGCATCGCACATATGTGAACCAGCCTCATTGAAATCAATGTATTTTAAAATGTTATGCGAATTGGATGCGGTGTAAGCCGCAACCAATTCGCATAGGTGTGAACCCGGCCTAAAACATATGAGTGAGGTGTTCTGTAGTTCACAGAGGTGAAAACAAGAGGGCTGATAACATTTGCTTAAAATTTCAGTGTAACAAAGTCCTCAAGAAGTTACAAGCTCAATAGATTTCTGGCAGGACCGACTGGTGTTTAACCACTTAAGCCCCGGTCCAATACGCAGCGATTTTTATTTATTTTTTGCGATATAAACGGAAATTTTTTAAAAAAATTATATTTTCTACTTTTTGTTATAAGAAAAATCGAATAAACTAAGTTTTAGTCATACATTTAGGCCAAAATGTAATCAGCCACATGTCTTTAGTAGGGTTGAGCGAACCCGAACTGTAAAGTTCGGGTTCGTACCAGACTTTTGGATTTTTGGGTCTCGGACCCGAACCCGAACAATTGACTGTATGTTTGGGTTAGGGTCCGGTGTTCGGCAATGCAATGGCACATTTCTAAAAGCTACAGGGCAGCCAATAAACTTTTGTTTAACTGGTGTGCCCTTAGAAGCCATCACAGCCATGCCTACTAATGGCATGGCTGTGATTGGCCAGTGCAGCATGTGACCCAGCCTCTATATAAGCTAGAGGCACACAGCACAGCACGTCACTCTGCTTTAGACAGTAAAGGGAAAGGATCCTGGCTGCTGTTGCTGTGAGGGAGAGAATGAAATGATAGGAGTTAGTCCTGATTCTGCAATCTACTGAGAGAAAAGATAGAGACAGTGTAGGGCAAGGTTCCTGTTGCTGCTTTCAGGGAGAGAGATTTATCTAGGAGTCCAGATTCAGAGATCTAATAACTCAGCGATCTGCATAGATTTACCTGGTTGGGTTGCAGTGCACAGTCTTTTTACACTGCCATGAGCCCAGTGCCAGAGAAAATCTAACTTTTATCTGCAAGCTCAGTGCACCAGCACTGCATATGTTACGTTGAGATACACCCTGTACATACTGTGGGTGTATTCTGCTCTTCCAAAAACACCCATTTAGGGCAAAAAAAAAAATTGCAGTGTTTTTGTGAGATAAACAATTTATATATTTTTCTTCTATTGTGCTATTCAAAAATAATAATTTTAGGACAAAAACATTTTTTTTTAATAGCATTTTCTGCAGTTCTGTAGGTGTGAGATACACAGTTTACATACTATGGGTGTATTCTGCTCTCCCAAAATCACCCATTTAGGGCCACAAAAAATATTTTGCAGTGTTTTCTGCATATCTGGAGGTGTGTGAGATAAACAATTTATATATTTTTCTTCTATTGTGCTATTCTAAAAAAAAGAATTTTAGGACAAAAACATTTTTTTTTTATTGCATTTTCTGCAGTTCTGTATGTGTGAGATACGCAGTTTACATACTGTGGGTGTATTCTGCTCTTCCAAAAAACACCCATTTAGGGCCACAAAAAATATTTTGCAGTGTTTTCTGCATATCTGGAGGTGTGTGGGATAAACAATTTATATATTTTTCTTCTATTGTGCTTTTCTAAAAAAATTATTTTGGACAAAAATTTTTTTTTTGGAATAGCATTTTCTGAAGTTCTGTAGGTGTGAGATACACCGTTTACATACTCTGGGTGTATTCTGCTATTGCAAAAACACCCATTTAGGGCAAGATCCTAAATGTGGAAAATATGAGGAGAACGTCAAAGAAGGGACGTGGCCGCGGTCGTGGTGCTGCTAGTGGAGCTCCTGTTGCAGGGAGAGGACGTGGTCGATCTGTGCCAGCTACACGCACAAGTGAAACACCTTCCTCAGGTGCGAGTAGGCGACAGAGCCTGCAGCTGTATTTTGTCGCACCTAATGAGGCTGTACGAATGAGGCCAGGACAAGTACAGGCGATAGTAGACTGGGTTTCTGACAGTGCCTCCGGTTCCTTCACATTGTCTCCCACCCAATCTTCTGATGAAAGATCAGAGATGGCACCTGCAGCCGATGTCCATCAGTCTTTCACCTCACCCCTTGCAAATCAGCCAAGCAGTCTGAGCCCCAAATCATGCAGCAGTCTCTTTTGCTTTTCGATGACTCTGTTAGCAGGGTTTCCCAGGGCCATCCACCTAGACCTGCCCCAGAAGTGGAAGAGATTGAGTGCACCGATGCCCAACCACTTATGTTTCATGATGAGTACATGGGAGGACCATCGCAGCACGTCTCGGATGATGACGAAACACAGGTGCCAACTGCTGCTGCTTTCACAATTGTGCAGACCGACAAGGAGGACATGGGTGAAGATTGGGTGGAAGATGATGTGGAGGACAATGAGGTCCTCGACCCCACATGGAATCAACGTTATGCAGGTGACCAGTGTAGTTCGGAGGAAGAGGCGGTGGTCGCACAGAGCCACCAGCACAGCAGACGAGGGAGCAGGGTGCAAAAGTGGAGCGTCCGTCCCCTAGACAGTACGTCTGCTACTGCCCAACGCAGCAAGGGACCGAGCACACCAAAGCCAGGTCCAAGGAGTTCCCTAGCGTGGCAGTTCTTCACACAATGTGCTGATGACAAGACACGAGTGGTTTGCACGCTGTGCAATCAGAGCCTGAAGCGAGGCATAAACGTTCTCAACCTGAGCACAACCTGCATGACCAGACATCTAAGTGCAAAGCACGAGCTGCAGTGGAGTAGACACCTCAAAAACAAAGAAAGGTCTCTGGCTCCTCCTGCTTCCTCTTCTTCTGCAGTCTCGGCTTCTTAATCCCCCTCTGTAGTGACAGTAGCACCTGCCAACCCGCAAACAGAGCATCTGCCAGCAACACTACCACCTGGGTCACCAACCATCTCCACAATGTCCCATGGAAGCGTTTAGATCTCTATCTCCCAAACACTGGAGCGGAAGAGGAAGTACCCCCTAGCCACCCGTGATCCCTGGCCCTGAATGCCAGCATTTCAAAATTCCTCGCCTTTGAAATGCTGTCTTTCCGTCTGGTGGATACGCAGAGTTTTAAAAGCCTGATGGCATTGGCTGTCCCACAGTACGTTGTGCCCAGCCGCCACTACTTTTCCAGGCAAGACATCCCATCCCTGCACAACCAAGTGGGGGAGAAAATCAGGTGTGCACCGCGCAACGCCATCTGTGGCAAGGTCCACCTAACTACGGATGCGTGGACCAGTAAGCACGGTCAGGGACGTTATATCTCCCTAACAGCACACTGGGTAAATGCAGTGGCGGCTGGGCCTGAGGCAGATAGCAGTTTGGTGCATGTCCTTCCACCACTGAGGATTGCAGGGCGCTTCAGTTTGCCTCCTGTTGCTAACTTCTCCTACTCCGCTTCCTCATCCTCTACCGTCTCCTCATCCGGTCAGCGTAACACCTTCACCACCAACTTCAGCACAGCCAGGGGTAAACGACAGCAGGCAGTTTTAAAACTTTCCTGTTTGGGGTAAAAACCCCACACCGCGCAGGAGTTGTGGAGGGACATGGAACAACAGACCGATGAGTGGTTGGTGTCAGTGAGCCTCAAGCCCGGCCTGGTGGTGTACGATAATGGGTGAAATCTCTTAGCAGCTCTGGGCCTAGCCGGTTTGATGCACATCCCTTGCCTGGCACATGTGCTGAACTTGGTGGTCCAGAGGTTCCTGAATAATTACCCCAATATGCCAGAGCTGCTGCAGAAAGTGCGGGCCGTCTGTGCGCACTTTCGGCGTTCTCACCCTGCTGCTGCTCGCCTGTCAGCACTGCAGCGTAACTTCAGCCTTCCCCCTCACCGCCTCATATGTGATGTGCCCACAGGGTGGAACTCCACCTTGCACATGCTGGCCAGACTGTGCGAGCAGCAGCAGGCGATAGTGGAGTTTCAGCTGCAGCAATCACGCGTGAGTTGTTCTGCGGAACAGCACCATTTCACTACCAATAACTGGGCCTCTACGCGAGACCTGTGTGCCTTGTTGCGCTGTTACGAGTACTCCACCAACATGGCCAGTGCCAATGACGCCGTTCTCAGCGTTACTATCCCAGTTCTATGCCTCCTCGAAAAAACGCTTCGGGCAATGATGGAAGAGGATGTGGCACAGGAGGAGGAGGAGGAACCGGGATCATTTCAAAGGTTTTCAGGGCAGTCTTTCACAAGTGGCTACGAGGGTGGGTTCCTGCACCAACAAACGCCAGGTACACAATTGTCCAGCAGCAAGGGCACAGTTCTGGAGGATGACGAGGTGGAGGATGAGGAGGAGATGGAGGAGGAGGAACCATGTTCACAGCAGGGTGGCACCCAGACCAGCTCATGGCCATCACTGGTGCATGGCTGCGGGGATACAGAGGACACAGACGATACACCTCCCACAGAGGACAGCTTTTCGTTACCTCTGGGCTGCCTGGCACACATGAGTGATTACATGCTGCAGTGTCTCCGCAACGACCGCCAAGTTGCCCACATTCTAACTGGTGCTGATTACTGGGTGGCCACCCTGCTGGATCCCCGTTACAAGGACAACGTACCGTCCTTAATTCCCTCACTGGAGCGGGATCGTAAGATGCGTGAGTACAAGCGTACGCTGGTAGACGCGCTACTGGTGCCATTCCCACCTGACAGCGGGGGTACGGTGGAAGCACAAGGCGAAGGCAGAGGAGGAGGAAGAGGTTGCCAACGCAGCCGGGGCACCGCCAGCACCTCAGAAGGCAGGGTTAGCATGGCTGAAATGTGGAAAAGCTTTGTCAACACGCCACAACAACCAGCATCACCAGCTGAAATGAAACGTCTTAGCAGGAGGCAGCATTTCACCAACATGGTGGAGCAGTATGTGTGCACACGCCTACACGTACAGGACCCCAAATACCAAGCACCGCCTTCAGGATTTCTAAGGGCGCAAATTTTTGATTTCACTCCCCACTACCTATCACAGTTTCGAAGGCCATAAAATGCCAAAATAGCTCAAAACCCCCCCAAATGACGCCATTTTGGAAAGTAGACACCCCAAGCTATTTGCTGAGAGGCATGGTGAGTATTTTACAGCTCATTTGTTTTTGAAAATTAAGAAAGAACATTTTTTTTATTTATTTTTTCAATTTTCAAAACTTTGTGACAAAAAGCGAGATCTGCAAAATACTCACCATACCTCTCAGCAAATAAATGGGGTCATTTGGGGGGTTTTTGTGCCATCTGGGCATTCCAAGGCCTCCAAAACTGTGATAGGCAGTGAGGAGTGAAATCAAAAATTTACACCCTTAGAAAGCCTGAAGGCGGTGCTTGGTTTTTGGGGTCCTGTACGCGGCTAGTCTCCCAAAAAGTCTCACACATGTGGTATCCCCGTACTCAGGAGAAGCAACAGAATGTATTTTGGGGTGTAATTCCACATATGCCCATGGCATGTTTGAGCAATATATCATTTAGTGACAACTTTGTGTAAAAAAAAAAAAAAAAATAGTATTTTTTCCGCAACTTGTGTCAACATATAAAATATTCCATGGACTCGACATGCCTCTCAGCAAATAGCTTGGGGTGTCTACTTTCCAAAATGGGGTCATTTGGGGGGGTTTTGAACTGTCCTGGCATTTTATGCACAACATTAGGAAGCTTATGTCACACATCATCCACTCTTCTAACCACTTGAAGACAAAGCCCTTTCTGACACTTTTTGTTTACATGAAAACATTTATTTTTTTTTGCAAGAAAATTACGTTGAACCCCCAAACATTATATATTTTTTAAAGCAAAGGCCCTACAGATTAAAATGGTGGGTGTTGGATTTTTTTTTCCACACAGTATTTGCGCAGCGATTTTTCAAACGCATTTTTTGGGGAAAAAATACACTTCTTTTAATTTTAATGCACTAAAACACACTATATTGCCAAAATGTTTGAGGAAATAAAAAAGATGATCTTAGGCCGAGTACATGGATACCAAACACGACATGCTTTAAAATTTTGCACAAACGCGCAGTGGCGACAAACTTTTTAGATTTACAGAGGAGGTCTACTGCTAAAATGACTGCCCTCAATCTGACCTTCGCGGTGATACCTCACATGCATGGTGCAATTGCTGCTTACATATGACGCCAGACCGACGCTTGCGTTCGCCTTTGCGCAAGAACAGGCCGGGACAGGGGTGCATTTTTTTTTTTTTATTATTAATTTTGCTTTTTTTATTTTATTTTTAAACTGTTCCTTCCATTTATTTATTTTTTTAATTTTTATTGTTATCTCAGGGAATGTAAATATCCCCTATGATAGCAATAGGTAGTGACAGGTACTCTTTTTTTGAAAAAAATGGGGTCTATGAGACCCTAGATCTTTCCACTGCCCTCAAAGCATCTGACCACACCAAGATCGATGTGATAAAATGCTTTCCCAATTTCCCAATGGCGCTTTTTATATCTGGGGGGGGGACATTCCCTCCCACTGCTTGTAAAAGAAGTCTAGAGGCTAATTAGCCGCTAGGATTGCTTTTACATGAAAGCCGGCTGCTTGCTGAAAAGTGATACCAAGATGATACCTAAACCCACAGGCATCATTCTGGTATAACCATTCAAAGTCCAGCAACATACCAGTACGTTGCTGGTCCTTGTTGGACATGTATTGTAATCTTTTTTTTCATGCAGCCTGTTGGCTGAACGAAAAAAAGAGATTGATCAGTGGGTATGCCCACCATTAGAATACCTCCCTTCATTCACCCACTTCTAATGATGGGCATACATGCACCATTTATATATGCCGAAGCATGGGGGCATCCTCCAGCAAAAGTTATGCCGCGTACACACGGTCGGACTTTTCCACGGGCAAGCCTCCGTCGGAATTTCGACCATATGTACGCGGCATTAGGAGCAAAATCGCTCCCCTGCCCCTGCTGCCCCCATGCTTCGGCATATATGGTCTTTTTTTTAACTGTGGTGGTGAAATCGCCTCCTACAGCACTGGAGTCCCAGGGATCAGGCCTGTCTCTGCGAACGCTGCAGTTATGTGTGTTGTGTTTTGTAAGTGACAGTGATCGATCGATACTGCACTTGGGTGGTCTGGGCTGGACGGAGGGGCAAAACGCAGGTGATAGCAGGTATCTGGGCTGATCCCGCTAACACTGCATTTTTGGGAACCCTAAACTGCTGGGGACGGTAGTATAGATCTGATCAGATTAGATATTGATCTGTTCAGATACTATACCACTAAGGGAGGTGTATGCTTTGCGCTTGGGTGTTAGCATTACTGGCACTAACCTGAC
This sequence comes from Rana muscosa, assembly GCA_029206835.1. Taxonomy (NCBI): domain Eukaryota; kingdom Metazoa; phylum Chordata; class Amphibia; order Anura; family Ranidae; genus Rana; species Rana muscosa. Next base: position 20,013,520 of record JARGYO010005626.1, read on the forward strand.
ACTGCCTGGGGCGACGCAGACCCTCTATGACGCTAAAACCTAATTGATATAACCCGCCGGGCGATCAGGGGGTTAAACCTTTATTGGGTTATATACGGCGGGTGCCCTGACAATATAAAAAGCAAACTAACTAACCAGCGTCACCCGTAACACTTATACGGTGATCACTGGTGAAAGGGTTAACTAGGGGCAATCAGGGGGTTAAAACCTTTATTAGGTAATATATGGGGGTACCTGCACTATATAAAAACCTAACGGGGGAACCTAAATAACGAAATAACGAACTGGCTAACCAGTGTCACCAGTGACACTTATACAGTGATCACTGGTGAAAGGGTTACCTCTAGGGGCAATCAGGGGGTTACAACCTTTATTAGATAATATATGGGGGTACCTGACGCTATAAACTTTATTAGATAATAATTAGATAAAAATAACTGGCTACCTAGCGGCACCAGCATAACTAATACAGCGATCAGAAAAACGATTGCTTAGTGACACTGGTGATAGGGGTGAAAGGGTTACCTGGGGGGCCATCAAGGGGTTAAACCTTTATTAGGTAATATATGGGGGTACCTCACGCTATAAAAACCTGGCGGCGGACCTAAAAAAATAACTGGCTACCTAGCGGCACCAGCATAACTAATACAGCTATCAGAAAAACGATTGCTTAGTGACACTGGTGATAGGGGGTGAAAGGGTTACCTGGGGGGCAATCAAGGGGTTAAACCTTTATTAGGTAATATATGGTGGTACCTCACGCTATAAAAACCTGGCGGCGAACCTAAAAAAATAACTGGCTACCTAGCGGTACCAGCATGACTAATACAGCGATCAGAAAAACGATCGCTTAGTGACACTGGTGATAGGGGGTGAAAGGGTTACCTGGGGGGGCGATTAAGGGGTTAAACCTTTATTAGATAATATATGGGGGTACCTGATGCTATAAAAACCTGGCGGCGAACCTAAAAAAATAACTGGCTACCTAGCGGCACCACTGACACTAATACAGCGATCAGAAAAACGATCCCTTAGTGACAGTGGTGATAGGGGGTGAAAGGGTTATCTGGGGGGCGATCAAGGGGTTAAACCCTTATTAGGGGGGGTTTAGGGGGCTACCCTGGACCTAAAGGGACCTAACACTAACTGCCCTGACACTTTTTTTATTACAAATGTCACTGATTGCAGTGATCAGTAAATAAATTATCACTGCAATCGGTGACACTGTGACTGGGGGCTGGGGTGTGATCTGGGGGGTGATCTGGGGGTGACTGGGGGAGGGATTATGTGCCTATGTGTCCTGGTGTCAGTGTACTGTTCGTGCACTAACCTGATGTCTTCTCTCCTCGGCGCTCAGGACGAATAGAGCGCAGCATGGAGAGATGACATCACTTCCTCTGCCTGTGTATACATTACACAGGCAGGGGAAGCATTTAATTCGCCGGGAGCGATCGCGAGGGGGTGGCCAGAAACCAATGGCCGCCCCCTCATCACGGATCGCTCCCGAACCGATACCGACCGCCCCATGTACCGGAGGGGGGTCCGATCGGACCCCCCACCCATACGAAGGCAGTCACGTACAGGTACGTGATTGTGCCTGTCCTTGCCATTTTGCCGACGTATATGTACATGGGGCGGTCGTTAAGTGGTTAACAAAGTTAAAGTGGTTGTAAACCGTGGACGTTGCAAAAAACAAACAAACTGCAAGGCAATGGCATAATTTGCTAGTATGCATCTCATACTAGCAGTCTAGCACATTATGAAATACTCACCTTGGAACGAAGCCCTCAAGTGCTGTAATGTCACCGCTGAGAGGTCTGACATGTTCCCCCGTTCTTTCATTTGTGTTCACGAGCTCCAGCTATGTGATTAGCAGGTGTTGCAATGACATCACCCCCACGCATGCATGCAGGAGACCTTGGTTGCGGCACGAAGCTCTAAAGTTCTGGCAAGGTATGCCGGACCTTCAGAGAGCATGCACCAGTGATGTCACTGGCTGTATGCAGATATTAAGTTTACCTACAGGTGAGCCTTATTTCCTGTCACATCATGGCAGCATACACCTTTGGTTTGTGGCTCCGCCCCCACAAACTGATAGGACTGTTTAGCTATTAAGCCCAGAGAGGGCCCCCGCCCAGGTATTCTCCTTTTTTTCCTCACCTGACCTGACAAGGACATCAAGATGAAGAACCCCCTTACCACTTTCACCCCAGCCAGGTTCTAGCCTCTCCTGGGTGGAAGTCCTCTCCTGTACAGCCTCTAAATGAGCTCTATGGAAGGAACCCCACTCTGATGGTCTCAGGGGTATTATTTACACAAACCTTAAATAGGTTTATCCTGCAGCGACCTCCAGCTCTTCTGTGCACCTCTTTTCAGCATTGCACTTCCTGAGCCTTGTAGTCCTCCAGCAATCCGGTCCTCAGGGATATGTGTCAGCTCCTCACAGACGTTAATCAGGTCTCTATAGTGGCCTCCAGCTCTCCTGTGTAACTTTGTCACAAAAACTGGCTTTCTGAGCCCTGTAGTCCCACGGCAGGCTCTGTGTATGACGCTGAGCGTCCAGTCACTTCTGCGCATGTGCGGACAGGCGGGAGGTCCCCTACAGGTTCACAGTGGTGATTCCTATGTCTTTCCAGCTTCCAAGATGGCACAGGCTTGCTCGCGACACTATGGCGCATGCGCGGTCATGACGTCATCACCGTGCGACGGTGGCGGCAATTTAAAAAACCCAAAACTTCTTTTGCTATTTCCTCTTGAACACTGCACCTGTCACCAGCGTTTTTTCAGTGGGATAGATTACACTGCTGTTTCTTCTTTCAGGTAAGCTCCTCGTGTCACTTTTCCCTTTCTTGGTTTCATCTTACTTGCTGCTTGCATGCTCATTCCTACTGTCTGTTGTAGGGGGGACTCTATCACTACTCATGGAGGTCGCTGCCCCGGTAGACCATCAGCAGCCTAATAGGTAAGCGGGGGGGGGAGATTGGTAAGTAGTGAAGATTGAAAAAGAGAGTCTGTCACTAATGCTGTCTAAATTGAACAGCCCTATCAGGTCGACCAGATCGTCAGATTCAAGACGACAAGAGCCATCCAGAAGAAGCCGCTCAAGCCATAGACAAAGCCGCTCAGACCACGGCAGAAGTCGCTCACGCACGAGACAAAGTCGCTCAAGTCGCAGGAGGAGCCGTTCAAAATCTCATTCACGGCACAGCCACTCCTACTACAGGAGGTCTCCTTCACACAGATGCTCTCCTCCCCCTCAGCGTTTCCGTCCATCAGGGAATTCATGCTGGGTTTGCGGTGCCATAGCACTTCCGGACAAGCTGGCCTGTCGCACATGCTTGGATGAAGCAACCAGAAAGAGAGAGCTAAGCAAAGAGCCGGCTAGAGACACATCCCTGCAAATCGCAGAATCTGAAACAAGCAGATCAGTGCAAGGCACTCCACCTGCAACTCACTCCACATTTAGAAAGTCAGACCCCCTATCTGACAATGAGGACTTGGAGGTATGCACCGGATTTGACTTCACACTTATAGAACCCTTCATAAAGTCAGTGAAGGAGCTATAGAATGGGAAGAGGAAAAAGAAACTGCAAAAGGCGAAGAAATATTTTCCGAACCTCAAAAAAGAGCCAGAAACCTTCCCATTTATCGATGAGCTGGAAGACTTAATCAAAGATGAATGGCAAAAACCTGAGAAGACCAGTCTCAGCAATAGACTTGCCAAACTGTATCCGCTAAAGGAATCTAGTGTCAACCCACTAGTAACACCACCAGTGGTAGACTCCTCCCTGATGCGCCCCGCCAGGCATGTAACTCTTCCAATAGAAGATGCGGTCACATTTAAAGATGTACTAGACAGAAAGATCGATCTGGATCTTAAGAGAGCCTACCTATCTGCAGGCGGTGCCTACAGGCCAGCAATAACGCTAGCAGAATTGAGAAGAGCTATCTCAAGCTGGTCCTCCAACGCCGAGAAATTGGTAGCAGAAGGCGTGGAACAAGAGAAGGTGATCGCAGCTCTCCAGGAACTTAGCATTGCAGGCGATTTTGTCTCAGAGGCCTCTGTTGACATGATAAAATGAACATCAAAGAGCAATGCTAAGCTCAGTGATGGCCAGGAGAGCACTCTGGCTAAAACCGTGGTCAGCAGACCCCTCCTCAAAGTCTAATTGGTGTAAGATCCCATTTGACGGCACAAACCTCTACGGAGAAAAGCTGGACTCGGCCATTTCAAAGGTCACCGGCGGAAAGTCAGGACTCATTCTTTCAGACAGAAGGCCTAGGCAACAAAGACCACCTACCTTCAGACGAAACCTCCCAGATAGATATAGGGAGGCAAAATCCTACAAGCACGGCAGGGAGTACAGGAAAAATTGGAAGAATCACCAATCATCCTTCCTGAAACTCCAAAAATCCAAGACCCCTGCCACAGGGGACCAGAAGTCTTTTTGAAGGTGAACCAGCTGTAGTAGGAGCCAGACTGAAGGACTTCAAGCAGGTCTGGGCGGAGTTAATAAAAGACCCATGGACAGTGGCTACTGTCCAGGACGGACACAGATGGAGGTTCAAGAATCGACCTCCCAGAGATCAGTTTGTCACAACCAGACTTCCAACATCTCGGCAAAAGAAGCTTGTATTGACAGAATATGTCCAAGATCTAATCCAAAAAGCAGGCCATAGTGGAAGTCCCACCACCACAAAGGGGAAAAGTTTCTACTCTCCTCTGTTCTTGGTGAAGAAAAAGACCGGGGATCTGCGTCCCGTCCTAGATCTAAAAAATCTCAATCGTTCAATTCTAGTGGATACATTCAAGATGAAAAGCTTACAATTAATCCTCTATGCCATAAATATCGGCGACTGGATGCTCTCTGTGGATTTAAAGGATGCTTACCTGCATGTTCCCATTCACACCGCATTCCAGAAGTTTCTCCGCTTCTCAGTAAACCATCAACATTTTCAATTTCAAAGCCTTCCGTTTGTGATTTCTACCGCTCCCAGAACATTCACCAAGGTCCTGTTACCAGTGATAGCCCTACTAAGGGAGCAAGGGTTGAGAGTCCACCATTATCTGGACGACGTCCTACTGCTCGCGGACAACCAAGAGTCTCTACTCCACGAGATACTCTAACATCCACCCTGCAAAAATTTGGGTGGCTGATAAACTGGAAGAAAAGCAATCTCCAACCTACTCAGAGAGTGGTCTTCCTGGGGGCAGAACTGGATACCCGACTCAGTCAACACCATAGAGCTCCCTCAGGAGAAAATTCCCATCATAATCCAAAAGGCAAAGAGACTACTCTTATCCACCACACTCCCAGCCAGAGAGTGTCTCAGCATCATGGGGTCGCTATCAGCAACCATCCCTATGGTCCAATGGGCCCAGTGGAACACAAGACCTCTCCAGACATCGTTCTAGAGACAATGGAACGGGGTATCGATGTCTCAACAAATCAACATCCGAAAGGAAGTCAAACAATCACTATGGTGGTGGACCCGATTGCACAACCTAAAGAGGTACAAGCGCATAGTTACCCCTCCCCAGGAGGTGATCACTTCAGGTGCCAGCAGGGAAGGGTAGGGAGCACACTACCAGCAACTTGCAGTCCAAGTCCGTTGGTCTTTCAAGACACAGGATGTGGTATCGAACATCCTAGAGATGAAAGCAGCGTTCCAAGCTCTCCTGGCTTTCAGTCCTCTCCTGAAAGGGAAATAAGTCCTGTTGAAGATGGACAACAGGGTGGCAGTTGCCTATATCAACAGGCAAGGAGGCACCAAAAGTCACTCGATGATGCAGGAAGCCCACCCAGTTCTCGAATGGGTGCAAGTGAATCTGTCGGGGTTAAGGGCGATGTATGTCCCAGGAACCCAGAACCAGCTGGCCGACACGCTAAGCAGAAGCTTCATTTCCAATAACGAATGGGCTCTGAGTCACCAAGCTTTTTCCCTCATAACAAAAACTTGGGGCATGCCAGATATAGACCTGGCAGCGACTCCAGACAATGCGAAGTGTCGGAGGTATCTGACAAGAACCCTGTGCCCGTTAGCGGAGGGGACGGATTGCCTACAACACAAGTGGAACTTCCGTCTGGGTTACATCTTTCCCCCGACACCTGTCATACCGAGATTTCTTCTCAGGCTCAAGAGGCCATCATCCACAATAATAACAGTCCTTCCTTTTTGGCCGAGACGGCCATGGTTCACCACTCTCCTTCAGCTGAATACAGCAAGACCATTACCGCTTCGAACAGCAGCAGATCTACTCTCCCAGGGGCAATTTCTTCATCCATCCCCGGAAAGGATGCACCTGACAGCCTGGAGATTGGAAGGGCTAGTGTCACGTACCTGGTGGAAGAGTCTGATTATGCAGAAAGAGGCCTCTCTTACACCTCTCACTTGAGGCCCCTGGTAGAGAAGACAGGAGGCGCAGGAGTGCAGAGTCGCACAAGAGCCTGGCAGAGTTGCTGGTAGGCGAGCTGGACTGGAGCCGAAGCAGGGACTGGAATGGATCCGGGAATAGCTGATAGATTTGACAACTGGAGCACAGGCAGGTGCAGTCAGATGGGCTGGGAGAGTGGGTACACCAGTCCAAGCAGGTAAACACTAGAGCAGGATAAGGAGTAAGCAGGTTTAGGCAGCTGGCAGGTCTCAGGTACAGGCAGGTTCGGCAACGGGCTGGCGGCAAGGTAGCAGACGGGGTAGACAGGAACGTGGTCTCAAGTACAGGCAGGTTCGGCAATAGGCTGACAACAACGGTAGCAAAGTAGCAGGCAGGAGCGTAGTCAACACAGGCCGAGGGTCAGGTGCAGGTAGATAAACAGGAGTGGTCAAACAAGCCAGGGAGGATCAGCTGGAGCAGGCAAGCAAGGGGTCAAAAGGTCTCAGGTAACGCTGTAGACCGGAACAGCACAAAGCCCAGCCATCAGCCCCTTTAAATAGGCCCATTTGGCACCGAGAGCCGTCGCCCCACGCTCCTGCACGCACCCGCGCACGCCCGCGCGCCGCAACCGACCATGTGAGCACCAACGCGCGCCGACGCGCCGCTAACATGCATGAGCGCACCCGCGCACACAGATGCGCCGATATCGCCATTTGCATTGCTGGTGTGTCCTTCCTGACAGCTAGGTTCTTAGACCAAGGTTGCTCTCAAAAAGTGGTAGATACTCTTCTTCAAGCCAGAAGGTGCACCACCAACAGTACCTATAAGAGGATCTGGGAGAAGTTTCTCTCAGTTGCACAGCAACAAGCCTGGAACCCATCATCTCCAACAGTTGCTCAAATCTAGACCGAACAGCACGGAGCCCAGCCATCAGCCCCTTTAAATAGGCCCATTTGGCGCCGAGAGCCATCGCCGCGCGCTCCTGCGCGCACCAGCGCACGCCCGTGCGACGCAACCACGCATGCGCGCACTAGCGCGCGCCGACGCTCCGCTAACACGCATGCACGCACCCGCGCGCACGGATGCGTCGATATCGCCATTTGCATTGCTGCTGTGTCCTTCCTGACATTGCCCCCTCCCAATGGACAGCCTCCGGATGCCCAATCTGGCGAGCTTCAAAGGATGGGATCTCTTGGATGCCTGAACAAGTCTTTCAGCATGGACATCATCCTCGGGCTCCCACGAATTCTCCTCTGGGTCATACCCTTTCCATTTGATGAGATACTGGATCTGATTTCTCCTTTTCCTACAGTCCAGGATTGCCTCGACTTCGAATTCCTCTGTCCCATCGACTAATATTGGTTCGGGTGGGCCCGTATCCCGGTCAGGGAATGGATCAGGGGTTACAGGTTTTAGTGAAGACACGTGAAAGACAGGATGTATTTTGAAGGAATCTGGTAGTTCTAGCTCTTGGGCCATGTCGTTGATCCTTCTTCTTATCGGGAAGGGTCCCATAAATTTAGGGCCCAACTTCTTAGAGGGGCACGTTAGTTTTAGGTTTGTAGTGGATAGCCAAACCCGATCACCAGGTTCCAGTATTAACTCTCCCCGCCTCTTCTTATCAAAGACCTGTTTATTGTATTCTTGAGCTTTAGTCATAGTTGTCTGTAGTAGTTTGTTGTTGGTATCAAAGACATTTAAAGTTTCAAGGACAGCAGGTACTGAACTTTCCGGAAAAGTACTGGTCAGAAATGATGGATTAAATCCGTAATTGGCAAAAAGTGGAGACTGTTTTGTGGCAGAGTGGATGGAGTTGTTATAAGCGAATTCCGCTAACGGAAGTAATGCGGCCCAGTCATCTTGTGAGTATGAGAAGAAGCACCGTAAATATTGTTACAGGGTTTGATTGGTTCTCTCTGTTTGCCTGTTTGTTTGGGGATGGTATGCGGAAGAAAAAGATAACTCGATTCCCAAGGTTTCACATAAAGACCTCCAAAACCTTGAGGTGAACTGTACCCCCCGGTCCGACACGATGTTTGCTGGAACTCCGTGGAGTCTAACAATTTCTTTCACAAAAATTTGGCCTGTTTCCGGGGCCAATGGTGTGCCTTTCATGGGTAGGAAGTGGGCCATTTTGGATAATCGGTCTACCACCACAAAGATGGTGGAAAAACCGTCTGATAGAGGAAGTTCCACGATAAAATCGATCAAGATATTCTTCCAGGGTCTCTCCGGGACTGATAGTGGCTTCAACAAGCCCCATGCTTTGGTTTTGCTGTTCTTATTTTGTGTGCAAGTGATACAGGACTCTACATAGCCCTTGCAGTCTTTTTCCACTTGCAGCCACCAGAATGTGCGTTGCACAAGTTTAGCAGTTTTACGGGTCCCGAAGTGTCCGGCTAATTTGTGGTCATGACATAATCCCAAGACAGAGACACGTAGATTTTCTGGTACGAATATTTTGTCCTTGTGCCAAAGCAGATCATCTCTGGCCTGCAACGTTATTCCCAGAGATGAAGGGGCATTTACAGAAGCCTGTTTAATTTGAGAGAGTAGGTCTCCCTGAAGTAACAGGAAGTTATCAGAGGACAGGTTATTGTCGTGCGGTGCGGATTCCCTGGTATCACAGAACATCCGAGAGAGTGCATCAGGTTTGGTGTTTTTAGATCCTGGCCTGTACATGAGATGGAAAGAGAACCTGGAAAAAAAAAGTGCCCATCTAGCCTGGCGTGGTTTGAGTCTCTTGGCAGTCCTCAGATATTCCAGGTTCTTATGATCCGTATAGATTAGGATCGGGTGTGCTGCTCCTTCTAAAAGGTACCTCCACTCCTCCAATGCATTTTTAATGGGCAGAAGTTCTCTATCTCCGACATCATAATTATTTTCAGAGTTTGACAGTTTGCGGGAGAAAAAGGTGACTGGGTGTAACAAAGCCTTGGGTCCCCACCTTTGGGATAGTACTGCTCCGACTGCCGTTTCTGACGCGTCTACTTCCAATACATAGGGTAATGCTGGGTCAGGGTGCTTCAGGACCGGTGCGGAAGTGAATAGTTTCTTAAGAGACTCAAAAGCATTTTGAGCTTCAGGAGTCCACGGAAACGGATGCCTTGTTTGGTCAGTTGTGTGATCGTTGATATGATGGCTGAAAATCCCCTGAAGAATTTTCGGTAGAAGTTCGAGAATCCGACAAAGCGTTGAATGCACTTTTTGTCCACTGGGGCTGGCCAATCGAGGATGGCAGTGACCTTTTGTGGGTCCATCTTGACGCCTTCGGTGGAGAGGATTAGTCCCAGAAATGTAATGCTTTGTCGCTCGAACTCGCACTTCTCTGGCTTAGCGTATAGCCCGTGCTGTCGTAGTCTGCTCAATACATTCTTAACATGCCTGCGGTGGTCATCAAGGGAAGCAGAAAAAATTAAGATGTCGTCCAGATACACTACAATGAACAGGTCTAGGTAATCGCGGAAATTGTCGTTGATAAAGTGCTGGAATGTTGCTGGGGCGTTGCATAGGCCAAATGGCATCACCAGATATACAAAATGTCCGAATCGGGAGCGAAAAGCCGTCTTCCACTCATCTCCTTCCCGGATACGTACCAGATTATACGCCCCTCGGAGATCCAGTTTTGTAAATATGGTTGCTGCTCCCAACCTCTGGAACAATTCGGGTACCAAGGGCAGGGGATAACGGTTCTTGACCGTAACTTTATTGAGTTCACGATAATCTATACATAGGCGGAGGGAACGATCCTTATTCTCCACAAAGAAGATACCCGCTCCCGCTGGAGTCGTGGAGGGGCGGATGAAGCCTTTCTTTAGATTATCGTCTATATAGTCTTTTAGGGTGACAAGTTCCAATTCTGATAGAGGAAAAATCCTTCCAAAAGGGACCTCAACGCCCGGGATGAGATCAATCGGGCAGTCATATGGTCGATGTGGAGGGAGAGTTTCAGCTCCCTTTTTGCTAAAGACATCTAGAAAGTCATGGTACGCAACTGGTACAGATAAGCGTGTTTCAGCATCAGAGCCTAAGCATAACAAGGATGGCAGATCAGGAGAAAATTTTGGCAAGCAGTGTTGGAGGCAGTAGGATGAGTGAAACTCAACTTCCCCTTCGGCCCAGTTGATAAGAGGGTTATGTGCTTGGAGCCATGGCATGCCAAGGATTACGGGGAACAGAGGGGATGCAATGGCATCCAGGTGTAACAATTCCTTGTGACTATCGGCAATAACAACAGGCAAAGGTATAGTCTGCTGAGTCACTAGTCCGGATTTGATGGCAGACCAGTCGGCCAGATGTACTGAAAGTCCCTGGGCCCTAGGTTGCAAAGGAATTTGAAGTTTTGTGATGAAAGACAAGTCCATAAAGCAGCTACAGGCACCGGAGTCTATTATGGCGGAGACAGAAATACTTCTTCCCGGAAGCTGTAATACAATGGGGAGAGCCAGGTGGGTTGGCAGGATGCGTGTGTTGGCAGAACAGATAATTCGACCCTTGCGGATCTTGGCTGGACATGACCTCACATAATGTCCTGGTTTCCCACAATACAGGCAGAGATTTTCGTGTTGTTGGCGTTGACGTTCCTCAGGGGAAAGTGAGGGACGGGGCACTTCAAACTGCTTGGGTTCAGAGACATCGGATGTGGTTGCAGCAGGGGTAGATGATGTCAGGCTGCTGATGTTAGAGGCTCGGGCTAATTTCCAGGCCGGACAGGATGACCTCATAGGTCTCTCTGACTTCCGCTCTCGTAGTCGGTGATTACTGGTGAATCTTTCAGGTGCAGGAGCCCTGGGTTCAAGAGGTAACATTGCCATGGCTGAAGTAGCTCTTTGCGGGGCCGTAATAGGTGAGGAAAGAGCCTGGATGCGTTCTTCCAGTCGGGTATATGCATTTTGTGCGATTTCAACAGTCTGGGTGAGGTCTTCGAGGTGTAAGCGGAATCCCTCCATGGAAGAGGCTCCCTGCACAGACTCTGACCTGGCTGTTCGGTACTGTCACGTACCTGGTGGAAGAGTCTGATTATGCAGAAGGAGACCTCTCTTACACCTCTCACTCGAGGCCCCTGGTAGAGAAGACAGGAGGCGCAGGAGTGCAGAGTCGCACGAGAGCCTGGCAGAGTTGCTGGTAGGCGAGCTGGACCAGAGCCGAAGCAGGGACTGGAATGGATCCGGGAATAGCTGATAGATTTGACAACTGGAGCACAGGCAGGTGCGGTCAGATGGGCTGGGAGAGTGGGTACACCAGTCCAAGCAGGTAAACACTGGAGCAGGATCAGGAGTAAGCAGGTTTAGGCAGCTGGCAGGTCTCAGGTACAGGCAGGTTCGGCAACGGGCTGGAGGCAAGGTAGCAGACGGGGTAGACAGGAACGTGGTCTCAGGTACAAGCAGGTTCGGCAACAGGCTGACAACAACGGTAGCAAAGTAGCAGGCAGGAGCGTAGTCAACACAGGCCGAGGGTCAGGTGCAGGTAGATAAACAGGAGTGGTCAAACAAGCCAGGGAGGATCAGCTGGAGCAGGATACAGGCAAGCAAGGGGTCAAAAGGACTCAGGTAACGCTGTAGACGGAACAGCACGGAGCCCAGCCATCTTCTTCAAGCCAGAAGGTGCACCACCAACAGTACCTATAAGAGGATCTGGGAGAAGTTTCTCTCAGTTGCACAGCAACAAGCCTGGAACCCATCATCTCCAACAGTTGCTCAAATACTTGAGTTTCTCCAGTTAGGCCTAGAAAAAAGGCCTTGGGTCAAGTACCTTGAAAGTCCACGTACCAGCCTTATCTGTCATGACAGGAGTCAAGTGGGTGCAAGAGCCTCTAGTCATTCAGTTTCAGAGGGCCTGCCTAAAGATAAGCCCCCCCAGAAAGCCTTCCTTCCCGACCTGGGATCTTTCGGTTGTACTAGAAGTTCTATCACATGAACCATGCAAAACATCTCCTTGTGAGACTTAACACTCAAAGTCACCTTCTTAATCGCAATAACATCGGCCAAGAGAGTCTCAGAGATGCAAGCTCTATTGGCGAAAGAACCATACCTAATCGTCTACCCAGACAAAGTAGTCTTAAGACCATTTGATCGGTTTATTCCGAAGGTATCATCCTCCTTCCACTTCAATCAGGAGATTAACCTTCCTGCTCTCTCCACAGAACAAGGGGATCCACATCCGCTGGATGGAAGAACTAACATTCTAACCTACCTTTCAAGCCTACTGCAGAGTGTCCTCGGAAACTATTTGCCGAGCAGCGACCTGGTCTTCCAGGAACACCTTTATTTCTCATTACAAGGTGGACTCTGCCAGACTGTCCACGGCAGAGTTTGGATGAGCAATTATTCAGTCCAACACCTCTATTCCATGTAAATAAAAAATTGTCTTTATGCTCAGACCCACACAGTTTGCGAGTTATTCACCCAAAGGTGTATGCTGCCATGATGCGACACGAAAAATTTTAATTGTATACTTACCTTTTCCGTAATTTTATTTTCCTGTCACATCTTCATGGCAGCATACAGATGCCCACCTGTCTGAGGTGAGGTATATACTGAGAATACCTGGGCGGGGGCCCTCTCTGGGCTTAATAGCTAAACGGTCCTATTAGGTTGTGGGGGCGGAGCCACGACCCAAATGTGTATGCTGCCATGAAGATGCGACAGGAAAGGAAAATTACGGAAAGGTGAGTATACAATTTTCCATTTTTTAGGCTTACCTGTAGGTAAAAATCACCAAGCAGGGTTTACAACCACTTTAAAATACACATTGATATTTCATTTCTTTAAAACATGGACAAAGCTGCACAACTTTGTCTGAGGTTGAGTTGTTGCCTGAAGGCCAATAACGGCGGTTGTTGGAATATTTATTTTAGAGTTTCATCCTGTTATTATAGGTTGCAAATATTTGATTATCTTTCTTATCTCTTCTTGTGCTGAATTATATGTAGTTACTAGAGATATAATTGTTTTTTACATTTGTTCTTTGTATTGGAGGAGATTTTCTCTTTGGCTTTTCAAGGCAGTGCTTACGCTTGTGTAGCGGCCTCACCCCCTCTTTCTGGTCTAGGGGTATGTTGCACATGAGGGTGAGATGCGCTACAGCCCATGTCCTCCCCATTGCTGTGGGTGAGGTGAAGGCCAGTACCTGTTATTCTCCTCGGGCCTGTGTGTCTCTTTAAGAACCAAGTCCTACTGTACTGACACTCCCCTTTGCTCCCATTAACCAGAGTTCCACACACCGATAGAGGGTCCAACTCTTGTTTATTAACACACTCCAATAAACAGTCCTTTTCCAGCCGACTGGTTGAGACCCAATAAACAGTTCAATACGGTGGGGTGAGCAGGTCGAGGCACTATCCTGATAAGTAAACTAAACCACTGTGGATTCACCAGCGGTTGCTAAAGCCCATGGCTTGTGAAAAAACTTAAACCAAGAAAACAGTCTCCTGCGCTCAGAAGTTTGGTCTCTTGGTGGCACAACCAAAGTGTTCCGTTAAAAGGGAATGACCAGGGGTCTTGCTGCCCTCCTCAGAATATTTGGTATTCTTAAGACTGGAAGAAAGAGGAAAAAAGAGGGCGCACCGACCTAGTGCATTACCAATGGCTGGTTTTATTAAAAGTAAATTAAAAGATCATGGGTACTCACAAAGAAAGTCAAATCATGGGCACATAACATTCCAACCAAGGAGACAACCTTTTTCCTGGAACCAAATGAGCAGATGACCAAAGAGTCACGATAACAGATATTTACAGCTACGGCTGACGCGTTGCGGGGGCGAGCCCCCTTCTTCAGAGCCAAACAAAATGATGATACAAGATACAATAACAAAGTCTCAACGATTCAGAAGATCTTTAGGAGAAACTGGAAAGTTCTAAGATCTGACCCTATCCTGCGAACTAGCCTGCCTTTATATCCAAATTTGGTTTTCAGAAGACCAAGAGATCTGAGAAGTATGGTGGCCCCGAGTAGAGTTAAGAAGATCAGAAATACAGGCCTAAACAAACCTTGGACCACACTGTTTGACCAAAAAGGTAGCTACAAGTGTGGGGTTGGAAACTGTGGCAATTGCTTACATATGAGCCATCGTAAGAAGGAAGTCCAGGGAACAGACGGAAAGAACCACAAGGTCAAGCAGTTTATCAACTGTGGAACCTCTTTCGTGATCTACGGTCTTCTCTGTCCATGCGGTCTCTTGTACGTTGGTCGAACGTCACGTCCAATGAGAACGAGAATGGGAGAGCATAGAAGTAGCATCCTGACGGAAAAAGAGAACTACTCGGTACCCAGACATTTTAAAGAGGCTCACAATAGTTCAGTTAGTGGCCTTAGAGTGTTTGGGATTGAGGCCATCTCGAATGATCTTGACAGTGGTAAAAAACACCAGATCCTGTGCACTAGAGAGGCATATTGGATATTCACTTTGGGCTCTCTAGTCCCTCATGGTTTGAACGAAGGGATCGAATTACATAATGTAGTGTAGATTCCCCTTTGCCCCCTTTTGGACTAGGTGGCGCTAGGCCTTCGCATCGTCTTGATAGGTAATTATACTTCTCAAAGTTAGTAGGGACAGCTGTTGCATCATGTAGTGACTATATACCTTGGTCGGGGTCACTGGCCTTTTAGTTAATAAGGATTTCTAATGCTTTTAAGAGAGAATTTTTTTTTAAAAAAGTTTTAGGATTGCATTATAGTATTATATATATACCTTTTATCTAATTTAATATGTAACTAGGTTAACATTATTAGTTTTTTATATAGATTTTATTAAGAATATTGTGAGAGTCTAGTGGAGCTAGTGCTAGATTAGACCTGTAGTTCCCGAAGCATTCATCAGATTATCCGTATTTGATATTTATCCCCACCAACAAATAGGTCTTGACAGTCCTCTATGCATTAGGACTATGGGTGGGTTGTATAAGAGGTTTTCACAATGTTGCACAATGTTTTCCTATATGTGATTGAGTAATTTGTTTGTAAATTTGTGCATGTGTGTGGGCACATGCGCTCGTGCCCACCATGTTGTTGGGCGACTCGGTGCGTGCATGCGCCTGCCGCTGGACCACTAATTGTGGGCGTGCGATGAGGCGGGTGCGTGCCCCGAGAGGGCGGTGTGTGAGCACATACATTTATATGTATAATGCTTTGGTTTGTGCAATTTGGTTCCACATTATGAATGAATATCTATATGGACCGAAGTATAGTACTGGACCCCTCTTGGAGTAATTAAGGAACTATTCATTCGCTCTATTTTGTGTATTTGACACTGAGACAATGTTTATTTGGGTAAGACCAACTATCGAACTACGGGTGGTTCCTTTATACCGTGGTGGTGTATTTGTTCTGTTGGTCTGTAGGTGTAGAGTTAAATGTTTATTAGTCCTTACAGGTCACCTAGAGTAGTAATGCCCCAGATTAGCTTAGGTAACCTCTTATGGTTTGAGCTGGCAATTGCCATTAGATATGGTAATCCATTATCTGTATCAATCACCAATGATTTCCCTTTTTAGATTCCTCCCCCTCCTAACAATCTCCCTATGTGCGCCATGTTGTAATATGGAGGGAGTGTGGTCCACTGACATTGGAGTGGGTGCGGGGCCCCCTTGGTGAGAAAAGGCTGTGCAAATAGTTGTGCTATGCTGCCCACTGATCTATGATTTGGGGACACCGTCCCTGGCTTGCACCGGTGCACATTCGGCGAAGGGTTGTTGACACCGGATGTGGAGTGGTATTCTAGCCACATCCGGGTCATCCTCTGATGCCTGCATAACCTATTGAGGGCGGAAGTGATGCCTTGGCTTACTGGAAGTGGCGGGTGGAACGCATATCCACCGCCGCTAATGGGTTCTCCCGGGCAGCACACGCCCTATCTGTTGACGGGACGATGGTCCGTCCTATACTATCTTATTGGTGGGCGGGCTGGCGGTGGTGGAGATTTGGAGATGCTGCCTGCGTCCTGCACTGGTTTCCGAGATAGATGCCCCATAGCCCATTTGAGGGCGGTAGTGACGTCTTTCGATTGCCGGAAGTGGCGGGTGGAACGCATATCCACCGCGACTTCCGGTTCTTGGGGCAGAGTGCGCGTTCCAGCTACTGATGGAGCGGTGGCCCAGCATCATGGGAGGATCTCTCAGCCATGTACAGGCAGGCGGCAGCAACAAGTGGTGGAATTTGTTGGCCTGCATAGTACAGGTAAGCCGCATGTATGTACATACTGTCCACTTTTCTTCCCTGATGAAAGACATTGTTCTTATGTGATTTCTACAGTCTGCAAATCATCAATTTGGTGTACTGTGCATGCAAACTGTAGATGGGTTAGCAGCTGCTGGCAGTGTGGTCAGTAAGGAACTATGCCTACTGGCGTGCTTTTTGGATGAGAGGAGGAGTGACCTGTGGTGGGTGGGGCTATAGACAGGTGACCACTCACGCCCACTACACATAGTTAAAAGAGAGTCCAGAGAGAGAGAGAGAGAGAGGGGGGTCCAGTTACTATCATCATTTTGTTTGGCTCTGAAGAAGGGGGCTCGCCCCCGCAACGCGTCAGCCATAGCTGTAAATATCTGTTATCGTGACTCTTTGGTCATCTGCTCATTTGGTTCCAGGAAAAAGGTTGTCTCCTTGGTTGGAATGTTATGTGCTCATGATTTGACTTTCTTTGTGAGTACCCATGATCTTTTAATTTACTTTTAATAAAACCAGCCATTGGTAATGCACTAGGTCGGTGCGCCCTCTTTTTTCCTCTTTCTTCCAGTCTAAAGAACTTAAACCTTCAGGGTCTCTACCAGCGACCCCAGAGAACAGAAACAGGAGTACCTTTGCTGCGTTGTGGCCCCTATCAGGGGGAAGATGTCCCTCCAAGAGAGTTACCAGAGGCCCCTCTGTCACCGGGTTGATGCTGCTCCGTTTCTTCAGAAGGGTGACCTCTCCGGCCTCCTCGCCTCAGATACAAGCCCCATCCACCTCAGGGACCCTCGGACAATCCCGCCCTTGCGGGACCCAGTCGAAGTCACTGAGCCCCAGGCCTCCGATGTAGTACCTCACCACAGGCTTAAGGTGCCTGGGATGGACTCCAACACCGCTCCGGCCAGGCCATGGGCACCTAGGCCGGAACTCCGAACCGCCAGCACCCAGGCCTAAAGTGCCTGGGCGCTGGATGCAGAAGAAGAAGACCTCGTGGCGAGGGCGTCTCTCCCCTTTATATCCTCCCGTGACGCCACAGCAGGTTCCCCGCCCCGCTGTACCACCGCCGGAATGGGACAAAAAGGAGACAGCACTGTGGCAATGATTCTACCTTGACCCGCGGGAACATCGCCACCCACAGGTCAAGGAGAATAGCACACCACCAAGTCCTCCACAATTTGAATGGTGTAAATCCCTTCATAATTAACACATCCTGGATCATACTACCACCCAGGTGTACCCCCTAAATTTAGACCCCCGCTACACTTGTATTAATGGTTTTGTTCTTTTCTTGTGGAAGGATTCCACTAATACTCTGATGCCTTGTACACACGATCGAAATTTCAGATGAAAAAAGTCTGATGGAATTTTTTCATCGGATATTACGACCGTGTGTACAGGGCTTTAGATGTTTATTTCCGTCTTCTGGGTCAGAGTGGTAGTATGTAGTGGTATCTGGTGGCCTGGCTCTGTATTATGACTTGTTTGATGTTTTTGTATGGAAGCAGGAACTGTGGGTATAGTTGGATTAGTCGGTGTGTCTCCTGTATATTGAGGTGTGCAGTGTGTCATCCCCGATGGATACTGTGCTGTCTAGGAAATGAACATGCGTGCTTGGATTGGCTATTTTTAGTTATATTAATGGGCGAAATGCATTAGAACTGTGCAGCCAAATCAATCAATTAAAAAGTGTCACACATGCAAAAGGGACCTTTAATTTTGCAGGATAATACCGCACTAATATTGTATAGCTCATTCAATGCAAAAAATGCAACCAAGGAACTCACAAAACAGAAAAAAAAATTCAAAAAAAGAAGGTATTTACACAAACACATTTATAAAGAACACAATAAATATGATTACTGGTCATCTGAAGGCAACAAACCTGCTGTTATTGAACTGATTATGTTGTGACCTTGCGTACCGTGAGAACGATCAAATTATATCTGCACTGACTTGCTTTGAACTTTGACAGTTTTTTTGCTTTGATGCACCTTTGCTGTTGCTCTCTGCCAGTAACTTCCTTGGCACCATTTATGCCCATTTAGCTGTAACCCCTGCTTGTAAAACAACCACTCTATGATATAAACACTGGACTGAACCACAACTCCTCTCTTATCCCTACTGAGCTAATGGAACATTTCCAGGTAATATAATCTGCACATAAGTACCTGATGGCACCTAATTACTAGACACGTGCATTCGTTTTCATCCAAATGCATTTTCGTCCGAATTTTGGGTATTTTCGTTATTGTTTTAACAAACGAAAATGAACGTGCAGAATCCGAAATCCGAAAGATCTGACATAAATGTTTTATTTTCGTTTTCGTTGCTACAACAGTTCGATATAGGTGATAAAGAAAAAATTCCTGGACGGCCGCACTCTGCAAAAGGATGCTGGTTTATTTCATAAAATCAACAAATACAGCAAAAACACCAAAAAGTGAACACAGGGATAGGCTAACGCGTTTCACATCACAAGATGCTTACTCATAGCTAAAGAATACAAAGGAAACAAACATATTTATATGCAAAAATTAGCCAAACCACCTGCCACTGGGAGGGTATAAGGCAGGTGTGGCTTTTACCATATAATGAAACCATGATTGGATCCAATGAGGTCAGAAACACATACATGGGGAGAAGAAGAACACACCTGTGAAATATAAAGCAAAATCAAGAATAATGATACATGAATTAGTGAAAATTACATATATATATAATATATGTGTAAATTGTAAAATAATGTATCATATGGAATATTCAATATGTAAAAACATAAAGGATACATTTTAAAGGAACCAATACGGTTCAATAAAGCATAAAACTGTGTGTAGAATAGTATGCAAAAGAGACCTATAAAGATGAGAAAAACATGAAAAGGAGAAGCGTGTGTGTGTGTAGGAAAGTGTGACGAAGGGATGTAGTGTGACTATGTGGAAAAAGGAAAAATGAGCAGAGAAGAAATAAGGAAAAAAGAAAAAGAAAAAATGAATAAATAGTGGAAATAGATTCATGTAAAAATGTGAAAAGGTGCAGTGCTACGTGAATGAGTGGAGGAAGCATGAATGAAAAATAGGAAAGTGAAAGGATGCATGTAGTGCATGTGTATGTCTCTATGAGATGACTAAAAAAGAGGTGAATAATGTTATATCATTATATTATAAAATAATATAATGCGCAGATGTAATATGTAACTATAATGATAATGAAAAAAGTTGTGAACGGAAAATGAAAAAATGAAATGAAACTTATTGTATGTGAGGTAAAAATGTATTCTTACGTGTAGCCATCCGTAAAGGATAATACAATAAAAATATAGTATAATGATATAAAAACATGTGTGACAAAGCCATATAAGTATGGAAAAGACATTAAATGGTGGTAATAGATCTACCATAATAATACACATATGCGGCTGTCACAGGATTAAGTGTCAGAAACTGAAGATTCTTAGATAATTCTGTAGGTGCTAAATTACATGGACATTATATAACGTTATATCAGCCATCAGAAGAGGTGAGAATCGAACTACTGAAAGGGCTGTAAATATTATTATGATATAATATGGTTCATCGTATATGAAATATTGAAACCACCTACAAGGGCAATACCAAAAGAAAGAAAGAAGCAAGAAGGGGAAAGGAAGGGAGGAAAGAGACCTGGAGAAAAGGAGGCGAAAGAGAAGAAGGAAAAGAAAAAGGAAAAGACCATTCAGCCGAAACATTATAACTCTACTGAATAGATATGCGTATCCAGAATTAAAAAAGAGCTGGATAAACCTGAAATATAGGATGCAAGGGGACCATGAAAAGCAAGAGGAGCATAACGCTCCTAGTGCAGATAGACTCTTGCTTAATGTAAAGGATGAAATGGAGCTGTGGGTTGAAGGTAGGGTTGTCCCGATACCGATACTAGTATCGGTATCGGTACCGATACAGAGCATTTGCCCAAGTACTTGTACTCGGGCAAATGCTCCCGATGCTTTACCCGATACCTGGACAGTCAGCGGTGATCAGTGCGTGGGAGATCACCGCTGTATAGATTTAAAAGTCTCTCCGCCTCTCCCCCCCCCTTTAGGCTGCTGTAGTGAAATCAGCGGTGATCGGTGCTTGTAACTCACACACGATCACCGCTGACTGTCCCTGCATCCTCCTCCAGCCCCCCCTCCGTTCTGCGGTCTCGTGTCCCCCTCCACTCTGATGTCTCCCTCCGTCCGTGACCCCCTCCACTCTGATGTCTCCCTCCGTCCGTGACCCCCTCCACTCTGATGTCTCCCTCCGTCCGTGACCCCCTCCACTCTGGTGTCTCCCTCCGTCCGTGACCCCCTCCACTCTGGTGTCTCCCTCCGTCCGTGACCCCCTCCACTCTGGTGTCTCCCTCCGTCCGTAACCCCCTCCACTCTGATGTCTCCCTCCATCCGTGACCCCCTCCACTCTGATGTCTCCCTCCGTCCGTGACCCCCTCCACTCTGGTGTCTCCCTCCGTGCTGCCATCCCCTTCCGTTCTCCTACTCCACCCCCTCTTACTGTCAGGATGGAGAGCGGAGGTAGGAGCCGGTAAACCCGGCTCCTTACTGTTCCGAATGAACAGAGTCAGTGATCACTGACTCTGTTCATTCACAAAACTGAAACATCGTAAACTGTGTTTACAATGTTTCAGTTTATGAATGGAGAGGAGCCGCTGTCTTCTCTCCATTCATTTTCAGCGCAGCTGAGGCTGCTGAGAAAGGGACTGGGGAATCTGTCCCTAGTCCCTTTCTCTGTCTCAAAGGGGAGATGTCAGAGGTCTGTTAAGACCCCTGATATCTCACCAAAGCCCCCCAACAGGGCTGATAAAAAAATAAAAAATGTAATAAAAAAATAAATAATAAAGAAATGAATTGTAAAAAATAAATAAAATAAAATAGAAGAAAAAACACACTGACACTGTCCACCCCCCACCCCCTTAAAAAAAGAAAACATTATAAAAAATCAATCAATAAATAAATAAAATAAATTGTAAAAAAATAAATAAAAATTGTAAAAAAAAAAAAAAATTATTTTAAAAGATAAAAAAAAAAGTATCGGTATTCGGTATCGGCGAGTACTTGGAAAAAAGTATCGGTACTTGTACTCGGTCTTAAAAAAGTGGTATCGGGACAACCCTAGTTGAAGGTAATAATATAATGATAGTGACGAAAAATGCAATGCAGAATATAGATGGAATGTGTAAAGCAATGTATAAAGCAATATTGGTGGACCCGATAGAGTCCACTGTTATGCATGATAATAAATAATTTATGAGTGTACATGATTATGTGTAGGTCACATCACTACATATCGCATCGCAAATTAAAAGACATCACATCATATATTTAATAAAAATGGGATACATCCCATTCAAAGTTAAGTCCTTTGGGATATCTAGTATCTAAAAGAAAAATCCACCAGACTTCCTGCTTACAAAGTAAATTGAATTTGTCTCCGCCTCTAGAAGATCTTACTATTTTATCAATACCCTGTATGACTAAACTGGATGTGTCTTTTTGATGGACTATGTTCCAGTGTCGGGCGACATTAGTGGCATGATCTTTATCAATATCATACAAATGATCATAGAGGCGGTCTTTTCCTCTTTCCTTCTCTGTTCATTTTTCCTTTTTCCACATAGTCACACTACATCCCTTCGTCACACTTTCCTACACACACACGCTTCTCCTTTTCATGTTTTTCTCTCATCTTTATAGGTCTCTTTTGCATACTATTCTACACACAGTTTTATGCTTTATTGAACCGTATTGGTTCCTTTAAAATGTATCCTTTATGTTTTTACATATTGAATATTCCATATGATACATTATTTTACACTTTACACATATATTATATATATGTAATTTTCACTAATTCATGTATCATTATTCTTGATTTTGCTTTATATTTCACAGGTGTGTTCTTCTTCTACCCATGTATGTGTTTCTGACCTCATTGGATCCAATCATGGTTTCATTATATGGTAAAAGCCACACCTGCCTTATACCCTCCCAGTGGCAGGTGGTTTGGCTAATTTTTGCATATAAATAGGTTTGTTTCCTTTGTATTCTTTAGCTATGAGTAAGCATCTTATGATGTGAAATGCGTTAGCCTATCCCTGTGTTCACTTTTTGGTGTTTTTGCTGTATTTGTGGATTTTATGAAATAAACCAGCATCCTTTTGCAGAGTGTGGCCGTCCAGGAATTTTTTCTTTATCACCTACATTGTGCAGAGCCAGCACCTGTGTGTGCTTAGAGTGGGGCGGAAGCATCACATGGATTCAGAGGCTTCAGAACGGTGATCTCCTTTTACAACAGTTCAATATAGATAGGAGATTCGACATGACGCTGACAATAGCAATCTGTGTCTATCGAACCTGTGGTCGAATGTGCCTAACCTTAACTCTTTTAGTCCAAAATTTTTCTACATAGAGAGGAAAGATTTGACATTATAGAGACAGTGTTGGGGTAGACCATTCGACATGGACGAAGATTCGACGAAGCAGCGAAAAACATACAAACGTCGAATCTGTCATTGAAGGCTTATGGTGTCTGTCGAAAGTTCTAAGAAGATTCGACAAGCAGCTAAACTGTACGACGCTGCAATCGTACATTTCCGGTCAAATGCTCCGCCCATAGGCTATAGAAGAATTTGAATGTTGGTTGACTAGTAATAATGATTTATAAATATAATTATTACTAGTGTCATAAAACATTAGAATTCTTCTATAGCTTGTAGGCGGAACATTCGACCGGAAATGTACGATTACGGTGTCGTACAGTTTAGCTGCTCCGTCGAATCTTCTTAGAACTTTTGACAGACACCATAAGCCTTCAATGACAGATTTGACCTTAAAGTGGTGTTCAGGCCTAAATTACACTTTTTAAATAAAAATACCCCTAGAAAACACAACCTTAATCTATTCTAGTAAAGTTAGTCTGTAAACTAAGGTCCACTTAGTTAGGTTATTACAGCATTTAGATAGTTTATAAATTAGAAACAGGCCGTGGCCATCTTTGGTGTGGTTGCATGAAGCCAGACTGTATGATTTCCTGGATTCCAGGCTTACAAATCTCGCACAAGCTCAGTGCTTCTCCAGCAGTCTAAAATTGGTTTCACTTTCAAGTTTCCTCTGCTCTCCAGTTGCCGCCCACTATTTATGTAAACATCTAAACATCTCCTCCCCTCCTGCTATCTCTGTACAAGCAATATTCTTCTAGAAACACTGATATCTGCTGCTAAAGGTAAGAGCTTTAAAAATATCCTAATTGTAAACTAAATCATTTGTTTCTATATATATATATATATATATATATATATATATATATATATATACATACAGGTATATATATATAATTATATAATTATAATAGGGACTCCGCTGGGTACGTCTGATGTAAGGAAGGACTCCGCTGGCTACGTCTGATGTAAGGGGGGACTCCGCTGGGTATCAGACATACCCAGCATAGTCCCCCCTTACATGAGGCAATCCCAGCAGAGTCCCCCCTTACATGAGGCAATCCCAGCAGAGTCCCCCCTTACATGAGGCAATCCCAGCAGAGTCCCCCCTTACATGAGGCAAGCCCAGCAGAGTCCCCCCTTACATGAGGCAATCCCAGCAGAGTCCCCCCTTACATGAGGCAATCCCAGCAGAGTCCCCCCTTACAGCAGACATAGCCAGCGGAGTCCCCCCTTACATCAGACGTAGCCAGCGGAGTCCCCCCTTACATCAGACGTAGCCATCGGAGTCCCCCCTTACATGAGGCAATCCCCGCGGAGTCCCCCCTTACATGAGGCAACCCCAGCAGAGTCTCCCCTACGTCTGCAGACATACCCAGCAGAGTCCCCCCTTACATGAGGCAATCCCAGCAGAGTCCCCCCTTACATGAGGCAATCCCAGCAGAGTCCCCCCTTACATGAGGCAATCCCAGCAGAGTCCCCCATTACATGAGGCAATCCCAGCAGAGTCCCCCCTTACATCAGACGTAGCCAGTGGAGTCCCCCCTTACATTAGGCAATCCCAGCAGAGTCCCCCCTTACATGAGGCAATCCCAGCAGAGTCCCCCCTTACATGAGGAAATCCCAGCAGAGTCCCCCCTTACATCAGACGTAGCCAGCGGAGTCCCCCCTTACATCAGACGTAGCCAGCGGAGTCCCCCCTTACATCAGACGTAGCCAGCGGAGTCCCCCCTTACGTCAGACGTAGCCAGCGGAGTCCCCCCTTACACCAGACGTAGCCAGCGGAGTCCCCCCTTACATCAGACGTAGCCAGCAGAGTCCCCCTTACATCAGACGTAGCCAGCGGAGTCCCCCCTTACATGAGGCAATCCCAGCAGAGTCCCCCCTTACATGAGGCAATTCCAGCAGAGTCCTGCCTACGTCTGCAGACATACCCAGCAGAGTCCCCCCTTACATGAGGCAATCCCAGCAGAGTTCCCCCTTACATGAGGCAATCCCAGCGGAGTCCCCCCTTACATCAGACGTAGCCAGCGGAGTCCCCCCTTACACCAGACGTAGCCAGCGGAGTCCCCCCTTACACCAGACGTAGCCAGCGGAGTCCCCCCTTACATCAGACGTAGCCAGCGGAGTCCCCCCTTACATGAGGCAATCCCAGCAGAGTCCCCCCTTACATGAGGCAATCCCAGCAGAGTCCCCCCTTACATGAGGCAATCCCAGCAGAGTCCCCCCTTACATGAGGCAATCCCAGCAGAGTCCACCCTTACATGAGGCAATCCCAGCAGAGTCCCCCCTTACATGAGGCAATCCCAGCAGAGTTCCCCCTTACATCAGACGTAAGGGGGGACACCGCTGGGTATGTCTGATGTAAGGGGGGACACCGCTGGGTATGCCTGATGTAAGGGGGGACACCGCTGGGTATGCCTGATGTAAGGGGGGACACCGCTGGGTATGCCTGATGTAAGGGGGGACACCGCTGGGTATGCCTGATGTAAGGGGGGACACCGCTGGGTATGCCTGATGTAAGGGGGGACACCGCTGGGTATGCCTGATGTAAGGGGGGACACCGCTGGGTACGCCTGATGTAAGGGGGACTCCGCTGGGTACGCCTGATCTAAGGAAGGACTCCACTGGGTACGCCTGATCTAAGGAAGGACTCTGCTGGGTACGCCTGATCTAAGGAAGGACTCCGCTGGGTACGCCTGATGTAAGGAAGGACTCCGCTGGGTATGTTTGATGTAAGGAAGGACTCCGCTGGGTATGTCTGATGTAAGGGGGGACTCTACTTACCCCATCAATATGACAGCTACGGTGGCTTAACCCTCAGTGTAACACCAGCCAGTACCACCACCAATCAGCACCACCAGCCAGTACCATCTGTCAGTGCCACCAGCCAGTACCAAACACTATAATACAAGAGTGTGTGTGTATATATATATATATATATATATATATATATATATATATATATATACATATACATACACACACACACACACCACATGTCCCACAACACAACACATGTCCCACAACCAGGAGCGAGAGAGATGAAGAGCGAGAGACTAAACACACAAAACACTGCACACTCCGCTTGCCTGGGAGGCTGCTACTCACAAAAGTTTGTGAGTACGATTGCGGTGTCGTACAGTTTAGCTGCTCCGTCGAATCTTCTTAGAACTTTTGACAGACACCATAAGCCTTCAATGACAGATTTGACCTTAAAGTGGTGTTCAGGCCTAAATTACACTTTTTAAATAAAAATACCCCTAGAAAACACAACCTTAAAGGAGCACTATACCTTTTTTTTTTTTTGCTTTAAAATAACAAACATGTTATACTTACCTCCACTGTGCAGCTCGTTTTGCACACAGTGGCCCCGATCCTGGTCTTCTGGGGTCCCTCGGCGGCTGTCTTGGCTCCTCCCCGCAAGGACTCCACACCTTAATGCGAGTGAGCTCGCATGGTGTGGAGTGATTGCGTGCGCGCTCCCGTGATACAGCGGCGGCCATAGCCGCCGACTGTATCACTCGGCCCCGCCCCCCGGCGTGCCGCGTCATTGGATGTGATTGACAGCAGCGCCAGCCAATGGCTGCGCTGCTTTCAATCTGTCCAGTGTAGCCAATCGGCGGCCAGGCAGAAAAACGAAGAGGATGACGGGGACGAGCATGGGACTTTCGAGGGGCCAGGTAAGAAAAACGGGGGCTCGGGGGGGGGCGGTATTGTCGAATGTTTTTTCACCTTAATGCATAGGATGCATTAAGGTGAAAAAACATGTAACTTTACTACTCCTTTAATCTATTCTAGTAAAGTTAGTCTGTAAACTAAGGTCCATTTAGTTAGGTTATTACAGCATTTAGATAGTTTATAAATTAGAAACAGGCCGTGGCCATCTTTGGTGTGGTTGCATGAAGCCAGACTGTATGATTTCCTGGATTCCAGGCTTACAAATCTCGCACAAGCTCAGTGCTTCTCCAGCAGTCTAAAATTGGTTTCACTTTCAAGTTTCCTCTGCTCTCCAGTTGCCGCCCACTATTTATGTAAACATCTAAACATCTCCTCCCCTCCTGCTATCTCTGTACAAGCAATATTCTTCTAGAAACACTGATATCTGCTGCTAAAGGTAAGAGCTTTAAAAATATCCTAATTGTAAACTAAATCATTTTTTTCTGTGCAGATATATCTACATAATAATATTATAATTATATATATATATATAATTATATAAATATATATAATTATATAATTATAATAGGGACTCCGCTGGGTACGTCTGATGTAAGGAAGGACTCCGCTGGCTACGTCTGATGTAAGGGGGGACTCCGCTGGGTATCAGACATACCCAGCATAGTCCCCCCTTACATGAGGCAATCCCAGCAGAGTCCCCCCTTACATGAGGCAATCCCAGCAGAGTCCCCCCTTACATGAGGCAATCCCAGCAGAGTCCCCCCTTACATGAGGCAATCCCAGCAGAGTCCCCCCTTACATGAGGCAATCCCAGCAGAGTCCCCCCTTACATGAGGCAATCCCAGCAGAGTCCCCCCTTACATGAGGCAATCCCAGCAGAGTCCCCCCTTACATCAGACGTAGCCAGCGGAGTCCCCCCTTACATCAGACATAGCCAGCGGAGTCCCCCCTTACATCAGACGTAGCCAGTGGAGTCCCCCCTTACATGAGGCAATCCCCGCGGAGTCCCCCCTTACATGAGGCAACCCCAGCAGAGTCTCCCCTATGTCTGCAGACATACCCAGCAGAGTCCCCCCTTACATGAGGCAATCCCAGCAGAGTCCCCCCTTACATGAGGCAATCCCAGCAGAGTCCCCCCTTACACGAGGCAATCCCAGCAGAGTCCCCCCTTACATGAGGCAATCCCAGCAGAGTCCCCCCTTACATCAGACGTAGCCAGCGGAGTCCCCCCTTACATTAGGCAATCCCAGCAGAGTCCCCCCTTACATGAGGCAATCCCAGCAGAGTCCCCCCTTACATGAGGAAATCCCAGCAGAGTCCCCCCTTACATCAGACGTAGCCAGCGGAGTCCCCCCTTACATCAGACGTAGCCAGCGGAGTCCCCCCTTACATCAGACGTAGCCAGCGGAGTCCCCCCTTACGTCAGACGTAGCCAGCGGAGTCCCCCCTTACGTCAGACGTAGCCAGCGGAGTCCCCCCTTACACCAGACGTAGCCAGCGGAGTCCCCCCTTACATCAGACGTAACCAGCGGAGTCCCCCCTTACATCAGACGTAGCCAGCGGAGTCCCCCCTTACATGAGGCAATCCCAGCAGAGTCCCCCCTTACATGAGGCAATTCCAGCAGAGTCCTGCCTACGTCTGCAGACATACCCAGCAGAGTCCCCCCTTACATGAGGCAATCCCAGCAGAGTTCCCCCTTACATGAGGCAATCCCAGCGGAGTCCCCCCTTACATCAGACGTAGCCAGCGGAGTCCCCCCTTACACCAGACGTAGCCAGCGGAGTCCCCCCTTACACCAGACGTAGCCAGCGGAGTCCCCCCTTGCACCAGACGTAGCCAGCGGAGTCCCCCATTACAACAGACGTAGCCAGCGGAGTCCCCCCTTACATCAGACGTAGCCAGCGAAGTCCCCCCTTACATCAGACGTAGCCAGCGGAGTCCCCCCTTACATGAGGCAATCCCAGCAGAGTCCCCCCTTACATGAGGCAATCCCAGCAGAGTCCCCCCTTACATGAGGCAATCCCAGCAGAGTCCCCCCTTACATGAGGCAATCCCAGCAGAGTCCACCCTTACATGAGGCAATCCCAGCAGAGTCCCCCCTTACATGGGGCAATCCCAGCAGAGTTCCCCCTTACATCAGACGTAAGGGGGGACACCGCTGGGTATGTCTGATGTAAGGGGGGACACCGCTGGGTATGCCTGATGTAAGGGGGGACACCGCTGGGTATGCCTGATGTAAGGGGGGACACCGCTGGGTATGCCTGATGTAAGGGGGGACACCGCTGGGTATGCCTGATGTAAGGGGGGACACCGCTGGGTATGCCTGATGTAAGGGGGGACACCGCTGGGTACGCCTGATGTAAGGGGGACTCCGCTGGGTACGCCTGATCTAAGGAAGGACTCCACTGGGTACGCCTGATCTAAGGAAGGACTCTGCTGGGTACGCCTGATCTAAGGAAGGACTCCGCTGGGTACGCCTGATGTAAGGAAGGACTCCGCTGGGTATGTTTGATGTAAGGAAGGACTCCGCTGGGTATGTCTGATGTAAGGGGGGACTCTACTTACCCCATCAATATGACAGCTATGGTGGCTTAACCCTCAGTGTAACACCAGCCAGTACCACCACCAATCAGCACCACCAGCCAGTACCATCTGTCAGTGCCACCAGCCAGTACCAAACACTATAATACAAGAGTGTGTGTGTATATATATATATATTGTGAGGGGGTTGGCTCGGCAGCGGGTGTGTGTGACCCCCGAGATGGGCTCCCCACACAAAAACAGGCCCAGCAAACGGAGGTTGTGGTTTTCAAAATCAAAAAGGTGCGGTTTATTTTCTATTTACAGTGACAAAACACAGCAAAGAAAAAGAAACATAAACAAAATAAATCCTGGTCAACTTGACCTCTGACTAAACATACAGGTTTCCTAACTAACAACTGGGATCAGCCTAGTGCTGTCCTAGTCCCTAAGTCCCTGGTTTTAAATGTCCAAGCAAATAGCCACACAGGCTTTGTCTCACCGCACAGGGGTTCACTCTCCCTAGACAGTCCACACAGGTCTGGTTCCAGGCATGAGCTAACATCTAATGAAGCTGGGAGTTCTTATAGAGGCCTAAATGAGCTGACAAGCTTCAGCTGGTCTCATCAACTCCCTGTCTGCACGACGCCCCACACTCTCCCTAGAGGTATGAGTCATCCATGAGCCCACTAGCCTTATACAACTCTCCACCTAGTTGTATAAGTCGGCGTAAAGCCTGAATCTGGGCGAAATATATCTACCCCCCTGGATGCAACCAGGTGACTTTACCTTCCTGCTGTCACATACCCCCCCTCTTGTTTTAACCTCGGGGTTGGAACACCAGCAATCAGGCATTCATGTACTCGAGACAAAGCATCCACATTCCCCATTTGAACACCAGGGCGATGCTTTACTGTGAAGTTGAATTCCTGGAGGGCCAGGAACCACCTATTCACTCTTCTATTTGTTTCCTTGTTTTGAGCCATCCACTTTAACGGAGCGTGATCCGTAACCATGTCAAAGTGCCTACCTAGCAGGTAGTACCGAAGGGAATCTAGAGCCCACTTCACCGCTAAACACTCCTTTTCAACGGTGGCGTAATTTACCTCATGGGACTTCAACTTCCTGCTGAGGTAAATGACTGGGTGCTCTTCCCCGTTCCAGACCTGGGACAATACTGCTCCTAACCCCACATCTGACGCATCACTTTGTACGACAAAGTCTTTAGAGAAGTCGGGTGAGTACAACACTGGCTGGCTACATAAGGCTTGTTTCAAGAATTGGAATGCTGCCTCAGCCTCGGGGGTCCATTTAATCATGACCGACCCTTTCCCCTTCGTCAGGTTGGTTAGGGGCACAGCCTTAGAAGCAAAGTGGGGAATGAATCGCCGATAATACCCAGCGATTCCCAGAAAGGCTCGTACCTGCTTCTTGCTGTTGGGACGTGGCCAACTCTGGATGGCCTCGACTTTGTTGAGTTGGGGTTTTATTACTCCCCTCCCAATGGTGTACCCAAGATATTTGGCCTCCTCCTGCCCAATGGTACACTTCTTGGGGTTAGCCGTAAACCCCGCTTCCCGAACAGAGTCCAGGACTGCTTGCACTTTTGGCAGATGTGAGGCCCAATCTGTGCTATGGACAATTATGTCATCCAGGTAAGCCGCAGCATACTTCCGATGGGGCCTCAGCATCTGGTCCATTTTCCGCTGGAATGTGGCCGGCGCATTCTGTAACCCGAACGGCATTCTTTTATATTGGAACGCCCCATCTGGGGTTACAAATGCGGTTTTCTCTTTGGCCAATTTGGCCAGGGGGATTTGCCAATACCCTTTTGTGAGGTCAAGAGTCGTCATGTATCGGGCTGTTCCCAGCCGGTCGATCAACTCATCTATACGTGGCATGGGGTAGGTGTCAAATTTTGTAACTTTGTTCAACTGACGAAAATCGTTACAAAATCGCCAGCTCCCATCCGGTTTAGGCACCAACACAATGGGACTAGACCAATCACTTTGGGACTCCTCTATCACCCCTAAGTTCAGCATTTTCTGTACTTCCTCCCGTATTGCCTCCCGTCGGGCCTCTGGGATCCGATAGGGTTTTAACTTCACCCTTTCACCGGGCGGGGTAATGATGTCATGCTCTACCCCAGATGTTTGTCCTGGCAGCTCAGAGAATACCTCCTTGTTGCGAAGCACAAACTCCTTAACCTCCTGTTGTTGGGGTTGTGACAAGGTGGCTGCTATTCCAACCTCAGGAATCACGCAACCAGTTTGAGCTGGTGACCAAGTGTCTGCGACTAGGGACTCTCTATCCCTCCAGGCTTTCAACAGATTAACGTGATAGATCTGTTCGGGCTTTCGCCTTCCTGGTTGTCTGACCTTGTAATTCACTTCGCTCACTTTTTCCATTATCTCGTAGGGGCCTTGCCATTTGGCAAGGAATTTACTTTCAACCGTAGGGACAAGTACCAGTATCCTATCCCCCGGGGAAAAGGTACGGGTCTTGGCTCCACGGTTGTACACTCTCTGCTGTGCTAACTGCGCTTGGGCCAAATGTTCCTTCACGATGGGCATTACCTGTGCAATTCGGTCTTGCATCAGGGCGACATGCTCAATCACACTCCTGTGGGGAGAACTCTCACTTTCCCAAGTTTCCTTGGCAATATCCAACAGCCCTCTTGGGTGTCTCCCATACAGTAACTCAAAGGGGGAGAATCCCGTAGAGGATTGGGGCACCTCCCTAATAGCAAACATCAGATAAGGAAGTAGACAGTCCCAATCCTTTCCATCTCTATCCACCACTTTCTTCAACATTTGTTTTAGGGTTTTGTTGAATCTTTCAACCAGCCCATCGGTTTGGGGGTGATACACAGATGTACGTAATTGCGTCACTTTGAACAATTTACACAGCTCCTTCATAACCCGGGACATAAAGGGTGTACCTTGGTCCGTAAGCAGTTCTTTACAAATACCCACCCGGCTAAACACAAAAGATAGCTCTTTGGCTATGGTTTTGGCCGAGGTATTTCGGAGAGGGATCGCTTCTGGATAACGGGTGGCATAGTCCATTATAACTAATATGTACTGGTGCCCCCTAGCGGACTTGATTATAGGACCTACCAAATCCATGGCGATCCTCTCAAACGGGACCTCAATGATGGGTAGAGGGACCAGCGGGCTACGGAAATGTGGCATCGGGGCCGACCTCTGACACACAGGGCAGGAGGAACAATAATTTTCTATGTCCTTCATCACCCCCGGCCAATAGAATCTCTGTAATACCCTCTCTCGGGTTTTCTCTGTCCCCAGATGACCTCCAAGAATGTGCCCATGGGCCAACTCCAACACCAACTTCCTGTAAGGTTTGGGCACCACAAGCTGCTCAACGGTTTCTTCTGCCCTTTTTGCCACCCGATACAGTAGGTCCTTCTCTACGCTGAAGTATGGGTAAGTGCAGGTATTATCTGGGTTCACTAACTCGCCATCTATTTTCACTACGTTTTCCCGTGCCTTTATTAGGGCGGGGTCTTTCAACTGTTCTGTGGCAAAGTTTTCCCTGTGAACCTCAAGATCAGAAAACTCCACAGACGGTAGGTTTTCGTCTGAGGAGGTGGGCTCCTCTCCAGTTTCTTGAGTCTCCCCTGCCAATACTGATAAGGGAAATTCCGGAGAGTCCTCACCACTCTCAGGGGAGTTCTGGCTATCACATTCCTGGTACATAGGGGCACCAGTGGGGGGCTCAGGATCATCCCACAGTTCCCAGAACTTCGGAAAATCCCTTCCCACAATGGCGTCATGCGGTAACTGAGATACTAAGCCCACTGGATGAGAGAGGGTACCTTTGGGGGTCTCGAAACACACTGTAGTCACTGGATACTCTCGGGTGTCCCCATGCACACAAATAACAGCTACCTTGCTATTCCCAGAGACCTCTGTTTTAACTAACTCAGCTTTTATCAGGGTCACAAGGCTACCTGAATCCAGCAATACCACAACATTTCTACCATTAACACACATTTTGCATAAATGTTTCTCAGTTCCTCGAATGGCAGTGCATGCGACTGTCGCACACAGCGACTGACGTCTGCCCGTCAGAAAGTCACACTGCATGGGTTCCTCCACAACCGGGCAATTGGCTGCAATATGTCCCGCTTGCCGGCAGCGGTAGCAAACGATCCTTCTTGCGGCCTCTTGAGCCGCTGATTTCCCAGGCTGTTCTCGCCAAACTTGGGGTAGAGCTCCCACCCTCTCACTCTCTCCACCCTCACCCCTTGGAATCCTCTTATCCGCCCCTGGGGATGGTCTGGTCTTAGGGTGGAAAGTCCGAGTGTCTCTGGAAGAGGCCGTCAGGTTCTCTGTAGCCAAGTATTTCTCCACACGATCCACAAGACCATCGGCCGTCTCTGGGTCTCCATGGCTTACCCAGTTTTGGATGGCAGTAGGAAGAGCTCTCAAAAACCGATCCATTACAACACGTTCCACAATCTTTGGTGCGGACAAAGTCTCTGGCTGTAGCCACTTTCTGCTCAGGTGAATGAGATCATACATTTGAGACCTGGGGGGTTTTCCAAGCTGGAAAGTCCAGTTATGCACACGCTGAGCCCGGACAGCCTGGGTGACACCCAGCCTTGCCAATATCTCAGCTTTTAGCATCACATAGTCTTTTGCTTGGTCAGGCTCTAGGTCATAGTAAGCCTTCTGCGATTCACCAGTTAACAGAGGAGCCACCAGTCCAGCCCACTGCTCCTCAGGCCACTTTTCTCTTTCAGCAGTCCTTTCAAATGTGGTCAAAAATACCTCTGGATCATCCTCTCCAGTCATTTTTGTCAATAAACGACTCACCCCAAAGGACGCGGTATTAGTGGGACGGCTTTCCTCACTGGTCTGCGGACGTTGCTGCATTACTGCTTCCATTTGTTGTAGTCTCTGCTCTTGCTTCTGTAACAGGTCTATGAAGCGGGCCTCAGATTGCTGCTGGGCTTGTTGCTGAGCTTCCAGACTCTGTTGGTGAGCTTGCTGCTGGGCTGCAAGGCTCTGTTGATGAGCTTGCTGCTGGGCTGCGAAGTTCTGTTGTTGAGCTGCAAGGCTCTTTTGCAAACCTGCATTTGTCTGCTGTTGATTGGCATTTGCTAGAGCCAGCTGCTTCAGTATCTCCTCCATGCTGGCTTAAAAAAAACTGCCACTGGTTCTCCACCAACTGTGAGGGGGTTAGCTCGGCAGCGGGTGTGTGTGACCCCCGGGATGGGCTCCCCACACAAAAACAGGCCCAGCAAACGGAGGTTGTGGTTTTCAAAATCAAAAAAAAGGTGCGGTTTATTTTCTATTTACAGTGACAAAACACAGCAAAGCCAAAAGAAACATATAAACAAAATAAATCCTGGTCAACTTGACCTCTGACTAAACATACAGGTTTCCTAACTAACAACTGGGATCAGCCTAGTGCTGTCCTAGTCCCTAAGTCCCTGGTTTTAAATGTCCAAGCAAATAGCCACACAGGCTTTTTCTCACCGCACAGGGGTTCACTCTCCCTAGACAGTCCACACAGGTCTGGTTCCAGGCATGAGCTAACATCTAATGAAGCTGGGAGTTCTTATAGAGGCCTAAATGAGCTGACAAGCTTCAGCTGGCCTCATCAACTCCCTGCCTGCACGACGCCCAGCCCTCTCCCTAGAGGTATGAGTCATCCATGAGCCCACTAGCCTTAGCTGGGCTTATACAACTCTCCACCTAGTTGTATAAGTCGGCGTAAAGCCTGAATCTGGGCGAAATATATCTACCCCCCTGGATGCAACCAGGTGACTTTACCTTCCTGCTGTCACAATATATATATATATATATACATATACATACACACACACCACATGTCCCACAACACAACACATGTCCCACAACCAGGAGCGAGAGAGATGAAGAGCGAGAGACTAAACACACAAAACACTGCACACTACGCTACACACTAAACACTGCACACTAGGCTACACACTAAACACTGCACACTACGCTACACACTGCACACTACGCTACACACAAAACACTGCACACTACGCTACACACAAAACACTACACACTAAACACTGCACACTACGCTACACACTAAACACTACGCTACACACTAAACACTGCACACTACGCTACACACAAAACACTGCACACTACGCTACACACAAAACACTACACACTACGCTACACACGAAACACTGCACACTAGGCTACACACGAAACACTGCACACTAGGCTACACACGAAACACTGCACACTAGGCTACACACGAAACACTGCACACTAGGCTACACACTAAACGCTGCACACTAGGCTACACACTAAACGCTGCACACTAGGCTACACACTAAACACTACGCTACACACTAAACACTGCACACTACGCTACACACAAAACACTGCACACTACGCTACACACAAAACACTACACACGAAACACTGCACACTACGCTACACACGAAACACTGCACACTACGCTACACACGAAACACTGCACACTACGCTACACACGAAACACTGCACACTAGGCTACACACGAAACACTGCACACTAGGCTACACACTAAACGCTGCACACTAGGCTACACACTAAACGCTGCACACTACGCTACACACTGCACACTACGCTACACACTAAACACTGCACACTACGCTACACACAAAACACTGCACACTACGCTACACACAAAACACTACACACGAAACACTGCACACTATGCTACACACGAAACACTGCACATTACGCTACACACGAAACACTGCACACTACGCTACACACGAAACACTGCACACTAGGCTACACACTAGGCTACACACGAAACACTGCACACTAGGCTACACACGAAACTCTGCACACTAGGCTACACACTAAACACTGCACACTAGGCTACACACTAAACGTTGCACACTAGGCTACACACTAAACGCTGCACACTACGCTACACATTAAACACTACGCTACACACTAAACACTACACACTACGCTACACACAAAACACTGCACACTACGCTACACACAAAACACTACACACGAAACACTGCACACTACGCTATACACGAAACACTGCACACTACGCTACACACGAAACACTGCACACTACGCTACACACGAAACACTGCACACTAGGCTACACACTAGGCTACACACGAAACACTGCACACTAGGCTACACACTAAACGCTGCACACTAGGCTACACACTAAACGCTGCACACTAGGCTACACACTAAACGCTGCACACTACGCTACACACTAAACACTACGCTACACACTAAACACTACACACTACGCTACACACAAAACACTGCACACTACGCTACACACGAAACACTACACACGAAACACTGCACACTACGCTACACACGAAACACTGCACACTACGCTACACACGAAACACTGCACACTACGCTACACACAAAACACTGCACACTAGGCTACACACTAGGCTACACACGAAACACTGCACACTAGGCTACACACGAAACACTGCACACTAGGCTACACACGAAACGCTGCACACTAGGCTACACACTAAACGCTGCACACTAGGCTACACACTAAACGCTGCACACTACGCTACACACTAAACACTATGCTACACACTAAACACTGCACACTACGCTACACACAAAACACTGCACACTACGCTACACACGAAACACTGCACACGATGCTACACACGAAACACTGCACACTACGCTACACACGAAACACTGCACACTAGGCTACACACGAAACACTGCACACTAGGCTACACACAAAACGCTGCACACTAGGCTACACACGAAACGCTGCACACTAGGCTACACACGAAACACTGCACACTAGGCTACACACTAAACGCTGCACACTAGGCTACACACTAAACGCTGCACACTAGGCTACACACTAAACACTGCACACTACGCTACACACAAAACACTACACACTAAACACTGCACACTAGGCTACACACGAAACACTGCACACTAGGCTACACACGAAACACTGCACACTAGGCTACACACGAAACACTGCACACTAGGCTACACACGAAACGCTGCACACTAGGCTACACACGAAAACACTGCACACTAGGCTACACACTAAACACTGCGCTACACACTAAACACTGCACACTACGCTACACACTAAACACTGTGCTACACACAAAACACTGCACACTACGCTACACACTAAACGCTGCACACTAGGCTACACACTAAACGCTGCACACTACGCTACACACTAAACACTACACACTACGCACTGCACACTACGCTACACACTAAACACTGCGCACTACGCACTGCACACAAAACACTGCACACTATGCTACACACTAAACACTGCACACTACGCACTGCACACAAAACACTGCACACTAGGCTACACACTAAACACTGCACACTGCACACTAGGCTACACACTAAACACTGCACACTACACACTAAACTACGCTACACATGAAACACTACACACTACACTGAACACTAAACTGACTTACTGGCTGCTCAGTCTCCCCAGACCATGTCCACTCCCCCCAGCAGGCCAGCAATGGGACTCACGAGGGAGTCTTTCACTCACCTGCTTTTCTTCCATGGTCTGCTCTGCGGTCTGTCACACTGCCAGCCTGCCATTCACAACAGGATACGAGGATACGATCTGGAGGAGAGGAGGAGGG
Source organism: Rana muscosa (assembly GCA_029206835.1). Lineage (NCBI taxonomy): Eukaryota > Metazoa > Chordata > Amphibia > Anura > Ranidae > Rana > Rana muscosa. The sequence continues at coordinate 20,051,389 of JARGYO010005626.1, forward strand.
GGGGGCTCAGGGGCGGCGGCTCACAGCCAAGTGGAGGCCGGTCCCATTCACCAGCGATCCAATCCCACGCTACGCCAGTGGTGAGGCGTGACAATAGCAACATAATGCCTGGTTTCCCTCAGTTAAAATGGTGCCGGGCATCGCCTTGCATTGCGTTATTTCCGGTTTCGAAATAACGCGATGCTACGGCTCAGGGACGGCTATGCCTTCTGGGATTGATGAAAAACATCTCCCAGGAGGCATAGCGGTCCGTGGATGACGCAATGAGGCTGATTCTGCCGCGGCCGCAAAAACAAATATGTTATATTAAAACAGTGAGTTTTTTAAATAATTTTTTTTTATATGCCAAATCAGCATAAGGGGACAGAGCTGCAGAGGATGCAGACAAGTTGTAAAAGAGGGTGGAACTCCACTTTAATTAATTCGGATTTTCGGACGAATGCATTTTTTAACGAAACAAAATAAATAAAAAATAATTTTGGGAGTAACTAAATAAATTTATTTTATCGGGCGAAAACAAAATTTCTAAACAAAATATTTCAGTGTGCACATGTCTACTAATTACTAGACCATGCCTATAACATAGTGTAACAATATTCTCCTGCGCATTGGTGTGATGGTGCAAATCGGAAGAGGACTTAGCGGTCGCAGGTGGATATTACTGCACAGCCCTCTAGGAATGGGGTTGTCCTCAGAACACAGAGGAAAATAGATAAAAACAGAGGGCTCTCTGGCCTAGTGTATTATCCAATATAGTTTTATTGAAGATTAATAAAATAAAATATAACTACTCTCAAGTAGGGATGAGCCGAACATCCCCCGGTTCGGTTCGCAGCAGAACATACGAACAGGCAAAAAAATTGTTCGAAAACGCGAATACCATTAAAGTCTATGGGACACGAACATGAAAAATCAAAAGTGCTAATTTTAAAGGCTAATATGCAAGTTATTGTCATAAAAAGTGTTTGGGGGACCCGGGTCCTGCCCCAGGGGACATGTATCAATGCAAAAAACAGTTTTAAAACGGACGTTTTTTCGGGAGCAGTGATTTTAATAATGCTTAAAAAATGGCGCAGGGTTCCCCTTAATATCCATACCAGACCTGAAGGGCCTGATATGGAATTTGGGGGGGACCCCCATGCTTTTTTTTTTGGCACAGTGGCAGCGTTTGATGTGCACAGTTGCAGCATTTGATGGCACAGTCACAGCATGTAATGGCACAGTGGCTGCAATTGATGGCACAGTGGCAGCATTTGATGGCACAGTGGCAGAGTTTGATGGGCACAGTCGCAGCATTTGATGGGTTTTTTTTTCAATTTTTTTTTAGTTTGTTTGCGTCCCCCCAAATTTTTTTAGCACCAGCCACCACTGCTAGCCCAGGCATATATAAGAAAATACATAGTTGAAGGAGTTGTAAAGGCAGAAGGTTTTTTTCTTAATGCATTCTATGCATTAAGATAAAAAAAACTTTTGTGAGTAGCAGCCTCCCAGGCACCCCCCTAATTACTTACCTGAGTCCCTTCTGTCTCCAGTGATGTCCACAAATGTCTAAGTCATCCTGGACACTCCTACTGATTGTCTGAAACACAGCAGCGGAGCCATTGGCTCCCGTGGCTGTCAATCAAAGTCTGTCAGCCAATCAGGGAATAGAGGGGGTGGGGCAGGCCGAGGCTCCGTGTCTGAATGGACACACAGAGCTGTGACTCAGCTCCAGTGCCCCCATAGGAAGCTGCTGACTTTGGGGGCACTTGATAGGTGAGAGGGGCCAGGAGCACCGAAGAGGGACCTGAGAAGAGGAGGATACAGGCTGCTCTGTGCAAAACCAACTGCACAGAGGAGGTAAGTATAAGTATTGTTTTTTTTTTTGTTTTTTTAACAAGACTTTACAATCACTTTGATTTCACAGGAGAATTTGTATATTATGAGAGAAACCAGGTCCATATTAAAATTTTATAACAGTTTTTTACCCCAAATAAGGAACTGAAATTAAATGTTTTACTCTTCAGATTATTACCTTTGTTTGAGGTTCGTGTATATTGATTATATACTTGATATTGCCTGACATAAATTTTTATACATACAATACTATTAGCTATTGGGTATTTGATTTTAACTATGAACATGAGGAGGGTATATTGTATTGATATGGAGATGTCCTTATGTTTATTCTGGTGCTAATAAAGGGGGCATTTTTGCACCCTAGAAACATATTACTACTCTTTGGGTATTTTTGTCTTACATGAAGCCCCATGCTCACTCCCTTGCATGTGCATGTACCCAGTTTATGTTCTCTTTGTAGGGTTTGCATGTTTCCATCATAGCTATTCATATTTACATATTGCGTATGCCCATTCTCTTGTGTGAACTAGCTCAAGCTTTGATCTATTAGAACCTTTTGAGCATTATGCTTTTGCCTAGAATTTAGTTAGACTGGATTTGAATATGTTCTTCCTGTGTTTTTTATATTTTCTTAATCACTGACCTAAAATCTATAATGGCTTTTATTTATTAGTCTTAGGTGGATGCAGCATTGGTCCAATTTTTTGTAGTTTCTTTATATAATTTGTCGTGAAGCTTTACAAGTAAGGGCAAGGGCCAGCTCACACCGGAATGCACCCATTCCCATACAATCTTCACACATTCCGTTTTGATAGCCCATTCATTTCAACGCATTCTGCACTGGAACGCAGAAAAAGTAGAGCAAGCACTAATCTTTCAAAACACACTGCACCAAACTGCATGGTACTGAGGAACCATGCAATTTGGTGGCTACAAACACACTGAATTTTTTGAGATGCATTTCAGGTGCCAATAACAATTTATTGCCACCCGCATGCAGATCGCAAAGGCAGCGTGGTCATGCATGGAACGCGCCTTTCCCACACCGCGTTTTGGTGTAAGCCGACCCATAATAATCACAGGTACAAAATATATTTTAAAGAATTAAAGGACTACTAAAAGAAATATATCATCTAAAGGATTTAATTAAAACTACTGCAACTTTTAATTGAGTTTTTACTATACAGTATGGAAAACTGTTTTAGAGCAAGTATTCCATACCTGTAAATTTTTAAAGGACATTTTTTTGGCCTCTCAAACTTTTTCAGATTTTAACCACCTCCCAAATACAACAATTTTTTAATTATGTTTTCCACACATGTTAAAATTCTTAGCTATAAAATGACTTAAAACCGCCAGAACATTAGATAATTTCTGAATGCAGATGCCCTGTAGAATAAAAAAAGATGGAATTTTCAATTTTGTATGATGCAATATATTTGTGCAACTGTTTATAAAAAATATATTTTTCCAGGGAATAATTAAACTGAAGGAAATTTAATACATAAACACAATTTAATCCTATTTTTTTGTACAAAAAAATTGATGAAATCGTGCTGAGTAAAAACATATCAAATATGTCAAGCCTCAAAACTGTGCTTGTCTGTGAAAGGGTTAAAAATGCCAGTACTATATTTTATTAATAAAAAAAAAAACAATAATACTCACCTAGGTGGATGCAGCATTGGTCCGATGCAGCATCGGTCCCCCGCTGGCTTTGCAGTGAGAACTGGGTGATCAAACACCACTGATTGCTTAGTTCTTTCCCTCTGTTTTGCTCAGTTCTTTCTCTCTGTGCAGAGAGCCAAGAATGTCAGTCAGCAGCTCTCTGCTCTCCCCTCTAGCACTCACTGGAGCACTGGGCTGTGAAGGGGGTGGGAAGGGCTGGTTCAGGCTCTCAGCGGATCGCTGAGTCAACTGCTGGTCAAGGGTTCTGGACAAAAATCCAAAAAGTTGAAAGAATGAAAAATCCGAAATAATAACTAACTAACTAATAATAACTAACTAACTATTAAATTATAGGTATTGGAATTTCCTTTCAAATTTGGCTGTTAGTGAACGTAACAAATACAAATTTACCTGAAGTTGCGAATTTTCAGAAATAACAAATGCTGCATCTAAAGAATGGAACGTAGCAAATTAATAATAAATAATAATAATAATAACGTTTTTATTATTATTTATTATTATGAATTTGTTATGTTTCATTCGTTTAGATGTGGCATTCATTATTTTCGGATAATTCGTAACTTTGGATAAATTCGTATTTGTTACGTTTACTAACAGCCAAATTTGAAAGGAAATTCCAATACCTATAATTTAATCGTTTGTAATAGTTATTATTAGTTAGTTATTATTTTGGGTTTTCAAATTTTTGTTCTTATTTTCGTAATTTCCGTTCTTTAGAATTTTCAGAGTTTCATTCTTATTTTCGGATTTTTACATTTTTGGATTCTCTAAATTCGAATTTCCGAATTTTCAGATTTTGGAAATTTCAAATTTACAAATTTCCGACTTTGTAAAACGGGTTTTTGTTAATTCCAATATTTCCGAATTAACGAATTTGTTGAATTTCATTGAAAAAACTAATTTGTAACAAAACGAATTGCACATGTCTAATCAGATGGACTATGCAGAATACACCGGCTACTCTCTGTACTCCAGCCACACTTCTTCCAGTCCCTTAATCTTCACACAGACTTGCCTGGGGATAGCATTGAAGCAGCTTATGCTCTTAATAAATGATCATTAGGTCAATATTGCTGCATTTACTATATTTGCAAATAGTAAACTACCACTTTGACATAAAATAAAGTAAAAAACAAACAACTGTTCTCATTATACTACCTCATACATCATACTGTCTGATACAATCCCCTGTTCACAATAAATTTATTTTAATTTTAAGAGTACTAGACTAACATCTTAATAAGAAATAAATCTTTACAATGTGAATTTATTTTGTCAATCGACTTTCATAATATTACACCACTTAAGTCTGATATATTTGGTGCCTAATGAAATCAATAAAGGAATTGGTATTAAACATCAAAAGAATAAAATAAAATAAATTATAAAAACTGGTCAGCCTTTCAAAGTAAAAAGACTGCAGAACACTTGTTTGAAATAATAGTACAAAGTGGCATTGAGGTTCCTGCATGATCTTCTGGAGTCTTTTGCTTTGTGTTAGCATTTTCTTTTATTTTAGCACTGAAGAAATACTTGAGATTGTGCATAGAAATAGTAGTAATTGTATAATAAGAACAGCGCAGACAGTCCAAAATATAATGTTTCTTTCTGGTACATAGGAACTCATGCTGTTATATATTCTTCATCAAATAGACTGTTTTATAATAATTATAGAAATTGTGATTTCATCGAATTATATGAACACATTTTTACAATATTATGAATGTTTTTTGGCTCGGCTCTTAGCTTTTCAATTATAGTGATAGAAAGTTACACACATGGATAATCTGACTTGGATGAATGTAGAATCCAGAAAAACATTTTCTAATATTTATTGTAAGAGAACACATGAAAATTTTAAAAGGAAGAAAGAAAAAACTAGGCATGCTTGGTGAAATGTTGTGCTAGGCAGTAGATTTCAAATTGGATGGTGGGAGTTATAGAATATTTCAGATGAAAATTATGTAACAGAGGGACAATGGCACATGTCAATGGGGTCACAGAAAAACGAAGTGTATTATACTGCAAATATTGTCTATTTGATGCCAGAAAATGCACCAACTACTGTCCCATGTCCGTAAGCTGAAGCTATACAAAAACAACATTGGACATTGGGAATTTGCCCAGTTTTTTCTTTGGCAGCAAATATTGTTGGCATGTAAATTATTTAATCTAGCTTTATATTAATATGGAACAATATTCACTTCTGTGACTTGCTGGATATAGATATTTGGATTGCCAAATAGTGGATCCATTTGCGGTTAATGTTGCTGATTTTTAGGCTTGTGCAATTCGTTTCGTAACGAATCGAAATTCGTCCGAATTTAGCAACTTTCGGATGTTCGGAAGCATTCGAATTTCCGAACAAAGCAATTACGAATAAAACCAAATCCGAAATAAATTATATTGCAAATAGCGAATGCCCGAATGTCTTCGGCATAATTCGTTTTGAAAAAAGTTACGAATGTACGAATCCATTCGAAGCACAATAATGCCGCGTACACACGACCGCTTTTAATGTCATTGAAAAAAACTGAGTTTTTCTCGACGTGATTCTTCTCAAGCCTGCCTTGCCTACACACTATCGTGAAAAAAAATGCTTGAGCAAAGCGCGGTGACGTACAACACGTACGACAGCACTATATATGTGTCCAGAATCAACGAAAAACAATGTACTCTACCGAAAGTACGAATTATAAATCAACTAAAAATAAGGCTTACATTAATACGAATCATTCCGATTCAATGAAAAATGTCGCTTGCGAAAATACAAATTAGTCCGAACACAAAAAATCCCGTCTAGCAAAATAACGAACGATTACGAATCAACAGGACCGAAAAAAAAAAAAACTAAACTAAACAAATTTTTCCGTTGTGCACAAGTCTACTGATTTTACATTGTAAGAACCACTCTTGGAAATATAGAGCAATACAGACGACCAAACAACTTTTAATTGAGACGATTTTGGGTAAATAGTGCAAGGGTATTTTAGAGTTACTTTAACATTTGTAACAATGGTCAGGAAAGTTGGCTCCAGCTCAGGCAGTGGTCTTAGCGGTGGATCTATTTTAAGGCCCCTTTTGCAAGTAAAGATGTACATCACTAGTAAACGAAGAGGGGAGGAGAGTATAGGAGAAGCGTGTAGCAAGGTTTTTTATTAATAAATGCAGTGCAAATACAATTGAAGTTCAAACATAGAATGACAGACATATATGAAATGGGAAGCAATGCACAGAAAGATGCAGAGTCAGAAAGCAAGGCAACATATACCCATAAAACTATAACACGTGTAAATGAGCATGTGTTTCCAGAAAGTAACCTGAATCCCATATGTAGCGATACCTCCAACTAAGAAGGCCGCAGATTTAGTTTGGGCCCTGAAGACAGCTCCGCCAACCCCCGGCAATATGCTCTACCCCCTACTGGCACAGCTAGTACTGACAGTAAATTGTATATCTTATACTGTATGAATAACTGAGCATTGAGACAATACTAAATTGAAATAAATGTAAGGTTTTACTTAAGCTCTTGGTAAAGAAAAAAAGGGTAACATCAATAACAGTTTACAGAATAATCATTTGTAATGTAAAGCCCAGCCACAATAACACACTATAGGGTTAACACATAACAAGTGCGCCACGCGGGCGACCGTTAGCTAAGTGCCCTGTGGCGCAGTAACCAAACCACCTTAGAAACCCCACCAGGCCTGGTTCTGATATCTACAACTTAGTCCTTTTTCTTCACCGGCAGATCTTTAACGGTGGTGCACATTAACAGAGTACAAACTTTGTAATCCAATGGGGTAGGTAAAGATGGAGTAGAAACTTGACTATGCGAACGATAGGTTCAGTTCTAACAAGGGTCTTCAATAAGAGCACTAAGAACAACTCATAGGCCACGGCAGTCTATAGGCCTATATGCAGTAACAGTATATCGGTTGGGCATATGCCCTCTCACCCGCCCGGACTACGGTCCCAGTCCGGGAACTTCCACCTGTTGTGTCTTCACACACACACTCCGTCTCTTCAGCGATCGGGTCCCCGATCCAACAAGGCTGTAGTCGAGCGAAGTCAGATGCCACCCAGGCTCGCAGAGGGGTGGAAGGCTCTTTGGTGCTGCGCAAGGTCTCAGGCTTCAGGCCTTGCACTCCGACACATCCGCACAGGAGGATCAGTCTCTGAAGTCTCGTGTCCCAAAGAGGCCGAGCCCAGCCTCGCCTCCTCCTTTTATAACCCCTCCCATGAGTCTCTGCGGCGGAACATTGCCGAATGGGGTTCTGGGTAATGTAGTCTCTCTGCATTAAAGGGGAACACCCCGCTACACACTCCCCCCACTTGAACTCTTTGGTCCCCAAAGATAAACCTTAACAAAGACTATGTACAACTCTAGACAATTCTACAAACGATGTTGGCATAGGGAATTCCCACCAAAACTGAGGAGTAGAATTCCCTTGCCCACAGGTCACATTATCATGGGTGGCCTGCCTAGCTGTGCCAGAGAGTGAGCTGGGGTTGCCCTCCACTAAATGGACAGTGGAGGGATCCAGATTTTCAGCATTCCTCCTAGCGGTAACTACAGAATCCTCTGAGCTATTCCCCATTTGTGGGTAGGTCAGCTTCTTAGGAGGCCGGATGACTCTTCGAGCCCTTTGCTCTCTTGGGATTTCTGGCTCTGGTGCCACAGGCTCCTCTTCCTCTGAGCAACCATCATGGGCATCTTCCCAGTAATCTGCTGAAGGACTAGAGGGGATGAACTCTTTGGCTTCTGGGTTCAGTGTTTCATCTGTGGTGTCTTCAGTGGTTGGAAGGTCTATGGTAGAAGTTCCTGGAGTTGGGGAAAGCCACAGCCAAGTAAGTTCTCCATCCTCATTTCCACTAAGTTGAGAGGCCTCTCCATCTTCAGCTCGGGAGGCCTGCGACCGAGTGTTCGGCCTAGGAGTATCCAGGTTAGAGGCCGGTTCAGGGGAGTCTCCCACGGGAGGTATTCTAACTGCCTCAGCAAGAGGGAGCAGGTGGTTTCGATGCCACGTCTTCAGAGGGCCCACCTTTCCTTCCGGCTTCAACTTGTAGACAGGCAGGCCCGGCAACTTCCTACAGATGACATAAGGTTCAGATCTCCATCTATCTGCAAGTTTGTGCTTCCCAGGTACCCCCAGATTGCATAACAGTACTCGATCTCCGGGCTGTAGGTCTTGTACCTGGACCTTCAAGTCGAAGTTTCTTTTGTTTCGAGCTCCGCTTTGATCTGAGGCCGCTTGAGCTTGTTCATAGGCTACTTTCAGGCTGTGTCTGAGCCTGTCCACATATCCTTTGTGGGATGTGGCTGAGGAATGGTCCAGAGAGGTGCCAAAGGCCAAGTCCACAGGTAGTCTCGCTTCTCTCCCAAACATGAGTCGATATGGGGAGTAGCCTGTAGCATCACTGATGGTGCAGTTGTAAGCATGTACTAGGGCTGCTATATGTTTGCTCCAATGTTGCTTTTTCTCACTTTCCAGAGTCCCCAACATGTTGAGCAAGGTTCGGTTAAACCTTTCCGGCTGAGCATCTCCTTGTGGGTGGTAAGGTGTAGTTTGAGTCTTCTTGATTCCCAACGAATCCAGGAGTTTCCGGATCAGTTTACTCTCAAAGTCCCTTCCTTGATCTGAATGAAGTCGCTGTGGCAGCCCATAATGGACAAAGTACTTCTCCATAAGTACCTTGGCTACGGTGGAGGCCTTCTGATCTTTGGTTGGGAAAGCTTGGGCATACCGGGTGAAATGGTCGGTTATCACCAGAACATTTCCTAGTCCACTCAGGTCGGGTTCAAGGCAGAGAAAGTCAATGCATACCAGATCCATTGGGCCTTGACTTTGTAGATGGCCCATTGGGGCAGCTTGATGGGGTAAAGTCTTCCTCTGGATGCATCGTGCACATGAGTGGCAGTACTCTTCTACCTCTGCCCTCATGCAGGGCCAATAGAACAGACTACTGACAAGTTGAAAGGTCCTTTCAGCCCCTAGATGGCCATGATTGTCATGCAGGGCAATCAGAACAGTCTCTCGATGTTTCTCTGGGAGGAACAGTTGCCACTTATCTTCTGAGTCATCAGAGGGGCCCCTTCGGTAGACCACTCCCTGATGTACCTGCAACCTGTCCCATTCTTTCCTCAACAGGCGAGCTTCCTTTGAGGGATGACGCAGGAGTTTGTTTGGATCCTGATTCTCCAGGGCCTCCAGGACCAATCTCCCCATGGGGTCTTCCAATTGGTCACTCCTCAACTCCTTCTTGGACAATCTCGGCGGGTTGTCTTCATCCAATTGAGTCACCCCACAGTAGTGTTTTGGGACTCCCACCATGGTAACTCCTATTTCTTCTGCTCTGGAGCCTCCTCTGGCCTGGAATTCAGCTCCTTGACAAAGGGCCCGCACCCCGTCCGGTGCCACTTGGGTCCAATCTTCTACATTCCTGGTGGGGGCATAAGATCTCCTGGACAGAGCGTCTGCGTCTCTATTCCCAGCCCCTGGCCTATACTTTAGGCTGAAGTTGAATCCAGACAGTGCGGCCAGCCACCTGTGTCCAGTGGCGTCCAGCTTTGCCGTGGTGAAAAGGTAGGTAAGGGGGTTGTTGTCGGTCTTCACAGTGAACTTCGCCCCATACAGGTAGTCTTTGAGCTTGTCTACTACTGCCCACTTAAGGGCCAGGAACTCCAGCTTGTGAGTGGGGTAGTTCTTCTCAGAGGGGGTCAGGCTCCTGCTCACATAGGCAACCGGCCGTTGTTGCCCTTCGTGTTCTTGATAAAGTACTCCTCCCAGACCGTCATGACTAGCATCTACGTGTAGTTCATAGGGCTTGGTTGGGTCTGCGTAGGCCAAGACTGGGGCAGTGGTTAGGCTCTCCTTTAATGCCTGGAAGGCCTCTTCACACTTCTGGTTCCACTGATTTCTGACTGACTCTCCCAGCTTCCTGGGCCCTGAGTCGTCCTCTTCCCCCTCAGTCTTGAGCAGTTCATTCAATGGTCTAGCACTTCGGGCGAATCCCTCCACAAACCTCCTATAGTAGGAGCAGAAACCCAAGAAGGATCTGAGTTCTGTTACTGTGGTGGGTCGTGGCCAGGAGGTAACTGCCTCCAATTTCTCGGGGTCTGTGGCCACCCCTTCTTCGGACACTATGTGCCCCAGATAGTTCACAGAAGACTGGTAGAACCAACACTTTTCAGGCGAAAGTTTGAGTCCCTCCTCACTGAGTCTCCTCAAGACTTTTTCCAGCCTCTCCTCATGTTCCTCCAGGGTTCTTCCAAAGACTATGACATTGTCCAGGTACACAAGGACTTCAATAAGGTTCATGTCTCCTACAGTCTTCTCCATAAGACGCTGGAAAGTAGCTGGGGCTCCAGACAGACCTTGGGGCATCCGGTCGAATTCAAAGAACCCTACTGGGGTTATGAAAGCTGTCTTCTCCTTGTCTTCTGTGTGCATGGGGATCTGATAGTACCCACTCTTGAGATCCATAACGCTGAACCACTTGGCTCCAGACAAACTCTGTAGGGCATCCTCTATCCTTGGAGTAGTATACTGGTCGGGTATGGTTCTCCTGTTGAGAGTCCTGTAGTCGATACAGAGCCTCAATGACCCATTCTTCTTCCTGACCACCACTATCGGAGAGGCATAGGGGCTTCTAGACTCCCGTATCACACCAGTCCTCTTGAGTTCTGCAAGTTGTTCCCTTAGATCCTCCAGATCTGCTAGTGGGACCCACCTGACCCTCTCTCTGAAGGGCTTATCTTCCTGGAGGCAGATCCGATGGGTGGCACTCCTTGCACACCCCACATCGAACTCATCTTTAGAAAAGATCTTCTCCCATCTGTTCAACTGGGCCTTGGCTCTCTCTTTCCAAGCCCTGGGCAGATTCGGGTTTTCCATGGATATCTTCTCCCAAGCATCTCCTCCTTCGCCCATCTCTGACAGGTTGACAGGGGCAGCAGGGCTCACCTGGCCCAGCAGCATCCTGGCTGGGATTTCCATGGGGCCATCTGTATTGTTCCTAACACTCACTGGGACTCTACAATGGGCCTTCTTTAGGGCCTTCAGCGGAATCACTTCTGGTATCACTTCCAGACCGTGGGACCCTTTCCTTGGATCAGATTCCAGCATGACAAAGGGTCCAGGCTGCTCCCAAGCAGGGATGAGCTTCGTGTTCGAGTCGAACATACGTTCGACTCGAACATCGGCTGTTCGATCGTTCGACGAAGATCGAACGATTTGAGCCGTTCGCGCCAAATTCGAGTGACGCGAACAGCCCACAATGCACTACGCCATCGCAGTGACATCCAGGCGCTGTGATTGGCCAAGCATGCACTGTGACCCCGCATGCTTGGCCAATCACAGCGCCGGCAGCGAGGAGAGCACTGATTGGCCACAGGCAGGATGCCTGTGGCCAATTATTGCTGAGGGGGTTTAGTACACGCCCCACACTATAAAAGGCCGCCAGCGCGGCGGCCTTGTGTAGTGTGTTCCGGAGCAGGGAAAGAGAAGCATAGGCAGGGACAGTGTCATTTTTTTCCTTTACTAATCCTGGATTCCTTGTGTTTAGGGACAGAGAAGGATAGGTAGGGAGAGTGTCAGTGTGTTATTCTGTGCTAAACCTTGTTTGTAGGGACAGAGAAGGACAGTGAGGGAAAGTGTCAGTGTGCTATTCTGTTCTAAACCAATCTTGCTGAACCGTATTTGAAATCCTTGAGTTTAAGGACAGAGAAGGACACTGGTGGAAACTATCAGTGTGCTATTCTGTGCTAAATCTTGTGTGTAGGGACAGAGAAGGACAGTGAGGGAAACTATCAGTGTGCTATTCTGTGCTAAACCTTGTTTGTAGGGACAGAGAAGGACAGTGAGGGAAACTGTCAGTGTGCTATTCTGTTCTAAACCAATCTTGCTGAACCATATTTGAAATCCTTGAGTTTAGGGACAAAGAAGGACAGTGAGGGAAAGTGTCAGTGTGCTATTCTGTTCTAAACCAATCTTGCTGAACCGTATTTGAAATCCTTGAGTTTAGGGACAGAGAAGGACACTCGTGGAAACTATCAGTGTGCTATTCTGTGCTAAATCTTGTTTGTAGGGACAGAGAAGGACAGTGAGGGAAACTATCAGTGTGCTATTCTGTGCTAAACCTTGTTTGTAGGGACAGAGAAGGACAGTGAGGGAAACTGTCAGTGTGCTATTCTGTTCTAAACCAATCTTGCTGAACCATATTTGAAATCCTTGAGTTTAGGGACAGAGAAGGACAGTGAGGGAAAGTGTCAGTGTGCTATTCTGTTCTAAACCAATCTTGCTGAACCGTATTTGAAATCCTTGAGTTTAGGGACAGAGAAGGACACTCGTGGAAACTATCAGTGTGCTATTCTGTGCTAAATCTTGTTTGTAGGGACAGAGAAGGACAGTGAGGGAAACTATCAGTGTGCTATTCTGTGCTAAACCTTGTTTGTAGGGACAGAGAAGGACAGTGAGGGAAACTGTCAGTGTGCTATTCTGTTCTAAACCAATCTTGCTGAACCATATTTGAAATCCTTGAGTTTAGGGACATAGAAGGACAGTGAGGGAAAGTGTCAGTGTGCTATTCTGTTCTAAACCAATCTTGCTGAACCGTATTTTAAATCCTTGAGTTTAGGGACAGAGAAGGACATTCGTGGAAACTATCAGTGTGCTATTCTGTGCTAAATCTTGTTTGTAGGGACAGAGAAGGACAGTGAGGGAAACTATCAGTGTGTTATTCTGTGCTAAACCTTGTTTGTAGGGACAGAGAAGGACAGTGAGGGAAACTGTCAGTGTGCTATTCTGTTCTAAACCAATCTTGCTGAACCATATTTGAAATCCTTGAGTTTAGGGACAGAGAAGGACAGTGAGGGAAAGTGTCAGTGTGCTATTCTGTTCTAAACCAATCTTGCTGAACCGTATTTGAAATCCTTGAGTTTAGGGACAGAGAAGGACACTCGTGGAAACTATCAGTGTGCTATTCTGTGCTAAATCTTGTTTGTAGGGACAGAGAAGGACAGTGAGGGAAACTATCAGTGTGCTATTCTGTGCTAAACCTTGTTTGTAGGGACAGAGAAGGACAGTGAGGGAAACTGTCAGTGTGCTATTCTGTTCTAAACCAATCTTGCTGAACCGTATTTGAAATCCTTGAGTTTAGGGACAGAGAAGGACACTCTGGGAAACTGTCAGTGTGCTATTCTGTTATAAACCTATCTTGCTGAACCATATTTGAAATCCTTGAGTTTAGGGACAGAGAAGCACAGTGAGGGAAAGTGTCAGTGTGCTATTCTGTTCTAAACCAATCTTGCTGAACCGTATTTGAAATCCTTGAGTTTAGGGACAGAGAAGAACACTCGTGGAAACTATCAGTGTGCTATTCTGTGCTAAATCTTGTTTGTAGGGACAGAGAAGGATAGTGAGGGAAACTATCAGTGTGCTATTCTGTGCTAAACCTTGTTTGTAGGGACAGAGAAGGACAGTGAGGGAAACTGTCAGTGTGCTATTCTGTTCTAAACCAATCTTGCTGAACCGTATTTGAAATCCTTGAGTTTAGGGACAGAGAAGGACACTCGGGGAAACTGTCAGTGTGCTATTCTGTTCTAAACCAATCTTGCTGAACCGTATTTGAAATCCTTGAGTTTAGGGACAGAGAAGGACACTCGTGGAAACTATCAGTGTGCTATTCTGTGCTAAACCTTGTTTGTAGGGACAGAGAAGGACAGTGAGGGAAACTGTCAGTGTGCTATTCTGTTCTAAACCAATCTTGCTGAACCATATTTGAAATCCTTGAGTTTAGGGACAGAGAAGGACAGTGAGGGAAAGTGTCAGTGTGCTATTCTGTGCTAAACCAATCTTGCTGAACCATATTTGAAATCCTTGAGTTTAGGGACAGAGAAGGACACTCGGGGAAACTGTCAGTGTGCTATTCTGTGCTAAACCAATCTTGCTGAACCAAATTTGAAATCCTTGAGTTTAGGGACAGAGAAGGACACTCGGGGAAACTGTCAGTGTGCTATTCTGTGCTAAACCTTGTTTGTAGGGACAGAGAAGGACAGTGAGGGAAACTATCAGTGTGCTATTCTGTGCTAAACCTTGTTTGTAGGGAGAGAGAAGGACAGTGAGGGAGACTGTCAGTGTGCTATTCTGTTCTAAACCAATCTTGCTGAACCATATTTGAAATCCTTGAGTTTAGGGACAGAGAAGGACAGTGAGGGAAAGTGTCAGTGTGCTATTCTGTTCTAAACCAATCTTGCTGAACCGTATTTGAAATCCTTGAGTTTAGGGACAGAGAAGGACACTCGTGGAAACTATCAGTGTGCTATTCTGTGCTAAATCTTGTTTGTAGGGACAGAGAAGGACAGTGAGGGAAACTATCAGTGTGCTATTCTGTGCTAAACCTTGTTTGTAGGGACAGAGAAGGACAGTGAGGGAAACTGTCAGTGTGCTATTCTGTTCTAAACCAATGTTGCTGAACCGTATTTGAAATCCTTGAGTTTAGGGACAGAGAAGGACACTCGTGGAAACTATCAGTGTGCTATTCTGTGCTAAATCTTGTTTGTAGGGACAGAGAAGTACAGTGAGGGAAACTATCAGTGTGCTATTCTGTGCTAAACCTTGTTTGTAGGGACAGAGAAGGACAGTGAGGGAAACTGTCAGTGTGCTATTCTGTTCTAAACCAATCTTGCTGAACCATATTTGAAATCCTTGAGTTTAGGGACAGAGAAGGACAGTGAGGGAAAGTGTCAGTGTGCTATTCTGTGCTAAACCAATCTTGCTGAACCATATTTGAAATCCTTGAGTTTAGGGACAGAGAAGGACACTCGGGGGAAGCTGTCAGTGTGCTATTCTGTGCTAAACCAATCTTGCTGAACCATATTTGAAATCCTTGAGTTTAGGGACAGAGAAGGACACTCGGGGAAACTGTCAGTGTGCTATTCTGTGCTAAACCTTGTTTGTAGGGACAGAGAAGGACAGTGAGGGAAACTATCAGTGTGCTATTCTGTGCTAAACCTTGTTTGTAGGGACAGAGAAGGACAGTGAGGGAAACTGTCAGTGTGCTATTCTGTTCTAAACCAATCTTGCTGAACCATATTTGAAATCCTTGAGTTTAGGGACAGAGAAGGACAGTGAGGGAAAGTGTCAGTGTGCTATTCTGTGCTAAACCAATCTTGCTGAACCATATTTGAAATCCTTGAGTTTAGGGACAGAGAAGGACACTCGTGGAAACTATCAGTGTGCTATTCTGTGCTAAATCTTGTTTGTAGGGACAGAGAAGGACAGTGAGGGAAACTATCAGTGTGCTATTCTGTGCTAAACCTTGTTTGTAGGGACAGAGAAGGACAGTGAGGGAAACTGTCAGTGTGCTATTCTGTTCTAAACCAATCTTGCTGAACCGTATTTGAAATCCTTGAGTTTAGGGACAGAGAAGGACACTCGGGGAAACTGTCAGTGTGCTATTCTGTTATAAACCAATCTTGCTGAACCATATTTGAAATCCTTGAGTTTAGGGACAGAGAAGCACAGTGAGGGAAAGTGTCAGTGTGCTATTCTGTTCTAAACCAATCTTGCTGAACCGTATTTGAAATCCTTGAGTTTAGGGACAGAGAAGGACACTCGTGGAAACTATCAGTGTGCTATTCTGTGCTAAATCTTGTTTGTAGGGACAGAGAAGGATAGTGAGGGAAACTATCAGTGTGCTATTCTGTGCTAAACCTTGTTTGTAGGGACAGAGAAGGACAGTGAGGGAAACTGTCAGTGTGCTATTCTGTTCTAAACCAATCTTGCTGAACCGTATTTGAAATCCTTGAGTTTAGGGACAGAGAAGGACACTCGGGGAAACTGTCAGTGTGCTATTCTGTTCTAAACCAATCTTGCTGAACCGTATTTGAAATCCTTGAGTTTAGGGACAGAGAAGGACACTCGTGGAAACTATCAGTGTGCTATTCTGTGCTAAACCTTGTTTGTAGGGACAGAGAAGGACAGTGAGGGAAACTGTCAGTGTGCTATTCTGTTCTAAACCAATCTTGCTGAACCATATTTGAAATCCTTGAGTTTAGGGACAGAGAAGGACAGTGAGGGAAAGTGTCAGTGTGCTATTCTGTGCTAAACCAATCTTGCTGAACCATATTTGAAATCCTTGAGTTTAGGGACAGAGAAGGACACTCGGGGAAACTGTCAGTGTGCTATTCTGTGCTAAACCAATCTTGCTGAACCATATTTGAAATCCTTGAGTTTAGGGACAGAGAAGGACACTCGGGGAAACTGTCAGTGTGCTATTCTGTGCTAAACCTTGTTTGTAGGGACAGAGAAGGACAGTGAGGGAAACTATCAGTGTGCTATTCTGTGCTAAACCTTGTTTGTAGGGACAGAGAAGGACAGTGAGGGAGACTGTCAGTGTGCTATTCTGTTCTAAACCAATCTTGCTGAACCGTATTTGAAATCCTTGAGTTTAGGGACAGAGAAGGACACTCGTGGAAACTATCAGTGTGCTATTCTGTGCTAAATCTAGTTTGTAGGGACAGAGAAGGACAGTGAGGGAAACTATCAGTGTGCTATTCTGTGCTAAACCTTGTTTGTAGGGACAGAGAAGGACAGTGAGGGAAACTGTCAGTGTGCTATTCTGTTCTAAACCAATGTTGCTGAACCGTATTTGAAATCCTTGAGTTTAGGGACAGAGAAGGACACTCGTGGAAACTATCAGTGTGCTATTCCGTGCTAAATCTTGTTTGTAGGGACAGAGAAGTACAGTGAGGGAAACTATCAGTGTGCTATTCTGTGCTAAACCTTGTTTGTAGGGACAGAGAAGGACAGTGAGGGAAACTGTCAGTGTGCTATTCTGTTCTAAACCAATCTTGCTGAACCATATTTGAAATCCTTGAGTTTAGGGACAGAGAAGGACAGTGAGGGAAAGTGTCAGTGTGCTATTCTGTGCTAAACCAATCTTGCTGAACCATATTTGAAATCCTTGAGTTTAGGGACAGAGAAGGACACTCGGGGGAAACTGTTAGTGTGCTATTCTGTGCTAAACCAATCTTGCTGAGCCATATTTGAAATCCTTGAGTTTAGGGACAGAGAAGGACACTCGGGGAAACTGTCAGTGTGCTATTCTGTGCTAAACCTTGTTTGTAGGGACAGAGAAGGACAGTGAGGGAAACTATCAGTGTGCTATTCTGTGCTAAACCTTGTTTGTAGGGACAGAGAAGGACAGTGAGGGAAACTGTCAGTGTGCTATTCTGTTCTAAACCAATCTTGCTGAACCATATTTGAAATCCTTGAGTTTAGGGACAGAGAAGGACAGTGAGGGAAAGTGTCAGTGTGCTATTCTGTGCTAAACCAATCTTGCTGAACCATATTTGAAATCCTTGAGTTTAGGGACAGAGAAGGACACTCGGGGAAACTGTCAGTGTGCTATTCTGTGCTAAACCAATCTTGCTGAACCATATTTGAAATCCTTGAGTTTAGGGACAGAGAAGGACACTCGGGGAAACTGTCAGTGTGCTATTCTGTGCTAAACCTTGTTTGTAGGGACAGAGAAGGACAGTGAGGGAAACTGTCAGTGTGCTATTCTGTGCTAAACCAATCTTGCTGAAGCATATTGCAAATCCTTGTGTTTAGGGACAGAGAAGGATAGGCAGGGGACAGTGTCAGTGTCATTGTTGCTAAGCCTCCTGCACAGTATACACCTGAAGGTAGCCCTTATTGCTGTTTTTCCCATCTCCCTGCAGGCCATCCATTAAAATGTCTGGAAGGCAAACAAGGAGAGGCAGACAGTCAGGAGGCAAAAAAAGAGGGCAAGCAGGCTCTGTGTCTGGGGGCAACAGTGCTGGTCGTGGACGCGGTGCATTGTCATCAGCACATGGCCATGGGACACGCTTGTCCTTCTTTTCGGCAGCTGGACATGTTGAGCCACATCATGCCGAAGACTTGGTAGAGTGGATGACCAAGCCCACCTCATCCTCCTCATCCTCTCTCACCCAGGCTCAGGGTACTGGCAAAGCAGCTGCCAAAGCGTCCTCTTCTCTGGTATCATTATCTTCATTAGTCAATCCTTCCCTAGACCCACCATGTCCTCCTCCTGAGGAGTCCCCCGAACTGTTTGAGCACAGTGTTGGGTACATGCTCCAGGAGGATGCCCAGCGTTTCGAAGGATCTGATGATGATACCCAGATAGAGGAAGGCAGTAGCGTGAGAGCAGAGAGAGGGGATGCTGAGGCAGGCCAGGAAAGTCTGTGTGCATTTCCGCAGATCTTATAATGCCAGTGCTCGCCTGGCTGAGCTGCAAAAGGAGTTGAACCTGCCCAAGAACCGCCTTATATGTGACATGCCCACCAGGTGGAACTCAACGTTGGCCATGCTGCAGCGGCTGCACACGCAGCAGAGGGCCATCAATGAGTACCTGTGCGACTACGGCACCAGGACAGGGTCAGGGGAGCTCGGTTTTTTTTCACCACGCCAGTGGGGCATGATCAGGGATGCATGCACTGTCCTGGCACCATTTGAGGAGGCCACGAGGATGGTGAGCAGTGACAGTGCATGCATCAGTAACACTGTACCTCTTGTCCACCTGTTGGAGCACACGCTGTGTGGAATAATGGACAGGGCACTTGAGGCAGAACAGAGGCAGGAAGAGGAGGACTTCCTTGCCTCTCAGGGCCCCCTTTACCCAGACAGTGTTCCTTCTGTCCCACCCATCGCACAGGAAGAGGAGGAGGAGGAGGAGGAGGATTGTGTCAGCATGGAGGTGGAGGCTGGCACTCAGCATCATCAGCAGCAGTCTTTTAGGGATGATTTACAGTCCCAAGAAACCAGTGGACTTGTACGTGGCTGGGAGGAGGTGGCTGTGGATCATGTCGTCCTTAGTGACCCAGAGGACTCCGGACTGAATGCCTCAGCTAACCTACGCTGCATGGCCTCCCTGATCCTGCAAAGTCTGCGGAAGGATCCTCGTATTCTTCGGATCAAGGAGAGGGACCATTACTGGCTGGCCACTCTCCTTGATCCACGGTACAAGGGTAAGGTTGCGGACCTTATCTTACCGTCGCAGAGGGAGCAGAGGATGAGACAACTCCGGGAGGCCTTGCAGAAAGGTCTGTGCAACGCGTTCCCAGAGACTGGGAGGTTACAAACTCCTGGTCCTGGACAACGAGTTGCTGAGGCTTCGGGCAGTCAAAGAAGGAGCGGTGGGGAAGGTGGCCATCTGACCGATGCGTTCAGACAATTCTTTAGTCCGCAGCCCCAAAGTATGATCGGTTCCAGCAACCATCGCCAGCGTCTGATATACATGGTGCAGGAATACCTAGGGGCAAGGTCAGACTTGGACACCTTCCCCACCGAAAATCCTCTGGCTTACTGGGTCTTGAGGATGGATCACTGGCCAGAGCTTGCACAGTATGCAATTGAGCTACTGGCCTGTCCTGCATCCAGCGTTCTTTCAGAACGCACATTCAGTGCTGCTGGAGGATTTGTCACGGATCACAGGGTGCGCCTGTCCACCGACTCGGTTGATCGACTGACTTTCATCAAGATGAACCAGTCTTGGATCACCACCAGCTACCACACACCTGATGCTGATATAACAGACTAATTGATTTTAAAATGTCACATCCCTTCAAGACTGATGCTGATGCTGAGTGCCTGTGCTGTTATGTTGACTGGCTATCCTCCTCCTCCTCCTCCTCAATGATCCGATTAATGATGATAGCTTGGAAGATCATTTTGGTTTATGGGTGCCGCCACCAGTGGCTAAGGCACAATTTTTCAGCCCCTGTTTAACAGGGGCGTGTAATTACAATTTTTGATGCAATACTTTGCAACAGGCCTCATTGCTGTGCTCCAAGTACAGTATCTGTGAGGGGTTGCAGTGTTGTGCCACCAGTGCCTAAGGCCCAATTTTTCAGCCCCTGTTCAACAGGGGCATGCAATTATAATTATTGATCTAATAATTCACAGCAGGGCCCATTGCTGCGCCCACCAAGAGTAACTGTCAGGCCTTACAGTGTTGTGGCACCAGCACCACCATCAAAGGCCCAATTTTTACTACCACTGTTCAACAATTATATGTTATTACAATTCCTGATATAATAGTTGACAGCAGGGCGTTCCAGCACCCACCAAGAGTAACTGTGAGTGCTTACAGTGTTGTGCCAACATCAACACCTAAGGGGCCAATTTCTGCAGAGTATATACGGCAGGTCCCTACTTTCAAACATCCAACTTACAAACGACTCCTACTTGCAAACGGAAGAAGACAACAGGAAGTGAGAGGAAATATACCCCTAGGAAGGAAAATTCTCTCCTGTAAGAATTAATATGGGAGAAAGGTGTCTCCTCTCTACTGATGCTTTATCACCAATCCTTGTTTCAATAAAAACACCACATTTCAAAAACAGTTGTCATTGGGACGCAAAGTGAGGTGAAATGTTCTGAACAGGGGCACAGACAGCAAAACAAATGTTACAGGGGTGATAACCCTTCCCTATGTTTTCCAAAAAGCATAAAAATAGATTTTTTGGCTGGAGCTACACTTAAACAATGTACGTGTTCAAAATTACAAACAGATTCTACTTAAGAACAAACCTACAGTCCCTGTCTTGTTTACACCGGTCTTGTTTACACCGCCTGTATACTGCTGTTCAGAGTATATAGGGCCTTTTTTATTTTGTGTTGCGGGGTTCCCCTTAATATCCATACAAGACCCAAAGGGGCTGGTAATGGGCTGGGGTAGGGGGGGGGGGCTGATGGGGTAACTATGCCATTTTTCTTAAAGATTTTCATCCATATTACCGGGACCAGACATTACATTAAAGCCGCAAGCAGTTTTAAATGGCCTTTTTTTTCCTTTAGAAATGTAATTTTGTGCAGGGACAGTTCTAAACACGGGAAACACGTGGCACTTCACAGGCATACTTTAGACACCCCCCAGGTACAATATTTAAAGGAATATTTGACTTTTTTTTTTTCACTTTATGCATCATTAAAATGACTGCTCCCGAAAAACGGCCGTTTTTAAAACTTCTTTTTGCATTGATACATGTCCCCTGGTGCAGAACCCGGGTTCCCAAACTCTGTTTAGGACAGTAACATGGATAATAGTCGTTATAATTAGCACTTTAGAATTCGAACGTTCGCATCCATTGTATTTAATAGGGTTCTAATGTTCGTGCGAACTTTCGGTCCGTTCGCGGGTTCTGGTGCGAACCGAACCCGGGGGTGTTCGGCTCATCCCTACTCCCAAGTAATCTTCACAGTGCCTCTGAGACAGGTTACTTCGCCGGGCTGCAGCACTATCCCTCCTCTTCCAAGTCTCCACACCTTCCCTATCCCCTCTCCTGGGGTCTTCTGCTCTAAGACCAGCCTTTGGTAAGCTGTCTTCAGCATGGGGTGGATCTTGGTGACCGCTGCCCCTTTCTCTTTCACTAGAGGGGTCAGAAGTCTTCGGACCAGGTCCGTGTTTGTCCCTATTATCAGGGAACTCTTGTTGGCTCCTGGTGGCCAAGGGCACACAACTGCCAGGATGTCAAACACTTCGGTTTTTCCAGCCACAGATGGGTCAAAGGTCATCCTGACAGGCAGATAGCCATCGTAGGGGAAGTTCTGGGTTCCAATCCCACATATCTCTAGTCCCTCTATTTTCCGGATGGGTAGGTGACTCAAGTACTTATCGTAAAAGTCTCTGTATAGCAGGGTTACTTGCGCCCCAGTATCCAAGATTGCTCTGGTGTAGACTCCCTCCACTTGAATGGACACTATAGGTGATGGGCCTACCAGCTTCTCCGGGTAAGGCCCGGCAGTAGTCGCTTTCTTCAGACTTTTTTTCTTTGAACCTCCTCTCGTCCAATCCCCTTTGGACTTCAGTCTTTCTTGAGTCTGGTATGCATTGACTCCCCCCCCTTTACTGGGTGTAGGGACCCGCTGAGGGACACTATTGTTTTTCCTAGGTGTGCACCCCCTCTGGGGAGTGCTGTGCCTCTTCTGAAGGGTCTTACCCCCTTTCTCTGGGGTGTATCTCTGTTGAGGAATGTTGTGTTTCCCCCGAGGCGTTTTATCTCCTGTTGTTTTCTGCTTTGCTTTCAGCTTGGAGCTCACTGAAGGTGATGGGCACCCGGTTGACTCCTTCACCAGGGCCCTCTGAAGTTTCCCGCCGGCTTGCGGTTGTCTATTTTCTTCTTTTTGGGACTGGAGCATGTAGCCGCAATATGTCCAATTCCTCCACAGTTAAAGCAGACGATATCTCCCCATTCTTGTAAAGATGCGGGTGCTGAGGCAACTGGGAATAATTCCTTCCTTGGTACTTCTCTCTTGGGACCCTCTGTGTCTTTTTCCATCAGAGAGGTCAACATCTCTAACACCTTGGACATTTGAGCTTTCAGGGTGTCTATCTCCGAATCTCTTTCAGGGGTCATTACTGGATTGACTAGCACCTGTGCGGGTACAACATTTGTCCTAATCAACTGCTGGTCCTGTTGCAGTGCCTCCTCATCTCTGATGATTTTTATCAAGTCAGCATAAGTCAGCAACGTTCCTCCTCCTGAGGTTTTCAGGTGCAACCAGACTGGATCCGAGCGCAGCGCTCCCTTTAAGACTTGCTTCATTCTTGCCGCATCTGTGTCTTGGGGCCTCATCCCCTTCTTCAACACAATCTTGCACAACAACCTGTTCAGTCTTCTAACATACTCGGAAAGTTTCTCCTCCGGTTGTTGGAAAGTATGTTCAAACTGGTAGACCATCTCAGTCACCTTTTCCAATTGACCAAACTCTTCTTGCAGCATGGCTAGACAGTCTTGAGCCGTGCAATCTGCGTTCCCAAACCGAAAAATTTTCACTGCTTCTGCTGCTGCGCCTTTAAGGCTTTCCATCACTCGTTGCCTCTTCTGCGCTTCAGGCACCTCCCATGCCTCTACTGCCTGCAATGCCTGCTCCACCCAGGTGTCAAAGTCTTCTTCCCCTGCGGGGACAGGGAGCTTCCCTGAGAATGTCTTTAGTCTCCGGTAGCTAGTCTCTACATGCACCGTGTTTGCCTTCTGACACTTGGTTAGCAGATCCCCTATCGCACCTATCAGTTCTGGTGATATAACAGTGGCAGGTGCAGGCGCCACCGGGGGCATCGCCCTGTCCCCTTTTTCCGGTGGGGTACGGGCCGCAGCCTGCGGTGATCCCATTGGTGATGGTTCCTTTCTTTCAGTTACTGCGTGCGCCAACCTATAGGTTCTGTTGTCTGGCGTCTGCACACACTTGCGCTTACAGGCCTCTGGCATCCCGTTCCAGTACTCCACTAATGCATACTGATATGAGATGTCTGGGTCTGACTTTATCTCCGTCACCCACGGTGTGTGATTTGGGGACACTGACTTCATCAACTCCTCTACCGTTTCAGTCGACCATTCCTCCCCAGGGAGGCTGATGACTATCGACTGGTTTGGCTCTGCGTTAGAGGCTTTGCACCACTCTTCTACCGCTCGTGGATCCATGGGGTCCATGCCGGCACCTCTGGCGTTCACTTGCTGCATCAGGATCCCGGACGAGAACCCCCACGTGTAGCGATACCTCCAACTAAGAAGGCCGCAGATTTAGTTTTGGCCCTGAAGACAGCTCCGCCAACCCCCGGCAATATGCTCTACCCCCTACTGGCACAGCTAGTACTGACAGTAAATTGTATATCTTATACTGTATGAATAACTGAGCATTGAGACAATACTAAATTGAAATAAATGTAAGGTTTTACTTAAGCTCTTGGTAAAGAAAAAAAGGGTAACATCAATAACAGTTTACAGAATAATCATTTGTAATGTAAAGCCCAGCCACAATAACACACTATAGGGTTAACACATAACAAGTGCGCCACGCGGGCGACCGTTAGCTAAGTGCCCTGTGGCGCAGTAACCAAACCACCTTAGAAACCCCACCAGGCCTGGTTCTGATATCTACAACTTAGTCCTTTTTCTTCACCAGCAGATCTTTAACGGTGGTGCACATTAACAGAGTACAAACTTTGTAATCCAATGGGGTAGGTAAAGATGGAGTAGAAACTTGACTATGCAAACGATAGGTTCAGTTCTAACAAGGGTCTTCAATAAGAGCACTAAGAACAACTCATAGGCCACGGCAGTCTATAGGCCTATATGCAGTAACAGTATATCGGTTGGGCATATGCCCTCTCACCCGCCCGGACTACGGACCCAGTCCAGGAACTTCCACCTGTTGTGTCCTCACACACACACTCCGTCTCTTCAGCGATCGGGTCCCCGATCCAACAAGGCTGTAGTCGAGCGAAGTCAGATGCCACCCAGGCTCGCAGAGGGGTGGAAGGCTCTTTGGTGCTGCGCAAGGTCTCAGGCTTCAGGCCTTGCACTCCGACACATCCGCACAGGAGGATCAGTCTCTGAAGTCTCGTGTCCCAAAGAGGCCGAGCCCAGCCTCGCCTCCTCCTTTTATAACCCCTCCCATGAGTCTCTGCGGTGGAACATTGCCGAATGGGGTTCTGGGTAATGTAGTCTCTCTGCATTAAAGGGGAACACCCCGCTACACATACTTAAAAGGTTACAAAACCCGGGAGCCTGCATTTACTATATCTGGTCTCCCACAATTCACAGAACATGGAAATGCAATCATTTTAGTAAATATAAACTGATAAATACCCTTTCTCATCAGCAGTACATAGCAGTCTTGTGACTTCTATCAGTGCCTGGTTAAAGCTTGTAGGGGGAGTTTTCATACTGCACTGGCTGTCCTATGAGGATGCAGGACCCTTGACCCTCTGTCTGGACAGTGTTAATTGGCCCTGTGCTGATCACATGCACTCTTCAAAGAAAAAAAAACTCTCTAGCAATACACACCAAACTGAGCATGTGCAGACTGACTCCACTAACTCTGTCTTACCTGGAGATGTTTTGGGTACAATGCTTCAAGGAGATGATATACGCATACAGGATCAACCAGCCTTTTTACACAATGCAGATGATTAACCCCATCGGTTCCACAGTGAGTATAGCAAGCATGCTTTACTGCATTTACAGACTGATTTTCCTGTTCTGGGTTTAGTAACACTTTAAATAAAATAACAAGGAAAGGAGAAACTATTCACATGTATCAGCGGACTGCAGCCATCTGTCCCAGATCTTATTGTATTTGTTAGGGAACCCCCTATGCAAAATAATAAATTTTTTTAAGAGGTAAAGTGCTATTGATGTCAGGTACCCAGGGCTGTGGTGTAGATTGGAAGAGCTTGCATTCACCCACAGGCAATAAGCTTTGAGGCTGCAAATAAGGTTTTGTGTAGGAATGTGGTCATATACTTGTCACTATCGGGGTTAGGTAACAGGCCCAATAAACAAGGATTAGGGAGTGAGAGGAGAGAGCCCATCTGGTAATGAAGAAACTGCATAACCTGTACCCCAAATCCCTGTATTTTGGGACAATGCCATATAAGATGACTAAACGTACCTGGGCAATCAGGCATCTTGGGCACGGTGGGCTATGCGAGGGACAGAACTGCGCCAGTTGGGCGTTAAATACACCCTATGCAGAATGCAGAATATAGAGCTGTATAAGGCAATCAGAAATTGTGGGACACACCTTTTTATGATTTTCTAAGATCTCACCCCATTCCTCACCATGTGATTCTCCTGTATCGGGTTTTCACTGAGTTTTAAAAGAGTAAGCCAGCTTGAAGGCGGAGAGAGTGAGCAGAAGATTAAAAAAAAGGGGAAATCAATTTTTGGGGTCATCGTCATGTAAGACTTCCAAAGTGTCTATAAATGTAAGAAACTCAGTGGCAAATTAGGACCGAAGCGCATGCCGTAACTGGAGATATCAGAACAGCATGCAGTAGGTCAAAAAACAACCTAATCTCACCATTAGCAATGACATGTGAAACATAATAAATACCTTTAGTTAACCATAACCTAAAATCAGGTACCGTTAACATTTCTGATAGCCGTTTATTATGCCACAGCAGGGTACATTTATAAATCCAGGGGGAGAGCATTTTGGACATGGCCAAACCCGGATTTGGTTATACTGATAAACTGGTATAGGGTGGTACTATTGTGGTACTATTGTGGAACCACTAATGGGTCGATTTACTAACATTTACCACATGCGATAAAGCAGTCAATTGACTCATTTGCATAAATTATTGCATGCAATTAAGTCTAATTCATAAACAAAATATCAATTATGTAGTATTTACTGCAAAATAAAAAATGTGCCAGTAAATATAGTTTAAAAAGCTCCTTGGGAGAACCCTCACGCTGTTTTTGACAAATAGCTGGTCGCTAAGAAGTGGGTTGAGAAGCTGGCTGCCGGGTTCCCCGCTGACAGCTGAATGTAAAAAAAAATGTCAACAATTAAAAATGGTGAAAAAAAAGCAGCGTGCCCCCCCCCAGTCAATACCAGGCCCTCCAGGTCTGGTATTGATTTTAAGGAGAACCCCATGTAAAAAAAAAAGTGTGGGGTCCCCCCCAAAATCCATACCCTTATCCGAGCATGCAGCCGGCAAGCAGAAAAGGGGGGGTGAGCAAGCACCTTCCCCTGAACCATACCAGGCCACATGCCTTAAACATGAGGGGGTGGGTGCTTTGGGGCAGGGGCCTTATGTTGATGGGGACAAGGGCCTCATAACCACAACCTTGGCTGGTTGTGGGGGTCTGCGGGCAGGGGGCTTAGGGGTGGGGGGACAGAGCGTGGAGTTCCCCTTAAAATCCATACCAAACCCCAAGGGCCGCTGTTTTTTGTTCATCATTTTTAAATTTAGATTTAACTTCTAAATGTTTTTTTTCTTTGTCTGAATTTCTCACTTCCTGTTTCTCCTCACTAAACTTCACACCATCATCCGAGTCAGCCAGAACAGCTTACTGAACAGCTTACTGAGGAGGAACAGGAAGTGAGAAATTCAGACAAAGAAAATAAAGAAAAAAAATATTTAGAAGGGAAATCTAAGGAAAAGGTAAGTGAACCAACTTAAAGGGACCTATGCATTAGCTTAAAGGGACCTATTTAGAAAATAAAAAACGAACCTTTACAACCCCTTTAAGGACTCGGCAGCCGGCTTCCCGACATACTCCATAGCAACCAGCTCAATGCAGTAATATAAATAATACCACTAAAGTCTAACAAATACAGGGCTCAAAATTTCAAGTCCTGAGCTACTAGCCAGGTCTTAGGAGTTACTCACCACCAGTTGCCCCACCCAACCCCCACCCTGCCCCACATCTAGCTCCGCCCCTAAACACTCCCCTGAAAGGACACTGTTAAATGTTGCACTGCACAAATGTGAACAAGCCCATACATTAGTGTCGTTAGTCCCCCCTTTACATCATAGACCCCCTTTTACATTACAAACCGCCCCATTACATACCCCCCATTACAGACCATCCCATCACAGACCATCCCATCACAGCCTGACCCATCACAGACCCCCATTTAAAGACCATCCCATCACAGATCCCCCATCACAGACTCCCCTCATCACAGATCATCCCATCACAGATTCCCCCTTCACAGATCCCCCCTATCACAGACCCCTCTTCATCACAGATCCCCCCATCACAGACTCCCCTCATCACAGACCCCTCTCCATCACAGATCCTCCCCATCCTAGACCCCCCTCATCACAGATCCTCCCATCACAGATCCCCCTCATTACAGACCATCCCTTCACAGATCCCCCATCACAGACTCCCCTCATCACAGACCATCCCATCAGAGATCCCCCCTTATCACAGACTCCCCTTATCACAGACCATCACAAATCCCCCCATCACAGCCTCCCCTCTAGGGATGAGCCGAACACCTACGGGTTTGGTTCGCACCAGAACCTACGAACGGACCGAAAGATCGCGCGAACGTTCGAATCCTATTAGTTACAATGGAGGTGAACGTTAGAAATCTAAAGTGCTAATTATAAAGGCCAATATGCATGTTATTGTCATAAAAAAGGTTTGGGGGCCCGGGTCCTGCCCCAGGGGACATGTATCAATGCGAAAAGAAGTTTTAAAAACAGACGTTTTTTCTGGAGCAGTCATTTTAATGATGCATAAAGTGAAAAAAAAAATGAAATATTCCTTTAAATATGGTACCTGGAGGGTGTCTAAAGTATGCCTGTGAAGTGGCATGTGTTTCCCGTGTTTAGAACTGTCCCTGCACAAAATTAAATTTCTAAAGGAAAAAAAGCCATTTAAAACTGCTTGCGGCTTTAATGTCATGTCTTGTCCTGGCAATATGGATGAAAATCTTTGAGAAAAATGGCATGGCTACCCCATCACCCCCCCCCCCCCCACACCCCAGCCCATTACCAGCCCCTTTGGGTCTTGTATAGATATTAAGGGGAACCCCGCACCCAAAATAAAAAAAGGCCCTGTATACTCTGAACAGCAGTATACAGGCGGTGCAAACAAGA
Source organism: Rana muscosa (assembly GCA_029206835.1). Classification (NCBI taxonomy): domain Eukaryota; kingdom Metazoa; phylum Chordata; class Amphibia; order Anura; family Ranidae; genus Rana; species Rana muscosa. The sequence goes on from JARGYO010005626.1 coordinate 20,080,315, forward strand.
CAGGGACTGTAGGTTTGTTCTTAAGTAGAATATGTTTGTAATTTTGAACAGGTACGTTGTTTAAGTGTAGCTCCAGCCAAAAAATATATTTTTAAGCTTTTAGGAAAACATAGGGAAGGGTTATCACCCTTGTAACATTTGTTTTGCTGTCTGTGCACCTGTTCAGAACATTTCACCTCACTTTCCGTCCCAATGACAAATGTTTTTGGAAAAGTGGGGTTTTTATTGAAACAAGGATTGGTGATAAAGCATCAGTAGAGAGGAGATACCTTTTTCTCAAATTAAATCTAACAGGATAGAATTTCCCTTCCTAGCGGTAGATTTCCTCTCACTTCCTGTTTTCTCCTTCCGTTTGCAAGTAGGAGTTGTTTGTAAGTTGGATGTTTGAAAGTTGGGGCCTGCCGTATATACTCTGCAGAAATTTGCGCCATTAGATGTTGGTGTTGCTACAACACTGTAAGCCCTCACAGCTACTCTTGGTGGGCGCTGGAATGCCCTGCTGTGAACTATTATATCAGGAATTGTAATTACATGCCATTGTTGAACAGTGGTAGGAAAAATTGGGCCTTTGGTGGTGGTGCTGGTGCTACAACACTGTAATCCCTCACAGTTACTCTTGGTGGGCGCAGGAATGGGCCCTGCTGTGAATTATTAGATCAAGAATTGTAATTGCATGACCCTGTTGAACAGGGGAAGGCAGAAAAATTGGGCCTTTGGCGGTGGTGAACGGTGTTGCCACAACACTGTAAGCCCTCACAGTTACTCTTGGTGGGCGCAGGAATGGGCCCTGCTGTGAATTATTAGATCAAGATTTGTAATTACACGCCCCTGTTAAACAGGGGCTGAAAAATTGTGCCTTAGGCACTGGTGCTGGTGCCACAATACTGCAACGCCTCACAGATACTGTACTTGGAGCACAGCAATGAGACCTGTTGCAAAGCATTGCATAAAAAATTGTGATTACACGCCCCTGTTAAACAGGGGCTGAAAAATTGTGCCTTAGGCACTGGTGCTGGTGCCACAACACTGCAACCCCTCACAGATACTGTACTTAGAGCACAGCAATGAGACCTGTTGCAAAGCATTGCATAAAAAATTGTAATTACACGCCCCTGTTAAACAGGGGCTGAAAAATTGGGCCTTAGCCACTGGTGGTGGCACCCAGAAACAAAAATGTTCTTCCAATCTATCATCAGGATCATTGAGGAGGAAGAGGATAGTCAGTCAACATAACAGGACAGTTACTCAGCATCAGCATAGGCAGTCTTGAAGGGATGTGACATTTCAAAATAAATTATTCTGTTATATCAGCCTCAGGTGCTTGGTAGCTGGTGGTGATCCAAGACTGGTTCATCTTTATGAAGGTCAGTCGATCAACCGAGTCGGTGGACAGGCGCACCCTGTGATCCGTGACAAAGCCTCCAGCAGCACTGAATGTGCGTTCCAAAAGAACGCTGGATGCAGGACAGGCCAGTAGCTCAATTGCATACTGTGCAAGCTCTGGCCAGTGATCCATCCTCAAGACCCAGTAAGCCAGAGGATTTTCGGTGGGAAAGATGTCCAAGTCTGACCTTGCCCCTAGGTATTCCTGCACCATGTATATCAGACGCTGGCGATGGTTGCTGTAACCGATCATACCTTGGGGCTGCGGACTAAAAAATTGTCTGAACGCATCGGTCAGACGTCCACCTTCCCCACCGCTCTTTCTGCTACTGACCGAAGCCTCAGCAACTCGTCGTCCAGGACCAGCAGTTTGTAACCTCCCAGTCTCTGGGAACGCGTTGCACAGACCTTTCTGCAAGGCCTCCCGGAGATGTCTCATCCTCTGCTCCCTCTTCGACGGCAAGATAAGGTCCGCAACCTTACCCTTGTACCGTGGATCATGGAGAGTGGCCAGCCAGTAATGGTCCCTATCCTTGATCCGAAAAATACGAGGATCCTTCCGCAGGCTTTGCAGGATCAGGGAGGCCATGCAAGGTAGGTTAGCTGAGGCATTCGGTCCGGAGTCTTCTGAGTCACTAAGGACGACATGATCCGCAGCCACCTCCTCCCAGCCACGTACAAGTCCACCGGTTTCTTGGGACTGTAAATCATCCCTAAAAGACTGCTGCTGCTGATGCTGAGTGCCAGGCTCCACCTCCATAATGACACAATCCTCCTCCTCCTCCTCCTCCTCATCCTCTTCCTGTGTTCAGTGCAGCTTTCAGAGAGGACTGAAGGTATAGTGGGGTTGGAGATCCCAGCTGATGAGGAGCAAGGAGAGGTCCGCTTTGTTCTTTGGTGTGGGTCTTTAAGGTACGCTTGCCAACGAGCTGCATGGCAGGTCAACATATGTCTGGTCATGCTTGTGGTGCCCAAGCTGCGGATGTTTTAGCCACGCGAGACACGCTTGAGACATATGTTGCAAATAGCAGCGGTGCGATCTGATGCACTCGTCTCAAAAAAGGCCCACACCAAAGAACTTTTGTAATAACGCGCAGAGGCAGTGCCCTGCACAGGCAGAGCTCTGCGGTGTGATTCAGTTGGTGTGCTGCCCTCAAGCTGGCCCCCAGAGGGCATCCTGCCTCATTGGAGATGTGCCACCTCCTCCTCCTCCTCCTCTCTCTGATCAGGCACCCACGTGGAGTCAGTGATCTCATCATCCCCTCCCTCTTCACCACTGGAGCAAACCTGGCAGTATGCTCCAGCAGGTGGAACATGACTGCCAGATTGCTGTCCTTGAGCATCCCCTCTCTCTGCGCTCATGCTACTGCCTTCCTCTAGCTGGGTATCATCATCAGAGCCTTCAAAAGGCTGGGCATCCTCCTGGAGCATGTACCCAACACTGTGCTCAAACAGTTCGGGGGACTTCTCAGGAGGACATGGTGGGTCTAGGGAAGGGTTGACTGATGACATTGAGACGAGGGAAGAGTACGCGTTGGCAGCTGCTTTGCCAGTACCCTGAGCCTGGGTGAGAGAGGATGAGGAGGATGAGGAGGGCTTGGTCATCCACTCTACCAAGCCTTCGGCATGATGCGGCTCAACATGTCCAGCTGCCGAAAACAAGGACAAGCGTGTCCCATGGCCACGTGCTGATGACTATGCACCACGTCCACGACCAGCACTGTTGTCTCTAGACACAGAGCCTGCTTGCCCTCTTTTCTTGGCTCGTGACTGTCTGCCTCCCCTTGTTGGCCTTCCAGACATTGTAATGGCCTGCAGGGAGATGGGAAAAACAGCAATTGGGTAGTGTATATTGTGCTGGACTCACACAACACACACACACTAACTCCTGCAGATGGCTGGATTAGATGACACCAGGGCAGATACAGGTGCAGGTTGTATACTGTGCTGTGCTGGACTCACACAACACACACACTAACTCCTGCAGATGGCTGGATTAGATGACACCAGGGCAGATACAGGTGCAGGTTGTATACTGTGCTGTGCTGGACTCACACAACACACACTAACTCCTGCAGATGGCTGGATTAGATGACATCAGGGCAGATACAGGTACAGGTTGTATACTGTGCTGTGCTGTGCTGGAGTCACACAACACACACACTAACTCCTGCAGATGGCTGGATTAGATGACAACAGGGCAGATACAGTTGCAGGTTGTATACTGTGCTGTGCTGGACTCACACAAAACACACACACACTAACTCCTGCAGATGGCTGGATTAGATGACACCAGGGCAGATACAGGTGCAGGTTGTATACTGTGCTGTGCTGGACTCACACAACACACACACACTAACTCCTGCAGATGGCTGTATTAGATGACACCAGGGCAGATACAGGTGCAGGTTGTATACTGTGCTGTGCTGGACTCACACAACACACACACACTAACTCCTGCAGATGTCTGGATTAGATGACACCAGGGCAGATACAGGTGCAGGTTGTATACTGTGCTGTGCTGTGCTGGACTCACACAACACACACACTAACTCCTGCAGATGGCTGGATGAGATGACAACAGGGCAGATACAGGTGCAGGTTGTATACTGTGCTGTGCTGGACTCACACAACACACACACACTAACTCCTGCAGATGGCTGGATTAGATGACACCAGGGCAGATACAGGTGCAGGTTGTATACTGTGCTGTGCTGTGCTGGACTCACACAACACACACACTAACTCCTGCAGATGGCTGGATTAATGGAGAACTGCACTAAATGGTAGATACAGGTGCAGGTTTATACTGTGCTGTGCTGGACTCACACAGCACACACACTAACTCCTGCAGATGGCTGGATTTATAGAGAACAGCACTTTCCCCACACGCAAATGCCTGAGAAGAACACACTATCCCTGCCTATTAATCCTCTTTCCCTTTACTTTCCTGACAAGGAAATTAATGATAAGAAGTTCACACTGTCCCTGCCTATCAATCCTCTTTCCCTGAACGCCGGAAGACACTACACAAGGCCGCCGGCGCGGCGGCCTTATATAGTGTGGGGCGTGTACTAAACCCCCTGAGCTATAATTGGCCACAGGCATCCTGCCTGTGGCCAATTATTGCTCTCCTCGCTGCTGGCGCTATGATTGGCCAAGCATGCGGGGTCACAGTGCATGCTTGGCCAATCATCAGGCAGTGCATTGTGGGCCGTTCGCATCACACAAATTTGATGCGAACGGCCCGCAGAGTTCTGGACTCGACGAGCGGACGAACGGCCGATGTTCGATTCGAACATGGGTTTGAATCGAACACCGGGCCCATCCCTACTCCTCTCATCACAGACTATCCCATCACAGGTCCCCTCATCACAGATGAGGCTGCAACACCTTTGCAGCCATTGTGCTACATGCTGGGTGTTTGGTGTGCTCCTGTACCTATTAAGGAGGGGTGGCTCCCTTTCAGTCCACCTGCCCTCATCTAACCATCAGAATGCATGTACCTCCATTGTGAGGACACTCATAGTTAGTGTAGGACCACAGATTCCAGGGGGCCTTGTCGTGGCTCTGTGGCTCACGCATGCCTTTGCAAATGCGTGCAGACAAACCCCTGTTTTTAACACATACTGTTAGACAGGTTAATTGCTTGTCTGCGAGCTGGACGATAAGTAGGCTTGGTTTTTCCTGGGCATTCCCCAGGCTTTGTTGTTACCTGTTTCAGCCCTCCAATGCCGCTTACTGTGATAGCCAGCTATAGATGGGGGCAGTGGACATGTTTTGTTTTCACCTATGGTGCTTGTATTGGTCCAGCAGCGCACCAACACCTTTGCAGCCATTGTGCTACATGCTGGGTGTTTGGTGTGCTCCTGTACCTATTAAGGAGGGGTGGCTCCCCTTCAGTCCACCTGCCCTCATCTAACTATCAGAATGCATGTACCTCCATTGTGAGGACACTCATAGTTAGTGTAGGACCACAGATTCCAGGGGGCCTTGTCGTGGCTCTGTGGCTCACGCATGCGTTTGCAAATGCGTGCAGACAAACCCCTGTTTTTAACGCATACTGTTAGACAGGTTAATTGGTTGTCTGCGAGCAGGTGGGTAAGTAGGCTTGGTTTTTCCTGGGCATTCCCCAGGCTTTGTTGTTACCCCTCATCACAGATCCCCCATCACAGACCCCTCTCCATCACAGATCTCTGCCTACCCCATACCCCCCTCATCACAGTTCCCTCATCACAGTCCTCCCTTGATATTACAGAATGCCCCTTCCATAAGATAGCTGCACTCCCCCCTTCCCTCCCCTACCTCATTCCCACAAGATGTGAAAGGCATGTGATTGATTGCTGGGACCGCCCCGCTGTCTAGTAGCCTATCACCCACTTCTTAACTTGAAAAGTCCCACCCTTTGTCCAAACTAACCATGCTTCCTGTCTTGTATAAATAAGGTGGGGGGGAGGAGTTCAGCAATCTTTATGGAAGAGACAGACCTGCCGCGCCTGCTGGGCCAGGTGGAGGAAAGATGTATCTCTGATCTGGTGAGGCAGTGCGCGCCCCCCTCCCTCCTATGCGGCTCTACATGTCAGAACCCGTCAGGACCAGAACCAAATTTTGCAATCACGGTCTCTATCTCATCAGAAGTGAGAGTTGCCTCCAACAGGGCCACCTGCACCTTCGACAGGGAAGGTAAGGCTTCACAAAAACTCATGCATAGTTTGCACCAGGGATGCAGCCCTAGAGGAGTACACCCCCCTATAGAACTTGACAAACACTCTGGTGACTAGCCTGGGGTCTGTGATATAACAATCTTCCAATGCTCTTAGAGTGATAACTACAGGTGGTTTAAAGTCCAAAAGACTGAGAGAAGCTAGCAATTTGCCAGAGCATTCTCCATGCTCAAAAATGTTTTGCTTACTAATAAACAATTTTTGTCTAGCATGTTCACACGTCAAATGGTCCACTACTCTAGTCTGCAGCTTTAATAAAGACCCCGTGTTTGGAGTAGGGTCATTAACAAATTTCTCCTCCAAGGCAGTCAATTGAGTAGTCGTTTGATGGAACAAAGGAGATCCATTCTGTCAAAAGAAGTTGTGCATGCTTCTTAAAGGCCTCACACATAACACTATATTACCAAAAGTATTGGGACACCTGCCTTTACCTGCACATGAACATGACATCCCAGTCTTAGTCCATAGGATTCAATATTGAGTTGGCTCACCCTTTGCAGCTATAACAGCTTCAACTATTCTTGGAAGGCTGTCCACAAGGTTTAGGAGTGTGTCTATGGGAATGTTTGACCATTATTCCAAAAGCGCATTTGTGAGGTCAGGCACTGATGTGGACAAGAAGGCCTGGCTCGCAGTCTCCGCTCTATATAGTTCCAAAGGTGTTCTGTCAGGTTGAGGTCAGGACTCTGTGCAGGCCAGTCAAGTTCCTCCACCCCAAACTCGCTCATCCGTGTCTTTATGGACCTTGCTTTGTGCACTGGTCCAAATCATTTGGTGGAGGGTGGATTGTGGTGTGGGCTGTTTTTCAAGGATTGGGCTTGGCCCCTTAGTTCCAGTGAAGGTAACTCTTAAGACGCCAGCATACCAAGACATTTTGGACAATTTCATGCTCCCACCTTTGTGGGAACATTTCTAACCTGACTGCGCACTTAATTGAACAAGCTGAAGTTAGAAGCTGATTGTCCACCATGCACAGCTGCACCATATTTTGCACTCTCCAGTTTTAGTAAATCAACCCCGTTGTGTCCTCTACTTTTAATATAAAAATTAACCAATGTTGCCGTTAGATATAAAGCAACTATACGGTATAACAACACTGACCTGCAAATTGAAACCTCAGAGAACAATCCATAACAATCCTAGTTATTTTATTCCTTGAAAGTATGTAATTTTGAAGGAAGCTTAAAGGTTAATTTCACCGAAAAAATTTAATGCACATGGTTTTTAAAGGTAAACAAATGTTCATTTAAAATAGAAGTGTGGGTTTGTTTGTGATATTTAATTCATACTTACCTAACTAGATGTGAATGCAGGAACAACAAAAGGATTTGGAAATAATGGGACTATATAAAAAAAAAAAAAAAATGTAATTACAAAGAGTAGAAAAATATAAAATATAAAACCATCATATGAAATACAGTTTCAGATAAGCATAAAGACAAATTTCTCTACATGTTTCGCCGTATAGTTTGGCTTCTTCAGGAGTTTTTGTCGCGCAAATACTGAAACGGAAAAAGGGGGAATATAGACACATGATATTTAAACACAATTACAATACAGATAAAGAACAAAAATATGCACAGAATTTTTAAATGACTGGAAAAACTATATCATAATACAAAGGCTCATGTATCAACAACAATAAAGAAGAAAATAAAAAAAGGGGAAAAAAGAAACAATGAATATGAAAATGGAAAAAGATAAGGAATATCAAAATTAATTAAATCATTACCTGTAAATTAATGATGGAAAAGCCTAAAAAAAGGGCTTTTGATTAGTAAGCCAACCTCAGGAAGAGCACCTTAGAGCAAGGGGTCATACGGTGTATCATAGAGGGGGGAATATTGGCAAAAAAAACAAAAGGAGGATGCTGGCAGAGAGGCAGAGGGCCATCTTGGGAGGCAAAAAAGAAAATCAATTAAAAGGGAGGCAGGAAAAATTGACAACAGATATATTGGAATATATTAAATATATATTCACAGAGAAATCCACAATCTTATACCTGGAAACAGCTTTATTAAAAATCAGGCATCAAATTGGAGACAAAGATGTCTCCAAATTTCTATGTGCAGTGTCCACTCTAAAAAGAAAAGACACATGGTGGAAAAAACTTTCAAAAGGATATTAGAATCTGCAAAAACAGGAAAAACCCCATAAATCAGAGTCAAAAGGTCAATACCTGGTCAATTGAGATGAAAAATGAGATGCGTCCGCAATAATGTAAAGAGGTGAATGCAGCATGAGTCGGTTGCTGTATCTGTCCCCCTTCAGCTCTAAGCCCTGGTTCACACTGGTGCGATTTGACATGTCACCGTCCTAGTCGGTGTGACGCCGCATCTGCGGCGCTGCACCGATTTCAAAAAGTTGTTTCTGTACTACTTTTTGCGATTTCGGCAGCGATTTACATTGACATCTGTGTCAGATGTCTTTGTAATCGCGGCTGAAATCGTGACTGCCAGCGAGAGTGAAATCGTGCGAGTTCAGCTGAACTCGCACGGCTTCACTCCCGCAGCCCCAGCGTGAACCTGGGCTAACACCCAGAACCAAGCGATCAAACACTGCCGATTGCTCAGTTCTCAGGGCTCCCTGAGCAGAGAGCTGGTGAATGTCAGTCAGCAGCTCTCTGCTTTGCCCCCACCCACGCTCACTGGAGTGCTGGGCTGTAGAGGGGGCGGCTGGTTCAGGCCATATGGTTCCAATTCTTCCCGAGCCTGAACCGGCTCTGTGACGTCAGTCAACCACAGGCTTCAGCCCGCTGTCTGCTAAAATGGGTCAAAGGACTGCAGATAGTTTTGCATGGATATGACCTGTTTTCAGCAGACAGCCGGCTGAATGGCACAGAGGTGGTCCAGATAAACTTTGGCTGTACTTCTCTTTTAAAAATGTATTTACACAGGAGACTGAAAAGTATTTCACCTGCAATCAGTTGATTAGGAGTGTGATGTTAGGCTCATGCAGACACGTAGTAAAGCTCTCAGCCCAAATTCTCTGTATGGACATTCAGTTACTGAGCTTCAGAAAATGTCAATGGATTATGAGTGCGCTGATCAACCCACTTGTAGTCCATTGAGAGCTATAGGTTGGTCTGCTTCAGTGGCACAGATCTCTGGTGATAACAGATGTGGCTGTGTAGGTGGAGCCCTCTACAGTCACACTGATTTTAAATGTGACAGCATGACAGCGGGGAAGAAAACGTGCATAGAAACATGTTACTTACGTAACAGGATGTAACATGTAACATGTTGTAACATGTAACATGTTGCTAAAGGTGGAGATCGCCTTTAACCAAATATACACTTGCATAGCTGTTCTATTGTTGCTTGTGAGAGTTTTTTGCTTATATATTTGTAGCACTACCCCCAGTTAAGAGAGCTGCTGGTTTTGTTTTGGGCCTGTACCCTAGTTATCAACCCCAAGAATTTGGCTCAAACCCTCCCCTGGCACAACTGGTCTATACCGTAATTGTGAACCCACTGATGGCTGGGAACGCAATATTACCACACAATAGTATAATGGCACATAGAATTGTTACCTGGTATAACCACTCATCCAGCAGGGTAACAGAGAACTCCACACAGTATTCTGCTTAACCAAAGATCACGTTTACTCAATGATAAAAGATAGCAGAGTTAAAACAGAGATGCAGTTGACTTATACAGGGCCCTGCAAGGTCAATGATATATATTTATATATATGGCAACAATACAACACAGTTGAAATGCACACTTCCTATATAAGTAAAAGACCTATGCTCGCGAGCTCCCCCTGATGGGCAATATTGTGCCAGTGTCCCGTCACTAACAGTTCTAGTCAGGCCTGAATAAGTTCAGCGTACAATCCCCTTTTGTAGTAGGAGTCTTTGCTAGCAAACGTTGGTGCACATAACATTTGTAATCCACAGGGTTATTATAAGAAAGCAGCTAAACTTCCACAATGTTCAGGAAGGTGAAACTCTCAGGCGGTGCAAGCGCCAACTTTTAAACCACGCAGCCACCGCGAGATGCTCTATGTCCTGGAGTGTGGCGCACTACTATAATAATGGTGAGCCTTCAGCAGTCACAGGCCTACACAAACAGTCAATTAATTCTGGGCAGTTGCCCTCTCACCAAAGTAGGCCTTGTCCCTTATAACACGTCCCGCTGTCGGTGCCTCGATCACCGGCCTCTCCGCAACTCACAGTCTCCTGTTCCTCTCACAGCCACACTGGATGTCAGTGGGTGGACGACTCCGGTCTCTGGGAAATGGGAGCTGGTCACACGGAAAAGGATCCCTCCTTAGGCTGAGTGATCCTCCGCAATAGCCACAGGCCCAGGCTTTGGGCCTAGATGCTCCGCAGCAGGCCTCACACAGACTTCCTGCTTGCTAGAAGGTGAAGTCCAGAGAGAGCAAGCATAGCTCCTCCCTTGCTTTAAGTAACCTCCGCCAGAAAGCTGTACGGGGATGCAATGCACTTTGGGAGTACAGCTGCACTGTGGGTACCATAGTCTATTTAATACCCATAGCAATGGAGTCCCTTTCTCCCTGTACCATAAGTTCCACAATGCATTGTTCCATATGGTTAAACAACGGTTGCTGCAATATCTTAAAGAGACTCCGGAGGGAGCTGGCATTATTTCTCAAATAACAATAGTCTTTAACTGCAAAGAGCTACACTCTCCCCCCACTTAAAGTCTTTGGTCCCCAAAGATACCAACAGTTCTGTAAAGAAACTTAGTTAGCATATACAGATGTAATGCAGTTCACAGTCACAAAAGAACCAGGCAGAGGAGCCTCCCACCAAGCTTCAGAAAGGAGGTTGTCCTGCCTACAGGCCACCTTTACTGGAATGGCCTGACCAGCTGTGCCAGGGGGTGAGCTAGGGTTGCCCTCCACCAAATTTATAGTGGAAGGACCAGGCATATCTACTGTCCTTCTGGCAGTGAAAACAGCTTCTTCAGAGCATTCACCCATTTTATTGTAAGTCAGTCTCTATGGAGGGTGAATGACTCTTCTCTCTCTCTACTCCCGAGGTGTTGACATATCAAGGGCAATAGATTCTGTGTCATGGAGATCCTGCCAGAAACAGGCGCCCCGGACTTCCTGGTCTCCGTTTGAGCGTGCATCCAGCGGGTGGCACCAGAGAGACTATTTAAACCTGCCAATTACAGACAGTCCCTGCTGTCTGCTCTACAGCGTTGTGTGCTTAACCCTGATCTGAGACCATACCCGTGCTAAAGACCTGGCTTACCTTGACCAACCTGTTATCTGCCTGCACCCGATCCCGGCTTGTTGTGACTACCCTTTTGCCTGCACCCAGTACTTCTGCTGCCCGCCTGATATCTGACCCGGCCTGTTTACTACCCTGTTCCTGGTTCCGATCCAGTTTGCTTAACTGATCCAGTCTGCTGAGCTGTCTCAGATCCAGCCTGCTAAGCTGAACCTGCCTGCTAGCTGATCCTGTCTGCTGTGCTTCTTCCGATCCAGTCTGCGAGACCGATCCAGTCTGCCGTGCTGCTTCCGATCCAGTCTGCGAGACCGATCCAGCCTGCTAAGCTGAACCTGCCTGCTAGCTGATCCTGTCTACTGTGCTACTTCCGATCCGGCCTGCTAGCTGTTCCAGTTCCGGTATTCTGCAAGGAAGCTTCCGGGTGTCTGAATCACCACCTCACCACAGTTGATCCTGCCAGGCACCCGTGCCACTCCTAACTCCTGTGCCAACTGTCACCTTACCAGGGGGCCGGGAGTGGGGGCCGTAAGGGAGGCCGTCCTCTGCAATTCGGGCTCACTACCATCAGGTACATGACATTCTGCTGATTCTTCAGTTGTTTTCCCTTCTTGTTCAGGCATGCTGGGCTCCATTGCTTCAGAAGCGTCTAGTTCATTTTCAGGAAGCAATGAAGTCTCATCAGGGTCTTCTATTGGCAAAGAATCCGGATCATCTTCCAAGTCCTCAGTGAGCATGCTGTGCGGCACAAGCTCAGGAGTCTCTGGGCGAAGAACTTCACTGTCAGCTACTTCAAATGGTGACAGGGGAGTGGTCATGGGTTCTGGCACTTGAGATGACCACAACCAATCAAGTTCCATCTCTTCATTCTCGGAATCCCTCTCTGCCAAATCTTCATTTTCCACATCTGGATGTGTTGACTGAGACCTGGTAATTGGTCTGGACCCTTGAGAAGTTGAAGGAAGCTCTTGTGAATCGGAATTTGGGGGTAGGCGAACTGCTTCGGAAAGGGGCAACAGATGGTTCCTATGCCAAGTCTTTAATGGGCCTACACTCCCCTCTGGCCTGACTTGATATACTGGAAGGCCTGGCAGCTGCTTGCAGATAATGTACGGCTGGGATCTCCATCTGTCAGCTAACTTGTGTTTTCCAGGGATACCCAGATTCCTCAATAGTACCCTATCCCCTGGTTGCAAGTTCTGTATCCTGACTTTTAGGTTGAAGTTTCTTTTGTTCCTCAATCCCCTTTGGTCAAATGTAGCTTGCGCCTTTTCATAGGCCATTTGCAAACTTTTCCGCAGCCGATCCACATACCACTTGTGGGAGGTTGCTGAAGCGACATCCAATGATGTGCCAAAGGCCAGGTCCACTGGTAGCCGAGCCTCGCGCCTAAACATCAATCTATACAGGAAGTATCCAGTGACATAACTGTTGGTGCTGTTGTAGGCATGTACAATGGCAGCCACATGCTTGCTCCAGAGTTGTTTTTTTCTTAGCTCAAAGTCCCCAGCATATCTAAGAGTGTCCGGTTAAACCGTTCAGGCTGAGCATCCCCTTGTGGATGGTACAGGGTTGTTCTAGTCTTTTTAATGCCTAACAGGTGTAACAACTTTTTTATCAATCTGCTTTCAAAGTCTCTCCCTTGATCAGAATGAAGACGTTGGGGCAGGCCATAGTGCACGAAAAACTTCTCTACAAGCACTTTTGCTACTGTCAAGGCATTCTGATTCTTGGTTGGGAATGCTTGAGCATATCTAGTGAAGTGGTCTGTTACCACTAACACATTCCCCTGTCCACTCAGATCAGGCTCTAGGCAGAGGAAATCAATGCACACCAGTTCCATGGGCCCCTGACTTTGTAGATGGCCCATTGGGGCGGCTTGATGGGGCAGGGTCTTCCTCTGGATGCAGCGAGCACAATAATGACAGTACCCTTCTACTTCAGCCCGCATACAGGACCAATAGAACCTGTCTCTCACAAGATGAAAAGTTCTTTCAGATCCCAGATGCCCATGATCGTCATGGAGAGCAGTTAGGACCGGCTTCCGATGTTTACTAGGCAGGAAGAGTTGCCATTTTTCTTCCAGATCATCAGAGGGGCCCCTTCGGTAGACCACCCCTTGATGTATCTGCAGTCGGTCCCATTCTCTATGTAACAGTCGGGCTTCTTTAGTAGAGTCAGTTAAAAGCATCTCAGGGCACTGGTTCTCCAGGGCCTTCAATACCAGCTTTCCCAGGGGGTCTTCCAATTGATCCCTTCTTAAGTCTTTCTTGGACAGCTTAGGCAACCCCTCCTCTCTGACTTGAGTCACATTACAATAGCATCCAGGTTCTCCGACAGCCGAAACTCCAATCTCTTCGGCCCTTGATCCTCCTCTGGCCTGAAGTTCCGCTCCCTGGTATAGGGCTCTTACTCCTTCTGGGGTCAACTGAGTCCACTCTTCAGTAGGGTCACTGGGGGCATGGTACCTTCTCGAGAGGGCATCTGCATCCCTATTTCCAACCCCAGGTCTGTACTTTAAGCTGAATGTGAAGCCCGAAAGGGCAGCCAACCATCTGTGCCCTGTTGAATCCAGTTTAGCGGTGGTCAGAAGATAAGTGAGTGGATTATTATCCATCTTGACCACAAATTCAGCCCCGTACAAGTAGTCTTTCAGTTTGTCCACTACTGCCCACTTTAGAGCCAGGAACTCCAGATTGTGTGTGGGGTAATTCTTCTCAGCAGGGGCCAAACTTTGGCTCACATATGCAACAGGCCGCAAGTGACCATCGTGCTCTTGGTATAGCACCCCGCCTAGTCCATCTCTGCTGGCATCAACATGCAACTCATAGGGTTTAGTGGTATCTGAGTAGGCTAAGACTGGGGCAGTGGTTAAGCTTTTCTTCAACTGGACGAAAGCCTCTTCACACTGGGTGGTCCACTGGTCCTGGATAGACTCTTTGGGTTTTCTGGGCCCTGTGTTGAGTTTCATTGAGTTGACCGGTTCTTGGGCATCATCTTCCCCTTCACTCTTCAATAGTTCATTGAGGGGCTGGGCAATCCTGGCAAACCCCTCTACAAATCTTCTATAATAGGAGCATAATCCCGGAAATGACCTAAGCTCAGTCACGTTGGTGGGCCTTGGCCAAAAGGTGACAGCATCCAGCTTCTCAGGGTCTGTAGCTCCCTCTTGATCAGACACGATATGACCCAGATAATGGACCGAAGACTGGTAGAATTGGCACTTCTCTAAAGAAAGCTTCAGGCCTTCTTCATGGAGCCTCTTCAAGACTTCTTGTTCTTCGAGGGTTTTACCGAACACAATAATGTTGTCTAGGTACAACATTACTTCAATGAGGTTCATGTCTCCCACCGTTTTCTCCATCAATCTTTGAAAATTGGCTGGGGCCCCCGACAAGCCCTGGGGCATGCGGTTGAACTCAAAGAAGCCCACTGGGGTGATGAAAGCTGTTTTCTCTTGGTCTTGCGCGTGCATGGGAATTTGATAATACCCACTCTTCAAGTCCATCACACTGAACCACTTGGCCCCCGACAAACTCTGTAAAGCATCTTCTATTCAGGGGGTGGTGTACTGATCAGGTATAGTCCTTCATTTCAGTGTTCGGTTGTCGATACACAACCTCAAGGACCTATTCTTCTTCCAGATCACCACTATTGGGGAGGCGTAGGGGCTTCGGGACTCTCGAATGATGCCCGTCCTTTTCAGTTCTGCTAGTTGCTCACGCAGATCTTCTAGGTCAGCCAGAGGAACCCGTTGGACTCTTTCCCTAAACGGCTTATCTTCCTGTAGGCAAATCTTGTGGGTGGCACTTTTCACACATCCCACTAAAAACTCATTCTTGGAAAAGATCTCCTGCCATTGAGCAAGTTGGGCCTAGGCCCTCTCTTTCCATACTGGTGGGAGGGTCGTGTCTTCGGAGCAGAGCTTTTCCACAGTGACTTCACTCATTTTCCCCCCTCTCCAAGTCAGATGGGGCAACTGGGATGGCTGGGTTTACTTGGCCCAATAGCATTCTGGCTGGTACCCTTACCGGTGTGGTAGTAGTATTCCTAATCAGGGATGAGCCGAACACCCCCCTGTTCAGTTCGCACCAGAACCTGCGAACAGACAAAATGTTCGTGTGAAATTTAGAACCCTATTAAATACAAGAAAAAGAAAACCAACGATTGCAGGATTGTAAATGTTGACAGTCACCACATCCCTAATTATATGAAAAACTGGAAGAACCCCCTTGGGAGGTGGGACTTTGAAAGTGACTGACAACACACAGAGGTATATCAAAAAATATATATGAATTTAATCAACGAGTATCAAGATATAATTACAAAGACAGTTTCTTATTAAAATACATGAATTAAATACAGATTCACAAAAAACTGTTTGTATTCAAAAAAGAAAAAAAGAACATAACGTTTTATAGTCCGACCCGACAGCTGTTTCGGTTACCCTTCTTCGGGGGATTTGTAGACATTAAAATCGGGAGTTGTCTATAAAAAGACAGATTCCATTAAATACATAATGCTATTGTGTATATATATGCATAAAATTGTTTATACAAATAGACAAAACGTCACACATATATATGAAAATAAGTAAAGAATAATTTTTTGCTTACAAATATTTCCAAAAGTAGTTCGATATTCCATGCGAAAATAGGGCACGTGTGTCGCTGTGTATATGGAGCGAGAAAGAAAAAACGCACCACAGAAAAAGGCTGGAGCAGGGTCCAAAAATAAACTTTCATACGAGGGTCCCCAAACGGTGACAGACGATGGAGCTAGAAAGGACTCTAAATAAAGAGTCTAGGTTTCTGCAAAACATATATAGACAGCCCTTAGTATTAATTAATATCCTCATTTATTGGAGCTTAAGCCAAGTAAAAGATGTAACAAATTATCCTCAAAGACCTACCAGTAAACCTTCATTTAGAGTGGACAAGAAGAAAAACAGCAACTCCTATCAATTCAAGAAAGAATCTCTCTCATATCTGAGAGATTGCATAAATTATGCATTCCTCTGGCAGTAGAGTGAATTGTATGAAGTGTGGCTATCTTCTAATTGTTGAGGGAAATACTGTAAAAAGAAAGAGAAAAAAAAGGAGGGTAAAGGTGCAAATAAGCACCATTAGCAACCACTTAAATAAGAGGATAGTGATGTCCTAAATACCTGAAAGAGTCTAACCATATGAATGAGAGTATATACCTGTATAGCTCCTCCAGACTGTAAACTGGTACCGTGTCCTGTGCCCGTGCAAATCTCCGTTTGATGAGATGGGCTTTAAATGGCGTCTTAATAAGCCGCCACAGCTGTGTGAGCGGATGGCGCAGGAAGCCGGCGTGTGGTGACGTCAATACGCATGGCGTCGCTTGAGTGTAAAACACTCTAAAGCGAAACCAAAAGAGCCGCGAGCGGAAGTGTATGTCCACATAGAAACGCCGACACCGGAAACACCTAACACGGTCAACGTCCAGAGACTGCAACAGGACGCAGATGGTGTATTCCATCTATAGAGCCTCAGATCTAAAACTGTCATAATCAAATAAAACAAAAAGAATAGGTGGGAAAAGTAATCCCTTAAAACAGGCACAGGATCATGTCACCTAAAGAGGGACCCCCCGCACATTAAATGCCAAGCGCGGTCTCAATACGACAGCAATCGGCAGGTAATTAGCGCCGACGCATGTGTGCAAAAAAGAAATTATTTTGCATCAAAAAAGGGGATAAAAAATTGTAACAAGATGCCAAAATGAATTGGTCATCCAGACAATTAACCCCCTACGTGCGTCGTGCAGAAAGCAATGGACCCCGCAGGCCCAACACAAAAGACACACATCAACCTATAACGCATGGAATAACGAAAAAATACCATATAACATATATCATACTAAACATACTCAAAACTTTGATGTATAGCAATAATCATAATAATGATGAATATATACTCTCTTCTATTCTTCCCAACCACCAGAGGAGAAACCCTCCAAAAAGGGGCGATAACTAATATGTTCATTTAACCCGGGTGGCAGGGTAGCATTCAGAGTAAAAATCCATTTTGTTTCTCTCTGCAAGAGAGTTCTATTCCAGTCTCCTCCTCTATTATTTGGATGGATCCTATCCAAGATTAAAAATTTTATTCTTGGAATTTTACTGTTATGAATATCTCTAATGTGCCGTCCTAGGGGGAGATCTGGGTCACATTTTTTCATACAGGTGATGTGTCTAGCCGCTCTTTTAAAGAATGGCTGTTTGGTTTTGCCAATGTAGAAAGAACCACATTGGCATGAGAGCAAATATACAACTCCTTCCGTTTTGCAGTTGGCAAAGTGAATTGCCTTGAAGACTTTTCCATTGGGTAGTGTTGCTTTGTTGTCAATATTCATATACTGACATAAATTGCAGCCGCCACATCGATATGTACCTGGTCGCCTACAAGGATCAACACGGAATTCACCTGTGTACTCACTCTGTATTAAATTGTCCCTTATTGAATTTGCTCTACGGTAGGTGATTAGAGGTTTAGCTGGCACAAATGGAGCCAATGATGGATCAATTTTTAAAAGATGCCAATATTTGGAAATGATCCTCCTAATCTGATCACTCTGTTTGTTAAATTTGGTAATGATACGTACATCACTTGGATAAGATTTATCGAGCCTATTGATCGGTTCTTATTAAATACAATGGACTCCAACGTTCGAAATCTAAAGTGTTAATTATAAAGGCTAATATGCAAGTTATTGTCCTAAACAGTGTTTGGGGACCCGGGTCCTGCCCCAGGGGACATGTATCAATGCAAAAAAAAGTTTTAAAAACTGCCGTTTTTTTGGGAGCAGTGATTTTAATAATGCTTAAAATGAAAAAATAAAAGTGAAATATTCCTTTAAATTTTGTACCTGGGGGGTGTGTATGATATGCATGTGAAGTGGCGCATGTTTCCCGTGCTTAGAACTGTCCCTGCAAAAAATGTCATTTTTGAAAGAAAAAAAGTCATTTAAAACTGACTCGCGGCTATTAATGAATTGTCGGCTCCCGGCAATACATACAAAAGTCATTGATAAAAAATAAAAAAAGCGTGGGGGTTCCCCAGAATTCTATTACCAGGCCCTTCAGGTCTGGAATGGATATTAAGGGGAACCCCGCCGCAAATTTTAAAAAAAATTGACGTGGGGTTCCCCCAAATATCCATTCCAGGCCCTTCAGATCTGGCATGGATTTTAAGGGGAACTCCACCCCAAATTAAAAAAAAATGGCGTGGAGTCCCCCTAAAAATCCATACCAGACCCCTTATCCGAGCACGCAACCTGGCCGGCCGCAGGGGAAAAGGGGGGGATGAGAGAGCGGCCCCCCCTCCCTCCTGAACCGTACCAGGCCACATGCCCTCAACATGGGGAGGATGTCCACATGTTGATGGGGACAAGGGCCTCATCCCCACAACCCTTGCCCGGTGGTTGTGGGGGTCTGCGGGCGGGGGGCTTATCGGAATCTGGAAGACCCCTTTAACAAAGGGGACCCCCAGATCCCGCCCCCCCTATGTGAATTGGTAAGGGGTACATTGTACCCCTACCATTTCACGAAGAAAGGGTAAAAAAATGTTTAAAAAAAACACACAAACACCTTGAAAAAGTCCTTTATTTAAAAAAAACATTCCAGAGGTGAAATCCAGTGTCCCGCGGCGATCCCGATGTCCAGCGCTGTCCTTCATTGGTTGTGCCTGAGCGGACCTGATGGGGAACTCCCTCTCAGTGTTTTAAATGTATAGACCCGCCCCTTCTAAAGTTCCCCATCAGGTCCGCTCAGCGGACCAGATGCGGAACATGAGAAGGGGCGGGTCTATACATGTATTACCAAAGTGAGAGCAGTTCCCCATCAGGTCCGCCCCCTCGGTATGTCGGACCCGCCTACGTCACTGGCTTGAGCGGGGAACTTCCTTCACTATGTAAATTTAAATTACACAGTGAAGGAAGTTCCCCGCTCAGGCCAATGACGTAGGCGGGTCCGACATACCGAGGGGGCGGACCTGATGGGGAACTGCTCTCACTTTGGTAATACATGTATAGACCCGCCCCTTCTCATGTTCCGCATCTGGTCCGCTGAGCGGACCTGATGGGGAACTTTAGAAGGGGCGGGTCTATACATTTAAAATACTGAGAGGGAGTTCCCCATCAGGTCCGCTCAGGCACAACCAATGAAGGACAGCGCTGGACATCGGGATCGCCGCGGGACACTGGATTTCACCGCTGGAATGTTTTTTTTTTTTTTTTAAATAAAGGACTTTTTCAAGGTGTTTGTGTGTTTTTTTTAAAAAAAATGTACGCTTTCTTCGTGAAATGGTAGGGGTACAATGTAACCCTTACCAATTCACATGGGGGGGGGCCGGGATCTGGGGGTCCCCTTTGTTAAAGGGGTCTTCCAGATTCCGATAAGCCCCCGCCCGCAGACCCCCACAACCACCGGGCAAGGGTTGTGGGGATGAGGCCCTTATCCCCATCAACATGGGGACATCCTCCCCATGTTGAGGGCATGTGGCCTGGTACGGTTCAGGAGGGAGGGGGGGCCGCTCTCTCGTCCCCCCCTTTTCCCCTGTGGCCGGCCAGGTTGCGTGCTCGGATAAGGGGTCTGGTATGGATTTTTAGGGGGACTCCACACCATTTTTTTTTTAATTTGGGGTGGAGTTCCCCTTAAAATCCATTCCAGACCTGAAGGGCCTGGTAATTGAATTCTGGGGAACCCCCACGCTTTTTTTTTTTTTTATCAATGACTTTTGTATGTATTGCCGGGAGCCGACAATTCATTAATAGCCGCGAGTCAGTTTTAAATGACTTTTTTTCTTTCAAAAATGACATTTTTTACAGGGACAGTTCTAAGCACGGGAAACATGCGCCACTTCACATGCATATCATACACACCCCCCAGGTACGAAATTTAAAGGAATATTTCACTTTTATTTTTTCATTTTAAGCATTATTAAAATCACTGCTCCCGAAAAAACGGCTGTTTTTTAAAACGTCTTTTTGCATTGATACATGTCCCCTGGGGCAGGACCCGGGTCCCCAAACACTTTTTAGGACAATAACTTGCATATAAGCCTTTATAATTAGCACTTTAGATTTCTCCCATAGATTTTTCGAATTTGCCGCGAACACCCCAATTTGTTCGCTGTTCGGCGAACGGGCGAACAGGCAATGTTCGTGTCGAACATGAGTTCGACTCGAACTCGAAGCTCATCCCTATTCCTAATGCTCACTGAGATCTTCCCGTGGCTTCTCTTAAGGGCCTTCAATGGGACAACTTTGGGAATGACTTCTAGTCCCCTTTGATTTTCATGTGGATCTGGTTCAAGAATAACAAAGGGGCCGGGTTGTTCCCAGGTAAGCTTTATAGCGGCTCTCAAACAAGTCACCTCTCCTGGTTGTAGAACTTTCTCCGTCCTATCCAGCTTCCAGATCTTCCCAACCCCCTCTGTCGGGGCGTTCTGCTCCAACACCAAGCGCTGGTAAGCCCGCTGTAGCATGGGGTGTACTCTTGGGGTGGGAGTATCCTGTTCTTGGGCCACCGGTGTCAACAGCCTCCTGACCAGGTCAGTGTTGGTTCCTATGATGAGGGAACTCTTGCTGGCTCCTGGCGGTCGGGACAGACTACAGCCAGAGTGTCGAAGGTTTCGGCTTCTCCTGCCACAAGGGGTCAAGGGTCAACTTGATTGGAAGGTATCCATCATAAGGGAAACTCTGTGTCCCAATGCCCCATATCTCCAGGTCCTCAAGCTTTTGTAATGGTAGATCTCTGAGGTGCTTGTTGTAGAAGTCTCTATATAGAAGCGTCACTTGGGCTCCAGTATCAAGGAGGGCCTTTGTATAGATTCCTTCTACCTGGATAGAGACAACTGGGGAGGGCCTCACTAGTTTGACAGGGAGTTTCCTTGAAGAAGCCTTCTTACTTGACTCCGTAACCTGTACTTTTTTCCTCTTTATTTCCTCTGGAGCCTTTTCCTGGATCTCAACCCAGGTTGGGCCTGGTATGCACTGATCTCCCGCCATTGAGCATTTTTTTGACATGAAGTGGGAGGTATTATATTGCTCAGAGGCGACAACAGGGGTGTTTGGTAAAGAACTATTTTTCCTCTGTTGCCTTCCTGTTCTATTGATCTTTCTGGAGTTGGCACCCGGTTGACTCCTTCACCGGGGCCCTATGAAGTTTTCCACCGGCTTGCGGTAAGGTGCTGCAGCTTTCGTCAAGCTGGGGCACACTCGACTATAGTGTCCAGTCCCTCCACAATTAAAGCAAACTTCCTCATCCTTTGGGCGTTGAGGAGGGGAGGTGGGTGCATTCTGGGTCACTTCTTGCTGTGATTCCTCCTTCCTTACTTGCTCCTGAAGCTTTTGTCATCAAGGAAGTCAGCATCTCCATCATCTGTGTCATCTGAGACTTTAGGATAGCTACTTCAGAGTCCCTTTCCATAGTCATTGCAGATCTGACCCCGGCTGAAGGGGGAGAGCTGGGTTGAATGGTTGCTTGTTGGTCGTTCAGCAGTGCCTCTTCATCTCTCACCACTCTGATGAGGTCAGGGTAACTTAATGACATGACACCCACCAAAGTTTTCAAGTGAAGCCAGACTGGATCAGAACGTAAGGCCCCTCTTAGAATTTGCTGCATCCTAGCTTGGTCTATAGCAGATGGTGCCATTCCCTTCTTCAAGACTATTTGGAATAACATTTTGTTCAGTCTTCTGATATACTCAGAAAGGCGCTCTCCTGGTTATTGGAGAGTGTGCTTAAACTGATAGATGAGGTCAACAGCTTTTTCCAACTACCCGAACTCTTCCTGTTGCATGACCAAATAGTCGTAGGCTGTACAATCGGCGTTACTGAACCTTAAGTTCCTGACAGCTTCTGCAGCGGCTCCTCTCAAGCTCTCATTTATGCGCTGCTTCTTTTGGGTCTCTGGCAATTCCCACCCTTCTAAGGCTTGCATGGCTTGCTCTATCCAGGTGTCAAATTCTTCCTCCTTAGCAGGCACAGGATGTCTTCCTGAGAAAATCCTCAGTTTCCTGTATCCAGCTTCCACACATACTGTGTTGCTCTTCTGACACTTTGACACAAAGTCTCTCAAAGCGTTAAGGAGCTCTGGTCCAATCGTGGTCAGGGGTGCAGGGGAGGTTGTAGCTCCTCCTTCCTGACTCTCTCCTCCATCTGGGGCTTCCTGACCAGTACCAGGAGACTCTTCACTTAGGGCTTTTGGGTGTACTATATAAAGCTTGGTCTTGCCCCCCACGTGCACACTCTTTCCTATGAAGATCTCTGGTATTCCCTCTCTCCACCCCAACAGCGCATGGGTGCTAGAAGTTCCCTGGTCTGGCCTGAGAGCAAGTACCCATGCTTTCCTATTTGGAGATAGTGTCTTTATAATCTCGACAACTTCTTCCCTGTCACAGTTCTTACCAGGGAGTTCAACTGCCATGCTCACGTCCGAGCGGCTGCCTACCGATTCGCACCACTGGTCCACAATAAAAGGGTCCATGTTGGTACCAATGGGTTGGGGCTTGATTGTAGAGCACAGTTATCCCGGACGAGCCCCCACGTGTAGCACTACCCCCAGTTAAGAGAGCTGCTGGTTTTGTTTTGGGCTTGTACCCTAGTTATCAACCCCAAGAATTTGTCTCGAACCCTCCCCTGGCACAACTGGTCTATACCGTAATTGGGAATCCACTGATGGCTGGGAACGCAATAATACCAAACAATAGTATAATGGCACATAGAATTGTTACCTGGTATAACCACTCGTCCAGCAGGTTAACAGAGAACTCCACACAGTATTCTGCTTAACCAAAGATCATGTTTACTCAATGATAAAAGATAGCAGAGTTAAAACAGAGATGCAGTTGACTTATGTAGGGCCCTGCAAGGTCAATGATATATATTTATATATATGGCAACAATACAACACAGTTGAAATGCACACTTCCTATATAAGTAAAAGACCTATGCTCGCGAGCTCCCCCTGATGGGCAATATTGTGCCAGTGTCCCGTCAATAACAGTTCTAGTCAGGCCTGACTAAGTTCAGTGTACAATCCCTTTAGTAGTAGGAGTCTTCGCTAGCAAACGTTGGTGCACATAACATTTGTAATCCACAGGGTTATTATAAGAAAGCAGCTAAACTTCCAAAATATTCAGGAAGGGGAAACTCTCCGGCGGTACAAACGCCAACTTTTAAAATACGCGGCCACCGCGAGATGCTCTATGTCCTGGCGTGTGGCGCACTACTATAATAATGGTGAGCCTTCAGCAGTCACAGGCCTACACAAACAGTCAATGAATTCCGGGCAGGTGCCCTCTCACCAAAGTAGGCCTTGTCCCGATAACACGTCCCGCTGTCGGTGCCTCGATCACCGGCCTCTCCGCAACTCACAGTCTCCGGTTCCTCTCACAACCGCACTGGATGTCAGTGGGTGGATGACTCCGGTCTCTGGGAAACGGGAGCTGGTCACACGGAAAAGGATCCCTCCTTAGGCTGAGTGATCCTCCGCAATAGCCACAGGCCCAGGTTTTGGGCCTAGACGCTCTGCAGCAGGCCTCACACAGACTTCCTGCTTGCTAGAAGGCGAAGTCCAGAGAGAGCGAGCGTAGCTCCTCCCTTGCTTTAAGTAACATCCCCCAGAAAGCTGTGCGGGGATGCAATGCACTTTGGGAGTACAGCTGCACTGTGGGTACCCATACCTCCCAACACGCACGCGACAAGTTCTTCCCGCAGTCCAGCGAGAGTTTACATTTTCCCGCACAGGTCGAATAGGAGGAAGAGGAGCCAGCACAGGAGGGAGGTAAGACGACCCCCCCGCCCCCTGCTCAACAACTGTGATGAGCATAAAAAAATAACCCCCGCCCCGCGGCAGCACCCCCCCGCTCAACAATCAATCACAGGTGTTGAGCGGAACAAAAATTATACTGCATGATGTCCCGCCCTGGAACTTTTAAAAGTTGGGAGGTATGGGTACCATAGTCTATTTAATACCCATAGCAATGGAGTCCCTTTCTCCCTGTACCATAAGTTCCACAATGCATTGTTCCATATGGTTAAACAACGGTTGCTGCAATATCTTAAAGAAACTCCAGAGCGAGCTGGGATTATTTCTCAAATAACAATAGTTAACACTTTAACACTGCAAAGTGACACCCCGCTACATATTATTATAGCAGCTTTGCTTGTCTGGCACATTACACACTATAGAAATATGTTTGTTATACAGTTCAGGGCCATATAGTAGTTGTTCTCAACCAAACTGTGACACACATTATAAAACATTTTCTGGCATATCATAGTAAAAGTAAATAAAGTAATACCTCCTTTTGATAATATTTGAAGAATGCACTTCCTTAATGGAAAATGCATATTAAGAGTTGGGAACTATGCACTACATATTTCATTGAATGCACACTACGAGTTGTTATTGTATAATGTTTTATTATTGTATTGCATTTGCCGTAAACTACAGTGCTTTTGATATGACTTTTTTTTCCGTTCTTACTAATTTAGATTTTTGTAATTGCATTACAGCAGATCTGAGCTCAAAAGATGAAGGTTACAATGTTATAGGGAACATTTAGTAATGTTATGTGTGCCTAAGTGTAGCGGCCTCACCCCTCTCTCCCTTTCTCATACTCGGCTTGTCTTTCTTCGTGTAGGGGTTTTAGTGCTGGGGAGAGGGATGAGATACACCACGGCCCATGTCCTCCATAGCTGAAAGGTGAAGGCCAGAAAGATTGGGCCTTGTGTAGGTGTCCTAGAGTCAAGTCCAGTACTTCGTCCCTGACTCCTTTGCTCCTAGTAACCAGAGTTCCACACAGTGAATAAGTCCAACTCAGTTTTATTCTTCTTGGCGTACAAACATACAGTTTCTTTACTGAGTAATAATGGAGATAGATCGAGGCACAATCCTTTCCCTTCTGTTGCTAACCACTGTGGTATCACCAGTGGTAAATAGTCACTGCCACTGACTATGTGAGGTAGAACGTGAATTACCTTCGCTAGCACGGCCCCTGTCAGGGGAAGGAAATCCGTCCAAGGGAGAAACCGGAGGCCTCTCTGTCACCAGCGATGCTGCGTCGGACTCTCCAGAGAAGTTCCGCACACCAGTCCGCTCCGGCTAGGTCAAGGGCACCTAGGCCTGGAACACTGGAACGCCAGCACCCAAGCTGAAGGTGCCTGGGCGCGGCTGAGTCCTCCGACTCCCACTCCGGACTCCGAACTCTGAACCCCGTGGTAAGGGCGTCCGCCCCTTTTATCCCCTCTCCCTTTGCGTCACAGCGGGTTCCCCGCCCCGCTGTACCAGCTCCAGGGAAGGACAAAAAGGCACAGTCTTGCGGTGTGAGTTCAGCTCCGGCCCAGGGCAACAGCGCCACCTGTGGACCACAAGGAACCTCACACCACCAGAGTCCTCCAAGAACCAGAAAAAGGTCCTGGATCCCCTAGCAATTAGTGCATCTGGGTTACACTACCACCCAGATGCTTCCCCTAATTTCAAATACCCGCTACACTCTCCCCCTGGTGATTTGACACTGGTCCCCAGTGTCTGGTGCAAACTCATGTCTCCAAAAGAGTGGCAACATAAGTTCAACCCAGAGACAAACTACACAATCTAACCCTGGATTGTGCCAAGACCTAAATGGGAAACGGAAAACATAAAACAGTACAACTATAAAAATTTTCAATAAAACACTTTAAACATCTCACACATTTACATTCTTCCCTCCCCCTGGCTATCTAAGGACCACCCATTCTCAGCAGCCTTGACAGACGAGTCTCCTGCAGAGGGAAGAAAAGAAACACACATCCTAACATCATACATGTGTTTGTTTGGAACGAATGCGTCTATCCGAGAAGAAACCCATTCGCTCCAATAAGTGCTGCATAATGTCAAAAAAAAACAATCGTTGCGCAACACTGCCACCTGGTGACAATGCCGCGGTCAAGACACTTATCACTTCCAGATGAACTTTTTTCTCTTGATCATTTCTCTGTGACTCTACACTGACTAAAAAACAAAACAAAGTCACTGTTTTCTCTGAAGTGCAAGGAGAAGGAGGGAGAACAAAACAAGAACAGCTCCCATTTTCTCCAAAGAGTAGAACGCCCAAATACAAAAAAAAACTAGGGCACAGTCCTTGAGTTCCGGCAAAGGCACTCCGGAAAGTTCAGCAATGAACAGCAAGAAAGAACACACAGGAGTCTTTTTCTCCTAAAGATAAAACTTTGGATGCAGCAGGGAAACGATTGTCAAAAAACCTCCACGTTGTACTCAACACTTCTTCCTTCCTTGCGGCAAATCACCATTCTGTCCGCATGGATATGCCTTCCCAGCATCCACTTAGCTTTACAGTCCTGGAACTTCTTGGTGACCGTTGATGAACAAGAAAAGTATCTCCGTGCTTGCGGTACTTTAAGTTTGTCCCACACAAAGGTATCATACCATCGTTGGCGAAAAACTTCCACCTCATAAAGCAGTTCTCGAGGCAGGTACGGGTACTCCCACCCATACTCCTGAGCAACCTTCTGGCCGAAGAGACGCTGCAACCTTGACAGATATGGCATGGTGGCCCGGTCTCCTTCTCCAGGCAGAACAATCGCTTCTGGGTGGCGAGGTGCGTTCACCACCTCTGTAGATCTGGGCCTAGGAGCCCGCAGTGACTTGCGTTGCACTCCCGCAACAGGAGCAGGTGAAATGGATGTTGAATCCAGAAGAGGAATTTCAGACAGTGGACCAGATTCCTCCCTAGGCGCCGAGGCCTCCACCCGGGGTGTACTATCCCCAGTAGACATAGGTGGATCCCTTGTGACACGGGCCGAGGGTAGCTTCATCTTGTCCCATCCCTTCTGGTGAAAGATTTCGTCTATCTCCCCATCATCGCCATTGTCAGACAATGAGTCCAAGTCAGAGGTGTCATAGTACTCAGAGGGCAGATAATTCCCAGTCACGGAACTATCCCCCTTGATGGCCTCGACCGACTGTGGGCTTCCGCCACTTTTAACCACACAGACAGTCCCAACCCCTGGCTCACCTGGGCCTTCAGAAGAACAGGGATGTCCAGGACTCTTCTCGCCGGATCCATCCAGGCCAGGCAAGCAGCAGGGTGAAGCTCTTCCACGACCACTCGAGGCCATCACTAGGCCGACTTTCCTCTTCGGCGGTCGGAGCAGGGAGCTACTGGTGACCGAGGCAGCATCCTCTGATTTTTCTCTTTTCATCTCCGCTTGGGCAGTCACTTCGCCCAGATCAGTGCGCACGGGAAACGCACAGGCATCGATCTCTCCCTCCGGAGTGGCAGTCCCAGTGAGGTAGTTGAGGTGGAAAGCACAAGGCTTTTCTGTAGATGGTTCCACCTCGAAGAAAAACTCCTTGCAGACCTCACATCACCCGAATGGCTTCAGCTGGACCACCAGTCCCGAACAGCCGGGACAGATCACACCGAGGGCCTCCATGTCTCTGCAGGTGTACAGAGCCAATCGCCCCCGGGGCCTTAGTCTTATCCCCGTATCTATGATCGGAGCAGCCAGAGAAGACATGTCCATGAAAGGAGAAGCTGAAATCCATGGAGTGGTTGAAGTCATCTTCTCTCTTCGCTGCTCCATTGCGCACTGACCCACCCGCGCCGGAATCTCCACATGCGTACGTCCACATGGCCAGACTCCTCCCACCTTCTGCACTTGTTCACAGGCTTTTCCTTCTCCCCGCCCACGAACTATGCAGCTATGGGTTGCCTCGTGGCGCGTTGGCCAATATGGCCGACCTACTCGGAACTCCTCCGGGCAGCAAAGTTAAAGTTCAGACACCATACACATCCCGGATACGATGCCCCCACGTGTAGCGGCCTCACCCCTCTCTCCCTTTCTCATACTCGGCTTGTCTTTCTTTGTCTAGGGGTTTCAGTGCTGGGGAGAGGTATGAGAAACACCACGGCCCATGTCCTCCATAGCTGAAAGGTGAAGGCCAGAAAGATTGGGCCTTGTGTAGGTATCCTAGAGTCAAGTCCAGTACTTCATCCCTGACTCCTTTGCTACTAGTAACCAGAGTTCCACACAGTGAATAGGTCCAACTCAGTTTTATTCTTCTTGGCGTACAAACATACAGTTTCTTTACTGAGTAATAATGGAGATAGATCGAGGCACAATCCTTTCCCTTCTGTTGCTAACCACTGTGGTATCACCAGTGGTAAATAGTCACTGCCACTGACTATGTGAGGTAGAACGTGAATTACCTTCGCTAGCACGGCCCCTGTCAGGGGAAGGAAATCCTTCCAAGGGATAAACCGGAGGCCTCTCTGTCACCAGCGATGCTGCGTCGGACTCTCCAGAGAAGTTCCGCACACCAGTCCGCTCCGGCTAGGTCAAGGGCACCTAGGCCTGGAACACTGGAACGCCAGCACCCAAGCTGAAGGTGCCTGGGTGCGGCTGAGTCCTCCGACTCCCACTTCGGACTCCGAACTCTGAACCCCGTGGTAAGGGCGTCCGCCCCTTTTATCCCCTCTCCCTTTGCGTCACAGCGGGTTCTCCGCCCCGCTGTACCAGCTCCAAGGAAGGACAAAAAGGCACAGTCTTGCGGTGTGAGTTCAGCTCCGGCCCAGGGCAACAGCGCCACCTGTGGACCACAAGGAACCTCACACCACCAGAGTCCTCCAAGAACCAGAAAAAGGTCCCGGATCCCCTAGCAATTAGTGCATCTGGGTTACACTACCACCCAGATGCTTCCCCTAAATTCAAATACATAAGTATATGCTGAAAAACGGTGAGGTTGATTTACCAAACAAGTTGAGAATCTTCATACAACAAATTGTGTGAATATTCACCTCAGTTACCCAGTAACGTGTAGATGAAGTAAGTAGACAGAAATAGTCTTTTCACATGATTGGATAATTCAAGTGAATATGCACACAATTTATATATTATTTTAATGTATATTTTATTTTATCAATATAAATAAAATGTTATTTAACCACTTCCCTACCGGGCACGAAAACCCCCTTCCTGCCCAAGCCATTTTTCAGCTTTCAGCGCTGTCACACTTTGAATGACAATTGCGCGGTCGTGCGACGTGGCTCCCAAACGAAATTTGCGTCCTTTTTTTCCCACAAATAGAGCTTTTTTTTGGTGGTATTTGATCACCTCTGCGGTTTTTATTTTTTGCGCTATAAACAAAAGAAGAGCGTCCAGTTTGAAAAAAAACACAATATTTTTAACTTTTTGCTATAATAAATATCCATTTTTTTTTTATTAAAATTTTCCTCAGTTTAGGCCGATACGTATTCTTCTACATATTTTTGGTTAAAAAAAATCGCAATAAGCGTATATTGATTGGTTTGCGCAAAAGTTATAGCGTCTACAAAATAGGGGATAGATTTATAGCATTTTTTTTTTTTACTAGTAATGGCGGCGATCTGCGATTTTTATTGTGACTGCAATATTGCGGCGGACAGATCAGACACTTTTGACACATTTTTGGGACCATTCACATTTATACAGCGATCCCTGCTAAAAAAAAAGCATTGATTACTGTATAAATGTGACTGGCAGGGAAGGGGTTAACACTAGGGGGCGAGGAAGGGGTTAAATGTGTTTCCTAGATGTGTTCTAACTGTGGGGGGAGGGGACTGACTGGGGGAGGTGACCGATGGTTGTCCCTATGTACAAGGGACACACCATCAGTCCCCTCTCCCTGACAGGACGTGGATCTGTGTGTTTACACACACAGATCCACTTTCCTGCTTGGTTACTGGGCAATCGCGGGTGCCCGGCGGCCATCGCGGCCGCCGGGCACGCGCATCGGGTCCCCAGCAACGCGGCGGGTGTGCGCGTGCGCCGCCGTCGGCGCGCGCGCGCCCCCTAGCTCCTTTTAAAGGCAGGATGTCATATGACGTCCTGTCAGAACGAGAGAGTCTTCTGCCCGCCGTCATTTGATGGTGGGCGGTGGACAAGAGGTTAAAAAAAGTAAATTCACACAGCATCTTTAGTAATCATTATTGAGGATTAGATGCAATCAAATGGAGAACACTCACTACAAAGTGGTAACTAACATACAATAACATTCAAATGTGCAAAACCCATGTGCTCGGTGTGCTAGGAACATCTTTCTGCAAAACTACACCAAGAAGAAAAATGTAGCTTGCCCTACAATCACACTATAGTTGTTTTAACTTGCCACAAGCACATGAACTAGATCATTTTACATTTATTGTACTCCAAATGTTGGCTGAGAAAATGGTCACTCTTGCTTGCAATGAAATGGAAGACACTCATCCTGATGAGGGGACAGGAGTGTGACTGACAGCAAGTTCCCATCAGAAACAGGTAACTAAAGTTCCCCCTTTCCACTTACTGTACAACAAGTGTTATAAACAATGAGGTTGATTTACAAGAACTGGAGAGTGCAAAATTGGGTGCGGCTCTGCATAGAAACCAATCAGCTTCCCGTTTTTTGTCAAAGCTTATCTGAACAAGCTGAAGTTAGAAGATGATTGTCTACCATGCACAGCTGCACCAGATTTTGCACTCTCCAGTTTTAGTAAATAAACCCCATTGTGTCCTCTCTCTCTACACCAAAATTTAGATCCAGGGTGTTATTACTAAAGCCTTGTACACACGATCGGATTTTCCGCCGACAAAGCGTAGGACTTTTGTTCGAAGGGCGTCGGCCAGGAATTAGTCTTGCATACAAACGGCACACAATTGTCGGCCAACAAACACAAAACTACGTGTTTTTTCCGCTCTTTAGCGCCACCCTTCGGGCACCTTCTGCTTAAGTTGTGTTTGGTGAGCATTGCTTCCTAGCATGCGTGTTTGTACTTTGGACTTTTGTCCGACGGACTTGTGTACACACGTTTAGAAAACCCAAGAACAGACCGCTGTTCGCGGAAAATTTTAAAGCCTGCCATCCAACATTTGTCCGTGGAACAAATTGTCCGACAACCTTTGTCCGATGAAGCATACAAACGGTAGGATTTTCCGCCAACAGCCTCTCATCACAAAATTCCCGTCGGAAAATCTGATCGTGTGTACGAGGCTTTAGACTATATATGGAGTTTACTTTGGGTGTGTACATTTTTACATACCTTACATATTTATTCTTCATCCCTACTTAACAGATGTTGCAATAAATTAACCAACCTATGATGCCGCGTACACACGATCGATTTTTTAGACGGTGAAAACACCGTCGAGAAAATCAACGTTAAAAACGAGGAACAGCTTGTTCCCCCCACACACGCCCGTTTTAAATGTCATTTTTTTTTTGGTCGAAAAAAACAACCGTGTGTGGGCTCCGCGGCAGTGTTTCCCTATGGGAAACACTGCCGCGGAAAACATGTCGAAAAACGACGAGAAAAATTAGAACATGTTCTAATTTTTCTCGTCGTTTTTAATGCGGTTTTTCTCATCGAAAAAAACGACAGAAAGCCCACAGACTATCGTTTTTCTCGTCGAATGGGAAAAATTTCGTTTTTCTCAACGAGAAAAACGGCCGTGTGTACGCGGCATAAGAGTGGCTAATTAAACAGACATTGTTTGTGCTTATCCTCCCCATCTGGCTTAGTATAATCATTTCAGACTTTTGCTGCTGGAGATATATTATTGGTAGGTGGAGCTGGTAAAATGGCTGTTGGAGCCTGGAGGCATAGGAAAGAGACAGTTTTGTGGAAAGAACACGTAAGTGCTGGACTAGACTTTTATCCTCTTGCAGGCTCTCCTTACTGAGGACTGGGAACCATTATTATGAACTATGCCTTGGACTGCAAGATTAGATAACAGGAGAAGTGTCTCAATCCAGAGAGAGGGCTACATAGCACCACAGCACCCCCTCTTGCTTAATTTCTGATTCATTAGGCCATAGCACTGCAGAGGGATAAAGCTGTAGCGAGCAGCCAGCTTGGAACAGGAGTGGTGGTCGCCAGGTGGTAGTGGGTCCTGGTTGTGGGAGTGATCAGAAAGGTCCAGAATGCACCACTCGGTAACCAGGCTACTTTAATTGGTTCTAGGTCGTTGTGTAGCCACACCCATGAGCCAAGCCTGAAACTATGCCAATGGCAAGGCTTTTTGTCTGTTCGTGTAAATGGATGGCTCCTGACTTTGCCTCAGGGCAAACGTATATGATGAACTTGGTACTGTGTAATGAGGAGCTGGTAGGAGCGTTCATACTCAGCACTTTTCCTCCTGATATGCAACCAAGTAAAAAAACAGAACCCAGGCTCTGATGTGGTTAATAAACTAATACAGAAACAGTTTCCTCTATGGGACTTTGAAAGGCGGAAACTCCTTAACAATCAATCAGTGTTGAAAAAATATTTATATTTTATTTGGAAAGTTAAAATCATGGAGGTATAACATGATAAAAATCAAACTTGGATGCATATACAACTAAGGTGCAATATCTAAAGCTATACAGACAACCACTGGACTCTGTCAAATATGGAGATGAGACAGAGGATTGCCAACGCGTTTCAAGTTTTGTGACAGTAATCCACTTCTTCAGGGCTAGTGGTTCAATAACGAATATTAATTGTCTATAATCAATAGAGAACAAAAAAGCAGTAAGCATTCATCATTGTACATAAATAAGAAAGCTATACCATAACAGTATTATAATATTGACACTGACCATGTTGTTTTAAATATCACTAGTATTGCATCCTATTAAAAACACAAGAAGGATTTGCTGCCATGTATTATATGAGCTGGAAATAACCAGTGGGGTAAGAAATAGTAGCACAGAAGGTCCGGGATCAGGACCAGACAAAAAAGGGCACTTTGCGTCCACCCAAATCCAAACGCGTCACAGATGAGACAAGAATAGAACTTGGGTTTCTAGGGCATAGAGAAAAGGGAAAAACTATTTACCACAGAGTGTACATGACTGAATGGTATGGTTCTATATATACATTGAAAAAAATTATCATTTAGATAGTACACAAACCAAGCAAAGTGGCTGATATGTTGGTAGCAAAAAAATGAGGAAGAGGGGGTATACAGAGAGCCGGACAGGTAACACCAGATATCTATAGAAAGACTATCATTAGTATGGATCACACAGATTGTGTGCCAGAGATGTATTGGTTAGTAGAGATGGCCTTGCGGTTCGCCCCGCGGTCGGTTCGCGGCGAACTTTGCGCGTTCGCTATTCGCCAAACCAGCGGACATATGGCGCTGTTCGCGGCCGCCATATTCTTTTACATTGTGGAGAACTTTGACCCATGACACATCCATCATGTGGTACAGGACAGCCAATTGAGACATTTCAGCAGATGGACATAGGCTGCTCCAGCAGAAACGTGCAGTTAACGACTACCTGTACGAACTCTGCGCCAGAACAGGTTCTGTGGAGCTTGGGTTTTTTTCACCACGTCAGTGGCTGCTCATGCGCGATGCATGCAGGCTTTTGCGGCCATTTGATGAGATCACCAAACTGGTCAGTCACAGCCATGGTGCCATCAGTGACATCGTACCTTACGCCTTCTTTTTGGAGCGTGCATTGCATCGTGTCATTGATCAAGCCGTCGAGGAGCAGGAGCAGGAAGATGAGGAAGTTGCAATGCTGGATGAATTGCCAGGGGGGGCTACTCTATCTGAGACAAGTCAACAACAGGAGTCTGAAGAGGTGTCAGAGGAGGATGGTGGATCAGGAGGAGCAAGAAGAGCATGCTTTAAACCTTTCTGGGATCCCTGTTGTTGTCCGTGGATGGGGGGAGGAGAACGAGGACGACATTATCATGATGAGCAGGAGCCAGGCCACCACACCGCTTCCAGTTTAGTGCAAATGGGGGCCTTCATGCTCCAGTGTTTTAAGTGGGACCCCCGTACAAAAAGCATAAAGGGCAAGGACCATTACTGGGTGGCAACGTACTTGGACCCCCGGTACAAACAAAAAATGGCGGAAATGTTACCACTATCACAGAGGGCTGTCAGAATGGAGCACTTCCAGGCCTTGCTTAGAGAAATGCTGCATTCTGCTTTTGCGTGCGCTGGCAGAGGAATTTCCACTCCCAGAGAAACAGTTGCGGGTACCAAACCAACAGCGCCTGCAAGAAGAGGGCGGTTTGAAGATGTGTTGGTCACTTCTGATATAAGATCATTCTTTCAGCCGACCCATCGACAGGTGTCAGCCGGATCCAGCATCAGGGAACGCCTAGACTACATCAGGTTAACGGCCGATGTGGACTCTCTCAGAAGTGATGAACCCCTGGACTACTGGGTGGGCAGGCTTGACCTCTGGCCAGAGCTTGCACAATTTGCAATGGAACTGTTGGCTTGCCCCTCGTCCAGTGTCCTGTTCGAAAGGACGTTCAGCGCAGCAGGGGGGATCGTGACCGATAAGCGCACTCGCCTAGCTCACGACAGTGTTGACTACCTCACATTTTATAAAAATTTATGAGGCATGGATCTCTGAGGAATTCAACACATGTGACCAGTAGACCATGTATATGCATAACTGTCTAAACAATTTATATAATGTAGCACACAGACCTTTTTTTCTACATTTGGCTCACTTGTAGAAAAAAAAGCACACTGTACTATATGCCCGTTCCCCTTCTGTTTGAAGAGGTTGAGCGGTGTCATATTTTTGGGTCCCGCAGTGAGTTGCTTCCTTCCACTGGTTCTCCCCTCTAGAGTTTAGAGGCAAGTCTTTACCTTTCCCAAAGAAGGCCAATGTCCACACCACGCTTCAACTCCAACACGAGTTTATTTTGCTTTTCAGCTTCAGTAACCGGAGAGTTGAAAAGAGAAAGGGGTTAGCAGATAGAACTGATTCAGGCACACTCTTGGCTTCATCGCCACTCGGTCCCGAGTGGGTACAGCACAGCTCACCCGGATAGTCACCCAATGGCACTAGCAGCCGGCATGTAGCTCGAACAGTGACTTAGTCCCCTCCAAGGACAAAGTCAAGGAGATCCTGCCTTAGGTAGCAGGCTAGCAGCACTCCGCAAAGGCAGTCTGCGGAGCAAGGAATCCTTCCCTCCGACAGGTCACCAGGCCTCTCCCGAGACAGCAATCTTTATCACTCGCCTCCTGTTATGGGACCGATCCTCCCCTGGCTTCCTCTTAGTCAGAGCGGTCGCCCTCACCTGGGCTCTCTGGGTTTCCTTTCTGGCTTTGTAGACCCAGCTAAAGGTACTGGGCCTACCTGGAACTCCGCAGCCTCGGGCTGAAGGTGCCCAGCCGAGACCCCACAGTCAATGCTCGTATCCCCCCTCGAGGGGATACACTCCTCCGGGTACAGGTCCCCAGGTATTCGCGCCCAGAACAATGGCGTCTGCCCCTTTTGTACCCTCTTCCGGCATGCACAGCGGGTAGACCACGCCCACTGCACGGCTGCCGAGAGAGGACACCCAATAGCCACTACATCACCTGTGGTTCAACCCCGGGTACAAGTGTCAGCACCGCCTATACACCTAAAGGGAACTGCACGCCAGGTGAAGCAGCAGCAAGGCAGAGTCCAAACAATTAAAAGACCCCAGCCAACTATTGCTCAGGTGACGGTCACCCCTATATTTGGGATACCCGCTACAATAACTTATAACAAAAAAAATTATGGCAACTTTTCCAATAGCAGGATCATCTCCTGCACCCCCTTCATAGCCTGGCCTTGCGTCTCTTCCATGGCCTTCATGCGCTCCTGAATTGACAAAATTTTGCAGATAAAAAAAGAATGCTTGTCGTTGTCGATCTCAAATTCGCTTAATACTTCTGGTATGTCATTGTCCATGTTGTGGGACTATGTATGCACAGCTAGTAAGTATTTTGTGGCTGCAAATATGACCTGGAGGTTTTTAATGTTCGCCTGCCAGTAAAATCAATGGGGCCCGACGCGAACCTGCGGTTCGCGAACATTTACCCTCGTTCGCACGATCGCGAACCGTCCCGGCAGATGTTCGTCCATCACTATTGGTTAGTAAACTAAAGTAGTCCCTTCCTGTGTAATAATAATAGTATAAATAATGTTGATAATCATAATATCTAATCAGAAAGGCTGTAATATTTGCTGCTTTGGAACTTAGATGCCAATTAATAACAAAGGGGCTAAAGTCATGAGGTTTGTAGAACTAATTACATATTTAGGGATGGCAAGACCATTCAACAAAAAATGTCAGTACCTTTTCTTGAATAGGGATGAGCTCGGTGTTCGAGTCGAACATACGTTCGACTCGAACGTCGGCTGTTCGATCGTTCGGCGAACATTGAACGATTTGGGCCGTTCGTGACAAATTCGAGTGACGCGAACGGGCCACAATACACTGCGCCATCGCAGTGCAATCCCGGTGCTGTGATTGGCCATGCATGCACTGTGACCCCGCATGCTTGGCCAATCACAGCGCCGGCAGCTAGGAGAGCCATAACAGGTTGCCTGTGGTCAATTATAGCTCAGGGGGTTTAGCACATGCCCCACACTATAAAAGGCCGCCAGCGCGGCGGCCTTGTGTAGTGTGTTCCGGCGCAGGGAAAGAGAAGGATAGGCAGGGACAGTGTTGATATTCTTTGTGCTATTCTTGTGTGCAGGGAGAGAGAAGGATAGGCAGGGAGAGTTTCAGTGTCATATTCTTTGCTAAACCTTGTGTGCAGGGAGAGAGAAGGATAGGCAGGGGACAGTGTCAGTGTCATATTCTTTGCTAAACCTTGTGTGCAGGGAGAGAGAAGGATAGGCAGGGAGAGTTTCAGTGTCATATTCTTTGATAAACCTTGTGTGCAGGGAGAGAGAAGGATAGGCAGGGGACAGTGTCAGTGTCATATTCTTTACTAAACCTTGTGTGCAGGGAGAGAGAAGGATAGGCAGGGAGAGTGTCAGTGTCATATTCTTTGATAAACCTTGTGTGCAGGGAGAGCGAAGGATAGGCAGGGGACAGTGTCAGTGTCATTGTTGCTAAGCCTACTGCACAGTATACACCTGAAGCTAGCCCTTATTGCTGTGTTTTCCTGGTGTGTTACACTAACAGGCATTTGCAGCACTTACAGCGGGCGGAGTGTGCCTCCTGCAAATTATACACCTGAAGCTAGCCCGTATTGCTGTGTTTTCCTGGTGTGTTACACCAACAGGTATTTGCAGCACTTACAGCAGGCGTAGTGTGATTCCTGCAAAATATACTCCTGAAGCTAGGCCTTATTGCTGTGTTTTCCTAGTGTGTTACACCAACAGGCATTTGCAGCACTTACAGCAGGCGTAGTGTGATTCCTGCAAAATATACTTTTGAAGCTAGCCCGTATTGCTGTGTTTTCCTGGTGTGTTACACTAACAGGCATTTGCAGCACTTACAGCAGGCGTAGTGTGATTCCTGCAAAATATACTCCTGAAGCTAGGCCTTATTGCTGTGTTTTCCTAGTGTGTTACACCAACAGGCATTTGCAGCACTTACAGCAGGTGTAGTGTGATTCCTGCAAAATATACTCCTGAAGCTAGCCCGTATTGCTGTGTTTTCCTAGTGTGTTACACCAACAGGCATTTGTAGCACTTACAGCAGGTGTAGTGTGATTCCTGCAAAATATACTCCTGAAGCTAGCCCGTATTGCTGTGTTTTCCTAGTGTGTTACACCAACAGGCATTTGTAGCACTTACAGCAGGCGTAGTGTGATTCCTGCAAAATATACTTCTGAAGCTAGCACGTATTGCTGTGTTTTCCTGGTGTGTTACACTAACAGGCATTTGCAGCACTTACAGCGGGCGGAATGTGCCTCCTGCACATTATACACCTGAAGCTAGCCCGTATTGCTGTGTTTTCCTGGTGTGTTACACCGACAGGCATTTGCAGCACTTACAGCAGGCGTAGTGTGATTCCTGAAAAATATACTTCTGAAGCTAGCCCGTATTGCTGTGTTTTCCTGGTGTGTTACACCAACAGGCATTTGCAGCACTTACAGCAGGCGTAGTGTGATTCCTGCAAAATATACTCCTGAAGCTAGGCCTTATTGCTGTGTTTTCCTAGTGTGTTACACCAACAGGCATTTGCAGCACTTACAGCAGGTGTAGTGTGATTCCTGCAAAATATACTCCTGAAGCTAGGCCTTATTGCTGTGTTTTCCTAGTGTGTTACACCAACAGGCATTTGCAGCACTTACAGCAGGTGTAGTGTGATTCCTGCAAAATATACTCCTGAAGCTAGCCCGTATTGCTGTGTTTTCCTAGTGTGTTACACCAACAGGCATTTGTAGCACTTACAGCAGGTGTAGTGTGATTCCTGCAAAATATACTCCTGAAGCTAGCCCGTATTGCTGTGTTTTCCTAGTGTGTTACACCAACAGGCATTTGTAGCACTTACAGCAGGCGTAGTGTGATTCCTGCAAAATATACTTCTGAAGCTAGCACGTATTGCTGTGTTTTCCTGGTGTGTTACACTAACAGGCATTTGCAGCACTTACAGCGGGCGGAATGTGCCTCCTGCACATTATACACCTGAAGCTAGCCCGTATTGCTGTGTTTTCCTGGTGTGTTACACCGACAGGCATTTGCAGCACTTACAGCAGGCGTAGTGTGATTCCTGAAAAATATACTTCTGAAGCTAGCCCGTATTGCTGTGTTTTCCTGGTGTGTTACACCAACAGGCATTTGCAGCACTTACAGCAGGCGTAGTGTGATTCCTGCAAAATATACTCCTGAAGCTAGGCCTTATTGCTGTGTTTTCCTAGTGTGTTACACCAACAGGCATTTGCAGCACTTACAGCAGGCGTAGTGTGATTCCTGCAAAATATACTTCTGAAGCTAGCACGTATTGCTGTGTTTTCCTGGTGTGTTACACTAACAGGCATTTGCAGCACTTACAGCGGGCGGAATGTGCCTCCTGCACATTATACACCTGAAGCTAGCCCGTATTGCTGTGTTTTCCTGGTGTGTTACACCGACAGGCATTTGCAGCACTTACAGCAGGCGTAGTGTGATTCCTGCAAAATATACTCCTGAAGCTAGGCCTTATTGCTGTGTTTTCCTAGTGTGTTACACCAACAGGCATTTGCAGCACTTACAGCAGGCGTAGTGTGATTCCTGCAAAATATACTTCTGAAGCTAGCCCGTATTGCTGTGTTTTCCTGGTGTGTTACACCAACAGGCATTTGCAGCACTTACAGCAGGTGTAGTGTGATTCCTGCAAAATATACTCCTGAAGCTAGGCCTTATTGCTGTGTTTTCCTAGTGTGTTACACCAACAGGCATTTGCAGCACTTACAGCAGGTGTAGTGTGATTCCTGCAAAATATACTCCTGAAGCTAGCCCGTATTGCTGTGTTTTCCTAGTGTGTTACACCAACAGGCATTTGTAGCACTTACAGCAGGCGTAGTGTGATTCCTGCAAAATATACTTCTGAAGCTAGCCCGTATTGCTGTGTTTTCCTGGTGTGTTACACCAACAGGCATTTGCAGCACTTACAGCAGGCGTAGTGTGATTCCTGCAAAATATACTCCTGAAGCTAGGCCTTATTGCTGTGTTTTCCTAGTGTGTTACACCAACAGGCATTTGCAGCACTTACAGCAGGTGTAGTGTGATTCCTGCAAAATATACTCCTGAAGCTAGCCCGTATTGCTGTGTTTTCCTAGTGTGTTACACCAACAGGCATTTGTAGCACTTACAGCAGATGTAGTGTGATTCCTGCAAAATATACTCCTGAAGCTAGCCCGTATTGCTGTGTTTTCCTAGTGTGTTACACCAACAGGCATTTGTAGCACTTACAGCAGGCGTAGTGTGATTCCTGCAAAATATACTTCTGAAGCTAGCACGTATTGCTGTGTTTTCCTGGTGTGTTACACTAACAGGCATTTGCAGCACTTACAGCGGGCGGAATGTGCCTCCTGCACATTATACACCTGAAGCTAGCCCGTATTGCTGTGTTTTCCTGGTGTGTTACACCGACAGGCATTTGCAGCACTTACAGCAGGCGTAGTGTGATTCCTGCAAAATATACTCCTGAAGCTAGGCCTTATTGCTGTGTTTTCCTAGTGTGTTACACCAACAGGCATTTGCAGCACTTACAGCAGGCGTAGTGTGATTCCTGCAAAATATACTTCTGAAGCTAGCCCGTATTGCTGTGTTTTCCTGGTGTGTTACACCAACAGGCATTTGCAGCACTTACAGCAGGTGTAGTGTGATTCCTGCAAAATATACTCCTGAAGCTAGGCCTTATTGCTGTGTTTTCCTAGTGTGTTACACCAACAGGCATTTGCAGCACTTACAGCAGGTGTAGTGTGATTCCTGCAAAATATACTCCTGAAGCTAGCCCGTATTGCTGTGTTTTCCTAGTGTGTTACACCAACAGGCATTTGTAGCACTTACAGCAGGCGTAGTGTGATTCCTGCAAAATATACTTCTGAAGCTAGCCCGTATTGCTGTGTTTTCCTGGTGTGTTACACCAACAGGCATTTGCAGCACTTACAGCAGGCGTAGTGTGATTCCTGCAAAATATACTCCTGAAGCTAGGCCTTATTGCTGTGTTTTCCTAGTGTGTTACACCAACAGGCATTTGCAGCACTTACAGCAGGTGTAGTGTGATTCCTGCAAAATATACTCCTGAAGCTAGCCCGTATTGCTGTGTTTTCCTAGTGTGTTACACCAACAGGCATTTGTAGCACTTACAGCAGGTGTAGTGTGATTCCTGCAAAATATACTCCTGAAGCTAGCCCGTATTGCTGTGTTTTCCTAGTGTGTTACACCAACAGGCATTTGTAGCACTTACAGCAGGCGTAGTGTGATTCCTGCAAAATATACTTCTGAAGCTAGCCCGTATTGCTGTGTTTTCCTGGTGTGTTACACTAACAGGCATTTGCAGCACTTACAGCGGGCGGAGTGTGCCTCCTGCACATTATACACCTGAAGCTAGCCCGTATTGCTGTGTTTTCCTGGTGTGTTACACCAACAGGCATTTGCAGCACTTACAGAAGGCGTAGTGTGATTCTTGCAAAATATACTCCTGAAGCTAGGCCTTATTGGTGTGTTTTCCTAGTGTGTTACACCAACAGGCATTTGCAGCACTTACAGCAGGCGTAGTGTGATTCCTGCAAAATATACTTCTGAAGCTAGCCCGTATTGCTGTGTTTTCCTGGTGTGTTACACCAACAGGCATTTGCAGCACTTACAGCAGGCGTAGTGTGATTCCTGCAAAATATACTCCTGAAGCTAGGCCTTATTGCTGTGTTTTCCTAGTGTGTTACACCAACAGGCATTTGCAGCACTTACAGCAGGCGTAGTGTGATTCCTGCAAAATATACTTCTGAAGCTAGCCCGTATTGCTGTTTTCCTGGTGTGTTACACTAACAGGCATTTGCAGCACTTACAGCGGGCGGAGTGTGCCTCCTGCACATTATACACCTGAAGCTAGCCCGTATTGCTGTGTTTTCCTGGTGTGTTACACCAACAGGCATTTGCAGCACTTACAGCGGGCGTAGTGTGCTTCCTGCAAAATATACTCCTGAAGCTAGGCCTTATTGCTGGTTTTCCCATCTCCCTGCAGGCCATTAGAATGTCTGGAAGGCAAACAAGGAGAGGCAGACAGTCAGGAGCCAATAAAAGAGGGCAAGCAGGCTCTGTGTCTAGAGACAACAGTGCTGGTCGTGAACGCGGTGCATCGCCATTAGGGATGAGCTTCGTGTTCGAGTCGAACATACGTTCGACTCGAACATCGGCTGTTCGATCGTTCGACGAAGATCGAACGATTTGGGCCGTTCGCGCTAAATTCGAGTGACGCGAACGGCCCACAATGCACTACGCCATCGCAGTGTCATCCAGGCGCTGTGATTGGCCAAGCATGCACTGTGACCCCGCATGCTTGGCCAATCACAGCGCCGGCAGCGAGGAGAGCAATGATTGGCCACAGGCAGGATGCCTGTGGCCAATTATTGCTGAGGGGGTTTAGTACACGCCCCACACTATAAAAGGCCGCCGGCGCGGCGGCCTTGTGTAGTGTGTTCCGGAGCAGGGAAAGAGAAGCATAGGCAGGGACAGTGTCATTTTTATTCCTTTACTAATCCTGGATTCCTTGTGTTTAGGGACAAATAAGGATAGGTAGGGAGAGTGTCAGTGTGTTATTCTGTGCTAAACCTTGTTTGTAGGGACAGAGAGGTACAGTGAGGGAAAGTGTCAGTGTGCTATTCTGTTCTAAACCAATCTTGCTGAACCATATTTGAAATCCTTGGGTTTAGGGACAGAGAGGTACAGTGAGGGAAAGTGTCAGTGTGCTATTCTGTGCTAAATCTTGTTTGTAGGGACAGAGTAGGACAGTGAGTGAAACTGACAGTGTGCTATTCTGTTCTAAACCAATCTTGCTGAACCATATTTGAAATCCTTGAGTTTAGGGACTGAGAGGTACAGTGAGGGAAAGTGTCAGTGTGCTATTCTGTGCTAAATCTTGTTTGTAGGGACAGAGTAGGACAGTGAGTGAAACTGACAGTGTGCTATTCTGTTCTAAACCAATCTTGCTGAACCATATTTGAAATCCTTGAGTTTAGGGACAGAGAGGTACAGTGAGGGAAAGTGTCAGTGTGCTATTCTGTGCTAAATCTTGTTTGTAGGGACAGAGTAGGACAGTGAGTGAAACTGACAGTGTGCTATTCTGTTCTAAACCAATCTTGCTGAACCATATTTGAAATCCTTGAGTTTAGGGACAGAGAGGTACAGTGAGGGAAAGTGTCAGTGTGCTATTCTGTGCTAAATCTTGTTTGTAGGGACAGAGTAGGACAGTGAGTGAAACTGACAGTGTGCTATTCTGTTCTAAACCAATCTTGCTGAACCACATTTGAAATCCTTGAGTTTAGGGACAGAGAAGGACACTCGTGGAAACTATCAGTGTGCTATTCTGTGCTAAATCTTGTTTGTAGGGACAGAGTAGGACAGTGAGTGAAACTGACAGTGTGCTATTCTGTTCTAAACCAATCTTGCTGAACCATATTTGAAATCCTTGAGTTTAGGGACTGAGAGGTACAGTGAGGGAAAGTGTCAGTGTGCTATTCTGTGCTAAATCTTATTTGTAGGGACAGAGTAGGACAGTGAATGAAACTGACAGTGTGCTATTCTGTTCTAAACCAATCTTGCTGAACCATATTTGAAATCCTTGAGTTTAGGGACAGAGAGGTACAGTGAGGGAAAGTGTCAGTGTGCTATTCTGTGCTAAATCTTGTTTGTAGGGACAGAGTAGGACAGTGAGTGAAACTGACAGTGTGCTATTCTGTTCTAAACCAATCTTGCTGAACCATATTTGAAATCCTTGAGTTTAGGGACTGAGAGGTACAGTGAGGGAAAGTGTCAGTGTGCTATTCTGTGCTAAATCTTGTTTGTAGGGACAGAGTAGGACAGTGAGTGAAACTGACAGTGTGCTATTCTGTTCTAAACCAATCTTGCTGAACCATATTTGAAATCCTTGAATTTAGGGACAGAGAGGTACAGTGAGGGAAAGTGTCAGTGTGCTATTCTGTGCTAAATCTTGTTTGTAGGGACAGAGTAGGACAGTGAGTGAAACTGACAGTGTGCTATTCTGTTCTAAACCAATCTTGCTGAACCATATTTGAAATCCTTGAGTTTAGGGACAGAGAAGGACACTCGTGGAAACTATCAGTGTGCTATTCTGTGCTAAATCTTGTTTGTAGGGACAGAGTAGGACAGTGAGTGAAACTGACAGTGTGCTATTCTGTTCTAAACCAATCTTGCTGAACCATATTTGAAATCCTTGAGTTTAGGGACAGAGAGGTACAGTGAGGGAAAGTGTCAGTGTGCTATTCTGTGCTAAATCTTGT
Organism: Rana muscosa; assembly: GCA_029206835.1. Taxonomy (NCBI): domain Eukaryota; kingdom Metazoa; phylum Chordata; class Amphibia; order Anura; family Ranidae; genus Rana; species Rana muscosa. The sequence goes on from JARGYO010005626.1 coordinate 20,124,352, forward strand.
TTGTAGGGACAGAGTAGGACAGTGAGTGAAACTGACAGTGTGCTATTCTGTTCTAAACCAATCTTGCTGAACCATATTTGAAATCCTTGAGTTTAGGGACTGAGAGGTACAGTGAGGGAAAGTGTCAGTGTGCTATTCTGTGCTAAATCTTGTTTGTAGGGACAGAGTAGGACAGTGAGTGAAACTGACAGTGTGCTATTCTGTTCTAAACCAATCTTGCTGAACCATATTTGAAATCCTTGAGTTTAGGGACAGAGAGGTACAGTGAGGGAAAGTGTCAGTGTGCTATTCTGTGCTAAATCTTGTTTGTAGGGACAGAGTAGGACAGTGAGTGAAACTGACAGTGTGCTATTCTGTTCTAAACCAATCTTGCTGAACCATATTTGAAATCCTTGAGTTTAGGGACAGAGAGGTACAGTGAGGGAAAGTGTCAGTGTGCTATTCTGTGCTAAATCTTGTTTGTAGGGACAGAGTAGGACAGTGAGTGAAACTGACAGTGTGCTATTCTGTTCTAAACCAATCTTGCTGAACCATATTTGAAATCCTTGAGTTTAGGGACAGAGAAGGACACTCGTGGAAACTATCAGTGTGCTATTCTGTGCTAAATCTTGTTTGTAGGGACAGAGTAGGACAGTGAGTGAAACTGACAGTGTGCTATTCTGTTCTAAACCAATCTTGCTGAACCATATTTGAAATCCTTGAGTTTAGGGACTGAGAGGTACAGTGAGGGAAAGTGTCAGTGTGCTATTCTGTGCTAAATCTTGTTTGTAGGGACAGAGTAGGACAGTGAATGAAACTGACAGTGTGCTATTCTGTTCTAAACCAATCTTGCTGAACCATATTTGAAATCCTTGAGTTTAGGGACAGAGAGGTACAGTGAGGGAAAGTGTCAGTGTGCTATTCTGTGCTAAATCTTGTTTGTAGGGACAGAGTAGGACAGTGAGTGAAACTGACAGTGTGCTATTCTGTTCTAAACCAATCTTGCTGAACCATATTTGAAATCCTTGAGTTTAGGGACAGAGAGGTACAGTGAGGGAAAGTGTCAGTGTGCTATTCTGTGCTAAATCTTGTTTGTAGGGACAGAGTAGGACAGTGAGTGAAACTGACAGTGTGCTATTCTGTTCTAAACCAATCTTGCTGAACCATATTTGAAATCCTTGAGTTTAGGGACAGAGAAGGACACTCGTGGAAACTCTCAGTGTGCTATTCTGTGCTAAATCTTGTTTGTAGGGACAGAGTAGGACAGTGAGGGAAAGTGTCAGTGTGCTATTCTGTTCTAAACCAATCTTGCTGAACCATATTTGAAATCCTTGAGTTTAGGGACAGAGAAGGACACTCGTGGAAACTATCAGTGTGCTATTCTGTGCTAAATCTTGTTTGTAGGGACAGAGAGGTACAGTGAGTGAAACTGACAGTGTGCTATTCTGTTCTAAACCAATCTTGCTGAACCATATTTGAAATCCTTGAGTTTAGGGACAGAGAAGGACACTCGTGGAAACTCTCAGTGTGCTATTCTGTGCTAAATCTAGTTTGTAGGGACAGAGTAGGACAGTGAGTGAAACTGACAGTGTGCTATTCTGTGCTAAACCAATCTTGCTGAAGCATATTGCAAATCCTTGTGTTTAGGGACAGAGAAGGATAGGCAGGGGACAGTGTCAGTGTCATTGTTGCTAAGCCTCCTGCACAGTATACACCTGAAGGTTGCCCTTATTGCTGTTTTTCCCATCTCCCTGCAGGCCATCCATTAAAATGTCTGGAAGGCAAACAAGGAGAGGCAGACAGTCAGGAGGCAAAAAAAGAGGGCAAGCAGGCTCTGTGTCTGGGGGCAACAGTGCTGGTCGTGGACGCGGTGCATTGTCATCAGCACATGGCCATGGGACACGCTTGTCCTTCTTTTCGGCAGCTGGACATGTTGAGTCACATCATACCGAAGACTTGGTAGAGTGGATGACCAAGCCCACCTCATCCTCCTCATCCTCTCTCAACCAGGCTCAGGGTACTGGCAAAGCAGCTGCCAAAGCGTCCTCTTCTCTGGTATCATTATCTTCATTAGTCAATCCTTCCCTAGACCCACCATGTCCTCCTCCTGAGGAGTCCCCCGAACTGTTTGAGCACAGTGTTGGGTACATGCTCCAGGAGGATGCCCAGCGTTTCGAAGGATCTGATGATGATACCCAGATAGAGGAAGGCAGTAGCGTGAGAGCAGAGAGAGGGGATGCTCAAGAAGGACACCAATCTGGCAGTCATGCTCCAGCAGCTGCAGCATACTGCCAGATTGGCTCCAGTGATGAGGAGGGAGGGGATGATGAGGTCACTGACTCCACGTGGGTGCCTAATAGGAGAGAGGAGGAGGAGGAGGATGAGGAGGAGGCACATCTCCAACGAGGCAGGATGCCCTCGGGTGGCCAGCGTATGGGCAGCACACCGACGGAATCACACCGCAGAGCTCCGCCTGTGCAGGGCGCTGCCTCTGCCCGTCATTCAAAAAGTTCTTTGGTGTGGGCCTTTTTTGAGGCGAGTGCATCAGATCGCACAGCTGCTGTTTGCAACATATGACTCAAGCATATATCGCGTGGCCAAAACGTCAGCCGCTTGGGCACCACATGCTTGATCAGACATATGTTGACCTGCCATGCAGCTCGTTGGCAAGCCTACCTTAAAGACCCACACCAAAGAACAAAGCTGACCTCTTCTTCCACCGCATCAGCTGGGATCTCCAACCCCACTATACCTTCAGTCCTCTCTGAAACCTGCTCTGAGAGGAATGAAGGTGTAGAATTAGGTGTGTCACAGCCAAGTACTTGCGGGCACTCTGCTAGCAGTACACCGACGTCCGATTCTATCAGGCAAATTTCCCTGCCCCAGCTGCTGGACCGTCGAAAGAAGTTCACTCCCAGCCATCCACATGCCCAGCGGTTGAATGCTAGCTTGGCTAAATTGCTAGCGCTTCAACTGCTGCCTTTTCAGTTGGTAGACTCGGCCCCCTTCCGTGAGTTTGTGCAATGTGCGGTTCCTCAGTGGCAGGTTCCCAAACGCCACTTTTTCTCACGAAAGGCGATTCCGGCTCTCTACAGGCATGTGGAAGGCAATGTCTTGGCCTCGCTGGACAGGGCGGTCAGCGGTAAGGTGCATATTACTGCTGACTCATGGTCCAGCAGGCATGGATAGGGACGTTACCTTTCTTTCACGGCCCATTGGGTCACTCTTTTGGCAGCTTGGAAGGATGCAGGACAAGGTGCAGTAGTGTTGGAGGTTGTTCCACCGCCACGCCTCCAAAATGCTACTACTGGTTGTGACACACCTCTCTCCTCCACCCCCTCCTCTTCTTCTTCCTCCATGGCCTCTTCCTGTGGTTTGTCCTCGGAACCAGCGGTGCTCCGTAGGCGTTCAAGGGGCTACGCAAGTACGCAGGCAAAAAGATTTCATGCCGTGCTTGCGCTGGTGTGTTTGGGGGACAGGAGCCACACTGGGGCAGAGGTCCTGTCTGCTCTGCAGGGGCAGGCCGAGAGGTGGTTGACGCCACGTCAGCTTAAGCCAGGAATGGTGGTTTGCGACAATGGCACCAACCTCCTCTCCGCCCTCCGACAGGGACAACTGACCCATGTGCCCTGTATGGCTCACGTCCTTAACCTGGTGGTGCATCGGTTCTTGGGCAGGTACCCGGGCTTACAGGATGTCCTGAGGCAGGCCAGGAAAGTCTGTGTTCATTTCCGCAGATCTTATAATGCCAGTGCTCGCCTGGCTGAGCTGCAAAAGGAGTTGAACCTGCCCAAGAACCGCCTTATATGTGACATGCCCACCAGGTGGAACTGAACGTTGGCCATGCTGCAGCAGCTGCACACGCAGCAGAGGGCCATCAATGAGTACCTGTGCGACTACGGCACCAGGACAGGGTCAGGGGAGCTCAGGTTTTTTTCACCACGCCAGTGGGGCATGATCAGGGATGCATGCACTGTCCTGGCGCCATTTGAGGAGGCCACGAGGATGGTGAGCAGTGACAGTGCATGCATCAGTGACACTGTACCTCTTGTCCACCTGTTGGAGCACACGCTGCGTGGAATAATGGACAGGGCACTTGAGGCAGAACAGAGGCAGGAAGAGGAGGACTTCCTTGCCTCTCAAGGCCCCCTTTACCCTGACAGTGTTCCTTCTGTCCCACCCATCGCACAGGAAGAGGAGGAGGAGGAGGATTGTGTCAGCATGGAGGTGGAGGCTGGCACTCAGCATCATCAGCAGCAGTCTTTTAGGGATGATTTACAGTCCCAAGAAACCAGTGGACTTGTACGTGGCTGGGAGGAGGTGGCTGCGGATCATGTCGTCCTTAGTGACCCAGAGGACTCCGGACTGAATGCCTCAGCTAACCTACGCTGCATGGCCTCCCTGATCCTGCAAAGTCTGCGGAAGGATCCTCGTATTCTTCCGATCAAGGAGAGGGACCATTACTGGCTGGCCACTCTCCTTGATCCACGGTACAAGGGTAAGGTTGCGGACCTTATGTTACCGTCGCAGAGGGAGCAGAGGATGAGACAACTCCGGGAGGCCTTGCAGAAAGGTCTGTGCAACGCGTTCCCAGAGACTGGGAGGTTACAAACTCCTGGTCCTGGACAACGAGTTGCTGAGGCTTCGGGCAGTCAAAGAAGGAGCGGTGGGGAAGGTGGCCGTCTGACCGATGCGTTCAGACAATTCTTTAGTCCGCAGCCCCAAAGTATGATCATTTCCAGCAACCATCGCCAGCGTCTGATATACATGGTGCAGGAATACCTAGGGGCAAGGTCAGACTTGGACACCTTCCCCACCGAAAATCCTCTGGCTTACTGGGTCTTGAGGATGGATCACTGGCCAGAGCTTGCACAGTATGCAATTGAGCTACTGGCCTGTCCTGCATCCAGCGTTCTTTCAGAACGCACATTCAGTGCTGCTGGAGGATTTGTCACGGATCACAGGGTGCGCCTGTCCACCGACTCGGTTGATCGACTGACTTTCATCAAGATGAACCAGTCTTGGATCACCACCAGCTACCACACACCTGATGCTGATATAACAGACTAATTGATTTTAAAATGTCACATCCCTTCAAGACTGATGCTGATGCTGAGTTCCTGTGCTGTTATTTTGACTAACTATCCTCCTCCTCCTCCTCAATGATCCGATTAATGATGATAGCTTGGAAGATCATTTTGGTTTATGGGTGCCGCCACCAGTGGCTAAGGCCCAATTTTTCAGCCCCTGTTTAACAGGGGCGTGTAATTACAATTTTTGATGCAATACTTTGCAACAGGCCTCATTGCTGTGCTCCAAGTACAGTATCTGTGAGGGGTTGCAGTGTTGTGCCACCAGTGCCTAAGGCCCAATTTTTCAGCCCCTGTTCAACAGGGGCATGCAATTATAATTATTGATCTAATAATTCACAGCAGGGCCCATTGCTGTGCCCACCAAGAGTAACTGTTAGGCCTTACAGTGTTGTGTCAACACCACCACCACCACCACCACCACCACCAAAGGCCCAATTTTTCAGCCCCTGTTCAACAGGGGCATGCAATTATAATTATTGATCTAATAATTCACAGCAGGGCCCATTGCTGCGCCCACCAAGAGTAACTGTCAGGCCTTACAGTGTTGTGGCACCAGCACCACCATCAAAGGCCCAATTTTTACTACCACTGTTCAACAATTATATGTTATTACAATTCCTGATATAATAGTTGACAGCAGGGCGTTCCAGCACCCACCAAGAGTAACTGTGAGTGCTTACAGTGTTGTGCCAACACCAACACCTAAGGGGCCAATTTCTGCAGAGTATATACGGCAGGTCCCTACTTTCAAACATCCAACTTACAAACGACTACTACTTGCAAACGGAAGAAGACAACAGGAAGTGAGAGGAAATCTACCCCTTGGAAGGAAAATTCTCTCCTGTAAGAATTAATATGGGAGAAAGGTGTCTCCTCTCTACTGATGCTTTATCACCAATCCTTGTTTCAATAAAAACACCACATTTCAAAATCAGTTGTCATTGGGACGCAAAGTGAGGTGAAATGTTCTGAACAGGGGCACAGACAGCAAAACAAATGTTACAGGGGTGATAACCCTTCCCTATGTTTTCCAAAAAGCTTAAAAATAGGTATTTGGGCTGGAGCTACACTTAAACAATGTAGCTGTTCAAAATTACAAACAGATTCAACATAAGAACAAACCTACAGTCCCTGTCTTGTATGCACCGCCTGTATATGACTGTTCAGAGTACATAAGGCCTTTTTTATTTTGTGTGCGGGGTTCCCCTTAATATCCATACAAGACCCAAAGGGGCTGGTAATGGGCTGAGGTAGGGGGGGAGGGGTGATGGGGTAGCTATGCCATTTTTCTTAAAGATTTTCATCCATATTACCGGGACCAGACATTACATTAAAGCCGCAAGCAGTTTTAAATGGCTTTTTTTTCCTTTAGAAATGTAATTTTGTGCAGGGACAGTTCTAAACACGGGAAACACGTGGCACTTCACAGGCATACTTTAGACACCCCCCAGGTACAATATTTAAAGGAATATTTGACTTTTTTTTTCACTTTATGCATCATTATAATGACTGCTCCCGGAAAACGTCCGTTTTTAAAACTTCTTTTTGCATTGATACATGTCCCCTGGTGCAGAACCCGGGTTCCCAAACTCTGTTTAGGACAATAACATGATTAATAGTCGTTATAATTAGCACTTTAGAATCCGAACGTTCGCATCCATTGTATTTAATAGGGTTCTAATGTTCGTGCGAACTTTCGGTCCGTTCGCGGGTTCTGGTGCGAACCGAACCCGGGGGTGTTCGGCTCATCACTAATCGCCATCAGCACGTGGCCATGGGACACGCTTGTCCTTCTTTTTGGCAGCTGGACGTGTTGAGCCGCATCATGCCGAAGGCTTGGTAGAGTGGATGACCAAGCTCTCCTCATCCTCCTCATCCTCTCTCACCCAGGCTCAGGGTTCTGGCAAAGCAGCTGCCAAAGCGTCCTCTTCCCTGGTATCAATGTCATCATCAGTCACTCCTTCCCTAGACCCACCATGTCCTCCTGAGGAGTCCCCCAAACTGTTTGAGCACAGTGTTGGGTACATGCTCCAGGAGGATGCCCAGCGTTTCGAAGGGTCTGATGATGATACCCAGCTAGAGGAAGGCAGTAGCGTGAGAGCAGAGAGAGGGAATGCTCAAGAAGGACACCAATCTGGCAGTCATGTTCCAGCAGCTGCAGCATACTGCCAGATTGGCTCCAGTGATGAGGAGGGAGGGGATGATGAGGTCACTGACTCCATGTGGGTGCCTAATAGGAGAGAGGAGGAGGAGGAGGAGGATGAGGAGGAGGCACATCTCCAACGAGGCAGGATGCCCTCGGGGGGCCAGCGTAAAGTCAGCACACCGACGGAATCACACCGCAGAGCTCCGCCTGTGCAGGGCGCTGCCTCTGCCCGTCATTTAAAAAGTTCTTTGGTGTGGGCCTTTTTTGAGTCAGGTGCATCAGATCGCACAGCTGCTGTTTGCAACATATGTCTCAAGCGTATATCGCGTGGCCAAAACATCAGCCGCTTGGGCACCACATGCTTGACCAGACATATGTTGACCTGCCATGCAGCTCTTTCGAAACCTACCTTAAAGACCCACACCAAAGAACAAAGCGGACCTCTCCTTGCACCACATCAGCTGGGATCTCCAACCCCACTATACCTTCAGTCCTCTCTGAAACCTGCACTGAGAGGAATGAAGGTGTAGAATTAGGTGTGTCACAGCCAAGTACTTGCGGGCACTCTGCTAGCAGTACACCGACGTCCGATTCTATCAGGCAAATTTCCCTGCCCCAGCTGCTGGACCGTCGAAAGAAGTTCACTCCCAGCCATCCACATGCCCAGCGGTTGAATGCTAGCTTGGCTAAATTGCTAGCGCTTCAACTGCTGCCTTTTCAGTTGGTAGACTCGGCCCCCTTCCGTGAGTTTGTGCAATGTGCGGTTCCTCAGTGGCAGGTTCCCAAACGCCACTTTTTCTCACAGAAGGTGATTCCGGCTCTCTACCGGCATGTGGAAGGCAATGTCTTGGCCTCGCTGGACAGGGCGGTCAGCGGTAAGGTGCATATTACCGCTGACTCATGGTCCAGCAGGCATGGACAGGGACGTTACCTTTCTTTCACGGCCCATTGGGTCACTCTTTTGGCAGCTGAGAAGGATGCAGGACAAGGTGCAGTAGTGTTGGAGGATGTTCCGCCGCCACGCCTCCAAAATGCTACTACTGGTTGTGACACACCTCTCTCCTCCACCCCCTCCTCTTCTTCTTTCTCCATGGCCTCTTCCTGTGCTTTGTCCTCGGAACCAGCGGTGCTCCGTAGGCGTTCAAGGGGCTACGCAAGTACGCAGGCAAAAAGATGCCATGCCATGCTTGCGCTGGTGTGTTTGGGGGACAGGAGCCACACTGGGGCAGAGGTTCTGTCTGCTCTGCAGGGGCAGGCCGAGAGGTGGTTGACACCACGCCAGCTTAAGCCAGGAAAGGTGGTTTGCGACAATGGCACCAACCTCCTCTCCGCCCTCCGACAGGGACAACTGACCCATGTGCCCTGTGTGGCTCACGTCCTTAAGCTGGTGGTGCAGCTGTTCTTGGGCAGGTACCCGGGCTTACAGGATGTCCTGAGGCAGGCCAGGAAAGTCTGTGTGCATTTCCGCAGATCTTATAATGCCAGCGCTCGCCTGGCTGAACTGCAAAAGGAGTTGAACCTGCCCAAGAACCGCCTTATATGTGACATGCCCACCAGGTGGAACTCAATGTTGGCCATGCTGCAGCAGCTGCACATGCAGCAGAGGGCCATCAATGAGTACCTGTGCGACTACGACACTAGGACAGGGTCAGGGGAGCTCGGTTTTTTTTTCACCACGCCAGTGGGGCATGATCAGGGATGCATGCACTGTCCTGGCACCATTTGAGGAGGCCACGAGGATGGTGAGCAGTGACAGTGCATGCATCAGTGACACTGTACCTCTTGTCCACCTGTTGGAACATACGCTGCGTGGAATAATGGACAGGGCACTTGAGGCAGAACAGAGGCAGGAAGAGGAGGACTTCCTTGCCTCTCAAGGCCCCCTTTACCCTGACAGTGTTCCTTCTGTCCCACCCATCGCACAGGAAGAGGAGGAGGAGGAGGATTGTGTCAGCATGGAGGTGGAGCCTGGCACACAGCATCATCAGCAGCAGTCTTTTAGGGATGATTTACAGTCCCAAGAAACCCGTGGACTTGTATGTGGCTGGGAGGAGGTGGCTGCGGATCATGTCGTCCTTAGTGACCCAGAGGACTGCGGACCGAATGCCTCAGCTAACCTACGCTGCATGGCCTCCCTGATCCTGCAAAGTCTCCGGAAGGATCCTCGTATTCTTCTGATCAAGGAGAGGGACCATTACTGGCTGGCCACTCTCCTTGATCCACGGTACAAGGGTAAGGTTGCAGACCTTATCTTACCATCGCAGAGGGAGCAGAGGATGAGACAACTCCGGGAGGCCTTGCAGAAAGGTCTGTGCAACGCGATCCCAGAGACTGGGAGGTTACAAACTCCTGGTCCTGGACAACGAGTTGCTGAGGCTTCGGTCAGTCAAAGAAGGAGCGGTGGGGAAGGTGGCCGTCTGACCGATGCGTTCAGACAATTCTTTAGTCCGCAGCCCCAAGGTATGATCGGTTCCAGCAACCATCGCCAGCGTCTGATATACATGGTGCAGGAATACCTAGGGGCAACGTCAGACTTGGACACCTTCCCCACCGAAAATCCTCTGGCTTACTGGGTCTTGAGGATGGATCACTGGCCAGAGCTTGCACAGTATGCAATTGAGCTACTGGCCTGTCCTGCATCCAGCATTCTTTCAGAACGCACATTCAGTGCTGCTGGAGGATTTGTCACGGATCACAGGGTGCGCCTGTCCACCGACTCGGTTGATCGACTGACCTTCATAAAGATGAACCAGTCTTGGATCACCACCAGCTACCAAACACCTGAAGCTGATATAACAGACGAATTTATTTTCAAATGTCACATCCCTTCAAGACTGATGCTGATGCTGAGTGACTGTCCTGTTATGTTGACTGACTATCTTCCTCCTCCTCAATGATCCGATTGATGATGATAGCTTGGAAGAACATTTTTGTTTCTGGGTGCCGCCACCAGTGGCTAAGGCCCAATTTTTCAGCCCCTGTTTAACTGGGGCATGTAATTACAATTTTTTATGCAATGCTTTGCAGCAGGGCTCATTCCTGCACTCCAACTAGAGTATCTGGGAGAGGTTGCAGTGTCGTGGCACCAGCACCAGTGGCTAAGGCCCAATTTTTCAGCCCCTGTTTAACAGGGGCATGTAATTACAACTTTTTATGCAATGCTTTGCAGCAGGGCTCATTCCTGCACTCCAACTAGAGTATCTGGGAGAGGTTGCAGTGTCGTGGCACCAGCACCAGTGCTTAAGGCCCAATTTTTCAGACCCTGTTTAACAGGGGCGTGTAATTACAATTTTTGATCTAATAATTCACAGCAGGGCCCATTCCTGCACCCACCAAGAGTAACTGTGAGGCCTTACAGTGTTGTGTCAACACCACCACCACCACCACCAAAGGCCCAATTTTTCAGCCCCTGTTCAACAGGGGCATGCAATTACAATTCTTGATCCAATAATTCACAGCAGGGCCCATTCATGCGCCCACCAAGAGTAACTGTGAGGGCTCACAGTGTTGTGGCAACACCAACATGTAAGGGGCAAATTTCAGCAGAGTATATACGGCAGGCCCCTACTTTCAAACATCCAACTTACAAACGACTCCTCCTTGCAAACGGAAGGATACAACAGGAAGTGAGAGGAAATCTACCCCATGGAAGGCAAATTCTCTCCTGTAAGAGTTAATATGGGAAAAAAGTGTCTCCTCTCCACTGATGCTTTATCACCAATTCTTGTTTCAATAAAAACCCCAAATTTTCAAAAAACATTTGTCATTAGGACGGAAAGTGAGGTGAACTGTTCTGAACAGGTGCACACTGCACAGACAGCAAAACAAATGTTACAGGGGTGATAACCCTTCCTTATGTTTTCCAAAAAGCTTAAAAATAGTTTTTTTTGGCTGGAGCTACACTTAAACAATGTACCTGTTCAAAATTACAAACAGATTCTACATAAGAACAAACCTACAGACCTTGTCTTGTATGCACCGCCTGTATATGGCTGTTCAGAGTATATAGGGCCTTTTTTCTTTTGTGTGTGGGGTTCCCCTTAATATCCATACAAGACCCAAAGGGGCTGGTAATGGGCTGGGGTGGGGGGGGGGTGATGGGGTAGCTATGCCATTTTTCTTAAAGATTTTCATCCATATTACCTGGACCAGACATTACATTAAAGCCGCAAGCAGTTTTAAATGGCTTTTTTTTCCTTTAGAAATGTAATTTTGTGCAGGGACAGTTCTAAACACGGGAAACACGTGGCACTTCACAGGCATACTTTAGACACCCCCCAGGTACGATATTTAAAGGAATATTTGACTTTTTTTTTCACTTTATGCATCATTTAAATGACTGCTCCCGAAAAACGGACGTTTTTAAAACTTCTTTTTGCATTGATACATGTCCCCTGGTGCAGAACCCGGGTTCCCAAACCCTTTTTAGGACAATAACATGCATAATAGTCATTATAATTAGCACTTTAGATTTCGAACGTTCGCATCCATTGTATTTAATAGGGTTCTAATGTTCGTGCAAACTTTCGGTCCGTTCGCGGGTTCTGGTGCGAACCGAACCCGGGGGTGTTCGGCTCATCACTATTCTTGAACAGTAACTGCTATATTATCTTATATACCTCCCATTCATGAATTGTGTTTGTGCAGGCATCTTTCTCTCATGCAAAATGCAGCCCCTTTAAACATGTATCCACATCTTTTCACCTAGGCAGAGACTGGCAGAGTGCTAACGTCCAACCTCTTTCACCATTAAAGATGTCAATATTTCAAATACATTTCCTCTAAAGGATAAGTTCACCTTTAGGAACACGTTACATGACTATTGTATAACAGATGTACCTTCTTTTAATTAACCCCTTATATTCCCAACCCTTACCCCCTTACCTAAGTAAACAAGACCACACTGGAGTTGGAGAAAACATAGGCTGTAGCAGCCTTATTTATTAAAACTAATATTTAAATTAACAATAAACATAAACATCTGTTATGAAAAACCATCAGTCAACTACTAGTGTCGATCTTTGCAGGAACCTCGATTACCATCTGTGTAAACTATTGCACTGCGGTACCTCTCAAATCTGTTAATAGGCCTCAAGCCGACATGCTGGCTCAGAGACAACCATGACCGCAGTGCACCCGTTACCAATGCTTCCAGCTAAACCTCCGTTAACTGGAAGCCCACCATCACGACCCATACCAACGACAGGTCCTGAACTCTTCTTCCCGAGGTACCATCCTTCCCCTGCAAAGACCAAACACCCGCCTCTGCCACGACTTCCGCTCCATCCCAACCTGTCCCTGGGAACAAAAAGAAAACAAACATACCTACACTCCTAACCACATCATTAGGGGAGGGTGGGCGGGAACATTCACCCACGCTGTGTTACCCGGGGGAGGAGTCCCAGACTATTTATGTCCGACCTCTGCCCCCTCCCATGCCAACTCATCAAACCAAACTTCCCTCTTATCCAGTACCCTGTTTCCACAGTCATGCCAGCCCTATGCATTTTAATTATTTTGCTCTGAGATTTTCTTTCTAAATCCACAAAGAACACTCTAGCACTCAATGCAAAATGCTCCCAAAGACTTTTAGGTGCGTAATGCTTCCTCGGATGCAACAATCCACAGATCTGGAAATCTTCAGGAAACTGCAAAAAACACACACAAGAGGGCCCAAGCTCCTTGTGCATTACCACCAAAAATGTATTATAATAACGCCACAGACAAAAATATACTTACAAACATGTAAAAACAACAGGCATGTAACATAGATGTTTCAGCCATGGACAAAATGTCCCATCATAAAACCATCCAGTCAGAAGATGACGCATTTCAGGAGACTAATATCAAGAAGGAAAAGGAAGGTGCCTCTAAGTGCAGATTGCCAGCAATTTAATAGGGAAATTTGGTTAAAAACACTTACTAGAATGCAGATATTACAGGCTCAAAAAAAACATCTTTCCAGGCTGGACGTCTGTCACTGTCTCTCCTCTCACTGTACCAGCCAGCAGCTGCAGCAGGGGTTTGTGAGCACTGATTGAAGATGACTGCCACTGGCCCAGAACCACCATGCAACAAACGCTAGGTGTGTGGAATGCACCAGTCTGAGGGGGCAGTGACGCATATTGAAACATGCGCAATCGCTCCTTCATTGGACCTCAACAAGCATTTCAGGAGACTCACGCCCTTCCTCAGAGCTGACCACTGCAGTATTCTTATGTGCTGTATTGCAGGCACAGGGGTCAAAAGTGCACACATAGCCAGAACAGGAGTATGATTTGCACAAGATTTTGTTGGCAACTGGGTTGATAAATCGTATTTAGGGTGGAACATGTAACATGTTCCAGCCACTGCAGCCCCTCCCCCAGTGTCGGGCATCTTCCCTTGGCATCCGTTGCCAGTGTTTGAAAATAACGTGGTCGTGAGGGACTCTACACATCCAGCCGCATTATTCATACACAGGGTTCTGTGAATGGGAATCTACAAGTACTGACAGCCTTTGCAGCTGTTGGCTTGCAGCTCTCAATGAACTACCATGGCTTAATTGAGCGCTCTGGTAGTTAATTGTTTCTCCCTGTCAGTGTGTATCTGCCTGCCCTTACAAGGTACGAGCAGACAGACAGACTGACAAGTCTGCAGGAGTCCTGCATGGCACGCACAACCTGCTGATCGCAGGTGCATTGCTTTACAAGTAAAAAAAAAAATCACTTTTTTTTTCTACCTGCGAAGAGATGTGCATTTATTCTTATTTTTGGTGAACTTATTTTAAGGTGAACTTATCTTAAGAGAGTTAGTTATCAGGACTAAGGAAAAACAGAAGTAAACAAAATTGAGAACAAACCACTGTTAGAAAAAGTAAGCAATATATAACCATTAATAATCCACAGATTTGAAAGAAGAACTGCAGACAGTTATTAATAAAATTAAAGTAGAACTAAACTGTATCAAAGCACCACAAACTGAAATACTATTTAATACATTTTTCATCAAAAACAAACTCATCCACCCATCCATGTCTTGTGCTTTATTTTGTTGAGAAAGCTCTTTGAAAAACATTTTTTTTAGCCATGGCCATCTTGAGGAAGGGCAGATGATTTATGTAGCATTTAATTCCTGGAATCCATATGCCCTTAGCTCAAGCATGCAGGCTGGAGGGTGTTCCTATCTAAATAAGCCTCCCCTCTCCTCCAGGTGAAATAAAAAAAAATGCCCAGAAAGACTATTGGGATGTATAACATAATTTTGGCCTAGGCCAGAAACCACTGAAGAGGTATTAAAACATGTAAATATAATATACCTTCCTATCTATCTACTAATACCAGTAGCATAAGGATTAAAAATAGTTCATGTTGATTGAGAGAGTTTATTTAACCTCCCTGGCGGTTGATTCTGTCTGGAATTATGTACCAAAAGCGGTACAATTATTTTGCATGGAAATTTGGTGTTATGTATTGTAGGCCTGCGATTCTTAGTAATTACTTACTTAAACCTGACCAAACAAGAGTCTAGTAGACATCCGGGTATGATAAAGTTTGAAACACAAACTCATAAATTATAATATAATAAATAACTATAAATAATTATAACAAATAGTAATGTAATTATAATAAAAATTATTTAATAATGTAATCAAGTCAAAAACACTGAAATTTGCTGAGTTGCAGAATTGTCGCTGTCATTAGATTTAGTGTTTGATGACGAATTTCCCCACAAATCGCTATCGCTCAATTCTGCGAGTGATTCTAATTTATTGTCGCTGTATTCTAGCTGGTCTAAAACCACTTTTGACATAAAGGGACACCTTTTGGTTGCTATGGAAATCTCCAGTTTCCAGGCAGAAAGAAAAGTATTTATAATGTAAAAGTGCATGCAGGACACTGGGCAGACCACTAGGGACAAAGGGGGTGTGTAATTATTACATACAGTACTGTAATCAGTAAGATTACAGTATACTGTATGTATACTATGTGTTTCACTTTTTGAATTTGGCGCCGAACTCCGCCCCCGTGCGCCGCAACATCGCAGGGAACGGAGCTCGGCACTCGGCAGTGAGGATCGAGCAAGACACGGCTCACAGACACTGCGGGAGGACATCGCAGGATCCAGGGAACAAGGTAAGTAACTTCCCCTGGATACTGCGATGCAGCCCGAGTCTGGCTCGGGGTTACCGCTCCTAGCATAAAAAAATCACCCCGCGCCTGACTCGGGAATACCGCTAAGGAGGTTAAATGTAAATGGCCTGGTCTATATATTGTTTTAAAAGAGAAGTAAAGGGTTGTTTTTGTTCAGATTAATACTTACCTAGGTGGATGCTGCATCTGTCCCCTGGTGCCTTTGCACTGAGAACCGAGTGATTGAACATAGCTGATCACTCGGTATTCAGAGCCCTGTGAGCAGAGAGCTGTATAACTGTCAGTCACAGCTCTCTGATCTTCCCCCTCCTCACTCATTGGAGAGCTGAGCTGTGGAGGGGGAGCTAGCTCCGGCTCTCAACGATTCGCTGAGAGGCTGAGCAGGGTGTCTGTCCAGGCACCTGGCGGACCCAGACTTTATTGTCATGATAACGCGGTGCCTGGACTGACATCCATGACGTCAGTAGAGAGCCGACTTCAGCCCACTCTCTGCTGAAAACAGGTCACAGGAGTGCAAAACAAACTGCACTCATGTGACAAGTAGACATGGCTTGTTGTGCTTAAAATTGGGTGCCTAGACATTCATGTTAGATTGAGGTGTGCTGCTATTGAAGCCAGCTTGTTCTTGGCTTTTTCTGTTCTTGACAGGTACTCTGTCCCCACTTCAGACCTCGCAGCGGTGAGGTACGTGAGCCCCATCTTTATTCAGTGATGTGCATGAGCGCCTCGGCCGTCCAGGACTCTCTCGCCTGTTTGGCTGTGACACAGCAGCGGCCTGTGACACCGCTGTCAATCAAAGCCAGTTAGCCAATTAGGAGAGATAGGGCGGGGCCAAACCACAGCTCTGTGTCTGAATGGACACACGAAGCTGCGGCTCGGCTCGGGTGCCCCCATAGCAAGCTACTTGCTGTGGGGGCACACAACAGGAAGGAGGGGCCAGGAGCACTGAAAAGGGACCCGGAAAGAGGAGAATCCAGACTGCTACCATTTCACAGAGCAGGTAAGTATAACATGTTTCTTATTTTAAAAAAAACAAGACTTTACAATCACTTTAAGGTGAACAACCTAGCAAACACTATTTGGTAGCTACTGCAATCTAATGGGATGTACAAGGCACTTTAATTTACTGTCTAAAATATCTGTTAAAACGCCGGTTGTTTAGTGATTTACTGGTGTACATCACATGCTACATAATTTATTTCCCTCTTTCGAACGCAAAGCAGCAGGGAGTATTTTGCCAACAACTACAATTTGGGGGAAAAAAATCATCTAGTCAGAAACAGTATTTAATAAGTCGGTTTTAAGTGTGAATGCTGAGTAACATCTTCTTAAAATCACTCATCTGAAACACAACTGCATTAGTAAAGAAAACTGAAAAGGGAGATAAAAAAAAGTTATGTTGTCTTGCCCAGCTGCAGTGAAGTATAAAGCTAATAAATGTACAGCCACAAAAATGTCACAGTTTATTCAAGATTGTTTTTATAAAAAATAAACTTTTTTTTCTGTTGGAAGTGGTCAGTCAAAATGTATTGTTCCCCTTGTTCTGCTTACACCGGGCTCTAATACCTGTCATCAGCCCCCTTGTACTTACCTGTTATTGCTGCTCTGGAGTGTTCACTTTGCAGTCTGCTCAGCACTGCACAGCCTCCTCTTCAAATGATTCACCGTTAGATCAGGCTCCTCCAATGCATATGTGCTGAGATTAGGGTTTAGAGCACAATGAGCATGGCAAATTAGGAACAGTTTGCAATATTTAAGTGCCAAGCATACATTTTCAGTGTACTGAGACAGTGGTTGAGCCAAGAGGTTCCTCAAGATTTTCTCAGATATTATGGAGCTGAGCTGAAAGTAGGCATTCTCAATCTTACTCTGGCTTGTATTCTGTATATCATCTAGACATGTGCAATTCGTTTAGTTTCGAATTTGTCTTTTAACAAATTAGTTATTTCCGAAATATCCGGATTTCTGAACTTTTACATTTCCGAATTTTCGGATTTTCGGTTTTCCGAAATTTCCTAATTTCCAAAATTTCGAATTTCCGAAATTTCGAATTTCAGAATTTTCGAATTTCGGAATTCTGAAATTCGGAATTTTGAAAATCCGAATTTCGGAATTTCGAAAATTCAAAATTGCAAAATTCGAAAATCTATAAATGGGAAATTTGGAAAAATTTCTGAATTCCGAGTTTTTAGAATTTCCAAAATTCGGAAATTTGGAAATTCGGAAATTCGGAATTCAGAAATTCGGAAATTCGAAAATTCAGAATTCAGAATTTACGAAAAAAAGCAAAAAAACTAATAAAACAAAAACGAAAAAAACAAATTTTTCGAAGTTCCAGAATTGCCGAATTTCCGAAAAAAACGAATGAAACAAAAAAAAATGAATTTTTCGGCAGTGCACATGTCTAATATCATCTGTGTTCCTGACAACTGTCCGCTGTCCGTTACTCTGATGGGTTTTCCACCAATCTCAAGGTATATCTAATTCCAAAACATTTTTAGTTTTGTATAGATTGTGGAAGAATTAAAATCCCAGTTAGATGCTTATTTCTGTCTGTGTTCTCACTGCGGAGGTTTATTCTCTATTTGTCCTGGTGATCATTGTCAATGGGACATAACATTATTGGAAATCCAACATTTTACAAATGTTATTGGAAGAAGAACAGAGGGGACATCTTCCAGTGGAGAAACTTTGTCAGGGACAGCTGTCCAATAGAGTATTACCAGTTACTGTCGTCTCTCTGGAACAGAAAGTGAAGGAAAGAAAACAAAAAGTTTTGTTTTTGCATACAGTATACTGTATTACCTGTCCATACTTCATCTCCGATCAACTGAACTCTTCCTAAACACATGGAAATCTTGTTGGTTGAAGACCCTATGGGGGTTATATTTACTAAAATTGGAGCATGCAAAAAAAAGGTGCAGCTCTGCATAGAAACCAGATAGCGTCCAGGTATTATTGCCCAAGTCTAATTAAACAAGCTGAAGTTGATTACTATGCACAGCTGCACCAGATTCTGAGTGCATCAGGTTTAGTAAATGTGTGTTGGTTGAGCCCACTCCTATTGCAGTTGACTTATTTATATTTACAGTGGATATAAAAAGTCTACACACCCCTGTTAAAAGGTCAGGTTTCTCTGATGTGAAAAAATTAGACAAAGATAAATCATTTCAGAACTTTTTCCACCTTTAATGTGACCTATAAACTGTACAACTGAATTTTTTTTTGGGTATGAGTCTATCAGCATGGAACATCTTGACTTGGCAATATTTGCCCACTCTTCTTTGCAAAAACACTCCAAATCTGTCAGATTGCGAGGGTGTAAAGCCCTCCTCAGATTACCCCACAGATTTTCAATCGAATTCAGGTCTGGGCTCTGGCTGGGACTTTCCAAAACTAAAATTTTCTTCTGGTGAAGCCATTCCTTTGTTGATTTGGATGTATGCTTTGGGTCGTTGTCATGCTTAAAGATGAAGTTCCTCTTCCTGTTCAGCTTTAGCAGAAGCCTGAAGGTTTTGTGCCAATATTGACTGGTATTAGAATGGTTCATAGTTCCCTCTACCTTGACTAAGGACCCTGTTCCAGCTAAAGAAAAACAGCCCAAAAGCATGATGCTGCGACCACCATGCTTCACAGTGGGTATGGTGTTCTTTTGGAGATGTACGGTGTTGTTTTTGCCCCAAACATATCTTTTGGAATTATGGCCAAAATGTTCAACCTTGTTTTCATCAGACCATAACACATTTTCCCACATGCTTTTGGGAGACTTCAAATGTGTTTTTGGAAAATCTAGCCGGGCATGGATATTTTTCTTTGTAAGAAAAGGCTTCCGTCTTGCCACTGTACCCCATGCCCAGACATATGAAGAACATGGGAGATTGTTGTCACATGTACCACACAGCTAGTACTTTCCAGATATTCCTGCAGCTCCTGTAATGTTGCTGTAGGCCTCTGGGCAGCCTCGCTGACCAGTTTTCTTCTTGTCTTTTCTTCAATTTTGGAGGAACGTCCAGTTCTTGGAAATGTCACTGTTGTGCCATATTTTCTCCACTTGATGATGACTGTCTTCACTGTGTTGCATGGTATATCTAATGTTTTGGAAATTCTTTTGTATCCTTCTCCTGACTTATACCTTTTAACAATAAGAACCCTCTGATGGTTTGGAAGCTTTCTGCGGACCATGGCATTTGATGTAGGATGCGACTAAGAAAATGTCAGGAAAGACCTACTAGAACAGCTGAACTTTATTTGGGGTTAATCAGAGGCACTTTAAATGATAGCAGGTGTGTACTGACTCCTATTTAACACGAGTTTGAATGTGATTGCTTAAGTCTGAACACAGCTACATCCCCAGGTATAAGAGGGTATTCACACTTATGCAACCACATTATTTTATTTTTTTACCATTACTTCCCCCCTAAAAGATTTCAGTTTGTTTTTCAATTTAGTTGTACAGTTTATAGGTCATGTTGAAGGTGGGAAAGGTTCTAAAATGATTCGTCTTGGTCTCATTTTTGACATCACAGAAACCTGAAATTTTAACAGAGGTGTGTAGACTTTTTATATCCACTGTAGGTGACAAATTACTTGAAGTATGATAAACTCCTTTCAGCTACAGACTGAATTATTATATCTAACAATATTTTATTTTTCCAATAACTCCCCTCAAAGTAATATCCAAGTTACATAACTATGTCATTTGAATTATAGCAAAAGTAAATTCCAAGGTGCCAAAACCGAGTACTCTTAATCTATTTGATCAGATATATTGCTGCAAAATGTTCAAAGTACATTTGCATGTACTTTTAAATCAAATGTCTTCTTGTTTGACACAATAGCTCCCCTGGGCAGATATTAATGAAGGTTATATGAAAAGGCAAGAAAGAGGCAGAGATTATAATTACATTATTAGGCACAGTGTTTCAAAGAAATATAAACCAGGCAATGACTTGCAATGTGGATATGTAATTATTACAATATTTGTAAAACCATAGTGTTTATAGAATTTATTATTATAAAGGATGATATACTACAGAAAATAAGATTAGACTGTATTTTCAATGCATATATTCACTGACATTTTTTATTTCACATAATTTCGCAGAGCTAAAGATCTAAAGGAAACATTACCAAAATGGTTTCCTATGAAAGAGGCGTAAGTGGGTTGAGGTAACTTACTGTCAAGTGTTTGTTTCCAAACCTGTAACTACGGAATTTTGTAGTAATGCCTTCCACAGAAAACATATCAGGCCACATCTTGTTTTAGTCAGGTTGCTAACATTTCAATAATACCATACTACATTCACACACTCTGTTACACACTGCATTGGCAAGTCTTAAAAAGAAGAACCATGAGAACAAGGCACAAAATCTCTAAAAGGTTGGAATCACCAACCAAAGCCTGAAATTTGAAAGCCACGATAATTGTTAGTGAACTATAAAAGCAATTCCACGCCCTCTGACAATATATATTTTCTTTCATATAGCATACTGATATTATCACACACACGTGTGGAAAAGCACACTGCTCTTGAAATGCTTTAACATATAGTTATTAACCACTTACGGACCGCCCGCCGTCGTTATATGTTGGCTGTTTGAAGAGGAATATTGTTGTTATGGCAGCAGCTAGCTACCATAACCCCAGTATCCTCTTCTTCAGCGGGCGGTCTGCTTTCAGAAAAAAGTGATCAATGCAGTGAATTCATGTGTGGTATGGAGCTGAGTGAGGGGAAGATGGCCCCCACCCGGTTCCATACCATTGCAGGGTGGAAGCGACGTCAAAACGTCACTTCCGCCCATAGCTCTTAAAAAAACTTTTTTTTTTTTTTTTTTTTTAAACGATTATTCTTTTTTATATTGCATTTTAGTGTAAATATGAGATCTGAGGTCTTTTTGACCCCAGATCTCATATTTTAGAGGTCCTGTCATGCTTTTTTTCTATTACAAGGTGTTGGAGAATACAAACGGTATTCCCGTATACCTGACAAAGACCAACTAGGTATAATCACAGCAATTACCACACTCACAAGACCCTCTCAGTACCGAGGAGATAACTTCATTTTGGACACAAAGAAAGATGAGCCAGGTCTGTATCCAAAGGCCATCTCCTTTAATAAAGGGCGGGAATACAAGTTATATAGGAACATTTCCAACCAATCAATGACATGGAAGAGTGGGCGTGGTTGATACAGGGGTGTACATTTCATATCAAATAACCAACACCTTAAACATGGCTGCCATGAGTCATTTAAAGCGTGACCACCTGCTTCCATGACTCATAGTCATGAGTTTGGTGTTTCTCATTAAACAGGAAGTAGTTTCAGACAGTACATCGCAGATGCAAAAAATGTCTATGCAAACAATTTCTATGCATGGTATATTTCTGTGTGCTTTTGCAGAAAAATGTCATAGCACAAAAATATCAGCGTTAAGCTTTAAGCATATGAAGCTATAGATCTCTTAACATGGCGTCACTATGGTTCAGTCATATTTACTCATATTACTACACAAGGGATGTTTACATTCCTTGCAATAGGAATAAAAGTGATTTTTTTTTTTTTTTTTAAAAAGAACAGTGTAAAAATAAAAAGTAAAATAAATGAGAACATTTTGTTTTTAAACGCGCCTCGTTCCGCCGAGCTCGCGCATATACGTGAGTAGCAGCCGCATATGAAAACAGTGTTCAAACCACACATGTGAGGTATCATCACGATCGGTAGAGTGAGAGCAATAATTCTAGCCCTAGACCTCCTCTATAACTCAAAATATGCAACCTGTAGAATTTTATAAACGTTGCATATGGAGATTTTTAAGGGTAAAAGTTTGTTGCCATTCCACGAATGGGCGCAACTTTGAAGCATGACATGTTATCAATTTACTTGGTGTAACATCATCTTTCACAATATAAAATTTGTTTGGCTGACTTCACTGTTGTTTTATTTTTTAATTCAAAAAAGTGTATTTTTTTCCAAAAAAAGTGCGCTTGTAAGACCGCTGCGCAAATACGGTGTGACAAAGTATTGCAACAACCGCCATTTTATTCTCTAGGGTGTTAGAAAACAATATATATATATATATATATATATATATATATATATATATATATAATATTTGGGGTTCTAAGTAATTTTCTAGCAAAAAAAACTGACTTTAACTTGTAAACAACAAGTTTGAAAAATAGGCTCGGGGCTGAAGTGGTTAAAGCAAATTTATATGGGAAACCCCCACCCACCAAATTAAAAAATAATACACTAAATAAAAGCAGAAAAACAATCCCTATGTATAAAAAAGGATTTTGCTTTTAAGATATTTATTGTTAAAATACCAATAATATTTGACACCAAAAACAGTTCATTGAACAGATGTTACTTTTGTAAATTCAAATTGGTGAGTAAGTGAGAACACTCATAATAGAGATTTTTACAGAAATATATTCTACAAATCATGATAATAGCAACGGTAATAGAGATCAAATTGTAAAGATGTTCAGTCCGCAACAAGTGAAAATTATTTTGCGTAGTTGAGACATAGAACATAAATGTAAATTAGCGGTTGTAGAGGCAGAAGGTTTTTTATCTATGCATTCTATGCATTAAGATAAAAAGCCTTCGGTGTGCAGCAGCCCCACCTCAGTACCCCTAATACTTACCTGAGCTCCATCTCTATCCAGGAATGTCCATGAGTGCCTCGATTGTCTCCTTTCTGATTGGCTGAGACACAGCAGTGGCTTCATTGGCTAAACTAATTTAGCCAATCAGGAGAGAGAGGGGGCAGGGACGAACATCAGCCAGTCTGAATGGATACACGGAGCTGCAGCTCGGCTTGGGTGCCCCCATAGCAAGCTGCTTGCTGTGAGGGCACTCAACAAGAGGGAGGGGACAGGATTCCAGCCAGGTACCCGGGAAGAGGAGGATCCAGGCTGCCCTGTTTGTTATTTTAATAGAAAAAAAAACAAGACTTTACAATCACTAACCACTTCAGCCCCATCAGTTTAGGCCAATATGTATTCTTCCACATATTTTTGGTAAAAAAAAATCACAATAAGCGAGTAATGGCAGCGATCTGTGATTTTTAGCGGGACTATGACATTGCGGCGGACAGATCGGACACTTTTGACACTTTTTTGGGACCATTGACATTTATAAAATGCACTGATTACTGTGTAAATGTCACTGGCAGGGAAGGGGTTAACACTAGGGGGCGATAAAGGGGTTAAATGTGTTCCCTCATGAGTTTTTCCAACTGTAGGGGGATGGGACTGACTGGAGGAGGAAACATATCGCTGTTCTTTATTACTATGAACAGCATATCTGTCTCTCCTCTCCTGTCAGAATGGGGATTTGTGTGTTTAAACACACAAATCCCCATTCTGGCTCTCATGCCCACGAATGTGAGTGGCCGGCGGTCATCGTGCCCACCGGTCACTCGCATCGGGTCCCCTGTGGTGCAGCGGGCACGCGTGTGCACCTGCTATGGCTCTTAAAAGGAGCCGACGTACAGGTTTGGCGATTTGCAGGAACGAGACACTTTGCCGAAGTAAATGTATATGAGCTGGTCGGTAAGTGGTAAAGTCTTGCATTAAATGCATTACTGTAAAGGGCAGAAAAAATATTGCATTTAAAGTTCACTATTAAATATTGTAATTTTAATATATGAGATTTTCTTTTGTGAGTCCAACCCTTCAGGGCAAGTTTACATTTATGGCAGTTAGGCTGGCACACGTGGCACAGTATCTGCCAATGTACCTGCAATACAGCACACCACAAGGCACCTAGTTGCACTGTGGTGTGCTGCCTTGCTGAAAATGCTAAGGCATACTGCCAGCCTATTCATAATAGCTGGCCTGTCTGCAGCATGAAAATGTGTGTTATCGCAGTGCATAATGCAAATGGGCCTTCAGAGATTTTTTATCCTATTCTCATTTTGAAACAGAGAGGCTTTGACTTTTGATATTATTATTTCTTATTACAAAATTTCTAAATTTCTATTCGCTAAATAAAAACTTAACTGTAAGAGCTCTATTCACCTCAGCCAAATTCAGATCATAATTTTTTTATGTAATAGCTTTTTATTAGTACTCTGATAAACTGTTGTTGTTTCTGTCCTTTACATCTTGTTCCATCAATCCAAATGTATAGTCTTGCATTAGACAAATATAGACATTGAAAACATTTTGCCACTTAGTAGTTTAGAAAAAAAGGAAACTTGGTTGAGTGGGAAAATGAACAAGAAGTTAAATGTTACTAACTACTACTAGCTGTCTACAATATCATGAACTGCCGTTTAGAAGTGTAATAAGAACTTCTCCAGCTCTCAGTACCACCCCCTACTTGTGCAAAACAGCCTTTATGACAATTGCTGCCCCCTCTAGTTTCCTTGGCTTCCTTGCACTGATAAAATGGTAAAATATGGCACATAACCTGATCATTAATATCAAGCTTCACTGTATAAACGTTGTGACAATAGCCATTAGCTAAAGACAGAATAAAACACAGTAATGAAAAGTGCAATAAAATAGCCACATATGAGGAACCAAAATACGAAGCTGTGATTAAAATGTAACTCCTGATATGTTCTTCTGTTTAGCTTAATTGAAAATACATAGACCCAGATAACCGTTTTTCACCTCCAAGCTGAAAACAGTTAACATCTTCGGGAAGCTCTGGAGCATTAGATAGATTATCCAATTTACTTGTTCACATGCTTAACAATAAATGACTCTTAATAAAAAATAAAAGATGGAAGCTAACTAATAAGGACATTAGTTAGAAAATCAATAATGTGAACAAAAAGCAACCAGCTATAATATAAAATGAAAATAATTCTAATGCTGAACTTGAATTATACTTACATCATCTTTTCACGGAGCATAGCAGAAAAGTAACAGTTACAAATATTGTGGCAATAAATATAAAAACTCTAACAACAGTATGTCTTTCCAAGTTTGCAAACTTGCACGGTAGTTTAAAATTGAACAAGCAGTTCGTACTGAACAACTTCACTTTATAAAACAAATGCAAATTGGTTGTTTTGTCATTGTTCCTACCTGATTGATTGATATATCAAAACCATAGTATCTGTTAACATACCTTCCAAAGGAAGAATTACAAAAAAATGCAATATGCATGCATTATTCCACCCCAAAGACATACAGTATTAGTTAACTACTAGGTTTGCACACAATTTATTCAAACAACTTAAATAAAAAAATGAAAAGAAATAAATAATATATATTATATATATATATATATATATATATATATATATATATATATATATTAGATCCCCCCCCCCCATAAAAGGAACTTCTAATAATCATTAAAACCCCCCTCCAAATCCAACCAATCTTTTCCCTACAATAAAACTACCAAAATATAAAGGGTATTTTTAGCCAAAACATTTTTGCATAGAAGAAGGAAGGATTATAGCTCCTGGGCATGTGTTTATATTGTAACAATTCAGAAAGTTATTCACAAAAGTATTAATAGGCCTTGACTCAAAAAAATGAAATAAGCACAGTTTATATGATCAACTCAGAAAGAGTGAAATTATAAAATTATTTATAAAAAAATACTTCTATTAAATCATAAAATAAAATGTTGCTTAATTTCAGCCCATTCAAGTTTATTTATTAGATTACCGTATATACTCGAGTATAAGCCGAGATTTTCAGCCCTTCTTTTGGGGCTGAAAGTCCCCCCCTCGGCTTATACTCGAGTCATATAAATTTTTACATTGTAAATATTACCTGTAAAGAAGTTGCGGCTGCGGCGTCCATCGTTCAAATTCCGCGGCGTCCATCGTTCAAAATTCCGCGGTCTCTTCCTGTTCCTTCCTTGATAGGCGAGTCTCAGCAGACACTCTCCGCCCATCACGAACGTTCTCTCATCCTCAGTTTTCCAGCAGACGTCTGTGATTGGCGGAATACCCAACACAGTGTCTGCTGGGAAAACTAAGGATGAGAGAATGATCGTGATAGGCGGAGAGTGTCTGCTGAGACTCGCCTATCAAGTAAGGAACAGGAAGAGACCGCGAAATTCAAACGATGGACGCCGCGGATTTCGAACGATGGACGCCGCAGCCGCAACTTCTTTACAGGTAATAATTACAATGTAAAAATTTCTATTTACAGGGAACAGCGAGCTAGGGAACAGTGGGGCATCGGCTTATACTCGGGTCAGTGAGGTTTCCCAGTTTTTTTGGGCAACATTAGGTACCTCAGCTTATACTCGAGTCGGCTTATACTCGAGTATATACGGTATGAATGAAAAGTTAAATTGAGGTCTTCGGGAACTAACACTAATATCTTTACTTCACTCAAAATACTAAATTAAAGGTTGTTAACAACTATTCACATGTTGTTCTCCCATACATATTGGAGAACAGTTACAGTCCAGTTGACCAAGCTTTCTTGGTGAGCAATGGAGGGACACAACTGATGCATGATTAGGACACAGTAATTTGGGCTGATTAACTTAAAAACTTAAGAATCTTAACACATTTTTCCAGGAGCTTTGTAAAAAAGGGGAAGCTCAGCTGACTTTCATCATCCAATCACACACAAACAAAAAATATGTTTACTGTTAATTTTCCCTGCAGAGGATTGGGAATTTCATGCAAAGTAAAATGTTAAGCACTTGGGAAAATGCTCTTGCAATGTGCAACTTCCCTTAGCAAACTGAACAGTCTATTGGCCTTTAGAAAATCAACCCCATAGTGTGTAATCCTAATAACTTTTTTTTTTTATTAGATGTAGTCAAGCATTTGCATTAATTTGTTATGAATGTTGCAGATAAATCTGTATAGGGGAAGGCTTCTCTCTGTATGAAAGGTCAGGAGAGCATTTTATCAGTATACAATATACTGAAATGGCCTCAGGCCTTCCATGCCATATACTGTATATTATTCTATTTCCAAATCTAGACAGTTTTCTTTAGCAATTTCAATATCACTAAATCAACGGTTTAAGCCAAGGACAGCGCATGTGTGATTTTCCCCAAACACAGATCTAGGGTAAGATTTAGGGTCTGTTTAGTGACCAAAGTTCAGAGGATGAAGACGGGGAGACAAGATGGAAGCTACAGGAACAGGCATAAAAGAACAGAGTTGAATTACTTGGTATGGTATTTTTGGCATGGTGGTTTTAGCTCTAAAAAAATTAGTAAACGTAACCCTAAACCTATTCCTAACACTTAACACCCAACCTACCGGTAGCTAATAGGTGATATCTGTTCTCTTGACTACTGTCAAAAGTGGGAATTCACACTCATTAGCCTAACTTTGGAACAATTTTTACTCACTTTCTGTCATGTCTCTGAGATAGGAAATGATGATAAATAGCAGTAAAAAAATAAAAATAAATAAAAAACTTTACAGAAGTTTTAAGATAAATAGGCTCTGGACTACTGGTCCAAAAACAAAATCACATGCCTCCTAACCCCACAGCTTTAAAAATTGGATTACCTGGGGCCAATTAGTCTGTTGTCCTTATGCCTCAATACTTTAAAGAGATATGCATAAAGAAAGTAACAATTCCGGTGCTCAAGCCATGCTTCAGACCCAACACATCATTGGCCACAGTGGCAGGATGATAGAGCCACCCTGTGCAATTGTTTACCAGCATGAACACCTGCGCATAAGTTTGGTTGTGCACACAGAATTGTTCCTGGTTGTATGTTTCTGTGCAGGATCATATGTTTCCATGCATACCTCTCATGGTGTGCATGTAGCTTTGCTTAAACCCTGCCTGCTGACAGGGGTGCCAAAAAGGCTATTTTAAGCCGAGTCCTTTCAGGCCTAAGTCTTCAGCTATTTTCCCTCAATCTGTGAACGGCAGCTCTCATATACATGGTGATATTCTGTTATTGTTTCACAGAATACAAGGTGTTCTGTGAATGGCCAAGGGGAGAGGGTGTCAGATAAATGATACTAGTGATTCCGTCTATGAGCTTTGTAGCACTCACATCTGCAGTGGGAGTAGTACTAGCCAGCAAGTTTAACTTTTTTAAGCACAAAGAAGCAGGTTAGATGTGGCATAAACCTCAACTGAGGTAAAGTGGCTTCTTTACAAACCTGAAATTGGAAAAATCGTTGTGCTTGGAGTTTTTCTTTAATAGCTGTAGAGAATAAGTGATGTGTTTTTTTATATTTATTTGACTGTAACCAGCAGCTCTTCTTCTTCTTCATTGGTTATCTAGAGCTGTTAGCATTTCATAAGACTTGTCTTGATAGAGCAGTTAGTTTGTACTGATTGTTTGACACTAAACACTCTCTTGAGATTATTCTACCGCTTACTTACATAACCAAAGTGAGGAGTTCAACCCAGGCTTGAATTAATTCATGTACTGTTGAAGTGGAAGAAATTTATTGATCTGGCACATGTGTAGTATGTGCCTGCATTTTATATATCACCTGTCTGATAATCCCAGACTCGTAATTGTTTAGGGAGCAATACCGGTAAGCTAATAATAATTTCAAGAAAACATTGCAGCTGTGTTCAAATCCCTTCTACAATCTACTACAGAAAATATCCAAATGTTTACTTGGGCAGTGTGTGCTTGTTAACTCTTTGGTGTTAATCTGGTTATGATAGCTTAAAATTTGCTCTCCCTTAGCGCCAGACAGATTGGCTCAAAATTCATGGTTTTGGAGATAATCTGCCTGGCAAATTACAGGTTTTATCAAAATGAAATTGTGTCTGTTTTACATCCAATTGTGGGCACTCTAATGGAGCAGCAGCATTTAACCTTCAGCTAATGAAGAATAGGATAATAATTATTTTGTTTGGAGTTGTTGAAAAAAGCGAGAGCACAGGAGCAGCACACACAAAAAAATATTTACTTCAATTTTTTAATTCACCAGCAGTGCTGATTGATGTGCATTGCACTCCTAGCATTTTTTCTTTGTGGTAAAATAAGGACATTCTTTGTGTGCAAGCAAACACGTCTTGCATCATACATCATCAGTCTCATCAGTATTAGACAAAGAGGGACATGCTTCATGAAAAACAGAACTTGTTGTGATGGTCCTTGGCCACCCTTACATAACCCAGTCCATAATGACCTGTCTGATTAGGCTAATTGGCCCACAGGTAGTTTCAAAAACGTAATACAGCTTACAATCTGAGAAGATAATATAGAGAAATGGTTCTTAGAATTGGTGGGAACAGTATCTCTGTGTTGCTGTAGCCAACCTACATGTCATTGCTGGTGCAATCTTTCCTTCAACCTGAGCCTATTACATTTTGGGTAAATAAACCACTCAACTTATTTGTTCTGTACCCATGTCTACCACTTTTCTTTCTCACTACAATCTTAACAAACTAAGATATCTAAATGCAAGGTCACAGCAAATTCACTTAAATATTAAATTGCATGAGTAAAAGTTACCAACAGTAAGACCAGGCTACACTGCTATTTTTTTTTTCCAGACTATTTTTTTCTATTTAGTGTCCAGTAATAAAATCTATTCCTTCCATTTTATCCTGGTACAGACAGCCGGTTAGGCAAGACTGGCAAATTTTCCAAGTTCAGACTGAGACAGCTAAGAGACATTGAGACGTCCATTATATTTCCTGCTGTGGTGTCAAAGGGATTAAAACAGAACCTTCCCAACGCTATTAAATGTACAACAAATAGCTATAGTTTTGTTCAATGTAAATACAGCTCTGAAGGAGTGTAGTATAGGGAATGCCGCCAAGTATCTTTTGCAAGAAACCTCGGCTTCCCAATGCTTTAGCCAAAGGCACCTGCGCATGTGTACCAGCAGGAGATTTAGGCGGGATGCTTGCTGAACAGATTCCAACTGCAAAACAAAGGTCCTTAGGAAGGTCTACATAAACCTCAACTTCCTCTGCAGGGAGGAGGTTAACCACCTGTTTCATTTGTTCCTTGAGGAACTGACATATGCCAATCGCTGCAACTGCAGGTTGGACTACAGCACCGGCCATAGAGAAGGAGACTTTAAGCAAAGATTCCAGCTTTTTATCAGTTGAGGGAAGTACCTGAGTCAGGAGTTATGTTTAACAACATAGGAAGAACAGAAATTCTCTACATGAAGTGGCATGTTTGGGATTCAAACCCAGAAACTCAGTGCTGGTAGGCGGAAATGCCTCTAAGCCACTGTGCTGCCACATGGGGACCCCGCCTACACATAAATACTGCATTTCTTTGGACATATAGATTGTGGAATTACATTAGTCAGTTATTCTTCTTAAAGTGGTTGTAAACCCACTTTGACAACTTGCACCTACAGGTAAGCCTAGATCAAGGCTTACCTGTAGGTGCAAGAAATAATAATAATTAAGGAGATATTTGCTGAAAACACAGCACCAATGTCTACGGCGCATGCGCGCCGTAGACAACGGCGCAGGCTTACTAGCGGGCCGGCTGCATGAATGGGATAATGCCGGTTTTATGAATGGGATCATGCCGACCCTGCGCGCATGCGTGTGACGTCATCGCCGCTCTGGCCAATCGCAGCGTGTGCGATAACAGGAAGAAGCTCCGAGGGGACATGGCGGCGGCGGAGGAGAACAAGGAGGACTTCGGGGGCTTCGATTTCAGGTAAATGCCACATAATGAGCTAGCATACTATATAGTATGCTATAAAAGGCGTGTCCCTCGGATGCAGCCCATCACAGATCAGTGTAAAGAGCCAATAAAAATTGTCTCTTTACCATGTGACCGGCTGTGTCAAATCACAGTCGGTCACATGCTCTGTCCTCGTGCACGGTGCTCGTGCGCACTCCTAGGGGCGCACAGAGCGGCGATCAGGGACAAGGCTTGTCACCCTGACACAGCCCATCCCCGATCGTGGTAAAGAGCCAATGAAATTGGCTCTTTACCATGTGACCGACTGTGTCCAATCACAGCCGGTCACAGAATGTGAACAAACTGCGGTAACGAGCGGTTACAAGGTTCTCCTCACACACCATTCGTGTGTGAGGAGAATACTGCGGTAACAGCTTGTTACCGCTTACAGTGCACACCAACACACACTGATTGCCCCCAGTAATAAAGAGGACCTGTCACCAGCCCATCAAAGTACCTGTCACCAGCCCATCTGAGTTCCTGTCACCAGCCCATCTGAGTACCTGAGTACCTGTCATCAGCCCATCTGAGTACCAGAGTACCTGTCACCAGCTCATCAGAGTACCAGAGTACCTGTCACCAGCCCATCAGAGTAACCGAGTACCTGTCACCAGCCCATCAGAGTACCCGTGTACCTATCACCAGCTCATCAGAGTACCCGAGAACCTGTCACCAGCTCATCAGAGTCCAGCTAATCAGAGTGGTGCTCCAGGACCTTCAAAAGTGTGATAGGAAGGAATGAAATGATATGTGTAATTTTATGCTCCTAGAACGCCTGAAGGTATTACTTCAATGTTGGACCTCTCTATGTGGCCAGGCTGTATAAAAGTCTCACACATATGATATCGCCATACTCAGAAGGAGTAGCAGAATGTATTTTAGGGTGTAATTTTTTCTATGTACATGCTGTGTGTTAGAAATATCATATAACTTTACAACTTTGTGAAAAAAAAATAAGCTTTCATTTTTTTTTCAAAGTTTTCCGAAGACTTGTGGAAAAAAACTAACTGTTCAAAAGACTCATTATGCCTCATAGAATATACGTTGGGGTGTTTTGTTTCCAAAATGTGGTCATTTTGTGGGTAATTCCATTGTCCTGGTGCTCCAGGGCCTTCAAAAGTGTGATAGGTCATTAGGAAATATTATGTGTAATTTATGCTCCTAGAACGCCTGATGGTGCTCCCTGCATGTTGGACCTCTCTATGTGACCAGGCTGTGAAAAAGTCTCACACATGTGGTATCGCTATACTCAGGAGGAGTAGCAGAGTGTGTTTTGGGGTGTAATTGGAAGTATGCATGTGCTGTGTGTGACATGAGCTCCCAATGTCGGAGCGTTTGTCGCCCCAGTGTGAACCCGGCCTGAAACATCAGGAAAATACATTCAGTAAGAGGCATACTGAGTTTTTTTAAGTTGTAATTTTTTTCCCACAACTTTCTTTTTTTTTTTTACACAAAATTGTCATAGTAACAACTTAAAAAAACTCAGTATGCCTCTTACTGAATGTATTTTCCTGATGTTTCAGGCCGGGTTCACACTGGGGAGACAAACGCTCCGACATTGGGAGCTCATGTCGCATGACGTGTGAAAATCGATGTTTCCCTATGGGAGCCGTCTTAACTGGTCCGACAAATGTCGGTCCGACTTTGAAAATGCTCCCTGTACTACTTCGGTCCGACTTTGATCCGACTTCAGCCCATTGACTATCATTGAAGTCGGATCAAAGTCGGACCGCAGTCTTGCATGATCCGACTTTGGCGTGCGACTTGTGCTGTGCTGCTCTTGAGGGGGAACTCCAGGCCAAATTTTAAATAAAAAACCGGCATGGGTTCCCCCTCCAGGAGCATACCAGGCCCTTGGGTCTGGTCTGGATTTGAAGGGGAACCCCTACGCCGAAAAAACGGCGTGGGGTCCCCCCCAAAATCCAAACCAGACCCTTATCCGAGCACGCAACCTGGCAGGCCGCAGGGGAAGAGGGGGGGACGAGAGAGCGGCCCCCCCTCCCTCCTGAACCGTACCAGGCCGCATGCCCTCAACATGGGGGGTTTGGTGCTCTGGGGCAGGGGGGCGACCTGCGGCCCCCCCACCCCAAAGCACCCTGTCCCCATTTTGATGAGGACAGGGCCTCTACCCGACAACCCTGGCCTTTGGTTCTCGGGGTCTGCGGGCGGGGGGGCTTATCAGAATCCAGGAGCCCCCTTTAATAAGGGGGCCCCCAGATCCCGGCCCCCCACCCTATGTGAATGAGTATGGGGTACATCGTACCCCTTCCCATTTACCTGGTGGAAAAAAAATGTCAATTAAAAACACACACAGCTTTTTAAAGTAATTTATTGCACAGCTCCGGGGTCTTCTTCCGACTTCGGGGGTCTCCGGTTCTTTTTTCTGCCGGGCCTCCGCTATCTTCTTCCAGCTCTTTTGCTAGCGGGGCCTGGTCTTCTCCGTCGCTTTTTTCTTCTCCCGCTCTCCGATTCTTCTCCCGCTCTCCGGTTCTTTCTTCCACCGGGCCTCTGCTATCTTCTTCCAGCTCTTTTGCTAGCGGAGAGGCCCGGTCTTCCCGTCGTCTCGTCCGGCTCTCCGTTGTCCTTCTGCCAGCCCCTCCACTATCTTCTTCCAGCTCTTTTGCTAGTGGAGGGGCCGGTCTTCCCGTCGCCGTCGGCGTCTTCTTCTCTCTTCTCCTCCTCGATGTTGACTCGTCGCTTCCTCCCGCTGTAATGCTGGCTGTTCGCTCCGCTCCGAATTAATATAGGCTTCTCATGACGTCACAGTCACATGCTCTGGGTGGCCCCAGAGACTGTGACGTCATGGGAGCATGTGACTGTGACGTCATGAGAAGCCTATATTAATTCGGAGCGGAGCGAACAGCCAGTATTACAGCGGGAGGAAGCGACGAGTCAACATCGAGGAGGAGAAGAGAGAAGAAGACGGCGACGGCGACGGGAAGACCGGCCCCTCCACTAGCAAAAGAGCTGGAAGAAGATAGTGGAGGGGCCAGCAGAAACCCAACGGAGAGCCGGACGAGACGACGGGAAGACCGGGCCTCTCCACTAGCAAAAGAGCTGGAAGAAGATAGCGGAGGCCCGGCGGAAGAAAGAACCGGAGAGCGAGAGAAGAACCGGAGAGCGGGAGAAGAAGAAGGCAAAGTACCATTTAGGCAATTAGATCATGCTCTAAACATTATTTCCATGTGCAATAGTCGTGGTCCTAACAAGAGTAAGGGTTTGGGCGCTATTTGTTTTCTGGGAGCTATAGTAAATTTGGTTTTGAGAGTATTTTTGCACCAGTGCTCAGGAGCTCCTGCCATCCAGGAGCAAGTACTCGCTCTCTCGCTCACTCCCTAAGCAAGCCGGACCACGACCGCCCCTCGACCCAGGCCTCCCCCCAGATCAGCTCTCTTAGTTCCCCAGTCCATCTGCACGTCGCCCGCAGCCACCGTCTTTACCTACCGTCTCCCGGGCGCCCCATCTAGGCCAAAATACCCGCAGGAAAGACCGCGGCTGCGGCCTAGCATCGGCCAACCGAGGAGCATCTTTTTTACCCAATTCTCTTCCCAGCGGGACCCGCCAGCCTCACTCACCTGAGCTCCCAATCAGCCGCCATTGGGCACCCGCAAGCCGCAACTTTGAGCCGCCTGAGCCCTCAGGAAAGACCGCGGCGCGGGCCTAGCTCCAGGCCGCGGAAGCCATCTTGGTACACCCAGCCCCTGCAACTGTACCTGTTCCCAACTCCCTCAAGCTTTCCGGCCAAGGTGGCCATCTTGGTACACCCAGCCCCTGGAACCTGTACCTGCTCCCGACACCCCTCGACTTTCGGCCAGACCCACACCAGTGGACTCGCCTGGTACTGGCCAACTGCCCCTACCCCCCAGGTGTTCACCCATAAGCAACAGCCTGAAGGATGAACCAGGGTTACAGCCTGGTAAGTAGCGGCCCTTTTGCTACTCCCAAGTGGTCTCCTCCAGCCCCCTGAAATCCTCCTGCCACCCCCCTCTTCATCCACACCATCATCATCTGAACATCCGCATCGGCTTCCCATTTTCGGTAACCGGACAACCAGGTAAGCACATTGGGCATACCATATCAGGAAGTTGATACAGGGTTCGCCAATCGCATCTCGGGGGGTCAGAAAGGAATTTTCTCCCGGCTTGAGCAAATCGGTACAGGCTCAGCAGAATTTTCGCCTTCCTCTGCATCAACTGGGGGAGGTAGATTGGGGTCCCACCATTTTTTTATCTTTAGCATCACCAGCGTACTATCATCAGCATCATCATCTTATCATCCAGGATCACCATCGCATCATCCCATCACCATCAGTAGTTTTTCCACCATGTTCAACATTAAATATTCAGCAGACTCCCTGCGTAGCCTAATGAATACCGCCGCAAAACTACCAACCTCCATCCAAAAAATACTGAGAAAAGAACACCTGCTAAGAATCAATCGACAATCGATCGCCAAAAACAAGATAGCATCACTTCAACTACAACATCTATCATGCGCCCTGATCAACACCAGATCTGCAGTCAAGCACAGACAAGAAATCCACGACTTCATCACCAAAAACGACATTGATTGCCTCTATATCATGAAAAGCTGGCTAACACCTGACTGTAACACCATCCTAACAGAATTGGTGCCGGAGAACTACTGCATCCTAACCGAGCATAGAATAGGACAAAGAGGAGGAGGCCTAACAGTGATCTTCAAATCCCACCTTTCTCTCATCAAACCAAACGTACAGAACGCCTTGCCATTCATGGAGACACTCACTTTGCAACTTCAAACTACACCAGAGGAAACCGTCCATATACTGCTATGCTACAGACCACCAGGTCCAAAGACAAATCTCCTTAAAAACCAAAAACTTTTTGTTACTCTGGGATTTCAACCTCTGGGCTAACTCCGCCTAGGACCCCATCGCCACCTCCTGCATCAACCAACTGGAAGCACTAGGTCTGCAACAACTGATAAAAGCCCCCACGCATGGGTCGGGTCACATTCTTGACCTCATCTTCAAACAAAACATGGACGTCAATTCGCTGGACAACATGCCGTTACCATGGACCGATCACCACGCTATCAAATTTAAAATCACCACCAACGCTATCCCTCAAAAACCGAAACACTCAAAAACTACACACTGGACAAGATCTCAGAAGAAATTACACTCTGAACTCTTCAAAACCACACTATCAAAAAACATAGGAATTCTAAATCAAAACCAATCAACGGAACAAACACTCAACTCCTTAAACAAAGCATTACTACGAACAGCAGACACAGTCACTCCGAGACACAGAGCACTCATCCGCAAAAACAATTTGGGCTGGTTTAATGACACTCTTACTTTACTGAAGCAAGAATGCAGAAGAGCGTAAGGAGCCTGGAGAGGAAACCCAACAAAGGAAAGCCACACAATCTACAAAGCAATCACAAATAAATACCACAAAGCGATCTTCAAAGCAAAAAAAGAAAATTTCTCAAACACCATCTCAAAAGCCATAAACTGGCCTTGCGAACTTTTCAAACTAGTCGCGCAGACTATGAACCCCACCTGTTTAGAGCCCCCAGGAAACGAAACTCAAGAATTCTGCAATGAACTATCGGATTTTTTTATCGACAAAATCGAAAACAATCGAGAAATAATTCAACAGAAAAACACAACCAACCTCACTCAGCATAAGCAAGAAGAGGAAATCAATATAAAAATTTTACAATCGATTACATTTTCACTGGTCCCGATCACCATCGACACCACCAAAAACATCATCAGAAGTTTCCGAGACAGCACATCACCAAATTACATAATTTCTACAAAACTCCTGAAGGAATGTACCGACATCTTGGCATCCACCATAACACATCTCGTAAATCAATCGTTCAAAGAAGGTATTGTTCCGATCTCCCTCAAGCAAGGCACAGTCAAACCCCTCCTAAAGAAACCCAACCTCAACCCAAAAGACCCAAACTACCGCAGACCGGTAACAAGTCTCAACACCATCTCAAAGATCATGGAGAAAGCAGTAGTTCAACAGCTAAAACTCCATTTGGACCCCCACAAACTCTTGGACCCACTACAATCAGGCTTCCGCCCAGGCCATGGCACAGAAACAGCCCTTATGAAAATATGGGATGACGCCCTCGAAGCAGCAGATGATGGAGAGTCATGTCTTCTGGTGCTGCTGGATCTCAGTGCAGCGTTCAATACAGTAGACCACAAAACTTTACTCATCCGCCTTAAAGAAGTAGCAGGAGTCGCAGACCCTGACCTACCCTGGTTTGCATCCTTCCTAGAAAATCGTTCCCAGACAGTGAAACTAGGAGCCTTCACCTCTAAAACTCGCGCAATTTCTTTAGGAGTCCCTCAAGGATCACCCCTGTCACCCGTGCTCTTCAATATCTACCTCCGCCCACTCCTCAAAATCACCAGCAAACAGGACCTGTGCTACCAATCATACGCTGACGACACCCAACTCTACTTTCGTATCACCGGGAAAGAAGACCAAAATCGCGGACTGGAAAATTGCCTCACATTGATCGATGATTGGATGACTGAGAGTTCCCTAAAACTCAATGGATCCAAAACAGAACTTCTTCTCCTCCACGCAAACCGAAAGACAAAAACCAAGACTTCTTGGACACCACTCACCATTCTTGGACAGACCATTACCCCGAGCACCAAAGTCAAAAGTCTCGGAGTCATCTTTGACGGGGAGATGTCGATGGATGCACAAATAGGATCAGTAGTCAGCGGATCGCACCATCTCCTCCGCCTGCTGCGTACACTCATCCCCTTCATCCCAGAAGAGGACATAGCAGTAGTAGATGGAACAATCCTCAACTCCCGACTCGACTACGCAAACTCCTTCTACATAGGACTATCTAAATACCAGATTTTGCGCCTACAAGTCGTCCAGAACATGGCAGCCAGACTTGTAACAGGGAAAAAACCTTGGGAATCCATCACCCCTTCACTGAGGACCCTGCATTGGCTAACCGTAAAGGATCGGGTCACATTCAAGACCCTCTGCCTCACCCATAAGTGCACACAAGGAAACGCTCCTCAATATTTATGCGAAAAGATAAAACGCTACACCCCCAATCGCATTCTCCGATCAACCAACCAAAACCTCCTCCATATCCCCAAGTCCCGCTACAAATCGAAGGGAGAACGAAGATTTGCAGTCCAAGGACCACGGCTATGGAACGCTCTACCCACAGACATCCGCATGGAAGAAAACCAATCGGGCCTTCAGGAAAAAACTTAAGACCCACCTCTTCTGAAGGATCAGGACATCCATGGAGGCAAAGCGCCTTGAGGCGATTCAGTTTGCATTTGCAGCGCTATACAAGTTATTCACTCACTCACTCACTCAGCGCTATAGTGAATAGAGTTTTAGCACTAATTAGCACGCTGCGCTATAGTAAATGACACCCTATGACATAACACTGCAGGGGGCCCATTTAAAAAGAAAATTTAGTTGAGTTAACTACTACTTTACTGAAACACTATTTTAGCATGAAATTAATCTATTTTTTATTTTTTTATACAATGTTAGAAATTGTGAAATGATAGAATCCTGCCTTTGTGTCATTCTGCTGATATGACCCATCCATCTGTAATTTGGCTGTTGTAAGGCTTTAGAGTGCTGATGCTTATATTAAAGTCCTTCCTGCCTTTCAGTGTGTGTGTGATAATTAGATACACATTCATCCTGTAGAAAATGTTATTAGCAAAGCTGCTAGCATCACTGACTGAACTGTCAAAGACTGATGTGACTATCAACATAAACAAGGTATTAAATGAAATCACATGCAGGTCAACCCATGACCCATTTGTGCTCTAATTACACAAATGAGGAACATTTGAAAATACATAAGACCTAATATTAAACAGAAATTAATTGATTAGTCTGATTAAAAAACAAAGTATGGTCTCCAAAGTTTTAATTCTGAACAAAAGCATCACTAGCTTTGACAATTGCATTTATCATAGGCAGGAATACGTGTAACGGTAGTGTCACGGTCTGGAGTCAGGCTCAGAGGCCAGTAGCTATAGCAGCAGAGCAGGTATTCACACAGGTCACTCTGGCTGATGACAACGGGTTCACCTGAGGTGCGGGGTCTAAGCACTGACCGGTATTCACCAGGGCTCCTAAAGGTGGAGATGGGCTTGGCTGCGTGTCAGTGCCAGGTCGCAGTCCTCAGATTAGCCCCACCAGGGGGTGAGAAAGCTGGGGTCCAGAAACAGATAATACAGGTAGGGATCAAGCAGAAGCGTAGTCGGGGACGAGCCAAAAGTCGGTAACAGATAGTTGCAGGTTGGGATTCAGCAGAAGCGTAGTCGGGGATGAGCCAAAAGTCGGTAGTGAGTGGCAGCAAAGATGCGGTCGGCAGCAGTAGAGAGGAGCAAAATATTGGCTGGTGAAGACACAATATTCTGGCAACCAGGAAGTGCAGGGACATGGCTTAAATCAGGAAGTTCCTGGGAGGAGCAAAGGGTTCAAGGTTCAAGGCAAACAAGATTCAAGACAAGAAAGATCATTCAAGGAATTGTCTAAGGAACTATCCAAGGAGCTGTCCAGCATTCCAGGTGGCTCAGCAAGTAGAGTCACCACCAGACACACCAGAGGTCCCAGGTTCAAGCCCAGGTCCTAACAGTACTCCCCTCCTTCCAGGATGTCCCCTGGATGTCTTAGGGCCAGGTTTCTGAGGAAACCTCTGGTGGAATTCCCTTGTTAATCTAGGGGCATGAACATTCTTTTCAGGCTCCCAAGAATTTTCTTCTGGCCCATATCCTTCCCATTGAACCAAATATTGCAATTTGTTCCTAGAGATCCTGGAGTCAAGAATTTTTCCCACCACATATTCTTCTTCACCCTGTACCTCAACAGGTGGAGGAGGAGGATGAATTCTTCCAGAAAAAGTATTTTCATGAAACTGCTTGAGTAGCAATATATGAAAAACAGGGTGAATCTTCATATTGTCAGGAAGTTTTAGGCGAAAAGTGACCGGGTTGATTTGAGCAGAAATCTCAAAAAGTCCCATAAATTTTGACCCAACTTAGCACATGGAACCTGAACCTTAAAAATTTTGGTAGATAACCAAACTTTGTCACCTACCTGAAAGGTGGGAATAGACCTACGGTGTCTGTCAGCGGCCTTCTTGTAATATTCCTGCACCTCCTTCAATGTATCAGTCAATCTCTCCTGGATCTCATGTAATGAAGTTATTCTGTTGGTAACAGCAGGATTTGAAGTTGAGATAGGGAGATCAGGAATAAAAACTGGATGATACCCGGTGTTTAAGAAAAATGGGCTTTGGGAAGTGGAGCTATGTTTAGAGTTATTATAAGCAAACTCTGCCGTAGGAAGGTAGTCCTCCCAGTCATCCTGGAGATAACTCACAAAACATCGAAGGTATTGCTCCAGAGTTTGATTGGTCCTCTCGGTCTGACCATTAGACTGTGGATGAAAAGCTGAGGACAGATTAATTGTTACACCCAAAGCTGAGCAAAAACTTCTCCAAAATTTTGAGGTAAACTGTACCCCTCTGTCAGACACCACATCATCAGGAATTCCATGAAGTTTAAAAACTTCTCTAACCATTACCTCAGCAGTATGTTCGGCGGAGGGTACCCCCTTAACTGGAATAAAATGAGCCATCTTAGTGAGACGGTCAACGACTACCAGAATGGTTTTCATCCCTTTTGAAAGAGGAAGGTCGACCACAAAGTCCATAGAAATTGACCCCCATGGCCTAGATGAAACAGGCAGAGGTAGAAGTAACCCCAGAGGAGAAGATCGGGGTGTCTTATTGCGAGCACAGGTTAGACATGAAGCCACATATCTCTTTACATCTTTCTTGTACCCAGGCCACCAAAAGGAACGTGATAAGAGTTCTTCTGTCTTAGAAACCCCAAAATAACCAGCAAGTTTAGAGTCGTGTACCAACCTGAGGGCTTCTACCCGAACTGATTCAGGTACATAGAGGCAATGCGCTTGAGTCCAAAAACCATTATTGTACTTGAGGTTTATGGCTTTAGGAGGGTTATTAAGAAGCGGGTCATTCTCATACCCCTCCTTGAGGAGATTAAGAAATGTCTTTGAACTCGTGGCCCCTAGAAAGTTCTTTGGAGACAGGATTGTACATTCAGAGTTGCTTTCCTGGAGAGGCCCAGGCAACATCCGTGATAGGGCATCAGCCTTACCATTCCTTGACCCAGGGCGGTATGAGATAACAAAATTGAACCTGGAGAAGAAAAGGGTCCAACGTGCTTGTCTAGATGACAACCTTTTAGCAGACCTAATAAATTCTAAATTTCTATGATCGGTGAGAACGGTTACAGGGTGCTTAGCCCCTTCCAGCAGATGCCTCCACTCAGAAAATGCTTCCTTAATTGCCAGCAGTTCCTTGTTTCCAATGTCATAATTCTTCTCGGCTGGAGACATCATTCGAGAGAAATAAGCGCAAGGATGAAGCTGCATTTTTTCTCCAATTCGCTGAGAAAGGATAGCTCCCACAGCAGAATTAGAAGCATCAACTTCTAGGATGAAAGGTAGTTCTGGATCTGGATGTACCAGTATTGGTGCAGAAGTGAAGAGTGTTTTCAGTTTACCAAAGGCAGTCTGTGCCTCAGATGACCACAAAAAGGGTATCCCTTTCTTTGTCAGCTGTGTAATTGGAGCAATTACCTTGGAGAAATTCCTTATAAATCTTCTGTAAAAGTTGGCAAATCCAACAAATCGCTGTATCTCCTTAACATTCCTAGGGACAGGCCAATCCACCACTGCTTTGATCTTATCAGGATCCATGCTTACCCCTTCAGAAGAGATTATGTATCCCAAGAACTGGATCTGAGTTTGTTCAAACTCGCATTTCTCTAGTTTGATGTAAAGTTGATTCCGCCTTAG
This sequence comes from Rana muscosa, assembly GCA_029206835.1. NCBI lineage: Eukaryota > Metazoa > Chordata > Amphibia > Anura > Ranidae > Rana > Rana muscosa. Next base: position 20,166,205 of record JARGYO010005626.1, read on the forward strand.
TCTCTCGAAAACAATACAGACATGCTTGCGGTGTTCTTCCAAAGTATCAGAGAAAATGAGAATGTCATCCAAATATGCTATTACAAACTGATCAAGCAAATCTCGAAAAACATCATTAATAGAATGTTGAAAAGTTGCAGGAGCATTGCAGAGCCCAAAGGGCATGACCAAAGACTCAAAATGTCCATATCTGGTTCTGAAAGCAGTTTTCCATTCATCTCCGGGACGAATGCGGACAAGGTTGTATGCCCCCCGTAAATCTAATTTAGTAAAGAGCTTGGTGGAGCGTAGTCTCTCAAGCATTTCTGGAATCAGTGGGAGTGGATAGCGATTCTTAATTGTGATCCTATTTAAATCTCTGTAGTCAATACACGGACGCAGGGTGGAGTCCTTTTTCCCCACGAAGAATAAGGCTGCCCCAGCAGAAGAGGTTGATTGTCTGATAAAACCCTTCTCTAGATTCTCATTAATCCACTCCCTGAGCACCTTAAGTTCAGGTTCTGATAAAGAATAAAGGCGCCCAAATGGTATTTCTGCCCCTGGAAGCAATTCAATGGGACAATCATAAGAGCGATGAGGAGGCAGCTGATCTGCGTTCTTTTTATCACAAACATCCCGAAACTCAAGATATTGTGGAGGTAGCTTGTCGTATGGCTTGGTAGTTGCCAAAACTGCTTGTAAATCTTGGGTTGGTGGAGGGCTTATTTGATAAGATTCTTTGCAATGTCTTTTGCAATGGTCAGATGTAAAGCTTAAAGAACGTGTTTCCCAGTTGATGGAGGGATTATGGATAGAGAACCAAGGGATGCCCAGGATAATAGGGAACTTGGGTGATGTGATCAGCTCAAAGCTGATAGTCTCCTGATGGTCAGTCTCGATTAGGAGTTTAAGCGGGATGGTCTCGTGGGTAACTGGACCTGAAGACAAAGGTGAGCCGTCCACAGTTTCAATATCAATAGGGGCAAGCTTATTTCTTATTTGAAGGTTATTACTTTGGACAAATTCGATGTCCATGAAGTTTCCCCCGGCCCCTGAGTCCAGCATAGCAGCGCAAGATATTTCATTGCTTTCCACAATAAGCCTTATTGGGATGACAAAGTGAGTTGATAAAGAATTAACTTTATTTGCTTCCGGAATCAAAGGAGAGACAGACTGAGAAATTGAGTTTATTTGTTCAGATACTGTAACATCCATTGCTGCAATTGTTCTTTTAAATTTATTGGGACACTTAACTGCATAATGTCCAGAGTCTCCACAATAAAGACACAAGTTCTCCGAACGTCGTCTTTCTTTCTCCTGAGTGGTAATAGATCTTTTAATAGCATCCACCTGCATAGGTTCAAGAGTGTCAGAATCAGGAAAAACTCTTGGACCCTTAGGAGGATACTGAGTAGTAGAAAAACGCATGCCACCATTACTGCCTAGGATTCCCAGTCTCTCCTTTCTCCTTTCAGTAAGTCTCTGATCAATTCGAATACATAATTTAATAAAAGCCTTGAGGTCGTCAGAACTTTCTACTCTGGCAAGCTCATCTTTTACTTGCTCTGAGAGTCCTTGACGGAACTGACTTTTTTGTGCTGCTGGATTCCAATTGGTATCTGAGATCCAACGTCGGAATTCAGTTGTGTACTCTGCAACAGAGCGTCTACCCTGCCGTAAATTGTGCAATTTTGCCTCAGCAGTAGCACAGCGGTTAGGATTATCGAAAACTTGGTTCATCGCAGCCACAAAAGAATCTAAATCATCCAGGACGACATCATCTTTCTCCACATAAGGGGAGGCCCAGGCTAAAGCTTCCTCAGTCAGGAGGTTGATAATAAACAGCACCTTTTTCCTGTCAGAAGTAAATGCAGCAGGTTGCATCTGAACGTATATACGACATTGATTAAGGAACCCTCTATAATTGCGGCGGTCTCCATTAAACTTAAGTGGTAGGGGCATTCGTGCATTAGTATCTACGGCAGCGGTATCTCGGTCACGAAAATCCCGCAATTGTTTATTCAGATCAAGGATTTCCTCTTGTAGTGCTTTCACTTCAATCTGTAACTCAGAAATTTTTTCCTGGTAGTTAACACCAAATGTCTGCAACTCAGTGATTTGCACCCTGAGAGGAGCTACAGCAGCTGCTACAACGGCCTCCATGTTTTGGGCCAGAATATTCTGTCACGGTCTGGAGTCAGGCTCAGAGGCCAGTAGCTATAGCAGCAGAGCAGGTATTCACACAGGTCACTCTGGCTGATGACACGGGTTCACCTGAGGTGCGGGGTCTAAGCACTGACCGGTATTCACCAGGGCTCCTAAAGGTGGAGAAGGGCTTGGCTGCGTGTCAGTGCCAGGTCGCGGTCCTCAGATTAACCCCACCAGGGGGTGAGCAAGCCGGGGTCCAGAAACAGATAATACAGGTAGGGATCAAGCAGAAGCGTAGTTGGGGATGAGCCAAAAGTCGGTAACAGATAGTTGCAGGTTGGGATTCAGCAGAAGCGTAGTCGGGGACGAGCCAAAAGTCGGTAGTGAGTGGTAGCAAAGATGTGGTCGGCAGCAGTAGACAGGAGCAAGATATTGGCTGGTGAAGACACAATATTCTGGCAACCAGGAAGTGCAGGGACATGGCTTAAATCAGGAAGTTCCTGGGAGGAGCAAAGGGTTCAAGGTTCAAGGCAAACAAGATTCAAGACAAGAAAGATCATTCAAGGAATTGTCTAATGAACTATCCAAGGAGCTGTACAGCATTCCAGGTGGCTCAGCAAGTAGAGTCACCACCAGACACACCAGAGGTTCCAGGTTCAAGCCCAGGTCCTAACAGGTAGCCAGTAAGAAAAAAATCATACCCCCAATTCAACACAAAGTCAAGAATTATACTATTTTCAACAAATTTTGGGGGTTGTAAGGTTTACTACCAGCTTCCTAAAAATCTTGTTCCAACCAACAGGGCTTTTCCTTTCCACTTGTCATAGTGAAAAAGAGAAACAAACTGACTGGTGATCCAGTGCTTTAACATATTTAAAATGCAATATTTGATTTGTCAAATTAGGAACTCGTGGGACTATATGCAGAATTAAGCACCTGTGCATCAGTAGAATCGGACCTAAGTTTTTTGATTGTACCAAAGAATAAAAGTCCTGACTTAGACTTATTTAAGCAGATTAAAATATGTGCCCTTAAATGCTAGAACACAACTTTATACAGTGGTTCAGTTTACCCATTGTAATAATTTACTTATTGTAATTGCCTTTAACTCCATTGTATTTTGGAATTTAACCTTAAGTTATGTCACATGTATCAGTTTCTAATAGACATGTGCATTCGTTTTCATCCGAATGCATTTTTGTCTGAATTTCAGGTATTTTCGTTATCGTTTTAACAAACGAAAACGAAGATGCAGAATCCGAAAACTGAAAGATCCGACATAAACAAATGCTTAATTTTCGTTTTCGTTGCAACAACAGTTCGATATAGATAGGAGATTCGACATGACGCTGACAATAGCAATCTGTGTCCATCAAACCTGTGGTCGAATGTGCCTAACCTTAACTCTATTAGTCCAAGATTATTCTACATAGAGAGAAAAGATTCGACATTATAGAGAGAAAAGATTCGACATAGAGAGAAAAGATTCGACATTATAGAGAGAAAATATTCGACATAGAGAGAAAAGATCGCTGCTGGAATTGGGTGGGGGAAGTAAAATAAAAAAATGATGATGATGAATGTTATTGGCTGATTGTAACCAAAGAGGAGGAGCAGTAAAATAGCTAGAACTAACTTGACAATTCAACATGAACGACGAAGATTCGACAAAGCATCGAAAAACATACAAACGTTGAATCTGTGTCTGTTGAAAGTTCTAAGAAGATTTGACGGAGCAGATAAACTGTACGACGCTGCAATCGTACATTTCCGGTCAAATGCTCGGCCCATAGGCTATAGAAGAATTCTAATGTTGGTTGACTAGTAATAATAATTAATAAATATAATTATTACTAGTCATACAACATTATAATTCTACTATAGCTAGCTTGTTGGCGGAACATTCGACCGGAAATGTATGATTGCAGCGTCGTACAGTTTCGCTGCTCCGTCGAATCTTCTTTGAAAATTTGACAGACACCATAAGCCTTCAATGACAGATCCGACCTTAATTAATTCAGATTTTCGGACGAATGCAATTTCTAACAAAAAACGAAATAAATAAAAACGAATTTCGGGAGTAACTAAATAAATTAATTTTTCTAACGAAAACGAAATTCCGAAACGAAATATTTCAGTGTGCAGATGTCTAGTTTCTAATACTTGTCAGTTGGTTCCTTTGTAAAAGAAAATGTGTCCTTTTTATGATTGCCTAACATTACTGTTGGAGCTAAATTACAGGAGTTACAGGAGATAAACAAAAAGGATACAAGAATATTTTCCTATATCCCAGGCATTTTTATAGTATTTCACAGAATACACAGCCCCTTTACTAGCCTAGAAACAGAAAAGTATTCTCCAACTATGTTTTTATAATTTTTCGTAAAATAATGTATTTTTGATGCCTCAATAATAAAGAAACTGTGTATTACTTACTGTATATCCTTGCCCAACTTGAACAACCATAGACTAGTTGTAGGCAATCAAACTGTACATTTTTTTTTTTTTTAAAAACATTAACACATGTTTAATTGACTACTGCACAAAGCTGCCCTTTTTTTTTCTTTTTATATACATAAAATATAATTGGGAAGACTATGAGTTTCTTTAACTAATACATTTTCAGCAGTGCAAAGTTTACATGTAGTATTATCCAGTTACAGTATATGGACCAAGCATCATTATTTCGTTTTAAAATCTAACCATGCAAAAATGTGTACATAATAATTAATATTTTATAAAATTACTTTTTCTTCCACGAGGGACATCAATGTATCAAAATAGAACCACTGCTTTACATCCTTAGCAATCCAAATATTTTAAATGTAGTGAAGTGAAATTAAAATATTGGATTTCCGTGTTCAATGAACAAGTAAACAGGCCTTGTAAATGTTGCAGTATTAAGTGAATACTTTAGCGCGTATTCAGCTATGTTCCCTAACAATATGTTTAGCAGGAAATACTATTGAGCTCTGGTGGATTCCTTTATCTGACACCATTATAAACAGGACCTTAGAAATGTTGAACATTTATTTCTGGATATTCTTTTACAACAGGGCAATACAATACAATACTTACCGTATTTGTTTTCTAGAGGGTAGATAGAATAGAGAAAATAACAATTAAAAATTAAATGGCTTTTTTGTATCTAAGACATCATCTTGATTTGATATATTGTATATTCTGAGGCCAAGCACTCTATAAAGGAATACTTGGCATTTTGTAGATTATCTACAGCATCAAGGGACGGATTGTCACTACAATTCCAGATAGCCGTACAACACACAATTCATTTCTGATGGACTGTATAAAGACTTGGAGATAAAGAATCAATTCTCAGTTTATATACCTCATTAGGAAATGTAAACACATTGTTTGAAATGTAATTCTGGGACTAGACTCGCCGACAGAGCGAGAGATTGGAAGCATCTCCTTGTATTTCATCCCTTATCCTTTTTTTTCCCTTTTCTCTTCTAGTCTTTCCCCTGGGTTTCCCTCCAAATTTTTATGATATTTCTCTGTGTGGGCTACAGTTTTTACCAGCACTGTAAAGGTTGTCATTAGCCTTTTTCATACAAAGGTTCCCTTTATTGTCACCCTTTTACCCTACTTTGCCATTCCACCTTATCTCAGGTACATGAGCAAGGGTTTGTTAATATGGCGATGACCCTGAGTATGTGTTATGCAAACATGTTGAAAACCTTGCGTCAAATCTGTCTGAAAAAATACAGTATATGACATGCTTTGTATTTCGTATGACCATTTAAAAAACAAATGAAAATGATTGGAAGTTAGGTGGCTCTTATTTGTGACATTTTGAAGACAAAAAAAGAGAGTAATGAGAGAAAAAACACTGAAAGGTTTGATAAGGACATAAAAAATCTAATAATTTAGCACGAATACCATCAAAACCTTTTTTTTTTTTAAATTGAAAAAACATTACTGTCTGTGTCTCACTGGAGAGATTTTTCCTTACTTCCTGTTCCAGTGCCACTGGTCACCAGGAAACACTCAAAACATACAGACATTCTCTCTTTATTCTGGTCACAAATGGGTTGGTTTATACTTTCAATTGTGTCCATAGTAGATCCACCAGTGGCCATCAAATAATTTTGTTGTTTTTTGTTTTTTTTCTAATTAGTCGCAGGGAACCATGTAATGGCAACTAGAGTATTTCATAAAACAATTTTTTGTTTCATAATTCTACTTAGCCAGTAGAGCACATGCCCTTGAGTGTCAGGTAAGTGTATTGGGAGAAAAGGAAGAAGCCCTGGGGCTAACGTTGCGCTAGAAAAACAATTAAAATTTATAAAGTGATCAGTGATCAAAGGACAGCAGCTAGCATAAATAGCTAAATACTAAAACTATACAAAACATAAAAAAACAAAGGTATGCAGCGCTGAAATGAGATCTCCAATATTGAATGTAGAGAACATAAAATGGGTTGATAATAGGGTTGTCCCGATACCACTTTTTTAGGACCGAGTACAAGTACCGATACTTTTTTCCAAGTACTCGCCGATACCGATTACCGATACTTTTTTTTCAATGTCATGTGACAGTTTGAAAGATGGGGACTGATAGGTGGCACTGACAGGTGGCACTTATGGGCACTGACTGGTGACTGGCTCTGATGGGCACTAATAGGTGGCTGGCACTGATAGATGGCACTGATTGCACTGATAGGTGGCACTTATGGGCACTGATAGATGGCACTTATGGGCACTGATAGATGGCACTGATTGCACTGATAGGTGGCACTTGTGGGCACTGATAGGTGGCACTTGTGGGCACTGATATGTGGCACTTGTGGGCACTGATAGCACTGAAAGGTGGCACTTGTGGACACTGATATGTGGCACTTGTGGGCACTGATATGTGGCACTGAAAGGTGGCACTGATAGATGGCACTTGTGGCACTGACAGCACTGATAGTGCAATCAGTGCCACCAAGTGCTACCTATCAGTGCCCACAAGTGCTACCTATCAGTGCAATCAGTGCCATCTACCAGTGCCACCTGATAGGTGGCACTGGTAGATGGCACTGATTGCACTGATAGGTAGCACTTGTGGGTACTGATAGGTGGCTGGCACTGAAATGCTGCGGGGAAAAAAAATGACACAGGATTTAAAATAAAAAAAACTAGTGCAACGCCCATCTTGGTACACCCTGCACTCGGCTGAAGTAAGCAGCAGCAGACATCTTGTTACACCCAGCCCATATAGCTCAGGCTGGGTGTAACAAGATGTCTGCTGCTGCTTACTGCAGCCGAGTGCAAGGTGTACCAAGATGAGTGTGGGGACGTTCAGCCGCTGACGGCGACCGAATGCGACAGCACCGGTCACCGATCCTGATGCGGCTGCGCCCTGCACCCCTGCAAGCTTACCAGTTTCAACTGCAGGTGAGGGACTCGCTCCGCCCTGGTCTCCGACCCCTGCCGCACTCTCCGTCCCGCTCTCCGCCTTGGTCTCCGCCCCCTGCCCCACTCTCCGCCCTGCTCTCCGCCTTGGTCTCCGCCCCCGCCCCACTCTCCGCCCCGCTCTCCGCCCTGGTCTCCGCCCCCCGCCACGCTCTCCATCCTGCTCTCCGCCCCCGCTCTCCACCCCCTCTCTGCGTCCGCTCTGAAAAAAAAAAATATCGGACTGGGCATCGGGAGCATTTGCGCGAGTACAAGTACTCGCGCAAATGCTTGGTATCGGTCCCGATACCGATACTAGTATCGGTATCGGGACAACCCTAGTTGATAATCAACTGAAATAATAGTTAAAACACAAAAAAATATTAAGTGAATAATAAATAGGTGCAGTAGTGAACCATAAAGAAATTATTAAAATCCTAAATGTTGACAGTGTAAATAATATTAATAATTAATCCGTGAAAAAGTTCATAAACAAAGTCCATCAAAGAGAAACCTCCTTAGTGCAAAAAATCAACGACAATCCAATGTGAAGTGAAGTGTTCCAAAAAAAAGAGAAGAAAACTTGCTCCCAAACGTGAAGTAATGCATACAATGGTGACACCTGGGTGAGAAAGATATATATCCTGCTTACCAGATGCCCATGACTGCATCCAACAGTCTCACCCAGCACAGGGAAATTAGGCTTCCCCCACAGCCTTTAAATTTCAATGGTGTAGATTCCTCGACCGACCTTAAACTCAGGCATGAAAAAAGAATTCCATAGGGTAGTATATCAAACCAGCTTGGTTTATTAAAAAGTATTGCACTTACAATATCAAAGATCGTTAGAAGCAGTGATCGCAATACAACGATATGGCAGTAACAGCTCCGGCGTTAGTCTGTGTCTCTCATTCCTGTTTGTTCCGCGGCACTTCCTCGTATTCAGAAAATGCGTGATGATTTCACTGGCTCCCTACGCGTTTCGTCACGATAGGACTTCAACTGGGGATTGGCCAATCCCCAGTTGAAGTCCTATTGTGACGAAACGCGTAGGGAGCCAGTGACGTCATCACGCATTTTCTGAATATGAGGAAGTGCCGCGGAACAAACAGGAATGAGAGACACAGACTAACGCCGGAGCTGTTACTGCCATATCGTTGTATTGCGATCACTGCTTCTAACGATCTTTGATATTGTAAGTGCAATACTTTTTAATAAACCAAGCTGGTTTGATATACTACCCTATGGAATTCTTTTTTCATGCCTGAGTTTAAGGTCGGTCGAGGAATCTACACCATTGAAATTTAAAGGCTGTGGGGGAAGCCTAATTTCCCTGTGCTGGGTGAGACTGTTGGATGCAGTCATGGGCATCTGGTAAGCAGGATATATATCTTTCTCACCCGGGTGTCACCATTGTATCCATTACTTCACGTTTGGGAGCAAGTTTTCTTCTCTTTTTTTTGGAACACTTCACTTCACATTGGATTGTCGTTGATTTTTTGCACTAAGGAGGTTTCTCTTTGATGGACTTTGTTTATGAACTTTTTCACGGATTAATTATTAATATTATTTACACTGTCAACATTTAGGATTTTAATAATTTCTTTATGGTTCACTACTGCACCTATTTATTATTCACTTAATATTTTTTTGTGTTTTAACTATTATTTCAGTTGATTATCAACCCATTTTATGTTCTCTACATTCAATTTTGGAGATCTCATTTCAGCGCTGCATACCTTTGTTTTTTTAAGTGTATTGGGAGGCCTAGAATATGTAAAACTCTCAAAATGATGTAGGTAATTGAGCATAGAAATATAAAAAAAGGGGGACTTTAAATATACATCAAACAGTGCATAATTGAGTGTAATTGTAACAGATATAAAGTACCCCAAATAAATCACTCATGAATGAATTCATAATACCTAAAGTGACTATGTAACTGGGGGAAGTGTGGCAGCCTGCTGGCAGTTTGAAGTGCAAGAACGGAATTGCATGGTATTTGGCAGTGACAGAATCTTTTGGGAGGCTGCTCCAGGTATGTGCAGGTACCTCTATGTGACTGCACTTAATACCTGCAGCAGTTTGCCTTCCCATACCCCCAGTGACAAAGCCCCTTTTAATGTTTAAACAGCTCCCTTAATCAGTCTTTATAAAAGCCCCATGTAATCTTCTGTACATCAACATTCAGCCTGGGAGAGAACAACACTGTTCAATGGACAAATTGAACTTTCTAAATTCAATAAAAAATAAAGATTTTTACATTAAAAGTAATGATCCAGTTTTTTCAGCAATTTATATGTATTAATAAGGGGTTAAATAAATAAAAAGTTCTTCTGCCTTTTTTGTCATATGCTGAGGCCTCTTTATCACAAAAAATGTGTAGATTTGACTGGTTTATCATCGTAACAGACCCTTTTACAATGTTTTTCCAAATGAATAAAAAAAGCAACCTCATATTATAATAAAAAAAGTGGGAGGAAGCTGCCTTTCCTGCACAGAAGTTCCCCCTTCTATTATCTGTACACATGTCTTGAAGCCTTCTCATCTGTATGGGCATCTCAACTTTCAACTGTTTCTTTTAAACACTATGTTTTTTCCATTATTTTTTTCCTCAACAACAGAATACAGTGAATAAAACCAACAACAGAACATAAGGGGAGAGGGCTGCAAAAGCTGCAGAAACGGGTCACAAATCTCCATGGAGATCAGGTAATGTTCATCCATGTTTTCTATCTAAAAGTGGTTCAGCATCCATCATTCACTACTGGGGGCAGATCTTGTTTCTTCAAAATCGACCCTGGGAATACACAAGCATCGTTTGATCAGATTAAAGTGGCATTAGGTTTATAAAGGGTGTATTTATCTCTTTGGGCACTTGCAATACACAAAAGAAAACCATTTTTTAGAAGAAGTATAGTGTTTTAACCTCTTCCTGACTGTCTAATGCATTTACGCAGGGACAAGAGAGCCAGGCTGTAATTCCCAGCCTCCACACATCTTCACCCATGATGGCATGAGGTTTGTATGCTGGGAGTGTGCTCACTGTGTGCTCCCAGCACACTGACCAAGCAGTAGTGATGAGCCGAACACCCCCGGGTTCGGTTCGCACCAGAACCCGCGAACGGACCGAAAGTTCGTACGAACATTAGAACCCTATTAAATACAATGGTTGCGAACGTTCGAATTCTAAAGTGCTAATTATAACGACTATTATGCATGTTATTGTCCTAAAAAGGGTTTGGGAACCCGGGTTCTGCACCAGGGGACATGTATCAATGCAAAAAGAAGTTTTAAAAACGGTCGTTTTTCGGGAGCAGTCATTTTAATGATGCATAAAGTGAAAAAAAAAAAGTCAAATATTCCTTTAAATATCGTACCTGGGGGGTGTCTAAAGTATGCCTGTGAAGTGCCACGTGTTTCCCGTGTTTAGAACTGTCCCTGCACAAAATGACACTTCTAAAGGAAAAAAAAGCCATTTAAAACTGCTTGCGGCTTTAATGTAATGTCTGGTCCCGGTAATATGGATGAAAATCTTTAAGAAAAATGGCATAGCTACCCCATGACCCCCCCCCTACCCCAGCCCATTACCAGCCCCTTTGGGTCTTGTATGGATATTAAGGGGAACACCGCACACAAAATAAAAAAGGACCTATATACTCTGAACAGCCGTATACAGGCGGTGCATACAAGACAGGGACTGTAGGTTTGTTCTTATGTAGAATGTGTTTGTAATTTTGAACAGGTACATTGTTTAAGTGTAGCTCCAGCCCAAAAATCTATTTTTAAACTTTTTGGAAAACATAGGTAAGGGTTATCACCCCTGTAACATTTGTTTTGCTGTCTGTGCCCCTGTTCAGAACATTTCACCTCACTTTCCGTCCCAATGACAACTGTTTTTGAAATGTGGTGTTTTTCTTGAAACAAGGATTGGTGATAAAGCATCAGTACAGAGGAGACACCTTTCTCCCATATTAATTCTTACAGGAGAGAATTTTCCTTCCTAGGGGTAGATTTCCTCTCACTTCCTGTTGTCTTCTTGCATTTGCAAGTAGGAGTCGTTTGTAAGTTGGATGTTTGAAAGTAGGGACCTGCCGTATATACTCTGCAGAAATAGGCCCCTTAGTTGTTGGTGTTGGCACAACACTGTAAGCACTCACAGTTACTCTTGGTTGGTGCTGGAACGCCCTGCTGTCAACTATTATATCAGGAATTGTAATTACATATAATTGTTGAACAGTGGTAGTAAAAATTGGGCCTTTGATGGTGGTGCTGGTGCCACAACACTGTAAGCCCTGACAGTTACTCTTGGTGGGTGCAGCAATGGGCCCTGCTGTGAATTATTCGATCAAGGATTGTAATTGCATGCCCCTGTTGAACAGGGGCTGAAAAATTGGGCCTTTCGTGGTGGTGGTGGTGGTGGGGGTGTTGCCACAACACTGTAAGCCCTCAGAGTTACTCTTGGTGGGTGCAGGAATGGGCCCTGCTGTGAATTATTAGATCAAGAATTGTAATTACATGCCCCTTTTGAACAGGGGCTGAAAAATTGGGCCTTTCGTGGTGGTGGTGGCGTTGCCACAACACTGTAAGCCCTCAGAGTTACTCTTGGTGGGTGCAGCAATGGGCCCTGCTGTGAATTATTAGATCAAGAATTGTAATTACATGCCCCTGTTGAACAGGGGCTGAAAAATTGGGCCTTAGGCACTGGTGGCACAACACTGCAACCCCTCACAGATACTGTACTTGGAGCACAGCAATGAGTCCTGTTGCAAAGTATTGCTTCAAAAATTGTAATGACACGCCCCTGTTAAACAGGGGCTGAAAAATTGGGCCTTAGGCACTGGTGGCACAACACTCCAACCCCTCACAGATACTGTACTTGGAGCACAGCAATGAGCCCTGTTGCAAAGTACTGCTTCAAAAATTGTAATTACACGCCCCTGTTAAACAGGGGCTGAAAAATTGGGCCTTAGCCACTGGTGGCGGCACCCATAAACAAAAATGATCTTCCAAGCTATCATCATCAATCGTATCATTGAGGACTCGGAGGAGGAGGATAGCCAGTCAACATAACAGCACAGGCACTCAGCATCAGCATCAGTCTTGAAGGGATGTGACATGTTAAAATCAATTAGTCTGTTATATCAGCATCAGGTGTGTGGTAGCTGGTGGTGATCCAAGACTGGTTCATCTTGATGAAAGTCAGTCGATCAACCGAGTCGGTGGACAGGCGCACCCTGTGATCCGTGACAAATCCTCCAGCAGCACTGAATGTGCGTTCCGAAAGAACGCTGGATGCAGGACAGGCCAGTAGCTCAATTGCATACTGTGCAAGCTCTGGCCAGTGATCCATCCTCAAGACCCAGTAAGCCAGAGGATTTTCGGTGGGGAAGGTGTCCAAGTCTGACCTTGCCCCTAGATATTCCTGCACCATGTTTATCAGACACCGGCGATGGTTGCTGGAACCGATCATACTTTGGGGCTGCGGACTAAAGAATTGTCTGAACGCATCGGTCAGACGGCCACCTTCCCCACCGCTCCTTCTTTGACTGGCCGAAGCCTCAGCAACTCGTTGTCCAGGACCAGGAGTTTGTAACCTCCCAGTCTCTGGGAACGCGTTGCACAGACCTTTCTGCAAGGCCTCCCGGAGTTGTCTCATCCTCTGCTCCCTCTGCGACGGTAACATAAGGTCCGCAACCTTACCCTTGTACCGTGGATCAAGGAGAGTGGCCAGCCAGTAATGGTCCCTCTCCTTGATCGGAAGAATACGAGGATCCTTCCGCAGACTTTGCAGGATCAGGGAGGCCATGCAGCGTAGGTTAGCTGAGGCATTCGGTCCGGAGTCCTCTGGGTCACTAAGGACGACATGATCCGCAGCCACCTCCTCCCAGCCACGTACAAGTCCACTGGTTTCTTGGGACTGTAAATCATCCCTAAAAGACTGCTGCTGATGATGCTGAGTGCCAGCCTCCACCTCCATGCTGACACAATCCTCCTCCTCCTCCTCCTCCTCCTCCTCTTCCTGTGCGATGGGTGGGACAGAAGGAACACTGTCTGGGTAAAGGGGGCCTTGAGAGGCAAGGAAGTCCTCCTCTTCCTGCCTCTGTTCTGCCTCAAGTGCCCTGTCCATTATTCCACGCAGCGTGTGCTCCAACAGGTGGACAAGAGGTACAGTGTCACTGATGCATGCACTGTCACTGCTCACCATCCTCGTGGCCTCCTCAAATGGTGCCAGGACAGTGCATGCATCCCTGATCATGCCCCACTGGCGTGGAGAAAAAAAAACAAGCTCCCCTGACCCTGTCCTGGTGCCGTAGTCGCACAGGTACTCATTGATGGCCCTCTGCTGCGTGTGCAGCCGCTGCAGCATGGCCAACGTTGAGTTCCACCTGGTGGGCATGTCACATATAAGGCGGTTCTTGGGCAGGTTCAACTCCTTTTGCAGCTCAGCCAGGCGAGCACTGGCATTATAAGATCTGCGGAAATGCACACAGACTTTCCTGGCCTGCCTCAGGACATCCTGTAAGCCCGGGTACCTGCCCAAGAACCGCTGCACCACCAGGTTAAGGACGTGAGCCACACAGGGCACATGGGTCAGTTGTCCCTGTCGGAGGGCGGAGAGGAGGTTGGTGCCATTGTCGCAAACCACCATTCCTGGCTTAAGCTGGCGTGGCGTCAACCACCTCTCGGCCTGGCCCTGCAGAGCAGACAGGACCTCTGCCCCAGTGTGGCTTCTGTCCCCCAAACACACCAGCGCAAGCACGGCATGGCATCTTTTTGCCTGTGTACTTGCGTAGCCCCTTGAACGCCTACGGAGCACCGCTGGTTCAGAGGACAAAGCACAGGAAGAGGCCATGGAGGAAGAAGAAGAGGAGGGGGTGGAGGAGAGAGGTGTGTCACAACCAGTAGTAGCATTTTGGAGGCGTGGCGGTGGAACAACCTCCAACACTACTGCACCTTGTCCTGCATCCTTCCCAGCTGCCAAAAGAGTTACCCAATGGGCCGTGAAAGAAAGGTAACGTCCCTGTCCATGCCTGCTGGACCATGAGTCAGCGGTAATATGCACCTTACCGCTGACCGCCCTGTCCAGCGAGGCCAAGACATTGCCTTCCACATGCCGGTAGAGAGCCGGAATAGCCTTCCGTGAGAAAAAGTGGCGTTTGGGAACCTGCCACTGAGGAACCGCACATTGCACACACTCACGGAAGGGGGCCGAGTCTACCAACTGAAAAGGCAGCAGTTGAAGCGCTAGCAATTTAGCCAAGCTAGCATTCAACCGCTGGGCATGTGGATGGCTGGGAGTGAACTTCTTTCGACGGTCCAGCAGCTGGGGCAGGGAAATTTGCCTGCTAGAATCGGACGTCGGTGTACTGCTAGCAGAGTGGCCGCAAGTACTTGGCTGTGACACACCTAATTCTACACCTTCATTCCTCTCAGTGCATGTTTCAGAGAGGACTGAAGTTATAGTGGGGTTGGAGATCCCAGCTGATGCGGTGCAAGGAGAGGTCCGCTTTGTTCTTTGGTGTGGGTCTTTGAGGTAGGCTTGCCAACGAGCTGCATGGCAGGTCAACATATGTCTGGTCAGGCATGTGGTACCCAAGCGGCTGATGTTTTGGCCACGCGATATACGCTTGAGACATATGTTGCAAACAGCAGCTGTGCGATCTGATGCACTAGCCTCAAAAAAGGCCCACACGAAAGAACTTTTTGAATGACGGGCAGAGGCAGCGCCCTGTACAGGCGGAGCTCTGCGGTGTGATTCCCTCGGTGTACTGCCCTTACGCTGGCCACCAAAGGGCATCCTGCCTCGTTGGAGATGTGCCTCCTCCTCATCCTCCTCCTCCTCCTCTCTCCTATTAGGCACCCACGTGGAGTCAGTGACCTCATCATCCCCTCCCTCCTCATCACTGGAGCCAATCTGGCAGTATGCTGCAGCTGCTGGAACATGACTGCCAGATTGGTGTCCTTCTTGAGCATCCCCTCTGTCTGCTCTCACGCTACTGCCTTCCTCTAGCTGGGTTTCATCATCAGACCCTTCGAAACGCTGGGCATCCTCCTGGAGCATGTACCCAACACTGTGCTCAAACAGTTCGGGGGACTCCTCAGGAGGAGGACATGGTGGGTCTAGGGAAGGAGTGACTGATGATGAGTCTGACATTGATACCAGGGAAGAGGACGCTTTGGCAGCTGCTTTGCCAGTACCCTGAGCCTGGGTGAGAGAGGATGAGGAGGAGGAGGAGGGCTTGGTCATCCACTCTACCAAGTCTTCGGCATGATGTGGCTCAACATGTCCAGCTGCCGAAAAGAAGGACAAGCGTGTCCCATGGCCATATGCTGATGACAATGCACCGCGTCCACGACCAGCACTGTTGCCCCCAGACACAGAGCCTGCTTGCCCTCTTTTTTTGCCTCCTGACTGTCTGCCTCTCCTTGTTTGCCTTCCAGACATTCTAATGGATGGCCTGCAGGGAGATGGGAAAAAAGCAATAAGGGCTACCTTCAGGTGTCCTTCTCTGTCCCTTTACTTAAGGATTTCTAAATATGGTTGAGGATGATTGCTTTCGCACAGAATAGCACAATGACAATTTCCCTGACTGTCCAAAAAACAAGGATTTCAAAGATGGTTGATGAGGAATGCTTTAGCACAGTATAGCACAATGAGAATTTCCCTCACTGTCCTTCCCTGTCCCTACAAACAAGGATTAGCACAGTAAAACACACTGACACTCTACCTACCTATAGTTTTCTGTCCCTATAAAAAAATGTTTTTTTAAAGATGGTTGATGATGAATGCTTTAGCACAGTATAGCACAATGAGAATTTCCCTCACTGTCCTTCCCTGTCCCTACAAACAAGGATTAGCACAGTAAAACACACTGACACTCTCCCTACCTATAGTTTTCTGTCCCTATAAAAAATGTTTTTTTAAAGATGGTTGATGATGAATGCTTTAGCACAGTATAGCACAATGAGAATTTCCCTCACTGTCCTTCCCTGTCCCTACAAACAAGGATTAGCACAGTAAAACACACTGACACTCTCCCTACCTATAGTTTTCTGTCCCTATAAAAAATGTTTTTTTAAAGATGGTTGATGATGAATGCTTTAGCACAGTATAGCACAATGAGAATTTCCCTCACTGTCCTTCCCTGTCCCTACAAACAAGGATTAGCACAGTAAAACACACTGACACTCTCCCTACCTATAGTTTTCTGTCCCTATAAAAAATGTTTTTTTAAAGATGGTTGATGATGAATGCTTTAGCACAGTATAGCACAATGAGAATTTCCCTCACTGTCCTTCCCTGTCCCTACAAACAAGGATTAGCACAGTAAAACACACTGACACTCTCCCTACCTATAGTTTTCTGTCCCTATAAAAAATGTTTTTTTAAAGATGGTTGATGATGAATGCTTTAGCACAGTATAGCACAATGAGAATTTCCCTCACTGTCCTTCCCTGTCCCTACAAACAAGGTTTAGCACAGTAAAACACACTGACACTCTCCCTACCTATAGTTTTCTGTCCCTATAAAAAAAGTTTTTTTAAAGATGGTTGATGATGAATGCTTTAGCACAGTATAGCACAATGAGAATTTCCCTCACTGTCCTTCCCTGTCCCTACAAACAAGGTTTAGCACAGTAAAACACACTGACACTCTCCCTACCTATAGTTTTCTGTCCCTATAATTTTTTTTTTTTAAAGATGGTTGATGATGAATGCTTTAGCACAGTATAGCACAATGAGAATTTCCCTCACTGTCCTTCCCTGTCCCTACAAACAAGGATTAGCACAGTAAAACACACTGACACTCTCCCTACCTATAGTTTTCTGTCCCTATAAAAAATGTTTTTTTAAAGATGGTTGATGATGAATGCTTTAGCACAGTATAGCACAATGAGAATTTCCCTCACTGTCCTTCCCTGTCCCTACAAACAAGGTTTAGCACAGTAAAACACACTGACACTCTCCCTACCTATAGTTTTCTGTCCCTATAAAAAATGTTTTTTTAAAGATGGTTGATGATGAATGCTTTAGCACAGTATAGCACAAGGAGAATTTCCCTCACTGTCCTTCCCTGTCCCTACAAACAAGGATTAGCACAGTAAAACACACTGACACTCTCCCTACCTATAGTTTTCTGTCCCTATAAAAAATGTTTTTTTAAAGATGGTTGATGATGAATGCTTTAGCACAGTATAGCACAATGAGAATTTCCCTCACTGTCCTTCCCTGTCCCTACAAACAAGGATTAGCACAGTAAAACACACTGACACTCTCCCTACCTATAGTTTTCTGTCCCTATAAAAAATGTTTTTTTAAAGATGGTTGATGATGAATGCTTTAGCACAGTATAGCACAATGAGAATTTCCCTCACTGTCCTTCCCTGTCCCTACAAACAAGGATTAGCACAGTAAAACACACTGACACTCTCCCTACCTATAGTTTTCTGTCCCTATAAAAAATGTTTTTTTTAAAGATGGTTGATGATGAATGCTTTAGCACAGTATAGCACAATGAGAATTTCCCTCACTGTCCTTCCCTGTCCCTACAAACAAGGATTAGCACAGTAAAACACACTGACACTCTCCCTACCTATAGTTTTCTGTCCCTATAAAAAATGTTTTTTTAAAGATGGTTGATGATGAATGCTTTAGCACAGTATAGCACAATGAGAATTTCCCTCACTGTCCTTCCCTGTCCCTACAAACAAGGATTAGCACAGTAAAACACACTGACACTCTCCCTACCTATAGTTTTCTGTCCCTATAAAAAATGTTTTTTTAAAGATGGTTGATGATGAATGCTTTAGCACAGTATAGCACAATGAGAATTTCCCTCACTGTCCTTCCCTGTCCCTACAAACAAGGATTAGCACAGTAAAACACACTGACACTCTCCCTACCTATAGTTTTCTGTCCCTATAAAAAATGTTTTTTTAAAGATGGTTGATGATGAATGCTTTAGCACAGTATAGCACAATGAGAATTTCCCTCACTGTCCTTCCCTGTCCCTACAAACAAGGATTAGCACAGTAAAACACACTGACACTCTCCCTACCTATAGTTTTCTGTCCCTATAAAAAATGTTTTTTTAAAGATGGTTGATGATGAATGCTTTAGCACAGTATAGCACAATGAGAATTTCCCTCACTGTCCTTCCCTGTCCCTACAAACAAGGATTAGCACAGTAAAACACACTGACACTCTCCCTACCTATAGTTTTCTGTCCCTATAAAAAATGTTTTTTTAAAGATGGTTGATGATGAATGCTTTAGCACAGTATAGCACAATGAGAATTTCCCTCACTGTCCTTCCCTGTCCCTACAAACAAGGATTAGCACAGTAAAACACACTGACACTCTCCCTACCTATAGTTTTCTGTCCCTATAAAAAATGTTTTTTTAAAGATGGTTGATGATGAATGCTTTAGCACAGTATAGCACAATGAGAATTTCCCTCACTGTCCTTCCCTGTCCCTACAAACAAGGTTTAGCACAGTAAAACAGACTGACACTCTCCCTACCTATCCTTCTCTTTCCCTAAACTAAAGGAATCCAGGTTAAGCAAGAAAAAAAAATGTCACTGTCCCTGCCTATGCTTCTCTTTCCCTGCTCCGGAACACACTACACTAGGCCGCCGTGCTGGCGGCCTTTTATAGTGTGGGGCGTGTACTAAACACCCTCAGCAATAATTGGCCACAGGCATCCTGCCTGTGGCCAATCATTGCTCTCCTCGCTGCCGGCGCTGTGATTGGCCAAGCATGCGGGGTCACAGTGCATGCTTGGCCAATCACAGCGCCTGGATGACACTGCGATGGCGTAGTGCATTGTGGGCCGCGAATTGGGCGCGAACGGCCCAAAACGTTTGTTGTTCGGCGAACGATCGAACAGCCGATGTTCGAGTCGAACGTATGTTCGACTCGAACACCGAGCTCATCCCTACCAAGCAGTCATTGACAGCTTTCTATCAAGGTTTTTTTATCAGGAGCCAGCAGGAAGCCACGTAGGCTCCCAGTGCCCCTCTAAAAGGGTCCCCACCGGTGACTTCTGTGTCATGTGAGTGCTGTGATTGGCTCTCTCAGGGGTCACAAGGGTATTACGGGCTTAATAAAAATAATAAAAGCTTAACATTATTTTTAGAAAATGTAAAAATAAAATGTAATAATATTTTTTTTTATGTAGTTAGGTAAATGAGTAATAGACACTTGGGCCTTGTCCTGGGGCCCCTACTACTACACACACTGACTCTTGTAAATATACCTACCATATCGGACAAACATTGTTCGCCGGGACCCACAGCTACAGAACACCTACAGTATAACCCCCCTTTTTTTCCTCTTCTTCCTATCCCCTCCCCTTTCCCCTCTTTACCTACCCCTCATCCCTCCAATTTAGAGGGAAATACAGGTGCTTAGATAGACCCAAGACTGGTGCCTTATCCCCAGGCTTAGACTCAGCCCCTCACCTTAACCACTTAAGGACCGCCCACTGTAAATATACGTCGGCAGAATGGCACCGACAGGCAGAATCACGTACATATACGTGATTGCCTTTGTATAGTTGGGGGGTCCGATCGGACCCCCCTTCTTTACAGTGGGTGGTCGTTTTACCTTCGGGAGCGATCCGGCATGAGGGGACGGCCGTTCAATTCCGGCCCCCCCTCTCGATCGCTCCCGGCGAATGAGAGCTTCCCCTGCCTGTGTACTGTTTACACAGGCGGGAGGAAGTGATGTCATCTCTCCTGCGGCGCACACATATACCGAGCGCCGTACAGGAGAAGATGCAGGTTAGTGCACACAACACTACACTGACACCAGGACACATAGGCACATAAATCGCCCCCCCAGGCCCCCCCAGACACCCCCAGATCACCCCCCAGTCACAGTGTCACTGATTGCAGTGACCATTTATTTAGTGATCACTGCAATCAGTGACATTTGTGACTGTAAAAGTGTCACTACATTTAGTTTTAGGTCCAGTGTAGCCCCCTAACCCCCCCTAATAAAGGTTTAACCCCCTGATCACCCCCCAGATAACCCTTTCACCCCCTAGCACCACCGTCGATAAGCGATCATTTTTCTGATCGATGTCTTAGCGTCGGTGATGCTGATCGGTAGCCAGTAATTTTTTTTAGGTTCGCCGCAGGTTTTCATAGCGTCGGGTACCCCCATATATTACCTAATAAAGGTTTAACCCCCTTGATCGCCCCCCAGGTAACCCTTTCACCCCCTATCACCACTGTCACTAAGCGATAATTTTTCTGATCGATGTCTTAGCGTCGGCGATGCTGATCGGTAGCCAGTAATATTTTTTAGGTTCGCGGCAGGTTTTTATAGCGTTGGGTACCCCCATATATTACCTAATAAAGGTTTAACCCCCTTGATCACCCCCCAGGTAACCCTTTCACCCCCAAGCACCGCCGTCGCTAAGCGATCATTTTTCTGATCGATGTCTTAGCGTTGGTGATGCAGATCAGTAGCCAGTAATTTTTTTTAGGTTCGCCGCAGGTTTTTATAGCGTCGGGTACCCCCATATATTACCTAATAAAGGTTTAACCCCCTTGATCGCCCCCCAGGTAACCCTTTCACCCCCTATCACCACTGTCACTAAGCGATAATTTTTCTGATCGATGTCTTAGCGTCGGCGATGCTGATCGGTAGCCAGTAATATTTTTTAGGTTCGCGGCAGGTTTTTATAGCGTTGGGTACCCCCATATATTACCTAATAAAGGTTTAACCCCCTTGATCACCCCCCAGGTAACCCTTTCACCCCCTAGCACCGCCGTCGCTAAGCGATCATTTTTCTGATCGATGTCTTAGCGTTGGTGATGCAGATCGGTAGCCAGTAATTTTTTTTAGGTTCGCCGCAGGTTTTTATAGCGTCAGGTACCCCAATATATTACCTAATAAAGGTTTAACCCCCTTGATCGCCCCCCAGGTAACCCTTTCACCCCCTATCACCACTGTCGCTAAGCGATAATTTTTCTGATCGCTGTCTTAGCGTCGGTGATGCAGATCGGTAGCCAGTAATTTTTTTTAGGTTCGCCGCAGGTTTTTATAGCGTCAGGTACCCCCATATATTATCTAATAAAGGTTTAACCCCCTGATCGCCCCCCAGGTAACCCTTTCACCCCCTATCACCACTGTCGCTAAGCGATCGTTTTTATGATCGTTGTCTTAGTGTCGGTGATGCCGATAGGTAGCCAGTAATTTTTTTTTAGGTTCGCCGTCAGGTTTTTATATAGCGTCAGGTACCCCCATATATTACCTAATAAAGGTTTGAACCCCCTAATTGCCCCTAGTTAACCCTTTCACCAGTGATCATCATATAAGTGTTACGGGTGACGCTGGTTAGTTAGTTTGCTTTTTATAGTGTCAGGGCACCCGCCGTATATAACCCAATAAAGGTTTAACCCCCTGATCGCCCGGCGGGTGATATCAATTAGGTTTTAGCGTCAGAGAGGGTCTGCGTCACACCCCAGGCAGAATCAGGTTAGTGCCAGTAGCGCTAACACCCACGCGTTAAGCATACACCCCCCTTAGTGGTATAGTATCTGAACAGATCAATATCTGATCAGATCTATACTAGCGTCCCCAGCAGTTTAGGGTTCCCAAAAACGCAGTGTTAGCGGGATCAGCCCAGATACCTGCTAGCACCTGCGTTTTGCCCCTCCGTCCAGCCCAGGCCACCCAAGTGCAGTATCGATCGATCACTGTCACTTGCAAAACACAACACACATAACTGCAGTGTTCGCAGAGACAGGCCTGATCCCTGCGACTCCAGTGCTGTAGGAGGTGATTTCACCACCACAGTTAAAAAAAAAGAAGCATATATGCCGAAGCATTGGGGCAGCAGGGGCGGAGGAGCGATTTTGCTCCTAATGCCGCGTACATACGGTCAAAATTCCGATGGAGGCTTGCCCGTGGAAAAGTCTGACCATGTGTACGCGGCATAACTTTTGCGGGAAGATGCCCCCATGCTTCGGCATATATAAATGGTGCATGTATGCCCATCATTAGAAGTGGGTGGATGAAGGGTGGTATTCTAATGGTGGGCATACCCACCGATCAATCTTTTTTTTTCGTTCAGCCAACAGGCTGCATGAAAAAAAAGATTACAATACATGTCCAACAAGGACCAGCAACGTACTGGTATGTTGCTGGACTTTGAATGTTTATACCAGAATGATGCCTGTGGGTTTAGGTATCATCTTGGTATCATTCTTTTCAGCCAGCGGCCGGCTTTCATGTAAAAGCAATCCTAGTGGCTAATTAGCCTCTGGACTGCTTTTACAAGCAGTGGGAGGGAATGTCCCCCCCGGATATAAAAAGCGCCATTGGGAAATTGGGAAAGCATTTTATCACACCGATCTTGGTGTGGTCAGATGCTTTGAGGGCAGAGGAAAGATCTAGGGTCCAATAGACCCCAGTTTTTTCAAAAAAGAGTACCTGTCATTACCTATTGCTATCATAGGGGATATTTACATTCCCTGAGATAACAATAGAAATGATAAAAAAAAAAAATATGGAAGCAACAGTTTAAAAATAAAATAAAAAAGCAAAATTAATAATAAAAAAAAAAAAAAGCACCCCTGTCCTGCCCTGCTCTTGCCCAATGGCGAACGCAAGCGTCGGTCTGGCGTCATATGTAAACAGCAATTGCACCATGCATGTGAGGTATCACCGCGAAGGTCAGATCGAGGGCAGTAATTTTAGCAGTAGACCTCCTCTGTAAATCTAACGGGGTAACCTGTAAAGGCTTTTAAAGGCTTTTAAAATGTATGTAGTTTGTCGCCAATGCGCGTTTGTGCGAAATTTTAAAGCATGTCGTGTTTGGTATCTATGTACTCGGCCTAAGATCATCTTTTTTATTTCATCAAACATTTGGGCAATATAGTGTGTTTTAGTGCATTAAAATTAAAAAAAGTGTATTTTTTCCCCAAAAAACGCGTCTGAAAAATCGCTGCGCAAATACTGTGTAGAAAAAAAAATGCAACACCCACCATTTTATTCTGTAGGGCCTTTGCTTTAAAAATATATATAATGTTTGGGGGTTCAACATAATTTTCTTGCAAAAAAAAATATGTTTTCATGTAAACAAAAAGTGTCAAAAAGGGCTTTGTCTTCAAGTGGTTAGAAGAGTGGATGTAAGCTTCCTAATGTTGTGTATAAAATGCCAGAACAGTTCAAAACCCCCCCAAATGACCCCATTTTGGAAAGTAGACACCCCAAGCTATATACTGAGAGGCATGTCGAGTCCATGGAATATTTTATATGTTGACACAAGTTGCGGAAATAAGACAATTTTTATTTATTTTTTGCACAAAGTTGTCACTAAATGATATATTGCTCAAACATGCAATGGGCATATGTGGAATTACACCCCAAAATACATTCTGTTGCTTCTCCTGAGTACGGGGATACCACATGTGTGAGACTTTTTGGGAGCCTAGCCGCGTACGGGACCCCAAAAACCAATCACCGCCTTCAGGCTTTCTAAGGGTGTAAATTTTTGATTTCACTTCTCACTGCCTATCACAGTTTCGGAGGCCATGGAATGCCCAGATGGCACAAAACCCCCCCAAATGACCCCATTTTGGAAAGTAGACACCCCAAGCTATTTGCTGAGAGGTATTGTGAGTATTTTGCAGATCTCGCTTTTTGTCACAAAGTTTTGAAAATTGAAAAAAAAAAAATGTTCTTTCTTCATTTTTAAAAACAAATGAGAGCTGTAAAATACTCACCATGCCTCTCAGCAAACAGCTTGGGGTGTCTACTTTACAAAATGGGGTCATTTGGGGGGGTTTTGTGCTATTTTGGCATTTTATGGCCTTCAAAACTGTGATAGGTAGTGAGGAGTCAAATCAAAAATTTGTGCCTAGAAATCCTGAAGGCGGTGATTGGTTTTCGGGGTCCCGTACGCGGCTAGGCTCCTAAAAAGTCCCACACATGTGGTATCCCCGTACTCAGGAGAAGCAGCAAAATTTATTTTGGGGTGCAATTCCACATATAACCATGGCATGTGTGAGCAATATATCATTTAGTGACAACTTTTTGTAATTTTTTTTTTTTTTGTCATTATTCAATTACTTGGGACAAAAAAAAATATTCAATGGGCTCAACAGGCCTCTCAGCAATTTCCTTGGGGTGTCTACTTTCTAAAATGGGGTCATTTGGGGGGGTTTTGTGCTATTTTGGCATTTTATGGCCTTCAAAACTGTGATAGGTAGTGAGGAGTGAAATCAAAAATTTGCGCCCTTAGAAATCCTGAAGGCGGTGCTTGGTTTCCGGGGTCCCGTACGTGGCTAGGCTCCTAAAAAGTCCCACACATGTGGTATCCCCGTACTCAGGAGAAGCAGCAGAATGTATTTTGGTGTGCAATTCCACATATAACCATGGCATGTGTGAGCAATATATAATTTAGTGACAACTTTTTGTAATTTTTTATTTATTTTTTTTCATTATTCAATCACTTGGGACAAAAAAAAAATATTCAATGGGCTCAACATGCCTCTCAGCAATTTCCTTGGGGTGTCTACTTTCTAAAATGGGGTCATTTGGGGGGGGTTTGTACTGCCCTGCCATTTTAGCACCTCAAGAAATGAGATAGGCAGTCATAAATTTAAAGCTGTGTAAATTCCAGAAAATGTACCCTAGTTTGTAAACGCTATAACTTTTGCGCAAACCAATAAATATACGCTTATTGACATTTTTTTTACTAAAGACATGTGGCTGAATACATTTTGGCCTAAATGTATGACTAAAATTGAGTTTATTTGATTTTTCTTATAACAAAAAGTAGAAAATATCATTTTTTTTCAAAATTTTCGGTCTTTTTCCGTTTATATCGCAAAAAATAAAAATCGCAGAGGCAATCAAATACCATTAAAAGAAAGCTCTATTTGTGGGAAGAAAAGGATGCAAATTTCGTTTGGGTACAACATTGCATGTCCGCACAATTTACAGTTAAAGCAGCGCAGTGCAAAATTCTGAATTCACCTCTGGTCCTTTAGCTACCAAATGGTCCGGGGCTTAAGTGGTTAAATGACCGGGCGAGGCTATGTAACTCACATCATATTTGAGTTACTTATGTAAAAATAAAATTATCGTCCTCTACAAAGCCAGCTAATGTTCTATGCTACACTTGTTGTATCCTATGTTTTGTAGCCTAACTATTAAACAGTTTCTTATACAGAAAATGTGTATGTATCAATTTGACTGCATCATCTTTATGCCTGTACTTTACAAACTTTTCATAAATTTATTTGGAATTAAAATAGGGTAAGGGAGAACTACTGTACAGACCAGGGTGTGGTCTCCCCCAAGGGCACAGTTTGTCCCCATTGGAGTGTCCAGGGATGGAGACAATACCCATTACTATAATGTTCGTCAGAACTTAGTAGTAACTCCACTGTTTATCGTTCAGTTCTGCTTAATTATTCTACCCTGTCATATGGATTCATTAGCTGATTCTTTTCGACAAATAATGTATGCCAGTCAATGTCTGTTGTTCGTTTTGCTTGATGAAACGCAATAAAACAATTGAAACAAAAAAAATGAGTAATAGAGTTAATGTCATGTGTCAGTGCCTGGCCACCTGGGCATCAATGACCTTTGGTCACAAAAGGTTCAGAATTAATGGGAAGAATTGGGTGTAGTGATATTTTTCGGCTAAACATTAGAGATAGGTCACAGGTATGGATTTTAAACAGTTAATCTTACCTTTGTTTAGGTGCTGAAAGGCCTAAATGACTGTGCTAGTACAAAAAAATAATGTATTGTTGTCTCCTGATATTAGAAGCAGTCTAGTTTATGTCTAGGTCACTATACAATGTTAGCAGTTGCTTCCTAATCTTACGTTATAAATAATTTCATGTAACACATTCTTTGTACCTTACAGACTTACTATACATTTGTAGGATAACAGTTATGCAATCTTTCCCTTGCTATTTGCCACAAATGTCCACTTAAATGTTCTCAAATTACTCAATAGATAGGCCAGACGCTCTGAGAATTTGAGTACACACTGAAAGAACATTCAGCACATTTTCTAAAGGTCAGCTTTGTTTTATTTTCCCATAGTGCATCATTTTCTTTACTCATCCCAATCCTCTGCCATGATAAAATCACAAAAAGGGCAATAAGCAACAGTCTGAGGAATCAGACATGAAAGTAATTGTGTTATAGGGAACTGATAATGAATAAGAGCAGCAATTCTAACCATGTTTAAAGTAAGTGAAGGAGAACATTTTAAGTTTTCTTTAAAATGCCGAATGCCACTGAGAAAGTATGTGTTTTATTGTTTATTGGCACAATTACATTTTACATTAAATTTTTAATCCCTAGAGCTTCAAAACTACAAATTCGTTAATGTCAAATTTGCCTGTCAGGGATTACAACAAGATTACTACTTGCGGAAACTGTTCAGATGGATTTTGAATCAATTCTAATGTTTTCCTCTCGTTATTATGTGAGAGCTTGAAGTCTTCGACTTTGTTATGAAGAGCTATTAGAAAACCAAACAGAATGGCCATGCATTGGCTTTATTGCAAATTGAAGCAAACCAAGAAATTCAATTCACTGTTTGTTCCTAAGTATAATTCATATTCATTTCACCACACAGGTAAATTGACACTTGAAGGGACACTAACTTAGAAAGTTACATTATCTGGAAGAACAAATAATAATATACACAAATAAATGTGCAAAACTAATCTCATCTGTACATAAATTTACATTTATGGCATTTATGAACCCTTTCAGCCTATTCCATGACAGACTATTCCATATTATTTGTCAAAACAAAAGTTATTTTTTTCCTTGTACAGGGCTGGTCTCAAGTAATGGGGTTGATTTTCTAAAGGCAAATAATCTGTTCACTATGCAAGGGAAGCTGCACTTTGCGAGGGATGTTTTCCCAGAGCTTAGTGAATAAGGTGAAATTTCACTTTGCAAAAAATACCCAATCACATGCAAGGAGAATTTAAAAAAGTATATTTACTTGCATGATGGAAGTCAGCAGAGCTTGATCTCATTCACTAAGCTCTGGGGGAAAATGTCCTTGCAAAGCGAGCAACCTATTTGCCTTTAGTAAATCAATACCTCTGGCTTAAAATAAATGTAAATTTACTTTTCCTTTTTTTTTTTTATGGTAAATGCAGATAGCAAGCTGGATTTCTTGTATATAGAAAGTAATGCCGAGCTGTTGAAAATTGCCAAAAAGATCTTCTATGTCTATTTCTATTCCCCAAATTGCACAAATTGGGAAAAAGGGGGTTGATTCTAGGAAATATATAGAATATGTGCTAAAATATGTATCGTTGACGCTTAAATAACTGCATATGCAACAAAAACTAAAACAATATAGTGCAAAAGGAAAACATATATAATCTGTGACATAAGTCTTGAGCAATAAAATAGTGATAAAGTGCAAAATAATATTAAAATCCGTGTGACCATAAAGTGCTGAGCAGTGTCTGTGCTGCAATACAGTGAATTCACAAAATCTGTTTGTGACTTAAATTTAAGATGTGCAATAGCTGAGTTCATGAATGACAGTCCTTAGTATGTGCACGTGACTTCATCAGGGGATGAACAACAAGCTCAGGAGATGTCCTTATATTTACTATGGTAATCTGTATTGCGGTGGCCATTTTCCCGAAGTCCGATCGCCGGAAATGCTTCGGCGGCCGTATTGCTGTGTATCTATGTACAGCTCTGTGCGCCGCCATTTTGTTGGTTTGGGAAAATAGAAAAAACAAACGATATGCATCCTGAGCGCGGATGTGAAAAATATGAATGAAGATAAAATAATTAAGACTAATTTTATCATGCTTGAAGCTGCTATTAGACAATCCCCATAAAAAAAAAAAAAAAAAATAATATGAATTTAAAAGATTAAAATAAGTAGTACCGGAAATGACTCGGACGTAATATTTGTCAACAAATGACAAGTGCAAATAGTGCAATGGGAAATACAGGCAGGTACTAGAAGGAGGATATCTTGTAAGAAGGCTTGGTCTAAGAGGAGGAAATTAATAATATAGGAATGGATAAAAAAGGGGGTGGTAAAAGGGTGGCAAAAACTAGATATCTAAATTTAAAAGTCACTGAGAAAACAATTTAAATCAAATTCTACATTCAAACCACAAGGTGTGAAAGTGTCCAATAGGAAAATCCATTTGGATTCCATTTGGCTTAGTGTTCTCACTTTGTGTCCTCCTCTCCAATGTCTTGTGTATGGTTCTAGTCCCCAGAATTTCAACTGGGTTGGATCTTTGTTATGGTGTAATAGGAAGTGTTTTGACACATTGGGGCTGATTTACTATAACTCCAGGAAGTACTGAGCACATCGCAAAAAATAGCTCAAATTTTTGACAATTAAAAATTCCATGCGCGAATTTGCGAATGAAAAAGAGCGCTATTCGCAGCAAACAAGTGTTAGTAAATGTGAAATCAGCGCTAATTAGCGAATCCGCGTACGCGCAAATGCCAATTTCCACTAAGTTTTTATATAGCACTGCACTGTAACCATGATCCATGTATGTGAAAGAGCACATCTCATATAAAAATGTTTCTATCTATTGATGTATATTGCAATTAGTATTCCTAGTTTTTTTCCTTCTTTTGCTAACGAATGCAGTTATGAAGGCTTATTACATAGTAATGTCTGCTATTATGTAAAGTTACATGTATTAAACATTTAGGTTACCTATTTGTTGTATGTTGTTTTTTTCATGTTTTTCTTTTTTCATTTAGGTGGCTATAAAGCGGTAATTATTTATATCCATTCTTTAATCATACTACACTATTATGCAGGTCTTGTACTTAGCACAATGGCTAGGTGGTCTGCTCCCATGTCTATACAGCTCTCATGTTACAAGTTCAAATACCAGCCAACCTACCATCCAACAGCTATGTTTATTATTTGCACAAGCAAATTAAAATAAACAAACAAAGAAATGTAAACGGCCCGTTAGCTAGTGTGTGATGTTTGGAAGTCCACACCATAATATTATTGAATAAAAGTGCATTGGCTAATTAGCATTCACCTATTTTCAGCATATGCTGCTTTGGCTAATTGGCATTTGCCTTTTTTTCACCAATACAATCTTTTAGTATCTCTCTGTGGGATTTGAACCCATGAGTGCTTCGAAGCCTGAGTTTTTCAAGGTAGAAGTGCTGACCACTAGCCTATTGAGCGTAGCACAAACATCTGCTAGTGTGTGTAGGTTAAGGAGATATTTCTTGCACCTACAGGTAAGCCTTAATCTAGGCTTACCTGTAGATGCAAGTTGTCTAAGTGGGTTTACAACCACTTTACAACCACTTTAATATTATAGTAACAACCATGCTCATGCTGATGTGGCATTGGCTAATAGGCATTCGCCTCTTTTCAGCATATGCTGCTGAGTGTTTGATGGTGGGACTACTTTATATTCTAGGTATAATAGTACTCAGCACAGTGACTTAGGCCCCTTTCACACTTGTGCGACCTGAAAGTTGTGTGATTTTGATGCTACTTTAAGCAATGCCTGTGTAATCTTGAGGTCTATTGACGCAGGAGTCTCAGGGAAAGGCGCGCAAACTTCCATCTGCATTTTTTCTGCGACCCCAGGGAATGCCTGTGTAAACTTAAGGTCTATGAACCTCAACTCGTATCAAAGTCGGACCAAAGTAGTACAGGGACTACTTTGAAGTCGGTGTGACTTGAAGTTTCACAGATATAAATGGTACACATTGAAAATCATGGGGTATGACTTGTCATGCAACTCTGATGACCAAAGTCGCAGGAAAAGTCGCTCAAGTGTGAAAGGGTCCTCAGCCCGACTTTGTGAGCGATTTCAGAGACATCAGTGCACTTTCCTGCACAGATGTCTAGTGAAATCACATAGGTCTCAACTGTCCCTGATTTGGACCAAAGTCCCTCTTTCCCTCTTTCCTCCTCATTTGTCCCTCATTTTGTTTGGATCTGTATAGTTTGATATAAAATGCAATTTTTATCTTTCAAAAAGTGTTTCCCAGCGCTAAACCTTTCATCTAATTTCTAAATTGCTTTGTTTGTAAATTCCCAAAGCCAATCTAAAGGGATATTATTGTTTAAAAAAAGCACTTGGGGTTTTAACTAATATTTTTTTTTTTTTTATAATTCTCCTTTAAGAAGGTGTTTTAGGAGGTGTGTACTATGCCTACATACTTTTGCTAATAGTTGTCCCTTATACCCATCTCAAAAAGTTGGGAGGTAAGAAATTGCCTCCTGAAGTCGCCCAAAGTAGTGTAGGAACTACTTTTGGGAATCTGTGTGGCGTCGCACCAATTCGGACAGTTCTATTGCCGTCAATAGGCGCCGATTTGGCCTGCAATTTGACATGTCAATTCAGAGCTATGTGAACATGGGTGAAGTTGCATAGATATGAATGGAACTCATGGGGGGGGGGATACTTTTAATGCGACTCTGAGGTCCAAAGCTGCATGAAAAGTCACATAAGTGTGAAAGTAACCTAATGAGATTAAATGATAACACCTTTGAATAAAGCCCCATTTGCACTTGTGCAACCTTAAAATTGCACAGCTTTGCCATGACTTGAAGCAATGTCTGTTATCTTGTGGTGTATGGACCTCAAATCATATCAAAGTCAAACCAAGGTAGTGCAGGGATGAATTTTCCCCACTTTCAGGATGCACAAGTCACAATAGGGCCAAATTCAAAGATATCCTTGAATCTCTTTCACACTGCTGCGACCTGAAAGTCACCCTAATTTGCTGCCACTTTGTCGCTGCAACTTGGCCCCAACTTCTGGGAATACCTGTGTAATATTGCGCCCTATGTACCTCAAGTCACATGAGGCTCTGTTTCCACTATTGCAACCCTAAATTTGCATGATTTTGCCGCAAATTTTTGCCGCGATTTGGATGCGACTTGGAGCAATGCCTGTATATTCTTGAGGTCTATGGACCTCAAGTTGTATCAAAGTGGGTCCAAAGTAGTGCAGGGACTACTTTGAAGTCGCTGCGACTTGATGTCGCACAGATATGAACCATACTCATTGGATAGGGTATGACATGTCATGCGACTTTGCAGTCCCAAGTTGCATGACAAGTCGCACTAGTGGAAACCGAGCCTGAGAGTCACACCAAAGTAGTACAGAGACTACTTTGAAGTTGGTGTGACTTAATGTAGCACAGATATGAATGGTTATCATTGAGAATCATGAAAAGTCGCCCAACTGTGAATCAAGTCATATATATTTTAATAGAAAGGAGCTCTCATTTATACTTGCATAGTCCTTACTGATTTACATCAGCAGAACAAATGCAGGAAGTAGTGATGTGTGCACATGGGCCAGAAGCAAATGTGTAGTGATACCAAACAAATCAATGAAGCCCACCCACACCAAATCCACCCCCACCTTGAGTAAGCACAAGTACATATCCTACACTTACCCGGCAAATCAGCAGCACTTCCTCTATGCTAAAGAGGGAGCTCGCCATGTCCACCTAGATGGAGATCCTGACCAGCACAGGAACTTCCGGGTGATTACAATGACTCATTTCCGGGTCAGGAGGTGAAACCACGCTCTGCTGATTGCAGCTGCGAATATTTGATCTCAATCACAATTAGAATTTATTATTTTTGATTATTTTCAGATATGCAAATCTGTATTTCTACATATGATATTTGAAGGTAAACTTAAGGGAGTTTGAAAAGGAATGGTGTCTCTGGCATAGCAGCAGGTGAATTACAAAGGCAAAAGGCCCAGTTTGAGCCCTGCTCCACACTGACAGCGGGAGGAAATCGTTCAGCTGAACTCATACGATTTTCATTCCCGCATGTCAGTCCCGACTGTAGGAGGGGGGGGGGGACATCAGAGACATCTGTGCATGTTTCTGCACTTATGTCAATACAAATCACACCAATTAGAACAGCGCAATTGCCACCGATCTGACCTGTCAAATCGCACCAATGTGAACCAGAGCTGACACATACAACACTGCCCATCCTCCAGCTGAATTCATTACCTGCAATTCTCCACAGCTGTTA
Source organism: Rana muscosa (assembly GCA_029206835.1). Lineage (NCBI taxonomy): Eukaryota > Metazoa > Chordata > Amphibia > Anura > Ranidae > Rana > Rana muscosa. The sequence continues at coordinate 20,198,774 of JARGYO010005626.1, forward strand.
TATATAAAGATTCCACCTTTATCATTTACTTGCAGGTGTGCTGAAGCCTAGGTTTACATTGGGGCGATTTGTCATGCAATTTCAGAAATCAAATCGCATGACTATTGGTGGCAATGGCACTGTTCCAATCGATGCAACCCCAATTGTGGCGCCGCACCAATTTGCAAAAGTAGTTCCTGCACTACTTTTGCCGATTTCAGGTGCGACTTCAATAGACATTTGTGTATGAAGCCACACAGCTGTCTATCAAGTAGTACCTAAAATCGCGCTAGCTTAAGTGAAGTAGCGCAATTTCAAAGTAGCATCAATGTGAACAAGGGCAAAGAGATTCATTTTTTGGTGCACAAATCCATATAGAAATAAAATATTAAGGATTTTGCGCTTTGCCAAAAAAAAAGCACACACACCAAAGCTCAATAACGTACTTTTATTTTGCCAGCAGAAACAAAATTATGTACATTCATTTACTAGCTTCAAAAAAATTTGGACAGGATACATGGTGCTACATTTAGCAATTGGATTTTAAGGGCCCTGCTCATAGCAGCTTACAATCTAAAATTTGTCAAAACCTTAGAGTGCACACAGCTTTACTTTTAGTGTATAACGGGTAACACATCACATTTTTATCTGCAAGAATATAGAAACACACTCAAGTTATTATTCTTACAAAGCATTCCAACATAATAATAAAAAAGACACGTGTTCAAAACACCCACCCCCACCCCACAATCCACATATACATACATTGGTGACCATGTTCTGCTGGAAGCTGCATTCCTGTGTACACGATTAAGCAATGAGATCCAAGAGTAGAAGGTCAGCAGATGCTTCCAAACGATTTTGCATGGTCAGACAGGAACAATACACACAATTTTTGATTGAAAAAATGCACAAGAATTTCTGCAAATAACACTAGTTAGAGGTTTGTCAATCTGCACAATATCATTCCTTCTCCCCCCACAAATCACAGCAAAAAACCTGGCCTTCTCAGACCAAACGATCCCCCATACTGCAGGCCTTTATATAAGAGAGGTTGTATTGTTAGCAATATTGTATTGTATTGACACACGCCCAATAGAAGTACACGCCCAATAGAAGTACACGCCCACCAGTATCTTTCAATCTGTCTCTTCGTGTATGTCTAAAGTTATTTCACCTGATGGGCAGGAACAAATAATACTATTTGCAACTGTGTTAGCCCTTGGCTATGTGCATCAAATCTCCAACTACAGGCCAAAGATCCAAGTCCATTTGCATGCACATAAACAAAGCAACAGTTTTCTAAGCATATGTACCTGTGCAGTGTAAACCCTACAATTTTAAATGTCCAAGTCCCTGGGCATGATTAGTGCTAACAAACATTAACATCGGGCCCTGGCTCCAATGAGCTTCCAATCTAAAGTCCAAAATGAACTTTCTTACATTAGAGACTTTTTTGACAGGAGACAAATAAAATGCTAGCATGTCTTGGGATTGTGGTGAGAAACCCACACATGGAAAACATATAAACTTCAACATAAGCATTAGCATGTTGGGGAATTGAACCAGCAACCCCAGTGTTGCTAGACAGAATTGCCGCCAACTTAGCCACCAGGCAGCCTCACACATGTTCTCTGCATCTCTGTGGTGTGAACCAGCCCTAAGTCCATAGCCAAGTTCCGTGTCTCCAAGCAATATACAATATATTGGCCTAAGTATTGGGACGCCTGCCTTTAAACACACATGAACTGTAATCACATCCCAGTCTTAGTCCGTAGGGTTCAATATTGAGTTGGCCCACCCTTTGCAGCTATAACAGCTTCAACTCTTCTGGGAAGGCTGTCCACAAGGTTTAGGAGTGTGTCTATGGGAATGTTTGACCATTCTTCCAAGTGCATTTGTGAGGTCAGGCACTGATATTGGACGAGAAGGCCTGGCCTGCAGTCTCCGCTCTAATTCATCCCCAAGGTGTTCTGTTGTGTTGAGGTCAGGACTCTGTCCAGGCCAGTCAAGTTCCTCCACCCCGAACTCACTCATCTATGTCTTTATGGACCTTGCTTTGTGCACTGGTCCAAATCATTTGGTGGAGGGGGATTATGGTGTGGGGTTGTTTTTCAGGGGTTGGGCTTGGCCCCTTAGTTCCAGTGAAGGGAACTCTTAAGGCATCAGCATACTGAGACATTTTGGACAATTTCATGCTCCCAACTTTGTGGGAACAGTTTGGGGGTGGCCCCTTCCTGTTTCAACATGACTGCACACCAGTGCACAAAGCAAGGTTCATAAAGACATGGATGAGTGAGTTTGGGGTGGAGAAACTTGACTGGCCTGCACAGAGTCCTGACCTCAACCCAATAGAACTCCCTTTGGCTGAATTAGAGCAGAGACTGCGAGCCAGGCCTTCTCATCCAACATCAGTGCCTGGCCTCACAAATGCACTTCTGGAAGAATGATCAAAGATTCCCATAGACACACTAAACCTTGTGGACAGCTTTCCCAGCCTTCCCAGAAGCTATTCTAGCTGCAAAGGGTGGGCCAAATCAAATTTTAACCCTACGGACTAAGACTGGGCTGCCATTAAAGTTCATGTGTGTGTAAAGGCAGGTGTCCCAATACTTTTGGCTAAATTGTGTATCTGGCAAGATTTACAATGGTGGTGGTACCCTCCTACACATAAATACAACATTTAGACATAGTTTTAGGACCTGGGAGATGAGACAACTTCTCTACATGAAGCAGCATGTTTGGGATTTGAACCCAGACACTCATGGATGCTAAGCAGAAGTTCTAACCTCTAGAGCCAACTCCAGTCCTCAAGGCGCCCCAACAGGTCATGTTTTCAGGCTCTCCATTGTTTTGCACAGGTGATTTGATCAGTTTAACTGCCTTAGTAATTCCCACAGCTGTTTCATTTGAGGGAAATCCTGAAATCATGACCTGTTGGGGGTGCCTTGAGGACTGGAGTTGAGAAACACTGCTCTAAGCCACAGACCTGTCACATGTGGAAACCTCCTACACGTAAATACACATAAATACTGCATTTCTTTGGACATACAGGTGATGGAATTACATGACTCAAGAGTTATTCTTCTTGATTTATTCTGTGATATTTGGTGTTTTTTTGGGGTGAGTTTAGCATAGTGATATTACCCTCAAATTTTGGGGAATTACATTTTTATTTCTGATGTTGGAACACGTATCAAATTTTTGGGGCTCAAATTATGATTATTTAGAAATAATAAAAAGCACAAAAAAATGTGACTAATTTTTAATTTGCATCAGCAATAGTATTGATTGTGGTTTGTAAAGCCACCTGTGTGAGTTTGGGTAAAGATTGGTGTGAGATGGAGAGTAACTAGTGAAAGTGACAGAGAAAAATATATTTTATCAAAACATTCCACATTCTAGCTTTCTTTAAAAACAAAATATTTTAATTAGAAGCAACATTGTTGCAAAGGAAAATTTATTTCAGAGAAAGATACATTTCATCTCAACATTAAAAGGATTTATTTGTGAAAGTTACAATTGTATCATTAGAATCAATGGCTAAAACTTGCATTGGACTAAAATAGCTCAGATTTTCACTTCCAAAGCATGCTCTTTAATTAGCTCTCATTTCGGCATTTACTATAACTCTTGTGAAAAAAGTCACTTGAGTTAAAATTTGAGTTATTTTAGCTCTGAGCATGCCCAGTCGTGTTTGCAAATAGTTGTCCAAAAACGGGCATTTTTTTACTTGTCAGACTTTTAAAGATATTTCAGTGTAGAAATCACTTTTTCACACAGTTTAAAAGCAGATTATCTTTAAATAATATACCGCATATTTCAGTACCATTTAGGCAATTATATCATGCTCTAAACATTATTTCCATGTGCACAACTCCAGCTTTTAGTAGAGTAAGGATTTGGGCGCTATTTGGATTCTGGGAGCTATAGTAAATTTGATTTTGGGAGTATTTTCTCTCCAGCGCTATAGTGAATACCGTTTTCGTGCTAATTAGCGCAAATTGCCGCGAATCGTGCTAATTAGCGCAAATTTGCCGCAATTTGCGCTAATTAGTGCCACGGCGCTATAGTAAATTACCCCCATTATGTTTATCAAATCCATTTATAATGTTTTGTACGTGCTCTTTAATTCTAAGGAGTCTTTTTGTACGTCCCACGTACTGTAATCCACAGCTGCATTCTAACATATATACAGCTTCCTCTGTATTGCAGCATATGAATTCTTTTATGTCATATGTGTTGCCTGTGCTGTTTGAGGTGAACTTGAATTTATTTTCGTTTGGTTTCTTGGACTTTGTGCAAGCATAGCAGTGCTTGCATGGGTAGAAGCCCTTTCCTGTGAAGAAAGTGAGACCCTTAGTTGGGGGGTCCAGTACATTCTTCACTAGTTTATCTCGAAGTGTAGGAGCTCTTCTGTATATAAAGTTCGGATGTGTCGGTAGTGTTTCTTGTAACTGGGTGTCTGATAGTAACACACTCCAGTGTCTCTTTATTATTTGTTCTACTTTTTTGTGCTGTATGCTATAATCCAAGATAATGGGTACTTTATCTATAATTGGTTTTTGCTTGTCTTTATCCTTTATTAGGTCATTTCGATTCATTCCTTTCACTTCTTTTATACTTTTTTCAACCATTTTGGGGCTATAGCCTTTTTTAATAAACCTCTTACCAATGTGTCTGGCTTGTGATGTAAACATGTCTATATGAGTGCAATTGCGCCTAAGTCTCATTAATTATCCTTTTGGTATGTTGCACAACCAGTTCTTATGGTGGCAACTTTCTATGGGTAGGTAGCTATTTCTGTCTACGTTTTTAAAATGGGTTTTTGTTGTTATGGTCCTATTTTGTTGTAGTAATTCCAGGTCTAAAAATGTAACAGTTTTTTCACTAATCTCCCAGGTAAGTTTAATGTTCCGATCATTTTTATTGAAATTTTCCAAGAAGATTACTAGTCCCAAATCCTTTCCTTTCCATAAGATGAAAATATCATCAATGTACCGTCTGAAGATGATTAGTTCACTTGGAATCTGTGAGAAGACAACTTCTTCCTCCCATTGGGCCATAAAGAGGCCTGCGACGCTCAGGGCAAATTTTGCTCCCATTGCAACTCCTGTGCGTTGGAAATAGTAATCTCGGTTGTGCCAAAAATAATTGTTCTTGAGACAAAAGTCTAATCCTTTCACTAGATATTTTCTTTGTACACAAGGTAAGTTGGTGTGCTTTCTGAGTCCCCATTTTACAGCCTCACATGCTAGGTGGTGTGGGATGATTGTATAAAGGGAGGAGACATCGGCTGTGGCCATTATCCAAGGTGTATCTGTTGTTGGGATGTTCTCCAAAAGTTGTAACATCTGTTTAGAATCCTTTAGATAGGCACGTGTTCCTTGTACTGCCGGTTGTAGATAATGATCGATGTATTCACCCATTCGCGCTGTTAGAGAATAGATTCCATTCACTATTGGTCTAAGTGGTGGATTATTGCTATCTTTGTGTATTTTGGGCACACAGTAGATGACTGGAGTCCGACATGATTCTGGGATCAGGTATTTCGCTTCCTTTTTGTTCTGTACTTCTCGTTTGAAGCCCAGATGTACTATTTGCTCTAGAGTAGGGATGAGCTTCGTGTTCGAGTCGAACATACGTTCGACTCGAACATCGGCTGTTCGATCGTTCGACGAAGATCGAACGATTTGGGCCGTTCGCGCCAAATTCGAGTGACGCGAACGGCCCACAATGCACTACGCCATCGCAGTGTCATCCAGGCGCTGTGATTGGCCAAGCATGCACTGTGACCCCGCATGCTTGGCCAATCACAGCGCCGGCAGCGAGGAGAGCAATGATTGGCCACAGGCAGGATGCCTGTGGCCAATTATTGCTGAGGGTGTTTAGTACACGCCCCACACTATAAAAGGCCGCCAGCACGGCGGCCTAGTGTAGTGTGTTCCGGAGCAGGGATAGAGCAGCATAGGCAGGGACAGTGACTGTTATTTCTTTCTTGCTTAACCTGGATTCCTTTAGTTTAGGGAAAGAGAAGGATAGGTAGGGAGAGTGTCAGTGTGTTTTGTGCTTGTGCTATAGTGTGCTTAAAAAAAACATTTATTCTAGGGACAGAAAACTGTAGGTAGGGACAGTGTCAGTTTCTTTCACTCTGCAAGTCCTTGTTTCCAGGGACCTGGAAGGACAGTGAGTGAATTGTCCTTGTGCTATATTGTGCTTAAAAAAACATTTATTCTAGGGACAGAAAACTGTAGGTAGGGAGAGTGTCAGTTTCTTTCACTCTGCAAGTCCTTGTTTCCAGGGACCTGTAAGGACAGTGAGTGAATTGTCCTTGTGCTATATTGTGCTTAAAAAAACATTTATTCTAGGGACAGAAAACTGTAGGTAGGGAGAGTGTCAGTTTATTTCACTCTGCAAGTCCTTGTTTCCAGGGACCTGGAAGGACAGTGAGTGAATTGTCCTTGTGCTATATTGTGATTAAAAAAAACATTTATTCTAGGGACAGAAAACTGTAGGTAGGGAGAGTGTCAGTTTATTTCACTCTGCAAGTCCTTGTTTCCAGGGACCTGTAAGGACAGTGAGTGAATTGTCCTTGTGCTATATTGTGATTAAAAAAAACATTTTTTCTAGGGACAGAAAACTGTAGGTAGGGAGAGTGTTTTTTTTCTTTCACTCTGCAAGTCCTTGTTTCCAGGGACCTGTAAGGACAGTGAGTGAATTGTCCTTGTGCTATATTGTGCTTAAAAAAAACATTTATTCTAGGGACAGAAAACTGTAGGTAGGGAGAGTGTCAGTTTATTTCACTCTGCAAGTCCTTGTTTCCAGGGACCTGGAAGGACAGTGAGTGAATTGTCCTTGTGTTATATTGTGATTAAAAAAAACATTTTTTCTAGGGACAGAAAACTGTAGGTAGGGAGAGTGTTTTTTTTCTTTCACTCTGCAAGTCCTTGTTTCCAGGGACCTGTAAGGACAGTGAGTGAATTGTCCTTGTGCTATATTGTGATTAAAAAAAACATTTTTTCTAGGGACAGAAAACTGTAGGTAGGGAGAGTGTTTTTTTTCTTTCACTCTGCAAGTCCTTGTTTCCAGGGACCTGTAAGGACAGTGAGTGAATTGTCCTTGTGCTATATTGTGCTTAAAAAAAACATTTATTCTAGGGACAGAAAACTGTAGGTAGGGAGAGTGTCAGTTTATTTCACTCTGCAAGTCCTTGTTTCCAGGGACCTGGAAGGACAGTGAGTGAATTGTCCTTGTGCTATATTGTGATTAAAAAAAACATTTTTTCTAGGGACAGAAAACTGTAGGTAGGGAGAGTGTTTTTTTTCTTTCACTCTGCAAGTCCTTGTTTCCAGGGACCTGTAAGGACAGTGAGTGAATTGTCCTTGTGCTATATTGTGCTTAAAAAAAACATTTATTCTAGGGACAGAAAACTGTAGGTAGGGAGAGTGTCAGTTTATTTCACTCTGCAAGTCCTTGTTTCCAGGGACCTGGAAGGACAGTGAGTGAATTCTCCTTGTGCTATATTGTGCTTAAAAAAAACATTTATTCTAGGGACAGAAAACTGTAGGTAGGGACAGTGTCAGTTTCTTTCACTCTGCAAGTCCTTGTTTCCAGGGACCTGTAAGGACAGTGAGTGAATTGTCCTTGTGCTATATTGTGATTAAAAAAAACATTTTTTCTAGGGACAGAAAACTGTAGGTAGGGAGAGTGTTTTTTTTCTTTCACTCTGCAAGTCCTTGTTTCCAGGGACCTGTAAGGACAGTGAGTGAATTGTCCTTGTGCTATATTGTGCTTAAAAAAAAAAATTTTTCTAGGGACAGAAAACTGTAGGTAGGGAGAGTGTTTTTTTTCTTTCACTCTGCAAGTCCTTGTTTCCAGGGACCTGTAAGGACAGTGAGTGAATTGTCCTTGTGCTATATTGTGCTTAAAAAAAACATTTATTCTAGGGACAGAAAACTGTAGGTAGGGAGAGTGTCAGTTTATTTCACTCTGCAAGTCCTTGTTTCCAGGGACCTGGAAGGACAGTGAGTGAATTGTCCTTGTGCTATATTGTGATTAAAAAAAACATTTATTCTAGGGACAGAAAACTGTAGGTAGGGAGAGTGTCAGTTTATTTCACTCTGCAAGTCCTTGTTTCCAGGGACCTGTAAGGACAGTGAGTGAATTGTCCTTGTGCTATATTGTGATTAAAAAAAACATTTTTTCTAGGGACAGAAAACTGTAGGTAGGGAGAGTGTTTTTTTTCTTTCACTCTGCAAGTCCTTGTTTCCAGGGACCTGTAAGGACAGTGAGTGAATTGTCCTTGTGCTATATTGTGCTTAAAAAAAACATTTTTTCTAGGGACAGAAAACTGTAGGTAGGGAGAGTGTTTTTTTTCTTTCACTCTGCAAGTCCTTGTTTCCAGGGACCTGTAAGGACAGTGAGTGAATTGTCCTTGTGCTATATTGTGCTTAAAAAAAACATTTATTCTAGGGACAGAAAACTGTAGGTAGGGAGAGTGTCAGTTTATTTCACTCTGCAAGTCCTTGTTTCCAGGGACCTGGAAGGACAGTGAGTGAATTGTCCTTGTGCTATATTGTGATTAAAAAAAACATTTATTCTAGGGACAGAAAACTGTAGGTAGGGAGAGTGTCAGTTTATTTCACTCTGCAAGTCCTTGTTTCCAGGGACCTGTAAGGACAGTGAGTGAATTGTCCTTGTGCTATATTGTGATTAAAAAAACCATTTTTTCTAGGGACAGAAAACTGTAGGTAGGGAGAGTGTTTTTTTTCTTTCACTCTGCAAGTCCTTGTTTCCAGGGACCTGTAAGGACAGTGAGTGAATTGTCCTTGTGCTATATTGTGCTTAAAAAAAACATTTATTCTAGGGACAGAAAACTGTAGGTAGGGAGAGTGTCAGTTTATTTCACTCTGCAAGTCCTTGTTTCCAGGGACCTGGAAGGACAGTGAGTGAATTGTCCTTGTGTTATATTGTGATTAAAAAAACATTTTTTCTAGGGACAGAAAACTGTAGGTAGGGAGAGTGTTTTTTTTTCTTTCACTCTGCAAGTCCTTGTTTCCAGGGACCTGTAAGGACAGTGAGTGAATTGTCCTTGTGCTATATTGTGATTAAAAAAAACATTTTTTCTAGGGACAGAAAACTGTAGGTAGGGAGAGTGTTTTTTTTCTTTCACTCTGCAAGTCCTTGTTTCCAGGGACCTGTAAGGACAGTGAGTGAATTGTCCTTGTGCTATATTGTGCTTAAAAAAAACATTTATTCTAGGGACAGAAAACTGTAGGTAGGGAGAGTGTCAGTTTATTTCACTCTGCAAGTCCTTGTTTCCAGGGACCTGGAAGGACAGTGAGTGAATTGTCCTTGTGCTATATTGTGATTAAAAAAAACATTTATTCTAGGGACAGAAAACTGTAGGTAGGGAGAGTGTCAGTTTATTTCACTCTGCAAGTCCTTGTTTCCAGGGACCTGGAAGGACAGTGAGTGAATTGTCCTTGTGTTATATTGTGATTAAAAAAAACATTTTTTCTAGGGACAGAAAACTGTAGGTAGGGAGAGTGTCAGTTTATTTCACTCTGCAAGTCCTTGTTTCCAGGGACCTGGAAGGACAGTGAGTGAATTGTCCTTGTGCTATATTGTGATTAAAAAAAACATTTTTTCTAGGGACAGAAAACTGTAGGTAGGGAGAGTGTTTTTTTTCTTTCACTCTGCAAGTCCTTGTTTCCAGGGACCTGTAAGGACAGTGAGTGAATTGTCCTTGTGCTATATTGTGCTTAAAAAAAACATTTATTCTAGGGACAGAAAACTGTAGGTAGGGAGAGTGTCAGTTTATTTCACTCTGCAAGTCCTTGTTTCCAGGGACCTGGAAGGACAGTGAGTGAATTCTCCTTGTGCTATATTGTGCTTAAAAAAAACATTTATTCTAGGGACAGAAAACTGTAGGTAGGGAGAGTGTCAGTTTATTTCACTCTGCAAGTCCTTGTTTCCAGGGACCTGTAAGGACAGTGAGTGAATTGTCCTTGTGCTATATTGTGCTTAAAAAAAACATTTATTCTAGGGACAGAAAACTGTAGGTAGGGAGAGTGTCAGTTTATTTCACTCTGCAAGTCCTTGTTTCCAGGGACCTGGAAGGACAGTGAGTGAATTGTCCTTGTGCTATATTGTGATTAAAAAAAACATTTTTTCTAGGGACAGAAAACTGTAGGTAGGGAGAGTGTTTTTTTTCTTTCACTCTGCAAGTCCTTGTTTCCAGGGACCTGGAAGGACAGTGAGTGAATTCTCCTTGTGCTATATTGTGCTTAAAAAAAACATTTATTCTAGGGACAGAAAACTGTAGGTAGGGAGAGTGTCAGTTTATTTCACTCTGCAAGTCCTTGTTTCCAGGGACCTGTAAGGACAGTGAGTGAATTGTCCTTGTGCTATATTGTGATTAAAAAAAACATTTATTCTAGGGACAGAAAACTGTAGGTAGGGAGAGTGTCAGTTTATTTCACTCTGCAAGTCCTTGTTTCCAGGGACCTGGAAGGACAGTGAGTGAATTGTCCTTGTGCTATATTGTGATTAAAAAAAACATTTTTTCTAGGGACAGAAAACTGTAGGTAGGGAGAGTGTTTTTTTTCTTTCACTCTGCAAGTCCTTGTTTCCAGGGACCTGGAAGGACAGTGAGTGAATTCTCCTTGTGCTATATTGTGCTTAAAAAAAACATTTATTCTAGGGACAGAAAACTGTAGGTAGGGAGAGTGTTTTTTTTCTTTCACTCTGCAAGTCCTTGTTTCCAGGGACCTGTAAGGACAGTGAGTGAATTGTCCTTGTGCTATATTGTGCTTAAAAAAAACATTTTTTCTAGGGACAGAAAACTGTAGGTAGGGAGAGTGTTTTTTTTCTTTCACTCTGCAAGTCCTTGTTTCCAGGGACCTGTAAGGACAGTGAGTGAATTGTCCTTGTGCTATATTGTGCTTAAAAAAAACATTTATTCTAGGGACAGAAAACTGTAGGTAGGGAGAGTGTCAGTTTATTTCACTCTGCAAGTCCTTGTTTCCAGGGACCTGGAAGGACAGTGAGTGAATTGTCCTTGTGCTATATTGTGATTAAAAAAAACATTTATTCTAGGGACAGAAAACTGTAGGTAGGGAGAGTGTCAGTTTATTTCACTCTGCAAGTCCTTGTTTCCAGGGACCTGTAAGGACAGTGAGTGAATTGTCCTTGTGCTATATTGTGATTAAAAAAAACATTTTTTCTAGGGACAGAAAACTGTAGGTAGGGAGAGTGTTTTTTTTCTTTCACTCTGCAAGTCCTTGTTTCCAGGGACCTGTAAGGACAGTGAGTGAATTGTCCTTGTGCTATATTGTGCTTAAAAAAAACATTTATTCTAGGGACAGAAAACTGTAGGTAGGGAGAGTGTCAGTTTATTTCACTCTGCAAGTCCTTGTTTCCAGGGACCTGGAAGGACAGTGAGTGAATTGTCCTTGTGCTATATTGTGATTAAAAAAAACATTTATTCTAGGGACAGAAAACTGTAGGTAGGGAGAGTGTCAGTTTATTTCACTCTGCAAGTCCTTGTTTCCAGGGACCTGGAAGGACAGTGAGTGAATTGTCCTTGTGTTATATTGTGATTAAAAAAAACATTTTTTCTAGGGACAGAAAACTGTAGGTAGGGAGAGTGTCAGTTTATTTCACTCTGCAAGTCCTTGTTTCCAGGGACCTGGAAGGACAGTGAGTGAATTGTCCTTGTGCTATATTGTGATTAAAAAAAACATTTTTTCTAGGGACAGAAAACTGTAGGTAGGGAGAGTGTTTTTTTTCTTTCACTCTGCAAGTCCTTGTTTCCAGGGACCTGTAAGGACAGTGAGTGAATTGTCCTTGTGCTATATTGTGCTTAAAAAAAACATTTATTCTAGGGACAGAAAACTGTAGGTAGGGAGAGTGTCAGTTTATTTCACTCTGCAAGTCCTTGTTTCCAGGGACCTGGAAGGACAGTGAGTGAATTCTCCTTGTGCTATATTGTGCTTAAAAAAAACATTTATTCTAGGGACAGAAAACTGTAGGTAGGGAGAGTGTCAGTTTATTTCACTCTGCAAGTCCTTGTTTCCAGGGACCTGTAAGGACAGTGAGTGAATTGTCCTTGTGCTATATTGTGCTTAAAAAAAACATTTATTCTAGGGACAGAAAACTGTAGGTAGGGAGAGTGTCAGTTTATTTCACTCTGCAAGTCCTTGTTTCCAGGGACCTGGAAGGACAGTGAGTGAATTGTCCTTGTGCTATATTGTGATTAAAAAAAACATTTTTTCTAGGGACAGAAAACTGTAGGTAGGGAGAGTGTTTTTTTTCTTTCACTCTGCAAGTCCTTGTTTCCAGGGACCTGGAAGGACAGTGAGTGAATTCTCCTTGTGCTATATTGTGCTTAAAAAAAACATTTATTCTAGGGACAGAAAACTGTAGGTAGGGAGAGTGTCAGTTTATTTCACTCTGCAAGTCCTTGTTTCCAGGGACCTGTAAGGACAGTGAGTGAATTGTCCTTGTGCTATATTGTGATTAAAAAAAACATTTATTCTAGGGACAGAAAACTGTAGGTAGGGAGAGTGTCAGTTTATTTCACTCTGCAAGTCCTTGTTTCCAGGGACCTGGAAGGACAGTGAGTGAATTGTCCTTGTGCTATATTGTGATTAAAAAAAACATTTTTTCTAGGGACAGAAAACTGTAGGTAGGGAGAGTGTTTTTTTTCTTTCACTCTGCAAGTCCTTGTTTCCAGGGACCTGGAAGGACAGTGAGTGAATTCTCCTTGTGCTATATTGTGCTTAAAAAAAACATTTATTCTAGGGACAGAAAACTGTAGGTAGGGAGAGTGTTTTTTTTCTTTCACTCTGCAAGTCCTTGTTTCCAGGGACCTGTAAGGACAGTGAGTGAATTGTCCTTGTGCTATATTGTGCTTAAAAAAAACATTTTTTCTAGGGACAGAAAACTGTAGGTAGGGAGAGTGTTTTTTTTCTTTCACTCTGCAAGTCCTTGTTTCCAGGGACCTGTAAGGACAGTGAGTGAATTGTCCTTGTGCTATATTGTGCTTAAAAAAAACATTTATTCTAGGGACAGAAAACTGTAGGTAGGGAGAGTGTCAGTTTATTTCACTCTGCAAGTCCTTGTTTCCAGGGACCTGGAAGGACAGTGAGTGAATTGTCCTTGTGCTATATTGTGATTAAAAAAAACATTTATTCTAGGGACAGAAAACTGTAGGTAGGGAGAGTGTCAGTTTATTTCACTCTGCAAGTCCTTGTTTCCAGGGACCTGTAAGGACAGTGAGTGAATTGTCCTTGTGCTATATTGTGATTAAAAAAAACATTTTTTCTAGGGACAGAAAACTGTAGGTAGGGAGAGTGTTTTTTTTCTTTCACTCTGCAAGTCCTTGTTTCCAGGGACCTGTAAGGACAGTGAGTGAATTGTCCTTGTGCTATATTGTGCTTAAAAAAAACATTTATTCTAGGGACAGAAAACTGTAGGTAGGGAGAGTGTCAGTTTATTTCACTCTGCAAGTCCTTGTTTCCAGGGACCTGGAAGGACAGTGAGTGAATTGTCCTTGTGCTATATTGTGATTAAAAAAAACATTTATTCTAGGGACAGAAAACTGTAGGTAGGGAGAGTGTCAGTTTATTTCACTCTGCAAGTCCTTGTTTCCAGGGACCTGTAAGGACAGTGAGTGAATTGTCCTTGTGCTATATTGTGATTAAAAAAAACATTTTTTCTAGGGACAGAAAACTGTAGGTAGGGAGAGTGTTTTTTTTCTTTCACTCTGCAAGTCCTTGTTTCCAGGGACCTGTAAGGACAGTGAGTGAATTGTCCTTGTGCTATATTGTGCTTAGAAAAAACATTTATTCTAGGGACAGAAAACTGTAGGTAGGGAGAGTGTCAGTTTATTTCACTCTGCAAGTCCTTGTTTCCAGGGACCTGGAAGGACAGTGAGTGAATTGTCCTTGTGTTATATTGTGATTAAAAAAAACATTTTTTCTAGGGACAGAAAACTGTAATTAGGGAGAGTGTTTTTTTTCTTTCACTCTGCAAGTCCTTGTTTCCAGGGACCTGTAAGGACAGTGAGTGAATTGTCCTTGTGCTATATTGTGATTAAAAAAAACATTTTTTCTAGGGACAGAAAACTGTAGGTAGGGAGAGTGTTTTTTTTCTTTCACTCTGCAAGTCCTTGTTTCCAGGGACCTGTAAGGACAGTGAGTGAATTGTCCTTGTGCTATATTGTGCTTAAAAAAAACATTTATTCTAGGGACAGAAAACTGTAGGTAGGGAGAGTGTCAGTTTATTTCACTCTGCAAGTCCTTGTTTCCAGGGACCTGGAAGGACAGTGAGTGAATTGTCCTTGTGCTATATTGTGATTAAAAAAAACATTTATTCTAGGGACAGAAAACTGTAGGTAGGGAGAGTGTCAGTTTATTTCACTCTGCAAGTCCTTGTTTCCAGGGACCTGTAAGGACAGTGAGTGAATTGTCCTTGTGCTATATTGTGATTAAAAAAAACATTTTTTCTAGGGACAGAAAACTGTAGGTAGGGAGAGTGTTTTTTTTCTTTCACTCTGCAAGTCCTTGTTTCCAGGGACCTGTAAGGACAGTGAGTGAATTGTCCTTGTGCTATATTGTGCTTAAAAAAAACATTTATTCTAGGGACAGAAAACTGTAGGTAGGGAGAGTGTCAGTTTATTTCACTCTGCAAGTCCTTGTTTCCAGGGACCTGTAAGGACAGTGAGTGAATTGTCCTTGTGCTATATTGTGATTAAAAAAAACATTTTTTCTAGGGACAGAAAACTGTAGGTAGGGAGAGTGTCAGTTTCTTTCACTGTGAAAGTCCTTGTTTCAAGGGACAGAGAAGGACACCTGAAGGTAGCCCTTATTGCTTTTTTCCCATCTCCCTGCAGGCCATCTATTAGAATGTCTGGAAGGCAAACAAGGAGAGGCAGACAGTCAGGAGGCAATAAAAGAGGGCAAGCAGGCTCTGTGTCTGGGGGCAACAGTGCTGGTCGTGGACGCGGTGCATTGTCATCAGCACATGGCCATGGGACACGCTTGTCCTTCTTTTCGGCAGCTGGACATGTTGAGCCACATCATGCCGAAGACTTGGTAGAGTGGATGACCAAGCCCTCCTCCTCCTCCTCATCCTCTCTCACCCAGGCTCAGGGTACTGGAAAAGCAGCTGCCAAAGCGTCGTCTTCCCTGGTATCAATGTCAGACAAATCATCAGTCACTCCTTCCCTAGACCCACCATGTCCTCCTCCTGAGGAGTCCCCCGAACTGTTTCAGCACAGTGTTGGGTACATGCTCCAGGAGGATGCCCAGCGTTTCGAAGGGTCTGATGATGAAACCCAGCTAGAGGAAGGCAGTAGCGTGAGAGCAGACAGAGGGGATGCTCAAGAAGGACACCAATCTGGCAGTCATGTTCCAGCAGCTGCAGCATACTGCCAGATTGGCTCCAGTGATGAGGAGGGAGGGGATGATGAGGTCACTGACTCCACGTGGGTGCCTAATAGGAGAGAGGAGGAGGAGGAGGATGAGGAGGAGGCACATCTCCAACGAGGCAGGATGCCCTTTGGTGGCCAGCGTAAGGGCAGTACACCGACGGAATCACACCGCAGAGCTCCGCCTGTGCAGGGCGCTGCCTCTGCCCGTCATTCAAAAAGTTCTTTGGTGTGGGCCTTTTTTGAGGCTAGTGCATCAGATCGCACAGCTGCTGTTTGCAACATATGTCTCAAGCGTATATCGCGTGGCCAAAACATCAGCCGCTTGGGTACCACATGCCTGACCAGACATATGTTGACCTGCCATGCAGCTCGTTGGCAAGCCTACCTCAAAGACCCACACCAAAGAACAAAGCGGACCTCTCCTTGCACCGCATCAGCTGGGATCTCCAACCCCACTATAACTTCAGTCCTCTCTGAAACATGCACTGAGAGGAATGAAGGTGTAGAATTAGGTGTGTCACAGCCAAGTACTTGCGCCCACTCTGCTAGCAGTACACCGACGTCCGATTCTAGCAGGCAAATTTCCCTGCCCCAGCTGCTGGACCGTCGAAAGAAGTTCACTCCCAGCCATCCACATGCCCAGCGGTTGAATGCTAGCTTGGCTAAATTGCTAGCGCTTCAACTGCTGCCTTTTCAGTTGGTAGACTCGGCCCCCTTCCGTGAGTTTGTGCAATGTGCAGTTCCTCAGTGGCAGGTTCCCAAACGCCACTTTTTCTCACGGAAGGCTATTCCGGCTCTCTACCGGCATGTGGAAGGCAATGTCTTGGCCTCGCTGGACAGGGCGGTCAGCGGTAAGGTGCATATTACCGCTGACTCATGGTCCAGCAGGCATGGACAGGGACGTTACCTTTCTTTCACGGCCCATTGGGTCACTCTTTTGGCAGCTGGGAAGGATTCAGGACAAGGTGCAGTAGTGTTGGAGGTTGTCCCACCGCCACGCCTCCAAAATGCTACTACTGGTTGTGACACACCTCTCTCCTCCACCCCCTCCTCTTCTTCTTCCTCCATGGCCTCTTCCTGTGGTTTGTCCTATGAACCAGCGGTGCTCCGTAGCCGTTCACGGGGCTATGCAAGTACGCAGGCAAAAAGATGCCATGCCGTGCTTGCGCTGGTGTGTTTGGGGGACAGAAGCCACACTGGGGCAGAGGTCCTGTCTGCTCTGCAGGGCCAGGCCGAGAGGTGGTTGACGCCACGCCAGCTTAAGCCAGGAATGGTGGTTTGCGACAATGGCACCAACCTCCTCTCCGCCCTCCGACAGGGACAACTGACCCATGTGCCCTGTGTGGCTCACGTCCTTAACCTGGTGGTGCAGCGCTTCTTGGGCAGGTACCCGGGCTTACAGGATGTCCTGAGGCAGGCCAGGAAAGTCTGTGTGCATTTCCGCAGATCTTATAATGCCAGTGCTCGCCTGGCTGAGCTGCAAAAGGAGTTGAACCTGCCCAAGAACCACCTTATATGTGACATGCCCACCAGGTGGAACTCAACGTTGGCCATGCTGCAGCGGCTGCACACGCAGCAGAGGGCCATCAATGAGTACCTGTGCGACTACGGCACCAGGACAGGGTCAGGGGAGCTTGGTTTTTTTTCTCCACGCCAGTGGGGCATGATCAGGGATGCATGCACTGTCCTGGCACCATTTGAGGAGGCCACGAGGATGGTGAGCAGTGACAGTGCATGCATCAGTGACACTGTACCTCTTGTCCACCTGTTGGAGCACACGCTGCGTGGAATAATGGACAGGGCACTTGAGGCAGAACAGAGGCAGGAAGAGGAGGACTTCCTTGCCTCTCAAGGCCCCCTTTACCCAGACAGTGTTCCTTCTGTCCCACCCATCGCACAGGAAGAGGAGGAGGAGGAGGAGGAGGAGGAGGAGGATTGTGTCAGCATGGAGGTGGAGGCTGGCACTCAGCATCATCAGCAGCAGTCTTTTAGGGATGATTTACAGTCCCAAGAAACCAGTGGACTTGTACGTGGCTGGGAGGAGGTGGCTGCGGATCATGTCGTCCTTAGTGACCCAGAGGACTCCGGAGCGAATGCCTCAGCAAACCTACGCTGCATGGCCTCCCTGATCCTGCAAAGTCTGCGGAAGGATCCTCGTATTCTTCGGATCAAGGAGAGGGACCATTACTGGCTGGCCACTCTCCTTGATCCACGGTACAAGGGTAAGGTTGCGGACCTTATGTTACCGTCGCAGAGGGAGCAGAGGATGAGACAACTCCGGGAGGCCTTGCAGAAAGGTCTGTGCAACGCGTTCCCAGAGACTGGGAGGTTGCAAACTCCTGGTCCTGGACAACGAGTTGCTGAGGCTTCGGCCAGTCAAAGAAGGAGCGGTGGGGAAGGTGGCCGTCTGACCGATGCGTTCAGACAATTCTTTAGTCCGCAGCCCCAAAGTATGATCGGTTCCAGCAACCATCGCCAGCGTCTGATAAACATGGTGCAGGAATATCTAGGGGCAAGGTCAGACTTGGACACCTTCCCCACCGAAAATCCTCTGGCTTACTGGGTCTTGAGGATGGATCACTGGCCAGAGCTTGCACAGTATGCAATTGAGCTACTGGCCTGTCCTGCATCCAGCGTTCTTTCGGAACGCACATTCAGTGCTGCTGGAGGATTTGTCACGGATCACAGGGTGCGCCTGTCCACCGACTCGGTTGATCGACTGACTTTCATCAAGATGAACCAGTCTTGGATCACCACCAGCTACCACACACCTGATGCTGATATAACAGACTAATTGATTTTAACATGTCACATCCCTTCAAGACTGATGCTGATGCTGAGTGCCTGTGCTGTTATGTTGACTGGCTATCCTCCTCCTCCGAGTCCTCAATGATACGATTGATGATGATAGCTTGTAAGATCATTTTTGTTTATGGGTGCCGCCACCAGTGCCTAACGCCCAATTTTTCAGCCCCTGTTTAACAGGGGCGTGTAATTACAATTTTTGAAGCAATACTTTGCAACAGGGCTCATTGCTGTGCTCCAAGTACAGTATCTGTGAGGAGTTGCAGTGTTGTGCCACCAGTGCCTAAGGCCCAATTTTTCAGCCCCTGTTTAACAGGGGCGTGTCATTACAATTTTTGAAGCAATACTTTGCAACAGGGCTCATTGGTGTGCTCCAAGTACAGTATCTGTGAGGAGTTGCAGTGTTGTGCCACCAGTGCCTAAGGCCCAATTTTTCAGCCCCTGTTTAACAGGGGCGTGTCATTACAATTTTTGAAGCAATACTTTGCAACAGGGCTCATTGCTGTGCTCCAAGTACAGTATCTGTGAGGAGTTGCAGTGTTGTGCCACCAGTGCCTAAGGCCCAATTTTTCAGCCCCTGTTTAACAGGGGCGTGTCATTACAATTTTTGAAGCAATACTTTGCAACAGGGCTCATTGGTGTGCTCCAAGTACAGTATCTGTGAGGAGTTGCAGTGTTGTGCCACCAGTGCCTAAGGCCCAATTTTTCAGCCCCTGTTTAACAGGGGCGTGTCATTACAATTTTTGAAGCAATACTTTGCAACAGGGCTCATTGCTGTGCTCCAAGTACAGTATCTGTGAGGGGTTGCAGTGTTGTGGCACCAGTGCCTAAGGCCCAATTTTTCTGCCCCTGTTCAACAGGGGCATGTAATTACAATTCTTGATCTAATAATTCACAGCAGGGCCCATTGCTGCACCCACCAAGAGTAACTGTCAGGGCTTACAGTGTTGTGGCACCAGCACCACCATCAAAGGCCCAATTTTTACTACCACTGTTCAACAATTATATGTAATTAAAATTCCTGATATAATAGTTGACAGCAGGGCGTTCCAGCACCAACCAAGAGTAACTGTGAGTGCTTACAGTGTTGTGCCAACACCAACAACTAAGGGGCCTATTTCTGCAGAGTATATACGGCAGGTCCCTACTTTCAAACATCCAACTTACAAACGACTCCTACTTGCAAACGCAAGAAGACAACAGGAAGTGAGAGGAAATCTACCACTAGGAAGGAAAATTCTCTCCTGTAAGAATAAATATGGGAGAAAGGTGTCTCCTCTGTACTGATGCTTTATCAGCAATCCTTGTTTCAAGAAAAACACCACATTTCAAAAACAGTTGTCATTGGGACGGAAAGTGAGGTGAAATGTTCTGAACAGGGGCACAGACAGCAAAACAAATGTTACAGGGGTGATAACCCTTACCTATGTTTTCCAAAAAGTTTAAAAATAGATTTTTGGTCTGGAGCTACACTTCAACAATGTACCTGTTCAAAATTACAAACAGACTCTACATAAGAACAAACCTACAGTCCCTGTCTTGTATGCACCGCCTGTATAGGGCTGTTCAGAGTATATAGGGCCTTTTTTATTTTATGTGCGGGGTTCCCCTTAATATCCATACAAGACCCAAAGGGGCTGGTAATGGGCTGGGGTAGGGGGGGGGTCATGGGGTAGCTATGCCATTTTTCTTAAAGAATTTCATCCATATTACCGGGACCAGACATTACATTAAAGCCGCAAGCAGTTTTAAATGGCTTTTTTTTCCTTTAGAAGTGTCATTTTGTGCAGGGACAGTTCTAAACACGGGAAACACGTGGCACTTCACAGGCATACTTTAGACACCCCCCAGGTACGATATTTAAAGGAATATTTGACTTTTTTTTTTTCACTTTATGCATCATTAAAATGACTGCTCCCGAAAAACGACCGTTTTTAAAACTTCTTTTTGCATTGATACATGTCCCCTGGTGCAGAACCCGGGTTCCCAAACCCTTTTTAGGACAATAACATGCATAATAGTTGTTATAATTAGCACTTTAGAATTCGAACGTTCGCATCCATTGTATTTAATAGGGTTCTAATGTTCGTTCGAACTTTCGGTCCGTTCGCGGGTTCTGGTGCGAACCGAACCCGGGGGTGTTCGGCTCATCACTACTCTAGAGCTTTTCTACACTTGAACATTGGATTCCCCAGTAGTTTGTAATAAGTATTTTCATCTTCAAGCAGTGTGTTCATGTTGTCTTGATATTATTCCTTGGTGAAGACTACTATTTCACCTTTGTCCGCAGGTCGGATGACTAGATCTTTTCTTTTTGTGAGTTTATTAATGCCACTTTTGATGTATTTGGGTTCTTCTTTATTTTGTACTTTTAAGTCCATCAGGTCTTTTACGACTAGTTTTTTGAAAACCTCAATGTGTTTAATATTTTTTATTGGAGGGTTGAATGTTGATTTGTTTCTCAAGTTACTGTGAATAATGTCCTCTTCTTGTGCTTTTAGACTAGGTTTGGCTGTGTTACTTGCCATGTATTTTTTGATATTTAATTTCCTGATATATTTCTGAATTCCTATATAAGTGTGACACGTATCTAAATTTTTTGTGGGGGCGTATTTTAGTCCATTGACATACATTGGTAAGAGGTTTATTAAAAAAGGCTATAGCCCCAAAATAATTGAAAAAAGTATAAAAGAAGTGACAGGAATGAATCGAAATGACCTAATAAGGGATAAAGACAAGCAAAAACCAATTATAGATAAAGTACCCATTATCTTGGATTATAGCATACAGCACAAAAAAGTAGAACAAATAATAAAGAGACACTGGAGTGTGTTACTATCAGACACCCAGTTACAAGAAACACTACCGACACATCAGAACTTTATATACAGAAGAGCTCCTACGTTTCGAGATAAACTAGTGAAGAATGTACTGGACCCCCCAAATAGGGGTCTCACTTTCTTCACAGGAAAGGGCTTCTACCCATGCAAGCGCTGCTATGCTTGCACAAAATCCAAGAAACCAAACGAAAAGAAATTCAAGTTCACCTCAAACAGCACAGGCAACACATATGACATAAAAGAATTCATATGCTGCAATACAGAGGGAGCTGTATATATGTTAGAATGCAGCTGTGGATTATAGTACGTGGGACATACAAAAAGACTCCTTAGAATTAGAATTAAAGAGCACGTACAAAACATTATAAATGGATTTGATAAACATAATGGTGCTGATTTACTATAACTCCAGGAAGTACTGAGCACATCGCAAAAAACAGCTCCAATTTTTGACAATTAAAAATTCCATGCGCGAATTTGCGAATGAAAAAGAGCGCTATTAGCAGCAAACAAGTGTTAGTAAATGTGAAATCAGCGCTAATTAGCGAATCCGCGTACGCGCAAATGCCAATTTCCACTAAGTTTTTATATAGCACTGCACTGTAACCATGATCCATGTATGTGAAATACACATTTTTATATGAGATGTGCTCTATCTATTGATGTATATTGCAATTAGTATTCCTAGTTTTTTTCCTTCTTTTGCTAACAAATGCAGTTATGAAGGATTATTACATAGTAATGTCTGCTATTATGTAAAATTACATGTATTTTAGGTACATTTAGGTTACCTATTTGTTGTATGTTGTTTTTTTCATGTTTTTATTTTTTCATTTAGGTGGCTATAAAGCGGTAATTATTTATATCCATTCTTTAATCATACTACACTATTATGCAGGTCTTGTACTTAGCACAATGGCTTAGTGGTCTGCTCCCATGTCTATACAGCTCTCATGTTACAAGTTCAAATTCCAGCCAACCTACCATCCAACAGCTATGTTTATTTTTTGCACAAGCAATCTAAAATAAACAAACAAAGAAATGTAACTGCCCGTTAGCTAGTGTGTGATGTTTGGAAGTCCACACCATAATATTATTGAATAAAAGTGCATTGGCTAATTGGCATTCACCTATTTTCAGCATATGCTGCTTTGGCTAATTGGCATTTGCCTTTTTTCACCAATACAATCTTTTAGTATCTCTCTGTGGGATTTGAACTCATGAGTGCTTCAAAGCCTGAGTTTTTCAAGGTAGAAGTGCTGACCACTAGCCTATTGAGCGTAGCACAAACATCTACTAGTGTGTGTAGGTTAAGGAGATATTTCTTGCACCTACAGGTAAGCCTTAATCTAGGCTTACCTATAGATGCAAGTTGTCTAAGTGGGTTTACAACCACTTTAATATTATTGTAACAACCATGCTCATGCTGATGTGGCATTGGCTAATAGGCATTCACCTCTTTTCAGCATATGCTGCTGAGTGTTTGATGGTGGGACTACTTTATATTCTAGGTATAATAGTACTCAGCACAGTGATTTAGGCCCCTTTCACACTTGTGCGACCTGAAAGTTGTGTGATTTTGATGCGACTTTAACCACTTAACGACCGCTCACTGTATATATACGTCGGCAGAATGGCACCGACAGGCACAATCACGTAGAGTGTACGTGATTGCCTTTGTACAGTTGGGGGGTCCAATCGGACCCCCCTTCTATACAGTGAGCGGTGGCTAAGTGTCCGGGAGCGTTCCGGGATGAGGGGGCAGCCATTCGTTTCTGGCCACCCCCTCGCGATCGCTCCCGGCGAATAGAAATGCCCCCTCTGTCTGTGTCAGACAGAGGGAGCAGGAGGAAGTGATGTCATCTCTGGTGCGGCGCTCACATATACCGAGCGCCGTACAAGAGAAGATATCAGGTCAGTGCACACAACACTACACTGACACCAGGACACATAGGGACATAAATCGCCCCCCCAGGCCCCCCCAGACACCCCAGATCACCCCCCAGATCACCCCCCAGCCCAAAGTCACAGTGTCACTGATTGCAGTGACTATTTATTTAGTGATCACTGCAATCAGTGACATTTGTGACTGTAAAAGTGTCACCAAAGTTTTGTCTTAGGTCCAGTGTAGCCCCCTAACCCCCCCTAATAAAGGTTTAACCCCCTGATCACCCCCCAGATAACCCTTTCACCCCCTATCACCACTGTCGCTTAGCGATCATTTTTCTGACCGCTGTCTTAGCGTCAGTGATGCCGATCGGCAGCCAGTAATTTTTTTTAGGTTCGCCGCAGGTTTTTATAGCGTCAGGTACCCCAATATATTATCTAGTAAAGGTTTAACCCCCTTGATCGCCCCCAGGTAACCCTTTCACCCCCTATCACCACTATCACTAAGCGATCGTTTTTCTAAACGCTGTCTTAGTGTCTGTGATGCAGATCGGTAGCCGGTAATTTTTTTTAGGTTCGCCGCAGGTTTTTATAGCGTCAGGTACCCCAATATATTATCTAATAAAGGTTTAACCCCCTTGATCGCCCCCCAGGTAACCCTTTCACCCCCTATCACCACTGTCACTAAGCGATCGTTTTTCTAAACGCTGTCTTAGTGTCTGTGATGCAGATCGGTAGCCAGTATTTTTTTTTAGGTTCGCCGCAGGTTTTTATAGCGTCAGGTACCCCAATATATTATCTAATAAAGGTTTAACCCCCTTGATCGCCCCCCAGGTAACCCTTTCACCACCTATCACCACTGTCGCTAAGCAATTGTTTTTCTAAACGCTGTCTTAGTGTCGGTGATGCAGATCGTAGCCAGTATTTTTTTTTAGGTTCGCCGCAGGTTTTTATAGCGTCAGGTACCCCAATATATTATCTAATAAAGGTTTAACCCCCTTGATCGCCCCCCAGGTAACCCTTTCACCCCCATCACCACTGTCGCTAAGCAATCGTTTTTCTAAACGCTGTCTTAGTGTCGGTGATGCAGATCGGTAGCTGGTAATTTTTTTTAGGTTCGCCGCAGGTTTTTATAGCGTCAGGTACCCCCATATATTATCTAATAAAGGTTTTAACCCCCTGATTGCCCCTAGTTAACCCTTTCACCAGTGATCACCATATAAGTGTTACGGGTGACGCTGGTTAGTTAGTTTGCTTTTTATAGTGTCAGGGCACCCGCTGTATATAACCCAATAAAGGTTTAACCCCCTGATCGCCCGGCGGGTGATATCAATTAGGTTTTAGCATCAGAGAGGGTCTGAGTCACACCCCAGGCAGCGTCAGGTTAGTGCCAGTAACGCTAACACCCACGCGTGAAGCATACACCCCCCTTAGTGGTATAGTATCTGAACAGATCAATATCTGATCTGATCAGATCTATACTAGCGTCCCCAGCAGTTTAGGGTTCCCAAAAACGCAGTGTTAGCGGGATCAGCCCAGATACCTGCTGGCACCTGCGTTTTGCCCCTCCGTCCAGCCCAGGCCACCCAAGTGCAGTATCGATCGATCACTGTCACCTACAAAACACAACACACATAACTGCAGCGTTCGCAGAGACAGGCCTGATCCCTGCGACTCCAGTGCTGTAGGAGGTGATTTCACCACCACAGTTAAAAAAAAAAAAAAGCAAATATGCCGAAGCATTGGGGCAGCAGGGGCGGAGGAGCGATTTTGCTCCTAATGCCGCGTACATACGGTCGAAATTCCGACGGAGGCTTGCCCGTGGAAAAGTCCGACCATGTGTGTGCGGCATAACTTTTTTGCGGGAGGATGCCCCCATGCTTCGGCATATATAAATGGTGCGTGTATGCCCATCATTGGAAGTGGGTGGATGAAGGGCGGTATTCTAATGGTGGGCATACCCACCGATCAATCTCTTTTTTCGTTCAGCCAACTGGCTGCATGAAATAAAAAGATTACAATACATGTCCAACAAGGACCAGCAACGTACTGGTATGTTGCTGGACTTTGAATGTTTATACCAGAATGATGCCTGCGGGTTTAGGTATCATCTTGGTATCATTCTTTTCAGCCTGCGGCCGGCTTTCATGTAAAAGCAATCCTAGCGGCTAATTAGCCTCTGGACTGCTTTTACAAGCAGTGGGAGGGAATGCCCCCCCCCCGGATATAAAAAGCGCCATTGGGAAATTGGGAAAGCATTTTATCACACCGATCTTGGTGTGGTCAGATGCTTTGAGGGCAGAGGAAAAATCTAGGGTCTAGAAGACCCCAGTTTTTTCAAAAAAAGAGTACCTGTCACTACCTATTGCTATCATAGGGGATATTTACATTCCCTGAGATAACAATAAAAATGATAAAAAAAAAAAATACTTGGAAGGAACAATTTAAAAATAAAATAAAAAAGCAAAATTAATAATTAAAAAAAAAAAAAAAAGCACCCCTGTCCTGCCCTGCTCTTGCCCAATGGCGAACGCAAGCGTCGGTCTGGCGTCATATGTAAACAGCAATTGCACCATGCATGTGAGGTATCACCGCAAAGGTCAGATCGAGGGCAATCATTTTAGCAGTAGACCTCCTCTGTAAATCTACTGGGGTAACCTGTAAAGGCTTTTAAAGGCTTTTAAAAATGTCGCCAATGCGCGTTTGTGCGAAATTTTAAAGCATGTCGTGTTTGGTATCTATGTACTCGGCCTAAGATCATCTTTTTTATTTCATCAAACATTTGGGCAATATAGTGTGTTTTAGTGCATTAAAATTAAAAAAAGTGTATTTTTTAACCCAAAAAATGCATTTGAAAAATCGCTGCGCAAATACTGTGTAGAAAAAAAATGCAACACCCACCATTTTAATCTGTAGGGCCTTTGCTTTAAAAATATATATATAATGTTTGGGGGTTCAACATAATTTTCTTGCAAAAAAAAAATGTTTTCATGTAAACAAAAAGTGTCAAAAAGGGCTTTGTCTTCAAGTGGTTAGAAGAGTGGATGTAAGCTTCCTAATGTTGTGTATAAAATGCCAGAACAGTTCAAAACCCCCCCAAATGACCCCATTTTGGAAAGTAGACACCCCAAGCTATATACTGAGAGGCATGTCGAGTCCATGGAATATTTTATATGTTGACACAAGTTGCGGAAAAACAACAAATTTTTTTTTTTGCACAAAGTTGTCACTAAATGATATATTGCTCAAACATGCCATGGGCATATGTGGAATTACACCCCAAAATACATTCTGTTGCTTCTCCTGAGTACGGGGATACCACATGTGTGAGACTTTTTGGGAGCCTAGCCATGTACGGGACCCCAAAAACCAAGCACCGCCTTCAGGCTTTCTAAGGGTGTAAATTTTTGATTTCACTTCTCACTGCCTATCACAGTTTCGGAGGCCATGGAATGCCCAGATAGCACAAAACCCCCCCAAATGACCCCATTTTGGAAAGTAGACACCCCAAGCTATTTGCTGAGAGGTATTGTGAGTATTTTGCAGATCTCGCTTTTTGTCACAAAGTTTTGAAAATTGAAAAATAAAAATAAAAATATATATATATATATATATATATATATTTTCTTTCTTCATTTTCAAAAACAAATGAGAGCTGTAAAATACTCGCCATTCCTCTCAGCAAATAGCTTGGGGTGTCTATATTCCAAAATGGGGTCATTTGGGGGGTTTTGTGCGATTTTGGCATTTTATGGCCTTCTAAACTGTTATAGGTAGTGAGGAGTGAAATCAAAAATTTGTGCCTAGAAATCCTGAAGGCGGTGCTTGGTTTTTGGGGTCCCGTATGCGGCTAGGCTCCTAAAAAGTCCCACACATGTGGTATCCCCGTACTCAGGAGAAGCAGAAAAATGTATTTTGGGGTGTAATTCCACATATAACCATGGCATGTGTGAGCAATATATCATTTAGTGACAACTTTTTGTAATTTTTATTTTTTTTTGTCATTATTCAATCACTTGCGACAAAAAAAATTATATTCAATGGGCTCAACAGGCCTCTCAGCAATTTCCTTGGGGTGTCTACTTTCTAAAATGGGGTCATTTGGGGGGGTTTTGTGCTATTTTGGCATTTTATGGCCTTCGAAACTGTGATAGGTAGTGAGGAGTGAAATCAAAAATTTGCGCCCTTAGAAATCCTGAAGGCGGTGATTGGTTTCCGGGGTCCCGTACGTGGCTAGGCTCCTAAAAAGTCCCACACATGTGGTATCCCCGTACGCAGGAGAAGCAGCAAAATGTATTTTGGGGTGAAATTCCACATATAACCATGGCATGTGTGAGCAATATATCATTTAGTGACAACTTTTTGTATTTTTTTTTTTTTTTTTGTCATTATTCAATCACTTGGGACAAAAAAATAAAAAATTCAATGGGCTCAACATGCCTCTCAGCAATTTCCTTGGGGTGTCTACTTTCCAAAATGGGGTCATTTGTGGGGGTTTTGTTCTGCCCTGTTATTTTAGCACCTCAAGAAATGAGATAGGCAGTCATAAATTTAAAGCTGTGTAAATTTCAGAAAATGTACCCTAGTTTGTAAACTCTATAACTTTTGCGCAAACCAATAAATATACGCTTATTGACATTTTTTTTACTAAAAACATGTGGCTGAATACATTTTGGCCTAAATGTATGACTACAATTGAGTTTATTCGATTTTTCTTATAACAAAAAGTAGAAAATATCATTTTTTTTCAAAATTTTCGGTCTTTTTCCGTTTATATCGCAAAAAATAAAAATCGCAGAGGCAATCAAATACCATTAAAAGAAAGCTCTATTTGTGGGAAGAAAAGGACGCAAATTTCGTTTGGGTACAACATTGCATGTCCGCACAATTTACAGTTAAAGCAGCGCAGTGCAAAATTCTGAATTCACCTCTGGTCCTCTAGCTACCAAATGGTCCGGGGCTTAAGTGGTTAAGCAATGCCCGTGTAATCTTGAGGTCTATGGACGCAGGAGTCACAGGGAAAGGCGTGCAAACTTCCGTCTGCATTTTTTCTGCGATCCCAGGGAATGCCTGTCAACTCGTATCAAAGTCGGACCAAAGTAGTACAGGGACTACTTTGAAGTCGGTGTGACTTGAAGTTGCACAGATATAAATGGTACACATTGAAAATCATGAGGTATGACTTGTCATGCAACTCTGATGACCAAAGTCTCAGGAAAAGTCGCTCAAGTGTGAAAGGGGCCTCAGCCCGACTTTGTGAGCGATTTGTGAGCGATTTCAGAGACATCAGTGCACTTTCCTGCACAGATGTCTAGTGAAATCACATAGGTCTCAACTGTCCCTGATTTGGACCAAAGTGCCTCTGTCCCTCTTTCCTCCTCATTTGTCCCTCATTTTGTTCTGATCTGTATAGTTTGATATAAAATGCAATTTTTATCTTTCAAAAAGTGTTTCCCAGCGCTAAACCTTTCATCTAATTTCTAAATTGCTTTGTTTGTAAATTCTCAAAGCCAATCTAAAGGGATATTATTGTTAAAAAAAGTACTTGGGGGTTTAACTAATATATATATATATATATTTTAATAATTCTCCTTTAAGAAGGTGTTTTAGGAGGTGTGTACTATGCCTACATACTTTTGCTAATAGCTGTCCCTTATACCAATCTCAAAAAGTTGGGAGGTAAGAAATTGCCTCCTGAAGTCGCCCAAAGTAGTGTAGGAAATACTTTTGGGAATCTGTGTGGCGTCGCACCAATTCGGACAGTTCTATTGCCGTCAATAGGCGCCGATTTGGCCTGCAATTTGACATGTCAATTCAGAGCTATGTGAACATGGGTGAAGTTGCATAGATATGAATGGAACTCATGGGGGGGGGGGATACTTTTAATGCGACTCTGAGGTCCAAAGCTGCATGAAAAGTCACATAAGTGTGAAAGTAATCTAATGAGATTAAATAACACCTGTGAATAAAGCCCCATTTGCACTTGTGCGACCTTAAAATTGCACAGTTTTGCCATGACTTGAAGCAATGTCTGTGTTATCTTGTGGTGTATGGACCTCAAATCGCATCAAAGTCAAACCAAGGTAGTGCAGGGATGAATTTTCCCCACTTTCAGGATGCACAAGTGACAATAGGGCCAAATTCAAAGAAATCCTTGAATCTCTTTCACATTGTTGCGACCTGAAAGTCACCCTAATTTGCTGCCACTTTGTCGCTGCAACTTGGCCCCAACTTCTGGGAATGCCTGTGTAATATTGCGCCCTATGTACCTCAAGTCACATGAGGCTCTGTTTCCACTATTGCAACCCTAAATTCGCATGATTTTGCCGCAATTTTTTGCCGCGATTTTGATGCGACTATGGACCTCAAGTTGTATCAAAGTGGGTCCAAAGTAGTGCAGGGACTTCTTTGAAGTCGCTGCGACTTGATGTCACACAGATATTAACCATACTCATTGGAAATCATAGGGTATGACATGTCATGCGACTTTGCAGTCCCAAGTTGCATGATAAGTCGCACTAGTGGAAACCGAGCCTGAAAGTCACACCAAAGTAGTGCAAGGACTACTTTGAAGTTGGTCTGACTTAAAGTAGCACAGATATGAATGGTTATCATTGAGAATCATGAAAAGTCGCCCAACTGTGAATCAAGTCATATATATTTTAATAGAAAGGAGCTCTCAATTATACTTGCATAGTCCTTACTAATTTACATCAGCAGAACAAATGCAGGAAGTAGTGATGTGTGCACATGGTCCAGAGGCAAATGTGTAGTGATACCAAACAAATCAATGAAGCCCACCCACACCAAATCCACCCCCACCTTGAGTAAGCACAAGTACATATCCTACACTTACCCGGCAAATCAGCAGCACTTCCTCTATGCTAAAAAGAGGGAGCTCGCCATGTCCACCTAGATGGAGATCCTGACCAGCACAGGAACTTCCGGGTGATTACAATGACTCATTTCCGGGTCAGGAGGTGAAACCACGCTCTGTTGATTGCAGCTGCGAAAATTTTATCTCAATCACACTTAGAATTTATTATTTTTGATTATTTTCAGATATGCAAATCTGTATTTCTACATATGATATTTGAAGGTAAACTTAAGGGAGTTTGAAAAGGAATGGGGTCTGCCATAGCAGCAGGTGAATTACAAAGGCAAAAGGCCCAGTTTGAGCCCCGCTTCACACTGACAGCGGGAGGAAATCGTTCAGCTGAACTCATACGATTTTCATTCCCGCATGTCAGCCCCGACTGCAGGAGGGGGGGGGGGGACATCAGAGACATCTGTGCAGGTTTCTGCACTTATATCAATACAAATCGCACCAATTAGAACAGCGCAATTGCCACCCATCTGACATGTCAAATCGCACCAATGTGAACCAGAGCTGACTCACACAACACTGTCTATCCTCCAGCTGAATTCATTACCTGCAATTCTCCACAGCTGTTTTAAAGATTCCACCTTTATCATTTACTTGCAGGTGTGCTGAAGCCTAGGTTTACATTGGGGCGATTTGTCATGCACTTTCAGAAATCAAATCGCATGACTATTGGTGGCAATGGCACTGTTCCAATCGATGCAACCCCAATTTTGTGGCGCCGCACCGATTTCCAAAAGTAGTTCCTGCACTACTTTTGCCAATTTCAGGTGCGACTTTAATAGACATTTGTGTATGAAGCCACACAGATGTCTATCAAGTAGTACCTAAAATCGCGCTAACTTAAGTGAAGTAGCGCGATTTCAAAGTAGCATCAATGTGAACAAGGGCAAAGAGATTCATTTTTTGGTGCACAAATTCATATAGAAATAAAATATTAAGGATTTTGCACTTTGCCAAAAAAAACAAAAAAGCGCACACACACCAAAGCTCAATAACGTACTTTTATTTTGCTAGCAGAAACAAAATTAGGTACATTCATTTACCAGCTTCAAAAAAATTTGGACAGGATACCTGGTGCTACATTTAGCAATTGGATTTTAAGGGCCCTGCTCATAGGAGCTTACAATCTAAAATTTGTCAAAACCTTAGAGTGCACACAGCTTTACTTTTAGTGTATAACGGGCAACACATCACATTTTTATCTGCAAGAATATAGAAACATACTCAAGTCATTATACTTACAAAGCATTCCAACATAATAAAAAAGACACATGTTCAAAACACCCACCCCCACCCCACAATCCACATATACATACATTGGTGATCATGTTCTGCTGGAAGCTGCATTTCTGTGTACATGATTAAGCAATGAGATCCAAGAGTAGAAGGTCAGCAGATGCTTCCAAACGATTTTGCATGGTCAGACAGGAACAATACACACACAATTTTTGATTGAAAAAATGCACAAGAATTTCAGCAAATAACACTAGTTGGGGGGGGGGGGTTTGTCAATCTGCACAATATCATTCCTTCTCCCCCCACAAATCACAGCAAAAAACCTGGCCTTCTCAGAACAAACGATCCCCCATACTGCAGGCCTTTATATAAGAGAGGTTGTATTGTTAGCAAACTGACACACGCCCAATAGAAGTACACGCCCACTAGAAGTACACGCCCACTAGAAGTACACGCCCACCAGTATCTTTCAATCTGTCTCTTCGTGTATGTCTAAAGTTATTTCACCTGATGGGCAGGAACAAATAATACTATTAGCAACTGTGTTAGCCCTTGGCTATGTGCATCAAATCTCCAACTACAGGCCAAAGATCCAAGTCCATTTGCATGCACATAAACAAAGCAACAGTTTTCTAAGCATATGTACCTGTGCAGTGTAAACCATACAATTTTAAATGTCCAAGTCCCTGGGTATGATTAGTGCTAACAAACATTAACATCAGTCCCTGGCTCCAATGAGCTTCCAATCTAAAGTCCAAAATAAACTTTCTTACATTAGCGACTATTTTGACAGGAGACAAATAAAATACCAGCATGTCTTCAACATAAGCATTAGCATGTTGGGGAATTGAACCAGCAACCCCAGTGTTGTTAGACAGAATTGCCGCCAACTTAGCCACCCGGCAGCATCACACATGTCCTCTGCATCTCTGTGGTGTGAACCAGCCCTAAGTCCATAGCCAAGTTCCGTGTCTCCAAGCAATATACAATATATTGGCCTAAGTATTGGGACGCCTGCCTTTAAACGCACATGAACTGTAATCGCATCCCAGTCTTAGTCCGTAGGGTTCAATATTGAGTTGGCCCACCCTTTGCAGCTATAACAGTTTCAACTCTTCTGGGAAGGCTGTCCACAGGGTTTAGGAGCGTGTCTATGGGAATGTTTGACCATTCTTCCAAGTGCATTTGTGAGGTCAGGCACTGATGTTGGACGAGAAGGCCTGGCCTGCAGTCTCCGCTCTAATTCATCCCCAAGGTGTTCTATCGGGTTGAGGTCAGGACTCTGTCCAGGCCAGTCAAGTTCCTCCACCCTGAACTCACTCGTCTTTATGGACCTTGCTTTGTGCACTGGTCCAAATCATTTGGTGGAGGGGGATTATGGTGTGGGGTTGTTTTTCAGGGGTTGGGCTTGGCCCCTTAGTTCCAGTGAAGGGAACTCATAAGGCATCAGCATACTGAGACATTTTGGACAATTTCATGTTCCCAACTTTGTGGGAACAGTTTGGGGGTGGCCCCTTCCTGTTTCAACATGACTGCACACCAGTGCACAAAGCAAGGTCCATAAAGACATGGATGAGTGAGTTTGGGGTGGAGAAACTTGACTGGCATGCACAGAGTCCTGACCTCAACCCGATAGAACTCCCTTTGGGATGAATTAGAGCAGAGACTGTGAGCCAGGCCTTCTCATCCAACATCAGTGCCTGGCCTCCCAAATGCACTTCTGGAAGAATGATCAAACATTCCCATAGACACACTAAACCTTGTGGACAGCCTTCCCAGCCTTCCCAGAAGCTGTTCTAGCTGCAAAGGGTGGGCCAAATCAAATTTTAACCCTACGGACTAAGACTGGGCTGCCATTAAAGTTCATGTGTGTGTAAAGGCAGGCGTCCCAATACTTTGGGCTAAATTGGCAAGATTTACAATGGTGGTGGAACCCTCCTACACATAAATACAACATTTAGACATAGTTTTAGGACCTGGGAGATGAGATAACTTCTCTACATGAAGCAGCATGTTTGGGATTTGAACCCAGACACTAAGGGATGCTAAGCAGAAGTTCTAACCTCTAAGCCACAGAGCTGCCACATGTGGAAACCTCCTACACGTAAATACACATAAATACTGCATTTCTTTGGACATACAGGTGATGGAATTACATTACTCAAGAGTTATTCTTCTTGATTTATTCTGTGATATTTGGTGTTTTTTTGGGGTGAGTTTAGAATAGTGATATTACCCTCAAATTTTGGGGAATTACATTTTTATTTCTGATGTTGGAACACATATCAGATTTTTGGGGCTCAAATTATGATTATTTAGAAATAATAAAAAGCACAAAAAAAGTGACTAATTTTAAATTTGCATCAGCAATGGTATTGATTGTGCTTTGTAAAGACACCTGTGTGAGTTTGGGTAAAAATTGGTGTGAGATGGAAAGTAACAAGTGAAAGTGACAGAGAAAAATATATTTTTATCAAAACATTCCACATTCTAGCTTTCTTTAAAAACTAAATATTTTAATTAGAAGTAGAGTTGAGCGGGTAGCTGGATATTCGGGTCCGGCGGGTTCGGCCGAACTTCGGAAAAAAGTTCGGATTCGGGACCGAACTTTAACCCGAACCCGGACCCGGACCCCATTGAAGTCAATGGGGACCCGGACTTCTGACGACTAAAAAGGCTCTAAAAAAGTCATGGAAAGGGCTAGAGGGCTGCAAATGGCAGCAAAATGTTGTTAAGAACATGGCAAGTGCTCTGCAAACAAATGTGGATAGGAAATAACTTAAAAGAACATAAAAAAAATAAAAAAATAAAAAAATATGCTGGAGGCCCCCTTTTCAGCAGAAGAGGTACAGGAAGTCATTAAGAACCTCAGAAACTCAACGGCACGATGCCACACATATGGTGGGAATGCCCCAGAATACGCCCTTTCTGGAATAAATTATTTAATTTAATGGATAAGCTAGTGGGAAAATAAAATACTTTGAAATAAAAATGTAGCGGGGTGCTAAATTTAAGGAAAGTGTTTGAGTGGTAAATAGGCTCAAATACCCTAATTCTGTAGGATTCATGGACCATTTTGTCCTCGGGGGACAGTATTGGTGTGCAGTTCCCTGCGGCCTACAGGTGGCGCCTTTTGTGTCCCCTCTTGGCAGTAGTACAGCGGGGCGGGGAACCTGCTGTGCATGCCGGGAGAGCATATAAAAGGGGCAGACCTTTGGCCTGGGGGCTGATGTCCAGTGGGGTCCGCGCCCAGGTGCCTTCGGCCTGGGTGCATGTGTTCCTGTTCCATCTCGGGCACCTTTAGCCCGGGGTGAGGTACTATCCTGGAGTTCTTGCTGCCCTGGGTATGGAGGCCTAGGGGCGGGAGTAAAGCCTGGAGTCCAGAGCCGCTTCGTGTAGGGGACCCTGTTCCAGGGAAGGGAGGATCATTCTGATGGACCGATGCGGGAGTCACGGTGAAGGAATGGTCTGTTGACTCCCTGGAGAGATGTCTTCCCCTTGATATGGGCTAGGTTCGTAGAAGGAGAAGCTCAAGGTCACCTTGACTGTATCAGAGGCCTTATTCAACCGGCCCTTGGCAGGGGCCTTATACACCCTGGTCTGTGGCTGAGACCAAAGTTCTCCAGGCCCGTGGCAGGGGCCTTGTACACCCGGTCTGTGGCAGAGACCAACCTCAATGTCTGTGGCAGAGACCGTGCGCCAAAAACTGTTTGAGAAACCTAAGCAGTGAAGTGAATGTGCTACGTTTGTGCCTGGACCTCCTCCACACCTTAAGCTGTCCTGTTTCTTTGCTCTAACCTTTTCTATCTGAGTACAGTTTATTTTGCCATGAGAGAATAAGAGTTGGAGTTTCAGCTGGTGTGGACATTGACTTTACTGGCAATTAAAGGACTTGCCTCTACCTACAGTAGAGGTGAGAATCATCCTCTGGAGGAGTTTTGACTCCGGCTGTGGACACGGCCCGTCAAGTACACCGCTCAACCTCTTTATATAGGAGGATACGGGCTGGTAGTGCGGTGTGCCTTTCTCCCTCCTGCGAAGAGCCAACAACATAAAGGCAGGTAAGGGGTAAAGGATCTGTGCGCTACAAAAAAATAAAATAAAAATTTTAATCTTGGCCTAGCAGGACGAGGTCCATATGGAGTAGGAGGTTGAGGTGGCGGTGGATGTGGCTGTGTAGGTGGAAGCGGCGGTGGAGGAGGACGAGGTAGCCAACACTGGTTCAAAAATACAACAATGGCTGGGTAAGGCCGGTGATGTGTCGAATTCTGTCCCCTGTCGAATAGTGTCCGCCCTGTACTGCGCTTGCTGAGTATGTAGGACAAGGGGATTTCAAAAATCTCCCAAGACTAACGGCGCCTGCGTGTTGAGTTCAGGTGAAGGCCACACCATCCGTGGTTCAAGCCGAGCCAAGCAAGGCCGCGATCGAAGCGAGCCCGTGAGGGGCCCTGTTACTATGTGCTACCGTATGTCCTCTTGGATGGTGGGGCTTGAACCTGCACTCACAGCGCAGGCGCCGTTCATCTTCGGAGATTTTGTGAATCTCCTTGTCCTCTGTACTGCGCAAGCGCTGCGCCTGCGCAGTACGGGCCGGGCACAATCCGATGGCCGGACAGTTTTTGTCACAACACCGGTATACATGTCTATTCTGCACAAGGTACGGACAAGTCCTGTGGGATCCATGCCTGGTTCATTTTAATGAACGTGAGCTTGTCCACATTGGCTCTGGACAGGCGGTTGCGCTTGTCTGTGATAACGCCCCCTGCCGTGCTAAATACACGTTCAGATAATACACTGGCTGCAGGGCAGGCCAGCACCTCCAAGGCATAAACGGCAAGCTCAGGCCATGTGCCCAATTTGGAGACCCAGAAGTTAAAGGGGGCAGACCCGTCATCCAGTACGTGTAGGCCTGTGGACACATACTGCTCAACCATGTTGGTGAAATGCTGCCTCCTGCTAAGACATTCCATCTCAGCTGGTGGTGCTGGTTGTTGTGGCATGCTGACAAAGCTTTTCCACATTTCGGCCATGCTAACCCTGCCTTCTGAGGTGCTGCCGGTGCCCCGGCTGCGTTGGCGACCTCTTCCTCCTCCTCTGCCTTCGCCTTGTGCTTCCACCGTACGCCCGTTGTCAGGTGGGAATGCCACCAGCAGCGCGTCTACCAGCGTGCGCTTGTACTCGCGCATCTTACGATCCCGCTCCAGTGAGGGAATTAAGGACGGTACGTTGTCCTTGTAACGGGGATCCAGCAGGGTGGCCACCCAGTAATCAGCACCAGTTAAAATGTGGGCAACTCGGCTGTCGTTGCGGAAACACTGCAGCATGTAATCGCTCATGTGTGCCAGGCTGCCCAGAGGCAAAGAAAAGCTGTCCTCTGTGGGAGGTGTATCGTCTGTGTCCTCTGTATCCCCCCAGCCACGCACCAGTAATGGCCACGAGCTGGTCTGAGTGCCACCCTGCTGTGAACATGGCTCCTCCTCCTCCTCCTCCTCCATCTCCTCCTCCACCTCGTCATCCTCCAGAACTGTGCCCTTTCTGCCGGACAATTGTGTACCTGGCGTTTGTTGGTGCAGGAACCCACCCTCGTAGCCACTTGTGAAAGACTGCCCTGAAAGCCTTTGAAATGATCCCGCTTCCTCCTCCTCCTCCTCATCCTCCTGTGCCACATCCTCTTCCATCATCGCACGAAGCGTTTTTTCAAGGAGGCATAGAACTGGGATAGTAACGCTGAGAACGGCGTCATTGGCACTGGCCATGTTGGTGGAGTACTCGAAACAGCGCAACAAGGCACACAGGTCTCGCATGGAGGCCCAGTTATTGGTGGTGAAGTGGTGCTGTTCCGCAGAGCGACTCACGCGTAATTGCTGCAGCTGAAACTCCACTATTGCCTGCTGCTGCTCGCACAGTCTGGCCAGCATGTGCAAGGTGGAGTTCCACCTTGTGGGCACGTCACATATGAGGCGGTGAGCGGGAAGGCCGAAGTTACGCTGCAGCGCTGACAGGCGAGCAGCAGCAGGGTGAGAACGCTGAAAGTGCGCACAGACAGCCCGCACTTTCTGCAGCAGCTCTGGCATATTGGGGTAATTTTTAAGGAACCTCTGGACCACCAAGTTCAGCACATGCGCCAGGCAAGGGATGTGCGTCAAACCGGCTAGACCCAGAGCTGCTACGAGATTTCGCCCATTATCGCACACCACCAGGCCGGGCTTGAGGCTCACTGACAGCAACCACTCATCGGTCTGTTGTTCCATGTCCCTCCACAACTCCTGCGCGGTGTGGGGATTTTCCCCCAAACAGGAAAGTTTTAAAACTGCCTGCTGTCGTTTACCCCTGGCTGTGCTGAAGTTGGTGGTGAAGGTGTTACGCTGAATGGATGAGGAGGCGGTAGAGGATGAGGAAGCGGAGAAGGAGGAGTTAGCAACAGGAGGCAAACTGAAGCGCCCTGCAATCCTCGGTGGTGGAAGGACATGCGCCAAACCGCTATCTGCCTCAGGCCCAGCCGCCACTGCATTTACCCAGTGTGCTGTTAGGGAGATATAACGTCCCTGACCGTGCTTACTGGTCCACGCATCCGTAGTTAGGTGGACCTTGCCACAGATGGCGTTGCGCAGTGCACACCTGATTTTGTCCCCCACCTGGTTGTGCAGGGAAGGGATGGCTCGCCTGGAAAAGTAGTGGCGGCTGGGCACGACGTACTGCGGGACAGCCAATGCCATCAGGCTTTTAAAACTCTGCGTCTCCACCAGACGGAATGACAGCATTTCAAAGGCCAGGAATTTTGAAATGCTGGCATTCAGGGCCAGGGATCGCGGGTGGCTAGGGGGTACTTCCTCTTCCGCTCCAATGTTTGGGAGATAGAGAGCTGAACGCTTCCATGGGACATTGTGGAGATGGTTGGTGACCCAGGTGGTAGTGTTGCTGGCAGATCCTCTGTTTGCGGGGTGACAGGTGCCACTGTCACTACAGAGGTGGATGAAGAGGCCGAGACTGCAGCAGAAGAGGAAGCAGGAGGAGCCAGAGACCTTTCTTGGTTTTTGAGGTGTCTACTCCACTGCAGCTCGTGCTTTGCACTTAGATGCCTGGTCATGCAGCTTGTGCTCAGGTTGAGAACGTTTATGCCTCGCTTCAGGCTCTGATTGCACAGCGTGCAAACCACTCGTGTCTTGTCATCAACACACTGTGTGAAGAACTGCCACGCTAGGGAAGTCCTTGGACCTGGCTTTTGGTGTGCTCGGTCCCTTGCTGCGTTGGGCAGTAGCAGATGTACTGTCTAGGGGACGAATGCTCCGTTTTTGCACCCTGCTCCCTCTTCTGCTGTGCTGGTGGCTCTGTGCGACCACCGCCTCTTCCTCCGAACTACACTGGTCACCTGCATAACGTTGATTCCATGTGGGGTCGAGGACCTCATCGTCCTCCACATCATCTTCCACCCAGTCTTCACCCCTGCCCTCCATGTCTGTCTGCACAATTGCGAAAGCAGCAGCAGTTGGCACCTGTGTTTCGTCATCATCCGAGACGTGCTGCGATGGTCCTCCCATGTACCCATCATGAAACATAAGTGGTTGGGCATCGGTGCACTCAATCTCTTCCACTTCTGGGGCAGGGCTAGGTGGATGGCCCTGGGAAACCCTGCTAACAGAGTCATCGAAAAGCAGAAGAGACTGCTGCATGATTTGGGGCTCAAACTGCTTGGCTAATTTGCAAGGGGGTGAGGTGAAAGACTGATGGACATGGGCTTCAGGTGCCAACTCTGATCTTTCATCAGAAGAGTGGGTGGGAGACAATGTGAAGGAACCCGAGGCACTGTCAGCAACCCAATCTACTATCGCCTGTACTTGTCCTGGCCTAAACATTGGTACAGCCTCATTAGGCGCGAAAAAATTCCGCCGCAGGCTCGGTCGCCTACTCGCACCTGAGGAAGGTGTTTCACTTGTGCGTGTAGCTGGCACAGATCCACCACGTCCTCTCCCTGCAACAGGAGCTCCACCAGCAGCACCACGACCGGGGCCACCACGTCCCTTTGACCTTCCCCTCATATTTTCCAAATTTAGGATCTTGCCCTAAATGGCGTTTTTTGGAAGACCACAACACACCCACAGTACGTAATGGCTGAAACGCACAGCTACAGAACTGCAGAAAATGCTATTAAAAAAAAAAGGTTGTTTTTTTTAGTATAGCACAGTACAAGGAAAATATATAGAAATTGTTTATTTCACACACCTCCAGATGTGTATTTCACACTGCAAAATATTTTCTGTGGCCCTAAATGGCGTTTTTTGGAAGAGCACAACACAACCACAGTATTTAACCACTGAATCGCACAGCTATAGAAGTGCAGAGAATGTTATTCAAAAAAAATGTTGTTTTTTTTAGTATAGCACTGTACAATATATAGAAATTGTTTATTTTACACACCTCCACATGTGTATTTCACACTGCAATTTATTTTCTGTGGCCCTAAATGGCGTTTTTTGGAAGAGCACAACAACCCCAACAGTATATAACCGCTGAATCGCACAGCTGCAGAGGCCAGAGAATGCTATTCAAAAATAATGTTGTTTTTTCACACACCTCCAGATGTGTATTTCACACTGCAAAATATTTTCTGTGGCCCTAAATGGCGTTTTTTGCAAGAGCACAACAACCCCAACAGTATATAACCGCTGAATCGCACAGCTGCAGAGGCCAGAGAATGCTATTCAAAAATAATGTTGTTTTTTCACACACCTCCAGATGTGTATTTCACACTGCAAAATATTTTCTGTGGCCCTAAATGGCGTTTTTTGCAAGAGCACAACAACCCCAACAGTATATAACCGCTGAATCGCACAGCTGCAGAGGCCAGAGAATGCTTTTTAAAAATAATGTTGTTTTTTCACACACCTCCAGATGTGTATTTCACACTGCAAAATATTTTCTGTGGCCCTAAATGGCGTTTTTTGGAAGAGCACAACACAACCACAGTATTTAACCACTGAATCGCACAGCTATAGAAGTGCAGAGAATGCTATTCAAAAAAAATGTTGTTTTTTTTAGTATAGCACTGTACAATATATAGAAATTGTTTATTTTACACACCTCCACATGTGTATTTCACACTGCAATTTATTTTCTGTGGCCCTAAATGGCGTTTTTTGGAAGAGCACAACAACCCCAACAGTATATAACCGCTGAATCGCACAGCTGCAGAGGCCAGAGAATGCTATTCAAAAATAATGTTGTTTTTTCACACACCTCCAGATGTGTATTTCACACTGCAAAATATTTTCTGTGGCCCTAAATGGCGTTTTTTGCAAGAGCACAACACAACCACAGTATTTAACCACTGAATCGCACAGCTATAGAAGTGCAGAGAATGCTATTCAAAAAAAATGTTGTTTTTTTAGTATAGCACTGTACAATATATAGAAATTGTTTATTTTACACACCTCCACATGTGTATTTCACACTGCAATTTATTTTCTGTGGCCCTAAATGGCGTTTTTTGGAAGAGCACAACAACCCCAACAGTATATAACCGCTGAATCGCACAGCTGCAGAGGCCAGAGAATGCTATTCAAAAATAATGTTGTTTTTTCACACACCTCCAGATGTGTATTTCACACTGCAAAATATTTTCTGTGGCCCTAAATGGCGTTTTTTGCAAGAGCACAACAACCCCAACAGTATATAACCGCTGAATCGCACAGCTGCAGAGGCCAGAGAATGCTATTCAAAAATAATGTTGTTTTTTCACACACCTCCAGATGTGTATTTCACACTGCAAAATATTTTCTGTGGCCCTAGGGCTCTTTCACACGGAGGTCCGTTCAGGTCCGCCTGTCAGTTTTTTTAGGCGGACCTGAAACGGATCCTCCATGCACCCCTATGGAGGCACGGATGTCAGCGGAGACATGTCCGCTGACATCCGCTCCGCTCCGCTCCGCCAAAGTGTGACGGAGGAAAACCCTATTTTTCCTTCCGTCGGCGGAGCGGATCGGATGACAACGGACTCTACGGTCCGTCGTCATCCGATTCCCCATAGGGGAGAGCGGCGCTCTGACAGGGCGGTCCCTGCACAGTGTGCGGGGACCGCCCAGTCATCCGTCGGCTCAGCGGGGATCAACGGAGCGATCCCCGCTGAGCAAGCGGAGCTTCACGGGGCGGATCTGCACGGATCCGCCCCGTGTGAAAGGGGCCTTAAATGGCGTTTTTTGCAAGAGCACAACAACCCCAACAGTATATAACGGCTGAATCGCACAGCTGCAGAGGCCAGAGAATGCTTTTTAAAAATAATGTTGTTTTTTCACACACCTCCAGATGTGTATTTCACACTGCAAAATATTTTCTGTGGCCCTAAATGGCGTTTTTTGCAAGAGCACAACACAACCACAGTATTTAACCACTGAATCGCACAGCTATAGAAGTGCAGAGAATGCTATTCAAAAAAAATGTTGTTTTTTTTAGTATAGCACTGTACAATATATAGAAATTGTTTATTTTACACACCTCCACATGTGTATTTCACACTGCAATTTATTTTCTGTGGCCCTAAATGGCGTTTTTTGGAAGAGCACAACAACCCCAACAGTATATAACCGCTGAATCGCACAGCTGCAGAGGCCAGAGAATGCTATTCAAAAATAATGTTGTTTTTTCACACACCTCCAGATGTGTATTTCACACTGCAAAATATTTTCTGTGGCCCTAAATGGCGTTTTTTGCAAGAGCACAACAACCCCAACAGTATATAACCGCTGAATCGCACAGCTGCAGAGGCCAGAGAATGCTTTTTAAAAATAATGTTGTTTTTTCACACACCTCCAGATGTGTATTTCACACTGCAAAATATTTTCTGTGGCCCTAAATGGCGTTTTTTGGAAGAGCACAACACAACCACAGTATTTAACCACTGAATCGCACAGCTATAGAAGTGCAGAGAATGCTATTCAAAAAAAATGTTGTTTTTTTTAGTATAGCACTGTACAATATATAGAAATTGTTTATTTTACACACCTCCACATGTGTATTTCACACTGCAATTTATTTTCTGTGGCCCTAAATGGCGTTTTTTTGAAGAGCACAACAACCCCAACAGTATATAACCGCTGAATCGCACAGCTGCAGAGGCCAGAGAATGCTATTCAAAAATAATGTTGTTTTTTCACACACCTCCAGATGTGTATTTCACACTGCAAAATATTTTCTGTGGCCCTAAATGGCGTTTTTTGGAAGAGCACAACACACCCACAGTATATAACCGCTGAATCGCACAGCTGCAGAGAATGCTATTCAAAAAAAAGTTTTTTGTTTTTTTTTAGTATAGCATAGTACAAGAAAAATATATAGAAATTGGTTATTTCACACATCTAGAGATATACACTGCAAAATATTTTTTTTGCCCAAAAATAGGTCTTTTTTGCGCACAACAAAGTGCCTTTTTTTTTTTTTTGCAACAGCACAATAAAGTGCCTTTTTTTTTTGGGGGGCCCAAAAATGGGTCTTTTTAGCAAAAGCACAATAAAGTGCCTTTTTTTTTTTTTTTCTGCCCGA
Source organism: Rana muscosa (assembly GCA_029206835.1). Lineage (NCBI taxonomy): Eukaryota > Metazoa > Chordata > Amphibia > Anura > Ranidae > Rana > Rana muscosa. The sequence continues at coordinate 20,241,378 of JARGYO010005626.1, forward strand.
AATGGGTCTTTTAGCAAGAGCACAATACAGCCACAGTATGGAATAGGTGTATCACTCAACGTAATGCAGTGCTGGTGAGCACTGAGCTTGCAACACAAACAGATAAACCTATGCAGATCGCTGAGCTATTATATCTCTCAATCTGGACTCCTATCTAAATCTCTCTCCCTGAAAGCACAAACAGGATCCTGCCCCTACACTACACTACACTGTCTCTCTATCTTTTCTATCAGTAGATTGCAGAATCAGGACTAACTCCTATCATATAATTCTCTCCCTCACAGCAACAGCAGCCAGGATCCTTTCCCTACACTGTCTAAAAGCAGAGTGACGATCTGTGCTGTGTGCCTCTTGCTTATATAGAAGCTGGTCACATGCTGGGTCACATGTTGCACTGACCAATCACAGCCATGCCATTAGTAGGCATGGCTATGATGGCTTCTAAGGGCACACCAGCTAATCTAATGGTGATTGGCTGGCCCCTGAAGCATTTCTAACTGCGCCATTAAATTCCCGAATCCGGACCCGAACCCGGACTTTAGCGCAAAATCCGGGTCCGGGGTCGGGAAAACGCCAAAATTCGGTACGGACCCGAACTTTACAGTTCGGGTCCGCTCAACACTAATTAGAAGCAACATTGTTGCAAAGGAAAATTTATTTCAGAGAAAGATACATTTCATCTCAATAAAAGGATTTATTTGTGAAAGTTACAATTGTATCATTAGACTCAATGGCTAAAACTTGCATTGGACTAAAATAGCTCAGATTTTCACTTCCAAAACATGCTCTTTAATTAGCTCTCATTTCGGTATTTACTATAACTCTTGTGAAAAAAGTCACTTGAGTTAAAATTTGAGTTATATTAGCTCTGGGCATGCTCAGTTTAGCTTGCAAATAGTTGTCCAAAAACGGGCATTTTTTTACTTGTCAGACTTTTAAAGATATTTCAGTGTAGAAATCACTTTTTCACACAGTTTAAAAGCAGATTATCTTTAAATAATATACCGCATATTTCAGTACCATTTAGGCAATTATATCATGCTCTAAACATTATTTTCATGTGCACAACTCCAGCTTTTAGTAGAGTAAGGATTTGGGCGCTATTTGGATTCTGGGAGCTATAGTAAATTCGATTTTGGTAAGTATTTTTTCTCCAGCGCTATAGTGAATACCGTTTTCGCGCTAATTAGCGCAAATTGCCGCGATTTGCGCTAATTAGAGCGAATTCGCGGCAATTTGCGCTAATTAGCGCAAATTCGCGGCAATTTGCGCTAATTAGCGCCACGGCGCTATAGTAAATCACCCCCAATGTGTCAAAACACTTCCTATTACACCATAACAAAGATCGAAACCAGTTGAAATTCTGGGGACTAGAACCATACACAAGACATTGGAGATGACACAAAGTGAGAACACTAAGCCAAATGGAATCCAAATGGATTTTCCTATTGGACACTTTCACACCTCGTCGTTTGAATGTAGAATTTGATTTAAATTGTTTTCTCAGTGACTTTTAAATTTAGATATGTAGTTTTTACCACCCTTTTACCACCCCCCTTTTTTATCCATTCCTATATTATTAATTTCCTCCTCTTAGACCAAGCCTTCTTACAAGATATCCTCCTTCTAGTACCTGCCTGTATTTCCCATTGCACTATTTGCACTTGTCATTTGTTGACAAATATCCGAGTCATTTCCGGTACTACTTATTTTATTCTTTTAAATTCATATTATTTTAAATGTTTTTAATTTTTTATGAGGATTGTCTAATAGCAGCTTCAAGCATATTAAAATTAGTCTTAATTATTTTATCTTCATTCATATTTTTCACATCTGCGCTCAGGATGCATATCGTTTGTTTTTTCTATTTTTCCAAACCAACAAAATGGCGGCGCACAGAGCTGTACATAGATACACAGCAATATGGCCGCCGAAGCATTTCCGGCGATCGGACTTCGGGAAAATGGCCGCCGCAATACAGATTACCATAGTAAATATAAGGACATCTCCTGAGCTTGTTATTCATCCCCTGATGAAGTCACAGGGTTGACGATACGCGTAGGGACGTAGCAAGCACCGGAGGTGACGCGGACGAGCTCGGCGCTCGTATTTTATATGCACCAAATATTTTAGCAAATGTGAGTACTTTATATATTTTTTAATGGAATAAATTTCATACGAAAATACTACACCATATTGGGCTTCCTTCGCCTTCCTATTTTTAACCCCCCATATATGCACACCATCCCGGAGACCCCACGGCTAGAGGGTTAACCCCCACCAGGCAATATACACTCCCATGTTCCAGGATACCATCCGGATAGCAGGAAGCAGGAACAACAGAGGGCTTTATTATATGCTGTAACCTCACAGCAGTGAGGTAAGGGGCCACCCTTTATTAGAAGCACAGCGTGGAAGTCACACATAAACATCACCCAGAAGTCACCTTTAATAGAAGCACAGCGTGGAAGTCAGAACTAAAGATCACCCAGCACTTTAATTTAACGTCACCTTTTCTTTAAAGGGACTGTTTGGACTTTTTCCGTCGTGAATCAATTTTGCACTTGTTTGCACATACTAAGGACTGTCATTCATGAACTCACCTATTGCACATCTTAAATTTAAGTCACGAACAGATTTTGGGAATTCACCGTATTGCAGCACAGACACTGCTCAGCACTTTATGGTCACACGGTTTTTAATATTATTTTGCACTTTATCACTATTTTATTGCTCAAGACCTATGTCACAGATTATATATGTTTTCCTTTTGCACTATATTGTTTTAGTTTTTGTTGCATATGCACTTATTTATGCGTCAACGATACATATTTTAGCACATATTCTATATATTTCCTAGGATCAACCCCCTTTTTCCCAATTTGTGCAATTTGTGGAATAGAAATAGACATAGAAGATCTTTTTGGCAATTTTCAACAGCTCACCAATACTTTCTATATACATTCTATTCAGGCTATGATTCCAGTACCTTCCAGTGCCTTGTAGCATTTGAAGTAATTGTATTGTTTCATATATAGTAGCGCGTAGATACTTTCTATACCCACAAGCTGGATTTCTTGTGCATCCTGTTAGCTAGTATTGGAGGGGATGTGAAGGATTGTGCAGGGCTTTTCTATAATATCACTAACAACTTGAAAATAGAGCAATGTTATTTACCTTGCTGTGATCATTTTACACATCATTTTATGGTGATTTTTTTAATGTAATTGTTTTATTAAATGCCAATATTTTGAAAAAAAAAGTACTTTATTAATACACAGGCATAGATTCATTTATAGTTGTATTCCAATTTAAAGTGCTAAGTAACAGTTCAAGTATATCAAGAAGGTGCAAAAAATAGGCCTAGATTGCACTTTCCGGCGCCACAGTAGTGAAATACTAATTCACAGTCTTCCTTTAATAGCCGTGAAGCTACAAAGGGTACTGATTAAGTGTAATTAATAAATATATAAATACACAAAAGAACAGATAAAACAGAGTTAATAAATCACTAAATGTAAAATAAATACCATAGACTAATATTACACTGGATAAGAGCAATAAAAGCCAGCCAGCTGCTGTTTAAAACTCAAACGAGAAACCCTGTAAAAGTACATACATAAATAAAAGTTATCAAAAAATCCTGAGACATAAAAGTCCAGATGATAAAACAGCGCTATAGTTGGATAAATGTCCACTTGCATAAAAACATTCGGGTGATGATGCAGTAGTAAGTCTTTAAATCCGTGAGTGCGTGTAAACAGTTGATTAAAAGTGCATCCTACACCTGTTCCCAGACTTCACCACACGTGAGGCACTCTCACCCGTCAGGGTGCAAACTCACCACAATGATGACACAATTGGGCCTGAGATATTAATACTGGTGGGCTCTCTCACTCGACCATCCGTCATACCCCCATGCAGTAAACCCCTGCTACAAATGCACGTACAGAAAAAAATCAGTCAAACAGCATGTGTATGTGTATATTCACCGCTTTGCATTTGACCACAGCAGCGTCTGTATTCCTGGGGAATTACTTCCTTGTTGTGGCCAGTCAGCAGGGAACAACATCCATTAGTTCTTAGTTAGAGAAGTGTCGTTGTAGCCACGCCTTGACCGGTTTCGTCCAATCGACTTCAACAGAAGACGCCTTCTGTTGAAGTCAATTGGACGAAACTGGTCAAGGCGTGGCTACAACGACACTATAAGTTAACCCCTGTTTAGTATGCCAAATTAATGAAGAAAACAATCTCTCTCCTTGCACGACTGATATCTTCTCTCCACGGTTAACAGTACAGTGTCCTGACAGGAATATGGAGGCTGCCGTTCTTGGACTTAGTAATTAGTAATTGATTTGATCCTCTCACTTTAGGACTTCCTCAGTCATCAAGGTAAAATATTCATGTAACCATTGAAGTCATAGTGGAATCAAAATGCCTTCTAGCTCAGTGATCCAGAAAGTTCTCAAACCTTTAGATCAGCCTAACAGCCGATACGATAAAAAATTTAAACACAGGTTCACACGAGAACAGGGTGCTGGAAAGGAGTGTTCCTTGCTCATTTCCAGCACCACATTCAAAACACACACTGCCTTTTTTTTTAATGGCAAATTTGTCTGGATCCCTAGGCAAGTTGAAAATCCAATAAGTAAAATATGTATTCCATATTGAAGCTAGTACAAGGATTTTCTTTTCATTAGTTGTTTGCTTTGGGTGGAAGAACTACCCTCCTCCTCCTTGGATTAGTAAGGCTGCTTTAGCATCTATCACAGAGGGTTGTGGATAGTCTTCCTCTTTCTGTAGTACGTACCTTTTCTCAGGTTGGCTCTATCAGTCCAGGCAGGAGGAGAGCAGAGGGATGACCCTCTTTGTGTCAGGCCTCTCTCTTCTGTCCCCTGACACCACAGGCCTAACTTTAAACACTTTATTCAAATCAACATGCAATGGCTTAACTTCCTAGATGAACTGTCCCACACACCCAATACATATACAGAGCCCTGAATATGTGTGTGTGGATCCGTATGGCACTAGTAGCTTCAGTCCTTTTGAAGAAAAGATAAGATTTGGTGTCTTCAGCTAGCCACTTTCATTGGTGCACTTAAACTCCTGGATAGCAGCGCCAAACTGTCATGCCTTGTCCAGGAATCGATACTGGGACCTAGTGTTCTTGGGATGGTTCCCTGCTGCCTGAACCACTGGGGAACTATTTTTTTTTCTGTTACCTGATGCTGCTTGCTTATGGATTCTGGCTCCACCCTGTGGCCAGCTGTGGGCAGTCACCTAACCTTGTGACCTATAAATAGTCACTTCCCCTTCCTGTCCTTTCCCTAGTATAGGTTCCATTTCCTGCTTGTTGGTGTATCGCATTGTACTTCTTGTTCCCGACTTTGCTTCTTGGATTCTCCCTTGGATTTTGCTGATTGTTGTTGCCGACCCTGCCTGTTCCCGATGCCGCCTTCTGGTTTACCCCCTAGGTCCGCTGACTTGGATCATTTTGGACTGCCCTTTCTTCTGCCTGGTTCCGGACTTCGGCCACTACTAACCGTGAGTTACTTGCTGGTTGTTCCTTGATATAGCTTGTTTGCACCTTCTATTGTGGTCGCTTATTTCTGGCTGCAGGAGCTCAACCATCCCTCCACCTTATACTGGGATAAGAAGACTACTGATTAGGAAACTGGAGTGAGGGTTGGAATTTCCTGGCAGACCTGACACAAACAACACAACTGGCCAGATTACCAAGTGAAACAGGCAGGATCTTTCTCTGCAAATTGAGAGGACAATGATGTCTGTATACAGTGTCCCAGAAATGTATAGCCTTATCCTTTATCCCTGTGACACTATAAGTGTCAGCAAGATGACTACCAGCAATTATCTCTGTATAGAGTGTTCATATAACTCCTTCTGTGGTTCAGTGTCTCTGTTTCCTGCAAATGGGCAAAAAGCCCCCTCACCCAGTCCTACGAACAAGGCCCAAAGGAACGTCCTGGAACAGGCAGGCTCTCCTGGCAACCCGACTGGTCACTTCACACTGGAACGCTTCATTGTCCGTGCAGGTGTGTCTGGATGTGCACCTGGGATCCCCCTCTCTCAGGCAGGATCTCAGGACTGGCGGTGGAGGCCTGAATCACGCAGGGAGATCACCTGAGAGACAGCATATCTCCCTCAGGTCTGATCTCTTCCCCAGCTGTGTGCTGACTGACTTCTCTTTAGGAAATCAAAATGGAGTCTCTCCTTTCCTGCCCACAGAGAATGCTGGTCTTCATAGTTCACTATACAAGGCTATAGGGCCGCTCTGTGCTGGATCTTCATATTCCAGAGTCCTTTGCAGCTGCTTCCTGCAGATTGTTAAAGTCCCTCTGATTGGCTCCTGTGACTCGTCCTTTAATTGGCTTTCTTCTTCCTGCCAATAGGGACACAGGGGAGGCTGCAAAGTGAACAGCTCTGTGTGAGTCAGCTCGCATTGCATTAGATTCAGCCAGTCAGTGAAACAGGAATAAAGAGGGGGGAAGAAATCCCTCATAGCTGCAGACACTTTGAACTTTTCCCTGTCAGCTTATCTTTGTTAAAGTAAGTCTTTGGCTGTAGCACTTGCGGGGAACCCGCTACACTACATATCATCTTTGTTTGGTAACATCAGCCTTCATGGATGTCCAAGCCTCTAGGAATTGCTTTGGTTTTATATTATGTAGAATGACTTTATAGCATGTTGTTTTCAAGTCATTTACTATCATTTGCTTATTGTGTCACTTGAAAAATCCATTGTCAGGCACTCCGGTGCTTAACACCTTTTTTTTAATTATTATTGGCACTATTTGTTTGGATACCTTGGAGTTATGTGCTTGTTGTGTTTTTTTCTTGTACCTTTCAAAATTATAATAAATATAATAAAAAAAAAAATGCACTGCCTTTGCGACCTGCTGTGAGTGCCATACATTACTAACGACACCCAAAATTCAGATCGCAAAAGCAGTGTGTTTGCCTGCACCAGATTGCATGATATTGCAGTACCATGCAATTTGGTGCGCTGCATGTAATGAGTGCATTATATTTTGCGCGACTCCACACTGAATTGCACCGCGACCCTGTGTGTTTCAGGTGTGAACTGGCCCTCAAAAGAGAATTGTTCAATAAGCGCTTCCATATTTCTATTAAAACAGATGATCATTTCACTACCGAGTCAAGCCTGCACAAAGACATACAGTAGCTGTAAAAAAAAAGAGGCACTAGAGTATACTTGCAGTACCTTTCTAGCAGAAGTGACAAGATCTCCCCACTTTTTATGTTGTTCTTGACAGAGAGGGAAAGGGATAGTATCTTCGTTTTTTACTGCTGTCTGTGGCCTTGTATCAACACTTTCTGTAAAGACAGGAAGTGATGGGATATTTCCCCAGCAGGGACACAAACTGAAATAAACACCTTTTTCAATGAAATGAGGAAGAGTTAGAATGTCTTTAGTTGTTGTTACTGTCAGAGACTTTCTGTCACAGTGATGACCAATCAGAGGATTTCTTGTCCTGCTGCCACAGGCTGTCAGAAGGTCAGGAACTGAGATTTTAATAGAAAAAAAGTGACAAAAGTTTAGTCTTCCCAAGATTATTCAAAATGAATATAGGAAGTTTTGGCTATGGCTGGGCTGTAATACAATAACAAAACATGGAAAAGTACAATTATAGGATATTAGTACTTTTCAAAGAGTCAGTCTATTATTTTTTCTACTGAATCCTTGCGCATTCAGACAGACATTTAATTGCTTTAGTAAAGGTGTAATAAGACATGAATCCAAAGAGGATGTTGCAACAGAGATGTGAGGCAGTCTTTAGAAATAGAATTAGAAAGGTTACAATGGTTAGAAATAAATAAAAGATAATCCCTGACAGAATTAGAAAATTTCCCTCCTGAGGAAAGCAAATGGTTAGCATAAGAATGAACAAGAGCTGTGACTTATCATTGCCTAAGTCATTACTGTCACAGTAAATCAGAACATCGGGAAGGAAAAATTCATTGGTAACTAAATGACATGGCTTAGCTTAATTTTCTAATATATACAGTATCTACTAGGATACTTTCCTACACTTAAGGCTGTAGCTGTCGGATAAAGACACGGATGATAAGAGAAGGTAAGCATAAGCAGCTGAGGGGTCTGGTATTAAAGAGAACCTGTTGTTGTTTTGGCCTGTATGGTACATTCTGACAAAAAGTGGTCTCCTAGCACTTAATACAGAAGATTTTATTTACAGGTGATGCCACCAAGCATGGTGCGACAGAGAATGACCAAGGTTTACCTTGTGTTTATAATGGGGAAGGAGAAGAGCAACAAATATCTGTTTTTCTGCTAGGGACATGTGATATGCATGTAAGAAAGATGTGAAGAAAGGCAAATATCTGGTATCTTTTCTAATCGTGTTTTTAGTATGAGACCTCTCCTGAAAAATATATTTTGTTAGGGTAACCCTTATTTATCAGTCCATTGACCGTTTCTTCTAGTCTATGGGATGTGCTATTTGGGTCAATCTCTACATAATGAACTCTCATACAATGACCACAGGGTATGGACCTTTACACGGATAGGAGGAGACTGTTAGAATACTGTAGAAGCTATATCTATGTATAATATTATATTGTATTTCACCCTGAGCCTGACAAGATGAGAAAGTCATACAGTCAACAGTATCAGTTGCATGGCAGGTAGCAGCTCACAGAATGCCAGACTTTAAAACCAGCACAAATCTTCTTGGCATGAACTGCAAAAAAATTATTTCCCCTACATGTACAACAATCCGCGATATAAAATTACGCAGTCTGGCTGATCACCTGTGTATCTAGATATTGTGATATTCAAAACACAGTTCTTACTTTCCCTCCTGGGATATTGCTCGGCTGTAACATCTTTCCAATTTCAGTTATCACAAAGACAGTTAAATCCTGTCTTTCCACCTTTTCATTTTTCATCTTATTATGTCTGATGTGTTTTGACATATTGACTAATGCTGCTATATTAAAGCCAGAACATCTTTTTCATTCTGTATTAGAGCTGCAAGATTAATCGTTATAAGATCGCGATTTCGATTCACCCCCCCCCTCGCGATCTCCAGGCTGGATTAGCTCGATTTTTGTATTTCCGCGCCGGAACCAGCATGGAACGCAAATGGCGCTGATCGGAACTGACGTCAGCAATAGGAACTGACATCAGTCAGCAGAGAGCGTGATGCGCCGCAGCGCCGCATCATCGTGGGCGGTACCACCACGTTTTTTCGGCCGCTCCAGCCCTCTGCTCATTAGCATTCCTGAAAAAACAGTAGGCGTGAGCGGCAAAGCAGAGGGCTGGAGAGGCGGGGCGGTATTAGGAGAATTTGCATTCGTGAGGAACAGTAGGAGGGAGCGGCAATGTACAGGGCTGGGGGGCGGAGTTCCGATAAGAGCCGAGAGCTAGGGGGAACAGAATCCGGCGGGGAACCATTCTTGGCACAACACCTGTTAATGAAACACCACAGTGAGTGCGCATTGCACACTGTGAGACTGTGTGTGCACCAGTATTGATCCGATGATTCCAACACACACGTGAGTACCGGCAACCACCAAACTCTGGGGTAGCTGACTGTGGAAATATTCATAATATGGGTAGCTGACTCAGACTGTGGTAATATTCATAATATTTTATGAGGGACAGTGGTTTCTGGTATTTTAAGTCCACTCCTCACATGCCCCCCTTGAATAGTCTGTCTGACTGTCATCTGCAAGGTCTGGGGCCCAGACCTTGCAGGTGACAGTCAGACAGGCTATTCAAGGGGGGCATGTGAGAAGTGGACTTAAAATACCAGAAACCACTGTCCCTTATAAAATATTATGAATATTACCACAGCACAGTCTGAGTCAGCTACCCAGACCTTGCAGACAGGCTATTAAAGGAGGACTTAAAATACCAACCACTGTCCCTTACGAGACTGCGCACAGATATTTTATATCTCTCATGTTCAGAGGTTGTAAATCTGTAAAATATATATTTTTTTGAGAATCGTGAGAGAATCGTGATCTTCATTCTATGCAAAAGAATCGTGATTCTCATTTTTCCCAGAATCGTGCAGCTCTATTCTGTATACTTTCGATTTTTGCAGCATATTGTCCTCCATTGGGCATTTAGTTAATGAAGCACCCAAGTAACTTTTGCAAATCTTCACATTTTGTTAGCAAAAGTTCAACCACCTTTGACAAATAAAAGAAAAAGTCAAGTGGAACTTCATATATTGTCCTATGTCATTATCTGTCCCTAGTGTATCTACTAAAATCTATTATGTGTTTACTTGTACTGACTAAAAAGAACATACATGTGTGAATAGAAATAAAAGGTAGTTTTAAGCCACCTTAAAAATGGTCACTTTTTCCTGTCTTTGTCTTGCAACATATTTATTGTAAATCCAATGCCGCGTACACACGATCGGTTTTTCTGATGAAAAAAGACCGATGGACTTTTTTCATCAGACAAACCGATCGTGTGTGGGCCCCATCGGTCTTTTTTCCATCGGTATAAAAAAATAGAAACTGTTTTAAATTTTACCGATGGAAAAAAAAACGATAGCAAATTCCGATCGTCTGTGGGGAACTCAATCAGATAAAAATCCACGCATGCTCAGACTAAATTACAAGACGGGAGCGCTCGTTCTGGTAAAACTAGCGTTCGTAATAGACATAGCACATTCGTCATGCTGCAAATTTTTGTATCTTTAAATGTAGCGCAAATTATCATTGCGAATATTCACACAGAGTTCGGACAAAATTATTTCTTTGAGATCTCATGAATCTTCGTATTTTATTTTAAACGCAGGATTCTATATATATATATATATATATATATATATATATATATATATATTTATTTTTTGAATCAAGATCTTCTAATATTTTTCTGGCCTTTTAATATTTTTTTTTTGTTTACAAACTTTTTTATTGTGTACAAAATAATGGTACAAACATTATGTCATGACAATTAAATTCCTAAAAAGCTACCAAAACACTGATGAATTTGTTTGGTGGATTGACAATAATCTAATCACCCTTAATAGATTTATTGAGAATACTTCATTAACTCCGTTCTCGATACTAAAAGCCTTTTAATATTTTATAGTGATGTCCATATTTTTTTATGGTCAAGTTATCACAACAACATTATTATCTTGTTTTTTTTTTCCCTCAAGGAGGTTGGTGTTGGTGTCCCTTGTTAATTACACATTGTATTTATGAAATGTACCTTCCTACTCACAAGAAAAACACATAGGTAACTATTTAAATTAAATCAAATATCCATTTATTCTGGAAAGAAATTAAAGATGAAGGGCAACAATTGAGAAATTAGTGGAATATATGCTGACTTTGGACCCCAAAGGCAGACATGAAGGCAAATAAAATCAATAACATGAGGAGTCCCTCGAATTGGGATCACAATCTGGTGCCCAAATCGCAGAAATCAGGAGCAGCAGCAGATGTCATACATGTCCCCAAGCTGTGGTACTCCAAAAAACTGCGTCTTATGGCAGAGCAGCTTGAAGCCAGGGAATCACTTTCTGGTCTTGCTTGTAGCCTTCCCTCCACGCTTCCCTGCAGTGTTCCCTCCACGCTTCCCTGCAGCGTTCCTTCCATGGCTCCCTCCACATCCCCTTGCAGGCTGTGGCTCTGGTGGTGGCAATGTGGCAGGAGGAGGAGGAGGAGAAGGAGGAGAAGGATGGGCCAGATCGCAAAGGTGTGTGGCCTCTGTCAGCTGGCCCCTCCCCGCCCTGTGAAGGGCCACAGATATCAGCTCCTCACAGAGGGCACGTTGGCCCTCCTCCACTTTAAGGAGTCTATCGCCCACATAGCACCCATAGGACTCGACTGGGTTGAGGGGGGCCCTCATGATCTCAGCTGCTTCCCTTATTATTTTCAGGGATTCCTCCTCCACCTGTGTCATCCTCCTGGGCCTTTTCCATCTCACCTGGAGGGGAAGCACCTGTGACTGGGTGCTGCCACTTGGCCCGGCCTCCTCCTGGGTGCCACTCACCCCTGCCTCCTCCTGGGTGCCACTCACCCCTGCCTCCTCCTGGGTGCCACACTCCAGAGCCTCGTCCTCCTGGCTGACCTCATCCTGTGTATAAAAAAGGGACATGGTTTGAGTTTTTGGTTCATCAATCACACACAATTTCCAGCTCATGACTGTTGCAAATTAAATGTTAATAAATAGAAAAGACTATCATTCTGACCCCAGCATTTTTCATTCTTGTCCCAAACAATTCTGCCCACTATATATATATATATATATATATATATATATATATATAATTTTATTTTTTTTGAATAATAACATCTAGTCCCCAACAATTATTCTATGCCAATTTTTTTTTTAGAAAAATACTACACCTGACTATGGATGTGAAGATCCGGCTCTTCGAGGTCAGCCAGCTCCTCGGCACCCTCTGCAGGGGTGGAGGGAACGCTGGAGGGAACGCTGGAGGGAACGCTGGAGGGAAGGGTGGAGGGAAAGCTGGAGGGAAGGATGGAGGGAAGGCGGGAGGGAAGGCTAGAAAGTGATTCCTTGGCTTCTATCTGGTCATCCAGAAATCGCAGGTGTTTGTAATACCACAGCTTGGGGACATGTACTTGGTCTGCTGCTGCTCCTGATCTCCGGGATTCACGGACATCTTTGTATTGCTTTTTGTAGCTGTTCCTCATATTATTGATTTTATTGTTAATCATGTTATAGTCTGCCTCTGGGATCCAGGTCTTCATATATTCCACAAATTTCTCAATTGTTGCCCTCCTAACATCACGATTGTGGTATAATGGGTTTTTAAGCTCCCATAAATTTGTGAGCTCTCTATATTTATCTATGAAAGCTCTAAAGATTACTGGATCCTTGAAACTGCATTTTTGCTGCAAGATAAAACACAAGACAAAAACACTAGGTCAGCCTAAACTGTCCTAATATTATCCCAATCTAGCACTTTAAAATCATGAATCAGTATAGGCCACTGATGCCCCAACTTTAATTTTTACCTTCGTCAGTGACGTTCTGAACTTCCGGTCCTCCTTACTCCACGCACACAACGACGTTATTATTATATTCCCTGTGCATGCGTGAAACTCCGCCCACATCAGCCGCCCCCGACGTTCCCGCCCCTGACGTTCTTCCTTGGATATTCCCCGCCCCTTCTCGTTCGACGCCCAGTGGGAGACGACATGGCGGTGACACAGCAGGTACGGGTTGTTTTAACTTCCGACAAGGAAAGCCCGTAGCCGGAAATATCCCGATCCAGGACAAGATACAAGGCCAGTAATATGTCCTTTGCTGATATGGCAGAGATGGTGGACATCTTGTGAAGGAGAGATTACGATGGGAAGCATGGGCCATACAAGGCCCTAATCTCAGGAAGGCCAAAATAATGGGCAATGTGGCGAGGAGTCTGTACCATAAATTTGGGGTCCGGAGATCCAAGGAGCAGCTCCGTAAAAGGTGGTCTGACCTGAAGCTGAGGGAGCCGGAGCAGTACAGGAAGATCAAAAGAATGCTACTAAAAAGTAAGTATTTCTCCTGTGTTATTAATAATTTGATTATTATACTTGCATGTTTTGCTCCATGTGCTTTGATTGACTGGTTGGATATTTGAAAATGGCCACTTTCAGGGTAGTGGCCAAAGTATAATTGTTTGTAGTAAACATCAATCCTCCTACAAAGTAGATATTTTGCACAGATACAGGTAAACCACATTTGGTCATGCCTATTTATATTAAAACTACGTTTATAAACATTGTTGTCTAGATGATGTGTTTTGAACTAGAATGTGAAATGCAAACTTGATTCATTATAAAGGAGAGGACACTCAGCAGCTGTTTCCACAGCTGTACTCTGGAGCACTTGTGTGGGAACCCAGAACAACCTTTTTAGGGTGTACTACACAGGTGCTACAGTGGATACTTTGGGGGTGTCTCCAAGTGTGTAACTTGGTCAAAAAAGGTCAGGATTCCAGTTTAGAAATACATTTTAAAACATGTCTTCAGCTTGCAACTCTGCCAAAAAAGACAATTGTACCCCACTTCCAAGCAATGTTTCATATTCCTATTTCTGACCTCAAATATCTGTGTGCTAAGTATACCTTTTGTTTCATTCTCATAGGGGAGCGGAGACTTGGAGCACACCACTCTGAAGAGGCCAGGAACCCCACACCTCGGAAAGAACAGAGGGAACCCCAACCTCAGAAAGAAGGGGACCAGAGAGAACCCAAACCTTAGGATGTGGGGGAAGGAGAGGTGGAGGAAAGAGAGGTGGAGGAAGAAGAGGTGAAGAAAGGAAATGTGGAGGAAGTGTGCGAGATTGTCACCACAACAGGTCAGTGCCATACACCACAGATTCAGAAAATAGATGCATGCATGCATGCATATTTTTCAGACATGCGTTTTTTGGTTTTTTTAGGTGATGTGCTGCTTGTGGAAGATCAATCTCCTCCTTTCTCCAGTGGGAGCGCACAAATCATAATCCAGGATCTCATGGTCATGAGTCGAGAAATCAACGTTATAATGCACAAACTATCATTTTGACCAACAAATTAAAAACATGATTGATGTTTTGGGAGAGTATAAAGATGTTTTTCTTGCCACCATTTCAAGTTATTTTAGCCTAAAAGTTTCTACATTTTTGTGTGATTTTACAAGCCAAATTTGGTAGATGCACACAGTGTGTCAACATGTGCTATCTCCCATCAGGGCAAATCAATGTACGTGTTTAGAGGGTGCAACCCCTTCCTCGAAACTCAAGTAGGTGAGAGGAAGGGTTTGCACCCCCAAAACACGTCCATTGATCCCCCATGATGGGAGATAGCACATGTTGACATTTGGCATGGGATCAGGAGGAAAATCCCCATTCTGACGCACAATTTGTGTGCATCTTCCAAATTTGCCTTGTTCAGGGGTGACATCACCCGATCTCATGAAGGCAACAGGAACACATTTTTGAAATACTATATGTAGCGGCTATTTGAATTTAGGGGAGGCATCTGGGTGGTAGTGTAACCCAGATGCACTGATTGTTAGGGAATTTGGGACCATTTGTTGTTCATGGAGGACTCTGTGGTGTGAGGTTCTCTTCGGCCTGTGGGTGGCGCTGTCGCACTGGGCCGGGGTTGAGCCCTCACTGCAGTACCGTACCCTTTTTGTCCTCTTCCGGTGGCTGTACCGCAGGGCAGGGAACCTGCGGTGACGCTGAGGGAGAGAAGATAAAAGGGGGCGGACGCCCGTAACACAGAGTTGTTCAGAGTCGGAGGGCAGAGTCGCGCCCAGGCACCTTCAGCCTGGGTGCCGGAGTTCCGGGCCCAGGTGCCCTTGACCTGGCCGGAGCGGGAGATGGAGTCCATCCCAGGCACCTTTAGCCTGGGGTGAGGTACTATTGAGGAGGCCTGGGGGACGGTGCCTTCGACTGGGTCCCGCAAGGGTGGAGGAATCCGAGGGGGCCCTAAAGCCTTGGATGCCCGAGTCTGAGATGAGGAGGCCAGGGAGCGTAACCCCTCCGAACAGTCCGGTGCAGCATTGCTGGTGACGGCGGGGCCTCTGGTAACTCTCTTGGACGGATGTCTTCCCTCTGACAGGGGCTGCGCTTAGCGAAGGTAATTCACTCTCTGTTCTACACAGTCGGTGGCAGCGACTGTACGCCATAACCGTTGGTGACACCACAATGGTTGGTTCTATCTAAGGATTGTGCCTCGACCTACTCCCCACCTATACTGAACTGTTCTTTGGTCACAACCTGTCTGTGCTAAATTACCATTTATTGTTGTTGGAGAATAAATACGAGTTGGACCTTTTCAGTGGTGTGGAACTCCAGTTACTGGGAGCAGAGGAGGTCAATTACAGAAAAAAACTTGGCTCTGGGTTATGCACAAGACCCAATGGTAAAATAGGTTCTGGCCTTCACCCCTATCTAAAAGAGGACATGGCAGAGGAGCGTGATGACGTGACACTCACGCTCTGAGGGAGGGACCTGACAGTGTTGCCGGGGAGGGTGCGAGGTGAGCTCCGGGACGAGCCGCAGCTGTAGTGCAGCGTGAGAGGCTGCAATGCCATGGATGATGCCTCGTGTCGCTTATCTCCCCTGTCTCCCTGCTTTTCTGCCTGACTGAAAGCCAAGTGGTTACTCAGTTAACCAGTTAACGGACATCACAGACATTTTGGCGCAGCATGTGAAGCAGGGGAATGCTGGAAGATTGGATCTCGTGTCCCCATCCCCCCCATAAATCCCACATATCCTCCCGCATATCCTCTGAGAACCTTGTCCGGATGGCCGAAAACCGAAATCCTTCACAACCACGGCTAGATGAGAGGGCATCAAAGGGTGGCGTAACTCTGAGCCAAAGAAAATAAGGTAATCCTGATGTGAATTGAACTATGATATGCTGACAGCTGAAGGAGATAACGGCTTGTTGTGCCGACCTTGGTAGCACAAAGCTAGCTTCCTGATCTCCCCCAACTATATGCAGCGTGAAACTTTTTATATGTTTTGTTTTTTTTTGCCTTTTTTCCTTATCTGTGCCCTCTCCCTGAATGGTATGGCCACCTGCCGACTTGCAGGCTGCTAGGCTGTCAGGCTGCACAAGCGGCTTTAATTTAGCTTTAACTCGGAGCAGTTCCATGGATGAGCCGCAGATCTACCCCCCAAATTGTATATCTGCCTAGGAGTATACCAGTCCCTCCGGGACATGTAAGCAGTCACAGGTGTCTGACAGGTGTCTAATCTGAGCATCAGAAAATAATCAGAAATAAGGGGGGAAGAGGAGCGGAGAAGAGGAGCGGGGGGTAGCTGAGGAGGAGGAGTATCTGCAAGCAAGTCGTCAGCAAACTATAACGTGCATGTATTTGTAAATGGGCAATCTCGCACTAATAATCAATAGTCAAAAATAAAGCTGCTATCTCCAAATTTCAAAAATAAATAAATCTTGAAACAGAACAATTGGTATAGTTATACATACACACCGTGCATGTATAGTGGGGGCGCTGACCACAGTGCTATATTAGAAACCTGTGAAACAATAATTAAGATACCTGCATATATACCACACTATGAAAGTGTGGTATATATACCACACTATGAAAGTGTGGAAAAATAACAAATTACAAAGTGTAACACCAACCCAAGTGTGTAATCAAAAACCATAGGAACTGTGACTCATCAAACAGAGCTTTGTGAAATTGAAATGCATTTAAATGAATTGACACCCCTGCTGGTCGGTGTCAAATTTGAAAAACACAAAATACAACATAAGTGTCCTTGATAATAGTCCAAATGAATAGTGAACAGTGATATTCCAACAGTTCATAACATTCAGTAATAGGATTAAGCTTGAATGTACTTGATCCAAAAATCAGAAATATATCTTGATGTGATAGCCTCCACCAACTTAGTATGTGACACCCAATAGTGCTCAAAGAAGATTGGCCGCTTACCAGATCATATTGACTCGTTTAATTAAAAAGGAGTCAAAAGCGCTTGTTGCAAGTAGCACTTGCTAATATGAGTAGAGATTTCATACATGGAACTGAGATTCCCTGCCTCCTGGAGGCTCGATCATGCATATGCGGGACACAAAAGAGAGAAAACAACAATAGTGTAATCTTGTTTAATAAAAAATTGTAAAAAAATGGACAGACAAATGCCCCCTTACTTGAATAGTGCCACAGACCCGGCACTAAGGCTGGATAGCTTAGACAAGCAGGGCGCAATGAATCTGAACGGAAGAACGATCCGGCGTGCGTTGCACCTTCTGCCAGGAGAGAACCAGCGGGACCGGAAGTAACGTCAGAAACGTAGCCTAGCGTCGCCTCGACAGCTGTTTCGTATTGCACGTCATCAGGAAGCGTGCAAAGCTAACGTGTGTCTGACTATTTATGTAGGTATCAGCCAATCAGAGGGAGGAAGAGGACGTACTAAGCCATTGATAGCCTCAGTTCCGGTTCTTCCCACTTGCACACATACAATATGCATTTAAATAACAATTTAAAAACAAATTAAATTAAATTAAAAAACAATATGCATCAAATACTTCGCTATTGAAGCTCATTGAATTACAAAACTTTCCAAATAATTGGTCATTTTAACCTTATCACGACTTCATATGGATGTCCCTCCCCATGACCTGCCACATGATTTTCACAGTTAACACTTTCTATATTGCCGTAATATGCAAATCACGTCTGTAGGTGTTGCACTATTTAATTACAACTAATTTGAAAAGGTTCGTTGTCACAACATATTATGACACCTAGTAATCAACCTTGTTCAAGAGAAATATACAAAAAAATATTTAAAAAACTTTTTTTAATTATTAGTCTCTAAATAGAATTATATTTTATTTTTATTTCTAAATTTGCACCTGCTACATCCAATCACATATCCATGTGAAGTGGATGATTGGTCAATCGTTAGTTAAAAAAAATTTTAAATCTAAATCTATATTGAGGCCCAAAGGTTGCATCGTGGACAATCGGTACAACCAATGGGTCTCGTTCTGAGAAATTGAATTTTTAAGATCTGTTCCTCTCCAATTTTTTGTGTAACTCTATCAATGCCATAGAATACCAATAGCCGGGGATCCCTATCATGGCATTGTAGAAAATGACGTGAAACACTATGGTTGGGAAAACCCTTGGCTATATTTGCCACATGTTCATTTATTCTGACCCTGAACTCTCTAGTAGTGCGCCCCACATATTGGAGCGAACAGGGACATTCCAAAACGTAAGTTACGTATTTGGAATAGCAAGTGATCAAGGGTTTAATTTTAAATTCTTCTTGAGTTACCAAAGATTTAAATTTGGTTATTTTTTTATTGCGTCGTGTGGTGGTACGGCAGATTTACATCTTGTGCAATAGTGAAAGCCAGATCCATCCAGAAAAGTGGGGGGTTTCTCCGGGGGATCTCGTACATTAGGTGCAATGATGTTTCTCAAACCAGGTGCCTTTCTATAGATAAATTTAGGCTTTGGGGATAACACTGATGCAAGGTCCCTTTCTTTAAGGAGAATGGGCCAGAATTTTTTAAACACCTTTTCTATACTTTTGTATTGCCTGTGAAAGCCCGATATAAAAGGCAATTCTCCCATATAAGGAGTTCTTTTCTTGGACTCTAGGAGAGATTGCCTATCCATAACAGATACTTGGTTCCTGGCTCTATCTAGGTCGTCATGACTATAGCCCTTCTCACAGAACCTCTCAGTGAGAATTGCAGCTTGAGTGTTAAAATCTACATCAGTGTCACAGTTACGGCGAATCCGCATATATTGTCCCTTGGGAATGGCTCTCAACCATTGGGGGTGATGGCAACTATTAGTTGGCATGACAGCATTCCTATCCGTCGCCTTAAAGAACGTCCTCGTGCCAATTCTGCCATCTTTTTTGATGAGAGTGAGATCCAGATAATTGATGGTTTCCAAACTGAACTCTGCTGTGAAACTGAGTCCATACTCATTATGGTTTAAACCCTCTAGAAAAGACTGTAAGGTGGTTTGGGATCCCTCCCATAGCAGTATTACATCGTCAATGTACCTTTTTATAGAACCATAGGGATTGTTGTTTGTCCCTAAAAATAGTTTCCTCCTCCCACTTATTCAGGACCAAATTAGCCACACTGGGGGCATAACGAGCCCCCATTGCAACACCCTTAATTTGGTTATAGAAGGTGCCTTGGGCCCAAAAATA
This sequence comes from Rana muscosa, assembly GCA_029206835.1. Taxonomy (NCBI): domain Eukaryota; kingdom Metazoa; phylum Chordata; class Amphibia; order Anura; family Ranidae; genus Rana; species Rana muscosa. The sequence continues at coordinate 20,261,083 of JARGYO010005626.1, forward strand.
ATTGTTTCCCATTGCTATCTCCAATCCATCAACCAAGTACTGTACCTGAGCTTTCTTAAGCTGTGAATCTGCAGTCAGAGCTAACTGGACTGCTATTAATGCATCCTCCTGCTTAATATTGGTATAGAGTGACTCTATATCCACCGTTACCATAATGGTGGTGTCTACAACTTTTATACCAGTTAGAGATTTGATAAGCTCCCACTGTCTTTGAGATATGACCTTCCTCGTGCCACCAAGGGTTGTAAATAAATGTCCAAATATTCTCCTACTCTCGAGTAGAGAGAACCTATCCCGCTAACAATCGGGCGACCTGGAGGTTGTTCCTTATTTTTATGAATCTTAGGCACTATATATAGTACTGGAGTCCTTGGTACTCGTGGTGATAAATATAAGGCCTCTTTGGTATCCAAAATATTTAGATTGACACCCCTGTTGTTTGAAACCCTTTTCCATATCCAGATTTGGGCTTGGTGTTTGCTGGAATATTTCCTCAATATTGGTCTGACGACCCTTCATGAAGTTAAATACATCCATAGCTGCGTAGATTGAAAAGATTTTTGATATAATGTATACAAAAAAAAAAACTTAGATGATAGGGTAAATGGGCAATCTCGCGCTAATAATCAATAGTCAAAAATAAAGCTGCTATCCCCAAATTTCAAAAATAAATAAATCTTGAAACAGAACAATTGGTATAGTTATACATACACACCGTGCATGTATAGTGGGGGCGCTGACCACAGTGCTATATTAGAAACCTGTGAAACAATAATTAAGATACCTGCATATATTGAGCTTAATAATTGGATTGACAGGGGTGTCAATCTAAATATTTTGGATACCAAAGAGGCCTTATATTTATCACCACGAGTACCAAGGACTCCAGTACTATATATAGTGCCTAAGATTCATAAAAATAAGGAACAACCTCCAGGTCGCCCGATTGTTAGCGGGATAGGTTCTCTCTACTCGAGAGTAGGAGAATATTTGGACATTTATTTACAACCCTTGGTGGCACGAGGAAGGTCATATCTCAAAGACAGTCGGGAGCTTATCAAATCTCTAACTGGTATAAAAGTTGTAGACACCACCATTATGGTAACGGTGGATATAGAGTCACTCTATACCAATATTAAGCAGGAGGATGCATTAATAGCAGTCCAGTTAGCTATAAAAGTTGTAGACACCACCATTATGGTAACGGTGGATATAGAGTCACTCTATACCAATATTAAGCAGGAGGATGCATTAATAGCAGTCCAGTTAGCTCTGACTGCAGATTCACAGCTTAAGAAAGCTCAGGTACAGTACTTGGTTGATGGATTGGAGATAGCAATGGGAAACAATTATTTTTGGGCCCAAGGCACCTTCTATAACCAAATTAAGGGTGTTGCAATGGGGGCTCGTTATGCCCCCAGTGTGGCTAATTTGGTCCTGAATAAGTGGGAGGAGGAAACTATTTTTAGGGACAAACAACAATCCCTATTGTTCTATAAAAGGTACATCGACGATGTAATACTGCTATGGGAGGGATCCCAAATCACCTTACAGTCTTTTCTAGAGGGTTTAAACCATAATGAGTATGGACTCAGTTTCACAGCAGAGTTCAGTTTGGAAACCATCAATTATCTGGATTTCACTCTCATCAAAAAAGATGGCAGAATTGGCACGAGGACGTTCTTTAAGGCGACGGATAGGAACGCTGTCGTGCCAACTAATAGTTGCCATCACCCCCAATATTTAGGAGCCATTCCCAAGGGACAATATATGCGGATTCACCGTAACTGTGACACTGATGTAGATTTTAACACTCAAGCTGCAATTCTCACTGAGAGGTTCTGTGAGAAGGGCTATAGTCATGATGACCTAGATAGAGCCAGGAACCAAGTATCTGTTATGGATAGGCAATCTCTCCTAGAGTCCAAGAAAATAACTCCTTATATGGGAGAATTGCCTTTTATATCGGGCTTTCACAGACAATACAAAAGTATAGAAAAGATGTTTAAAAAATTCTGGCCCATTCTCCTTAAAGATAGGGACCTTGCATCAGTGTTATCCCCAAAGCCTAAATTTATCTATAGAAAGGCACCTGGTTTGAGAAACATCATTGCGCCCAATGTACCAGATCCCCTGGAGAAACCCCCCACTTTTCTGGATGGATCTGGCTTTCACTATTGCACATGATGTAAATCCTGCCGTACCACCACACGACGCAATAAAAAAATAACCAAATTTAAATCTTTGGTAACTCAAGAAGAATTTAAAATTAAACCCTTGATCACTTGCTATTCCAAATACGTAACTTACGTTTTGGAATGTCCCTGTTCGCTCCAATATGTGGGGCGCACTACTAGAGAGCTCAGGGTCAGAATAAATGAACATGTGGCAAATATAGCCAAGGGTTTTCCCAACCATAGTGTTTCACGTCATTTTCTACAATGCCATGATAGGGATCCCCGGCTATTGGTATTCTATGGCATTGATAGAGTTACACAAAATTGGAGAGGAACAGATCTTAAAAAATCCATTTCTCAGAACGAGACCCATTGGTTGTACCGATTGTCCACGATGCAACCTTTGGCCCTCAATAGAGATTTAGATTTAAATTGTTTTTTAACTAACGATTGACCAATCATCCACTTCACATGGATATGTGATTGGATGTAGCAGGTGCAAATTTAGAAATAAAAATAAAATATAATTCTATTTAGAGACTAATAATTTAAAAAAGTTTTTTAAATATTTTTTTGTATATTTCTCTTGAACAAGGTTGATTACTAGGTGTCATAATATGTTGTGACAACGAACCTTTTAAAATTAGTTGTATTAAATAGTGCAACACCTACAGACGTGATTTGCATATTACGGCAATATAGAAAGTGTTAACTGTGAAAATCATGTGGCAGGTCATGGGGAGGGACATCCATATGAAGTCGTGATAAGGTTAAAATGACCAATTATTTGGAAAGTTTTGTAATTCAATGCGCTTCAATAGCGAAGTATTTGATGCATATTGTTTTTTAATTTAATTTAATTTGTTTTTAAATTGTTATTTAAATGCATATTGTATGTGTGCAAGTGGGAAGAACCGGAACTGAGGCTATCAATGGCTTAGTACGTCCTCTTCCTCCCTCTGATTGGCTGATACCTACATAAATACTCAGACACACGTTAGCTTTGCACGCTTCCTGATGACGTGCAATACGAAACAGCTGTCGAGGCGACGCTAGGCTACGTTTCTGACGTTACTTCCGGTCCCGCTGGTTCTCTCCTGGCAGAAGGTGCAACGCACGCCGGATCGTTCTTCCATTCAGATTCATTGCGCCCCGCTTGTCTAAGCTATCCAGCCTTAGTGCCGGGTCTGTGGCACTATTCAAGTAAGGGGGCATTTGTCTGTCCATTTTTTTACTATTTTTTATTAAACGAGATTACACTATTGTTGTTTTCTCTCTTTTGTGTCCCGCATATGCATGATCGAGCCTCCAGGAGGCAGGGAATCCCAGTTCCATGTATGAAATCTCTACTCATATTAGCAAGTGCTACTTGCAACAAGCGCTTTTGACTCCTTTTTAATTAAACGAGTCAATATGATCTGGTAAGCGGCCAATCTTCTTTGAGCACTATTGGGTGTCACATACTAAGTTGGTGGAGGCTATCACATCAAGATATATTTCTGATTTTTGAAGTACATTCAAGCTTAATCCTATTACTGAATGTTATGAACTGTTGGAATATCACTGTTCACTATTCATTTGGACTATTATCAAGGACACTTATGTTGTATTTTGTGTTTTTCAAATTTGACACCGACCAGCAGGGGTGTCAATTCATTTAAGTGCATTTCAATTTCACAAAGCTCTGTTTGATGAGTCACAGTTCCTATGGTTTTTGATTACACACTTGGGTTGGTGTTACACTTTGTAATTTGTTATTTTTCCACACTTTCATAGTGTTATATATATGTAGGTATCTTAATTATTGTTTCACAGGTTTCTAATATAGCACTGTGGTCAGCGCCCCCACTATACATGCACGGTGTGTATGTATAACTATACCAAATATCCAGATATATGTCTACACTGCTACCTATTCAAATTATTTGCAAGATCACCTGGCCTGACCTGGCTACCACAGCTGGGATTGACCGAACTTTAGAGACAGTCCAAACATCTATGAGTCAAAATATAGCTGGGATTTCAAGTTATCAACATACTTTCACTGAAGCAGAGGTTATATCCATTGGCCAGATAACTTGTAGCTATAGTCTGCAAGCAGATCTGGCACCCCTGAAAGGAAAACCCTACAAACTTAAAAAATAGAGTGCATGTGTCGGATTATAGCCCAGGTTTATCTATATATATCCAGCCGCCCAGCTATCGGACTTATATGAAATAAATACTCCGCACTTCTACCTTAGCCTGAAAACTGAGGTTAAATAGCCCATAAACTTGGGGGAATTTGGCAAAGCAAAGCCCTGCTTCGTCGTTCCGGTCCATTTTTGTCTCATTTGTTGTGGTGTTTTTCTCCCTTTTTTTTGGTGGGTGGCTCTTTTGGAAAGTGACTTGTATATCAGGTTGATACCCAAAAGGTGCGATTGAAGACTAAGACACCGTAGCAATACTACATGCGTTAGCAGACCTTGAGGCTACTTGAGTGTTTATTTGTCTATTTAATTGTTGGCCTATTACTACGCCCAAAGGGAGAAAAGAGAGAGAAGGGGAAATTGGTGCATTCACTAGCCTAAATAAATAAAACTGGGGAAACGAATAAGAGCCGTAAATAAAAACACGATGAGCAAGTCTACGAGTAAAACCACGAAGGGCACGGCCCCCAAAACCCCCAGGAACAGTGCAGCAAACAGTAATATCAAACAATATATGACACAGGAGGTAAACCAAAAAAGTCCTGGAGTGGTAGTACAACAGCAAGATAGAAGGGACAAGACAACAGAGAAAAAGACAAAGAGTACGGAAAAAAAAGGAGGAGGGGCATCGGACCGAACCAAAAATGATCAAACATTAGAGAGTGAACTAGAAGAAAATAGAGCAGAACAACAATGGGTGGATGCACAAATCCCTACAAAAGGAGAAATGAATGAGATGTTAATGAGACTGGAAAACGCAATAAAGGCGGAAATTACTACGCTAAGAACTGACCTCAATCACCTTCTGGCAAGAGTAGAAGTAGCGGAAGAAAGAGTAGAAAAACAGGACCAGGAACTAAGTAATTTAAAGGAGCAAGCTAAAATAATACAACAAAACCAGAGAAATATACTATACCGGTTAGAAGATCAAGAAAACCGAAATAGAAGGCAAAACCTAAGAATTCGCTCTCTCCCAGAGGAAAAAGGAGAAGACCTGAGGAAGACCATAAACATAATATTCAATCCCCTCCTAGGTATGGAAGCAGAAGATTCCCTTAAAATCGAGCGAGTACATCGCGTGGGCAAACCTAGAAACGGGGAGGCCGACTGGCCAAGAGACATTATTGTGAGGTTCAGGCATTATGAATAGGGATGAGCTTCGTGTTCGAGTCGAACATACGTTCGACTCGAACATCGGCTGTTCGATCGTTCGACGAAGATCGAACGATTTGGGCCGTTCGCGCCAAATTCGAGTGACGCGAACGGCCCACAATGCACTACGCCATCGCAGTGTCATCCAGGCGCTGTGATTGGCCAAGCATGCACTGTGACCCCGCATGCTTGGCCAATCACAGCGCCGGCAGCGAGGAGAGCAATGATTGGCCACAGGCAGGATGCCTGTGGCCAATTATTGCTGAGGGTGTTTAGTACACGCCCCACACTATAAAAGGCCGCCAGCACGGCGGCCTAGTGTAGTGTGTTCCGGAGCAGGGATAGAGCAGCATAGGCAGGGACAGTGACTGTTATTTCTTTCTTGCTTAACCTGGATTCCTTTAGTTTAGGGAAAGAGAAGGATAGGTAGGGAGAGTGTCAGTGTGTTTTGTGCTTGTGCTATAGTGTGCTTAAAAAAAACATTTATTCTAGGGACAGAAAACTGTAGGTAGGGACAGTGTCAGTTTCTTTCACTCTGCAAGTCCTTGTTTCCAGGGACCTGGAAGGACAGTGAGTGAATTGTCCTTGTGCTATATTGTGCTTAAAAAAACATTTATTCTAGGGACAGAAAACTGTAGGTAGGGAGAGTGTCAGTTTCTTTCACTCTGCAAGTCCTTGTTTCCAGGGACCTGTAAGGACAGTGAGTGAATTGTCCTTGTGCTATATTGTGCTTAAAAAAAACATTTTTTCTAGGGACAGAAAACTGTAGGTAGGGAGAGTGTTTTTTTTCTTTCACTCTGCAAGTCCTTGTTTCCAGGGACCTCTAAGGACAGTGAGTGAATTGTCCTTGTGCTATATTGTGCTTAAAAAAAACATTTATTCTAGGGACAGAAAACTGTAGGTAGGGAGAGTGTCAGTTTATTTCACTCTGCAAGTCCTTGTTTCCAGGGACCTGTAAGGACAGTGAGTGAATTGTCCTTGTGCTATATTGTGATTAAAAAAAACATTTTTTCTAGGGACAGAAAACTGTAGGTAGGGAGAGTGTTTTTTTTCTTTCACTCTGCAAGTCCTTGTTTCCAGGGACCTGTAAGGACAGTGAGTGAATTGTCCTTGTGCTATATTGTGCTTAAAAAAAACATTTATTCTAGGGACAGAAAACTGTAGGTAGGGAGAGTGTCAGTTTATTTCACTCTGCAAGTCCTTGTTTCCAGGGACCTGTAAGGACAGTGAGTGAATTGTCCTTGTGCTATATTGTGATTAAAAAAAACATTTTTTCTAGGGACAGAAAACTGTAGGTAGGGAGAGTGTTTTTTTTCTTTCACTCTGCAAGTCCTTGTTTCCAGGGACCTGGAAGGACAGTGAGTGAATTCTCCTTGTGCTATATTGTGCTTAAAAAAAACATTTATTCTAGGGACAGAAAACTGTAGGTAGGGAGAGTGTCAGTTTATTTCACTCTGCAAGTCCTTGTTTCCAGGGACCTGGAAGGACAGTGAGTGAATTGTCCTTGTGCTATATTGTGATTAAAAAAAACATTTTTTCTAGGGACAGAAAACTGTAGGTAGGGAGAGTGTTTTTTTTCTTTCACTCTGCAAGTCCTTGTTTCCAGGGACCTGTAAGGACAGTGAGTGAATTGTCCTTGTGCTATATTGTGATTAAAAAAAACATTTTTTCTAGGGACAGAAAACTGTAGGTAGGGAGAGTGTTTTTTTTCTTTCACTCTGCAAGTCCTTGTTTCCAGGGACCTGTAAGGACAGTGAGTGAATTGTCCTTGTGCTATATTGTGCTTAAAAAAAACATTTATTCTAGGGACAGAAAACTGTAGGTAGGGAGAGTGTTTTTTTTCTTTCACTCTGCAAGTCCTTGTTTCCAGGGACCTGTAAGGACAGTGAGTGAATTGTCCTTGTGCTATATTGTGATTAAAAAAAACATTTTTTCTAGGGACAGAAAACTGTAGGTAGGGAGAGTGTTTTTTTTCTTTCACTCTGCAAGTCCTTGTTTCCAGGGACCTGTAAGGACAGTGAGTGAATTGTCCTTGTGCTATATTGTGCTTAAAAAAAACATTTATTCTAGGGACAGAAAACTGTAGGTAGGGAGAGTGTCAGTTTATTTCACTCTGCAAGTCCTTGTTTCCAGGGACCTGTAAGGACAGTGAGTGAATTGTCCTTGTGCTATATTGTGATTAAAAAAAAACATTTTTTCTAGGGACAGAAAACTGTAGGTAGGGAGAGTGTTTTTTTTCTTTCACTCTGCAAGTCCTTGTTTCCAGGGACCTGTAAGGACAGTGAGTGAATTGTCCTTGTGCTATATTGTGCTTAAAAAAAACATTTATTCTAGGGACAGAAAACTCTAGGTAGGGAGAGTGTTTTTTTTCTTTCACTCTGCAAGTCCTTGTTTCCAGGGACCTGTAAGGACAGTGAGTGAATTGTCCTTGTGCTATATTGTGCTTAAAAAAAATATTTTTTCTAGGGACAGAAAACTGTAGGTAGGGAGAGTGTCAGTTTCTTTCACTGTGAAAGTCCTTGTTTCAAGGGACAGAGAAGGACACCTGAAGGTAGCCCTTATTGCTTTTTTCCCATCTCCCTGCAGGCCATCTATTAGAATGTCTGGAAGGCAAACAAGGAGAGGCAGACAGTCAGGAGGCAATAAAAGAGGGCAAGCAGGCTCTGTGTCTGGGGGCAACAGTGCTGGTCGTGGACGCGGTGCATTGTCATCAGCACATGGCCATGGGACACGCTTGTCCTTCTTTTCGGCAGCTGGACATGTTGAGCCACATCATGCCGAAGACTTGGTAGAGTGGATGACCAAGCCCTCCTCCTCCTCCTCATCCTCTCTCACCCAGGCTCAGGGTACTGGAAAAGCAGCTGCCAAAGCGTCGTCTTCCCTGGTATCAATGTCAGACAAATCATCAGTCACTCCTTCCCTAGACCCACCATGTCCTCCTCCTGAGGAGTCCCCCGAACTGTTTCAGCACAGTGTTGGGTACATGCTCCAGGAGGATGCCCAGCGTTTCGAAGGGTCTGATGATGAAACCCAGCTAGAGGAAGGCAGTAGCGTGAGAGCAGACAGAGGGGATGCTCAAGAAGGACACCAATCTGGCAGTCATGTTCCAGCAGCTGCAGCATACTGCCAGATTGGCTCCAGTGATGAGGAGGGAGGGGATGATGAGGTCACTGACTCCACGTGGGTGCCTAATAGGAGAGAGGAGGAGGAGGAGGATGAGGAGGAGGCACATCTCCAATGAGGCAGGATGCCCTTTGGTGGCCAGCGTAAGGGCAGTACACCGACGGAATCACACCGCAGAGCTCCGCCTGTGCAGGGCGCTGCCTCTGCCCGTCATTCAAAAAGTTCTTTGGTGTGGGCCTTTTTTGAGGCTAGTGCATCAGATCGCACAGCTGCTGTTTGCAACATATGTCTCAAGCGTATATCGCGTGGCCAAAACATCAGCCGCTTGGGTACCACATGCCTGACCAGACATATGTTGACCTGCCATGCAGCTCGTTGGCAAGCCTACCTCAAAGACCCACACCAAAGAACAAAGCGGACCTCTCCTTGCACCGCATCAGCTGGGATCTCCAACCCCACTATAACTTCAGTCCTCTCTGAAACATGCACTGAGAGGAATGAAGGTGTAGAATTAGGTGTGTCACAGCCAAGTACTTGCGCCCACTCTGCTAGCAGTACACCGACGTCCGATTCTAGCAGGCAAATTTCCCTGCCCCAGCTGCTGGACCGTCGAAAGAAGTTCACTCCCAGCCATCCACATGCCCAGCGGTTGAATGCTAGCTTGGCTAAATTGCTAGCGCTTCAACTGCTGCCTTTTCAGTTGGTAGACTCGGCCCCCTTCCGTGAGTTTGTGCAATGTGCGGTTCCTCAGTGGCAGGTTCCCAAACGCCACTTTTTCTCACGGAAGGCTATTCCGGCTCTCTACCGGCATGTGGAAGGCAATGTCTTGGCCTCGCTGGACAGGGCGGTCAGCGGTAAGGTGCATATTACCGCTGACTCATGGTCCAGCAGGCATGGACAGGGACGTTACCTTTCTTTCACGGCCCATTGGGTCACTCTTTTGGCAGCTGGGAAGGATTCAGGACAAGGTGCAGTAGTGTTGGAGGTTGTCCCACCGCCACGCCTCCAAAATGCTACTACTGGTTGTGACACACCTCTCTCCTCCACCCCCTCCTCTTCTTCTTCCTCCATGGCCTCTTCCTGTGGTTTGTCCTATGAACCAGCGGTGCTCCGTAGCCGTTCACGGGGCTACGCAAGTACGCAGGCAAAAAGATGCCATGCCGTGCTTGCGCTGGTGTGTTTGGGGGACAGAAGCCACACTGGGGCAGAGGTCCTGTCTGCTCTGCAGGGCCAGGCCGAGAGGTGGTTGACGCCACGCCAGCTTAAGCCAGGAATGGTGGTTTGCGACAATGGCACCAACCTCCTCTCCGCCCTCCGACAGGGACAACTGACCCATGTGCCCTGTGTGGCTCACGTCCTTAACCTGGTGGTGCAGCGCTTCTTGGGCAGGTACCCGGGCTTACAGGATGTCCTGAGGCAGGCCAGGAAAGTCTGTGTGCATTTCCGCAGATCTTATAATGCCAGTGCTCGCCTGGCTGAGCTGCAAAAGGAGTTGAACCTGCCCAAGAACCGCCTTATATGTGACATGCCCACCAGGTGGAACTCAACGTTGGCCATGCTGCAGCGGCTGCACACGCAGCAGAGGGCCATCAATGAGTACCTGTGCGACTACGGCACCAGGACAGGGTCAGGGGAGCTTGGTTTTTTTTCTCCACGCCAGTGGGGCATGATCAGGGATGCATGCACTGTCCTGGCACCATTTGAGGAGGCCACGAGGATGGTGAGCAGTGACAGTGCATGCATCAGTGACACTGTACCTCTTGTCCACCTGTTGGAGCACACGCTGCGTGGAATAATGGACAGGGCACTTGAGGCAGAACAGAGGCAGGAAGAGGAGGACTTCCTTGCCTCTCAAGGCCCCCTTTACCCAGACAGTGTTCCTTCTGTCCCACCCATCGCACAGGAAGAGGAGGAGGAGGAGGAGGAGGAGGAGGAGGATTGTGTCAGCATGGAGGTGGAGGCTGGCACTCAGCATCATCAGCAGCAGTCTTTTAGGGATGATTTACAGTCCCAAGAAACCAGTGGACTTGTACGTGGCTGGGAGGAGGTGGCTGCGGATCATGTCGTCCTTAGTGACCCAGAAGACTCCGGAGCGAATGCCTCAGCAAACCTACGCTGCATGGCCTCCCTGATCCTGCAAAGTCTGCGGAAGGATCCTCGTATTCTTCGGATCAAGGAGAGGGACCATTACTGGCTGGCCACTCTCCTTGATCCACGGTACAAGGGTAAGGTTGCGGACCTTATGTTACCGTCGCAGAGGGAGCAGAGGATGAGACAACTCCGGGAGGCCTTGCAGAAAGGTCTGTGCAACGCGTTCCCAGAGACTGGGAGGTTGCAAACTCCTGGTCCTGGACAACGAGTTGCTGAGGCTTCGGCCAGTCAAAGAAGGAGCGGTGGGGAAGGTGGCCGTCTGACCGATGCGTTCAGACAATTCTTTAGTCCGCAGCCCCAAAGTATGATCGGTTCCAGCAACCATCGCCAGCGTCTGATAAACATGGTGCAGGAATATCTAGGGGCAAGGTCAGACTTGGACACCTTCCCCACCGAAAATCCTCTGGCTTACTGGGTCTTGAGGATGGATCACTGGCCAGAGCTTGCACAGTATGCAATTGAGCTACTGGCCTGTCCTGCATCCAGCGTTCTTTCGGAACGCACATTCAGTGCTGCTGGAGGATTTGTCACGGATCACAGGGTGCGCCTGTCCACCGACTCGGTTGATCGACTGACTTTCATCAAGATGAACCAGTCTTGGATCACCACCAGCTACCACACACCTGATGCTGATATAACAGACTAATTGATTTTAACATGTCACATCCCTTCAAGACTGATGCTGATGCTGAGTGCCTGTGCTGTTATGTTGACTGGCTATCCTCCTCCTCCGAGTCCTCAATGATACGATTGATGATGATAGCTTGTAAGATCATTTTTGTTTATGGGTGCCGCCACCAGTGCCTAACGCCCAATTTTTCAGCCCCTGTTTAACAGGGGCGTGTAATTACAATTTTTGAAGCAATACTTTGCAACAGGGCTCATTGCTGTGCTCCAAGTACAGTATCTGTGAGGAGTTGCAGTGTTGTGCCACCAGTGCCTAAGGCCCAATTTTTCAGCCCCTGTTTAACAGGGGCGTGTCATTACAATTTTTGAAGCAATACTTTGCAACAGGGCTCATTGCTGTGCTCCAAGTACAGTATCTGTGAGGAGTTGCAGTGTTGTGCCACCAGTGCCTAAGGCCCAATTTTTCAGCCCCTGTTTAACAGGGGCGTGTCATTACAATTTTTGAAGCAATACTTTGCAACAGGGCTCATTGCTGTGCTCCAAGTACAGTATCTGTGAGGGGTTGCAGTGTTGTGCCACCAGTGCCTAAGGCCCAATTTTTCAGCCCCTGTTCAACAGGGGCATGTAATTACAATTCTTGATCTAATAATTCACAGCAGGGCCCATTGCTGCACCCACCAAGAGTAACTGTCAGGGCTTACAGTGTTGTGGCACCAGCACCACCATCAAAGGCCCAATTTTTACTACCACTGTTCAACAATTATATGTAATTAAAATTCCTGATATAATAGTTGACAGCAGGGCGTTCCAGCACCAACCAAGAGTAACTGTGAGTGCTTACAGTGTTGTGCCAACACCAACAACTAAGGGGCCTATTTCTGCAGAGTATATACGGCAGGTCCCTACTTTCAAACATCCAACTTACAAACGACTCCTACTTGCAAACGCAAGAAGACAACAGGAAGTGAGAGGAAATCTACCACTAGGAAGGAAAATTCTCTCCTGTAAGAATAAATATGGGAGAAAGGTGTCTCCTCTGTACTGATGCTTTATCAGCAATCCTTGTTTCAAGAAAAACACCACATTTCAAAAACAGTTGTCATTGGGACGGAAAGTGAGGTGAAATGTTCTGAACAGGGGCACAGACAGCAAAACAAATGTTACAGGGGTGATAACCCTTACCTATGTTTTCCAAAAAGTTTAAAAATAGATTTTTGGTCTGGAGCTACACTTCAACAATGTACCTGTTCAAAATTACAAACAGATTCTACATAAGAACAAACCTACAGTCCCTGTCTTGTATGCACCGCCTGTATAGGGCTGTTCAGAGTATATAGGGCCTTTTTTATTTTATGTGCGGGGTTCCCCTTAATATCCATACAAGACCCAAAGGGGCTGGTAATGGGCTGGGGTAGGGGGGGGGTCATGGGGTAGCTATGCCATTTTTCTTAAAGAATTTCATCCATATTACCGGGACCAGACATTACATTAAAGCCGCAAGCAGTTTTAAATGGCTTTTTTTTCCTTTAGAAGTGTCATTTTGTGCAGGGACAGTTATAAACACGGGAAACACGTGGCACTTCACAGGCATACTTTAGACACCCCCCAGGTACGATATTTAAAGGAATATTTGACTTTTTTTTTTTCACTTTATGCATCATTAAAATGACTGCTCCCGAAAAACGACCGTTTTTAAAACTTCTTTTTGCATTGATACATGTCCCCTGGTGCAGAACCCGGGTTCCCAAACCCTTTTTAGGACAATAACATGCATAATAGTTGTTATAATTAGCACTTTAGAATTCAAACGTTCGCATCCATTGTATTTAATAGGGTTCTAATGTTCGTTCGAACTTTCGGTCCGTTCGCGGGTTCTGGTGCGAACCGAACCCGGGGGGTGTTCGGCTCATCACTAATTATGAAGACAAAGCGGACATCCAAATTAAATCAAGAGGAAAACCCCCTATCCAATTCCAAGGAAATGAGCTACAGATATTTACAGACTTAGCACCAGAGACATTGGCAAGGCGGAGACTTCTAAAACCCCTCCTGGAGCAAATGAAGACAAAAAACGTCAAATACACCTGGGGGTTCCCGGCTTGTCTTATAGGCCAGAAAGAAGGAAAATCAGCAAGACTAAGGTTTCCGGAAGAATTGGAGGGATTCTGTAACAAACTAGACTTGCAGGTGCCAGGCCTACCCGGGTGGACTGAGAGAGAGAATTGAGACATTTAAAAATAAAAGGGATATTTAAAATTAAGTGCTTAGAAGAGGATATGGGGGGTTGGATGAATGGGAGGAGGGGGAGGAGGGGATCATCTCTGGGAGGCTGGGAGGGAGGGGTAGGATGGAGAGGCGGAGAATGGCCGACCAGGGCTCTGGCTGGCACCCCCGGGCTACCTCGCCCCACCAGTATTACATGGGGGGCGGGGGGAGCCCGAGCGGCAAGGTCAGAGTCACACCTCTAAAATGAGAGAACCAAGTGGTAAAGAACAGGACCACTAATGGTTCTAAGGCCAACAATGGGCCAAAAGGGGGGAGGAGAGGGAGGAGGGGGGAGGAGGAGATGGGAGGGAAGGGGAGAGGGGCTTTGGATGGAGAGGGGGGAGGGAGGGGGGAAGGAAAGAGGGAGGGACCGGTGGTAAAGGGGTGGGGTAAAGGGCCTTTTTGACTCTACAAGAAAGAAATGTAAAAGGCGATGATAGACAGATAAAATATAAACAGCTCAGGAAAAAAAAGAAGAAATGTCAGTAATAAATTTTCTATCCTACAACGTCAGAGGACTAAACACACCTACCAAAAGACACAAGATATTAAGAGAACTAAAACATTATAGAGCAGATGTAGTCTTCCTACAGGAGACCCATCTGACTCTAGAATCAAACATCATATTATACTCACCAAAGTGGTTCTATGGGGACACTATCTCCAAGAAATCGAGGGGGGTTGCAATAGGGTTTGCTAAGGAAATTAGGTTTTCATTGGAGGAAAGAATGACCGATAGAGATGGTAGATATATTTTCCTAAAAGGGAAGCTAGGTGGAATTAAATGCACCTTGCAAACATCTATGCCCCCAACGCGAACCCCATCAAATATTTCAATGAAATTTTGGCTAAACTGAAGGACTTTGGGGCAGGATATATAATCGTGATGGGAGATATGAACTTTTGTATGGATCTGGCAGTGGATAGTACGTCCCGTGTACAGGGGACAAACAACTTACAACTGACAAAGATAAAACAAAAAATGCATAACAATCAGATGGTTGACATATGGAGGATTATGCACCCTAAAACACAGGACTATACGTTTTTCTCCCCTGTACACGGGACATACTCAAGGATAGACTACATAATGGTAGAACATAGAATGCTAGATTTGGTGGTGGAATCAAACATAGAAATTGCTTCCCTATCGGATCATGCTCCTGCAACCATGAAACTAAAACTGCCCGATTATCAAAAGCAGCCCTATACTTGGCGACTAAACGAAGAACTGCTCCGGGACGAGGAGAGATTAGAGAGGGTGGAAAAGGAATCGGAGTACTACTTTCAGACAAACAATACGGAAGGGATTTCAGGGACAACCTTATGGGAGGCTCATAAAGTCTATATTAGGGGGATTTTGAACTCGGAAGGGGCAAGGAAAAAAAAAAGACAGAAATAGAAAACTTAATTTACTGATTGGAGAAATATTTAAAGCCGAGCAGGAACATAAAAAACAACAAGGGCAACAACAAGAGTTATATCACGAATTAGTGATTAAAAGGGACGAACTAAAAGAACTTATGGACCAAGAGACTAAAATGACACTAAATCGCATAGCAAAAGAGAGATACAAGTGGGGAAACAAACCTAGAAAACACCTAGCAAGAATGGTACAAAAGAAAAAGACCAGAAATTTTATAGAAAAGATCACAAAAAAGAACGGAGAGGTAGTATATTCAACAAAGGAGATAGCAGATACATTTAAAAACTACTATGAGGGGCTGTATTCAGTGGAGCAGAAGGGATGGAGGTTAGGAGAGAAGCAACTAAAGACAAAGGAATTTCTAGGAAAGGCGAGACTGCCCAAGATTAATGAGAATGAAAAACAGGCATTAGATAAACCCATAACGGAGGAGGAAATAAGTAGAGCGCTGATGGACTCAGCCCCAGGGAAAAGCCCCGGCCCGATAGGTTTACAGCATTATACTTTAAAAAATTTAAGAAGATATATGTAAATATATGAACGGGTTAGGGTTGGACTATGAAATGAGCAGGGAGGCCTCAGTAGCCACAATAACGGTTATCCCGAAGGAGGGGAAAGATGGAATGCTATGCTCCGGATACAGGCCGATCTCGCTACTAAACGCGGATATAAAACTATACGTGAAAGTTCTGGCAGAAAGAATCAAGGGATTGATGCCCACACTGGTACATCCGGACCAGGTGGGATTCATCCCAGGAAGGGAAGGGAGGGACAATGGGGTGAGAGCATTGTTCCTTCTCCAGAAGATAAAAGAGAATGGGTCCCCAGGTCTACTCCTGTCAGTAGATGCAGAAAAGGCATTTGACAGGGTAGACTGGGGACTCATGATTCAAACCCTGGAAACCATGGGATTTGAAGCTAGGATGATACAGTGGGTTAAAACACTATATCAGCACCCCACGGGTAGGATTAAAATAAATGGTACACTGTCTTCGGCTTTTGAGATGAAAAACGGGACAAGACATGGATGCCCCCTATCCCCCCTCTTGTTTGTGTTGTCCTTGAAACCCCTACTCGCGATGGTACGAAACAACCCCGATGTCAAAGGGATTAGAATAGAAGAAGACGAACATAAATTATCAGCTTTTGCAGACGATATCCTGTTTTTTGTTAGTAACCCTAGGACCACATTGCCGAATTTACTTAATATCCTTAAACAATATGGTGAGATATCAAATTTTAAAATTAATATAGCTAAAACTGAGATTCTAAATGTCAATATTGGAAAGGTAAAAGAACGGAGGCTAAAAAAAGAGTTTATCTTTCCCTGGCAGAGGGAACTCAAGCACCTGGGAGTAAAACTCGCCAATTCAATAAAGAAAATATATAAGATAAATTATATCCCTCTGTTAGATGAAATAAAATCGGAAATCAGAAAGATGACAAACCGCCCAATATCATGGCTAGGAAGAATCAACATTCTGAAGATGGTTCTCTTACCAAAGATTCTATATAAATTCCAGATGCTACCAGTGGCAATACCCCAACCATACTTCAGAGTGTTAAAAAACATGCTAATGAACTTTATATGGAAAAATAAAAAACACAGGATCTCCTTCTCGGTACTAAAACAGGATAAATAACATGGAGGGCTGGCTGTACCAGATATAAAAAAAATATTACAATGCGGTGGTGCTGTCACGTGTAGTAGAGTGGGCCAATGATAGACACGAAAAAAGGTGGGTTAAAATTAAAAAAGGCACTGGCAAAGGCACAATTGGGTAGTATAATATGGAATCCCCCCCAATATAGAACACTAGGTGAAAACACTCACGTTATGACACGAATTGCACTTAAAATATGGGACAGGTTACATAAACAAATAGATAGGGACTATAACTCTCCCCTTATAGAATTAAATAAAATTAATATTTTGCATTTTGTGAAAAAAAACAGTGGGAGGAAACTGGATTAAAAAAGATAAAGTACAGTTAAGAGATATAATAAAAAAAGGAAAAATTATACCACTTCAGGAATTAAGACACAATAGGGAATTAATGATAATAGACGAATGGAGGTATCATCAGTTGACCCACTTTGTACAAAGCCTGCCCCAGCCAATTAGGTTGGGGGAGGAGCTTACAACGGTGGAACGGCTTTGTACAGCCGAGAATCCAAAAGGCACCATATCAAAACTCTATAAACTGCTGTCGACAGTGGACGAACTGGAGATGCCCCCATATATAAAAAAAATGGGAAAGGGAACTGGGAACACAAAGGGATAAAAGCACTATAGATAAAATAATAAAATTGACCCACTCGTCCGCTATGGACAGCAGGACCGCAGAAATGAATTTCAAGTGTATTACAGGCTGGTATGCTACACCAGATAAACTAAGTAAATATCAAGTAGGACAGAACGCAGAGTGCTGGAGAGGATGTGGGAAAACGGGAACAATGGCTCACTTGTGGTGGCAGTGCCCCAAAATCAAAAGATATTGGGAAAAAATCCTGGACTTGATAAAAGTTATCACCAAGAAGGAGATTAAAAAAGAACCATGGATAGTTCTATTCCACGGAGGAGAGGGAGGAGTGAAACAGTATAAAGAGTCACTGATCCCTCATTTATTAAACGCGGCCAAAAGGCTGATCCCCAAAAAATGGCGAGAAGTGGAAAGTCCATCAGTATGGGAGTGGATCGACTCTGTGGAAGAAACATACAGTATGGAGGGACTGAAATATGGGGTGGAGGAAGAAAAAAAAGGATTTCAAAATAAGTGGAAATGCTGGAAAGAATTTAAGAAAACATGGAGCTATGCAGAAAACCTGAGACGCTAGAGGTAAAATAAAAAGAAAATAAGAGGTAGAAGGGAGGAAGGGTGGTAGATAGGGGGGGGGATAGGAGGGTGAAATACAGATTTTAGAAAAGTGTGTATAAGGAAATTGAGTTGAGAGTTTTTTCTAGTATTTAGCATATGGTTTTTATGTATTTTCTCCACTCGAAGTATGGAAATGCTCTGATGTAACACAAATGTAATCTTGATAAAATAAAATAAAGAATAAAAAAAAAAAAAAAAAGAGGACATGGGCTGTGGTGTATCGCATCCCTCCCCCCATACTCCCCCCCTAGACGAGACAACAAGCCGAAAAGAAGAAGGTGTGAGAGGGTTGAGGTCGCTACATGTGGGGGCTCGTCCGGGATGTGTGTTATACATATGGAGCTGAGAATGTCTGAATTTGAACTTTGCTGCCCGGAGGAGTTCCGAGTAGGTCGGCCATATTGGCTAGCGCGCCACGAGGCACCCCATAGCTGCGCAGTTCGTGGGCGGGGAGAAGAGAGAGCCCGCGAACAAGTGCAGAGTATGGGAGGAGTCTGGCCATGTGGAAGGACACACGTGGAGATTCCGGCGCGAATTGGTCAGTGCGCAATGGAGCAGCAGACAGTCGGGATGACCTCAAGTACCCCGTGGATTCCTGTTCCTTCTACCACAAAAATGACTTATTTTGCTGCTCCAATCACAGACACGGGAATAAGACTAAGGCCCCGAGGACGTTTGGCTCTGTACACATGCAGAGACATAGAGGCCCTCGGTGTGATCTGTCCTGGTTGTTCGGGACTGGTGGTCCAATTGAAGCCGTTCGGGCGATGTGAAGCCTGCAAGGAATTCCTTTTTGAGGTTGAGCCATTAACAGAAAGGCCTCGCGCCTTCCACCTCAACTGCCTCACAGGTACTGCCACTCTGGAGGGAGAGATCAAAGCCTATGCGGACATTCCTGCGCGCACTGACCGGGGCGAGGAGAAGGCCCCAGTGGAGACTGAGAAAAAGAAATCAGAGGATGCTGCCTCGGCGACCACAAGCTCCTTGCTCCCACCGCCGAAGAGGAAAGTTGGCCTAGTGAAGGCATCCTATGGACGTGGAAGAGCTTCGCCCCGTTGCTTGCCTGGCCTGGATGTATCCCGGAGGGAAGAGCCCTGTACGTCCCTGTTCTACTAGAGGCCCAGGTGAGCCAGGGGTTGGGACTGTGTGTGCGTTTGCAGCCCACAGTCAGTGGGGGGCGTTCAGGGGAGTGATTCCGTGTCTACTGGGAACTACCTGCCCGCAGAGTTTTATGACACCTCCGACCTAGAGTCACTATCTGACGCTGGTGATGACGGGGAAATAGATGAGCTGTTTCACCGGAAAGGTTGGGACAAGATGCCGCTACCCTCTTCCCATGCAACAAGGGACCCACCCATGTCCATTGGGGATAGTACACCCCGGGTGGAGGCCCCGGAGCCTGAGGAGGAATCTGGTCCCCTGTCTGCCTTTCCACCCCCTGAATCATCTGAGGTTTCACCGGCTCCTGTTGCGGGCTCCTAAGCCCAAGTCCATGGAGGTAGTGAAAGTACCTCGTCACCCTGAATCCATTGTCCTGCCTGGAGAGGGAGATCGTGCTACAATGCCACCTTTGGCCAGGCTGCAGCGACTCTTTTGCCAGAAGGTTGCCTGTGAATATGGGTGGGAATACCCATATTTACCCCAAGACTTGCTCTATGAGGTGTCGGTCTTGCGACAGCGGTGGTACAATGAGTTCGTCTGGACAAAACTTAGGGTACCTCACGCTCGCAGATACCTCTCGTGTTCACCTACAGTTTCCAAGAAATTCAGAGACTGTAAGGCAGAGTGGATGTTGGGTCGGCACATCCATGCGGACAGGGTGCTTATCTGTCGCAAGGATGGAGAGAATGTAGAATATAATGTGGAGACCTTTGATAAGCACTTGAAGCCTCTGTTCCTGCCGCACCCAAAGTTCTATCTCTAGGAGAAAAAGACTCCCTTTTGGTTTTTTTTCATTGCTGGACTTTCCGGAGTGCCTTTGCCGGAACCCAGGGACTGTGCCCTAGTTTTTGGGTGTGTTACTCTTTGGAGAATGGGAGCTGTTGCTGTTATTTGTTCTCCCTTCTCCTCTCACCGCAAAGATTACAGTGACTTTGGGGTATAGTCAGCATAGGGCCACAGCACAGAGAAGTAAAGTTTCATCTGGATTTTTGACCAAGTGTCTTTACCGTGGCACTGTCACCAGGTGGCAGTGCTGCGCAACGATTGTTTTTTTTTTTTTTTTACACTTGCACCATACTCATTGGAGTGAGTGGGTTTCTTTTCGGATAGACCCATTCATTCCAAGGGAAACACACATTGTGATAGGGTGTGTTCTTTCTCTTTTTCCCCTCTGCAGGAGATTCATCGATCAAGGCTGTTGAGAATGGGGTGGTCCTTAGATAGCAGACGGGGGGGAAATGTCAGTGTGTGAAATGCCTAAAGTTAAAAAAAAAAAAAGGGGGTTAAGTTCATTGTTTATATACCTGTTTCCTTTTCCCATTTTAGGTCCTGGCACAATTCATGGTTAAGTTGTAGGGTTTGGTTTTATGTGTAGTTTGGTCTCTGGGTTGGACTCATGTTACCACTCTTTGTGAGACATGGGCTTGCACCAGACACTGGGGACCAGAGTCAAATTACCAGGGGGAGAGTGTAGCGGGTATTTGAATTTAGGGGAGGCATCCGGGTGGTAGTGTAACCCAGATGCACTGATTGTTAGGGAATTTGGGACCATTTGTTGTTCATGGAGGACTCTGTGGTGTGAGGTTCTCTTTGGCCTGTGGGTGGCGCTGTCGCACTGGGCCGGGGTTGAGCCCTCACTGCAGTACCGTACCCTTTTTGTCCTCTTCCGGTGGCTGTACCGCAGGGCGGGGAACCTGCGGTGACGCTGAAGGAGAGGAGATAAAAGGGGGCGGACGCCCGGAACACGGGGTTGTTCAGAGTCGGAGGGCAGAGTCGCGCCCAGGCACCTTCAGCCTGGGTGCCGGCGTTCCGGAGTTCCGGGCCCAGGTGCCCTTGACCTGGCCGGAGCGGGAGATGGAGTCCATTCCAGGCACCTTTAGCCTGGGGTGAGGTACTATTGAGGAGGCCTGGGGGACGGTGCCTTCGACTGGGTCCCGCAAGGGTGGAGGAATCCGAGGGGGCCCTAAAGCCTTGGGTGCCCGAGTCTGAGATGAGGAGGCCAGGGAGCGTAACCCCTCCAAACAGTTTGGTGCAGCATTGCTGGTGACGGCGGGGCCTCTGGTAACTCTCTTGGACGGATGTCTTCCCTCTGACAGGGGCTGCGCTTAGCGAAGGTAATTCACTCTCTGTTCTACACAGTCGGTGGCAGCGACTGTACGCCATAACCGTTGGTGACACCACAATGGTTGGTTCTATATAAGGATTGTGCCTCGACCTACTCCCCACCTATACTGAACTGTTCTTTGGTCACAACCTGTCTGTGCTAAATGACCATTTATTGCTGTTGGAGAATAAATACGAGTTGGACCTTTTCAGTGGTGTGGAACTCCAGTTACTGGGAGCAGAGGGGGTCAATTACAGAAAAAGACTTGGCTCTGGGTTATGCACACGGCCCGATGGTAAAATAGGTTCTGGACTTCACCTCTATCTAAAAGAGGACATGGGCTGTGGTGTATCGCATCCCTCCCCCAATATTCCCCCTAGACGAGACAACAAGCCGAAAAGAAGAAGGGGTGAGAGGGGTGAGGTCGCTACATATACAATGCCTGATATTGCCTACATTTTTTCTATAAGCTTGAACTTTGTAAGTTCCATTGTTTTTCAAATTTTTTTTTTGTTTGACATGCGTGTTTATGCAAAACAAAAAACAAAACTTTTTTGGGGGGGAAAACACTGTTTAGAATGTTCCCAAAAAAATTATAACGCACAAGTTGTGCACAGAGTAAAAATCTTTTTCTACTCAAAAATGTGTAGCTTCTTCTTTCTATGCTCAATACCATTTTGAAAAATATGTTCTTGTTTACCGTGGCAATTGTCGTTATTTACTAAAGACAAAGCCACTTGGCACTACAAGTGTACTAGGAGAACCTGGGAGACAGATTCAAGAAACACAAGCAATAATGAGAAATCAAGTTTTTTAAAGATTTTACTTTTTTTATTCTTAAAAGTTATAAAATCAGAGATTGTCTGGCATAGCAATGGCCCCCCTACCCGTAAAGTAATCGACATATTTATCCTGCACTTCAAGGAGCACTTTGTGGGGCCAAGCCAATACGGCCAGTATCCAGGCCCGTCAGGGTATTGTCTACAAGTCCGGCCTCTGGCCAAACAGAACTCAGATGGGTGCATTTCTGCGTAAATAGTTGTGCAGTATGCAGCAGGTAAAAACAATATGATTGATCTTGTATTTCGCTATATGGATAGAGGTAAGAAACAGGCGGAACCGGCTGGCCATTATCCCGAAGGCATTCTCAACAACACTCCGGGCTCTGGCCAGCCGGTAATTAAAAACCCTCCTCTCCGGGGTGAGGGTCCTCTGGGGGAATGGCCTCATCAGGTGGGGTCCCAGCCCGAAAGCTGCATCCACGATAAAAACAAACGGAAGGCCCTCAACGTTCTCCTCATCATGTGGTAGTGCCAGGCCACCACTCTGGAGAAGTCTGGCAAATTCCGTCTGTGCAAAGACTCCCCCATCCAACATTCTTCCCCATGTACACATACATGAATTAATAGCGTGCCCACACCACCGCCATCAACACAATACTATTAAACCCCTTGTAGTTGTAATAGTATGACCCCGAATGGGGTAGTGGCACTATGCGGACGTGTTTCCTATCGATTGCCCCTCCGCAGTTAGGAAAGTCCCACCGCTCCGCAAAATGGGATGCCACAGTCTGCCATTCCTGTGGCGATGAAGGAAACTGTGGAGTAAAACAAAAAAAATTATTAGGACTTTTGCACATAACATTGCAAGCAGATTACAAAAAAAACATTTTTGCCCAACATCAGTATAACATTTGTTTTTTGGGGAGTAGTTATAGCCACAAATAGAAGGCACAATTATCACATTCCTCACCCCCTCTGATGGCTCATTGCACACATTTTAGGGGGGGGTTCTAGCTGAGTTTGGGCCTACAAAAAATAAAAATACACCACTCTGCCTGATTGTAATGAGAAGCAAAACATTTGTACACATTTTAGGGGGGGGAGGGGTTCTAGCTGAGTTTGGGCCTACAAAAAAAAACACCACTCTGCCTGATTGTAATGAGAAGCAAAACATTTGTACACATTTTAGGGGGGGGGGGGTTCTAGCTGAGTTTGGGCCTACAAAAAAAAAATACACCACTATGCCTGACTGTAACGAAAAGCAAAACATTTGTACACATTTTAGGGGGGGGGGGGGGTTCTAGCTGAGTTTGGGCCTATAAAAAAAATACACCACTCTGCCTGATTGTAATGATAAACAAAACATTTGGACACATTGGAGGGGGGGGGGGGGTGGGTAAAGCAATACAATGGAGTTGTCAAAATATCTTGTTAAGTGACTAGGCTAGGGGTGTATGGGCCCAGGATAGCATGCTGGAGAGGTTAGTGAAGGCAAATATGCATGTAGGCCAAATAAAGGGTACAGCATGCATGAGGACAAAGGGAATATTCACAGCATATTACAATCATAGTAATTAGGGAAGGATGAAAGAAATACAATACATTAGTAAGCATTATATACATAGGATGTGGTGTTAAAGGAGAAAAATTACCTTAATATAGTCCTTCTGCATAACTTGTATGATGGCAGAACAGGTCTCTGGAAAATTGACCCCCCAGAGCCTGGGGGGAGATGCCTGTTGTGAACTTGTGGGGCAAAAAAGTATTTAGTCAGCCACCAATTGTGCAAGTTCTCCCACTTAAAAAGATGAGAGAGGCCTGTAATTGTCATCATAGGTATACCTCAACTATGAGAGACAAAATGTGGAAACAAATCCAGACAATCACAATGTCTGATTTGGAAAGAATTGTTTTTGCAAATTATGGTGGAAAATAAGTATTTGGTCAATATCAAAAGTTCATCTCAATACTTTGTTATATATCCTTTGTTGGCAATGACAGAGGACAAACGTTTTCTGTAAGTCTTCACAAGGTTGTCACACACTGTTGCTGGTATGTTGGCCCATTCCTCCATGCAGATCTCCTCTAGAGCAGTGATGTTTTGAGGCTGTCGCTGGGCAACACAGACTTTCAACTCCCTCCAAAGGTTTTCTATGGGGTTGAGATCTGGAGACTGGCTAGGCCACTCCAAGACCTTGAAATGCTTCTTACGAAGCCACTCCTTCATTGCCCAGGCGGTGTGTTTGGGATCATTGTCACGATCATTGTGAAAGACCCAGCCACGTTTCATCTTCAATGCCCTTGCTGATGGGAGGAGGTTTGCACTCAAAATCTCACGATACATGGCCCCATTCATTCTTTCATGTACACGGATCAGTCGTCCTGTTCCCTTTGCAGAGAAACAGCCCCAAAGCATGATGTTGCCACCCCCATGCTTCACAGTAGGTATGGTGTTCTTTGGTTGCAACTCAGCATTCTCTCTCCTCCAAACACGACGAGTTGTGTTTCTACCAAACAGTTCTACTTTGGTTTCAATGACCATATGACATTCTCCCAATCCTCTTCTGGATCATCCAAATGCTCTCTTGAAAACCTCAGACGGGCCCGGACATGTACTGGCTTAAGCAGGGGGACACGTCTGGCACTGCAGGATCTGAGTCCCTGGCGGCGTAGTGTGTTACTGATGGTAGCCTTTGTTACGTTGGTCCCAGCTCTCTGCAGGTCATTCACTAGGTCCCCCTGTGTGGTTCTGGGATTTTTGCTCACCGTTCTTGTGATAATTTTGACCCCACGGGGTGAAATCTTGCGTGGAGCCCCAGATCGAGGGACATTATCAGTGGTCTTGTATGTCTTCTATTTTCTAATTATTGCTCCCACAGTTGATTTCTTCACACCAACCTGCTTGCCTATTGCAGATTCAGTCTTCCCAGCCTGGTGCAGGTCTACAATTTTGTTTCTGGTGTCCTTCGACAGCTCTTTGGTCTTCACCATAGTGGAGTTTGGAGTGTGACTGTTTAAACTTGTTATCAGTATAAAAGACACCTGTCCACAACCTCAAACAGGTGCCATTAATACAGGTAATGAGTGGAGGACAGAGGAGCCTCTTAAAGAAGAAGATACAGGTCTGTGAGAGCCAGAAATCTTGCTTGTTTGTAGGTGACCAAATACTTATTTTCCACCATAATTTGCAAAAAAAAATCTTTCCAAATCAGACAATGTGATTGTCTGGATTTGTTGCCACATTTTGTCTCTAATAGTTGAGGTATACCTATGATGACAATTACAGGCCTCTCTTTAAGTGGGAGAACTTGCACAATTGGTGGCTGACTAAATACTTTTTTGCCCCACTGTATCTCAAGGTGGCGACTAGCCTCTGCTCGGCAGTGATTGCCTGGCGCATCACAGTGTCCTGCCTGGTGATATAGGGGGACACCAAATCCAACAGACGGTGAAAAACGGGGTCTGTCATTCGGAGATAATTCCTGTAGTCATCAGGATTATTCTCCTGAATTTCCCGCAGCAGAGGCATATGACAGAATTGGTCCGGCTGGAGCAACCAATTCTTGGTCCATGAACTCCTCCTCGCCCTGTTCATGGACTGAGCTTGGGTCAAAGTATTAGCCGCAACACCAAGCGCATACACAGCATGAGCTCTACGATGAGAATGTACTTCCAACATGGCTTTAAACCGGTTGGCTGGTCAGAATGAACTTAAACAGAATGCACCGAGCAACAGCAAGGCCTGTGAAGAACGACCTGAAAAACAGTAACGAGCGGCCAAGAAGGCACTGCAAAACAGAACCAACCTGACTGCACACACTGAAAGACAAATACAAACCCACAAGCACAAACTGAAATGCAGAAAACGATCTGAAAAGCACAGAGACGGAAAAGCGCAAATCGGCTCTCACCAAACTTTTACTAGCACGTGGTAACACGAAATCAGCAAAAGCAGCCCAAACGGTGGCGCCGTTGGGTTTGAACTTTCCCTTTATAGTGCTGTCGTACGTGTTGTACGGTCGGAATTTAGACTGATGGTGTGTAGGCAAGACTGATGAAAGTCAGTTTCATCGGAATTCCGATGAAAAAATCCATCGGATTTTATTCCATCGGAAATCCGATCGTGTGTACAGGGCATAAGTGTCTGTGTACCTTACATGTAAGTACGCCTTAACTTTTAGAAAGTAAAACATTTTTTTATGTTATTAGGAACATTTTGATATGTTCATTTTGTCTAAGGGCCCTTTCACACAGGCGGATCCCGTGAGGATCCGTTCCTTAAACATCTGCTTGCTCAGCGTTGATCCCCGCTGAGCCGGCGGATGATTAGCCCGTCTCTGCACGCTGTGCAGAGATGGACCAGTCAGATCTCCGCTCTCCTCTATGGGGGGATCGGAGGAACACGGACAGGGCCTTAAGTAGTTCCTGGAAAATGTGCCTTTTAACTGAAATTCCTCCTGAAAAATAGCAGTGCACTTCTTGGTATGTAAAGTTGCATAGGCACCCCTATGCCTAAAGATTCATTATTGTATATCTGTACACTGCTGCCTCTGACTGCTAGTCTCATGAAATTTGGATTGAGATTTGGTGATATCACTACTGTGCTGTTAACTGTTCTCTTTGCTTGAGGCACTGACGTGAGACACAAGAAAAAGCCTTGCCTCTAACAAGATGGCTTCCTTCACAAAGAGCCACAGTGAAGAAGGCATGGCAAGTGAGTTAGGCCCCATGTACACTGTTGCTGCTAAACGGACGTTCAGAGGCAGTTGGACACTTTTTTCAACTGCCCCTGAACCCATTCAGTGTTATCTTATGTGTACATGTACAGTTGCGTTTATAGGCCTTTTTTTGAAGGCAAAAAAATGAGTTCAGATGCCGAAGTTTCAGACGCCAAACACGTCTAAACGCGGCCAACCACGTTTAGCCGCGTTTCGTTTATAGGCGTTTTTTGTTTTTGGTCATTTACAAAAAAAAAAATTTTTTTTTTTAAACGCAAACGTGGCTAAACACGGCATGTAAACGTGGAAAAACAGACGTTTTAAACGTGGGTTACTATCTGTCAAGTTAAATCGTTCAGGAGAGGTTGTAAAAATGTCCCGTGTATATGGAGCCTAATAGGGAAAAGACCAGCTAAAGGTAGACGGGGAGAGCTGCAGGGAAAGTTTTGTTGACATTAATAAGAAACCTATATTGCAATATGTACTCCTTTCCCTGATCAGGTGAGTCATAAGAGGTATAAATGTAAAGTAATGGATGCCCCCTACCTGTAAAGGGCTCCCATCAGCCATATTGTCAGTGTGTGTTGAAGCTGTTAGGGAGAACTGACAATTCTGTGTAAAGAGAGATACTTTATTTTTATTTTTTTATTATTTTGGCATTGGCACCCCATGGAAGTTCTTAGCTTCCCATACCCTTTGGTTGATAATAACTTGCTTATTAGCCATACAAATAGCCATAATTGAATAGCAAGATTTGCCCCTATAGGCTTCAATGGGGTTCGCTGCAAGGTCTGCAAAATTTCAACTGAAATTGTTCATAAACCACACCCAGGCATATTCATTAATCCCTATTCCCAACATGTATTAGAAATGAATAGACTACTGGAAAAAGCCACTAAATATCTTCAACATTACAAAAGCTTTTCAAATCTTGCGGTGTGTAAATAAGTAAATACACAACAACTATTTATAGCCAAAGAGACTTTAAAGAGTCACACCACCAGAGTATAAAATATTAGAAAATGTATTACAAAACAAGAAAAAAATATATATTTGCACATATATTATTTATAATACATACTGTAAATACCAACAATGAAGGAAACATCAGTAAATGGCATTGGAACCTCAAAGTTTGGAGAGTTTATTGTGGACCTTAGGGTGGCCCCATCTGGCCTGTTACATACTTAGAAGACTCTTTTATTTGATTTTATTTGTGAGTCAACTATACCAATATACCTATGTGAAAAAACTTTTTTCTTTATATCTCTAATAAGTGTAAATTCGGAGGGTTAAAGTGGATGTAAACCTGAAAAAAAATCTTAAATGAAGACTTCTACCTGGTACAGTAGAGGATGTCAATTCATCTGTGCCCAGTCTTGCCATGAAGAGTTAATCCAGCTCTGAGCAATCCTCTTGTTTTTTTGTAGTAAGATGAAAAAGTACACACAGATAAGTTTGTGTTGCAACATCCCCCACTGCTGTGACTGACATCTGATTTCTTTATCTCATGCACGGCATGAGTGAGAGAGAGAATGTTACAATCCCAGCTTCATATCCCCCCTTACTTCTTCTTCAGCTCTCCCAGGATTGGCTACTCCACACCTCAGCATAATTGAGCATGCTGAAGTCATGTGGTGCCTTTCCTGAGTTTTGACTGGATGTTACTCAAAACTCAGCAATAGGAGAGTAGGTGAGTGTAGAGGTGGGCAGGGGGTCTTGTGACATCATGACTCCGCCCACCGAGCTCCAGAAAAGAGACCCACCCACCAATTCCACAGTTTTGCAGGGCTCCTATTACTGAAGGTGGTGACATTTGCAAGGTAGGGATACATGTAGGAGGTTTGCATGTGTCAGAACATTTGGGGTTAAAAATAATTACATATAGGCCTTTATATTATGCATATTATGTATTTTTCATATGGTTCATATTCGTGTATATTATGAGCGAAAGGACAGCCATTTTGTCTCTAAAGTTAAGCCCATAGCTCATGATATGCTATGAACAAGACTTTGGTTTCTACTTTCTCTTTGAGGGGTTAACCCAGATTCAATATCTTGGAAAGTTTAAATTAGATTCACAGACATGAATAGGCTTTGTTCTTATGTCTCACTAAGGGGGTCTTGACCGTACCAGTCTCCCCAGGTTGTAATTCAAAGGTTTGGACACTTGGTAAAATAAACAAGATAAGGAACTCTTGTTTCAAGGGAGCATAAAACCTAAATTAGCATTTCAGAATAAGCTACAAAACTATAGGGCTTATTCAAAATAAGCTGTGTACTGTATATCTTAATTAAGGTTTATTGTAATTACCTTCACAAAGTATCTATGTATTGGTTATATATATATATGTATAAACCCATATCTACATATATATATTACTACAAAATGTGAGATCCTAGCTGTATTGATATTAGGAGCTGTATTTGTCAAAAGTAAGTTAAAAGTTATTCCAAATGACTTCAGCTTCGAGGAATATTAACAACACATTAGCAGAGAGGTGGGTAGATTTTCCCAAGACATTACTCTGAGCCATTTGCCGAAATGTCTGGTATACAGGACATGTGTTTTGACACCCTTAGACAATTAAGTGTGTTTTACTAAGCTAGGTCAAATGGTAGTCGTAAATTATCTTCGCCTACATGAAAATAACAGTAGAAATTATTTCTAATACGCTACTGCCCTCTAGTGGTAAAAATACTTAATTGTTCAAGATAATGTGATGTTTGGTTGCTGTGACAACCTACCCAATCACATCATCATTTGACGTCTCAGTTACGTAGTAATGTAAGATACACACCCACTTTTGGAGAGAGATAAAAGTAGCAGCTGAGATAGCAGAAAGGGAGATCGCAAAGAGACCTGAAGATCGGAGGGAGCTGAAGAAGAGTTGATCTCTGAAGGCACTGACTCTCTGAAGCTGGAAGCAGATCTTAGAACGCCAACATGTAGCAATGTTGGAAGGAGTCCTATGGGACTCATCATTGCCTCATAATGGAAGCTTCTCAAACAGACAGAACTTTAACCTGGTAACGTATTGATTTTGTTTATTTACCTGCTTTGGTAATGGAGTTGTTTTTGCATACACATAACTAAAACCATCTAAATATATATGGCAAAGCAATTTGGAATGGTATCATATTTTAACTGCAGTATAAATGAAATATTATTCCAAATATTAAGGCACATACCCTAATTTGGTTGTCTTTAAAAAGCTAGAGCCAAGTGGTACAATGGTTTTATTATGATATAGGTGTAAAAATTAATTCTCTCTAAATTTAATATAAGACTTGATGTTTTATCAAAGCCGTGTTCCTTATATGACACTGGGTCTGGACACGTTTAAGAAGTGTAATCAGGAAATCTGTTGGTTTGAGAAAGAAATAGTGTTAAAGAGAACAAAAGAGTGTTTACACCTTCCGTGAAGTAACGGAAAGACATTTCAAGAGCTACCAAGTGTTAGATGTACAAGTATCATTTAAGTATTGAATTGTGAATATACCTTGTCATTAGGGATGAGCTCGGTGTTCGAGTCGAACATACGTTCGACTCGAACATCGGCTGTTCGATCGTTCGACGAAGATCGAACGATTTGGGCCGTTTGCGCCTAATTCGAGTGACGCGAACGGCCCACAATGCACTACGCCATCGCAGTGTCATCCAGGCGCTGTGATTGGCCAAGCATGCACTGTGACCCCGCATGCTTGGCCAATCACAGCGCCGGCAGCGAGGAGAGCAATGATTGGCCACAGGCAGGATGCCTGTGGCCAATTATTGCTGAGGGTGTTTAGTACACGCCCCACACTATAAAAGGCCGCCAGCACGGCGGCCTAGTGTAGTGTGTTCCGGAGCAGGGAAAGAGAAGCATAGGCAGGGACAGTGAAATTTTTTTTTCTTGCTTAACCTGGATTCCTTTAGTTTAGGGAAAGAGAAGGATAGGTAGGGAGAGTGTCAGTGTGTTTTACTGTGCTAATCCTTGTTTGTAGGGACAGGGAAGGACAGTGAGGGAAATTCTCGTTGTGCTATACTGTGCTAAAGCATTGATCATCAACCATCTTTAAAAAAACATTTTTTCTAGGGACAGAAAACTATAGGTAGGGAGAGTGTCAGTGTGTTTTACTGTGCTAATCCTTGTTTCTAGGGACAGGGAAGGACAGTGAGGGAAATTCTCCTTGTGCTATACTGTGCTAAAGCATTGATCATCAACCATCTTTAAAAAAACATTTTTTCTAGGGACAGAAAACTATAGGTAGGGAGAGTGTCAGTGTGTTTTACTGTGCTAATCCTTGTTTCTAGGGACAGGGAAGGACAGTGAGGGAAATTCTCCTTGTGCTATACTGTGCTAAAGCATTGATCATCAACCATCTTTAAAAAAACATTTTTTCTAGGGACAGAAAACTATAGGTAGGGAGAGTGTCAGTGTGTTTTACTGTGCTAATCCTTGTTTCTAGGGACAGGGAAGGACAGTGAGGGAAATTCTCCTTGTGCTATACTGTGCTAAAGCATTGATCATCAACCATCTTTAAAAAAACATTTTTTCTAGGGACAGAAAACTATAGGTAGGGAGAGTGTCAGTGTGTTTCACTGTGCTAATCCTTGTTTCTAGGGACAGGGAAGGACAGTGAGGGAAATTCTCCTTGTGCTATACTGTGCTAAAGCATTGCTCATCAACCATCTTTAAAAAAACATTTTTTCTAGGGACAGAAAACTATAGGTAGGGAGAGTGTCAGTGTGTTTTACTGTGCTAATCCTTGTTTCTAGGGACAGGGAAGGACAGTGAGGGAAATTCTCCTTGTGCTATACTGTGCTAAAGCA
This sequence comes from Rana muscosa, assembly GCA_029206835.1. Taxonomy (NCBI): domain Eukaryota; kingdom Metazoa; phylum Chordata; class Amphibia; order Anura; family Ranidae; genus Rana; species Rana muscosa. Next base: position 20,292,653 of record JARGYO010005626.1, read on the forward strand.
TTGATCATCAACCATCTTTAAAAAAACATTTTTTCTAGGGACAGAAAACTATAGGTAGGGAGAGTGTCAGTGTGTTTTACTGTGCTAATCCTTGTTTCTAGGGACAGGGAAGGACAGTGAGGGAAATTCTCCTTGTGCTATACTGTGCTAAAGCATTGATCATCAACCATCTTTAAAAAAACATTTTTTCTAGGGACAGAAAACTATAGGTAGGGAGAGTGTCAGTGTGTTTTACTGTGCTAATCCTTGTTTCTAGGGACAGGGAAGGACAGTGAGGGAAATTCTCCTTGTGCTATACTGTGCTAAAGCATTGATCATCAACCATCTTTAAAAAAACATTTTTTCTAGGGACAGAAAACTATAGGTAGGGAGAGTGTCAGTGTGTTTCACTGTGCTAATCCTTGTTTCTAGGGACAGGGAAGGACAGTGAGGGAAATTCTCCTTGTGCTATACTGTGCTAAAGCATTGCTCATCAACCATCTTTAAAAAAACATTTTTTCTAGGGACAGAAAACTATAGGTAGGGAGAGTGTCAGTGTGTTTTACTGTGCTAATCCTTGTTTCTAGGGACAGGGAAGGACAGTGAGGGAAATTCTCCTTGTGCTATACTGTGCTAAAGCATTGATCATCAACCATCTTTAAAAAAACATTTTTTCTAGGGACAGAAAACTATAGGTAGGGAGAGTGTCAGTGTGTTTTACTGTGCTAATCCTTGTTTCTAGGGACAGGGAAGGACAGTGAGGGAAATTCTCCTTGTGCTATACTGTGCTAAAGCATTGATCATCAACCATCTTTAAAAAAACATTTTTTCTAGGGACAGAAAACTATAGGTAGGGAGAGTGTCAGTGTGTTTCACTGTGCTAATCCTTGTTTCTAGGGACAGGGAAGGACAGTGAGGGAAATTCTCCTTGTGCTATACTGTGCTAAAGCATTGATCATCAACCATCTTTAAAAAAACATTTTTTCTAGGGACAGAAAACTATAGGTAGGGAGAGTGTCAGTGTGTTTCACTGTGCTAATCCTTGTTTCTAGGGACAGGGAAGGACAGTGAGGGAAATTCTCCTTGTGCTATACTGTGCTAAAGCATTGATCATCAACCATCTTTAAAAAAACATTTTTTCTAGGGACAGAAAACTATAGGTAGGGAGAGTGTCAGTGTGTTTTACTGTGCTAATCCTTGTTTCTAGGGACAGGGAAGGACAGTGAGGGAAATTCTCCTTGTGCTATACTGTGCTAAAGCATTGATCATCAACCATCTTTAAAAAAACATTTTTTCTAGGGACAGAAAACTATAGGTAGGGAGAGTGTCAGTGTGTTTCACTGTGCTAATCCTTGTTTCTAGGGACAGGGAAGGACAGTGAGGGAAATTCTCCTTGTGCTATACTGTGCTAAAGCATTGATCATCAACATCTTTAAAAAAACATTTTTTCTAGGGACAGAAAACTATAGGTAGGGAGAGTGTCAGTGTGTTTTACTGTGCTAATCCTTGTTTCTAGGGACAGGGAAGGACAGTGAGGGAAATTCTCCTTGTGCTATACTGTGCTAAAGCATTGATCATCAACCATCTTTAAAAAAACATTTTTTCTAGGGACAGAAAACTATAGGTAGGGAGAGTGTCAGTGTGTTTCACTGTGCTAATCCTTGTTTCTAGGGACAGGGAAGGACAGTGAGGGAAATTCTCCTTGTGCTATACTGATTAGCACAGTGAAACACACTGACACTCTCCCTACCTATAGTTTTCTGTCCCTAGAAAAAATGTTTTTTTAAAGATGGTTGATGATCAATGCTTTAGCACAGTATAGCACAAGGAGAATTTCCCTCACTGTCCTTCCCTGTCCCTAGAAACAAGGATTAGCACAGTAAAACACACTGACACTCTCCCTTCGGAACGCACATTCAGTGCTGCTGGAGGATTTGTCACGGATCACAGGGTGCGCCTGTCCACTGACTCGGTTGATTGACTGACCTTCATAAAGATGAATCAGTCTTGGATCACCACCAGCTACCAGGCACCTGAAGCTGATGTAACAGAATAATTTATTTTGAAATGTCACATCCCTTCAAGACTGCCTATGCTGATGCTAAGTGACTGTCCTGTTATGTTGACTGACTATCCTCTTCCTCCTCAATGATCCTGATGATAGCTTGGAAGAACATTTTTGTTTCTGGGTGCCGCCACCAGTGGCTAAGGCCCAATTTTTCAGCCCCTGTTTAACAGGGGCATGTAATTACAATTTTTTATGCAATGCTTTGCAGCAGGGCTCATTCCTGCACTCCAAATAGAGTATCTGGGAGAGGTTGCAGTGTCGTGGCACCAGCACCAGTGCCAGTGCCTAAGGCCCAATTTTCAGCCCCTGTTTAACAGGGGCGTGTAATTACAATTTTTGATGCAATACTTTGCAACAGGGTTCATTGCTGTGCTCCAAGTACAGTATCTGTGAGGGGTTGCAGTGTTGTGGCACCAGCACCAGTGCCTAAGGCCCAATTTCTCAGCCCCTGTTTAACAGGGGTGTGTAATTACAATTCTTGATCTAATAATTCACAGCAGGGCCCATTCCTGTGCCCACCAAGAGTAACTGTGAGGGCTTACAGTGTTGTGGCAACACCACCACCACCACCAAAGGCCCAATTTTTCTGCCCCTCTTCAACAGGGGCATGCAATTACAATTCTTGATCTAATAATTCCCAGCAGGGCCCATTCATGCGCCCACCAAGAGTAACTGTGAGGGCTTACAGTGTTGTAGCACCAGCACCACCACCAAAGGCCCAATTTTTCCTACCACTGTTCAACAATGGCATGTAATTACAATTCCTGATATAATAGTTCACAGCAGGGTGTTCCAGCGCCCACCAAGAGTAACTGTGAGGGCTTACAGTGTTGTGGCAACACCAACATCTAAGGGGAAAATTTCTGCAGAGTAGTGATGAGCCGAACACCCCCGGGTTCGGTTCGCACCAGAACCCGCGAACGGACCGAAAGTTCGAACGAACATTAGAACCCTATTAAATACAATGGATGCGAACGTTCGAATTCTAAAGTGCTAATTATAAAAACTATTATGCATGTTATTGTCCTAAAAAGGGTTTGGGAACCCGGGTTCTGCACCAGGGGACATGTATCAATGCAAAAATAAGTTTTAAAAACGGTCGTTTTCCGGGAGCAGTCATTTTAATGATGCATAAAGTGAAAAAAAAAAGTCAAATATTCCTTTAAATATCGTACCTGGGGGGTGTCTAAAGTATGCCTGTGAAGTGCCACGTGTTTCCCGTGTTTAGAACTGTCCCTGCACAAAATGACACTTCTAAAGGAAAAAAAAGCCATTTAAAACTGCTTGCGGCTTTAATGTAATGTCTGGTCCCGGTAATATGGATGAAAATCTTTAAGAAAAATGGCATAGCTACCCCATGACCCCCCCCCTACCCCAGCCCATTACCAGCCCCTTTGGGTCTTGTATGGATATTAAGGGGAACCCCGCACATAAAATAAAAAAGGCCCTATATACTCTGAACAGCCGTATACAGGCGGTGCATACAAGACAGGGACTGTAGGTTTGTTCTTATGTAGAATCTGTTTGTAATTTTGAACAGGTACATTGTTGAAGTGTAGCTCCAGACCAAAAATCTATTTTTAAACTTTTTGGAAAACATAGGTAAGGGTTATCACCCCTGTAACATTTGTTTTGCTGTCTGTGCCCCTGTTCAGAACATTTCACCTCACTTTCCGTCCTAATGACAACTGTTTTTGAAATGTGGTGTTTTTCTTGAAACAAGGATTGCTGATAAAGCATCAGTACAGAGGAGACACCTTTCTCCCATATTTATTCTTACAGGAGAGAATTTTCCTTCCTAGTGGTAGATTTCCTCTCACTTCCTGTTGTCTTCTTGCGTTTGCAAGTAGGAGTCGTTTGTAAGTTGGATGTTTGAAAGTAGGGACCTGCCGTATATACTCTGCAGAAATAGGCCCCTTAGTTGTTGGTGTTGGCACAACACTGTAAGCACTCACAGTTACTCTTGGTTGGTGCTGGAACGCCCTGCTGTCAACTATTATATCAGGAATTTTAATTACATATAATTGTTGAACAGTGGTAGTAAAAATTGGGCCTTTGATGGTGGTGCTGGTGCCACAACACTGTAAGCCCTGACAGTTACTCTTGGTGGGTGCAGCAATGGGCCCTGCTGTGAATTATTAGATCAAGAATTGTAATTACATGCCCCTGTTGAACAGGGGCTGAAAAATTGGGCCTTAGGCACTGGTGGCACAACACTGCAACCCTTCACAGATACTGTACTTGGAGCACAGCAATGAGCCCTGTTGCAAAGTATTGCTTCAAAAATTGTAATGACACGCCCCTGTTAAACAGGGGCTGAAAAATTGGGCCTTAGGCACTGGTGGCACAACACTGCAACTCCTCACAGATACTGTACTTGGAGCACAGCAATGAGCCCTGTTGCAAAGTATTGCTTCAAAAAATTGTAATTACACGCCCCTGTTAAACAGGGGCTGAAAAATTGGGCGTTAGGCACTGGTGGCGGCACCCATAAACAAAAATGATCTTCCAAGCTATCATCATCAATCGTATCATTGAGGACTCGGAGGAGGAGGATAGCCAGTCAACATAACAGCACAGGCACTCAGCATCAGCATCAGTCTTGAAGGGATGTGACATTTTAAAATCAATTAGTCTGTTATATCAGCATCAGGTGTGTGGTAGCTGGTGGTGATCCAAGACTGGTTCATCTTGATGAAAGTCAGTCGATCAACCGAGTCGGTGGACAGGCGCACCCTGTGATCCGTGACAAATCCTCCAGCAGCACTGAATGTGCGTTCCGAAAGAACGCTGGATGCAGGACAGGCCAGTAGCTCAATTGCATACTGTGCAAGCTCTGGCCAGTGATCCATCCTCAAGACCCAGTAAGCCAGAGGATTTTCGGTGGGGAAGGTGTCCAAGTCTGACCTTGCCCCTAGATATTCCTGCACCATGTTTATCAGACGCTGGCGATGGTTGCTGGAACCGATCATACTTTGGGGCTGCGGACTAAAGAATTGTCTGAACGCATCGGTCAGACGGCCACCTTCCCCACCGCTCCTTCTTTGACTGGCCGAAGCCTCAGCAACTCGTTGTCCAGGACCAGGAGTTTGCAACCTCCCAGTCTCTGGGAACGCGTTGCACAGACCTTTCTGCAAGGCCTCCCGGAGTTGTCTCATCCTCTGCTCCCTCTGCGACGGTAACATAAGGTCCGCAACCTTACCCTTGTACCGTGGATCAAGGAGAGTGGCCAGCCAGTAATGGTCCCTCTCCTTGATCCGAAGAATACGAGGATCCTTCCGCAGACTTTGCAGGATCAGGGAGGCCATGCAGCGTAGGTTTGCTGAGGCATTCGCTCCGGAGTCCTCTGGGTCACTAAGGACGACATGATCCGCAGCCACCTCCTCCCAGCCACGTACAAGTCCACTGGTTTCTTGGGACTGTAAATCATCCCTAAAAGACTGCTGCTGATGATGCTGAGTGCCAGCCTCCACCTCCATGCTGACACAATCCTCCTCCTCCTCCTCCTCCTCCTCCTCCTCTTCCTGTGCGATGGGTGGGACAGAAGGAACACTGTCTGGGTAAAGGGGGCCTTGAGAGGCAAGGAAGTCCTCCTCTTCCTGCCTCTGTTCTACCTCAAGTGCCCTGTCCATTATTCCACGCAGCGTGTGCTCCAACAGGTGGACAAGAGGTACAGTGTCACTGATGCATGCACTGTCACTGCTCACCATCCTCGTGGCCTCCTCAAATGGTGCCAGGACAGTGCATGCATCCCTGATCATGCCCCACTGGCGTGGAGAAAAAAAACCAAGCTCCCCTGACCCTGTCCTGGTGCCGTAGTCGCACAGGTACTCATTGATGGCCCTCTGCTGCGTGTGCAGCCGCTGCAGCATGGCCAACGTTGAGTTCCACCTGGTGGGCATGTCACATATAAGGCGGTTCTTGGGCAGGTTCAACTCCTTTTGCAGCTCAGCCAGGCGAGCACTGGCATTATAAGATCTGCGGAAATGCACACAGACTTTCCTGGCCTGCCTCAGGACATCCTGTAAGCCCGGGTACCTGCCCAAGAAGCGCTGCACCACCAGGTTAAGGACGTGAGCCACACAGGGCACATGGGTCAGTTGTCCCTGTCGGAGGGCGGAGAGGAGGTTGGTGCCATTGTCGCAAACCACCATTCCTGGCTTAAGCTGGCGTGGCGTCAACCACCTCTCGGCCTGGCCCTGCAGAGCAGACAGGACCTCTGCCCCAGTGTGGCTTCTGTCCCCCAAACACACCAGCGCAAGCACGGCATGGCATCTTTTTGCCTGCGTACTTGCGTAGCCCCGTGAACGGCTACGGAGCACCGCTGGTTCATAGGACAAACCACAGGAAGAGGCCATGGAGGAAGAAGAAGAGGAGGGGGTGGAGGAGAGAGGTGTGTCACAACCAGTAGTAGCATTTTGGAGGCGTGGCGGTGGGACAACCTCCAACACTACTGCACCTTGTCCTGAATCCTTCCCAGCTGCCAAAAGAGTGACCCAATGGGCCGTGAAAGAAAGGTAACGTCCCTGTCCATGCCTGCTGGACCATGAGTCAGCGGTAATATGCACCTTACCGCTGACCGCCCTGTCCAGCGAGGCCAAGACATTGCCTTCCACATGCCGGTAGAGAGCCGGAATAGCCTTCCGTGAGAAAAAGTGGCGTTTGGGAACCTGCCACTGAGGAACCGCACATTGCACAAACTCACGGAAGGGGGCCGAGTCTACCAACTGAAAAGGCAGCAGTTGAAGCGCTAGCAATTTAGCCAAGCTAGCATTCAACCGCTGGGCATGTGGATGGCTGGGAGTGAACTTCTTTCGACGGTCCAGCAGCTGGGGCAGGGAAATTTGCCTGCTAGAATCGGACGTCGGTGTACTGCTAGCAGAGTGGGCGCAAGTACTTGGCTGTGACACACCTAATTCTACACCTTCATTCCTCTCAGTGCATGTTTCAGAGAGGACTGAAGTTATAGTGGGGTTGGAGATCCCAGCTGATGCGGTGCAAGGAGAGGTCCGCTTTGTTCTTTGGTGTGGGTCTTTGAGGTAGGCTTGCCAACGAGCTGCATGGCAGGTCAACATATGTCTGGTCAGGCATGTGGTACCCAAGCGGCTGATGTTTTGGCCACGCGATATACGCTTGAGACATATGTTGCAAACAGCAGCTGTGCGATCTGATGCACTAGCCTCAAAAAAGGCCCACACCAAAGAACTTTTTGAATGACGGGCAGAGGCAGCGCCCTGCACAGGCGGAGCTCTGCGGTGTGATTCCGTCGGTGTACTGCCCTTACGCTGGCCACCAAAGGGCATCCTGCCTCGTTGGAGATGTGCCTCCTCCTCATCCTCCTCCTCCTCCTCTCTCCTATTAGGCACCCACGTGGAGTCATTGACCTCATCATCCCCTCCCTCCTCATCACTGGAGCCAATCTGGCAGTATGCTGCAGCTGCTGGAACATGACTGCCAGATTGGTGTCCTTCTTGAGCATCCCCTCTGTCTGCTCTCACGCTACTGCCTTCCTCTAGCTGGGTTTCATCATCAGACCCTTCGAAACGCTGGGCATCCTCCTGGAGCATGTACCCAACACTGTGCTGAAACAGTTCGGGGGACTCCTCAGGAGGAGGACATGGTGGGTCTAGGGAAGGAGTGACTGATGATTTGTCTGACATTGATACCAGGGAAGACGACGCTTTGGCAGCTGCTTTTCCAGTACCCTGAGCCTGGGTGAGAGAGGATGAGGAGGAGGAGGAGGGCTTGGTCATCCACTCTACCAAGTCTTCGGCATGATGTGGCTCAACATGTCCAGCTGCCGAAAAGAAGGACAAGCGTGTCCCATGGCCATGTGCTGATGACAATGCACCGCGTCCACGACCAGCACTGTTGCCCCCAGACACAGAGCCTGCTTGCCCTCTTTTATTGCCTCCTGACTGTCTGCCTCTCCTTGTTTGCCTTCCAGACATTCTAATAGATGGCCTGCAGGGAGATGGGAAAAAAGCAATAAGGGCTACCTTCAGGTGTCCTTCTCTGTCCCTTGAAACAAGGACTTTCACAGTGAAAGAAACTGACACTGTCCCTACCTAGAGTTTTCTGTCCCTAGAATAAATGTTTTTTTTAATCACAATATAGCACAAGGACAATTCACTCAATGTCTCTCCAGGTCCCTGGAAACAAGGACTTGCAGAGTGAAAGAAACTGACACTGTCCCTACCTAGAGTTTTCTGTCCCTAGAATAAATGTTTTTTTTAAGCACAATATAGCACAAGGACAATTAACTCACTGTCCTTACAGGTCCCTGGAAACAAGGACTTGCAGAGTGAAAGAAAAAAAACACTCTCCCTACCTACAGTTTTCTGTCCCTAGAAAAAATGTTTTTTTTAATCACAATATAGCACAAGGAAAATTAACTCACTGTCCTTACAGGTCCCTGGAAACAAGGACTTGCAGAGTGAAAGAAAAAAAACACTCTCCCTACCTACAGTTTTCTGTCCCTAGAAAAAATGTTTTTTTTAATCACAATATAGCACAAGGAAAATTAACTCACTGTCCTTACAGGTCCCTGGAAACAAGGACTTGCAGAGTGAAAGAAACTGACACTGTCCCTACCTAGAGTTTTCTGTCCCTAGAATAAATGTTTTTTTAAGCACAATATAGCACAAGGACAATTAACTCACTGTCCTTACAGGTCCCTGGAAACAAGGACTTGCAGAGTGAAAGAAAAAAAACACTCTCCCTACCTACAGTTTTCTGTCCCTAGAAAAAATGTTTTTTTTAAGCACAATATAGCACAAGTAAAATTAACTCACTGTCCTTACAGGTCCCTGGAAACAAGGACTTGCAGAGTGAAAGAAAAAAAACACTCTCCCTACCTACAGTTTTCTGTCCCTAGAAAAAATGTTTTTTTTAATCACAATATAGCACAAGGAAAATTAACTCACTGTCCTTACAGGTCCCTGGAAACAAGGACTTGCAGAGTGAAAGAAACTGACACTGTCCCTACCTAGAGTTTTCTGTCCCTAGAATAAATGTTTCTTTTTCGTACATCACGGGACACAGAGCGACTTAGTCATTACTAATGGGTTATATAGTTTACCTTCAGGTGTTGGCACTGGCCAATTCCAAACCGGAAGTACCCTCCCCTATATAAGCCCCTCCCACCCGGGAGCACCTCAGTTTTTTGCCAGTGTCTAAGGTGTTGGCCAAAGAGTAACATGTGTTTTCACTGGGCTTGCGTACAGGTTCTTTTGGGCCTTAGTAAGCTGTTCCGGATCCCACCAAAAAAGCTTCATAGCTAAACGGTCGGTACCCGGGCCTTGCAGCAGAAGAGCAAGGTTTTGCCTGTAATGCTTCTCTTAGGAGAGCTGGACCCTGGGATCCAGAGCTCTGGTCATACCCACGACCAAGACGCTGTCTGTGCAGGGTGCTATACAGGTCCAGGGGAGTGGAATCCTTGGGAACCCGGTCCCTGAAGGTTTAATTACAATGCCTGCCGTGATAGGTGAAGTTTGGACTTTTGTGGACCAAACAAAGTCCTGCGGCGGGGATCAGGTAAGTGGGGGCCCCCAGGAACTTGGTTCTATTGGGGGACCCCCAAGCCTAATTTGTCTTTCTGTCTGTTACCTAACGGTATTCCCGCTAAATATCTGTGTTTGCCTATAACTACTGAAAATGTAAAATTTTAATAGTAGTCAAGAAAAAAAAAAAAAACAGGGACCGCGGTACCTGTGTTAAACCACTAGAGGCCGCTGTAGTCCATTTTTCTTGTAATGTGGATCTTTGGTTTTCTCAACTCAAAAGGTCCAGGCAGCTGGTAAGTTTCTCTGAGGGAATCCACTTCCTCTGCCCTGTTGCTGCGTTCATCCACCGCACAGGCCCTCCGGCAAAAAGGGCCCTGGCTCCTAGTCCTCTGTTGGTTTTCGAAAAGGGCGCCATTGGCGCACGGGCGCGCGCGCGGGCGCGTGCACGCGCCTCCTATGAAAAAAAAGGGGCGGGGCGGGTGGATGACGCTCGATGCGCGCCGCGGCGCTTCTGCGCATGTGCGGGCGTCCCAGCATGGTTAAAAGACACAGTACAAGTGTCAGCTGCATGCAAACAGAGCTAGCAACAAACAGTGGCACACAGAGGCGGTTGATGCAGGCATCCCCATAGAAAGGCACTTTAGTGGACACCAGCTGGTATATAGCAGCACCTGTGTTAGACTATTACCAGCAAAAATTGGTGTATGACGACGGGAATACCTCAGCTTTGTGCTTAAAGGATATGTCGTCCAGGCGCTCCGGAAATAGATCTTCCAGGAAGCCAAAGGGGTCTCCATCGGGCTCTGAGGATATTGGGCATGCTTGCACTGCACCAATCTCCCCTGAGAATGCAGAGGTCAGTAGCCGTAGAAACCCCGCAGGAATGCCTGGTGCTGCGGCTGTCCCCAGTCCACCTGCTCCTGTATATATAACAGAGGAGGTTTTATCCTCAACTCTGGGAGGATTAGAAGAGAGATTAACAGCATTGATCGCTGCTTCCCTATCTCAGGGAAAGCGCGTCCGATCTCCGTCTCCTCCTTCAGAGTGCCTGTTAGTGGAGGAACAGCCCCACACAGAGATCGACCTACCTGAAGGGGATCAGGATGAGGTTGATTCACTTATAGAGGAATCAACAGTGGAAGAACCTTTCTCAGCTTCTCAGGCTGAAAGATTATGGGTTCAGTCTCTGACTAACATGGTCCGATCAGCATTTAAAATGCCTCTGGCGGAACCACCATCCACTACGGTTTCCTCGCTGGGGTCGCTAAAAGCTCCCCAAGCGGTCTGTTCCTTCCCAATCCACCCTTTATTAGAAGGGCTTATTTACCAGGATTGGGAGCATCCTGATAAAATATTTGCTCCCCCCAAGAGATTTCCGGTGATCTATCCCATGGAGGATAAGTTCATAAGAAAATGGAGGGTCCCTATAGTGGACGCAGCCATCTCTTCTGTTAACAAATCACTGACATGTCCAGTAGATAATGTTCCAATGTTCAAAGACCCAATAGATAAAAAATTGGAGTCTTTACTAAAATCTGCTTTCTCTACAGCAAGTATGGTGACACAACCTGCGGTAGCAGCGATTGGAGTCTGCCAAGCAGTGAAAGATCAGTTGAAACAAGTCTTAAGGGACTTACCAGATCAGCAGGCTCATGCCCTAGCTGACCTGCCTAGAGCCTTGTGTTTTGCGGTGGACGCCATAAAGGATACAATCCAACAGGCCTCCCGCTTTACGCTGTCTATAGTACATATGCGTAGGCTTCTGTGGCTCAAAAACTGGTCTGCTGAAGCTCCCTGTAAAAAACTGCTGGTTAGCTTCCCATTTCATGGAGAACGCTTATTTGGAGAAGATCTGGACAAATATATCCAGAAAATTTCTGCCGGTAAAAGTTCACTCTTACCGGTTAAGAACAAGGGTAGAAGTCCTTCTTTTAAGAGGCCTACCTCTCCAGTCCCGGGCACATCGGCTGTGAAGCAGTTCCGACGGCCTCCGCGGTCAAATTCAGGGGGCAGAAATCAGGGACAATCACAGGGTAACAAGAAGCCCTGGATCAAGAGAGGTACAAAACCTCCCCCTAAGGCATGAAGTATTGCCCCCGCTCAATCGGGTGGGGGGAAGACTTCAGTTGTTCACAGAGACCTGGCGGGACACCATCAGAGACAGATGGGTGCTCTCCGCAGTAAGTCTGGGATACAAGCTGGAGTTAAAAGGCACTCCTCCTGCCCAATTTATGAGGTCAAACGTGCCAAGAGATCCCCAAAAGAGAGGATCCCTCCTTCTGGCACTAGAACAACTATTGCTCCAAGGGGTAATCATGAAGGTTCCCCTGGAAGAAAGCGGATTCGGGTTTTACTCGAACCTTTTCACAGTCCCCAAACCAAATGGGGACGTGAGGCCCATATTAAATCTAAAAGGGCTAAACAAGTTCCTAAATATCAGGACTTTTCGGATGGAGTCGATCCGATCAGTGGCCACCGCCCTACAAGGGCAGGAATGGCTAGCCTCGATCGACATAAGGGATGCTTATCTGCATATTCCCATCTTTCCGGCCCATCAGAAATTTCTACGCTTTGCAGTAGAAGGGCGCCATTTTCAGTTCAGAGCCTTACCTTTCGGTCTGGCCACAGCACCACGAGTGTTCACAAAAATTCTGGCCCCATTATTGGCCAATCTAAGAACACAGGGTGTAACGATAATGGCATATCTAGACGACCTGCTACTAATAGACCACTCAGTGGAAAAGCTGGAAGTAGCTATTCACAAGACAATCGAGTATCTGGAATATCACGGTTGGATTATCAACCGGGACAAGTCAGCTCTAAGACCAGTCAAAAGTCTGGAATACTTAGGGCTAAGGCTGGATTCAAATCAGAGAAAGATTTTCTTACCTCCAGAGAAGGTGTCGTCTTTAAGAAATTTGACCCACTTAGTGGGTACAAAAAGAAAACCATCCATACGTCTCTGCATGAGGCTGCTGGGAAAGATGGTGGCTTCATTTGAAGCGGTACCCTACGGTCAATTCCATTCAAGGAATTTGCAAAGGGCCATACTGTCAGCCTGGAACAAAAAAGTTCAGGCTTTAGACTTACCAATGTCCCTGTCCCCTTCCGTTCGCAAGAGCCTCCATTGGTGGTTGGTGCCCCAGAATCTGGAAAGAGGGAAATCCTTCAGTCCGGTTTCTTGGAAGGTGGTCACTACAGATGCCAGCCTCATCGGCTGGGGGGCAGTGCTGGAGCAATGGTCTCTCCAGGGCAGGTGGTCAGAAGCAGAAAAGGCCCTGCCCATCAATCTCTTAGAGATACGAGCAGCCCGGTATGCCCTAGTAGCATGGACATCCAAACTCCAGGGGTCCCCTGTCAGAATTCAATCAGACAATGCCACGGCAGTGGCATATATCAATCATCAGGGTGGCACCAGAAGTCGTGCAGCCCAGAAGGAAGCAAATTGCATCCTGGAGTGGGCAGAAAGATATGTCCCAGCCATATCCGCGGTTTTCATCCCAGGAGTGGAAAATTGGAGAGCGGACTTTCTAAGTCGCCAACAATTATGCCCGGGGGAATGGTCTCTTCACCCCGAGGTTTTCCAGGCAATATGCCAGCGGTGGGGAACACCGGATGTAGATCTGCTAGCATCCAGATTCAACGCAAAGGTGGACAGGTTTGTGTCTCGCACAAGGGATCCCCTAGCTTGCGGCTCGGATGCCCTAGTGTTCCCTTGGGATCGGTTCAAGCTGATATATGCATTCCCACCGCCACAATTGTTACCGCGATTACTCCGCAGAATCAGGGTAGAAAAGAAACCAGTGATTCTGGTGGCTCCAGCGTGGCCCCGAAGGGCATGGTACGCGGAGATTGTAAAAATGTCAGTGAGGAGTCCGTGGACCCTCCCACTTCGTCCGGACCTGCTGTCGCAAGGACCGATATACCACCCTTCCTTACCAGCCCTAGGTTTGACGGCCTGGCTATTGAAGCCCACATTCTGAAAAAGAGAGGGCTCTCTAATTCTGTGGTATCTACCATGATCAATGCCAGGAAACCGGTATCCAGGCAGATCTATTATAGGATCTGGAAAGCGTACATTACGTGGTGTGAGACCAAGAAATGGCATCCACGTAAGTACATGATAGGGAGGATTCTGGACTTCCTACAGTGGGCTGTAGATAGGAAGCTGGCCTTGAGTACTATCAAGGGTCAGATTTCGGCCTTGTCAATATTTTTTCAAAGGCCCTTGGCTTCGCATTCACTAGTCAAAGCCTTTATACAAGGAGTGATGCGTATTAGCCCTCCGGTTAGTATTCCCATATGTCCTTGGGACTTAAACCTGGTTCTGTCGGTTCTACAGAAACAACCGTTTGAACCATTACAACACATTTCCTTGGTTCTTCTCACCAGGAAATTGGTTTTCTTAGTAGCCATTTGTTCGGCTAAAAGAGTGTCGGAATTAGCAGCTATGTCCTGTAAGGAGCCATATCTGGTTATCCATAAGGACAGAGTAGTATTACGTCCTCATCCAGCCTTTCTTCCTAAGGTGGTATCGAGGTTTCATTTGAACCAAGATGTGGTTCTTCCTTCTTTTTTCCCCAAACCTAGCTCAGTAGAGGAAAAGTTATTACATTCTTTGGATGTGGTAAGAGCAGTTAAAGCTTATCTAAAAGCCACTGCTCAGATTCGCAGAACGGATTCTTTGTTTGTTCTGCCGGAAGGCCCCAGAAGGGGTCAGGCAGCATCAAAAATCTACTTTAGCCAAGTGGATTCGACAGGTCATAATACAAGCCTATGGCTTGAGAAAGAGACCGCCTCCGTTCAAAGTTAGGGCGCACTCCACAAGAGCGGTTGGAGCTTCGTGGGCAGTGCATCACCAGGCCTCCCTGGCTCAAGTATGTAAGGCCGCAACATGGTCTTCGGTACACACGTTTACTAGATTCTATCAGGTAGACGTTAGAAGTCAGGAGGATGTCGCCTTTGGGCGCAGTGTGTTGCAGGCCGCAAAAGATCCTCATGCCTGATGGCGCCCAGCTTATGTACCCCCCCCCTCATTTGGCATTGCTTTGGGACGTCCCATTAGTAATGACTAAGTCGCTCTGTGTCCCGTGATGTACGAAAAAGAAAAAGGGATTTTTATAACAGCTTACCTGTAAAATCCTTTTCTTGGAGTACATCACGGGACACAGAGCTCCCACCCCTCTTTTTGGGACACTTATTGCTTGGCTACAAAACTGAGGTGCTCCCGGGTGGGAGGGGCTTATATAGGGGAGGGTACTTCCGGTTTGGAATTGGCCAGTGCCAACACCTGAAGGTAAACTATATAACCCATTAGTAATGACTAAGTCGCTCTGTGTCCCGTGATGTACTCCAAGAAAAGGATTTTACAGGTAAGCTGTTATAAAAATCCCTTTTTTTTTTAATCACAATATAGCACAAGGAAAATTAACTCACTGTCCTTACAGGTCCCTGGAAACAAGGACTTGCAGAGTGAAAGAAACTGACACTGTCCCTACCTAGAGTTTTCTGTCCCTAGAATAAATGTTTTTTTTAAGCACAATATAGCACAAGGACAATTAACTCACTGTCCTTACAGGTCCCTGGAAACAAGGACTTGCAGAGTGAAAGAAAAAAAACACTCTCCCTACCTACAGTTTTCTGTCCCTAGAAAAAATGTTTTTTTTAAGCACAATATAGCACAAGTAAAATTAACTCACTGTCCTTACAGGTCCCTGGAAACAAGGACTTGCAGAGTGAAAGAAAAAAAACACTCTCCCTACCTACAGTTTTCTGTCCCTAGAAAAAATGTTTTTTTTAATCACAATATAGCACAAGGAAAATTAACTCACTGTCCTTACAGGTCCCTGGAAACAAGGACTTGCAGAGTGAAAGAAACTGACACTGTCCCTACCTAGAGTTTTCTGTCCCTAGAATAAATGTTTTTTTTAATCACAATATAGCACAAGGAAAATTAACTCACTGTCCTTACAGGTCCCTGGAAACAAGGACTTGCAGAGTGAAAGAAACTGACACTGTCCCTACCTAGAGTTTTCTGTCCCTAGAATAAATGTTTTTTTTAAGCACAATATAGCACAAGGACAATTAACTCACTGTCCTTACAGGTCCCTGGAAACAAGGACTTGCAGAGTGAAAGAAAAAAAACACTCTCCCTACCTACAGTTTTCTGTCCCTAGAAAAAATGTTTTTTTTAAGCACAATATAGCACAAGTAAAATTAACTCACTGTCCTTACAGGTCCCTGGAAACAAGGACTTGCAGAGTGAAAGAAAAAAAACACTCTCCCTACCTACAGTTTTCTGTCCCTAGAAAAAATGTTTTTTTTAATCACAATATAGCACAAGGAAAATTAACTCACTGTCCTTACAGGTCCCTGGAAACAAGGACTTGCAGAGTGAAAGAAACTGACACTGTCCCTACCTAGAGTTTTCTGTCCCTAGAATAAATGTTTTTTTTAATCACAATATAGCACAAGGAAAATTAACTCACTGTCCTTACAGGTCCCTGGAAACAAGGACTTGCAGAGTGAAAGAAACTGACACTGTCCCTACCTAGAGTTTTCTGTCCCTAGAATAAATGTTTTTTTTAAGCACAATATAGCACAAGGACAATTAACTCACTGTCCTTACAGGTCCCTGGAAACAAGGACTTGCAGAGTGAAAGAAAAAAAACACTCTCCCTACCCACAGTTTTCTGTCCCTAGAAAAAATGTTTTTTTTAAGCACAATATAGCACAAGTAAAATTAACTCACTGTCCTTACAGGTCCCTGGAAACAAGGACTTGCAGAGTGAAAGAAAAAAAACACTCTCCCTACCTACAGTTTTCTGTCCCTAGAAAAAATGTTTTTTTTAATCACAATATAGCACAAGGAAAATTAACTCACTGTCCTTACAGGTCCCTGGAAACAAGGACTTGCAGAGTGAAAGAAACTGACACTGTCCCTACCTAGAGTTTTCTGTCCCTAGAATAAATGTTTTTTTTAATCACAATATAGCACAAGGAAAATTAACTCACTGTCCTTACAGGTCCCTGGAAACAAGGACTTGCAGAGTGAAAGAAACTGACACTGTCCCTACCTAGAGTTTTCTGTCCCTAGAATAAATGTTTTTTTTAAGCACAATATAGCACAAGGACAATTAACTCACTGTCCTTACAGGTCCCTGGAAACAAGGACTTGCAGAGTGAAAGAAAAAAAACACTCTCCCTACCTACAGTTTTCTGTCCCTAGAAAAAATGTTTTTTTTAATCACAATATAGCACAAGGAAAATTAACTCACTGTCCTTACAGGTCCCTGGAAACAAGGACTTGCAGAGTGAAAGAAACTGACACTGTCCCTACCTAGAGTTTTCTGTCCCTAGAATAAATGTTTTTTTTAATCACAATATAGCACAAGGAAAATTAACTCACTGTCCTTACAGGTCCCTGGAAACAAGGACTTGCAGAGTGAAAGAAACTGACACTGTCCCTACCTAGAGTTTTCTGTCCCTAGAATAAATGTTTTTTTAAGCACAATATAGCACAAGGACAATTAACTCACTGTCCTTACAGGTCCCTGGAAACAAGGACTTGCAGAGTGAAAAAAAAAAACACTCTCCCTACCTAGAGTTTTCTGTCCCTAGAAAAAATGTTTTTTTTAAGCACAATATAGCACAAGGACAATTAACTCACTGTCCTTACAGGTCCCTGGAAACAAGGACTTGCAGAGTGAAAGAAAAAAAACACTCTCCCTACCTAGAGTTTTCTGTCCCTAGAAAAAATGTTTTTTTTAATCACAATATAGCACAAGGAAAATTAACTCACTGTCCTTACAGGTCCCTGGAAACAAGGACTTGCAGAGTGAAAGAAAAAAAACACTCTCCCTACCTACAGTTTTCTGTCCCTAGAAAAAATGTTTTTTTTAATCACAATATAGCACAAGGAAAATTAACTCACTGTCCTTACAGGTCCCTGGAAACAAGGACTTGCAGAGTGAAAGAAACTGACACTGTCCCTACCTAGAGTTTTCTGTCCCTAGAATAAATGTTTTTTTTAATCACAATATAGCACAAGGAAAATTAACTCACTGTCCTTACAGGTCCCTGGAAACAAGGACTTGCAGAGTGAAAGAAACTGACACTGTCCCTACCTAGAGTTTTCTGTCCCTAGAATAAATGTTTTTTTTAAGCACAATATAGCACAAGGACAATTAACTCACTGTCCTTACAGGTCCCTGGAAACAAGGACTTGCAGAGTGAAAGAAAAAAAACACTCTCCCTACCTACAGTTTTCTGTCCCTAGAAAAAATGTTTTTTTTAATCACAATATAGCACAAGGAAAATTAACTCACTGTCCTTACAGGTCCCTGGAAACAAGGACTTGCAGAGTGAAAGAAACTGACACTGTCCCTACCTAGAGTTTTCTGTCCCTAGAATAAATGTTTTTTTTAATCACAATATAGCACAAGGACAATTAACTCACTGTCCTTACAGGTCCCTGGAAACAAGGACTTGCAGAGTGAAAGAAACTGACACTGTCCCTACCTAGAGTTTTCTGTCCCTAGAATAAATGTTTTTTTTAAGCACAATATAGCACAAGGACAATTAACTCACTGTCCTTACAGGTCCCTGGAAACAAGGACTTGCAGAGTGAAAGAAACTGACACTGTCCCTACCTAGAGTTTTCTGTCCCTAGAATAAATGTTTTTTTTAAGCACACTATAGCAGAAGCACAAAACACACTGACACTCTCCCTACCTATCCTTCTCTTTCCCTAAACTAAAGGAATCCAGGTTAAGCAAGAAAGAAATAACAGTCACTGTCCCTGCCTATGCTACTCTATCCCTGCTCCGGAACACACTACACTAGGCCGCCGTGCTGGCGGCCTTTTATAGTGTGGGGCGTGTACTAAACACCCTCAGCAATAATTGGCCACAGGCATCCTGCCTGTGGCCAATCATTGCTCTCCTCGCTGCCGGCGCTGTGATTGGCCAAGCATGCGGGGTCACAGTGCATGCTTGGCCAATCACAGCGCCTGGATGACACTGCGATGGCGTAGTGCATTGTGGGCCGTTCGCGTCACTCGAATTTGGCGCGAACGGCCCAAATCGTTCGATCTTCGTCGAACGATCGAACAGCCAATGTTCGAGTCGAACGTATGTTCGACTCGAACACGAAGCTCATCCCTACTGCAGAGTATATACGGCAGGCCCTTACTTTCAAACATCCAACTTACAAATGACTCCTACTTGCAAACGGAAGGAGACAACAGGAAGTAAGAGGAAATCTACCCCTAGGAAGGGAAATTCTCTCCTGTAAGAGTTAATATGGGAAAAAGGTGTCTCCTCTCTACTGATGCTTTATCACCAATCCTTGTTTCAATAAAAACCCAATTTTTCCAAAAACATTTATCATTGGGACGGAAAGTGAGGTGAAATGTTCTGAACAGGTGCACAGACAGCAAAACAAATGTTACAGGGGTGATAACCTTTCCCTATGTTCTCCAAAAAGCTTAAAAATAGATTTTTTGGCTGCAGCTACAATTAAAAATGTACCTATTCCAAATTGAAAACAGATTCTACTTAAGAACAAACCTACAGTCCCTGTCTTGTTTGCACCTCCTGTATACTGCTGTTCAGAGTATATAGGGTTTTAGGTATAGGGTTTTATTTTGGGTGCAGGGTTCCCCTTAATATCCATACAAGACCCAAAGGGGCTGGTAATGGGCTGGGGTAGGGGGGGGGCGGCTGATGGGGTAGCCATGCCATTTTTCTCAAAGATTTTCATCCATATTGCCAGGAAAAGACATGACATTAAAGCCGCAAGCAGTTTTAAATGGCTTTTTTTCCTTTACAAATGTAATTTTGTGCAGGGACAGTTCTAAACACGGGAAACACATGCCACTTCACAGGCATACTTTAGACACACCCCAGGTACGATATTTAAAGGAATATTTCACTTTTTTTTTCACTTTATGCATCATTAAAATGACTGCTCCATAAAAAACGGCAGTTTTTAAAACTTCTTTTTGCATTGATACATGTCCCCTGGGGCAGAACCCGGGTCCCCAAACCCTTTTTAGGACAATAACATGCATATTAGCCATTATAATTAGCACTTTAGATTTCAAACATTCGCGTCCATTGTATTTAATAGGGTTCTAACGTTCGCGCGAACTTTCGGTCCGTTCGCAGGTTCTGGTGCGAACCGAACTGGGGGGTGTTCGGCTCATCCCTACTCTAAAGTCCCAAATGGCACAAGTTATGGAGATGTTAACTTCACTTATGGCCAAGGTCTCAGAGACCAGGAAGGGAGAAGACACGGCAACCAAGGTGACTCAAAGTGTACCTACTCCCTCACCTAGGAGCACAAGGGATGAAGATGTCTGCTTCAATTGTGGAGGAACTGGACATTATCGACAGATGTGTCCCAGCCCGAGGAAAGCTGCCACACCATCCCGCAAGCCGGCGGAAAACTTCAGTGGGACCCGGTGAAGGAGTCAACCGGGTGCCCATCAGTGACAGCCAACTCCAAAAACAACAAGAAAAAGAGACAGCAACGGGGGCCTAAACCTTTACTAAACACCCCTGCTGCCACCTCTGGACAGCTTGGTAATTCCCGCTCCAAATTTCAAAATACTCAGAGGCGGGAGATCAATGCACACCAGGCTCCACAAGGGTTGAAACCCCAGAAAAGCCGGAGAAAGAAGGAAGTGAAGATACAAATTACAGAACCTGCCAAGAAGACCTCTCCACGGAAACATCCAGATAAACTTATAGGGCCCTCTCCAATGGTCTCAATCCAGGTAGAACGAATCTACACAAAGGCCCTTCTTGATACCGGAGGCCAGGTGACTCTCCTATATCGTGACTTCTACAATAGGCACCTCAGGCATTTACCATTACAGAAGCTGGAAGACCTGGAGATATGGGGCATTGGAACGCAGAGTTTCCCCTATGATGGGTACATCCCAATCAGACTCACCTTTGATCCCTCAGTGGCGGGAGGAACGGAGACATTTGACACTCTGGCTGTGGTCTGTCCTAGGCCAACTGGGGCCAACAAGAGCTCTCTGATCATAGGAACCAACACTGACTTGGTAAGGAGGCTGTTGACCCCCCTGATTGAAGAACAGGATACCCTGACCACAAGGGTCCTCCCCTTGTTGCAACAAGTTTACCAGCGCTTAGTGATGTAAAAAAAGGCCCCAGGAGAGGGGGTTGGGAAAGTATGGAAGCTGGATGAAACAGAAAAGGTACTGCAGCCGGGAGAGGTGACCTGTTTGAGAGCGTCTGTAAAACTCACATGGAAGCAACCCGGCCCTTTCATCATCCTTGAATCTGGCCCTCGAGAGAAGGAAAGGGGTATAGAGGTAATTCCTGGAGTGATCCCACTGAAAGCCCTAGAGAGGAGTCATGGGAAAGTTTCAGTGAGTGTCAGAAACACCTCTGCCACCCCTTTGAGGGTATCAGCCAGAATGCTGTTGGGTCAGGTGAACCAAGCCACCCCACTGGGCCCATCTGACTTGAAGAAGCCACAGGGAGAAGAAGACATAATAGGGAGGCTCTGTCCTGAGGACGAAAACCTCCCACCAGCTTGGAAGAAGAGAGCCAGGGCCCAACTTGCTCGATGGCAGAAGATCTTCTCAAGGGATGAATTCGATGTGGGGTGTGCGAAGAGTGCCACCCACAAGATTAGCTTGCAGGAGGATAAGCCGTTCAGGGAGAGAGTCTGACGGGTTCCTCTAAGAGATCTGGAAGATCTGCGCGAGCAACTGTCCCAATTAAAGAGGACAGGCATAATCCAGGAGTCTCGAAGCCCCTATGCCTCTCCGATAGTGGTGGTCCGAAAGAAGAATGGTTCTCTGAGGCTGTGTATAGACTACCGGACACTGAACCCTGAAGATCAGGAGAAGACAGCCTTCATCACCCTGGTGGGGTTCTTCAAGTTCAACCAGAGGCCTCAAGGGTTGTCAGGAGCCCCTGCTACTTTTCAAAGGTTGATGGAAAGAACGGTGGGGGACATGAATCTGATAGAGGTGCTGGTGTATCTAGACGACGTCATCGTGTTCGGGAAAACCCTAGAGGAACATGAAGAGAGGCTGGAGAAAGTCTTGAAGAGGCTCCATGAAGAAGGCCTGAAACTTTCCCCGGAGAAATGTCAGTTCTACCAGCCCTCAGTTCATTACTTGGGCCACATTGTATCTGCAGAAGGGGTAGCCACAGACCCGGAGAAGCTGGATGCTGTCACTTCCTGGCCGAGGCCTACAAATGTGACCGAGCTCCGGTCATTCCTGGAATTCTGCTCCTATTACAGGAGGTTCGTGGAGGGGTTTGCCAAAATAGCCAGGCCCCTAAATGAATTACTAAGGAATGAAGGAGAGGATGATGGAGAGAGTTCAGACCAGCCAGTGAAGTCTACCATGGGGCCCAGGAAATCTAAAGAGTCCATCCAGGGTCAGTGGACCCCCAAGTGTGAAGAGGCCTTCGACCAGCTGAAACAGAGTCTGACCACCGCCTCTGTATTGGCCTATGCAGATACCACTAAACCTTACGAGCGGCATGTGGACGCCAGCCGAGGTGGACTTGGTGGGGTGCTATGCCAGGAGCACAATGGTCACCTACGGCCCGTTGCCTATGTGAGCAGAAGCCTGACACTCACTGAGAAGAATTACCCCACCCACAAGCTTGAATTCCTGGCCTTGAAGTGGGCTGTGGTAGACAAATTGAAAGACTACTTATATGGGGCTGAATTTGTGGTCAAGACGGATAATAATCCACTTACTTACCTTCTGACCACCGCCAAACTGGATGCCACAGGACATAGGTGGCTGGCTGCCCTCTCAAGTTTCACATTCAGCCTTAAGTACCGACCAGCAGTTGGAAATAGGGATGCGGATGCCCTATCCAGGAGATCCCATACTCCCACTGATCTCACCGAAGGGTGGGCCCAGTTGACCTCGGAGGTAGTGCGAGCTCTATATAGGGGGACGGAACTTCAAGCCAAAGGAGGATCAAGGGCCGAAGAAATTGGGGTCTCAGCTGCTGGAGTACCCAGATGTTACTGCAATGTGACCCAAGTCGGAGAAGAGGGCTTGCCCAAGTTATCCAAGAAGGACTTAAGGAGGGACCAATTGGAAGACCCGTTAGGGAAGCTAACACTGATGGCCTTGGAGAAACAACGCCCTGAATTGTTCCTAACCAACTTTTCCAGAGAGGCCCGTTTATTGCACAGGGAATGGGACTGGCTACAGATACGTCAAGGGGTGGTCTACCGAAAGGGCCCCTCTGATGATCTGGAAGAGAAGTGGCAGTTATTCCTACCCACCAAGCACAGGCATTCAGATCAAGGAAGAGACTTCAAAAGCAGACTGATAAAGGAGCTGTTAGATCTTTTGGGCATCCAAAAGACTAGAACAACCCCATACCACCCAAGGAGATGCTCAGCCTGAACGATTTAACCGGACTCTTTTGGATATGTTGGGGACATTGAACTCAGAGAAGAAACAGCACTGGAGCAAGCATGTGGCTGCCATAGTACATGCTTACAACAGTACTACCAGTGATGCTACTGGATACTCCCCCTATTGGCTGATGTTTGGAAGAGAAGCTCGGTTACCAATGGACTTAGCCTTCGGCACATCCCTGGATCATACCTCGGCAACTTCCCACAAGGGGTATGTGGATCACTTAAGGAAGAGTCTGAAGATGGCATATGAACAGGCCCAAGCCTCATCTGACCAGAGGGGATTGAGGAATAAAAGGAACTTCAACCTCAAGGTTAGGATACAAGACTTACAGCCAGGGGATAGGGTACTACTAAGGAACTTGGGTATTCCCGGGAAGCACAAGTTAGCTGACCTGTGGAAATTCCAACCATATGTCGTCTGCAAACAGTTACCTGGTCTCCCGGTATATCAGATAAAACCAGAGGGGAGTGTGGGCCCACTGAAGACTTGGCATAGGAACCACCTGTTGCCCCTTTCTGAAGCAGATCGCCTACCCCCCGTATCAGATCCACAAGAATCCTCTTCAACCTCCCGAGTATCCAGGCCAGTTACTAGGTCTCAGTCGACTCTTACAGATGTAGAGGACAAAGACTCTAGAGAAGAAGATTCTGAGGAAGAGGAGATGGAATCTGACTGGTTATGGCCCTCTCAAGCGCCAGAACCCATGACCACTTCGCTGTCACTTCCTGAGGTAGCAGATAGTGGGATTCTTCGCCCAGAGGCTCCTGAATTTGTGCCCTCTAACATACTCACCGAGGAAACAGAGGATAATCTGGACTCTTTGCTAAAAGGAGACCCTGAAGAGGCTCCATCTCTAGCCGAAGGAGAGCCAGATTCTCCTAAAATTACAGAGCCCAGCATGCATGGATCAGAGGAGAAAGACCCTGAAGAGTCCACAGAGACAGCAGGTCCTAGTGCTCCTGAGATTGGGACACCCAAAGAACAGAGAGGAAGGAGAGTCATTCACCCCCCTAAAAGACTGACATATGATCAAATGGGTGCATGCTCTGAAGAAGCAGTTCTTACTTCCAGGAGAACAGTTGAGACGCCTGGTCCTTCCACTGTGAATTTGGTGGAAGGCAACCCTAGCTCACCCCCTGGCACAGCTGGTGAGGCCGTACCAACTGAGGTGGCCTGTAGACAGGACAACCTCTCCTCCAAAGTTTGGTGGGAGGTTCCTAAGTCGGTATTGTGTAGTCGCCTAGAGGCAAAAATGCAAAAGAGAGCAAGGATCCTTGATATCTTTGGGGACCAAAGACTTTAAATGGTGGGACTGTGTAGCAGGGTTCTAAAGTTATGGACTATTGTTATGTGTGTACACCCCAAACTTCCTCTTATGTTCCAGTTACAACTTTATAGACTATTGTTTACTTATGTTCAGTAATGGGTGTGGAACTTATGGTACAGGGAGAGAGAGACTCCGTTGCCATGGATACCTGATAGACTATGGTACCCACAGTGCAGCTGTACTCCCAGAATGCATTAAAACCACCGCACAGCCTGCTGGGGGAGGTTACGTAAATGAAGGGAGGGGCCACGCTCGGTCTCTCTGGACTTCGCCCTCTACCAAGCAGGAAGTCTGTGTGAGGCCTGCTGCCGGAGCGACTAGACCCAAAGCCTGGGCCTGTAGTTTCGCGGAGGATCATCAAGACAGAGAGAGATCTCTTTCCGTGTGACCAGCTCGCGCTTCTCAGATACCGGGGTCATCCACCAACCATCTACAGCGGCTGTGGGAGGGACCGGAGACTGTACGTTGCGGAGAGGTCGCGGATCGGGGTACCAACAATGGATCGTCCAGAATCTACAACTGGTTGTTAGGCCTATGACTTTTTAAGGCCCACCATCATCCGAATAGTGAGCCGCATCTACACTAGGACATAGCGCAGCGCGTGGTAGCTGCGTAGTTAAAGTTTGCATTATACTGACTGAGAGTTTAACTCCCAAAAGCATTGCGGGAGTTTAGCTTCCATCTTTAATCTCCTTTGGATTACAATTATAAAGTGCACCAACGTTTTGCTAAAAGACTCCCACCATTGAGGAACTCTTACAGAAATCTTAGTCAGGCTTGACTGGAACTAACATTTACGGGACACAGGGTGATATTGCCCACTAGGGGGAGCTCGTGAGCTTGAGGTTGTTTATCCATTGGAAGTAGACAATAGCATATTATAGAACCTTCATATTATATACATTATTGACTCTTGCAGGGCCCTGCAGAGTCACTTAAAGCTATAAAAAGATATATATATATATATATATATATATATATATATATAATCTATAAACCTGTTACTATCTTTTGATAAAGTAAACTTTATCTTTGTTTAAGTATAAACCTGTGTGAATTACTTTTATTAGCCTCTATAGCCAGTGGGTTTTACAATTCTTTTCACTACCAGTTCTGCCAAGGGAGGGTTCGAGCCAGTTAAGGGGTTGAGAATCAGAGGGCAGGCCCAAACAAAACCAGCAGCTCCTACAGGGGTAGTGCTACAGAATTTTAGCAGAGACCATTCAAGCTTATGGAGAATTTTGGCACAGATGATATATGTTAATGTAAGGCTTTCAAATTTTGAGGTTCCAATGCCATTTACTGAGGTTTCCTTCATTGTTGGTATATACAGTATCCCACAAAAGTAAGTACACCCCTCACATTTTTGTTAATATTTTATTATATCTTTTCATGTGACAACACTGAAGAAATTACACTTTGCTACAATGTAAAGTAGTGAGTGTACAGCTTGTATAACAATGTAAATTTGCTGTCCCTTCAAAATAACTCAACACAGCCATTTATGTCTAAACCGCTGGCAACAAATGTGAGTACACCCCTAAGTGAAAATGTCCAAATTGGGCCCAAAGTGTAAATATTTTGTGTGGCCACCATTCTTTTCCAGCACTGCCTTAACCCTCTTGGGCATGGAGTTCAGCAGAGCTTCACAGGTTGCCACTGGAGTCCTCTTCCACAACTCCTCCATGATGACCTCACAGAGTTGGTGGATGTTAGAGACCCTGCGCTCTTCCACCTTGCATTTGAGGATGCCCCACAGATGCTCAATAGGGTTTAGGTTTGGAGACATGCTTGGCCAGTCCATCACCTTTACCCTCAAATCCTTTAGCAAGGCAGTGGTCGCCTTGGAGGTGTGTTTGAGACCGTTATCATGTTGGAATATTACCCTGCGGCCCAGTCTCCGAAGGAAGGGGATCATGCTCTGCTTCAGGATGTCACAGTACATGTTGGAATTAATGGTTCCCTCAATGAACTGTAGCTCCCCAGTGCCAGCAGCACTCATGCAGCCCCAGACCATGACACTCCCACTACCATGCTTGACTGTAGGCAAGACACACTTGTCTTTGTACTCCTCACCTGGTTGCCACCACACATTCTTGACATAATCTGAACCAAATAAATTTATCTTGGTCTTATCAGACCACAGGACATGATTCCAGTAATCCATGTCCTTAGTCTGCTTGTCTTCAGCAAACTGTTTGCGGGCTTTCTTCTGCATCATCTTTAGAAGAGGCTTCCTTCTGGAACGACCAATGCAGACCAATTCGATGCAGCATGTGGCATATGATCTGAGCACTGACAGGCTGACCCAACCTCTGCAGCAATGCTGGCAGCACTCATACGTCTATTTAACAAAGACAACCTCTGGATATGACGCTGAGCACATGCACTTAACTTCTTGGGTCGACCGTGGTGAGGCCTGTTCTGAGTGGAACCTGTCCTGTTAAACCGCTGTATGGTCTTGGCCACCATGCTGCAGCTCCAGTTTAGAGACTTGGCAATCTTCTTATAGCCTGGGCCATCTTTATGTGGAGCAACAATTCTTTTTTTTTTTCAGATCCTCAGAGAGTTCTTTGCCATGAGGTGCCATGTTGAACTTCCAGTGACCAGTATGAGAGAGTGAGAGCGATAACACCAAATTTAACACACCTGCTCCCCATTCACACCTGAGACCTTGTAACACTAACAAGTCACAAGACACCGGGGAGGGAAAAAGGCTAATTGGGCCCAATTTGGACATTTTCACTTAGGGGTGTACTCACTTTTGTTGTCAGCGGTTTAGACGTCAATGGCTGAGTTTTGAGTTATTTTGAGGGGACAACAAATTTACACTGTTATGCAAGCTGTACACTCACTACTTTACATTGTAGCAAAGTGTAATTTCTTCAGTGTTGTCATATGAAAATATATAATAAAATATTTACGAAAATGTGAGGGGTGTACTCACTTTTGTGAGATACTGTATGTATGACAATGTGTGTTTTATAATATATGTGCAAATATAGATATATTTTTTACTTGTTTTGTAATAATTTTTCTAAAATGGTGGTGGTGTGACTCCCATGGGCTATAAATAGTTGTTGTGTATGTACTAATTGGGACTGAAACACAACTCTATTATCCACTCCATACCAGCTCCCTTTGCATTATTTTGTAAATAAATACGTTTTCTCATTCACTGACGGGCATTGATGAGGCTGCACTGATGGGCATTGATGAGGCTGCACTGAGGGGCACTAAGGTGGCACTGATGAGGTGGCACTGATAATGAGGCACTAATATGTAGCACTGATGGGCACTTATATGCAGTACTGATAGGCGGCACTGATAGACTGAACTGATGGGCACTGATGGGTGGCATTGATGGGCAATGATGAGCACTGATGAAGAGGCATTGACAGGCATTACTGATGGGCACTGAGTGGCATCTCTAATGGGCACTAATTGGCATCCCTGGTGGGCATGGGTGGGCATCCCTGGTGGGATATAGTGGGCATCCCTGGTGGATCTTCACTGATAGTCAATGCGTTGATTATCAGCGCAGACCCCACCTGTCAGGAGAGCCGCTGATCGGTTCTCCTCTACCCGCACCTTGTCAGCGCAAATAGAGGAAAAGCTGATAAACAGCACTTCCTGGTTACAATGTGACAAGAAGTGATTGGACACAGCTGATCATATGACTCCAGTCAGGATAACCTAAAGGGGTTGTAAACCCTTGTGTTTTTTCACCTAAATGCATACTATGCATTAAGGTTAAAAAGCACCTTTCTGTGGCCGGGCCCCCCAGCCCCCCCGTTTTACTTACCTGAGCTCCGAACTTCCGTGCGCACGATCCCGCGTCGCTCTCTCCACGGCTTCTCGGCTCTTCATTGGATAGATTGATAGCAGCGCAGCCATTGGCTCCCGCTGCTGTCAATCAAATCCAATGACGTGGCCGCTGGGGGCGGGGTCGAGTCATACACTCGGCGTCTATGGACACCGAGTGTATGACACAGGAACGCGCCCGCAAGGTAACCCCCTTTGGGAGAGAGCTTCCCAGAGGGGGTTATCTAATGCGGGGAGGAGCCGCAAGAGCCGATATGGGACCCCAGAAGAGGACAATCGGGGCCACTCTGTGCAAAACGAACTGCACAGTGGAGGTAAGTATGATATGTTTTTTTTTTTTTTTAACTTGAACCTTTAATATCACTTTAACCACTTTGCGGCCATCATTCTGCTATATGGCGGGAGGGAAGTGCTTAAAAAAAGACCTAAAATAAGCCTTTTTGGTAAAGTTTAAATTAATCAGGATTTGGTGCTGCTGCTGTACTTAAGCCAAGCTAAATGTAAAAGGTAATACATAAATTACATATAAAAAATTATGTAATATCAGAACAGGTGACGCTGATGCTTTCTGTGAGAATATTACCATTCTAAACAGTGACATACAACATAATAATGGCATCTCCTAAGCATGTACTTTAATTGCTGGTTCACACCAGATGTGGTGGAACTGCGTTGGGTGGCTATTCCAATGCAGTCTCACCTCATGGGCAAGGCAAAATGCCTGGTCTCTAATGTGCCCAGTTGTGGCATAGTACGCCAAATAAAGTACTGCATGCAGAATAATTTTAATGCTACACAGTGAAAGGCAATCTGCCTTGCACCACCCAGCTGGCAAATGAACTTTATGAGATGTCTGTGTGCCATCTCAATAAAGTCTGTTTAAAAAAAAAAGGAAACAGTGTGATCTGTTGAGCTCAGCACATCATCACTGCTCTGATCCCAGACAGATGGTGTGAACCAGCCCTGAAATATAACTAAAGGTAAAACAAAATTGGCCCAAAAACAAATTAAATAAGTCTTATCAGTCTTATCAGGTCTTATTGGATCAGATAAGCCTGACAAGACTGGTGTGGTCTGTTTTTGGACACCCTTTTTTGCACTTTAGAGGTTGCACTGTTTTGAATTCAGTGTGCACCAGTGGCGGCTGGTGCTCAGAATTTTTGGGGGGCACAAACAAACTGAAAAATTCTGAAAAAAAACCAAACCATCAATTGCAGCCTCACTGTGCCATCAAGTGCAGCCACTGTGCCATCAAACGCAGCCCCTGTGCCCATTAATTGTCGCTACTGTGCCCTTCAATTGCCGCCACTGTGCCCATCAATTGCCTCCACTGTGCCCATCAATTGCCTCCACTGTGCCCGTTAAATGCAGCCACTGTGCCATCAAACGCAGCCATTGTGCCCATCAATTGCCGCCACTGTGCCCATCAAACGCAGTGTGCCCTCCCCCCACCCGCCCACCCTCTTACCTAGCACTTACCCTGTCTCGGTGGTGCAGCGGGTGACGGCGGCGAGCGGTGTCCTTCATGCTCCTTGATGTCTTCTCCCGCCCTCTATTCCCGTCCTTTGCTATGATAGGTGTCCAATCACAGCTCCTGTCGTTTCAGCCAATCAGGTGACGGGTAACAGACCCGAGCACCTGATTGGCGTAGGGGCGGGTCAGTTTATGGGAAAAACTAGGTTGGCTCATTCCAAAAGGTGGTGCTGTTGCTGGCTGGATGGAGTCATTGCTTACAAAATTAAGGGCTGCTGGTATCTTCCCCAAAGTAGGCCAAACACCACTTTTCCTTATTTGTGGCTCTACATGCTTCAGTACAAACTGAAGCAGTTTTTGCACAGCAGGCCTGCATAGCAATAATGCTTCACCACCTCAGCTTATGAGGGAGAGTCTCATTGAACTGGTAGGGCTGTATCAGCTTCAGAGAGCATAGCAGCTCAAATTTAGCCAAAACTAGCTGTTAACTACTCTTTTCTACCAAAAGCAGTATTGCCAAAGTTACATTAGTTATAAAGCCATTCTTAACACCTATTCTTGCTCATAAATGACAAGCTAAACACACCTGCTATTTAGTGCCTAAAGGTAGAGGAGGGTCACCTAATTGAAGCATGTCAAATGGGCAAAATTCACCAGTTCATTGGCAAATATTTTTTTAAGACAAAATTAAGAAGTCCAAACCAGTTGAATCAACATGCTCTGAGTGATAAATAGGTTGGATAGTACAGCAAAGTAGTTTTCTTATTTAGGAACAGATGTTTTATGCCATTTTTATTATAGCAAATCTTGTTGGATACAGATTTTCCACCATCCTTTTGGAAGAATGGTCAATTTCCATTTTAGACTGAACTTACCGGTAATTCCTGATTTAGTATTGTTGATAAATTGGAATATTGTTGATACATTTTAACAACGTCTATTCTATTCTCATATTTGCATATTCAATTCCCAGAGTGTACAGATGTTGACAATTTTACTGTAAATCCAATTTCATTTTTGTCCTTTCCCATTGGGGAGATGCAGGAAATGGTTTCCAAAACTGATCGATGATGCAAGTTTATAACACCACAACCTTTGCAGGTGAATGCTACGCTGGGTACAACAGTTATAGAGCAATGCTTTGATCATCTAAAATCAAGACAATGACAACTCCATCCAAAGTTTAAAATCTTGGCATGTTCTGTGCCATGCTGCATACTCTGGCCATCAAACATCAGTTGGAGTAAGAGCAGAAAAAGCTGGAAAAGCTGCATTTATATATCTTGTTGCCATATTGCCCAGTCCAAAGCCAAAGTGAAGCAGGAAGTAGGTAGTTAGATTCAATATCAGATTTATGAATACTGTCAAAAGATTTACCAAAAGATTTGATGGAGAATTTGTCAAAATACCTGAAAATATACCCACTGTACTTATAACATCTGACTTGGCAAGATTTGATAATGTAAACTTCGTCAATCAGCTGCTTACATAAAAAAATGTATATTGTAGAATGTTGGCATAAACTGATGGGCACATCTTGTCAAATTTTGGAGAAAATCTTTTGGGCGAATATTCACAGGGCACATTTCTTAGGCAAATTAGGTTTTTAATATTGACTACACTAAAGACATTCGCCCAACAATAGGCAGTTGATGAAGATTTTCAATCTGATCCAGTCTTTTCCATAATGGTGCCGTAATCACTAGGGATGAGCTTCGAGTTTGTGTCGAACCCATGTTCGAGTCGAACATCAGCTGTTCGACCGTTCGTCGAATTTCGAACATTATGGGGCGTTCGCGCCAAATTTGAGTGGCGCGTCACGGCCCATAATTCACTGCGGCATTGCAGTGCATTGCTGGCTGATGATTGGCCAAGCATGCACTATGACCCGCATGCTTGGCCAATCACAGCGCCGTAGGTACAGAGAGCCGTAATTGGCCAAAGCCAGGGTGGCTTTGGCCAATCATGGCTCAGAGGAGTAGGTACACGCCCCACACTATATAAGGCCGCCGGCTTGGCGGCCTTGTGTAGTGTGTTGGCATTGGTTAAAGGAAAGAGACAGAGAGAGAGAGACAGTGTAATTTGATTTGAGTTAGATAGAGCAGGCAGGCGAGTCAGTTAGCTGCAGTTACAGTGTGAAGAGGATATATATGCATCCTAGGTGTTGTATATATATTTACACACTGTATTGAGTTTAGCTAGATCCATTCCTGTTATTCTCTATACTGACAGGCAGTCAGGTGATTGTGCTAGCTGCAGTGTTTCACTTGGTGTACTGTGTCATTTGCACAGTGTGCACCAAAAGCTTACCTGAATACAATTGCTGGTGTTCTGATACAACTACAGGCAGGGAGCTGCAGTATTTTGCTTTAGTGTCCTTTGCACAGTGTGCACCAAAAGCTTACCTGAATACAATTGCTGGTGTTCTGATACAAATACAGGCAGGGAGCTGTAGTATTTTGCTTTAGTGTCCTTTGCACAGTGTGCACCTAAAGCTTACCTCAATACAATTGCTGGTGTTCTGTTACAAAAACAGGCAGGGAGCTGCAGTATTTTGTTTAGTGTCCTTTGCACAGTGTGCACCTAAAGCTTACCTCAATTCAATTGCTGGTGTTCTGATACAAATATAGGCAGGGAGCTGCAGTATTTTGCTTTAGTGTCCTTTGCACAGTGTGCACCTAAAGCTTACCTCAATACAATTGCTGGTGTTCTGATACAAATACAGGCAGGGAGCTGCAGTATTTTGCTTTAGTGTCCTTTGCACAGTGTGCACCCAAAGCTTACCTCAATACAATTGCTGGTGTTCTGATACAAATACAGGCAGGGAGCTGCAGTATTTTGATTTAGTGTCCTTTGCACAGTGTGCACCTAAAGCTTACCTGAATACAATTGCTGGTGTTCTCATACTAATACCACAGGTAGGGAGTTCAAAATTACAAACAGAATCTACGTAACAACAAACCTACAGTCCCTGTCTTGTTTGCACCGCCTGTATACTGCTGTTCAGAGTTTATAGGGCCTGGGGGCCCCACGCCTTTCCTTTTTTTAATTTGGGTGCGGGATTCCCCTTAATATCCATACAAGACCCAAAGGGGCTGGTAATGGGCTGGGGGAGGGGGAATAACCATGCCATTTTTCTCAATGATTTTCATCCATATTGCCGGGACCAGACATTACATTAAAGCCGCAAGCAGTTTTTCCTTTAGAAATTCATTTTGTGCAGGGACAGTTCTAAATACGGGAAACACGTGCCACTTCACAGGCATACTATATACACCCCCCAGGGTATGATATTTAAAGGAATATTTCACTTTTTTTTTCACTTTATGCATCATTAAAATCACTGCTCCCGAAAAAACGTCAGTTTTACCTGGGTCAGGACCCGGGTCCCCAAACCCTTTTTAGGACAATAACTTACATATTAGCCTTCATAATTAGCACTTTTGATTTCGAACGTTCGAGTCCCATAGACTTTAATTGGGTTCTAAAGTTTGCGCAAACTTTCGGTCCGTTCGCAGGTTCTGGTGCGAACCGAACCGGGGGGGTGTTCGGCTTATCCCTAGTAATCACTAAAGAATATTGCCAAATCAAACGTGCTGGACAATTATAGTCTTATATCTATAGTTATGTTTACATAACAAATTTGAAATACGATTATTGTTTGATATAGTTCAGAAGCTGTAGCCTACTTCTCAAAAACATACTTATTTTCCTTGTTAGGGTAAAGAGACCTCAAAAAGTATGTATGGGACTCAGCTGGGGATGGTAGGGCTTTGATATATTGTGCCCATTTCACAATAGTTCAGTCCTAAAGAGAGAAAAAATTTGTGAACTTTTTATTAATGGAGCTAAGTGTCAGACAGAATACAATGTTGGTCATACAATGTTGAACCCAAATGTCCTAAAAGTATTAGGCTGGCCATAGACAGAGCAATTTTCTTTCCTGCATCCATGGGTTGCAGGAAAATAAATCAGTTGATTCCCCCATCAACACAGTCAGTCTCACTGAGCCATTGTGTTCACCCGGTGGGAGGGTGGGGCAAGCCGTCCCCGTCGGGAGAGCACAGTGATTACTTATTGTGGCTATAATAGCCGCCAGCAATAATCGCATGTAAAATCTGGCAGGCTGAAATCAGTTTTCAGCCTGCCCATACATAGTTAGGATCTTGGCATGTCCCTGCTGAACTGGCCGAAATTTGAATCGTCTATGGTCAGCCTTAAATTAAAGCGGAGCTCCACCCTAAAGAGGAACTTCCGCTCATCGGATTCGTCCCCTCCTCCAGTGTCAGAGGGGAGGGGGGTGCAGATAGGTATTTGCACCCACTTCCGGGCATAGACTCTGCGGGAAACTGCAGGCATTATATGCCACTTGCCTCCCCCCCCCCCCCCGTTGTGTTCTGGGAAACACACGGCTTCCAGAACACAGCGGGGTCCTGTGAGGACGGCGCTGCGTGACTCACGCATGCGCAGTAGGGAACCGGGCAGTGAAGCCGCAACGCTTCACTTCCTGATTTCCTCACCGATGATGGCGGTGGGGGCAGCCGATTGCTCGTCTTCTGCTGCCGACGTCGCTGGACTCTAGGACAGGTAAGTGTCCATTTATTAAAAGTCAGCAGCTGCAGTATTTGTAGCTGCTGGCTTTTAAAAAAATAAAAATTTACGGTGGAGCTCTGCTTTAAGGTAATAAATGGCTAAGCAAAACGACTCTATTTCTTTTTCTTCACAACAAATATATGGTAGATACCCAGATAGCAAGCAATGGTGTTGCAAGTTTGAAAATGACTTGCTAAGAGATTGCTAGACTTGCCAGGCTTCACAAGTGTGTTGCACAATTGCAGCCAGTCCGCATTGCATGACTTCAGATCAACTTTCTATGCAAATATTCTGCAAGACTGCTGCAAGTTCTCCTTCAGTTATGTTGTGCAATAGTCACCCCACCACATATTGCTGTAGACTCATCACTGCAACTTTTCTCTTGCCAGAGACTTGCCACGCAAATTTGCTACAAATTGGAAAAGTGTCAACTAGAACTTGTGCTTCAAGTGCTCTGCAAGTGTACAACTTGCCAGTGAAAATGTGCAGCAAGTTAACATGGCTTACAATTCAACACTGCCACAAATTTGTGGCAAGTTATCCTTGCTATCTGGAATGTATTTGATATGCTAATGATGTAATAATATTCTTCCCTATGTGACATTGTAATGTACACAAGGATTTAACAATAACTTGTTTATCTAGGAAGCTGCATTTTACAATTGGTGAATGGGGAAAGACTGTTGTTTACCTTTCAAATATCAAGATTGTCAGTAAGGTGACCTTTTAGATAAATAAATATGAGCAAGTAAAGTTAAGTAAATAGTTGGCATGTAAGAAGGTCAACATCAGTTTGTGAATCGATCTTTACTTTACACTTATATTACCAGTCAAACAAAGCCCATTGATTTGCAAATATTTATCTTGCAGAGGCTTCAGAATAAGATGAAAATTCAGCTGAGACGTTATAAATAAACAGTTTTCTTCTGAAATATTGATATGAAGCTTCATTGCACACAACGAGTTTCCTTATAAGGACAACGAGTTTCCTTATAAGGACAATGACGGCAATTGCCAGTTGGTGGAGCATGGGAAGATTGGTGAAACATGTTTATTGGGTTGGTCTAAACCTGTGGTGTAGTCCTCAACTTTTCTCCATTTCTTAAAAATTTATCAAAGCCACAGGTAAGATTGCTTCTACCAAAATCCACATGGATTACTATTACCTGTCATGTGCTTTAGAAGGTTCTTTGTTGTCAGGCTGGAGATGAGCCACACAAAAGGGTATGCGCTTGCTTTATGCAGTCCTTATTCAGATGAGCAACAGAGCATGAGAGCGAAACTTATGCATGTCTATGATGCAGAGGGATCAGACAACAACAATTTTCCTAGAATTTCTGTTTTACTCTGCTGAATAGTCAATAGTGGAAAATGATAATTACAATAGATTTTCAAATGGGATTCCAAGGCAAGCCGTTCAAAGTAAAACTAAAGGCATAACTTTTTTTTTCCATTTTGGACACCTCCCCTTCACAAAGCACACAGCCTGTGATTGACGACCTCTGCTCTATTCCTATGTGCTGGAGCTCCCTCCCCTGTCACCTTTTTACCTCTTGGTGTCAGGAAAACTTGTCAGAAATTACTCTTGCAGATAGCAGACTAAAGAGGCATCAGACAGAAATTACACTTAGTACTCTGGATTGAGACAAGTACACAGTATAGTGGGATATGCTTTGTTCATACACTATATTGTCTAAAGTATTGGGACTCCTGCCTTTACATGCACATTTCTTAGTGTGGGAACATTTTAAATGTCAGCAGCTGCATTGGCCTTTTTACCTTATCCTTATAAGGAGAGTTGGGCTAAACAAATCTAAAAAAGGTTATACCAACCAAAATATTTAAATATGAAACAAAAACAGCCAAAAGGATATATATATATATATATATATATATATATATATATATATATATATATATATACATACATATCACTTCAGATACAAGTCCACATACCATCTATGGTTAAGGCCAAGAGGGATGTGGGTCTGTAATCTGAAAATCCAGTAGACCTCACACTCTAATAATCTATGGTATCTATCGCCACTATGTGTTGCTGGCAACACTCTCTCAACACCATTAAAGCTGAAAGAACTCACATTACCTTTATACACATCCCTAAAGTGTCTGTACATGGTGGAGATGTTTTTAGCATTTTCATTTATACTTTCACAGTAATGTTCTGCTATGCAAGAACGAAGTGGACGAATCGTACAACCAACATACTGCAAACTATATGCAGTGCATTGGATTAGATAAACAACATGATCTGTACCACGATTGAAATATTCCTGTATTTTGAACGCTTCCTTAGTGTTAGGCAGTAGGGATGGGCGAACGGTTCTGGCTGAGCACGAGTTCGGGCCAAACATTGGCTGTTCGCCCGTTCACCGAACAACTGAATTATCTGGGTGATGGATAAGTAAGTAAGGAGGGTGCGTGGTTGGATGGTTACAAAGAAAGGACAATGTGAGGGTTTTTCCTTTTTTTATTACATGCGATAAATCTATATGTGTATTGTAATATATGGAAGAAATGGATGTATGTATGCTTAATCATGTGGAAAAAGAAATAAAGAATATCTGATAAAAAATAAAAAAAAAGAATTATCAGGGCATTCGACCATTTGTTCAGCCTGCCGAATGACCACAATGCACTGCGCCACTGCACAGTGCATAAAAAACCCTGATTGGCTGAAGCAATTAAAGCTTTGCCCAAACAGAGCCATGATTGGACGCGGTTATGATGACTCTATCCAATCATGGCTCATTGCTGTTAGTCCCACCCCACACTATAAAGTATTCTTTCAATAGCGCCCATTTTCAGTGTGATATCGGCGTGGAGAGAGATAGAACAGATAGAACAGGGCTCTGTTCAGTGCTATTAGACAGTTAGTGTGATGTAGTGTGCTATTCTGATTCTATTGTCAGTGTAGAATATCAGTTTAGTGTGAATCTAGGGATAGTTCAGTGTGAGTGTAGTTTGACCATTCATCTTTACATTAGTGTGAATGTAGGAATAGTTCAGTCAGTGTGAGTGTAGTGACCATTTAACACAGTATATTTCATTGTGTTACTGTTACATAGTAGTTACATAGTTAGCAAGGTTGAATAAAGACACCAGTCCATCCAGTTCAACCTGAGTGAGTGTGGGTGCTTGTCTACAATTCTCCCTATCCCTGTACATCTCATTAAGATGCTCATCTATTATATTATTATTTATTTAAGGTACCCATATAGCGCTGTCAATTTATGCAGCGCTCCACACATACATCGGTCCCTACCCTCAAGGAGCCCACAATACCAGGTCCCCAACTCACATTCATATACTAGGGCCAATTTTGGACAGAAGCCAATTAACCTACCAGCATGTCTTTGGAGTGTGGGAGGAAACCGGAGTACCCGGAGGAAACCCACGCAGGCACAGGGAGAACATGCAAACTCCAGGCAGGTAGTGTCGTGGTTGGGATTCGAACCAGTGACCCTTTTTACTGCTAGGTGAGAGTGCTACCCACTACACCACTGTGCCGCCCAAGTTTAATGCCGTATATTTCAGTGCGTTACGTGCCATTTACCGCAGTACATTTCTGTGCGTTAGTGAGCGGTTAACGCAGTATATTTCAGCACGTTACTGCAACTTTTAACTTTAAAGTTCAGTGCGTTATGTGCCGTTTGACGCAGTACATTTCTGTTTGTTACTGCATGCTTAACGCTGTACAGTTCAGTGTGATACTGCAAGTTTATTGCCGTATATTTCAGTGCGTTAACTTCCGTTTAACGCAGTACAGTTCAATGCGGTACTGCAAGTTTAATGCCGTATATTTCAGTGCTCATAAAGGATGCATGCACTGTACTGTCACCATTTGAGGAAGCCACAAGGATGATGAGTCATGACAATGCATGCATCAGCGACACAATCCCTGTTGTGTTCCTGCTGGAGCAGACTCTGCGTGGCAATGTGGACAGGGCACTCGAGGCAGCGGGAGGAAGAGGAGGACTTCCTTTTCTGTCAAGACCCACTTTATGCAGACACTGTTTTCCCATGCCACAGAACACACAAGGAGAGAGGGAGGAGGGGGAGAAGGAGAAGGATTCGGTCAGTTTTGGAGGCATTGAAGCAGAGGAAGACATACGTCAAATAGTAAGAGATGGTTTTTCATTCAAAGAACCCTGCGGAGTAGTACGTGGCTGGGAGGAGGCAATTCCAGATACTATAATCCTCCGTGACCCAGAGGAGTCTGCTTCTCATGCCACCACAAATTTGCGATGCATGGGCTCCCTCGTGCTTCAAAGCCTGTGAAAGGACTCAAGAATATGTGCAGTAAAAGAGAAGAATCACTATTGAGAAAGTCTCAGAACTCATCCTGTCCCCACAGAGAGTTCAGAAGATGAAATCTTCTGAGGACACCTTAAAGAAGAGTTTATATAATGCTTTTCCCGACACTGGTAGGTTACAGTGTCATGAAAAACGTTGTTTTGAGGCTTCTGTTGGTCAAAAGAGGAGTGGTGGAGAAGGCGGCCACCTATGTGATGCATTTCACAATTTTTTTAGTTCTCGCCACCCAGGGCTGTCAGCTTTCCCATCCCATCGGCAGCGTCTGAATCACACGCTGGACGATTATCTAGGGGCGAAAACAGAGATGGAGAGCTTTCCAGTCGACGAACCACTGGCTTACAGGGTCACGAGAATAGACCACTGGCCAGAACTTGCTCAGTATGCAATTGAACTGCTGGGCTGCCCTGCATCCAGCGTGCTTTCTGAATGGGCATGCAGTGCTGCTGGAGGTTTTGTTACTGATAATAGAACGTGTCTGTCCACAGACTCGGCGGACCGTTTGACATTTATCAAAATGAATCCGTCCTGGATTACTAGCAGCTATGAAGCCCCTGATGCCGATGTCACTGATTAAGTGTTTTTGGGATGTGGAATCTCTGCAAGACTTCTAGGCTGCCTAGCGATGTGGGTGTTAATTTCAACTGGAAGAATTTTTTTGGTGTAGGTTTTATGGACACAATTAACACCCAAAGAGACCAATTTTTCTGCACCTGTTTGACAAGTGCATATCATTGCAATTTTTGACTGCAAAGCCAATTCTTGCTTTCATCAAGAGTACCTCAGTATAAGGTTACGGTGTGAAGGCACCACCGACACCCAAAGACCAATTTTTCCGCACCGGTTACTTCTATCCAAAGTCTGTGGAAGAGACACCAGAAGTTATCAAACAAATCTCTAATCTTGTTCCCAGAGCACTACATTGTAGCCTCATCATACAGACTGGCTCCGCAAGCCGTTGCTTGCAGGGAATTTTTATTTATTTTTTGCTTTATAAATGCAATTATTTTGGCAGCAGCTTATATACACAGTACAGATGTGCCACTTTACAGGTAGACTAAGGGGGCCCCAGGCACTATATTGAAAGGAATTTTTCATTTTGATGCTCTCACTTTAATGCCGCGTACACACGGCCATTTTTCTCGTGGAGAAAAACAAAATTTTTCCCATTCGAAGAGAAAAACGATAGTCTGTGGGCTTTCTGTCGTTTTTTTCAACGAGAAAAATGGCATTAAAAACGACAAGAAAAATTAGAACATGTTCTAATTTTTCTCGTCGTTTTTTTTCGACATGTTTCGACATAGGGAAACACTGCCGCGGAGCCCACAGACGGTCGTTTTTCTCGACAAGAGAAAAAACAACGTGAAAAACGACCGTGTGTGGGGTGCAAGCCGTTCCCTCGTTTTTAATGACATTATTCACGGCGGTTTTTTAACCGCCGTGAATAATGATCGTGTGTACGCGGCATTAGCATCAATAAATCACTTTAAGCATCAATAAATCACTGCATTTCAAAATTCAGTTTTTTACAAACTTTTTTTTCATTGATACATGTCCTCCAGGGCAGTACCCGGACCCCATAACCATTGTATGCCCAATTACTTGCATATAAGCCTATAAAATGGGCACTTTAGATTTTTCACATTCGGGTCCCATAGACTTCAATGGGGATCGTTATTCGGTTCCGAACGTTTGCGATGTTCGAAAGTTCTGGTGTGAACCAAACTGGGGGTCATTCGGTCCATCCCTAGTTGGCAAAAACAAAACTCTTGGACACAGTGTGTGTGCAGCAATATCTACAAGTCTTGAGTCCACATTTGTAAGAACCCGGATAGGATAACCAAGTTTTTTTTTTCTTTTTATTATCAAGGGACACAAGACTTGGAGGTAAAAGGGACCTAAGTGTAGGTGCGTGACAACTGGAGAAACAAACACCATTAGATAAAACATAATATATGATTTTATTGGAAAAGAGAATAGGGAGGTTCCGCTTCACGATATTAGTGATTTGATGATATTCAACTTAGTATTGTGTAACAAAAGTGACAGGCTGTTTGGAGCTCTAGTGTCTCCTCAAATTCCTAGGTTTGGATCCAACAGTATGAGTGTTGGATAATAAATCCACTCACTGTTTTCAAGCAGCAACCTCTAAACCTCTCTGGATGGACCACCGAGGATAACCTCTGGATTCAAGCCTGTTCCTAATTACTTGGCAATCCTTATTAAGAAAATCGCACAATCGACAAACTTTAAAAAAAAGTAGAAGCTAGGCTGACCATCTAACACACACACATGAGACATTTAAATAGAAACAGGCAACTGGAGCAATATTCTTTTTCAGTATACATTTCCATCATACTCTTTTATTATATAATTTTATTTTTATTTTTATGATACATGTTTTTATATACATACATGTACAACTGTATGCTTTTAGTGCTCTTCTTTTGTATGTTTTGATTTGGATCATGTGACCTTTGGGGTTGACCATGTGATTTAGTCTACACTATTTAAGCTGTTTTCTGTCACTTATTTGTTAGCCATGATTAAGGCCCGACGGCCAAAATGCGTTGTTGTTCACATGCAATAATAAAACAATGTTTTAGGCACCAGCCTTTCTCCTTTTTTGCATGGACTATATAGTGCCCATTTACAGAGACTTCACAGGCTGAGTGCTGTGTTCTTGAGGCTCACCAGGCATTGCACAGGAGGTAGTAGCTCGGATGCACCTGTTACAGTGACCCCTGCGGTGGGATGACTATTGCACAACATAACTGAACCAGAACTTGCAGCAGACTTGCAGAATGTTTGCAAAGAAAGTTGACCTGGAGTCATGCAATGCGGACTTGCTGCAATTGTACAACAAACTTGTGAAGCCTGGCAAGTCTAGCAATAACTTAGCAAGTCATTTTCAAACTTGCGGCACAATTGCTTGCTATATGGGTTTTTACATGGCTTATCTAGGCATATTTACATGTGTTAGTTACATGCCTTGACCCATAATTTACCGAAATGCCATTATCATCAATAGACCTTTCAATGCACCTGGACACATACAAAAAGATGCAAGCTTTTTAGACCTGTGGCCTCGTACACACGACCAATTTTCTCGTCGTAAAAAACACGTCGTTTTTTTCGACGAGATTCTTGTTAAGCTTGTCGATTTTCTCGTCAAGCTTTCCATGCGTACACACTGACAATTTCCAATTTCGTCGTTGTTCTCTGCGCTCACGTCCAGCACGTACGACGGCACTATAAAGGGGAAGATCTTTTTTCTTGGCGCCACCCCTTGGGCTGCTTTTGCTGATCTCGTGTTACCGCGTGTGAAGTAAAAGTTTGGGAAGAGACGATTCGCGCTTTTCAGTCTTCGTACTTTTCAGATCGTTTTCTGTGGTTCAGTTTGTGCTTGTGGGTTCGTATCTTGACTTTCAGGGCGTCTAGGCAGGTCGTATCTGTTTTACAGTGCGTTCTTGCCTGTTCGTTTCTGATTTTCAGTTCGTTATTCATAGGCCTTGCTGTTCTAAAGTGCGTTCTGTTCTGTACGTTCTGATAAGACGACCGTTTCTTAGCCATGTCGCCTGGACGTTCTCGTCGTCGAGTTCA
This sequence comes from Rana muscosa, assembly GCA_029206835.1. Taxonomy (NCBI): domain Eukaryota; kingdom Metazoa; phylum Chordata; class Amphibia; order Anura; family Ranidae; genus Rana; species Rana muscosa. The sequence continues at coordinate 20,334,802 of JARGYO010005626.1, forward strand.
TGCTGTGCGTGCGCTTGGTGTTGGTCTGCTTGTTTTGGACCAAGACCAGTCCATGAATGGTGTGAGGAGGAGTTCATGGACCAAGAATTGGTTGCTCCAGCGGGACCAATTCTGCCATATGCCTCTGCTGCGGGAGATCGTCGAGAATAATCCTGAGGACTACAGGAATTTTCTGCGGATGTCTGACCCCGTTTTTCAGGAACTGTTGGCTTTGGTGTCCCCCTATATTACCAGGAAGGACACCGTTATGCGGGAAGCCATCAGTGCTGAGCAGAGGCTCATCGCCACCTTACGTTATCTGGCGACAAGGAGAAGTCTTCAGGACTTTAAGTTCACCACAGGCATCTCCCCCCAGGCTCTGGGCCTCATAATCCCAGACACCTGTTCTGCCATTATACAAGTCCTGCAGGAGGACTATATTAGGGTAAGTTTTCTCCCTTAACATCACATTTTATGTATTACATGTATGCTAATGTATTGTATTTCTTTCATCCTTCCCTAATTACCATGATTGTAATATGCTGAGAATGTCCCCTTTGTCCCCATGCATGCTGGAAGCTTTAGATTGCCCCTTTTTTCTCCGACATAAATATTTCCCTTCACTAACTTTTCCAGCAGGGGCGCCTGTTGCTCCAAATGTTTGGGGGTTCAAACCCCAATTTAGGAAATAAACGTCCTCCTTTTTTGCTCTGGTGCCTATTAAACGCCCCCAGTTGTCCCCTCTAATGCAGCCATTTTGTTCCCTCCAATGCAGCCATTTAGTCCCCTCTAATGCAGCCAGTTTCCCCCCAGCCCTGCACTTACCTTCTTGTGGTCAGCGCCATCCTTCTTCTGTCCTTGATGTCTTCTCCTTCCCTTGATGTTGCATCAGCCAATCATGTTACCATTAAACAGACTTGGTGAACATGATTGGCAGAGCAGCCTGCCAGTGTTTCCCCAAGGAATGCCCCCCCCCCTGCGTCCCCTATTTTACTTTTAGGAAGCCAATTACATCCCTCAGGTTGTAATGTGCAAGACTATTTTACTACCTGTTTCTGCTATGCAATTTGAACCCCCTAAATGCCGCAATTATTCATATGTCGGTCGCTTTACAAGAGGCCATCCACCTGAATAGTGGGCGGCATAGACAATACATAGGTTAATGCAACGCATGATCCTATGTATTGTTCTGAGTGATGGGCACAGGAGAGAGGGGGCAGTGTTCCAGCGCCCACTCTGGACGCACCGCCACTGCAATGCTATCTTGTGGCCAAACACATCTCCCCCCCCCCCCAAAAAAAATTTAGTAATGGCCCATCAGAGGGGGTGATGAATATGATAAATGAGCCTTCCATTATACTTATTTTAAACACCTTAATAAACGTAGAATTTGATTGATGTTGGCCTCTAATGTTTTTTCAGAGAATTTCCTTGTAATGTATGACTTTTGTATTCTAATATTATTTCATCTTGTTTCACTCCACAGCTTCCTTCCACGCCACAGGAATGGCAGACTGTGGCATCGGAGTTTGCCACGCGGTGGGACTTCCCCAACTCCGGTGGTGCCATAGACGGGAAGCACGTCCGCATCGTGCCGCCACCCTGTTCTGGGTCCTACTACTACAATTACAAGGGGTTTCATAGCATTGTGCTGATGGCGGTGGTGTCAGCACGGTATGAATTTCTCTATGTTGATGTAGGGAAGAATGGCCGGATGTCCGATGGGGGATCCTTCATCCAGACGGAGTTTGCCCTCCGTCTCCAGAGTGACGACCTTGCATTGCCACCGGATGCAGGGAATATTGAAGGACTCCCCTTTGTTTTTTTGGCTGATGAAGCCTTCGGACTCGGACGGCATCTTATGAGGCCATTTCCACAGAGGACCCTGACCCCAGACAAGAGGGTGTTCAATTACCGGCTGGCCAGGGGCCGAAGAGTTGTCGAAAATGCCTTTGGCATAATGGCCAGCCGGTTCCGCCTTTTTATGACTTCAATACACTTGGAGGACTACAAAATAAACTATGTCGTATTATGCTGCTGTGTGCTACACAACTTTCTGAGCAAAAAATCAAATTCCTATATGGCCTCAGTTTTGCCAGAGGCTGGACTTTCCCCTGCAAATTCCCTGCCGGGCCTGGAATCTGCCCGTCCTGGCTTGCCCTCCCAAAATGCCCGTGAGGTTCGGGACAAATACATGGAATATTTCACGGGGAGGGGGGCAATTCCTATGCCAGCCTATGTCTAAGGATCCAAATAAAAAGCTTGTTTAAACCTTTAATTATTTGTTCTTTCCTGTCTCCTAGTTTGTCTTAGTGCATTTGTAGTGCCAAGTGTATTTTACTTTAGTAACTAACAACCATTTCACTATGTAACCTAACAAAATAACCAAATAAGCTTAGAGGGTATTATAAAAAGAAGCTACACGTTGTTTGTGGTCAAATATTTTACTCTGTGCACATTCTCACCATTTTTTGTTTTTTCTTGTTTTTTGGGTTGGCCTGGCCCCAACCCGGCAATTTTTTGCTTATGAAAATACAAAAATAACAGTTGCATTCCAAAAATTACAACATTGGATACCTCTGAGCAATCTGAGACATTCACTTACACAAACTATGTCTCTATGTGCCCGTCCTAATATGGGGTCCTGCCACCCCTTGCCCAGCCAAAAATTGAATATGCACACATTTGGGATTTTTTTCATCTAGGAAGTTTACAATCCTGATCCCTATTGTCAACATGTGCTATCTGCCATCAGGGGTGATCAATGGACGTGTTTTGGGGGTGCAACCCCTTCCTCAGTTCACCGACTTTAGATACGAGGAAGGGGTTGCACCCCCAAAAGACGTACATGGATATCCCCTGATGGCAGATAGCACATGTTGACACACTGTGTGCAGATTCAATTTTTGGCTGGTTTGATTGTCAAAAATATTCGAAAATGTGCAAAAACAAACATGTAAAAACAAATGTGTTTGGATGGCTTATTGAATTCTCCCCAAAACATCGAGAATGTCTTTAAATGTTTGTTCCATCACATGGATTCTTTGTTTAATTAGGTCCAGTTCCGTGCTACATTCCATCACTTGCTGGATGAGGCGGAGGGCACTGTCAGCAGAGAACCGTGTACTATCCTTCACAACATTTATATCCCCAAAAAACAAAAAACAAAAGGTATTATAACTCTGCAGGCCTACATCTCTTACCTGAAGCTGTGGTGACAGATACTGACCTGTTGTGGTGACCAGATCCACAACGTCATCCACCTCTCCTTCCTGCACTTCTCCTTCCTCCACCTCAACTTCCTGCACATCTTTCGGTTGTGGGTCTTTGGGAGTTTGGGGTTGCTTAGAAGTTGTGGGGTGCATGTGCTCCCTGGAGTGTCCTCCTCCCAGTCTTCTTTCCCCTATGAGAATCAAACAAAAGGTCTATTTATCACACTGTAAATCTCAATGTTAAAATAAAAACAGGCTAAATTGCTTGGAAGTGTGGTACAAGTGTGTGTTTGGGCGGAATTTAAAGAAGAATGCATTATTTATGACCAAGAATATGTTTAGTATTCACCTTTGGATGTAATTTATTTGACATGGAGGCACCACAAAAATTCACTGATGCACCTGTGTGGGACACCCAAAAAAGGCGGGTCTGGTGGCCCACACTATAGTGCTCCAAAGTACAGATGTGGAAGCAGCTGCTGAGTGTCCTCTCCTTTACACTGATAAAAGTTTGCATTTCATTCTCTTTACAAACACATCATCTAGACTAAAAATTTCGCCACAATATTTGAGCAAAAATGGCAGATGTCTAATTACTTTTGTGGCTGTAAAATAAGCCAAAACCGCGGATAGTGGCCGAACGAAGTGTCGGTAACGTAACGAACGATTACTGTGCCCAACCAAGTTCAAAATATTACATTTTGGAAGGGAGTCCAATATGAGAAACCAAAATAAAGAGCAACATGTCAGTTTAGAAAAAGATTAATAGCAGAAAAGTCTACATTTTACTTACTTTTAGCGAGCATTCTCTTTATGCTCCTCAACTGCTCTGGCTCCCTCAGTTTGAGGTCTGACCACCTCTTTCTGAGCTGCTCATTTGAGCGTTTCACCCCGAAATTCACCTTCAGACTCTTCACGACTTTAGTGAGAATTTTGGCCTTCCTTCTATTTGGTTTGCTATACGGCCCATGCTTTGCATCATAATCAGACTTGAGCAAGATGTCCACCATCTCCGCCATCTCCGCCAAAGACATATTCGATGCCTTGAATCTCCTCCTTGATCATGACGTTTCCTCGGTCTCCGGGCTTGTCTCCTCCTCGTTAGTTGCGGAATTATTAGACACCTGCTGTAACTCCGCCATATCTGTCTGCGCGCCGAAAGAGAAGGGGCGGGGAAAAGATGTTAGTTAGAACGTCATGGGCGGGCGACGTGTGCGGAGCGACGTGTTCGTATTTTGACGCATGCGTGGTGTGTATATAGCAAACACACATGTGACTATAGTACTTTCGGTGTGCGGAGAGAGGAGTGACGGACGTGCGAACGAAGGTATGTGATTTTGTGACATGTACAAATTGTTGGCCTATACTGTCTTGAGAATGTTGGAGGATATATATGGTGACTAGGATGTTAAGGAGGTTAGACTGTTTGCCTCACATTAGTTATATATAATTTATTTAACTTGCAGATACAATATGAATGTCTTTATAAGCGACAAGGATTTCCTGGCGGAATTTATTGACCGGGTAAGGGAGCTGCCGGCTCTGTGGGAGACGAAAAACCCCATACACAAAAAAAGAGGGGTGAGAAAAGCCGCGCTGGAGAAGCTGCTCCCATTTGTGCATACCAAGGTGCCCACAGCCACAGCAAAACAAGTGGACACTAAAATTGGGAGCTTGAGAGGTACCTACAGGACTGAACACTCTAAGGTGCTGGCTTCTCAGAGGTCATGAGCAGCAGCAGGTGATGTTTATGTCCCGATTTTGTGGTACTACAACAGGATGTCCTTCCTGGATGACCACAATGAGACAAGGCCATCACTCTCCACTCTTCCCCCCAGACTTCCCTGCAGCCAACCTGAGCCTTCTCTGGAGCAAGAGGAGGCAGCCATCCTGGAGGATCCTGATTTGGCCATCTGGAGCCAGGTATAGTATTAACTGAAAATGTATTGGGATAAACTTAATGTTTGACAAATATGTCAAGATGACAAACATAAAATATTTTGGATTCCACAAGTGAAATCAAGATCTGTAGACATTAGTCTGCACTTAATTGGGTGCTAAATAGTCAATCTGATGTAGTGGTAAATTTAAAGCAAGGATTTATGGATTTACATTCTAATTGCTTCAATCAGGATTACAAAGTTTGATGCAAAGATTAAACCAACATATTAAACTATGTCCCTTTTTCATACACAGGATGAAATCAGCCAGGAGGAGGGTCTGGAAACTGTCAGGCAGGAGGAGGAAGGGCCCAGTGGCAGCCAGGAGGTGGCAGGGCCCAGTGGCAGACAGGAGGTGGCAGGGCCCAGTGGCAGACAGGAGGTGGCAGGGCCCAGTGGCAGACAGGAGGTGGCAGGGCAAAGGAGAAGCACCAGATCCCAGGTGCCTCCCATCCGGCTTCCCAAAAGAGGCAGGAGGGACAGGAGCACGAGTGAGGCAGCAATGGCCCTTATTCGTGAGGCCCATGCCACCCTCCAGGAGCCCACATCCCCTGAAGAGGCCATTGCCGGCCTAGTGGAGGCTAAGTTCAAGGTGATGAGCATGGAGCAACGCCTCCTATGCGAGCCCCTGCTCATCACCTTGCTCAACAAGGGGGTGATGGAGAAAATTACCCCCAATACCGCCATATGTGAGGTGGCACAACTGACCCAACCTCAACCTCCACCTCCCCCTTCTTCTTCTGCCCCACCCCCTTCTGCTACACCTCCACCTTCTTCTTCTGCCCCACCCCCTTCTGCTACACCTCCACCTTCTTCTTCTGACCCACCCCCTTCTGCTACACCTCCACCTTCTTCTTCTGCCCCACCCCCTTCTGCTACACTTCCACCTTCTTCTTCTGCCCCACCCCCTTCTGCTACACCTCCACCTTCTTCTTCTGCCCCACCCCTTCTGCTACACCTCCACCTTCTTCTTCTGCCCCACCCCCTTCTGCTACACCTCCACCTTCTTCTTCTGCCCCACCCCCTTCTGCTACACCTCCACCTTCTTCTTCTGCCCCACCTCCTTCTGCTACATCTCCTCCTCCTCCTCCTGACAGGAGTACCCCTCCAGTGGCCCAGCCTCCAGCCAAACGAAGAAGGAAGGCTGCAGGGAAGGCTTCAGGGAAGGTTGCAGGGAAGGTTGCCAGGAAGAAGAGGAAGTGATGGCCTTGCTTCATTGCTTCAGAAGGCAGCCTGTTGTAGTACCACACACTTGGGACATATATATCACCTGCTGCTGTTCCTGACCTCTGGGAGGCCAGCATCAGATTGTGTTCAGAAATGTTGGCCTTCTCAAGCTCCCAATTTTAGTGTCCACACAGGGTTGCTGTGTGCTCTGGGGTCCCTGGGATGCACAAATGGCAGCAGGTTCTCCAGCGCTGCCTTCTCTTTATTTTATTTCGAAACATGAATAAATGTGATTTTTGTTTAAGTTCATACTTGACTATGTGTATTTGTAAAAATTAAAAATCTAGCTTTGGAGTAAGCAGATACATTTGACTGACAAAAAAAGGGACAGATATCACCCCCCCCAAAAGAATAACTAAATCTGATTTGCAAAAAAACATGGGGGGAAATTTAACTAATATAGATTCCAAAATTAAATGGGAGATCACTATCAAAACATTGCGAAATTATAATTAACATCATTTTTAAAAATATAACCATTTAAATTATTCCTAAAAACTTGCACGATATAATACACATAAATCTTCTTAAGAGCAGCATGAAAAAGGTTAAAAAAAAAGTCATAACTCTGTGTAAATATCAGCAGCAAAAGACGGTCACTCGTTTTGATTAATGTAACATTCTAACGAAGATTTCAATACAGAACATTTAAACGATGCAATATTTTTGAGCGTGACGAATGTGCTCTCTCCATTACGAAGGCTTGTTTTACCAGAAGATGCGCTCCCGTCTCATAGTTGCTTGTGAGCATGCGCGCTTTTGGAAGAGTCGTAAAAGCATACACACGAACCATTTTCTCGTCACAAAACAGCCCGACGAGAAACACGACAAGGAAATCTGGAATCCTGACTAGAAAATAGAGAGCAGGTTCTCTATTTTCTCGTCGAGATTCTCGGCAATTTTCTCGTCATAAAACCATACACACGAACGGTTTTCTCGACAAAAAAGCTCTTGCGGCACTTTTCTTGACAGTTTTGGACGAGAAAATCGGTCGTGTGTACGAGGCTTCAGTGTTAAAACATGTTCATAGGCTAAAGTGCTTCTTTTTTTAATAAGCCTGTCAGTGTGGCCAGAAAAGAAGAAAAAAAGAAAAGACTCAAAATTGAAAATTCCAGGAATAAAACAGAAAGACTAAACAAGATTTTTTTTCTGCACTAAAATCTATATTTAAAAAGCTACACACATCTAAGATCTAAAATATGTTACTGCTAAAAATAATACTAGCAGAAATGTCATCTTGTCAATCGGTAAATGCCAGTACTTTAAATTTTATTATTAAACTGTTTGGAATGTAATTTTATTAGAGAAATGGCATCCTGTGCTAAGGATAGATCCATAACTTGAAAATCAAGTTGACATAGCTATGTTAACACAATATTGCTGCAGTTCAAATACATAGGGACTTATTCACGAAAGTTAGTAAAGTGAGATAAAATAAAGAGACTTAGAGAAGGCAAGTATAACATGTTTGTTATTTATTTTATTTTTTTAAACAAAACTTTACAATCAGTAAGTCTCTTTATTTTATTTGCAGTTGGTTTTGCACAGAGCAGCCTGGATCCTCCTCTTCTCTGGTCCCTCTTTGCTACTCCTGGCCCCTCCCTCCTATCGAGTGTCCCCTCAGCCCACAGCTTTTTATGGGGGCACCTGAGCCGAGTCAGAGCTCTGTGTATCCATTCAGACACCGAGCCCCGACCTGGCCCCGCCCCCTTTCTCCACTGATTGGCTGACTGACTTTGATTGACAGCCGCGGGAGCCAATGGTGCCGCTTCTGTGTCTCAGCCATTTAGTAGGAGTGTCCCGGACGGCTTAGACATTCATGGACATCGCTGGAGAGAGAAGGGGCTCAGGTAGGTAATTAGGGGGTGCTGGGGAGGCTGCAACACACAGAAGGGTTTTTTTCATCTTAATGCATAGAATGCATTAAGATAAAAACCTTCTGCCTTTACAACTCTTTTAAGCTTATGTTCTCCTTAACCACTTCCTGCCCGGTCTATAGCAAAATGACTGCCGGGCAGTGGTTCAGTTATCCTGACTGGGCGTCATATGCCCACCAAGGTACACCAAAAGGTATGCCACCCTGGACCACCAGGGAGACGGCAATCAGTGCCCAGTAATATGGCAATCAGTGCCCATCAGCAATGCCTGTCAGTGCCATCAGTGATGCCTATCAGTGCCATCTATCAGTGCCACATATCAGTACCCATCAGTGCCGTGTATCAGTGCCTATTAGTGCCCAGCAGTGCCGCCTATCAGTGCCCAGCAGTGCCACCCATAAGTACCCAACCTTGGCAGCCTTTCAGTGCCCATAAGTGTCGCTTATCAGTGCCCATCTGTCATGTCTCTGGTGTGAGGCCGGGTTGCTGAGAGGGCGCCCCTTGCGGCTAAGTGCAATGCACCCCTGGGAGTGATACAGGGAGTGCAGTGCCCAAAGAAGCACGGTTTGCCAGTACTGCTGCTGGATGAGCTGGTTAGCAGAGGGTAGCTGGGGTGCACTGGGTGAACTGTGTTGGCAGCCGTGCAAGGAAGTACCCCAGGTATGGAACAGCAGGGTGAACCAGGAACAGGGTTAGTAGCCAGGCCAGGGTCATACACAGTGGAATCAGTCAGATATGGGTACAGGAGCAAGCCAGGTCATATACAGTGGGCAGGAGATGGTAGAGTAGTCAGCCAAGCCGGGGTCAAACACGATGTGACAGACAGGAGCACAGGTCAGAAAGGGAGCTGGGGGTCAAGCCATAGGTTCAAGATAAATGGGTATAGCAAGCCGGGTCAGTACCGGGAAGTCCAAGGATCAGGATACACAAGGCACAGGAGACACAGGAAGCTGAAGATAATCCAGCAACCTGCATATGTCGGTGGAAGGTTTAAATAAGCCAGGGGACGCCAACATCTGTCACGGCATGCGTGTCTGCGTGCATCTGCCATCATGCACCTGGCGAAACCATGATGAGTACTGGCAGGATTGTCCATTCTTCAGCTATTTCCCTGACACCATCAGTGCCCACCAGTGCCACCCATGAGTGCCCATCAGGACCACTTATCATTGCCTATCAGTGCTGCATATCAGTGCCCATCAGTGCTGCCTATCATTGCCCATCGTCGGTGCCCATCAGTGCCATCTCATTGGTGTCACCTCATCGGTGCCGCCTTATCAGTGCCCGTCAGTGCCGCTTTATCAGTGCCCATCAGTGAAGGAGAAAACATACTTATTTACAACATTTTAAAACAGAAACAAAGAAATCTTTTTTTATTTTTTATTTTCGGTCTTTTTTTGTTTGTTTAGCAAAAAATAAAAACTGCAGAGGTGATCAAATACCACCAAAATAAATCACTATTTTTGGGAACAAAATGATAAAAAAAATTGTTTGGGTACAGTGTAGCATGACCGCGCAATTTTCATTTAAACAGCGCTGAAAGCCGAAAATTGGTTTGAGCAGGAAGGGGAGTAAGTGCCTGGTATTGATGTGGTTAAACAGTCAGTTAGGGGAAACAAACTCTTACTTCACCCTTTAGCAAATTATGCACCATATCTGAAGCAAGAAAAATACTTTCTTGTATTAAGAGGTATGGACTGCAGAGGGAGAGAGAGATATAATTTAGCCCCTGTTCAAATCATTAGTAAGACCTCATCTGGAATATGCAGTTCAGTTTTGGGCACCAGTTCAAAAAAAGGATATTGGAGAACTAGAGAAAGTGCAGAGAAGGGCAACCAAACTGATAAGAGGCATGGAGGAGCTCAGTTATGAGGAAAGATTAGAGGAACTGAATTTATTCTCTCTTGAGAAGAGGAGATTAAGGGGGGATATGATCAACATGTACAAATACATAAGTGGTCCATATAGTGAACTTGGTTTTCAGTTATTCACTTTAAGGTCATTGCAGAGGACAAGGGGGCATGCTTTACCTCTGGAGGAAAAGAGATTTAATCTCCAAATACAGAAAAGTTTCTTCACAGTAAGAGATGTGAAAATGTGGAATAGACTCCCTCAAGAGCTGGTTCTGTCCGGCTCAGTAGATTACTTTAACCCTTTCACTGCCAGGTCCGTACGCCGTACGGACCTACAGAAGTGCCTGCAGGTGGCTAGGTCCGTACGCCGTTTGGACCTCATTTCTTCCTCTGTTATAAGCTCATGGTCACTTCAATGACCATAAACTTATAGCAGATATGTTCATCAGACTCTGCTGAACAATTCTATAACTTTTATCAGTGGATTACAACCCGCTGATCAGCGTTATTAACCTCAAATGTGACCAACCCCCCCACCCATGCCGCCACTTCCCTGTCCCCAGCCACTCCACCTCCCACCACTCCTTTCCACCTAAAACTACTTCCCGCAGTAGTTCTTCTCCCCAGCAATGATCCCCCCCCCCACACACACCCTATCCCCTGCAGCTACCATCATAAGCCGGTATCCCTCCTCTTCCACTCCCACCAGCTTCAGGTGCTGCATAGGGCTTGGGGGTATCCAGATGTGTGTCTCCCGCCAGTCAGATCACCTCCATACTGCCCCCTTACCCCTGATCCATCGCTGCTCCAGCGGCATCCCTTCTTTCCTCCTGCCACCTTCAGCTGCTGCCTGCACTGAGCTTTGGTGAGCTGTCAGGCTGGGGATCACAGCGGGGGGGGGGAGGGGGAGGAGTGGTGTGGGTGGTAAATATGTGTTTACCAGCCCCATCCCTGTAGTACAGTGGACACAGGCAGCGATTGGTCCTATGTCCACTGATAGTTGATACATATTGCACCGCAAGTGTTACTATGTATCAGACTGTCATTTTATGAATGAATGAGGAATCTCTATACAGATTCCTTATTCATTCAAGTAAAGTGATACAGAGAAAGGGACTATCTTCAATCTCTTTCTCTGTCTCAAAAAAAGAGATACGAGGACCTGTTTAGATCTCTGATATCTCACCAAAGACCCCCCCCCCCCAAAAAAAATGTAACTGCAAAAAAATGAAAAAGTATACAAAAAAATGAAAAAAACATAGTAAGACCCAGTGGCGGCTGGTGCTAAACAACCCCCCCCCCCCTCAGGTCTGTCTGCACTCAGCCTCTCCACAGTGACGGTCCCATTTAAAAAAAAAAACTCATACAACATATGGAATTGGCGCTCCTGGTAAGACCCCTCCCACATCGAGGGAAGTCCGTCAAGCAGAACCACCTGCGCAACACCTGTGCATCCCCGTGCAGGTAAACATGGTCCTCCATGGGCGTACACTTTAGTATGCCACGTGTGAACGATGCTTTAGTAGTAGTTTAGCAGGAATTTTGTAAGGTATGTTGAGTTTATGTGCACTATGAATGATTTTAGTGTATTTTTTGTGAAAGTAGCGATATGATGAACATTTGCACAATTATTGTGGGGCCCAAAAAATCAGTAGCCCTTTTTATTTTCTACAGGTCTTGTGCTTTCAGAAAATGTCTAGTTTGAGGGGGTCTTTTCGAAATTCTGAAAGCTGTAAGTGAAAATGGTAACCTACGGATTTTTAGAGTAAATTGTTTTTATTTACAGTTTTGCGTAACTTCAATGTACAAATATTTGTTGTTTATTAACTCAATACAGATCTAACTTTTATATTTATCAGTAATTTTGTATATTTTGGCATGTATGAATCCACAATTCATGATTTTAGTGTATTTTTAGCGAAAATATTGTTTTGATAAACATTCGCGCAAATATTGCGGTGCCTTAAAAATCAGTAGCACCTTCTTTTTATTCTACTGGCCATGTGCGTTCAGAAAATGTATGGTTTGGGGGGTATTTTACAAATTCTGAAAGCTTTAAGTAAAAAAGGAAAACCTCCAGATTTTTTAAAGATATGTTTGCATACGTCCGATTTTTACTATTTCTCAAAAAGGCGCAATTTAAAATTGACAAATATTTGTTATTTATTAACTCAATACAGGTTAAGCTTTTATATTTAGTAGGAATTTTGTAAAATTTGCTGTGTTTGTATCTGCTAATAATTATTTTAGTGTATTTTTAGCGAAAATATTGCTTTGGTAAACATTTGCCCAAATATCGTGGAGCCTTCAAAATAAGTAGCACCTTATTTTTATTCTACTGGTCCTATGCTTTCAGAAAATATATGGTTTGGGGGGGTTAATAACAAACTCTGAAAGGTGTAAGGGAGCAATTGAAAACCTTCAGATTTTTTGAGAAATTTGGTTATTTACATTTTTGCGTAGGTTCAGTTTTTACCATTTTGAAAAAAGGGTCATTTAAAAATTACAAATATTTATTTATTAACGCAATACAGGTTAAACTTTTATATTTAGTAGGAATTTATCAGGAATTTTGTAAAATTTGCTGTGTTTATATCCGTTAAAAATGGAAAAATCTGTAGCACCTTATTTGTTTTCTACCAGTCGTGTATATGGTTTGGGGGGTCTTTAACAAAATGGAAAAATTGCAAAAATAGCCTGGCCACCTGAGTGTAAAAATGGAGCACAGGGCCTGGCAGATCCAGGGAATATCCGATTACCTCTTGGGGAATCAGGAAGGATTTTTTTCCCCCTTTGGATGAAATTTTACCATGCTTTGTTGGAGTTTTTTTTGCCGGATCAACTGTGGGTATAGAATTGTGTGGTTTTATGATTTTCTTTTTCCCCTATTAGTTGAACTAGATGGACTTGTGTCTTTTTTCAACTAGATTAGATTAGATTAGATTAACTACCGTATATACTCGAGTATAAGCCGAGATTTTCAGCTTTTTTTTTGGGGCTGAAAGTCCCCCCCTCGGCTTATACTCGAGTCATAGAAATTTTTACATTGTAAATATTACCTGTAAAGAAGTTGCGGCTGCGGAGTCCATCGTTCAAATTCCGCGGCGTCCATCGTTCAAATTCCGCGGTCTCTTCCTGTTCCTTCCTTGATAGGCGAGTCTCAGCAGACACTCTCCGCCTATCACGAACGTTCTCTCATCCTCAGTTTTCCAGCAGACGTCTGTGATTGGCGGAACACCCAACACAGTGTCTGCTGGGAAAACTAAGGATGAGAGAATGATCGTGATAGGCGGAGAGTGTCTGCTGAGACTCGCCTATCAAGGAAGGAACAGGAAGAGACCGCGGAATTTTGAACGATGGACGCCGCGGAATTCGAACGATGGACGCCGCAACTTCTTTACAGGTAATATTTACAATGTAAAAATTTATATTTACAGGGAACAGCGAGCTAGGGAACAGTGGGGCATCGGCTTATACTCGAGTCAGTAAGGTTTCCCAGTTTTTTGGGCAACATTAGGTACCTCGGCTTATACTCGAGTCGGCTTACATTGTTATATACCGTATATACTCAAATATAACTATGTTTTCCTTCCTAGTTTTAAATAATTGATTCCGTGTTCTCGCAAAAGGAACTTCTGTTTTTTGTATCTTTGCGAAGCACACTGGGTCTTAAAATTATTCTGACAACCAAACGAAAAATGTATTTATGTCCACTGAACGATTTATCGGTCATTACATGATAGTACTACCATTTTCTCTCACGGCCGAATGTTTGTTTTTTCGAAAATGGGTTCGGACGATTTTTCATATAGTATAGAAGCATAAGGCTTCATGTACACGGGACGTTTTACAACCTCCTCTGAACGATTTAACTTGACAGATAGTAAACAACGTTTAAAAACTTCAGTTTTGCCGCAATTACATGCCGTGTTTAGCCACGTTTCACCGCGTTAGCATTTAGAAGCGTTTAAAACGTTTTATTTTTTATTTTTGCAAGTAGTCAAAAATGAAAAACGCCTGTAAACGAGACACAGCTAAACGCAAGTTACCGCGTTTACAAGCATTTACAAGCTTTTACAGGCATTTGGCATTTCAAATGCTTCCGAACATCCGTCCTGAACGCATTTTTTTGCTTTCCAAAAAATGCTTCTAAACTCAATAAACGACCAAGTCAGTATCAGTGTGTTTGTTTTGGAAGAATAGATCACCTCTAACGTTGGGTGTCCTCCATGTGTGGATGTTGCTGTGTTATGTAAAACTAAACATTTTAGAATGGGGTGCCTCGAGATTGTGTACGATTTTAAAGGGTGACTGAAAAAAAGTTGAGAAACACTGGTTTACAGTCAGGCCAAAAGGTACAACGGGGACTGTTCTGGCATTGCAGGCAGAGACAATTCGTTTCTAAACAAAGATACAAACCTGAAACAACCAATATTTGGAATGAAAAGCAGTCAGTATGCCAAAATGGAATTTCTGAGTTTCAAAGAGACCTAAAATGAAAACCAAGTCCCTCTCATGGTCACCAATAATCCAGGCCTGAAAGTCCTTCACGAAGACCAGAGTCTAACAAAAATATTTCCTGAGTGCCCTGTTCTATCCCCCCCTGTGCACAAACACACACATATATATGTATGTCAGCGAAAAAAGTGTGTGGATACATTGGAGAGATGCAGGGTTTCGGTAGTGGTATGGAGAGAAATATTCAGGTGCTTTTATGATTGTTGGAGAGGTGTATGATTGAGCACAGTGGTGGTTGGTTAAGAGATGCATGAGCACAGTGGCCAGAAAGTAATGTAAATGAGATCTCAAAAACAAGCCTTCACTGACCTCTGTAGCTTGCAGGCACTGCAGAGTAATTCATCCCTAGCAGAGGAATGGAATTAGGTATTTCTCAGCAGCTCACTTTACCAGAGCTACTTCTCTGTGTTTCTTTTAGAGATTAGAAAGCTGTAAAATTGCTAATTCACTGATGGGAGGGGGTTGGGCTGATGAAAGAATGAGTTTAGTTTTGCTGACCAAGATTAACTGGTCATGAAAACAAAGGGCGGAAATGGTTGATGACATTGGCAAATATGGCCATGGCCAGAGATGTCAACTGCAAGGAGTGTAACGGGTGCAGACTGATCAGCAGGTTTTTCTCTTTTGGTGATCTGGGCAAGCATTCTGTATTACTGGACAACTTGATTGACAATGCATTTATATTGCTGGGTATTTTTGGTGTTTTTTGTTTATTTTTTCTCCAATAAAGGACTTATCAAATGTTTGTGTGTGTTTATTTACTATTGTATTTTTATTTATTTTTTGTGAATAAATGAGGGGTGACTAAACTGGGAGGCCTTCTTTTCTCAAAAAAGTGTCAATAGTTTACTTATTCTAGCCCGCTTTAAAAAAAAAGCACACAGCATGGTAGATTCCCAAAATACATACCAGACCCTCACCCTCCTTGATGAGGGTCTGGTATGTATTTTGGGGGGTTTCCATTCCATTTATTGCAAACAAAATGAAACTTGCAGGGAAATGTAAGTTAGCAACAATTTAAATGGCATTTTTTCCTTCATAAATGTCTATTGCAGTAGTACTTTGTGTACATTCTAGAGCTGCACCACTTCACAGGTCGGTTTAGGGAATCCCCCAAGAAAGCTTTTTTTTAAAGAAATAGATCACTAAAACGTATTTTTTATTTTTTTTGCATTGCAAAAGTTCCCAGTCCCTTGTGCCCTTTTTGCCATTCCCTTCCCCATTAGCCTTAAAAACTACGATAAATGATTTTACAGGGTCTGCAGTCTCTTGGTGTCAATAGTGTTTGGATTTGGCATCCAAACTTGTGATAGACAGTTTTTTCCAATAATAAGAGAACCCTTAAAGGCAGCTGTTGGAAGTCCTAATATTTTAGTTGCAGACTATCTAAAGCAGTTTGCCCTCTGTTTCCATGCAAGCAGTCATGGGTACCCTAAAGTGTGAAGCCTCCCTGCAGTAATGAGCGAAACCTAGCAATTTATCTGATGTGATCTTCTGAATTAAATTGTCATTTTTTGTTTTGTTTAGTTTTTTTGTGGTGTAGCACCCTCCCAGTTAGGTTGCTAGCAGGTTGAGTAAATTTAATTCTTATGTTCTTATGGCTCTTCCGTAATCACCAGTGGAGCCGTTTGTGACTGCTTTGGGCTGCTCTGGGCTCCGCAGGCTGAAGGTTTGATTGCTTCCCCCTATCTTCTGGAGGCACAGCAGCTAATGTTTCCATCAGCTGTCGTGTGCTGCTGCCGCCATTGCGGGTAAGGGAACCCGGCAGTGTAGCCTTACGGTTTCAAGCCGGGAACCCTACTGTGCATGCGCGAGGCCCCGCTCCTCTCTCCTACTTGCCCGAAGACAGGGGGAGGAGGAGGGAGCCCCCCGGTGACGTCATGGCCCGCGGACTCCCCGGAAGTGGGAAAAGGATACATGTCCCCCCTCCCCCCTGAAAGGTGCCAATTGTGGCACCGGAGGGGGGAGGAGACAAATGAGCGGAAATTCCACTTTTGGGTGGAACTCCGCTTTAACTTATGTAGCACACAGACCCTTCCGCTCCATCCATTTTTGCAGTAAGGCACACCTGCTACTTGCCCGGTATCCCCCCTTATGTGTAGAGAGGGGCGAGCGGTGTTAATGTTTTTGGGTCTTGCAGCGAGTTACCTCTCCAGAGTGGATCCCTGGTCTCCGTTGTCTCGGCGGAAGTCCCTTTGTAATAAAGCCAATGTCCACACAGGTGTAAAACCTAAGCAGCAAGGTTTTATTATTTTCTTGAGGTAAAACTTGGAAGAGAGAGAGTAGAAACGGCAGAGTAGCGGAAGGTTCAGGCACGCAACACTTAGAGAACACTTTCGTCGCCACTCAAACCTGAGTGGGTATTGCTTACCCGGATAGTCCCTTTGAGAGCGGTGCTAGCAGCCGGAATGAAGCAACGGATGTCAGAGATAATAGATCCCCCTTTAAGTAGGCCTCAGGGCTTCTCCCCGAGATAGCAGTACTGTCGCTATCTCCGCCGGGACTGATCTTCCCCTAAAGATGGGCCCCCTTCAACCGGGCAGCCTGGGATCTCTCTCCGAAGCATAGGCCCTTGATAAGAAAGCTGGGCCTACTATACAGCAGCAGAGCCTCGGGCTAAAGGTGCCCGAGACCAATCACACATGTCTCGCGCCATGAGGACCACGAGACACGCTCACTGGACCAGAGGTCCCCCTGAACTCCTTGGGGTCCCCCTGGAATTGCCTCACGCCTAATGGCGTCTGCCCCTTATGTACCCTCTCCCAGCATGCACAGCGGGCAGACCACGCCCACTGCACGGCCGCCCAATAGTGCTGCGATACCCCCTGCGGTTCAACCCGAGCCGCAGATGACAGCGCCACCCTCAGGCGACAGGAAACTATACTACCAGGCAGCATCGCACCCAGAGCAGAAGCAATTTAATATATAAACAGGTCTAAGCCGAACTATTAGCTCAGACCACACCTAAATTTGCACATATAGCGTCCCATAAATTGAGATGGGCGCTACACTTACCTAGGGACACTCCAGCTTAAAAATGGGTCGCTACATGTGCTTAGCAAGAAAGTATTTTTCCCTATAGGTTTAGTGATGTCTTTTCTGAAATGATAGTAGGCCATTGTAATATTTAGCCACTTAAAATGGGTCTCTTTCACATTAGCAGTATAGCTTACTGCCCTCTGAACGATCCACAGTGGATCATTTTTAAGAGGGCAGTATAGCATGGGTGACTGCCATCTCCTGAACCACTGATTTTTTTTGGGCAATTTTACATGGTGAGACCCTGCCGCAACTGCGTGCCAAGAGTTGGCTTGCAGTCACAGTGCAGCCCCATTGAAATCAATGGGTACGTTTGACAGGTGGTGCCGCCTGTCATATTCTGCGCCCTGAGGTAGAAATGTTGCAGCACAGCATCACAACAGAATGTGCACAACCCTGTGAAGCTGTGTTGTTTACAATTCGAGTTAGCCTTAAAACCATATTTTTACCTCCCCCCAGCCACCCATCTCACTTCTCTGACTTCTACAAGTTTATATTTTGAATATCTGTTAGCTGAGAAGTTTGTTGTTTTATTCCCCCCCCCCCCCCCCCCCTTCCACCCCTCATCAAAAAAACAAACACTTTTTAAGGATTTAAGAGTGAAAACAATTTTAGAAACAGCTTCCTGCAAAAAAAAAAAAAAGAATAAATAGTTTCCCCTCATTGGTTGTAAAAAAGCCAAAGATGCCTAAGGAATAACAAACAGCATATGTTGTCTTCTTATATAACACTAAAGAAATAAAATAAAAAAATGTTATTACAAAACAGGTTTGTCATATTTATTCACTGTGTGCTGCACAATATAAAACTGTCTCAATGTATTAGGTTTTATCCTTCAGCTGCTGTCTTCCTTGTCATTACATGTTTCAGTCTGTGAACATAATGCCGGTCAGCATAAAGTCTGAGGCCTCCACTCACTAAAGGTCAGTGGGTGAAATATTTGGTGTTATAGCCATTGATGCTCATTTTATTTATAGGAGAGCTTTCTAAAACCCTGTCAGCAGCAGTAAATCAGCTCCACCATACTTTTTATTAGCATTCTGTCAAAGGATAGATTTTGAGAAGAAAGAAAAAAAGAAAAATAGAATTATTAGACACTGATAATGCTTGCACTTCTATATGCAGTATACAAAAGCTGCTTCACAGCATCTTATTTAAAGCAGTATTAAACCAAAAAGCAAACACTTATGATATTGCAGCTTACCAATTCTTAGATGTTGATGGCTGAATTTGTTTCCTTTTTTCGATTTTATTTTTTCGATTTTCATCTGGTGATTCAGCCAGCAAGTATGTTGCTTTCAAAAGTACAAGCTCTCCAGCAGAATGTATCAGTTTACATGGATGAGACAAATCATTTAACATTGGCAGGTGTTGTTAAAATAATCAGCTTTTATTTATTCATGCAAAACTTATCCCAAAGAATTTATTTATTAACAGCTGCTCCATTGTCTCCAGTGTGAAAGCCCTCTCAAGGTGCTTTGCAGGCGCTATTTTTAGCATTATAGCGCCTGCAAAGAGCCTCAGTGTGAAAGCAGCCTAATACATTTAACCCTACCCCCCCTCCTTCCCTAGACTTGCAATGGGAAGTCTGTTGTGCCTCCCAATCTTGTTCCTCCAGAGTTATGCTTCACTAATACAGAGGTGTGTTACTGGCCAGTTCTCAAGGGAAAAAAGCCAAAGAAAAAAAACCCTATGCAGACACATTTAATGATTGGTAAGCTGCAATATTATACATTTTGGGTTTTGGGTTTAATACCAATTTAAAATAAATAAAGGGGGAAAACGTACTGCAGCCACTACACAGCAGATGCCTTAAAGTGTATCCATAACCAAATGCTTTTTTTTCTTTTTATTGGGAGTGGTGAAGGGTTAGCCCCTGTGAGATATTTATTGTTTGTTTCCACAATGGGGAGAGTCGCTCTTTTTATTGTAGGGACCATTGTAACCTGAACAGAGAAAGAAACCTGTAGCTCCTACCCTGCTGATTACCTTACTGACCAACAGTAAGATCTTCCATCCATTACATTAAGTTCTGGTTCTTTCTTCTTTGGATATTTGGATGTTCAGGAAATCCTCCTGCAAAAAGTAAAATATTCAATAGGTTGCATTGAAATCACCCATAACGGCAGTGCAGGTGTGAAGACTCCAGTCAAGTCCAAAAATAACAAAAAAATATATATTTTAAGACTAATACTTTAAAGTGGTTCTAAGGGCTGAAGGGCTTTTATCTTCTGAATGTAGCTCCCCAGCTCTCCCTTGCACTTACCTGAGCCCCATCTCGATCTAGCGATTTTCACAGCAGCTCTCTTGGCACTCTTCTTTCCCCCCCCAGAAACAGCAATGGGAGCAATTGGCTCCCACTACTGTCAATCACAGCTAGTGAGGAGAGGAGTGGGCAGGGCTGAGCCACACTCGGGTGCACTCAGCCGCACTGCTATGGTGGGCACTCTGAAGTGGGGGGGGCAGGGGACCCAAGTAAAGGAGGATCGGGGCTGCACTGTGCAAAACCATTGCACAGGGCAGGTATGTATCATATGTTTGTTATTGAAGAAAAGGGGTCTACAATAACTTTAAGATGTTTTAGTTAGGTCCAATCTCTTGCCTATTAGCCTAAAAATTAGCCATTGTTTTTTTTAAACATTCACGTCCCATTAACTTCAACAGGGTTTGGAATTCGACACCTGAACTGGATTCCACTTCCTTCCTAGTTCCTACATGTTGATGGGGGTGTCTTCTGTTTATAGCTACATGATCAATCCCAGTGTTATAGTAAGATAAACACTGTAGGGTACTCGGACCCGATGTATGTTGGGTTATTCTTCTGGCACTTCGCCACAAAATCTTCCAAAGCTGCGATCAGTTCTAACCCTATCATGGCTACAGGTGCCAGCAAGGCGGGTTCTTTTGTCAGAGCTGCTTGAACTTTCTAGATTGACATCTGGCATCAGCTGGATCAGGCAGGCCTCAACATTGCCAGTCAGCTGTAGACTAGCCCCTTTGGGAGCAGGCAGGGATCCCTCTCAGCCCAGGTTTCTTTGAAGATGTTTATTGTCACACTTGACTCCCAGTAGCCATTTTCCTCCTCACACCACTGTGTTGCAGCAGCGGGGCTTATCTTGGTGGTCTTTGGTGTGTTGTCTAGTGACTTTCTAATAGAACAGAGTTATGCCCGATGAGCCCCAATGTGTAGTACTACCCTTGAAGAAGCTGCTTAGTAATTTTGGGTTCCCTGTTCTGTGCCTGAACTCCAAGAACAACCTCAGCCCCTCTGACACATCTGGAGGAATAAAAGTCACTGCAAACACATATAAAGGCACAAGTATAAATACGGTTTAGTAACAGAAATAGACACACACCGTTCAGTGGTAAATGCACTCAATCAATTGATACAGATTGTATTAGATGGCAATTTGAACATAAATGAACACACTATAGGTGAATTTGGACACAGTCTACTAGGCAGAGTAATACCTGTACCAAAGTAATCAAGTACTGAGGTCTATACCACTAACCTTAAACCAATATGTGAATTGGAAAATTAGCGATAAACAGTGCAAATAAACATTAAATTAAATATAAATACTAATACCATACTAAATTAGAATGCACTTTAAGGGATTGGCAAGAGTATGGTGTAGCGTTTCCTAAGAGGTACCTTTTTAAGTAAGTAAAGGGTTAGCAACTGTTAAAGAGCATCCATTAGTTCTCACTCTTCAGCCATCTAACGTTGGGGCCCAATAATCATTGATATGCTTGGGAGCAGTCAACAAGACCTGTGAACAGTAATAGAGCTATAAAGCAGCTGTGTAGATAGTTCCTAAGGGCTCAGTCTCTAGTGGACCTCTCACCAGACCCAGAAACAGCATGGCAGCAGTGATCGATCTAGTTAGGTTTCTGCTCACTCTGGTTGCCTGGGGCGACTCCGGTGTATAGCACAGCAGAGGCTGTATCCTGGCAGTGGCCCCATCTCTCTGCAGTCAGGTCACAGCTCTGTCCTCTCTGGCATCCCCAGGTGGTGATCTACACTATAAAAAGTTTTGTATTTAAAATTATTTAGCAAGATATGAAGGACTTCAGACAGACTACAATGTTGGTCATATCCTAAACTTATCAGCCATTTAACTTACATTCTAAATCAGTATGTATCTCCAGCTAACTAAGTAATTGCCTTTCCAGGTAAACAAGTTATTTTCCACTTTTCCATGACCTGAGTTTTGGCAATTTTTTTTTATAGAAAGTGATCTGCTTTAATGTCTATCCACAAACAAAAATCTGTCTCAGGCAGGGAGAAGACAGATTTGTCTGAGGTTTATGCTTGTAGTGTGAAAATTGTTGATGCAGGGGATGTTTATGTACACTAAAATTAAAGTGCTCTTGTGCCAAACTATGGACAATTATTTTTACATATTCTTTCAAGCAGTAAAAGAGTTTTATCATCGGTGATTTCTCTAACTGCTTGTACTGAAAAGTAATTATGATCCTCAAAGGACACAAAATAATAAGGTCAGTTTAAAGTAATTTTCACTTGTGTGTTTATATTAGAGATCCATAGAAAGTTATAGAAACAACTAAGATTTCAGTGCCATTGGTGTGAAATTTGAAAGTGAATTTCTGCACAATGCCTATAGGAGTATGTAAATACTTTGTAAAGTAGACAAAAACTCGAAATTTGAAAGTGAATTTCTGCACAATGCCTATAGGAGTATGTAAATACTTTGTAAAGTAGACAAAAACTCACCCAAGCTCTACCGCATGATTGTAGAATGATGAGCTGAATAATGGTGCTCAGGCTTGTTGTGTCCCATAAACATCACAATAGCAAGAAATGCCAGAAACTCGATTGCTTCTTCTTAAATCTATATTGAGCACTAACAGCAATGCGACATCTAAAGTGCTAACATGTTTCAACCGGAGCCTTCCTTATAGCATACAGATTTACAATAAAATCAGGTTTATATAGAAAAGATATCCATTCCTCCTGAAAAGGGGGCGGTACAATCCAATTTATAATCAATTAACAATTAAAATCATGTGAAGTTGGCAAAACCAGAGAAAGAGAGGAGGGAAAATGGAAACACAGACTGAGAACGCTAGGGAAAAAAAATAATCCATTGTGGAATCAAATTGTATTATTTTAAAAACAAATTCACATCCATTCTACTGTTTTTTCCACTAGGAAATCGAGTATTCAATCTGTATATCCACCACACCTCCCTCGGAAGTAGGGTATGGTGTGTATCCCCCCCCCCCCCCCCTTAACAGATCTTCTCACCTGTTCCAGACCGCAAAAAGAAAATACTTTAGTGTGCAATGTCTGGACAGAGGTTTACTTTAAAAGCTGAAATACGATAAAGATTTAAAAACAGATAAACAATAATGTCGCTGATTAGTGAAAGATTTGTATCTTTATTAAGTCTGATATATTATAATAATGTATTGACTTTAAATATGCTATCATATATTTGTAAACACATCAGAGTGACTTTAAATTATATTGCAAGGTCATTTGCTCATTATTTCAGCAACTGTGCTTGTGACCCTCAGGCCTGGCACTATAGCACATTAAGTGATTTTGCCAGCCTTTACACCATAAAGTGAGAGTACCCACCTGATGGGTCATTCAGCAGCACCCGTTGGAAATACTGCACAAAAGAGACCACTACCACAAAACGGCACAAAACTGGAAATTCACAAGAACATAGGACCCCAATGGCCTAGAGTTAAATATAAACATAAATCATGATCTGTGTAAAAGAAGCATCTCTATTTACATGTAAAAAAAAAAAAAAAATCCATAAAAATGCTGGCAAATTCTGCATATGGTAAGGAAGGGTACCTATATGTGCAAAGCTTTGGCTTTACATACGCCTTAAACTATTGTATGCACATTCACATTAAAGATTAGGCAAACTTGATAATTATTGTCTGCTAACCAGAAGACAATGAAATCAAAAGATCTTCAAAAGCTGCTAA
Source organism: Rana muscosa (assembly GCA_029206835.1). NCBI lineage: Eukaryota > Metazoa > Chordata > Amphibia > Anura > Ranidae > Rana > Rana muscosa. The sequence goes on from JARGYO010005626.1 coordinate 20,358,420, forward strand.
TTTACGTCTTTTCCATTCCGGGTTGATATTTAAGACAGGTTCTGTCTTCAACTATTACAGTATGCCATCTAGCAGTGCTTTGATACATTTCAGGTCTAAATGAAGCAACATCTAAATCCTCATGTTCATGCCAAGTCACTGAGTTTGAGAAATTGCTTCTCTGATTTCAGCAAGACCTGTGCTCTTCAGACAGTATCAGATTTTAAGGTCAAGTGTCATTTCTTCAACAAAGGAACATAGCAGGGATTAAATTCTGATTCTATGAAAGCAAAACTAGAAATGTTTAACTGTCTGCAGATCTGTGAGCAGCAGCTTTTCATCTATTGTCTCATAGATCTCAAGTGTTATTAATGTTTTTGGCAACAGCATATGATTAATATATACAAGCTGTGAGCAAAATTAGTACATATATTAAATTGCAGAGCTGTGTCTGCAAAGCTTTGATTTAAATCCTATTCATCTTCAACCTAGGTGGCTTAATCTTATAATAAATAAATCAGGGATTAACTTTTGTATTTTTAAATAAACATTTCCCTTAAGGCATATTTTTTTATTTTTAAGTTTAAACATTCAAGTTAAAAACGATGATATTAAACTTTATGTATAATCAGATTGTTTTCTTTTAGTTTTGTATAGAATAGCACAGTTTTAAACCCCCTGCCAGGTTATTTTTTGCATTCTCTGCACCATTGGGAAAACTTAAATTCCTACACCAAACAGGAAATTAAAGAAAATCCTTCAATCTAAGGGTAATTTCCATCTTAGAGGGTTGTCTCCATAACACATGTCTCACTTGGAAGATTTACCTTTACTTTTTATCTGGGGACAACTTTAAAATTTTGCATTTCCCCTCACTTTCTTTCCCAGTGACAATGGTCACTGCTACAAATAGAGGAGTACCGGTAATTCTCCCCAATAGGGACAAAGACAGTAATATAAACTTGACAGAGGGTTGAACCCTCTCCCACTCTAGTCAAAGCGAAAAAAATTATAATCTTTAAGATGATATAGTTTGCTTGAGAATAGTTTGAAAACTTGCATGGAAAGATTGCCTTCGCTAGTTTAAAAAAGTTATCTCAGTGATGCTAATTTCTTATTATCATCTTACCATATTATCATTTTACCATGCCTCAATCCATGACTGATTCTGCCAAAAGTGATTGTAAAGTCTTGTTTAAAAAAACAAAATAAATAACAAACATGTTATACTTACCTTCTCTATGCAGTTGGTTTTGCACAGAGCAGCCTAGATCCTCCTCTTCTCGGGTCCCTCGTCGGGGCTCCTGGCCCCTCCCTCCTGTTGAGTGCCCCCACAGCAAGCAGCTTGCTATGGGGGCATCAAAGCCGAGTCAAAGCTCCCTGTGTCCATTCAAACACGGGCCGTGACCCACCCCCCTCTCTTCTGATTGGCTGACTGATTTTTATTGACAGCAGCAGGAGCCAATCTTGCTGCGCTGCTGTCTCAGCCAATGAGGAGGGGAGTCCCTGGCAGCATAGACACTCCTGCCACATCACTGGATAAAGACGGTCTCAGGAAAGTATTAGGGGGGCCAAAAATTGCCACTCCAGGCAGATTACGTTTTGGAAAGATGTTTCTCTCTCAGAGACCAAGGGTGCCGGCAATGCACATAGCAATGAAAACAAAAATGGTGAGGACAGCCGCACTCCAATCCAACGTATGTTTATTGAAGAAAGACAGGCACTACAAAAACCAGCATAAACCAGGACAGCTGGTTCAGTGTTTACTCATAGCCATGACATGATCACACAGCAAATAAGATGTTTATGGCTACCCAAAGACTGCAGCACATAACCTTGGATAAGGAAAGAAAAAGGTATTTTTTATTTTTTTTAAAGAGTAGAATTATTCTTCAAATTATCAATGGCATCCACACATAATGCAAAATATGATTTTTAGTAGAAAACAAAAAGGTGGATGTGATTATTTTGATGAGTAGAATTTTCCTTCAAAATATCAATGGCATCTTGCGTGTCTGCTGTGTGTACATCCACAAATGATGCAAAATAGAATTGTTAGTAGATACAAGCCCTGGACCACTGTCATTTTTTTGACTAGTAAAAGCTGCCTACATTGCTTGTGTGTCGTGTTTACCTTTTAACCATTGCAGATAGTAATTGGTAATGCATATTATATTGGCATGGGATATTATATGGACTGTTGAATAGTAACTATCGTATTCTTAAATTGAATAAATTATACAGGATAAAACTTACACCAAACTTTCTCAAATATGTACAGTATATTACACATGACATATATCTGTTTTATAACTTAGACATTTCCAGCAGCTTAGTTCCATTAAATTCAAGCTGTGAGTGCAGCATACTGTAGCTGAGCATACTGATAGGATCTGCACAATTTCATGCTCTATGTGTTTATCTCATGTGAAGAATAAACATTTATCATCACATTTAATATCCTACGCTGGAAAAACTGAGTTTTCAGCCCTCTAAAGAAGATACATTTTTTATTACAAATACCCTAAAGGTCTGGATATCCCCTATAATGTGACCAGCTTTCTACATACACATTAAATTACTATCTATGGTAATTTAGTGCACAGATTTAAAGTGCTTTTAAGTATATGGGGATGGAGATTGCAATGGCTAGCCTTTTTATCATAACCACGTGATATGAATTTTTTTAAAGCACCAATAAACCCTTTTTTTTTTTTTTAGCACAACAGCCCCCGTGCCCAAGCCTTTCATCTTTCAGCTAGTTTTATTTTTCTTTTCCAATATTTTGTATTGTTATAAGTAACAATGCTACACTTGTAACAAATAGAACATAGATTCTTGTTTTTTTCTATGTGTACAACCAGTGCACTTCTATAAAGTGTACAATTTATTGTCATTAACTGTTCTTTGCCCTCAAGCAAGTACTAAGCCTCAATATATCGGGAAGCACATATTTTATATACAGGTAGGCCCAATTATTCATAGTCCAATACAATGCAAGGGAAAAAGAAGAAAGAAAGAGATAAAAACGAAAAAGAAGAACAAAAAGAAGAAAAGTAGTGTCATGAAGTGAAATGCACCAAACTTTTCCATCTGTTGAACGAGTCCAACTTTATAGATCTACTTTCTGTTCCCCAGAGATATAGTGTATCCATGGATTTCATGTTTTTTAATTTCATTGAAAAAAGTCACTAACTTTTCATTTACCAATATCCATCCATATCCATTTTTTTTCTTTTTTGTATACACAGGGACTTGTAATTAAGCACGAGTTTGTTAGTGCTGTATTGAGGAGCATACTCACCTTATGTATTGATGATAGATTTTAATTTATATATTTAATACTTGTTTGTTCACTTCACGTTAGTGGGTTTAGTACTGAATAGTACCCACTTGAGGATTACTTTCTAGGCCACTTTGGGTCAGCAGACACCACACTTTGTACGCATCCTTATGAAGAGCGATCTGATAGACTACTCTTCAGTTCATAGGTAGCGCCACATACCCCACTTTATCCTATCTTGAACTACCTAGAGCCCCTGTTTGTGGAGCTCATTAGGGGAGGCTGCAACCGAGCTCACATCTTAAGCACAGAACTTTAACTATTTACAATATCCATGATAGTTTAGCATTTATCAATGAGAACGAGATGGATGATGATTTCCAAGACTTCACTATTGCTAGTCTGGCAGCAAATAAATTAACAAAGTAATTGTATTGTTTTGGTGATTCCTCTATAGGTTGATTTAGTAGGGCCTGCCATCGTGATTTTTTTCTGGGTAAAGAGCATGTAAAGTTAAATATTCAGATTCAGCACTCTATAACCTTCGGGAATTTCCACCAAATGTTACATTTTGAACTCTCTCTCTCTCTTTGGGGGGAAGGGAAGGCCTTGGGTGGGAAGAGGGAGTAGGGAGGGAAAGGAAGGTGAAGAGAGATGGCAAACCAATGGGGCTCTGGAGTGCATCCCCACAAGTGATATGAATCTATCGAGGCATGGACCATTAGATCATGCCATGCTGAATCTCCAAGTTAAATACAACAAAGGCAACTAACTATAAAAATCTGGTTACCTAGGCCAAGAAGTAAAACAAATTTAATTGTTATTTAAGATACGCAGTTTCTATGTACTATATTGAGCCTGGGTATGCCCAATAGGCACTGTTTTGTATTTACATTTTTTTAATTGAATAAAGATAAAATGTAATACATATGATAGATACCCAAGACCATATTTCTCTAAGGTGTTAAACAAATACACCCAGCATATAAAGTCAAAGGCATTTTGTAGGTCTAGGGAGAGGAGCATACCACCACCACCCCCCCCTCTCTTACCCCAATTAGTGTTTATAGCTTAAATAATATCTATTACCCTTCTTGTTTTGGTCAGAGGCTTGTCAAAAGGGAATAAACCCTACCTGGTCTGCATGAATATACTGTGATAGAAAGGAATTTTTAGAAATGTATTCATATGGCTTGAATATTTGTCATCGTTTTAAGATTTACATTAATTAAGGAGATGGGGAGGTAATTCCCACAATCACTGTGATATATTCCTAGTTTCAGGATCATGTGAATAAAAGCAGTGTTGTATATAGTTTTATATTTAACCTTCCACAATTCTAAGAACAATTATGTACACATTTGTGCAAACTTTAAAATATAAAAATTCCTATCAGTAGAAAACCCTGCCCTAGATAGTAATATTGTGTGAAGCCTTAGCATGTTAAAATCATCTTTGGCTATGGCCACTTAGGCTATTCAAGCAAAATGACCTCTATGTGTTTCCCTAAGTCAAGACATTGCTATGACTATTTACTGGCAATTCAGTAGCTGTCAAGATTAGTGAATCGTGCTGGTGAGCTATTAATAACAATATAATCTTGTTGCACATATTTGGACCCTGATACTTCTTGCAAATTCAGGTGAGTGTTTCAATAGACAGGAAGTACTAAAACCCTTTCCTTACATCACTTTAATAAAGAATGGAGCTTTGTTGAAAGAGGTGGACCTTTGCAGTTCTAAAAAACATGCTCATTAATAAAATTTAAATGTGCCAAGGATAGGTCAGCTAAAACAAACAGCCCTAGGCTGCGATTGCAAAATAATAAAGTGAGAAGAAATTAATATTGTGTTGTACAACACGTTATACATGTCTGTTTGTCATAGGGAACACTTAATCTTTCTTTTTCTAAGCATAACTTGTAATAGAGCGCTTTTTAACCTTTCTCATCTATAATTTTCTAATCTAATTTCATTATCCTAGGATTTATTTTATAGTTCTATTTTTAATCAGTAACATTCAAAACTCAATCTTAGTCTTTACCACCCCCAGACTCCCATAGAATCAAACTTTCAGATACAAATGGTTTGTTGGAAATTCACAAAGTATTGCCCTCATTTTTCGAGAGACATTATTAGACCATCTTGCATTCATCAGTCATCATTACCATCATCTGCTATATACAGTTGTGCTAATAAGTTTATATACCCTGGCAGAATTTATGATTTCTTGGCCATTTTTCTGAGAATATGAATAAAAGCACAAAAACTTTTCTTTCACTCATAGTTAGTGTTTGGCTGAAGCCATTTATTATTAACCAACTGTGTTTACTCTTTTTAAATCATAATGGCAACAGAACTACCAAAATGACCCTGATCAAAAGTTTACATACCCCAGTTTTTAATACAGTGTATTGCCCCCTTTAACATCAATTGCAGCTTGAAGTCTTTTGTGGTATTTGTGGATGAGGTCCTTTATCTTCTCAGATGGTAAAGCTGCCCATTCCTCTTGGCAAAAAACCTTCAGTTCCTGTAAATTCTTGGGCTTTCTTGCATAAACTGCCCGTTTGAGATCTCCCCAGAGTGGTTTAATAATATTGAGGTCAGGAGACTGAGATGGCCACTCCAGAACCTTCACTTTATTCTGCTGTAGCCAATGACAGGTCGACTTGGCCTTGTATTTTGGATCATTGTCATGTCGGAATGTCCAAGTACGTCCCATGCACAGCTTTCTGGCTGATAAATGCAAATGTTCCTTCAGTATTTTTTGATAACATACTGCATTCATATTGCCATCGATTTTGACCAAATTTCCTGTGCCTTTGTGTCTCACACATCCCCAAAACATCAGCGATCCACCTCCGTGTTTCACAGAAGGAATGGTGTACCTTTTATCATAGGCCTTGTTGACTGCACTCCAAATGTAGCGTTTATGGTTGTGGCCAAAAAGCAAAATTTTGGTTTTATCACTCCAAATGACTTTGTGCCAGAAGGTTTGAGCCTTGTCTCTGTGCTGTTTGGCATATTGGAAGCGGGATACTTTGTGGCATTTGCGTAGTCATGGCTTTCTTCTGGTGACTCGACCATGCAGCCCATCTTTCTTCAAATGCTTCCGTATTGTGCATCTTGAAACAGCCACACCACATGTTTTCAGAGTCCTGTATTTCACCTGAAGTTATCTGTGAGATTTTTTCTTTCCATCCCAAACTATTTTCCTGACAGTTGTGGCTGAAATTGTAGTGTGTCTACCTGACCGTGGTTTGGTTTCAAAAGAACCCCCTCATTTTCCACTTCTTGATTAAAGTTTGAACACTGCTGATTGGCATTCTCAATTCCTTGGATATCTTTTCATATCCCTTTTCTGTTTTATACAGTTCAACTACCTTTTCCTGCAGATCCTTCGATAATTCTTTTGCTTTCCCCATAACTGAGAATCCAGAAACATCAGTGCAGTACTGGATTAAAAAGGGTCTGTCAGGAATCCAGAAACTCATTGACCTTTTATATACACACACTAATTACAAGCAAACAGATCACAGGTGAGGATGGCTACCTTTAATAGTCATCCAAGTCCCGCTACAAATCGAAGGGAGAACAAAGATTTGCAGTCCAAGGACCACGGCTTTGGAACGCTCTGCCCACAAATATCCACATGGAAGAAAACCACCGGGCCTTCAGGAAAAAACTTAAGACCCACCTCTTCTGAAGGATCAGGATGACACTGAATGGAAAAAGCGCCTTGAGGCGATTTAGTTCGCATTTGTAGCGCTATACAAGTTACTCACTCACTCACTCACACTCACTTATTCAAACCCCTTTGTGTCAACTTGTGTGCATGTTATCAAGCCAAAATCACCAGGGTATGTAAACTTTTGATTTATAATAAATGGCTTCAGCCAAACACTAACCATGAGTGAAAGAAATAGTTTTGTGTTATCAATCATATTCTCTGAAAAATGGCCAAAAAATCTAAAATTCTGCTAGGGTATGTAAACTTATGAGCACAACTGTAGATACATTTACTTGAAGCCTATTAGAAGATTCGCATGCTTGTTTGTCTGAACCTCCTTGAACTGAAGCCAAGGTGTGCACAGTTCATCCCTAGGTAACATAAAGATGGCTAATAGAAATTGCTATGATCAAAGTGAATGTTCAGCTTGAGTTAAAAATAAACATAGGAAAAAATACTTTCCTTTCAAGTCATACCTTAAAATGTTATGCAATTTGATTCTTTACCAATGTGTTATTTATTGCACACAAAAACAAAAAAACTTAAACACTCTCCTTGGTGATTCTATCAGTCATTTTTATAGACACTATGAAAGTGAGCTTCTTACAGAATAAACTGTCTCACACTTAACTATAGATTGAGCTAAATGAATCAATGGTGTGCATAAAGATCCATATATTGAAATTTTATCTTTTGCTGTAGTTTAATGAGACAACTGTATGGAATAGTACATAGTTGCCAGGATAATACAATAATTTTCAAAACCATTAAGCTGGCATTTATAAGTGTAATGATGTAGCCCCATTTGTGAAACAGTATAAATGTAGTATAAACTCATTTCGTTCTCTATTAAAGTGGTGTTCCGGCCGAAATTACACTTTTTAAATAAAAATACCCCTAGAATACACAATTTTATTGTATTCTAGTAAAGTTAGTCTGTAAACTAAGGTCCGTTTTGTTAGGTTATTATAGCATTTAGATAGTTTATAAACTAGAAATAGACTGTGCCCATTTTAAGTCTGGGCATCTGAAGCCAGACTTTATCTCTTCCTGGATATCAGGCTTGCAAATCTCGCACAAGCAGTGTAATCGGTTTCAGTTTCATGTTACATTTTCTCTCCAGTTTCATAGCAAGTTGCCGCCCCCTATTTATGTAAACATCTCCTCCCCTCCTTTCCTCCAGTATGTACAAGCAATAATATTCTAGAAATACAGAAATCTGCTGCTAAAGGTAAGAGCTTTAAAAATATCCTAATTGTAAACTAAATCATTTGTTTCTGTGCAGATATATCTACATTATATATATATAATCTTATTATGTAGATATATCTGCACAGAAACAAATGATTTAGTTTACAATTAGGATATCTTTAAAGCTCTTACCGTTAGCAGCAGATTTCTGTATTTGAAGATGAGGGACGAGAAGGCCGAAGGTGAGGGATGAGGGATGAGGGACGAGAAGGCCGAAGGTGAGGGATGAGGGACGGCCGAAGGCGAGGGATGAGGGACGAGAAGGCCGAAGGTGAGGGATGAGGGACGAGAAGGCCGAAGGTGAGAGATGAGGGACGAGAAGGCCAAAGATGAGGGATGAGGGACAAGAAGGCCGAAGGTGAGGGATGAGGGGTATGTGTGTCTATCAATCACAGCACATTGCATCACCCCCAGCACATCGAATCGCATCACCCCAGCACATCGAATCGCATGGCCCACAGCACATTGCAACACCCCCAGCAAATCGAATCGCATGGCCCACAGAACATTGCATCACCCCCAGCACATCAAATTGCATCATTTACAGCACATTGCATCACCCCCAGCAAATCTAATCGCATCAATCACAGCACATTGCATCACCTCCAGCACATCGCATCACCCCAGCACATTGAATCGCATCATTTACAGCACATTGCATCACCCCCAGCACATCGAATCGCATAGCCCACAGAACATTGCATCACCCACAGCACATCGAATCACATCATTTACAGCACATTGCATCACCCACAACACATCGAATCGCATCATTTACAGCACATTGCATCACCCACAGCACATCGAATCGCATCACTCACAGCACATTGCATCACCCACAGCACATCGAATCGCATCACTCACAGCACATTGCATCACCCCCAGCACATTGAATCGCATCATTTACAGCACGTGGCATCACCACCAGCACATCGAATCGCATCACCCCAGCACATTGCATCACCCCAGCACATCGAATCACATCATTTTTAGCACATTGCATCACCCCCAGCACATCGAATCGCATCATTTACAGCACATTGCATCACCCCTAGGACATCGAATCGCATCATTTACAGCACATTGCATCACCCCCAGCACATTGAATCGCATCACTCACAGCACATTGCATCACCCCCAGCACATTGAATCGCATCAATCACAGCACATTGCATCACCCCCAGCACATCGCATCACCCCAGCACATCGAATCGCATCATTTACAGCACATTGCATCACCCCTAGCACATCGAATCGCATGGCCCACAGAACATTGCATCACCCACAGCACATGGAATTGCATCATTTACAGCACATTGCATCACCCACAGCACATCGAATCGCATCATTTACAGCACATTGCATCACCCACAGCACATCGAATCGCATCACTCACAGCACATTGCATCATCCACAGCACATCGAATTGCATCACACGCAGCACATTGCATCACCCCCAGCACATTGAATCGCGTCATTTACAGTACATTGCATCACCCCAAGCACATCAAATCGCATCACCCAGCACATTGCATCACCCCAGCACATCGAATCACATCATTTACAGCACATTGCATCACCCCCAGCACATCGAATCGCATCATTTACAGCACATTGCATCATCCCCAGGACATCGAATCGCATCATTTACAGCACATTGCATCACCCCCAGCACATCGAATCGCATCACTCACAGCACATTGCATAACCCCCAGCACATCGAATCGCATCAATCACAGCACATTGCATCACCCCCAGCACATCGCATCACCCCAGCACATCGAATCGCATCATTTACAGCACATTGCATCACCCCCAGCACATCGAATCGCATGGCCTACAGAACATTGCATCACCCACAGCACATCGAATCGCATCATTTACAGCACATTGCATCACCCACAGCACATCGAATCGCATCATTTACAGCACATTGCATCACCCACAGCACATCGAATCGCATCACTCACAGTACATTGCATCACCCACAGCACATCAAATCGCATCACTCACAGCACATTGCATCACCCCCAGCACATCGAATCCCATCATTTACAGCACATTGCATCACCCCCAGCACATCGAATCGCATCACCCCAGCACATTGCATCACCCCAGCACATCAAATCACATCATTTACAGCACATTGCATCACCCCCAGCACATCGAATCGCATAATTTACAGCACATTGCATCACCCCCAGGACATCGAATCACATCATTTACAGCACATTGCATCACCCCCAGCACATCGAATCGCATCACTCTCAGCACATTGCATCACCCCCAGCACATCAAATCGCATCAATCACAGCACATTGCATCACCCCAGCACATCGAATCGCATCATTTACAGCACATTGCATCACCCCCAGCACATCGAATCGCATGGCCCACAGAACATTGCATCACCCCCAGCACGTCGAATCCCATCATTTACAGCACATTGCATCACCCCCAGCACATCGAATCGCATCACCCCAGCACATTGCATCACCCCAGCACATCAAATCACATCATTTACAGCACATTGCATCACCCCCAGCACATCGAATCGCATAATTTACAGCACATTGCATCACCCCCAGGACATCGAATCACATCATTTACAGCACATTGCATCACCCCCAGCACATCGAATCGCATCACTCTCAGCACATTGCATCACCCCCAGCACATCAAATCGCATCAATCACAGCACATTGCATCACCCCAGCACATCGAATCGCATCATTTACAGCACATTGCATCACCCCCAGCACATCGAATCGCATGGCCCACAGAACATTGCATCACCCCCAGCACGTCGAATCGCATCATTTACAGCACATTGTATCACCCCCAGCACATCGAATCACATAATTTACAGCACATTGCAGCAACCCCAAGAACACAGAATAACATCATTTACAGCACATTGCACCACCACCAGCACATCGAATCTCATCAATCACAGCACATTGCATCACCCCAGCACATTGAATCGCATCACCCCAGCATATCGAATCGCATCATTTACAGCACATTGCATCACCCCCAGCACATCAAATCGCATCAATCACAGCACATTGCATCACCCCAGCTCATCGAATCGCATCACCCCAGCACATCGAATCGCATCATTTACAGCACATTGCATCACCCCAGCACATCAAATCGCATGGCCCACAGAACATTGCATCACCCCCAGCACGTCGAATCGCATTATTTACAGCACATTGCATCACCCCCAGCACATCGATTCGCATCATTTACATCACATTGCATCACCCCCAGCACATCGAATCGCATCACTCACAGCACATTGCATCACCCCCAGCACATCGAATCGCATCAATCACAGCACATTGCATCACCCCAGCACATCGAATCGCATCATTTACAGCACATTGCATCACCCCCAGCACATCGAATCGCATGGCCCACAGAACATTGCATCACCCACAGCACATCGAATCGCATCATTTACAGCACATTGCATCACCCCCAGCACATCGAATCGCATCATTTACAGCACATTGCATCACCCACAGCACATCGAATCGCATCACTCACAGCACATTGCATCACCCCCAGCACATCGAATCGCATCATTTACAGCACATTGCATCACCCCAGCACATCGAATCGCATGGCCCACAGAACATTGCATCACCCCCCAGCACATCAAATTGCATCATTTACAGCACATTGCATCACCCCCAGCAAATCTAATTGCATCAATCACAGCACATTGCATCACCTCCAGCACATCGCATCACCCCAGCACATTGAATCGCATCATTTACAGCACATTGCATCACCCACAGCACATCGAATTGCATCACTCACAGCACATTGCATCACCCACAGCACATCGAATCGCATCACTCACAGCACATTGCATCACCCCCAGCACATTGAATCGCATCATTTACAGCACGTGGCATCACAACCAGCACATCGAATCGCATCACCCCAGCACATTGCATCACCCCAGCACATCGAATCACATCATTTTTAGCACATTGCATCACCCCCAGCACATCGAATCACATCATTTACAGCACATTGCATCACCCCTAGGACATCGAATCGCATCATTTACAGCACATTGCATCACCCCCAGCACATCGAATCGCATCACTCACAGCACATTGCATCACCCCCAGCACATCGAATCACATTAATCACAGCACATTGCATCACCCCCAGCACATCGCATCACCCCAGCACATCGAATCGCATCATTTACAGCACATTGCATCACCCCTAGCACATCGAATCGCATGGCCCGCAGAACATTGCATCACCCACAGCACATGGAATTGCATCATTTACAGCAGGGGTCGTCAACCCCCGGTCCGCGGCCCACTACCGGGCCGTGGCCCTTCTGCAGCCGGGCCGCGGGCTGGCAGATGTGAAGTTCCGCGGAGTGGATGTACAATGTCGGGAAAGGTGAGAGTGAAGCGCACATTCCATTGCTAGGTGTGGTCACGTGCTCTCCCTCACCTCCTGTACACAGCCGTTCAGTGTTGTCTATTGCTGAGCGCTGTGTGTTGTTGTGTGTTGCGCTGTGTGTTGCACCGTGGCCCCTCCCTCCGTCTCTCACATGGACACTCCCCGTACACAGTGTGAATGAACGTGCCGCCTCCTCACTAAGCTCGCCCCGCCCTTCTGTCATAGGGGAAGGCGCAGCACACCGTCACCTCCAGGACAGCCCACAGTAACGGGGAAGCCACTGGTGTCCCTTGGTAACGGGGCTGGATAGAGCTGAGAGGAGACCAAGTCCACACTTCTTTCGGGAGAGCAGGGAGCCGCCCCTCCCCTCTGATCCCTCCATATACTTACCTGCTGCTAATCCTCAGCCCTCATCACTGAACACACACCAACATGACTGAGCTCCGGAGGAGAGGCCCGGGGGAGCCCCGAGTACTACAACACTACCAGTGACAAGGTGAGTGTGAGCGGGACTGACTGGGACACCTGTGTGCATGGAGTGTACAGGGCCTAGTGGGGGCACCTTCCTTCATCTGTGGGGGATACTACATTCATCTGTGGAGGGGGGCACTACCTTCATCTGTGGGGGGGACTACATTCATCTGTGGAGGGGGGCACTACCTTCATCTGTGGGGGGGACTACATTCATCTGTGGAGGGGGGCACTACCTTCATCTGTGGAGGGGGGCTACCTTCATCTGTGGAGGGGGCTACCTTCATCTGTGGAGGGGGGCTACCTTCATCTGTGGAGGCACTGCCTTCATCTGTGGGGGGGACTACATTCATCTGTGGAGGGGGGCACTACCTTCATCTGTGGGGGGGACTACATTCATCTGTGGAGGGGGGCACTACCTTCATCTGTGGAGGGGGGCTACCTTCATCTGTGGAGGGGGCTACCTTCATCTGTGGAGGGGGGCTACCTTCATCTGTGGAGGCACTGCCTTCATCTGTGGGGGGGACTACATTCATCTGTGGAGGGGGGCACTACCTTCATCTGTGGGGGGGACTACATTCATCTGTGGAGGGGGGCACTACCTTCATCTGTGGAGGGGGGCTACCTTCATCTGTGGAGGGGGGCACTACCTTCATCTGTGGAGGGGGGCACTACCTTCATCTGTGGAGGGGGCTACCTTCATCTGTGGAGGGGGCTACCTTCATCTGTGGACGGGGGCTACCTTCATCTGTGGAGTCACTGCCTTCATCTGTGGGGGGGACTACCTTCATCTGTTGGGGCCTTACCACATCTGGTGGCAGGCAGCGTGGCAAGTGACATTCCGCATCTGGTGGCACTGGCAGGCGACATGGCAAGTGACACGCTCAAAGCTCCCACTGATTCTGCATTATGGTGGGTTGAACTATTTCATTTATTACTACAATGTAATAATAGAAATAATGCGCTGACAAATTGCCCGCGAAAAATCGATTACCCCCCGCATGCCATCCCGAACCTCCCCCCAACCGGGCCTTAGCACAATTTTCTTCCACGCAGCCGGTCCCCGGTGCTAAAAAGGTTGGGGACCACTGATTTACAGCACATTGCATCACCCACAGCACATCGAATCGCATCATTTACAGCACATTGCATCACCCACAGCACATCGAATCGCATCACTCACAGCACATTGCATCACCCACAGCACATCGAATCGCATCACTCACAGCACATTGCATCACCCCCAGCACACCGAATCGCATCATTTACAGTACATTGCATCACCCCCAGCACATCGAATCGCATCATTTACAGCACATTGCATCACCCCAGCACATCGAATCGCATGGCCCACAAAACATTGCATCACCCCCAGCACATCAAATTGCATCATTTACAGCACATTGCATCACCCCCAGCAAATCTAATTGCATCAATCACAGCACATTGCATCACCTCCAGCACATCGCATCACCCCAGCACATTGAATCACATCATTTACAGCACATTGCATCACCCCCAGCACATCGAATCGCATAGCCCACAGAACATTGCATCACCCACAGCACATCGAATCGCATAATTTACAGCACATTGCATCACCCACAGCACATCGAATTGCATCATTTACAGCACATTGCATCACCCACAGCACATCGAATTGCATCACTCACAGCACATTGCATCACCCACAGCACATCGAATTGCATCACTCACAGCACATTGCATCACCCCCAGCACATTGAATCGCATCATTTACAGCACGTGGCGTCACAACCAGCACATCGAATTGCATCACCCCAGCACATTGCATCACCCCAGCACATCGAATCACATCATTTACAGCACATTGCATCACCCCTAGGACATCGAATCGCATCATTTACAGCACATTGCATCACCCCCAGCACATTGAATCGCATCACTCACAGCACATTGCATCACCCCCAGCACATCGAATCACATTAATCACAGCACATTGCATCACCCCCAGCACATCGCATCACCCCCAGCACATCGAATCGCATCATTTACAGCACATTGCATCACCCCTAGCACATCGAATCGCATGGCCCACAGAACATTGCATCACCCACAGCACATGGAATTGCATCATTTACAGCACATTGCATCACCCACAGCACATCGAATCGCATCATGTACAGCACATTGCATCACCCACAGCACATCGAATCGCATCACTCACAGCACATTGCATCACCCACAGCACATCGAATCGCATCATTTACAGCACATTGCATCACCCACAGCACATCGAATCGCATCACTCACAGCACATTGCATCACCCACAGCACATCGAATCGCATCACTCACAGCACATTGCATCAACCCCAGCACATCGAATCGCATCATTTACAGTACATTGCATCACCCCCAGCACATCAAATCGCATCACTCACAGCACATTGCATCACCCCCAGCACATCGAATCCCATCATTTACAGCACATTGCATCACCCCCAGCACATCGAATCGCATCACCCCAGCACATTGCATCACCCCAGCACATCAAATCACATCATTTACAGCACATTGCATCACCCCCAGCACATCGAATCACATAATTTACAGCACATTGCATCACCCCCAGGACATCGAATCGCATCATTTACAGCACATTGCATCACCCCCAGCACATCGAATCGCATCACTCACAGCACATTGCATCACCCCCAGCACATCAAATCGCATCAATCATAGCACATTGCATCACCCCAGCACATCGAATCGCATCATTTACAGCACATTGCATCACCCCCAGCACATCGAATCGCATGGCCCACAGAACATTGCATCACCCCCAGCACGTCGAATTGCATCATTTACAGCACATTGCATCACCCACAGCACATCGAATCGCATCATTTACAGCACATTGCATCACCCACAGCACATCGAATCGCATCACTCACAGCACATTGCATCACCCACAGCACATTGAATCGCATCACTCACAGCACATTGCATCACCCCCAGCACATCGAATCGCATCATTTACAGTACATTGCATCACCCCCAGCACATCAAATCGTATCACTCACAGTACATTGCATCACCCCCAGGACATCGAATCGCATCATTTACAGCACATTGCATCACCCCCAGCACATCGAATCGCATCACTCACAGCACATTGCATCACCCCCAGCACATCAAATCGCATCAATCACAGCACATTGCATCACCCCAGCACATCGAATCACATCATTTACAGCACATTGCATCACCCCCAGCACATCGAATCGCATCATTTACAGCACATTGCATCATCCCCAGGACATCGAATCGCATCATTTACAGCACATTGCATCACCCCCAGCACATCGAATTGCATCACTCACAGCACATTGCATCACCCCCAGCACATCGAATCGCATCAATCACAGCACATTGCATCACCCCCAGCACATCGCATCACCCCAGCACATCGAATCGCATCATTTACAGCACATTGCATCACCCCCAGCACATTGAATCGCAGGGCCTACAGAACATTGCATCACGCACAGCACATCGAATCGCATCATTTACAGCGCATTGCATCACCAACAGCACATCGAATCGCATCATTTACAGCACATTGCATCACCCACAGCACATCGAATCGCATCACTCACAGTACATTGCATCACCCACAGCACATCAAATCGCATCACTCACAGCACATTGCATCACCCCCAGCACATCGAATCCCATCATTTACAGCACATTGCATCATCCCCCAGCACATCGAATCGCATCACCCCAGCACATTGCATCACCCCAGCACATCAAATCACATCATTTACAGCACATTGCATCACCCCCAGCACATCGAATCGCATAATTTACAGCACATTGCATCACCCCCAGGACATCGAATCGCATCATTTACAGCACATTGCATCACCCCCAGCACATCGAATCGCATCACTCACAGCACATTGCATCACCCCCAGCACGTCAAATCGCATCAATCACAGCACATTGCATCACGCCAGCACATCGAATCGCATCATTTACAGCACATTGCATCACCCCCAGCACATCGAATCGCATGGCCCACAGAACATTGCATCACCCCCAGCACATCGAATTGCATCATTTACAGCACATTGCATCACCCCCCAGCACATCGAATCGCATCATTTACAGCACATTGTATCACCCCCAGCACATCGAATCGCATAATTTACAGCACATTGCAGCAACCCCAAGAACACAGAATAACATCATTTACAGCACATTGCACCACCCCCAGCACATCGAATCTCATCAATCACAGCACATTGCATCACCCCAGCACATTGAATCGCATCACCCCAGCATATCGAATCGCATCATTTACGGCACATTGCATCACCCCCAGCACATCAAATCGCATCAATCACAGCACATTGCATCACCCCAGCTCATCGAATCGCATCACCCCAGCACATCGAATCGCATCATTTACAGCACATTGCATCACCCCCAGCACATCGAATCGCATGGCCCACAGAACATTGCATCACCCCCAGCACGTCGAATCGCATCATTTACAGCACATTGCATCACCCCCAGCACATCGATTCGCATCATTTACAGCACATTGCATCACCCCCAGCACATCGAATGGCATCACTCAGAGCACATTGCATCACCCCCAGCACATCGAATCGCATCAATCACAGCACATTGCATCACCCCAGCACATCGAATCACATAATTTACAGCACATTGCATCACCCCCAGCACATCGAATCGCATGGCCCACAGAACATTGCATCACCCACAGCACATCGAATCGCATCATTTACAGCACATTGCATCACCCCCAGCACATCGAATCGCATCATTTACAGCACATTGCATCACCCACAGCACATCGAATCGCATCACTCACAGCACATTGCATCACCCCCAGCACATTGCATCACCCCCAGCACATCGAATCGCATCACCCCAGCACATTGCATCACCCCAGCACATCGAATCACATCATTTACAGCACATTGCATCACCCCCAGCACATCGAATCGCATCATTTACAGCACATTGCATCACCCCCAGGACATCGAATCGCATCATTTACAGCAAATTGCATCACCCCCAGCACATCGAATCGCATCAATCACAGCACATTGCATCACCCCCAGCACATCGCTTCACCCCAGCACATCGAATCACATCATTTACAGCACATTGCATCACCCCCAGCACATTGAATCGCATGGCCCACAGAACATTGCATCACCCACAGCACATCGAATCGCATCATTTACAGCACATTGCATCACCCACAGCACATCGAATCGCATCATTTACAGCACATTGCATCACCCCCAGCACATCGAATTGCATCATTTACAGCACATTGCATCACCCCCAGCACATTGAATCGCATCACCCCAGCACATTGCAGCAACCCCAAGAACACAGAATAACATAATTTACAGCACATTGCATCACCCCCATCACATCAAATCGCATCAATCACAGCACATTGCATCACCCCAGCACATTGAAACGCATCACCCCAGCACATCGAATCGCATCATTTACAGCACATTGCATCACCCCCAGCACATCGAATCGCATGGCCCACAGAACATTGCATCACCCCCAGCACATTGAATCGCATCATTTACAGCACATTGCATCACCCCCAGCACATCGATTCGCATTTATGCAGACATAGTACAGGAGATGGTCAGAGACTGCGGACATGATACAGGAGATGGTCAGAGACTGCAGTTCCTATGGACGTTAGTAGATCATGGCCGATTGGCCCTCTCACCTGACCCAGCGATACAGCAACAACGGTTCCTTTGATCAGGAGTCTGCTCACTCTGAATTGCCCGTGGCGACTCCACTGGGTAGAGCCCAGATCTGTATTCTGGCAATGACTCTATTCCTTTCTCTGCTAGGGATGGCGCCAGGCTGTGTGGCTTCCCCCCTCCATTAGTACAGACCCCCCAGAACAAACCACCCCCCTCCATTAGCACAAACCCCACAGGACAAACCATCCCCTCCATTAGTACAGACCCCCTCTCAGGACAAACCACCCCCTCCATTAGTACAGACCCCCCTCAGGAAAAACCACCCCTCTCCATTAGTACAGACCCCCCAGAAAAAAACACCCCCCTCCATTAGTACAGACCCCAGAACAAACCACCCCCCTCCATTAGTACAGACACCACCCCAGAACAAACCACCTCCTCCATTAGTACAGATCCCCCCCAGGACAAACCACCCCCCTCCATTAGTATAGACCCCCCTGGACAAACCACCCCCCTCCATTAGTACAGACCCCCCCAGGACAAACCACCCCCCTCCATTAGTATAGACCCCCCCGGACAAACCACCCCCTCCATTAGTACAGACCCCCCAGGACAAACCACCCCCCCTCCATTAGTACAGACCCCTCAGGACAAACCACACCCCCTCCATTAGTAAAGCCCCACGGACAAACCACCCCCCTCCATTAGTACAGACCCCCCAGAAAAAAACACCCCCCTCCATTAGTACAGACCCCAGAACAAACCACCCCCCTCCATTAGTACAGACACCACCCCAGAACAAACCACCTCCTCCATTAGTACAGATCCCCCCCAGGACAAACCACCCCCCTCCATTAGTATAGACCCCCCTGGACAAACCACCCCCCTCCATTAGTACAGACCCCCCCAGGACAAACCACCCCCCTCCATTAGTATAGACCCCCCCGGACAAACCACCCCCTCCATTAGTACAGACCCCCCAGGACAAACCACCCCCCCTCCATTAGTACAGACCCCTCAGGACAAACCACACCCCCTCCATTAGTAAAGCCCCATGGACAAACCACCCCCCTCCATTAGTACAGACCCCCCAGGACAAACCACCCCCTCCATTAGTACAGACCCCCCCAAGACAAACCACCCCCTCCATTAGTATAGACCCCCCCGGACAAACCTCCCCCCTCCATTAGTACAGACCCCCCCGGACAAACCACCCCCCTTCATTAGTATAGACCCCCCAGGACAAACCACCCCCCCTCCATTAGTATAGACCCCCCGGACAAACCACCCCCCTCCATTAGTACAGACCCCCCCAGGACAAACCACCCCCTCCATTAGTATAGACCCCCCCTGGACAAACCACCCCCCCTCCATTAGTATAGACCCCCCCGGACAAACCACCCCCCTCCATTAGTATAGACCCCCCAGGACAAACCACCCCCCTACATTACATTTATTAAAAACACCCGGGCGGCAGCTGTTTCGCTCTCCTCCTCTGACAGGAGGAGCGAGGGGGGGCTTCGGCAGGGAACACAGCAGTGGCAGTGATCGGCGGAGAGAGCCGCCTACGGACGAGGAGAAAGGGGAGCACTCTGGCGCTTCAGCACCCCCACCTCTGTGGAGCCTGGTCACACCATCTCAGAGTGCAGTGTGAGATGTGACAGGCTAAGGACACACACACCAGGCGGACCGAGGGAGGGCAGGATGGGCGTGCCTTTCTGACCATAGGAACAGGATGCTAGCCTCCTGGGATTGATGACAAACATCTCCCAGGAGGCATAGCGGTCAGTGTATGATGCGAGGAGGCTGCGGCCGCGGCGGGGGAAAGAAATAAAAGATCAATAAAACAGTGAGTTTTTAAAAAATAAATAAAAAATATGCCATTTATTCTGAAGGGGACAGTAATAAAGAGGATGCAACAAAGTTGAAAAAGAGGGTGGAACTCCACTTTAACTAGAACCTGTCAAGGTAAAAATATGGGGAAATTTCATTAATGACTTGTTTTTGCAGGTAAATGCCCCAGGGTTGTCATGTTTATCCTATCTTAAAGCCCAACTCCATCTTAAAACTAGCCATATAAAGACTATTAGAGTGAACCATCTTCTGAAAAGCAGCAAAAGCATTTTAAAATAAACCTTCATTGTGGTGGAATTGATCTTCAAAGTTCACAACAGAGGCACAAAAAATTTAATCTATTTTCCTATTACGTTCTGTTGTACCAGAACCATGGCAACCTGCTATCCTTCTGTAAACAAACAGTTCTAAGATTTGATAATTCACCTGAAACCAAACATTAGCATCAGGCTACAATACCCACCTCCTCTCCAGCACTGTTCCCTGCAGTATTTTCCTATTTTCATAAAATAGATGTCCTCAGTTTTTCAGATTTAATGATGTCCAGCATTGGCTCATTACCAAAGTGCTCTTTACCTGATGCATTTTAATAGTAATAGAGAGAACAGTGCCACCATCTTTAGAACAACACTCCTCCCAGCATCATCGAGAAGCAAAGATAAACACTTTCCTATGGTTAACATCAAAATTATTTTCATTTATAATCAGTAAAGAATAGGTGTAGGTACTCATCCCCTACACCCTCCCCCCCCACTCCCTGGAGAAGAGTAGTAAAGTGGTGTGCTACTGAATGGGGGTGTGGCCAAGTTGTGCTAGCAGTGGATGTTAAATGAGTCTAAAGCCGGCCATACGTGGATCAAAATTTAGCTGGTTCAGCAGGGACCAGACACATTTGAATCACTGTATGGGCCAGTTGGTTGTACACAATTCCAGCCTGGCAGATTTTTCTCAAATGATCAGTGCCACCAGCTAGTCAATGATCATCATTGTATTCTGCTGGTGGGAGAGGCTCCCTGCTGGCAGAATACAATAGCGCGATTCCCCCATCCACAACGAATGTGTGGATGGGGGAATTGGCTCTTTTTTTTTCTCAACCTGCAGGTTTAAGGAAAAACAGTGAGTGATGTATGACCTGCATGTCAGACTCATAAAACACTCATACACTTGTAAAAAAACATTTTGTTTAAATTAAACTCTTCCATTACATATGCTTTTTAGCCTCTCTTAAAGAACAACTTTGTAAAATAGTCCATGAGTACTGCAAAAAAATTCTAGTGGGGAAATGTCTTTTAAATACTACTACTTTTAAAAACACGAAACCTCCCAGCATTGGTGGTCAGTGGCTAGCGGAAACAATCATCAAGCTACCTATAGTCTCTCTATCGGGACCCTTGACCCCCCCAAAAAAATTCTAGTGGGGAAAATGTCTTTTAAATACTACTACTTTTAAAAACACGAAACCTCCCAGCATTAGTGGTCAGTGGCTAGCGGAAACAATCATCAAGCTACCTATAGTCTCTCTATTGGGACCCTTGACCCCCCAAAAAAATTCTAGTGGGGAAAATGTCTTTTAAATACCCTGATAGTCTAGCGGGGCATTCTGTAATTAAATATAAAAAAATGTCACCACTTACCTGTCCTGCAGTCTCATGCTGCTCTCTTTACATAGCAAGCATGCTCCACCTGTGATACCAGGAATTCTCCCTCTGGTACCCAGAAATCTCTTCCAGGTATCAGAGAGAGACGGCAGCAATGGTGATGAATGAACTGTATGGCATTAAATAGGATGCTTCAAAAAACAGAGCTGCCTGCACCCTCTGCCAGTGTTTGATTGGTTGCTGGCCAGTGACATTAGGCTTAGTTTAGTGTTGGGTGCTGGAACTCAGAAAGTGTTACAGTACCTGGCATCCAGCTGCCATTCTGATTCTGCATATTGTACCAGGGCACCCTTATGTGTGGAGGTGCAAACTACACCCCCTACATAAGCCGTTGGTGTTATGAGACTGAGGACTTCTAAAAAAGATAAGCAGAAAAAAAAGAAAATACCAGCTGGGATGCTTACAGGGTGGGAGGAGAACTAAAGGCAGGAAAGGTCACAAGTGGGTATTAATTTTCTGGCAAGTCATGAACTCAGGAATCCCAAGACTTTACTTGCTATATGACTGGTCATACTTACTACCTAAACAAGCAAGAATGAGCCTGATAGCCCTGAAGTCAGAAATGACATTTCCATATTTCTGTCTCCTTGAGGCTGAATTCACACATGTGCGTTTTTGAGCCCTGGAGTCTTTGGCAAGATATCAATCAGTGGTTCAGCGGTTCATCTGCATTCTAGCTGCGGATTTGCTGACCTAGGAGAGGGGAGGGGAGAGAAGCCACTGTTATCATGAGGGGGAACTCCACGCCAAATTTTAAATAAAAACCGGCATGGGTTCCCCTCCAGGAGCCTACCAGGCCCTTCGGTCTGGTATGGATTTTAAGCGGAACCCATACGCCGAAAAAACGGCGTGGGGGGTCCCCCCAAAATCGATACCAGACCCTTATCCGAGCACGCAGCGCGGCCGGTCAGGAAAGGGGGTGGGGACGAGCGAGCGCCCCCCATCCTGAACCGTACCAGGCCACATGCCCTCAACATAGGGGGGTGGGTGCTTTGGGGCAGGGGGGCGCCCTGTGGCCCCCCACCCCAAAGCACCTTGCCCCCATGTTGATGAGGACAAGGGCCTCTACCCAACAACCCTGGCCGTTGGTTGTTCTGCGGGCAGGGGGCTTATCGGAATCCGGGAGCCCCCTTTAATAAGGGGGCCCCCAGATCCCGGCCCCCCACCCTATGTGAATGAGTATGGGGTAGTAATTTATTAGGCAGCTCCGGGGGTCTTCTTCCGACTTCGGGGGTCTCTACTTCTGCTCCCCGATGTCGTCTCCGTGCTCTCTGGTTCTTTTTTTTTTCTTATAAATTATTTATTTTTCCATAGATTTCACATTACAAGTTTTCACGTTTTATACCATCTGCTTATATAAATCAAAAATCAAACACAAAAAAAAAAAAAGAGACTACAATCTTGTATTCTCCCACCTCCTTTATGCTTCATTAATTCAATGTGACTTCTCTTTTCCTCTTAAACCTCTGCCTTCCTTTTCCATGAAGCCCCCCCCCCCTCCCTCCCCCAACCAAACACAAAAAAAAAGGGAAAAAAGAGGGCGGGAGAGTCTACACCCTCCCACCCTCACACCTCCTCTCTCTCCTCCTCTCCCCACCCCCTCCCCGCTCCTCCCTATATTTCAAGTAGGGTGCCCATATCGTCCAGTATCTCCCATCTTGATCGTTCATTGCCATCATGAGGTTCTCCATCTGTTGAATCTCTGCGATTCTAGCGAACCATTGTGCTCTAGTTGGTGGACTCTCCTTTTTCCACAGGACAGGGACACACGCCCTCGCGGCTATAATAAGATGTCTTAGTAGTGATTTTTTTTATTTTTCCAGTGATATAGGTATATCTAGTATTAGAATGGCTGCTGGTCTGTCTTCTAAAGACACTCCTGAAATTATTTTGATAGTTTCTATTACCATTTCCCAAAACTCCTGTATTTTCACACATTCCCAGAAAATATGTAATAGAGTCCCTTCTGCCATGTGACATCTCCAGCAGGCATCTGACGTCTGAGGATATATTTGATGCAGTACTGTTGGTGTTCTATACCATCAACATTTTGTATCCTCCCTCCTGGTATCTGCTCACTACTGAGGCCTTGTGTGTAAATAACAAGATCCTGTCTCTCTGTTCTTGGGAGAATGTTAACCCTAAGTCCCTCTCCCAAGCCTGAAGGAATGTAAGTTCTTGTGGTATGTCTAAATTAATTAGTATTGCATAGAAATAAGACAGTGAGTGTCTCAGGGGGCTCCCCTTCAGGCATATCTGCTCAAACTTTGACAATGTTCTGACTTCTGTATATATTTTTGCCTTTGTCCGTAAGAACGCTTCTAATTGCATCCTCCGAAAAAAATCTAATTCTGGTGCTACCTCTCTTTCAATCTCTCTCTTTGTCATTAGTCGATTATCTTTTGAAAAGTGAGTAATTCTACTAATACCTCTTTGTCGTAGAGCATTGAATCTTTGAATCATCAAACCTGGCTGAAATGCCCTGGTGCCCAGGATCGGAGTCATTGGACTCGGGTATTTAGACATATTTGTTTTTTCAAAAACCTTTTTAATTGTTCGTATAGTGGCCCCTATCATTGGGTGTTTCTTTATTTCTGCTGGCATTTCAGCTTCTGGGATCCACACTAGGCCTTCCAGGGGTATATCCACTGTTGTGGAAACAAGAAAAACAAAAACAAACCAAAAAAGGGGTATATAGGTGTGCTGAGCACACAATTATCTACTCAAACACAATGTTAACCCAATATGGGCGGTGTCTCTCTAGTCATATCGAACTGCATATACGAAAGGGGGAGGTTGTCCCACACCGGACCAGTGAGGGACCAGAAGACCAAATGAGTGACACCAATCCAATGGGTGAGGATTAGAAAAATTGTATAAATTTATTGATAAACAATTTAAATATGATAAAAAGCTCTCTTAGATGAAGAGAGTGAACAATGGCTGAAGATCTGACACTGTACATGTGGAATGGTTAGCAAGGAACCAATCTCCACATGGAGTCACAAATACAATACAAGACACAGGACTAAAACAAACAACATAAACACAATACAGAAATCGTCCGGACGCCAATGGTCTCTATGTGGGTGAGTATGTCACGACAAAAGGGTCGTAAAGTACAATTAAATCAAGTGATAGGACATAGGCATCCACACATAGATCCCTGGAAGGCTTAAGCCCAATAAAGGGAATGTGGGGGTGGGAAGAAGAGGAAGGGAGAGAGAGAAAACCGAGAGGCCTCCAAGGGGGCACAATATAAGGAGGGAAACTCCAATAATGCACTATTCCAACTGAAGAACTGCAAGCATACAGTGGGGCAAAAAAGTATTTAGTCAGCCACCAATTGTGCAAGTTCTCACACTTAAAAAGATGAGAGAGGCCTGTAATTGTCATCATAGGTATACCTCAACTATGAGAGACAAAAAAACCTCCACGGGGTGAGATCTTGCGTGGAGCTCCAGATCGAGGGAGATTATCAGTGGTCTTGTATGTCTTCCATTTTCTAATTATTGTTCCCACAGTTGATTTCTTCACACCAACCTGCTTGCCTATTGCAGATTCAGTCTTCCAAGCCTGGTGCAGGTCTACAATTTTGTTTCTGGTGTCCTTCGACAGCTCTTTGGTCTTCACCATAGTGGAGTTTGGAGTGTGACTGTTTGAGGTTGTGGACAGGTGTCTTTTATACTGATAACAAGTTCAAACAGGTGCCATTAATACAGGTAATGAGTGGAGGACAGAGGAGCCTCTTAAAGAAAAAGATACAGTTCTGTGAGAGCCAGAAATCTTGCTTGTTTGTAGGTGAACAAATACTTATTTTCCACCATAATTTGCAAATAAATTCTTTCCAAATCAGACAATGTGATTGTCTGGATTTGTTTCCACATTTTGTCTCTCATAGTTGAGGTATACCTATGATGACAATTACAGGCCTCTCTCATCTTTTTAAGTGTGAGAACTTGCACAATTGGTGGCTTACTAAATATTTTTTTGACCCACTGTATGTTGTAATCAAAGTTCAACTGCAACTGCAACTAATAATGTAGAACTGAGAGTCCATGTTGGAGCTCAAAAATTGATGACATATCATGCATGGTGGATCCAAAGGTGCTGTGGATAGCAGATGGAAGTATGGTGAGCAGTGTCATACCATGGGGTTCCGGATACATAGCGTATATATATGGAGGTATAATTCACTGAATAGATAAATGCACCCAAGAGATAGCAAGCAAAGGCAATATACAGCGTGGCTTGTGATCAAGCATACGATACCCGTCTTAGGGAGCCTATGTGCGGGGGCATCTGTCAGTCATCCTCCATATAGCAGCCATGTGTTTCGCTGAAGGTCCGGACCTCTTATCTTGGATGTTACTGCTGCTGTCACACTGGCTATGGATATAAAGCAGGAATTGATGTTATCCCTCCAGGTAGATGGCGGATAAACCGCTGTGAGTTCTCAGTGTCTCGTCCCTTCTATTTCCCATGCCCGCGACGAGCCAAGAAAAATAAAGTACAATGATTACGAGCATGCGTCAAATTGGTTCCGAGCATGCGCAGCACGTTTGTGCGTCGGAAATGGCTACACATGATCGGAATTTCTGACAAAAACTTTTGTTGTCGGAAAAATAGAGAACCTGCTCTTAAATATTTCTTGTCTTAAATTCCGACAACAAATGTCCGATGGAGCCTACACACGGTCAGAAAATCCGACCAAAAGCTCACATCGAACATTTGTTGTCGGAAATTGCAAACGTGTGTACGCGGCATTATAGTTACCTTATTGCTCACACCTACAGAGGTTTTCTCCTCTTCATGTGACAGCTTCTCCCAAAGCCTCTTTCCTTTACTGCCCAAGCAGTCACAGCTCTCTGACATAATTCCACATAATCTATAACTGGCAATCCTCATGGTACGGGATAACTCCAAGGGCCTGCAAAAATTCAGGAGTGTCAGACAGCAAAGAAGAAAGCTGGCTGCTTTAAGGGGCAAAACATAAGGTAAGTATATCACCTTATTCATCATCCCCTAGGCAAAACAAGCACTTAATCCTTTCAATTGAGTGAAAGTACTCCTTTCTTCGGCCAGCCCCATAATCTTAACAATTAGATACTAAAAACAACTTTTATACAGCAATATATTTATGATTATTGTTCATTTTTACGTTTTAGATACATTTGGCAGCACGTTGCCATAATAAACAGAGCTTAGACTCGTTCACAAAAGTATAACTATAAATGTATCAAATTTGGTTTACAAAAGGTTAAATAAAACATTAGCCCCTTTAAAAATCTGAGTTCAAGCCTTGCACAGAATTAATGCTTTTGTGTTTTAAGGAGCAATAACACGGGAAATCAATGAAATGTGCCCACTATACAATATAAAGACTTTTTATAGTGGTGAATACATCTGAATACTATGGCATCCACAACCATAGAGCATGAAAGAATAAAGAGCTACGCACAGGTATCTACTAAACTACATCACATAACAGAGGGAAAGGATCATGGCAAAATACAAGGATACGTTACAAAGATCCTTAGAATATTTGATTTGGTCATAAATTGCATTTAACTCCAGTTTTATTCATTGTATTTTGTTGTGAATAAATTACAGACTTGCCCATTTTAAACCTAAATATATCATATATATATATATATATATATATATGTAGCGGCCTCACTCCCTTCTCTCGTGAATCGGTTATCCGATAGCTCTTGTCTAGGGGTATCTTGTATGCAAGAGTGAGATGCGCCACGGCCCATGTCCTCCCCATTGCAGCGGGTGAGGTGAAGGCCAGTACCTGTTGTTCTCCTCGGGCCTGTGTGTTTCTTTAAAAGCCAAGTCTGTTGTGCTGACACTTCCCTTCGCTCCCATTAACCAGAGTACCACACACCGATAAGGGTCCAACACTTGTTTATTATAGCACACGAATAAACAGTCCTTTGTCAGCCGACTGGTTGGGACCCATAAAACAGTTCAATACGATGGGGTGAGCAGGTCGAGGCACAGTCCTAACAATCAAACTAAACCACTGTGGTTTCACCAGCGGTTGCTACAGCCATCGGCTTGAGAGAGAACTTGAATCTTCGGAGTCTCTACCAGCGACTCTAGAGAACATGAACTGGAGTACCTTCGCTGCGTTACGGCCCCTGTCAGGGGGAAGATGTCCCTCCAAGGGAGTTACCAGAGGCCCCTCTGTCACCGGGTTGATGCTGCTCCGTGCTCTTCGCCTCAGATACGGGCCCCATCCACTTCAGGGTCCCTCGGACTCATCCACCCTTGCGGAGCGCAGTCGAAGTCACTGGGCCCCAGGCCTCCGGTGTAGTACCTCACCCCAGGCTTAAGGTGCCTGAGATGGACGCCAACACTGCTCCGACCAGGCCATGGGCACCTGGGCCGGAACTCCGGAACCGCCAGCACCCAGGCCAAGGGTGCCTGGGCGCGGGATAGCAAAAAGACCTTGTGGCGAGGGCATCTACCCCCCTTTATATTCTCCCCCCAGCCGGCACAGCAGGTTCCCCGCCCCGCTGTACCACTGCCAGAGCAGGACAAAAAGGGTGTAGCACTACAGCAGTGGTTCTACCTCGACTCGGGACAACATCACCACCCACAGGTCAAGGAGAACAGCACACTACCAAAGTCCTCCACGACTTAAATGGTCTAAACCCTCTCATGATTGGTACATCCTGGATCATACTACCACCCAGGTGCTCCCCCTAGATTTAGACCCCTGCTATATATATATATATATATATATATATATATATACATATATATATATATATATACCCATTGTCCCTGCCTACAAATAGCAGTCTTAAGGCCTGACTGAGTCAGTGTTGGGCCTAACCATGTGCTAGCCAGGGGTGGATCCAGAGTCTAGTCTCGGGAGGGGCACTGCCAGAAAATACGTTTTTTTTTTTCCAGGCAATTTATCAGGGAAATGGCTGGTGCTGGCGCTTTAATCATCATGGCACCATGTTTTTTATGGTGTCAGGATGATTGAAGCGCATTATTTCTATTATTACATTGGAATATAAAATAAAAAAGTTCAACTCAACCTAATGCAGAATCAGTGGGAGCCCTGAGAGTGTCACTTGCCACCTTCGCCTGCCACCAGATACTGATTGTCACTTGCCATGTAACCTGCCACAAGTTTCGGATTGTCACTTGCCACGTCACCTGCCACATGTTACGGATTGTCACTGCCATGCCACCTGACGCAAGTTGCGGATTGTCACTGGCCATGTCACCTGCCACAAATTTGCAGATTGTCTCTTGCCACGTCACCTGCCACACGCTGCGGATTTTCACTTGCCACGTCACCTGCCACACATTGCAGATTGTCACTTGCCACATGTTGCGGATTGTCACTTGCCACGTCACTTGCCTGCTACAAGGTGCGGATTGTCACTTGCCACGTCACCTGCCATACGTTGCAGATTGTCACTTGCTACGTCACTTTTCCACCAGATGCAGATTCTCACTTGCTGTGTCACTTGCCTGCCACAGCTACACGTTGCAGATTCTCACTTGCTGTGTCCCAGCGTAAAGGCAGGCAGCAGAGAGATGATGTAATCTCTCTGATGCCCGTGGTTGCGCAGTGAGGGCAGGAGAGCGGTGATGCAGGGCAGGTGGTGAGAGATGATGTCATCTCTCAGCTCCCCGCCCGCCCGTTCACCTGCCGACTGGCCTGTTCGGCCACTCACCCACCGGCACGCTGACTGATCCACCCCTTGGCCCACTAACTGATCCACAGCCCCGGCTAACTGATCCGCTGGCTCACCCGCCGGCCCCGCTAACTGATCCGCCAGCTCACCCGCCGGCCCCGCTGACTGATCCACCCGCCTGCCTGTCACAAATTTCTCAGGGGAGGGGCAATTGACCCATTGCCCCCCCTGGATCTGCCCCCTGGTGCTTGCTGTGCCTGAAGTCAAGTGTTGTGTAGGAGAGAGGGAGTGATAGTCTGCAAGCAAGTGTTGTGCAGGAGGAGTTTGAAGAAATGTTGTGTACAAGGAGTGTACATAGTTCTGTCCCAAATTGACTGTTCTATAATTCTACTGGGCATCCCATATATTCCCATCCTTATTCAAGTTCAAATCCCTCAAAAAAAATAAATATGGACTGTTCATTGTCTCCAAGGTGATTGGGAATTGAATGCCAGGCTGGGTGACAGGTGGGCCACAACTTTCAGCAGCCCCTGCCATGTCCTTGCCACCCATGTCCTACTAGAGAGAATTACCTTCACTTCCGGTCTTACTTCGACTAGACAGGAAGTATGAAAGAGATTTTTTTTTACAAAATGGGGAAATCCTTTTTACCAAAAAAATTGAATTGAAAGGTTTTTATTTATAAATTTTCTGGTAACAACTCAATGTTTTTGATTTTCCCTCATTTTCTGTCCTAGTAGAGATCCTAGTAGAATGGTCATTATCGCTGCAATGAAGACTCAATTATAAACATGGCAGTGATTCTAATCTATCCAGACGCTGCCATAAAATAACAAATTCATTTTAGCTTCAGACATACTTTAAAGGGGACGTCCCCCCTAACACTAAAATCCCAACATCTACAAACATCCACGATCTAAGACTAACCTATCTAGCCCTGTAAAGAAGTAATCAGTATACATACCTTTTCTGCAGCTGACCTGGTCCGGTCCCACGCTGTGGAGGCGGGTGCAGAAGAGTCAGACGACATCAGAAGCCCCATAGTAAATCTATGGGTGACGTCACTTCCCATTCATTTCACAGCTGTTGTTGGCTGTGTCCTTTGCAGAGAACAGAGCAGCTTAAAAAAAGGTATGTACTTGTATAGCAATTTCTTCTTTATATGGTTAGATAGCTTAGTCTTCGATTGTGGATGCCTGTAGATGTAGCAATTTTAGTGTTAGGATCGACTTCCCTTTTAATGTGAAAGTTGTGAAAATGTGGAAAAGTCTTCAACAGGAACATATTCAACCTATAATGGACAAATGGGAAGGCTGACCGCAGGTCAGCCTGGGATGAGTCGGGCTGTATTTAAGCCCACCCTCTATCCTCCATTTCCTGTCGACGTTTCTCTCGTGTCTGCATTTCTCGCGTTACGCGTCATTTCCGGTGCAACCGTCTGAGCTCATTTCCGGATTTCCTTTTGGCGAGGTAGACATGCGGCTGCAGCTGGGTTTATTTTCTCCCCGCTCTCGCGTGCAGGCACAGGTATCGGTCGGGGGCAATACGGGCAGAGGAGGGGGCCACTGCTTTTCTCATACTAATACCACGGCATGCAGTTGATTCTGATAGCTGCATTATCAGTACAGATATATATATATATATATATATATATATCAGGGGCGGATCCAGAGTCTTTTCTCGGGAGGGGCACTGCCAAAAAATATGTTTTTTTGTGGGAAATTTATCAGTGAAATGGCTGGTGTCGGCGCTTCAATCATCCCGGCACCATGGTTGTTATGGTGTCAGGATGATTGAAGCGCATTATTTCTATTTTTACATTGTAATATAAAATTAAATAGTTCAATGCAGAATCAGTGGGAGCCCCGAGTGTGTCACTTGCCACCGTCGCCTGCAATTAGTGGGAGCCCTGAGCGTGTCACTTGCCACACGTTGCGGATTGTCACTTGCCACGTCACCTGCCACATCTTGTGGATTGTCACTTGCCACACCTTGTGGATTGTCACTTGCCACACCTTGCGGATTGTCACTAACTTGCCTGCTAAGGTGTAGTTTTGGTTGTCTCTTGCTGTGTCCCAGACTCCCAGAGTCAGGCAGCAGAGAGATAATGTAATCTCTCTGCTGCCTGCACAGTGAGGGAGTCCCCCGCTCCCGGCTAGCTGATTAGCCAGCTGCCACACTGAGCCTGCTCTCTCACTCTCACCTGCGCTGCCAACACACTGAGCAGCACGGTCTTCCCACGAACCGCGCCGCCCGCCCACAAACCACCACTGACGTCACTCGTTGCTAGACGCCAAGCGGCCCAGGTGTTAGCAACGAGTGCAGGGAAGAGGCTCCACCCACCTCCTCTTCCGCTCCTGGTATCGTGTCAGTGCGCCACGTAACTACATTAGACAAGTCTCTCTCTCTGCGCTGCTGATCGGCTGATGTGAGAAACTGAGAGAGAGACACAGAGAGGTAGGGGCAGCCGCAGAACAAGTACTGTATATACACGAATATAAGCCGAGGCACCTAATTTTACCCCAAAAAACTGGGAAAACTTATTGACTCGAGTATAAGCCTAGGGTGTCCATCTGCATGCCTCACTGTGCCTCACTGTGCCCATGCCTCACTGTGCCCATGACTAGACTGATGTTTAACATGGGAGTCTATGGAAGGAGTGCCCGGGTTTGAAAAATCGGTTCTCCCCATCCGTAGGTCTCCTAGACACTAAACTTTGCACACTTGTAGAGGAGACATGGGGCTACATGTGTGCCAAGGTTGGGGTCCAGAGGACCTATGGCCGGCCAGTACCGGGTCCCCAAAGTCCGGGAGATCAGGCACAAAAAAAACAGAGCAAGCAAGTGAGTGTGACAGATGGTCTCGGGGGGGCAATTGCCCTGTTGCCCCCCCCCGGAACCGCCCCTGATATATATATATATATATATTTACATCCCACCTTTGTGCAGCTACATCTCACTGCAGGCCTGAACAAACCTATAGTCCCTGTCTTGTTTGCAACGCCTGTATACTGCTGTTCAGAGTATATAGGGCCTTTTTTTTATTTGGGTGCGGGGCCCAAAGGGGCTGGTAGTGGGCTGGGGGGGGGGGTTGTACCCATGCCATTTTTCTCAATGATGTTTATCCATATTGCCAGGACCAGACATTACATTAAGCCCACGTTCACACTGGGGCTGCGGGAGTGAAGCCTGCGAGTTCAGCTAAACTCGCACGATTTCACTCCCGCTAGCAGTCCCGATTTCGGCCGCGATTTCAAAGACATCTGAAACAGATGTCAATGTAAATCGCGGCTGAAATCGCAAAAAGTAGTACAAAAACTACTTTTTGTAATCGGTGCAGCGCCGCAGATGCGGCATCGCACCGATTAGGATGGTGCCATTGGCCGCAATTTGCGCCAAATTTTAGCGATTTGACATGCGATTTGACATGTCAAATCGCATGTCAAATCGCACCAGTGTGAACCAGGGCTAAAGCCGCAAGCAGTTTTAAATGACTTTTTTTCCTTTAGAAATTTCATTTTGTGCCAGGGACGGTTCTAAACACAGGAAACACGTGCCACTTCACAGGCATACTTTAGACACCCCCCAGGTACGATATTTAAAGGAATATTCCACTTTTTTTTTCACTTTAAGCATCATTAAAATCATTGCTCCCGAAAAAACGGCAGTTTTTAAAACTTTTTTTTGCATTGATACATGTCCCCTGGGGCAGGACCAGGGTCCCCAAACCCTTTTTAGGACAATAACTTGCATATTAGCCTTTATAATTACCACTTTTGATTTTGAACGTTCGAGTCCATTGTATTTAATAGGGTACTAAAGTTCGCACAAACTTTCGGTCCGTTCACAGGTTCTGGTGCGAACCGAACCGAGGGGTGTTCGGCTCATCCCTATTGTTGATGCATAACATGGGGAACTAAAGGGCCCTCCCACTTCAAAGGAGAAGATTATGTGTAAACATCATGTATTACTACACTCAAACTTATTCTAAAAACCTGTTATGCTGTAGAGGATTTAGCTGTAAGGATCATATTTTGCATCAGGAGTAAGTGTTTAATGAACTCTGAGTAGTACATTTATACAAAGAGGAGAAGGAGTTTAGAGAAAGTAGGGGAAGCAGAACAGGATGAGGATTGGCTCCAAGATGGTCATGAGGTGGTGCTGCGTAGGTCGCCCTCTGCCCAGAGATGAAGTCAGATGAGTAGCGGAAGTCCAAGTGAGAGAGAACTGTTCATCTTTATTAGACTCCTCAGCCAACAGACGTTCAAGGTCTCTAATGCGGTCCACTTCAGTAGCCCACTCCCCCCAAAGGAAGTTTGGAAGTATTAGAAGTCTTCGATTTCCAATAATGTAGAATCACTACTCTGGCTGCAGCCAAAATGTGACGCAATACATCTTTTTTAATGGACTTGAATGTGCCCAGGAGCATGGATAAGAGAGCTATCCAAGGTGTAGGGGAAAGAGAGGTCGCCATCAGTTTGCAATATATTAGGAAGATCTGTTGCCAGAATTTCTGTATGGGAGGGCAGTCCCACCAAACGTGGAGCATGGTACCCCTGGAGCTTAGACACCGCCAACAGGTATCCAATGTTGTCGAGTTAAAATGATGTATAGTCGAAGGGCATCTATACCATCTTGTCACCAATTTGAACCCTTTTTCTTAAGTTTTAATCGCTAGACAGAATTTATGCGTCAGAATAAAGCGTTTTTGCAGTCAATGGGGGAAATGGAGTGTCGTAATTATTTTTCCCAAGCCCTTGTGTAGGGTGGGAGATTAGGGTAAGAAGCATTCAGCAAGAGGGGATAAATCTGAGATACCACATGTGTTGGAGGATCGGCTTGAAGGAGCATATCCTTTAAATCCTGTTGGTTCAGCTAGAATATCTGATACGGATGGTTAGGTTCAGATATAGTTAATTGTTGTTTCTGGAGCCACTGCATAGGGTATCAAGAAAGCGATTCGGAAGGGGTATCTGGCCTTAGAGTGGGGTCTGCTCGGAGAACCTGGGAAAGCCTCCAATGGTCTTCTTTTCGCCAAGGTCCAAAGCTAGTCACATGCATAGCTGGTGGGAAGGCCGGAGTCCCAAACAGGGGAGTCATAGGCCCTGAAGGATTTGATATGTTCCCACTAGAGATCAAGTGATCCCAGATTTGGATCGTTTGACAAGTAAGGTCACAGAGGGGGCACGAACCCCTATGATTTGCGGGTATGGTCCATGGAAGAGCTGAGAGTTCAATGGGGTTCATATGGCTTTCCAAGTGAACCCAGAGCTTAGTCGTAGAGTTATGAAACCAGTCAAGTATGCGAGTAAGTATCGCTGTCTTATAGTACAACGAAGCATCTGGGGCTCCAGCTCCTCCTCTAGGATGGGCTGTATTCCAAATGAATTTAGAAAATAGCTGGCGCAATTTCCGGAAATTGGAGTTAGGTGTGTGTATAGGAATTGTCTGGAATAGGTACAAAAAACTGGGGAAGAACATCCCTTTTCAAGGTGTTCACCCTACTAAGCCAGGAGAGCCATTTGGGCGCGTACGTAGACAGATCGGATTGCGTTCTAAGGAGTAAGGAGGTAAAAAGAAAAGAGCTGGGATGCATCCTCCGGTATTTGAATACCAAGGTATTGTTTTAAAGGAAAAGGCAGTCGAGAGTCTGCATAGGTCCAACTTTGGCAGAGAGATATTGAGAATTTCCAATTTACTGTAGTTCACTTTGAAATGACTGACTTCCCCAAATCTCTGGAACGCCTGCAACACTGAAGGCAGGGACGAGTGTCACAAAAAGGAGCAGGTCGTCTGCAAATAGAGTAAGTTTAGTATGAGTGGGTCCGACCGTTATTCCGTGCACAGAGGGATTGTTTCGCAGAGCAATAGCTAAATGTTCCATGGTGAGAACATATAGGAGGGGGGCAGAGGGCACCGACCATTATTCCGTGCACAGAGGGATTGTTTTGCAGAGCAATAGCTAAATGTTCCATGGTGAGAACAGTTAGGAGGGGGGACAGAGGACACCCTTGTCGGGTCCCATTATAGATAGAGAATGCTGGCGACAGAGAGCCGTTCAGTCCAATACTAACAGATGGAGAGGAGAAGAGGGACATTATCCTTGAGATCTGACCTGCCACATTTGTCTTGGAATTTATATTGGTGGAAAGCGAGCTTGTCCACAAATGTACGCGCAGAGGTCTCATACTGTCCTCTGAGATGTGATCAGGCATTGTAAACCTCCGTGAACGTTTCAATTGTTGGGGAACGCTTATGGTCAGTTTCCAGGTTACTGAGCCTTTGAATTGTAGCCACTATAGCTGCTGAGCATTCCTTTTTCAGACGAGATCCTGATTGAATAAAGGTTCCACGTAACAGTGCCTCCCATTGGATGGGAAATTACGTGGTATCTTGTGTCCCCAAAAAAGTTAGAGATTGTCTCTGAGACAAGTGTAACACAGTCTGAGTTAGCCAGCAATGAGTCGTTCAATTGCCATGTCCACTCCTTCAATGGCGTAGAGGGGAGCGGGAACATCAAGTATATAGGGGAATGGTCCGACCAGATCATAGAGTTTATTTCGCACTCAGGAGAGCAATCCAGACAGCTGTGTTTACTTAATAAATAGTCAATGTGACTATACAGTAGGTCTAATGTACCTGAGAAAAGTTTGTGTAGTTATGAGACTTAGGTTACAGTAACCTCCAAATGTCTACAAGTTGCAAGTCGTATAGTGCGCGTTTTTAGGGCCCTCAGTTTGAGGAATGAAATACGTGACCTTGAGGTGGAGGAGTCCAATAGTGGCTCCAGAGGGGTATTGAAATCCCCACCCAGGATGAGCTTATACTCCATGAACACAGATAAAATCTTCAGATACTGCAAATCTGATGGGACTTGGTTGATATTTGGTAGGTAAATGTTAGCTATCGTAAATTTAACTCCCCACAGCGTAAATTTCACAAAGACATACCTTCCCTGAGGGTCAGAGAGATGATCAAGTAGTTCAATGGGGAGAGCTTTGTGAAAAGCAATAGATACTCCCTTAGTTTTCTGGGACAGATTAGTACTATGGAACCATCTGTTGAAATATCTGTTGGAAAAAGGAGTGAAGGCAGATTGAAAGTGCGTCTCCTGTAGGAGGAGTACTTTAACTTGGCTCTTATGCATTTGATATAGGATTTGTCCATGCTTAGAGGCTACATTGAGTCCATTTACATTGTATGAACACAGTTTTAGTCAAGGGTGGGATAATACCGTATGGGCCATGGTGGAGCAAAAAGAAGAGCAAAAAGAAGAAATGAAAAAGTCCAAGAAAAAGAGGGGGAAGACGGAGGGGGGGACAGAAAAGGGGAAGCGAGTGAGGGGAAGGAGTTGAAAAAAGGAAGAGGAGTGGAAGAAGGCTGGACAGAGAGGACAGAGAGGACACCTGGGAGAGGTGTCTCAAAAAAAAAAACGTAGGTGTCTGAAGTAGGAGTCAGGAGGTCTGTGTTGTGATCCCGACAACTAGTTCTATGGTACAGGGGTCAGTTAGGCCTGGGACTGAGAGGAGACTAAGAAGCCCCAGAACAGGCAAAAAGGCAGCTTCTTAAGGACTCCAAGTCAGTCAGCAGGTCCACTGGCCTGAAGAATAGGAAAGGCTACAGGATTTACCTCAGGAACTTAATGGTGGGCTCCATTCGGCCCAGGCCGCATCCCGATTAGGAAAACCATAAGGTTCTGGAGAATTAGATAACAGACAAAGGTTTCTAGAGGAAACGATGCTCAGAGAGTATTCATTTCAGTCTCGTTTGGCCCATGGTGGAAAAGTATACGGATAGGGCCAGGACGTTCAAGTGTCAAATGGAGCCCCCAAGCATTAATAAAGAGCAGCAACATTGTCAACATCTTATCTAGATCCCTGTTAGGTGCATCGGTCCAAGTAGAGGCAATAGAAAAAAACCTGATCTCAGCAAACATCGATACAGTCCCTGTGAGCGAAATGGTATGATTAGCTTGAGTTCATAGGAGGGAGGCATAGAGAAAACATAGTACCAAGGCAAACCTGGCAAAGTCCCTTAACCTCCTTAGCGGTAATCCCGAGTCTGGCTCTGGGTGAGTTTTTCATGCTAAGAGCGGTAACCCAGAGCCTGACTTGGGATTGCATTGCAGGATACAGGGAAGTTACTTGCCTTGTTCCCTGGATCCTGCGATGTGTCCCCGCTGTGTGAGCGAGCTGTCTCCTCGCTCGATCCACACTGCCGGGTACCGAGCTCCGTTCCCTGCGACGTTGCGGCGCACGGGGACGGAGTTCGGCGCCAAATTAAAAAAGTGAAACACACAGTATACATACAGTATACTGTAATCTTACAGATTACAGTACTGTATCAAATAATTACACTTCCCCTTTGTCCCTAGTGGTCTGTCCAGTGTCCTGCATGCACTTTTATATAATAAAAACTGTTCTTTCTGCCTGGAAACTGGAGATTGTCCATAGCAACCAAAAAGTGTCCTTTTATGTCGAAAGTGGTTTTAGACCAGCTAAAAAACAGCGATAATAAATTAGAATCACTTGCAGAATTGAGCGATAGCAATTTGTGAGGAAATTCGTCATCAAACACTAAATCTAATGACAGCAACAATTCTGCAACTGAGCAAATTTCTGTGTTTTTGATTTGATTACATTAGTGAATAATTTTTATTATAATTACATTACTATTTGTTATAATTATTTATAGTTATTTATTATATTATAATTTATGATTTTGTGTTTCAAACCTTATCATACCCGGGATGTCTACTAGACTCTAGTTTGGTCAGGTTTAAGTAAGTAATTACTAAGAATTGCAGGCCTATAATACATAACACCAAATTTCCATGCAAAATAATTGTACCGCTTTTGGTAGAAAATTCCAGACAGAATCATACTGCCAGGGAGGTTAATGAAAACTGTGGATTGAAAAGTGTAAACCCACTGTAAAACATTAAACAGAGAGAAAAAGAACTAGTGTTGGGCTCACATGGGGAGCCGAATCAGTCTTCTGGCGACATTGGACACAGCAGATCCAGATCGCGGACGTCTGACAGGTGGTGGAGGGGCCATCGGAGGAGCCGAGAGACCACCTGCAGTGTCCCCGCACATAGAGGGGTCCATTGGAACCAGGGGAGGAGGTTTAGGTTTGCCCGGGATTCAACGGGCCGCCAGCTTGTCCTTTCCCCTGTGCGGGAGTCTAGCGATGATGTACGGAGTAGGTAGCGCTGGATTGTACCTTGCTGAAGCTCAGCAGAGTCAGCAGAGTGAGAGCTTGAAGATGACATAGAGATTTCAGGTGTAGGTAACCAGGAACACAGCCTGTTAATGTCGGGAGAGCACAGAGTTCAGCGGCCCATGTCTTCAGCCGTCCATCGTCGGCCAGGAAGCATGGTATTTAATAGGGGGCAGGATTGTCGCTACACGCGACTCTGGAGCTAGGACCGCATTCCCTACTAGTCTCCTTCACCATAGAATGAGAGGGAGACATGCTGCAATACTATGGTGGGGCAGCAAGCTGTCAGCTGAGGAGTTATTTTGATAAGGACTACAGGTGGCAGCTGAACCTGCTGGGCAGCTATGGTGGCAGTGCAGGGAGTGATCCAGGTGCAGAGGGGTTAAGGAGATCAGGAGCATATGCAGATACTGCAGCAGGGTGGAGCAAGATGGCCGCCACATGTGGCCCCGGGGGCCAGGGATGCGGCTGAAACCCGCACCACAATTGGGGGTGGATACCTGCTTCTATCCCCATCGGGGACCACGATCCGCCAGGCTGGGGCGTCCCGGTGGTTAGATGGGACCGGGATCGGGCACAGAGGAGTGGGGGAGGCCGCTGGGGTGTAGCAAGATGGCGGCCACTTACTGTCTAGGTCCGTGATGTCCTTCAGGCTGGCATACAGGAGCGTCACAGGGAAGATTGCAGGTCGAGGTTGGCAGGCTGGATAGCTCCGGTGTCCATGCAGGGAGAGAGCTGGGTGTAGGATAGACATGAAGGCTCGGAGGCATCGTTGTTGAAGTAGCCGGGTGGAGCACGGGATCGTCGCATCAACGGTCCAAGATGGCGCCCTGACAGTCTGGGGGACCCTGGGGTCCATGAAGAGAGCAGGGCAGGTCTGCTAGGGAAGAAAAGCCCAAGATGTGCTCCAGGACAGCAGGAGCTTGACACAGGTATGTCTGCTCAGACCTCCATCCGGCCACGCCCCTCAGTTATGAATTATTTTAATGTGTTATTCTTGCTCATGTATCGGTACTTTTGGTTCTCTGTATACTGGATTTTCGTTGTCATCTCATACATAGTACATGATTTTGCCTTCACGTATTAGGTCACCACTGCAGTATTACCTATCACGTTTATAGGTACCAACAGGTTGAGATGATCGTTTCTAATTGGCTTGAGCGGTGGCAAGTCTCCTCATCCAGCAAATGTTTAGACTGCTTCATACGTTATGTCTTTGCACCACACTCTTTATTGGCCTGACACGCTTTCAGATTCCGTAGGCCTGAGTTTACGTTTTTAATTTGCCTGCTTTGCCTCAGGTTACTCGGAAGTTGTAACTTCATGTGGTTAACACTTTCTTAGTCTTACACAACGCAAACTTTGTTTAGCCATGGTGGGAAAAAAAAGTAAGAGGGAAAAAGGAGGGTTAATCCAGGTCGAAGGTAAGACATGGGTACAGTTGATGTATTATGCTTGCTTATGACAGTTTTGTTTTGGTTTGTATAAGTCACGTCACAGGCGGTGGACATTGAAGACTTTTCCTCCATCCCCCCTTCCCTGGCCAGGGGTTCTGAACATGGGAGCATGCCCTCTCTAAGAATCTGGACTGTCCCGAGACTTATAGCGCAGGGGTATTTCATACCTGGCTTTGGCTTGCAAGGCTGAACTATTCAGGTTGTTATTTCCCTGTGCCTCAGGCTCCAATGCTGAGCAGGTTACCCTACGGATTGTCGCCTCATCCCTCTCACAGATTCACTCCACCCTGAACTCACTGGCAACCTCCTGTCAGGAGTTGCAGGCCATGGTTGATGTTTTGGAAAGCCATCCAAGTCCAGTCCCGGGGGATCCTGCCATTCAAGGGACATCAGCAGGTTCCGGGACCCCCTTGGTACCAAGCCCTGTGCCTTTAGCCTTAGGTAAAAGCGCAACTGCTCCCTCCATTACCCAAGCACATTTCTTTCCTGGGAATGTTAAAAAATATATTTTAGATGGCAAAGATGTTAATTTGGGGTCCCTGTTAATTGCCGCCCACGATTTTGCAGACAACAAGTCGTATGCTTGCGGTGAGGTTTCTGTGGTTGTTAAGACCAGGGACCACAGGCTCAACCGTAAGCTCTCCATCCCAGAGTTTGTCCTGGCCTTTAGTTTATTTAGGGACATTAGGAGAGGAGGGAGGAGCTGGATCTTTACCACTATGCTGTGGTGGATTTGGGTTAGAAGTACGGGGGGGGTTGGCTTTTTACAGTTATCATCATTTTTTTCTGCCAAAGCCGCTGCTATTTTTGCACAACACCGGGTGGTAACAGTCTGGAGCAATATAGACAAAGAGCTGTTTTGCCGACATTATGCTGGGCTGAGGTCGCCAGTTTGTGCGACATGCCAGTCGTCCTCTCATACACATACTGGTGCCCCAATACTGAATTTCCTGTTCTACGGGGTACGTCCAGGGCTTTCCCTAGTTTACCCCCGGCCCCAGCTCATTTTGCTTCTTTTGACAAGTTAGGTCCGCCAATTAATTTTTTAGGGAAGTCGCAGATTTTTAACAACTTCAACCATGGCATGTGCAATTATAGTCAGTGCAGTCTGTTGCATGTTTGTGTCAGCTGTTGCAGGGCTCACCCGAAATTGGCCTATTAACTTAAACAGAGCAAGACCACATGACTAAGCCGCATTAACGTGCCGTATTTACAGGCCTGTTTGGCCTCTCATCCATCGCCCATGCTAGGTCAGTTTGTCAGGCTGACATAGTGGATGCTTTTAAACTCCTCCCGATTTTGCCGTCACTCTGGCAGTGGCATGGAATAAAGTGGAGAGGTCTGTATTTTTCTACTAAACGTACCTTTGGGTCCAAAATCAGCCCTTGACTGTTTGATACTTTCGCGCAGGCACTCAGCTGGATACCATATAGAACGCTGTCATCCACTATCTGGACTATTTCCTCCTCATGGAAAGTTCCAAACAGGCCCCCGCCGATCTACGGAAACTGACATCACTGTTCCCTGCTCTTAATGTCCCTCTGGCTGCAAGGAAAATGGAAGGCCTGGTGACTGCACTTATGTTCCTGGGGTTCACGCTAGATACTCAGGCCATGCAGGCCAGTCTGCCTACATATAAGCTAGAGAGGATCAGAGACCGTATACATGCATTTACGATCTCCCAAGCCTGTTCCAGAGTAAAATTGCAGTCATTGTTGGGCATGCAAAATTTTGCCATGAGGATCATTCCCCAGGGTAGGTAGTTTATTTCTCGGTTGTTGGCCTTGTTACTCTTAGCCCCTGA
This sequence comes from Rana muscosa, assembly GCA_029206835.1. Classification (NCBI taxonomy): domain Eukaryota; kingdom Metazoa; phylum Chordata; class Amphibia; order Anura; family Ranidae; genus Rana; species Rana muscosa. The sequence continues at coordinate 20,401,000 of JARGYO010005626.1, forward strand.
CTCAGACTCTCAGGTCAAGTTAGATTCCATGGCTCTATCTGACTTGCGTATGTGGGACGAGTTCCTCCAGCACTGGAACTGAATTGCCATGTTCATCCCTGCAGAGTCATTTTTTTCCTCAAGTCTTGACTGATGCAGTAGCCACCAAGGGCTATGCAGCTATTTTTGGCACTCACTGGCTAGTTGGGCCATGGCCAGATGAGATTTGGGCTATTCCAGGGTTTGCAGAGCTTTGTTCGAGATTTACCCCATAGTATAGGCAGCGCAGGCGTGGGGTCACTTTTTGACAGGTAAAACAGTTGTTTTCTCCACGGATAATCAGGCTACCTCAGAAATTGTTAACAAAGGCAGATCCAGGTCTTTACTCATTATGTCTTTTGTACGTAGGCTGATTTGGCTGTCCCTTCAGTTCCATTTCCACATACACTGTAGGTTCATCATTGGGGTGGAGAATACAGCAGTGGATGCTCTGTCCCGTTTTAACTACCCGCTATTTTTCCAGCAGGTCCCAGACGCAGATGCCTGTGCCACATCGTCCCCGCACTTCTCGCTGCTAACGATGGATTCGATTCCCACTAGCCTGCGCAGAAGCTTTAAACAACAATTAACACCAGGAAGGCTTATGACACGGCCTGGGATACCTTTCAGGCTTTGCAGTCTCGGTATCCTAGTATTGATTACCACAACATTCATTATCTACTTGCTTTCATTGCCTTCTGCCACTCACAGCTCAAACTATCCTATGGCTCTATCAAGACATATCTAGCAGGAATCCAACACTTTTTGTCCTTGCGGGACCCCAATAGGCCATCCATTTTTGCAGCACATGCCATAAAGGCCATTCTTAAGGGGATTCAGAAATGTAACCACGTTTAGCAGACTCCCCATCACAGGGCATATATTCTGGAGCATGTCCAATATACTTTCCAGGTCTACTTGCGGGCTGCTACCCAGCTTGGTCCTCAAGGTGGCCATGTATCTGGCTTTCTATGGTTTCCTCAGGCCGGGTGAGTTCACTCGTACTGGGACAAGATCCCATATACTCTTGATCAACCAGTTAGTTAGGTACCCCGATCATTTTCGGTTGCATCTGGACGCTTGTAAGAAGCAGCAGACAGGAGCCGGTGCTGACATTAGATTTTTTGAGACCAGCAATGACTGGTGCCCAGTCACAGTCTTAGACCAACTCATGGTGGTAACAGCAGATAAACCCAGGAATAGTCCACTATTGCCTTTCCCTAGTGCTCCCCTCTCCATAGCACAGTTCATGTAACATTGCCGCACCCTGCTGTCAAACCTAGGTTTGGACCCCAAAGCTTATTCCGGACATTATTTCAGAATAGGTGCGGCTTCCGCTGCTTCTCGCCAAGGGGTCCCTGTTCACGTAATTAAGAAGTTAGGTAGGTGGAATTCAGCATGCTTCTCCAGATATATCCCAGATCTACCGAGATGTCACGGGCATTCATGCATTTGATTGATTAATGTTACATACTGTTACTTTTAATAAATCTGTTTGCTAGCTCATCCTACTGTCTTTATTTTTGCCCCTTTAGGCATACTGACCACGTGACTATGGCACACCCCAGGTCACTTTTACCATTTTCCCCATTTCCTAATACGGTCTACTAGAGACTCAGAGTACAAATGGGAAGGCTGACCACAGGTCAGCCTGGATTTGTAGGAGGAGGTGGGCTGTATTTAAGCCCGCCCTCTATCCTCCATTTCCTGTCGATGTTTCTCTCGTGTTCGACCCACCCTTTCCTTTTTTCTTTCTATTTCTTCTCTTTTGCTTATACTTGGGTATGCTCCCTTTAGACATACTGACCACGTGACTATGACACACCCCAGGTAACTTTTCCGTTTTCCCCTCAGACCTTTCCTAATACGGTCTACTAGAAACTCAGAGTACAAATTATAACCTGATTGCCTTTGGTAATAAGGAAGGTTATAAGTGTTAATTTTCCACTCTAGCTCTGTAAGATAGCTAAAGATAGACACCATTTCTAAAAAGTTATAAACTGAAATTGTATTACCATATACAATAGAAAAATGAAAAACGAAATAAACTATATTATACTGTTTAATCACTTCAGAGAAAACATTTATTTCCCTGTTCCTTTGTAATTATGGGAACCAAGCTCAATTTTGCATTAACTCTAGTCTCTTAAGATCTAATAATAACCACTCAATATAATGTGTATTTGAATTTGTGTTTTTAATATAGTTTAATAATCCAGAAAAATGTTTTTATATTTAGTCTGAAAATATATCTTGAAATATATGTATATAGTTCATACCTAATGGATATATAATTTAATATGCACACATGTAATGTAATATTCATATATGAAATGTAGAAAATATGTTTCTTGTGCAGTGTCTGTTTGCTGGGATCTTCAGAGTATTTGATGTAGTGTTATTGGACATTTTCATTATGCTATAAATAGAAAGTTGTATTTAGCCAGATTGAAAGTCAATCAAATGTATACTATTAGTTATGTCTTAGTTTATTTCCAATTACTCCATAGCTGTAGTGGACACAGGGGTTTATTTATAAGAACTGAAGCAAAGAAAGTTGTTTATGATGGTGATAAAACCCAATCAGAATCCAGTGTTGTAATTTTTCTAATGCGTACAGAACATGGCAGCTGGCATCTGATACATAGTTGTATGAAGAACATATTTACTTTTTTAATTTACCTGCTTCGGGCTCAGTTCTTACTACTGCAATGCGACTTTGATGAGATTTACAGTGCAATTATGTGGTGTAACTTTAAACGCGACTTTGCATTTTCTGTGGAGCCAAGTCCCACTGTATGGCCCCTTTCACATTAGATACTGCAAGTAACTGCATGTTTTTTCCTTGTACCTATGCATGCATTTGATGTGCATTGTACATGCAGTTGATGCTCATTTTACATGCGGTTGATGTGTATTGGAGCGGGATGTGCGTTTTCCGATTTCCCTCATGGCAAAAATACAGTAATACAGTTATTTTCTCCACCTATTACTGTCTCCCTCTGGGAACTGTAATCCAATGGTCCATAAGAGTCCAGCATGGCTCCCTTCCTAAACTTCAATTCCCACATTCAATTGTAGCCAGCCTAGGGGTCTCTTGAATTCTTTAGGCTTGTCTGCTCCCCCAGAGAATACCTGTTGGCCAGACTCATGCTTTTGCGCACGCCGCTGTGCATGCCCGCCACTAGACTGACACCAAGCAGACTATTTAAACATCACTGATGTACTAGGACTTATGGTCTACAGCATTCCTGGTTATCTGCTACCTGTTCCTATGTTTGATCTCCTGTTGCCGCTCTGATCCATCTGATCATGCTTGAACTCTGCCTTTCCCGACCCCTGGCTTGCCCTTTGACCATGTCTCTTCCTGCTCCTTCTGCCTGTCTGCTTCACAATTGCCAACTCCAGCCTAAACCTGACTACTCTCTCCTGCCTGCCGTTCTGCTCCTGGTGTGCCTGCTATTTACTGACTGGCTTGCCTGACCCTGCTCAGTGTCTTTGGCCTGTGGCTATCATCCTTAGTCCTGCAGCCTGCCAAGTACCTGCTGTCCGCCTGCCAGTGATCTTCTGATCTGCTAAGTGACCTGTCAGCCTGCTGTCTCTGTGTAACAGTCCAACCTGCATTTGAGTGCACACAGACTACTCATTTGCAGCCATCTTTGCAAGAACTGCCAGTCCTGTTACTTCACCAGGGATACCGAGCCAGAGGTGTAAAAGAACCTTCCTCTCCAAGTCAGGCTCCATCACAAGGTACATGGCACACAATATGTAAATAGCGTTTACTAGACCACAGTTTTACATAGGGACAATAGGCAGGTTTTAATCAAGTAATCAAAGTTAGAGTTTGTAGTCCTATTTTGGTGTTTTGTGGCATCACCTATGTGGTATTTAGAAACAAAACCTTCACTTTATCCGTGAGAACATCTCTATAATTAGCTCCAGTGCCTCCACTCAATTGGGTCTTGTGGATAACAAGTGCAGTCTCAATTGCGAAAATATGTCAGTTGCCATACAGAATAATCTACACTGTATTTAGAGACCATATATTGACTATTAGGAACAACATCCAATGACCCATCAAACTTTATTATTTTCCAAACAAGTACATTATTACAGTCTACAGTCTCCATAGCATGTCTTAGTAAGAAGATGCTACATTAACTTACAGTATATGCAATCTGTGGATACAGTAGAGTTGGACTTTTCTTTATATCTCTGTCCATGTACTCTCCTAAAGGGGTTACTTAATCATGTCTAGCAATAGACACTTTACACTTGATGATCTCATCACAAAGTGCAAAGAGCACAGCAGCCATAATTGAAAAGGGCAAAACAAGCAAACTGCATCACAGGTCAATAGATACACTTAGTAAATAAACACTCTTACCCTGGTGGAATTCCTTTCATCCCAGAAAGGGTATGCACATAAAATAAGAATATAAACATAGCAAAGGTTAACATCGCTGACACCTTCTGCAGACCACTTTAGAAGCAATCAGAATGCAGCTGCAAAAAAATATACTTATGTAGCGCCCTGCTCCCAATGAGTGGGCGCTATGTGTTAAAATTATAGTTGTCTGAGCAATAGTTTGGCTCAGAAGGATTATGTTTCAAATTATATTCTGTTTCAGTTCAGCTGGTTGCATGATTTTCCTCCTGACAGTGGGTGTTGCTGTCACCGCTGGTCAGGATTGGAAAGGCAACAGGCTGAATATATTGGGTATCTCTTTCTCAGAAGCAGCTCAGGGGGCGTGGTCAACCCGCTGTGCATTCTGGGAGAGGGTACTTAAGAGACAGACACCATTTTGTGGGGTTGTCGTTCGCTGGTGGTGGGCACCGCCCGCCCGATCCCAACCTGAGGGCCCTCATGGCCTCAGCGATGTACTGGCAGTTTCTGCCTCGGGGCCACGTTGGCCTGAGGCTCCATTACTGAGATGTAGGCCCAGGAGTTCCTGGGGCCTATTGATCCAGGGATGATCCTGTGTCACCTTGCCTGCGGGAAGGGACCAAGCACTTGTGGACTCAGTTGGAGGATGTATCCGGATCACAATCTATCTCACAGTGCTGCCGGAATGACTGGAAGATCCTGGCACTGAGAGCTATGTTCTTTTATTCAGAAGGTAACCCAGGGAAGGGTTGCACCAAGTCTGTGGCAGAGACTGTTCTATTTGCACCAAGTCTGTGGCAGAGACTGTTCTATTTGCACCAAGCCTGTGGCAGAGACAATGTGTGATCGAGCTACGCATCGGTTGCTAGGCCGGTGAGAGTGGGCCTATCTGGTGGTTGCTGAGTCCAGCGTGGAGACAGTTGTTCCTCTGGACTTAGAAAAGTTCCTGTGATCCGCAATTAAGGTACCTGAGTCCTCCCCATCCCTTCAACCCCCTCTGTTGGAAACTTTAATCAATAAAACCCTTGAAAGAGACTTTGTGTTGGTGCAAACTTTCTTCTGGACAACTCTTCAAGGAGAACCCCTGAGACTAGCATATGGAACAGTAAGGTAACGGCAGGCCCAAATCTAAACCAGCAGCTCTTACGAGGGTAGTGCTATGCTTATTAGCAAATAGGCATCATGCTAACAAGTCCAGAATAAGCTTCAGGCATGTCCTTCAAAGCATGAGGTTGCACACCACAACTTTGTTCAGCATAGCATGGTCTTCCCAAAATGTCATAGGCAAACACTGGTGGAGATTTATGTATGCATTATCCTCACCTTAGTGGTCCAACCACCATGTCTAGAACTATAGAAATAAAGCCTTGCATCCCAACTTTTCATTTCATCCAATCAGAGAACACTTTGCATTTATTAAATGGCACCCATGCTGAGAGAGTGATCCCTTTTTTCTAACTATGCAGCAGGGCAGCTTCATGGCACATGACCCAGAAGCTAGTAAGTGCCTTCTGCAGTCCTTTCTAGCTTCCACAGGGATCGGCCAGGTATGGCACATGCACCAATGTAACTATGCAAAAAAGCCATACCTAAACTTCAGCTTTAAAGTGGTATTAAAATCAAAAGCAAAATTCTTTATTTGATGCTTACCAATTCATAGATGTCATTTATTTTTTTAGGTTTTCTTTCTTCTATTTTCACCCAGTGATCCAGCCAGTAAGTCTGTTGTTTTTTAAAAGAACAAGCTCTCTTTCAGAATGTATCGGTTTAAATGATAAGACAAACCATTTAACACTGTGCTTACAATGATCAGCTTATATATATTTATTTAAAACCTTTATCCCAAAAGCTATAGTTTGGCTTCAATTTGTTAGTCTATTTAAATCTGCTAGTACATCTAACATGCCCCTCCCCCAAGACTGACAATACTGCTGACCGAAGGTGGCCCTTGTGCTTATTTATTCAGAATGGGGGCACTGTAAAACAGGAAGTGTGTTTCTGGCCAGATCACCAGGTGAAAACAGAGGGGGGAAAAGCCTTCAAAATCAAATGAATGCATCCACTACATACAGTATAATGATTGGTAAGTAGGGATGAGCCGAACACCCCCAGGTTTGGTTCGCACCAGAACCCGCGAACGGACCGAAAGTTTGCACGAACGTTAGAACCCTATTAAATACAATGGATGCGAACGTTCGTAATCTAAAGTGCTAATTATAACAACTATTATGCATGTTATTGTCCTAAAAAGGGTTTGGGAACCCGGGTTCTGCACCAGGGGACATGTATCAATGCAAAAAGACGTTTTAAAAACGGCAGTTTTTCGGGAGCAGTCATTTTAATGATGCATAAAGTGAAAAAAAAAAAGCCAAATATTCCTTTAAATATCGTACCTGGGGGGTGTCTAAAGTATGCCTGTGAAGTGGCACGTGTTTCCCGTGTTTAGAACTGTCCCTGCACAAAATGACATTTCTAAAGGAAAAAAAGCCATTCAAAACTGCTTGCGGCTTTAATGTAATGTCTGGTCCCGGTAATACGGATGAAAATCTTTAAGAAAAATGGCATAGCTACCCCATCACTCCCCCCCCCTACCCCCAGCCCATTACCAGCCCCTTTGGGTCTTGTATGGATATTAAGGGGAACCCCGCACACAAAATAAAAAAGGCCCTATATACTCTGAACAGCCGTATACAGGCGGTGCATACAAGACAGGGACTCTAGGTTTGTTCTTATGTAGAATCTGTTTGTAATTTTGAACAGGTACATTGTTTAAGTGTAGCTCCAGCCAAAAAATCTATTTTTAAGCTTTTTGGAAAACATAGGGAAGGGTTATCACCCCTGTAACATTTGTTTTGCTGTCTGTGCCCCTGTTCAGAACATTTCACCTCACTTTCTGTCCCAATGACAAATGTTTTTGAAAAGTGGGGTTTTTATTGAAACAAGGATTGGTGATAAAGCATCAGTAGAAAGGAGACACCTTTTTCCCATATTAACTCTTACAGAAGAGAATTTCCCTTCCTAGGGGTAGATTTCCTCTCACTTCTTGTTGTCTCCTTTCGTTTGCAAGTAGGAGTCGTTTGTAAGTTGGATGTTTGAAAGTAGGGGCCTGCCGTATATACTCTGCTAAAATTTGCCCCTTACATGTTGGTGTTGCCACAACACTGTAAGCCCTCACAGTTACTCTTGGTGGGTGCATGAATGGGCCCTGCTGTGAATTATTAGATCAAGAATTGTAATTGCATGCCCCTGTTGAACAGGGGCTGAAAAATTGGGCCTTTGGCACTGGTGCTACTGCCACGACACTGCAACCTCTCCCAGATACTGTAGTTGGAGTGCAGGAATGAGCCCTGCTGCAAAGCATTGCATAAAAAATTGTAATTACATGCCCCTGTTAAACAGGGGCTGAAAAATTGGGCCTTAGGCACTGGTGCTGGTGCCACGACACTGCAACCTCTCCCAGATACTCTAGTTGGAGTGCAGGAATGAGCCCTGCTGCAAAGCATTGCATAAAAAAATGTAATTACATGCCCCTGTTAAACAGGGGCTGAAAAATTGGGCCTTAGGCACTGGTGCTGGTGCCACGACACTGCAACCTCTCCCAGATACTCTAGTTGGAGTGCAGGAATGAGCCCTGCTGCAAAGCATTGCATAAAAAATTGTAATTACATGCCCCTGTTAAACAAGGGCTGAAAAATTGGGCCTTAGGCACTGGTGGCGGCACCCAGAAACAAAAATGTTCTTCCAAGCTATCATCATTAATCGGATCATTGAGGAGGAGGAGGATAGTCAGTCAACATAACAGGACAGTCTCTCAGCATCAGCATCAGTCTTGAAGGGATGAGACATTTGAAAATAAATTAGTCTGTTATATCAGCTTCAGGCGTTTGGTAGCTGGTGGTGATCCAAGACTGGTTCATCTTTATGAAAGTCAGTCGATCAACCGAGTCGGTGGACAGGCGCACCCTGTGATCGGTGACAAATCCTCCAGCAGCACTGAATGTGCGTTCTGAAAGAACGCTGGATGCAGGACAGGCCAGTAGCTCAATTGCATACTGTGCAAGCTCTGGCCAGTGATCCATCCTCAAGACCCAGTAAGCCAGAGGATTTTCGGTGGGGAAGGTGTCCAAGTCTGACCTTGCCCCTAGGTATTCCTGCACCATGTATATCAGACGCTGGCCATGGTTGCTGGAACCGATCATACCTTGGGGCTGCGGACTAAAGAATTGTCTGAACGCATCGGTCAGATGGCCACCTTCCCCACCGCTCCTTCTTTGACTGATCGAAGCTTCAGCAACTCGTTGTCCAGGACCAGGAGTTTGTAACCTCCCAGTCTCTGGGAACGCGTTGCACAGACCTTTCTGCAAGGCCTCCCGGAGTTGTCTCATCCTCTGCTCCCTCTGCGACGGTAAGATAAGGTCCGCAACCTTATCCTTGTACCGTGGATCAAGGAGAGTGGCCAGCCAGTAATGGTCCCTCTCCTTGATCCGAAGAATACGAGGATCCTTCCGCAGACTTTGCAGGATCAGGGAGGCCATGCAGTGTAGGTTAGCTGAGGCATTCGGTCCGGAGTCCTCTGGGTCACTAAGGACGACATGATCCGCAGCCACCTCCTCCCAGCCACGTACAAGTCCACGGGTTTCTTGGGACTGTAAATCATCCCTAAAAGACTGCTGCTGATGATGCTGAGTGCCAGGCTCCACCTTCATGCTGACACAATCCTTCTCCTCCTCCTCCTCCTCCTCTTCCTGTGCGATGGGTGGGACAGAAGGAACACTGTCTGGGTAAAGGGGGCGTTGAGAGGCAAGGAAGTCCTCCTCTTCCTGCCTCTGTTCTGCCTCAAGTGCCCTGTCCATTATTCCACGCAGTGAATGTTCCAACAGGTGGACAAGAGGTACAGTGTCACTGATGCATGCACTGTCACTGCTCACCATCCTCGTGGCCTCCTCAAATGGTGCCAGGACAGTGCATGCATCCCTGATCATGCCCCACTGGCGTGGTAAAAAAACCCCGAGCTCCCCTGACCCTGTCCTGGTGCCGTAGTCGCACAGGTACTCATTGATGGCCCTCTGCTGCGTGTGCAGCCGCTGCAGCATGGCCAACGTTGAGTTCCACCTGGTGGGCATGTCACATATAAGGCGGTTCTTGGGCAGGTTCAACTCCTTTTGCAGCTCAGCCAGGCGAGCACTGGCATTATAAGATCTGCAGAAATGCACACAGACTTTCCTGGCCTGCCTCAGGACATCCTGTAAGCCCGGGTACCTGCCCAAGAACCGCTGCACCACCAGGTTAAGGACGTGAGCCACACAGGGCACATGAGTCACTTGTCCCTGTCGGAGGGCGGAGAGGAGGTTGGTGCCATTGTCGCAAACCACCATTCCTGGCTTAAGCTGGCGTGGTGTCAACCACCTCTCGGCCTGCCCCTGCAGAGCAGACAGAACCTCTGCCCCAGTGTGGCTCCTGTCCCCCAAACACACCAGCGCAAGCACGGCGTGGCATCTTTTTGCCTGCGTACTTGCATAGCCCCTTGAACGCCTACGGAGCACCGCTGGTTCCGAGGACAAAGCACAGGAAGAGGCCATGGAGGAAGAAGAAGAGGAGGGGTGGAGGAGAGAGGTGTGTCACAACCAGTAGTAGCATTTTGAAGGCGTGGCGGCGGAACAACCTCCAACACTACTGCATCTTGTTCTGCATCCTTTCCAGCTGCCAAAAGAGTGACCCAATGGGCCGTGAAAGAAAGGTAACGTCCCTGTCCTTGCCTGCTGGACCATGAGTCAGCGGTAATATGCACCTTACCGCTGACCGCCCTGTCCAGCGAGGCCAAGACATTGCCTTCCACATGCCGGTAGAGAGCCGGAATCGCCTTCCGTGAGAAAAAGTGCCGTTTGGGAACCTGCCACTGAGGAACCGCACATTGCACAAACTCACGGAAGGGGGCCGAGTCTACCAACTGAAAAGGCAGCAGTTGAAGCGCTAGCAATTTAGCCAAGCTAGCATTCAACCGCTGGGCATGTGGATGGCTGGGAGTGAACTTCTTTCGACGGTCCAGCAGCTGGGGCAGGGAAATTTGCCTGATAGAATCGGACGTCGGTGTACTGCTAGCAGAGTGCCCGCAAGTACTTGGCTGTGACACACCTAATTCTACACCTTCATTCCTCTCAGTGCAGGTTTCAGAGAGGACTGAAGGTATAGTGGGGTTGGAGATCCCAGCTGATGCGGTGCAAGGAGAGGTCCGCTTTGTTCTTTGGTGTGGGTCTTTAAGGTAGGCTTGCCAACGAGCTGCATGGCAGGTCAACATATGTCTGGTCAAGCATGTGGTGCCCAAGCGGGTGATGTTTTGGCCACGCGATATACCCTTGAGACATATGTTGCAAACAGCAGCTGTGCGATCTGATGCACTCGACTCAAAAAAGGCCCACACCAAAGAACTTTTTGAATAACGGGCAGAGGCAGCGCCCTGCACAGGCGGAGCTCTGCGGTGTGATTCCGTCGGTGTGCTGCCCTTACGCTGGCCCCCCGAGGGCATCCTGCCTCATTGGAGATGTGCCTCCTCCTCATCCTCATCCTCCTCCTCTCTCCTATTAGGCACTGTCAGGAAAGACGTTCTCTCACTCATTCCAGCAATCGGGGTCTCAGAATCTCTATGCACAGGCAGACCCGTTCGGCGCATGCGCGATAGCGGCAAACGAGCGTGCGCGGGCACGCGATAGTGGCGAGCGGGCGCGCGCGGGTGCGCGATAGCGCGCGCGCGCCTATGACGCAGTTTGGCGCCAAAGACTGCCTATTTAAAGGGAGCTGTCACTCTGCATCCTTGCTGTCCGGTCTACAGCGTTTCCTGAAGACCCTTGTTACCTGAACCTCTGATCTAATTGCTCTGGTACCTGACCCGGCTTCCCTTGGCTTCTCCAGTCTGCTGCCCGCCTCCGACCACGGCTCGTCCCGAATTCTCTTCTGCCTTCTCCTCTAACCAGTTTGCTGCCCGCCTGATACACTGACCCGGCCTGGACTTTAACTATTCTTGGATCCTGCTTTGTACTCATCTGCCCGCTTGTGTCTGACCCGGCCTGTCTTCACCAAGTCTGCTTCCCGATCCTCTGGTGCCTGCTGCGGACCACTGCACGTCTCCCACCAGTTATCCACCGCTGCAGTCTGCTGCTTCTACTTCCACCTGCCTCAGTTCCTGCCAGGCACTTGTGCTCCTTTGCCCTCCTGAGCCCCTGTCTGCTCTATCAGGGGTTCTCGAGTCAGAGGTCTACGAGAGGCCACTCCCTGCACGTCGGGCTCACCTACCAGGTACGTGACAGGCACCCACGTGGAGTCAGTGACCTCATCATCCCCTCCCTCCTCATCACTGGAGCCAATCTGGCAGTATGCTGCAGCTGCTGGAACATGACTGCCAGATTGGTGTCCTTCTTGAGCATCCCCTCTCTCTGCTCTCACGCTACTGCCTTCCTCTAGCTGGGTATCATCATCAGACCCTTCGAAACGCTGGGCATCCTCCTGGAGCATGTACCCAACACTGTGCTCAAACAGTTCGGGGGACTCCTCAGGAGGACATGGTGGGTCTAGGGAACGAGTGACTGATGATGACATTGATACCACGGAAGAGGACGCTTTGGCAGCTGCTTTGCCAGTACCCTGAGCCTGGGTGAGAGAGGATGAGGAGGATGAGGAGGGCTTGGTCATCCACTCTACCAAGTCTTCGGCATGATGCGGCTCAACACGTCCAGCTGCCGAAAAGAAGGACAAGCGTGTCCCATGGCCACGTGCTGATGGCGATGCTCCGCGTCCACGACCAGCACTGTTGTCTCTAGACACAGAGCCTGCTTGCCCTCTTTTATTGGCTCCTGACTGTCTGCCTCTCCTTGTTTGCCTTCCAGACATTCTAATGGCCTGCAGGGAGATAGGAAAACCAGCAATAAGGCCTAGCTTCAGGAGTATATTTTGCAGGAAGCACACTACGTCCGCTGTAAGTGCTGCAAATGCCTGTTGGTGTAACACACTAAGAAAACAGAGCAATAAGGCGTAGCTTCAGGAGTATATTTTTCAGGAATCACACTACGCCTGCTGTAAGTCTGCAAATGCCTGTTGGTGTAACACACCAGGAAAACACAGCAATACGGGCTAGCTTCAGGAGTATATTTTGCAGGAATCACACTACGCCTGCTGTAAGTGCTGCAAATGCCTGTTGGTGTAACACACCAGGAAAACACAGCAATACGGGCTAGCTTCAGGAGTATATTTTGCAGGAATCACACTACGCCTGCTGTAAGTGCTGCAAATGCCTGTTGGTGTAACACACCAGGAAAACACAGCAATACGGGCTAGCTTCAGGAGTATATTTTGCAGGAATCACACTACGCCTGCTGTAAGTGCTGCAAATGCCTGTTGGTGCAACACACTAGGAAAACACAGCAATAAGGCGTAGCTTCAGGAGTATATTTTGCAGGAATCACACTACGCCTGCTGTAAGTGCTGCAAATGCCTGTTGGTGTAACACACCAGGAAAACACAGCAATACGGTCTAGCTTCAGGTGTATAATGTTCAGGAGGCGCACTCCGCCCGCTGTAAGTGCTGCAAATGCCTGTTAGTGTAACACACCAGGAAAACACAGCAATAAGGGCTAGCTTCAGGTGTATACTGTGCAGGAGGCTTAGCAACAATGACACTGACACTGTCCCCTGCCTATCCTTCTCTCTCCCTGCACACAAGGTTTATCAAAGAATATGACACTGACACTCTCCCTGCCTATCCTTCTCTCTCCCTGCACACAAGGTTTAGCAAAGAATATGACACTGACACTGTCCCCTGCCTATCCTTCTCTCTCCCTGCACACAAGGTTTATCAAAGAATATGACACTGACACTCTCCCTGCCTATCCTTCTCTCTCCCTGCACACAAGGTTTAGCAAAGAATATGACACTGACACTGTCCCCTGCCTATCCTTCTCTCTCCCTGCACACAAGAATAGCACAAAGAATATCACACTGTCCCTGCCTATCCTTCTCTTTCCCTGCACCGGAACACACTACACAAGGCCGCCGCGCTGGCGGCCTTTTATAGTGTGGGGCGTGTGCTAAACCCCCTGAGCTATAATTGGCCACAGGCAACCTGCCTGTGGCCAATTATGGCTCTCCTAGCTGCCGGCGCTGTGATTGGCCAAGCATGCGGGGTCACAGTGCATGTTTGGCCAATCACAGCGCCGGGATTGCACTGCGATGGCGCAGTGTATTGTGGGCCCTTCGCGTCACTCGAATTTGGCGCGAATGGCCCAAATCGTTTGATGTTCGCCGAACGATCGAACGGCTGATGTTCGAGTCGAACGTATGTTCGACTCGAACACCGAGCTCATCCCTATTGGTAAGCTCCAAATATATTACATTTTCGGTTATTGTTTTTTGTTTGTTTTTTAATCTCTTTATACATTTTTCATATAAACGCAACATGCTAATACATTACAAAAAATATACCACTTTAATCTGACATTCAGGTTTTCTAATCTTGTACATTTGAAATCCTGGCAGCTTTTCTTTTTTTTTTTGTTTACAAACGTTTTTTATTTGGGTTAAAAGGTGGTACAAAACCGACATGACAAAAGTAAAAAAATCAATTCCATAGCGTCAGATATACATATGGACTGTATAAAGTAGAAACGTAGAAATACAATTTGCATCATATATATACATGTAAGAAGGAAGACTGGCTCTATAAACGAAGTTACATTCTCCATCTCAAGTTTACTGTGGGGAAACAAAATTCCAAACTATTCTATTGACCCCTTAAATCAAATAGTCTCACAGTCATACCAATTATGGAAAACATACAACCAGAAATTTAATCTTAAGTCCAAAACCCCTCCACATGCATCTTTTATAAGCGACCCTAAATTTCCCCGAGCTGCACGGGTCCCAACAGACTTCTCTTGGTGGATAGACAATAACCTTACATCCCTTTCCAATTTTATAGATGGTACAAACTTCATTTCCCTCCCCTCTCTTATCTCTAAATCCCAAATTCCTGAAACTGAATGGAATAGATTTTCTCAGATCAAACATTTTTTTGACACGTATTTTCAAACCTCGAATATACAACTGGCAGCTTTTCTTTACCCTCAAACAACCATTTTTCAAGCCATCAGCTAATTTATGTTTGGCTGAGTGACCTAAAATGTGTTGAAACACTTTATCACCAGGTTGCAAGTTTCTGTTACGAACATTGGCATCAATACGTCTTTTATTGGCGGCATTTATTTTGCCGTATTTTCCTCAGCCACCTGATAGACTGCTTTTAGGCTGGGTTCACACTTCTCTGGTGCAAATTGTATGTCTGGTTTTACTGCAAATAAAATAAGCATTTGTTCAAGTGCATTTTTGATGCAGTTCTGGTGTGAATTTGCAGGGCTCAGGAACTGATTTGTCACGGCTGTGTTTTCAGTGCTGGCCAATACATAGTGGATAAAGGGTGTCCACTCCTGTAGTAGGAGGGCAATCTGTGCTGAAATCCTGAGCTGATCCCTGAACAGAATCTTAAACTGAATCCTAAAAAACACAGCTTAAAGCGGAGGTTCACCCAAAAGTGAACCTCTGCTTTTCGGAAGCCTCCCCCCCTCCGGTGTCACATTTGGCACCTTTCAGGGGAGAGGGGGTGCAGATACCTGTATAAAACAGGTATTTGCACCACTTCCGGGTATTGCGTCACCCCCCCGTTGCATTCTGGGAAACACACGGCTCCCAGAACACAGCGGGGACCAGTGAGGACGGCGCAGCGTGACTCGCGCATGCGCAGTAGGGAACCGGGCAGTGAATCCACAGCCAGCGCTTCACTTCCTGATTCCCTCACCGAGGATGGCGGCCGGGGAAGCCGAGAGCTGAGCAGTAGCTCGGCTTCGGCTGCCGACGTCGCGGGCGACCTGGACAGGTAAGAGTCCATTTTTTAAAAGTCAGCAGCTGCAGTATTTGTAGCTGCTGGCTTTTAAAAAAAAAAATTCCGGTGAACCTCCGCTTTAACACATGTGCGATTCAGAAGCGTTCCCATAGAACTCAATGAGCCTGGAATTTGCACCTGAATCGCACTGCAGTGTTTAGAAAATGCACAGGACTCTTTTTAAATGTGCACTGTGGATGCATATATGTGAACAGCTTCAATGGAAATCAATGTTATTTCACGTCCTGCAAATTGCATGTGGTTTAAAATGCATCCAATTTGCATTTATGTGAACTGAGTCTTAAACATTTTTTGAGCAATGCAGAATTGTCAACTGGGTGCTTTAGAGCACAGCCACCACACATATGCGGCCTGAGGTTGTGGGCTGAGAGCATAATCACTGCATGCTCCTAGCTCACTGACCGAGATGTCGCCAAAGAACGGACTTCTGATTATGTGATTGCTCTGGGAACCATTCATAGTGGTTACATGATAGAGAAGTCGCACTGCCTCCTAGGCAGTAAATCCCACCTAAAGGGCCACCAGGAGACGACATGAAGGGATTAATAGGAGGGTTTTCAAATTCCCTTCCCTGGTCAGAGTGAATTTGATTTGGCACTCCATAATGGCCCAAAAACTTCCACAAAAAATTACCTGAAGTCTTTGGTGGGAAAGGCTTGAGCATAGAGAGCATAATGATCAATCAAAATCAAAACATTTGCTACCAAGCTACCATTATTGTTAATACATAATAAGCCAATGCACACTAAATCCATGGGCTACAACTGTTCCTTGGGGCAATATCTGCAAAAATCTGCAACAGATTCCATCATTTATGGCCAAAAGAAATGGTCTTGGATGGAGGTTTTAGGAGTTCCCAAAAGACCATTTTGATCATGAAAACTTCTGTAGACCCGAAAGGAGCACTAGCTGTATCCTTCCAATATGATCATGGAAAAGGTGTTTATTTTACTGTATAGAAGTCCAGTTATTTTGAGCTTATCCTATTCCTTGAGATCGTAGGTACTCTGCTCAAGTAAGGTTCTTTTTATGCACTGATCACATGCCTGATGAATGGGACGTATGCAGCCACAATTCATTGCACATTTTTGCTTTGATGTGATCTGAATATATTTTTGGACATTATTTCAAAGATCGGTGGTGTGCTGGCAATATACATTTTGTTTAATTTGCTATGGGTCTCTGAAGCTAACAGACTCTCTAAGATGTCTGATTACTTGGTCTCTCTTTTGTAGAAGAATCATGTTCCAATTTTGTAGCTGGATCTTTAGTGATTCCACTAATGCTGTGGAGCAGCAGGACATGTTTAGGATTCCGTTTTCTTCAGCTCCCAAGTCATCACATAAAACAAATATGGTCTTCTTACGCAGCAGCTGTAGCACAGTATGCAGCCACAGTAGGTCCAAAAACTTCCACCAAGTTATCTTCCTCTAGGTTTGCCAGCAACCCAGGATGCCTTGAGAGAACGTCAGCCCCAATATTGTTGACCATGGCCTGCATGTCAAGGTGAATTGGTAATTAAACAAGTCAGCAAGCCACCTGTGACAAGTGGTGCCCAGCTTGGCTGTAGTCAAAACATAAGTGAGAAGGCTGTTTTCAGTTCGTACTTTAAATCATGCTTTTCAACAATGACCCACTTCAAAGCAAGAAAAGTCCAATTTGTGTATAGGATAATTCTTTTATGCTGAGGTAAGACACCGATTGATGTAAGTAGCTGGCCTCAGTCCTCCAGGATACTCCTAATGGACAATTCCTCCTAACCCATTATAGCCGACATCCACGTGAAGAATGTATGGCTTTTGAAGGTCTGCATAGGCCAACTCAGGTGTTCCTGTAAGGTTTTTCTTAAGCTATAGAAAAGCTTCCTTACAAACAGAAATCAACATTTCATTGAAAGGAGTTTTGGCAGTGTAGACATTTTTGGTTTCCACTGAGTAACAATATACCACATATTACAACTGGATAACTGATATATTGCAGAAAATAACATCATTCATTCCTGGACATCTAAAACCATAGTATTTTCTTTCAGGTACTATCTTCCCAATCCTCTCAGCCTCTTCATGCTTTTTTTTTTTTTTGTTTCAAAGTCTTTATTAGGATTTCACAATATACAGGAAAATAAACATACAATTATATATCATAAAGTACGTATCGAAGTGTAATACATTCAGTATATAAATTAATAGATACGACAAAATATTCATCCAAATACAACAATGAAAATACAGTTTCTGATAATTAGATTGTAATAATATAGCTTTAATGTCCTAAATTTTCCCAAGGGAGAGGGAGGGAGGAAGATCAAAGGGAAAGAGAAAAAAAAAAACGGGGGTGCCCGTGACTAAACCTTCGTGGATTAATGATATTGTATAAATATGGTTACATTTCCAGATCAAGCTATTATTGGGCGTTAGATAGAGTATGAAATTCTTTGGAATTTACAAAGTGAATCCAGCAGGCCCATTTTTCATGACATTTTTTCGGGGAATCTCTGGCTTGTTGGATCAAATCCTCCATTTCAGCGATTCTCCCAATCCTCTGAAACCATTCAGAGATACTGGGAGGTGAAGTGTCTTTCCAATGAACTGGTATACATGGCTTATCTGCATTAATGAGATGTAAAATGATAGATCTTTTGTATGTCAAATGAGATAAGGAAGTATGATGTAACAAAAATTGGGCTGCTGTAAAATCCAGAGTATAGGTCGTGATAAGAGAAAAAAGGCGGTGTACTTCCTTCCAAAAGGGCTGTATACGGGGGCAATCCCACCAAATATGAAGAAGTGTCCCATGGGCAGCTTCACAATGCCAACATACAGGTAGAACACTATGATTGAATTTATGAATTATAATAGGTGTTCTGTACCACCTAGAGTACAATTTAAAGCCGTTTTCTTGTGACAAAACATTCATGGAATCTTTATGCATGTATGTAAAAATATGTTCCCAGTCTTCTTGAGAGAGATCTATATCAAGTTCCCTTTCCCATTTTTGGCAAGTCACATCGTCTTTGGGGTTAACTGTTGCAAATAGAAGAGCATACATATTTGAAATTAAATGTCTTTGGGGATCGAGCTTAACACATAAGCTTTCAAAGGGGGTATTCTTTCTGTACCATGAGGAGGACGATTCGGAAGTAAGTAAGGAAGATTTAATCTTTTCATAATCTAAATAAGAAATACTGCTATCAGGATATTTGAGAAGAAAATCATTGAAAGAAATGAACTTCCCCTCATCAAAAAAGGTTTCTGCCCTAATAGAGGAAATTGGAAAATAATCAGGGGTATGAAATCTAGAAGTGGTCATGGGAACGTCTGGATTATGATTAATAGGGATAAGGGGTCCAGGAGACGAGGAAATGTTAAACTTGTCACAAAGTGATCTAAAGATTTGCAATGTGGGACCAGTGAGAGGATGTAAACTAATGTCACGTGGTATTTTGCGAGAGCTAATCCAAGGTAAATGGTGTAATGGTAATTTAGAGGTCGACCCTTCAAGGTCAATCCAGGCTTTTGTTTTGGTATGGAGGTGCCAATCAACTATTCGGGTTAAGTGGCAGGACCAATAATATTTCCGGATGTCAGGTAAACCGATGCCACCCAGTAATTTAGGAATAAGTAATTTGTCCCATTTTATCCTAGGTTGTTTGGATGCCCAAATGAATTTAGAGCATAATTTCTTATACGTGTTAAAGAAAGAAGCAGGCAATCTGATTGGGATGGTTTGCATGAGGTACAGAAGTCTAGGGAGGATATTCATTTTTACTATAGCTGCCCTCCCGAACCAAGAGAAGAGGCCCTTATCCAAATTCAGGAGATCCTTTTGTATAGTTTTAAGTATAGGGAGGAAATTTTCAGAGTATAGGTTCTGGAGTCTCAGAGGAATTTGGATACCTAGGTAAGTAAGGGCATGATCTTCCCAACCAAAGGGTAAATTATGTTGGCATAGAGAAACTATATTAGCAGAAAGTAAAAATATTAAGTGTTTTGGATTTTGAAAAGTTAATTTGTAAGTTCGAGATTAAATTAAAGAATGAAAAATCTTTTAATAAATTGGGTATCGTGGTGATAGGTTCGGTGAGAAAAAGTAAAATGTTGTCTGCGTACGCAGCTAATTTATGGTGTCTTTTTTTAATGTCAATACCCTTAATGTCTGGATTATCTTGAATTCTGCGAAGAATAGGTTCTAAAGTAAGTATAAAGATAATAGGAGATAAGGGGCAACCCTGACGTGTGCCGTTTGACACGGAGAAGGTGTCCGACAAGCAACCATTAATATTGATTCTCGCAGTAGGCGATGAATAGAGTGCGAGGATAAATTGAAGCATCCGATTCTTAAACCCCAGTGCTTTCAGAGCTTCTGTCATATAGTCCCAAGCCACCCTGTCGAACGCCTTCTCGGCGTCAAGAGAAAGGAAGAAACCTGGTGTAGAGGATTTAGATAAACAGTGATGTATGTCAATGGCTTTCAGTGTATTATCCCTAGCTTCCCTCCCGAGAACAAATCCTACCTGGTCTAAGGAGATTAAATTAGGGAGTAAAGGAAGTATTCGATTAGCAAGGATTTTTGCGTAGAGTTTCACATCAACATTAAGAAGAGAAATGGGTCTATAATTAGAAACTAATGAAGTGTCTTTACCAGGTTTCGGGATCATGGAGATATGTGCTTCAAGAAGATCTTTATTACCTTGAGAAGAGGTAGGAATAGAGTTAAATGTTTTCAAAAATAGGGGATGATAGTGTCCGTGAAAGATTTATAGTAACTAACAGATAGACCATCAGGACCAGGACACTTGCCCATATTCATTTGTTTAAGGGCCTTAATTGATTCCTCTCGATCAATCGGTCTTTCCAGATTCTCAGTTTCCGCCTGGGCAATGGAATTCGGGCTATATTGTGACAAAAAATTGGCTATCAAATCTTTTCTGTGTGTGGCGTGATCTGTAGGGGTTGGTGCCGGCAGATTATATAATTTGGAATATAAATTTTTAAACTGTTTAGTAATATCAGAAGAAGTGCAAAGTTTATTACCCAAGGGATCCGAAATGGAATGAATAGTCGAATCAGCCTTTGTAGCTTGAAGGCCGGGCTCTAGCAAGCAGTTTCCCTGACTTGTTGCCAAATTCATAAAAAAGTTTACGTGTTAATGCAAATTTGCGTCTGGTCGTTTTTCCTAGTTCCTCAAGTAGGGACTCTCTAGCTTTTAAGAGCTCTGTAAAAGTTTCTGTCGCCAAAGATTGTTTATGTTTACTCTCAAGAGAATGGATCCGATCCGAAAGAGCTGCAATGTGGGCTTGTCTAGCTTTCTTTCTTTTGGAAGCAATGGAGATAAATTCCCCTCTAATTACACATTTATGTGCCGACCAAAGGGTCAAAGGATGAATTTCAGAGGATTCATTCTCTTGAAAATATTGATGTAGGCGAGAGTCCACAGATTTTACATTAACAGGATCATTAAGAAGGGAATTATCAAGTCTCCAAATTGGAGACCTAATGGGCATTGTAGAAAATGTTAGGGTGATCGAGATAGGGTGGAGATCTGAGAGGACCATAGGATCTATAGTCGCAGTGACCAGAGAGTCAAGGTCTGCCTGTGTTAAAAAAAAATGATCAATCCTCAAATACCTGTTATGAGGTGGTGAAAAAAAAGTGAAATCTTTAGTATTAGGGTGTAAAGTGCGCCAGGTATCATGGAGAGTCAGTCCCTTAAGCAGTGTTTTAACCGTTTGAAGAGCGTTGTAAGGTAAAGAGGAAGAGCCTGAGGAAGTGTCAATCAAGGGGGTAAGGGCCAAATTAAAGTCTCCACCCAGAATGAGCAGACCAGATTGAAAGGAAGTAAGAAGTTGAATAGTATTTCGGAAAAAGGGAATTTGTTGTGTATTTGGAACGTAAATGTTAGCTAATGTGACAGGTTTATTGTATAAAGTACCTTTTAAAAAAATGTAGTGTCCAATACTGTCAATCAGGGTATCTTGGATTTGGATAGGGCAATTTTTTGAAATTAGGATAGAAACCCCTTTAGATTTAGATTCTGGGTTAGTAGCGTGATACGTAATGGGAAACAGTTTACTGTGTAGATTCGGTACGTTATTTGTTTAAAATGGGTTTCTTGAAGGAAAACTACGTCAGTTCTGGCTTTACGTAAAAGTAGAAGCAACTTGGATCTTTTTTCGGGTACATTTAGTCCCTTGATATTCAATGAGTATAACTTGACCTGGGGAGGAGGAAGTACATTGTTCAAGGGAGGCATGGTGTATGTAGTAACTCTTACGCTAGTATGGTATAAAGGATATACTGTATCAAGAAGTCAAAGAGAGAAAGAGAAAAAAAAAAGGGGGGGTAGAAAGGTAGAGGAATGGGGGAAAAGCGGGAGATAAATACTCCCTAACAAAGGACCGAGAAGAAATGGGGCCTGCCCTCTCTTCAATATTTATTAAAGACGGTAAGGTATAGAGGAAAGATAGTGGATGGCCCCCCGAAGGAAGCAAAACACTATACTTTACCACTATGTGGGGGTTGGAAAAAACCCTAGCCGGAGAGATGTAAACGGGTGTCATGACAACCCACCGCTACAGAACATCACAATCTTATGAGAATAACAAAGGAGAGTGTGCCAAGACTTGAGTGTAAATGGCGTAGAAAAAAAAAACAGTAATGAAACCTTCCATAAAGCATAGTAATGTAAACCTTTCAACCATGTCAACAGTAGTGGGAGAGGGAAGAGGTGTCGGCGTTATCGAAAATCTGTGAACCTATGTCAATTAGATGACAAAAATAACCTATAAAATATCTTATCATTTACTGGTGAAACTTCAAAACAATTACAGCAAAAGTGATTGAAGAAAGATAAATAAACAGTCTATTCTTAGTATATGTGTGAGTGTAGTGGGATGATGAGTGGATTAACCTCCACCCATCATAAGTATATGAACTCTGTAAGCAACCTACTTAATAGATATAAATCAAAGGTACTGACAGGTCTAAAGAAACCAAGCGAAATTTCCCTTCTCCCTTCTAAAAAAGATCAAGAGAAAGGCTATACCTTCTAATACATACAGGCACCTTCCTAGTGCCTCCATGAGTTACAACTCCGTAAATAACCATATGGCACAGATACTTAAACAAAAAAATAAAACTAAAATTGAATCCATACTACACAGCAAAGCATGTAGAATTCCCCCCAAAAAAATACTGTTCAAGAATGTAGAAAACTTCACGGGGGAAGGCGAAAAATCAATATTATATATATATATATATATATATATATATATAAATGAGGGAAGGTGTATGTAGTTTTGTAGGAACAACCATAACATAGAGGAGAATTCTGGCATTTTCTAGCATTCTGATTTATTAGTCGAAAGGTGACAATGGGAGAAGGGAGATGATAGCATTTAGTAGGTATAGAACTGCTAACCTCACACAATAGCATCATTCAAAATATTTGCTATTCTCATCATCAACACAAACTTGTAAATCCTATCGTTGGGCAAAGGAGGTGGGTCCAATGGTCAATGGAGTGTGCGAGAATAACAAAAAAAAAAACTTCTGAAAGATATATGTTATTTGTTATAGAGAAATTCCCAATTAGGTAATTTTGCATAGCCAATTCTCCACTACGGAATGTAATCAATATTGTTACGATATGCATATAAACTCAAATGTGTAATAAGACACGAACCTGAGTGACAATACCCAACAGGGGAACCTTACAGAATAAGGATGTAAACGGTGTTCCTTTTTCCTTTATTCTTGTGGACCAAATGCCAAAAGTTCATTCATGTTGACAAAGACTGGCCTCTAAAGACAACCAGTTACAGTCAATTCAAATGACAAGTCATTAATTCTTCAGTAATCCCGTCGGATCCTTCTTGAGCGCGGAGTATCAGTCAGGCACGGGTTGTAGTATGAGATCTGTCCCGGGATGGGGAACGCCTTCTGCGATATTTGGTCATCTGGGCTTCCATAGGTTCTTCATTTTGTTGTTCTCTTCTCGTAGTTGTGTGATGAAATTCTGCGTATCAATTTGGGACATCAACCACCAGGATGCCTAGAGTGTCACAGAACGG
The DNA here is from genome assembly GCA_029206835.1 of Rana muscosa. Classification (NCBI taxonomy): domain Eukaryota; kingdom Metazoa; phylum Chordata; class Amphibia; order Anura; family Ranidae; genus Rana; species Rana muscosa. Next base: position 20,424,418 of record JARGYO010005626.1, read on the forward strand.
TTTAATGTCCTCAGGTACCCTCAACGACGCTGTACGGCCTTGATTAGTGGCTAAAAGGCGAAAGGGGAACTTCCACCTATAAGTTATGTCCTTATCACGTAATGCATCCAGCAAAGGCTTTAGATCTCTTCTATGTTGCAATGTAATTCTGGAAAGATCTTGATATATGTGAATATCCGAGCCTCCATGAGAGATTTGTATTCTGTTTCTGGCCTTTCTGAGAATCTCCTCTTTTAGTTTAAAATCCACAAGGCAACAAATTGGTCTGTGGCTCTCCCCTTAGGCCTAAGGGCGCGATGGATACTCTCCATTTCTATGACCATCTGTAACGGTCTGTCCAATAGGTCATTAAATAGGCCTGTAATGGCTGTAGTAAGCTGTTCTGTATCCACCGCCTCAGGTAAACCCCTGACACGAAGGTTGTGGAGTCTTCCTCTATTGTCGAGATCTTCTACATGGCGTTGTAGATCTCTAAGTTGTAATGTGTGGGTATCTACCTTGCGGGTCACTCGACGCAGGACCATTCCATGTTGTTCAGTAGTTTTTTCCACATCCTGTACCCTGTCAGTAATAGCTTGTATGTCTATGCGCAATTCAGCTATAGCAGCTGACAGGGTATCCTTAATGTCCGCCACCACCGAACGGAGGTCATACAAGCTGGGTGTTGTTGTCTCTGAGCCGAATGTTCCCCCGGTTCAAGAGTTGACATGAGAGGATGCGTCTCCGTCAGTGGCGGTATCGAATCCTGTGAGGGGCCTTGTTGTGAAGCCGCCATGTTGCGCCTCTGAGACCGGGATGCGCGGGGAGTGTAATGCCTTATACCGCTCGTTTGTCCACGTGGAGACCGGGAACGTGAGGCAGAGGAGTTCCGCAAAGCTGTCCCCATAGTCGTGAGACTGTATGTGCGGTAATGGGTTCTCCTTCAGGCTGAGAGAAACTGCAGCGGCGGGAGCTCTGGGTTTAAGCTGCCATCTTCCAGCGAGGTCAGACCACGCCCCCCGCTTTTTTTTTTACAACAAGCAAGTATCTGATTAGGATCACAGGGCAGTCCATAAGGATCTGTCTGAACTTCAATAGAGTCTCGACCAGTGATGCTCACATTAGTGTTCTCATAGGCTTTTTACCATAAAATATGCTGTTAGTTTCAGGCTTTCCATGATGTTCTTGTTTATTCTTTTCCTTTAAGCATGCCCATTCCTCCATCACCTGTTGTGCAAATGTTTTCCATGCCTCAAAGCTTTCTTCACCAGCAGGAACAGACAGAACTCCTGAAAAAGCCTTTCATTTGTTATGAGAATAAGTATGTAAATTATGTGATATAATTTAGTGATTTCAGCACAGCATATGCTCAATGTGTGTTTCCTGCCTAGTGGCTGTAGCAGGCAATATAACAGACTCTTCTGAAAGGGCTGATAGCTTTCACTCTACTGGAAATTAATTTACTGGAAACAAAATAAACAGCCAGATGCTTCAGCTCTTTTGGGATATATGCAAAATGACCCTTTAACTGTATTATATCCACATCACTGGGATAGAGATATTGAGTATAAAGTAAATTTTAAAGCGTAACCACTTTTGTTGAGAAAAAAACATTCCCCTCTGGGTGATCTATGTACATTGCAAGGATTATAACAACCTTTGTTGCAGATTCCTACCTTTTGTTATTCTGAAGAAATCCATGTGTGTTTGTCTGTGCCTCTGGCCTAAGTGGGTCTAATTATCTGTCAGCTGTGGCAGCTGCAGGGCACTAATGAGGAAAGCTGCTGGGCCTGCATCCCTTTAGATGTTTTCCTATTGGAAGTATTGCACCAAAAATGACATTTTTGTTGCAGGGGATGCCTGAAATCTGACTTGTATCTTAGGCAGACTTCTGGGAAAATTGGTGAGCCAATCACACAAGCAGGAAATTATGTTTCTGGGGAGTGGTCAGTACACATTCTGTGTACAGAACAACTCCATGTAGCCATATTGCATTGCAATTTATAGAAAATTACAGCGGCTGCAGATTGAAAAGGAAAGGTAATTTTTAATAACATTCAATTACAATATGACTTGTATCACAATTGTGCATGCTATATTATTTTTTCTTTATTTGCTATTCCCACCCCCCCCCCCGAAATTGGAGTAACCCTTTAACTTTTCCCTCCTATCCACGGGAGAAGCATATTGTGAGGTTTCATTAGCTTTTAGTGCCTTCTGTAGTCTATGGGTGCTAAAAGAGATAGGATCACATGATATAGCAAATATTCTTTTAGATGGAAGTTTCTCTGTTCCTAAATATTTTACTGACTCACACACACTCCATATAAGCACTTTTACTAAGATTGAGTTTCATTGGGAGATACCAGACAGATTTTAATCTAGACATAAAAATTATAGTGCATTATTTTACATTAAAAAGTCAAAAGTATTATTCTCAATCCTAAAACAGTATATATGCACTTTTACTAGGCCACATTTTCTAAAAGTGAGAGACTAGCCAGATTTTAATCAAGAAATCAAGTTCAAGTTTACAGTGTAATATATCACAAAAAAAACATACATTTAACAGGCTTTTTTCGCCAGTTATCTCATGAGATGCTGAAAATGTTATTTCACTATCACCTTATGAGTTATTTACCTCACAAACTAAAAAAGATGGTATATAACTCCTAAAACAGCATTAAAGTCAATTCACTAAAGAAATAAATAAATAAAAGCATGAGATAAATAAGTGATGGTCCAGGCATGAGGTATTTAAGAAATGTAAAAATATAATAGCCAATTTGCAGTAGTCTCTTCCTTTTTGGATCAGTTTCTCAACTGTAATGCATAGAAACCAAAATATGGAAAAACACAGGATCATTGGAGCTGATTTACTTAAAGCAAAACTAAAGGCACAACTGTTTTATTTTTTTATTTTAGTTTTGCATAAAGTGGAGATGGATTAGTCCCCCTGTCATGGTATCATTGCTGTCTGTGCCCCCGTTAGGGAGATTCGCCCTCTCTATTTGTCTTGTTTACTGTTTTCATTGAAAGTGAAAGATAATCCCAAGTTTTGGGTTGTTCCCAGAATAGTGATAGAGGGTAAATCTTTCAATGGGGACACTGGTTCTGGTGACCTGGGGGCCCCAAGGGATATTTTAATTTGTAGAGATTTCCTCCCACTTCCTGTTTTGGCTATGGGACAGGAAGTTAAGGGAAATCTCCCCAATGACAAAGCTGTATTTTTAATTGGTGGAAGAAGGGTATTTATATACTGTATATGTGTGTGTTTTTTAAAACTATTTTCATTCAATATTTGACATTTATAAAGATATTTTGTATTTACTTAATTTAATTTGGTTGTTTTTGATACGCCACGTGTGCGCCCTGTGAAAGCAGATTTCCCTTTGAAGGGTATTCCAGTCACCCTTTTTCTTTTGTATTATTACATATGCTGCAGGGACCGCATTGACTTAGTAAGTTGGCATATTTCTACAGTTTTAACCATTAAACCTCTTTAGTAGCACTAAAAATCGACACAAGATTTAATCCTTCTCCACTGCATACATTCCACTATATCACATCATAAGATAAAATACCACATGGTTTCATGAGTAAAATACCTCCCATTTTGATGAAATAACTCATGCTTTATTTTAGTAGTTTTTTTTGTGAATTGCAAAAAAATGTTTAAGAGAAGCTATGAGTTATTTTTTCTCTGATTTTGAGAGTAAAATAACTATTTGTGAGTTGAGCGCAGTGTGATCTCCTCCTACCTATAAGCAGCAGGTATTTCTCCCTGAAAACATGGGATCGAAGGCCACAACTCCCCACTCCCCAGAAAAAAATATAGAAACAATGAATAATAATAAAAACACAACTCAATTGCCAGTTAAATGGCCATGGCACTTTTATTAGATTCAATTAAATGAGATAATCTTTATTTTATTAAACTGAATAAACAAAAAAAATAAACGGCTCAGTCATCAGAACTCGAGTAGAATAATAATAAATTATATATATAATAAATTATATTTTTTATATATATAATAAAAAGCATATATTATATTTAATACACATACTATTTTTAATATTAATAGATTAAAATGGGAGAAAACAGGGAGGGGAGGCAGCTGTGATCCCATACAAGTGAACGCAAATAAACTGCACTCTAAACATTCTTTGCTCTCCCCCTATCTGCTCCAACACACACTGATTTTGTATAAGACTGTAAAAAGAGCGGTTTCCAGCAACAATACCATATAATAGTATAGCAGCAGCAACTATCTTTCCTTGCAAGCACTTAGTAACCTCTCCGTATCTGCTCCAGGTCTCTCCGGCACACACGGAGTGCATATGTGACATTGATTACAGCAGTTTTCAGCAGTAGTACTGCAAACATTCTGTGATTTTTCCCTTACCTACTCTAAATCTCTTGCAACACACACTGACAACAGGCTCTTGGGAACTGCCTTTTAGAGGGGGGCAGGACAGAAAACCCTCATGATTGTCATTTCTAAGCCACCTGATCATGGTTCAGAGGCCAAGATGTGCATGTTTGGTAACTGGTTGCTATAGAAACAATGGACCACATTAGTTCGCTATTTTCCCAAACTGTGATTGACTGGATTTCAGGTGGAACTCATGTTTGACTCAAGTCAGAAACATATTTATATCCACATTTGGGTTTATATTTTATGTCTGATTTACAAATAATCAAGGGTAAACTTTGTTGAAGTAAAAAATGATAAGTCTGCAGTTTTAAGCAAGAATGATAAGACAATGTAATGAATGTAAAGTCAATTCAGTTATTTAAATATGTATAATTTTTGCAATATTTTATATTCCCAGAAAGCTTGTTCCATTGTCTGCTTGTATTAAGTTCACAAAAACACTTAGGGCACTTCAACATAGAAAACTGAATATTTATTTAATTACTTTTTTTTAGGCTAAAATATTTATATTAATGAAATCTACTTGTATGTTTGAAAATCAAGTGGAAAGCCCATCTGTTTTTGCAATTTAAAAACAATAAGATAAAAGTAATTCTTGAAATTACAGTGCCTTGAAAATGTATTCATACCCCTTGAAATTTTCCACATTTTGTCATGTTACAACCAAAAATGTAAATGTATTTTACTGGGTTTTTATGTGATAGACCAAAGTGGCACATAATTGTGAAGTGGAAGAAAAATGATAAATGGTTTTCAATTTTTTTTACAATTAAATATGAGAAAAGTGTGGCGTGCATTTGTATTCACTATATTCCACTAATACAGGGGTGTTGGCGATTGTAGGTCAAAATGACCCTAGTTGTATCATCTTCGTTTTTCCTGATTCTATTAGATAGTGCCTGTTGTCTAGTTTATTTAAAGGCTCTTTTAAAGGCCTTTTTTAATTAAGTTTTTTAATATGCACAACTAGCCAATCCACAACTAGCCAATCTCTCCCTTAGGAGGTCTGCCTCATGTTTAAAAAGATCATCATCAGAGCATTTCCTACGTATTCTCAAATACTGACCATATGGGATACTGTTGATTGAAGTGGCAGGATGGAAACTTGTGGCATGTAGCAGGGTATTACCTGCTGTCTCTTTTCGATATAGAGTGGTACTTATACCTCCATCTTCCTGGATCATCACAGTGGTATCCAGAAAAGAAATTAGATGTTGGTCCTTATGCATAGTGAATTTTAAGTTATATGCATTATTTACAAGGCCGGACATATATAAAGCCAGTTCATCAGATGTACCTGTCCACAGCATCAGAACATCGTCTGAGTGACTATTAGGGGAAAGATGGCTCTAGCAACCATCACCCTATGTCCGATGGGTTCCCTCCTCAACATTTATTATGGACGAGGACACTATATACTGTTAGTCTATTTTTATCATAACTGAGGCTATACTCAACCCTTTCTTAACATCGTCGATGTGGCGATTCCACAAAAGAATGTAATTCCAGTATTTTGTCAATTTCTCATCAGAGAAAAGTGTACGTTCCCACCTCCCCAGGTACAGGGTGGCATACGATGGGGCACAACATGTCCCCATCGCTACTCCCTGCACCTGGAGGTAGTGGGAACAATCAAAAGTAAAAACATTACATATCAAGGTGTGCTCAAGTATAGAGAGGATGAACTGTCTGGATGACCATGAATCCTGTTCTCTTTCCCTCAGAAATTCCTGTACCACCCAGATTCCAGAGGAATTAGGGATCCTGCAGTATAGTGCTTCAATATCAATTGCCACAAAAATGGTGTCCATAGGTACATAGATATTCTCCAAACATCGTAAGAGGTCTGGTGTATTCTGTACGTATGAGGGGAGAGATGTTACATGAGAGCGCAGATATCTATCAACTAGTTGACTTGCTAATTCGGTATGGGCGCCAATCCCTGATATAATCGATCTGCCCGGAGGTTGTCTCAAATCTTTGTAGGTTTTTGGTAGTGAGTAAAAAGTTGGGGTCTTGGGATGTTTAACAAGAATAGCATCATATATGTCTTTATTAAGAGTGCCCTGGTTTATCCACCAGGTCACCCGAGGACTTCTTGTACCAATCCTTATTTTCTAAGATCTTATAGCACATTTCAATATATTGAGCTTTGTCCATTAGGACAATATTGCCCCCTTTATCTGATAGTTTTATAATCATTCCCTCATCTGAGCAAAGATTTGTGGGGGTAAATCTCAAGTTTTTCAATTTCCTTTGTCACTTGTGTCAAAGTCCCCCTATTTTTTGAGCGAGTACTAGGTAATCTCTTACAATCCTTTTTTCTTTGCAAAATAGCTCAAGCTCTGTCAGATTGGATAGAGAGCATCTGTGAACAGCAATTTTCAAGTCTTGCCACAGATTCCTAATTGGACTTAGGTCTGGACTTTGACAGGGCCATTGTAATACATGAATATGCTTTGATCCAAACCCATCCATTGTAGCTCTGGCTGTTTGTTTAGAGTCATTATCCTGCTGGAAAGTGACCCTCTGCCCCATTCTCAAGTCTTTTGCAGACTCTAACAGGTCTTCTTCTAAGATTGTCCTGTATTTGGCTCCATCCATCTTCCCATGAACTCTGACCAGCTTTCCTGTATCTGCTGAAGAAAAGCATCCACACAACATGATGCTGTCACCACCATGTTTCACGGTGGGGATGGTGTGTTCAGGGTGATGTGCAGTGTTAGTTTTCCGCCACACATGGCGTTTTGCTTTTAGGCCAAAAATTCCATTTTGATCCCATCTGACCAGAGCACTTTCTTCCACATATTTGCTGTGTCCCCCACATGGCTTCTCGCAAAGTGCAAACAGGACTTCCTATGGCTTTCTTTCAACAATGAAAAAGTTAAACACTGCGCTTAGCTAGTATGAAATATCAAACATAATCATCAGTGTATAAACAAACATTTCAGTTGACAGTCCCACTTTGTTCTGAAATAAGGTGCTCGTGCGTAGATCAATTATAGGTGCTCCAATATTCAGTGTTCAGCCAGAGGTGAACCACATAGATGTACACTCACCCTTACACAATGACCACCTATCGCTAGAATGATCACTTGCACTTTGTGGGGATATATAACCCCTAGATGGTGAATTCCAAGTCAGCTAATGATTAGGATGGTCCTTCAGGGATAGGGAGAAAGAATGACAGAAGGGGGGCTCTCAGAGCATCCTGATGATGGCAGTTCCTATTGGCTGAAATTCGTTGAGGCTTGATCATGTCATCGCGACCACATATCCGCACAGAATACGATTACTGGGGACCGAGCCTCACTGAAACCCAGCGACATCTGAACGGAGACTGGCCAGATTACTTTTATAATAATAAACATGCTGATCACACTGGGTGCCAAGCACAGACACCAAACAATGCGAGTCCATCCCATTTGTATTTCATTTGTGTTTTTTAATAAATTGCAGTTTTACACCATGGGAACCGCCCTTCTGTCATTCTTTCTCCCCATCCATGGAGGACCATGCTAATCATTAGCTGACTTGGAATTCACCATCTAGGGGTTATATATACCCACAAAGTGCAAGTGATCACTCTAGCGATAGGTGGTCAACGTGTAAGGGTGAGTGTACATCCATGTGGGGCACCTCTGTCTGAACACTGAATATTGGAGCACTTATAATTGATCTACGCACAAAAACTTTATTTCACAACAAAGTGGGACTGTTAACTGAAATGTTTGTTTATACACTGATGATTATTATGTTTGATGCTTCATACTAGCTAAGCGCGGTGTTTAACTTTTTCATGTCACTGTGACGCTAGTCAGCTCACATTCACACTGCTGCTGGAAACTATTTGATTTATTTATTTTTTGGCGCAAATGGTTTTGTCTTTTATATTATTTTTTTTCAACAATGGCTTTCTTCTTGCCACTCTTCCATAAAAGCCAGATTTGTGGAGTGCACAACTAATAGTTGTCCTGTGGACAGATTCTCCCACCTGAGCTGAGGATCTCTGTAGCTCTCCTAAGTTACCATGGCCCTCTTCGCTGCTTCTCCGATTAATGCTCTTCTTGCCCGGCCTGTAAGTTTAGATGGATGGCCATGTCTTGGTAAGTTTGCAGTTGTGCCATACTCTTTGCATTTTTGGATGATGGATTGAACAATGCTCCGTGAGATGTTCAAAGCTTGGGATATTTTTTTATAACCTAACCCTGATTTGAACCTCTACACAATGTTATCCCTGACCCGGAACATCACTGCAGCTACAGCCACATAGAAGGACCTCGACACACTCCCAGCATCCGGACCGGACAATGAAGGAGAAGTAGTACAGTGATGAGGTGATCCTTCTGCTCACTCTACTTTCTCTTCCTGGCAAGAGATTTTCAGGTATTTACACTAACAGCATTTAAAAATACATGTCCTTTAAAAATTCTTTATTTAACAAAAGACAAGGGTTAACAAACTGTGTATACATCACAATAATAGGGCAGCTCAGGTGTAGCTGAGGAGTCATTACATAGTCAAAGTTACAACAACTTGAGGAAGGTTCATAACACCTATAACCTCCTGTGGTAATGTCATATCAAGAGTCCGTGGAGACTCCCCAGAGAGCATACCTCATCAGCTGTAAGATTCCCAATTTAGCTGTCTGCCAGAGACCTGTCCCCCCTGTCTTTCAACCAGTTTTTTTCTTTTGTTCCAAAATGTACATGAAAGGATGAACAAGAGGTGAGAGAAAAAGAGAGGAAGAAAAAAAAGAAGGGGAGCAAGGGGAGGAGAGGGGGAAGGAACCTGGAAGGGGTTATTGGATCGATAGCTATCGGCCATGCCAAAGCACTCCAAGCAGGACCCTGTTGGTCCCACAACTCTTGATAGGTGGAAGAATAGAAAAAGACTGACCACTAGGGATGAGCTTCGTGTTCGAGTCGAACATACGTTCGACTCGAACATCGGCTGTTCGATCGTTCGACGAAGATCGAACGATTTGGGCCGTTCGCGCCAAATTCGAGTGACGCGAACGGCCCACAATGCACTACGCCATCGCAGTGTCATCCAGGCGCTGTGATTGGCCAAGCATGCACTGTGACCCCGCATGCTTGGCCAATCACAGCGCCGGCAGCGAGGAGAGCAATGATTGGCCACAGGCAGGATGCCTGTGGCCAATTATTGCTGAGGGTGTTTAGTACACGCCCCACACTATAAAAGGCCGCCAGCACGGCGGCCTAGTGTAGTGTGTTCCGGAGCAGGGATAGAGCAGCATAGGCAGGGACAGTGACTGTTATTTCTTTCTTGCTTAACCTGGATTCCTTTAGTTTAGGGAAAGAGAAGGATAGGTAGGGAGAGTGTCAGTGTGTTTTGTGCTTGTGCTATAGTGTGCTTAAAAAAAACATTTATTCTAGGGACAGAAAACTGTAGGTAGGGACAGTGTCAGTTTCTTTCACTCTGCAAGTCCTTGTTTCCAGGGACCTGGAAGGACAGTGAGTGAATTGTCCTTGTGCTATATTGTGCTTAAAAAAACATTTATTCTAGGGACAGAAAACTGTAGGTAGGGAGAGTGTCAGTTTCTTTCACTCTGCAAGTCCTTGTTTCCAGGGACCTGTAAGGACAGTGAGTGAATTGTCCTTGTGCTATATTGTGATTAAAAAAAACATTTTTTCTAGGGACAGAAAACTGTAGGTAGGGAGAGTGTTTTTTTTCTTTCACTCTGCAAGTCCTTGTTTCCAGGGACCTGGAAGGACAGTGAGTGAATTGTCCTTGTGCTATATTGTGCTTAAAAAAAACATTTTTTCTAGGGACAGAAAACTGTAGGTAGGGAGAGTGTTTTTTTTCTTTCACTCTGCAAGTCCTTGTTTCCAGGGACCTGGAAGGACAGTGAGTGAATTGTCCTTGTGCTATATTGTGCTTAAAAAAAAACATTTTTTCTAGGGACAGAAAACTGTAGGTAGGGAGAGTGTTTTTTTTCTTTCACTCTGCAAGTCCTTGTTTCCAGGGACCTCTAAGGACAGTGAGTGAATTGTCCTTGTGCTATATTGTGCTTAAAAAAAACATTTATTCTAGGAACAGAAAACTGTAGGTAGGGAGAGTGTCAGTTTATTTCACTCTGCAAGTCCTTGTTTCCAGGGACCTGGAAGGACAGTGAGTGAATTGTCCTTGTGCTATATTGTGATTAAAAAAAACATTTTTTCTAGGGACAGAAAACTGTAGGTAGGGAGAGTGTTTTTTTTCTTTCACTCTGCAAGTCCTTGTTTCCAGGGACCTGTAAGGACAGTGAGTGAATTGTCCTTGTGCTATATTGTGATTAAAAAAAACATTTTTTCTAGGGACAGAAAACTGTAGGTAGGGAGAGTGTTTTTTTTCTTTCACTCTGCAAGTCCTTGTTTCCAGGGACCTGGAAGGACAGTGAGTGAATTCTCCTTGTGCTATATTGTGCTTAAAAAAAACATTTATTCTAGGGACAGAAAACTGTAGGTAGGGAGAGTGTCAGTTTATTTCACTCTGCAAGTCCTTGTTTCCAGGGACCTGTAAGGACAGTGAGTGAATTGTCCTTGTGCTATATTGTGATTAAAAAAAACATTTTTTCTAGGGACAGAAAACTGTAGGTAGGGAGAGTGTTTTTTTTCTTTCACTCTGCAAGTCCTTGTTTCCAGGGACCTGTAAGGACAGTGAGTGAATTGTCCTTGTGCTATATTGTGATTAAAAAAAACATTTTTTCTAGGGACAGAAAACTGTAGGTAGGGAGAGTGTTTTTTTTCTTTCACTCTGCAAGTCCTTGTTTCCAGGGACCTGGAAGGACAGTGAGTGAATTCTCCTTGTGCTATATTGTGCTTAAAAAAAACATTTATTCTAGGGACAGAAAACTGTAGGTAGGGAGAGTGTCAGTTTATTTCACTCTGCAAGTCCTTGTTTCCAGGGACCTGTAAGGACAGTGAGTGAATTGTCCTTGTGCTATATTGTGATTAAAAAAAACATTTTTTCTAGGGACAGAAAACTGTAGGTAGGGAGAGTGTTTTTTTTCTTTCACTCTGCAAGTCCTTGTTTCCAGGGACCTGTAAGGACAGTGAGTGAATTGTCCTTGTGCTATATTGTGCTTAAAAAAAACATTTATTCTAGGGACAGAAAACTGTAGGTAGGGAGAGTGTCAGTTTATTTCACTCTGCAAGTCCTTGTTTCCAGGGACCTGTAAGGACAGTGAGTGAATTGTCCTTGTGCTATATTGTGATTAAAAAAAACATTTTTTCTAGGGACAGAAAACTGTAGGTAGGGAGAGTGTTTTTTTTCTTTCACTCTGCAAGTCCTTGTTTCCAGGGACCTGTAAGGACAGTGAGTGAATTGTTCTTGTGCTATATTGTGATTAAAAAAAAAAAATTTTCTAGGGACAGAAAACTGTAGGTAGGGAGAGTGTTTTTTTTCTTTCACTCTGCAAGTCCTTGTTTCCAGGGACCTGTAAGGACAGTGAGTGAATTGTCCTTGTGCTATATTGTGATTAAAAAAAACATTTTTTCTAGGGACAGAAAACTGTAGGTAGGGAGAGTGTTTTTTTTCTTTCACTCTGCAAGTCCTTGTTTCCAGGGACCTGGAAGGACAGTGAGTGAATTGTCCTTGTGCTATATTGTGCTTAAAAAAAACATTTTTTCTAGGGACAGAAAACTGTAGGTAGGGAGAGTGTTTTTTTTCTTTCACTCTGCAAGTCCTTGTTTCCAGGGACCTGGAAGGACAGTGAGTGAATTGTCCTTGTGCTATATTGTGCTTAAAAAAAAAACATTTTTTCTAGGGACAGAAAACTGTAGGTAGGGAGAGTGTTTTTTTTCTTTCACTCTGCAAGTCCTTGTTTCCAGGGACCTCTAAGGACAGTGAGTGAATTGTCCTTGTGCTATATTGTGCTTAAAAAAAACATTTATTCTAGGGACAGAAAACTGTAGGTAGGGAGAGTGTCAGTTTATTTCACTCTGCAAGTCCTTGTTTCCAGGGACCTGGAAGGACAGTGAGTGAATTGTCCTTGTGCTATATTGTGATTAAAAAAAACATTTTTTCTAGGGACAGAAAACTGTAGGTAGGGAGAGTGTTTTTTTTCTTTCACTCTGCAAGTCCTTGTTTCCAGGGACCTGTAAGGACAGTGAGTGAATTGTCCTTGTGCTATATTGTGATTAAAAAAAACATTTTTTCTAGGGACAGAAAACTGTAGGTAGGGAGAGTGTTTTTTTTCTTTCACTCTGCAAGTCCTTGTTTCCAGGGACCTGGAAGGACAGTGAGTGAATTCTCCTTGTGCTATATTGTGCTTAAAAAAAACATTTATTCTAGGGACAGAAAACTGTAGGTAGGGAGAGTGTCAGTTTATTTCACTCTGCAAGTCCTTGTTTCCAGGGACCTGTAAGGACAGTGAGTGAATTGTCCTTGTGCTATATTGTGATTAAAAAAAACATTTTTTCTAGGGACAGAAAACTGTAGGTAGGGAGAGTGTTTTTTTTCTTTCACTCTGCAAGTCCTTGTTTCCAGGGACCTGTAAGGACAGTGAGTGAATTGTCCTTGTGCTATATTGTGATTAAAAAAAACATTTTTTCTAGGGACAGAAAACTGTAGGTAGGGAGAGTGTTTTTTTTCTTTCACTCTGCAAGTCCTTGTTTCCAGGGACCTGGAAGGACAGTGAGTGAATTCTCCTTGTGCTATATTGTGCTTAAAAAAAACATTTATTCTAGGGACAGAAAACTGTAGGTAGGGAGAGTGTCAGTTTATTTCACTCTGCAAGTCCTTGTTTCCAGGGACCTTTAAGGACAGTGAGTGAATTGTCCTTGTGCTATATTGTGATTAAAAAAAACATTTTTTCTAGGGACAGAAAACTGTAGGTAGGGAGAGTGTTTTTTTTCTTTCACTCTGCAAGTCCTTGTTTCCAGGGACCTGTAAGGACAGTGAGTGAATTGTCCTTGTGCTATATTGTGCTTAAAAAAAACATTTATTCTAGGGACAGAAAACTGTAGGTAGGGAGAGTGTCAGTTTATTTCACTCTGCAAGTCCTTGTTTCCAGGGACCTGTAAGGACAGTGAGTGAATTGTCCTTGTGCTATATTGTGATTAAAAAAAACATTTTTTCTAGGGACAGAAAACTGTAGGTAGGGAGAGTGTTTTTTTTCTTTCACTCTGCAAGTCCTTGTTTCCAGGGACCTGTAAGGACAGTGAGTGAATTGTCCTTGTGCTATATTGTGATTAAAAAAAACATTTTTTCTAGGGACAGAAAACTGTAGGTAGGGAGAGTGTTTTTTTTCTTTCACTCTGCAAGTCCTTGTTTCCAGGGACCTGGAAGGACAGTGAGTGAATTGTCCTTGTGCTATATTGTGCTTAAAAAAAAACATTTTTTCTAGGGACAGAAAACTGTAGGTAGGGAGAGTGTTTTTTTTCTTTCACTCTGCAAGTCCTTGTTTCCAGGGACCTGTAAGGACAGTGAGTGAATTGTCCTTGTGCTATATTGTGATTAAAAAAAACATTTTTTCTAGGGACAGAAAACTGTAGGTAGGGAGAGTGTTTTTTTTCTTTCACTCTGCAAGTCCTTGTTTCCAGGGACCTGGAAGGACAGTGAGTGAATTGTCCTTGTGCTATATTGTGCTTAAAAAAACATTTTTTCTAGGGACAGAAAACTGTAGGTAGGGAGAGTGTTTTTTTTCTTTCACTCTGCAAGTCCTTGTTTCCAGGGACCTGGAAGGACAGTGAGTGAATTGTCCTTGTGCTATATTGTGATTAAAAAAAACATTTTTTCTAGGGACAGAAAACTGTAGGTAGGGAGAGTGTTTTTTTTCTTTCACTCTGCAAGTCCTTGTTTCCAGGGACCTGTAAGGACAGTGAGTGAATTGTCCTTGTGCTATATTGTGCTTAAAAAAAATATTTTTTCTAGGGACAGAAAACTGTAGGTAGGGAGAGTGTCAGTTTCTTTCACTGTGAAAGTCCTTGTTTCAAGGGACAGAGAAGGACACCTGAAGGTAGCCCTTATTGCTTTTTTCCCATCTCCCTGCAGGCCATCTATTAGAATGTCTGGAAGGCAAACAAGGAGAGGCAGACAGTCAGGAGGCAATAAAAGAGGGCAAGCAGGCTCTGTGTCTGGGGGCAACAGTGCTGGTCGTGGACGCGGTGCATTGTCATCAGCACATGGCCATGGGACACGCTTGTCCTTCTTTTCGGCAGCTGGACATGTTGAGCCACATCATGCCGAAGACTTGGTAGAGTGGATGACCAAGCCCTCCTCCTCCTCCTCATCCTCTCTCACCCAGGCTCAGGGTACTGGAAAAGCAGCTGCCAAAGCGTCGTCTTCCCTGGTATCAATGTCAGACAAATCATCAGTCACTCCTTCCCTAGACCCACCATGTCCTCCTCCTGAGGAGTCCCCCGAACTGTTTCAGCACAGTGTTGGGTACATGCTCCAGGAGGATGCCCAGCGTTTCGAAGGGTCTGATGATGAAACCCAGCTAGAGGAAGGCAGTAGCGTGAGAGCAGACAGAGGGGATGCTCAAGAAGGACACCAATCTGGCAGTCATGTTCCAGCAGCTGCAGCATACTGCCAGATTGGCTCCAGTGATGAGGAGGGAGGGGATGATGAGGTCACTGACTCCACGTGGGTGCCTAATAGGAGAGAGGAGGAGGAGGAGGATGAGGAGGAGTCACATCTCCAACGAGGCAGGATGCCCTTTGGTGGCCAGCGTAAGGGCAGTACACCGACGGAATCACACCGCAGAGCTCCGCCTGTGCAGGGCGCTGCCTCTGCCCGTCATTCAAAAAGTTCTTTGGTGTGGGCCTTTTTTGAGGCTAGTGCATCAGATCGCACAGCTGCTGTTTGCAACATATGTCTCAAGCGTATATCGCGTGGCCAAAACATCAGCCGCTTGGGTACCACATGCCTGACCAGACATATGTTGACCTGCCATGCAGCTCGTTGGCAAGCCTACCTCAAAGACCCACACCAAAGAACAAAGCGGACCTCTCCTTGCACCGCATCAGCTGGGATCTCCAACCCCACTATAACTTCAGTCCTCTCTGAAACATGCACTGAGAGGAATGAAGGTGTAGAATTAGGTGTGTCACAGCCAAGTACTTGCGCCCACTCTGCTAGCAGTACACCGACGTCCGATTCTAGCAGGCAAATTTCCCTGCCCCAGCTGCTGGACCGTCGAAAGAAGTTCACTCCCAGCCATCCACATGCCCAGCGGTTGAATGCTAGCTTGGCTAAATTGCTAGCGCTTCAACTGCTGCCTTTTCAGTTGGTAGACTCGGCCCCCTTCCGTGAGTTTGTGCAATGTGCGGTTCCTCAGTGGCAGGTTCCCAAACGCCACTTTTTCTCACGGAAGGCTATTCCGGCTCTCTACCGGCATGTGGAAGGCAATGTCTTGGCCTCGCTGGACAGGGCGGTCAGCGGTAAGGTGCATATTACCGCTGACTCATGGTCCAGCAGGCATGGACAGGGACGTTACCTTTCTTTCACGGCCCATTGGGTCACTCTTTTGGCAGCTGGGAAGGATTCAGGACAAGGTGCAGTAGTGTTGGAGGTTGTCCCACCGCCACGCCTCCAAAATGCTACTACTGGTTGTGACACACCTCTCTCCTCCACCCCCTCCTCTTCTTCTTCCTCCATGGCCTCTTCCTGTGGTTTGTCCTATGAACCAGCGGTGCTCCGTAGCCGTTCACGGGGCTACGCAAGTACGCAGGCAAAAAGATGCCATGCCGTGCTTGCGCTGGTGTGTTTGGGGGACAGAAGCCACACTGGGGCAGAGGTCCTGTCTGCTCTGCAGGGCCAGGCCGAGAGGTGGTTGACGCCACGCCAGCTTAAGCCAGGAATGGTGGTTTGCGACAATGGCACCAACCTCCTCTCCGCCCTCCGACAGGGACAACTGACCCATGTGCCCTGTGTGGCTCACGTCCTTAACCTGGTGGTGCAGCGCTTCTTGGGCAGGTACCCGGGCTTACAGGATGTCCTGAGGCAGGCCAGGAAAGTCTGTGTGCATTTCCGCAGATCTTATAATGCCAGTGCTCGCCTGGCTGAGCTGCAAAAGGAGTTGAACCTGCCCAAGAACCGCCTTATATGTGACATGCCCACCAGGTGGAACTCAACGTTGGCCATGCTGCAGCGGCTGCACACGCAGCAGAGGGCCATCAATGAGTACCTGTGCGACTACGGCACCAGGACAGGGTCAGGGGAGCTTGGTTTTTTTTCTCCACGCCAGTGGGGCATGATCAGGGATGCATGCACTGTCCTGGCACCATTTGAGGAGGCCACGAGGATGGTGAGCAGTGACAGTGCATGCATCAGTGACACTGTACCTCTTGTCCACCTGTTGGAGCACACGCTGCGTGGAATAATGGACAGGGCACTTGAGGCAGAACAGAGGCAAGAAGAGGAGGACTTCCTTGCCTCTCAAGGCCCCCTTTACCCAGACAGTGTTCCTTCTGTCCCACCCATCGCACAGGAAGAGGAGGAGGAGGAGGAGGAGGATTGTGTCAGCATGGAGGTGGAGGCTGGCACTCAGCATCATCAGCAGCAGTCTTTTAGGGATGATTTACAGTCCCAAGAAACCAGTGGACTTGTACGTGGCTGGGAGGAGGTGGCTGCGGATCATGTCGTCCTTAGTGACCCAGAGGACTCCGGAGCGAATGCCTCAGCAAACCTACGCTGCATGGCCTCCCTGATCCTGCAAAGTCTGCGGAAGGATCCTCGTATTCTTCGGATCAAGGAGAGGGACCATTACTGGCTGGCCACTCTCCTTGATCCACGGTACAAGGGTAAGGTTGCGGACCTTATGTTACCGTCGCAGAGGGAGCAGAGGATGAGACAACTCCGGGAGGCCTTGCAGAAAGGTTCCCAGAGACTGGGAGGTTGCAAACTCCTGGTCCTGGACAACGAGTTGCTGAGGCTTCGGCCAGTCAAAGAAGGAGCGGTGGGGAAGGTGGCCGTCTGACCGATGCGTTCAGACAATTCTTTAGTCCGCAGCCCCAAAGTATGATCGGTTCCAGCAACCATCGCCAGCGTCTGATAAACATGGTGCAGGAATATCTAGGGGCAAGGTCAGACTTGGACACCTTCCCCACCGAAAATCCTCTGGCTTACTGGGTCTTGAGGATGGATCACTGGCCAGAGCTTGCACAGTATGCAATTGAGCTACTGGCCTGTCCTGCATCCAGCGTTCTTTCGGAACGCACATTCAGTGCTGCTGGAGGATTTGTCACGGATCACAGGGTGCGCCTGTCCACCGACTCGGTTGATCGACTGACTTTCATCAAGATGAACCAGTCTTGGATCACCACCAGCTACCACACACCTGATGCTGATATAACAGACTAATTGATTTTAACATGTCACATCCCTTCAAGACTGATGCTGATGCTGAGTGCCTGTGCTGTTATGTTGACTGGCTATCCTCCTCCTCCGAGTCCTCAATGATACGATTGATGATGATAGCTTGTAAGATCATTTTTGTTTATGGGTGCCGCCACCAGTGCCTAACGCCCAATTTTTCAGCCCCTGTTTAACAGGGGCGTGTCATTACAATTTTTGAAGCAATACTTTGCAACAGGGCTCATTGCTGTGCTCCAAGTACAGTATCTGTGAGGAGTTGCAGTGTTGTGCCACCAGTGCCTAAGGCCCAATTTTTCAGCCCCTGTTTAACAGGGGCGTGTCATTACAATTTTTGAAGCAATACTTTGCAACAGGGCTCATTGCTGTGCTCCAAGTACAGTATCTGTGAGGGGTTGCAGTGTTGTGCCACCAGTGCCTAAGGCCCAATTTTTCAGCCCCTGTTCAACAGGGGCATGTAATTACAATTCTTGATCTAATAATTCACAGCAGGGCCCATTGCTGCACCCACCAAGAGTAACTGTCAGGGCTTACAGTGTTGTGGCACCAGCACCACCATCAAAGGCCCAATTTTTACTACCACTGTTCAACAATTATATGTAATTAAAATTCCTGATATAATAGTTGACAGCAGGGCGTTCCAGCACCAACCAAGAGTAACTGTGAGTGCTTACAGTGTTGTGCCAACACCAACAACTAAGGGGCCTATTTCTGCAGAGTATATACGGCAGGTCCCTACTTTCAAACATCCAACTTACAAACGACTCCTACTTGCAAACGCAAGAAGACAACAGGAAGTGAGAGGAAATCTACCACTAGGAAGGAAAATTCTCTCCTGTAAGAATAAATATGGGAGAAAGGTGTCTCCTCTGTACTGATGCTTTATCAGCAATCCTTGTTTCAAGAAAAAGACCACATTTCAAAAAGAGTTGTCATTGGGACGGAAAGTGAGGGGAAATGTTCTGAACAGGGGCACAGACAGCAAAACAAATGTTACAGGGGTGATAACCCTTACCTATGTTTTCCAAAAAGTTTAAAAATAGATTTTTGGTCTGGAGCTACACTTCAACAATGTACCTGTTCAAAATTACAAACAGACTCTACATAAGAACAAACCTACAGTCCCTGTCTTGTATGCACCGCCTGTATAGGGCTGTTCAGAGTATATAGGGCCTTTTTTATTTTATGTGCGGGGTTCCCCTTAATATCCATACAAGACCCAAAGGGGCTGGTAATGGGCTGGGGTAGGGGGGGGGGGTCATGGGGTAGCTATGCCATTTTTCTTAAAGAATTTCATCCATATTACCGGGACCAGACATTACATTAAAGCCGCAAGCAGTTTTAAATGGCTTTTTTTTCCTTTAGAAGTGTCATTTTGTGCAGGGACAGTTCTAAACACGGGAAACACGTGGCACTTCACAGGCATACTTTAGACACCCCCCAGGTACGATATTTAAAGGAATATTTGACTTTTTTTTTTTCACTTTATGCATCATTAAAATGACTGCTCCCGAAAAACGACCGTTTTTAAAACTTCTTTTTGCATTGATACATGTCCCCTGGTGCAGAACCCGGGTTCCCAAACCCTTTTTAGGACAATAACATGCATAATAGTTGTTATAATTAGCACTTTAGAATTCGAACGTTCGCATCCATTGTATTTAATAGGGTTCTAATGTTCGTTCGAACTTTCGGTCCGTTCGCGGGTTCTGGTGCGAACCGAACCCGGGGGTGTTCGGCTCATCACTACTGACCACAGATACCATACGTACCATAAACCTTCTCCTCCCTATGGTAGAAAGAAGCTGCAAGGCATTCCATGTGCTAAATAGTGTTAATTTTAGACAGCCATAGAGAAATGGGAGGAGTGAGAGATTTTTTCCATGAAGCAGGAATGCAACCCCTGGCTACATTCAGTAAATGTACCATAATCAAAGATTTGTATCACAAATGCGGTGCACTATTGAGGTAAAGTAAGCAACACATGGGGTGATTCCCCATATCCATTGACGTGAGTTTAGGTATCAACTGACATTGGAACCACAGAAAATTCCTGTTCAATCATGACCCACATTTTTAAGGCTTGCCTGAGTGCACCAACTTATCACATGTGATAGGTGGAGGGCTCTAAAATATAAGACATCCAGCAAACACACTCTACCTATCACCTTAGGAAGGGTAAGATGCAAGATGCAGACCCAAGGAAGTTTGTCCTCCCAAAAAAATTTGAGTAGTAGCAATTTCAGCTGGGCAAAAAAGGCACATACCATTTTTTTAACAAGTACATAACTGCAACCATTAGTGTCATTATACCTGAGAATCAGAGAAAAGTCAATTGCGGCCTACGCATAGCTTGTTTTAACCACTATGATTTTACTGCCCAGTAATCAGTGACAGTTTAAACAAAATTACTACTTCATAGGACTTAAGAAATTGAAACCCCTTGTAACAAATGTGCTGATTTGCTTGATATATACTGGAAAGCTACCTTTCTAACTTTCTATTTGCATTCTAGCTCTGAGGGTGACCTACAAAAAAATGTGTGACCTCCAAAAATTTGTGAAGAATTTTGGAGAAAGAAAATATATTGCATGGTAGGTGGTTTTGATTATTGATAAAGTTGGAAACTCCCAGTTCTGGAGTTAGGAAAACTAAACACTTGAACTAAGTGTCATATCTAGAGAAGAAATAAGTAGGGTTGAGCGAACCCGAACTGTAAAGTTCGGGTTCGTACCGGACTTTTGGGTTTTTGGTACCCAGACCTGAACCTGAACAATTTACTGTATGTTCGGGTTCGGTAATGTAATGGCGCATTTTAAAAATCTGCAGGGCAGGGGGCGTGTCCAGCCGCGAGCAGAGATAGACGTGCCTTGGGGGAGCTCCGCCGGGCCTGACAGTATCCACAGCCATCCTGGGTCAGCACCCTAAATCCGGCTCATTAAGTCCTCCATCCTGACTCCTGGGCCTCCCCCGAGCAGGTTCTTACCTGAATTGAGCCTCAAAGACGACCGGCCACTCTGTAATCCAGGACGTGGCCGGCGCCATTCCCTGATGATCCGCCGCCATCTTGAGGCCTTGTGAGACCTCTGAATCCTCCGCGCTCGAGTGACGCGGCCGCGGGACCTACGGCAACCTTCCCCGAATCCACCTGAGGCAGCTTCCCAGTCCGGGAGAGGAGCTGGGGAGACACGAAAGCCTGCGGAAGCACCCTGCAGAGGACGGCGCTCTGTGAATGGAGGTGAGCGGCGGCCATCTTGATACACCCACAGCCCCTCAGTAGCCTCCCCGTCCCTCCAGGGCAAATAATTAACCACCACGTCCTCCATCCCGATTACCGGGTTTCCCCTGAGCAGATCCCTACCTGAACTGGGACTCTAGATTGGCACTCTGTATGGCCAGGCTGCAACTCGGCCTACTGTACGGCGGCCATCTTGCTCCACCCTACTAATAAGACATTGCTGCCTGTTTCAGCTTCTCAGGACTCGCCACGCACCTAACTCTCTCAAGACACGGCCACTGGTGCACACTCATATGCCACCCACTATCCACAATACTTAATGGCACCCCCTGTCTGCGGCCTGCAGGTTGTGGATCGGATACAACACTGTGCTAGACGGCCATCTTGCTGCACCATAGTGCCCATTATTCAGACTTTTCTCATTTAACAAGTTGCCCCTGGAAGCCTAGGTGCTTTGGCCGGCCAGGCTATGGCCCCTAAACCAGATAGCTATATATACTAACTTTTGCTATGTACTGAACCTACAGCCCTGGGGGGCAACTACACAGAGTCGGGGAGGATGACAGCTTGATCTCCCTGCTCTGCGCCGTCGGACCGCTCAGTCTCGGCGAATAAGGCACATCCTGAACCCCTGACACCACCGCGCATGCTCCCTGAGTGACGGACATCGCCTAACATTACCTATGCACAATACTTCCCGAAACCGACAGCGCTACCGCTCCCAGCAGAAGGCCTCTCCCACCGTGGGGAAGGGGAAGGGGAGGAGCAAAATGGCGCCCGAGCCTCCGGAACCAGATGACACCACTCAGCATTCTGAGGACAGCTTGCTTCAGTTCCCCTCCAACCTGGCAAGCCCCACTGATGCTGGCTCTGATGCCATGCTCCAGAAGTTCCGCAGTGTAGTGCGGGATGAAATAAACGTTGCCTCCCGTAAGCTCTCAGCAGAACTGGTGAAGGGTCTCAAGGAGATAGGCCACCGCACCAACCAACTGGAACAGCGGATGGATTTAACAACAACAGTCCTAGAGGGTCATGAGGACGAAGTTGAAAGGCTGAATGCTGAACTGTTGAGCCTACAGGATAAATTAGAGGACTCTGAGAATAGGGCTCGCAGGGATAACCTCCGCATCCGTGGGCTCCCAGAGGCCATAACCGACCTGCAGGGGACGGCCACGGCTTTCTTTCAGGAGCTGTCGCCTGACGTCCCTTTGGAGCGCTTGGAATTTGATCGCATACACAGGTCCCTAGCTCTCAGGCCCACCGAGGGTCCCCCCAGAGACGTTATAATTAAATTTCACTTTTACAAGACCAAAGAGCGGCTCCTGCAGGCTGCACGGGATCTCCCGGACCTCTCTTACCAGGGTAATCCCCTCCAACTATTTGCAGACCTCTCTCCGGTCACCATAGCCAAAAGGCGGAGTCTGAAGCCTTATTTGCAGATTCTACAAGCTCGGGGCATTCGTTATAGATGGGGGTTCCCCTTCAAGCTCTCCTTCTATCACCTTGGCCGCCAGTTTCATGCCTCCTCCCTGCCTGACTTACGGCGACATTTTCAGGATCTGCAGTTTGATCTCCCTCCCTCCCAACCGGAGCCTTCTTCGGCCCAGCCACGATCATCCAGGCCACCCCACGGTTCCTCACAAATGTCTCAGCAGGGGTCCCAGGCGCTTCAATCACTGCAAGCACAGCGATTCCAGGATCAGTGGCGTCACTAGGGTTGGTGTCACCCGGTGCGAAAAAAATGGTGTCACCCCCCAACAACTATAGTCCCCCCTCAGTACAGACCCCCCTCCACTAACTACAGACCCCACTCCCACAGTATAGATCCCTTCCCTCAGTACAAACCCGCTCCACTAAGTACAGACTCTCCGCCATCAATATAGACCCGCCTCCCTCAGTATGAACCCCCACCTCAGTGCAGACCGCTCCATCAGTACAGACACCCCCACCTCAGTGCAGACCCCCTCAGTTACAGACACCCCCCCTCAGTTACAGACACCCCTCGTACAGACACCCCCCTCAGTACAGACACCCCCCTCAGTAACAGACACCCCCTCGTACAGACTCCCCCTCGTACAGACCACCCCTCAGTTACAGACACCCCCTCAGTTACAGACACCCCCTCAGTTACAGACACCCCTCGTACAGACACCCCCCTCAGTACAGACACCCCCCTCAGTACAGACTACCCCTCGTACAGACCACCCCTCCGTTACAGACACCCCCTCAGTTACAGACACCCCTCGTACAGACACCCCCCTCAGTACAGACACCCCCCTCAGTACAGACACCCCCTCGTACAGACTCCCCCTCGTACAGACCACCCCTCAGTTACAGACACCCCCTCAGTTACAGACACACCCTCAGTTAAAGACCCCCCCTCAGTTACAGACACCCCCCTCAGTTACAGACACCCCCCTCAGTACAGACACCCCCACCTCAGTGCAGACCGCTCCATCAGTACAGACACCCCCACCTCAGTGCAGACCTCCTCAGTTACAGACACCCCACTCAGTTACAGACACCCCCCACAGTACCAGACACCCCTCGTACAGACACCCCCTCAGTTACAGACACCCCCCTTGGTACCAGACCCCCCTCAGTACAGACACCCCCTCAGTTACAGCCCCCCTGGTGCAAACTCCCCCAGTACAGACACCCCCTCCCCCATCAGTAAAGATGCCCCCCTTACCTTACAGACCTCAGAACAGAGCGGCAGATACACACAGCGGTGTGTCTCTCGAGCGCGGGCTCCTACTCCTTCTCTGTGGATGTAAACAGAGAGGAGGCAGAGGGGGCGGCGGCTTCCTTCCGCTCCGCTGAGGGACACAGCCGCAGCGTGAGCCTAAGGCACAGGGCAGCGGGCAATGTCAGTGTGGTGCCGCTGCGCTACCCACGGGTGTCACCCCTCTGGTGGGTGTCACCCGGGTGCGGCCCGCCCCCCCCGCACCTGGCTAGCAACGCTAGTGCCCAGGATGTCCCTAAAGGATGACAGCACCGATTCTCATTTGTCACTCTGAGGAGCTAACCTGCCAGCACCCTGTTATTCTGAACTGTCAGCAGTATCTCACCTTGAACTATAAGTTTAAATCTAAATTTCATCTTTAGACTTCCCATTCTGTGGGCCCAATTGCAGTACATGAACATTTCTGCCTTTCAACCAAAATGATATCTGCACTGTTTTTTTTTTTTCCTGGGCCCGGTGGCCCCATTGTGTTCCCTCCTCCCCTGCACCTGGAGGCCTTGTCATGTGGCTGACCCCTTGTCCGATGTTGCCCCAATTGAGTGATGGCGACATTGGGCCTCTGTGCTGTGGTTACGTTCGCATGGTCATTTGGCCCACCTGGATTCTTGTCCCCTGTCCCCCCCCCTTTTTTTTTTCTTTTCTCAGGCGAAGGCTTTTGATCTGTCGCTCGAGAGGACTATCCTTGTACTGTGCTGCACACCCCCATTAAACTTGTGGGTGTGCCCTGCCCATCACGGTCCACGGTTTGTGGCCTTCGCAGTTTTGGCCGTAGTATGTGTATGTTATTGTCCTTGTGTTTGCGGTGGGTCGGCTTCGTGTCCTGGACTCCCCGCACTTTGGTTGGGGGCTCCGGGACGCGAGGATGACCACGGCCCACAATAATTCGTTCACAGTTTAAAGTTGGTATGTTACATAATTTTGATTGAGACTGCTTTAATCCTTATTTAGGTGGTGTCTATTGAACATGTTTTTTCTGCTTACCTTATGCTGATGTCGATTTGATCTCATTGTTCAGACTACTTTAAAAATATGCCGAGCGGTGTCCGACGGACCACTGCTCCCCCTTGGCTTGGAACTTGGCCCGAACAAAAGTTTTGGCCAACTTCCGACCTTTTAGTGGGATTCCAGCCCCACTACCAATTGCAACCTAGATGACTGGACTGTTTTTACTCCGAGTTTTACTCGGTCTGTTTGTTTTCCTTTATCTGATTCCTTTCACTGTCTCCCTACTTGACTCTCTGGTCTTTCACCTTTTTTTTTCCCCTCTACAAGGTCCGCGGGGTGTGTGCTTAGGGAAATGATCTTCTGCCGATTGCTAGTCCTACTATGACGCTTAATTGGCTGTCCCTGAATGTTCAGGGTATGAATTCTCCTCAGAAAAGGGTGAAGATTTTTAAGTATCTTAGGAAGCAGCGGATTGACATCGCCTGCTTACAGGAAACCCATTTTTCGGCGTCTTCCTGCCCTAAATACTTTGATGCTCAGTTTCCCCAGGTGTTTTTGGCCACGGCTCCAACCAAGCAAAAGGGGGTGCTCATAGCTTTCCGCAAGTCGGTTTCATTTAGTTGCACTAGACAGATCGCAGACCCTGATGGCAGATATCTATTGCTACAAGGCACTATCCAAGGAAAGGAGGTTACCATCATGACTTATTATGCGCCAAACTCCAACCCAGGACCCTTCTTGACTCACGTCTGCGCCCTGCTAGCATCCCATCACAAGGGTACTCTCTTTCTTTCGGGTGATTCAAATTTAGTTTTGAATCCCTCACTGGATAAATACCCCTCGGAGCGTATCGCTCCCTCGCCTGCCGCTAAAAAATTTGCTCGCTCTTTACAATTACATGATCTGGTCGATCTTTGGAGGGAATGCCATCCTCAGGGTAAGGACTTTACACATTATTCCCACCCTCATCACTCTCACTCCAGAATTGACCATATGTTCATGCTACGACGCCACCTTCCTATGGTGGTCAGGGCCTCTATCCTGGCTGTTCCATGGTCTGATCATGACCCTGTTTTGGTGGTCTGCCACTCCGTTTTGGACAGACCCCAATTCTCACCCTGGGCGATGAATGATTCGCTCTTATCGCTTAAAGAGGTCCGGGAAGGTATTTTTAAGGCCTCAGAGGACTACTTCCGTGAAAATCAGGGGTCGGTTACATCGCCGGTAACGCTTTGGGAGGCTTATAAGGCGGTACTCCGTGGCCACATTATTCGGGTAGCGTCGGCCCGTAAGCGGGAAAGGGGTTTGAAACAAAAGGCCCTGGAGACCCGTCTGGAGGCATTATCTGCGGTTTTTAAACAATCCCCCACCTCTGGCAACCGTAAACTCTTGGAACAGGTCCGTTCGGAGTTGGATCTTTGTCTCACCGAGGGGGCTGAACGCGTCTTACGTTGGTCTCGCCAGAGGTGGTATACCAGGGCGAATAAACCTAATCGAATGTTAGCCAACAGACTCCGGACTTTCGCTCCTAAATTCACCCCCATCACTTTGCGCAACCGACACAATGTACTTACGGGTAATCCGTTGCGTATATTGGAGGAGTTTCGATTCCGCCTTACTAAATTGTACTCAGACCCAGAGCAGTTTAACGCCCAGGACACTGCTGATTTCAAATTTCAGAGGTCCTCCAAGGTATAAAAGATCTTAAGGTGGGAAAGCGACCGGGGCCGGATGGCTTTACGGCGCTTTACTACAGGAAACTGGCAGTTATGGTAGCTCCGCATCTAACGGCAATGTATAACTCTGTTAAAAATGGATGCTCCTTTACCCCGGACCTCTTAACGGCAAACATAGTGATGATCCCTAAACCGGGTCGCGATCATTCCTCCTGGGCTAATTTTAGGCCTATCTCCCTAATTAACGTTGACATGAAAATTTTGACCAAAATTCTGGCTAATCGCCTAAACTCTTTTCTTCCTCGATTAATCGGGAAGGACCAGGTCGGCTTTATACCTCAGAGACAGGCCGGTGACGCTATTCGGCGTATATTGCAACTCCAACACATAGCTCATACTCGCTCGCTAGAATCCATGCTCTTGTCTCTGGACGTAAACAAGGCCTTTGACACTTTGTCATGGCCTTACCTCATGTCTGTTCTTCGACATTATGGCTTCGGGTCTTCATTTATGCACTGGATATCTGTCTTATATGATTCCCCCCGGGCAAAAATTAAGTATTATGGATTCGAATCTCCTCTCTTTAATATCAAGAGGGGCACCCGTCAGGGTTGCCCCCTATCACCTCTTCTTTTTGTATTGGCTCTGGAACCCCTGGCAGAGGCGATTCGCTCGCATCCGGATATACGAGGCATCGAATTAGCGGGTTGTCCCCATAAAATTTCCCTATTTGCCGATGATGTCCTTCTCACTTTGACCTCCCCCAGAATTTCTTTACCAAACTTGCAAACCCTTTGCTTCCCTTTCGGGGCTCCGGGTTAATCCCTCAAAATCGAAAGTGTTGTCGGTTAACCTCTCTCCTGGTCTGATGAGGGATTTACAGTCGGCATTCTCCTTTCAGTGGGTCTCCTCGCTGCCCTATCTGGGAATCCACCTTACCCCCACGTACTCCGGATTGTGCCAGGCCAACTTTCCACCATTGTTCAAGAGACTAACGGATATGCTGTTGTCTTGGTCTCATTTGCCTTTGTCTTGGTTCGGCAGAATAACGGCTGTTCGTATGTCCTATCTCCCGAAACTATTATATTTTTTCCGTGTCTTGCCTGTTCAGGTTTCTTCACATATCCTCCGCATACATCAGCGAAGAATTATGCAATTTATATGGGGTTCGACCCGCCCTCGAATCGCCAAACAGGTCTTGTTTGCTAAGCGAGTCAATGGTGGTCTTTCGGTTCCTAATTTACGGGCCTATTACATAGCTGCTAACATAGCCCCACTTTCGTGCCTTCATGAAACCTATCAGCTCCCGCTCTGGGCTATGCTTGACATCGACCCTATTCCTATCTCCTCATTACCCTGGCTCCCACCTGTGCATCGTCCAGCGGTCATGGGGCCCTGCTTGGCCCACTCCTTGCGACTATGGGACTCGGTAAAGTACTCTGCAGGGCTGATCTCCCCTCATCTCCCACTCTTACGACTCTTACACTGCCCGCTGTTCCCTCCAGGTTGTGATAATCCCTCCCAATTTCTATGGTGGCCCATGAACGGGTTCACAGATGTTCACTCACTGCTACGGCCTACCAGGATTTTGGCATTTGACGCTTTACGCTCTTCTCACGGTATTCCCTTGCGTGAGCACTATCGCTATTTACAAATTCGCCACTTTCTTCAGAGCCTTATTAGGTTTCAATCTACCCCTTATACCTTGACCCCCTTTGAGAGCCTTTGTAGAGCCAGGCCCCATTCTCCGGGTCTAATATCACTGATATACTCGGCGGTGATATCAATAAAGAGACCCCCATTGAGACCTTACCACCTTCAATGAGAGAAAGAGTTGGGGAGGCAGTTGGACCCTGAGGACTGGCAGACGATGACACTAACTCTGTCCAAATGCTCACGTAATGTGTCAATTTTGGAAAATGCCTATAAAGTATTGTATAGGTGGTACTACACACCGGCAAGATTGGCTCGCTTTATCCCAAATTATTCCCCACTTTGTTATAGGGGGTGTTCCCAGGAAGGCACCATGGCACATATTTGGTGGTCATGCCCGCGGGCGTGCAGACTGTGGATTAGGGTATATACTCTCCTCCGCAACCTTTTTCAGATTAATATCAAAAGAGACCCTTATGTAGCTCTCCTTGGTAAGCCCATCGTGGAACTACTGCGTCCAGAACGGCAACTAGCCCAACATCTTTTTACTGCAACTAGATTGACAATTTCGAGAGCATGGAAAACCCCTACACTAAGCTTTGAGGCAGTCAAGAACCGCCTGAACGATATCATGGTCAACGAGAAACTAACAGCTATTCTTTCTGATACGCATGACAAGTTTCTCAGAGTCTGGCAACCTTGGATCACATATTACCACCCTTCTAGATTCGACGCTGCATTGCAGTCACTATAGGACCCCTCTTGCGCGCACCCCGTGGACCTCCTACTTCCCTCTTCTCTTTTTCCCTCTTCTCCTTCTCCTCTTCTTCTTGTCCTGCCTCCTTTTTTTCTTTTTTCTCTTTTCTCTTTCCCCCTCTTTCTCTCTCTTTCTCCAATTTTTTTATTTTTTTATTCTTAGGCTCTTACTTGAGGTTTAACCGTTCTATCTTTTCTAGAGGATACCAACTTTCAGGTTTTATTGTTGTGTATTATACACCCATTCTACAGGTTTACACCCATCCGGGCATGGCCCAGGTTCTGGACCATCGGGTCCTGAGGACTTTTTCATTTATTTTTTATTTTTATCTTGAATATAACATAAGATCACGGCTCGTGCTTCCTTCCTGTTGGTGAGGGCTTTCGAGTCCAGATCTACTTTGTATACTGAATGCTATAACACTCTATTGCAAACCTGTACTGTTGATTTAAATGACAATAAACTTTTTTTTTTTTTTAAAAGCTGCAGGGCAGTCAATCAACATTCGTTTAACTCGTGTGCCCTCAGAAGCCATCACAGCCATGCCTACTAATGGCATGGCTGTGATTGGCCAGTGCAGCATGTGACCCAGCCTCTATATAAGCTAGAGGCACATAGCACAGCATATCACTCTGCTTTAGATAGTGTAGGGAAAGGTTGCTGCTGCTGCTGCTTTGAGGGAGAGAATTAGATAGGTGTCCTGATTCAGAAACCAAATTACTCAGCGATCTACCTTGCTTTTGTTGTGTGGGTGCAGTGCACAATCTTTTTATCCAGCCCTGAGCCCTGTGCCAGAGAAAAGATAACTTTTATCCGTCTGTTAGTTAGGTTGGCATCGGCGGGCATTTTATGCAAGCTCAGTGCACCAGCACTGCATATGTTACTGTGAGATACACACTTTAGATACTGTTCTCCTATTCTGCTATTCAAAACAATAATAATTTAGGGCAAAAAAAACATTTTTTGCTGCATTTTCTGCATATCTGTAAGTGTGAGATACACACTTTAGATACTGTTCTCCTATTCTGCTATTAAAAAAATAAAATTTAGGGCAACATTTTTTATTTTGGTGCATTTTCTGCATATCTGTACGTGTGAGATACACACTTTAGATACTGTTCTCCTATTCAAAAAAACAATAATTTAGGGCAAAAAATAAATTTTGGTGCATTTTCTGCATATCTGTACGTCTGAGATACACACTTTAGATACTGTTCTCCTATTCTGCTATTCAAAATAATAATAATTTAGGGCAAAAAAAAATTTTTTGCTGCGTTTTCTGCCCCAAAATTTTTTTGGGGTGCATTTTCTGCATATCTGTACTTGTGAGATACACACTTTAGATACGGTTCTCCTATTCTGCTATTCAAAAAAAGAATAATTTAGGGCAAAAAAAAATTTTGGGGTGGGTTTTCTGCCCAAAAAAATTTTTTTGGTGCATTTTCGGCATATCTGTACGTGTGAGATACACACTTTAGATACTGTTCTCTTATTCTGCTATTCAAAAAAATTATAATTTAAGGCAAAAAAAAAATTTTTGGTGCGTTTTCTGCATATCTGTACGTGTGAGATACACCCTTTAGATACTGTTGCTCTATTCTGCTATTCAAAAAACACCCATTTAGGGCAAAATCCTAAATTTCTGAAATATGAGTACGTCAAATAAGAGACGTGGCCCCGGGCGTGGTGCTGCTGGTGGAGCTCCTGTTGCAGGGAGAGGACGTGGTCGATCTGTGCCAGCTACACGCACAAGTGAAACACCTTCCTTAGGTGCGAGTAGGCGACAGAGCCTGCAGCGGTATTTGGTCGGGCCTAATGCGGCTCTACGAATGTTGATGCCAGGACAAGTACAGGCGATAGTAGATTGGGTGGGAGACAATGTGAAGCAACTGGAGACACTGTCAGCAACCCAGTCTACTGCTGAAAGATCAGAGTTGGCACCTACAGCCGATGTCCATCAGTCTTTCACCTCACCCCCTTGCAAATCAGCCAAGCAGTCTGAGCCCCAAGTCATGCAGCAGTCTCTTCTGCTTTTTGATGACTCTGTTAGCAGGGTTTCCCAGGGCCATCCACCTAGCCCTGCCCCAGAAGTGGAAGAGATTGAGTGCACCGATGCCCAACCACTTATGTTTCAAGATGAGTACATGGGAGGACCATCGCAGCACGTCTCGGATGATGAAGAAACACAGGTGCCAACTGCTGCTGCTTTCGCAATTGTGCAGACCGACAAGGAGGGCAGGGGTGAAGACTGGGTGGAAGATGATGTGGAGGACGATGAGGTCCTCGACCCCACACGGAATCAACGTGATGCAGGTGACCTGTGTAGTTCGGAGGAAGAGGCGGTGGTCGCACAGAGCCACCAGCACAGCAGAAGAGGAAGCAGGGTGCAAAAGCAGAGCGTCCGTCCCCTAGACAGTACGCCTGCTACTGCCCAACGCAGCAAGGGACCGAGCACACCAAAGCCAGGTCCAAGGAATTCCCTAGCGTGGCAGTTCTTCAGACAATGTGCTGATGACAAGACACGAGTGGTTTGCACGCTGTGCAATTAGAGCCTGAAGCGAGGCATAAACATTCTCAACCTGAGCACAACCTGCATGACCAGGCATCTAAGTGCAAAGCACGAGCTGCAGTGGAGTAGACACCTCAAAAACCAAGAAAGGTCTCTGGCTCCTCTTGCTTCCTCTTCTGCTGCAGTCTCAGCCTCTTCATCCACCTCTGTAGTGACAGTGGCATCTGCCACCCCGCAAACAGAGGACCTGCCAGCAACACTACCACCTGGGTCACCAACCATCTCCACAATGTCCCATGGAAGCGTTCAGCTCTCTATCTCCCAAACACTGGAGCAGAAGAGGAAGTACCCCCCTACCCACCCACGATTACTGGCCCTGAATTCCAGCATTTCAAAATTCCTGGCCTTTGAAATGCTGTCATTCCGTCTGGTGGAGACGCAGAGTTTTAAAAGCCTGATGGCATTGGCTGTCCCACAGTACGTCGTGCCCAGTCGCCACTACTTTTCCAGGCGAGCCATCCCTTCCCTGCGCAACCAAGTGGGGGACAAAATCAGGTGTGCACTGCGCAACGCCATCTGTGGCAAGGTCCACCTAACTAAGGATACGTGGACCAGTAAGCACGGTCAGGGACGTTATATCTCCCTAACAGTACACTGGGTAAATGCAGTGGCGGCTGGGCCTGAGGCAGATAGCAGTTTGGCGCATGTCCTTCCACCACCGAGGATTGCAGGGCGCTTCAGTTTGCCTCCTGTTGCCAACTCCTCCTACTCCACTTCCTCATCCTCTACCGCCTCCTCATCCGGTCAGCGTAACACCTTCACCACCAACTTCAGCACAGCCAGGGGTAAACGACAGCAGGCAGTTTTAAAACTTTCCTGTTTGGGGGAAAAACCCCACACCGCGCAGGAGTTGTGGAGGGACATGGAACAAAAGACCGATGAGTGGTTGGTGGCAGTGAGCCTCAAGCCCGGCCTGGTGGTGTGCGATAATGAGCGAAATCTTGCAGAGGTTAGTTTTGCGAGACAACACTCGCAAACAGAGTCAGGATTAAAAAAAAAATTGCTTGTATTGTGAAATGCTCATTAACCGCTTTACTCGCAATCCGAGGTATTACTGTACTTTAGTTGTAAAGGCATTCAAAAAGCATGTTTTCAACTGTACTAAGATGCCTCCAGGACTCGAGGGGGTAGCCACTCAACATGTTTTTTGATGGATCTGGCAACAACTTTATGTCTGTAAGAAGATCACATTATACTGCCATTTGGTTGCTGTTTGGGAACAGTCATTCTGACAGGTTATAAAATCATTTTCCAGTCGCTATTGTTCACCCTGGTATAATCAGCACTCATCCACTCACGGTTTCCTTTTTACTAGGTGAGCTCAACTGTCATGTTTGTGCAACCATAAACACAAAGCATGGATCTGCACACTCATACTGCCTGGATTAACAAAACAAATACATAATTTTTAATGTAAATGTTGGTACATTATCCATGCTCCAAATCAACAATGCCATTTTAGAGATCGATGTGTTTTTGTTACACTAGCTATGCCAAATTACTGATATACAACAGTTTCTATTAAGATCTGATATCATGTGCCAAAACAGTCAAGCAGTGGTGCCAATGGTATGGTAAAAATTGGTCAAAAATGTACACCATTACTGCAGTGCTGTAAATAACGCAGTGAGGCAGGACAGAAGGAGCAGCACTGCAGGAGGAAGAGAAGAGGTTGGCGAGTATGGATGGACAATACACTGCTATCATGCAACAAATCAACAAACTGTTGTGCAACACGTTTGGTGCATAAAAAATATTAATAATAATAATTTTCATACAAATTGGCACATTTTTCCATGTGTACCACTTTTTAATACTTGTCGCTGAGTTTAAATATAAGGTTTTATTCTAATAAGTCAGATTTTTTTTTTTTTCATAATAATTTTATTTTATTTTATTTAACACATAATTATTGACATACATAACATCATACATTAACATCACATTAATTCTGATCCAGTATCCCCCCATCCCAAAAACAAAACAAAAATTTTCCTCCAAAAAAAACAAAAACGAATAAAGCAGATTGATAG
Organism: Rana muscosa; assembly: GCA_029206835.1. Classification (NCBI taxonomy): domain Eukaryota; kingdom Metazoa; phylum Chordata; class Amphibia; order Anura; family Ranidae; genus Rana; species Rana muscosa. The sequence goes on from JARGYO010005626.1 coordinate 20,457,776, forward strand.
GTTCCGCATATGTAGCCCACCGCATTCGTGGTCAAAAGGGGATACTGTGGAACTGCGACTCCTGGGGGTATCCGGGGTCCCTGGAGACGGTACATTGCTTTTTTTTACAAACAGAACAGTTGAAAGGTAGAAAGAGCGAAGGAATCGCCTGTACCCTACAGGGGTTGCCAAGAATCCTGTCACCTTATTTAGGAATGTACATAATCCAGTGGCGGAATTTTCACGGTCTCGCAGTTGCAACTGGGCCCTGTAATTCCGCCAAGTCCGGGGGGGGCCCGCAACCTGTCCGTGTACTCCGCCGCCCGTGTGAATGGCCCACCCACCTGTCTGTCACTTACCGACTGTGTGCGGTGTGCACTGCGTGTTGTTCGTTCAGCTGCGGGGCGTGCTTCCGCCGCTGACTCACGACAGACAATGCAGAGAGCAGGGCAGCTGAGGCAGCACTCACTCTCACTGACTGAGATTGTGGACTGCCTCCCCCGCCTCCGCCTCCGTCTATCCAGAGACACAGAGGTGTAGGGAGGCGGGGCGGACTCTGAAAAATGAGAGAAGGGGGGGGAGAAGCTTTCCCCTCTATGGCAGCGTCACCATGGAGTACCTTCCAGGCATCTACCCAGGCAGCATGAGGCAAGGCAGAGTGGCAGAATTTTCATCCTGGCGGGAGAAGGCACACACAGTGACCCAAAGAACGGAATTCCCGGAGAATCGATTGATTGATGGTAAGTCAATCAAGTGACAGAGTTCAGCTCAGCAATCAATGCCAACCTCCACCACCTGTGCCTCGTCTTACTGATCCCATCCCCCACCACTGATCTCATCATCCCTATCCCCCCCATTACTTCTACAACAGAGGTGATGGGGGGATAGGGATGAGATCAGTGGTGGGGGGATGGGATCAGTAAGAGGCACAGGTGGTGATGGGAGAGGATGGCACCACCACTGCCACCCGCCTCCAAGTACCACCGCAGCCACCCCCTCAAGTACCACTGCAGCCAATCCCCTCAAGTACCACCGCAGCCACCCCCCCTCAAGTACCACCGCTGGTACTTGAGGGGGGTGGTAGCGGTGGCACTTGAGGGGGGGTGGCTGCGGTGGTACTTGGGGGTGGCTGCGGTGGTATTTGAGGGAGGTGGCAGTGGTAGTGCCATCCTCTCCCACCACCTGTGCCTCCTTACTGATCCCACCCCCCCACCACTGATCTCATCCCTATCCCCCCCATTACTTCTACAACAGAGGTGATGGGGGATAGGGATGGGATCAGTAAGAGGCACAGGTGGTGATGGGAGAGGATGGCACTGCCACCGCAGCTACCTCCCTTAAGTACAACCGCTGCCACCCTCCTGAACACCAGCACTTCACTGATCCCATCTAGGGTTGCCACCTGTCCAGGATTCACCCGGACAGTACGGGTTTTGAAACATGTGCCCGGGTCTCTGCCCGCCTGAGACCCGGGCACATTATTCAGACCCACCAGTGGCTCCCTGTGCCTGTGCCAAAGCTGTGCCGCCACCGCCATGTGCGTCTCAAGTTCATTCCGCGTTATTCTGCAACTGCTGCCTTCCTATCTACCCCCCCCCCCTCCGCTCTGTGTGCTGCAGATGGGACACAGAGGCAGAGACTGAGCCTCCATGTTGCCGGAGACTCTCCTCTGGTTGCAGAAGGGACAAGGAGGTGGGGTTGAAGGCGGAGCCTCCCCATTCCCTGCTGCTCTGTTGGAAAGTGTGCAGAGATCGCGCTGGGATTGGAGCTCAGCTTGTAAGGTAAGTTTTTGCCCCCCCCCCCCATACACTACCATATAGTTCTGCCACCCCCCTCCCATACACCATCCATCCATTCAGTTTTCCCTCTCCTCCTCATACACACATTTATCATCCCCTCCATACACCATCCATATATATAGTTCTCCCCCCCCCATACACCATCCATATATACAGTCCCCCCCATATATACAATTCTCCCCCCCATACACCATCCATAGATACAGTCCTCCCCATACACCATCCATATATACAATTCCCCCCCCCATACACCATCCATATATGTAGTCCCCCCCATACACCATCCATATATACAGTTCTCCCCCACCCATACACCATCCATATATACAGCCCCCCCATATATACAGTTCTCTCCCCCCCCATACACCATCCATAAATACAGTTCTCCACCCCCCCATATACCATCCATATATATCGTTCTCCACCCCCCCCATACACCATCCATATATACAGTTCTCACCGGGTGACACCGTCCACTGCCCTACTGACACCGTCCTCTGCCCTACTGACACCGTCCTCTGCCCTACTGACACCGTCCACTGCCCTACTGACACTGTCCACTGCCCTACTGACACCGTCCACTGCCCTACTGACACCGTCCACTGCCCTACTGACACCGTCCACTGCCCTACTGGCTGACAGTGTCCACTTTTAAGGTAGGCTAGTTTCATATTTTAACTGACATTTCTTTTATTAATTGAATCATATTTTATGGGTACACTAATGCTTTTTTATTTTATTTAACCATGCCCCTTTAAGTACCCCCCCCCCACTGTTAATGCAATTTGGCCACAGCCACTGTTCATTGTAGCACACCTCATTACTACTCTCTTTGGGTAACCCAAAAGGTGTCCCAGGTATTTTACAATCCTATAGCGCGTAGTACAAAAAAATTGCCGTGCACCGCAAAAGTGTTCGGGTTTGGCTTGAAGAAAAGGTGGCAACCCTAATCCCATCCCTCCTCCCCACCAGCACTGTTACTGATCCCATTCCCTAGGTCAGATTTAATTTATTCTATGATTGCTTCATAGGGTCAGCAACTGATGTATTGCTTCATTTATGTGAAATCCTTGGTGATATGGCCAGTCCCCCTTTGTTGTACAGTGTAAAAAAATTAAGTATCAAAATCAGGCTTTTCGGTGGGGGGGCTTCATGATTTCTTGCACCGGGGCCCTGAAGTCTCTAGTTACGCCACTGACATAATCCATACAGTCATGGCTGAGATTGACAGATGTGTGCAGATAGCTGTGGCCGCTAAACCCATACAATGCAATGACAGGCCACAGCAAAGATTTGTGGTCATCTGTGAATCATAGCCACAGATTGTTGCTGCACTTGTAAATGCCTATGCAAATGGAAGAAAAGACATGGTCAAGGACAAGTTTTATAGTGTCAAGCCTTGTACACACGGCCGAGAATCTCGTCGTTAAAAACATGTCGTTTTTTACGACGAGATCCTTGGACAAGAAACTTGTCCCGGCCGAGTGTACACACGCTCATTTCAAAGAACCCGCGGTTCTTTGAATGGAGCGTACGCGGTGACGTCATTGAATACGACGAGCATGCGCTCGTCACATTCGATGCCGTCGCCGCCATCTTGGTTCACCCTACCTATGCCTAGGAAGCTACCGCGCATGCGTCAAAGTCATTTCGAGCATGCGCGGGCTTCCCGGCGAACAGGTAGGTGTACACACACTCAATTTTCTCGTCGAGAAACAGGCTGACGAGAATCTCGATGAGAAAATAGAGAGCAGGTTCTCTATTTTCTCGTCGAGATTCTTGACGCTTTTCTTGACGAGAAACCATACACACGAACAAATTTCTCGGCAAGAAATCTCTGCCAGCAAGTTTCTTGCTGGTTCTTGCAGAGAAACTCGGTCGTGTGTACGAGGCTTTACAGTTTGCAGCAGCAGAGGAAGACAATTAGAAGTCAAGCTGGGAACCTACTGTAAATCTGTCTCATAATCTGACTTCTCTGATCCTGTTTAGTATTGGCTTGCTGTGAGACAGAATTGATCAATGTCCTGCTATGCATTTTATGCACACACGACAGATTCACGCATGACAAATTAGTGATTTAAAAATCAATTATATCTATCATAAGAAAACATTGAAATGTTTCAATATATTAAATATTAAACGGGTTGTAAAGGTATATATATATATATTTTTAAAATAACAAACATGTCATACTTACCTCCACTGTGCAGTTAGTTTTGCACAGTGTGGCCCCGATCCTGGTCTTCTGGGGTTCCTCGGCGGCTGCCTGGGCTCCTACCCGCAAGAGCTAACCCCCTTCTTGGGAAGCGCTCTCCCAAGGGGGGTTAGCTTGAGGGCACGCTCCCGTGATACAGCCGGCGGCTATAGCCGCACCGCGTCATTGATTTGATTGACAGCAGCGGGAGCCAATGGCTGCTATCAATCTCCAATAATGAGCCACCTCAAGCTGGGGGGAACAATCGCGGGAATGAGCCCACGGAGTTTCGTGGCCTAGGTAAGTAAAACGGGGGGCTGGGGGCCCCGAGATTGCAAGGTGTTTTTTCACCTTAATGCATAGGTTGCATTAAGGTGAAAAAAACACAAAGCTTTAAAACCCCTTTAAGTAATGTACTGTAGCTTTTTAAATTTCTGCTTGTGACCTTTATCCCTTATAAAATGTATTTGTGTTGTGTTTTGTTGGGATGACTTACAGATGAATTGTCTATTTTGTTTTTAAACTGCTTTAAAATTTTCTGCAGACGCAAAACAATATGAAATTCTATCCGGAAGCTCAATAGATACACACAGATGGAATGAAAACAAGTATCTTATTCTTTATGACTTATTTACTTGCTTTACTTTGAAAAATACCTAGAAGATATTAGCAATACTTCAATTTTCCTGCTCATCACTTGCATAAATGAAGAGTTTTAGGAATGTGTCAGGGTTTCTCTGGTATACAAGTATAAGGCTGGCTGCAGGCCAGCCTGTATTTGTGGGAGGAGGCTGAGAGGGCTACTTAAGCCTCCTCCCCTGTTGGGTCTGGGTTGCCGTCATTTCTGGGTGACGTGGTCGCGGTCGCCCCACATAATTTCCTGCATCCTACAGCACGGCGGTCGGCCGCTGCTTGGTATCGTTCTTCTCCCGGGCACCATCGGGGGACCGCCCGCCCGCTTTGTGGGGGCCGCCCGTCCGCTTCTCCCAGGTGCTGGGGGGGGGTCTTGTTTGTCCTTCCAGCGTCCACTTTCCCTTGCTGGCCATCCTCCCCCCACCCACACACTTCCCCAGGGCTCCGTCTGGCATCTGGGTGTCGCCGCCTGCTTCCCACGTTGCTCTCGTGGGGGGGTGTCGTCCGTTCACCTACCTTGCTGGGCTCTATCCCGCTGAGCATCCTCCTATCCATCTTCTTTCCTGGGCTCATGCCGGCTTCAGAGGGGGGGGTCACCCGCCCACTCATCCGTCCATCCACACGCGTTGGGACTCATGCAGGCCGCCTGCCCTCCACCCACTCCCTCCTCCGGGCGCACGCCGCCATCTTTTGCAGGGCCGCCCGCTCCTCTACCCTGTCTGTTTACCGGGCTCACGCTGAGCGGGGGGCATCCATCTGTCCACCCACTCCTCTGAGCACACGCCGGCATCTTGCAAGGCCGCCCACTCGGCTGTTCATCCTTTCCCAGGGCTCAGAGTATCAAGAGATGGGGGGGGCGTCGTCCATACGGGTGTCGCGTCCATGCTGGTATAGAGGGGGGCGTCCATGCTGGTATAGTGAGGGGGGGCCGTCCATGCTGGTATAGAGAGGGGGGGGCGTCCATGCTGGTATAGAGAGGGGGGGCGTCCATGCTGGTATAGAGAGGGGGGGCGTCCATGCTGGTATAGAGAGGGGGGCGTCCATGCTGGTATAGAGAGGGGGGCGTCCATGCTGGTATAGAGAGGGGGGCGTCCATGCTGGTATAGAGAGGGGGGGCGTCCATGCTGGTATAGAGAGGGGGGCGTCCATGCTGGTATAGAGAGGGGGGGCGTCCATGCTGGTATAGAGAGGGGGGGCGTCCATGCTGGTATAGAGAGGGGGGGCGTCCATGCTGGTATAGAGAGGGGGGGCGTCCATGCTGGTATAGAGAGGGGGGCGTCCATGCTGGTGTCAAGAGATGGGGGCTGTCCATGCTGGTGTCAAGAGATGGGGGCTGTCCATGCTGGTGTCAAGAGATGGGGGCTGTCCATGCTGGTGTCAAGAGATGAAGGCTGTCCACGCTGGTGTCAAGAGATGGGGGCTGTCCACGCTGGTGTCAAGAGATGGGGGCTGTTCACGCTGGTGTCAAGGGGGGGCCGTCTGTGTTGGTGTCCGGCATTTCTGTCATTGCGTTTCTGCCCCGGCATTTCTGTCATTGCGTTTCTGCCCCCGGCATTTCTGTCATTGCGTTTCTACCCCGGCATTTCTGTCATTGCGTTTCTGTCATTGCGTTTCTACCCCAGCGTTCCTGTCATTGCGTTTCTGCCCCAGCGTTCCTGTCATTGCGTTTCTGCCCCAGCGTTCCTGTCATAGCGTTTCTGCCCAAGTATTTCTGTCTGCGTTTTCTGCCTCAGCATTTCTGCCCCAGGATTTCTGTCTGCGTTTTCTGCCCCGGGATTTCTGTCTGCGTTTTCTGCCCCGGGATTTCTGTCTGCGTTTTCTGCCCCCGGATTTCTGTCTGCGTTTTCTGCCCCCGGATTTCTGTCTGCGTTTTCTGCCCCCGGATTTCTGTCTGCGTTTTCTGCCCCCGGATTTCTGTCTGCGTTTTCTGCCCCCGGATTTCTGTCTGCGTTTTCTGCCCCCGGATTTCTGTCTGCGTTTTCTGCCCCCGGATTTCTGTCTGCGTTTCCTGCCCCCGGATTTCTGTCTGCGTTTCCTGCCCCGGGATTTCTGTCTGCGTTTCCTGCCCCGGGATTTCTGTCTGCGTTTCCTGCCCCGGGATTTCTGTCTGCGTTTCCTGCCCCGGGATTTCTGTCTGCGTTTCCTGTCCCGGGATTTCTGTCTGCGTTTCCTGCCCCGGGATTTCTGTCTGCGTTTCCTGCCCCAGGATTTCTGTCTGCGTTTCCTGCCCCGGGATTTCTGTCTGCGTTTTTCAGCCCCGGGATTTCTGTCTGCGTTTTTCTGCCCCAGGATTTCTGTCTGCGTTTCCTGCCCCAGGATTTCTGTCTGCGTTTCCTGCCCCAGGATTTCTGTCTGCGTTTCCTGCCCCAGGATTTCTGTCTGCGTTTCCTGCCCCAGGATTTCTGTCTGCGTTTCCTGCCCCAGGATTTCTGTCTGCGTTTCCTGCCCCAGGATTTCTGTCTGCGTTTCCTGCCCCAGGATTTCTGTCTGCGTTTCCTGCCCCAGGATTTCTGTCTGCGTTTCCTGCCCCAGGATTTCTGTCTGTGTTTCCTGCCCCAGGATTTCTGTCTGCGTTTCCTGCCTCAGGATTTCTGTCTGCGTTCTCTGCCCCAGGATTTCTGTCATAGCATTCTGCCCCAGCTTTTCTGTCATAGCGTCTCTGCCCCAGGATTTCTGTTGTTGCGTGTCTGTCGTAGCATTCTGCCCCAGTATTTCTGTCTCCGCGTCCAGTCTCAGCATTTCCGTCATAGCGTATCTGCCTCGGGTTTTCTGTCATGGCGTTTCTGCTCAGCGTTCTGCCCCAGGATTCTGGCATTGCGTTTCTGCCTCAGCGTTCAGTTTCAGCATTTCTGTCTTAGCGTTCTGCCTCCAGGATTTCTGTCAGTCTCAGCTTTTCCGTCTTCACTTTTCTGCCTCAACGTTTTGGTCTCAGCATTTCTGTCCTTGCGTTTTCTGCCCCAAGATTTCTGTCGTAGCGCTTCCGCCTCAGCGTTCAGTCTCAGCATTTCCGTTGCAATGTTTCAGTCTTAGCATTTTCAAAAGGGGTGTTGTGGTTCAGTCACGGCATGCTCCGGTAGCTGTTCTCATCTTCGTTGGTTACCATGTATCATTGTATCTTCGTTCATGTTTGTACCTGGGTTAGTTAGCTAGGGCTCACATTTTGGGATCTGTCACGTCTACAGATCCATACGGGGCTGAGGTTTCGTTTGTTAAATGATTGTTGACCACAATCTTCTCGCCCGTATACCATACGTCATATGATGCACGTTAATTCATTACACCTATACGATCACCCACCACGGTCCGTGGGTACACCAGCCCTGAGTGTTCAGTTTAATTACCTTTCTCTGCGCTACAGGTTACTCAGGCTCGCTCGCCACTCACACAAGGGTGGGGGGGTCATCCCTCATCAGGTTCATGTACGCGCGGTGGTCTTGTCACTTCTGCATGTTCTCTTTCTTAGGTAGGCTTGTTGTTGTTCTCATGTCTGGTTGTCTGTCATTTTCTCTAGTTTGTGTTCTCAGGTTGGGCTGCGCTGGCATCTTCGCCATTATCAACCATGCTTGCACTCGCTTCCATCAGTCCTGCCCGTTGCCAGGGCTAGTTGATTGGTGCGGATATCATTCACCACTGGGCTCACCCTTGGGTAGGAAGCAGTCTTCATTTTCTTTCAGTTGTCGTTCTGTTGCTGAGGCCCTGGTCACCACCTAGGGTTTCACAGTCTCTCTCAGGATGTGAGGAAAGGAAGGTGCGCCAATCTAAGTGCAGTAAAACAGGCTTTAATTAGCAAATTTGTATAAAAACAGCCAAATGGCTACTCACAGGATACAGGAATAATACAGGCATGTAAGGAGTTAAAGGTGGTCCGGAGTCATCTAAGGCGGTCCTCAGGGGAGATGTTGGTTCCAGATGGAGAGAGGTAGCTGAAGATGGCTGAAGGCAGGAAGGCAGGTTGCGGTGTCAGCAAGGGAAGTCAAGAAAAACCAGGCATCCAAGCTGCAGATGTAGTGATGCGCCCTGTGTCATCAGGGTAGACATGGGATAACCAGGAAGCTGCAGTTCAGCGAGGACTTCAGCGTGCGCTTCAGCGTGGAGCGCAGCGTGCCGTCGGACCGGAAGTGACGTGTGGATAGAACGGACCAATGGGATGACGCGTTTCACAGCATCCGCTGTTTCCTCAGATCCATAGAAGGCATTATCATAGGTGGGTGTGATATAGTAGAGAGACGTGGCGTGATTGGTTGAAATCATACTGGTGGAAGTAAATCAGCATGGTGATTGGTTGGAAGCAAGATGTAAGGGAGATGATGACACGGAATTTTTAGGGGGGTGCAGGGGGGCGAGGAAAAAAGGAAAATGGATGACAGGGGATTATGATATGAAATAAAGATACAATGTTTATATGGTGGTGAACAACGCTAATGTGGAATTTAAAATCATAAAGGATATAAATACATAGATGGTATTAGTACATAGGAGAGAGAGAAAAAAAAAGGAGCAGCACTATAAAGGGGAACGTATGTGGAAATAATTATATTGAAATTATAGGGGAAAAATTATTTAATTAAATATTAAATTAGTTGGAGGGTATGAGAACAAGCTATGTATGGCATGAGAACAAATGGGTGCAACATGTAGGAGATGGGAACATATTAATGTGGACAAGGGAAGGAAAGGGAAAGGGGTGGTAAAAAAAAAGGAGGGGGGGGTAAAAAAATAAAAAAAAATAAAAAAAAAAAAATTAACTAAATATAATAATAATGAAGAATAATAATGAAAAAGTAATAGTGAAAAATAAAAAATAAATATAAATATAAATATAAATAAAAATAAAAATAAAAATAAATGGACAATAATAATGAAAACAAAAATGGGGGGGGGGGGGAAAGGAAGAAAAGAGGACAAGATGGGGAAGCGGAAGAGATGGGTCAGTGAATGAATGATAAAGGCTGGCTATCATGTAGAAGTAGTACAGAAGTATGATTCATAGTATAGAAAATACACATGCATGTGTATATATTCACACATATATATATACACACATGTGTGCTGAGCCACGGCCCCTTGTCAGCCACAGGGGTGGGTTTGGGCAACGTCGTCATGTTTCCGGGTTCCGCTAGCGGCTCTGATCTCTTGTTTGGGCATGTCTGCATCATGCCATGAGACTTTCTTGTCCGGGTTGGAGTCTGACCCTCCTTCCTCGGTGCAGGATTCAGACTCGGTTGTCAGGTCACAGGCGGTGGCATGAACCGATCGAGTCAGGTGGGACCAGTGTTCTGTGTCTGGCGCTTTGGCCTTATCCGCCGACTCCTGGAACCCATCCATCAGGTATCCAGCCCTACAACTCCTGCCAGTTGTCCATTTTTGCCCTCTCCCTCTCTCTTCCCCATACCTAGTTTGGGTAGGCCGGGGGCACATCTCTGATGTCCGGTTGAAGTAGTATGATCTTCTCGCCCATCGGTTGCAGAGGCTCCTTGGGCCAGCCTTTGCTCCCTTTCCCCCACGTATCCTCTCATTTACTAGCAGGTCTGTCAGGAAAGGCATTTACATAATCTGCCCGGCAACAGCAGCATCAAAAGAATGCCTGCTTTTGGAGGAACTGTTCGGCGCATGCGCGTGCGCGATAGCGCACCGCGGGAGCGCGCACGCACGCACGGTGACGGCGCTTGGCGCCAGAATCGGGTATTTAAACTCCCCTGTCATGCTGCCCAGTGCTGTCTGGTCTACAGCGTTTCCTGAGACCCCTGCTGATTGATACCCCGCTGCTGAACTTCCTACCTGATCCGGCTTCCCTCTGTGTATCCTGTTTGCTGCCTGCCCTTCTGATCCCGGCTTGCCTTGACGACTCTTTTGCTTATCCCTCTAACCTGATTTCTGCCTGCCCAACGAACTGACCCGGCCTGGACTCTGACTCCCGTTTTGGATCCCGCTTTTGTACCTGAACCAGCCTGCCAGTGTTTGACCCGGTCTGTCCTCACCTGCTCTGCTGCTCTCCCACGAGTGTTCCACTACTGCACCCTGCCGTGGACTACAGCTTCTGCTCAAGGCCCCTACTCAGCTTACCAGTCAGGCACTTGTGCCCTCTGCCCTAGCGAGCCCCTGTTCCCACTACCAGGGCCTCGTGAATCAGAGGCTACGAGAAGCCGCTCCCTGCACATTGGGCTCGTCTACCAGGTACGTGACAGTACCAGACAGCCATGTCCGAGCCCACGCAGGGAGCCTCTCCAATGGAGGACTTGTGCCGCCACCTGGACGGACTTACCTCGGCCATCAGAAGTTTGCAAGAGGGGTACACCCGTCTGGAGGAACAAGTCCGGACCTTATCCACCCCGGCCTCTGGAACTTCTCCTGCGCCATCTGTGGTAATGCTGCCACCAGAACCTAGGGTCCCCACTCCGGAAAGATTCTCGGGGGACCGCAGCAAATACAGGGCCTTCCGTAACGCCTGCGAACTGTTCTTTGCGTTACAGCCCCGGACATTCTCGCTTGAATCCACCAAGGTGGGTTTTGTCATTTCCCTACTTTCAGGAGAACCCCAGACATGGGCCCATCGTCTCTTGGAACACAAGGACGTCTGCCTGGACCTGCTAAGTTCCTTCCTTCAAGCAATGGACCTCCTCTATGAGGACCCCCTTCAGGCGGCCACTGCAGAAGCCGCATTATGCTCCCTACAACAAGGCCGCAGGGCCGAGGAAGATTACGTGTCCGAATTCCGGCGTTGGAGCGCGGATACTAACTGGAATGACGCTGCCCTGCGTCACCAGTTCCGCCTAGGCCTCTCGGAACCTCTTAAGGATGAACTGGCCCGGGTGGGCATCCCCGCAACGCTTGACGCTCTGATTCTGCAGGCTACCCAAATCGACAGACGGCTAAGGGAACGAAGGGCAGAACGCACCACGGGTCCTTCTCGCCCTGTCTGGATGCTTCCCCGTGTGTTTAACCCAAACCTTCCTCACTCCGCTCCTCCGGCGTTCGCTCATACGCCCACCGACGTTCCAGAACCCATGCAGCTTGGTTTGCTTCGACCCTCGCTTACTCCCGAGGAGCGTCAACGCCGGCGGAACAACAACCTCTGCCTGTACTGTGGCGAACCGGGACACTACGTGAGGTCCTGTCCCGCCAAGTCCCGTAAGTCTTCCTCTGTTTGTTCTACCTGCTCACCTGTTTCATTTGATAACGCAACTCATCTGGCTGTTTCAATTTCCCTACAGCTTCCAGGAGGGAATATCCAAGCTACCGCCCTAATTGACTCCGGAGCGTGTAGCGGCTTTATGGATGCATCTTTCGCCAGCAAGTTCCGAATCCCCCTACAACCCAGAGCTAAGGGCCTATCCATCCACCTGGCCGACGGATCGGCCATCAAATCTGGGCCTGTTACCCAGGAGACGGCCCCTCTGGACACAATCATCTCCAATTGCCACCGGGAATGGCTTTGCCTGGACATTATTGAGTCCCCCTTGTTTCCCATTATACTGGGTATGCCATGGCTGAGGGCTCACAACCCCAAGATTGACTGGACTACTGGAAAGATCTGCTTCCGCTCTCCTTATTGCCGCCAGCATTGCCTATCGAAAAACACTGATACGCCTTCTTCGCTACTGTGTCTCGATGCTGATACCGAGACCCGCCAATCCGTCCCCAAAGCATACCACACCTTTCTGGATGTATTCAGCAAGAAAGGTGCAGAGACATTACCCCCACACAGGCCTTACGACTGCCCGATTGAACTCCTCCCTGGGGCAGAGGTACCGTTCGGGAGGATCTTCCCTCTGACCGAATTGGAGCTGGGGACTCTCAAAACTTACATTGATGATAATCTGAAAAAAGGGTTCATCCGCCCTTCCACCTCACCGGCAGGAGCGGGGATATTCTTTGTCGAGAAGAAGGACCACTCACTACGCCCTTGCGTAGACTACCGTGAGCTTAACAAGATTACGATCAAAAATCGTTACCCCCTTCCTCTGGTGCCTGAACTCTTCCAGAGACTCGGAACCGCTTCTATATTCACCAAATTAGACCTACGTGGGGCCTACAACCTAGTCCGGATTCGAAGCGGGGATGAATGGAAGACCGCCTTCCGTACCCGATTCGGGCATTTTGAATACCGTGTGATGCCCTTCGGTCTATGCAACGCCCCAGCTACATTTCAACATTTTGTGAATGAGACCTTCAGAGACTATCTTGACCTGTTCGTTATCGTCTATCTAGACGACATCCTAATTTTCTCTCCCTCTCTGTCCATCCATCGGGAACATGTTGGGAAGGTACTAACCCGACTCCGTCAACACGGTCTGTATGCGAAGCCTGAAAAATGTGTCTTCGAGCAGCAAAGCATCCAATTCTTAGGGCTGATTATCTCCGTGGAAGGCATCAAGATGGACCCACAAAAGGTCTCCGCCATCCTGGATTGGCCAGCCCCTACGGACAAGAAAGGGATCCAGCGGTTTGTGGGGTTCGCGAATTTCTATCGCAAATTTATCCGGGGTTTTTCCACCATCATCGCCCCCATCACCAGCCTGACAAAACAAGGCACGCGCTTCAACTGGACCCCTGAGGCCCAGGCTGCCTTTTCTACCCTCAAGGGTCAGTTCATCTCAGCCGCTGTCCTAAGACACCCAGACCCAGCCCTGCCCTATACCCTAGAAGTAGATGCCTCAGAGATTGCCGTGGGAGCAGTACTCTCCCAGAGGCAGGGTCCCAAGGCTCTGTTACACCCTGTAGCCTTCTTTTCTCGTAAGTTGTCCGAAGCAGAAAGAAACTACGATGTCGGGGACAGAGAATTACTCGCAATTAAGGCAGCACTGGAGGAATGGCGCTACTTGCTGGAGGGGGCAGCACACCCCATTTTGGTCTACACAGACCACAAGAACCTGGAGTACTTGAAAACCGCCAAGAGACTGAGACCACGTCAGGCTAGGTGGGCACTTTTTTTTACCAGGTTCTCATTTCACATTACTTACAGGCCCGGGTCAAAGAACACAAAACCTGATGCACTTTCCCGGATGTTCAGTGAACCTCAAACCTCGTCACTCCCGGACACCATCCTGACGCCTGGAAACTTTATTTTATTACAAGAAGACGTACTATCGCAGATCAAACAAGCTTACACAAGTGAATTACACCTACCGGACGTTACCTTACAGCGGAGAAATGACCTGCTGTGGTTCCAGGACAGGATTTTCGTACCTCAACAAGCACGAGTCAGGGTCCTTAAGTCTTGCCACGACCATGAACTGGCTGGCCATTTCGGTATCCGCAAGACATCTGAACTTCTTCAGCGCATGTTTTGGTGGCCTCGCCTATTGAAGGACTGTAGAGACTACGTGGATTCATGCGCCGTTTGCACCCAAAACAAGGGCAGCAAGTCCAAAGCATGGGGACTATTAAAACCCCTACCCATTCCAGAAAGACCCTGGAGAATTATTTCCATGGATTTTATTGTTGAGTTACCTCCATCCGAAGACTGCACTACCATTTTTGTGGTAGTAGACAGACTATCCAAAATGGCCCATTTTTTGCCTATGAGAGGCACACCTTCCGCTCCTGAAACCGCAAAACTGTTCATCAAGGAAATAGTAAGGCTGCACGGTATCCCTTCAAACATCGTATCCGATCGAGGAGTGCAGTTTACGTCCAGATTTTGGAGAGCACTTTGTGGATCCTTAAAAATTGACCTGTGCCTTTCTTCGGCTTATCACCCGCAGACCAATGGGCAGACTGAACGAACCAATCAGACGCTCGAACAATATCTACGCTGTTTCTCAGGCTTTTCTCAGGACGATTGGGTACCCTTACTACCTCTTGCCGAGTTTGCGTACAACAACTCTGTCCACTCAGCTACCAAACAGTCCCCCTTTTTCGCAAACTACGGTTTCCACCCCTTGTTCCTATCCAATAATATACCGGAATGTGCAGTTCCAGCCGCCCAAGAGACTCTGAACTTCTTTAACGATAACAACAAACTACTACAAGAAACAATGGCAAGGACCCAGAAATATAACAAAGATATTCGACAGGAGGAGGAGGGGGGAGCTTAACCTAGTGCCCGGAGACCAAGTCTGGCTGTCCACGGTGAACTTGAAATTAGCATGCCCTTCCAAGAAATTGGGCCCCAAATTTGTGGGCCCCTTCCCTGTTTTAAGACGGATTAACGATGTGGCTTAAGAGTTGAAACTGCCGGAATCCTTCCGAATACACCCGGTGTTCCATGTGGCCCTACTCAAACCTGCAGTTCCAGATCCATTCTCCGATCGGGGTATAGGCCCCCCAGAACCAGTACTAATCAATGGGGAAGAGGAGTTCGAGGTCGAATCCATCCTAGACTGCAGGAGGAGGCGCAACCAAACCCAGTACTTGGTAAAATGGAAGGGCTATGGCCCAGAAGAAAATTCCTGGGAACCAGAGACTAACATCCACGCAGAGAGACTAATTCTGGCCTTCAAAAGATCCCACCCAGTTAAGATGGCCCAGTTGGGCATCCGGAGGCTGCCCGTTGGAGGGGGGCAATGTCAGGAAAGGCATTTACATAATCTGCCCGGCAACAGCAGCATCAAAAGAATGCCTGCTTTTGGAGGAACTGTTCGGCGCATGCGCGTGCGCGATAGCGCAACGGGTGCGCGCGCACGCGCGCGCTTTCCCGCGGGAGCGCGCACGCACGGTGACGGCGCTTGGCGCCAGAATCGGGCATTTAAACTCCCCTGTCATGCTGCCCAGTGCTGTCTGGTCTACAGCGTTTCCTGAGACCCCTGCTGATTGATACCCCGCTGCTGAACTTCCTACCTGATCCGGCTTCCCTCTGTGTATCCTGTTTGCTGCCTGCCCTTCTGATCCCGGCTTGCCTTGACGACTCTTTTGCTTATCCCTCTAACCTGATTTCTGCCTGCCCAACGAACTGACCCGGCCTGGACTCTGACTCCCGTTTTGGATCCCACTTTTGTACCTGAACCAGCCTGCCAGTGTTTGACCCGGTCTGTCCTCACCTGCTCTGCTGCTCTCCCACGAGTGTTCCACTACTGCACCCTGCCGTGGACTACAGCTTCTGCTCAAGGCCCCTACTCAGCTTACCAGTCAGGCACTTGTGCCCTCTGCCCTCGCGAGCCCCTGTTCCCACTACCAGGGCCTCGTGAATCAGAGGCTACGAGAAGCCGCTCCCTGCACATTGGGCTCGTCTACCAGGTACGTGACAAGGTCATTCTCATGTCTGGGTTGTGTCGGGCATCAGGCTTATTCCATTCTTGCACGGGTCCGGGTTCAGATACTGTTGCCATCCGGGTGCGTGCTACTTCACTGATGATTTGTTACCTTCCCTTCTTCACCTACAGTTGTCTCTTTTTCCCCACGTTTCAGGCATACTGACCAGCTAGACCAAGGCACACCTCAGGCCTTGGTTCATTAGGGTTATCGCTGTCACACTCGAAGACTCTGACGACAAGTGTAAGGCTGGCTGCAGGCCAGCCTGTATTTGTGGGAGGAGGCTAAGAGGGCTACTTAAGCCTCCTCCCCTGTTGGGTCTGGGTTGCCGTCGTTTCTGGGCTCCCACCCACCCGTTTCCCCCAGATTCATGCATACTCATTCTATTTTCCTTATTCTTATTCTTACATTCAGGGTATGCCCACTTTTCAGGCATACTGACCAGCTAGGCCAAGGCACACCTCAGGCCTTGGTTCATTAGGGTTATCGCTGTCACACTCGAAGACTCTGACGACAATTATCAATAATATGAAATACCGATGAGATGCGCAGACTGAACTTAGTATCACAGGTGTTACAAGTCAAAATGAAAGCTCCTTGGAGTGTTGATTTCCAAAGACATTTAGAAAGGCTATTGCATCAAGGATACTCTAAGCTGAGGAACAATGGTAGATGGGATACTCAATCACAGCCTCAATAACAGAAACCCACTTTAAATTGAAAGGACCTTTCTCTGTTTCTAAGGCATTTGCAGATGCAAGCAATAACCTTTTCTGTTTCTGGAACCTTTCTACAAGTGACTTAGAAACAAAGAGAGGTCAAATGGAAGTGAATTCAATATTTTTCTCGATTTTATAAAACAAAATAATTTATACCTTTGAGGGACACGCTTGGGAAAAAATAACGATAAAGTGTTTATATGCTTTGCAATTTATATATGCGTATATGGGGCATCCTACTATTTAGTACCATGGATATGTATTATCATAATACTCAGAAATCAAAATATAAGTGTTTCATAGTCTATTTGCTCCAGAAGTGAAAAAAGGTAGATATAATATTATTCAGATATCCTGCATAATTGGATTGATAATTACTACCTCAAAATCGATCTGTGGATAAATCGCCCATCTTTATAAAATATCACATGATTAAAGGGTATGTAAACTAGAGGTCGACCGACATGGGTTTTTCTCTGGCCGATGCCAATATTTAGAAATCGTGGTGGCCGATATATGATGCCGATTTTTTTTGGGCCGATATGTTAGGCCGATTTTTTTTCCCTTCATCTCATAAAATCTAACAGTTGGACCCCTTTCACACTGGGGTGTTTTTCAGGCACTTTTGGGCTAAAAATAGCACCTGTAAAAGTGGCTGCAAAACAGCTTCCCTGCAGTCTCACACTGAGGCGGTGCACTGGCAGGACATTAAAAAAAGTCCTGCAAGCAGCATCTTTGGAGCGGTGTATACCGCTCCTCCACCACTCCTGCCCATTGAAATGAATGGGCACTGCTGCCGAAGCGCCTGCAAAGCGCTTCTGCATCGGGGCTACACGGGTGCATTTAACCTCTTCATCGGCCGCTAGCTGGGTTATAAGCACCCCGCTAGCAGCCGAATAGCGGCGCTAAAATTATGGTAAAGCGCCGCTAAAACTAGCGGCGTTTTACCGTCAACGCCTACCCGCTCCAGTGTAAAAGCAGAGTTCCGCCGAAAAAAAATAAAAATATTAAAAGTCAGCAGCTACAAATACTGCAGCTGCTGACATTTAATTATATGGACACTTACCTGACCTGGGCGCCCGCGATGTTGGCACACAAAGCCAATCTCTCCCTCTGCTCTCGAGTGCTGCCGCCGCCATCTTTGGTAAGGGAATCAGGAAGCAGGCACAAAAACAGGTAATCAAAATTTTTAGATGAAAAAAATAAATAAAAACGGCTAACTTTACTGTTTAGTTTTATTTAAAATTCATTAAAGTGTATTTTTTCCCCAAAAATTGCGTTTGAAAGACCGCTGCGCAAATACCGTGTGACATAAAATATTGCAACAACCGCCATTTTCTTCCCTAGGGTCTCTGCTAAAAAAATATATATATATATAATGTTGGGAGTTTCAAGTGATTTTCTAGCAGAAAATACAGGATTTTTACTTGTAAGCTACAAGTGTCAGAAAAGATTTTGTCTTTAAATGGTTAAACTGAGAACTTCTACACACGTTCAGTTCATTGATAAGAAGAAACATTGTATCTCTTTTCTCTCACTTGGCAGGCTGCCCAGAGACACATCGCTCCACTTCCACGGGAAACTTCAGGGAACTTGCACTGACTATGAAAGAAGTTATTTGCAAGTTGCGCTGAAGTTTTTTAAATCGGCTTTTTTTTTCAGCACTATCGGCCGATGCCGATTAATTAAAAAGTGCCAAAAATCGGCCGATATATCGGTCGACCTCTAATGTAAACCCAACATTTCATATTCCTGATATGTGCTGATTGTACCATGTACTTAAAAAATAAAAATAAAAAGTATCCTATTCTCTTTGTATTGCTTCCTTTGTGTGAAATCCCTGGTGTTCCTGTCAGCCCCCCTCTCTGAGAATAGAGGGAATGTGAGCACTTCGGAAAAAAAAAGTGTTTATAATGGTTTTTTTTTTTACATCTATACAGAAATGTTTTGCCTTTCATTTCTATTTTAAACCTTGCTTTTTAAGGTGAGGGTTTACATATACTTTAAAATTATAGCACATTAAAGAATAATATCACAAATAATATGATCCATACCAGAGATTACATCATGGCCGCTGGCGTTGCCATGACAGCTAAAAATTGTATATAAGTCCGGCTACTTTCTTTTTTTTTTCTTTTAATCTTTCTTTATTTTGTCAAAAATAGAGGAACAAATATAAACAGGTATATTATCACTTCCAACATTTATACTACCATTTACTTCAGCCTTTTCCTTCTGTCCAAGTACATTTAAGACATCTTAACAGTCTATCATGACTATGCCTATATATTCAATCTAGGCTAATTATATATATCTTACTTTCATCCTCATCCTGTACTGGACTAGAGGGATATTAATTCATAACTTCTCATTATTTTCCTCAATTCATTTTCTTCCCATACCTTCCCTCCCATATCCCACCCCCTACCCCCCCCCCCCCCGGAAAAAAAAAAAAGAGATGAAGGGTATTAATTTCTTTGTTTGTTCCTCCGTGTGCAGGAGTGTACTTCCCTTCATAATAGTAAAATTCCTATTGGATATCCTCACTCTTCTGAGGTCCCATCCATTAATCTCTTCCCCTCCTCCGAGTACATAAACAAGTCCCAACTTCTCCATGTTTGGTCATACTGATCTTTCTTATTTTGGGCTGAGAGGACCAAGTCCTCCATAGCTCCTATCTCCCTTACTCTATGCAGCCACGCTGTAGTTAAGGGAGGTCTCGAATCTCTCCAATGCAGGGTGATCCCGGTTTTAGCTGTGTTAATCATATGACATAATATTGATCTTTTATAAGTCTGAACCGGGATCTGTGAGCAATGGAGAAGAAAGAAGGACGGATCATCTACAGTAATATCTGGGTATCTGTAAACTTCCGCATGATTCTCTGAATTTCCACTTAGTATTGTCTCACTTTTTTGCAAGTCCAAAATATATGTAACAACGTCCCTCGTTCTTTCCCACATCTCCAGCAGCTGTCTGGGGTCTTATTTGAAAATTTATGAAGTCGTACTGGTGTATAATACCATTGCATCAAGAGTTTATAGTTAGATTCCTGAGTCCGCTTGCAGACTAGTGATGAGCCGAACACCCCCGGGTAGTGATGAGCCAAACACCCCCGGGTTCGGTTCGCACCAGAACCCGCGAACGGACCGAAAGTTCGTACGAACATTAGAACCCTATTAAATACAATGGATGCGAACGTTCGAATTCTAAAGTGCTAATTATAACAACTATTATGCATGTTATTGTCCTAAAAAGGGTTTGGGAACCCGGGTTCTGCACCAGGGGACATGTATCAATGCAAAAAGAAGTTTTAAAAACGGTCGTTTTTCGGGAGCAGTCATTTTAATGATGCATAAAGTGAAAAAAAAAAAAGTCAAATATTCCTTTAAATATCGTACCTGGGGGGTTTCTAAAGTATGCCTGTGAAGTGCCACGTGTTTCCCGTGTTTAGAACTGTCCCTGCACAAAATGACACTTCTAAAGGAAAAAAAAGCCATTTAAAACTGCTTGTGGCTTTAATGTAATGTCTGGTCCCGGTAATATGGATGAAAATCTTTAAGAAAAATGGCATAGCTACCCCATGACCCCCCCCCCCCCTACCCCAGCCCATTACCAGCCCCTTTGGGTCTTGTATGGATATTAAGGGGAACCCCGCACATAAAATAAAAAAGGCCCTATATACTCTGAACAGCCGTATACAGGCGGTGCATACAAGACAGGGACTGTAGGTTTGTTCTTATGTAGAATGTGTTTGTAATTTTGAACAGGTACATTGTTGAAGTGTAGCTCCAGCCCAAAAATCTATTTTTAAACTTTTTGGAAAACATAGGTAAGGGTTATCACCCCTGTAACATTTGTTTTGCTGTCTGTGCCCCTGTTCAGAACATTTCACCTCACTTTCCGTCCCAATGACAACTGTTTTTGAAATGTGGTGTTTTTCTTGAAACAAGGATTGCTGATAAAGCATCAGTACAGAGGAGACACCTTTCTCCCATATTTATTCTTACAGGAGAGAATTTTCCTTCCTAGTGGTAGATTTCCTCTCACTTCCTGTTGTCTTCTTGCGTTTGCAAGTAGGAGTCGTTTGTAAGTTGGATGTTTGAAAGTAGGGACCTGCCGTATATACTCTGCAGAAATAGGCCCCTTAGTTGTTGGTGTTGGCACAACACTGTAAGCACTCACAGTTACTCTTGGTTGGTGCTGGAACGCCCTGCTGTCAACTATTATATCAGGAATTTTAATTACATATAATTGTTGAACAGTGGTAGTAAAAATTGGGCCTTTGATGGTGGTGCTGGTGCCACAACACTGTAAGCCCTGACAGTTACTCTTGGTGGGTGCAGCAATGGGCCCTGCTGTGAATTATTAGATCAAGAATTGTAATTGCATGCCCCTGTTGAACAGGGGCTGAAAAATTGGGCCTTAGGCACTGGTGGCACAACACTACAACCCCTCACAGATACTGTACTTGGAGCACAGCAATGAGCCCTGTTGCAAAGTATTGCTTCAAAAATTGTAATGACACGCCCCTGTTAAACAGGGGCTGAAAAATTGGGCCTTAGGCACTGGTGGCACAACACTACAACCCCTCACAGATACTGTACTTGGAGCACAGCAATGAGCCCTGTTGCAAAGTATTGCTTCAAAAATTGTAATGACACGCCCCTTTTAAACAGGGGCTGAAAAATTGGGCCTTAGGCACTGGTGCCACAACACTCCAACCCCTCACAGATACTGTACTTGGAGCACAGCAATGAGCCCTATGGCAAATTATTGCTAAAAAAATTGTAATTACACGCCCCTGTAAAACAGGGGCTGAAAAATTGGGCCTTAGCCACTGGTGGCGGCACCCATAAACAAAAATGATCTTCCAAGCTATCATCATCAATCGTATCATTGAGGACTCGGAGAAGGAGGATAGCCAGTCAACATAACAGCACAGGCACTCAGCATCAGCATCAGTCTTGAAGGGATGTGACATGTTAAAATCAATTAGTCTGTTATATCAGCATCAGGTGTGTGGTAGCTGGTGGTGATCCAAGACTGGTTCATCTTGATGAAAGTCAGTCGATCAACCGAGTCGGTGGACAGGCGCACCCTGTGATCCGTGACAAATCCTCCAGCAGCACTGAATGTGCGTTCCGAAAGAACGCTGGATGCAGGACAGGGGAAAGGAAAAACGTACCGCTCAAAAGCTTGAGAATTCACCAAATAGCTGCTTCCGCCCGGTCACTCACACAGGTGCTGGCTCTGCACTAATGCATGGGAGAAGAAGAAACCCTGGACTGCCGCACTCTGTATAGACAGTTATTTATTCCAAAATTTCAGGTAAAAAATCCAAATTCAAAATAAATCCATAAATCCAAAACAACAAATGCAGATGGTGTGCATGCAGGGAAGGGTGGCTAACGCGTTTCACGTCACGAATTGACGCTTACTCATAGCTGGCTCCTTTTTTACCTGAAATTTTGGAATAAATAACTGTCTATACAGAGTGCGGCAGTCCAGGGTTTCTTCTTCTCCCATGGATGCAGGACAGGCCAGTAGCTCAATTGCATACTGTGCAAGCTCTGGCCAGTGATCCATCCTCAAGACCCAGTAAGCCAGAGGATTTTCGGTGGGGAAGGTGTCCAAGTCTGACCTTGCCCCTAGATATTCCTGCACCATGTTTATCAGACGCTGGCGATGGTTGCTGGAACCGATCATACTTTGGGGCTGCGGACTAAAGAATTGTCTGAACGCATCGGTCAGACGGCCACCTTCCCCACCGCTCCTTCTTTGACTGGCCGAAGCCTCAGCAACTCGTTGTCCAGGACCAGGAGTTTGTAACCTCCCAGTCTCTGGGAACGCGTTGCACAGACCTTTCTGCAAGGCCTCCCGGAGTTGTCTCATCCTCTGCTCCCTCTGCGAAGGTAACATAAGGTCCGCAACCTTACCCTTGTACCGTGGATCAAGGAGAGTGGCCAGCCAGTAATGGTCCCTCTCCTTGATCCGAAGAATACGAGGATCCTTCCGCAGACTTTGCAGGATCAGGGAGGCCATACAGCGTAGGTTTGCTGAGGCATTCGCTCCGGAGTCCTCTGGGTCACTAAGGACGACATGATCCGCAGCCACCTCCTCCCAGCCACGTACAAGTCCACTGGTTTCTTGGGACTGTAAATCATCCCTAAAAGACTGCTGCTGATGATGCTGAGTGCCAGCCTCCACCTCCATGCTGACACAATCCTCCTCCTCCTCCTCCTCCTCCTCCTCCTCTTCCTGTGCGATGGGTGGGACAGAAGGAACACTGTCTGGGTAAAGGGGGCCTTGAGAGGCAAGGAAGTCCTCCTCTTCCTGCCTCTGTTCTGCCTCAAGTGCCCTGTCCATTATTCCACGCAGCGTGTGCTCCAACAGGTGGACAAGAGGTACAGTGTCACTGATGCATGCACTGTCACTGCTCACCATCCTCGTGGCCTCCTCAAATGGTGCCAGGACAGTGCATGCATCCCTGATCATGCCCCACTGGCGTGGAGAAAAAAAAACAAGCTCCCCTGACCCTGTCCTGGTGCCGTAGTCGCACAGGTACTCATTGATGGCCCTCTGCTGCGTGTGCAGCCGCTGCAGCATGGCCAACGTTGAGTTCCACCTGGTGGGCATGTCACATATAAGGCGGTTCTTGGGCAGGTTCAACTCCTTTTGCAGCTCAGCCAGGCGAGCACTGGCATTATAAGATCTGCGGAAATGCACACAGACTTTCCTGGCCTGCCTCAGGACATCCTATAAGCCCGGGTACCTGCCCAAGAACCGCTGCACCACCAGGTTAAGGACGTGAGCCATACAGGGCACATGGGTCAGTTGTCCCTGTCGGAGGGTGGAGAGGAGGTTGGTGCCATTGTCGCAAACCACCATTCCTGGCTTAAGCTGGCGTGGCGTCAACCACCTCTCGGCCTGCCCCTGCAGAGCAGACAGGACCTCTGCCCCAGTGTGGCTCCTGTCCCCCAAACACACCAGCGCAAGCACGGCATGGCATCTTTTTGCCTGCGTACTTGCGTAGCCCCTTGAACGCCTACGGAGCACTGCTGGTTCCGAGGACAAACCACAGGAAGAGGCCATGGAGGAAGAAGAAGAGGAGGGGGTGGAGGAGAGAGGTGTGTCACAACCAGTAGTAGCATTTTGGAGGCGTGGCGGTGGAACAACCTCCAACACTACTGCACCTTGTCCTGCATCCTTCCCAGCTGCCAAAAGAGTGACCCAATGGGCCGTGAAAGAAAGGTAACGTCCCTGTCCATGCCTGCTGGACCATGAGTCAGCGGTAATATGCACCTTACCGCTGACCGCCCTGTCCAGCGAGGCCAAGACATTGCCTTCCGCATGCCTGTAGAGAGCCGGAATCGCCTTCCGTGAGAAAAAGTGGCGTTTGGGAACCTGCCACTGAGGAACCGCACATTGCACAAACTCACGGAAGGGGGCCGAGTCTACCAACTGAAAAGGCAGCAGTTGAAGCGCTAGCAATTTAGCCAAGCTAGCATTCAACCGCTGGGCATGTGGATGGCTGGGAGTGAACTTCTTTCGACGGTTCAGCAGCTGGGGCAGGGAAATTTGCCTGCTAGAATCGGACGTCGGTGTACTGCTAGCAGAGTGGCCGCAAGTACTTGGCTGTGACACACCTAATTCTACACCTTCATTCCTCTCAGTGCAGGTTTCAGAGAGGACTGATGGTATAGTGGGGTTGGAGATCCCAGCTGATGCGGTGCAAGGAGAGGTCCGCTTTGTTCTTTGGTGTGGGTCTTTAAGGTAGGCTTGCCAACGAGCTGCATGGCAGGTCAACATATGTCTGATCAAGCATGTGGTGCCCAAGCGGCTGATGTTTTGGCAAAGCGATATACGCTTGAGACATATGTTGCAAACAGCAGCTGTGCGATCTGATGCACTCGCCTCAAAAAAGGCCCACACCAAAGAACTTTTTGAATGACGGGCAGAGGCAGCGCCCTGCACAGGCGGAGCTCTGCGGTGTGATTCCGTCGGTGTGCTGCCCATACGCTGGCCACCCAAGGGCATCCTGCCTCGTTGGAGATGTGCCTCCTCCTCATCCTCCTCCTCCTCCTCTCTCCTATTAGGCACCCACGTGGAGTCAGTGACCTCATCATCCCCTCCCTCCTCATCACTGGAGCCAATCTGGCAGTATGCTGCAGCTGCTGGAGCATGACTGCCAGATTGGTGTCCTTCTTGAGCATCCCCTCTCTCTGCTCTCACGCTACTGCCTTCCTCTAGCTGGGTATCATCATCAGATCCTTCGAAACGCTGGGCATCCTCCTGGAGCATGTACCCAACACTGTGCTCAAACAGTTCGGGGGACTCCTCAGGAGGATGACATGGTGGGTCTAGGGAAGGAGTGACTAATGATGACATTGATACCAGAGAAGAGGACGCTTTGGCAGCTGCTTTGCCAGTACCCTGAGCCTGGGTGAGAGAGGATGAGGAGGATGAGGTGGGCTTGGTCATCCACTCTACCAAGTCTTCGGCATGATGTGGCTCAACATGTCCAGCTGCGTAAAGAAGGACAAGCGTGTCCCATGGCCACGTGCTGATGACAATGCACCGCGTCCACGACCAGCACTGTTGCCCCCAGACACAGAGCCTGCTTGCCCTCTTTTTTTGCCTCCTGACTGTCTGCCTCTCCTTGTTTGCCTTGCAGACATTTTAATGGATGGCCTGCAGGGAGATGGGAAAAACAGCAATAAGGGCTACCTTCAGGTGTATACTGTGCAGGAGGCTTAGCAACAAAGACACTGACACTGTCCCCTGCCTATCCTTCTCTGTCCCTAAACACAAGGATTTGCAATATGCTTCAGCAAGATTGGTTTAGCACAGAATAGCACACTGATAGTTTCCCTCACTGTCCTTCTCTGTCCCTACAAACAAGATTTAGCACAGAATAGCACACTGATAGTTTCCCCGAGTGTCCTTCTCTGTCCCTAAACTCAAGGATTTCAAATATGGTTCAGCAAGATTGGTTTAGCACAGAATAGCACACTGATAGTTTCCCTCACTGTCCTTCTCTGTCCCTACAAACAAGATTTAGCACAGAATAGCACACTGATAGTTTCCACGAGTGTCCTTCTCTGTCCCTAAACTCAAGGATTTCAAATATGGTTCAGCAAGATTGGTTTAGCACAGAATAGCACACTGATAGTTTCCCTCACTGTCCTTCTCTGTCCCTACAAACAAGATTTAGCACAGAATAGCACACTGATAGTTTCCACGAGTGTCCTTCTCTGTCCCTAAACTCAAGGATTTCAAATATGGTTCAGCAAGATTGGTTTAGCACAGAATAGCACACTGATACTTTCCCTCACTGTCCTTCTCTGTCCCTACAAACAAGATTTAGCACGGAATAGCACACTGATAGTTTCCACGAGTGTCCTTCTCTGTCCCTAAACTCAAGGATTTCAAATATGGTTCAGCAAGATTGGTTTAGAACAAAATAGCACACTGACAGTTTCCCTCACTGTCCTTCTCTGTCCCTACAAACAAGGATTAGCACAGAATAGCACACTGACACTTTCCCTCACTGTCCTTCTCTGTCCCTACAAACAAGGTTTAGCACAGAATGACACACTGACACTCTCCCTACCTATCCTTCTCTGTCCCTAAGCACAAGGAATCCAGGATTAGTAAAGGAAAAAAATGACACTGTCCCTGCCTATGCTTCTCTTTCCCTGCTCCGGAACACACTACACAAGGCCGCCGCGCTGGCAGCCTTTTATAGTGTGGGGCGTGTACTAAACCCCCTCAGCAATAATTGGCCACAGGCATCCTGCCTGTGGCCAATCATTGCTCTCCTCGCTGCCGGCGCTGTGATTGGCCAAGCATGCGGGGTCACAGTGCATGCTTGGCCAATCACAGCGCCTGGATGACACTGCGATGGCGTAGTGCATTGTGGGCCGTTCGCGTCACTCGAATTTGGCGCGAACGCCCCAAATCGTTCGATCTTCGTCGAACGATCGAACAGCCGATGTTCGAGTCGAACGTATGTTCGACTTGAACACGAAGCTCATCCCTATTGCAGACTGAGGAATTTAAAGCTAAATAGATAATCTGTTTTAGTTGAATATGGGTAAAAGTTCTCTCGAACTCGTTTTCCCACTTGCTAAGACTCAGCTAATCAAAGTCTTCTGAGGGTTTGTTTAATAACCCGTACATCTTAGACACCACCCTAGCGAGTGGTTCTTTATCATTACAGTATGACTCGAGAATAGTTAAATCGCGTTGAAAATGTATTGCTGGCCCTACAGATCTCAGAAAATGGTTTACTTGGAATGCCTGCCAAAGCTTAATTTCAAAAGGTCCTTCCTGTTTTGTCAATAGTTTAATAGTTGGCCAAGTTTCAGACTGTAGAAAATGTGAGGCTTTAAATAGGCCTCTTTCTTTAAGACCCTTAAAAGTCCCTTCTTTCATACCTGGTATAAAACTAGGGTTTCCCAATATGGGAAACAGGGGGGATTGTTTTGATGAGAATTTCTTATTGCGACATATCTTAGCTGTAATTCGCAGAGTCGTACCAATTATGGGATGTTTTTTAAGGGAGATCGGCAATGCTGTATAGCACCGTGGTGCTTTGCGTAAAGGGATTGGACTTAGCTGCTGCTCCATATCTACCCATCGTTTAAACTCAGCATGTCTACACCAGTCCACCAATCTCGCTAGATGTACTGCTTAGTAGTATTTAATTATATCGGGGACTGCCATTAACACCTCTCGTTTAATCCTCAGCAGTCCCCCCCCCCCCATATGAATTTCATAAAAAGGGTACTTATCTGGTGAAGAAAAGTTTTTGGAATCGTAATCGGTAACGCCTGAAGCAAATACAGAATTTTAGGAAGGATACACATTTTGATTAGGTTAATCCGACCAAACCACGAATGTAGTCCGTATTGCCATTTATCTAAAAGTGATTTTATTAGATTATATACTGGTGGAAAATGTATCTTAAAGGTATTTTTTCCTTTGATGGTATATATGTACCCAAGTACTTAAGTACTGGTCCCCATTTAAATCCAAAGTTAGATTGTATATTATTACGTAATAACGGTGGAACTGCCACACTCATGGCCTCAGACTTAATGTGGTTTATTTTTAGATTAGATATGATACCATACTTCTCAATCTCTTTGACTAAGTTGGGATGCGAGACATGTGGACTAGATATAGAGAACATCATGTCGTTCGCGTTTGCCGAAAATTTATGGGAGCGTCCTCCCACTGTACTCTTCGTATATCTGGGTTTAGACAAATTCTGTTCAATAATGGTTCTAATGACAGAGCGAAGAGTAAAGGTGAGAGGGGGCACCCCTGGCGTGTGCCATTTGTGATGGTAAAAGGTTTTGAAAATACTCCATTAACTTTCACGGCTGCATGTGTAGTAGCATAGACACCCGTAAACCAACCAATCATACGTTCTCCAAGGCCCATCTGTTTCAATACTTCAAAAAGAAAGTCCCAGTTTACTCTGTCAAATGCTTTTCAGCATCAGTGTTCAAAAACACACAAGGTGCGTTTATCTCATTGGCACAATGAACCAGGTTAAGGATTTTTGTCTTATTATCTCTCGCTTCCCGAGTGGGAATAAATCCCACTTGGTCTAGATCTACTAAATGAGAGAGCCATGGTTGAAGGCGAGCAGCCAATATTTTAGTGAAAAGTTTTAAGTCTGTATTCAATAGTGAAATAGGTCTATAACTTCCACATTCTGCTGGGTCCTTCCCTTCCTTTGGAATTACTGTAATGTGGGCCATGAGTGAATCAGGGGGTTTTACAGAGGTCTGGCCTATAGCATTAAAGACCCGTACCATATGACCAATTAGAATCGGGAGGAATTCCTTATAGTATCCTAGCGTAAAACCGTCGGGGCCTGGGGCCTTTCCGGATTTAACCGTTTTAAATATTTTGATAAATTCCTCATTAGAGATAATGTTTTCTAAGATCTGACGTGTTGGAGATGGGAGTCGTGTGAGGCCTGCTGAGGAAAGATACTCTTTTATAGCAGATATTGGGGCTGATGCTTGTGCCAAGTTGTATAGGGCGGAATAGTATTTTACAAATGTCTGGGCAATATCTTTTGGTGTTCGTATTAAGTTTCCCTCCCTCCCTTTTATTTGTGGTATATATGTTGACCTATTTTTTTCTTTAATCTTTCCTGCTAGCAATCTGCTACACTTATCTCCTAATTCATAATTTTCTTTTTTTTCCTTGCTGTATTGTTGCCTTGGCTTTGAAACGCATAATGTCTGTGAGCTGTCTTCTCAGATGGCCGAATTCACTGCCCACCAAGGATAATTGTGTCATTTTGTGCTGCATTTCCAAGGCTTGAATTTCCTCCATTAACCCCCTAGTCTGTTTTTCTCGTTTCCTTTTTAAGATTGATCCGTGATTGATCAGAATCCCCCTAATCACCGCCTTGTGTGCCTCCCAGACCATGCACGGGTCACTCCCCGGAGTATCATTTACCTGGAAATATGCTGTCATCTCTTTAGCTACATCATCCCTCACTTCAGAATTCTGAAGTAGACTCATTTAATCACCAGCATCTCTCCTGTGAAGTGGCCATACAGGACAAAGAGACACACAAGGTGACCGGGGCATGATCTGACCAAGTTATATTTCCAATACCAGTTTCTGAGACCGATGGTACCAAATAATGAGGAATCAAAAATAAGTCTATACAGGAATATACTTGGTGGGGGTTAGAGAAAAAAGTATAATCCCTCTCATATGTATGGAAGATCCTCCAAACATCTACCAACTGTAGTTCATGCATTTTCCGCAATATACTTCTTCTACTACCCCTTGGAATTGATGTTGTTCCTAAAGAGGTGTCCAATCTAGGGTCTAAGGAGATGTTAAAGTCCCCTCCGAGGATCAGTTTGCCTTCCGCAAATTTTGTTAGCTCGGAGAGGATTTTTTTCAAAAAAGAATCTTGATGTACATTTGGTGCATATAGTGTAGCCAGCGTTACTTTGGTACTGCCTATGCTACCCTTAAGAAATAGAAATCTACCATTTGAGTCCGTACGTTTGTCTATTAGGCACCACGGGATGCGATTAGAAATCAATATTGAAACTCTCTTAGATTTTGCCTGTTGATTCAGAGCATGATATGTACATGGAAAGAATCTATTTTGAAGAAATGGTAATCCCCCCTCCCTAAAATGTGTTTCTTGCACATATGCCACATCTGTCCCTGAGCGCCGAAGGTCGTTCAACAGCATCCTTCTTTTTTCGGGGGCGTGGAGCCCCTTGGCGTTCAGGGAGGTGATTTTTATTACCTCCATCTCTAGATAATAAAAAAAATCTCTAACTCCTTACAAAACTTTTCCCTCCCCCTCCCTTAGGTCATACCTTACCTTCTTCCCTTTTTAAGCCCCAAAAGGGACACACCCATTACTAAGCCAATCAACTATGACTTCTGTGGGTGAAAACCTAATTGGGGGTTTGGTCTAAGAAGGCTGAGGAGCTCCTGCTTACTTCCTTCCCACCCGACTATATTTTACCTTTTCCAAAATATGCTCAACCACTTTCAAATATATCAGCAATTATTATTTCATATATTACATATAATAGCATTTTCATATCCTAGGGTCCTAAACTTAATAACTATGTATCTAAGGGATAAAAAATAAATAAAAAATAAAGGTTTCCTTTCTACATTCATTTCTTCCCCCTCGTTCTCCCCATCTCTATTCCTACTCCACACAGCCAAGGTTCTCCCCCTCCCCAGTAGTCCTCCCTCCCCTCTCATATCTTCCCTCCCATCCATCCCCTCAAGTCCCCCACCCTCTTATATACCAGGTTCCACCCCTTCTAGACCTCACGTGTGAGGATTTTCAATGTCAGTACATATATAAAACCTGTTCTCCAAGTATCATTCAAATAAGTCTATCTCTCCTCCTCCCCCCACTATTCCCCCCCCCCTTTCTCCCTTATTCGTGTTCCCATATGTTTATATATATGTATTCCCATCATGGATCCTTAAATCTCCTATTATGGCATTTAATAACTAATTATTATTTGATTCCAGCGGTTTTCCCTCTACCTACTCAAAAGGGACCCAAAACCTCTTTCCCTCTACCCCAATTATCTAACAGTGTAAAGGTGATTATGCATAGTTAATATATATCTAATCCCCACCCTCTCTATTTCTAATATCCTAATGTCCTAGTATCTGATCTGTGTACGATATCCATAATAACATTTGTTATCTGTGTAAAAAAAATAAAAGTACACCGTACTTAATAACACAAACAAAAAAAAGGGGAAATTAATAAAAAGAAGAAGCAAACAACGAATAGAAAACACACAAAAATACCAAAAAAAAAAGAAAGAAGAGGGGGCAACCCTCTTATTTCGTACTATTACTATATATTTTATATTACTTCTTCCCCCTTCTCAAAAAAAAGTCTGGCTACTTTCAGCTGACTCCAAACCCTTGATAAAGTCACGTGATCTGTGACGCAACGCATCGGGAGAGGCCAAGTGACATCACTTTCGGTCGCGGCTGGAAGTCTCTGATTCATGTAAAGTTATTTTAGGGATGTGTCAGTAGATGTTGATATTGGGAATTTTATTATATATATTTTTATGTTAAATGCTTTATATATAACCTCTGTGTGGGATGTGGCGCATACTTGGGCAGAATATGTGCTTCTCCTTACCAAGGTTGTGTTAGGACTGTTCTCATATTGACATTTGAGAAGTGTATAATGGCTGCTGGCATTGTCATGACAGCTAGAAATTTTATATAAGTCTGTCTACGTTCATCTGACTCCAAACCCTTGATAACGTCACGTGATCTGTGACTCAGCGCATCAGGAGGAGCCAGGTGATATCACTTACGTTCGCGGCCGAGACCGGAAGTCTCTGATTTACGTGAAGCTGTTTGTCTAGTTTTTAGATGCAAGTTTGCTGCTGTTTTAACAAATTATTTTATTGGATTACTGCACTATGGAGATCTCTTTATATTCCATGTGAGCTTTTAATGGAGGAGAGTGGTGGATATTAAGGAGGATAACATTTGCAGTGGAGTTTCCTTTCCAAAATATACTCGATTTGGCTGGACGCGCCAAGGAAAAGAGCCGGGATATTTGAGATATTCAACAACGAAGCGCTACTAGACCTGTAGGGGTCTTTGAGGTGAGAGGCTGGGGCTCATCATTGGTGCACGGATGGTGGAAGCTGATCACTATATGAACTGAATTTTTGCACTGAAGTCACATTTGAATATATTTCTGCACAAGCACTTTAAAATTCAGCTTTGATATTTTTGGACTGATCACGTTTTTTATTAGCACTTTATTTGGGATTAATGATCTATTTTTGGATCTATTAGCATTGTTGCACATTTTTTTCATTATTATTGAATTGTCACTTTGGAAGCTGTTGCACTTTATAGTATGTATTGAGTAAGCGCCACATTTATATATTTAATGATTTATTTGCATTGTGTGGGAACACTATTTCATGTCGGCAGCCACTCGGTACACATTTTGGTTTGCTCATTAGTATTCTTAATTATTATTTTTTTTTGTATATACTGTTGTACAGCGGCGTAGTGTGGGGAGTGCCGGGGCACCGCCTCGGGCGCAAAATTTAGAGGGGCGCTGTCATGAGTCTGGACCATCTAGCACGGAGATAAAAGCCCCTTGTTAAACTTATGACAAGTCCACGTTGTCCAGCAACAGTGGTCGTTCTTGGGGTGCGGGCGAGCAGCAAGAGTATCTGTCTTATGGCGGTGATCAGCGAGGGGCCAAGCCAAGGACAGATAGGCCTGAGAGCCTGGGAGTTGGGAGAATAGTTCCACCCCGGCCGCCTCCGCCTTGACCTCGCCCCCCTGATCCTACCCCCCCCAAGAGTTGAGAAGCGGCGGGCGCAGCATCTCCCGTGCCTCCAGAGCTTGGATTACTCCAACTTCCTCTCCGTAGTAAAATGAGGCCCTGAGAACAGGCTGACTGGGGACCCAGAGGACGGGCAAGGAGGCACACGCTGCCAGGGAGCCGCTGGAAGAATCAAAGGAGACACACTGGCATTGAAGGTAGGGCTAGCAGTCTCTCTCGTCATCTCTCAGCCTTGCCCCCTCCCCTCAGCTCCACTGTCTCTCTGACAATGTCTCCCAATGTCTAGCTCAATGAATCCAAACCACCAGTGTTGCAGAAACGCACAATTGTGCAAATATATAAATAATTAAACAAACACATTTTATATAATTATCAATAAAATGCTCATTCATACCCATGTTTTTTTGGATGCTTTTTATTGATTGTTATATGAAATTAGTTTGTTTATTTATATATTTGCACAATTGTGTGTTCTTGCAGCATTGGTGATTTGGATTCACTACTCAGTAGGGCTATCTTAGAATTATTGTATTTGATAAATTGTTATGAAATTTTCTGTACTTTATTAATTTGCTTTATTTGCACAAGGTTGAGGTTTCTTGCAGCACCGGTGATTGAGACTCACTACCCAATAGGGTTATTTTATAATATTTCAGTTAATGGAAGATACATATGTCATATTCACACTATAATATTTTTTGCAGGACCGTGCACTTGGAGTCAATACCCAGTAGGGTTTTGTATTTAACCTTTTTGAAATTTTTCTCTATATATTTTGGTTTATATATAGATATACCAACATATATATAGAAAATTTTCAAAAAGGTTAAATACAAAACCCTACTGGGTATTAATCCCAACTGCACAGTGCTGCAACAAGTATTATATTGTGAATATGACATATGTAGCTTCCATTAACTGAAATATTATAAAATCCCATTCCTAATGCCTATGCCTATAGAAGTGGTGGGTTGACAGAGAACAAGATGGCCAACAAGCTTTCAGGCATTTATGATGAAGTTAAAGGGGTTGTAAAGGTTCGTTTTTTATTTTCTAAATAGGTTCCTTTAAGCTAGTGCATTGTTGGTTCACTTACCTTTTCCTTTGATTTACCTTCTAAATGGTTTTTTTCTTTGTCTGAATTTCTCACTTCCTGTTTCTCCTCACTAAAATTCACACCATCATCCGAGTGGTGTTTAGTCAGCCAGAACAGCTTACTGAACAGCTTACTGAGGAGGAACAGGAAGTGAGAAATTCAGACAAAGGAAAAAAAAATAGAAGGGAAATCTAAGGAAAAGGTAAGTGAACCAACAATGCACTAGCTTAAAGGAACCTATTTAGAAAATAAAAAATGAACCTTTACAACCCCTTTAAATGATAACAAGTGCCTACCTGAATGTATAAGAAAATTACAATCCGTTCGATATCAAACTATATTACAAGGTGTTTGAGGAAGCCGTCCATAAAATCTATACAATACTAATATAATTAGTAAGGCATTGAGTGTCTTCTGAAATATAATAAAATGCTTCAGCACTTGAACACCACACCTCCCACTCCCTTGATTGGGTGGAAGTTAGCTGAGTAACACCCTCTGAAGGGTCAACAAAAATCTGCTGCATTTGGCAACTGGGGCTCTCATTTTTCATTAGAACTATGGCAGAATGCCAAGAGTCATTTCTGAGGGCCAGTGACTCTAAAGCAAACTGGACCTTTCATTTTTAAGCCTGCTTATTTTACTATTGCTATTGTCTATTTTGTAATATCTTTTCTGTAAATATATTGTCTTGCACCTTTTTTGTTTGCATTAATCTTAAAAATTGTTAGGTGCATTCTTTAAATTCTCTATTCAGAAATTAAAGTGGAGCTCCACCCAAAAGGGGAAGCTCCACTTGCTTGCTTCCTCTTCCCCCTCGCTCCACTGCCACATTTGGCACCTTTCGTGGGGAGGGGCGAGCGGATACCTGTCAAAACCAGGTATTTGATGTAAGATCGCTGCATCGTTGTGCAGCAATCTACAAAATGTCAGGCCCCTCCTGCTCCCCCCCGCTGCCTTTTGGGAGACGCACAGTTCCCAGAAGACAGCGGGACCATTCAGAAAGGAAACAAGCTGTGAAGCCGCAAGGCTTCACTTCCTGTTTGCGCCTGAACCCACTGCCGATGGACGGATCAGCTTGGGGTGCCGACATTGCTGGCTCCCTGGACAGGTAAGCGTCCTTATATTAAAAGTCAGCAGCTACAGTATTTGTAGCTTCTGACTTTTAGTTTTTTTTTCCCCCCAGACTGGAACTCTGCTTTAAAGAAGCATCTTAGAAAAAAGCTACCATATTTTTACTTCCGTTACCTTCCTGTCTGGCATGGGATTGAGAGTCACAGACATTTCTTAACCACTTCACCCCCGGAAGGTTTGGCTGCTCAATGACCAGGCCATTTTTTGCGATACGGCACTGCGTCGCTTTAACTCACAATTGCGCCCTTTTTTTCTCACAAAAAGAGCTTTCTTTTGGTGGTATTTGATCATCTCTGTGGTTTTTATTTTTTGCGCTATTAACACAAAAAGAACGACAATTTTGAAAAAAACACAATAATTTTTTCCTCAGTTTAGACCGATATGTATTCTTGTACATATTTTTGGTAATAAAAATCGCAATAAGCATATATTGATTGGCTTGCGCAAAAGTTATAGTGTCTACAAAATAGGGGAAATATTTATGGCATTTTTATTATTATTATGTTTTTTACTAGTAATGGCAGTGATCAGCGATTTTTATCGGGACTGCGACATTATGGCAGACAGATTGGACACTTTTGACACATTTTTGGAACCATTGGCATTTATACAGTGATCAGTGCTATAAAAATGCACGGATTACTGTATAAATGTCACTGGCAGGGAAGAGGTTAACCGTAGGGGGCGATCAAGGGGTTAACTGTGTTCCCTAGGGAGTTAATCCAACTGTGGGGGGATCGGACTGCCTGGGTGAGAAGAGCGATCTGTTGTTCATAGTTAGTATGAACAACAGATCGCTCTCCTCACCCCTGACAGCACGGAGATCTGTCTGTTTACATTGACAGATCTCCGTTCTGTCTCTGTGTGGAGCGATCGTGGGTGCCCGGCGATCATCGCGACCTCCGGGCACATGCATCATCATCTGGAGGGCTGCATCTCCGGTGCCTCACTCAGCCAGGAAGTGGAAAACAGTAATGACAAGTAAAAGCAATAAATGTTTTACTAATAAATGTAAAATCATTTCAGATCAGAAAGAGTTGCATGCTAATGTGAGTTCTAGTGAAAATGGGGAAATGTTCACTTTAACTGATCCCAGTAACAATCATTCTCAGTCTGCTGGATCTTAGATTGTTGTCTTGCAAGTTGAAAAAAACTGTGCAACATAAGGCTGAGAGAGCAGTTATTGCCCTCCTAATTTCCTATTTGAGCCGACAACACAGTGCCTCTGCTGCACTGCAGTCCCTGGCAGTCCTGATCATTTCTTTTCTACTGGAGATGTTTTCTGTAATTTAACATGGGAGTATTAAGTCAGTGCTGATAACACTACCTAGGATTTCAGAGCAGGTGGAGCATGTTAAATTTCTGACAGGATCATCAGGTATTTTCTGTACTTGAGTTATTTTAACCGATTGCCGACCGCCTCCTGCACATATACGTCGGCAGAATGGCACGGCTGCCCAAAGCAACGTACAGGTACGTTGCTTTGAATTTGCTGCCGGCGGCGTGCGCCCCTGCCGCGAGCTCCGTGACTGTGCCCACGGAACCCGCGGACTCGATGTCCGACGGTGTCCCGCGATCGTGTCACGGAGCTGCAGAACAGGGAGATGCCTGTGTAAACAAGGCATTTCCCTGTTCTGCCTTGTATCAGGACACTGATCTACTGCTCCCTGTCATCGGGAGCAGTGATCAATGCTGTGTCACTGGTAGCCCAGCCCCCACACAGTTAGGATCACTCCCTAGGACACACCTAACCCCTTCCTCGCCCCCTAGTGGTTAACCCCTTCCCTGCCAGTGTCATTTACACAGTAATCAGTGCATTTTTATATCACTGATCGCTGTATAAATGACAATGGTCCCAAAATAGCGTCAAAAGTGTCAGCCATAATGTCGCAGTCATGATAAAAATCGCAGATAGCCGCCATTATTAGTAAAAAAAAAAATTAATCCTGATCTCTGTTGGCGTTGCAAGAATCAGGAGAGGGGTTCTTTGCTACATATCTGGTGGGACTGCACACAGATACAACCATTCTGGAGACAGGTAATTGACTCCATAAAGCATATAACAGAGACCAAGATACTCTTAAATGCAGCTTCCTGTCTACTGCATATTATATATGAAAAAATACAAAAAATCTTTGACCAGATTCCTACTCACTGCTGCGACAGCAGTGATCCCCAGACACTGGAGAACTACCACCACCCCCACAATCAGGGAATGGTTGGATGAAGTACATCTCCTCTATGGAATGGAAGAGATAAGACCAACTGCCCATGAACAGATATACCCCCTTCCTGCCCAGGCAAAATTTTAGCTTTCAGCACTGTCACGCTTTGAATGACAATTGCGCGGTCGTGCGACGTGGCTCCCAAACAAAATTGACGTCCTTTTTTTCCCACAAATAGAGCTTTCTTTTGTTGGTATTTGATCATCTCTGCGGTTTTATATTTTTTGCGCTATAAACAAAAAAAGACTGACAATTTTGAAAAAACACAATATTTTTTACTTTTTGCTATAATAAATATCCCAATTGTTTTTTTAAAAACAATTTTTTTCTCAGTTTAGGCAGATATGTATTCTTCTACATATTTTTGGTAAATAGTATCTGGTTTGCGCAAAAGTTATAGCGTCTACAAAATAGGGGATAGATTTATGCCCCTTTTTTTTTTTTACTAGTAATGGCGGTTATCTGCGATTTTTGTCAGGACTGCGATATTGCGGCGGACAAATCGGACACTTTTGACACTATTTTGGGACCATTCATATTTATACAGCGAACAGTGCTATAAATATGCATTGATTACTGTATAAATGTGACTGGCAGGTTAGGGGTTAACACTAGGGGGTGATCAAGGGGTTAAATGTGTTCCCTGGGAGTGATTCTTACTGTGGGGGGAGGGGACTGACTGGGGGAGGTGACCGATGGTTGTCCCTATGTACAAGGGACACACCATCAGTCTCCTCTCCCTGACAGGACATGGATCTCTGTGTTTACACACAAAGATCTATGTCCCTGGCTCTGTGACTGCCGATCGCGGGTACCCGGCAGACATTGCGGTCGCCAGGCCTGCGCATCAGCACCCGCGTGACGCGGCGGGCACAGTTTTCCGCGATGCGCGCCCGTGGCGGCGCGCATTGCGGAAGTAAACAGGAGGACGGTCCATGGACGTCCACCCGGCAGATAGGCGCCGCGCTGCAGATGTATTTTGTCTATAGCGCGGGCGCCAAGTGGTTAAATACTCTACCTCTTACACAACACTTAGACAATCGTGAGTTGTTGACCTTGTGTCCTTCCCCTCCTTTTAAGGGGGATGCACCTACCTGAAATTATTCTTACCTTATATCTTTGTTCACTCTTCATCTTCTCTCCTTTTTTCTTTCTACTAAAATATTTGAATTATTTATTTTATGCAATTCATGTTGTAACGACAATTCATGCGTAAGTGGTCGGCTGACCACTGCACTGTTTTTGATGTTTTATTTAGATGTCGTACTTATTACTTTAAACGTACTTGAATTATTAAGATCCTATTTCAATTGGAGGATCATACTATGAAACGAAATAGTTATGATTTGTAATACCTACTCCTGAATTTGCCATGTTCAGTACATGTTAAAGTGCTATACCATTTTCAGACTTGTACAATTGCTACTTTTGTGAATTTTTACAATGAAAATTTTAATGTTAAAAAATAAAAAATAATTTATAATAAAAATGCTATAAAACTATCCCCTATTTTGTAGACGCTATAACTGTTGTGCAAACCAATCAATATACGCTTATTGCGATTTTTTTTACCAAAAATATGTAGAATACATATTGGCCTAAACTGAGGAAAAAAATAATTTTTTTTTATATATAGATTTTGGGGATATTTATTCTAGTAAAAAATATTGCTTTTTTTTCAAAATTGTCGCTCTTTTTTGTTTATAGCGCAAAAAATAAAAACTGCAAAGATGATCAAATACCACCAAAAGAAAGCTCAGTTTGTGGGAAAAAAAGGAAGTCAATTTTGTTTGGGTAATAATTGTGTATGTGGGGTGAATGGCGCTCCCAATGGAGGGTGTGTGTAGATCAAAATAAGAAATCTGTGTAGACCTGGGTATTACCAAACTGTGTGGTACCCAGAATGAACAGTGCACAAAATCAGATAAATAAATAACAATGAGTAGGTCAGAAATGACCTCTCCGTGCTCCCAAATTTGTATAAGGTAATAGACTGGTGCTAGTGTATAAGTTTCTTAAATGCTAGGTGCATATGTGTATTATTACCACCCGCTATAAGAGTGAAAAAATATATTTTTTTAAGACAAAAAATGAGAAGATGGGGGGTAAAAACCTCCGTAGTGGGTGTATGTTAAACCATACCACAAAAAAACTGAAAAAGTGTAAATCAAATTGCAATAACAATAGTATTCCCGGTGTGGGACAATTAACCAAAACTGTCCACCGTAACTGGTATGCAGGATCCTGGTAATTAGTTCAGCATAAGATTTAATGTATACATTTTCCCACTAATGTCCAATCAGGAACAATGAAGATGGGTGACTTGTATGAGGTTCCTTGCATCTAATATAATCCAGGTGACACTTGTGCTCCCCCTTAAGATGTTCTACTCACCAAAAGATGGAACCCCTACAGGGGTACAGGGCGTGTAGGTGAGTGACTTGATGCCTTGGGGTGATGCCGTGGGTCTCTGCTGGTCATGGTGTTCCTCTGCGTCCCTGGACTAGCCGCTCCAGCACACAACAATGCTCCTCAAGGGAAAAAAGAGGGCACGAGCCACCATAGCGTAATCCAGATTTATTTTAAAAAAAGGATAATTATCCATAAAAACAACATCTACCAAGTAGATATATATTGAACAAAATAAAAATAGAAATAAAATGAAAAAAATGAGGATAGAACAGATCTCGGTCCGGATACTGCTCTCACTAAACCTTCACTGCTACAAGTGAGAAGTTTAAAGTTCCCGCACTCGGTCCCTGCTTCTGACAGAACAGCGGCGTGTATACGGCGTTTGTTCCACCGCTCAGAGCCAGGGAACCGGAAGAGACGTATCGGCGTGTAGACGTGAACGGACCAATCACCTGACGCGTTTCGTCATGTGACTTCTTCTGAGGTGATACAGTCCCCTCACGTTCCACGCCTAATATAGCGAGCGGCCGGCGGGTTCCTCCCATAGGTGGGGCTACAAAGCGTCACTTGAAAAACACAAGAAAACAGGATATCCTGTAATTAGACTAGAGATAACATCTTGTGCTGTGACGCTACCCTCTGTGATGTTTTCTCCGCTTCCATGTGGAGCCCTCTTGTGGCCAAATTGTAAAGTGTTCTCTGCGGGCCACTGGCCATACTTATACTACCTTGTCAAAAATCAGTGATTATACATAAACAGGCATATTCTCCCTAATACATTTTGGTATATAAGAGTGAAGGGATATGAACAATCATATAATTCCATGAACGTAAAATGTTTCCTTAAATTTTCCTTAAAAAATAAACAATAAACATAGGGATTGGCACCAGATTTTTTAGGTAGCCATTTTTCCTCGATCAGGATGGAAAAATCTATTGAGACAGAATTTAATCAAAACCACAGTGTATGCCTTTGTGTGAAGCTTAATTGCTATTTTGGGTGGGCGGGTATATAGATCCCCTTAGATTAACCCTTATAGTATTCTTTACTGAATAACACTCACCCTAGTCAGCTGACTCTGGTCCCAGGAACTCAAATTAGTATTTATATCATCTAATTTAATTATGCTAATTTGCGTAGGAATGAATCTGACCAATAGTGTAAGGATAGTTACATGTTTTATATAGAAGATATGTGGGATAATTCCAATTAGGAGATGGTTAATGTATTGCAAAAGGTTTATATGACGTACCCCAGTTCCCCCAATAGCTATCGCAACCGGGAACCATCAAAGACTTGAAGGAGTGGGAATTTCCAATCGATCAAGCCTAATCGCTCCATTTGTGCTATTTGTGTTTGAGGAGCATTGTTGTGTGCTGGAGCGGCTAGTCCAGAGATGCAGAGGAACACCAGGACCAGCAGAGACCCACGGCATCACCCCAAGGCATCAAGTCACTCACCTACACGCCCTGTACCCCTGTAGGGGTTCCATCTTTTGGTGCGTAGAACATCTTAAGGGGGAGCACAAGTGTCACCTGGATTATATTAGATGCAAGAAACCTCACACAAGTCACCCATCTTCATTGTTCCTGATTGGACATTATTGGGAAAATGTATACATTAAATCTTATGCTGAACTAATTACCAGGATCCTGCATACCAGTTACGGTGGACAGTTTTGGTTAATTGTCCCACACCGGGAATACTATTGTTATTGCAATTTGATTTACACTTTTTCAGTTTTTTTGTGATATGGTTTAACATACACCCACTACGGAGGTTTTTACCCCCCATCTTCTCATTTTTTGTCTTAAAAAAATATATTTTTTCACTCTTATAGCGGGTGGTAATAATACACATATGCACCTAGCATTTAAGAAACTTATACACTAGCACCAGTCTATTACCTTATACAAATTTGGGAGCACAGAGAGGTAATTTCTGACCTACTCATTGTTATTTATCTGATTTTGTGCACTGTTCATTCTGGGTACCACACAGTTTGGTAATACCCAGGTCTACACAGATTTCTTATTTTGATCTACACACACCCTCCATTGGGAGCGCCATTCACCCCACATACACAATTATTATTTTTTAGTCCCTGGGAACAGGGGCCATACCGGGGGGGGGGGGGCAGCAGACCATTTGTTCTAGTCCTAAGCACAGGTTTCTCTATATCATTTAATTTTGTTTGGGTACCACGTTGTACGACCGCGCAATTGTCAGTTAAAGCGACGCAGTGCCAAATCGCAAAAAGTGCTCTGGTCAGGAAGGGGGTAAATTTTTCCGGGGCTGAAGTGGTTAAAGGAATAAAACATGGGAAATGTGCCTGTATTGCTGATATGTATTGTATATGTACTTTTAATTTTAGCCGGACATACAATAATGTAAAGTTTATCTCTGTCCATATGTTTTACCACCTGTAAATTGTTAAAAACTCAAACTTTATTGAAGCAGAAAATATATTTTAAAAACCATACTGTTTGACATATTTTAGTTTACCCAACACTGATGACTCATAAGTGAATGATGGCATATTTTATACATCCCAGTTACTCTATAGCACCAGGGGATCCACTAGAGAGATTTGACAGCTATAGCTCTTTTCCCAAAGCCATTTTTGAGTTCAAAGAATAGTGTTGACTGTAGCTAAAGAAACGTGTGCTGTGCCGCCAGTGTTGACCTCTTTTTAAAAATCCTGACTAGCTTACCATCTTACCTGCATAATATCTAAGGCCCCTTTCACACATGCGAACCGTTCGTTTCATCAGTTCAGTCACTTTTGTTCAAAGAAAAAACAGATGAAGTTTACATCAGTTTTCCATCTGTTTTTCATCATTTTTTTACCAGCTAGAGTCCTTAACCACTTGAGTGCCATAGCCATTTTTTCCATGCAAAAACGAACCGTTTGTCCGTTTACATCCGATCCATTTTTTTTTTACGAAAAAAAAAATAGGGCATTGACCCGTTCAAAAAAACAGGTGTTGACGGAAGCGTGTGTAAACAGATGTAAATGGATGATCATCCATTTACATCTGTTTTTCCATAGAGATGCATGAAATGGATGGATGGATGAAAAACTGACAAACAGTCCCCATGTGTTAAAGGGGCTTAATTCAGTGATCTAGCATAAGCAAGCAACAAATGAAATCAAATAGTAAAAGGAAAAAACTGCGCTTACTGTGTTAAATGAAATAAAAAAATATTAGATTATAACTAAAAAGGGACTAGGTGAAGCAGCAATAAAAGTGGGATAAACACATATAGAAATATAAAAGAAAATCACGCTAATAAGTCCACAAAATTAAATTCAGTCCAATATGGCAGGCTGGTATATAAGCGTCAATTCGTGACGTGAAACGCGTTAGCCACCCTTCCCTGCATGCACACTATCTGCATTTGTTGTTTTGGATTTATGGATTTATTTTGAATTGCGGAAGCAGCTATTTGGTGAATTCTTAAGCTTTTGAGCGGTACGTTTTTCCTTTCCTCTGGTATATAAGATCACAAAGACTTCATTGGTACTGGATAAACCTTATGAAATGCATGCTTACCAGAAAAAGTAAGCCAGTAAACAGATGGGCTACAACCCAGCCAGGGCCTTTGGTTAGCACCACAGTGCCAACTTCTCCAGAGGGGATGGATACCAAACGATGAAAAAATTACTCCACGATATGTATAAACAAACAGATGAACACAACTTTAGGGCTTAGTATGTATCAGGTGAAACCAGGATCTCCAAAAGGACTGCGGGCTCAAATGTGGAGGGATGGATATGGGCTCTCCCAGCTAGGACCGTACCTCCAGTATATGATGAAAACAGGATAGGTGCCTAAGAAAAAATAGGAACTAAATAGTGTATTACCTTCCAAACATTTATTAGAAATATGGTAAAATACACTTACATAAAATACGTTTTTAAAAACCAAGTAGAAATGAAGCCGGCCGGCTACAAAGCAAAACTCCCGTCCTGCGAACGCGGTGACGTCAGCACGTACCCCCTCAGACGCGTTTCGTCATCTCATCCTTTTGGAGATCCTGGTTTCACCTAATACATACCAAGCCCTAAAGTTGTGTTCATCTGTTTGTTTATACATATAGTGGAGTAATTTTTTCATCGTTTGGTATCCATCCCCTCTGGAGAAGTTGGCACTGTGTCTTTGTGATCTTATATACCAGCCTGCCATATTGGACTTAATTTAATTTTGTGGACTTATTAGCGCGATTTTCTTGTATAAATGAAATCAAATGTTCTAATCTGTATACTTCTATGTAAGACTTGATTCTGGAAACGTGATTCTTGAGAACCAGGGATTTAGCATCTTCAGAATATGGTGAATCAAAGCAGTTCACATGCTTGAGGGTATAACTGCACTATTTGGCTCTCTATTGCCTCA
Organism: Rana muscosa; assembly: GCA_029206835.1. Lineage (NCBI taxonomy): Eukaryota > Metazoa > Chordata > Amphibia > Anura > Ranidae > Rana > Rana muscosa. Next base: position 20,501,429 of record JARGYO010005626.1, read on the forward strand.
ATTTTCCCATGACATAGGTGAGAAGCATGGGAGTAGAACGAATAATTAAAAATGGTCTGTTTGTTGCTCTATTAAATATACCTTTGTCCGATATTAAAATATTTGATTTACCTATCCTGAACAGAAAAAAAAAAACATTTCAATCAGCAGGTAAAGTAATGCATGCAGCAAGACATTAATATTTTTAAGTTATGGGTATTTAATTGCTCCAAATAGAAATTTTCCCAAAGTGCTAATGGCACTGACCAGGTAGACAATGGCAATCACTTACTTTAGAAATGCTTTTTTCATTTTGAATGTGTAATTCATTAAAGGCCTTTGATGCCTAAGCTATTTCTGGGTTCTGTGAGGTCTCATAAATGAATGACCAATTATCTAAATTAACATGTGCCATCACTGATTCATCTTTATACAAAAATTGCATCATACCTAACAAAAATGGCTCTAAAATAAACTTCCAAGAAGAAAATAACTGCTTTGAATTATTATAGCGTCTTTATAATACATTCAAGCCCTTTAATCTTAACAGTAACATTAAACATAAATTACGGTTAGAACATAGGTTTAGCCACATTGATCATAACACAGGAAAAATCTGATGTACTTCCCAATAATTAAAATGCAGCATGGACAGGACACGTCTGCTCAATCCACATATGGATTAACCAGTTCAATACTGGGCACATTCACCCCCTTCCTGCCCAGGCCAATTTTCAGCTTTCAATGCTGTCACACTTTGAATGACAATCATGCAACACTGTACGCATATGAAATTTTTATCATTTATTTGAGACAGATAGAGCTTTCTTTTGGTGGTATTCAAACACTGGATTCTTTTTTTGCTAAACAAATGAAAAAATACTGGAAATTCTGAAAAATAAATAAAATTTTTGCAAATAAGTAATTTTTCTTCTTCACTGATGTGCCCTGATCATCAGTGTAAAGAATGTACTATCTGTGCCCTGTCAGCCTTGCTAGTTCCTCACACAGAGACAGTGTGTCAGGAAAGGACTACCAATAACCTACAAGTCTGTTTACACGTGACCAGCTGTGATTGAACAAAACTGATCACATTGTAAAGGGCAGCTGTGATTGGCCCTTTACCACGATCTGTGATCAGCTGTTCCTGAAGGAGGCACGTTTCTGGAAGGATGTCCATGGATGCCCTCCTAAGAACTAGAGGGCCACGCTGTAGCAGTCTTTCGTCTATCGCGTAGGCGGTTAAAGCCCAATTCTATTTCAACTAAAAAGTAGCCCAGCAGTTTTAATCTTTAAAACAAGCCATTCTCAATGCAATGCTCTTCTGCTTTTTTGTGCTAAACCCCACAGACTCACCACTATGCAATATACAATCCAGTGCAAACCCTCTTCTAGAATGAATGAATGACACTCCGCATCACTCAACCAACTTCCTGTAAACAGAGATGGAGCTCCTCCTTCCAAACAGAAAACACGTTGCCCATTGTTCTATTTGAGGCGGTCCCTCAGGTCCCTGGTCAGTCATCCAAGAGAACTGAAGGCCGGAAACGGAAAAACATATAAAAACAACACAACCCCACAAGGTTAAATATTAAGGCAGGATCATGCTGCCCTGGAAGACTACTGGAAACAAAGTTACCAGTAAGACCAACTCCCCTTTTCCCCCAGTCGTTTTCCAGGTCAGGCCTTGAGAGGATAACCAAGTACTCACCAGACTAAGTTGGGACAACAGCTTGGAGGACTTTGAAGCCTGGTCCTGGCTGGATATCAGGTCCAGTTGATAATGTCAGACAAAGGTGGAGAAGCTGGACCAAGTTGCCGCTTTGCAAATTTTTTCCGGGGTACCTCCCGCCTTCTCCGCCCCTAAAGCCGCTGAAGCCCTTGTAGAATGATCTCCAAGATTTTGCGGAGGAGTTACCTGCATATTTCCATAGCACTCCAGAATGGTTGACTTAATCCATCTTGCTAGAGTATTTCTGGACGCCTGTTTACCCTTCTTTTTTTCCTGCATACAGGATGAATAGGGCGCGTCTGAGGATCTGAATTCACTTGTGATTTCTAGGTATTTCAACAAGCACCTCCTGATGTCTAGTGGGTTCAGCTCTTGTTCTCCTACTACCGTTAGGTGAATTACAAAAGGATGGCAGCACTGTATCCTGAGACTTGTAGAAGGCGGATGCCACTTTCGGTATAAACCCTGGGTCTGTCTGTAGAACAATATGTAGATATTCGCCACCACACCAAGGATCATCAACTTCGTCCAAACGTTTTTTATTCAAGAAAGATCACATCACAAAACGGTGTAGTGCAACATTTCGGAGCCACGCAGGACCCCTTCGTCAGGCATGTGTTAAGTGCATACTGTTGTGCAGAAGTATTTAAGTGAACATCCACCAATCAGAACCAGAGAGTAGATGGCCCCTCCCACCCCATGACAGAATATGACGTCATTAGTCCCTCCAAAAGCTATATACAAATGTTACATATATATACACATGTATATCTGCAGAGCTATGTCATTTGCGGCTGGAAAACATGGCAATCTGGTAGTGCTGGGACTCATAACATAATTGTACACATATATCACATAATGGTCAGGAATATAAATTTGTCTGACTACTGCCATCTAGGGATGGTTTTAATAACTTACGAAGAACTTTATTGAGTGTAGGCAAAAGATTTGCTCCCTGTAACATGAGCCATCTATTTATCCTGTGTCTCAGTTGCTATTTAGTGTTTTTAACTATTCTTGTTCTGTATGTGCATGATATTGTGTGTTTTAACAAACCTAAACAATACCTGTATCCAGATCTCTATGAGTGCTGACAACACAGAGACTTCGGCTGGGCATACAAAACTCTTTTCCCCCTAATTGATTAGACGTTCTAAGAATAAATATCGTGACCTCCAGTGACCTACGTCATTTCCTGTCCTGTTGGTTGCCGCTTTGGAGGCGGTGGAACGCACGCCATCCACGGAGGTGGATGCGACACCTGCTGTTTCCACACCAATTTGACATGACATGCCAGCAGCCCCAGTGTCGGGATAGGCACTTTTACATGTAAGTAGCCATTTGGCTATGTTTTTAATCAGTGCTCAATTTTAATAAACGGGATTACGCTATGGATGTCCTCCATCTCCTTTATATTTCCAGCCTATATCTTTGAGGAGGAAGTTTTACCTATATCTCCAGTCCATCTTATGTGAGCAGGCACAATCCTGCACAAGTGTTTGACTCTCTTTTTGGTTAACGGAGTCAAATCTTTGTGGTAAGCAGACTATATATTCAATTACTTTGGGTGACACACTACAGTCTGGTGAAGGATCACATATTTATCTGGTGAAGATTTCTCACAGTTGAAAGATTTCCGTTGTTTAGATTTTTTATGGACTTAATACCAAATTGTGTTTCTTAGCTGTTGGGACCTTTTTTAATAATTTTTTTCATTATTTTCACAGTGTTGCACAAGTGCATAAGCTATTCACGTAATTTTTCCAGCATACTCAATTGTATTTTGGTTTGTTATTTTAGTGTGTTGATTTATGGGCACAGCACCATTTACATTTCTAACACATATAGCGCCCCCTATTTTTGACTTATCCATTAGGAGTATCTGCCCGTTCGGGAGACTCGTGTCGGCGTTAGTGGTTGCCAAAAAAACAGCCGGATAAGCCGTTCCGCTAAGAGATGCCGGTGGCTCATGCTTAGATGCACCCTGTCATTGGCCCTGGTGGCCATGCTACCAGCCCAGCCAGCCAATCAGCTACGGGCACAGGCCGCGCATGCTCAATGCAGCCGTTGTAGTCCAGGAAACTAGACACGCTAGACAGCTAGGGCCGCCAACGCCATTAAAAACCAATGATATCGGCGTGCCCATCTGCTGCATGTCTGAACACATTAAGCTGCTATGTGGAGAGGGGGAGGAAGAAAATGAAAGAAAATGTGTTCAAATGTAGAAAAGCAGAAGTAACTCAGGAGGAGAAAGAGAAATGGAAAAAGAAAGGGAAATATAGGAACCTACGTCTATAGGGTATTATCGGAGAGAGTGAAAAGAAAAAGCAAGCAGAAAATAGAGAGGAAAAAGAAAGGAAAAAAAAGACAAACAAAAAAAAATATATATATTTAAAATAAATAAAAATAGACCCCAAGCACCCTGCTGTAGGAATTCCAAAATTGTGGGTGTATCCATAGTTGCCAGATGTTTTCTCCACATTTTCCTAAAGTTGGAGTTTTAAAAAAAATAATGAAACGCCCTTTCCCGGTAGCTCGTGCTCAGAAGCGAACACAGGCAAGTCCCGCCCACATATGTAAACGCTGTTCAAACCACACGTGAGGTATCGCCGCGTGCGTTAGAGCGCAAGCAACAATTGAACTGGACCTCCTCTGTAACTCTAAAATGGTAACCTGTAAAAAAAAAATGTAAGCGTCGCCTATAGAGATTTTTAAGTAACGAAGTTTGGCGCCATTCCATGAGTGTGCGCAATTTTAAAGTGTGACATGTTGGTTATCTATTTACTCAGCGTAACATTATCTTTCACATTAAACAAAAAAATTGGGCTAACTTTACTGTTTTGTTATTTAATTCACGAAACAGTTTTTTCCCCAAAAAAACGCATTTGAAAAATTGTTGCGCAAATACTGTGTGAGATAAAAAGTTGCAACGACCGCCATTTTATTCCCTAGGGCAGGGATATGCAATTAGCGGACCTCCAGCTGTTGCCAAACTACAAGTCCCATCATGCCTCTGCCTCTGGGTGTCATGCTTGATGCTGTCAGAGTCTCGCTATGCCTCATGGGACTTGTAGTTTGGCAACAGCTGGAGGTCCGCTAATTGCATATCCCTGACCTAGGGTGTCTGCTAAAAAAACAATGTTTGGGGGTTCTGAGTAATTTTCCAGCAAAAAAATTATGATTTTTACATGTAGGAGAGGAGTGCCAGAATAGGCCAGGTATGGAAGTGGTTAAAGAAGTTGTAAAGGCAGAAGGTTTGTTATCTTCATGTATTCTATGCATTAGCAGTCTCTAATTACTTACCTGAGCCCCATCTCTACAGCGATGTCCACAAGTGTCTTAGCCATTCGGGACTCTCCTCCAGATTGGCTGGGACACAGCAGCAGCGCCATTGGCTCCCACGGCTGTCAGAGAAGGGGGTGGGCGGGGCTCCGCGTCTGAATGGATACACAGAGCTGTGACTCGGCTCGGGTACCCCCATAGCAAGCTGCTGGCTGAGGGGACCCTGAACAGGAAGGAGGGGCCAGGAGCAGCAAAGAGGGACTAGAGAAGAGAAGGATCTGAGCTGCTCAGTGCAAAACTTTGGAATTTTCTTGGAATATTTACTGATTGTGTAAAATCTTGGCTGATATTCAGTGTTTTTTTAAAGATGGGGTTTGCAGACATTATGTACTAACTATAAGGGTTTCTAAAGGACAATTTTTTGCTGAAATGGGTGAATTCCTAACAAAACAAATATATTAAAAGAATTAAAAGAATGGAGTAACGATTCAGTAATCAATGGGCACTGTTAGCACTGTAAGTCTACTATGCTGGAGGCAACTACATTACATGTCAGGCATATTAGTAAGAGTAAACAGAAGAAAAACTAATATGGTTCACTAAAGACATAAGTAGAATAGTAAAGGAGAAAACTAAATTAGCATATATAGATTCAAGGAAACCGAGAGTGTAGTTGATAAAGAAGTGTATAAAGTTCTTGGTAATGTCGCTGTTGTGCCCCATTTTCTCCACTTAATGATGGCTGTCTTCACTGTATTCCATGGTATATCTAATGCCTTGGAAATTCTTTTGTACCCTTCTCCCGACTGGTACCTTTTAACAATGAGATCCCTCTGATGCTTTGGAAGCTCTCTGCAGAGCATGGCTTTTGCTGTAAGATGCAAGGCACTTTAACTGATGGCAGGTGTGTACTGACTCCTATTTAACATGAGTTTGAATGTGATTGCTTAATTCTGAACACAGCTACATTCCCAGTTATAAGAGGGTGTGCACACTTATGCAACCACATTATTTAATTTTTTTATTTTTACTTCCCCCCTCTAAAAGATTTCAGTTTGTTTTTCAATTGAATTGTACAGTTTATAGGTCACATTAAAAGTTCTGAAATGATTTATCTAATTTTTTTACATCACAGAAACCTGACATTTTAACAGGGGTGTGTAGACTTTTTATATCCACTGTATGTGCCTTCAAAGTCCATATTCTCTGATCCTCCAAATTGTGTGGGTTTAATAAATGCTAATAAAAAAGCCATGGACTACAAGTACCTTTGCACATACAACTGCTCAAAAACAGCTAATGTAAACATTACTTTTCATACATTAAGCTTCTTTGCAGTCTGTGCTGTACATGTAGTAGTGGAAAACATGCCTGCAGACCTGGATAGAGAACAAGGAACTCAGATGCAGATTTTGTGTTATGGATCTGAAGGCAGTGCATTTTTACACACTTGTGAATGCCTCAATTCACAGTCACATTCCTGTTTAACTCCTTGGTGCCAGCCGTACGCAAATATGCGGCCTTTCGGCGCCTGGTCCTTAGCATCAAGGGGCTGCATATTTGCGTGAATTGCTGTGCACCCAGCTGTGCTGAGAGCGCGCACAACGCGCGCTCCCGACACAGTTTGCGGCGCCTAACTGAAAGCTCCCGATCGCTCCTTGCGATCAGGACTTTTCGGATCATGTAACAGCCAATCACGGCAGTCACATGCTCTTAAGCCCTGCCCCTGGCATCATAAACCTTTTAAAGGGCCAGGAGGCAACGGCGTTAAGAGGTAAAGAAAGAAAAACTGTCAGATTATGGGTCAGTTGACCCACTGAGCCCTCCCCTGCCTCTGACCTGCATGCTCGGATAAGGGTCTGGTATGGATTTTAAGGGCGACCACACGCCGCGTTTTAAAAAAAAATTGGCGTGGGGTTCCCCTAAAATGAATACCAGACCTGAGGGGCCTTGTATGGACAACAATCTACCTATAAGATTATACTGATTGTATTGAAAAGGCAAATTTGCTAGCAAATCCCAAGGCACACAAGTGAATACAAATTGTTTATGGAAAAAAAAAAAACAAAGTATTTTAAAATTTTAACACAACTGTGATGTCAATCTTAGCATTGAGGAGCAACAATAAAAAGGCAAGTGTAGGCACCAAAAGGTTGCCTAGAACAGACTTTTTCTTTTTTAATTCAGAAAGCTTTGCTTTAAGGTTCTTTTTAAGAACAATGTGATATTCTTCAGAAATCTCATAATTTTATGTAAAACTTTCACTAAAGTAACCTCAAACACATTTTGTCACACGCCAATAATTCAAGTTAAAGATATAATTCCACCATCAAGTGCTTAGAGCACACATGAAAAGGAATAGAGAACTATAAAGAGACTTTTGTAATATGTCCTAATAATTCTCTGTTGCATTTATTCTGCCTTCCTTGCTATTCCCTTTCTGTTGTATGAAGGCAACTTGAAAGATAAAAATCAATTCCTATTATTAAAATAGGGGAAAAGGTCCAGAGTACTTTAAAACAAAACAAAGACACTAACGATTTTTCTTGGAATGTGCCATTTAATTGTGTTTTCCACATAACAATAAATACACAGGATGCAGAATGATCACTATTCACCTTTGATCTTCCATGTAATAGTGAAAAACTAGAAAACACTAGAATAATTCACATTTATACTTTACTAGAACATGGATATTATTGGGAAGAGAGGGCACAACACACAAACTGTGGATAGCCAAAATAAAAGAAAGCAGCTCCATGAACTAGATAAAGAGAAGCAGATAGGGTACACCACAGGACAGTGACAGCAATGAAGTTAGCTCCTTGCAGTCACGGCTGGCGGCTGTTCTGATTGCAGCTGTTTTCCAAGATATTCCCTGAAAGACACAAGTGATAAATGTTAATAATCAGAAAAGTGGTAGGGTGCACTTTAGAGATTTTATCCCAGACCAGTCCCTGCTAAACTTCTTGACAATGGAACATACGGGTGTTATTTAAAACTGAATGCCGGTTTACCCAAGTAAGTCATCCTCTCCATCTCCCGCATTGCTTTCCTAAAACAGAAGGTATTTACTGTATATGTCCCCACTTCTGGCACAAAACCCATAAAAACAAGGATCTCAGTCTCTATTTCTGGGTAAGTTGGTGGAGTCAAAACATTCCTTTTTCCCCTTTTAATAATCAGTTCATCCGGAACTGCTGGTGTATAGCAAAGACATAGCTATAATTTAACAGAGCCAGTATTTACCAACTTGCATACAGCAGTGTAAGGCTTCCTAGCCAACATTAAAGCAAGATATGACTTTACTGGCTCTATGGTGTAGGGCTTGTGAGTACAGGGGAACAAGCCAATTATTGAGGTTGCGGTTCAATAGGAACCGAAGATTCAAACTCAAAAGTCCAGCAAGTCCAGCATGGGCTTGGTTGCTAAAATGGGTGAAAAGGAGCGATTTGCATGACTCCACCAACGTACCCATGAGCAGAGACTGAGCTCTTTGGTTGTGGGTTTTGTGCAGGAAGTGAGGATGTGTAAATTTCTTCTGTTTTGAGAAGGCAGTGATGTATCTCACAGTACTTTAGACATGGTCTTTTGATTCCTCTTGTACCGTCTCATCACAACCTTAATGGTTGTACTGTTCTCTGTTGATGGTGGGCAACTTTTGACTTCCCCCACTTCCCAATGGCCTGCACACCCATCGAGAAGCAATGGTCATTGGTCTGTGGACAAGTTACCTAGAATTATAATCAGTGGAAGTGACTGAGAGCTGTTCACACCATTGCACTACATTAACGTGCATTTGTGAGATGCAATGCCATTCATTCTAAATAGCACCCCAATGATCCTTGCCAACAAACATGCACTACCATGCACTGTAGTGAGCTGCGTTACAAAAAAAATAAAAAATTAAATGCACCTTTTTGTTGCCATATGCAGCCCAGCCAAATTACAAAACTACGTATGTTAGTGTAATGCACATACATTTTTAAGGCATGTTAAAGATGGGGAAGCAACCCCACAACTGCAGAGGTAGATCTCTTATTTTCATCTTTGTCATTTTTTTTATTTCCAGTGTAAATATTTGGAAAAAAAATTACACCTGAGGTCAATAGCAGGAAAACCACAAAAGAAAAATCATAATGCAAATTAAAAGAACTTACAGATCCCAGTCTCCTTACTACAAGTAGATGTCAAGATTCTGGCTAAGATTCTTGCTATCTGACTCAACAAAGTTATTCTCTTTTTGATACATGAGGATCAGTTGGGCTTCATGCCTGGGTGAAATACCTCCTTCAACCTAAGACTCTATATGAATCTGCATACCCTACATGACAATATTGGCTCAAGGGTTGTTGTCGCCCTAGACACTGCCAAGGCGTTCGACTCGATCGAGTGGTGCTACCTATGGAAATGCCTGGAGAGCTATGGGTTTGAACCCAAATTTATAAAATGGGTGCAATTATTGTATCAGGCCCCACTGGTTAGGGTGCTGGCAAATGGATGGACCTCTGAAGAGTTTCCTGTTACTAGAGGCACTTGACACTTGGCCCTGTCTGTTGACGATGGCGATAAGATCACACTCTGCTATAATTGGCCTTCAGGCCAGACACCTAACTGAAAAGATCAGCATGTGTATGCGGATGACACACTACTGTACCTAGTAGACTCCGATACGTCCCTGTCCACTGATCATTGATCTCCAACTTTTATAATATGCTGCTCCTCCCTTCGTTCACCAAATTGGCTTACAAGCTTAAAACTCGATCGGAGAGAGATATAGGCACAATTGAGGATGAGGAGAGAAGCGAAGCGCTGGATACATGCACTGGTTTCACCTAAACTTTTGGATCACCTCACACAACTGTACATACTCCACCGCTCTTATCGGACTCCACTTAGACTAGCTAGGTACAAACATGACCAGGGCACTTTGTTCCCGATGTGTTTAAATGACGTGGGTTCATGCTACCATCTGCTTTGGACCTGTCCGAAAATACAAGGTACACAGGTCGTCCAATTCTTGCATTACACTATGGGTTCCCCACTCACGGTATACCCTAAACCATGTCTTCTGGCTATATTCCCAGAACCAGACATTGACAAATTCACCAAAACCTCTCTTAATGAAACCCTTTTCTCCGCAAGGAAAATCATTGCTAGGCAGTGGATGAGGATTACTCCACCTGACTTCCATGCTTGGATACTAGATGTTAACAATAATCTACCATATAAGAAATGTATTTATATCCACAGAGGTTGTCCTTCGAAATACGACAAAATATGAAATAGATGGCTACAAGCCTCTGAGACTTGCACATAAATTGGAAGGTTCAACATAGCGGCTATAACGCTTATACACCAAAGACAAACTAGTTTAAGTACCTAGTACGGTGGCTATCTCGTATGGAAAATGCTTAATCATTTTTTCTGTTAATTTGTGTCCTGAAATACCTTGTGTTATTATATGGGTTGTATGCTACCTATTTGTTTTATTTTCAATGGATACAATATGTATGTTGGTATCCCTTTTTTTGTGCAACCTTAAAAAAAAAGCTACTGTTTAAAGTAAAAAAAAAAAGAACTTACAGATAAATATGAAAATAAAAATAGCCATAATCAAAGGTCTTATTATGTTTTTAATATATAAAGTGACTGTGCACATATCAACTAAAATGATCAACTATAGCATAAAACAATGTAGTGGATTATCCAGATCCATAGAAGTTAAAAACAAAAAAATCTGTATTGTACCCAGAAGCACTAAAATAAAAAAATAAAAAAAAGATAACACAATTAGGAATATGAGTGAACAGTGGTTATTAAAGCCATTATTTTATATGACTCTTTCAGTCTGTGTTGTGGAACTGCACATTAGGTTCCTATTTAAGATACTGTTAACTGAAAACCAGTGATCACTTTTATAATGAAGCAGACAACGTCAGTGAAAAGCTAGGATGTCTACTTTGCAGAAATGTGCAATTACCAAAGTAAATTAACAGGAAACCGCTATTAATTAATTTACTAAATGCCTATCAGGTTTTTACTGCTGTCTGTGCTTCCTCTGGTGAGATTCATCCTTTATTTGTCCTGACGACCACTGTAAACCAGGACTGAAAGCGAGTGAAAATCCAGACTTGTCACTGGAGTGAGGGGAAATCTTCCTATGGGGGGCACTTGTTTCAGTGACAGACATCTAAGAGAGGACCTTCTCTTATGGACAAATCTACACTCACTTCCAGTTGTGTCTTGGGACCTCAAATGAAGAAAAAGCTTTCTAAAGTGCCACACAAATGAAAAAAAAATGGGATAGGGGTTTAACTATTCCTTACTATAAAAAAAGGTTTTGACTTTGGATATACTTTAAACCAGGCATGTCCAAAGTCCGTCCCGCGGGCCAGTTTTGAACGGCCCGCCGGCCTGGTTATCTTTTTTTTTTAATTTATATTCTTTTTATTAATTTTCTTACATATTCAAATTAACATTGTACATACTTATATATATTTATTTTTCACAATAAAAATTAGCAAAATGTTATCAGTGTAATTTTCACTCTGTTGACCCTCGTCCCTCCCTCCTTCCCCCTCCCCCTTTACCATTTCTCATACTAGGTTTTTTCTATTTTCCTTTCTTCCATTTTTACACATTATTCAATGTTTATTTTTATTTTCCTTATACCATTCTTCTTACTCCCTTTCCTTTCTCTCTCCTTTCTTCTTCTCTTTCTTTCTTCTTGTTCTCCGCCTTACAGGGGTATCCCTATTTTTTCCAACCACGGGTTCCACACCTTTTCAAACTCTCTTATGTTCCCTCTCTTAATATATACTACCCTCTCCTTCCATATTGTTGCGGTAACTGTGTTAGCCCATTCTCTCACTGAGGAGGGGTCTTCTGCCTGCCATCTTTGCGCTATCAATTTTCTTGCGTGAAAAAGGCATCTAAGCACTGCTTTTGTTATATTAGTTGCTCTGCCTGTTCCTTCCCCTAGTCCCAGGATACACATTCTAGGGTCCATTTCTATTGTTGTCATATATGTCCTATTTATGCTATCCAGTACCCCTGTCCAGTACCTAAATAATTTCGGGCACCTCCATAGCATATGTATCAGGTCCCCTGTATCCTGGCATCTGGGACACCCTGCATCTGTTCTCCATCCAAATTCAAACAGCCTTTTTGGTGTATAGTATGTCCTATGTAGCAGCATTAAAAATGAAAACTTCTGAGCCGGTGAAACAGATACAAGGTGTCCACTCTCTAGTACCTTTTTCCATTGCCCCTCGGATATGGGCCCCAGATCTTCCTCCCATTTCCCTTTGCTTTTGAGATGTTCTGGAGCTGTAATACTTCCTTTGCATAGATGTGGGTATATTTCGGATATACGGCCCCCGGTCTCACTCTGATTGCCCAATCTCTGAAAGATAGGGGATTTGTGCCAGGCTGGCCCCTGTCTATCAAACTGCATATTTAGTGCGTGTCTAATTTGAAGATATCTATAAAATGTATGTTTAGGGACATCATATTCCTCTCTAAGTGTAGCGAAAGTTTTTAGGATTTTTCCCTCATATAACTGGGCCAGCCTGGTTATCCCCTTCCCTTCCCATTCCTTAATTTTCCCCATCAGCTCCAACTCCTGAAGATTCCTATTTTCCCAAAAGGGTGTGTATTCTGTCTCTCCTTCTAATCCCCCTATTGCTTTCACAGCTTTCCACACCTTTATTACCATCTTGACCGTGGGGGATTTGTATGAAAATGAGTTTGCCTCCAGTGCCTCCATCACCAACTTGTGGGGTGACCCCATTGTCATCAATCGCCCATTTATATCCCCTCCCAGCTCTGGTCTCATTCCTATATGCTGCAGCTGTGCTGCCAGGAAGTAGCCCCGTGGGTGTGGTACCGCCATACCTCCCTCCCTTGTTGATAGTTGCAGGGTCTGTAGTCCTATCCTCGCTTGGCCTCCTTTCCATATTAATTCTCTAAATAGTGTGTCAATTTTCCTAAACCATTTCTTATGTATCCATATTGGTGTATTATGCAATACATATAATAATTGTGGCATCCACAGCATTTTGATCAAATTACATCTCCCTGCAACTGACAGTGGGAGCCGCCGCCATATTTGAATTTTGTTTTTAAATTTAGACAGGAGGGGAACTATGTTGTTATTTATATATTTATTTGGGTCAATTGGTATCTAAACCAGCCTTTCTCAACTAGTGTGCCGCGGAATCAGGGGAGAGAAGGGCTGTCAGATGAGCCCAACCCCCTGCCGAAATATACATCGGCACTGTGAAAACTGTTAGCCTCAAAGAGAAAGTAAACTATGCAGGGGAATGTGCTGTGGTCTCTGCTTCCCGCTACAGTGCAGTACCCGGCTGAATGAGGAAACAAGGTACTGTGCTAATGTTTAAGTCTTGCGACCCCGATGTATGGGGGGGCTTTCTGGGGACCCCGATGTATGGGGGGGCTCTCTGGGGACCCCGATGTATGGGGGGCTCTCTGGGGACCCCGATGTATGGGGGGGCTCTGGGGACCCCGATGTATGGGGGGGGCTCTGGGGACCCCGATGTATGGGGGGGCTCTCTGTGAACACCGATGTATGGGGGGGGGCTCTCTGTGAACACCGATGTATGGGGGGGGGGGGCTCTCTGTGAACACCGATGTATGGGGGGGGGGCTCTCTGTGAACACCGATGTATGGGGGGGGGGGCTCTCTGTGAACACCGATGTATGGGGGGGGGCTCTCTGAACACCGATGTATGGGGGGAATCTCTGTGAACACCGATGTATGGGGGGAATCTCTGTGAACACCGATGTATGGGGGGGACTCTCTGTGAACCCTGATGTATGGGGGGGACTCTCTGTGAACCCTGATGTATGGGGGGGGACTCTGTGAACCCTGATGTATGGGGGGGGACTCTGTGAACCCTGATGTATGGGGGGGGGACTCTGTGAACCCTGATGTATGGGGGGGGACTCTGTGAACCCTGATGTATGGGGGGGGACTCTGTGAACCCTGATGTATGGGGGGGGACTCTGTGAACCCTGATGTATGGGGGGGGACTCTGTGAACCCTGATGTATGGGGGGGGACTCTGTGAACCCTGATGTATGGGGGGGGACTCTGTGAACCCTGATGTATGGGGGGGGACTCTGTGAACCCTGATGTATGGAGGGGGACTCTGTGAACCCTGATGTATGGGGGGGGACTCTGTGAACCCTGATGTATGGGGGGGGACTCTGTGAACCCTGATGTATGGGGGGGACTCTGTGAACCCTGATGTATGGGGGGGGACTCTGAACCCTGATGTATGGGGGGGGACTCTGAACCCTGATGTATGGGGGGGACTCTGAACCCTGATGTATGGGGGGGGACTCTGTGAACCCTGATGTATGGGGGGGACTCTGTGAACCCTGATGTATGGGGGGGACTCTCTGTGAACCCTGATGTATGGGGGGGGACTCTGTGAACCCTGATGTATGGGGGGGGGACTCTGTGAACCCTGATGTATGGGGGGGGGCTCTCTGTGAACCCTGATGTATGGGGGGGGACTCTGTGAACCCTGATGTATGGGGGGGGACTCTGTGAACCCTGATGTATGGGGGGGGGGACTCTGTGAACCCTGATGTATGGGGGGGGGACTCTGTGAACCCTGATGTATGGGGGGCGACTCTCTGTGAACCCTGATGTATGGGGGGCGACTCTCTGTGAACCCTGATGTATGGGGGGCGACTCTCTGTGAACCCTGATGTATGGGGGGCGACTCTCTGTGAACCCTGATGTATGGGGGGCGACTCTCTGTGAACCCTGATGTATGGGGGGCGACTCTCTGTGAACCCTGATGTATGGGGGGCTCTCTGTGAACCCTGATGTATGGGGGGCTCTCTGTGAACCCTGATGTATGGGGGGCTCTGGGAACCCTGATGTAAGGGGGGGCTCTGGGAACCCTGATGTAAGGGGGGGCTCTCTGGGAACCCTGATGTAAGGGGGGGCTCTCTGGGAACCCTGATGTAAGGGGGGGCTCTCTGGGAACCCTGATGTAAGGGGGGGCTCTCTGGGAACCCTGATGTAAGGGGGGGCTCTCTGGAGGGGGAGAAGTTGGGGGTGGTAAAAACAGCTCAACCATGTGGTTTTACTGCCCCTCCAACCTGACACGTGAACAAGCCCTTGGTTCACATCTGCGCGGCTGCGTGCAGGGCAGCCCATAAATTTTAATGGGCTTCCCTACCCACAAAAATGCACGGAAAGAAGTCCCCGACCTTTTTTTTTATTGCACTGCATCAAAAGCACCCCACGTTTTCCAATGTGTGGGGTACCATTAAGAATTAACGGTACCCCTAAAGAGCAGAGCATTCGTCTGTGTGTCGGGAACGAGTGTGACAAAGTCAAGAGAATTCTTGTTGGGCAGTGTCTTAGTCAGGGGTCAAGTCCTGGGGAAAAAAGTGTGGGAACTGTCGCAAGATACCCCCACCTCAAAAATAAAAAAGTGTGTGTATATGTGTACGTGTGTGTATATATATATATATATATATATATCCCATTCATGTGAACTGCTCCAAGTGTGTATATTAAGTTAACAACACCCTGAAATCGGTTTGCAAAACACCCAAGCGATCTGATTCTTATGCAGCCAAAAAAAGGGTCCTGTGTCATTTTGGTGCGATTTGAGCCATACAGAATAATGGCTCAACTTGCACTGCTGAAGAATCACATGTGATTTGAACAGAAATGCGGTGCGATTCCTGTTCAAACTTGCATGCAGTTCCTGCACCACATAGTGTGAACCAGCACTCACAACAGCAGAAGATGATGTATGAAAAAATTTGTCAAGTTGAGGGGGGTGTTTGGACAGTGGACTCACCAAATTTACAGCCCCTTGTCTCCTCCAATTGAAGTTTTCACCTGCTGCAGCTGCGCACACACACCCCTATCTAGCACCATGCTGTGTGTCTGTGCACATCAGGGGGTGGGGCTGCTAGCATGGGCACAGCAGGGAATGAGGGATTGGTCATTTTACAAGGGGTCTTCAGCACCCTGTGGACCTGGGCTGTCCACTCTGAATCCTCCTGTGAGATATAGAGTGACACTGCAGGATCGGCACAGGCAGCTACAAAGACAGCACAGTTCACTGTGCACACAACCCACTGCTGTGGAGACTGTGGAGGTGGAGCAGCTGACATTCAGCGTAGACTAGATTTTTGTCTACTTAGGCGAAAGTGCACTTCGCCGCCCCCTTCCCCCCCCCACCCCCATCCATTTAGGACACCATCCTCCAGATCGCACACCCCCACTCTAATCACCCCCACCCTCGCCACCCTGATCACACCCCCCACATACCCCCATTACTATCACACACCCCCAACCTGATCACACCCCCCACATACCCCCATTACTATCACACACCCCCAACCCGATCACACCCCCCACATACC
Source organism: Rana muscosa (assembly GCA_029206835.1). NCBI lineage: Eukaryota > Metazoa > Chordata > Amphibia > Anura > Ranidae > Rana > Rana muscosa. The sequence goes on from JARGYO010005626.1 coordinate 20,517,847, forward strand.
CCCATTACTATCACACACCCCCAACCTGATCACACCCCCCACATACCCCCATTACTATCACACACCCCCAACCTGATCACACCCCCCACATACCCCCATTACTATCACACACCCCCAACCTGATCACACCCCCCACATACCCCCATTACTATCACACACCCCCAACCTGATCACACCCCCCACATACCCCCATTACTATCACACACCCCCAACCTGATCACACCCCCCACATACCCCCATTACTATCACACACTCCCAACCCGATCACACCCCCCACATACCCCCATTACTATCACACACCCCCAACCTGATCACACCCCCCACATACCCCCATTACTATCACACACCCCCAACCTGATCACACCCCCCACATACCCCCATTACTATCACACACCCCCAACCTGATCACACCCCCCACATACCCCCATTACTATCATACACCCCAACCTGATCACACCCCCCACATACCCCCAACTACGATCACACACCCCCACATACCCCCAACCTGATCACACCCCCCAACTACGATCACACACCCCCATATACCCACAACCTGACCACATCCCCCACCACAATCACATAACCCCATTATGATCACACACCCCCCCACACCCCAATATGATCAACCCCCAACCTGACCACATCCCCCACTACAATCGCACCCGCCACATACCCCCAACCTGATCACACCTACCCCCTACATCCAAATACCCCCTCCCCCTCTGATCACAGCCTCAGATCCCTCCATTCTGATCATACACCAACTTGGGTTACCAATCCCCTTCAGATCTCACCAGTCCTGCAGCTCTGCTAGATGGCATCAGTGTCAGACATTCAGGACCAGGATGATGACTTGTGTCCCAAGAACCAGAAGATCTCCACCAGGATCACAGGTGGCGGCGGTAGCCGTCTCCATCCCACACACACACCGTCATCCCTGAGCTTGCCTGACAGCGGGACCCCGCCCCCTCGATGCATGTACCTGGGATCCATCCACTGATCCGTCCTGCTCTGCATCTTTGGATACCTTTTGACAGTGGAGTAAGTTCACCGCCCCGCTGAGCCTCAAGGCGATCTCCTGCTCTGCTCTCCCAGCAACTTACTAAACAAGCAGGCAAGCCAACACTTACACGCTGCACATCGGTCCCGGCGCTCGCCACTCGGGGGCTGCAAAGGGAACGGCGTTCCTGCTGTGAAAAAAGTGCAGGGACGCCGTTCCCACAGGACTCGAGCCCTGGTCTTAGTGCTCGGACGAACACACTTAGACCAAATTTTAATGGTTCAAAGAATATCAGGCAAAATGGTCGGCCCTCACGCATGTTCACTTCATCAAATCTGGCCCTCTTTGAAAAAAGTTTGGACGCCCCTGCTTTAAACTATTAATAGAGGAGACTGGCACATAGATTACTCAACATGTTTGTAAATCTCTAACCAAAGCAACACTCAATCGCCCTCTAGGAAGCAGCTACAAGTAGCATAACAAGTAGGTCTTCTTGTATAATTATATCATTTTAATAAATCTTTTGGGAAACAACAATACTTGTGCAGTCCTCCAGTTTCCATTGTACCATAACACTGGACATGTAGTCTCTGATGAAGAAGTATGGTGGACTGATGATGGACCAATCAGCATGTCTGCTAGAACACTGATCCTTCCCCTTGAAGTGCATGCCTATAGGTTTTTTTGTTTTGCTACCAACATAATTTGCTATAGCTTTTTTGGGATTACCGTAAATACTCGAGTATAAGCAGAGTTTTTCAGCCCTTTTTTTTAGGGCTGAAAGTATACCCCTCTGCTTATACTCGAGTCAGTACCTGGTGTCCATTGTTTAAATCTCGCGGCTTTCTTCTGGTCCCTTCCGCGATAGGCGTTTCCAGCAAACACTGTGTTGAGTGTTGCGCCTATCATGGACGTTTCTCTTGTCCGACGTCCGTGATTGGCGGAACACTGAACACAGTGCCTGCTGGGAAATGGAGTCCGAGAATGAGAGGATCTCCGTGATAGGCGCAACACTCAACACAGTGTTTGCTGGAAACGCCCATCACGGAAGGGACCAGAAGAAAGCCGCGAAATTTAAACAATGGACACCGGCCACGGAATAAGAAGATTTTTAGGTACACTGACTGACTCGGGCACAGGGAGGCTGCAATGGACACAGTAAGGGGGCGCAGTGAGGTGGCACAGTGAGATGGCAATGGGCACAGTAAGGTTGGGCAATTGGCACAGTGAGGTGGCAATGGGCACATTTCCCCCCCCCCCAAGGCTTATACTCGAGTCAATAAGTTTTCCCAGTTTTTTGTGGTAAAAGTAGGTACCTCGGCTTATACTCGAGTATATACGGTAAGTGGATCACAGTGTTTTAAGTCTAACTTGTATGGAACAATGTTGATTATAAATGTAGCATATCCCATTCTGCGGTTTCAACAAGTTTTATTTCTTCATATCAGTGCCTAGTGTACACATTTTTTTCCTAAAAACATCTAAAAAGCACATGCTCTCATGACCCCACTTTATTTGCTTTAGAGTGTAATGTACCAGTAAGGTGCTTTTACATCTAGATGATAGGTCTGATTTAACATTTTACTTTCTAATACAACTATGCGATGATAGGGAGTCAATTATTTATGTACAGTATATTACTCATGTGTAAAAATGTCAATTTTATGTTTTAGTGGTTTATTAAATGGCATTGTGTTCCAAACTGCAGTCAACAGAAGATAACACGTTTTTTATTTAGCTTCTAAATGCAATTTCTCAAATAGAAGGAGCATTTCAGAAATGGCAAGAAATAATACAAAACAAAGGCATAATTGAAACACTTTCCATAAAACAGAGTTTGCGAAAAAAAAATTACACAGGAATTACAGAAAAAATTATGACGGTAGAAGAGTGGTTACCCAATTCACAACTCCTCTTATACTTCTTGTGTGAGCCTCTAAGGTACTATAATCCTTTTACAACACTAAACTGGGAGTAAACTAATGTCAAGGAAGATGGGAGATATTAAGGTTGTCATTTGGACTAAGGCAGGCCCATAGATGGTGCAATTTTCTTTCATGCAACCACGTGTCCCTGCCGGGAAAGCACAGTCATTATTGCTGGTGGCTATAGTCAGTGGCAATAATTGCATGTCGAAAATCTGACATGCTGGGTACCCAAGTTGAACAATGGATCGACTTGGGTACATTCAGCCTGCCCATAGATGATTCGAATTTCAGCTGGTCCCTGTTCAGTTAGGAAAGTGAATATTCAATTGCAATGTAAATCTTGGTAAATAGAGTGAACCCGTGTTCACATAAAATATTTAAATAAGTGCAAAAAAAATTAAAAATCCAGGACTATCTTTTGATGGCAAATAATTGGTTGGCTAAAGTAAACAGTTTCTTTGCCTAAACTCAAGGAACATTCCTTTTACAAAGGGAACAATTTCAATTTCTTTAGTGAATCAATCCCAATGCATTTACTTACATTTAAAAATAACTAAAGGCAATAGGCAATTTGAATAGCGTAAAAGAAGGTTATAACTTCTATGATTCTTTTTTGTTATCTGTGTCCCATTGGGGAGATTTCCCTTAAAGCGGAGGTCCGCCTAAAAAATAAAAATATTAAAAGCCAGCAGCTACAAATACTGCAGCTGCTGACTTTTAATAAATGGACACTTACCTGTCCATGGTGCCCGCGGTGTATCGCTCGGTTCTCGGCTGCCCCCACCGCCATCCTTGGTGAGGGAATCAGGAAATGAAGTGTGGCGGCTTCACTTCCCGTTTACCTACTGCGCATGCGTTAGTCGTGCAGCGCATCCTAACTTGTCCCCGCTATCTTCTGGGACCTGTGTGTTTCCCAGAAGACAGCGAGGGGGGGCCACGGGAAGGGGCGCGACTCCCGCGGGAGTCTGTGCCCGGAACTGGGTGCAAATACCTGTATTATACAGGTATCTGCACCCCCCTTTCCCACTAAAAGGTGCCAAATGTGACCCGGGAGGGGGGGAGGGTTCCAAAAAGCGAAGGTTACATTTTTGTGTGGACCTCCGCTTTAACTTCTTGCCCCATAGTCAAAACGAGAAGTGTGAGGAAATCCCAAAAGTGTGGGAATCCCTGGTTGTCAATGATAAACAGGACATATAGAGAGAAAAATGCCCTAATGAGGACACAGACCGCAATAAAAACGCAACAGGTGTTCTAATCCCTCTCCACTCCAAAACTTAAAGAAAAAAAAATAGGATTTTTATACTCACCGTAAAATCCTTTTCTCCGAGTTCATGGACGGACACAGCCTTAATCTTGACAAAGTGGGTATTGGCCTTCATTCAGGAGTGACTAGGCAGAATGTGTTAACAACTTCAAAGCTGAACAGCCCTGCCCAGGGGGCGGTCCTACTGGCTATATCACCTCAGCCTGCACTAAGCAGCTTAGTTCGTCAAAAGCAGTACAAACTTAAAAAGGAGGGGTGGGTGCCGTGTATGTCCATGAACTCGGAGAAAAGGATTTTACGATGAGTAAAAAAAATCCTATTTTCTCTTTCGTTCATGGACGGACACAGCCTTAATCTTGACAAAGTGGGACGTCCCAAAGCAGTGTCAAAAACGAGGGGTGGCAACAGCATTAAAACAACTACACCCCAAAACAAAACAGAGCTCCTTAACGCATCCGAGGATGCACTCACATCAACTTGTAAATTTTAGTGAAAGTGTGAATGGACGACCAGGTCGCCGCCTTACACACCTGGGAAACAGACGCTTGATGTCAGAAAGCCCAAGAGGCACCCCTCTTGCCCTGGTCGAATGCGCCGGGAAAGGGAGGCGCCTGACCCTTTATGGCGCAAGCCTGAACATGATCTGTCGGATCCACCTCGAGATGGTGGCCGACGAGACCGCTGGGACCTTCTGGGGACCAGCCACCAAAACAAACAGTGAGTCTGAACTCCGGAACAGAGCAGTAACAGACAAGTATATTCTCAGAGCTCGGGCAACGTCGTCTCCTTAGGATTCGATGGAAGAGGACACAAGGATGGCAGTACAATGTCTTCCTTGAGATGGAAGGTCGAAACGACCTTAGGAAGAAAAGAAGGCTGCGGACGCAGCACCACCTTATCCTTGTAGAAGATCAGATAGGGAGCCTTGCATGACAAGGCTGCCAGCTCAGAAACCCGTCTTAACTGACGTAACAGCCACCAAAAGGACCACTTTCTGAGAAAGTGTCAACAAGGGAATCTCCCTGATGTTCTCAAACGGTGGTTTCTGAGGCACCTAGAGGCCATGCCGTTAAAGTCATTGACTGCAAAGCAGGATGGTGTATGGGACCTTGCGACAGTAGGTCCTCTCGTAGCGGTAGACGCCAAGGGACGTCTGCTATACAAGCCCCACGGAGGTAGTGGAGGGCGGACCGGAGGGGCCGCATGCCAAACCCCCTGTATGAGCGTTCTCACTAGAGAGTGAGCCGCCAGGGGTCGTTGAATAAAGACAGCCAGGGCAGATATCTGCCCCTTAGTTGTACTTAAAGCAAACTTTTGGTCTGCCCCACCCAAATAAGTACACGGATGGCACCTCATTTCCTCACAAACGTAGGTCTTCCAAGTGCAATGGTAAATCTTCCTAGAGGACGATTTCCGAGCACTCCTCCTGGTAGAGATCACAGAGTCTGACAGGCCCCGGTCTCTTAGCACCTGGCTCTCAATAGCCATGCCGTTAAAGCCAGTGACTGTAAAACAGGATGGCGTATGGGAACATGCGACAGCGGGTCCTTTCTTAGCGGTAGACGCCAAGAGGCGTCTGCTACCAGATGCACTAGATCGGCGTACCAAGGACGCCGAGGCCAATCCGGAGCAATTAGGATCATTGGAATCCTCTGTCTCCAATCTGCGAAGCGAAAGAGGAAGGAGCTTCCGAGGAGGGAAGGCATAGATTAGCCGGTACTGACTCCACGGTGCCACCAATGCATCTGTCGTGTCTGCCTATGGGTCTCTTGACCTGGCCACATACCTCAATACCTTCCGATTGAGTCGAGAAGCCAGGTTGAACCTGGGTCGACTGAACCCCCCAACCGGTAAGGCTGGTGTCCGTCGTGACCACCATCCAGTAAAAAGGAAGGAACGACTCCCCGGACAGAAGTGCCGGTGATGTCAGCCACCCAACTAGGGAGGTGCTGACTAGGTGGCTCACTCGGATTTGACAATCCAGGGATGATGGGCACTTGTCCCTTCTGGACAGAATTACCTTCTGTAACACTCGCGTGTGAAATTGCGCATATGGTACCGCCTCGAAGGAGGCTACCATGAGGCCCAGGACTCGCATACAAAAGCGGCGTGACGCCCATCTTGGGGATGTCAACTGCCACACCGCAGCCCGAAGGGTCTGCAACTTTCCCATAGGGAGAAAAACTTTCGCCTCTGAGGAGTCCAGAATCAACCCCAGATACACTAGGAGTTGAGTCAGTACCAATACTGACTTCTGAGTGTTCAGCACCCAACCAGAGTATCGGAGGGTCTGACAGGCTATAGACACACTCACCTCTAATTCTGAGCTTGAAGTGGCCCTCAGAAGAAGATCGTCCAAGTAGCCCACGATAGCGATGCCACGCTGTCTTAATAGGGCCAGAATCGGGGCGAGCACCTTGGTGAACACCCTCCGTGCCCATGCCAGGCCAAAGGGGAGAGCCAAATTGGTAGTGGTCTTCCCCGGCCACAAAGCGCAGACATCTCTGATGCCTGTTGCATATGGGGACATGCAAGTATGCGTCCTTGATGTCCAAGGATGCCAGAAAATCCCCGGATGGAGGGCAGCGATAACAGAGCAAACCGACTCTCTCCGGAATCTTTGTACCTCCACAAAGCAACTGAAGGCCCTAAAATCCCAGATTGGACGAACCCCCTCCTTCTTTGGTACTACGAAAAGATTTGAGTAAAACCCCTGATCACCCTGCGTATCAGCAGGTCTTGAACAGCCCCCTATAGGGCTTCCCGACGAGTCGGCTGAAGCTGGCGGTTTAGAGGGGAAAAAAATAAATAAAAAATCTGTTCGGTGGGCAACAAAGAAACTATCTTGTACCCTGAGGAAAACTACTTCGCAAACTCACCGGTCGGAGATCTGAGATGTCCACCAGGTTGTGAATTCACGAAGACGTCCCCCCTACTCGAGAGATGGGTGGGGACAGACCTTCATGCAAACGTAGATTTGTTCGCAGGCTTGTTGAGCTTGCGAAACCAGGGACGCTTCTGTCCCTCAGCAGGCGCTTTATCGGCCTGGGATCGTTTACTTGCCGCACTAGGCGGACGTCAAAAATGCTTGTGCGCGGTGAAGGAGGGTAATCATCAGGGCCTTCTTGGAAGATTGGTCCGCCGACCAACCTTTTAGCCAGAGCAGACGGCGTAACACCACCGCATAGCTTAAAGCTCTGGACAGCAGAGGACTAGTGTCCAAGGCTGATTCGCAGACAATTTTAAGGCCCTGTATCAACTGGTCGGCCATAGCCACCTCGTCCGAGGGAGCCTCATGTGCTTTAAACCCATGGAGCAGCATTTTTGCCCCTCAGTGAGTGTCTGAAACACCAGGGCCCCAACCACCATTGGGCGCACAGCCAAGCCCACCACCGTGTATAGGTAGCAGGTTACCGCAGCCTTCCTGTCCGCAGGGTCCTTGAAAGCAGGAGCCCTTTCCACCGGAATTGTGGTTACCCTGTTTAATCTGGACACCTAAGGGTCCACTACTAAAGGAGAGGTCCATTTTTTCAGGAAACTCTCCTCAAAAGGGTAACACACCGAAAACCTTCTGTGGTTTGTCCCACTCCTTGTATAAAAGCTTGTCTAGATAAGACGCACAAGGAAACACCTTAGCAGTGCGGGTCGGCTTTACTGAACCCGAAAGGGGCCGACGCCTCTAGCATTTCTGCAGGCTCCTCTAGCTTTAGAGTATCCCGCACTGCGGTGATAAGGTCACCTATCAGAGCCTTCTTGCGTGCTGACCCGGAGTCCTCCTCACTGTCCGACCGGCCACGGTCTGCATCCTCTGATACGTCAGAACCAGGGTCATGAGCCGTAGCTGGGCCCGGCTCCGCATCAGAGTTGTCCCCAGAAGATGGCGGGGGAGGGGGCACTTTTTACCCCCCTGGTTTCCCACGCGCTGCTTCCACCTTGGCAACAAACCAGGACGCTGACATAGCGTCTACTGACACAGCGGGTGCAGGAGCACCAGATGCCAATTCAGGTGCATCAGGGGGATAAGCGTCTGCTTCTGATGCCATGCTGACCCACGCACCTGACACAAGGACTCCAGTCAAGGTACCAACAAGCCCACCCTCCTAGCTGTCACAGGGACGAGGGGTTCCCCCCCAGAGGACTCACCACCCTTGAACAGTCGTACTGGTGCCGTCCGCTTCCTAGTAGAGCCGCTTCCTTGTCAGCTATGTCAGTCTGACCACTCTGCAGCGTGTGTCTGTAAACTTGCGTTTAAATGCTGTTTGATCAGCGTGGACCGTGAGAAAATGGCCGCCGTGCGGCAGATAGAGGCCAAAAACGCACCGGGCCACAAGAACATGGCCACCGAGCGGCAGATAGAGGCCAACAGTGTGATCACAAGAAAAATGGCCGCCGAGCGACAGATAGCGGCCATACAGCGCGGACCACAAAAACATGGCCGTCGAGCGCAGATAGAGGCCAAACACAGCATGGATCACAGGAAAAATGGCCGCCGAGCGGCAGATAGAGGCCAAATAGCGTGGACCACAAGAACATGGCCGCCAGCGCAGATAGAGGCCAAACACAGCGTGGACCACAAGCAAAAAGGTCGCCGACAGCATGGCGCAGAACACACAGGTAAGCAAACTTTTTCATGGCAGCTCATAACATTTATTTAGCGGACGTACATGCACAGTTCCCACACAGGTGGAGCCCCCCCCAGGTGAATCCCTGCTCCAGCAGCCAGCCTAGCTCAGAGAGCCTAGGGAGGAGGGAAGGAAGGGAGGGAGGAAAGGAAGGATAGAACCCCTTACTCACCTCTCCAGGAATGGCCAGCTATGTCTTCCGAAGCAGGGGATTACTACTTACCCTTCCTGCGTGGATTGTTCTGGAAGCAACCCAGACAGACCACCTTCCGCATGGTGACGGAGGTGACTGTCGGCCCGGCTGCTGCGACTCGGCCCTATAGACCGGTCATATGCATGCCCTGGAGCGTATAGCTCACCAGCCACCCGTAGAGCGACGGGCATGTCGTGGACGACCCAGCGCGTAGCTACGGTCGGCACACGCTTGATGGCCGAAACTGGGGAGACTACAAGGATCTGGGATCCAGCCTGTCGCCCAGTCGGCAGTTGATCGAAGATCACAGGAACAAAAAAAAAAGCAAATAAAATTTCAATTTGAAATAAACCTCCAGGCCTATGGGCCCAAAAGGGAGCCATGTCTTCTCCTTAGCTAGGCAGAAAAAAAACTGAGCTGCTTAGTGCAGGCTGAGGGGATATAGCAAGTAGGGCCGCCCCCTGGGCGGGGCTGTTCAGCTTTGAAGTTAACACATTCTGCCTAGTCACTCCTGAATGAAGGCCAATACCCACTTTGTCAAGATTAAGGCTGTGTCCGTCCATGAACGAAAGAGAAAAAAGTTTTGCCTTCAGTTATACTTTAATGGCACCTTTGTTTACCACAGAAATCCTTTATATTTAGAATATTTTTTGGTGGGGGGTAGTGGTGTGGCTGCGTTTTTTTTTGTTATATAGAAACCGTTATTTTCTTTTATATATGTATCCCTTCTTAACATAACGATCTCAGCATTGTGACTATTTTCGGAATCAGCAGTCCGTACGATAACATTATGTGAGAAAGTGATACTGATCCTTCATCACCAGCAATTGTATATGATATATACATTTAATGTATGTAGTCTAGCTACTAGCTTCACAGAATGATTGAAATAAAAAGTGACTTTTTGGAACTGGAGTGTGACTAAAATCGTAATAACAAAGCCTCCCTGCTGAATGTAATTAACACAACAGATTTCCATTCACTCAAATATTGCACTTGTATGTGCTGCTCTAAAAGTGTTACTTCGAAGAGGACATGGGGCCTGCCACAGCTTATGACATATCTAGGCTGATAAAGAAGCTCTGAGAAATCGAAGCAGGATTTAAAAGTATTTTGATACCACTAGATAAGTAGCAAAACAGTCACAACTCATTACTTTCAAAGATATACATCCTATAACCTCAATGCAGATGAATGCAGATATGTGCTATAAAGAGATTAGGGCAGGATGCTCAGGAAGACTCAGCATCCCAGCCTTTTCAACATATTTGAACATGCAAGCTTTAGATCTTGATTCAAAAAGTGCCTACAGATAAAGATGCTATACTTGATAAGACACATATAACTGACATTATGTATTCATTTTCATGAATGAACAAAATTCTGATTTGTCATATGGAAAAAGTAGGTACAACCATTTACCATCACTTTAAATAAATGAAATCCAGTGTTTCAGATTAGGTGCCAATGATCAGAACCGCTTTAGGGAGTATGGTGGAACCGATTAATTCACCTCTTTGAACATGTTATATGTTACACCCATATTTAGGGTGTAACATATAACATGTTCAGCATCTGCCTGCTCTCCTCTCGATCCCACCCCTTCCTTTGACAGCGGGCTGGAGATATTTTCTATGTACGCTCTGTAAGAATAAAAGAGCACGGCCTGTGCGGGGCTCTGCCCATAGGGCCGCATCATTCATTCAAGGAGTTCTGTGAATTTAAGCGGAGCTCCAGCCCCCCTCCAAAAATTAAAAGCCAGCAGCTACAAAATACTGTAGCTGCTGACTTTTAATATTAGGACACTTACCTGTCCAGGGATCCCACGATGCTGGCACCCCAGCCATTTTTCCGATCAGCTCTTGGGTGCTGCCGCTGCCATTCGTGGTAAGGTAAATTAGCAGTGAAGCCTTTCGGAAGCGGAGTAAGGAGGAGGGGGGTCTAACATCCAGGGGGCCTTGCTGCATCTCGCCAGAGCCAGGTCTCCTGGAAGTGGGGACAGATACCTGTTAAAAACAGGTAACTGCCCCCCCCCCCAAAAAAAAGGTGCCAAATGTGACAGCAGAGGGGGGGGGGGGGGCAAACAAGCAGAGCTTCCACTTTTGAGTGGAACTCCGCTTTATTGAACTTCAAGTACTGTCGGCCTTTGTGGCTGATGGCTTGTATTTCTTAATGAACTACCAGGGTGCTGATGAGCACTCTAGGTGGTTAATTGGTCTTCCTGTCATTCAGTAACTGCCTGCCCGTATGGGAGGTACAGACAGGCAGCTACACAGTCTTCAAGCCTTATACAACAATGTGCTAAATAATCAATCAAAAGGTGGCGTTATTTAGTCACAGTAATCGTAGACATATTTTCTGCAAGCTGGAGACAGCACTTCAGGAAAAATACCTCATAACCGACACATGGTGGTGTAAATATAATAATGGTTTAGGGTTGCTTTGATTCTTTAGGGTCTGGGCAGCACACAGTCAATTCCAAAAGCTGAATTTGAACTGTAAATAATTATTTTAACAACATAATGCAAAGCACACTAGCTTATATACAGGTCCTTCTCAAAAAATTAGCATATTGTGATAAAGTTCATTATTTTCTGTAATGTACTGATAAACATTAGACTTTCATATATTTTAGATTCATTACACACAACTGAAGTAGTTCAAGCCTTTTCTTGTTTTAATATTGATGATTTTGGCATACAGCTCATGACAACCCAAAATTCCTATCTCAAAAAATTAGCATATCATGAAAAGGTTCTCTAAACGAGCTATTAACCTAATCATCTGAATCAACTAATTAACTCTAAACACCTGCAAAAGATTCCTGAGTCTTTTAAAAACTCCCAGCCTGGTTCATTACTCAAAACCGCAATCATGGGTAAGACTGCCGACCTGACTGCTGTCCAGAAGGCCATCATTGACACCCTCAAGCAAGAGGGTAAGACACAGAAAGAAATTTCTGAACGAATAGGCTGTTCCCAGAGTGCTGTATCAAGGCACCTCAGTGGGAAGTCTGTGGGAAGGAAAAAGTGTGGCAGAAAACGCTGCACAACGAGAAGAGGTGACCGGACCCTGAAGAAGATTGTGGAGAAGGACCGATTCCAGACCTTGGAGGACCTGCGGAAGCAGTGGACTGAGTCTGGAGTAGAAACATCCAGAGCCACCGTGAACAGGCGTGTGCAGGAAATGGGCTACAGGTGCCGCATTCCCCAGGTCAAGCCACTTTTGAACCAGAAACAGCGGCAGAAGCGCCTGGCCTGGGCTACAGAGAAGCAGCACTGCACTGTTGCTCAGTGGTCCAAAGTACTTTTTTCGGATGAAAGCAAATTTTTGCATGTCATTCGGAAATCAAGGTGCCAAAGTCTGGAGGAAGACTGGGGAGAGGGAAATGCCAAAATGCCTGAAGTCCAGTGTCAAGTACCCACAGTCAGTGATGGTCTGGGGTGCCATGTCAGCTGCTGGTGTTGGTCCACTGTGTTTTATCAAGGGCAGGGTCAATGCAGCTAGCTATCAGGAGATTTTAGAGCACTTCATGCTTCCATCTGCTGAAAAGCTTTATGAAGATGAAGATTTCATTTTTCAGCACGACCTGGCACCTGCTCACAGTGCCAAAACCACTGGTAAATGGTTTACTGACCATGGTATTACTGTGCTCAATTGGCCTGCCAACTCTACTGACCTGAACCCCATAGAGAATCTGTGGGATATTGGGAAGAGAAAGTTGAGAGACGCAAGACCCAACACTCTGGATGAGCTTAAGGCCGCTATCGAAGCATCCTGGGCCTCCATAACACCTCAGCAGTGCCACAGGCTGGTTGCCTCCATGCCACGCCGCATTGAAGCAGTCATTTCTGCAAAAGGATTCCCGACCAAGTATTGAGTGCATAACTGAACATAATTATTTGAAGGTTGACTTTTTTTGTATTAAAAACACTTTTCTTTTATTGGTCGGATGAAATATGCTAATTTTTTGAGAGAGGATTTTGGGGTTTTCATGAGCTATATGCCAAAATCATCAATATTAAAACAAGAAAAGGCTTGAACTACTTCAGTTGTGTGTAATGAATCTAAAATATATGAAAGTCTAATGTTTATCAGTACATTACAGAAAATAATGAACTTTATCACAATATGCTAATTTTTTGAGAAGGACCTGTACATGTTATTTTGTTTCACAGCATTATACCACATGCCTACAAGAAGTATTACCAGAAGCAATACCAGCTTTTAATGCCAAGATTCTAAAAGTACACAATTTTTACTATTTTTGTGATTAAATGATTGAAAATGCAATTTTTTCTTGTGTAGTAAGTATATCATCTTAAATCTGATCTCAAGGTTTTAGTGAAGTTCACAGTTGGACAAACTGGTCCTAACAAACTATTTACTTTACTAAGACATGCAGTGTCTTAGTGCTGTATGAACTGTATGTAGCCTCAGCTACATACAGTGTATAGCGCTGGGTTCTGGGAATGGGACAGGAAACATCCTATCCCACTCCCAAAACAAACAAGAGCTGGGCTGAGTGCTACCCAGCCATTCATAGGAAACTAAATTGTCTGAATAAAATGGATGGAGGTGGAGAGGCAGGCAGGTGAATTTTATTCTGGGAGTGAGACCGGAAGTTTGCGTCCCACTGCTAGACAGTGCCGTCACTAGGGTTGCTGTCACCTGGTGCAGTAAACCATGGTGTCACCCCCTCCCAATGCTTTCTACTGCCACAGTGCCCTGCAGGGCGCTGGGCAAGCTAGTTTTGGGTCGGTAGTGCACGGTCACAGTGCATACCCCAAACCGAACCCTGTAAATGATGCAGTCGGATATCACTTCAAACTTGATCCAGGGCCATCTTTAAGATTGATTGGGCCCCCCTGAATGCATACTACAGGAGAGAGCCACAGACTGCAGGCCTGGTACAGGAGACAGCCACAGACTGCAGGCCTGGTACAGGAGACAGCCACAGACTGCAGGCCTGGTACAGGAGACAGCCACAGACTGCAGGCCTGGTACAGGAGACAGCCACAGACTGCAGGCCTGGTACAGGAGACAGCCACAGACTGCAGGCCTGGTACAGGAGACAGCCACAGACTGCAGGCCTGGTACAGGAGACAGCCACAGACTGCAGGCCTGGTACAGGAGACAGCCACAGACTGCAGGCCTGGTACAGGAGACAGCCACAGACTGCAGGCCTGGTACAGGAGACAGCCACAGACTGCAGGCCTGGTACAGGAGACAGCCACAGACTGCAGGCCTGGTACAGGAGACAGCCACAGACTGCAGGCCTGGTACAGGAGACAGCCACAGACTGCAGGCCTGGTACAGGAGACCGTCACAGACTGCAGGCCTGGTACAGGAGACCGTCACAGACTGCAGGCCTGGTACAGGAGACCGTCACAGACTGAAGGCCTGGTACAGGAGACCGTCACAGACTGAAGGCCTGGTACAAGAGAGAGCCACAGACTGCAGGCCCGGTTCAAGAGACAGTCATAGGCTGCAGGCATGGTACAGGAGACCGTCACAGACTGCAGGCATGGTACAAGTACTGTGGATGGTGTGAGTGCAGTCAGTGTACACATCTCTGGGGGAGCCTGTCCTCCCTCCCTCTAGAATACACCTGTGTGATCTCTGCCCCCTCCCCCCTCCTCTGTGTCAGCCATCACTGGAGCTCTGCTCACTTGCATTAGCAGTGTCCCGGACTGGATTGCACTCAGGTCCCCTCAGACTCCCAACCATCCAGCTCAGCAGCACTGTCCTGGTCCAGATAGAAAAAGTCTCTTAGACTCTCCCGGCCCTTCTGTTTTCAGTGGGAAGTAGGTGGAAGTGGAGCAGCTCAGAAGGAGGAAGTTACATCTTTCTCCTCTGAATGCTGGGGTCTCCATGCACCCGATTGGTTGCTAGGTGGGCGCAGCAACAAATAATTTTGACAGGTGGGACTTGGAAGTGCTGGGAGTTCTGCCACTGGTGCAGGTTTTTACCCAAAGTTAAAGACGGCCCTGGGTGTCACCCGGGCGCGGCCCGCAGCTCCCTAGCGACGCTACTGCTACTAGAACACAGAGCTGTACAATGTATGTAGCGAAGGGTAATTATAGTTCATAAAGCGTCCACAGCCACTGCACATCTTAGTAAAGAAAATAGTTTGTTTGGACTAAGCTGTTCTAAGCAAAGTATTTAAAACTTTACTAAAAGCTGGAGATCAGTTTAAGGCTGGGTCCAACGCTGGAGTGCTGCAGTTTGGGTACAGTGCAATTGTATCAGTGTTTTACCGGCGATCCCAATGACTTCTATAAGACCACGTGTTTTCTGAAAACGCATCAAAAATGCAGCTAGCAGGACTCTGATGTGCTTTCAAGAAGATGCACGGTCTAATAGAAGTCAAGGGGATCGCACCTAAAACTGTGGTTCAAACTTGCATAAATCTCGCTGCACCCAAACCAGCAGCGTAAACCCGCTCTTAATCTGTAGGCACTGTTTGCATCAAGATCTAATATTTGCCTGTTCAAATATGTTAAAATGGTCAATTTCCATGAATGTACTTACTTTTCAACATGACTGTAGTATTCCCCAATTTACACCCTCTTCACAGCTCTGACACATACACTCACTACAAAGACGTTCCTAAGCATAGATGTACATATGCTCCCTCCCTGCTCTTTTCATCTGTCACACCACCCTCGTGTATATATATATATATATATATATATATATATATATATATATATATATATATATATATATATATATCACACACACACACACACGGTTTGGAGTTGTGCGGGGGGGTCTTTTCTTGTTTAAGTATTTTATTAAAGATAATCAGAAAACATTGAATGTACTAATGAGTAAAGAGAACATTTTTACATCGTAACATTAACCACTTCAGCCCCAGAAGAATTGGCTGCTCAATGACCGGGCCATTTTTTGCGATTCAGCACTGTCTCTTTTAAACAAAAAAAAAAAGAGCGACAATTTTGAAAAAAAAAAAAAAAACACAATATTTTGTACAATAAACATCCCTACTTTTTTTTTTTTAAAAAAGCAATTTTTTTTCTCAGTTTAGGCCGATATGTATTCTTTTACGTATTTTTGGCAATAAAAATCGCAATAAGCGTATATTGATTGGTTTGCGCAAAAGTTATAGCGTCTACAAAATAGGGGATAGATTTATGGCATTATTATTTTATTTTTTACTTGTAATGGCGGTGATCTGCGATTTTTTATCAGGACTGCAACATTATGGCGGACACATCGGACACTTTTGACACATTTTTGGGACCATTGGCATTTATTCAGCGATCAGTGCTATAAAAATGCACCGATTACTGTAAAAATGTCACTGGCAGGGAAGGGGTTAACATTAGGGGGCGATCAAGGGGTTAATTGTGTTCCCTGACTGTGTTCTAACTGTGGGGGGAGGGGACTGACTAGAGGAAATGATAGCTCGTGGCTCCTAGCTATTAAGAACTCACGATCTGTCTCTCCTCACAGAACAGAACAGGGATGTGTGTGTTTACACACACATCCCTGTTCTGCCTCTCGTGCCCATGATCGCTTGCGGCCGACGGTCACCGCAACCGCTGGTCACTTGCATTGGCACCCCTGCGATGCATCGGGCGCGCCTGCTATCCGTGAACCAACATAGCTGTACATCAGTCCCTTTAAGCGGTTAAAGGGACTGATGTACAGCTATGACGGTTCACGGGATCTTGCCGACCTGCCGCAGTATAATGACGGTGGCTGGTCAGCAAGTGGTTAAGATAATCTTATTACAGGAAAGTATATCTCTAGTCTCATATGAAATCATATAATTGTTTAGTTAAGAATTAAGTTAAGACAGATCAATGCAATAAATTAATAGTTATCCATCCAGGAATCTACCTTCTATATATAAATTTATGTAGAGTCGCTAGTATTTTTGGTGCTCTTTTCAATAGTGAAACATTATGGTTAATCTACCACTGATTTGGAGCCTAATATCAGCATAATATTATGGTATGTCAACCAACTATAGTGGAGTTTCCTGAATTGAAAAGGTAATATGAAAAATAAGGAGGGAAAGGGGTTTACAACAAGGAGGGGAAAGAAAGCAAGTAGGAAGAGGGAGGGAAAGAAAGCAAGTAGGAAGAGGGAGGGATAGGAGGTCCCCAAATGTAGGTTACTCCCAGAGGGTAATGATTATATCTACACATTAAATCCTCATCTACCATGGTAAAAGTACTTGGTCTTGGAAGTCTGGTGGCAAGCAATGTTTAGTCCATGGTTTCAATAGATTATTAAACTTTTTTAGACAGTTTTTATCTAAAGCTTCCATCTTTGCATGTAACAGAGTTTGGTTCATTCTATGTTTGGCATCGGCTAAATTCAGAGTAGGTGTTTTCCATCTTTAGCTATAGTCTGTTTAGCAACTGTTAAGAGCTGTATTAATAATTTAAACAGTTTTTGTTGTAGAAATTCCGGTCTTAAGTTTAGAAGGGCCAATGCCGGGTCAGGTGTAATAGTGCATTCTAACATTGCTGAGGCAAGCATGAAAATAGATTTCCCAAATTCTTGTACCACTGGACATTTCTACCATATGTGTAAATGTGAACCCAGCTCTGAACAGCCGCGAAAACAGGAAGCCGAATGCTCCGGAACATATTTAGAGATTCTAGTTGGAACCAAGTACGATTGTGTGAATACTTTGTATGCAGCCTCAACTGCTGTTACATTCGGTGAGGAAGATTTTGTTATGGACCATATCTCAGACCATTCTGCTGTATCAATAGTACGACAGATTATTTTCCCATTTGCCACATAAAAGGCTTGGGATGCATCAGGTTTAGTAGGCCATTGAGAATAGAGTGATGAAATCCTTCCCCTACATAATGGATCTTTCAGGCAAATTTTTTCGAAAATTTACAGTTTTGTCATAGCAATCTTTGTATTTAGAGAGGGAGTGTAGAAATTTTTAATTTGTAAATAGCAAAATTGTTAAGATTGAGGAAGCCCATAAGATTTACATAAATATGGAAAAGGTAATATTGATGAATCTGAAGCCAAATTGTGCAAGCATGAGATGACCAGCCTTTGACCAGGCTCGGAAGGTCATGGGGAAGTCCATGCTGGATAGAAGGCTGGATTATTGTGGAATGAAAAAAGAGTGGGTTATGTAAAGGTTGTAGACCGTAAATAGTTATGAGTCTATCCCATAATGATAAAGACTGTTTAGTGATCGGGTTCAGAAGGTTCTTACGATCCCTTGGACGTAACCATAATATATTCGATATCGGGAAAGGGTCACAGTCCACTGCTTCTACTGCAACCCAGAGGGGGGGTTTCAGTAGTAGCTTGATATTTTGACAGTGGTGTCACTCGAACAGCCCTATAATATGTGATGAAATTAGGAAAACCCAAGCTAACCCACAATTTGGGGAGATATAAAGGTTTCTTTAGGCAATCTTGGTTTCATTTGTCCAGAAGTGAATTGTATCGCTCTGTTGTATAATACTTAAAAAATTAAGCTGGGATGTGTATAGGGAGAACTCTAAATAAATATAAAAATTTCGGAAGAATGGTCATTTTGATTAAATTGATTTTCCCGAACCAGGAAAGTGAAAAAGATGACCATTTTGACAATAAACTCGTGGTTTGTTTCAATAAGGCTGGATAATTGGCAGAAAATAGATCTTTGTGAGCTGGATACCCAAGTAAGGCAGACTCTGTGTGTAGCCCATTTAAAAGGAAATTTCTCCTTAAAAGTACACATTTCCTTACCAGATAATGAAATGTTCAATGCTGTTGATTTCTGTATATTAACTTTAACCAATTGCTGACCAGCCGCCGTCATACTGCGGCAGGTCGGCAAAATCCCGCGAACCATCGTAGCTGTACATCAGTCCCTTTAAGCGGGATAGCAGGAGCACGCGCCCGCTGCATTATGGGGGTGCCGATGCTCGTGACCAGCGGTCGCGATGACTGCTGGCCACGAGCGATCGCAAGCATGAGAGGCAGAACAAGGAAGTGTGTGTGTGTAAACACACAAATCCCTGCTATGTTCCGTGAGGAGAGACAGATTGTGAGTTCCTAATAGCTAGGAACCACAATCTGTCATTTCCTCTAGTCAGTCCCCTCCCCCCACAGTTAGAACACACAGTCAGGGAACACAATTAACCCCTTGATTGCCCCCTAGTGTTAACCCCTTCCCTGCCAGTGACATTTTTACAGTAATCAGTGCATTTTTATAGCACTGATCGCTGTATAAATGCCAATGGTCCCAAAAATGTGTCAAAAGTGTCCGATGTGTCTTCCATAATGTCGCAGTCCCGATAAAAAAAAAAATCGCAGATCACCGCCATTACTAGTAAAAAAAAAAAAAAAAAAGCTATAAATCTATCCCCTATTTTGTAGATGCTATAACTTTTGCGCAAACCAATCAATATACGCTTATTGCGATTTTTATTACCAAAAATATGTAGAAGAATACATTTTGGCCTAAACTGAGAAAAAAAATCTTTTTTTTTAATATAATTTAAAAAAAAATTGGGGATAAAAGTACAAAATAGTATTTTTTTCAAAATTGTCGCTCTTTTTTTGTTTATAGCGCAAAAAATAAAAAATCGCAGAGATGATCAAATACCACCAATATAAAGCTCTATTTGTTTGAAGAAAAGGACGTCAATTTTGTTTGAGTGAAGGTAAATTGGGTATCTGGCGCTCCAGGAGGCAATGCCCTTAGTTTGTAATAATGTACATTTGATTGGTCAGTCCTTAGGTAAAAACAAAGTTGAACCACTGTAAGGAGGCGATTTAAAAAGAGGCAGCCATTCTCTCAGAGTGTGTCCAGCAACTCTGCAAAACATAAAAGAAACAGGGGGGGCTGGGGGCACCTTTCTAAGTGTAGTATTAAAACAGTAACATTTATTGCACAAGATTAAAAACACTTACAAGATATAAGTGGGAGTCATGCTTATCATAAGTAAGTAGTCCTGGCAGTTCTACTGCCTCCCACAGGCTCTTGGCACAATCCGGGTAGCTGGGAAAGGTTCTGGTGTGATGTTGTGCTGAATAGCTGTACATTCAGGAAAACCAGGTGGTAGTCAGCTCCAGCTCCATTGCTGTCCAGCTTGAACTGGAAGAGGAAATTATGTCACCAGCAGGGGGTGGGAGGAAGGGATAAGGACTGTCTCTGTGGAATGAAACGTCCTTTCATTCCACAGAAACAGTCCTGACCCCTTCCTCCCGCCCCCTGCTGGTGACATCATTTCCTCTTCCGCTTCATACTGGACTGCATGGAGCCGACTAGCACCTGGTTTTCCTGAATTTACAGCTATTCAGAACATCACACCAGAACCTTTCCCAGCTACCCGGATCGTGCGAGGAGACTGTGGGATGCAGTAGAACTGCCAGGACTACTTACTTATGATCAGCATGACTCCCACTTATATCTTGTAAGTGCTTTTAATCTTGTGCAATAAATGTTACTGTTTTAATACTACACTTAGAGAGGCGCCTCCCCCCCCCCTTTGTTTCTTTCGTCAATTTTGTTTGGGTACAGTTTTGCACAACCGCGCAATCGTCAGTTAAAGCGACAGTGCCGAATCGCAAAAAATGACCCGTCATTGAGCAGCCAATTCTTCCGGGGATGAAGTGGTTAAGACCTGAAATAACTGAAAACCTGTTTAGGATGTTCATAAGATTAGGGATAGAGATTTGTGGGGAGGATAAGAATAGAAGAATATCATCCGCAAATAAACACAACTTATGATGATATCCACCTAGTTCTATGCCTGTAATGGAAGGATCAGTTTTAATTCTCTGGGCGAATGGTTCAATAAGCAGGGTGAATAGAAGAGGAGAAAGAGGGTACCCTTGTCTTGTGCCCCTTCCTATAATAAATGCATCTAATTTATAGGCCGCATATTTAATATATGCCTTAGGTTGATTGCATAATGCAGCTATCTATTGTACGAAATGAGGGCCAAAGCCCCATTTCTGCAAAGTAAAATGCATAGAAGACCATGATATAGAATCAAATGCTTTTTTTAATGCCCAAGGAGAGAAAACAGGATGGAATCCAGTATGTAATCAGACTCATAGGTTGGACTTGATGAACTTTTTTCAACCTCACGTACTATGTACTATGGAATGAGGCATGTTTTAGCAAAGTGAGATAAAAGGAACGCCCAACGAATATTTTCGCTGGCTTGTCGAACAGGCAAAACACCTACTTGGTCGTGTTATATAGGATTTCCTATAAATCTATTCAATCTAGTGGCAAGAACCTTAGCTAGAATCTTGATGTCTAGGTTCAACAGAGAAATAGGATGATAAATCGACCAAATTGTTATATCGGTGTGGGGTTTGAGAAGCAAGCATACAATTGCTGTCAGTATTTCCTGTCTAAAAGACTGACCTTTGAGGAGGGAATTGAAAGCATTGGTTAAAACAGGAGCTAAAGCTGGGGGGGGGGGGGGGGGGTGTCTTTTCACCCGCCTAAAAACTTCAGCTAAAAATAGGATTTTTGTACTCACCGTAAAATCCGTTTCTCTGGCATCCATGGACTGACACAGCGTGTCTTATACACCTTTACACATGGGTTATGTCCCTGCTTGCAGGAGAAGACCTAGGCAGAATGTGAGATGTTATACATACATTCTAAACAGCCAGAGCTGAACAGCCCCGCCCAGGGGGGCGGTCCCTCCGGACATAACCCTCCCACTGCAGTCAGCAGACCTCAGTTCGTAACAAAGCAGTACAAACTTAAAAAGAAGGGTGGGTGCTGTGTCAGTCCATAGATGCCAGAGAAACTGATTTTACGGTGAGTACAAAAATCCAATTTTCTCTTGTCATCCATGGACTGACACAACGTGTCTTATACACCTTTACACGTGGGATGTCCCAAAGCAGTGTCAAGAGGGATGGGAGCAGTATAAATGGAAAACCAAAAACTTCACTCCAAACAAGGCAGAGCTCCTCAACGGAGTAGTTGCAACATCAAACAGCGGCCTGCAACACCTTGCGGCCAAAGGAAGCATCCGAAGATGCAGCCACATCAACCTTATAAAACTTAGAAAAGGTATTAACAGACGACCAGGTCGCCGCCTTGCACACTTGTGCAACCGACGCTTGTGCAACCGACGCTTGATGTCGGAAAGCCCAGGAAGCACCAATTGCCCTGGTGGAATGTGCCGTAAATGGAAAGGGAGGCGCCCGCCCCTTGAGAGCATAAGCTTGAATGACGGTTTGTCTGATCCACCTAGAAATGGTGGCAGACGAAACCGCTTGGCCCTGTTTTGGACCAGAGACAGCCACAAATAGTGAGTCAGACTTCCGAATAGAGGCAGTAGCAGACAGGTACACCCGCAAGGCTCGTACCACATCCAAAGTGTGAAGCGCAAACTCTCTGGGATGCGATGGGTGAGGACACAAGGACGGGAGGACAATGTCCTCATTTAAGTGGAAGGCCGAGACCACCTTTGGCAGAAAAGAAGGTCGCGGACGTAACACCGCCTTATCCTTATGGATGACCAAAAAGGGCGACTTGCAGGACAAGGCCGCCAATTCAGACACTCGTCTAATGGAAGTAATGGCCACCAAGAAGGCCACCTTCTGAGACAAAGTCAAGAGGGGAATATCTCTAATATTTTCAAAGGGAGGTTCCTGGAGAACCGAGAGCACCAAATTCAGATCCCACGGGGGGAGAGGAGGCTTGACAGGGGGAGCACATGGCGAACCCCCTGCACAAAGGTGCTAACCAAGGGATAACCCACCAGCGGTCGCTGAAAGAAGATGGCCAAGGCCGAAATCTGACCCTTAATGGTACTCAAAGCGAGCTTTTGGGTCACGCCACGCTGCAGAAAATGCAGGATTCTGGGAACGGAATACGTTCGTGGGCGCCAGTCCAGCTCTTCACACATGGCGATGTAAGCTCTCCAAGTACGGTGATAGATCTTTCTGGAGGAAGACTTCCGTGCCCTTAACATGGTCGAAATGACCGAATCCGAGAGACCTCGGTCTCTCAGCACCTGGCTTTCAATAACCATGCCGTTAAAGCCAGAGACTGTAAAGCAGGATGAAATATAGGACCTTGAGACAGAAGGTCCCCCCGTATTGGTAACCGCCAGGGAACGTCTGCGACGAGATGTACCAGATCGGCGTACCAGTGACGCCGAGGCCAATCCGGAGCAATGAGGATCACCGGAATTCCCTCGGTCGCTACCCTGCGGAGCAGGTGAGGGAGCAACTGCAGCGGAGGATAAACGTATATCAGGTGATACTGATCCCATGGGGCCACCAACGCATCCGAGGCATCCGCCCAGGGATCCCTGGATCTGGCCACAAACCTCGACACCTTGCGATTGAGTCGAGAGGCCATCAGGTCCACATCCGGCGTGCCCCACCGTCTGCAAAGGAGTTGAAAGACCTCCGGGTGCAAGGACCACTCTCCCTGGTCCAGCGTCTGGCGACTTAGATAGTCCGCCTGCCAATTGTCTACGCCCGGAATGTAGACGGCCGACAGAGCCGGCACGCTTCTTTCGGCCCACCTCAGGATGCGGGCGACCTCGGAAGCCGCAGCTGAGCTCCGAGTCCCCCCTTGATGGTTGACATACGCCACTGCTGTGGCGTTGTCCGATTGGATCCTGATGGAGTGACCCTGTAGTTTCTCCGACCATGAGGAGAGGCACAGTCTGATTGCCCGTATCTATAGCACATTGATCGGTAAGAGGGCTTCGTCCGGAGTCCAAAGCCCTTGGGCCGACAGGACTCCCCAGACTCCCCCCCAGCCCGTCAGGCTAGCGTCCGTCGTGATCACCGTCCATTGGATGGGGAGGAACGACTTCCCGGACCGAAGAGCCGGGGACCTCAACCACCACGTCAGGGACGCCCTGACCAGGTGACTCACCTGGATCTGAAGATCCAAGGACAACGGGGATTTGTCCCAAGTGGACAAGATCTCTTTCTGTAAAGCCCTGGTGTGCGCTTGGGCATAAGGAACGGCCTCGAAGGAGGCCACCATGAGTCCCAGGACTCTTATGCAAAAGCGGATTGACGACCATTTTCGGGACGTCAGCACCCGTACTGCAGACTGAAGTGTCAGTAGTTTGTCTGGAGGTAGGAAGACTCTTGCCTCCAAGGAGTCCAGAATCAGACCTAGATACTCCAGATGCTGAGTCGGGACTAGAACCGACTTCTGAACGTTCAGGAGCCACCCAAACTCCCTGAGGGTCTGACTGACGATAGTCACACTTTCTTCCAATTCTGAGCCACTGTCTGCTCTTAGAAGAAAATCGTCCAGATAGCCCACGATAGCAATGCCTCGCTGTCTCAGCAAAGCTAGGACCGGAGCAAGCACCTTGGTGAACACCCTCGGTGCCGAGGCTAGGCCGAAGGGAAGAGCCACAAATTGATAGTGGACTTCGCCGACCGCAAAGCGCAGAAACTTCTGGTGGCTTGCGCAGATCGGAACATGCAAGTAGGCGTCCTTGTTGTCCAAGGATGCCAGAAAATCCCCTTGATGGAGTGTAGCGATCACCGTGCGAATGGATTCCATGCGGAATTTTTGCACCTTCACGAAGGCATTCAGGGCCTTGAGGTCCAGGATTGGCCGAACCCCGTCCTTCTTTGGAACAACAAACAGATTCGAGTAGAACCCCTGAAACCTCTCCTGGGACAGAACCGGCACAATTACTCCGGACCCGATCAAATCCTGTACAGCCCCCAAGAGGGCTGCCCGACGGGCAGGAAGGAGAGGGAGATTTGAGGGAAAGAATCTGTCTGGGGGCCAGGAGCGGAACTCTATTCTGTATCCTGAGGTGACCACCTCGCACACCCACCGGTCGGAGATCCGGGAGGTCCACCGATCCGTGAACCTGCAAAGTCGTCCCCCCACCCCAGAGACGGGCGGGGGCAAGACTTCACGCGGAGGCGGGCTTGGGAGCCGGCTTGTTCGGCTTACGCACCCAGGGGCGCTTGTGCCCGCCAGCCGCACGGTTGTCAGTCTGGGATGGCTTACCCGTGGACTCTGACGGACGAAAAAAAACCTTTTTTGCTGGAAAGGAAGGACCCGGTTTACGTCGGGCCTCCTTACCCTTGATAGTTTGAGGAAGGAGAGTGCTTTTACCTCCCGTGACATCCTTGATGATGTCATCCAGAGCAGCACCAAAAAGTCTACCACCCTTAAAAGGTAGATCCGTCAGGAGCTTCTTAGAGGCTAGGTCAGCAGACCAGCATTTCAACCAGATGAGACGACGCAATACCACCGCCGAGACAGAGGTCCTGGATATTAAAGGGGCCGCGTCCAACGTGGCGTCGCACACATATATCAGACCCTGCACCATCTGGTGGGCCAGAGCAATAGTGTCTGGAGGAAGGTTATACTCCTGCCCAGTTTGGTGCAAAATTTTTGCCCATTCCGTGAGCGTCTGAGACACAAGGGTCGCCGCTACTACGGGCCGTAGGGCGGATCCCAACAAGGCGAACATGGCTCTACTCACCACTTCTGACCTCCTGTCAGTGGGGTCCTTAAGCGCAGGAGTCCCCTCCATCGGGAGAGTGGTGGCCTTGTTTAAACGGGCGACTGGAGGGTCGACCACCGGGGGAGAAGCCCACTTTTTAAGCAGGGCGTCTTCAAAGGGGTATCTAATAGACAAACGCCGCGGGACCATGAAAGTTTTCTGCGGCTTTTCCCAGACCTGGTCAATGAGCTGGTCAAAGAAAGGTACATATGGAAAAACCTTTTTAGAAGGCTTGGTCTTAAAAGAACCAAAGGAGACTGTATCCGCCTGAGGTTCTGCAGTCGCAGCATTTAGCTTGAGAGTGTCCCTCACAGCATCAATGAGTTCACTAACAAGCGCCCTGTCATTTACTGACTCAGAACTGGAGTCTTCCTCACAAGGAATGTCCTGTTCAAAACCATCCAAATATTCAGAGCTAGGGTCCTGAGCAGCAATAGCTAGGCCCATATCTGAATCAGAGCACTCCCCTTGTGGAGATAAAGTGGGGAGAGGGCGCTTTTTTGCTCCCTTGTGCTCACACACAGCTTCCATCCTGGTCAGAAATGATTCCAGGACTGCCGACAACTGGTCCATAGGGACCGCAGGTGCTGGAGCACTGGCTGCTGCCTCTGGCATGTGAGGGGAAGCTGGTGACTGACTCCATAATGTCCCTCTCGGAGACCACCCACAGGCTGTGCTGACTGAAGTAGGGGAATGCCCAGGGAACCCACCAACCTGACCAGGACCGCTCGGTTCCGCTGCCCTGTCTCACTGCGCCGCGCTGCTCAGCGTGAGTGAGCTGAGAGGAGAGAGTGTGAGGAGATTCGCGCCGTTCCCAGCGGCGCTAGAGGCCAAACTAGTGCTAGAAAAACGTGCGGCTACAAGAAAATGGCTGCCGCAATGTGCTCTGGCGGACCACGGCAAGATGGCCGCCAATGTAAAATCAGCACACACACCAAACATGGCGCCGAACGGCGCCCAGGCCCCTCACATCCAAAAACAAAACAGCCCCAGCGAATGCAGAGCAGCATGAGCCCCCCCCCCAGGACAGTATGGCCCCCAGGCACCCCACACAGTACAGCGCCAGCACTAGTGAACAGAGAGTGACATTAAAAAACACAGGGGGAGACAGGGAAATCCCCCACACAAGAAACACACAGCATGTACTCACCTGTAGCCAGGAGAGACTACTTACCCGTCCCCTGAGGGACCCACTGGTGTGTTTCTGACAGAACTATCACAGTGCGGTACTGAGTAGCTGTCGGCCCGGTCCACCGCGAAAGATACAGCCGGACTGTTCTATCTTGAGAGGACCGCGGAGCTGGAAGCCCACCGGCCACCCCTGGAGTCGTGGGGCATGTCGTGAACTGAGTCTCACGCACACAAGGCGAGGATCAGCACGCTCGATGGTCGGACAGGGAAGACTACGAGGATATCTTGTACCCAACCTGTTGCCCAGCCGACAGTTGATAGAAGATCTCAAAAGAATAAAATAGGAAAAAATTCCAAAAGGAATAAAAATAGGTCAGGAGACTGGCTCCTGAGAGAGCCACATCTTCTCCTTCTGCTAGGCAGAAAAAAACTGAGGTCTGCTGACTGCAGTGGGAGGGTTATGTCCGGAGGGACCGCCCCCCCTGGGCGGGGCTGTTCAGCTCTGGCTGTTAAGAATGTATGTATAACATCTCACATTCTGCCTAGGCCTTCTCCTGCAAGCAGGGACATAACCCACGTGTAAAGGTGTATAAGACACGCTGTGTCAGTCCATGGATGACAAGAGAAATGGTAACTATATACTTTAATTTTTCTGTTCCATAGCTTTGTATTCTGCTTATGCTCACCTAGTTCCCGCACTCGCCCAGGAGACTGCCATTGCGGTCTTGAGGCACCAAGGGTGGTTTTAATGCTTTCATGGGTAAGTAATGTTGCCTCTATTGTTTCCTAGGTAACTCAGTGGACAATGAGAAATGGTTTTGATTCACTTTGGATTTTTTCTGTATGAAGTGTCTTACGTTATGGTTTTTAGCCTGGTGAGACACTTCCTATCTTGTAGTTGTTTATACATTATATGTTGATACATGGATATATTCAAGTTTTCATGTATTTTTTTAATAGAAACAATTTTCCTCTGAATTATACCCCTGAAGAAGCGGTTTCCAGCGAAACATGTAGAGTTTATGACTGAAAGGATATATTGGAAGTTTTCCCATCCTTGGGTTAATATATCTACTTAGTTTCAGTTCATAAGAGGAATTTATATTAAACCAATTTTTTTTCTCTGTCCCTTATGGGACCTTTGTGGTGTTATGTGTATATATGTGCCCTTATGGGTAATTTTTAATGACTATGTAATAAATTTGTATTTTTATATTATATTGGAGTATTGTAAGTTCATACCGTAACATGAAAGTCAATTGTTTTGCCTCTCATTAGTTCTCTGTTAGTCTTGATAAACAGTATACAGGAGTTCCTATGAATTCTAAATAATTTTAATGCTGAACTCCAGTATAAAAAGAAAAAAAATGTTTTTTAGATATCTGCCATATTCAACATGTGCCCCATGTGTGCTGCTGCTTTAGCTATAACTGTTTACTTCCTTTTGTACACTACAGTAAGCGCTGGACACATGCCACTGAAACTTACAGCTCCAGCTAAAGTACTGTTTTCATAGTAAGTCGCTCGATCTCCACCATAGCCATTTATAAACTGTCGCTGTGATTGAAGAGGGGATCTCCTCCAATCACAGAGAACCTTGGCATTCAGTGAAAAGAATGCAATAAGGTGTATGAATGTCAAATCAATAGCTAAGGAGTGCCTATCTATACAGATATAAACATGTGAATATACCAAAATATACAAATCCTCCATCATAAAGTATAATCTATAAAAGTCCATGAATAAACACCCAAAAGGCAAATGCAGATCTTTCTGCCACTGTTGTCCAGATAGTGGAAATAAAAAAAACCCCAGTAATTAATCACATAGGACCGCCACAATCAACCCCCAAGATTACTGGAGGGTCTGAAAGCACTTTTGTATAATCTTCTCCGGATTACCATCCTCATATGAATCCAGATCACAGAAGGAGGATACATCAAGATGGAAAGAGGCTAACTGCATAAATGGCTGAGGTGGAAAGCAAGGTCCTGCTATGTGAACTCTACTCCAGCTAGAACCAAGTTTTAGTGCTGGATGTTTGCTACATACTGTAGTGTACGAGTAACAAAAAAAAAAAAAGTTATAGCGAACGCAGCAGCAGTCAAATATGGGGCATGCTTCATTAATGGCAACTTATTCTTACACTGGAAAAGTCCAAAAACAGTTGTTCCCCCAGAGTTAAGCTGTAATATAATGTCTATGTTCTAAAAGAAAGCATGTCCGACAGCTCCATCAAGCTATAGCATCCCAGACTATGAGTGACACACAATGTAATGTAATGGTTTTTTTTTTAACAGAATTTACTTCAGTTAATACTTAATAGCTTAACATCCCTTCGGATTTCAAGATTCATGTTCACATTACACTATGAAATGAAACTTTAAGATATGCAAAATATATTTCAGTCTTTAATGCTCTACTTGCAGCTGAATAGTACCTTACAAAACGCTTCTTTGTAATAAGCCATTAAGTGACAAGGAGAATTATGGCTGTCTGTCAAAATGAAGGAAAGTGTAAATAATCATACAACTAGCTATTCCATGGGTTCCTCTGTTATAAGGGGTGCTTTGCTTCTATTAATTTCATTTTTAATTTGCCCATATTATGGAAAGGGTTATTTGCTTGTATGCCAGAATAAAGCAGCAGTGCAGCCATCACAGAAAATAAATGATCATTATGGTTATTTTTGCTCAGCATCTTTTGGAACATATTTAAGAGGAAGACCCAAAACCATCTCAACCGCCTCTGTTGACTAAGACATACGATTTAATATCTGTTCGCTGTTATTTTGGGCTGTGTGAACAACTTTAAGGAAAAGGGGAACAAATACATAGTTAAAAGATGGCCACATATAGGCAGATCCTTCAAGTACTTATGCCAGCCACACACTGGTTTTTGGAGTCTATTTTTACACTTTGAATCTGTATACCCATTAAGGGCAAAGTAACAAGTCATATGCTATAGCTTGCCATTCCCCGTACCCAATACACTGCTGATACTTACATTACCTACACTTCCCTATAGCCATGTTCACCCACCCACTGGAGCCTAGTGGAATACCCCAGTGATCATCAACCCTGTCCTCAGGGCCCACTAACAGGCCAGATTTTATGTATTACCTTGGGGAGATATGCAGACTAGAATACTGTAATCACTGAGCAGCAAATTATATCACCTGTGGATGTATTTCAGTTATCTTGCAAACCTGGCCTGTTAGTGGGTCCTAAGGACAGGGTTGATGACCACTGGAATACCCAATAATTCAGAATATGGGGTAATATGCAACCTTCTTCCTCCAATTATGCAGCACTGGCCCAGGCACTGTCAGGTGGTGGCAGAGTGTACTTAAAGTGTTACTAAATCCACAACAGTAAAATCAGTCTGTATATGCAGTAAAGCATGCTTGTTATTCTCATTGTGGAATCTAAGGGGTTAATCCTCTGCATGTTGTAAAAGGGCTGTCTGATCCCGTCTTCTCTTAACCTCCCCTTCTTCCACAGTCTCCAATCTGCTGATAGAACAGAGCCTAGGGGGCAATCTGCACATGCTCAGTTTAGTGTGCATTGCTAGAGTGTGTTTTTTTTAAAGAGTGCATGTGATCGGCACAGGGACCACTCAGCACTGTCCAGACAGAGGGTCAGGGGTCCTGCAGCCTCATAGGACAATCAGAAAAGAATTAAAACTCCTTCCCCACGCTTTAACCAGACACCGATAGAAGTCACAAGACTGCTCTAACTGCTGATGAGAAAAGGTATTTAGCAGTTTATATTTACTAAAATAATTGCATTTCCATGTTCGGTGTACTGTGGGAGACCAGATATAGTGAATGCAGGGTCCTGGGTGTAGTAAGACTAACTTTGTGTAAGCTCCTACACAGCTGAGCTTAGGAGTTAAAGTGGTTGTAAAGGCACAAGGTTTTTTACCTTCATGTATTCTATGCATGAAGGTAAAAAACCTGATGTGTGCAGCAGCCCCCACAGCCCTCCCCTAATTACCTGAGCCCCCCCTGCTGATACAGTAATGTCCATGAGAGCTTTGACTTTCCGGGGACTCGCACTCCCAATTGGATTTTGGCAGTAGCGGGAGCCATTGGCTCCCGCTGCTGTCAATCGCAGCAAGTGACCCAATCAGGAGACAGAGGGGGAGGTGCCGAGCTGCAGCTTTGTGTGTGAATGGACACACATAGCCATGACTTGGAAGCGTGCCTGTTTGGATGCCCTCAGAGCAAGCCGCTTGCTGTGGGGGCACCCCGCAGGAGCCAGGAGTGCCAATGTGGGACCCTCAGAAGAGGAGGATTTGGGCTGCTCTGTGCAAAACCATTGCACGTGCAGGCAAGATTATATATATATATATATATATGCTGGAAATGGTGTGGGTACACACTGAATGCCTTCAGCTGCCAATGTGCTTTGCTAGGCTTCTGGTGTGTCCCTAGACCCTAAACAAAACAAAAATGGCAACATCCGAATTTATAACTAGCTTTGAAAGTAGGATGCACATGGAAGGGCTTTGCACAGCACATACAAAACTAAAGTTTTCCCCAGCACACTAACCAGCCAGCCTTTAGTTTGCTAGAGTTGGTGTGGGGACACACTGGATGCCTTAAGCTGCCATTGTAGTTTGCTAGGCTTCTGGTGTGTCCCTGCACCTTTGAGGATTGGGCTGCCTCCATGTTATACCCAATTTAGCCATTGCTATAGATGCTTTAATGTGAAGATGCTCACAGATTAGAGTGATGGCTGCACTTGGCAGAGAGGCCTTGATGAGGCAGTGCAGCTTCAACATGTATGTGCAAATGTGCAACAACAGCCTGTTTTAACACAAATTGTTTGTGTAATTTGTATTTATTTATTTTTTGATGGCTAGCTGGTAAGGGTGCCGGGAAGTTTTTCTGTTTTGTTTGTGCTGTGCAAAGCACTTTTGTGGGCACCTTACTGTAACCACCTCAATACCGGACACTTCCACCTCTTTCCTGCCTAGGCCATTTCTACGTTTTTAGCACAGTCACACTTTGAATAACAATTACTCAATCATGCAACACTGTACTCAAATTACATTTTTTGAATTTTTTTTTTTTAAACAGATTTCTTTTGGTGGTAATCAGCACTGGGTTTTTCTATAGAAACAAAAAAAATATTGAAAATCTATTGTAAAATTTTGCAAATAAATAATCTTTTCATAAATGTAAGCCAAAAATGTATTCTGCTACATTTGGTAAAAAAAAAAAAAAAAAAAGCAGTGTATATTATTTAGTCTCTGTGAAAGTTCTAATCTACAAACTGGTGTGTGTGTGTGTGTGTGTGTGTATATATATATATATATATATATACACACACACACACACATATACCGTATATACTCGAGTATAAGCCGACCCGATTATATAAGCCGAGGCACCCACTTTTACCACAAAAAATGGGAAAATTTATTGACTCGAGTATAAGCCTAGGGTGAGAATGCAGCAGCTACTGTAAGTGGAAAAGAGGGTCAACAATGCACATCTGCAGCCCCACTGTGCCCATTTGCAGCTTCACTGTGCCCATCTGCATGCCTCAGCCTCACTGTGCCCATCTGCATGCCTCAGCCTCACTGTGCCCATCTGCACAAAGTATAATGCCACATCATATAAAAATTCCATATTAGATAATAAATGGCCTTCAGCTTTCACTTGTACTTGTTTGGAATCCATAGATATACATTAAAAGAGAGAGGTTATATGATGATTTTAACTGTATCCTTGCATTTTTACTACAGTAAAACTTTACTTTACTACAGTTACTGATTGGTGCTCGGGGACTCCATGCTCAATCAATTTTAACACCTGACCATAACTGGCATGTCTACGAATGAAACTGAAAATGTCCAGGAAAATATCACTGTGCCATCTCCCTGCCTCCTGTGCCCATTCTGCAGCCTTATTATCCCCCAGCCGCCGTTGTGATTTATACAGTGTAGTCGGCGTCCATGCAGTGTAAAAAAGCTGTGATATGCGGAACACTCAGAAAAAAATCACTGTGCCATCTTCCTGCCTCGTGTACCTGATTCCGGCGCTGTGCCCATTCTGAAGCCTTATTATCTCCCGGCCGGCGCTGTGATTCATTCAGTGTAGTCGGCGTCCATGCAGTGTAAAAAAAGCCGCGCCTCCTCGTTCTGTTCCGTGATAGGCGGAACACTGAACACTGACTCACTGCTGGGAAACCGAGTGTTCCGCCTATCACGGAACAGGACAAGGAGGCGCGGCTTTTTTTACACTGCATGGACGCCGACTACACTGAATGAATCACAGCGCCGGCCGGGAGATAATAATGCTTCAGAATGGGCACAGCGCCGGGATCAGGTACACGAGGCAGGGAGATGGCACAGTGATATTTTCCGCCTGAGTGTTCCGCCTATTACAGCTTTTTTACACTGCATGGACGCCGACTACACTGTATAAATCACAACGGGCTGACCAGTGACTCGAGTATAAGCCGAGGGGGGCATTTTCAGCCTAAATAAAAGGGCTGAAAAACTCGGCTTATACTCGAGTATATACATTATATATATATATATATATATATATATACACATACACACATATACACACACACACACACACACACACACATATATACACATATACATACAGTATTTAAAAATTGATCAATCCCGATGTACTGACTGCCTATCTTGTTTCTTAAGAGCCTAATATTTCAGCACAGTACAAATGCTCCACAAATGACCTGTTTTTGGAAAGTAGACAGTCCAAGGTATTAAGAGGCAAGGTGATTTTTTTGAAGTTGTAATTTTCTGTCACAATATTTTGGAAAATTAAGAAAATATATATATTTTTTTTTTATACAAAGTTGTAATTTTAACAAGTTAATATAGCATAGGCATACTTCTATTTACACCCCAAAAACACATTCTGCTATGCCTTCCGAGTATGGAGATTTCACGTGTGAGACTTTTTCCCAGCCTGGATGCATAAAGGGGCTGAAAATAAATTGTGCATCTAATTTCCTATCACATTTTTGGATGCCCTGGATCACCAGAACAGTGGAAACACCCATAAAATCACCCCATTTTGGAAAGCAAAAACTCCAAGGTATTTTCTAAAAAGGAAATGGAGTCCTTTAAAAATCTAATTGTTTGGGGGCGTGGCTTGGCAGCGGATGTAGTCAGACGTGCATCGTGTGAGCTCCGCCGAGAATATGTGTCATTATCCTGCTTGTGACTGCTGTTTACCCTCTTTCGTTCTATAATTGCCTTCCGGTGCTGCCTGACATCGTAGACCACCTGCGGCTGTGTTTGTTATCTGCTTGGGAGATGTCTAAAATGGGGATCTGCGGCCCGCTCGGCTCCGAACCACGTGATCCAAGATGGCGGCGCCGCAGGGAAATCAGCTAAGGAGAAGTATAGAGAGGCCGCACAGAAACTTAGCTCCCCGAATGGCACACAAGACCTACCTGAACTGCCCGGGGATGGGATGGAGGATCATAGCGGCTCCTAGTCGGATGCAGACACAGTGCCTCTAGAGGATCAGACGGCATCCATGCTGCCATGGGACGCAGTGAGTAAAACCCCGGAGACTAATAATCTGCGGGCGGCCACATCCTCAGGCCTGACTGGGCCCGAACCCACATTGGAGGGATATCCTCTCTGCGGTTACGTCTTGTAACCTTTCCATCATGTTCTGGCATCAGAGATTAAGGGGATGAAAGCTGAGATGTCCTATATGCGCCAGGACATGCAAAAGTTGCGGGACCGCACTACTGCCATTGAAGGGCGCTTTAGTACCATTGAAGATGACTGGGCACCCATGCAGAGAGAGTCACACACTCAGCAGATAATGGTGGCTAAACATGTTGCAAGACTTGATTTGGAAAATAGACTTCGCAGAAATAATGTTAGAGCCATAGGCATCCCTGAAAAGATAGAAGAAAAGAATCCGGTTTACTTCATAGAACAATGGCTGTTTGGGAAGGATTCGTTTTCCACAATGTTTGCTGTTGAGCGTGCGCACCGGTGGGAAGTGTTTAAGCGTTTTGGGTTAGGTGAAAACTTTATCAACTGGGTTAAACTGTTGTACGCAGCCCCCACGGCTAGAATCCGCGTGAATGGGGACCTCTCGGATCCTTTTCCTCTTTTTCGGGGCACAAGACAGGGGTGTCCACTGTCACCCCTGTTATTTGCGTTAGCCCTCGAACCGCTTGCAGCCACTATACGGTCATCCCCATCCATTGTGGGTTTCCATAGAGGGCAGGGTGTTGAGAAGATCTCCCTTTATGCGGATGACACCCTACTGTATCTGGGGGATGTGGATACATCCCTAACTAACGCTATGGCGGTAATTCAGCATTTTGGCTCCTTGTCGGGATTCTCCATCAATTGGAGTAAATCTGTCCTTTTACCCTTGGATGCGCCAACGATTTAGTTGCCGGTTGCTGCAGAGTCCCTCAAGGTAGTTTCCTCCTTTAAATACCTAGGAGTACATGTATCTGCGAACCCGTTGTCCTACCTGGAGGAGAATCTCCTGCCCCTTTTCAAAAGACTCCAAATGATGTGTAACACTTGGTGTAAACTGCCATTTTCTGTAATTGGAAGAATACATTTAATTAAAATCCCCAATTGTTGTACATCATGCACAACTCCCCTCAGTGGATTCCCCATAGACGGTTCACTCGTATCGACACTTTGTTTAGATCCCTGATCTGGAACAAACGAGTTGCTAGAATCAGTCTTTCCACTCTGCAATATGGCAAAGATCAGGGAGGAGCTGCAGTTCCTAACCCTAAACTTTAATTTTATGCATCCCAACTTCAACACCTAAGTGGTTATGGGTTACTGGACGACTCTGACCCGATAGAGAGCCTATTGCGAACTGGAACGTATAATATACCAGTGCTAAACGGGTCTGGAGGCAGGGCTACTTCGGTTACCACAAGAGGCTCCCACTGTTGTCCTTCTTAAGAAACTTTGGACTACTGTTAGGTCTAGTTTGAGGATTTTCGGGATTTCTGGAAGAAACCCCACTGATGTGTAATCTTAATTTGGCAGAAGTATATAAACTGGAGGGCTTCCGGGAGTGGAGGGAGGCTGGTATTCGCAAAGTTGCCAAATTGTATAACCACAATGTGTTAAAATCCTTTGTAGACATACAAAATGAATTTCATCTCCCTAGAAGTCAATTCTATAGGTACCTCTAATTAAGACACGATCTTCAGGCCCAAGCCCAAACTTCCACTCTTTTACTTGTCAGTCATTCCCCGATCAAAGACATTTTTTATGGACAGGAGAAAAAGGGCTTGATATCTCATATTTACTCTAGCTTATTGTCATCCACGCAGGACTAAGCAAATTTACAGAGTAGACGGGGTTGGACACAGGACCTGGTGGAGATTACTGAGGAAAATTGGGATCTGTGTTTACAATCGGGTCCCCTCACTTCTGTTTCACAATCGCATAGGCTGTCTCATTTGTTCTTATTGCACAGGGCCTACCGCACGCCTATACAACTGCATCGTTGGGGAAGGAGAGATTCCTCCATATGCCCTAAATGTTGTAGGGACGAGGGGTTTCTAATTCACCCAATTTGGCGCTGTCCCAAGTTGCATCGCTACTGGAGTGTCATCACTGAGGTAATTTCCTCTGTATTTCAGGTTAGGATCCGGTGGATGAAGACATTTTTCCTCCACCCATCAATACAGCGGTGATTAGATTATTATACCTAGCTCGAAAGCTGGTTGCAAGGTTCTGGCTAGCTGCACACGTTCCGACAAACTCAATGGGTAGATCAGGTCAACTACACCCTTATTCGGGAGCACCTAACATCAGCATAGAAACGCAGCTCGAAAATTTCTTTCTATATGGCAGGCATGGTTGGAAACACCTGGGTTGGCACCTCCGCGACTGATTTTACATCGGTTGTTACAAGGATAAGCAGCTTCTGTGGCTAAGTGGATGGTAATCTCTGTTTATTCCTGACTGTTTAATGTGAGCTTTGCATATACCCTCTGTTGCAGAGGGGGAGATTCCATCTGTACAGGTAGAATAATATGTGTATTATTGACTGTTTGTTGGCCCGTTGGCCTTTTCTTTTGTAGTGTTAGGTAGGCGGGTGTGCACCTGTCTGCCTTACTTCGATTTACTCTCCTCTTTGTCAACATATGTAATTTGAACTTCTTTGGTGCCGCCATTGTATATGTCTTTATTGGCAAAATGCTCTGCTTTCAGATGTATAGAATCGTTTGGATATGTAATGTATATTTCATTTTGCTGGCACAATAAAACTTTTTTCTGATTTAAAAAATAAATAAAATGTAATCGTTTGCCACAAGTTTTTGGAAGATGCAGAAAAGAAAATGAAAAAACATTGTCAGTTAATAAGATATTTCTAACACATCATAGGAGTACTTAGAATTACACCCCAAAAACAGATTCTGCTATACCTTCTGAGTATGGGGATACCACATGTGAGACCTTTCCACAGCCTAGCTAAAGAAAGTGCCTTAAAATCCAAGGAGC
This sequence comes from Rana muscosa, assembly GCA_029206835.1. Taxonomy (NCBI): domain Eukaryota; kingdom Metazoa; phylum Chordata; class Amphibia; order Anura; family Ranidae; genus Rana; species Rana muscosa. The sequence goes on from JARGYO010005626.1 coordinate 20,554,981, forward strand.
ACCTTCAGGCTTTCTAGAGGCATAAACGATGCATCCAATTTCCTGACTACACATATTTTTGAAGGCCCTGGAGCACCAGGACAGTAGAGACATCCATAAAATGACCACATTTTGGAAAGAAAACACCCCAAGTTGTGGTAATACTTCATGCGTTATACTTTTTCAATGTTTGTACTGATTATATACTTAACATTGTATCTTGTACATCAAACAAATCAACTAATTGTATAAAAACCAATGGACTGTATTGGTCGCCTCTATAAGATTGGTCAGGGAGTATAGCCTATTGTATGATCACCTATACCAGTTCCCGTTCCCATAAGCCAACAAGCCTAGCCTACTGGTATGTGGCTGCTCGCAGGAATGTCATGTTCACTGGCCAGAAAGTACAGGAGGCCAAAGAAAAAAAAAAAAAAAAAAAAGGAGTTCCTGTGGTTCCAGGAGTGCAGTTGTCCACAGGGGATGGCTAGGACTGGTGTCTCGCAGGAACATAGTCGGACGTGCAGATGGGTCAATTCATGCTGCAGGCAGTCATGGTCAGCAAACAGATAAAGGATTGGTCCAAGCAACAGGCAGAAATGTGGTCAATAAATAGGCCAGGGTAATACAAGTGGAAGGCAGAGGCAACACAACTCTGGTGTAGCGGTGATCGGGAACACTGGCTGCACTGGTCTGATGACAGTGGGGACTAGTGTGGCAGCAATTAAGAACACTTCTGCTGACTTACACTGGTCTGGTGACACTGGTGCTGGTGTGGCTGTGGTCAGAAAAACTGTTGCTTGCTGCACTAGTCTGGTGGAGTGGTGCAAGCAAGAACACTGGTTCTAGCTACAATGGACTAGCGACACTGCAGAGGTTTAGTGGTGATCTGAGAAATGTGACTGGCTGCACCATTGGGGCTTGTTCACATGTGAGGTTGGGGAGTTGAAAAAATGTGTGGTTGGTTTTACCACTCTTTAAAACCGCTAACCCAGGGCTCAAAATTTCAAGTCCTGGGCTACTAGCCAGGCCTCAAGGGTTACTCGCCACCAGTTGCCCCACCCAACCCCTACCCTGCCCCTAATTCCACCCCTAAACACGCCCTCATAAATTATCTCATGAAAACCACACTTAAATGTTTTATGCAGAATTATGTTATAAAAATAAATTAACAACAACTTTATCCATGCCCAAAAATGCAGCCTGCCCGTGTCCACCAATGCAGCCTGCGTCACCAGAGCGTCGGGAACATAACAGCTTTCATTTCAATAGCTGTGTGATCCCCGCCGCGTGCCGTCATATACAGCCCCTCCCCCATGTCCGGGGAACTTTGATAGACAGATAACCCGTCCCATAATTTAGAAACGTTATCCGACTGCTACTCATCTCTTCTAATAATTACATGTCTTCATAGGCAAAGCATAGCTAACACAAATAGAGCTTTCTTTTGGTGGTATTTAGTCACCACTGGGATTTTTGCTAAATAAACGATAAAATGTCAATTAAATTTTTTTTTTTTAATTTGTTTCTGTTATAAAATTTTGCAATTAAATAATCTTTCTTCAGAAATTTAGGCCAAAATGTATTTTGCTACATTTCTTTGGTGAAAATAACCCAAACCAGTGTATATTATTTAGTCGGAAAGTTATCAAGTCCACAAACTATGGTATATATCTGAAAATCAATCCTGAGGTACTGACTTCTTGAGGCTTGAAAGCATCAGGACAGTAGAAATACCCCCCAGATGATCCCCCCCCCCACTTTTTTTTTTTTTTTTTTTACACATTACGATTGTTTATACCAGTGAATTTCACTGGTGTAAGCAACCATTTTTACTGAGTGAAACAGATTAATTTGGTGTCTTGTTGTGATTAGCTGTGATTGGTCACATCTAATCACATGGTACAGATGGGCTGTAAATGGTCCTGTCTGTACCATGTCATCAGTGTAACCAATCATAGCTAGCAACACAATTGTACACAATGAATGGCATGAAAGGAAGCCATCCATTGTTTACAATTGTCATGTGATCTGCTTACAGAGTTCACATGGTACCGGCAGCGAGCCGGTATACTGGTCAGTCATCGGCTGTGTCCAATAGACACAGCTGGTGACAGATCGCGCCGCAGCATGGCCCCGTGTGAGGCGTGATCCGGGAGGATCTTATATGATGTCCACCCGTATTGACTTATGTCCTGCCGCCCAGCCTATAGTCAGTTGATGGCTGGGAGGGACATAAGTCGATCTTGGTGGACATCATATGATGTCCTCCCAGATCCCACCTCACACGGGGCCGCACTGCGGCACGATCTGCCCATTGGATCACATGACAAAGTGGTTAAGGACCAAGCCGTAGACACAAATACTGGGAAGGGTAGGATTATTTTTTACTGGTCAGCCCACTCTGTATAGGACAAGCTTAACCCACAGATGGAGGATTGGCAAAAACTGTGGATTTTTTTTTTAGAGGGAGACATTTGTTTTTAATGCCTAGTTTAGCAAACTATCACATTACATTACTTCCAGGATACAACATAAATTTCCATGCAAGTATGCATGCCACAAATCTAGATGGCAAAAACTAACTATTGTAAAAATGTATTTCTAGAACACTAGAGTTCTGTTCATGTGATTGTAATTTGTGATATGTTTTTGTATTCTGCACCAGTGACTCATCTTTGCAATGACATTGATCTGACATTTTGTTACTATGACATTTTAAACATTTTAGAAGCTCATAAATATTTAAAACTCTGATAAAAGTTAGAAGTCAATTCATTTAAAGTTATAAATCTATAAAGTCACTAACCCCAAACACAAACTGTCACTGAAATACAATAATGATATTCAAGATACACGATAAAGACCAGATAATTGACAAGTGCTAATAAAAAAAGGATATAGGGAAAGGACAAAACAGTTTATTCTGACACCAGAATCTCAAGGCTGCATGCTTTTGGTGTGGAACTTGCAGCTATTTGAACAGAATAAGGTAGAAAAGCAAAAAAAGTGGTAATTACCATGAAGGCTTGTTTAGTGGTAGACCTAGGAGGTAAAGTTTTAAAGGCGCACTTTTGGTGTTGTGGGGTTAAATGGTAATGTGAATCTAAAGCCAAAGCTTTTTTTGTTTTCGATAAAGTGGTCAGGAAATAGAACCCCTGGAAGGTTTTAATTTCTGTCTGGGTCACACTGTCTAGAATCACATTCTCAATAAGCCATGTACCCAATACTGAAAGGAAGAGAAAATCCTAAATTTGTCACCAGAATAAGAATAAAGGGGAAACTTTCCAGTTACAATTGCCTAGGAGGGCATTTCAGTAAATTTCCTCTCACTCCATGTCATCTTCACAAGACAGAAAGTGGCAATGGAAACCTCCCCAAGGAGAACTAGCGGCACTTTACTGCTAATGCCGGCACCCTAAAAAGGACAAAGTTTTGCTCAGACACAAACTAGAGCAAATCGTTACACGCCTCTCACCAGGTTTCATAAACTGGCACGTAAAGGGAGAAAATAAAAAATCTGTAGCCAGGTTTTCCACTTGTCCTATAGTGAATGAATGGAGAAAAAACATTTGGAAGTGGACTGACCCTTTCAAAAAAACTGGCTTTATTTTTCAAGACTAAGGCTCCATGTACACAGAAGCTCAAAAATGGTCGTTTTTAAAGCAGCAGAAAAAGTTAGCTTTTATCAGCGTTTTTTTACTAGCTTGTATTAGCGTTTTTCAGTGTAGCTTTTTTTAGCTTTTAAAAAAAAAAAAAAAAAAAAAATTTTTCAATGGACCAAAAAACGCTAAAAAAACGCTGCCGAAAATTTCTTGCGTTCAGAAAAAAGCCCATTAACTCCAGTGCTCATTAAAGCTAAAAAACGTTATGTGTACATGAACACATAGGCTATCATAGAGTGCAGTTAATGGGCTTTTTAAAAAAACGGCAAAACGCCCATTAACTGCAGTTTATCAGCTTCTGTGTACATGGAGCCTTAAGCCTCGTACACACGACCAAGTTTCTCGTCGTTAAAAACACGTTGTTTTTCTCGACGAGATTCTTGTCAAGCTTTCCTTGCATACACACAGTCAATTCCAAATCTCGTCGTTGTTCTGCGCGGTCACGTCCAGCACGTACGACGGCAGTATAAAGGGGAAGATCGATTTCAATGGCGACACCCCTTGGGCTGCTTTTGCTGATCTCATGTTTACGCGTGTGAAGTAAAAGTTTGGGAAGAGACGATTCGCGCTTTTCAGTCTTCGTGCTTTCAGTTCGTTACAGCGTGACGAATGTGCTATCTCCATTACCAAGGCTTGTTTTACCAGAAGAAGCGCTCCCGTCTCATACTTGATTCTGAGCATGTGCGCTTTTGGAAGACTCGTAAAAGCATACACACAAACGTTTTTCTCGTCGCAAAACAGGCCGTCGAGAAACACGACGAGAAAATCGAGAATCCGGACGAGGAAAAAAAAGAGAGCAGGTTCTATATTTTTCTCGTCGAGATTCACGGCAGTTTTCTCGACGAAAAACCATACACACGAACGGTTTTCTCGACAAGAAAGCTCTCTCTGCAGTTTTCTTGTCGTTTTTGGACGAGAAACTCGGTCATGTGTACGAGGCTTTAGAAGACGAGCAGATCCCATCATGCAAAAATCCAGAAAACTTGTAGGCAATTATACATGTTATTATAATATTATAGAACTCAGGCTTTTAAAATTCCTATGACTGGGTTCAGTGCAGCTACTTTTAGGTGACTGGAAACTAGGGCTGGGCGATTTCCCCCCACAAAAAAATCTGCGATTTTTTTATAAAAAACTCGATTTACGATTCGATTTTTTTTTTAATTATATTAATTAAAGTGCATCAACAAAGAAAATTGCAAAGGCAAACCCTTTCTCTAACTGCAAAGTCAGTGTGCCGTGTGCAACAAAGATTGTTAAACATCCAAATTATTAATACTGTATTTGGATTTGGCTAATAAAACAACAAAAAATCTTGAGGTTACTCTTAGTTTAATTGAACTGTGCCTGTGCCTCACTGTGCCCGTGTCTCACTGTGCCCAATGCCTCACTGTGCCCATACCTGATGCAGATTTTCATGGGATACGGATTTTACTGCTACACCGGCAGCCATTCCAGTATTCAAAAGCCGTGCCTCCTCCTCGTCTGTGATAGGCGGAACACTCAATTTCCCAGCATTCAGTGTTCCGCCTATCACGGACATCCGCTCATCCTCATAACACAGACGAGGATGAGAGGATGTCCGTGATAGTCTGAACACTGCCTGCTGTGAAATTGAGTGTTCCGCCTATCACAGACGACGAGGACTCGGGAGGCGCGGCTTTTGAACACTGCAATGGCCGCCGTCTGTCTGCATGACACGCTGATCAGGTAGGCAGACGGCGGCTTGCGGTTAGTGTTACATTACATCTACTCGTGGCGGCTGCGGCGAGTAGATGTAATTGGGGTAACACCACCCAGTGCCATTCCGGATATGCCCCCTGCAGCCCTGCTACGGAAACTTTGAAGGAAAAAAAAAAAAACATTAAAAAAAATAAATAAAAAAAATCAAAAAAAAAATCGATTTTCTTAAAATCTGAATCGATTTGAACTCAAAACTCGATTTAAGATTAAAATCTATTTTTTTTCCCAGCCCTACTGGAAACTGGCAAAATGGTTGCAGGGACATTCCCCTATATAACCCTTCCCACTCCTAGCTAGCCTCAGTTTTGTAGTATGCAATAGGGAGATCATAAGAATAGAGAGGATGGGCCCGCGTCCTGTACTGTACTCCAGCCAATGATCTTTACTGATAAGTCAAAATCCTATTTTCATGATTGTAGAGTATAGAACACAGGCTTATTTAAAGCACTATGACTAGGGCAGCCAAAAGCAGTATAAGTGAGGGATGGGCAACACACCAGCAATGCCCACAGGCTCACATAACAAGCAGGTCCAAAAAAAGGCACTGACAGACTCAGACAGCACGCCTAAAGATGACATCAGAAGAAGCTCGAACATCCACTTGGTAGAACCTAAATGTGTACAAAGAATACCAGGTTGCAGCCTTGAAAATCTGAGATTCAGATGCCTGCTGCTGAAAAGTCCAAGAAGTACTAGCTAGTCTGGTAGAGCTGGTCTTAAAAGACAGGAGGAACCCTACTCTTCAAATTACAGACTCTCACAAAAACTTGTCTAATCTATCTAGCAATGCTGGTGTTAAGGTAGGAAATGACTGGATCTATCACAAGAACTGCCTACTTCTAAAGCAAATATTGCTCAGTGAGATACTGTTGTGTGTAACATTTTGGGGACCTCACACTCTGCAAACTAGGAAGATGGAAGGTTGGTTAGCAAGCTTTTGACTGCAAGTGATCCTCTACTTGCCTCAGTTAACACAACTGCCATATTCCTATCCTGACAGGCTACTTTGTAAACTGAAAATGATAGTTAACAGGATGTACTTAGCACTGTAGCATCTGTTGACAAAATACAAAATTTAAATGATTAAAGTGTGCGCCGTGCAAAAGGTGTTCAACATACAGTAGGTGCCGCCGATATTGTGTCAATCTCGCCGCTTCTAGCAGTGATATTGACACCCTATGAGCTCCGTCGCGAGAGCCAGCGCCGAGCTGTCTCGTCATCGGGAAAGGAAAAAATGTTCCTTTCACGATGAGTGACACGCATTGCCGATAGGCGGGGATCCGACGCGGATTCCTGCCAATACCAGGCACTGCGTTTGGTATGAATCCTGAGCGGGAACTCCACGCCAATTTTTAAAGAAAAAACCGGCGTGGGTTCCCCCTCCAGGAGCATACCAGGCCCTTGGGTCTGGTCTGGATTTGAAGGGGAACCCTACGCCGAAAAAACGGCGTGGGGGTCCCCCTCAAGATCCAAACCAGACCCTTATCCGAGCACGCAACCTGGCAGGCCGCAGGGGAAGAGGGGGGGACGAGAGCGGCCCCGCCTCCCTCCTGAACCGTACCAGGCCACATGCCCTCAACATGGGGGGTTTGGTGCTCTGGGGCAGGGGGGCGACCTGCGGCCCCCACACCCCAGAGCACCCTGCCCCCATGTTGATGAGGACAGGGCCTCTTCCCGACAACCCTGGCCGTTGGTTGTCGGGGTCTGCGGGCGGGGGGCTTATCGGAATCCGGGAGCCCCCTTTAATAAGGGGCCCTCAGATACCGGCCCCCCCACCCTATGTGAATGAGTATGGGGTACTTCGTACCCCTACCCATTCACCTGGTGGAAAAAAGATGGTAATAAAAACACAACACAGTTTTTAAAAGTATTTTATTGCACCGCTCCGGAGGTCTTCTTCCGACTTTGGGGGTCTCCGGTGTCGTCGCCGCGCTCTCCGGTTCTTTCTTCTGCCGGGCCTCCGCTAACTTCTTTTTAGCTCTTTTGCTAGCGGAGGCCCGGTCTTCTCCGTCGCCTTCTTCTTCTCCCGCTCTCCGGTTCTTTCTTCTGCCGGCCCCTCCACTAACTTCTTGGTAGCTCTTTTGCTAGTGGAGGGGCCGGTCTTCCCGTCGTCGCCGTCTTCTTCCCTCTTCTCCTCCTCGATGTTGACTCGTCGCTTCCTCTCGCAGTAATGATAAATCTTCGGTCCGCAGAGATTAATATAGGCTTCTCATGACAGTCACAGTCACATGGTGCCATGACGTCACAGTCACATGGCACCGGAGCATGTGACTGACGTCATGGCACCATGTGACTGTGACGTCATGAGAAGCCTATATTAATCTCTGCGGACCGAAGATTTATCATTACTGCGAGAGGAATCGACGAGTCAACATCGAGGAGGAGAAGAGGGAAGAAGACGCCGACGACGGGAAGACCGGCCCCTCCACTAGCAAAAGAGCTACCAAGAAGTTAGTGGAGGGGCCGGCAGAAGAAAGAACCGGAGAGCGGGAGAAGAACCGGAGAGCGGGAGAAGAAGAAGGCGACGGAGAAGACCGGGCCTCCGCTAGCAAAAGAGCTAAAAAGAAGTTAGCGGAGGCCCGGCAGAAGAAAGAACCGGAGAGCGCGGCGATGACACCGGAGACCCCCGAAGTCGGAAGAAGACCTCCGGAGCGGTGCAATAAAATACTTTTAAAAACTGTGTTGTGTTTCTATTACCATCTTTTTTCCACCAGGTGAATGGGTAGGGGTACGATGTACTCCATACTCATTCACATAGGGTGGGGGGGGGCCGGTATCTGGGGGCCCCCTTATTAAAGGGGGCTCCCGGATTCCGATAAGCCCCCCGCCCGCAGACCCCGACAACCAACGGCCAGGGTTGTCGGGAAGAGGCCCTTTCCTCATCAACATGGGGGCAGGGTGCTCTGGGGTGGGGGGGCCGCAGGTCGCCCCCCTGCCCCAGAGCACCAAACCCCCCATGTTGAGGGCATGTGGCCTGGTACGGTTCAGGAGGGAGGGGGGCCGCTCTCGTCCCCCCTCTTCCCCTGCGGCCTGCCAGGTTGCGTGCTCGGATAAGGGTCTGGTTTTAATCTTGAGGGGGACCCCCACGCCGTTTTTTCGGCGTAGGGTTCCCCTTCAAATCCAGACCAGACCCAAGGGCCTGGTATGCTCCTGGAGGGGGAACCCACGCCGTTTTTTTCTTTAAAAATTGGCGTGGAGTTCCCGCTCAGGATTCATACCAAACGCAGTGCCTGGTATTGGCGGGAATCCGCGTCGGATCCCCGCTCAGTACAGTGACGCGTCTCCTCGCTATTGCAGTGAGCGCGACACGTGTCGCCACCCTGCTGCCGAGATCTCGGCACTCCTGTCGCCGAGAATCTCGGCGATGGGAGCGCGATAGAAATACAATATCGGCGGCACCTACTGTAAGAGTATTGTTGTGGCCCAAAGCAGGCATAATGCTTACAGAAATCATTACAATTACTTAGAGCAGTTTAGAATAGAAAGAGCAATCTTGTGTTTTGCTACTGGCAACATGAGCACATCTACAAAATCTTTCATCAGTGAGGTCTACTATTTCAAACCCTCAAATCTGTCCAAAAAGAGGAGCTTCAAGGCAACATGTTCGCTTTCTAAAGATGGAGTACAAACATTATGATATTCATCGTCACCAAACCAAGCATGGTTATGACCAAATGAAAATAACTCAATTGAATGCACTCGTGTACTCAGTGACCCATTACAAAATATCCTGCATATCTAAAAACAAATTCAGCAAGAAAGTGCCTGCATTCTGAATTCCATATTCTAAACTCTTTTTTCTATTTTTCCAAACAAAACAAATGATGTACTGAAGCAGGGTTAAAGGGGGGAAAAAAAAAAAAAGAATACATCTATTTTCAGTAAGAACAAAATCCAACTGTATCATAACAAGGAAGTTATATTTTGTTCTTAAAGATTCTGTAAGAACATCATTTTTAAAATATGTTTTTTTACACAATATATTTTTCCTCTCGTTAGTCCACGTATATATTCTTGCCTCTTGTTGGCCTACCTACAGTGTGTGTTTATACATAGTTACAGAGTTAGTTTGAAAAATGCAAGTTAGACTTACCGGTAACTTGTTTTCCAATAGGCTTTCAGGACAGCACCCGAGAGATCATGGCTCCTCCTCCTACAGGAAACACCTCATCAATTAATTCTTTAATTGGAGGCCTCCACGTTGCTTCCCTCAGTTGTTTGTAGAGAACCTCCAGCCCCAGCTGCAACACATAAGCGACAGTTATTACATAGTATTACAGCCACAGCATAAAAAAAGGGTGGGATCCTGCTGTCCTGAAAGCCTATTGGAAAACAAGTTACCGGTAAGTCTAACTTGCATTTTTCCAAAACGTCTTTCAGGACAGCACCCGAGAGGATAATCGAGACTTACCCCATTTAGGGTGGGACAACAGCCTGTAAGACTTTCCTTCCGAAAGCCTGGTCCCCAGCCGTCATGAGATCTAATCTATAATGACGGGCAAAGGTCGTCAGACTTGTCCATGTAGCTGCCTTACAGATTTGTTCGGGGGTGGCACCAGCTTTTTCTGCCCAACTCACCGCCGAAGCTCTAGTAGAATGAGCCCTGATACTTACTGGACTCTCCTGGCCTGTAAGGGAATAGGCGTCTGAGATAGCCATTCTCAACCATCTGGCAATGGTTCCTCTAGAAGCTTGTCTTCCTTTTTTATTTCCGGAAAATAAAATGAATAGTGCGTCTGAACGCCTAAAGTCTTTAGTAGCTTCCAGGTAACTTAAGACTGCTCTTTTAACATCCAGGGTATGGAATTCTTCTTCCTTCTTACCCGACGGATTAGAACAAAACGTAGGAAGTATTATCTCCTGGGTTCTATTTTGAACAGAGGCAACCTTTGGTAAAAAGTTAGGATCCGTCTTCAGCACAATTCTGTCTGAAAAAATAGAAAAAAATGGTTCCCTGATAGATAAAGCTTGCAGCTCACTGATCCTTCGAGCTGTTGTAATAGCTACTAGAAAAATTGTTTTTAAAGTAATTAGCTTTAGGGAGGTTAAATTGAGAGGTTCGAAAGGTTCCCTGGTCAGGGCCTGTAGAACGACTGATAAGTCCCATGACGGACAGTTTTTGATCACTATCGGTCTAGCCCGAGTGAGGGCTTTAAAGAATCTGTTTACTAGGGGTTCTGATGAAATAGATTTCTCAAAATATACCCCCAGTGCGGCAACCTGAACTTTTAGGGTACTGATCGCTAGGCCCTTGTCTGCTCCTTCTTGCAGAAATTCCAAGATAGAAGAAATCTGCTTTAATGGTCTGCCGGATGTAGTGCACCAAGAGTTAAAGACTTTCCAGACTTTGTGATATATTGCTCTGGTAACATTCTTTCTGCTAGATAGGAGGGTAGCCACCAACCTATCCGAGAATCCTTTTCTCCTTAAGAGCTGCTCCTCAGAAGCCAGGCTGTGAGTTTTAGCTTTTCTACTTCTTGGTGAAACAGCGGACCTTGTAACAGAAGGTCTTGTCTCACGGGAAGATGCCAGTATGGTTTGATCTGCATCTGTAGAAGAGCCGAAAACCAGGGCCTCTTGGGCCAGAAGGGAGTGATGAGGATTACTGTCGTATCCTCTTTCCGGATTTTTGTTATGACCTGCGGAATCAGCTGAAAAGGAGGGAAGGCGTAGCTGAGGTGAAAATTCCAACTGTGCGCCAGAGCATCTACCCCCAGAGATGACTCGTTCCTGTTCAGGGAAAAAAAGAGAGATATTTGTGTATTTTCCTGAGTCGCAAAGAGATCCACTCTTGGCTGTCCCCATTTCTTCACTATTAGATTGAAGACATCTGGATTCAATTGCCACTCCGCTTCGTACACCTGGTTCCTGCTGAGGAAATCCGCTATCCTGTTTAGGGTCCCTTTTAGATGGACCGCGGACAAGGATTGAGTATGGAGCTCTGCCCAATTTAGAATGCTCTCTGCTAGGCCTTGAAGTATTCTGCTTCTGGGGCCCCCTTGTCGGTTTATGTAAGCCACCGCCGTGGCGTTGTCCGACAGAATTTGTGTATGTCGCCCTTGGACTTCTTCTGCAAAGAACAATAAGGCCATTTCTATCGCCTTTAGTTCCCTCCAGTTTGAAGATCTCATTGCTTCCCTTGTGGACCAAGATCCCTGAGCCCAACGACCGCTCATGTGAGCCCCCCAACCCCAGGAGCTGGCATCGGTTGTTAGCCTTACCTGGGTTGGAAAGGACCATAACAGGCCTGCTGAGAGTCTTGCCTGGTTCTTCCACCACCAGAGACTCCTCTTTACTTTGGTGGGGATCTTCACCAGTGAATCTAGTGAATTCTGCTGGCGATCACAGATTAACAGAAACTTTTGCAGTGGCCTGAAATGGAGCTTTGCCCATTTTACTGCCGGTATGGAAGAGGTCAGGGTTCCTAATGCTGACATGACCCTCCTGATGGACAGAAGCTGACTGGTTTGTAAGAGTGACACAACCTTTAACAGCTTTTCCCGTTTTTGTTCTGGGAGAAAAATCTTTTGCTCCACAGAGTTGATACGGAAACCCAGGAATAACACCTCCTGAGAGGGAATCAGATTGGACTTTTGGAGGTTTAGTATCCATCCGATGGATTCTAGGTGAGCACGTGCTCTGTCCAAGTTTCTCTGAAGTCCATCTCTTGTTTGGGCAAACAGTAGCAGGTCGTCTAGATAAAGAATCACTGAAATTCCCTCTAGACGCAAGGGTGCTAGAGCTTCGGCCATTACCTTCGTGAACACCCTTGGAGAAGATGACAGGCCGAATGGAAGAGCTCTGAATTGCAGGTGTACCACCTTCTTCCCTTCTCTCAGTGCTAACCTCAGATATCTCTGAGATCTGGCAGCAACAGGAATGTGGAGGTATGCGTCCTTCAAATCTATTGACGCCATGAAGCATCCTTGACTCAGGAGGCTTCTTACTGAGAAAATGGAATCCATCCGAAATCTTTTGTATTCTACTGACAAATTCAGCATTTTTAGATTTAGGATGAGGCGGTACTTTCCTGAAGGTTTCTGTACAAGGAAAACGTGAGAATAGAACCCCTGGAAGAACTCCCTTGTTGGAACCGGAACAATGACTCTCTGGGATATCAGTTCCTGAATTAGGGACTTCATGGCGAGTGCCTTGACCGGATCCCTCGGGACGTTTGTCACTAGGAATCTCTTTGGGGGTTCTTCCGTGAATTCCACCACATATCCTTGGGAGAGCATGTTTACAATATACTGATTTGTAGTGATGTCTCTCCACTGGGGAATGAACTCCTGGAGTCTTCCCCCTACTTGGGGTGGATTGTCACTGCGGCTTTCCGGGGGTCGCAGGAGGATGGAAGAGCACTCCACTCCTACCTTTTGGTTTCTGGGAAGACCACTGCTTCCTTTTGGTTTGCGTTTTTCCTTCCTGTTGTCCTTTTTGGGGACGAAAAAAACGCTTACGGGTCTGTACCTGTTGTTTTTTGACCGGAAACGCCTTCTTTTTGTCAGCCGTACGGTCAAGAATGGACTCCAGCTCAGAACCAAATAGCAAATCCCCTGCAAAGGGAATGCTACACAGTCTATTTTTAGATGCAGCATCTCCTGGCCAAGTTTTAAGCCACAATGCTCTCCTAGCAGAATTGGTCAAAGCCGCTGACCTGGCTGACATACGAATGGATTCTGCTGAAGCATCCGCAATATATGATACTGCTGCAGAAAGCGTTGTAAATGAGTCCAGAATCTCCTGTTTTGGAGAATCCGCCGTAACATGGGCCTTCATCTGGTTAATCCAGTGTTCTAAATTCCTAGCGACACAGGTTGTTGCCATTGCTGGTTTTAGATTGTTCATCACAGACTGCCAAGCCCTTTTAAGAAGCAAATCCATTCTTTTGTCCATGGGCTCCTTTAACATGCCCATGTCCTCAAAGGCAAGGTCAGTTGATTTTGAGACCTGTGAAAAAGCAGAGTCCAGTTTTGGAACCTTGTTCCAGATGGAATCCGGGTTGTCCTCAAATGGAAATCTTCTCTTATGAGACCGGGAAAAAAATGGCTTTTTCTCAGGTTCCAACCACTCTTTTTTAATCATGTCCGAGATTATTGAATGGACTGGAAAAACACGGCTTTTTGGATCACCCAAACCTGCATACATGCGGTCATGTAGGGAGAGCTCCTTCTTTTCCTCTTCAATCCCCAAAGTCGCATGGATTACTTTTAAAAGTCCTGCGACTTCTTCAAGCGACATTTTGTACTTAGAAGCGCTCTCTGCTTCATTTTCTTCCTCCTCAGAGTCTGTTCCATCTGGAGCAAGGGAAGCAGATTCTTGGGAAGCGTCTATCGGACCTCCCAATAATATTTGAGAGCCGTCTTGGGGTTCTGAAGAAGGCTGCGGAGCCCTAGGTTCCCTTGAAGGGCCTGGTTCTTCTCTTAGGTTTGACCTAAAAGCTTGAAAGGTGGCACGGAGTTCATCCTTAATTGTAGATACTAGATCGCCACAAAAGGATGGAGACTCTTCCCTGACTACATTTGCAGTGCAATCTGCACAAAGTGACTTGGTCCAAGCCTCGCTTAACTTTTCCTTGCAGACAGGGCACCTTCTCTTCACTGGTTGAGCAGAACTTTTGGCCTGCACAAAAAGAAAAGAAAAAAAACCAGGGACCACGCTAAGAAAAAACTGTTACACAGTACAAATCAATACACCCAGGTGCACATAGGAAAAAACACTTTCACTTCCTTGTGCCCCGCAAGCCATGCACCACCACCATCAACTTTTACAAAAAGACCCCTAGATATTATACAGACATGCTAAATCACCAGCCACTGCACCACCAGGGAGATGGGGGGTGGGGGAGATGGAGGGGGGAGAAGGGTGAATACCCCCCCCCTCTACAGGAGAAAGCGGCCCAGTGTAAAATAGGACACAGTCCCTTACCTTAGCCTTGCTGGTGCCTTGGCTTGCCCCCTTATCCGCTGCATCGCTATCCATAGCTGTCTGCGGATGCGTGGTGAAGAGAAAACGCCGGTTCCAGATTCAAAAACGCCGCCGCGCTGACCTGGAACCGGAACTTTAAGGCACCAGGTGACCCTGCCCTCTCCCTCTGCGCTTTGCGGCCGGAAATGACGCGCGCGCCGACCCGGAAGTGCTGCCTCTTCCCATACAGGACGTGGCCGAGGCTCTCCTCGGCCACCAGAACAATGGCGGCCGCCGCAGAGCTCCACGCCGCTTTCGCCAGCGGTCGGTGAGAGTACAGCAACCACCGCTCTGAAGAAAAAGGAGGCAGCCCTCCCGGGCTGTACAGGCTCTCCCCGAGCACGGAAGAGGGAGAGGGAGCCCACGGGACCGTCCATGCTAGGAGGTAAGTGGGAGGATCACTCTCCTAGAAAAAAAAAAAAAAAACTGATTTGAGAACCTTGTCTCCCAGGAAAGCCCTGAGAGATCGTGGCTCTCACCAGAGGTGTTCCTCCAGCTGGAGGAAACACAAAAAACTGAGGGAAGCAACGTGGAGGCCTCCAATTAAATAATTAATTGATGAGGTGTTTCCTGTAGGAGGAGGAGCCATGATCTCTCGGGTGCTGTCCTGAAAGACGTTTTGGAAAAAAGGTTTGTTTAACCATTAAAAAAAAATTATAATGAAAAAAATAGATAGATAGATGTGTCAATAAAGAAAACAGTACTTTACATCACGACCCAAGTTACAGAACCTTCTCAGTCAGAATTACTTCCCAGGCTGTCTTCCTAATAAGAAATTTAACTATTCTGGTTTTATAGGGCAGAACATTAGGTGAATGGTTTGGCTTGAGTTCTAGTCTTCACATGCCTTGTACTAGAGGTCTACATGTAAGGTTAAAATGCAGGCTATTGATCCAAATAAAAAATAAATAAAAAAAACTCATTCAGACAGGTCACTAAATATGGTTCCAGTTTCTTTTTGGTTGACAGGTCAAACATTAGGAGTGGTCTTTAACCACTTGCCGACAGCTGGCCGTCATATGACATCCTCAGCTTTGTGGGGGTATATCGGAATGATACAGCTACAGGCATCATTCAGATATCAGCGTTTTCAGCCGGCGATTTCCTACACCATAAAAAAGATCATAGCGGCTGGTCAGCCACTTGATCGTTCTTACCGGCGGCGAGAGGGGACGTCCCCCCCCCCCTCCCGCCACCCACAGGTGCTTCTACTGACTCGCCTCGGAAGCCAAGATCGTTTTTTTATTTTATTTTATTTCAGGCTTCCCAGCCTAGGGAGGTGAGATGTGGGGTCTTATTGACCCCATATCTCACTGTAAAGATGTCCTGTCATGCCATATTCCTATTACAAGGGATATTTACATTCCATGTAATAGGAATAAACGTGATAAAATTTTTTTTTTTTTTTCTAAAGTGTCAAACTAATTTTTTTTTAAGTAAAATTAATTAAAAAAAATTTTTTTTTTAAAAAAAGTACCCCTGCCCTTGCACGCGGAAGCGAACACATACATAAGTCATGCCCACATACGAAAACGGTGTTCAAACCACACGTGAGGTGTCGCTGCGAACGTTAGAGCGAGAGCAATAATTCTAGCCCTAGACCTCCTCTGTAACTCAAAACATGTAACCAGTAAAAAAATTGAAAGAGTCGCCTATGGGGATTTTTAAGTACCGAAGTTTGGCGTCATTCCACGAGCGTGTGCAATTTTGAAGCGTGACATGTTAGGTATCTATTTACTCGGCGTAACTTTATCTTTCACATTATGCAAAAAAATTGGGCTAACATTACGTGTTTTTTTTTTCATAACACGAAACAGTTTTTTTCCCCAAAAAACGCATTTGAAAAATTGCTGCGCAAATACCGCGCAACGTAAAAAGTTGCAATGACCGCCATTGTACTCTCTAGGGTCTCTGCTAAAAAATATATATAATGTTTGGGGGTTCTATGTAATTTTCTAGCAAACAAATTATGATTTTTACATGTAGGAGAGATATGTCAGAATTGACCTGGTTGGCAAGTGGTTAAATGAACTGTTAACAGAGACCTGTGGATGTATCTCTGATGCCTATACACAATCTTACCATACAAAAACAAATAAAGTATGCAACATAGACAACCCATTCTCAATACTAGCCCTGGTGACTACAATTTCTAGTCCAGTAAAGGATGGGAGATTATTCTTCTAAATGGCAAATACTGCATGTTCTGGTGACAAAGAGAGGGGGTAGATGGAATCTTATTCTACTTCCTGCTGTATCACCGGGACAGGAAGCAAAGTGAATTCTCCCAAATGGCACATGGAAAAATCTGAAAGGAGTCTAAACCATTCAATGCTGTATCCATAAAAAAGTATACACCAAATAATGTAAAAAGCATTTTCTTTGTAAGAACTATTCCTGCAGGAGAATAGCTGTATATTTTGTATCATTATTATTTATGTAAACATTATATTCCTAAACTGTCACTTACCAGTTATGGACCATCAGTTTCTGCACAGCCAGCAAAGCATTGTAACGGACCTGTTGGTCTTCATGATGCATGTGGTTCATTACCAGCTGCTTACCACCCAACTGCTCAATCACCCTGCAAGAAGGGGTTGGCATATTGATTACTTATTGGCTTGTCTATATGATTAATCTTACTGCGAGTCTAGTAGAGAGAGTTATTCAAAAATCGAAACACTTGTTACGAAATATGCTTGCCTGAAACTGTATGTTTTGGTAGCTGGGTAGATGAAGAATTATATGTAATATCTCTTTTAGTAAATGTAATTATAAGCCTATAACAAAAATGTGATTTCTTGCTGCTGCTTGACATACATTTTCTGCACAACAGTTCTTTCGGTGAGCCAACTAAAGTAATCTCTTGCTGGCTACTCATAATGCAAATTACAGGCAAATAATGCAAAGGGGTAAAGCAATCTACAGGCAACAAACAGCTTATATTTACATCAACTATGGCGAGAAAAGAAAACACCATTATGGGTAATATTATATCATGTAGTATAGCTGCAAAACAAAAGCTTTTGCATAAATTACAGGATTTTTAACCAATATTTTTATTTGTGCCATATTGTCACTGACAGCAGCAACTTCTAACTTGCCTTAACCTAACCCATAAATTATGCCAAACTAAGCCAATTCCTAAGGCCAACGTATCCTGCACACAAAAGTTTTATCTGAACTTCTGGTATCGGTATACTTATCAGTTGGAAATATGTATGTGCCAAAAGTGATAACATCTCATACATAAGTATACCAAGCCATATTCTAAAATTAAGAATATTTTTCTAATTCAACATCAGAAACAATTTCAATTAGTGAAGATATTTTAACGTAAAGCAGTATTAAAACAAAAACGTAATATATTGCAGGTTACAAATCATTAGATGTGGTGGTTGCATTCGTTTTCTTTTTCGCTCTTTTCAGATGGTTATTTTTAATTTTTTTAACTCAGATTTTATTTTTGAAAACGTTATAACAAACACCAAAAAAAAGAAAAAATCAAAGTCAAATCATGATTCTAAAGAGCCACATCATTTTGCGCCTGATCTCCAGGATTTGGGGACCCAGTACCGGCCGAAACTTGGCATACATGTAGCCCCACTCTTCCTCTACAAGTGTGCAAAGTTTATTGTCCGGGGCACCTACGGCCGGGGAGCACAGATTTTTCAAAACCGGGCACCCCTTCCATAGACTCCCATGTTAAACGGTAATTTCTCCGGTGAATTGGGGACCCGGTACCGGCCAGTCGTAGGTCCCCTGGACCCGAAACTTAAACACAAATGTAGCCCTATTTCTCCTCTATAAGTGTGCAAAGCCGGGAAGCACAGATTTTTCAAAGCGGGGCACCCCTTCCATAGAATCCCCTGTTAAACGTCAGCCTAGTCATGGGCACAGTGAGGCATGGGCACAGTGAGGCACAGTGAGGTATTCAGATGGGCACCCTAGGCTTATACTCGAGTCAATACGTTTTCCCAGTTTTTTGTGGTAAAATTAGGTGCCTCTGCTTGTATTCGGATCGGCTTATACTCGAGTATATACGGTACTTGAAAAACTATTCATAGATTTTCAAATCACCTGGTTATCTGACCAGTAACTCATCTTCTGCATTAGTGTTTCCCCATTCTGGATGAATGAGAACAAGGGGCACAGCAGCATTGTCAGTCTGAGGGGAGGGAAGTGTTAGATGTACCAAGCAGACTTAAAGGAGGAATTCACCTTCGGCAACATGTTACACCCATATTTAACACGTTATCAAAGAGCACCTGTCTGCACTCCTCCAAACCCCCGCTGTGACAGCGAGTGCGGGATCTTCTCCTGACACCCACTGTCACAATTTAAAAAGAGCATGGCCTTGCAGGGCTCCACCCACACAGCCATGATATTTATTCAGAGTTCTGGGAATGAATGAACTACTGTCTTCCACAGCTGGTGAGCGCTCTTGTAATTAATCTTCTTGCACTCCAGTAACTGTCTGCCCATATGGAAGGCATGGACAGAAAGCTATATTAAGATTCTGCAGGAGCTTGGTATTGCACCTGCAACCTGCTAATCATTGGCATAATTCTCTGCAGGCTCCAAATTTTTTTTTATAAATATGCCCTTTATTACCTGCACAAAGATGTGCACCTAAATTTTTTTAAAGGTGAAATTAGCCTTTAAATACACTAAACAAATAGAAGCCAAACCCCAGCTCACACTTCATAGTCAGTGAGAGCAAACTGATTTTTTTTTTTTTCCTTTTGTGAAAATGGTTTTACTGATGCATCTGCAGGACTGCTTGTTCTTTTGTAAACAGACTTGCTGGCTGGATCACTAGATGAAAATAGAAAAAAAAAGGCTAAAAAAGAAACCTAATGCAGCCTTAGCATTGAAGAATTGGTAAGTTGCACTAAAATAAATGTTTGCTTTTGGGTTTAGTACTGCTTTTACATTGAATTCATCTTAGGAGTACACAGTAATTTGTTTACTGTTTCTCTGTGTCAAACTACAAACTAAGTCTTCAAAGTGTGCTCCAGTAACCATAGTGATAGAACAATGTCACAGAATAACAGTGAGCTGTGAGGACCTTGGGAAAATGTACAGGAACACAACTAAAAGGTGACAGTGCTGGAAGAAATAAGAAACCGATGAAAGCTGTAGGAATAGAAAGCAATGCAGTGAAGAAAAAAAAGGAAAAAGAAAAGCCCCAGGAAAAAAAAACAAAAAAAAACTAGACTTGAATTACGGCAATGTCAAAAGCATATACATGCAAATTTCTAACAATGTAATCACAAAAACAGGTTATAATATATATATATATTGTTGGCTTAGAATACATTACTTTTTGGCATAGTATATATTCGTTTTTTTCATCAACTAAATGGCTATGAAAACTGAAACTGTAAATCATAGGTGCCCAATACATAAGCTGAACATGCCTTTTTCCTCTGGGGTAATGTCGTACATACTCTCCTACATCATGGGCAGCCACAGCAAGGACTTGAGGGTCATCAGAGACTTCCAAAAGCTTTGTTAGGATTCTGTAAAATATTAAAAAGTATAGGTCAGAGCAGCAAGGATTCAACACATAAGTAATACAATTTGTGGCCTTTACAATATAACATGTATAAAAGCAAATTTTTATTTTTTTATACACCACAGCTTAGGAAACAAAACCAATTGTGTAAAGCAAGAGGTATGTAATAGAGGTAAATAAAATGAATGTTGTCATGACAAAAAAAATAAAATAAGTTTAAGTCTGTAGGAATGACCAATTTCTAATTTATTTATAAGAATTTTTTTTAAATGTGCCCACGGTTAGTCACTCTTAGCTACTTCTGTTGTTCTCCTTTCGGCTTATTTGATATTTTTGTGTCTAAATGGCTGTTACAATATACGCTTCTCATAAACAAGATGGCAAGCTCAGCTTATCCAATTTATATAATTTTTTTGAGCTATTTTTTTTATAATATGTTTAATAAGATAAAACTAGCTTAGATCCTGCAACCTAGATAATGGGTTATCAGCAATTTTAAATTAACGTATTATGAGATGATGAGTCTTTTGTTCTAGACGATTTTAGATAGATCGGGCAGTTATCACATGGACAAACAAACAGCACCAACTAAAGGAAGTCTCCATGTCTAGTCCCCTGCACTACTATGTGCTAAATCACTAGAATGCAATGACCATAAAAAAAAAAAAAAAAAAAATGATGAGGCTTGCTGCTTAACACAGGGATATGCAATTAGCGGACCTCCAGCTGTTGCCAAACTACACGTCCCATCATGCCTCTGCCTTTGGGTGTCATGCTTGATGCTGTCAAATGTCTCGCTATGCCTCATGGGACTTGTAGTTTGGCAACAGCTGGAGGTCCGCTAATTGCATATCCCTGACCTATACTGTGTGTGTTCTCAGATATACCCACATGTGAATAATAGGAAATAGTGATGCGCTAGCCCTCTAATAATGAAAAAAGATAAAGGTCTAGGTATTATAGATGCAAAGAATTGATACTACTACAAATAAACATATTTACAGATTGTATGTTTATGCTACCATTTCAGTTATTTGCACTTTATTTTGAGCAAGTCATTCTTATTTGGATTTTGGGGGGTTTCACCATTGTTGCAAATATTCAATTTTTTTATGTTTATTTCTAGTAGCATTAGTTCTTTGCATCTATACCACCTTTATATTTTCATCATTAGAGGGCTAGTGCTTTAAAATTTCTTATTATTCACATAAAGAAATATTCTATGGATCAAATTAGATATTAGGAAGCTTAAGACTAGGTTAGCTGTGCTGGGTGAATTTTCTCTTATGCCGCGTACACACGACCGTTTTTAATGTCATTGAAAAAAAAACTACGTTTTTCTCAACGCGATTCTTCTCAAGCCTGCCTTGCCTACACACGATCATGAAAAAAATGCTCGAGCAAAGCGCGGTGACGTACGAAATGTACGACGGCACTATAAAGGGGAAGTTCCATTCGGATGGCACCACCCTTTGGGCTGCTTTTGCTGATGCTTGTGTTAGTAAAGTTTGGTGAGAGACGATTTGCGCTTTTCAGCCTCCTGCTCTTCAGTCCGTTACAGCGTGACGAATGTGCCATCTACATTACGAACGCTAGTTTTACCAGAACGAGCGCTCCCATCTCATCACTTGCTTCTGAGCATGCACGTTTTTGTCACGTCGTTAAAGCCTACACACGGGCGTTTTTCATGACGAGAAAAAACGACGACGAGAAAAATTAGAGCATGTTCCAAATTTGTAATGCCCATTTTTGACGTTGTGAAAAAAACAAATGCTCTGGAGCCCACACACGATCGTTTTTAATGACCAAATAAAAAAATGGCATTTTTCTCGTCATGAAAAACGGTCGTGTGTACGCGGCATTACTCCTCCACCAAATTAGGAGGAACCAAACCTAACATTTAGAAAGCTGAAAGCAGGCAGCCTTTTATTGCAAAACAGACATGTTGTCTGTTTTTCAATAACACACACTTACCTGCCTGCTCGCAGTTTTCAAACGAATGTAATGTACATGGAGTTGCACTTGCGCAGCTCTGCGTACATCCTGGCACACTCTGTGCCGGCATAAATGACTCCAGTTTGCGTGCGTGGGATGACGTCATCCCCCACCAGCCAATCAAAAGGGCAAAAACCAGGCACCTGGGGGAGAAGATGACAGCTGCCAGCGAGGTATGTAAAGGCTACATCAAGGGAAGATGGGGGTTAGTATACTGGGGAATTTAGTTCCACTTTAACATACATACCTGGGCAAAGTGAGCAAGCATATTGATCAACACACATATTCTCGTTTGGCTGTACTTCTCCTGTGGATCACAGGAGTGCAGTTTGTTGTGAACTCCTTTGGACTGCCCCCTCCACGGCCACGCACTCCAGTGATCAAGGGGGAAAGGGGTCAAGCATTGCAGAGAGCCAGTGACAGTCACTAGCTCTCTGCTCATGGAGCACTGAGAATTGAGCGATCAGTGGTCTTTGATAGCTCAGTTCTCAGTCGTAGAGCCAGTGGGTGACAGATGCAGCATCGGATGCTGCATCCACCTAGGTAAGTATAATTTCTAAAAAAAAACAAAAAAAAAAAACTCCCCTTTTAAGCAGAAGCATAGGTGTTTTTGGCAGCCAATTAAATTCAGTTGCGGTTTATGTCATGCAGAGATGAAAATAAAATCAGATTTTTGATTAGGTACTACAATACCTCATTCTCCACATTCCTAGGCTGTGAGGACAGTAGTCCTTCAATATGTAGAAAATACTATAATTTTCAATACAAAGAAAAGCGTTCTCTGCTCTAAAATGTATTATCTGAAAGCAACACATTTGGAAATAAATCATAATTTGAAGCCATTAACTCTGAATGTTAAATGAAAATGTGAAAAAGATTAAAATGACAGGAATATATCTCAATCACTTGAAACACCTATTGATATTTCTACAAAGAAAAATCAAAGCCAATTTAAAGCCTGCATTTGGAGAGAATGCTTTTCAGACACTTTTTAGAAGTGTAACTGAAAACAATGGTGGGCTAACCCACTTCATAGAACAAGCAAAGAAGTAATGGGTACTGTAGTATACTTGAGAATCTGTTGACCTTCTTTTATCAATTCCAGCTATTCTTCTAGCCACACTAGCTCTAGAAGCTTTGAGAATAAAATACAATATTATTACGTCACCTTAACCACTTGAGATCCGGAAGATTTTACCCCCTTCATGACCAGGCCATTTTTTGCTAAGGCCCCTTTCACACTGGGGCGGTGGGTGCATCGGCGGTAAAGCGCTGCTATTTTTAGCGCCGCTTTACCGTCGTTTTTGCGGCGCTATTCGGCCGCTAGCGGGGCGGTTTTGACCCCCGATAGCATCAGAGAAGAGGTTAAAAACCACCGCAAAGAGGCGGGAATAGACACGCTGTCCCATTGATTTCAATTGACAGCTGCAGTAAAGGAGCGGTATACACATCGCTCCTTCACCGCTCCAAAGATACGGTTAGCAGGACTTTTTTTACCGTCCTGCCAGTGCATCGCCTCAGTGTGAAAGCACTCTGGCTTTCACATTGAGACTGCAGGGCAGGAGTTTTTCAGGCGTTATTTAGGCGCTATTTTTAGCGCAAAACGCCTGAAGAACTCCTCAGTGTGAATTGGGTCTAATTGGCACTACACTACTTTAAAGGCGAAGTACAGCGAAAGCTTGTTTAGCTGTATATGCCTGTGGATCACAGGAGTGCAGATTGTTCTGCACTCCTGTGACCCGTTTGCTGAAACCCGCTGTAGGTGACAGAGCCAGTCCAGGCTAAGGCAAGATTACAGTGATATGGTCAGGATCCGCCCATATGCCTGGACCGACACCTGGCTCAGCCTCTCGGTGAGCCACCTGCTCCCGCCCCCTCCACAGCCCAGAGCTCCAGTGAGCATGGGGGGGCAGAACAGAGAACTGGTGACTGATAGTCATCAGCTCTCTGCTTAGGGAGCTCTGAGAACCGAGCGAGCAACGGTGTTCGATCGCTCGGTTATCAGTGTTAGAGCGGCGGGGCAAAGATGCTGCATCCACCTAGGTAGGATTCCAGGAAAAAAAAATAAAAAATATCCCACACTTCTCTTTTAACTGGTAATTGCACGGTCTTGCAAAGCTGTACCCAAATTAAATTTATTAAAAAAAAAAAAATTCACACAAATAGAGCTTTCTTTTGGTGTTATTTGATCACCACTGGGTTTTTTATTTTTTGCGATATCAAAAGATAGAACCAAAAAACTGAACATTTTGAAAAAAAAAATGTAAAATTTTTTATTTTCTGCTATAAAACCTATCCAATAAAAATTGACAAAATCATAATGCTTCATAAATTTTGGCCAAAATGTATTCTGCAAAAAAAAAAAATATATATGTGTCTATATTGATTGCTTTGCATGAAAGTTATAGCGCCTATAAAACTATGGTGTGTGTGTGTATGTATATATATATATATATACATATACACACACACACACACACACACACACACAGTGGGTACAGAAAGTATTCAGACCCCCTTAAAAAAAAATCACTCTGTTATATTGCAGCCATTTGCTAAAATAATTTAAGTTCATTTTTTTCCTCATTAATGTACACACAGCACCCCATATTGACAGAAAAACACAGAATTGTTGACATTTTTGCGAATTTATTAAAAAAGAAAAACTGAAATATCACATGGTCCCAAGTATTCAGACCCCTTGCTCAGTATTTAGTAGAAGCACCCTTTTGATCTAATACAGCCATGAGTCTTTTGGGAAAGATGCAACAAGTTTTTCACACCTGGATTTGGGGATCCTCTGCCATTCCTCCTTGCAGATCCTCTCCAGTTCTGTCAGGTTGGATGGTAAACGTTGGTGGACAGCCATTTTTAGGTCTCTCCAGAGATGCTCAGTTGGGTTTAAGTCAGGGCTCTGGCTGGGCCATTCAAGAACAGTCACGGAGTTGTTGTGAAGCCCCTCCTTCGTTAATTTAGCGGTGTGCTTAGGGTCATTGTCTTGTTGGAAGGTAAACCTTCGGCCCAGTCTGAGGTCCTGAGCAGTCTGGAGAAGGTTTTTGTCCAGGATATCCCTGTACTTGGCGGCATTCATCTTTCCCTCGACTGCAACCAGTCGTCCTGTCCCTGCAGCTGAAAAACATCCCCACAGCATGATGCTGCCACCACCATGCTTCACTGTTGGGACTGTATTGGACAGGTGATGAGCAGTGCCTGGTTTTCTCCACACATACCGCTTAGAATTAAGGCCAAAAAGTTCCATCTTGGTCACATCAGACCAGAGAATCTTATTTCTCACCATCTTGTAGTCCTTCAGGTGTTTTTTTTTTAGCAAACTCCATGCAGGCTTTCATGTGTCTTGCACTGAGGAGAGGCTTCCGTCGGGTCACTCTGCCATAAAGCCCCGACTGGTGGCGGGCTGCAGTGATGGTTGACTTTCTACAACTTTCTCCCATCTCCCGACTGCATCTCTGGAGCTCAGCCACAGTGATCTTTGGGTTCTTCTATACCTCTCTCACCAAGGCTCTTCTCCCCCGATAGCTCAGTTTGGCCGGACGGCCAGCTCTAGGAAGGGTTCTGGTCGTCCCAAACGTCTTCCATTTAAGGACTATGGAGGCCACTGTGCTCTTAGGAACCTTAAGTGCAACAGAATTTTTTTTTGTAACCTTGGCCAGATCTGTGCCTTGCCACAATTCCGTCTGAGCTCTTCCGGCAGTTTCTTTGACCTCATGATTCTCATTTGCTCCGACATGCACTGTGAGCTTTAAGTTCTTATATAGACAGGTGTGTGGCTTTCCTAATCAAGTCCAATCAATATAATCAAAACACAGCTGGACTCAAATAAAGGTGTAGAACCATCTCAAGGATGATCAGAAGAAATTGACAGCACCCGAGTTAAATATATGAGTGTCACAGCAAAGGGTCTGAATACTTAGGACCATGCGATATTTCAGTTTTTCTTTTTTAATAAATCTGCAAAAATGTCAACAAATCTGTGTTTTTCTGTCAATATGGGGTGCCGTGTGTACATTAATGAGGAAAAAAATGAACTTAAATGATTTTAGCAAATGGCTGCAATATAACAAAGTGAAAAATTTAAGGGGGTCTGAATACTTTTCGTACCCACTGTATATACATACACACATACATACATATACACACTGACGGATGCTGGGGGGGACTGAATAACTACCACGGACATTAATACAGTGATAATATTATACACTGTCACTGTACTATCGACACTGGCTGGGAAAAGGGTTAACATCTAGGAGCGATCAAGGGGTTAAACATGTGCTTAACTATGTGTAATGTGTGTAAAGTGTGCTGCTTTCACTAAACCATCTCCAAGTTACTCATCCTGCTTTGTGCTCTATGTACAGAGCTGTGTTGAATGTCACAGAGCTCTGGGCTGTGAATGTATACAGCCAATCAACATGTCCCAGCCGTGAATCATTTGCTAGGATATGCCGACAGGCTCCTACTGTGTACAATCACATCGGATGAAAGCAGGTGCTGGCATTGGCGTGCCAATAAACCCGTAACTAGGCAGAGACGTACGGGTACTTCGCTTTGCCTACTGCAGCCGCTACGCCACAGTACATTGTGTGTGGGTGGTCACTAAGTGGTTAAAGTGGTTCTAAACGCAGACTTTTACATGAATTCTATGCATTAAGGTAAAATGCATGCAGCTCCACCCCAGCCCCCTCCCCCCCACCTTATACTTACCCAAGCCCGATCTTTATCCAGCAATGTACATTAGAGTAGCGGTTCTCTTTCCTCACTGGGCAGAGACGCAGAAGCAGTAGCCAGGGGAGGGGCGGAGCCGCGCTCTGTGTGTCAATAGACACACAGAGCTAGCTCGGGAGCAAGCATGCACAAGTGCCCGCATAGCAAGTGGCTTGCTATGGAGACGCTCAGCAGCAGGAGGGGTCAGGAGTGTCAGCGGGGACCCTAAAAGAGGAGGATCAGGGCTGCTCTCTGTGCAAAATCATTGCACAGAGTGTAACTATGACATGTTTATTATGTAGAAAAAATAAAAACCGTTCCTTTAGTATCACTTTAAAGGATACCTCTGCTTTAATAGAAACTTCTGTTATTCCTTGCCCCCTGAACTAAACTAACCGCTTTTTTCCTCACCCTAGATGTATACTCAACAGGATAGGACAACCATCTTATATTTTCTTTCTCAAGTTCATGCTAGCACAGCAATGCCTCTGCAGTCAAAACTGCAAGAACACTTAATATTTGTTGTATTCCTGCATACAACATAACTTTAAAAATATTTTTTAAATTGCTGCTTTTTATTTTTGAAAACTTCTAAAATTAAAAAATATAAAAACTTAGCTCCCCCTTCTATGCAATATTGATGAGGGGCTGGGAAGGTACAGTGCATCCAGAAAGTATTCACAGCGCTTCACTTTTCCACATTTTGTTATGTTACAGCCTTACTCCAAAATTGATTAAATTCATTATTTTCCTCAAAAT
Source organism: Rana muscosa (assembly GCA_029206835.1). Taxonomy (NCBI): domain Eukaryota; kingdom Metazoa; phylum Chordata; class Amphibia; order Anura; family Ranidae; genus Rana; species Rana muscosa. The sequence continues at coordinate 20,582,335 of JARGYO010005626.1, forward strand.
TCTACAAACCATCCCCCAAAAAAGACAAAGGTTAAAGAAGTTTGTTAGAAATCTTTGCAAATTTATTAAAATAAAAAAACTGGAAAAAATAAATAAAAAAATCACACGTACATAAGAATTCACAGCCTTTGCTCAATACTTTGTTGAAGCATATTTGGCACCAATTACAGCCTCCAGTCTTTTTGAGTATGATGCTACAAAGCTTGGCACACCTATTTTTGGGCAGTATCTCCCATTCTTCTCTGCAGGATCTCTCAAGCTTCATCAGGATGATGAACATGATGAGCGTTGGTGCACAGCCATTTTCAGATCTCTCCAGAGATGTTCAAATCGGGTTCAAGTCTGGGCTCTGGCTGGGCCACTCACTCCTTTGTTAAACTTGGCTGTGTTCTTAGGGTCATTGTCCTGTTGGAAGATAAATCTCCGCCGCAGTCTGGTCCAGAGCGCTCTGGAGCAGGTTTTCATCAAGGATGTCTCTGCACATTGCTGCACTAATTTTCCCCTCAATCCTGACTAGTCTCCTAGTTCCTGCCGCTGAAAAACATCCCCACAGCATAATGCTTCCACCACCATGCTTTACTGTACAGATGGTATTGACCAGGTGATTAGCAGTGCCTGGTTTACTCCAGACATGATGCTTGCCATTCAGTCAAAAGAGTTCAATCTTTGTTTCATCAGACCAGAGCATTGTGTTTCTTATGGCCGGAGAGTCCTTCAGGTGCCTTTTGGCAAACTCCAGACGGGCAGTCATGTGCCTTTTACTGGGGAATGGCTTCCGTCTGGCCACTCTACCATACAGGCCTGATTGGTGGAGTGCTGCAGAGATGGCTTTTCTTCTGGAAGGTTCTCCTCTCTCCACAGAAAAATGCTGGAGCGCTGTCAGAGCGACCATTAGATTCTTGGTCACCACCCTGACTAAGGCCCTTCTCCCCCGATCGCTCAGTTTGGCCAGCTTGAGGAGGAGTCCTGGTGGTTCCAAACTTCTTCCATGTATGGATAATAGAGGCCACTGTGCTCATTGAGACCTTCAATGCTGCAGAAAATGGTCTGTAACCTTCCCCATATCTGTGCCTCCATACAATCTTGTCTCAGAGGTCTACAGACAATTCCTTGGACTTCATGGCCTGGTTTGTGCTCCGACATGTACTGTTAACTGTGGGACCTTATATAGACAGGTGTGTGCCTTTGCAAATCCTGTCCTATCAACTGAATTTACCACAGGTGGACTCCAATTAAGTTGTAGAAACATCTCAAGGATGATCAGTGGAAACAGGATGCACCTGAGCTCAATTTTGAGTGTCATGGCAAAGGCTGTGAATACTTAGGCCCAATGCACACAAGACGCTGTTAAACGCGTGTTCAGAGGCAGTTGGACACTTTTTTCAACTGCTCCTGAACACATTCAATGTTATCCTGTGTGTCCATGCACACAGTCTCGTTTATTGCCGTTTTTAGGCAGTTGCGTTTAACTTATTTTTTCCAGAAGCAAAAAAATGGGTTGACGCAAAAGTTTTCCACATTTCAGACGCAAAACGCGGTACCAGCGTTTTGCCGCGTTTTAGTTTATAAGCGTTTTTAAAGGTGACCTATTTTTTTACATTAGAAATCTAAAAAATGATGGCAAATTATGAAAAACCATAAAAAAAAAAAAAAAAAAAAAAACTGTAATTGCTTGCATTGCACTGTAGACAATCCACAACTTGTGTCAGGTGACGTGGCAAGTGGACAATCCACAACTTGTGGCAGGTGATGTTGCCAGGTGAACTGGCAGGTGGAAATCCACAAATTGTGGCAGGTGACGTGGCCAGGTGATGTGGCAAGTGGACAATCCACAACTTGTGGCAGGTAACGTGGCCAGGTGACGTGGCAGGTGGACAATCCAAATTGTGGCAGGCGACGTGGCAGGTGACGTGGCAAGTGGACAATCCACAACTTGTGGCAGGTGACGTGGCCAGGTGGACAATCCACAAATTGTGGCAGGTGACATGGCAGGTGACGTGGCAAGTGGACAATTCACAACTTGTGGCAGGTGACGTGGCCAGGTGATGTGGCAGGTGACGTGGCAAGTGGAGAATCCACAAATTGTGGCAGGTGACGTGGCCAGGTAACGTGGCAGGTGACGTGGCAGGTGGACAATCCACAAATTGTGGCAGGTGACGTGGCCAGGTGACGTGGCCAGTGACGTGGCAAGTGGACAATGTACAACTTGTGGCAGGTGACGTGGCCAGGTGACGTGGCCAGTGAACATTCCACAACTTGTGGCAGGTGACGTGGCCAGGTGATGTGGCAAGTGGACAGTTCAAAACTTGTGGCAGGTGACGTGGCCAGGTGACATATCAAGTGGACAATCCACAGCTTGTGGCAGATGATGTGGCAAGTGATATGCTAAATACAAGTACACTGCTGCTCTCTCAGCTGCTGGTCTCCCAAAATGGCTAAATAATACTGTTTTTGAGCTTAGGGAGGGTCTTATGATGATGTTTCTTAACTAAACGCCTATAGACGCAAACGCGGTAAAACGCTGCTAAAATCGCGGCAAAACGGGCGTTTTTAAACGCCGGTTTTAGCCTTTAAAAACGTGTGTTCAGCAGAGTTTGCACCGGCGTCTCATGTGCAAGGGGCCTAACAGTATCTCACAAAAGTGAGTACACCCCTCACACTTTTGTAAATATTTTACTGTATCTTTTCATACTGACAAACACTAAAGAAATGACACTTTGCTACAATGTAAAGTAGTGAGTGTACAGCTTGTATTACGGTGTAACTTTTCTGTCCCCTCAAAATAACACCATTAAGGTCTCAACCACTGGCAACAAAAGTGAGTACACCCCTAAGTGAAAATGTCCAAATTGGGTCCAAAGTGTTAATATTTTGTATGACCACCATTATTTCCCAGCCCTGCCTTAACTCTCTTGGGAATGGAGTTCCCCAGAGCTTCACAGCTTGCCACTGGAGTGCTCTTCCACTCCTCCACGACAACATCACGGAGCTGGTGGTCGTTGGAGACCTTGCTCTCCTACACCTTCCATGTGAGGATGCCCCACAGATGCCCAATAGGGTTAAGGTCTAGAGACATGCTTGGCCAGTCCATCACCTTTACCCTCAGCTTCTTTAGCAAGGCAGTGGTCACCTTGGAGGTGTGTTTAAGGTCATTATGTTTGAACACTGCCCTGCGGCCCAGGCTCCGAAAGGAGGTCATCATGCTCTGCTTCAGTAGGTCACAGTACATTTTGGCATTCATGGTTCCCTCAATAAACTGTAGCTCCCCAGTGCCGGCAGCACTCATGCAGCCCCAGACTATGACACTCCCACCACCATGCTTGACTGCAGGCAAGACAGACTTGTCTTTGTACTCCTCACCTGGTTGCCGCCACACACACACTTGACACCATCTGAACCAAATAAGTTTATCTTGGTCTCATCAGACCACAGGACATGGTTCCACTAATCCATGTCCTTAGTCTGCTTGTCTTCAGAAAACTAGTTGCAGGCTTTCTTGTGCGTTATCTTTAGAAGAGGTTTCCTTCTGGAACGACAGCCATGCAGACCAAAGGAAAAAAACACAGTGGCACTGTGTGTTTGATAAACATAAAATATACCAAATATTTGCATAAATTAAATGAACATTAAAAACACCCTGTGACAAGTGAATAAATAAATATAGTTCAAAAAAACTGTGCATATATAAATTGAAAGTCCATAAAGTAATCCAATGAAGTCTTTTTCCAGTGTAAAGTCTTTTACCTCGGGCCCGTCGTGACCGCAGTTCACCGCTGATTGAGAGATTTGGAAATTTGCTGTGATTTTCAGTTTTGCTGGCTTTGAATTTTCGGAATGTGAGTGCAAACGCTGAAGAGTGTTTTAAAGTGTTTTATTAAAGTTTATGCGTTATTACACAAGTGGAGCACTTTTTTATTTTCATGTGGAGAGATCCCTTGACAAACACAGTTGGATTTTGGAATATCGTTTAACCCCTGGTGTGGTTTAAAAGCACGTTAGCCTACCACGAAAGTGCTAGGCATTGGAATGGTGAGTGAGTTTCCTGAGGGGAGTGGAATCACTGAAACACATTGGTGTGGTGGATG